>OY728161.1:1835498247-1845498247 GCA_963277665.1 Viscum album
AAGTGTAATAGACTTATTGTAATAAACGAATGTGCTCATTTGTATCAGGATAATATATTCAACAATCAAAGATGAAAATAAAAAAAATTATCTATTTAAATGTAAAGTCACATGGTAGTGGTTGAATATTTCTATTTTTTGATCTTTGACTAAATTATTTTCTAATTATAAGGGATAATATTACCACATATTTGAAAAATTTATATATATTATTTTTTGTATTATAATATCTTATTGTATATTAATTATTCTACTTCTATGGAATTATATTTTATCTAGTTGTATCAAACTATTATATGTTTGCAGCCAATTTGTTTTTGAATTTAAAACTTCATGCATTTTTCTAAACAATGATTGTATCTTATTCATGAGTGTGTTGTGGATAATTAATCAATTAAAATAATTAATATTGAATAAAAAGGGTGATTCTATTTTGTAACATTAATCAGGTGACAAAAATTAATATGTGACATGTGTGTTTCCATGATGTAATGCAATTTAAATTAATATATATTTTTATTTCACCCCAACCCTGTCTATTTATGTGTATAGAAAAACAAATTAGTATCTTGGTATCTAAAAATTGGTATTTGATCCCATAAATCCTTTTCATAACCTCAAAATTTCATAATAATTATGAAACATATGTTCATTATCATAGATGATAAATTAATCCTTCTTTTAGAAAAAATGGATATGTTGATTTTTGTGAATTGAATGTTTTTTTAGATATTCAATAGTAAATGATCATATATGAAAATATAGGATATTCAAAAATCTATTTTCTATTAGATCATATGTGAATAAGTTTTTTAAAATGGATTGGTTTTTTATCCACAAAATTTTCTAGTGAACTTAGTTGATGAAATTGACATTGCTAATTATAGTCAAGATAGAAATTCAATTATTTTATCACTATTAGAGAAGTAATTTATCATAGGAAATGAATCTAATTAATAAATATATATGAATATTAGGTGAAGGATAATGAATATAAACTATGGATTCAAAATTCCATGTATGAATTCATTCAAATCAATTATGGTTAATATATTAGTGACCTCTTTACAAGATTTAATAATGTGGTGAGATCTATTCATAATTTTTGTGACAATCATGAATAATGGATATTTTTCAGTTCGAATACATGATATTACATTAAATTTCTTTAAAAAAATGTGTCAGATCATATAGATCTACATTGGTACACACATCCTTTTGATGATTTTCTAGTTATATTGATTGATTATGAAATTAGAAAGCAACATTATCAGATGAAAATGGTAAAGGTTGAAAAAGAACTCACCATTAATAATTTCAATGAAAAAATAATATTTTGAATGGATAATAAAACCTATTTGTCCTATGGTATGGATGTGCAGAGTATAATGGGAGTTGGTTAAATATTCTTTTTTTAATTATTTAAAAAATGTCATAATTTATCAATGTTTTAACTATGATAATAGTTTCAGTGAAAATAAAAATGTGAACAAATTATATTTTTATAGAGGTTCATATCAATAAGACCATAATACTCCCATTTCTATACTGTACACCTTGAGGAGACCAGTATTAAATACAATCTCAAATTTTAAATGGAGTGATTACCCAATTCATACAGATAACACATTCCATTTTCATCTTTAGTTGTATACACCCTTAATATTCATGTTTTCAAAACTGAACATTCCTTTTAGATGTTAGGAATATAACTATGATATCATTTTTATGTGAAAATATTAACCTAGAACATTAGTGGGAAAAATGGTGGGAAGAATTACGATCAAGAAAAAATAAAACACATTAAAAAAATAGAGAATATTAAGTATTAATTCAGTTCATATCATGATTTTTTATTTTGACATTATAGAGAAGATTAAAATCATGAAGATTATTAGTGTTAATTAAAGAATAATAGAGGTTTAAAATGTTTCTTAATAAATTCAAGAGTAACATTAATTGTATCATGGTATTCCCATTTATTAAATCATATGCACTAGTGCATGTTTTTAATCATTAATGTGATTTCCCAAATCATTAAACAAATATCCTTTATGGGTATTTCTATAACTAATATCTTAATGAAACATGATATTGTAGAAAAATATAATAATATGTCCATTAACATATTTTGATAATTTTCTACTAAAAATAGAACACAATTTGGATTTTTATTTATTTATGAAATATTATAATAAAGCATTTAATATTATTAATTATAAAATATAAAAAACATTACAATTTAAAAACAATTTGAAATAAAAACATAATATTTTAGATTATAGATAGGGAAAAACTATATAAAATCAAAGAATCATCTGAACTATTAAACTATAAGTATGTGATTTCATATAAACAATGAAACAACTTTATTTTACATATTTTTCATTTATATGAAAACATGATATAATATACCATTTATAATTTTTTTATTGTAATAATATAAGTTATAATGGGGAAATAAAAATCTAGAATTAATTATAAACTAACTTTGGTTCAGGACCTACAATTCAAAAAGAAATCCATCGGTCATGACCTATGGTTGGAAATGTCCAAATGTGGGTAAACAAAGAATGAACTATAATTTCAATTTTATTTCAAAACAAATATATGAAAAATTATATTACGAGAATATTTGAAATAAATGGATTCATGAGAACAATAAAAAATTACATGCCATTGGATGTCCAATAGTGATTCATGACTAACCATTGGGTACCAAAGGTGACTCACGATGTTACATTGGGTTCTGATGGTGGATCATTGAAATGTATTTTCCAATAATATAATGAAGTTACATATGAGTAAAAAACTATTTTTATTCAAATAATCATAAAATACCATGAAAAGACAAAATTAATATAGAAGGGAAGTTGATGCCATGATTCAATTCTCTTGAAAAATAATACCCAATAGAAGTTCTACACATAAATATAATTAAAATATGATAAAATAAAATAAGAAAATAAATAATTACTTAAAAAATCCATAAAAATAAAACAATGATGTAGAATGAATAGATAATAGCTTCAGTTGGAGAATGAAGAAACTCATATCATGACCATGATTAAATAAAAAAAATGATATCATGTAGGTTCTATAAGATCACATACTTCATGATGGTATTCCACTATTTAATTTTTTTTTAGAATAACACATTTTTTTAAGAAATTGGTTATGGGGTGTATTTTAGGTCATGGGGGTGTTCCAAGAGTTTGGGACATGTGACATGGGAGAACATGGCCAATCTGTGCAAGTCTTATAGTTGGGGAACGGTTAAAAAATCCTTCAAAATATGAAGGTAATTGTGCATCCATGGACAAAGGCTTAACACAACATTGGTGCATGGTCTTTCAAACCAAGTGGCCTACCCAGAAAATAATATGACCCATCATTCCTGGGATAGTGGATAGCACACAGTTTGTGCAAGGTTTTTCAAACCGTGAAGCTAAAACCTATGCCCCTATAATGTTGGAAAAAGATTAAAAATTACACTACTAGATTTAAATATGTCAACCAATTTTTACAAATCATTTCCCCCATTGAACCCTTGTGATGGACACTGAATTATAAGGGATCCCAATAGAAAATTATCCTTCATCCCAACGTTATTCTGAGTATTATATAATTTTGATAAATGATTCGAGTATGTATAATCCATCGCTTTTTTCTCTATTTGGTTTAGAGTTTTCATCCTTCAATTATCTTAATCCAAATATGTAAGACATTTTTTTCCATTTTGATCATCGTTGAGGATTTAATGGTTGGTCTAATTAGTAACTAAGGCTTCAATTATGAGTGCATTCATCCAATTATTTGATTTAGGTTGTCTAAAAGTTGTATTCCTTGGTTTTTGCATAGATATGTGAATGTGGGGTATGTCCTAATTCTTTCATTTATTCATTCATGGTGTATTTATCATTATTTGATATATTTAGTACTAAATAACCAATTGAAATTCCCTCATGATCCTAATTGGAAGAATAAAGAATAACATGATAGATTTAGGTATTTCAATTTGGTGTGTCGGCCTTCCTTAACATGGGTAATAGAAATGTAAAGTGTGAAATTAATTTTTTATAACATAGATCCCTTGAACAATGTGTCAATTTGTTATTATTATTATTAATAAATTATTATGGAAATATGTGTCCAGCTATGGGTAATTTCTACATTAATTTTATTTGACATGTGAATGTGTTAAATGAGATTTTTGTGAATGTGAAAATGAATCATTTTTTGTAATTGAATATAATATAATAGTTAGGCTTATAGAATGTGAATTGGGATAAATGTTTATGTGATATAAATGAGAAATTTAATAATGGATTGTGTAAAAATATAGACACCCATTTTAGATGCTATTATAGTGATATTAATAATTCTATTTTTAGTGCATTGTTGAAATGTGTTTATTTGTAGTTAATAAAATACTAAACAGCCTATATGTATTGGTATAGTGTTGTAAAGAAAAGAGGTTACAGGCCCATGAGATGAGTTGGACCAAGGCTCTAAGCTAAATTACTCATTTCATGGGTTAGGAATGGGGAAACTGTTCCATTATGATAACAATTTCATTCCATCTAGACTGAGGCTTTGAGGTGACGATAATGTGGTTGTTGTGATTTGTTTACCTAATGATATAGGATTTGATTTATTCTCATATTCCATGAAACTATTAAACATCAAAAATCCATTAAAAACATGAAAATGGTGAACTAATCACTATGATTTTATAAGTAGTGAATCTTAATATAATTGATCCATATCATTGATGAATCCTTATTATTGATGGAAAATAGAATTTTCATTTATTTATATACAATTATTTATCAATTTCATGTACTATTTTATAAAATTGGATATTTTTTAGAAACAAATGGTGGTTCCTTAGTGAGTTGTACTCACACCCTACTCTGTCTGTCATCGGGTACCCAAGAAGATTTCATGGATATAGGTCAGGTAAAGGGAAAATTTTCCACACTTGAGAGTTGAGTCAGATTTGGGATCTGTGTGCATGAGGAACTGACCTTGGAGTCAGTACCATTTTCAATATTCCTTTTTTATATTTATTTAGGGGTATTTACACTTTATACTGTAGAATGGCATGATATTTTTACTATTGGATGTGGTTTGTACACTATTTGGGTGATAATTTTTTATGCATGTTGACCAGTTTATCAATGACTTTTTAACTGTTTTATTTGTTTTATTCTATTACTTAATCTGATAAAGTATGTATTGTCTCCCTATATGACCCTAATACCCTAACATCCTATCGGAAACCTCTATCATATGGGTTGAGATTATATAAATACCTTTCTTGTGGAACCAGTTTAGTGGCACAAGGGTTGGAGATATTACAAAGTGGTATCAGAGGAGAAATTTTCTATGAATAACTTTGTAAAAATATATATGGGGGAATAGGAAGGTTTTGGTCCTTGTAAAGGAGCTCATACATGGGAGTAGAAAATCCAAGAAGAAGGGGAAAGTAAAGTCACCCAGGGTGTGAATTGTTGCTCTTGATATTTGTTGTTATAATTGATGATATTTCCCATTTGGTTGATGCACAGGTGCTTCGATGTGACTATATTATAATGTATCTCTCTAGGAAAAAACAACAATAAATTCTATATCCGTGCATCATTATAGGTACATTGGTATATTGTATACATGCATCGTGGTGGAAACACAAAAGGAATATGAGGGAATAATAAAAGGGATGATGCATTTGATTTTCACAAATGTAATGAAAATGTTGTCTAATGAGTTGATTAAAATTTGTATAAAGGGGATGTAAAATGTTAAATTATAATTTAATAAGTGTTTTTAATAAGTGGATAGTAGTAAATTTAAATGTAGATGGAGAAATTTGTGAAATTGAAATTGTTTTGAAATGGTGTAGAGGGTAATACTTTAAACCCTGTGAGATAGTTACCTCATATTATCCATGAACATCGATAAGGGTGGGACCAATGTAACAGAGATATAGATAGAGTCTAATTGAAATATTCTAGATCATATATAGAATTCTCTCAATATGTGATTCAAGACATTCACCTATATATTTGATGGCCAGGATAAGCATTGGTGGGACATCTTTCTTCACAAGGAGAAAGCCAAAATAATGATGTGGAATGATTTCTCAGAGATGTTCCTTGAACACATCTATTTAGAATCCATCAGGATGTATAATGAGATGGTTTTTATCTTGATTAACCAAAGGGTGACATTAGTGATGGATTGTGAAAGTAGATTCATTGCACTGCATCGCTTTGTTCCAACACTCCTAAGAGATGAGGATGTAATGGATAATCATTTTTAGGATGGGTTGAGACAAGTGATCAGGACACAGTTGAACATCTTCAATTTGAAATGATTTTTAAATGTAGTGAGCTCATTGTGCCATTCAGGTGAACCTAGAGGGAGCTCCATGTAGTGAGCTCGTTGTGCAATCTAGGTGAAAAATTGGTGCATAATCTTAGAGTAGAAATAAATGTTTTTAGAATCTCTATTAGGGAATATGTGAATATAAAATCCCAAAGTGGGGGGAATGCTTATTAGGTTTGAAATTATGCGTTCTGTTATTAGTGTGGCTCAAAGAGTCACAATCAGAACTAGTATCATTAACAACCAGTTGAGTGATGATCATGTGCTGTGAGGGTCAATGTGTAGTGGTTCTGTAAGAACCCACAGATTTTGGGAAATGATGGAGGAAAAAGAAAGATATTGATTGTATGCATGGGATGGATTCCCCATATTAGGAAGGTAATTGGAGCTCCATGAAAAATAATGCTAGGTGTGGTAGACATGGAACATTGAGGAATGAAAATCCACACAATCGAGGTAGTGTAGTGCATGGTACTCTGGTTGGAGCCCAGGGAAGTGGGTAAGGTCATCTTCATGATGTTCAGTTTACAATAGAAGGCAGTGATGCAGTACTTTGTATCATTCGAGGTACAATTCTTGTTGCTTCCACAATATCTATTTATTTATTTGATATGAGTCATACCAAATTTTTTATTTCCACTCATTTCATAGTTTTTTTGAGATTTACCATGGAATGTGTGTGTGGAGTTATGTAAATTGATACTCTATTTGGTGTATGGGTTTATTATATCAAATAGTGAATGGGTTTTTCTTGGGAGGTAGATGTATATCATTTTCGGTGGATGATGTTTTTCATACAGATGTCAGGATTTGTCACGATTTTGGTTATGAATGGTTTTCGATTTTATTAATCCCATATGAATTGTTACCGATGTCTGATGACATTCATGTATCTCACGGGAGACATTTATGTATTTTGTGGTGAGTGATACAATCGGTTAGGACACACATGGAAATTTTCTAAAATTTTGGGAGAACTTACATCCCTTGTGGCCTCCCCTACGCAGTATAAAGTAGGAAAAGAACAACCAGTCCTTCCTCACATTTGGAATAGATTTAAGGCTTTTTTTCTGATGGACATGTTAGGGATACCCCCCAATAATGATGTTGAATGTTTTATTGAATTTCATATATGGGAATATAAAATTTAAATTCATACATATTTAATGGCTCTAGAATAACTCCATGAATATAATGTTCAGCTAGATGAGCTGGAAGATAAATGGTTTGTCTTACATATTATATCACTTCAGGAATTTTTTGTAAAATTTTCCATGATGGAAGATAGATCATTGAGGTTATTTATTGGCTATAAAATGTTGAATCAGATTATGGTTAAGAATCGATACCTGATCCTTATAATCTATGTGATTTTTGAACAAATGAGAGTTGCCTTGGTTTTCTCCAAAACAAATTTACGATTAGGATACCATCAACAGATGGTGAGACATTCTAACACACCAAAAAAATATTTATAGATCCAATATGGTTTATATGAGTTTGTAGTGATGTCGTATGGTTTGACCAATGAACCTGCAATGTTCATGGCCTTGGTGAATACTATTTTCTTCCCATATCTAGATTAGTCCATTATTTTCTTCATTAATGACATCTTGGTGTGTTCATCAACTCTTGACAATCATGTCGAACATCATGAAATCATCTTAAGTATATTAATATATCATAAGCATTATAAAAAGATATTAAAATTTTATTTTTGGTTTGATATATTAAATTTCATGGGGATCATATTTTTTGAGTTAGGAGTGTATTTGGATAGAGGGAAAGAGTTTCTTGTGGTGTCTTGAGAGCTTCCCAATAATGTTTATTATGTTCGTAGTTTTAGGGTTTTGTCCATTAATTACATAAGTTTCATTAAGGATTTATCCCATTTGGCTATTCCACTATAATTATTAAGAAAAAAGGATTTATGTTTGAGTGGATAGAGAAATGATATATTTCTCTCAATGATTTAAATAAGAAGCAGACTCGTACCATTATTCTGAACTTACCAGACCCAGGTAAGTCGTACACCTTATTCTGTGATGCATCTAGTGTTGGAATTGGGGCATTGATGATATATTATGATCAGGTTGTATCTTATAGTAGAAGATAATTGAGGCCTCATTAAATAAATTACGCTACTCATTCTCTGGAGATACCTGCTATGTTTTACGCAATAAATTATTAGAGAGAGTACATTTTGGGTGATAATTTTACTTTTTTTGCAGACAAAAAAAGTAATAATTGCATTTTATCTCATCAATATTGGAATCTTTGGTAGTGAAAATGGGTCGAATACCTACAATCCTTCGATATTGAGATGATATTCAGACCGGGAAACGAGAATAGTGTGGAAGATGCTCTGAGTCAGAAGGCTCGGAATCATGTTGTTTATGAATCAATCATCGATTATAAAATGACATACTTATTTCCTGAGATACACATAGAAGTGTAGGATGGTGATAGAAATGTGTCGCTTATGTTAATAGAAATGGATTTCGCGATTTTGAGCCAAGTCACAAAAAGGAAGCTGATGGATCCGAAGTGTATGGTGATGAAGGGAAGTCTTAATAAAGGGGAGTCACCTATTTGTTTTGATATTGGCAATGATGGAATTATTTATGTTTGTGGATGTGTGGTTGTACTGGTGTGTATGGAAGAATTGTTGATGTTTTATTTCCACACATTGAATTGGTAAGTGCATCATGGTTTGAAAAATATGCACCACAAACATCATAGGCTCTACTCGTGAATAGGAATGAAGAAGGGTGATTCTAGTATTATTGAACTATTCCTTAACTATATGTAGGTTAAAGATGAGCATCAACACCAAGGTGATTTGTTATAGTTATTGTCCATTATTTTGTGGAATTGGGATAATATAATGATTTACATTGGGGTGTGTCTTCCAATGATTCCTAGGAAGTATGATGTAATTTGGGTATTTGTGGATCAATTGACTTAAGTGGTTCATTTATTCCTCATATAGGAGACCTACATAGTTGATCAATTGGGTGTGTTAGAATATCGAGAGATATTGGGTTTGCATTGTGTTCCATGAATAATATTTTCATATCGAGATCCAAGTATCAAACCATGATTTTGGAAGTGAGTAAAGATGGTTCTTGGTACCCATGTGTTTTTTCGTACGCCTTATCACCCAAATATGGATAAAAAGTCAGATAATACATTTATTTTATAAGAATATATGTTCTGAGATTGTGTCCTATTTTTCCAATGGTTCATGGGAAAAACAATATATTATTGTCGAGTTCTTCTACAACAATAGAATTTAGGCTATGATTGAGATGGATCCATTGACTCAGACTATGGAAGACCCTTTGGATCCCTGTTTTGTTTTGTGGAAGCTAGGTAATCTGAGTAGTTACAACCAACTCTCATTTAGGAGGTGTCAGATATGGTTCAATTGATTCCAAGGCATATGAAAATTGTTCATAGGCGTAAAAATTCATATATAAATAATTATTTTAGAATCCTTGAGTTTTTTTGTGCATTATGGTGTGTTTCTTCAGCAGTCACCGTGGTTGGGTCACAGTCAAATTTAAAAATAGTTAAAGTTAGTAGCCATGAATATGTGACTATTTGAGATAATTGAGAGGATGTGACCACTGTATTATATGTTTGATCTTCCATAGAAATATAGTGGCATTAATGATATTTTTCATTGATCTCAAATCTAATGGTATTTTTTGATCCATTTCACCTAATAAAATTTGTGGATTTAGAGTTGAAGGTTGATTCTTCCATTTTGGAGCATCCAGTTTGCATTGTAGATCATAGTGAGAATGTATTACTACGTAATAATGCTCCCTTATTTTGAGTTATATGTCAACATGGAAATGTTTTGGATTAATTATCATAAAATAATTTGGGTATAAGTTCTTAGTGGAAAAATCTCTTTTCCTCAGGAACATAGTTTTTCTTATGATTTGTGGCTGGATGACAGAATGTCCTAGGGTGGGGAGGTTGTTTGATCCCAAACATCATATAGGAATTTTTCATGTTTACATTTTGGTTTCAATCACTAATTTTTGGTTAATTAAATACTTATTTGGAATATGGTAGGTATCGGGGGTGTTATAATGGATCAGGACATGAGAAAGGAGAGAAATGGGCCAATATATACACAGTGTAGGGTTGGCGCTTATTTTAGAAAACCAGGTGGAATTCCAATGTAACCATCCAGTATTGGAATATGATTAACTCATCATCATCACATGATCTGTTAGACTATAATGGTATACTAGGTGTCTATGAAAACACTACATCCATGGAAAGAGGACATCCCATGGTTTTCACAAGGTTTACCTACCATGTGGGTAATCTATGCACCCCTATAAATGTTTATAAAATTAAAAATAATAAATTAGGGTATTTTATACACAAAACTGATTGTGTCCACTCATTTCCTTCCATGAACCCTAGTGATGAATGAGGGATTCAACGGGATCCGAAGGGTGAATCTTCTTCATCCCAATGTCATTTTGAGTACCTTTGGTTATAGATCAAATATCTGGGTATGTTTAATCCACCTCATGTTTCTCTTCTTGGTTTATGGTTTTCATCCCTATATAATATTCAAATAAATCTTTAAAACCCTTATTTTCCATTGAGATATTGGTCAATAATTTAGAAAGTGTTTGAATTAGGATATAAGGCTTTGATTATGAGTGTGTTCATCATTGTATTTGAGGTAGGTGGTCTATAAGTTTTATCATCTAGTTTTACATAGACTTGTGCATGTTGGGTTATGTTCCTATTCGTCCATGATTTGTTTTTTGTGTCATTGAAGTATTGGATATAATGATTGCCTAAATAACTAAATTCACACCCATCATGATCCCTGTGGGATTCATGGAGAATGATATGATAGATTTTGGGCCACCAATGGGGTTTGGTGAACCTCCTTAATGAGGATGAAACAAATGTTATCTGTGAAATGTAGTTGTTATTATGTGGATCCTATGAGGAATGAGTAAACTAGTTAATGTAATGAATAATATAATATTAAGGGTAGTTGTGACTAATTGTGGGGAATGGATATTGCATTTTTTGGTTTTGCATGTGAATGAGTCAAATGAGATTACTGTGAATGTGTCAATGAATCAGGATTTATAATTGAATATGCTTAGCCAGAAAGAAATTGGGAATGAGAATTGGTATAAATGGTAATGTTAAATAAATGATTAATAATTTAATGGATTGTTTCATAATATATATTTTAATTTTAGTTTCTATTTTTGTGATATGATGAAGTATATTGGCTCTTCTTGGTTGTCATGTGTTTATGTGTGGTGGAAGAATAAACAAGAATGTGTCCATAGGTTGGTAGAGTGGGGAATAGACAAGAGTATACGAAACCTAGCCTTTTAAACATATCAATACTTGACTTTATGATAAATAAAACATTATATTACAATCCATGAATCATAATGTCTGGTGTCTTGTAAGATTAGGTATGTAATTAAACATTATAAAAATGATTTTATTTAAACTCTACATTGAGATCCTAACATAAGTTATTCTCAAACATCTACATATGATAACATGGGGATAACATTAATAAAGGGATGGGTTAAAAAGTCTTGGATGGGAATAATCATAAGAATAAATAATAACACATGAGTTAGAAAGAATGACATAATTATATAAAATGAAAAGGAACATTCTATAAAGAATCATAACTTAATAAACCTTGGATCATATAGTCATATAATCATAGAAATGTGATGAAACATAAAACAAGACATTAGAATGATTCAATGCCCATAGTATATATAGTATCACTAGTCTAGTCTAAACACTAAGATAGTTTCACATGGTGAATGAGTTAAGGCTAACCACCAATATTGTTGCACATTACATCCAAAGAGACTAAACATTACAAAATTTGTTAGAGAGATATCTAGGGGAAACTATCATGACATATTTATGAATATGATTTCTATATAATGATTCACACATAATTAATCAATCATAACATAAAGATACACATGTATGGAAATGTGTATAATAATCATTTCATAAGGCATTACAAATGGGGATATCAAAAAAGTGCCCATGAAAGAATGGATTTAGAACACAAATATACATTAATAAGTTCAAATTGGTATAGATCATGATAATTGGAATCCAACACAAGTTGTAACATGTAAAATATTATTTATTAATAATTATAATTAAATCATTTAAGTGTGGTTTAAGAAAATATCTATGATATTTTAAAACTGAATATGAAATAATAATTTTCATAAAACAATATGTGAACCCAGAATTATTTCAAATAAAAATATTTATTTTAAAAAATTTAAGGTTTCCCAAGACTAATTATAGAGTGCACTTTAAAATGGGTAAGAATTTCGAAAGTTCCCTAAAATCAGGCTTGCTTATCTGGGAGAGTTGAGTAGAGATCCTTTGTAAAACATGTATGTCCACAAAAAGAAGGAGGAATGAAAATTTGAAAATTTATTATGAAATATATAAAAAATTTAAAACATTCACATGAATGTAATATATAATTTTATTTGGGTAATGAGAGATAATGAATAACATAAATGAATAAGGTAGGTTCAGGTAAAATCACTTACCATATATCTGAAAGTGTCCTTCAATTGATCTTAATGTACTGGATAATCAAATTAGATTATTTACTTAAAAATTATTTGACCTATTATACATGGATTTTATTTTTTATAACTTGACTATGTTCTTCAATGACCCTTTTTATGGTTTAATAAATTCAATTTCATTTTTTGGGATCATTGGTATTCTTTATTTTCCATGATCATTTTAGTTTTAGATACATACAAAGCTTTACGTAAAGTGTGTTTAACATTCCAAAATTTAAAATTTATGTTATTAATGTTCTTCCTTGGGTAAAATTTATATTATATCATTTTTATGAGATTTTTATGTATCATTATATAAATGGTTGAGGATAATAATTTGGGTTTTTTGGCAGTTTATCAATCACACCAAACAAATTTTGTGTTATAAATTAATATCATGAGTAAAAAATAATTCAATTACCTTATATAACATATAATATATATATTAAAATTTTGTCCAACCATAAAAATGGTCTCATGACCATCCTTTTAAGAAGGTAAATTAAAAGGAAAAAATCTCCATTATTGAATGTGATAAATTAGCAAATATCATAGGATGTTTTTAATTTTAGTATATAAGGATAGGGGAGATAATCATGAATTACTCCATTAGCATAAAAAAATTATATTATATGTATAGTAATGGAGTTATCATGAAAATTTTAATGAGGGTAATTGGGGGAAGAAAATGAAAACAGATGAACATTAAATAATCAAAATGAGGAATTTACCTCATGAATTTATACTCCTTGAGAGACTCATTAGGAGAGAGGTGTTTTATTTTTATGAGAAAAAGTTATCATGGACATGGGAGAGACATGTGAAGATATTTGAGAAGAACCTAGATAAGGTACAAGTCTTGAGAGGTTCGACGAGAAGAGGATGTGAGGGGTGGTATTTATAGAGGTGGAGAGGAGTGTTTTCTCAATATTTAATTCATTAGTTTATTAATTTTCTCAAGATAACAAAGAGTGAAAATTATAGAGACTAAATAATGTAATTAGATAATGTCAATTTAAACCAATTGTGCTTACGCCATCTATGACTCAATGAATAGTCTATATAACTTATAATATATATATATACCTTAAATTACCATATTTTACTATTCTCCTAAACATTCATGTATTTCAGAAAAAAAAACCCAAAAATTATCGCTAACCATTTTCAATGTGTAAAATTCATTAATTTACTCCATCTTCTGTTATTTACTTTTCAAAATATAAGAAATTAATATATCAATTAATATTTTAATTTAAACTACTAATTGAAATTTTAAAATTAGTACAACTTTTATAACATATTTTTATATTTATTAAGGTCTATTAATAATTTGTTTTCATCATAAAAGATATATTTAGTAAAACATATTATGAAAATAAGTTTTATCTTAATTTATTAAATTAATCAATAAAAATGTTATTAAATATACATGAATTACAAAAATCCTAATGCTTAGTTAAAAATATTAATAAAATTATTTACTTATACTATGGTATAATAAAATAATTTCAACACAAAGAAAATGAATAAATTTTATTTGGACATTCATTGGTGATGTTACTATTACATTAGACATTCTACAATTTATAAGTGTCATGTTACTATTCCAAAGGTCATGTTAATATTTCATCAGTATGTGTTCATTGAAATATATAGATACCTTTAATTTAACTCATTATTCATATATTATGTTTGTATTCTATTCTAAAAGTAATATTATGTGATTATATTATAAGAAATAACTATAATAATGGAATTTCATGGATAATACATTGGGTGATTACATTAAACCTCCCTTTTAAATTTCACTCTCAAAATTTCATTTTACATTCAAGGATAAAAGAGGTGTGGGAAATTATAATTCATAGATTCCTATGGTTCCAATTTTTCCAATTCATACCTATGGTTCATTCATAATACATTTACCAAGTGGGTACTCTTGTTGAGTATATCTTTATGTCTTTAATGAAAGACTATCAATGGAATCTCTTTGTAAGTAAGATAATTCTCCAACTATACCATATCCTAAGAATGTACATGTAAAGCCTCTGGTATTTACTTCCGTAAGAGGTATATGTGGAAATATTCTTGTTCTTTAGACATGGTCGGTGGAAGTGCTAGTTGATAGGCCACAACTCTGATGCGATCAAGAATCTTGAAGGGGACACTGTACATTAAAATTAGATTTTTATTCCTCCTTATTCTCATGACCTAATTCCAAGGATATATGTAGAAGAATAACATGTCTCCAACTTCGATCTTAAAGTATCATAGACTATTATTGTCATAGGTATTCTGTCGACATTAGGCAACCGTGATGTGATGTTGAATGGTTTTAACATTTTCCACCATTTATTTTACCATTTTAGTACCAATAATGTTACATTCAATGACTTCATCTCAGCATGCTAGTGTTCAGCATGTTTTCCAATAAAGGGCTACATATGGATCCATTTGGATAAATTAATGGAAACTATTTTTGTAATAGAACTCAACAAGAGGGAGATGTTGGTCTCATACTCCATTTAATTCCATAGTTCATGCACTCAGCATTCCTTCCATTTTCTACTTAGTTTTATCCGATTGGCAATCCAATTGATGATGATAGGACATACTGATGATTAACATGGTTAGTATATCTTGTTAGAGACATTTCTATAACATTGAAGTAAATATCGGATATCAATCAGATGCAATCGATAGTGGTTCTTCATACATCCTTGAAACCACTTTGATATGTATATATATATATGCAATATGATCAAATGATAAGTAATATCGAATTGAGATAATGTGAGTTTTCTTTATAAGACTATCCATAATCAACAATATAACATTTTTTCCTCTATAGGTCATCGGATGTCCAGTGAAAAATTCCATGGCAGTGTTTTATAAATTCCTTATCTGTATTTGTAGTGGTTTCAACATCCCCTTAGACTTTTTCCTTTCGTTCTTCACATGTTGATATACCAGGAACTTTGATGTATATTTTCTAATCGACATATTCATATTGTCCCACCAAAAGTTCTCTAGGAGATCACAATATATCATTGTGCTCCTTGTGTGATAGAGAAGGATGATTTATACGCTTCATTTAAAAGCTCTATCATTATCCCTAGATTTTCTGACACACATAATTGTTACCCAAATCATTAAACTTCATCCTCATCAATCTGTAAGTAAAATGATATCCTATTTCTAACATCTTCGACACTATTTAAAATTTCTAAATCTTTTCATTCGACATTATTTATTTTATTGAAGAGGGATGATTGAGGAATCGTTTGAGAAAATATTGATTATTTTCCTCCCTTAATTAATCCCATGTACTTATTTTTTATGTCTAATAATATTGGATCTTTATCAATTCCCATCCTTGAAAAATCTGAAGGATCCATTCTATATAGAGAATATAGTACATTAGTTGCATAATCATGATGAGAGATCATGGAGAAGTCATAATCCCTAATGTGTGCTAATGATCTCTATTAGAGGATATAATGTTCCATCTATGTGAATATATTTTTGAGACTATTTTGATCAGTATATATGTCATAATTCTCCCCATAAATATAGTTTTCCATATTTTCAATGAAAATATCACTACTAAAACTCGAATCCCTACCAAGAATACAGCTTCTCCTAGAATTCCTACTACCTTGGAGAATAAGATGTCACATTATCATTTTCCATCTATATGCACAATAATAATATATTTAGAGAATCAATGTATATATAAAATAGTTCTCCCCTTTTGGGAGTGTGAGTACTAGTGTAGTCATAAGCCTCTTTTTTACCTCATTAATTCTTACCTCACATTTTTTATTCCATAAAAACATCAGTCCATTCCATTTAATTTTTTTCATTCCATTGTACAATTATGAGACGTTCTTAGAAAATCATCATTAATACCCAGATAGGCCATTGAAACCATGGATATCCATTAAAGATATTTTTCTAGGCCACTCTTCGATAAGCATTTGTCTTTTAAGTGTCAATAGATATCCATTTTACGGTGATAAAATACCCATTAATGATACTTACTCCATCTAGATATCACATTTACTATACATTGTAAATAGTTTATCCCATAAAAAATTATTCCACATTGAATTTAAATTCTCCCCTTGTTCCACCTTTCTCATGGAGTGTGTCAAAATATCATAGATAAGGACTACAAAAAAATTGTCGATGTAATTTTTAATGAAAATATTCATTAAATCCATGAAAATTTTTATAGAATTAGTGAGTCAGAAGGGAATAAATATGAACATATAGTTTCCATACATTATTATAAAGCTATACATGGAATTCTCATCCCTTGACATCTTAAATTGGTGATATCCCAGCAGAAGGTCCACCATAGATAAATAACGGGTCCAATGTAGTTGATCAAACAATTTATATATACTTGTTTGTAAATACATTTTCTTTATCATGATTTTATTTTTCTCTCGATAATCAATTCATATTTATATTGATACATCCTTTACAATTATGAAGAGGAGGAGTGAACCCCATGGTGAATCACTCAAGCATATAGAACTTTTATCCATATTATCCAATATGTACTTCTTATGATATCGCACCTCTAAAATGGTTATTCTAAAAGGAATATTCAATATTGAAAGTGATCCATGAATAATATCATTAAGAACCCAACATCTCGATCATAAAAAATAGAAAGAATTTATTCTGGGAATACATTATTGTAATCCATAAAAATATTGATGTATTCAATAACTATTCTCTCATTTGTCTCAATTCATTTGGAAAGATATGGTTTCTCAAAAGGAGACTATATCAATACTTGAGACAATTATTCAGAAAGAGATTCATCTTCCTACTTACTCATGTACAAGATTACAGGATGATTTGTGATGTGAATAGTGACCTCCCATTCATAATAATTGATGTTTTATTTATATAATGATAATCAATTCATTCCCAAAATTGCATCAAAATCTTCCAAAGGGAGTGAGAAATGTTTTTTTGGGATATTCAGTACCAAAACATTTACCGGGGAGGAGTTATAATCCTTGGATAAAATAATTTATAAATTTTATATTATCACAAATAACTAAACCACTATATTTTGAGATTGTCTTTGAATATTTTTACTGAACATGGATGATATATAATAATTCATAGAACCATAACTAAATAGTATGTTCATTATTATTTAAGGAATAACTACTGTACCTATCAACAATTAATTCTCCAGCTCAACTATATCATTAGTGATGGAATAATCTCTCTCATGTTTCCTTAGAGGTTTGGGTTGATTGCCTCCGACAATGATTGTCTTAGGAAAATGGCTCACATAATACCCTTTATCCTTGTATTTGAAACACAACCCTAGTAGATGAGTGTGGATATGAACCTTCCTTTCTTCTTCCACATTAGTGTAATTATTCATATCCCCTCGGTAGTTCTTATCCACCTACACCATTATTACACATTTGAAGAAATTATTTGTTCCATTTCGGTAGTTCCAAGGGTGATTTTTCCAATAATTTGGACTTGTTGGATGTTTGATCTTCCTTCGATAATGGTGTTTATTTGCGTAACCACCCATATTAGTCTCCATTTTTAACTATTTTTTATTGGGTCAATGATACTAATGTGAGTCCCTAATCCCCATTTCAACATTGGGGGAATAACAAGAAAACACTTTTTAACAATTGAAGTCAATTCAAGATACACCAATTTTTTCCATAGAATCATATTTAGTCTTCTAAATAACTGATCCACCTTACTTCTGATGTACACGAAAAATATGAAGACTTATCTTGCTAGCCTGGTGATGTTTTCATCATACACCTCTATATAATCATCATCCTTCTTCTTATGTCATTGGTTCACTCTTTACATAATGAAAAGGACGGTTCATGAAAAATATTTATTGAAAAAAATCATTGATCTATCTGAATACATGGAATCACAGTTCTTCTTGGAATGCATATTTTTAATTATTGTCCTCTACTGAACAGTTTGCCCATCAAAATGATAGACCACTGTCATGAATTTCTGTTCCTATAAGAAGTGGAGGACAAAGAATATAATTTCAATAGAGTAAATCCACTACTCCATGAGGCGAGGATCAAAAGATCTCCTGATCATGGAAGGAATTTTTTGTACGATTAATTCTAAAAAAACATTACATTTCTATAGATAACAAGGGTTTTTCACATGATTCAAGTTATTAATCATAACTTGATCCAGCTGAGCAAAAATTATGATAATGTTTGGAGCACCCTATTCAACCATATTTGAAACATCACTAGGCCAATCCTCACATTTCCTATCACATTTACTGTGGGTACATCTTCTTTTATTTTCTTCCATTAACTATTAAAAATAATGTCAAATTTGGGGGATGGAAAACATAACTAATAAAAATAAAAAGGAAACATTAAACATAGATGGATAAAATCATAAAGGAAGATTATATCCTAACATGTGATTAATGGGGTTTTAATATATGTTGTCTTTGAACTATTCTACAACATATATTCTTGTTGTATTTTCCCCCTTAATAATGTTTCTTAATGATATTATTAATATACAAAATAAAACCTCCTAGGAATGTAAAACATGGTGTGCAGTAAGCCATGTTTTTGTTTACTAGGGTAATCTGTGGATGGAAATGAACACCTTTTTGTGTTTTTAATCCTAGGCACATCTATGCTAGAGCCAAATACACTTATATTGTCCAGAAAAGGATTTATTTTCTTGATATGCCACTTAATCTATACTTACCAAAATTTAGGATTCTGTTGTTATACACAATCTTTTGCATATGGTTCTTACTAATGTTCTACATTTATTATATCTATAAATAACATGACCTATTTTTGAAACCAAATATAGTGACCCTACCCCTTTACACATACCATTACCTGATTTTATGAATAATTAAAAATAATATTACAAGAAAAATATTGTAACATCTTGTGTCTTGGAAGATTAGTTATATAATTGTACATCATAAAAAATTAATTTAGTATCAACATTGAAATCCATTTAGATTGAACATATAGATAGGATAAATTGTGGATAACAAGAAAAAGGGGTTAGATAAACAACCCAGTAAGGGAAAAATCATAAGAATAAATCTCAGAACATGGGATAAAAGGTATGCGTAATGATATAAAAAGGAATGGAAGATGATATAATGAATAATAACATATAAAACATAGGATCATGTAGTCATGGAATAATATTAATGTGCCATCCACATAAAGTATGAAATTAGAATGATTCATTGGTTGGTGCACATGGAAGAGCATGAATCAACACTAACCACCAAGAATGTTGCACATGGAGCACAAGTCAAGGATAACCCCTAATATTGTTGCACAAAATTTATAATCAGACTAAACATTACACAATTCATTGGAAAAAAAATATGGTCACACCCATCATAACATTCTCATTATTATTCATACCACATGAATAATCTTACATACGTAATCAAACATAACATAATTGTTAGCCATAGAATGAAATATGTATCAAAATCTTGTCACAAGAAAATAAAAATAGGAATATCATAAAATTTCCCATGAATGAATATATTTAAAATAAAAATGGACATTGATATGTTAAAATAGGAATATATTATAATATGTGATATCATACAAATGTGATAACATGTAAAATATTATTTAAGAATCTTAAAGAATTAATTATTTTACTGCATTTTAAGGAAAATATTAACGAGATCTTAAAATTGAATGAGAAATAATGTTTTATATTAAACAATATGTGAACAAAAAAGGTTCTCATAATAAAAACCATTATTTTATAAAAGTTATGGTGTATTAAAATATATTATAGAGTGATACTTATAAAGGGTAATACTGCAAGAAGATCCCTTAAATCCAGATTTCTTTTTGGGGAGAACATACTTGGGAACCTTCTAAAAACGTGAATATCCTCACAAAAAAAATATTAAATGGATATTGATACATTATTTCAAAACATATACACAATATTTATAGGATTAAAATATATAATAAGTAATTTCATTTGGGTAAGGAGAGAGAAATAATAACTCGATGGTATAATGGGGGTTGGATAAAATCATTTACAACAAGTCTAAAGATTTCTTTCATTGGATCTTAATGTTTGGAATAATAAAATTATATTAATTAATTAATAATTATAAAATCTTGTTTATATGAATTATATATACTATAATATGATTAATATCATTTATCACCTTTTTGAGTGGTAAGAGACTAAAATACATTGATTCAAAGCGTTGGTTTTCCTCAGTTTTCATTATTAATTTTCTTTTATACATGTATGAAGGGCCATGTAAAGTAAGGTTAATAGTATAGAATTTGAAATTTATGTTATTAATTATCTTACAACCGTTAAATTTATATTATATTATATTGTTTTATAATAGTAGAATGAATCATTTGATAAATAGATAATAATTATCATTTGGGTTTATTTTGGAAATTTTTTGAACACAATGATCTTATTTTGTGATATAAATTAATCTCATGAGTAAAAATTGATTTTAGAACTGTACGTAAGATATAATTCATAAAATATAATAAGATTTAACCATTGAAATTTTATCATTACCATACCTCGAATAAGGTAATGGAAATTGAAAACATTATTATCCATGAATGTGATAAATTAACACATCTCAGATAATGTTTTTATTTTCTGAAAAATGGATGAGGAAGGAGAGATGATGAACAATTATTCCCTAAGAGAAAAAAAATATTTTATATATAATGTAATAGAGTTATCATACCATTTGGATGTGGTGATTAGAGGAGAAAAAAATGAAAATAAAGGAACTTTAATGAACCAGAAAGGTGAATTTACATCTTCAATTTATCCTCCTTAGGGGCCTCCATATACAAGAAGTTTTGGTCTTATGATGAGGCAAAGAGCTCTTGGACATGGGGGTGGGCATTGGAAAATATTTGAAAAAAATTTGGACAAAGCACAAGGCTTGAGAGGCATTATCAGAAGTGGTGGTGAGGGGTAGCATTTATTGTGGTGGAGAGAACTGTTTTCATAATATTTAATTAATTAGTTTATTATTTGGATAAACGGAATAAATAATGATGATTATTGAGGCCAAATATATTATTTATATTGTGTGATTTCAAACCAATTGTTCTTACATCATTTATGACTCAATGAATAGTGTATTTAACTTATAATGGGTATATACCAAAAATTACAATTTTTTACTACTCACCAAAAACTTCATGTATTTTTGAAAAATACAAAAAATACAATCTAATTTTTTTTTATGCGTATAATTTAAAAATTAACTCCATTTAAAAAATAATAATTTCCTAACAATGTTTAATATAATTTTTAATTAATTTAATTATTTACATACAAAATATAAATTTTAAAATTACAAATTCTATACTCTCACATTGAAAAATTAATTGATGTCTATTAAAATTTTCTTATAAGAATAAGACACAGAAATTTTATTTTATTAATAAAATTTATAAAAATAAATTTTATTTTAATCTATTATATTAATGAATAAAATTATAACTAAATACAATTGATATACAAAAATACCAATACATAATTAATAATACTTAAAATATTTATCTAATTATACTGTGCTCTAATTATATCATATTGAAACTTATAAGAATGATAACTATTATTTATTCATTCATTGGTGAGGTTACTATTACATTAGATGATTTACTATTCACAAGGGTCAAATTACTCTTCCAAATTTCATGTAACTATTTCATTAGTATGTATTCCTAAACATAAAGAGACACATTTTATTTCACTCATTCTTCATTTATAATGATTGAATTGTGTTCAATATGTAATCATTAGTGATTATACTATAAGAAATAATTATAAGAAGGAAATTCAATTTATAAAACATAGGTTAATTACAAAGAGGTTATACATTCATCGATCGAGTTGGATCGTGGATCTAAACACCCACCCTCAATGCACGAAATTGGGAACATGACAGAGTTATATACACCAAACGGTTGAATTCCACTCAGGCTATCACTTTGAGGTGAGGATGATGTCATTGTTGTGATGTTTTTCCCTTGTGAGATAGGACATTATTTATTATCATGTTCATTTTTACTATTTAACATGCATAATCTGTTAAACACATAAAAATGTGGAATTAGGACCTGCCATTTGGTATGTATTGAATCTAAATTTAATGGTGTCACATATTTCGGGAACCATTATTAATACTGGATACTTGAATTTTGTTTTAAATAATTATCATTCTTAATAAATTTTATGCACTATCTATTTAGTATAGATATTTTGTAGACACAAATGGTAGTGGCCTACAGAGTTGTACTCACAACCCGCTTGGGATACTATTGGGTAACTGAGAAGATTTCATGGTTGAAATTTATGTAAAGGGTAATTTTTTGGTGATAAGAAGATGATTTCAGGTTTGGGATGCACATGAATGAGGTTCCAGCCGTGGAGTCATCACCATTTGGGGGATTATGTTTTTTTATCATCACGTGTGGATTTTTATGGATGTTAATATACCATTATATGACATTATTACTATTTTTTGTGGTGTGTATGCATTTTATGTGTTATCTAATGATTCACATTAAGAGGTTTTCTCTATTGTCTCCGATAATGTATACGTTTTCTACTATGGATTTCTAATTAAGCGGCTATAGTCTCCCCATGTTTCTCGTAGACCCTCACTTCTAGTTAGCAACATTTATAATATGGGGAGGTGTTCTTGAGGTCATGTGAAGACCTGGATGAGGGCAACCATTTAGTGGAACCCAGGTCAGGGATGTTACAACATCATTAAAATATAATCTAATTAATTTGAACAAATAGTAGAAAAATATATATTGGAGAGAAGATGAATATTTATCGATCGTCTAACATGATATAGATTATAGTGGAATAACTACGAGTGGGTAAAATTGTAAACCAACATTGTTGTCCAATGGTGAATAAAAGTGCTCACTACTTAAAGATAAAATTGGTCACTTCCAACATTTAGATTCCAATAATGGATTATTTACCCACTATTTTTATTTTCAATACTGACTCACCGCCCACTTTTGGCAATATCCAACCATGAAAAGTCAAGAAATAAATCATAGAAAATAAGACTGAAACCAGATTAAGAATGAACATCTTGACACCTATAAGAAATAATATGTATATAAGATAAAAATTATTAACAAAAAAGGTTCTCACTATGGAAATATAATAATGAATATAAAAGGATGTGTTGAGATCAAACAAGATAAAATGATGTATTGCGGAATCTTTATTTTTAATATCGATTAAACATTAAGTGTTATTGATTTATAGGTGATCGAGTGGATGATTAACAAGGATAAAAAATTTAAAATCCATTTTGGATTTAAAAACATAAGTAAAAGATAATGAAGTTATGTAGAGAGATGATAAAAAAATATGAGATCTAAAAGACAAAATAAGTCACTCCTTTTGTCAATGATTATGATGTATGGAAAATTGGCTTGAATACACAATCCCACATTCAATCAAAGATGCTATGGACATGTGGTATATCATGAAATATGAACTAATCTCATGATCCGATTAAAAACACAATATACACATGACATACATGCCAAACAGGTGACCAATATTGAACCCATGCACATAAAATGTGATCAATCAAGGAAATATAAACGGGACATATTTATAACTCATGCACTATGAAAGAACAAGAATTATTGTGGCCCACAATGGTAGGACCTACGACATGGACATACTTCAAGGACACCATATTATTGGTTGTTGGTTATGCCAAAATGGTTTTTGTAGAAGGCCATATTTTTTTAAAGAATAAAATACAAAAACAAAACAATAGAAATTAAAATAATAATAATTGATCCAAAAAATATTAAATCATGTTTACAAGATATAATATATTTGAAACATTATTTAATTTTCTTAAATAATACATAACATTCATTTAAATAAAAACATTTATATAAATGGGTTAAACCCCAATAACAACTAATCTCCCTTTCTTGTAAAATAAAAAACAAAGAATTTATTAAATCTTCAGACAATTTTTAAAATTTATTAAATATTAAAAAAAAGTTATCCTTATTTTAAAATTTTATCCACAATCACATTTTTAAACATATTTTAAATCCAACTTCAATTTTTAATTAAAAACATCATATTAATAAAATGGAAATGAATTATCAGAAGATTAAAATATTGTCAAATAGTTAAACTAGATAATTTTATCTAAAATATATAATAATATTATAATAAATAAAATGGAATTTTTAAATAAATACCAAAACAATTATTAGGATTATTAAAAATTTAATTATACTTTGTAAATTTTAATCCACCAAAATATCAAATTCAATCATATTTTTTAAAATTTAATAGAGTCAAAGGTTTTTGTCAAAAAAATATGATAATTGTTTCTCAAATGAAATAAATGATAAAAAAATTATCACATTTACTTAC
The DNA here is from genome assembly GCA_963277665.1 of Viscum album. NCBI lineage: Eukaryota > Viridiplantae > Streptophyta > Magnoliopsida > Santalales > Viscaceae > Viscum > Viscum album. Next base: position 1,835,523,765 of record OY728161.1, read on the forward strand.
ATGAGCCATATCTAAATGAATTCTATCATAAATTTGGTTAGTAATTGAGTGTCGAAGTGGATTTTTATAAATAAAAATAGAACTAGTATTTTGAGAGTATATGGGAATAACATCAAAACTAATATCAAAATCATTCAATTTTTATTTCACCCAAATACTCTATCAAAATGAACTGGCATCAACAACATATTCATCCTCAAATGTTGATAGTGCTATAGACATCTCTTTCGTAGAGGTCTATGAAATTAACTATTTTTACTTAAAAGTGACAAATACCTCGATATCTTTTCTAATCATGTCGCAACCTCCAATGTCATAATCAGAGTATGATAATAAATCATAGAAATTATAATTAAAATATAATCGGATTGTACTAAAAATACCTTTTATTTACGTAATTAATCTGTTAATACCGTTAAGGTGACATTATTTTAGTTTTCACTAATATCTAGAACATATACAAATAGAAATCATAATATATGGCCTAGAAGTAGTAACATACAAAATGATTCATAATATTCCTCAATACAATTTGTCATTGAGAGACATTCCATATTCACCACTTCCCAGGATAGGTTTTTTTCTCAAAGGGTTTCTCATAGTTTCACATGAATCATGTAGAAACATTATAAAATTTTCTTTCGCATATACAACCTCATTTAATAAATTACCAAAATTATATGATTAATTTGTAAACCAAGAGAAAAAATCAATTCCATTATATGCTCTTATAAAATTATTATTAAATTAATTTTAAAAACTCATTACTTTGTTTCTCATTTAGAGAATAAAAAATTAAATCATCAACATATATCTATATAATCAGTATATCATTTGAAATGATTTTTATAAATAATGTTGGATGAACCATACATTAGAAAAAGTAGTTTTTAATTAAAAACAAAGTTACATTTCAATAACAAGATCAAAGAACATGCTTAATAAAATATAAAAAACTATACAGTTTGAAAAATGGTTTTAAAATTCATTATTTTTAAAACAATGTATTTGTTTAAAATAAATATATTATTATAATTATAAATTTAAAAATGAACATTTTACATCCATTGGAAAGGATTTAATTTTTTTAAAACATGATAAAGGAAATAATATCTAAATGGATTCTAATCTAAAAACTGGTGAAAATGAATCTATAAACTCAATTACTTCATATTGTTTTTAACATTGGGAAACAAATTTTATCTTATTTCGAACTATATTACTAGACTCAATCAATTTATTTCTGAAAATCTCATTTTTTCTTATATACATTGTTTTTTTAGGAAACTCAACTTGATTGTAGACATTATTTATATCAAGCTCTTCATGTTCACATTTATGACATTAACCCTGCTAGATTTTTTCAAAGATTCATATTTATTAAATGGAACAAAATCAACTCGAATCCATAATTTATATTGAAATGTAAAACTAATTTTGTAGTTCAAATAATAGATTCATAATTTCTTACAAAATATTTTAAGAAGTGATATTTATGAGTTTTCTATGTTAAATGATCTAATTTTTGGGAGATACGATCACCCTAAAATTATCCATAATTATTTTCAGGTTTATCTTATTCAAGGTTGAATTATTTTAATCATCAGCATTAACAATATAATCATTTGTATTTTTTCCATTTTTCTAAATGAACATAACATGGATAGATTCTTCTATATTCATAGTTTATTTATTATATACCTTATACAAATTACTATTATTTTTGTATCATATAATAAAATCATCATCAATTTTTGAATAGAATTTTGTTATATAATATATTTAGCTAAATGATTGAATTAAATCATAAAAACATTAAAATAACTATTTTTTAGTATATTATTCTTAAATAAATGATATATAGTTTTCATCAACTAGGATCGGAGGTATTGTATGTTTATGATATAACAATTAGTGTTGATAGATTTAACACATAACATTTATTAAGGCTTAATTTCTTAATAATTTTTCATTCAAATTCCTAAATATTATTATATTTCCAAAGTACAAAACCATATTATTGTGGTGTTTAGGGGAGATGAAATTATGTTAAAACCCATTAGTTTATATAATTTTTAAATTTCTATATTAAAAAACTATCTTCCTTTACCACTTTTAATATAACATATTCTGTGATATTTTTTATTTTAAATGTTATTAAAAACTGTAACATAATTTTTTATGTTATCACTTTTTTGAGATTTGAAAATACTTCAAGATCACTAAAATCCACATCAATTACAAAATGCTATTTTCATAACATTAACTAGAAGTTATGATGGGTCCAAAATGTCATGATGTAGTATATCTATAAATCTATTAGTATTGAACCTGTTAATATATCTAAATGAATCGTCTTTCTTCTTACCTATTTGAAACAAATCCCATACATAAGACTTAAATTAAAAAAAATTAGATATTCAAGAACCTATTGATGCTTTTCCATCTTGTAAAATTGAAAAATATGAAAACATACAAACATTTTATTCCTTAAAATGTGATCTCGATATAAAAAATATACAAATTATACATTAATATGGGTTAGTTCTAAAAAATACATAAAATATATATTTTCTATTTTATAGCATAAAATATTACATTATTATCTTAATCAAAAATAAATATTTTATCGTAAACAATTACACACACATAATAATAATTAATTTTTAATATGACAATTAGATAACATTTTAATACTGATATAAATAGTACACTAGAAATTATAACATATGTTAATATACCTAATTCTCCAAAAACATTAATCATGCCTTTATAGTTTTCTTCTAATGAGATAGAACCTCTGTTACAGGATTTAATATAAAAGATGTTATTGATTTTACTGCAAATGTACCTTCAGCATCTACTATCCTTATACCATGTAAATTTACAAATCATCAAACAGACTTCCAACAAAACAAATAAAGAATATGTTTTATTTGGTACCTAGATATAGAATAACATGTAAAAGCCTATAAATATTTGAGAAATTTAATTTAGTTTAATCTATAATAAATGATTTTTTGAAATGAATGTCCTGATATCGCATAATAAATAAGTAAACCATAAAGAATATTTTTTTAATAATTAAATTTCATGTTTCAAAAAAATAAAATATCCTTTGAAATATCTCCATTTGTTCCATAAAAATTAATTTTGTAGATATTATGAAAATTTTATTATTCTCTCTAGAACATGTTCTAAAAAAAAATTTATACATAGTCATTATTTTCTTATATCATTCATTTCCAAAAAAATAAATTCAAGGAATCCATTAAACAAGTAATTCACTTTTTGAGGATTTAATTCTATTTATTAATAATGTGATGGTCATCATAAATTTTTTAATTTTAACATAATGTAGATTTTTTTAGTTTCTAATTTTCAGTATTTTTATTCTTAAAATAATTTTATATTTTATCCAAATGAACACAAATTTATTTATACATTCTATTATAATCATCATCTTATTTTGACAATAAACAATTTAATTGGTCATTCTAATCTTTAACATTTAAAATTTTAGAATCTATAACTTTTTTATCTTCTTTATTTCATTAAATAATAAAATTGAGTTTTTTATTTTTTACTTTAATATTGATATTTTCTTCATTGTAATTTCTTATATAGTGTAGCCATTCTGTAGATATCTCATTGGTATTTTTTATTTAAAGTTGTTTACTCTTTAACTTCATTTTTAATATAATATTCACAACCAAAATATAATTTATATTCATATAGTACTCCAATTAATTTAGTGATAGTGAAAAATAGTTTGGATGATTCATTTTCACTCTTTGAACAATAAAATCTTTAGTTAGACTATTTTTTGGAACTACATCCTACATGATATGACTTTAACTGCACAATATTTTACTTAATGTATTTTTATATTGTTTTGATTTGGGAGAATCTAATATTATGTTTCCATTTATCCTACACTCATAGTATATGAATTTATAGTCAGAGTATTTCATAATATTAACTATATTTCTATCATTACTTCCATCCTTTTGAGGATCTCTTCTAGGATGTTTCTTAATGACTCTTATAACCTTAATTTCCTTTTAAATACCTTTCATGAATTTTAAAATTTTAACATTTTCAAATTAATGTTACCCAAAATTATAAGATCCATAAAAAACATTTATTTTTTATTTAAATTTAATTTAATTCATTTTATCATTTTCATCCACATTGCAATTCATAATTTCTATCTAATTTTGAAGTACACATCATTTAAATTAATCAAAAAAATATTAGGTGAAATAATTACTTTATTCAATAGAATCAAACATTTATTGTAGTCTATTGGTTAGCAGTCGAAGTACTGTTTTTAGGAGTTATTCATTCTTCATTTTCAATCTGACTTCAACCAAATTGTTGATTTTTTTGAATCTATTATAAAGTACATTTATTCTTTTTGGATCATTTATTCTGAATCTTTTAAATTTAGCTCTGTCTATGCCTAGGTTGGTTATCTTCAACTTATTAGTTCATTGATGTGTTAATTTCAATGTACTATAGAATTTAGAATATGTCTTACATGATTGAATAAAATAATAAATATTTCTACTTAGAGAGTAGTATAAGTAAATCCTAAAATGTCATTTAAAATACATTTTGGAGCATCATTTCCAATCAATGTTTCTAATTAATCATCATGAAATTTATACTATTTTCGAATTATTTATCAGTAATCAAGACCAATATTAGTATGAAATACCACCATTATGAAAATCCAGTGGACATTATAACTTCAATTAAAGTGAGGTGGTCTGATATGGTTTATAATATCAAAATATGAATTTTCCATAACAAAGAATTTGATGTTTTATATATAATACATAGTTTATAATATTGGTTAGTTTAAAAATAAATAATGAAACTAAAAAAATAAAATCTACATAATGAACCCAGGATTTAATACAAATTGGTAGGTCCTTTTAAATATATGTTGTGACTAGAGGGTGAGGTTGAATTGTCCCTTTTAAATTTATATATAAAATAAAAAATTATTAGAGTTAGAATATTGTGAAGAGTTTTTGTAAAATGATAACATATAAGAGAATATTATTTTATATATATTTAGATATCTGAGATACTATTCATCTTATCAATATACTCAACTCCTAAATGATATGGGTATTTAGAAGATCCTTAGTTTTGAAAGGGATTGATAACCCAATTTCATACATATCAAAAATAATATTTTCGCACCTAGTGGTATAACCACTAAAATTTGATCAATTTGAAACCTACCTTCATCTTGTATTAGAGGAACAACCCAACCTTCCTTTTATATGGATTTAATAACCAAATGTTGATATTGGGATGGAAAAATCATATACCAAAACACTTATAGGATAACAGATTGTAGAAATAATTACAAATGGATAAAAAATAAATAACAATTAAAACAATAGTAGAGTATATTATGTATAAATTCACTACATATTGGGCTCTAAGATCACTCTACTTCTTGAAGATGAAAATGATGAACGTTTCATTTGATCAAATCAAAACAGCCGAAGTTGAAGTGGTTTCTTGATGAATTCAACAGGTACACAAATTGTATCTTCCTCTTATCATTAAATGGATCATTTTCATTGTTACATGATTTTAATCATTGAAGAGATCTCTCGAATCATTAAACAATGAACCCCTAAGAGTATATCCATAACCAATAACTTCCCAAAATATTGTATTTTATACCAATATAATAACATAACTGTTATATTATTTTTTATATTCATTCTAAAAACAAAACATAATTCGGATTTTTCATTATTTAATAAACATTAAAATATTTAATTTAATATTTCCAAGTATAAAAATTATAAATAAATCATAATTGTAATAAATATAAATAAAAACATAATCATCCAAACAATACATGAAACAAAAACTATAGAATAACACAGAATCATATAAGATATTAGAATAAAAGTATGAGGGTATATAAGAATAATGATTCAATTATACTTTACAAATGTTTCAATTATATTTAAAAAATAATATTAAAACATTTAAACATGTAATTTTTTATTGCAATGGTAATAAAAAGTATGGTAAAAATTTTAGAATAAATTTTTATCAAATCATGGGCTATGACATACTTTTAATACTGAGAGTGGGGGGTCATGACCTATAATTGTAAATTTCCTTCATTAAAAAACAGAGTATGACCTACAATTTCAATTTTATGAAAAAATAATTATGATTATTCATAATAAAATGTAATTCCATGAATCATTGCATTAAATGATGATATGGGAATTATAAAATATTATATACCATTGGTTTACCAACAATGTCTCATGAATCACATTTTGGTTCCAGTAGTAGCTCATGAACTACTGCTGAGTTCAAATGGTTTCCCATAAAAAATTAATGGATAAAAATATATTGAAGTTATATATGTGCAAAAAAAATTATTCAAATAATCATAAGATACTATTATCATGTAAAAGGAATAAATAATATGAGATATTTCTAGGCTTCAATTCTCTTAAAAAACAAAACCCCGTTCAAGTGATGATCATAAAAAGAATAAAATGATTCTAATAAAAATAAGATGACAAAAAATAAAGATACATTAAACCTAAAAACAAAACACTACAATCAAATGATGAGGTATGATATTCAATTAGAGCATGAAGTAGCTCTTCACAAAAATGATCTAACACAAATATGATCTCATGTTAGATATTTTATGGTTGTTACAATCTATTGATAATCTATAATAGTATAATATTGTAGATAGAAGGCAATTATTGATGGAGATACTACCAAGATTTATAATGAAAATGGGGAATAATCATTTGGTAAAAATGTAACCCACTTATGATATCCAGTTGTGGGTAAATGACTCCATATTGAATGATGTTGGTTTTTATTGGCCCACTTTTGTATTATAATAATGCCTCATTTACCAACTGAATGTATTTTACAATGATTACATCTTACTTGATATTATTAAAATAGAACTGTGACTTATTGAGCTGCCAATCATAGTGAATAAGCCTTGATTTATTTGATAAATGATCATGTCTACACCTACATAAAAATATGAGTAGAGAAGATACAAATGTACAATATGTAGAGGTTCTCATAATAAAAACATAATATAAGATATAAAATGAGAAATTATATCAAACGAGATTAAAAATAAGGTTTTAGAAAACACTATTATGATTATCTAAGGTATTTGATGTAAATCATTCCATTCCTAGTTTTAGAGTGATTTAACTGATGCCCTAGGCCCTCTCCTCATGTCAAATAATAGAAAATTGGCATGGACTAAACCCCAAACCTCTGGAATATATCTCTAGTAATTAATACATCATATAAATGACATCTTCCTAGATAAATAATCAGTTTTTCTAGACCATGATCTATTAGGAAGAACCAACTGAGAATTAACAGAGTACTCACATATTCTAAATCTTTCATGAATTGTATCTTTGTTTACAACCACCTAGGTGGTATCAATTTTTCGTAACATTATCTATTGAAGAGAATCATTTACATTCACAAAGAACCATCCACCAGAAGCATGCTCAATTTATGGAGAACCAAAATGCTACCTATATCCAGTTTTCGTAGAATCGGAATGACCATAAATATAACTAAAAAACCTGCTTCATTGAACTGCTATGATTAAGATGTCATCGTCTTCATAGATCGATAGTACTCCTAAGAAATGTTTGAGTAAAACACGATGAGGATCGTGTATCACCTATTATAGATCTGACAATGAAAATTGCCTCTTCTATTTTATTATTCTAAGACCAGGGCTTCTCACCCACCTCATCACCCAAATATACTATTGGTATAGAAGGATTCACATCCTCCTTCATGGGCTATTGAGGTCTGGACAGATCTGTATGTGTGTTCTAAAGCCAATGTGTGTCATAATCAATCACTATATATCATGTAAAAATAGCCTCAAATAGATGGGATCTCGCCTCATATGAATTATCAGAACAATAATGTCGGGATGATACCACATCCCCAGATCAAATCGTGGCATCCAACATGAATCCATTTGTCCTACCCCCATCTTCAGTGGATCCTCCTAGCACCATCTTATGACCAATAGAATGAGGGAGCATTGTAAGAGAGAAACCCTAACATTTATCTCCATAGGAGATGTCCCACCCATACATGCTTCACGCCCCCATTTCAGAAATTCCACCTGTGTACATTTTATTGAGTGGGTAATTTAAAAGACAAAGTAATTTTAACACCATAACACATGGGAGTGCAATCCATTTTAATTTAATCAATATGGTTATCAGAAATATCAAAATAAATAGAATAGATCTCATGACCAAGATAAATTAATAATACTATAAGTGTTTTGGAAGGCTGATCACAATTCTTAAAAACTAAATCCCCAATTGAATAAATTATTTTGTGTGAATGTAGTGTGACATGAAAGGTTCATCAATACCATGTTCAGATTAAAAACATAACAGATAGATGATTGTCATTCCATGTGGGAGACCATTGACTAACTCACACCACTAAGAGTCATGCACTATAAACCATATTCATGGGCCTATATATAGTTCTCGGGTACTATTCATGGCCTAGCCCCTGTGAGGGACCCCTGAGCTAGACCTCCAACATTTTTTGACCTCATGACCCCCTATGAGTGGTTGTAGGTTTAGAATAAATGTCTTGTGTAGAATATCATATTGTTTTGTAACACCAAACAAAAAAATAATAAAAACTATAAAAACCACCCGAGATCAAAATAAAATTTGAAAACATCTTAATATTATATAATATAATTTAAAAAATTGGATTTTTATTAAGTTTTATGTAATTTTATTTTGACAATATATGTAATGATGTAAAAGTGATAATTCCCAATTACAAACAAAAAGGGTATTTAGAACCTAGTTGATGAAGAAGAAGATAATGATGATATAATTCATTAAAATGGAATATCATTTTTATAATTAATAATTTAGAAATGAAATGAAAAGTGCAAATGGAATATAATAATAGAGTGGTTCATTTCTGGGGGTACTGGACAATTTTCATCTATCAATCAATGTCTGAAGGATGAATAAATTTATTGTAATATATATAGGTAAAAAATAATATAATAATATGTAAGATGAAAAAACAGAAATATGTTGTATCCAAATAATAGAAATTGTATTTTATGGTCAATGTTAAAATAAATAAATTGTTTAACTAATTTATTTTATGAAAAAAAAAATTATTATGAATCAATTTTATATTCTTCAAATGGACGACATGTAATTTTATTGATCAATAATGTTAATAATGTTGAGATCAAAATAATATTGATTCGTGCAAGGAATATGAGTTTGAAACTGAAATGGAATTCATGTTAAAGGGCATATTTATATAATTTATTTCGAAAATATTATTCTTGATAAAATGAAGTATCATTAATTTTAAATACTATCGTATATAAAAAGAAATAATGTTTTCCCATGTTGATAATTAATCTATTTTTCAAATGGAGGTTGATGAATTAATTTTTTTACTCACTATATGTTTGAATATAATGGAGGATATTAATGAGATATTTAAAGGAAATAATGCATTTATTTAATGTTATCAATAAATTTGTTTTAAAACTTTTAAATAATAAAAAAACTATTTTTAGTTTTGATAATTCAATTCAGGTTAGTGGATACACAATTGAGGGAAACATTAAGGATTATTGAGAGTTCATATCAATTCATTTTTATGTTAATCATCAAATACCACACTCAAAAATTGAAAATATTATATTAAATTGAATTGGAAAGGAAATATTAATAAAAATTCAAATGAGTTTGAAATTATTTTGAAAAAATACCTTAAATCAACATAAATATAATTGGAAATTTAAATGAACATTCAAATATAATTATTATAATTAAAAATTATAAGAATATGTTAAATTTTGAAAATAATGTATTAAATGTTTCATAAAAATTATTCTCATGGAAGAAGTCCAAAATAAAATATCTATACTACAAAAGATAAATAGTTGCATTTTTTGGATAAAAATATAGATATACAACAAAATTATATATTTATAGTAATTGTTTATGTTACTATATATGCACAGAAATAGGGGAAAGAATGCATTTTTATGGTTGAATGTGTGTGTGAATAAACCTTCTTGTTGAATGAAAAAGATGATGAATTTAAATATTCCTATAACTGTTATAGAAAATCAATTCAAAATTTTAAAGGAATGTTTTATAAGAAATGTTCAACCATGTCATTATGATGAGAATTGAATCACAACATCTCCGGGTTAGTTTTGTATGAGTTATAATATGAAATACTGTTTAAATGAATAATGAAAAAGGAAATGAAAAATACATTATTTGTGGAAGTTTCATTTAATTATTCATAAATGGATAATATATAGTTTATTGACCTTTAATGTTTTTATAATTGATAGGTTATTAAATGATAGTAAATTATTCATTAGATGATCAATTAGATAGTGTCCTTTGATAATGATTTATCAATCAAAATCGGAATAGGTATATCATTTGATACTTGAAATAATATTACTATATTGATGAATAAACTGTATATTGGTGGATCTAAACCGAAAATATTGTTTCCTTATTAACATTATGAGCAATAAAATATATTTATTTTCTATAAATATGGATTCTTAATAGATATTTTCAATTTTTTCTTAATTGTAGAAAGTTTACATCGAGAAAAAGGATAAATGATTATATTATGATATGCGTATAATTGTTTTTAATCAATATTGAATTAATTAATTAAATTGTTTAATTAATGAATTATTCATTAAGACCAATGAAATATGATAAATCATAATAATCAATAAAATAATCATGATTTTAAATATTGAAGGTTGTAAGTGATTTTTTATCCAATCAATAATGGTGATATATTATCTATATGTCGCAAAATAATGGCAGGATTGATACTTCTAACCTACTAGATTATATTCGATTAGTTTTTATGTGAATGTTGGAATGGAATACTAAAAATTTACATAGTCATGTTAACTCATTTAGTGATGAATTAACTACCATTATATGAATATTCTATTTTGGAAAATAAGTCCATGATTTTGAAAATAGTAAAAATTTCTATTAGAACTGCAGGGAAAAAATTTAGTATCTTTATTGAGAGAAATAAAATATAAAATATATCTACATAAAAATAGGAATTTTTTTTATCATGTTTGGTACACAATTGAATCCAAAATTTGTAGTGCACAATTTTCCTCACAAAAAATAGAACTAATGGTGAGATAATTTCTATTTGTTGGATATTTTTTGAACAATGTTGGTGAAATATAATAGTCCAGAACACTTTTAAAAAACACCAATTGGAATAGTGATATATATTCAATATTGATTTCATGATTTACAAATAATATACATATATATAGAAGATGTGTGTTATAATATCACTACTATGTTAATGTATATATGTGTGTTTTTTTTCATCTTACTGAAAAAGTTCATAGGAAAATGTTGAATGTTTTGATGAGTGGGATTTTAAAAGAATATAATATGGACAGTGTAAAAATTTGAGAAGTTATTGGAAAAATGAAATTTTAAAAATTTGGATTTTATTAATTTTTAGGTTAATATCTCAGAAAAATCATTAATTTGGTCAGGAGAAAAAATAATTTTTTTTGGTTGGGGCAAAGATGAAACAAATTTGTTTGGATGACCTGCTAAAATTTAAAAAAATTATTATTTTTATTTTTATATTTCAATGGATTATAAACTTTAAATATTATCATGTGATGATGAAAAATACCCTTAATTTCATATATGTTTTTGAAATTGGAGTTAATTTTGAATATAATTAGTTGATGGTAATAAAAATTTGAAATAATTAATATATTAATGTCCACATCACATACCACAGTGTTTTAATAGGATAATGTAACATGTGTTTAAGAAGTCCTAATGAATTAAAATGTGTTGAATCTATGAATAATTATATTTATTTTATTGATAAGAAAACATTATTGTTGGTTTTCGCGCAGAGAAAACTGTTAATAAATTTTTTTGGCTATAACATAAAAAGTTGAATGAAAATTTTGAAGCTATGTAGACTATAATAGAACATGTATACAACATATATTTTGAGGTTGTATTAATAGACATCAACATTTTTTATAGGAAATTATACTCTATTTTTCCTACAATATGACCTAATATTTTCTTAATATAATTAACTTTAGAATTCCCCAATTTTGAAATAGAATATTAATTGTACATAATTTAATGTAAAGGTTTCATTATTTTATATCATTACATAACTGTTAAAAAATATAAAAAATCATGTATGGGTTAAAACTATATATCAAATAATTGAATTGAAACCATGAAACTTAATGTAATGTGTTATGATTTATGAATAAATAAATAAAAATAAATATTACTCATCATATAAATTACCTAGATATTACATATTTAAATATATATTATTTTTTCAGAATTTTATTTTGAAATAATAGGTGTTATTTTTTTCTATTCCAACTGAATTGAAATAGTTTTTTCCAAAAAAGGATTGAAATATATATTTACTACTGTTGACAATGATTCTTAAAAAGGATGATTAGTTATTCTTTTACCATGATATGTATTATATTTAACATTTATTTATTTTTATATATAATGAAAATTTATTTCATACATCAACAGATGTGTGAGTAAAACGTTCTAATGATGATAGAGGTAATGAATTGGGGGTTAATTTTCATATAATATAATTTGGGGTTGACAATATTTGAACACTATTACAGCATAAGTTTATAAAATAACAACATTGTACTCAATTAAATATTAAACATGATACACTGATCATAAATGACTCATGAAATATAATTACTTAAATTTCATATAATCCATATCTTGTGACATATGGAACACTAAGTCAAAATAAATCTTAATATGGTATACATTTATAACCAAGGAATCAAAATACTAGGGTTGAATCTGACTAATTAAATTATGAAAGTTATATGTTTTATACATTAATAAAATAATATAAATGGATATATTTTTATTATAAATAAAATAATTATAAATTTAATGTTTTTTTTGGAAATTATATTTTTTTTTAAAATGCAGTTTAATTTCAATTTTTACACATACATTAAAAAATATAATTTTTGTATATATTATTAATAAAAATTAAAATAGTTTTTTAAATCAGAATTTTTAAACTATCATAGAGTGTTTTTTTTTTGTAATTTTCTGAAAATATTCATTTATCAATGAATAGTGAAAATATTTTTTCTTATAAAAAATTATTTACATTGAAATCAACTAAATGTTCCAATTTATAATATTTTTTTAAAGTGAATTAGATAAATTCTTTTAATATAAATAGAATTACGGTTAGTGGAATAAATTTTATATTGAATATTTTTATTATAAATTTCTATCCATATGATAATTTTTTCTTTGGAAAACCAATTTTCACTACTTCTGCAGGTTTATTTTTGTAATAATATTTTTCAATTTTCCTATTTTTATTTGATAAAATATATTCAATATTTCTAATATGTATAATTAATTATAGTTAATATGTTTTAGTCCATTATTTTCAAATTAATTATAAAAAATAATATTTTAATTCAAGAATTTTCAGTTAAAACATGGTCTTTCATGTTATGGGCACTAGTGCAAAAATTAATTTTCAGAAGACATTGATTTTTTATTGGATAAATTTTATTAAATATTTAGTATCTGTGGATCTGAATTTTCTAATAATGTTCACTTTATTTTTTATTAACCAATACTTAACCATGGTGAAATAAAAAATAATAACCGAAGTGATAACTAAAATGGTAAATATGAGTTAACATAATGGCTAGGAAATAAATTTTCTAAAACATGTCATATTTTTGGTGTTATATATTTTTATCAAATATAAATTACCAAATTTCATTATTTATCATTCTTTGAGTCGCATGGGGTGAGAGTGGCTTCCAATTATTGAATAGTAGTGGATGTTTAAAAATGTAATAATTATCCTTAATTATGAAAGGGAGCCCACTCCACTCACTTCTTCACACCTATCAAGCCCCTTGGCTTGACCACACCATGAAAATATATCTCCCCGACATCATCAAAATTGTTATAGTGATTCATTTTATCCATAAATACCAACCACGTTTTGAATAATAAGTCATCAAATGCATATTTCCCTATGTTAGGGTGGTTGTTTTCACTTAGTTCATTTGATTTATTTCTTCTTTTACAACAATAAATAATTTTTAGAAACATTTAATATAAAATCAAAAATATATTTCGTATAATGAGATTTTATTATTATTTTTGAATAATATTTTTTCATATACACTTCCATAAAAAGAGATTTTAAATCACCCATCATGGGTATAACAAACTACCTTATCGCAAACGAATGTAAATTGGTTTTCATCGACATTTCTAGTATTTTTATATAATGATGCATTTAATGCGTATATATATATATAATTTTTTATATAGTAATAATTTTTTAGTTATAACATCACATTGATCTTCTAAATTTTAATTACATCAAAATTTCATATCATCGCATGTGTGTACTATAGACTACAACCTCATGAAGATATGTGATATATTATTAATTTACAATTTAGAAGGATATTAATAAAAACATATATAATTAATATATCTAAAATTTATGGAATTTTTTTTTTTTCTGAGTATAAAATATAATTTAATTCCTTACATTTTCTCGACTTAAGAAAATGACATTGTCTCCCACGCTTACATACAACTTAACATCGCCACGATGAAATGACCTTAATTTAATATGTAAAATTTTAATAATTATTATAAGTAAATAATTTCTGAAAAAAATAATGTATATGGACTTTAATAAAATTTTGTATATGATAGAACTATATCATATGTACATGAACTAGATCATTCATGAAAAAAATAGACAAATCAGAACACACAAATTAACACCTTAAATAATAAAAATAATGAAATATTACTAACAAACAGGATATAAAATAGAATAATAAGATCATATATGGAAAGAGATATATTATTATAGATATGGTATATATTTATAATAATCCAATATTTTATATATTGGAGTCTTTGAAATAGATAAATGATGCAAAAACTAAGGATAGGGTTTCTTGTCTCCCATTTCCTGTCATGAGACATATTCCATATTGAGTTGTTATTTATCTTGGGTGGTATTCATAATTGCCAATAAATTTTTAATATAATGAATATAATTACCCACATGGAATGTAATTTTTCAAATATTTTAAATTCATTTATAGAACATATTATTCAATCATTACAAAAGTGTTATGGTTTTGTTTCATTGTCTTATTAGTTTTTGGGATTGTTTATGTTTAGGTATTCTGTACGGGAAATTATTTGATATGTCTATTTTAAACTAATTATATTATATTTTCATTTCATTATTCATTAAACCTTCATGAAATATTATAATTTTCCTACTACATGGTATTTAAATATTTAATTTTTTCAAATAAAGTAATGATCATTAATATATTCGATTGAAAATCCTTTTTCTCTCAAATAGGTTATTTAAAAAATGTATCCTCTTACAAATAATTTATTAATGAAAATTTTATCAATGTTTGAATTTTAAGGAAAAATTTGAAGGAAATCTCAATGCCATTTTCTAGATATGGCCTATTTGGATATTACTAAATATGAGAAAGGAATATTTGTTTTAATTTTTAAAACATTTATGGAATTTACAAACTCCATGAAAACAAATTTTTTAAAAGAATACATTATAATTTTAAAATGATATTTTAAAAGAATATAATTTCAAGAATACATCCTGAAAATTTTGTTTTAAATATATTTTTATAGTACAAAGGATAGTTTCCCAAAGAATGTTTTTAATGATATATTATTGTATATTTATTCATTAAGGACATAAAACATTTATTATAATAATGTTCCCCCAGGGATATGTAATATTTATATCATTCATAATAATTTATTGGTTAGTTTATGATCATTTTGTGTAAGTATGTAAAATTTCATTTAAATTAACGAGTTTACTATGGATGGTTATGATATATTTTTTATTTATTGGGGTACATGTAAATATTTAATATGTTAGTTTTTCAATATGAATATTTTTTATGATTTTGGTTCAACCCTTTTATATAAAAAACTAATTTTATATATTATATTATGGGTCGGTCCCATTTATTGATAACCTGTCAATGCATCGATATGTTTTGTTAGAAAAAAATGTTTGGATAAATTAAATGTGTTTTAGCCTTTGGTTTTCAATTGTCTTATAAGTGGACATGAAAATATGTTTAAGATGTCCAGAATTATGTGTTCCCTCATTATGAGATTAGTTAATGAAATCAATGTGAATTTTCATTTAGTTAGAATATCTGTGAATAATATTAATGCTCATGTGATTTTTATTGTAGATTTATTTGATCATCATTAACTAATACCATGAAATTGTTATATTAATATATAAATATCGTGGGATTCATTTATTTACCCTTCTATATTCATTAAAAATATTTATTCATAATAGAATCATTTATTCATGTTCTATTATCAAGGAATATAGATAACCCTTTTTAGGATAGATTTTTTTCATGAAAATAAGGTTTTATTTATGATTGATAGGATGGGTTATACTATGGGGAACAAAATCTTTCAAAATAAAAATCATATTTATGTTTTATGTTTTTAAATGAAAATTAAATATCTTGTATTTATCAATTTTAACTAGAATAATAATCCATTCAAACCATTGAGATGTGATTTCAGGGATCTTGTTCCAATTTAATAAATATAACCTCATCATTGGGTTAATATATATTGAGTATTCACCATTTTTTTTAAAATAATTATTACAAAATGATTAAAAACAAGATTTACAAAAACATATAACAGGGAATGTAACTGTCTAATTCACATTAAGGATAATTCTATGTAAATGATAAAATTATATGGTCTTGGTAATGTATAGATTAGTTTGATTTAATAAAAATTCATACTTATATTGAGAAAAAAAATTACATGGTATTATTTTAGATTTATGTTGGGGTTATAACTCTCAAAATGGAATTCTATAGTTGACTCATGAATTACCAGGTACATGGAAATGGGGCATAATGCATAACTAATTTGACAATATATTGGGAATATGATTGGATTAATTCACATTTTATCCAGAATCCATTATTAAATATTTAAAAATAAATTTATGATTTAAAAATATTCCTAGCCAAAACATGTTTATGATTATGAGATTAGAGAAGATTACGGTTCTCAATTTATGTACTGTTTGTCACTAGTTTTCGTACTATACATTATGTTTTATAATGTTATGATCTAATATTGTCTATGAAGTTATATATATATATTGTAAAATGAGGTTGGAATGAACACGCTATAAATTCATATACCTCATATTAGGATTACCCTCATATGCAAGATTATGATGAAAATTTTGAAGGTATATCTTGAAAAGATCAAATTATCACCAAATTAGGGCATCTGAAATAGATTATGAGAAATAAATAATCTTATATGGAGAATCCTACTAATATTTCATGAAATGTAACAATGTTATTCTACATTATGCATCAACGAACTACTTCATTTGATTAGAAATCACATCAATTTTAATGTGAGAAATGGACAGGTTACTTTGGGATGATATATCCCAATATGGAATGGAATGAAATATAGAATGTTGTCATGGTATTTTTCCATATCATAGGAAATGTAGATAAATGTGGGACATTTACTCAAGAAAATAAGTATTATTATTAAATAAAATACATATAATAAAAGTATTTTAAATTACTCTTCATTAAAAACTATTTTTCACACATGAAATGAACATTATAGAGAGAAAATTACTAGTTCTATGAAAAAAGGAAGATTCATTTTTTCTATTAATGAGGAAAATTTTAGTTGGATATTATAAAATGTTATGGACTTAATATCTAATACATTATAAATATTGACAAAATCATTGATTAGATTAATACAATTCCATAAAGAGAACTGTTATCCAAGAAATAATTCTAATATAAAGAAATATGACCATGAGGAATAAAGATAGTGAAATATTCTTACAATACTTATGGATTTGTATAAAACTAATACGAGATGAGTATAGTAAAGAAAAATTAAAATAAAGTGATTCGGATAAATAATGATTATCCCTAATGTGATAATTACGGAAATAAAAACCATGGTAATTGCTTTAATGGAATGATAATTTAATGAAATTTTGGAGATATATCCAAAAATATCTTCTTTTCAAGGGAGGAAAATAATTTTCCAATTTTATATGATTAAATAGTAAGGATATGGGTTTTTATGTAAACAAATCTCCCTATCATCTAATGAATATATTATAAATGAATTTAATTGATCAATATGATTCTTATTACATTACTACCACTGAAGTGAAATTTTTTAATTTCATGTGTATTTGGATACAATAATTATATTATAGATGAATGTTATCATTTATAATGTTTTTATATGAACAATAAAATGTATAATGATTATAATCTAGTAGTTATTCTATAAGGACAAGAATAAATATGGTGAATGTTATCGATGACCATGGAAAGTGATAATGGGTCAAGATGATATTTTTCGAAGACACATGGTTGAGGGATAGTAATCATAAATATAATAAAAAGGCAGACTTATAAATGATATAGATATTTTTTTGGGATAGTGATGGTGAACTTGAAGTTAGTGGATGATTTAATGGATTCTATTTTCCTATCTAGAGTATACAAAAATATGGATTTACGAAATCTATTTTATAATTTGAGTTACTAATAAAATAATACTGATAATTTTTTTAATAATTATAAAAATTGGCAATAAGTATTTATGGTTATTATGATATAGAAGTGATTTGTATCTAATAATAAGAGAAACATTTTGTGGTTATGGAATCTAATGTTATGCTGATTATGTAAATTTATTGTCCCTCATTAAAAATTTATAAATATTAAATTGGCATGGAGATATTATGGATGATTCATAATATTAACTATTTATGAGTTAGATTAAGATAATATTTAGGGTTATTTTTTAGGTATTTTAATTTTATATACTATTTGATAACTTGTTATAACCATTTTGGTTTGAATGATATCGAGAAAAAAAAGATTGATTTTTTATTAATTTTTAAATAAATTAGAATTTAATTTATATATATCTTGAAAAATTATCATTTTGTATATTCTTGTAATGATGTAATAAATGATGCTGGAATTTGACGGATCATAGCCCAAATATTTTTTTTGGAATTTAATGATATCAAGTATATTTTTTATGTTCTCAGTCCTAATGGTAAAAGGATAAAAAAACTATAGGATAAGGATCTTTAAATAGAAAATTTATAATATTTCCCATAAATATATTGAATCAAATATCCTATTGACTCATCATATATTTATGGTTTTGGGGTCAATAACATTCTTGTGATCAAAGACCTGTATCTTCGTCCATAATTAATTTTTCTTTACTTAAATGATCGTATCATCACTCAATTCCAATGATCCCGAAATTGGAATCCAATTTATGTGATATTATATATGACCTTAATACTTCACATTATCAATTATAAAGATTATTTTTTTTAATTATTTTATGATATTGGTTTTAAAACATTGTATTTTCAAATGTCAAACCATTTATTATAGTGAAAATGATTTAATTTTGAGGAATCAATTTATTTATATTTGAACAATGTAACACCATGATATTCAAATTTAATAACATATTTTTTTCATATTGTATGTGACACGAAAAATAGATATTAATTCAACCATGAATTTAATTTCATTAAATTTATTCACTTCGATACCGTTTCATACATGAAACCATGAGAGTAAATGAATCATAATATATTTTAACATTATAACCATTACATTCAATTGGGGGGGGGTTAATTAAATAAAATAATATTTTTAATTATATGATTTATACATTTATAAAATTTAATAAATGAATATTTATTAATAATAAATAATATAATATTGATTTTAATGATAATTATATACTTTTTGAAAAGTTTTATTTTTCTGAAGTGTGGTTTCAATTCAAATTGCACTTATACTTTAAAAAAAAAATTAAATACTTTTAGAAAAATTAAGTTACAAAATGAAATTAATTTTAAAAAATTTTGAATCACAATTACATTTGAGTGTATTAATGATAATTTTATTAATTGTTAATTTTTATGAATAAAGAAAAATATATGTTTTTATTGCAAACTTCATTCTCATTTAATTCATATAAATGTTACAATTTTATTTAAAATAGTTTTAAATTTAGAACTATTTCAATTACATGATAATCAGTACAGTTAGGTCATTTGAATAAATATGATATTATATAATTTTATAGAAAATAAAATTATCTCTCCGTAAAATGAATTCTTCATTACGAATTTGTGATTAATGTTCTATGAAAATATTATACTTATCTTATTTATAGCAACCTAGGACCATGTATCCAAGATCCAATATCTACATTATTACAATGACATTAGATAAATAAAATAAAATTAAAAACTAAAAAACTGTTTATTTTTTTGCTAAACTATATACATACATTAGTCATTCATTACATTTGAAATCACAAATTACAACTTATTCTTTATTAAAAAAATAAAAATAAAAATGATAATGTAATTTTATACAATTCATAGTGGATTTCTTGTATTCATCTAAAGGGGAAAATGTATGGGTGAAATCAATTTTTCAGTAAGGGTAATCTATAATAGAATATAACAAAAATCAATAATGAATAATCAATATTGAATAGTAAGTAAAAAACATGATATATGTAATCAATAAATTGTAATATAAGTTCATCGAGGGATAACATCAATGAAATAATATCATGTATAATAATCAATATAAAAAGGAAAAAATATAAAACACAATACATATAATCTATATCATATATGTCATAATTGGATAAGGCATAATCAATATTCAATAAAAGATAACTGAAAAAACATTCCAATTAACCAATAAATTGAGATTTAAATTATTTTAGAGAAATAATAATTTTTCAAATCTGGTGGATATTAATAACTAAATTTTTTATGGATGGAATTATTAATAACTTTAAATCATGATCTCAAGAATCACGATATGTCTATCATCAGTACCTTTGACAAGATGATCTAAAACTATATGTTAAATTTCAATTCATACAGATATGTTTATTCCCCTAAAAAGACTACTAATTCATCATGGGTCTATATAATTACAGACCAAGCCCATCGCACCATTTATAAATAATTCCTTATATTTTAAAAAATTCATTTAATGAAAAATTTTATATATCATCAATTATATTTATTGTGTAAATAAAATATATTTACAAGTATTTACTTAAATAAAAACATTTCAATGTAGAACACTACATGTATAAAAATATTCATTTTATTCAATAATTAATTCTGTGATGAATAATATAGTTATTTGGTAGAAATATATATTCCAATAATCTTAGAATGCTGATAATTCAAGGAAATTTTAATGGCTAAAAAATAAATCAATAAAGTGAATGGAAATAATAACCATATACAAAAAAATCGAATAAAATCTAGAAGATGAAAAATAATGTTATCAATTCAAATAAATAAAAATGATGTATCTATAAAATAATTGAATATTTCTATTTATGTATTTAAATACCATAATAATATTTTAAAAATTTATTGAAGAATATATACTTATCATTTTAAAAAAAAGCTCTTAAATATAATAGTTCACAACATATTTTAAAAAAAATTATATTTGAAAATAATATATTAATTTATTTTATATTATATTACCACATTGATTGTTTATGAAAGCCTGAAATTTTATTAATGTCGTAAACCATTAAATCATGATCTCTTTCACTTTTGTGATATAATCAAAAATATAATCTTTTTGAATTATGATTTAATATTACTTTATTAATTTTTTTAAAATAAAAAAATGGTAAACATGACTTTAATAAATCATTTTATTATTTAAAAAAATGATATCATTTTATAATGAATTGGAATTAATGATAAATTATTTCGGAATAACATTTAATTAATGATAGATTTTATAAAAAACATTTTCTAAAATATTATACATACAAAAGGGTTGAAAAAAGGTTTTATTTCATGAGATATTTATGAATTTATTTTATATAAAAAATTAATGAATTTTATTTTCCAATTAATAAATATTTTACATCAATGGAAATTGAATCATAAATTATCCCAATTTAAATTACATTGTGTTTTAAACACCTAAAATGGTCATAACATTTTTATAAGAATTAAACAATGAATAGATTTTGTGTGTAAGATTTTAATCCCCATTATATAACTGGAAATAATACAAAATATTTTTGATATCCAATAGAAACATTATCATATAATATTAAAGAAAACAATGTAGTAATATAACAGAATGAAAAGAAATTGAGTTGTGAAATTATTTAACACTTGATAATGTTCATTTAAAATCCCATTAGATTAAATAATCCAAATTTGACTTCAAATAAAAGTATTTATTATTTAATCATGATATTACATGTCAATGAACAGTATATACACCATAAAAATGAATGTTTTTTCAGGAAATTACAATATGACTCAATGAAGGGATATTGAGATTATCTCCCATAAAAAGATCATATCATTGAAGTGGGTATTAATCAAGGAATTGATTATATATTAATAATGTGAAACTAAATGAAATAAATAATAATAAATTTCCATTACAAACATGATATTATCTGGGATTAATCAAGGAATGAGATGTTATTCCCAACTATGTGATATTGTATTTGAAAATTCCTTACTAGACACATCCTTTTGGGTGAACATGAATTAACCTATTATATAGTTGTATTAAAAATTTTATTAACTTATAAAAGAACTGTTTTATTGTTTTTTATATCATAGATTATCCTTTTATAATTTATTATCACCCATTCTCTAATATACAATAATATTGTTATCTTTTAAATTATTAATTGCCTTATTTTCTCTTAAATGTATTGTCATGAAAGATCCATTTATTTTGAAAATGATATAGTTCCAAAATATCTATAACAATTATAATGATATAATTATAATATTTATTCATCAATTATATATATAATACAAAAAAATAATGATGGTATTGAGAAATGTAGTATGTTTCTATCATTAAAAAAGTAAGTCAAACTTCTTCATGGGTAACATTTACATTTATAAATGATCATTATGGAGTGTAGGTAAGTAATATTTTAACATTATATAATCACTGTAATATAATAACTACCAAATTATTATAGGAAATATACTTATGTATTTTTGAGAACCCATTTTTTCCACAAATGAAAAGATGAGAAAGGAAAATAACTTAAGGATAAGTGAATAAGAGAAATGATGATGTTAAATGATAGAAAAGTCATCCAAAGGCCATAAATCTTTGTACACTAAAGCTCCATTGGCACATAGGGTGCCTACATGACTTCTTGCATGATTGGTCAGAGTGAGAGCATGTTGGAGATACCTATATGTAATTCCAAAGAGAGATTTACCCTTCACCCGGGGTCCCATATTTTATTATAAATAGTACCACAAGGACATCATTTGTATGGATGAAAATTCCAGAAGGCCTCCCAATTATCTAATATACCATATCCTTCACCAAATACCATCAAAAAATTATTTTTAATCCTCCAAAACATAAATAACAATGGATTAATGGGATAATGACTCTAATGTCTAACTTTTCGATTAAATAAGAAAACACGTGTAATGATTGCATCCCCCATGGTTGAAAAACACTAGTGCGAGGTCACTTTCCATAAGAAGGGACATATGTGTTCCACATGTTGGAACACATTTGGAGACCCTTGATAGATTGAGCAAGGTCTCTCCTATGGGTAGTTTCCTAGGAGGACTGTATTCCAATGTACAATCACCTCCCACAACCATACCTGCATGAACCCCTTGGTTCCCCTAAGAATACATGTGGGATCCCCTTTAGTGTTATCCAGAATTCTACACTACATGAGCCTTTGATCTTGCCTTATTCAAGGCTATTATTTTAAGGGAATATCTTCATTTTTCTCATGTGTCCAAGAAGAACCAAATTGAAACCTCTGAACATTCACAATAATGTTGATTGGCACACCAGTATGTCCCTATTTGAATTTTCATTCATTAATCAGAGGATTCCCACACATGTCCTACCATCTTATTAAGGACCATGGGATGAATTTGGTATCACATTCTCCCAGTAATGAGGTCCCGTACCACAATAATAGTTTCATGGAGTTCTTGGTCTCAGATAAAATGGATAAGATCATGTCCTACCCTTATCACCAATAAAATTAGGAGCCTCCGGTTCCTGGTGTGGAGGGTAAAGATTACCCTTGAAGGATTTTTATCTTCTGCTTCTCTCAGACTTATATCCATCTAGTCATAAAGGGGACGGGAAACAGAGTCAAATCCTCTAACTAACTCCCTCTCATACCCTTAGCCTCTATTATCATCGGATAAGGCGACTTGTTTGTTTTCCAGATCATATACTCTCTCTTTTTCATAATATTCCAGAATTAATCTTCTTGAATCAATTGGATATATTATATATCTATGATTTTATCTTCCACCTAGTCAGATGACTGTTTTTGTAGGTGATCATCCTATGAATCATACTCTTTCATTCCATCTGTGAACCTCCGTAGGCATATGTCCTCAATACCATGTTTCCAACGCTAGTGAAATGCAGATTGTATGGTTTCCCGGATCATCCAATTCATATTGTTTCTCATACCTAGAAAAACTCACATAGGGTTATATTTATACAGTGGTCATTACATCCATATGATACCCAATCCTTGGGAATCCTTTTATGGAGGAAGCCAAAATATTTTGATCCTAAGTACTTCCACCTTTGAAGAAAATCTCAAAATCTCATCCATCAAAATATTTTTCTAATGTAATCCCCAATAATAACCCCATTCATCATGGAATCCTCTTATGGTTTAATTTCCTACATAATCCTCCCAATGGTCCATACCATCCTGAGAGAGAAACATGAGTTCCTCCAAAGGTGTGGGTCCACATAACCAAATTCTGTGACAATTGATTTTCATTCACATGGGATTAATTGTAAGACTAAATGAGGTGAAACTGAATCACCCAAAATCAACCATCTTCGATATGTGTCACATTCTGCGTAGGGTCTAATTATTCATGAAAATTTTAATCCAATCAATGGTACATCACTTTCATTGGAGTAAGTTACAATCCATGATTTGACTAGGAACGATGGTCCTAGAACTTATTTACCTCATGATGTAAAAATATATGGTTAGTTCATTATCACATGAACTTAAATGCTATGATGTTCCACATTAATCAGAACTAAAAAACACGAGTTATGATTCCTTTCATGATGGTACATAATAATTCCATCACATGTGTTAAATCCCAACAAAAATACAACTCTTGTCACACTTAATGCTAACATACTCTAGAGTTACCACCCAGTTTGGATAGAATACCAACATCATCATAATAATGACCAAATAATCTCTAATTAATACATAAGTGTATTCCATCAGTGGAGAATCTTATATACATATAGATATCACCATTGATAAAGAATCTCATATATATATAGATGATTCTAAATACAATACATTTTAATTATTTATTTTTAATTCCAGGGAGATCCACATCATACATGAGAATTAATGAATTATTAATGAAGAGGTCTTAAATTTGTATATAATTCACAGTGTAAGAATTAATTATGTCCAAAAGGGTGTGATAATCCATAATTCTACCATATCGGCCAATTTGAGTTCTTAAGAATCATTGTCCAAAAATCACAATGAATATGTGCCTTTGGAATGTTGGTCCACATGGATATAGAACCATTTGATGTTTCTGGTTCAAAAGTAGAACCCATTGGAAATCATTTGGAAATAGTGAACCCAAAATGAATGATTAAACACAACTCAATCCCCTACAATTGACCATTCTATGAACCGGTTATTTGAGTGATACAAAAAGGTTAGAAAAAATTTGAATCATTGTGCAAAATGATAGTATCACCCATCTGTTAGGCCCCTTATCTCTTAAAATGAATGTGGTCCAAACAAGGAAATAAAATTGTTCTTGTTTTTATTCAAATTAGATTTTAATTTTATGTGGTTTTTTCTTGATTTTTGTATACTCTTGAACATCCTTGATGAACTACCCTTAATAAAATTTCTTCCTTCTAACTACAACTATTGTACACCACTACTATTATTCTCACTGGGTCATCATATAACAAAAAGATGCTATCACCAAGCCACCATCATCAATGTTGGGTCTCTAACATGATATTTTTTTTAATATATTGAATAAAATACCATACTGACCCAGGTAGTCTCTAGAGTATCCCTCTTCCTCACCATGACATGTCAATCATCCACTTATAGATGACTATTGGTCCTGAAGCAGATGACACTGACTGCCATATTCAAGAATTTTTCTATCTTATCCCTATAACAAGAAAATCAAACCCCTTATATCTCTAAGAGGTGGATGGGGAGGCTGTATTTGGAATCATACTAAAGAAAAATGGGTCATTATTAGGGGATCTATCTAGTAATATGCATTTCAAACTTTGCGGGGTAGTAATCCCTCATCATGATGAGGGTGTCTTCCATAGCAGACTGGACTAGTTTATCCATACATGGTCATCCATTATTACACAATAGGGACAGAGACCAGTCACTGTGTAGTGGGTCCACACCCCTCTCCCCTTGAAAAAATTAGACTGAAAAAATATGGTTGCCAATTGTGAGTGGTTAAAAACAAAAACCCTCTTTAATTGATCATTCCTGCATCCTCATCTGAAATCATCCATGGAATCCCACAATTAAAATCTGGTGGCATACTATGAGAAGAAACGTACACCTACTGGAACCTACCAAACCATCTTGTAGATACATCTTCCAACACTTAATGAATAATGTCATCTATTCATAGTTTAAAGCTTCAGGAAGCCTTAGAGACCTATCAAAATTCATCGAGTATGCCATCAGTTTCATCTGGCATCACCCAATGAAACATAAATACAAAGTGCGGAATCCAAATGAAAATAAAAACACATAAATTCATACATTCCTAAAACCATCAAACATTTTATTCTATCAGCAGCTGAAGAATCTCTCCAACCACGTATTGTAGTCATCTTCAAGTTGGTGAGACAACCTTCCTACATTTATCAAGCCTTCCAAAAGATTCATCAGGAAGCATCCAGTGAGGTTATTCAGAAAGATCCAATAATGAGTAGCGGAAGACCAGACTCTCTTCCATGACACACAAGTACATTCAGTAACTAGTGGGAAAAAATGTATAACATGAGAAAGAACATATAAACACTCCATAAAATTAATGGTAAAATATCCCCGCTGAAACTTCTAAACAAACCAAAATATTCTATAAATGAAAAAAGTTATATGGAAATTTCTACCCACACCCTTCAGACATTTCATGTCATCAGAATAAAGTTAATGGAAATGCTCATGGGATTGACACACAACTCCCCCCCCCCCATGTGTGGTGGATCATTAGGTCACCCCAGAAAAGACACACACAAATTCTCACTTACAATATGGTCTTGGGGAAAACACTTCCATATTATATAGAAAACCAAATTGGGCACACACACACATTCCAAATGAAAATTGTATGATGATAGTAATGGTCCCTCCAATACAGGCATAAAAATGGACCATGAAAAGTACTTCCGCATAGTAATTTGACCTAGTATCTTATAAGAAGGCATCCAAGAAAAAGGCTCATAAAAATGAAATGAATATTAAAAAAGATCTATGATATTTCATTTCATAATTATGGAGTTATTGAATCCCTCATAAACATATCTATGGAATATGAAGAACCTAATATATCATTAAAATATTATGGGAGCAGTATGAGTAATTCCAAAGTCCCTCTCAGGACACTTAATCATGGGGGATTTCCTCATGACAATAATCTGATCAATCTCGAGGTCCCATATTCGGATGAGGTTGATGGAATTAATCTTCATTTCCAGATGGTCCAGGAAAAGATGGTATTCCCTTTATTGTAATCCACCATGGTGGTTTTCCCCATGATGGTGTCCTCTAAAAAATATATCTACATAGTAGTATTTAATTAAATTAACAGAATAATCCAATTAGAAATTCAATGATGAGAAATCCCTCATATGATGTGGAACATGATAAAATAATTCTAGTCATGTCTGATTCTTTTTCATTGGTATGTGAAATAATATCCCAACTAGAAGATGTGAGAGGTGATGGTAATCCAACACAATCCATGGAATCAACTACCTACAAACATAATAGAAGAATTCCCAATCAATATTATTACTTACAGTCATTTTATAGGAAAACTTAATCTTCAATAAGACTATGTGATGGAAACACTGGTGAAAGTTGAATATTGTCTTCTAAAAATTAAGAAACAACTAGTTAATGATGAAATAAGAGTCGAGAAATGGCCTTTATCCACCCCTTGATATTGTATTCCAAATTAATTGTAAAAATATTATGTGCATGAAATATCCCTCAATGTATGGAAAACTCTTCGTCACTTGAATTCAAAGTTATTACCTGATCATGAGTGTCATTAGTAATTTCTTGGTAATATAAGGGTAGAAACCTGAAATTGAGTTGGCATATCTCATAGATTCATGACATCTAAAGAATGTGAAACATTAGGGATCCATTTAACATTAATGTCTTGTTGAGTTAATGAGAATTACAATATGGACCATAGATACCCCATCTATTGTTCAAAACATGGGATGCGGTGCACATGGAGTTATACATTTAACCACACTGCCTACCCATTAAATTTCCATTAATTTCTTAATATGAGATGTTATAGATTCAATATGGCATAAAAATAGACTATATTCATAAAAAAATTCAGGATCAAAAACAAAACTAGCACCGAATAACTCTCACTGACATTAGTCCAGAATAGGGAATGAAATTGAAATACATTCACATCCATCATATATGAATATTTAAAAATCCTCCCATATAGAATAAATCTATAATCTGATAACAAAAATGTCATAAATAGTGAAAAGATCATCAAAATAGTATGATTTATATTAATGTAGAATGATACATCCAGTCTGTGAACGATAGAAACATTGTATAATTATAAGGTAAGTCATAGTAGTAGCATTCATGACAGTTCATGATAAACAAAACCCCACAGAGCATATATATTATTTAAAAATCTTTAATTGCCAGTAAAGAAGGCTGGAAGTGTTGTTACTGTGGAACACAAATAGTCTGATCCCTTAGATATGGATGTATTTTAACTTCAACAACCTCATCCTTAGTATGTATCAGTATTCTCCAAATTATGGAAAATTTCATAGAATGGATCCTCCATTTTCTTCCCATTCCATGATCATGTACCTTCACTAGGGATATTCATGACTGAACTATCTAAATAATACATTCAAATTATTGTCATCAATGAATCTCCTAGAGAATCAGAAAAGATAAGGGGAAATATTCATGGAGGTCACATAAGAATAAGTTATTGTTGAGACACATGTAGATTGTTTTTAATGCCTTTTTCATCATTTAATATCATCAACACTTCCCTAAAATATTATTTAATAAATGGGTTCAATTTAGAGAAGCATTCAAATAAAGAAGTTATGGATCCTAACATGGTCCACACTGAAATAATTAAATGAGGTGTGCAAAACCAGAACTAGAATATTTCCCTAAAAACTGGAAATCCCCTAAAAAACCCCTTAGTACTTCCTTAAAATAAATCCAAAAGGGAAAAGGGTCAGGGTTATATTGTACATCAATTTCCACCTAGATATATTAATCCCTTTTCTCTGAATGAACAATTCTTTAAAATATTTAGAAAACATGAAATCATTGAGTAGACTCAATTAAGAACTACTCTTAGTAAGACTTCCTATTATATATACTCTACAAGATGATCCTCAACTCATGCCCCCATCCGAAGAAACTCAACATAGAGGGTTTGTTGCAGTAACCAATTTGGATTTGGAGAACTCAATCAATGTGGGATATTACCACCAACATACATGGATCCCGCTATATAATATAGGTAATTCCTTCTGTTGGGATCACAACCAGAATAGGGTTAGGCACATCCTTACTTGTCATCCCCTATAGTCTACCCAAATAATGTACTAACATTGCCACAACCAATGGCCATACTTGATGAAATACTTGTTTAAGGTCAATATTATCTAATAATTTTTGTAATTTTAATGAACATTATTGAGTCACTAATGGATGAACTAGAAAAATGGAGGAACGACATTTGACGATACATTAAGAAAATAATCCATTCCCTAAATAGGTAGATGCGACTCTACCCCCAGAAAACAATGGAAATCATATGTCTATAATTTATAATGGATCGAGAGACCAGGAGCATAACATGATGCATTCAATCTCTCACTCTGATCCCATAATGGGTACCCATGAAAAATGGGCAAAATTAAACACTTAGGAATTGTTCAATAAGAAATGGGACCAGACTTTTGTGGAACATATGTTTTCATGCATAGTCACTCGTGGTGTTGGAATCCCTCCTTCATATGTTTCTCTTAAAATTCATCTCAATGCTATAGATAACAACAATATTCGACGAATCAAACTATAATAATAAATATAAATAATTTGTCTTGGACTTCACTTCTTAGTAAACATTAGTGAAATACACATTGAACATACCACTCCATTATGAAGAGTTGTTTCCCATTTATATATCGAATCCTCATGAAGATTTATGCATGTCGCTTATCCATGTGAAATACAATAGTGGCATTTAGGACCATGCCATATTTTCTAAAAGTGCTTCATCCAACATCAAATAGACCAAAACAATAATAAAATTAATTCCATCAACACAAGTAATGAAAGTAGAGAAGAAATATTCCACTATATTTACACTTAAGCAATCCCTTGTAATAACTCCCACTTCAAAAACCTGCAATAAATCATGTGGATCCACCTAATGAGAATTAGAAAAAAAATGAATTTTTCCATTAGGAGGATCAAAGATAACTTAAGATAAAATAGTTTGTACAGAAGAGAAGCAAGGACTATTCCTTTCAAAATTACCAGGACATTGGTTACTTCAACTCCACATTACAAGAAAATATAGTAAATCTTCTAATTCTTAAGATGCCTTGAAATGATAGTGAATAATATAATAAAAATTATTTTCCATTCCATAATGTGTAAAGACCCGTAAAATTCAAGGGAAATTTTTTCTTAATTTTCTGTAGAATTTTACAAGAGCGCGGTTTTAGACGGCACCTGATTCTGAGGCTCGGAGTGCCCGGAATCAATTTCCGAAGTTTGGCTCGGGTACGTTCAGTGAACGAACGAGCGGGAATTCCTAACTTTTGATCCGGTGCTTGGAATTGAAATCCGAGGGCACCGATGAACTCGCCGTGCCGTTATTCGCTTAAGGAGACCTTTTCGGAAGTTGCGTTTGTTGCAAGACAAAAGTTAGTTTTTGGGAGATTTATAAAAAGTTGAATAAAAAAATTGTAGAATTCTTTTTATTTCACTTTTGTAGGTTAACTCCTCTCAAAGGGAGTTAGGGGTGGGACCCACACCCACTTAACCTCCCTTGAGAGGATTAAGTGTGGTGGGGCCCACACGAACCCTAAACTTTACATCTTCCCTCAAACTTCCTTAACCCCTCTTTAATTAACATGACAACTTGTTAATTAATGTGGAGTTGTCTCTTATTTGAATTTCAAACCTTTGAAATTCTTTTGTGAATAAAATAAGACTTTATCTTATTTTGTTGGGTTAGAACTCTTTAGCCATCTTGGAGAGGTTGAGAGCTCTTCTTCCTTCTTCAAGCTTTGACGAAGAACACTCAAGTTCCGACGAAGAACGCTCAAGCTCCGACGAAGAACGTCGCACCTCCCTTCTTCGTCTACCGTGTCAACGAAAGGGAACGCCACTTCTTCCTCGGACAACCTTCGTCGGCGTACAAAGATTCTCCAACGACGTGTCTCTTCGGACGTACCTCTTCGTCATCGGATTTGACGAACGTCTACCGTGACGCCCGACCTCCGTGACGTTGTCTTCCGCGGGACGTTGACAAATCTTCGAACCTATACCCAAGGTAGGGGTTGTTGTATTTTGTTTATTCTTTTATCCTTGTTCGTGTTTCATGCTTGATTAACGTAAGGATTTTAAGTTGTGTTTTAACGTGAGGGGGCCGGACCGCATGAACACGGCCGAACCCCTCCTTCGTTCTTGGTGTTTATTTTGCGGATGAATCAAGGTGGCGTGGTGCCGTCGCACCACGCGGATATTCGCCCAAATCTTTTTACGCGGCGCCGTCGCGCCGTGTCGTGGAATAATCATCAAGAACGCGACGCCGTCGCGCCGCGTCAAGGGGGAATCGAAGGCGCGGCGGAGGGGTGCGGTGCCGTCGCACCGCGCCGGACGATGAACATCACGGCCGGTTCCGGGCCGCGGCGAGACGGGAAGACCGGCGGCACGCCGGGCCGCCAGCGTCGGAAGCCGGAAAGGGGACCGGAAATTTTTCCGGTCCAGTTGGAGAAAATCCAGCCGGCCAGGTGGCCGGCCAGAAGGTCAAAGGCCGGGGGAATTAAATTCCCCCGGCCAGCTCTAAAAACCCCCCTCTTTATGAGGGGGGCGGTTCCTTTGAGGGGGGGACAGGCGGCCCCCCCGTTTCCTGCCAATCAAGCCCCCCACGTGGGGGGGGGGGGGGGGGGGGGGGGTGGTTTTGCAAACAGGCGCGGCTAAAAAGTCGCGCCGCCTCCCAATCAAGCGGGGGGCTTTGCCCCCCCGCGTGCTGCCTCCGTGCGGCGCCGGGCCGCCGCGCCGGCCGGGCCGGGTCGGCCCGGACCCGGACCCCCCCGTTTCGGATCAGATTTTGTCTTTTGGCCATAACTTGAGCCACGGACCTCCGATCGACAAACCGTCTACGGCAACGCGATCCTTGGATTGAGACGGTCGTTTCGGTATATTGCACTCAAGGTTTCGGATTACTTTGAGTTCGACCGGGTTGGTTCGTTCACGAAACCAACCGGGCCTTCGGAGCGGAAACACTCATATCTTGAGCTACGGACGTCCGATTGACGTGTCGTCAGCCGTGTTGTGTTCCTCTTAGTGAGACGGATCTTTTGGCATACTCCGCCCGAGGTTTGGACGCAGGTGGAGTACGGTCGGGTTGGTTTTGCCTTAAAAACCAACCGGGCCCCGGGGACGAAAATGCCAATAACTCTCAGACCGGGCGTCCGATCGACACGCCGTCTGTAGCGTTGAGTTCCTGTTGATGATACGGAACCTTTGGATACATCAACTCTGGACTTTGTGACAGTTGATGTATCAGCCTCTCGGCTCGTGGAGCGGACCCTCCGAACGAGCTTGCTGTGTGCGGGAACCCTAGTGCTGGCTGCGACTGTTATTGTGACTACTACTGCTACTACTGCTACTGTGACTGCGACGACGACAGTACAGAGATCCTGTGTGGATTCGACGACGACGACTACAGCACTCAGCGATCCTACGTGGATCAGTGCTACAGGTCATGTGTGGGCCCGATCCTGTGTGGGTCCGATCCTGTGTGGGTCCTTGCGCTCAGCGGTCCTGTGTGAACCAGCGCCTACAGGTCCTACGTGGGCCCGATCCTGTGTGGGTCTTTTGCGGGGGTTAGTTACCTATCGATCCTTCGTGGGTCCGACGACTTAGATGGATCAGAGATCATCTTTATCGTCCTTTGAAGAAGTATACCTGTGTGAGCTGAATCCTGTTGCTTTCCTGTGTGGATTACGTTTTGCTTTCCTGTATGGAATACGTTTACTTTCCTGTGTAGACTGAGTTGTACTTGGGCTCGGAGGTTGGAGCGTATTTGAAATTGATGACTTAGGTATATGTATGGGCATATACCTAAGCAGTGTCGGTTGTTACTTCGTGATTGTTCCTTTCTTTATGGTTTATCCTTTGTGGATTTGAGAGACCTTCAGGGGTCTCGGGGTCCCTACTGAGTAGCTTATACTCACCCCTGCACGGGCTTTGCCCGCACTACGTTGTGTTGGTTGCAGACGACGTACAGCGTTGACCTTAGCTAAGGCTTGCAGAGCGGGACGGTACCCGGAGGTGGACCACTGGGCGGGACGTGCTCGGAGCGGACGGCGGGACCCGTGGAGCAGAGGAGCTATCTGTACCCACCCTTCAGGTGGGATTTCCGGTGGACAGCTCGGTGTAGCGGCTTTTACTTTTCAGTTGTTGTTTTCCCCTTTCGAGTTGTACTTTACTTTCAGTTTGGGTTTGTATTCTGGCCCTTTTACTTTTCCGCACTTTCAGTTGTACTCTGCTTTTGATTAGTGTTTACTTTCCGCTTTCTTACTCTGTGGTGTTTGTTTACTTTACAAAGGCAATGCCTTCCCTTTTTACCGGGATTTACGCCTTGGTGCTAGTCGCCAGCCCCTGGCCTATGGAAGGCGGGCTTGGGGTAGTCACGGCACGGACCCCGAGGGCGGGTCGTGACATAATGTATAGGGGATCTATATCTAATATTGTTATGTTTTCAAATAAACCATGAAAAAAATGGTGGACTCAAGTAAAGTGATGATAAATAATTTTCCCCCTAGTTTATTAATGTTTTTGACACTAATACAAGAGAGGAAAATGAATTTATGAAGGTTAACAAAATGTATACAAACAAGTTAAGTTAATGGATGGTCCAAAAAAAATCAAACAAACTTATTATATCCTACAAGAACATATAAAACAATAGATTTTGCCTCTAACTACTTCTGCTATTAGAATTCCAACTTCATTAATAGCTTAGTCCTAAGATTGTCAGTCCTACAAAAAAAGAAATGACTGTATGGTTATGTATAAAACAATGGTGGATGATCATGTTTCAAGACCAAAATCATCCTTCACCATTAAAGACTTTTGCTAACAGACTCAAAGGAATGAGAAATACGCTTCCAAATGTAACAGCTACGGTCCACCCAAAAGATTTAATAATCATTATATGAGGATTTTATTTTAGTTTAGTTTAAAATTATACACCCAATGGAGGCCTTCGCATATGATGAGAAAAATTAGGGACTGAATTCCATACACATTATGAGGGATTTGGGGAAGAGTCCATTATGATCATGGAAACATGGGAAGATGTGGTCATTCAATATGTCACTATATTAACCATTCACCTTTTCAAAATGCTTATATGGATGAAATCTTAAGAGATATAAATAGTGTTCCATGTAGGATCAAGGAATTATCCCACAACATGAAAGGATATTCCCATACATTATCATAATTTAATAATATTTATTGGAAATTCCATAGCCTACTCAACCTTAGAACATGGGCAGAACAAGAAGACTCGATCCACCAAGATAGGAAGCACCTTCGAATCTTATTTTATGGATTGTTCAGTCTATATTTGGAACATCATATCTTAAAGAATCCGCAAAATAACGCCTCCATGATGGGAAGAAAAAAATAATATATAATTAACATGTGGTTTTGATGTATTGATAATGGGAACTAGCAATGTTTTCAATCATGTATTATTTTATTCTTTAAAAATACATCTGAGAATCACTAATATATGACTTGTTAATCCCATGAGTGTTTGAAGATGAGGTTCACACTATTGAATTCTATCATGTAAAGAATGATTCTGAAAAATTCCATATGTTATTCTCTTTCATAGATAAGGATGAGGATTCTAAAACACTAAGAAAATTAATTCCTTTGTATATATCCGGAAAGAAAAAATATACATTGATACTTGATGAGACATTATTGAGAATGTCATGGGAGCCATCTTCATTCCATATTGGACACTTCACCTAGTGGGTTTCAATGAATTCTACATGATCCCCTCAACCCTAATGTTACATGTTTAATGTAACAAAATAAAAAATATTCTCGGAAGAATAAAAATCAGGACCCAGTTAATGGTTCTCGTGTTTGAATCATAATTTATGGTTGTTAGAAATGATAAAACCTTCATTGTTTTGTTCACAATACATTGTATACATCAATAGACAATTATCCCCTCATAATACCACCAATGCCTCAAATATTACATCAATGGTAAAATTTGGCGATGTCATTGCGAAAAATACCCCTGGAAATCTTATGAGTTCCAATACATTGATGTTGGATTCTACCTTAATGATAGAAGTATTCCTTATCTGATAATCTCACCATGATCAATTCCCCATGATTTTTATATATGATCCAAGATAACCCTTTGAAGTATCATAGTTCATTGTACATGATTCACATCAATTAAATTGAATGGTTGGGTCATAATTTAAGAACTCATTCAACAACTTTCATAATATAAATCATGTAAATGAAACCCAACAACATTGGTTAAGTAGTCAAATCTCCATGTAATAATGAAGTCATGGATGAAAATATATTCATTCCATCCATTGATATTCAAAAAACCGATGTTTCATTAGCTATGATGGAATATTTTGTCATGTTAATGGGATAAGAAAAAGATTCCCATTCGCATTCCTTTTTACCCCCTTCAAATATCCAAGATGGCCTCATACCATTGATTGATCCAAAAATGATCGCTTTATTGTCCTATTTCCCAAATTATGACTCCTACACTAACCTTGAGAATATTAGTTTTTCACCTACATCTCATGAACTGGTGAAATAAATAAATCAAAAGGAAGAATAATGATAAGAAGAATTCAATTATTACACTCTATCATATTGGGGAGTAATATCTACCACTGAGGATGAACTCAAAGAAATAAATCTAGGTATAAAATAAATTAAATGAACTACATTGATTGGAACTTCCATGACTCCAAAATAAAAATATGTGTATACTTCATCCATGAAACAACACTAGGACATATTTTTGGTTGAATTAAATAGTTATTTAGTCTTTAATCCCAATGGGTACACACATCACGTGGGGTTTCCATAAGATCAATAGGTATACAAACAAGAATCCGGAATGACACACCCGACACATGACTCCAAAATATAGGATTATGTGGACATATTATCATTGATGAATTCATCTAAGAAGTGAAATATCTAAAATAGTTTGTCAACATTTTCTATATAAATAATTAAAATGGGAAAATAATAGTTTTCATTGACTGCATAGATCACAAACCACAGTTTATTAATGATGAATTCAGGGTTCCAATAACCAAAATTCTAATTGAATAAATTACTCGTTATGAATCCGTATACTTAATGGATGGTTATTTAGTGTACAACCAAATCCAGATGTTCCTAGAAGATGAATTGAACACGACATTTAGAGACCCCTATGGAATATTCTTCTATCAGGTAATTTTCTTTAGATTAGAGAATAATGGTTCTACATTCCATTATTTTATGCACCACATATACAAACCTTTTGATTATTTTTTTGAATTATTCATTGATGATCTATTATTCATGTATTGAAAAAGATTCTAATTGTTGGGTAATCTTGATATAATATTAAAAAAGCTACAAAAATGTATCATTAAGATGAATCCCCTATAATATTCATTCACGGTACCATCAAGGAAAATTATTATACATGAGGTGTATGTTAAACCCAAGATCTACCTACTGCATTCCACAATATTAATGATACCTATTGAATAAAATCCACCCATACTATATGTGACAACCCTGGAGAAATTTATAAGAACCATCTTTGTAGAAAAATAATGAAGTCGTGATTGAAAACACCCTCTATTATCTATATCAAACCATGCTTGATACTGAGAATCATTTTTTAGGTATCGAGAAGTTCTTTCTAGCATTAATCAGTGCAGATAGAAACTTTTGGAACGAATTATAGCACCATGATGTTCAACAGTTCTCTCATTCTAACTTGCTCAAGTATATCCTCATCCACCATCTTTTGATATGATGTGAGGCATGTTGTGAAATGACCCAAAATAAAACATTTACATGTAGAACACCTTTCTAAAGATGAAAAATCATCAAATATTTGTTATTCCTGATTATGAGATAGTTATTATTCATGATGGTCCCCATATATGGGAAATTTATTTTGGCCGAACATGTTGGAGACCAGCGGGGATGATAATGAAAGACCCTATGATCAACAATGTTGGGTCAGGTATTGTGCTTATCTCCCTAGAGAATACAGTCTTACCTTAATCAGTCATGTTATAAGAAGGTTGTAACTATATTGTTGCATAATATCATTCCATCATTGTAGGTATTAAATTCACAATCTAAATACCGGTGGAACACCTAGGGGTGAAAAGTCACTCATTGTTGTTCATCAAACATATCGATGTGGATTACTCGATTGGAAAATAAGAACTAATCCCAATGATTGATTTTTTCTGATGGAATATGGTAAACTTACCATTAAAATAAACATTAAATAAGATCTCATAATCATAGAATTACCAAGATGATTAATTTTAAAATGTAGCTACACATCTCAGAGATCCAATATTGGAAGAAATGGTCTTCCACATTTCCCATCGATGAATGGTCTCGCCACTTGTTAAATTAAAAAAAGGAAGAGATCAATGAATTTGTACCTACCACTAATCCATATGGTCCAATAACTTAGTTGAGGATTCTTATCATGGACTACCTTTATAATGGAGGTAAACTTTTAGATAATGAGTATAATGATAAAATTTGATTGGATAAATCATTTTTGATCGCCCAAATCACTAGGTAGTCCTCTAATAATGAGGATTTAATGGAGTCCGTATCAAATGTATCAATATATGAATGAATATATCTATTATGGATAATGAAAATGTTGGAGCCTACTATTACCAATAGTTAGGGATCAATATTTCCCCAAGAACACCATGGCCTAGATGCTACTAGCCCATTATGACAAATGATTTCACGACCTTCCCTGTGAAATTTCATTCCTATAAATTATATTCCAAACTAAAAAATGAAACCCAAAATTTTCCACATAAATATAATATAATCCTGACCATTATATATTTGGAGAATTAATGTTTTGGGGTAAGACCCCAAAACCACAACAATATAGTTCAAGTAAATCTTGAATGCTATTGATTTCATCTCTAAATGGGTTGAGGTAATACACCTCAAAGAAGTCAAGCCAAGATGCTTTGTAATATTAATGAAAGGAAATATATTTATCAAATCCAGTTCCCCTCTATTTATACTGATAGGAAATGGAACTAACATCCATTATAGTATGATGGAAAGCTATATCAGCAGTATAATATCAAAAATAACCATTAATCCTTCTATCATGCAGCAACTAATGTGAAGATAGAATATTTCCACATGAACCAATGAAACATACTCCAAAAGATGGTGGACAATGTTAAAAAGTCGTTAACTATAATTATCTTTTATTCCTTATGGTATTACCATACAAAACCCCATACTTCATTATGGGACACCCCTTGTATGCTGGAAAACATAACAGAAGTAGTCATGCCCATTGATGTCCAATTCACATTAGCATGAATTTTAATATGTGATCACATATCAAGAGATTATCAATAAAAGAAATAAATTAATTAATTGGAGTGACATGACAAAACAAATAGATCATACCATGCATCACATTTAGATATATCACAATTAGATTGTGTGACCCTTTATCAAGATGTTTCACCTCGGCTCCTCCTTGAAGGATAACTTGTATCAATCCTCATGACTCTGATGATAGTAATAAAAAAGCCTCCATATCATAAACCAAAGTAATATGGACCAAAATTTATACACATTTTTTACTCTAACAGTGATTATTCATTGACCATAATTGATGAGGAAATTAATAGAACTCCAACCAATGCAATAATTCTCAAAAAGTTTTTAGTTTATTAACTCAACATTTGTCCTATATGTAGAATATTAAATTTCATAATGGGTCTTTATCTCAAAACCTTAACATGAAAGAAATAACAAATGATCCAAATAATTTTAAACACTACAACATCATCATCCTTATCTCCCGATGAATAAATTCACAACCTAATGTCATTTTCATTTGACAAAAACTACATGAAACCATTATTTCTCGAAATATAACAATAATATTAATTTTTTAAGTCCAACTCATTTTTCATTAAGAACCCCCAATGGTATCAAAAATTTAGAGACACCTCATGGTGCATTAAAATTAGGCGTACATTATAGGTGTAGGTCATATCTAATTCCTTCAACCCCTCAATGGGTCGAGATTTTCTCTTATCTATACATGAGATAGAAAATAAGGGCATATCCAAGGCATAATCCCCAAAGACATCATTTCAAGTACATAATGAAAATTGGTCCTTATTTTTAGTTATAATTCCTAGCATTACTATGTATTTACCACAATATAGTAAACTGCAGGAGAAGAATCCTCATCAAATTATTGTAAACATAATGATATGTTCAAAAAGTATGTTTTGCACAATCATCATTCTAATAGGATACATAGTTACACTTTGATCACTAATCATGACTCCAGACACAATATATATATATATATCCCCACATCCATGTGTACTAATTATAATAGCATTGGGAACCTTTTTATTAACTATGTGTGGATTTTTTGTCGCTCTAGAAAGTTATGTAGCGACACCAGGTTTATATTCCCTTGTCTATCTGTAATATTCCTTTCAAGATAGGTGACTCATATCATTACCACAAGATGCTAAATACCACATTCATTCTTCTTACTAAATGAAATTAAACTACAAAGTTCTTTAAGATCCATATGTGGATCGACTCTCATTCCAATGATATACATAGGGAAGGTTGTATCTCTAATCTCAGGTCCTACCACGACCATAAAGAAAATTACCATTTTCACTATGTATGTACCATATTTTCACAAGGAATTTTTACAAAACATATGTCTTGATTCTACTTATAATGAGATTCATAGTTATAACTAGACCTCATGTATTGGTTGTGCCCATTATTCTATAATATTTTAGAGCCATATCCCCTACATTAAATACAGATTCATCTTGGAAATGCATTTCAAGGACAATGTGTGGCTAGATTATTTCTCTATAAAGATATATAGTGACTGCCAAATATCCAATATTGAGTCTAGCGTCAATCAAAAAATACCCCACTCCATGTGTACAAATCATAAATGTATAGGGAACTATGCAATTACTATGTGGGGTTTGATTCACAGTTCCATATGATATGAAGTGATGCCTAGATTTTAATTCTTAGTCCCATCCGCATCATCTATATTCATTTTTTCTACATTATATTCATCATTACCACATGAAGTTGAACTAAATGGAATATTATCAACTATGTATTTCTTGATTATCATTGTAATGCGATACATAGCGACACATACATCATATCTCATGACCCAACCACCACAGAATCTAAATTCTACTCTCCTTCACTTGTAGATCCTTTTTTACATGGAATAAATTTCTTCCACTCCTTGTTCCTCACATCCAGTTTAGATAATGAATGATTATTATATTTTGTAAAAATATTTCTTTAATAAGTAAAGTATGTCAGTTCACATTAGGGGTACCATGGACGAAGTTGAAAAACCTCTAAAAGAAAAAAATACATACTCATCTCATGAAAAAAACTATATGATTTTTCAATAACTATTTTTGGATTGGTTCTCATTTGAATGAGATACATAGTGAAGTTCATATCATTGATCATGGGGAAATCCACAACACAATTCATAAAATTCCCCCGCTCTTTAATTTACGATTCATATCTACATGAGGGGATCAAATACGAGTTCTCATCCTATTCATAAACTAGTTTAAAACCCCTATATCCTATAAAGATAAATTGAATTAGAATGGGGAAATTAATTCATAGAACTACATATGACCTTATTTTCATCCCATTGAGATACATGGTGATGCATATGAATTAAATACTAATCACAGACACATGGTAATGAAAACAAATCCCATCTATTACATACTAAAAAAGATATTTGTATGATATTTTAATTCACCTTCACTCATCAATCGATTCTCCATGGAAACATAGCTATCTCCCAATTTACATATGATTCAAATCTATGAAATGGACTCAAATATCATTGAAGATATCATTCAAAAAAAATTATTTATTCTCATACATGTCCCCTGTTCATTTCAGACTCCTAACTGTGAACACATTTAGATCCATATAATATTTATTAAGCATCAAATGGAAAACTGACTGATAGATGATAGATCATTTTCATTAATATCATATAACATTTCCTATTTGGATTTTCTTAAAGTGTCCCGCAAAAATGTGTTTCTTATCCAATGTATTCCACTATTTAAATATAATGTAATAATCCCTATGTGGATTTTCATATAACATTCCATAAAAGTGGGTTGTCACCCAGTAGTAACATCACCCTAAGGATAAGCCTATTCTCCCCCCAAAATACATGATGAAACCATGTTGAGACCAATGATTCAAAACATTCTATGTTCATTCCTCTCATATTTTTCATGTATCCTTTCTTATGACATGAACATTTCCAAGACTGTTGTTTAAAACATCTTACTTCTTTTATGATGTATGCATGAATGAACAGAGCTCGATATTCCATGTATTACCTATCATTGTGATAATATTAATGTACTCATCATAAAACCAAATACATAATGAACCATATTCTTATATTAGGTAATAACAATACCAAAAACATTTTACCTCAATACTATGGTAATATTGACTTGAAATCATTCTCCTATAAATAGGAAACTTCCATCCATAAACCAAACATTGTGCATAAGTAAATCTAAATCTCCATAAACATCCAATGGGTTTTATTAGTCAAATATCATAATTGATGATAACTTTAATTCCCAACCATGATTTTACCTACCATAGTTTTATTTTCATAATATATCCTACAAAATGGGGTTTTCATCCAATGTATGCCACTATTTTAAATTCTATAATAGGCCATAGTCAGCTTTGCATTAAAAAACCCACCAAACGTGCTTTTTCAATTAGTCGTGAATTTATTAATGGGAGATTCCTCCTTATTCAATATGATCCCATTTCCAAATACAACTCTTTGGATCTAGGGATCCCAAAATAATTTCTTACAAATTTCCCCTCTCATTCTTGAATATGGTTGCACATTTCATTATATATTACAACAAAATAGGGAAAAAATTAAAAAACAATTCAAGGAAAAAGACCTAAAATTCTATCCCCCCCCCCCATATAATGTCTTCAAAAAATTATAATATATAGAAATATTTTCAAACAGTATGAATTCAAATATCATAAAATAATGTATGTGTCGTATGACATTAAATTACACTACATAATTTCTATGTTGCTTGAATTTAAACCACATTACATAATGTCCAAGTTAAAACACATTAAATATTCCAAAAAGTTCATTCCCATATGATGTACAACTAAATTGTCAATGTCCTCATCACACAACATTAAAAAAGAATATACCTAAATATTTTTTCAGAAATGGGCCTTCCCTCATGACATTAGTCATCATAAAAAACATAGCCTCCTTCACTCCATCCAAATTCATATTGGTGAGGTTTTCCTTTTGCATCCAATTATATTACAAATATTCCCTTTATTTAAAATCATTTTACCATGGTAAAACCACACATATTTCCCTTGATAAACCCAAATCATCATAATAAAATTAAATATGTGATTTTATTTCATAA
Organism: Viscum album; assembly: GCA_963277665.1. Lineage (NCBI taxonomy): Eukaryota > Viridiplantae > Streptophyta > Magnoliopsida > Santalales > Viscaceae > Viscum > Viscum album. The sequence goes on from OY728161.1 coordinate 1,835,567,545, forward strand.
TTCTAGAGAACATATTTTCCTGACCTTGTTGTAATATGCCCTTACTGTATTTGAATAATTTTCTCATAAATTTTAGATCCAATTAGTTAAGGATTCAATTATTCCAATATGATCTAACACTTCATAGTTGTAAATCCATAAAATATCCAACCAAAAAAGATTGGAAAACATGTGCTAACTTTATCCATGAGAGAGAGCTACTTTATTCCTTATTATATTATATTATATTTAGAAAACAAAAAATCATGGATCAAGATTCCAGATTGTAAATTTGATTTATATTGGAGCACTCAAGGGAAAAAATACACATTTTGGTCATTATTTGAAAAACAATTGTCAAATATTTTCGACCAGAAACACCATTTTAATTAGTCCAACATGAATGATAAAAAAGTTCACCCAAAAAGAGTCATGGAACATTCTAGGTTGAAAACTATTGAAGGGATATCTAATTTTTTTGAGGCCTAGCTACCTAGACCTAAAATATATTTAGTTTAGTAATATATTTATCAATGAAAATATAAAAGGAAGAAAAATTGTTTGTCTGAAAACCCACAAAGAGATTCTTAATAAAAAAACTAGTCTCACCGGCTATCGCTCTTTCATATTGAGCTTTGAAAAAAATTTGGGAAAAGAGATAAAACGGTTAAATTTATGTAAATTTTCCCATAAAATATTTGATGTCATCAAACTTTTATCACTAAGCCCCTAGAATTGGAAATAATTTATTAATTTACCCATCCCAACACTATGGTTACTACTATCATGGGAAAAAATATATTTCTACACAAAGCAGCTTCAATGCCATATTACAATCATAGTGAAAAAGTAAACATGGAGGAAGACATAGATGATTAACGTGATTCTTATTTTCATATATTGTGAAAAAAAATAACTTTAGAGAATGAAAAATATGAAGTCTACACATAAAAATTTACAAGGGATCATCAACCTAAATATTCATTTATTGAATATCCTCATGAGCCTCAAATTCCTCCTATTAAATTAAAAAAAACCAAATATATTCATTCTTTTTTTCCCAGGGAAGTGCATCTACTACATCCAATATAGTATTTTTACCCTCTTTATGGGCTCCATCTAATGAATGGTGGATTTTTATGAGCTCCACCTAATATGCATCCAATTATTACTGAATGTAAGTCCAATGAATGGTTTTCTCATTGATATGTTATTTAAATTCATTCAACCTCTTGGTATGGTTTCACTACACATGGGAGAGTGTGGCCCTGAAATCATCTGGTTGGAGAAAAATCTTTAACATAATGAGGTCCTGATGAATTTCATGATTTGCTCTAATTTTTGAATGACTTACTTTACAAAAGAATGAATCATATTGTAATCAAATCATATATATCCTAAAATTTTGACCACGGATTAATGTTTATAGATTTGTAAAGGTTGGTATTTAAGAGGAATCTAATAGATTGTTTTCTAGTTATCTATCCAAGCACCATGATGTTTGATTCCAAGAGAATTATATATCTCTGGATGCAATTCAGAACCATTTTCAGAGACAGAAATGTACATCAAGGTCAATTCAGTTATTTAATAACAATTCCCTGTTATCTTTTTATAAATCATGACTTCTTTAATATTTCTAACTACATTTCTAGTGATTTTTCATCCTCATACCCGAACACATAAGTTAATGAAATTAGATAGGGGGAATGAACAATCATTATCCTCCAAAGTATAATAGTTATAAAAATCTTCGGATGGATAGAACCGTTAGTGAAACTCACCTAGTCATTGGTCAGTGACTTCGGAGGACTTCTCCCCATCATCTATAACATAAGTATTCTGAACTAGAACCACTTTATGAAGTAAACACTACAAGGGCATCCTAGGGTTTTCCAAATGATTATTAGGAAGACTCCCAGATTCAAATACCACCATAGCTGGCCCCTAATTATGGGGACACATATAGACTTCAACTTCCTTTTCAGGAACCACGGTTATAAAATTATCCAATATTTCATCTTCAGATTCCAAAAAGTGTTGATCAATGAATTTTGCATAAAAATATTAATTGAAGAAAAAAAGAGTCACTTCCATTAATGGTCATTCCATTATTTTTCATTTTATCTATTAATGTCTGATGACATATGTTAATCTTTATTATGTAGAGAATGAGAATATTTGGCTCATGACCTGGCACATCATCCCACATCAATGACTTGATACCTTGAATAAAATCTTCAGCGATAGTCTTAGGGTCAACATCAGTTGACGTAGGGTCATCTAATGTATTAAATGATTCATAATTATAATTGGGTTGAATTTCAGTATTAATCATGTGAATACTTAAGATATACATTAAACATTACATGAAATTTCCTCCCTCTCTACAATGGAAGGAATAGTGACATGGGTAAATGAAAAATCCTTATCCTTTAAAACCTCCTATGTCAAGGGAGTGGCTCATCAATAGGGATGCTTTCTTGGCCCATAGCACCCTCCTTAGTTATTGGAGGATTGTTCATAAGTACCATGAGGGAAGATATAGATAAAGATTATAAAACCTAAAAAGGATTATATAGCTAATGATAGGGCATTTACCCAAATATTTTACCCTTTATTTCTTTTACATTTTTCATAAGAGATTGATAGAATCAACCTCAAAAAAGAAGGGCATTTTAGGAGAAAATAATATTCCCCCTGCCATCTTAGAATCCATAGTATTCTATCTTAGAGATAACTCTCCATATTTATGAGATGATTCATAAATCCCATGATGGGAACCGATTTGGCCATACATTCTTCATCGAACCTCAGTTTATTACCCATATTCCAATGACAATTGAAATATCATTCCCCACTGAAAAAAAATCGTCCAGATAATGGAAATGATGAAAAATGGGGGATGATAAAACAATGAAATAAATCCTTGAGATTGGTACAATAAATCCATTCCTCAAATAAAATGTGATCTATTCCCTCTATAACACCCAATCTCATCATGTCATCCAACCATCTCCTCTTATTTATCTGTTTGTTAGTTTCATAAATGGGCATCTCTAGTTCCTAGATATAAATCAAAACTTCAACCAGAATATCCCTGAAATGAATATTTTTTTGGGAAAGAGTAATTTCTATATCTAGAATCTGAGTCGCAACATGAATGGGTGCCCAAATTATTTAAACAACATATGAAATGATCTTCCAAATTTTTACCACCACAGGTCATATAAATTCTATGGTTGTCTTGGACTGAAATGAAGACAATTAGGTTACACTAGATTTTATGTTCTTACTAACACTCTATCTCAGATGAAGGAATATAAAATAAAACCTGAGTATATTTATTTCAGAGAGGACTTCACTATATCGGTGAAACCATAGTTTGTGTAAACCTCTTGATTCTTGTCGGTGTATTATTTCTAGCATGATGTTTTCAAATTGAGCATCGAACATAATCATAATCACTATACGAAAAAGTTAAAGAATCGTATGGGGGAGAAGAAGCACGTTATGTTGGAGAATAATCCTTCATATAATTCTTTCAATTTTTTTTGGTTTCCCCAGCACATATCTGAAGAAAAACATTCCATAATACTCTCTCGGGGTATGATGAAATCCATGTATCGATGTACAATGTTTTAATTCCTATAGTCGCATCCTCCATATGATGATTGATCACCAATTAATTTAGATCCATCCATATAATAATGCATAGATTTTGGGCTACCATAAGACAATTGTCTAGTAAGACCTAAAATGGATTAGATATAGTAATTTTTTGAGGAGCATGTTTTTTTTTTTGAAAAACTATATGGAGCATAGTTCTCACCTTTAATTTTCATATAGATACATTTCACAAGTACGCCATCCCTAAAGACAATCATATACGATATAAAATCACTACTAGACTTCACATCAACATTGTATCTCCTAGTTGTTGGTTTATTATACATGTGATATTAAACTCTATGTATAGGATCATCCTCAATAAGGACCCATTTGGATTTATGTAAAAGGTAGAATAAAAAAATGGAATGAACATGAATTAAGAACTAGTTCTTAGGAATATCAACCATGCCCAAACATTAATTTTTTCTAAATTAGTCTACAACACATCACAATAGATCCTAGAACAATCATGTGATTCTCAATTGTTCCTTCACCACAAGGAAAAGAATTAAGCATCAGTAAATCATCACCAGTTTAAGAATACCAAACCCCACATACTTCTTAAGTTCCATCATAGACAGCACAATGAATTTACCTAACATTATGCCTCCATTTTAATAATATAAATTATGAAAATAAATACTTGTCTTCGTTGATAAAAATCATGCAATACATGTCTTCATTGGAACACTATACCTGGGATTGTACCCCCATTGGTTGTACTATTTATTCTTTAATGTTGGATATAATGTACCAAGAGAACTCTTCTTCATAATCATAGGACACCATGTTGGACATTTCTATGTGGGGCCTTCCCATGAATCTAGGATGGTACTCATCCACCAATCTGGATGGATATCACCCTTCAGGTAGGGGTCTCACTCTATAATATCATGAGATATTTTTTAAATTATATCTCTTGTGAAAGAATTCTTTTATCTTTATTCCATATCGCCTTCATAGGGATAAACTCGCCATACATATATCCATGAATCAAAGCCTATGATACCATGTGGATGTACCACATGCTACAACCTACATTCCCATGCATTTGATGGAAATATTTTGTTTGTGGGATCCATCGACATAATAGATCAGGGATGAACTCAACATTGTTCTATACCTAGGAGTTCCAAAACCATACAGACTAATATATTTTGATATCTTGTAGTTCCTTATAAAATATTCACAATTAAGAAATAACCTTTATGAAAACACCCACATTATATTAACACAACCTCCTTGGAGGAATTTAGAGTATTTAATCCAACCCTTTGATAGATATGCCTAGGAATTTGATATGATGGAATGATAACATTGATGTTTTAATTCAGGTATGTGTGAAATCAAGTCTGGGGCACATTTTATTTGATGCATGATGTAGGCTACTGATGATATCCCAGCATTAATATATGAACCCATACATGAGCCATTTGTAGTAATTATATTTTTTTTAATCATCAAAGTAAGTTAAGGGAGTATAATTATTCAATTATGGCATGAGAACATCCACCAATTAAAAAAATCCATACATCAGTAGATAATTACTATCAAAAAATTCATAGTGATATTTCTTCAGATTCCCCACACATCAGGTGTGATGTATCATGAGAATCATAATAGTCATGCCCTATAAAATTCACCATCTCCTTGTTTGGATTATTATCTTGTTCATAAGAATTTATAGCCTTCATAGCATCTATTATACCATCAGATAAGAATAATGTTATAAATATGAAATTTTTATTTCAAAAAAAATTGTAGAAACAAGGAAATTTTGAAAAAAAATAATTCTTCCAAGGTTCTCAACCAATATCCTTGTGCAAGACCCTCACCCAATATCATTATGCATGTCACTCCCCAAGTCATATGCATCGCATAGACATATATTCTCCATGTCGGCATAGACAATGCATTAGCATTGAAAGCCATGTAGATAGTTTGAGCAGGAGCTAGCACAGTGAGATATGAAATACCAATTAATTAGAGCCATCCATCTAAATGGTGACAATATTTATAGGAGAACAAGCCACTCTGTTCTACCTGTATACACACCAAATATACATGCCCTGCATATGTGAAATAAATAGGTGGACGACCTACATGGGTTACCCTAATGATCACACTTCTCCTTCCATCTATTTACCTCAGGATCTGACCCACTTCATTCAATCAGATTCAATCTTGATGGTGGGATTTCGTGAGCACTCTATTTTTTCACATGAATGAAAATATTTAATTAAATAATAAATTAGATATTAGAAAATAAAATTAATTAAGAATACCAAGGATTTTAATGTCATCAAAATCCCATTCTCGCATGTACCCCAAAACACCGTTAGTGGTCAAGGAACCTATACATCAGACTGTGAGATTGATCAGAGTGACAGCCTACACAAGATAATTACAAGGTACCCATGAGTGATATATCCCCTCACCTAAGATCACATATTTCCCTATAAATAGGATTATTGGATCTTCATTTGTAAGAACAAAAATCTCCATAGGCCTCACTATGCTCGGTTTACCCTAGTCCTTTACCCAAGACCTCATAAACCTTATAGGTACTCCACTAATACCTGACAAAGAGGTTATTAAAATGAGATAGTGAAACTAATGTTTTTCTAATTTTTAAAATAAAGGAAAAATATGTGTGGTACTCACTCCCATATAAATATCTAAGACATGCGCGAGGTACCCTTCCTTAATCAGGGACCCAATAGATCCCCTTCTGGGAACAACAATGGATACCCTTGAAGGCTTAAGAAATGACATTCCCATGTGTATTTTTTCAAGTGGTCCTTTGAAAAGGATAAAATCACCTCACCCAGGACTACATTTGAGAACCCCATGGTTCTCCCTAGTCTAGAGTCCTGATCCTTTATCGGATAAAACGATCCCTTAACTTGTGTGAGCCTCTAATAAAGACATTTCAATGGCTATCCATGGAAGAGACTCGCATTATTTGGATCCCTACAGTAATAAATAGGAATGTGAATCCTCAGTTGATGCCTCTAGTCTTGCATAACCATGGTGAGTGGAACACCACCATTTCCTCCTTTGGGTTTCCATTCCTTCATTCAGAGGATTCCCACAATGTTCTACAATATGGTAATGGCCATTGGGGGGCATGTCATTTTAAATTCCCTCATTTAAAAATAACCCTAACACAAGGAAAGTTTAAAGGATTTCCCTATCTCTGATACAATTTCTAGGACCACGTCCTCCCCTTGTCGTCTCGAAGACCAGAAGCCATCATTTCCTGTCAGGGAGGGTTATTATTGTGCTTTATATTCCATTAAAAATGGAATGGTATCATCCTCAATGGACACATGGCCTAATTTATGGAATCAAACCTTGAGTAATCCCCTAAACATTCATGAGGGAGGTTTTAATCATGCTTTTTCTTACCTCTTGGACACTGAGATAGAGATAGGATGGGCACCAAATTCCTCTCTTATCTCTCCATGTATCTCATACCCTTGACCTCTTCCATTTGTGGATGAGGAGAAGTGTATGGTTTTCCATATCTTTCTCTCTACATTGTACATAAGATTCAAGAATTAACCATAATGACTCAGGGGGAAACATAGTATTTTTATTATTATATAATCCACCCACCTGGGTTCGTATTTCTTTAGGTGATAATCCTTTGAATCATACTCTAACCATTCTTTAGTGTTCCTCTATAAGACTAGGTCCTAAAGTCCAAGTATCCAACCTATAGGAAAAATATATTCGTTGGTTTCTTACATATTTTATTTCATCTTTTTTATCACACCAATAATGACTCTCATGGGATTAGATTTAGACAGTGGTCATAACATCCTCATTATCCCCAATCCTTGGGATTCCTTTTCATGAGTAAGACATGGTCATTTTGACCTATTGAAATACCCATTATGGGTAAGACTCGAAATATTGTCCATGTAAATCCATCTTATGAGTAATTCGCAATCATAAATCCCATTCACCAAGGAATCCTCATTAAATATAATCCCAAACATAATCCTCTAAAAAGGATATACCTCCATAAAAGAAAAACCTTTCATTCTACGTAGGAGCATATCCTCATAACCGAACTATGTGGGATTTGAATACTTTCCACATCAGATACGTATGATTCCTCCATGAGGCCCGAAAACAATCACTGAGTATAAACAATTTTACACTCAAGGACAGATTCTAGGTAGGTTCCATGTAAACCTTGATATCCATATCATTCCCATGTCCTTGTGTAGCTTTAACATATGTCACACACTATACTTTGAAATGGAACCTTCTTCCCAGAACATCCTTGCCACATCATGTCATATCATACGGTTTGGTCTAAATCCCATAATATAAATAGGTATGTTGGTCTCCATTAAGATTCAATGAACTATAAGGGTTCAAATTCCACAAAATATGATACACATAAAGCCTTTCAAATGGTTTCAATACCAAAATAAAAATTACCCATATCTCGTTGAATGGAAACATACACCATAACTCCCTAGAGTGGGGATATAAAACCATCATAGTAAAAATAATGGCTAATGAATCTATATTTAGTACAAAATTGGATACCATTGATAAAAAAATATCTAACTCATATAGATATCTACATTGATGAAGAACCACATATGGGTACAGATGATTCTAAATTCTATGCATGTCAATAATTTATTTCAAATTAAATGGTGATCTACCTCAAACTTTTGAATTAATAAAGGATTTGTGAACATTTCATAAATCAATAAGAGAGTCCCAAAGTAAGAAATAATTCCCTCTAAAAGTGTGTGTTGATCCCAACATATGATTCCCATGAAAAATATGTGTTCTTCAAAATCATTGGTAATCTTCTCGAAAAACACCTGCCTTTGGAATGCAGGTCCCCATGGATACAAAACTAGTCGATATTTTTTGTTCCTTGAACAAACTTGTTTCACACTATTCAAATATTTTGAACATGAAGTGAATGGTTGCAGATAAATCATCCCCATGAAATCAAACATCATGTAAAACAATTAAATGAGGTAACTGATATATCATCAGTGAGGTGTGGTAATGAAAATCGAGTATTATCACTTTGTGAAGGTAGTATGTAAAAACTACATGAATGATATTATCATATTTCTGTTAGTGAAAATATAATATAAATGATGATATACTGTATTTTTCAAATTTTAAATACATAATGAATATCTTAATTATTTAATTTATAATACATAAATTCTTTAAATTTATTCTTATTACTGTCCACTTATAGTGTTGGTGAAAAATGAATCACATCAGTTTAAATTCATAATGAATATATTAATTATTTAATTTATAGAATTGTTATGGAACAAATTAGATTGGTTTTAATGTCCCCGAAAACTAGCATACAAAAAATTAACACATGTAAAAATTAAATCATTATATAAATAATTCACCCTAGAACTCTTATGAAATATATTTATATTTTTGTCCTATATGATATATTATGTACATATTAATGAAATAGTGATCCAAAAAGTAATCTATAAAGGATATATAATTTGGATTAATTTGAAAATAGATTCTAAATGAGTACAGATGTAGGAATTGTTGTCGTTATCAAATTAAAATAATGGAAACATTATCATAAAAATATGGAAATAACTAAAATGAGACATGTAATATGTAAAATTAATTATAATCAAACACCAAAAAAATATGTCAAATAATATTTCCAGTATAACATATTATTGTTTGGTTGGGAGCATTTTAGTATTCCAATAAATACTATCTAATGGGTTAAATCCTTTTTCTAATTCATTATTGGGATTTATAATTTGGAGCCATCCCATCTCAAAATAATATATTATATATAAATTTTTTACAAATATTAAAATTAATTAAATTGATCATTTTTCAATATATAAGTGTAAAATAGACAGTCCAGTGAGATTCGAAGAGCAACATGATGGCAGTTGAGATATTTAGATTAGTCAGGTGTTGTATGGATTTTAAAAATTTCCAAATTACATATATATTTCTTTCTCCCATAGATATGAAATAATAAATATGATTAATATTTTTTTTATTTAACCTATAATATTAATATATGAAATGTGATATAGAAAAGTAAATAAGTAAATGTTTTTTTACAATATACATCCCATATTTGGAAACATGCTCCATAATTTTCAGTACATGTCAATAATAGATAATCCACAATAATATGGTCATCAATAATAGTTTAGTTTTCTAGGTACCATATGGAAATGAAGAATGGAATATTATATGGGTTCATGATCACTTTGTCACCCATTTTATCAATGTAACATCCAACTATACATCATTATACATGGATCACTCCATATTTCCTTCTTCTCTTCCTTGTCCTCTTCATATTGAAAAAAAGTGTTATACTTGTGTTTCTATCCATCAAAAACTTGTATCCTTGTTGAAATAGTGGGTGCCCTAGACCATACTATTTAGTGCTAATGATTACCGTATCATTTATAAAATTATCTATGCATGATGATATATAACCATTATAGTGTAGGCTTTTCTGTATCAACTATTTAAATGGAAATGTCCAAAGATTAATTGTCATATTGAAAGGATATAGCAGTTCCAAGACTATAATTAGATTCTCAATATATTATGACATTAATCAAAAATATATGGTTGACTATCAAGTGTTGGGGGCTCATAAGAATTGAGACTTCTTCTCATGAAGTTCACACTTAGTGATCTCTAGAATTGAGATAATGAGGACTGACCAGCCAATATGAACTCCACATGTTTTAGTTGTCATTGGATGTTATTATCTATGATCATGTGTAATGTTCTCCTGACAAGAAATCATTACCAATGTTTGTAATTTGATTGATTACTTTGATACAAGACAAAAACCATGGAAATGAAGTCGTGGCGAGGTAGTTTGTGTTGGGTACGTCATTGGTGGAATGGAATTGGTTGAATGGACAAGAAAGGATTTGTTGCATCCAAGTTATGGAAGTAATATATCTTTGGACATGTTAATTTGGATGTAAGTACCATTATAAGACCATGGAAGGGTAGTCAAGGGTAAATATGTCTAGTTAAATCAACAAACTATAAATCATGAAAAGGGCCTTGACACGTGAGTGTGTCCTACTTTATCATATATTAATGAAAAATAGATTATATTACACAGTGCGTGTTCGTAGCATAGTTTTCACTGCTGTGAAAATACATATCTCTTTAGGGGACATTAAGGGTTTCTAGATCCCGCTCTTGGTCTGTGAATACAATTCACTGCCTTCGAGATAAGATCCTTTAGTGTCACACACAATAGCGTATTCAAGAATCTGCACTATTCAGTTGAATATGAGTAATGGACATGGTGGGGCCCCTGCTGGGGTCCAGGATTTTTCCAAGGTTAAACGATCATTAATGTAATAAATAAATTTATATTATTCGAGTTTATAATAAATAGATTTGATTTTATTTATTAAATGTATTTACAAGTTTTATTAAATACATGAAAAATATTAATTAATAAATATTAAATTATTCAAGGTTCAATTAATATTTATGGGAGTGACGAGTTGAGTTAATGAAAAAATTATTATCGTGTAATATATTTTAATATATTAAAATTAAATGAAAATAATATTTAGGGATCAGTTTAGCAATCATAAAATATCATTGATAGTGCCTTATGTAATCAGTGTCAGTGAGGCGATACCTAGTATTTTAATTAACATCTATAAATAAAAGATGAGGGGAATTTTCCATGTACTATTAACGGGGCTTCTCTCTCTTATCTTTGCATCCATAATCTTGACAGAGAGTCTTTGGATCCAAGGAGATCAGATGGAGCATTCTCTCGAGCATTGCTAGCAAAGTGATGCACTGATCGTTGGAGCGTCGAAGGTTATGTCGCAATTCTGCGCTAGCACCTGGATTACGGCGAACAACACTCTCGCAGGTTCCTTGAACTGTCTGTGGAATATCTTGAGAAATTGGACTTCAGATTATTTGAACAAAAATATCTAATAAAAAGCAGACGTTGTTCGCTGCTTCAGATCTAAACCAGTTATTTTTACATTTTAGTTTCTGCTTAAATTCCATCATGCATGGTCCTCGGCTAAAAGATGGTTGTTGTTCACCGACGTCGACAAGTTTAGATCGATTTTCGATGGAAAATTTTCAAAATACTTCCTTTTTGGGGCTTCCAATGCATTTAAGGTTCCAACAAGTGGTATCATAGTGAGTGCGTGTCAATTTTTAGCCAAAAAAATTAAATCTGCATTTAACATCATATAGGGCATCGATACAGTCCCAACGCCATAGACAGAATCTAAACTAGACATCGAATGGCTAGTCTGCAGTCATATAATGTTTCGAATTTGGATTTGAGAATGATTTCTAGTGGTGGTTTGTATTTCGACCAGAAATCTTGTGGTCGAAATACTCACCGGAAGACCAATTTTGTTTGATATTGATTTCTTAAAATTAATTGAATTTAAATTTTAATAATAAAATTATTTATATTTATTATAATAATAATATTAATTTTATATTGATAATAACATTAATTAAATTGTTAATATTATTACTTTTTCCTAAAGCATGTACAACTAGGAAAGAGAAAAACACAAAAAAAGGAAGGGGAAGGACTTGCTTTTCCGGTCTTTCATGTTAAAAATAAAAAAGGGGTGGGGGCCGGAAGACCTACAAAAGAAGGTCTAAAGAGTAAAAAAGAAAAAAAACATGGGGAGACAACCTTCCTTCCTCTAGTCAAGAAGGTTTTTTTTCATTAAAAAAATGTTGAGACCTGATCGAGTCTCCATCATGCAGCGCGCAGGACAGCCAGGCCGCGCCGTCATGCACCAGCTCCACCTCGCGGGCCGCCTTCGCCCTGGCTTTCTCCCTCCTCCGCTGTAGCGTAGCAGCCACCCGAAAGTGCAGCGCTCAGGCCGCATGACCACCTTGTCACCTCTCCTGCTTCCTTGCATTGGCATGGTCCACCAAGACTATCAAGCATCGCCACATCGCCTACACTAGGGACATCCTCGGCTTCCAACCCGAGCGTTGTACCAGGCATAGGCCGACGCCCCTAGGGTGCTCGAGGCATCCTCCACATCGTGATAAAGCTTCTTCTACCCCTTCCGGCACCCACTTGAATGCTTCCACCCTCTGTATGCGTTCTCGACATTCCTACATGTGCTCCCTGGCCCGTGTGCAGACAGCCCACATAGGCGGCATCCACCTCCCGCAGTGCACCCGCAGAAGTGAGGTTTCCCCATCTAGCCCCATACAGCAGACATGTAGGCTGCTTGGTATGTCTCCTTCATGGGGACCCACTACAACCTAGCACACACCGTTCACCAGACCAGTCTGCTCTCTCACGGACCGCTGCACCAGCACACCGCGGTGTTCCTGTAGGTCGTGGAAATCCCCCCCAAGTAGTATCAATCCACCCGGTCACCGCCTAGGGCTGGTGTTATGGACCGGCCTCCTCCCTCAGGTAGAGAGGCGTTCCAGACCACTCTCATCCAGCATGCACCATCCTGGACCTGCCTCGTTCTGGCCGTTTCCCGGTCTCCCTAGCAGGCAGGTATCCTCACTGCCTTGATATAAGTCTGGGCAGATATGCCCAATCCAGAACTGGCTTGGGTGGTCCGGCCCAGCCCAGGACTCCCTTGCATGAGGTCAATACTGCCTGGAATGGGCCTCTGCAGGTTCACCTCGACCTGCACATGGCCCAATGTTTTAAGTGCCACGGTGGTTTAATTTAATCAAAAATTAATTTAAATAATTAATTTAATTATTGTTGATAATTAAATTAATTTAATATTAAATTTTTGGTATTGAAATTTTGAAGTGGTTTAATTTATTTATTTTGTATATTAACTAAATTAATTAATTAATTTAATTTTTAGTTTTAAAATTAAATTAATTAACTGGGACTGAACGAAATTACGTTGAATTGAAAACAAGTGTGAGGTTTTTAATTCAATTAAATTCCATCATGTAGTTTTAATTCAAGTTTAATTTTTTATTCGGCATTTATTTAATATACCTGAGTTTAATGCGTATATGGATGATCATGAACTGAGACCGAACAATGCATGTTTGGTGCGATTTAATTTACTTATTTATTTATTTATTTCAACGGTTTTGTAATAATTAGTTTAATTAAATAAAATAAGATATGTGTGTCACCTCAATGTCATTATTTGTATAATTACCAGCATATCCACTTCTCCGAGTTGTACTTTTTACACCCTGAGACCCCCTCTCATGTGTGTGAGAACAATTTTATAATGATGAGATGTGGCGTGACTCACTTTGCGCCAAGTGACGGTGACCCACCAGACATGAGTTGGAACCATTGGATGAGCAGGTGTTTCTATTCAAGTTGATAAGAATGGGACTAAAAGGTATTTACCCATAGGGTTTCGGTTGGTCCCGTATTCACTCAACAGATCAACCTATAGTATTGTCTCATGATCAGGTGTTCATTTTATTTGTGCATGGTTTATTATTTTTGTGCATGTGTAATTTATTGCGCGATCACATTGTATAAAAAAACCAGCATGCATGAAAAAATGAACTTGTGATGCAATGAAATTTTTATTAATACCATGGTCAGTTGTGAGTGTGATCATGTAGTACATCTTTATAAAAATAGTAAATGATTTCATTCATCACATTAAAAACAATAAAACCCTCAAAATATCTATTAAGTCATAACCATCTTCGGTCATTCATGTTTGCACCAAACCAGCTGTTCGAGATATCGTTCATGCCATAGCTGAGGGTACCTCTTAGTATTGGGGAGTCCTTATAAGAATGATGGGATGACATAACTAAAATTTCAGGAATGAAATAGTCATATCCAGCTTGTTGTAATTTTAGATACATGCCTTGAGTAAATCATATTTTTATTTTATGAAGCTGGGACTTCACTCAACAGATCTAGGAGTCGCATGTTAAAGCAGTCGGCCAGCCAAAAGCCTACCTAGAACCCTCTAAGTAGTGGAGTATCCCTAGAAAGTAGACTATGAAGGGTGGTTACGGGATCCTTGCCACTAGAATACTCATGCGAAATTTTATTTTTATTCTATCATAGAGGGTTCATTGAATCTAACAAAATAGTGGGAGACATTAAATGATTTAAATAATTAATCAAATAATGTTTAAACTTTTAATTCATATAAAAGGCACTAATCTGATAAAATTCATTTTTGTAGAAAAAAAAGTTATACGACATGATTAATATAGAAATATTATAATGGACATTGTGAATGTCCACACTGACACAAGTATCCATGAATAATACAGGCAAGTGCGCATAGTACTATGATATAGGAAACTCAAGGTTTTAGTGTCCCCGACACTGTTAAACTACCTCAAGAAGCGAGGGTGAAAATTGATTACCAGAGACTTATGTACAAAGCATATGATTGTTATTTCTTTATGATTTCATCAACATCTGTTGTTAGTTGCGGTCACTACACGAGGAAATAGATGATATAACATAAAGTCTCATCTTTGAGAAGTTTTTAAGGAGAAAGCGAAGAAATGATATGAATTAGGATAAGTTTACACCGGCATGTGTAAATTGAGAGAGTGATCATGATCTTAAATATCATTTTCACCACATTACTCAAGTATCGTTCTAAGACAAAAATGAACAAGTATTGAGTAAACGCTTCATTACCAATTTAGGTAATATTCGCAATGATAATAAGAATAAAAGACAAATATGCTTTAATTCTTATGGCAGATAAATTGAAAGACAATTTTTAAAGGTCAAATTAATTTAATACCAATGACATATTCACAACTTCCTTCGATTGATGAGTTATTAATAATGGTTATTTTCATTGCATATTACAAAATAAAACTATGGAAGTTTAAAGGTAATAATTTGATTTGAAGAAGAATGTTTCCACTTGTACATCAGTAATATTCATCAATGTAATGTTTCCTTTTACTAATAGGGTATTTAATATTGTATACTTGTTACATATGTGTATTTAAATACAATAATAAAATAAGAATAGAAACATTACTAGAAGTCAGGTGTATTCTCCAAGTTGATGTGGAAGGGCAATACCTAGGCCAGTGGTGGGAAGTACACGACTTCTTAATTGCCAAGTGAATGATTCATGTTGAAATATTATTTATTATAACAACAAAAATTAATCTCATGTGTTCATGGATGCAAGGATATATTCCTTCAGGTTCTAGAAGGAAAGTTGTTTTTTTGTATACTCAATCGCTAGTTCAGTAATACATTAATCATAGGAAACTAATGATGAACATAAATGTAAGACTTATACCTAGTGGTGACAATATAATTCTATGTCAAATAATACTAAAAGTGAATTTCATAAATATACAAAGTATGGTATTTAGGATTGGCACAAATAAATACTTTTGGTATTATCGACGTCTTTAGTTTCGACAACGGAGCCTCATAAATAAATTTATGTCACAATGAATTTGGAAATAGTTCAACTAGTAAGCGTGAAATATTCCATGTATAAGCTAGAGGTATATATACTTCATAAGATTCCATTATGTAGTTAAGTAATAACAAAGTGATATATATGCATGGTTAGGAGATATGACTTTTTTCGGGATGGGATACCGAAGAATATATCGACCAAGCATTCATCAATCAAGATAATGTAGCATAGAGCAATTCCTAAATGCACATTACCTTATTGGAATCACAACATTGATGTTAATGATGAGGATAAATGATGGAGTATTGCACATCAATATTGATCAACAAAATGTAGTGTGGAGTAATTCCTAAACACACATTTTATACATCAAATTATTGTTGCATGTAATATCAATGTTGGAACTAGTAAAAAATTA
Source organism: Viscum album (assembly GCA_963277665.1). Taxonomy (NCBI): domain Eukaryota; kingdom Viridiplantae; phylum Streptophyta; class Magnoliopsida; order Santalales; family Viscaceae; genus Viscum; species Viscum album. The sequence goes on from OY728161.1 coordinate 1,835,584,036, forward strand.
TATTATATTTCATGAGATGTAGTGAAAATAACAGTGATACCCCTAAAACATATGCCAAATATAATGAAAAATGAATATCATACGAGTCATAGTATTATGTAAACCCATTATGTCATAAGAACATGTGTTTGGATGCAAAGAGTTTGTAAGGACATAAACAAACTTGTGTCAGGAAAAACACATTGTGAATTAAGTGTAATAATCCTAATAGTTGTTTAGGATGTTAAATAAATCCCTAAGATAGAAGAGTATGTAGTCAAGTAATAGAATAAACTTCAATATAAGGGTGAACATATCTATTTGAGATAGTGGGAGCTATATTGACTTCGGTTTAGTCAATGATCAAAATGCACAAGTAGATGGAATAAGAACTAGTTCCACAAGCGCATGTGGAAGAAAGTATATTCCATTGAAGCATACTACGTTGGAAGGATAAAACCATGGTGATGGTTTTTATATTCACCGCGGTTAGTGATCTACTATTCAAAGTGAATAATATTTCTTACAATTATGCAGTATATGTCAATTAAATAAAATTGATAAGACCAACAAAAATTCAATTAATGGATTCCATGTATCAAAGTTTAAAATGGGCTTATTATTTAGAATATTGTGATGGGAATTCAAGAGAGTTGATACATGGATTGTACATGGGTAGTACCAATAAGGATCGATTGGTTTCACCATGTAGTTATGCCTAAATTATTTAGAGTTGTACTTATCATATCAAATATCTATGATCAATTTATATAGTATTGGATGTCATGACCACCAATCATGGATGGTGTCTATACGACGCAACCAGAAAGGGATGGTCACATCATATAATGCTAATAAACGTTGCATGTTACTAAAATTCAGTTTAGGATTTTTAAGTAAGAAAAATGATCACAGTATATAAATTTGCAACAAATGATTTCCATGTTTCTTCCAGTGGTTAGTGGGGGCACCAATCTTTTCCAAGAAAAAATATGTTCGGAAACATATGGAAAACAGACATTTGTCTCAAAGTCAGTTAAAACAAAAATAAAATTTATTCTCCTATTATTGAATTAAAGTAGAAACCTATGTTCTAGGGAATAGGATCTACTAAGGTAGATCTAGAGGTTTCTTGGTGCTAGTCAATTGTATATATGGTTACATTGTATTGAAAAATACAAGTTGGAACAATTCAAGAGATGAATTCTTGCCTCTATCACAGGGCATAATCTCTCTAGGTTGAACTGTCTGTGACATGGGAAGAGATAGACATGGTGAGTTGAAATCCATACATCGGAGCGATCGATCAATCACGCATGCAAAGATATGTACAAGAACTGATATTGCTAAGGTATATTTTATAGTAGGTAAATGTCAATTATATCTAGGAGCACTACAAGGGGTTTAGTTAGAACTATCTACTTGTACACTTATAAGTACAAAAGATATGTACCTGGTAAGTGGAGAAGAGTGGATACTAGTTTTCAGGGATACAAACTAGTATTCCATAGATCAAGAGATCAACTACTTTAGTTAGTCTAAATATGATGAGCGGGTCAAGCTCATATAAGCCAATAGTAGCCATAGAAACCAATACAGATTATGTTGTAGCTTCTATGGTAGTTAAGAAGCGGTTAAATGCATCAATTTGTTCTAGTTCTTGGAATCTCACCTGGTAAGAAAGTTATTATCATAATGTAAATTATGATATTTTTACTAGCCATGTTTTCATTTTATGAAAGTGGACAAAAAGGATTTACTTGTGTTAATATCTCTTGAGAAGTTTTACTCTGAGAGATGAGGTCGCAATAACAGAATTTCCATGTGGCAGAATAGTGGTAGACCCAGTTTCTAAATCCCTAACCCAGCAGAAACAAGATAGCCATCATGTGAGTAGCTAACATGTTTGGTTAGCAAGTTGGATCTAGTGCAAGTGTGAGTGTTTAAATAGTGTGTGCCCTAGACCAAACTATTCAGTGTTATAGATTACCATATTGTCGATAAAATTACATATACATGATGTCATCATACCATTATAGTGTAATATTTTCTGCATCCACTATTTAAATTGTAATTTCCAATGATTAATTGTCATATAGAAATTTTATAGTAGTTCCCATGTTATATTTATAATCTCAATATAATATGAATTTAATCTTAAATATATGTTATATATTCTAGATACATATTACTGATTGGACACACTAGATGTTTGACTATCAAGTGACGAGGGATCATAAGCATTGATACTTCTTCTCATGAAGTTTATACATGGTAATCTCTAGAAGTGAGATAATGAGGACCGACCTTCTAATAGGAACTCCCCATGTTTTAGGTGTCATTGGATATTCCTTTCTATGATAATGTGTAATGGTCTCTTGACTTGATATAATTACTAATATATGTCATTTGATTGCGTACTTTGATACAAGATGAAAACTATGGAAATGAATTCGTGGCGAGGTAGATTCTGTTGGCGCGTCATTCGTGGCATGGCATTACTTTAAGGGTCAAGAAAGGATTTGTCTCTTCCGAGTTTTGGAAGTAATATATCTTAGGTCATCTTGATATGGATGGAAGTAACATTTTAAACCATGGACAAGAAAATCAATGGTAAATATGTCTAGTTAAATAAACAAAATATAAATCAAGAAAAGGGTGATGACACGTGAGTTTATCCTGCTTTATGAGATATTAATGATAAAGAGATTATATTACATATTCTTATTCGTAGCTTAGTTGTCGCTGCTGTAACAATCCTAATCTCATTAGGGGCCATGACGGGTTGCTAGATCCAACTATTGGTCTGGGAATACTATGCAATTCTATCGAGATATGGGCCTTGAGGGTCACACACAATGGCATATTCCATAATATTCACTATTCAGTTGAATAAGAGATTTAGACATTGTGGGCCCCACAACTGGGGTCCTGGATTTTTCCAATGTTAAACGATCACCAATGTAATAAATAAATTTATATAATTCAAGCTTAGAATTATTGGTATTGATTTTTTTTTATTAAATTTATTTAATGATTTAGTAAATACATGAAAAATATTAATTGATGAATATTAAATTATTCAAGTTTCAATTAATATTTATGGGAGTGACGAGTCAAGTTAATGGCTCAATTATTATCTCATAAAATATTATAATATATTACAAGTAAATGATAATAATATTTATGACTCAGTTTAGTAGTCATAAAATGTTGATGAAAATGTGTTAAGTATTCAGGGTTGGTGAGGTGATACCAGGTGTTTTAATTAATCACTATAAATAAAAGAGGAGGGGCTTTTTCCAAATACAATTCATGGTGTGTCACTCTTTTCTATTCTCTACCATAATCTAGAGAGATAGGATCTAGATCCAAGGAGCTTGGATGGATCTCTCTCTTGGTCATCGCTAGCGATGCGATGCGGTGATCGTTGGAAGGTCAAAGGCATCATCGCAATTCCGCACTAGCACCTAGATTATGACGAAAGACACTCTTACAGATTCCCTAAATCATGTGTGGACAATCTAGGGGGATTCTACTTCAGATTATTCGATCAGCGATCGACAATGACGTGAAGATGTCATGAACCACTTCAGATCTAAACCAAGTATTTTGACAGATTTTTTGTGCTTAAATTTATTCAGGTGTGGTCTTCGGCTAACACCATACTGCTGTTCACTGATATCGACACGTTTACGTCGATCGCGGGTGGGGAAATTTTAAAATCCCACCTGTTTGTGGCTTCTGATGCATGTTCGGTTCCAACAATCCTACCTCATATTAGAGTTTATTTTAAAATATTTTTTTTCTTAAATTTCAAGCAAGAAAACATTATGCTTATTATATTTTATGACTCCACAATTATTCTATAGAAATTATCTTCCATTCATTATAAACATATATATCATGAATTCCTCATAGAGAATATTTTCCAATATTTTACAAAATGAAAAATGAAATTCTATGTAATACATCAAGGATATATTCTTTAATAATTTGTATGTATTCTCTTTCTATCATTTTTTGTTGTCCAACTCAATAGACTCAAGATATTAAGTTACTCTTGTCACATTTCCTTTTTTAAATACTCTTCCAAAACTCTATTTTTTCAGTATTCAATGAGATCATATATATCTCAAGTCTTTTTCAAAATTACCTTCAATACCTAGATGATCAAAAGATATATAATTTTATCCTCATCATCATTGAGTTTTCCATATATATTGTTCATTAATATATCACAAAAAATCTCAAATTTATATTCTTTAACCCTACAAAATCATTATTATTTATACATATTTATATTGTTGACTAGGAAATTATTTTACCTAAATTTAAAATAAATATTTTTATAAAAATTTTCGAAGTCCCGTGATTCTCATTTTTCACTATGAATTTATCACAGGGTTTCATACATGAAGTCATTTAAATTCATCTGAAGAACTAAAATTATGAGTCTGTAAATTAAAAAATATTATTTTATTATTAATTTTCCTATCTTCTCTAGAACACCATGGGTTTCCATACATTTTTATATCAATATATATTCACCTGATAACGTTTTTATGGTGTCTCAACCAAATAATACTCAAACACCACTTCTCATTTTTTTCATGCTACTCATCTCTTCTATATCACAATTTATGATTGAGATCACCATTTTCAATATTCTATCAAAATGGCCCAAAATATATTTAATAGTGTGGTCTATAACATTTTAATTTTTAGATATATACAAAAAGAAAATGAAATGATCTATGAGGTTTCCCATATATCCATTTATTATAGATAGATTTCTATTATGAAATACTCAATATTACGACCACAATAAATTTAGTATGATGATTTAATTTTTACCTTCACAACATCTAGTGGTGTAATAAAATATTTTTTTTTGGGATATAACATATAATAAATATAAATAATCATATCACTCTATTTTTATTGAATATAGACTCTACCTCTTCATGACCATTTCAATAAAATATTGAATCTAAATCCTTTTTCATATTTTAAATAATATGAAACATCTCTATCAAGATCATATAAATTGAAACGTCAATATAGATATTTCCAATTTATATGTGTTATATAAAAAAATGAACTCAACTTCTATGATATAATTTTAATAAATTTTTATAGTAATATAACATGAATTAAAAGAATATAACACATGTATTCATTATTATTTTATCATTGATAAGTGTCTCATGAATCATCTCATGGATAATTCTTCAGAATAACGAATCTTGAAATGTTATAATCTCATAATAGGGTACCTTTATTTTTCTTATAATTTATATATTTGACATGTATATTGATCCTTAATTATTGATACATAGATAGTAAAAACATGGGTATAATATTACATGAAGTGTTGTTGATCTTTATAAATATCTATGAGTTCTGAATATCTTCCTTCTAGTTTCCATAGAAAAATCTTGATGACCTTTATAAAATTGAAACATGACCTCTATATGTTTGATATTAATGAATATATTGTAATACCCAAGTGCTTGTACTCTATATTTACCATTACATTACTGATGGTATTTCACTATTACATTTATTAATGTTATAATATATAGAGTTAGCATTACACGGGTCATTATTTTAAAATAGAATTTATTCTGCCGTAGATAGTGACGCATTAATTCAACTCAGTACACTGTAAACCACTCAACATAATACTAATAATCCTTTTTGTAATTTATAAAAATTTATTATAAGCATCAATAATATTACCAAGATCAAATGAAGTATTTTATGTATACTTCATGATAATTAATTTTTCACACTTTGATTCCTAAAATCATCTGATTCAAAATATAATAGTTTATAATCATTGTGTTTGTTAACACTTATTAAAATAATAAATCAAAATAATTACACTAAGATTTAATCCTTATAAAATATCCAATAAATCAAAAAAAATATAAAAAATAAATTTCCTTTAAAAATCACACCATCAAACTATTCATATATAGAGAATTTCAACATTTCCAATCTATTTTAGAGAGTAGTCTTATATCTAACATCTATTTTTTCATAAACATGAGGCCTTTCTCCAAAAATTCCTGATGTATGTTATTCATAATTGAATCTATCTAGCTATATATTCATGTGTATCCAACATCGATTATAATTTCTCATAGTGAATGAGTTGCATACACAATAATATAAATAAAAATATATATGACCTATAGTGGTTAAAGGAGTCCATATCTTTATCATATATCTCACAATGTCTGAAGTCATATTAATAAAAATATAGTGAAATATTATTCAACGCAATAGGCACATCAATCTTCTTCATCGATATGTTGAAAACTAAAATTAATATTCCTAATGTAATTGTATATTTTATACCCCAAGTCAAAAATATGTTCATGTAATGTAATTTTTTCTCACCTCAGTTCTATGAGAGATGTGGGTCGTAACACCAATCTTATAAAGGTTCAATTAAAAAAATATTATATATCTTCATGGTCTATCCCTCTGTAGAAAACATGGGTGACATGTCGGGAAAAAAATCATAAAAATGTGATATATTATTAGAAATTTTATTTCATTGGGGTCATCATAATATATTTTGAATAGATTTCATGAACTATCACTCACATGAGAATATATATAATAATCATTAAATTACATGGTATTTCCCCATTGGTTTTTATAATTACTAAATATTTATATGTTGAATGAAACTAATCTATATAAGTATTTATATAGTGAAAATCATACTTCATAGTTCAATATTTGATGTGGATTTATAGATTTATTGATATGAAATTTTTTTATATATCTATTTATGTTGATATTATTTTACAAGTATTTCCTTAATGTATTATCTCTCATATTTATTAACTACTATTACATGATTTTGTAGAAAGGCATTCTTATGTTGGAATACTATGGATCCTCCAATATCTCCTTATCTTGAGACACATGGGTATGAAATATACTAGGGAATCAATTTCATGAGGGCATGCTATTTATAAACACATCATTATATATATATTTTTCTTTATTTATAGGGACAACATTTAAACACATGGAATTATATTTCATTCTATTTTCATTCACATATAGATCATGATTCATTAATTGAAAAATGATATAACTATGATTCTTTTCATCAATTCCCATGATAATAACAACTTAAAACTAATATGAGAATGTGTTCAATATATACTTAAACCCATAAAGTTTTTCTTTTTTGGGTATGGAAACATTTATAAAAATAATATTTTTTAGAACATGAGAATACAAATTTTTTCATTTATATGAAATAAATTTTTTTAATTAAAGAAATATTTTCATTTTTTGCAGTGCGATGATGATCATTATCACACATTATAATGACATTTTCATCGATATTTATCATTCCATTCATGGATTGATTGTAAACATCATTATATGAGTGTATATGACAAAACCTCCCATGATATATGTATATTTGATTAAATCAAATTTATTTTAAATACTTCTTCAATATTTCCTAATATTCATGTAGTTATTAATTTTTTCTATGATGTGGAAATTTTTTGAACATTATCTTAACGTCAATCTTTTTTGCTGAACATCATGAATACTATTATTTATTTTTCATCTTTGGAAAAATCCATAATAATTTATAGTCCATTTCAACCACATTTTCATTCATTTCTATTTTTTAGATTTATAGGGATTATTAATGATATTCAGTAAATGAATGATACAATGATGTACTATTTCAAAATTGATCGTAGGAGTGAAAAATAATGTTTAATGTCCAATAAAATATTTTATGTTTTTGAATCAATTTTTTTGGGAGGCATGTTTCACTTCAATTTTGATGTATATTTTTTATAGTATGACTATTTCTTGTTTGTGATTTTATCCAATTAATTATATTTGTCCAATAATATTGAAATGATAATTTTTTTTACCCCAAATAGATAGCCACGTTGTGAAATCTACAATAGCAACAATATCTTTCATTTTTCCCTGATTTTTAATATGTTAGATAAGTCATTATTGATCTATAATCATGGTAATATTGTGTGGGAGCCATAATATTTATGGATAATTTAAATAGGAATATTTGATTAGACATATGTAACCCCCTCCAACATATATTTTTTAATTTACAATAATTTTTTTCATTTATTATTTTATAAAATAATGTTTCATCCAACATTTTTTTAGAAAAATATATTTAATGTAAAATAAATTTGAAGAGTTAATGGATACCATTTTGTATGATCTGATGTTTGATTATTATCTATATGATTTGAATACCTTTTTTCCACTCTTTGTTTTCTTTTTTGAATCCATAATCTCAGACATTTTTTTTGGTATAATAGATTTTCTAATTTTATTTTAATGTTTTAGATTTAGCATCTTGCATATTATTCACCAAGAATTTTTTCACTAGACCATTTAGGTTGATTGTGATAATTCTATGATCTAGTGATAAAAATTTTTCATCACAATTAATATAAATTTTTTGAATTTCAAAAACATTATTATACATATTCTATATACAAATGCAATTCATATCTTATACCCTTTTATTTAATTAAAAGCTTTGAAGAATTCACATACATGGATTATTTATGAATATTCTACAATAAAAGGAATAATATATTAAACACTTTTTTATAATATGATTTATGATAGTCATATTGATTCAATAAATAATAAATAATATATATTAATTCCCCTTTTTGGATGTTTTCAATGACATTCACTTTATTTGGGACTTTGTTGTAAGTGCTCATCCTCTTTGATAATGATTAATAAATGGGATCGAACTACAACTAATTATATGTATATTTATCATGTATTCAAATGATAAATATGAGTATATACGCCACTACATCAATGTATTCATTAGATTGATAAAGCATAGACTGATGATTGGTGTTTCCAGGAGATTCAATGTAAAACACTGACAACTAGGACACTCTTTTCTAGAGGAGTGACAATCAAAATATTCAACATATAAAATTTACCATTATTATTAATATTATAAAAGGGTGATTCCATATACATAATTACATATTTTCAATATTTTCTATAATATTTCATTTTTCTATTTAGTAATGTATTTGTAGAAATTTAAAAATTTAATATGATAGATACAAATGAAGATTCTTCCATATTATTCTCCTAATCAAACATTTGAAATAAAAAATTTATAAAATACATGTAAAATTTGTGGGGGGAATTATAAATTAAAAAATATATCATTGCGGTTATGAATCAAGTTATGATAGAATGATAGATATCATTCAGGTGGAACTACACCCTAATACAAATTGAGATACCAAGTGGATTGTGTATACATGCCTGGGGGGATCTGATTATGTATATATATTACTAAAATCAAATTTCTTTTTGAAAAATTATCACCTAGTTAGAACTGTGACACGGATTCATGTTTATAATATTTGATCATCTATTTTTTAACATACTATTAACCTATAGGAAAGGATAAAAATGAACATAAATATGTATATGGGTTTTTATAAGGCTTCGTTCATCTTTTATAATACACTCATTTCAATCATTTTATATACATGTCTGAGATTCGAAACTATAATTTAATAATCATTAGAAGTGGAGTAATTTAGGAATCTCATTTAAAAACCACAAAATATTACAAGGTTTCGTGACCACTATATTACACTATTGATTTATTCAATATAAAATTATACTTTGTGATACTAGTTTCCCAACATGATAAATTCGTAATGTTCATGAATTGTAATAGAAGAAATAATGTACAAAATATGGTTTTTCATCACAAATAAACCAATCTTACTCCTCGACATTGATAAACATAAACTATATAAGGTTTTTGAAGCATATTATATGAAATTTTTCCACTTTATTTCTATAAATCATTATTTACTTCACTATAAAATTATGATTATTGTATTTATCAACTCATATCATAAGAATGTAGATGATAAAATGTTCATATATATTCTACACATATAACATTATAACATAAAAAAAATCCAAATGACATGTACTGAAACCCATAAGTCTTCTATTCACCACTATTTTTATTAATCAATATAATATAATCAGAATCATTTCTATATCGTATCACCTTTATATCATCTATACATCATTTTTGAAAAAATATATTCAGTTTTATAGGTTTTATTACTCATATAATCTTCTTCTTGTCATAAAATTTGATACATTGTGTACTAGAACAAAAAATATAGGATCGATATCATCATATTCATCATCCTCGTGGGTTATCATAAATATATTACATTTCGCAAAATAATATCTTTGTTTCAATGACTACATCCCACCAAACTAGTTATTCTTATTCCTATTATATATAATTCAACAAGAGATAATAATTCCCTTATTTGAAATTTATAATTTCTATTTATTATTTAGCGATTCATGATTTTCATAAATCATAATGTAACTCCCTCGAGTAGTCCGCGATAGTCTCGTTTCCATGATCATGTAATACCATTTTAAAGAGGCTCTATATTTTGGGTTTATATTTTTTATTTACATAGGTTTATCCAATTCAATAATAAGATATATTTTTATTTTCTATCATTAACATTTTTGTAGATATATATCTTCAATATTCATTAGTGTGTAGTACTTGAAGATCTCAGTTCATTCATTTCTTATTCTCTAACTACAAATATCATCTTTTATACCGAGTAATCTCTATATTATCAAAATTAATCGGCTCATAAAACTTTCAATAAAAATACACAATATCATTGTATTTTACATTTTTATCTCTATAAATAATATCACCCCACAAATAATTACTCTATTTCATAATCTGAATTTATTTTTCTAATATGTTTATTTATTTTTGAAAATTCTTTGTAAATGCACAACTGAAAATTCCCCAGTGAAGGGTATTTTTCATTGTAGATATGTTTGTGTTGTTTTTCCAAATCATACTTCTTGGATGTCATTGAATTTTTTTTTATTAAATTAAAATCATATATATTTATCAAGGACTAAAACACAATTCAAATATTTCATTCCAAACATGAATAAAAAAAATCGAATATTTTAATCAATAAGAAACAAATCCATCATCAACTAATAAATGTACACATGAATGTGGAAATTGTTAAAATATCCATGTCCAATATATTAATGCATATATTTAATTTTATTTTAAATGAATCATTATATATTTTCATTTCATAAGAATTTAATTCAAGTACCCCATTTATTCTGAGTTTTTGATCTTCGATAAATGAATGGAGATTATAATTATAATAATTCATAAAGATAATCATTATAGAAATATTTTACACATAAAATTAAAAAGCACTTCTAGGCAGTTTATTCATCTATATGTCCTTTTCAATGTTCTTCCATTATCATTAAAATGAATTTAGAACATAGATTTTACTATTTATTGGAGATAAGTGGAAACATCTATATATCTCTATGTTAGTAGAGATACCAATGTATATCCCTTTGAATATTTATAGGGCCATTATTTTGGTAATACATGACATCAACACACCTAGTAGTATTCCATACATACATTTATACATCTTTAGAAACTCCTAATTTACAATTATGTAGATTATAATATTTTTGGATCACATATTAATAAACATTTCTTTATAATGTTACCATTTTAAAAGTATAAATTTTACCCAAAAACTAATTCATAATTCTCTATGTATTACAAAAATAAATAATCTACACTATTATCCACTCTTCCACATGTCATGTATTATATTATAATTTATTATAAATGGTTGATTACATCGACACTGTTGTTTGGCACACATGTAGCATATAAACTCTACATTGGGTTCTTTAATGTGGAACATTACACACCAAAAAAATATCTTTGGTTCATATTTAATAATAAATAATCAATGATTTTTTTGAAAATTATTTTATCATTCAATCAATGGTGTTATAATATGATGGACTCGCGAACACTTATAAAATACATCTACCCAATTACGATTTCATAAAACCTGAAAAATAATAGATTCTACAAGATATTCACCAAGTCATCATATGATCATGTATAAAATATTGTATAAATAGTTTTAAAAAACTTTAAAACATTCCATAGAACCAATTTAAAATTCAACAATTATATCATGTATTAGACTCCCATTTGAAATTTTCCATCAATTTGTTAAACTGATTCCAACATCAAATGTCGATTTTAGAGTGGATTTTACTACCCTTTACTTTACGAGATATATAACCATTATTTATTAGTGGAAATATTTATATTCATCATTTATTACACATTAAAATTCAATATATTTATAGAAAATAAAATCCATGCTTCTTCAAATCCTAGGACACATCACCTATGTCAAATAAATAAAATGGTCTGTTGAAAATCTAAAATATTTTTCCATAAACAAATAATGTGAAAAATATAAGTAATTTCACATATCCATAATGTAATGGGATGATTTTTATGAAAAATTAATCCTATATAATTATTATTATTCAAATAATAAATAATATTATGCTATATAAAATATGATATTACAAGAATTTGATCCGAAAAATCTTAAATGACACTAGAAAAATTAAAGAAACATACTGAAAAAGGATGAAATAATCAGAAATTTATAAAACATAATATGATTCTATAATATATATATATATGTATAAAAATTTATATAACAAATTCAAAATTCATATAATTCATTTCATAAATATATATTAAGATAGGGATATATGGAGAGGACATTTTAATTAAAAGGCATCAAGAGTTTCAACAAAATATCCACTATATATAATCACAATGTTTTAAAGAAAAATTTATATATATATTTATTTATCTATTTATATCAATATAAATAAAAAAATAGGATAGATAAAAAGAGATAAATTAACTCCAAAAGAGATATATTTTATAGATATACTATTATAATGTGTTTCAAGCTTCGTCATAAAAAATATCTTATATAAGAAATGTATTAATTAAATTTTTAATCAATAAAATTAATAATAAAGTTATATTAGTTTTGAATTTTTATTAGCATTATTATCTAAAAATATCATTTCAAAAATATAAATAACCTATGTAACTGTTATTTTGAATAATTTATACAATAATTTATACTTTACTAAATATATTATAATTATTATTTAGAGATTTAAATTATTTAATATCTGTAATCATATATATATATATATAAATTATTTCACACTCTCTAACCCTGGTGATAATGATAAATAATTAAAACATGTTGCAACTATATATATTTTTTAGATCCCAAATAAAGTGAAAATGACCAGAGAAATTCATAGAATATGATCAAAAGAAACAAAGTGACCCATTGTAGGAATAGAAATGTAAAATTGGGTATTTTATACCAATAAAAAAATCCTCTAAAATAAAAAAATTATAATTTTGGAAGATATTATTCCAGAACTGTTTTTTTTTACAAATTTGTTTTTCAATGGAAGGATTTTTCATTTTTGGATCAAAGAATGTGAATTCATGAATGCTGCATTTTCCCTTCCCGGGTGACACGATTCCACAATATATATCCTTATTCCATTGAGTGATACATGATCTATCATGATCTTCATGATTCCTCTCTAGACCATAGCTTCCCTTCACGGTCTTCATTATTTTGGGCATTGAGGTGGTGATTTCAATAACATTGGATACTCCCTTTTCTGAGATCATATCTTATGCATATTCCCTATAAAATATATATCATACTCTGTGAAAATATGGAAATTTTATGATTTCAATCCAACATGGAAGATATATTAATGTTATGTGGCTATACATTTTGGGAATTTAGTCATCCAAAACAAAGTATGAATTCAATATCCCATCCTTATAATAGAGACGTATTGTAAGGGTGGATAATATTCTAAAAAATGACTTATTCCAGAAGGAATCTTCTAAGTTATCCAAATCTCCATTGTAGTATTTTTCAAATTATATTAGGAAGATTAATGATAGTAAATTTGGAAAAAATCCCCACAATTCTCTTTTATCCATCAGTTACTCACATGGATCCTTCAAGAATGATTGTCCCACATGGACCCCTTCATGAACGTGGGGGTCCTTCAAAGATAACGGATCCCTATACGAATAGGGGTCCCATAAACAGTGGATTAACTATGACCATATAATATATGATGTAACGATAAACCATTCTCCAAAGAGAAACTTTTGTTTTCATAACACTTCATCTCTACGTGAAGCCAATGTTTCCTATGATTCCCGATACCCACTTATGAATTATTTCTACCTACATATAATATTTCAAATCCAAGAACACAATGTTTATTAAAAACATTGTGGTTATGCAAGAATCTATAAAATATTATCACACGTTTGAGGTCACCTGCCTTTCCAGACATTTCTAAAAAAGATTATCTTCATTATTTAACTGAATGTAATCCAGAAAAATTAAAAAATAATAACCTTATTAAAAAATAAAAAACATACATGATCAGGTAATCAACATTATATTCCACCCATTTTATCTATTATTACATTGATAAATGGAGTTAACTATTTTTTCATGTATGATATATAGAAAGCACATTTATATTACAATCATGTATCCCATTTTTCATAAGAGATTTAACTTCTTGTATACTATTTATACCTCACACTACTCATGGTCCTCATTTCAAATATTGAGGTGTATTTTGGAAGATCAAATTCTAGTCAATGAGAATTATGTGTACATGTATCCTCTATATGTTTACAACCAATTAATGTTACAATTTATGATTTGATAACCCTAAATCATCATGGACTTAGGGAGAGAAAATTTTCCATGTGTAGTATCACTGAAAATTACACTCAATCAATAGCTAAAATATCTTGCATAAGACCCATCACTTTTCACCATGGATCCATACTCACAATTTTTGTAGATATAATTAAAAACCATATAATTACACCTTAGTAAATTCCCTCAAAATATCCTTCAAAATATATGTCGTACATAGATTTTAATTTTATGAATATATATAAAACCCCCATCCCTCAAGGTTCAAACCCAACTACATCATTATTTTTCCCGTTACAATGTAAATATTCTCTATGAATAAATCTTTTTGTTTCCATATTCCTTATGAAATTACTGATTACCTTCCTCACCTTTAATTATTAACCATGAGAACAAATATCCCTTCACATGGGCTATATTTAAGGGATAATAATTCTCATTATGTCATATTCACGATGAAGAAACAATCATTCTCAATGGGATATTTTTATATTGTTCTATAAAACCACATCCTCTATGGTGATATACTCTATATGAAACCCCAAAATTAATTAGTGGGATATATTCTATGAAATATGAAGTATAAATCTCTTCTCATGTGTGAATCTCACACCAAATGGTGTTATGAATCCTTCACATTGAAGTATACTTATCACAATATAACATTACATCGAATAGTTCATGTAACATCCCAGGTAAATAAAGAATAAAGAATTTTCATATTTATTAATATTTGCGAATTAAATATTAATTTTAATTAAAAGGGGTTTCTACGTTCGATAGCGTACTCGGTACGCAACGATGAGTTTCTTTGAAAACTTACGTTGCACACAAGTAATAAAATAATATTATTTTAAATGTTAGTTAACGAGTAGTCGTTGTACTGGTGGGAATGGATAGAAATAACTAAAATATGATTATATATATTTTTAAATGTTTTTACATTTATCCAACAAAAGATAAAGGCTTAAAATACAGAAAAAATTCAATTTTAGGCGTATATGCCCTAGTTTTCACTAAAGGTTCACTTATCGCATTGTGATGGTGTACTGTCATTAAATATAGTTTTGATCACTCTTATAAATTCTTTTGGACCAAATAAAACTCTTCTTTAGAATCGGGACATTAAATTTTACTTTGTGTAAATTTTTGGTATTTTTCTGATAAAGTTCATTTTTTAATGAATAGTGTAAAATGTTGTATTTTAATTCAAAACCTCTTTTTAATATAATTTATTTATATGATTAGATTATCTTTTGAATTGGTTTTAATGTGAAATTAGAAAATATTTTTACCATTAAATCCAATAGTGGTCGTTGGAATTAATTTCACTTTGAAATCGGACTTAAACTAGTGTCAATCTTTTGATACTTATTGTTTCATAAAAACACGCTATTTGCTCTGACAGCGGGAATTAATTATTAAATTAATTAATGTGACTTATATTTTTTGAATTTTGTAAAATAGACTTCATTTTTGAATTCGTAATATCAAATATAGCTTAGGGTGAATTTTTGGTAATTTTCTGAAAAACATCAATTTTTGATGAATAGTGAAACCACTAAGTGGTACTTATAAAGACTGATTTTCTGTTTAAATGAAATTTTTCCATCATTGTGTTTTGAATTTCAAAAATCCGACATACATGGTTGTCATTAAGAAGTAAAATGTGGTTCAATGAGATTATAATAATTTTTTGGTGAATAGTAACTTATTAAGTTCTTAATCGCGATTAGTGGTAATTAGGGTAGTTTAAGGTATAAATAATGATTTAATAATATAAAATGACCTAGAAACATGTCCCAACCTTATTGGTTGTGTCATGGAAGACCAAGACAAGCCATGGGTCAACTTGGGGACCCCATAGAGACACTTTGGTTGGGAAATGACATAAATAACTTTTTATTTAATGTAAAAGTAAAAATGACACAAACATGATATATTTTACTAAAACAATTTTTAAATGGGGTTATACAAGTCATATTTTTGATTATAAATATTCATTGGAAATCTAAAAAGATTTCCTACATAATATTAGTTTTTTTATAATTTTTAGATATTAAATAAATTAAATTATTTATGACATAATAATGATGCAGCGATGACATCATTATTTGGCGATTTAAATAAAATGGAAAGATAATGTAAAATCTATAAACTACACATGTCCAAAACCAATTGGATGAGTGGATTTCGAACCCTTATCACCTTATCCACTAATTATTTCAATGTGGGACCTTTTAAAACTGAAACACATTTTCAAATAAAGTAATATTTCTTTACTTTCTAAAAGTGCCGCTCCTCTCCTCTTATAAAAGGCCCCCACCTCTACCTCATTTCACACACTCCTCAAGCCTTTGGATCGGCCAACCCCTGCCCAATTACTCTCTCCACATCCCTCTCCTCATCCTAGAGGATTCTCTTTGGGCAGAAGCCTTTCAAAGGAATCCTTTAGGCTCAAATCAAAAGGAGTTACACTTTTAAAGGTAATTCATTCTCTCTTGTTCATTTGTTTTATTTTGCTTCTCCAACCCTCTAAACTCTTTTTATTTATTTATTTTGTAACAACACCAGTATCTTAAATATACTAGGATGTTGTTATATGATGTATTCGAGCTAAACTATCACACAACTACATAAAATGGTTAAAGAACATACGGTTTCCGTGGATGGCGAAATTCTGCCTCCCGAAATGATGATTGTTCAATACTCATTTAACACCTTCAAAGGTGGACATTATGATGTCACTATTTTTATATATGATGTATAATATGTTTATGTTTTACTTATGCTTCTGTATTTTTCATTTGTGTCTTACCTTTATGGCTTCCATTATGGGTATACACGATATCTTCATTTTAGGAAGTGCGGACTACCGCCCCCTCAAAGTGATGTGATTCGTTAATGCCATATGTGGGACGTGTAAAGGATGGATTTAAAGTTATTATACATGATGTTATACTGGAATTATAATATACCTCTATATCATTATTATTTCTTTCCATTAAAGTATGAGATAGAAATGAAAGTAGCGTTCATGCGTACGTACGGCTTACCGTCTCCATGAACAGTGCATTTCATTTCTTATCTCCAAATGTAATGTACTATTAAAAGTATATGTGTATAATGGATATATATAATTAATGATATATCTAAATTATGAATATAATTCTGGAATTAAAATATACATACCTCTCATTTAGTTTTAATTCCATTAATATGACAAAGAAATGAAAGTAGCGTTCATGCGTACGTACGGCTTACCGTCTCCATGAACGGTGCATTTCATTTATTACCTCTAAATGATTATGTAATATTATAAATACATGTATATGCTGGATATATATGATACATATTATATCCAAATCGGGAATTTCATTCTGGATATAAAGAACCTTTGACCACACGAACAACATGTAATTGTAAGAAGTCCACTTTCGACTTAAGAACCAAATATTGAGAAAACAAACATTATTAACTTAAATGGTTACATAATGTTTATAACATGGCAATAAGTGATATAAAAGGAATAATGAACTTTAAAAAGGTTCTTAATCAAGTATAAATTAACTCAAGTTTATTATTCAGGACGTTAAAGAACGATCGAGTCAAGTCGGACCCGAGGTAAGGGAACTTCTTAACCCAACTTCCATTCTTTGGGTTAATCTCCTACTTTCAAATTATTTCATGATATTATTATGTCTTATTTTGTATTTTTACTTTCTTTATGTGTACCTATAGTGAATACACATAATATATCTATTTTATTTTAAAAATGATCTTCGTAAGGGACTTCGTCTCAATCTCCTTTCATTGAGGCATATTTCGTTTTATACACAACTTTCTTTTATACGGTGTATAAACCCCTTTGACTTTTACTTTTATACAAAAGGAATCTTTTTCTACGAAGCGTTTTACTAAATGACAAAAAGGAATGTTTTTTTGACGTACGCGGTGACAACGACCTTTTCCGCCGCCGCGAGTATTATTTGGTCTTTGGCTTTATCAACATGTCGTAATGTTTTTAGAATAAAATAAATACCATATACTCATTTATGTATTTTGGTATTGAAAATGGTTTTGAAAAAGGATTCTATTATGTCAATATATTTATGATATATTGTGATTGAAATGTGGAAATGTTAGCATTCCTTTATATTGGTTTTATGTTTTATGATTTTATACTGGTACTTGGACATTTTAACGGGTGGTTATGTTATAAACTATATGACGGGTGGTGCCGTGAATACCAGGACGGGTGGTTACGTTATAACCTCCAATGAATTGGGTATGGCAGTCGGCCGTATGGCTATTCCATTAATTATGTATGGAAATTGGCGGTTTGGATATTCCATTAAGTGATATGTGTGGAAGTCGACTGTATGGTTATTCCACTTAAGTATGTTTATGTCCCAAGTTACCTTTATATATGTTATGTGTTCTTTTTATGGGTTTTATGGTAATCCTTTGGTTACAAAAAGGTAAGTAATGATACTTTATTCAGTGAAGAGTTTTTACTACTTCATGAAGGTGAAGGTATTACTTTGATAGAGTATACATGGTTTACTTGATTTTGAAAAACTAACAGTTTTCATTATCTGTGTATCCCTTACTGAGCTTTTTTATGCTCACCCCAAGTTTTTTTGAAATGTTTTTCATAGGACTTAATGTGGAATAAGGTCAAGGATGGGATCAAGGGAATGTCATGCTATATAAAACATGGAACTAGACACGTTTCTTTTTAAGAGTTTTTATTATTATGGAAACTTAGTAGAAGTGACTACTTCGTAATCTTTTGAGATGTAATAGTTATGTTCTAATTCTCTAAAACTCTAAACCTGAAAAGATCCTCAACGTGAATATTCGTTTAATTCAATATTAAGTAAGGTTTAAGTCTGGGGCCTTATAGTTGGTATCAAAGGTCGGTTTAGACAACTTTAGGAGTTAGAAAAGTGTTAAATTATAATATGATTGAAATGATATAACATTTACGGATTACCATGTTGCTTCGCCTAAGATATTTCTGTGTTCAGAATGGTTTTCCACAGAGCAAAAAAGCAGCTATGTTGGGACGACATCAGGAGGAAGATAACCTTCCAAATCAGCAACCTGAGATGGTCGGAATCGGAACTGAACAGTTTGTTGCAGTGATGGCACAGTTGACTCAGGCTATAAATGGTGGTGGTATCCATGCACGAGATCAGCCAGATCAACCGTAGAGGAACATGTCAGTGGTGGAACATTTCATGAGGCAACATCCCCCATCATTCAGAGGATCATCTGACCCTGTGCAAGCTGAAGGGTGGATTAAAGCACTGGAGAAGATTTTTGATGTCATGGGGTGTTCAGAACATCAAAAGGTTAGTCTTGCTGTTTACCGTTTTGAAGGTGAAGCTGATCAGTGGTGGTCGATGGTGAAAAATATAAGGGATAGTGATGAGATTGAGGATCTTCACTGGGACGAATTCAAAGGTATGTTTCTTGAGAAATATTTTCCTAAGGTGGTTCGTCTTATGATGGAAAAACAGTTCCTAGAATTGAGGCAGGAGGATGATTCAGTGGCTGCATATGAAGAAAAGTTCACTCGATTGGCAAGGTATGCTCCAAACTTCATACGAGATCTTGATAGTAAAATAAACCGTTTTTACTCAGGGTTAAAGCCAAAGTATCGAAGGGATTTAGCTTCTCGTGAGTTCAAAAGTTATGAAAAACTTGTTCGATGTGCGGAGAAGGTGGAAATGGAGTTTGCCGATGATCAGGTGTTCTATGACAAACAACAGAATAAGAGGTCTAGTTGGCTGGAAAAGGGGAAGAATTCATCAAAGAAGCAAGGAGGTAAGAAAACCAAATATCCATCCTGTGAGAAGTGTGGTAAAATGCATCCTGGAGAATGTTTATCCAAGTCCGGTAAGTGCTTTCGGTGTGGTAAGTCTGGTCATATTGCTCGTAACTGTAAGGAAGATGATCAAGCAGGAAATGAAAAGCCAATGGTAAGATGTTTTAAGTGTAATGAAATCGTTCATTATTCAAACGAGTGTCCAACGAATAACTCAACTGGGGGAATGCAGCCAGACTACAAGCAGAAATGGGTGGTAAAATCCTTTGGAACAACTTCAGCAGATGTTGGGCCATCGAATGAAGTGGTATCAGCTCCAGGGAGCTCAGTATTTTTCGAAGATTGACTTGAGGTCGGGGTACCATCAGTTGAAAGTAAAAAAAAAGCAGACGTTCTGAAGACTGCGTTCCGTACTATATATGGCCATTATGAATTTGTAGTTATGCCTTTTGGGTTAACCAATGCACCTGCTATATTCATGGACCTTATGAAAAAAAATTTCCATGAGTTGTTGGATAAGTTTGTGTTTGTGTTTTGAGGTTTGGGAAGAGGTTATGTGTGCCTTGTGATTCACAGTTGAAGAATGAGTTGTTATGTGAGGCTCATAGTTCCCCGTTTTCAGTTCATCCTGGCAGTACTAAGATGTACAGAGATCTGCGGGAGTATTACTGGTGGGATGGAATGAAAAGAGATATTGCTGATTTTACTGTGAAGTGTTTGACATGTCAACAGGTTAAAGCAGAGCGGCAGTTACCGAAAGGGATGCTTTAGCCTTTACCAGTGCCAGAGTAGAAATGGGAGAATATATCCATGGACTTTGTTGTTGGATTACCGAAGACATCTCGAGGTAATAATGCAATCTGGGTTATTGTTGATCGCTTGACCAAATCTGCTCATTTCCTTGCTATACGAGATACTTTCTCTCTTGATCAACTTTCCCGTTTGTATCTTAAAGAAATAGTCAGGTTACATGGAGTTCCTCTCTCCATTGTATCGGATCGTGATCCCAGGTTTACTTCTAACTTTTGGAAAGGCCTTTAGAAGTCGTTGGGTACTGAATTAAATTTTAGTACAGTTTTTCATCCTCAATCAGATGGGCAGTCAGAACGAACAATCCAGACATTGGAGGATATGCTACGAGCTTGTTCTATGGATTATCAGGGAATTTGGGACCAACATATTTCTTTGGTTGAGTTTTCTTATAATAACAGTTTTCATTCCAGTATACAGATGGAACCATTTGAGGCATTATATGGGAAGCGGTGTCGAACTCCAGCATTTTGGGATGAAGTGGGTGAAAGGAAGCTGATGGGACCAGAATTGGTAGAAGAGATGGCAGAAAAAGTTCAGTTGATTCAGAAACACATGAGAACAGCTCAGAGCAGGCAGAAGAGTTATGCGGATAACCGGAGGAAGGATCTATCTTTCGAGGTAGGTGACCATGTTTTTCTCAAGGTTTCTCCTTGGAGAAGTGTGATGAGATTTGGTAAGAAAGGAAAGCTGAGTCCAAGGTTCATTGGACCATATGAAATTCTGGAGAGAGTTGGATCAGTTGCATACCGAGTGGCTTTACCTCCGAGTTTATCTCAGGTACACAATGTTTTTCACGTTTCTATGTTGAGAAAGTATATGCCAGATCCATCTCATGTTTTGAGTCCAGAGGTAGTTCAGCTGGAAGAGAACCTATCTTATGAAAAACAACCAGTCCAGATTCTTGACCACAGGGAGCAGGTGTTACAGAATAAGGTGATTCATCAGGTAAAGGTTTTGTGGAAAAACCATGTGATTGAAGAGGCAACGTGGGAATCTGAAAATGCTATGAGGGATAAATACCCCCACTTATTTTGATAAGTGAATAAAATTGCGAGGACGCAATTCCCAAAAGGGGGGAAAGATGTAACATCCCAGGTAAATAAAGAATAAAGAATTTTCATATTTATTAATATTTATGAATTAAATATTAATTTTAATTAAAAGGGGTTTCTACGTTCGATAGCGTACTCAGTATGCAACGATGAGTTTCTTTGAAAACTTACGTTGCACACAAGTAATAAAATAATATTATTTTAAATGTTAGTTAACGAGTATCCGTTGTACTGGCGGGAATGGATAGAAATAACTAAAATATGATTATATATGTTTTTAAATTTTTTTACATTTATCCAATAAAAGATAAAGGCTTAAAATACAGAAAGAATTCAATTTTAGGCGTATATGCCCTAGTTTTCACTAAAGGTTCACTTATCGCCTTTTGATGGCGTACTGTCATTAAATATAGTTTTGATAACTCTTATAAATTCTTTTGGACCAAATAAAACTCTTCTTTAGAATTGGGACATTAAATTTTACTTTGTGTAAATTTTTGGTATTTTTCTGATAAAGTTCATTTTTTAATGAATAGTGTAAAATGTTGTATTTTAATTCAAAACCTCTTTTTAATATAATTTATTTATATGATTAGATTATCTTTTGAATTGGTTTTAATGTGAAATTAGAAAATATTTTTACCATTAAATCCAATAGTGGTCGTTGGAATTAATTTCACTTTGAAATCGTACTTAAACTAGTGTCAATCTTTTGATACTTATTGTTTCATAAAAACACGCTATTTGCTCTGACAGCGGGAATTAATTATTAAATTAATTAATGTGACTTATATGTTTTGAATTTCGTAAAATATACTTCATTTTTGAATTCGTAATATCAAATATAGCTTAGGGTGAATTTTTGGTAATTTTCTGAAAAACTTCAATTTTTGATGAATAGTGAAACCACTAAGTGGTACTTATAAAGACTGATTTTCCGTTAAAATGAAATTTAGCCATCATTGTGTTTTGAATTTCAAAAATCCGACATACATGGTTGTCATTAAGAAGTAAAATGTGGTTCAATGAGATTATAATAATTTTTTGGTGAATAGTAACTTATTAAGTTAATCGCGATTAGTGGTAATTAGGGTAGTTTAAGGTATAAATAATGCTTTAATAATATAAAATGACCTAGACACATGTCCCAACCTTATTGGTTGTGTCATGGCCGACCAAAACAAGCCATGGGTCAACTTGGGGACCCCATGGAGACACTTTGGTTGGGAAATGACATAAATAACTTTTTATTTAATGTAAAAGTAAAAATGACACAAACATGATATGTTTTACTAAAACAATATTTAAATGGGGTTATACAAGTCATATTTTTTATTATAAATAGTCATTGGAAATCTAAAAAGATTTCCTACATCATAATATTTTTTTATAATTTTTAGACATTAAATAATTTAAATTATTTATGACATAATAATGATGCAGCGATGACATCATTATTTGACGATTTAAATAAAATGGAAAGATAATGTAAAATCTATAAACTACACATGTCCAAAACCAATTGGATGAGTGGATTTCAAACCCTTATCACCTTATCCACGAATTATTTCAATGTGGGACCTTTTAAAACCGAAACACATTTTCAAATAAAGTAATATTTCTTTACTTTCCAAAAGTGCCGCTCCTCTCCTCTTATAAAAGGCCCCCACCTCTACCTCATTTCACACACTCCTCAAGCCTTTGGCTCGGCCAACCCCTGCCCAATTACTCTCTCCACATCCCTCTCCTCATCCTAGAGGATTCCCTTTGGGCAGAAGCCTTTCAAAGGAAGCCTTTAGGCTCAAATCAAAAAGAGTTACACTTTTAAAGGTAATTCATTCTCTCTTGTTCATTTGTTTTATTTTGCTTCTCCAACCCTCTAAACTCTTTTTATTTATTTCTTTTGTAACAACACCAGTATATTCAATATACTAGGATGTTGTTATATGATTTATTCGATCTACACTATCACACAACTACATCAAATGGTTAAAGAACATACGGTTTCCGTGGATGGCGAAATTCTGCCTCCCGAAACGATGATTGTTCAATACTCATTTAACACCTTCAAAAGTGGCCATTATGATGTCACTATTTTTATATATGATATATAATATGTTTATGTTTTACTTATGGTTCTGTATTTTTCATTTGTGCCTTACCTTTATGGCTTCCATTATGGGTATACGCGATATCTTCATTTTAGGAAGTGCGGACTACCGCCCCCTCAAAGTGATGTGATTCGTTAATGCCATATGTGGGACGTGTAAAGGATGGATTTAAAGTTATTATATATGATGTTATACTGGAATTATAATATACCTCTATATCATTATTATTTCTTTCCATTAATGTATGAGATAGAAATGAAAGTAGCGTTCATGCGTACGTACGGTTTACCGTCTCCATGAACGGTGCATTTCATTTCTTTTCTCCAAATGTAATGTACTATTAAAAGTATATGTGTATAATGGATATATATAATGAATGATATATCTAAATGATGAATATAATTCTGGAATTAAAATATACATACCTCTCATTTAGTTTTAATTCCATTAATATGACAAAGAAATGAAAGTAGCGGCCATGCGTACGTACGGCTTACCATCTCCATGAACGGTGCATTTCATTTCTTACCTCTAAATGATTATGTAATATTATAAATACATGTATATGCTGGATATATATGATACATATTATATCCAAATCGGAAATTTCATTCTGGATATAAAGAACCTTTGACCACACGAACAACATGTAATTGTAAGAAGTCCACTTTCGACTTAAGAACCAAATATTGAGAAAACAAGCATTATTAACTTAAATGGTTACATAATGTTTATAACATGGAAATAAGTGATATAAAAGGAATAATGAACTTTAAAAAGGTTCTTAATAAAGTATAAATTAACTCAAGTTTATTATTCAGGACGTTAAAGAACGATCGAGTCAAGTCGGACCCGAGGTAAGGGAACTTCTTAACCCAACTTCCATTCTTTGGGTTAATCTCCTACTTTCAAATTATGTCATGATATTATTATGTCTTATTTTGTATTTTTACTTTATTTATGTGTACCTATAGTTAATACACATAATATATCTATTTTATTTTAAAAATGATATTTGTAAGGGACTTCGTCTCAGTCTCCTTTCATTGAGGCATATTTCGTTTTATACACAACTTTCTTTTATACGGTGTATAAACCCCCTTTGACTTTTACTTTTATACAAAAGGAATCTTTTTCTACGAAGCGTTTTACTAAACAACAAAAAGGAATGTTTTTTTAACGTACGTGGTGACAACGACCTTTTCCGCCGCCGCGAGTATTATTTGGTCTTTGGCTTTCTCAACAAGCCGTAATGTTTTTAGAATAAAATAAATACCATATACTCTTTTATGTATTTTGGTATTGAAAATGGTTTTGAAAAAGGATTCTATTATGTCAATATATTTATGATATATTGTGATTGAAATGTGGAAATTTTATCATTCCTTTATATTGGTTTTATGTTTTATGATTTTTTACTGGTACTTGGACATTTTAACGGGTGGTTACGTTATAAACCATATGATGGGTGGTGCCGTGAATACCAGGACGGGTGGTTACGTTATAACCTCTAATGCATTGGGTATGGAAGTCGGCCGTATGGCTATTCCATTAAGTATGTATGGAAATTGGCTGTTTGGCTATTCCATTAAGTGATATGTGTGGAAGTCTACCGTATGGTTATTCCACTTAAGTATGTTTATGTCCCAAGTTACCTTTATATATGTTATGTGTTCTTTTTATGGGTTTTATGGTAATCCTTTGGTTACAAAAAGGTAAGTAATGATACTTTATTCAGTGAAGAGTTTTTACTACTTCATGAAGGTGAAGGTATTACTTTGATAGAGTATACATGGTTTACTTGATTTTGAAAAACTAACAGTTTTCATTCTCTGTGTATCCCTTACTGAGCTTTTTATGCTCACCCCAAGTTTTTTTGAAATGTTTTTCACAGGACTTAATGTGGAATAAGGTCAAGGATGGGATCAAGGGAATGTCATGATATATAAAACATGGAACTAGACACATTTCCTTTTAAGAGTTTTTTTTATGGAAACTTAGTAGAAGTGACTACTTCGTAATCTTTTGAGATGTAATAGTTGTATTCTAATTCTCTAAAACTCTAAACCTGAAAAGATCCTCAACGTGAATTATTCGTTTAATTCAATATTAAGTTAGGTTTAAGGCCGGGGCCTTATAGTTCATGGATGTTTATTTGTCCTTTAGTTCATATATTTTTGGAACATATTTTTTTCCATTTCATGTGATCTATTGAAATAATAATATCATTAAAGAATAATGTAGTACTTTTTTTACATTATTGTCACATTATTTGATCATGCATGTCTATGATATAATATTTATGTATTTGGTTATTTATTGATTAGTAAGTTTATACTTTTAGTCTTATTTATGTTATTCTTGTATGTTTAAAATATAGTATTTCATTAATTTATTCTTTATTATTTATTCATCGGTCTTTAAAAATAATTTTTTTATATGATTCAATTTATTTTTATCTTTTAAATTAACTAATTATTTTTTTCATAATAAATTATTCATTATTTTATATTAAATGTTTTTTTGTTTTTATATAGTATTCATTTTGAAATTTAATGTACAATTTTTCTATATTTTCCTAGAAAATGCATGAAATAAGAATCAAAATAACAATATTGACAATGAGAACCAATCATAAGAGGAAGAACATTCCACATGGCCACTAACCCCTACATCTTATAAAGAATGCTGTTTAAAAAACACATGCACATGTAGATCAACTTTTTAAAAATAGACCGAACCACTTTACTGTGGTGGTGATGATATAAATCGAGATAAGGAACCACTACTAATGAAAATTGAACAGAAACTCACCACTATGGAGGGACACCAGTAGAACCAAGACAGTTTGAATGATATGTGCTCTAATAAAGGAGTAATTTATTTTTTAAAATAGATAATTTGACACACAATAATATCTCATGTAACAAGATAAATAATAAGAATATGAAATATCATTATGCCACTACATAAGAAATGAGATTCCTCTCCACACATTATGATGTCGACAACACTAAACTATTCATGATGGGCTGAGTCTGGGAAAGGCCAATAAAATAGCACCACCTCCATCAACACTCTTAAATTTTTAATATTCTTAGCGATGAATTATGACCCGGAGTTCAAATTGTATTATTTGGAGTTTAATCTAGTATATTCAAACACTTTATATATTTTTAGACTTGGAGGATATGAATTATTACATGATAATTGGTAACTAACCATTATTATATTTCAGTTTTGTAACTATATTATTATTTTTAATTTATATATTTAATTTGGATATAATTAGATATTATGGTGTGAATATAAGGTGGTCATTGTAATTCCCTAATTATGTTATTCCTAGAGACATTGAGGATTGTTTCATTTTCTACTTGTTATCTTATCTATATGGTTAATTATTTTGGATTAATTGGTCTGGAGATGAACTAGAACAAACTGATCATTTATAGTGTAAGATAATAATTAATGTTTTTTTGAAATTTTTACACCGATGAACTGAGGAGGCCAATTTTGATAAATTCATACATGATGATCCCATACAATGGTGCAATTCAAGGTCAACCACATAAAAAATGGTAAATTAAATATCAAATATTTCCATAAATGAATATGGTGATATAGCATTTACTTAATCCATCGTTATGGTCAACGTCGCAATGTATACTTAAATAGAAATATAGAAACATTAATTCGAAGAATTAATTATCACCAGATGATTATAGATCATTCTGGAATCATTTAAATTGATTGACCCCTGATGGTAAATAATATCTTCTTGTAAAGTATAGATTAAAATTTCCTTATATTAATAATCTAGAAATTGTTTCTGTATTTGGGACATTACTGTATGTGATGAGTTGAATGTTTTATTATAACCTCACCCATGTCACTAGAGTAGGATGATGTTCTGTGACATTATTTCCACATAGAATCCATAAAGGTATAATCTTATACCGATTATAGTGGCTTTGTATATTATATAAAACATGTTTTAAAAATTGTTTAACAATGAAGAATACACACGGTGAAATAGATTACCCTAACACTTGATAATCCATTATTCCCACTATAACACTTAGATAAATGTTATATGACTAATATGGTAGAGAAAATGTATCTAGAGCTAGATTTTGAGGAAGTATTAAATATCACCCCACTTGTTTTTTATTCTCATTATTCAATATTTTTTGTTATGTTTTATTATAATGAGTGGTTAATAAAAAATATTATTAATATTGTAATGATCTGAAATTATTTAATCTAAGATGATTTTTTTTTCAATAAATCATTAGTGTAATTTACAGTTCTCCATTATTTTTTTGTTTAGTAATAATTATCGGTTCACAGTGTGAATAACTGATGGGTGACTGTAGTAAATCATTTAAAACATTATCAACAACCAATGTTCTGAATATTAGAGATGTAATAAGAGTATATAATTTAAAATGAATAGAATAATTATTATTTTTAAATTGAGATCTAGTAATGAAATAAAGTTCCCTAAGATATTCAATTTCACAAAATATATAACGTAGTAAATCAACACATTTTCACAATGGAATGAATAAATGCATACAATTGAGTTTGATTAGGGAAGATTACTTTTATAATTTCAAATCAGTATAAAGACACTAATTTCCTGAATTCACTAATATATCTCTTTCTTTCATTTTTCACTACTTCACAGACATCTTTTAATTATTATACTATCCAATGTAAATTCACACCACCAATAAATTTTTTATTTTATTATTAATAATTTTTTTGTCTCTAAAACTCTACAGCTTTTCCTATAGACATGATTCCAAAACTATCCACCATATTAGTAATATATAATTTATTTATTTATAAAAAAATAATATAAATCATGTATCCAAACACTTCACTTTATGTGAAATTTTGGTGTTGTCTCTTGGAAGGGAAAGGGTAGAAATTTTGTTAAAAATAAATTAATATAATTTAATATAATGAAAATTTAATATATAAAAAATCATTCTTTAATTTATTGTATGAAATGTGTATTCTCTATTGTAATTTTATGTTGTTTTCTTATAAGCCAATAATAACATGAGAACATTTATGGATGATATTAAATCACTCAAAAAGAAATAAATAATCACTCCTATGACATAATTTAATATAATATTAAAATGTATGTTATAAAAAATAGATTTGAAAATGTGCATTTAATCCTTTGATAGCACTTAGTTCCTTATACTAAAAGACGTATGATTAAAGAGTTTCAACTAAAAATAGTAATGAGTAATCCTTATTTCTTTAGGATGTCCCATTGAACAAGGAATTCAGAGATCATGGAATCATATCCCTCATTGAATTCTTAATTATATTGATTTCCAATTTTGGATTCTTTAGAATTTGGTACGGATTTATAAATATATTTCCAAAATATTACACTATAATTTATGAGTGAAAAATAGTTAAGGTCAATTATATTCCATCATTCTACGAAATGGATTGATAAGTAATTTATTAAAAACATTGATGAAATTTTTTTGACACTTTCAATGAGATATTCTATGCCTTTTCCATTATATTTATCCCTAAAATAAAACCAGGAATATGAGGCATAGGATCATTTTATATTTTAGTAAGGGGAGTCTTGGGATGGGTTTGTAGCTTTCAATAGATAGTTTCACATTCATGAATTTGATCCCCATTTCGTGATGATTGATTTTAAAAATTCCATTTCCCATTACAAAAAAATATAGACGATCGATAATTTTGGGGATAATTGTCAAATATTAGAGGGGATGAGCATAAAATTTTTTTTGATAAATTTTCCCAAAAGTCCTAAAATAGGTATATTATAAAGAGAAAAGTCCACAGTGGTGAAATTGACCACAAAATATCAACTTTGGTGATAGATTTTATAGAAAATAGTGATATAATTGTAGGTTGGATTGTCTCAATAGAAAATATTCACTAGATTTTAACCTTCATGTATATCCTGAGTTAGACGGCCAATTTATTTAATATAGATATACAAAAAAATATGGGAATGATAATGTTTAAGATTAGAATAATTATATATATATATATATATCACCATAAAAATTCATTGAATGTAAAAGATTTAATTAAGAATACAATTTTTGAATGTTACCAAATACACATCGAAATTAATTATCCATATAAATAATTCACAGAATCATGAAATTCACAATGGTTAATTTATGGGTATCTTGTAACAGGTTCTTTTTGTAATTGAATTTTCAAAAAATTACACATATGGTAGGATTCAATATTTGGAACTTGTAATCGGGTAAATGGATAGTGATATATGAGGAAGAGTTAAATGAAAACATCTCATTACAATATTACTAAATACAATGTAAAATATAAAGTAAATCACAGCCAAGTCATGTCTAAAAATTCAATAATTGTATATCAAACAGTCTATAGAAGAAGGCACAAACATTCAATTTTTTTAATAATAACTATATAGAAAATCCAAAATCCAAAATCTTGGCAGATCTGAATATTTTGAGAAAAATGAAATCATATCTTGTTTAAAAGACACAAAAAAAGTAACAATAATTTATAGTAAATAAAGGAGTGTAATAAGATAGAAATTTTTGATGGTAAGTGGAATAATAATGCAATTATAAATAATTATTATCCTCCTATGCTTTGGTCCATCATCTTTAACAATATATCCTAGAGGTTTTTCATATGATTTCATCACATATAATGTTTGTAAAAATATTTTTATTGAACAAGAGTGATTAAGGATTGTATAATACCATTATTCAAAATGGTGTTTGGATCAGAATTGGTTAAAATTTGAAACCTCCAATTTTTAAAAACCCTATAACATATATTTATTTAAAATTGAATATGAAACATTATGGAGTAAACATTTGCTTAACATATGGGAATGCATAAATATAATTCAATAATTATTGATGAAAAATATGAGTCATTGGGTAATGAATCGTACATCAATTTCCATAGAATTTGATGATAGATCACTTTCTCAATGTTTAATAAAATTACATGATCTATTAGTTGTAGTAGGAAAACTAAGGCATACCATAGATTTTTTTATCCTTTAACGTGAGTGTGTGAAAAAAGTTTTGATCATTTTAGTGATACCATTTTTTCCCCTATGGTGATGTTATTAATGTCGCAATGGGTAATATTACAATTTTAACTAGACAGGTCTAAGGGGAATTTCATTTATTAAATGTGTCTCCACAAATAATAATCATTATGCCTATTAAGGTTGTAGATGAGGTGTTTAATGATGATAATTAGAGGTAAAACAATCATATATTTGATGGTTTTATCACTAAACATATCTATTAACATTTTTAACAAATTATGTTTGAGTATTAACCTACACCCGAACTATACATTCTAGGAGTGTCTTATTATCAAATAATTATATACATTATAGAGAATAATTAGGTGGTTTATCCCAAAAAAATCCTCATGGACTACTGTGTTTATCAAACTATTATTCGAAATAATCAACCCTCCCTTGTTTCTAACCCAAAAAATAAATCATGTACTTTAAAACATGGGGGATGTGGGTGAACATTTTTTATTCCTCTATTTTATAATAAATTTTTTTTTGATGTTTAGATTAATCATGTCTATCTAGAAGTGAAATAGTGTTTAAATGATGAATACCTATTGAGATTATATACTAATGAAAATAGTTCCTTCTAAACTTCATATACCTATATTGTTTATTTACTATTTGTTCTAGAGATTACCAAATTGATAATAGAGATCTAGGGGTTTTTCCATGTATTAAATTAGAGTGATTAATCTGGAAATATTATTAGTCATGAGAAATCTATTCAAACTCATGTGTGAGTATAATTATACATTACATTATTATAAATATATGAAGAAATTTTCTACCTTAAAAATATCAATTTATATAATAAAATTCAATATTAATACCATATATCACCCAAGGTACTTGTTTTTTTATCTCTACAGTTCATCATGAGATAGCTGTTGAATCTGTTACATATAATTTGGAATTTTTTTATTGTCTCAATTTTCAATAATAGCATGTGTAAAATAGTAAGGGGTAAGGATTATTATTATTTTGATAATGTTGTTATATTTTTTTGGATATGTTTTTTTATATAATAGATAATGGAATTTGTATATGTTTGTGAAGAAATATTTATCTTTAAAAGTTTGATTTTTTTTGGAGATTGTTATATCAGACAGTCTTCTATTAGAATTAGTGAGTGATCCTAAAATTTTTATTTCACGGAATATTCAAGTCCTTGTTAATGATGAATCTTACCCAAATAACTATAATGGATTGAGAAAATTTTGGGGGACAGTTTAGAATGTGATTTTAAATGTATCCCATATTTGGTGGAATCCATGGTTTTTCTTAATTTTTTATTTTTTTATATCTTTAAATTAATTCTTCGGAATATGTCATATGTATCAAATATTTTATAAAAAAAGTTATTCATAATATATATTAGAGACTCTCACTCATTAGTTGTTCCAATTGATTCAATGTGGTTGTTCCAATGGATCATGAATTCATGTGGGTCTGTAGTAGATTGAGTTATTCTATCAAATGCTCATGTTCTAGTTCTCGTAACTAAGGGAAGTGGCCAAATTAGGTGGTGTTAAAAATTTTCCCATAGGATAATCACCATGGATATAAAATATAGATTGATCTACAAGTTTAATGTAACTGAATAAACATTCTGTCAACTCTTTATATAGTTACTTGTAAATACATGAATCTTAATATGATCTGTAAATTTTAAAGGATCATGAACATTAAAATAGAAAAATATTTCAATGGCCTTAATAGGGGTTACATAATTTTTGAACAACAATAAGAAAGGTTTATATATATTTGGGGACTGATTGTTAGAATTTCTTAACATTTAATAATTTAAAATATATTTTAATTCTTATTTTTAATTCATTGATTACAATTTTAAAAAATTCATTAAAGAAATTATATCAAGAAAAATAATATATTTAATTTCATTGTATTCAATTTAATAATTTGAGTTTCCTCAATTTTTTTCATGATTAATTTTTTGTATTTTATAAAAATTATTTTGGCACTTCATTTTTATAATTATAGCATTTTGAAATCATTTTTGAATTAATTTATTAATACAGGTTAGTATAGATAATTTTTCATATTCTATGTTTCTTGATTATCATTCAACATGCCAATTTTTTTATCAAATTTTCACCCCTTATAACATCATTTAATGATGATGTGTTTCAAAATGTTTTTTACAAAAACTATTTATTTGTGTCACATATATTGAGATTCAATAATGGGGACATTGTTCAGTATTAAGTGTTGTTGATGTGTCTTAATTGAGAAAAAAAATTATTTATCTTTATTAGAAATCAATTACCAAAAAATATTTTCTATTATTCATCCATTTCATTTATATTTTTTATTTTAAAAAAATTACCTATTAAAAAATTAATTTATTTTCTTTAAAAATTAAAATTCTTTTGTCTTACCATTGTCGTAAAAATACAGTTATGAGGGGTTTCATTGGGTAAAATTGTAAATACTAGGAATTCCCATGGATTTTTTTATTAAATACATGGGAATTTTACGAGTCCCTAGTTTCTGAAATCGCTTGATTCCAGGGCCCGGTGTCCCCTGAATCATTTTCTGAAGTTCTGATCGGGTACGTTCAATAAATGTACGTTCAGGATTTTATAACTTCTGAACTGGTGCTCGGAATTGAAATCTGAGGTCACCGTTGAACTCGTAAAGCCGGTGATTTCTTGGTGAGACCATCATCGTAGTTGCGTTCTAATGAGAATGGAAGATAGTTTTTGGGTGTTTTTAATTAAATTAAATAAAAATAAGGTGTAGTTATTTTTATTTGAGATGTTTAAAACCTCCAAATGGAGGATAGAGGTGGGGCCCACCCACACATAACCTCCCTTGGAACGATAATATTTGGTGCAGCCCACCTGAAGTTTTAACCTCTCTTGAAATCAAAGTTGCGGGGGCCCACACGAGCATTAAACCCCTTGTAACTCTCCATAAAGTGGGGGAAACCATTGAAATTCTTCACCTTCCTTCCCTCATTAAAGTTCCAACTCCACATAAATTAATTAATGGTTCATTAATTAATTATTTAAATTATTTTGAATTCTAGCTAACAATAAAATAATTGGCAAAGCTATTGTTTTATTTTGTTGGCACTTTCATCTGGTAGAGCCTTGGAAAAATTGAGAGAACATCCTCTCAACGAAGAACATGAAGAACCACTGACATCTTCTTCAATATTAAACCGGGGAAAGAAAGGGAAGCGACACCCACAATGAATGCCGACGATGTCTTCGACTTCGTCACCTTCGAACGCTCATCCACCAATGACGAGTACTCTCTTCCTCCTCCGACATTGACAGAACAACATCCGCCTTCAGTGACACTGTCATCGATCACCAACAAGCGAGGTAGGGGTTGTCTTGTGTATGAATTTACCCTCTGTTATTCATTGTTTATTGAGCACCTTGTCTCCTATTGATATCATCTTAACGAGGAGGGCTTGGACTGCACGAACATGGTCCGTCCCTTTTCCACCTTGTTGTTGCTCTCGTTTTGTTGATGACGGAGGCGGAGCGCGAAGCATCCAGTGGCGCAAGACCGCCGGGTCAACGGAAAGGCGCGGCACTGTCGTGTCGCGTCGATGAAAGCCTGGCCGTAACAAATGGGACGCGGCACCAACGCGCCGCGCGGTAGGGCAGAGGGTCGCGGCCAGGCCGGTTGGTGGAGGAGAAGTTGCACGTGGCGCCATCGTTCCAAGCTGGAGAAGGACTGCGGCCTTATGCTGTAGCGGACCGGGGAAGGTAGACGGCTAATCCGGCCTCCGGTACATGGTAAAGGCAGGACCTGAAGGGTCCTGCGGTTACCTGAATCGGCGCTAGCCGCTAGTTTCATTACGGACAACAGGGGGTGTGGCACCCCCCCCATGGCATGGCCAGCTGGGCCACGCGGCCAGCCAGCCGAGCCAAATGGCCAGCCAACACGCGGCCTTCCGGTTGGGCCACACGGCCAGCCAGCGCGCAGACTGGCTCGCCGGGCCGCCGTGGGCCGGGCTGCCGCGTGCCGGACCTCCTCAAGCTGGGCCCCCCTTGGCTGGGCCCCCCATGGTTGGGCAGCCCTCGGTCGGGCCTCCGATTCGTGAAAGGCCGCCCCCTCGGTTCGGGCCACCCCCTTGGACCTAGATGGACCCGTGGATTGGGTCAGACCCAGGTTCGGACCGGGTCGGTCTGTCTGGGTCGGACCTGACCCGGACCTGTTTTACTTGAATACACCTTTCTGCCTGTATCTTGGGCTATGTGTGTCTGATCGACGAACCGTCTATGGCGACGGAAAGATTAGAGAGAGAAGGTTCCTTTGGAATACCCCACTTGAGGTTTGGATACATTTGGGGTACGGTCAGGTTGGTTTAAACCAAAAATCCAACCGGCCCCCTGGAACGAAAAGGCCAATAACTAACAGAACAGGCATCTGAATGACGCGCCGTCTATTGCATTGAGATCCCATTGACGAGACGAAACTTTTTGATATTTCTACGTGAGACTTCGTTCCAGTTGGATTTTTTTCCAGTAGCTCGGGAAGCTAATCCTTCCAATGAAGACCAGACAGAGTGCGGAGACCTAGTAGCTAATAGACCTCACAACCACTCCACCGATTCGACTATCCCAGTGGGGAGCGCCTGGTAATTGGTGGTAGACCCATGGAGGAGGAGTGCCTGGTATTTGGCGGAAGACTCGCGATACTCGACAGGAGGAGTACCTCTGCAGGCTATTAAGGGGAGCGCCTGGTATTTGGTGGCAGACACGCGGTACTCGACAGGAGTAGTACCTCAGCAGTCCAAGGTTAGTGATAAGCGCATTAGTGTCGCGACCGGCCCACTTTTCTCGACAGAGGGGGAGTTCTCTAGTAGTCGTGGTTTCGATAATGAAAATCCTGGTTTGATATGAGTCAATGACTTTTGTGTTTCCTCATGATTGATATGGGTTACTAGATAACTTAGGTATATGTATGGGCATATACCTAAGTATGGGTTATCCATTGAATCCTTAAATTTTTGTTTATAATTGTTGGATATTGTGAGACCTTGAGGGTCTCGGGGTCCCTATTGAGTATCTTTATACTCACCCCTACACGAGCTATGCCCGCATCTCGTAGTGTTGGATATAGATGACGGACAACACTTACAGAGGCCAAGATCCCCAAGACTAGATGATACCCATAGGTGAAACTTTTCACGAGTCGGTACACAGAGGAGTTTGACAGACGTGGAGTGCTGAGGTTGCCATATGTACCTACCCTTCAGGTAGGAACCCTAGAGGATGAACTAGGAGATGCTCTTTACTTTTCAACTGTTTGTCCCTTTTTCAGTTGTAATTGCTATCAGTTGTACTTGTACTTTACTGATGGGATTGTATTTCTGGCCCCTTTTACATTCCAGCACCTCTTCTGTATCCAGTATTGCATATTTCTTTTCTTGCAATTGCGTAATCTATTGTGTGTGTTGATATTTTAAAAATAAAATTCCTTCCCATATTATGGATTTATGCCTTTGGTGCAAGTCTCCAACACCTGGGCTATGGAAGGCGGGATTGGGGTAGTCAGGGAACGGGCCCCGAGGAAGGGTCATAACAATTGGTATCAAAGGAGTCGGTTGTACCGCAAAACATAGGATTATGATATTTCTTTTCAATCTGGAAATATTGTTAAGGGTACTGAGTTTGGTTTTCAGTTCGGGGAGTCTAGTGTTGGAATGACAACTGATGTATCCGTACACCAGGACCCTGACTACTGATTTCCAACTTAGTGCACGAAAACACTAATTGTATGTGTGTTTCAAAAGTTTTTCTTTAAGTCATCTCAACCAAGTCAGCTCCCCAGGTATAATCTTTTGACAGTGTCGCATCTATTCAGGATGCCCCCACGCAGATAGCTAGTTAGAGTTCCGAGGGAGTACATGATGATGACCCACCGAGCGACGAGGCTCCGGTGCAGGTCCCTCTTGATATGTTGGCACCTTTGGGTGGTGTACCAGTAGCACCGCCACCCATTGGGCAACAGATACCTCCATCCTCACTGGCAGACGGTGCATGCTGACTGAGCATGTTGCATGAGTTCCAGTGGCAGAGGCATGAGAGGATACGGGGTGAGACAAATTCCTGGAGAGCAGAGGACTAGCTGGAGGTGATTTCTAGAGTTCTCCACTGAGTTAAGACACCCGTAGAGTAGATAGTGATATTATCTACTAGTTCATTCAAATAATTGACCATGAGGTTGTTCTACATAGTGATGAGACTTCATTACGTGTACTATTATCCGAGATAGTACCTCCAGGCAGTGTGTTAACTATATAACTGCATGTTGGTCAACAGTTTCAATTAACGGTACCGGTAGAGGAAACTTGTAGGATTAGGGCCTTACACGTGTATCAGCATCAGATTCCCCTCAGGTTCTATGGTGATCCTGACTCACAGGTAGCTAAGGACTAGCTTGAGGAGGTGGCTGAGAGTTTCCTAGAACTTCTATGGCTTCGGAATGACAACATGTCGGTAGCTAAGTATTCATCGAGACATACCGATCATTCCTGACACTCGATGAATATGGTACGATCAGTGCTTCAGGGCTCGAACTTCCGAGCAATGTGATTTTAAAGGACATCTGAGCCAGCACAATTCCTCTATGCATTCCTACTTATGTTCGGATTCTAGAGAGAACCATTTTGGTTGAATGTTCTTTGGATGAGAGGATACAACCAGTGAATGTTAGCAGTGTAAAAGCAGGAAACCAGAGTAAGTCTCAGAGACTTGAGTGTGTAAAAATGTTTTGAGAAGAGGAAGTGTTAAGTACAAATGAACATGCAGGGAAGCAGGCATGGAAGAAGAGCTAGTAGAGCAGCATGGGGTTGTGTACATTTCGACATGTTACAACCACCCGCCTTTGTAGTCCCCACTAGGCTGAGAGAGCTAGAGGGAAGGGGAAGAGAGTAGCTGTATGCGGTCAGGGAGTGTGACCCAAGGGCTCTAGGAATGATTTGAGGTATGGTATGTGTCTACTACTAGTTGGTGTATCAATAGAAATAGGAAACAATCCTTCCTACCTTCCACGAATCTTGTTCCAGACCTAGAGTTTCCAGTTAAACCATTAACTTGACCCTCACTTCTAGAGATACCTTTGGGAGGAGACTCGATAATGACCCTTATTCCAATGGTGTGATCTGACCCTTGAGGAAAGAGTTTCGGTTGGAACCTCTTGGTGGCAGCTTCTAGGCCTTTCGATGTTAGTTTGTGTATAGACTGGGAAACCACAGTTCGTACACAGATTGACTGTATTAGGAAAAAAGTTTGTGGTTTATCTAAAATTTTGGGATGAGGTTTAACTTAGTCGGTGAAAAAAAAGGAAACCCAGGAAACACATGTTAAAATCATGCATAGGAGGGTGAAGCTGATCACTCTTGAGTTGGCCATCCTTACCCTCGTGGCAGCATGAGTTCTGAGTTTTCAGTTCTAGACAGGAGTGATAGAACATGGGACATCCTTTCAAAATATTTTTCCAGGATTAACACCCCAAAGGGGGGAGGGACGTCTGCTGTGGCTAGATACTATCATAGGTTCGTTCCATAAATCTCTAGAGTTGTAGCACCACTTTAAGCCTTGACATAGAAGGGGAAACCCTTTGTGTGGTCGGAGATATGCTGGAAAATATTTCAGGATCTGTGGCAGAGGCTGACTAGTGCCCCAATTTCGAGGCTTCCAGAAGAGAGAGTGGATACATAGTTTACTGCGACGCATCAAGGACCAGACTCGGGTGTGACCTCGTGTAAGAGCGAGCAATGATCGCATATGGTTCTCATAAGCTGAGACATCACGAGGAGAACTACACTACCCTTGACCTGGAGATAGCAGTAGTGGTCTTTGCCTTGATGATATGGCAGCACTATCTGATGGGTGAGCGTTATACCATATATGCTGATCATAAGAGTCTCAGGTATATCTTGTCTCAGATGTACTTAAACCTGAGACAGTAGTGTTGGATTGAGTTCCTCTAGTACTATGACTTCGAGATAGTCTATAATCCTGGGAAAGGGAACGTTGTTTTGGATTCTCTCAGTAGGATATCAAGCATTCAACTACTAGGAGAGGCGACAGGGTAGCTAGCAGTCTTACAGATATCCTTTGTGGATAGGGATGGAGCATCCTATCTTCAGTCTCTTACAGTCACACCTCCACTTCTTCAGTGAGTCAGGTAGGCACAGTGTGGAGATGCTGACTGTGAGACACGATGTACTCAGATATCCACAGGGCACTATCCTGATGGATTTATTGAAGGTGGGGAGCACATCATCCTCTTTAGAGGACGTACCTTGGTACTAGTTTCACTTTAGGAGGAGGTGTTGAGGGAGCTCCACACTTCCCCTCTAGTGGTACACCTAGGAGTGGTGAAGATATACTAGGATCTTCGATGATAGCACTGGTGGCCAGGTATGAAGAAGGGAGTTGAGGAGTTTGTCTCACGGTGCCTCACTTGTCAGTAATTCAAGGAAAGCACCAGGTACCAGCAGGCTTGGTTCATCCTTCAGAGGTCCCAGAGTGGAAGTGAGATGGGATATCCGGTGAGTTGTGACAGGTCTTCCACGTACATCCAAGAGTCATGAATCGATATGGGTGATTGTTGACAGACTCACCAAATCATCCATCTTCCTACCAATCAGAGGGAAGGGATCAGTTGAGAGCATGGGACGCCTCTATGTGCAATAGATAGTGCATTTACATGGAGTACCTTCCTCGATTATCTCCGAATGAGAAGCAAGGTTTACATCCCGGCTATAGAAGGGGTTGTAGGAGGCTTTCAGGATGCATCTATGTCAGAGCACCGCCTTCCATCCTTAGACAGATGTTCAGACTAAGAGAACCATTCAGACCCTCGAGACATGCTCCGTGCATGTTTCCTAGACTTCGGTCACATCTTGTAGGATCAATTGCCTTTGGTGGAGTTTTCCTAAAACAACAGATATCACACCACCATATGTATGGAACCTTTTGAGGCCTTGTATGGTCAGCCTTACAGATCAAAAGTGTGCTGGACAAACCTAGGAGAGTCCGCACTAGTGGGACCAGAGATGGTACGGGCTACCACGGAGAAGGTGCAGATCATCTAGGAGCGTATGAAGACTGCACAGAGCAGAAAAAAGTCGTATGATGATATGAGACGGATTCCTCTTGAGTTTGAGGATGGAGACCACGTCTTTCTATGGGTCTCACCTCGTTGTGGTTTGAAGATATTTGGTTGAGGCGAAAAGTTATCTCCGCGATTCATTGGACCTTTCTAGGTCCTCAGCAGAGTAGGGATGGTGGCATACCATTTAGATCCTCCACCTCAGTGGCACTGGGTGCACGGAATTTTCCACGTATGTCAGGTGAGGAGATACATGCGCGACCCATCCCACATCATCGATCACGGGGAGCTGGACATCGATGACGGGGCAACTTTCACGAAGGTTCCAATAGATATTGTGGATCGACAGTAGCGGGTCCTATATGGACAGTCGATACCTATGGTTCATTTTCGTTGGCTGCACTGGAATCTCTAGGAGATCACATGGGAGAGGGAGGCTTAGATGCATGCTCAATAGCCCCATTTGTTCCCTTAGTTCGAGTTGTAGCTTAGGGGAATGTAAAGCCCTGAGGTGCGGAGAATGTAAAGACACAAAATTCTGGTGGACATATTTTTTTTCCTAAATACATGGGAATTTTATGAGTCTGCAGTTTTTGACAGCACTTGATTTTGATGCCCGGTGTGCCCCGAATAATTTTTTGATGTTTTTTTTGGGTACGTTTAGTAAACGTACGTTCTGTATTTTATAAGTTTTGAATGGGTGCTTGGAATTGAAATATGGGGGCACTGTTAAACTCGTAGCGTTGGTGATTTCTTAGTGAGACCTTCACTAGAGTTGCGTTCTAATGATAATGGAAGATAGTTTTTAAAGGTTTTTAGTTAAATTAAATAAAAATAAGGTGTATTTATTTTTATTTGAGATGGTTTAAACCTCCATAGGGAGGTTGGAGGTGGGTCCCACCCACACATATCCTCACATGGGAGAATATTATTTGGTGGGGCCCACACAAGCTTTAAACCCCTTGTAACTCTCCATAAAGTGGGGGAAACCATTGAAATTCTTCACCTTCCTTCCCTCATTAAATAGCCAACTCCACATTAATTAATTAACTATTCATTAATTAATTATTTTAATTATTTTGAATTCAGGACAACAATAAAATAATAGGAAAAGCTATGGGTTTATTTTGTTGTCACTTTCATCTTGTGGAGCCTTGGTGACATTGAGAGAACATCCTCTCAATGAAGAACACGAAGAAACGTCGACATCTTCTTCCTTCTTCAACCGGGGCAAGAAAGGGAAGCGACGCCCATGATGAACGTTGACGTCGTCTTTGACTTCGTCACCTTCAAACGCTTGTCTGCCAAATATGAGTACCCTCTTCCTCCTCCAACATTGACGAAACAACGTCCACCTTCCACGACACCGTCATCGATCACCAATAAGTGAGGTACGGGTTTTTTGTGTATGAATTAACCCTATATTATTCATCGTTTATTGAGAACCTTGTTTCCAATTGATATCATATGGAGGTATCGGACCACACGAACATGGTCTGACCCTTTCCCCCTATTGTTTCTCTTGTTTGGTTGACAATGGAGGAAGAGAAT
This sequence comes from Viscum album, assembly GCA_963277665.1. Taxonomy (NCBI): domain Eukaryota; kingdom Viridiplantae; phylum Streptophyta; class Magnoliopsida; order Santalales; family Viscaceae; genus Viscum; species Viscum album. The sequence continues at coordinate 1,835,626,347 of OY728161.1, forward strand.
GATGAAGCCAGCAGTGCAAGACCGCCAGGTCACCAGAACGGCGCGACACCATCATGCCGCATGGATGAAAGCTGGGCCGTGGTGATTGGGGCGTGGTTCCGACATGCCACCCGAAAGAGATGGGGGCCATGGCCAGGCTGGTCCGCGGTGGAGGCGGCATAGCTCCGTCGCGCTGTGCAGTAGAGATGAGGCGTGGCTAGGACGGGCCAAGGCGCCATCACGCCGCGCCAGAGAAGGACCGCGGCATTAGGCCGCAGCGAACAGGGGAAGGAAGCCGACTGACCCGGCCTCCGGTGCGCGCTATAGGCGAGACCTGAAGGGTCCCACGGTTAGCTGAATCAGCGCTAGGCTTCGGTTCCGTTACGGACAACAGGGGGCAGGGAACCCCCCCCCCCCCCCAATGGCATGGCCAGCCGGGCCACGTGGCCAGACAACTGGACCCCACGTCCAACCAACACGCGGCGAGCCGGCTTGGTCGCACGACCAGCCGACACTCAGACCGGCCAGCTAGGTCGCCATGGTACGGGCCACCACGGGCCGGGCCACCACGAGCCGGACCGCCTCGAGCCGGGCCTCCCTCGAGTCGGGCCGCCCTCGGCCGGTCCGCCCCTTCGGGCCGGGCCGCCCCCTTAGCCCGGGTTGGACCCACATACTGGGTCAGAACCCAGTTGGGCCGGGTCGGTCTGTTTGGGTCAGACTGGATCTAGACCTATTTTACTCGAATACACCTTTCTACCTGTATCTTGGGCTACAGGTGTCTGATCGATGAATTTTCTGTGGAGACAGAAAGCTTAGAGTGAGACAGTTCATTTGGAATACCCCACTTGAGGTTTGGATACAGTTGGGGTACAGTCTGGTTGGTTTGAACCTAAAATCCAACAGGGCCCCTAAAATGGAAATTCTAATAACTAACAGACCAGGCGTCCGAATGAGGAGTCGTCTGTTGCGTAGAGATCCCACTGACGATAAAGACATTTTAAATACTTCTACATGACAATTCGTGATAGTTAGAGTTTATCCCAGTAGCTCAGGAAGAGGATCCTTCCCGTGACGAGCAAACAAAGTGAGGAGACCTAGTAGCTGACAGACCGGACGACTGATTGACTGATTCAACGAGCCCAGTGGGGAGCACCTGGTACTTGGTGTCAGACCCATGGAGGAGGAGCGCCTGGTATTTGATGGCAGACCTGTGGTACTTTACAGGAGGAGTACCACTACAGGATATTAGGGGGACCACCTGGTATTTGGCGGCAGACCCACGGCGGAGGAGTGCCTTATATTTGGGGAAGACTCGTGGTACTCTACAGGTGGAGTACCTCAGCAGTCCAAGGTTAGTGAGAAGCGCCTTAGTGTCACGACCAGCCCACTATTCTCGACAGAGGAGGAGTTCTCCAACAGCCGTGGTTTTGATAAAGAAAATTTTGGTTTGAGCTAAGTCAATGAATTTTGTGTTTCCTCATGATTTAGATGGGTTACTAGATAACTTAGGTATATGTATGGGCATATACCTATGTATGGGTTAACAGTTGAATGCTTACATTTTGGTTTATCCTTGATGGATAATGTTAGACCTTGAGGGTCTCGTAGTCCCTACTGAGTATCATTATACTCACCCCTACACAGGCTATGCCAGCACCTCGTTGTGTTGGATGAAGACGACAGAAAACACTGACGGAGGCCGAAATCGTCAGGAATAGACGGTACTCGTAGGTGGACCTTTTGACAAGTCGGTACAAAGAGGAGTCTGATAGATGTGGAGTGCTCAGGTGGCCATCTATAACTACCCTTCAGATAGGAACCCTGGAGGATGAACCAAGAGCTGCTATTTACATTTTAGCTAATTGTCTCTTTTTCATTTGTACTTGTACTTCACTGTTGGGCTTGTATTTCCAGCACCTTTTACGTTCCAGCACCTCTTTTGTATCCAATATTGCTTAGTGCTTTGCTTCCAGTCACGTACTCTATTGTGTGTGTTTACATTTTATAAAGGAAATGCCTTCCCAGCTTAGGGATTTACACCGTTCGGGTTAGTCGCCTGCCCCTGGCCTATAAAAGGCGGGCTTGGGGTAGTCACGGCACGGGCCCCGAGGATAGTTCGTGAGAAAAAAATTTATTTGAAATTAAATATTTCTAATTAATTTTTTCATAGTAATTTAATTTATATTCATTTTATGTTTTAGTGAAGGGATTTTCATTAGAGATATTTCAGTAGAAATGATATTATAGAGTTATGAGACAAATTTTTTTATCTCAAATAATGATGACCCAACCTTTTTAAACAAAACACTCTAGGTTCCAAGTCAATATGATAAAAATATAAGTCCATTGTAATAGGTGTAATGTGGTAAAATTGGAACAGAGTTTAAATATCAAAAACATGAAGGACTAGTAGTGTGTTTAATCCCTCTATATATTTCAATTAAGATCCTTAGAAAAGAGCATCACACATAAATTACTTGGAATAATTCAATTTAACAAAACAATAATGAACGCATTTCAAAAATGAATCTACTATGTTGAGGTTAAAATAGATAGAATATGAAAATGAAAAAAATTAACCAATAATTATTACCACTTATGTTGAATCAAATATTTTAATAATTAGTTATTTATTTTTTGATCCATGGGGAGAGTGATAATTACATGTGTATCTTGTTAATAATTTTATTCCACATACATGTAATATATATCATTCTTAGTACAAGGTCCCAAATTAGAATTTATATGATCTAGTGATTTGAATTCACCTAAGAGGAAAGATTATTCTAATCAATGATTGGAATTTCGATTTCCTTCAAATGGGGATTGATTTAAAACCTATAATGTATGACAATTTTTTATAAGCCTTTTTCTATAAATAAAATCTGTTTATTTTTTCAATATTTCAATTGATTATGTGTGGGGATATTTTATGTGGCCCTTAATTCATATATCAACCACATCATTTATCATAATTAAATGTTTTTTATGGTCAAAATTAAATTTTTAACGAATAATTTTTTAATATTTTTATTTCTAGTTAAGTAATTTAATCTATAGATTTTATGATTAAATATAAGTTTATTTGGTTAATTATTATACAATGATTTAATATTCTTGTCCATTTTTTTCAAACAATAGTATTTAAATATTTTAATTATTTTAATCCATTATTCATTAATTTTTTTAAAAATAATTTTATATTTTTTGATTTAATATTTGATTAAAATTAATAAAGTAAATTATTTTTAATAATTAATTTCTACTCATTTATTTTTAATTAAATTATTACATTGTTGAATTAGTTTAAAAAATTTACATGTAATTTAATGTTATTATTTATCTTATTGGATAGGGATTCAAAGTAGCCACATAATTACAATATCGGCCATGGAAGATGAATTAATGAGGAAAACATGCTACATGGCCACCAGAACTATAGTGACCATGCCATGTGACCATGAATTGAGGATAAAAAATACCATGAGTACATACTACATATTGATGATCACTATAGTGAATTTGATAATGAATACATGGTAACCATAAGGAGGAAATTTCAACCAATAGAGATACTATTTAACTCTACCTCTAACTAACCCCAAGTGAGTACCCATACCTATCATGAAGGAAATTAAACAAACCACCTGGAAAATACGTCAATGTCCACGAGGATCACAAGTTACTACACCATACTAGGTTTTATGATAGAAATGGGTGATGAATTCCATTCAAATTAAGGATGAATGAAATGTTGACATCATTTAAGCTGAATCAATACACATTTCACTATATCACATCGTTAAAGATACCAGCATTTAATGATCATGTATTCTTTTGATCCACCATTGTAGACAATGTGGAATGTAAACAAACCCCACAATTATTGAAGAAAATACTTGACCAATAGTCATGTGGATGTTGATCCAATTTTTAATAACTAGACACATATCATCATCATGAGGTAGATGATCATAATTGAGAGAATACAAAACTGATTAAAAATGACAAAATTAACCTCACTATTGTAGACTATCTCCCATATGTCAATGTCTATGAAGATTATATAAGATACGTCTGAGAATTGAATGTGGTTCCTAGAGGGATACAACAAAACCGAACTAAAGTTTTTTTGTATTTCATCAATTAAACAGAATCTAGAAACTGAAGAGGCTTCCACATATGAATAAAAGATAAAATTCGACACCTAACAATAAGGACAACACTAAACTATGTTATATGGGTTAAAACTGCAGAAGGTTTTTCAAATAGAATTTCATCCATCAAAAAACCGAAATGGATGATCCTCCAACCAATGAATTGGGATCAGATTATCATATGTATGAAATTTGACATTGTGACGAAACAGTTGAAAACTTATAGATATTTTTGGATGATGAGAATAGGATAGGGGGAAATATTCTTGGTAATTTCCTGAGTTGAGTGTGTTTGTCGATATTTTTTTTCAGATGATTAATTTTTGATATAGTGAAATGATTATTCTACTCTGATACAACTATTTAGATATAGAGTATCCCACACTAGGTTTCAATTTGAAGATTTTAGTTATTTTTTACTTAGATATATTGAAGATTATTTCTTATTCTTCATACCATTTATTCTCCATGGTAATTTCCATTGGTTGAATTTGATAAGAGATTTAATTCATCATGTTCATTATTGTGAAGGTGTATGATGAGTTTTTCATGGTGGAAGATTATTTTTAATTTCATTTTTGACATATCACCACCTATTAGATGATAGAACCAAATTGGATAAACTTAATGATGATGAAAAAAAGGAGACAAATATTTAGGTGTTGACCACTAAGATAATAGTAATGTATGCACTAATAAGAGAATTAAACAATTGGGTGACATTTTATTAAGGAATGTAGGATTTAGAGTTATAATTAGTGTGAAAGTGAAAAAATGAAAACAAAATGATCTTTTTGAAGATTATATTATAAAAATATGTTTTTAGAAAGTGTTTTAATTATTTTAATATATTTATCCAATTTATGTAATAATTCATAACTGTCCTTTGGAAATTAATTTTATATGTGTAGTTATAATTTTTAAATTGTTGTTGTTTTAGAGATAGGACCTCATGCATGGAGTGGAAATTGTTAATGGAAGGTCACTCATGTATCTTGAAGATGATGATGTACAATGATGGGTTTTCCACCAGATTGTTTTTTAGACTTAATTATTTCTTGATTTTATTGATGTTTTATTCGAAAACAATTCATCATACAACATGACATAAAAAATAAGATACATAATGAATAAGGGACCCCTAATAAATTACCATACCTCATCCACATCAGTAAAAACATTGCGTAGGTAGAAACTGAATTGGTAGTAGAATCATATCTGGGGTTGGGGCTTGATGATAAATGTGTTTTCACTAGAGATGTTTCTTATTATTTTTCTTCTCCCTTTTTTAATTTTATTCGTAAATTTGGTAACAAAACATCATATGGTTTTAATATTGTAGTTATATATAATTCATTAATTCATTATTCTTTATTTATAATAGATTTTTAGTATAATTTTCAGTTAAATTCTCTTTTCATTTAATTATGAGAACCATTTATCAATAATTAAGAACCAATGTGTGATAGTAATGAATAATTCAACATTTATCATCATCTAGAGAAATAAAAATTAGAATATGATCAATAATCTATCCTCTAAAATTGATATTTTAAATCTAAATCGTATATCAAAAGATAATGTCTAAATAATATTCATGGGAATGTGGGATTTCCCTTAAGAAAAAACTCAGAAGTTGTCTACTTCTTCTAGATAATTTAATAGTTGTACTAATATGTATAAAATTAGAGAATATTATATCTTTATATTAAAAACATTCATATGACCCTAATTTTATCAATATTAATGCCCTAATCTCTATTCTCTTTGTCACTACTATGCATACCTCATTCACTATTTAGACAACACAACTTAACATTACACCATCTGTAATTTTTTTTCCTGAGATTATTTTTGAAATTGTTTTATTATTTTCTTCACTAACTAACCACACACCTTCCCTAGGGGTATGATACATGTACTCAACATTATACAATTTATATACTGTTGTTGAGATTATTTAAAAAAAAATTACATGCGGATTTACTTAATTAATTTTGTATTATTTGTAGTGTTGTAAAATGTGCCACATAGGTACTTATCATATGAACATGAATGGCATGATGTGTCCCATTAAATTCAAATGAAAAACATGAATTCTAATTCCTTCATTGTGATATATATGAATACATATCTTAAAGGTTTATCCAAATATCAAAAGAAACTAATACCTACATTAATGTGATAAAATATATAGTTCCTAAAAATATGGATTTAAATAAAAAATTAGTATGATAATGATTAAGGGTATACAATACATAGATATGTTCACATAATTTAATAATATATAATTATTTTTTATTTTAACATCATTGGATTTCCATAAATTTAAGTAGATTCTCACATACAAAATATGGAAATGATCAAATAACTAAGAGGATGAAAAAATGTCCCACACTATGATTTGGTATATATTGATGTATATAGATTAATTAAATTAGAGTACAAAAGTGTAAAAGAGTCCCCCCATTTATTAGATGATCTATAAATCCAATATTTTTGACCAGTATATATCGTAAAGTGTATTTGGAGAAAAGTATAACAACCCAATGACTGTAGATAAAAATCAGGATAAAGAAGTTGAGATATCATGGACTAATATGTGTGTGAATGATCCACCATAAACAAGAATATTTATCCTAATGTCAATCCTTTACTGGTGATTTTTTTATCAATCATAATCAATATATAAAAATATAAACTATTGGGATTAATTTTTTATTATTATTTGTATTTCATATCACAATGTATTTTTTTCTAGAGGTCCCATTAATCATGAAAGCATTTCATCGTAGTAAAAAATGCATAGCTCATCCACAAAAAATGTTATGATACTGGGAACAATAAGAACACATTACTTTGATTGCCACCTCTAGAAAAAGGTGACAATGATTTTTTATTTTATTTACTTAATGGTACAATCCACACCTAGAAGATCCATAATAATTTCGTTAGGTAATGGAACCAATCGAATTATCCCATCACTAATGGGCCATGAATGAATTAATAGAATATTTGACCACATACAACTACATCAAAAACATATTCCTAGATTGTGAAAATATCCATATTTTGGATTATAAATACGTAGAATATGATTATGAGATGAACATTAACACCAACCATGAGAACACAAGATGGGATCCAAACCACCTGGATCATTGACAGTTCCACTCGATTCCAAACACCCATGAAACAAATGTGGAGGACTCTATACTTATTTTTATATTTGACCATTCGGGCCAGGTGATAAAAAACAAGAACTCTCCATGTGTGATAATCTATATAAGAGAGGGAGTTAGACAATATTATTCCCCTTTTATAAGTATTCAATCTGGACACATTGATGGTTTTTTAGGATCTATTGTATATACCATCCCTTACTCATCAATAATGTCAATGACAACATACAACAAGAGAAAAAGTCATCTTATTTATTTAAGTGGCTGAATGGAAGATACACTATATAATTTTCTCAAAGGTTGAACCACGTCGGAATGTCCCGATGAATGTTGAAGGAATGAAGTGATATTATATGCCAACAACAATTGAATACTGATCTTATGACTGTTCACATGGGTGATCCCATTCAATAAAATGTGATATTAAACAATGTACTAGAGTGGGATCAAAAATCAAATTCCTTAAAGGAGTGTTCTCATATTGTAATTCCAATATAATAATCCCAGTAACATATTTTGGATAAAAACTATGTGAATAAATATATCTATGCTCAATCTAAGAAATTTCATCCAAATATCATAATATCTAATATAGAAGACCACTATCATCATATGTCGATGAGCAATATGATTCAAGCCCATATCCCTCCTCTCACCATCAAAGTAGCTCATTCAAATACATCGTCAAGAAATTATGAGTGGGATATTGTCACAACTCCATTATTAGGATCATTGACATTCCATGATGAATAATAAAGAACATAATCAGATATAAATTCCTATTACAACATTAGTTAATCAACATATCCAAAAATATAGATTTGGGTATGATTAAACAACCATAAATATCAAAGGATTCTGAAAATATATCCTAAATATTTCATTGGATTATACTCAAATTCATACCACCCTTATGTATAATGAATTTTTTTGTAAATTTTTAATATTAACTAAGAGTTATTCTTGTATACTATCAAATTTTTGGAAACACAGTGGAATAATTTTGTGGATTGAAATATGATGACACATAACTTCATCAATGTCAAGATATATATTAGCATATTATGATGACAATATGCAGGTCTATTATGGGGGATCCCACACAAGATGTTCATTATTTACAGTGCATGATCCAATTCATGACTTATAGAATAACCAAAATGATAATGTATTTATGCGAATCACTTCACCCAATTGTGGGCACATGTTTATACCATAGTTAGTGATGAATTTCTTGATGCCTATTATGTAACAACCTGATATTTTATGAATTATTATTTAATAAATTAAAATTCAATTATTGATTGCAATGAATTTTACATAATTTTATTCTACATGTACATGAAACACTGAGGGTTGGTTTTGGTCCACACAATAACAACCCCATTCAATAGCTTTCCTTACATGCAATACCTAATTTAACCAAAATATAGAATAATAATATTATTATTAGTAATATATTATTATGGTTATCACCTACATTTTTTAATGGAGTATATGCAAATGATTAAGAAAATTATGAAAATAGTTTTTATTCATGTTTATAATATTTATTAGTTATCTACATATAAATCAGAAAGGAATGTAAGAACTATTTGAAAATAATGAAATTTATTTTCTAAAAAAATATTCTTTTATAAAAATAAGAATATATCTAAATAAAATAAAACAATATATCCAGTATTTATATGAAAATTAAATATTATATATTAAATAAAATGTTTAACAATAAAATATTTTTTATTGATAAAATATATAAATAAATTCGATAATAGGTATCAAAAGATGTAATTGTTTTAAAAGGCAGTTTTGCCTCCTTTTAATGGCGCACTTGTTTTAAAAAGAATTTTTTACCAATATATAAAACAAATTTTATAAACAAATATTAAATTTTATTATGTTGATGTTAAAATTATCTAATAGTGATTTTATTTTCATTGAATATTATTTTTTGGATGTATTATGAAAAATAATATATTTTAACTGAAAACAATCATTTTTAATAATTTAATTATATAGAAAAATTATATTATAATTATTTAATATTATAATTAGTTAAATATTAAATAAATAATTTCAATTTAGGTCCTTGTAATAATTTTTTTTTTGAAATTTGAAATAAAATGTTTTCAATCTTATTTTCTTTTTCAATTTGAAAACAAATTTTTTCATCTCTTCTACATGTCATGTTTTTAAATATTATTAGCCTTTTATATGATTGTAATTTAGAAAATTTGATTATATATTTTGAATATTGATATTTTATAATGATTAATAAGGTCAACGCAATTTTTTTCTAAAATTTTTAGTTAAAATTGTATAACTTATTTACAAAAAATTAGAGAAAAATAAGTTTTCCAATGAACTAAACATTAACATAATGGTCTAAATGAACATGAAATTTTTCAAAACCAATTATTATCGAAATATAATAACCACATACCAAATTTTAAATTAAATTTTTAATTATTGGAGGTACATTATGGGAGGATGAGCTTCCAATAGTGTTTATATTTTTCGTATTTACAAGTATTCCACTCACCACCCATATAAAAGACCACTAGATATAACCCTTTCTTTAGAACGATAAATACATTTTACTCCCCCAAACCCTACAAAAATCATATCAAAACATCCCTAACAACATAAAAAGAGACTAAAATTTGGAATTTATCCAAAATATTATGTTCATTAGACAAAACCAAAATAAGATACCTGAAGAATATGAAATGTCCATCAATTTTTATTTGTTTTTTGATTCCTTCCCCAACCAATAATATTATAATTATATCATGATTATATAGATTCATAAACATCGTAAATAATTTGAGTTTTCATTATGCTATGGGTACGTTATAATAATTCATAGACATCCATCAAATGTGGTAAAATATACATGTTTGTATTTACATAGGACTACACCCTTGAGAACCGACATCAATCATTATTCCATTATCACCTTTCATGTTGTGGAATAATGATGGACTTATAATATATTTATGATATTTATTAATGTCATGATTTTATTATGATTCATGAATTATTATAACACACAGAGCATCTCTCATTCCATTTTTTGTGAATACAATAATGCCGGTCATTTGTACATCGGACTACCACATTATAAAGCAATGTATTTCATTTATGATTTACATAGAATGTATTGAAAAAGGTTTTATTATAAATTTTTTATATATAAAAAATAATAATTTTATTAGAATATATATATACATATATCATTTATTTTCATATATTTTGATATGATAATAAAATAGAAACAACGTTCATGCATACATTCGACCTATTGTCACCATGTAAAGTGTATTTCATTTATAATTTATATCATTTAAAGATTTTTATAAATTCATAAATATTGTATATATATCATATTTATATCATGGTATAAATTATTTAAATTATGAAACCATCATGTTTGTAAAATTATTAAAAAACTATCAAAACATAAATGAAAAACCAAGAAAATATTACCTGAAATAGAACTTTATCATTGAATTGTTAACAAATGAGTGTTATAAGGTAATAATAAAATAATTTATGGTATTATGTCTATTTATATGGTCATGTAGGGAGATTAATAATGAAATTATAATTTTTATAATGTATTTTTTAACATGTACATTGAATTTCAAGACTTAATGTAAAGGGATTTCTAGTGCCACTTTATTTTTGCGAGATTAATGAATTGTTCACCACTAATTTATTTATAATGGTGTATATTTCAGACTACTTAATTTAATATAATTAATTAAAGTTATTTCATAATATTAAATTTTTATTTTGATGATATTATTTGACAGATCTCATGATTCAAAGGTTAATCAATTAGTAAGGGTTTTTTTCCTCACTTTTATTTTCCATGAGACACAACCCTTGTTCACCAACTATTTCTTTTCTGTGGTATAAAATATCCATTTATGTATTTTATGAATATTATAATAAAATTTATTTTTATTTAAATATCCATTGTTTTATCTCTCTTTCACTGTGTTTATACTAAAAATGTTACAAAATCCATTAAGGAGTTTCTTTCTAAAATATTCTTCTTTTGAGACAAATGTTATGTCTTGATCCAATAATCCTTTTCGAGGTTTTTATAATGCTCATTTTATATTTAATAACATGAATATAAATAATTATATTATATTCTAATCTTCATGTGCTGTTAATATTTCATTATCATCGTGATTCATAGTTACCAACTTGGTATGTTTTTATTGTTACAATCTAATTATTTATTAAAATTATATATTATTATTCTTCCACTGATGAAATATTATACTCCATATCTCCATAAATATCATTAATTCTATTCCACTATTTTTATAATTTATATATTCAAAAAATGATACAATTTCAAATCATTTTCTCTTATGATAATTGGGAACTTGTTTTGGAAAATCAAACATTATTTTCACTTTGGTTATAAATATATTTTTATTCAAAACCAAATTTTCTAAAATTTCTAAAAACATTTATACAACTCAAATATGATTTTTAAAATAAAATTTCACACTTTTATTAATTTTTTAAAAAATATTTTTAAATTTAATATTATTTTTCTTTTCTAATCAAGGAGAATTTAAAAACATTTTATGGTTCAAAATTAATGTTTACTATGTATGTATTTAGTTGTAATAATGACCATAATTTCATTGAAGATTCAATTTAATGTCTAAAATAATAGTTTTACAGAATTTTTTTCCTAATATTATAGAAACTCATTTCTTTTACAGAGGTATTCAATGAAAAACATTTCAAAATTGTTTATTTGTTAAAAATTATTCCAATAATGGGAAATGATATTTAATTCAATAAATGTTTTAAATGTTGTTTCAAAATTATTTACAGTATATGATGAAATAATTAGGTTTTACTGATTCCCTATTATAAATATGATCCAAGGGCACCCATTATTTTCGTTATTTGAATGGGTTGTGTAAAAGATAACATGTTTTTTCATTAAACATGTTTCTCCTCTATGTTTAAAACCCTGATATAATTCTTATGAAACCATAACCTTTTCATAAGTTATTCAATGATAAAATTAATATGAATCTTTTCACTTTTCACTGATTATGATATGATGTAATGTTTACGATACACATTTCATTTCATTCATTATGATATGATAAATGTTTTATATCTTTTAGAACATATATTTATAATTTTATTTACATGGTTGGTGGGTCTTATATCTCTCTCTAATTACATAAGTATTCATAATTAGTGTATGTGCTCAATGATTTCATGGTTCTTCAGCCCATTCCTGCAATGAGAGGTGAAACATGAGGTCATTAAAATCCCACAACAATATGGTACATATGAGGTTAACCAAATTATGAAACAATGGGGTAAACGATAGGAGATGAAATTCCTACAGTAATTGGGTACATTTGATGTCCCCAAGAGTATGAAAAAAGAGTTTAAATGTGAGGTCATCCATATCCAAAATCAGTTACATTCGTGATTATACTGAGTCTTACTTGTTATCAAGGTCTTATTAGGTATCCTCGATATATTATTTACTATGAATATGTGTATTCAAAAATTAAATGTATTATTTATATGATATTCTCTCATTAACAATTCTCTTGATTCCCTTATGATTAATGTATTATGATCGGAAAATATTTATTCCATGACTCTTACATACGATCCTTTTTATACAAATTATGATCTATTATTTGTTTGTCATTTTATCACACCCTTTTGTTCTTGATATGCATATGTATATTCTTATATACCAATAATGAGAATCTAAGATGACCCTTTATTATATTTATGTTCCCCACGTTGTGAAAATTGTTTTTACAAAGTGAGACTAAAGGGTATGATATTTAATAGAGTCATATAAGATATTTAATAGTAGACGACTATTCTATTCCTTTCTCCAAAGGCACAAAACTATTATGGTCAAAGTACATGTCGATGTATAATTTAATAAAAATTTGTCTAAATATATGTAATAATAATGTATTTTAGATTGTTGATTCTATAATTGGTATTAATGAAATGGTTTTATAACCATTTAATACTAGTATAAAATCCATTTACAAAGATCCTTATATATTTTTCTAATGATATTTCTAGAGATATCTCTCGGAAAAATTTTAAGGATTAGCCAATGTTTAGCAAAATTTCTGGGGCTTTTTATAAATTTTTGTGACTTATTTACTAAGAAATTACAACCATTTCTTGATACTACAATATGATATTATTTTTTAATAGATATACCATAGTGTAATAATAATGAAAACACTGCATTGATCAAGAAATTATTAGGAACTTGTGTTTGACAATAGGGAATAAAACACACATGGTTTCAAACTCTCTAGGGATATGCTTTTAAAATTAATAAAATCATTATGAACTATAATTAAGGATTTAAATAGAACATTACAATGAATGACATAGTATAAACCAATGATGTCTTAAATTAAAATATAATTTCACATGATTTAGAAATCCTAAAAGTAATTTTTTATTATTACGTTGTTTCCAATAAAGATAAGTGTTTATCACTAAATTCTTTCTGGATTTATTCTATTTTTAGAACCTAAAGAAACCAGGGTAATGTTGACGGTCACTGAAAATTTGTAGAAGTGAAATCAAATTGATTGAGGACTATAGTAATGGATGTCGTGATTATTCTGAATCGTTATTCCTTGAATATTATTAACTATATATTCCATAACCAACTCTTATATTCACAAAATAATAAATTTAATGATTTATGGAGAGATAATATTTTAGAGACCATGGGTAAAGAATATTAAGCTTCATATGTGTCTTGAGAGTGGGAAGAAACATCCCAGTATATGTCATAGAGCGTTAATGAATGTTTTGACTATGTGAAATAATTAAAAAAATGATGCAACGACAAAGGAAAATCGAATATTTTTGTTAAATAAATAGATGTGAATATTGGTCTCCCTAAGGAATTAAAAATGTATGAATGATTTAAATGTGGAATCTATGGGAACTATGATAATTGATGCCTAAAATATAAATAATCTAATGTGAGTAAGAAAGGAGGTACAAGTAATGGTTATATTACTAATGATGAAGATAGTATTTGTTGCATGAGAAAGGAATTAAGTGTTAATGAATAAGATGATGAAACATGGTAAAATAATTTATAAGGAAGTGGGTTGAATGATGTATTTGTGTATTGAAATTAAAATTCTTTATTTTCTAATGAATGAAATATATATGGATCATTCATTATATGTATTCCATTAAATATGTAAAATAATATTTAAAATTGTATTGATGACCTATAAATATTTTCTAATAACATGATAATAGATTATAACTATGAAAAGTTCACCCATAAAATGATCCATAAGATGATAAACTGAGATTTACTTTAGAAGATGATATGATGATATGGTTAATTTAAATTGGTTATTATTTACTAACTTATAAATGATATAGGATTTATTGAAAAATATTATTTTTCTATCGTTGATGATGTTTTTTTTTAAAATAAATTATAGAATATATACAATTATATTGGGATTAAGAAATAAATCATGTATTCCATAAGTATTTATTGTAACATAGGTTATTACCATGCTTTAATATTTTTAATTAGGAATATATTCACATTTTGATGTGATTGGATAAATATACATTATGATATTTTTGGGATCAATGTTTAGTTGATTTTGAGAAATTTCATGACATTACTTCTAAATATTTTGATTATCATCATACGGAAGGGATATTGGGTTAACAATTTATTAGAATGGTTTAATTTTCCCATCATATGACATTTTCATGATTAAATTATTAACTCACCATATAAGTATTTATTTATATTTTATAACATATATAAACTATTTTGTTATAATGTTAACTAAATGAATATGGAATGAATTATCATTATATTTATGTATATCATGATCTGTTAGTGAATACGGAATAATAAATTCACATTCATTCAATATAGTAATTGATGAATTGATAATTACTAAAATCACAAAAAAATAATGATGATGTGCATATTGAATGGAATTAAATCAAGAATGAATATACTCCTGTGAAAATTCATCAGATTAAGGAAAAGTGCTTATAGATCATAATATTTCATATTATAAAAAAAATTACGATAGAAATGAACTCATAATGAATAATTATGTTGTGGTTGTATGGACACAAACCTCATCTATTCACCTAATTTCTATTGATCGATGATATTTATCACTCTCAATAATTATTTAGGTTATTTATCCATTTCCAAATCTTTAACATCAACCTATGTTCTTATATTTTGATACCTATTATGAGTTACATTGGGTGACAATGATATTGCTATCATACTTTTTTAAATAATTTTTGGTGATCATTTTTTTCAGAATGGTTTCAATTAGATTAATTTTTAATTATCCAAACTTTTATTATCTAAAACAATTGAGGGAGAAAATCATTTTATGCGGGTTAAAATGTTACACCACATGTTTTAATGAATATTTTGTAAAAATAATAATATATTAAATTATGGATTTTGTTTCAATATAAACCAAGTAGGTATTTTTTAATAATATACATTGATTTTTTCATGTGGTACACATAATACTGATCCCCATCCAAATATTGTGTTACTTGCATATCCTAGTTTTAACAAACTAGAAAATAATATTAATATAAATAACTTTTTTTATTTTTATCACCAAGAAATTGGATGGTGGGTATTATAAATTTTGAATAAATTATGAAAATATGTTTTATTATTTTTTATAAAATGATTTATTTGGAATATAGTTAATTATAATTGAGTTTTAGAACTATTTAAAAAAAATGAAATTATTTTTCTAAAAAACATTATATCTATGCACAAAAACAGTTATCTCAATAAATTAATTAAAGAATGTTTTTAATGGTTTAAATTAAATTTACATAGAATATATTAATTCAAGTATGTAATAAACATCTCATGTGTTTTCTAGACAAGAGATAAGAATAAAATAAATTTTAGGCAAAATCTATGTATTTTTATAAAATGAGGTTTGATAGACTTTTAATGGTGGAAATATTTAAAAAAAAAATCATACACATTTATAAATATTATTTCAAAAAATAAACATAATTTATTATATAATAATTTCAAATTTAACTTATCGTGAATATTTCTATTTGACTGACAAGTTTTTTTAAAAAAATTACTAAAAAATATTGAATTTTATTTGTAAATTGACTTTTAATATATGTAATATATCTAGTTAAATTATATTTTAATATTTTTTTAAAAGAATATTTATATCAAATATATGGAAAATAAATATAATTTTGATCATTGTAATTAATTTTAGTTTTTAATTGGATATAAAAATAATTTTTTCATTTCACTTTATCACTTTAAAAACTAATTGTTTCATCTCATCTACCAGATTTGTTTTACATTAATTTGTGCCAATTATATAATTTTAATTTGAAAAAATTTATTCCATATTTGGATTATTTATGGTTTATAATTCCTAACATGTTCAACATAATTTTTAATAAAACCTATTATTGTAAACAATTAAAATTATTTAGATCAATTTATAGAAAAAAGAACTTACCAAGGAAAAACATTATATTTAAGGGACCAAATAACATATAAACATGTATAAAACCAATTTAATGTCAAAATTGAGACCATACACACTCTTTTATAGAACATGATTCATTATTTTAGGTATATTATTTTATGGAGAACTCCCAATAGTGATTACTTATAAGGTATTTACAAGTTTTCCTCTCACCTTTCTTATAAAATAGCCACCACATATACTCATATATTCACACATCAATATATGTTTGACTCAACCAAAAACTTCCCAAATAATCTAATAGATACCCTCCCTCTAACCTTAAAATCCTAAATTTTTCATCAATACAACCAAGTACGTCTATTGGTGAAAAGAATGAGATACAAGAAGAATTGTTGGCGTTCATGAACATGATTATTTGTTTTGTTTCCTTATCCACCCCTTAAATTATTATTACATAATTTTATACAATAACCAATGTATATTAAATATACTAACATTTTTTAAGATAATATCATAACCTACATCTTCAAAAACTTCCATAATATGTGATATGTATTCTTTATTTGTTTGTACAACAAACTACTACCTCTTGAACTGATGTTGTGCATCCTTCCATTATTAAATTTAAGGTTTGGTAATAAATTTGTATTTATAGTTCATATATGATATTTTTTGAAATTTTATTATATTTTTCAGTTTTTATAATATACTTACTTTCCTGATTTCTAATTTTGGAAATATGATAACATCATTCATTTGTACAATGGACTACCACCACACGAAGCAATGTTATTTTTTCACACATTACATGGAATGTATTAGAGATGAGTTTATTATAAAATTTATATAAATATGAAATAATAATTAATCTATTATTTTAATATATATATATATACAATTTAATGTTATTTGTTTTGATATCACAAGAAAATGGAAATAGTGTTCATGTGTATATACAACCAACAATCTATATTAGCTATGTATTTAATTTAATATATCTATCATTTATATATTATTATAGATATATTTATACAAAATATTTATAATATTTATATCACAGTTTCCATTCATCATATTAGTAATTCATAATCAATGTAAAAGGACAGAAAATTCGAAGTTAGAAAACATTATAAAAACAAAGTGGTTATTACTCAAAACGTATGTTTTACATGTAATTGTTAATAAATATGTAATATAATATCATTGTTAAATATTTTATGATATGTTATTTATGAATATGGTTTCGTTAGATGTATAATATACATGTATTTATTATACATGAGGTATTAATGTGTGTGAAGTATGTCAATACTTATTATAAGGATATTTGTAGTCCCACTTTTTCTGTAAGACTTAAGCAATATAAAACATTGATTTATTTTGTATAGTGTATATAATTCACCACGATATGTGATATCATGAATATAATTTATTATATGATATTAAAATTTTCAATTTATATATTTTCATTGACGGATATCAAGATTCAAATATTACTCAAGTTGTTAGGAAATTTCTTCACGCTTGTATTTATAGTAGGACTCAAGACATGTTCACCACTTATTTATTCTATGACATATATAAGTCTAATAAATATATTTTATTATTTTTCATATAAAATACATGATTTTCTATGATAATATTTGAACAACTGAATCGGGGTGATTCTATAGTTCTACTCTGAACATGGAAGGAAGAAGGAGATAAGATCAATGATATATTCACGTAATACTATCAAGATAAATGGAAAATATAAGATATTTTCAAAAGGTTATTGGTCCTTCCAACTGTATTTTCCAGAAGAAATATAGGTTATTATGTATTTTAGTGAAAAATATATAGTTCTTGAAAATAATGATGTAAACATGATATCCTATCGAAATGATGATGTGTTGATAATGAGAATGGATAGTGCTATGGGGTAACGCCCCAACCCCAATTACCCAGAGTCAGTGCATTATTTTTATATAATAAAATGATAAAAAGGAATCAGGTCGCGAAGGACCAATCAGTTTAGCAGTCTTGGAAAATAGATTATATACATGACTGTTACATTACAATTTATAACATACAAAACAACCTAAAAAATCCTTTATTAACTCTATTTTTCCCTTCGCATAACCCTACATATAACACATTATACAATTCTTGGAATCCTGGGAAAATAAAACATCAGAAAGGGGTGAGCTCAGATACTCTGTATAGGTAATTAATTTAGTGGAAGCTATAAACATTTAAGGAAAGATGTGTAATAAAAACAAAAACCTTTTAAACCTAAAATTGAACACAATATGGAGAAAATAAATCAAACATTACCATATTAACATGCACATGGATATTCTACTAGTCGAATAATCACACATAATAACTAATTTCATAATGATGGATTGCAAAATGTTGGGCATCATTACCACAAATTCATGGCCTCATGTCAAGACATCAAATAAATTCATATCAAGGCCTTGTACCAAAACTATAATTTGTCTCATGAGACCTACCGATGAATTGAGGATCTATAGTAGGCTCCACCCATCACTTACTAAGTCAAATACATTCCTTATATGAAAACGTTGAAACATAACATAAAAATTCATAATAAAACTAGCATAAGAAATGCCAATACTTCAATCATAATCCATGAAGGGTATTAAAATAGCACATCCACATTCAAACATATCATAACTCCTTCAATAAAATATTGATGATTATGTTTATAATAAATCAACCTCAATCCGGAATAATAACCCAAAAGGATGTTCATATTGTTGAAAATAATTAGTAAAACCCTTTGAGAGAGATATCTTTTTTTATAAAATCATTTATAAGTCTCAAAATTTATAAAGGAAGACTTTTGAAAGATATTTTTTCATCAAAGATTTATGTACCAATTTGAAACATTTTAATGGAATTAACATTTCAAAACATTCATGTTCATATAGATAAATCTTTAAAACCATTTTGAAAACATGGACATTAATGAAAAATATTTAGAAGAATAAATATTTAATACATTTAAAAAGATGTTTTAGTTAAGTATTATCTTAAAAGAATCTTTTTTAAATGTATTTTATGAAACATGGACATGGATAATATATATTTCCCCAAAAAAACATAGACCTAAACAATCTTTGAAAATAATGAGATTGAGGAATTAACCCGTATCTTTCACTTTCCTTTGGTCGAGGGTATGTTTAACCTTTTGTATAATGACCATAGTATGTCATTAAATTAAACTAGAACCATATTCATATTTATTACATCATACATGATCCATTTATGACTTTATAAAACCCATTCAATATTTATTTATATGTTAAATTAACATTACAGGTAATAATCACTTTCTTTATCGTACGTGTTTTAACTTGTTATTTATTATCGTATCATGTAGATCATAGTTTAAATACATCAAGAATATAAAAAATTATTTATAAATAATATATATTTATAATATAAATATGTATAATAAAAAGACATATGAAATGTAAAACACCATTTATTGAGATGGTTGCTCGTACGTACGCATAAATTCTGTTTCTGTTTTCATATCGTATTGAATGGATATAAGTGAATAAGATATACGTAAGTGCATACATACATACATACATACATATACATATATAAATCTCCAGTCACATTATATTTTAATATATTAAATACTTATTAATAATATATATTTTATAATCATCATTGAATGGTGAACGTGGAAATGAATCATATCTCGTCATGGAGATGGTAAGTTGTACGTACACACGAGTGACGATATAAATTCCTTATTGATTAAAAGGTGTGTAGTTGGATGGTATATTAATTGTATAGATAAATTAGAATTTTATTTTCATTATTTGTATATATATTACTCATAATTATATCCATCAAAACAACATTGTGTTGAATAATAAGTTACTCCACGACATGGAGATGGTAAGTCGTACGTACGCATGCATGGTGGCATTATCATTCACAGGATGGATAGAATAATTAGTACGGTTGTACCATATTAATTATAAAAAACATATTATGTAGAAGGTACTTGAAAAATTATATTGGTATGGAAATAGCAATGAAATAGAATATGGAACAAGAAGAAAACATTGAAAGAGATGATGAAATTACTATCTCTTCTTCAGACGATTTTTTTATTTGAACAAAGGGGATACTTAAATTGAATTAATGATGAAGGTAAGGACTCTAGTTTGAAGTGAATATAGTTGGGATTATATTTTGATAGGTTTTGGTTGAGCCAAATTGCTATGGATATATGAATTTGAGAGAAGGGGAAGTGCCTTTTTATAAGAGGGGTGAGGGGAACCTTATGAAAAATTAACATATTATTTTATTATACAACCATATTCAGTTTCTAATGGCTCCAAATGAATTTATTTAGCACCTTAGGTGGTTATGTGTCAGAATCATCTCATCCAATATCTTTTTGGCAAGTTTTGGTTACAATATTAACCTTATGTTTTAGATATATCTCTTAGTTAAATAGTTTAACATTTCCCACATCTCCTTGTATTTTTATGTTATATTGTTAATAAACATACTATAAAATTCATAGAAAACCCCAAGTGGTTCATTAATGACATATTTAGTATTATATAAGTCCTTTGGCTAAACTGTAGATATTTATGACTATTATATAATTTAATTATATATTATTTGTTTTAAAAACTCATTTATGTCAATTTTGACACTATTTGGTATTTGGTTTTTTTGGAAGTCATGAAAAGTTGATTACTTCGAAAAAACCATTAATATACCCTAACATGTAATGTTCACCTAGAAAAATTGTGGATTTCATCAAAAGTCTCAATTTACATTTATTTTTATATTTATAATACCAATTATTTTAATCATTCATTAATAAGGTAATTAATGCATAATCATTGTGTCATAAATAAATATAATTATTTAATATCTAAAAATTACAAATAAAAAACCATGTTATAAGAAATATAATTATCTTTTTAATGAATATTTATAGTCAAATTTATCTTATGTATAACCCTATATAAAAAATGATTTATTTATTAAACATTGAATTTAAAACTTTTAACTCTTCTCTAAGTAAAATAATAATAAATGTCTTAATCTAAAAAAATTGATCAACATGATAATATTTTATTCCTTATGTTGTTTTTGGTCTAAATACACATATTCAATAGAATTAGGACATGTTTCAGGATAAAAATATTATCATTTTTACCTTTAATTACCCTATTTTCAATTACCTATGGTAAATAAAAGTCAAATATTACTATTCACCAATAATTATTTTTATCTTATTAAACCAGATTTTACTTACTGATGTAAACTATGTCACTCAGATATTGGAAATTAAATTCATAGAAGTGGTAATATTCTGTTTTATGAAAATTTGTAAATGTGCCTTGATGGTGGATAAAAGATTGTAAAAAGATCGATTAAATTTTGTATATATAATTATATTATAAAATGGAAATAATGAATTAAATTGAACCTATTTATGTATTATTTAACTATTTTGATTTAAATAATTTTAAATAAAATTAATAATTATTTAAATAAAAGTTGATTTTAAACAATAACGCAATGTTTTTCATTATTAATCAAAAATTGAAAGTCTTCAAAAAAATAACCAATATTCCCCCTAAGATAATTATTATATTCCAAATTCAAAAATCATGTATATTTTACAAAATTAAAAACATATAAATTTCCTTAATTATTTTAAAATTAATTTCCATTGTCATAACCAAAAAACGGGTTTTTGTAAAAATTAAAAACTTTAAAAATATTGACATGTTTTTATGTCCAATTTAAATTTAAAATTACATAAAATGACCTAAATTGTTTTAAATGAAAAATATAATCAAATTATACTTCAAATGAATTCTAATTTATAATATTACACTATAAATTATTTTTATTAAAAAAGATTTTTTCAATTAAAATTTAGTATTTTTTAATATTCATCAAAATATTAATGTTATCATAAAAACAAAAAAATTTATCAAAACTAAATTTTTATGTCTTTATTATAAATAAGAACATTATTTTGTCAAATTTAACATATAATAGTGTCAAATATTGGATTTAAATAGGGTTCGTAATTAAATGGCGGTAAAATTTTATTTTCTTAAAAATACTTCCTTTATAAGATAATTTTATTTTTTTTCTTATATTATGTCTAAGAAACACATAATGTGGATGTTAAAATTATATGGAATATATAAAATTCAAAATGAAGATAATATTATTTATACTCGCTTTTTGAATTTCTAGTTTGGTAATGGGGGGTGCGCTCAAACTCAGTGTTTCGTGTAGAGCATGTTACTAAATTACTTTGAAGATATAACATACTTTGAAATCTTACGGTGTTACATTCTCACATCGATCAACAAATTGATTCCTCTCAATTTGAAATATTTAATCTAAAATAAAATGTTTAAAATAGAAAATACCTTTGTGGAATACCCACATCAGAAAGATGGTTCAAAACATTTTTTCTTTATAAAACGGAATGGAAAATGGGAAAGTCGCCACCAATGTAGGGTTTAGAATATGAGAAAATTAGTGGAAATTATAGACACATAATTATAGTAAAAAGGTAAATATTTATAGAGAGTGATTGAGGTCATCAATAACAAACAAATGTAAAATTGAGTGCCTCAAAGCGATCAATCAATGATGATTTAAAATATCATCGGTTCAATAAAACAATAGGATAATAGATTTTTGGTTTTAAGATACCTTCCCTAATGTTTAAGCTTTAATTTATTCATAGAAGAAGTGGAAAAAATATACCTAAAAGTATAGTTTCATCCTTCCACTAATTCCTACCACAAACTCATCTTTCACTTCAAAAGATAATAGAATTCAAAAATACTCTATTTATCCCAATCGTATAGGGTTCCATAAATAATGAATTTATAATTCATTTGTCAGAATATTAAAAAAACTACATTATACCAACCAAGACATCACGTAGGCCAGTGCTAGGTGATGCACTCTTGTTTCCCTTTGGTTGCAGGTTCAAGTCTCATGGCTTTGGCGGATGCGACTGGTTGCCGCCCAACCTCCAGGTTTTCCATTTTATAACAATCCCAAAAAAATCATAAGAAATTTTTTAACCTTAACAATAGTATCCAATTTAAAATTCAATCCATTCCAACCATTATACTTATCCAAAATGCATCTATCCAAATTCATAGTCCAAACACTATAAAGATGGTCAACAATATGAAGATCTTTTTTCCAATTAATAAAATGTGAATACCTTAATCGGGTATTCTTTTAAAACATTGTAACCCCATGAATTACCATAATACATTATTTATTACGTTCATGCTCCCTTATTTTATATAGAATATTGGATATACTCTTTATATATAATAATGTTCTAAACCCCAAAAATGATAGAATAAACAAACAATTACTTAGTTACAAGGTAGTAAATAATATCCAATATACATTATCCAAGTCAATAATTTATTATTCTGATATCATTATATCAGATTCAGAAACATAATAAGGGTTATATTTCCCCCAACCATATATTTTCAAAAAAAATTACTTGAAACTATGTCACATTACTTGGTAGCATAAAATCTAAAATCCTTAATGAAAACGTACTGAAGAACAATCCATATATACTTTATAATTGTTATAAATTGTACATCATTAATATAATAATCAAATGACACAATTCATTAATAACTACATAAAAATACTAATCATTCATCTTCTTCTGCGGTAGTATTATAACTCGATTATTATCCAATATTATCATTTGGGGTATACTCTTATGATTGGGACATTGATTCACGTTGTGTCCCAACTCCCTGCAGATTAAGAATTGTACAATTAAAACCTTTTTATTACCCTTAAAATCAAGTACATGGTGTCCTTTTTCTCCATACTTATAAAAAACTGTCATTCCCTTCAAGCATTTAACAAGTTGATTTTTTTCATAGTAATCACATATGGGAAAATACTTCTTTCTATTAATCCATTTATCCATCTTTTTCTCTACAATACTTTTATTCAATTTCATTCAATCAAAGCCAAAGAACTCAAAGAATGCATTACTTATCTTATTAACACATTATACTATTTCCTCATATGATGAGAATACATGGGAGAATATTTTCCTTCTAAATGGTAGCTTAAGACCATGAAATATATGATCATTATTACTCATTAGATCATGTGTATTGATGGATTTCTTATTCCTTCTACTTTGAACCATTTCAAATCAATGGAATAGACTATGTAATTTTATGAATTTAAATGCATAATTCCAAACGTGTAAAATACCTAACGTAAATTTCAAAGATTATGTATATAATCTATAATCATAAAAATGTTTTCATTGAGGAAATATTTACTCTTAAAGACTTCATAATGTTTTGTAATGAAAATGTGAATTATCCTAAGCATATCCATTGGGAGTGTCGTAACCAAGAATACAATAAGGCCCATTGTCGTGTACCAGGATTCCACCCCCCCAAGTCAAGCTCGTAATTATTTTTTGGAGTTTTCACTCCTACGTAAATATGATCCAGAGCTACCACCACCTTCTCGTATCCCGATAGGGATGTATTTCCTGGAAAATTCACAAAATCTCTACATTACCAAAATTCTTGGAATTTATTCTATAATAATCCTCAATTTTTATCTTAGTGTAATGTTTCAAAATCAGAGTTTATATAAATCAATTTCCTAGGTTGATTCTAATCTTACCCTGATACCAACTGTACACCCTAACACCATTTTCCCAGAGATCGTGCATTATTTTAATAAATTGGCATTATTATAAGGAATCAATTCCCAAATGACTGAATGGTTTAACAGTCTTGGAAAATAGATTACATACATGAATGATACAATACACATTAAAACATACAACACTTTATAAAAAATATATTAATAATTCCATTATTCTATTATCATAACCCGACATATCACTCATAATATACTTCTTGGAATCATGGGAAAATATAACATAACAAAAGGGTGAGATCAGATGCTCATTAGGGGTAAATAATTTAGTGGATGCTATAGACATTTAAGGCAACATGTGTAATAAAAATAACATCCTTTTAAACATAAAATTCAAGAAAATATAGAGAAAATAAATCAATAATTACCATAGAAACATTCACATGGGTATTCTACTAGTCTAGTAATCACATGTAATAACTAATTTCATAAAGAGGGAATGCCTAAATTTGGACATCATTACAACATATTCAAGGCCTCGTGCCATCACTACAAAAAAAACATTATGTCAAGGACTTGTGTCAAGACACTAATTTGTCTCATTAGACCTACCGATGCTTCGAGGAGCTATATAGGGATCCACCTATCACTTAGTAAATCCACTTCATTCCTCGTATACTAATGTTGAAACATAACATAAAAATTCTTATTAAAACTAGCTTACGAAATGCCAATACTTCAACCATAAGCCATGAAGGATATAAAAATATCACATCAACATTTAAACATATCATAACTCATTCAATACAATATATAAGATTATATTTATAGTAATCAAAGCACAATCAAGAATAATATCCAAAATTGATGTTGACATAGATGAAAGTAATCAGTAAAACCCTTTGAGAGAGATATCTTTTTTTATCAAATCATTTAAAAGTCTCACAATTTATAAGGGAAAATTTTTAAAAGATATTATTGAATCAAATTTTTCCATACCACATTGAACCTTTTTAAAGGAATAAACATTTTAAAACATTCATTTATATATAAATAAATCCTTAAATCAATTATGAAAACATTGACATTAATTAAAAAGATTTAGAAGAATAAATATTTAAAACATTTAAACAGATGTTTTAGATAATGGGTATCTTAAAATAATCATATTGAAATTTATTTTATGAAACATGTAAATGGATAATAAATATGTCCTAGAAAGTACATACACATAGACAATCTCGGATAATAATGAGATTGAGGAATTAATCCTTACTTTGCACTTTCCTTTGGTTGAGGGTATGTTTAACCTCCTATATAATGACAATTTTTTGTTATTAAATTATAATATAACTATATACATATTTATTATATCATACATTAATCATTTATGACTTTATACTACCAATTTAAAAAATATTTCCTTATTAAATTAACATTTCGTGTAATAATCGCTTTCTTTATTATATGTGTTTTAACTTCTTATTCTTGATCAAATCATTTACATCAGGATTTAAATACTTCCAAAATATAAATAAAGATTTATATATCACATATATTTCAAATATAAATATGTGTAATAGATAGATATATGAAATGAGAACACCATTTTGTAGATGATTGGTCGTACGTACACATAAACGATGTTTCCGTTTTCATATCGTATTGAACGGAAGTAAGTGAATATGATATATATATATATATAAGTACATACATACAAACATATATAAATATATACATTTTCATTATTATTTCATATATTATAATCTTATAAATACTATATATTTTTATAATCATTGATGTATGGTGAATGTGGAAATGAATCTCATCACGTTATGGAGACGGTAAGCCGTACTTACACACGAGCGACGATACCATTTCCTTAATGATTAAAAGTTGTGTAGATGGGTCGTATATTATTTTTAAAGAGAAATTATCAATTTAATTTTATTATTTATCTTCATATTACTCATCATTAAATCCAACCAAATAACATCTTCTTGAATACCAAATTACACCATGACGTTGAGATGGTAAGCCGTACATATGCACGCAGGGTGACATTATCATTCGTAGGATGGATAGAATAATGAATATGGTTTTAAAATATTTATAATAACATTAAAGTATATATATAATGTAATATAATATTTATATTGGTATGGAAATAACTGTCACGACCCATCCTCAGGACCCGTGTTGTGACTACCCCAAGCCCGCCTCCCATAGGCCAGGGGCTAGAGACTAGCACCAAGGCGTAAATTGTGACAAAAAGGGGAAGGTATTTCCTTTATAAAGTAAAACAACACCACAGAGTATGCCAGCATAAGTAAACACTAAGAAATCACAATTAAAAGTACGTGCAGAAAAGTAGTGGGCCAGAATACAAACCCAAACTGAAAGTAAAATACAACTAGAAAGGAAGTACAGTGACTGAAAAGTAAAGCAGCAACACCGAGCCGTCTATTGGAAATCCCACCTGAATGGTGAGTACAGATAGCCTCCTCAGATCCTCGGTTCCTGCCATCCACCCTGTGTATGTCCCGCCTAGTGGTCCACCTCCCGGTACCAACTCGTCGTAAATCCACCTCCAGGCACCGACTCGTCGTGAGTTCCTCCTCCGAGAACCATCATGCTCTAAAAGCCTCAACCTTGATCAGTGATGTCCATCGTCTACAACCAAAAAAACATAGTGCGGGCGAATCCCATGCAGGGGTGAGTATATGATACTCAGTAGGGACCCCGAGACCCCCGATGGTCTCCCAGAATCCACAAAGGATAAACCACAATGGAAAGATACAATCACGAAGTAACATCCAACACTACTTAGGTATATGCCCATACATATACCTATGTCATCAATCCCAGTTCGACTTCGTCATCCGAGCCCAAGTTCGATCACATCCACATAGGATAGTACAACCCAATCCACACAGGAAAGCACAACCCCATCCACAAAGGAAAGCACAACCCAATCCACACAGTAAAGCACAACCCAATCCATGTGGGAAAGCACAACCCAATCCACATATGAAAGAAAGTCAATCATACCAAAGATAATGATTGAAAGTCAAGACTCATCTCACACAAGTATACTTCTTCGTAAGGTGATAGAGATGATTAGATATAGCCACTGATTCATCTAAGCTGGGACCCACGTAGGATACTAAACCAACTAAGCTGTCGGACCCACATAGGATACAGACCAGCTACTCTGCCAGACCCACATAGGATAGTAAGAACAGATTAAAACACTGCCAGACCCACGTAGGATACAAGAACAGTATTCATCACCATCGAACCCATGAAGGATTTCAGTACGGTCTTCATCGCTGTCGAGCCCACGGAGGATTTCAGTGCAGTCTTCATCGTCGTCGAACCCACAGATGATTTCAGTACGGTCTTCATCGCTGCCAAACCCACGGAGGATTTCAGTGTAGTCTTCATCGCCGTTGAACCCATGGAGGATTTCAGTGTGGTCTTCATCACTGGCGAACCCACAGAGGATTTCAGTGCAGTCTTCATCGCTGCAAAACCCACGGAGGATTTCAGTGCAGTCGTCGTCGCAGTCGCAGCCAGCTCTAGGGTTCCCGCACACAGCATGCTCGATTCCTGGAGGGTCTTCTCCACGATCGAAGGGGTCGATACATCAACGGAAACATAGGCCATGTATTATGTAGTGCAATGTTTCGTCACGTTAATAGGAAAACAACGTGACAGACAGCGCGTCAATCGGACGCCCGGTCTGAGAGTTGTTGGCTTTTTCGTTCCAGGGGCCCGGTTGGGTTTTTAATTGAAAACCAACCCGACCACACTCCAACTGCATCGAAACCTTCAGAGAATTAATCCAAAAGGTCCATCTCTTTAATAGAAATCCAACAAAGTCGATGTCACGTCAATCGGTCGTCCGGAGCTCAAGTTATAAGTGTTTTCGCTCCGAGGGCCCGATTGGTTTCGTGTCCGACCCAACCCATCCATACCCAAAGTTCTTTGAAACCTTGAGTGTAATATACTGAAACAACCACCTCGATCCAAGGATCGCAACTAAACTGATGGTGCGTCGATCAGAGGGATGTAGCCCAAGATATGGGCAAAAGAACGAACATGTCCGGTTTTAGGGGGTTTTGGGACCGGACCGACCCAGCCTGATGCCCCCTGATTGAAACCCCCCCCACCATGTGGGTGCCGCTCTATGCCAGCCATGGGTTACGACCGCCGGTATCCATTACGAAATGGCCGACTCGGTCCAGCTGGCTGGTGCTTCTGCCGCGAGACCCCGCGGTCCCGTCCCTCCGAGGTGTCGCGGCCGGCGGTTTTGGTTGCCCCGCCATGCACCGCCGCGACTTTGAGGCATGGCCTTGTCCAACTGGCGCAGCGCGACGGCACTGCGCCCCTCCGCCGCGGCCCTGCTCCGGCTGCGGCTTCTTTGTGGTTCTCCGGCGCGACGCGACGATGCAGCGGCTTTGTTCGGCCTCAACGGCGCGGCGTGACGGTGTCGTGCTCCTTCGCCCGTTCTTCTTTATTTCTGCGTGGTGTTGTTGCGCCGCGCTACCTTTATTTGTGCCGCGACAAACACATCATCAAAGGGGGAGGAGGGTTGTCCGTGTTCATGCCGTCCGACCTCCTCCCGTTAATCTGATACCAAGCGGCTTAAGAAATTGACGTTTGTATGGTCAAGAAAATTCATGAACCAAAATCAAACCCCTACATCGATAACGAGTTGAACAAGGTTTGTCATGGGAAAGGGACATCACGGAAATGGAGACGCGAGGTAAATCACTGTATTCGCTTGACGGGGATCGTCCGAGGTGGAGCGGCGTATCACACCAGCTGTGGAGAGGAGAGGAAAGGAATGACAATCACTCCTTACGGTGATGGCGTTCTTCATCGGGGTCTTGACGATCTTCACGTTCTCCAACGAAGAAGATGAAGATTCCTCTAGATTTTGAGTATTCTTTGCCAATCCTTAACACCACAAAACTAACCCAATAATAAAATAAGCTCCACTTATTTTATTAAGTCATTCCAAGAGTTTAAAATTTAAAAACTCAATTCAATTAATTGAATTAAGGAGTTGGCTTAATAAAAAGAGAGGAGAGGGAAAGTCACAACATTAATTAGAAGGAAGATATTAAGAGGAGTTTCAAGGGGTTATTGGGAATGTGAAAAGGTGGGGGCTCATGTGGGCCCCACCTCTCCTAGATTCTCCCAAGCGATGTTAGAAACCCAACTTCCATACAAAGGATAAAACTACATAGAAGAAAAATATAAGTGGAATATAATTTTATTTTATTCTTCACATAAACTTCAAATTTTAAACAACTCCTACCAAGCAAACACACCTTCGGAAAATGTCTTCTTAAGAAATTATCGGCACTGTGGTTCCATTGGTGCCCTCAGATTTTGATTCCGAGCACCGCTTCAAAATATAGAAAAACGCGCTCGTTCGTTCACTGAACTTACCCAAGCTAAACTTCGGAAATTGATTCCGGGCACACTGGGTCTCAGATTTAGGTGCTATCAGAATCTGCGTTCTTGTAAAATCCGAAAATAATTTAACAAAAAATTTCCCTTGAATTTTATGGGTCTTTAAATTACTCCCACCTCAGGGATTTACGTCCCCGTAAAGATACATCATAAACTAGGGGAACAAATGTGGGTAATGAGCACGCATCTGAGCCTCCCGCTCCCAAGTGATCTCCGGGAGGTTCCCATGCTACCATATGATGCAAACTAGAGGTATCGACCGTCCACATAGGACCCACTCTTGTCGATCCTTGATCTCCACCAGGACCTCCGCAAAATTCTCCCCATCGTCAATGTCCAACTCCCCATGTTTGATGATATGCGTCGGGTCATGCACGTATCTCTTCAGCTGAGATAAATGGAAGACGTCGTGTACCCGGTGAAACTGATGTGGTAGAGCCAGGAAATAAGCTACCTCGCCTATCCTGCTGTGGACCTGGAATGGTCTGATGAAGTGTGGAGATAACTTGCCACCCCGACCAAATCTTCGTAATCCGCGTCGAGGTGAGACCCGCATGAAGACATGGTCTCCATCCTCGAACTCCAGTGGCCTCCGCCTCCTCTCATCATAAGACTTATGCCGGCTCTGAGCTGTCCTCATCCGCTCCTGGATGACCTGGACATTCTCTGTCATGGCCTGGACCATCTCTGGTCCCACAAGTGCTGACTCCCTAGGGTCTGTCCAGCACAGAAGTGATCTGCAAGGTCGGTCGTACAATGCCTCGTATGGTGCCATCCCGATGGTGGAGTGGTAGTTGTTGTTGTACGTGAACTCCACCAAGGGTAGGTGGTCCTCCCAACTGCGACCAAAGTCGAGGACACATGCACGAAGCATATCCTTGAGAGTCTGAATGGTCCTCTCCGTCTGACCATCCGTCTGAGGGTGAAAGGCGGTGCTCAGACGTAGCTGTGTCCCGAATGCCTCCTGCAACCCCTTCCAAAGCCGGGAAGTAAAGGGAGCATCTCGATCAGAGACGATAGATGATGGCACACCATTAAGCCATACGATCTCCTAAATGTAGAGGCATACTAAGATCTCTACTGAGCCCTGCACTCTGATGGGTAAGAAGTGAGCAGACTTGGTGAGTCAATAGACAATCACCCAAATGGAGTCGTGACCTCTGGAAGTACGTGGAATTATAGTCATGAAATCCATAGATATCCCATCCCACTTCCACTTAGGGACCTCCAAGGGCTGCACCAAGCCTGCTGGTACCTAGTGATCTGCCTTCACCTGCTAACAGGTGAAGCTTCGAGAAACGAACTCAGCTACAGCCTTCTTCATACCCGACCACTAGTGCTGTCGTCTAAGATCCTCGTACATATTTACCACACCTGGATGTACCGCTAAAAGGGAAGTGTGAAACTCCCTCAGCACCTCCTCCTATAAAGCAGCTGGTACTATGGTACGTCCTCTGAAAAGGACGATGTGCTCTCCTCCCATTGAGAATCCATCAGGTGCCTGTCTTGAGGATATCTGCGCACACCACATCTCACAGTCAACTTCCCTACGTTGTGCCTCTCTAACCCACTGTAGAGGTGGAGGAGTGACTGTGAGTGACTGAAAAAAGGCTGCTCCATATCTATCCACAAAAGATATCTGCAAAGTGGCTAACTGATCTATTGCCTCCTCGAGTAGCTAAATTCCTGTCCTCCTGCTGAGAAAACTGGCTACTACGTTTCCCATTCCAGAAGTATAGACTATCTCAAAGTCATAGTCCTAGAGAAACTCGAGCCATCTTCGTTGTCTCAAATTCAGGTCCTTCTCCGAGAAGATGTACCTGAGACTCTGGTGGTCAGAGTAGACTGTAAAGCGCTCTCCCATCAGGTAGTGTCACCACATCTTCAGAGCGTAGACCACTGCTGCTAACTCTAGGTCATGGGTAGCGTATTTCTGCTCATGTTTCCTCAATTGACGTGACCACATGAAGGGTTTCCCCTTATTCCATAACGTTCTTCAAAGCTGTAAGAATTCCTCCTTTTCCGAAAAGAGAAATCCGGTCTCATCCCCTGGATGAACCACATTCCTTGCCTAATATAGTCAATCCCATCATGATCAGTTAATTAATGCCATGGATGACGTCATATGGCCTCGACGCTGCTACCAAGAGATCCAACCATTACTCTCACCTCCAAGGGTTGAGTCACACTATTGGCATCAGTGTGTGGTCACTGGGTCTCCTCCAGTAGGAATCTCGTATGTGAGGGTCAAGTCAATAATTTTTTTAAACCGGAACCTCTTAGTATTAACATACAAAAGACAAGAAAGAAAATGTCACTATTTCAAGTGTCTTTTATTACTGCAACTCAAAGTACAAGGACATAAAGCAACATAAACAACAAATTCAACGAAGCTAGAGGCATTATGGGAAAAGGCCTCCATGCCTGGAGCTAGTCCCACACTTGTCTACCCGCTTCCGGAGCTCCAAGATCGTAAGCTTTAGTTACCTGAAGTTGTGCTCTCCCCTTGTGGTCAGGGTGGACCTCCTGGTGGTGGTGGTGGTAAAGCCTCAAAGCGTCACCCACCACCTTCTTCTCGGCCAGATCCCATGCCTCGTCCGCCTACTCTCGGCGGATCGCCACAGTCGACCCTCTGCCTCTTCCTGGGTGGCCCCTCAACCGGCTGCTGCTCCTCTGCACGACGGGTCGGGCAGTCACGAGCCATGTGGCCCAGCCCGCCGCATGCGTAGCACTGCCTGCTCCTTGGTAGGTTGGCTCTATGCCGTGCGCCCCGCACCTCTGAGCCAGTGTCCTGAGGTTGTCTTCATGATAGTCTAGTCCTCCTGGACCCCTCTGACATCTGTCGACTGCTAGCTACAGATGACTCTACTATGTGTCGCCTTGCGGTTGGTCTCGCTACTAGCGTAGGCTCAGTAAGAAAGCTATCTATGAGAAGAGCTCTCTCCAGTACTCCTGCCTGCGTCAGAATGCTAAGGGAGATCATCGATGCCCTGATCTCATGCCTCAGTCCCTGCTCGAAGGTCCGGGACTGGAAGAATGGGTCTCGTACCATGTCCGTCCAATAGCTCGAGAGATCGGTAAATCTCAACGAGTACTGGGTGACCGTCATGCTACCCTGCCGCAGCTGTACTAGATCCTAGATGCGCACCGCATGGAGGGTGGCTGGGATGAAATCCAAGTGGAAGAGGCTCTCAAAGTCTGTCCAGAGGAGTGATGCATTATCGTTCACCTAGATCATCAAGCTCCACCATCTGCCTACCGCCGCGTGCAGGAGGCTCGCTGCAAGGATCACCATGAGGTCAGCTGGTGTCCCCACTAACCTGAAAACTCAAACTACAGCCTCCAGCCAATCATCTTCTGCCTGAGGGTCTGTCTCCCCGTGGAACCTGGGCGGTCTCCAATGCTGAAACTCGTGAATTGCACTAAGGCGACGTGCACTCTCAGCGGCTGGGGCTGGTAGCATCGATGGCTCGGCGGGTAGAGTTATCGCCAGTGTCTCCGCTGAAAAAGGGCCCTGCACTGAGGCCTCGTCGCTTGGTGGGCTGTCAGCTCACACAAAACTCGGAACCCTCACTGGCTACCGTCATGGGGCCATCCTAAAAAGAAACTGGTGTGCCACTGTCAAAAAATATACCTGGTGAGCCGACACAAAGTAATCACAAAGAAAACTTTTGAAACACACATGCAATCAATGTTTTCGTGCATTGAGTTGGAAATCAGAAGTCAGAGTCCTGGTGTACGGATACGTCGACCGCCGCACCAACACTAGACTCCCTGTACTGATAAAAACACTCAATAACCTTAACACTATTACTTCACATAGAAGAAATATCAGAGTCCTGAGTTCTGTGGTAGAACTGAACTCCTATGATACAAATTTGTCACGACCTGTCCTCGGGACCCGTGTCGTGACTACCCCAAGCTCGCCTCCCATAGGCCAGGGGCAGGTGACTAGTACCAGAGCGTAAATCCTGAAAAAAGTGGAAGGCATTGCCTTTATAAGGTAAAAAACACCACAGAGTAAGCCAACAGAAGTAAACACTAAGAAATCACAAGTACAAGTAAGTACGGAAAAGTAGTGGTCCGGAATACAAACCCAAACTGAAAGTAAAATACAACTTGAAAGGAAGGACAGCGACTGAAAAGTAAAGCAACAACGTCGAGCCGTCCATTGGAAATCCCACCTCAAGGGTGGGTATGGATAGCCGCCTCAGCTCCTCGGGTCCTGCCGTCTGCCCCGTGTACATCCTGCCCAGTGGTCCACCTCCAGGTATCGACTCGTCGTAAATCCACCTCCGGGCACCAACTCGTCGTGAGTTCCTCCTTTGGGAACCGTCCAGCTCTATAAGCCTCGACCTCGATTAGTGATTTACGTCGTCTTCAACCAACACAACGTTGTGCGGGTGAAGCCTGGGCAGTGGTGAGTATACGATACTCAGTAGGGACCTCGAGACCCCCGAAGGTCTCCCAGAATCCACAAAGGATAAACCACAAAGGAAAGATACAATCACGAAGTAACATCTAACACTACTTAGGTATATGCCCATACATATACCTAAGTAATCAATCCCAGTTTGGCTCCGTCATCCGAGCCTAAGTTCGATCACATCCACATAGGATAGTAAAACCCAATCCACACAGGAAATCACAACCCAATCCACATAGGAAAGCACAACCCAATCCACATAGTAAAGCACAACCCAATCCACATTGGAAAGCACAACCCAATCCACAAAAAAAATGCAAGTTAATCATACTGAAGATAATGATTGAAAGTCAAGACTCAACTCACACAGGTATACTTCTTTGTAAGGTGATAGAGATGATCAGATATAGCCACTGATTCATCTAAGCTGGGACCCACGTAGGATACTAAACCAGCTAAGCTGTCGGACCCACATAGGATACAGACCAGCTACTCTGCCAGACCCACGTAGGATAGCAAGAACAGAGTCAAACACTGCCAGACCCACGTAGGATACAAGAATAGTAGTAATCTCCGTCGAACCCAATGGGGGATTTCAGTACGGTCTTCATCGCTGCCGAAAGCACGGAGGATTTCAGTGCAGTCTTCATCGTCATCGAACCCACGAAGGATTTCAGTACGGTCTTCATCGCTGCCGAACCCACGGAGGATTTCAGTGCAGTCTTCATCTCCATTGAACTAACAGAGGATTTCAGTACGGTCTTCATCACTGCCGAACCCATGGAGGATTTCAGTGACGTCTTCATCGTTGTCGAACCCACGGAGGATTTTAGTGCAGTCGTCGTCGCAGTCGCAACCAGCTCTAGGGTTCCCGCACACAGCATGCTCAATTCCAGGAGGGTTTTCTCCACGAGCCAAGGGGTCAATACATAAAATGACACGTAGACCAGGGTTGATGTAGTGCAAAGTTCCGTCATGGTAATAGTAACATAACGCGACAGACGGCGCGTCAATCGGACGCCTGGTCTGAGAGTTATTGGCTTTTTCGTTCTAGGGGCCCGGTTGGTTTTTTAAGTCAAAACCAACCCGACCACACTCCAACTGCGTCCAAACCATGAGCATAGTAAGCCAAAAGGTCCTTCTCACTAATAGGAATCCAACAAAGTCGACGACACGTCAATCAGATGTCTGGAGCTCAAGTTATAAGCGTTTCCGCTCCGAGGGCCTGGTTGGATTCATGTTCGAACCAACCCAACCATACACAAAGTACTCCGAAACCTGGAGTGTAATATACCTAAACTACCACCTCGATCCAAGTATCGCATCGCAACTGACGTTGCATCGATTGGAGGTCCGTAGCCCAAGATATGGACGAAAGAACGAACATGTCCGGTTTTAGGGGGTTTTGGGCCCGAACCGACCCGGCCCGAGACCCCCTGGGTAGGCCCGAACTGGGTCGACCTGAACCAGGACAGGGTCCGGCCCTTTAGGGAGAGGCCCGGCCCAACCGCCACGACCCGACCCTACCGGTGCGGCCTGGGCGGCCGGTCGGCCTGGCACGGACGCGGTCGCGTGGCCAGACAGCTCGACTCGGCCGAGTAGTCGCAGAAAGGGGGGGGGGGGGGGGGGGCGCTGCCCCCCTAATTAAACCCCCCCCCCACATGGGTGCCACTCCTTGACATCCAGGGGTTACGACCCCCGGTCTTCCTTCTAAAATATCCTGCCCGGTCCGGCCAACCAGTGCAGTCGTCGTGGGACCCCGCGGCCCCGCCCCTCCGAGGTGCCGGCGGCCGGCGGTTCCGGCCGCCCCGCCTTGCACCGTCACATCTTTGAGCCGCGGCCTTGTCCGACCGGCGCCGCACGATGGCGCCGCTCCCTTCCACCGTGGCCCCACTCCGGTCACGACTTCTTCGCGGTTCTCCGGCGCGGCGCGACGACGCC
Organism: Viscum album; assembly: GCA_963277665.1. Taxonomy (NCBI): domain Eukaryota; kingdom Viridiplantae; phylum Streptophyta; class Magnoliopsida; order Santalales; family Viscaceae; genus Viscum; species Viscum album. The sequence continues at coordinate 1,835,663,785 of OY728161.1, forward strand.
GCGCTCCTTCAGCCGTTCTTCTTTGTTTTCGCACGGTACCGTTGCACCACGCTACCTTTTTTCGTGCCACGACAAACACATCATCAAAGGGGGAGGTGGGTCAGCCATGTTCGTGCGGTCCAACCTCCTCCCATTAATCCGATACCAAGCGGCTTAAGAAATTGACGGTTGGAAGGTCCAGAAAATTCAGGAACCAAAATCAAACCCCTACATCGATAACGAGTTTAACGAGGTTTGTCGCGGGAAAGGGACATCGCAGAAAAGACGTCGCGAGGTAAAGCTCCGTATGCGCTTGACGGAGATCGTCTGAGGGGGAGAGGCATCTCACACTGGCTGTAGAGAGGAGAAGAAAGGCACGACGATCACTCCTTGCGGTGATGGCGTTCTTCATCGGGGTCTTGACGTTCTTCACATTCTCCAATGAAGAAGATGATGATTCCTCATGATTTTGAGTATTCTCTCCCAATCCTTAACACCACAAAACTAACCCAATAATAAAATAATCTCCACTTATTTTATTAATTCATTCCAAGAGTTTAAAATTTAAAAACTCAATTCAATTAATTTAATTAAGGAGTTGGCTTAATTAAAAGAGAGGAGAGGGAAAGTCCCAACATTAATTAAAAGGATGATATTAATAGGAGTTTAAAGGGGTTATGGGGAATGTAAAAAGGCGGGGGATCGTGTGGGCCCCACCTCTCCTTTATTCTCCCAAGGGAAGTTAGCAACCCAACTTCCATACAAAGGATAAAACTACTTAGAAGAAAAATAAAATTGGAATACAATTTTATTTTATTCTTCACTTAAACGTCAAATTTTAAACAACTCCTCTTGAGAAAACACTCCTTCGAAAAAGGTATTTTTATTCAATTACCGGTGATGAGGTTCCATCGGTGCCCTCCGATTTTGATTCTGATCATCGGTTCAAAAGATAGAAAAACTCGCTCGTTCGTTCACTAAACGTACCCGAGATAAACTTCGGAAATTGATTCCGGGCACACTGGGCCTCAAAATCAGGTGCCTTCAGAAACTGCGTTTTTGTAAAATCCAAAAGAAAATTAAGAAAAAATTTCCCTTTAATTGTATGGGTCTTTACAATAACAAAGAAATAGAATTTGGAAGAAGAAGGTAACTTTTAAAGAGGTAGTGAAATTAATACCTCTTCTTTGGGGGCTTCCTTTTGATTTGAACAAAAGGGATCATTATGATAGATTTATGATCAAGGTATGGACACTAGTTTTAATTGAGGATATATGGGTGGATATTGGGGCATGTTTTGGCTGAGAAAAATGGCTTTGGGGGGTGAATTTTAGAGAAGTGTAATTGCCTTTTATAAGAGGGGTGTCGAGAACCTTTGAAAAAACAAGAAATACTTTTTTATTACACTATAATATTAGGTTTATAATAGCTCAAAATGAACTTATTTATAGTATTAGGTGGTTATGAGTCTAAATACATTTAACCAATAGGTTTTGGACATTTTTACTTTACCCTATTAACATTATATTTTATATTTAACTCTTAGATAAGTTTTCTAACATTTGACATGTCTCCTTGTATTTTTATTTTATATGGTTAATAAAAATACAATAAAATGCCAAGAGAACCCCAAATTTTTTGTTAATGAAATGTATATTATTATATACATCTTTCAACCGATCCATTGATTTAGAGTACTTTTATATAATTTAATAATATAGTATTTTTTTTAAAAACTCATTTATGTCAATTTTGACACTATTTGGTATTGGGTTTTTTTGGAAAGTCATTAAAGTTCATTACATAAAAAAGTACATTAAATCAACTAAAACATGTCATATTCACCTATAATATTTGTGGAAGTGATCAAAATTCTCAATTGACATTTATTGTTATTTAATAATGTCAATTATTTTAATCATTCATTAATAAGGCAATTAATGCATCATCATAGTGTCATAAATAAATATAATTATTAAATGCCTTAAAATTATAAATAAAATAACATGATGTAGAAAATCCTTTTGGATTTCTAATTAATATTTATAGTTGAATTTATCTTATGTATAACACTATATTAATAATGGTTTACTTATTAAACATTAAATTTAACACTTTTAACTCTTATTTAAATAAAATAATAATATATGTCCTAATCTAATACAAGTGAACCAAAAAGATCATATTTTATTCCTAAGTTTTTTTTGGTCGAAATACACATATCCAATATATTTAGGACACATGTTAGTGTATTTATAATATCATTTTTATCTCTAACTGCCATATTTACATTTAACTGTGGAAAATAAAAGTCAAAAGATATTATGCATCAAAAATTATATTTATCTTGTTGAAAAACATTATACTTATTGGTTTGACCCATGTCTCTCCGATTTTTATAAATTTAATACATAGAAGTGGTAAAATTACGTTTAATGAAAATTTGCAAATATGTAGATAAGGTTGGTAAAAGGTGGTAAACTGTTCAATAACATTTTATACATCTATTCTTATTATATAATGGTAATAATTAATTACATTGAACATATATATGTATTTTATAAATATTTTCACATATAATAAATTCAAATAAAATAAATAATTTGGTAAATAAAAGTCGATTTTAAACAATAACACAATGTTTTTCACTATTCATCAAAAATTGAATGTTTTCAGAAAAGTACCAAAAATTCACCCTAAGCTTATTTTGATATTATAAATTCAAAAATGAATCCTATTTTACAAATTTCAAAACATAGAAATTTTATTAATTAATTTCAAATTAATTTCTTGTTGTCAAAAACAAAACCTGGGTTTTATAAATAGTAAAAACTATCAAAAGATTGACATGTGTTTATGTCCAATTTAAATGTGAAATAACTTATAATGAACTAAAATGAATTAAATTATAAAAATATAATTTTATTATACTTAAAAACCATTAAAATGTATAATCTGACACTATAAATTATTTTGATTAAAAAAATTTCTTTTCAAATAAATATTTGTATTTTTTCACTATTCATCAAAATATTTTTGTTTTTAGAAACATAGAAATTTATTATTAAAACTAAATTTTAATATCTTGATTCTTAATGATAATTTTATTTTTCCAAATTTAATATATAAAAGTTTTAAATATTTGATTTAAAATGGGTTTTCCATTAAAAGGTGGCAAAATTTCATTTTCTTAAAAATACCTCTTTTCTCTAAATAATTGAATTTGTTCAAATATTATGTATACGAAACACAGAATATGGATGATAAAATTATATGGAATATATTAAATTCAAATTACATATAATACAATTCATAACCTCTTTTTGAAGGGCTACTGTGTTAGGTATTAATGCCCTCGAACTCAGTGTTTCATGTAGCGCATATTATTGAATTACATTGAAAAGATAACATACTATGAAATCTTGGGGTGTTACATATAGAGTCTATGATTATATACCTAAGGTATTATTTTCCCTACATAACAGAGAATATTTCCCTAAAAATTATATTTTTTTGTACATTATATATAATTGTCTTGTTGATAATGAACCGCTGTATATCTTGGGGAAGTGAGATTCATGTATTAAAACCAATAGTGAGAGCTTACTGGTTCTATGAAATATAAGTTATTTCCCAAAACTATGATGAATTAATATTTCTATCATGTATATTTATGATGCAGGTTTATGTAACACATTCATCAATGGTTAATAAAGCATTCCTAGGGGATTTTGGGTTACTTATCATTGGGAAAATACTGGTACACGATAGAAAAAGAAAAAAAATCAGATACATGAGGGATTCAAAAGTATAGAACAACATGACTTGCCCAATTAGTTAAAAGGGTTTAGTGATTCTTAAGACAAAAGTAATTATATTAGAGTTTTTGTAAAAGAAAGTACACTTTTATAAATATTATATCCATATAATGTATAAGAGGGTATGATTTTAAAAATGTGATAGAACACTTAATTCTAGGAAGTTGTACTTGATGCTAAATGATGTATAGAGTACTAAAAGAGTATTTTCCATGGGAGGGTGAGTATTAATTTTCAATTTATCTGAAATTCAACATTGGTGTTAGGGGTTTTCTTTTTTAAAATGAAAACCAATGTGTTATGGTATGTCTGATGTGGAAGAAAACGATGGTGAAATATTTGGAAATAAATCTAGAGTATTTCAATTCTAACCCAATGGAAAATGGTTCAGATGATTATTTATATTTCTCTTGAAATGATATGAAAAAGATAAAAATTAATAATCCAGAATGCTAATTTTAATGCATGTTTTATGTATAAGGACATTCATATAGTTGATGTTGATAGGGTAGTAGATAATTAAGGGTTCATTATAATGTTCATCTTCAACGTGTACCTATGAATTTAACAATATAACTGGTGGATCTCTCCCCTCTAATGGGAGTTGGGTGTGAATGATTAGATTTCATCATTACAAAAAAAATACAATGGATTTGACCCCTCATTAATAAGGATAGAAGAATTTATAGAACAAATTCTTATATCATATCAAAAATTAACATGACGGTATAATCAGAAAGAATGAAATGTTGAAAGTTAATTTTTTGACAAAATGAAGGTGTCATTTTATTTGAATTTTTTTCCACATTATTGATTCTCAGCACCTTCTAGGCCATTCTTTATATTATTTCATCATAATAATTATACAATTGTAATATTGATTTGAAAAATATGATCCATTATATTGAATAAGATGAATAAATCATTACAAAACATCAAAAAAAAATGTGTTCATGGTTGTATTACATGGTGTGGATAATTGGGAAGAAATTATATGGGTTGTAGTAAAAACCTATCCAGTTATACAAATAATTAGAATCATTTATTAATATAAATTTATAGAAATATTTCCACAAGAATTAGATCTACTACACAAAAAAGTTTGGGTATGAATAAATAATAATTCTTCAATATGTGGTTAACATGCTCATTGTCTTTTCTTATTGGCCTAGTATTGATGAGATTAATTGTTATTTGGAAAAGGAGTCTGAGATGAATGATCTTCAAGAAGAAGGAAATATTTATTTTTATTGAATATCAAAAGAGAATACATGACATGAAAATTTATGTTATCAAATAATTACTAAATTTTAACTTATTTGAAAAAAAATTATGCTGGAAACAATGAAAATATATAGTACCATGGAAATACATTTCTAATTTTCAACAGAGAAATCACCAAAGAAGACATAAGAGCCTCTTTTTACTAAAGTGTTTAAAAAAATTTATGTTTTGGTATGATTGATGTATTCCAGGATTTTTAGTTATTACGCTATTACATATGTGGTGGGAGTTCTGAGATGGTGCATGGACATACTTGGAAAGAAACATTTGAAATCAGTTATGTGAATAATAAGATATTTGAAACGAAGATAAGAAACATCTATGTGATTTGGAAAGGAATATTAACTGTATGGGTATGTGAATAATGACCATAGAGGTGATTTAAAAAGATGGAGCGGTACCATAGGTTTAGTATTTACCTATAAATGAACATCACTAAGATGGACACGTCAGTTGTTGAAGATAGTGGGATTTGCTACAATAGTGTAAGAACACATTATTATAATAAAAGATGGAATGATGATGGTTTGGCTAACGAACATCATGGATAAGGTAGGTATATTGTGAATGTAAAATGTATTTCAATATGATGTTTAGAGTGCTATAAATATTGAAATGTAAATAGGAATTCATGTAGTAATGAAGAAAGTTCAGTTTATGTAACATTTTAATGCAGTCTTGATATAAAATTAGTGAAATCCATGGAAGAATATTAATGGAACCCACAATACAAAAGTGATGTTGATGAATAAGGTGCAATTACAGATTTTGTGTCACAATTGTACCTTAGGTGGTATCTATTGATGAATGTGTGTTGAGGATAATAATAGGGGAAAACATAATGGTTGTACAAAAGGAAAAATATATTTATTTCAAGAATCGTTATCTTAATGTTGAATGTAGTTATGAATGTTGTCACAGTTGTGTGAATAATATAAAGGTCATTGATTATAAAAGGTTTTTTATGTTAGTAAAATAGATAAAGGAAAATACAATGGATTTAGATCTTGGTGAGGGAGTAGTGGAATGGTGTAGCCTGATCATTTTGGATGAAGTTGGGTTTGATGATAGAAGCACGAATAGAATTTTTAAATGGATTTCTGGAACACTAATAAGAAACTATGGCAGTGACGACTAGTTGTAAGAAGTTTGAAAAATAAAAATATGCTATCTTGGAAATTAATGGTATTAGTCACAATATCTCCCTTGAATTATTTCCAATGACAACATATTTGTGTATACATGAGTGTTTGAGAAACAATAGTATAGTGTACTTATTATTTGTTTTTTGGGAACAAACATCACCTTCTTTAATATCTCATACGAGTTAGGGTTTCAATGTGAGAAATTTTTTTATCTCTCAATAATTGTCTTCTACAAATTAGTGAAGTTTTTATACCTCTTAATTGATGTACTAATTTATCCCGAATAAAATTAACAACTATATCTTGAAAACATACCTAAATTTTTATTTTTTCCATTTCATTACCTGTATTACATTTCTATCACTACGAATCTAGAATTTTCCACAATAAGTATCATACCATTTTAATAAGGATATTGTCCTTAGAGTATATTATGAATCTCTGAATATTATTATCATCATACACGTGGTTAACTCAGATAATTATTTATATATAGGTGAATATGATGAAGATACATCTATTCAAATAATGACTCACCCCAATGTTTATGAGGAAGAAATGTGTAAGTGATATCTTAGAAAAACTCAAAGTCTAGGATCCCTGATTAGTAGTCATATTTTACCCCCTCCAACAGATATATCAAAATTACAATATCAGGGATTGACCATATCTCACTCACTGCCTAATTAAATTGAATATCCTATAATCGATTATAGATTTTTCATATATAAAGATAAGGTCATGTATAATTGATATCTCAATTACAAGTTACGCATGTGAAATATTTGAACTATTTATATATTTTAGATAGTGAACAATACATTTCATCTAATGATTCTCTCCCATATTTATGAAAATTAATCAACCCATGATGGCATTGTTTAACAAATGAACTTCTCATGGATTTATGAACCCATTTTATTTTAACTTAGTATGTATGAGTTTTTATTAATTCCATGAATTGTGGTTATAGTTATTGCAATTTCATGGAATAAACCCTAGGATGGCCTATGATGGACATTAAGAATAATTATAGGGGACCTAATCATGTTAGTCTCCTTCCATGGTATATATTCTCAAATCGACCCAATGATCAATTCCACTATAAAAGATTTACTCTATCATTTATTTAGATTCCTAGATATAGGGAATATAATTATGACATCAACATGTGTAAATGAAGAGAATTTTGTATAATTATCAGTGGATGTACCACTCCTCCACCCATATTTGGTAATAAAATATTAATAATCTTTAATGGCACAAATGATACCTGATATCATTCATACATGTTGTGTCTCAATTTGAAAACATGATGGGAAAAATAAAACAAAAATAAGAAAATGTGTTAGGATAATTCTTAAAAAAATATATGATACATAATTAATATGGTAGAAAAAACCTGGTAGATATCTTTAATTAGGGTTTGGAAGACCTTCATTGATAATTCCACTAAAAATTTATATCAATGTAAAAATAAAGTGACCTTTGATCTGTAAAAATATATGAACAGTTGTAATAATAGGGTTTAGGTCATTGTTTCTATATCAAAGGGTCTGACATGATCCTTTATGATGGATCTTAAATTGAAGAAATTTCCATAAAAAGAATAAAAAACCTTTTATATGACCTCCCAACACCTCTGATATAGTTTAAATATGATGTTATATTTTTTAATTTTAATGAATATTAAAAAATATTGAACGATTATATCCAAAACTTGATTTAAAAATAAATACAAATACGATTAGATGTTGGAAGGTGGGGTAGAAAAAATAAATATTATTCAAAGATTATTATTGACATTAGATTTAGCCTCTAAACCAAAAAAATATCAAATTATTCCTTTTCCAAAAATTAAATAACAATAAAAGATACCTAAAATGTGTTAATAGAGGAAAAAATGTGTCCACTATTTGAATATTAATGGAAAAATATAATATTTTTATAAAAAATATTTTCTCTAATTTTACGAAATAAATTATTTATAGAATATCATGCCAATAATTTCTAATCCATGGAATCCCAATATGATGGGTCTCAGTTAACTCTTCAATTATTTCCCATAGCATTGGGGTTTTCCAAAAAATTAAAAAATTATTTTTATTCATGGATATGTAGAAAAATATAGTCCCCTTGAGATGTGTTAAATAAGAAAAATTTAATGTTTATGAAGCTAATATATCATATATCTCACCAGAGGATGAATAAGAATTGTCAGAAGCTCCTTGTATGAATGTGAAAATTGGAAATGACTGGATTACTAAAAAATTAGTTACTTATGGGTCTTCATTCTATATAGAATAATTGAATCAACCAACAGATTCCCCATATTCCCAAATCTTCAAGGACCTGGCTGATTTAAAACCACCATGTTATTAAATCTATCCATCCATGATATGGTGTATCATGGAAAACATTCGTAAGCTATAGGAAAAATGAACCCATAATGGTTATAATTCCATTTCAGGGAAATAATGGCTTCATACCACTGTATTTTTTAGTATGAGAACCACCCAACCATACATAAGTTTTATCATATGATGAGTTATAATATGATTTATTTCATTTTGAATCATATAGATAATAAATTTTCTAATTAAAAAGATAAAAATTCTTCAATCAATACAACTTATTTCCATTGTTAATGGGAAGAGTTCATAAAGGATGATTAGTTATTGGGTTATGGGGTTGATGTGGATCCAAATATTTTGGAAATATCAACAATAATTCTATTCATAAAAAAATACTAAGAGGAATGAACATTATTAGTCCTAAAAGTACCACAAAACTACACATAAATCATTCGATATTTATTATGATCCAATTATGAAAGAGGGAAATTTATAAAATATGATATTGTCTCACAATAATCTAAATTGAGGATGGATTACTCAGTATGAACTAAATAAGGTAAATATTCCATCATATTATGGTTAGGGGAATGAAACATAAGTACTGGCAGCCTCATCCCTCATTCTTTAAGCTATGGAATATTTTCATTTTGGGTATGATTTACCCCTATACTAGTTTTATTATGTAAAGAAATTTATTTTTATTTCAAATAAGTTTACAATTTAGGATTCCCTTCACCTTTCATATGATCTTCAACATGTTCACATGGACACCATTTTAATACCTCAAGGGTTTGAGGCCAAGGTGGCTGCTATTGAGGTATATCATATACACACAAACCAAAATTAATGTCACTGAATCAATTAAATAATAAAATATAACTGATATATTTCAATATAAGTAACATTAAACCCTTGTATATATCTATAATGATTGTTTATATCATCTCCATCAGGCCATTTTTGATAATGACTATCGGGTCATACTCATTCCATTTATTGAAATATGGTGCTTTTTTAATGAGACAGATTATTCTCCATCAAACATGATATTAAATAGGTGGGAGAAGAACATTAGGAAATATTTCGATTAAAACAATCTCAATGTTTTCTTTAGAGACCTTTTATCTTACTTTGAGTTTCTTCATTGTGAAATATAGAGATTTAAATAAATTGTGGGGATTTTTTGGATTTATTTATATTTGTAAATTATTTTTTATTAATATGAACTTCTTAGGTACTCTATTATGGAGTTGTTATAGTGTTCCGAAGATATAGTATCCCCTTTGAGTCATAAAAATTTAAATATATAGACATATAATTTCATAAATTTAATGGATGTAATCCATTGGTATTTTTTTAAATAGATCATGTAGACTAATGTCAGTAATTTGTATCTGACCAACCTGATATGTGATCTTGGTAAAGATTATGTGTGTCCCATCCATAGAATCAAACTTTTGAGAAAGATTTAGGAGTATTTTTGGACATGTTCAACCCATATAAAAGTTCAATTCGTCTATTAATTATACTATCAAATGAATTAAATGAAGCTACTCTAATAGTAAAACCACAACCGATATAAGATATATAAGTATCACTTTCATGTTGATAAATATCACCCGAGAGTAACTTTACATAAGGGTTAGTATGTCCAATATTAAGACCGTATAACTAATAATCTTTGTTCAATTCCACATGAACAATCATAAAAGATTAAGAAAATTTGGATTGAAATCATTTTAAACCATCCTATTGATTTTGGTGGAATCTCTCGAATCGAGAAATGAAATATGTTAATATGGACCTACAAGAGATTAGTATTCTTAGAGTGTAATAATATTTATATAATTTATTAAATTATTATGAAATGTATTTTAGATATTTAACATCATTTCATATCTTCTTAACAAAGCTAACATTGTATGATTATTTGATATTTTTCATAAATGATTGATTTTTCAATGAAAAGTGAACAATAATGATTTTTCAAATATTGTGATAACATGAATAAATTTATAATTTATAACATAACATAGGTTTGATCTGTATGTGAAATGTGAATATTTTTTTAGTAATATCAATATTTCCCTTTTAATTAATGTCATTCATAATTATGATATATGATTTTTAATGCATAAAACACATTTTTATTCAAATCATATTTTGTTTTGATGTAAAAATTTATATTGAAAAACATTTAAAAACATATAGAGATAGAATTTTTTTAAATAGATGCTATATTTTGAATTAAGATGATTAAAATTTGGTGAAAGGTCCAATTTGTTTTTCCTTATGAATAGTAACCTTAGTAAAATTTCTCTCATTGGTTAAGGGTAAATATGGTAATTAAAGATGAATTTAACATGATAAAGAATTATAAATATAATAAATAGTTTTATTAATTTAATTGTATGATTCAATTTTGTACATCATCTCTTGAATATTGAAAACATGACAATTTTTTTGAATTTTATTTCTTTTTGTTGTTTATAAAGTATATCTAATCTAAGATGTAAAAAATGTCATTTTCATCATTTTAATATATTTTAAATAATTATAGTGGATGAAAATAACTTAAAATTTGTTAAATATGATTAATAGAAATATGAATGAATTTTCTATAAGGGTAATTAATTTTTAAATTATAAAAATTAAATAATTTCAAGAAATTCTTATGCAACACCCACATATAATTTATCAAATTAATAAAGAAATATAATAAAAGTTTTTAACAATATTTGAACTATTATTAATTGATTAAATTTTAATATAACAAATATTTTTTTGATAAATACAACATATTTGTGATGTTTTAATGGATTATATTGTAATTTTGTCTTTTTCATGATGTTTTCAATTAAGAATCAAATAAATAGTGTAATAAAAGAAATTAATTATATTTTTTGAGTACATTATTTTTTTATATAATGTAAAAATAATGAAAATTATGTACAGATATTTGGGGGAAATTATTTGGTATATAATTTATCTCCTGACCATTTATGATCCAATTTATCTTTAATTATAAATTGTATTTCTCCAACTGTGTAAGAATCATTATTATCATTGTAATTATCAAATGGGTTTATAAGCGGTTAAAATACTATGATTTTGGTAAAAATAATGATATAAAAATGTATTTTTTTATTTGGAATGATTGTTTTACTCATAATAATATTATATGAAATTTTATAAATTTATAGACATTTTGACATAAAAAAATATTATATATCCATTTAAAACTTTATCAAATTAAAAAATTAAAATTCTGTGACATATTAAAGGACACCACATCATTTATTTAATTACACCACATTGTGAAACCTAGAACCAAAAAATTTGAATAATGTATCCCCTAATAAAATATATTCATATTCTTGATATTTAGTTCTTCCCAAACGTACTACCATAGTACCCTACATAGAATTACAATGTTGGTATCTCTAACAGAAGGTAATTATCTTAACCAAGATCTTTGTGTATTCATTATTATTTTAATGTATTGACTATTTCATAACAATTTATATATAAATAAATAATTATATAAAATTCAAAATTTATCTTATTAATGGAATAGTTTATATGAGGCTTTATCATTATTAAAGGATAATAAAATCGTTTTTTGTGTAAGTGGAGAAAAACCTTCTCAGGAAAAAATATAATTTATTTCCAATCCATGTACATAGGGTTTGTCCTAATTATTGAAATTATGACTATATATGTTATTTAAAAAATATTTATTCTTATATAATTACAATATGAAATAAACCCTCTTACCTTCCATTAAATTGGGACACTATAACAAAGTTCATGTGTACGTGTTGATTATAACCATCATGAAACAATTTGTTCCATTTATTCATTTCCACTCTAAAATAATTGTAAAAAGGAAAATTTTATTGTATTTCTGTGAAATATATGATATAGAATTCATTCTTCAAATTTGAATTATCATATACCTTTATTGTTTTACGTGAAATAAAACATGAAAACAACATTAATGTATATATACGACCTACTATGTCCATGAATGATGTAATTCATTTTTATAGGTCTATAATTTATAGATGAATACAAATATCAATATAATAAATATAGATGATATTTATATCATTAATACTATTATATATATGATGTAACTATACGCATGAAGAAAATATTGACACCCCTGAATTGAAACATACATGAAATACAAATATGTTAACACCCGAGATAATGATAATATTAAAATACTGTAAAAAATAGGTGTTAAAATATTATAAATATATCTTATATGATATTATATATATATATATATATTTGGTTCTCTAATCTATCTATAATAAATAAAATTATAATATATATGATTTTATAAACACTTGTAAGAAAATTAAAACATGAGGTAAGGGGTTTCATGACTTAATTTTCTTTAATTAGATTATATAAATTCTTCATTGATTATATTACTTAAGGAATTTGTTTTAAATAAATATATATCATTTTATACTATATTTATACATATCTAACATATATTTACATTTTTATACATATTTTACTATTTTAAATATTCTTATTTTAATGATTTGATCATTGTAAGGGATTTCAATTCAAATCATTCTCCATTGAGACATATTTAAAAATATAAAACTATTAAATTTTATATTGTGTAGATGATTTCACATTTAAATATTAAACTAAAATATCTATTTATTCAAAAAGAATAAAATTTCAATTAAAGTTTACTAATTTAATAGTATATAATATAAATGATACAAAATTGAATATGGTTTATTTTAAAAATATTATTTTTGGGTTTTTCATTATTCTCATTGAAGAAATATTATTATTTATGCTTTAAAAGGATAAATAACATACTAATCACCATTATTTTTAATGATTTTCCTTAAATTTCTCCAAATTTTCTTTTCATAGATACATTAGTAAAGAAAATAATGGATTAATATAAAACTAGATATTAACTCTCTTTTGAATAGTTTATTCATAAATAAATTTCCTTTTTTTGAAAATTTTGTTATGAAAGAACTTCTTATTCATTGAAATGAAATTTTATGTTATCTTTGAAATATTAAAATTTTTAAAAGTTGTATTTATAAATTTTTCCCAAATATGTCTTTTTCGACATTCATTAAAAAAATAAAAATGATTGTTTTTAAATATTAATGGTGTTAATCTATTTTTCTACCATTGTAACCATTTTTTCAAATAAAATATTCTACATGTTTAATATAGTTTTTCAATGAAAAATCATTAATGAAATATAATTTTAATAATTCACTTCCAATATATTTATTTACTCAAATGTTATTATTTCCTTGAAAAACCAATGTTACTAATGAATTGACAATCATATTTTATGTCTTATTAATTATTTGGTTATTAAATGGTTCTTGAAATATTCAATTTCATATGCTCACATGACATTACATTTCTCTGAAATGTCTATATTACTTTTATTGTGGATATTTTTATTTCATAAATCATCTTCTATATCTATATATGGTGACTTAAGATTTAGGTAATTTGATTGAAAGAGGTGTTATTTATAATCAAAATTATTTTATAGTACAAAAAATAGTGTATGAAGAATATTATAAATGAATTAAATTTATCATTTTTTAGTAAATGAATTCAATGAACATATAGTGCTGAGTGGAACCCAGAATTACATATGCATGTAGTGCATCAATAGGATTAATGATACAAATTAATTTCCCAGCAATATTTTTTTTTGTTTATACCTTCCCATAGTTTAAAATATCTTCCCTCAAGGCCTTAGTGGAGATAGTATAATGACATATGTGATATATACATACATTTTTTTCATTTCCATATTTTAGAATTATTTATTATTTCCCATTATGTAATTGAATTTGATATTATACATGGATACTACTCATGATCATTATTTTGATTAAATTAAATATTTTTATCAATTATTTACCATTCCATATTCATTAACATTTATTTAGTCATAATATATTATGTTATACATAACCATTATTTATAATTTGTATATCACCCTTGTTTTTCATCGTTTCTTCGAGATATGATGAATAAATAGTTGAATGTGATCTATGGTTTCCAATAATTTTTTATTATGTTTTTTATTTAATTTCCAATGTAAAATTGGAATCAATTATATGTCTAGATAATCAATAATTATAAATTGATCAATCCATTAGGATGAGATCTCATTTAACATATTCTATTATAATAAGGTAGACCCAAATTCAAGGAAACCAGAGTCTGTTTTTTATTAGAACTCCTGCATAATTTAATCCCATTATTAATCATCATCAACAAGGGTTCATAATTACCCTACACAATCCAATATTTATCAAGGTATAATTAAATATTCATTCCAAGATGATATTCAGGAGGAAAGAGAAAATATTATAGGTTTCAGTAATGGTGAAAACCATTCATAGTCACCCTTAGTCTCAAAAAGAACATCCTCATTGGTTATAGAGGGTAAAAATGTCTCCATATTTTCTTTTGGATGAAAAAAATCCAATTCATCTCCCATAATTAATTAGAATGAATCTAAGTAATAAAAGATATATGATATCATATATTCCATTTCAATATTATAAAAACTAATTTATACTAGTCTTAATGTTTTTGGAATAGATAATTTTAGTAAAAAGGAAGACATGGAATGAAAAAAATTGTTGTTTCTTTTTTTTTTCTAGAGGGAATGATACAAAAATTACTTTACTAATGTAGAATAAGATTTATCCAAAAGGAACATCACAAATCTTACCAGGTATGATCCCTATTTGAAAACCCTTTATTTGGGACTAATGGATTACAACCACAACTATAATATATGATCCTAGAGAATGAACCAAACATACATTTATATGGTCGACACTAATATAGGCAAGCTCATGAAATGTAATTTCATTTGGGAATTTCAAAATTAAATGTGATTAGTAATATTTTCCCTATGAAAATGAATGCTGGGAAAATTAATTTATGTATTTACATTAGGGGACCTCAAATTGAATTGTTCAAAATATGATATTATAATCCCAATCATGAAGATTTTGATTGACGTAATGACTTACCTATCACCCCTCTACTTTGGGGATAGTTATTAGGGTTGTAACCAAATCCATATGCCCTGTAAATATGTTAAAGAAACCACATTTATGTCACCCCAAGGGAAAAATGTTTATTAGTAGATTCTATTTCACATGTATAATACTAGTTATATATTCCAAGACACAATTCAACATATCATCAAGACACAATTGTTGAAAACCAGGGATGTTGATGTTTATGAAATTTTTGATAACACTAAATAATTTTATGAAAAAATTCCTGACCATGAGATGGTTTTCATTATTCTTGAACACCATATATATAAGATCAAACAGATAATGGTCACTTTTGGGGAAATATTTTGGAAGTTGTATGAACATGTGGAGTTTCAAAATGGTATCTATGTAAACCCAACAATGACTAAGGTGATCCCATAGATTCCTCCTCCTTAAATTCTCAATATGTTTTGTGGAAATCATAGACACATTTCCTACATGATGTTCATTACAGATAACCTTACCCGAAAATGTTTACCATTCATTAAGTCGATAACAAAAGGGGGAACCTATTTATGGGATGAGTGTTTTTAGGATTATTTCAACAACCAAAATTAGTATATCATACACCCAATGAAATTAATACCACCCTTGGAGAGAAGTACACCCATCTTTTATATTTTCACTATGGAGTAATCTCTTGGAACCCTTTTCATTGAAAATAATGATAAAGTAAAGTAAAATTTCTTCTACTAACTCAACTGAACAATTATGGAAACTAATACCTAGTGTTCCGATATTGAGAAGAATTTCATTAACATAATATTTATGTAAAGAAATTTAGTATATTTTTACAACATCACAAGGCCTATTTAATCTCTTACATTTGTCTTCTAAAATACATTCATTGTATCCCTATTCAATATATACATTTATCATAATGTGAATCCATCCTACAATAGTTTGGAAACTTATTTATATCACATTAGGAATTTAATAGGAAAACATTATTGGGTTTTATGTCACTAAATGCTACCCCGAAAAATGATCCATTGTTTACATAGATTCTTGGAGAATAAGTCAACTCCATTAGTGACAGTCTATATAAATAAAAAATATTCTCTAATGGAGGCTCAAATTTTTTGACGAGAAGGCTAATGTTTAATCTAATGATTAAAATAGTTGAAATTGGAATTATTTTCATCTCAATTATAAATGAGATTCTTCCCAATTACTTCATACAATTAGAGAAACAAACCAGTGATGTATCAAAATACTCGGAGATCATTTCTAGTGTAGAACCTTCACTCAAAAGAATATTATCCCACATAAAGATCATATTTGACTCATAATTGGTGATGTAGTAGATTAATAATGAATATTACATAAATACATATGAATTAATTTTCATAAAAAATACATATAATGGGTAATGACGTTATTCCACTATGAGAATATATTCTCTGTCATTTCACCTTCATCTAATGAATATCCACGTTTTTTATCCAATCCATCTATTTAAATTGTTCATCTAGACTAGGATGAAAAATATTATTAACATAATACATCATAAAATGGAATATTGTTCACACACTTGATATCAATACTACCATAGATCAAGTTGATCTCATATCCTCTCATGTTGAAACCACCACTAGTTGGATTCCCCAAAGATATAGTTTCTCAAAACAACACAATCCTACTAAATCAAGCATTAATGGAATGTACTTGACATTGTGTATTGAAGTATTCCCTCTATAATTAGAATTTTCTAAAAATTACCCTTTAAATAATTAGTTATTTGAGTCCTCCTAAATTTAATAATGAAGGATAAGTTGATGATTTTATGCATTCAATACATGAAAGATCATTTAGTTCTTTAAATCATGATCAAAACTCTCTAATTAAGAATAGAGGCATGAATGATTTTAATCATTAATGATGAATGAATGAATTTTATTTAACAAGAAATTTTATGATTCTGTTATTCAATACTATTACATACATAAACCATAAGAGCTATAGCATACCACAACTATTTATAGCCATTTACCATATTAGGAATTGATTTTATTTCTCTATGTTCACCTTCCATGATGCTCGAAATCATGTAAATACATTTTACAACTGAATTATTCGATAAATGGCATGATTTTATTACCTTAATGTGGTTTGATCAAATTAAGTCATGTATTTTTTGGAATAAAATACCATTAAATGATTTTTGGTCACCCATACAATATTCACAAACAACTACAAAAAATCAAGTCCTTATAATGTAAATAGTGTATATCCGGATTAAAAATAATTTCATGACCACACACCCCCTATCAAAAAGTGGTGTATTAAAAGATATAGGATTTATATAAGGCCCAAAATAATATTAATAAGATGATGGGGGAACAACATGTGTACTCATAACTATAAAAAGAATTATTGTTTATAGATTTATCAAATAATAACTTATAATAGTACTCAATTGACAACATATTCACTCTACTCTAGAGAATTTTCTATCCTACCCAATGAGTTTCATAAACACTCTCTTTGTGTCCTTATGTCCTATAATTTTTTTGAGTAAATACACTCCAAAAAGAGTCTTGTTTAGTAGGAATGACATGATAATAAAAGGGTCAAAATAATAAAACTCTTATAAATACAACATAAAATTATTTCATTACAATTGAATAAGAATGTTTTCCTTTCACACCTTCCTCTGTGGATAACTATTATTTATTCTTGAAATAACAATGAAACCTAAGAATAATCTTATATATCATGAGGAAACGTGGTAGATACATTATATCTTATATAATTTGTACACTAATTGAACATATTCCAACATTTTAATTATTAGATTTCTTGTAAATCCATCCACAAATGAATTATTTCTTAAAAACAATTTACATGCCATCACATAGAGTTAAAATCACCATCAATCTATGATGATAAGCCATATAGGCAATGTATTTGACACATGAACCTAAATTTCATAACATTATGATCCTAAATGTAAGACCATAAACTACTCAACATGTTTATCCTATTAAAATTTCATTAGACTACAAGTTATATATGTCAATAAAACAAAATATTAAACTTCCTGGAATATATTTTTTTCAATAAATTAAAATGTAATTCAAATATTTCAAATCACATGATAGAAAGCATTAAAATACAATTTCATTTCTATGAAAACATTAATAGAATAGAATTAACCATTTATTGGGGAATTTATTTTTTCAATATTAGTAATATATATATATATATATATATATATATATTGGTTCTATAATCATAAATACTGAATCTAATATAGTATAAAAATATCCCTCTCACCTAGAAACAAATCCCCTCTTATATATTTCAAAATTATATTAAAGGATTTCTCCTTCAAAACAATTAATGGATCCATTCGTGATGTTTGAAGAAACATAATGATAACTCTAGTCATTAAACCATGTTCAACAAAACAATTTTCTTAACAATACCCATTATCATTCAATATCAAAGAAAATTTAACTATAATTCAATGACATTGAATCATGATTTCATTCCCATATGTATTTTCTAAATCTATTTTATGGTAGTTGAGGATTATCTCTGGCATGATTCCCACATTGTGACGTACATATTAATAGCAATATTTTTTATATTTTGTGAAAATATGATGTCAAATCAAATTGTTTCCTTATTTTAGTCCTCAAGCGAAACAATTCAGGGAAACTTTCTCTTAAAAATATTAATAATTATATTTCCTTAAGCTAAAATACAAAAAACTAGATCAGTACATGAAATAAAATTATTAAACATATTAAATTAATATACATAAAACCAATGACCTCATAACATTGTATTTACATGAATTAAGTTCCTTTGACCTATAACATGGACAATTTCTCACATACAACACATTTAATCTTAAAACTGAAATAAAATTTAGTCTTCGATCATGAAAAAAATTGGAGAATATGATTTGGTTAATTTCTATTGTATCTTTTATTGAGATATAACATTTTTAACTAAAATTATTTCAAAAAGTTTCAAATCATGTAAAACCACATGTCTTATGAACCACTATAAAAAACCATATTAAACATCCATGGTGGGTGTTAAAAATCTGTTATATTGACATAATTATAAAACTCATGTGTACATTCTACATGAATGTATCCCTCCACCAAGTTTTGTTAGAAACTATGATATAGTGCCATTTAGAAGTTCATGTTTAAATATTTATATTTTATTAAGATATATACTTATTTTTAATGTACAAGAACCAACCACATGATCAATAAATATTATTTTCCACATATTTTTTTAGTACCACAAACCTCATCCTATTTTGATTGGGTTTAATCTCATTACTAAACACTGAGACAATTTGATACCATTTTCTCTAATATATATATTATGTGTAGAATGATTATTTAGGTTACACAACCTGTAGGGGGTGCATAAATCATTTATCCATGGCCCAATTATAAATATTACCCGATCCATTTTTGCCTGGATAATTATATTATAACACTTCCCATTGGGTTTCTCCTTAACTACTTCAATAATGAGATGAATCTATCCATTTTTACAAATGATTTTAACTAATGAAGTACTCTTATCATATAGTTTTATAATCACAAACCTATGGCATTGTTGAAAAGCACCAACTTGGGGAATCCTGGTCACATGATTCCAAACTATATGGTGTTATATATTGGTCACACTATGTTAAACTGCATAAATTATAGTGCGTCCTACAAAAACATATTTTTTTAGAGTAGTCTAACTCAATTGTTATAACATTCATTAACATTATGAAATCCCATGTAAGATCATAAAAGAAACCTGGATAGCAATACATGATGCAATGGTAAAAGAAAAATGAAACTTCTTCAAAATAATAGACAAATATAAAATGGTAAAAATAAATATTGATTTATTTATCCATTAATAAATGTAAAATAAATATTAAAACTTAATAATATCCTTTTTTTTAATTTTGTGGATGTGATCATATTTTATTCAATATATATCATGGTTCATATAATATATGACATAAAAAATTCAACCAACATGATAAGAACTATGTGCTTCATGATTACCAGTATTTTGATATATATAGTTATTCATATATATCATACATCAAGATCATTAGTGAATATAAATTTTATTCTTATCAATTATCCTCATTTTATTAGTTCACAATCGTTTGACTCAACCATGTGAGTATTTCTCATCCAATCGACACTAAAAAATAGATTCAAAATTTTTAACATGATCCAAATCTATGCATCTCCAATACAAAATGGTCAATATTGCATGAACATATACTATATTGAATTATATTCCATGTGATAATATGTTAAATGTCATGACACATGGGGCCCCACACTAGTAACAAATATCTTGTTGTATCTAAACTGATTGTTTTTTTGTGATCCCCATATATGATTCATGACATGCACTAGATCATTGAAATTAGTAGGGGAAAAGTCATATAATACTATAATTATAATATAATGATTAATAAATTTTCCTTCATTTCATCCAAAATAGATAATGCGAAGGATTTATCCTCTATAATAACTACGTGTGGCATGATTCACAATACCTTACGATAGCTAATGAATTCTAAATCAAATATCATGGGTCCAAAAATATCTTATTCAATCTCAATCCCTCTAAAATATAATTATAGTTACCTTGATAAATTTATATTCTGATAACATCACATATATTTACATATATATTATTCACATAATTTATTTTGTGTTTCAATGAACATAACCCTTCATTTCTATTATTAAATATTGTATCAGAATCCCAATAAAAACAATATCTTGAAATGTCATTAAAAGGATTTATATATATTTTTTACATTGAGATGAATATTCTCTCTATGTAGAATGTACTATAATATTTTTATTAATTTGAAAAAAATTCTATGGAATATATCATTTGAATTTTGTATTTTGGTTATCCTTGAAGTACTTACAACCTCTCAAGTTCATATTTCGAATAATTTTGATCATGAAATAAATATTTAAACATTCCACAGTGGTGTTTGAATACCATGGGCTCCCATATGACATGTGGGATTTTATATTGTAATCCTTAAAATGATCCAATAAATAGTAAAATAAACTGAGTCCACGTCAAGATTTGTTGTCTTATTTTTTTCACTGGTATTATTGTTCACATTAGTTGTTTACGTTCCCCTATAAAATTTTTTGTTTCACCATTTCGTTCAAGACTAATAATAGTAAACTATGTAATCTAACTGGTGATATTATCAAAATTTTTATATTAAATATAATTCACATTGGGAAACATCTATCCCAAATTAGTTACATTATCTTACCAGTTGTTATCCAAACTAGGTGACCGTAATCATCAAACATTGATCATACAAACAACATTACCATAATCTACAAGCTTCACTCTAGAATTTTTTCTATAGTATCATTGGGGTCATATTTCATATCTAGTTTTATCATTACCTCTATGCACATATTATCTCACATGTCATTAGTTTAGAAACAACAATACTAAAAAATGTGTATTCATTATCAAGGTGATATATATTAGTGTTGGGGTATTATTTCATGTTAGGATTTCCCCACCCATGATAAATAAATTATCACCCCATTGGGGATGATTGTTATGACCTTAAATTACAATAACACTTCCATGTTGTAGTCAATACCAATGTTTGGTCCTCCTTAACATCGGGGATTTCCTTCCAATTCAAGATAGACTCTTACCATTTTATGAAATCCAAAGGAAAATTAAATCCATCCCCAATTGTTTAAAAATTATTACCCATATACTCTTGATAATAAGTGAGATATAAATCATATAATAATTAAAATCCATAAATGAGGTATTTATATATTTCTTAATTATTACTCATAAAGTCATATTCTTCTAAGACATCGGAATATGCTAGATAATATCATATAGAAGATTGAATTCTTGTGGGGTAAACTATATGGCTAAATACAAAAATTATTTATGTTTTATTAACTAAACAATCTAGGTAAATATTATAGAAATTTAATATTTTATGATTTTAAATGAATATGTTCTCAATACATAGATTCACTATGTTTATAGGGTCCATAACCTTCTCAAATAACCTTATATCTACACTACATTCCCAATGATATTTAATCATAACAATACATCCATGATTATCAATTGAAGTGATATAGTCACAAAGGGGAAATGATTTCTCATAATTATTATTAGTTTTAATGTATTCATCAATAATAAAATTGGAATACTCATGTAGAGAGGAATTTGCATTATTCATTTTATGACCCATTAACATCACATCAAAAACAATAATTAGATTTTGGTCAATGGTTATACCTTACATACCTATTCTATATCAATATATCTTAAATGAAATTACAATTTTAATCTTTAAAAACTATAGAATTTTAATATTATTGTGGACATTATCACTATTAATTTTATTCATTCATTCATCATTTCGAAATTATTTTGCAAGAGTATGATCTTTTATATAAAAAATTTAATTTTTTTTGTTGTCTGACCAAGAATTCTATGATATAGTTGTTTAGAAGTCCTTACATTAATATTTTTGGCACTGTTTCTAAGGTATTTGGAACTAATATTGGTCCCCATTAGCATTTTGTTATTGCCTTGTCCTTCTATTATAGAAAACCTCATCACATTATCAATGTTATCTGAACAAATAAAATAATACATTCGATCATTTTCCAGACCATAAACTATCAAAGGTAATACACTTAGTTCTCCAAAAGATAAAATTTATTAAATATTATGTTAAAAGGAAAATATATTATCACATGATATGAATCTCATATGTCCTTGTAAAAGTGAATATTGAAAAAAGGTGTCATGAAACTAGAAAGACAATATATTTTTAGATTGATTCATGAGAAAATTTCATGTTCCATCCCACTATAGCATCCCCAATTGAGAAATATGAAAAAATTATGTATAATAATTGGGAAATGATGAAAAAAATTTAATTCCATCATAATATCCTAGAAATTTTTTTCTAACTATCTCACTCAAAATAGGAATATTTTTTATATTCCATTTATTCAACTAATACACTCCTTCAAATGGTTCTTTTAAAATTCTCTAAAAATGATTCAATTAAGCTCCTAATCTACTTTAAACAATTGATATTGAATTCAAACATTCCCCTTAATTATTATCATCTTGTTGATTGATTCATATAAATATCTTAATTTACCAACTCTAGTGTATATGGAAGGTAAAAAAGAAAGAAAAAGTGTTTGAGAACACAAATAAGATAAAGTCATCCATATTTAAATAGATCATCTCTTGTGTATGGTGATGGTATATATGCCTATACACATATTTGTTCACAAAAACCAATTATTTAATCAGTATTATAATGAATCAAATCTATTATACAGTGATAGATTATATTCTAGTAATTATCTAGGAGGAAAAATATTGTAGGATACCATCTAAATACTAATGGACCCCCAATATAGAACAATGATGTTATACATGACCATATACATTATTGACCCCAAATCCAATATAGATTTTATGTCCAATGTAGTTGAATAAATTGTTGAAATAGTATGATTATTGTCATATATTTGAAGGATTTATATTATTTTTAAATTAACCCATTGAGAGTTTCAGTAGTCATCATGAATTAATTTTCGAGTTGGAAAAATAAATAGGTTGTTGAAAATTATGAAAAAACATTATCATGTATTGATTATTGGAAGATTGGACTTGCCTATTTTTTTCACTATCATTAACATAACACCTCGATATTCCATAGTATGTTATCTCTTCAAAGTAATTCAGTAGCATGTGCTACACGTAACACCGTGTTCGAGCGCACCACGACTTACTAAACTAGCCTTTAAAAAGGGGTTGTGAATATTATTAACTGAATTTTGAATTTTATATACTCCATATAATTTTAGAAAACATATTATGTGTTTCTTAGACATAATATAAGAACAAATTGATTTTTTTCATATAGAAGATGTTTTTTTTAAATGTAATTTTACCACCTTTTAATAGAGAAAACTTTTTAGAATCAGTATTTGACACTTTTATATATTCAATTTATTGAAATTAAATTCTTCTTTAGATGCAGAAAATAAAATTTTAGTTTTGGATAAATTTTTGGAACTTTCCTGATAACTTTCATATTTTGGTGAATAGCGAAAAATAGTAAATTTTAATTGGAAACAAATTTTTTAATATAAATAATTTATAGTGTTAAATAATGTATTTGAATGGTTTTTAAGTATAATTATATTATATTATTACCATTTAATACAATCTAGGTCATTATAAGTAATTTCACATTTAAATATAACATAAACACTTGTCAATCTTTTGATAGTTTTTACTTTTTAAAAACACATTTTTTTGTTTTGACAATCGGAATTAATTTTAAATTAATTAATTCAACTTTCTTGTTTTTAATTTGGTAAAATAAAAATATGTTTTGAATTTGGAATATCAATATTATCTTAGGGTAATTTGTTTGGTAATTTTTTGAAAACATTCAATTTTTGATAAATAGTGATAAACACTGTGTTATTTTTTAAAACTGACTTATTATTTAAATAATTATTTATTTTATTTAAATTTATATTAATTAAATATATATATATATATAATACTTATATAAGTTCAATGTAAATCATTGGATTCATTTTATAATAAAATTATATTTAAAAAAGTTTATTGAAAATTTTTAAAGTCTTTTACCCACCTTCTAGGCACATTTTCAAATTTACATAAAATGAAATTATACTAATTCGATGAATTGAATTTAAAAACTCTGAGATACGTCGTAGAAATTAGTATGTAACATTTGGTTCAATAAAATGAAAATACTCTTTGGTGAATAATTACTTTTGACTTTTATTTACCATGATTAAAATAAAAAAATGGTAATTAAAGGTAAAGATAATATTATAATTACCAAAAAATATGTCCTAATTTTATTGGATAAGTGTATTTCGACCAAAACAAACCTTAGGAATAAATTTTTATTCTTTAGGTTCACTTGGATTATATTTGGAAATTTATTATTATTTTATTTAAATATGAGTTAAAAGAGTTATTAAAATTTTAATAAATAAACCATTTTTAATATATGGTTATGCATAAGATAATTTCGACTATAAATATTCATTATAAAGATAAAAATATTTCTTACATAATGGTATTTTATTTATTGTTTTTGGATATTAAATAATTAAATTTATTTATGACACAATGATGATTTAGTAATTACTTTATCAATGAAAGATTAAAAAAATTATATTATAAATATAAAAATAAAATAAAATTAAATAGTTTGATTCCATACAAGAATTTCATAGATTCATATGACATGTTAGGGTTAATTCAATGATTTTTTTTGAAGTAATCAGGCTGTTATTACTTTCAGAAATACCAAATACTAAATAGTGTCAAAATTGACATAAATGATTTTTATAAAACAAATAAAATATTATTAAATGATATAACATTCCTAAAAATATATGGTACGGTAAAAGGACTTATATAATGATAAATATGTCGGTAATGAACCACTTGGGGTTCTATGGGGTTTTATAGTCTGTTTATTAACCATTTATCATAATAATACAAGGGGACATGATAAATAATAAACTATTTAACTTAGTGTTAGATATAAAATATCGGGTTAATATGGTGACCTAAACTTGTCTAAAACATATTGGTTGACATTATTTTGACCCATCCCAACTTTATATAAAAAATAAGTCAATTTTGAGTCATTTGAAATCGATTTTTATTTTATAATAAAAAAATATTTCAAACTTTTTCTAATGTGACCCTCACCACTCTTATAAAAGGTACTTCCTCTTCTATCCAAATAACACATCCAGAGAAAATTTTCTTGGCCAACCACTATCCAAATATCCTCCCAACTTCTCACACTTCAACATAGTGGCCTTACCTTGATCATAAATCCATCCTGTGGATCCCTTTTGTTCAAATAAAAAGGAAATACCCAATGAAGAGGTAATTATTTTATCACCTCTTTCAAAGTTCTTTTCAACTTACACTTTCTCATTCATTATTATTTTCATTCCAAAATAAAGTCTCTAGTACCTTCTACATACTTTGATGTTATTATAAATATATTACAACCATACTCATTATTTTATCCATCCTATTAATGATAATGTCACTATTCGTGCCTAGGTACGGCTTACCGTCTCCACACTATGTTGTAATTTGTTATTCAACACTATGTTATTTGGATTGATATAATGATGACTAATATGTATATATATTAGGATAATAACATGATAATTTCTCTGTACAATTAATATACCATCCAATTCCAAACATTTTAATCATTAAAGAAATGATATTGTCACTCGTTTGTACGTACGACTTACCGTCTCCACGACGCAATGATATTCATTTCCAAGATCATCATTCAACGATGATTATAAAAATATATTTTATTAATAAGAATTTAATAAATTACACAATATTTAAACTACATATATATCTGTGTGTTTGTGTTTGTGTGTGTACTTACACATATCTTATTCACTTACTTCCATTCAATAAGATATGAAAAATGAAATAACATTTATGCGTACGTACGGCCTACCGTCTCCATAAAAAGTGTTTTCCATTTCATATAACTATCTATCATACATATTTATATTCTAAATATATATTATTCAAAAATAATTTTTTATATTCCGGATTTATTTAAATCATGATCTAAATGATACGATCAACAAATAACAAGTTAAAATACGTATGATAAAGAAAGTGGTTATTACCCGAAATGTTTATTTAAAATGTAAATCATTACTAAATGGGTAGTATAAATTCAGAAATGAATTATGTATGTTATAATAAATATGATCATGGTTATGGTATAATTTAATAGAATACAATGGTCATTACATAGGAGGTTAATATTATTTTCGACCAAAGAAAGTGAAAGGTAAGGTTTAATTACCCAATCACATTATTATCCGAGATTGTTTATGTGTAAGTATTTTCTATGAAATATTTCTTATCAATGACTATGTTTCATAAAATAAATTTCAAAATGACTCTTTTAAGGTAATATTTAACTAAAAATATTTTTAAATGTTTTAAATATTTAATCATCTAAATAAATCTCATTAATGTCTATTTTTTCAAAATGGGTTTAAGGATTTATTTATACGGACATTAATGTTTTAAAATATAAATTCCATTCAAAAGTTTCAAAGTGGTATAGGAAGCATTGATTCAAAAATATCTTATAAATTAATTCCTTTATAAATGTGTGACATTTAAAATATTTCACAAAAAATGATATTTCTCTCAAAAATATTTACTCAACATTTTCTACTATGACTACATTATTTATTGGATATTATTCATGATTAAGTTTTATTTATTATAACACAATATTACATATTTTATCAAATGAGTTGTGATTTGTTTGACTATGTATGTGCCATTTGTATACACTTCATGGTTCATGGTTTAAGTATTGACATCTCGTATGCTAGTTTTACTACGAATGTTTATGTTATGTGTCACGACCTGCCTTTCACCAAGATGAGAGAAGGGACAGCAGGTTTCTAGACCCTTCCATCATCATGTTGAAGGAGAGATAATGACCCCCCAAGACCCTCCTTCAATAGGTCCCGGAGTGGCGACTTGCACCAAGGGTATATAATCACACACAAGATGGAAGGCATTATCCTTTTTATTTAATAGGATCGGGAGATAAGATAGTAAATCCCAAAAACACCAAATGTGGATGTACAGGTAAAGCTAAAACAAACCATTCTCATATTCATGTTCCAAAAGTAAATGATACAAAAGTAAAAGAAAAACCCAAAAAAATAAGTACCAAAATAAAGGAAAACAGCAACAGCAACTGTCCCGACGTCTAAACTACTACGACCCTACACGATCTCTGAGGTCCTCTTGGAAACCTGAAAACAGTTTTATATACATAGGTTGAGCATACAATTATACTCAGTAGGGAAAATCAAAAGCTCTCATGCAAAAGTGGGGAGGCATTCTAATTCCCCGTGAGAAAAGAGAAAACTGAAAAACCTGGCATGGAAAACTACCCACGCAAGCCTCACTAAGGCACGCTCCCCAAATAACTCATGTCAAGAATTATAATAGAAATAACACATCGATGTTTGGGTACCCCATGCCACTTACCCCTGGTTATTGAAGACATCCTACGCATCGTGTAACATACCATGTAAGTAATGAATAATAGATATTTTTATCTATGTCTATTAGTGAATTAGATAGTATTTTATAGGCTTAAAATGTGAATAAATCCAATCTTAAGCATGGAATACACTAATATTTTTAAAAGATTGTTTTACTGCCTTTTGATGGAAAACCATTTTTAAATCTATCTTTTGAAAATTTTATAAGCTATGTTTGTCAAAATAAACTTATTATTTATGATTGGGACATCAAAATTTACTTTGTGTGAATTTTTGCTATTTTTCCGATAAAGTTCATTTTTAATGAATAGTGAAAAATGTTGTATTTTAATTCAAAACCTCTTTTTAATCTAATTTATTTATATGATTAGGTTATATTTTGAATTGGTTTTGAAGTGAAATTAGAATATATTTTTACCATTTAATCCAATGGTGGTCATTGGAATCAATTTCACTTTGAAATTGGACTTAAACTGGTGTCAATCTTTTGATACTTATTGTTTCATAAAAACACGCTATTGTCATGACAACGGGAATTAATTATTAAATTAATTAATGTAACTTATATGATTTTAATTTTTTAAAATAGACATCATTTTTGAATTCATAATATCAAATATAGCTTAGGGTGAAGTTTTGGTATTTTTCTGAAAAACATCAATTTTTGATTAATAGTGAAACCACTAAGTGGTAGTTAAAGAAACTGATTTTTCGTTTAAATGAAACTTTGTCACTTCTGTGATTTGATTTTCAAAAATCCAACATACATGGTTGTCATTAATAAGTAAAATGTGGTTCAATGAGATTAAAATAATTTTTTGGTGAATAGTAACTTTTAAGTTTTTAATCGCAATTAGAGGTAATTAGTGCAATTTAAGGCAAAAATGATATTATAATAAATTAAAATACCTAGACACATGTCCTACCCTTATTGGTTGTGTCATGGCCGACCAAGAAAATCCATGGGTCAACTTGTGGACCCCATGGAGCCACTTTGGTAGGAAAATGACATTAATATCTTTTTATTTAATGTTAAAATTAAAATGACCCAAACATGAGTTGTTTTACTAAAACAATTTTTAAATGGGGTTATACAAGTCATATTTTTGAATATAAATATTCATTAGAAATCTAAAAATATTTCATACATCATGATATTTTCTTTATAATTTTTAGAAATTAAATAAATTAAATTATTTATGACATCATGATGATACAGTGATTACCTCATTAATAAAGGATTTAAATAAAATGAAAAGATAATGTAAAATCTATGACCTACACATGTCCAAAACCTATTGGATGGGTAGATTTCAAACCCTTATCACCTTACCCACGAATTATTTCAATGTGGGACCTTTTTAATCTGAAACCCATTTTAAAATAAAGTAACATTTCTTTACTTTCCAAGAGTGCCCCTCCTCTCCTCTTATAAAAGGCCCCCACCTCTACCTCCTTACCCACACGTCCAAAGCCTTTGGCTCGGCCAAACCCTGACCATTTTGTCTCTCCACTTCTCTATATTACTCCTTGAAGCCTCAGTTTGGGCATACGTCTTCCCAAGGAAGCCTTTGAGCTCAAACCAAAGGGAGTTGCCCGATTTTAAGGTAATGTCTTCACTTGTGTTCTTTTGTTTTATTTTTCTTCTCAAACCCCCTAAACTATTTTTATTAATTTCTTTTGTAACAACACCAGTATCTTCCATATACTAGGATGTTTTTATAAGAAGTATTCGAGCTACACTTACACACACCTATATCTAATGGTTAAAGAACATACTGTTTCCGTGGATGGCGAATTTCTGCCTCCCGAAATGATGATTGTTCAACATTATTTTAACAACTTAAAAGGTGGCCATTAAGATGAAAATATATTTATATATGATATATAATATTTTTATGTTTTCCTTAAGATTCTGTATTTTTCATTTTGGGCATACCTTTATGGTTTCCATTATGGGTAAACGCAATATCTTCATTTAAGGAAGTGTGGACTACCGCCCCCTCAAAGTGATTTGATTCGTTAATACCATATGTGGGACGTATAAAGGATGGAGTTATGATATTAAATATGATATTACACTGGAATTATAATATACCTTTATATCATTATTATTCCATTTCATAAAATACGAAATAGAAATGGAAGCAACGTTCATGCGTACGTACGGCTTACCGTCTCCATGAACGGTGCATTTCATTTCTTACCTCTAAATGTTATATAATATTATAAATGCATGCATGTACTGGATATATATGATATATATGATATCTACATCATGAATACTATTCTGGATCTAATGGATACATGAAAAACTTGTAATTATAAAGGGTTTATTTTTGACTCGCATACCAATGATCGTTAAAACAACCATTATTAACTTAAATAATTACATAGTGTTCATGACATGGCAATAAGTGATATAAAAGGAATAATGAACTTGAAAAAGGTTATTAAACAAGTAGAAATTAACTCAAGTTTATTATTCAGGATATTAAAGAACGATCGAGTCAAGTCGGACCTGAGGTATGGGACTTCGTCTTAATCTCCTTTCATTGAGGCATATTTTGTTTTATACACAACCTTCTTTTATACGGTGTATAAACCCCTTTGAATTTTACATTTATTCAAAAGGAATCTTTTTTATACGAAGTGTTTAATAAATTACAAAAGGAAATGTTTTTGTCATACGTATGCGGCGACAACGACTTCTCTGCCACCATGACCATTATTTGAGTTTCGGCATCCTCTACAAGCCATACTTTTTTTAAAAGAAAAATAAATACCATGTTTTACTTTTCTTTTGTTTTGGTGTTGAAAATGGTTTTCATAATGTTTTTATATCAATGTGTTGTATTGATATCTTGTGATTGAAATGTGGAAATGTTATGTTTCCTTTATGCATGTTTTATGTGATACGATTATGTTGAGGTTCTTGGGTATTATTATGAAGACGGGTGAATCTGTGACAAACTGAGGGCGGGTGAGCCTGATATAGCTCTCCAATGCATTGGGTAACGTGAAGGAGTTAAATGTTAAGGTTTATCCGAAGAGATTTAGGGAATATACTGTGATGGGTATTCCAAACATAACCAAGAGGGTTGCTCCCTACGTAAGAATGTTATGAATGCCTCAAGTTACCTTTATGTCTTATGATTTCTATGATTTATTCATGATTTGATGAGTTATGTTAAAGTGCTTATGTTTTATGGGTAAAGTATGATTTCATTCTTATGTATATATGTACCCATGTTTCCTTTCCATATTTTTATATCCGTTACTGAGCTTTTTATGATCATCCCAAGTTTTTGAAATGTTTTTCACAGGTCAAGGGAAAGGTACAATATATGATGATAGTGTCAAGGAAGTGTCAAGAAAGAATCCATGTTTTATTTTAAATATGTTTCCGTTGATGGGAAAAATGAATACTATCTTTTATGTAACCACTTTGTTTAAATGTGGAATGTAATGCATGTTTTATGATATAATTATCTAAAACTCTAAACCTGAAAAGATCCTCAAGGAGTAATCTTGTAATAACTCAAGATTAAGTAATGTTTAAGGCTGGGGCCTTATAGTTGGTATCAGAGGTTGGTTTAGATAACTTTAGGAGTTATAATTCTATTAAATGATTATCCAAAAGTATTTTTTTTATGGTCAAATTGAAATGATATAGCATTTGAGGATTACCATGTTGCTTCATCTAAGACATATTTGTTCAGAATGGTTTTCCGCAGAGGAAACAGGGAAGCAGTGCTAGGAAGGCATACAGAAGAAAATAACCTCCCGAATCAGCATCCTGAGATGGTCGGAATTGGAACTGAACAGTTTGTTGCAGTAATGGAACAGTTGACTCAAGCAATAAATGGTGGTGGTATCCATGCACGAGATCAGCCAGATCAACCGCAGAGGAACATTTCAGTGGTGGAACATTTCATGAGGCAACATCCCCCATCATTCATAGGAACATCTAACACTGTGTTAGCTAAAGGGTGGATTAAAGCACTGGAGAAGATTTTCGATGTCATGGGGTGTTCAGACAATTAAAAGGTTAGTCTTTCTAGTTACCGTTTGGAGGGTGAGGCGGATCAGTGGTGGTCGATGGTTAAAAATATCAGGGACGCTGATGAGATTGATGCTCTTGACTGGGATGAATTCAAAGGTATGTTTCTTGAGAAGTATTTTCCTAAGGTTGTTCGACATAGGTTGGAAAAACAATTCTTGGAATTGAGGCAAGAGGAAGACTCAGTGGATACCTATGAAGAGAGGTTCACTCTATTGGCAAGGTATGCTCCAAATTGTATCCGAGACCTTGATAGTAAAATCAATCATTTTTACCCAGGATTAAAACCAAAATATCAAAGGGAATTAGCTTCTCGTGAGTTTAAAATTTATGAAAATCTTGTTCTATGTGCTGAGAAGGTGGAAATAGAGTTTTTCGATGATCAAGTGTTCTATAACAACCAGCAGAAGAAGAGACCGAGGTGGCAGGAGAAAGGGAAGAATTCTTCAAAAAAGTCTGATGGTAAGAAAACTAAGTTTCCAGTTTGTGATAAATGTGGTAAAAGGCATGCTGGGGAATGTCTTCTGAATTCTGGAAAGTGCTGCTGATGTAGTAAGATGGGACATAAGGCTCGTGATTGCACTGAAAAGATCAAGGTGATGGTAAGTCCAAATTTGATTTATAGTTAGTGAAATGTTTTAAGTGCAATAAGATGGGTCACTACGCAAATGAGTGTCCGACAAAGAGCTTGAGTGATGGGAAGCAGTTAGACTACAAGCTGAAAGGGGTGGTGAAATCTTTTTCAACTACTTCAGTAGATGTCAGGCCATAAAATGAAGTTCTATCAGGTACTTTGTTTGTTTTTTCAGATTATGCCAGTGTGTTGTTTGATTCGGGGTCCACACATTCTTTCATCTCTGAAACCTTTTCTAGTAAAATGGGAATACCATCTCAATAAATGACTCTTGAACTTGTGGTAAAAACACCTGGGGGAAATTTTGAGGCAAAAAGAATTTATAAGAATCTTCCTATCATTATCTGTGGAAAGAACCTACTTGAAAAACTTATTGTTCTACCTCTATTAGAGATTGATGTTTTACTGGGTATTGATTTTCTCTCTATTTACCATGCTAAGATTGACTGTTGAGATAAAGAAGTTTCTTTTCAGAAAGACTTTTAGTTTGTGTACAAGAATGAACCCTTACTGTTGATAACTTATCAAGAGGCCGAGAAACTTGTAAAAGATGGAAATGAATGTTACCTTGCACATATTGTTGAAAATAAGGGAACTGTTCAGATTAATGATGTGCCAGTGGTAAATGAGTATCCTGATGTTTTTCTTGATGAGTTTCCTGGAATAATACCAGATAGGGAAGTTGAATTTACTGTTGACTTAGTTCCTGATGCTAATCCAATTTCAAAACCCCCTTATTGAATGGCTCAAATTGAACATTTAGAGTTGAAGGAGCAATTGCAAGATTTATTAGAGAAAGGTTTTATTCGACCTAGCACATCACCATGGGGTGCTCCTGTTTTATTTTTTAAAAAGAATGATGGTTCTATGAGACTTTTCATTGATTATAGAGCCTTGAATAACATCACTGTTAAGAACAAATATCCTTTGCCTCATATTGATGATTTGTTTGATCAGCTCCAGGCAGCTCAGTTTTTTTCAAAGATAGACCTGAGATCAGGGTACCATCAGCTAAAGGTAAAGGAAGCAGATGTTCCGAAGACTGTGTTTTGTACAAGATATGGCCATTATGAATTTATAGTAATGCCTTTTGGGCTAACCAATGCACCTACTGTATTCATGTACTTAATGAATAGAATTTTCCATGAGTTCTTGGATAAGTTTGTGGTGGTTTTCATTGATGATATTTTGGTGTTTTCTAAAAGTAAAGAGGAGCATGAAAGACATTTAAGGGTTATTTTGCAGACCTTAAAAGAAAAGAAATTGTATGGGAAATTCATCAAGTGTGAGTTTTGGTTGCAACAAATTTCTTTCCTTGGTCACATTGTTTCTAAAGATGGGATAACCGTTGATCCTGCAAAAACAAAGGTTGTTGAAGAATGGCCAAGACCCACAAATGTAATAGAGATTCGTAGTTTCCTTGGTTTGGCAGGCTATTACCGAAGGTTTGTTAGAAATTTTTCACGGTTATCTAGTCCAATGACTAAGCTAACTCAGAAGGGTGTTGAGTTTATCTGGACAAAAGAATGTGATGATTGTTTTCAGGAATTGAAAAGAAGATTGGTGAATGCTCCAGTTTTGGCACTACCTTCCAGGAATGGGGAGTTTGTTATCTACAGTGATGCTTCATTGAAAGGACTCGGTTGTGTCCTAATGCAGAATGATCAGGTAATTTCTTATGCTTCATGATAGTTGAAAACTCATGAGGTAAATTACCCTACACATGATTTGGAATTAGCTGTTGTTGTTTTCACTTTAAAATTTTGGAGGCATCATTTGTATGGAGTAAAGTGTGAAATATATACCGATCACAAAACTTTAAAGTATATATTCACTCGTAAAGAATTGAACATGAGACAAAGGAGATGGCTAGAATTAATCAAGGATTATGATTGTACAATTCATTACCATCCGAGAAAAGCAAATAAAGTGGCTAATGCTTTGAGTCGAAAAAGTAATGCTTCATTAGCAATGTTGTGTTTGGAACATGATCATTTGGTTAAGGATTTGATGAACTCTGGCATAGAAGTTGTTGGTGCAAGATGTACTTCTGTTTTATTTCAGGTATCAGTGAAATCTTCTCTATCAGACAGAATCAATCAAGCACAGAAGCGAGATAGTGAGTTACAGAAAAATGTAGAGCTGGTTCAGAAAGGTAAGTTTCCTGAATTCAACATTGATAATGATTGTGTTTTGAGATTTGGGAAGAGATTGTGTGTGCCTTGTGATTCACAGTTGAAGGGAGAGTTGTTATGTGAAGCTCATAGATCTCCATTTTCAGTTCATCCTGGAAGTACTAAGATGTATAGAGATCTGCGGGAGTATTACTGGTGGGATGGAATGAAAAGAGATATTGCTGATTTTACTGTGAAGTGTTTGACATGTCAACAGGTTAAAGCATAGTGGCAGTTACCGAAAGGGATGCTTCAGCCTTTACCAGTGCCGGAGTAGAAATGGGAGAATATATCCACGGACTTTGTTGTGGGATTACCGAAGACACCTCGAGGTAATAAAGAAATCTGGGTTATTGTTGACCTCTTGACTAAATCTTCTCATTTCCTTGCTATAAGAGATACTTTTTCCCTAGATCAACTTTCCTGTTTGTATCTTAATGAGATAGTCAGGTTACATGGAGTTCCCCTCTCCATTGTATCTGACCGTGATCCCAGGTTCACTTCTATCTTTTGGAAAGGCCTTCAGAAGTCGTTGGGTACTGAATTAAATTTTAGTACAGCTTTTCATCCTTAGTCAGATGGGTAGTCAGAACGAACAATTAAAACATTGGAGGATATTCTAGGTTCTTGTTCGATGGATTATCAAGGAAGTTGGGACCAACATCTTTATTTGGTTGAATTTTCATATAATAACAGTTTTCATTCCAGTATACATATGGCACCATTTGAGATGTTATATGGGAAGCGGTGTCGAACTCCAGCTTTTTGAGATGAAGAGGGTGAAAGAAAGCTGATGGGACTAGAATTGGTAGAAGAGTTGGCAGAAAAAGATCAGCTGATACAGAAAAACATGAGAACACCTCAGAGTAGGCAGAAGAGTTATGTGGACAACAGGAGGAAGGATCTATCTTTTGAGGTAGGTGATCATGTTTTTCTCAAAGTCTCACCATGGAAAAGTGTGATGCGATTTGGTAAGAAAGGAAATCTGAGTCCAAGGTTCATTGTACCATATGAAATTATGGAGAGAGTTGGATCAGTTGCTTACCGAGTGTCTTTACCTCCAAGTTTATCTCAGGTACACAATGTTTTTTATGTTTCGATGCTAAGAAAGTCTATGCCAGATCCATCTCATGTTTTGAGTCCAGAGGTAGTTCAGCTGGAAGAGAACCTATCTTATGAGGAACAACCGGTCCAGATTCTTGACCACAGGGAGCAAGTGTTACGGAATAATTTGATTAATCAGGTAAAGGTTTTGTGGAAAAACCACATGATGGAAGAGGCAACATGGGAATCTGAAAATGCAATGAGGGATAAATACCCCCACTTATTCGATAAGTAAATAAATTACGGGGACGCAATTTTCTAAAGGGGGGAAAGATGTAATATCCCAAGTAAGTAATGAATAAAATATATTTTTATCTATGTCTATTAGTGAATTAGATAGTGTTTTAGAGGCTTAAAATGAGAATAAATCTAATCTTAAGCATGGAATACACTAATATTTTTAAAAGATTGTTTTACTGCCTTTTGATGGAAAACCATTTTTAAATCTATCTTTTGAAAATTTTATAAGCTATGTTTGTCAAAATAAACTTATTCTTTATGATTGGGACATCAAAATTTACTTTGTGTGATTTTTTGGTATTTTTCCGATAAAGTTCATTTGTTAATGAATAGTGAAAACTTTTGTATTTTTATTCAAAACCTCTTTTTAATCTAATTTATTTATATGATTAGATTATCCTTTGAATTGGTTTTGAAGTTAAATTAGAATATATTTTTACCATTTAATCCAATGGTGGTCATTGGAATCAATTTCACTTTGAAATTGGACTTAAACTGGTGTCAATCTTTTGATACTTATTGTTTCATAAAAACACGCTATTGCCATGACAGCGGGAATTAATTATTAAATTATTTAATGTAACTTATATGATTTCAATTTTGTAAAATAGACATCATTTTTGAATTCATAATATCAAATATAGCTTACGGTGAAGTTTTGGTATTTTTCTGAAAAACTTTAATTTTTGAGGAATAGTGAAACCACTAAGTGGTAGTTAAAGAAACTGATTTTTCGTTTAAATGAAACTTTTCCACTTCTGTAATTTGATTTTTAAAAATACGACATACATGGTTTTAATTAAGAATTAAAATGTGGTTCAATGAGATTAAAATAATTTTTTGGTGAATAGTAACTTTAAAATTTTTAATCGCGATTAGAGATAATTAGTGCAATTTAAGGCAAAAATGATATTATAATAAATTAAAATACCTAGAAACATGTCCTACCCTAATTGAATGTGTCATGGCCGACCAATACAATACATGGGTCAACTTGGGGACCCCATAGAGCCACTTTGGTAGGAAAATGACATTAATATCTTTTTATTTAATGTTAAAATTAAAATGACACAAACATGAGTTGTTTTACGAAAAAAAAATTTAAATGGGGTTATACAAGTCATATTTTTGACTATAAATATTCATTAGAAAGCTAAAAAAATTTCCTATATCATGATATTATTTTATAATTTTTAGACAATAAATTAATTAAATTATTTATGACATCATGATGATGCAGCGATTACCTCATTAATAAAGGATTTAAATAAAATGAAAATATAATGTAAAATCTATGACCTACACATGTCCAAAACCTATTGTATGGGTGGATTTAGAACCCTTATCACCTTACCCTCTAATTATATCAATGTGGGACCTTTTTAATCTGAAACGCATTTTAAAATAAAGTAACATTTCTTTACTTTCCAAGAGTCCCCCTCCTCTCCTCTTATAAAAGGCCCCCACCTCTACATCCTTACCCACACCTCCAAATCCTTTGGCTCGGCCAAATCCTGACCATTTTGTTTCTCCACTTCCCTCTATTACTCTTTGAAGCCTCAATTTGGGCATAAGTCTTCCCAAGGAAGCCTTTGAGCTCAAACCAAAGGGAGTTACCCGATTTTAATGTAATGTCTTCACTTGTGTTATTTTGTTTTATTTTGCTTCTCAAACCCCCTAAACTCTTTTTATTCATTTATTTTGTAACAAAAACAGTAAAATCCATATAATAGGATGTTGTTACAAGAAGTATTCTAGCTACACTTACACACACCTACATATAATGGTTAAAGGACATACTGTTTCTGTGGATGGAGAATTTCTGCCTCCTGAAATGATGATTGTTCAACACTATTTTAAAACCTTCAAAGGTGGACATTAAGATGATACTATATTTATATATGATATATAATATGTTTATGTTTTCCTTAAGCTTCTTCATTTTTCATTTTGTGCATACCTTTATGGTTTCCATTATGGGTAAATGTGATATCTTCATTTAAGGAAGTGCGGACTACCGCCCCCTCAAAGTGATTTGATTCGTTAATACCATATGTGGGACATATAAAGGATGGAGTTATTATATTATATATGATATTACACTGGATTTATAATATAACTTTATATCATTATGATTCCATTTCATAAAATACGAAATAGAAATGGAAGCAGCGTTCATGCGTACGTACGGCTTACCGTCTCCATGAACGGTGCATTTCATTTCTTAACTCTAAATGTTATATAATATTATAAATGCATGAATGTACTGGATATATATGATATATATGATATCTAAATCATGAACACCATTCTGGATATAATGGATACATGAACAACTTGTAATTATAAAGGGTTTATTTTTGACTCAAGTACCAATGATCGTTAAAATGACCGTTATTAACTTAAATAATTACATAGTGTTCATGACATGGAAATAAGTGATATAAAAGGAATAATGAACTTGAAAAGGGTTCTTCAAAAATTAGAAATTAACTCAAGTTTATTATTCAGGAGACTAAAGAATGACCGAGTCAAGTCGGACCCGAGGTATGGGACTTCGTCTCAATCTCCTTTCATTGAGGCATATTTTTTTTATACACAACCTTCTTTTATACGGTGTATAAACCCCTTTGACTTTTACGTTTATTCAAAAGGAATATTTTTTATACGAAGCGTTTACTAAATGACAAAAGGGAATGTTTTTGTCGTACGTATGCGGCGACAACGACTTCTCCGCCACCGTGACCATTATTTGAGTTTCGGCTTCCTCTACAAGCCATACTTTTTTTAAAAGAAAAATAAATACCATGTTTTAATTTTCTTTTGTTTTGGTGTTGAAAATGGTTTTCATAATGTTTTTATATCAATGTGATGTATTGATATCTTGTAATTGAAAGTTGGAAGTGTTACGTTTCCTTTATGCATGTTTTATGTGATATGATTATGTTGAGGTTCTTGGGCATTATTAGGAAGACGGGTGGTTCCGTGACAAACTAAGGGCGGGTGAGCCCGATATAGCTCTCCAATGCATTGGGTAACGCGAAGGAGTTAAAGGTTAAGGTTTATCCAAAGAGATTTAGGGAATATAATGTGATGGGTATTCCAAACGTAACCAAGAGGGTTGCTCCCTACGTAAGAATGTTATGAATGCCTCAAGTTACCTTTATGTCTTATGATTTCTATGATTTTTTCATGATTTGATGAGGTATGTTAAAGTGCTTATGTTTTCTGGGTAAAGTGTGATTTCATTCTTATGTATATATGTACCCATGTTTCCTTTCCATATTTTTATATCCCTTACTGAGCTTTTTATGCTCATCCCAAGTTTTTGAAATGTTTTTCACAGGTCAAGGGAAAGGTATATGATATGATGATAGTGTCAAGGAAGTGTCAAGAAAGAATCCATGTTTTATTTTAAATATGTTTCCATTGATGGGAAAAATGAATACTATCTTTTATGTAACCACTTTGTTTAAATGTGGAATGTAATGCATGTTTCATGATATAATTCTCTAAAACTCTAAACCTGAAAAGATCCTCAAGGTATAATCTTGTAATAAATCAAGATTAAGTAATGTTTAAGGTTGGGGCCTTATACATCGAACCTCTCCCGCCATTCTCACCGTAGTTCCACTTCCACACCCCAACCGCACACACCTGGGCCACAACCAAACATCCCTCCCACAAAAAACCTGGGCCGAAACAACCACGCATAACCACGCCTGCAAACACCTGGTCCAGAACAACTACTGTCATGCCCGAAGACACCTGAGCCTCCTCCCGAAGACGCATGGGAAACAACCTACCCGCACACACATGGGAAACCACCACAACTACCCTACCCGAAGAATCTTGGTCTATAATGGACCTCAGGCCATCACAGCCTTCCCGATGAGTCTTGGGCTATTCGGTAGAGGGAGAAAAAAAGGACCTAATAACCAGCCACTCATAAGAGTTTTTGGAAAAACACCCTCCCCCATAAAATGGCGGTGTTCGGCACTAGGTGCTCAACTTGGGTGGGGATCGAATAAGAAACATAATAACTATAATTATATAATATATATAACAAGCACTCATCCCAACCTAGGAGTTCCAAAACAAACTTAAGCACAAACACCCTCATTACTATTCATTCACAAGATACACTGAACCCATGACCACGTCACAACTCATCCTAGAAAACAATTCCCCTTTGATCCTATTCTTTTTTCATGTTCAAGTGAACCTATTGAAGTAAATTGTGCACTACTGGGAAACTAACACGCA
This sequence comes from Viscum album, assembly GCA_963277665.1. Taxonomy (NCBI): domain Eukaryota; kingdom Viridiplantae; phylum Streptophyta; class Magnoliopsida; order Santalales; family Viscaceae; genus Viscum; species Viscum album. The sequence continues at coordinate 1,835,705,145 of OY728161.1, forward strand.
TAACCACAAACCAAAGAAAGAGAAATATAAAAACATCAATTTAAGCATTCACACCAAGTTTAGTCACAACAACAAAGGGATCCGTGAGATCCCTCAAAGTACAAGAGCCAAACCAAGCCTCGAGATACAGCCCCACATTTCTTCAGATTCACAATGAACAACCATTCCACAATAGAGGATCCCATCCCCATCCACATCACCCCATATGCGTCAAGGAGAAATACACACATACAACCAAAACAGAGAAGGGAGTCTTCCAGGTTCAAGCACATCATTCATTAGGTTCTTTTTTTCTGTTATTTAACTGGGGTGACCACACAAGGAATGATGTTCACTAGGAATCCATTTAACCAACCAAGTTTAGGTGATTGACCAATTTCCATGTTACAGTCATTTAATAATGTAAATATCCGGAAGCACAGAGGTTCATTAGTGCACAAGGAAAAACCACAAACGGCAATGATATTTAGTGGTCATGAGCCCATACAATTCCCAACACATAATTAAGAATAATAAATACAACAGAAACACCAATCGAACTCCCCTTTTTTTAAAAGCCTGTTTATTAACATCATTTAATGTTTGGTTTCATCCATCCCCATAGAAACAATAGAATACCCACCCTGAATGATACACAGTAAGAGAGACGAAGGAAAACTCCTACTTAGATGATCAAAGATTGATGTTTCTTCCCACATGCCATGAACTGGGGATGCGCAACATGCAGTGGAGGAGCATTCGGGACTCCAAGGATGAGCATTAAGGGCTCCAGAACATGTGCACCACTTGCCTCGGGAAAGCGAATCCAAACGCTCCAAAGGAATAATGAACCTGGCCAAGAAGAAGAAGGGGCGAAAGCTAGTGCAATATAAATTTGAGTCCGGGAATTACTGGATATCAAGATCTTCGGTGGTTTTAAAGGCGGATCGTGGTTTTACCATGCGGTTGGGTGGTTACAAATGACTGGATTAATTGTTATTTAATAACTCTCATCTGGAATTGGTGGAAATAGCTGTGACATTAATGGATTTTATATAAACAGAGGGTAATGTTACACAGACACACAACTGGGTCCGTCGAGTGTTGACCCACTCTTATGAATTTAAACAATGATTATGGGGCTAAAAACAGCCTAGAACCACTTACAAAAGGTTAAAAAGGTTTAAAAGTAGCGTTATGAAAAAAATATCGAAGAAAAACTCAACAAGGTGGTGTGACAGAGATCATGTCGCATCGATCGGTGACACACCGATCGGTCGCACTGATCATGTCACACCGATCAGTGACACACCGTTCATGTCACACCGATAAGTGACACGCCGATCATGCCACACCCATCATGTCACACCGATTAGTGAGACACCGATCGGTGACACACTGTTCGTGTCACACCGATCAGTGAGACAATGATCGTGATGCACCGATCGGCGACACACCGATCGTGTCTCATGGATTGGTGAGACACCGATACTATCACACCGATCGGTGATGCCTATCGTGTCCCACCAATCGTGTCACACTGATCGTGTCGCACCGATCGGCGACACACTGACCCTGTCCCACCGATCGGCGATGCCAATCAGGTCACACCGATCGTGCCACACTGATTGTGTCACACTAATCGGTCGCACACCGATCGGTCGCACCGATCGGTGAAACGCTGATCGTGTCACACCGATTGTGTCACACTGATCGTGTCACACTGATTGGTGAGACACCGAAATGACATCCTACCATCGAGACTCCACCCTTTGGATCTGGAATTTGGCAAAGGGATATAACATGAGGGTCTCGACCATTACATTAGATACCTCTTGAACTATTCTCTTCCTTGATAATCAAAGCTAGACCTGAAGAGAAGAGAGTGGTCCAAAACCCCTCCCCCTCAAAGGATACCTGTCAGGGACAAACCACCCCACACAGCCACGCCGAACTCAGGGTCCATATTGTCCCGACACATGGTTCTAGGAGTTCCTTCCTCCATGTCAAGATACTTTCCGCGTTGGGTGGAACTGACTCACCCATATGGGTTTAATCACATCAAACATAATGCGTCTCAATTAGGGATCATTTCCTCCCTTCCCCACATATCAGGACTTCTCATAACATTCATAAGGTAGGGAAACAAAACCTCTCATAAACCAACAAGGTCATCATTACATCACAATCTAGTACAAAATGAAACAGAACAAAACTCAAAATAGCTCTGGGTATTGGGCGCGCATCTGTGCCTCCTATTCCCAAGTACACCCCTTGAGCCCACCATGCCTCCATAACACACGAACCAAGGAAATGGTCCGTCAAAGGAGCACCTTCTCCTCACGATCCTCGATTCTCACATGTATTTTTTCAAACGTCATGTCAGCCTCGATATCCAGCTTTCCCCAGTTGAGGATGTGTGAATCGTCGTGTAGATACCATCAGAGTTGTGACACATGGAAGACATCGTGCATTCTCAGTAGCGGCGGTGGTAGCGCAAGCTTATAAGACACTTCTTCGACCCGCCACAACACTTCTAATGGTCCATTGAACCTTGGAGAAAGCTTACTCCCTCTGCTGAAACCGCTGTTTCCATTGCTGAGGGGAGACCTTCAAGAATACATGGTCCCCGAACTCGAACTCCAAGGGTCTCCTCCTATTATTGGAATATGACTTCTGCTGGTCCTAAGCCGCCTTCATCCTCTCCCGTGTAAGCTGAACCTTTTCTGTCATGCTCTTCACCACCTTCGGGCCAAGAATACCTCCTTCTCCAACCTCGGTCCAGCACACGGGTAAGCGACATGGCCACACGTACAAGGCTTCGAACGGAACCATGCTAATGGTAGAGTGATAGCTATTATTGTAGGAAAACTCTACCAGAGGAAAGTATCTCACCCACAATCCCCCAGTGTCCAGAATATATGCCCGTAGCATATCCTCCATTGTTTGGATGGTGTGCTCTATCTCTCCATCTGTCTTGGGGTGGAAAGTAGTGCTAAGATGTAGCTTGGTACCAAAATCATTCTGGCCTCTTCTCCAGACTCGTGAGGAAAACCGTGCATCCCTATCCGAGACTATGGACCTCAGAAATCCATGCAACCACACCACCTCATCCACGTACCTCTGTGCTAAGTCATCCATTGCACCCAACTCCTTGATCGCCAGAAAGTTAGCTGATTTCGTCAACCAGTCCACCATGAACCATATTGCATCCCAACCTCCTTGAACCGTGGGTAGTCCTATGACAAAATCCATCAAGATTTCATCGCACTTCCACTCAGGGACGTCAAAAGGCTGCAACAAACCACCTGGAACATAGTGTTCAGCCTTAACCTACTGACACACTAAGCACCTATCCACGAACTCTGCCACCGACCGCTTTACCCCGGGACACCAAAACTGACTCCTCAGACCCTAGTAAATCTTGGAAACTCCCAAGTGCACCTCTAGAGGTGAGTTGTGGAACTCAATGAGATCCCTCGCGTGCATCTTCTCTGGAACAAATAACCTACCTCAGAAATCATCTGATTCTGACCATCCTCTGTACAACCTTCCGGAGCATTGCCTTGGTTAACCTGGTCATGAATTACTTCACACTCTATGTATCCCCACTGAGACTCCTACACATGCCGTAGGAGAGTGGATTGCACTTTCATCAGAAACAGACAACCTCTACCACCATCCTCCCTTACATCCAAGTGCAGGTCATCCAACTCCTCCATCGCTTTCCAAGCATCTACTGACTCTCGAACCATATCCTTCTGTTACTTCTTACTCAAGGCATCAGCCACCATAATCCCTTTTCCTGAGGTGTAGGAAATCTTCAAGACGTAGTCCTGAATGACCTACATATACCTACACTATCGTAAGTTCAGTTCCCACTGGGAGAAGATATACTTCAAGATTTTGTGATCTATGAAGGCCACAATGCACTCCCCGATTTGGTAATGCCGCCACAACCTTAGTGCGAACATGACCACCGTAAGCTCCAAATCGTGGGTGGAATAGTTACACTCTTGGGGATGTAACTATCTAGACTCATAAGAGATCACCCCTTGCCATTGCATCAACACACACATCAGGCCGTGTTCTGAAGCATTACAGAACACTTCATACGTCACCCCTTCTTCTGGAAACCTCAGCACTAGGGTACTAACCAACATCTCCTTCAGATAGTTGAAGGCTGCCTCACACTGTCCATCCCATAAAAAAGCCTGGCCCTTCTTGGTCAATGATGTCAATGGTGTTGCAACTCGGGTGATGTTGGGCACTAACCTCCAGTAATAACCTGCCAGACCAAGGAAACTACGAACTTCTCTCATGCTCTTGGGTGCTGCCAAAGAAACAACCTCCTTGGCCTTTGATGGGTCCACCACTATTCCATTATCGGACACCACGTGCCGAAGGATGTTTACTTCTCACATCCAGAACTGCACATAGACAATTTCCCATAGATTTGGTGCTATCGGAGGACCTCTAAAACCATTATCAGGTACTCAGCATGATCCCCCTCTGATCTTGAGTATACTAGGATGTCGTCAATAAACACAACTAAGAACCTGTCTAGGTATTCCCGGATGACGGAGTTCATGACACCCATGAACACAGCTGGTGCATTAATAACACCGAACAACATGACTAAAAAATCAAAGTGTCCATACCTACACCTGAAGGTAGTCTTTGAGATGTCACCCTCATTCACCCTCAACTAGTGTTATCCAGACCACAAATCAATCATAGATAACCAACATGCTCCCCTCACCTGGTCAAAGAGATCATCTATCCTTGATAGAGGGTTGTGATTCTTGGCTGTCACCTGATTCAGTCTCTTGTAGTCTATGCACTACCTCAAACCACCACCTGCATTCTTTGCAAACAAGATTGGATCACCCCATGGTGATGCACTTTGTCGAACAAAACCCTTCTTCATCATATCTTCAATCTGAATCTGCAACTCTCACAACTCATAAGGTGCCATCCGGTAGGAAGCCATCGAAATCGGACAGGCACCAGGTTGCAAGTCTATCCCGAAAAAAAACATCATGTCGAGGGGGTAGAGTCTCCACTTCTTCTGGGAAGACATCCATAAACTCACTGGTGAACACTGAGACTTCCACCATTTCTGTATCCACCGAATCCTCTAATAGTTCAGCTAATAAGTAATGGGGGGCTCTTCTCGCCTGCTGATTTTCTGGAAACCCCGCTCGCCGATAAAAGTTACACGTCAGCTACCCAAATCCGAAAACACAATCATTCCTCAGAAGCAGTCAATAATGGCACATACGGAGAACAATCAGTCAATGCCTAGGATGATATCATATGGATGTAAATGCAATAGTATATGATCCTGGATTGACTGATGTGGCCATATCATCAGTCTACACCCGCGACAAACATAAAACAAATCAGTCTAACCTCCTACTGGTGTGATCAGCACTAGGGGCATTATAAGTCTCTCAGTATCTAGACCCAGAGCACAGGACAGACTGGGCGCAACAAAGGAGTGTGAAGCTCCTTAATCAAACAAGGCATAGGCAAGAGTACTAAACAAGTTGATCATACCTCGTACAACTTCTGGCCCTGCTTGAGATGCTACCTCCGCGACATCTAACTGCCCACACCCAGCTCTCCAGCCCCTCGGCTGTCAGCCGCATCCCCGATCACACCTTGTTCGAGGGCCCTGAGGAGCACCCTGAGGTCTGCCTCCTCTTGCAACGTCTGCCCTTGGAGGAGTGGGAGCTCGCTATCCCTACTGCTGCTGCTGAAAGGGCCTGGCTAGAAACTACTGCGGTTGGGGCAGGTGCTGCAAAGGCCCACCCCCATTGTACTGTACTCGGTCCAAAAACTGATTCCGAAGGTGCCCATGGCTACCACAGATGAAGCATCTCAGTCATGGGCCCTAAAGTAAAGGGTGTGGAACGGGAGATCGGAATTGGAACTGCTGGGGACTGCTCCCTACTGGTCGAAACCAAGAGGGGCCTGATATTGGAGGCCTACTGCTGACGGCCTTCCCCTTCAATGATCCCAACTAGATTCCATCTCGCGATACACCTCCCAGTGTGTGTATTCTCTCTACCACTTCATTCTAATTCTAGACCTCCATGTATGTCGGTAAGGCGAAGGGAGTAACAACATACTGAAGAAAAGGTCGATGTGCCTCATCCAAACGTCTCTGCCGAGAATCCTCATCTAGAAAGTGGTCCAGAGAAAAGAGAAAGATATCCTTGAACTTGATACCCAACTCTCTCACTGACATACCCCCCCTGCGGGATAGGGATAATTTCCTGCATCTTCTCAGCCTTCATTGTGGAAGAGAGGAATTCCACCCAGAACTCTATCTTGAAGTCAGTCCATGTCACCTCATCCTCCCTCTTCTCCCCAAAATAATGCATCCACCACTGACACACTTCTCCCCACATCTGTCATACACCCAGAGGAACCCAATACTCCACCGGGGCCCAAATCAAGCTAAAAGATATCACTAACTCCTCGAGCCATCTCTCCGTCTCTATGTCTGAGATGCTACGCTCGTACTTCCTGAGGGACTTCCACTGAAAGGCACGAATCATCTTCTGCCACTGATCGTCCTCCTCCTCTCAGTCAGCCCTCTGTCGATCATCCATTTCAACCTCATGGGCCTCAATCGCCCGCACCACTCATGGTCGCCATCTGGGTACAATAGGTGCAAGGTAAATAAGGAATGCCTAAGACTGAGTAGTGTTAAACATTTCTTTGAAATTTTATTAGATTTTTCATTCATTTTAAATCTCTATATACCCATAAAACACAAGAACAGAAGTCATTATGATGCATGTACCTTCCCTAGGGTCTCTACCCTGCAATCAGTGTAACCTTACATGATTTTTGGGTAGGCCCAGAGTCCTTGCATCGGATCACGGGGGGCCCTAAAATCCCTTTTCCTAGCTGGTCTTCCATGGCCTATTTCACTCACCAAGATCACCCAACATTGTTTCCCTACCATCCCATGAAATCATCCATGTTCCTAACCTGAGTCTCCATCCTATATATCAACCTCACAACTGCCTCTGATATCATTCTATCATGACCCACCTTTCATAAAGATGAGGGAAGGGACAGTAGGTTTCTAGAACCTTCCTTCTTCAAGTTGAAGGATAGATAATGACCCTCGAGACCCGCCTTCAATAGGTCCCAGAGTGGTGACTAGCACCAAGGGTATAGAATCACACACAAGATGGAAGGCATTACCATTTTTATATAATAGGATCAGGAGATAAGATAGTAAATCCCAACAACATCAAATGTAAAAGTATAAGTAAATCCAAAACAAACCATCCTCATATGCATGTTTCAAAAGTAAATGATACAAAAGTAAAAGAAAACCCCAAAAAAGGAAGTACCAAAAGAAAGAAAAACAACAACTGCAACTATCCCGACATCTGAACTAGTACGACCATCCACGATCCCTAAAGTCCTCCTGGAATCCTGAATAATGTTTTATATATGTAGGGTGAGAATATAAGTATACTCAATAGGGAAAACCAAAATCTCTCATGCACAAGTGGGGAGGCATTCTAATCCCCCCTGAGAAAAGAGATAACTAAAAAACATAGAAAAGAAAACTTCCCACCCAAGCCTCACCAAAGCATGCTCCCCAAATAATGCAAGTCAAGAATTATAATAGTAATAACAAATCGATGTTTGAGTACCTAGCACCACTTCCCCACTAGTTATTGAAGTCATCCTACGCATCGAACCTCTCTCACCATTCTCACCGCATTCCCACTTCCATACCACACCCGCACACACCTAGGCCACAACCACACATCCCTCCTGCAAACACCTGGGCCACAACAACCACCCGTAACCATGCCCTCAAACACCTGTGCCAGAACAACTATTGCCACACATGAAGACACATGCGCCTCATCCCACAGACACTTCGGAAACAAACTGCCCGTACACACCTAGGAAACCACCACAACTACCCTGCCCGAAGAATCTTGGGATATAATGGACATCACGCCATCACAACCTGCCCAATGAGTCTTGGGCTATTTGGGTAAGGGAGCAGAAAAGGAGCTAATAACCAGCCACTCATAGGAGTGTTTTGAAAAACACCCTCCCCCATGAAATGGGGGTGTTAGGAACTAGGTGTTCAACTTGGGTGGGGCATGAATAAGAAACATAAGAACTACAATTATATAATATATATAACAAGCACTCCTCCCAACCTAGGAGTTCCTTAACCAACTCAAGAACAAACACCCTTGTTACTATTCATTAACAAGAAACACTGAACCCACGACCATGTCACCACTCATCCTAAAAAAAATTCCCCATTGAGCCCATTCTTGTTTTCATGTTCAAGTAATACCATTTAAGTAAATTATTCACTACCGTGCAACTAACAGGCGTAACCACAAGCCAATGAAATAGAAAAATCCAAACAGAAATTTAATAATTCACACTTGGTTCTCTTGTAAATTCACAACAATAATGGGATCTGTGAGATCCCTCAAAGTACTGGAACCAAACCGAGACTCGAGATACATCCCCACACAACTTCAGATTCACAACCAACAACTGTACCACAACAGAGGATCCCATCCCCATCCACATCACCCCATAAGCATCAAAAAAAACAACACACCTACTACCAAAACAGAGAAGGGAAACTTCCAGGTTCAAGCACATCATTCATAATGTTCTTTTTTTCTGTTGGTTAACCAAGGTGACCACATAAGGATTGATGTTCACTGGGCATCCATTTAACCAACTGAGTTTAGTTGATTAACCAAAATCCATGTTACAATCATTTAATCATGTAAATATCTAGAGGCACAAAGGTTCATTAGTGCACAAGGAAAAAAACCAAGTGCCATGATTTTCAGTGGGTATGAGCCCGTACAATTCAGAACACGTAATTAAGAATAAGAAATACAATAGAAACACTGATCGCACCCCCTTTCTTTAGAAGTCCTTTTATTATCTTCAATTAAAGTTTGGTTTCATCTATCACCATAGAAACAATAGAATACCCACCCTGCATGATACACAGTAAGAGAGACAAAGGAAAAACACTACTAGGATGATCAAAGATCGATGTTTCTCTCCACGTGCCAAGAACTGGGGATGTGCAACTTGTAGGGGAGGAGTGTTTAGGACTCCAAGGACGAGTAGTAAGGGATCTATCACATGCACACCACCTTCCTTGGTATGGGTACTCTAAACGCTCCAAGTGATGAATGAACTCGTCCAAGAAGAAGAAGGGGGAATGCTAGTGCGATATAAAGATGAGCTCTGGCATTACTGGATATCAAGATCTTCGGCGGTTTTAAAGGCGTATCATGGTTTCACCACATGGTTGGTTGGTTACACACAACGGGATTGATTTTTATTTATTAACTCCCATCGGGAAATGGTGGTAATAGATGTGACTTTAATGGATTTTATATAAACAGAGGGGAACATTACACGGACACACAGCTGGATCTGTCAAGGGTCTCACCACTCTTAGGAATTTAAACATTGATTATGGGGCTAAAAGCGGCCTTGAACCACATCAAAAAGGTTAAAAACGTTTAAAAGTAGCGTTATGGGAAAAACTGTAGAATAAAAACTCAACAAGGCTATGTGACACTGATCGTGTCGCACCGATCGGTGACACACCAATTGTGTCGCACCGATCGATGACACACCGTTCGTGTCCACCGATCGGTGACACGCCGATCCTATGACATCGATCATGACACACCAATCGGTGGGACACCAATCTTTGCCACACTGTTTGTGTTGCACCGATCAGCGACACACTGATCGTGTGACACTGATCGGTGAGACACCAATCGGGGAAACAGGGATCATGTCACACCGATCGGTCGCACATCGATCGGTTGCACCAATCGATGACGCTGATCGTGTCACACCGATCGGTGAAACGCTGATCATGCTGCACCGATCAGTGACACACCAATCATGTCACACTGATCATGTCACATCAATCGGTCGCACACTGATCTATCACACCGATTGGTGACACACTGATCGTGTCACACCAATCGTGTCACACCGATCATGTCACACTGATCGGTGAGACACCGAAATGACGTCCTACCACCGAGACGCCACCCTTAGGATCTGAAATTTGGAAAAGGGATGGACAATGGGGGTATGGTCCATTGCATTATGTTTCAAAATTTTCATATAAGAAATGTAGGGGACTTAGTAAGTGACGGGTATGGCTCGCTATATCCCCTCGATGCATCGGTAGGTCTCATGAGACAAACTAGTGTCTTGGAACAAGGCCTTGAAAAAAAATTATTTGTAGTCTTGGAACGAGGCCTTGATTATGTAGTAATGATGTCCGGCATTAGGCATTCCCTCATTTTGAAATAAATAATTAGATGTGATTATTATACTAGTAGAATATCTATGTGCATTTTTATATGGTAATGTTTTATTTATTCACTTCATATTATGTTCATATTTATGTTTAAAAGGTTGTTGTTTCTATTACAAATCTTTCCTTAACAATTTATAGATTCTGTTAAATTATTTACCCAAATTGTACATCTGAGCTCGCCCATTTCTTATGTTTTATTTTCCTATGATTCCAAGAAGTGTATTATGTTTGATATGAAGGGTTAAGATAGGGGGATAATAAAATCTTCAATGGATTATTTATGTTGTGTTATATATTTGAATGTGTAATATAACGTTCATATATGTAATATATTTTCCATGACTATTAAACTGATTGGTCCTTTGAGACACTGTTCCTTATAATCATTCCAGTGTAGTAAAATAATGCACCAGCTCCGTACATCTGGGGTCGGGGCGTTACAATTGGTATCCGAGGTTTTTTAATACAATCCATGGAAATTATATTTTGAAAAACTCTTATTATAGAACATTACACTAAGATAGACTTTAACGATTAGTATAGATGAACATCCTAGAATATTGGTAATGTAGAGATTTTGTTGATTTTCCAATAAATGTATCCCTATCTGGATACGAGAAGGTAGAGGAAGCTCTAGCACTAATGTACCTAGCAGTGAAAAAATGAACAATGAGTTTTGGGCTTCACCAGAGGTATATTGGTACACGACAATATGCCTTGCTACACTCTTGGTTATGACACTCTCCAGGGATATGCTTTGGATAATTCACACCTTCTTTATAAACCATTATGAAATATGTAAGAGTAAATAATCCCTCAAAGAAAACATTTTTTATGATTATAGATTATATGAATAATCATTTCCATTTATGTTAAGGTATTTTATAGGTTTAAAATTATGAATTGTGATCCATAAACTAACCTAGTGTATGCCATTGTGTAGAAATGGCGCCCAGTAGAAGGAATGAGAACTCCAGCAATAATCATGATCCAAAGAATAAGAAGGATCGTATCATTCATGATATTAATCCATAATTTTAATGGACAATAGTCTCCCATGTATTCTCATCATATGAAGAAATAGTATCATGTGTTAATAAGATAAGTAAAGAATTATATGAGTCATACGGCTTTGAAGGGATGCAAGAGGAGACAATAATGGTATAGAGAATGATTGATAAAGGGATTAGGGTAAAAATGATTTTCCCATATCTGATAATTGTTGAAAAACTCATCTAGGCAAATTCTTGAAAGGAATGAGAGTTTGTTATATGTTTGGAGAAAAAGTACACCAATTACATGATTTCAAGGGTAAGATAATGGTTTCAAATGTACAATGCTTCATTTGCAAGGAGTTGGGACACTACACGAATCAATTTCCAAATCATCAGAGTATGCCCAAAATGATGCAATTGAATAATAATCAGGTTATGATACTACCATAGATGAAGAGGAATGACTAGTGTTCTTATGTTGTTATTGATGAATTATTTGAGTGTTGTATCAATTATGTACTGGTTATATGAATTATGGAAAAAAATAATGATTGTACTACAATACTATTTCATAAAGGATTATAGATTAAATGGTTCTATGAAAATTGACTCAATAGAATGTTAACCATTTTGGAAAATACAAGGTTAAAAGAAAGATAAACCATAATTTGGTTCTGATACTGATTTAGTAATTTTGGAATAAGATACGATTAATTTGGATAAATTATATTTGATATTCTTGACTAATTTTAAACTAATTAATTGTTTGTTTATTCAATAATAGAATGAGTTAAGATATTTTTTTGATATAGGTATTATATCCAGTATTATATGAGGAATAAAGGAGCATGAATTTAATCAATAATGTTTTATGATAATTCAGGGCGTTACCATTTTTTAAAAGAATACATGATGACGGTATCCATGTGTTATTTCGTGGAAAAAAAAGAACTTTATTGTATTTACCATCCCTAAACAATTGTACTGTAAATTTGGAAATATTTATTTTGGATAAGTATAAAGGTTGGAATGGATTAACCTTGACATTGGAAACTATTTTTCAGGTTAAATAATTTGTTAATATTATTTTTGTATTGTTATAAAGACAACAACCTGGTGGTCAGGCAACAACCAGTCATGTTCGGCAAGGCCATGAGACTGGAACCCACAACCGGAGGGAGACAAAGATGTCCCACCTACCACAAGACTACGTGATGTCCTAGTTTGTATAATATATTTTTTTATATTTTTTTGACAAATTAATTGTAAATTAATTATTTTTGGAACCCCATATGATTAGGATAAATAGAATATTTTCTAATTCTATTAACTTTTGGAGTAAAAGATGAGTTTGGGGTAGGAATTAGTTGATGGATGATACTATGCTTATCAAGTATATATTTTTTCCTCTTATTCTATGAATAAATTAATTCATAAACATTATGGAAGGGATCTTAAGACCAAAAAATGTGTTATCCTAATACCATATGTTTTTTTTGAACAGATGATATTTTAAATCCTCATATATTGATGGATTTACGGTCCTCAATTTTACACTTGATTGTGATTGATGACCTCAATCACCCTCTATAAATATTTATCTTTTCCCTCCAATTATGTGTCCCTAATTGCCACAAATTTTCTCCTAATAGAGATCATAATTTTGTGGTGACTTTTTCATTTCACTTTCTCTCTTATAAAGACTAAATTATATAAACCTAATTTCTGATGTGGATTTCCCAAAAGTTATTTTTCTATTTTCAACCATTTATTTCTAAGGAAAATTTCAAATTTTTAAGATTCAATTTATTTAAGGAGGGGAGAATTCATCAACCCAAGATTTCATAGCACATTATCTCTTCAATTTAATTCAATAACCTGTGTTACACTCAACACCGAGTTCAAGCACACCACTACTTACCAAACAGGCCGTTCAAAATTGATTATGAATAGTATTAACTGAATTTTAAATTTTATATACTTAATATAATTTTAGAATCCATATTATGTGTTTCATAGAAATAATATATGAAGGAATTCATTTTTTTTCAAATAAAAGAATTATTTTTTAGAAAATGAAATTTTACCACCTTTTAATGGGGGACCCTTTTTAAAACCAAAATGTGACCATTTTATATACTCAATTTAATTAAATTAAAATATACATTAAAATAGGGACATAAAAATATATTTTGGATAAATTTTCGTTAATTTTTTGATAAGTTTCATATTTTGATGAATAATTAAAAATAATAAATTCTAATTGAAAGCTACGTTTTTATTTAAATAATTTAGAGTGTTAAATTTTTCATTTGAATGGTTTGGAAGTATAATTAGATTATATTTTTACCATTTAATACAATATAAGTCATTATAAGTAATTTTACATTTAAATTTGATAGAAAAACATGTCAATCTTTTGATATACATTATTTTTTTTAAACCCAATTTTTAGTTTTGAAAAAAGGAATTAATTTTAAATTAATTAATTCTGATTATTTGTTTTTAATTTGTAAAAATATAATTAATTTTTGAATTCGGAATATCAAAATTATCTTATGGTGAATTTTTGGTATTTTTCTAAAACCATTCAATTTTTGATGAATAGTGAAAATTAATGTGTTATTGTTTAAAACCGTGTTTTTATTTAAATTATTATTTGTTTTACTTAAATTTATTTTAATTAAAAATATATATATATAATACTTAAATATGTTCATTTTAATAAATTGGAGTCATTTTATAAAAAAATTAGATGTGTAAAATTTTATTGAAAATGTTAACGTCTTTTACCCACCTTCTAGGCACATTTGCAAATTTGCACAAATCAAAATTATACCACTTCTGTTAATTGAGTTTCAAAAATACAAGAGAAGTGTTTGTCAACAGTAAGAAAAATCTGATTCAATAAGATAAAAATAATTTTTGGTGAATAGTAACTTTTGACTTTTATTTATCACGGTTAAAAGTAAATATGGAAATCTAAGATAAAAATGACATCGTAATTACCCCCAACACATGTCCTAATTCTATTGTATAAGTTTATTTCGACCAAAATAAACCTTAGGAATAAAATATGAAATGTTTGGTCCACATTTATTAGATTAGTTCATTTATTATTATTTTATTTATATTAGAGTTAAAAGTGTTAAATACAAATTTTAATAACTAACCTTTTTTAATATAGGGTTATACATAAGATAAATTCAACTATAAATATTAATTGTAAAGGTAAAAATATTTCCTACAATATAGTATTTTATTTATAATTTTTTGAGATTAAATAACTAAATTTATTTATGACACAATGATGATTCAATAATTACTTTATCAATGAAAGATTAAAATAATTAATATTATAAATATAAAAATTACTGTAAATTGAGGCTTTTGATTAAATCTACGAATTTTATAGATTTATATGACATGTTATGGTTGATTAAATGATTTTTATTTGAAGAAATCATGTCATTATGACTTTCATTGAAACCAAATACCAAATTGTTTCAAAATTGACATAAATGATTTTTTAAAAACAAATACTATATTATTAAATGATATTGTATTCCTAAAAATCTATGGTTCATCCAAAAGAATAATATAATGATAAATATTACATTAAATAACCACTTGGGGTTCTATTTTACTTTTATATTAAGTTTATTAACCAATTATTATAATAATAAAAGAGGACATGGTAAAAGTTAAACAATTTAAATGGAGTTAAATATAAAATATAGGGTTAATATGGTAACCAAAACATGTCTAAAACCTATGGGTTGATTCGATTTGGACCCATACCCACATTATCTTCTAAATAAATTAATTTTAATCATTAGTAACTGAATATGTGTCTATAATAAAATAATATTTCAATATCTACCTAAAGTGACCCTCACCTCTCTTATTAAAGGGTACTTGCCCTTCTCTCAAAATCACGCCTCAAAAGCCAATTGGCTCTACCAAAGCCTACCCAAATCTCCTCCCATAATCTCTCACATCAGCCTAGAGGATTCAACTTGAGAACAAAGCCATCTTAAGGATCCCTTATGCTCAAATTAAAAGGAAACACTGAAATAAGATGTAATTAATTTATCACCTCTTAAAATGTTCTTTTCTCCGTCCACATTCTCTTAATTTGTTATTTCAATACCCAAATGTTAATCAAATATATGTTATTTGGATAGATATAATGATGAGTAATATGTATATAAATAATGATAATAACATGATAATCTATCTGTACAATTCATATGCCATCCAATTCCACACCATTTAATCATTAAGGAGATGATATTGTCTCTCTTGTGTACGTACGACTTACCGTATCCACGACGTGATGCGATTCATTTCTTGGTTCACCATTCAACGATGAATATAAAAATACATATTATTAATATGTACATAATATATGACAAAATAATGATATGTTATATATATATATATATGTACAGACATATATCTTATTCACTTACAACCGTTTAATACGATAGGAAAACGGTAATAGCGTTTATGCATGCGTACAACCTATCATCTCCATAAATAGTGTTTTCCATTTCATATATCTATCTACTATACATATTTATATTTTAATATATATTTTATAAATATCATTTTTTATATAATGGAAGAATTAAAATCATGATCTAAATGATACGATCAAGAATAACAAGTAAAAACAAATATGATAAAGAAAAAAATTATTACCCGACATGTTAATTTAACATTGAAATCCTTATAAAATGGGTTATATAAATTCATAAATGAATCATGAATGATATAATAAATATAAATATTATTTGGGTATTATTTAATAACATAATATGGTCATAATACAGGAGGTTAAACGTTCCTTTGACCAAAGAAAAGTGCAATGTATGGGTTAATCACCCAATAACATTATTTCCCGAGATTATTTATGTGTAAGTATTTTCTAGGAAATATTTATTATCCATGTCCATGATTCATAAAATATATTTAAAAATTATTATTTTAAGTCACTCTCTAACAAAAACATCATTTCAAACGTTTTAAATATTTATTCATCTTAATATTTCTCATTAATGCCTATGTTTTTAAAATGGTTATATGGATGTATTTATATGGGCATGATTTTTTTAAACTTTTAATTCATTTCAAAAGTTTGAAAGTGTTATCGTACACATTGATTCAAAAATATCTTTTAAATGAATTCCTTTATAAATGGGTGACATTTAAATGATTTCACAAAAAGGTATATTACTCTTAAAAAGTTTTACTGATCATTTTCAACTATGTCCACATTCATTACTGGATATTATTCGTAATGATGATTGATTTATTATAATACAATATTTCATAATGTATCGAATGATTTATGATATTTTTGACTATGGATGTTCTATTTTTATACGCTTCATGGTTTATGGTTGATGTATTGACATTTAGTGTTCAATTTTTAATAGAAAGATTTATGTTATGTTTCAACATTTTTCAAATAATGAATATAGTGGACTTAGTATGTGACAGGTGGGGCCTTCTATACCCCCTCAATGCATCGGTAGGTCTCATGAGACAAACTAATTTTTTGGAACAAGTCCATAATAAAATATTATTTTTTGTCTTGGCATGAGGCCTTGACAATTTGCTAATGATGTCCGGTGTTTGGCATTCCCTCATTATGAAATTAATTATTACATGTAATTATTCGACTTGTATAATATCCATGTGAACGTTTATATGGAAATGTTTGATTTATTTTATCTTTATAATTTTCATATTTATTTTTAAAAGTTTGTCGTTTTTATTACACATCTTTCCTTATATGTTTATAACTTCTGCAAAATTATTTACCCTTACTAAGCATCTGAGCTCACCCATTTCATATGTTTTGTTTTCCTAGGATTCAATGTAGTATATTATGTTTTTTATACACGGTTAATCGATGATAATAATGGAGTTATCAACATATTATTTATTTGGGGTTTTATGTTTGAATATACAATGTAACATTGATATATGTAATCTGTTTTCAAACACTACTAAACTGATCGGTCCTTCAGGATGTGATTTCTCATAATCATGTAAATGTATTAAAATAATGCACTGGATCTAAGATTCTAGTGTTGGATCATTAAAATTATTTTAAAAGGATGATTAAATAATAATTATTATTAAAATCATGCTTGATAAACATTATTTGTTGAATATATTAATTTTTTTAATTGGATATGACTTGAAATATCATAGATAGTGTTGACATTTTTATATTCACATTATTAATTGGGTTTTCGACCCACAAAAAAGTAACCAATCATTCCTTATATAATTATATATCAAATTATATCTTATCTTCACATACTTTATCAATAGTTTTCTACTCCTTGTGTAGATAGTATAACTTAAGGAACAACCACTCCACCAGAGCTCACACATACATAGATTGATATTGTTTTCAACAACTGTAAACATATAACATAAATATTCTATAATTATTATGTATTATGTATAGAAATTTTGTTCCATATATTCTAAAATCTTGATACTCAACCAACATCATATCATACACTTCTAGGAATTAATCATATCCTTTAATTCAGTTTCAAGAGTGAATTAATCAATCCATCCGTTATTGAAAGTGATGATAACATATTTGATATAAGGAATGCTGTCACTAGTACCAACATTGTCTGTCTCGTATATTTATGATGAGATATTCCACTAATCATTCAATCCTAAAATGCACATAAATGAAGCATGTTACATGTCATTATTGAGTGTTATTTTGTTGACTATAACATAATATGGTACCAAATAATTAATTGTTTGAGTAGTTTTAGTGCCCCAAATTAAAAAGGAATAACTGATATCATTTTTCAAAATTATAATCAATAAAGTACATATGAGTGGAGAAACATTTTGTTTTCATATCCCATGGTTAGATTTTTCAAGTTTACAATGAAATATATTTGTTAAATTTCCTGAAAATAATTAAATGACATATTGGTTGAGTGTTTACCATTACTCACTAGAAAAATATTATTTTTTTATACTAAATATAATTCATATGTATATTTTTACAGAATATAGTGAAAAATGATTTGTATTGAATAAACCATTTCCATGCTCATAACACCATCCAAAAGATGTATAGTTAATATGTTAACCATAGTCTGAAACCTCAGAAAATGATAACCATTCATGTATGTACCAGGTAGTAAAAAATGGTAAAAAAATTATGGTATAAGATTTTTAGTAATAGAGGCACAAACTATATTACTATGATGACTCTATCATAACTAGATAAGTGGTTGAAAATTTTATTAGGTCAATGATATCTACAAGTTCATCCAGTGACTGTGGATTCATATGAACAATTGGTATTGAATTTGGATTGAGTGTTGGTTCTAATTCACCATAGACATTAACTTAAACTCCCACTTCAATAAAGGCTCAATCTATAAGTGCAAGGGCCATATATTCAGAGAGATATTAAAACCACAATAATAAATCATACTTGATAACATCTACAACACATAGCTATATAGGTGGTATCACATACATAACAATGTCTTATTTATGATCTGAATTTCCTTTAAATTCGTGCATCAATGTTTTTTGTTGATGTCCATTATATGTTAAAATTGGTTTTATAATCTGTAGAAGTCTATACCCAAGTTTGGGTAGAATATGGAGAAATATTTTTTTCGAGACAATATATTTATATGGAGAAAAAAAATAAAAATTAATCAATTACTAGGAAATATAACCCATACCTAGATATTTAAATATAATGTGGGACATTTTTGGTACTATCCAAATTAATTTAATTTTCTCACTTATAGATGATTCTATAGTATGAATCAATAGTGGTGGAATATCTAACAACCCATGTGTTCATTACATATATTATATGATTTACTAAATAACTATAAATGTTGTACAACCCCAAATATTAGTGACACTTTGTTTCAATTAATAATTAGATACCCGTAATAAAAGATTGATATTTAAAAACAAATACAAAAACCAAAACTGAATAACATGCTCAAAAATTCCATCACTCTTCCAATACATCAATGGATAACATGTAGACCTTTATAAGAAATGAGATAGTTATGAAGCTCAATAATGAAATAATAAAAGGATTCCATGATTGTTTTTATAAATTTTATTCAATATGGATATGAAGATAACATAAAATTATTGGTAATAATAAATATGATCATTGAATCCAAATATAATGAGATAACATGAAGGAAACATTTGAATATCAAAACAATATAATACATGACATCATAAAAATAAGCCGAGGATCATTGTAAAGACATCATGGAATTTACTAGAAAATATAACCACCCATGCACTGTACATGTTATCAAATTAGACAACTAAGTTAAAAAAATTTAGTAGATGTCAATTTAGTTAAGGTCCCACCAATCATATTCATATCATGTACATGTGTAACTTTGACACATAGATAATATAAAAAAAATCATAGATTAAAATAAACTATGTGATTATGTATTTGACGATACATACATATTTGTAAAAAATAATTTTAGGATAGGTAAATCTAGGGGAATAACATTAGTGTAAATGGGGATGGGGATTCAGGATAAAAAAATTTCTCATAAAGTATTTTTAGATGATTTTTTTCATAATAAAAAGGGTTCATAAAAAATAAATTAATGGTTTAATAAGATTATAATGGTACACTAATCACTAGATATATTATTGATAGGAATATACCTATGTAAAAACAAATCTCAAAATGAATAATTGAAAATGAAATTGCATTATTTTATTAATTTTATTGGATAAAGAGAAGAATGATATGATCTCTTACTTTGGAATTGTAACAACAATGGAGAAGGTAGTATAGAGTGAGAATAAATATAATATCATTATAAAAAATCTATTTAATATTTGAGATATATTTTTAAATAAAATTAAATAAAATATATAATGAGTCAAAAAGTTTAATAAAATTTGGGTTATTGAATGGGAAAAAGATAGGGGAGAGATCTATTAGAGGGGATTCCTCTAATAGTTTGACTATAGCTTATTAAGTTCTTGAGAACACTTTGGGAGGTCTCTATATAGGGAAGGGAAGAGTATATTTTTTCACTAAGTGTTTTTAGGAATGATGAATGGGAGGTTGGGTAGGTTTTTATTCCAGACATGGGGATAATTATTTATTAATTTTTAATCACTTTTCTAGACTCTATAAGGTAAAATAATTTAAAGCACAGTCCATTTCATGGTTTCTGAATAGGGATTTCAAAAAATTACGTGAATTTTATTTTTTATAGGTCTAATAGCTGAACATATTCAAATAATACCCTTAGTGACGTAAAAGTTAATCAAGTATATAATGAATAGACTTCAAATCTATAAAATATTATTATAGTTTTTAAGGAATCATTAAGGATTTTTAAAATTAAAAATTTAATTAAAACCCATTATATTATAATGGAAATATATATTTTTTATATTATATATCTTTTATAGAAAATATTATATAACTTTTTGTTCAATATGATGTAAAAATACATATATTGTCTTTATTCTCTATTTAATTTTTACTCAAAAACTCAAAAATGATGGAAAATTATGATAAAATTTCCCTTTTTAAAAATTATTTGGGATGATATCAAAAATAAAATTTATGTTTGCGAAATAATTATATAATTATATTAATTTATACTTTTAATTTAAAAATAATAATTTAATTGAAAATGCTTGATTATTGAAATTAATAATTTTTTGACCCTTATAAAGATTATATTTGACTATGTAAATTTTTATTAACAATTATATGTAATAAAATATCGTAAAAATTTAATATTTTATTAAAATATGAATTATTTCAAAAAAATTCTTAATGTGATCAAATTTATTTTTTAAATTGAATATAAATATTCCCAAATAATCCAATTCATATTTCAATATATTAAAATATAATTTTTATTTATTATATTATTTAATAAAATAAACATATCATTAATATTTTACTAAAAGAATAATATTAAAATTAACTAAATTAGGGTCGGCATACTTGGGCGTTTGTTACATTGGAAAAAATTCCATAAATGAATGTGGTATGGTGTTGATATTTTATTTGTGTGGTGTTTCCGACATGGTTTGGGATGTTATCTTGATGAGCTATAAATTATCATTTAAAAAAATTTCCTCATGAATTAGTTATTGAATCCTAGTGTGGGATTTCTCAAGATGTAATCCTATTCATACTATCTCCCCTGGAATCTATGCTAAATATGTTTTATATGGTACGATCAAACTATTCGAGGCCATCACATCTATTTTCTATGTTAGAAGGATTTACCATAAACCAATACATATATACACACCAATAATAGTGATATTTTTTAATTGTTCTAATATTCATTATTATGATGTTTAGTAGTCTTTTAAATCTGATAAGATAAAACTTATAATAGTCAAGAAAACCAATGTACTGCATTTTTTCTAATATTTCATTTACTAATAAGTAATTTAGTCATATAAAAAGTAATTTTATTTATAAATGTATGGTTTCTTATTGAATAAGTTGATATATAGGGGGAATATATCAAAACCTATATATTCTCAACAGATTCAGGGGAAACATATTCTTCAAAACATTATTCCGAACTATTGCAGGCATCGATCAATTCCCATCTGACCAATTACTTTAGAGATAAGATTCATTATTTACTCCATCATATTATTCTGAAAATAGTTAATGAAAAAATTAATATATTAAAAAGAAAGTAGTAAATAAATAAATGTAAAATTTTCTCAAATTTCCCTTGACTTTTTTGACTTTCCACCCCTTCGTTGGTTTCACATTCATAGAACCACAAAATTTAAATTAGTTAATTAGTGTAAAAAGATTTTCCTTTGAACAAATGGTTACATGTATCATCTTAAAAAATAAAGACATATACTTGTTTAGGGTGACAATCAAAAGATATGTAATTATGTGTATAAACATATCCAAACCATGCTTCTTTATTTTCCATTATCACTAAGAAAAGATAGGATTCCATAGAATGTTGGGTTATCCTCAATATGTCACATTCCATCCAAGCCAATAAGAATTAATTTTCATGGGGTGTAGGTGGTTTTATATTGATCCAAAAATATAAATGGGTGAATTACTTATTAAATACTCATTTATATGTAATCTTATATGTATGGTAATTCTACAATGCAAACCATTTATATGTATTTTTTTATTTTGATGATGAAATCATTTCCACTTCCACTTTATTCACTGGTAAACTATTAATATGAGGTTTGTAGTTAAAAATTATGGAATAAATATATTATCCAATTCAAATATCTATATATTTTTTAACCAACATGAATCATGTCTCTATAGGTGAGAGGATGAAACAAATACCCATCTCTTCTGATGTTAGTATCATCCAATACCAAAATGCAATTAGGTTATTATATTCATTCATCCCACTAAAGGGTTGGGTCATACCCTTACTCTATTGAAAATAGAACTAAATATTAAATTATTATGTTTTATATTCATATTGATTACCTCCCCATAAATGTTTCATTTAGATAATACTTTCCTCATTGATATGGGGACCTCCATTCCCTCATGGTATATGATTTCATTTTCAATAATACCATCATTTGGTGGTTTATGGTATAAAATAATTTATCTTTTGAGGTTCATTTTATCTTTTACATTCTATTCAGTAAATTTCTATACACTGAAACCTCTTATGCATTAACAATTTTTCATAATGTAGACCATAATGATATTTTGGTCATTTATGAATTCATATTCTCCAATATGGTTTGTGAAAGTACTCAATATAAGATCAAAATTCTAGAAAATTATTGTGAATACCTACTACCACTGGATACACCTAATGAAGATTTATATGTTTTCCATTACTGGAAATTCTAGGGTATCTAATCATTAAGTATAAAATTAAATTTTCATTTTCAATATCCCGATTTGGACCATAGTGTTTGGAACCTACACTAGATAAATGAACCCATTAAAGAAAATATAAATTTACTCTTACAATGATATTAAACAATCAATTCCTATGGGTGGCCTCAAAAAGCCATTAATTTTATTTTCATTATTCCATGAACCACCTACATACAACCTAGTGTACATATCCACAATGAATTGAGTAGTTTCTTACTCTTTTAACATATAATATAAAATAATTTACTTCATGATCATATCAAACAAGATGTTAAAAGGAATGATTTTATATAGATATAGAACATTATGGTTTAAATTCGAATATAGTTGATATGAATACTTTGTTAGAGGATAATTACATTCCACATTGTACCAAATAGTGTTAGGAGAGGTAAAATCCTAATATGTTTCATAAATAATGGACTCCCGATAAGTCTTTTGCGCATTACAAATGATTATTCCTACTTTAATAAGTTCAATATTGAAAGGGATTGTCTCAGTAACCCATTTAAAAATCCTATTAGATATTATAATCTGATTTCAATGGGAGAATAATTGTGAAATTAAAACTGAATGTTATAATCAAAATTCATGTAGCCTCTAATTTTAGGTTCTCATAGTTCTATATTATGTAAAGTGCCATCCAAAGTCCATGTAAAAGTCATGTTCAAGGGGAGATCCCAACAAGATAACTACCCTAATTTGAAATCATAAATAACATTATTTCGAATGGAAATGTATCTGGTGGTATATAGGTATAGAACCCAATGTTGACCTAATATGGTCGAAGGGGAAAAGATATATAAAAACCTTCTGTGTAGTTAATATATTTGATGAAGGGACTAACCGAGGAAATGTGAGCCCCAATTTTCTCCTAGAGATGGTTAATACAAATAAGTGAATGGTTCCATGGGTATTGTGAAATAATTGTTATTTCAGTTAGTATCATAAAACCAAACATTAAAAAATGTTTTATTTCATTATAATAGCAAAACCAATCCCCCTATATTCTTAATGTGGATATGATGCTTTGTGATATACAATTATTTAATGAAATCCTAAACAATTAATTTTTTTCATTTCTTTTTTCTTATATATAACACACATTCTAGTCTGATGATCTTTTCTAAAGTCAAATAAATTTGGTAAAATGTATGATAAATTGAATTTTTTTTGAAAATGTCATTTTTTCACATAAAACAGACTCAAATTGCATATGTACTATATGGAAATCAAATGTAATATGTGATGTTTTAATACCAATGAGACACACATAATTGGTTTTCAAGTTCTTACTATAGGGTCAGAAAAATGAATTTATTGATGCCCACCTATTATGAGATGTACTAATAGAGATTATGAATTTATATTCATTCACAATGTAACATTGGGATGTGGTAAATAAATAAAGGGCCCCATATTTGTCTATATAGGGGTCAAACAATTATGATAGACAATATACATTGAATATGTTCCTATTTTTTAACTTAGAATCATGTTCTCTAATCATAGAATGATTGCGATTCTAACATGAAAAAATTGAATATATATTTACTAACCTAATAAATAAAATCAAAAATTAAATAGTGATAATGAGAGTTCTGATCCAAGTGATTTTATTTAGACCTCTTAGGGCCAAGGTTATTATAGTAGCTAATGATGTTTCCAATAGAAATGTCAGATTCTAATCATTGAGCCTTGAGAGTATGATACTCTTCCTTATGTGTCAACCTAATGAATTTTTTTCATTGATGATTGAATACCTATGAATCATTGATGAAAAAGGTATAGTGAAAGTGTTTGGATTAGTATACATTCTAGTTTTTCATTTATTGATAAATTGTGAATAAAACCCAACACCTCATTACTATGGATTCATATTATCTATGTGTCCTACAATACGTTGCTACCTGAGATAAAAAAATTATTATATTAATAAAGGTATTCTACCTTTGGTGTATTCTTTATCTTGTTCCCTCATAAGGATATACCAATATTAGTATAATATATATAATTCTGTTGCATAATCCCTACACGACCTTCAATGTTTATAAATTTCATGGAATCAAAATCATCAAATCATGATATTTAAATAATCATTTCTCATTGTATTCACATATTATAAAATTTCATGACTTTTTCCCTCATATATAATGTTAAACACTATTTTATGTTCCTATTACATATAAAAAAAACTATGGAACTCACACAATAAGTTTTTTGATTTCAATTTTGAGAATTTTACTTAGGAAAAACACTTGGGGATCATACGAAAAATCACTAATCATTCACACTCTTCAAAAATATATATTCTTTTTCGAACCATAATTATGGTTCCATAATTATAAAGAAGCCATGTATGTCCTTTTCCACCAGCCTTTAATCTTCTTGAAGCCAAAGAAACTATTACATGGGGAACATTTCCTAGGAAATATTTCTCATTAGTCAATATTTCAAGTGAATTCACAATCTCATTTGGTGATCTATAATTAGGTATTGAAATTTTACCATAGCGCCTGTGGAATTACAATCAGTATGAAATCCTAGACTTCATCACAGATATATATTTCAAATAATAAGTACTATAATGGGGCACTAAAATGCAAATCATGAATAAACCATTACTAGAAACTATTCTCCTTGATGTCCACTCTATGTAACATTTAACTGAATTTAATAACTCCTTCTTGAAATCCCTTAAATTTCCCTACTATAGTCATAATAATATAACCTAATTTGGTATAATGTTTCTATATATATTTAATCAATCTATATAGGATATGATTCAATTTATATGGATATATAGGGTGACCTTTCAAATAGATCGATCTCAGATTCATAACAACACACACCCTCCCAAGATAGATATAATTTCCAACATTTTCAACAATATAAATTTAAACCACAGTATCCCAAATCATTAACAGAAACATGGGGATAGTATGATATATAGAATTAGTGACAATGATTTTGAGAAATTGAAAAATAGTGATTTATACATCAATAAAAAACCTCAGATATGTTCAAATGGCCAAACTATGTGTATATCTAAGTTCAATTCCCTAGAATTGGGGAATCTAGTCCCACAAAAAAAATTTGAATGATTTTTGAACATTTAATAAATATATATTATAGTCCCTAAGTAGAAAATAATTCACCCTAAATAGTATTATGTTCATAAACTCCAACCCCATCCACCAAATTAAACCTCAAGGTGTCATTTTGAAAAATCCTAGTGATCGAATTCATTTTTTAGGAACATTATCCATTGACGACAAGGTGTCATAGATCAAATATGTATTATATTATCCATCAAACTTAGTCCAAGATCAATACCTATTAAGTCATGTATATGGTTGTAAAAATATAATATGTATATTAAATATAAATAAATAATTTCAATTATAACTATATACAAAAAATTCTTATTACATGGTCATAATGATTTAATTTCTTAATAGATATATTCATATATATAATAATTGGAACGAAAGGAATATTTATGTCAATATATATAAAAAAACATTATATATGCAGATACCACTCTATCTATATGAATAACACCATATTAGTCTTGATTATGGTGTGACCCCATTGTCCAAATAAAGTCAATTTCTCATAGGGTAGAAAAAATTGATCAAGATTATGAAAATTGAGA
This sequence comes from Viscum album, assembly GCA_963277665.1. Taxonomy (NCBI): domain Eukaryota; kingdom Viridiplantae; phylum Streptophyta; class Magnoliopsida; order Santalales; family Viscaceae; genus Viscum; species Viscum album. The sequence continues at coordinate 1,835,732,108 of OY728161.1, forward strand.
TTTATTTTAAAGTTGGTTTGAAATAGTTTTGTTAGAGTTTATTTATAAATGGATTATTAGGACACATTGAGATAAAATAATGATGAAAAATCATGAAAATGATGAATACATGAAATAATATTTGTGTATTTGATAAAAAATATTGTTCTGCAGAATTTAGGATGAAAGAATCAATCCCATAAATTAGTAATCTTAATTTTCATGATGAGGTCATAATTGCCTCATTATTCAGTAAAATATTTACATAATAATTTAATAATGTTTAATAAAAACTGTACAATTACTCCTTCAAAATATTTTATTTTATAATCCAGAATAAAATTCTTTATATATAAAATTAAATTTCAAATTCAAAAATTCTCATCTATGATAATGGGTATATTTTAGTTAAAAAAAATCCTGAGATTCTAAAATAATATTTTCCTTATTTGAAATTACTATATATATTTAAGAAATATATTTTATCTTTTCAAAATAAACTAATAAATATTAAATAATATTAATATTAGTAGTAATTGTATTTCTACATATGAAAGAAATTGTTTTACTATTCCCAAATAAATAACCACTTTTAGAACATTCCCTAAATTTCAATGAAATAATATGAGTATGATTATTAAAATCATATTAATATATTTATTAAAATAAATTATTTATTTATAATAATTATGTATTTACATTTTAAAAATTATATTAGGATTTGATAAAACTTTATAAAACATGTTATTGTAAATTATTAATTTATTCATCATATATGAGTTAAAATATTATATTTATTACATTAAATAAAAATTTATTGTTTTTAATATCAAAAAAAATTATTTATTAAATTATAAATTTATTCATATATTGACCCATGTTTATCGTAATATTATTACAATATTCATTTTTCTATTTTAACATTCATATTTACAATGGTAATATAATATTTTCTAGTTGTCAAATTTCCTTTCAAATGTAACATGTTCCACTTAAATATAACATGTTTCATTTCCTATATTTTTCCTCATTATTCTATATGTTTAATTAGAAAAATACATACATTATTTCTATTATTTTTTTACGAAATTTATAATGATTTCTATGAATATCATATTATTAGAGCACCTGAAAAAACTAGATATACTAATTCTTGTTAAGATATTTAGTTGTGTTGTTCACTATTTTAAAATTATTAATTAAATGAAATGAATTTATTATTTATTATAATTCATCTATATTTACATAAAAAATTATAAATTTATTACATGGTTCAAGTGAATTATTTTCTCTATGAATTTTTCAATGATTTGAAATGGAAATAAGTGTATGTATGAAACAAATATATGTTATCAAATAAATTATCATAATAGAATATAGGGTTAACACATTTTTCAAACATTTATAAACTAAATCTCAGAATATTTATATTATTTTACAAATATAAAATAGAAAGGAGTAATTATATTGTAGTACATACCCAAATTTCTATACATCCCTTATATGTATATATGATTACTCCAATGTTCATAAATAGTGGTAACTCTATTTTTTTAGGAAATTATTCATAAGATCTATGATCTTCTATACAATTTACTTATAAATGACTCCATTATAGAGTTTTTCATCTACCGTATTTGTAGTTTTATGGGATCAATTGTGATCTTTCAATTATAAAACATATTGATGATATTATTCTCTTGTATTTAGTTTGGTTGATATTTTAGTTTATATTCTTTAATATGAGATATTAAAAAAGGATTAATATATTATGTCACGAACTAGCCCGAGTACCCTGGTAACCCGATAACCGAGTCGGACCTAACATAACCCGAAGGGAATTCTCGATCCCCACGAGTCAACGACTAGAACCTGGCATCATATGACATACAAGTGGGAATGTTTTCTTCCATAATAATGCGGAAGCAAAAGAGACAAGACATTATGCATAACAAAAAGCAACTCCACTAGGATTGATGTACCAGAATACAATGTGGCATAAAAATCCCAAAGTACTAAAACTCGGCACAAAAAAAGGGGAAAACAGTCCCAAAGTCCCTAAGGAAACAATTCACAAAAGATAAGATCAATAACTGGATCCTCCTCACATTGATTCCTTCCCTTTTCTCAAGCCTGGAAAAAGGAAATCTACAAACACCTGAAGGAAAAAGTAGGGTGTGATCCTAAGCCCAGTAGGATACCACCAAATATTCCATAACAGATGCCAAATAAATATTATCCAAAGGAAAAAATTTCAATTTTCAAAGATACTGGTTTGGAAATTCAAAAGAATATTCTAACAAAATATGCTGAACATTTTCAAATTATTTGAATAAATATTTCAAGAAAAGGCTTTACAAATGATGGAATATTTCTAAAACAATAACTTATGTGAAAAATTTATATAAAATAGTTTATATAAATTCAGCAGTCATATAAAGCAGTTCACAAGCATTGCCAAACATTTATATCTCAAATATAAATAAACAAGTGACCAACATGGTCATCTGCCAAAAGGTACAATAGTATTGACCAGTTATAGGATTCTATACTCTTTATGTGAACTCAGCAAAATGTGTATACACACGTCCCTATGACACTGGCCAAAGGAGACTCGTCACCAACCCGTCGGAGATGTGACCCGCTGCATGTATGTTTTAGAATGTTGTCGTAGCGTAGAGTGTATCAAATTATCTCCCTAACTACCTAAGGCTTGCATGCCCTCTTAAATGATGGGATAACTATTTTAAGAACTCTTAAAATACGATCAATCCCATTCTCCCATATCAAATAGTGCCAATTTCATTCCATTTAAAACCAAAACTGGTTTTACTCAAAACATTCCTTTCCACAAGATAAAACCAATAGCTTTCTATCAAATCCTTTTTAAGACATTTTCATAAGTTGGAAATCCATTCAGAACCAATTCCATCATTACACAATTCATTTCACAATTAAATTCAAAAATTTAATTGAAATCATTTCCATCAAATCCACAATTTAAATTAACCAATTTAAATCGACCAATTTCCATAAACACACCCAATTCAATGGAATTGGGGTTTTCCCAAATTTCTATGCCAAAACCATTTCAAATATCTCAATTCAATGGAATCATGTTTTTATCAATTAATTGAAAGAAAATTTGGGCAATTTAATTTAAATCAAAAATTGAAATAAATCAAGAAAATACAATGATAAACAATTTGGAAAGTCGGGACGGAACCACCTACCTTGAATGTTTTGACCAAAACCACAACGGTTGAGAACACTCAAGAGAACCGGGTTGCTTCTTCAAGAACACACCTTAGATCTCTTCTCCTAGCAAGAAAAAGACCAAAAATTATCAAACTCGGTACTATAGACATAGATCAACCCATAACGGGCATAGATCTAAGAAACCGGGAGAAGAGGTTAAGTAGATCTAAGTAGATCATTGAAACCAATCAAGAATGATGAAGAACGATCACAAACCTCAAGAATACAGCTTCGATTCACCAAGATGAGCTTATATATCACCTTGAGAATGATGGGAGAACCCTCTCTGACCTTAGGAGAAGACAAATCCCGAGTTAGGTCCACATAGAATGAAAAACGAAGTACTTAAATCAATAACCGAGTGAGATATAGAATTTAAGGATCTCATTTAAGTGGCCACACGGTTTTGCCGCACGGTTTAACAAATTGTGCGCTAATTGTGCGTGAGCTACTGCCTCGGACATACTTCTCACATGGTTTGGACACACGGTAAGACAAACTGTGCGCCGCCCGTGTGGAAGGAACTGTCTAAGATTCAAGGTTGGCACGGTTTGGTCGCACAGTTTAACAAACCATGCGCAAAACATGCACAACACACTTCCCTTTATCTTTCCAAAAAAAACACCCAAACGCTCCCCAGGCCTTTACTCCAAAACGAATGTACTTAGAAACATCAAAAATACCTGAAAACATAACGTGATGTTACAAACTCCCCATTTTAAGATATTTCTACCCATAGAAAGCCTCCATGTCAAAAAGATGAGGCCGCTGCTCCCTCATTAGTGCCTCCCTTTTCCACGTCTCATGAGAATCAGAACCATGCTTCCAGAGTACACAGACCAGAGGTATCATTCACCCACGAAGTACATTGGTCTCAGAATCAAAAACCCTGAGTGGTTGTTCAATAACATATAAATCTGGTTCAATCTCAAGATCACTCCATCTCACAACATGAGATGGATCAGAGAGATACTTTCATAGCTGTGATACATGGAACACGTTATGTATCGATGTCAGCTGTGGTGGTAGAACTAGATGGTAAGCAACTTTCCCTACAAGAACAAAAACCTCAAAAGGTACCACAAAACAAGGAGCAAGCTGTGCTTGCCTCCCTAGTCGTCGATGGACTAATCGGTGTGAAACATTCAAGAACACATGGTCACCAACTGAGAACTCTAAAGGATTACGACGACGATCAGCATAAGACTTGTACCGACCCTGTGCTGTCAACATTCTCTAATGAATCAACTAGATCTTAGCTTTTGTCTCTTGGACCAGACTTGTCCCTACCAAAGAACATTCACCTGTCCCTGACTAACACAAGGGATATTTATAAGGATGACCATACAAAGCCTCAAAAGGAGTCATTTTGATCACAGACCGATAACTGTTGTAATAAGAAAACTCAAATAGCCCCAGATGATCATCCCAAGATCCACCAAAGTCGAGAAAACAAGCATGGAGCATATCCTCAAGGATCTGAATAGCACTTTATGTATGGACATCTGACTATGGATAGTAGGTTGTGCTCAAACGAACCTAAGATCCCAATGCCTATTGAAGGCCTCCTCAAAAGTGAGAAGTAAACCGAGGATACCTATCAGAGACTATAGCAGACGGAACTCCGTGCAAATGAACAATTTCATTCAAATAGATATTTCCCAACTCCTCAACTTTGGTTGTATCTTGAATAGGTAAATAGTGAGACGACTTGGTCAGTCTATCAATCACAACCCATATTGGATTCTTCTGTCTCTCGGTTTGAAGTAACCCAACTAAAATGTCCATAGAGATTTCATCCCACTTACATGTTGGGACTGGAAGTGGTTGAAGCAATCCCGAATGTTTCTGGTGCTCAGCTTTCACCTGCTGGCATCTAAAAGAACGAGATAAAACTCAGCAATGTCTCGTCTCATACCTAGCCACCAGAACTGTCACTGAATATCATAGAACATATTCGTGGTTCCTGGTTGTACAACCCATTGAGAGTTATGGCAACCCCCATCACATCCTTCTTTGCCGATACCGGCACAACATAATAGTTTCGATAACACAGAACACCCTCTTTGGAGAATGACCACTTCGTGTCGGTCTCCCCACCATAAAGAGAGTACCTTATACTATGTAATTCATCATCCAGTTGTTGTTACTGAAGAATTAACTCAAGGAGAGATGAATTCAATTGAACACTGGCTAAATAAACGTCATTCCATGTCCACTAAACTCCAATATGCAACTGAGCAAAAAGATCCATCAAAATCCACTCCTCTAAATATTATTTCACAGCCTGTGATAGAATTTTCATGATTAACACATCTGAAACAACATTCCTTTTCCCCGGGGTATAGGCAATGTCAAAGTCGAAAGATTTCATGTACTCCACCCAACGCCTTTGGTAGAGATTCAAATATTTTTGAGACAAGATATAACTCAAGATCATGTGGTTTGAATACACATTAAACCTTTCTCCATAAAGGCAATGCCTCCAACACATAAGTGCGTGCATTACAGCTGCATGTTCAAGGTCATGGGTAGGATAATTCTTCTCATGAGGTTTATGCTGACAAGACCCATTAGCAACACCATGATTACCCTCCATAAGGACACATCCCAAACCTGAACCCGTTGCATCACAAAAGACCACGTTACCTATCCCAGCCTCAGGAAGAGTTAACACCGGTGCAGTAGTCAAAAGATGCTTTATCTCAACAAAAGAAATCTAAAATTTATCATTCTAAGAGAAATTCACTCCCTTTCATGTCAGAGCCATCATTGGAGAAACTAACTTTGAGAAGTCTTTAACAAACCGACGATAATATCCCGTTAAACCCAACAAGCTCTGAATCTCGAAAACATTTAGTGGTTATTTCCAAGGCATAACAGCCTTCACCTTTTCAGGATCAACTGATATTCCTTGTTATGACATGACATGTCCCAATAATTTCACTTCTTGAATCCAGAAATCGCACATTGAAAGCTTGGCATAAATTCGGTGATTCCATAGAAGACTCAGAACTGTTCTCATATGATATACATGTTCCTCCTCGGACATGGAGTAGACATGAATTTCATCCACAAAGACTACAACAAAAGTATCTAGATACTCACAAAAAACCTTGTTCATTAAAGCCATGAAAATTGTAGGAGCCTTTGTTAGGCCTAAGGTCATAACAAGGTACTCATAATGGGCATATGTACTCCGAAAAGAGTTATTATGAACGTTAGATTCTTTTAACCTCAACTAATGGTAACCCGATCGAATATCAATTTTTGAAAACCACATTTCCCCTTTAAATTGATCAAAGAAACCATCAATTCATGGTAACATCTATTTGTTATTTATCATAACTCGATTGATCATTCAATAATCAACACATAAGCAATGGGAACCATTAGCCTTCTTGGCGAAGAGAACTGGAGCTGCCTAAGGGGACACACTCGAGCATATAATACCTTTATCAAGATGATCGTCTAACTGAGTCTTCAGTTCTTTTAGTTCTGCTAGAGCCATTCAGTAAGAGGGAATAGAAACCAGTTTAGTACCATGTAACAAGTAAATAAAAAAATCAACCTCTCTTACTAGTGGAAAACCAAAGAAGATAAAAGGAAACATGTTGGGAAACTCAGCGAAGACTGGAGGAAGATCCCAAGACATTGAGTCTCTCTCCAGATCAAAAGAAAACACTAATATAAGTTTCCCCAACTTTGGATAAGAGGGTTCGGCTCTGCTTGACCTTGGGTCCCATTCTCCTTGAAAAATAAGAGACACACTACTAGGCATAGTAAGGTAGACCCGTCAAAGATAAAAATCGATCCGGGCTTTATTATAAATGATCTAATCCATCCCAAATATGACGTCAACATATTTCATGTCAAGAACCAAGAAACTCCAAGCATGGTAAACATCTGATAGGGAGAATACACATGCAGGACTATGGAGACCCTTCTCTCTCATTGTACTAATGGGTGTAGTAATATCCATCGCACAAGATAAGAGTTCCATAGGAAAATTAAGAAGATTAAAAACATGTGTTGAAATAAAAGAGTGAGATGCACCAATATCAAAAAGGGATGTCACTAAAGATGAAGCTATATTAATGGAACCTCTCACAGTTGCAGGACCTATATCAGCTACCTCTGGAGAATCTTCCACTGCGTGAAGAAGCTTCGTTCCGGATGCATGTGGCTGGAACCCATTTGTACGTGAAGCATTTATTTTCCCCGCAGTTTCTGGAGGTGCTGATGATCCTATCTCGCCATGTGGAGTAGAGAAGTGATGGAAGAATTTATGTAAGAGCCCTAAACATCTGCAGGAGATACATTTCTTAGGTGCCTCAGTGCAAACCCTCTTACAATGTCCTGGCGTCCCACATTGATAGCAAGTCAAAGAATCCCCTCGTGGTGCTAACAGAGGTCTGGGATGACTCTACTGTCGATAACTAACTTGAGAAAAGTCACGCATCAATTTTCCTTTAAAAAAACCCACAATTCCACTAGGAGGGAAAAGAACCTCCTTCAATCCTAACTTTCCTTCCAAGCCCATCTCAACCATCATCGCCCTATCCAGCACATCAGCATAAGTGGGTAGTTTCAGTAGGAAAACCTGAGAATGAATATCTGATTGAAGTCTCAACTCGAATAATCTATCCTTCATCCTCTCATTATATAAAATCTCCAGAGAAAATTGTACCATCTCATAAAAACGATTTGAGTACTCATTCACTGTTTTTTTGGCCAGCACAAGCTTGAAAAACTCCACAACCTTAGCCAAAACAATTGATTATGGATAGAACTGGTTAATGTAAAGAACCCAAAAGTATTTCCACTCCAAACCCTCATGTTTCACAGCCGTCACCATTATGTCCCACCATCTCCTACTTGGTCCCTCCAGTACAATGGTGGAATACTTCACCTTGATCACTTCAGGTGTCTCCAAGAACCCAAATAGACATTCAATCCTACTCAAAAATTCCTTAGCATGTTGTGGGTCAATGGATCCTTTGAAAACTGGTGGCTTCTAGCATAAGAACTCTTGAGAATGACTTCGAATAATATCACTATGAAGATATATAGCTGGAGTCTAAATAGGAACTGGATGTGGTCCATTTCCTAGAGCTTGGATAGTGAGAACAATCACGTCAACCAAACTCGGATCCACAATAGGACTCACTTGCTGAGATTCAATAGCAGCCTCTTTTTAGATCCTATTCTCAAGTCTTCTCAAAGGCATGTTGCTACACAACATAAAAATAAATAGATTAACACCCAAACCGAGTAACAAGGAAAACTATTCTTAAAAGAAGGGATTAACAAGATTTGGAATCCACTCTATCCAAACCAAAATAGGCAAAATACTAGAACTAATCCACAAGTCATATTTCCCTAACCAACCGTGGTGACTTAAGGTTCATTGTGGTGAGAGCTGGCCAGACATTCAATCACAACTACCTCCAAAGTCCCGACAAGAAAACTCAAATGCATACTATCATCAAGGCACGATGTTTAACCTACCATCTAATGCCATTTTTTCACGAATCAGCCCGGGTACCCTGGTAACCCGATAACCGAGCCGGCCCAGACATAGCCCGAAGGGCGTTCCCAATCCCTACGGTTCGGCGACTAGCACTTGGAATCGTATGACATACAAGTGGGAATGATTTTTTCCACAAGAATGCAGAAGAAAAAAGACAATAAAGTAAGCATAACAAAAAGAAACTCCACTGGGAGTGATGTACCAGAATACAAATTGGCATAAAATGCCCAAAGTACTACAACCCAAGTACAAAAAATGGGAAAACAGTCCCAAAGTCTCTAAGGACACAATTCACCAAAGTTAAGATCAACAACTAGATCCTCCTCCATGAGATTCTTTCCCCTTCCTCGAGCCTGGAAAAAGGAAATCTACAAACAACCGAAAGAAAAAGTAGGGTGTGAGCCTAAGCCCAGTAGGATACCACCAAATATTCCATAAAAGATACCAAATATAGATTATCCAAAGGAAATGTTTTCAATTTTCAAATAAACAAGTTTGAAAATTCAAAAGCATATTCTAACAAAATATACTGAACATTTTCAAATGACGGGAATAAATATTTCAAGAAAAGGCTTTACAAATGATGGAATATTTATAAAACAATGGCTTATGTAAAACATTTATATAAAACAGTTTATATAAATTCAGCATCCATGTAAAGAAGTTCATAAGCATTGGTGTACATTTATATCTCAAATATAAATAAACAAGTGGGCAACATGGTCATATGCTAAAAGGTACGATAGCATTAACTAGTTATAGGATTCCGCACTCTCTATGTGAACTCAGAAAAATGTGTATACACACGTCCCTAGGACACTGAACACTGGAGACTCATCACCAACCCGTCGGGGATGTGACCCACTGCATGTATGTTTTATAACATTGTCGTAGCGTAGAGTGTATCTAAATAACTCGCTAACTACCTAAAGCTTTCATGTGCTCTTAAATGATGTGAGAACTATTTTATGAATTATTAAAATGTGATCAATACCATTCTCCCATTTCAAAAAGTTCCAATTTCATTCCATTTAAAACCAAAACATGTTTTATTCAAAACATGCCTTTCTTCAATATAATACCAATGGGATTCTATCAAATTTATTTAAATCCATTTTCATAAGATTGAAATACATTAAAAACCAATTCCGTCATTACAAAATTCGTTTCAAAATTAAATTCAACAATTTATTTGAAATCATTTCCATAAAATCCACAATTTAAATTAAACAATTTAAATTGGCCAATTTTCATAAACACACCCAATTCAATGGAATTGGGGTTTTCCCAAATTTCTATGCAAAAACCATTTCAATTATCTTAATTCAATGGAATCGAGTTTTTTTCAATTAATTGAAAGAAAATTCGAGTAATTGAATTTAAATCATCAATTTAAATAGAACAAGAAAATACAATGATAAACAATTTGGCATGTCGGGACGGAACCACCTACCTTGACAGTTTTTACCAGAACCACAATGGTCGAGAACGCTCAAGAAAACCGGGATGCTTCTTCAAGAACCCACCTTAGATATCTTCTCCTAGCAAGGCCAAGACCAAAACTCATCAAAAATGGTACCACTCACTTATATTTACCCATAACGGGTGTAGATCAAAGAAACAGAGAGAAGAGGAGAAGTAGATCTATGTAGATTTAAGAAACCGATCAATAACGATGAAGAACAATCACAAGCCTCATGAATCCAGCTAAGATTCACAAAGAGGAGCCTATGGATCACCTCTAGAATGATGGGAGAACCCTCTCTAACCTTTGGAGAAGACAAATCTCGAGTTAGGGCCACTTAAGAGGAAAAATGAGGTACTTAGAGGCAAAACCGAGCGAGATCCACAATTTAAGGATCTCATTTAATTGGTCGCATGGTTTGACCGCCTGGTTTAACAAACTGTGCGATAAACATGCCTGAGCTACTGCCTCGGCCATACTTACTGCATAGTTGGGCCACACGGTTAGACAAACTGTACACCGCCCGTGTGGAAGCCACTATCTAGGTTTGAAGGTTGGCACGGTTTGGTCACACACTTTATCAAACCATGTGCAAACTGTGCACAACACACTGGCCTTTATCTTTCCTCCAAAATTCACCCAAATGCTCCCCAATACTTTACTCCAAAACGATGGTACTTAGAAAAATAAAATATATCTAAAAAAATAACATGATGTTACATATTTTGGTATTGTATTTTTTTGCATCAATGATTTGTAACTGACCTCTTGTTTTATATTATAATGATTAATTTATAATAATATTTTATCTAAAATTATTAATAATTATTATTAACATAGTATCTCAATATGCATCATGATAATAGTATTGGGTTATTGTAGGAATATGAACCTAGACTATCATTAAATGTTCATGTTCATGTTAATTTTCTATAATAATTTTTTTTCATGAATTTCAATCTAGAATATCAAATTAAATATAAAATTAAATTAACGTATTTTTATGGATCTATGTATATACATTAGACAATAATCATTGAATATTATAACTCAACCAAAAAAATTATTGGTCCATGCCTCTATTGAAATCCATTAATCAATCATTAAACATATAATTAATGTTCAAGATAGTCTATTAATATGGAATACGTTTTTGGGGATGATATTTCATAATGAATTTATATTTAATGTTCATTTCTTATTAAATAATTCTCTCAGAAAATCAGATGAATGTGGGATATCCACTAGAGATTATCGAATGTGGTTCCTTATATATACTCATGAACTCCATGACATGTTACTAATCATGATAATTAATAATGAAATCATTAAAATATGATATAAATTCAATAATCATATAAATATTATCAACCAAATCTCATGTGGAATTGATTTCGTCAAATGTTTTTGGATGACTGAGGGTAAATTCTACATTAAAGCACCCCCATTTCCGTATTAATTTCGGCTTGGAAACATTTTCCCATTTCATATAGATAATTATTCCACAATCCATTTTATGTACCAATCATAAATTCATATATTTTTTAGATTAATTCATTAGGATTATCCCCTAGAAGATATTCCAACAATCATGATGCAACATTCTTATTTATGGGTTGATATAGATTGTTCCGCTATCTGTATCAAATGATATATACATCACAGATTTTGATGTTAAGATAATACAACCCCATTTTCCAACGACGTTCTAGGACTACCTCCTTGTAGAGATGTAGACTTTTATATTGACATATACCCTAGGACAACCCCAATATCGACTCCAGCGTATCGGATGGCCCCCACTGAGCTTCAAGAGCTACGGGTACAGTTGGAGGACTTGCAGGCCAAGGGATTCATCTGACCCAGTGTTTCACCTTGGGCTTCCCCAATATTGTTCGCCAAGAAGGCGGACGGGAGCTTGTGCCTTTGTGTCGACTATCGTCGCCTGAACCAGGTGACAGTGAGGAACAAGTATCCGCTACCAAGGATTGATGACCTATTCGATCAGCTCAAGGGAGCATGGTGGTTCCCAAAGATAGACCTCAGGTCAGGATATCATCAGCTCAGAGTTCGGGATGAGGACGTGCAGAAGATGGCCTTCAGATGTCGGTATGGCCACTATGAGTTCTTGGTTATTCCATTTGGCATAACCAATGCTCTGGCAGTGTTCATGGGCCTCATGAATAGTATCTTTCAGCCATACCTCGATCAATTTGTCATGGTATTCATCGACGACATTTTGATATACTCGACGACTGAGGAGGAGCATGCCTATCACTTGCGAGTTGTACTGGACACACTCCGAGAGCACCGGCTTTATGGAAATCTATTGAAGTGTTAGTTCTGGATACGTGAGGTCCACTTCCTGGGGCACGTCTTCTCTGAGGCGGGAGTTTCAGTGGATCCTGCGAAGATCGTAGCAGTGCTAGCTTGGGAACCACCTAAGAGCGTGATGGAGGTGCGGAGTTTCTTGGGACTAGCTGGATACTATCGGAGATTTGTGCCAGACTTCTCCAGAGTTGCGGCACCAATCTCAGCTCTTACGAAGAAGGGGAAACCCTTTGTGTGGTCAGACAGATGTCAGTAGAGCTTCCAGGAGCTGAGACAAAGATTGACCAGCACCCCTATCTTGAGGTTGCCTGAGGAGGGAGTAGGGTATGTAGTCTACTGCGACGCATCAGGGACCGGAATCAGATGTGTCCCGATGAAGGAGCAGGCAGTGATCGCCTATGGATCATGTCATTTGAGGTCGTATGAGAAGAACTACGCTACCCATGACCTGGAGTTAGCAGTAGTGGTCTTTGCTCTAAAGACATGGTGACACTATCTGATGGGCGAGCGCTTTACAGTCTTATCGGACCATCAGAGTCTCAGGTACATCTTCTCTCAGAAGGACCTGAACCTAAGACAGCGGCGATGGCTCGAGTTCCTCCAGGAATATGACTTTGAGATAGTCTATACTCCTGGGAAGGGGAACGTGGTAGCCGATGCTCTCAGCAGGAGGACATGCATTCATCTACTCGAGGAGGTGACAGAGAAGCTAGCTGCTTTGCGGATATCCTTTGTGGATAGAGATGGAGCAGCTTTCCTTCAGTCACTCACAGTCTCTCCTCCACTACTACAAAAGGTCAGAGAGGCACAGTGTGGGGACACTGACTGTGAGACGCGGCGTGCGTAGATATCCTCAAGATAGGTACCTGATGGTTTCTCCTTTGGAGAAGAGCACAAAGTCCTTTTCAGAGGGAGTACCTTGGTACCAGTTGCTTTACGAGAGGAGGTGCTGAGAGAGTTTCACACTTCTCCTTTGGCGGTACATCCTGGAGTGGCGAAGATGTACAAATATCTCAGACGACAGCACTGGTGGCCGAGTATGAAAAAGGATGTGGTGGAGTTTGTTTCTCAATGCCTCACCTGCCAGCAGGTGAAGGTAGAGCACCAGGTACCAGCAGGCCTGGTACAACCCTTGGAGGTCCCGGAGTGCAAGTGGGATGGGATATCTATGGACTTTGTGACTAGACTTCCACGCACTTCCAGAGGTCATGAATCCATTTGGGTGATTGTTGACTGACTCACCAAGCCGGCTCACTTCTTACCCATCAGAGAGCAGGGCTCAGTGGAGAGCTTGGGACGTCTCTACGTTCAGGAGATTGTACGGCTTCACGGTGTGCCATCATCTATCGTCTCCGATCGGGATACTCAATTTACTTCCTGGCTTTGGAAGGGGTTGCAGGAGGCGTTCGGGATGCAGCTACGTCTGAGCACCGCCTTTCACCCTCAGACAGATGTTCAGACAGAGAGGACCATTCAGACTCTCGAGGACATGCTCCGCGCATGTGTCCTCGACTTTGGTCGCAGCTGGGAGGACCACCTACCCTTGGTGGAGTTTGCGTACAACAATAACTACCACTCCACCATCGGGATGGCACCGTACAAGGCATTATACGACCGACCTTGCAGATCTCCTTTGTGTTGGACAGACCCTGGGGAGTCAGCACTTGTCGGACCAGAGATGGTCTGGGCCACGACAGAGAAGGTCCAGGTCATCCATGAGCAGATGAGGACAGCTCAGAGCCGTCAGAAGTCTTATGCTAACAGGAGGCGGAGGCCACTAGAGTTTCAGGATGGCGACCACATCTTTTTAAGTGTCTCACCTCGACGTGGTTTACGGAGATTTGGTCGAGGCGTCAAGTTGTCTCCATGCTTCATCGGACCATTCTAGGTCCTCATAAGGATTGGCAAGGTGGCTTATCGCCTAGCTCTACCACCTCAGTTGCACCGGGTGCACGACGTCTTCCACGTATCTCAGCTGAGGAGATACGTGCATGACCCGATGCATATCATTGACCATGGGGAGCTAGACGTTGATAATGGGGCGACTTTTGTTGAGGTCCTGGTGGAGATCGAGGATCGACAGGATCGAGTCCTACACAGACGGTCGATTCCTCCAATGCGCATCAGATGGCAGCACAGGAACCTCCAGGAGAGCACTTGGGATAGGGAGGCTCATATGCGTGCTCAGTACCCACATTTGATTCCCTAGTTTATGATGTATCTTTACGGGGACGTAATGCCCTGAGGTGGGAGTGATGTAAAGACCCATAAATTTTGAGGAAATTTTTTTCTTAATTTTCTTTGGAATTTTAAAAGAACGTAGTTTCTGACGGCACGTGATTCCGAGGCCCGGTGTGCCCGAAATCATTTTCCGAAGTTTGGCTCGAGTACGTTCAGTGAACGAACGAGCGGGTTTTTATAACTATTGAACTGGTACTCAGAATCAAATTCTGAGGGCACCGATGGAATCGCAGCACTGGTATTTCTTAGAAATGCCTTTTCTCCAGTTGCGTTTGCTCGGGTGTGGTTTTTAATTTTTTTGGGGTTAAGTTAAGAAATAAAATAAAGTGGTGCGACAAATTTATTTTTATTTCACTTAAAGCCACTTAAATCCAGTTAAGCTAAGTTGAAGCAGATAGGGTGGAACCCAAAATATCCTACCCTCTTGGTAGGATATTTGTGAGGTGGGGCCCGCACAAGCCCCACCATTTCTTTTCCCCTAAGTAACACACCCGTGAGAACCCCTCTTTAATGAATGTCAACTGGTGCGTTTTCTAAACTCTTAACGCCCCTATTAAATGGACAGTTAAGTCGTTACCATTAATTCATCGAATTAATGGTTCGTTTCTTATCTTGTTTTTCAAATTGTTGTCATGTAATAAAATAAGGCCAACACACGTTTTTCTTGTGGTAGCTTGTTGAGAGGATTGACAGAAACTCTAAGTTCTTCATCCTCCCTCACGAAGAACGCAAAGAACGCGAAGAACGAAAAGAATGCCGGCCTCCGATGAAGGGCGATGAAGAACGCGGTATCCTCAGAGATCGACGGCGCGATGTGACGATTATCCTTCCGTGACGCTTCTTCGGCGATGTTTCTTCCCCGCAACAATCTTCGATCATCAACTGCTAGAGGTAGGATATTTAGGATCTTTTTAATTTCCTTTGTGGATTTTATCCTTAACATGGATTTAATTCATTAAAATAAATCTGTGTGTTTTCTTTAACCCTCGGAGATCGTCGACGCGACGCCGTATACCGTGACGACGCGATGCCCTTCCGCGACGCGACGATCCTCTTCTACTACGACGGTCAATTCCACGAAGAACTCTCGTCTGACGACAACTACGAGGTAGGGGTTTTATTTGAGAATAATATTTATTCCCATGGTTGTTTCCTTCTAAAACAAAGAACCCAGATCAACTCATCTTCAAGTTGATCCGCGTTTGTTTTTATATGCGGTATGGGAATTTTTATTTACGGGAGTTTTTTTTTTGGGAACTAGGTTCAATTTAAATTTATTAAAATTGTGCCTTGTTATGTTTTCATGTGTTGATTATTATTCCCATTTGTTATCACCTAACACGGAGGTTGCAGGCCAAACAAACATGGACCGACAACCCTCCACAGTTTTTTGTTGATGCATGGATTAACGGTGTTTACGAAATGGGATTAGAATGGCGATTGGAGGCCTTCGCAGCAATGTTCGGATCCCAGGAGAGCCGTAGGCGAAAAACCGCAGGCAAAACGGACCACCGGAGCGCGTCCGGTGGTCCGCGGAAGTTCCTGCCAGCACCGGCGGCCGGAGGAGGCGGCCGGCAACGGCCGACCGCCATAAAGCAGCGGTGCTCGGCGTGCCGCTGGAAAGACCCGCCGCGGCTGAAGCCGCGGCAGCGAGCGTCGGTCCCGCGGGGAAGGGACGCGGCCTTGCGCTGCGTCTAGTGACACGGAGTGGCCCCCACGCGGGGGCTGCGGATACTTTGGTACGGCCGCTCGGCCAACGTCGAGCCCCCCAGACCGGGCCGGGTCGCGCACAGCCGGGTCAGACCCGGACCCGGGTCGGGTCGACCTGGTTCGGGCCGACCCAAGGGGGGTTGGGCCGGGTCGGTCCGGGCCCAGACCCCCTGTTTTCAGACTCTTTTCTGTATTTTGCTCGTATCTTGAGCTACGGGCCTCCGATCGACGCGTCGTTAGCGGCGATGTGATCATTGGATCGAGACGGTCGTTTTGGTATATCGCACTCAAGGTTTCGGAGTACTTTGTGTTTGGCCTAGTTGGTTCGTACACGAAACCAACCGGGCCCTGAGAGAGGAAACGCTCATAACTTGAACTCCGGACGTCCGATTGACGTGCTGTCATCTTTGTTGGATTCCTCTAAGTGAGATGGATCTTTTGGCTTACTCCGTCCTAGGTTTGGATGCAGGTGGAGTACCCTCGAGTTGGTTTTTCCTTAAAAACCAACCGGGCCCCTGGAACGAAAATGCCAATAACTCTCAGACCGGGCGTCCGATTGACGCGCCGTCTACGACGTTGAGTTCCTGTTGACGATACGGAACTTTTGGATACATCAACTCTGGACTATGTGTCAGTTGATGTATCAGCCTCTCGGCTCGGGGAGAAAACCCTCCCGAACGAGCTTGCTGTGTGCGGGAACCCTAGTGCTGGCTGCGACTGCGACGACGACGACGACTGTGCAGAAATCCTCAGTGGATTCAACGGCAACGACTACAGCACTCAGTGATCCTTTGTGGATCAGTGCTACCGATCCTGTGTGAGTCAGCAGTCAGCGGTCCTATGTGGGCCATCACCAACAGATCTTTTGTGGGTCCGATCTTATGTGGGTCTTTGCGGGAGTTAGTTACCTATCGATCCTGTGTGGGTCAGATCCTGTGTGGGTCTTTGCGGGGGTTAGTTACCTATTGATCATGTGTGGGTCAGATCCTTTGTGGGTCATTGCGGGGGTTAGTTACCTATCGATCCTTTGTGGGTCAGATCCTTTGTGGGTCATTGCGGGGGTTAGTTACCTATCGATCCTTTGTGGGTCATTGCCGGGGTTAGTACCTATCGATCCTTTGTGGGTCCGACGGCTTAGATGAATCAGTGGAAATATCTGGTCATCTTTATCATCATATGAAGAAGTATACCTGTGTGAGCTGAATCCTGTTTTACTTTCCTATGTGGATTGGGTTATGCTATCCTAGGTGGATTTACGTTTTGCTTTCCTGTGTGGACTGGGTTGTACTTGGGCTCGGATGTTGGAGCCAAACGAGAATTGATGACTTAGGTATATGTATGGACATATACCTAAGCAGTGTTGGATGTTACTTTGTGATTGTATCTTTCCTTTTTGGATTATCCTTTGTGAATTCTGGGAGACCTTCGGGGGTTTCGGGGTCCCTACTGAGTAGCTTATACTCACCCCTGCACGGGCTATGCCCGCACTACGTTGTGTTGGTTGCAGATGACGGACAATGCTGATCGTGGTTGAGGCTTGCGGAGCAGGACGGTACCTGGAGGTGGACCACTGGGCGGGATGTACTCGGAGCGGTCGGATGGACCCGAGGAGCAGTGGAGGCTATCTGTACCCACCCTTCATGTGGGATTTTCAGTGGACAGCTCGACGTTGCGGCTTCACTTTTCAGTTGTTGTTTTCCCTTTCTAGTTGTACTTTACTTTCAGTTTGGGTTTGTATACTGGCCCACTTAATTTTCCGCACTTACTGTTGTACTCAGTTTTTACTTAGTGTTTACTTCTACTGCTTGCTTGCTCTGTGGTGTTTGTTACTTTACAAAGGTAATGCCTTCCCTTTTTACCGGTACTTACACCTTGGTTCTAGTCACCAGCCCCTGGCCTATGGAAGGCGGGCTTGGGGTAGTCACGGCACGAGCCCTAAGGACAGATTGTGACAAATTGGTATCAGATGAGTTCGGTTCTACCGCAGAACTTGGGACTCTGATCTTTTTCTATGTGAAGTAATAATGTTTAGCGTATTGGGTGTGGTTATCAGTCCAGGGAGTCCAGTGTTGGTGCAGCGGCCGACGTATCTGTACACCAGGACCCTGACTTCTGATTTCTGACTTAATGCACGAAAACATTGATTGCATGTGTGTTTCATGTTTTCTTTGTGATTACAATGTGTCAGCTCACCAGGTATACTATTCTAACCGTGGTTCACCTGTTTCTTTTCAGGATGGCCCCACGACGGCAGCCAGCTAGGGTTCTGAGAGTTGAGCGTGATGACAGCCCACCGAGCAACGAGGCCTTGGCGCAGGGCCCTTTGACAGCTGAGGCACCGGCGGTACCTCTACCCGCCAAGCCACCGATGCTTCCAGCCCCAGCCGCTGATGATGCACATCTCCTTAGTACATTGCATGAGTTCTAGCGCCAGCGACCACCCAGGTTCCGCGGGGAGATGGACCCCCAGGCAGACGAGGACTGGCTGGAGGCAGTGGTACGAGTTTACCGGTTAGTGAGGACACCAACAGACCTCATGGTGATCCTCGTAGCGAGAATACTGCATGCGGCAGCGGGCTGATGGTGGAGCTTGATGATCCAGGTGCACGATGAGGTATCTCTTCTCTAGACGGACTTTGGGAGCCTCTTCCGCTCGGAGTTCGTCCCAGCCACCCTCCGTGTGGTGCGCATCCAGGGGGTTCTTCAGCTGCGGCAGGGCAGCTTGACGGTCGCCCAGTACTCGGCGAGATTTACCGATCTCTCGCGCTACTCGAGAGACATGGAACAAGACCCGTTCTTCCGGGCCTGGACCTTTGAACAAGGATTGAGACATGAGATCAGGGCATCGGTGATCTCCCTCAGCATTCCGACTCAGGCAGGAGTACTGGAGCAAGCCCTTTTGACCGAGAGCTTCCTTGCTGATCCTTCATCAGCAGCGAGACCTACCGCGGGGTGGCACGTAGCAGAGTCTTCTACAGTAGGCAGTCGACGGATGACTCAGAGGTCCAGGCAAACCAGACCCTCACGCAGACGACCTCAGGACACTGGCTCAGCAGTGCGGGGCACACAGCGCGGAGCTAGTCTTTCGAGAGGCAGGAAGTGCTAAACATGCGGTGGGCAGGGCCACATGGCTCGTGACTGCCCGACCCACTGTGCCGAGGAGCAGCAGACGGCTGAGGGGCCACACAGGCAGAGGCAGAGGGTCGACCGTGGCGGTCCGCAGGGAGCAGGAGGACGAGGCAGATGAGCTGGCCGAGTAGCAGGTGGTGGGTGACGCTTTGAGGCTCTACCACCACCACCACTCGGAGGTCCACCCGGCCACAGGGAGCTAGCGGGCAGAGACAGGCACAGATCCAGGCAGCGGAGGCCTACGACCACGGCATGCCCAAGATGATTCGAGGTACTATCTGTGTCTATTCCACCCTTGCTGTAGTTCTTATAGACACAGGATCGAGTCACTCTTTCATAGCCGCTGCCTTTGTTCGGATCTCGGAGATTCCGACAGAGTCGTTGGCTCGATCCTTACGGCTAGAGACTCCTAAGAGATAAGACTCGATGATTACGCACTAGTGCCGGCAGTGTGAGATTACTCTAGGAGGCGAGAGCTTCGGCTGGGATCTTCTTGTATCGGCGTCGAGGCCTTACGACGTCATCTTGGGCATGGATTGGTTATCTACAGTCCATGCACAGATTGACTGTATTAGGTGCAAGGTGCGATGTGTACGCACCAACGGGAGCAGGTTCACCTTCACTGGCGAGAAGGGAGCCTTTGCAGCATAGGATGGACTCTCGTAGAGGAGAGGACAACCCATCACTCATCAGTTGGCTAGCCTCATCCTAGGAGTAGTTGATGTGCGGAGTCCTAGTTTTCCTGCAGTGGTGGATCAGTATGCGGATGTCTTTCCCGACGACATTCCAGGACTACCTCCTCGCAGAGAGGAAGACTTTTATATTGACCTGTACCCCGGGATAGCCCCGATATCAACTCTAGCGTATCGGATGGCCCCCGCTGAGCTTCGATAGCTACGGGTACAGTTGGAGGACTTGCAGGCCAAGGGATTCATCCGACCCAGTGTTTCACCTTGGGATTCCCTGATATTGTTCGCCAAGAAGGCGGACAGGAGCTTGCGACTTTGTGTCGACTATCGTCGCCTGAACCAAGTGATGGTGAAGAACAATTATCTGCTACCGAGGATTGATGACCTCTTCGATAAGCTCAAGGGAGCATGGTGGTTCTCAAAGATATACCTTAGGTCAGGCTATCATCAGCTCAGATTTTGGGACGAGGACGTGCAGAAGACAGCCTTCAGATGTCGGTATGGCCACTATGAGTTCTTGGTTATTCCATTCGGCATAACCAATGCTCCGGAAGTGTTCATGGGCCCCATAAACAGGATCTTTCAGCCATACCTCGATCGATTTGTCATGGTCTTCATCGACGACATTTTGATATACTCAACGACTAAGGCGGAGCACGCCTATCACTTGCGAGTTTTACTGGACACACTCCGAGAGCACCAGCATTATGGCAAGCTATCGAAGTGTCAGTTCTGGATATGTGAGGTCCATTTCTTGGGGCACTTCATCTCTGAGGCAGGAGTTACAGTGGATCCTGCGAAGATCAAAGCAGTGCTAGCTTGGGAGCCACCCAAGTTCGTGACGGAGGTGCGGAGTTTCTTGGGACTAGCTAGATACTATCGGAGATTTGTGCCAGACTTCTCGAGAGTTGCGGCACCACTCTCAGCTCTTACGAATAAGGGGAAACCCTTTGTGTGGTCAGACAGATGTCAGCAGAGCTTCCAGGAGTTGAGACAGAGATTGACTAGCACCCCTATCTTGAGGTTGCCTGAGGAGGGAGTAGGGTACGTAGTCTACTGCGACGCATCAGGGACCGGACTCGGATGGGTCCTGATGCAGGATCAGGCAGTGATCGCCTATGGATCACGTCATTTGAGTCCCCATGAGAAGAACCACGCTACCCATGACCTGGAGTTAGCAGTATTGGTCTTCGCTCTAAAGACATGGCGACACTATCTGATGGGTGAGCACTTTACAGTCTTTTCGTACCATCAGAGTCTCAGGTACATCTTCTCTTAGAAGGACATGAACCTGAGACAGCGGCGATGGCTCGAGTTCTTCCGGTACTATGACTTTGAGGTAGTCTATACTTCTGGGAAGGGGAACGTGGTAGTCGATGCTCTCAGCAGGAGTACGGGCATTCATCTACTCGAGGAGGTGACAGAGCAGCTAGCCGCTTTGTTGATGTCCTTTTTGGATAGAGATGGAGAAGCTTTCCTTCAGTCACTCACATTCTCTCCTCCACTACTACAGCGGGTCAGAGAGGCACAGCGTGAGGACGCTGACTGTGAGATGCGGCATGCACAGATATCCTCAGGACAGGCACCTGATGGTTTCTACTTTGGAGCAGAGCACGACGTCCTTTTCAGAGGACATACCATGGTACCAGTTGCTTTACGGGAGGAGGTGCTAAGAGAGTTTCACACTTATCCTTTGGCGGTACATCCTGGAGTGGCGAAGATGTACCAAGATCTTAGACGATAGCACTGGTGGCCGGGCATGAAGAAGGTTGTGCCAGATTTCGTTTCTCGATGCCTCCCCTGCCAGCAGGTGAAGGCAGAGCACCAGGTACCAGCAGGCTTGGTACAACCTTTGGAGGTCCCGGAGTGGAAGTGGGACGGGATATCTATGGAATTCGTGACTGGACTTCCACGCACTTCCAGAGGTCATGACTCCATTTGGGTGATTGTCGACCGACTCACCAAGTCGGCTCACTTCTTACCCAACAGAGAGCAGGGCTCAGTGGAGAGCTTGGGACGTCTCTATGTTCAGGAGATTGTACGGCTTCACGGTGTGCCATCATCTATCTTCTCCGATCAGGATGCTCGATTTACTTCCTGGCTTTGGAAGGGGTTGCAGGAGGCGTTCGGGACGCAGCTACGTCTGAGCACCGCCTTTCACCCTCAGACGGATGGTCAGACAGAGAGGACCATTCGGACTCTCAAGGACATGCTCCGCGCATGTGTCCTCGACTTTGGTCGCAGCTGGGAGGACCACCTACCCTTGGTGGAGTTTGCGTACAACAATAGCTACCACTCCACCATCGGGATGGCACCGTACGAGGCATTGTACGACCGACCTTACAGATCTTCTTTGTGCTGGACAGACCCTGGGGAGTCAGCACTGGTGGGACCAGAGATGGTCCGAGCCACAACATAGAAGGTCCAGGTCATCCAGGAGCAGATGAGGACAGCTCAGAGCTGGAAGAAGTCTTATGCTAACAGGATTCGGAGGCCACTAGAGTTCGAGGATGGCGACCACGTCTTTTTACGTGTCTCGCCTCGACGTGTTTTACGAAGATTTGGATGAGGTGACAAGTTGTCTCCACGCTTCATCAGACCATTCCAGGTCCTCAACAGGATTGGAGAGGTGGCTTATCGCCTAGCTCTACCACCTCAGTTGCACCGGGTGCACGACGTCTTCCACATATCTCAGCTGAGGAGATACGTGCACGACCCGATGCATATCATTGACCATGGGGAGCTAGACATTGATGATGGGGTGACTTTTACGGAGGTCCTGGTGGAGATCGAGGATCAACAGGAGTGGGTCCTACGTGGACGGTCGATTCCTCTAGTGCGCATCAGAGAGCAGCACGGGAACCTCCAGGAGAGAACTTGGGAGCGGGAGGCTCAGATGCGTGCTCAGTACCCACATTTGTTTCCCTAGTTTATGATGTATCTTTACGGGGATGTAAAGACCTGAGGTGGGAGTGATGTAAAGACACATAAATTTCAAGGAAATTTTTTTCATAATTTTCTTTGAAATTTTTCAAGAATGCAGTTTCTGATGACACGTGATTCCGAGGCCCGGTGTGCCCGGAATCATTTTCTGAAGTTTGGCTCGGGTACGTTTAGTGAACGAACGAGCGGGTTTTTCTAACTTTTGAATTGGTGCTCGGAATCGAATTCCGAGGGCACCGATGGAATCACATCACCGGTATTTTCTTAGAAACGCCTTTTCCGGAGTTGCGTTTGCTCGAGTGTGGTTTTTAATTTTTTGGGGTTAAGTTAAGAAATAAAATAAAGTGGTGCGGCAACTTTATTTTTATTTCACTTAAATCCACTTAAATCCACTTAAGCTAAGTTGAAGTGGATAGGGTGGAACCCAAAATATCCTACCCTCTTGGTAGGATATTTGTGAGGTGGGGCCCGCACGAGCCCCACCATTTCTTTTCCCCTAAGTAACGCACCCACGAAAACTCCTCTTTAATGAAAGTCAACTAGTGATTTTTCTTAACTCTTAACGCCCCTATTAAATGGACAGTTAAGTCGTTACCATTAATTCACCGAATTAATGGTTCGTTTCTTATCTTGTTTTTCAAATTGTTGGCATGTAATAAAATAAGGCCAACACACGTTTTTCTTGTGGTATCTTGTTGAGAGGATTGACAGAAACTCTAAGTTCTTCATCCTCCCTCACGAAGAACGCGAAGAACGCGAAGAACACAAAGAACGTCGGCCTCCGATGAAGGGCGACGAAGAACGCCAGATCCTCAGAGATCGATGGCGCGACGTGACGATTCTCCTTCCGCGACGCTTCTTCCGCGACGTTTCTTCCCCGCAACAATCTCCGATCATCAACTGCTTGAGGTAGGAGATTTCAGATCTTTTTAATTTCCTTTGTGGGTTTTATCCTTAACATGGATTTAATTCGTGAAATTAAATCTGTGTGTTTTCTTTAACCCTTGGAGATCGTCGATGTGACGCCGTATACCGCGACGACGCGATGCCCTTCCGCGACGTGACGATCCTCTTCTACCGGGATGATCAATTCCACGAAGAACTCTCTTCCGACGACAACTACAAGGTAGGTGTTTTATTTGAGAATAATATTTATTCCCATGGTTGTTTCCTTCTAAAACAAAGAACCTGGATCAACTCATCTTCTTGTTGATCCGCGTTTGTTTTTATATGCGGGACGAGAATTTTTATTTAAAGGAGTTTTTTTTGGGAACTAGGTTCAATTTAAATTTATTAAAATTGTGTCTTGTTATGTTTTCATGTGTTGATTATTATTCCCATTTGTTATCACCTAACACGGAGGGTGCGGGCCAAACAAACACGGCCTGACAACCCTCCATAGTTTTTTGTTGATGCGTGGATTAACGGAGTTTCCGAAATGGGATCGGAATGGTGATTGGAGGCCTTTGTTGCAAAGTTCGGATCCCGGGAGAGCCGTAGGCGCAAACAGCAGGCAAAACGGACCACCGGAGCGCGTCCGGTGATCCGTAGAAGTTCCCGCCGGCACGCCACGCCGGCACGGCGGTGCCGGCGATCGGAGGTTGCGGCCGGCCGCCAGGAAGCGGCGGCGCCCGATGCGCCCCCGGAAAGACCCGCCGTGGCTTTAGCCACGGCGGCGATCGCCGGTCCCACGGCCGCGCGGGACCGCGGGGAAGGGACGCGGCCTTGCACCGCGTCCGGTAACACAGAGTGGCCCTCGCGCGGGGGTCGCTGCTCCTTTGGCGTGGCCGCTCGGCCAGCGCCGAGCCGCCCAGACCGGGCCGGGTCGCACCGGTCGGGCCGGGTTGGTCCGGGCCCAGACCCCCCATTTTCGGACCCTTTTCGGTCTTTTGACCGTATCTTGAGCTACGAGTCTCCGATCGACGTGATGTCAGCGGCGATGCGATCCTTGGATCGAGAGGGTCATTTCAGTATATCGCACTCAAGGTTTCGGAGTACTTTGGGTTTGGCTGGGTTGGTTCGTACACGAAACCAACCGGGCCCTTAGAGCGGAAATGCTCATAACTTGAACTCTGGACGTCCGATTGATGTGCCGTCGACTTTGTTGGATTCCTCTAAGTGAGGCAGATCTTTTGTCTTACTCTTCCCGAGGTTTGGATGCAGGTGGAGTATGGTCGGGTTGGTTTTACCATAAAAACCAACCGGGCCCCTGGGACGAAAAAGCCAATAACTCTCAGACCAGGCGTCTGATTGACGCGCCGTCTGCGACGTTGAGTTCCTGTTAATGATACGGAACTTTTGGATACATAAACTCTAGACTATGTGTCATTTGATGTATCACCCTCTCGACTCAGGGAGCGGACCCTCCCGAACGAGCTTGTTGTGTGCGGGAACCCTAGTGCTGGCTGCGACTGCGACGACGACGACGACTGTGCAGAGATCCTCAGTGGATTCGACGACGATGACTACAGCACTAAACGATCCTTTGTGGATCAGTGCTATCGATCCTGTGTGGGTCCGATACTGTATGGGTCAGCGCTCAGTGGGCCAGCGCCTACAGATCCTGTGTGGGTCCGATCCTGTGTGGGTCTTTGCGGGGGTTAGTTACCTATCGATCCTGTGTGGGTCAGATCCTGTGTGGGTCTTTGCAGGGGTTAGTTACCTATCGATCCTTTGTGGGTCAGATCCTTTGTGGGTCATTGCGGGGGTTAGTTACCTATCGATCCTTTGTGGGTCAGATCTTTTGTCGGTCATTGCGGGGGCTAGTACCTATCGATCCTTGGTGGGTCCGACGGCTTAGATGAATCAGTGGCAATATCTGGTCATCTTTATCGTCATATGAAGATGTATACCTGTGTGAGATGAATCCTGTTTTACTTTCCTATGTGGATTGTGTTGTGCTATCCTGTGTGGATTTATGTTTTTCTTTCCTGTGTGGACTAGGTTGTACTTGGGCTCGGATGTTGGAGCCAAACGAGAATTGATGACTTAGGTATATGTATGGGCATATACCTAAGCAGTGTCGGATGTTACTTCTTGATTGTATCTTTCCTTTGTGGATTATCCTTTGTTGATTCTGGGAGACCTTCGGGGGTCTCGGGGTCCCTACTGAGTAGCTTATACTCACCCCTGCACGGGCTATGCCTGCACTATGTTGTGTTGGTTGCAGATGATGGACATCGTTGATCGTGGTTGAGGCTTGCGGAGCAGGACGGTACCAAGAGGTGGACCACTGGGCGGGACGTACTCAGAGCGGTTGGCTAGACCCAAGGAGCAGTGGAGGCTATCTGTACCCACCCTTCAGGTGGGATTTTCAGTGGACAGCTCGACGTTGCGGCTTCACTTTTCAGTTGTTGTTTTCCCTTTCCAGTTGTACTTTACTTTCAGTTTGGGTTTGTATACTGGCCCACTTACTTTTCCACACTTACTGTTGTACTCAGTTTTTACTTAGTGTTTACTTCTACTGCTTGCTTGCTCTGTGGTGTTTGTTACTTTACAAAGGCAATGCCATCCCTTTTTACCGGGACTTATTCCTTGGTGCTAGTCGTCAGCCCCTGGCCAATGGAAGGCGGGCTTGGGGTAGTCACGGCACAGGCCCCGAGGACGGGTCATGACATATATAATGATCCCTTTGATGATATTTTCCCCTATGAAATTCATATTTTACATGTAACATAAATGTGTTCAAAGCACATGAAATAAATATAATTGTTTTAGTACTATTTCAGAATATAGTAATAAGTGAAATAAATTTATTAATAAAAATAATATATGTTCTGAATACTGTAAATAAATTATATATTGATATTATTTATTAATATAATGATACATGAGACATGTTAGACTCATGGTAAACTATTTTGTCTCAATTTAAAATATATTTGGAATTTATTGTAGTTATTCACCTATTCAATTTTATATGGTGTAAATAATTCAATTTTAAAGGGTAAATAATGAATCTCCTTATTATCAAGATAATATAAATATTATTTAATTTTATTCCATCATGGGAATATTGAATTAAATGTTTCAAAGAGGTATGAAACACTTTATAATGTTTAAAGATTATTTTCCTCAAGATTTTTATAATGATTTTTTAATTGTATTTCTATTCATCATAATCAACTAACCTTGTTGTTACTTATCCTTTAATAAATAATTATTGTTAAATATGAATATATTAAAAAATATTGATATTTTATGAGGAACAATATTTATGAGATAAGATGATTACTCGATATATGAGGAATTCTTTTGACATGTACAATATGGGTGGGGCCCAATTACTCATAGAAACTTGATTCATGAGTAGTTTGATGAGATGAATTAGTTGAAAAAAATAAATGGGTTTACTTGATTGTATAAAACATCTTGAGAATGGTATTGATGGTAACAGTAACATATACCTATAAAACATGGAGTCTTATAATTATTTATTTTCATAATTTAGACTCAATTTTTTATTTATCTATAGTATTTTTCTATGATATATCTTTGGATGCATTTCAATTTTAGTTTATTTATAAAATGTATTTTGTTTTATTAATTTAACTTTATATATTGATTATTATTTATCCAATTATTTTAGTGAAATTTTTTCCATTATTAACCATTTAATGTTTATTATGATTATTTTTTCATTATTATATCTGATGTACTACAATAATTTTGAATTTTATCTCATCGTTATTTTTTCATCAATTACCCACTTAATGAAATGGATTCCTTTGAATTATTTTCATGGATGTTGATCATTTATTTTCATTGTGAATTGAATTATTTTACAAATTTAATATATGTATCATGTGTGTTATAAGGTTTTCCAAAACTACAAAAATGATCATTCATTCATGATTTGATTTCTTGTAATCATGCCAATGTAATAAAGTAATGATCAAGATCCTAACATTTGGGGTCCGGGCGTTATAGTTGTTATAAGAAAATGTACTGATGATTCTATGGAAGATTAATTTAGAAAACATTGATTAGAGAACATAACCCTATGATAGACTTTGATGATAATTCTATAATAAAATCCTAGAATTTTTTAGGGTCGAGATTATATTGGTCTTACAAAAAATTAATCTATTTCTAGATAATAAATGTATTATATTTTCTACTACATATGTACCTAGGCGTAACGACTCTAATAGGGTGTGTCAATGTTGTCTTGATTATAAACTTGTACATGAAATGGTGCCTTACTGTGCACCTGGTTTGACAGTCCTGAGGGATAATCATAAAATAGTTCACATTTCCATACAAATAAATATGAATAATTTTAATGTAATTATATCCCCAATAAAACTAATCTTATTATTATGAGAATATATGAAAAATAATATTAAATTTATGTTAACTATTTCAGTACATTTGGGATTATATATTCAGTTATGTAATGTTATGATCAAATCCAACGTGTTCCATTATTAAGAAAAGGCTCATAGAAGCCTTAATGGTATCAATACTTCATTAATTTATGGAATATGGAATACATAAAAAGATTATAAGACAGTATTAGAATGCATAATGTTATGTATTTATAAGGATATGTTAATTAAATTATGAAAAAACACCTTTCTTTAATGGAGAAATATATATAATAAAAACATTCTCCAATGTTGGATCCCATTATGTGATAGAGGAACCCATCATACAGGGGGTAGAATATTCCAATTGAAGCTGATAAATGCATTAAGTATTTGGAGAAGTTATTTATGGAATTGGGATGTAGGGAAATGGATAATGATAAATGTGGAGCCTATTTTCTCATAGGTGATTTAGATCAATAATGGTCATTGGTCAATAATTATATGGAAGTAGAACAAATATGACTCATGGAAGTGGGAATATTTAAGGATAATTAATTTGATTAATATATCACTAATGCTCTATAAAATAAGAAGAAGATAAATTTCTTTAGTTTAAAGATAAATGTGGATGAATTTGTTGCAGTTTATAAATATAACATTATAAGGTAATCATAGTATGATACATATTTCATACAGAGCATAGAGTAAAATAACAATTACTTAATTGAAGGGATTAACAACAGTTTTAGAAGGTTTATAGTGTCTCCAACCATTTCATTATTTAGTGAATTAGTTTTATGTTCTATAAATATTGTGAAATAACTATCCATGTATTATGGATTCAAATACAATAAAGTGAAGAATATGAAGGAAGATAAAATAAAAGATAATTTATATAAGGGAAAAAAGTATTATCCCCCATGTGATAAATGTGGGAAGAATCACCCTGGTAAATGCTTAAAAGGATTGTATTTTTTTAGGAGTGTGGACAAAAGGGTAACCCAAAAAAATAAAGCAAATGGAAGAATTTTAAATTCAAATTTATATTTCAAATTACAAGGAGACAAAAATCAATTCCAAATAATTCCCAAATGGTCATTGTCATTTCCAATAGATGAGGATTATGGGAGAAGTCCATGACAATACTTCTAGAAAATATAATATGAAATTTTTACAATTTTAGTGTATTTGGATTTGATATAAAAAATTTATATGTATTTCAATCAAGATGATATGAAATATAAATATATTGTACAGCCATACATTTTTCTTATATATTTCAGATCATATGTTTAATAGTACCATGAAATATAAATTGTTATCATGCAAACTTTTTTAGGAAATACATAGTTGAGAGAAATATACACCATAATATATTTCCAATACTGATACAATGTTTCTTGGATAATGAAATGATTTATTTGGATAAGTGATCACTAACTTTTAAATAATTAATAAATTTTGGAAAAACTGTTTTATGCTATCATTGATAGAGTTCATGATAATTTTGGATTTATGGAATATATCATATAACATGGGTTTTACTTATGTAATAAATAACAACAAGTTTCTAAAATAAATTATTATTGTAATTCATGTTATGACCATATCCCAAGAGAATACATGAGGAATGTGTTTACATATTATGTATGTGATGATTAATGAGAAACATCATGTGGATCGGTGGATATGGATAAGGTTATTTAAAAAATTCAAAGTCCTTATTTCTAGAACTGGACGATCATAACCATTTGGAAAAGTTGACCATTTGTGAAATGGTTTAGCTTGATCATTAAATGAGGTGTTAGAGATTAATTTGTTATATCACTATATAAAGAATCTTTGCTAAGAGGTGAAATATAAATATTTCAAGGAATAATAAATTGAATATATTATGTTTATAGAAATCCATATTTTATTATATTCTTTGATTGTGAAAGAGTTCATCAACTATAGGAAAAAATTTCTAGAAACACATTTTTTACTATTACCATAATTTTGTAAGATATTAGTAACTTTTTTCATAATAATGGTTTAAGGCTTTGTGATCATAAACATTTTTCTAAACATGTTCTCTATAACTCTCTTTATGAACATTATTATTATATTTTTCTTCTATATATTGGTTTCCATTTCCCACATATGTTCTCCAACTAGGAAACCTATATAGGTGACATTAATACTTATGTTCTACCTTTTCAAAAAGATGATATATTTACCCTAATTATGATTTGATTTCTTAAACAATAGTTTCTTTTGAAATAATAATCCATTCATTTACAATACCAAATATTAATTGTGATGACGCAATTTATTTAATGTGGACAGAATATAAAACCCCAAAACATTAAAATATATTCATTTTAGAAGAAATTTTATTTTTTTAGGTTTTTTTATATGAATCACAATGTTATATTCAAGATAAAAATTGATACATTTTATATTTCCTTACACATATCATTGATGTTTTCCTTCATTATAGGTAGTAATGTCTTCTCATGATCGCTTGTATAACACGGATGGCCAAGCATTACCAAACAAAAATATTATTATTTAATATAATAAGATAAAAAATAGCCATTAAATTTATTTCTATTTATAGTATTAACTATAGTTTTGAAAATATATGGTTGAATTCATTGGTCACCAATAAATTTTAATATAATATAAGAACCAATTGAATTTAATGTGAATGATTTCATAAAAAAATATTTTATTTTAATAGAGGCATTTTATGATAATAAATTAATTTAATTACAGTTAGTGAGTGATATTATTGTGCTAAAAAAACTATATATTCAACAAAATATTTTTTACATTCATCCAAATTTTTTGATATGAATAAGATAAGAAAAAACCAAACATTATGCAAAAAACATAAATTTTTTTAAAAGGTTGTTTTAAATAATTTAAATACCACACCAAAATTAAATATTAATTTTAAAACATTTATGAATCTAATATGAAATAATGAAATTAATTTTTGAAATCTAAATGTCAAAATCAGTTTAGGTAAATTTTGGTATTTGTCAACATTGTTTCATTTTTGAATTAATTATGAAAACACTAAATTTTAAATCAATGCTTCTTTTTTAAATATTTTATTTATAATGATAAAATAAATTTTTGATTTATTTTAAATAATAATTAGATAAACTTTAATTTTATTTATCAAATTTGGGTAATTAAAATCTATTTTACATTGATAGTGGATTTAAAAACACAGCAGAATTTAGTAAGTTTTTACTTTAAAAAGCTTCATTTTCATATTGACAGTGAGATTTATTTTAAATTAATTTTTACCACTTATATGATTGGAATTTTGAAAAATGGATTACATCTCATGAATAATAATAATTTATTATTTATAATCAATTAAACATTTTATTTGAGCTACAATATTTTTTAATGTAATTAAAATTAATTAATGAGATTAAGAGGCAATTTAACTTAACAAGGGAATAAATCTTAATATTAATAGAAAAAATGTAAAATAAATTTTCAAAAATCCATTTTATGTTCATGTTATAAATTTATAATACCTTGGCTATAATTGTTTACATTACTATTTCCATACTATTGGGGAAATATGTGCGTCGAAGGCCCTTTTCCAAATATTACATGAATGCCACTCCTCTTCATTGAAAAAAGGGAGTTATCCCTCCCACTTATTCACACAATTAAACCCCATTTTAATAATAAAAATAGACTCAAATAAGCTCCAAACATACTTCCCATCATCCTAGAATCCAATATTTGGGTATAATTCCATCCAATACCTTTTGTGAATACTGAAAAGAGTTACCCAAATAAGATGTAACATCATTCCTCCAACTCTTTTGCTTTATTTTCATTCTCCATGCCTAAAAATATTATTACTAAATGTTTATATAATATCTTTAGTATACTCTAATATAATTATTAGGATTTTTTATAAGTTTTATACCTAAACATATAATCGCATCCATCTAATGGGTTACAAACTAACTATTCGTGTGTACAGTGAACTAAAGCCTTGTGAAACAATGATTTCTCAACTTCTCATTTCCCACCATTCATAGTATGGAATTATTAATAAAACATTTTTTAAATATGGTAAATATATGTTATATGTAATTTCATAATTTTAATTCAATTTTATATTACACAAACATTCATTTTTTCAATTGTATTTAAATATGATAAAATTATTTGTGGAACTATATACTATTACCTCATCAAATCGAGGTGATTCATTCACACTATACTAGGAACATATAAAGGATGGTTTTAGTTAAACATATTTGAAATAAAAGGAATATATAAGATATTTATGATTTAATTATCTTTTGTTAAATATAATATATCATTTTCCTTATTACCTTTTTCACACAGTCAATAGTGATAATGTTAGTCTTTGATGTGTTGACTATCACCTCCTCAACACGATTTGATTCATTTTACATCACAAGAATTATATATATAAGTATATATGAGTGAGTAAAACTATATTTATTATATAATTATAACTATGTAATGATATAATAATGTTATGTACCATCTTTCCATAATGATCAATGAAAAATGGGAACATCACTGATGTATACGTACGATATACCACTGTCCTGATTGTAACACTGGTTTCTTTTACAAAAACATAATTCATATATTATTTTAAATGTATTTAGGATTTATAAATTTGATAATTATTTCATTATGATTATTCTGTATATGTTTATATAATGACCCCTATGACAAATCTTGACCAATTGATGTCATTTTCGACTCATAAACCAAATATGGTCAAAACACCCGATATAAACTAAATTTTCTAAGTAGTTGTTTAATAAATTGTATTATGTGAATAAAAATAAATGATAAACCAGAAAATGGTTCTAAATAAATAATAAAAGTTATCAAATGTCTATTATTTAGGAATATAAGGTCACATGGGACACATCAAACTAAAGGTAATGTATTTCCAATAAATTTAAATTGCATTGAGACTTATTTATTGTCATGAAAAAATTCACTATTATATAGTGAATATACTATAAATTTATACGTTATATATTTAACATTATTATTCCCATGAAATTCTAAATTTCAATTATTTTTATTACTTCATGGGGCTTATGATTCAAATATTTCAATGTTGTATGGGATATTTTGGAATAATTAATGATTATTTCCGCCATCAATGTTTTAATTATCTATGAATGGTTTTAACATTAATAAAAATCAACAACCCATGTTGTTAAAAATCCTCCATAAGGGAATTGTTGATAAATATACACCACTTATTCAATATGGAAATTTGATAAGGCATATTTCTTATGAATTAAATGTATTAGTCAATATATGAGGAATGCTTTGAATAGGTATGAAATGGGTGGAGTCTGATTATAGATATCCCTTCAATAAAATGTTTGTATCATGAGATGAATACATTGAACAAATTAGATTGGGTTTTAACCAATTATATAAACCATCAATTGAATGTTATTGACATTAATGGTACCATGTACTGAGGAAACATGGATTACAACAATTAATCATTTCTCTCATTTAGACATAGTTATTATCCATCCATGAAATATTGATTTGACATATCTTTGGATGCACTTAATTATTATTTTACTAATTATATTTAATTTGTTTCATTTATTTATCATTCCATATTTATTATTCTATATCGAGTTTCTTGAGTAGAATCTATTCTTATTTTTTTATCGTTCCATGATTAATATTCGTTTTGATTAATTATTTATGACATTTTACATACCCTTATAGAGCATTTGAGATCACCATTGTTATGTTGCAATTCATCAACTTATTAATAGTAATACATTGAATGAGTTTCAAGAATCCTGATATATTATTTTCGTTATTATTTACATTCATTTTCAAATATAATATATGTATCATGAATGTAATATGGCTTTCCAAAAATGGAAAACTTATCAGACCACTAGGATTTGATTCCATTTACTCATTTAAATGTAATCATTAATTAAACCAGTTATGGGCTATTTGGGTCAGTGTGTTACAGAAATAATAGTGGGAATAAAATCCTCAATAATGATATCTAAACATTATACCATACATAGTAAATTAATAAATTCTAAAAAATTCAATAAATTAATAAATGATTCATAATTACATTCCACTAGTGAAGCACCCATTAGAAATATCGTAAATTTAAAAATATTTAATGAACTTAAACACACAGAGTTTCTACTATTTCATAGACTGTAACAAAATCCTAATATCCAGTCCCATAAGAGTTATTCTTATTGATTAATCCAATCACAAGCCTCAGACCAATCTAAACATGTGAAAATTTAATATTACATTGTACCTAGGTTTAATATCTTCCTATGTACGCTCTGAGTACATGGCATAGTATTGAACCGCTAGTGATTTCATTTACATATCCAATAAATGTAGTGATATGTGTATTTGATATAAATAAGAGAAAAATAACTAAACAAATTTTTTATGTAAATAAATAAAAATTTCAATCCATGTAGTCTAATAAGACAGAAAATATTGAGTATACTATCTTCAACTATTCATAAATTTTTTTATCACCAATACTATTGTCATATATTTAAATATATATGGGGACACTAAATCAATGGAAAAAATAAAATTGTTACACAATTCTGTTATATTCGTCATAACGGTTCCTTGGAACAATCCATTTTCCCAATCATTATATTAATAAATTTAATATAATGGCCTATTTAAATCCTTGCAAACTCATCAAGTTCTCTCAATAGTATAAATTAATAGTGTTCAAAAAAATCATTATAATCAAATCATGGTACACTACCATTATACAATAATAATAACGTGAACACTAGATCATTGATAAAACCAAAAAGTTCACCAATAACATATAATTATAATTCCACACCATATCCATGAAATCAAATCATATTCCCAGTAGTATTTGATAATAATATTATGCACACAAGATTCTTAGATACACCTAATGTTTCCCCAATAGTGTATAATAATAATGTACACACTATATCATCATAAATTCTTCTTGGTCTCCCACCATTATATTATAAAGGGAACATCAAATCCTTGGATATACCTTATTCCCACACCTCATAGTTTCCCAAATGAGTATAATTATAATAATGGTCACAAAAAATCCTTCAATAGGTCTTATCCCCCCAATATTTTATAATAATAATGGGCACAACAGATCTTCGTGAACACCAAAATGGCCCCAAATAGTTTATAATTATAATGGGAAATCAATATCATTATAATGAAAATATTTCCCCCTAGAAACAATAATAAAAACATATAATAAATGATTCAAATTAATAAAAAATTTAATGAATATGTTGTCTTAAAAAATGTTAAAAATATGTATCACATCTATAGGAAGGTTATTGAAATTCATTAATAAAAATTTCATCATTTATTACATTCAATAGATAATAGTGTTTGTTTTGGGAAGAATCTATATATAATGTAATCATTTAAATTCTATGATTCTAACCTTTTTTGGATATGTATTGGGCTATTTTACTTGTACTCTTTATCCTTATGATGATTAATTTTAACTTATATTTTACCATTATGTATTTTTAGTGGAAATTTAATAAAAATGTAATGAAATTGGCTAGTGCATGTTTAGCACATGTTATTTCCAAATTATGTGCCCCAAAAAAGAATGTCGTGCAAACATGGTTAGTAGGGAATTGAAAATTTGGAACATGGTTTTTCAAACTATACAAACTTTTAATAGTATCCGTGGAAACCATGAAAAAGTGAAAAATATTTTAGGCACATGATTAGGTGAAACCATGTTCCCCTTCCATGATAACTATTTTTGGGAATTAAATTCACATGAAAATTATATTTATAATCACTCAGACCACCATTTAAACAATTGTTCATTCCAAATTTGACCCTATATGACATTAGATGATTTTGAATCCTATAAAATTGTTTTGAATCCCTCTCAATGTTTATTCATTGATATTTGATTCACAATTCAGAAATAGGAATAAATAACGAGATGAGAATTCTATTATGGTTGCCATCCTATTCATCTCCCATTATTCTATCTTTTATTGAGGGTAGTTATTCTCTATTATGGTTATATCTATATGTAGTTCTATGGATTTAAATCTATGATTTTAGAATGATGTCTCTATTTATGTGATCGTGATTTGTTCAATATTGATCTATTTTATATATCCTGATATCATTTTATAGCATTAATCCTCTGAATTTCAGGGATTTCCATTGGGAAATTGTTTGTCCATGAATTGAGGTTGGTAGACTATGTTTCAAAACATATAGTCAGGATTCTTATAATGTGTATGAAATTTTTATAATTTATAGTATATTTTAGTCATTTATTTTCCTAATTTAATTAATAAAAATGGTGAATTTATTAATGAAGGAATTATAGAATTATAGGATAGGGACAATTTATTGTTGAAAAATTTATGAGATATTAGATTGTTGAATAATATGCATAATTTTAGAATTAATTATGAGATACTGGATCATTGAATTAGATAATTGATTCTAGAATTAATAAATACATATTGATATTTTGAATTATATAACTGATTTTTGAGTAAATTATGAGATATTGGAATTACTGAAATGGATTTAATTAATTACTGATGTAATTAATAGAATGAATGTGATAAATTAATTATTAAATCAAATAATTATAAGACTTTGATTAATAAATTTTTAGAATAGATAATAGGATTATTTTTAAAATAGTATTAATGTTAATTGATCTGGATTTATATTATATTATGATATTATGACATATTCGATATATTTCAATTGATTGATAAATGAGTGTGGGACATGGAATTAAAACTCCCAATACCCATAAAATGTAAAAGTGCTTGGATATAAATATTTTATGGGATATGGAATGATTCTCCAAATACCCATGGGGTTTGCGAAAAGGACCAATTCTCTAATTACCCTACGGGTGCTAAAAATGACATCTTTTGCCTAGAAAAGAGGAATTGGACAATAATTCCCATTAGCCATGATAGATATTTGAAATGAACAAGAAAATTAAATCACACATTATAAACTAAATGTGAACTGATATGTTACATGGTTCAGGGTACTTCATGGTCCACTGAATGTATTATGATTCGGGTGTCATTAGGACCCCATGGGTTTATGTTGTTAAATAAGTAATAATTGATAAATTGATAAAAAGTTTCTTCTTAATAGAACTTATCTCTTTATATAACTACATACACTGTTATTTATGTGATATTATTTTAGAAACCTTTAGTAGAGAACTAAAAAGATGAAATCACACCCATCTTAGGCTTCTTAATCGGTGCATGAATATATTTCATGGTTGCGGGAAGGGTTAAGGGAAAAGGCTATGTGTTTGGTGGTTGATTTGGGATATAGAATGGATGAGGGAACTGTACTTGATTCAAGACCATCTTGGGGGAGTTTTGATTTTCTTTGGTGGGGTTTTCCTTGATACACATGGTACATATTATATCATGAAATCTATAGTTATTTAGTTTTCATTCTATATTTCTAGCTATAGTCATGTTATAACACTAGTATTTTTATGTTTATAATTATATTTTATTAAGATATTGTTTCATATTTTCCCTGGATTTTTACTATGATAAATGTGGGTATAATTATCCCATTGTTGATATAAGACCCTCGCTGCTAGTTAGAAATTTTCAGAATTTGAGTAGGTGTGTATAATGTCATGTGACTAAATGTTTATAGGATCTATGGTGTGCCACCTAGTATATGACATTACAAATTGGTAAAAAAACGTGGTTTCATTTATTATTCATTTGTCTTACTATTTCCGAAATGTATACATGAGACTAGGAATATCCATGACTTGGTTATGAGCTCGTGCATGGGAGCCGTAAACCATTGTATGTTGGAAAACCCATGTATATAGGCTGGAATTCTTATAATTGATGATCATTGTTACAGTTGAATACGATTTCACTTGTGTAATTCACTTGCGGGGTGATGTGATTATTGTTTCCATGATTTTTTGAGATTCTTTGAGTTAGGAATACAGTCCCAGTAAGAAAAAATAGTTGATTGTGGATGCGGAATTTTAGTAACTAAGAACAATGTTATGACATGCGTCATTTTAGGCACACATAGGGAAAACTGTTTTGGTTAATTATTTGGACATGAAATGTTATACCTCTACTGTGAAATTAAAACTAAAATGGTACCTAAAATGAAATTGAAAAATATTGAAAAATGATGAAAGATTAAATATATGGTTGTATAAGGAGATAATCCTTATGAAAATTTCTTTACACATTTCAACCCAAACCTAGGTGTATGATTGTTAAAGGTTGTAATATTTCTTCATTTTTTTCCGTGTGGTGAGGTTTGGGGAATGACTTGTTATGAATTATTATGTTTCTTTCTTACATAAATGCATTAATATTATCATTTTTGTAATAAGGTGTGTTTTTGGAATTGTAGAGATATGCATCTATGATGAACATTATTTAGAGGATGACATGAGGATATGAGTGGAGATAGTCCACCAGTATTGAAACCTGATGCAAATATAGTTCTGATTGAGGAAGTAGGTGAAATGTTCCAAAAGAACATCAATTATTTCATGTAATTTAATGAAATTTACCTTGGGAGTGTTTAGAAATGAATTTCTGATATAAAAAATGTGTTTTAATGGCATCACACTTTGAGGTTTATTGGACAGGGTCCTCTTTTGACAACATAGTTCTCGATTGAATCCATCAAAACTATACATGACCACTTGTGAAATCTATTTAAGAATAGAGTGATGATAAAAACATACACGTAGTGTGGTCAAGTGAATCAATGATGGGAAATATATACATAGGATAGAAAACTGGAGATTATGGAGTGGAAGTAATTTCAAGATAATTTAATTGAAGATTTTTATCCAGACACACTGGGAATAGAGAGAGAAGTTGAGTCCATGAAAATCACTTAGGGCAGTATGTTTGTAATAGACTATATCGGACCATTTATATATTTGATGCACTTTGATCCATCATCAAAAGTGGGTTAGGATACTTCTGGAAAATGGATTCAAGATGGACTTAATTTTGAAATTATATCCTAGGAGAATATATTTTGTATGAATAATATTTTGGAATTGGTAAATTAGGATCACATCTCAAAGGGGATCCAAAATGTGGGTTTTGTAGCAGAAAAGTGGTTTTCTTTGAATGAGTGGATGGTGAGTTTTTCAATATTAGGAATTTTCATTGTGAAAAAATTAGCAACATGTAGTGGGATGAAGATTCCCTATATAGATTGATCAGTTACTTAGGATCTTAATCATGTAATTTTCCACTAGTATGGTAGGTCTGGTTTCTTTTTTAAGCATTGTCATGGATCATTGGTTGAGTGTCAAGACTATAGAATGATGAGACATGTACAGAGGTTCCGTAGGAACCCAAAACATAATATTAGTGGTAGATGATATAGACATAAAATGGGTGCGTGGATGAGATATTATAATCCATATCAGGTAGAAAAATGAAGTGTTATGGTTATGGTGTTAGAGGTAGTGGATTTGGTTCTTCTAGGCATGAGTGCCTGAATAATCTATGTGAAATTTATCAGTGGATTTAGACCATAACCCTATGTATAGGGGTAGTAATATTACATGAAATGTGGAAGACACGTATGGATATATATGATAGACTATCATTATTGAGAGTTACTATTATTTTAATTTCTATAATATCTTGTTCTTTACTCCTTACTGGTGCCTTTCATTTCATTATACCAGTGAAATAAATTCATGGTTTGAGACAGGTGGTTCATTTCATGGGTGGGGTTATGATGATCGATACAACACTTGGAGTAGGGTATACAAACATCTGTTTCTACTAGTATTTTTCTCTTAATATTTGGGGAGTACCATTTTCTCAGGAGACATTATATACTTTACATGTCAGGAATCGACCTAATAATAGGTTTGGGATTGCTATTTTAATAGTGATCCCACATTGACTATTATCATATGAGAGTGTATTTTACATCTAATAAGTCTGACCACTATGTTCACCATGGAGTGTGGAATATCTACCTAGGCTGAGTGGGTCCAATCACTCAATGCCTGAGAGAGATCATACCCTAGTTTCAAGTTTATTGCTTGATGAGATAGGGGAAAATCATGGGTTCTTTTCACCAATAGTGGATCTATTTTAGTAATTTTTTTGAAGAAAAATCAATGATTCTACCTTAGAGAGATGTCGAATTCACTATAGGGATCATGTCAGGGGTTGAGTCATGTTTCAATTACTCCGTACCAAATGTAAATGAAAAAAGAATCAAGAGCTCAAGATTCAATTAGATAAGTTAGAGGATATGGGATTTATCCATATGATTAAATTACCTTGGAGTTCTACATTGGTTTATGCGAGGAAGGATGATGAGACATTTCATATATGTATAGATTACAAAATGCTGATCCGGTTGACTGTGATGAAATTGTATACACATAGATGTATCGTTGAACTTTTTAGCCATTTGAGGGGAGCTTGTTTTTTTCGAATATTTATTTCGGATCAGGGTATCCTTAGCTTAGGGTTAAAACTTATGATATATCGAGTAATGATTTCAAGAGTTGGTATTGATGTTATGAGTTTCTCATAATAGAATTTGGGTTTATAAACACACATGTATTGTTTGTCTCCTTAATGACTATATTCTTCCATTCCTACCAAGATCATTTTTTTGTATTGTTTTAGGATGAAATCGTTGTGTACTCCAAGACTCATGATAATCATTCCTAACACATTCACATCATATTGATTACACTGAATGTGAATCGGCTATACTCAAAGATATCTATGTTTCATTTCTGTATTGATAAGTTACAGTTCTTGTTTCACCTCATCTCGATGGATGGTGTGAATGGGGACCAAGGGAATGTTCAGGAAGTTGTTTCTTGGGATCATCCTACAAAAAATATAGATATTTATTGATTTTTAGGTATAGGTGGATATTAT
The DNA here is from genome assembly GCA_963277665.1 of Viscum album. Classification (NCBI taxonomy): domain Eukaryota; kingdom Viridiplantae; phylum Streptophyta; class Magnoliopsida; order Santalales; family Viscaceae; genus Viscum; species Viscum album. Next base: position 1,835,773,714 of record OY728161.1, read on the forward strand.
CAAAGGATAATCCAGGAAATTTTCCAATTGGAAGTGTTTCATATGGGCCTGACTAAAAATGGGATAAAGTGTGAGAAGTTAAAAGCATGTGATAATACCTTCCGGGAGATAAAGAATAATTTGAAATCACAAAAAAATCATGATCCCACCCGATCCAGGTGAGGAGTATATGGTGTATTGTGATGCTTCTAGGATCAATCATAGATATGTGTATATGCAAGGAGATCAAGTAGTGGGTTATGGGTCATTAAAGTTGAGTCTACAATAATGGAATTACCCTATGGAAGTCCTCGAGTTAGTATTATCAGTGTATGATTTTATTTGTTGGTAGTATTATCTATTAGTATAATATTTCTTTATGTATAAAGATAAAAATATTTTGAAGTATATATTTTCACAGTTAGACGTGAAACTCTAAAATAGGATTTCATTTCAAATTATCAAGTCATTTGAATTTGAACTAGCATACATTCTCAGAGAAGGAAATAGTGATGGTGATGCTTTGAGCTGGAAGACATAGAAACATGCAGTTCAGAAGTCTAGTGATGAGTGGAAAATAATGACCCTACTAGTAGAGATGGATATCTTAGTTCATGAGATCCAATAGAAAAAAACCCTCATATTTGATTTAGTAGAGTCTAGTCTATTGACTCAGATTATAGACAAGCCATATTAATATTTTTATTGTTTGACCATGAGATAACTCCTTGATGTTGAGGAGTCACAAATCAATTGGATCATAGATGAGGAAGAGATCATCTATGTCACGAATCAAGTTTTTGTGCGTACAAACATGGAAGAGGATTTGGTGTAGAAATGTCATACATTAAAATGGGTGGTGCATCCTAGGTAACATGAATTTTATATGAACTACGAGGATAATTTTGGTGATAATTAATCTAAAAATAATTAATTGGGTTTGGGATAGGTGTTGCACATATCTGTGGGGGAATATCGAGCATAAATATCCTAGAGGTTTATTACACTCATTTTCCATTCCAATGAGAAAGAGGGATGCCATGAATATCAAGATTATGGTGGGTCTCCCAAGGAAGACATAGAATAATGGTTCTATTTTGGTGATTTTAGAGAATTTGAAAAAGAAATATAATTTTTGGAAATATTATTGACTTCGTAGTGGATATGTTGGGATAAATATATATTTGGGAGACAGTTTTTCTTCACAGGGGGCCACAGACTATAGTTTTACACATCGATTTGTGCTTTACTTCTCTCTGCTTGTAGTGATTAAAAAATATTTTTGGTATATAGATTTTATAGTGTAAATATTTTCACCCATAAATTGGTGGGAAGTCAGAGCATACTATGAAGGTTCTTGAAGAAATATTACGAGCATGTGTACTTGATTTTGGTGGGTCTTTGGAGAAGCACCTAGAATTATTAGAGTACACCTATAACAACATTTTTCATATGGTAGGCCCTAATGATCTCCTCTATAATGTATTTAAGAAGGTGAGTGAAAATTTATGGAACCGAGTCTCACACCGAAGACATCATAGGATGTACTAACAATTAGAAAAAAGAAGGATACATATCATAATAGAAAAAAGTGGTGTGCCTATAGAAGGATAAAACCGCTAGAGTATACAGAGTGTGACTATTTATTCATTTCGTTGTTCCCTAGTTTGGGTCAGTGTAGTATAAGAATGTAATGAAATCTAGAACTCTGGTTTTGTGGACTATTTGAGGTTGGGGAATGTGTTGGGGGTGTCATACTGAATAGCACATACATAGATATACAATTTTTTTTATGTATGAGAAAAATGGTAGTATCACCCCAAAACAATTCATGTTATCGAATTGGATGATATTGAGATTGATATAGATACTCCCTTTAAGGAGCATATGATTCATGTGTTGGATCACTATGGGAAAGTATCGTATGGTATTTATGTACTGATAGGTCATGTAATGTGGAAACATTCGCATAAATAGTTGGAAACATGGTGAAGGGAATCATATATATAGGATTAGTGGCTCAATCATTTTTAATTATATACTTATAGATTTATGGGAGTATATCTTGAGGAAAATATGTTATAAGGTGAGGGTATCTTAAGATAATGAACATTTAAAGATATATATCAGGCTATTATAAATGTTATCTTTTGGATTATGTTGATTAATTTTCATTTGTGTTTTTCCTTAGGGTGTGTTTGCAATGATATTTGAGAAAAATAGATGGAAATGGGGTAGTTCACAATTGGTTCATGTTTTCCTTATCCATACACCTCATCTCAGAAAACCGTGGAACCCTAAACATGGGTTAATTTCACAGTTAGAGCATAGTTTTTCCAATAGTTTGTTCTCTTAGTTGTGGTTGTGCACCCCATTTTAATGAGGAGAATTATTTAACTGCATAATAAGGGGAAATTATGTTCCCCTCCCTAAAAAACTATTCGTGGGAATATATATAACATGAAAGTTACAATTTTAATCCACCGTACACACATTTTACATCATATTGGACATCCATTCAACGATAGATGACCTACGATGATTTTGTATCCATTAGGATTGACTCCAATCACCCATGACATCATTTCATTATGATTAAAATACTGAATTCATGATATGAACCACTCACATGAAGAGAATATATAATGTTTTCATTCCCATTCATCCACCTTTTGTCCCTTATTCATTAAGGGAAGTTATTCAATATCTTCTTTTGATATGTACCATGTTTTTTGGATCAAAATATAGGTTGTTGAATCTATATCTAAATTTTGTAGAATATTATTTGTTCATTCTTACGTTATGTTATAGATCCACATCTCTTTCAACATCATTACTCTAATTAATTTTGGGGGTTTTAGTTGGGCTATTATTCTTTGATGAATCAAGGTATGTTGTTTAAGATTAAACAACCATAGAATTTTTTTATTACATATACGAAAAATATAGAATTTTAATTTTTTTAGCAATTGAATTCCAAATATAAAATAATTAAATAGTCGATTTAATTATTACTTTAATAGTTGAATTATGAAATCGGGGATAATAAATTGTGGATGTAATTAATAGACATTAAATTATTGAATTAGATGATTAGTTGTGGAAATAATTTTGTGATATTTGATCTTGAGTTAGATACTTAATTGTGGAATTAATTTTGATATACTAAGATTATGTATTATATAATTACTCGTTGAATTAATGATGAGATATTGGAATTATTGAAATGGATTTAGTTAATTATTGAATTTTCTAATAGAGTTGATATGATTAATAAATTGTCTAATTAATTAATTGTATGAGAGTAAATAATTAATTTTCATATTAACTAATGGGGTTATTTGATAAAAGGATTAATGTTTTTTTATGTTGATTGATGGGATATAGTGATATTGTGATATACATGTTATATGTTATTTACGTGAAATGGGATGATAAATGACTGTGGGGTTTAGACTGATGCTCCAAATACTCATAGAATTAAAAAATGAATGCATGAAAATATTTAATGAGGCATGAACTTATTATCTAAATGAAAATGGGGTGTGGCACATGAAAAAATGATCTAAATACCCATGGTTTCATAAACATTACTTCTGCACTCACATGATTGGAATTTCCCAATGGTTCGAAGTAATTGTGATAGAGAATTGAAATTTAATTTATAATAAAAGAGAATATCTTAAAAACATTTTGAGTTGATTTGTGAAATGGTTCAAAATTATACTCGGGTTGATGTAGGTATTGAGGTTTAGGTGTATTTCATAACCAAGTTGTTTATATAGTTAAATAAACAAAAATTGATAATGTGATCATTGATTACATTTTCATAACACTTATCTCTTTATTCAACTGCATACTCAATTATTTATTGGATGTTCTTTTAGACATTATTGGTGGTGAAATAATATGTTATGCTCACACCATAGTCAGACTGCCTAATCAGTAACCAAATAGATTTCATGATTGTAAGATAGTAAAAGGGAAAATGCCCTATATTAGATGGATTATTTGGGATGGATCATCGATGAGGGAACCCAACATGATTGAGGACCCATTTAGGGGAGTCATCGGTGACATTACTTTGGTTGTTCAATGAGATATTAGGAACATACTTTATAATATCATCTCAAATGCTTTATTATTTATTATGTACATCCGATTTTAGTTATCTTGGGATTCTAGTAATATTTAATTTATTATTATATTTTATGATTATTTTGTTTCTTATTTTATACAAGTGTATTACTCTGATAAAAGAGGGTATATTCTTCACATGATTGATATCATACACTCGATGCTAGATGGAATCCTCTAGCGTATGTGGGGGTGCACCTGAGGTTTTGAGACCAACAAGCTTAGGGAACTAGTGTGTTGTAATTACCCAATATTTTATAAATTGAATGGCCTATTTAAAATTATGATTTATATACAATAAAATTAGGATAAATAATGGAAAATAATGATAATAAATAGTATGTGACCATTTAATATAAATTTTCCACTTCTAGGTCTTGAATTTAAAACATCTGACATATACGGTTGCTTTCAAGGTGATTTTTGGGGTCTATGGTACAAATATATTTTTTATGAATAGTAACCTACCTTTAAGAATTGTAATAAGACCATTATGAATATTAAATAGTCCTAAAGAATATTATCCTCACCCTTGAATGTATAAATAAAATTTAAACATTTTTAAGTCATTATATGACCAAAATAAAACTATTGGTATTTTTTAATTCATAAATAATTAATTACAATTTCTTAACTAATTTAAAAGAAAATGTATCATCCCAAATGGTGTTAATAAATTGACATTCTTATGTCTTCTGGTTTTAAGATAATATTATAAGACTATCAGTAATATAAGGACTCATCCTTGAACATTATATAATCATGAATTAAATGAATAATTCATATTGAGGATCTTTTTAAGTACAGAGTTTTAGTGAATTAGTTTTTAACTATTACATTACATCTCAAAAATTACAAAGTAGAAATTTCTACTCAGTTCCCATATTATTTCACAAAATAAAAATTCATGAAAAAAGATTCAAGTCTAGTTCCATGATTTATACAGCATGACTTTTTGATGACACCATCCATAACCCTATTCCAATTTATGTCCTATGAAAAACATTTCAAAAACTAGGGATGAGCATAAAAAGCTTAGTAAGGGATACAGAAAAATGGAAAACTCTTAGTTTTTTCAAAAAAACAATTAAACCATGAATACATTATCATAACTAGTACATTTCAGCTTTATAAAATAGTAAATAATCTTCACTGAATAAAAGATCCTTGCTTACCCTTTTGTAAACAAAATATTACCATAAAACCCATATAAAGAACATATTACACATAATGTTAACTTGGGACATAAACATACTTAAATGGAATAACCATATGTTCTACTTCAAGACATAACACTAAATGGAATAACCATATGGCCGACTTCCATACCCAATGAATTGGTGGTTATAACGTAACAACCTGTCCTGGTTTATCACGGCACCACCCTTCATTTGGTTTATCACATAACCACGTGTCAAATTTATTTTTACCATAATAAAATCATAATACATTAAAAAAATATAAAGGAATGATAACATTTACACATTTCAATCACTATATATAATTTAAATATAATGACATAAAAAATCTATTATGAAATATATTTTCAATACAAAAATACATAAAAGAGTATATGGTTATTATTTTCCTCTTAAAAACATTACATCTTATTAAGGAAGCAAAAGGTAAAAAAACTCACGTCGACAGAATGTTCATTATCACAAATTACGTTAAAAGAAACATTCCTTTTTTTCATTCAGTAAAATGATTCATTGAAAAATATTCCCTTTGAATGAAATGAAACTTCAAAGTGTTTATACAGTGTCTAAAATAAAGTTTTGTATTAAACCAAAATATTCCTCCATTAAAGGATATTGAGACGAATTCCCTTACCTTGTGTCAGACTTGACTCGTTCATTCTTTAATCTCTTGAATAATAAACTAAAGTTAATATCTACTTTCTTAAGTACCCTTTTCAAGTTTATTATTCCATTTATATCAATTATTACCCTGTTATAAACATTATGTAATCATTTAACTTAATAATGGTCATTTTGTCGATATTTGGTACTTGAGTCAAGAATGGACTTCTTATAATTACAAGTTGTTCATGCGATAAAAATTTCATTATATCCATAATGATATTCATGATTTAGATATCTTATATATCATATATATCTAGTATATATATATATTTATTTTTAATAGTACATAACATTTTGGATATAAGAAATGAAATGCACAGTTCATGTAGATGGTAAATCGTACGTATGCATAAACGCTACTTCCATTTCCATTTCGTATTGTAATGGAATTAAAAAAATAATGATATATAAGTATATTATAATTATAGTATAATATCATATATAATTTCATTGACTCTACCCTTTATATATTCTGCATAAGCCATTAATGAGTCATATCACTTTGAGGGGGTTGTAGTCTGCACCTCCTCAAATTAGATTATCGTATTTACCCACTACGAAAACCATAATGGTATTCAATAAATTAAAAACATAGAATTATAGAAAAAATATAAATATAATATATATCATATATAAATATATTTCCATTATAATTCCTTTCATGAGGGGTTGATGGAGATATTTGAACAATCATCATTTCGTGAGGCAGTAGTTCGCTGTCCACAGAAACAGTACGTTCATTAACCATTAGAAGGAGGTGTTTGTTTGTGTAGTTGAATCCATCCCATAAAAACAACCTATTATACTGAGGATATTGTTTTTGTAACAAAATAAAGTAATACAAAGAGTTCAGGGGGATGGAGATGTAATATAAGACAAAATAAAACAAAAGAATATAAGGGAAATTGTTTTCTTTAAATTGGGTAACTCCCATTGGTTTGAACCAAAATGTTTTGTTGAAGTTCATTATTACTAAGTTAAATCTTCTAGGAGGAGGAGAGGGATATAGGGAGCTTAATTGGGAAGAGTTTGGACGATCCAAGGGGCTTGAGAGTTGTGAGTAATGGTTTAGAGGTGAAGGGATTTTTATAAGGGGGAGGAGGGGCTCTTTAGAAACATGTGAAAAATATTTTTTTATATAATAATTTTCAGTTTCTAAACGTCAAAAACTAATTAAAGTCGAATATAAGATGACTAATGGTCGAAATAAAATCATCCAACAGGAATTGGATAGGTTTTGGATATTATTTTAATCTTTATAATCTTATTTATTTAAATCATTTGTTAATGAGGTAAACAATGCATTATTATTGTGTCCTATATAATTTAATTTATTGGATGTCTAAAAATTATTTAAAAAATACCATGATGTAGGATATAGTTTTATATTTCCAATGAATATTTATAGTTTAAAGGATAAATTATATAACCCTATGTAAAAATTAATTTATTGAAAGATATTTGTTTATGTCATTTTTGTCTTTACTTGAAGTTATTTAAAATAGAGTGTCAATATCAATCTTAAGTGGCTCTATGGGGTCCCCAAATAATCCCAAGGATGACCATGGTCGGCCATTACTCATCCAATATGGTTAACATAAGTGTAAAGGAAATTGTTTATTATTATGATATTCTTTTTACCTTAAATTACACTAATTACCGTTAACTGCAGTAAATAAAAGTCAAAAGTTACTATTCATCAAAAAAGAATTTTCATCATTTTGCACAACATTTTACTTAATAATAACAACAATGTATGTCAGATTTTCGAAATTCAATTCACAAAAGTGGTAAAATTCATTTTACTAAAAAATTAATCTTTTTAACTACTACTCAGTGTTTTTACTATTCATCAAAAATTAAAAATTTTCAGAAAAATACCAAAAATTCAGCCTAAACAATATTTGATATTTTGAATTCAAAAATGATGTCTATATTACAAAATTTAAAACATAGAAGTTGGATTAATTAATTTAAAATTATTTCTTGTTGTCAAAACAAATGGCGTGTTTTTTAAAAATATTTACTATCAAAATGTTGACACTTGTTTATGTCTAATTTCCAAATGAAATTAATTCCAATGAAAAAAATTGGATTAAATGGTAAATATATAATCTAATTACTCTTTAAACCAAATTAAAAAGATAATCTAACCATATAAATAAATTAGATTAAATGAAATTTTGAATTGAAATAAAGTATTTACCACAATTCATTAAAAATGAATTTTGTCAGAAAAATACCAAAAATTTACCCAAAGTAAATTTTGATGTCCTGATTCTAAAGAAGAATTTTAATTTTTCAAATATAACATATAAAAGTGACCAAAATTGAATTTTATGAGAGTCCCCCATTAAAAGGTGATAAATCAAACATTTAAAGTAAATTTTTCTTACAATTAGATTCATTCACATTTTAAGCCTCTAAAATTTATTGGATAAATGTAAACACATTTAACAAACATGTATAATCATATTGTAGTTAGTTCTATTCATTCCCACCAATAAAATGGATATGCATTAACTACCATTTAAAATTATTATATTATATTGTTAGTGTGTGGCGTAATATTTCAATGAAACCCGTTGTTGTGTATCGGGTACTCCTTTGAACATAGCATCCCCTTTAAAGTAAAATTATTATTTAATTCAAAAATATTAATAAATATGAAAATGTCATATTTCATTCTTTACCTGGGATGTTACATCCTTCCCCCTTTTGGAAATTGTGTCCGCACAATTTTATTCACTTATCCAATAAATGGGGGTATTTATCTCTCATAGAATTTTCTGATTCCCACATTACCTCTTCAACCATTTGGATTTTCCACAAAACCATTACCTACTAAATTACCTTATTCTATAGCTCTTTCTCTCTACAGTCAAGAATCTGGACTGGTTGTTCCTCATAAGAGAAATTATCTTCCAACTGAATTACCTTTGGACTTAAAACATGATATGGATATAGAATCTACTTTCTCAGCATTTAAGCATGAAAATTATTTTTTACCTAGAAAAAAAATGGAGGTAAAGCCACTCTCTACGCAACTGATCAAACATTCCCTAAGATTTCATAAGGTCCAATGAACCACATACTCAATATTCCCTTCTTACCAAAACACTTCACACTTTTCCATGGAGAAACTTTGAGAAAGACATGATCATCTACCTCAAAAGAAAGATCCTTCCTCCGGTAATCTGCATAACTTTTCTGACTACTTTGAGATGTTCTCATGTGCTTCTGAATCAACTGAACTTCTTCTACTATCTTTTCAACCAATTTTGGTCCCATCAGTTTCAATTCACCTACATCGTCCCAAAAATCTGGAGTTCAACATCACTTCCCAAATAATGTGTCAAATGCTGCCATCTATATACTAGAATGAAAACTATTATTATATGAAAATTCAACCAAAGAGGTGTGTTGGTCCAAAAATCCCTAGTAATCTAGTGAACCAACACGTAGCACATACTCTAAGGTCTGAATTGTTCTTTTTGACTGCCCGTCTGATTTAGGATGAAAAGATGTACTAAAATTTAATTCAGTACCCAACGACTTCTGAAGGCCTTTGAAAAATATAGTAGTAATCCTAGGATCACGATCAGATACAATGGAGAGGGGAACACCATGAAACCTGGAAATCTCTTTAACAAGCAACTGAGAATGTTGATCTAAAGACAAAGAATCTTGAATTGGAAGGAAATGTGGAGATTTACTCAATCGATCAACAATAACCCATATTGCATTGTTACCTTGAGATGTCTTTGGTAATACCAAAATAAGTACATGGATATATTTTATCATTTCCTATCTGGAACAGGTAAAGACTAAAGCATCCCTTTTGGTAACTTCTGCTTTGTTTTAACCTGCTGACAAGTCAACACTTCATAGTAAAATCATAAATAACTCTTTTCATTTCATTTCACCAGTAATACTCCAGAAGATCTTTGTACATCTTAGTACTACCAGGATGATCTGAAAATAGGGAACTATGAGCTTTAAATAACTACTCATTCTTTAAATGTGAATCATAAGGTACACATAATCTCCTTAAAAATCACCAAACACAATCACTATGAAAGATAAAATCAGGCAACTTACCCTTCTGAACCAACTCTACATTTTTCTGAAACTCACTATCATTCTTCAATGCTTGTTTAATTCTGTCTAATAGAGATGATCTCACTAACGCCCGAAACAAAATAGAATATTTTCCTGCACCAACAACTTCTAGTCCAATGTTCATCAAATCAAAAACCACAGTATATCGTTCTAAACATAGCATGGTTAATAAAGCATTAATTTTTTGACTTAAAGCATCTTCCACTTAATTTTATTTTCCCAGATGGTAAAAGATCATGAAATCATAATCCATGATTAAATCTAACCATCTCCTCTGTCTCAAGTTAAATTATTTTTGAGGGATTATATACTTCAATCTTATGGGACCGGTATATATTTCACACTTTACTCCATACAAATGATGCCTTCATATTTTTAAATCAAAAACAACAACAGGTTAATTTCAAATCATGTGTAGGGTAATTTACTCATGAGGTTTGAACTGACATGAAGCATAAACAATTACCTGATCATTCTGCATTAGAACACAACCAATTCCTCTCAACGAAGCATCAATGTAGATAAGTAACTCACTATTTCTAGAAGGTAATGCCAACACATGAGAACTCTCCAATCTTATTTTCAATTCCTAAAAACAATCATCACATTCTTACATTACACCTTTACGAGTTAACTTAGTCATTGGAATAGATAACTGTGGAATATTCTCAAAAACCCCTCGGTAATAAACTTCCAAACCAAGAAAACTATAGATCTAGATAATATTTTTTGGATCTTTTCCATTCTTAAACAACTTTTTTTTATCAGGATCAACAGTAATGCAATTTTTTGAAACAATGTGACCATGGAAAGAAATTTCTTGTAACCAAAACTCACACTTGCTGAATTTCCCATATAGTTTCTTTTCATTTAAGGTTTGAAAGACAACCCATAAATTACTTCCATGATCCACTTTACTTTTATAAAATACCAAAATATCATCAATAAAAATTACCACCATTTATCACCTAAGTCAACTGATCTATCACTATAACAAACTGTTCAATTCTGATTCCAAACATCTCTGGATATTGATTTTGAAAGTCTATTTCCCTATGTATTCCTTCCCAGCATAGCTTCCCTATTTCTTCTATGAAAATACATTCTTAAAATAGAAATATCTTAGGTGAAGCAATATGGTAATCTGAAAATTCCATATCATTTCAATATTACCATAAATTAAATTAGAGACATTAATTTAACAATACAATAACCCCGAAAAGTTATCTAAACAGACCTCTGATACCTACTATAAGGACTCGAACTTAAACAATACATAAGATTTAATTAAATAAATAATTCCCATTAAGGATCTATTCAGGTTTATAATTTTAGATAATTAGGTCATAACTATTACAATACATCTCAAAATTTACAAAGTATACAATTCTACTTAGTTCCTATATTTTTCACAAAATAAAAATTCATGAAAAAAGAGTCATGTATAGTTCATTGATTTAGATAGAAAGAATTTCCCATTATACCATCCTTGACCCTATTCCACTTTATGTCAGGTGAAAAACATTTCAAAAACTTGGGATTAGCATAAAAAGCTCGGTAAGGGATACAAAAAAAATAAAAACTGTTAGTTTTTTCAAAACAACATATAAACCATGAATACTTTATCATAAGTAATACATTTCACCATTATGAAGTAGTAAATACTCTTCACTGAATAAAATATCATTTCATACCATTTAGTAACCAAAATATTACCATAAAACCCATATATAGAACACATAACATATAAAGTTAATTTGGGACATAAACATATATAATTTGAATAACCATACGGTTGACTTCCACACATATCACTAAATGGAATATCCTTAAATCCGACTTCCATACCCAATTAATTGGTGGTTATAACGTAACTACCCATCATAGTTTATCAAGGCACCACCCATCATTTGTATTATCACATAACCACCCTTTAAATATCCAAGTACCGTTACAAAATCATAACACATAATACAAATATAAATGAAACATAACATTTCCACATTTCAATCACAATATATCTTTTATATATTTTAAAATAAAAAAAGTAAATTATCAAAACCATTATCTATACCAAAATATGCAAAAGAGTACATGATATTTATTTTATTTTTAAAAACATTACGTCTTGTTAAGGAAGCCAAAGATCAAATAATACTCGTGGCGGCGGAAAGGTCGTTGTCACCACTTATGTTAAAAAAAACATTCTTTTTTGTCGTTTATTAAAATGATTCATTGAAAAAGATTCCCTTTGAATGAAATGAAAATTAAAAGGTTTTTATATAGAATATAAAATAAATTCATGTATTAAACCAAAATATTCCTCAATAAAAGGAGATTGAGATGATGTCCCTTACCTTGTGTCCGACATGACCCGTTCATCCTTTAATCTCATATATAATAAAATAAAGATAATTTCTAATTTCATAAGATCCCTTTTCAAGTTTATTATTCCATTTATATAAATTATTACCATGTTATAAACATTTAGTAATCATTTATGTTAATAATGGTCATTTTGACGATATATGGTACTTCAGTCAAAAATAGACTTCTTATAATAACAATTTGTTCATGTGGTTTAAATATCATTATATCCATAAAGATATTTATGATTTAGATATCATATATATAATATATATCCATTATATACATCTATTTATAATAGTACATAACATTTGAATATAAGAAATGAAATACACCTATCATGGAGACGGTAAGTCGTACGTACGCATGACCGCTACTTCTGTTTCTATTTCGTATTATAAAGGAATAAAAACTTAATGATATGTAAGTAGATTATAATTCCATTATAATATCATATATAATTTCATTAACTCTACCCTTTATATGTTCCACATAATACATGAATGAGTCATATCACTTTGAGGGGCGGTTGTGTGCACTTCCTCAAATGAGATTATAGTATTTACCACTATGGAAACCGTTAAGGTTTTATATAAATGAAAAATAAAAAAGCATAGAAACAATATAAATATAATATATATCATATATAAATATATTTCCATCATAATGGACACCATGAGAGTCGGTTGGGGATATTTGAACAATCATCGTTTCGTGAGGCAGTAGTTCGTCGTCCATAGAAACAGTATGTTTTAACCCATTAGACGGAGGTGAGTGTATGTGTAGTTAGAATCCTTCTCATAAAAAACCCTAGTATATTGAGGATAATGAATTTGTTATAAATGAAAGGTATAAAAATAGTTTAAGGGGTTGCAGAAGTTAAATAAAACAAAATTAAACCAAAGAATTTAAGAGAAATTGCTACCTTTAATTTGGGTAACTCCCTTTGGTTTGAACACAAAGGGTTTTTTGAAGTGCCTTATTACTAAGTTAAGGATCATAGGAGGAGGAGAGGTAAGTAGGGAGCTTAATCAAGAAAAGTTTTGATGAACCAAGGGGATTGAGAGGTGTGAGGAATAGGTTAGAGGTGAGGGATTTTTATAAAGGGGGAGGTGCTCTTTAGGTAAGTTTGAAAATATTATTTTATTATATAATGGTTTTTGGTTTCTAAAGGACCGAAACTAATTAATGTAAAATATAAGATGAATCATGGTAGAAATGAAATCATTCAATAGGAATGAAACAGGTTTTGGATATTATTTTTATCTTTATAATCTTATTTATTTAAATCATTTATTAATGAGGTAAACACTACAATTTTATTGTGTCATACATAATTTAATTTATTTGAAGTCTAAAAATTATAAAAAAAATACCATGATGTAGGAAATATTTTTACCTTTTCAAAGAATATTTATAGTCGAAAAGATAACTTATATAACCCAATTTAAAAATTAACTTACTAAAAGATATTTGTTTTTGTCAATTTGACTTTACCTTAAGTTAATTAAAATAGAGTGTCATTATCACTCTTAATTGGCTACATGGGGTCCCAAAATAGACCCAAGGATGCCCATGATTGACCATGACTCATCCAATAATGTTAGGAAAATTGTTAAGGTAATTTTGTATTATTATGATATTTTTTTACATTGAATTACCATATTTACCATTAACTGCGGTAAATAAAAGTCAAAAGTTATTGTTCACTAAAAATATATTTTCATCTTATTGAACCACATTTTACATAACAATAACAACCATGTGTGTCAGATTTTTGAAATTAAATTCCTAGAAGTGGTAAAATTTCATTAAAGTGAAAAAGTCAGCTTTTTTACTATTACTTAGTGTTTTCACTATTCATAAAAATTGATGGTTTTCAGAAAAATACAAAAAATTCAGCCTAATATATATTTGATATTCCAAATTCAAAAATGTTGTTTATTTCACCAAATTCATAACATATAATTTAGATTCATTAATTTAAAATTAATTCACGTTGTCAAAACAAGACGTGTCTTTTTGAGAAATATAATCTATCAAAAGATTGACACTTGTTTATGTCCATTTTCAAAATGAAATTAATTCCAAGGACATACATTAGATTAAATGGTAGAAATATAATCTAATTAAAATTCAAAACCAATTAAAAATATAATCATACCACGTTATATCTTTACACTGTTTTATTATGTTGTATTGTCTAGATTGAGCTTGAAAACTAGTTGTACCGACCTACTGAGATTTTTATCCTACCCCATATTCGGCCCTCCATTGCACTAGGGTACCTGAGTAGACTGTCTTGTTGGTAGGTCTATATACTTTTTCTTATTTCTATTTTCTTGTACATGGTAGTGAAGAGAAAATGATAGAGTGGGAGATCATGATGCTCATGGAGATCAGTCTTGGGTTTTGTGTCTTATCTTATTTTTATTATGAGATGTAATGAATCCTATATTTCGAAATGATTATATATATATATATATCACAATGAATTTCATGCATTGTTTAAACTAGCATTATAAATTTTCATTATTATGTTGACTATTGCTTTATATCTGCTTCTGCTATTTACATTGTTTGTTGTTTGATAATGTTGTGAACTCTGAATATTAGTGTATAGTCTTCCCACTGACTATCTATAGTCCATTACTACTTTTCAGTATCTTCTAGTGTATGGGGAGACACAGTTGAGGTCATGTGATGACCAGTCCAGCTACTGGTTTGAGGGTAAGCTATGATGGGATGTTACAAAGTTGTATATGAGGGTATGGTTTTCATTCTTTTTCTTTGTATATCTATTTTAGGAAGGTAGAAAAGAGACTAAGAAAGTTTCAAAGATTGATTAATAGTCGTTCCTAGGAATGATCACCCCATCTACGAGAAATGACCAAGTATCCTGGGTTAGGAATTGATGTTTATACTATTTGATGTTACATTTGATATGATTTCACCTTGAGTGACTTGTGTAAATTCCACTACTTATTAATTTTGAGAACATTTTATATATTCTTTGCCTTGATACGACATAGAAATTACATTAAATCCATCATCTTCGAAGTATAGAGATTCAAATGCCATGCATATTTCATGCCTTGTAAATGAGTTAGTATGATTCCTACTAATTTGTGTTTTCCTCCTTTGATGAAATTACATATTTTTATTTTCATTATCAAGGCCCTTTATATAGAATGTTTTATTAATAGATATAATATGCTTGGGTGATTATATTCCATGTTTTATTCTTTATTTATATGTTTTTTTATTGTTTTAGGATTCTATGAAATAACATGATGGTCTTTTAGTACTTATGAAACCATGATAGAGATTTTTTGATGTGTAAATGTTTGCATGAGTGGAATATTGATTTTTTTTCATTTATAACAAGACCTTGTTTAAATTTTATTGTGTATGGGAACCTTATAACTGGTAATATGGTAACCTGTATTTTCAAACAACTAGTACTCACTTTTGCATTCACATGATGATACAATAGAATTCATATATTATGCTTTCACATGGTGATATGGTTGAATTATTGTTTTATGAAGATAACACTACATTACACTGTTAATAATGAACATGAATATTCAATATTTAAAAATCAATAAATAATGAAAATTTTTATTAAAATACAATTATACAAAATATAAAATCATCAAAATGATAGTAGATTATATTTTGGATAAATAGATTCCAAAAGAAGTAAAATCATCTATAAGAAATATAAAATTATTTTAAGTATGGATATTTTAATTAAATGAATGAAAAGAAAATTCAAATTTATATTTGAAATTTTGATAATTATGATAAATATTGTTTTAATTGAGATCATACTAATGTAAATAAAAAACATAGAATAAATTATTAGATTAAAAAACACATTATCTTATAGTAATAACATAATAAATATTATATTGCAAAGAAACCTATGTGGGAATATCATTATTCTAATGCTCCATATAGGGAAAAATATCGCAAAATTGGATGAAATTGATGGGTTGGGTACTAAATATGATGCCATCATGGTTGATTTGGATTCTAGTGTTGCAGACAGTGTGACTAGTGCTCCCGCCTTAGATTTTTTTAAAAGACATGTTCTTTTGGTATCTAAAAGGGCCCTTTCAAATCTTTGTATTCTTGTTATAAACATCATTACATAGTGTAAGTAATGTTATGAAATCATCATACATGATTTTTGATTGGAATTTTAGAATATGAATGAAATTGTTGATGAAAATGAATATAACCGTGTTCTAGTTGCTACAACATCATGTATTGATATTAGTACTCTAGAAAGTGAGAATTACTTTTCCAAAAAAATTAAACTCTTTGCGGGATCAGAGTTACTGATTATCAAACCTACAATAAAGAAATGTTAATAAATTAAGAAAATGTATTGTATAAAAAATGAAAATAATTAATCAAATGGATGGATATGAATAAACATAACTGGAACGGATAAAAATAGAGTAAAATTAGTTCAATATTGTAATTTTTCATCTCTATGTAGGAAACACAATAAAAATTCAATTTTTATAGTGCATTGAATTGTTTGATATAAACATGCATAACCAAAATGAAATCAAAATATGTTTCAAGGAATAACCTAAAATGAACTATAGTATATGTTTATTATTTTTGAACATAACATGAATAATCAGAAAATAAAATTTTAACCCTAGGTAATATAGAAGTAAAATGATATGAGAAATGGAGAATCCAAGATTTATGTTTTGGAATAGGTAACTAATATCATTCATAATATGAGAAGATTATGTGGGAGGACCACTTCTGTGTAGATAAATATGTAGTTTTTATAGGACAACGTCTGAGGATATATACATGTAATTTATATCTTGGAATACGTAATTTTCATCATGGTATGCTTCTTATAGGAACACTTCTGAGGAGATATACATGTAAATTTTTATCCTTAACTAATTACATCCTTTATTATATTCGTGGTATGTGAAAAACAACAGTCCCGTACTGTTGGGCCTGTGTATGATACATATACTTCTACATGAATACTGGTTTGTCAATTCAAATGTATCTATACTTGATTTTATTAGTGAGAGAAATTGTCGAATTCTTTTACAGTATTCCAAGATATTCATGTTGTTGGGCCCACCCTTCCCCCTCCTCCCCCTCAACGTAAAAAATTATTTATGAGTATGATATGGGATAATGATAAACACTTTATTTATGAGTTTGTGATCGTCTATGGAGAAATGTAGTAGAGGTAATGTTTGAACTAACCATGGAAATAGATAAAAACCTGCTGAAACTATTTTAATTTTGGGTTTTCTCCTTAAGTGGGGTTGACTTTGTGACAATATATTGTTTTCAATGACATTTAATGAAAAATTATCTATAAAATAATTTTTTTCATCTATTTTTGAAGATATTTAAAACTTACTCCAATAAAATATACATAATAGAATAAAAGCATCATTTTCCATCTCATTTCAATTATAACATTCAATAAAAATAGAAAATGAAAATAAATAAACTAATAAATCAATTCCCATCAACATATGTGATTAATTTGGTTGTTGGATCACTGTAATAAATACAGAAAATAGACATTCTAAAAGAATGTAATGACTAAGACAAAATAAAATGTTCAACACCTCATGAATTCCCTCATAACTTGTCTGTTCCATGAATTTTCATATATCCATAGTGAAGTTAGAGTAAACCCTATCACATTATATGCATGAATGTAACCCAGAATTATTATTTATTGCATTGAATATAATGAAAATATCGAATAATGGTAACAAATATAGCTATAAAAAGGTACTCCAAATATGTAGAAAATGAAGTTGGGTAGAGTGAACCTAATATAAAAACAACAAAATATGGTGTAAAACTAATATTTTTTGTAGTTTTAGTGATCCTAGGGATATGATCATTTATATGAGGAAATCTATCACAAGAAATCCACAAAAAAACTACAAAAAAAACTGACACCATGCCAACTATTCTAAATCAAAAAAATTACTTTTTTATGTTTCTGGGGTGCCTTGAAGAAATAGTAACTAAAAACAACAGTATTAATCTCATAAGTCAAAATTTTCTCCTATTAAATCTTTCCTTAACATTTTTTGAAGAATTATGGTTTAATATTATCGTTTTTTTGGTTTATTTTATAATCCAATGCTTGAATTATTTAGATTGAGGTATTGTGGGGGAGATCCTAGAATTCTGTTTGATAAGTGACTGAATGGTCCATGGAGATATAAGAATTAATTGAATATTTGATAATTTAATTAACTTAAGAACATATTAATCTCAATTTAAAATGAATCAAAAATTAAAAACAAGAATGAATATTGACATGCAAGGAGAAATTAATGTTAAAAATGTTATTTTAAAATAAAAAAAACAAAGAGATGTGAATTTTTGAGAATTGTGATGTGAAACCATGTTTAAAATAGATTAACCTTTTTTTAAGAAATAAAACTCTTTAATGTATCACATTTACATATTCCCACACCTACATGAATATATTTTTAAAAGATGAAGAAAATGGATAGTATAAAAATAAAATAAATAATAAAAGGGATTAATATGAATAATCATCATTAGAACAGGCCAAAAAGGAGTATAATTAACTAAACATTTTAATTTGGATTCCCTGAGAAGGAAACACATTGAAATTCAAATTTTTATAGTGAAAATAATAGTTATACATCATTATGAATAACAAAAATGAAATCAAAATAAAATTCAATGCATAACCTAAAGCTAACCATAGCAGAAGTTTATTATTTTCATAAATAAAATAAATAACCAAAATATAAAATTTGTACCCAAAGTAATATAAATGGAAAATGATATGAGAAAAATAGAAGCAAGGATTTACATTTGGGAATAGGTAATTACTATCATTCTTAAAGTGAGAAGTTACTTCGGGAGGGAATATGAGCTGCATGGAGCGAACCGAGAAGATATAATCACCGACCTAAAATTAACCATATTAGAAGTTAGTTATTTTCATGAATAAAATGAAAAATTATACTACTAAATTTCAACCTGAAGTAATATACATGTGCAATGAAATGGAAATTGAAGAATAAATTATTTGAGTTTTGGAAAAATTATTTAATCTACTAAAAGATCTATAAAGCTGGTGGAAGATGGAAAAAGATATGTGACACCTTTTCATAGGTACTGAGGTGAGAAGAATTAATCACAGACTTGAATGAAAACATATAATTTATGTAATAAAACTACAAGTGTGATTGTTTTTATTTCATATTGTGGAATAATGTAAAGGTATTAATGGTTAAAATAAAAAAAAATATACATGATAGACCACAGTGGTGAAAAAATATGAAATCTAACATGAAGTTGAAATCTGATGAATAAGTTGAAGACCAAAAAATTGTTTACCTATCCACGACATTAGCCGATGAAGAGATCTATGCTCTCTTAATGGGAGAAAATACAATTTCTCTTGAATGGAAAAACACGAAAACATTTAAAGAATGAAAATGAAAAAAATGGGTGAGGTAGATGTGAATCCAGTGAGGTAGAGGTGAGCGTGTTTTTAGGAATGTGGGAGCCTTAGGTGGTCTTGTAATTCATGGAGGTTACTTTTGTAAATAATAGGAGTTTAATATAGCCAGAGGGGAAAAAGTGGGTGTATTTGGAGTAATCAGAGGAAAAGGTGAAGGATTTTGAGGAGTAAGAGCTGAAGGAGGATTAGCTAGAGTCTGAGTTAGGGGAGGTAGAGGAGTCATGGGAGAAGTAGGTGCATGCAGAGCATCCAAATGAAGAGGAGCTGAAGATTGAGGCAAAAAAGGTGTAGCATGTAGAGGCTAACCATGTATAGGAGAATCATATGTAGAGAGAGTAAGCAGTGTAAGAGCATGCACCAGGAGAGGAGATTCGGGAATAGGAGCATGATAGGGATTTGGAGGAGGAGAGTGGGACTTGTAGAAAAACTAAGGCATATCCTGATATGGTTCAAGAGACGGTGAGTAGTTTTAGGGCTTTAATGGGGAGTTAGATGTTTTTGGTGACATGAAAGCATAGGAAGTTGACGTATCAGCAGGAAACATATCAACTTTATTAAATATTTAAATTAAAAATATGATGCTAATGGGAAAAGATAAAATGTAAATTTGATGAGATAAATGGGATCCAAATGCCAGTGGTATGATGCATGTGTGATTTATTAGTGGTTGGGTGTTTAATAATAAAACACGATAGTTAAAACAAGAACTATTGACATTGTTGGGTTGGATAGTGACGTAGTAGCTCCAGATGGATTCGAGGGGACCAAAAGTTTTTAAGTGTGTAAATTGTAAATTCCCTTGTTTTTTGGACTGGGCTAAAATACAATTTTATTTCAGATTTTCATTTACAAAATTGTTCGATTTTAAAACCCAACATTGAAATAATGTTTTTCGAGAAGGGTTATTTTAAAGTGTTGACAACAGTCTTTGGTAAAGGGTCGAGGAGTTTCCTGGATGGAAGGATGGGTTTCAAGATAACCAGACGAGGTAGTGTCATTCTTATGGGTTGTGCATGGTTAGTCAAAACTGTGCGGGCCAAACGTGCATAATAAATCCTATTTATAGTAGTAGATGCATAGTCTGCGAATAGTCTATCAGAATATACAAGTAAAACCATACGTTCCTTAGTGTTTTGAGTTTTGGGTTAAATCAATTTATTTAAATTCATTGTTTATAGGAATTTAATTAAATTATCTATTGGAGTTTTTTTAAATTAAATTAATTTTTATAGAAATTAATTAAATTACATTTAGATGGAGTATATATTTAAATAACATTTGATGAAAAGAAATAAATTTATTTTAAATGATGAGGAGCTAGATTCTTTATTTAATTAAATTGGTATGAGAAGAATTTAATTAAATGACTGGTAATTTGAGAGCTGAGGTTTCATTTAATTAAATTGAAGGAAAATAGTAATTTATTTAATTAATAAAAAATAAAGGATTTATTAAATTAAATTCATGGTTTTGAAGAATTTAATTAGCATTGTGAAATGGGGGATTATTATTAAATTAAATTGAAATTGAGAATATTTCTATAGATAATATTGATGTGTTATAGAATTTACTTAGTTAATTTCAATAGAGAAGAATTATATTAACTTGTGTGTTAAATTCAGAGTTGAGGATTTATGTAATTTAGTTAATGGTTAAGAAGAATTTAATTATTTTCTGAAAAATAGAGGTTCTATTTTATTAAATTGTATTAAGAGAATTTATTTAAATAATGATATGTTTGAGAATTTATTAAATTAAATTCATTGTAGAAAAATTAAATAAATGGTGTGGAATTGGGGAGTTTTGGGTTTTATCAAATTATCATTATATTAAATGATAATAATAATAATAATAATGGTTACTACAATGATAATTTTATTTAATTAAATTACTATTGAGGAATTTTAATAAATTGGGTGAGATGGAGAATTTTTTGAAATTAAATTAAGTTAAATGAAATTTAATTATATGATGTGAAAGGGGGTTTTTGTAATTAAATTCAAGGTTATGAAATATATTTTTTATTGATGTGACATTGGAGTTTTAATTTAATTATAAAAAATGATGATATAATTTAATTAAATATAATTAGTGGTAGGATTTATTTAATGAAATTTAGTTCATGACAATTTAAATAAATAATATGTAAATGGGAGTTTGGAGTTTATCAAACAGGTTTAATATGAAAGGGTAATAATAATAATATGATGGTTATTATTATTATATTAGTTCTAATATTATAAATTTTAATTTTAATTTATTTAATGGAGAAAAGAAGTGAGGGTCTACCGTATCCCTTCTCTTATTGGAGGCATGACACACCCATTGTACAACACCCCTGGTCGGCACACCACCCTCCTCTCCGGACACCTTCAATGCGCACCGGATCGTGGTGGTTCATTCACAAATGTAGTCTATCTCATCGAGGTATGTCTTTCTTTGCATGTTTCATTCTTTTCATTTTTCATCTCAAATGTCTTGTTGTTGGTCTTCAATTGGGAGAAAACCTATATTCATGTTAAATTGAAACTATTATTTTCTTCCAGTTCTAGGTGGTGTTGATGATGTCTTCGGACTCATTGGTCCACCTTTATATGAACGCCACTAAATTTGAATTGGTTCGACTTAATTCAGTTCACTATAGACATTTTCTTGTATGGTTATATACATTATAGTTGGATTCAGACCCCTTAAAGTAGAGGCTTATGGTTTATTTTGGTTTTGGTTGATTATTTTGGTGTTTTTCGGTTCCCGCTGTTGTAATTGTTGGTGTCAGTTGTTGTTATAAGGTGTGGTGATAAATTCCTAGTGCGTGTGCACTTTTATTGAGGTGTGTGTATGCGAGAAGTCTATAGTATGATTTAGAAAGTGTTGAATCGTACAATTCATTGATGTAACATCCTCAATTTTTCTAAATTATTAAAATTTAATAGTTGTTTAATCATTGTCGATGATTATTTTGACTGCAATTGCAAAATGATTTGTTTATTGGTATAAAAATATTTGTTATATTACGAAAGAATGTTTTTTTAAAACCCCCTCAATATATTTGTGTAGCCATTAAGCTAAAACATTATGATTAGATTTATATGTTCTTTTATCTTGTTGTTGTGTGTTTTGTTACTGCCTCCCTTACATGTTGACGCATAAGGGTTAAGTTGTAATTATTAATATTTGGTGTAATAAGTTGAAATAATTAATCACTGCATTAATATTGAGATATTAATTGTTTATATTGAGATAATTAATTTGTGAATTATTTATTTTCTTTACAGTGTTGAAAAGGATAATTAATCGGGTAATTAATTATGAGTAATTAATTTGGTTATGTTCAGATAATAAAATAATAATTAATTTTGTGATTTTTTATAGATAATTAATTTGGGGATTAATTATGAGATATTAAACCGGTTATATTGAAATAATTAATTATGAATTAATTATGTGCTTTGAATTAATAATTAATTGAGGGATTAATTATGAGTAATTAATATGGTTATGTTGTGATAAATAATTATGATTTAATTATGTTCATTGAGATGATAATTAATCGAGGGATTAACTATGATATAATATATTGGTTAAGTTGAGATATTTAATTATGAAATAGTTAAGTGAATTGAGATGATGGTTATTCAAAATAATAATTATAAGATATTAAATTGGTTAAGTAGAGATAATTAATTATGAATTAATTATATTCTATTAAATTGTGATATAGATACTTAATCAGGGGATTTATTATGAGATTTTGATATGGGGATAAGATGAGATAATTAATATGTGAATTAGTTTTGTTATATATATATATGGTTTCCTAGAGATAATTAATTTATGAATTAATTACATGGTATTGATATTCTTTCCTAGTGATAAGTTACATACTGAATTAACTAGAGTAATTTTTGTTATATGTTAATTATTGAGTTAACTAAATGGCATATTCTGTTTAACTAATACGTGTTTCCATAATTATATTGATCATGATAATTAATTGATATGTTATTTATATTATGAAGTAGTGAATGGTAACATGGTCATTCATGGGTGCATGAGTATGATATGGGAACATAGACATTAATGGGTGCATTATTAAGGAATGGTTACAAGGACATTCATAGTGAGCGAGTATGGAATGGTAATGTAGACATTATTGGGTGTGTGAGTATGAAATTTTAATAGAGACATTCATCATTGTGTGACTATGAAATTGTAACATAGGCATTAATGGCTTCATGAGTATGGGATGGTAACATGAACATTGATTTGTTCGTGAGTATGGAATGGTAACATTGAAATTCATTGTGCGCAAGTATGGAATGGTAACATGGACATTCATGGGTTCATGAGTATGGAATGGTAACATGGACATTCATGGAAGCGTGAGTATTTAATTGTAACATGTACATTGATGTGTGTGTGAGTTATGAAATGATAACATCGTTAATATGGGTGAAATATACGAATGGTAACATGATAGTTCTATTATGTGGATAAATAAAGAATATTATATAATGTGATAAACAGTTCATTATACATTATTTAAATATATATGTTTCCAGTTTAGAATCGTATTCTGGCTACAATCCAAACAAGGTATCAGCATCATGAGTCCCTTTGAATCGTAGACATGTTGTTGTTTATTTATTCAATTTGGTTATTAACTTGTTATATCTGTATACTATTTTTTTATGTTGCATTTTTTTATTGAGAAAGGAAAATGGTGGTCCCATTCTACCAAGATATATATCTCACACCATTTTCGGGCCACTATTTCTCTAGGGTACCTGAGTATATTTTCTTGTTTTCCAGGTTTTGGATTTTTCCTTTTGGTTGTTTTCTTTTTCTTGGGAGTTCGTAGCAAAGGATCGTTAGGGATATTAGGATGCTCATGGAGATCACCCTTAGAGAATTAATTCTTTTCTTATTTATTTTATAAGATGTAAAGCATGTTGTTTTTTTTTCTACTTTTAGATATGTATAACCATAAAATGCATGCATTGTATAAACTGGTTTTTTCCATTATCATTATATAGATTACTATTTCATTCTATTTTCTTTCTCAATTTTCATAGTTTATTATTTGTTACCACTATGCACTCTGAATATGACGGTACAGTCTCCCAACTAACTATCCATAGACCCTCGCAACTAGTTAGCAGCCTCTGGTATACAGGTAGATGCGCTTAACTTCATGTGATGAGAGGTCTAGCTATGGGTTCATGGATAAGATGTGCTGGGATGATACATGTTATCAATGATGTATATTTTTAACCAAATGACTAAAATGTGTGTTATAAAATCCCTTACCTGAGGTTTGACTTCTTTAATATGATTTCAAACATAATTTATAATGGTTTAATAAATATTATCAATTTTTCCAAATCAATATTAATATTTATAAAATATTATATGTTCATTTTATAGCACATTACCTCCCTTTGATTAGTAAATTTCATTGTATTTACTACTTTAGGGGTTAATTTCATTGTTTCCTCATGTGTGGTTTGTCTCTATAATCTTGGTTATCATTTATTGGATATATATAAATCATATCCATAATTCTATTATTGTAATAAATATCATATTTAATCAACAAATGCATTATTATATACATTCTTTTTTGTTTAACATAGAAAATGAATCACATTTATTTGTGGAGATGGTAGGCCATACGTACGCAATAGTGATGATATCATTCATAAAATGTTGAATGGGAAAAGAAAAATATGGGTTCATAATATTCCAAAATCCGTATAATGTAAGTATATTCATATATATCGATTATATATATCATTAGAATAATCTATTTAAATAGGTGATGAAAAATGTATTATAATGTTTTGTCTCTACTAAAAGGCATATATATGCATGAGTGATGTTTTTAAATTTTATAGGATTGAGAAGAGATAACAAGATGTTTTGCCAATATAAAAATTGACATCTAAAAAATTAATGATAATATATATATTATTTTAAAATTTTCTATAACACATTATTTGATGTAAAATAAGAAAAAATTGAAAGAGTTTGTGAAGACAATTATATTATTTTTAAGAATATTATTTTGGATGTCCTCTTAGGGACCCTAATGATGGTATTTTTGGAATAAAAGGAAATACATTAAATTTAAAACAATTATGGGAACATAAACATCCAGTGATTGGTCGATCATTCTGGCTTGGTTAAGTTATTATATAATGGGAGGGTATTTTTACTCGAGGAGAGGTGGTTTTATGTGATTCAATAATGATTATTTAATATTTAAATCTATACATTTTTAGGTGGATTTAATTTAAATGACTTTATTTGATAATTACTTTTATAATATATGTTTACCACCATTAAAAAAATCAACCGCCCATTTAATGGTGTGTTTCTTATCTATTTTATTGTTTTATCATTTAAAAATTTCCCACTACCTAATTTTTCCTAAATAGTTGAATTTTTTAAAAATGGTAACTTTTTTTAGGTACAAAAATTAAAAATAAATTATAAAAATATCTGGACCTCATGATTATGATTATGATCCATATTTCGAAAATTAAAATACTAAATTTCTAGAATTTAGTTTAATATTAATTCGGGTTAATGCAATGAAAACAAGTTTTTTAGGGAAAATTCTCTTTTTAGATATAAATTATTTATACTAAATTCAAGTTTAAAATGTATTTCAAAAATAAAATTTTATTAATTTAAACCAAAATGATCTAATTAAAATTTAAAATAATAAAAATCATAATTTGACATCGTAAATAAAATATGTTTTCAATTGAAAATAATTTTTTCACTATTCATTAAAAAATTAATCATTTCATAAAATTATAAAAAATTCACCATATTCTAATTTTAATATCTATTTTAAACAATGAAATATATTTCATAAAATAAATTTTCTAAATTTTATATTAATTTCTTTTATTACCTGTATATATAAGATAT
This sequence comes from Viscum album, assembly GCA_963277665.1. Taxonomy (NCBI): domain Eukaryota; kingdom Viridiplantae; phylum Streptophyta; class Magnoliopsida; order Santalales; family Viscaceae; genus Viscum; species Viscum album. The sequence goes on from OY728161.1 coordinate 1,835,800,657, forward strand.
AAATTTTTAATATTAAAACATATTTTGAACGAATAAAATGACACTACTAAAAAATATAATAAAATGAATTTAATAAAAATATTATACAAAAATAAATTTAATAATTAATAAATTATAAATTTTATTAACCACTGTAAATTAGATAATTCAGAAACTACTATTTATTCCCACCAATATAATTGCTTGGTTATAATGGTCACAATTAAAGATTGAGATTTTTTTGTTTTTTATGCACTATGTTATATGTAATAAACACAATATACCACCTTATTTCTTTTCAATATAATGGGAGGTTCTATTCTCCCACCCTTTAACTAATTTCATCATCCTAATTTGAACTCATGTTCCATATTTAGGGGTTTGACTTTTGAAAATTCTATTTTTAAAATTTCACATCATAAAATGTATAAATAAAAAACCACATGGAAAGTGAGAAAGGAATATTTGATGGTATCCAAATATATCATTTTACATGTATCCATTCCAAAGAAATGGACAAGGATTATTAATTTTATTCCATTGGAATGGTATATAGTGATATTAAATATGGTCATGAGAAATTCATCCACCCAAAAATCATAAATATTTAATTGGTTAAGATGATATTAATTTATACTTATGGAATGTAATTACTTATTTTTATTATATAAAGATAATTTTTCTAGATTTGAGTAAATCGTATACCATCAATTAAAAAAATTACGTAAATATACTTACTTTAATGGTATAACTTCCCCCATAAACTCATCATTCACTCCAGAAAATGTGTAAGATTATTCTTTCATGAATAACTAGAATCAATGTCTAATAAATCAAATAATCCAAAAAAGTTTAGTTATGTATTCCCCCTATCTTCATAAAACAACTAAAACTGAAATGCAGACTGAAAGTTAAGATAAATCTTCAATATGATGAAAAATTCCTTTAATCTCTAAAACTATACATTATTTCTCAATGATCAACATAGATAATTAAATAAATAACTAACCTCAAAATATCTAAAATTTTTCTAGACTATTAAATAAACTAAAAAATGTGAACTATTTAATAACATTTTTCTAAAAGAATAATTTTTTTAATTCATCTTCAAACAACATCAATTACTCTTATTGTATCATACAAAAAATATAATTTCTTATATCACAAAATTTAAAAATTATTCTATTCATTTATATAAACAACATGAATCACCATAAATACATAATAAAATAATATATTCCCCCAATTAAACTATTATTACTCAAAAACAATTTCATAATATTATTTTGACATTAATTGCATAGGGTTACTGAAAGAGAGAACTTCTTCTGAAATAACGTTGATCACATAATCCCAAAATCAAAATATAATACCATGGTTATCAATAAAAAACATATATTCCCAAAATCAACATTACCAATATCTCTCAGGTAGTTAAATAAATGAAAATAATTTCACACTAATAATGACATCACATAGGCTCGTGGTAGGTTATGTAATCTTATACCTCGTTGGTTGTGAGTGGAATCTCGGTGTAATTCTATAGGCACAAGGTTTTCAAAAGGTCTTTAGCTTGTATAGTTTCTTTTAGTTTACTACTTATTATTTTCTTCTATATAAATTTATTTAATGAAATATACTACATTTAACATACACACTCTTTCCCAATTTTATCTTTACAATTAGTATCGCCATAATAACTATGTATAAGTGATATTTTTGCCTAGCTTACCCCAAAAGATTTTTTATGCTAGTAATCCATTACTATTTTGGATTATGAAACCCAATCATGGTTGTTGATCAAGTAAACAATTTAATTTTGTGAATCAATTTCTTCGTTTTTGTAAACATGGATAGATGTGAATTACATTCAAGTGTAGATGAGTAAGATCCATCTAGGAACAAAAAAAATAATATTATATAAAATTTATTGCATTAATTTTTTATATAAATATTAAATTTTAATTTATTCAAATATGTTGTTCTTAAATTATATTTTCAATTAGATATTTCAAAACATTGTATGAAATTAAAACACAGAATTTCTACATTTATTACTGATAAATAAGTTTCCTTTTGAGTAATTTTTTTTCAATTTTAAATTAATTTTATATATATTTAAAAGTTACTAGTAATTCATTTTATATTTTTTAAAATATATATTTATATATATCTACTATATTTGGGAACAAGGTAGTTTTTAAATCGATATGATTTTAAATTATATTTTAAAAATATAATAATTATTAAAAGGATTCAAAATTAACCTCCACCCTCATGTGAGTCATAATAGGAACAAAATTACAGTTGTTTGTAATATTACAGTTAATGTATTGATTCTTGGAATATAGTGGTGATGAAAGTGATTGAGATTCATGAGTTATATAACATTTTTTTTATTCTGGTTCGTTTGTACATCATTGAAAAAATATTTTTCTATTAGTATTATATTTGCAATTGTGAATTTTTCTATATTAGACTTAGAGAAATCAATATTTTTTGGTTCACTATTATAAAATAGTATATTTTTATCTATCTAATCATATGAGTATTTAGAGATTTTTTTGTTATTTGTTTCCTGTTTTTTCATTATTTTAATTATTTATCCTAAAATGGTATATTCTTCTCATATTCACCTAGAAATAATCAATATTAGTCACAAGACTTTGTGGTATAGGGATGAATAACTAAGGTTTATTGAATTTATAGTGGAATTATTATATTGTAATATTTTTATGAAATTACACGCCTATTACAAGTGTTAGTTGTTTCTTTCAACAATTTGATCATTATGTGCAACAAATCAAGGAATAGATGAAAATGAATAGTTATTTTTATTTTTTAATAATAATATTAATGAAATATTATTCCCTCTAATTGGGTTATATTTTTTCCCTTTTAGTCTGTTATAATGACCTATGGTGGGGATTATGATTGTTTAAAATGATTTCTTTATAAAATTTTAGTAAATTTCAATGGATTTTACCTCTAATTATTTTAGAAATTAAAGTATTATATTTGATCAGTATAAATGTAATTAAATACTTCTATAAATGATCAATAACATAGTTTAATTTTGTGGGATGATAGTAAAAATATTTTTATGTAGAACAAGATATAATTTTTTATAAAAAACATAAGAATATATTAATGAACTATACGATTTTATTTTCAATCCATAATATTTGGAAATGATACCACAATATCATTATAATATAACCCTTTTTGTGTATCCAACAATGGGGATCCATCATTATATAAATATAAGAATCAAATAAATGTTTTAATTTATAAGGGGTCATTAAGGAATGATACAAAATATATAATTATTTATTTAAGTAATTCATTAAAAATTATTCTCTATTATTGAAAAAAAAACATTGCAATAAAATTTTAAAAATAATACACTAGTAAAATGTCTTCATTCTATACACAAAGGAACAATCAATTTTCTAATATAGCATCCCAATAAAGGTGAATTTAAAATTTCTTCATTTGTAGTAGATGTTTATTATTTCTATATTATACTATCGAATGCGGTCAAACAATGACACTATTAAACATAATTATTTCAAAATTAATAATTAAAAAAGTAATTGATACTAAAATTGGTTTAAAAATATAATAATAAGAAAATTTAAACAATGGTGGAAACCCATACTTGTATATGTTAACTAAATCGTCTAATATTTTTTGGCATATAATTTATGAAATAATGAAATTTGATACAGTTTCTCATTTATAATATGATTTTGAATAATTATAACTATCATGTAAACTCTATCATGAAGTCAATGAATTTAATAAATCATAAATTGACATAAACCATCCATATTAGGATAAATTAGTCCTGACATATTAAAATGAAATTTTATTAATAGAAAATTTAACATTCTATCCATGAAACGAATAAAACTCATAAGTTACGTTCAATTAATTCTATGTTCCACCTATATGTAATTTAGTTTACTCTCATAATAATATAAGTAACAAAGTAGTGAAATATAGATAAATTGTATCCCATGATTTGAGGTTTAATATAATCTATTTTTATGTAAACATGATTTCAAAATAAAATTTAATACCAAACAAAATATCAATCATGGTAATGAAAACAGAATTTCTATTCTGATGGGAAATGCGTCACTTTTATCATTATAAACTATAATTAAATCATTATATATATATTTTTGACCATATTATATATACATGTATTCAATTAAAGTAGCCAATGGATGAAAATATTTTCAAATTATCCTTATAATAGAACACTAATTTTTTACATTATGTCTATAAATGTAAGTTTAGGAGGTACTAGAGAACATATTTAATGGCGCATAATAAATTTATTATCATGAATAAAAACCCAAAACAATTCTGAACTTTTTTATAATGTATATATATTTTCATCTATAGTTTTGTATAATTCTTAGAGTGTAAAGGTATTTCTTCTCTCTTTGATGTATTGTTTATAATTATATATACATACTATTTAACCATATAGTAGACTATTGTGGAAAAAACTAGAGTATAGAGATATCAACCATATAGTAGACTATTAATTAATCCATTAAAATAATTTTCTCTATATATATTCCTTAATTTTTTATGAAAATCTATGTTAGATTTATATCATCATTGTTTTTGTAAAATCAATTCTTGTGTCTAAAAACAATTATCAAGATAAATATCTAATCCATGGTTTTTAATAAAATATAAAGAAAATAATTTTACTAATTCAATCCAATTTACATCTTTTTTAGGAACCTGAATGAATTTGAAAACCCAAAAAAATATTCATAAAATCTTGAGTATATATATTTTACCAATTTTGTATAATATCCATCATTGATAAATTATTTCATAAACATATTTAAGACATCATTTGTAAAAGAAATAATTGCCTCTAATAATTAATATATAATTAATACATATTCTAGCTTTGATTTAATTCATTATAATTTATAGAATAATGGAATCAAATTATATAAACATTACTCTTTTAGAAAAATAGATTTTTTTTAATGATTCTAGTAATCCAAGTGAATTTGTAAGCCATGGTATTAAAATAACTTTATAAATAATTTATAATAACATATATGAAAAATTCAATTACATTTAAGGTTTTGAAATTTATGTTATAATAGTCTAAATAAATCACATATATGAGTTGAAATAAGTATAATTTCACCAATTCTATATGTTATAATTTCCCAAACAGTCATCGTGTGAATATTATGAGGTAAAATTTACAGAAAAATATAACTATATTATAAAAAAATACATTAATATTGGGAAAATAAATATTCTTAATTTTATAAGAATGATATAATCTCATTGGAAATAGGTTATAAAAATTATATGATTCTTTAATTTTCTTTATCGACGTGAAGGAAAGGAATACTAAACTTTATTTTTGATGTGTAACACTTTAATTTTCATATTATTTTTTATTTTAATTAATATAGAGTAATATAAAACAATAAACAATAATATAGTAAAAATAAAATCATATATTATGCCTCACTCAACAAATCATCAATGACCCAATACAAATATCAAATAAATCTAATGGGGATAAATAATAACATATCAGACATTTGTGTAAATTTCCTATGATATGTCCTTATATATATAAATAAATTTCTCCACTATTATAATGATATCATATATATCCAACTTACTGTTATAGTTAATAATTTAAATATATAAATTGGGTGTAATATATAATTTTTATCATATTACTATATCATAATATTTCAATTTAATATTCCATTAAATGATATTAATCAAATCATTTCTCCAACTATATAGAAATCACTAAAGTATATCCATTGTAATATTTTAATATAAAATAGATAATATTTTATCATAATAAATATAATATATAAATAAAATATAGATATTCAACCCATATCAAAATTAACGAAAATTAATTAATTTTATCTAAAAATGAATGCATAAAATTTATAAATTAGATCAATGTTTTTCCAGGTCATGTATTATTTAATATCAGTTCTAATGTTGTAAATTTTCATTATCCTACCAGGATAAATGATATATCATTTTGTTTTTTATTATTCGAAACTAATAATTATGTAATAATTTTACCAGAGTATATATAATATACGAACCTACCAAAAGAAGAAAAATATTTACATTGATATCTCATAACCTTATAATGGTAAATAATACTCAAACGATCAATGCTTATAATTTGATAAAATATTATGGACATATTATGAAACATTAAAATATTTAACCATTTAATATGTTGTTTATAAATAATCAACATAATTGCATACCATATCATAAAATATACATATCATATGGTTTAGCCACTGAATAATAAGTTGTAATTAATTTAATTGACATCCTCTAAATAAAAAATAATAATGTGCTTTTAATATGTATTGAATTAAAAATCATTTTAAATATAATGATTTTTTGAATTTTTATACATTGAATGATACTAAAAGTTCATATAAATATCATACTAAAAAAAATATTGAATATGATAAATATTTTGGTAACACTTCATTTATTATAACACGTGGTGTGTCCTCTATAAAATATAATAATGTTCCATGATATTTAACAACTATATTATAACATAGTAATTATTTTCAGTACCATTATTAAAAAATAAATGTAATATGAATATAAAAAAAATATTCAATTGATATTTTAAGAAATCAATCAGTTTATATAAGAATTGAAAATATATTTCAATTTATTGTTTATTGGTAAAAATAATTTCGATGAAAAAACTCATATTCTAAATGTTACAGAAATGTGTACTATTTTGTTTCAAAATAAATACATATGCATACAACTGTACATTTTTTATGAAAAATAACATTTAATAAATACATTCTATTCACTGAAAGTGTCTGTTTTTAAATTTAGTTTAATATTAAAAATAAAAAATGAAAATTTATTAATGAATCACTTAATGTGATAAGATATCATGTAAAATGAGTGGACCATCATTACTAGAAGAAATAACGTAAGGCTAACCAAATTATGTCGAATATATTGAAACATTATTTTACAATATATATTTGATCCTAATAAAAAGAACAGATATAATTAAATGTATCTAAAATATTATTAGCCACCTAGTTTGGGGATGTGAATATAAAAACCCTTAAAATATCCTCAAAAATCTCTACCTATAGATAATGCATTCCTATAATGAATTTTAGTCTTATTACACTTAAAAACATATTCCCTCTTAATATCATCATTTTACATTGCTTCAGTAAATGTATTTCTTCTATAAATTTCCTCTATAAGTACTAATGATGTAATCAAAGATTTCATTTATATTTATGAAAGTTGATATGGAAATCAAATCAAGCTATATGATACCAAATATAATTCAAAAAATAGAATCACCTTTATTTTTTTAACTTATAATCTTTTATCAATTTAAATTTCATTTTAATTTATATTTTTGGAGTCTGCTATTTGAGTTTCCGGTGACATTGGTAGTCCATAGAAAACTCATAACTGTTTGTTTGGATTCCTACCTATATTGAAATCCAAATTATGAGTGTTTCATTATATATTTAGATCTAATTTACCGAAAACCCATCATTTTTATTGTTTTTGAATAATATCATATTGAAATAATGATTCCAATCAATATACATTTCCCAATAATAATTTCATAAATAATAATATCAATGTTAGGCAGACTTTCATCCCTCCAGATAGATGTTTTTTAAGCCTTCATCTCAATAATAATCAATAATTATCGATCATTTATTTCCAAAATTAATTCATTCTATAACACCTGAATATTTTAATTGTATTTCATTTGAAAAAAACTAGAAGTATTTGATATCTTGACATTCACATATCCTCGAGTCGCTATGAACTGTGAAATAATAAACCACTATAACCTGGCCATTAAATTGGATGTTATGAATAGCGTAAAAATTTTGTGAAATAATATGGATAAATCTTTTTATTAGTTAATATTTATTAATTAATAATAGATATATCATTAATAAATCACAAGTAAATATTTCTGCTATAAAAATATTTTTTCAAACATTTTTTAAATTTTGTTTATAAAGTGTAATTAATATATTTAATTTTATGATATTTTAGTTTATTGAATAATTTTTTTCAACTAAACATGTTAATGTAATCTTATGATTAATTTTTATGATTTTCTGTAAAAATGATTTTTCAATAAATATAAAAAAATACATATTTTTCTGATAAAATTAATTTATTTTAAAGTAAAATTTTTATGATGTTTTAAAATTAATCATAATATAATATAATATATAATTTTTTTCTAAATAATATAATTTAAATAATCGAAACCTTCATTATTATTTGTTTTCATATATGATTCTTTTTGTTATTATAACATATATTTCTAAACAAATATGTTTATGCATAATAATCATTTTATCATTAAACATTAAATAAATATATATTATTTAATAGTTTTAATTAAATTAAAAATATATATATTGAATCATATATTTTAAAATTAATTTTATTCACTTTATTGGTAATTTCATAGAAGAAAATTAAGGTTTATCCTTAATAAGGATTTTTTAAAACAAGATTTTATTTTTTTACACGCTTTTGTAAATAATAAATAATTCAATATATAGAAATAGAATATGTTAAACTATATTAATGTTTTTAATTTATATTGTATTATATATTTTTTAATGGTAAAAATAATTTTTATTCATGTTTAATAGTAACAATGGTAATATTATAATAAAACAGTTAATGTTTAAATGGGATTATCTTTTTTCTTTATCAAAGAGAGAAAGTTATGATTTCTTCAAAAACCAATCTAATTTATATTTTTTAAATATAATGAATCCTCATGTTATAATAAATTTCAATAAATATTTATTTTAGACCACATTCCCATGAATATTACCATATGTCATTGAAAGTATTTACATATTAAATGTGTATCCCTACCTTATAAAAGGTCACATGTTCTCCTCATATAGTCAAACAATTGGAGAATATTATATCATCCAATAACTTATAAAAAAGTATTTGAATCATATTTTCTATCCTTGAAAAAAAATCATATTACAATTATTTCATGTTTGAATGTGTTATCCATTAGAATACCCTTAGAGAAGAGGTTTGAATCAAAACCATGTTCTTTCAAATTTTTATATTTCTATTTTTCTAAAACTATATATATAACAACAACATAATGATTCAACTATAATATATATAATGATATTTTAATATTATTATAGATAATCTAATAAACACATCTTCTCTATTAAATTGTTTATGAAAATACCATTTGTGTGTACACGTGGACTACCGCCTCCACGAATTGATAGTATTCATTTTCCATCCCCCAATATCATAGTTGGATATTATGTAATATGGAATATATAATTAATCTATTTATTATATAATTATAGTTATTTAGAATTTTATTTTTATTTTAACTTTTCTTGTTACATCCATCCAAAAATGGTGGCATTACCCTTGTTCAGGTATAGACTGCCATCTTGATGTAGTGATGTAACAGATTTATCTTCACTACTTTATATTTATATAAATAAATATCTATATAGTGAATAAATGTGATATTTATATCATTAATTACATTATTTTGATGAAGTCAATGTGATAATTTTCAAGGACTAAAAGAAACAAACCAAAATATATATTTAAAAAAGATGAAATTAACACAAAAATGATGATTATAATGAAATCTTGTTAATAAACTAATGTTTAAATGTTATATGGTGAATCATATATGATATAATAATAATGAGTATTTCTTTTTTAGATAAATATATTAAATATAAATTTAATACACAATAGTATTTAGAACTTATGAATAATTCGATCATAAAGATAGGGTCTATAATGAGAATATTGTTTCTATGAGACACATAGCTTATTAAATACTCATATATATAATGAGGTATATATAATAACCATTTGGTAGGTTATATACGGAATTTATTTTTAATTATTTTAATTAATGTTTTAATTTTAGATATTCATTTCATGGGGATAATGATTAAAAACTAACAAATGTAATAAGGCTATATTGTTATAATCTCCTCATTAACATGATTATCTAGGATTACATTTTAGATGATGAAATTAAATGTTCATTATATATATAATCATATATATATTTTTTGGTCCTCCAGTTATTTATATTTATTACATGGTTTCTATTAAATTTTCTTTATTTATGTACTAAAATATTGAAAATAATATTTTTATGTAATTCATTCTATGTTTTTCTTTTCATTAATAAATATTTTATTCCATTTCAATATTTTTATTTTATACGTTTTTGTGGATTATTTTACTATTATCCAAATATTACATAACATAATTTTAACCATATTTTAATTTAGTATATGTATTATTAAAAGGAATAATATTATCATTTTTTAAAAATCATAATTTTTATTTTAACTAAAAATTTTTAAATGAATTTTTATTTTTACAAACACAAGATCTATTTCATTTAAACAATCAAGAATAATATTTCTCTTTAATTTTTATTAAAATGATTCATTATTTTCTACAAATATATTGTATTCATAATATTTTTATAAATTAATGGATTTTAAACAAGTCCTTTCAAAATGAGATGTTTATTTTCCTTTGAAAGTTTCCAGTGATCATTCAATGTGATTTAAATCAATAAAAATATCATGTGTTGTTTTTTAATTTTGGGGGTTCTTATCAAAAAAATTATATTTATTTTTTTGATGGTTTTTTGTAATGATAATGAACTATTACTTAAATTTGATTCATTTTGAAGAGTTCTAATATAATTGGTCACATGTGTATGTTTTTAATTATATGATAGTATGACCAAAAAACTATATCACTCTAATGAAATGGAAAATTAGTGATATATAATTAAATAATAAGGGAAATTATTTTTTTGTGAACCTCGTCCAATAAAATAATTTTTATAACAATATAGTCTTGTAAGTGATCCCTGACTAAGGAAATGATAGAATGTGGAGCAAACCCAATCCACTCTAATAGTCTTTTCATTGAGACATGGCTAGGGAATTGATTTTATAAGATAATGAATATATAATAAAACTATGTTAAATTATAATGTTAAGTTCTCATAGAACATGGATGATTATTTATGATCCAAATATTTTATTTAGTAAGTATTCTTATTGATAAAAAATAATGATTTCATATATGATTATAAATATTTATCCCAATGGAAATTATTACTGAATATTTTGATCTTGTTCTCAAACTCTTTTTCCAAAATTATGATCATAGATGATCACTGATTAATATATATTTTATTTTCCCTCATTAGGAATCTGAGAAGACCCTTTATTATGTTTATATATTTCAATGTTATGAAGAAAAATTGTAAGTAGGATATTCCTATGATAGTTGATAGATGAAAAAACCATAATATGAAATGATGTAGATCATTTATAAAGTAATTTTTTAAGAATTAGAAATTACCAAAGATAGTAAACCTTTAATTATTGACATGTATTATATTGATATATAATTAATATTCATATATTAAAATAATATATATATTTTTAAATTTTTGGTTTAATCATATTTAATATAAATTAATCATCACTCCTATCAGGTATGTGTTACCTATTAATAATAATGGAAGGATATGCACTGAATAAGATGTAATGTTTTTGGTAGTACAAATATATATTATATATAAAGGTTATTTTAGAATTACATATATGTTCTAGAGAACCATTTTTTCATCTATCGATACTGGCATGTGTTTCAATACTGCACAAGATGCTCGAAAATATAGTCACCCTTGGTGGATTATTTAGGCTATTGAATATATGATGATATATTAACCTATATTTTCAATTGTGGTTATAATAAAAACAATACTATTGTATTTATTTCATAAAAAAATATATTTTCCTTAACCACTCATATAGATATTGAAAATTCCCTCCATGAAATGAAGTACAGAGTACAATAATGTTTTGGATGAATCTTGAGAACTAAATATATTAATACCTATGATATATGGATAAATAAAGAAAAAATTAGATCAAATCAGCATAACATAATTTCATCTTATAAATGATGAATTATTTATGATGATTGTCAACAGAAAGAAATATAAATTAATATTGTTGAGAAGGTATATCTGTAAATTTTTTCCTATAGGATGTTTATGAGATTCAAATTGAAGTAAACTCAAAGACCTAGGGATATTTGAATTTTTTGAAATATTAATCATTTTCATAATGATTTTCCTAATTTTCACTCCCATTGATCCACTCTCCTCTTCATGATTTTTTATATATATATTTATTTCGATGTACATACCTTATCCATATAATGTTAATGACATAGAGGTTTTACTACTAGATAATGAATTTGGTTATAATAAGTAACTAGTATCATGATTGGATTATAGAGACAGTGTTCTGTGGAATAAGACAACTCATTTGGTTAATGTTTTATGACGAGATAAATAATATATGGATCCTACATAGGGAAACAAGGATATGATGAAGGATTGATATCATTAAATTTTTTTAAATGAGTGATGGAATTTTGGTGAAAAATTCATTTCCATGGGATTATAATAAACCACCACATGTTATTATATGTAATTCCTTTGAAATAAACTTGATGTATTTTATAACAATCATTCCATGAATTCACGAGTCAATATAAACCATGATATAAAAAATACTTATAAACTATAAATTAAATTGGAAGGTATTAATAATGAAAAAACATTATTAAAATATATGTATAGAATATTTAAAATAATAAAAATTTATTTGTTAATCACAGTTAATTAATAATCAATATTAAATATTTATTCTTCGAAAATATATTTTCATCAAAAACATGTTTTATTACATTTTCTGAATAAAAAATATATTTCTTTTCTTGATATTCAGATATTTTAGTTTCTGATATAAATATGTTTTTAATATCAAATTTTTAATATTATCATTCTTTGAATTATTAGTATTGTTCTAATATGATTTATATTTTAATCCATTATGAAAATTACTGTTTTTTCAAAAATATTCCATTTAGTTTCATATAAAATTAACTTTATGTTTAAAATTGGATATTAATAAAAAAATAATAATTTTTTATTTATATTTAACATATTTAATTAGATAATAATCATTTTCATTCTTTATTTTGGAATTAGTTCAATTTTGGGGTAAAGAACACATTTTTCTAAAAAAAATGATTTTATTAATGCAATGTGTTTTTATCATAAAAATTTAAATTAATTTTTATTTATTAATTTTTTTAATATATTATAATTATTAATATATATATATATATAATTATTCATTATATATTTTCTAAATGACCTGTACTGGATGTAAATTTATATTTATACATTAAAATGCATTTTATCTAAAATAGGGTTTCATTATAGCTTCCAAGATTAGTTTATATTAAAATAAATAATATTTATAAATTTTATTCGGTAAAAGGGATTCCATAATTGGAATCATAATAAATAAATGAAAAAAATAGACAAAACATAATTTTTGGTCATAGTGAATTGTAAAAGAAAGACAACGTCGTTACATCAGTTAAGGTCATGTTATGTTTACAAGAGTGTCTAACCAAGAATGAAGTGTATTATTGTCAATCAAAGTTATCTACTTCTTGTTGGGTAAATATATTTTGACGTTATTTTATAATATATTACAATACTTTTACATTATTATTGACCATATATCATCGAGATCTTTTATGAAATTCTATGTGGGTCTCTCCCCTCACTTATAAAAGGGAATCTATTCTCCTCCCTTACTAATAAAATATGAGATCTTTACCTCAATGAAATCCATCACAAAATATTCATATTTTTTGAACCACTATTCTATATCAAATATTATTATCTTAAGAACAATCTTTATTTGACTAAAATGTAACCCAAATGGGGTCACCTAAAGAAGATGTACAAATATTATGTAATCCCATTCAAATTTATATCATCATTAACATTCTATAAATAAGTTGTATGCAGAATAACATGGATACATATGTACCATAAATACAATGATATTTTATTATGGTGATTTAGATATTTTTTCATCCTCTTATATATCAATTGGGAGATGGATGTATCACCCATACATACACGTGGGTTGCAACCTCCACCAAACAATACATTTCATTCCCCATAATTAATGGTTAGTTATTATATAATATTTAATTTATTTATATTAAAAATAAGATATAATAATTGTGTTTTTAAATTTTTATTATTACTTACCTTTCATTAATTCACACTGTCAAAAATATTAATCATCACTCATGAGTACGTATAAGCTACTATCTCCATATAATGATGTAATTTTTTTCAGTAACAACTTATATGAATGGTTATATATATATATAATTCCTATACATTATATTTATATCATGGGTAGTATTATTTATTTTATGGATTAATATTCTTATGTATGAAATATAACTTTTGAATGGAATAAAACATGAAAAATACAGATGTTGACTCCCAAAATGGTGAAGATGATTAATTTTTTTAATATATGTGTGTTAAAATATTAAAATTAGATCATATACTATGTTATATTTTTTAAATTTAATTAATAAAAAAATTATAATAAATATAAATTTACTATATATGTGGTCAGATTTCATTTGAATAATATAGGAAATGAGGTAAGTGTTTCTCATCTGTGGTGTGTTTTTGTAATAAAAATGGAATATTAAGAAAATAGTTCCATAATGAGGACTATTTAATACCATTTTATATTTTAAATATTTAACTTTCATGTATTAATGATATTTAATTTCTCATATTATTTTTTTCACTTCCTTTGGGACATTATTAAAATGTAATTAGTGGTATAGTGGTTGAATGTTAAAATTTGTTTTTCAATGCTTATTAATTCCTATATTTTCAATGATTAATTTATATGATATATCTTTCCCAAATATAATTTATTTTCAATTCCTCTAATTATTTCTAGACAATATTTTTTTTCGTTAATTTTAATATCTTTTTTTACCTAGGATAATTAATGAATGTTTTATGGACAAGCAACATTATTTTATTTTCATTCGCAGATCTTCTATTCCAAATACCTACTTTATTGAAAATATATTAAAGTGTATTATTATTATTATACATGGATATATTAATTAGTTTTCAATTATATTTTACTTTCATTTATTTTCGTTTTCAAAATATGGTACAATAGACTATTTATCGAAAATAAAAATTTAATTTTTATTTTAATGTAAACTAATTTATTTTTTTCTTCTATCATGGATACTCATTTATTGGGTGAGTACTTTATTTATTTCGTATTTTCATTTCTAATGATTATTTCATTAATAATTTTTATATTTTTTTATCATATTTACATTAATTATAAATGTATATGGTGTTTTCATCAAAACAGTTATAGAGATTATTTATTAGTATTTTCATATATAAAAAAATTATTTATGTTTCATTTTATTCTATGGTGATAGAATAAATTTTTTCCATCATTATTATTTTTCTAGATGGTTTATAATTATTAAAAAATATATTTATGAAATATATAACCATTCCTCGGGTTATGATTTGATGATATAATTAATATATTATGATCATAGGATACCAAATCTTTTTGTTTTCATTACTTGATTTCATAGAACATAATTATATATCCCTCAAATAAACTAGGAAAATAATGAAATATATTGAGATAATAAGGACTTGAATGGGGATATGAACCGAGTTTAGTAAATAACAATATATAATAAGTTGCTATTGTGAGTTTACATTTACTAAAACAATGATGGAATGGGGAGTGAAGCTAATAAAATAAAGTTGTATTTGTAGTGAACCATGAGTATGGAAGTGATTTATATTCATTGTGTATTCCAAAAATATATGCATTATTATTTTTTGATGTTCGAATGGGTCATGATTTATTATTGAGTATTATAGTCTTTTTTGTCTTTTCTCATTTGATTGGAAAACATTATGCCATAATTCATTTTTATAGATCATTGAATGACTGAGAATTATTTTCATAATGTTATAATCATGATATCATACTCTAATTCTTATATTGTAGACCATTATGATCATTTAACTATATCACTTAGTTTAACCATTACTGGGAATCAATGAAAATTTTTTATTCTGTTTACATTCCCCTTGGAATGCAGAAATTTTTTTTGTATGATATTTTTATTAAGGGTCATAATTGGTTAAGAAATATTGGGGAATTATGTAACTAGTTTATGTAATTGGTTTTTATGTTTCCTTATTTCAAATGATACTATATAGTAAGATTTTTATCATTGGTAATTTTGATAGGTATTGAATATTGATCTTATAATATTTGATTTATATATAGGTATTGGTAGTGTATATATATCCGACAAATATAAAATAATTTTTTTATAAAATTAAATATATAATACCACTAATATTATACAGTATTTATCAAATTCATATATTATGAATTTAATTGATCTGACATTAACTTGTTGATTTAATATTTTCATTTCAACACATAGTTGATTAAAAAGTGTATGAATCAGTATTTAAATTCTATGATCAACATAATTATTCCAAATGGTGTAATTTTCAAAAAGACACTAAATTTTTCTTCATTAAACAGCTTATGAATATCCAGATCTTAATATTACTAAATAATAATCATTTTATGTCACGACTCATCCTCGGGGCCCGTTCCGTGACTATCCCAAGCTCGCCTTCCATAGGCCAGGGGATGACGACTAGCACCAAAGGCATAAATACCGATAATTGGGAAGGCATTGCCTTCATAAAAGTAAAAAAACACCACAGAGTACAAGCAAAAGTAATACACTAAGTAAAAAATAAAGTGTTGAATAGTAAAAAGGGGCAGAATTCAAACCCAACTGAAAAGTACAGCTACAACTGAAAGGAAGTACAACAGAAAAGACAAACAGCTGGAAGAATAGAAGCAGCTCATGGGTCGTCCACCTCGGATCATACCTGAAGGGTAGGTACAGATAGCGCAGCTCCTGAATCGTCCACCACAGATCCTACCTGAAGGGTAGGTATAGATAGCCTCCACAACGCTCTCTCCCGTCAACCTCCTTCAAGTATCGTCTCATCGTGAAGTCCACCACCGGGTACTGTCCAGTCCTCGAACACTTGGCCTCCATCTGCACTGCCCGTCGTCTACAACCAACACAACGCGGTGCGGGCATAGCCCATGTAGGGGTGAGTATACGATACTCAATTGGGGCCCCGAGACCCTCAAGGTCTCACTAAATCTAACAAGGATAACCACAAAGAAGGATCTCAACAGATAACCCTTACTTAGGTATAAGCCCATACTTATACCTAAGTTATCAAGTAACCCACCTCAATCATGAGGAAACACAAAGGTTATGAAATCAATGTATAACCACTACCTAGGTATTTGCTCAAACATATACCTAAGTTATCAAGTGACCCATATCAATCATGAGGTAAACACAAAGGTCATAGACTCAGCTCAAACCAGGATTTTCATTATCGAAACCATAACTGCTGAAGAGCTCCCTCTCTGAAGAGTACAATGATCCTGTCACGACTCCAAGATACTTCTCACTAACCTAAGACTGCTGAGGTACTCCTCCTATCTAGTACCGTGGGTCTGCCACCTCAAAAAGTAGTGCTCCTCCGCCATGGTTCTTCCACCTCACACAGTAGTTCTCCCACTCATAGCCTACAGAGGTACAATTCCTGTCGAGTACCGCTGCTCTTCCACCTCACAAAGTAGTGCTCCTCCGCCATGGGTCTGCCAAGTCACAAAGTAGTGCTCCCCACTTGGCTATGCAAGTCTCTCTGAATCGAATCGGACAAGCATTCATCAGGTCTCAGCCAGCTACACGGTCTCCGTACTCCGTACGCTCGTCTCCAGAAGGGTCCACTCCATGAGCTGTAGGTCGATACTCCAAGTATCACAAAGTCCCACAAATAAGTATCTCAAAGTATTGCATCTTCATAGGGGACTCAACGCAATAGACGGCGCGTCAATCGGACGCCCGGTCTGTGAGTTATTAGCCTTTTCATTCCAGGGGCATGGTTGGTTTCGTGTGCGAACCAACCTGGCCGTATCTCAACTATACCCCGAACTCTCATAGGGTATACTCATAGGGACTGTTTCTCAAAGAGATCACCAACGCCGCTGACGGTTCGTGAAACGGACGTCTGGTCTGAATGTTATCGGCTTTTCCCTTCCAGGGGGGCTGGTTGGATTTCGGGTTCTATCCAACCCAGCCACTATCCAACTATGTCCAAACCTCATGCGAAGTATTCCAAAAGTTCCGTCTCATCAAGAGGAATCCAAAAAA
This sequence comes from Viscum album, assembly GCA_963277665.1. Taxonomy (NCBI): domain Eukaryota; kingdom Viridiplantae; phylum Streptophyta; class Magnoliopsida; order Santalales; family Viscaceae; genus Viscum; species Viscum album. The sequence continues at coordinate 1,835,818,999 of OY728161.1, forward strand.
GTCGGCGGTACGTCAATCAGACGTCCGGAGCTCAAGTTATAAGCATTTCCGCTCCGAGGGCCCGGTTGGTTTCGGGTTCGAACCAACCCGACCATATCCAATGTTCTCTGAAACCTTGAGTTTAATATACCAAAACGACCGTCTCGATCCAAGGATTGCATCTCCACTGACAGTGCATTGATCAGAGGTCCGTAGCGCATGTTATGGGCGTTTGAATGGATCCGTCCGAAAATAGGGGGTTTGGGCCCGGTCCGACCCAGCCCGATACCCCCTGGGTCGACCCGACCCGGGTCCGGGTCCGGCCTATTAGGGCGTGGCCCGGCCCGGCCTGGGCGACCCGCCCCGGTGCGGCCGGTCCGCGTTGTTTTCCGCGGAATACCGGACGCGCTCCGGTGGTCCGTTTCAGTCGCCGTCTTCGCCAGCGGTCCTCCTGGGACCCAATCTTCACTACGTATGGATTCAAATGCCATTGCGGCCCACTTTGTCATCGCCCGTCGATCTGCACGTCAATAAACAAACTACGGAGTCTTCGAATCGCCTCTGCGGCCCCGACTCCGACCACGGTTTCGTTGGCCTCAACGGCGCGGTGCGACGGTGCCGCGCTTCTTCATCCTATTCCTTCTTGATTCCGCATGGTGTGACGGCACCGCGTCACCTTCGTTCGAGCCACAACGAGTATGATAGAAAGGGGGAGGAGTTTCGGCCATGTTTGTGTGGGCCAACCTCCTCCTGTTATAATGATAGCAAGCGGCCAACAATTATCAACGAATTTCATTAAATAAAACTTGAACGAAGATTAAACCCCTACCTCGAAATTGACGTCGCATGTTGTCGAGTCGTAGAAGTCGAACATCGCGGTAGAACGGTATCAATTCTGTCAGTGTCAGAAGAAGAAGAACGTTGTTTTTGGCGCCGGTCTCCACGGTCGGCATCTCGTTCTTCGTCGAGGAAGGGTGTCTTTCTTTGATAAGGAAGCGTCATTCTTCGATGAGGAGGAATCCTCTTCTATTACTTCCTTCTTCTTCTTCTTCTCACAAAGGCTCTCCCACCCAACAATCCCAACCTCAAATAAAATAAGACTTAATCATATTTTATTACAACATGCCAATCATTTCAAACTTAAAATTCAAACTCTTTAGTTAAATTAATTGAATAGGTTTAGTCAATTAATTTAACGTGAGTCGGCATGAAATAAAGAGGAAGAGAGGGAGAGAAGGAGTTTCCCAAAAATTAGGAGGGAGTTAGGAAGGTGAGAGAAGAAGGTGAGGGGTTATACAATTAAACACAAGGGGTGTTAATGAGAATTCCTGGGAGTTGGCACATTAAGTTAAAGGGAGTTTAAGGGGGTTATAAGAAGTTAAAGGGTTTATGGTCTCATGTGGGCCCCACCACACTGAACTCTCCCATGGGAGGTTGGGTGGGTGTGGTCCGCACCTTCCACATATTCACACATGGGAAGTTGGGTGATTTTGGACCCCACCAACAACTTCCCATTGTAGATTTTAACTTCCTTGAATATCAAAAATAAAATTGTTCACAATTTTATTTATTTCTTCATTATACCCCAAAATTTATCTTCTTTCCCTGAACAAACACACCTACGGTAAAAGTACACTTAAGCAATTACCGGAGCTGCAGTATCATCAGTGCCCTCAGATTTCAATTCCGAGCACCGGTTCAAAAGCTAGAAAAACCCGCTCGTTCGTTCACTGAACGTACCCGAGCTAAACTTCGGAAATTTATTGTGGGCACACCGGGCCTCGGAATTAGGTTCCGTCAGAAACTGCGTTCTTGTAAAATCCCAAGAAATTAAGAAAAAAAATTCCTTGAAATTTCCAGGTCTTTACATTACTGCCACCTCATGGATTTACGTCCCTGTAATGCTTTAACACAAACTAGGGATACAAAAGTGGTACTGAGCAAGCATCTGATCCATCAGCTCCCATGTGCTCTCCTAGAGGTTATCGTGCTTCCAACGAAAGCGCACAATAGGAATTGACCATCCTCATAGGACCCACTCTTGTCGATCCTTAGCCACTACTGGAACCCCGCAAAAGTCACCCCATCGCCACAGTCTAGCTCCCCATGGTCGATGACATGCGAAGGGTCATGCTCGTATCTCCTCAGCTGAGATACGTGGAAGTCGTCGTGCACCTGGTGCAACTAAGGTGGATGGGTCAAATGGTAATCCACCTCGCCTACCCTACTGAGGACATGAAAAGGTCCGATGAACCTCAGATATTACTTACCACTTAGGCCACATCTCCATAGACCTCGTCGAGGTGAGACCTGTAAGAAAATGTGGTCTCCATCCTCAAATTCCAGTGGTCCTGTCTCCTATCAACATAGGAATTCTGTCTGCATTGTGCAGTCTTCATCCACTCATGGATGATCTGGACCTTCTCCGTCGTATCCTGGACCATATCTTGTCCCATAAGTGCTGCTAAGATTTCTTCTTTGTCGATAAGAGAAATCTAGTCTCATCCCCTAGATGAATCACGTTCTTTGCCTAATACATCCAATCCGGACATTAATGATGCATTCATGCCATGGACGACGTCGTAAGGCCTCGACATTACTACTAAGAGATCCAACCATCACTCTTGCCTCTAAGGGTCGAGTCACACTATCGGCATCAGCGTGAGGTAACTGGGTCTCCTCTAGTAGAAATCTCGAAAGTGAGGGTCAAGTCAACAGTTTTAACCGGGACCTCGTAGTACACAAAAAGGAAGGAAGAAAATGTCACAAGGACAAGTGTCTTTTATTACTGCAGCTCGAAGTACAAAGTAACACAAAAATGATAACAAGGAAACTAGAATCACCAAGATCAAAGGTCTCATGCCTGGAACTAGTCCCGCTCTTGTCCTCCAGCTTCCGGAGCTCCGTAGTCGTATGCTTCTGTTGCCTGAAGCTGAGCTCTCCCATTTCCACCTGTTCCGTGCGGTCGAGGTGGACCTGCTGGTGGTGGTGGTGGCAACACCTTGAAGCGCCGTCCAGCTCTAACTGCACGACCAGCTCGCCTCCCTTGACCTTTTTCTCCTTGCGGTCTGCCTCGATCGAACTTCTGCCTCTGCCTGGGAGGTCCTTCATTTATCTGCTGATCATCCGAGCAGTGGGTCGAACAGTCACGAGCCATGTGACCCTGTACGATGCACGTGTAACACAGCATGGTAGGTCTGGATCTGTCACTCCCCTAGGTGCCACACACTACCGACCCTAAGTCATGTGGCCGACCACCTGTAGGTCGGGTCCTCTTGGACCTCTGTGTCATCTGTCTACTGCCCGCTGTAGAAGACTCTGCCGCATGCTGGCTAGTGGTGGGTCCTACTACTGGAGACTGCTTAGCAAGGAAACTCTCCACTAGGAGGGCTCACTCCAACACCCCTGTCTACATCGGGATGCTGTGAGAAACAACAGAAGCTCTAATCTCTCGCATGAGCCCCTGTTCTAAGGTTTAGGCCCTGAAGAACGGGTCCCATACAATATCTGTGGAGTAGCACGAGAGTTCTGTGAACCTCGCTGAGTACTGCTCCACCATCATGCTACCCTGCTGAAGATGTAGTAGCTCTTGTATACGCACCGCTCGAAGGGTGGCTGGTACAAACTCTGCCCGGAACAGGCTCTCGATGTCTTCCCATAGAAGTGTCACCTCATCATGCATCTGGTGCATCAGGCTCCACCATCTGCCTGCTGCTTCCTGAAGAAGGCTGGCGGCAAGGATCACCATGAAGTCTGCTGGCATCCCCACTAGCCTAAAGACTCTCACCACAGCCTTCAGCCAATCCTCACCTGCCTGCGGGTCCGTCTCTCCACTGAACCTGGGTGGCCTATGGCGTTGGAACTCGTGCAATGCACTCAAGCGACGTTCACCCTCTGCTGCTGGGGCTGGTGGCATCGGTGGCCCAATGGGTGGTAGTACCGTTGGTGCCTCCGCTGGTGCATCAACTGGGATAGGGCCCTGTACTGAGGCCACATCGCTTGGAGGGCTGTCAGTACGTACAACTCTCGGGGCTCTAGCTGGTCGTCCGCGGGGAGGCATCTTGAAAGAAACAAACGTGGCATGGTCAAACAATTTGTACCTGGTGAGCTGACATGGTTTGAGCTATTTTAAGGGAAAACCTATGAAAACACACACGCAATCAGTGTTTTCGTGCACAAAGTCGGAAATCAGTTGTCAGGGTCCTGGTGTATGGATAAGTCGGCCTCCCGCACCAACACTGGACTCCCTGAATTGAAAACCACTCTTGGTACCCCTAACAATATTGCTTCACAGAAAGAAAATACCAGGGTTATAAGTTCTGCGGTAGAACCGACTCCTCTAATACCAATTTGTCCCGACCTGTCCTCGGGGCCCGTGTCGTGACTACCCCCAAGCCCGACTTCCATAGGCCAGGGGCTGGAGACTAGCACCAAAGGCGTAAATCTCGATAACTGGGAAGACATTTCCTTTATAAAAGTAAACAAAACACCACAGAGTACAAGAGGAAGTAATACACTAAGTACAAAAGAAGGTGCTGAAAACTAAAAAGGGACAGAATACAAACCCAACGGAAAAGTACTGCTACAACTGAAAGTAAGCACAACAGAAAATACATACAACTGGAAGAATAGAACCAGCTCCTGGGTCGTCCACCTCGGATCCTACCTGAAGGGTAGGTACAGATAGAGCAGCTCATGGATCGTCCACCACAGATCCTAGATGAAGGGTAGGTATAGATAGCCTCCACAACACTCTCTCCCGTCAACCTCCTCAGAGTATCCTCTCGTCGTGAAGTCCACCACCGGGTACCATCCAGTCCTCGAACACTCGACCTCCGTCAACACTTCCCATCGTCTGCAACCAACACAATGAGGTGTGGGCATAGCCTGTGTAGGGGTGAGTATACGATACTCAGTAGGGACCCCGAGACCCTCAATGTCTCACTAAATCCAACAAAGATATCCACAAAGAAGGATCTCAACAAATAACCCTTACTTAGGTATAAGCCCATACTTATACCTATGTTATCATGTAACCCATCTCAATCATGAGGAAACACAAAGGTTATGAAGTCAACGGATAACCACTACCTAGGTATATGCCTATACATATACCTAAGTTATCAAGTGACCCATCACAATCATGAGGTAAACACAAAGGTCATAGACTCAGCTGAAACCAGGATTTTCATTATCGAAACTGTAACTGCTGAAGAGACCCATCTCTGACGAGTACGGTGATCCTGTCACGACTCCAAGGTACTGCTCAATAACCTAAGGCTACTGAGATACTCCTCCGGTCGAGTACCGTGGGTCTACCACCTCACAAAGTAGTGCTCCTCTGCCATGGGTCTGCCGCCTCACACAGTAGTGCTCCCCCTCATAGCCTACAGAGGTAATCCTCCTGTCGAGTATCGCGGGTCTGCCACCTCACAAATTAGTGCTTCTCCTCCATGGGTCTGCAACCTCACAAATTAGTTCTCCCCACTGGGCTATGCAAGTCACTCCGAATCGAATCGGACAAGCAGTCATCAGGTCTCAGCCAGCTACACGGTCTCCGTACTCCGTACGCTCGTTTTCGGGAGGGTCCGCTCCACGAGCTATAGTTCGATAATACAAGTATCAAAAAGTCCCGCGTAGAAGTATCTAAAAGGACCGCCTCGTCATAGGGGTCTCAACGCAACAGATGGCGCGTCAATCGGACGCCCGGTCTGTGAGTTATTAGCATTTTCGTCCCAAGGGCAAGGTTGGTTTTGTGTGAAAACCAACCCGGCCATATCTCAACTGTACCCCGAACTCTAATAGGGTATAATAATAGGGACTGTTTCTCAACGAGATCACCAACACCGCTGATGGTTCGTCAAACGGACGCCCGGCCAGAAAGTTATCGGCTTTTCCGTTCCATGGGCCCGGTTGGATTTCGGGTTCAATCCAACCCGGCCACTATCCAAATGTGTCCAAACCTCAGATTAAGTATGCCAAAAGTTCCATCTCATCAAGAGGAATCCAACGAAGTCAACGACACTCCAATCGGACATCCGGAGCTCAAGTTATAAGTGTTTCCGCTCCGAGGGCCCGGTTGGTTTCGGTTTCGAACCAACCCGTCCATACCCAAAGTTCTCCGAAAGCTTGAGTGTAATAAACCAAAACGACCGTCTTGATCCAAGGATCGCATCGTAACTGACGGTGCGTCGATCGGAGGTATGTAGCCCATGTTATGGGCATTTGAACGGATCTGTCTCAAAATAGGGGTTCAGGCCCAGTCCGACCCGGCCTGATACCCCCCCTGGGTCGGCCCGAACTGGGTCGACCCGACCCAGGTCTGGGTCCAACCCATTAGGGAGTGGCCCGGCCTGGTGGGCGCGGCCCGACCTATGACAACCCTGCTTTTTATTACAACTTCAACATGCTTTATTACATAAAACTTCAATTGATACAACAAAGAAGATAGAGAGGTTTAGTGTCTTTGGGGCTTAGGATCATTACATAAAAACATAAAACATGAAATACAACATCATTATTGAAAACTTCCTTTACATGAACACTACATTCCATCGTACTTAGCATTGCATGGGATAACCTGAGGACATGCATAAGAAAAGGGTGAGCTATAAAGCCCAGTAAGGGAGTACACATGGAATAACATGAGGAGTACAATACATGTTAGGAAATAGGCATGTCAACAAAGCATAAGAGAAACCTGAACACAAAGGCATGATAAAGCATGATAATCATAACATGGAAATGTGGCAACAACACTTAACATAGAATTAGCATGAGCCAAGGCTCATTGCACATAAAGCATGAGTAAACCCTCATTGCACATGAAGCACGAGTAAACCCTCATTGCACTTGAATTAGCATGAGTCAACACTCATTGCACATGATGTATCATGATATTATACTTTACCCAATGTATTGGAGCGCTATAAGGGTGCACCCTTCTTAAACATTTCATTCCATGCATAAGTGTGCACATGGATCATAAAACATGGATTCATAAAACATAATCATTTATTCCATGATAAAGCAATGTGGAATTCATACATGAAACTTTATAATCAATAAGTAAATGTGCATAAAGGTGAATACCCTTGATGGAGAAATGGGCATGGTATTCACTACACAATGACATTGGCTTAGAAAATCGGTGCGATTTCGGCAGCGTAACGACGTGACATAATAATTCATAAAAACGGTTGATGAGAGATAACAGGGTTCCTCATCATATTTACATGTAATGGACAGTAAGGATTTCATATAGATACATGTCCCAATAATTTTAATGTAATTTATATTCATGATACAAAAGTATTGCTTGAATGTAAAAGAAGAGAGAGAAGTTCCTTTCGGAATTTCGGTATAGTAACGGGTGTACATGGGAGGAATTTAATGAGAGAGAAAGGGGTTTACCATCATTCAAACAATAATAGGGAAGTATGGGGGAGGTGTGAAACCATACCCCAACATTCATAATTGAAATTAAAAGGGCAATACAACTTAAAGAAAAATGACAAAATTGAGAAAGGAAGAAAAACCCCTTACTTGGAAGTGTGCTTTGCAAAGGCTAGAGAGAGGCTTGTGAGAGGCTTCTTGGGAGCTTGGGGAAACTTGGGAGGATTATATAGAGATTAGGGCAGAGGTTGGACGAACTCCAATGGATTTTAGTGAGGAGGAAGTGGGAGTTTGGGTGGGTTTATATAGGAAAGGTGAGAGAATTCTTTATTATTTAGGTTTGGAACCCCTTATATTAAACCAATCCAAACCACAAACCATCCCATGGTTTTTGCCCATGGATTTTGGAAAAGGGAAGAGGAAAAAAATATTTTACAAGGCCAAGGTCCGAACTTATTAAAATATTAGGGTTGCTTATGTGGAGGTGAGTCACACTCCCATGGAAATTAATTTAAAAAGGCAAAGTGTTGAATATGTCTTGAGGGGTTCATTAATGCTTTGAAAAGTAAGTCAAACAAACCCGAAATCACATAATTTTAATGATAAAACATATATTGGCCGAACATAAGTATTATGTTATTTTATTACATCACCATTGGGTCATTATGATGTCATAAAACATATTATATATTTAAACGGTATTTAATTTTTACCCAAAAATTTGATTGTCTCGGAAAATTATGAAAAATCCACTATTGGATAATTTCGACATCCTGATTCCAAAAATGAAATTTATTTTATCTAAATAATTTTCTAAATATGTTAATTTTCACTTTTAAAATAAAAACCAACATTTATAAAAAATTCACGGGTTTTGAAAAAAATGGCTTTTCAAACCTTAATAAAAAATTTAATTGCATTCATAAAATTATAAGATCATTTATATTTAATAAAAATTAATTTAATAATAATATTATTATTTTATTAAAATATTATTTAATTCAAAAATCCTTTAATTTAATAAAATATATTTCTTAATTAAATAATAACTAAAAACACCATTTGTACTTTAAAAACTATTTATAATGTATCAAAAATGACAAGAAATTATATTCATTATTATATATAAAAAATAATGTACATGAACATAGTACTACTTATTTGTTACAGAACCCCTTAAAATAGCTGCATAAGACCTAAGGGTAAGGTGTGCGATGGTGACAGACTCTTGGGGTGGCTCGGATAACATCACTCGGGTGGTAATTTCAATCAACTTCCACTTTTCCCGTAGACGGTCCCATTCGAGCTTGACATGGTGAAGCTCAGCTTGGGCTTGGTCAAGGGAGAAGCCCAAGGATGCCACCAATTTTCCGAGCTCCGACAAATGGGCTTCGTATGGTTCAATTCTACCAGATGATTCCATTGCTTCCTTTTTCTGAGTAAAATTGGGTTCGTTAAAGCCTTATATTTATACTAATCATGTGATCACTGTTCAACGACTATATTAAAAACGGTCAAAAATCTTAACATAAAACCTAAGAAGTTGACATATTATAAAAACATTTTATATAAAGAGAAATTTAATAATATCAATAGGGATTTCCATTAATGAAACTTTGGGTCGTTACAATATTCCCCCCTTAAAAAAATTCGCCCTCGAAATTTTTCCTTTTCCCACACTAAATAAAATGTGGGTAACTTAGCTTCATCATATCGTCTGACTCCCAAGTCGCTTCTTCAAACTTTTGGTTTCTCCACAACACCTTTACGAGGAGCATTGTCTTATTTCGTAGAACTTTTTCTCTACGATCTAAGATCTTCATTGGTTTCTCCTCATAAGAATGATCGCCTTCCAATTGTACAACCTCAGATGAGATTACATGTGAAGGGTCTGGTATGTACTTCTTTAAGAGGGATACATGAAAGACATCATGCACTTTGGCCATGGTAGGTGGAAGTGCTTGTCGATAGGCCACAACCCCAACACAATCAAGAATCATGAAGGGGCTGATGTACCTTGGACTTAACTTCCCTTTCTTTCCAAACCTCATGACCTTTTTCCATGGAGATATACGTAGAAACACCATGTCTCTAGCTTTAAACTCAAGTTCTCATCGATGATTATCTGCATAACTCTTCTATCGACTCTGGGTTGCCATGATATACTGCTGAATGGTTTTTACCTTCTCCCCCATTTCTTCTACCATTTCTAGTCCAAGCAGCTTACGTTCACCGACCTCATCCCAACATGTCGGTGTTCGGCACCTTTTCCCATATAGGGCTTCATATGGTGCAATTTGGATGCTCGAGTGGAAACTTTTATTATAAGAGAACTCAACCAGAGGAAGATGTTCATCCCATCCTCCTTTAAAGTCCATTGAGCACGCTCTCAACATATCCTCAAGTGTTTGGATAGTCCGCTCGGATTGGCCATCAGTTTGAGGATGATAGGTCATACTGAAGTTCAGTTCAGTATTCAGAGCATGTTGAAGACTCTTCCAAAACTTAGAGGTGAATCTTGGATCTCGGTCAGACACAATAGATAGTGGAACTCCATGCAACCTTACCACTTCCCTGATATATATTCGTGCCAGTTGATCCAAAGAGAAATCCTCCCGAATAGCAATGAAGTGTGTAGTCTTTGTAAGATGATCCACAACAACACAGATTGCATTGTTTCCTTTGGACGTCCTTGGAAGTCAGGTGACAAATTCCATGGTGATGTTCTCCCATTTCCATTCTGTTATGGGAAATGGTTGTGTCATCCCCTTAGACTTCTACCTCTCTACCTTCACTTGCTGACACACCAGGCACTTTGATGTATATTCGGCGATCTCCTTCTTTATATTATCCCACCAAAAGTTTTCTTGGAGATCTCGATACATCTTTGTGATCCCTGGGTGAATAGAGAAATTTGAACTATGTGCATCATCCAAAAGTTCTTTCTTCAGCTCCAGACTTTATGGAACACATAGTCTTTTCCCAAACCGCACAATTCCTACTTCATTAACATTAATCTACGAGGATTTTCCCTTTTTGATAGCTTCCACTTTTTCTTGAATTCCCACATCATCCTTTTGAGAATCCTTTAACCTTTCCAAAAGAGATGGTTGAGAAATCATTTGTGAAATGATTGATGATGTTCCCTTCTTTATGATTCCCACATCCATCTTCATCAAGTCTAAGAAGATTGGATCCTTCTCAATTCTCATAATTGATAGAATTGTTGGGTCCTTTATACTTAGGGCATCTGCTACCTTGTTCGCCTTCCCAGGGCGGTAATGTATTGAACAGTCATAATCCTTGATGAGCTCTATCGATCTCCTCTGGCGCATATTAATGTGTGAATATATATTTAAGACTCTTGTGGTCAGTATATATCTCACATTTCTCTCCATAGAGATAATGCTGCCAGATTTTCAAGGCAAAGATCACAGCCACCAACTCCAGATCATGCGTTGGATAGTTTCGCTCATGGATTTTCAACTACCTTGAGGCATGGGATATCACTTTATCATTCTGCATCAGCACACATCCTAAGCCCTTCTTCGAAGCATCACTGAATACCACAAAAAGCTCCCCACTTGTGGGAAAAGTGAGCACGAGTGTAGTGATAAGCCTCCTTTTCAACTCCTTGAAGCTTTCTTCGTATTCATCACTCCAAGAAAAATTTACTCCCTTTCAAGTTAGCTTGGTAAGAGGGTTGGACAATCATGATAAATTTCTCACAAATCATCGATAATATCCAGCTAACCCCAAGAAGCTATGGATATTTGTTACCGATGTTGGCATTGGCCATCCCTTAATTGCATCTATTTTAGAGGGGTCCATAGATATCCCATTTCTTGTCATGATATGGCCCAAGAATGAGACCTCCTTCAACCAGAACTCACACTTGATGTACTTTGCACAGAGCTTCTCCTTGCGCAAAGTCTCTAGTATAGTTTTTAAATGCTCCTCATGATGCTCCTTGGTTTTGGAGTATATTAGAATATAATCTATAAATACTACCACAAATTTGTCAAGGTAATCTCTAAAGACTCTATTCATTAAGTCCATGAAGATTGCTGGAGCATTGGTGAGTCTGAAAGGCATTACTATATATTCATAGTGCACGTATCTTGTACGAAAAGCATTCTTGGGGACATCTTCCTTCTTCGCCCTTACATGATAATATCCCGACCGCAAATCCACCTTGGAGAAGTATTGTGCTCCACGCTGCTGATCAAACAAGTCATCGATTCTTGGGAGAGGATACTTGTTCTTTATCATGATTTTTTTAAGTTCATGATAATCAATGTAGAGCCGCATTGACCCATCCTTCTTCTTGACGAAGAGGACCGGTGCACCCCATGGTGAAGCACTTGGGCGTATAAACCCTTTATCCAGATTCTCCTGTAGTTGTTTCTTCAGCACTTCAAGATCAACAACAGCCACTCTATATGGAGTCTTGGATATTGGTAACGCCCTAGGTATAAGTTCAATTGAGAACTCAACATCTCTTCTAGGAGGAAGACCAGGTAATTCCTCGGGAAACACTTCCGCGAATTCCCTCACAATAGACATTTCTTCAAGGATGGTTTCTTCTTTGACTCAATCATCTGATCTAGATATGCGTTCTCATAGGGAAGTAATATCCATTCTTGAGATGATGGAGCTAAACGAGATTCATCTACCTCCTGACACTTGTAAATAATCGGGGGTCGATTCTCCATATGGAGTGTGATTTCCCTCTCCCGAAAATTTATGTTGGCTCTATATAAGGAAAGCCAATCCATTCCATGAATTGCATCAAATTCCACTAGAGGGAGTATGATGAGGTTCTCCGGGAAATTCAATCCAAAGATTATAATAGGGGAGGACTTATACTCATGGGATGCAATGATTTCCCCATTTTTCGTACTCACCGACATCTTTACTTACATGATTTTTGGTGGTGCTGGGATTGTTCTACTAAACTTTCGAGATATAAAATAATGCGTAGAACCTGAATCAAAAAGTATGTTCACTATTCTTGAATGAATAACTAGCGTACCGGTCACCACTTCATTGTCGGGGTTCACTTCGGCAGAAGTGATGGCAAAAGCTCTTCCTTGATGTCTTGGAGGTTGTTGGTTGCCTCCGATAACCCTTGGGTTAGGGCACTGATTTGCAAAATGACCTGGTTCTTTGCATTTATAGCATTGAACAACACGTTAAGGTTCGAACGGAGCGTTCCTATCCTCTGTCACAGCCGCGGGTCCTTCTTGCCGACAGTTAACAGCTAGTTGCCCTTCTCTTCCACACCTGAAGCATTTTCTCGTCCCCTTAAGGCAATTTCCAGGGTGCTTCTTTCCGCACTTTTGGAAAGTGGGGTGCTGGAACTTCTTAGCGTCGTGGGATTTATCTATCGGACCACCAGCATTGAAGTCTACCTTACGCTTCTTGTCCCCATGATACCCCTATGATTCTTTGATCTCCATTTCGACCTTGAGGGCACATCGGACAATTTCCTCATAGCTATCAAAGTCACGGATCGCTAATGCTTTCTGCAAGCTAGGCTTCAGCCCACCAAAGAAGCGGCCAACCTTGCATTCGGGGGTAACGACAAAGCCAGAAGTGTATCGTGCAAGCCTTGTAAAGTTTACCTCATACGCTCCAACAGATTCTTCATCTTTTTTCTTGAGGGAAGGGAAGTCCCATTCCATCTTAAGCCGGAGGGTGCGCGGAAAATATTTATCGAAAAACATCTTCCAGAATTCCTTCCATTCTAAAGCCTCAATCTCCTCCTCAGGCTTCGTATTTTTTGATCAACATCCACCATTGATCAGCTTCACCCTCCATACGATAAGCAGCCAAGAGAACCTTCTCTTGTTCAGAACATTGGAGGATGGAGAAGATCTTTTCAATGGAGATGATCCATTGTTCAGCGATTGTGGGATCGGATGATCCACTAAAAGTAGGAGGCCTTTGTCTCATGAAGCTCTCGATAACGACTTGTTCTTTATTAGGGGGGGTTGAACGTTCCTCTTGACCCGTGTTTCTATTAAAAAGTTGAGTTAGCTGAGAGATAAGCATGACAAAGTTCGCGATTCCCGCTCCCATTAGATTTGGCATCTCATTAGTACAGTCATCACACTGATCTTCACAATGGTTGTCAGCCCGAGTCCTCCTATTACCGGCCATTGGATGGAATAAAAGGAAAGTTAGGGGTAACACATAAAGGGTAATCCAAAGACAAAATTTGATGACTTATAAATAAACATTCATTTCCTTAACTGATGAGTCTATAGGCTTCAATCTAGGATTTTCATGATCTACTTTCAAACATATATTCTTAGGGGCATTTTTTTAATTCCCTTAAAAAGGGTTCATACTAAGCTTGTGAATTTACCAAATCATATCCCCTGGGAGTGTCGTAACCAAGAGTGCAGCAAGGCCCATTTTCGTGTACCAGTTCCCGTTCGAGTCTAGCTAAAAGCGGTGTTTTCGGGTTTTACTCCTAGGATACATCTATGCCAGAGCCACCTCTACCTGCTCGTATCCAGACATGGATGTATTTGCTTGATAAACCACTTACTCAATACTTACCAAAACATAGGGATGTTTTTGTTATACTTAGTCTTATCTATAAGTCTTTACTAGGGTTTTTCTAATCTTAATCCCAAAAATAACCAAACCTATCCTCTGATACCAACTATGACAACCGTGCTTTTTATTACAACTTAAACATGCTTTATTACATAAAACATCACTTGATACAACAAAAAAGATCGAGAGTTTTAGTGTCTTTGGGGATTAGGATCATTACATAAAAACATAAAACATGAAATACAACATCTTTATTGAAAACTTCCTTTACATGACCCCTACATTCCCTCGTACTTAGCATTGCATGGGATAACCTGAGGACATGCATAAGAAAAGGGTGAGCTATAAAGCCCAGTAAGGGAGCACACATGGAATAACATGAGGAGTACAATAGATTTTAGGAAATAGTCATGTCAATAGATCATAAGAGAAACATGAACATAAAGGCATGATAAAGCATGATAATCATAACATGGAAATGTGGCAACAACACTTAACATGGAATTTGCATGAGCCAAGGCTCATTGCACATAAAGCATGAGTAAAGACTCATTGCACATGAATCACATGTAAACACTCTTTGCACATGAATTAACATGAGTCAACACTCATTGCACATGATGTATCATGATACTATACTTTACTCAATGCATTGGAGCGTTATAAGGGCGCACCCTTCTTAAACATTTCATTTCATGCATAAGTGTGCCACATGGATCATAAAACATGGATTCATAAAACATAATCATTTATTCCATGATAAAGGAATGTGGAATTCACACATGAAACTTTATAATCAATAAGTAAATGTTCATAAAGTTTAATACCCTTGATGGAGAAATGGGCATGGTATTCACTACGCAATGACATTGGCTTAGAAAATCGGTGCGATTTTGGCAGTGTAACGACCTGACATAAGAATTCATAAAAATGGTTGATGAGAGATAATGGGGTTCCTCATAATATTTACATGTAATGGACAGTAAGGAGGTCATATAGATACATGTCCCAACAATTTTAATGGAATTTAGATTCATGATACAAAAGTATTGCTTGAATGTAAAAAAAGAGATAGAAGTTCCTTTCAGAATTTCGGCATAGTAACGGGTGTACATGGGAGGAATTTAATGAGAGAGAAAGGGGTCTCCCATAATTAAAACAATAAGAGGGAAGTATGGGGGAGGTGCGAAACCATACCCCAACATTCATAATTGAAATTAAAAGGTCAATGAAACTTAATGAAAATTGACAAAAATGAAAAAGGAAGAAAAAACCCTTACTTGGAAGTGTCCTTCCAAAGGCTAAAGAGAGGCTTGTGAGAGGCTTCTTGGGAGGTTGGGGCACCTTGGGAGGATTCTAGAGAGAGTAGGGAAGAGGTTGGACTAACTCCAAAGGATTTTAGTGAGGAGGAAGTGGGTGTTTGGGTGGGTTTATATAGGAAAGGTGAGAGAATTCATTATTATTTAGGTTTGGGACCCCTTATATTAAACTAATCCAAACCACAAACCATCCCATGGTTTTTGAACATGGTTTTTGGAAAAGGGAAGAGGAAAACAATATTTTACAAGGAAAATTTCCGAACTTATTAAAATATTAGGGTTGTTTATGTGGAGGTGAGTCACACTCCCATGAAAATTAATTTAAAAAGGCAAAGTGTTGAATATGTCTTGAGGGGTTCATTAATGCTTTGAAAAGTAAGTCAAACAAACCCAAAATCACATTATCTTAATTATAAAACATATATTTGCCTAACATAAGGATTATGGTATTTTATTACATCACCATTGGGTCATTATGATGTCATAAAACACATTATATATTTAAACGGTATTTAATTTTTACCCAAAAATTTGACTGTCTCAGAAAATTATGAAAAATTCACCGTTGGATAATTTCGACGTCCTGATTCCAGAAATGACATTTATTTTATCTAAATAATTTTCTAAATATGTTAATTTTCACTTTTAAAATAAAAAACAATATTTATCAAAAATTCACGGGTTTTGACAAAAATGGCTTTTCAAACCTTAATAAAAAATTTAATTGCATTCATAAAATTATAAGATCATTTATATTTAATAACAATTAATTTAATAATAATATTATTATTTTATTAAAATATTATTTAATTCACAAATCCCTTAATTTAATAAAATAGATTTCTTAATTAAATAATAACTAAAAACACCATTTGTACTTTAAAAACTATTTATAATGTATCAAAAATGACAAGAAATTATATTCATTATTATATACAAAAAATAATGTACATGAACATAGTACTACTTATTTTTTATATAACCCCTTAAAACATCTGCATAAGACCTAAGGGTAAGGTGTGCGATGGTGATAGACTCTTGGGGTGTCTCGGATAACATCGCTCGGGTGGTAATTTCAATCAACTTCCACTTTTCCCGTAGATGGTCCCGTTCGAGCTTGACATGGTGAAGCTCGGCTTGGTATTGGTCAAAGGAGAAGCCCAAGGATGCCACCTCTTTTCCGAGCTCTAAAAAATGGGCTTCGTATGGTACAATTCTACTGGATGAGGCCATCGCTTCCTTTGTCTGAGTTAAATTGGGTTCGTTAAAGCCTTATATTTATACTAATCATGTGATCACTGTTCAATGGCTATATTAACAATGGTCAAAAATCTTAACATAAAACCAAAGAAGTTTACATATTATAAAAACATTTTATATAAAGAGACATTTAATAAGATCAATAGGGATTTCCATTAATGAAACTTTGGGTCGTTACACGGCCCGGTGCGGCCAGTCTGCGTGGCCAGCGAGGAGCAGGGGGTTACAACCCCCCGGCAGAAGAAACCGTCGCAGCATTAAGCCGCACCGCCCTGCCTACGGAAGGGCTAAGCCGTTCCGGTTTGGTCTGCCACCGCGCCGGTGTGGCACGCCGCCGCCGTTTTCCGCGGACCACAGGACACACTCTGGTGGTCCGTTTCACTCGTTGTCTTCGCCAACGGTCCTCCCGGGACCCGATCTTCACTGCGAAGGGATTCAAACGCCATTGCGGCCCACTTCATTGTCGCCCGTCGATCCGTACGTCAATAAACAAACTGCGGAGTCTTCGAATCGCCTCTACAACCCCGACTCTGACCATAGTTTCGTTCAGCCTCAACGGAGCGGCGTGATGGCACCACGCTTCTTCGTCATGTTCCTTCCTAATTCCGCGTTGTGCGAAGGCACCGCATCACCTTCGTTCGAGCCACAACGAGTATGACAGCAAGGGGGAGGAGGGTCGACCGTGTTTGTGCGGGTTGACCTCCTCCCGTTATAATGATAGCAAGCGGCCAACAATTATCAACGAAGTTTGTTAAATAAAACTTGAACGAAGATTAAACCCCTACCTCGAAATTAACGTCGCACTTCGTCGAGTCAAGGAAGTCGAACGTCACGGTAGAACGGTATCGATTCCGTCGATGTCAGAAGAAGAAGAACGTTGTTTTTTGCGCCAATCTCCATGGTCGGCGTCTCGTTCTTCGTCGAGGAAGGGTGTCGATCTTTGATAAGGAAGTGTCATTCTTCGATGAGGAGGAATCCTCTTCTCTTCCTTATTCTTCTTCTTCTTCTCACAAAGGCTCTCCCACCCAACAATCCCAACCCCAAATAAAATAAGACTTACTCTTATTTTATTACAACATGCCAAGAATTTCAAACTTAAAATTCAAACTCTTTAGTTAAATTAATTAAATTGGTTTAGTCAATTAATTTAATGTGAGTTGGCATGAAATAGAGAGGGAGAGAGGGAGAGAAGGAGTTTCCCAAAAATTAAGAGGGAGTTAGGAAGGTGAGAGAAGAAGGTGAGGAGTTATACAATTAAATACAAGGGGTGTTAATGAGAATTAAGGGGAGTTGGCACATTAAGTGCAAGGGAGTTTAAGGGGGTTATAAGAAGTTCAAGTGGTTATGGTCTCATGTGGGCCCCACCAGACTAAACTCTCCCATCGGAGGTTAGGTGGGTGTGGGCCCCACCTCCCACATATTCACACAAGGGAAGTTGGGTGATTGTTGACCCCACCAACAACTTCCCATGGTAGATTTTAACTTCCTTGAATATCAAAAATAAAATTGTTCACAATTGTATTTATTTCTTCCTTAAACCCCAAAATTTAACTTCTCTCCCCGAACAAATGCACCTACGGTAAAAGTCAACTTAAGAAAATACCGGCGCTGCAGTTTCATCGGTGCCCTCAGATTTCGATTCCGAGCACCGGTTCAAAAGTTAGAAAAACCCGCTCATTCGTTCACCGAACGTACCCAAGATAATCTTCGGAAATTTATTCCGGGCACACCGGGCCTTGGAATCAGGTGCTGTCAGAAACTGCATTCTTTAAAATCCCAAAAAAATTAAGAAAAAAATTTCCTTGAAATTTCAGGGTCTTTACATTTTAAAAGTCGATTCAAACATAAAGGGGATGAAATAATCAAATAATATTATAAGGTAAATAAACATCCAATAATGTTGAGGGATGATCCATAAGTTCCACTAATTTGTCTAATTTCATTAAAAACACTAAATTAAGATTATTTGGATGTTAAAATTTATAAAAATTGTACATAAATATATACTGTTCAAAAAATAATATATTATTTGACATAATTATAAACATTTATGAAATAATTTTGAAACTTATATATATAGAAATTTTTCATTTTTGAATGAACCTTATTTTTTTTCTATCTTATATCCCTACACAATAAATAATTATAAAAATAATAAAATTAGTAATAATTAATTAAATACTAAATTATGTTGTTATAAAAATACCCAATCCACAAAAA
Source organism: Viscum album (assembly GCA_963277665.1). Taxonomy (NCBI): domain Eukaryota; kingdom Viridiplantae; phylum Streptophyta; class Magnoliopsida; order Santalales; family Viscaceae; genus Viscum; species Viscum album. The sequence goes on from OY728161.1 coordinate 1,835,837,742, forward strand.
TGAGGTTATTAAAGTTGTGTAATATATATTTCAAATGATTGAGGTGGTCGTTAAAATTAGAAACATCAAGAAGTTATTATAAACTAAAAATTAGATTAATTTATTATTTAAATATAATAATTAAAATATATTTTGGGAAAATATTAAAATTTTGAAGTTCTCATAACAATAAAATACCATATAATATTTTTGATGTATAATTATTTATGACATAAAAAGTAATATGGCTTCTTTTTACTCATAAAACATAGTAAATATATTCCAAAACAATTATAACTATTATTGTGTACATTATCTAAACTATAAAGGATAATTAAATATATTCTATTATCATTTTAGTTTTAAAAAATTAAATTTTTGAAATAATTTAATATATTGTATAGTATATATATAATTTTACAATAAAATGAATAATAGTATTGAAAATCAATTCTTGAATCAGTAAATATTTAAATGTTAGATATGTATCATATTAGTCGTATTATATAGTAACACTGAAAACAAATGGTATATTGATTTTATGTAACCATTTTTTATATATCCATATACTATTAGTCTCTATATATTTTTTTATTATCCCTATATTTGGAGAGAGCAATCATTATTTCTACACCATCAATCATGTGAATCAATTAAAAAAAATACTTCATATTTCTCAATAAATAAATATTATGTGGTAAAATATTGATTAATCATTATATTTTAACATACCATCATCGATATCAAATTTCATATTTGGTTTATTATACATGTTGATATATTGGGAGATTATTTTATTATATTATAATGATTATGAAGATCATCATTATAACCTAGTCCACTATTAGAATTTAATGAGTGAAATTTCATGAAACCATTAAAAAAAAGATAATTTTTTTACTATATCACCACCACATGCATGAATTTAGAATATCATTTACCTTTTATAAAATATATTAAATTATAGGAATCAAACTCTATAATATTTCCTCAGATAAAAATTCAATTTTATCAGTGTATATATTCTAATTTCATTGATAACTGATTATTAATTTGAATATGATTGTACGATTTTTTTATATTTACTCTTTTAAGATTAATAAACAATATTTTAAATAGAGATTAAAAATTCTATACTTCAAATTTTGAAATAAATTAAATTATGATGTTAATGTATTTCTACTCATTCCAAAATAATTTGAAAATAATATTTTGTCTCACTTAAAAATAAATTAATTAATAGTTTCTATAATTTATATTTTATAATCAAATATTTCCAAACAAATTTTTAAAGGAAAAATTTATCTATTTGGGATAATAAAGAATATATTTACACTATTTTTACAAATTTTGAAATATCATAACTATAAAAATTATATCACTAAATAGTATATTTAGTATCCATTATCTATATATTATATAATTCATGTGAGGAGTAAAATATGATAGTAAAGGTGGATATCATATATATGAAATTATAATTGTTCAAAATATAAATTATTTGAAATATTTTTAAATAAGAAAATATTTTAAAAATACCTTGTAGTATTTTACCATTATTATGAATTAAGGAAAAAAATCCAAACATTTAATATCATGATCACTATACACAATTATTAATTTATTGTATATGCTACACAATGTAAAATATCTTTTATTGGTATACTACGAGTAAAAATTATGAATTATATTGAATACATATTAAAATAATAAAATTTTAACCTATTTAAATGGTGTTGTATATAAATTTTAACTCAAGGATAATTATTTTAATTTATTAATATAATATTTTTATAATTTTAGTTTATTTTAAATTTTAAATATATAATAAAAAAATCATTTTTGAAGTATTTTTAAATTTATTATAAATATTTCATATAAATTATTTAGTAACTATTTAAAAAAATAATTAAAATTAAATACAAATTTGTTTGTTTTTTTTCAAAAATACAGTTTTTAAATAAAATATTTTTTATATTAAATTTTAATTAACAAATATAAAAACAAAATTAAATATAGGTGGTGAAATTTTAAATATCTAACATTATTAATTTTCAATAGTCTAATTTATATCATCATATTAATTTTGTATTTTATTTCTATTTAAAAGTTGTACAATTTATAAATTCATTTTTCATTTTTTTATTAATTCATTTATTTTTTAAGGTGTATTAAATTAATTATCATTATGATTAATATGTATTTTTTTAAGGGGAATAATAAACAATTATTAATGTTAGAATGTGTTAATTTTTTAAAAAAATATTCTAAATATAATCGTTAATTTAGACTTTTTAATTTATAAATATATATATATATACATTATATTAATTTATTTTTTATTATAATAACGAGGGTTTTGAGAATTATTTTTGATATATTTATCTTACCCATTTTACTTACGACTATTAAAATATATTTAATTTTTTTGTAAAATGATATAATCATAATATTGAATAAAAAATATATAAAATTATAAATATTGGAATGTAAAACTTAATTTAGAATAATTTTATTATACCTTTATAATTTTTATTCACACAAGTCTCTAAATTCATGGAATGAAGATTTATTTAATAAATTATTATAATATGTATATTTATTATTAGTGACATATATGTTAAAATTTAATTAAAATATTATTATTCTTATATCATATGGTGGTCTAAATGAACTATTTATTGTATATTATTACATTATGATCAAACATTAAATATCATCCCATGGATGTATGAAGTAATAATATTGGAATATGATAATTGAAATAATTTAATTTTTTCTGAAAAAAATAACCTATAATGGTCAATGTCCAAATAATGTTAATATTTTATGTAACGTGTTATTTGATGAAAATAAAAAAAATTATCCAAAAAATAATTCACTATAAGGAAAGCTAAATGATATAAGTGATGGTTATTTTTATTCAATTATAAAATCTAATCAAAAAATTTAATGATTTAAAATATATTATATACTCTCTATTAAATATTAATGAATGTGTTTAATGAATTCATTTCTAAATTAAACTAAAAACATTAAAATTTTCAATGAGAATGATGAATTTTATATAAAATTATTTCTCACTATTGATATTTTAAATTTAATAATATCATTCTTATTATATATTATACAAATATCATTATCCATAAAGGCATAAGATTTATTTTTTATCAATTAAATTATCATTTAATATAATGTGACACACTATATTATGGGTAGAAAAAATAATTCATTATTATATGGATTAAAATAAATAATTTTAATTATAATTGAAAAATTAAACATGATAAGTATATGATATTTTTTTTATTGATAATTTAGATTAAAACTATTAAATGATCTTTTATTATATTTATGTAAATTATAGTTTACTTTTTTTAATTATAATAATTTTTGATATAAGGATAAATAAATTAAAATAATATATAAATTCTGTATTATTGAATATATATATATCATGAAACATCAAAAAATCATGTACCATATCATACAAAGTATTTTATTCTATATAATGGATGTGTAAACTCTAACAGATACCCGAGAACAAACTAATAAATATTCTCAATGCCATGATGCATTTGTAATATCCCACCTTCACCCATTGGCTTGAGAAATGGTGGAAATGCTACTAGGTTATAGGTGACATGCAAAAGACACCCAAGGATGGAAAAAATTCCAAGGTCTTCATATAAATCTATGGGATGATTTTAAAATTTAAAATTTAACAACAAAACCAATATTACCATGACCAAATATCTAGTATGTGATGAATTTTAAAAATCTGCTACAACTTCAAGTATAATCAGCTGAAAAAACCAAACAACAACCATGAACATTACAAGGGTACAATGTGGGAACCAAAACAAATGAAACCAAATAAAACTAAGACATCCAATAAATAATTTCAATAGGCACCATGCTTCAAATCATATTCCATGCTCAAGGTATAAATATGAATCCCTAATGAACAGGGATACATTGACTTTACATATGTCATGGAAAACAATGGCTGCAAATAAAAACAAAATTCCACGAAAGGGTGAGTATAAAACTCAGTAGGATTTCTGCAATGAATTCCTTAATCATTCCTCTATGATAAAAAACTCAAGGAATTATATGAAATAGTTTAAAACCGAATTTAATATAGATTTTATAAAAGAATCAAAAAGATTCCAATGGGATATTTTTTTCATGTCACATGCTTCCAATTTTCTAATGCGATTCATTATATATGTTTTTTTCTTATTCCTTTATCTATTTTTTATCATTTTTGTTCATCATTATTTCTTGTTGACATTAATGGAGTGACCTATTTTTTTCCTCATTGAGAATTTTTGCAATTGGAATTCCACATGTTTCTTCCTCAATGTTGAATTTATCGCATGGTATCTCTAGGAAGATTAATGGGGAAAACTAGTGAGTACATGTGGTGGGAGGTTCCCTTCACAGGGGGTCCCTAACAAGGTTGTGTTTCTAAAGCTGGCCCGTTTCAGGCATTAAAATGTGCAGGTCTCCTCCTTGTGTTATTGGTTCATGGGGAGATGATCTCTAAGTCTATAGTGGCCTTCATCGTTGCTGTTATTAAATTAGAGTGCATGAAGTGCCCTTTTTTATTTGGAAAGCAATGATGATCCTTCTATTGACATCCCTAGCTCACCTTATATCATTTGGTGTTTCTTGATGATTTTTTTTTGGATCTCTAACACTATAACTTTTCCAAAATGGTTGTTGCATGTTCCATGATTTTCTTTTATTCATGTATTTTTTTTATTTTTTTCTTTAATAAAATTTTATTCCAACCAAATCAAATTGGGATATCCCATTCCATTCACACATTCATAACCACAAAAACAAACTCAATACCTCTCGGTGTTATCATTGATTGTGTAAATTCATGTCCCTTTTATATCTCGTTGACAGTGGTAATTCATGACCATTATCAATTACAATAAACTCCTACCCATTAATGTATTCTAAATAACATGCCAAAATAATTTTACCAAACCATTTTAAAATATCAACCCTATAATGAATTATTTTCCAACTAATATTCATTGCAACAGAACCAAACATGCATTTTAAAATCATCATTTCAAAATCCAATAACAATTTCACTCTCCACAAAACTTCAAATATGTAAAATTTCCCCAAACAATCATGTAAAGATCCATCCTTGGAATATTACGTAATGTTTATTTAATTCAATAATATTACATATTTCACATTGAGGATATATTCAAGGTTATATTTCTAACGAATAATTCATTAACTCATAAATAATAAAACCATAAAATACAATATGGATACTTTTGAACAATATCTATTTCTCCTATAATTTTGTAAATTAAAATTAAATAATGATATCTTTCATAATACTCTTCACGGTATTCATCATGAATTCTTCCAATCCCATACTCATTCATAAATGATAAAATAAATATTATTAACTATTGTATGAGTATAAAAATATGTAAAATCAACATAAAAATGTAATGATCAGTATGTTAATAAACATCAAAATGAATTAAAACTATATCATAATGTAATAATTTTTACCCTTAATATGTATTAAATACTTAAAATTGAAAATAAGATCATTTCATATTTTTTAAATAATAATAATACCATAAACCCATAGAAAGAATGGAAAATACATAATCGTACCATGATACATAATTATACTTATCACTCTTATAAATGAAATAATTATGCAGTCGACTTCTAATCTTGTCGCTCCTATAAATGGAATAGCCATATGACTGACTTCCATATCAAATGAATAATAGGTAATAACATAGTCACTCATACATAATTTATCATGGAAGTACCATTTTACTATTTATCACATAACCACCCATCAAATGTAATAATACCATTACATAATAATAAAACATAAATGATTTCAATGGTCAACATGTCACACATAAAATTTCATCTACATTTAAAATAAATATAACAAGTTGTAGAAATAATCAAGTAGTTTTTAAAACCCATTTTTCAGAACAAATACCCATAAAAATTTGGGTATTTTTATTAAAATGAATACTTATTGAGGGATAAAAGTATCAAAAAAATGGTCATGGTGTCAGAAACTTTTGTTCGCCGAATATGTTAAAAAGAATATTCATTTTTTTTATTTTTAAAGGATTTAAAATGTTCTATATATAAAAGATAAGTAGATTAATTATTAAAAATGTATTTATGATTTTAATACTGGAGAAAAAATTCCCCTTGTAATCCTCTTATGATAGAATAAAATAAAATAAAATCAATAATATTTTCTTTGAGTCAATGAGTTGATAATTAAAACACTAAATATCTGAAGAGACCCATACCACATTGAACATTTAAATAATAAGCCTCATGAAATAAAAAAATTAAAAAAATTAAAAAAATAAGAATAAATAAATTCATGATATGATATGTCAAAATTGATTTATATACATCTCAAATTAGAAGTTTGGTGTATAATATCAATATATGCCATAATTAATGGAGATTGAGACGAATTCCTATACCTTGAAAATGATTCATCTCATATGATCATTAAAATCAAAAATAATAAAGATATACTAATTATTTTATTCATTTATAACCATTTTCATATTTATTATTCATCTTATATGACTTAATATCATGTTAAAACAATTAATAAATTATATAGGTTCGTGTTGAAGGTTTTGATGATATTTGATAAATGAGTCCAAAATGATTTTTTTATATATTTAAAATGGTATTATTCCATAATCACTATAATAATATTCATGACAGAATAGTCACTTTTATTCATCAAGTATTCATTTAAATAGAACCATTTATGTATTTTTATGAAAAATGAACATCACTATAATCATAGAGATTTTGGGTCATACATACATATGAGTAACGTTTCCATGTTCAATGATCATCATTAAAAAAAGGTAATTATTATTTAATCATTCCATAATATTAATAATATGATAAATAGCATACTAATAATTTATATAAACACACACACACACAGATATATATATATAATTAATGTGATGTAGTGATGATAAAAAAATCACATCTCTTCATTGAAGTGATAGCTCATGCATATGTACGAACGATGTTATCATTTTTATGTCAATGGAATGGTTAAAATTTAAATGATATATTAATATATCATAATTAAAAAACCATGAATAATATATATGAAAATTTATTCAATCTCTATAACCAGTCTTCAGTTATGGTTACAAAAAATGAATTATATCATTTCACGAGACTATAGTTTTTTGTAAACACTAAAGATATTTGTTTTCCATTTTATCGAAGTGGAGATGGATATAGATGATTATATTATAATAATAAAATATATATACATTGAGGATAATGGATTTATTATTTCATAATTTTTTTAATAAAATAATCAACATGTGGGAGAATATATATAATAGAAATACATAATTTAAAACGATTCTTCTTCTTCCAATGATATCATTTAATTAAAAACTGTAACACCTATAAGGTGGGTGTTATGGAGAAATTATGGCATCTATAAATTATTATGGGATTGTATTAATGTATTGGTTAATATATTTGTTTATCAAAATATGTTTTTAGTTGTGATGGAAAATAATAATGGGTTCCCATTTATTGGAGTGGAGAGGGGAACTCATTGAAATATTCAATATACTAAATTAATATAAAATAAATTTTTATTCCAAATGAATTAAAAGTGATTTATTTCAAATATAGGATGATAATTGGTATTAATATATTTAGTCATTAAAAATATGATTTTTTTAATAATTTTTTCCTCTTCTTTTATACCCTTATTTAACCCTTTTATCAATTACCATGATATCATGTAACTTACAATTTGAAGGTAAATATAGTTGTGAAAAATGTCCCAAATTTAATTAAATTATTTATTTATGAAATTTTAAGACTAATACCAATCACATGTATGGAATTTATATTTTTTTAGAAATTTTATATCCTTAAATTAAATAATATTTACATTAAAATATGAATATTGTCAATTTTGAAACTATTTATTGTCTGACTATTTAAAAAAATTATAAAATCAACATAAATTCTAAAAACTACTAATTTTTTTTAACAATATGTATTATTATATAAAATTTATTTAGCACAATATTTATATCAAATTATATTTATACTAAAATTTTTAATATAATTCATTTGATACATCAATTAATTAAATAATTACTTTATCCTCATTATGTTAATATTTATGGTAATTATTTTATCACTAAAAAAAAATAAATACATCTCCAAGATGTATTTAAACATTTTATAATTTAAAATACTATATATAATAAAACATATCTCTTATATTACCACATATTATAAATATTTCACTTGTTAAAAACAAAAGTTTAATAAAACTAACATTCGATTGAATTTAATTTTATAAATGTTAAATTCTCGTAAAAAATAACATAAATTTTCCCAGAAACAATCCCTTAATTATTATTGATGAAAAAAAACATTCCATAAAATAAGGACATGTATTAGGTTAATCTCATATTATTTATAATATTTTTTACCCTTAATTACCAGATTTTCCCTTGACAATGGTAATAAAAATTACCAATGATATTATTCATATTTTTTCAAAAAAATAAAGGAAAATTATTTAATATAGTCATACATTCAGATTCCAAATATGAAATCCAATATTCGAAATAAAAATCATATGTTTTTATGAAATTAATTAAAAATTAATCCACCTGACGAATCAAGAAAACGTAATTTTTATGTAAAAATTTCTGAAAGATTAAAATGTTTTCAATTCCAAATTCAATTAAAATTTAATTTAAATTTAATTAAATAAGATAAATTATGAAATATTAAAAAAAATATAATTCAAATCTAGTGTAAATTCTAATCTAACAATATAAATAAATCTAATGAAAAATTAGTTTCAATAAAAAAATATTATTTTATCATTATGAATCAAAAATGAATGTCATCATGAAAATATCACAAATTAATCAAAATTAGTTTTCTATAATATTATTTTAATTGTGATTTTAATTTCCCCAATAAAATTTATTAAAGTGTCAGAAACATTATTTAAAACAAGTGCACCATCAAAAGTTAGTAAAACTGCCAATTTATAAAAATAAATTTCTTATGTGTAAAATTGGATTTGTTCTTATATAATTTATAGAAAAAATTATTTCAAATTTTAAGAAGTATAATAAATATATTTTCTATATATATATATCATTTTTATAATTCAACATGGGTTATTATTTCATTTAATGGTCTTAAATACATATGTGAACAATTTAATAGTGTTTAGAAAAACATTTCTTATTATTTATAAAAAGGATTTATTTTAATGTATAATTAATTGGTCACCAAAAATTTAATTATATAAAGATTTTTTTAAAAAAATATTATTAAGTTTATATTTATCCTTCAAAATATTTTAATGGCTAGGTTATAACTATAACATCTAATTAATAATATTTAGTTGTTAAATATAAGATTGATGTGGCCTATCATAAACACTATCAAACATATTATATCTTAATTAAAAACATGGTATATTATATTATCCCCCATTTTATAAATTTTATCCTCTCAATTTTCAACTAGGTTTTGGTTGCTACAGTTTAACTTTTCAAAATATCTTTATTTAAATCCTAATATGGAAAAATGATTATCGAAACTACAACTTTTAAAGGCACAAAGAGAATTGTGAGGGTCAACATAGATAACACATACTAGGGTTAATTGTTAGAAAATAAATACATGAATGAGAAAACTATCAATAATGTATTTTTGGAATGTGATAGAGAAAATGGTCATATGTGGGTCAATAATCATGAAACAAAAAATCAATGATTTGTTAAAAGATCATTGATTTATGACACAAAATATTAAATAGATAAAGTTTTTCTTCAAAAAAAATTATATTAGAGTAATTATTTTACTACCATGACTAATTTAATAAGAAAACATACTTACATTAATATTTTATTTTTCATCCTTCAATAAATGTCTAACACAAAATTTTTGTTTTCTTCAAGTGATGAGTACTCCTGAAAAATATATCACACCTATAGTAATAGAATTTTCTTTTAAATAATCACTCATTCCATTAATCATAAACTTTATGTTTATCATGTTTTGAATCATTAACTAAATCCATGGATTCAATAAGATAATTCCTTAAATAGAATAATACATAATACAATGAAAAACTATTTCATGATAAAAAATTTAATTGTAACACAAAATGTTACATATAATAATTTTATAAATAAATATCCTTAAAATTTTGAAAATTTATATAAAATAATATTTAATACCAATATTTAGGAGTATTTTATCACACATTTTTCCATGATAAATATTAACTTTCATCTCGAAATAAAACAAATTATTTATGATGTCTCCAACAAATAAATTATTAATAATCTTCATGATAGGAAAACCATTTAATAAATATACTGAATCACTATAAAATATAAATAAAATAAAATATTACTCCAAAATATAATTCAACCCTTGTTCTTGAAATAAACCCGCAAAATTGTATATTTACCTTAATCACATATAGTCTCCAAATTTTTTGAATGTCTTCCTAAATAACATTAATCAAATAATCACCAAATCATTTTCCAATGACATGGTTTATATTCAATAAATTAGATGATAACAAAACCAACTTCTTCATAATAGACCCACTAATTAAACTAAAATTAAAAAATCATGCTAACTAGAATGTCACGTAGGCGAGTGGTAGGTGATTCAACCTTGTCACCCTTTGTTAGTGGGTTCCATTATCACGGCCTTAATAGATACAACATGATGTCACCCATCATATGTGTTGTACATTGTAAAAAAATATTAATATAAACCATATAAAAATAAATAAATTTCACAAAAAACTTAAAAAAGAACCTTAATATATTTTACCCTCATTGTTTATTTCTATCTTTGATTTTCTATCCCAAAAAGTATTAAAACCTAATTAACTAAAGAATAAATGTCCTTAAAAAATATTATTAATCACCATTAATTTTCTAACTTGAATCTTTAAAAGGGACTCTAACACATTGAAAATATTATAAACATTAATATTATAAACCCATAATGTATCCGTAACACTTATGAAAACATAATAATTTCCAATGTTTTATAAACCATCATATGATACTAAATATAAAGACTAAATCATAAAATATTACATAATATTTATTTATGTCCGGAATTTTAAAATATTTCTTATTAAATAAATATTTAGGTTTATGATTATATAAATTGGGTCCATAAATCATACAAGAAAAAACCATATAATAAAAAGTTGACATGTATAAAAGGAATATATTTTCCCCATAATATAAAACATTTAAATTTAATCATGATCTATTTTATGATAATATTCAAGACATTCATCATGAATTCAACCAATCCATTACTATTCCTTAAGTACTATGAAAAAAAAAATGGATAAGCTTGTAAGGGATATAAAAAGAAAGAATGTATTAGTCGATTAATAAACAACAAAACCCATGAAAACTATATAAAAAAGTAGATCTTTTCTCCCTTAACATATATTAAATAAATTCCTTTAAAAAAATATCATATAATACATTTTTTACTCATAATATTACCCTAAAACCCATATAAATTATATAAGATACAATATGATACCTTTGGGAATAATTATACATATGAGTTTTATAAATGGATAAACCCTACGGTCAACTTCTATACAGTGGACCCTTAGAAATGTAATAGTCATACAGTCGACTTGAATACCTAATCATTGGACGTAATAATATAACCACCTGCCATTGGAATATAATGGAACCGCCCCTCATTGGTTAATCATGAAGCCACACATCAAATTTCCAAGTACCATTATACAATCGTATCACCTAATGTCATCCAATTTTAAAATTTTCTGTCTTAAAGTTTCATTTATACTCGTAAAATAACATTTCCAGTAATTGAAATAATCAATCGATTATCAAAATTTATTTTCAAAATAAAAAAATAACTATAAATGAAAAATATGGACTTCTTTTTATATTAAATACATAAATTCTAGTATAAGATTTCAAATAACAAATAATGGTCACGGAGGAAGTGAAGTTGGTGATGTTGTATATGATAAAAAGAACATTCATTTTGTAGTTTGTAACGGATGTCAAATGTACCATACAGAAAACATAAAAATAATTATGTTTTAAAATATTTTAATTAAATTTTAAATATAAATATGATTTTTGTTATTGTTATTTTTTTAAATTATAATATAAAATAATATAAGATTATTGACATTGAGAAAATGATTTGATAATTAAATCATTAAATATCCAAGTTGCCTCATACCACTGTGAAAATTTTAATCTTAAGACCCATGAAATAATAAATAATAAAATATCATCAAATAACATGGTAATAAAAAATACATGATTTGATATTTCATATTGTATATAAATACACCATATATAATATGGTGGGTGTATAAAATTAATATATTCCTAAATGAATGGAGATTAAGATGAAGTCCGTTACATGACTCTAATTCATCACCTATGTTCTTTATCATCCAATATAATAAATATTTGTCTATTATATACTTCATTGAAGACAATTTTCATGATTATTATTCAATTAATATCATGTAATATCTTATTATAATAGTTTCATGATTATATAATTTCACATTAAATATTTTGATGGTATTTGATACACGTGTCAAAAATGACATGGTTTTGATGTATATAGTCAATATTGTATTAGTACATCATCTATTGAAAAATATTTATGGAATAATAATAACCTGTATACACCATTTATACTTTTAAATCAAACCATTCATGCATGGTTATGAAAATGACTGTGTTATTATCATGGAGATACTATGAAATACATATATATTATAAATGTTTCAGTTTTTAGATGTTAATTGTTGAAAGAAGGTCATAGATATTTTAGAATTATTTACTTATCATATTATAAGAAATATATTATTAATATAATGAATATACATATATATTTTATCCATGTGATGTAGTGATGAGAAACAAATCACAACACTTCGTGTATGTGATATTTCCCAAGTACAAACGTACTACAATATCATTTTTATGTTCATGGAAAGTTAAGAACATAAAATATATATTATTATTTCATGAATAATAAATATTTCATGAATTTAATATAGGAAAATATATTTTATCATTGTAGAAATTATATATAAGTGGTGAAGGAAATAGAATTATATCAGTCTGCTAGTTTGAACTTCATCGTACAACAGATCGAAAAGTCATTTCAAATTTTATAGAAGTGTAGGTGGATTTAGGTGATGAAATTAACAAAATGAAATCTAGTTATATTGAATATATTTTCTTTATTATCTCATATTAGTTGAAGAAGATTTTAATTTAGTGGAAGACGATATATAATAAAAATAATTCATTTAAAAGCATACCTCTTCTTCAGATGACATCATTTGATGAACAAATTAAAACAACTAAAGAGGGTGTTTCTTCAAAAATATGGCTTCTATAGTGTTCCTAGGCATTATAGAAGATAAATATTTAGATTTTGGATGAAAGCAATATGTTTATAGGTATGAAAAAAAAGTTAAGAATGGGTGCCCTTAAATAGGAGTTGTGAGGGGCACTATTGGGAATATTCAAAATATTAAATTATTATAAATTAATTTTATATTTTCCATGAATCCAAAGTGAGAAATTTAGAATCTATGATGAGTATTGGATTAAATAAATCCATCATATAAATATTATAAATGTTTAAATATTATTTTTATGCTTTTATTTTTGTATGATAAAAAATCTATCCCTTTTAACTCATACTATGATATCAAGTAATTTAAATATTTAGAGTTGAAGAAATCACAAGAAAATGCTAAGAGGCCAATAAATGGGATAGTGATGACCTTTTAACACTAATTCCAATAAAATTTATACAATAGTTATTTAAAAAAAATATATCTTATAATTAAATATTTTTTATTTTAATATAGAAATAACGTCAACTCTAACACTGTTCATTACTAGAATTTTTTAAAATATCATAACTACAAAAAAAACTGATAAAAATAATTCTAAAATTTATTAACATATAAATGGAATCTAAAAATTCTTCTTTAAAATGCATATATTAAATTATATTTATTTTCAAAATTTTAAAATCTTTTTTTGAATAATCCATTAATTAAACAATTAATGTCTCATTATTATGTCACCATTTAAGGTAATTACTCTAGAATTTAAAATAGAAAATAAATATCAATGAACTAGATAATTTTTATATTTTTTAGACATTTTATAGTATAAAATGTGTCTTATAAAATCCTATATTAAAAATATATATCTTTTTAAAAAGAAATGTTAAACATAATCGACATTCATCTGATAATTTATCATAAATGATAATTTATAATAAAAAAATTGATAAATGGTCTGATTAATATTCTACGAATCCTTATTAATGAAACATATTCATTAAATATTATTATAAAATGTTTTATTGTAATTTTATAATATTTATAATATTATTTTTACCCTTAATTACCTAATATACCCTTAAACGTGATGATACATTTAATCAATGATATAATTATTATATTTGAAAAAAATAAAAGGGTCTTATTTACAAAATTTGTACCACATGATTCTAAATATGAAATCCATTTTTCATAATTCCCAACACATATTTTTCAAACGTTATTATAAAAACTATTCTTGTTGATTGATCAAGAAAAAAAGTAATAAAGAATAAAACTAAAATATATTGAAATTTTTCTGTATCCAAATTTAATGTGAAATTTAATTTAATAAATTTAATTTTTAACTGATTATATTTTGATCTAAATGAACATTAAAAAAATATAATATATAATATATCAATAAAATATATTAGACAAAAATCAGTTTCAATTAAAATACAATATCTATTTCACTATTCATCCAAAAAATGAATCTCATGAGAAATAAATAATATGTTAAACCAAATAATATTTTGATACTCATATTTCAAGGGAAAAAATATTTTTTCAAAAATGTTTTTTGATTGTGCCAAAATTTCTTTTTAATACAAGTAAACAATCAAAATTTTTGAAAAACGTTCTTTTTTTATAAATACTTCTTTTTTGTGTAAAATTGGATTTATTCTTATATCTTCTCCAGAAACAATTTCATGAATGTTAATGATTATATAAAATTTTATATATACATTTCATTTGTATAATCCAACAAGATTGTTTTTTAAATTTGCTGGTATAAAATACACTAGTCCACATTTACCTAGTTATTTTGGAAATAATTTTTGTTATAAATGGTATTATTTTCATTTATTATTACTGGTCACCAAATAATTAATTATATTTAAAAGTGAAACTTCAAAATTCATAATTCACATAATACTATTCATTTATTCCATTCTAATAGCTTGGTTATAGCTATAACATTTGATTATATATATTTAGTTGTTAATTTTTAGCTTGATGTGATGTATCATATATATTATTGAACGCAGTGTTTAAATCTCAGAAAATCATGGCGTTACACATCACTAAGGTGGGTTTCTAACCAAAGTTTCACTACAATTTGACAAAAAAAACCATGAAAATCCATAAATTTAAATCTAGAGTTCTTATTCTAATCAAGATGAGTTGACGGTGAATCCACCTACCTCACAAACATCGGTGAGAATGAAGAAGGACACAAATGATTCCAAAAATATGTTTTATATCATTCTAAAACCTTATTAGATATTTTAACATATATAAAAACATTTATATCTCATCATTATTGGAATCACAGATCATGGATCTATCTAAAAATATTAGATACATGAATCTAATTGAGGAAGTAAGAAGAAGACTAAGGAAATGATAATGGGTACTTGCCAAGGATTCCTTCATCCAACGCCCCATTATTGGCCAAAGAATCAATCTAGGATAGATTTTATTGGCCTCTACAACCTAGGAATAAAGTGGAATTCATGATAGGATTGGATTAAGAGAAAATGAGGGGAAAGAGGCTCCTATAGAACAAATCCACAATATTTTAATTTAATTTTAAACATTTAAGTAATTAGGCACAAGTTTTGGAAAACCACATAAAAACAATGAAATATCCAAATTCTTAAAAAAATACCTATCATAGATGAATAGTGTGGTTATAAATTCATTGCGCCAACCAATTCCATCACCTAAACTATTTTTTTATAGTCTCACTTAGGTGGAGCCACAATTTGAAACAATTGTGTGACAACTGTTTGCCAAAATAGTGAAAGATTTTCCCATTGGTCGGTTTCCTAGAGGTGATACACATTTTTTACTAACCATGCTAAATAATATTTTTTCATAAAATCCCTCAAACACTTTTCAAAACTACTAATAACCATCCCAAACATAGCCCAATTACAACATATAAGTGAAATGAATAAATAATGAGTTAATTTCCAATAAAAAGTGGGTGGAACATTCTCTCTACCATTAGACTATTGGTCCGCAAAAAATAGAAAACCACCATTTTATTAAATGATTTTAGACAATTTTTCAGTAATATCCTTCTCATTTTTCAAAGATTATTCCTAAATGAAAAAATGATACC
Source organism: Viscum album (assembly GCA_963277665.1). Lineage (NCBI taxonomy): Eukaryota > Viridiplantae > Streptophyta > Magnoliopsida > Santalales > Viscaceae > Viscum > Viscum album. Next base: position 1,835,854,328 of record OY728161.1, read on the forward strand.
ATAAACCCCACATAAGACCAATTCAATTCCTAGTAAAAACATTACATTTCCTATCCATAATCTCTACTGGATCATGAACCAACATACAATTTGGTTCTAGTTCATCATGACCCCTCGAATCACTGTTTCATGATCATTATTATAAATCATTAAATTAGTTACATGAATTAACTAGTGAAAAAACATTTAACATGTTAGCATTTTTTTACATCTATTCTACTTAACGGACATGAAATGATGGAAAAATGGGTTTATCGTAGTAGTTATAAAAAACCCAAGTGATAAATCGGCGAGAATAATTTTTTTTACTTCAGTTATAAAAATACTAATGTAAAAAATACTGAGATTAGATTTATCACATCATTTATTTTATAACCAACGGGAAAGATCGAATCAGGGAACTTTATCATGTTGTTTATTTGATAACTGACATGATAAATAACATCTCGGTGATTTATCAAGTTGGTTATAAAATAATAACATGATAAAATGAAATTTATCATGTTGGTTATAAAATTACCGATGTGATAAAGGATTTTCTACATCTGTTATTAAATAACCAATGTTATGAACATAAAAACCTGTTTATCATGTCACTTATTAAATAAATAATGTGATAAAGCTTTTAATTGATTTTTCACGCCCCGTATTCAGTCATTATGTTTTCCTCAATCGGGAACCCTGCGACTCATCTCTCTCACGCATAATGTCATGAACCATCCCCTGGGGCCTATGTCATGACTACCCAAAGCCCGCCATCCATAGGCCAGGGGTTGGCGACGAGAAACCAAGGATTAATTCCCTAAAACTTGGTAGGCATTTCCTTTATAAACGGTAACCACACCCAACAAATATGATCATGAGTAAACTGAATAACTGAAAATTGAGTACAGTAAGTAAAAAGGGCCAGTATACCAACCCAACATGAAAGTACGAGAAATTGAAAGAACAAGTACAACTGAAGAAATAGGAAAAAACAATGGATCATCGTCCAAGGTTCCTACCCGAAGGGTAGGTACATATCGCCTCCTTAACTCTCCACGTCTGTCCATATCCTCCGTGTACCGACATGTCGTAAAGTCTGCCTCTAGTTACCATCCATTCCTGTTACTCTCAGCCTCAGTCAACGTTATCCGTCATCTGCATCCAATACAACGAGGTGCGGGTATAGCCCATGCAGGGGTGAGTATAACGATACTCAGTAAGGACCCTGAAACCCTCAAGGTCTCAAAAAATTAAACAACGATAAACCAAAAAGTGTGAAATCAAAAAATAACCCCACTTATATTTATAACCATACATATACCTAAGTCATCATGTAATCCATCTCAATCATTAGAAAAAAACAAAAGTTACTGACTCAACTCAACCAGAATTTTTATTCATATTATCAAAACCTCAGCTGCTAGAGAAATCCTCCTCTATCGAGTACAGTGGGCCTGCCACGACACCAAGGAACTTCCCACTGACCTTGGACTGCTGAGGTACTCCTCCTGTCAAGTACCGTGGGTCTACTGCGCCACCAAGGCGCTCCCCACCAAGGCTCTGCCGCCACAACCAGGCTCTCCCTCTAATAGCCTACATAGGTACTCCTCCTATCGAGTACCGCGGGTCTTCCGCCACAACTAGGTGCTCCTCCATTGTGGGTCTTTCGTGACACCGAGGCACTCTCCACTGGGCTAGTCGAGTCACTCCGAGTCAATCGGTCAGTAGTCGTCATGTCTCAGCCATCTACATGGTCTTCGCACTCTGTCTGCTCATCTCAGAAAGTATCCACATCATGAGCTACTGGTCGATACTCCAACTGTCACGAAGTCCCAAAAAGAATTATCTCAAAGGTCTGCTATGTCATAGAGGTCTCAACACAACAGACGACACGTCAATTGGATGCCTGGTCTGTGAGTTAATAGCCTTTTTGTTCTGGGGTCCCGGTTGGATTCGTGCGTGATCCAACCTGACCATATCTCAACTATACCCCAAAATCTAGTGTGGTATACTTAAAGGGACCTTCATGCTCCAATATTACCAGGTCCACTGATGATTCGTCCAACGGAGGCCTGGTGCCAATGTTATGGACAAAAGAAAATAAAGGGACGTAGTGGGATCGGGTCTGGTCCTACCCGGTCGGACCGACCTGGACCGACACAGTCTGGGACGACCCGGTCTGGGTCAAGCCATCATGGCCTGTTAGATCTGGCCCGGCCTATTAGGTGGGTCATCCCGTTAGGTTCGGCCCAACCCGCTGGGCCCAGCCCAGCAGGATGCGAGGGGTCTTAGAGGGCCATGAGAGCACAGACCGGTCATTAGGGCACGGACCGGCCACGTGTCGGCATGAGGGCGGTTTGGCCCAGAGGGTGCTTCTTGGGTGGCTCGGCCCGGAGGGCGCCACGAGGGTGAGGCTTGGCCTGAAGGGAACCGTGAATGGCCGGCTTGGGACGGCTTAGCCCGGGGCTAGGGTGGCGCGGCCGGGGTCGAGAGGCCGGCTCGGCTGGGGCGCCATGTGGAACGCTGATTGCGGAGGCATGGGGCACGCGGGGTGCACAGGGGCCGGCTTGGCTGAGGCTCAGCATGGGGCGCAGGAGGCTGGCTCGGTCGTGGTGCCGCGAGGGCGCAGTTCGGCTGGGGTCTCGGGATGCCAACTCGGCCGAGAGCTGGATCATCTGGGAGGTGCTTGAATCCAGGATGGTGTGGGTTTCTGGGAGGTTTCTATGGTTCGGCCCGAGGAGGCAGAGCCGGTTCTGATGGCTGACAGGGTGGTCGGGGCCGGTTCGGCCGGTTCTGTTGGGCGGAGGGCGCGGCCAGGGCAGCACAGTCGGGGTGTGGCGCGGTCGTGGCCGGTTCAGCCGGGGCGCGGTGAGGCACGCACCAGTTCGGCCAACATATGTCATGGCCGATGGGAGGCGCGGGTCGTAGAGGCTGCGGGATCGCGGTCATTGCCTTCATCACATTCTTCGTCATGCCGCCTCATCACCATGCTGAAGAACATCACAAACAAGAACAGCGGAGGGGTCGAGGCCATGTTGGTTTGGCCCACACCCTCTACATTTTGGGTGGTAGCAAGTAGATCAATTATTTCTTTAATTTCAATGAATTAACAAGAAAATAATATAGATGAAAAATCAATCCAACACCACCCATCTTCCCGAAAAAACAATTCCCAACCCGCAAGGAAAAACATACACAATGATTCTTTCCTTTAGAAGGGTGGAATTAAAAGAATAATATCATAATCAAATAAATTCCCTACATTTGTTCGTTTTTCGTCAATGTTGGCACGAGAAAGTGGACGTCGATGATTTGTAGATGAGCACGTCCTACGTTGAAGGAAGTTCCGAGGAAGAAAGTTGAAGTTTTTCTTCGTCGGTGGAGCGTTCTTCATCGGGAGAAGATGTTCTTAATAGAAATACTTTTCCCAAGCTCTCTATTCTCCCAAGTTCCACCAAAATGAAAGTGAGCCAAGAAAAAATTATAGATTTAAGTTATCTATTATTTATTTTTTGGCAAAAAATTAAAAAAGATTTAAATTAATTAATTGATGTGCTCAATTAATTAATGGGGATGATTTGGCATGTTAATGGCAAGTTCATTGGAAGAATTAATTGGGTAGAGGAGGTCAAGAGGATCCCCTTCATTAATGAAGGGAGTTGAGAGATTTTCCCCTCTCACCATTATTAGGGGAGTTTTGTACAGGGTGGTCCCCACCACTATAACCTCTTGCGGGGGGTTTGGTTCGGGTGGGCCCCACCACCATAACCTCTCATCAGAGGTTATGGTCAGGCGGTCCCCATACTTCAACTCCCACAAGGAGATTTAGTTCTGGTGGACCCCACCTCCATCTTCTACATGGTGGATCAAAAATACAAAAAAAGTGTAGTTCATTTTATTTTATTTTATTCCACAAAAAGCCCAAAAACTATTTTTTATTCTCGACCCACTGTCATCGATGTGAAAGTCTCCTTAAGCGAATACCGGCACAATGAGTTCAACGGTGCCCCCAGATTTCAATTCCGATAAATGTTTCAAATGTTATAAAAACCCTCTTGTACGATTACTAAACGTACCTGAACAAAACATCAGAAATTGATTCCGAGGCCCCCAGGACTGAGAATCACGCACCGTCAATTTTCACGGACTCCTAAAATTCTCATTTATTTAAAGATAAATTTACATGGAAAATATGTGTCTTTACATTCTCTCCACCTCCGGTATCTACGTCACCGTAATCCCCAACTCTTAACTAAGGGAACAAGTAGGGGTACTGAGCACGCATCTAAGCCTCCTGCTCCCACGTGCTCTCCTGGAGGTTCTCATGATGCCAGCGAACGTGTACCAGAGGTATCAACCATCCATGAATGACCCGATCATATAGATCCTCAATCTCTATTGGAAACTCTGTAATGGTTTCCACATCGTCGGTGTCCAACTCTCCATTGTCGATGATGTGAGAAGGGTTGTAACGACCCAATCTTTCATTAATGGAAATCCATCTTAATATAATTAAATATCTCTTTATGTAAAAATTTTATATTAAAAGTCAATGATGATTTGAAGAAGGGCCTTGGATGTGTTTTGATGCAAAATGACAAATTCATTGCCTATGCTTCAAGGAAATTGAAAGTTAATGAAAAGAACTATCCAACACATGACCTTGAATTGGCTGTAGTGATCTTCTCTTTGAAAATTTGGCGGCATTATCTCTTTGGGGAGAAGTGTGAAATATATATGGACCAAAAAAGCCTCATGTATATTTTCACACATAATGAGTTGAACATGAACCAACGAAGATGGTTAGAGCTAATCAGAGACTATGAAGGCTCAATCCATTACCACACTGGGAAAGTGAACAAGGTGGCAGATGACATAAGTAGAAAGGACCTAGTGATTCTATCATTGATAAGAATTGAAAAAGATCCAATATTCGTAGATTTGATAAATATGGACATGGGAATTATAAAGAAGGGAACATCATCAATCATTTCACAAATTATTGCTCAACTGTCACTTTTGGAAAGGTTAAAGGATGCTCAAAAGGATGATGTGGGAATTCAGAAAAAAGTGGAAGCTATCAGAAAAAGGGAAATCCTCAGAGTTTAATGTTAATGAAGAAGGAATTGTGAGATTTGGGAAAATACTATGTGTTCCATAAAGTCTAGATCTAAAGAAGGAACTCATGGATAATGCACATAGTTCGAATTTCTCTATTCAACCAAGAAACACAAAGATGTATCGAGATATCCAAGAGAATTATTGGTGGGATAATATGAAGAAGGAAATTGATGAATATACATCAATGTGCCTGGTGTGTCAGCAAGTGAAGGAAGAGAGGTTGAAGTCTAAGGGGATGATGCAACCATTGCCCATACCTGAATGGAAATGGGAGAAGATCAACATGGGCTTTGTCACCGGACTTCCGAAGACATCTAAAGGCAACAATGCAATTTGGGTTGTTGTGGATTTTCTTACAAAGGTTGTACACTTCATTGCTATTCAGGAGGATTTATCATTGGATCAACTGGCACTGATATATATCAGGGAAGTGGTAAGGCTACATAGAGTACCACAATCTATTATGTCCAAGCGAGATCCAAGATTCACCTATATGTTTTGGAAGAGTCATCAACATGCTCTGAATACTGAACTAAACGGGAGTACGACCTATCATTCTCAAATTAATGGTCAATCCTAGTAGACTATCCACACTCATGAGGACATGTGGAGAGCGTGCTCAATGGTCTTTATGGGAGTATGGGATCAACATATTCCTCTGGTTGAGTTCTTTTATAATAATAATTTCCCCTCGAGCATCCACATGGCACTATATAATGACTTTATGGGAAAAGGTGCAGAACACTGACGTGTTGGGATGAGGTCGGTGAGCGAAATATGGTTGGACCAGAAATGGTCAAAGAAATGGTGGAGAATGTGAAAACCATTCAGCAGCTTATCAAGGTAGCCCAGAGTTGACAGAACAGTTATGTAGATAACCATCGATGAGACCTTGAGTTTAAATTTGGAGACATGGTTATTGTATGAATATCTCCATGGAATAAGGTCACGAGGTTTGGAATGAAAGGGAAGTTAAGTCCAAGGTAAATCGTACCCTTTGAGATTCTTGGTTGTGTCGGGGTTGTGGCCTATCGACTAGCACTTCCACTCACAATGGCCAAAGTACATGATCTCTTCTATGTATCCCTCTTAAAGAAGTACATACTGGACCCTTCACATGTACTCTCATCATAGGTGGAACAGTTATAAGATGATATTTCTTATAAGAGTAACCATTGAAGATATTAGATCGTAAAGAAAAAGAACTATGAAATAAGACAATTCTCCTCCTCAAGGTGTCGTGTAGAAACCACAAGTTTAAAGAAGTGACGTGGGAATCAGAAGAAATGATGAAGCAGAGTTACCCTAAACTGTTTCAGTGTGGGAAAAAAATATCAAGGGTGAAATTTCTTAAAGGGGGAAGATTGTAACGACCCAAATGTTCATTAATGGAAATCCCTCTTCACCTAATTAAATATATATTTATGTAAAATTTTTATATAAAATGTCTAATTTTCTTGTTTTAGGTTATGAATTTTGATCATTGCTAATATAACCATTGAACAGTGATCACATGATTAGTATAAATGTAGGGCTTTATCAAATCCAATTTACTCAGAAAAAGAAAGCGATTGCCTCATCTAGTAGGTGTGCCCCATCCAAAGCCCATTTTTCAGAGCTTAAAAAGGAGGATGTGTCTTTTTTCCTTTCTCTTTACCAAGCCCAAGATGATCTTGAATATGTTAAGCTCAGGCGGAACCGCCTACGAGAGAAGTGGAAGTTGATAGAGATTACCACCCAAGAAATGTTATCTGAGGCACCCCAAGAGTCGGTCACCATCGCAATCCTTACACTTTAGTCTTATGAGGGTGTTATAAGGGGTTATGTAACATGAAATTAGCACTATGGTCATGTAAATTATTTTTTTTATTTAATAATGAATATTCCTTCGTTTTATTATTGTTACCTTGTAGAAGGTTTTAAAAGAACAAAAAGTAATTTTAGTTAATATTCAACTACAAAATCTATTTTGATGAATTAATGGATTTTTGAATTAAATAATATTTTAATAAAATATTATTATTATTATTAAAAAAAATTATTAAATATAAATGATCGTATAATTTTATGAATGAAATCGTAATATTTATTAAGGTTTGAAATCCATTTTTGTCAAATCCCGTGAATTTTTTTTAAATGACAACTTTTATTTTAGAAGTGAAAATTAACATATTTATAAAATTATATAGATAAAATAAATATTATTTCTATAAATAGGATGTCGAAATTATCCAATGGTGAATTTTTCATAATTTTTGGAGATAGTCAAATTTTTGAGTAAAAATTAAATACCGTTTAAATATATATTGTGTTTTATGACATTATAATGACCCAATAGTGATGTAATAAAATTATATAAACTTTATGTTCAGCCAATATAAGTTTTACCATTAAAATAATGTGATTTTGGGTTTGTTTGACTTATATTAAAAAGCATTAATGGACCCTTCAAGGCTTATTAAACATCTGTCTTTTTAAATTGATTTCATTGGGAGTGTGACTCACCTCCACATAAACAACCACGTTATTTTAAGAAGTTCGTACTTTGGCCTTAAAAAATATTTTTTTCCACTTCCCTTTTCCAAAAACTGTGCGACAAAACCATGGGATGGTTTTTGATTTGGATTAGTCTAATGTGAGGGTCCCAAACCAGAATAATAGAGAATTCCCTCACCTTTCCTATATAAACCCACCCAAGCTCCCACTTCCTCCTCACTAAAAGCCATTTGAATTCGTCCAACCTCTGCCCTCCTCCCTCTATAATCCTCCCAATGTGTCCCAAGCTCCCAAAAAGCCTCTTTGAAGCCTCTCTCAAGCTTTTGGAATCCATTTCCAAGTAAGGATTTTTTCTTCCTTTCTCATCTTTGTCCAATTTTCATAATATTGTTATGCCCATTTAATTTCAATTTTAAATGTTGGGGTATGGTTCTGATCCTCCCCCATACTGCCATATTTATGTTTTAATGATGGGATACCCCTTTCTGTTTCTTTAAATTCCTCCCATGTACACCCGTAATAATGCCGAAATTCGGAAAAGAATTTCTCTCTCCTCTTTTACATTTAAGCAATTCTTTTGTAGCTTGACTCTAAATTCCATTAAAATTGTTGGTACATGTATCTCTATTTCCCCCTTACATTAAATTTCATTTACATATTATAATACATCCCTTTATCTCTCATCAACCATTTTTATGAATTCTTACGTTAGGCTATTACGCTGCCAAAATTGCAACGATTTTCCAAGACAATGTCATTGTATAGTGAATACCATGCCCATTTCTCTATCAAGGTTATTCACCATTATGCACATTTACTTATTGATTATAAATTTTCATTTATGAATTCCACATTCCTTTATCGTGTAATAAATTATTATGTTTTATGAATCCATGGTATATGATCCATGTGGGAAACTTATGCATGAAATGAAATATTTAAGAAGGGTGCACCCTTATAGCACTCCAATGCGTTCGGTAAAGTGTCGTATCATTATAAATCATGTGAAATGGGTGATTACTCATGATAATTCATGTACAATGAGGTTTCACTCATGCTTCATGTGCAATGAGGATTTACTCATGCTCCTTGTGCAATGACCCTCGGCTCATGATAATTCCATGTTCAGTGTTGTTGACACGTTTTCATGTTATGATTATCATGCCTTATCATGCCTTTATGTTTATACTTCTCTTGAGCTCTATTGAGATGTCTATTGTCAAACATGTATTGTATTTCCCATGTTATTCTATGATTATTCTTTTATTGGGATTTATATCTCAACCTTTTCTTATGCATGACCTCAGGTGACCCATGCAATACTAAGTACGTGGGAATGCAGTGGTCATGTAAATGATGTTTTCAATAAAGATGTTGAATTTCATGTTTTAAGTTGTTATGTAATTATCCTAAGACCAAAATAAACTAGAAATATCAATCATCTATGTTTAAGTGATGTTTATGTAATAAATTATGATTAATTGTGTAATAAAATATTAGGGTTGTCATAAGGGTCGTGCATGTATCTCTTCATCTGGGATATATGGAATACATCATGCACCCGGTGCAACTGAGGTTGAATAGCTAAGTGGTATTCCACCTCTCCAACTCTGCTGAGGACTTGAAAATGTCCGATGAATCTTGGATATAACCTGCCTCCTTGGACAAATATCTGTAGACCTCGTCGGGGCGAGACCCGTAGAAAGAGGTGGTCACCATCCTCAAACTCTAGAGGTCTCCATCTCGTGTCGGCATATGACTTCTACCAGATATGTGCAGACTTCATCTACTCCTAGATGATATGCACCTTCTCTATGGAAGCATGTACCATCTCTAGTCTCACCAGTGCTGACTCCCCTGGGTCATCCCAACATAAAGGTTATCTGTAAGGTTGCTCGTACAACCCCTCAAAAGGTTCCATCCCCATGGTGGAGTGATAGTTATTGTTGTATGAAAACTCCTCCAAAGGTAACTGTTCCTACCACCTATGATCGAAGTTGAGTACACAAGCACGTTGCACGTCCGTGTGGATTTGAATGGTCCACTCAGTCTGACTATCCGTCTGAGGATGGAAGGTGGTGCTCAAATGAAGTTGTGTCCTGAACGCTTCCAACAACCCCTTCCATAGCCAGGAAGTAAATTGTGTGTAAAGATCAGAGACAATCGTTGAAGGTACTCCATGTTTCCACACAATATCCTTTACGTAGAGGTGTCCTAATCTCTCTACTGAACCCTTCTCTTTGATCGGTAGGATGTGGGCCGACTTGGTGAGTTGGTCAACGATCAACCAAATTGAGTCATGACCCATGGTTGTACATGGAAGTATTGTCATGAAGTCCATTGATATCCCATCCCACTTCCACTCTGGGACCTCTAAAATCTACACCAATACTATTGGTACCTAGTTCTCTACCTTTAATTTCTGAAAAGTGAGGCATCAAGAGACAAACTCTGCAACTTTTTTCTTCATTCCTGCCCACTAGTGCTATCTTTGAAGATCTGGGTACACCTTCTCCACTCTTAGATGTACTGCTAGAGGGGATGTGTGGAACTCCCTCAACAATTCTTCTTGAAAAGACACTCGTACCATGGTACATCCTCTAAAGATGATGACATGCTCCCCACCTTCATAAAATCCATCAGGTGCCTGCCCTATGGATATCTGAGCATATTGTGTCTCGCAGTCAGTGTCCCCACACTGCACCTCCCTGACTCACTGAAGAAGTGGGGGAGTGACTGTAAGAGACTGATGAAAGGATTCTCCATCTCTATCAACAAAGGATATCTGTGAAGTAGCCAGCTGCTCTGTCACCTCACCTAACAGCTGTATACCAGATCTTCTGCTAAGGTCAGCAACAACGTTACCCTTCCTAGGAGTATAGAATATCTCTAAGTCATAGTCCTGGAGTAACTCAATCCAACGTAGCTATCTTAGGTTCAGGTCCTTCTGAGAAAATATATATCTGAGACTCTTGTGATCAGTGTACAAGATAAAACATTCTCCCATCAGATAGTGTCACAACATCTAAAAGATGAAGACCACTGCTGCTAACTCCATGGCATTGGTAGCATAGTTCTTCTCATGTTGTCTTAGCTGAAAAGAGACATATGCGATCACTTCTCACTCCTGCATCAAGACACATCTAAGTCTGGTCCCCGATGTGCCTTAGTAGACTACGTACCCTACACGTTTCTCTAGAAGCCTCGAGATGGGGGCACTATTCAGCCTCTACCTTAGCTCCTGAATGCTCTGCTGGCATATCACCGACCACACAAAGGGGTGTCCCTTATTTTTCAAGGCTAACAATGGTGCTGCAACTCTGGAGAAATCTGGAACAAATCACTGGTAGGATCCGTCCAAACCCCGGAAACATTGTACCTCCTTCACACTCTTGGGTGGCTCCCAAGAAGGTAACGCCTCAATCTTTATTGAATTGTTGAAACTCTAGCATCTGAGATGACATGTCCTAGAAAGTGAACCTCTCGGATCAAGAACTGGAACTTCGATAGCTTTCCATAAAGTTGGTTCTCTCGTAGTGTGTCCAGTACTACCCAAAAGTGATAGTCATGCTCCTCCTCAGTAATCGAGTAGATCAGAATGTCGTCGATGAATACTACAACAAAGAAATCGAGGTATGGTAGAATGATCATGTTCATGAGTCCCATGAACACTTCTCAAGAGTTAATTATGCCAAATTCCATAACCAAGAACTCATAGTTTCCCTACCGACAACTAAATGTCGTCTTCTGCACATCCTCATCTCAAACTCTAAGCTGGTGATTGCCTGATCTGAGGTCTATCTTGGAGAACCACCACGATCCCTTCAACTGATCAAAGAGGTCATCAATCCTCGAGAGTGGGTACTGGTTCTTCACGGTCACTTGTTTTAGGTGCTAATAGTCAACACAAATCCTTAAGCTCCAATCCGCCTTTATGGAAAACAAAATTGGGGCTGCCAATGGAGAAACACTAGTCTGAATTAATCCCTTCCCATGTAAGTCCCCTAGATGTACCAGCAGCTCACGATGCTATGCGAGAGTCATCTGATACACTGGTGTAGATATTGGTGTCGTCCCGGGGTACAAGTCAATGTAAAAGTCCACCTCTCTATGAGGAGGTAGACCTGGGACATCATCGTGGAAAACATTAGTGTACTGGTCCACCACTGCAGGTTAACTCAGACTCTCCACATCAACTACTCCAAGGGTAAGGGTTGCCAACTGATGAGTGATCGGTCTCACTCTCCTCTAGGTAAGCAGATCCTATACTGCAAATGATCCCTTCTCTCCGGTGAAGCTAAACCTGGTCCCATCCATGCGGACACACCGCACATTGAACCCAATATAGTTGTTTCTGATGCTTTCTCTGGTATGCATGTGTCCGTCTCTTTTGGGGGGTACAACGACGCTATTTAGTTGCCCCGCATTCCTGCTTTCCAAAGGTGGGAGGCATCCGCTCCTTATTCAGGGACGTCTACTCCTCGATCGAAATAGGATGATGGGATGTCTCTTCTTTCTTCCATGGATTCCTCCTCGGAACTCATCACCTATTCTGGGTCTCCCTCATATATTTAATACATTTATCATGAAACTCTTCCTAGCTCCATATCTTTATGGACACCAGTTAATTACACTGCTTCAGTCAGGACATTCCAAGGGGTCCAGTCAGGGAAGTAACCTTCGGTCAGGGGAGTAGTCACATCGAGCATCATTAGAATGTCTGGACACTGGGGAATTGGCATGTTTTCCTTTTTTCCCTTATTATAGGGATTTTTGAGGTCGCAGATGCCCGAGGCATCCCACATCGAACGCGGGGAATCCTATGCCATGTGCATGTATCTTAGGTTTTCCTTAGCTTCCCATTTTTAATAAAGGGTATGCTGCAAGTTTAACATCCAACGGAGATGGATAGGGCTGATCAGAACACTAACTGGAGTGGATCAGATGGGTGTGTCCCCCGGATGGAACACTGATGTTGGGGCTAACATGTGGTTGCCTTCCTTATTACTGTTGAAGGGAATGGGGTATGAGGTGGAAAGCTCCCACTGGAATGTGGCAACCTGTGTAAGAATCAGGTTGGATGATGGAGCATTTGCATGAAGTGGATGGTGAGTTATATAGAACCACAATGAGGATGACGATGGATTTGGGCTTGAGCCTTGGAGAGGCTTCTTATATATCCATGTGGTAGGGAATCAAAGTACACATAGATCATTTGACGATGGCTTACCACCGATCGGGGTTTTCAATGGCTTTCCGCTAGATGCGGTCATAACGGATTACCGCTGGATAAGAATATCAATGACTTACCTATAAATAGGATCACAATCTCTTACTAATGACTGAGGCCCATAGTATAACGTCATTCAGGATGGGGCCGGACTTACATGAAGGGGGTCATAACCACCAGGAGTTGGGATTTAACCTCATGGAGGCTTCCTATGTACTTTACCATAGCAATTATCAAAGACCACGTAGTTCTTGGATATGGGGGACATTTGAGGCTTACGCTCTGATGCAGCCTAAGGTGTTATTGAACCGAGGTGAAGGGGTCAGAGATAATGGATAGTTGTGGGATTGAACCTCTTAGAGGCTTCTTACATAACCTTCCATAGCAAGGATCAAAGACTATGTAGTTTAGGTGACGTCGGTGAACCGATGTGAAGGAGGACCCGGGGTCCAATGGTTGTTGGGAATGAACCTCGGGGAGGCTTCCTACATTGACTACATTAGAAAGGATCAAAGACCACGTAGTTCAGGTGGTTCATAACTAACGTGAAGGTGGACATGGGGTCCAATGGTTGTTGGGATTTAACCTCGGGGATGCTTCCTACATAGCCTACCTTAGAAAGGATCAACGACCACATAGTTCAGGTGGTTTGGAACCGCCAGTTGTTGATAAGATATCATGGTTGATGATTACTCTAATCCCATGCGATTCATTATCGGTGTGAGAAACAAGAGGCAGCAAAGGCCTGACGATCACGTTGTGAAAGGTGCGCCCGTGGGAAGTGGAGTGGGGCTTATGCATGGAACATCCCAAAGTGGAAATATAGGATTTTAGCAGCCCGAAGAGGTTTAGAATTACTCCAGGATGGAGGCCCGATGGAAGAAAAGAACCGTGGTAGAGTGACTTGGTACCGAAGAAAGGAGGGGTCTGATGTTCATTCCCCCCCTCCCCCGGGTCTTTCGGATCAAAGAAGAAATGAGGGGCAGGGATTCTGCCTCCGGCAAGAAAATATAGGGGCCCACACGAGGATGGTTTCCCATTCCCTACGGACAAACCCCACTTTGATAAGGAGGAAATCATCCCCCGTGTGGGGATATCACATCGTCGTGAAGACCAGTGGGCGTGGAGAATGTCCAAGGTGGGGGCACCCCACATGCGAGACATGGGGAAAGGTCACAGTTTAACGTCATGTGCGGAGGATTATGGTTCTTGGCAGTTTAACATTCTGCAGCTTGGATGAGGTGGGTTTGCTCCGCACCCCTAGGACTTACATAACCAGTACCCTCTACTCCTTGGTGAAGAGAAGGGATAGGCAATTCCATGGTTAGGGGGTGTCATGGAGCGAACCATCGGGGGGCCACGCTAGCATGACTATGCGAATAAGAAATAGTCATTAGCATGCCTATGCGAAGAAGCATGAGGCGAAGCAACGCAACATGCGGTATCGTCCAAGGGACATTGAAATCACATCGTGAAAACCTGGAGGGTCGCACAGGAAAAGGAATTGCAAAGAAAAGGGGTTCATAGGCAGGGGCAATGCGAAGCTCTACTGATGCGCATGGAGGAGGGTGCTTGCGATGGGGTGTACATCGCAATGTGGGGCGCCTCAACCCAAGCATAGGGTGGAGGTGCATATGGGAGGTGCTTCGCGAAGTGGAGAGGCATTCTTGGATCACTGCCTTTTGGAGAAAAGGTGCTTCGTGAAGTAAGATATCATGAATCAATTTGCATCGTGAAGTATAGTGACCCCACCTAGGCATTTAGATCGTTTGTACATAAAGGGTGTTTCATGAAGCAGAAATGCTCCGCGATGAACCGGGTCCCCTTGGGGATCACCTTCCTTTATAGAGTCCCTTATGCTCCGTGAAAGGCATCCCTCTCAAAATAGGGGATCAAAATGAGAAAAAGGGGAGGCACTTCGCAGAGCAGAAGTACATTGGACAGCTCATGGTTCGAAGAGCAGAAGGGTGTTTCACGATTCAGGAGCTAGGAAGTTGAAAGGTTAGATTTTCCACCTCCTATACTTGGGGTTAGGTCGATATTTATAGGGGAGATGCACCGTGAAGTAGTGCGCGCTCGGTGTGAAGAAGTAGTTAGCTTCGCGGCAGGTCACGAACATCACATGGGTTCGTGGAGCATCACCGCCTCCTTGCTTTGCGGCGGGTTGCGAACATCAAATGCGTTCGTAGAGCAACACATCCTCCTGGATTCATGGTAGGTCACTAAAATCAAAGAGGTTCGTGGAGCATCACCGCCTCATGGATACACAATGGTTCGTGAATGTCAAAGGGGTGCATGGATCATCACTGCCTCTCCACTTCGCGGGGTGCCACGGTGCCAGGGGCCCAGCTAAGGGGCTTCACGAGGAAGCCCTTGGGATTGTGTCTCCTTCTCCTACCGCCATTTTGGAATCAACAAATTCCCCCCCCCCCCCTCAGACTTGGATCCACGAAGAAGTTAAAGGAAAAAGTCTGAGGTTCCATCACCAAAATCCTAGGTCGTTTCACGATGCTACCTCGCAAAGAGGGATTTCCAAGTAGGAAAATCGATGCTCTGGCTGGACGCACCGTGAAACAGGCTTCAGTCGGGATGTGCCACGAAGCTACGAGGGTCCCATGCCTATAAATAGGGGACCTAAACTCTCTTTTTTCTTTTATCGTCTCTGTGATTTTGTATATTAGAGCTCTTGATTCACAAAGCTCCACATACTCCGTGACTTCTCTCCACGAATCGGGTCTTCGCTTCGTGGCACACAACGAGTTTTTGACTCCACTACAGTGCTTCAAGATCTTGTGCTTGAAGACGTGGGCAAGACTCTGCAAATGGGACTCACGAACTCTCTTTGTGAATTGGATTCCCAAACGCTCTTTGTGAATGAGCTTCACGAACCAAATCGAAAATTGTCCAATTTCTAAAACTAAATGGCTCATCAAGAAGCTTCCGAGGGGGTTCTCGTAGATGCCACCTGAAGGGATGAGATAACAGAAAGTTTGTGTCAAGAGGAGTTAGTTTGGAGCCACTTTGACCATGATTGTTTTGTGGCGCTGTTGTCGGGGAGATAGTAGAACTACCCATTGTGTAAGAGGTTGCCTTTGTATGGCTTCGGGCTTAGAGATGACGTCTTCATCCCTGAAGAAAGTAGGGACAAACCAACTTACTAGTTCTGAAGTACATCATGCCAGTTCCAATGGTTTAGGGTAGTTGACAGCCATTCCTGGGAAGACTTCACACACATTTTCGATGACTTCCTATACAACCACCTAAATAACATCGAAGGGAAGGCATTGTAGCTGGAGACATCTTCTCATCTATACCACACGATACTGAAGGACACTTTGAGGAACCCGAGGAAGGGGTGGTCGAAGGAATGGGACCTGCGCCAGGGAAACAACATCACAGACCATTGGGCCTAGACCTTCTGGTTAGGTGCCTCGTGTGAGGATTTTGGGGACAAGATATGGAGAGTGGGATTGTATGAGGTGGCTTGGTCCTCCCAATTCCACATCTATCAAGTGAAACAGCTAATGTCGGAGCTGTTGAGAAAGTGGTCATCGTAGACCAATACCTTCTACTTACATCATGGGGAGGTCAGTATCAGCTTGTGGGATGTCCACCAGATCATGGGGGTCCCGATACTAGGGGCGATGTATGACGAATTCCTCCCCGTCATGAGTGTGTGTAAGTTTCTGGAACAAATTCCACGACTAGCGATGGATTTGATGGAGCCTGTGCCCGGGGAGGAAAAGGAATAAGTAAGAGATGTCCACTTCAGGCAGTGGTTCAAACAATTCCTGAACTTCCCAGAAAACAGGTATTTTCTGGCGAGGCCTTGGACTTGCCTGAAGGGGGCTCGGATTAAGGATCACTCATACTGGAAACTTTTGGAGGACAGCCAGTGGAAGACCTGAGTGTTTAGTGTCAGCACTGAGCATCATCCAATAGTGAGTTTGGCGGTGTTTATCGAGGCTCCCATATATGGTTGGATCCTTACAGTGAGGGATACCAACATGGGAGTGAGCCCGAGCACATTTATCATGGCTTCCATGTTGGCAACACGAGGGTGAGTCAACATAAGAATCTCAATGCTCTCCAATTTGTATAAGGTGAAGTGGAATATCTGTGAGGGAAAAAGGCCACAGAGGGTATGTGGGCCATTCCACTTTCTGTATGGGTGGATAGCAGCACATATCAGGGGGTTTACAAATACCCAAACCCTATCTCTCCTTTAGGCTCGACCTTCTGACCATTGATCCTGAATGTTGTGGAGAGCTTTCTGGCCAAGCTGACTGCACTGTTGGTTCTAAACTGGTTTTTGAGGGTGGAGGAATTAAATTTCCACCTATTTCCGTTGTCGAGAGGGTCATTCACTGATGACTGTCGGGGACGGAAGAGCATCGAGCTTCTCTCCAAGTCTTTCGAGGTGGAGTTTTGGTGATGAGGGTGGATGGAGAGCCCCTCTGCAAGCCGTACACCCCACTCTTGTTTGCAAGGCAATTCTGATGTATCTAAAGGCTGACCTCACATGTCTATCTGGAGGTGCGCTATGACGAACGCATGTGCATGATGAGGAAAATGTGGCTCATGTTCACACGGGAAGATGGGACAATGTGGTACGAGTTACCTCCAGTGATCACCGTCCTCAGGCTGGTAAAGGAATATGCCCAGAGGTGGGTCGCGGCCTACCCAGGGGAGATGCTGAAGTACCCCACCATTCGAGTTGGTGATGGTGAGCTTTCCCGACCATGGGGTCGGAAGGCAGCAAGGGCATCTCATGGTGGCAGGGCTTTCATGGTGGTGAGGCCCGCACCAGTTGAGGGTGAGGCAGTAGCCATATATCCAGTAGTGGTAGTGGATCTGGTGGTTCCAGAAGAACAGATCCATCTGGAGGGGAGGCCGCCGAGAGGATTCCGCAGGATACCCATCAAGGCACTAGGTAAGCGACTGCACCATATCAACATACTGAATAATGTCGTCTTCCTGGAGTCCTGGGACATCTGGGAAGTCAACATGCAATTCCTCGGCCCTTCCGAGTTGTCACAACACCTAAACCATCTCGGGATCGATTTACCAGGGATAGGCCTTATCTGGGACAGCTTTGCGTTTCCCCAGGCGGAGAAGGAGCGATACCTGGCAGAGGTGGAGGACATTGTGCATTCCTGGGGTGCTCCTCATCCAATGAAGGATCGAGTCAAGTTTTTGCTCGATCGTACTACTCCCCCACAGTTTTCAACCGTTTATTTGAGAGAGTGCTTCCCCTTGCCGGAAGAAGCAAAAGAGTCTTCTTAGGGAGACGAGGCCGAGAGAGGGAGGCCTTTGGAGGAGTGCAAAGTTGGAGATCAAGACTCGGATCTTGAAGAGTTTTTTAGAGGACCTGGATGTAAAAATCTAAAACCCCCTTCTATATGACTATCTTTGGGGTCATTCCATACTTCTTGTTAACATCTGAACCATGCAAGGGGGTCTTATATACAGAAATCATTCTTGTCCCTCAGTGGATGCAGATATGGGGCCCTTGAGATCTACGCCTGTCACCGCATCTATTTCAACCTACAGCGGTGCCAGGATACCTGAGGTGACCCCTCCGGAGCTTTCAAACCATCTAACCATATACAGGGGGCCATGCTTCGGTGTCTCGATGACATCAAACCTAGATTGAGATCAGGAATTCGATCTATGTAAGTCCCTTCCACCAATTCCATGACTGCCATACCCTGACCATTTTTACTAACGTACATGTCATTTTTTTAGTGCGTACATTTCATAAAATGGAGTGGGTCGCCTTGGAGAGGATGGTCAGGACTTCTGGCGGCGTCCTTCCTAGGGGAATGCCAGTGGTCCTGGAAGCAGAAGTCCAAACTGACCTAACTATGGCTCTCCTGATCACCAGTGGGACCGTCAGTAGGGCTGCACCTGAGATCATTGAGGTGGGATCCGATGATGAGGACCGGTGGAACAACCCCAGTCCCACCACGCCCAATCAAACACTAGACGTGGACCCTAGTGAAGCGTTATCGGGGGAGTTCCCCATGTATGAGCCTACCAACCATGGAGAATGGGACAAGACGACCTCTGATGAAGAGGATAGCAAGATAGTTTGTTTTCGATCATGGAAGCTGATCACACGCTTCATCAATGACACCCCCAAGCAATATGGTTTGATGAGATGGAAAGACTCTGCTCGCAACTGCGCGAACTGTGTGGTGGGGGAGTGGATGCCCAGCGTCCTCACATGCTTGTCCAAAATCTCATGGTGGAAAAGCTTCAGGAGTATGACCATGGCCTCAGTGTGTCATAGTAGCAGAGGAAGGTGGTAAACATAAAGACGCTCTAGGAGGTTTAAGATGAGGTCCAGCAGATCCAGAATCGAGTGAATGAGCACTCGACCTCCCTCAACGCGCAATATGATATAATATTGCGATTGAAGGCCCATTTGGAAGATGCCAAAGAGGGCATGAAGAGAGCTTCTAAGGAGATGACCACCATCTGAACCGACATGGAGTGGGCCTAGATTGCGGCCAACTAATTGAGCCCCCTCACTGTCGAGGAGGAGTGGGAGCGGAACAGGCGGCATCAACTCCTGGACGCCACTAGCTAGAGGGTGGCAGAGCTGCTACACTATTTGGAAAATTTCAACCCATCCATGGGGGGAGTTTACCCTCGAGTACTGTAATGGTTACAAACCCTCAAACGTACCTTCATGTTTGTATTGTGTGATTCCATAGAATGCATGAGTTCTGTTGTTTATATTGGTTTATTGCATCGTTGGGATGTTCATGGAGCATCCAACGATCATTCCATAAGCTCACATTGGTCGGGCCTGATGTGAGAAACAAGGTATTACCACCTTATCACCCCATCCAAATGTGGGAGTGCAATCCAAACTTTAGGAATCCAGGGTTTGGACAACCGGTATAGATTTCCGGGAGTAATGGGAGAGACCTGACTAGAGAATGAAGCTCTCAGAACAACCGAATTACCGTTTTCCCAGTGTGCTCTTGTGCATGAATGGGGTAATTCCAGGGCCCCTGGAATCAATCAGAACAAATGGTAATGGGACGCGTGAATCACGATACCCATGATTCGGAACATTGTGAGGGTGGCATGACAATGAAAGATAACTGTTGACCTCATTCGAAACACAATATCATTATTGTATTAGCATAGAGTGTGGATAACAAATGAGGTCCGACCGCTGACCATGTTTGAAACACGGGGCCGAACTCAAAATGTCATCCACTGGTCTTCCTGGACATTGGCCTAGGACAATAGGCAGGCCATGGGCTGAGAATCCATACTGTTAGGGGGTTCCATTAGACATGAAAGACAACAACGGTCTGAATAAGGGGTACGCAATGTGTGGAATGTGTAGTGATGGTTTGTTCAAACGGAATCCAACACTCTCAAAACTACGCCACTGTGGTTGAGACACATTAGATGGGTGCATCGGTTTGATCATGGATCATCTCTTCTATTAGACAGGACCTCTCTGGCGATGGAGTTGTCCCTTCCCAATGCCATCATGGGGCATCCCAAACTTGCTCAGGGAAAATCTGCAGTTACATGGTTCCCCATAAGGGGTTAGGCCTGGGGGCTGGAAATGAGGAGGGATAGGATTTATGATTCATGGGGATGGACCCATGGATAAATGCCTGGGTGTCTCTACGTATCCCATGAGGATGGGAATCAAGCCATATGTAGTTCTGGAAGATGTCATGCAGTCTAATGTCTAGCGGCAAGGATGCAGTGTGGTCTTAGTTTAAGGTCATAGAGCTCGGACCATGGATCAATAAAGAGTGCAGGGTACACATGGTAAGTGATTATGAAACATGACGTGAATGAGGACCCGAAGTCCAGATTACCATGTGTTCCCCGAGAAGTTTTTCGGTCGAGGGACCAGAAATGAGAGTTAATATGGGCCCATGGGGGAAGTTCTTGGGCGTTCCTACATATCTCATTATAATGAGAATCAAGCTGTATGTAGTTCTAAGGGGTGGCATGGTAAGTTACCAATGACAAGGATAAAAGGGGGATGTTGGTGTGGCCCTTGCACCAAAATAAGCGGTATTTTATGTATCTTGTTTGTCTTTTAATGTGAATAGTTTTTTTTGTGAAGCGACAGTCCTTGGATAGAATATCCTGGAATCGCCACAAGAATCAAGCTGTATGCAGGTGTTGAAAAATTCTATGGCATGTGACCGATACCAAACATGGTGTCCCCTCGAGTGAGGACATCACGATGCAGTGTCGTTTTTTGTCGTGCGGCCAGGTCAATAATGTCATAGTTTAGGTTCATGTGGTGGGACCAAGATTGCATTTTAACAACATGAGGCACCGACGCAATAGAGGCCAGGCTATAGGGGGAATGTGCATGGTGTAATAAAACAAACTCGACGCGAATGAGGGAAGAATCACATATCATATCGTATGCAATTCCATGAAAGATACCTCGGGCCAAGGGGCCAAAATAGAGGTAAGAGGGTAAGGGGCTGGAGAAAATAGCTCCCAATTGAGATGGATAGGAAAATGAGATGTTTGGGTGTTCATGCAAATCTTTTAAAGATGGGAATCAAGCCATACTTAGTTCTAAAATAGATTTTATTTTATGGTCTTAGAACTCAAACCATGGAGAAGCAAAATCCTTTCAAGTAAGGGCAGACCACAAAAAAATTCCTAAGCCCATCTGAGTCAAAAATGGTGCGGGAAATAATGTCTTAAAATAATTTTTTCATTACCTTGGACACACGTCAAATGGAAGTCGGTGCAGAGCCCCAAATGACGTCGTTATTGTGGCTCTGTCCTCCTTATATGCAAATGTGCCCTGAGGGATAGTGTCAGGAGTGTTAAAATTCCACATGGACATGATGGGGTGGAAAATTATGTGATTCATGTAACAAAAATTCATGGATTAAAGGGGATGGAGTGACGATGGAGGATAATCGTTGATCATGTTCGAAATACAACATTCTTATCACATTCGCCTGAAATGGGGACAAACAAATGAGCATCGATCGCTGACCAAATTCGCAAGGTGGGACTTGTATCAATTTGTTGTCTGAAACCCTCGAGGACGTTGGCACGTGATGGTAAGAGTGAGCATAGCCTTAGAATCCATGCCATTTGGGGGGTCCCCTCTAGTGTGGAAGATTATGGAAGCCCATATGAAGGGGAACACGAAGCCTGAAAAATGGGAAAAAGCATGTCCACGTAAAATCCGAAACTCCACATGTTGAACCAATGTACTCTTAAACAGATTGGTACATCGCCGACGAGGGTTGAGGATGGTGCTAAACTTGAGAGTAACCAATTTGAAGGGATGGGTATAGAATAAGGGGATAAAGAACTCTCAGTACGGAGAGGTATGTGGAGTTTTCTTTACAAACCTGATGTGAATGAGGACATAGTCCTATACCACACCATATACCCCCCCCCCCCCCACGGTAAAGGGTAGGAAAAGGGGCCAAGGTAAAAGGGATATTTTTTAGATATGGAGATGGACTCAAAGTCTAAATGTTCAAGCGGTTCTACGTATCCCATGAGTATGCGAATCAATCCCCACGTAGTTCTATAAATGACACACACAGGGGTAAGATACCCCAAAGAGGGGGGGGGGGTGTACGGCACGACGAGTAACCCAACATGAATGAGGAAATATTCCCATACCACATCGTACAACCCTGAATGAGAACTTGGGAAAGAGGCCAGAAAGGGTCGAGGGGCCTGAGGCTGGGCCTCAGATGAAAAAGGCCAAGGGGCCTGAGGCTGGGCCTCGGATGGAAAAGGCCAAGGGGCCTGGGGATAGGCCTCTAATGGAAATGTCCAAGGGGCATGAGGCTGGGCCTCGGTCTGGAAAGGCCAAGGGGCATGGGGCTGGGCCTCGAACGAAAAAAGCCAAGGGGCCTAAGGCTGGGCCTTGGTCGGAAAAGGCCAACCAACTTGCAGTTTGAAGTCTTGCTGTGAGGATGAAAATGGGTAAGATACCCTACATACATGAGGTGCACGATACGGTGAGTAACCCGACGTGAATGAGGACATAGTCCCCTACCACACCATAAAACCCTGAAAGATAACCTGGGCCAGAGGCCAGAAATGGCCTAGGGGCCTGAGGTTGGGCATCTTGACTAATGGTATCCATAGAATTTCTTGTGCGGTTACTGCCTCATCACAACTCCAATGCCCACATGATCAGTGCTCGGTGTGTGAAAAAAGGAGTCGTATTTGGTTCTCCCTGCCAAATAGGGGTCTAGCGATTGGCATCACCCGATTGGATTTTGTCACTTGTAGATACAACGGTGAAGAATGAACCACTGCACTCAATGTTTGGGACATCTTAGGGTGGCCCTAACGACATAGGATAGCTATTTACCATGTTCGAAACATAGCATCTCTATAGTGACCTGGAATGGGAATAACAAATGAGCATCGACTGCTGACCATATTCGCAACACGGGATTTGTATCAATTTTTTGTTCAACATCCTCGAGGGTGTTGGCCCGAAGTCATATAAGAGATGATGGAGTCCCAATAAAAGGAGTGGGTGAAGCATAGCTGTACGTATAAATTTTAAAGTCAAGCAGGGTGATGAAAGAGGCGGACACCTCTGGGGAGGGAGACGTATAGAAGAATCGAGATGTGCTCAATGTGTATTGAGGAAAAAACTTGTACCACACCATATGTCTGGACTTGTGTGGAGATTATAGCATTTGGGCTGGGCCAATAGACAAAATGTTCAGGTGTTCCTATGTATCCCATAAGGATGGGAATCAAGCCATACTAAGTTCTTGAAGACCATGATGTTAAACGTCATGTGGTGAAGACGTGGGAGGATAGAAGAATGGGGAGCGGGCACATGGTGCTACCGTTATAATCCTAGCATGAGTGGGGCTAAGGAATCCTACACTATATCATGAAATGATCCTCCGAGAGAACTATACCCATGGTGGATAGTCAAATAGAAGAGTTTGGGGGATGGGATCAAGACAAAACTCTTGATCCTTCTTTCATATCCCATGCGTAAGGTAATAAATCCATACAAGGTTCTATGGGAACAATTTAATGTATTGTGGGACGATGTAGAGTTTAAAGTCATGTATGGATGAACAGTTTAAGGTCAAGCTGGGCCAAATAGTTTTGGGTCATGCTGGACCAGCACATAGTTTAGGGTCATGTAGGACCGAAAATTTAAGGTCGTGCAGAATCAACTGTGTCTCATGCAAATTATTGCTTGAGGAACATGGCATTGGTGGGAGGATTTATACGGTCACCATCCACGGTCACCTGGGAGTATGCTCCATTGTGTTAAACCCTATTAATTATGTAAGGTCCTTCCCATTTGGGAACCAACTTCTGTGGTTTTCTTCTAGGGATCATTGACACCTGTAAGGAAAATACCATGTTTACATGTTGGAAAGATCAGAGGAGAATGTTATTGTTGAAGGCTCTAGCTATCTTATTATGATGCCTTTCCAGATTGTGCAGGGCACGAAGCCTATTCTCGTCAAGTGCTTTCAATTCAGCCAGATGAATTTCCACTACCTTATCTGACACCTACTAGTCATAGACCACTGTGCGTAATGAAGGCAGCTGGATCTCGGTGGAAAGGATGGCCTCATCTCTGTACACAAGGGAATATGGTGTCACCAGGGTGGAATTACAAGTCGTCGTCCGATATACCCAGAGGGCGTTGGGGAGCTTGTCCGGCCAACTCTTCTTATTCTGACCAACCATTTAATACAAAATGATAGAGAGGGTTTTATTGAATGGATACATCCTTCTATTCTCTTTGCCATGGTAGGAGGAAGTATGGTTCGAAAAGATGTTGTACTTGGCGTACAATTTCTTCTGCTTGGCTGCTCGGAAGTTGGTTCCATTATCGGTGAGGACGATGTGAGGGACTCCAAACCGGTAAATGATGTTGGAGCTCACAAAGTTGACGATAGAATGGGCCTTGACCTCTTTAAGTGGAACTACTTCTGCCCACATAGAAAAGAAATTTGTGGTGGTCAGGATGAACCTACACTGGCGAGCTATCACCAGTGGGTATCGTCCCTTGACATCGAGTCCCCACACTGCGAATGTCCAAGAGTACTTGGTAGAGTAGAGAGGTTCTGGCGGCTGAACCAAGATGTTAGCATGAATTTGGTTCGCATGGAATATTTTGGTGAACTTGATTCATTCATGGGTCATGGAGGGACAGAAGTACCCCAGTTTCGGGATCTGATGGGACATCTTCGGCCCAATTTGGTGAGCGCCGCAAGAACCAGCATGAACCTCATTCATGACCTGAGAAATCTCGACTCCTTGGATGCAATGGAGGAGAACACCATCGAACCCACACTTGGGGAGGATATTCTCAATACTGGGACCACTCTAGAAGGTAAAAGGCAGTGTGTGGCATCAGATTCGCTCACGCTCGGCCCGATAAGTCGGGAGGTACCCATTTTGGAGAGACTTGAAAAAGGGGAATCTCTAGTAGAGAGTAATTTCAACCACTGTGTCTGAGAAACCTGGGGGTCCTCACGTGGAGGCTCTTGAGGTAATATGGAATACTCGTAGGTCATCGTCATCCTTTAGGGTGATGGGAGAACTGACTCTCTGATGTGCCACGTGTATGATCAGATAATCCAACTCGGGTTCTGCAAGTGATGCAGCTAGGTCGGCCCGGGCATCGGCTCGACCGTTCTGAGATCGAGGGAAATGAGTAACTTCCAGCCACGATGAAAACTGGGTCACTGTCTAGAGGGTGCGCTCTAACAACGGTACGAGTTATGGCTTTCTGATGGCGTAGCCACTGTTGATTTGCTTGATGAATAATACAAAATTTCCTTTTACATGCGTATGGGGCACATCGATCTCAAGGGCCACCTCAAGGCCAGTTATAAGAGCCTGATACTCTGCCTCGTTGTTGGTAAAACCTTCTGATAACAAGAATGAGTATAGGAGAATATATTTCATTGGGGGTTATAAAGACAATACCTAGGACTACTCTGTTGAGCCTGGGATCTTTGAGTCTCCTGCCGTTGGGGCTCCGAGAGGCACCATCAAAGTGCATATGCCAACCTTGGATGGAATGATCTACTGATAGGACTACCTCTTCGGGAAAATTAGGTCCAAGGACTGGTCCAAAAAGGTTGGATGGGAAGTAAGGAAGTATGACAATGCCTCTCCCTTAATAGTTTTCTGAGGGACGAACCTGATGTCCAACTGCTGGAGGATTAACTCCCATCATGCTAGATGGCCGGTCAACATGAGGCGGATCAGGATGTACTTCAATAGGTCTACCCAAGACACTAGTTGTACCTCGTGGTGCAGTAGGTAATGTCACAACTTCTGCATAATAAATTCGACTGCAAGGAAGATTCTTTGGAAAATGGAGTATCTGGTCTCCGTATCGATGAGCATACAGATGAGGTAGTAGAAGCTATTTTCAGTCCCCTCATTGTTCTTCTGGGCGAGAAGCATGGCAAGAGATCATTCTAGGATAGTCACGTGCAGGATTAGTGGTTTTTCAGAGAAGGGTGGAATCAATACCAGAGACTGGATCAGATACATCTTGATTCCCTAAAAAGTGTTCTGGCATACTTCATCCCATTCGTAGGTGGAGCCTTTGATCAAGAGCCGAGAAAATGGCTTACAATTGCTGTCCAGATTCGCAATGAATCGGCTTATGTAGGCTATATGGCCTTGGAAACCCCGAAGCTCTTGAATATTGCTCGAGGGAGGCATCTATCTTATGGCCTTGATCTTCTCTAGTTCAATCTCGATGCATAGTACCTAACAACAAATCCATGAATCTTCCCAAAGGTAACCCCGAAAGAACACTTCAATAGGTTCATCTTCAGGTAGAGGGAATGGAGGAAGCCAAAAACTTTCTCATGGTCCTTGATATGGTCTTGGCACTGGAGAGATTTGACCACCAGATCATCCACATATAATTCCAACAATGTTCCATAGATTGGCTTGAATATGCGGTGCATGGCCCGCTGATAGGTGGCACCTGGTTTCTTCAAGCTGAAGGGAATCACCTGGTAGTAGAAAGTACTTGGAGTGACCTAAAATATCTATACTTCTCATCCTCATGGGCCATTCAGATCGGGTATTATTCTGAGTAAACATCCATGAAAGAGAGGGCATGGAACCCAGCCATAGCGTCATTAAACAATTCTGTCACCGGAAGGGGAAAATCATCCTT
Organism: Viscum album; assembly: GCA_963277665.1. Lineage (NCBI taxonomy): Eukaryota > Viridiplantae > Streptophyta > Magnoliopsida > Santalales > Viscaceae > Viscum > Viscum album. The sequence goes on from OY728161.1 coordinate 1,835,881,348, forward strand.
CAGACAGTGACGGTTGAGATCTCGGAAGTCGATGCAGACCCTGATCTTTCCATTCTTCTTCTTGACTGGCACAATGTTGGCCATCCACTTGGGGTACTGGACATCCTTGACGAATTTTTCTTTGATTAGCTTGTCATTTTTGGCCCCAACCATGGCACCGTGAAAATGGTGCATCTTTTTGGGAGGCTGCTTGAACCCGTGATGATTTTCCGGAAGACCGAGGCAATGGACGGCTCCCTGAGGATATAGTCCTGGAATATGGTCATAACTCTAGGAGAATACATCATGATGATGCTTCAAGAAATCTATGTACCTATGCTGCTCCTCGAGGGACATGGCGGTACAGATTAATGTGGGTCTCAGGTCTGCCTCGCTACCAAGGTTCACCTGTACGAGTTCATCGACCTTGGCAAAGACTCCTTCTTCAAAGGTGGGGAGAGCATCCTCCAGATCCTCTTCTTTGCTTTTGGAGGAGGTATTTTCAGTAGGATAAGCTTCCTTTGGGTCATCAGGTCCTGATGGGAGGCTGGTACTAGCATGGACAGTAGTGGAAAACATATCGGGAGTTTTATGTGCTGCTGAGACCATAGCAATGAAGGCAGTCGATCTAATCCCATCTGGTCTTCGGCTCAAGGGGATACTCTTGATGATATAAAATCAATAGTGGTGCATCTTCCTGATCCAGTTAATCCTAGCCCGGTGAAACATACACATATGACGTACATCCATTTCCATTGGGCAGTCATCCCAATACCATAAGGGGGTAGGAGGATCCGAGATCACCTGAGCCTGGTTTGTGTAGGAGTATGAGGTGATTTTCCATCATCGCATGGAATTGGGAACATGCTTCCCTATTATACTAGAGACAACAAAGCATTGCCCCATATCAGGGGTTGTGGCCTCCAATCAATGGGACGGGAAGACGTAGGTGTCATCTAGAACTACCCAGGGGTCTGTTGCGACTGTGACGGGTTCAACCTCACGTGCTTGTATCTATTTATCCTTGCTCTTGAAATAGTTGGCATCCAGGTAGCAGGCTTCACAAGAAGCGAAAGGAGATTCATCACCTTGATGTACGCCTACTCAACCATTAAGGGAGTACTTGAGGCACTTGTGATATGACGAGGGGATCACCGCATGTAGGTGGATCCATGGTCTTCCAATCAATGCATTGTATGCGGTGTCCTGGGAGACAACCATAAACTCGGTGCTGGAAACTAGGCCACCAAAATGGGTCTTCAAGCGGATCTTACCGACTGGGGTCTTCTCTATCATATCGTATCCCTAGATTCTTAAATCAGAGGGAGTCAGGTCATCCTCAGATAACACCAGCTTCCGCAACGTCCGCATTGGGATAAGGTAGATCCCGGAGCTGGTGTCAACAAGACAGCGGAAAACCTCCATGTCGTTAAATTGGCCAGTGATGTACATCAGGTAGATGTTCCCCTATATGGGGGAGCCTTCATCCTCCCCAAATAATGAAACTATGGCATGGAATTCAGAATTCTCGACTATTTCAGCATGAAAAGCTTCTACAGCGGCTACATTCGTCTCAAACTAGAGGTGGCTTCATAATGACTCAGTACGGGCCTCGCGTATATCTAATGACAAACAAAGGGACACAACGATGGAGAGCCTCTCTAGGATACTGTAATGGTTCTTGAGAACATCATATTTTCGAGCCAGGTTCAAACTTCTACTTACGAGAGGCCGCTCTATGATTGGGGTCATGGCTAGCCCCGCCGACTGGACTGGCGTCTGGCTAGTGCTGCGCATGTTCCTTTGTTCACTAGTCGAATCTCAGAGAGTATCTATAGAAGGAGGATCAAATGACTGAGATCGTCTTGAAGAGGGTGAGACTAGTCGTGGCATAGTCGAGGTTTCTCTGCCTGATCCAGCATCCCAAATGGTGGGGGAGGCGGTCCCGACAACACCGGATGAAGAGGTTGTGCGTGCTGAGTTCTGCGCTAGGCCTGCAGTCTGGTCTTAGTGGCATGCATGACCTGGCTAGAGGTGCCATCATTCGTGCCCCGATGACCCATATGGTCTCGGGTCCACCGACGTTGGTGTCGGATGGGGACGTTGGGTAGGTTCATCTGGCGCTCCATGTTATCTGGAGTCATATAGGGGTTTACCAACTCCACGGTATTAACCGAAGTGTACCATTGACTATCAATTGAAAAGTCATCCACTACTAGGAAGAATCAGGGGGAATCCTCCTCTCTGGGGGCATCAGGTCACCGAGAGTGCGGGTTGGCGATGGCATTGGCGGGGTGCATTGATTTCCTTTGTGCCATCGATGCTTGATCTTCTGGGAAGAGGCCATGTGAGATGATACTACAGAAGTGGTGGTTTTGGCTTTTGAAGTCTCCGACTAATTTAGGCATGGACAAATTATTCCATGGGCTTTAGCGACCGTTTTGCGAGCCATTCAGTAATCTTACTTTTTCGACTCGTGGATGGAATCCTGCTTCCACTCGCCTTCGTCGTCGCTTTATCTATCCGGCCTTACGAAGACACCTGCCAATTGTGTTGGGGTCGGGCCTAGCCTGACTCTGTTTCTATCAACCTGGTCTTGAAGCAGTCATTAAATATAAAGCACTACCTGAGGGTGATCCCTAGAATCTGATGATAGGGCCAGTAGTTGGGGCGATCAGTGAGATTCACATCTTCTGACCTTCTACACTCAGGAAAATGTACAATCCCTTGATCTAAGGCACTACGGATGTAACTAGGGACCTGATTATTGTTGAATGAGTAGGTCTGGTTTATTCTATCCAGAAAGGGGGCCCTTGGAGCTAGACACTAGTGAGGAGATGGAGGGTCCTGTCGAGGAGGCGGAGCCTGGTTGTCCCATCTGGGCAGTGGCGGTGCATTCTGTGAGGAAACCTGCCGATTTTGAGGAGGAAGTTGCAGAGCCGGAGGTTGTGCCTATGGTGGAGGGCCTATGTGAGGCCGTGGGGCTAGTGCCACTGGTAGCAATTCTAGTTGCATTGGGGCTTCTATTTGGGCCACTCTGGCGAGATCGGCTCTAGAAGCCCTCCTTGCTGGAATTACAGGGTGGAAACGAATGTTCCTGGATGGCATGTTGCATGGCTTCCTCCAGGAACTGAGCCTTATTGAAGAAGTCTTGAAATACTCCAGGGTATTTCTAGGTGATCAAAGAAGGAACCAGTTCTGTCTTGACGTTCCCAACGCACATCTTCAGTAATTCCTCCTGAGTCTGTGGCATGTCAAGATTGTGTGTGAGCCTCTTACACCAGGCGATAAAGTCTGCGACACACTCATCATACTATTTCATGCACTAGAATAAGTATTCGATGATGGTTTTCTAGGTTGTAGTGCTAAACTAGTAGAGTAATTTCCTGCGAAGTTCCTTCCAACTGGTTACGGATCCGACTGGGAGATGTTGTTCCAGAAGAATGTTGGCCCCTCCACTGTCTGAACAAAACAGTAGATCTTGGAAGCCTCCTGCTACGCTGGAGTCCCTAACATGGGCCCACAACTTGAGTTGAAGTGGTCCAGGTGCAGCTGTGGGTCCCTCGTCCTGTAAAATTTGGAGAATGTGGGATTCCCGAAACCCATGGATGTCGGCATATCATCCACCCATGCTAGATATATCTTACCATCAGGTGTGATTGCCACCTATTGCATCTACAATGCCTCAAGGAGGGCAATGAGCATCGCCATAGGATCATCTGGGCAGGGGTATCTATCTTTATGGGGATCCCTAACTAAGAGAGCATTGGCAGGTTCTTCAATAAGGTAGACAGGCTCAGCGGCTTGTGGAGCGACTGGTGGACCGGCTTGCGGGGGCAGCTGGGGGAACCTGGGCCATATTCCTTGGATTTCTACACCATTCAGGAGGGTTTGGAGAGACATTTCGTGCCCTCTTATCATGAGCTTCGGTTTTAGCCCTATCTACCAGAGCAGTATGATCGGGGTTTCCTGGTGGTAGCTCACCGAGGGGAAGTTGTTCCTACCTCTACTGTACTAGCCTAGGATTGTTGTAGTTGGGCCATCACTCTGCGACACGTTCATCCAAGAGTTTTTCGAACAACTTATTCTTATCATAATGTTTTTGGCACAACATGGACTTCTCGGGGTCCTCCTCGATTTTCTACACTAAGGCGGATAGGTCTAAGTGCTTGACATCTTCGACGTGCCTGAATTCCTGCTAAGTACCAGTGTCTCAGTGGGCGTAGGAAGACCAAGTGGGTTCCTCTACTGATGAGTAATCCTCCCCGATAGGTCCAATAGTGGTGGCACACCCTCTGGGGGTAAGTCTCCATCGAAAATATAATGATCGTCTTCTTCATCCACTATGTCAGCCATGTTGACTGTGACCCTTCCTAAAGGAATGTCCTTTATATCACATAGTGAGTTGGGATACTACTGGATAGGACTGAAGAGGAGGGAAGCATACTGCCCCCAGACATTGATTTGTGCATTGGGGGTAGCCTCTTTGATAATTTTATGGAGTAGCTTGACACTCTGAATGCATTGTTGCTGAAGGGCCTCATGGTGACCTGGTGACTCGGGGTGTAGGACCACAGGGAGTGTGACCAACTCGACCAAACATTATAGCTCACTGATGTCTTAAAAATGCTCTTGGATCCTGGGATAAACCACTCACTAATGACAATGACTAAAATGCATCACCCATAGGGTGTAGCGGAAACACTCAACCTCCTCCGGTTTGAGGGACTCTGGCTTGCAGAAATTTGGTGCTTCCACATGCCAGAGATTCTCGGGGAAGTGGTCTGTTGGGAGGATGTTCCAGAAGCTTCTTGTCTCAGATTCAGAGTATGGGCATTGATTTCCCCACTCATCAACTAGGGTGGCTGAGGAACTGGAAGCGGTAATGAGGCAAACCACTGGGACGACATGCTAGACGGTGGAGAGTACGACAAGAGGGATAACTAGCCACTGATTCTTAGGCTGTCCTCCGAAGAGTGTAGAGACTTGGTCGTTATGTTGCGATAAGACGGGCTAGTGGATACATTTCCCAGCTCACGGACTAGGGCTACTTGTAATAGGCTGCTATGCTACTCGCTATCCATTGGTCCCCAGAATAGCTCTCTGTGAATTCTTGTAGAGGTAGAGAGCGCTTCCGGTGTCGATGGTGGTGATTGCACGATCTTAACCTACGGGGTAGAAAGATTTTCATCCTCCTGTATATACCTATGGATGGAGGTGGGAAACAAATGAACATTGCATTCTGGGAGCACTAGGCTGATGTGCCTCATCCCTACCCCGGCCCTTGACTTAGATGAGTGAGGGGAGGGTTCCTGAGCTGGTTCGTATTCTAGTTCAGAGTCTGAGAAGCGGAACAGTTTGATCTCCATCTAAACCTTCACAGAAGTCTTCTTATGGTGGCGACATCCTACCTTCTTGCACCTGGGTTACTCTTCAGGACAGAGAAAATTTCTGACATGGGGTCCTTTGTCCGCGCTGGTGTTGGGGATGAGAGGGTCTCCACCCAAGAAAGCCAGAGTGCGAGGAGCACCAGTAAAAATTTCAAAGGGGACATGGGGAGGACCTCCATGGGTAGAAATGGAGCAGGAAAAACCTCCCCGAGAACTGGAAGAAGCATGGGGAGGACTTCCATGCTTACTTTCCATGGTGATCTCAGTACGAGGATGGTCTTTGTACCAGTCTAGCTGAACACGGGTAGGATTTCCGTGCTGGGTGCGGGTGGAGTGAGGTGGTCCCTCACCCTTCTCGATCCCGAGGCGAGGATGACCTTCACTAGCTGCTGAGAGGACATGGGGAGGATCCCCACACTGAAGATAGATTGGATGGGTGATGTCCCTACACTGGCGGTCGGGGGCAGGAGGAATGACTCCATACCTAGTGTAACGGGAACATGAGAGGCTTCCATGCTGAATATCACCGCCCAGGGGAAGACCTTCATTCAGATTGTGGGTAGCTTGGGGTGGACCTCCATGCCGGCCCTTGAAGCAGGCAAGGCACATTCTTTCTGTGGTAGTGGTATGGGGAGGACCTCCTTACGGGGTGGCATCGTAGCGGGTTGTTTAACGGTGACCACTGCTCGTGCCTACGACCAAGAGAGTTGACCCAACCTACCTATGGGGCGGCTGGGGCCTCAATCTTGGTCGGTCATATAAGAGCCCCTTCTCTGTGTATATAGGGGACTGATGATATGTGTTGGTGATGGCTCTGGCCACAATAGTCATCGAAGTTGATGCCCTTTGGTGGGCATCCTCATCAGCTTGCGCCCAACGATCGCGTTGGGTCGGACGAACCGGGGTCGGTGGCGCATGTATGTAGCTTACCTGCTCCTCTTTCAAAAAGACTAGGTAGAGGCACTGACGAGGATAGGTGGGAGCCCTTGCTGTGAGCCCCTGGAATGGGACTCTGACAGGGTCGGGCCAGACATCACTTACCTCATCAGCGTAAGTCTAGGAGTCGTCAATGTGTTCCGGGGAGAGTCTATCTAAACGGTTATATGTCAAGGTGTAGAGCAATGGCTCACTGAACGGCCTTAGGGGGAGGCATGGGCGATGAGGCGCGGACGCCTCTAGATCCAGGTGGGCCATATCCTGGGTCGGGATTATGCCCTCCTCCTCGTAACAATGCATGAGATTGTTGATTACCCTCCATTGAATAACCTCGGAGGGGAAGAGGGGGCATGGGCAGCCCATGGTCATAGATGTAGAGTTCATCGTGGAATATGTGAATCCACATGGAACGACCATATTGGCAATTCCCATGCCCCTATGTTGATGGGGAGGAAGTGATCGCGTCCCTGTTGCAGCAACTTGATTCCTCATAAGCAGGGAGATTAAATCATCAGTGCTGAAATGAAAAGGAATTGATGACCAATTCCCCATATCCATCCCATATTTCATGGATAGTAAGAGGGATCCACATAGTCAACTTTGTATAACGAGATGTACAACGTTCTACTACCCCAACTTCTGGTGAGTTTCACATCGGGCCGGCTATTTGCTTGGTGGGACCCAACACTGGATTACTGGATCTAGTGACACGTCAATATATTGATGCCCTGAGTGCTACTAATCTCCATATTAAGGAGAATATTTTAACATCAGGATCACCATTTTTGATCCTGAATCTTTCGTCGGGGCGCGCGTGTCCATCTCTTTTGGGGGGGGGGTGCTGTTTTGTTACCCCACACTAACGCTTTCTAAAGGTGGGCGACATCCACTTCTTATTCAGTGACGTCTACTCCATGATCAAAATGGGATGATTGAATGTTGGTTCTTCCTTTAGTGGATTCCTCCTAGGAACTCATCACCTAGTCTGGGTCTCCCTCATTGATTTAATAAGTTGTTTGTGAAACTCTTCCTAGTGACATATCTTCATGGACACCAGTTAATTACACTACTTATGTCAGGAAATTCCAAGGGGTCCAGTAAGGGCAGCAACCTTCGGATAGGGGAGTAGTCATGTCCGGTATCACTAGCATGTTTGGACGCTGGGTAATTGGAATTTGTGTCTCATGTCCCTTATTATAGTGCTTCTCAAGGGCGCGGAGGCCCAAGGCATCCCACCTTGAATGCGGGGAATCCTATGACATGGGCATTTGTCTGAGGTTTTATTTATCTTCCCATGATAAACAATGGGTATGCTTCAAGTTTAACATCCATCAGATATGGATCAGGCTAATAAGAACACTGACTGGAGTGGATCAGATGTGTGCAACCCTCGGAGGGAAGACTAATTTTGGGTCCAATGTGTGGTTGGATTCCCAGTTACTATTGATGGGAATGGGGTATGGGGTGGCATGATTCCACTGGGATGTGGCGGCACGGGTAAGAATCAGGATGAATGATGGAGCAATTGAATGAAGTAGATGGATAATGGGATGGAACCACCATAAAGATGATGATGGTTTTGGGATTGAGCCTTGGAGAGGCTTCCTATGTATCCCCATGGTAGGGAATAAAAGTCCACATAGTTCATCTGAAGACGGCTTACTGCCGATGGGGGATTTCAACGGATTTTCGCAGTATGGGGTCGTAACGGCTTACCACTGGATAAGATTATCAACGACTTACCGCTGAATAAGATCACATCAGCTTACTACAGACTGAGGCCCATAGTTTAACGTCATGCAGGATGGGGGTAGACAAACAAGAAGGGTGTCGGAACCTCCGGGTGTTGGTCTTGAACCTCATGGTGTCTTCCAAGATACATTACCTTATCAAGGATCAAAGACCATGTAGTTCATGGATATGGGGGGAATTTGGGGCTTCTGTTCTGAGGCAGCTGAAGGTATTGGTGAACTGATGTGAAGGGTTTGGAGCTAAAGGATAGTGGTGGGCTAGAACCTCTGGGAGGCTTCCTACGTACCCTACCATGGCAAGGATCAAAGACTACGTAGTTCAGGTGACGTCGGTGAACTGACGTGATGGAGTAACTAGGGTCCAATGGTTGTTGGGATTGAACATCAGGGAGGCTTCCTATGTACCCTACCATAGAAAGAATCAAATACCACGTATTTCAGGTGGTTCGGAACTAACTTGAAGGTATACCTGGGGTCCAAGGGTTGTTAGGATTGAACCTCGGGGAGGCTTCCTACGTACCCTCCCTTAGAAAGGATCAAAGACCGCGTAGTTCAAGTGGATTGGAACCACCGTGTGTTGATAATATTTCATGGTCGATGATTACTCTAAGCCCACGTGAGTCATGCTCGGTGTGAGAAAAAAGAGGCAACAAAGGCCTGACGATCACGTCGTGAAAGGTGCGTCCAAGGGAAGTGGATTGGGGCTTTATCATGGAGCAGCCCAAAGAAGAAACATGGGATTTTAAAAGCCTAAAAATGTTGGGACTTACTCTAGGATGGAGGCCCGGTGGCAGCAATGCCCAGCGGGAGAGGGACTTGGTACCGAAGAAAGGAGGGGTCTAGTGTCTATTCACCCCTCCCCCTAGTTCCTGGGACTGATGCAGAAAGGAGGGGGAGGGATGCTGCCTACAGAAAGAATAGCTAGGGGCTTACACCAGGATGGTTTCCCATTAACCGCGGACAAATTCCACTTCTATACGGAGAATATTATCCCCTGTGAGGGGAGATCTCATCCTTGTGGAGACTATTGGGCGTGGAGAATGTCAAAGGTGGGGTTACCCTACGTGTGAGGCACTTGGCGAGGTCATAGTTTAATGTCATGTGCTGAGGACGATGGTGCTTAGCATTTTAACGTCTTCCAGCTCGGACGAGGAGGGTTTTCTCTGAACCCCTAGGAATTACATAACCGGTACCCTATACTCCTTGTTTAAGAGAAGTGACAGGCGACGCCATGGTCAGGGGGTGTCATGGAGCAAACCATTTGGGGGTCCACGTTAGCATGGCTATGAGAAAAGGCAATAGCCATTAGCGTGCCTATTTGGAGATGCATGAGGCAAAGCAACAGAACAGGAGGTATCATCCAAGGGACTTTGAAATCACATAATGAAAACCTAGAGGGTCCCACGGTAAAAGGAAATGCAAAGACGAGGGGTTTATAGGCAGAGTCCTTGTGAAGCTATGTTGCTCCCCATGGTAGAGGGTGCTTGTGAAAGGGTGTGCTTCACGATGTGGGGCACCTCAGCCTAGGCATAAGGAAGAGGTGCATATGGGAGGATATTCGTGATGTGGAAAGGAATTCACAGAGCATTTCCATGCTAAGAAAAGGTTCCTTGTGATGTAAGATATTGTGAATCAATGTGTTCCGTAAAGTATAGTGACCCTGCCTTGGCATGTGGATCATGTGTACATGAAGGGTGTTTCACAGAGAATGAATGATCCACGATGACTCGGGTCCCCTTAAAGATCCCCTTCCTTCGCGGAGGCCCTTAGGCTCTGCGAAAGGCATCCCTCTCAAAAGAGTGGATCAAAACGAGACAAAGGGGAGGCACTTCGCAGAGTAGAAGTACCTCACACAGCTCATGGTTCACAATGTAGAAGTGTGCTTCACGATTCGGGAGCTGGGAAGTTGAAAGGTCAGATTTTCCACCTCATGGACTTGGGGGAGGCTAGTATTTATTTGGTATAGGTATCACGAAGTAGCGCGAGCTTAGAGAGAAGCGAGAGTTTGCTTTGCGGCGGTTCGCGAACGTCACATGCATTCGCGGAGCATCACCGCCTCCTGGCTTTGCGGTGGGTCGTGAACGTCAAATGTATTTGTGAATCATCACCACCTACTGGATTCATGGTAGGTCATGAACTTCAAAGGGGTTCATAGAGAATATTCGGATCCTGGCTTCGTGGCGGGTTGTGAACGTAAAATGGGTGCACGCACCATCACCGCCTCTTCACTTCGCGGGGCGCCGCAGTACAAGGGGGGATCCGCGAAGTGGCTTCGCAAGGCAGCCCTCGGGTTTGTGTATTCTTCTCCTCCCCCCATTTTGGCATTAAAAATAGTCAATCTGAGCATGGACTGTAGATAAGCAGTCTATACCCAGGATGACATTGTAAGGCCTCGACACTACTACTAGAAGATCCCAGACGAAGCTCTTGCCTCCTAGAGTAAGCTCACACTACCGGAACCAGTGTGTAATCATTGAATATGCCCCCGTAAGAGTCTCTAGTAATAAGTATCGAGCCAAAGGCTCTATTGGAATCTACATGATCTGAACAAGGGAAGTGGAAATGATAGAGTGGCTAGAACCAATGTCTATATGAACTGCAGCTAAGGTGGAATAGACACAGATTGTACCTTGTATCATCTCCGGAGTGTCGTGATCATAGGCCCCAGCTACCTGGAGCTGAGCTCTCTCATGTCCACCTGATCCATGTTTTTGGGGTGGACCTCCTAGTGTTAGTAGCGGTAAGACCTCAAAATTTCATCCACCACCACCTGCACAACCAGCTCCTCTGCCATGCCTGCATGCTCCATGCAGGCCACCTCGATCGAATCTCTATCTCTGCCTGGGAGGTTCTTCGACCGTCTGTTGATCATCCAAATGATTGGTCAGACAGTCACAAGCCATGTGACCCTACCAGATGCATGTGAAACACTACCCGCTCCTGGCATGTATGTCTCTGCTCTAGGGACCCCGCACAACTGATCCTGAGTGATGTTGTCGTCCACCTCTAGGTCTGGTTCTCTTGGAACTCTGCAACATCTATCTGATGCCAGCTATAGAATACTCTGCTACGTGTCGAATGGTGGTGAATCTCACTACTAGAGACTGCTCGGCAAGGAAACTCTCCACTAGGAGGGCTCTCTCTAACACCCCTTCCTACATTGGGATGCTGAGTGAGATCACTAAAGCTATGATCTCCCGCATGAGTCCATGCTCGAAGGTCTGAGCCCTAAAGAAAGGGTCATGTACCATATCCGTGGAGTGGTTTGAGAGGTCAGTGAACCTCACTGATTACTGATCTATAGTAATGCTTCCCTGCTGTAGACAAACTAGCTCATGTATGCACACTGCGCGGAGTGTCACTGGAACAAACTCTGCCTAAAACAGGCTCTCGTAGTCTTCCCAGAGAAGCGTCATCTCGTCGTGAACATGGAGCATAAAGCTCCACCATCTAACTAATGCTGCTTGTAGAAGGCTAGTAGTAAGAATCACCATGAGGTCGACTAGTGTCCCTACAAGTCGAAAAACTCTCACCACATCCTCTAGCCAATCCTCATCTCCTCAGCTCTCCACATCCATCAGTCTCCTACTTCTACCAGCACGCCGTAAATTCCACCTCTGGGTATCGTCCAGTCCTGTTACTCTCAGCCTCGGTCAGTGTTTTCCATCGTCTGCATCCAACACAATGAGGGGCGAGCATAGCCCGTGTAGGGGTGAGTATAATGATACCCAGTAGGAACTTTGATACCCTCAAGGTCTCACAAAATTCATCAAGGATAAACCAAAAAGTATGAAATGAATAGATAACCCCACTTAGGAATGTTCCCATACATATACCTAAGTCATCATGTAATCCATCTCAATATGACGATAACACAAAAGTTAATGACTCAACTCAACTAGGATTTATATTCACATTATTGAAACCTCGTCTACTAGAGAACTCCCACTTTATCGAGTATAGTGGGTCTGTCATGACACCAAGTCACTTCCCACTAACTTTGGACTACTGAGGTACTCCTCCTGTCAAGTACCGTGGGACTGCTGTGCCACCAAGGCGCTCCCCACTATGGGTCTGCCTCCACAACCAGGCGCTCCCCCTTATTGCCTACAGAGGTACTCCTCTTGTCGAGTACCATGGGCCTATCGCCACAACCCGGCGCTCCTCCACCATGGGTCTTATGCGTCACCACGATGCTCCCCACTAGGCTAGTCGATCCACTCCGAGTTAATTGGTCAACAGTCGTCAAGTCTCAGCGAGCGACAAGGTCTCATCACTCTCTCCGCTCATCTCGAAATAGATCCTCTCCATGAGCTACTGGTTAATACTCCTACTATAAAGAATTCCCACGAAGATGTATCTAAAACGTCTGTCATGGCATAGAGGTCTCAACGCAATAGAAGGTGTGTCAATCTGACACTCGGTTTGTGTGTTATTAGCCTTTTAATCCCGAGGGCCAGGTTGGATTCATGTGCGATCCAACCTGATTGTATCTCTACTATACCCCCAAACTCTAGTGGGGTATACTTAAAGGGACCATCATTCTCCATGATTACCAGGGCCGATGACGGTCTGTCAAACGGACACCCGATGCCAAAGTTATAGCCAAAAGAAAGTAAAGGGTCGTAGTGGGCCTAGGTCTGGTCCCACCCGGTCGGACCGACCCGTCCTGACCCAGTCTAGGCCAACCCGGCCTGGGTCAACCCGGAATGACATATTGGGTTTGGACCGACCCATTATGTGGGCCAACCTGTTAGGATCGGCCTGGCCCACTAGGCCCAGCTCAGCAGGCCGCGAGTGGTCAGCGCGAGGGCGGTTCGGACTGCCCGTTGGTTGGCGCAAGGGCGGTTCGGCCTGGAGGTTGCCGCATGGAAGGCTCAGCCCAAAGGGAACTGCGAGGGCACAACTCAACCTAGAGGGCGCTGTGAGGGGCCAGATCAGGGCAGCCCGGACCGGGGCTGGGGCTGGAAGGCCAGATTGATCGGGGCACGGGGACGATGAAGCCACAGGGCATGCGGAGGTCGGCTCAGCCGAGGCGCCTCAAGGGGTGAGGGAGGCCTACGTGGCCAGGGAGCCCCGGGGAAGCTATTCGGTTTGGGGATCAAAAGGCTATCTTGGTCAGGAGCCAGATCAGCTAGGAGGCGCGGCCGGCTGGGAGGGCACTGGTAGCTGGGAGGCGCCAGCGGCCGGGGGGTGCGGGGTGCCGGGAGGGCACTGTAGTTCGGTCCGGGGTGGAAAAGCCAACTCTGCTGGAAGACGGGGTGGTCGGGGCAGGTTCGTCCAGTTCGTTCGGGTGGAGGTCACGACCAAGGTGGCACTGTCGGGGTGCGGCGCAGCCGAGGCCGGTTCGGCCAGGGTGTGGCGTGGCTCGGATAGGTTCGGCTAGCAGAAGGAGCGACCGGTGGGTGGCGCGGGTCGCGGAGGCCACAGGCAGTACGGTCGTTGCCTTTGTCGCATTCGTCATCTCATCGCCTCGTCGCCATGCCGAATAACATCACAAATAAGAACAACGGAGGGGTCAGGCCATGTTGGTTTGGACCGCACACTCCACGTTTAGGGTGGTAGCAAGAAGATCAACTCTTTCTTGAATTTAAAATAATTGAAAAGAAAAGAATATAGAAGAAAAATCAATCCAACACCCCACATCTTCCCGCAAAAACAATTCCCAACCCGCAAGTAAAAACGTCCACAATGATTCATTGCTTTAGAAGGGATTAATTAAAGGAATAATATCATTATAAAATAAATTTCCTACCTTTGTTCGTCATTCGTCGACATTGGCGTGAGAAATTGGACTTTGATTCATTGTAGACGAGCATGTCCTACGTCGAAGGTGTTTCTGAGGAAGAAAGTCGAAGGCATTCTTCGTCGATGGAGCATTCTTCATCGGGAGATGAAGTTCTTCATTTGAAGACTTCTCCCAAGCTATATCCTCTCCCATATTCCAAAAAATTTAAAGTGATCCAAGACAAAATAATAGATTTTAGTTATCTATTACATAGTTGTTGGCACAAAATTCAAAATGATTTAAATTATTTAATTTATGTGCTCAGTTAATTAATGGAGAGTATTTGGTACATTAATGGAAAGTCCATCGGTAGAATTAATTTGGTAGGGGAGGTCAAGAGGCTCCCCCTTTTTAATGAGAGGAGTTGAGAGGTTTTCCTCTCCCACCATTATTAGTGGTGTTTAGTCTTGGGTGGTCCCCACCACCGTAACCTCTCACAGGGGGTTAGGTTCAGGTGGGCCCCACCACCATAACCTCTCATAGGAGGTTATGGTGTGGTGGTCCCCACACTTCAACTCCCACAAGGTGGTTTAGTTTTGGTAGATCCCACCTTCTACTTCCACATGGTGGCACAAAAAAAGTGTAGTTGACTTTATTTTATTATTTTCCATGAAAAACCCAAAAAACAAGATTTTATTCTCGACCCACATCCGTCAATGTGAAAGTATCCTTAAGGAAATACTGGCACAATGAGTTCAACGGTGACGTCAGATTTCAATTCCGAGCACTGGTTCAAAAGTTATAAAAACCCACTTGTATGTTTACTGAACGTACCCGAACAAAACTTTAGAAATTGATTTCAGGTACACCAGGCCTTGGAATCAAACGCCGTCAATTTTCACAGACTCGTAAAATTCCCATTTATTTTAAAAATATTACATGTAATATCTGGGTCTTTACACATAAAACTGATAAAGGGTTCATGATGTTGTGCCCTCCAACCTCATTTTCCAATATCATTCATCATATTTATAATTAGCAGATATATCTGGCCGACTCGCAACACTCAAGTATGCCTCACATGCCTCAGTTTCATTTTTTATTTTTTTGATCCCCGAAACATATGTTTTGACATTTTAATTTTCATATCATTGACCTTTATATCATGGTAAGTGTCATGGTGTTCTTTTATACCATACTAAATTCTTTTCTGGTAAAATAAACCATGGGAGTGATATCATGCAAGTTCTACGATTTTTGTTTGCTACCATGTATGTTTCATCATGTTTTTTTTCATGTACATTCATGTATGTTGGTGGGGGGATCCATGGTGGGGTGGGGGGCTATCGAGGGGGGATGTCCAAGGGGGTGTCCAGGGGGTCAGAAGGATTCCCATGGGGTAGGTGGTGTCTAGTGGGTGGGGGTTTCTGGGAGGGCTGTCCAGGGTGTTGGGGGGATGTCTATGGGGGAGGGAGTGTCCAGTGGGAGGGGGTTTCTAGGGGGTGGGGGTTATCCAGGGGGTGGGGGTGTCTGGGGGGGATCTCTAAGGTGATGGGGGTATAAGGGGTGTCCAATGGAGGTGGGGGTGTCCAGGGGGGTGAGGGGACTATCCAAGGGGGTATGGGTGACAAGGGTGGGGGTGTCCAGGGGGTGAGGTGGATGTGCAAGGGTTGAGGGGGTGTCTAGGGGGTGGGGTGTCTGGGGGGTGGGTGTGGGTGTCCGGTGATGTGGGTGTCCAGAGGGTGGGGGTGTCCTGGCAGGGGGGGTGTCCAAGGGGGTGGGGGTGTCTAGGGGGTTGGGGGTTGTCCAATAGGGTGGGGGGCTCTAGGGGGTGTCCATGGGGGAGGGGGTGGTGTCCAGAGGGTTGAGGGGGTTGTCAAAGGGGGTAGGCGGTTTCTAGGTGGGTGGGAGTGTAC
Organism: Viscum album; assembly: GCA_963277665.1. Taxonomy (NCBI): domain Eukaryota; kingdom Viridiplantae; phylum Streptophyta; class Magnoliopsida; order Santalales; family Viscaceae; genus Viscum; species Viscum album. The sequence goes on from OY728161.1 coordinate 1,835,897,048, forward strand.
AGGGGGTGAGAGGGAAATCCAAGGGGGTTGGGAGTGTCCAGGGGGTTGGGGTGCAGTCTAAGGGGTGAGGAGGCTATCTAAGGGGGTAGGGGGCTCCAGGGTGGTGGGGGAGTTATCCAGGTGGTGAGGTTATCTAGGGGGTGGGAGGATGTCCAACTAGGTGGGGGTGTCCAGGGGTGTCCAAGAGGGTGGGATGGGTGGGCGGTGTTCTTGAGGGGAAGGGGGTTGTCTAAGGGGGTACGGGTGTTTGGGGTGTAGGGGTGTGTCTAGAGGGGATTTTTAATTGGGCAGGGGATGTCTAGGGGTGGGGGTGTCTAGGGGGTGGTGGTGTCTAAGGGGTATGGGTTTTTCCATGTGATTATGGGGGGGGGGACTATCCAAGGTAGTGGTGGTGTCCATGGGGTGTCTAAGGGGGTGGGGTGGGGTCCAGGGGGTGACGGGGAATTCCTAAGGGTATGGGTTGGCCATGGGGTGGGGTGATGTTCAAGGGTTGAGGGTATGTCCAAGTGGGTAATGGTGTCTAGGTAGGTGGGGGTGTCCCAGGGGTGGGGTGTCCAGGCTGTGGGGGCTGTCCAGGGGGGTGGGGGTGTCTAGGGGTGGTGGGGGCTGTCCAAGGGGGTGGAGGTGTTGATGGGGTTGGGGGGATGTCCATGGGGGTGGGGTTGTCCAGGGGGGTCTATCTAGGGGGAGAGGTTTCTAGGGGAATGGGGTCTATCCAATGTGGTGTGGGTGTCTAAGGGTTTCCAAGGGTGTGCGGGTGGTGTCCATGGGGGGTGAGGGGCTATCGAAGGGGGTAGGTGTCTCCAGGGAGAGGTTGGTGGTGTCCAAGATGTGAGAGGGTTGTCCAAGGGGTAGGGGGTGTCTAGGGGGTTGGGGTGTCTGGGGGGGCTCTCTAGGGTGCTGGGGGGATATCCCAATGATATGAGAAACAGTTGGGATATTCTATCCCAAAGGTTTCATGGGCTATCCCAATGGTTTAAAATCAGTTGGATAGGTGTAAATTTAAGTAGTAAATGTATACTTATTTTAATATTTATACTTCATATTTCTTGATTAAGGAAGGTTTAAATTGTCATCCAGTTGCACTAGGATGTATTCATTGTGTACCTTATGAAGAAAATATCAAAGATGAATTTATAATATTAAATCGTGATCCATATGAGAGAGATGTAATCCTAAAATGATTTTCATATAAATATAAAACTGTAATATCTATCTATATTTTCTTTTTAAAATCATTTTCATGCATATCTTTTTCAAATACACATATATTTTTTTTCAAAATTTTTTTACTTTAAAATTATGATATTTATCATATAAATATAAAATTGTATTATCATAAAAAGATGTATAATTTTGATATTTGTTATATGTAATAATGTTTCAATGATATATTTCAACACATAGAATGAGGAACGTATAAGAGGAAGGTGTTGATACCTTTTTTGGAATTTTCTAAATGAAACGTTCCAATAAGCGACAATTTTTTCTATCCAAGCCTGAAATCTTTGAATATGATGAATTTGAAATTTAGAGAGATCGAAGATCATCTAGCTTTGAATGGTTTTTATCTGAGTTTCAACCCTTGAATTTGGTATGGTAAAACTAGAGATAATGTCGAATTTATAGATGATGTTTATTTGCAAGATGGTAACTCTGATGGAATTGAAGAAATGATTCATCATATTGTAGCAAAAGAAATTGAGATAGAACTAATGGTTGCATGTCTATATGGTGATACTAAAAAACCATTGTATCCTGGTTGTACGGATTTTATGGTTTTTTCGGTGGTGTTATGATTAATTAACCTGAAGGAGAAAAATACATGCAGTGACAGAAGTTTTACATAGATGCTACAATTGTGGAATTACATTGTTCCCAAAGACAACAATATTCAATATTAACATTATAAGGCCACAAAATATATTATCCCCAAAGGGATTGGGATACAATAAAATACATATATTTCTAAAAGACTATATGATATATAAGATGGAATGTGATTTTTTTTCATAGTTCCCTAAATGTGGGACATCACAGTATAATTTGAAAGAAAAATCATATGTTGATGTAGAGATTAAAGAGAGTCTAGCAAAGGTAATTTTGTATCTTCATATAATTAATCCTTTTAAATTTTTATTTGCTAATTCACATGAGGCATAATGTTTATGATGGTATTCTGATGAGTGGGCATGTGATGGTAAAATATGTCATCTCGCTGATTTTCCACAATCGAAGAAAATTGATGAGCAATATCCAACATTTGGAAATGAAGTTAAAAACCTCATACATGGGTAGTTTATAGATGGAATGAATCCATACTGAACCCTCAATATCACACTTAGTTCATGGCCATTTTTATTGGTAATTTACATCCTCTCTCTTGATATTTTTATGATGTGAAAATATGTCATGTTGAGTATAATGATCCCTGGTCCGAAGCATCCCAGAAATGATATTGATGTTTTCTAATCACCATTGATTTATGATATGAATATTTTATGAGAGGATGGTATTTGGGTGTATGATTCCTATAAAATGGAATATTTTCAACTGCATAGAGTAATTATGTTCACTATAAATGACTTCCCAGCATATGGAAATTTTTCTGTATATAGTGTTAAGGGGTATAAAGTATGTCTAATTTCCAAACAAAAGACATCATATTGTCAATTGCATCGTGGGAGGAAAACGGTATACCTAGGTCATCGAATGTTTTTGCCTATGGATCACTCTTATTGAAGACTAAAAAGAAATTCAATGGCTCACAAGAATTTGATATTGCCCCAAAACATTTATCCCCTAATGTGTATTTTTAGAGGGTGAAAAACCTTGATGTGATAGTGGTAAAGACACATAAATTCGGAAATGGTAGACATATTTGGAAGAAAAGGTCAATATTTTTGAGCAACCATATTAGAGATATCATGAAGTGAATCATAATATTTATGTTATGTGCATTGAGAATAATACATGTGACAGTTTGTTTAGAACATTGTTAGATATTAAAGGAATGACTAAAAATGGGTTGAATGAAATATTAGACTTAATATCAGTGGGAATACATTTGGAGTTCCCTCCCACTCCTAATGGAAGACGGACATTTCTTCCTCTGGCTTGTCATACATTATCCATAGGGAGAAAATTAACTTTTTTCAGTGTCTTCTTGATATCAAAGTACCTCAAGGTTAATCTTCAGATGTAAAACAATTTGTCTTTGTGAAGTATTTGATATTTATAGGTTTTAAATATAATGATTTTCACATCATGATGCAATAGCTTCAACTAGTTTCATTTCTTATAATATTGACCATCCCTGTTATAAAGACTATAATGTTGTTGTGTTATTTTTTCAATTCAATTTGTAATAATGTGATTGATATGAATTCTTTGAGAATCTTTGAAAAGGAATAAATTTCTATTCTTTTTCAAGTGGAAATATATTTTCCTCCATTATTTTTTGATATAATGGTGAATTTAATTGTTAATCTTGTATGAGAAATAATTCTTTTGGACCATTATATATTTATTGGATGTATCCTTTTTAATGGTATATGAAAATATTGAACTGTTATGTTAAGAATCCATATCTACCTAAAGCCTCCATTATTTAAAATTATATTTTTGAGGAGGTTGCTGAGTTTTGTATGATCTACTTGGCTGCGGAGGAGCACAGATGTTTTCCTTCATATCACCATGAATGAGTTAATAATGAGGGAAAGGGGATTCGTGGCTTGAAAGTCAAATTTTTTTCATCTGAATAGATGAATAAGGTAGAATTAAACATCATGAATAACACAGATGATGGTCAACCATATATCAAATTGCATATTAATGTCTTGAAACATAGTCATACAAAGAAGAAAGAAATCAGAATTTTGAATGAGCACAACAAAACATTTTCCCTTGGATTAAAAAGGAATTCCTTAGTAGATCATACATATCAGAGATATTAAGATGGTTAGTGTGTGGTCCAAGTTAAAATGTGATAACATGGTCTGGGTATGACATTAATGGAAATACATTTCATACTAAATCTTTGGACAATAAAAGTGCAGTTTAGAATAGTGGTGTATTATTGTTTGAAGAAGCAATGCATTTTTCTATTTCTAAAGACAAAAACCCAATTTCTCCATCAAGTGCATATTATGGAGTCATTGAAGAAATATGGGAGGATGATTACTTTAAAATTAATGTTCATGTTTTTAACTAAAAATGGTTTATCGATAACAACAGTGTCTAACATGATGAATTTGTAATGACAGCTATTAATCTTAATAGATTGGAAGACACAACAGATTTTTTTTATAATGGAAACACATTAAAAACTGATTTTATATGTTGTTTTTTCAATCAGATATGCAGTGGTCTGTTGTTTTACAAGGGAAAAAACAATATGTCTGTGAGGATCAAATTGATGAAGATGGAGATTTATGTAAGATATCTACTTTAATGGAATGATTAATAGAAAATAATGATGAACATGTTAAAGACATTGATTTTCCCATAAAGAAAGTTCATGATGAAGGAATTTGGGGAAAAAATCCATTTTTAAATTCCTAATATTATAGGTAACATATGTTTATTTCTTGTTTACATTTATTATTTCCATAAAATGTTATACAATGTAATTTTTTTCTTTATTAAAACATGTATTAAAACAAATAAGTAGAAATTGTTGTTTATTTTAATTTTGTTTATATTTTTTTATCACGATTACCATTATATAACTTATATATCTACTGATTTTGTTGAATGAAAATTACTTAAAATGCTCACCATGTTTACCATAGTTTAAATTAGTTTACCTTTGCATAACTTATATATTTATTTATTTCATTTACTAACAATTACACTACCACGTTTACCATGTTTACCATATTTTCCATTTTTTGACATGCTTACCATATTTACCATGTATACTATAATGTAAAATAGTTCAGTTTTCAATTTTTTGGTTACATTTTTATTATAATATTTGAATTTGTATATGGGTGAAATAATTTTTTAATTCTTGATTTGACATATAAATATAGATCAATCAGTTGATAAAATACATTATTCTAGTGATGAGAATCATGATCATAAATATGGGGAGGAACACTCACTTTCTCCACTTGATGTTCCCCAATATTACTCATGTTCTCCCATAACGACAATGAAGTGTTCAAGAGATTGTAAACATGGCATCACAGGTTTACCAAAATTATCACTTGCCCGTAGCTAGGACAAGATGATACTCATTGAGTTTGATTATAATGATATTCCTAGGGGTCCAAATGCAAATTACTTTAAGCATTTTGTATCAAATAAGGGTAAAACCAATGAATGAATTTGGTATGATAATTGGAGAATTGTGGACAAAGTAATAATATTTCAATTGTGGGATACAATTTTGTTAAGATATGTTTCTATATATTGACAAATATTTAAATGATTCTAGTATAATATGTTTTACCTATTCTTTATCAGATGACATTTGATATTTCTAACACTGGAAGAGTTAGAAGGAAATGTTTATCGATGGATGCTAGGAGATGGAGGGATTTCAAATCAACCATAACATCTGATTTAATTTGTAGTCATCTGAATCATGTCAATACATTTCATATATATCCTTTCATAGATAAAGGCACATGGAGATAGTTTGTTGAATGTATAAGAAAAGAATCATTTTTGTTAAGGGTAATGATAAATTTTATAATATTTCTTATAAAAATGATCTTATTAATATTTTATTAATGTTTTATTATTCTTAATTTACAGAAACCATATATATCTCATCAGTAGATCCAATCTAAAAATGTATTTCCTTGTAGTTTATCTCGGGGAGGGTTTACATTATTGGAAGGAAAAATAATGGCAGAACAATTAAAAAACTAAGAGTTAAGTCTTCAAGATCTGGAAAGGATTCCCCTCCACCCCCTCTATCTAGACATGAAAAATAGAAGAGATCTTAGGTGGGAAAAAGTGGGAAATATCTTTTGGAATAATCGAGAATCATAGTTGAGAGGATTGTAATATATTTAATTTATTTATTTTAGTTAATTTTATTCATTATATAATTTGAAACAGAAAATATATGTTCAATTGATTAATACATAATTATATAGAAGATTAGTGCTTATAAGGGGTATTTACAACAGCTGGGAGGTAATATATTTTATTTGCAACATTGGGAAAGCCCGATCACCCCGGTCATGTAGTAGGATATCCGACTGGTGTATTGGTAAGAAAAGTGTTTCCACGTTCTTCAACTTTATCCATTTAGAGTGTTTATAAAAAATAAAATCCATGGAGGCTGATGTTCATAATATTAATGCGATGATGGAGGAGAATATTAGAACGTTGGTACAGTCTATGTTTGTAGACATGCAAAGATAATTTCATACTACAACTCTCACTCCTCCACATCCCCCTATAGACCCCATTATGTATCCTCCACCTCCACCAATAGCCCCCACTCCCCCACCATATCCTACAAACCACATTTTCTATCCTACTCCTCCGCCACAACTTCATACTTATTTTTATTTGTATGTTAATGATCCTCACCATTATATAGTTTCATATGGGCCGGAATATTATATATGAGATATAATTCATCATCAACAGTTAGAGGTATAGAATCAAAGGGTGCCAGAACAAGATAATATAGATAGATCAGCTCGATTACCATTAACTATCGATGAGGTGATGACAGTTAGACATAGTTTCGAACACTTTTTAGTTTTCCCATCTAGACTTCTACTACTCATTAATATAATGGTATGTATGTTATATCATTTATTTATTTTTTTATTAAATTTGTTTTAACATTTGAAAAATAATATATTTTTCAATTTATTTATAGGATGAATTCAAAGGTAAAGAAATACTATATAAACAAGAACAAAGGGAAATTGATATCACATCATATAAGTATTGTAGTAGTCTTGATAGATTGTGAAGATATTCCAATTTTTTGGTGGATTATTATGAGTTTCCAATAGAAGCTCATGTTTTTGGATGTGAAATAAATGAGGGGATTGTGAAAAATGATATCATAGAGTTTGATATTAGAGATATATTGGGAATCAACGTGGTGCAGAATTTTTCGAAGTAATTCTTAACACCTTTCCCTTAGTTATATTTGTTAAAAATGTATACTTATGTCTATTTTGTGTTAGGTATCTTTATAAAATGTGTGATAAGAATGAGAGGACCGATTTATATGGATTCATGGACCCTCATATGATTTCCCCTGAGGAACATGTATTGGATGAGGAACAAAGAACACTTTATATTGCTGAAAGATTTGAATAGAATATAATCAGGAAGTGTTAGATGATGCCTTTTTTTGTGAATGGTGTGAAATATAATCTGAAAAAATATTCATTATCTTCTAACATAAAAACCCCTCTAACCTTAATTTTCCTTTATATCTATTATCATTGGATGTTAGGTTTTTTTTGTCCATTAGAGAAAACACTTTATTGGATACGATCTATCCATGGCGATGTGTGGGGATGTTTTAAGAATATGTGGAAAAGTATGATTTGATTTCTTAATAGTTTTTTATATTATAATTAATTTTAAATTTATCCCATTCACATTATTTTATAACATGGGATGTGCATACTTTCTAAAAAATACAATGAAAAAGAGTTCTAGGATCACATATGTAAAAGTAACGGTAAATATACATTTATAATTTTTACTTTTCTATGTATTTATTAAAATGATTTTTTTAATTGAAACTAATTTAAATATAGCTTTCATGAACAAAAATGCATCATCAAATGCATATATTATATGTTATGATTTATGTATGAAATAATTACAACTGTACCAATAATTAACCCTGACCATCTTAGATTTCCTAATAAACTTTTCCATAATAATTCATTTAATTTATTCATTATACATGTTAACTACATTCATTTTAATTTGTAGGTATTGGATAATACTCAACACTATAGTGCTCAAAATTTCAAATACATAGAAGTGGAATGGTAAAATTATTTTATAGGTTTGATTGGATTTTAGTTAGCTTGTAGTATAAAATGTAATTTTTAATATTGTAATTGTAATCTTGTGTTCTATAGTTTTTATGGTTGGATTTAGGTTTGTTAATTAAAATTTAATTTTTTTAATGTAATAAATTTGAATGTTTAATTTTCCTTGGTTTCCTCTTGTTTTAGTCTACTTTTTATGTTTTTATGGTATGGATTCTGGTTTAGTTCTAGTCTGATTTTGGTTTAGTTTCATCTTAATTCATGTCTACATTAGAATATCATAGTAATGGTATTGTAGATTTATAAAAAAATAAATTTGGGTTTTATGTCAGTTATTTTATAAGTGACATAATAAATGAATGGGTATAGTCTATTATGTCAGTTATTACATAACTGATGTCGTATATCCATTTCCACATCAGTTATTTAGGAACTGATGTGAAACCCCATCATAGGATCGATTTATCACGTGGTTTATTTAATAACTAACATGATATATAGTTTATTATGTCATTTTTTAAAGAAACAACGTAATAAGCGATATACCCTGTTGGTTATTAGATAACTGAAGTGAAACATTGATCCTTCGAAGAGTTTTCCACATCGGTTCCTAAAAACCGATGTGGAAAACCCTTCAGAGGCTTGATTTATCACTGCATTTATTTAATAACTGACATGAAAAACTATATAACACGTCAGTAATTTAAATTAAAAACTGATAAATCGAGTATCCGATAGGGTTTTCACATTGTTTACTTTGGAACTGGCTTGAAGATATATATTTATTTATTCTTTTTAGGTTCGTTTTAAAATAAGTGATGTAAAAAAACAATATTTATATCATCCCCTTTAATAACTTTGAAAAAAAACCAATGTAAAAAATAAAAAATAACCAATTTAAAAAACTTTTTCTGCATTAGTAATCAAATTTTGAAATAAATTGATCTATAGTTGATAATAAAAACAATATCTGACCTCACCAAGACATTCATGTATCTCAAAAGGGATGATGTAATGAGGAGATAACATTACATTATTTCCAAAAATGATGATTCCCTAGACATGGTAGATTTCCTAGAACACATGATCGGTTAAAAAAGAAACAACAATAATCAATGAGGAATTTAAAATGATTTCTGATGGCTCTAATATATCTCCTTCCTTTTATTGATCCACGAAATATTCTTCATTATCTCGTGTCCAAGCCTTGGTTAACTAGTGATGTCTGATATGATTCCTCCCAACAACAAAATTAACAAAAGGATTCCCATAAAATTATTCAAAATGATATAATAAAAGAATGATAACAATTGTTCTAAGTGAAATAAAATAATGGTATGTGTACATCCCATGATCCAAAAAATTCTATTACATTATCCAAAATAATTCCATCTGGAATTTGTATAATAATTTTGGATTTTCCATCAATGTAAGTATGATATACTATAATCATATTCAACGGAGTCACAATGTCCTTCTGTAAGGATTTTCTAATATGAGACATAACCCGCGTATCACAAACTACTACTATTGAACCTAGTATGTCATGCATCATTCCCAAAACATGGATATATATTTAATTCAAGTACACCACAATATGAAATTAAAAAAATAGGGATAACATTGGATATCATTGTGAGTTAATCCACTATCATACATATGAAATCATGTTTCAAAAAGATCATGGGAGACCTATCATATAATCCATAGTTGTATGTTCTAATTTCCAAATAGGAATATATAAAGAATAAAAAATACGCACACTCCACAGGTTTTGTACCTCGAACTATTTATAGGTGAGACATATCATGATAGACTAAGTTCGTTTTCATTTCATGCTATCCCACCCAATTTTTTGTTCAATTCATTATAGATATTCTATATACCCAGATGAATATAAATTCATGAATGTTGGAAAACATGAAGAATTTTTTCCTGATAATCCATGGATACATCCATCTGATCTCTAATCCAAAAAATGAAATCTCATCCATCATATATCCCTCAATGGTCTCCCTAAATTTAGGTTTTGAAAACATATCCACACAATCTAAATCATGTGTTTGGCCCTCTTTATCCACAGAAACAAAATCGTGATAAAAAAACAATAAATAAAACCCCATCATGACCTCCATCGTCAAAATACAAGTTCATATCTACTAACAATAACATCAACAAACCCTTATCTGATGCATTTTTTCTAGATGACAATTAAAATTTTTTCTTAATGAATCCCATAATTAATATCTTTTACAAAGTGTACATATCAATTCAATATAATAGATTTGGATAGAATCCATATATCTTAATTGTCTTAGGTTCAATTTTTTTGAGAAGATGTGTCTTTAGATATTATGATCTATAAAACCTAGAAATTTATCACCAATGTTGTGATGACAACAAGTATTCAAATCATGGAATACATCAGATAATTCCAAATCATGTGTTGGGTAGTTCATCATATGAAATAATAACAACGGTGAGTTCTTAGCAACATGATTTTCTCCTACATGATAACAAATCCCAACCCATATGCTGATGTATGAAAATACACAACATAACCCTTTCCTGATTTTGGATATATATTGCTCGATGAGGATGTATGGATAATTTTTTTCTATTGAAAATTCCTATAATTTTCACCATTAAATTGTAATGTAATATTTTTCTTTTTCAAAACAATAATTGTTTAAGGTAGTCATGAAAAATAACTTTGAAAAACATCTATAATTATAATCAATACCAATAAATGTTGTATCTCAAATACATTCTTCTGTGGTTTTCTAAGATATCAAAGCCTATTTTTTCTATGGATCCACTAAAACACTCTTTCAGAGTTAATTTGTTGAATGAAAGATACCACTTTTACTAGAAAATCTTAGTTGGTATGTTATTCCTATATACAATTATCCATTAGGATTACGAACACGGTTTCCATGTGTCTCTCAGGCTTAGCCTTTTTCCTAGAATTCCATAATATGTCATCCAAAAACTCCTTTAAAATCAATATACTTAAGAAATATTTTATTGAGAAATTATATAGTGACTGATGGTGTATTTATAAGACCAAAATTTGTAGACATATAATTTTAATTTATATATCTACTCCTGATATTTTTTTTCAAAATATCCTCCTTCTGAACCTTCAAGCAATTGTATCCCAATTAAAAGACAATTTTATAGAACCATTGATCTTCAATAAATTGATCAATAAGTTCATTAATATGAGGAAGTGGATACTGATTATTTATTATTACATAGTAAGGATTTAAATAACCTATAGAAATGAAAATAATTCCATTCACCATTTCCAAAAAAAACTACTTCCCACAAAATTGTAAAAGGACAAGTAAACCCTTTTAATTCCAATCCTTCCAATACTAATTTTAACATCATTAATTTTATTTGATACATCTTATAAGATAAATGTGAAATAGGATTGTTCCATGTTAAAAGATCAATTATACCCTCCACATATCTTATTGGTGGAATCTCAGATAAATTATTTGGAAAAACATTATGAAACTGAGTAACAATTTCGAGAAATAGATTATCAGAATACACAACCAGTATTGAAATGGTCAAATATACAATGATTTATGATATTTATTCAACTGATGGTTCCAACAATCCTTATAAAAATACCTTTTCATTCTGGTATCCTCTAAATGTATTCTCAATGCCATCAACAGTTATAAAGTTAAACCATCATGTATAACAGTAACAATGAGCTTTGAAAATTTCCATCCAACATATTCCAAATATAATATCACAATCATCCATATCAATCATAGATAAATCCCATATCATTTTAGATCCATAAATTTTTAATGGAAATTCATTTCATATAATGAATCATCCATCTATTTGACCAATAGGAGTATGATGACTCTAAACATAAGGCATTATATCAATATGAAAACCCAAAATACCAATATCAGAAGTAATAATAAACAAATGGGATGAACTTATATCAGATAGACCATTCATAGGGTTTTAATTCAAAAAAACAATACATCTCGCAGTCGATGGTTTTTATTGATCATCCAAAATCAATTTCTTACCTCTATACAACTTCTTACTCACTACTCGTTTTTCTTAATTACCCTATAGATATTTCCCTTGATAATGGTTCATGGAATTCCTAAAATCATGATTTCTAGATATGTTCATTTAATGAGAAATATTCAGCTTCTATTTCCTTGTTAAATCATATGACATTGTTGACACATGAGAAGTGTCCCTAGAACCCATATATTGAGCACTATGAAAATATCACTAAATTTGACCCTTCTGGATTCAATAATTACATTCTGCAGGTGGTGATGAACAATTTCACATCATGTGATCTAATAACCACATTTATTACATTAAATCATTTTCATTTGGTTAGGAGGAAGATTCAACTTTCCATCCATTAGATTCTAATCCATACCACTACCAATGAAATAGGGGTCCCTCTTTTTTTCAACATTATATTTCCAAAAATTTCCCATATGTATCATCATACTTCCTCCACCCATAGTTCCGAAGATATATCTTTCTACCACCATCACTAAATTTACTATATTCGTATAATCTATTATATAATGAATGATAATGATTGATTGAATCTATGGATTAAACACTGATTACTAATTCTATTCCTTCAAGGACCAACTTGTAGAATAATTAGGTGAAAATTAGTCTAAATTCATGAATTTATCCATGTAATAAATTACTGAGTTATTCTCATTTATCAATATAAATGATCAACAATTCCTCACTTTTATGGTCGTACCTCATGGCCATTATATATCCTAATAAACTAATGCCCGACCATTCATTCCAAATACCTTAAAAACCAACTCTTCTAAACCATTTCAATAAAAATAGAGAATTTATTTAAATAAAACTCTGATAAATTTTTATTACATCGAAACAATTTTTTTAAATTCATTTTAAAATCACATAATAATTTCACATTACAAAAACTAACCAATTTCGATAATTCCCCCAAACCATCAAATAAAGAGGGTTTCAAACAAAAAATTTACATAAATATCACAATACCAAAAAAACAACAAATCAATAATTTTTGAATCAATACATATAGTTCAATCTAAGAGGAGTCAATAGTTAATCCAACTTCCTTGAAAATTGATGTGAAATGGAAGAATGGACAAAATTCTCCAACAATATGGTCTTAGATCATACAAAACCCACCATTGATCATGTTACCTACTATCATCAAAACCATATATATATGATTAGAATAAATAACCTAGATCTATCCTCAATAAATTAGATACATTAATCCAAAAGAGGTAAGATGAAAAAAACTAAGGAAAAATATAAATAAAGGGAACATTTCACGGAATTTAGACTCCAACAAATAATTATTTTTGAACAGATCACTTCTGTATCGAAGGAATACATGTACAGAAAATTGGGAGGGAGATAAATTCACGTTAGGAAACGATTAATAGAAAAACAAGTGGTTATGGGGTAGTTTCAGATCAGATACACAAAATCTATATCTATATTTTGAAACTACTATGTTTAGGTGCATGGTTAGGAAATATGTGGGAAAACTGTTACATAATGTATACACCTAAGAAAATGAATTCAGTGTTAGATTCCTTGAGTAGAAATTCTTATAGTCAGTTGGAAAAAATGCTTCGGATCAATGGCAGCTAATGTCAGGGATAGCCAACATTAACTTCGATTTTGAAGACTTAGGTAGTGTTGTGTGTTTAATTATGTTTTATTTTGTTCATTATTTGGTATAAAAGGTTAAATAGGCATATAAATATGATTATTAATGTTTTTCTATAAGATAAAAACTCAATGGGGGAGACGATTAAGGGATAGAAGCTAGATGAGAGTTTTAATTTATAGTTTAAAGATATGATTGACATACCATTAGTTTATTAGGAAAATTTTATACATGCTTATCACCATTTGATATAGTATATTCATCCAAGAATAAAATAATATTTATAAGGAACTAAAATCACAATTTTGTTGGGTGGGAATGAAAAAAACTGTCTAAGATTGTTTTGAGATGCCTCAACTGTCCTCATCTTAAGGAAGAGCACTGTCGGCCAGTGGGTATGTTGTAATCTTTACTGATTCCCATGTGGAAATGGGAGGATATAGAATGGGGTTTTTTGATAGGTCTCCCAATTAAGGTTTAGAAACATGATTCCATGTGGTTAATTATGGACCGTCTCATGAAGTCAAGTCATTTTATCTCAATTTGAGGGTAACATATGGTAAAAGGATTGTCCAAAATCTATATCTGAAAAGTTGTAAAGAGGCATATTGTTCTATTCTAAATTGTATCAGACAGAGATCCTAGTTTCACATATCATTTTATAAAATCCTTACAGAAATACCTTGGGACGTTGTTTACTATGATCATACTATATCATCCACAAATGGTGTAAAATTTAATAGGATGATACAAAAAATAGAATCCATTATTAGGGCTTATGTAAGGGATTTTAGTGGATTATGGGTAGAGCATAAATTGTTAATGGAGTTCTCGTGCAACAATACATGTGGGGACTCGATACATATGGCTCATTTTGAAGCATTCTAATGTAATTATTATCATTATCAACTTTTTTTGGTGGAAATATGTGAGACTTTGCAAGTTGGACTAAGCCTTGTGTAAAATATAATGGAAAATATTAAGTTGATCAAGAAACAAATAGAGATAGATAAAATTCATCTGAAATCGTATGGGGATCATCATCAGTGACCATTTTAATTTTAGATGAGTGATTATCTGTTCTTGAAAATCTCTCAAGGCTTGGGCATCGACATTTTGGGAAGCAGGGAAAGTGATATCCTCGATACATAATCCCTTTTGAGATATTTGAGTGGGTTGGTGAGGTGGAATATCGGTTGGCTTTTCCACCAAGGTTCAGTTCATTGCATGATTTTTTACATGTATCTATAATAATGAAGTATAAACCTAATCATGGCCCTATTATTGGAATTGATCACATTGACCTAGAGCTGAATGCTATGTTAGTTCATGTGCTAGTACAGATTGTAGATAAAAAAGAGAAAGTCTTGTGTGGAAAAATAATTGTCCTAGTGTAGGTTTTATATTAACATGTTCAGATTCAATAATACTTGTGGAAGAATGAGAAGGAAATGGTGGAGCAATTCTTGGAACCCTTTCCGGACAATGGTGGTTTTTTACTTTTTAGAGATGCAAAGACCAATGGTTGAGACAATATAGCACACCTAATTTCAGTTAACTGGCATTTTCTTTATCTATTTCAAGAATATAAAATGATATGTTAATATTCAGGAGTTTCATAGGAGTTTCAACATACTTTTAAGGTTTTTTAGGATGTTCATGATTTTGATCAGTATTAGTATAAACTATACAACACCTCTAGGATACACTGAAACTAAAACAATTGACACTGGGTAGGGGAACTGTTTTGAGAAATTATGCAGATTCCCAGGGAAAATCATGCAATGCTAGAAACTGGGGAATAACATAGATTTTTCACAGTTTTTCTAACTGTGAGATCCAACTATTCAAGGTGTTTATGGAGTGAATATCTCATTATTGGTTAGTGCACGGTTTTCCTTACCATTTCCATAATTGAGAACCATGAAAAATTATTTCCAAAAATTGTGGATATAATTCAATTTATATCCTAAACTACTCATTTTACCCTAAATAGACTATAACATGAATTATAATTCAACCTAAGCCTTTGAAATCAATATCTTTTGATCTGGGGGTGATTCCTAGGTTAATAAAAGTGCATTGGAGGACCAAATTCATCGGTAAGTGCTCATTATTTATAGTTTTCCTTAGTTATCTTTTTTTCATCTCTAGGAATCATGGATCTAATCCTTTTAGGATTGATCCATTTTTTTATTCCAATATGGATGGAATATAATTGATTTCATTGAAGGGAATGATATTTTATGATATTTTTAGATGTTTTAGTCTTTGTTTTTGAAGTTTTTGTTTCATTCTTTATTTTCACCACTCTTTGATTTGTAGAAGGCCTCTCTCTCAACTCCTCTTATTTATATAGTGACTAATTGATTTCCAATTGATTTAATTTCTTAATTTTTTTGAAAATAATGGTTTTATTTTATGGAATTTCTCATTTTAATTATGGTTCTATAAATCATCGTAATTGGTTGTCTTCTTGGAAGAACTCATTGATTATAATTTTAAAATGGTGATTTTAAAAATATGTTTGGTTTGATGAAAGTTATCTATTTGTTTAAATCATTTAAAAATGTAAAAAATATTTTTATCAAAATGTGTTGACATTATTTGGGCATGAGTTGAATGGGATGGATAATGGTCTAGAAGTACCACCAGCGAAGGGATGGAGTATGGATGTAAAGTAACTCAATCATTGGTAACACCAATTTTGTATGTGGGGGTTCTTGTTGTGTGTAGAAATGGAAATAAGTATGCTAAACAATAAATGATGAAATGGGTTAAAGGATTTGTTGATTTACACTTTGAAAAATAGTGGTTTTACAGAATTATTTTATTTATTTTATTAGAAAATTGTTTGTTTGATAAAAACTTCTTTGAATTTATTTTAAACTATTTTATATAAATGTATTGAAATTGTTTTCCCTTGGGGTGTGAGTTGGGTGGTCATTAGGGAAATCGAAGTGAGTGTTATAATCACTCTATACTAGGGAACTATGGTTCATTTATAGATATTGTATATCAAGAAACAGGTAAAGAGAAGGAATCCAAAGTCTTTAATGGTGTCTCATGATACCTTGGACTGGGAATGTGGACTTAGAACTTGGATGAGTTTTTCAGTTATTTTGGGTGTCAATAGTCTCTGTTTTTTTCCTTTTAGTGTCCACTTTGTACTCTGATATTTTAATTTGGTTATGGTTTTTTATTGGCTTCTATTTCATACTCATTCATCATATAAAGGTTTGATTTTTTATGGTTATCTTGGTTTGGTTGTTTTATTTCCATAGGGAAATCATCCCTCAATTTTTTACGAATCCATTGGCATGTTTTTCTAACCTTTGGTGTCTTTGGGGTTTTACCTATGGCTAGTAATATCTCTTCTTCTTCCCAAGAAAATGGGTGACTAGTGGGATGTTAAACTATCTTGTGTATGAATAGAAAACCCACTATTTCCCTCATAATGTAATTTTTTTGAAACAAATTGTCACAACTGTCCATGCCCTAGTTATTAGAAATTTAGATACATATTTGAGAAATAATTTCATAGGAATTTAATCATCCAATTTGTGTATATATATATATATAATCAAGGGAAATAAAATTAGATTTCCATATAAAAGAAACTAATAGTTTATCTTGGTGGAGAGATCTAATCATTGAACAACATTTCATTGAATTTTACCAAGTGAGAAATAACTCAATTAAAAATGGAGAAGAGTTATATTTTAGATATGAAATCATTACACCACTAGTTGTTTTCATTCATAATTTGATATCTCATATTTTTCATGGTGAATTAATAGTCATTGTGAACATGAAAAGAAATATAAATCAATGTATTGAACCAAAATCAAGTAAGGTGATCGTAGTTTTATAGTAAGTGTATCATTCACCACTTCATTTTTTCATGATCCAACTTGGTGATACGGGTTCTATAAACTCTTCCTTTATCCCTTATAATATCACATAGATTATCCTCATTAATATTTTATTTATTTCATTTGTTATAATAATTATTAAATTCATTATAATTAAAGCATTGAATGGTGAGGGTTGAATCAATTGGAATTTTGATCTCAAATATTATTTTTATCAACCAATTCATATCCCTTTGATAGTTTTTGCAGGATAACCAACTTTAACACTCTTAAAATATCCTTTAATTCCATTGAGACGATTCATTATGCGCTTCTTCCTATATACTTAGAATTTAGGAAATTAAACATTCTTCCCTTCGTGAGATATATCATTGAAACTTCCATGAATCTGTATTTATACCTTCTTATTACCAAGTCCATAATTCCATTGGGATTCTTCATCTTCCATATAAACCTTAAGATCACATCAAAAAATCACTTCATATCTATCTGAGTCTCTTATTTTTAAATATTTTTGGATACTTAGTTTTAGGACACCATATAATCATTCAATTTTACTTTCAAAATCAAGGATATACCAAGAGGCATCCCTCGCAAGGCTTGTAAATTTCACCACATAATAACACCTTGATTATACTCAATTTTTCGTAATTCTAAGGAATTCCCGCTCCATATTTATATGAAGATTATAAAAAAATTATGACACAATATTTTCTAAAACTCCACTCATTCCATAGAGTTAATTAAATCCTTTTTCCTTGCACACATGATCAAAGTCTAATGTTGGTATGCCTTACCTTTTAATAGATAGACAATGAAAACAACCTTTCATGATCTAAGAATTATTGAATATAAAATATCAATTTTATCATATAGATCCATTTTTTATATGATAATATATCGAAATTTTAATTCCAGGATGGTGCTTTTTGTCATATAAAAGACATCATAGAAATTTATTCCTTCTTTAGTGAATTTTGTAGTTTGACATGGTTCATGATATTACTCGTATACTACGATAGGATAGCCAAGATGGTTTTCATACCATCTCTCATCCCATTCGGGTTTTCATTGGGAAAATGATCAATTTTTTCATCACACTCTTTTTTTAGTAAGTTTCTCATTGTTAAATACATTTACTAAAACAAAAGTGGTTATTATGTGTAATAATATATTATAAAAATCGGAGTAAAAATACTATGGTTATGAAAGAATACAATACTAAGAGGTATTTTCCTATTAAACCATAATTTAATCCTAGGATTCTTTCGATTTAATATATGAACTTATTAGATCAACATATGACACCATTAGTTTCACCATTAACTATTTTATTTCATCCATGGTTTTTTTTTGGTTTTATCCACCTATTCTTCTTTACCTGATTTCCATATTTAACTAAACTCTCCTTTGATACCAACTATGTTGACTCGATCTTAACTTATAAATATATTAAATCATTATAAACTTGATTATAGAATCATATAAACTAAATAACACAAATAAAACACACTTTCAAGACCCCAAGGATTAGTGTCCTTGAAGATTAGATACATAATAATCTTATTAAACAATAAAAATTTAACATATCCCACATAATTTTCTACACATTACTTCCACTAGTCATAATTCACCATATACAATCCTAGGGAAAGAGTAAAACATAAGATTAGAATGAGATGAAATTCCTAGTAGGGGAAAACATATCAATAGGTCATATAGAATTATATCATAAACAAGTGAGAATAAATTAACATATAAGAAATATCATGATTAATGTAATAACTCTATGGAATCATAAAAAGATATCATAAGGCATGATAGTATAATTACAAGACTAAATGAAACAATTAAAACCTTAAAATTTCTATCATAAAAAAATAACATGTTACATATAAAAAGAATTTTAAATCATAACTATATTTATTATCAAGAGTAATATAACCTAGAAATGTATCATGGCGTAGAAAATAATATGTTATCCTGCCAATTTCGGTGCAACTCCACTGGGGTGTGAATTAGTGTGAGTGACTTATTACAAATTAAAATTATTTTCACCTATTTATCTATAAACTTATTCAATAAATGTATCTATAAATATTCAGTTAAATTTGGTTTAAATGTAAACATATTAATATAAAAAGAAAAATAGCCTGGCTCACCTGAATTTGATCATAGGTATAACCACCGATGTGTATTATTATATCCCTAGTGCATCGTGTTTGTTTACCCCACTCACGCAAAGATTCTATTTTATTATCATAAAAAATCTTGGTCAATGAAATGTCATTGAACATGTTCTCATAGCACCAAAAAAGTAAAATGAAATCACAAACCTGTTGTTCTTTATACTATGGAACTAACTCGGACTTCCTCTATAAAATATAAGATTATACTCACTCCTCTAAAAGTATGATTAGTAGTGTTGGATCTTGTCTCACCTAGATAGTGTATATCTAAATTCATTTCATAATATGAAGTTATAACGAAGAAGATGCCTCAAAAATTACGATATAGATATTTCATAATCTTTATATCTTACGATATAAAGATATTTTAGGATGGTTTTATCAGTTAATCAACCTATCTGATAGTGAATAGATAATACATGAGTTGGGATCTTTATCTTCTTCATCTTCTTCAACTAAAAAGAGTAAACTTTCAAAACAATTGTGGATCCGACTTTTTATCTTTCTTCAATACTCATAATATTTATTAGTATTTTGTGTCAAGTTATTTTCTCTTGATCATAAAAGATATTGAATATTATTATTGTTCTAACATTTGTATTTCTCTATTTAAATAATAGTTATACCCATTCTTATGAGATTTATATTCTCTAAAAATCCCTTGGATATTTATTTCACGCACTGAATATGAAAACTCTTCAATCTCTAAAATGTAATTATCTATTTTTTTTAGTTTTGAAAACTTATTAAAATAAATCTCATATGATAATTCCGTAAGACTCAGTATTTATTCACCATTTAACATCCATAATTATTACAATATTCACTATATAGAAAATTCCTATACACTTAAGCAGTTTGGGTCATCCTACTGGTATATGCACCTTCTGATCCTGTAATAAAATCCTAGGTTATAATCCAAGAAGAACCCTGATATTTGGGGTGATTTTATATTATTCTCATAGTGGTTTATGGAGGTATCCATGGGATAGGGGATGCTCGGGGTCAATAGAAGTGGTGTTCAGTCAGCGGCAGTGATTAAGGTCTACAGTGGCGTTGGAATCAAGTGTCATGGTTTGAGGATGATAAGTTTCATGAAGAAATCATGGAGATGTTGACTGGTGGTCGGTAGTTAGAAAACAATATGTGACGGTGGTGAATGGATCTCTGCAATGGTGACTGATGGGAGTGGTTGTCCACAATGATGATTGTGGAATGACTCGATGTCGATGGTGGGGGTGTGTCATCCAAAATGGTCCAACAACAAAAAAATTACTAGATAGAAATATATCCATCCTCATTCCACACGTGTAGATCCATTAGAATTCAGAGTTTGGGTCCCATATTTGTAGGGCTATCATATTAGAATAATGGGAGTGTGTGTAATCATCCATCGGTACCAAACATTGTTCACCTATACACAGGGAATTTTTAGATTTGTAACCAACAAAAAATTATAACCTTTTTTAAAAAAAATTCTAGTACATGGAAAAGGGATTTTTCTTTGGTTTAGGTTCTTAGGGGCCTTATGTTCATATACTTAGTACATGTGCATTCTAGGCCTATGGATCGTATAAGGGTTCCCCCTAAACTCAATTAAAATGGGTATTATCCAAAAATAAATAAAAATGCAATAACTGTTGGATTTCAAGATTTATACACTAAATTTCATTTCTCTATGATAACATGAAATGACACAACCATGGTTTATAGTAATTTATCTTGAAATGGATTATTTTTTTCAATGGTAACATAATGGAATTTTTTATTATAGTGTGACAAAATCATTCATCTCATTCCATAATTGTGAATATAATTCCCTCATCCATGATCACCTTGATCTGGTGGTTTATTTTTTACATGGTAATCATATTACATTAGTTTACATTCCCCATATCATGCTCCAATATTCATTAAGAGACTAGATACATAAAAATTACATTATGACAAAATATATTACATTATTTGAGTATAAATAATCTTTATTTAATGTTATCCATCGAGCCTACTACACATGGTATTATTCTTCATTGCATGGGGAAATGGGAAACATAAGGAAAATGTGATATTAGACACTTAGTAAGGGATACAATACAACTAAATCTACATGTCATAAAATTGGAATAATCAATATAATGGGAATAAATAATAAATGAATTCCTTGTCGATGAATATATAAGAATAACTATAACACTTCTAGACCCTGTCAACCAGTGTTAGTGGGTTCTTTATTATATAGAAATCAAATTACAAGAGATTACATCCCCAAGATCAAGTTTCACTAGTCCTAAAGATACAAGATATATAAACATAACATTAAAACATTAAAAATTATATCATTTCAGTGGAAATAATTATTTCTCAATGTTATCCATACATATGATCATATATATTAAACATTTTCACTATCATGGGAAGTGGTAAACATAACCAAAGCGTAAGCATAGATTCTTAGTGAGGGATAGTGTATAGTGGAGGACAACATGGAATAACAATGGAATATGAAATATACCGGGGATAGATAAAAAAATGACATCATATTAATGAATAGATAAGTATAAAACAGTCCAAAGATGAAAAAGAAATAAAATCAAACAGGAAAAATTAAATGATCTCATAATTATGTAAATGATGAGAATGCATAATTTTATATACTATAAACATTCCATTGAGGCCTTGTTCCTTAAAATCATACATAAAATCTAAATATGAACCTATTACCCTATCTTGGCAGTCTCATGAGATATACCATTTCACTAAAAGGATGTATCATTTCAACACCCACCCATTACAAAAAAAGCCTAATTCATTCTATAAGAACTTAGTTCTTCCTTTAAGGTTGATATCTTTCCTTTTAAGTGTATACATAAGACAATAGGGGAAAAGAGGTCAAGGTATGGTTGTAGGCCTTTTACATTACATGACTGGGAACTACATGCCATGTACTTATAGGTACACATTGTGTATGTAAGGCTACACTCCATGTAATCCCAGTACACGACCAAGTAATGGTCTGGCCAGAAACTATACGGACACATCGTGTAATCTCAAGTACACACCATGTACTTTTTTAATTGATTAAATTAGTAAGTAGAATCATTTTTGTGAAAACAAATAGAGTCTCTCTTCAGATGATGAAAAAACAATGTCGTACCTTCAATCCCCTCCCGATTGATCATCTAAACCACGATTCCTTCATCGTAAGTTGTGTTTGATCTCGATCGGTAAACTATTTCTTCCACATGAGATATTCTTCATGATTTTTACACTTTATGAACTTATTTAAGGTTGATATTTTATCATCGTTCTATAGATATATGTCATTATAAATTGAATTAGAGGTTGATGCTGGATGAGGAGATTCTTACTATGACGAGGTAGGTGGTCTTCTGCCTTTCGCTCAATATCGAGTTGTTTATATGTGTCATGGTGTCATTTGTCCATGTTTAGGGTGTATCCATGAATATAAATTGATCCATTTTATGGAATAATTATGATTAGATCACAGAATAAATTAATTTGAACATGTTAGAGCTTTTTGGTTTGATTAAGGGCCACCTTGTGGGTGTGTTTCCCTTGGATGGCCATTGTTTAACTGTTTGGACTAGGATACCTATCATCATGCCTTTATTTCCCTTTTTGGGGTTTTTTAAAAGGTAATTAGTTAAATAAATGTTTACCATGTGATATAAAAATTTATTAAGCCTTGTAATAGTTCAATTCACATGTTATCTTGTTATATATAAATTTCCCATGTGAATATATTTTTTTCAGCCTTGTAAGTGTTAGATTACATGTTAGGATAGTGATATGAATTTCTAATGTGAATATAATTTTTTAATCCTATTGATAGATTAATTAAATTTTTCTTATTTTTTATGATTCCCACATGAGTTTTTATTAATCTAACCATGTAATAGAGTAATTTACATGTGTTGTCTTTTATACTGAAATGCTAATATAATGGGCTCGACCCTATTAACTACTATGCCTGCAGGTGAGGATTTGTTATGCTTGTGAATGATGATTTGTATGCCTATGGGTGAGGATTTGTAATGCCTACAGATGAAGATTGGTTATGCCTATAGGTGGGGGTTTTTTGTGCCTACGGGTGAGATGTTTAATTGAATATTGAAATGGAATGAATTATGACGTGTCTGCCAAGACAAATCACAAGATTGTATTCAATCTTTACTTTATTTTTTTAGATATCCTTTTGAGGTATCTATTGAGGATTTTTTATACACAGGATTGATGGTCTTAGGCTGGATCTCAATAATTATATAATTCAACGTAATTGAATGGCTGTACTGAACATAATGAATGAAAATGGACAACCGGACTTGTAGGATAATTTACTTTTATGTATTTCCAAGTTTACTATTTTTTCATTTAGTACACTACTTGGTGCATATAATCACTAAAATATAGGCATAGATCTTGGGTGGTATCTTACTAGGATTTATTTCTCAACCCCTATTTGGGTCATGATTTTTTTCCCAAATAGATTATATTATTGTAGGTGTTAATAAGGGATAGCGCACTTCTACAGGTGCTTGATATGTTGTTTAGGAGTTGGAGAGAATGGGACCGAGCCAAGGCTTGTGATGCTTCTTAGTTTCCTTTGTTTATTTTTATTTTGGAACATATATTGTGGATTGATGTTTTTTTAGAACATAACATATTTCACCATCTTTTATATGGAATGATGATTGGTTATTTATATTATCATTATTCTACTATTTATTTAAAACATATGTTGTTTACTACTTCCTCAATTGTATTATTATTTATTTTGATGTGTTACTCTCTACCAATGAGAGTAATTTTTTCCACTATCACGCACTAGACCCTCACTGATGGTCGACATCATATGGCATTGGGGGAAATGTGCTTGAGGTCATGTGGCCAATCAAGTATGGGGCACTAGTTGAGTGTCATCTAGATTCGGGATGTTACAAAGTGGTATCAGAGGAGGTTATTTTCTAGTTTTCCTACCTTTTATTGACATTAGACAGGGATAGGAAGGAAAAGGAGTTTAGTAATAAACTATGTTTGGGAGTAACAACCTGGCGTAAAGGTAAAATTTAAATTTCCTCGAACTAATTTGTGATTTTTGGATTTTGAGTTGTTACAGTATCCTCTGACCTATGGGTTATGGGCCCACTTGGATAAAAATTTGGTGGATCGCGTTTCAGCCTTGGGATATAATTTTTGTTGATATGTGCTACATGTGGATGCCAAGATTTGATTCATTGGGAGTATGGGCCCCCACGGATCATAATTTGGCACATCTTTGCTTTATTTTGAAAAAAAGGTTCTGGGAAATTTCTGAGCTTACTGTCTGGAAACCCAGACAACATGGAGTGTGGTCCTATGAACAAATGCCATGTGTTTTTATGTTCAGGAATAAAATAATTGTTTCAAGTACACATCGTGTACTCTGAGTACACATCGTGTGGTATTTGACCATGTCACCGAACTTGTGAAAGAAAAAACGGGTTGTTGATTTTTGATTAGAACACATCATGTACCTTATTTACACACCATGTAGTTTTACATAGGCAGAACTGTGTGGCTCTAGCCATGTAAAAGTACATGTCTAGAAGGGAAGAGTAGAATACACGTCATGTGTCATCCTGACACACAGTTTACCTATGTTGTTTACATGACCAAGGAATGTGGAGTTACACTTGTTGGGACCACTTTGTGTATAAGGTTGTATTTGTTGTCAATAATTGTCAATGAAGATCAAAATGAAGGAGATCAATAATTACTCCAGTGAAATAGAGGAATGGAAATTCAGATGATTGTTTTACTGATCATAAGTTCAAATAACATGTGTCAAAGGTGATACATTTTTTACAACATTGAATAATGGTGAGGTATAATCCATCTGAGGATGATTAAAGAAGAATGAGGATTTGATTAAGACCATGAAATTCTTCATGATTTCATGACAACCATGCAAGAGACTTATTGAAGAATAGAATCGTATGATTTGCATGAAGTATAGAATGACAGTTGAAGAAGAAGACAGTGTGGAAGGGATTGGAATTCAGAGGTGATTGTGCTTGTTGACAAAGAAAACAATGAAATAAAAATTTATTGAAAAAGGGCATTTAATAGTGGCGTGTCGAGTTCATGGGTTGTGGTTAACGATCCATGTTTGATTCAGGAACGTCAAAAAATGAATGGATGATCTGGAGGTGGTACAAAAAAGAGCAGATACAAGGTGGCGTCGTGATTTGAAAAGTGGTTTTTGGCAAAGGGACTTGCGCGCCATGTATTTGAAGGAGTGGAAACTTCTACGCCTAATGTTTTTCAAGATAAGAACATCCAAATATGAAAAAGGGATAAG
This sequence comes from Viscum album, assembly GCA_963277665.1. Lineage (NCBI taxonomy): Eukaryota > Viridiplantae > Streptophyta > Magnoliopsida > Santalales > Viscaceae > Viscum > Viscum album. The sequence continues at coordinate 1,835,923,168 of OY728161.1, forward strand.
GATCACGCAAGTTTTGGGTTTGGTCGCGCAAGTGATTTGAAAAAGTGTTTTTAGAAAAAGGACTTGCGCGCCGATTACTTGGAGGCTTGGGAACTTGCGTGCCTATTTTATTTCAAGATCAGAACATGAAAATATGGCAAAGGGAGAAGGGTGCCCAATTTTGGAAATGGGTCGTGCAAGTGACTTGCAGGGGCAGAGACTTGTGTGCAAAAACTTGCACGCTGAGGGGAGACTTCCGCGCCGTCGCACAGGTTGTCGAAATGCCTATAAATATAGGTCGACCCCTCCTCATTCTACACGAGCTCAACACTAAGAGAAATTCAGAGCTCCCGTCGCATAGATGGGGTGGTCGTGCAAGTGGTGTGTGGTCGCGCAAGTATATGTTGCACGTTAGTCAGTTGTTGCGCGCCCAAGGCGGTCTGGGCGAGAAAGGAATTGATTCACGCAAGTTTGAAGTTGAAGAATGTGTTGTCACATAGGTTATTGGTGATACTTGCGTGCCATTTTGGACTTATGCGCCGAATACTTGTGCGCCGTATTGGAATTTTCCCGCCAGTATTAGAGAAGCGTGCCAGGTATTGTTGGAACACACATGTCTTTTTGAAGCTGCACAAAAGCGGGAAAATAGCCCCATACCTTCGGTGCAAAGTGAGATAAGTCTACGGGTGAAAGTAGGACTTCAACAGAGCATCTACATACAACAAAGTATGTATACATTTTCAAAGATGTAATAATAGTGAACAATTTGTTTTTACGAAGAGAAGTGGTACGGCACACACATGACTAGTGTTTAACACCCTCGTTGTGTTTTGCAAAGAGAATAAGAATGTTTCGTGCATCTAAACCCAGAACTGTACAGAAATAGGGAAATATATCAATACACTCAGCTGTCGGTATTTGGAATTAAAGGAAGAGAAGAAGAAGATTTATTGCATTCAGTTATTTCACTAAAGTAGAAGATTAAATACAAAAGAGCATCAACTCAGGACTCTGATGCAAGCATTGTATCATGCTGAATTGGAGACAAAGACTGCAATGAAAATCTATTTAAGAGACCTTCAAGTCTATAAACTGAGTGGGAATTTTCAAAAGGTAGTGAGCAAGGGGGATTCAATGGGAGTGACCCGAGGGAAGCAGTGAGTTATCCCTGAATCTTTTTAAAGGCAGTGAGCCTGGGATAGAGTGATTGTGCCTGAACTATTGTAATCCACACCTACTAAAGTTTAGTGGAATTTGGTATGACTGGAAACTTGTCGGCGTATGCTCCATGGACATAGCACTTAGTGGTTTACCAAGTAAAAATTTATGTGTCATCTCTTTGCATGCGAATGTTTCATTACTGATCATATCCATCATACAGGTTTAACTAGTTCCTACCAACGTGGGAACAAGATCCTTGTTTTTAAAAGAAAAAGTTGACACCCTGATTTAGCCCTCCCCTCTTAGGGTGTCCCGGGGTCCTACAACACTCCCATGTGATTGTTTAAGGGTACACACTATGTTTATGTTATACACGTCGTGTACCCAACTTTTGTAAACTTTTGAGGCTTTTATTATCTTTTTTAGTTCTTTCACTCTTGAACAGAATACCTTGATGAATATTATTATAATGAGGTGTATGTGATGGTCTTTACAGAGTAATTCCACCATGATTTCCTCCAGTAGTATGCAAGGAGAGTGGAAATGATCATATCCCATAGCTGGTAAGCCATTTGCTACTAGAGGATCCTACAAATGTGACTATTGTGGAACCAGCTATTATACGGGACATAGGTGCAGATGAAAAGTTTCATGAATGATTCATGAGGTTTATTCATACCTTCCAGAGAGTACCACATCCTACCACATATATGGCAGAACTAACAAGAGTATTCCAGTAGCAGTAGCAGCCTTTGTTTTTAGGGGATGGTGAACCACAGGCTGCAGAGTCATGGTTTCAGTCCATGGTAATGATCTTCAAGCATCCTGAAATGAATTTTGAGAGGAGGTTAAGGCTCGCAACTTATATGATGCATGATTCGGCTAAGAGGTGGTGGTAAGTTATCACCCAGATAGAGCATTATCGGGACATGATATGGGGAGATTTTCAAATGGTCTTATATAATTACTATTTTCTCGAGACACTGATGGATGATAGATCTTAGGAGTTTATGCATCTGGAGTAGGGTTCTATATCAGTGATGGACTGGTTTTCTCGTTTCATTGAGATTTAAAGATTTACACCTATTCTGATGGGTGATGATACATTGAAGGCTAGGATATTCGAAGAAATTATTAGGAATGAAATATGATCTCAGGTTAAATTTTTCAACTTTACTTTTGTATATGCCATTGTGAATCAGGCACTGATTACCGAGTGTAATCAACAGGAATCTGTAAGTATGAACTAGGGATGTTTGAAACTGATCACTGGTATTGTCTCAAACAGGAGAAAGAAGCATCGTATAGAGCATTATTACAGTGATATGAGCAATAATAATGTTTCTTCTGGTAGCTAGGTGAGGTGCTACTAGTGTGGAAGATCTAGGAATATGAGACCACAATGTAATGGACTTAGTAAAGTGTTAATATTGTTGCAAGATGGACCATCTAAAATGCTTCTTCATTGAATTTCCACTAGAAACTTGTGAGAGAGGTTCTTCATGGACTCCATGTTTAGATCAGGGTCAACAATTTTTTACCAGTCAAGAAAGTGGAATACGTCAGGTCATTCAGGCTGAGGTGGTAGTCGTGGACATGGTAGTCGGACCCCAATATCACAGCGATAGTAGGGAAGGTCAAATTAGGGTATCCAAGAAGTGTCGCAGGGCTGCGGTATAGGTCAAACTTACATTGAAATAGACCAAGCAGGGGTAGGACCCTGTACCTTCTACTATCATAGTTACTATTATTCACTCCTCTATTTTAACTTCTACACTCTTTGATACATGGGATTCACATAGTTTTGTATCTTTTCTAGTTGTATAGAGCCTTGCCTTTGTGTTTCCTCCTCTAATTATGTTATGACTCTAGACACCTAGTTAAGGATAAGAAAATCTGGTGTGCATTAATGCAAGGAGTTCCCCCTTGAGGTTGGTGGTTTTCACTTCTTTTGGTATCTTTATGTCTTAGAGATGAAAGAATCTGATTTCATACTCAGAATGGACTAGTTAGTCTCTTTTCCATCCTTTGTTAATTTATATCACCACAGGGTGAGTTTTATGTCACCAGAAGGTGGATCGTTTCTATACAAGGGATAGGATGTCTAGGAAAGATGATTTATACCCGAGCAACATGGGCTGAGTGGGATGATAGCACATTTTTCCAGTTTATATTTGGATGAATAGGGAACATGTCATATGGATTTCCCTCCTACGGTTGATCATTTTAGAGACGTATTATCGGACAAATTTTTAGATTTACCTCTAGTAATATTAGTGGATTTCTCAATTGAGCCAGTTCTAGAAGATGCACCGATATCCATTCCTCTTTATGTCATGTCTACGATGGAGATGTAGGCTCTCAAGAGGAAGCTATAGGGTTTGGAGTCAAAGGGGTTTATCTGACGTAGTAATTCTATGTGGGGTTCGCCTGTCCTTTTTTCCAAAAAGGAATATGGTACACTTAGTATATGTTTAGACTATCAAAAACTAAATGAGCTGGATATTAAAAACTGATATCACTTACCACGAATAGATTACATGTTCAGTCACCTTTGAGGAACTCGAGTTTTCTCGAAGATTGACTTGAGATAAAGATATCACCAAGTGCATGTTCAACATACATACATACCACATACAGCCTTTCATAGTAGGTGTGGGATTTATGAGTATCTGTATATGATGTTCAGTCTCATGAACGCACCAGCGGTTTTCATAGAATTGATGAACTGAGTGTTCGATCCTTACTTGGATTCTTTTATGGGGGTTTAGTGGTTGAAATCTTGTTGTATTCTCATAATTTACACAACCAGGTCAACCATCTTTTGATCATTCTGAATACACTGAGTGGTCTTCAGTTATGTGCTAAGCTCACAAAGTGCCACTTCTGGATGGATCAAATTCGATTCTTGGGCACGTCATCTCGAAAATAGAAGTATTAGTGGACCCAAAGAATGTGAGAGCAGTAAAAAACTAAGAGAATCCCAAGAATTTCATTGAGGTGCAGAGTTTTATAGGGTTGGCTAGTTACTACAGGTGTTTCGTACATGACTTATTAGGATTGATAGTGCTGAAAAAGGGCTTGGAAAAGAATGTTGTGAAGTACGTATGGTCAGACTCTTTAGAGATAGCATTTCAATAACTAAAAGGGAGATTAACGTCAGCACCAGCCCTAATTTTTTTAGATCCGCGTAAGAGTTACAATGTTTATTGTGATGCATCGGTTATTGGGATAGGAGTAGTGATTATGTAGGGGGATTGATTCATTCCACACGATTCTCAGCAGTTGAGGACACAAGAGAGGAACTACCTAATGTCTGATCTCAAGTTAGCTGCAGTTGTTCATGCCTTACGTTGTTGGAGACATTACTTATTGGAGGATTATTTTGTGGTGTACATGGACCAAAAAATTATTACGTGCATCTTTACTCAACATGATCCAAATCTGAGGCAGTGGAGGTGGGTGGAATACCTTTATTCATTCGACTTGGATACTGCCTACATGCCTGGAAAAGGAAATACATTGGTTGATGCACTGAGCAGGAGAGCATAGATGTAGGTTGTGTAGTAGGCCTATAGAGAGTGGAAGCTTATCCAATTGTTTTATGAGATTCACTTGGAAGTGCACAACAGTCAGGGATATACTTTCTTTACCTCTTTATTTTTTACCTCTACATTACTGGATTGAGTGAGGATGAGGCAGCTATCAGATTATAAGGGCCTAGTCATGTGGGAGTGTGTAGCGGGTGAGGATTCATCTCCTTGTTGAATGGTAGGTGATTATGAGATCTTGCAGATCCATGGACAAATATAGGTTCTAGTGGAAATACGTGAGGAGCTGATTTTGCAGTACCATGCTTCGGCTTAGGCAGTGCATCCTAGAGTTACAAAGGCGTATCGTGACTTTCGCCGTAAGTATTGGTGGTTGGGAAAGAAGAGAGAGGTGACATGTTTTGTTATGAGGTGTTCCACCTATCAGCAGGTGAAGGTGGAATATCAGAAACTAGTCGGACTTTTACAGTAGTTACCTATTCTGGAGTGGAAATGGGATGATGTCATGATGGATTTTTTAAATATGATACCAAGGTCACCCATAGGTAATGATGGTGTGTGGGTATAGTTTGAAATACATATGAAGGTTTCTCACTTATTTACAATCAAGGATAACATTGTTGTTGATGAGATAGCGATGCTATATATTCTTGAGGTGGTATAACTTCATGGGGTCCCTCATTCTATCGTTTCAGATAGGGATGACCATTTTACGCCTCATTTTTTGAAGAGTTTTTAGAAGTCACTAGGTACATAGGTTCTTCTAAGCACAATATACCACCCTCGGACTGATTCCCAGTCAGAGCATATGATACACGTTCTAGAGGATATGTTCCAAGGATGCGTCCTAGACTTTGGGGGTTCTTAGGAAAAGCTTATTCACCTGGTTAAATTTTCCTAAAAAAACAGTTTCCAGGCGACTATAGAGATGGCACATTATGCCTTGTCTAGTGGGCTATGTCGATCACCCATGTGCTGGCTGGAGGCGTGTGAGTAAACTTTACCTAGATCACATATCATGCATGAGACTTCTGAGTAGGTTTAGTTGATTTATAAGCGAATGGCTACTTCAAAGTCTCATCAAAACTCTTATGTCAATCGTCACAGATGACCTCTAGAGTTCGAGGCTGGGGATTGAGTTTTTCTACGTGTCACACCAAGGTTGGGACACAAGGGGATCCGGAGAAAGGGGATGCTTTCATCAAGATACATTGGTCCGTTTAAGATTCTGGAGTGGGTCAGGCCAGTTGTCCATCGATTGCAGTTACCTCATAGGTACAAGGATATACATGATGTATTCAACTTTTCTTAGTGGCAATGTTACTTTTCGTACCCATCACAACCTTTCATCCTGATGAAGTGGAGTTGTGTAAAGATGTGTCCTTTGAAGAGAATCTCATTCATATTATGGATCATAGCATGAAGATTATCTATGGCCAGTATGTTCATTTGGTATGGTTTCAATGGAAGCACGGATGAGTATAGGATGAAACTAGGGAGAGGGAGGCTGACATATGATCACAGTGGCTGAATATGTTCTTAGATTTTTCTTCATCACCCATGGAAGGGAAATTTAGGGATGAATTGCTTTAAGGGGGAGTTTGTAAGAATCCAGTTCTTTTTTATGGTAAAAATATTTCCTTTTAAGTTTATAAATTTGAAAATGGTGGGAAGGAGGTCAAGTTATAGTTATAGGCATGTTACGTGACATGATTGGGAACTACACATCATGTACTCATTGGTATATATCGTGTATGTAAGGCTAAACACCATGTAATCCTAGTATACATCCAGTTAATGGTCGGTACAAAAACTATACGGACACAGCGTGTAATCTCAAGTACATGTTATGTACTATTTATAATTTATTAAATTTTGAAGTGATATTGTTTTTGTGAAAACAGATAGAGGATCTATTGGGTTGATGAATAAGCTGTGTCATACCTTCAATCCCCTCCCAATTTATCATATGAACCCCAATTCCTTTGTCATCAGTTTCGTTTGAACCCGACCAGTAAGCTCTCAATTCCTGTTGAGTTTTTATTCATGATATTTTCTCTCAATGATTTTATTTAAGGTTTACGTTTATTATAGTTTTGTAGATCTATGTCATTATACCTTGAATTGGAGGTTCAGGTTGGATGAGGAGGGTCGTACTATGATCAGATAGGTGGTTTTGTGCCTTTCTCTCAATTTTGTGTTGTTTATATGTGCCATAATGTCATTTTTTCATGTTTAGGGTGTATCATTGAATGGAAATTGACCCTTGTTGTTTCCTAATTATGATTAGGTCATTAAATAATTTAATTTTAATAGGTTAGAGCATGTTGTTTTGAATAAGGGACACCCCGTGGGTGCATTTCCCTTAGATTACAATTGTTTATACATTTGTCCTAGGATGCCTATGGGAATCCCTTTTTTCCCTTTTTGGGGTTTCTTAAAATATAATTGGTTAGTTGAATATTTCCCATGTGAGATTACTATTTCTTAAGCCTTGTGATATTTTAATTCAGGTGTTTTCTTGTTATACATAAACTGCACATGTGAGTATACTTGTTTTAGCTGTGTAGTTGTTAGATTACATGTTAGGCTTGTGATATAAACTACATGGGAGAGTATAATTTGTTAAGCCTCATGACAGTTTACATCAATTTTTCTTGTTTTGTATGATTCCCGCACGATTTTTTATTATGTTAACCATGTAACAGTGTAATTTGCATGTGTTGTGTTTTATGCTGAAAAGCTGATATATCAGGCTCGACCCTATTAACTCTTATGCCTGCAAGTGAGGATTTATTATACCTACGAGTGAGGATTTTTATGCTTGTGGGAGAGGATTTTTTCTGACTACAGTAAAGGATAGGTTATGCCTGTCTACGGGGTTTTTCTACACCTACGGGAAAGTTGTTGAATTGAATATTGAAATTTAATGACTTATGACGTGTCTTCTAAGCCAAAGAAAAATATTGGATTTAGTCTTCGCTTTATTTGTTTAGATAGCCTTCTGAGGCATCTATTGAGAATTATTTATATGGGGGATTGATGTTCTTAGGTCAGATCTCGGGATTTATATAATTCATTGTAATTTAATGGTTGAACTAAACAAAATGAATGAAAATTGAAAATGGGACATGTAGGATTATTTAATTTTGAGTACTTCCTAGTTTACTATTTTTCCTTTATGCACACTACTTGTTACATATACTCACTAAAAGATAGACGTAGATCATGGGTGGTCGCATCCTAGTATTTACTTCTCACACCCAGTTTGGATCATGCATTTGGGCCCAAAGAGATTATATTGTAGCCTGTGTTGATAAGGAAAATCTCCCTTATATAGGTACTTGAGATAATGTTTAGGAGTTGGTGATGATGGGACCGAGCCAAGAATTTTGATGCTTCATAGTTTCCTTTTTTCTTTTTCTTTTGGAACATATATTGTGGATTCCTATAGTGTACTTTTTTTTGCTGTTTTATTAGAAAATAACATGTTGCACCATTTTTTGTATAGAATGATGTTTGGTTATTTATCTTACCTGTCTTTCACTATTTATTTCAGTTGTATGATGTTTATTTCATCCATTATTTTATTATTATTTATTGCATTGTGTTACACTCTACCAATGAGGGAATACTTTCCCCACTATCGCACCTTAGGCCATGTATGCTAGTTGGGAGCCTCTAGCATTTTGGAAAATGTGCTTGTGGCCAAGTGGCCAACCCAGTATGAGGCAGCAATTGAGTGGCATCTGTATCTTAGACATTACATAATATATCATATACTAAAATATAATATGTTATAAATGACATAATTTTAAATAATGAATAACTTAAAATTATTTTGAAATTATTCTCAATAAAAATTTTCTTAAAATATTTTAGTGTATAGAAAAAAGGATTAAGAGGGATATAAATATATTTCCACAGTAAATAAATTAATTAGGATCCCTATAATAATTCCTTTGAGTTATATAAATAATAATTTAGGATTCAAAGTGTTTAAATAAGTACCCCAATTAAGTAAATAATATGAAATTTTAGCTATCATGTACTTATTAAGATTGATATTTTCAATAAGTTTTTGGAATTGAAAAAATGTGTTATATAGTGATCCAATTTTTCCTAAATTATTATTACATCATTTTAAGTATAAACTAAATTAAAGTATCTCAAAACCAATATCTGGAGATTTAGTATCTTGGGAAAATTAGCAACAAACAAAACATTTACATGATGAAACATAAAAATTATTTAATTCCTAATTCTCTAGATTCTTAGTAGACCTTGAGTTATCCTTATATAATTAGTCACCTAAGGATATACATCAAAGAAATGGGTGATCTAAAATCCCATCGAGAGTATAAATAAGAACATGATTCAATATAAGACGAATTATAATAATCATCGTCAACATAAAATATTCATGGAATAATCATCAACATCATTAGAGGAAGAATTAGACTAAGTCATGGAATGTGAAAATTCATAAAAATTAAACATCATTTCTTAGTATTCAACTACCATACATATTTGTGAAAAAATATAGCATCATGTTCACATATAACATATGTGCATCATCATTGTGAAAAATTATAGTATCATGTTCATGAATATTTTATATTATCTCATGAGATACATAATATTATCCAATGCATTGGAGTGTTATATAATTTTGGGTGCACCCGTCATATCATAACATTTATATAATCATTATTTTCACATAGAAAATATGCCAATCACAGACATAAAGCAAACCATGGAATGAAAATTGGTTTTATGATAATATCATAAAGAATAAATTCACGAATAAACACTGGGGTTCCCAAAAATAAAAAATGAATAACATACTTGGTATAAGAATCGTCAATCTTTAGTGAATAAGAAACAATCTCTAAAGAATTAAATATATGTTTTTATAATGAAGTGTTGTTTTAGAAAAATCATCGCATTTTTCATAAAATCGGATTTGAAGAATGTATATCCAAGAAAATAAAATTTAAGAACAATGAAATTATATATTTTTTGTATTGAATGAACAAAAAAAATGAAATTTGAAAAGAAAGAGGAATAACCCAAAGAAATAAAATTGGGTTTGAGAATCCACATATCTTATGTATGAAAGTTTTCTTCACTTAAATATCCTGGATAATAAAATTAGATTCATTAATTAATAAATCCATAACCTATTATACCTTTATTTTATTTATTATAATCATATTAAGTTTATTTATGGAAATTACGATGAGTTATAGAGTTTAATTATATCATTAGAGAGAGTTTTTTTCTTAGTTTTTGTGATCGGTTCACTTGTATATATGTATGGTAGATAAGTTAAAATGAGATTAATTATCCAGAATTGAAATTATATGTTATTAATGAAATACCATAGGCTTAATTGGTTTTATATATTATTTTTTTAGACGTGAGGATGATTCATTCGATAAAAGTTTAATAATAATCCTTTAGATTAATTTTGGTATTTTTGATCACAAGGAATTAATTTTGTTTCGTTATTAAATATTATGATTATAATTTTGTTCCAGAAAATAGAAAAAGTAATAAAATGAATTTTAAAATCTTTCTAACCCATTATAATGAATTTATGTCTGTCCTATAAGGATTTAAAACAAAATAAATCATAGTATCCATGATAGTGGTAAATCGACACATCATGAATGATGATTTCATTTTTTAGAATTAAAGTGAGAGGAGAAGAGGTTAAACGATGAATTATAACAATAAAAAAATAAATTTATATTATATATATGATTCTAGAGTTATCATGCCACTTAGATAAGGGTATGTGGGGAGAAAATAAGAAAATAAAATAAATTAAAAATTAAATAAAATAAAAATAAAGACGATTTTACCTCTTGAATTCCTTTCCTTGAAGACCGCTTTAGGGAAATTAGTTTTGGTATTTTATTGAGACCAAAGGATCCGGGAAATGGGGACGAGTCTCGGTAGTAGGATTGGATACAAATTTTTCAATCTTCAAGGCCTTGGAGTTTTGAGGAGAATAGGTGGTGAGGTGTGGTATTTATAGGGGAGGAGAGGGGTTTTTTTTATTATTTTATTCACTAGTTTTTTATTTTAGATTAAGAATAAAAATAGGTTGAACCTTATCATTTAAGATATTAAATAAAGAAGTAGGATTCTATATTATGGTGCTTATATGAGCCACGAGTCAATAATTAGTGATCTTAACTTATACTATTATATACCATAAATTTCTATATTTCACTATTCAACAAAAAAATCAAGTATTTTAGACAAATACCAAAAATCACCCTTAATATTTTTCAATGTGTACAATTAAAAAATTAACCCTATTTTATTAAAAAAAATTCTAAATATGATAATTTTAATTTTATGTTAAATCATCATTTACTTCGAAAATATAGATTTTAAAATAATAACTAATTTTATAACATTTTTGAAAAAGTAATTAAGGTCTCATAAATTTATCAAATAAATATAAAAAACAAAATATTAATTTATGAATCTAATTTTATGAAAATAAATTTTCTATTAAATCATTACATTAATTATAAAATTGTAAATAAAAATTTATGTTTTATAAAAATACCAAAAATTAATTAATTATTTTTAAAACATTTATTTACTTATAATATGATATAAATATATCATATTATCATTTATAGGATTAATATATATTTTTTATACTTTCATATAATATATTGCTATTATATTGGCCAAATTACTATTCATAATTTTCGCATTACTATGCCAAAGGTCAAGTAACTATTCCATCAGTATAAGTTCCTTAATGTAAATAAATAACTCTGGTTTTATTTATTATAATATTTTTTGTAACACCCCAACCCTAGTTACCGAGAGTCGGGGAATTATTACATAACATTTTCACGATCATAAGAGATCAAGTCTCGAAAGGCCGATTAGTTTAGTATCCTTGGAGGTATTAGATACATACATAAGTTTTACATTACATTATGAAATGAAAAAACTATAACATTATGTATCCTCTGAACACACTCATATCCCTTAGCCTATTCCTATAGGCCTATCATAATATACTTATTCACATCCTGGGAAAAATAAAACATAATAAAGGGTTGATCTCAGATGCTCAGTAAGGATTACAATATAGCGAAAACTATCATAAGAAAACATAAACATTTAAGGCAATGTATAAGACTAGAACACAAGGCTTTTAAACTTAAAATTTGGTATAATATGAAAAAGATAAATCAAATAATTCCATTTACTTATTCACGTGGATATTCTACTAGTCAAATAATCACATGTAATATCAATAGCTAATTTCATATTGATGGTAATCCTAATGTAGGAAATCATAACCACAAATTCAAGGCCTCGTGACAAGACTACAAATGAATATTTTTTATAGGCCTTGTTCCAAGACACTAGTTTGTCACATGAGACCTATCGATGCATTGAGGGGCGATAATGGGTCTTTCCTGTCACTTACTACATCCAATGCATTCCTCATATGAAAAGGTTGAAACATAATATAAACACTCGTATTAAAACTAGCATAAGAAATGTAAATACATTAACCATAATCCATGAATGGTATAAAAATAGAACATCTACAGTCAAACATATCACAAAATTATCCTTAAAATATGGAAGATTGTATCATAATAAAAAAAAATTCAAACAAATGTAAAATCCAATGAAGGATGTTAAAATAGATAAAATAAATCCAAAAAATCATTTGATTGAAATATCTCTTTCTATTTTGAAATCATTTAAAAGTAATAATGGTAGAAATCCCACCTATACAAATAGTTATTTCCCAATGGTTTTCAAACAACGTTGGAATAAAGAGGCTATACCAACAGATCTGTGAAACCATTGGTATACATTAATATAAGTTGGTTTTACCAACGGTTTTAGTGAACCGTTGTAAAAAACGGGCTCAATTGCAAACAGTTCTTATTAACCGTTGGGATAAACCTACCTAAAATGTGACCCTCCTCCCATCCTGAATTCCCCTCGTGTCGCATGCCCACTTCTCCATCGCGAAATTCTCCTCTCCATCCCAACTCCCCCTCTCCACCACTCCCATCCTGAATCCCCCTCGTTGCCGCTCTTATCCCGACTCCCCCTCTCCGCCGCTCACAGCTCACCGCACACTCCCCTACTCCCATTCGACCCCCCCCCCCCCCCCCGTCGCTCGTCACTCGCCGCTCGCCACTCGTCATCACTCACGCATCCCCCTCCTCATCCTCCTCTAGTAGATCATCACCTCCGAGGTCACATATCCCCCCTAGGTCAATATTTCCCTCACCCGACGTAATCCCCCCTAGTTTGAGTTTTCCCTCACCCGACGTGAACCCCCCTAGGCTGAGAAGGTCGAGCATACCCTCTAGTGGTCGGGCATCCCGCCTAGGTTGAGGATCCCCTCTGGTCGAGCATCCCCTTCTAGGTTTCCAATATTCTTTGGTAGTAATTACCAAATATTCTTCTAGTATTATTAATTGATTCATTGTATAGTTTGAGTTTTATTGATTCAAATTTTATCTTTTCATATTGTTTCATTCATCTGTGATATATGATTGATTTTGGTTTTCTAAAAACATAAAAATTGTTATCATTGTAGTGTTTATTGATATAAATCATTGTAAGTTCACATAGAAGATACCATGAGAACATTATTTCTTTGCGATTTAGGTTATGATGTGTTTCTCGTTTCATAAATAATATCATATTCTATGTGAAATCATTTGGATCTAATAAAAATGTTAAGAATATTTTATGTATAGAATTATTCATACTACTGATGCTTTGTGGATGTAATTTTCATGTGAATGGAGTGTTATAATTTTTAAATGAAAATGGTATCTAATGCATACTGTTTTAATATGTACATGATGCATGTGAAGGGAAACTAGTTTGTGGATAAATGTGTTGTTATTTTTGGATTCACATACAGTTGAATGGGTAACCATATTTTATTAAATTATAAAGTGTTATCTAGATGAAAAGTTCCCTATAAATATGGAATTAACTCATGGGAAATGTGTTGTAACTTTTTTAGAGATGTGATTAACAAGAATGTATTTTCGTATTTTCTCCATGTTGATTTTTTCAATGGAAAAACAACACTATATAAAGGATTCATTTTGAAAACTTATTTTCCTTGAAAAAATATATATATGTGAAGTGTGTGTTATGTGACATTACCATTCAAGTGTTGTTTTTTATCAACAAGTATGGTAATAAGGTTGGTTATCAACTTCTAAGTTATAACACTGATTGAGGCTTTTTTCTAATGAAGAACTTTTCTTTGTAGCTCAAAACTGTTTGATTTTCTTTGCGCTTTCTTATTTCTCACATTCTAAACATGTTTATGTTGAGGGGGGAGGGGGGTTGTCTAGGGGTGGGGGTGTCCAGGGGTGGGGGCTGTCCAGGGGGTTGGGGGTTGTCCAAGGGGGTAGGGGATGTCTAGTGGGGGGCCTGTTCAGGGGGTGGGGGTTTTCAGGGGGTGGGGGCTATCCAGGGGGTTGGGGGCTATCTAAGGGGGTTGGGGGTGTCTAGGTGGGGGACAGGTGGGGGTGTCCAGGTGGGTGGTGGTGTCCAGGTGTGTGGTGGGTGTCCAAGTAGGGGTGTCCAGGGGGTTGGGGGCGATCCACGGGGGTTGGGGGCTGTCCAAGAGGGTTGGGGCATCCAGGGGTTGGGGGGCTGTCCATGGGGGTTGTCCATGGGGGTGGGGTGTCCAGAGGGTTGGGGTGTTTAGAGGGTGGGGGCTATCCATGGGGGTGGGGTGTCTAGGGGTGTTCAGGGGGTGGGGTGGTGTCCATGGGGTGGGGGCTATCTGGGGTATTGGGGCGCTGTCCAAGGGGGTTGGGGTTTCTAGGTGGGTGGGGGTGTCCATGTGGGTGGAGGGCTATCCATGGAGTTGGGGGTGTCAGGGGAGGTGTCCAGGTGGTGGGGTGGTGTCCAAGGGGGTGGTGGGGTTGTCCAGGGTATTGGGGGGTAGTCCAGGGGGTGGGGGTGTCCAGGGGGTGGGGGTGGGGTGTCCAAGGGGATTTGAGGTTGGTTTATTCTGCCCTCTTTGTTTGGACCAATTTAATTTGGGCCTTTTGGTGATTTATGTGCCCATGAAAACTCTATATTATGTATGAATTGCATGAATAAGACTAATTTCCCAATTTAAATAACCCAAATAAATGAAATTGTATAAGATAATAAAAAAAACAAGACAAACTAAATCTAATGGAAATGTCTTAAAAAAACATGTATCGAACAAAATCAAACTATGTTGAAACTCGAGACAAACTGATTATATAACATTAATAGAAAGAGTAATTGTTAATTAATAGGAATGTACTATTTGATATTTTTATTTTGAAACATGGATTTTTTTCCCTTGCTTGCAGGAACATGATTTGACACATGGGGTGTTGTGGTTCTTATATGTTGGGCAGTGACATGTATAGTCATAGAAGATAGGTATGTTTTAGTTTAGTTTTTATTTTATTTTCTCTATCGTATTGGCCAGTTAGGTGTTTTACTACTTTCTATGGACAAAGAGTAGTTCTATTCTATGAAGGGGGCAGAAAGGGTTAAAATTGATTTAGTCCACTAACATTGATCGGAGGTAAGATTTTATGGTTACTACTTGTCTTGAACCTCATGTATCTGAGGATTTCAGTGTTTTTGACTCCATATTATTTTTTCGATAGTGTGTTGGATCGTTTCGTGTTGGTTCAGGTGGATGTGGTTCTCCGCTGCTAATCTAGGTAAGGCTTTAATGTCGTTGGTTGGTTTCTCACTGGTTATTTAGTGTTCTTTATGTGTTTTAAGGTTCTTAATATCTTTTTTGTAGTGCGTGGATCCATACTCATTGGTTTGGAGTCACCAAGTCAAGGTCGAATCACATGCGTGTGCATAGTTAAGTAATTATATGTATGTGGGTTTCCCAGTTACGTGTATAGTCACCCATGGTAGTGATTATGCACGTATGGGGCTAGGTGTGCGCATGTGTGTTTGTGTGTGTGTATATATATATATGCATACGCTGGTGAGTGGAGACTGGTATATGCATATAAGCAGAGGTGCAAGGATCCCCTTTCACATTCTCATTATCATGTGGGTGTGTGCATAAGGTCTAGGTGTCCTTGCATGTGTTTGAAGGTGTGTATACACAATGGGGGAGTATCAGCTTTTAGTTAGAAAGCTCTAAGAGCTGAAGTAGACGACTTGGTTCCACCTTGAGGTAGGGTCCCTCTCCTAGCCTCTTTAATTCAAGAATGCTTTAAATTGAATTTAACTTTTTTCTCAATTATTCTTAATTATATTGAATTTCATATATTGAATAACTGTTCTTTAAAATAATTGTTTCATTTGATAAATAAATTCATGTTTTTATAATAAAACCCCTCCAACGGAGGGCGATGTCTGTGACAACTCACAATGATAGTTAGATTGATCTAGTAGATTAAGTTATTTCATTTTAT
Source organism: Viscum album (assembly GCA_963277665.1). Lineage (NCBI taxonomy): Eukaryota > Viridiplantae > Streptophyta > Magnoliopsida > Santalales > Viscaceae > Viscum > Viscum album. The sequence goes on from OY728161.1 coordinate 1,835,939,330, forward strand.
TAGTGAGGAATGAGTTTTAAAATAAACGTTAAACATAATTAAATGAATTGTGTAATAAATACATGCCATGATTTTATAATAAAACCCCTCCAACAGAGGTGCACTTTCTTCTAAACCAAAGTGTAGTGATGGTTATTTGTATCATGTTTAGATTTGGTTTGAGTTTTCCATATGGATCTTTTTGGTGTTTGTTTTGTGTCATGTTAGTTTTTGTTTTCTTTGAATAATATAAATTGTCTTGTCATAATCATTTAGATCAAACGACATTGCTTGGGTAGGCATATGTCTTGACCATTACACTTTCTTTTTCACCCTTTGAATATTATAAATGAAATTACCATGTTTAGGCGAAGTGAATGAATTTGTAAATTTTTTGTTTTGGGTGTATGATTATTTTCCATCGTTTTGTTTCCTTTAAGATGTTTCATCATTGTGCCACTCAAAACAACCTTCTAAAGACCCCTTTTTATAAAATATTAAATAGTTTATTTGTTCTATCATGTCATTTGTGACCTTATCTTATGGAGAAACTGGTTTCTAGTGTTTTCCTGGCCTCTTGGCCACCCCTTAGGGTGTTTACTAGAGCCTATATATCCAAAAACATTGATGGTGTCAATGTTTAAAACTTGTTAGGATTATGGTTCTCCCCACCATAAGCTTTATCTCAACACCATTTGGGGTGTTTGCATGGCCTTGATGCACATCTAATTTTTTACATACATGAATTCTCCCATAAGATTTGTGTTGCATCCTGAGATGTTAAAACATACTCAAATTCAATTTTTCTCAAGGTGACTAAAGTATTATTATTAGAGTTCCAAGAAATACATATACCACTGATAAGTAATACACCTACATAATTTGACTCTCAATCAGTAGTTTCAACTACCTATTACCACTTTTAAAAACAATGAATATAAAATATAAATTTATCATACCACAATCCCACGTCAAGATTCTATTTTTTATAACATAATATCGGTTTCTATAATGTGAAGGACAAATACATAGGATTTACTTGGAATCCTGTATAAAGAGTAATAAAAATTTGATATCTAGTATAGACATTGGTAAGTAGAATAAAATTTCAATAATACTTAAAAACTCTATATGATCACTAGTCCTCCCCACTTCGAGCCATGATCAGTTGGTTCCATGTTCTATAAGAGTGGATTTCTATCCTGATTTTTCCATTCTATGGATTCATTAATTTCATATGAAATTATATAACATGATTGATAAAAATAAAAATAAATTCTTTTCTACTAAAATATGATTAATTAACATTCTCAACAGAGTTGATGAAACCATTTAAGTATGGTTTTTTGTTTTGTACTTGTCCTTGTCCTTCAAGGTTTGAGATTTTTATGATTTTGATGATCTGATGAGTGTTTTGACCCTTTTAGAAAAAATTCTTCTACATTATCTTTTTTTTCTTTATGAGAACAGTAAACAACACAACCCTCATATAGTTTAGTTGGAGATTTCTACAACAATGGGGAATTTGATGGATGATCTGCTCTGTGATAGTATTCCATGAGTCCTCTGATCAATATTGAGATTGAATAATAATAATTTCTGTTGGCGGGGTGATGGCCGGAATATTTCCCTGCCTCCTCCCGCTCCTTTCGCTCCTGGACAGAAGATGCTGCCCCGCGGATGTTGCTGGACCAGGCCAACACACCGCGGTTATGCCATGATCACACAGCGGTAATGTCGTGATTTGGCCCTGCTACAGGACAACACCCCACGATAGTTCGTTGTCCTGTCATAATTTGATTTATAATATCTAGATAGAGTTTTAGATACCTTACCCACCCATAGTTAATGGGGAGGGGGGCCCTTAGGTAGAAAATCTATGGATTGGGTCTCTCATGAAAAAATTTAGCCACCTGTGGACAACATTAGAGATGAGGGTGAATCTTGCTACTTGTATTCTACAAGGACCATCTAAGTTCTCGAGGGACATCATGGTAAATGTTGGACAATAATAAGACTTTATAATACTTTTATAATGATATTTTTATTTAGAAAAGTGTTTAAAATGTTTTTGTTTTAAAATGATAACCTATTTTTGGAAATTTTTCCAATTCCATTAGAAAAAGGGATAGTGTTAATTATTTTCAAGGTTTTAAAGTGATATCAATAAAGAAAAATGATAATAGTTTAAAGGATTAAAGTCAAATGTACTTTTAAAGTAAATTATTTTGGTCAGATCTGTGATAGTATTCCATGAGTCTTGTGATCAATGTTGAGACTGACTAATCACAATTTATGCCAGCGGGGAGACATATGGAATGTTGCCCCACCTCCTCTCACTCCCTTCGCTCCTAGCTGGAAGATGCTGCCCCACATATGTCATTGGGCTGGGAGAACATGTCGCGGTCATGCTGCGGTCACGACACGGTCACATCGTGATTTGTCCCTACTCCAGGACGACGCCATGCAGTGGTTAGCATTCATGTTGGAATTTTAAGTATGATACCTAGATAGAGTTTTAGATCCATTACCCACCTATAGTTAATGGGGAGGTAGGCCCTCAGGTAGAAAATCTCCGGATTGATTCTCTCATTAAATATTTAGCCACCCGTAGAAAACATTGGAGATGAGGGTGAATCTTGTTATTTGTATTCTACAAGGACCATATAAGTGCTAGAGGGACATCATAGTAAATGTTAGACAATAAGAAGACTTGAGAATACTTTTATAATGATATTTGTATTTGGAAAAGTGTCTAAAATGTTTTCGTTTCAAAATGATAACCTATTTTTGGAAAAATTTTCAATCCTGTTATAAAAAATGACGATGTTAATTATTTTCACGGTTTTAAAGTGATATTAATAAAGAAAAATGAGAATATTTTAAAGTATTGAAGCCGAATGTAATTTTAAAATAGATACTTTTGATCAGTTATGTGATAGTATTCTATGAGTCTTCTTATCAATGTTGAGACTGACTAATCACAATTTCTGTCGGTGGGGCGATGGTCGGAATATTTCCCCACCTCCTCTCACCCCATTCTCTCTTGGATGGAATATTCTACCTCGCTGATGTCCTTGTACCGGGCCAACACGCCGTGGTCACGCCGTGATTTGGCCCTGCTCCAGGACGATACCCCGCGACGGTTCGCAGTCCGGTCGGAATTCGATGTATGAGGCCAAGATAAAGTTTTAGATACATTTCCCACCTATAGTTATTGAGTAGGGAGTCCCTCAGGTAGAAAATCTCTATATTGAGTCTCTCATGAAAATATTTAGTCACCATTAGACAACATTGGAGATGAGGGTGAAGGTTGCTACTTGTATTCTACATGGATCATCTAAGTGCTCAAGGGACATCATAATAAATGTTGGGAAATAAGAAGACTTGAGAATACTTTTATAATGATATTTTTATTTGTAAAAGTGTCTAAAATATTTTTGTTTTAAAATTATAACCTATTTTTGGAAAAAAAAATTGTTCTGTTAGAAAAATTGATAGTGTTAATTAATTTCAAGGTTGTAAAGTGATATTAATACAACATAATGAGAATATTTTAAAGGATTAAAGATGAATTTATTTTAAAATAAATTCTTTTTATCAGCTCTGTGGTAGTATTCCATGATTCTTGTGATCAATGTTGAGACTGAATAATCACAATTTCTGCCGGCGGGGCGATGGCCAGAATGTTTCCCCACCTCCTCTCGCTACATTCGCTCCTACCCAGAAGATGCTGCCCCGCGGATGTCGCTGGACCAGGCCAACACACCGCGGTCACGTCGCGGTCATGCCATGGTGAGGCCACTGTCATGCCACGGTCACGCCAGGGTCACACCGCGGTCACACTGCGGTCACGCCGCGGTCACGCCGCAGTCACGCCGCAGTCACACCGTGGTCACGCCGTGATTGGGCCCTAATCCTGGATGACACCCCGTGGCGATTCGTAGTTCTGTCAGAATTTGGTGTATGATACCCAGATATAGTTTTAGATACACTACCCACCTATATTTAATAGGGAGGGAGGCCCTCAGGAAGCAAATCTTTGTATTCAGTCTCTCATGAAAATATTTAGTCACTTGTAGACAACATTAGAGACGAGGGTGAAGCTTGCTACTTGTATTCTAAAAGGACCATCTATGTGATCTAGGGACATCATAGTAAATTTTGGACAATAACAAGACTTGAGAATACTTTTATAATGATATTTGTATTTGGAAAAGTGTCTAAAATGTTTTTTCTAAATGATAACCTAATTTTATAAATTTTTTCAATTCCGTTAGAAAAAGGGATAGTGTTAATTATTTTCAAGGTTTTAAAGTGATATTAATAAATCATAAGGAGAATATTTTAAATAATTGAATCAAAATGTAATTTTAAACTAGATTATTTTGATCATCTCTGTGATAGTATTCCATGAGTCTTGTGATCAATGTTGAGACTAACTAATCACAATTTCTGTCGGCAGGGTGACAGCCGGAATGTTGCCCCACCTCCTCCTGCTCCCTTCACTCTTGGTCGGAAGTTGTTTCCCCACAGATGTCACTATACCAGTCCAACATGCCTTGGTCACACCAAGGTCACACCGTGTTCATGCCACGGTCCCGTCGTGGTCAAGCCGCGGTCACACCTCGGTCACACCGCCGTCAAGTTGTGGTCATGCCGTGATTTGGCCCTGCTCTAGGAAGAAACCCCATGGAGGTTCTCAGTCCTATCAAAATTTGATGTATGATACCTAGATAGAGTATTATATATATTACCAACCTATAGTTAATGGGGAGGGAGGCCCTCAGGTAGCAAATCTCCGGATTGAGTCTCTCATGAAAATATTTAGTCACATGTAGACAACATTAGAGATGAGGGTGAAGCTTGCTACTTGTATTCTAAAAGGACCATCTAAGTGCTCAAGGGACATCATAGTAATTGTTGGACAATAAGAATACTTGAGAATACTTTTATAATGATATTTTTTTTGGAAAAGTGCCTAAAATGTTTTTGTTTTAAAATGATAACCTATTTTTGGAAATTTTTTCAATTCCTTTAGAAAAAGGGATAGTGTTAATTATTTTCATGGTTTTAAAGTGATATTAATAAAGAATAACGATAATATTATAAAGGATTGAAGATGAATGCAATTTTAAAATAGAATCTTTTTATCAACTCTATGATAGTATTCCATGAGTGTTGTGATCAATGTTAAGACTGACTAAACACAATTTCTGACGGTTGGGCAACGGTCGGAATATTGCCCCGCCTCCTCCCACACCCTTCACTCCTGCCAGGAGATGTTGCCCCACAGATGTCACTGGACTGGGCCAACATTCCGCGGTCACACCGCGGCCATGCCGTGGTCACGCCGCGGTCATGCCATGATAATTTCGTGATTTTTCCCTACTCCAGGACGACACCTCGTAGTGGTTCGTAGTCTTATCGGAATTCGATGTATGAATCCTAGATAGAGTTTTAGATACATTACCCATCCATAGTTAATGGGGAGGGAGGACCTCAGGTAGCCCCCCCTGGTCACCCCGTACCCCTTATACAGCCCCGCCACCCCCGTGGACAGCTTGCCCACCCCAATGAATAGCCCCTCCCCCTGTGGACAGCCCCACCCCCACCCCTTGGACACCACGTACCACCCCTAGACAGCCCCACCCACCCCCTGGACACCTCGTACCCAACTGGACAGCCCCACCCACAACCCTCGACATCCCATACCCCCTAGACAGCCCCGTCCACCCCCTGGATAACCTCTCCCACCCACTGGACAGCCCCTCCCCCTGTGGACACCCCCCCCACACACACACACCCGTGGAAAGCCCTCCCACCCCCCATGATACCCTTCCCCCCATGGACAACCTTCCCACCCCCTGAACAACTCGTACCCCCTGAACAGCCCCACCCATCCCCATGGACACCCCCTACCCCCTCCGGGACATCCCCCCACCCTTGTGGACTGCCCCACCCACCCCCTTGGACACCCCCGACTCCCTGGACAGTCATGCCACCCTCGTGGACTTCCCCCCACCACCTTGGACAGCCCCCACCCCCTGGATAGCCGCAACTCTCATGGACAACCACCCCACCCCCCTTGGATAGCCCTCCCCCTCCCCCAACCACTAGACCACCCCCACCCCTAGCCACCGCCCCCACCCCCTAAACACCCCCACACCCCCTAAACACCCTCCACCCCCTAGATAGCCCCCCTCAACCCTTAAAAATCCCCCCAAACCCCATGGACACCACCCCACCCCACTGGACACCCTCCATGGAGCAGCCCCCCCCCAGCCACCACCCCACCCCCTGGACACCCCCAAGGACACCCCCCCCACCCCACCCCCCCCCCACCCCCACCCCCTGGCAAGCCCCCCCCTAGACCCCCCACCCCGGACACCCCCACCCCCTGGACACCACCCCACCCCCCTTGATAGCCACATGGACATCCCCCCCCCCCGGACACGCACCCCACCCCCTAGACACCCCCATGCACCCCCCCCCCCACCCTTGGCAGCCCCCCTGGACACCCCCCACCCCCCCCCCCCCCCCCGGACACCCCTACCCCCTGGACACCCCACCCCAAACCCCTTGAACAGCCCCCCAACCCCTGAATTCATAATTGAATTCTTTATGTATTTATTTAAGTTATAAATTATGTGTTAATGGTATATGGGTATACTTATTGTATGTGTATACTTGTTTTAATTACCTTGCGAATAATGTGTTAATTCGGTATGTGTGTAGAGGGTAATTAAATACAGAATTGGAGGTATTTATATTTATGTTTGAATTATGTGTTGGATGAATTGAATTCATACAGAATTTGTATCTATGATGCAGGTATACTTTTTAATGGTGTATTGTGTTACTTGTTGTATATTATTCACATATTCTGTTGTGTATGAAAATATTGTTTAAGATTTTTTAGAAGAATCCATTATAAACTGGATATATCCAGTTTAAGGAGCGCAATTGAGAGACTGTAAATTAAACAGGATACTGTAAAACTATTGGGATATAGTAAAGTATTTTTGGGAGATAACCCACTTGTATTAACCTATGTGATGTAGTGGATATATGAGTCTTAGACATTACCCCAACACACCAAGGATTAAACACCCACATTGGGATCAAACCATGTAAAAATACTATATACTTATTCTCTATCTATTATTTTTCATGTGGTAATTATGCATTGGGAATTCATAAGTAGATACATATATCTGAACAGATATAGTGGTTCAAATTAATTGAAGAGGGATACATATAGATACATATATCAGTTTGGTATATATTGGTTGTATTTTGAAATATAGGGTGTATTTACAGTGGTAATTTCATAGGGATGCAGGCTGATGTGGTGTATTGGCAGTAATTGCAGAGGGTTGCAAGCAAGCTGTTGGGAGGGTTGCAGGTAGGCTGTTGGGAGGGATGCAGGTAGGCTATTGGAGTGATGTAGGGGGATGCAGCCTTCTATGAGGATACATGCAAGTTGTTGGGAGGGATGCTGGAAGGCTGTTAGGAGGGATACGGGCTACTGGGAGGGATGCAGGAAGGTTGTTGGGAGGGATGTAGGCGGATGCAGGTTTCTGGGAGGGATGCAGGCAAGTTGGGAGGGATGTTGGCTGCTGGGAGCTTCGAGTGGAAGCAACTATATACCAACGGTTTCCAAGAACCGTTGGTAAATATTTTAGTGGACAACAATATATCCCAATAGTTTATGAAACCATTGGTAAGAACATATACTTCATGTATACCAACGGTTCAAAAACCATTGGTATACTTATATCTCAACGGTTTTATTGAACTGTTGGAATAGGTTAGATGTCAGACAGCATTGGTGCCAATGGTTTAAGAACCGTTGGTAGACATATATACCAATAATTTTACTTAAATAATTGGCATAGATTAAATTCACACATCCTATACCAACGGTTTCTAATAAACTATTAGCATAGAGATACTGCAATGACTAACACACCAACGGCTCTGGAAACTGTTGGATAGACCATCCCAACGGTTTCAAGCCCTTTCCCAATGGTTTGAAACCGTTGAGATATGTGAAATTTCATGTAGTGTAAATAGAACATTTATTTTAAAAATATTCTTATAATATTGTAAGGGAAGCTTTGAAGGTTTATAATTTCAAAAAATAGTTGCACCCACTGTATAAGTTAAAAAACATTAATTACATAATTTTTCAAAAAGGTTATAAAGTACATTGTTTGGAAAGCGAAGGAAAGAATCATTTCCAAAAAAATTATAAAAATTAAAAAAGGGTACAAATGACTTCAACCCCTATTCCATTAAATAAAAAAAAAATTGAAATAAATTTTTAAGAAACTCATATTTGGATGATAAAGAGGTCACATTAGATACTCATTTATAAACAACCTCGAATAATAAAGAGATTTTAAAATTAACCCTTAGCTTGTACATTTCCTTAGTCGAGGGTGGCTTAACCTCCTAAATAATGGTTAAATAATTTTTATTAAATTATTCAATAACCACATACATAAATATGATATCATATATAATCTTTTAATATTGATTTGTTAATGATATTTCAGTAGTATCATTGTTTAGGGTGTCAACTGATTCATTTTCTTTTATATGTTTTTTTACGTAAGTCGTATTTGTTATGGATATGAGGTATTTGATTAATATCCAGAATGATATTAAGTTATTAAAAATTATTTTTAATCATAAAATGAAAAATATTCTTGAACGGTTATGAAGTGGAACAAAATCTCATCGCGTCGTGGAGGGTAATCTGTACGTATGCACGAGCGACAATATCATTCTATTAATGTTTAAATCCTATTTAATTGGATGGAATATTATATGTAAAAAATCGTTATCATTTTATATTTATTATTTACACTAGTTATACTCATTAATATACCCATGAAAATAATGAAGTGTGGAATAACAAACTATACTACGTTGTGGAGACGGTAAGCCATACAAACGCACGTATGGTGAATTTGTAATTAATAGGATGGATAGAAAAATGAAAATGGTTATACCATATTTATAATAATATATCAGCATGTAGAATGTAGTTGAGTTATTATTTTAGTCTGGAAATAACAAAGGAAGAGCAAGTGGATGAAGAAAAGAACTTTGAAAGAGATGATGAAGTAATTACCTCTTATTCGGGTTCATCCTTTTGATTTGAACAAAAGAGCTCCTTAGGTTGGCTTTCTGATCAAATTAAGTCCTCTAGTTTGAATTTAGAGTAGCTGGGAGGATATTTGAGTAGGTTTTGGCTGATCCAAAATGCTTTGGAGGTGTGAAATTAAGAGATATAGAAGTACCCTTTTATAAGATAGGCGAGCGTCACTTTAGGAAAATATTGAAATATTATTTTATTATAAAATAATTTTCGATTTATAATGGATCTAAATGTATTTATTTAAAGTAAAGGATGGGGATGGGCTCAAAAACTCTCAAATAATAGTTTTTCAACACGTATAAGTCACCATATTGACCTTATATTTTATATTTAACTCTTAGTAAAATAGTTTAATTTTTACCATGTCTTCTTGTATTATCAGAATACCTAGTTAATAAACATACTATAAAATTCCAAAAGAACCTAAAATGTATCATTAATAAAATATCTATAATTAAATAAGTCCTTTCACCGACCCTTGGATTTTTAGGACAATTATATAATTATATAAAATAGTATTAGATTTAAAAACTCATTTATGCCAATTTCAACACTATTTAGTATTTGGTTTTTGTGAAAGTCATAAAAACATGATTACTTCCAAGAACTATAATTGAATCAACCCAAACATGTCATATTAACCTATAAAATTCTTCTAATTCATTAAAAGTTTCAATTCACACTTAATTTAATATTTATAAGATCAATTATTTTATTCTTTCATTAATAAGGTAATTACTGCATCATCATTGTGTCATAAATAAATTTAATTATTTAATGACTAAAAATTATAATTAAAATACTATGTTGTAAGAAATATTTTTATATTTATAATGAATAATTATAGTTGGATTTATCTTAGGTTTATCTCTATATTAAAAATGTTTTAGTTATTAAATTTCAAATTTTACACTTTTAACTTTTCTTTAAATAAAATATAATAAATGTCCTAAACTAATTCATGTGGATAAAAAAGGATCATATTTTTGTCCTAAGGTTGATTTCGGTCGAAATACACTTATCCAATAGAATTTGGACATATTTTGGGGTAATTATAATATCATTTTTACCCTTAGTTACCTAATTTACTTTTAACTGTGGTAAATAAAATTCAAAAGTTACTATCCACAAAAAATTATTTTCATCCTATTAAACCTCATTTTACATACTGATATCAACTGTGTCTCTCAGATTTTTGAAATTCAATTCACATAAGTGGTAAAATTGCGTTTTTTTCAAATTCGCAAATGTTCCTAGAAGTTGGGTAAAAGGCGTTAAATAGTTCAATAAAATTTTATATATGTAATATTATTATAAAAAGATACCAATGAATTAAATTGGACTTATATAGGTATTAGGTATCTATTTGAAATTAAAATAAATTCAAATGAAATAAATAATTATTTAAATAAAAAAGTCTGTTTTAAACAATAACGCAGTGTTTTTCACTATACATCAAAAATTAAAAGTTTTCAGTAAAATACCAAAAAAATCACCTTAAGCTAACTTTGATATTTTGAATCTAAAAATGAAGTCCATTTTGAAAAATAAAATTTATAAAATTTTAAAAAGTGGGTATTACTATTCTTAACAACTATTTTGATTGTTCATGGTGTGCTAGAACTCAAAGTTGTGTACAACGCAAGATATTGCATTATTCAAAGAGAAGCATATCATGGAAACTTGGGGTGTTACATTTTCCCCTACTTTAAATAATTCCATCTTTGAAATTTCTAGAATATTACTACATAAAAAGATTCAGGTGGTTCTTCATCATAAGTTCCTCAAGATCCCACATTTCCTCTTCTATTTTATGGTTTCTTCAAAGAACTTTTACCAGAAGAGTCGTCCGGTTTCTCAACACTTTTTCTCTGGTATCAACAATCTTGATAGGCTCTACAAGATAAGACATATCGGGTTCCAGTTCTAATTCTTCATATGTGAGTACATGTGTTGTGTTAGGCATGTATCTTCTCAATTGTGATACATAGAACACATCATGAACATTGGGGAGACTTGGCGGCATTACCAAATGGTATGATATATCTCCAATTCTTCCAAGAGTTTCAAAAGGTCTAATATACCTGAGACTCAATTTACCCTTCTTATTATATCATACAACACCCTTTTATGGAAATACCAACAAGAAAACATGATCTCCTACTTGAATTTCCAAATTTTTCCTTCGGTTATTGGCATAGCTCTTTTTCCTACTTTGAGATACTTTGGTGTGAGTTTGGATAATCTTCACATTTTCCATTGTTTCCATAACAAGTTCTAGGTTTATGAGTTTTTTTCACCAGCATCATCCCAACAAGTTGGTGTATGAAATCTCTTTCCACATAACCCTTCATATGGTGCCATTTGAATACATGAATGGAAGCTATTGTTATAGTAAAATTCTACCATAGGTAAATATTGATCCTGTATATCATGAAATTCAAGTGACCAAGATCTCAACATGTCTTCAAAGGTTTGAATAGTCTATTCAGATTGTCCATCATTTTGAGGGTGGTAGGCTGTGCTTGAACGAAGTTCAGTGTCTAGGTCTTTCTGAACACTTTTTCAGAGTCTTGATGTAAAATGGGGATCAAAATCAGAAAAAAACGATAGGGTTACACCATGAAGTCTTACAACTTCAATAATATATAGTCTTGCTAAACTTTCAAGTGGTAAATATTCTCTTATAGAAAGAAAATGTGCTGACTTGGCAAGACGATCAACAATGAATCATATTGCATCATTACTTCTAGGAGTCTTTTCTATCCCCATGAAAAAAGTACATCATAATATCATCCCATTTCCACTAAGTATGGGAAGAGGTTGCATGAATCTTCCAGGATGTTGTCTTATTGCATTCACCTGTTGAAAAATCCAACATCTTGATACATAATCAGCAATCTCTCTCTTTCTTTTGTCCCACAAATAATGTTCTTTCAAATATCTATAAATCTTAGTGCAACTTGTTTTTATAGATAAATTGGAGCTATGAGCATCATCCAACAATTATTTTTTTAGATAAAGTATATCGGGAACACGAATCCTCCTACCAAATTTCAAAATTCCATCTTCATATACGAATTCAATCAATCTCCCATCATTCATAGCATTAATTTTATTTTGAAACTTCTCAGCATCAGTTTGAGATGTTTTTATCCTTTCTAGTAAATATGGTTTAGAAACCATTTAAAAAAGTACCGATATTTCACCATCTATGATTATTCCAATATCTATCATTAATAGATCCATGAACATAGGATCCCTTTCAACTCTCATCTTGTTCAAAACTCCATGATTCTTTTTGCTCAAAGAATCTACAACCTTATTTTATTTCCTCGGGTGGTACTTTATAGTTCAGTCATAATCCTTGAGTAGTTCAAGCCATCTTCTTTGCCTCATGTTGGGTTCTTTTTGTAATAAAATATGCTTCAAACTCTTTTAATCAGTATATATCTCACATTTTTCACCATAGAGATAGTATCTCCATATCTACAAAGAAAATATTATAGCAGCCAACTCAAGATCATGAGTGGGATAGTTTTGTTCATGAATGTTTAGCTATCTAGATGCATAGGCAATAACTCTATCATTCTTCATAAGGACACAACCAAGTCCTTTCTTTGAATCATCAATATAAATAACAAACCCATCATTCCCTAATGGTAGAGTGAAGATAAGATAATTGAATAATCTTCTCTTCAATTATTCAAAACATTATTCACTCTCTTTTATCCAAAAAACTTTAACCACTTTACGTGTGATCTTGGTTAATGGGTTAGCCAATTGGGAAAAATTCTGGATGAAACACTGATAGTAACCTGCTTAACCAAAAAAACGGGGTACCTCAGTTATACTTGTCGGTGTTGGCCATTCTTGGATTTCCTTTGTCTTTGTAGGATCAACAAAGATTCCATCCTTAGAGACAATATGGATAATAAAAGAAATCTTCTGAATCCATAATTAACACAAGCTAAACTTACCATATAATTCATTTATTCTAATAGTTTTTATAACAGTACGTAAGTGATTTTCTTGATCTTCGTAGATTTTAGATTATACCAAGATATCATCAATAAATACCACTACAAAGTATTCAATATATTCCTTGAAAACATAATTCATTAGATCCATAAAAACTGAGGGTTCATTAGTTAGACCAAAAGGAATTATTGTAAATTCGTATGGTCCATACCTGGTATGAAATGTATTATTTAGAATTTATTCCTTATTCATGTATAACTGATAATATCCAGATCGAAGTTCAATCTTTGAAAAATATTGAGCTCCATAAAGTTGATCGAATAAATCATTAATGCAAGGTTGGGGATTCTTGTTCTTTATTTTTATATCATTGATCTCCCTATATCCAATGCACAACCTCATAGATCCATCTTTCTTCTTAACAAAATGAATAGGGGGTCCCCATGGAGAAACACTAGGGAGAATAAATTCTTTATTACTCAAATCCTATTATTGTTTCTTTAGTTCCACTAATTCCACAGTTTCCATTCAATAAGGGGTCTTTGATATGGGCCTTGAAACGGGAATTAGGTCAATGGAAAACTCAATTTCTCATTTTGATGATGTCCATGTAAATACTCTAGAAATACATCAACATATTCTTGCACAATATGTACATATGCTATTTGAACAATCTTTTCCCCACCCATAGTTCTTTCACTCTCTTCCTCCCCAATAATTTAATTTAGTTGAGCTACTGGGAGTGGATCTAGATGAGAATCAGATGGTGATGTTTCTTCTCTAAAGAAAAGGGATTCCTTATCATTATCAAAAATTGTAACCTCCTTCTTATTGCAATAAATTTTTACATCATGGTATTAAATTCAATCTATACCAAGGATTATATCAAATTCAATCATGGGTATGATGATGAGATTAGAATATAAAGCACATTTTTATGCCATAATGCTAACTGATTCAAAAAAACATTGTTGTAATGATACTTCTCATAGGATTTTTGACTGATAACACCCTTGTTAAATCAAATTGGAAATATCTAATTCTCTTGGAAAACTGGAAAGATATGAAAGAATGTGATGATCTAGAATCAAATAAAGCATTGGCTAAATTTGAGGAAACAATTAATGTACCTACCACCACATTATTCAAAACTTCAACATCTGTAGTTGTGATCGCATAATCTTATCCTTTCTCCCTTTTCCTTTTTTGAGGCAAGTTTCCTTAACTCTTAGAACAATCATTTGCACAATTCCCCATTTCTTTAGAACTATAGAATTCAACATTGAAATCCTCTTTCTTCCCTTTACAATCACGAGATTACTGGCCTTTTTCTCTACACTTTTAACAAGCTATTATTCCCTTCAGGCATGTACCATGGTGTTTCTTCCAACATTTACTACAGGATGGAAATTCAACTTTTCCCTTCTTCCCCTTATTTTCATTTCCAGAGTGTTCAGAATATATCTTCTTCTCTTTCTTTACTTTGAAGTCATAAGACTTAAAGAATTCATTTTATATCCTGATAAAACATGAGACAATATCTTCACACGATGATAGGGATTTTAAGACTAATTCTCAACAGAGAAATGGTATAAACTCATAAAACAATCAATCAATCTTAATCCTTGGGTTATGTATATAATTTGCATTATTCCTTTCTAACCTTGTAAAGTTCGACTCATACTTTGCGACATTCTCATCCTCCTTTTGCCTTAGACTCAAAAATTGTCTTTCCATATCTGCTCAATGGTCACAAAGAAAGTATTTTTATAATAAAATATCTTTAAACTACCTCCATTCCATATTTGATACTTCTTTATCCTCATTTTTGTTTTGATTTAATGACTACTATTGATACAGATCTCTTATGAGGTGACAAACTGCCATGATAACTTTTTCACTTTCACTACTCCCCAAAGAATGAAATATTTTCTCTAAGGAACTTATCCATTGTTCAGAAATAAATGGATTTTTAGTCCCATTTAATTTTGGTGGTTGTTTCCTCATGAAGTGTTCTAACATTGATCCTTCGCGTTGTGGATCAGGGTGCTCTATACGGGTAAGGTTATTATTCATAACCTGAGTGAGTTATCCTAGTATGGTTAGAAGTTGTTCCACACCATTTGCATCACCATCTAAACTATAATTATCTTGAGTAGGAGGGTAATCCCTACATGGATTATGTGCGTTGATACGGTCTCCATTCCTTCCACTATGATCCATTTCTAAACAATGGCATACACTAGATTAGATTATGAATCACAATAAATTATTCCAAACTAGTAAAATACCTAACATAAATTGAACAGTTTATGCATATAATCCATAATTGTAAAAATGTTTTCTTTGAGGAGGTGTTTATTAATAAATCCTTCATAATGTTTTTTAAAGAAAATTTTAATTATCCTAAGCATATCTTCTAGGAGTGTCGTAACTAGGAGTTCGATAAGGCCCATTGTCGTGCACCAGTTCCCGTTCGGGTCTAGCTCAAAGTGTTGTTTTTGGGTTTTACCCCAAGATACATCTGTCTCGTAGCCACCTCTACCAGCTCGTATCTAGTTAGGGATGTATTGCACAGAAAATTTAAAAAATATCTACATTACCAATATTCTTGGATGTTCTTCTATACTAGTCCTCAAATTCTATCTTAGGGTAATGTTCTCTAATCGGAGTTTTTCGAAATCTAGTTTCCAATGTTTGTACTAAACTTCCTTTCATACCAATGGTAATTCCCCAACACTAGTTACACAGAGTCTTTTCATTATTACATTACATTGGCATGATCACAAGAAATAAATTCTTGAAAGATCGAATAGTTTATTATCCTTAGAGGTACTAGATACATACATACGTTTTACATTACATTGTGAAATGAAAAAACTACAACATTGTGTCTCCTTCAAACACACTCATATACCTTAGAATATTATTGTAGGTCAATTATAATATACTTCTTCACATCCTGGGAAAAATAAAACATATGAAATGGGTGATCTCAGATGCTCTGTAAGGATAATAATATAGTGGAAACTATCATAATAAATCATAAACATTTAATGAAATGTATAAGACAAAAACAAAAGAATTTTAAACGTAAACTTTTTCATAATATGGAAATGAAAAATAAAATACTTCCAATTAATTATCTACATGGATATTATACTAGTCAAATAATCACATATAATATCAATAACTAATATTATAATGAGTTAATTCATAATGTCGGAGATCATAACCAAATAGGCAAGGCCTCGTGCCAAGACTATAAATAAAGATTTTGTCAAGGCCTTGTTCCAATACATTAGTTTGTCTCGTGATACCTATCAATGTGTCAAGGGGCTGTAGCGGGCCATGCCCGTCACTTACTACGTACAATACATTCCTCATATGAGAAGGTTGAAACATAATATAAATACTCGTATTAAAACAAGCATTCCAAACGTCAACACTTTAACCATAAACCATGAGTGGTATAAAAATATCACATTCACTGTCAAACATATCAAAAAACCATCAATATAATATGGTAGATTGTATCGTAATAAATCAACTTCAAACAAACGTAAAATCCAATGAAGGATGTTGACAGAGATGAAATCAATCCATAAAACTATTTGAGTGAAATGTCTCTTTCTATTTTGAAATAATTTAAAATTAATGAAGAAATTTACTTTAAAAATATTCTTATAAGCATGTAAAGGAATATTAGAAGTTTTTTAATGGCGTAAAATAGCCACACCTATAACACCCCAAGGTTTTGAAAATAAATATAGAATTCTATTTTATAATCTATCCTCTTCTATGTTTTGAATTTCAAGAAATGGTCATATAGAGTTGTGTTCAGTAAGTCATTTGGAGTCTGATAGAACAAACTTGATTTTTGGTGAATGGTAAAATACCCTTATGAATAATAATATGAATAGTAATATGACCTCATGAATATTAAATAATAATATTATTTTATTTTCTTAAGTCAATAGGATAATGGGATCTTAATTAATTTACCAATGTCACATAAAACTAATTGCACTTCAAGATTGTTTTTTTTCAAATTAACTTTTACCTTATTTAAAAATTAAATTAACAATATTTAGAAAATTATTTTTTAAAATTAAATTTCACTTTTGAATTCTACAGATAGAAATATGGTAGGGGTGAATTTTTTGGGATTTTTCTAAAATACTTGAATTTTTCATGAATAGTGAAAAATACAGTTTTGAGTATTCAGTAGTTTAATGACATCATAATGACATAATAATTAAAATAAAAGGCTGGTCAACTTGTTTATAGTAACTTATGACATGGGGTGTCCCAAGTGTCTTAAACCATGGGCAAATCCCATGGGAAATCCCATGGTTTGGCAAAAACCACTAATGAGGTGTCCCTTTGAAATTATTAAAGAAATACCTCTCTTTTTATATAAATACACACTCATCCATTAGTTTTATTTCATTCCAAATCACTCATCCTCAAAGATCTGGTGGTTTTATCTCTCTAAGATTCCTCTCAAGGTGTCCTTAATCCCCCAAGGTTCCAGCCTTCAAGATCTAGGAGGTATTCTAAAAGGTAAGGGGATCCTCCATTCTCTTCTTTATGTCAACACTTCTTTTATGTTATCTCTTTTAATTTACATTCTAATGTGTAGGGGTTTGATTATATATATTCTTATTACTTTAATTTTTATTTCAATATGATGAGGTACCCTTTTGATCTCATCATTTCATTTTATGAAATATTAAGCGACGTTGTTAGGCTGCTGAATTTTTCATAAGGGATCTCTCACCTTTTCTCTTATTTTCAAGATCATCTCTATTCTTTTTCTCTCCTCACCTACATTGTCCAGATGATCATGATAACTCCAGTAACACATATATATTGGATTTATGTCATGTGAATGGAAGACCCATCATAAATATTCTTACTCCCTCCCTTTTATTTTTATAAACGAAATCAACATCCATGAGGTTCCAATTTATAGCCTTCGTGGACGACGAAGTTTCGTTCTTAAATTTCTTCTTCATTACTGGTCATGAAACCATATTTATGGTTTAACCAGACAATAATATATTTATTATAACATAATTAATATTCAATAACCAGAATATGTACATATAATTAAGTTATATGACAAAACTAGTTCATAAAAATCCAAATACTGCCAAATAATCGAAGTGGTTCTCATCTAATGATTCATACTCATTCCATATAACCAAATGATATAAATGACCATTACCAATTATTTATGTTCATAAATAATATATAATTCCAATACTGGAGATTTATAACCATTCCACATGAACTCCATTACTTAAAAACAACTGAACTGATTATGAAAACAGAGAAAATGAACACCCGAGAACAATGAAATTCAATATAATAACTTAGAAATAAGGGTATAAATGAACTAAACAGAATTATGATAAACTAAATACATGTATAATATGTTTTTAAATAAGTTATTAATAATTATAATTTTATATTCTAGGAGCTTAATTTCGAGATAAGAACACGTTTGGAGTTAAGGTAAGGGTTTTCACCCGAACTTCCATTTTCATTTGGGTTACTTTCATTGTCTAATTACATCAATGAAATTATTATGTATTTTTTTGTACCCATAATATATTCTGTGTGAGTATTATATATATGTTTACAAACCATAACCCTTATTTATTTTATGGATAGTTACACATTTTAAAAGTAACTTTCAAAATTGTTTCCAAAATATAAGTTCGATTCAAGGGAATTTCTCCAATTCATATCTATTTACAAGGGAACTATATAATATATTTTTGGAAACCATTATATTTCTAAAAATACTCATTTTATTATGAAAATAATATCTTACATAACTTCTGGTTTTATACAAAGATTTTCCAAAAGAACTCTTCTTTTCAAAATAAAAGAGTATTTATCTCAAAATTGCTTAATGATTTTATAAGAGTATTTTCATTCAATGCTCTTATTGATTACATGGTATTATTGGGTTTAATAATTTATGAAGAAATATAAAATATTTTATTTAATGGTTTATGACTAACTTTATTGTGGATGATCTATCCTAAAACCATTTATCATATTATTCTGAATGGTTAGTGTTTATGTTCAATAATTGGTGAAAGTTAGTTACATTTCATATGATAGTTTAAATATGAATGTATATCTTGTTTATGTTGATCCCCTCTCATACGAGGAATGAATTGGACTTATTATGTGATGAGTGGGGCCCGATAGATCCCCTCGATGCATCGATAGGTCTCATGATACGAAATATGGTCTTATCACGAGGCCTTGACAAAATGATTATTAAATGGTCCTAGCACGAGGCTTGGACGGTATGGTTATGATGTCCGGCAAATGCACTTCCCTCATTATGATTCTAGTATTTGAAGTTCATGTGGCTATTGGACTAGTATAATACCCATGATTATGTTTTATTATGGCATTATTTATTCAACTCATATTTCTGTCGTAATGTGTTCAAGTTCTTTATTAAAGGCATGTGTTTTCAATTATTCATCATGTCTAACATTTATATTAAATTCTTCTACATTGATTACTCTTACTGATCATTTGATCTCACCCCTTTATTATGTTTAATTTTCTCAGGACATGAAGAAGTAATTTATGAATGACGTGCAAGCATAATCTAGGAGACGTTTTATTTCTAGTGGAATAAAATAGTGTTTTGTTTCCCTTCATGTTTTAATGATAAACTTATGTATGTAACTTGTTTCCAATAATACTAAACTACTCGGTCTTTCAGGATTCATATTCCTTTTATGTATGATAACGTAATCAAATAAGGCACCGGATCTGGGCAACTGGGGTCTGGTCCTTACAGTTGGTATCAGAGGAAGTTTAGTATAATACTTGGAAACTAGTTTTAGAAAATGTAGAATTAGGGAAGAGTCGCTAAGTTAGTCTTTGAGGATAAACATACAAGAACGTCCTGGTATTTTGGTAAGGAATAGATTATATGGATCTTTCAAGAAATACATCCATGTCTGGATACGAGCAGGTAGAGGCGGCTCTAGCACAGATGTATCTAGGGGTAAAACCCAAAAAATCCGCTTTGATATAGACTCGAATAGGAACTGGTGCATGACAATGGGCCTTGCTGCACTCTTGGTTACGACACTCTCGGGGGATAAGCTTAGGATAATTCACATTTTCTTTAAAATCCGTTATGAAGGAGTTTAATGTAAATATTCCTCAAAGAAACCATATTTTTGAATATGGGATTAACCATTCGTAGGATCTCAATTTTTTATAAGTATTTTTTTAAGTTAAGATTATACATTATGATTCATAACCTAATCTAGTGTATTCCATTATCTAGATATGGCACCTAGTGGACGGAATGGGAATATCAAGAATGCACGTGTCCCCTGTAGGGATTTTCCTCTGACGCAAGATAATGATCTTGGCTCTGGTGCTGTGACTGGTGATAAGAAACTCATAACTATACTAGGACAACTTACTGAGGTTATGAATAATAACCATACCCGTATGGAGCATCCAGATCCACCATGTGGAAGAGCCATGCTAGATCTCTTTATGCAACAACAGCCTCCATCATTCAACGGGACTACAAACCCGTTTGCAGCAGATCAGTGGATATGTTTCCTTGAGAAGATATTTCTCACCTTGGGATGTAATGAAATAGAGAAGGTTGTCATAGCAGTCTATCGTCTATCGGGAGATGCGGATCAGTGGTGGTCCTTAATCCAAAACACAAAGGAGGAGTAATGGTTAGAAGAGATGGAATGGAGGGATTTTAATGAAATATTCTTAGAAAAATATTTCCCTTGTGAGTATCGAGCAGATATGGAGAGACAATTCTTGAATCTGAGGAAGAAGGAATATGATAATGTTGCAAGGTACGAAGCTAACTTCACAAGATTAGCAAGACATGTTATGGACTAAATAAAAAATACAAGGAGAAAAATTGATCAATTCTTTGATGGCCTAAATCCATTCCTCCAACGGGCACTAGTCTCCCAAATTTTTTCATCATATGAGGATATAGTTTTATGTGCCATCAAAACAGAAAAATAATTCTCTAAGTCTTATGAATTTAAGGGAAAGCAAGAAAAGAAGAGGACGACTGAAAACCCTGGGAAAGAAAATAAGGAAATGGGGAAGAAGGGAAGAGTTGAGTTTCCACCATATGATAATTGTGGAAAGAAACACCCTGGTGCATGCTTAAAAGGAAAAGGTGTATGCTACAAATATGGTCAGAAAGGCCATCTTGTTGGTGACTGCAAAGGGAATAAGGAGGACAATGATGTTCAATGCTATAGTTGTCGTGATATGGGACACTATTATAATGATTGTCCAAAACATCACAGAAATATGCAATAGATAGGGCCAAGGGATCAGGGATAAGCTTATGCAATCACAACTACAGAGGTTGAGGTTCCTAATGACGTGGTGGCAGGTACTTAAATTTTTTCCTCAAGTTTAGACAATGATTTATTTGATTCTATATCATCACATTGTTTCATATCTTCCCAGTTTGATAAGAAAATTAGATATTTCCAATTTGATTTAATAAGGGAGTTGTTAGTCAAAACTCCTAAGGGAAGTATCATTGCTACAAAGTTCTGTGAATCGGTTCCCATTAGGGTATACAAATGTTCTTTATCTGCTGATCTCATCATCATACTCATGATTGGATTTCATATAACCCTCAGTATGGATTGGATTTCAGACCATGATGCAAAAATCTATTATAAGAAGAAGGAGGTTTAGATTTTAGATGACGATGATAAAGAACACCTTATCTTTAGAGAAGAATCTTCACCGACTGATTCTTATCTAGATCCACCCCCAATATCTCTACTAAATTCAATTATTTGGTAGGAAGAGAATGAAATAACTGTGGGTGAGTAAAGGAATGTTCAAATAGAGGATGTACCTATTGTGAGAGAATATGTTGATGTGTTTCTAGAAGATTTACCTGGACATCCTCCAGAACGAGAAATTGAGTTTTCCATTGATTTAATTCCTGGTTCAAGGCCCATATCGAATACCCCTTATAGAATGGCCACTATGGAACTAGTGGAACTAAAGAAAAAACTAAAGTAATTGAGTAATAAGGGATTTATTCTCCCTAGTGTATCTCCATGGGGAGCCCCTGTCCTTTTTTTAAGAAAAAGGATGGATCTATGAGGTTATGTATCGACTATAGGGAGATCAATGCTATAACAATAAAAAACAAGTATCCCCTACCTCGCATTGATGATTTATTTCACCAACTGCATGGAGCTCAATAATTTTCAAAGATTGACCTTGGATCTGGATATCATCAATTGAGTGTGAATAAGGAAGAAATTCTGAAAACGTCATTTCGAACAATGTATGGGCATTACGAGTTTACAGTAATTCCTTTTGGATTGACTGATGCACCCTCTATCTTCATGGATCTAATTAATAGAGTTTTCAAGGAATATATCCATGATTTTTTAGTGGTTTTCATTGATGATATCTTGGTATACTCCAAAATATGAGAAGAACATGAATATAACTTGCACATTATCCTGAAGACTCTTAGAATACATGAATTATATGGGAAGTTTAGCAAGTGTGAATTCTGACTTCAGGAGATTTCTTTTCTTGGCCATATTGTTTCTAAGGATGGAATCCTAGTTGATCCTGTAAAGACAAAGTCAATCCAAGATTGGCCCACGCTAACAAACATAACTGAGGTATGTAGTTTTATTGTCTTAGCAGGTTATTACAGGCATTTTGTTCATAATTTTTCCCGACTAGCTAACCCGCTAACAAAGATCACACGTAAAGGGGTTAAATTTTTTTGGACAAAAGATTGTGAAGAAGTTTTCTAAGAACTGAAGAGAATATTAGTCAATGCTCCTATATTGACTCTACCATCGAGGAATGATGTGTTTTTTATTTATAGTGATGCTTCAAAGAAAGGACTTGGTTGTGTCCTTATGCAAAATGATAGGGTTATTTCTTATGCATCACGACAGCTAAAAATTCATGAGAAAAACTATCATACTCATGATCTTGAGTTAGGTTCAATGATCTTTTCGTTGAAAATATGGATACATTATCTCTATGGTGAAAAATTTGAGATTTATACTGATCACAAGAGTTTGAAGTATATTTTCTCACAGAAAGAACTCAAAACGATGCAAATGAGATGGCTTGAACTACTCAAGGATTACGACCGCACGATACACTACCACCTGGGGAAGGAAAATAAGGTGTTTAATGCTTTGAGAAGAAATTATCATGGAGTTTTGAACAAGAGGAGGGTTGAAAGGGATCCTATTTTCATGGATATAGTAAAGATGGATATGGGAATAACCATAGAAGGTGAAACATCAATGATTTTTCAAATGGTTACCAAACCATATTTACTAGAAAGGATAAAAATTTCTCAGTCTGATGATGAGGAGTTTCACAAGAAGATTAAAGCTGTGAATGATGGAAAATTGAGTGACTTCATATATGAAGATGGAATTTTGAAATTTGGGAAGAGACTGTGTGTTCCCGATATACCTGATCTAAAAAGGGAATTGATGGATGATTCTCATAGTTCCAATTTCTCTATACACCCCGGTAGCACTAAGACATATAGAGATTTGAAGGAACATTTTTGGTGAGACAACATGAAGAGCGAGATTGCTGATTTTGTATCTAGATGTATGGTTTGTCAACAAGTGAAAGCTGGAAGGCAACAGCCTGGAAGAGTATTGCAACCACTTTCCATACCTGAGTGGAAATGGGATAATATCACGATTGGCTTTGTCATGGGACTACCAAAGACTCCTAGAAGGAACAATTCAATATGGGTCATTATCGATCATCTTACCAATTTAGCACATTTTCTTGCTATAAGAGAAGATCTACCACTTGCACAACTAGCAAGACTATATATTAATAAAGTTGTGAGACTTCATGGTGTACCCATATAGATTTTTTCTGATCGCGATCCATGTTTTACATCAAGATTTTGGAAAAGTCTTCAGAAGGCCCTAGATACTATTCTTCGTTTGAGCACTGCCTAGCACCCACAAACTGATAGACAGTCAGAACGGACTATTCAAACATTGTAAGACATGTTTAGGTCTTGTTCACTTGATTTTCAAGGCATGTGGGATCAGTATTTACCTCTCGTAGAATTTTCCTACAACAATATCTTCCATTCAAGTATTCATATGGCACCCTATGAAGCATTATATGGGAGGTGATGTCGTACACCAACTTGTTGGGATGATGTTGGTGAAAGAAATCTCGTGGGCCCAGAACATGTTGAAGAAACAACGGAGAAGGTGAATATTATCCAGAACCATATAAAAATAGCTCAAAGTAGGTAGAAGAGCTATGCTGACAACCGAAGGAATGATTTGGAATTTCAGGTAGGAGATCATGTTTTCTTCAAGGTATCTCCATGGAAGGGAGTTATACATTTCAGTAAGAAAGGTAAATTGAGTCCCAGGTACATAGGACCTTTTGAAATTCTGGACCGAATTGGAGTCGTAGCTTACCGTTTGGAAATGTCGCCAAGTCTCTCTAAGGTTCACAATGTGTTCCACGTGTAAATGTTAAGAAAGTACATATCAGACCCAACACATGTACTCACTTATGAAGAAGTGGAACTTGAGCCCGATCTATCTTACTGTGAAGAGCCTATCAAGATTCTTGATACTAGAGAACAAGTATTGAGAAATCGGACGGCTCGACTGGTAAAGGCTCTATGGAGGAACCATAAGATGGAGGAAGCAACATGGGAGCCTAAGGAGCTTATGTTAAAGACAAACCCGAATCTTTTTAGGTAATATTCTGTGCATTTAGAGGAAGAAATTTTTGTGAGGGGAGAATGTAACACCCCAAGGTTTTCAAAATAAATATAGAATGCAATTTTATAATCTATCCTCTTCTATGTTTTGAATTTCAAGAAATGGTCATCTAGAGTTGTGTTTAGTAAGTCATTTGGAGTCTGATAGAACAAACATGATTTTTGGTGAATAGTAACATACCCTTATGAATAGTAATATTAATAGTAGTATGACCTCATGAATATTAAATAATAATATTATCTTATTTTCTAAAGGCAATCAGATAATGGGATCTTAATTAATTTTCCAATGTCACATTAAACTAATTACACTTCAAGATTGTTATTTTTTAAATTAATTGTGACCTTATTTAAAAATTAAATTAATAATATTTAGAAAAATATTTTTGAAAATTGGATTTCACTTTTTAATTCTACACTTCGAAAAATGGTAGGGGTGAATTTTTGGGATTTTTCTAAAATACTTGAATTTTTCGTGAATAGTGAAAAATACAGTTTTGAGTATTCAGTAGTTTAATGAAATCATAATGACATACTAATTAAAATAAAAGGCTGGTATACTTGTGTATAGTAACTAATGACATGAGGTGTCCCAAGTGGCTTAAACCATGGGAAAATACCATGGTCAAGCCCATGGTTTGGCAAAAACAGCTAATGAGGTGTCCCTTTGAAATTATTAAAAAAATACCTCTCTTTTTCTATAAATACCCACTCATCCATTCGTTTTCTTTCATTCCAAATCCCTCATCCTCAAATATCTGGTGGTTTTACCTCTCTAAGATTCCTCCCAAGGTTTCCTTAATCCCCCAACGTTCCAACCTTCATGATCTAGGAGTTATTCTACAAGGTAAGGGAATCCTTTATTTTCTTCTCTATGTCGACACTTATTTTATGTTATCTATTTGAATTTCCATTATAATATGTTGCGGTTTGATTTTATGTATTCTTATTACTATAATTTTGATTTTAATATTATGAGGTTCCCTTTTGATCTCATCATTTCATTTTAAGAAATGTTAAGCGACACTGTTAGGTTGCCGAATTTTTCATAAGGGATCTCTCACCTTTTCTCTTATATTCAAGATCATCTCTATTCTTTTTCTCTCCTCACCTACTCTGTCAAAATGATCAGGATATCTCCAGTAAAATATATATACTGGATTTATTTCATGTTAATGGAATACCCATCATAAGTATTCTTACTCCCTCCCTTTTATTTTTGTAAATGAAATCAACGTCCATGAGGTTTCAATTTATAGCCTTTGTGGAAGACGAAGTTTCGTTCTTCAATTTCTTCTACAGTACTGGTCAGGAAACCATATTTATGGTTTAACCAGACTATAATATATGTATTATAACATAATTAATATTCAAGAACCATAATAAGTACATATAATTAAGTTATATGACAAAACTAGTTCATAATAATCAAAATACTGCCAAATAATCGAAGTTGTTCTCATCTAATGATTCATCCTCATTCCATATAACTAAATGATAGAAATGACCATTACCAATTCATTATGTTCATAAATAATAAATAATTCCAATCCTGGATATTTATAACCATTCCACATGAACTCCATTACTTAAAAAACAAGTGAACCGATTATGAAAATGGAGAAAATGAACACCCCAAAACAACGAAATTCAATATAATAACTTAGCAATAAGGGTATAAATGAACTAAACAGAATTATGATAAACTAAATACATGTCTAATAGGTTTTTAAATAAGTTATTAATAAGTATAATTTCATATTCCAGGATCTTAAGTTTGAGAGAAGAACACGTTTGGAGTTAAGGTAAGGGTTTTCACCCGAACTTCCATTTTCATTCGGGTTACTTTCATTGTCTAATAACATCAATGAATTTATTATGTATTGTTATGTACTCATAATATATTCTGTGTTAGTATTATATATATGTTTAAAAACCAGAACCCTTCCTTATTTTATTTATAGTTACATGTTTTAAAAGGAACTTTCAAAATTGTTTCCAAAATAGAAGCCTGATTCAAGGGAATTTCTCCAATTCGTATCTATTTACAAGGGAACTCTATAATCTCTTTTTGGAAACCATTACCTTTATAAAAATACTCATTTTTATTATTAAAATACTATCTTACTTAACTTCTAGTTTTATACAAATATTTTCCAAAATAACACTTCTTTTCAAAATAAAAGAGTATTTATCTCAAAATTGCTTAATGATTTTATAAGAGAATTTTCATTCAATGCTCTTATTGTTTCCATGGTATTGTTGGGTTTAATCATTTATTAAGTCATATAAAATATTTTATTTAATGTTTCAAGACTAAATTTATTGTGGATGATCTATCCTAAAACCATTCATCATATTATTCTGAATGGTTAGTGTTTATGTTCAATAATTTGTGAAAGTTTGTTACATTTCATATGATAGTTTCAATATGAATGTATATGTTTTTTATGATGATCCACACTCATATGAGGAATGAATTGGACTTATTATGTGATGGGTGGGGCCCTCTATATCCCCTCGATGCATCGGTAGGTCTCATGAGACAAACTATGGTCTTGGCACAAGGCCCTGACCAAATGATTATTTAATGGTCCTAGCGCAAGGCTTGGATGGTATGGTTATGATGCCCGGCATACGCACTTCCCTCATTATGATGCTAGTATTTGAAGTTAATGTGGCTATTCTACTAGTAGAATACCCATGATTATGTTTTGTTGTGGCATTATTTATTCAACACATATTTCTGTCGTAATGTGTTCAAGTTCTTTATTAAAAGCACGTGTTTTCAATTATTCACCATTTCTAACGTTTATATTAACTTCCGCTCCATTGATTACTCTTACTGAGATTTTGAGCTCACCCTTTCTTATTTTTAATTTTCTCAGGACATGAAGAAGTAATTTATGAATGACGTATAAGCATAATCTATGAGATGTGTTGTTTCTAGTGGAATAAAATAGTGTTTTGTTTCCCTTCATGTTGTAATGATAAACTTATGTGTGTAACTTGTTTCCAATAATACTAAAATACTCAGTCTTTCAGGATTCTTATTCCTTGTATGTATGCCAATGTAATCAAATAAGTCACCGGCTCTGGGAAACTGGGGTCGGGTCCTTATAGTACCTTCAATATAAGTTAAAAAATAGCCTTTCCTTAATTTGTTGAAAAGGTCATAAAGTACATTATTTGGAAAGCGACAAAAATATTCATTTCAAACCATTTTATAAAAAGTCAAAAATGGTATGAATGAATTTAACCTATAGTGTAGTAAATAACTAAAATGTTTTGAAATATATTTTTAAGAATCACGTATGTGGATGATAAAGCGGTCCTCGTTGATACTTACGTATAAAAAACCTCGGATAATAAAGAGATTTTAAAATTAACTCTTAATTTGTAATTTTCTTTAGTATAGGGAAGGTTAAACTCCTTTATAATGGTCAAATAATTGTTATTAAATTATTCAAGAACCACATACATAAATATGATATCATATATGATCTTCTAATGTTGTTTTGTTAATGATATTTTAGTAGTATAATTTTTTAGGGTGTTAACTGATTCGTTTTCTTTTATATGTTTTGTTACGTAAGTCATGTTTGTTATGGATAGGAGGTATTTTATTCATATCCAGAATGATATTAAGTTCATAAACATTATTATTAATCCTCAAATGAAAATTATTCTTTAATGGTTACCATGGCGAACAAAATCTCATCGCGTTGTGGAGACAGTAATCCGTACGTACGCACGAGTGACAATATTATTCTATTAGTGGTGAAATTGCATGGAATTGGTTGGTATATTATATATAAATAATAATTAACATTTTATATTTATTTTTTACATCAGTTATACTCATTATTATACCCATCCAAATAACGAAGTGTTGAATAACAAACTATACCACGATGTGAAGACGAGAAGCTGTACGTACGCACGTATATTGACTTTGTCATTCAGCGAATGTATAGAATAATGATTATAGTTGTACCATATTTATAATAAAATCTCAGCATGTATAAGGTACTTTATTTATCATTTTAGTATGGAAATAACAAAGAAAAAGTAAGTGGAAGAGGAAGAGAACATTGAAATAGGTGATGAAGTAATTACCTCTTCTTCGTGTTTTTCCTTATGATTTGAACAAAAGGGATCATTTGGTTAGCTTTCTAATCAAAGAATAGCCTATAGTTTGAAGTGGGGGTAGTTGGGAGGATAGTTTAGTAGGGGTTTCTGATCGAAAATTCTATGGAGGTGTGAAATTAAGAGAATGGAAAGTATCATTTTATAAGAGAGGTGAGGGTCACTTTAAAAAAATCTTGAAATATTATTGTATTATAAATTAATTTTCATTTTATAATTGCTCAAAAAGAATTTATTTCAATTATTTTTTGGGGATGTATCGAAAAACTCTCAACCAATAGGTTTTATACAAGTTTAGGTCACCATATTAACCTTATCCTTTAGATTTAACTCTTAGTTAAATAGTTTAGCTTTTACCATGTCTTCTTGTATTATTAAATAAGTCTTTTGGAGGAACTATAGATTTTTAGGACGATTATATAATTTAATAAAATAGTATTTGTTTTAAAAATTCATTTATGTCAATTTTGACACTATTTAGTATTTTCTTTTTGTGAAAGTCATAAAAAATTTATTAATTCAAAAAAAATTATTTTAATCAACCCTAATATGTCGTATTAACCTTTAAAATTCATGTAATGCATCAAAATTCTCAATTTTAATTTATTATAACATTATTAACATCAATTATTATTTTTTTCTTTCATTAATATGGTAATTACTGCATCATCATTAAGTCATAAA
Source organism: Viscum album (assembly GCA_963277665.1). Classification (NCBI taxonomy): domain Eukaryota; kingdom Viridiplantae; phylum Streptophyta; class Magnoliopsida; order Santalales; family Viscaceae; genus Viscum; species Viscum album. The sequence goes on from OY728161.1 coordinate 1,835,969,125, forward strand.
TAAATTTCATTATTTAATGTTAAAAATTTAGAAATAAAATACCATTATGAATTAATTTTTGTATCTTTCTAATGAATATTTATAGTTGAATTTATCTTATGTAACCCTGTATTAAAAATGTTTTAGTTATTTAACATTGAATTTAGCACTTTTAACATTTCTTTAAATAAAATATAATAAATGTTCTAATCTAATAGAAGTGGATCAAAAAGGATCTTATTTTTTCCTAAGGTTGATTTTGGTTGAAATACACTTATCCAATAGAATTAGGATATTTTTTAGGGTAATTATAATATCTTTTTTACCTTTAATTACCCTATTTACTTTTAAATGTGGTAAATAAAATTCAAAAGCTACTATTCACCAAAAAAATATTTTCATTATATTGAACCACATTTTAATTACTGATATAAAATTTGTCTCTCTGATTTTTGAAATTCAATTAACAGAAGTAGAAAAATTATGTTTTATGCAAATTCGCAAATGTGCCTAGAAGGTGGGTAAAAGGCGTTAAATAGTTCAATAAAATTTTATATATATACTCTTATTATAAAATAAATCCAATTAATTACAATGGAATTATATAGGTATTATATATCTATTTTGAATGAAAATAAATTAAAATAAAATATATAATTATTTAAATAAAAATTTTGTTTTAAATAATTACGGAGTGTTTTTCACTATTCATCAAAAATTGAAAGTTTTCAGAAAAAATACCAAAAATTCACCCTAAATTAATTTTGATATTCATAATCCAAAAATGAAGTCCATTTCAAAAATAGAATTTATAAAATTTCAAAAAGTTGGTAGTACTATTCATAACGGCTAGTTTGATTGGTTGTGGTGTGCTAGAACTAGATGTTATGTATAATCCTAACTATTTCATTATTCAAATAGAAGAATACTGTGGAATGTTGGGGTGTTACATTTTTATTGTGTCCTCAAATTAATTTTATGTGAATTATACTATATGAAATAATTATTAGAAGGGAATTTCTATTGAAATTTTTTGGGGGCGTTCCATTCTTCCCCCTTATGAAATTTCTCCCCTGATATTATGTTTTACATTCTATGTTTAAAACAGGTGAGGATACTTATCCTTCATCACTTCATCCAGTTCCCATGTTGGCACTTCATACTTATGGTTTTTTCATAGTAATTTGACCATGTGTGTAATCTTATTAGGTAGAACGTTATCTCTATAGTCCAAGATCTTCACCAGCTGCTCCTCATAGGAGAGATCATTTTTCAAATGTACCACCTCTAGATTCAATACATGTGAGGGATCTAGAATGTGCTTCCTCAATAGAGATACATGGAATACAACATGTACTTGGTACATGGTTAGTGGAAGAGATGGTCGATTGGCAATAGCTCCAACATGATCAAGAACCTCAAAGGGGTGATGTAACTGGTCCTTAGCTTTCCATTCTTCCCAAAACTCATGTTCCTCTTCCATATAGATATGTAAAGGAATCCCATGTCTCCAACCTCAAACTATAGTTCTCGTCGATTATTTTATGCATAGCTCTTCTATCAAATTTGGGATTCCTTGATGTGATGCTGAATAGTTTTTACCTTTTACATGATTTCTTCGACCATTTCAGGTCCTTTCATATTACATTCACTGACATCATCAAAAAATGTTAGTGTTCTAAATCTTTTCCAATGAACATATTCATAGGGATACATTTGGATTCTCTAATGTAAACTGTTATTGTAAGAGAACTCAGCTAGTAGTAGATGTTGGTCTCATCCACCTCTGAATTCCATAGAAATGCTCTCAACATTTCTTCTAGTGACTGAATTTTCCACTCAGATTGGTCATCATTTTTAGGATGATAAGACGTACTAATGTTCATCTTAGTGTTTATATAGTTTTGGATACTTTTCCAAAAAATGGAGTTGAATTTTGGATCTCAATCAGATACAATCGATAGTGGTACTCCATGAAGACTTACCACATATCTAACATATATCCGATCACTACTGCAAAACTTGGTTTATCCAGTGCAAGGGATTTAACAGCGCTTACCAAAAATGATGTTAAAGACCCCCTTTGTCAGTGATAAAAAAACTGTTGTTAAAAGGGGACATTTATGAGCACTTTTTTACAAGTGCTGATAAATGGGGTCTTTTTTCATCCCTTATAAAAAAGTGCTAATAAAGGGGGTATTTGTCAGGGCATTTTTAGAAGCACTGATAAATACCACCTTTATCATCACTTTTTTATAAGAACTGATAAAATAATACTTCAAAAAATATATATTACATTAAAAATAATAAACTAATATAATAATATATTTATATTGATATAAATATTATGTAGTTTTCAAAATATGTTTCAGATAAGGTAAATAGGCATTTACACTTAATATATAATATATTTAGTGAAAATGGCATATAAAAAAACTAAAAACTAATTTTAATAAATAATTTTCATGTTATTACTGATTAATAGTCATTTAATATCAATTTGAAGATAGAAAAAGTCAAAAACCTTAATAAAATATCTAAAATAAGTTAAAAACATAACTCAAACTTCAAACGGCCATAACTTTTGATTTGGATGTCTGTTTGGGATCTACTACATATCAAATCAAAGCTTGAAATGAGCTATATTCCAACATAACCTAGGGGACCCTAATTAGTGTTTTTAGGCCATAAAAGTCCCATAAGTCCTCCAAAACTAAGTTTTTACTCACGGTACACTAGTTTTTTGACATATTATAGATTTTCAGCCTCATTTAAGGTGTCCTTTTTCCTTTTTTTTAAATGGTACTGAATTTATTCTCAGGTCTTACATTCATATTGATATTATGGTTTTTAAATTTAGTCATTTTTTAAAACATAATTTCATTTATAATTAAATATATACATATTTTATTATATTTACATATAATAAATCACTCATAGAAATACATATATCAACATATTTATGTAAAAATTTATATTCTATTAAATCTAAATAAATACATATTCTAGAAATGTATTTAAAAAAATATCTAAACATTTTTTACATTATAAAAATATTTGTACAATGTTTATATATACATGTGTGTGTGTGTATTAATAAACAGATATATATTTATATTTCATTATAGTATATGTAAATAAATATAATATATAACAAATTTAAATAAATATAAGTATATATATATAACACATATATTGTATAAATGAATTTAAAAAATTATATAAATATATGTAATTGTTTATGTAAATATATATATAAATAAACAGAAATATCAATAAACAGACAGAAAAACAGCATGGTGTAGTGGTAAAGGCATTCCCTATTTTAAGGAGAGGTGTAGGTTTCAAATCTAGGCAGGTGAAAAGGAGGCCGAAAATTCACAAAACGCTGGTAAAAGGGGTGGTGGGGTGAAAATCACTGATGAAGTTGGTGGAGTGCTATTAAAAGGGTTCATGGAAGCACTAATAAAAGGGATTTTGTAAGATCTGATAAAAGGGGTCAGGCTCATAGGTGTTTGAAAAAAATATAATTTTATCCCCTTTAACAATGTTGATAAAAGCTTCGCGATTTTAAAAACGCTCTGATTATAAACACTTTTTTAGTGCTGATAAAGGAATATTCTTGTGCAATTATAACCCTTTTTTAGTAGTGAAGCAATTTAATATGGTGATAAGTCCTCTAGAATTGAGATAAAGTAGAATGTACTTGTAATATGATCCACAACAACCTATATGGCATTGTTTCCTCTAGATGTCTTTGGAAGTATAGTGACAAATTCCATGGTTATATTTTCCCATTTACACGTTGGTATGGGTAATGGTTTCATCAACCCCTTAGAATTTTTCCATTCATCCTTCACTTTCTAGTATACTAGGCACTATGATGTACATTTAGTGATCTCCTTATTCATATTTTCCCACCAATAGTACTCTTAGAGATCTCAATACATCTTTTTCCTCCATGGGAGAATAGAGAAGGTTGATCTTTGAGTGTCACTCAACAACCCTATCTTTATCTCTGGATTGGATGGTACACATAGTCGTGACCCAAATCATATGTATACATCCTCCTCAATTTTTAACTATGGGTTTTTTTTAAGAGCATCCACCTTTTTTTGAATTTCCACATAATTTAATCAATCATCGATTATTTTCTCCATGAGGTATGGTTGAGAAATCATTTGAGAAATGATTGATAATGTTCCTTTCTTAATGAATCCCATGTGCATCCTTATTAAATATAATAAGATCGGATCCTTCTCAATTTTCATCATTGATAATGTTATAGGATTATTTCTACTTAGAGAATCCCCTACATTATTTATCCTACTAGGATGGTCATAGATTGAGCAGTCATAATCCTTTATAACCTCTAACTATCTTCGTTGGTTCAAATTAAGATCCATCTGTGTGAATATTTATTTGAGGATCTTATGATAAGTATATATTTCCCACTTCTTCACATAAAGATAATGATTTTAGATTTTCAATGTGAAAATCATAGTATCCAACTCCAGATCATGCATAGGATAGTTTTGTTCATGAATTTTCAACTTACTTGAGGTGTAGGATATCACTTTATCATTTTTCATCAGTGCATAGCCCAATAACTTCTCAGAAGCATCATTATATACAATAAAGAGTTCCCCACTTGTTGGCAGTGTGAGTACTAGTGTTGTGATAAACCTCTTTTTAACTCCTTGAGGCAGTCTTCACATTTATAAGTTTATAAAAACATTTCTACCATCTAATTCATATTGTTTAGTAGGTTTGAGATTCATCTTAATTTTTTTACAAATCACCGGTAATATCCAGCTAAACCAAAGACACTATATATATCCATTATAGATGTTTTCTTGGGACACTCTTTGATTTATTTAGTCTTGTAAGGGTCCAAAAATTTTACTTTTTTGGTGATAACATGCCCCAAGAATGGTACTTCCTCCATCCATAACTCACATTTACTATACTTTTTATAAAGATTCTCCCTTCACAAATTCTTTATCACAGTATTCAAATGATCCTCAGGTTACTCCTTTCTCTTTGAGTATATTATATTATCATCTTTAAAGACTACCACAAGCTTGTCGAGGTAATACCTAAAGACTTTATTCATTCAGTCCATGAATATTATTGGATCATTAGTGTGTTTTAAAGGCATCACAATTATCTCATAGTGTCTATACATCATTAAAAAGGATTCCTTTGGAATACCTTCCATACCTTTTAATGGTGATATCCTGACCGAAGGTCCACCTTAGAAAAATACTCGTCCCTGCACTGTTGATCAAACAAGTCATCTATCCATGGAAGGAGATACTTTTCATTTATCGTGATTTTATTAAGCTCATGGTAATCAATGCAGAGGAAAATTGATCCATCCTTCTTCTTGAAAAATTGGACCGGTTCACCCCCATGGTGATACACTAGGGTGTATAAAACACTAGTCCATAATCCCTTACAAATTCTTCTTCATTTCCTCCAATTCAATGGTGTCCATTCTTTACGATTTCAATAATTTATGAAGAAATCTAAGAATAAGATCAATTGAGAACTCAACCTCTCAGTCGGGAGGAAGAGTAGTTAATTGCTTAGGGAACACATCAGTATAGTCCCATGGAATGGTCATGTATTTTATCATGATTCTCTCCATTTTCATAACCATTTGAGCTAGATAATCTTTGTCATAAGGCAATAATATCCACACTTGACATAGTGATTCTGAAGGAGGTTCATTATCCTTCTTAAACTTTTATATAGATAGTGTATGTCTCGGGATGTTAAGGGTGATCTCCCTTTATCAATAATTGATGATGGATTTGTATAGATATAGTCAATCCATTCATAAAATAGCATCAAAATGCCCCAAAGGAAGTTAATAAAGCTTTTCTAATAGGCTCATCCCATAAACATTAACTGGGGAGGATTTATATACTTTGGATTTAATAATTTACCTATTTTCTATTCTCACAGATAACTCAACCTCCATATTTTTATGTGTTGTTTGTATAGTTCAACTAAAATTGAAAGATATGAAAGAATGTGTATATCCATATTCAAATAGTACATTCACTTTTGCTGAATGAATAACCAGTGTACCTATCACCACATAATTGTTGGGATCCACCATAGGAGTAGTGATGGAATAATCTTTCCCTTTCTCCATTTTCTTTGGTGGATGATGATTCTGATTACCCTCAATGACTCAAGGTTTTGTGCACAGTCTTCCATCATTCCATTTCTCCCTACATTTGAAGCATTTTAACCATGGTTGGTGCTCTCTTTTCCTCTACCACATTTTCTTACTTCCTCAAGTATATTTCACATTCATGAGCTTTGTGGCCTTCTCTCTCACTTTTTAATCATTTACACATCCCTATATGGTAATTCCCATGATGATTCTTCCCATATTTTTGACATATGAGTGATTGATTTTTATTTCCACCATTTTCATTAGATCCTCCATCTTAAAACTTAATATTTCTTTTCTTATCTTCATATCCATGGGACCAATATCCAAACTCTACATCGACTTTGAGATCACATCAAACCACTTCTTCATAACTCTCAAAGTCTCAAATTACAAGATATTTTTTAAGTTGTTGTTTTAAACCACTAATGAATCTATCTATTTCTATATCATTTTTTATAAAAAAACAAGGAATAATATGTAAGACTTATGGAATTTTCTTTGTAATATGTGATAGATTCACCTTACTTTTACTTCATCTATAATAATTCTCTCTCTATCTTTGTATGAATATTTCGAGGGAAATACTTTTTAAGAAGTATTTTCTTAAAATCTATCCACTCCATATCTCAAATTTGGTCCTTTGTTTTGGTTTTCTTAATCAACTCCCACCATTGATCAGCCTCCCCATCTAAAGGATAATTGTGCACAGCCACCTTCTCTATCTCAGAACAGGGAATCATAGAGAATATCTTTTCTATTGAGTTGACCCATTTTCCTGTGACTATTGGATCAGAATATCCACTAAACATTGATGGTCTTAATCGCATAAAATACTTTATATCCAGTTTCTCCCTCTTAGGGGAATGGGTAAATTCCACATTATTCATGTTATTTTTCATAACCTAATATATATGGGAAATAATATCCATCAAAATTTTGAACTCCAACTCCCAAGGCATTGGGGATATCATTTGATAAATCACTGCATTGTCCCTCACATGGCTTTTGGGACTAGTTTCTCCTAGTTCCCACCATTTTCTAAAATATAAAATTCTTGAAGAAAACATATGTCAACAAATAATGAATAAATAATTCATTACTTTGTGAAATTAACTGTAAAGGCATATCCTGTGTAATCCCTATGCTTAGAATTTTTCTAAAACAAGTCTTCTTTGGTGATTTCATATAAATAGTCTCATACTAAGTGTTTTCTCTAATCTTATCTAATCCCAATTACAAAATTAACTAAATCTTGATCTAAAACCAACTATAGCAACCCTACTTTTCTTACATAAATGTTACATAATTTTAAAGATGAATTGCATAAAATAATTACAAAACCAGGATCCAATGGTTTAGTGGATTAAGAAAATTAAGACCAAACATAACATTTACATAATAAAATATAAATATATTTTAATTCCATGTTCTCTAGAATCTTAGTGGCCCTCGAGTGCTATATTGTATAAGTAGTCACTTGAGGATATAAATCAATGAAATAGGAGAGCTAAAATCCTAGTAAGAGGATAGATAATAATATGAATCAATATAACATGATTGATAATAATAATCATCATTATAACATAAGCATGGGATCATCATCATAATGATGAGAGGAGGCATTAGATAAAGGAATGAAATGCAGAAATCCATAAAAGAAACATATTTTCTTAGTAGTCAAATAACACACATATTTGTGGACAAAGCTATCATCATGTTAATGCATAACAATGCACATCATCATAACATCATCATTATGAACTAATATAACATCATGTTCACACATATTGAACATTAACTCATTAGATATATAAAATTATGAAATGCATTAGAGTGATATATAATTTCGGGCACACTGGTCACATCATAACATTTACATAATCATGATTTCCACATAGAACATATATCAGTAATAGACTTAAAATATCCAATGAGAAGGAAATCAGTTTCATGATAATTTAATAAATAACACATTCATGAGTAAAATTTGGAGTTCTAAAAAATAAAATGGTAATAACATACTTTGTATAAGAATCATCAATCTTGAGTGAAGAAGAAACAATCTCAAGATAAGTAAAATATGTGTTTTTAGAAGGAAGAGTTATTTTGAAAAAATATATTGATTTGTCATAAAATAATATTAGAAGAATTTATAACCCAAAAAATTTTTATGAAGAATGAGATTATATTTGAGAAGTATTAATTGATTATCCACACTGAAATTTTGCATGAAGTATGAATAACCCAAAGAAAGGAAATTGGGTTCAAGAATCCTCTTAGCATATGTATGCATGATGTATTAAATTTAAAATCATGGGTAATAAAATTATATTAATTAATAAATTAATTAACAAAACCTTATAAATTTATTTTATTTATTATAACTTTATTTAAATAATTTATGGAAATTATGATAAGTTATAGGTTTCAATTCTATCATTCAGCAGTATTTTATTTCCTGGTTTTCTTGATCAGTTCACTTGTATACATGTATGAAAGATCATGTCAAAAGAGAATAATTATCTAGAATTTAAATAATATATTATTAATGAACATAAATAATTTTTATTGGTCTTATATTTTATTTTATTTCTTTATATGAGGAGGATTCATAAGATAAAATTTTAATGATAGTCATTTAGATTAATTTTGGTGGTTTTCAATCACAATGAACTCCTTTTGTTTATTTATTTAATATTATGTGTATAAGATAGTTCCGAAACAAAGAAATTATAAAATAAATTTTAAAATATTTATCAACCATATAATTTTTTTATGACCAAACTTGAATGCAGTAAATGAAAATGAAAATTCATTGTCCACGCTAGCATTAAATCGACACATCACGGACAATGATTTCATTTTTTTAGAATAAAAGGAAGAGGAGAATTGATTTGATGATGAATTATTTCATTAACATAATAAAATTCCATAATATCAAAGATACAAGAGTTATCCTTCCACATGTAAAACGGTAGGTGAGAAAGATAGTAATAAATTAAAAAATATAAAATAAAATAAATGAAAAAGAAAGAGGATTTTACCTCTTGAATTATTATCCTTGAGGACCTCCTTAGGGAAATTGGATTTGGTTTTTGTTGGGACAAAAGGATCTTGGATTTGGGGTAGAGTCTTGGAAATTGGATTAGATAGAAATTGGAAAATCTTTAGGGTTATAGAGTAGTGAGGAGAAGAGGTGGTGGGGGTGGTATTTATAGGGGAGAGGAGGGGTGTTTTTTGATTATTTTATTCATTAGTTTATTATTTTGGATCCAGATTATGAATAATTTGAAAATTATTAATAAATATATTAAATAAATAAAGATAATTCAAGATTATGGTTTTTAAATCATCCATGAATCAAGAAATAGTTATTTTAACTTAAACTGTTATATATCATAAATTATTGTATTTCACTATTCACCAAAAATTCTACTATTTTATAAAAATACTAAAAATTCACCCTAATAATTATTTGACATGTGGAATAGAAAAAAATGAACTCCATTTTATGAAAATAATTTTGTAAATATTGAAATTTTAATTTTTAATTAAAATCATCATTTATATTGAAAATACTGATTTTAAAATTATAAAAAAAATTATAGCTTTTTGAAAAAAATAATTAAGGCCTCATAAATTTATATTATAATCACATGAAAACAAATTATTAATTTATGAATATATTTTTTGGAAATAAATTTTCTATTAAATCATTTTTTAATTATAAAATTATAAATAAACATTTATGTTTTATAAAAACACCAACATATAATTAATAATTTTTTAAAAAAAATATTTACTTACACTTTGATACAATTATATCATATTATCTTTTGTAATATTCTGAAATTTTATTTATACTTTCATAGATGAGGTTACTATTCTATTGGTTAAATTACTATTCTCAATGGTCACTTTAAAATTCTAAAGTCCGTGTTAATATTCCATTGGTATAGGTTCCTTAATTTCTAGAAATACCTCTTATTTAATTCATTCTAAAGTTTGTATTGTGTTCCCAAATTTCTTTTATTTCTTTTTTACCATATAAAATAATTATTAGAAGGTAATTTCCATTGAAAAAATTTTAGTTAGTTACATATTAGAAATAATAAGAGGACAAATTAATTATGTATATATCCCCCATAAAAATGTATTTAATTTCACATATTTGATATGCATTATGGATAAACAATTTCTTTTAGGAATGACTTCCATGTGAGCATTTATTAATGAAAAATGCTAACTTATTCCATAATATATTTTAATCCACTTGATTCCCAAAAGATGTTACACTAGATAAATATTCATCATCATTATTTAGATAAATAGCACTTATTAAAACTAATACATTCATAATACCTCAAATATATGGAACATAAGGATTTGGTAGAATGGATTTTTTGGTCATGATAATGTTTGAGCCTAATATTGTCTTATGAATAGAGTGTATTGTAAATTAAATGGGGTACCTCTTTTATAGAATATCATAATGGAAAATGTACAATAGTATTATAATAATATTGGAATATAAAATTGTAAATTGAAAAGAATATTACATTGGAAAAATGTATAGGAATTTTTAAGACAAATATAAAAATGTCTCATACCACTCTTAATCATTTTATCCTAGATACAAACTTTAGAACCAACCAAACTCTTCAATATTGAAGAGAGATAAATGAAAGAGACTCTTAGAGTGACATATCATGATAGAACTTAAAATTTGGTTTGGGGGAAATGAGAATAAGGGGTTGTTTTTTTATAGGTTTAGTAAGTGTAATTTAATGGAATAATGTTTTGAATATTTTATTTTTTCCATTATCTTCGGTGCTCAAGTGTAACGACCTATGTTTTGAGCCACGGTAAATTTTAGGTCAATTTGAAATTTGGCATTTACTGGACCGTCTCTATTTGAAAATAATATTTTTAATGAAATTATAAGTGTAGGAACACTTCAATGTGTCATTTTTAGACTTTCTTAAAGACCCAATGTGGTTCCTGGGTGGTTTTTGTAGTTTTGGGAGCATTGAGGCCTAGAAACTCTGGAATATAAGCATTAAACAGGGAACACCGTTTGTATAAAACTATGAGACCCCTCAGCAGGAAATCATGTGGTTATTGGAAAGTAGCATAAATGCCCACATAGGTTGTGTGTGGCTTACACAAACTATGTTCCCTTTTTCATGGGTAGTTCCACTTAAGAAGTATCCTATCATTATTCATTGCATGGTTGGCTCACTATTATGGAAACCTTGTGGGTCAAACTGTATGAGTAGATTCCCTAAGAAATGGGTGTTTCATGGTTGGTATATGATTTGGACAAACTATGTGACCCAATTTTTTAGGGTAAAATTACCAAAATATCATTAATGGGGTTTTTAACATCTTTCTTCTTTCCTTCTCCTCAAGAAGTCGTGTGAGGCTCTCTTTGTGTTGTGGGTTTTCCTCCTCCATGCTTAACATAGGCATGATGATAAATCATCCTTCTGAAGCCAGATTTAATATACATTGTTCTCGATGGATCTAAATTGGTAAGTTCAAGAGTCCTTTGGAGTCTTTATTTGTTGAATCTACTCTTGTATGATCTATTCAGGTGTTATCTCTTTTTATTATTTACATCATGAGGGTGTATTTCTTATATTTCTTTCAAACCTAATAGAATCAAACCCCAATATTTAATTATCAGAAGTTCCTAAGAATTATTTAGGTAGTCTATGGATTTTTCCTCAGTTTTTCATCATTCTATAAATTGTTTCATTGTGCAATAGGATGGCCTATTCAATTGTTTCTTTATAATGGGTTCCTTTATATTAAATTGAACCTTTCACTATGTTACTTACCTATTTAACCTTGGTTTGAAATTTATAGGATGGTTCCACCATTTATGGAAACCCATGGATGTGTCAGCATGTTTTCCCATTATTAATTAATTTTTTAAATTCATGGAATGTTGTAAAAGTGTTTGGATTAGTTTACAAATGGATTTTCCCCTTTAAATTCTTTGTCTAAATGATAATGAAACATTATTAATGTCATTAAAACATTAAGAATTTATTTTTCCTATGTGATAGTTTATTTTAAATTCTTCTTTTAGTGAATTGAGAAATGACCTCGTAATGGATGTTTAAATATTCTAAAAGAATTTTTTTTATGAAAAATGTCATGATTTTATAATAAAACCCATCGGATGAGGTGTGTTGTCTTTTAAATTACTAAGTGATGATTGATTCATTAAATCATGGTTTTCCTTATGGTGTGAGTTTTTTCTTATGCCTTTTTATGGTTAGTTACTTGACATGTTTAGTAAATGGACCATTTTGATGTTCTTGATTGGAGTTTCCCCTTATTACATACATTTTCATTGAACCATTTCACCATATAAGTGCTTAGACTATTTCATAAATTTAATGGATTTATTTTTTACATGGGATTAACCAAGTAGGAAATTTTCCATTTGAAACTTGATGCCTCATAAGTTCCCCTTTGGGACTTGATAAATAAATTTCCATATTTTGTTAAATTTAATGGCATGTTTTTAATTTAATAACCTACTCATGATGGATTTATCTCCTTTCTTGTTTTAAAAGTTATGTTTTTATTATCTTGAACTTCATGCTTCATGATGGTTTTCATGCCTTAAATGATTTGAATGTGATAAATAAAATGGAATGTAAATGGGGGAAATTCCACCCTAGTTATTACATTCTTAATCTAAATAATTATAAATGGAATGAACTTGATTATAATGGGTTATTTAAATTCAATGCATGAGAGGTATCACCTCATGGATTTCATTATAAATATGATGATACCATTATACTGGCTAGATAAATGTAAATAATGAGAGGTACTTCCTCATGACTATTTATTATAAATATGATTATGCCTTATACATAGATTTTGGAATGATGGTAAGGGTTATATAAATCATGGGGAATCATTATCCCTTACATCAGGTGTTGATCATGATGTATCGCACCAGTGATACGATATGGTAATTTGGATGAGGCACCACATACCATTATTAGAGTGTTTCCCTATAGGCTCACTCACCATCCGGAGTGTTGTTTCCTGAAATCTTTGAATATATTGTGATGTAGGGAATGTACCCTATTTAATATCTATTTAGTATTGTTTAGACTCATTAAGGATTTACTAGTTATGCCCCTATCCATTCCAGCACTAGTATTCCAGGTATATAGTCATTAGGCATCCGAACGCACTTGTTCATATTTGTGCATACAATAAAAAACTAAATTATATATATTATTATTATTATTATTATTATTTATATATATATAATGACATGATCATACAAACATTTCAGTAGCGGTCTAAATCAGTTAGAGCTTCCAGGTGTCCTTTAAGTACCAAATCAGAATAGTTTTTATTTATTTTTGTTATGTTTATTATTCATATTACCTACACACTACCATACTTTACATTATGGGCCAGTTTCAATCATAGACACTGTGGGTGGGAACCTACTGGGATTAATATCTCACACCCTCATCAGGCCTCCATTTCACTAGGTTACCTAAGTATAACATATATTTATAGGACCTTGGTTGATTGTTTGAGCTGGTTAGTTTTTACATGGGAGTTAGGAGCACATAACTGATCTGGATCTTGGGATACTTGTGGATATTTCCCTGGGAGGTTTAATTTCCTTTTATTTCTTTTACTACATTGTATTGTGTATCTTACTATTTTTTTGTTATTTTAATTTATGTATCATCATGAGGGCATGGGGGCATCTATTGTATATCGGTGTTGTCTATTGTTTATATTTTGTTTATTTTATTCTTCCACTACTTTGTCTTTCATTTATTACTAATTTCATTGTTTTATGTTATTCCTTATCTAATAAACTATTTTGTCACTCTAATATGAGGGTATAGTTTCCCCACTATCCCCTCCTCAGACTCTCACTGTCAGTCCTCAGCCCCTGGCATATGAGGAGGTGTTCTTGAGGACATGTAACCCACCGTTCTATCTACCGTCTTAGTGGTCAGTAGGGATGGGACATTACATCCAGTACTTATCACAGTTCTTCATTACTTACCTTAATTATACACTATAATGATTAGTTCAAAAATTAGAAAAATAAAACAACCTTTACTTATTTTACTCATTATTACATATATATGATTTTATATTTAAGTTATTTCAATGTATTTCACCAATTTTACTATATTTTACTTTTTTTACCAAAAAATAAAAAAATTCAACCCTTATCTAATTTCATTAACTTGATTACAAATATAATCCATTTTATCAAATTTTTCCTCTAATTATTTACATTTTAACTTTAATATAAGGATGATACATTTGATAAAAATATGCCATAAAAGTAATCAAAATTTTATTTCTAAATGATTTTAAAATTTAATACTACCTATCCCCTAGATATATAACCCCTTATCACACCAGGACAATCCCAAAGGGTAAGGTGTGAAATGGTGTTACTTTTATGGGATAGTTCAACCAGAATTGGTCTAGTAGTGATTTCCATTATCTAAAAATTCTCTCACATATGTTTCTCTAGAAACCTCAAATATTAATGTTTGGATTGGTCTTGATTATGGGAATGCCTTAGTGATGTTACCTTATTCTCAAGCTTTGATAAATGAGATTCATAAATGGATTTCCAATAACATGATTCCATGGTTTTTCCCTTCTATATCAATTAGCTCCCTCAGTCCCCAAAATATACACTAATTCTAACGATCACATTATAACGGCTATAGTACCAACAATCATAATTCCCAACGGTTATAATACTTGTTGGTCATATTTCCCAATAGTCACGTAATGATAAAATTTACTCTTTCATCCTATAAACGCTTCCAAAAAATCCAATAAATAATTCTCCTCATTTTTATTTCTTTCAAAATAATAATTTTTTATCTTTTATTATTTTTATTTTATATTGTACCTATAATAGTCCTAATGCCTTAAAGATTATATATTCCATGATTCATCTCACTTCTTATTCCATTATTTATTTTTTTCTATTTTATATTCTTAGCTATAGTGGTCTTAATAAATTTCTATATTTGGGTTGTAGCTTGCTAATTATAATAAAATATGCCTATTAAAAACTGGAATTTCTTATGTATAACATTATTCATACTTATAATAATTTATTCCTTGATATTTTAACCCAATTGATTAAAAAATAAGGATAATACTTTATAATTTCATTATTAGGATGCCTTCACAGATCCACCAGTTGGGGATTCCTCTAAATAATCTTCACCAGTGGAATGTTATGATTTTATAACACATTCTCTCCCATACTATGAATCTAAATTAGATATTAATTATATGATATTTCTGGCTCTAAATGAACATGATTTTCCTTTATATAATTGGAAGGATATAGCATAGACATTATATGAAGTGATATATAGAAGTCTCTATACATTATTGATAGGTTTTCTAGAATGTATAAATAATATTTCATAGGTTCTATCCACTCCAATATTTCAAAAAAACCAATGTTCCTTGGAATTAGACTACCTTTCATTTCAAATGTTTTTATTCTTTTTCCATGGATATATCATTAAGAATAAACAGTCTGATACTTGGAAATAAATATCATTTTGTTATCAGAATAGATTTTATATCTATATTGGGTTACCTTGGTATGCTTTTGCATGGATCTTACTAACCACTCTCATTATAAGGTGGTGAAAATATAATGTATTATTCCCCTATAATCTTATTAACTAGGTAGCTAGCAGTAGTCAGGGTCGATCCCATAAGAAAATGGAAATGAAATGTTAAGTGAAAGTTGGTGAGCCTAATCCAATAATCAATAAAAAGTGATTGGATGGAATGGGGATGAAAAGGTGAAACTATTTTCAAAATTCAATTAGAATAGTATAAGGGATAGATAAATCAAAAAAATGTGTCAGGGAGGAAACTCAATTAGGGTTTATTTTAATGTTCATTCATTGGTATTAAAATTATAAAGTAACTTTTTTACCATAGGGGTTGAATTAAATTGTTGTTTTTTAGTCGGATAACATATAACTACATGTATAAAAGGATAATCCCTTAGTCCAGTGATTAATCACTTAAAAAATTAATTTTCTCACCCCTAAAATGTTGTCAACATGTTTACCCAATGGTCATGGGTTCACTCATAGAAACTCCATTAGTTTTCTCCATTTGTGTTGTGGTTGGTATGATATTAAACCAATAGTGATTGTAGAACATAATTCCTTAAAGGAATTTGAAGTAAAAAATAATAATAAAAGAATAAAATTAGAATTAAAAGTATAAAAACCACATAATATTTATTACTAACCCAACATAGAAAACCTAGCCTCTTATGACCATGGTCATGGTGTGCGAGTTGAGAAGAAACTCAACCCATACCATGGATATGTGAGGATAGAAGTGGGAAATGGAAATTAAACTTAAATGGAAATGATAAGAGAAAGAAAACTCAAATTTGGGATTTGGAGGAGATAAAATTTTAGAGTATCCACTCCTCCCCATTGGATTTACAACCCTATTCTTGGAGGTATTCCTCTATATTTATAACAAATAAACTACACTGTGTGTTCCCAAAATTATAGGTCATGAACTTGGGTCAACTTTCTTATGCTTAATTTTCTCCACTAGTATGTGGTATACCATGTCACTGGTTGATTTAAATGTTTTAGAGGTTGGTTGGTGAGGGTACATGATGTGTTGTGCTGATATACATGGCATGTAAAAGCTCTATCATCCACCAATCGCATCTAGAAGAATTTACACAATATGGGAATAGTGAATACAATGTGGGTTGTCTCTAGTCGGCAGTAGGGGAATGTATGTGGGCTAGTCGATCTATGTCTCGAAAAGTATAAATGGCTTGTGTTTATATAGTACACTCTATATAAATATAAATTTTTATTCTGATCACTCTCGATTTGTGAATTTGACTATAAATACCTGAAAATCACCAAGAACACCAAATTAGACCATTTGATCCTTAAAATAATGTGTATCTGGTAAAAACATGTTTGAGAAACTCAATAAAATGTATGAAAAGTTATACAAAAGTTGAGCACATCAAAATCCACCATAATTAGTCTTTTTCATTCCCTCATAAAAAATATCCCCATCTAATTAATATAATCCAAACTCTTAATAGGGGAGAATTAAACAGATTATAATTATTAATTTTATAGAAATGGTATTGGATTTTAAAATGAAAAAAACATACTTCAATTCCAATGATTTTCTAATCATGTCTCATATATAATTCAACTAAATACTATCATCCACTTTTAGTTAAAGTTTTCATATTTCATAAATATATATGCCACGTGATGATTTACCTTACCAGAAAATGTTACACTCATCACTCAAGATTATTTAATCATAGTTATGCTAAATATTATGTATATGAGATCTACCCATATGTTTGAATGTATTCTCAATCTCCACCTAGAAATAAAATCTCAAAAATTATGAGGCCTTTCTATAAGAATAAAAAAAAAATTAGGATAAGGATATGTAATTAATTATGTGAAAATAAACTTAGAGGCATGAAAAAATATATTGAACTGTGAAATAATAAAGCATGATTTTCAATAACAATGCTTAGTGAAAATTCATCCCCGTCAAGATACCATGTTATTCCCTTGCCAGCATGGGTTCATAAACCATCAATAATTATAATAAATTAATTTGGTATTATATGGAAATTTTTTTTGTTTTTTTCATGAGTGTCCACTTAGAAATACAATAGAAAGTGGTCTCAGAACACTTCTACCAATATAAAAGAGAGGTACCCCCCCCCACCTAATTTCATGGTTTCTCACCAAAATATAGCATGCATATCCAAACATCCTGTTTAAAGATCAAATGAATATTCGTGCAATATTATCAAATAATTATGGTAGGATAGTTAAATAGTCTTGTAATTTGTCTTCCTACTAAGGTAGTTCATCGTTTCTACGGGTTTCACTGAGGTCATATCTAGAGTTGGTCTCAAGTTTAAAGGGGATAAAAATACCAATCAAATGCTTCATTAATTTTAATGTGATTCAAAATATTCACGTTTAAAAAAGAAAACATAAAATTTATTTTATTTGTGAATACACCAATAATATCTTAAGAAATAGGGTATAAGAAATAATATGAAAAAAGTATTAGAATACCTCTTGGGAAAGAGGAAAATAATGGGTCCATCAGGTCATAAAAAGAATACAAATGATCAGTTTAATATATTCAAATGGACTCGAATTTAAATTAAAAATCAAATTATATTAGAAATCATTTTAAAATACTTTAAATTAAAATAATCATGTAAATTTTAAGATTCTCATCTATGAATTTTTTATTTATTGAATAATTAATCAAAAAATCCCACATTTTTAAATATTTCATATATTAATGATGTCTCCTAGATTAGTTTAAGGGAAAATTAGTATAGTCAAGAGACTATCCCTATACTTAATATCACACATGTTCCACTATGTGAAACACTAAGTAAGATAAGAGGATGTGGAGAAACACACCTAGGATAAGAGGATGGAGAACGGTGAAACAAGTAAGTGAAATAAAAGTAAGGAAAATAAATACCAAAATAATACTCCCCTTATGGAGAGTTTGAAAAGGTGGAAATAGTCAACAATGAGATACCCATGACGTACCAGAGTACCTGTGACTATAGATGAAAAGTTTAAAAGAATTGTTCATGCATACAAACCATCACATCATAACAATAACAAAAAAGAGATATAAATAATGAAATAAGTAGGAAAAATAGTCATTGTGTCCCCTGAGAAGATGAAATATCAATTATAGGGGGACTAAGAGGGATGTGGTAGTTGTAGTCTAAGTTTTAGGTGCTAGTTACTTGCTCTGTGGGGTGGGATCAGGTGGGACATACTGGCATGCATCTGTAGAAGTTGTGTATGGTCCAGTAAAATATAGGATCACCGAATTTGTGACCAAAGCTATAAATGGGGTCGGTGGTGATAAAGTATTAGGATCTAATTTAGGGTTAGGTGATAGGTAGAACTAAATTCCTAGGTACTAAATAATAAGGCCCAATATCCCCTATATCCAGTCTATATTCTAATCCATGACAGTCGAGTGGCACTCCATGATGTCCAGGCGGCGGTCCAAGGTGTCCAGGCGGCGGTCCAAGGTGTCCTGGTAGAGGGAGATGGGGAGATCAACTGAAGGTCTGGGTGAAAGAGGGGATATGGATGTTTCATAATAATATTGAATAGTGTAAGGATATAGAAGGGAGGAATAATTGGGGAGGGGTAGAGAAGTAATATTCTCTAGAGGATGTGGTGGTACTAGAGTAGCAGTACCATCAGGGGCACGTGGGTCATCTCTCATTGTAGGTGGTGCTGGGGAATCCTGCATGAGCACAATGGCATCTCTCCACCTCTCGACCATCTTCATAAAAATAATTATGATGAGTTCCATTGAATGTGGAGAACCTAAGTTATCATAATGGAGATATGGCTCAAGCACCCCCAGGTTGTGTGCCAATCAGGTGGTGTAAAATATTTTGTTTAGGTTTCCCTGATGGTTTGTGATCATGAAAAGGAAGTTGGAGGTGGTGAAGTAAGGTATATCAGGGTAATAATGTTTTAATATATAAGTGAGGAACTCTGTATCATTTCTATACATAACACCCATGTCCTCGTGGTAGGGAAAAGGGATGGAAATACAACAATGGTGGATTAAATAGAGGGTAGGGTAAAAGAAAAGGGTGTTCTCATGTGAGGTTGGAGAGTACCTATGGTCAGGGTGAGTAAGATCCCACCACACAGAGATGGTATCAAAGTGTTTAGGGTGGGTGAGGGTTTCAGGAGGGGGTGGGGTGGCTGGATGAGGGTAGAAACAGCACCCTCTGTCAAAGTCTTCCATGGTCAAGGAAAAGTGTCATTCTCCCAACCTGAATTTGATGGGAGTCATCATTTCATTGGATGTAAATCCGTAGGTGGGACCATCAAATATTAATGTAGTATAAATGTATAAAAATAAATCTATGAATGTTGTAGTGATGACATGGAGTATTTTAATAAGATGTTTGTACATGAGGAGCTCATTTATCTCCTCCCAGATGCCCAAGCGACAAGGAATAGTGGTATCAAGGAAACAACCACTCAACTAGATAGTCCACTATGAAAATATCCACATATATTCTTATACAAGATGACACTCATAAAATATCAATTAGAAGTGCTTCTTCTATCAGGATACTACCAGATATAGATTTAGTGGGGAACCATATGTAGATGTAGAATACTCAGTTGTTGGGGTGGTGAGTGGAGGTTTAGTAGAGGTTGTCGATGAGGTATCGAATGTATTTTAAGTTGAGGAAGATGTAAAAAATGTGTTTGATTATGTCACTCTAGTAGGAGGACCTAATATACAAGGGCCCCTGACAATTGTGGAAGTAAGCTACAAGAGGCAGTGGTGGGAGTATTTCCAAAGTCGGCAGTTGAGAGACAGTGATATTAGTCGCTGAAGGTGCTTCTGGTGTCCTGAGAAAGATCCAACAAGGTGTGGGACACTCTCTATTAGTATTAGGCATGGGTCTCTTCCCACTAGAGTGTCCTCCATATACCATTGGCTGAAAAGGAAGTAAAAGAAGGAAAAAAAATATAGGTAAATAGTGAGAAACCCTAAAACAAAATGTACACAACATATGGATCCAGAGTACATGACTTGTAGTGTGATCGAGTTTCCAAACAATGTTCTCTAGATACACATTCCAAGTAGTCATGTGTGTGGGAAAAATGGAAGTACACAACATCTATGAGGTGTACACGCTGGGGGTGAGTAAATGGGGACCAAGCCCTCTGGTCTGTTGGATATAGGTTCTTTTAAGCAAGGTAGAACCACTGTAAACGACGTGTGTTGAACGCACATAATGTGTGTTTTCCAAAATTAGAATGGAGTGTGTGTGTACATGTACATAAAGTACACAATGTGTGTTCTTTCTTTTTCCTGTGTACTATGGGTTTTCAACAAAATTCCATCCTTATTCACAAACCACCTAAAATAATTGTAAAAAACTGAAATAGAGGGAAAGAAATGACTTAACTAGATCAAGGAATGAAATAAAGAAGAGATTTCATCCTAGAATGAATTTAATCAAAAGATTTTATCAGTGGAGGCTAAGATGTGTTTCATGGAAGCATTTGGGGAAGAGAACGGGGGGAGAGGTGCATTAGATGGGGTTAGCCCAGTTAGGGTTCCCTACTTAAAGAGGTGGACCACACAATGTGTACGGTGACATACACTCTAAGTAAGTGTGTGTGTGTGTGTATTTTTTGTTATTATTATTATTCAATGTATAGTTATTATAATAAACTATATAATAATTATTATTTATAACTATAAAAAAATAATAAATAAAAATACATATGAAAATAAATGTATACATGTAGTACAGTTGAAGAATACATGTGGTGTTTTCTAAAATTTAAAAATGAGAACAATAGACTTTGGACTGGTGCCCGGGCCGTGATTTGAACCAGCAATTGGGCTGATCCAAATGTGTTCCCTAAACAACTTGAGTAAAGGTCATAGTGCTGTAAAGTTTTATTATCTTTTAATATTTAATTCCTAGTTCGGGTTCTACACATTAAAAAAGAAGATCACTTAGCATGTGGTTTTAATTATTTAAGATTGGGATGATGTAGGGAGATTAGTCATGTTTGAACCTGGGTCTTTTGAACCTATGGGGTATGACTCTTCCAATAAACCCACATCACCCTTAAGTGATTTATTAATTTTTTTTAAATCAAATTATAATTGAAAAAATGACACACGACACATGAAATATACCAAACTACATGATGTGTTGTTTTATTTTACTGAAAAGGGATGGAACTGAACCAACTAGAAGGACATGAACGGATATCTTTTAGACCCATGGGCAAGGATCCCTCCATCAAATTTATCCCCACCATCAGTTTTATTCTTTTTTGAAATGGTTTTATTTACTTTTGAAAACATCTTATATTCCATTTACTTAAAGGAAGAAATGAAAAAGAATGAATCTTATACCAAAGGAGGGTATAGAGGGACTCAAACTGGTGATAGTTTGGATACACTCTAGGGACCTTGTGATCATTATAGGCTTCATTACTATTTATAAACTTAAGTAATATTTATTTATACAAAAAATATACTATAATATAAACTAATCAAAAAATTACACACATTGTTTAGAGGAACACATGGCATATAACATAATTTTATTCACATTTTAATAGTGGGTAGAATGAAATATAGTACACTCAATGTAGAAGAGAAGTACAAGTTGTTTAGTAACTAAAAACAAAAAATAAAGTGAGAGAGAGAGATAGGTGGTTGTGTTGCCTCCCAATAAGCACCCTTGTTTTAGGTCTTTGGATCAACCTGAGTTAGGATACTTTCCAATAATATGATGTTGAATGTGAATTACATTGAGAGAACCACCACATATGTCTGTCACCCTCTTCTTTTATCCATTTACCTTGAACTTTAGGTCATCTAGGTGGCAGCTTGTTGTATCCATGATTCGTGGAAAAAAATGTCGAATGTGGACTTCAGTCATGTTCTAATCACGTACATCCTCCATGTGATTGGGTTCCTTTTTTATGATGTTAAAAACCTGAAAATAATCACAGGAATCATCTGGAGCAGGTAACTAATAAACAGATGGTTCAAAAAAAATTGATCAAATTCAATATTTTCATGACATTAAGTGTTCCAATATTAAAAAAATTTTATTTGTAAATAATTTTCAGAAATTATAAGTGAATTTAAAGTGGGGACCATATAAAAACATTCTTATTTAGTTGAAATAGGGTTGGAACACCCAAAAACCAAGTCAACCAGATTATCCACACAAGTGATTATCTCTAAAAGATGCTCGACCATATTATCAAGTCATCCTAACCTTTCAGTTCATTCCAACTGGTGTCTAGTAAACACTTCCATCGTTGATTTTAGTGATTTAGTTTTATCCACACATGGTTCTTGGAGATAATAATAGATTGGTGGGTTGAATATTTATATGAGTAATCCTCATATTTAAACTCATCATCCTTATATAGATAACACTCTTCTGGATAAAATTACATCAATGCTAGATCATTTAGATAAAAATCATCTCGAGGTGAATTTGTACTAATATCTATTTGAATGAAAACCCATAGGTAAGGGGGTAGAGGTTTCCAATAAAAGTATGAACAAATAAAAAACCAAAATTTTGGGTAGACCAACCTCAACTCGGACTCTCACTTCTTCTTTCGGGGTCCCCATCAATGGAACCATAATTTTACCACTCCAATCATGAGGTGTGGTAGATTGAAAGTATTATTTCCATATACTAAACTAATTAGGTAGCTAAAATAAATTGTATTTGATCCCACAGGGAAATGGGAAATCAATTTTAAGTTCAAGTCGGTGTGTCTAACTTGATAATCTATACAAAATCATTGAAGTGAATGGAAACAGAAGAGTGAAACTATTTGTGAAAATTCAATTACAACAAAAGAAGGGATATGAAAAATCCTAAAACAAGTGTTTCAGGGTTGCAACTAAATTAGGGTTTATTTCAATAGTCGTTTTTTCGTATTTAAATTATTAACAAACTTGCTTACCATGGGGATTAAAATAAATTTTTATTTACTGGTTTGATAATACAAAATTATTTGTACAAAAGGATTACTATTTGGTATAATTATTAAAAACGTAAAACACATTTAATTTCTTAAACCTAAAATAGTGGCAACAAGATCACCCAATGGTCATGTGTTTGCTCATTGAAAATCCTTTAGTTTTATTCAGTGATGTCATTCTTGGTCTAATACAACACAAAAAATTATTGTATAATTTAATTAATTAAATGAATTTAAGATAAAAATAATAATAAAAGAAACACATCAGAATTGAAATTACAAAAAACTTGTAATATTTATTACAAACCCAACATATAGAACCTATCCTCTTTTATCCATGGTCATGGTGTGAAGGTTGAGAAAAAACTGAAACCCTACCATGTATATGAGAGGATAGAAGGGTGAAATGGACATTTCACTTAAACAGAAATGAAAACATAAAGAAAAATCTACTTTGGGATTCATGGGAGATCAAATAGAAGATTGGAAGAACCTTACTATTATATTTCTAACCCCATTATGGTAGGCCTACCTCTCTATTTAAAGGAAAATAAACTACACAGTGTGTACCCTAAAGTACACGCCATTTAATTCGGTTAACTTCCTTTTAATTAAATTTTTTCATGAGTAGGTGGACTACCATGTCAAAAATTGTTGCCAATGCATCAGTGGTCAGTTAGTGAGGGTACATAGCATGTTACTCCAACATATATGGCCTATTTAATATTTATCATACATCAACCACATCTAGAAGAACATACACGACATGTGAAGAGTGATTACATGGTGTTTTTTCTATGGTTGGATACATGGTCACATACTCGATCTGGTCAAACCATGTCTAGGAAAGTGTACAAGGAATGTGTTTATAAAGTTCATTCTATGTTAATATAAATTATTATTCTAAGCAATCTTGATTTTTTACTTTGGCTAGAAATACCTAAAATCACCATGAACATAGAATTAAATAATTTCATCCATAAAAAATTTGTATCATGTGAAAATGTTTTTTAGAAACCAAATAAAAAATATGAAAAGATACCCAAATCGTGCACATCCAACTCCCTCACACTTATTCATTTTCTTACCCTTAGTAAAAATCTCGACATCTAATTAATAGAATTCAATCTCTCAAATGGGAAGCATTAAACTAATTATAATTATAAATATTATACCCATACCATAGGATTTTAAAAGGCACAAAACATATTTCAATTCCTAAGATATTATAATCATGCCTCCTATATAATTCAATTAAATAATTTCATCCTCCTTTAGTTACATTTTTCAACATTTCATAAATATACATTCCACTTTATGATTTACCTTACCCAAAAATGTTACACTCATCACTCATGATCATTTAATCATAGTTATGATCAATCTTAATCATGTACACTACATCCATAGTCTTGCAAGTATTCTCATTATCCACTTAGAAATCAAATCACTAAAATAATGAGGACTTTCAAAAAAATAAATTTTTTGAGGCTAAGGGTAGGTAGGTAATGATGTCAAAATAATCTCATATTCTTAAAAAAGTGGATGAATTCTGACATAATAAAGTATGATATTAAATAACAAATATCAATGAAAATGCACACCCTTCAAGATCTCTCATAATTCAAAATCATCATGTTATTCCCCTACCAACCTGGGTTCGTAAACCGTCAATAAGTATAGTGGATGAATTTGGTCTTATTTTAAATTTTTCATCATTTTTTTTGGTGAGTTTCCACCTAGAAAAACAATGGAAATTGGTTTTGGAACCCATTTTCTCAGATGAAAGAGAGGAACTCTTCCCCACACTTAATTCCTTGGATGCTAACCAAAATATACCAGGAATTTACAAACTCCCAACTTAAGGATAAAATGAATAATCATTCAATATTATCAATGAATTATGGTAGAAAGTATGAATAGGCTTGTAATGTGATTTCCTACCAAGCACTTCATAGTTTATATGGATTTCATGGAGGTCAAATGTAGGGTAGGTCTCGAGGTCAAAGGAGCTGAAAATATCAATCAAATACCTCAATAATTTTATTTTGATTCAAAATCGTCATGTTTTGAGGAGAAACATTTGCATGTTATAGTAGTTATGAATATCCCAAGAATCAATAAATAAAGAGGGTATGAGAAAGAATACGAAAAAGGTATCAGAATACCTCTTAGGAATGAGGACAATAATGGGTCAATTAGTTCATGACATGAAAAAAAAGGAGCAGTTTAATAGATGCAAAGGGATGAGAATTTAAATCCAAAATCAAATTGTATCATAAATTATTTTAAATTTTGTGAAATTAAAATAACCAATAAACCTTTAAAATTACCATATATGTATTTATTATTTACTGTAAAAATTAAACTAAAAATACTCATTTTAAAATATTTCATTAATTAATGATGTATCCATGATTACATTAAGGGGTAAGACCAGTGTAGTCAAGAGAATCTCCCTCAAACTTAATATTTCATACAGTATTCCAAGTGCTAGAATAAGGAAGAGAAGAGGATTTGGAAAAAACACAACTAGTCTGGGAGGAGGGAGAGTATTGAAACAATTAAGATAAAGAAAAGTAAGGAAAATAAACAATATAATATTACTCCCCACATGGAAACTCTAAAAGGTTGAAAGAAGTTGAAAATGAGATTCCCATGATGTCCCTAATTTCTTGTGATTGTCTATGAAATGGGAAAAGAATTATTCATACATAAAAACCATCACATTGAAATAATAACACAAAATAGATATATATAATGAAATAAGGGTAGAAAAACCATAATTTTGTCACATCAGAAGAGAAATTGTCCATGATAGGGGGGTTTAGGATGGATTTAGTAGTAGTGGTGGAAGCTGTAGGCATTGGGTTATTGCTCTGTGGTGTATTATTAACTATACATCATGTCCTATAGTTGTAGAACTAGTGTCTGGTCTAGTAGTAGATAGGATTACTGAATTTGTGGCCTTAGATATAAATGGGGATGATGGTGTCTACGTCTAGATAAATGATCAAGGAACAAGTTCTGTGGAGAATGGAATACCTAGGTGATGAAGAAAAAGTCCTGACATTCCCTCTATCTAGTCATGCATTGATCTATGACGGTCTAGTAGCACTATATGATGTTCTTGTGGGGATCCAAGGTGGCAAGGCGGTGGTCCATAGTGGCTAGGTGGAGGGATATGGGGACAAAAGTCAAAGGTGAAGGTGAAGGTGGGGTTGTGGATGGTCCATAAGAAGATGGAATGGTGAAAGTATATTGAAGAGATGAATAATTGAGGAGGGGTGGAGAAGTAATGTTCGCTAGTGGATGGGGTGGTACCGGAGTAGCAGCACCATCAGGGGAAGGTGGGTCATCTCTCGTCTTCAGTGGTGCTGGGGAATCTTGTATGAGCATAAAGAAATATCCCCACCTCCTTACCATCCTCATGAAAATAATCAGGGTAAATTCCATATGCTGGGGATAACCTACGTGATCATGAGGAAGATATTTCTCAAACACCCCAAGGTGGTGTGCCAAACTTATGGCATAGAATCATCTGTTAATGTTTCCCTGATGGTTATTGATCATCAAATGCAAGTAGGAGGTAGTGAAGTAGGTGATGTTAGGGTAATAGTATCAGATGATGTAGGTTAGGAACTCCATATCACATTTTTACATAATACCCATATCCTAAAGGAGGGGGAAAAGGATGCCAATAAAGAAATGGTGGATGACACAAGGGTTAGGGAAATGATAAGGGTTCTATTTTGTGAGTTGGGAGTATACATATGGTTTGGTTTAGAAAGCTCCCACAATGTAGAGATTATATCAGAATGGTCTAGGTGGGTGAAGGTTCTAACATGGGGTGGGGTGGCTGGATGGGGGTAGAATCTTCACCCTCAACCAAAAATTTTCATGGTCAAGGAAAAGTGTCATCTTCCCAACCTGAATTTTATGGGAGTCATTGTGTCACTGAGTGTCTCTCAGTAGGTGATCCCGTAAAACTTTAATGTCACAAAAAAACTCTAAAAATAAATCTTCGAATTTTGGAGTGATGACTAGATAATGTCAGTGATATATGTGTGCCCGAGGAGCTCCTCAATATTTTCTCAAATGCCCAAGTGATAAGGAATGGTGGTGTGAAGGAAATGGACACTCAACTGGATCATTCACCATAAGAATATTCATAACCAGTTTACCTCAAGATGAAACTCATTGAATAACAAGTAGAGGTATGGATGGGTTTGGGATGCTTCTATAACTGGCTATGGTGGGGAACTAGCTGTGGATATAGAAGGTCTGGCTATCAAGGTAGTGGGTGGATGAACCTAAGATGTTGTTAATGGGGGTTCAGAGGTAGTGGTAGATGAGGAAGATGTTTTATTTGTGTCAAATGATGTTGTTCTAGTAGGAGGATCTACTATAATGGTCCCCCCATTAGCTATGTAAGTAGGAGAATCTGGAGGTAGTGACGGGTGTATCACCAAGGATAGTGGTTGAGATATGGAGGTGGTAGTCTCTAGAGGTTCCATTAGTGTCATAATCCATATCTGATGATGTGAGGACCTCAATCCATTAGTACCAGGCATGGGATACTTCCCAATATCATGGTCTCTATTTTCCATTATCTCAAAAGGAATTAGAAGAAAAAAAACAAAATAAAATAAAATGAAAAGAAAGAAAAATAGTCAAAAACCCTAAAACTAAAAGTACATAGCATGTAGTGTGATCTGGTTTCCAATCCATGTTCTCTAGATATACATTATGAGTAATAATTTTTGTTGTCTAGATAGAATTACACGGTGTGTTTGAGGTATACATGTCATGTCTGAGTAAATGGGGATCTGGTCGTGTGTTCTCCAGGACATGGGTTCTTTTTATCCGGGCAGGGGCATTGTACACAGTGCGTGTTGAATGCACACACCCTATGTTTTTCAAATATTCAAGGGATAAATTGTAGTTATGTACATAAAGTAAACGACATGTGTTCTTCATTTTTACCATGTACTATGGGTTTTAATTTTAATGCTTACTTGACTCACAAATCACTTAAAATACTTGAAAACACTAAAATAGATTATGACCAACAACATACTTGGATCGAGGAATAAAATAAAGAAGATATTTCAACCTGTAATGAATGGAATCAGTGGATTTGAGTGAGTGAGGAAGACAGGTGTACGAAGGAATCATCAGGGGAAGAAAATTAGGAGAGGGTGGTGTACGACACAGGTTCTGCCCGATTAGGGTTCTCAGCTTAAAAAGTGTGACCCACACTGTATGTATGGTGATGTATTATCCATGTAAGTTTGTGTGTTTTATTATTATTATTATTATTAAATATATAGTTATTATAGCAAAGTATATATTAATTATTATTTATAATTATTAATAAATAATAAAAACAAATATATAATAACGTAAATATACAAATGTCTTGTAGAAAAAGAATACACGTCATGTTTTCAAAATTTTGAGAAAGAGAACTACAAAATTCAGTTCGATGCTTGGGGAATGATTAAAATTAATGATTGGGCCGACCTAAATGTAGCCCCCCAACCACTGGAGTGAAGGATTTAATACTACAAAGTTTAATTATCATTTAAAATTTATGGCCTTATTGTAGTAATAAATGGTGAAAAAGAAGTATGCATGACATTTAATTTAAATTAGTAAAGATTGGGATGATGAAGAGAGAGTAGCTGAGTTAGAACCCAAATATTTTAACACTATGGGTTATGACTCTTCCAATCAAATTTAATATCCTAATCCTCTTTGGTCCATTACATTTTCAAAATCGAGTGTCTGAGGTGTTCTAGTGAGTCATTATGACTCATTTGAAGTGTTTTTCAAAGATCCAATTTTCCAACGGTAGATGGTGTTGGTAGGTGGAGTCGGTAGGTGGCGTTAGTAGGTGGTGTCAGTGAGTGGCAACGGTAGGTGGTGACACTAGGTGGTGTCAGTGACTCACTGTCGGTGAGTGGCATATGTGCCTCACATCGGTGATTCCCCATTAGTGACTTGCATCAGTGACTCCCCATCGGTAGGTTACATCGGTAGCTTACATCAGCAGCTCATGTCGGTAGCTCGCGTTGGTGACTCGCCATCGGTAGGTCGTGTCAGTAGCTCACATAGGTAGCTCGCGTCGGTATCTCGCATCGGTAGCTCATGTAGGTGGATTCCATCGGTAGATCGCATTGGTAGATCGCATAGGTAGTTTGCATCGGTTGCTCGCATCAGTGGTTCGCATCGGTGGATCACATCGTTTGTTCACCTCGGTGACTCTCCATTGGTATCTCGTATCATTGAATCACCCAATGGTGACTTATTTACATTTTTCCCAATTTTTCCAGTTTCCCCCCTTTACGTTTTTTTTACATAATTTGAGAGTAAAACCTTTTTAAGATTTTTTGAATCTATTTCAAAAGGATATAAATTATATCTTTAATTACCTAACACAGGGGAGACTCCTAAATAGAAAGCCGCATTTTCTTGGTCAAGATCCACCATTAATGGATTTTGAAATCATTCTACTATTGATATTGGATCTGGGATTTCTAAAGTCGATACTTATTCTTCTCTATGAGCTTCCCTTTTATCTTGATACCCGAGTGCCTCAAAACCTTTCTTCATAATAATTCATGTGTATGTGTTCTGCCATTGGATTGCATTTCCCTAGAGCCTATTCACCCCCTATTTTAAAGCTAGGAAGAGTTTCAGATCATTTGTTCTTACAAGGAGGGATTTTTTTTCCTTCGTCTTTCTTTACTATGTTTCATGTAGGGTGGGTGTATGAATGTTTCCTTCTGAATATGGAAGAATCTCGGACTATTAAAGACAATTTAATCTATTAAATATCAATATATATAGGATAAAGAAAATTTTATGCTTTATTCTATTTTATTGTTATTGATAATGTGATCTGTATGTACTATATTCACACTAAAAATCATGGTCTTTGGTGACCTTTTTTTTGTGCACTCATGATGATTTGTGATGGTTTTTTGGTGATCATATGTTGAATGGATATAAATTTGAAATAGATTAACCAGGTATATTCAGTTAAATAAATGGATTCCCTAGGATTTTTTACCTTCATTGATAACCCCTGAATTATCAAAGTGGAATTAAAGAACAAGTCTTTTCTAAATCCAGAATACACCTTGTTTTGTTGGTGTGGTTGTGTGTTATGTGTGGTCTTGTCCTATTTTGAGCCTTGTGTGGTTGTATATTGTCGGGGTTTATAGAATGGTTGTTTTTGGGTTGATATAGGTTTTTTAATGGAATCTCAGGTTTATATTTATTGATTGTGGAATGGAAGGGCAGTGGTGGAGTAGCGGGGAAGCATGTTCGTGTTGTGATATGATTATGTTGATGGGTTTGATGGGTATGGTGTTCTTATATAGTGGGGATATTAGGTTGGTTGTGATGAGTTGTGATGTGGGTTTTGGAAGTAAGTTGTCGGGTTTTTTTGTTTAGAGGGAAGAACAGGGTGGAATTAATTTTAAGAATGATGAAAGCAGTGGCAGGTATGGGTGTCAAATGGGGAGGAAATGTGAAGTAGGTTGTTTGGATGTGTGGCTTTGTGAATGATTCAGTTGCTATATTCCTAGGTAACGATGGAATGTGTAAATTAATTGTTTTATAAATAATTATAACTAGTTAAATGAACTAACTGGGGGTATGTTTTAATTGTGTCTTGTTGTGAATGGACTTCTTTTATTTAATTTTGAAGTGACTATTGTCGGTGTAAAATAATGATTTTACAGGAAGAAGCAAAGGAAATTCTATGGGATGGTTGTTGGTTGGGATAAACCCATAGTTTGGGCTAAGTTTTTGATACTTATATATATACTTTTAATTCCTTGTGATTTCAATACGCACCCCACCTTATTTGGGAACTACGTTTTGAATACCCCATTTGTCATGGGGGAGTGTATTTTCCATACATATCCATTGGGGGATGGATGTATGGCCACCCTATTTTCCCTAATACCTCTTTCAGGTGATGATATCCCAATATTCTTTAGTAAGGTGGTGGTTTGTGGGGCCCATGTGTGTGTGGGTCAGTTGTGGTTTCCCAAGTGTCTTCGGGATGAGTTGTCTTGTTCTTTACCAGGTCTATTCGGGATGTGGTGTGGTACGCTTCCCAAGTGTCTACAGGTGGGATATGGTGTGGTATGTGGCTCAGGTGTATGTGGGTAGGATGTGGTGTCATATGTTTCCATGGTGTGTGCAGGTTGTTTGTGACATGGTGGATTCATAAGAGGTAGGAGCACCAGGACGTTTTTCGTTAGGGTGTGAGAGCAGTTAATCATTGGGAAAGTGGTGTGGGGTTCCCTATCATCGATGTTCTCTATATACATTACTTGACATGAGTTCTTTGGTTATCATCCCATTGGTCATGTTAGTGTGGCTAGAAAACCTTTTTAGCTGTTGTTGGGTTCTTTTGTTTTCCCACAGGGACATTAGTATGCTTCTCCACTTTTTCACAAGGGACATTGGTTTTTCCCTACAGAGTATACTTTTTCACGAGAGACTTTCGTTTTTCCCTAAGGTGCTCCCCCACCGCCTCGCGAACTCCACTCCCCACGACTCTGTCACTCATGGCTACACCGTCCGCTGTGTTTCCAATGTTGTCCGCCAAGCCGCCGTCATCGTTCGCCGAGCCGCCGTCGCTGTCCACCGAGCCGCCGCCACTGTCCGCCTAGCCTCCACCGCTGAAACGACATTCTGTGGCCGGACCACCGCCCCGCAGCTGGTCCACCTACCTGTGACTGGACCATCGACCCACGGTGGGTCCGTACCCCACGACCAGTTCGTTCCCTCACGGTCGGTCAACGCCCCGCGGCCAGTCCACCCCCTCATGGTCGGTCCGCGCCCTCATGGCTAGTTCGCGCCCTCGCGGCCTACCCGCGCCCTCGCGGCCGGTCCGCGCCCTCGCGGCCGGTCCGCGCCCTCGCGGCCGGTCCGCGCCCTCGGGGCCGGCCCGCGCCCTCGCGGCCGGCCCGCGCCCTCGCGGCCGGTCCGCGCCCTCGCGGCCGGTTGGCGCCCTCGCGGCCAGGTTCGCGCCCTCGCGGCCGGTCTGCGCCCTCGTGGCCGGTTCGCGCCCTCACGGTCGGTCTGCCACACTCGCGGTCGGTCCATGCCCTCACAGCCAGTTCGATGCCCTCACGGCTGGTCTGTTCCCCGCGGCCATTTTGTGCCCTCATGGTCGGTTCGCGCCCTCACAGTACCCGCGGCTGGTCCATGCCCTCGTGGTACCCCTCAACCGAGCCACCCTCGTGGCACCCTCGCGGCCATTGCAGGCCGGGCTGCACTGCAGGCTGGGCCAGACCCAACAGTTCTGGCCGGGTCAACCCGAATCAAGTCAGCCAATGCCGGGTTAGGCCAGGTCGGCCCGACCGGGTCGGACCGGACCCAGGCCCATTACAACCCAGTTACTTTCTTTTGGCCATAACTTTGGCACCAGACGTCCGTTTGACGAACCGTCAGCAGCGCTAGAAATATTGGAGAGAGATAGTCCCTTTGAGTGATACCCCACTGTTTTTTGGATTAATATGGGGAACGGTGAGGTTAGATCAAGAAGTAATCCAATCTGGCCCTTGGGACTAAAAGGCTAATAACTCATAGATCGGGCGTCTGATTGACACATCGTATGTTACGTTGAGACCCCTATGATGTGGTAGACCTTTTTGATACTTCTTCATGGGACTTCATGAAAATTGGAGTATCAACCAGTATCTTGTGTAGCAGATCCTCCTGGAGACGATCCAGCATACTGCGGAGACCCAGTGGCTGGTTGAGACTTGATGAATGTTGACCGTTTCGACTCGGAGTGACATGACGGCCCAGTGGGGAGCACCTTGGTGACGCAGCAGACCCACGGTGGTTAGTGCCATGGTGACGTGGCAGAACAACGGTACTCTATAGGAGGTGTACCTCAGCAGTCCACGAGGGGGAGTGCCTCTGTGTGACGCGGCAAACCCACAGTGGGGAGCGCCTCTGTGTGACGTGTCAGACCCATGGTACTTGACAGGAGGAGTACCTTAGCATTACAAGGTTAGTGGGAAGCACCTTTGTGTGATGTGGAAGGCCCACTGTACTCGATAGAAGAAGAGCTCTCCAGCAGCCGAGGTGTTCGATGTTGTGATTGGGAATGTTACTTAACACTACCCCTAGAATAAATCCTGGTGTGAGCTAAGTCAGAACCCCTATGTTTTCCTCATGATTGAGATAGATTACTTGATATCTTGGGTATATGTATGGGAATATACCTAATTATGTTTATCTGTTGATTTCATAGTTTGTGTTCTATCCTTGTTGGATTTTGTGTGACCTAGAGGGTCTCGGGGTCCCTACAGAGTATCGTTATACTCACCCCTGCACGGGCTATGCCCGCACATTGTTGTGTTGGATGCAGACGACGGACAGTGCTGACTGAGGCTGAGAGTACTAGGACTGAACGGTACCTGGAGGTGGACCATATGGCGTGTCAGTACGCATAGGAAACGGGTGGACGTGGAGTTCTGAGCAGGCGGTATGTACCTACCCTTTAGGTAGAAACCTCAGAGGATGATCCAGTAGATTTCTCTTCTTTTTAATCAGTTGTATTGTATCACAGTTGTACTTATACTTTCCAGTTTGGCTTTTATTATGGCCCCCTTTTCTTACTACACTCACTCTATTTACAGTTCACTTTATTTGTGTTCCTATCTTGTTGTGTTCTTGGTTACGTGTGCTAATAGGTTATAAAGGAAATGCCTTCCCAGTTTTAAGGAATATGCCTTTGTGCTAGTCTCCAGCTCCTAGCCTATGGAAGGCAGGATTAGGGTTAGTCATGGTCTGGGCCCTGAGGGATGGGTCGTGACAAATTGGTTTCAGAGGAGTCTGTTCTACCGCAGAACTAGAACTCTGATATTTTTTGTGAAGAAATAGTGTTGAGGGTAATGAGTGTGGTTTTCTATTCAGGGAGTCTAGTGTTGGTGCAGCGGATGACGTATCCATACACCTTGACCATGAATTCTGATTTCCAAATCAGTGCACGAAAGCACTGATTTTGTGTGTGTTTTCAAAAGTTTTCTTTGTGATCTTTTGTTTCAGCTCACCAGGTATAACTTTTAGCTAACTGGGTATAAATTTCTAACCATGGTGCACCTGTTTCTTTACATAATGCCTCCACAAAGACATATAGCTAGAGTTCCAAGAGTTGAACGCACTGAAATCCCACCGAGCGATGGGGTGTCAGTGTAGGTCACTTTTCCAGTAGAGGCACCAGCAGAGGCACCAACGGTACCAATCCCCATTGGGCCACCAATGCCACCATCCCTAGCAGCAGATGGTTCATGCCGCTTGAGTTTGTTGCACGAGTTCCAGTGCCAGAGGCCACCCTGGTTTAGGGGAGAGACGGACCCTCAGGCAACTGAGGATTGGCTAGAGGCTGTGGTGAGAGTCTTTTGACTCGTAGGGACACCAGCCGATCTCATGGTGATCCTTGCCACCTGCCTTCTACAGGAAGTAGTAGGCAGATGGTGGAGCTTGATGCTCCAAGTTCACAATAAGGTGACGCTTCTCTGGGTAAACTTCTAGATCCTGTTTCGTGCAGAGTTTTTTCCAGCGACTCTTCACGCAGTGCGCATACAAGAGCTTTTTCATCTGCAGCAGGGAAGCATGACTGTGGATCAGTACTCAACGAGGTTCACTGACCTCTGATGCTACTCAATGGATATGGTGTGGGACACTTTCTTCAGGGCCTGGACTTTCGAGCAGGGGCTGAGGCGAATGATCAGGGATTCGATGATCTCACTCAGCATCCTGACGCAGGGGGTGTTAGAGAGAGCCTTAGTGGTGGAGAGTTTCTTGTCCGAGCAGTCACTAGTGGCGAGACCCACTAACAGTCGTTACGTAGAAGAGTCTTCTACAGTTGGTAGTAGATAGACGTCACATAGGTCTAAAAGGACTAGAACTATAGGTGGATGACCACATGACTCAATATCGGTTGTGCAGGGCACCCGAAGCGGAGCCAGTCATGCTAGGAGTGGGCAGTGTTACGCATGCTGCGGGTAGGGTCACATGGATCGTGACTGTTCGACCCGCTATTCGGATGATCAGGAGATGTTCAAAGGACTACCCAGGCAGAGACATAGGTTCAACCGAGGAGGTCCACAGGGAGTAGGCGGACGTGGTATAGGAGATGGTTGTGCAATTGGCGGTGGGCGACGATTCGAGATGTTACGGCCACCGCCACGAGGAGGTCCACCCCGACCATAGGGAGCAGGTTGAAATGGGAGAGTTCAGCTCCAGGAAGTTGAGGCTTATGATCATGGCGCTCTGGAGATGATACAAGGTACGATCTGTGTCTACTCCACCTCAACTGCATTACTTATAGACACAGGTTCCAGTCATTCTTTCATTTCCACTGCCCTCGTTCAGAGCTCAGAGATTCCGACGGATCCGTTATCTAAATACTTATGGCTAGATACTCCTACGGGGGCAGATTCGAAGATTATGCACTAGTTTCGGTAGTACGATCTTACTCTAAGAGGTGAGATCTTTGGCTGGGATCTCCTAGTAGTGGCATCAAGGCCTTACGACGTCATCTTGGGTATGGACTGGTTATCTATAGTCCATGCTCAGATTGACTATATTAGGCACAATGTGTTGTGTGTCCACACAGATGGGACTGGGTTTACCTTCACCAGTGAGAAGGAAGCCTATGCAGCGCAGGATGGACTTACCCGGAGGAGGGTGCAACCAATTACACATCAGTTGGCTAGACTTACCCTCGGAGCTGTTGATGTGGGGAGTCTGAGTGATCCTGTAGTAGTGGACTAGTATGTGGATGTCTTCCCTGATGATGTTACGGGTCTACCTCCTCGCAGATAGGTGGACTTTTATATTTACTTGTACCCCAAGACGGCACCGATATCTACACCAGCGTATTGGATGGCTCCTGTAGAGCTTCGTGAGCTGTGGGTACAACTAGAGGACTTGTAGGGGAAGGGATTCATTCAACCCAGTGTTTCTCCCTGGGTATCCTTGATTCTTTTCACCAATAAGATGGATGGGAGCTTGAGTCTTTGTGTTGAATATAGGCGCCTGAACCAGGTGACCGTGAAGAACAAGTACCCACTCTCGAGGATTGACGAACTCTTTGATCGGCTGAAGGGAGCACAGTGGTTCTTGAAGATAGACCTCAGATCAGGCTATCACCAACTCAGAGTACGAGATGAGGTTGTGCAGAATACATACTTTAGGTGTCGGTACGTCCATTACGAGTTCTTGGTTATTCCATTCGGCATGACCAATGCTCTAGCAGTGTTCATGGGACTCATGAACAAGATCTTTCAACCATACCTTGATCTCTTTGTGGTGGTCTTCATCAATGACATTCTGATCTACTCGACTACTAAGGAGGAGAATGCCTATCATTTTTAGGTAGTACTGGTCACACTCTGAGAGAACTAGCTTTATGGTAAGCTCTTAAAGTGTCAGTTATGTATCCGAGAGGTTCACTTTCTGGGACATGTCATATCGGAGGCTGGAGTTGTAGTGGATCTAGCGAAGATTGAGGAGGTACTTTCATGGTAGCCACCCAGGAGTGTGACGGAGGTACGGAGTTTCCTGGGTTTGGCTGGATACTACCGAAAGTTTTTTACTAGATTTCTCCATAATTTTAGCACCACTATCATCCTTGACGAAGAAGGGGAAACCCTTCGTGTGGTCGGAGAGATACCGGTAGAGTTTTCAAGAGATGAGGCAGAGGCTGACTAGTGCCCCCATCTTGAGGCTTCTAGAGGAGGGCGTATGGTACTTAGTCTACTGAGGTGCATCAGGGACTGGAATCAGATGTGTTCTGATGTGGGAGCGAGTAGTGATCACATATTGTTCCCGATAGCTGAGACAGCACGAGCAGAACTACGCTACACATGACCTGGAGTTAGCAGCAGTGGTCTTTGTCTTTCAGATGTGGTGACACTATCTGATGGGAGAGCGTTTTACAGTGTACTCTGATCACAAGAGTCTCAGATATATCTTCTCTCTGAAGGACCTTAACATGAGAGAAAGACGTTGGCTTGAGTTCCACTAGGACTATGACTTCGAGATAGTCTATAATCCTGGGAAGGCGAAAGTTGTAGCAGATGCACTCAGCAGGAGTTCTGGTATACAGCTACTAGATGAGGTGATAGAGTAGTTGGACACTTTGCAGATATCCTTTGTGGAACATGATGGAGTAGCTTTTCTTTAGTATCTTACAGTCAGTCTCTCAGTTCTCAGTGTTTCAGGGAGGCGAAGCGTGGGAATGGTGACTGCGAGGATCGACGTGCTCAAATATCCACAAGGAAGGAACCTGATGGGTTTTATGAAGGTGGGGAGCACGTCATCCTCTTTAGAGGACATACCATGGTACCAGTGTCACTTCAGGAGGAAGTGTTGAGGGTGTTCCACACATCCCGTCTAGCGGTACATCCAAGAGTGGTGAAGATGTACCAGGATCTTCGATGACAGCACTGGTGGCCGGGAATAAAGAAAGCAGTTGCAGAGTTTGTCTCTCAGTGCCTCACTTGTTAGTAAGTGAAGGCGGAGCATCAGGTACCAGTAGGCTTGGTCCAGTCTTTAGAGGTCCAAGAGTAGAAGTGGGATGGGATATCTGAGGACTTCGTGACAGGACTTCCATCTACATCCAGGGTACATGACTCGATTTGGGTGATCGTCGACCGACTCACCAAGTCGGCCCACTTCCTACCAATCATATTGTAGGGTTTAGTAGAGATATTGGGACACCTCTATGTGAAAAATATTGTGCGTCTACATAGAGTACCTTTGATGATTGTCTCCGATCATGACACACGTTTTACTTCCCAGCTATGAAAGGGCTTGCAGGAGGCCTCGGGGATGCAGCTTCATTCGAGCAATGCCTTCCATTATCAGACGGATGGTCAGAGTGAGCGGACTATTCAGACCCTCGAGGACATGCTACATGCTTGTTTCCTCGACTTCGATCGTAGCTGGGAGGATCACATACCTTTGGTAGAGTTTTCATACAACAACCGATATCACTCCACCATAGGGATGGAACCTTTTGAGGAATTGTACGAGCGACCTTGTAGATCACCCTTGTGCTGGAATGACCCTGGAGAGTCAGCACTCGTGGGACCAAAGATTGTTTGGGCTACCACAGAGAAGGTGTAGATCATCCAGGAGCAGATGAAGACTACATAGAGCAGGAAGAAGTCGTATGCTGATAGGAGATGGAGGCCTCTGGAGTTCGAGGATGGGGACCATGTATTTCTACGGGTCTCACCCCGATGAGGTCTATAGAGATTTGGTCGAGGAGTAAAGTTATCTTTGAGGTTCATCAGACCATTTTAGGTCCTCAGCAGAGTTGTCGAGGTGGAATACCGCTTAACTCTTCCACGTTAGTTGCATCGGGTGCACGGTGTCTTCCACGTATCCCAGCTAAGGAGATACATGCACGACCCTTCTCACATCATCGACTATAGAGAGCTAGATGTCAACGATGGGGAGACTTTTACGGAGGTTCTAGTAGAGGTTGAGGATCGAAAAAAGTTTGTCCTTCATGGACAGTCGATACCTATGCTTCACATTCGCTTGCAGCACGGGAACCTCCAGGAGAGCACATGCGAGTGGGAGGCTCAGATGCATGCTCAGTACCCCCACTTGTTCCCTTAGTTTGAGTTTTGTCTTACAGGGATGTAAAGCCTGAGGCGAGGAGAATGTAAAGACACAGAATTTCCATGTAGTTTTTTTAATTAAATGGGAATTTTATGAGTCTGAAAAAATTAACGGCGTGAGATTTCGAGGCCCGGAGTGCCCGGAATGAATTTATAAACACTTTTTCAGGTGCGTTCAGTAAACGTGCAAGTGGGTTTTTCTAACTCTTGAACTAGTGCTCGGAATTGAAATCTGAGGGCACCATTGAACTCGCAGCTCCGTTATTCACTTAAGGATACTTTCACATTGATGGAAGTTGGTCGAGGGTGAATGATAATTTTTTGGGTTTTTCGTAAAAATAATAAAATCAAATAAAGCACAATTTATTTTATTTGTTGTAACCACTCCATGTGGAAGTTGGTAGTGGGGACCACCAATCCATAACCTCCCATGATAGGTTATGGTGGTGGGGACCACCTGAGCCTACCCTCCCATGAGAGGTTATGGTGGTGGGAACCACCAGAGGCCTAAACCTATTGAACGCCCCTCTTAATAAAAGAGAAACATCTCAACTCCCTTATTAATGTGGAGGAGCCTCTTGAATTTCCTCCACATTAAAATATGTCGACGCACCACATTAAATGGTGCCAACTTAGATAATTAATTTAACTAATTTGAAATTGTGCCAACAATTAAAATTGGGAAAACAATTTTTTTTTTGGTGGGATTTTCTTTTCAGAACATTCGTTGGCAAAGGAGAGAGAGCTCTTGGTGGGAGGAATCTCCCCAACGAAGAACGCGTTCTTCCACGAAGATTGCTCCACCAACGAAGAACACTCTACCAATGAAGAACGCCGACCTCGACTTTGAGCATCTTCCTAGGGACTTCTTCCGATGTGGGACGTCTTCATCTACGACGAATCGACGTCCATACTTCCTTCTCACGCCAACGTCAACGAACAACCTGATGTAGGGGTTTAATTTGTGCGTGATTATATTCTCATGTTCTTCGTTATTTTTAAATAAAGAATGAAAATTATTTTCTTTTGCGGGTTGGGAACAATCATTGCGAGAGGGTTTGACGTTCTTCATTCTTGTTTATGTTGAGTCGTTTGCTACAACCCTAACACGTAGGGTACGGGCCAAAAAAATGTCCTCACCCCTCCGCAAATCTTATGATGATTTTTGGAGTTGAACGTGACAAAGGTGATGGCGCAACGACAGCACCTCGTGGCCCCCGCCACCTCGTGACCTCCGCGCCCTGCGGCTACACCACTCGTGGATCCATCATCCACAGAGCCACCATCATTGTCCGTTGCGCCACCGCCATCGTCCACTGAGCCGCCACCGCCTTTCGCCGAGCCGCTGCTGCCAGACCACCATTCCACTGCCAGACCGTCGCCCCGCGGCCGGTCTGCCGACCCGCGGCCGGTCCGCCTACCCGCGGTCGGACCGCCGATATGCCGCCAGTCCACGCCCCGCGGCAGGTCCGTGCCCTCATGGCTGATTCGCGCCCTCGCGGCTATTCTTCCTCCCTCGTAGCCGGTCGACTCCCTCATGGACGGTTCACGCCCTCACGATTGGTTCACCTCCCTCGTGGCTGGTCCACGCCCCGCGGCTGATCTGGGCCCTCGCGGCCTGTCTGTGTCCTCACAGTACTCATGGTCGGTCCACGCCCTCGCAGAACCCCTCGGTCAAGACACCCTCATGTCACCCTCACGGCCCTCATTGGTCGGGCTGGACCCAACGGGACGGGCCACACTGTGGGCTGGGCCAGACCCAATAGGTCAGACCGGACCCGAGCTCACTACGGCCCAGTTACTTTCTTTTGGCCATAACAATGGTACCAGACGTCCGTTTGACGAACCGTCAGTGTCGCTGGAAATCTTGGAGAGAGATGTTTCCTTTGAGTGATATCCTACTGTGTTTTGGATTAAGATGGGGAACTGCCAGGTTGGATCGAGCACGAATCCAACCAGGACCCCAGGACTAAATGGCTAATAACTGACAGACTATGCGTCCGATGGACGCGTCGTCTGTTATTTTGAGACCCCTATGATGTGGTGGAACATTGAGATACTTATTCGTGGGACTTCATGGCAGTTGGAGTATCGACCAGTAGCTTGTGGAAGGGATCTTCATGGAGACGAGCGAGCATAGTGCAGAGACCTAGTGGCTGGCTGAGACTTGACCACTGCTGACCGTTTTGACTCAGAGTGACTTGATAGACCCAGTGGGGAGTGTCTTGGTGACATGGCAGACCCACGGTGGGGAGCGCCTTGGTGACGTGGCAAACCCATGGTACTCGACAGGAGGAGTACCTCAGCAGGCCACAAGGGGGATCTCCTTTGTGTGACGCGGCAGACCCATGGTGGGGAGCGTCTCTGTTTGACATGGCAGTCCCATGGTACTCGACAAGAGGAGTACCTCAGTAGTCCGAGGTTAGTGGGAAGAACCTCTATGTGACACGACAGGACCACTGTACTCTATAGAAGAGGAGTTCTCCAGCAGCCGTGGTGTTCAACGTTGTGACTGGGAATGTTACTTAACACTACCCCTAGAATAAATCCTGGTGTGAGCTGATTTAGAACCTCTGTGTTTTCCTCATGATTGAGATAGATATCTTGATAACTTAGGTATATGCATGGGAATATACCTAAGTAATGTTATCTATTGATTTCATACTTTGTGTTTTATCCTTGTTAGATTTTGTGAGACCTAGAGCATCTAGGGGTCCCTACTGAGTATCGTTATACTCACCCCTGCACTCACTATGCATGCACCTTGTTGTGTTGGATGCAGACAACGGACATTGCTAACTAAGGCTGAGATTACTAGGACTAGACGGTACCTGGAGGTAGACCATATGGCGTGTCGATACGCAGAGGAGACGGGTGGACGTGGAGTGATGAGGAGGCGATTTGTACCTACCCTTCAGGTAGAAACCTCAGAGGACAGTCTAGTAGTTGTCTCTTCTTTTTCTTCAGTTGTATTGTATCACATTTGTACTTGTACTTTCCAATTGGGCTTGTATTTTGGACCCTTTTACTTACTGCACTCACTCTATTTACATTTCAATTTACTTGTGTTCCTATCTTGACGTGTGCTTGGTTATGTGTGCTTGTAGGTTATAAAGGTAACGAATTCATGGTTTTAGGGAATACGCCTTTGGTGCTAGTCAAAAGCCCCAGGCCTATGGATGGAGGGCTTGGGGTTAGTTACAGCACGGGCCCTGGGGGACGGGTCGTGACAGTTCTCCATGAGTTTCATAGATTTCCCTTAGATGTTCACCTAGGAGTTTCCAAGAAGTATCATGGATTAAGAGGTAGTTCTGGGTTCCAATTTGAAATGGTTGGTGGAAAAGTTTGTGGAATGTTTCCTAGTGTGCCTGCGGGTGATGGTTGTATACCGTGTTTCTAGTGGTTTGTTGTAGCGTCTAGATTTCCCCAAGTGGAAGTGGGATGAAATCCCAATGGATTTCATCACAGGGCTACCAAGGCCTCAAGGAATCTGTGATGCTATCTGGTTAGTGGTGGATCATTTGATGAAATTGACTCACTTCTTAATAGTCAAGGAGTCGGGTGTAGTGGATACCTTGGCTAGGAGGTATGTGGATGAGGTGGTGCGACTGCATAGAGTTCTGAGATCCATCTTCTCGGATCAAAATGAAAATTTTACCTCCTGCGTCAAGATGAGATTGTAGCATGCTTTTGGAACTTAGTTACACCTCAACAAAGCCTTAAATTCTCATACAGATGGGTAGACAGAGCGGAGCATCTAAACGTAGGAGGAAATGTTGTGGGCATGTGTTTTGGACTTCTGTGGATGTTGGGTAAGAAAATTTCTCATGGTGTAGTCCACTTACAATAATAACTATCATTATTACTTTGGAATGGATTCATTTGAGGATTTTTATGGGAGATAGTGTCATTCAACATTGTGCTGGAGAGAGGTTGTGGAGGCAGCTGTTGGTGGTCTAGATGTGGTGCAGATTACAACTGAGAAGTTTCATCTTGTTGTTGAGGGTATGAAGGCAGCACAAGACCAAAAAAATCGTACGTTGATCGTAAGAGGAGTCCCTAGGAGTTCGATATTGAGGACCACATGTTCTTGATGGTTTCCCCTCAAAGTGGGTAGTAGAGAATCGATAGAGGGATTAATCTTTCTCCGAGGTTCATCAGACCATTCGATGTGTTGGGGTTATTTGGTAAGGTGGCATACTAGTTGGAGTTTCCACCATAGTTAGAGAGATTCCACGATGTATTTCATGTCTCTCAGCTTCATCGGTATCTACACGATGACTCCCATGTAATTCACTAGGCAGAGTTGGATATCAAGGATCATGTGACATTTTTGGAACAACTAGTGGAGATCCAAGATCATTGGGAGAAGGTGTTGTGTAGATGGACCATTCCTTTGGTTCGTGTGTTGTGTGCACATTGTGGCATGGAGGAGATTACTTGGGGGAGAGAAGTGAAGATGTGTTCCCAATACCCAAAATTGTTCTTAGTTACGCATTGTTATATCTTGCATTATGATATGATTCTTGAACCTTATTTTATATGAGATAAGTTGTTTCCTTGTTCCATAATGTGTTATTAAATCATGACATATGAAGAGGGGGGGACCTGATTCATAATCGATACGCATTAATGAGGATGCGATTAAACTCGTGAAGGAAATTCAATTCTGCCCAAAGAAGTTATTATCTTGATAAGGAGGAAAGAATTACTTGAATCATGTGTTTAGG
Source organism: Viscum album (assembly GCA_963277665.1). Classification (NCBI taxonomy): domain Eukaryota; kingdom Viridiplantae; phylum Streptophyta; class Magnoliopsida; order Santalales; family Viscaceae; genus Viscum; species Viscum album. The sequence goes on from OY728161.1 coordinate 1,836,013,358, forward strand.
ATGGCATGATTGTTGTGGTTATGTGGTGTGTCTTGTGGTCAGTTGGTGTAGTAGATATCAGAGGAGGTGTTCTTGGATGTTGAGGTTTCTCTTAGGATTTTGAAAAACACATGGTGGTTTATTGTTGAACTTTAATGTCGTATATGTGTTTCAAGTATAATGGGGGAGTTGAGAGGATCTCTTGGGGTGGTTGTTTGGACTCCTCTTTTCTTTTTGGGTTGGTTTTGCATTCTCGAGGGTGAGAATAGTTTGAGAGGTATCTGATGTAATGGCACATAACTCTTTGGTCCATTAATTTTTTAAAATCTAATTTTAGAGGTGTTATGGGGAGTCACTGTGAATAATTTAAATAGTTTTCCAAAAATCTAGTTTTCCAATGGTAGGTGGTATCAGTAGGTGGCATTGGTAGGTGGCATTGGTAGGTGGTGTTAGTAGGTGGTGTTGGGAAGTGGCGTTAGTAGGTAGTAACAGTAGGTTGCATTGGTGGGCCGCATTAGTGACATGCTATTGATGAGTGGAATCGGTGGCTCACATCAATGACTCTCCATCATTAGGTCTCATCGGTAGTTCATATTGGTAGCTCGCATCAGTGACTTTCCATCGGTAGGTCACATCAGTAGCTCGCGTCAGTACCTCGCATCGATGGCTCACGTCGGTAGCTTGCGTCAGTCATTCGCATTCGTATCTTATAGCTATGTCTTGCATCGGAGGTTCGTATTGGTAGCTCGCATAGGTAGCTCACGTTGGTGACTCACCATCATTAGATCGTGTTGTTGAATCACCCAATGGTGACTCATTTCTAGTTTTTCTATTTTTACCCCTATACATTTTATTTGACATAATTTGTGTCTAAAAACATTTTTAAGTGTTTTTGGATTCATTTCAATGGATATAAAATATATATTTAATTACCTAACACCAAGAAGACTCCTAAATGGAAATCCACATGGTTTTGGTTATGATCCTCCATTAATGGATTTTGAATTATTCTCCTATTAATATTGGATCTGGTCTTTCTAAAGCCGAGACTTCTTATTCTCTGTGATTTTTCCTTTGCTCTTGATACCTAAGTTAACCAAAACCTTTCTTCATGAGAATCCATGCATCAGTGTTTCACCCTTGGATCATGTTTCCCTAGATCCTTGTGCACCCCATATTTTGGCACTAGGAGGAGTTGTCGATTTTTTTTTCTTACAAGTAGGGATATTTCCCCTTCATCTCTCTTAACTGCGTATCATGAAGGGTAGGTGTATAAATGTTTCATTGTGAATATATAAGATTATTTTATTAAAAAAAGATAACTAAATTTGTTAAATATCAATATACAGAGGCTAGCGAAAATTGATGCGTGCTTTTGTTTTATTATTATTGATATTGTGATCTATATTTGCTATAGACCTCTTAAAATCAGGTCCATTGGTGGTCTTCTTGGGTGCACTCAAGATGATTTGTGATGGTATGTTGGTGATCATATGATAAATGGATATAAATATGAAATTGATTAACCACATATATTTGGTTAAATAAATGGATATCCCATGATTGTATACCTTCTGTGTTAACCCCTGAATTTTCAAAGTGGAATTAAATAATGATTGTTTTATAAATCTAAAAACACCTTTATTTTTTGGTGTGGTTGTGTGATGTGTGTGGCCTTGTCCTATTTTGTGACTTGTGTGGTTGAATAGTGATGGGGTTGAGAGAAAGGTTGTTTCTGGGGTGATATGGGTGGTGAAATGTAATATCAAGTTGAGAGACTGATTGATTGTGGAAGGGAAGGGAAGTGGTTGAGCAGCGGGGCTGAAGGTTTGGGTTGTGCTATGTTTATGTTGTTGTATGTGATGGGTTTTATGTTGTTATATAATGGGGCTATTACGTTGGTTGTAAAGAGTTCTGATACAGGTATTTTCAGTAATTTGGGGTTTTCTTTTTTAGAGGAAGGACCCTGCATAACTACATTAAATAATAATGATGGGAGTGACAGGTATGTGTGTTAAATAGTGAGTAAATGTGAAGTATATTGTTTGGTGGTGTGTCTTGTCACATGTTTCGGTTGGTAGATGCCCAGTTAGGGATGGAATGAGTAAATGAATTGTTTAATAAATAATGAGAACTTATTAAATGAATTAACTGTGGGTATGTTTGAGTTGTGGATTGTTGTGAATGGTCTTATTTTATCAACTTCTGAAGTGACTGTTTCTAGTGTTAAAATAATTCTTTTAGAGGTAGCAACAAAGGCAATTTTTTGGGATGGTTATTAGTTTGGATAAACCCAAAGTTTGGTTTGGTTGTTTGATACCTATATATATATATATATATGTGTGTGTGTGTGTGTGTGTGTGTGTGTGTGTGTGTGTGTGTGTGTGTGTGTGTATATATATATATATACTTGTACATCCTTTTGATTTCTGTATGTTCCCCACCCTAACTGAGCATTAGGTTCCAAACACCCCCACTGTCATGGGGGTGGGTATCTTTCCCACACATCCCAATGGGAGGATGGATGGGTGGCCACCCTCTCTTCTAGGATCCCTCTTCTAGGTAATGATAGCCCTAGATTATTTAGGCATGTTGTAGTTTGTGGGGCCCAAGTCTGTGTGTGTGTGAGTAGTGGTTTCCCATGTGTCTTTGGGATGAGATATGTTGTTCTTTCCCAGGTGTACTTGGGATGTTGTGTGGTATGTGGATCGGGTGTATTTAGGTAGGATTTGGTGTGGTATGTGACCCAAGTTTATTTGGATATGATGTGGTGTGGTATGTGGCATATGTGTGAGTGGGATGGTTGTGACGTGGGTGATTCAAAAAAGGTGGGAGCAATAGGGCATTTGTTATTAGGGTTTGAGAGGGGCTAATTAGTGGTAATGTGGTGCAGGGAACCCTATCATCAATGTGATATATATAATTTATGTTACTTGCATTATTTGGTGATTGTGACATTAGTGAGGATACGGTGGCTAGAATACCTTTCCAGGTGTTGTTGGGTTCTGTTGTTTTATCATGTGGGAATTAGTATGCTTCTCCACTTGTGCATGATAGACTTTGGTTTTTCCCTACTGAGTATAATTTTATGATCACCCTATGTATATAAAACTACTTTTAGGTTTCCAAGAGGACTATATGGACCATGTTGGAAGGTACTAGCTCAGATGTTGGGGATAGTTGTTGCATCACTACTTAGCTTTTCATTTGGTATTTAAATTAGAGACTCTTTCTTTTGTATTAGTTTCTTTTGAAACATTCATGTAGGATGGTTTTGTTTTCTTTCATATATATATATATATTTCTTGGAGTTGTTTTAGGTTGATACGTCTAATATCCTGGCCTTGGTTACTATAAAAAGGATAATGCCTCCCATTTTGTGATATTTTTATGCTCGTGGTGCTGGTCTCCACCCTGAGGCCTACTGGAGGTGGGACTCAGTGGTCATTATCTCTCTTTCTCCATTTCTAGCTCAGGAGGGGCATCTTTTGTGGGAGGGGGTCATGAGATCAACCCACATCACCCATGGTTGATTTATTATTTTTGATAACATTTTAAATTATTATTTAAAACATGATGCATGACACAAAACCTATACCAAACTACACAATATTTTGTTTTATTTTAGTGAAAAAGGATAAAACTAGACTGGCTAGAAGGACTTGAACATGGATCTTTTTGACCCATGGACAACGGCCCTACCAGCCAATTCAGCCCCACCACTAGTTTTATTTTAATTTTAAATGGTTTAATATAATTTTGAAAGTCTCTCACATGTTGTTCACTTAATTAATAGAATGAAAAATAATGAATCTGGTACTAAAGCTGGGTGCGGATTAATTCGAACTGGCGATGAATCAGATACACTCTAGCTACCTTTCCAATGAAATATTCTTCATTTCTATTTATTAACTTAAGTAATATTTATTTATACAAAAATATATACTACAATATACACTAATCAAAAAAATTTCATGTCATTTTTGAAGGAAAACACATTGTGTAACATCATTTTATTTACATTTTAATAGTGGTTGGAAAAAAAGCTAGTACATGATGTGTGGAAGATAAGTACACAGGGGTTAGTTATTAAAAATATGAAAAAAAGAGGGAGAGATGTGGATGGGTTTCCTCCAAGAAAGAATATTTATTTTAGGTCTTTGTCTCGACTTGAGGAAGGGTACTTACCCATAATCCTAAGATGCATCTGAATTCTACAGCACAAACCACCACATATGTATTGTGCCATTTTCTTTTTTCCAGTTTACTTGACCATCAGGTGGTCTATGAAATAGCTTGCAGTATCCCTTCTTTGTGGCCAAAAAATGCCGAAGGTGGACGTGTGCCTTGTTTTGATCCTGTACATACTCCATCTTCTTGGGTTCCTTATTTATGATTTTAAAAACCTAAAAAATCACATAAATCCTCAAGAGCATGTAAATAATCAACTGAGGGTTCAAAAAGAAATAATTGATCAAATTCATAATTAGCATGACAAGATAAGTAACCATATACAAAATTTGAACTCAACCTCAAACTTAATTGGATTATCCAAAAAAAGTGATTAACTATGAAAGCTAGTCGACCATAGTACCAAGTCATCCCAACCTTTCAGTTTCATCCAAATAGTTTATGGTAAAGGCTTCCATCAACAATATTAGTGCTTCAGTTTTATCCTCACATGGTTTTGGAAGAGAATAATTGATCGGTGGGTTGAAGGATGTACATGAGTATTACTATTATTGAAACCCATAATCCATATATGGATAACACTCTTCTAGATATGAGTAAAACATTTCTAGATCATTCTTATAAATTTCCTCTCTAGGTGAATTGTACCAATATCCAATCGAATGAAAATATATAGGGAAGGATATTGAGGTTACAAACAAAAGAATAAAGAAATTAAAAGGTAAACTTTTGTGTAAACCAACCTTAAATCAAACTCACACTGCTACTTTATAAGTCCCCAATAATGGAACCATAATTTTTCCACTCCCATCATGAGGTGTCGCAAACTAAAATTATTGTTCCCTTCTAATCTGACTAACTAGGTAGCTAGAGGCAGTCGAGGTCGATACCATAGGGAAAGAGAAAAAATAGTAGGTGAAATTCAGAAAGTCTAAGATGATAATCCAGAAATATTTATTGAAGGGGACAGGGATGAAAAAGTGAAACTATTTTCAAAAATTAAATTAGAATAAAATATGGGACAAAATAATCAGAAAACAAGTGTTTTGGTGTTGAAACTCAATTAGGGTTCATTACAATGATCATTGTTTTATATCAAATTTATTATTAAAATTTTTACACTAGGGATTCAATTAAATTATTATTTCATGGTCTGATTACAAATTTTAACATGTAAAAAAGGACATCCCCTTTATCTTGTAATTAATCACTTAAAAGTATTTAAGTTCTTACCCCTCAAATAGTGTTAGTAAGCTCACCCAGTGTTCATGGGTTTTTTCATTGAATCTAATTTAATTTTATCCATTAGTGTAGTTCTTGGTCTGATATGACTCCAACAGTGACTATAGAATTTAATTCATTAAAAGATTTATAAGAAAAAAATCATAATAAAAGCCCCACATTAGAATTGATATTCCAACAAAATCAAAGTCTTTATTACAATCCTAACATAGATAACCTAGCATATTACAAAAATTGGGCACATTACCCCCCCCCCCCACTTAGTCTTTTTCATTTCCTCAAGAATAATTTTAACATCTAATTAATAGAACCCAAACTCTATGAATGGAAGAATTCAACTAATTATACTTATAAATATTATATCCATAGTATTGGATTTTAAAAGGAACAAAAAAATTCAATTTCAAATATATTCTAATAATTCCTCCTATATAATTCAATTAAATATTTCCATCCTTTTTCAATTTCATTTTTCAACTTTTCATAAATATACATGCCACTTGATGATTTACCCTACCATAAAATGTTACACCCATCACTCAAGATCATTTAATCATAGTTATGCTCAATCTTAAGCATTTTAACACCATCCATAGGATTTAAATCATTCTCATTCTCCACTTATAAATAAAATCACAAAAATATTTAGGTCTTTCAATAAGGATAAAGTGTTTCTAAGGCTAACGGTAGGTAGGTAATTATGTGAAAATAATATCATAGGATTGAAAAGGGTGAATGAATTCTTAAATAATGGTGAATGATAATAAATAACAAATCTCAATGAAAATTCATCCCCATAAATATCTCTCATAGGTTAAAATCACCATGTTATTTCCTTGACAATAGGTTTTGTAAACCATTAATAAGTATAATGAATGAACTTGGTCCTATTATGAATTTTTTATCATTTTTTCATGAGGGATTACTTTTAAACACAATGAAAATTGGTCATGGAACCCTTCTCCACAGATGAAGGAGAGGTACTATCATTAAATCTAATATGAATAATGATTCAATATTATCAAATAATTAGGGTAGGAAGGATAAATATGGTTTTAATGTGACTTCCAACCAAGGAATTTCATGGTTTCTATGGGTTTCACAGAATACAGATGTAGATTAGGTCTTAAGGTCAAAGAGGTTGAAAATATTGATCAAATGCCTCAGTCATTTTAATGTGATTTCAAATCATCAATTTTTGAAGAAGAAAATTTGAATGTTATAGTAGTTATTCATATCCCAAGAATCTCTAAATAAATAGGGTATAATAAATAAAATGTAAAAGGTCTCAGAATACCTCTTGTTAATGAAGATAATAACGGGTCCATCAGTTAATGACATAAATAAAAATGATCGATCTAATAGATGCATATGGCCATGAATTTAAATGAAAAATAAATTTATATGAGCTATCATTTTAAAATATATTAAATGAAAATAAACATGCAAAATTTAACATTCTAATCTATTTATTTTTTATTTATATTTATAATTAATCAAAAAGGTTCCACATTTTAAAATATTTCATCTATTAATGATTTATCCTAGATTAATTTAGGGGAAAAGACCAATGTTGTCAAGAGACTCTCCCCCACACTTAATATCACATATAGTCCTCCAAGTGAAATACTAAGCAAGAAAAGAGGATGTGGAGAAACAAAACTAGGGTAGGATGAGGGATAACAGTTAAAGAAGTAAGTGAAATATAATTAAGGAAAATAAAGACTAAAATAATAATCACCTCATGGAGAGCTCAAAAAGCTGGAAAGAAGTTGAAAAATAGATTCCCATTACATTTTGAAGTACTTATGGTTGTCAATGAAATGGAAAAATAATTCTTCTTGAATAAAAAGTATCACATAATAATAATAACACCAAAGAAATATATATAAGTAAATTAGTGTGAAAAAATAGTCATTGTGTTGCCTCAAAAGAGTCATTGTCCATGATAGGTGGATCTGGGAGGGATGTGGTAGATGTAGTGGCAGCTATAGGCATTGAGTATGATCAAGGATTAGATGATAGGGAGAACATAATACCCATGTTATAAAGAATAAGGCCCAAAATCCCCTCTATGTAGTTGAGATGTTGATCCATGATAGTCTGGCAGTGCTCCATGATGTCATGGTGGTAGTCTAAGGTGGCCACATGGTGGTCCAAGGTGGCCAGGCGGAAGGATATGGGGAGATTAACTGAAGGTTCTAGTAAAGTTTGGGTTTTGTAAAGTCCAGAAGGATATAATATTCTTGAATGATATTTAAGGGAGGAAGAAGTGGGTAGGGGTAGAGAAGGAATGTTCGATGGGGGATGGGCGGATACTGAAGCAGTAGCACCATCGGTGGCAGGAGGGTCATCTCTCGCAGTATGTGGTGTGGTGTAATCCTATATGATTAAAAAGGATTCTCCTCACCTCTCAACCATCATCAAGAGAAAAAAACATTTATAAGTCCATCTGTATTGGAGAAACTGTGTACTCGTAAGGGAGAGATGGCTCTAACAGCCCCAGGTGGTGTTCGAAATGGGTGACGTAGAATCTAGAATTTAGGTTTCCCTAATGACTGGTGATCATGGAATGGAAATAGGATGTTGTGAAGTAGGAAAGTTATGGTCAATCACATCGAACGATGTAGATGAGGAGCTCATGTTGCATCTATACATGACACCCACATACTGATGGTGGTAGAAAAAGAGGGAACTCAAGTAATGGTGTATGAAATGGAGGGTAGTGGAAATGATAACGGTGATACACTTTGAGGTGGGAGCATATCAGTGGTTAGGTCCAGCAGGCACCCACCACACAAAGATGAGGTCGGAGCAGTCAGGGTGGGTGAGGTCTACAATAGGGGTGGGGTGGCTAGATGGGGGTAAAAAATGCACCATCATCTAAAATCTGCCATGGTCATGGAAATTTTTCATCTACCCAGTCTGAATATGATGGGAGTCATTGTTCCATTGGGTGTATCTTGGTAGGTGATCACGTCTAACTCGAATGTAGAAGAAAAATCTAAAAATAAATCTTTGAATGTAGTAATGTTGACCTGGAGCATTTCAATGAGATGCATGTGCCTAAGGATGTCCTTGATCTCCTTTTAGATACCAAAGCACTAAGTAACATTGGGGCCAAGTAAATAACTACTCAACTAGATTGTCCACCATAAAAATATCCACATCCAATCTACCGCTGGATGAAACTCATAGAATAATGGGCATGGGTGCGGCTAGGGTTGGGCTTCTACTTCCACTGGCTGTGGTGGGGAAATAGTTTTTGAGGTAGAAGGTCCAGATATTGAGGTGATGGGTGGATGTATATAAGCTACTATATATGGTATCTTTAAGTTAGTGGAAACTAATGAAGATGATACATATTTTCTGATGATGTTGTGCTAGTAGGAGGATCCACTGTACTTGGACGATAAAACATCAATGTAGCAGAGAAATATGAAAATAAATATGTTAATCCATGAGTGCTAAACTAAATCCTATTAATGAGATTCATGTTTCCAAGGATATCCTCTATCTCCTCTTACATTACCAAGCACCAAAGAATAGTGGTTTCGAGGAAACAGCCACTCAACTTGATCATCCCCCATGAAAATATCTCTAGTTGATCTATCGCAAGATAATGCTCATTGAATATTAGGCATGGGTATAGCTGGGGTTGGGCTTCTTCCTATGTTGGCTATGGTAGGGAACCATCTACTGATGTAGAAGACATGACTATCGAGGTGGCAGGTGGAGGTACAGAAGATACTTTTGATGTGGGCTCAGAGTTAGTGGAAGATGAGGAAGATATTGTAGTTGTGTCTAATGGTGTCATTCTAGCATTAGTATGTCTTGTGATAGCCCCCCACCCCTCCCCCCTCCCCCAGGATGGTGTGTAAGTAGGATCTTCTGGTGGTAGTGGCGGGAGTTTCGCTAAGGATGGAAGATAAGAAATCGGGGTGGAGGTCACCGAAGGTTACCCTGGTGTCCCGAACCAGATTTGATGAGGGAAAGACCACTCCCCATCAGTATCGGGTATGGGCCACTTCCCACTATCCTGGTACTCATCAACTATGGTCTAAAAAGGAAGAAAAAGAAGAAGAAAAATAGAAATGAAAAAGAAAGGAAAATAGTGATAAACCCTAAAAATAAAAGTACTCGACACATACTATGATCAGTTTTCCAACACAGTTGCTCTATATACATAGGACATGTAGACATGTGTGTGGGACATATGTAAGTACATTATGTGTATGAGGTGTACATTCCATTTGTGAGTAAGTATGGATCTGTTCGTGTGGTCTTCTGGACAAGGGTTCTTTTTAGTTGGGTGGAGACACTATACACAGTGTGTGCCGAATGCACACACCCTGTGTTTTTAAAATTTATAAGGGTGCTTGTGAGTTCTTATACATAAATTACACAGAATGTGTTCTTTTTTTCCTATGTATTATGGGTTTTCATATGAATACTTAACTAATTATAAAATAACCTCAAATACTTGTAAAACACTGAAATATAGGGAGAACAAAGACATACCTAGATCAAGGAATGAAATGAATAAGATATTATATCCTGTGATGAAATTAATTTGAGGATTTAAGTGAGGAAGTTCGATAGGCGTATGGAGGAAGCCTAAATGGATGAAAATGGGGAGAGGGTGCATGAAACATGTTCAACACAGTTAGGGTTCCCAGCATAAAAAGTTTTCCCACATGACATGCATCGTGACGTACACTCCTTGTAAGTTTTTGTGTTTATTATTATTTTTATTGTTATTATAATTATTATTCAATGTATAGTTATTATAATAAACTAGATATTAATTATTATTTATAATTATAAATATATAATTTATAAAAATATATAACAAAATAAATATATACGCATTTTTTAGTAGAAGAATACACGTCATGTTTTTTAAAATTTGGAAAATAAAACTACAATCTTTTGTTAGGTGCTCGAGGCACGGTTCAAACTAGAGACTGAGCCGATCCAAATACTTGACCTAAACTACAGGATTGACAGTTGTAGGGCTGCAAAGTTTTATTATATTTTAATATGTATGAGATAATATCATTTTCCATAGTGAAGAAGAAGAATGCATAGTGTGTGGTTTTAATTATTGAAGATTGGGATGATGTAGGGAGATTAGTCGAGTTCAAAACTGGGACTTTTTAACCCATTGGTTATGACTCTAATAATAAACCCATATCACCCTTAGGTGATTTCTTATTTTTTAAAACATTTTAATGTATTATTTAAAACATTATAGATAATGCACAACGATTACTGAACTGCATGATGTGTAGTTTTATTTTAGTGAAAATGGATGGAACTAAACTAGTTAGTGGGATTTGAACCCGAGTCTTTTTGACCCATGGTCAATGAACCTTCCAAGAAATTAATCCCCGACATCAGTTTTCTTTTATTTTAAAATGGTTTTATTTAATTTTTAAAACATTTCACACAGTTTTACTTAAATTATAGAATTAAAAATAATGCATCATGTACCAAAGGCATGTGCGGTGCAATTTGAAATGGTGATGGCTCAGATACACTTCATAGACCTTTCCACTGGTACAAGCTTCAATCTTATTTGTTAACTTAAGTAATATTTATTTATAAAAAATTATATTATAATATATAGTGATCCGAGAATTACACTTCATGTTTAAAGGAATACAGAGTGTGTAACATCATTTTATTCACATTCTAACATTGGATGGAAGAAAAAAATAGTTCACAGAATGTGGAATAAAAGTATATTTCTTATAGTTATTAAAAAAAGAAAATAAAGAGAGTGAGAGAGGTGGTTAGGTTGCCTCCCAAAAATTGCTTTTTTAGGTCACTTTCTTGACCTGGGGTAGGTTATATACCCATAATCCAAAGGTGGATGTGGATCCCACTGAGTAAACCACTGCATATTTTTGGTACCCTTATCTTTTATCCATTTTTCTTGACCTCCAGGTGATCTGGATGGTAGATTTTAGTATCCCTACTCCATGACCAAAAAATGATGAATGTGGACTTATACCTTGTTATGATCACATGCATCGTATATCTACTTGGGTTCCTTCTTTATAATGCTGAAAAACCGAAAATAATCATAGGAATCCTCTAGAGCAGGTAGATAATCAACTGAGGGTTCGAAAGGAAAGAACTGATCAAATTCAAAATTATAATGACATTATGTGATCCAATATACAAATTTTGTTCTTTGGAAATAATTTTTAGAAATTTTAAGTGAATTTCAATTTCATTCCATGTTATAACATGATTACTTGGTTGAAATAGGGTTTGAACACCCTGCCTCCAACTCAACTAGATTATCCAAATGATTGATTATCTATGAAATATACTCGACTATAGTACCAAGTCATCCCAACCATTCATTTTGGTCCAATTTTTAGGTGATAAAGGCTTCCATCATCAAAATTAGTGCTTTAGTTTTATCTTCACATGGTACCAGAAGAGAATACGAGATGGGTGGGGGATGATATACATGAGTATTCCTCATATTGAAACCCATCATCCACATATGGATACCACTCTTCAAAATATAAGTACAACAGTAAAAAAACATTTAGATAAAAATCCTCTCTAGGTGAATTTTAACAATCTCCCATTGAATGAAAATCTATAAGGAAGGGGGGTTGTGGTTCCCAATAAAAGAATATGGAAATGAAAAGGGAAATTTCTGGGTAAACCAAACTCAACTTAGACTCGTACTACTATTTTTTGGGTCTCTATAAATGACACCGTAATTTTCCCACTCTCCTCATGAGGTGCAGAGAATTGAAAGTATTATTCCCTTCTAATCCTACAAACTAGGTATCTAATAGTATCCAATGTCGATTCAATAGCGATACAGAAAATAAATTTTATGTTATAGTTAGTTAGTCTAAGCTAATAATTCATATAAAATTATCGAAGGTAATAGGGATTAATAAGTGAAACTACTTGAGATAATTAAATTATAATAGAAGAAGGGATAGAAAAATCTCAAAACAAGTGTGTCAGGGTTACAACTCAATTAGGGTTTATTGAAAGGGTCGTTCTATCATCTTAAAATTATTAATGAACATTTTTACCATTGATTTCAATTAAATTTCTCTTTCTTGTTTCGGTAACATATAATTACTTGTAAAAAAAGATTACCCCTTAGTCCAATGAATAATCACTAAAAAAATTTAAGTTCCTACCCCTAAAACAGCAGCAACAACCTCACTCAATGGTAATGGGTTTTCTCATTGAAACTCCTTTATTTTTCTCTATTGGTTTCATTATTGATTCGATATGACACCAGTAGTTATTCTATAATTTATTTCATTAACGGAATTTTAAGACAAAAATCATAATAAAATAAACACATAAGAATTGAAATTACAATAAACCTATAATATTTATTACAACCCTGAAATAGAAAACCTATCTTATTATAACCATGGTCATGGTGTGCGAGTTGAGAAGAAACTTATCCCATACCATGGATAGAAGAGAAGAGATGGGGGAAATTTGAAATTACACTTAAATAGAAATGACAACAGATTGAAAACTCAAATCTTTGATTCAGGGGAGATCAAAAAGAAGAGAAGTAGCACCTCCCCATTAAATGTCCATCCACATTCTCAGAGTCCAACCTCTCTATTTATAGAAAAATAAACTACATAGTGTGTACCCAAACTTACGTGACATGAACTTGGGTCAGCTGCCTTTTTCCTAATTTTCTCCACCATTAGTTGTCCTGTTGTGTCACCTTTTGATTCTAATGTGCCGGTGGTTAATTGGTGAGGGTTCACAACATGCTTTGCTGATATACATAGTGTGTCGAAGCCTTATCATCCACCAAATGTATTAGGAAGAATGTACAATGTGTGTGAATAGTGACTATATGGTGTGTTGTATCAGGTCGGCTACATGGGTGTGTACTTAGGATGGTCAAACCTTGTTTGTAAAAGTTTACCGGTTGTGCGTTTATAATGTAACCACCATGTAAATATAAATTTTTATTCTGATCACTCCCAATTTGTGATTTTTACTATAAAAAACTAAAAAACACCAAGAACACTGAATTAAATCATTATATCAAAAAAATGTGTATCTACTGAAAATGAGTTTTAGAAGCACAAAAAAATGTATGAAAATGTATATACAAATTAGGCTCATCACATACCTTCTCTGATGTTTCTTCCATATGTTCTTAACTGAATAATTTTCTATCTACAACTTCAATTCCAACATATCATAGTTTAATATCTCTTTCCATAAAAAGGCTTAATATGGTGCTATTTTTATACTAGAGTGGTGATGGTAATTGTATAAAAGCTCCACTATTTGTAAAATTTTGATGGGAAACATAGGTCATAATCAGAAACTATGTTTTTTCCTTAATGTCCTATGACATCATTAAATATAACCTATCAAGATGATCTAAAGGAAAAAATGTCTCAAATTGAAAGATAATTGTGCATATTTATAAGATGGTCTATAAAGAGCCATGTTTCATTATGAACCTTGGATGTCATAGGTAGTGTAGTGATGAAATAAAGAGTAATATTGTCCCATTTACACACAAATATAAAAAAATGTTCCATAACTCCTTTGAGAATATGTCTTTTAGTTTTCACTTTTTAGCATACTAAGCATCTTATCGTGTAATTAGTAATCTCTCACTTCTTATTTTCCAACAAAAAATGATTATGGATATCCTTATACATTTTAGTTCTACCATGATTTATAGATGATTTTGAGTTATACACCTCATCTAATATATCTTTCTTTGCCTATGGGATTGGTGGAACACATAACCCCATAAAAAATCATAAGACTCCATCACCCCCAATGTTAAAATATGGTAATTTACTATTAATAACATCTTCCATATTATTTAATAGGGGCCTATAATCATATTGAGATTTAATAATCCTCTCTAATAATGAACATTGGGAAATTTCATACAAAAAGGATGAGGTCTATCCTTCCATTGTAATACTTATGTCTAATATTAAAACTCATCTAATACATTTCCCTGATACATCACTATAAATAAAAAATTCATTTTTATAGATGAAAGAGTTAATACATGTTCCTTTGTGAATATCAACTCTAATTCCTAAATTTTATCTCAACATTCCTTTATCCATTTAAATTTTATGCCTTTATCAGTTAACATAGTTATTAAATTAGATAATAAATAAAATTATCAACAACATATTGATGGTATTCATCTAAGACAAAGGAAACTACGTATTTTAGTAATGTTTTTGAGTCTTGTATCATCCTTTAAAAACTTTTTTCTAAAGGTTAAATGGACTAACCATCCCTGAACATGATATAACCAAGGAAAGATTCTTTTTGAAGCAAAAATTCACATTTAATAAATTTCCCATTTGACTCATTTTTCCTCAGAACCCTCATCACAATTGAAATATAACTTCAGTGCTCCTTTTAGATCTTAGAGTATACAAGAATATCACAAAAAACATAAATCAAAAACTTAATAATATAATCCTTTAAAACTCTATTCATCTTGTTAGTAAATATAGAGGGCATTTTTTCAACCCAAAAGGTGTTACTGTGAACTCAAAATAACTATAACTCATATAAAATGTAATATTTGGAATATCTTCCTTATTAAAATTTAATTAAAGATAACCATAAAAAAGATCAATGTTATAGAAGTATTGAACCCATTTAGTCTGAATAAATATTTCATAAAAAAGTGACAATGGGTACTTGTTCATTATAGTAATTTCACTGGTTTCTATATAGTCAATAAATAACCTCATTACACTACCATTCTTCTTCAAAAGTAAAATGACTTCTCCCCATAGTTAAACACATGGTTTAATTAAAATATTGTATAATAAGTATTTTAATTACTTTATTAACTCAACTAAATCAATATGATATATTCTATTTTGTGTATTATATAATGTTTTTTCATCTATGATAAGATAAATGGACAATTCAACTTCTCAATAAGTGGTAAATTTAGGTAATTTATGAGGAAATACATCAATATATTCTTTCACAATGAGTGAATATTCAATTATCAAAACCTTTTTACCCTTTATATATTAAATTTCATCCATTTCTCATGAAAATATTTTTTTAAGAATAAATACTAGGGGTGGTTCCTAACAAGATTTGGAAAATGAAATCTCCCCTCAAACAAGAAGAAATTTCATATTTACCTCACCAACTTTAAATTTTTTTCTATATAATAAATTCAAGATCCAATCCATACCCAATATTATATAAAAAATATACCAATGGTATAATGATTAGATCTTCAACTAGAAAGTACCAATGCATTATAATTTGAAATGGATTGTATAAATTTATTGTAATAAATGTACCTATTAGTGTTTTAACTGATAAATAATTCCTTAATCCATCATAGGATGATTGAATAATCTTTAAAAACATGAATGATATAAAAGAGGTCATCTTTCCAAAATCAAATAATATATTAGCTAACTTTGATAGTATAATCAAAGTAGCTGTTATCAAATCATTTTGATCTTTAAATCTATCCCTTATTATTCTAAAATATCATCCTTGACCCCCATTCCACTTTTAGAGTATAAAACTTTGAACTTGGGGAATTTATTAGATTAATTTATGATCTTCTTATAGTTAAAAAAATTCACTTTTTTCATTTATATTTCCTTTACAGTCATTATAATAGCGACATTTCTCTCCATATTTAATGAATACACCTAAGCACCATATGTAATCCCCTAGGTTTTTCATCCCAAATTTATTACATATAGGGAACTCCACTCTTAACCTGTTTTATTTTATTGTATTTCATTCCACATAATTATTATTCATCCTATTTTTCATAGGGTTTTATTTATAATCATTTAATTTTTGAAACACTTTCTCCATTTTTGAGGGTACTCGTCACTATCACTTCATATATCGAAAATTTTTGAGAGACTAATGAAATCTGAATTCTTAGCTTTAAACTATAAAATAATTGATCATTCTATTATTAATTGTTTTATATAAAATTTGAACAATTCCTTTTTATCCGTATGAAATTATCTACATACATATCCATTTTTTTAATCTTCCTTTTATCATAAATTTAATAATTTTTCTTCCATATCAGCACAATTCTCCTGCGGAAAATAATTTTATATAATGATCACCTTAAATGAATTTGAATCCATGGTTTCTATTACCTATTAACTTTTAGTATATTGAATCATGGTCTACCATTGGTTAGAATCTCACATTAAATGATACAAAACCTTGATAATACTTTCATTCATAGTATATCTCAATTCCATAAAGACATTCTATAGGGACCTTATCAATTTACCTACAACCATTGGATTAGTGGACCTATTGAATGATATAGTTCATTTCCTTATAAAATAATTAAAATAGTTTTATCCTTGTTCATGGAAAATGGGTTTCTCCATTCAGGTAAGGTTATTATTCATAACCCAGGTTAATTTTTATAAAATATTAATAATTCATCCAACACCAACATTAAATCCACTATCTTTTTTATTCATCCAATCCCCATATTTTCATTAATTGGTGTCTTGGTTTACATTCCTTCTATCATGTGACATTATATAATAAATAGCAAAAAAAACATTGCACATATAATAAGATACTAATTTATAATGCATGACTTAAATATCATGATTTCTGAAAATGTAGTTCAATATGTAGAATAACTATAGAACCAATTATAAAATAATCTCTAAAACTTATATAATGGTAAAATCCAATTTCTCTACCTATTTTATTAAAAATAAATTTCCCAAGGTTTCTACTAAACCTTTATCTAATACCAATAGTCATACCTTTGGGCCTAGTCAACCAGACCATTTGGGTTATTTATTATATGGTAAATATATTAGAAGGGATTAAATTCTAAATATCAAGGTTATGTAGTACTTGATGGAGGGAATATATAATAAATACATTAAAATATGATATATTACATCATTTGAATACAAATATTTATTCCTTAATGTTAACCATAGATCCAATAATACATAGTATTCCTATTTATTTTCTAGGGAAATAGGAAATATAAAGAAAAGGTGGGATTGGATACTTAGTAACAGATTTTTTAAAATGGAAGCTTATAAGGAATAATAATGTCATAAGAAATATAGTGAGAATAAATAAACAAATGATTTCATGTTAATTAATACACAAGCATAACATAATCCATGGATGAAAAGGAAAATAAATAATCACATGGAAAAAGCTAATTGATCATATAATGAATGAAATGATGGGAAGGAATAATATTTGACATCACAAACAAATCTTTGAGGCCATAATCCAATATATCATACATAAATATTAAGGGGGTTTCTGTTTCTCTATCTTTTTTATCTCATAAAACCTATCAGTGCACTAATGGGATATATAATTTCAAGACCCACATATCACCTAATATTAAATACATTCCATCATATACAGAAATTATGTAGAATATACTTAGTATAATGTTCATGAGTTACCATCATAGAAATACTTAGTATAATTTCTCAATGAAGATTGTCTTATAATAATTTCCCATATAGAAAAATGGATTATAAAATATATCAATAGATTTACCCTATCAATGAACTAATAAGAAAGTATAAGTCAATACCGTTGATTAATTTAATGAATTATTAGGGATTCAAGATGTTAAAATAAATACTCGTATCATGTAAATAATTAGAAAATTTAGTTATCAGGTACTTTTTAAAATTATGATTTCCAATGATTTTGGATAATTGAATATATATAATTGAAATGGAAGGAGAGAACAAATTTGGATAAATACCCTATATAAAATTAATATAATCACATGGATTTCATATCAATTAGGGATATAAATTGTTTTCTGAGGAAAGAATTCCAGGTTGGCATGAATTGATGGAAGAGGCAAAATTATGTTGGATTTGAGTTTAATCTATTTTGGATCTAATAAAGGCTCTACCAAATATCTCACCATCATCCTTAATTAGAAAAATAAATACTCTTAAAATTAATACACCAATCACACCATAATTACATGGAATACATTAGGATTTTGATAATGAATTGTATGGATACAAAAAATGTTTAATCATAACATCAGCTTATGAACATATTGGAATTTGAGTGAAATGGGGTCTCATAAGTATAAGATGTCACAAGAGAAGAAATTAAATTGATATTAGAATAATATTTCAATAAAAAATATAAATTTAAAATGATATTACAATGTAAATGCATATACTAATTGAAAAGAGGGGTATAGACAAGAACTGTACCTTTCTCGAGCTTCTTAGCCTAGAGTTTATCCTTAGAAAAAACAAAAATCTTCATGATTAAAGAGAGTACCATAGGAATGGACCCTTGAGATATAGATTAAGAGATAACATTGAATTTTGGGTGGTAGAAATGATAATAAGGAATTGGTATTTACAGGTTTTATCAATGTAATTTCATGGAATAAAGTATTAAATATTTTAGTTTTCCATCATATAAAGTGCACCAATACAACCCACAATACCCCAATACTAACCTTAAATATACAAAATAATGGTGAGATCAAAAATTAGGAAAATTATAGTACATTGTCTAGTTTTAGTCATGCTTACATATATATGACGCCATGTTTACCATATTTCTCCAATATTTACTATATTTCACTATTTTTACCCAAAATTTACAAAAGTTCATCACTTAGAAAAATTTATAATTTTTATTCAAAATATGAAATCCATTTTAAAAAAATTCATCCTTTAATTAGGTATATTTTAAATTTTATATAAGTTTGGTATCTTTGATAAAAATATTTTATTCTAGGTAAACACAATATCATTTATAAATGAATTTACTCTTTAATAGTACTTAACTCATAGATACATTACCAAATATCATGTCAAAATAATCCCCAAGGGTATAGTTTACAATGGTATTACTTACATGGGGTGGTTTTCCAACGTAGATCTTGTAGTAATTTCCATCAACTTAAACTTGTCACCAAAATTATTCCACTCGAACTTCAATTCATGATGTTCTGATTGGTTTTGGTCGGGGGAAATCCCTAAATATTATACCTTGTTCTCAAGATCTGATAAATGAGATTTGTAAGGGTTATTTATATATCCTGAATCAATGGTTTACCTCTTTTTTATGAATTATCACTCATCATTTTCAATAATATACACTAATTCCAATGTCCACTTTATTATTTCTATATTAAAAATGGTCATAATTTTCAAGAGTTATAATGCATATAAATCATGTAAATACCATATTTACTCTTAATTATTATAAAATCATTCTCACTGATCCCAAAAATAATAGTTTTCAGTTTTTATTCTTTAAATATATTGATTTAGTGTTTTCAATTATTTTTCTTTTGTACCATTTTTTGTCATATCTATGATTTTTATTGGAATATATGACCTATAAAATAATTACCTTGTACTTGCATAATTTAATTTTTGTCTACTTTTAATTATTTTTTGTAATTGTCTTAATAGATTAATATCTTTAATTTTTAGTATATCATTTTTAATAAAATATGATTATTTGTTACTATAATTTCACATGTATTACAATAATAGAATCCATGAATGAAAATAGAGATAAATAATAATACGAACAAAATAAAAGGATCTAGTAATGATAGAAATGAAATAAATTCATAATGTTGGATGTTTTAAATATATCATTGAGGCCATGTTCCAAGACATCATACATAAATGGTAATGATACTCTCATTACTATATTTTAGTTGTCTCATGTGACCTACATATACACTAAGGGGAAATAAAATTAGGATCCCCATCCACTACATAAAATAATAATTCCTTCTATAATATACTAATATATCATAGGTTATACATGTCATGATGTTCAATAATTATAATAATAGAAATACTTAGTATAATTTCACAATGAATCATATCTTATAAGATTTTCCCATATTGAACACAAGATTATAAACCATGTTAATAGATTTCCTTGGTCAATAAAATAATAATAATGTCTAGGTGGATTCTATTAAGTTATAGAATGATAAAATATCACTCAAAATGCTAAAATAAGTACCCTTATTAAGTATAGAATATTTCATTTTAGTTATTGGGTGCTTATTCAGATTTATACTATCAATAAGTTTAGGTAATTGAATTCTTTTATTTTAAACGGTAGATGAAAAAATAAATTAGGGATAAATCCTCCCTAAAACATTCATATAGTCACACATAATTGTTATGCATTAGGTTCCTTCATGAATGGATTTTAGGTTGGTAATAATTGATGGAAAAATAAAACTAGTGCTAAAATAGAGTGTAAAACACTTGGGACATGATAGAGGCTCCACTATATATGTCATCATCATTATTTCTTATACAAGTATAACCTATTATAAATAATGCACCCATAATACTACAAATACATGGAATATATAGCAATTTTTAAAATTGATTCTATGACTATGGGAATATTTAAGTATAACATCGACATATGAATGGAGTGTAATTTAAGTGAAATGGGGTATCTTGTGTATGGTATATCATGAGAAAAGAAATTAAATTTATATTATAATAATATTAGAATATGAAATTATAAATTAAAAAGGACAATGAAAATGAAATATATATATATATATAATTTAAGATAGATAGAGACCTCTTACCTATCTTGAGCTTCTCATCCTAGATTCAAACAATATAACCAACCAAACTCCTCAAGATTAAATAGTGATTTAAGGGATAGACTACTTGAGAGATATATGAAGAAATAAATATGAATTTGGTTTGGGACAATTGAGAATATGGGGTGGGTATTTATACGTGTGGTAAGTGTAATTTCATAGTATAAAGAATTAAATATTTAATTTTTACTTTATCATAAGTTCTTAATTACTTACAATAGTGCCCCATTACTTTCCTTAACACTTCTATTGGGAAAAATTTCCTCAAGGTAATGTTACAGTTATTTTTGGTTGATTGTGTTTGTTGACAAAGTAGGTTTTTAATGTTAGTTGTGGATTTCCAAATATATTTTTGAACAGGTATATTGACAAAGATATAATACAAAGGAATGGATGTTATGGAGGTGGAATATAAAATTGTGTATATAAGGTGGTGTCATTTCCCAGTGTTCGAAAAAAAATTGGGGTCCAAAATTTAGAGGATGGATCAATCATCACAAAAGTTGGATTTCCATGAATGCCTCGTAAAAATACTGAAAAGGGAGGGATTTTGTGAAGATTAGATTTTGGAGATGGAATGGATCATTTTTAAGGAATGTGTTATTGTGAAGGCTAGGTTTCATGAAGGTTTGGTGCATTGTTAATGCATGATGAAAGGAAGGTACATCTCTACGACTATATGAAGCTTTGAGAGTGGCAAAATTTCCTAGTATATTTAAAAAAATAGGGATCTTCATGGACCAAATTAGATATCTTTGTAAAAAAGTGATGATTAGGATCAAAGATTTGATAAAGGGAGAAAATACCTATAAATAGACCTATATCCCTGTCATTTAAATAAGTGAAGGCCTTAATGAAAATTCAAAGGATCTAATTTTGTGAAGGTGATAAGAAAAGGTTATTCTTTCCAAAAAATGTTCATGAATAAATACAGTTTTATAAGGCTATGAAAAAATGAAAAAAGTTGTAATAATTTTGAATGTATTAAATTTCACAAAGGATATAAAATGGAGATATAAATATGTTATCTTTGCGAAGGATAAGTGAGCTTCATTAAATTTTTTGAGCATTGTGAATAGAGGTTGCTTCGTTAAGGATATTTGAGATTCTTGAGAGAGGTTAGATTCATAAAATTCTACTTCACCCCAAAGGATATATTCTACTTTTTAAAGTTTTGGGTTTCAAGAAAGTAGTATATACTTGTGAAAATCATACAGTTTTATAAAGGTTGTGTGATCTTCACCAAATCAGTGAGAATCATGAAATTTTAGAAAATGAATTGCCTATTAAAAATGTGTTAAAGTTATATTCATCAAGTGGGTGAATGTATAACTTCAATGGAGAATCCACCTATAATTGATTATGTATTCATTATTTCTAATGAAGGGACATATATGTCTGTAAACTAAGGAAGAATACTTTTTATAGTAGTGATAAAATGAAGAGGAAGAAGGTGATCCCCTCTACTGATACTGATTCATCGAAGGAATGATTAAGGGAGTGACCCTTGGAAAGTAGTTAGTTGTACCTAAATCTTATAAACTCATGAACCTAAGAATATAACTGATCTATATTGAACCTTTAATTGGAAGTGAAATTTGATGAATTTTATACATCAACACATTATCATTGTTTTCTCCTTGGAAGTATCCCAATGAGGGTGAACCAAGTAAAAATATTTGTTTCCTTGTGATTTCTTTCTTTCTTTATGTAATGTGCATCATTATCATGTAATTTTGGTAAGGATAAGATAAAATTAAACACTAAAACCTAAATGAAGTGAACCTTATAATAAAAAGGTCAAGATCTAGTAGGGTGAGGGGATTTTTATAAGACTATCCATACCGTGATTCACCCCCCCCCCCCCTTAGGGTATCTAAGCCAGTTTTTGCTTAATAACTCCACTATAATGTTTAGTTATAAAATTATGTAAATACCACTAAATTGGATGAATTTAGTCTTGTTTACATATATATGATGTCATATTTACATTATTTTATCATATTTCAACATTTTGTATCATATTTGTAAAGACCAGGAATTTTCCTTGTAAATTGTTTTAATTATATGGAATTATTACGAGTCTGCGAAAATTGACGGCGCATGATTCTGAGGCCTGGTGAGCCCAGAATTAATTTATAAACTTTTTTTTCAGGTATGTTCAGTTAAAATGTGAGCGGGAATTTTTAACTTTTGAACCAGTAGTCAGAATTAAAATCTGATGACATCGTTGAACTCGCGGTGTCGATATTCACTTAAAAAGACCTCCACCTCAACCACAGTAGGTTGAGGGTAGAAGTTGGATTTTTTGTTTTTCATGGGAGAATTGAAAAAAAATAACTTTTTATTTTTTTTCTTGAAACCTCCTTTTTGAATCTTGTTAGTGGGGACCACCCGACCTTGAAACATTTTCTCTCAATGTGAGGTAACTCATGGAATTCCTCCAATTAATGAGACAACATTTATTGGACAAATGTTGAACTCTTAATTAAGTTGGCTCCTCACCTATTGTGGTTTGGGAAATCGTTTGAAATTGAGAGAACTTGGAGAGATTTTGGAAGAATATCATCCAATGAATAACCTCTACCAATGAAGAATGAGGAACCGATGCTCGACGCCGGATGGGAAGTGGGTTGCAGGAGCGACGAATGCTGGCGTTCCCTTCATTTTCTTCATCTTCTTCCTCACGCCGTCTCCAATGAACCAAAGAGGTGGGGTTTGTTTATAATTTTTCTTCTTGGTTATACATTGAATCATTCTTCTCGAGCTGTTTGTTATCCGTCTAACGCAGAGGGTGTGGGCCAAACAAACACAGCTTGATCCCTCTGAAACGTCTTTGTTGATGTATTCTTCGGGGGAGGACCGACGGGTTGAGCGGAACCCGACCATGTCACCGATGGCCAATGCCAGCACGGTTAAGTAGGTGGATTGCATGTCGGCCGACCATGATGACGGCGGTGGCGCAACCACACCCCCTAAGGAGTCTGCAGCCCGTCAGCCACAGCGAAGGAGGGTGGCGGTCGGCACTTCGGCCAGCCACGTAGAGGCAGGGAGGCGTGCGTCCGCTCCTCCAGAAGAGGAGGAGGTCACGACGGCGCACCTGGAGGGTGGCCGACACCCAGTTGGGCATGGTAGAAGTGTCGTCATCGCGCCGCTAAAAGGGGGATTTGGCCGGACTTCCGGTCAGCTGTGTCACGCCGAGCAGGACCCGCTCGGGTGGGTCCCGCGTGCCAGCAGGCGGCGCCACCTGGCACCGTCGGGTTGGCCAAAACAGAGTGGTCCTTTTTCCATTCGGGAATCTGGGGGGTGCCTCCTTGGGTGTCAGCTTGGGCGGACCCTGCAACGTCTGTCCACTCAGCTGTGGGCCGCACCGCTGGCCGCACCCAGTGGTCCACACTGCGGGCCACCCCAGCGGGCTGCACCCAGAGGGTCATGCCCAGCGGGCCACAATGCAGGCCACCCCAGCGGGCCATGACCAGATGGCCACTCCAAGTGGGCCACGGACCTTCCCAACTGGGCTAGACTAGGTTGGGTCGGGTCAGCCCAAACTGGGTCGGACCAGACCCGGGCCAATTTGGACCCAGATACGCCTTTTTGGCCCTATCTGGAGAATCGGGCGTCCGTTTGACGAACCATCTGCATCACCAGAATCTTCTAATCAAGATAGTCCTTTAGGTATACTCCACTAGAGTTTTGGATAATGTTGTAGTATGTCCGGGATGGATCAAAACCGAATCCAACTGGGCCCTCGGAACAGAAATGCTAATAACTTACAGACCGGGTGTCCGATTGACATGTCGTCTATTGTGTTGGGTCCCTTATGATATGGCGGTACTTTGGGATACATATTCTTGGGACTTTGTGGAAAATGAAGTATCAACTGATGGGTTGAGGATAGGATCCTCCCGGAGTCAAGCGTGCTTAGTGCAGGAACCTTGTCGCTGGCTGTACTTGAAGCATCTTCAGATCCTGTGTGGGTCATCTTCAGATCATGTGTGGGTCATATTTGGATTCTATGTGGGTCAGCATCTATAGATCCTGTTTGTGTCATCTTCAGATAATATGTGGGTCATCTTCAGATCATGTGTGGGTCATCTTCGATCCTGTGTGGGTCAACAACAGAGCTTCTCGATGAAGTAAGATGGTCTAGAAAAATAGCTAATAATCTATAATTCTGCACTTAAGTTATAACTGGTGTAAGCTGAGTCTTTACCTTTGTGGTACAGTTCTGTGTGGTGATACCTTCATGTTATTCTTCAGTGTGGCATTACCTTTGTGGTACTTACCTTCGTGGTGTTACTTGTGTGGTACTTCTATCTTCGTGGTGTTACTTGTGTGGTACTTCTAACTTTGTGGTCTTACCTTTTTGGTATTCTTCCCTCACATGTGAGATGATTATATATTGATAACATAGGTATATGTGTGGGAATATACCAAAGTAGTGTAGATGACTATTTCTTCATGCTTTGAGATTGAGGTCTTGCTTTTTTGTTTATCCTTTGTGCATTTTGAGAGACCTCTGGGGGTCTCGGGGTCCCTATTGAGTATTGTTATACTCACCCCTACATGGGATATGCCCACACCTTACTATCTCTTGTGATAATGACAGACAACATTGATGGAGGCTGATGATGCTAGGACTAGAGGCTTCGCGGAGGTGGACCATTAGACAAGACATACCATAGAGATGACCATCCAAGAGTTGTATCTACCCTTCAGGTAGGATTCTTGGTGAGTGTTCATAGGAGCTGTTTTCTATTTTAATTGTACTTTCTAGTTGGGATTGTATTCTAGACCCCATTACTTACTATACTCACTTTATTTACTATATAGTTTACGTTGTCCTTGCATCTTGATGTGTGATTTGATTATGTGAGTTCACAGGATAAAAAGGCTATGTCTTTTCGGTTTTAGGGATATGCCTTTCTAGTGCCAGTCGCCAGCCCCTGGACTATGGAAGGCAGGCTTGGGGTAGTCACGACACGGGCCTCAGAGATAGGGTGTGACAAATTGGTATCAGAGGAGTCGGTTCTATCGGAGAACTTGGACACTAATCTTTTGATTCAGCGATAGTGTTAAGTGTAATGAGTGTGGTCATCAGTTTGGGGAATCCAGTGTTGGTGCGGCGATCAACATTTCCATACACCAGGACCCTGATTTCTGATATCCAAATCCGTGCACGAAAACACTAATTGTGTGTGTGTTTTTGAAAAGTTTTCATTGTGATCACTTTGAGTCAGCTCACCAAGTATAGCTTTTTGATCATGGCTCACCTGTTTATTTTCCGGATGCCTCCACCTAGACAGCCAACCAGGTTTCTGGGTAGAGTATGTGATGAAAAACCACCGAGCGATGAGGCTTCGGTGTAGGGCCCCCTTTCGGCAGTTGTACCATCATGTGGTACACCAGCAGAACCACTACCCCTTGGGAAACCGATGCCGCTATCCCCAGCAGCAGAGGGTGGACATTGATTGAGCGTGTTTTACAAGTTCCAGTTCAAGAGGCCACCGAGGTTACAGGGCGAGATGGATCCACAGGCAGATGAGGACTGGCTGGAGGCCGTGGTTAGAATTTTTCAACTAGTAGGGAAACCAGTTGATCTCATGGTGATCCCTATTGCCAGTCTTCTTCAGGAAGCAGTGGAAAGATGGTGGAGCTTTATGCTTCAGGTTCATGATGAGATAACTCTCATATGGGTGGACATCGAGAGCCTTTTAAAGAAGAGTTCATCCCAACAACCTTACACTCACTGTGTAAACAAGAGCTTCTCCACTTGTAGTAGGGTAGCATTATTGTGGCACATTATTCAGTGAGGTTCACTGACCTCTCGCGCTAATCCACTGACATGGTGCGGGACCCTTTATTTAGGGTTCGGATATTCGAGAAAGGGCTCAGATAAGAGATTAAAGCTTCGATTATTTCTCTCAGTATCTCAACGCAGGCGGGGGTGTTAGATCGAGCACTCTTAGTGGAGAGCTTCCTTCCTAAGCAGTCACCAGCAGCGAGACCCACCACCGAATGTTATCTAGCAGAGTAATCTGTAGCTGGAAGCAGACATATGATGTAGAGGTCCAAGAATACCATACCTATAGGTGGATGACTGCAGGATATAGGTTCGGTTGTGTGGGGCCCTCGAGACAAAGCAGGATAGGCGAGGAGCAGGTAGTGTTACTCATGTGGCGGGTAGGGTCACATGGCTCGCGACTGCCCGAACCGACGTATGGACGACCATCAGATGGTCAAAGGACCTCCTAGGAAGTGGTGAATATCGATCAAGGAGTTCCACAGGAAGCAGTCAGATGTGGCAGAGGAGCTGGTTGTGCAGCAAGCATTGGGAGGCCATTTGAGGTTCTACTGCCACCACCTCCAGTTGGTCCACCCTGACCATAGGGAGTAGGTGTACATGGAAAAGATCGGCTCCAGTCAGCTAAGGCCTATGACCATGGCACTCCATAGATGATTTGAGGTATGATCTATGTATACTCCACCTTATCTACAGTACTTATATATACAGGTTCCATTCACTCTTTTATTTCCACATCCCTCGTTCAGATCTTGGAGATTCTAATGGTGTCGTTAGCTCGATCATTATGGATAGAGACTCCTACGGGATAGGATTTGATGATTACACACAGGTTCCAGCAGTGTGAGCTTACTCTAGGAGGTGAGATATTCGGTTGGGATCTTCTAGTAGTGGTGTTAAGTCCTTACGACGTCATCTTGGGTATGGATTGGTTATCTACTGTCTATGCTCAGATCGACTATATTAGGCACAAAGTGTAATGTGTTTGCGAGGATGGGACAAGTTTTTCCTTCACCGAAAAGAAGGGAACCTTTGCAGTATAGTATGGACTTACCCGGATGAGGGTGTAGCCGATGACACATCAGTTGTCTAGCCTTTCCCTTGGAGCGGTTGATGTTGAGAGTCTAAGCTATCCTGTAGTGGTGGACCAATATGCTTGTGTTTTCCCTGATGATGTTCTAGGTCTACCTCCTCACAGATAGGTGGATTTTATATCAACTTGTACCCTGGTATGGTGTTGATATCTACACCAGCATATCGGATGGCTATCGCGAAGCTTCGAGAACTGCGAGTGTAGCTGGAGGACTTGTAGAAAAAGGGGTTCATTTGGAACAGTGTTTCACCTTGGGCAGCCCTAATTTTTTTTTCAAGAAGTCGGATGGGATTTTGAGACTCTGTGTGTAATATTGGCACCTGAACCAGGTTACTATGAAAAACAAGTACCCACTACCAAGGATTGACAATATTTTTTGTCAGTTGAAGGGAGGATGGTGGTTTTCAAAGATAGACCTCAGAACAGGTTATAACCAGCTTAGGTTATGAGATGAGGATGTGTAGAAGACAACCTTTAAATATCGGTACAGACATTATGAGTTCTTGGTTATGCCATTTGGCATGACCAACGCCCTAGTAGTGTTCTTGGGACTTATGAACAGAATATTCAAGACATACCTTGATCTCTTTATGGTATTCTTCATCGATGACATCCTGATATACTTATGCACGGAGGAGGAGCATGTCTATCATCTACAGATAGCTCTAGACACACTCTGAGAGCACCAGCCTTAAGGAAAGATCTTGAAGTGCTAGTTCTAGATCCGAGAGTTTCACTTTCTGAGACACGTCATCATGGAGCCTAGAGTTGCAGTGGATCCAGTGAAGTTTGAGGTTGTGCTTTCTTGGGAGCCACCCAGGAGTGTGACAGAGGTGCAGAGTTTCTTGGGTCTGGCCAGTTACTACCAGAGGTTTGTGCTTGACTTTTCCAGAGTTTCGGCACCCTTATCAGTGTTGACGAAGAAGGGACAACCCTTTGTGTGGTCGGAGAGATTCCAGAGGAGTTTCCAGGAGCTAAGTCAAAGACTGATGAGTGCCCCCATCTTGAGGCTACCGAAGGAGGGTGTTAAGTATGTAGTCTACTATAACACCTTATGGATCGGGATTGGATGTGTCCTGATTCAAGAGCGAGCAGTGATCTCATGTGTTTCATGATAGTTGAGACAACATGACCTGAACTACGCTACCAATGACTTGGAGTTAGCAGTAGTGTTCTTCGCCTTGAAGATGTGGCGACATTACTTGATGGTCGAACATTTTACAATCTACTCTGATCATAAGAGTATCAGGTATATCTTCTATCAAAAATACATGAACCTGAGACAGAGGTGTTGTCTTGAGTTCCTCTAGTATTATGACTTAGAGATAGTCTATAAACCTAGGAAGGGGAATGTAGTAACAGATGCACTCAGCAAGAGATCTGGTATACAGTTTCTGAGTGATCCAACGGAGTAGCTAGATACTTTGCAGATATCCTACGTGAAACGAGACAGAGTATCTTATCTTTATTCTCTGACAGTCACTCCCTCACTCCTTCAGTGATTCAGGGAGGAACGACTTGGGGACACTGAATGTGAGGCACGACGTGCTCAGATATCCACAGGACATGCACCTGATGGATTTTCTGAAGGTGGAGAGCATATCATCCTCTTCATAGGGCGTACTATGGTACCAGTGACGCTACGAAACGAAGTGTTGAGGGAGTTCCATATATCCCCTTTAGTGGTACATCCATAAGTTTCGAAGATTTACCAGGACCTTCGGTGTTAGCACTGTTGGCCGGGGATGAAGAAAGCAGTGGCATAGTTTGTCTCACGGTGCCTCACTTGTTAGCAAGTGAAGGTAGAGCATCATGTTCCAGCGGGCTTAGTTCAACCACTAGAGGTGCCAGAGTGAAAGTGGGGTGTAATTTACATAGACTTCATGACAGGACTTCAACGCACATCCAAGGGACATGATTCCATCTGGGTGATCGTTGACCGACTCACCACGTCGGTTCACTTGTTACCTATCTGAGAGTAGGGTTCAGTAGAGGACTTGGGACTCCTCTACATGCAGGAGATTGTACGGCTTCATAGAGTGCCCTCAATGATTTTCTACAATCATGATGCATGTTTTACTTCCCAGTTTTATAAGGGATTACAGGAGGCGTTTGGGGCTCATCTTTGATAGAGCACCGCCTTTCATCCTCAGACGGATGGACAGACAGAGAAGACCATTTAGACCCTTGAGGACATGTTGTGTGCTTGCGTCTTTGATTTAGGTTGCAGTTTGGAGGATCACTTTCCCTTATATGAGTTCGTGTACAACAATATTTATCACTCCACCATATTTATGGCACCATTTGAGGCTTTTTACGGTTGGCCTTGCAGATCACCTCTGCGATGGACTGACCCCGGGGAGTCAGCGCTCAGGGGACCAAAGATGGTACGGGCTACCACGAAGAAGGTTCAGGTAATCCAGGAGTGGATGAATACTGTATAGATCAGGAAAAAGTCTTATACTGATAGGAGATAGAGACCTCTCGAGTTTGAGGATGGTGATCATGTCTTCCTATGGGTCTCACCTTGACAAAGTTTGCAGAGATTTGGAAGGGGTGAAAAGTTATATTTGAGGTTCATCAGACCCTTCCAAGTCCTAACAAGAGTTTTCAAGGTGGATTACCAACTATCTATTCCCCCTCAGTTGCACTGGGAGCACGACGTTTTCCACGTATCCCAACAGAGAAGATACACACACGATCCGTCACAAATCATTGACTGGGGCGAGTTGGACATCGACGATGGAGCGACGTTTTCGAAGGTTCTAGTAGAGATTGAGGATCGACAAGAGTGAGTCCATCGTGGGTGGTCGATACCTCTGGTGGATGTTTTTTGGCAGCATTGGAACCTCCAGGAGAGAACATGGGAGCAGGAGACTCAGATTCAATGCTCAGTACCCCCACTTGTTTCCCTAGTTTGTGTTGTGGGTTTCGGGGACGCAAAGCCCAAAGGTGGGGAGAATGTAAACACCCAGAATTTTCCATGTGATTTTTTTCTAATTTTATGGAATTATTACAAGTCTGTGAAAGTTGACGGCACGTGATTCTGAGGCCTGGTTAGCCCAAAATTAATTTCTGAACTTTTTTTCGGGTAAGTTTAGTTAGCATGCGAGCAGGAATTTGTAACTTTTGAACCAGTAATCGGAATTGAAATCTGAGGACATTGTTGAACTTGCAGTGTCGATATTCACTTAAGTAGACCTTCACCTAGACCTTGGTAGGTCGAGGGTGGAAGTTTGATTTTCGGTTTTTTGTGGGAGAATTGAAAAAAATAAAAAAAATAACTTTTTATTTTTCTTTCTTGAAACCAACTTTTTGAATCTTAGTGGTGGGGACCACACGACCATGAAACCTTTTCTTTTAATGTGAGTTAACTCTTAGAATTTCCCCAATTAATGAGCCAATATTAATAGGACAAATATTGAACACTTAATTAAGTTGGATCCTCACCTATTGTGGTTAGGGAAATTGTTGGAAAATGATAGAACTTGGGGGAGCTTTTAGAAGAACATTATCCAATGGAGAACCTCCCCCAACAAAGAACGAGGAACCAGTGCTCATGCCTGGATCAGAAGAATGTTATGGGAGCGACGAATGTCGGCGTTCCCTTCATCGTCTTTATCTTCTTCCTCACGCCGTCTCCAACGAACTAACAATGTGGGGTTTGTTTATAACTTTTTTGTGGTTTTACATTGAATCATTCTTCTCAATCTGCATGTAATCGGTCTAACGCGGAGAGTGGGGGCCAAATAGACACAACATGATCCCTCCCCAACTTCATTGTTGATTTATTCTAGGCGGGCAGAGTGACGGGTTGAGTGGAACTCGGCCACATCACCGGCGATTGACGCCGACAGTGTTTAGGCGACACTCAGCATGATGGTCGGTCGCGATGGTGGCGGCGATGAAACCGCGATGCCGAAGGAGGCCACGGACCATTGGCCACAGTAGAAGAGGTTGGTGGCCATCATGTCGGTTGGTCGCGTAGAGGTCGGGCAGCATGCGTCCGCGCCACCGGTAGAGGAGGAGGCTGTGGCTGCTTAGCCACGGCGATGCACCTAGAGGGCGGCCGACACCCGGCCAACCATAGGAGAAGCGGCGTCGTCGCGCCATGGGAGAAGTGGCGTCGTTGCACCGCTAGAAGGGGGAGCCGGCCCAACTTCTGACCAGCCGCGTCACGCCGAGTAGGACCCACTCTGGTGGGTCCCACATGCCAGCAGGCGGTGCCATGTGGCGTCACTGGGTTGGCCAAAACCGAACGGCCCTTGGGCCATTCGGGAATCCAGGGGGCACCTCCTCGGGTGTCGTCAAGGGCGAAACCCGCCACGGTGGGCCACCCAACCGCTGTCCACCCCATCGGATCACGCCCAGTGGACCCCGCCCAGTGGGTCGTGCCTAGTAGGCCGCACCTAGCAGGACGCCCCAGTAGGACACCCTAGTAGGCTCGGCCCAGCGGACCACGCCCAGCAAGCCACCCCAGCGTCTTGCGGCAAGCAGAATGCCCTTGCGGGCTGCGGCCCTGGCCGACCAGGATGGACCGATTTAGGTCGTCCTAGACTGGGTCGGACCGGACTCGGGCCTATTTAGACAAAGATATGCCTTTTTAGCCATATCTTGAGATCTGTACATCCTTTTGACAAACCATCTGCGGAAATGGAATCCTTGGATCAAGACTGTCCAATAGGTATACTCCACTTGAGTTTTGGATAATGTTGGTGTACAGCCGGGTTGGATCGAACATGAATCCAACCAGGCCCTCGGAATGGAAACGCTAATAACATACAGACTGGGTGTCTGATTGATGGGACATCTATCGCGTTGGGTCCCTTATGACATGGAGGACATTTGGGATACTTCTTCGTGGGACTTCATGGAATTTAAATTATCCACCTATGGATTGAGGAGTGGATCATACCGTAATAAAGCATGCTTTGTGTGGGAACTCTGTGACGGGCTGAACTTGAAGCATCCTCAGATCCTCTGTGGGTCATCTTAAGATCCTGTGTGGGTCATCTTTAGATCCTATGTGGTTCAGAATCTATGGATCATGTGTGGGTCATCTTCAGATCTTGTGTGGGTCATCTTCAAATCATGTGTGGGTCATCTTCGATCATGTGTGGGTTAACAGCAGATCTTCTCAACAAAGTAATATGATCTATCAATACATCTAATCATCTATACCTCTGCACTTAAGTTATACCGGGTGTGATATGAGTCTTTACCTTTGTGGTACACTTATGTGTGGTGATAGATTCATGGTATTCTTCTTTGTGGTGTTACCTTTTTGGTACTTACCTTCGTGGTGTTACCAGTGTGGTACTTTTATCTTCGTGGTGTTACCTGTGTGGAACTTCTACCATCATGGTGTTACCTTTTTGGTATTCTTAACTCATGTGTGAGATGAGAATATATTGATAACTTAGGTATATTTTTTGGCTTATGCCTAATTAGTGTTAATGACCATTGCTTCATGCTTTGAGATTGAGGTCTTGCTTTGTGGTTTATCCTTTGTGGATTTTGAGAGACCTTTAGGGGTCTCAGGGTCCCTACTGAGTATTGTTATACTCACCCATACACATGCTATGCCTGCATGTTGTTGTGTCATGTGCAGATGACAGACATCATTGATTGAGGATGAGGATGCCAGGACTGGAGGCTGCTCGAAGGTGGACCATTAGACAAGGCGTACCGCAGAGACGACTGTTCGAGAGCTGTACCTACTGTTCAGGTAGGATCCTTGGAAGGTGTTCACAAGAGTTGTTTTCAATTTTACTTGTACTTTGTAGTTGGTCTTGTATTCGGGCCCCCTTTACTTACTGTACTCACTCTATTTACTATATAGTTTACTTAGTGCTTGTATCTTGTTGTGTGCTTGGATTGTGTGAGTTTGCAGGTTAGAAACGTAATGCCTTCCCGGTTTTAGGGATATGCCTTTCTGATGATAGTCCCCAACCCCTGGCCTATGGAAGGTGGGATTGGGGTAGTCACGTCATGGGCCCAGAGGAATGGTTGTGACAGTATTTTACTATTTATTTCCAAAAAACCTAATTTAGCACCAAAAATAAATTCTTCACCTTGATTCCAAATTTGTAGTCCCTTTTTTCAAATTCATTCTCTTATTATGTGTATTTTATGATGATGATATATGAAAAAATAATTCGTATCCAAGTAAATATTATTTCATTTCTAAAATAATTTACAAATTAATACAATTTAACCCCTAGATATATAACATCGCATCACACCATTACAATCCCTAAGGGTAAGTTTTGTAATGGCGGTACTTTAATGGGGTAGTTTTCAAAACATTTATTGAGTAGTGATTTCCACTAACTTGAACTTCTCCCATGGACAATTTTACATGGTCCAAAAAATTGAAGTTCTATTTGGGATTGGTCATGGGAGAACCTAAGTAATTCTAACACCATCCTAGGATCTAATAAATGATATTTATATCCGATGATTCTTATTATTTAGGTTGTGTATTATCACATATATATCAATTAAATCTCACTACTACCTGATCATGTGGTTGTCCTTGGCCATGGTCAAACAAAATTTATATTTTATTAAAACAAGAAATCCTACATAGGGTTGGCCAAGTCATTTCCCTATGAGTGTGTGTGGGTTAGATTCTCACTATTCTAATCACATTTTAATATTTATATTGTTTTATTAATTTTGAAATCGTTAATGATATTTTTTTGTCTATAGTTTTATAAATTGAATAATAACTGAAAAGAGTACAACATAGGTTAGCAAAAAATCTAAGTCATCCAAGGTTGAATTCTATTAGTCTGGATCATCATTTAAAATAATTATAAATTTTATAGATTAAAGTATATATTTAATATCATTAGACCAAACACCCAACATTGTTTACCATTATTATAAAACCACAAATGAACTTAGTTATCCTACAAATAGAATTTAAATCTCATATATTTTACTCATTGAATAGGTATGTACACTCTTCAATTGAGTGAAT
The DNA here is from genome assembly GCA_963277665.1 of Viscum album. Lineage (NCBI taxonomy): Eukaryota > Viridiplantae > Streptophyta > Magnoliopsida > Santalales > Viscaceae > Viscum > Viscum album. The sequence goes on from OY728161.1 coordinate 1,836,048,324, forward strand.
GGACTTACTCACTCACTTGGAATAAATCGCATACCATTATTCCACTTAAAACACAAAAATACATTCATATGAAGTGTGATCTGAATAGAGGGATACATTTAATTGAAATAGTTGAGGATTGGATCGGTGTTGATATAATATAGAGTGAATATTTCCTCATTAACAATCCACTTCCACTTTTTCAATCAAATCAGTCATAAATATAGTAATAAATTGTTGTATAAAAAAGAAACTGCTCCGCTGTGATTCCCCTCGGACCACCCACAATGGGTTTGTTCTCTATGATCAGGGAGATTGAAATAGATGGGTGGTCAAAAGGGTGAGAAACAAAATGAAATTGATAGAGAGAAGAAAAGAAGCATGATGAACGTAGAATAGAATGATAATTAGACTTTAAATGTAGTGATATTATAATAAAACCAAATTACAATCAGAAGGTGTTGAAAAATTCTACTGGGGAAGGGAGAAAACATTAATAAGAATCAATATTATTCCTTCTATAGAATTTTAGTGATGATCAACAATCACTTTTATTGGATTCATATGGGTTTCACATGTTTTAGTGAATGGTGGAGATAGATTCAGTTAAATTTATTCTTCTAGGTTTAAAATTCCTCCAGTAATCATGCTCGTTCTTTTTTGAGAATTTTCAGAGCGATGTTTTTCACTTATTTTTTGGTGTAATGGTAGGCACGCACCATGAATGTCATGAAATCTTGAACTGATGTTACCCTTTTATAGGTGTTAGTTAGTTGGGGTTAACCTTTCATAGGCTTACCCTTAAGTATCAACTATATCACTCATTCATAGATGTGATTAACCTAATATGAGTGAACTTATACCTTTACATTGGCTGTCTAATTAACTTCCAAACCATTAACTATACACAATCCAAAAATCATAACCATATGTACCCTCTCCTAACTACACTTACATGAAATATTTTAAACCTTAAATATTCAACCATCCTGTCCCTTAATAACTTATTCTTCAAGGTCATATTTTTTGTTTTAACAGGGTGACCCGACTTCGGCTTCCTCAATGAGAAATAGAGGTTTGGATCTCCTTCCAACATAGGGTGGTGTGGCATAGATCAGTGTGTCGGTGTGAAATTTCTTCATTGATTATTATTAGTTAGGAAGTATATGGGTGAGTTAATGGAGATTAATTTAACCTCCTTCTAAATTGAGCATTGGAATTTCATTGATGGTGAAAATGTAGGGCTTCATTGGGTCTAGTTTTCATCATTAAATGAATATCATAGAGCAATGGATTTTACATACACTATTGATCTTAGTCCTTCCCTACTTAGAATATTCAAGGTGTTACCACCTATTCTCTGATAATTCCAGGCTATGTTGTTTATGCCATGGTGTTTTGACTTCCTTACATAATTCGGTTGATAATGCTTGTGTAGGATCCAGTTATCCATCAATATTCCTAGGTATCATGATAGTTTCTTTAGTGATTCAACTAAGTTGGTGGTCATCTTATTCATAGGTGGAGCATGTGGGGGTTACTCATCCTTAACTGGATTATATGGTAATACTCCCATGAGTTCATTTTTCCTCCTCCAGAACCCATTGAAGCTCAATTTGGGACAACTATGCTATATTTCATCAGCCTGTGCAGTGGCACAGTCAAGTTCTAGGTTTATCTTCAAATGATGCTGACATCGATATAATATTTCTTTATCGATCCAGCATCAAGAGTGGTATTCTTAGATTCTTCATTGATAGGAGTAACTTCTTTAGTCTGCATATGGTGGCTAAAGATTCTATAGAGTCTTGGTTGTAAACTTTATTAGGAGTAGGTTGGATTTCAATGGATGTTTTCCATCACTTAGTTCCCATTTTTGGTAGATTGATGAAAGTTACCATAGAGGGTGCCTTGTCGTTGGTTCATGAGGATATACATGATCACTTTTGTTATTATTTATATTCATGTGTGGTAGGTTCATGGTGGGTGGGATGTGTTCATTGGATAAGTGACCATGATAATGTGGTAACTTCTAACACAGTTCCACACAATCACTTGAAAATAAAAATGTGGGAAATTTATTTCCCTTGAGGTCATTTGAAATAACTTGTGGACACTATACTTATAATGTGAAGGCAATGTGGTCACTTTAGATTTTTTTACCCTATATAATTAAAGAAAAAAATAAGGGCATGATTTGTTTTCAAATAAATTCTAAAAATGATAAAACAATAAAAAGACAAAATTTTATACTTTTGACATTTAATTCTAAAATAATTTTAAATTATTTTAAATAGGCCAATTGAAAATATAATTTTACAAAACATATAATTTACAACATTATAAAAATCAAATTCATTTCTAAATTGAAAATTTAAATTCACAATTATAATTAAAAAAGCATATATGGAAGTTCATTATATTCAAAAAAAATGAAATAATTAAAAATAAAAATAAACACCTTAAAGAATTTAATTACAAATTGAATATTCACCATTATAAATTCATAGATTAAAAATAAATTGAAATTTTAATTTTCTTCAAATTAAATGTATGGATTCTTCATTAACCTCAAAAATGAATAAAACATTGCAAAGAAATAATTTCAGATATTTGTTAATTAAGTCCAATATCAAAAAAGTTAATAAAATCACTATTTTACTCAGGGTTTAGATTAAATTAGGGGTATTTTTAGTGAATAATAGAAAAAAATGTTAAAATTTCCAGATCTCATCACTTTTATACACTTGATCCGTTACACTCTCGGGCAATTTTATCATTGAATTTCATTTATTTTAAAAGAAAAAGAAAATGATGATTTTCTTTCTAATACTAAATTTACAAGCCATAATTTAAATAAAATGCATATTCACCCAATGTTCGAATTATCATACCTACTTTAAGAATTATATTCACTCCTTATATCATTCCAAAAAAAATCCAATTATAGGAGTAGACTAAATGTGATTTAAATGCAATTCAAGTTTTAAAAAGAAGAAATTCTATTTATCCCTCCCTCCTATTTTTTCTCATACCATAGTTTTGTTTTCCACTGTAATGATATAACTCGATTTAATTTTTTATGTTAATTTTCCCCTTCATCATTTAGGATCAATATTCCCATCACCTAAATGAAATTTGATTTACTAATTGGCCACTTATTGATTTCTTTTCCCAACCACTTATGTAGGAGGCACTGTGAAAAATTATTTATTTAATATGTTAAATGGGATTACTCACACACCTTATGACTATTGTCTTAGAGATTCACCTGTGGATCCCAATTTCCAATTTTATTACAAGTTCAAATAATTTATACCAATTTATTTTGATATGTCTCACAAAGGTGTTCTTTTTCACAGAGTTCATGTTGTCATAGATTAGGTTCTAAATCCTAGTGACCTAAAATTATAATTCTAGTTCAATAAAAAAACAATTCTCTCACACTTACTTTCCTAGTTTTAAGACCAAATTACCATGAAAATAGTGAAAATTTCAACCAACAATCATTTTTTATCACTATTTGAGAACAAGTGAATTCCTAAACTATATTATGGTATTTTTAAACTAAGTATAGAAATAATTAAGTCATATAAAGGTTTAAAAAAGTATCCTAAAATTATACAAAAAAATATGTAAAACGTTTTTAAAAAGGGAATGATTTTTATTTATTTACTTATAGATTAAAATATTTATGAAAAAAGTAAACATAAATTTTTATTTACAGATTATAATATAGTTCCTAAAAATCATTTATAAATAATATAAATAGGTCTAAATCCCCTACCCCATACTTATAAATTACACTACCCTCAATTATTATCAGTACACAATTTTATCAATAAAATAATGATTATTAATTATTAGTTTCAAAAACAAATTATAAGTAAAGAAACAACCTATTATTTTTTTATTAATCCATTACGCTCGAGATAATATCATCCCTAGGTGTGCTTCTACATATCCTAATAAATTCTATATAAGGTTTTTGTATAATTAAGGAAAATAAATAGAAAAAAGAATTGAACACATAAAAAATTATTAAAATAAAAATAAAAAAAGGAAAATATCGTTGGAGATTCTCTGGGTATACTTCCTAACAAGGGTTTATTTAAACTATCTATAGTTGGACAGCCTTTTGGTCATACCCAATAAGATATAGGAAGGGGTTTATATCATTAAAATCACCACAATTTCTTCTGTATAGAGCAACTTAGATCTATGTATTCTTAGATGTTCCCTTTGATAGAGTATTATATATTTACACACCCTCAGTAGGGTGATTTATTTCATAAAATCTAGGTGTTAGGATCAGATATGGGGTCTCTTTGGTTCCAACAAAAGATTTTTTTGGATTTCTCTTCATCTAGTGGTTTCTTTAGTAATTATTATTGGTTAGGTTCAAATAAGGGAGAGTAATTTAATAATTCATATTGAAAAAAATAGGTTGAGTTCAGATCTATGTTTATACCCTCAAAAAATCAGCTTCTACTTATTTCTCATCATGATTAACCTTTATGAATTATTCTTATACTATTTTTCTTCCCTCTAGTTGATTTTTAGATTCTTTTTTAGAGGGTAGTGGCTTCAGAGGAGGTCCTAGAGTTTCTTCTTCTTCAACAACCACTTCCCTTGTGTCATTACCTTCAAATTTTTCAAGAGTGGATTCAAGAATAAAATCAAAGAACTCCTCATTTAGTTTTACTTATTCATCATAATGGGTAGAAACTTCTTCAGTTATTTCTAGATCATGTTTCATTTTAAGTTGGGCTAATAAATATTCTTAACCATTTTGATCCAAAATGGGCATCAGTTGGGTTGATATGAAAAATTAAAACTAGGGAGATTAGACATTAATGCAGCATGTAAAAAATTATAGTGAAATTAGTTTAGTTTAGTGGTATCCCCTTCATCAATTTCAAAAACTATTACATTTTCTAAGTATAATTCTTCTTTTAATTTTTCTCGTGTGGTTGGGGGTAGCGGTGGGTATTCTATATTTTCTTCAAAATAGATCTCGTTCACTTAATCTTTTGAATCCAAGGCCCAAATCCAAATTTTTGGTTTTTCTTCAATATCATAAGGTATTTTATAAGAAAATTTCATTTTAATAAAATAATAGAAGGAAAAGTTTGAAAAAAGCTCTCCCTAAAAAAATTCAACATTTAATTATATGCATGCTATACTAGCTCTGGGATGATTTGTTCAATTTAAATAATTAAAGTTTTATATTTTAAAAAAAAATCCCTCCTTCTCTTGAATATATTCTTGTGAAAACACAATAGAATCTAATTCCTAAAATTGTTATTATTTCCTTTTCACTACAATATCATAAATGGTAGTGGCTATTTCAATTGACATTTTACTGAATTCATTCGGGATTTCTTTTAGTTCCTTCAATTGTTTGTTATCATTAAATTGAAAACCCTTCAATGTAGTGGAGTTTCTCAAAATTTACTCTATTTTAAGATCTTATTTATTTTGATGGTGTGGGTGTATATTTTGTTGAAACCAGTTAGATCTATTCATGTATAATTTTTTATATTCCCACCCATTGTTGTATATCGAAGGTTTTTTATATTGGTCTGGTATTTCAAAATTCATCTCTTGAGGTTCCTTTGGAAATGTGAATAGGACATGCGGGTGATGAAACACAAAATAATGGTCCCAGTTTGATGTTTATCCTAGACTCGAGGAATGTAATAAAAGAGAAAACAAATAATAAATAAAAGAAGAGAAAAAAAGGTAATTACGATTGTCTCAATGATAGTGAAAACTCGACCTAAATCCCTAGAAATGGTGAAAAGTTAATCATGAGATTTTTGTGGTCCATGGTCAAAAAAATTATTTTATTAAAACTTAGAATGAAATATAGGGATGACTAATTTCATCTCCCAAAGATAATGTGTGGGTCACATTATCAATTTTCTAATCAATTATTAATATATATTTTAATTTATTAATTTTGAAAGCCACAAAGAATTTAGGTTTTTCAGTTTTAGGTTTATAAATTGAAGATTAAATGAAAATAGTAAAACATAGTTTAGTAAGGAATTTTAGTAGTCCAATAGTAAATTCAAGGGGGTTAGATCATCATTTATATTGTTTTTAAAAAATTATCAACGAAGAGACTCAACATCATTCATTTATACACCTTATACAATTTTTATTTAGTGTGAAACCTCCAATATTATCACGGATCCATAAAATAGACAACGAATATCATATATTTTCCTCAATTAATGGGTAACAAAAAACCTCAATCAATTAAATGGGCATACTCACTCACCTGGAAGAAACCATATACTATTAATCCACTAAAATCACACATGTCTACTAGTATGAAGTTTGTTCTGAATATAGGGATACATTGAAGTGAAAAAGTTGAGGAGTGCATTAGTGTTGATGAAATATAAATTGATGATATCTTCCTCCAAAATCCACTCCTACTTTAAAACTATAATTAGAATGAAATATAGTAATAAATTTATTTAAAAAATCACATGCAACATTGTGATTCCCCTCAGATCACACATAGTGGGTTAGTTCTCCATGATCACTAAGATTGATATCATTAGGTCATTAGAACTGTGGGAAAAACAAATAAATTGAGTGAGAATAGAACATTGCATGATGAATAGAGAACATAATGATAGTTAGAATTAAAATTTTGAGATATTACAAGAAAAAATAATTAGATTCTCCAGGTTTCTAATCTATCTACTATATAAGAGGGAAAATATTTATAAGAATCATATTTTATTTCTCCTCTTGAAATATAGAGATTATTATAAAGATTATTTTTTAGCCTTAGATGGGTCCCACATGTCATAGAAAATGGTGGAGATGTGTTTAGTTAAAGTCATATTTATGGATTTTGAAAATCCTCAAATGATCACACACATACTTTTTTGAGACTTTTTAGAGTGAGGTTTTTCAGAAATTTTCATGTAGAGTGGAAGAAATATAGTTTCAGTGTTGAAAAATCTTAAACTAATGTTAACATTACACTGGTATTAGATAGTTCATGTTAATATTATGTGGTCTTACCCATACATATCAGCTTCCTCGCCCATTTATAGATATGGTGTCCCTAACACAAGAAGAATTCTACCTTTATGTATGTCAGCCTCTTCTCTACTCGACTGTTACCTTTATGAAACTAAGAAACGATACCCTTACATAGCATCTGTTATATACCCATACACAATATATGTTGAAGCTTATATAGCCTAAAATCTTGAAACTTATTCACTTATTCTTCAAACTCAACTTCCCAATTTTAACAGGGTGGTATGGATTTATCTTCCTCATCGAGCGGTAGATGTTTGATCGTCCTCATGGTACTGGGAAGCACGTCATTTCTCATTGAGGTAGCATGGATTTTATTCACTACTTGATAGGAATCATAGATATTTGGGGTGAGTTGATTGAGCTTGGTGCATCCTCATTCATTGGAAAGCATGTGACTTTCATCAATGGGTAACGTGCATGGATTTGACGGATCTAGTTTGCATCATCAACCATCTAGGATTGAACAATTTATTTTTTCAACTACCAATGATATCATCCATTAACTCCTAAGAATATTCAGGGTCGCTCAAACTATTCTATATTTAATAATTTCATCAATTTTTCTTTCATGCATGGTCAGATTCCTTCCATACTTTAGCCAAGAATGGTAGTAGAAGTCTCCAGTTCATCAATGAGCTACCAAGGTGGCACAAGAGTTTCTTTAGTGGGGTAAGTTAGTCAGTATCTATATTATTTAGAGGATACACATACAAGGTGTTCTTAATCATCATATAGATTCTATTTTCATGTTCTTTTCTATTTTATGTTCCTATTCAAGATTCAGGTGTGAATAAATATAAGCGCAGTGGGGTGGCGCAGCATCGACTAGTGTGGTGGCACAGTCAGCTTCAAGATTAGCCTTCAAAAACCCTAAGCATTAGTACAATAGTTATTTGGAGATCCATCATTAGAATAATTATTCTAAAAATTTTCATCAAAGGGTGTAGATTCCTTTACCATAATATTATGGCTAGAGACTAAATAAAGGAACAGTTTCAAGCCTTATTTGTGGTAGGTTGAATTTCAATGGAGGGTCAGGGACACATAGATCCCATTTGTGGTATTTTGAGTGAATTGAAAGTGGGGGGTGTATTTTGGTTGGTTTTTGAGTACATCCATCTTAAATTAAGTGACTGTGGATATGTATGCATCATAGTTATAGGTTAGTGGGTATTGGTAACTTGAGAAGTAACCATGGGAATGTGGTAACTTCTAACACAGTGACACATGGTCACTTGAAAATCAACGGGTGGTCAACTAATTTCTCTTTCAGTCACTTGAAATTACTTTTTATCACTACAATGACCATGAAAAGTACTTTGGTCACTTCATATTTTCTCACCCTTCATAATTAGAGAAAAAACCTAAGTGAATAATATTTTTCAAAAAAAAAATCCTATAATGATATAAATAATAAAAAGTCAGAATTTCAGAATCCAAAATATTAATTATATAATCATATCAAATTAATTTCAATCACTTAATTAAAAATATTTTCTTTCAAAAAATAAAATTTACATCATTTTAAAAATCAAATTCATTTCTAAATTGAAATTTGAGATTCACAATTTTGATTCTAAACAATTTCATTTTATAGATCTTCATTAGATTAAAAAAATGAATGAAAGAATTAAAACACAAAAATAAACCCCTTTAATAATTTAATTTCAATTTGAATATTTATAATTTTAAATTCATTGTTTAAAAATAAATTTCAATTTCAATTTTCTTCAATTTAGTTGTATGGATTCTTCTTCGACCTCAAAAATGAATAAATCGTTACAATCATTAATTTGAGATAATTTGATATTAATCCTATAATAAAAAAAAGTCAAAAAATAACACTATTTTAACAATGGTTTGGATTAAATTTTGTATATTTTCAAGTAATAACAAACAAAAAATGTTGAAATTTCAACTCTCATTGGTACCCATAACATACACTAATTCAAACGGTCTCTTTATAATTTTTATATTACCAATATTCATGATGAACAAATTTTATAATGCCCAACAGTAATGTAACAACCATATTTATTACTACTTCCTATAAATTCATTCAAACCAATCCCCAAAAAAATACTTCTCATTTTTAGTTCTTTTAATGTATCGAATTCAGGGATTTTATTATTTTCATTTTATACTATTTTTGTCATATTTATAATGTTTATTAGAGAATATAAACCCTGTGAAATCATCATTATACTTTAATTTTTTATTGTTCATTATTAATTATAATGGATTTAAAAAATTAATATATTTTATTTATATAATGTCATTTAAAAAGAATATTCTTATTTATTACTAAAATTTCTCAAGTTTTACATCATTAACCCTTATAATAATTTCATACTTAAAATAATTAGACAATACCTGAATATTTTGGATAATCTTTTATCATTTAATCCTTATGCTCCCATTTTCCCCCTTTATTAAGTGATTATTATAAAGAATTTTCACCATTTCAATTTTTTGATTTAGTTTGATTTCATATCAAGAATATAAATCAACTATTAATTATATGAAAAATTAGGCTCCAACTAAAATTGGTCCACCATTAGAAAATGGGAAAGGTCTAGAATATACTTTTATAAAATGTGATATATGGAAGATGTCATAAATTTGAGGAAAGTTTAGTGGATTAGGTAAATGATATTACAAAGGTCATAACAACTCCAATATTTTAAACTACATAATATACCTTCGACATAGTTTCATTTTCTTTACAAATATGATGAACCCTTTCAATAGATATATCTTTAGGAAGATATGGTACCCTAATGATAATTAGTGATCCTTCCTTAGGTTACCAGTACAGGTTTTAAATCTACTTTGGGATACCTTGATATTATTTTATTTGGATCTTACCTTCACAGATGTCTCCTCCATAAGTTATAAACCCAATAAGTTCCTTTCTCTAACTTCATTTGAATGTGTCTATGTCTGACATTTCTCCCTATACAAGGATTCATATTGTCAATTTTATAATGGAGTGGTAAATGTTACTATATAAAAATTTAACTCAAGGTAAATCTGGATCCTATATTCCTTATCAGTCAAGATATAATTAACTTATCATGTAATAAAATGTTTAAATAGTCTTTTCAAGATATTTATTACTTCAAGGGTGATATTTTACTTCAAGATTAATATTTTTATTTAAATATATTTAGAGACTCTTTCAAAATATTGATGTGAAACTTATTCTATGATAAAAAAATATTAATATGGGTGTGCCAAAAATTCTTAAAATTATATTTATATAAAACTATAAATATAATAGAAAAAAATATTCCTTGATTATAAGTAAATTGGTTGACTTTATAATTGGTCTCTCTTGTTGTTGATTGAAGTTATATGCGTCCCAAATTAATTACCCATTCTTAGAAATTTAGTATAGCATAAGTTCGGGGTCGATCCACAGGGAACTATGGCATGCATGAATTCAATTGAGTTAATACTTAATTAGGTGAAGTATGAAAAATTTTAGAAATTATTGGGTTGATTTTGGGTTTTGATTGAAACTAAATTGATTTACTTTGAAGAATGGATATAGTTTGAAAGAAAACAACGGGTAAATTTTAAGAGTTCTTAGAAATGAAAAGAAAAGACGTGTCGGGGCTGTGGTGAATAAGGAGTTCTTATACAGATTGTTTAAATGGTTGTGTTGTTAATAATAATTCAATCATTCAGGATTTCATTTTGTTACAAGTTTTTTTTGGTCCGGTTCCTCTTGTTTGGAATTAGAGCAGCTGACTCCTTGGTCCGGTAGTCAATGTCCTTAATTATTTATTACGTCCAGTTCATTATTTTAATTGGTGAAAACCTTCCAATGGTCATGGATGTTTTCACCATTACTTTTCTTTTGTATCGCTGAGAATCCTTCCCTTGGTCCGAATAAGAATTCTCATTTATATTAGACAGTGGTTTAAGAAGAGTAAGATGAATTACAGCGATTCAAACACAACTATATAAAACAATATACAAATTATGATCCCATAATCCACATCCCCAACATGAGGGATTTAGTTACACATAGAATTTAGGATAGAAACGACACACGTGATACCTGACGGATTTATCGTGTAGGCGTTGAGGTAGAGTATCGGAAGGTGGAATAGCGGAGTGACGACAGTAGCTTCGGGAATGGTGATAGAAGAGTTTCTCTTTCCTCTCAATGGTTCTGAACTCTCAAATCCGTAGGACAAGGCCTCAGTTTATAGAAAAATAAAGTACACGATGTGTATATAAAGTACACGCCGTGTACTTTTCATCAACGTGTTTTGGCACCAGTTTCTCCATTGGCAGGTGGCCGAGCACGCCGTTTTTGACTTTTGAACATGGCGCCACTATCAAGTTGAGTGTACACGGCGTGTAGCGCCGCCATACATGGCGTGTAGTATCAAAAGTTTGGACGCCAGACCCTTCTAGAATAGCAGACACGGCGTGTAAAATTTTAAACACACCGTGTCTTCATCAATGGCCACATGGGCGTGTGGACTTTTCTTTGGCAACCACCGCTTCTAGAAAGTAGTACACGGCGTGTAGCACCACCACACACAACGTGTATCTTCTGCCTGGTGACATGGGTGTGTACTCTCTCCTTCTGTCTGTGTCCCTGCCTGGATGTACACGATGCGTATAGAAGTACACGCCGTGTAGTTACAAAATTTTCACATGCATCCCTTGATTCGTGTATTTAGCCAGAAAGTTCCTGAAAGTAAACAGAATCACCAAAATCAAAGAATATGTTCATAAAACAACATATATTTGATGAAAACTTGTTTTTATATTCAATTATGTATATGGAAATGTATACACAAATTGGGTGCATCAAATTCCCCCACACTTAGTCTGTTGCTTGCCCTCAAGCAAAATCTCAACATCTAATTAAGAAATCCTATACTTTAAAAGGAAGGCATTTAATTAATCAAACGTATAACTTATAAAGTTACTGAGGAAAAATTCTGAAAGGCACAAACAAATTCAATTCATAAGATATTAAAATCATGCCTCATATATAATGTAATTAACTACTCTCATCCTCTTTCAACACGTTTTTCAACCTTTCAAAAATAAGCATTCCACTTGATGATTTACCTTACCAGTTAAAATTACACTCCACACTCAAGATGTTTTTAATCGAAGTTCTGCTCAATCCAAGGAATATACACTCTATCCATAGGTTTGCAAGATATCTTGTTATCTACTTCAGAAAAATTGAATTACAAAAATCATGAGGGATTTATCAATAAGGTTCAGATGTTTCTATGGCTAAGGGTTGGTAGGTTCATATGTGAAAATAAATTCTGAGGCTTGAAAAAGGATGGCTAATTCCTTTAAACAACATTGCATTATATTCAAAGTAAATCTCACTGAAAATACATCCTTAAAAATCTCAGTCAAATGCTTTTGTAATCGTCACCATCTTCCTTAGGCAAGTAGGGTTCATGGGCAAATAAGCATAAGGTCCCCTTGTTTTTTGTTTTTTGTTGTTGTTTTTTTTAAACAACAAAACACAAGGGCATCCTTTATGAATACAATGAGTAGATGTTTGGAACCCATTCTGTCCCAAATAATCAAGAGGCACTCCCTCACGCTTTATTTCATAGTTGTACACAAAAATATGCCATGTATTGCCAACTCCCTCTTTAAAGCTTAAATGAATAATCATGCAATGTTTAAAAAAGAAATAGGGTAGGAAGGGAAATAGTCTTGTAATGTGGATTCCAATAAAGGTTGTTCATGGATTCTATGGGCTTAACGAAGATTAAATGTAGGGTAGTTCTCAAGATAAAGGGATTGAAACAATCTAATGCCTCAATCATGTTAAAGTAATTCAAAAATTTCTTCATGTTTCGAAAAAAAACTTTCAAATTCTGGTAGTGATTCATATCCTAAGAATCTCTCAAGAAAGAGGGTATTAGAAAAGAAATACGAAAAATAGTTTAGAATACCTCTAAGAAGTGGAAAAATAATAAAGGGACAGTCAGGTCATGACATGCATATAAATGATTAGCCTAATTAAAGTAATTTAATCAAGGATGAAAGGTTGCAATTGAAACTATATCAGCAATCATTTTAAAATACTTAAAAACTAAAAAGCATGTAACCTTTTCAAAAGTTCCTACTGATAACTCTAGAATTTATAAGATTGATTAACCAAAATTGCTTTAAATTTTCAAATATAGAGTCTAATAATGATGTCTCCTATATTAGTTTAAGGGCAAAGACTAAGGTGAAAGATATAAATGCTCCCCCACACTTAATACTACACATGGTCCACCAAGTGCAACAGCAAGGTAAAGGGTGGGAAACGGGGATAAATGGGTGACAAAATGAGGGAAAGCAGTGGAAGAAGTAAATCCAAAAAATAAAGAAAATAGAAATGGAAAAATACTCCCCTCGTGAAAAGTGATGTCCAAGGCGCTCCATGTCTGTACCTGTGACTGTCGAGAAAAAAGAAAACTATAAACATGCATAACATCACAGCACAGAAAATGACAGAAGAGATATATAAGATAAAGGAAAATATCATTATCATGGGGTCGCCTCAGGGGAGGCATCTTCCTGTACAGAATCGGCTGGTAGAGATGGCGCAGGAGGCATTGAAGGGTGAGGCTCTGACCCAGCATCGGGAAGGGTAGCTGAAGAAGTAGGAGTCGCAGGTGCTAGACTCGGGATCAGAAGCTCAGTTGCAGGCCCTGGCCCGGCAGAAGTGGCAGCAGCAGATCTCACCGTAGTCATCGGAATGGAATCGGTGGCCGGCGCAGGAGACAGCGGTGGAGAAGCAGCAGAAGGGCCAGGAACGGAGGAAGAGGATGGTGGCTGAGGCAGTGGAACACCAAGATGCTGAGCAATATGCACCAACAGATGCTCCATCCGGTCCTGGCGGTCGTCCAGACGAATCAAATGGTGTGCAATGGTGTCCTGGCGGCTGATGATACGGGCTAACTTCTACTCAATCGTGGATAGGCGGAGGGAAAGGGTCAGATCGACCAAGGGTGTGGGGGTAGGTGGGATGGGGGATGGGAAAGAAGAAGTAAGGTCAGAAGAAGTGGGGTCAGTAGGAGGTGGGTGAGGTGGAGAAGCTAGAGGGGGTGGGGAAGGAGGAGTGGGGTCAGCAGCTGGAGTAGGGTCAGCAGGTGGGGCGGGGTCAGCAGGTGGCGGGGCTCGAGCCTGAGCAAGGATGTAGGCACCCCCTGCTTCCATACTAATCCCATGCGAATGAGCATGAGGAAGTCCATCTGATGGGTTAAACCTATCAAGTCATGAGGTAATGAGGGCTCGAATACCCCCAAGTGGTGGGCAAGATGGGTGGTGTAAAACCAGCCGTTCAGGTTGCCCTGACGGTCGGTAAACATGGAGTGGAAATAAAAGGCAGCAAGATAGGGGAGATCCGGGTAGGCGTGCCGGATGACACAAGTAAGAAGCTCCATGTCACGGCCGGTCACGACCCCCATATCCTCATGGCGGGGAAAAAGGATGGCGCTGAAGCATCGGTGGGTGAAGCGAAGGACAGGGTCGGCTATAAGAGTGCTCTTCTGGGAAGTGGGTGAGTACTGGTGGTCAGGACCAGCGATCTCCTGCCACATGGAAATAAGTTCAGAGCACTCAGGCCGGGTCAAGTCAGAAATTGGGGGTGGTGTGATAGGATGGGGTAAAAGCCGCACCCTCGGCCAAACTCTGCCATCATCAGAGAAAAACGTCGGCCGCCTAGCCGGAATCAAACTACTGGCACCGCATCTCCAGGTGTCTCCCGGTACTCCACTCCATCAAACTCAAAGGAGGCCGCAAACTCCAAAAATAAATCTCGGAATACAGGAGTGCTGACTTGGAAAATCTCGAGGAGTGTGGTGTGCCCGAGAAGTAACTCCAACTCCTCCCAAATACCGAGCCGCTGCGAAATGTTGCTGTCAAGGTACTGGCCGCTCAATGGTATCGGCTAACGAGAGAAGGTTTGGATCCTGTCGTATGCGAGGTCGGTGACTGGGAATACTGTGTAGGGATAGGGAGAACCTGCAGGTCCCGGCCCAGGTGTCGGTGCAGCAGCAACATCTGGCTCTGGATGTGGATCCACCGAAAAAGAAGGTGGCTCAGTGGAAGGTGTGCTCGAAGAGGGACCAGCTACTGAGGATGAGGGTATAGGGAAAGTGGCAGCTGGTGTAGCAGAAGTAGGCCCAGCCTCATCTAAGGGAGTGAGTGGTGGCAGAATGGCCAACGAAGGGAGCTCAAAGACTGGAGCATCGGGGTCCGGCTGCGTAGGTGGTCGGAGTCGGATCCAACGATAGCTGGGCCTCTTGCCCTCGGTGGCAGAGGTTGGCCGCTTCCCGTGGGAAGGATCATGATCTGCCATATCCTGAAATAGAAAGAAGAATAAAAAAACAAAAGAAAAAGAAAAAGGAAGAAAATAAAACAAAGAAAATGTGAGAAAACTGAAAAAATAAAATTACACGGCGTGTACTCCATAGTACACAGCGTGTAGTCAGAAATAGAGAGTATCTCGTGTTCTCTGGAAAGACACGTCGAGGGTGTAAAGAGACCATGTAATAGGACACGGCATGTACTGAACATACATGTTGTGTTCACATCAAAGTGCAGGTGGTCGTGTAATAAAAAGGACACGACCATGTTGCTATCAGTTCTAAGAAAACAATACACTCCGTGTAAGTACAGACCACGGCGTATATTGCACATGAAGAACATGGCCGTGTAGAGGGGGAGACACGGGTCGACTACAGATATAAAGGACACAGTGTGTACCGAACATACACGTCGTGTTCTGGAACATGGGGTGATAGGCCGTGTTATGCGCCACACACAAAGGGGCCAAAGGAAATGGTCTACACAGTGTGTACCGAACATACAAACCGTGTACATTCAAATTTTGAAATATTTTGTGTGTGGCTGTGTACAGATGTACACGGCGTGTGTTCTTCATATTGTGGTCGTGTACAGGTGGAAGCTAAATGGTCGCATGATCCGATTAACACCCTAAACGATTCTAAAAACTTGAAATAGAGGGTGCAGAACGGCGTACCTGGACTGAGGATCACAATGTGAGAAGAATCAGAACATGAAACGCCCCAAATCAACAGATCTGGAAAAGGGGGTTCGGATGGCATTCGGGAGAAGAAACGAGAAGAAGGGGAAGAATGGGGCGGCCATGCGACACGGCCTTAATCCGGGTGGCATGCGGCTTATATAGCCACGGCAGACGGCGTGTATTTTTGGTACACGTCGTGTATCCCGATTTTTTTTTCATTAGTAAATATAATTATTATAGTAAAATATATAATAATTATTATTAATAATTAAAAATAGATATATGGACAAATACTATTATACATAAACCCATACATGATGTATATTGAGAAATACACTCCGTGTATTTTAAAATAAGAAAAAGAGTAGTACAACCTTTGGTCCGGTGCTTGGGGCGAGATTCAAACTGGAGATCGGCCGATTCGAACGGACGCCCTCACCCACTGGATCAAAGGTTGTTCTGTTGTTCATATTTATTTTATATATATATTTATTCTATACGGCCTATACGCAAGAAAAGAAATAAAAGAACGGCGTGTGGTTTTTATTTAGGAAAGGATGGGGTGAAGCGGGGAGATTAGCACGATTCGAAACCGGGTCTTGTGAACCTGGTGCCGAGACTTTGCCAATCTTCCAACTTCAACCGTATGTAATTTCTTATCTTTAAAATGGTTTTCATTTATATTTGAAAAATCATGGCACACACGGCGTATATCGGAGTACACGTTGTGTGGTTTTATTAAAAGAACAAATGATGGAAATGGGACGGTTGTCTGGATTCGAACCTGGGTCTTTTGAAACCGGATTACGATTCTAGCCAACCAGACCATCCCCACCATGGGTTTTATTAAACACATTTATATATATATAGATTTAAAATACCACACACATCATGTAATTAAAAGGAGGAACCTCATGCCGAATGTAGGTTAGGAGGATTCGAATCGAGGATGTCTCGAATAAACTCCAGTGACTTTGCCATCGGCACCGGCATCATCCCGGGTTATTTATTTTTTATTCTATAGATTTATACTATTAATTTTATAAATTAAAAAGGTTTAGTACACGCCGTGTATATAAGTGGGACACGGCATGTAACCTCTGGGTTGCCTCCCAGGAAGTTCCTTTGTTTTAGGTCGTTGGCTCGACCTACTTACCTTGCTTACCTGAGGAGTATGGTGGACAACGTTCCCACCATGTTATCTGTAGGATGGTAATCTTTCAAGCTCTGCCCATTTACCTTGAATGGTTGACCATCTTCTCCATAAATTTATACCGTTCCGTGATGGAATACGCGGATAACGTGGAATGGTCCCGACCAGCATGACTTTAACTTCCCTAGAAATAAGCGAAGACGATAATTAAAGAGAAGTACCTGATCACCGGGTTGGAAATATTTTCGTGATATCATCAGGTCATGAATGGCTCTTGTCTTCTCCTTGTACAACTTGGCATTCTCGTATGCCTCTAATCGGATCTCATCTAGTTCCGATAGTTGGAACTTCCATTTCTCGTCAGCTGCCTTTAGATCAAAATCCAGGGCTTTGACGGCCCAGTAGGCTTTGTGTTCCAATTCTACAGGCAAATGGCAGGGCTTTCCATAGACAAGGAGGAACGGGGACATTCCCAGTGGTGTTTTGAAAGCATTCCGATATGCCCACAAGGAATCATCTAACTTCTTGGACCAGTACTTCCATGAAGTGTTCACGGTTTTTTCCAGGATCTGCTTGAGCTCACGATTGGAGAGATCTACCTGTCCACTGGACGGGGGATGATATGGTGTCCCCATCTGATGCTTTACTTCATACTTCGACAGTATTCCTCTCATCAGTGTGTTGTCGAAGTGGGTCCCTCTATCGCTGGTCAGTACTCGTGGAACTCCAAACCTGCTAAAAATATTTTTCATTAAGAAATTTATGACTACCTTGGTTGTGTCGTGAACTGTAGCAGTAGCTTCCACCCATTTGGAGACGTAGTCGACGCAGACTAGGATGTAAGTGTTCCCAAAAGATGAGGGAAAAGGACCCATGAAATCTATGCCCCAGACGTCGAAAATCTCGACCTTCAGGATGGGGTACTGAGGCATCTCAGCTCTATGTCCCACATTACCTGTCCTCTGGCACCGATCGCAATAGGAAACAAAGGCTCGGGCATCTCTATGCAAGGTGAGCCAGAAAAATCCAGACTGCATGATTTTAGCTTTGGTAGGGTCTGGCCCATGATGTCCTCCTACTGGTGAGGCATGACAGAACTCCAGGACACCATGAACTTCATTCTCCGGGATGCAACAGCGGATCACTCCATCTGCACAGGAATAGAATAGCCGAGGATCCTCCCATAAGTACCTTTTTGCATCAGATAAAAATATTTTCCTTTGCTGGAAGGAGAGGTCGGGGTGAACGACACCTGTAACCAGAAAATTAGCGATATCAGCATACCATGGTCGAGGTGTTTCACTGATCGAAAAGAGGTGCTCATCAGGAAAATCCTCCCTGATCTCCTGATCTTCTTCCTTCTCCAAGTGAGGCAGCTCGAGGCAGGAGAGATGGTCAGCAATGAAGTTCTCACTCCCTTTCTTATCCCGGATCTCAAGATCGAATTCCTGTAGGAGGAGTACCTAGCGGATCAATCGGGGATTCGCGTCTTTCTTGTTGAGTAGGTACTTTAGTGTTGCATGGTCAGTATAAATAATAACTTTAGACAACACTAAGTAAGAATGAAACCTATCAAATGAAAAAACCACTGCAAACATCTCCTTTTCTATGGTGGTGTAGTTAATCTGTGCTTCATTGAGCATCCTGCTGGCATAATAGATAGGTCGGAAAATCCGGTCAAGTCGCTGGCCCAAGACTGCTCCCACTGCATAGTTGCTCGCATCGCACATAACCTCAAATTGTTCCTCCCAGTTGGGAAAACTCATAACTGGAGCTTTTACAAGGCGCTACTCTAGATGCTCAAAAGATCTGACACAATGGTCATCGAACTCAAATATGGAATCCTTGGTTAGAATATTGGTGAGGGTTGGGCTATTTTGGAGAAGTCGCGGACAAATTTCCTGTAAAATATTACATGCCCCAGGAAGCAGCAGATGGCGCGGACAGAAGTCAGTATTGGTAGTCGTGAAATGAATTCAATCTTCGTCGGGTCCACCTCTATCCCCTTCGCTGAAATTCTGTGGCCAAGGACTATGCCACTTTGTACCGTGAAATGACACTTTTCCCAGTTCAAGACTAGGTTAGTGTGCTCACATATTTCCAAAACAAGCTCTAGGTGTCGTAAACAAATGGTAAATGATTTTCCATAAATGGAAAAATCATCCATGAATACCTCTAGGATTTGTTCCTCCATGTCGTGGAAGATAGCCAGCATACAGCGCTGGAAGGTGGCGGGGGCATTACACGTGCTGAAAGACATCCTGCGATAAGAAAATGTGTCGTACGGGCAAGTGAATGTGCTCTTTTCCTGATCCTCTGGAGCAATGGAGATTTGGTTGTAACCAGAAAAACCGTTGAGGAAGCAATAGAAGTTGTGCCCTGCTAGCCTTTCTAGCATTTGATCCATGAATGGAAAGGGGAAGTGATCCTTTATTGTTGCATCGTTTAACTTCTGGTAATCCACGCAGACTCACCAGCCCGTGATAGTGCGTGTAGGTATGAGCTCATTCTTTTCATTTGAAATCACAGTGATACCCCCCTTTTTGGGTACCACTTGGATAGGACTCACCCACGGACTATCCGAGATGGGATAGATGATGCTTGCTTCCAATAATTTGATCACCTCCTTCTTTAAAACTTCCTTCATGGGAGGATTCAAGTGCCATTGTGGTTGCCGAGATTGCTTGGCACCCTCTTCAAGTAGCACCTTGTGAGTGCAAATGGTTGGGCTGATGCCCTTCAGATCAGTGACTGCCCACCCAATAGCATGCTTCCGCTGTTTGAGAACCTGTAGAAGTGCATCTTCCTGCTCCGGTGATAGTTCTGCATTAAGTATAACAGGAAAAGTTTGATTGGGTCCTAAATACCCATACTTGAGAGAATATGGAAGAGGCTTCAGTTCGAGTTTAGGTGCCTTTAAAATCGAAGGCACAAGTGGTTGCACCTTGTCTCGTTCCAAACTATCAGGAACAACTACACGCTACCAATAGTGGCTTCCCTGGCCTTCTATGAATTGCAAGTCTTCTGGAGCTTCTTCTAATAGAATATCTAGATCAGTTAAATTATTCGAAATAAAAGAACATACCATTTCATCCCCTTTGTCGCTAAAATGATTAACCATGGTGGACACTACATAATAGTCCTCATGCTCTGACAAGGAAGCATGTTTGACGACTTTAAGGACGTTATAATAAACTCTTTCATCACCTACCCGAAAAATAACCTCCCCTTGGTGCACATCGATCAGTACCTTCCCAGTAGCCAAGAAAGGTCTTCCAAGTATAAGAGGTGCTTCTTGGACATCCCCCGTGTCGAGGATGATGAAATCAGCAGGGAGAATCAGCCTACCCACCTTGACATGTACGTCCTCTGGTAGTCCCTTCGGGTGCTTGATGGATCGATCAGCAAGTTGAAGGGCGACGAGGGTAGGCTTGAGCTCGTGGAGTCCCAAATTCTTGAAAACTCTGAGGGGCATGAGGTTCACGCTGGCCCCTTAGTCGCAGAGGGCCTTCCCAAACTCACAGGATCCAATAGTACAAGGAATGGTGAAACTACCTGGATCTTGGAGTTTGGGAGGAATGGAATGTTGAACCACCGTGGAACACTCCTCCGTTAGTGCAATAACGCCCAAATACTCCATCTTCCTCTTATTCGAGAGGATTTCCTTCATGAATTTGGCGTATGTTGGCATTTGTGTCAGGGCCTCCGCAAATGGTATGTTGATATGTAGCTTCTTGAAAACATCCATGAATTTTCTGAATTGGTGGTCCAGCTTCCTCTGCTTCAATCTTTCCAGAAAGGGTAAGGTAGGCTTGAATGGTTGGATTACTTCCTTTTATTTATTTTGTAAAGCCTCCTTTTGCGGGCTTTTGGATGAGGAGGGGTCAGTATTGGTACCTTTTTCATCAATAGTGGGTGTGGATGCACCTTGTTGTGCTGATTGGTTCTGGTGGAGCTCTTTTCCACTCCGGAGTATGATATCATTGGCCTCCTCCCTTGGGTTCTTTTCGGTGTTCCCCGGTAGTGTACCGGGATGCCTCCCTGAGAGTTGATTTGCCAGCTGGCCAATATGATTCTCCAAGCCTCAAATCGAAGCTTCCTGATTCTGGAACCGAGTCTCAACAGTATATATGAATTTACTCATCAGATCCTCTAACCTTGAGGTGTTCTCCTGCTGAGGTGGTTGTTGAGCCGGTGGAGGAGGTTGCTGTCGTGGCTGCTGTGGACGAGGGTTTTGATACCCTTTTTGCTGATAAGGACCATGCTGGGGTTGTTTGGGCCTTTGGAATTGGTTCTAATATGGAGGCTGGTTGTAGTTGGGTGGTCACTAGGGAGGAGAATTCTGTTGTTTTTGGCCCTAGCCTGTGTTTTGTTGATCTCGCAATGTCGGGTTCTGGTATTGCTGGTACTGGTTGGGCCCTCTATTTTGGGCAACATAACTCACCTCGCTCGTCGAGGGGCCTCCTGGGCATTCTCCCATTATGTGGTTATCACCATAGTCGCCACATGCTGGATGGTTCACCGCAAGAACTTGAGATGCTTTTTTGAGGTTCAATGCGTCGATTTTCTTGGACACAACGTCCAACTTAGAAGCTAACATAGTGGTAGCGTCAATGTTCTTCATACGTCACTTTTGAGTCCCCCGCTTGGAGTGCCACTGGAAGCTATTGGCTGACATGTCTTCCAGTAGTTCGGATAGTTCTTCGGGGGACTTCCGCATCAACGTACCTCCAGCAGCAGCATCCACCATGGACTTGGTATTCGTGGTAAGTCCTCCATAGAAGGTCTGGACTTTCATCCATAGTGGGAGTCCGTGATGGGGGAATTTTCGTAACATCTCCTTGAAGCGTTCCCAGGACTCATACAACGACTCGGAGTCGTGCTGCTGGAAGTTATGAATCTCATTCCGGAGTGTCACCGTCTTGGATGGTGGGAAGTACTTGGACAGGAATGTCTGGGGTAGCTCCTCCCATGTGAGGATAGATCGTTGTGGCAACCCCTTGATCAAGTCCTTCGCCTTATCCCGTATAGAAAAGGGGAATAGGTGAAGATTGATGGAGTCCTCGGACATGCCATGGTACCGAAAGGTGTCGCAGATCTCCAGAAAGTTGGAGAGATGGGCGTTCGATTCCTCACTGGCCAGGCCTCCAAATTGGACTATGTTCTGAATCAGCTGCATGATAGCAGGCTTGATCTCGAAGTTCTGGGCCTGGACCGGAGGACGAACGATGCCCATATCATCTCCGTGAATTTATGGAAGTCCGTACTCCATAAGGGTACGTCTTGGAGGTTGTTGTTGATGGGGTGGAGCTTGCATAAACTTCTCCTAAGGGGCAAAGTATGGTCGTGGGAAGAGTTATTGCAGCTGCCGTTGGTAATCACTTGGGAGGAATTCCATGAAGACTCCAGGAGGTTGCTCCGGTAGACCAGCAGTGGGAGGCTGCTGATCCTGGTACTGATGCTCAGTCGCAGCATCTACTGCTGGTGCTCTCTCTTCCTTGTTCGCCATTGGTTGTGGTTGATGGTTGTGAGTTTCTGTCCGTGTACGCCGATGATGAAGCAAGGTCTGTTCGATTTCCGGGTCAGGCGGAACTAATTCCGAAGACTCGGCACTTCTGGATCGTGTAAAACGTCGAAACATACACTTTAAGCTCTGAACAACAAAAAAACAAAAACCAGGCGTAAAAGGGAAAAATAAAAAAGAAAATTTGAAATGGGATTAGAAAAGAGATTTTTGATTTTTTTTGATTTTTTTTATTTTCACTTAAATGAATTATTAACACAATTTAAATCTTAGCACTAAAACCAAATGGGGTCCCCGACAACGGCGCCAAAATTTGGTCTCACTTGTCGTTGATTGAAGTTATATGCATCCCAAATTAATTAAACGTTCTTAGAACTTTAGTATAGCATAATTTCAGGGTCGATCCACAGGGAACCGTGGCATGCATGAATTCAATTGAGTTAATACTTAATTAGGTGAAATATGCAAAATTTTAGAAAATATTGGGTTGATTTTGGGTTTTGATTGAAACTAAATTGATTTACATTGAATAATGGATACAGTTTGAAAGAAAACAACGGGTAAATTTTAAGAGTTCTTAGAAATGGAAAGAAAAGACATGTCGGGGTTGTGGTGAATAAGGATTTCTTATGCAGATTGTTTAAATGGTTGTGTTGTTCATAAAAATTCAATCATTCAGGATTTCATTTTGTTATAAGATTTCCTTGTTCCGGTTCCTCTTTTTGGAATTAGAGCAGCTGACTCCTTCGTCCGGTAGTCAATGTCCTTAATTCTTTATTACATCCAGTCCATTATTTGAATCGGTGAAAACCTTCGAATGGTCATGGATATTGTCACCCTTACTTTTCTTTTGTATCGCTGAGAATCCTTCCCTTGGTCCGGATAATAATTCTCAGTTATATTAGACAGTGGTTTAAGAAGAGTAAGATGAATTACAACGATTCAAACACAACTATATAAAACAATATACAAATTATGATCCCATCATCCATAGCCCCAACACGAGGGATTTAGTTACACATAGAATTTATGAGAGAAACGACACACGTGACACCTCACGGATTCATTGTGTAGGCATTGAGGTAGAGTATCGGAAGGTGGAATGGAGGAGTGACGACAGTAGCTTCGGGAATGGTGATAGCAGAGTTTCTCTTTCCTCTCAATGGTTCTAAACTCTCAAATCCGTAGGCCAAGGCCTCATTTTATAGAAAAATAAAGTACACGGCGTGTATAGAAAGTACACGTTGTGTACTTTTCGTCAACGCGTTTTGGCGCCAGTTTCTCCACTGGAAGGTGGCCGAGCATGCCATTTTTGACTTTTGAACACGGCTCTGCCTGCAATTTGAGTGTACATGGCATGTAGCGCCACCATACACGGCGTGTTGTATCAAAAGTTTGGCCACCAGCCCCTTCTAGAATAGCAGACACGGCGTGTAAAAGTTCAAACACGTCGTGTCTTCATCAACGGCCACATGGGCGTGTGGACTTTTCTTCGGCAACCACTGCTTCTAGAAAGTAGTACACGGCATGTAGCACCGCCACACACGGCGTGTATCTTCTGCCTGGTGACATGGGCGTGTACTCCCTCCTTCAGTCCGTGTCCCTTCCTGGATGTACAGGGCGTGTATAAAAGTACACGCTGTGTAGTTTCAAAATTTTCACATGCATCCCTTGATTCGTGTATTTTTTCAGAAAGCTCCTGAAAGTGAAAAGAATCACCAAAATCAAAGAATATGTTCATAAAAAAACAGATATTTGATGAAAACTTGTTTTTGTCTTCAATTATGTATATGAAAATGTATACAAAAATTGGGTGCATCAATAATATAGTCTATAAGGAACAATATTTAATTTTGAACCTTGGATGTATTAATAACCCCACTAATGAAATTCAATGAATTATTATATAATTTTCATACTAGTATAGGTAAAATTTTCATAACTCCTTTGGAAAGTTTTATTTCGGCCATCTCTTATTGGAATATTAATCATATTTTTATGTAATCGATAATCTATCACTCCATATTTTCCCACTAGAAATGCTCTTAGATGTCCCCATACATATAGTTGATTTAAGTATGTATAGAGAAGTTTGATCTATAAGCCTATTATAATAGATATTTTTCACCAATGGTATTGATATAAATCATAAACTCCTACAAAACCTTATGAATTTATGATCACCAAAGTTATGATCTGGTAATTTCCTATTCCTGGCATATACAATATTCTTTTATAAGGCCTTATAATCATATTGATTTTTATTAGTCCTCTATAATAAGAAAATTTATGGAATAAGATTGATTTTCCCCTTCCATTGTATTACCCAAGTACATTATTGTTAAATCCTTAAGAATTACATTAGTTTATACCCTCATCATGGATAAGATGCCATTGTATTTTTTACTCATTTCATTTTCTATGTTGTTTTCTTTTGGGGGATGGTAATATATACCACAATGATAATCCTCGAGTGTTTCAAACCAAATAATTTGTTTCCTATTAAAATATTTATAAGTAATGATTTATTTCAATCTCTTTTGGTCTATGTATATGTCATGTCTCTATTCATAGATACAATGTATTTATATCTATGGTGAAAATATCACCAATACTAACTCTAAATAATGATCTATATAATTAGACTTATGGGGTTCTAATTTTAAAAATTCGTAGTCCACCACTATATAATTTTTCATTAGAACACATCCATGAACTTTTCTTAATGCATCACTATAAATAATAAATACGTATTTACTAGATGGGAGAGTTCATATAGATTCTTTTACTAATTTCATCTCTAATTCATAAAATATATAATAAAATTCCTTTTTCCATGTGAATTTTACACCATTAAAATTTAACTTGGTTAATGGATTAAATAATCATGTAAAGGTTTCAAGAACCCATCAATAGTATCTAATAAATCCATGGAAACTATATAATTTTTCTATGTTTTTGGGTCTTGACCATTCCTTTAAATACTTTTTTTAAATGTAAATATATATACCAACCCTGTAAAAAATATTAAAAAGGAAATAAAATTATTTAATCCAAATTCACATTTATTGAATTTCCCATATAACCCATTTTCCCTCAAGACCGCAAACATAACTTTGAAATTCCTTGTATGATCCTAATAACTCCTAGAGTATAGAATAAAATCATCAATAAATACCAACACAAACATATTAAGATAATAATTTTATAATATATTTATCAAATATGTAAACATATATTGTGAAATTATCAACCTAAAAATAATTAATGTAAATACATAATGATCATACCTCGTTAGAAAGGCTTGGGATATTATCCTTTATAATTTATAACATATTATAACGAGAATAAACCTAAAACTTTAAGAAGTATTGATACCATTAAATTTTATCAAAAAGGATATCAATATGTAGAAATGAGTATATTTTATTTATATTAATTACCTTAATTTTTCTCTAATCAATGCATAACCTCATTAAACTGTACCACTTCTTCATAAATAAAATAGGTATTCCCCATAATGAAACACTTGAATAAATGAAATATTTGTCTCATAAATCTTTTAATTTCTTCTCTACCTAAAAATATCTACCAGGTAAATTCTATATAATATCTTATATATGGGTTTTTATCAGTTATATGATCAGTATAGATTTTTATTTCATGCTTGATGGAGAATCTAGGTAATTAATCAATAAATAGATCAATATATTCTTACACAATAGATATTTATTCTATTCTCAAAACATCCTTATCCTTCATATATTGGATTTTTTAAATTTATTCCCCACAAGGATTTCCTCAAGATATGTTATAGGTGGAGGTTTCTGACAAGATTTAGGTAATGAAATATCTAATAAGAAGCATAGAATTCTATACTTTCCTCACCAACTATAACTTAGTTTTCTAGATAATTAATTTTTTCTTTTTAATTAATGATCCAATACTTCCCTAGGATTACATTAAAATCTACCATAAATATGATTATTACACTTTTAACTAGATAACACCCCTAAATTAAAAATTTAAATGCTTGGTATATATTTTTTATAATTAATGTACTAATCGGTGTTCTAATTGATAAATCATTCCTTAATTCATCAGGGTTCATTATATATTAATTAAAATCTTGAATGGAAAAAAAGAGTATGTAGATAAAAATTCAAATAATGTTTTAGATAATATATACTGTATAATCAAATAACCTACTATAATATCATTTGGAGGTTCAACTACACCAATTTTTATTTCAAAATTTTATCCTTGATTCACAAGCCTCATTTGGGGAAGATTCACTTAATGATTGAGCAATTTATTAGAGTAATTTCCAATATCCTTACAGTTGAAATGTTGTATATTAATTGTTTATCTCTTCTGTTTTTTCTCATACACTTGATAACCATTATCTATATATTTAAAGTATACACTTAATCCCCTTAATTAGTCACATGGTTGTTTTTTCCCACATTTATTACATGTAGGAAATGCCACTATTCCATTATTTTCCTTTATGATAATTCTTTCCATATGGATATTATTCATATAATTATTCTCATATTTCCCTTTTAAAATGAATTATTTTGAAAATTATTTCTCTACCAGGGTAGAAGTTTTCTCTAGCTATTAATATGTTAAAATTTTTCAAATACTAATGACCTTTAAATAATTGGACTTAAACAAAAAAAATAAGAGATTAATATTTATTTCTGGGTTGCGTAGATAATCTACATCATATATTGATAACATTTTGAAATAAACTTCATAATCATACACTATATATTATATGTTTCATAATAAATTTAATAAATGTCATTCTATATCATCACATTTCTCCTGATGGAAATATATTTCTACAAAAACACTTTAAATTCATTCCAGTTTATGTTTTAAATCTCCTCTTCCTTTTTAGTATTTTGAATCTGGGTCCACCATTGGTATTTATCTACCCTTAAAATATATACATCAATGATAAATTTTTTCTCCTCAATATACCCTAAGGAAGTTAACATCTTCTCTAGAAACATTACACATTTCTTTTCCACCATTGTATTAGTGGATCCATTGAATGATGGAGGTTGATTCCACAAAAAATGATCTAAACATGTTGATATTTGTTGAGGGGAAACTGTTTTCTCAGTATGAAAAGGTTATTTTTTATAACCCAAGTTAATTTATTTAGAGTAGTAAACTTTTTTTGAAAAAAAATTAACTCTTCCATCCTGATTATTAAGAAAATTTCCACATTGTCCTAGATTTGTGGCTTGGTTATCATTCCTTATAGTAAGTGTCATTATCTAATAAATGACACAAATTAATTAGTAATATTAGAATCTACTAGCTTATAAAACATGAATTATATATCATATTTTCCTAAAATTTGGTGTTATCAATAGGGTAACTATTGAATAAATTGTATAATAATCCCAAGAGTTCTCATAATGATAAAATATATGTTCTCTACTCATGTTCTTTTAAATTTAGTTCTTATGGTTTCTACTAAATATTTATATAATACCAACTATAACACCCCATACTCAGATCACCCAGATGTTGTGCTTAATTTATTATATGTTAATTAAATTACATGATATTGTAATATTAATATCAAGAATCATTATTCCATAAGATAGTAGATACATAAAAAGTACATTACCACATGAAAAATTACATCATTTGAGAATAAATCATTATTCATTAATGTTATCCATAGTGAAAATAAAACACAATATTTCTCTTAATGGCCTAGGGAAATGGGAAAATAAGGAAATTGTGAGCTTAAATTCCTAGTAAGTGATGTCATATAATAGAAGAAAACATGGAATTATAATGGCATAAGTAATACATCAAGAATTGATATACAAATGATATCATATCAATGAATACATATGCATATAATAATCCAATGAAGATAAAAAATTCACATGGAGAAAAAATAAAATGATATTATAATAATGAAAATAATGTTAATAAATAATTTTTGACATCATAAGCATATTTTCTAGGCCTTGTTCCAAGACATCATTAATAAAGGGTAAGGATTCTCTCATTTACCAAAATTAGTTATCTGATAAGACCTACTAGTTCTCTGAGTAGATATACAATTTTATTCCCCACCCATAATATAAAACTCTATTCCATTCCATCATATACTAAATATTTTTAGTATATAAATGTTATAATGTTCAATATTTTGAAAATTATAAATAAATAAAATATTTACTTGATGAAGCCTAACTTAAATTATTTTTTTGTATAGAACAACAGATTATACAAGTTAAAATATTTCCCCAACTAATGAATAATAAGGATTTCTAATTTAATCCCATTGAGATATATAATTAATGAATAGGTATTATAAATGTTGAATTAACTTCCCTTATCAATTAAAGAATATTGAATTTTTGATATTAGTTACTTATTAAGATTAATATTATCAATTAGTTTCAAAACGTGAAAAAATCTATTTTCAGTTATTGAAGGATAAATAAATTTTGGATAAATCCCCTATAAAAAATTTATGTAATAACACATATTTTATATGCATTATGGATATAAATTTTCATTAAGGAAATAATTCAGTTTGGAATACATTTATGGTAATGGTGAACTGGTTTCAAAATCAAGTTTAATCCACTTGGGACTTAATAGGCGCTCAACCAGCTGCATCATTATCATATTTCCTTTGAAAAATCCCACCTATTATAAATAATAAATCCTAAAAGACATTTAAATCCCAAATAAATATCAATATAGAGGGACAATCCGTATCAGTTTTTATAAAAAAATGCTATCAAAAACCCTTTTCAACGTCATTTTTTTCAAATTGATGTTAGAATTTCTTTCAATGCTAGTTTTCAAAATAATTGACATTAAATCATAATTAATTTTTTTTTAAAAAATATAGTAAAATAAAATAACTCATAACATATAACATGAATTATTTATGTAGTAAAAAAATAAAATAGTTGTAAATAATAGTAAAAAATTGTTATTAACATTAATTAAACATCATTTACTAAAAATCACTAACATGAAACTTTTATATATACAAAAAAAAATTAATTAAACTAAAAAAAATAGTCTATGAATAAACCTAAATGTTTGTTTAAGTATTCATTTGTATATAATGAAACATTATAAACACCTAAAAATATAATAAATGTTATAAAATTAATAATACAACATATTTTGTTTAAACATAAGAGTTATAATTAACCTAACATTTTGAAAATTTGTTACCATTATAGTTTTTTTATCTAAAAAATGAATCATAAGAATTAATAATTACATTCAATACACCCTATTTAAAGATGAAACTATAGTTGAAAAAACACTTTTAAAATAAGAAACATTATATATATAAGTCAAAAAAAGTACTAACTAATATAAAATTTATCCACATTTACTTTCACATAATTAATTTTATTTGGATTCTTTATCGATAAGTGTAACATGTTGTACACTTTATATGACCTTATTTATTTTCATATATTATTTACCAAAATAAATATTATAAGGATTCATTAGGATTAAAAAACTAATATAAAAGAATAAAACATATAAATTCAATAAATTAGATAAAAATTATAAATTCCACCTACTAAAAAGCATAACCAGTATGTTGTGCATCCATATAGGTAGAATATGTATGAAATATAATGTATTTTAAAATATAAAAAATTTCAAAAGTAATGAAATCATAATGAATAGTAGTTCATAATTATATAAATCATCTTACCTATTAATGAATTAAAGAAGCCAAAACTTAATCTCTGTGTTTTAAAATCATTTATATGTATGTATATATAACTATAGAATCCTTATCTAGATATTACATAAACATAAAAATGTATTATGATTCTATAAATCCATAAACAGAAGTTCACCCACTTTGGATACAAAGATTGTAGAGATGCTTAATTTGATAAGTATTATATTATATCACTACAATTTATATTTATTGAAATAATGAAAATTTAATTTTAAATTTACCTACATTAAAAACAACTAAAAATAATAATTAATAGATCATCGCCAATAAAAAAATCCATGATATACTTTCTAAATATTGTTAATATTTATTCTATCCAACATATGTAAAAAGTCATTAGAAACTCAAAAAACTCTGCCAGTAGAAAATAATTAAGTGATAAATTTTTTATATCATAAGAAAAGTCAGAAATATAAAAAGGTGTTGGTTCCTGAAAATTTTATTTCTTTTCCACTGGTACTATTGATTTATTGTAGTAAGTACTATATCAGTAGTATTATTCACATAAAATGGGATTTTGTGTCATGTTATAGGCCTCTGGTCCCCTGATTCCTATATGACATCCTTGGACTTTGCACCACTGGGCCTCTAGGTCATCCTTGGCCTTCAGGCCCACACTAGAGTAGCTTCTTATTAGTGGAATGAAATACGAGGGCATCGGTGATCACTAGTGGGTTCATATAAAAACATATAGGTTATCCTTGGGTTACATCCAGCCTCCATCAATCATAGATAAATATTAGAAATAAAAGGACTATGTTTGGGACAATGATGTTGAACTTTAAATACGGCACCAAGGGTGGTAGACGGGTGCAAATAGTTAATTGAAATTTAGAAAGTGTCTATTACAGTGTGGGTATTTTAGCTTTTATATAGGCCATAGGTCCATGGTATGGGCCTTCGTCCCATTTATACTCAAATTAATGTTTACCTATGGTCCTTTAGTCTATGTAAGGTTTACCACTCAATCCCATTAAAAAGAGGGATTATAATAAATAAAAACAATGCAAGGCCTTTAGGCCAGGGGAAAATAATCCTTTATACGGTAAGTGTATGAAAACATTATAACTAGTTTTAAATTAATATAAAAAAATTATAAAACAAATCATACCACATATTTAAAATGATTAATAATAATATATATATGAAAAAAACACATATTATCTTCAACTCTGGCCAAATTCTTAGTAGGCAATGACACTGGTGCAGTTGGATCAATAATATCATGCACCACTAATTTTCTTGATCAGAATTTTTTTATTATGTAAAAAATAATATAAATTATTTACAATATCATATTATATAATATGTAAATGGGGATCTAAAATATTCAACACATAGTAGAAATTTGGTTTTGAATGAGGGGGTGGAGGATTATGGTAAGTAAGATCCAGAAGTTGTGTATGTCTCCCATTTTTTACAAACATAGCATGTACATATGATTTAATTAAATCCTTTATTAGTTAATTCATATCAAATATCTCATCCCTCTACTAATTTATTTCTCCCCTATATTCTACATCCCTTGATGTGGTACTTGGATGACCCAAAAAAATCTATTACTGATACATGCCTCATATCCTCTTTCATGACCAAGGTTCTCTTGCTTTCATAAATCAGTTAAAATAATTTTCATCCTACCCTTAGGTACAAAGGTCTCTACATTTCTTTCCCTTTAAGAGCTTTGAATTCACGCTATAGTTTTTTTAGTTCTATCCAGGATATCAAAGATCAAATTTATAAATCTCTAAATACACTAGCTAATTTGAAATTTAGTGGGGTGGTAATAAAGGATGATCCACTGAGAGTGTTGTATACATTATTAAATTATTTAGGAAAACTAAAATGAAGGAAAATATATATAATTTTATTTCTTTCTTAGATAGATAATGAAAATGACAAGAAAATATAAATTTAGTTTCATGTACTTAGTTCAGAAGGTTATGTGATCTAAATTTGATGTAGTTGAAATTGAACCTTAGAAATCCTCCTCTCAGAGTACTACTCTTGACTATATAAATACATTCCCCCCCCCTCTTATATACTTTTTTAATTCATATATAGGTGTTCAAAACCTTTTAAAACATATTTATTCCCAACTCATACTTTTTTGGTTCCATGAGAGGGGTAACTATTTTATGTATTTTAATAAACACACCCACCTCTCACAGCATTGGTTGTGCCTGAAAATTCATGTAAGATTGAGAATATAATTAATGTAAATACACAAATCTTTATAGAAATGAATAAAAATCACTTTCATAAATTAATCATGATCCCATTTCTATATATCTTCTAGTGAAATAGAATTACCCCCCCCCCCCATTCTAGTCATGAGGGAATATGAGAAATAAAAATAAAAACCTACTACTATTATTGTAGAAACACCATCTTCATCATTTTCTTCCTCTGGGAGTAGATTTTAATTTTTTATTACATAATGAAGGAATCACCTTATAAAAATTTAAATATCTTCAATTCACTATATAAAAATTCTTCACTCAATTTATCATAATTTAAAATACTTTCCCATAAATCCATGGATTTTGAGGGAAGAAAAAACATTGTCAAAAATTTCCTTACCAGATCTTCACATGTTGTATTCAAGTGTGGAGGTAGAAATTATATACATTCTCATTATTTATCCTTCCACATGAATCTGAATAAACATAATATCACTACATCATTTGTGACTTTTTTAAGCTGGAATGTGTCACCTAATTCCTAAAAAATCCCAATGTGATAATTAGAGTATTCATGTGGTATCCTGATGAATTATATATAATGGATGATAATTTGAATGATCTCCCGCTTTACCTAGAAGTCTTGGGTAAAAAAAATTACCAAGAGGCTAAGTTATACCCTCCATATTTGAGGGTCTTTCATAGTTGATAATCCTTTCACTCTTGGGTAATATCCTTGGACCTCTTTCACTAAACCACGGTGTGCTTCTTGTCCAACTTCTCATCCTTTATCATGTTCAACTCCTTGAATTTCTATACCATCCATGGTGTCTATCATGAACCAAGTCGGGGTTCCATTCAACTAGCCACCCGACCCGGCTCTTGGCATGACCCAAAGGGCATTATTGATCCCCTTAGTCTAGAACTAGTGTCTGGGTATCAACAATACACTTTTGGGAATGATTTCACCAATGATAACTAACCATGAACAATTCTCAAAAATAAAACATCATGCCAAGATCAATATCTATAACCAAAATAGATACAAAATTTCAAGTTAAAAATTTTACATCTTTAACAAAAATCAAAATACCAAAATGGGAGGGGGAAACTAGACCACAACCAAAACCTCCATGCAATAAGAGGATCATTACCCTCAAGCCACCTCCACTAACATCTGTAAGATAAGAACACTAGAAACTAGATCCACCTTTTCCACCATGGAACATAATTTCATTACATGGTTTAAACACAAAATTATTTACACACACACAAGTGTGCATATAGGGTGTGATATAATTTATATTAGGATGCCACCTAAAAGAAATATTCCATTCCATGACATTATAAAACAAATCAACATTCAAGTTTTTAAGGGAAACATTGGAAACATTTCTAAAGAAATATTTTTGGGAAATCATTTTATGGAAATAATTTTCAAGTAAAGATGGATTTGAAATTTGTCAAATATATAATGTATATATTATATCAATGGTAAACACCACAACATAAGAGAGCACCATGGGAGATCCCTATTGGTACTAGAACTATAGGGACCCTAAGAACATAATATCTTGATAAAACATGGTATAGAAACCATAACCCAGTGTGTCCTCATGCA
This sequence comes from Viscum album, assembly GCA_963277665.1. NCBI lineage: Eukaryota > Viridiplantae > Streptophyta > Magnoliopsida > Santalales > Viscaceae > Viscum > Viscum album. The sequence goes on from OY728161.1 coordinate 1,836,082,675, forward strand.
TGATCCACTAGAGAGTAACCTATCCAAAGTTCTAGTGGTATAAAGACATCATTATATTTTAGTAATTTTTTTAGTTCCAATATTTCTAGAAGAAACTGGGCCTCGACCCTACGAATCCAAATAGAGTACTAGTCCTAGTATGCCCACCTAGATAACTAGGATTCCTTTTGTGCTCAATTCCATTTATCATGTCAAATAGATTACCCATTTCATATAATTTCATCAATAAATATGAATACACAACGAAACCGCCATTTCTTATAAGAAAAACCTCTTTTAAATCCATATGCATACCAAAAAACATTTTGAAACACACTTCACACCACTTACATAATCTATAGAACACATTAAAGAGGCATCACCAGGAAGAACACATAAAACACAACCAATTTCCTTTATAAATCCATATTAAAACACATAAACACCCCAAATACCATTTAAAACACATTTTTCACATTTCACACGTTCCATATAACACATCCTAGGAACAAATCAAGCATACCAAAATCATCTAATAATGCTAAATCATGAAATCACCTACCTCAATCTTGGAATCTTCCAAAATCCAGTGGAAACCATAACTGCACAACAAGGGGACCCTATAAAGGCAATACCAAAAAAACATCAATACTGAACCCCAAAAATAGTCATTCGACCCATTTTAGGGAAACCAGCCTACTGGGGAAAAGATGACCCAAGAAAGAGGAAAGAGTAACCCTAGTAGAAGCAAGAAATAAAGAAGGAAGAGACTTACTTGATGATTCTTGGAAATACATATCCAAATAAACCCTAGATTTTAGGTTGTATGGGATCCAAGATATGTGGAGGAGGAACTTAGGTCTAAAAATTAAAAATAGAGAATAAAGGGGGTGGAATAAGGGTTAAATTAGAAGATGTAAATGGGGTAAATTGTAATTTTTAATGACCTAGATATCTCACATGGTTAGCTAACTTGATTTTAAAAAATATACAAAAATCGTGCATCCCTCTCTATCCAAGAGAAATGAGGTATCATGGTTTCTTTGGGGATAAAACACACCCATAAAGAAACTCATGTGGTTGGGATATCTCCACTATCCAAGGCACATGGTTTCTCTTGGGTTGGCGCATGACTTCTCTAAACCATGCAATAATCGTACACCGCCTGATGTTGGCTCCAAAAAAAATATTTTTTCACTAAAAAATCCTTATAAATCTATGGGACCAAGATAATACAATAATAAACCACAAAAATACCTCAAGGTAAAATCATGGACGTGATAATTCTCCACACCATGAAAAAATTCCACCCATATAAAGTCAACTTAAAGTTTTATTAGAGAATAAAAACGCACACTAATTCTCAACCCAAGACTTACACAACCATGTGTCATGTTCATAATTCCCATCCTTAAAAATAACTCAAACCAATGGTATAGACTTCCAATGAATCAATTTCATCTTGTAATCTACAATCCACATTGGTCTCACAAACACAGATAAATCAGATTCCAACTCCAATTCTTCCCAATTAAACTCATGAGATGGATTTGGCTTATAATTATTTAATAGAGATACATGGAACATGTCATTAATTAGTGTCAACTGAGAAGGAAAATATAACTATTATTACTCCTTACTAACTCTCTTGGTAATCTCAAAAGGTCTATCATATGATGGCATTAGCATCCATTGTTTACCAAGATGATGGTGACCCAAGTGAGGGGCCACTTTTAGAAACACCCAATCACATATGGAGAATTCCAAGACTTTACCCTGATGAACATCATAAGACTTGTAATGAATTCATTCCATCAATAAATTATACATGATAAACTTTACTTTATCATATGTTTCCTGCACCAAGATCAGTCCCAATAATGAGGTTTCACCGACCTCATTCCAATATAAAGGAGGCTAAAATGACCAACCATAGAGCGCCTAAAATGAATTCATACTTATATAGGATTGGTAAATATTTTTATATGTAAACTCAACCAATAGAAAATGGTTATCCCATGAACCTATTAAATCAAACATGCAAGTCCATAGAATTGCTTCTAAATATAATTTTCCCATTCCATCTGACCATCCATCTGAGAATGGTATGTCGTGCTCAACTTGACTTGAAACCTCATTTATTTCTAGAGGACTTCCCAAAACCATGAGGTAAAATGTGGTCCCTATCTGAAATGGTATCCAAAATCTCTCCATGATGCCTCCTGAATATACAACTATCCCAAATCATCCACTTTGGATAATTTTCTGTTTGGAATGAAATGAGTTTAATTGGTTATATTTTTATTTACTACCCAAATATAATTCTATCCCCAAGGTGTATGGGGTAATATAATAATAAAATCCATAGAAAATCCATCCTAATTCCAAGTAATAATAGGAAATTCTTGAATCAAACTAGAAGACAATTGGTGCTCTAAGTTAACTTTTGGACACATTCAACACATGGATACTAAGTCAGATATGTCCCGTCTCATTCTTGGCTATAAGTATTGGAGACGCACATCATAAAGAATCTTTGTATAACTAAGATGAACAACCCACTTAGACTGGTGTTTATCATGCATCAACACCTTCCACAACGATATTGGAACCACAAAAAGACCCTTGAAACATAGAAATAAACTAGGAGATGACAAAAATTCATGAGGAACCATCTTATCATTTAGGAACTATATAGAACACTGTCACAAATCATCACTCAACTGCTCATGTAAAATCAACTCTAGAAGGGAAGGTGTTAGCTGAACACTAGACAAGAAATCACCCCTATTGTGCTCCTTTGTCTTGAAATGCATTTGGAAAAAAATACCCATAAAATTCCACTCATCACAAGATTCATTCAATGATTTCTCTAAAACATTCCTACTCAAAGCAACAACAACCACATTAACTTTTCTAGGGGTATAAATGATATCAAAATAGAAACCCTAAAGGTATTTTACACAATGATGCTAACTTAGATTCTAATATTTTTGGGAGAAAATTTAAGCCAAACTCTAATAATTATAATAGAAGAAAAACGTTTTCGTGAAGAGATAATGTCACCATATCTTCAACAAAGGACACTGACAAAGATGAAGATACTTTTAAATGAGACCACTGAAAAAATCCTTGAGGAAATAATCCTTAAACATTCAAAAGTGTCCCATACCACCTTGAAATATTCAAATAATAATCCCTTAGAATATGATGAGAATAAGGGTACTCTTGATATGATATATCAAAGGTCATTGAATACACCATAAGATAGAAATAAGTGGTTAACAAGGCATATAACTCATAAAATTTAATGTGAGATGAAAAAATTCATTTTTACTTTTAAAGGAAGAGTTCTTTTGGAAAATAATTTATATTCACCATGAAATCATATTTAAAGAATGAATTTACAATAAAATAAAATACTAGGATATTCAAATTATATTTTAGGAATAAATGATGTCCCACTTAAGTGAAATCTTATAAAAATAGTTCTTAAGATTCTTTAGAAATAAAACATTTTACTGCAATTTAAGGAAAGTATTAAAGAGAATTTTAAAGAGGAAAGGAATGTTTGTTCTATTAAATACATAAATTATCCAAGATAATTTTTCAAGATATGATGAGTTGTTTTATAAAAAATAATGGTGGCTAAAAATAGATTCTGGTGTAAACTTGAAAATGGGTAAGAATTTGAAAATATCCCTTGAATCGGGTTTGTTTATTGGATAAAAATTTTGAATGATCCTATTAGAACATGTAAAAACCCATAAAATAAAGAAGAATTCTGGATGGTAAACATATATAGAAAATTAACACAGAATTTATGAAGAGTACATAATAAGACATAAGAATTTTATTGAGGTAATTAGACAATAAAAGTAACCTGAATGAAACTGGAGGTTTGGGTAGAAAAAACCCTTACAACATTGTAATCAATCAATTCATATGCCCCAAAATTCATAATATTAAAATGATACATTAAATACCGTGATAATAAAAAGATTCATGATATAAAACATCAATGGTCAGTATACATACACCATACACAAGTAATAGTAGTGTATATGGAATATCTCACAAAAAAGGAAGTGAGATGAAGAAACCCCTACCTTAAGTCTGAATGTGTTACGCTCATAAACTTAAGGTCCTAGAATATAAAATTATAATTATTAATAAATTATTTCAGAAACTAATATATATGTATTTAGTCTGTCATAATTATTTTTTGTTCAATTATGTTTTTATTGATAAGTTATTATATTGAATTCTTTCGTTTTAGAGTATTCGTTTTCCTTATTTTCATAACCATTTTTAGATGTATAGAATCCAAAAATGAATTCCAATTTTGAAAAATAATTTTCTAAATATGATTAATTTAATATTTAATTAAAATCAAAATATATTCTAAAAAATAGTTTTAAAATATTTATTTACTAATTAAAAAACATTGGTATATCATACTTTCACTTCAATATTATTTATATACTATCATAGGTAAGTTTACTATTCATTAGGTTACATTACTATTAATAAGGGTATGTTACTATTCACCAAAAATTATGTTTTTCTTATCGAACTAAAAATAACTTATTGATCGCAACCTTGTATGTCATATTTCCAAAATTCATATCACAGAAGTTACAAAATTATGTTTACTTGGTCAGGTTATAACAAAGTGGTGTTTTCAGTGTCTTAGTGATCCCTTCATTCTATAATAATTCTATTCGTAAATTCATGTGGTGTTACATTATCCCCTCCTTACAAAAAAAATTTCCTTGAATTTTGAAATTGAAATTTGAAAGTTAAGGGTTGATACTTAAAAATTCCCTTATGGAAACCCACATCAGAAATACGGTTAATAAAATATCCTCCTAAAAAGGTTAAGAGAGATGAGGTGGTCACCCCAAAAAGTATTCTTTCAAATGAGGTAACATTAGTTAGAAGTAAAAACCTAGACACGAAAGAAAAAATCTAACAATGAAGTTCTAATGAAACATGATAGAGGACATGTTCAGATGAATATTGATTACTACAAAAATATAACTAAAAAAGTTCATCAATATTATCGATGATTATGATAATAGGAAATAATTTTATTTAAGATTGTTTTCCTTGAGTCGAGGAATTATTCCACTTTATAAGAGTATAAATATACATTTATACTTACAAACTCGTCCTTTTATTACACTTGAAATATCTATACCTCATCACTTAGAATGGGTTACGCCATTTTGTGAAGAAATACATTAACCTCTAAATGCTCATACAATGATCAACTTAAACCATTTCATAAATGGTTAAAAAAGTTCCAAAATATAATGATTCAACACATTATAATCAAGCCCTCTAAATTTCCAAGATGAAATTATCATTAACCCTTAATTAACATGAAGTATCTCTAAATTTCACATTCTAACCATGTGAAAAACTTCATCATGTATCCACTTGAAATATAGTAATTACATGAATTACTATAAAACCCATATTGGAAACATGAATTATTTTATATTCTTTATGTAAGATACATGTTATTGGATATATTCCTTAAATTCAAAAGTGTTGTAAACATTATCGATGATAGCATATACCACTTTTTGACAAGTCAGTAATCAGTTACAAGGTAGTTAGTACTTATCTGAATCAATCATTTCATCATCATTATCTCAACATCTGATATATATTAAGGGTTGTCTTTCCCTCAATCATTTTTCCCTAAAAAGATTATCTTTCTACTAAATCAATTTTCCTTTGTACCATTCATCATACAACCTCAAATCCTTAATGAAATAGTACTATAGTACAATCATTATATATCATATAATTCATACAACCAGTACATTTCTGACAAAATATTCAAATGGAATGATTATTGACTAGGAATATTAATCATTCTACTTTATTTGACGTTACATCATGACTTGATCAATAACCAAAATCAATATTTGGGGTATATTCCTTTGATGATTGGGACATTGATTCGCATAGTGTCTCGTCTCCTTACAGTTGAAGTATTGTACATTGGAAACCATTTTCTTACCCTTGCAATCATGAACTTGGTTTCCTTTTTCTCTACACTTGTATCAAACACCCATTCCCATCAAGAATTTACCATGGAGATTCTTTCCACAGTTATCACATGTGGGAAAACACTTCTTTTCATTCTTCCCTTTATCCCTGTATCTCTCTCATATCCTCTTATTCTTTTGAATACCTTCAAATCCATAGAACTCAGAGAAGTCTTTACATACCTTGTTAACACATTATATTATTTCAGCATATGATGAGGATACATGGGAGATAATCTTACTTTGAAAAGATGGATTAACACCATTAGAGATATGATCCTTTTTACTCTTTTCATCATGTGTATTGGTGAAGTTCTTATTCCTTATGCTAGGCATCATATCTAATCAATTCATTATTATATATTAGCTTATAAAATTATGAACTCTCTATAACTCTAAACATGGTATAGCACATAGCATAAATTTATGCATTGTAAATCCTAGAATCATATACTTTGGTTACTTTGGGGACATAAATCATTCAAAATGGTGGTAAATAAAATTTGAATTATCCTAAGTATATCCCCCAAGAGTTTCAAACAAAGAGTGAATCAAGGCTTGTTTTCATGTACCAGGATACCCCGACTCAAGCCCAAAACTCCTTGTCGGAGTTTTCACTCCTATGTACATATGTGCCAGAGCCACCACTACTTGTTTGTATCTATACATGGATTTATTTTCCAGAAAGATCCACAAAATATATTCCTTTCCAAAATTCTAGGATTTCCTTGTATTCTTATCCCCAAATACTTTCTTAGGGTTTTTTTCACCAATATACTTTTTCTATATCTAGTTTCCATGTTTTCTACTAAACATCCTTTAATACCAACTATAATGCCCCGACCCCAGAAGCCCGGAGCTGGTGCATTATTTTAATACATTGGAATGATTACTAGGAATCAAATCCCAAAGAACCTATCAGTTTATTAGTCTTGAGGAAACTAGATACATACATGAAACCCATTTTACATTTTGAATTGAAAAAAAAATTATACATAACAAAAGCTAATAAACTGCATCCTTGAAAACTCAATAAATGATCTCTTCTTCTTAACCTAGGGAATGAAAAACAAATGAAAGTGGTGAGATAAAATGATCAGTAAGGGTTAATCAATACATATGAAGATAACATAAACATTAACATCAGGCATTTTGAATAATTGAAAACACATTCCTTTACAAATAATAAACTTGAACACATTATGGTAGGAATATGAGCTGAGTAAATATTTCCATAATAAAACATAATCATGGGTATTCTACTAGTCGATTAAACACATGAACTATGAATTTTTAGTATCATAATGAGGGAAGTGTATATATTAGACATTCTAAAACATATTGTTGAGGCCTCTTCCAAGACATCTAAAAATGATTAAGGCCTTGAACAAAAACATATATCAAATTGGGAAAGGCCTCGGCCAAGTCCATGTCTATTGGTCTCATGAGACCTACCGACGCATCGAGGGGATATAGTGGGCCCCACCCATAAAATAATAAGTCTAATGAATTACTCATATGATCAGGGATAAACATAAACAACATATACATTCATATTTAAACTGACATATGAAATGTATTTAACTTTCCCCAATCATTAAACATAAACACTAACCATTCAGAGTAAGTTGGTGAGTGGTTTTAGGATGGCACATTATCAATAAAACTACTCATAAAACATTAAATAAAACATGGTGAATGATATAATAAGAGATAACCCTCAATGAGGAATGAGATTCAATAAATTACAATGACAGAGATGAAGATACATTCAAATGAGACCATTGAAAATCCTTGAGAAAATAATCCTTAAACATTCCAAAGTGTCCCACACCACCGTGAGAAATTCAAATAATAATCCATTAGAATATCTTAATAATAAGGGTACTATTGATATGATATATAAAAGGGAATTAAATACACCACAAGATAGAAATAATTGGTGAGCAAGGCATATACCTCGTTAAAGATAATGTGAGATGAGAAAAATACTTTTTACTTTTAAAGGAAGAGTTATTTTGGAAAATAATTTATATTCACCTTGAAACCAGATTATAAGAATAAATTTCCAATGAAATAAAATAATTGGACATTTAAATTATATTTTAGGAATAAATTATGTCCCACTGAAGTGAAATCATTCAAAAACAGTTCGTAAGAATCTTTAGAAATAAAACATTTTAGAGAAATTTAAAGAAACTACTAAAAATAATTTTAAAGCAGAAAGGAATGTTTGTTATCTTAAATAAAAAATGATCCAAGATAATTTTTCATGATAAAATGAGTGTTTTTATAAAAATAAGGGTGTCTTAAAACAGATTCGTGCGTACACTTAAAAATGGGTAAGAATTTGAAAATGTCCCTTGAATCGGGTTTGTTTATCAGGATAAACATTTTAAATGATCCTTTTAGAACATGTAAATACCCATAAAATAAATCAGGATTATATATGGTAAAAATATATATGAAATTACCACAGAATTGATGAGAATTATATAATAATACATAATAATTTCATTGTGGTAATTAGATAATAAAAGTAAACCGAATGAAAATGGAGGTTCAGCTATAAAACCCCTTAAAACATTGTAATCAATCGATTTGTATGCCCAAAAATTAATAATATTAAAATGATAAATTTAATAGCATGATAATAAATATATTCATGATATGAAACTTCAATGGTATGTATACATACACCATACACAAATAATAGTAGTGAATACGGAATATCTCACAAAAATGGAAGTGAGATTAAGAAACCCTTACCTTAAGCCTGAATGTGTTCCGCTCTTGAACTTAAAGTACTAGAATATGATATTACACTTATTAATAACTTATTTAAGAACCTATTATACATGTATTTATTTTATAATAATTCTTTTTAGTTCATTTATGTTCTTATTTATAAGTTATTATATTGAATTTCGTCGTTCTGGGGTGTTCGTTTTCTGTATTTTCAAAATCCGTTCACTTGTTCTTAAGTAATGGAGTTCATGTGAAATGGATATAAATCTCCAGAATTAAAATTTAAAATTATTTATAAACATACAGAATTGTTAATCGCCATTTATATCATTATTTTACATGGAAATAGGATTAATCATTAGATGAAATATTTTTGACATTCACTTAGATTATTTTAGCGGTATTTTGATTATTAGGAACTAGTTTGGTCATATGATTTAATAATATGTATGTATACTGGTTCTTGAATATTAATTAGGATATAATAAATTTATTCTAGTTTTTTTTCAACCATCAAAATGATTTCATTCCCAGTAATTAAGGAGAAATTGAAGAATGAAACTCCTTCTTCCACAAAGGTTATAAATTGGAACCTCATGGACGTTGATTTTGTTTATAAAATAAAAGAGAGAGAGTGTAAGGATATTGATTATTATTATTAAATTAAAATGATATAATTACATTATATATATTATACTAGATCTATCATGTTCATTTGGATAGAGGAGTTTAGGAGAGGATAACAAAAAATATATAAATTGAAATGAAACAAAATGAAAAGAAAGGTGCTTTACCTCTTGAAATAACCTCCTTGAGAACCTCCTTAAGGGATGGTATTTTGGTCTTTTGGAAAGACCAAGAGATTATTTTACACGGTAAGTGAATAAATATTGGTATTTAGGCAGAACTTTGAGGATATTCAAGGCTTATATAGGTGAAGAGAAAAGGGAGTGAGGGGGGTTTACTGTAGAGGAGAGGAGGGTTTTCATAATTTTTTAATCATTAACTTATTAATTTCCCTCAAGACCAGAAATAGTGATTATTACATGACAAATAATAGTAATAAATAAATTTTATTTAGAACCAAGTGGTATTACACCACTTATGATGTCATAAATATTGTGATAACTGATAATTTGTATATACTGTATTTTACAGTATTTCACTATTCAACAAAAATTCAAGTATTTCAAAAAAATACCAAAAATACACCATAACCATTTTTCAATGTGTAGAATCCAAAAATGAATTCCATTTTTCAAAATTAATTTTATAAATATTATTAAATTAATATTTAATTAAAATAATGATTTATTCTAAAAAACAGTTTTAAAATATTTATTTACTAATTCCAAAACATAAGTATATCGTACTTCCACTTCAATATTATATATATACTAGGTAAGGTTACTATTAATCATGGAACATCACTATTCATAAGGGTATGTTTCTATTCATAAGGGTAGGTAACTATTCACCAAAAAATAAGTTTTTATTATCGGACTCCAAATAACTTACTAATCGCAACCGTGTATGTCAGATTTTCAAAATTCACATCACAAAAGTGACGAATTTATGTTTACTTGGATATGTTATTACAAAGTGGTGTTTGTGGAGCCTCAGTGATCCATGAATTATATGAAAAATCTATTTGTCAATTCTTGGGGTGTAACATCAGAAATCTGACCAAAATCCCATCTATCTTAAGTTGCTCGTTTGAGACCACCTCGGGTGCAAACTGAACCAACTCTGCAAAGCAGTTAGCATATTCCATCAGAATATGATCCCCCTTGTGGGGATAAAAAAACTCACGGGTCTTGGTGGTGGCCAAGGTCTCATGGAAATACTTCTCATTGAACATGAAATTCAATTCATTCTAACCAACCTTCCCATGATTCCCAGTTTGAACCACTAAGTCCCACCACCTTTGAATGGGACCTTCCAACAATAATTAAGCACACCTCACCTTAACTACCCCTGGAAGGTCAAGAAACCCAACCATCCTCTAAATCTTCTCAATCCAATCCTCTCCCTCTAGAGGATCTTTATTACCAAAAAAGTAAGGAAAATGGTTCTCAATTAAGTACTGAATTTTTTCCTTTCTAGGACTTGATTTTGCTTCCCTAACCTTAGTAGGACCATATCTCTCTCTCTAACTCAAATCTTGGATAGAGTAAACCATGGATTCCACTAGTATCAGATCAACTGGTGAGAGATAAATCTATCTAACCTCTTCCCATGGTTTCATATGAAGTCTCTACGGACGCATCTTACTACCTCAAAAAATAATCAAAAACCCATAAATACATCATTCATAAAATTTCTAGAAACAACAAAAATTTCCAAAAACTTACATAAATCAAAACAAAACACATCCATCACAATAAAAAATCAAACCTTTTTCACCCCCACCCAGTGTCCATGCATAGTCTGCAGCTTATACGTATCACCAGATGGAGTAGTCAAACCAAATCCCAACATCCCATGGTGACTCAAGGTCTGTCACGAGGTGTGTTATCCAGACACAACACTCTTAAATAGAACCTCAAGCCCCAATAATTTGAACTTTTTTATATCTAGACTCATCCAAAATATCATGACCTAGAGAAAAGGAAAAAACTCCTTTGATACCATTTTTTCAAGAACCAATTTGGGGTTTCATCCAATCTGACACCTGACACGGACCATGGCATAGACCGAAGGGAGATCTCAATACCCATGGTATGGAAAATAGTTCATGGGTATTAACAATAAAATTTTGGGAAATATTTCACCCATGATAAATAACCATGAAAAATTATCAAAAATAAAACATCACACCAAGATCAATGTATATAACCAAAATAGATACAACAATATCATGTTAAAAAATTTACAACATTAACCAAAACCAAAATACCAAGATGGGATGTGAAACCACTAGACCAAAACTAAAAACCTATATGAAAAAAGAGGATCAAACCCTCAATCAACCTCCACCAACACCTAAAAGTGAGGAACACCAGTAACCAAATCCACCTTCACCACCAAGTAACATCTTGTTTTTACCATTTTCAAACTAAACATAGTGTACATACATCCAAGGGTGAATGTAGGTTGTGAGATAATGCCCAATAGGATGTCACCCAAAATAAATATTTCATTCCATAAAATTAGAAGACAAATCAACATGAATTTTTTTAAGGAAAACAATGGGAGAATTTATAAAGAATTATTTTTGGTAAAACATTTTAAGGAAATAATTTCCATGTAAAGACTTCTTTGAAATTTATCATATACATAACTTCAACCGTATGTCCACAGTGATCAAAAAAAATAAGAGAGCGCTATGGGAGATCCCTCTAGATACTAGCACTAGTTTGACCCTAGGAATATCATATCTCGAAGAAACATGGTATAGAAACCATAACCCACTATGCCCTCATGCATGATCCACTATAGAGGAATCCATAAAAAGTTCTAGTTATGTCCAATAATTATCATAGTTTAGTTAGTGTTTCAGAATTAATATTACTAGAATAAACCAGGCCTCGTCCCTGCCAATCCAACTAGCATAAAAGTCCTAGTCTTCCCACATAGATACCAAGGATTCTATTTGTGCTCAATTTTATTTCTCACATCACATAGATCTCCACTTTCACATTATTGCATCAAGAAATATAAATAAATAAGGAAACCCCTATTCTTCAAAAGAAAAACCATTTTCAAATCTATACACATACTAAAACCATTTGGAAACACACTTCACATCACTTACACAAATTATAGAGCATTCAAGAACCATTATAAGGAATAACATATAAAAAACAACCAATTTCATTTATAAAATATTTCTTCATCACATACTCATCCTAAATACTTTTGAAAAAACATTTTTCACCATTTACACATTACATATAACACATTGAAGGATCAAATCAAGCACGTAAAAATCATTTAATAATTCTAAAGCATGAATCACGTACCTTAATCTTGGAAACTTCTAGAATCCATTGGAAACCCACAACGGGGGCCAATATAGTAAATATCAACCCAAAAAATAAATATTAAACCCAAATAACCATGATTCAACCCATTTTAGGGAAACAAACCCACTGGTGAAAAGAGAACCCAAGAAAGTGGAAATGAAAACCTTGGATGACGGAAGAAATCGATATAAAATAGGATTACATGTTGATGCTTTGAGATACAAAGAAAAATATACCCAATATTTTAGGGGATAAGGGAACTAAGAGAATGGTAGGAGGCACCTGGAGAAGATAATCCTGAATGGGGAATAAAGGGTATGTAATATAGGTTAAATTTCAAGAGAAAATGGTAAAATCGCCATTTTTAGTGTCCTAGACAGGTCACACAGTTATCCCCTACAGTTTAAAAAACCATGTGGTAACTGTGTTTCCCTCTCTATCTAAGAGTAATGAGCCCACAAATTTTCTTGGGGGAGGGTGTATGCCCATCCTACATGCTCTGAGGCCTGGAAAGCTCCACTTTCCAAGGCACATAGTTTCTCCTAGGCTAGTCCACGATTTCCCATAATTGTTCCCTAACCATGCACCACCTGCTATCGTGTCCAAAAAGATCAATTTTTCACTAAAATATACAGGTAAATTTATGGTACCATGAAATGAAGAAAATAAACCTGAAAAATAAATCAATGTAAAATCACAGATAAGATAGTGCCCTCCTCTTAGTGAGTGTTGTGTTTTTACTTCTTATTATTATTTCAATCTCAAGATTTAGAGGAGTATCTTCTTCTTCTTTATTTACTTTAGTGTAGTATTCATGTGATAAATTTGATTTGGAAACCACACAAAAAGATGACCAATTGTAATAAGATGAAAAGGAGAAAAAATGAAAAATTACTAAAAACTCTTATAATTTCTAGTCACAATTCCCTAAAAATGGTGATAGTTTTAACATGACCTTGGAGCATTGTTAGTTCTCTCAGGCATATCAAAGAAAAAATTTATAACACTTGAACAACACCAACTAATTTTAAAACATAGTAGAGTGGTGATGGAGGTTGATCTACCAATAATGGTGTATAAATGATTAAAATATAGTCAAACTAAAATTAATAAGGACAAAAATATTAAATTGGTTTGGTTTCTTAGATATATGATGACTATAACAAGTGAACATAAATCTAGTCTCATTTAATTAGTTGAAAAGGTTATGTTATTTAAATTAGATGCAGTAGGAATTGAACCTTAGAAATCCAACTCTTAGGGTACTTACTCTCCACTATATGAAAGTCCCTTTCCCCTCTCAGATACTTTATTTAATTAATTTTTGGATGTTCAAAACCTTGTTTAAACATAGTAATACTTGAATCATCCAATTTTTATCCCATTAGAGGGATAAATAGTTGATGTATTTTATGTATCATCCCTCCTCTAATAGCATTGGTCTTCCTAGAAAAAACTATGTAATATTATGAATATAATTAATGGAAATATACAACTCATTATAGAAATAAATCATTATAACTTTTCTAAAATAAGAATAATACCATTTTTCATATCAACTACTACTAAACAATTACCCTCTCATTCTAGTAATGATGGAATATGAAAATAATTAATGACTACCTATTCCATAGCTACAGTAACACACTCTTAAGATTTTTATTCCTTCAAGTGTTTAGTTCTAGTTTTGACTCCATGATGAGGGAATCAACTTATCAATATTTTAAATCTCTCCCATTCACTATATAAATATTCTTCACTTAATTTCTTAAAATTTAAAACACTTACCCATAAATCCATTAATTTTTAGAGAAGGAAGAACCTTGTCCAAATTTTCCTTACTATATCTTACCATGTTGTTATCTAGTGTGGAGGTAGATTCAAGATTCATTCTCAAGATTTTTCCATTAATGAGAATCAAAGTAAATTTAATCTCACTATATCACTTGTGACATTGTTGAATTAGAATGTGTCTTATAATTACAAAAAACTCCCAATGTAACAATTTGGGTCTTTATGTGGTGGCCTTAAAAATTGTATAGAATGCATGATCCTTTGAATGACTATAGGATTTACTCAAGGTTTTTGGAATAAATAGGGGTGTTAATATTCTTGGATAGACCCCCATGGTAGAAGGGATTCCATAGTTAATTATCCATGAACATTTGGGTTTTAACCTCAGACCTATTGTACTACTCCCTGGTGTGCTCTTTGTCTATACTTTCTTTCTTCATCCTATCTACCTCCTAGAATTTCTCTATTATCCATGGTTTCCTACTCTTGGTTTGTGTTGTGTTTATTCCTTCTTATTTTCCTTTTGATATCCTAATCAAAAGGGGGATCTCCTTCTTTTTGTTTTCCCCAAGTAGAGTAATCTTATGTTGAATTTTATCCAAAAACCACTCAATAATAAGAACAAGTTTAAGAAGATGAAAAATAGAAAACAAAAAATGGAAAATTCCTAAAAAAATATTAGTATTTATAGTTACTATTCCCCAACTATACATCTAGTTTTTACATCACACTAGAGCATCATTAGTAGACTCAAGGATATCAAAGAACGAATTTATAATGTTCAAAATACCCTAACTAATTTTGAAATGTATTTGAGTGGTGATAGAGGTATATCCAGTGAAAATGGTGTATAAATTATTAAAATATTCAAGAAAACTAAAATAAATATAAAAAAAGTATCAAATTTGTTTTTCTTTCCTAGAAATATTGTGAACGTACAAAGTGAATATAAATTTATGTTTAAGTACTTAGTTGAAAAGGTGAAGTGATTTAAATTATATGCTGACAGAATTGAACCTCAGCAAGTCACTAATCATATTACTTACTCTCCACTATATAAATGCCTATTTACCCTCTTGAATACTTGGATTAATTCATCAATGGATGTTTAAAACATTTTTTAAACATTTTTGTACCCAGCTCATCCATTTTTTATGCCATGGGAGTGATTACTAGTTCATGTATTTTAATAATCATACCCTCCTCACACAGCATTGGTTTCACATGAAAAATAGGGTAATATTGTGAAGATAATTAATATAGATACACAATTCATCATATAAATAAATCGTAACCACTTTCTTAAAATAAGATCAATCACATTTCTTTTCATATCCTCATATAAGAAAATTTATACCTCATTCTAGTCATGTAGGAATATAAGAAATAAAAATGGAAACTTATAACCATGGTAGTAGAAACGCATTATTTTGCTTTTTCTTCCTCTAGGATTTTAGTAGTTTCATACCCCCTTCAGCATTATAATCCTCCTATTTTATTATCCCTAAGATAAATATTTATCTATCCTTTTCAAATTGGAATCTCCATCCCCCCCCCCACTGTATTTATCTTCTTGACTTATTCTTCACATATTTTTCTCTATCTTAGATAGTAAGTTTTATAAAATTCATCAATGTATAATTATCCCTTGTTTTGGGATGTATTTAAAAGACTCTATTATTTGGTGAGGCCCTCGGATACATATTTTTTCTCTAGTCCCCAAGGCTCGACCGAAAATTATGGATACTCTGAATGTTTCGGCCATTTGAAACTATGTAGTTAAAAAACCTATGATGTGGGTAGTGTGGTTGGGATGTACCATATACATATCCCTAAAAGGACATGGTGTAGTACAAATAGATATAGAATAACCTTCCTTGGTTCCCAAATTATTTCTACTACTGTAGGGTCAAGAAAATTCAGCAATGGGAATGTAAATACTCCTACATGTCCAGCAAGGAAAATTGGATTGAAATTTTGAGAAGAAATTTATGGAAATCAAAATTTTCAATGGATTCCTGCTTGGCCGCATACCATCACTGGGAAAGGATAGAGGAAGGCATAAATCAAAAACCTTTCGGCACGTGGAAGGCCTATGATGCACTAGCCTGCGAGGCGTTGGCTAGCGAACGAAGCAGCTCGCAATGAATTTCTACCCAAAAACTGAACCTGCCACGAACTATTTTCGCTATTGAGAATCCGAATGAATTGTGCCACGTGTACTATTCCCACAAATGATGTGGTTCATGGATGAGGAGAAGTTAGCGGAAAACTGTGACCTCCAAAAAACACATTTGACCGAGTCATCCACGGGCCAGATTTCCTCCATGGGATTTCGGAGAAGGTGTCACGTGTACCGCAGATACAGATTCCTCAGAACACTATAAAAGTACCACCAAGGAAATAAAAAAGGGGAAGAAGGTAGGGGAGATAGATCTTTGGGATGGACGAAAAAGGGGCGAATAATGTAGAGGGTATGGGAGAAATTTCTCCCGCACCCGAAGCAGTTTGTGGGACTCCATCCCACATTCTAAGTAGTTTGTGGAATCCATCCCGTAAACCATATAGAGAAAATACTTCTCTAAAGTTCTCCCCACGAACCATATTTGTAAGACCCTCAGTATCCAACCAATGAACCAATAAAAAAATATAATAGAACTTTTCACAGATTCCCATATGCAGAAAATGGTTCATGGAAGCCCATATGCGGAAAGCAGTACGTAGACCCGCTATGTAGAAGACAGTTGGCGGAATTATCCCCCACATACCATCATACGTGGCCAAATCCTCAGCATACCATCCTAATTGGTTAGTTCTTAAGCGGTAAAATCTTACTCGGTCATCTCTTATGCGGACACCCAATGTGGAAAACTGTTCGCTCTCAACGGTCTATACTATGTGGGTTGCACCCCTGCACCCCCGCTCGGGATAAGTGTCGGGCTACAGTCTCGGCCGTCCAAACTAGTCCCTTTTCTTCAGTCATTGACCCCAATTAAAAATGGATAGTCACACCAAAAACATTTCAGGCCGGGTCGAGGAAATTTTCCATTGTGATCTTATGCCACACAAACATTTGTCCCTTAAATACCATGAGAAGAGACATTCCTCACACACCTCCTAAAAAGTCTTATCACCTGCCTCATATGTCAGGTTGACCCATAAATCCATGGACAATCACAACCTGAGGGATTTTTAATTTCCCGAACACACCCCTTCCATCCATCAACTCTATGCCTCTGGAGATTCTGGGTCCTCATAAACCTCCATGGCCATCAGAAGTGGAAGTCCAGTGTCTTTAGGACACCTTTTTTTTTTACTATGCACATTGTGCCTTGGTGACTCTACATATAAAGCCTAAAATACGGCTATTAATCAAAGGAAAATTCGTCCCCAGGAGATTCCTTTACTATATCAGTAATCCTCAATGGATTCCATGCCCAATATCATTTCTCCTGATCCATGAATCCCTAAATTAAAAGTTTAAAATTTCATTCCCTCTCATGTTTGAGGCTTGTTATAACATCCCAGCCTGATTATTCTTCAGTTAATAATGGCTCCTTCCCTCCATGGTACAAACTCTATGACCTTAAACTATGAGTTATCATCCTAACCACATTACATTAAATTGTATGGTATTAGTCCAAGATTTATGATATTAAACTATAGTATACTGGGTGATTTTGGATCTTCATAAACATCCTCGGCCATCAGAAATGGAAGGTCAGCATCCTACAGACACATTTGTTTGATAATGCACATCATGCCTCGGCATCTCTGCATATGATGCCTACAAGATAGCCATGAACCAAAAGAAAATTCACCCTTAGTAGAGTACTCTCCTACCTCTATACACCTCAATGGATTCCATGCCTTGTATCATTTCTCCTGATCCAAGATCCTACAAAATCATAAACATCCACGGCCATCATAAATGGACGTTCAGCATCCTGAGTACACCTCTTCTTGACAATTCATATCATGCCCCTGTGGCTCTGCATATATTTTCTATAAATATGGAATGTCAACAAGAGAAAAATTCATCCTCAGGAGAGACCACTCCTACCTCTGTACGCCTCAATGGGTTCCATGCCCCATATCATTTCCCCCAATCTGGAATCCTCCATAATCATGGTTTACACATTTCGTACATCTCATGTTCGAGGCATGTCAGAACCTCCAAGCATGATCTTCCTCCAGTTAATCATTTTTTTGATAACAAGTGTTCCTCATCGCATGACCATAAAATGAAAAACCCAAATAGTCCTATCCACATGAAGTTAAACTATGATGCCATCACCCAAGCTATATGACGTTAAACTATAGTATACCTCATATGATGCTCTGGGGACCTCCCACTGAGGTAAGTCCCCAATCTTATGAGGTAGGGCCAGATGACCTTTAATTCCATTTCACATGGAAAGTTTCATCGCTCTGTACCCTCACCCATGGTCACCTGAGCCTCTTCCGTTGTGGGATCTCCCTACCCCACCAGCAGGGGAGGAGTCATGTGCATTGTCGAATCTTTCACATCCTCTTGTTTACCACACCAATCATGACTCGTGTGGTCTTAGAGGTTTGTGAGGATTACAACATTATAACAACATTTGAACTACAACAAATCTGATTCATGACCAAATTAGGATACGTAGAAAGCCTGCTAGAAGGCCCGAGCTCAAAAGGGTTCTCATTCCAAAAGGGTCCACCCAATCAAGTCCCATATGGGAAGCTTCCATGTATAAGCCCCACACAATCATAAATACGTGGGTTATGATTCTTCTCTTGAGGATATGTAGGAATCCCTCCTTTGTGGGTCTAATCCCAAAATCTAGTCCCCTTTCATCCCCCTGGATGGCGATAAATTCCAGACCGCCTTACAAAATGGCTAAGTTAGCGTCACCTCTATGGCATCAAACATATACATGCTCATGAAAATCTTACTAACCAAGGGTAGCTCGTAGACACACACTTTGGGAATGAACCAAGGATTCATGAACAAATTAACACAACTTAAATCTATAAGAGAGTCCTATAACATGTAACAGTTCTCCCCTGGAAGGGTGTGGGGAGCATAATCTCCCATCCTCTCGACTAATGGAGTCCTCAAGTGTCGCTGGCCAAATTGCCAGCTAATGAGTGCCTACCTTTGGAAAGCAGGTCCATGAATCATGGATACCATGGTCGTTTGGAATTATTGGCTCCATGAATAAACCTGTTGGAGACCATCTGAGGAAGTTATATATAAGAAGGACCGATTTCATAAGCATTTTACCCCCACGCAATTAGCCATTAGGACCAACAGTTCCCCATAAGGTTAATTCAACCCACTTTAAAGGATAATGATGTCTAATGGGATGAAACAAAGGAATGGTAAATTTGAAGATAGCTTGTGCCTATAGAAAAAGGGACAGGTGATGATCCTCATCATTTCATATCCACATTTCTCATAAACATGCCACCTCGGAGGTGGAACAACTACCATCTGATGAACCTCCAAGGCATGGGAAACAACCTACAGTGTAGTAGATTTATCTCCTTAAAACTTGGTTCTAATGTATTTAAACATCCCATGATGTATCCTTTGGGTGACTCCATAACCTCTCTCATGCATCTCCAGCCATGGAACAATGACATCTATAATGGAGTTGTGATTTCTATCCATTAAAGGGAGTACAGCGACCCAAGGTATGGAACCTCCTCTACATTTCAAGCTCTTTATCGACTAAACTGCAAGAGCGAAGCCTCTAGTATGGCGGTCTTATATATTATAGTTTCATGGATGAAATGTATGATGTACACAACATGGACTCGGCTCAAAACAAAGGAATTTTTGTAGTTGTAAAGTACCCATGTAATTAAGTGCATCCCACCTTCAAAAAATTGGTGATATGACCGTCTCTTAATAAGTGAGTGCCTCCCATCAATGACTCATTAAGACAAATGGGTGTTGGAGAATTACCTATAATATTTTGAACCATCCTATGCTAATTAGACCTTCCTACTTCTATCATGTGGACCCATATCCAACACACCAATGTTCTCCTTTGAGCTGACATGTGATAGCTATGCTCCTCCTCTTCTGTGTGGCAGGATATCTCTATGGGTTATCATGGCATGTAGTCCCTTCTTAGGATTGCTATGTGGATTTCTACCCCATGGGTTGAAGGCTAGGCTACTGAACCATTTTTCAACAAGGTCCCATTTTCCATTTCCACTACAAAACAAAAACACAAATGACTCAAAAAAAATATTTCCTTATTTTTTATTTCTTTTTCATAATTATCATTTAAATGTACATAATACAAAAATATGATTATTGAAATATAAAATATAGATATAAATAATTAAAAAAATACACTATTCAATTATCATTTTTGAAAATTATATAAAAATTATAAACTCATCAAATCCCACAAACTTAGATAATTCTTCTCCTCAAGAATAAATTTTCACAATGATTCCGAAATGAAACCTCCATTCTACAATATATAAAAAATCAATAATTAATGAAACAAATCAATTTTAAATAGGGGAATAGAAATTTTAAGTATCACATATAGGAATTGATTCCAACTCCTCATTAGGCATAGTTTATTTGTAATTCCAAATAAATATTTATGGAACTTATCATTTGTTATATTCATGTCTTTTAATTCATCATTATTTACATGCCAAGTTTTGATCTACATCACCATTTTTTTCTTATATCATCACTCAAAGAAAAATTTAAATGTGAAGTTTACCTCATACCTTGAGTACATGTACCAAACTTATGAATTTGATAATAATCTATTTTCTCCACTTTGTAGAGAAAATTATCGCTAAAAATCAAGAGGCCATTAAAATATGGATAAAATTATTTTGAGGATTTAAGGGATGGTAGGAATTTGATGAATAAGGCATTAACCATAAAAAGGAGTCTAAAATCTAAGTATTAATCATGATAATAAAAGTAAATCAAAAAACATCCTTCTTTTAAAAAATAAATCTTTAAAATTCTTCCCATGCTTAAGTAAGGCCATGGATAATAAAAGCATAATGAATGAGATTCCCCACTAATTTTTATTTATTTTTCAATTTTTCAGTTTTTTGAGATTTGAGCTACGGTAAGTCTCATATCTATAACCCAACCCCAAATGATAAAAATAATTTGTCATGTGATGATTATTTTTTACCCTCCATCACACAACCCATGTTTTTTAAATTTTTATTTTTTATATTTTATTTATTTAATTTATTTTCTTGAATTTGTTGTTCCCTAGAGGGAAAATTTTGATTATAAATAAATTTGACATGGACATTTTCTAAAAATCTAATAAAACACACACAACATATTATTTTAATTAAGAATATCCCTTTTTCCCTGAAATCCATACCCCCCCCCCCCCCCCACACACACATTTGAACTTTGAAAATAATTTAAAACATTAGAGTTAGGGAAGCACTGGATAAATAGGCTTGAAATGTGGCTACTGCTATCAAAGGACATTCACTGTATCTAGTGGATAAAATTAAGATAAATGTTAGGAAGATATCAAGGATAATGGATACATCAAACAAAACACCTTAATCATTTTTTTAGTAGATTTTCATGATCAATTTTTTACAAGTTAAAATCCAAATCCTAGTATGTAACAGGTCCCAATTCCTATTAAAAATTTACTAAAAAGATAGGAAAAATTAGTTTATCAACCTATCGGGAATAAGAAAATGTAATTCTAACTCAATTAATAATGAAATATTTTATAGAAAAATACTAATTAACATGAACTAATGAAATTCAAAGCATGAAATATGGATGGGATTTTTCATCATCATGTGACTAAAAAGAAAAAACATGATTCATTGAATTCAAATCCCTATGTTTCACACTAATAATACAATATCCCATATAACATGTTTAATTTCTATTAATTTTAAAGTTAAAACATCACCTCAAGAGATTACTATTTTTTTAAGTATGATTATTTTAAATTAATGCATAAATATAATTGTGGTCATGTATTTGTTCCTATTTAAGCTCTATACAGATTCTGAAAAATTGGTGAGAACAAGTGAATTATGAAATTCAATGTCTAATCCCCTTTCACTTGAAGCTCCTTTTATTCCCCTTGATTAATATAGTAGGTCCTTGCACCTTCAATCACAATGTTCCTAAAAATCAAAGTCAAACAATGAAAGAATTGACCACTCTAATGAATGTTCCAAAATACTTAAGGGAATTCACTCCTAAACATGTTCCTAAATAGAAATAAAAACCATAAAAAAAACAAGTTTCTTCCACAAATTTATTTGGTTATTCACGTTAAGATTGACCTTACTTTCTAATGTTAGGTGGTTGGGGGTAATAAAGAGGTTACACAATCTATACTTAAAAAATGAAAAAGTTATGATTCTTCCATGTAGATGGGTCCTATGCATTTTGAAGAAACTAATTTTACCCATCCCTTGACTAATACCTTCTCTGTATCCATGGGACCAATCCAATAGAATTATTCCACTCTTGAAAAAAAACACCTCACTAACTATCAATAAGTGTATCACTCCTTGAATTCTTCATGGACAATATTCTCTCTACTATCTCTATATTTTTTCAATAGGTCATTAACTTTAGTTACCTTTTTCCACTTCTTATTTCATTTTTACTCTATCTACATCAGCTTTAATTACATCGATATAAGTTTCATTATTTTCAAGTAGCATACCCTATATCAACTCATCACCTTTCTTATACATACTTTTCAGCACCCAGTAAATCCTAAATTTCACCTCCTCTCTACCAACTCTCAACCATAATTCACTATTTGGAAATCAATTAATAACCTTCTTATTGTTATGAAGAGTCTTCCAAAAAGTATTTTGGACTTCTCCACAAACATTTTTATTATAAATAAATACACTAAAAAGGATAACTTTTATAATTTGATGATAATATCTTCCAGTCATCCTCAGTGAAGACTTTTTTTTGTGTTTTTAAGTAGTATCATGACATCGGTAGGCTTTATATTACTTAATTATAGGCTGTTAAATGTTTAATATTAAAAACTATTTAAACATTCACATAAATCACAAAAATAACCACCAGACACATTAGAACCAATGTCAATTGGAATATAAAAACTACATATATCTCTTTTTTTGCTTGGTAGGACCCTTGAAAACACTATGTAATAATCCCCTATCAGTGGAATGGTTCCCAACTCCTCGAGATTTATTTTATTTTTCACCAACCCTTTTACAAAATTTTTATATGTAGGAATGATTTTAATTACCTAAATGAATGGTATGTTGATGTATAGTTTTTTTAAAGATTTATAGAAAATTTTCCCTCCACTCATCAGACCATTCTTTCCTTAATCACTCCGAGAATGCTGGTTGTGTTCGTTACAGTAGTGGAGATTCATCTGAAATATAATTATCACCTTACTTTCTATTTTCCTTACACTATTTCCCTAGTTTTATTAATTCTATAGATTTTTTACATGCCTATATTATAGATTTTCAATAACTTATGGTGTTTTATTTCCACCCATCAAGGTGATAGATTTGAACTCTCCATGACTTAGAATTTTGGGGTCACCTGGTAAAACTCCTTTTGGTCTATCTTTTAATTATTTAGCTATCGTATCCATTTGGTTTTCTGAGTTCCCAATAGCATCTCATTGATTTTAGGATTAATCTCTTAATTATTGAATGGTAATCCCTTTATCTTTAGAATAGGTAATAAAAAACATGACTATTTATCTTATTTTGATCATTAAAATTACCTTGGTCTCTTTAAGTTAATGGACATGACTTTTGGGTGTTGGGCCTTAGTGTTGAGTTTTAAACCCCTATTTTATTGGCTGGAATCCATGGCCCTGTGCTTGATTCTATTATTGTTGTTGTGCTATCTATTTTGGACTCTATCCATATGAATATTTTTTCTATTAAAATATAAATAATCTATATCTTCTTAATACATAGCTTAGGGCTATTGATTATCCATCATCATGTTAAGTTTTTGTGACATGTCATTCATTTGGGTGGAAACCCAAATATTTTCTACCATGTTCACTCCTTAAACTATCCCTTGGTCTGGTTTCCACTAAAAAATATTATTCTACATTTAATATAATAATTCATAACTCTCCTACAATGAATTTCTCATTAGTGAAACTCTAGATGTTTCATTAATTAACAAAATATTTCCCTGTGATAAACCTTTATAAAAAAAATTTATTAGAAGAAAAGTTTTGATTTCGTAATGGGTGAATTATATTAATAAAATTTTAAATATATCCCTTGCACTACATAAATATTCTTCACATAATTGATAAAAACATAAAATAGATACCTTTAAATACCTGGATTTTGAGGGAAATAAAAACATTGTCAAAACATTTTTTACCAGATCATCCCATGTTTTTATCAAGTTTAAAGGTAGACATTGGATCCATTATTGTGATTTTCCATTCAATAAGAATATGAATAAATATAATCTAATTGTGTCATTTATGACATTTTTGAATTTGAATGTGTCACTTAATTCCAAAAAAACTCTTAATCTGAGAATTTGGGTCCTGAAGTGGTAGTCCCATGAATTTTACTATATGAGAAATCATTTTGAATGACCGTCAACTTTATCTTGAAGTGTTAGGAATCAACTGGATGTACTAATATACAAGTATGGTCCCCACATTTTAGGTTTTTGCCAAGTTGATAAGTGATTGTACTATTGGGTTCTATCTTCAGACCTCTTGTACTAATCCCTGGTGTTATCCTTATCTATCCTATCTTCCTTACTCTTGTCCTCTACTAGCCATGGTTCCCTCCTCTTGGTGTGTGTAGTGTTTCTTCTTTCTTATTTTCCTTTAGATATTTGGATATAAAGGAAGATAACATTCTTTCTTCTTTCCTATTTTAGATTATTCATGTTTGGAATTTGATCTAAAAAACACACATCTAAAATACCAAGTGTAATAAGATGAAATTGGGAAAAATATGGAAACTTCATAAAAAATATTAATATTTCTTGTCACCATTACCTAACCATGGAAGACTTTTTTACATCACCCTATATTATCTTTAGTTATCTTAGGTATATAAAAGAAACAATAAATAAATCTTGAACAAAACTAACTAATTTTTAAATTTAGTAGAGGGGTGATTGAGATTGATCCACTATGAGTGGTGTAGAGATGATTAAAATATATTGGAAAAATAAAAAGGAAAATAATAAAGTATTAAATTAGTTTGGTTTCTTAGAAATATTATAAACAATCCAAGAGAATATAAATCCATGTTTATGTACTCATTTGAAATGGTGATGTTTTTTAAATAAGATATTGTTGTAATTTATCCTTAACAAACCTCCTCTCATAGTACTTACTATCCACTGTATAAACTACCATTTCCCCTATCAGATACTTGGTTTAATTAATAGGTGGGTGTTAAAAACCATTTTCAAACATAACTATTTTCATCTCATGCTTTTGTTGTTCCATGAGAGGGATAGAAAGTCAATATATTTAAATCTGAATGACCTCTTCACATAGAATTGGTTCTGTATAAAAAAAGGGATAAGATTGAGAGGTTAATTAATGGTAATACAAAAATCATCATAGAAATGAATCGAAACCATTTCCCTAAACTAACCATAATCACATTTCTTTGTACCTATTGGTACAATAAAACTACCCCCTCATAGTAGTTGTGAGGGAATATGAAAAATTAAAATGAAAACTTATAATCTTAATAGTGGTAGAAACTTCTTAATCTTTTTATTACTCCAGGAGTTCAATTCCAATTTTTTCACTACACCCCCCCCCCCACCCCACATACAGAATTAGCATCCTCCTATTTTATTTTCCCAATGATAAGTCTTTATATATCCTTTTCAAATTTGAATCCCACATTCCCCCTACTGTATTTTTCTTCTTGATGTATTCTTCTATTATTTCACTCTCTCTCGACTTTTAATTTTTCACCAACTCATCAATGTACAATTATCCCCTATTTTATAAAGTATTCTATGGTCCCTATTGTTTCAAAACGTACCTTTATACATATTTCCCCCTAAAATATCCATGAATAGTCCTGAAATTGTGGATACCATAAAATCATTAAGAATTTGAAACTGGGGAGCTAAAACCCCTACATTGTGGGTAGTGTGGTTGTGTTGTAGCCCATGCATGACCCCACAAGGCTATGGGGAAGTTTAAATGGATATGACATGGCATTTAGTAGTTCTTGAATCCTCTCTACGACCATCTGAGTAAGCTCCACAATTTAAGGAACACCCTATAGAATAGCATCATATTCTCCTTCAAACTCAGTCCTTATATTTTTTAACCTCCCACTGCATAGCCTTTAGATGATGTTGAAGCATCTTTCATGCATCTATGTCCATAGCACACTGATCTCCAAAATGGTTTAGTTATTTCTCTTAATTAATGTTCTTATAGGAATTCAAGGTGTAGCACCTCCTATTTAGTTCTGGATCAATTATCGACTATGTCACAACATAGAATATTTTGGTATTATGGTCTTCAAGATTCAAATATAAGTGATATCCTCCTTCATCTTCCATGGATTCCTTGTGGCATATCTCGGTGGATATAGAAATTTTAGGGGATCTGCGACACAATTAAATTAGTTCTGACATGAACAAAATGTATAAAAAATATGACACTAATAAAAAAATGTCATTTAATAGTGCTATAATAGGACTTTATCAACATTAAAAAATCATTGATAATTTGAGCATGGTTAAAGGCCAGAAGCTTTTTTCAGTGCTAGAAAGGCATTGTTAATGTCCCCCTTTAACAGTGCTAAAAAAACCACAGCTAAATGGATCATTTAATGTTGATTTTTTAGCACTATTCAAGGCCCCTATTATTAGTGTTTTTTTATCACTGTTAAAGGGGGGCTTTGATAGAACTAAAAAACACTAATAATGGCCCTACTGATAGAGGGTATATAAACAAAAATTCAAACCCCACCCACCACCTTCATTTCTGCTTCCCACCCCCACCCCTTTATCAGTACTTCCTCCACCCCTTTATCAGCACTTTAGACAATCCCATCCTCCCACACGCACCCTAGCCTCTAGTGAGTTTCAAAACCTAGACCTCGAGCATATACACTAAAGATTTTAACCACTACCCTATACTATTTTGTTTCACATTTTATGATATATCTATATATTTATATATTTTTTGTTAAATTTTGTATACATATATATATGTTTATATATATGTTTATATATATGTTTAAATATTAATAAATATATTTTATATGTAAATATGTTTAATTATTTATTTATAAATTAAATTTTTATGTGTGAATATATAAAAAATATGTATATATATTTTTATATTTGATTTTAAATAATAGTAAATTTTGAAAAATTGATAAAATTTTAAAATAATAATATCAATATGAATGTAATACCATGGAATAAATTTAGTCCCTACCAAAAAAGGGCAATAAGAACCCCATAAACGAGCCTGAAAATCCATCGAATGTTACAAAATCAGGGTTTGCAAACTAAAAACTCAGTTTTGGACGCCTTCTTGACCTTTTTTTGGCCTCAAAAAAAGTCATAAAGGTTTACTTGTCTCACTAAGGGCATAGAGATCATCAGAGAATTTGATTTCATATGTGGTCGAGCTCAAACAGACATCGGGATAAAAAGTTGTTGTTTTTTGAAGTTTGAGTTATGTTTTCAACTTATTTTAGATATTTTATTAATTTTTGGAATTTTTTGGGTATTTAAATTGTTAATAAAGAATTATTATTTAATAATAATTATAAAATTATTAATAAAAATTATTTTTTAATTATTTCATAAGATATTTCCACTAAATATCTTATATGTAAAGTGTAAATTCCAATTTACTCAATCTAAAACATTTTTGAAATATATATTATATTTATATCAATATAAATATATTTATATATTAATATATTATTTTTTGTGAAATATAATTTTTTTGAATTATATTTTTATTAGCACTTGTAAAAATAGAGAAAATAAAGGGAATTATTTT
Source organism: Viscum album (assembly GCA_963277665.1). Lineage (NCBI taxonomy): Eukaryota > Viridiplantae > Streptophyta > Magnoliopsida > Santalales > Viscaceae > Viscum > Viscum album. The sequence continues at coordinate 1,836,111,259 of OY728161.1, forward strand.
ATCATCACTTCTAAAAAACTGCAGATAAAACACCCCTTTATCAGCACTTTTTTACAACCTCTAATAAAATACCCCATTTATTAGAACATGTTAAAAAGTTTTGATAAAGGCCCCTATTTAATATCACTTTTTTAGTGCTACAAAGGAACCCCTTTAATAGTGCCATGAAAAAAATATTGTTAAAGACCCCTTTAACAGTGATTTTATTAGCCCTGACGAAGGGGGCCTTGAACAGAGTTTTTAGCTAGTGTCGTTAAAGCCCTAAAATTGGATAAATCCAGTTTTTTAGTAGTGTGACATAGGCCCAACTAGAAAGAGTGGAATTTATATAAGTGCGCAATACCTTCTTAATTGATCACATCCCATATTATAAAATTAGAGGTCTGGCCTCTACTTAAAAAGTGCCTCCCTACTGGGGCCCGTTAAGTCAGATGGGTGTCGGAGGATTCACTATGCCACTATAGGTCGCCCCATGCTGGTGATTCCTTCCTCCCGCTATCATGTGGACCTATACCCCACACGCTAGTGTACTCTTATGCAATAACATGCACTAGTTATTCTCTTCCTCATCCATGTGGTGGCCTCTCCCTATAAGGTGTCTTGGACAATGTCCCCTTCATTGGCTTTCTATGTGGCTTATTTTATCATGGTTTGAAGGCTATCCCACTAGCCCATTTTTTAACCAAGTCCCATTTTCTATTTCTCCTAAACAACAAAAACAAAAATTAATAAAAAATAAAATATGTTTTTTCTTTTTTATATTTCTTTTTCATAGTTTTCATTTAAATATACATAATAACCAAAAAAATATTGAAATTCAAAAAATTGATATACAAAACAAATGAAAATGACATTAATTAATTATTATTTTTAAAAATTATAGGAAAATTATAAACTCATCAAGCTTCCAGAAATGTTATATGTAAATTATTTTATTAGTGTGATGAATTTAAAAACTAATAATATTAAATAAAATTTATTTCTGAGAATATTAGAGAAAAATTGAGTTGAGGGATCCATAAAATATGTTACCTTTTTTTTCATCCTCACTCTTTCTGATTTTTCATGGTGAGCTGATGGTGATATAGGGCCAAACTGAACCTCTTCAAAGGTCCTACCAGATTTAGCACTTAATTAATTAAATTTCATTACAATTATTTTATCCTTATCAAAGGATACGAACCACATGATACAGTATAAGGGCATACATTTTGTGATTAGATCTCTTGGGGAGATCTCATATAGGCTTGTTATATAATAAAAAATTCTTAAGTCATCTTTTAATTAACAAATAATTTTACAAAGTGATTTTATGAACGATAATCATCATACTAAAAAAGGATTCCTCCCTTTAGATGGTTAAAAAAAATCTCCCAAGTATCTAAATATAAAAACCCGTATTTTTTTTAATGGTTCTTCATAATTTTTTACCCTAAAAATATAAATTGAAGCCAAATTTTATTTAAAAATTCCCAATCTAATTATCGTAAAAGATATAAAAATATTATTAATAACTTCAATATAATCAAAGTCAAATAGAATATGTAAATGAATATTCTAAAAATTATCCACACTAAATATACAATATTTGAATAATTAGAAAAAAATAAATCAGTTGAGATATTTTACTATTACAGACTCCCAAAACTGATCTCTCACCATCTAATCAACACTCATCTAATCAAGATATAAAATTTTATTCTTAAAATGGATCTATATGGTCATAAAAAACTTAAAATAATTTTTACTTAGTCCAAAAATATTATTATTCTCATCAAATTCATTTATAAATGTCGACTATCCATGATTAATTGAAGGTTTGGGAAAATATTTAATCCTACATCTACTAACTCTGTGTGTCTTCTTCTCTATAGAATTGAATGAATCTACTATAGTAAGATATCTAATATTAATGAAAATAATGTTGATAAAAATAATATTAATTTCAAATAATAATTTAATTATTACACATGTATTAATATCAAAAAACATTCAAAAACATTAGTAAATGTTCCTTTTCCACAATTTACATCATTTAAATGGATGAATTTAATAAAATTTTGTATATGTATATTTGATTAGAATTAAATGATTATTAGCAGTAAAAATTTTGATTTCTAATAATAAAAAAAAAAGTTATATTTCTTATGTCAACTAATACAGCTGAACAATAGTGAATATCTAAAAATGATAAATACAAAGAAATTTTCATAGAAAAATAATGATATTATTCTTATGAAACTAAAAATTATGGATATAAAAATTAATATAAAAATCAATGAAATCATAAACATTTATATATTTTAATATCGAAGTTAAAAAATTAGTGTCTTTTCATTTCTTAAAAAAATAATCATGTTTGGCTTCTTAAACTAAAAAATGAATAAATAAAATAGATTAATATAAAAATTAATCCAAAAATTATTGAAATCGTTGATATATATATATTTAAATAACCAACATAAAATATTTTTTTTACATGTGAAATTCTTATAAGGAATTAATTGTGTTAGGATTTTGAAATCAAATAGTACCTAACTAGCGATAGTGAATATAAAAATTATATAATTGATCAAAATAATTATATTTAAATATCCAAGTTAAAAAATAGTTTTTTAAAATGATTAAATTTCATAAAAAAATAATGATATTATACTTATTCAACAAGAAAATCTTAAACTAAAACTGGTGAATAAATAAATTAATATAAAGATGATAGAATTGATCAACATATAAATATTTAAATATTTAATATTAAAAATATATTATTTAAAATCCTAAGATTTATAAAAAATAAAAAATCGTTATTTACCTAAATATTTAGAAGAGTGAAAAAGTGCTTTCCCATATCCCTTTCATATGATCATTCCATATAGTGTACACTGTGTTTAAATCATGGCCATTCTTATCATCTGGTAATCATTTAACAGATAAAAAACCTCAAAAAAGTTCACAACATCATCAATATCCCCATCTCCCAATTAATTTTTTTCCATTGAAAAATTATATACCTCTAATCATTCTAATGTCCAATGACATAAAATATCTACTTCACATAAATCTCCAAGATAAATGGTTCCTCTTTAGATCTAACTATTTTCAAAATAATAAGCATAAATCCATAATCATCAGGTTTTACATCATTGTTAATATAATCCCAGTTACACTTAAACACCCGTACTCAAAATTTAGTATAATAAATTTCACATATATCCTCAACAACTACAAAACATGATATTGATATAGAAAATATGTTTTTATTTATTTCACTTAAAAAATTATTTTCTTCAGTGGTAACTATTACTCCACTATTTTGAACAAACTCTTATTGTCCTAATTTTTTATATAAATGTGTAATCATTAATTTCAAAACTAAACCATATGATTACATTATCACATGGTCCCTTGGATAACCATTGTAAGGTTTATGATATACATGAATCACTGTTGACTTTCTCATTAAACCATGAAAGAAATAAATGTGTATACTCGTTCATCAACCATTTTCATTTCTTCTAGGATATCATACCTTCAATACAGTAATATATGATAATATATATGGTTTAATCTCACTTGTTTTGTTTAAAACTTATAAATGTGGCCGAATCACTATATCAAATTAAATTAACTTTGTTTCAAATCCATGGATCCCCTTAGCTTTAAAGTTTGATGCCAACTGAAGAGATATAAGGAGACCAACATGCACTAATTTATAACAGTATTCAGTAAAAAACTTTACCACTTCCTCTAATATATAGTTTTTAAATAATTAAATCCTATGGTTGATGTTTATTTTAAATATATCCTTCAGAGTTTGAATATATTGTCTAACTAGATACATTCAGTATAAATGTACATCCCCAAATTCCCTTATCTCTCACACGAAATGAGTCATCATATGAACCATTACATCCAAAATTGATGGTAAAAAAACATTTACAATTGAAACAATTATGAGAATATATTCATTATATAATTAATTAATCAAATTAAAATATATAATTTTACAGATAATGGAATTTAAAAGGTGGTATAACTTGATGATAGACTTCCTAATAGTCATCAACCATATATCACACAATTAAACTGGACGTAGTTGTTGCATCAAAACATGATATTCCTGATATTTAATTATTATTAACTTAAAATCCTCTAATGTCATCAAATATTTTACATTTTAAGAATACCCAACTGGTACTTTAATACCAAGCATATATTAAGAAACATTCTTCAATCCGGTATTGATTAATATGTGACAAGATAGATTTGAATATATTCTCTTTTTATTTTCAAAATTAGAGATAAATATAAAGATATTCCTAAAGATATTAAGTCCAATATTTCATGAAATCCATATGTATATTTTATTTTATGTCTAAAAATGTTTAGATCAAACTTTCACATATTTATTTTTCAATATGCACACCATAAATATTATTTTTTACCTCTAAAAATCTCTAATATGGTTGATCAAAAAAGATATACCATTTCTTCTATGTATTTTTTGGTGACCCAAATTTTCTATATTCTAAAATTTTATATCAATTTTTTCACTATACTATAATATTATTTAGTTTAAAAGGGTTATGGGGGAAAATAAAACTCTTGTAAACTATAAAATTCATTTTTAAATATTCGATATGGGTGATCCATTAAAAAAATACGATCACTAATTTACTATAACACCCAGAAGTTGTTCTATTTATGGGATTCGATATTTTTTTTGAGTTATATGATTCTATTACTTGGTTCTATGATGTATTAGATGGGTTCTCACTTGTAAAATATATTCTTTTATTCAGATCATCACAACATGAAGGTAGAGACTGTGATGATGGTCTTTGTCTTACACATTTGGTTGTTATGGGAATGGGTAGCTATACATGTGATAGGAATTTCACCATTACATGGGTTTAATTTTTGTAGTGGGAGTGGGTTTTGTGTATTAATCCTAATGGGAATGGGGATATCTTCATAGTGGTAGTGGTGTTCATGGTGGTAGTGGTGGTCATGGTGGTGAATTGGTGTGGTGAAGTTGAGCATCGTAGGTGAGTTAGAAACAATAATATGGATTCTATTATATGGTGTTCCTTGGAATGGTGGGGGATGAGATGGATTATTAAAATCCCACATGTCATGGTCTAAGTTGTTTTGGTGTTCAAAAACTTTTTAAATTATTGAAATAACAACTTTTATTTGGGGGAGTGGTTGCACCATTAACAGGAACCGTGTGCTTATTTTTCAGGGGATGATGAATTTTATCCATGAACTAATCACTCTCCTAAAATGTATTATTTTTATTATCCCTATGGGTAATTTCCATGAATATTTTCATGTAATTCTATGAGATTTTAGTATTAATTTCCCTTAAAAATAATTACTATTTTAAATCTTTCTTCACACGCAATACTGAACTGAAATGAATCTATAATACTTTAAAATTAAATATTAAATGCATACATTATAACATACCCATTTATCAAGTATTTATAAATAAAAGTAACCATATTACAAAATCCATAAATAAAGTATAAGAAATGGAAACTGGTAGTGGGAGTCTTCCTAATGAATCTCACTTGTTCGAGCTTAGAAAAAAGGTACCTTGATTATGGTTTTCCCTAGACCAAGCCCAATCTAAACTCCAAAAAATATTGTATGATTAAAATCATATAATAGATAAATTTAATCATGTAAAAATTTATTTTAGATCCATTCAAGCGGAACCACAACCCATGACTTACACTAGACAATATTGTATTCTTAGATCATATATGGAGATCATGAGGTGTAAAATAAGTGGAAATTAAGATGAGATAATAATGTAATTTTCAATGTAATAAATTATTTTCAAATCACTTTTATATTATTAATTTCAAATTTTTATTTTTAAGAAAAATTAATGTTCATTTTTAATACTAATGTGCCGATAAAATGCAATTAGTGTAGCCAAATAAACAATAATATCATTTTACACTAAAATGTATTTTATCTAAAATTGGAACTATATGTGCCTTATTTTAAAAAATTAAATATATCAAAGATAAAAAATATTATTAATATGAATAATATATTAACAAAAAAATATTAGTTAGTTATAGGAAATAATAATAATAATAATACTTAATATTTGAAAAAGTGGTTTTTTTATAAAAGTAGTTTTCTTTAAATTTTTTTATTTTTCATTGATTGGGAAAATTTATAGATTTTAGAATTTAAATTTTCTGAAATAAACATATTTTTTTAATTCATCATGAGAAAATTATCTTAGGAATAATTTTTTATATTTTTCTAAAATAGTTGGTTTTTAGGTGAATAGTAAAGAATACAGTCTTTACTGATACCAGAGAATTTATGTACTTATTATGAAATAAGTGTGATATAAAAACACAAAAAACATTTTTATTGTTCAAAATTTATTTAATTGTTAAAATTATTAAATTAAAATACTAGGTTGAATTTATGAAACTCAAGTTTTATATTTTGAAACCTTAAATAACCTTTATCCTAATAAAAATTATTTTCAAGATATTTTTTTATTAAATATTCTCATGGTGAAATTAGGTTTTTAGATTTTTTTTAAAATCCACATTACATTTATTTTTTTAAAAATCAATCAATTTATCAAAAATTAGAAACATTGAAAATTTTATACTTGAGATAATTTTTATGCTTAAAATACACTTTGTCTAAAAAAATTATTCTTGCACATTATGTGTGATAATAATAAAATTATTTTTCATTACCCTTAGAAATATTTTTTGTTTAATTATTTTCAGATTTTAAATCACCTTTTTAAAATTTTTAAATAATGATAATTTTAATTTTAATCATTATAATTATTTAACATGGTTAAAAATTAGTTACCATGAAAAAAGTAAAAAAAATGTAAAGGGGGTTTTATTAAATGGAAAACAAATAAAATGTGTTAACATGTGTATTAAAATGCGTTAATTAGGTTTTTACAGACCATAAATTATCCACACACCCTTATTTTATACTTTAGAGTCCACTTTTTATGGGAAACATGTGCCCCTTTATATTAACAAGTTATATTTTCAGAAGTGTCATTTCCTCCAATTCAAAAAGGGACCCACCACCACCCCTTCAAGGGAACTCTAAAATTATAATTCCACATGAAATAAATACTACTTATACTTCCCCTAGTTACCTCTCCCGCTTTTGGTGGACACTTTATCTAAGTAATATACCTAAATTCCTCATTTCTAAGAGGCGCTCCAGGAGAAGGTTCAAACTCTTAATATGAGTACTAATTACTTATTAATCCTTTTCTTCTGTACCTTCCTCCTCAGAAAATATGTTTACCTTTATAATATAATTAAAATCATATTATTAATATAATTAAAATTTATAGATTTAATTTTATAACCATTATCAACCCTTCCCTTTCCAAAGAAAAATGGGGGTCTTCTTCGTGCATATATGCGGAATACTACCTCAATAAAGCAATGTGTCTGGTTTTTCATAACCACATTATGTGGATAGTTATAAAAGTGTATTTAATTAATAAATAGTATTTTTATAACATTTTTATTATTCGTAAAATATAAAATAGTTTTTACCATTCTCCCATTCTATTTAAAATGAAAACATTATTTGTGTTTATGTGCGGACTATGTCCTCCATGAATTTATGTATTCCATTTTCCATATATATGGTATTTTATTCTTTATATAAATATCTTGGAATATAATTCAAAACCTTAAAAATCAAAATAATAAAATTATACTTCAGTAATAATTTTATTATTCCAAAATAATCAATTTCTTAACCATACTCACTGATCAATTATAGCATATTCTTGTTTGGGTCAGTTTTACTACCTACTTAAACAACATTATTAATTCATGTCCTAGATAACTACATAAAATTAAATAATGTTACTATTAAAAATTAATGGAAAAAATAATTTTACATTTATAGTTCTATAGTAGTTATATCAATATTTAACTCATTATTAATACCACCCTTTAATTATTAATAAATTAAAGAAACAATCTTTTCACTGACTCCATATTCATGAATCGTGACTAAAATTATCATAAAATAAAATTAAATATTTATAAATAATAATAAAATATCTATTATAGTTACTTTCATAATCTAGTAAGGTTGGAATTGGAATCAATGAATGGGAATCAATATGGACACTTTAAAGAATGCATGAAAGAATGAAAATGATAAAATCTAATAATAGAAATTAACTATAATTATATAATATATGTATAATAAAATATTATAATTAAAGAGTTAAAATGGTAATTTTATGGACCTATACCATTTTATATCATTCATTTGTGTGTTTTAGGTATTAGATGTGTTGAGATGAGGGTTAGAGATGGAAGAAGGGGAGTAAAGCTGAAATTTCAACTACGGAGCAAGATTGAAGTGTGGAGGCTTATATTGTGGTGTGGATAACAGGGAGGAGATTAATCTATGGTTTATTCTATAAGAAATTGTGTAGAGGCATAAGGGATGAGGTTTTTACGGTTCTTCATTTTTGGGGACGTTAATCCATGGAGTTAAGTTGTTGTATAACCCTCTTTTTTGGCATGTAATTCTATGGTGTAGTATATTACCTAGTGTTATGGTCCTTCTATTAGTTTATATGATCTGGGTTGCGGATCATGTCATCTTTTTCTAACGTGGATTTGAACAAGTGTTTTGTTGTGTGGTCTCTTTCTTTATGCCATAGTTTTGTCATGTGTCAATATCTTTGCGTTGTGGTGCATAGTAGTGAATTGTGGTATTCTAATTTCCATATTTCATATAAATTCCCATAGTTCCTTTTAAATTTACCTTCTCCCTAAATTTATCCCAAACCCTAGGTGGAAACTGGTTCCCATTCAGGGTGTTTTAAAGAACTTTTGTTTGGTTTTGATACTCGGATTCCTGTGTTTGATTCATAGTGACCAGCGGTGATTTTTCCTATTTTTCTTGTCATGTATGCTATGTTAATATTTTTTCCCTTTAATTTTAACTTTCCATGATATGGAATTTGATATCCCTCATTATCAGGGAGATTTTTTTATTTTTGGGGGTGTGTTCATGTTATGACACCCAATAACACCATTGGTTTCTTATGGGAGAGTTGATCAAAGATCTGTGCTTGTTATTTTGTTCTCATTCAAAGAATATTAAAATACATAAGGTAGTGGATTTGTTTATTATAATAATTTTTGAAGTGTAATCCTAAAGTTGTCATTTTTTATTTATTTTTTTAATTGTGTAATTAACTTTAATAAATATTTTAATGGAATTAAAAAATTGATTTAGCTTATAGCGATCGTATGTGTTTATGAAGTGTTAAAGTTTTACCTTTTGATTTGATACATAGTGTGATATATAAGTTTATGTTTTGTTTTAGCATGTTTATTGGTCATGTAAATTGGATAAATAACATAAATCTGTTAATTATTGTTGGATAATTAAATAAAGATACATGTACATTGTTGACGTTCTTCTTGAAATTGATGAAACATGAAGATATGGTTGAAGCATGTTTAATAACTGTTAATATTTGATGACTTAGGTTGCCTATGGTTGTAACCTATGATAAATTAATTATTTAATTAAATATGGTAAACAATTGGTTGAATGATAAAGATAATTTCTTGGGGCCAAGATAGATCATTTTTTATGAAGTTTGGATGCCTTAGTTCTTTTCATAGATTCAATGTTAACTGCTTGATGTTTTATTGCGGACATTTTGATTTATCTGGATGAGGATCCTTATTAGTAAATTTCATATGACCCCAAGATGGATGATGGTTTGGAGAGAATGGGTGGGGATTCTTTAGTTTGTGGTATTACATAGCAACCGAGATGGTGGGATTTAGGGTGATATGAAAGCTAGTGTCGAGGATGGTGCTGGTTTTATAGAAGAAGATAGTGACAGATATAGAAGAATGTATGGATATATGCATGGTGGTGTTGGGGGTGGAACTAGAACTGAGGAAATGGGTTGTAGTTGGAATTTATAATAATTTTTCACGCTGAAATATATGATTCTTTCAGGATAATAAATATGTTTTAAAGGTCAGACGGCAGGGTTACCTATTTCTATATTCCTTTCCCCACTATCTAAAAAATATGGTTGGTCATGTTTCATACATATTTTTTAGTAGCTTAGGATGAGTCTTATAGTACCAAGAATTATGGAATAGAAATGAGTAATAAATGGTTTAACTTGTGGAGTTTAGAATCTTATGGATGACTTTGAATAATTTGTTGATAATTATAAAATGCTGAAATGTTGATAACTCTTGAGGAGTGTTGGGATATGTTGGATTATTACTGGAGGTCATGGTAATTGGCTGGTAATTACAGTAATTATGAAATGTTTAAAATAAATAATTAAATGAAAGCATCTTAAAATTTTCATATGCTTATAGATTATCTATTCCTTATAGGTATCCGTCGGGTGTCTGAGAGATGATATATGTAGTTGAGGTTAAGGATTTTTGATTTCCCATAGTATGGTTTTCAAGAAATACATATTTCTTTGTTATGTAATTTCATACACTGCCTCAACAATGTCAGTAGGGAAACTGACACCAGTGGACTCTAAAGTTTGTTTTCCCTAACATTTAGGTTGGTGAGGAATAGAGGGTTGACTACCCCCTCTTTCACCACTTTCTTCACCTGGTAGTTGTATGCCCCATATATTTCTGTAGAGGGATGTAATGGATTATTATTATTTCACACACATTTATCTCTAGATATAGTTTCTTATGGATTATTACAGGTATGTTGTGTATGGTTGGTGATGGATTTAGGTGTAATACAAAATATATGGGTTTTGGTTCATTTCATAGCTACTTTTTCACTATTTATATATAGGTATATTGATGATAAAAAATGTGATCCATGGGGTGCATGATATTTTATAGTCACTAAGGTGTTTTTAGGTAGGACTATATTTGGAGAGAGATGGATCTGGATGTATGACATTGGGGAAGATTGAAAAACTAGTAGGTAAGTGATATAAAGGTACCTTCATTTGATATAATGTTAGATATTATATCATTACTTATATATGATACTTGGTGTGATATCCATGGTGAGGATAAGAATTTATCATAATTGTTTATGTGATGAGTTACCTTCACTTTTTTTTCAATGGTATTTAGTATTCTTTTTTTTATCTTTTACATGATAGGATTAGTAGAGGATCATACTGATTATACCTTCTATGCTCACCCTATATATATAAAATATTTTTAGGTTCATGGGAGCTGGTTATTGATCAGTATAGGCATTACTATATCATGGGTTGTTTAGGTGTTTTTTGGTCCTTGAGGTCATTAGTGGAGGATTTTTATTTGGTAATTGTATTTTCCCTTTTTCTTTTGTTCTAGTTGTATGGAAATACATATAAGGTTTGGGATATTTTATTTATTTTATTATGAGTAGGATTTTTTTTAGGTTATATATTATGTCTTGTTCCTCATGTTCTTCTTATAGAGTAATTCCTCCCATTTTTTGTATGTTATACCCTTAGTGCTCATAACCAACCTTTGGACTATTAGAGGTGGGATTCAGTGATCGTTATATCTCTTATCTCAATGTAATCCTATAATGGATACCTTTTGGGTGAGGTGTTCATGACATAGTGGTATCAAAGGTCTGGTGTAGGTAGAGGATGGAGTTTAGAGGTAGGAACTTGTGAAAATTTCAAGAGTCGGTATGGTTGTGGTGTTTGTAAATCCAAGTATATGATATAAACAAGGGAAACTGGCTAGGATATAGGTATTTAAGCCCATTAAAATCTGATGAAAGGACATTTAAGTTTTCAAATCCTACTATGTTAAGTGATACTAGTTTCGGGGTATAGACCAAGGAAAGGATAGTGCATCATTCTTTTTTATTCTAGTGTTTAAAAGGGTAGACATTGGGATTAAGTAAAACCTTAATTAGTTAAATAATCTTAAATATTACATGTTTCAGGTTTAGTATCCCCTAACCCTTTGTTCATTTGAAAGTATATCTCTGGGTTTAAATCCATTTATGGTTCATGCCAATGATGTTCAGCAATATATACCCACATATCGCTGCAAGGATGATGTTGATGATGAATAAACATAGATTTTGACACTTCATGAGTTCTAGATCAAGAGTATACTAAGGTATGAGGGCTCTGTTTTGGAATTAGTGATAGGGGAATGGTTGGAGGAGGTGGATATAGCATTCATTTCAATCCATACTTGGATGGAGAACTTGGTTTTTTTGGCAGGGACAATGATACATGGAGTATCTAGGTTGTGGTGGTAATTATTCCTTGGGATGATGATGAGTCATAAATTTAATTGTAAAATTTTTAATATTAATTTGGAGATGAGTTTATTTCTTTTCCAATAAAGGTTCTCAGTCATCAGAAAATGGTTACTCTTCAATAGGGGAGATACAAAATATGGGAGATTAAAATATGTTTCAAAACCCTTCCTTGATATTCTTTCAACCTTCTACAATATACGAAGTCCAAAGTGAGGGATTTCAAGGGGTCCTTCCATCCAAATATCTAGTAAAATTTTACTCTATTTACACATCTTAGATGTGTCATGGTACTGAAAGAGAAGAGACTATTGAGAATATGCAGTCCAGGTCTAGATCACGATGAGAGGGGAGTTTTCAAGATTCAGCATATAGCATAGATGTGGTATGAGGTTCCAAATGTCCTGTACATAAGGGTTTTTGAATATCTGAGGTAAAGTCATATCCATATTCATATCATTCCTCCAAGGATGGTGTCTATTAGGCCCCAACCAAGGGATCATAATTTTTTTCATGCTAAGGCCATGGTTATCAGTGATGAGAGTTACCAAACTTTCTAAGAAAGCAGTGTGTGGATGGTGTTCTACTTCAAGTTCCACCATTGAAGCATATTCATTCAAAGTATCAGTTGTAGACCACTCTAGTATTTTATTAGTATAGGGTTGATGGGGTTGGTGGAGGATAATGTTGTGATTCTCCTCATCCTCTGTGATTAAATAACAAATGTGCATGTGGTCATTATCAGAGTTATTGAGGTTTTAAATCAAGTTCTGGTCAGCAGTATACTCTAGAGTTACCAACACAGGGCAAGACAGAAATCATTCAAGGTAAGGTTTTCTATTTTTATACTTGGGTATAAGCCTTTTTTGATTCAACACCCACACACTCCTTTATTTATCAAGCCCTAGTTCATGCATTGGTACTTGAGGTGGAGAGGCTTCCTATAATTTCCCCATAATTTGGATCTTTTGAAATACATATTACGCTTTATAACTTTTATTGCATGCTACACTCAATGTAAACAAACAATAACATATTAATAATACATTATTAATAAATCTATAATAAAGAAAAATATGGTAAAACACAAATATTTATTACCTTTAGAAGTTAAATAATTATTATTAGTTAATATTGAAATGGTTATTTTTAATAAAAGTAATTTTATTTATATTTTTTATTTTAAAAATATAAATTTAAAACATTTTTTATTTAAAATTCATTTTTTAATTCCTCGTAAAAAATTATCTTAGGAATCATTTTTGACATTTTTCTAAAATAATCCTTTTTTGGTAAATTGTAAAAAAATTGATTTATCTAATATCGTCATTTTTATATGGATTAAAAGTTTCTAAAAAAATTATATACAAAATATATATTTATAAAGTAAAATAAAGCATTAACATTTAATATTTTTAATTTTTAAAAACCATGAATATCATTTTTTGAAATCAAGTAATATTTTATGAAAACATTTTTTTTTATTCTAAAATTAAATTTATGTATGGGGAAATTAGGTTTTTGATTTTATTTAATGCTATATAACTGTTAATTAACCAATTATAATTTTCTTAATATAATTAAAATCAATATCATAGATAATGGTTTCCTATACATGAACTTTATTCTTAAAATACACTTTTAAAAATTAGTTTCAATGCGTTACATGTGCTAATGTTAAGATTAATTTTCATACACATAAAATGTTAATTTGATAAATTTATTCATATATTTGATATAATAATGTTATATATTATTTAATAGTTTATATTTCATATTTAGGATTAAAATTTAAACTGTTGGGATTAACAATAATTATCACGATGGTGGTGAAAAAATTATTTTATAATTATTATTTTATTTATATCAAGTAATTTATGTCCAATAAATTAAATTTAAATACTTTAAATAATGAATATAATATGATATATAATTACATAAATAAATATATTTACACACATTTAATTGGTAATCAAAACTAAATAATATTAATAATTCATAAGGATCAAAATATCATTTTTCCACTACAATAATTTTTCTACATATTATCTATTTTAAATTAAAAGTTAATTTTTATAATATTTAGAAATTAAATTGGATTAAATAGATATTAAACTTAGTTCTGTAACACCCAAAATTGTTTATATTTGTTATTTAATATGTTAAATAAAAAATAAAATCACTTAGTCAAAAAAAATTATTTTCCTAGTTTAAAACTAAAAGAGTTAAATGTAAAAACTTAATGTAAAACCCCTATAACATGTTTAAAAACTGTGTGGAAAAATTTATTTGAGCCTTTATTGACCCAAAAATACCCCAAAATAAAATTTTTACAATTTTAGAGCCATTTAAACATCAATAGTGTCATGGCGTTATTGAAAATGATGAGTGTTTACAAAAGTTTCCATTGTTTTCCACTTATAAAAGGGTACCATTTCCACCCATAAAATATACACTTCATCTTCAAATTCCTCCTATAAAATATACTATTTTTCTCTCCATAAAACCATACCCTACAAAAATAATCCCCTAGTGACTCATATTTATCTGAATCCCCTCGATGTCAAGGGTAATTCCAAGGAAATATCATGTCTCCAACGTAAGTATCATCTCCTTCTTAAGATTTTCTTCTTAAACTTATACATACAAATATATCATCACCATAATAATATGATGACTTCAGAATCATTAGTATGATCAAATGTTATTATTTTATAGATAAAACCTTTATTTAAACATTTCTTTCCTCTTATAAAAATAAGTTAACTCCAATCATGTGTGTGTGCGGAATATCGCCTCCACGAAAATTCATTTTTTCTGTTTTTCTTATAGTTTTTAATTATTTATCAAAACATCATGACTTATGGTTTAATATCATAAAAAATATAAAAAAATGTATTTATTATTATTTTATAATAATATTATGTCAAAATAAATATCTCCAAAATCATACTCATCAATCGAGCTAAAACAAGTTCAATTTTAGGTCAACTTAACTAGTTATGTGAAAAATGCTTTAAAATTAGATTATGTATGACTAGAGAAACATGAAAAAATATTATTATTATATATTTTAAAAAATATATTAATATATGGTTCTTTAAATATCTTATTTAGTGCTTGACTTATTATTAAAGTAACATTTTTGTTTTCTAAAATTGTCGAAATAGGCCATTTTCAGATTTTCACAAAACATAACCAAAACACATATAGAATGGAATAAAAAAATTTAAATAAATATAATTTATATATATAATAATCATAAATTATATATCGATGATAAACTTGGTTTCAAATTATGGGTAATGATATCAAAATTATTAAACATGTGCAGATTTGTTAAATTTATTAACACCCAATTTTCATAATACACTATAAATAAATGATGTACTCATGATAAATTATTATATTAAGGATTAAAAAAGAATAATATTTTTTATAAAGTTTTCGAAATTGGATATTAAGTTATCTATGTGTTTCTACCATATTTTATAGTGCCATCAACTATGCAAGGAAACAAGGTTAGGGTTTCTTTGTCTTAAATTTGAATCCTTGGAGACATGTTAAAGTTTTATACCATGTTGCCTTTCTTTTGGTGTGAATAATTACCTATTTTAATTTTGAATCATGATTCCATTATATTTAATTATATTTGATTTTCTATTTAATTTCTTACGTCTCATGGGATTTTTTATTCAAATGTTACAAATGTTTTATGATTTTATTTTTCTCGAATTTGAATCCCTTGAGGTATATTTAAGATATAAACCATGTTTCCTTTATAATGGTGTGAATAATTTTATACTGTAATTATAACATCTTGTTAAAGTTTTCAGATACTCCTTTTCCACTATTTTTATCATTCTTTAGTTAGGGTTTGTCTTGAGTGGATTTAGGATGAAATTCAAAATTTAGGATATCTCTTGGGATGTACACGGTTTTCCCAAAATGTGCACACTGCTAGTGCAAACCACAAAAACCCAAGTAGTGATAGTTTTAACGATTAGTGTATGGTGTGAAAAACCATGTACCCACCAAGTATAAACCTTAAAAACTTATATCATGGGCACATGGTTAGGGAATATCGATTTTTAACTGTGTGTCACTGCCTAGATAACCATGAATGTGGGTTTTTATTATTCCGAAAAAGGTTTTGAAAATTCACGAACCCCTATTTATCTACTCACTCGACCCTAAATTTCCATATCTCAATTTCCTAGGTTTAGAGGGCTCTGAACAACCCATTTTGTCCCCTATAAACCCTTTCCAAAGAGAGTAAAATCTAGGTGAATATTGTTCAATCTCCTCTATGTATGTGAATCTTCTCTTCTTAGTCTCTCCTAATCTATTCCTCTCTCCTCTTTAGGGTTTTTTAGATGTATGTGATGTTAGAGGATATAATCTTTATTTTTTTGGATCATTAATCTAGGTTTTATTCTTGTATATTCATTATCTACTTTATTTGTTGGAGTTTCCTATTGTGGGAATTGTGATATGTGAACTTGTGGTCCCAAGGTAGGTGGTTCCGTATAAGATTGGCCAATTAATTTAACCCAGTATTGTTGGATTGTTTTAATTACTTTCATTTAAAATTTTAAAATCCAATTTGGTGTGAATTGGGATTTTAAATTTATTTGGCATGAAATTGGCAAAAATTCCTCAATTCCATTGAATTGTGGTGTGACTTGGATTTGATGAAAATTGAAGGAATTGTGAAATTGAATAGGAAAATTAATTTGAAATTGGTATTTTAGAAATTTGGATTAAAATGTTTTTATGAGAACCTTGGATTTTTTTTTATCACAAAAAAGACATGAATTGATTAAAAACCCATGTATTGGCTTTTAAAGAGAAATTTTCATATTGAAATGGAAAATGGGGAAATTTTATTTTGAATGGTTTTGAAATAATTTTCCCATTGTAGATTATTATTTGACCAAATGAAAGACTAGGTAGTTAGTGAGATATATGGGATAGACATGATATGTTTGATACTTTACAAAACTAACATAAACATAGTGCAGTAGATATTATCCACGATGGGATGTTGACCAGTTCTATTTGACTAGTGTCTAAGGGATGTGTGTATACATATTTTCTTGATCACCCATATGAGTGTGTAAAGATCCCATAACCTGGAACTATCGTACCTCTTTAAATATGACCATGTTTCTCATTTGTGATTATTTTTATATATATGTCATGGTTTGTAAAAAATCTTTAAACATTATTTATGGATTTATATAAAATGTTTTATATAAAAAATTTTATTAATATATTGTTTTGTAACATTTCCATTAATTAAATTGAAAAGAATGGTTTGTTTTAAATATTTTCTGGTACTTACATTCCTATTTTATATAAAATTGAAATCATTATTTGGCTAATTATGGTGGCATATTTTTCTGGAATCCTTAATGAGACCCTACTGGTATTTTAGAACACACCCAACCTTTTCCTTCAGGATTTTTTAGATTTCCTTATGCCATATTCGATCAAGAGAAAATCATCAATTGGATTTGGTGGTTGTTGATATTTGGGATTGGAGAGTTGTCTCCATTAGTAATTTGATTGTCTAACTTTTAGTTTTGGGTACTTTTTTGTCGTACTTTGGGTTTTTATACCTATTTTACTTTTAGTATTATTATCTATATGGAGTTTTCCTTTGGGAATACTAACATGTATTGGTCTATTTTGATGTATAGTGTGGAAAAAATCATTCCCACCTTTATCTTATATGATGTCATGTGGTATTCACCAACCCATGGGGATCAGGAAATCCCTTTGGGCCACATTAGTGTTTTTTCATGTATTAGGGTTTCGGGCTACCCAGGAAGGTTCATGAAAAAGTGGTATCAAAGGTGAAGGTTAAAAATATTTCCTTGATGTTAGTATGTAGTTGTGTAGCCTTTTCGAGACTTAGGTGGTAGTAATGATTGAGTTCATGTCCATATCTCATCATAATGAACCTTAAGTAACTAGGGGTGTTTTGGGAAATATATATCAAGGATTAGTTATTGAATTTACCATAATTTTGATTTGTATAAATTGAAATCAAAAACTTTTTTATCTATTTGTCGGGATTAATTTCCCTATTTCTCTTGATTGAGTATTGATCTTTTTAAAATTATGAAACCTTCTACGTTTCTTACTGATGTTGTGTATCATCATGCCACTCAGAATACATGTGAATCAAATCTATAAAGATTATGTTGAAGAATCATAGTGAAAAAATCCTCCCATGGAATAGAATCTGGTTGAGGTTGTTGTCTGTGTTGTACAAGCTCTCAGACAGGCGCCCGCGCCCATTTCAGTTTAGGCTCCAACTATGGAACCTCACAGGGATATTTTCCAAAATCATGCTTCTGATTTCTTTTTCCAAAATCTTTTTATGTTTCAAGGCTCAAACTATCCTCAAGAGGCTAATTATTGGTTGATAAGGGATGATTTTTTTTGAGTTCATAGAGATGACTGATTATATCAAGGTGGAATGTTCCACCTTCAAGCTAGAGGGACCTATTATGAGATATAGGGACACCATGGTGATAGAAAATAAGTATGATATCTTTTATTGGAAGGAATTTAAACCTCTTTTAACCAACCAGTTCTATCCAGACTCTATGTTGTTGGATATGATAATATATTTTTTCAAACTCGAGCAGGCCGATAAGACCATGATAAAATACACCAATCTCTTTGCTAATATTATGTAGTTCGCATCTGAGATTGAATCAACTGAGAAGATGAAGACTTAATAGTTCAATATGGGACTTAGATATTATATTAATTCTTAGGTTTTCTTGGTGAATATACCTTATTATTTAGATGTTCTAGATAGAGTGTTGATGGTTTAGATGGTCCTAGCTGGTAAGTCAAGGTTAATGGGAGTTCATTTTTCTCCTAGTAGAAGTTTTGTGAGCTCATTCAAAGGAAAGATAAATTTTTATGATTATCGTGGTGTTTCTTGATAGCATGGTTCTTCTAGAATTATGACAATGTCTAATATTGGCCCTTTTATTTTCTACCAGTTTGGAAAGCCTATGCGTTCAAACTGGGTTTTCACTAACGCACCCAACGTATGTGGTTCCTATGGATGTTCAGGTCACTTATAGAAGTTATGTCATGTCTATCATGATCTTTATGGTGTCACAAGATCATCAACTCCAAAAAGTACAATGGTGTAATCATATTCTTCAAGGACTAAGGGGTTCTAACCAAAGACATCCAGAATGAGCTTCTTCACACAGTGGAAGAGTCTCTAGAGGGAGCATATATGGTTTCAGTGAATGTGATAGGTACCATTACTATTGATACATATTTAGTGACTAGTTTATTTGATACTTTTTTATTTCATTTATTCATATAAATACAAATTTTTATTCTGATAAATATTTTTACATATATTTTATCTTATGAAATAGATATTACTACACCCATCAAAACAAAGAGAGAGCAGGGTCTTCATTTTCCTCATTATGTCTTCTCTCTATCAGTGATTGATATCTCTTGGGATTTTATGGTTCTTGAAATAAAACATGCTTAAATAATATTTGGAATGAATTATGTCATTTCTAATAAAGCCTGAATTGATTTTTATCTTCACCAAGTCTTGCTACTATTCCTGATACAGTGTTTCATATCATTCATGGAGAATGGTACATATGGCTGAGTAGATATGGACCATCTAATCTTGAATTTTTGAAATTTATTTTCGTGTTTTATTTTGAAATGAACTTAGAATCTTTTAATGGTGATCTCTCTCCAATTTTTTTATATTTTTACAAAAAAAATATTCTGACATTTCTGGTTTTCCACCTGTAAGAGAGGTAGAGGTTTTTATTGACTTAGTTCCAAATACCCAATAGGTATCTACTCCTTATTACCACATCGAACCAGATAAAATGAAATATTTTAAGACTCATATAGATGAACTATTAGATAATGTATTTATATGCCCTATAGTGTCACCTTGGGAAGCGCATGTTCTATTTTCTAAGATAGTTGATGAGTCACTTTTTCTTTGTGTTGATTTCTGAAAACTAAATCAGGTTATGGTAAAGAATAACTATCTATTTAAATAGATTGATAATATTTTTGACTAGTTGAAATGGTAAAGTGGTCTTCAAATATTTATCTTCGATCTGGTTATCACTAGTAGAGAATAAAAGAATATTACATTTAGAAAACCACCTTTTGAAGAAGGTATGTCCATTATGAGTATAGTATCATGCCATTTTGTCTTACCAATAATAATGTGGTTTTTATGGAATTAATGAATAGTATTTTTCATGAGTATATTTATAATTTTTTTTTAGTCTTGATGGATTAAATATGTGTTTTCTCTAAGTTTGAGGAGAATCATGTGCAGCATCTAAGAGCAGTTCTGGAATAATTGAGAAATAACTGAATCTATGCCAACATATTGAAATATAATCTTCGGGTTCAAGAATTTAATTTCTTGGGACATGTGGTGGTGGATCATGGTGTCTTAGTTGATACTAAGAAATTCAAAGGTATTATTACATGCGAACAACCACAATTTTTTTTTGAGATTTAGAGATTCTTGGATTTGGCTGGGTATTATCACTGGTTTGTAAAGGACTTTCCATAGTTGGCTTATTAGGTGAATGCTCCAACTCATAAGGGAGTAATGTTTTCTTGGGATAATAAATTCCAGAGTTATTTTGTTGACCTAAAATGTATTTTGACAATTGCACTGGTTTTTACTCTTCCATAGGCCAGACTGGGAAATGTGGTCTTTTGTGACGCATCAGGTTATGTTTTTAGGATGTGTTATTATGTAGGGTGATATTGTCATTACCTATAGCTCTTAGCATGTTATACCACATGAGAAGAATTATCTGACCCATGACCTTGAACTCCAAGTTATGATGCATGCAATTAAGAGTAATCATCATTACCATTTTAGATAAAGGTTTATCGTGTATTCCGAACTTAAGAGCTTGAGTTATATATTCTCTCAAAAAAAATTGTATCTCTTCCAGAGGCATTGGGTGGAGTACCTTTAATTCATTGATTTCGGCATTTCCTATACCCTGGGTAAAGGAAACATCATTGCAGATGCTTTAAGCAGGAAACTTCTAACCCAAACCATGAAATAATCCTCAAAAGAGAGGAAATTGATGGATCTTTTTTCAAAATTTCATATTGAAGTTTAGAAAATAGGGACCTTGGTTTCCATTTCTAGTGTTCTATTTACCTCCTCTCTTATCAAGATTATTTTACAGAAATTGAAACTTGAGGATGATTTTCATAAAATTAGAGATTATTTTTATGGTGGGAATACCATTGTTTAATGGTAGTTATCCATAGAGGGTATTCTACATTTTTAGAATTTTTTTGTTGTATTGTTAGTGGTGATAAAATTTATGATTGAGAATTCTCATAACTCCTAGTGAAAAGTGCACCCATGAACCATGAAGATGTTCTATAAAATACAGTGATGATTATGGTGTCCGTGTATGATATGGGGCATTGTTGGTTTTGTATCTCATTATTATAGGTGCCAATAGGATAAGGTTGAGTACCAGAGACCATTGGGTTTGCTTTATCCACTTCTAGTTAAAACTTGTAAGTGTGATGATATCACTATGGACTTTGTTGTTGGATTGTTGCATACCCAGAAAAAGAATAATGTGATATGATTTTTGATTTATAGGATGACCAGGTCAGATCACTTTATACCCATTCATGATACAACCAAACTTCATGATCTAATAAATATCTATGTGAATGATATTTTTCTATTTCATAGAGTTCCATATGCTATATTCTCTGATAGGGATCCACAGTTTACATCCTTATTTTGTAGAGGCCTTCATGAGGCACTGGGATCTCATGTTCATTTAAGTATGACATATCATCCAATGTTGTATGGCGAGATAGAAATATTTATATAGATTATTGAGGATATTATTCATGCCTGCATTATTTACTTTGGTGGTTATTATGATTATCATTTGGGGTTAGTGGAGTTTTCTTATAATAATTGTTACAAATCCAAAATCAGAATGGTGCCTTTTAAGGCCTTGTATGGTCAGACTTATAAATCTTTGTTGTGTCAGTCATAGGTTGGTGAGAGTTATTTGGTTGGACTAATCTTGGTTCAATAGAAAAAATAAATGATTCAGTTTATTTTTTATATAATTTTGATAGAACATAGTCGGTA
Source organism: Viscum album (assembly GCA_963277665.1). Lineage (NCBI taxonomy): Eukaryota > Viridiplantae > Streptophyta > Magnoliopsida > Santalales > Viscaceae > Viscum > Viscum album. The sequence continues at coordinate 1,836,133,739 of OY728161.1, forward strand.
TAAGTCATATACTAAATTTCATTGTAAATCAATGTAATTTTTAGTTGGTTGTTGGGTTTTCTTGAAAGTTTCACCTCATTTAGGTCATTGAAAGCCTGAGAGGAAAGGGAAAATTTATCCACATTTTTTGTAAACTTTTGAGGTTGTTGAGAAGGTGGGGGAAGTGGATTATAATTTATCACTTTCTCCATAGTTGGCATCGATACATAAGGTTTTCCATTTATCACAGATTTGGAAGTATCTTTCTAATCCATCACATGTTCTGAGCTGGATTAATCTAGATTTTGAGCATGATTTATCCACGATTGAGCATCCATTAAGGATATTTGATTCTGAATACAAGGTAATTCATGGGAGGATGATAGCTTTGTTTTTAATTCAATGGTTTTATGGTTCTAATACTCATGAGACTTGGGAGAGATGGGAACTAATGAAAGAATAGTGACCTTATTTTTTGTCATGGAGACTTCTTAATAGGATTTCATGGGGATAGAAAGTTTCTATGGTGGGGATATTGTAACATCCTGTTACTATTTTTAAGTACTCTTAAACCCCTCTTTTGATCATTCTTTATTTGGGGTTTCTCTCCAGTGGTTTTGGGAAGAATTTAAAAATTTTGTAAGGCTCTTGGTCTATGTACGGTTGGTGCATGATTTCCCCAAACCATGTGCTCTTCTAATGAAAACCTTGAAAACCCAAATATTGATGGTTTTCACAGTTGGACCAAGGATTGAAAAATTATGTCCCACCAAGGAGAAATCATGAAACACCATAGCAGGGGTGCACGGTTAGGGAGCATGGTTTGTCTAACTATGTATCACTACCCACCTAACCATGCACACACGTTTTTATTATTTTGAAAAATGTTTTAAAAATTCTTGAACCCCTATTTCTCCACCTTCTCGACCCTAACTCTCCATATCTTGATTTCCTAGGTTTATAGGGATCTCAAAGACCCATTTTTGCTTCTCCAAACCCTTTATTAAGTGGAAAGAATCTTGGAAAATGTCATTTTATCTTCTTTAGGTATGTCAATCTTCTCTTCTTGGTCTCTCATGATCCCTTCCTCTCTCCTTATTAAGGTTTATTAGATATTCATGTTTCTTAAGGATCTAATCTTCATTGTTTAAGATCTTGAATCTAGGTTTGATTCTCATATCTTCATTACAGACTTTCCTTGCTGGATTTTCCCATTGCACGATTAGTGATACATGATCTCGTGATCCCAAGGTAGGTGGTTCCATATAAGATTGGACAATTGATTTAACCTAGAGTTCCTAGATTATTTTAATTACTTTCAATAAAATTAAGAAAATCAAATTCTGTGGGAATTGGGATTTTAAATTTATTTGAAATGAAATTGGGGAAAACACCCCAATTCCATTGAATTGAGGTGTGATTTGGATTTGATAGAAATTGATGGAATTGTGAAATTAATTTGGAAAATTGATTCGAAATTAGTATTTGAAAAAAAAATGGATTCAATTTTTTTATGAGAACCATGGATTTGTATTATCCAAAAAAGGGGATGAATTGATTAAAAACCCATGTGTTGGTTTTTAAATATAAATTGGTATATTTAAATGGAAAATGGAGATATTGTATTTTGAATAGTTTTGAAATAATTTTCCCATTATTTATTGTTGTTTAAGAACATGCAAGCCTAGGTAGTTTGTGAGTTATTTCGGAAAAACATGCTATGTTTGGTGCTTTACAATACTAATGTAAACCAAGTTTATAAAATCACATCCCCAATTGGATGTTTATTAGTCCTCTTTGACAAGTGTTTGAGGGATGGGTGTACATATACTTTCATGATCACTCATATGAGTGTGTGAGGGTCTCATAACCTAGAACTACATATTACCTCTTTGAATATGACCATGCCTTTCATTTTTGATTATTTTGATATATATTCGATTGTTTTTAAAACTTATTTACACATTCCTACTGAATTTATATAAACAATTTTAAATAAAATGTTTGTTAAGAAATTGTTTTGAATTATTTCAAGCAATTTAAATGAAAATCATGTTTTTCAAAATATTATCATGTAATGTCGTGCCTATTTTATCTAAAATTTAAATGAATTATTTGGTTAATTATTGTGACATCATATTATGGAATCCTTGGTGGCACCCTACTGTGATTTTATCTCGTACCCTGCCTTTGCCTTCGGGCATTTGTATATTTCCTTATTCTAGGTTTGAGAAAGGGAAAATTAGTACTTGGAGGTGGTGGTTGTTGATATTTGGGCTTGGGGAGTTGTGTCTGTTTGGACTTGGGTTGTTTACCTTTCAGTTTCTGGTACTTTTTAGTTCTACTTTGGGTTTTTATACCTATTTGACTTCTGGTACTATTCACTTGAAAGAGTTTTCTTTTGATTATACTAACTTATATCTATTTAGTCCACTATTTAGTGTGGAAAAAAAATTTCTAAACTTTGTCTTGTGTGATTTCAGGTGCTAATCTCCAACCCATGAGGATCAGGAACGCCCTTCTAGCATTGCCAGTGTCGGATCTAGTGTCAGGGTACTAGGTTGCTTGAGCTGGTTCGTGGAAATAATTTTTTATCGTGATACTGTTATATTTATTGATATTCAACCTTATATTTAATGTTGTACCACTCAAGGGGTTTTTGATTCAAATGATACAAATTTTTTAACAGTTTCTTTGTTACTAATTTAAATCCATTGAGACGTGTTTATTCAAAACACATTGTTTCCTTCTAAATAGTGTAAATACACCCCCTTTATCATTTTTATCAATATTATCTAATATTTCATTATATTTATTATTCTATTTAATTCTATACCTTTCATGGGTTTTTGATTTGAAAGTTACAAAGGTTTTAAGGGGTTTTCATGACTCAAATATTTTTCTTGGGTATCTATAGTTGGTATTAAAGAAAAGGTTTAGTTATTTTTTGAGAATAGTTTAGTTATTTTTCGGAATCATTTTAGTAACCATTGGTGTTAAGGTTAAACGACCTTAGTTAAAACTATATTTCATTCTATGTATAGCATATTATTCTAAAATATCAATAAAGTCTTGAGTAAGATGTTTTCCTATCATAAATCCAAGTCTAGATACTAGAAAGTGGATACAGTTATGGAACAGATGCACGTGGGGGTAATCACTCCAAAAAGTGTTGGTTTAGCATTCAATTAATTATCACCTTAATGTACGATGAGTGGGTCTAAGTCTTCACAATTCGATATAAACTCTTCAGGGATATTCTTTATATGGTCATATATTCCATATGAACCCTTATAAATGTTTTATTTCCTACTTAATTTGAGAAATTATAATGATAAGAATATGAAAATCCAAATTTATGTAACATAGGTTAAAAAAATATTAACATAGGTTGAACCAAAGAAACTATATGAAAACATTATATTGTAAAATAACAAGATATTTTAATGTTGAAGTAATTTTATGATTATGATAACATCCATATACTGTAAATATTTCATCACTCATGTCAGCCATTTTGGTATTATCAATGGATGGAAATAGAAGGAATAATGGGTGAAAAGGAAAATGGAAATATTGTCTCAATGAACAGCCTTTTAGAATGGGATATAGAATGAGAAATCATGTGATTTTGTAAAACCCACTTTTATATAATATTATTAACAATGTGAGCATTTTCTAATTCCCAAAAACACTAAAGAAGATAAATATGGAGTCTCGTGAAAAATAAAGTGATGTATATGATGAAAGAAAAATGTTAAATTTCATCTATGTCAAAAATGTTTGAAGAATCACCAAGGTAAATGCCCTAAGGGGTCTGGATGGTTCTTTACTTGTTGGAGTGGAGGTGATCAAGAATCAAGTTTTCATAGGATATTAAAGAGTTCAGTTAATATGAGAAAATATTATAGAACTAATCTTATATCACCAATAACAATTAAATGTATTATGTGTGGAGAACTCGATCATTATCTAAGTAAATGACTGAATACAAGGATTGTTGAGGACAGTAGGAATCCATAACCTACTATACCTAGTATCAAGGAAGAATCTATAAAATGATTTTTGATTAAGTGGACAGTTTTAAATAGGTTTCACCTGCTCTCCACCATTAATTAATGGATGTATTCTTGTTTTATAAACCCTATTGTATCTAGGATATTTTCTAAGAACATAAAGTTCCCACCCTTAGTGATTTTTATGTTAAGTAAAATATTTACTTGTCTAATTATTGTGTTTTTTGAAACAAACTTTATTCAAATCATAATATTTTCCTCTAAAAAAATTGATTCTATTTTAAAAATAGAATAGTTGTCTTAACATTGACCTTACATAAATTTCATGAATATGTAAAAACACATTTAAATTAATTGTATCATCTATTCATGAAAGTCCATCTATGAATTATATAGTAATAAAACCAAATCAATCAAATGGGTATCAATACCTAGTTACAAGATACATTTCCTTGAAATAGTATGGGAAAATTTGAGTTTTTTAGTATTTCCAATGATCTTGACGATCATATCTTCTTATAGATAATATCTTAAGGCATGTGAATCATTTTATCCCCATTGGATATTCTTTCAAGTATATTCAAATTATATTGAGAGGATTCAATTTATTTAAGGGTGTAGAATGTAATGACCCCGTCTTTTGGATCCTTTAATATATATACTATGTTCTATAATTTATGCCTCACACTAAACCCAGTATAAAAAATCAAAATATTTTAAGAATAAATTATTAATAAATTAATAATAAACACTAAGATGGTAAACCATTAATATTTATTACCATTAAAAGGTAAATAATTATTATTAGTTAATATTAAAATAGTAATGTTTAATAAAATTATTTTCCTTTATATATTTTCTTTAAAAAGTAATTATGTACTTTATAATTTAAATTTGATAAAATAAAATTAATTTTTGAACTGCTCGCAACAAAATTAGCATATGATACATTTTGATATTTTTCTAAAATAATCAATTTTTAGTTGAATAGTAAAAAATACATATTTCACTAATACTCTCAGTTTTATATTACTCAAAAAAATTGAAACTTTTTTATATACAAAACATATATTTATAAAGTAAAATAAATCATATGAAGACATTATTTTAAATTTATAAAACCATTAATATCATTATATAAAATCATGTAATATTTTATGAAAACTATTTTTCATCCTTTTCTCTATTAAACTTTTCTCATGGTGAAATTAGGTTTTTCAAATATTTTAATGTAAAATAAATATTAATTAAATAATTTTATTATTTTTAATATAATTTTAATCAATTACATTGATAATTTCTTCATGTATATAAACATTAAACATGAAAATACACTTTTCTTAAAAATAGGGTTCACGCATTACATGAGATAACATTAAGAGTAATTTCCCTACGCATAAAAATTAATTTTCATAAAATGATTCCTATTTTAGAGATAATAAATTTAATATTATTTAATATGACCAATTTCATTTTTAGGTACAAGATTTATATTGTTATTATTATTTCTATTTACCAAGATAATGGTGAAACAATTATATTAAAATTATTATTTTATTAATGTCAATGAATCTTTATCAAATAAATTAAACTTAAATGGTTCAAAAAAATGAATATAAAAATATTTTTAAACACATAAATAAATATATTAACACTCTTGTAATTGGTAATCAATACAAAATCATATTAAGAATAGATAATGGTTAAAATGTCATTTTTATTCTAAAAAAGTTATTCAACGCATTATATATTTTAATTTAAAAGTTAATTTTCTAAATTTATTAAATTAAATTGCATTTAATATATCTTAAATTTATTTCAATAACCCAAAAAATTGGTTATATGTTTTATTTTATACGTTTAATAAATCATAATATCACTTAAGTTAAAAAAACTAGTTTCCTAGTTTAAAAGTAAAAGAGTGAAAGGTAAACACTTGATAGTAAAAACCACATAAAATGTTTAAAAAATATGTAGAAACACATGGTTGATAAAGCTTCTCACAAAAAACCACTTTTTTTCATTTTCATCTATTTAACCATATGGAATTATTGAAAAATGATGAGTGTTTCCAAATGTACTCATTTTCTCCTCTTATAAAGGTTATCACTTTAACCCTTCAAAGATACACTTCACCCGCAAATTAATCCTTGAAAATATGTAATTTTAATCTCCATATAACCCTATTCTACAAAAATAATCCCATTTTCACTCATATTTATCATATTCCCTTAAATTTTAAGGGGACTTCCTAGGAAAGACCAAGTCTCCAAAGTAGGTATTTTCTGCTTCATAAGTTTTTATTCTTAAAATTACTCTTACAAATATCTTATTACCATAATAATTTAATTAATTAAGTATCATTATTATACTGAAACTTTTTTATATTATTGTTTAAACCCTTATTTATACATTTCCATCATTTTAGAAAACATATGAATGAAAATCATGTGTGTGTATCACCTCCACGAAGAACCATTCTTTTTTTTCTTATAGTTTTTTATTATTTATCCAATAATTATAAAATAAAGTTTAATATCATAAAAAATAAAACTAATATAGTTATAATTTGGTTATAATTATATTATATTAAAACAATAACTAATTTAACTATACTCGCCAATCTAGTTAAAGCGTGTTGAAGTTTGATTCGATTTAACATCTTACATGAATAGTGCTTTAAAATATGATTATGGATGACTATGAGAACATAAAAATAACATTATAATAATATATTAATAAAATAATGGTTATTATATGGTTAATTTTATATTATATTTTGTATATAACTAATTATTTTTTTAACATGTTCGTTCCAAAAAATTACTGAAATAAGTTGTTATCAATTCAATTTTAACTTAACATAACAAAAACACATATGGAATGGAATAATAAAATTTTAAATAAATATAATTTATTATTAAATAATATTAAATGGTATATAAATAATTAAATTGGTATCAGATAATTGGTAATTGTATCAAAATTATTAAACATGCGGAAAACAGTTAAAGTTTTGTGCACCAGATGGTCATAATACGCTATATATAATTTATATTATCACTATAAATAATTATATTAATAATTATTAAATATAAATATTTATGATAAATCCTATTAAATAGTATATTGAGTAATCAATGTTTTTATAGGAGGTTATAGTGTTATTAACTAAGTAAGGAAACAAGTTAAGGGTTTCTTTTTATCAAATTTGAATCCTTTGATACATGTTTATGTTATACACCATGTTTATTTTACAATGATGTGAATAATTCCATATTTTAATTTTTTTTATCAGGATATTATTATATTTTATGATATTCAATGTTTTATTTAAATTTGTACCTACCATGTGGTTTTTTATTCAAATGTTACACGGTTTCTTTGTCTCAAATTTGAATCCCTTCAAACATGTTTAATTTATAAACTATGTTTCCTTTAAAATGGTGTAAATACTTCCATATTTTTATTTTGTATCATGGTAATATTATATTTAATTATATAGTATTTTATATTAAAATTTTACCTCTCATGGGGTTTTTTATTAATATGTTACAAATTTTGTAAGGGTTTTCTTATCTCAAATTTGAATCCCTTGAGTCATGTTTATAAAAAAACCAAGTTTAATACTAAATGGTATAAATACTAACCCATTGTGATTTTTTTTGTAATTATTACCTTATATTTCATTACACTGAATTTTCTATTTAATTTTATTCTAATCATGGGTTTTCAATTCAAAAGTTACAAATGCGGTTAGGGGTCTTCTGGACTCAAATCCTTCCCTTTGACCATAATCACTTTTATTTGTCTAAAACCCCTTTCAGGTACTATAATATCAAACCTATGATAATATTATTTTTTAATTCCACATAATTTTCTATGTGATTCATTTTTCACAAAAATTATTCTTTATTTATGAATCTATTGTTTTTTTAAATTGAAATTTTATTAAGAACAATTCACATCTCTTTTAATGGATTTTTCTCCATATCCGCATTTTTACATCACAAAAATGGTATTCATTCCCTAGTGTAAAATAAAATTATTTTTTTCTCAAATTATCCTTACAATACCCTTTATTTTAAAATAAAGTTTTTCAAAATCCTTTTCACAATATGGGTTTCCCATAATAGTTTTTTCAAATATTTCAAAAAAAATCATTTCAATGACCACATATTCTTTCCTTATATATATTGGTTTGACATATGACTTATTTATTCTCAAGGTATATTTACTGTAATTTTTATTCAAATAAATGTTATTATATCTCTCCCCTTCATTTAAAAAGAACTAGTTAATGGAATGTAACTTGAAAATCGCATATTTTTAATATTATATTAATAAATACTTTTTAATTGAAATCATTTTTTATTTCTCTTTAATTTTAAAAGGATTATTCTTTACTAATGTAAGGGATCATGAATCAACTTATATATGATCTTTTAGGGTGATCATGTTTTTTGGGGATAAATGATCATGTTTTTTTGTTATGTGATGCCGTTTAGAAAAGTTATGAAACCCATTTTTATTCCCATGGGTTATTTATGATAAGATGAATGATTTGATTTTAAGTGGAACTAGTATATATGGATAGTGGTGGGTGGGGACCTATATAAACCTCCAATGCATCGGTTATGGTTTTATATCCCATTAGATAATGATCAAGGGACTTACTTATATTTTTTTCATAAAACTAAATGGTTGAAAAACTAGGATTTGTTCAGAAAATTAAAGGGTGGACATAGTTGTAATTGTTCACAATTTTTATGAAAGTTATGTTTGCTAATTTTCTACTCTAAAATGTTCCTTGTTTCTAAAATATGATAAATATTTATTATATTTCATGTTACAAAGATATTCCTCATTCATTTTTATTGATTTTATGTTTTTTATATGTTTATATGCCAATTTTTATAACCATTCTTTGCTCGTATGTACCAGTGCCATGATCCTTAAAGCTTAAAAATATTTATGATTTCTGATTGCAATATAATAATATTTATACCTCATATTTCTACCTTAAACATTTTTCCCTCGTATTTAATATCTAACCATTATGAAAAGTTGATATATTTACCTTACTAAGAAGTTGAGATCACATCTTCTTATGTTTTTATTCCCTAGGTTATGAAGATTATTAATTAATATGAGATTTATAAAAGAGGGTCTAGAGAATAATAGTTATGGATAAATTTTCATAAGTGTTATTATATAATATTTTGATGTAGCTAGTCTCCAAGTCACTATAACTTTAGATCCTTGGTTTGTGAGACTCTTTTTGGATTGTATTAAATAAACCATGAAATCTATGTATTATTTATGTACGACTATCTTGGAATGCCACACTTCTAATTCCATTAGTGTTGATAATTCTAGTTTAAGTTTGAGATTATTTGTCTGAAGTATATAGAGTCTATGAGCTAGTTCTGTAGTGTGACAACCTAGATTACCGTCAAACCGGCAGCCGGACTAGTGGGTCACATGGCCTCAAGTACATCTCCCCTTATGCCAGAGGTTTCCGACTAGCAGCAAGGGTCTTAGGAGGAAATAGTGGGGAGAATATACCCTCTTATTAGAGATTCAAAAAGGTATAATGGAATATAAATATAATATAATATTAGAAGAAATAAAAATAATAACTGAAACCGGAGAAGAATGATTTTATGTAACTAAAAAAAGTGGACATCACCACTTTATACAAGTCATGCATGATTTATGATGATACATAATCTATATAGTAAACATACAGAATTATTCCCAATATAGTACAAAAATAAATAAATCAAATAAAATCCCCATGGGAGATCTTTATGAGCATCCTGAGATCCATCTCGGTCCTTTCCTCCTAACTCCCTGGTACAAGCAATACAGCAATAAGATTAGATATTGAAAATATAAGGTCCAGTCAGGTACCAAGGGTACCTGAGTAGGTTGTAAGATAAAATACCAGTAGGTAGGCACCCACAATGTCAATCCCAATCTAGTGTAAAATAAATTATGCATTGAAAATGTATAGAGAAGTAATGATATGACTGAAAGAATAAATAAATACTTTTCCGGGTTCCTAAAGGATACCTGACTGCGATACCTACTTCATCTCATGGTTAGTATGTCTGATCATGTCAAATTTATATATATATATATATAGTAACAGTATATATATTAATATATAGATAGACAGATAAATAAATGTTGGGTTGGATCAGTACGTTCCATCGCCCATCCAATTCAGAGGGAGATCTCATGGTCAACCCCTAACCCAAGTCCAAGAGCCCTCGTATTATAATGGCCTTAATGCATTAGAAATATGTTGGTGTGGATTGGTACATACCACCATCATAAAAATTCCCAGATATCTCTCATGGTATACCCCAAACCCAAGCCTAAGATCCCTCATAATCTCTTAGCCTTTATGCATTATATAAATTTTGTGGTGGATCGAGGCATACCATCACCATCAAAATTCTAGGGGAGCTCTCATGGTCTACCCCTTACACAAGACCAAGAGCCCTCATAGTCTCTTTACCATCATGCATTAGATATATATTGGGGAGGATCAGGATGTACCTCCACTATCCAAATTCTAGGGGATCTCTCATGTTTTACGCATAACCTATGCCAAAGATCCCTTGTAGTCTCTTGTCGTTCACATGCCTACATGGGGTAATAATTTTAAAGTATATAATTTATGAGCAATTAACCCATCATGCATCTCATTAACCCATCTCATTAACATATAAGCAGTCATTTTCACATTTATACTTAAGGCATATCATCTTAATCATTTCAATCAATACATTAACATATGCTTGATCGCATTCAATTCAAATACATGATGAAAGTTCCTCCCATACATCTTGTTAGCCATATTTAATATTTAATACAAGGTAGGCCATTTAGTGTGATCTATCCTACTCAATATCATCTCACCCAATTTTCCTAAGAATGTAAATTTTATTTAAGGTACACGTTTCAAAGGGTTTATGTCCATTACCCTTAAGGGATGCTACTATTTTGCATAATTCATTCTAACCATTCAATTTACCTTATCCATTTTTTTAACTCATTTATACATAGAAATTAATTATGAATAAATCATTTAATAAAGGTATTCCATTTTTAAATCCCAAGGGTTAATGATCAAGTAAAAGTTAGGGAAACAACTCAAATGCCCACTTAGGTAATTCCATGTCCAAAGGGACCAAACACCCATGGGGTGTCTTGGGTTCATTGAATCACTCATGAGAAAAGGGCCACATCATTTTAATGAAAATTCACTCCGTTTATAAAATATTATGAAGACCCAAATATTTCATTTACTAACCAAGCCAAAAGAATAAGTAAAAACCAAAACAATAATCCAAGAAAACATAAAAACATAATCATTACTTTATACCATAAAGGCAACGCACCTCCGTTGGAGGGGTTTTATTAAGAAATCATGACATTTCTTATCAAAAAATCATTTATCACATATAAGAATTTCATTAATTTTATCAAATAAAACACTTTATAATAAACTACTATACTTGGAAAATCATTAGATAAAGGTGAGAGTAATGAGAAATTAATTAATTACTTAATGATTTCTTAAATAAAAAGGTGATAGATGGGGATCCTACCTCAAAGAGGAACCAAGCCGAACACTTCATCTCTTGAATATTTCTAACTCAAAGCTATTTTTACCCCTTAAATTATATTAACCTTCAAATATATATAATGACACCTATCCCCTATGCACATATTTGCATGGCCTATGAATATATGCAAGGATATCCTTACATATTTTTTTATATTCATAAACTCATCTCCACTTACCTAAATATGATTTTTTTCATATATATACATAGGCACACCTAGCCCCATACATATATATTCTCTTCTATGGGTGAATACACACATAAATGGGGAACCTACATATATATACATAACTACCTATGAATACACAAGCAATTCACCTTAAGGTTATATGAATTTAAACCACACAGAAGGGTCCAACACACTATATATAAAATCTAGGAACTCAAAAACATCTAGATAACTCAAATAATACTTGGTGAGTCAAAGTAGAAAGAGTAGAACCTCCCATAGGATGGAGGCGGTGAACTAAAACAAGTTTAACCTCTTTGGATTCAGTAGTGTATGTAAAAACATGAATGAAGGGGTCCTAAGAGACCCTTCACATAACCTAACTTCAAATATGGAAATAGAAATTCGGTCAAACCCCAAACCCTAGGTTTTGGATGAAATTTATAGGGCAACGGGAAGACCAAACCACAACTAGAAACAAAGGTAAAGAGGATTATAGCACCTTACCATGGATATTTAGAGAAAAAATCAGAAGAAACCACATTGAATTGACAAGCGGAGAGGGATCCGGGAGGGGGTTCAAGCACCCGGGTGAATGGGAACCCCCTAGAGGGTGCGTCGCGATTTTGAGGGGTGTGGGAGAGTGAGTTTGTGTTGTTTTATTTTATTTTAACATTAATTAAATTATTTAATTTTAAAAAAAACATGGTTTCATGAACTGTTTCGACCGGATGGTTTGGAAAACCATGCTCCCACCACTGTACACCTAGAGCACCCCACGTAGTTTTCCTAACTATGGACAGATCGTGTGGTGAATTGTGTTGAGGTACTACCCAGTTGCCACTAACCATGATGGATAGATGAATGGTTTGGTAAACCATGAATAGAGCATTTGATAGACACTTACCACCTACATAAGGTCTCATGGTTTCCGACTATGGGCCGCACAGATTTAGACAAACTGTGCTCCATCTATTGGTCCTTCAAAAGTTTAATTTTTCAAGACTAGCACTCCCAAAACTCCCCCACACACCAAGGAAATCTAACTGGCCTTCACCCAAGTCCAAAAAAATAACATTAAAAGGTTCCAACTCTAAGAATTCCATTATGAGGCTTGGTTTTAAAAACAAACCCTTCGGTAACTAAAAAAGTTTAAAAACCATAGCATTTTAGTCTCATTTCAAACATGGATCATTGAAACCATCCCACCTTAGAAATTCCCATCCCTGATAATCCTTCAGAAATGATGTAAACACCACTCAACCTACAAGGGTTGTGAAGCTTTGTTCCAATGGTCATGTTGCATTCCCAAACACCCAACACACCTTTAACCATTTCTTAATCATACGATGCTTAAGACAAAAAGACTTAAGCCAATGCTCGTTTCCCAACTGAAACACCAAGAAAACCCTTACCCAAGTTCATTTAACTAATGACATGATCACGTCATCATATTTTTAAGAGTTTTTTTAAAGGTACTTCCCACATTAGACTCTAACATTTAAGAGTGCCAATTCCAAGCCAAGGAATCCACATTGATTGAATTTTCCTTTTAAAGAATTCCCTTAAGTTTTTTGATGATGATCCTGACATGATTTTGAAATGATTAAACAGTCGATTCCACATCGGCCTCAAAGACTAAGATGAGTCAGAATTTCATGAAAATCCCTAGTTGAAACAAACTCAGCTCATCTATACCTAATGAATTGCATGAATATGGTCTTTCACAGACTTTAAACATTAAACAAGAAGGATACAAGTCGAGCCACTATGGTTGACCATTTGAGAAGATTCTTGGCTTAAACGGGTGGCATTTTACAAGAAGAACTATGATGCATCATACCAAGGCATCTCGCATTCACAAAGAACATGTCCACTAAATTTTATGTTTTAATTATAGTTTCTTTCCTGATCAAACCATCAAGGAAATCATGCATACAACATGCAACACCAAAGGAGAACCACCCAACAAGATCCAAAGATTTTATTGATTTAGCACACCATAAGACCGATGCTCTCTTAGAGCATCAAGGATGATGTCAAGATAGATTACATGTTCATCACTTAGCAGAATATAGTAAGATGATTTAAATAGTTTCCTATCAATAATACCCAATTAATGTAAATAAGTAAGGTCGATCCACCATGGTTTACTTGAATTGGAAGAGACCTAGCTTCACCTGCTAACGCATCACCATTTCAAATGGATCACAATGCATTTTTCCACTGAGTCATTACATGATATTTCAATCTCAACAATAGAAGTCCACCTGAGATAAATAGTGCTTGAAAATGGTGGTGAACACCACCAACCACATCGACATCTTACTTCCAAGTAAGAAATGACATTTACAAAACCCAACAACACCAAGGGATTTTAAAAAAAGCAACCATTTCCAAATGGAATTTATGGGTTTTTCTCCTTCTACATGTGAAGACACCTTAAACTAATCGAAAATGATTCTCCCGACATTAGAGTGTCCTATTAATCATCTAGAAAGATAAACTAGTCACTCACAATCATGCTAGATCGCATTTACCTTAAATAAATGGGTGATGCTCCTCCAAGACACAATCACCATGTCAAGAATACAAGAAATAAAAACCAACAAGACCATCATTTCAAAACAACAGAGTCTTTAGAAACTCCATCTCGAGCATTGTGATGAACTTCATTCAGCTAACACTTAGGTCACTCTACCCAGGTGATGACCTGAGACCATACACAACTGAACAAGACTCAATGATTCAACTGAACTCACCCGATTCATTATACTATTTAGAATTTGACGGCACTGTGTACATCATCGCATACAAACCAAGCATAAGAAAAGGGGTCAAATAGCCTATGAAGCAGCCAACCATGCTTGAGGCATTTCTAACTTGCAGAATTCATGCATTGCCCAATGCTCATTCCCATAACAAAGGTCCAAGATACCATAACCACCCATCCAAACAAGGGTTTCATTAGAAAAAAAGAGTCTAAAAAGGGACAATGAATCCATAATAGAACAAAATTTTATAAAAAATAAGGAAAAGGCAAAGAATTCAAGTTCTAAGGGCACTACCTACCAAGAGATAGACCGTTACAAAGCACAAGCATCGACCATATCATCAGGTCATGCTAACAGAAGTAATTAGGCTCAAAATACAATCATATAAGCCATTAATAAAGGGAATAATTCCTACATAGAATTCTCTCTCTTCCATTCTAAGGAAACTCAAAGGACAAAAACTCAAACTACCCTTACCCAATACTCAAAATAGAGGACACCACTACGGGTTCCATTTCTCATCCCTTAACATTTATTCACATTTAATATATATTCATCAAAAGATTTAATCAAAAAATAAAGTACCATTTTTCAAAACAAAACACATGGTACTTTATTTTTAACCAACAACCTAAGGGGAAAATAGTCAAGTTTTAACAAAACTTGGTTTTTTAAACTTTAAACAATTTTAGGCATCTCGACATACATAGGAAATTTAGAATCTAAATTCTTTTTCAACTTACAAATCGACCTATGAAGGTTCTATCAATACAAATAGGGTTCTCTAGAAGACAACCCAATAACATTTTCTCAATTCATTTCAGATCAAAACTAAACAACCCTTTACATATAAGATGGGTTTCCATTTCCAAATTCAGAAATCACCCATACACTTCATGGATTGAAAATTGGATCCCACAAATTGAAAACAATTTCATTTTAAATCATAACATGTACATATAAAAATGTCTAGTCATATGAGTGGCCATCAACTAATCTATAAAGTGCTCATACACTTTATAGTTTTTCATTTGTATCCCTTAAATCAAAACAAATTCAAATTAGCATTTTAATTTTGCATCCTTCTCACTATAACAAGTGTCTCCAAAATGTGTGTGTGTGTGTGCTCGAGATGGTTTGAATATACAGGGTGCCATTTCCTAGTTATAAGGAACATATACACCTCACAATTGAAATATGGTTCTCATTCATTCACAACCTATATATTTTCATCCCATGCAACCAATTACATATCAATACAACATAGAATGTTTTCATAATTAGTAACACAAAATCTTTTTATAACATAGGAGAAAGACACAAAAGCAAGATAGGTAGCATGACATATTATAACCCAATCACAATAAATATATCACCAAAACATGCTATCTAAATATTCACGATAATAAATACAAGATCATGGAATAACACTCAAGTAATACAATCAATCAACAAGAAATATACAAATGAAACTACATGGAATGGCATATGCAGGGCATATGAATTGCATATATACCTAATGTGATGTATGCAATGAAAATTACGTTCCAAACTAGGACAAGGGTAAAATTCATAAATCCATTAAACAATATATAGTGTAAAATACACCACTCACTCAACATGAAATCATATCAATGGAAATATGAAATGGCATGAACAACAATCTCGACCCTGACCACTTATTCATTTCTCGTACATGTGGTGATTAGTCCCAAGTAGGGAAATTAACCAAGCAGCAACACATTTATAGTCTCATGTATACCAACCCAAAATAGTAAGATGAAGGAAAAAATTAAGCTATGATACCACTTTGTAACACCCTATCCCGACTTACCATCAAATTGATAGCTGGACTGGTGGGTCACATTGACGCAAGCACGTCTCCCCATATGCCAGAGGCTACTGACTAGTAGTGAGGGTCTCGGGAGGTGATAGTGGTGGGACTATACCCTCTTATTAGATATATACAGCAGTACAATAAAATATAAATATCATATAATAGAGGAAGAAGTAAAAAATAAATAATTAAAATAGTGTATTACAGATTCTATATAACTGAACAAAAAGTGGACAACTCAGAGTTTATACAAGGAATGAATGATTGAGGATGATGGATAATCTAGAAATCAAATGTGAATCATGCTTCCCAACACAGAACAAAAATAAATAAATTAAATTAAATCTACATGGGTGATCTCTATGAGCATCTCGAGATTCATCTCAGTCCTTTTATCTTAACTCCTAGGTACAAGAAATATAGCAATCAGACTAGTTCCTATAAATATAATGTCTATTCAGGTACCAAGGGTACCCTAGTAGGGTGTGAGATAAAATCTTAGTAATCCAGCTCCCATGGTGTCAAGTGAATCCAATTGTAATATGAATTGTGCAGTTCATAGTTATATAGAAGTAATGATAGAACAGAAATAATAAATAAACAGTTGTCCAAGTTTCTAAGGGACACCTAATGGAGATACCTTCTTTAACACATGACTAGAATATCTGATCAGGTTAACTTTATATATATATATATAGTAGAATTATATATATATATATATATATATATATATATTGGTGTGGATCGGGATATACCACCGCCATCCAATTCTAAGGGATCTCTCACGATCTACTCCTAAACCAAGTCTAAGATCCCTCACAATCTCTTGGCATTCATGAATTAGGTATATGTTGGGGTAGATCGAGACATTCCATATTTTTTCAAATTCAAGGGGATCTCTCATGGTTTACCCCTACTCCAATCCCAAGATCCCTCGTAGTATCTTGGCCTTCATGCATTATATATATGTTGGGGTGGATCGGGATGTACCACCACCATCCAAATTCTAGGGGAGCTCTCACGATCTACCCCTAAACAAAGCCCAAGAGCCCTCATAGTCTCCTGGCCTTCATGTGCCAACATGGCATAATAATTTTAAATAATATACTACATGGTTCATTAACCTCTCATGTATCACATTAACCAATCTCATTAACATATAAGAAATCATGTTCATACTTTTACTTAATGAAACTTGTCTTAATAATTTCAATCAATACATTAACATAGGCTTGATCACATTCAATTCAAATACATGAGGCAAGGGCCTCCCATGAATCTCATTAGCCATATTCAATTTTATTTTATATAAGGTAGGCCATTTAGTGTGATCCATACTAATCAAGTTCATCTAACTCAATTTTCCTAAGCATGGAAAATTTATTTAAGGTAGAAGTTCCAAAGGGATCATGTTCATTACCCTTAAGGGGTGATACCATCTAGCATAATTCATACTAACCATTACATTTACCTTATCCATTTCATTTAACTCATTGAGAAATAGAAATTAATTATGACTAAACCATTTAATAAATTCATGACATTTATAAATCCCAAAGGTCAAAGATCAAGGAAAAAATCATGGAAACAACTCAAATTCCCACTTGGGTAACTCCAAGTCTAAAGGTACCAATCACCCTTGGGGTGTATTGGGTTCATTAATACACACATGAGTCAAGGGAAACTTCATTTAAATGAAAATACAATCATTTTATAAAATAGTTTGAAGTTCTAAATATCCCATTTAATAAACAAGGTAAAATCATAAAGAAACACAAAAACAATGATCCAAGAAAACATAAAATACTAATAATTACATTTTAGTTTCAAGGAAGTGCACCTCCATTAGATGGGTTTTATTATAAAATAATTAAATTTATTATCAAAAAATCATTTATCACATTTAATAATTTCATTAACTTTATTAGAGAAAACACTTTAGAATAAACTACCATACTTGGAAAAGCATTAAATAAATGTTTGAGGAATGAGAAATTAATGATTTACTTAATTATTTCTTAAATAAAAAGGGAAAGGAATGGAATCCTACCTCAAAGAGGAACCAATAAGAACACTTTATATCTTGACTCTTTCTAAATCAAAGTTGTTGCAACACCCTTCAAGCATATGCACCTTCACATGTATATAAGGACACTTAGTCCCAAAACAAATATTCATATGGCCCATGAATATGTGAAAGGGGATCCTTACATATCTTCTTATATGCATACACCTATCTCCACTTACCTATATATGAATTTTTCATATATATAAATAGGAACAAATATCCCCATACATATATATTCACTACCATGGGTGAAAATACACATAATGGTGGAACATACATATATATACATACCTACTTATGCATATGCATATGCAGTAATGTCACCATAGTATTTAATGACTCTAAACCACATGGAAGGGTCCAATGCACTACAGATAAAATCTGGGAACTCAAAAATACCAAGGGTATGAAAATAAAACTAGGAGAGAGAAAGTAGTAAGAGTAGAACCTCAGCTTTGATGGCACCAACAAACTAAAACAAGTCAAACCACTTCACCTTTGACGGTGGATATCAAAACACAGATGAACGGGTCCCAAGAGACCCTTCACATAACCTAACATCCAATAAGAAAACATAAATCTAGTTAAACGCCAAACCTTAGGTTCGATAGAACCATATAGGGTGATGGGAAGTCTAGTCCATTGAAAAAAATGGAGAGAATGGGGATCAGAGGGCATTACCATGGAGATTTGGAGAAGAAATTGGAAGAAAGCACATTACATCAGTGTATGGAGAGGGATCTGGGAGGGGGTTCAAGCATGCGGCCAAAGGGGAACCCTCAGGGGTGAATAATGATTTTTAGGGGGAGTGTGAGTTTTTTTATTTTTTTATTTTAATTTAAAATAAATTATTTCAATTTTTTAAAAATAGGGTGTCACGCATGGTTTGTGTTGTATGGTTTGGAAAATTGTGTGCCAACTATGCACCCTCCACTAGACACCTGGAGAATACTACATGGTTTGTCTCGCAAGGTTTTCATAACTAAGCATTGATCATATGGTGAATAGTGATTAGGTACTACCTAGTTGACACAAATCATACATGATAGGTACATGGTTTGGTAAACCGTGCATAGCCTGTGCGACAACCACTATCCACCTACATAAGGCCGTATAGTTTTCTGTTGTGGGACACATTATTTTAGACAAACCATGTGCCCTCTGAAGGTCCTTAAAAAGTTTATTTTTTCAGGACTGGTTCTCTCAAAATTTCCCAAGACACCTGGGAAAAATATGGGCCTTCACCCAAGTCCAAAAAACTCTTTAAAAGTTTCCAACTCTCAGAATTCAATTTCGAGGATCAGTTTTAAAAATAGGCCATTCAGTAACCGAGAAAGTTCAAAAATATTATCATTTTAGTCTGGTTCAAAACATGTGTCATTATAAATTCTAGGTTAGTACCATTCTTGTGTATACTACCTATATTTTTAGATATATCTATATGGAATCATCCTCAACATGGACTAGTTATATTCATTATAGTAGATCAAGTATTTCCTCAAGTGGTTGATTGGGTTATGTGGTGCTAATGGAGAGTCTACCACATTTTTTAGAGAGTGAGACCATTGAAGGGGTCAGATTTATGTTATATCATTATCTTACTTGATGTCCAAGTCAGTGATAAGTTTATCAGAGGTCTAACAGGTGGTGTTTCTAATGGTCATAAAACATTACCATGATTTCTTTCCAGAGGAGGTTGTAGTGATACCCCCTCGATGGTAAATCATTTTTGGGATAGTTATATAGTTGGTAACTTCTACAATATCAATGAATCCATATAGGATGGATCCATCATATTTATGGGAGTTTTATAGGTAGATCAATTTTCTCATACAGTGAGGTTTTGTTCAGATAAGCATGTCACCTTTGGTTTCACGAGTTCCATTCATAAATAAGTTAAATGGAATTATATGTCTGTATCAATTATCATCGATAGAATCAGGTGGAATTGAATAATTACAACCCTCTTCTATATATTGATGATTTATTCAATCTTCTAAAATGTTCTATTTGGTTCTCAAAAATGATCTATGATCATGATATCAAAATATATGAGTAAAAGATGAATTTATTTTGAAGGTTTATTTATGGTATCATTATGGGAATTTTGAGTTTATTATAATGTTTTTCAGTATAAAAAATGCTCCAACTATATTAATGGAGTTGATGAATTCATTATTCTGAGAGTTTCTAGACAAGTTCTGGTGATTTTCAGTGATGACGTCCATGTGTACTCTATGTCTAAGAAGAAATACAGAGAGAATCTATGGGTAAATTTTGGAGATTTTTTTCATTAAAAATAGTTTATAAATCTATAAAAGTGCATGTTCTTGGATTAGGAATTTTTTTTCTAGGATAATTTCATGTCCCAACATGGATTATTCATGGATCATTAGAAGATTAAAGTGGTAGTTTCTTGATCATACCTCAAGACTATTTCAGAGTTATGGAATTTCCTCAGTCGTATAGGCTATTATATGAGGTTTATGTTCAAGTTATCTCATATTGTGAATCCTTTTAAATATTTGACTAGAAAGTATATATTGTTCTTATGTATTGACAAGTTTTAGTTAAGTTTAGTATATAAATGAAAAGTTTATTATCACTCTAGTTCTTCATTTTAAAGAAGAGGGAGTTCAATTTAAGGTTTCTCATGATGATTCGGGTCACGGCTTGGGTAATATCATAATGCATCAAAGTGAAAAAAAATTATGGATATCATTAGTTATGACCCCATGAATGTGACTATATCACCCATGATATCTTGGTAGTGGTAGTTATGTTTTCACTGAAGTTGTGGAGATACTACCTTATGAGTGAACTCATTATGGTTTTCATTGATCACAAGAGCCCGAGGTATCTCTTCTCCAAATGTGACTTGAACATATGATAGTGACTATGGATATAAATCTTAAAATATTATGACTTTGAGATTTCTTATAGACTGAAAAATATTAATTTTAGTGTTGATGAGCTCAGTAGGAAATCACATAGTGATGTTCTGTGTAAGTGTGAAGATTCTTCAAGAGTGAAGGAAGAGCTCTCCATGATGCATCTTGATATTATATAGGTTATTAGTCTAGGTTTACTTTATAGATTATAGTAAAATCATATTTAGTGTTGTAGTTGGATAAGTCTCAATTGGGGGATTCTGAGTTGAAAGATCAGTGGGATCAAGTTGTTTGTTGTGATTCCCCGAATAAATGGTGTGAGGATTGTCAAAATCATGTGTTATTTTATGGGACGATTTTAATTTCATAGGTGATTCATGAGGTGGTTATCCATGATACTTACAACTCACCATTATCAGTACATATTGGCATAGAAAATATTTATTTTATTCAAAGAGTTAAATTTTGGTGTCCTGAGTTGAAGTGGTATATCACATAGTCTGTGTCCCAATATTTTCTCTGAAAAAAGGTGAAGGTTAAACACCATGTCCCTTATGGTTTTCTTGATCCATTAGATGTCCCTCATTGGATGTGGGAGTACATTTTGGTGTACTCAATCACCAGTTTACCTTCATATCAGGGAGGTTATGATGTTATATGGGTGATAGTGGACCATTTTATGAAATCCTATCACTTTTTAGCAATCAAGGAGTTGAACTCAGTAGAAATTTATTTGAGGAGGTATCTAGAAAAATTAGTGAGGATTCATGGATTCTTGGTGATGATGATCTTTTATCATGATCCTCATTTCACCTCAATGGTGTGGAGAGGTATCCATCTTGCTTTTGGATCTTAGTTATTTCAAAGAACTAATTTTCATCCATAGAAGGACAATCAGATAGAGTGGACTATATAGAATATTGAGGAAATATTTTTCACTTGTGCATTGGATTTTGGAGATTTTGGATTAGGCACCTACCCATGGTTGAGTTTTCTTAAAATAAAATCTTCCACTCCACCATTGTAATGACACCGTATGAATCTTTTTGGGGATGGCCTTTTTGTTCTCCATTGTGCTAGACTGGGGTCTAAGTGTCAATAATTATCAATCCAAAAGTAGTAAAAATCACAACACATATGTTTTAGGTTATTCATGTGAGGATAAATTCAATATAATATTATGAAAATTCCTATGAAAACTATATAAGGATACCCCTATAGTTAAATTTTAGAGATCATGTATTATTGAAGGTGTCTGCACATCATGGTCAGTAAAGGTTTGGTCATTAGAGTAATTTTCTCCTTGGATTTTTGGTCCTTTTATATTGTTGGACCATGTTAGATTCATCACGTATATGTTATCACTTCCCCCATATATGATCTAGGTTCCTGATGTCCTTCATGTGTCGTATCTACTCCGCTATCTTCCATATGACTATCACATCATCAATTGGGGTTAGATCAATTTTAATGATGATGAAATATTTTAGGAGTGACTTATGGAGATCTAGGACTATCAATAGAAGAAAATTTATGGGAATTCTATTCCCTTATTTTGTGTAATATAGATACAAGGTGTCATGGAGGAGAGAAATTAGGAACATGAGTTGTACATACACACTAAGTATCCTAAATTGATTAATGTTGAGTTCTTCTTTTGTAAAATATTATTTTTGATTTGGACCTTTATCTTTCTTATGAGATGGTTTTCTCTACCTTTATTCCATGTTTTTGTTATTTATATTGTTTTATAGGTATCTTCCATGGGAGAGTATTGCATAATTTTGTGGATTGATCCTCAAAGTGGGGTGTTTATGAACCTATGATGGTAAGATCCTTAAGAGACATCTCATGAGGTGTTTGTTCAAGTATTATTTTTCATTCCTTTCTATTTAATTTTTCTTCTAAATTCTCAATCAAGATAATTTCTTATGTGGTATCTAATGTAAGGGAATGGATCCTTGTATCTCATTACTTTGTGTGTTTTATGTATTCGAGGTTCTATGAGGTGGCTCGAAGGAGGAAGTGGGGTTAAGATGAAATTTCATTTGTGGAGTCGGATTGTGGTATGAAGGATTATGTTTCACCATGGATCCCAGTCAAGAGATTAGGTCAGGGTGTGTGTTGGGATTTGTAATGTAGAGTATCTATGGGAAGGTTTGAGCGGTTCTACCTTTTTCATGGTCACTCTATCATAGAGTCAAGTTGCAGAGTCATATTCTTCTTTAGCAATGGAATTTTTCAGTGTATTAGTTTACCTTATTCCATGTACATTGTCCTAGTTTATAGGATCTATGGTGTGGACCATGTAATGTTTTCTATATGTTCCTTTGACCATGTGTTTTTCAGATTAGTGTCTTTCCTTATGCTATATTTTTTTCCTATGTAAATAACAATGTGTTGTGGTGTAGGGTGTTACATCATAGTCTTATAATTTTCAGTTTTCCTATAAATTCTCAAAACCCCTAAAAACATTCTTTTATCCCAACCATTATCTTGAAAACTAGGTGACCAAAAGTGAACTTTAAAAAAATCCCTTTTGATTGGATTTGACACCTATAATTATGTGTTTGATATGTGGTGATCAAAGGTGAATTTCCCACTTTTTCATCTGGGTTCTTCTATGTTCGTCATTGTTTCCTCACATTATACCTTTATATATAGTTTTAGTTGATCTCCTTCATTATTATGGAGCTCTATTGATGTATGGTGGCATTTTTTGGGGTGATTTTCCTATGGACCATCAGTTACTTATGGGAAATATGATCGAAGATAAATGATTTTTATTTTGTTCTCATTAGAATAACATTTAAAACCTTAAGGTAATGGATTCATTGATTCTCCATTTTTTAATTTAAATAATAAAATTACTAGCCTTTATATATTTGGGTAATGGAGTAATTAACCCTAATAAATATTAAACAATAATTAAATTAATAATTGTTCTGGGTTGTAGCAATTGTATATGTTTATGCAGTGTTAATGGTTTGCCTCTTCATTTTCTAGACAGTGTGCTATCTATGTTTATGTTATGGTTTACCATGTTTGTTTTCTTGTAAATTGGATAAATAACATAAATATAGTAATTCTTTTTAGATAATAATATAAAGGGAAATCTTAATCGCTATCATTCTTCTTCAAATTGATGAAATTGGAATTTATGCTTGAATCAGGTTTAAAAGATTAATAGTTATTGATTGTTGTTTCCTTAGGTTTCATGTGGTTTTAAATTGTGATAAATGAATCAATTAACTCAAGATGGTAAAAAAAATGACTTTATAAAGATAATTTTTTGGGGTCAAGCGATCTCATTTGTTTATAAAGGTTAGATTCATTAGTTATAGGGATCAGTTGGCATGTTCGTTGTTTCATGTTTACTTTTTTTCTTATGTGATTTCTCTAGATAAGGATCCCTAAAATATGACATCATGTGAGATTGGGATGGTGGATGTTTTGGTAATAATGGGTGGGTATTACTTATTTTATGTTAGCAATTAGCACCAAAAATGGTGTGATGTATGGTGATATGCATGGTGGTGTTGGTGATAGTACCAGGTTGGTGGTAGCAATTAGTGCCTGAGATGTTGGGATGTATGGTGGTATGCATATTTTTTTCAGGTATGACAATAAGACTGATATTATGAGATAAATATATTATTTACCATTGTCTATTATGTTTAAATATATGATGCTTCCATGATAATGAATTTTCTTTAATGGTCAGATGGTTGGGTTTCTTATTCTTTATTCCTTTACCCACTTATTAACATAGCTGGTTGTACATGGTTTATAAATATTTTATGATAGCTTCGTATGTGTCCTAAAATACCTATAATAATGGAGTAGAAATTATTAATAAATTATTTAACCCATGGGGCTGGGAGTCTGATGGAAGACTTTGAATATTTAACGAACCAGCTTGAGTCAACCGGACACATCACACTATCTAGCTCATCATAAGACCTCAAGCACGTCTCTCTGAACTCAAAAGGCTACCAACCAATAGTGAGGGAATAAAAGATAAATTTTGGAAATTATATCCTATGGTCAAAGTACAATAATAGTATAAATAACAAAAATATTCACAATGAAAACCATATAGTATGAATAATAAATAAACATAAACAGAAGCATTCTATGATAAACGTTATAACGAACCATCCCAAGTTGACTTGACATGTCATGAGATATTTCTTTATACAAGACCTAAATAATACCAACCTTAACACCAGAGGCTTCCAACCATTGGTAAGGCTATAAAATATTCAATGGAGATACTATACACTTTCGTAAAAGTGTAATAACAGTGTAAATAACCAAAACATCCACAAGGATAAACATCAGAGTATGCATAATAAATAAACTAAAATAGAACCATGATATGATAAAACAAATGTATCTTACATTCATATAGATTCAACAATGAAAAACAAAAAAAATGATCACCCTCTAGTCTGGCCAAAAATAAAAAATAAACAAATAAAAATAAATACATTTTGCTTTACTACCAACACCGAGATGAGCCACATACCTGGTCTCCATGACACTCAAGTTGTACCATCTTGATCCTAAGACTCTAGATGAGCAGTTCCACTCAATAAATAAACATTAATCCTTGACCTCATATACCAAGAAACTTTTTATCCAACCTTAAGGTAGACATCAGGTCTTCATGCACACCAAGGTGCACATACAGGGGGTGAGAAATAAATCTTAGTAGGATATCCTCAATGGTTAACCTATAAGATGCTATCATAAAAAGTGAATTCAGATGATATATACCCATAATAGATGAAAATAATAAAATATAACATAAAAAGTAACATTTTTATGAAAATAAATGTGCTAAAAATAAGGAAAACAACCAACCGTGAGTTCAAATTTGACACCCAATGTAAAAATACCCCCACATTGGCCCCAACTAAAGTATTTAGAGAATGTGTCTCATCTAGTAAAACAACATTAGTTGAATACTCCATTTCAAAAAAGGAGTTCCAATACATATAAATGAAATTTCACAAATCTCATCCCTTGGGTCAAAACCATGGGTATCCACCCGACAACACACATCTACCAGGATTTAGGACTCTAATGACATGATCCAAACTAATGATAGGTATCTAATCCACATATATGATTAAATATCATATCCCAAAAGTCCTACATAATATGTCAAGATCCAAAATGTTCCCAACAACTCACCTCCATGTGGGTTCCATCAATATGGACCTGATGAATACACTACCATATATGGTCAATCTATAAAACTATGCACACAGAGCACCCACAATTCAGGGAGTACATCAGTATCTATGGAAAGTAACCTTTATCCAGATCATAATAATCAACTATATGGGTTCACTTATAAAGATATTACATTATCTCACTAAACTTGTCTAACCATAACCATCAAATGGAGGTGAGAATAAGATAAAAACATAGGGCCAATGCACAATCCAAGGTATCCCAAGTCTCTCCTCCCCAAACCAACTTACTGAGTAGAAACTACCTCAAAAATCATGGAAAAAGGCCAAATGAATGTTGGATGATTTAAATATTAAACCCACCATCCAAAAAACTATACTAGTATTGTCGATCAACTCTTGACCAATAAATAATGGTTCCTCTCATGGTCCCTTGGATCTCAAAATCCAAAAAAACCACCATGAGCTCTCAATGATCCTCCGTAGGGCTAAAAAAACTTGGGAATCCCACATACCCCATGGTAATAGCATAAATATACATCCTTCTAGGGGTTCCCTTGCTACACCCAATATGTTTATCCACACCTATGAAAAGTTTCTCAATTGTCCCGAATGGAACAGAAAGAGAAATACACCCTATGAGGGGTTTATTGATAGCGTTTTATGGTGTTATTAATTCCCTATGATACTATGCCAACACAAAATTTATAAAACCCAAACTATGCTACTCAATTAATTAAAAATTTAGTAGAGAGGAAGTTCGAGGTGGATCCATAGGGGTGGTGAAATCAGTTTATTTATAATTTCAAAAGATTTTTATTATTAGATTGATAAATATGTGATAAAATATTGATTGGATTTGAAAATACAAAAGAAATCAGATTGATTGAATTGTGATCAAATTTGGAAAGTGTGTTGAGGTAATGTAATTTCCAAGTTCAAGTGCAATTGTATTTTTAGAAATTAAATTGATTGATTTATGATTGGTTTCAGAGTCGAGATGGGTTAGATCCAATGGTAATGGTATCCCCTCCCCAACATGGAAATCTCCTATTTCCCTTGGTCTAGTAGTTTAGGGTGTTGTCGAATCAAGTTTTTTCCCAATACCAGTTTTTAAACCTGATTTTACATAATGTTGACAATG
Source organism: Viscum album (assembly GCA_963277665.1). Taxonomy (NCBI): domain Eukaryota; kingdom Viridiplantae; phylum Streptophyta; class Magnoliopsida; order Santalales; family Viscaceae; genus Viscum; species Viscum album. Next base: position 1,836,161,464 of record OY728161.1, read on the forward strand.
GTAATTTCATCTTTAGGGTAGTTATTTGCACAATTTAAATGTTCCTTTTTCATTAAATTATCAATGGTCATGATAAAAAAAATAATGGTATTTGAAGTTTGAATTAGAAATTACACAAACCATATCATGAATAAAAAATAAAATTAAATACAATCCACCTTTCCCTCTTCAATTGCATCACCCTAGCACTGGTGTGTTTACCCCCTCATCCTAATGATTAGAGAATAAGAGGAAAGGACAAAAAACATAAAAGAAAATAAAGAAGGAACTTAGGTAGGCACAGCGTCTTCACTCCAAGCTTTGATCTCTAACCGAATTCGAATGCTCTAAAGGTGCATCTAGGGGCTCTATTTATAGGCACTGGAAAAGTTCTTCCCCACCCCCATCACAAAATTTACTTAAGCTACATGTCATATAGTATCAATCCTTTTTTTGTGTATCTGTGTGACACGTGCGCAGATCTCGGCTGAGATTTTAAAATGTTGACCACCTACACAATGTGTACTTATCTTAAACATTGTGTACTCCTTTTCTACATTACCTCTGTGTCTTTGAGAATATTTCTAAAATATTGATCATAAATTTAAAGCTTGACCACTATCACATCGTGTAGTTAAGGTACACGACGTGTAGTTGTGGATCAAATCATGTATGCTCATCGTGACTTGTTCTGGCATTATCCTACTTCTCCGATGAAGTCGTGATTTTTACTTGTCGTTCATGACATATAACGGTGTTTTTTCAGTTTTCCATCTTGGTTCTTCCTCAAAAATCTGGTTTTGTGCTACTTCGCTTCTCTTGTGGAATGAAGGGTCCTTTTGATGATATTTATATTCCTTTTCATTCCTTTTCCAAAGATTCATCATTTCTTTCCATAAAAAATAACGAAACTCAATTTATTTCCAAAATTATAAATATTATTCATTTAAATCCACAAATAAATATACTAAAACATACTTAAATGTAAGCAAGAATTACTCTTATCAAATCTCCCCACACTTGAATGCATCCTTGTCCACAAGGATAGAATCTCAACTTACTATAGAGGACATTCACCTTACCACTATTTAAATTCAATTTCAAAAAAATCAATTGATTAAATGGAAAATTAAATTTTCAAGCATAACCCAAGAAAATTCTTCAACCCCCTATTTTTCAAAGAATACAAATCAACCATGTATTTTACATTTATTCTTTGAAAAAAAAAAATTCATTCATCTATTTTGATTTTTCAATACATTATTAGTATGAATTCTACTTTAAATCTACCTCACTTGAATTTTGTTGCTCGCCATTAGGGTACAAATCTAATTAGCGCGATTCACAAACCTCAAGAACATGTAACTTACCATAGGCTTGCAAAGAATCTAACATATCCACTGCATAAAGACAAATTAAAAATTAATCATTAGGGTTTCATCATTAAGGGTCAAATCACTCTGAGGATTCAGGGTAGGTAGGAAAATGATGTAAAAATTAAATCTCAAAAAGGTGGTTTTGACTCTAAATAATTTTGTATGATAACAAAAAACATCTCAATGAAATTATCCCTTTACAAATGTTATTTCTCTCTTCCCTCAAAAATCTCAAAGTTGTCTCATGATACATGTAATTGAAATGATAGAATCAACCTCTCTTCTCCTTTTCCTTCATTTTATATTTACATTTTTTTTCTTTTTCAAATGTTATTCTTGGTAAAAATCTCACCTCCATTACCTAACCACATATAATAAAAAATCTGGGGTCTAGAAAATGGCGATTTTTTATCCTCCCAAGACACAACATAATTTTTTTAGAAATAGAGGTGAATAATAAGATACAATGAATGATGTCATGTCCTCTCATCGATTAAAATAGAGAATCCCCTCAATAAAATATCCACATTAAAGTATATCCCGGTACACCCAATAGTTCCTCTCCAACACTTATTCTTTTCAATGTCATGCAAAACATTTTGATGAAGGTAAGAATGGATAAAATGGTCTTGTAACATGGTCCATTTCCTAAAAAGGAAATTCATGGATTCTATGGGCTTAAAGAAAATTAGGTGGTTATTAGGATAAGGGATAACAAAAAAAATGCCTCAATAATTTTAAATGTTATTTTTTATAGTCATAGATTCAATAAGATGCAAGGAAATTTCTAGAAGAATACATGTCTGAGTTTCTCAATAAATATACTATATAAATAATGGAAAATATTTGTCTTAGTGTATGTCTTGGGAATGGGACGAATGGTTAGTTCAATCACTCATGTAAATTCATACGAATAATTAAATCAATTAATAAAAACATCATAAATTCAATACATGGGAAAATCTTAGATAAATTTCATCTACAATGATTAACATACCCTTTAATTCCTGATTTTTTTAAATCGTAATCTACATAATTATCTCTGCTAATTCATTTTTCCATTTTTCTCATTCAAATTTATTGACAATGAAATTTAAATTCATGACATGGTAATTATCCTGGGTATTTTTTTGTCACCTAGATAAGGTAAGTAAAGAATGAATCAAGTGTGGGGAATATAGCATCAGTTAAATCTATAATCATTTGAAATATGGTGAACAAAATAAAAAAAATTAATTTGAAACTCTTACTCCCCTTTCATGTGGGAGTTCAAAGTTTACTGTACAGTTATGTCTACTCATGTTCATGACGTGTCCTCGACCATCATGTCATGTAATATTCTTGATACTTCTTCTTTTGATTTTTGTATTTTGCTACTACATTGGGTCTTTATGGTCCTGCAAATAAATAATGAATAGGTGAAATCACATGTCATTTTCAATGAATTTTAAAATATTTGGAGTGAGAGAATACATTCCTCAAAAAAAACAGAAAATAAACAGAAAAAACTTTGGTTGCCTCCTTAAATCTCTTTTTTTTAACTTCATTCGCTCGACCTTACCTCTTTCAGCTCCAGATAATATGATAGATGATTGAAGTTGTTGTACCTCTTTAGGGTCCATGAATGGTCTCAGTTGTGTCTTATCCACATAGTTTGGACCCTTTGCTTATTCTATAAACATCTTAATCCTTCCAGATGGCAGTACTTGCTTGATCTCCATTGGACCAATACACCATTTCTTCTTCAATCCTAATGAACTAAATGGAAGTTCATATACCATCCATACATGTTTTCCTTTCTCAAGTGTAGTGGAGTTGTTCACTCCATTGGGTTTAATAGTCTTTTTCTTCAACTTATCTTTCTTTTGTGGTTGAGCATCTTCTTCTTGAATGAAACCATCTATCTCATGTAACTCTTCAATCTGAGTAACATCCTTAATTTCAGTTTTTTCTATTTCTCCAAACTCATCATCCTCTTGCACATAATAGTTATTCATTTACTGGTGGATGTAGAAGCTCACTTGATAACTTCCAACTCTTAGAAAGAGTTCTCCATTCTGAACATTGATTAGCACATTCCATGTTGCTAAAAATGGTCTTCCTAGAATTAGTGGAGTCCTTTCCTCTTCTATATCCAGCACTTGAAATTTTACTGTGAAGTAGAACTTATCAACATTGATCATGACATCTTTGATGAATCCTTGGGGATGCTTTATTGTTGAGTTTTCAAATCATAGTGAAACTTCTGTGGGCTTCAGACCTTCCAGTCCCAAACTCTTGAAAGTATTATATGACATGATATTGATGCTCACACATAAGTTGCATGAAGCCTTCCCACATTTGTTATCTCCAATAAATATGGGAATTGAAAAGATACTTGGGTCTCTTTTATTTTTATGTAGGTCATTTGATACCACTACCAAACACTCTCATGTTAGTGGGATGGTTCCAATCTCTTCCATCTTTTTCTTGTTGATTACTATCTCTTTCATGAATTTTTCATAAGTTGGCATGTTCACAAGAGCCTCTGTAGAGGGTATATTAATATGAAATTTTTTAAAATGATCAATAAACTTACCTCTCTACATGTTGTTCTTTGTTTGTGACATCCGCTTTGGAAAAGGCATTCTTAGCTTGTACTGAGGTGGATCTTTTTCTTTTTCTTCAACTACTTGTTCCTTGTTAGGTTCGACTTCCTATTTTATTTCTTCCATTGGTGGTTTCCCAAAAAATTCTATTCCACTTACTTTTTTTTCTTCCCACTTCTAAGTTCAATAGCTTTCAAATCTTCACATGGGGGTTCTTTAATGAACCTTGGAAGCCCTCCACTTTTTATCTATCTAAGTGTCTCAGCTATTTTTCTAAATTAACAGTCCATATTCTAAAATATGGCCTTTTGTTATGATGTTTCTCCTCTTATATCCTTGAGTGCAACCCCAAAAGAATTCATGAATGTTTCCACTGTCCTCTCCAATGAATAGACATGGCTCATCAGTGTGGGACCCTTTGTTTCTTGCTCTTGGTACCCTTTTGGTATCTGTTGAAATCCTTGGACTTAATATTTTTGTGTCCTCCATCCCTGAAATTTATTACCATGATTGTAGTTAGCATAATTTTCATCTTCAATATGTGCACCTTGGGGGTTTGGTTGCTGACCCATCATGACATCCATGTTTTTGGTCAGCGACTCAAATTGTGCTATCATCTAGTCATTATTGTTTACTAAATGAACTCTTGTCCACCGTTTCCCTTCTCCTTGTCACTGTAAACTATTTCTTACCACCTCATCCAGAAAATTTTAGATTGCTTCTAGTGACTTTTTCATTAGTGATCCTCCGGATGTAGTGTCAAAAATTGACATGTTTTCCTATAAAAACCACATATAAAATGTTTTTATTAGTATCCATAACTCTATTCCATTACAAGGAAATTATCTATTCATATCCTTGTACGGTTCCCATGCAGAGTACAATGATTCATCCTCAAATTGACAAAAATTCAAAATGCTTACCCGTATGTCCATTGATTTAGAAGGTGGAAAGAAGCCGGTGAGAAAATTCCAAGATAGCTCATCCTATGTAATGATGGAATGTGTAGGAAGGCCCTAAATCCAATATTGAGCTTGATCTTGTAATAAAAATTGGAAAATATGAAGTATTACAACATCACTTGGGACATTTTTAAATTGGAAGGTCTCGCAGAGCTCGAGGAAATCTCCTAGATGCCTGTTTGGATCTTTATGTGCAATTATAGTGAATTGTGCACTGTTTGAAATCATTGAAATTATAACTGTCTTGATCTCAAAATAGTTTTAATTGATGGGTGGTGTTGGGATGCTCAGTTTATTTCTCATGTGGGATGGGTTCCCGTAGTCAGCGAGCGTCTTCTGCCCTTTATCTCCTTGAATAATTTCATTTTGTTTTGTGCCTGTGATGGTTATAGTTACTTTACTCCCGGTGATTGGTTAAAAATGCTGGGTTGAATCGATAATTTCTTTTCCCTTTGATCTTGTGTTATATTTGTGCATATATCTGAAAATCACAGTACAAAATTCCCAGAGTAAAAAGAAAAATTGAAAAAAAGAAATAAAATTGAACTCCTAACAACAAAAAGGTTGTCATCCCCAATAATGACGCCAGTTTGGGATCCCCATAGGGAATCGCTAATTCCCTACGGTACTATGGAAAAACAAAATTTATAAAACCCAAACTATGCTAATCAATTAATTAAAAATGTAGTCGAAAAGAAGTTCAAGGTCGATCAGAAGGGACAGTGAAATTAGTTTATTTAGAATTTTAAAATATTTATTTTATTAAATTGAGAAATATGTGATAAAAGATTAATTGGGTTTGAAAAGATAAAATCAAGAAGATTGATTGGATTTTGATCAAATTTGTAAAGTGTGATGAGGTAATTTAATTTCTTGGTTCAATTGTAATTGGATTTTAGAAAGTAAATTGATTGATTTATGATTGGTGTAGGAGTTAAGACAAGGTAGATCCAATGGTCATGGTACCCCCTCCTCAACACAGAAATCCCCAATTTCCATTGGTCTGGTAGATTATGTTGTTGTTGAGTCAATTTTGTCCTGATACCAATTTTTAAACCTGGTTTTTCCTAAAGTTGACAATGGTCATTCTGTCTTTAGGGTATTCGGTTGTGCAAATTAAATGTTCCCTTTTCATTAAATTATCAATGGTCATGATAAAATAAAAATAAATGGATTGTAAGTTTGAATTAAAAAATGCACAAACTAACTCATGAATAAAAAATATAATTAAGTCCAATGCACATTTCACCCCTTAGATTACATCACCCTAGCACTAGCAAGTTTATCCCTTCATCCTGAAGAAGAGAGAATAAGAGGAAAGGATAAAATAAAATAAAAACATAAAATAAAATAAAAAATAACTTGGGGAGGCGTATCAACTTCACTCCAGACTTTGATCTCCAGCCAAATTTTAATGCTTCAAAGGTGCATCCAGGGTTTCTATTTATAGAAGCTAGAAAGGTTCTGCCCGACCCAGGCCATGACATGTACTTTAGCTACACATCATATAGTGTCAGTCCACTTTTTTTTATCTGCATGATGTATTCATGGATCTCAGTTTAGATTTTGGAATGTTGACCACCTACATGATGTGTACTTGGTTTACACATCGTGTACGCCTTGTATGTATCACCTCTCTGTCTGTGAGAATCTTGTGTAAATATTTCTCATAAATTTGAAGTTTGACCATTTTCACGTCGTATACTGAAGGTACATGATGTGTACTTGTGGATCATAGTGTGTATGCTCATCATGACTTGTTCTGGCATTAGCCTACTTCTCTGGTAAATTCACAACACACACTTGTTGTACACGACATGTAAGAGTGTTTTTTTCTACTTTTCTAGATTGGTTATTCCTTTAAAATCCTATGTCTCACCACTTCACTTCACTCGTGACATGAAGGCTCATTTTTATCATATTTACCCCCCTTTTTCATTCCTTTTCCACAGATTCGTCATTTCCTACCATAAAACATAAATCAAATCAATTCATTCCAAAATTATAAATATTTTTCATTTTATTTCACAAATCAATATACTTGAAAATTCTAAAATGTATGTTTGAATTACACTTATCATTCATCCAACTCATCCAAATAATAGGACACACCCAGTATGTAAACATCCCAAATGGACCTTAGGGACCTCAAAATAATCCTTGATCAACAATGTTACCAAAGGGGAATAAAAAAGCACAAACACACCTACAGGGGAATCTCAGTGATCTTTATGACCACCTCCAAGTAGGACCCTACATGGGTACCACAACACAATACAAACCTATGTGGAAAACCCACTATAAGAAAACCCCGACCGGCCTTCCCAGCATACAACTAATTTTTGAGTACTACAATGGTGTGTTCCTTATCATTCCATTACTTTTATAGTTTTGTTTGTTGTAATTGTTCATGGGAGGTTTCAATGTTGTTTAGTAGAGGTTATAGGTGAAGCAGAGTTGTTGTAGTAAATGCATGTTATGTATTGTCTACAAAACATGTAGTCAGCTGGTTAACATATTATATGTGTCCAAGGGGGGATTCTTTAGATGTATTACACATTATGTAAGTGTAATTCATGATGTGTATTAAATAAAGGCTGAGGTGACATGTTTTTCAATGAAGTGTGAAAATTTAGTAAAATATGAGGATTACATGTTGTGTAAAACTTACACAGCATGAAACTAATGGGATTCAAGGTATTATGTTCTTTTTCTTGGAAAAACTTTCATTCATTTATATTCACAACATTATATCTAATTTTAAACAAAACCTAGGATTCCCAAGAAGTACTTATATCCCCCTTTTCCCTTTCTTCAATAAGTTAGTTCTGGTATCTATCTTTTGGTGATCCATGATGAGTTCTTCTCCTTTATCCCCTTATTTTCATCCATAATTCTCCCAAGGATTCACTTTGGTGATGTTGTTTTGGTTTGGGGTGTGTGTTGGGATTCATTTTTAAGTTCTTTTTGTGCGGTGTAGTTTGATACATGGTTTCTTATGGTGAGGTTGTGGTTTGTGGTCACTTATCTTTTTCCCTATAGTGCGCAATGAGTTGAAAAATCTTCTTTGAGGTAGGGAAACCCTCCTTTCTATTTATTATGTATCATTTAGGACTGGTTTACTTTTTCTTATTTGTGGGTTATGTTTGTTCTTTATTATTAAAATATAAATAATTTACTAATTGAAATTGAAGGGGGGAAAGGGTTTGTTTCACATATTTTACATCTTTTTTTAATTATTGTGATATGATGAACTGTATGGGCTTGATGCCCCATTAAAAATTGTGGTTTTTAGAGGATTTTATTGCACTGGATGAAATGTGTTATGACTATTAAGTTTATTGTGATTATTTTATATCACCCCAAAATAGAAATTAGCTAACCACATATATTTGGATTATGAAATGGTTGCCACAAGATTATGTCTTGTGTTATGACACCCCTAAAATAAAGTTAAATTTGATAAAATACCCTTTATTAAATGTATAAAATTATTTTGATGTGTTTTGTGTCTGGTTGTGTTGTGGGGTGAAGATATGTGGTTGATGTGTGCTTAGGGATTGTGGGGTGCTAGTTTTGATCGTTGTGATTTTGGGGCAGTAAGGTGTTTGTTGTTTGGCCATGATTTTGGGGTGGCGAGATGGTGTTTGTTTGGTTGTTCTTTTGGGGTAGTGAGGTGGTTACTCTTTGGGTGCGCTTTTGGGGTAGTGAGATGGAGGTTGTTTGGCCATTATTTTTTGGGGAAAAGGTGGTTTTTGTTTTTTCCTATTTTTGGGGTAGTGAGGTGGTGGTTATTTGTTCATGCTTTTGGGGGTGAGGTGATGGTGTGATGGGGATGATGATCTATTTTCAATGTGTGGTTGTGTGGTGCTAGATGCCAAGGTAGTGATAGAATAAATATAGATTTTAATCATGATTGAAATCCTAGGTGTTTGGTTCAGTTAATGGGGTGTTAAAGGATAATGAATCAATAAATTATGTATTTTTTGTTTAAATGTATATGATGATTAATAATGAAATTAATGGGTTGGATAATGGATTTGGTTGGAGATGTGATGTGGCTTGTGGTATGTTTGGTGTTATCCATTTACAACGGTAGTGAAATTGGGGATTTTGTGAGTTGGTTTTTTTCTTTTTTGTGAACCCGTTGGTTGGGCTTGTTCATGGCTATATATACACTTGTATACTCCTAGTGATTTCCATACACACCCCACTCACATCGAGCAATATATGTAGACTACTACATAGTCACATGGGGGTGTTTTTTCTAACATCTCGGTGATGAGTATGGATGGTTAGATACCTACTCTTTCTCACTCTCTCTTCCACGAAATGTAGGTATTTAAAAGTATATGATGGTCAAATGTCTAATAGTGCATTAGATAGTGGTTGTGATATCCTAGGTGTCTTCGAGTGAGATGTGATGTGGTTGTTCTTATGGATCAGTGAGCCTAAGTGTCTTCGGGCGAGATGTGATGTAGCCTAGATGTTTTTAGTTGAGATATGATTTGATAGTTCTTGAAGGGAATCCTATGGTTTAGGTAATTCCATATAGGATGAGGGAATAAGGTTTACATCCTTCATGTTCACAATACCCTGCAACTATGGTTATGGAGGTGGTTGTGATGTGATGGCCCAGGTGTCTGCAGGCAAGATGTTATGTGATAGTGCTTGTGGGGCAATTCCCCAAGTGTATGTGGGTGTGATGCGATGGGACTGCGATTTTGAGGTAGTGGTATATGTTATTATTAAGATATGGTAGCACCATGACGTATGATGTTGGGTTGTGATATTGGAAAATATATTGGAAAGTAGTGTAGGGTACACTTTATCGATATTCTTCTTATTATGTTACTATATTTGGAATTAATTATTTGATGAGCATGCCTCAGTGAGGCTCGGATGGAAATTTATCATGTTTAGGTGTTTCTTGGTTTTTTTGTTTTATCATGGGTGCATTAGTATTCTTCTTTTACATGTGTATGAGAGCCTTTGGTTTTTCTACTGAGTATATTTGTATACTCAACCTATATATATAAATTGTTTTTAGGTTTCTAGTAAGATTATGTGGACCGTTATGGACATTACTAGATCAAACCATGGATAACTTATTTTTTGCTACTTTATATTTACCTTGGGTATTTTACTTTTAGAGACTTTTATCTATATAAGTTATGTTTATACAAGCATTATGGGGTGGTTTTGGTTTATTCTTTAATATTATTCCATGTAGTTTATTTTGGATGGTTCATCTTATCCATTGATCCTATTTTCTTATAGAGGGAAACGCATCCTATTTTGGGAGATTTTTCTATCCTTGGTGCTAGTCTCCAACCCAGGGACTATGGGAGGCGAGACTCGAGGGTTATTATCTCCTCCCCTCATTATGGTATCTTTGGAGGTAGGGTTCGTGATAGGTTCCAACTCACCCACAAGGGAATCCTAAAGTGTCCCTCATACTCATATCAACACCACAATGGCACTCGGTCGTAACTACCATTCTATGGCTCCCAAATAGACTAAAGGCTCCAACATCTCTAACCTTTAGCAACTAATCCTAACATGCATAGACAGACCAATATATCCTTAGAGATACTACATGATCACACATTTTGGGATCCATCCAAAAGAACCTCAAAACAAATCTTTATGGAACACTTCATATAGGCTGGTCATTAAGCTCACAACCCCCTCCTAGGCCTCACATCTCACAAGCAATCCCCCCAGAGTATTATAAATCCAAACCTTAAGGAGATACTCCTAAAAATGATCATCCAATCCAAAACACTATCCATATAGACCCTAAACACTGAAAGGATTCCAAAATCATGAAATATGTGGAAAAATACTCATAATGTAATACTTGCATGTCCAATTCTGACTTCAATGTGAAAAGTAGGAAAAACGCACCAGGGAAGGAAAAGTACACAGTGTGTACTTCAGGTACATGATGTACAACCCCAAAGTTCATCCCTAGTCATGCATCACTGACCACTCATCATATAATTTTCCAAATTACATAGTGTAATAACATTGTACACGATGTGTACTCCACATGGGATATTAGCTCGTGTACCTCATCCTCACTCGACATGTACAAAGAAAGACTACATGGAATTCAAAACCCAGTACATAACGTGCACTCCATATAGGGTGCCCAATTATATACCTGGTCATTTACCTTCACATGGGGTCTATCCAAGCATGATACATGGCCACTGAATATATACCTCACATGGGTTCTGGCCATGTACACTACATGGCATGTGCCCCTAACACACCCCAAGTCACCACCCTAATGATATTATTATTGGATAAAACGTATAGTTGTGTCATTATTATATCTCAAGTTCATTTTAATGGGAATTTTCGATGTAAAAACCATATTATTCATCCTTTAAATGAATTTAATGAGATTTTGGAAATGGATTGTTTCTATCTACTTAGAGGAAAAATTATCTGATAGATTAAGTAAATCACAATTTATATCAACTTATGATAGTATATCAATGAAAGGATGAATATGAACACCCTTTAAAAGAAAATTATATAATATGGGTCCCGATACTGAATAATGATAGACTCTTGGCTCAAATGGGTGGAGAAAAAAAACTAAATATTAGGGATATTCAAAATATAAGGGAAAATATATGTTTCTTAAGTTTTTAAAGTTGATATATCCTAAATAATTATATCTTAAGTAATTTATATATTTTACATACCCTTAAAATTTCTCATTAGTAAGTGATAATTAAAATTGCTTGGATGTAGTTTATTTAAGGGGGGATATAACATCTTGAGATTTTAGTACAAATTTCCCTTTAAAATAAATATTCTTTTTAATATATCACTTTATAAGAAACACCAAACTGAAATGAAACTATGATGCTATAAAATAAAATTATTAAATATGACCACTATAACAGAGGCATTGAGTAAGCAGGTATAAAAAGAAGTAACCATATTACTAAATAAATAAAGAAATTAGAATAAATGGAATTAGGTAGATGTATTATTCCTTATAGAGATCATTTTTATAATCTTGGAAAGGAGGTAGAAACACTAGAGTTTTCCCTAGAAAAATACCAATCCAAACTCTAATAATTATAGTATGAGAAAAATTATATGTGAGAGAAGTTCAAGCTTTTTTAAATTTACATGATATACATTCTAGCTAAACCACCTCTCACAACTACAACTAGAGCATATATTATTGTTTGATCTTACATGAATATATTGAGGGGTAATGTAAGTAAAAATTAGGATGATATAAACATGTAATTATCATTGTAATAAATTATTTATATACAACTTATATTTTATACATTTCACATTTTCACTTTTAAAGAAAAATAAATTTCATTTTCAATATTAATTGATTGATAAAATTACATTAATATAGAAAAATAACTAATAAGAACACATTATGCTAAAAAATATTTTATAAAAAATTGTATTTTTATGTTCTTTATTTTAAGAAAATAAATATATCATAGATAAAGTATATTATTGATATGAATAATATATTTATAATAAATTAATTCAGAATTGATAACAAATAGTAATAAAGAAAATTTAATATTTTAAAAACTCATTTTTCTATAAAATAAATTTTTCATTATATTTTTTTATTTTTCATTTCATGGATAAATTTATTAATTTTATAACTTAAATTTGTTGAAATAAAATTATTTTTTGAATTCATCATGTCAAAATTATCTTTTGAGGATTTTTTTTCTAAAATAATTGATTTTTAGGTGAATATTAAAAAATATAGTTTTCACTAAAAGTGTTCCATTTATGATCTTATCACGAATTAAGAATGACAAGAAAAAACATAAAAAATTATTGATCAAAATTTTATTTAATGAGTAAAATCACTCATTTAAAAAACTAGGTTGAATTTAGAAAACTAATGTTTTACATTTTGAAAACTTAAGTAATATTGTATCCTAATACAAAATTATTTTGTGTTTTTCCTTTAATTAAACATTCTTATTGTGAAATTAGGTTTTGGAATGATTTTAAATCCACATAACTCTTATTTTTAAGAAAATAAATCAATTAATTCCATATAAATCAACAATATTTATAATTTTATCCTAAAGAGAATTTTTTGATTAAAAATATAATTTTTATAATAAAAAATTTCACGTGTTATGTGCGCTAATAATAAAATTAATTTTTCATACCCTTGGAAATTTTATTTGATAAAATTATTTTCAGTTTTTAAATTTTCAAACAATTCCAATTTAGATTTTTTTAATTAATATTAATTACCAAGGTTTAAAATTGGTAACCACAGTAAAAGTCAAAAAAGGTAAAAGGGTTTATAAAGTAGAAAATACGTAAAACATGTTAAAATTTTCATCAAATGATTTTTTTAGCTATGTATCAGCCAAAACATATCCCCCACTCTATTATTTTCCACTTTGGATTCCATTTTTCATGTGAAAAATGTGCTCCTTTTATATTAAGAAATTTTATTTACAAAAGTATCATTCCCTCCGCTTATAAAAGGGGCCTTACACCACTCTTTCAAGTGAATTATAATATTAAAATTAATCTTCAAAATCTAACATTTATATTTCCCTTATATCTCACTCATACTTTTATAATCACTTTGATTCAATGAAAATCCCAAAATCCTCCATTTCAAAGAGGTGCTCCAAGAGAAGGTTCAAACTCTATATGTGAGTAAAAATCGCATCTTAACCATTTTCTTCTCTATCTCCCTACTACAAATATATTTTTCCCATTATAATATAATTAAATATATATTATTAATATACTTAAATTTTATAATGTTAATGTTATACCATTATCTACCCATCACCTTTCATAGAAAAATGAGAACGTCATTCATGCGTACATGTGGAATATTTCCACCTGAAATCAATGTGTATCATTTTTCATAACCACCTTAAGTGGGTGGTTATAAAATGTTATTTAATAAATAAATAGTATATTTATAACCTTTTTATGACACAAAAAAGATAAACTACTTTCAACCTTTCTCTTGTTCAATAGAAAATGAAAACATCATATGCATGTATGTGCAGACTACCACCTCTATGAATTTATGTATTTTGTTTTCCATCTCTAAAATATTTTAGAATTTATATAAATTTCATAAAATATGATTCAAAACCTTAAAAAACTAAATAATATCATTATTATTCTATAATAGAGAAATTATTCCAAAATAATCATTTTCTTAACCATATTCACCAATCAATTGTTGTTAGTTCTTGTTTGTGTTGGTTTAACCATTACATGAGAAATTATTTAAATTTCTATAATGTATGACAATAGAAACTTAAATAATTGAACTATTTTTAATTAATGAACAGATAATGTATGTTTTATTGTTTTTTAAAGGTTATATCTATATTTAACTTATTATTAATACCACCCTTTAATCATTAAAAAATTATCGAAATAAACTTTTCGCTAATTCCATCTTCATGAATCATGATTAGAATTATCATGGAATAAAAGTAAATATTTATAAATAATTATAAATAATATATTACAACACCTTCGATAATCTAGAAATGATGAACTTTTTATATAATAATGGGAATCAATATTTTTACTTTAAAGCATGCGTGAAACAATCAAAATCGCTAGCATTTGATGATTAAAATAAACTCTAAATAACTAATAAATGTACAAAAAATTATTATAATTACATATAAAAATTTTAATTTTTATTAATAAGGTTCTAAAATATATGATTAATTTTGTTATGTTTCTGATACAATAGATTAATGCACTTTCACTGAAGTTGAGAGTAATGTTAAGGGTGTTTCTTAACTTAATATCCTTTAATTGAGTTATAATGATTCTTCTTGAAATTTATTGCTATAAATTCATATCATTATTCCTTATGATTGTATTATGATTTATTCCATCTTTTTTCTAGGGATTTACAATTCTTTCTCATGTCCCTATTTTCATATGATTCTTACTTCAAATATTATCTTACTCGTAAGGGGTTTTCTTGACTGAAATTATTTTCTTCGATCATAATGATTCATCTTTGAGTATAGTTTTACAAGATGGTTATTTTTTATTTTATAATGATATTATAGTTCCATTATTCCTCTTTTTTTAGTAATTACATTAATTCATTTCATTCTTCATAAAATTTGATGATGTTAATAATAATTCACATTCTCTCTAAATGGTCACTTTTTCTTCTATATTCATATCCACTCTTCCTGTTAATGTTCTACTTTATTATTTTGGAATCCAAATATGTTTTATTTCTAGTAATATTAAAATTTCTATTTTCCAATTTTGAAATTAAATATTTATCACTCTCTTTATGAATATATTTTCAATAAATTTGTTTTTAAAATGTTAAATATTATCTCCTTTTCAAGTTCATATTTTTATCTTCCAAACTAGATTTCCTATAAGAACCCTTTTGTATTTATCAAGGATATATTTTTAAGATATATATTCACAATATACCCTAGATTGGCCCATGTTGTGACTATCCCAAGTCCTCCTCTGATAGGACAAGGGCTGACGACTAGCCCCAAGTAGGCATATCCCACAAATGTGAGGAATTTTACTAAGTACTTATACACACGCACACATCTCCAAGCTCAAAATGCTGAATTATAAAAACACTAAGTAGAAAAGTCATGAATACACTAATATAATAACCGCAAAGTACGACAATAGGAAAACTGTAAAGTAAACAGGGCCAGAATACAAACCCACCAAAAGAAAGAGTTTGAAAAAGTGAAATCACAAGTTCCTGAAACTCATCCGCAGAAAAACCAACCTGAAGGGTAGGTGTACGATAGTTGTCTAAATATGTAAGAGAAAACATCATATGTTGGATCACCCTAAGAACTGCCTGGTCCTAGTCCACCTAGGACTCTGTCAAAGAATCGATCATCTGCACAAGACACGACACATGCTGGAAAAGCCTGTGCATGGGTGAGTAAAATAGTACTCAATAGGACACCCTAAAACCACACAGGAATAACACTAAGAAAAACACAAAGTAAACAAAAATAAAATATGAAAATTATACCACAAATAAATACATGAACTACATTCATCTCACAAAAGTAATTCTATAGAACGAAAATCAGGATTATCCAATGTAGTACAAAGCACACATAGTATCGGTAAGACATAGAGTTTCAACAACACACAAAGTGTATATAACACACAGAGTTTCAATAACACATAGAGTGTATATAGGTCATGAATACCCCAAATAATGTAGTCTCTAAGTCACATAGTCTCAAGATCACAGTCATTCATAGGATTCTGCTCGTAATTCCCTTCTTTTGGGAGGACATACTCCTCAAGAAAAAAGCTCATATGCATACTTTCATAAAAACTAAAATAGAGTATCTCAAAAGGATCCTCTAATTACAAGGGTCCCAACACCACAAATGGCTCATAAAATAGACACATTATTAGAAAGTTTCGCTATTTTACTGAAAAGGTCAGACCCAGGTCCAGTTCGGGTCTGATCCGACCCGCCGCACCCGACCCGCCAGCTGACCTGACCAGGTGCGGCTAACCTGGACTAGTTCGGTACGGTCTGGTCCATTGGGCTCAATCTGCTGGGCCAGCTAGGACGTTGGGTCCATCCCACTGGACTACTATAGCAGCTCGGCCAGCTTGGTATGTCCCACTACAAGCGAGTCGGTTTTCTCCACCAGATGTGGCCCACACTAGCTCCACCCCCTGGTCCATCTGGTCTACCCCGATTTCATGTCTCCCCTTTTCTCACCCAATCAACACGGTGCCCCCACATTCAATACAGTCATACAGCGCATCCCAGGTCCCCGTCATGGCTCTACACGGTCTAGTCATCATCACTACGGGCATCCATTATCCTTTGTCACACCTGAACATGGTCTCCGCAGCGTGCCACCGGGCACCACCGTGTGCCACCCACCAGTGGCTCTATTTCTGCAGGTCACCCTCATTTCTCTAGTGATCCATTTTTTAAAATAGATCCACATTCATGATCCTTAGATCGGGACCTTCACAACCTTGGTCTTTGATTTTTCATTCTAGTACTTCGGGGGTCCGATCGAATTCAGATCTTTTTGGAAAAATTGTGTTATGACCATGAAGTTCCAACGTCAAAGAATGAAAAGAATGGGGGTAGGTTTAATACAAAGAATTCCCAAAGAATGGATCCTAGCCTTGTTCATGTTGGCCTTGATCAGTAGTTGTTAGAATTATTAATGAATAATAACATAAGATAATCACAAAGATCTATCTCCCCCTTTAAACCCCGCAACAATTATCCATCCCTCAAGAATGGTCGAACCACGGATCAACCTATTTGTGGGTTAGTCTACATTTTTCCTTTGAATCTAAGAATTGAAATTAAATCACAAAGAGATTAAACACCCAACCTCAAGGTTTTGATTGATTGTTGACGAAGAGATATTTCATTGTTGTCATCGAAGAGTTCCTCCACTCCGCTAGCACAATGATTCGAAATATGATAAATCCTTCATTATCATTCATCGAGAGGGTTTCCTTCCATGTCTTAGAGGAATTTCATGTCTATGGTGATAACCCTGAATTCCATAAAAAAATTTCTTTTAAAAATGAAAACAATGCTACCTCAAATAAAAGTATTTTTATTAAATATATTAAGGGCATTCACGTCCAAAAATTAACTTTCACATCCAGCCCACACCGATCAATGTTAGGCATTGTATAAAGTAAATTAGTGTTCTTAATAGAATAGTTCCCTTGGATTTCTTATTTAGGAACCCTTTTGCAGTTGTTCAAGTTTTAAAAAAACACTCACGCACTTTATTAAAAGAATAACATTTTTCAACGAGTTGTTCTAGGCGTACCAGGAATCAGAATCTCACTCTATCTTAGTGCCTGGTCTTTGATTTTTTCCAATTAATAAATAAAAATAAAACCAGAGAAAATCTGAGTCATTACATTCTTCCCACCTTAGGGATTTACGTCCCTGAAAGAAAAAACAGGGGACACTCAATAGAAAGATGATGTTACTGAGCACAAATATGATCCTCCCACTCCCAAGTTCTATCTTAGAGATTCTCATGCTTCTACTGAATGCTCACTATAATAATTGATTATCCACTATGGAACATTTTCTATCAATCCTCGATCTCTACTGGGTACTCTTCAAATGTCTCTCCATCATTAATTTCCAGCTCTCCCTAGTAGATGAAGTGTGATGGATCATGCGCATACCTCCTCTACAGCAACACATGGAAGACATCATGCACTCGGTGAAACTATAGGGGCAGAGCTAGGTTGTACCCCACCTCTCTAAATCTACTCAGAATCTAAAAAGGGATTATGTGTCTTAGGGATAAGTGCTCACCCCAACCAATTCTTTACAATCCCCATCGAGGTGAGACCCAAAGGAGTAAATAGTCTCCCTCTTAGAACTCCAAAGGCCTCTATCTCATGTCATCATACAACTTCTACCAGCTCTATGCATTCCTCATCCACTCCTAGATGATCTTCACCTTCTCTGTGGTATCCCACACCAACTATGGACCCATGAGTATTGACTCTCCTCGATCTGTCTATAAAATTAGTGACCTACATGGTCACCCATACATGGTCTCAAATTGTTTCATACTAATGGTGGAGTGGAAGTAGTTTTTGTACACGAACTCCACTAGTAATAGATGATCCTCCCAATGGTGGACAAATTCTCGGATGTAATCACAATGTATTTCCCCAAGAACTTGAATGGTCCACCCTATCTGGCCATTTGTCTATGGATGAAATTTCGTTCTCAAGTGTAACAGAGTTCCAAGAACCTCTTGAAATCCCTTCTACATCCAGGATGTAAAGAAAGTATCACGATCCAAGACTATCGTCGATGGGACTCTATGGATTTGAACTATCTCTTACATGTAGAGGTGACCCAAGATCTCTACCAAACTCTTCTCCCAAATCACTAGGAAGTGGGACGACTTGGTGAGTCGATCAATGATAATCCATATTGTATCATATCCCCTAGACTTGAATGGTAAACCCGTCATGATTTCCATCGATATCTCATCCCACATCCACTCTGGCACCTCAAGTGCTTGGGTCAAGCTTGATAGAACCTGGTGATCAGCCTTCACTTGTTTTCAAGTGAGGCATCGAGAAACAAACTCTTCCACCACCTTCTTAATCCCCAACCACCAGGAATGATGTCTGGGGTCATGGTACATCTTTTCCACACCTAGATTTATAGCCAAAGGGGATTTTTGTAACTCCTTTAGAACCTCACCCCACAACACCACTGGTAAAACTGTGCACCCTCTAAAAATAACAACGTGCTCCCCACCTATCAAATATTCATCAGGGGCATACCCTATAGAAAACTGAGCATGTAGAGTCTCATAATAGATATCTCTAATTTCTGTCTCCCTAAATCACTATAAAAGTATAGAGGTGAAAACCATTAACTGGAGGTAACTTGCTCCATATCCATCCACAAAGGATATCTACAACATGGACAAATGCTCTAACTCCTCACTCAGCAACTATAAAATGGATATCCTCCTGAGAGTGGCTACCAATATGTTCCCCTTCACAGGATTATATACAATCTCAATGTCATAGTTCTATAAGAAATCTATCCATCGTATATGTCTCAAGTTCAGATCCTTATGAGAGAAGATATACATGAGTCTTTTGTGGTCAGAGTAGATGGTAAACTGCTCGCCCATAAAATAGTATCTCCACTTCTTCAATGCGAAGAATAACATCGTTAGATCAAGATCATGGGTCACATAGTTCTTCTCATGTGGTCTCAACTATCATAAACCATAGGCGATCACCACTTTCCCTTGCATCAGGACACAACCAAGCCAAGCCACTGATGCATTTCAGAACATTACATACCTGATGCCCTCCTATGGAAATCTCAAGATGGGAGCACTCGTCAACCTATCCCCCAGCTTCTGAAAGCATTTTTGGCACTTCTCTATCCACACGAAAGGTTTATACTTATAAGTTAAACCTTTCAATGGTGCTACTATAATGGGAAATTTGGTTACAAACCACTAATATTATCCATCAAAACCCAGGAAAGATGACACCTTAGTAACACTCTTTAGTGGCTCCCAAGCAAGCACTACCTTAATATTCACCAGATCCACTACAACTCTAGCCTCTGAAATGACGTGTCCCGGAAAGTGGACCTCCTAAATTCAGAACTGGCACATTGGGAGATTACCATAAATATTCTACTCTTGAAGTGTTTCCAGGATGATCCTCAAGTGTATCGCATGCTCCTCCTTGGTCTCCGAGTACACCAGGATGTCATTAATGAATACCACTATGAACCAGTTTAATTAAGGCTAGAAGAACCTTTTCATGAGTCCCATGAAAACTACTAGGAAATTTTTCATTCCAAATGGCATCACCAAGTACTCATATTGTTTTTAACAACATCTGAAATATTTCATTAGGATTTCCTCATCCCGTACTCAAATCCAGTGATAACCTGGTCTGAGGTCAATATTCAAGAACCACCTCACTTCATTAATCTGATCAAAGAGGTTATCGATCCTTAGTATTAGATACTTGTTCTTCAAGTTCACCGGATTTAGGCTTCAGAAGTCCACACTTAACCTCAAGCTCCCATAATCCTTCTTATCAAACAAAACTAGGGCCACCCAGGGCGAAGCACTGGGTCTTATAAAGCCCTTCCTCTGCAGATCCTCCAAGTGTACCCTCATCTAAAGAAGATCTATGGAAGGTATATAATATGAAAGGGTAGATAACAATATCTTCCTATGTTATAGATCAATGTTGAATTCTACCTCCCTACAGGGAGGTAATCCTAGGATATCCTCGATAAATACATCCTCATACTATGCCACCACTTTAGGAAAATGAGGAATCCCATCATCCACAACACCGAGGATAAGGCTATACAACTGGTGATTCATCAGATAAACTCTCCTACAAGTAAGTCCATCCTGTGCTACATGCATTTCCTTTTCACTAAAAAGGAAAACATGGTCCCTTCACCATGCACACACCACACTCTATCCCTAAAACAGTCATTCTAAGCATGTATTGTAAATAACCAGTCCGTACCGAGAATAGAATCGTAAGGACTAGACACCACTACCAAGAGATCCCAACTGAAACTCTCACCTCCAAGAGTGATGTCACATTTTTTTCACCAGTGTGTGATCATCGAATCCCCTCCCCTATAAGTCTCTAAGAATAAGGTTCAAGTCAACAGTTCTACTAGAATCTCTAAGTCTCAAACAAGGGTCATGCAAAAAAGGAATGACTGGAACCTATTTCTGTAAAAACATTATCTAAGGTTTAAAAGACACAAATCGTACATCTAATCACCCTTAGAGAATCAGGGTCATAAGCCTCCATCACCTGCAGTTGGCCTCATCCCTTCCCACTAGATCCTTGAGCCTATGGTAGACGACCAAGGGGTGGTGATAGTAATACTTCAAGCCACTAACCACCTCCTATTGCCCCACCTGCTCCTCCACTAGATCCACCTCCCATCATACCACCATGATCATGTCTCATTCTCTACCTCATCAGTCCCTTGACTATCTCATGATCATCTGTACAACGATTTAGGCAATCTCATGCCAGATGTCCCTGACCACTGCATGAGTAACATTGCATGTCCTTTAGCATAATTACTCTACCCTAGGAGCTTTTCACTACTAATCATATTTCCTTGGGTCTTTCCTTGGATTTCTTGACCCACGTTGGTACATGTATATGTTTTTGGATACCTATCACTGAAGACTCAACTGCCTAGTGTTTGCTGGTATCTCCCACTACTTACGTCGACTCTTCCAGAAAGTTATTCACTAGCATAACTCGCTTTAGCACCCCATAATTTGTAGAGATTCTAAGGGATATCATGGATTCTATAATCTCGTGGGGTATCCCTTTCTCTAAGGTATGATCCTTAAAGAATGGGTCTCACACCATATTCATGGAGTAGTGAGAAAGATTATTAAATCTCGCAGAGTACTTCATCACAGTCTAACATTCCTACTGCAGATGCAGGAGATCCTATTTGAGAACTGAGCGTAACATAGCTAGGAATAACTCTTATTTGAAGAGTCACTTGAAGTATGCCTAAGAAACATTTGCCTCATCATGTGTCTGGTTCACTAAGCTCCACTATCTCCCCGCTAATCCCTGAAGAATACTCGCAGTTAGGACTGCCATCTGGTCAATAGTTTCCCTCATAAGGTGGAAGACACAAGACACTGCCTCCATCCAATCCTCAGCTATCTGGAGAATTAGATCACCCCTAAACCTGGGAGGTCTATACCTATAGAACTCATGTAATTTAGTCAACTTGTGTGTATCCTCAACTAGTGGCGTTGGAAGTAACTACAACTCAAAAGGTGGTGGAATCACTAGAAAACCACCCAAAGGTGTTATCTATGGTACAGGGAGTATCTCTAGTACAAGCCTATGTACCAAAGCCTTATCTCTAGTTGGATCATCCTCATGATCATTCAATGGAATCCTGGCTAGCTAGCTGCAAGGAGGTATCCTCAAAGAGATCAAGATGGTTCACGTTCAATAGAGTATGCTTGGTGAGCTGACTCAAGAAGGGAATGAGAACACACCCAAATCCTATATGATCTATGTACTGTAAATTTCCCAACAACCAATTTTTTCATGTAATGAGTTGAAAAGTAGGTGTCTAGAGCCCTGGTGTATGGATATATCAGCCACCACACCAACACTGGATTCCCTGGGTTGAAAGATGAACTGGAAACACTTAAACAGTGGTTCCCCAAACAAACCTCACAAACTCTCGGTCCTTAAGTAGAACTGACTTCCTCTAATACCACTCTGTCATGAACCTTCTAAGAGGGTCCCATGCCGTGACTACCCTAAGACTTCCTCCAATAGGCTAGGGGATAGCAACTAGCACCAATTAAGAATGTCCCACAAATGGGAGGCATTTTCCTAAGTACCTGTACACATGCACACATCTCCAAGACCAAAATGATAAAATATAAAAACACTAAGTAGAAAAAGCATGAATACACTAAGATACAAACCACAGAGTATGAAAATAGGAAAACTAAAAAGTAAATAAGGCCAGAATATAATCCCACCAAAAGAAAGAGTACAAAAATTAATGCACAAGTTCATGAAACTCATTCGCAGAAAACTCTACCTGAAGTGTAGGTGTAGGATAGCTATCTGAATTCGTAAGAGAAAACCTCGTCTATCTACTCACCCTAAGCAACACATATCCCTGGTCCACCTAAGACTCCATCAAATCGTTGATCATCTTCACAAGACAAGACATGTGAGGGAAAATCCCATGGAGGTTTGACTAAAACAATACTCAGTAGGAAATCCAAAACCACAATGTAATAACACTAAGAAATAAATTAAATACACCACAATAAAATATGTTAAGTATACCACAAATAGATACACGAAGTACAGTCATCTCACACAGGTATAAGTTTGTAACATGAAAAGCAGTATTATCAAACATATTCCACATAACACTTAGTATTAGTAAGACGTGGATTTTCAATAACACATGGAGTGTCGATAACACATAGAGTTTTGATAGTTCATACATCCCCAAAATCACGTAGTCCCTATGTCACATAGTCTCAAGATCATGTCCATCCATAGGATTCTGCTCGTAAGGTGATTTTTCCAGTAGTACCTACTCCTCAAGCTAAAAGGTTTTATTAAAACATTCACAAAGACTCCCTTAGAGTATATAAAGATATCTTTAAATCTCCAGGGTCCAAACTCCGCAAACGACTCATCAAACGGACAAATGGTCTGAAAGTTACTGTTGTTTTACTAAAAAGGTCATATTAGGGTTTGGTCCGGGTCCGATCCAACCCACCAGATGACTCGACCCGGTCCAGTCGACCTAACTTGGCCCATTCTAGTCTGGTCTAGTAAACCGGGATCATACTGCTATTATTATCCCATAGGGATAGTTGGACCTGGCCCACATGGCCGCTAGTTCTAGCCTTCTAGGCCGCTAGAGCGACCCGGCCGTCCTGGTCCGACCCACTACATGCGGGACAGTTTTCTCTGCTGGATGTGGACCACCCTGGACACACCCCCTAGTCCATGTGGTTCACCCAGACCATGTGGCTCCCCCCATGTCACCCAGTCAACACGGCGCCCCTGCGTTCAATGTGGTAGGTTTCCGCATCCCTGGTCCCCATCGTGGCCCCTGCCACCATGGATTAACGTGGTTTGATCGCACCATTGTGTGCTTCCCGTCAGTGGATATAGTTACATAGGTCACCCTTGTTTCTTTGGTGCACCATTTTTTAAAATATATCCACATCTGTTATCCTCGGGTCATGACCTTCACTTCCTTGTGATTTGATTTGTCTTGATAAAACTCTGGAGGTATAATTGCATTTGGAGCCTCCTCGAACAATTACGCCACGACCACGAGGGTCCAACGGAAAAGAACGCCAAGAACAAGGATATGAAGAACACATAGAATTCCCAAATAATGGATCTTTTTCTTTTTAACATCGGCCTTGATTCATCCTTTTTAGAAGGTTTCATGAAGCACAACAACAGATAATCACAAATATATATCTACCCCTTTAAACCATGAAACAATTATCCATCCCACAAGAACGATCAAACCACGAGTTAACCCATTCATGGATTGGTTTATGATTTTAATTTGAATATAATAAGTGAAATTAAATCAAAAATAGATCAAACACCCTCCCTCAAGGTTTGGATTGATCGTTGATGAAGAAAAATTTTGTTGTCATCGTCGACGAGTTCCTCCACTCCGATGGCGCAACGATCCGTAATCTGCTTGATTTGTCATCGTCGTTCGCTGAGATGGTTTCCATCCATATCTTAGAGGAATTTTAGGGCTATGGTGGTAAATCTAAATTCCCTAATAAATTTTATTTTAAAAATAAAAACAATGTTGCGTCAAATAAAAATATTTTTATTAAATATTTTAAAGTCATTCATGTCTAAAAACTAACATTCACATCCATCCTGTGTCGGCCGATGTTAGTCCCTAACTAAGGTAAAGTCACCATTCTGAACATAATGGTGCCCTTATATTTCTGATCTGGTCAACCTTTTAGAAGATATTATAGTTTTAAAAAAAATCACCCACATTCTTTATTAAAAGATTAATATTTTTCAACAAGTTGTTCTGGGTGCATCGGGCCTCTGAATCTCACGTCGTCTCAGCAACTGCACTCAGATTTTTCCCATTTAATTTATAAAAATAAGACCATATAAAATATGATTCATTACATATATTTTAAAGTGTAGTTTAAAAAAATTAATTTACTATCTTGAAAATATTTTTTTGAAATTAATTCGTAATTTCATCTCTTTATGATGATGTTAATAAATGTTTTATTAGAGGTATTTCTCATGGTTTTTCATCCATTTTCCTATATAAAAGTTATAAATCCTATGGAGTTATATTTTTTGGATCATTCTATAAATTATTTTATGAAATACTCCATTGGGTGATTGACTATTGGTATCAATTGAACTAATCCCTAAAGTTAGATTATGTGATACTGTTTGGAAGTGATACATAACCCATTTTTTCCATGGGTTCTTTATGATTTGATGAATGATTGATTTCAAGTGGCACAAATGTTTATATATTTTTGATTTTTGGGGTCCTATATCAACTTCCAGTGCATTGGTTAAGGTTTTATATCTTATGAGATAATTATGTCAAGTTTGGACATGATGTGGGTAGCTATGTTCACAAGGTTTAGTGTGGACATGATATGGTTAACAATGTTTATATGGATAAGCATGTACAAAATGGAGTTATCTATGTTCACAAGGTTGAGCATTGACATGATTTAATTATCAATGTTCACAAGGTTTATCATGTACATAATGAGGTTATCTGTGTTCATGAGGTTGATTGTGGACATGATGTGGTTATCTATGTTCACAATGTTTATTGTGGACATGATGTGGTTAGTTATGTTCATAATATTGAGTATACATATGATGTGGCTATATATGTCCAAAATGTTTTTATTTTATATGATTATGCACATTTTATGTTATATTCCAATGTTATAATTCATGAATCGTGAATATTCTCTGATTGTTTTTCACTCTTGGGTCATGGTATATGTTTGATCATTTAAGAGTAAATGTCCTTCTATTAAGCCTTCTAGATAAATTTTTATTGTCCCATATAATTTTTAATAATATATTTATCTTAGGCATATGTTTTCTTATATTCTTATTCTTTAAACATTGATGACATTTTTATAATTTTTCCCTAATTGAGCATTTAATCTCACCCCATTCTTATGTTTCTATTCCCCAAGTTATTAAGAAAAGTATAACTTATGATGAGTCTAAAAGGGGGTTTAGTGTGATTTGATTATAGAGAAATATCTAGGAGAATTATAAAATATGTTACTTATGTAATTGATCCTCAAAGAAACTAAACCTTTTTTCTTGGGATTTTAAAGTTATTTGCGAGATGTAATGTTTAATTTATGTTAATAATATAAAATAAAGATATATTAAGCTTGGTTCATCTCACATGAAATCATTTTCTATATGTAAATTATGTGTTTTCACGACTATATTTGGGAGTGAATGTATGGGGTGGCTCAGATTCCATAGGCTATTTTATGTAGCTTCCTTCCTTTATGTGATATTTCTTTTGAATTCTACTACATGAACATGTTATAAGTAGGTGGATTATTTATCACTCTACCTTTATTTGGAACTTCAAATATTGTGCATTAATAGTTTATTTCTTTTTATTAATTGATAGATTATTAAAAATCTTCTAATTAATGTTTTTTACCTAATAAAAAATTCTAGAAAGATTTTCTTGAAAGTCATAATATTTTTATTTAGTTTTCAAAGAATGATTTTGGTGTGCCTTTATATTGCATATATTTTGTGCCTTATTGGTTTATACTTATATGTTGGTGATAAAATTGGTGGTGTGTTGGATTGACATGGGTTAGTGTATGTTCATGATGAAAGTATCGTTCTTGGTTGGTTTGGACTTGTTTTTTAGTGATGAATTTTTGGGCATTTGAATTTTCACTACCAAGAGACAAATTGGATCTATTGAATGGGTATGTTCATGAGTTAATCCATTCACGGGGGTTCTTATTGGGAGGGGGAAGCATGAATGGGTGTGTGAGTTAATGGAATGGGTGAGTGTGTTAATATTTGGGTTATTTCATGGGAATAATGTCTTTAAAAGTAAGTGTGGATTATGTTTTGAGTTACTTACATGGTCTTATTGGTATATAAATTGTATTATTCTTCTCTATTTTCTATATAAAATGTGAGAAAAAAAATTCTAATTTAAGTAGTGTGTGTGTGATTTGATTAGGGGATTTTTTACTGAGTTTTTATACTCACCCCCTGTATATGAATCTTGGTGTGTATGTAGTTTTTTCTTGACATATATAGGTTAATAACAGATATGTCATTTTCTAGTGGAATATATGGATTTGAAGGTTTTATGTGATGTAGTTGGGGGTATATAGTTCTCATTGTTGTGGAGCATGGGAGTGTACCAAGTTGGAACTTGTACCTAATTTTAAATCTTCTTTTTATAGTCTTATTTTTATTCACAATTTTCTTCTTCAATTATAATGATTGTTAATTCATATTATGTATTAGAGTCTGGTATTTACTTGATTCATTCATCGTCTATATATGTAATTACTTTGATTTGAATACTATAAGTTTTTTTGTATGTATGGGAAGTCATACCTATGATTGTTTGATTCCCTGGGAATTTATTTCCAGCTTATGGTGTTTGAGGGATGTGCCTAAGTTTCAGTAAAGGGGGGATCTCTCAATTTTCTAGTGGAGCATATGGATGTGATTGTTTTTCGTGATGGAGATGGGGGTTTAGAGTTAGCATTGTCGTGGATCATGGGAGTGTGCCATATTGGAACTTGTTCTTTATTGTGAGTCTTCTTCTCATAGTCTTATTTGTATTCATTGTTTTCTTCTATAATTTTAATGATTGTTAATTTAAGTCATGTGTTGGAGTCTAGTATTTTTTTTAAAAAATATTGGTAAGTCTCTATTTTTATTGAATCAAATATATCCTCTTATTATTCTAGGAATAGGAAATCCAATACATGATTCTTAGACCAAATAGGTATGAAACCCCATTAGTGGTCCAAATCTGAACCCAAATCCAAAACCCATAGTCTGATCATGTGTCCCACTCAGTTTCCACCTGAGACCAAGTGTACTGAGCACCTACAGCGAACCATCCTCCAACGAGACCACCTCCAACTAAGTGGGCCATAGTCCATCACTGAAGTTAACCCTCATCACCATCAGGGTCTACCTATTGAATATCTCCATCCCACCACCAATGAAATCACACTATTTCCTTCAAGAATGAAGGCCTCCACCATGCCAATCCACCCTTCAGTTTCCTCCACCGAATAACTCCAAATGGCCCTCCTACATCGAGGACTTCCTCTCTCTACCATTCGATGTCCAACATTACTATTTCAGCCACTACATCCCTTGAATATACTGATGTCACATAACTCATGTCATAATAAAACCACAAATATGAGGTATTTAATATTTTAACCCTGAACTAGATGTAGGATTTTGGGAAATCTTACCACTGATCTGCTACCCCAACTACATTAGAGTCTATTCTTGCGTTAATTCATGAATCATATATATATGTGTGTGTGTGTGTGCTTTCTTTTAGTTGTCTATTATAAGTTGTTTTTTATGTATGGTAAAATCATCTACCATGATTTAGTTATTCCCTTGGATTTTATTTCTAGCCTTTTGTGTTCAAGGGATGTGACTAAGGTTAATAGTATCTCGATCATATGAAAGTTAATGGGATGGAGTTTGTATGTTAAAAATGGTATTATCTTTTTATGGTACATATGTTTGGATGGTAGTAATGGATATAAAATGTGAAGCTACTTGAAATGTAGAGTATAAAATTTCATTTCTAACCTCTTTTACTTTAGGTTACCACAATGGTCCAGCTATGAAAAGTGTTTTTCAGTACTTATAGGTGTGTTATCACCTCATCGTGGTGGGTTTAAGCGATGAGATTTGTGTTTCATTCATTATTAAATGGACTTATAAATATTATTTTGGCATTCACATGGTGTTCTATTTGTTTTTTATAGGTAAATGCTAACACAATGACTTTGATTACTGTAAATGTTTGGTTATTCTCATGGATGAAGTTGATATTTCTAAGAAATGGTTTCCAAAACATGATAAATATGATTTGGTTTTGTGTTGTTTGTTGATTATTTTTATCATTAATTTGTGTTTATATCTACCCTTTTTTATCATTTAAAGGAACATTAACTTGGGGTTGAATTAAAATTGTATTTAATAGTGATTTTGATAAGAAGTAATTAATTAAATATAAAATGAAATACATGCTATTTTAAAATAATATTAAAAATTTCCAAAATGTACTTAAATACATAATTACATGTCTATTGTCTTTCCTACTTAAAGATTTCAATATGCCTATACTATAGTAAACCATTACATAGGATAGAGTGGATTTTTTTAGCCTTATATATTAAATTTATTGAGATATGACATGTGTAGATTTAAATATAATGATTTAAATGTTTATTCCATGATAATTGTAATTAAACAATGGGATTATAGAAGTTTTACTTTTTTTTTGGTTAATTTGAAGGATTCATAAGGATGTTATATTTGTTTTATGTTAAGTTTGAAATTAGTGAATCATGTCCACTATAATGAGTATAATGGAAATTAAAATGCACTACTGGAAAACTAACCTTTACCAACGGTTTGGAACCATTGGTATAGGCCTCCAAACCATTGGTATAGCCTATACCAACGGTTTGGAGAACCGTAGCCAAGTAAGTCGTTGGGATAGGTCTATACCAACGCTTTCCAAAAACCGTTGGTATAGACCTATGCCAACGGTTTTCCAAAAACCGTTGGTATAGACCTATGCCAACGGTTTTGGAAACCGTTGGTATAGGTAATATGAAATCTATACCAACGGTAATGGAACCGTTGGTATATAAATTCCAAAAATAAAACATCTGCTGGTATTTGATCCCAGGACCCCTCGTTTATCATTGAATGACTCAACCACTAACCTAACATGACTTTTGTGATCATAATTACATAAATATATATATATATTCTCATAAATATTTTAAATTTTTATTTATATAACGTTCTCGGTACGAAGGTATGATAAAAAATGAAAGTACCTATACCAACGGTTGTTAAAACCGTTGGTATAGGTCTTTGGTTGAGACTTTGATTCTGTGTAGTATGTTGAATTTTGGACCACTTTTCCCAACGGTTTGGCCAAACCGTTGGGAAAGGTAGACTTATCCCAACGGTTTGGCCAAACCGTTGGGAAAGGTGGCATATTTGGGGACCTTTCCCAACGGTTTGGCCAAACCGTTGGGAAAAGTGGCCAATTTGGGGGCCTTTCCCAATGGTTTGGACAAACCGTTGGGAAAGGGGACCTATACCAACAGTTTTTGAAAACCGTTGGTATAGAAGCGTTGGGAAAGATCTAATTTCCAGTAGTGATGGTTTTATGTTGAATTGGAGATCTTTCTACCATTTTCAGTCTGTTTTTTTATTCTTACAATAGTTAGATTATTGGTCATGAGATCATTTTGAAATCTATGATATATTAATTTTGTATTTTCAATTTGTATATTTATTGAACATGATTGAGTGGTAATAAAACATTTTTAGCAAAATATTTAAGTTGAAAAATCATGACAAGAAATATGACCATTGAATATGTTTCAAAAAAAGTTGTTTTATTATTTGTAAGAAACTATGAATATGATTTATATTTTTACAATATGATGTAATTATCCTTTGTATGAAACTGGATTATTATAATGAATTTGGTAAGCTTCTCATGTATATTAAAAGGTTGATGCATATTTTCCAAGTGTTAGTTTTTGGTGGTTATAGGGTTTGTTTAGTGGTGTTTATGTGATATGGTTAAGAAGGAAATATTTTATTGATAAACTGGTTTTTAATTTTATTAATATCATTAGCATGTATTTTTTTATAAAATTTTTGGTGTTACATTATGGGTTTTAAAGAGTTTTTACAAAAAATATTTTATGATTGGTATTTATAGTATTAAAATTCTAGAAACGATTTAAATATTTTATTTAGATGAGTTTTTGCAAAGTAAAAAAAATGTTTAATGAAAACCTTGAAATTATTTTTTAAACTCTAGAACTTTGATTATAGTTTTCAATAAATGATATATCATGGTAAATTTATGGGTGGAAACCTTATGGTGGCTTGCCGGAATGGAAATTAGTGATTTATTGTGTCTGTAAAAGATGTAGTTATATATTTTATTGGGAGACTTGTTGTGTTGATTATGTTTTATGTGCTAGTTATGACTTTTGTGCCTTTTATACTGGTGTATCATATGTCATCTTTTGTTTTTCGAGTTAGTTGTTATTATTATTTGGTAAAAATGGTAAGCAGAATGGGGAAATAGGGATATCATGTGGAAATTGTGTCTCGTGAGATAATAATCAAGGTAAATCATGGGAAATGGGACAAAATAAGGAATTAAGTTGGTCACCATGATCAATTTACATTGGCATGGTTTATTTTTTATTGTAATTCATTTCCCTATAAATGGATATCTGAGGTATAACCTTGTGATGTAGGAGTTCTATAATCCAATGTAATATTGATTTTTATTCCTATTGATTCACTTTTACATATTAATATGGAGTTTTTTATCTTTTCAATGGGTATGGGATAAGAATATGGTAGGAGTAGAGTCTTTATTGGTAGAGTTTGGAACTATATGTTTTAAGTCACAAACTAAACTATGAGAACTGTGGATCTGGTTTATTGAATTGGGAAACATGGTTCACTTTATTTTTTTAGAAACCTACATGGTTTGAATTTATTTATTAGGGGTGGTTTTTTGGGATTAGTTTCTAAACATGTAATATCCTTTTATGTTTTCTAATGTATGGGTGATTACATGGTCATGTCTCTGAATTTTTCAATGTGATAGATTTTTACTTGGCAGGGTTGATTGGTATCATTTATATACCCCTTGAGGACTATTACCCTCTATGATTAATGGGTTATTTATAGGGCCTTGTTCTTTTCTTCTCATGTATGGTCTCACCAAGGACTGCTTCAAAAAGGAATGAAGATTCGTGATATAAGGGGTTTGGAATACCTTATTCACAGTTAGTGGGTGATGTGTTAGTAAAACATGAGATCAATGATGATTCATGGGTTTAATTGTTATAAGGGACTTGGGTAGTATATAATAGGATAAAGATTTGGTTTTTTTGTGTTTCTATAATTCTTGAATTAGGTCAACAATTCCAAGGAGATTCAATGACCAAATTATAATAATCAT
The DNA here is from genome assembly GCA_963277665.1 of Viscum album. NCBI lineage: Eukaryota > Viridiplantae > Streptophyta > Magnoliopsida > Santalales > Viscaceae > Viscum > Viscum album. The sequence continues at coordinate 1,836,193,799 of OY728161.1, forward strand.
ACCATTAGTTTAAACCTTTATGGTGAGATCCATTGAGGGGTGGTAAGAGGATAGAAATTATCTATTGTGTTTTGGGATCCAATTTTGGTTCCTCATTGGGTTAGGATAGTTTCAAGTGGATTTTCCATTCATATTTAAACACAGTATGAAAGGTAGAAAACATCAGACACCAATAACCAATAGGGGAGTAAAATTATGACATGTATATTTCTAGTATAGTGGTGGATTCTCAGGATATTTAGCACCAAATTTTCTAAAATTAATTTGAATCATGATGTCTTCAAGGTATGAGTTGACTGACATATTAAGTCAATGAATTTAAATCCAATTTAGAGGGTAAAGTTTTTAGAATGTTTGGATTGGATTTTTATCAAGGAGGTTTTTTAGTTTCATGTTTTATTGATTTCCACATTTTCACACTAAGACCAAGGTTTTCCCAATACAGGTTTGTCCTGATATGTTTAATATAGCCCAATTTGGATTATTTTATGATCTTTACTTTCGATCTCTAGTTTTATAATTTTATTCATTTCTATTTTCCATTATCATTGTTGTTTTAAGGTAATGTATTCCTAGGTTATACCCTATATTGAGGAACTATCTATAGAGTAAGGGAGGTAAATTATCCCCTCAGTGAGAGTAGGTGTAACGACCCAAAATTTCATTAATGGAAATCCCTCTTGATCTAATTAAATGTCTCTTTATGTAAAATGTTTATATGAAATGTCAACTTCTTTGGTTTTATGTTAATAATTGTGATCGTTGCTAATATAGTCATTGAACAGTGGTCACATGATTAGTATAAATATAAGGATTTAACAAATCCAATTTACTAAGACAAAGGAAGTGATGGCCTCATCCAGTAGACGTGCCCCATACGAAGCCCATTTTTTAAAGCTTGAAAAGAAGGTGGCATTATTGGTCTTCCCTATTGACCAATCCAAAGACGATCTTGAATATTTTAAGCTCGAGCGGGACCACCTACTAGAGAAATGGAAGTTGATAGAGATTACCACCCGAGCAATGTTATCCGAGCCACCCCAAGATTCTGTCACCATCGCACACCTTACTCTTCAGTCTTATGCGGGTGCTATAAGGGGTTATGTAACAAGACCTTATCACTATGGTTATGTACAATATTTTTGTATATAATAATTAATATACTTTCATTTTATTACTGTTACCTTGTATATAGATTTTAAAGCTCAAATAGTGTTTTTAGTTCAAGTTCAACTAAGAAATCTATTTTGATGAATTAATGGATTTTTTAATTAAATAATATTTTGATAAAATATTATTATTATTATTAAATTAATTTTTATTAAATATAAATGATCGTATAATTTTATGAATGCGGTCGTAATTTTTATTAAGGTTTGAAATCCATTTTTGTCAAAACCCGTGAATTTTTGATAAATGTAAGTTTTTATTTTAAAAGTGAAAATTAACAAATTTATAAAATTATTTAGATAAAATAAATATTATTTCTGAAATCAGGATGTCGAAACTATCCAATGGTTAATTTTTCATAATTTTCTGAGACAGTCAAATTTTTGGGTAAAAATTAAAAAACCGTTTAAATATATAATGTGTTTTCGGACATCATAATGACCCAATAGTGATGTAATAAAATACTATAAACTTTATTTTCGGCCAATATATGTTTTGCCATTAAAATAATGTGATTTTGGGTTTTTTTACTTATTTTACAAAGCATTAATGGACCCTTCAAGACTTATTAAATATCTTGTCTTTTTAAATTGTTTTCCTTGGGAGTGTGACTCACCTCCACATAAGCAAGCCCATTATTTTAAGAAGTTAGGAATTTGGAATTATAAAATATTTTTTTCCACTTCCCTTTTCCAAAAACCATGGGCAAAAACCATGGGCTGGTTTGTGGTTTGGATTAGTTTAACGTGAGGTGTCCCAAACCTAAATAATAAAAAATTCCCTCACCTTTCCTATATAAACCCACACAAGATACCACTTCCTCCTCACTCAAAGCCTTTTTAGTTCGTCCAACCTCTACCCTCCTCTCTCTATAATCCTCCCAAGGTTCCCCAAGATCCCAATAAGGCTCTCTCAAGCCTCTCTCAAGCCTTTGGAAGCACACTTCCAAGTAAGGGTTTTTTTCTTCCATTCTCATTTTTGTCCAATTTTCTTAATATCGTTATGCCATTTTAATTTCAATTATAAATGTTGCGGTATAGTTTATCACCTCCCCCATACTTCCCTCTCTATGTTTTAATGATGGGAGACCCATTTATCTCCCATTAAATTCTTCCCATGTACACCCGTTACTATGCAGAAATTCTGAAAGGAATTTCTCTCTCCTCTTTTACATTCAAGAAATTATTTTATATCATGACTCTAAATTCCATTACAATTGTTGGGAAATGTATCTATATGACCCCTTTACATTCCATTTCATGTAAATATTATTATACACCCCTTTCTCTCTCATCAACCATTTTTATGAATTCTTACGTCACGCCGTTACACTGCCGAAATTGCACCGATTTTCCAAGCCAATGTCATTGTGTAGTGAATATCATACTCATTTCTCTATCAAGGGTATTCACCTTTATGCACATTTAATTATTTATTATTAAGTTTCATATATAAATTCCACATTCCTTTATCGTGGAATAAATTATTATGTTTTATGAATTCATGTTATATGATCCATGTGGCACACTTATGCATGAAATGAAATGTTTAAGAAGGGTGCACCCTTATAGAGCTCCAATGCATTGGGTAAAGTATAGTATCACGACATGTCATGTTCAATGGTTGTTTACTCATGATAATTCAATTGAAATGAGTTTTTACTCATGCTTCATGTACAATGAGGATTTACTCATTCTCCATGTGCAATGAGCCTTGGCTCATGCTAATTCCATGTTAAGTGTTGTTTCCACATTTATATGTTATGATTATCATTCTTTATCATGCCTTTATGTTCATGCTTCTCTTGTGCTCTACTGATATTCCTATTATCTAACATGTATTGTATTCCTCATTTTATTCCATGATTATTCCCTTACTGGGCTTTATATCTCACCCTTTTCTTATGCATGTCCTTAGGTTATCCCATGAAATGCTAAGTACGAGGGAATGTAGTGGTCATATAAAGGAAGTTTCCAATAAAGATGTTGTATTTCATGTTTTAAGTTGTTATTTAATGATCCTAAGCCCCAAAGACACTAGACCTCTCGATCTTCTATGTTGTATCAAGTGAATTTTATGTAATAAATTATGTTTAATTGTGTAATAAAAGATCGGGATTATTATAGTAAGCCTTTTTTAGAGTAGTTGTTTGGGATTATATTTCTCTTGAGTTAAATTTTCCATTGGTTTCTCACTATGTATTTTATCTTGTAATGGGAATTATAAGATCATTATAGGTAGATTTATACCTTTTGTATTTTTATTTTAGTATCATGGTTAGTTTTGTAAGGAGTCTTGGTAATATGACACTGTTATATTGGACCAATGGTCCAAAATTTTATCTAAACACAACTGAACTCTAACTTTATGAGGAAGTAAATTCTCATGGTGGGGAGAATATAACGCCTTGTATTTGTTTTATTTATGCGTTTTTATATTTTTATTTGAGTTGTGTGGTTTTTTTACATGGTTTTGAGAATTTTTTATTTGGTGATTAGTTATATAATGGAGTTTTGGATTTTTGGACATCAACATGTTGTGTTGGAGAATATAGTGATGGGTGTGATCTTGCATGTTTATCTATTTTGGTCCTAATTATCCATCCATATGATAGTAACATCATCATTCCATAGGGATCACCATTTTGTGGGGAATGGGGCTTGGGGAGTCTTCTTGGGGGAAATAGTGACAGCTCCACGATTGTAGTTGTAGATCTTGGGCGTTGTGAGGTAGATCTTTTCTAGTGAGTTAGAAACATAGAGAAATATTATCCTATATTTTGGTCCATGGAATATAGGGGGTGAAATATAATGGGAGGATACACCATGTTACTGTCTAATTCATGTGGTGGTCAAAAAGGTTTTAAACAGCTAAAAACTATTAAGTTTTAAGGGAGAGGTTGTTCCATCAATAGGAACCACATGTGTATTTTTAGGGGGGTATGAATTTGATTATTGGCTTTATTAATCCCCTAGAGATGATAATTCTTCATATTCTCATGATGAATCTTGATCTAGAGGTTTCTATAGGGTTTTGGGTGAATCTATTACATTGGAATTCTTTTTTTTTTTGGATTCTTATGGATGAGAATGTTAGAGGTTGGTGTATTATCTATCACTCCACCTTTATTCTGAACTTGAAATCTTGGGAATCTATAGTTTAATACTTTTCATTGTTGAATAATTCCTGAAAAATTCTTTTGAAAGTACATTCTTTTATTTAAAAAAAATTAAAGATTATCTTGAAAGTAATATTGTTATTTGGTTTTCAAATAAATGTTTTGGTGTGAGTTTATATTTCATATGTGTATATATAATAATATCATTTGATGGAAAATAATGAAAAATATAGGGATCGTCCGATCTTCTTTTGATGGATGGAAGTGCAATCCGAATGAAGTCTCTGTCCCGATGCCCCCCCCCCCCGCCTGGATTGATGACCCCTTGCTGGATCAATGATACCCCATGTCACGTCTTGCCCCTTCATCTATGAATTATCTTGTGTCTGTGATGAATTCTAATGACCTCGTCGAAGTCCCTAAAATCTTGCCCGAGGTGTTCCCTGACCTCCACATAAAACTTTCACTGTACCACATCTCTTGGACTGGTCACTGGAGCAGTTGATCCTAACTGAATGAATGGGTGCGCGCGGTGAGCTACAACCCCCCCTACAAAAAACGTACGTGAGTCAGAGAATGAAACTACTATATAAAAATACTTTATATTATCTTGCTACTTAAAAAATTCTTATTAGTATATAAATATACTTTATAACATCTAATATTATTGTTACTAATATATGTTTTAATAACTATTATATTTATTTAATATTTACTTGTCAATAAAACAAAAGTAGTTAATATTTTATATATATATATATATAATGGGAGGATACACCGTGTTACGGACTAATTCATGTGGTGGTCAAAAATGTTTTAAACAGCTAAAAACTATTAAGTTTTAAGGGAGAGGTTGTTCCATCAATAGGAACCACATGTGTATTTTTAGGGGGGTATGAATTTGATTCTTGGCTTGATTAATCCCCTAGAGATGATAATTCTTCATATTCTCATGATGAATCTTGATCTAGAGGTTTCTATAGGGTTTTGGGTGAATCTATTACATTGAAATTCTTTTTTTTGGATTCTTATGGATGATCATGTTAGAGGTTGGTGGATTATCTATCACTCCACCTTTATTCGGAACTTGAAATCTTTGGAATCTATAGTTTAATACTTTTCATTGTTGAATAATTCCTGAAAATTTCTTTTGAAAGTGCATACTTTTATTTAAAAAAAAATTGAAAGATTATCTTGAAAGTAATATTGTTATTTGGTTTTCAAATAAATGTTTTGGTGTGAGTTTATATTTCATATGTGTGGGGACTTGTTGGTTTAGACATAGTGGATAGTGCTGAAATTGGGGGCATGTTGTCTTATAATGGGTTTTTGTGTGTTCATGATGCATTTATGGGTCATGTCAGTTTGTACTTAGATATCTGTGCCAAATTTTGTGGTACATGAAATTGCACAGCCAAGAGATGGCATGGATCTGGTGAATGGGTTTTCTCATGAGTTTATCCATTTAGGGGGTTCCACTTGGGTAGGGGACACATGCATGGGTGTGCGAGTTCATGGAATGTATGTGTAAGTTATGGTGTAGGTTATTTAATGAAAATAATAGATTTAAAATAAAATTTATATTCTTGTGTGAATTATCTGCATGGTATTCTTGGATTATATATAGTATTATACTTCACTCATGTTCTATATAAAATATGAGCTAACTTATTCTTGTTTAAGTGGAGTGTATGGGAAGTCTATGGGGGATTACCTACTAAGTATGTATACTCACACCCTGGAATATGCATCTTGGTGCATATACAGTCATTTTTTTATATGATACAATTTAGGGGAGATCTATCACTTTTTTATTAGAGCATATAGATGGGATGGTCTTGGGTGATTGAGTTGGGAACTTGGAGTTAGCAGTCCTATTAAGCATGGGAGTGTTTCATGTTGGCACATGTTCCTCATTTTGATTCTTGGTCTTGTAGTCTTACTTGTATGAATTTTTTTCTGATATATATATATATATATTCTTTGAGTTTTATATTTTAGTTTTTTTATATATAAGGGAAAATCATCCCTAATGATTCGATGATTCCCTTGGAATTTATTGTCAGCCTTTGATGTGTAGGGGATGCGCCAAAGGATAGTGGTATCTTGGTCCTACCCAAAGAAATGGGTTAGGGTCAGTATGTTACACGTGAATTATCTTTCTCACATTCTATAATGGGTGATATAAATTCCCTTCTTTGAAAATTAGGCTAGATTTATATCCCCTTAACACTGTATCCAGATAAGTTTCCATACACATGAAAGTAGTTTATTGTGAACATTACCATAGCATAAAGAATAAAATAATATTTCTTGTACACATAAAAAACTTTAACACCATTAACCCCTTAAATCCATAAAATTTTCAAATCACCAATCAATGGTGACATATAAATATCAACATCATTTCAATATATTTTGTTTTAGAAATTATCATGTGCATTATAACATATTTTTATTCATATATATCTATGAGGATGGGTTGTAAATTACCAAAATAATAGTCCATGAACGATATTAGCTACTAAAGTTGTGATATAGATTCATTCCATATGTGAACAGTCCCATTTTGATATTTATAACATTATTCCAAAAGTTAGGAAATTGTTGATCCACTTTTATTGTGTTGAATCGGTAAGGTGATAGGATTCTTTGAGAGATTTTGTTGTCTAAAATCCATCTTAGTCTCTTTTCATCATTTGAATTTGTAAATAAATTATTAAAACATAAATTATGAGAAGATGCTACATTTTCTTAGTAGGATGTTTGGTGCTTGACCTTGAGAATGAATCAAAATTGGATATCCCATCCATTTTATATTGTGATATCCCACATTTAGGACATTTTGATGAAACATAATATTATTTCCTATATAGAACACATTCATTGGGACAATCATTTATTTTCATATATTTTAATCCCATTAGACATACTATTTTTTGGCATTGTAATTAAAACATAGAACTTGGTTTTATTCTAAAAGTAATTCATTCACAATTTAAAGAAATTTCAAGAAATTTCAAGAAACTTTTATTGCTCCAACAATTTATTGATTTTAAATTATTTAGTATTAATAAGACTGATAGAAATGTAAATTTAGTATGACCTGGAATAATGGTTTTTCTATATCCCCATACAAGAGTTCAATAGTTTCTATTTTTTCAATTATTTTAATGTATATATTATGAATTAATTTATCAATACAATACTATATCTCATAATAGTTATCATCATCCATGCTAGACCAAACATGAATAATTATGATAAAAACCATAAAAAATCATATGGTCTTTGATTTCTATGGACCTTAAATTTCTCATATTTAAACACTTTCTACATGTATACAAAATCATGTCTCTGTTTCCAATATTCTGTTTAGGAAATTCTAAAAAATATTTAACCCCTTTATCATATCTATCACTAATTCTTCTTGCATTTATCCAATTATGATAACTTAATTTCCTAAAATTACAATAAAAATTATAAATATATTAAAACAGATAAATATTTAAATATATAGATAAAAATATATATTTAAAACATATAAACATATAACTCAATAATATATATATATAAACTTGTAAAGTTATTAATATAAATATTTTAAACAAATAAATATTTAACTTGTAGAAAATTTATAACTGAAAAATATTAACTAAAAAATTATAAACACAAAAATGGATATAATTTATAATCATCCATAAATTATAAAAAAATAATTTATAATATAAAAAAATTTATAGCCACAATTTATAAATACAAACAATTTATAATCTCATACAAATTATAACCAAAAAATATTTATAACTATGAATATATATAACTGAAAATGATTTACATATAAACAAATAGATGAATGGATACAATTTATAACTAAAAATAGAATTACTAAATCTTATAAACAAAAAAAATTCAAAAAATAAAGAGATTTCGGCAGAATATCTATGAAAAAATAGCCAAAAAATGATAGATGGAAATCATATTGCAATAAATGAAAGAGTAGTGTGACTAAAAATAGTTATCAAAGGTCTATGATATTGGAACTTGAATATGATAAGAAGAATGCAGCACTAGTGGGTATAATTTGACCAAGGGTGATGGAATAAGAGTGAATGAGGGAAAATAATGCAATAGAAACATGAAATGATGAAAAAATTTGGAGAAATATAGAAGAAGTAAGAAGGAATGTGGTCAATATTCATAGCAGTTAGGGTTTTAGAAAATCATGAATAGAAAGAATGAGGAGATATGAAAGACGTTTTTGCTTTTTTTAAAAGTTTTCAATTCCAGTAATACAATAACCATGTTTAAAAAAAGGTTTTTAATGATTTTTAATTTATAATTGATGTTAAAATTCACTCTGACTTAGTTTTAACATCATTTATCCATTAATTTATGTTAATAATCAATTTTTAATATCGGTTAATGGATAACCAACATTAAAACTCTCTCTATGTGATTTTTAACATCGATTATCCAATAACCAATATTAAAACCTAGAAGTCAAAGCTAATTTTTCTATCAGTGCAACTCTCATTATTACCCTAATATACACTAATTCTAGCATTCACTTTATAATGTTGACAAACTCAAAGGGAATTATTATTTCCTTATGAGACTAATAAAAATACAAAATTTATAAAAACTCAAACAATTCTACTTAAATAATTAAAATATGGTATTAGGAAAGTTCAAGTTAGAAACTATAGATATAGTGAATTAGTTTAATTATATTTATAAATAAAAACATTTTATTGATTTATTAAAGAAGGGGGAAGAATCAAAAATAGGTTTGAAGGTAGTTTGAATAAAGAATTAAATAAAGGCAAAGTAGATTGGTTTGTTTGAAATCGGATTTGAATTCATGCTAGGATTTAGTGGTTTTAGGGTTTTGGTAAAATTGGAATTTAGGGATTAAATAAACTAATCCATGTTTGGAATCGGAGTCAATACAGTGTAGATCCAACGTTCTTGGTATCCTCTCCTCAACCTGGAAATCCCCTTTTTCCCATAGTCAAGTAGTTTAGGGAATTTCTAAATCGAGTTTGTCTCTATACCATATTTAAACCTAGTTTCCCTGACTGTGACAATGGTCATACCTCAATTCATGATAACCAGTTTTGAAATTAAAAGGTTCCTTTAAGATTTACTAATCAATGTTCATGATTAAACAAAAATATATGGATTAGAATTAAATAAATAATTTTTGGAAAACCAAGTACATGAATAGAATAAAATAAATAAATCCAATGACACCTTCCCCCTTTAGATACATTACCCTATCACAAGGTTGGTTTTACCCCCTCATCCTACTGATGAGGGACTAAGATGAAGGAATAAAATAAATAAAAGTATAAAGAAGCCCAAATTGAAAGTGGTGGTGAACCTTGTATTAGCGCAACTTCACACCCTAGACTTTAGTCTCTGAATCTCCTCAACAATGGTAGCCCAGCCCTCAATTTATAGAATCCTGAAAAAGTTTTACAGCATTTAATGGCATCATAATGGGTTGAAAATGGATCTAATCTAGTTCTAGGGTAATAACATAGGTCTATTCTCTTAATTCCATTGAATTTGGCCGTTTTTTGAGCTGTCTCGACATTTTAACATCATATAAGTGTTTCACAATGTGTAATGTTTGATCGCTTGAAATATTCTTGGATTGTTTTCATGTTATATCTTGGGTTCACTTCTTGTGATTTTTTATGACTTGAAATGTTTTGACAACATGAATTGTGCAATTCTAACTTCATTTCTCCAGTGTGGTGCCGTGACAGGAAGTGTCGCCTCGTAAAGTGACTTCAACTCATGATAATCATATTTTTGTTCCTTTTTCAAATATTAGTAGTATCTAGCCATAAATAACAAAAGAAGTTAAATATTCCAAATATTGGAAATAATATAAATTATATTATTAAAATTAATGTATTAAAACATGTAATGACCCAAAGTTTCATTAATGGAAAATCCCTCTTGATCCAGTTAAATGTTTCTTTATGAAAAATGTTTTTATAAGATGTCAACTTCTTTAGTTTTACATTAAGATTTGTGACCGTTACTTTTATATCCGTTGAACAGTGATCATCTGAGTAGTATAAATATAAGGCTTTAACGAACCCATTTCTACTCAGACAAAGGAAGCGATGGCCTCATCCAGTAGAATTGCCCCTTACGAAGCCCATTTATCAGAGATCGGAAAAGAGGTGGCGTCTTTGGTCTTTGCCCTTGACCAAGCCCAAGCTGAGCTTCATCAAGTCAAGCTCAAACGTGATCGTCTACGGGAAAAGTGGAAGTTGATTGAAATTACCACTCGAGCGATGTTATCCGAGCCGCCCCAAGAGTCTGTCACCATTGCACACCTTACCCTTAGGTCTTATGCGGCTATTTTAAGGGGTTATGTAACAAATAAGTAGCACCATGTTCATGTACATTATTTTTGTATATAATAATGAATATAATTTCTAGTCATTTTTGATACATTGTAATTAGTTTTTAAAGTAAAAATGGTGTTTTTAGTTATTATTTAATTAAGAATTATATTTTATTAAAATAAAGGATTTTTGAATTAAATAATATTTTAATAAAATATTATTATTAATATTAAATTAATTTTTATTAAATATAAATGATCTTATAATTTTATGAATGCAATTAAAATTTTTATTAAGGTTTGAAAGCCATTTCTGTCAAAACCCGTGAATTTTTATAAATGTCGGTTTTTATTTTAAAAGTGAAAATTAAAATATTTAGAAAATTATTTATATAAAATAAATATTATTTTTGGAATCAGGACATCGAAATTATCCAACGGTGAATTTTTCATAATTTTCTGAGACAGTCAAATTTTTGGGTAAAAATTAAATACCATTTAAATCTATAATGTGTTTTATGACATCATAATGACCCAATGGTTATGTAATAAAATACCATAATCCTTATGTTCGGCCAATATGTGTTTTATCATTAAAATAATGAGGTTTTGGGTTTGTTTGACTTACTTTTCAAAGCATTAATGGAGCCCTCAAGACTTATTCAACACTTTGCCTTTTTAAATTAATTTTCATGGGAGTGTGACTCACCTCCACATAAGAAACCCTAATTTTTTAATAAGTTAGGACCTTGACCTTGTAAAATATTGTTTTCCTCTTTCCTTTTCCATAAACCATGCGCAAATACCATGGTATGGTTTGTGGTTTGGATTATTTTAATATAAGGGGTCCCAAACCTAAATATTAAAGAATTCCCTCACCTTTCCTATATAAACCCACCCAAGCTCCCACTTCCTCCTCACTCAAAGCCCTTGGAGTTCGTCCAACCTCTGCCCTACTCTCTCTAGAATCCTCTCAAGGTGCCCCAAGCTCCCAAGAATCCTCTCACAAGCCTCTCTCTAGCCTTTGGAAGCACACTTCCAAGTAAGGGTTTTTTTCTTCCTTTCTCATTTTTGTCAATTTTCTTTAAGTTGTATTGCCCTTTTAATTTCAATTATGAATGTTGGGGTATGTTTTCTCACCTCCCCCATACTTCCCTCTTATTGTTTGAATGATGGGAGACCCCTTTCTCTCTCATTAAATGCCTCCCATGTACACCCGTTACTATGCCGAAATTCCGAAAGGAATTTTTTTCTCCTCTTTTATATTCAAGCAATACTTTTGTATCATGAATCTAAATTCCTTTTCAATTGCTGGGACATGTATCTATATGACCTCCTTACTTTCCATTACATGTAAATATTATGAGGAACCCCTTTCTCTCTCATCAACCATTTTTATGAATTCTTATGTCACGCCGTTACGCTGCCAAAATCACACCGATTTTCTAAGCCAATATCATTGTGTAGTGAATACCATGCCCATTTCTCCATCAAGGGTATTCACATTTATGCACATTTACTTATTCATTATAAAGTTTCATGTATGAATTCCACATTCCTTTATCGTGGAATAAATGATTATGTTTTATGAATCCATGTTTTATGATCCATGTGGCACACTTATGCATGAAATGAAATGTTTAAGAAGGGTGCGCCCTTATAGCGCTCCAATGCATTGGGTAAAGTATAGTATCATGATACGTCATGTGAAATGAGTGTTGACTCATGCTAATTCAAGTGCAACAAGGGTTTACTCGTGCTTCAAGCGCAATGAGGGTTTACTCATGCTCCATGTGCAATGAGCCCTGGCTCATGCTAATTCAATGTTAAGTGTTGTTGCCACATTTCCATGTTATGATTATCATGCTTTATCATGCCTTTATGCTCATTTTACTCTTATGATCTATTGATGTTCCTATTTCCTAACATGTATTGTACTCCTCATGTTATTCATTGTGTACTCCCTTATTGGGCTTTATAGCTCCCCCTTTTCTTATGCATGTCCTCAGGTTATCCCATGCAATGCTAAGTACGAAGGAATATAGTGGTCATGTAAAGGAAGTTTTCAATAAAGATGTTGTATTTCAAGTTTAAAGTTTTTATGTAATGATCCTAAGCCCCAAATAAACTAAACCTCTCAATATTCTTTGTTGTATCAAGTGAAGTTTTATGTAATAAAGCATGTTTAAGTTGTAATAAAAAGCAGGGTTGTCATAGTTGGTATCAGAGGATAGGTTTAGTTATTTTTGGGATTAGGAAATCCTAGTAAAGCCTTAGATACAAGACTAAGTATAATAAAAACATACCTATGTTTTGGTAAATTCTAAGTAAGTGGTTTATCAAACAAATACATACCTGTCTGGATACGAGCAGGTAGAGGCGGTTCTGGCACAGATGTATCCTAGGGGTAATACCCGAAAACACCGCTTTGAGCTAGACTCGAACGGGAACTAGTGCACGACAATGGGCCTTGTTGCACTCTTGGTTACGACACTCCTGGGGGATATGTTTTGATAAATTCACAATGTTAGTATGAACCCTTATTAAGGTAAAAATGCCCCTAAGAATATATGTTAGAAGGAAGATCATGAAAAGCCTGGATTGAATCCTATAGACTCATGAGTTAAAGAGATTAAAGTTTATTTATAAGTCATCAACTTTTGTCTTTGGATTAACCTTTATGTGTTACCCCTAACTTTCCTTTTATTCCAGCCAATGGCCGGTAATAGGAGAACTTGAGCTAAAAACCGTTGCGAAGATCAGTGTGATGATTGTACTTATGAGATGCCCAATCCAATGGGAGCGGGAATCGCGAACTTTGTCACGCTTCTCTCTCAGCTAACTCAAGTTTTGAATAGAAACACTAGTCAAGAGGAACGTTCAACCCCCCCTAAGAAAGAACAAGTCGCTATCGAGAGCTTCATGAGACAAAGGCCTCCTACTTTTAGTGGATCATCTGATCCCACGATCGCTGAACAATGGATCAACTCCATTGAAAAGATATTCTCCATCCTCCAATGCTCTGAAAAAGAGAAGGTTCTCCTGGTGGCTTATCGTATGGAGGGTGAAGCTGATCAATTGTAACGCCCCGACCCTAATTACCTAGAGTCGGTGCATTATTACATAACATTGGCATGATCATGAGAAAGATCAAGTCTCGAAAGACCGATTAGTTTAGTAGCCTTGGAATAACTAGATACATCCATAAATTTTTACATTACATCATAAAAAAAACATCTTGTCTTCATATCCCCTCATACTATCCCTGCAGGTCATTCATAAATTACTTCTTCATAATCCTGGGAAAAATAAAACATTGAAAGGGGTGAGCTCGGATGCTCAGTAAGGATAACATTATAGCAGAAGCTTTCATAAATAAGCATAAAACCTTAAGGAAATTTATAACTAAAACAAAAGCCTTTTAAATTTAAACTTCAGCATAAAATGGAGAAGGTAAAATGAAATAATGCCATTTACTTACTCACATGGATATTCTACTAGTCGAATGATCACATGCAATATCAATAACCACTTTCATAATGATGGAATGCATAATGCCAGACTATCATAACCACATAGCCAAGGCCTCGTGCCAAGACTACAAATAAGATTTTGCCAAGGCCTTGTGCCAAGACACTAGTTTGTCTCATGAGACCTACCGATGCATCGAGGAGCTATAACGGGCTCCACCCGTCACTTATTAAGTCCAATGCATTCCTCATATGAATAGGTTTAAGCATAAAATAAACATTCGTATTAAAACTAGCATACGAAATGTCAATACTTTAACCACAAACCATGAATGGTATAAAAATAGAACATCCACAGTCAAACATTACTCATTTGATACAATATGAAAGATTGTATTGTATCACATTAACCTCAATCATGAATAATGAAGGATGTTGACATAGATGAAAATAATCATCATAACTTTTTGAGAGAAATATCCCCCTTTTCTTGAAAACTTTTAAAAGTCACACTATTTGTCAAGAAGACATTCAAAAATAGATTTTTGAATCAAAGTGTCCCATACCACTTTGAAACTTTTAAAAGGATTTTTAAATTTAAAACTTTAATGTCCATAAAAATAAATCCTTAAAACCATTTTTAAAATATGGACATTAATGAGCATGATTTAGAAGAATAATTCTTTAAAACATTTTAAAATGGTATTTTGGTTAGAGTTTCTAACCAAAAGAGAAACACTTGAATATAAATAATTGAGGTAATCAAAACATTGTAATATCATGAGAATAAATGAATTCATGATATACTATGTCAAAGTACATTATATACACCACATAAAAGTGATTTGGTTTATATCATCAAAGAAGTCTCAATGGAATGTAAATTGAGATGAAATATATCATAAAGGTTGTATCCTTAGGTTAAGGATAAATCAACGACATAATTATGTGTGACAAATATAAATACACTAAATATGATTGGATATTCAGTGTAAATCAATAAAAGGATATTCACACATATTCTTGTAAAAACAATACCAACGAATTGGATGTTTAACTCAACAAATGGAGAATGAGTTAAAATTACTCTTATCAAATTCATATCAATGAATTGAGAATTATCAATGGAGTGATTATGTGTATCAAACTTATATCCACAGGAAGGGGAGTGGAAATTATGACATAATAAAATGAATAGTGATTCCACACATAATCTTGGGGTAATATAATCAATGAAATATGCGTAAAGCCAAATGAGTGGAAATTGAAATCTCAAATTCCCTTATTGATTAGGTAACTTAAGAAACATACACCCATGAAAGAATTATCATACCATGATGATGTAAATACCCATAAATAAAAGTATATAACACAATGAATACAATCATGGGTAGTACACATACACCACATGCAATAATTAAGTGGTGATCAATGGAATTCTCACGGAATTAAAAGTGAGATAAGAAAATCCCTTACTTTGTACTTTTTCCTTGGTCGATGGTAGGTTTACCTCCTGTATAATGGTGAAATAATTGTTATTGAATAATACAAGAATCATTTACTTTAATATGATATCATATATGATCTTTTAACATTGATTTGTTAATAATATCTTAGTATTAACGCCGTTTCGGGTGTTAACTTACTCATTTTCTTTTATATGTTTTGTTACATAAGTCATGTTTGTTGTATCTTATTCATATCCAGAATGATATCAAGTCCTCAAACATCATTTTTAAATCATTAAAAGATAATTATACTTGAATGGATACGATGGATAATGAATCTCATCGCGTTCGTGGAGACGGTAGTCCGTACGTACGCACGAACGCTACTTCCATTTAATTTTTTATTTTTAAAAGAATCGAATCCAAATGATACATAGGTATATTACTATTCCAGTATAATATAATATTTTATATATGTTACTTAAGTTCATTAACACCATCCTTTATACGTTCCATGTGTGGTATGAACGAGTCATATCATTTTAAGGGGGCGGTAGTCCGCACTTCCTCAAATGAAATTATCGTATGTATATACGACATGAAACGAATAATGGTATGAAATAAAATGGAATTACAGAAGCTTATATATAAAATATATATCATTAATATCATATTTAATTACAGTTCCATCATAATGGCCACCATGAGAGGCGGTAAGATGTTTTTGAACAATCATCGTTTCGTGAGGCGTTAGTTTGCCATCCACAGAAACATTATGTTCATCATCCATTAGATGGAGTTGTGTGTATGTGTAGTTTGAATACTTCTTATAAAAACATCCTAGTATATTGAGGATACTGTTGTTGTTACAAAATAAGGGAAATAAAAAGAGTTTGGGGGTTGAAGAAGCAAAATAAATGAAAATAATTTAAGAGAAATCGTTACCTTTAATTTAGGTAACTCAATTTGGTTGGAACCAAAGGACTTGTTGAAATGCTTTCTGCCTAAGGGGAAGCTTCAAGGAGGAGGAGAGGGATGTGGGGAGCTTAGTTGGGCAGAGTTTGGACGAGCCAAGTGGCTTGAGAGGTGTGAGGAAATGAGAAGGAGGAGTGCCCTTTTATAAGAGGGGTGAGGGGCACCTTTGGAAAAGCTAGAAATATTAATTTATAATAAATTCATATTCGGTTTCCAATGGCTCCAAAGTTGACTATTCAAAGGTTGAGGTGGGGATAGGTCGGAAACAACTCATCCAATAGAATTTAGACAGGTTTGGGTACTTATATTAACCTTATCTTTAAGTATTAACTCTAAGTTAATTAGTTTCACTTTTACAATGGCTCTTTGTATTTTTATATAATATGGTTAATAAACTTACTATATACATCCAAAAGACCCCCAAGTGGTCCATTAATGATTAACCTATCATAATATAAGTCTTTTGGCCGAACCTTATATATTTAGGAATTTAATATCAATTAATAATATAATATTTGTTTTAAGAACTCTTTTATGTCAATTTTGACACTATTCACTAGTTGATTTTTGTGAAACTCATAACAGATTGATTACTTCGAACAAAGTCAAATAAATCAATCATAATATATCATATTATCCTAGAAAATTTGTTTAATTCATTAAAAGTTTCATATTATAATTATTTGGGTATTTATAATATCAATTATGTTAATTTTTTACTATTTTAGTAATTACTGCATCATCATTGTGTCATAAATAAAATAAATTATTTAATGTCAAAAAAATTATAAATAAAATATAATTATGTAGTAAATCGTTTTAGCTTTCTAATGAATATTTATAATCTAAAATCCAGCATATATAACCCTATGTAACAATTGTTTTTCTAAAAGATATATGCTTGTGTAATTTTTGTATTCATTTTAACTTAATTAATATAAAGTGTCATTATCACTTACAAGTGGATCCATGGGGTCCCAAAATTGACCCAAAGATGCCCATGGTCGACCATGTATCAACCAATAGGGTTAAGACACATTTTAGGGTAATTTAGTATTATTATAATATTATTTTTTTAACCCTTATTTACCGGATTTACCCTTAACCATGGTAAATAAAATATTTACCGCAGTAATTATTCAAAATGTCTAAAAATAAAAGTTACCTATTTAAACAATTTGGACATCCTGATTCCAAATATGGAATCCATTTTTCTAAATTCAAAACACAGAAGTGGCAGAAATTAATTTAAAATTAATTCCCGCTGTCAAAACAAAAAGCGTGTTTTTAAGAGATAATAACTATCAAAAGATTGACACTTGTTTATGTTCGGTTTAATTGTAAAATTATGTCCGATGACCAACATTATATTAAATGGTAAAAATATATTCTAAATGTAATTTAAAACCACTCAAATTCACAATTTATCACTATTAATTATTTTGATTAAAAAAGTTGTTTTTAATTAAAATTTAGTAATTTTCATTATTCATCAAAATATGAAAGTTATCCGAAAAGTACCAAAATTTCACCTTAGGCTAAATTCGATATTCCGAATCCAAAAATGAAGTCCATTTTGAAATATAAAATATATATAATTTCAAAAAGTAGGTATTACTATTCATAATGGCTAGTTTGATTGGTTGTGGTGTGTTAAAATCTCGAAGTTGCGTACAATGCACGTCATTGCATTATTCGAAAGGAAACATACCGAGGAAGCTTGGGGTGTTACATTCTCCCCTCCTTCAATAAATTGCGTCCTCGCAATTTTTAAAATTTTTCATGGGAATATAATGGAAAGTCCCACATCGGAAAAAAGAGTCAATAAAACTATCACTTTAAAAGAAAGAAAGAGAGGTATAAGGGTCATCCAAGATAACCCATACTAGGATTCCATGTAAGAAAACATGGATATGGATGATAAACTAAGTGTCAAGTTCTGATGGAGAGGGATAGAAATCATGATCAGGAGAAAGTTAACAATGAGAAAACCACAAACTTGTGTTGGGACAAACGACCATTAGTCTCCTAGTAGGAAAGTAAACGGACAACCTTTTTCTTTTAAGTTACATTACATAAGGAAGAGTAATTCATTTATGATATTGACTAAGAACATTATGAGATATACTTACATTTTAAGTATATTTTCATTCTTTAATAAATTTCCACCACTAACTCATTTTTTTTTAAACGATGAGTATTCAAGAAGACTTGGTCACACTGGAAGAGATAGAATAAACTTCTATAGAATCACATGATCCATGAAGGATAAACCATATATTTACATTGTCTTTGAAGATTAATCAAAACCAAAATGGTCAGTGAATGATCTAATGATCCCCCAAAAGGATATTCATTGAGATAAATATGCACTAATCTTAATTTCTAAAATTAAACCAACAATACCCCAAAGTTAAATAGATACCATTCAATAACCAATTGTCCTTAAAATCCTTTAATATAATCCAAACTAATATTGAAACCCAAAACATAGAAGAATTTGATTATGTAGTCTCCCATGTTAAATTGTATCTCCAAATGACATCAGATACTCTTAAAGTCACATACTCAAAAGTAATTAACCTAATCACATATTCTCTATTATAGGTTAATCATTTCCATAAATAACCCAAATCACTATAAATCCACAATAAAAACGTAGATAAAAATCTATCATTACTCCACAAATGAAACCCCGTAGTATTCTATTTTCCTTGGGCATATAGTGTTCCCAACAAAGCGAACATCTTCCAAAATAACATTTATCACTTAATCACCAAATCATTTTGATATACCAAGGGTATTCTTTTGATATGAAATAAGAACCCAAATCAACTTATTATTGATCAATAAAATCATTTAACTAAAAAAAAAGTCACACTAACCAGGGACTTCACGTAGTCCAGTGGTAGGCGATAAATCCCAATCGCACTTTGGTTGTGGGTTCGATTCCCATAGCTTTGTCCGACGCGACGGGTTGTCACACGGTCTACGTGTTGTCCTTTTTCAAAAACTATATTTCATAATATTGCCAAAATGAGATAAATTCCTCAAAATACTATATCATAAATTTAACCACAAATGTTATATCATACCTTGAATCTTCATCCCAAATTAGAATAACTTATAATTCTCTCAAACCCCAATGATCATATAAATCCAAATGGTTATTTATACCCATATCCACAAGAGAAGAGACAATTCTTCCTCAAATATCATTCTCACATGGCAAACTGCGGGGTTACAAATACAAGAGAAAATTATTCCATAGTAAACCCATCAACAAGGAGTGCTAATACTTTTTAAACATTTCTCCAACCATTTATTCCCACATAGCTTCTTCTTTGACCAAGAAAATATCTTATAGAATAGGACATTCACTCGGGTAATGGCCAGGTCCCCTACATTTACGGCAAATGACTGTAAATGGACTCTTGGGACCATTTTTATCTTCTTCCATAGTACTCTTCATTTTTCTTCGGCAATTCTTTACTTTATGTCCTTCCTTCCCGCACGTAAAACATTTCGTTGTCCCATTGAGACACTTTCCTGGGTGTCTCTTTCCACATTTCCTGCATGATGAAAATTGAGGGTTCTTTTCTCCATGGTCTCTATTGCCGGAGCTCTTATCATTTATCACCTTTCTCTTCCTTGTTGAGTCTGGGAGTTGGTTAATATATATGTTGTTGATCATATTTTTGGAAAACTGATTTGGCATAAAGACGATATCTTTTACGCCTATCAACATTCCATTTTGTTGCTCATTGCCACCACCGTTCCCATCTTGTACATCATTCTCAAAGTCACTATGACTTCCTTGGAATCCAGCCATTGACTAAAACCATAAAGCATTGTGTGAGTAATAGTAGTCGTAAAATCATTTATAGATTAAAATGTCACCATATTCTCAATTTGAAACATATTAGGATTAACCAAGGTCATTTACTCTCATCTTATATATATATTACTTAAATTGGTTTGTAAAGAAAATGTAAATTATCCTAAGCATATCCCCCGGGAGTGTCGTAACCAAGAGTGCAGCAAGGCCCGTTGTCGTGCACCAGTTCCCGTTCGAGTCTAGCTCAAAGCGGTGTTTTCGGGTTTTACCCCTAGGTACATCTGTGCCAGAGCCGCCTCTACCTGCTCGTATCCAGACAGGGATGTATTTCTCGGAAAACTCACAAAATCTCTACAATACCAAAATTCTAGGAAGTTCTTTTATACTAATCCTCAAAGTTCATCTTAGGTCTACGTGCTCTAATCAGAGTTTATCTAAATCTAGCTACCAAGGTTTGTACTAAACTTCCTCTGATACCAACTGTAACGCCCCGACCCTAATTACCTAGAGTCGGTGCATTATTACATAACATTGGCATGATCATGAGAAAGATCAAGTCTCGAAAGACCGATTAGTTTAGTAGCCTTGGAATAACTAGATACATCCATAAATTTTTACATTACATCATAAAAAAAACATCTTGTCTTCATATCCCCTCATACTATCCCTGCAGGTCATTCATAAATTACTTCTTCATAATCCTGGGAAAAATAAAACATTGAAAGGGGTGAGCTCGGATGCTCAGTAAGGATAACATTATAGCAGAAGCTTTCATAAATAAGCATAAAACCTTAAGGCAATTTATAACTAAAACAAAAGCCTTTTAAATTTAAACTTCAGCATAAAATGGCGAAGGTAAAATGAAATAATGCCATTTACTTACTCACATGTATATTCTACTAGTCGAATGATCACATGCAATATCAATAACCACTTTCATAATGATGGAATGCATAATGCCAGACTATCATAACCACATAGCCAAGGCCTCGTGCCAAGACTACAAATAAGATTTTGCCAAGGCCTTGTGCCAAGACACTAGTTTGTCTCATGAGACCTACCGATGCATCGAGGAGCTATAACGGGCTCCACCCGTCACTTATTAAGTCCAATGCATTCCTCATATGAATAGGTTTAAGCATAAAATAAACATTCGTATTAAAACTAGCATACGAAATGTCAATACTTTAACCACAAACCATGAATGGTATAAAAATAGAACATCCACAGTCAAACATTACTCATTTGATACAATATGAAAGATTGTATTGTATCACATTAACCTCAATCATGAATAATGAAGGATGTTGACATAGATGAAAATAATCATCATAACTTTTTGAGAGAAATATCCCCCTTTTCTTGAAAACTTTTAAAAGTCACACTATTTGTCAAGAAGACATTCAAAAATAGATTTTTGAATCAAAGTGTCCCATACCACTTTGAAACTTTTAAAAGGATTTTTAAATTTAAAACTTTAATGTCCATAAAAATAAATCCTTAAAACCATTTTTAAAATATGGACATTAATGAGCATGATTTAGAAGAATAATTCTTTAAAACATTTTAAAATGGTATTTTGGTTAGAGTTTCTAACCAAAAGAGAAACACTTGAATACAAATAATTGAGGTAATCAAAACATTGTAATATCATGAGAATAAATGAATTCATGATATACTATGTCAAAGTACATTATATACACCACATAAAAGTGATTTGGTGTATATCATCAAAGAAGTCTCAATGGAATGTAAATTGAGATGAAATCTCTCATAAAGGTTGTATCCTTAGGTTAAGGATAAATCAACGACATAATTATGTGTGACAAATATAAATACACTAAATATGATTGGATATTCAGTGTAAATCAATAAAAGGATATTCACACATATTCTTGTAAAAACAATACCAACGAATTGGATGTTTAACTCAACAAATGGAGAATGAGTTAAAATTACTCTTATCAAATTCATATCAATGAATTGAGAATTATCAATGGAGTGATTATGTGTATCAAACTTATATCCACAGGAAGGGGAGTGGAAATTATGACATAATAAAATGAATAGTGATTCCACACATAATCTTGGGGTAATATAATCAATGAAATATGCGTAAAGCCAAATGAGTGGAAATTGAAATCTCAAATTCCCTTATTGATTAGGTAACTTAAGAAACATACACCCATGAAAGAATTATCATACCATGATGATGTAAATACCCATAAATAAAATTATATAACACAATGAATACAATCATGGGTAGTACACATACACCACATGCAATAATTAAGTGGTGATCAATGGAATTCTCACGGAATTAAAAGTGAGATAAGAAAATCCCTTACTTTGTAATTTTTCCTTGGTCGATGGTAGGTTTACCTCCTGTATAATGGTGAAATAATTGTTATTGAATAATACAAGAATCATTTACTTTAATATGATATCATATATGATCTTTTAACATTGATTTGTTAATAATATCTTAGTATTAACGCCGTTTCGGGTGTTAACTTACTCATTTTCTTTTATATGTTTTGTTACATAAGTCATGTTTGTTGTATCTTATTCATATCCAGAATGATATCAAGTCCTCAAACATAATTTTTAAATCATTAAATGATAATTATACTTGAATGGATACGATGGATAATGAATCTCATCGCGTTCGTGGAGACGGTAGTCCGTACGTACGCACGAACGCTACTTCCATTTAATTTTTTATTTTTAAAAGAATCGAATCCAAATGATACATAGGTATATTACTATTCCAGTATAATATAATATTTTATATATGTTACTTAAGTTCATTAACACCATCCTTTATACGTTCCATGTGTGGTATGAACGAGTCATATCATTTTAAGGGGGCGGTAGTCCGCACTTCCTCAAATGAAATTATCGTATGTATATACGACATGAAACGAATAATGGTATGAAATAAAATGGAATTACAGAAGCTTATATATAAAATATATATCATTAATATCATATTTAATTACAGTGCCATCATAATGGCCACCATGAGAGGCGGTAAGATGTTTTTGAACAATCATCGTTTCGTGAGGCGTTAGTTTTCCATCCACAGAAACATTATGTTCATCATCCATTAGATGGAGTTGTGTGTATGTGTAGTTTGAATACTTCTTATAACAACATCCTAGTATATTGAGGATACTGTTGTTGTTACAAAAGAAGGGAAATAAAAAGAGTTTGGGGGTTGAAGAAGCAAAATAAATGAAAATAATTTAAGAGAAATCGTTACCTTTAATTTAGGTAACTCACTTTGGTTGGAACCAAAGGACTTGTTGAAATGCTTTCTGCCTAAGGGGAAGCTTCAAGGAGGAGGAGAGGGATGTGGGGAGATTAGTTGGGCAGAGTTTGGACGAGCCAAGTGGCTTGAGAGGTGTGAGGAAATGAGAAGGAGGAGTGCCCTTTTATAAGAGGGGTGAGGGGCACCTTTGGAAAAGCTAGAAATATTAATTTATAATAAATTCATATTCGGTTTCCAATGGCTCCAAAGTTGACTATTCAAAGGTTTAGGTGGGGATAGGTCGGAAACAACTCATCCAATAGAATTTAGACAGGTTTGGGTACTTATATTAACCTTATCTTTAAGTATTAACTCTAAGTTAATTAGTTTCACTTTTACAATGTCTCTTTGTATTTTTATATAATATGGTTAATAAACTTACTATATACATCCAAAAGACCCCCAAGTGGTCCATTAATGATTAACCTATCATAATATAAGTCTCTTGGCCGAACCTTAGATATTTAGGAATTTAATATCAATTAATAATATAATATTTGTTTTAAGAACTCTTTTATGTCAATTTTGACACTATTCACTAGTTGATTTTTGTGAAACTCATAACAGATTGATTACTTCGAACAAAGTCAAATAAATCAATCCTAATATATCATATTATCCTAGAAAATTTGTTTAATTCATTAAAAGTTTCATATTATAATTATTTGGGTATTTATAATATCAATTATGTTAATTTTTTACTATTTTAGTAATTACTGCATCATCATTGTGTCATAAATAAAATAAATTATTTAATGTCAAAAAAATTATAAATAAAATATAATTATGTAGGAAATCTTTTTATCTTTCTAATGAATATTTATAATCTAAAATCCAGCATATATAACCCTATGTAACAATTGTTTTGCTAAAAGGTATATGCTTGTGTCATTTTTGTATTCATTTTAACTTAATTAATATAAAGTGTCATTATCACTTACAAGTGGATCCATGGGGTCCCAAAATTGACCCAAAGATGCCCATGGTCGACCATGTATCAACCAATAGGGTTAAGACACATTTTAGGGTAATTTAGTATTATTATAATATTATTTTTTAACCCTTATTTACCGGATTTACCCTTAACCATGGTAAATAAAATATTTACCGCAGTAATTATTCAAAATGTCTAAAAATAAAAGTTACCTATTTAAACAATTTGGACATCCTGATTCCAAATATGGAATCCATTTTTCTAAATTCAAAACACAGAAGTGGCAGAAATTAATTTAAAATTAATTCCCGCTGTCAAAACAAAAAGCGTGTTTTTAAGAGATAATAACTATCAAAAGATTGACACTTGTTTATGTTCGGTTTAATTGTAAAATTATGTACAATGACCAACATTATATTAAATGGTAAAAATATATTCTAAATATAATTTAAAACCACTCAAATTCACAATTTATCACTATTAATTATTTTGATTAAAAAAGTTGTTTTTAATTAAAATTTAGTAATTTTCATTATTCATCAAAATATGAAAGTTATCCGAAAAGTATCAAAATTTTACCTTAGGCTAAATTCGATATTCCGAATCCAAAAATGAAGTCCATTTTGAAATATAAAATATATATAATTTCAAAAAGTAGGTATTACTATTCATAATGGCTAGTTTGATTGGTTGTGGTGTGTTAAAATCTCGAAGTTGTGTACAATGCACGTCATTGCATTATTCGAAAGGAAACATACCGAGGAAGCTTGGGGTGTTACATAAATGGTGGACGTTGATCAAAAATACGAAGCCTGAGGAGGAGATCGAGGCTTTGGAATGGAAGGAATTCCGGAAGATGTTTTTCGATAAATATTTTCCACGCACCCTCCGTCTTAAGATGGAAAGGGAATTCCTTTCCCTCAAACAGAAAGATGAAGAATCTGTGGGAGCGTACGAGGAAAACTTCACAAGGCTTGCACGATACCCTTCCGGCTTTGTCGTTACCCCCGAATGCAAGGTTGACCGCTTCTTTGGTGGGCTGAAGCCTAGCTTGCGGAAAGCATTAGCGATCCGTGACTTCGACAGCTATGAGGAAATTGTCTGATGTGCCCTCAAGGTTGAAATGGAGATCAAAGAATCACAGGGGTATCATGGGGACAAGAAACGTAAGGTGGACTTCAATGCTGGTGGTCCGATGGATAAATCCAACGGTGCTAAGAAGTTCCAGCACCCCACTTGCCAAAAGTGTGGAAAGAAGCACCCTGGAAATTGCTTTAGGGGGACAAGAAAATGCTTCAAGTGTGGAAGAGAAGGGCACCTAGCTATTAACTGTCAGCAAGAAGGACCCGCGGCTACGACAGAGGAGAGGAACGCTCCGTTCGAACCTCAACGCGTTGTTCAATGCTACAAATGCAAAGAACCGGGTCATTTTTCAAATCAGTGCCCTAATCCAAGGGTTATCGGAGGCAACCAGCAACCTCCAAGACAGCAAGGAAGAACTTTTGCCATCACTTCTGCCGAAGTGAACCCCGACAACGAAGTGGTGACAGGTACGCTAGTTATTCATTCAAGAATAGCGAACGTACTTTTTGATTCAGGTTCTACGCATTCTTTTATATCTCAAAAGTTTAGTAGAACAATCCCTGCACCACCACAAATCCTGGAAGTAAAGATGTCGGTGAGTACGGAAAATGGGGCAATCATTGCATCCCATGAGTATAAGTCCTCCCCTGTTATAATCTGTGGATTGAATTTCCCGGAGAACCTCATCATACTCCCTTTGGTGTAATTTGATGCAATTCTTGGCATGGATTGGCTTTCCTTATATAGAGCCAACATAAATTTTCGGGAGAGGGAAATCACACTCCATATGGAGAATCGACCCCCGATTCTTTACAAGTGTCAGGAGGAAGATGAATCTCCTTTAGCTCCATCATCTCAAACATGGATATTACTGCCTTATAAGCACGCATATCTGGCTCAGATGATTGAGTCCAAGGAAGAAACCACCCTTGAAGAAATGCCTATTGTGAGGGAATTCACTGAAGTATTTCCCGAGAAACTTCCTGGTCTTCCTCCAAGAAGAGATGTTGAGTTCTCAATTGAACTTGTACCTGGGGCGCTACCAATATCCAAGACTCCATATAGAATGGATGTTGTTGAGCTTGAAGAGCTGAAGAAACAACTATAGGAGAATCTGGATAAAGGGTTTATACGCCCAAGTGCATCACCATGGGGTGCACCAGTCCTCTTCGTCAAGAAGAAGGATGGGTCAATACGGCTTTGCATCGATTATCGTGAACTTAACAAAATCACAATAAAGAACAAGTATCCTCTCCCAAGAATCGATGACTTGTTTGATCAGCTGCGTGGAGAACAATACTTCTCCAAGGTGGACTTGCGGTCGGGATATTATCAAGTAAGGGTGAAGAAGGAAGATATCCCCAAGACTGCTTTTCGTACAAGGTACGGGCACTATGAATTCATAGTAATGCCTTTAGGACTCACCAATGCTCCAGTAATATTCATGGACTTGATGAATAGAGTCTTTAGAGATTACCTAGACAAATTTGTGGTAGTCTTTATAGATGATATTCTAATATACTCCAAAACCAAGGAGGACCATGAGGAGCATTTAAGAACTGTACTGGAGACTTTGCGCAAGGAGAATCTCTATGCCAAGTACAACAAGTGTGAGTTCTGGTTGAAGGAGGTATCATTCTTGGGCCATATCATCACAAGCAATGGGATATCTGTGGACCCCTCTAAAACAGATGCAATTGAGGGATGACCGAGGCCAACATCGGTAACGGATATCCGTAGCTTCTTGGGGTTAGCTGGATATTATCGACGATTTGTGAGAAATTTCTCACGATTGTCCAACCCTCTTACCAAGCTAACTCGAAAGGGAGTAAAGTTTTCTTGGAGTGGTGAATGCGAAGAAAGCTTCAAGGATTTGAAAATGAGGCTTATCACTGCACCCGTTCTCACTTTACCCACAAGTGGGGAACTTTTTGTGGTATTCAGTGATGCCTCAAAGAAGGGCTTAGGATGTGTGCTAATGCAGAATGATAAAGTGATATCCTATGCCTCAAGGCAGTTGAAAATCCATGAGCGAAACTATCCAACGCATGATCTGGAGTTGGCGGCGGTGATCTTTGCCTTGAAAATCTGGCGGCATTATCTCTATGGAGAGAAATGTGAGATATATAGTGACCACAAGAGTCTTAAATATATATTCACACAGAAAGAGCTAAATATGTGCCAGAGAAGATGGATAGAGCTCATCAAGGATTATGATTGTTCAATACATTACCACCCTGGGAAAGTGAACAAGGTGGCAGATGCCCTAAGTAGAAAGGATCCAGCGATTCTATCAATGATGAGAATTGAGAAGGATCCAATCTTCTTAGACTTAATGAAGATGGATGTGGGAATCATAAAGAAGGGAACATCATCAATCCTTTCACAAATGATTGCTCGACCATCTCTTTTGGAAAGGTTAAAGGATGATCAAAAGGATGATGCGGGAATCCAAGAAAAAGTGTAAGCTATCAAAAAGGGAAAATCCTCAGAGTTTAATGTTAATGAAGAAGGAATTGTGCGGTTTGGGAAAAGACTATGTGTTCCATCAAGTTCGGAGCTGAAGAAGGAACTTTTGGATGATGCACATAGTTCAAATTTCTCTATTCACCCAGGGAGCACAAAGATGTATCGAGATCTCCGAGAAAACTTTTGGTGGGATAATATGAAGAAGGAGATTTCTGAATATACATCAAAGTGCCTGGTGTGTCAGCAAGTGAAGGCAGAGAGGCAGAAGTCTAAGGGGATGATGCAACCATTGCCCATACTAGAATGGAAATGGGAGAACATCACCATGGACTTTGTAAAATTACCAATGGTCATAATTCCTGGTGGTCATATAACAAACATATTTACTCTTAATTCCCAAAAATTCATTCAAAAAAATACCCTAAATAAAATTTCTCATTTATAGTTCATTCAATGTGTATATTTTTTTGATTTTAATATTTTTATTTTGTAAAATTCTTGTTATAGTCATTATTTTTATTAGATAATATCATCCAGGAGACATATACATTATGCTTGCATTATTTCTTTTTGTCGATTATTCATTCATAGTTATAGTAGTATTATTAAATTTTTATCTTTGATTTGTAGTATTTTTTTGTGATAAAATAATATTATTTATTACTAAAATTTCTTATGTATTACATTATCAAACTTCCATGACATAACATCATGGTTTGAATCTCTCCAAAAACACTCTCTTAATCACGCACCATGACATGGACTTCTCCTTACAACATGAAAACATCTCAACTTAAAAAACTATATTCACCTTTATTTTCATCCACATACTTCGTTGTAGTCTGATCTTATTCTCCATGACACATATACAATTCATATTTTTCATTCTTTTTTAATGGAACCAGTTGATTGAATCATTATTATAATTTTAATCATGATATTTAAATAAAAAATGAATAGATAAACCGTCATCTGAATTTGACCTCTATCAAATGATATTATTATATATACACATCATTTAAAATTATATTGAGATATTATACCCTATGATTTGACTTTTATAATTGGTAACCGTTACATATAATTGATTAAATACCAACCCATATGTATTAACCTTTATGTATCATTCAGGAGAACCCTTATGTATCAAAGTACATATCTAAGAGTGTTGGGTCTAAGAGGTTTTGAGGTGTTTTGAAGAAGTTGGAAGATGTTGAAAAAGAAGTGAGTTTTAGTTGAAGAAGGTTTTCTAAATAGTGTTTATTGTATTATCTAAAAAAATCAATCCACATTGGTTATATTTTTTATAGATGTTATAGGATGAAGTTGGCTATACTGAGTTTACTGGATTGAGCCAATCAGACATATGTTACCTAACTAAGTTGATTCTCCTGAGTTTTTGTGTTGAATTTCTATTCTATCATACATAGAAGTTCCATCATATATAGTGTTCAATGAATAAATTTGGTGATTATTTATTGGACTTAAATTTCTAAAATTGTGAATACTGGAAGTTTTCATGGTCCAATCATAAGTATAAAGGAATATTTTTGGTTAGAGGTTTATAAAGATATATAGGTATGGTTGTATGAAGTTATGCATGATGTTTGGGTAGCTTAATGCATGCTCGCGTGTCGTTAGGAACAAGCGAAAAACTAAAATTTATAACCTACATACTACTTAGAACAGTGGAAAGATAGGGTTGAACCACAGGGAGGCCTAATGTTGTGTTTGGAGATTTAAAAATAATAAACAAAACAAAAAAATCACGCACAAAAACAAACAAAAACAGTTGGTGGCGGTGAAATGGAGTGATTGAAAATTAGTGTGTGAAGAAGTGAAGGTGAACTGGTGAGTGCAAGGGGGTAGACAGAACAACAAGGGAAATTGTGGTGAAAAAATCCAATAGATGAGTAGGGGGAGAAGGTCCACTAGCCGATTCAAAATTTTTTAGCCTCATTCATGCACTGAAGTTTAAGGAATAAGGATCTGACTTAAAGTAACTGTCCAGATTTGTCATCTAGTCAGTTTGTGATGAAATAACTCTTACAGTCTTCTGACTATAAAAGTTGTTCCATCCAATGGCGATAACAAGTCATATGTCACTGGACTCAACTTGTTAGTTGAGTTCAGTGTGTCTCTCTCATTTGAGCACGGCTCACTTGTTAGTGAGCTCCTCAAATTTAAACAATTTTCATTAAGGTTCAAACAAGATTGGTTTTCACTCAACCTTATTGTTTTGGAAATAAATTTGTTCTACAAACAGTGAGAGAGACATTCTAGAAAATAAGGCAGCGCATGAATCAAGATTAACGAATATAATCAGCCAGCTTATCCTCCCTCCCCCAAAGGAGTTTATCCGGACATAATGGCTGGCTTTGAAAGAGAATTAAGATCAAAGAAGTTCATGTTGAATTGAGTTGCAAAAAAACAGAGCACATGAAACATAAATAAGTCTATCTCCCTACTTGATCTTTCGAAATCTCTAGTTCATGATGCTCAATGGCAGATGCAATGTTGGAATGTGCTCGATGTCCCGCACTGGGAATCGAGGAGCGAAATGCTTTGATCTGCTGCTCTTGGTACTCCAATATGCTCCCGATGGAAAATCACGAAAACTCTAGGGATCGTCCGATCTTCTTTCGATGGATGGAAGTGCAATCCGAATGAAGTCTCTGTCCTGATGCCCCCCCCCCTGCCTGGATTGATGACCCCTTGCTGGATCAATGATACCCCCTGTCACGTCCTGACCCTTCATCTATGAATGATCGTGTGCCTGTGATGAATGCTAATGACCTCGTCGAAGTCCCTAAAATCTTGCCCGAGGTGTTCCCTGACCTCCACGTAAAACTTTCACTGTACCACATCTCTCGGACTAGTCACTGGAGCAGTTGATCCTAACTGAATGAATGGGTGCGCGCGGTGAGCTACAACCCCCCCCTACAAAAAACGTACGTGAGTCAGAGAATGAAACTACTATATAAAAATACTTGCTACTTAAAAAATGCTTATTATTATATAAATATACTTTATAACATCTAATATTATTATTACTAATATATGTTTTAATAACTATTATATTTATTTAATATTTACTTATCAATAAAACAAAAGTAGTTAATATATATATATATATATATATGTGAATCTGTTTATTATATGTTATGTATATTATATATTGTATAATATATATTATGATGTTATTATAATAATTAGTTTAATATTATAATTATAATAAAATTTAGAAAATGAAAAGAATGAATGGGGGTCTCGGCTTAGAGGGGGAGGCGGACAGAAAAGGGGATCGGGTTCGGGCGATGCGGGTGAAGTGGAACATGGTGCAACAGCGGTTCAGGGAAAGACATGACGGTAGTGAGGCAAGGCGTCGCAGCAGCATGAGGCGGATTAGGCCGGCGGGATCTGAAGGGCGGCGTGCGATGAGATGATCAGGCGAGGAAGGTTCGTGCGACGGCACAGGGGAGGTTCGGCCAGGGGTTCAGTTGGGGTTCGTGGTGGTCGGACGGTGGAAGCGAGGCTGGTTCAGGACGGTTTGGTCTGAGGGGCAGCGCGACAGAGGGGAAAGAGAAGTGTGGCGGCTTGGGATTTGAGGGATTTCAATTCTGGTAAGATTTGGGTTTTTTCTGAAAATTTGGATTTTGAAATTGATTCTGGTTTGTTGCTGAGAAAATTGATTTTGGATTTTGAAAATTATGTTCATCGGTTGACTTGTTAGTGTGGAATTATGATGCTAAAGCTGTTTTGTGTTGTTGTTGTTGTTCTGGAGCAGGAACGGAGGACAGGCGATTGCGGTGATACAGTCGTCATTAGAGATGGGTGTTGCGGCGTGGAACGGTGAGACAGGCACCGTTCCATTCTGAGTGGTGAGTGCTTGTTGTGGCACCGTGAAGGTGGACTCACAGTTGCTGTAGGATAGCAAAGAGGTGTGGCACCGGGACAACAATTGAGGCACCGTGAAGGTGGAACAGTGGCCGTGTGGTTTTGTTGTGGCACCATGAATGATGCTCACCGTGAGACCGTGAGGCTAAAACGGTGACTTGGAAAACTGTTGGCACAAAGAGGCTTTGAAACAGTGGCAGGGGGTGCAAGACGGTGGCACCGTGATGGAACGGCAACCAAGGACCATCCGACCAACACCTACAAGCATACAACAACACAAAAAATTAAAAGAATTTACTAAGAATTAAATAAATAAATAATAAATAAAACAAAGTTAAGTTAAATAATAAAAAAAATTATGAAAAGTTTAAAATAAATAATTTTATTTAGTTTAAATAAAATAAAATAAAGAAATTAATTCAAGAAAAAATATTAATTAACCATTTAATTAAAGAATTAATTAAAGTAAATTAAAGAATAAGAAATATTAATTGAATAAAATTAAATTGTTAAAACTAATTTAATTATTAAAATACTAAAAACTAAAATGAGTTATTTATATATAATTTAAAGAATAAAGAATTAATTAATTTAAATTAATGAATTAATAAACTAACTCTATTGAAAAATTATGAAAATAAAAGAATAAATAAATAAAAGTTAAATTCATAGGAATAATTTAATTTAAGAATTATTTAAAAAGACAACAATGAATACTAAAAACACATGATTTGAACTAAGATTGATTATTTTATACAACAAAGTACAAAATCACAACAATTATCAATTCTTTAATCAAAAACAACATTTTGGTAGAAAAAAGTCAGTAAATCTAAAAAAAGGGATGTGGCAAAGTGCATTAAAAATGATCCACATCAAACTCCCCCACACTTAAAACTTTGTTTGTCCTCAAACAAGTACATGCCTTTGAATTTAAAACAGAAAGTTGATTTGTGAGTTAGAGTTCAAAAAGTGTGCATGATTAAACTTTAATAGCTATAGGAACACTACCAAACAGTCGGTCAGGCTTTTCAAAGGTGTTCAAAAATGATTTCATGTCTAGCTTCAAAAACTCACTGGAAGTCAATAGCCTCACAAATTAATTACTATCAATTATGTCATGCCTCCTATGTGTGCTCCTTAACTATCCTACTTCACCTTCCAATTCAAGTTCTAATCCAGGGAGTGTTGACAGGTTAGATGAAGTGGAATTTAAAACTTAACCAAGGGAACCTTCCATTCTCACCTTCCACCAGGTTCCAAAAATTAAAGTCCATTAATTTCACCACTTTATTGACACAACTCAAATGAAAATTAACCAAGTCAATTGCTCACTTCTTCATCTAGGTTCAAAATTCCCCTCACCTTAATGAGTTCATTTTTGACAAGGGCACTTTATTTCTATTTTTTCCAGCCATATTCCATGTGCAAAGAACTGTGCATAGCACTTATTAAGATTTAAATTGGCTTTATTTATTCACATAAATGCACCTAGTGCACCTTGTCTCAGATACTCACCCTGGGATCACATTTGACCATTTTACTACAGTTACAAAGGACTTAATTAATAATCAATCGAGATGACTTCCTGAAGTGATGAGAACTTCTAGTTAATCTAAGTCATGATAATCATTCCAAAAACCTATCTTGTCACACTCCTATTCTCAGTTTCTAAACAGACAAATCTATAAAGATAATAAACAATTGCACTCATCAATCATTCATGCTTAACTGTTTCTGACTAAGTGACACTCTCAACAACTAGTGAGTAGTTATCTACTAATAGAGAATAATTGACATACCAATGAAACTCTAATGGCCATAAACTGATGAAAGAATTTGAATTTTTTTGAAGGAATTGTGAACAATTTTTGAAAAAAATTGACCATTTTTTTACAAACTCAGGTTCAAAAGGGGGGAATTTGACATGACACTAGAATGACCCCTCTCCCCCATGCTTAAAACCCAACATTGTCCCCAATGTTGAATTCTAAGGTGGAAGACATTTTAAGTTCAAAACATATTGACATTTCAGCTAAAAAAGGATATGGAGGGGTAGCAATGAGGTTCAAAAAAATTCTTTTCCACACAAAAAGTGAAAGAAAATAAAAACAAAAAAAGAATAACCCAACCCCACCAACTTCACCAGAAACAAGCTCAGTTACTCTTGAAAAGTTCATTCTTAGAATTTTTAAGAGAATACAAAATATTACTCAATATACTTCAAATAGTAGCATGATTAGCAGTGATGTGCAGTAGCAACATAATGAAATTGAAAGAAGTGGGTTCAAGCATGTTTCACAAATCAGCTTAAAAATATTTTTTTACTAAGTAGATATGAGCAAGCTAACACCCAAGAAAGAAACACAGTTCAAGAGTTTCAAAAAAATAGTGTAATAACCCCCACACTTAATTCACAGTGAAGATTAACACAGGTAATTAAAATTTAAAAAGGGTAGAACAACACTTCCCTGAATTATTGGACCTATAACACTGAATTCCACATACAATGTAACAGCCCGAGATTTTATGAAAAATATTCTTTTTTATTTCACTAATGTCTTGTGTTGTACGCTACACCAAAAGGAGCTTGCACAACACGCATCCTTGACTTGCCATGCATTACACGCAATCGCGACCTTCCTCGATAGCGTGTGTAGTATGCAATACCGAGTTTCACTAAACACCGATATGCTATTAAAATATTATTATAACTAGCCGTTATGAATAGTAATAACCACCTTTTAAAATTTTAGAAATTTTAGCTCTCAAAATGGACTTCATTTTTGGATTCGGAGTATCAAATTTAGCCTAAGGTGAAATTTTGGTACTTTTCGGATAACTTTCATATTCTGATGAATAGTGAAAATTACTAAATTATAATTAAAAACAACTTTTTTAATCGAAATAGTTAATAGTGATAAATCATTAATTTGAGTGGTTTTAAAGTATATTTAGAATATATTTTTACAATTCAATACAATGTTGGTCATTGTATGTAATTTCACATTTACACCAGACATAAACAAGTGTTAATCTTTTGATAGTTATTATCTCTTAAAAACACGCTATTTGTTGTGACAGCGGAAATTAATTATAAAATTAATTAATGCAACTTATATGTTGAGAATTTTGTAAAATAGAAATCATTTTTTAATTAGGAATATAAATTATAGCCTAGGGTGAAATTTTAGTACTTTTCTGAAAACTTTCAATTTTTGATGAATAGTGAAACCACTAAGTGGTAGGTTAAAAACAGAATTTTGCATAAAACTTAATTTTACCGCTTCTGTGAATGGAATTTCGAAAATCCGACAGACACGGTTAATATCAAGGACTAAAATGTGGTTCAATGAGATGAAAATAATTTTTGGTGAATAGTAACTTTTTACTTTTTTTACCACGGTTAATAGTAAATAGGGTAACTAAGGGTAAATATGATATTACTATTACCCTAACACATGTCCTAATTCTATTGGATAAGTGTAATTCGACCAAAAACAACCTTATGAATATAATATGACCATTTAGGTCCACTTGGATTAGATTATGACATTTAATATTATTTTATTTAATGAATAGTTAAAATAGTTAAAATCAAAGTTTAATAAATAAAACATTTTTAATATGGGGTTATACATAAGATAAATTCGACTATAAATATTCATTAGAAATCTAAAAAGATTTCCTACATAATGATATTTTATTTCTAATTTTTAGACTTTAAATAAATTTATTTATTTATGACACAACGATGATGTAGTAATTACCCTTTTAAGGAAATATTAACATAATTGATGTTATAAATGCTCAAATGAATTTAATTTGAGACTTTTTATAAATTCCACTAATTTTCTAGGTTACTATGATATATTAGTGTTTATTTAATCAACTTGGTTCGAACATATAATTCTGTTATGACTTTCACAAAAATCATATATCAAATAGTGTCAAAATTGACACAAAATAGTTTTTAAATCAAATATTATATTATTAATTGTTATTTTATTCCTAAAAATCTAAGGTTCGGCCAAATGACTTAGATAAGGATATATATATTAATAATAAACAATTTGGGGTTCGTTTGGCATGTTATAGTAAGTGTATTAACCATATAGTGAAAGAAAACAAAAAGACACGGTAAAAGTTAAATTATTTAACTTAGAGTTAAATCTAATTGATAAGGTTAAAATAATACCCTAAACTTTTCTAAATCCTATTGGTTGATAGGATTTCGACCCATCACCACTTTAGATTCAAAATAAGACCCTTTGGAACCATTATAAACTGATTTTGACATTAATATAAAATAATATTTTGAGATATTCCTAAGGTGCCCCTCTCCTCCCTTATAAAAGGGCACCTCCTCCCCCTCCTCCTCACACCAATTTGAGCACTCAAGCTCGGCCAACCCCTGCCATTTTCTCCTCTCCACTTCCCTAGAATAATACTAGAGGTCCTGGTCTTCTTCAAAGACCAATCTTAGTTCCCTAAGTGGAGGATTCAAAGAAGCGTTCCAAAGAAGAGGTAATATCCATTACCGATCTTTTCAATTTCTTTCTTCTTCAACTTCTTCTTCTTTAGTTGTTTCATGATAAAGTAATAACATCAGTATTACTTACATACTGATATGTTATTATAAATATGAAACAACCCTAATTCACCTTCTATCCATCCCACGGAAACATGAAATCACCGCGCGTGCGTACGTACGGAATACCGTCTCCACGCCGTGGTGTAATCTATTTTTCCACCATCACTTTACAAGGATGGGTATAATGGTGTAATGAGTAACTATTTATGATTATTATAAAGTAATATTGATACTGAAATAATATATATATACTCCAATATAGTTCCATGATCATAGGAATGATATCATCACTCGTGCGTACGTACGGAATACCGTCTCCACGATGTGATGCGACTCGTTCTACATGATCATCATTACCTAGTAATTATATAAATGAATTGAATGAATAAATATGATATATGTTACACTAATACCATTCTGGATATAAGGTATCTATAACCTTAAAAGAATAATAAGAATGTATTCGGCAAAACACGCATAAGAACAAAAGGCAATAAAGACCCGAGTAACAAGTAACAATGAAATATTACTAAAAAGAAGCTAAGAATATGACCATATATGATATCATATCAATATGTATGATTCTGGAATAAGTCAATAACATTATTTAAACCATTATACAGGAGCTTCGGACACGTACAAAGCAAATCGGACCTAAGGTAAGGGAAATATCACAATCTCATTTTTTTCCGAGATTGTTTATACTTTAGTATTTACTGGGGTGTATTTTATCTTCCAAATCCATGTTTCCTCAATATGTAATATTATTTACATCCACCTACAATTTATTAAATCCAATTTTACCCTTCGGTGATTTTTTAGTAAAAGATATGAAAGGAATCTATTGTCGTTTTTCATACGAGGTACTTTTTGACTTTTCCGAAAAAAGTACGAAGAATGTTTTTTTAACTTATACGGCATGAATGTATTTTTAAAACATTATTTCTAAGAAGAATCCTTTACAAGTTTTCAAGTTTATTTTTAATCAACTTCTTTTAGTTTATAATTGTATGACATGTTATGAAAAGAAAAGTTTTTTTTTAAGAAGAAAGGATATTTTCCTCAAGAATGGAGTTCAAGTGTTTTATCAAAATTATTTTCCATCTAAGATAATAAAGGGTTCTATTTTTATCCCTATTATTACATTGATTTGATTATGTTGTGAGGGAATTATTTTTATGAAGTCATTTACCTTATATGATTTGTTTTATGATGTCATGATGTTTCAAGAATCCCATTTTTGTTACATGTGTTATGCGATGATGTATGATTTATGATTATGTGGCACACATGAGAAAGGATTCATTATAAGATGGGTGGGACCTATATCTCCCTCCAATGCATTGGGTAAAGATTTTATATCTCATGAGATAGACATGGATGAAATGGTAGGTTATACCGGTTCAGTGAAACAGGACTGAAACGAGGGTTACTCGATTCAGAAAGGGACTTTGTCCACTAAGATAGTCTTGGCAATAAGTCTTGACTAACAAGAAATGATTTTCTATGATTATGTGTGTATGCCACAAAGTTTCATGTTTTATGTTATGATTATTGTGATTACATTTCACTGCCATGATTTATCCCATGTTATGAAATTATGCTCTCTTTTGCAGGTTAAGATTTCCAAAATGTTAGGTTCTTATGAATACGACGTGATTGATATTTATTTTGTTTACCCTTACTGAGCATTTGAGCTCACCCTTTTATGTTTTCTTTTCCCCAGGATATAAAGAAAGGTTTTAGGTAAAAAAAGGGAAGATCTTTATAGGAGATGTGGAAGATCTTTCACCACGATTAGAAGATTACGTTCCGAGTTTCCAAAGACACTAAACTATTACGATCCTTGTGTGTGTGTTTTTGTTATGTACTAAGTATTCCGCAAATGTAATGTAATGTCAATGTACGTCAAGTTTCGGGTCTCTACAGTTGGTATCAGAGGAAAGGTTTAGTCAACCTTTGGAAACTAGGATGCGAAAACGTTAGTGAGATCCCTAGAGATATTTCTACGGTATGTCTAGGGATGTCCCTAAGGTTAAGTATATGTATAGGTTATAGTACTAGAACTACTCTAACGATCATAGAATTAAACCTAAGATGTTAGATATTGAAGGTACTCCCCCTTTATTATGTTGTTTTCCCTAGCATGATTTTTGCCTCTCACACTATTCTTTTTGGGTTTTAGACGATGGCCGGAACCCGAAGGAACCGTGTTGATCAATGCAATGGAAAATGCAATGATTGTCCTCCTGAACAAACAAATGTTATGGGAGATGGAGTGAAAAATCTTATTGCTATACTTACACAAGCTATGAATCATTCTGGACTTCCAAATGAGCAGAGAAGGGAACAATATTCTATTGAGTCCTTCATGAGGCAACGTCCACCTTCTTTCAGTGGGTCTTCTGATCCACTTGTTGCTGAACAATGGATCAGTACCACTGAAAAGATATTTTCAGTTCTTCAATGTTCTGAACATGATAAAGTCATCTTAGCAGTATATCGTTTGGAAGGTGAAGCTGATCAATGGTGGAATCTTATCAAGAATACAAGGAAAAGAGATGAAATTGAGTCCATGGAATGGGACGAGTTCAAGAACTTATTTTTCAATAAGTACTTCCCTCGTATTCTTCGAACAAAGATGGAGAAGGAGTTTCTTGAACTAAAGCAAAAGGATGATGAATCTGTTGGTATATACAAAGTGAATTTTACAAGACTTGCAAGGTATGCATCTGGCATTATCATCCAACCTGAAAGTAAAGTTGATCGATTTTTCAGTGGCTTAAAACCAAGTCTTGGAAGGGCATTAGCTATAAGAGACTTCAGTAGCTATGAAGAAATTGTGCGTTGTGCTATCAAGGTAGAAATGGAAGTTGGTGTTACATATCCATCTCATGGTTTTGACAAGAAATGAAAGATGGAGTTCAAGGAGAAATCTCAGAATAATGGTGAAAAGAAGATGAATGTTTCCTTATGCACAAAGTGTGGAAAGAAGCATAGTGGAGATTGTCTTAAAGGGACTAGAAAATGTTTTAAGTGTGGAAAAGAAGGTCATCGAGCAGCTGAGTGTCGAAGTAATGGAAAAAGGGTTTCTAATGATGTGAATAAAGAAAACACCGCAGAGAACGCACCACCAACACTTCAATGCTTCAAGTGCAAGGAAATGGGGCATTATGCTAATAAATGCCCTAATCCAAGGGTTAGTGATGATCAACATGAGCAACCACTGAAGGCAAAGGACAAAGGGAAGTCACATGCGGTCACTATTGGCAATGTTGAATATGACAACAATGTGGTGGAATGATTAAGTGTTTATGTAATGAGATTCCAAAATAATGTTGTATCATTGAGTATGGCAATATTTATTGATGTGGTATTCAAAGTGATTGAGATATTTTTTGGAAATAAGATGATATGCGCATAATGAAGGGAAAACGAGAAAATGAAATGTTTAATAGTATTCATGAGCTCATGATTGATGTAAGGACTAAGTGATATCATGGTTTGAGTATATAGAATTTTGAGGATTTTGGTATGTGGAAAGTGTTAACTTTAAACTGCATTCATGTTTTCACTAAGGTATTCAAGAGAATACATGATTAAGGACTTTGAATGTTTGGAATGTGACTAACAAAACATATCTTATGATATATGGGGATCAACGATGGTATCAAATCTCTGGTAATCATTTTCACTATGTTATGAGAGTGGACTGCAGTATTATGGATAAGCCTAAAGATTGAAATAGATTATGTTGGACATAAGTGAGTATTGTTTAAGGATAGAAGTTTTTTTTTCGATATTATTGATGGGATGTTATAGTAATGTAGTTTTAGAAAAAGGACAACCTGCAGGACGGGCGACAGCCCATCGCTTCGGACAAGGCTGTGGGAATCGAACCCACAACCGAAGTGCGACTGGCCTTTATCGCCTACCACTGGCCTACAGGAAGTCCTTGTTTAGTAGAAACTAGTTTTATTATATTAAGCAGTATGATATATGAAGTATAAGTCCATTTTAGGAACCATATGTGATTAATCTCACTATAGATCGACTTATGTATATAATTTTTGCTAACCTTTTGTTTGAGACAGATGGAATGACCCGTCATTCTATCACATGATCTGCTAACACTTCACGAATAACAAATTCAACTTCATTTATTTAATAGATGAAGTGGAAATTGTTCAAGTCATGAACAACAGTGAGATTGTACCAAAATAAAGAAAGTATTTATTCTAATTCAAATTTTCAACTTTAGGGAAATGATCTTGAAAACCAAAAATGTTGTCCTAGTGATCTTATACCTGATGAATCAGATGGTACCTTAGATCATCACAAATTTATGGATTTGTGATTACTGGATTTTCCATAGCCATGTTCTCTACCACTCTCCATCAGAACATGATGGTTAGATTTCTCTTCCATATCCATATTTTCACCTATGTGGAAACCCAGTGATTAGTTTATTTGGGTAATCGTTACATTTCATACTTTAGTTTTTAAAGCCAAGTTTTGGTATTCCTTTTTACGATGTGGGTTTCTATTAAAGAAACTTTCGAATAGTAAACCATTTATAACCCTGACGAATTTCGAGGGCGAAATTCATTTTAAGGGGGGTAGAATGTAACAGCCCGAGATTTTATGAAAAATATTCTTTTTTATTTCACTAATGTCTTGTGTTGTACGCTACACCAAAAGGAGCTTGCACAACACGAATCCTTGACTTTCCTTGCATTACACGCAATCACGACCTTCCTCGATAGCGTGTGTAGTACGCAATACCGAGTTTCACTAAACAACGATATGCTATTAAAATATTATTATAACTAGCCGTTATGAATAGTAATAACCACCTTTTAAAATTTTAGAAATTTTAGCTCTCAAAATGGACTTCATTTTTGGATTCGGAGTATCAAATTTAGCCTAAGGTGAAATTTTGGTACTTTTCGGATAACTTTCATATTCTGATGAATAGTGAAAATTACTAAATTATAATTAAAAACAACTTTTTTAATCGAAATAATTAATAGTGATAAATCATTAATTTGAGTGGTTTTAAAGTATATTTAGAATATATTTTTACAATTCAATACAATGTTGGTCATTGTATGTAATTTCACATTTACACCAGACATAAACAAGTGTTAATCTTTTGATAGTTATTATCTCTTAAAAACACGCTATTTGTTGTGACAGCGGAAATTAATTATAAAATTAATTAATGCAACTTATATGTTGGGAATTTTGTAAAATAGAAATCATTTTTTAATTAGGAATATAAATTATAGCCTAGGGTGAAATTTTAGTACTTTTCTGAAAACTTTCAATTTTTGATGAATTGTGAAACCACTAAGTGGTAGGTTAAAAACAGAATTTTGCATAAAACTTAATTTTACCGCTTCTGTGAATGGAATTTCGAAAATCCGAAAGACACGGTTAATATCAAGGACTAAAATGTGGTTCAATGAGATGAAAATAATTTTTGGTGAATAGTAACTTTTTACTTTTTTTACCACGGTTAATAGTAAATAGGGTAACTAAGGGTAAATATGATATTACTATTACCCTAACACATGTCCTAATTCTATTGGATAAGTGTAATTCGACCAAAAACAACCTTATGAATATAATATGACCATTTAGGTCCACTTTTATTAGATTATGACATTTAATATTATTTTATTTAATGAATAGTTAAAATAGTTAAAATCAAAGTTTAATAACTAAAACATTTTTAATATGGGGTTATACATAAGATAAATTCGACTATAAATATTAATTAGAAAGCTAAAAAGATTTCCTACATAATGATATTTTATTTATAATTTTTAGACTTTAAATAAATTTATTTATTTATGACACAACGATGATGTAGTAATTACCCTTTTAAGGAAATATTAACATAATTGATGTTATAAATGCTCAAATGAATTTAATTTGAGACTTTTTATAAATTCCACTAATTTTCTAGGTTACTATGATATATTAGTGTTTATTTAATCAACTTGGTTCGAACATATAATTCTGTTATGACTTTCACAAAAATCATATATCAAATAGTGTCAAAATTGACACAAAATAGTTTTTAAATCAAATATTATATTATTAATTGTTATTTTATTCCTAAAAATCTAAGGTTCGGCCAAATGACATAGATAAGGATATATATATTAATAATAAACAATTTGGGGTTCGTTTGACATGTTATAGTAAGTGTATTAACCATATAGTGAAAGAAAACAAAAAGACACGGTAAAAGTTAAATTATTTAACTTAGAGTTAAATCTAATTGATAAGGTTAAAATAATACCCTAAACTTGTCTAAATCCTATTGGTTGATAGGATTTCGACCCATCCCCACTTTAGCTTTGAAATAAGACCCTTTGGAACCATTATAAACCGATTTTGACATTAATATAAAATAATATTTTGAGATATTCCTAAGGTGCCCCTCTCCTCCCTTATAAAAGGGCACCTCCTCCCCCTCCTCCTCACACCAATTTGAGCACTCAAGCTCGGCCAAACCCTGCCATGTTCTCCTCTCCACTTCCCTAGAATAATCCTAGAGGTCCTGGTCTTCTTCAAAGACCAATCTTAGTTCCCTAAGTGGAGGATTCAAAGAAGCGTTCCAAAGAAGAGGTAATATCCATTACCGATCTTTTCAATTTCTTTCTTCTTCAACTTCTTCTTATTTAGTTGTTTCATGATAAATTAATAACATAAGTATTACTTACATACTGATATGTTATTATAAATATGAAACAACCCTAATTCACCTTCTATCCATCCCACAGAAAAATGAAATCACCGCGCGTGCGTACGTACGGAATACCGTCTCCACGCCGTGGTGTAATCTATTTTTCCACCATCACTTTACAAGGTTGGGTATAATGGTGTAATGAGTAACTATTTATGATTATTATAAAGTAATATTGATACTGAAATAATATATATATACTCCAATACAGTTCCACGATCATAGGAATGATATCATCACTCGTGCGTACGTACGGAATACCGTCTCCACGATGTGATGCGACTCGTTCTAAATGATCATCATTACATAGTAATTATATAAATGAATTGAATGAATAAATATGATATATGTTACACTAATACCATTCTGGATATAAGGTATCTATAACCTTAAAATAATAATAAGAATGTATTCGGCAAAACACGCATAAGAACAAAAGGCAATAAAGACCCGAGTAACAAGTAACAATGAAATATTACTAACAAGAAGCTAAGAATATGACCATATATGATATCATATCAATATGTATGATTCTGGAATAAGTCAATAACATTATTTAAACCATTATACAGGAGCTTCAGACACGTACAAAGCAAATTGGACCTAAGGTAAGGGAAATATCACAATCTCATTTTTTTTCCGAGATTGTTTATACTTTAGTATTTACTGGGGTGTATTTTGTCATCCAAATCCATGTTTCCTCAATATGTAATATTATTTACATCCACCTACAATTGATTAAATCCAATTTTACCCTTCGGTGAGTTTTTAGTAAAAGATATGAAAGGAATCTATTGTCGTTTTTCATACGAGGTACTTTTTGACTTTTCCGACAAAAGTACGAAGAATGTTTTTTAACTTATACGGCATGAATGTATTTTTAAAACATTATTTCTAAGAAGAATCCTTTACAAGTTTTCAAGTTTATTTTTAATCAACTTCTTTTAGTTTATAATTGTATGACATGTTATGAAAAGAAAAGTTTTTTTGAAGAAGAAAGGATATTTTCCTCAAGAATGGAGTTCAAGTGTTTTATCAAAATTATTTTCCATCTAAGATAATAAAGGGTTCTGTTTTTATCCCTATTATTACATTGATTTGATTATGTTGTGAGGGAATTATTTT
Organism: Viscum album; assembly: GCA_963277665.1. NCBI lineage: Eukaryota > Viridiplantae > Streptophyta > Magnoliopsida > Santalales > Viscaceae > Viscum > Viscum album. The sequence goes on from OY728161.1 coordinate 1,836,238,363, forward strand.
TATGAAGTTATTTACCTTATATGATTTGTTTTATGATGTCATGATGTTTCAAGAATCCCATTTTTGTTACATGTGTTATGCGATGATGTATGATTTATGATTATGTGGCACACATGAGAAAGGATTAATTATAAGATGGGTGGGACCTATATCTCCCTCCAATGCATTGGGTAAAGATTTTATATCTCATGAGATAGACATGGCTGAAATGGTAGGTTATACCGGTTCAGTGAAACAGGACTGAAACGAGGGTTACTCGATTCAGAAAGGGACTTTGTCCACTAAGATAGTCTTGGCAATAAGTCTTGACTAACAAGAAATGATTTTCTATGATTATGTGTGTATGCCACAAAGTTTCATGTTTTAAGTTATGATTATTGTGATTACATTTCACTGCCATGATTTATCCCATGTTATGAAATTATGCTCTCTTTTGCAGGTTAAGATTTCCAAAATGTTATGTTCTTATGAATACGATGTGATTGATATTTATTTTGTTTACCCTTACTGAGCATTTGAGCTCACCCTTTTATGTTTTCTTTTCCCCAGGATATAAAGAAAGGTTTTAGGTAAAAAAAAGGGAAGATCTTTATAGGAGATGTTGAAGATATTTCACAACGATTAGAAGATTACGTTCCGAGTTTCCAAAGACACTAAACTATTACGATCCTTGTGTGTGTGTTTTTGTTATGTACTAAGTATTCCGCAAATGTAATGTAATGTCAATGTACGTCAAGTTTCGGGTCTCTACATACAAATCATCATCATTAGCACTGGTTTGGTACTCCTCTTCATTAACCTGCAAATTCAAATAAGTAAAATAAGATTTTAGAGTTTTAAGTTCAAGATAAGTAACTGAAGGGAGTGAGTAGAAATAAATCTTATCTATATAATGCAGTGTATTGCTCGCTTGGGTTTTCTTAACCAAGTTTCCGGCAGCAACAACTCTCTCTCTAAAACAACAACTGATCATGAGGAACTATCAATCAGTTAAGAGGTTAAACTAGAGAACAATAAGCAGAGGTTAACTTTATTAACAAACAAAAGTAAAAAGGGAAACAACTAAGAAACCAGAGGTTAGTTCCCATGCAACACTGAGTTTGTAGTCCCCAGTTGGACTTGAAACAGCTCATTCTTCCAACAGATATATAGAAGCCAAGCCCTTTGTATTCCCTTATAAGAAGTGCTTTATTCTTTGACCATTGACTAATAAAGGTTGATTCTCTTCTCCAACTAGCTCAACAACCCCATTAACCAAGACTCCAACAATGGTAAAGGTTTTTGACCACTTTGAATTCAACTTTCGTGGAAATAGCTTCAATCTAGAATTGAAAAGAAGGACTCTCTCACCAACCTTTAAATTACTATTTTGAATGATCGAGTCATGAAAATCCTTTGTTCTTTCTTTGTAAATTTCAGCATTCTCATAGGACTCTCTTCGAATCTCCTCCAGCTCACTCAGATCTAATAGTCTCCTCTCACCAGAAGACTTAAAATCAAAGTTAGGTGTCTTCACTGCCCAATAAGATCTATGTTATAACTCAACAAGTATATGACATGTTTTCCCAAAGAGTAGTCTATTTGGTGAAATCCCTATAGGAGTCTTATAAGCAGTTCTATAGGCCCAAAGGGCCTCATCCAACTTCCTTGACCAGTCCTTTCTAGAGCTAGACACTGTTTTCTCTAAAATCTATTTGAGTTCTCTGTTTGAAACTTCTACTTGTCCACCAAACTATGGGTGGTAAGTGGTGCCTATCCTATGTGAACACCCATACTTCTCCATCAAACTTTTGAACTTATAATTCTTGAATTGATTACCATTATTAGTTATGAATGCTCGGGGCACACCAAATCTAGGAAAGATGTTTTTCTTGATGAATTTCACAACACTAGTATCTGAATTGTCGGGCATAACTACTGCCTCAACCCACTTGGACACATATTCCACTGCAACCAAAATGTAATCATTCCCATAATAAGATGGGAATGGTCCCATGAAGTCCAATCCCCACACATCAAATATTTTAACCTCCAGAATAACTTTTTGGGGTAGTTCCTTCCTTCTTCCAACATTTCCTAACATTTCACATTTTTCACAGCCATTAACCAGACTCCTAGCATCTTTAAACAGTGTTGTCCAGTAGAAACCAGCTTGTAGGACCTTTTGAGCAGTCCTTTTTCCTCAATAGAGGCCACCCCAAGGTGAAGAATGATAACTCTCAAGTATGGGAAAAATCTCATCCTCAACTACACATCTTCTCAAAATACCATCAGCACATCTCAAAAAGAGAATAGGGTCATCCCAAATATAATATTTCAGTTCAGATATAAACCTCTTCCTCTGGTTGTGGGAAAGATCCTTGGGCATGACTCCAGCTGCCAGAAAGTTGGCATAGTCTGCAAACCAAGCAGACTCCTGTTCAGAGGCTGTAAACAATTGTTCCTCTGGGAAAGAAGTGTTGATCACTTTTGATTCCTTACTTGGGAAATTGGGCAATTAGGACAAGTGATTTGCAACTACATTCTCATCCCCCTTCATATCCTTAATCACTAAATCAAACTCCTATAACTACAAGGTCCGCCTCATGAGTCTGGGATTTGAGTCCTTTTTAGAAAGAAAATACTTGAGGGCTGAATGATCTGGGAAAATTATTATCCTTGATCCTATCAAGTACTGCCTGAACTTTTCCTAAGAAAACATCACATCATCCAAATCATTTTTAGTGGTAGAATAATTCTTCTGGGCATCGTCTAGAAGCTTGATTGCATAGTAAATAACATGTAGTTTCCTATCCTTCTTATGCCCTAACAAAGATTCTACTGTAAAGTCACTAGCATCACACATCACCTCAAAGGGAAGCTTCCAGTCAGGAGCAGTGATTACAGGTGAAGTATTCAACTTCTCCTTGAGCAGATTAAAAGCCTCTAGACATGTCTCATCAAAGACAAAGTGTGTTTCCTTAACCAGAAGGGAGCACATGGGTCTAGTAATCTTAGAAAAATCCTTAATGAACCTCTTGTAGAACCCAGCATGACCCAAGAAACTTTTGATTCCTTTAACATTTTCAGGTGGGGGAATATTTTGTATGACCTCAACTTTAGCATTATCGACCTCTATCCCCTTCTTAGAAACTTTGTGTCCCAAAACTATGCCTTCAGTGTCCATGAATTGGAACTTTTCCCAGTTTAAGACTAAGTTGGTCTCTTGGCACCTTTTTAACACGAGTTCTATATTTTTCAGACATTTCTCAAAGTTATTTCCCACAAAAAGAAAATCATCCATGAACACTTCAATTATCCTTTCAATCATGTCTGAAAAAATTGCCATCATGCACCTCTAAAAAGTGGTAGGAGCACCACACAAGCCAAAGGGCATCCGTCGGTAGAAAAGTGTCCTAAAAGGAAATGTGAAGGTGGTTTTCTCTTGGTCCTCAGGTGTAATGGAAATCTGGTTGTAACCAGAATAACCATCAAGAAAGAAAAATAATTCATTTCCTAGCAATCTCTATAAAATTTGATCCAAAGATGGAATGGGAAAGTGATCCTTTCTTATAGCAGCATTCAATTTTTTGTAGTCTATATAGACTCTCCATCTATTCACTAGTCTTGTCTGGATTTTCTCATTCCTTTTATTAGTGACCACTATCACTCCACTCTTTTTGGGTACCACCTGGACAGGACTGACCCATGGGCTATCAGAAATGGGAAAAAATTTTCCAGCATCAAGCAACCTAATCACTTCTTCTCTCACAACTTTCTTCATTTTGGGGTTGAGTCCACTTTGGGCTTCTACTCTGGGCTTACACTTAGGTTCCATGGGAATTTTATTCATGTAGAAGGCTAGACTTATCCCCTTTATATCAGCAGTAGACCATCCTAGGACAAACTTGTACTTCTTCAAAACATTAAGAAGATCTTTCTCTTGACTCACCTCCAGATTGGATGAAATGATAACAGGGAGGGTGGAACTTTCTCCTAAAAAGGAATATTTGAGATGGTCAGGGAGGGGTTTGAGTTCAAGAGTGGGTGGTGACTGGCTTGAGGGAAGACACTTGGGCCTGGGTGGTCCAAGGTCTTCATGCTGCCTCTTGAAGAGGGTAGTAGAGAAGGCTTCTTCATCAGTGGCAGAGCTTCCAAAAAATATCTCCTAAAACTTAGAATCCTCTCTTGGGGTACAAATGTGCTCCAAAACAAACTCATCTAGGTTCTCCAAGAATTATCCCTCGTACTCATCAACAAATTATCTATTCTTACTTGAGTCGATCCCCATGTAGGCAACATCAGGGATTTCAGGTTCACTATTGATTTTAGCTATCATTCTGAGAAACTCTTCTTCCTCCTTATCAATACTACTCTCAGAAACTAAAATCTCATATTTGGGGAAGAATGGGTGGGTGGGTTCTTAGATTTTCTTAAACAAATTGAATTCTTCTTTCTATTCACCCATATTGAAAATCAGTTTCCCCTTAGAAACATCTATCACAGCTCCCCCTATGGCCAAGAAGGGCCTGTCGAGAATGATGGGAACCTCCTGGTCACACTCCATATCAAGGATAAGAAATTTAGTAGGAAAAAATAGTTTTCCCGCTCCTACTAACAGATCACCGACCCTACCCACTGGATGAGTAATGGACCTATCATCAAGCTATAACACAATAGTGGGGGTTGGTGAACTCCTAATATCAGGTGCTAAAAAAGTTATAGGGGAATGAGCTTAATATTATCCAACAAATCACACAAACAATTTAACTTACCACCTCTATCCCCAAAGGTGAAAGGGATGACAAAGCTTCCTGGGTCCTGAAGATTTGGGGGTATTCTATTCTGCAAGACTGCACCACACTCCTCTGTTAAGATATAGGTTGAAAATTCTTCCAATGTCTTTTTGTTTGAACATATTTTCTTGAGTGATTTTAGATATGAAGGGATTTGAATCAAGGCTTCCAAGAATGGGATATCAATGTTCATCTTTTTAACCACTTTCAAAAACTTCAAAAATTCAGAATCATGAATTGGATTCTTAATTCTTTGTGGTAAGGAGATTATAGGGGAAAAAATCCTCACAATTGGGGGCATCTCTATATCTTCCTCTTCAAAAAATTTCTTTCCTTTATTGTATTTGTTTTTCAAGCCATTTTCTTTCAGTTTTTTAGCTGGAACAATAGGAACTGGAGGGATTCTAGTGGTTTTCTCCCATTTTCCAGATTCAGGTTCTTTCATATTTGAGTTTCCAACTTCATCCAGTTTTTCATTTTCATCATTTTGGGGTTCTTTCCTAGGCTCTTGGTGAGTTTGGAGACCAATTTTGGTGGTCACATCTATGGTATTCTCCCTAGGATTGGCTTCAACAGTGCCTGGGATCCTACCCTTTTCACTATTACTAGAATCCCTATCCAGCTTCCCCATTTGAATTTCCAAGTTCTTCATTCTAGAATCCATTTGAACTTTATCATCATCATTTTTGGTCTTTTTTTCATCAAACCTCCCTATGAAATGATGGAACATGTCTCTCACCTCAAATTTTGAGTTGGATGACTCAGCCTTAGGTTGTGGTTGGGGTTGGAATTGCTGCCTAGGAGGCTGTTGGAATCCAAGAGGGGTAGTAGGTTGGATGACTCCATGTTCCTTCCATGACAGGTTCGGATGGTTCCTATACCCCTGATTGTAGGTGTTGGAAAAAGGATATTCCCTAGGCTACATCTGAGGTCCATATCCAGCAAAGCTGGCACTCTCATGAGGCTGTACAGGCATATCAAAGTTTGGATAGCAGGTTTGAGAATGGTCATACATGCCACAGTGGTGGCGCTATTCCTTAAGGGTCTGATATGGGTTCTCATCAAAGAAACCAGCAGCTTGGGCTTCAACTTGAGGAGCAGAGGTGGTTTCCTTTCTCATTATGGTTATCCTCCTAGAGAATTTGTGCTGGGAATTTTGAGCTAAGGGGTTAAAGATTTGTTTGAACTCCTCAGCAGTCATATCACTAAAGTCTCCTCTAGAAGACTAATCCACTGAGGTTTGGTGGTAAGGGGTGAGACTATTGTAGAAGGTGTCCATGAGGAATTGGGGTGTACATTGATGGTTTGGACACTGCCTAAGCAAACCTATAAACCTATCCCAAGCTTTATGAAATAGTTCTCCTTCATCCTGAAGGAATCCAGTTATTTTGTGCCTAATTTCAGATATCAACCTCCTAGGATAGAATTTCATTGTGAAATCATTATAAAATTGATCCCAAGTGACAAATATTTCTTCTTCTAACTGTTGAAACCAAGTCCTAGCATTTCCCTTATGGAAGAAGGGGAACACTCTTAGATGAATCTCTTCCCCAGTGATACCCCTAAGTGGTAGCTATTGGACACTACAGTAGAAGGCTCTAATGAAGTCAAGAGAGTCTTTACTAGGAATTCTATTGAAGGTAGGCGGCTGACTAAGCATAGATTGCTTGATATCATAATTCCTGGACCTAAGAGAGAGTCTAATGCATGAAGGGTTACTAGACACTAAAGGTGGTAAGAACTCTCTCAAACTGTGCCTATCAGCTATCTCATTCTCAGGTGGGTTCATCATTCCAGGTTGGTTCAAATTCTCAGGAAGTGGGTTATTCAAGTTTTCATTTCTTTTATCTTCTAGTTTGACCTTTTCTTTGTTCTTTTTCACTTCCTTGAGGTTCTTATCAAATTTAGGATTACCAGGTGCTAATTATTCAGACTTAGACCTGGTTTGCATGCAGCAGGTTCACAATTTTTTTTTGATGATTTTTTTAGTGATTTTTTCTTTCTTTCTTTATTTTTTTTATATGTGATTTTTTTGGTTTTTTTATATCGCACCTAACCTCCCCAGAAATAGCGCCAAAATTTGCATGCTCACATGTCGTTAGGCATGGATGAAAAACTAAAATTTATAACCTACTTACTACTTAGAATAGTGTAAAGATAGGGTCGAACCAAAGGGAGGCCTAATGTTCTGTTTGGTGATCTAAAAAGAATAAAAAAAACAAAAAAAAGAACACACAAATACAAACAAAAATATTTGGTGGCGGTGAAATGGACTGAGTGAAAATTAGCGTGTGATGAAGTGAAGGTGGACTGGTGAGTGCAAGGGGGTAGACAGAACAACAAGGGAAATTGTGGTGAAAACAGCTAATAGATGAATAGGGGGAGAAGGTCAACTAGCCGATTCGAAATTGCTTAGCCTCGTTCATGCACTAAAGTTTAAGGAATAAGGATATGACTTAAAGTAACTAGCCATATTTGTTATCTGGTTAGTTTACGATGAAATAACTCTTACAATCTTTTGACTGTAAAAGTCGCTCCATCCAATGGTGATAACAAGTCAGATGTCACTGGGCTCAACTTGTCAGTTGAGTTCAGTGTGTCTCTCTCATTTGAGAACAACTCAATTTTTAGTGAGCTCCTCAAATTTAAACAGTTTTCATTATGGTTCAAATAATATCAGTTTTCACTCAACCTTGTTGTTTTGAAAATAAATCTGTTCCGCAAACAGTGAGAGAGACATTCCAGAAAATAAGGTAGTGCATGAATAAGGATTAACGAATATAATCAGCCAGCTTATCCCCCTCCCTCGAAAGAGTTTATCCAGACATAATGGCTTGCTTCGAAATAGAATTAAGATCAAAGAAGTTCATATTGAAATGAGTTACAGAAAAATAGAGCACAAGAAACATAAAGAAGTATATCTCCCTGCTTGATCTTCCGAAAGTTCTAGTTCATGCTACTCAATGGCAGATGCAATTCTGGAATGTTCTTGATGTCCCGCCCTATGAATCGTGGTGTGAAATGATTTGATATGCTTCTCTCGGTACTCCAATCTGCTCCTGATGGAAAATTGTGAAAACTCTAGGGATCTCCCTATTTTCTTTGGATGGATGGAAGTGAAATCCAAATGAAGTCTATGTCCCAGTGTGCCCCCCCCACCTAGATTGATGACCCCTTGTTGGATCAATGATACCCCATACTGTATCCTACCCCTCAGTCTATGAATGATCTCGTGCCTGTGATTAATGCTAATGTCCCCGTTTAAGTCTCTTGAATCTCGCCCGAGGTGTTCCCTGGCCTCCACATGGAACTTCAATAGTACCACATATCCCGCACTGGTCACTAGAGTAGTTGCTTCTAACTGAATGAATGGGTGCGCGTGGAGAGCTACAACCCCCTGAAAAAAACGCACGTGAGTCAGAGAATAAAACTACTATATAAAAATAATTTATATTATCTCGCTACTTAAAAAAAATTCTTATTAGTATATAAATATACTTTATAACATCTAATATTATTATTACTAATATATGTTTTAATAACTATTATATTTATTTAATATTTACTTATTATAAACCAAAAGTAATTAATATTATATAAATATATTAATCTGTTTATTATAAGTTATGTATATTATATATTGTATTTTATATATTATGATGTTATTATAATAATTAGTTTAATATTATAATTATAATATAATTAATAAAATTAAAAGAATGAATGGGGGGTCTCGGCTTAGAGGGAGAGGTGGACAGAAAAGGGGGATCGGCTTCGGGCGATGCGAGGGAAGTAAAATAGGGCGCAGCTGTGGTTTAGGGAAGGACGTGATGGTAGTGAGGTAAGGGGGCGCAACGACATGAGGCGGATTAGGTCGGCGGGATCCAAAGGGTGGCATGCGACGAGAGGAGCAGGTGAGGAATGTTGGTGCGACAGTGTAGGGGAGGTTCAGCCATGGGTTTGGTTACGGTTTGTGGTGGCCATATAGTGGAAGTGAGGTGGTTCAACAGGGCCGATTCACGACAGCTTGGTCTGAGGGGTAGCGTGACAGAGGGGAAAGAGAAGTGTGGCGGCTTCAGATTTGAGGGATTTCAATTCTGGTAAGATTTGGGATTTTTTTCTGAAAATTTGGATTTTGAAATTGATTCTGGTTTTTTGCTGAGAAAATTGATTTTGGATTTTAAAAATTATGTTGATATGTTGATTTGTTATTGTGAAATTATGATGCTAAAGATGTTCTGTGTTGCGAGTGGGTTTTTTTTGTTGTTGTTGTTATGGATCTGGAACGGAGGATAGGTGATTAGGGTGATACAATCGTCATTACATATGGGTGTTGGGGTGTGGAACGGTGAGACAGGCACCATTCCATTCTGAGCGATGAGTTCTTGTTGTGGCACCGTGAAGGTGGACTCATGGTTATTGTGGGACAACAAAGAGGTATGGCACTGGGACAACAATTGAGGCACTGTGAAGGTGGAACAGTGGATGGGTGAATTTTTTGTGGCACCGTGAATGATTCTCACGATGAGACCGTGAGGCTAAAATGGTGACTAGGGAAACCAGTGGCATAAAGAGTCTTGGAAATGGTGCAGGGGGTGCAAGATGGTGGGATCGTGATGGAACGACAACAGAGGATCGTCTGACCAACACTTTCAAGCATACACCAACACAAAAAATTATAATAATTTACTAAGAACTAAATAAATAAAAAATAAATAAAATAAAGTTAATTTAAATAATAAAAATAATTATAAAAAGCTTAAAATAAATAATTTTATTTATATTAAATAAAATAAACAAATTAATTCAAGAACAAATTAAAATATTTACAATTACTTCCTTAAATTAATGAATTAATAAACTAACTGTAATGAAAAATTGTAAAAATAAAAGAATAAATAAATAAAAGTCAAATTCATAGGAATAATTTAATGTAATAATTATTTAAAAAGAAAATAATGAATACTAAAAACAGATGATTTGAACTAAGATTGATTATTTTACACAAAAAAGTACAAAATCACAATAATTATCAATTCTTTAATCAAAAACAACATTTTGGTACAAAAAATCAGTAAAACTACAAAAAGGGATGTGGAAAAGAGCATTAAAAATGATCCATATCACTTAACAGACTGTATAAGAGTAACACCCAATTTGTATAAACTTTTTAAGGGTGAATGAAAAAATATGATGTTTTGGGTCAATGTTCGTGAATTTTTCCAATCATAGGAAAGTTGATGATGTACAAGGGGGTGTTTTTTGGGGAATGTTATTGGATGAATACCATCAAATGATCTCTTATAATATTATCCCTCTAAGTTCATTGGATGAACCATCTATGTTTCTAAATTTTTTATAGTTTTTTATTATATCTATTAGATAGACATGTATGAATTCACAATGATAAGTTATTATAAGATGATCAAATAGTAGTATCCAAATCATTGGCCATATGTTATTGTATAAAGATCATCGGTCAAAGTATGGTGTTTGAAGGAAAGAGAAAAGGAGAAATGATGCAAGTAATCATAAGGTGGAGGTGTCTAGAGAAAGGATTCTGAGGCATTCCTACAAATTTTTGTGGGAACACCAGATAGAGGTTCATCAAACGGATGTTCTTCTTTGATATTTTACTAGATGAATGAGTGGTATAAATTTATACTACTCAAAAGACTCTTTGAAAGTTTTATAAATGTATCAAATGTGACGATGAAAAGTTAATCATTCAATGTTCCAAATATCATGAAGGAAATATTTTTTATTATATCCAAGTTGTAAGGAAGTTTGATAAATCTCATCAAATCCAATTATTAAGAATAAATACTATATTTTAGGACAATTTATTGTAATATTCTAAATAGGATCCTAGAAATATTGAGCATGAAGTTTGAATCAAGTGTGCATGTTTCCCTAAAATATTAGAATAACCTTACCTATATAAAGGTGTAGATACATCATGGATTTTGTTTTAAAATTTTGAAAGTGAGGTGAAGCAATGTAAAATTAAAAATTTAATTGGATATAATTTTTAGAGAAACATCAAACTCATCAATACCGAATAGATTCTTCTCATTAGTTAGTATCAAACAAATGGTTTTTAGAAGAGACTCTATGAAAATGGATAAAGGCAATGGATGAATAGTAAGGAGATGAATTGGTCAAATGATATTGGATGGAGTTTTATATCAAGTAATATTAGACAGAAAATATGACTAAGTGATTAGTTGAATAGTATAATTGTACTGGTTTCAACCTATAAGGAGGGAGTGAAGGGAGTATACAAGGACACTGGAAAAAGTGTACTGGATAAACCTATCAAATGAAAATTCATTATACTGAATAAATTTCTTGTCTGCTTTTGAAAAAGTAAGTGAATAGGAAGGATTTATTATAAGAAAATAAAGTGTAAAGAAAGCTTAAGCAGTGTGATAGAAACATATTGGAAGTCTATTGGTAAAGTTTCTTACAGTTTTTACAAAAACATTTTTACATCATTTATCTATGTGAGGATCTCATGCACTGTTGATTGGATATAGTTATTTTTTAAGTGTAATCATATTACCTTCATACTTTAACCCTATTAAAATGATTGTTTTCTATTGGTTTTTGGGGTATTGGACTATTTCTAAGCCATACTAAGGACTAGATACTCTTATTGAGTAGTGAACCTTGTATATTTTTGTATTCTTAAGGTTGTTATTATTTTCTTACTTTCCAGAAAAGTCATATCTCTTTAATAATAAGTGAAGGTTGTTTCCCAACTAAGAAAAAAAAAAGAAATGTTCAATGATTCACCCCCTCCCCTTCTTAGCGATCACATAGTCCATGATTGGTCCTTTCAAGTGGTATCAGAGTGAAGGTCCCTTAATTGACTGTTTGGTGGATTTTAAATAAAATTGAAGCTGATATAGATAGTCAAAACATTGTGAATAGTAAGTGGATTCTTGTTTAAATTAAAAATAACTATCATATCAGAAAATATATAATTTTAACTTCTATTATTTCTATTTATTATGAAGTTATTATGGTTGTTATAGATTTTTTTCACCTCAATTATAAGGATATTCTCCTAACAGCTACTGATAAGAAAAATTTGGAGAAATATGGGTGATCCATAGATTCTATACAATCTTCAATCCCTGAAATAAATTTCTTAGATTTAAAATAATTGAAATGGATAAATTAATTAGGGATAAGTTAAAGAACATCTATGAAATAGATAAAAAGTGAATAATGAAAACTTGAAAATATGTATATTGAAGTATGAAGATCTTAAAATCAGTGATAATGAATCATTTTGGAACTTCCTTAAAAAGGTGAATGATATTGTAAAAACCATAATATCTCATAGTGATAGGTTGGAAGATTCAACTATTTTTGAAAATATTTTTTATCATAATAATATAGAGATCCCAAAACACTTTCTACAGATCATCCCCATAGTACTCTCATCGCTTATGAAATGAGAAGAGGAATTACCATTATCTGGAAGGAGAAAGATGATGGTGAAATATCTTTCATGGCTTCAAATAAAATAAAATATAAGAAAGTTTTAGTTCAAAAGGAAGCTAGTGAATCTGAAACTGAATATGAGGTTATTGAAAAATTTGATCAAATTATATATTTTTTTCTAAAAAGGTAAAAAGTGTAATAAAAATGTATAATGGAAAGTTACCTATGAAGTTATTTGGTTGCAGAGCTTTTGGAAATTTTGTTTCAAATTTTCTAAGACTTATGGAAGATAAAAAAGGTGATGAAGATGATAGAAATTCAAGAAAATCCATTGAAAATAAGGAATATAAATCTAATTCATGATCTAATAGAAAGTATAATAAGTTTTATAAATAAAAAATAGAAATTTTTTAACTAATCATGAAGAAGATAATGATAGTGAAGAAGAAGCTAATTGCTCCAGTGATGAAGCAGTTAAAAAACTTCTCATTACAAAAGTGAATAATAAAAATTTCTCCAGTAATGAAATAATTAGCTCTAAATAAGAATATAAATAACAAAATTAATAATAATATAATTATATTGAGATTATTCTCAATATAGAGTTAAAATTCTATCTTGAAATGATTGTAAGACTTGAAAAATAAAACAAGATGTTGAAGAAAGAACATATTTTAGGAAAAAATAAAATATTTTATTTCATAAAAATCCATGTTATTAAAATATATTTATGATCCATATAATTTTTTTAATTAAAAGATAACCTCAACTTCAATATTTAAGAATAGGTGAAGTTGGAGGAATAATTAGAGCTTGTTGAACAAAAAATTATTAAATTTGAGTAAGGAATTGAAAAAATCCATAACTTAGTTATGTAAGTTAGTAAAATTACTAATAATCATAAACCTAATAAGGATTAATAAAAATCAACCTCAAATATTAATAATAATGATGAATATTTGTAGAAGAATAATAAATTTAATAATACCATATATGTATCCAAAATAAGAGGAGCAGAAAACCTGAAGTTTTAATGGTTTCAATGTATGGATAAAAAGCTATTACCATTAATGATTGTGTTTAAGATAATAATAAATCTAATATTAAGAATAAAATTTTAGTAGGAAACCAAAACTTCGGTGAACAATGAAACTCCAATGTGGAAAGTAATAAAGTGGATGAAAATCAGGTACAAAACTCCAGAAATTATACAAGTTACAAATGAAAATATTCTTTCTATGGTTACTACTGCTATTATAGAGGCCTTGATCATATAGAAAATATGTTTTGGTTAAATCATAAATGATAAAATGAATCCATAAGAAACTATAAATAATGTTTTAGGGGGATTAAACCCACTGAAATAATAAAACATGATAAATTCTATTTGAAGATTGAAAATGGATTCCAACCCTTAGAAACTATCTGTAAAAGATGTGAATAGTTTAGAAATATTGAAAAAGGATGTATTTTCATGTTATTGGTATAATAAATTCTATGAAAAAATATCAAAATCTATATTATAAATAATAAAAATGAAATAAAAAACCATATTTTTTAAACTACTCTCAATGATACAAAAGGAGAATGAACATAGATATTGGATAATGGGTGTTATTGACATATGAAAAGGCATTTGATGTTGTTGAATAATTTAAAAGATTATAAAGAATTTATAGTTAATTTTGGTAATAACGTTTCACTTGGAATTTAAGGAGTTGGATTTTCTATCATTGGGTAAGAAAAGTTAAAACCCAACCGAGCCTTATTTATTTATGGGTTGAAACAAAATTTGTTAAGTGTTTCAAAACTTTATGATTAAGGTAACAAATTTATTTTCAGAAGAGGTGGTTTCTTTGTCAAATTACTTGAGGATGAGAAAGTTATTACAATAGTAAAATGAACCAAGGGAAACTTTTTCCAAGTTGGCGATGCACAGAGCTCACACTATCTAAACATGAGGGAAACATCACCTTTGGAATAAATGGTTAGGGAACATGTGTCAGAGTAATATGATAAATATAACAAAGATAGAATGTATTCATGATATTCATAACAAGGAAATAATAAGATATTAATTCTTTTTTATATGTAAAAAATGAAAATTAAAAACTCAAAACATAAGAAAGTCAAGATACATTTATCTCATTCCTTGGACCTAATACATTCTGACATATATAGGCTCATGAGAAAGCAATAAAAAAATGGAGATAATTAATTTATTTCATTTATTGGTGACTTTAATTTCATTACATATATTATATTTTTGAAACATAAATGAGAGTCTCTCAAAATGAATATGGTTTGTTAGATAAGTGTTGAAAAATAATGCAGATACTCCATGAAGAAGATTCAAACTGATAATTATGGTGAGTATACAAATGATAATTTTAGATATTATCTTGAAAATTATGACATTTTTTAGGAGTTTATTTCACTGTACACACCGCAACAAAATGGTTTTTCTAAAAGAATAAATTTTATTCAGTTTGATATTGCATGAACGATGTTGATCGAACATGATACTTCTTGATATTTCAAGAGGAAAGCTATCATAGTAAAAATTCATATTTTGAATCTATGTTTCTATAGGGAAAAAGATGATATGACTCCTTATGAGATATATTATAAAGAAACCCCAATTTCTAAATACCTATGAGTGGTTGGAAAAAATTTAATTATTAAAATAAAAGGTGGAAATATTGAGAAGTTTGATCAGAGGGGTGATGATGGAATGTTTCATGGATACCCTCCAAATAATAGAGAATACAAATGTTATAATAAAGAAAATAGAAATATTTTTTATTTTTCATATGTAAATAAAATTGAAAATTCTGAAAAGAAGGTTTCATATATGATTGAAAATAGTGTGGAAAGTAAAGATGAAGAGGTTATAAATGAACAGTGTGACAAGGTTCATAACGATTGTAATGAGTTATAGGTTTCTCAAGATGAATATTATAACTCATCAATCTCAAGTTACAAAGAAAAAGTAAATAAATATCATAATAGGCTAAGGAATCAAGAATAAATCCAAAACATTATTGGATATTAATGACATTAGGTTCAAATTAGAAGAACATTAAAGTTAGTATCACATACTTCCATATATTCATAGTTTGATCTAAAATAATTTGATGAAGATTTTGAGTATCAAGAGTGTATTGATGCTATGAATGAAGAGTTGGATTAGATAAAGAATAATGATGTATGGGAACTTTCAATCAAACTAAAAAATAATAATGTGATTGGTACAAAATTGGTGTTTCAAAACAAGTTTAGTGAAAAAATTATAGTAGAAAAAAACAAGGTACAACTGGTCTATATAGGTTACACACAAATTAAATGCATTCAATTTGATGAGACCTTTTCTCCAGTGTCTAGATTAAAAACTATTAGAATATTTCTTGTTATCTCTACACAATATAGATATAATATTTTCCATACAGATGTCAAGTCATCTTTTCTTAATATAGAGGTCTATAAAGAAGTTTATATTTAACAACCATGTGGATTTGTTCTTGGGAAATATAAAAGATATTTTTTAAATTTAAATAAGGAATTTTATGGGTTTAACTAAGATGCGGGATCTTGGAATTCTAAATTAGAAACATTCTTAAGGAAGTTGAACTTTAGTAAAAAAAATTGTTAATAGTAACCTCTGTATAAAATAAAATCAATAGGTTTCCCTCATTGGGATTATTTATGTTATATACATTATATTTATAGGTAAATATAAATAAAAAATAGGAAAATTTGGTGAATAAATGAAAAATTTATTTGAAATTTCTATTCTTATATAAATGAAATACTTCTTAGCCTACAAATCCCTCAATATAAGAAATACATTTTATTACCTCAAGAGAAGTTTTCTAAGGAACTTCTGAAGAGGATTTACATGGAAGTTTCAAATCTACTTCACACACTTATTTTAGTTGGAACTAAGTTTTCAAAATATATAGATGATAAGTATGTTTATAATAAAGAGTTTAGTTAGTTGGTTGGAAGCTTGTTGTATTAGATGGATTCAATACCGGATATTTTGTACATTATTACATCGTGTTCCTGGTATCAAATTTCTCCAATAGAATCAAATTTAATGGTAGAAAAAAATCTCAAATATATAAAAGGCACAACTAACTTCTGAATAAACTATGATATCTCAGGAAATATTTATTTATTTGGTTATACAGATATAGATTGGGTAGGTTGTGTTTATGATAAAAGATCTACATCTTTTGGACTTTTCTTTCTTTGGGTTAAAGATGTGTGAGTTGGAATACAAATAAGCATAATTATGTGAATCTCAATAAAATAATAACTAAGTATGTAGCTACCACTAAATATGAAACAAAACTTATGTGGATGAAAATATAGTTGGAAGACTTGTTTGTTGATGTGAAGTTTCCCCTTATCTTGGTCTATGACACTAAAATTTGAATAAATATTACAAATAATCTTTAGCAAAAATTATCACTACAATCACATTGATATTAAATATCACTTCATAAAAGAACATGTAGAATAAAATGTAACAAAATTGGAGTTGGTTCCTACAAAATATCAAGTTTCTAACATTTTTACTAAACTATTTCCGAAGGAAACATTTCTTAATATGAGTTTGATCATGAGTGTACAACCTCACTCTAATAAAGTATGAGGTATGTGATTCCCATACCATCTCCATCTTGTCTTTTGATAGTGATTTCATAGGGGGATAAAAATTATGTAACATAAATCAATCCACTGGTATGTGTTTTACCTTTTGAGGGAAAGCATGTATTTAAGGGGAGTTCATAAAATGGGTAAGTTGTTATTTTAGTATGTTTGAAATTTTTTAATTATTTTTTATAGTGGATATGAGAAAATGTTTTCCTATAGGTTGAAGTTTTTTTGTGATAAAAGTTCCAAGTGGAAGAATATGTTTCTTAAGAGGTGTATGAAAAAATTTCTTAAGTCACTGATTATGGACATCATGCTATTTTTTTTCAATGATTATTGTTTCCTACAGAAGTTTCACTCCTTTTTTCTTCACATTTTTGGATAAATAATCCATTCCATGATTTACAGAGCCACAATGATTTATGTTCCTTGGTTGATAATAAAATAAAAAGAAAAATATTGTAGGATCCTATAGGTTTTGATGTATTTTCAAGAAGTTATAATATGTTTAAAATAAGTTTTTTTGGTTTAAGGAAGGTTTTCTTAATAATGATGTCTTTTATTTTCTAACATAAATCACTTTACATTGGTGATATTTACTGCAAATGTGATTGTATGGATTTTGTTGGACTGAATTTTCCAGACAAAGTCTATTGGATGGAGGTTACTAGATTGAGTTGATTATCCTGATGTTTTGTGTTGAATGGATATTCTATCATACTCCTAAGTTCCATTGAAGAAATTTTTTGATGAATAATATAAAAATTATTTTATTTACATAAATTTTATAAATTCAGGACAAGAATTTTTCATGGTCCAAGCATAATTAAAAAAGTAGATTTTGTTTTCAAGGTTTATAAAAATATGTTGGAATTACTATATGAATTTATGCACTATATAAGGGTATATGGGCATATTGTGTAAGTTTAACAACCAAATTATATACTCTTTGTAAGGGAAAATGAGAAGCTATGATGTTTTTATTAAACATTTTCAATGTTTTCCAATGAGAGGAATGTAACTAATTACAAAGGGAAGTTTTGTGGGAATGTTATTAGATGAAGCCCATCAGATAATCTCTTATAATATTATCGATCTAAGTATATCATATGAACCATATATGTTGTTTAAGGGTTTTTAATTTTATATAATTTCCATCATATAGAAATGTATGAAGTCATAATGAGAAGTTGTTATATGATGATCAGAAAGAAATCTCTGACTAATTCTATAGATGTTAATGTATGAAAATCATCCATCATAGGATAGCATTTAAAGGAATCTAATTAAGGGTTATGATTCAAGTCATTATAGGTTGGGAAGTGTCTTGTAAAATACTTACAAAGTTTCTCAAGAACAACACATGGAGGTGCATCGAACAGAAGCGATTCTACGAAGTTTTAACAAATGAATGAGTGGTACAAAATTGAACTGGTGTGAAATACTTTATAAAAATTTCAAAAAGGTATAAAATGTGATTATAAAAAGGTCATCATTCAATGATATAAATATCATGGATGAAAGATATTTTATTACCAACAAATTTTAAGGAAGTTTGGAAAGGCTCATTGACACTAATTCTTAAGGATAACTCCTATATTTTAGGAGAATTAGTTGTAAGATTCTGAGTGGGATGCTGGAAATATAAATCAGGAAGTTTGAATCAAGTTCGTGTGTTTCCTTAAAATATCATAGGAACCTTTACTATAAAAATGGTGTTGATTCATCAAGGAGTGTGTGTGAAAATTGTGAAAATTAGTCAAACAAATGCATAATTGAAAGTATATTGGATAAAATTTGTAAAGAAACATCAGACTGATGGATATCAGATGAAGAATTCCCATTAGTTGGTATAAAATAGATAGTGTACCAAAGTAGCTATATAAAATTTTTAAATGTAAATAGGTAAATAATAAGGATAGGAATTGTTAAAAAGGTACTGGATGTAGTTTAATTTCAGGTATTATTGGATAGATAGCATGACGATGTGATTTAACGAACAATATGGTTGTAGTAGTTTCAGTATACAAGGAGAAAACTAATGGAGTATACCAGATGGACATTGAACTGAGTATACTGAAAAAACCAATCTACTGATCTGTCATAAAATTGAAGAAATTTATTTCCTTTTACTAAGTAATAATGTAAATAGAAATAAGTTCCTTCATGAAAAAAAAGTGTGAAGAAAGGTTAAGTATCACATTGGAAATATACTGAAGTGTTTTGGTGAAGGTTTTTACAGTTGTTACAAAAATATTGTTACAAAATTTATCTATGTGAGTAGAACATGCATTTTTGATTGAAAATAGTTTTTTTTAAGTGTAAGGATATTTCCTGATTATGGTAACCACATTAAAAGGATTGTTTTCTAGTGTTTTGTGTGGTATTGTGTTATTCCCAAACCAAGGAAAGGAATAACTACTCTTATTGAGTAGAGAACCTTATAAATTCTTATGTTTATATGGTTGTTATTTTTTTATTAAGTTCTAGAAAATTCACATCTATTTAACAGGAGGTGAAAGATGTTTCTAAGAAGGAAAAAAATAAAAAATAAAAGATCATTCATTCATATTAACTTCCTATAAGTGGTCATACAGATCCTGATTAGTCCTTTTAAAAATTTCTTTTACAATTTTTCACTCTGATTTCCCTTAGGTATTTCTAATGATACTCTTATGAATCATATAAAGGAAACCTTACATATAAACATAATGATTTTCCTTTTTTAATTTCTCTAAAAAATTAAAACATCTAGAATTTCTATATATTTGTCATAATTTCTCAAATAATCTTAAAAACTTCTCAGTGATTCTCCATCCACTTTAGCTTATATCAAAAACACTATAAATTACTTTTATGATTTTTCAAGACTTAAAATATCTCTCTAGAAAAATTCCTAAATCATTTTGTATAATATAATAATTTTAATTTAATTATTCAATTTATCTTCACTACCTAAAACTCATATTGCTTTCAATTTTTTAATCAATTTATAGTGCTTTAATAATTACCAATTATTTCAGTACCTATATCATCTTAATTTATAAAATTATTAACAAATATATAATAAAAAACAATCACCATACTCCACGGAACTCATCTTCCACAAATTCCTCAAATCTACTTAAACCGGTATTTCATATGAACCTCCAAGAAACTTCCTAAGCCTTTTAAATAGGTTGTAAAACTTGTAGTATCTAATATTAGAATAAAATCAATTTAATATCATTTCTATATGAATGGATCTACAATAATATCTCTAGTGGTTACATGCCACTTCATTTTCTATATGAGTAATGAAAAAAATCAATTCCAATCTCCATGGTGTGTCCTTAATCCTCATAAAAGGTTCCCAACTCAATATATAATGACACTTAACTTGGGAACTCATCATTATCCTCATAAAATTCTTGGGTACTCTATACTTCTTATATGATTACCTTCATGATAAATTTTCACTTCATTCCTATTAACAACAAATAAAACTCAAACAAATTGGGTTCAAAAATATCCCCCTTTGGATTTTTTAAAAATTTTAATATATAAAATGCATGTAAATATGCTCTTATATTTCATTCTATCTCCCCCTATGGATGATATATACAAATAATTTTGATATGTGGTGAAATAAGTTAACTTAAAATAATGTTTCATCCATTATTATATTTTAGGTCTACATGAGCAATTCTTAGTATATAAAATAAGAGGAACTAATATAGATAAAAAAATTGTCCATGGTCAAATTAAAATATGATAAAAACTTAAATTTCTCTATCAAGAGATAAAAAATAAATTTAAATCTAATACCAAATTATTAGTATATTCCCATGTTATTTTTAACCTGAATTCTTACTCTCATCTCAACAATATAGTAAAATTTTATAAACATCTAGTAGGTTTAGTTTCAAAAATAAACCATTAAACTTCTCGAAAATTTATTCATTTTCATGTAATTGATCAAACCAATTTATACCATTTAATAAAAAAAATTTATTTCAAAATATGTATCATGAATTATTTAAATATATCTTTTCAATGTAACTTCCCAATCACTTTTTCCAGAATTCCATATTTTCATGTAACGATATATTATGACAACATTCTAAAATACCCCCCTTAAGGGGCACACTTTATATTCACTTCATTATTATTAATCTCATTATTTATGATAAAATTCATGAAAAAATGTAGATCTAACTCCGATATGGTGACCTCCATCATGTTTGAAATAGTTACTCTAGTTTGATTCATTTCTTTTCTCCGAATTAATCAAGCATCCCCTTCAATTATATATATAGAAAAAAACTCAATATTCATGGGTAAAAGGTGGAACTCATGTACCCCATAGTGAGATAAAAAATGTTGGTATTTTATTCTAAACCAATATACTCCTTTAGTTTTATCTATTTTTTTAAGAACTTTTCATGCTTTCACTTCTGATTTTCCCGCTTAAATTGCCCTTTGACAGTATGGTCTACTTTCCTTTATTAGATACTTATTTATATGAAATTTCCTTTATTATATCATCCAAAATAGAATATGAGTATTTTGGTTATTTATTAATCCTTTTTAGAATAAAAACATAGGATAAATTATGATTAAAACATTTTTAAAATGTGTCTATCTTGCTAACATCTTCCACATGTCATCTGATATACTCTTAGGTTATCACCTATTGATAACCTATTACAAAATATTATTTTTTATTCATGTGTATTTTCTTTATTAACTTTACCCCTTGAATTTACTTATGATTTTTTAAAGTTTTTTCTATTTACAATTGATCTATCTTAATGATGATACATTATTTAGAAATATTCTTATCGTTCTTTTATTTTCCACTTGTTTTCTCAAGAATTTCCCCAACCTAACCAATCATATTGTTTCTTTATTGGATTTATTATTCCTTTTAACTAAAATTTCCTCCATAAATATTATCACTCGTTCATTTTTTGAAAAATTCCGTAGTTTTTTATCTTCATTAATAATATAAATAAATCCTTCTCTTTGGTGTGGCATTCTTTTTTAACTTCCTAAGAATACTTTGAAAACATTACTATTCTATTCATTTCCAAAGGATGAATAAATTTCACTTCACTTAATTTTTATTATTATTTAATATTCATCCATAAAATTATTTAGGAATATTCTTGGTTGAATTTCATAAGTATTCTTCACTAATGAAACCACTCTTATGAAAATTTCCATATCGACTCCTCAAGCATCCAAACCTATTTGAGATGAACAGACCTTTATTGTTCATTAGTGTAACATTAATTAATTTAAATTTTAACCTCTTCAATTTAAGACTCCTTTATCTTCCATTAGTTAAAAATTTATTCCACTAATCAAGTACCTTATTCCCAAACCTTTCATAGTACAAAAAATATCCACCAAAACTTTTTTATTTTATTTTGAATAGCAGTTTGTCGTGTTTTGATAGATTCATATTTTAATTTCATATTATCCTCTATTTTGACTTATTTTGGTGAAATTTCTCTCATAAACTTTATTCCATCCATATTTTATATATTGTTGGTTTTATCTCCATTTTATAAATCCATATTGTTCCATATTTTGAATTAAATATTTCATTATGCATATAAATATATTAAGTGAAAATATAACTTTCTAAAATAAATGGTACCTTATTATTTGACATTGTGGTAGGTATTTATATAGACGATCTCAAGTTACTTTTTCTAATATATAGATATATTTTGAGTAAATACCCCTATCATAAATCTTGATGACACTAAATCTTCTCTCAACTTCTTGTGAAGACTTGTCTTAAACCACTTTTTAATTTTCTAATTTAACTTCAATCTAAAGAAATTTCATATTGATTATGTTTCTATCATCCTCCACTAATTTTTTTTATATATTTAAATTTTATTATGATATTATCAACCTGATTCTCAAGTTCTTAATTCATTTTTTTCTTATTTTTTATATATTTTCAAGCACTTTTATATTCATTTCTTTGACTTATAATTTTACATTCATGACATAAATGACTAACCTTTTATTTTATTCGAATGCATAGAACTTATATTTAATACCTTTATTATATTATTCCTCATCATGTAATTTATTTAGTCACTCATTCTAAATTTTAGAGCGCATTTCTTCAAGCTCCACATTCATGGTGCTTTTTGCTGCTACTTGTCTGGAGTGTTTTATACACGTCAAAACTCTTTGTTACAAAGCCATCTATAAATTTTATAATTATTCATAAATCTGGGTGATCTCCTTATAAATTATTCTAAAAGATCCAAAAATAAAAAGTGTATATTTATATAGGTAAATTATGTAGGATTTCCTTCTAAGAATATTTATCTTGCACATTCCCTGATATGTGATCTTTCTAACTTGTTCTTGGATATCTATAGGATAGTTTTGGAAATAGATTTTACTTATCACATATCTATATAAAAACTTTGAATCTTATGAGGTATAATTTATATCCATATCTTTTTTAGTTTATTCAACCATCAATTCTTCTTTTTACATGATATATCTATCTTTACTGGGATTAAAGAATGTGGAAACCAAATTATCTTCCTCTTTGTATAAGAGGGATGCCTTCTTAATATTTTTCAAATATTTCTTTCTCCTATTATTTAGAGTCTTATAAGTGAATATATTAAAATCATTAGTTGAAACATATTCTACAAGTAAAAAATTCATGATTATTTTAAAAATATAACTCAAAACATTAAATCTTCAAATATTTTAAGTTATTGAGAATAAAATATGAGGTGTAAATGTGGCTATGATGCCAATTTTTATCCCACAAAGAATAGTTTCACCACAAAAAACGTGGGTTGAATCAGTTTGAGTGACTTATTACTAATTAAAATATTTTTCCCCTTATTACATCTACACCTATTCAATGAATGGATCTCTCGCTCTTTCCTTACCTTGGGATTTTTGGAATGTAGTTTAAGAAGGAAATAAAAACAACAAGGCATGCCAAGATTTGATAATGTGGTTCACCTCCAATTTAGATGAATATGACCCCATTGTATGGTCATTTTTATTCCAATCATATTCGTATTCAATTTTATTATCATTAACAAGCTCAGGTAAGGGTGCAACCTTAAACCATTACTTTTCACACCAACTAAGTAAAATTCAAGAACCTACTTTTGGTTCTTCATGCTCTGGCACCAACCAATTCTTCCTATACAAAATAAAATATTTGGATTACTTATCTAGAAGTATTATTAGTAGTGTTGGATCTTTTATATCTTGGATAGTGTAAATATTACCTCTTTCCTCAATATTAAGTAATCACTAAGTGGTTACCTCCAACCTTATGACAGAGAGATATCATAGGTTTCAATCCTTATGATATCAAGATATAAAAGGCTTGATTTCTCACTTATTTGGACTATCTAATAGTTATAATATAATAAAAAATACAAGATCATTGTATTATTATTATTCTTCAATTCACAGGAATACACTTTCACAGAAATGTCGGATTTTACTTTTTCACTTTCATCGATATTCAAGATATTCAGCAGTGTTTGGTATCAAGTTCTTCTCTCTTGATATTTTATGAAAGTGAATATTAAATTTTTTCCAGCATTGGTATCTCTATATTTTTATAACACTTCTA
This sequence comes from Viscum album, assembly GCA_963277665.1. Classification (NCBI taxonomy): domain Eukaryota; kingdom Viridiplantae; phylum Streptophyta; class Magnoliopsida; order Santalales; family Viscaceae; genus Viscum; species Viscum album. The sequence continues at coordinate 1,836,262,882 of OY728161.1, forward strand.
CTCATTCTTCTAAACTTTATATTCTTTACATCTCTCTTGGATATTTCATTCACACAATGATTATGAAAACCCTTAAATTTCAGTAATTCAATTATTTATCATTCTTGATCTTCAAAACTCATTTAAAATGATCATGTATAATATCTCCATAAGTATCAATATTTAGTCTCCACACAATATATATAATAATGAATGCTTTATCTTTCCACAAAATTCAAAAAAACTTAATTTCATGTTTTCATGATAACATACACCAATGCTATCACAATGTGAATGAATTTCTAACAATGTGTCTGCTTATTTGTTTTCATAGTTACATCATAGAATCTCCTATTATAGTGTGACGCAATCTTTCATCTCATTCTTTAATTGTGAAAAACTTTCAATACATGACATCGTGATGTAAAGATCTTCTATAACACTTTATTCATCACACACCACAGCATGTTATTCTCCCTATGGCATGAATGAATCTCAAATTACAGAATTATATTTGAATTTTTTCATCCATATAAAACTTTGTGATGTGTTCTTCTTATCCACAAAACATATCCAATTCATATTATTCATTCATCATCAATTAAACTAGTAAATTAAATCATGATTGTAACTATAATCATGATATTGAAATCACTAATAAGTAGATAATTCATTGTTTGAATTTGATCATCATGAGATAATATTCTTATATGGGTATATTTTTTAGTATGATATAGAGATATCACACCCAATGATTTGAATTTTCCTGGTTGGTAATCCTAATATATAATCACTTATATATAAACCCTTACATATTAACCCGTATATATCATGTAGACAAACCCTTATATATCATAGTGCATAGTGTACTTTTATAACTTTTCACTATTAGTACCCTTATGTATTTTATGTGATAACCCATATGTATTTGGTAAAGTAACTCATACATATCAATATAATTTTTTTTCTGTTTCCAATTTCTCTATAAATATTCAAATTCTATAATTTATATAACTTCTTAAAAACTTATCAAAAAATATTCAAATCTTCTCATTAATTATCTGACCACTTTAGCTCATCTCAAAATACCATAAATGGATTCAATATTTTTCAAATATTTACAAATATCTTAAGTAAAATTACCAAATCAATTTTTAATATATGATAATTTATCTATAATTATTTAATGTATCTTCACTACCTTAAACACTTCTCTCATTCAATAGTTTTCCTTAATTGATAGTGATTTTATAATTACCAATTATTATATCACATATTAGGTTTTATTATCAACTTATTCACAAATATATAATATCCAAAAATCACTACACTCTATAGAACTAAACTTCCTCAAATTCCATAAATTTTCTTAAATTGATTTTTTACATGAACCATCAAGCAGTTTCATCATCCTCTTAACCAGTTTTTTCAACAATTATTCTCCAATATTGGTAGCAAATTAATCAAACATATTTTACACATGAATGGATCCAAAATGGTAGAAACCCAATTCTCCTATTATATTAGTAATTATAGCAACTCACTTCCAAGATCTAGGGTTATTCTAAAATCCTTATTTAATGTTCACAACTCATCGTATAATGAAACCTATATTGGGAATTCAACCTCTTCGTCATCAATATTCTTGGGTACTCTAAACTTATTCCAATATTATATTATCAATATATATTGATATAATTATTATTAAATTTATTATTATTTAGAAAAATTGTAACTCAACTCTAAGTGGGCACAACAATATACACCATATTAAATATCCTAGGTGGTGAACTTAGAAAATATCACAATAAAGGGAAATTGAGATGGGGAACCCTTATAATGACATATTTAATGAAGTAATAATCAATTAAAATGGTTTTATAAGAAAGAAACGAAAATACATAAAAAATAAATAGGAAATAAAATATAATAAAATAATGGGGTGCAATAAAGAAAACATAAAACAATATATTCAAGAAGAAGGTGTGCGACTCAATGAAAAAAGATTAAGTTAAAAAACCCTTACCTTAGATTCCTTCTTGGTCAAACGTGATTTACTACCTATATAATAAATTTAAGATTATTATATATTTATCTTGTAATTTTTTTTATTTATTTTCCTTAATATCTTTCATTTATAATTTATTATTATCTATTTATTAATCCTTAATAGTCAAAATTAATAGTCGGGTGTTAATTATACCATTTTTTATATATTTTCTTTCATATTCTAGTCTCAATCCTTGCTCCTTTATCATGTGTTCATCAACTATAGAATGTTAATGAATATGATACATAAGTTTTTTATAGAAATTTTGAGTTCTACGATGATTTTATTAAAGTTAATGTGATGGTTCGTAATGGAAGGTTAGAAATTATTCTTTTTTATGAATAATGAATCAATAAGAAAAATTATTATATTAATGAAAATATTTATTTATATATTACAATTCCAAAATTTAAAACATAACTTAAATTCATAATTATTATCACATACTACCATAATTTAGCTTTTCTTAACCATTCATGATGGTAGTATTATAACATTGTTCAGGTCGGTAGTAAAACCAACTCAAACAAGAACATGTTAAAATGAATGATTACATAAGAATAAGAATTTTTATATTTGTAATATAATTTTTATAGAAGACTAATGATTTTGATAATACATAATTAGAGTGGTGTATATGATTTAAGGATATTGTATATGAGAAGATAAAAAAGATGGATGATAGATAAATTTTACCTGCTCGGATGGAATCACTCCTTCATGCAACATCTTCCTTTAGAATCTAGGACTCAAGCCTCTATGCTACGACCAAGGGATGCTTTATGTGAGAAGGTACTTTATAAGTGGAACTTTAGGAAATTATTCAAGAAAAAACTGAAGGATAGATGTAATTTGGAGTGTGTGTATGAGAGGCACTTTATAAATGAAAATGAGGGATATTTATTTGTAAACTTAAGTTAGGTTAATGGTAAAGATGGAATCACATGGTAGTGAGGTTGGCTATATGAGTGAACATTGTTTGTAATTGTATAATTTACCTTAACACCAAAAAAATGAATTTTACAATGTCTGGATATCCTATTAAATATTCAAAATTCATATGATGTTAATTTATCCCTTTTACATTATTTAATTATTTACTAGAGTAATTGTTATTTTTTCCAAAAAATACATCACATAATATTTTGACATATATATTTCAAATTATGGAACCACATAATCAATTTAAATTTTTCAATATGATAAATTTCACTTTTAAATGAAAACATAAAATATTTGGGGAAACCCGTTTTATTGAAAAATAACTTTTTATACATTAATATTTATTATTTTTATTTCATATAAATTACTAATAATTAAATGGGTCATTAATATATTTTCTTATATATAAAAACATTACATTTTATCAAAATCATCCTTTAACCATGATATATTTAGTTTTCTAAAATAGGAATTCATAAAAATAATTTTATAAAAGTATATTTTTAAACATTAAATGATTTTATCTTTATTTCTTACCAGTTAATAATAATTAAATCTATGTTAATTGTTTTTTTACATGTAAATAAAAATTTAATTAAAATTTTTCTTTATTGGTTATAAAATTATTATGATAAAATCACATGACATGTAGAAAATCCATTTATTAAAAAATGCACATTTTGAACATTATATTGTTTTATTCATATTTATATATAATTAATTATACCATTAATTTAATTTTATCAATAAATTTGTATTAAAATAATTAATTATAAAAATATTTAACTAAAATAATCCTTTAAAAATAAAAACTTAATAAAAAATCCATTAAAATGAAAGTTATTTTGGTTAGTAAAATAGTATATTTTATTAAATACCAAATATAATATTTATATCAAAATTAAAACCTCAAAATCACTATTATAAAAACCTTAATATACATATTTGATACATATATACTCAATGACTGATAACCACATAACAACAACCATATATATAATAGTTATATTATATTCCTATATATAACCATACATGCTCCACCAAAATTCATTTATACCATTTTTTATTTTTCTCTCAAAATTTTTATTATATTTCTAATGTTTTTCCTTTCATACTTTTAATTTTTATTATGATATCAAAGGAAAACTATAAGGATAAATATTTCACATTAATGGTTATTTTTTTTACGTGTTGCTTTATTAATAATTTTCATAATGATGTTTTATATTAATTTATCATAAATTATTTATGTTTATCTTTAATTTTTAATATTTTATCTGAATAAAATATAAAATTTATTAATTTTAGTTCAGTGTATCATGTTAAACAAGTTATCGAACACATGAATTTTACTTTTTATATTCATTTACTTATGTATATAGGTTTTATATAATCAATTTATTTTAAAATAACATTTATCATGAACTACATAAATGATAAATAAATATATATACTAAAAATATGGGTTGTTACAAAGTGGTGTCTATTGAAGTGGCTCCTTTTAACATTATTTGTTTTTTTAATGATTAAAAACCCTAATTTTATTTATTCCTTTTAATATTAGTCTTGAAAATAAATAAAGGGTTTTCCTTACTTCGATCAGGAACTTATTGTTCAAGAAAAGAATGACATTAAATTTATTTATTTATTTATTAAATTGGGTATTTATTTATGGATTATTTATAAATTATTATATTATTTATTATTATCATTAATCAAGTCACATTCTATGTGAAATATGTTTTTTAATGTTTACAATTTTTTTAAAATATATAAAATCTATAATACATAAAACTTCTTTCATATGAAGAGAAATTTTCATATAAAGTGTAAATTTTCAGACAATAATTATATCATATGAAATTTCATATCCAATGAAATTTCCTAATTTATTTCTAGTTGTTATTATATCTTTATTTTTTTCATGTGTTATATGAACTGATTGTTTATAAAAATCCATATCAGTAGGGGTTATAGAATGAATCATATGATAAGTAATTGACTGATTTTTTTCTAAGTGTTGGGTGATCCCTACTCACATTAGATATCATCCTTATAGTTTTTCATAAAATCACCCTTACAATTTGGATTTTATCCTTATGTTGATATTTATGGTTTTAAAATAATCATTAGTTAAGGGAAAATTATCCTTACACATAATTACACAAAATCATAGTTATGGAAAAATGATGATTATGCAGAAGAAAATGATACTTATACAGAATGAAAATAATTTTTACAAAGGAATTTATGTTTATAAAAAATGTTTTTATGTTAAATATTATCCATAAATTAAAAATAACTCTTATGAAAAATAAGATTCTTATGATCTTATACTTAGTCATTTTTTAATATATCAAATGATTTATTTATTTTTATTATTTTTATTTCTTACTATTATAATTATTGGAAATTATTTTTGGAATATTACGTGTTTAAAGTGATGTAGGATCTATTTTTAATGATATTAATTGATATTTCAATGCATATTAAATATAGAAAACATGTAAAGAATTTTCTAGGAAATAAACATTGAAAAACTCTAAAGTAGTTTATTAATTTCATGTACAATACTATGGATTTGGTATAGAAGGATGGAAATGGCTAATTTATTTTAAAATATGTTGTGCATGTATATTTGGAGTGGTTTTGCATGAATAAACTCTAAAAATATTATTTAATAGGACCAATGAAAAGTATTGATGATACACATATTGTACAACATAAAAAATAGAGTTTTACTTCATTATGTGAAACAATACATTTTTTATAATTGTTGTTACAAACTTTATTAATGGACTTAATCTTTTAGCACTCTATAGCTCCATAGGTGATCATCACTTCTTTTACACTCAAATATTTCATCATTTATCATTGGTTTTTATAGTGCTATGTTTTTACATCATTCATATGTGTTTTATTTTTTGTTTATTATTTTCATTAAAAAGTGGTGTCTTGTAGGTTATAGTACACATAAAAAGGTACATTGAGTTATGCCCTAAGGTTGAAAAATGTAGGTTTTTGGGTTGTGATCCTTGAGTGAAACAGGAAGGATTGTTTGGTTATGCCTCCAGGGTTAAAAATGTAGGTTTTGGTTTGGGAATTTAGGTTTAAGAAGTCATTTATATGGGGTTTTAAACTCCCATTAAAATATATTTTGTGTTGCTTATAACACCCCAATATTTTATATATACGTCCTTTTAAATAAACTAGAGGTATTCAATAGTTTTCTTTATGTGAAACCCTAAGACTAAATAAACTTATGATATAGTATACCTTTACATCATATTATTTGGATTAGATGGTATGAATAATATTAACCAAATTATGAAACATAGGCATAATGGTATAAATATTTTGATAATCACTCAATTGTAATAAAATCATTTAATGATTAAAATGCCTATTTTTTTAAGAAATGTATTTTTCCACATGTTAATTATTTTTATCTCTACAAATTATATTTATTTATATTGAAAATTTATTAAAATAAAATATGTTGAGAATTTATAATAATAAATTAATAATCATACAATCATCAGTTATCAAAATTAATGAATAAATATAAAATCTTATAAAGGTGAATTTTTTTTCTATGAAACTTCTTTTACAAGGGAAATGTGTTTTTATCTTAATAAATTTAATAAATTATTATTTATTAATGGTTTTAATGAAATTTATTGATTATATATTCAATAAAATGTTTTAATATTAAGTTGATAGTTTTTATTAAGTATGGAATGAAAGTAAATTCCATTTTATACTTAAAAATGTATTTTTCTAAAAATGGTTTTTCGTTACATTCTTTATGATTATTTTAAAATTAATTTATTCCAATAATATAAATTTAATTTAATAAATTATATTCCATGTTTTTAATTATAATATTCAAGTTTTTTAATGAGTCCACTTTTATTTTTGTTCAAAATGAATAGTAAAAATAGAAAAAAAATATGTTACCATGATTAGGATTGAAATGGGTTTATTGAGGGCTTAAAATAAGATACAAGGGTAATAATGAAACATAAAATTTTATAATTATTATTTTTTGAATATATTTAGACCCTATATTATCTTAACTTTTAACCCTTTCCATTCGGTGCCACTTTCACATGTAATCGACCTTATATTATTTAACTCTTTAAAGTAATTCCATGTGTTTCCTCTCCCTATCTTGTAAAAGGGTGCCTCATATCCTACCTTATTAACAAATTTTTAGCCTTATATATAAAAAAATACCGATCAAAATAACTTCCTAGATTCCTTTAATTTATCCTAGATTACATGGCATTCTCCTAAGACCAATATTTCTAGTCTTAAGGTGTAATCCAAAAGAGGTCTCTCAAAGAAGAGGTATAAATCTTAATCGAGTTCTTTCAATTTTATTTCTTCTTAAGCCTTAGATAAACTTTTTTTATATATAATAACATGATTAATACATAATCATCAATATACTGATATGTTATTATGATTATGGAACAACCTTTTTCCACCTTTTTTCATCAAATGGGAAATGAAAGTATTAATACTGACTCCACGTAGTGATATGAATCATTCTCCATCACTGACTCAAACTGGAAGATATAATGATGGATTTAATAAATATATATGATATTTATGATATTATAATTATTCTATAATGAAAAAATATTATTAATCCTTCTTTTCTTATTTTTTTAGAAAATGAAAACAGTTTCCATGTGTTTGTATGGACTACCATCTCTATGAATAATGTAATTCATGCATATATATATATATACCTTTTATAGATAGTTATAAATTTGTATAGAATAAATATATGATGTTTTTTTCATGATTAAAAAAAATTATATGATTTATCCCTAATCATATGAAAGGAACATAACAACTGAATTGATACCTAAAAAATGAAACAATTATCACCTAAACATTGATTTTAATAAAGAATTGTTAATGAATGGGTAATAATATGTTATATGTAAACCATGTATGGTATTATAAGTATGAATATGGTTTTATTATATAATTATAATACATTTAAATTTATTATATGTTAAGTTAGCGAACATATAAAATAATTAAAATTTGTTGTAAGGGTTTTATTTTACAGTGTCACTTTTTACCAGGATTGTTTGTGTTTAAAATTATAACAATGAAATTATATAATATATATCTAGAAATGTTATTTATTTTATTATCCTTTTTTTATTTATATAAATTGAAAGTTTTCCTTTCATTTTCCTTTCTCAATGTTCTCAATAGTTTGAAATAATTCTTTTAAGGAAAACTGACTTTATATTTCTATTCAATTGGGAATATTTTTCTTCTATGTCCATATTTTCTTTAAAATATTTTCAATAATGTTTTCAATATTATCCAATGATTTTTTAAAGTTATTTCAATCATGTTTTAATTTTTATTAAATGGTTTAAAATGAATCTTCTTGTTGTTTACCGAGTGAGGTAATTTTTTCCAAAGGTGTAAACTGAATCTTTTTTTAACATAAAAGACACAAATAATATTTCCCACCTCCATGAATACTCTTTCAGTTTAAGTATACTTTAAAGTTTTCAATTTTTATTTTATAAGAAAAGAATTTTCCTAATATTTTTTAATTTTTTATATTTTAAATAAGTGATTTCAAAATGAAAAGGTCATTTTCCTTAAGAAATATATTAGTGATATTTTAAAAGAATTTTTCATCTAGGATAACATGATTTGATGTTACTTTTACTTCACTAGGTATATGGTCCTATGATTATATTATGGTTGGGTCCTTTATATCTATCCAATACATTGAGTAAATATTAATGTTTTATGAGTTTAAAGGTATATAATAGGTTACCCAAAGTTTAAAAAGGGTACATAGGAGGTTTTCCCAAGAAAAAGGTAGGTATATGAGTGGTTGGACCAAGATTAACATGCTATCAATATCTTATTGGGTATCCATGACATAATATTTCTATGATTATTATTATTCCATACTAGATGACACTCTTTTGTGACATGATCGTATACCAATGTTTTGATCTCATTGATCATATTATTTGATTTCTTTATGATTCATGTCATATGAACTAGAAATATTTATTCCACAAATCTTTATTATGATATATGAGTTTCTAGGTATGATTTTCAAATGTTAATATCTTATTATCATACCCTTATGCACATTTTAAGCTTAAAAATTATTATTGATTAATATCTCCCTTGTTTACCCTTACTGAGAATCTGAGATAACCCTTTTTTATGTTTCATTTTCCTTAGGATATAAAGAAAGGTTTTAAGTGTGATGTTTATAATAAGGGTACTAGTTTTGAGGAACTTAGTGGGAGATGATTTAAATATTTTATGTATCAGTTATTTACATATCCAAGTTTCTAAAGACACTAATCCTTTATATTTCTGGCATGGATCATAATGATATATAAATAAAATTAATCTAATAAGATGTAATATTTATTCATATAATGTTTGGGTCACCTAAATTGGTATTAAATCAAGTTTTATTTATTTTTTGAAACTAAGATGAGAAAATTTTGTGAGAACCCATAGAATAATCCTAAGTATATGAGAATATCCTAAGTTATGGAAAAGAAAGATATGTGGTTTTCCTAGAAAATACTTCCCTATCTGGATATCGACAAGTCGATGTAGTTGTGGCATAGATAAACATAGGGGTAAAAACTCTAAAAGGGGAATATTGGGTATTAGCTTGATCATCACCAGTGCATGATGAGTGGGCCTAAGACTTCACAAATGGATAGACACTTTTAGGGGATATGATTTCATTAATTCACATTTTATTTATAAACCATTATGAAGGATATCAATAGAAAATAAATATGTATAAAATTGGATTAAACTTAAAGTGTCATAGATTGAAAATAATGTGTCATGATTTAGAAATACTTTAAATTAAGTTCATGATTATATGGATTATCACTATGAATATTGATGATCAAACTATGTTTTTTGGTTGTGGTCAATAGATAAAACCAGAATAAATTGTGTTAACACTGAATGTGATGGATAATGTAATGATTTTTCTCCTGATCAAATAAATTTTGTGGGAGAAGGAATATAAAATGTCATTCTTATTCTTACACAAAATTTTAAACATATGAATCATATTGACATTCTAAAAAAGAAAATAAAGGAACAAAATTCTATTGAGTCCTTCATGATGCAACATCCACCTTCTTTTAGTGGGTTTGTTGATCCATTGGTTTCTGAAAAATGGATTAGTACCACTAAAAAGATATTTTAATTCTCCCATGTTCTAATAATTAATAATATATTTTGTTTTTTATCATTAGGAAGGTAAATAAGATTAATGGTAGAATCTTATCAAGAACATAAGAAAATAGTATGAAATTGTATCTATGGAGTGGGATGAGTTTAAAAGGTTATTTTTCAATAAGTAATTTATTCATATTATTCATATGAAAATAGATAAATAATTTATTTATCTAAATTATATGGATAATTAATCCATTAGTAACAATAGGGTAACTTTTATTATGATTGTGAGGTATGCTTATGATATTATTATACAACCTAAAATTAAGATTAATCAACTCTTTAGTGGATTAAAACCAAGTATATAAAGGTTATTATCCATAATATAACTCAATATCTATGAATAAATCACTCTATGTTCTCTAAAGGTATAAATTCAGACCATATTCATCCATAAATATTGTGGTTTTGACAAGAAAATAAATATGGAATTCAAAGGAAATTCTAATAATAAAAACCATATAAGGAAGAATATGTTTCTTCCTTTATGTGAGAAGTGTGGAAAGAAACACGGAAGAAATTATATTAAGGTGATTATTAAATTCTTTAATTATGTCAAGGAATCTCACATGGAAATTGAATGTTTAATTAATGGTAAGAAACTAGTTACTAATACGAATATAGATAAATGACCATAGAATAAACCACCCACATTTTAGTATTTCAAGTGAAAGGGGTATGGTAACTATGCTAACCACTGATCTAATATAATTTTTAATGGTGATGATCAATATTATCAACCTATTAAGTCTAAATAAAAATGGAAATATCATGTAATTACTATTTCCGATGTGGGTTATAAGAATGAAGTGGAGAAAGGTATACTTACCATCCACTCTATAACTGCTGATGTATTATTTGATTCTTGATCTATCCACTATTTTATATCTAAATAATTATATAATGGTATCAGATTACCACCTAAATAATTATAATTTTAATTATAGGTGAAAACTCATAATGGTTCGATGATCACATCTCAAGTCTATGAATCTTCTCTGATTGAAGTTTGAGGGAATGTGCTTATTGAAAATATTTTTATTCTCCCTCAAGTTAAATTTCATGTTATTATGGGAATGTATTGTATTTTTTTATATATATTAAAAATAAATTTATGAATAATTTAAGTCATATTTGATAGTTTAAACCAACCTATGGTCATCTATTTATGTGAGAATAAATGTAAAATTCTAATGAAAATTGCATATATTGTATAGGTATTGATTAACATTCAAAGGGGGTGTTTATCCCAAATAATTGGGGAGAAACTCAAAATCAAATACATTCCTATCATAAGGGAGTTTTCTTATGTCTTTACAAAATAATTTCTTAATCTTCATTTGAATTATGAAGTAGCGTTTTCGGTAGAACCCATACCTAGTGTTACACCTATCTCAAAGACTCCAAATAGAATGACCCCAATTAAGTTATAGGAATTGAAGAAGTACCTCCAAGTGAATCTTGATAAGGGATTAATTCATCCAAGTTCATCACCATGGGATGAACCTATTTTTTCTATAAATAATAAATATAGATCAAAAAGACTGTGCATTGATTATCAACAACTTAACATGATCGCGATCAGGAATAAGTTTACATTACCCAATATTAAATATTTTTTTGATCAATTATGAGGATGTCAATATTTTTAAAAGATTGATATTATATATAAATACTATTAATTTAGGGTAAAAATTTAATATGTTCTCAAGATATCCTTTTGTAATAGGTATAGACACTATGAATTTATATTGATTCCATTTGGCCTAACTAATGCCCCCATTATCTACATAGAATTAATTAATAGAGTCCTTAGAGATGAAATTGATTAGTTTGTGATAGTCTTTATAATTGATATTCTTATATATTCTAAGAGAAAGGAATATCATGAATATCATTTGGGTATTTCATAGAAGACCATATAGAAGGATATGTTGTATGAAAAAAAAATTCAAGTGTGAATTTTGGCTATAAAAAGTCTCATTTTTTTGTCATATAATCTCAAGAAATAGTATAATGGTAGATCCATTAAAAAGTAAAGTTATTGGAAAATTACCTAGACCAAACATGGTGACTTTGATCCATAGTTTTTTAAGATTGGATGGATATTATTTATTCTCTGTAAATAAATTCCCAATACTATTATAAGTTTTTGATCATTATTCAATCCATAATTTCATTTTTAGACAAAAAAAAATTCTTTCAATTAGAGGGTATTTTCAGATTTAGATTCTAAGAGAATTTGGTCATAACTCTTATATAAAAAAACATACAATACATATCATATATTACCTCTTAGTATCCATTTTTTCCACAATACAAAACTTTTAAAAAGAAACTTGTTTTCTTTTCATGAAAAATATATAATATTTTTAAACTTTAATTCTTATTTGTTCCTTATCATCCTTAAAACCTATTAAAACACATAAACACGTAAGATTTGAACAAAAAATCCTTGTAAGAGACATGAAAAATAAACAGAGAAACCATTATTCCATTTTAAAACCATGAAATCAGAAAAATATTTTTCCTATAACATAGTAAACTTTAGGCTCAAAATCATTACATAATACATTATATAGATATATCAGTCTTACCCATAATTATGAGCTATATTAGGTTCACCAATAATCATTAGATATATCAAGATCACTCATAATAATAAAAATTTTAAATAGACCATAACATGAAAAAAAAAAAATTTAATCTCACACCTTTTCATCATAAATCCCATGAAAAACTCTTTTGAATGCATATACAAAACACTTTTGGATATAAAAATACCCTGTACTTTTAAAACTCCATTTTCAAAAACTAAATTAACCAAAAAATGGAAGGAGGGATTTTCTTGAAGATGAAATGAATTCTCATAAATTAATAAAAACATTAAATAATTTTTTCAATGGTGGGAAAATATTTTGATGTCCTATATGTTAAAATAGAACATTCCTTTTGTTTTTTTTAAAGAAAGTCAAAAATATTTCGTATAAGATATGTAAAAAGAATCATTTTGAAAAAAAAATAAGAAAATAAAAGGTGGCACAAAATTACATTTATAGTTATTTTATGTCCATAAAAATAAATCCATAAAATAATTTTTAGAATATTAACATAGAAGAAAAATATATATGGGATAAATCTATAAAAATTTAAATGTGGTTTTAAGTTAAATTTCCCCTTACCTCGAGTTCAACTCATCTTGTGAATTATTTGTATTCCTAAATAACAAAATTATTTTTAATTATTTATTTTCTTAATAAAAAAATTCAACCTTATTATTCCTTTTATATTATTTATTAGGATGTTATATTCAATTAATTAATCATTAAATTTTATATCAGAGATTTAGATGGTATTCATATCATATGTAAAAAATGAATTTGGTAGGTTTACTATGGTTAATGAGATCATTATTCAATGAAATATTTATCATTTTTATTCATTAATTATAATTTTAAAACAAACCATGAAATATGGTTATGAAAAATGAACTACATTGTATTCATGGAGACGGTAGGTCATATGTACGCATGTGTAACGTTTCCATTTTTCAATGATTAGGATGGAAATATGGTAAATGTTATTTTATATTTAAATAATTATAATTATATCATAAATATTATATTATTTATTTAAATAAACATATATATATCACTCATATGATGTGGTGGTGAAAACTGAACCACATCACTTCATGGTGGTTATTGTCCACAAGTATGCATGAACGACGTTATCATTTTTAAATGAATAGAAATGTGAGAAATTATATGATATATTATATTTATTTACTTATAAATATTTAATTAATATCATATATATAAATTAAATAAATCATTATAAACAGCCATGAGAGATAGTTATAGAAGGAAAATTGCATCAGTTCGCGAAGTGCTAGTCTGGCGTACACACAAACAACCTTTTCATTTTATTTTTATGGAAAAGAAGATTGAAATAGGTTACTAAATTAACATAATAAAATATAATTATATGTAAGATACTTATGTTATTATTTAATCATGGTGGAATAATATTTTAATGAGTTAAAAGAAGAAATAAAATGAAAATCTTTGATTAAGAACTATACCTCTTCTTCGAACAACCTCTTTAGGTTTATACGTAAATCCTTCATGGTTGTTTTTATGAGAAATATAGGGCCTCAAGGATGTTGGTAGGAATGTAAATAATGGATTTTTTGAGATCTTGGCTAAACCTATGCTCTTGAATATTGAAGAAAATATGAAAAAGGTGCCCTTTTATAAGTGAGGGGGGTATTCTTTGAATTTATTAAAGTATTAAATTTATATAAATTAATTATCATGGAAAAAATGGATCAAAATTGATATATTTAGAAAATAGGATGATTATTAGTCTAAATATTATCATCAAATAAAATATTTACCTGTTTAAGTGATGTTTTCACTCTTATTTTTTGGTTTTAACCCTCATTAACCATTTTGTCTATTACCATGGTATCAAAATTTTTTACACTAAAAGAATAAATAAAGTTATAATAAAAGGAAAAGTGGAAAATAAATGGACAATGGTTAATATTTTCAACAATATCCCATTAAATTTGATGAATATATGATTTTTAGAAATTTTAAATCATTTAGTAAAAAATTGTTTATTATAAAATATCATTAATGTCAGTTTTAGAACTATTCATTAAATTTGACTTTTAAAAACAACATGGTAGAAATTAAATAAAAATAGAATACATTAAAACATCACTAATGAGTTAATTTTAAATATAAAATTCATGGGACACTAAAATACACTCAAGAAAATTTTAGAGTTTTTAAAATTATTTACTTGATTTTTCTAATGCCTGTATAAGAACTGTGTCGACATTATGTAAACATTTATGGAAATTATTTCATCAATAAAATAAATTATAATGAAAAAAACTAATCATTTATATTTAAAATTATAATTTATAACCAAACATAATTTGTTTTCATTCTAATCTCAAAATATTTTAGATATTAAAATCAAGAGAGTAGCATTTTTTACTTTATATTTACTTGATAACATAAATGTTATAATCAAAGGAATATAGCTAGAAATTGTGAAATTTTAGAATATTAGATATTAAAGGTCAAAAAACATTTATTCAATAAAATATATTAAAGTGTCAGGGGTATTTTCAAGCCTTATCGCATTATTTTTAACCATAACTACTTGATTTACCCTTACCGAGGTGACCTACTTTGGCGGTGGCACAGTGGTGAAGGTGAGGAGCATACGAATGCAGTTCTCTTGGAGGAGAAGAGTAAGATTCCCCAGATCCCACTCATGGTTGAACTTATCCTTCTAATGGGATCCACTCAACTTGTTGGGTTACCTATTCCTTGCCTAGGTGGGTGAAATGAGGTGTAACCCACCTGTGTTGATGGATTATTGTGTCAAACCATCACTGTTTGGGTTGTCACCCTCCGTGATGCTCTGCCATCTCAGCTGGTATTGGATACTTACTAGATGGGGATCTATAAAAATTGATCTATTCATGGGTAAGGGGTTTCCCTTGTGTGGATGGTTAGAAAAGGCCACACCTTAGGATTTCCTTATTAATGAGGGACCCATACCTAGGTAAAAATATTTAATATGGTTACTATTCATAATGATAAAAAATAAAAATGACCTATTTTCCAAATTTATACCTCCTAATTCAAAATATGGAATCTACTTTTAAAGATTCTATTTCTATAAATTTCATAAATTTATTTAATATTAAAATGAAAAATATAATGAAAAACTATTTTTTAGAAAAATTCATTTTTTATACCCAAAATTCACTCATACATAAATTTAGTATAAAATTTATTCAAATGTAATTATTTAGATTATATATAATTAAATAATACTTATAATACTTTGTTAAAAAAATTATATCAAAATGTGAAAATAAATGATAATATTACAAACATAGATATATTTTACTATTAATTATAGAATAAATATTTTCATAAATATTCAAAAAATTTACCCTAATATAATTTTGAAATTATGACTTAAAAAAGTTATTTTTTAAAATTATAATTCTAAAATTTATAAATTAAACTTTTAAATGAAATCTTATATGAAAAAGAGTTTAATAAAAATATTTTATTTTTAATTGCAAAATTACTTAAAATTTTAAAAATGAATATAACTATATAAACTCTAATTCATGAATATGAATAAAAATTAAAATAAAATGTATTCTAACATTACCTAGGTTGTTATAGATGCATAATCCAATTATCAATTTTACTTGGAAGTGAGTTAAGTTCATTTGGACTAGTTGTTTCGTCTATCCCATAACGTGTGTTCTGGTTAGGAATCACTACTTCCAGGCAGTTTCCACTGTATTTATTTATAGAACTAGAAAAATCTAAGATTTCTTTATCCAAAGGGGCCTGCTTTCCAAAGACACATGTTCGTTAGGTTTTGACCTACGATACTTAAGAACATACATTGGTCGAGATGATGGGAGGTCGGACTCATCACACCCTTTTGGGGGAGAATTATTGCCTACACTGGGACTCTCTTATATATTTGATATATATTTTATGAATCATTATTAATTAACCAAGTATAATGTCTGTTTACCTTGTAATTTTCAATCAATTATTAACATGTGTAAAATATAGAATCATCTGTATGTATTCGAGGTTCTACATTAATGAAGATATCTGTTTGTATTTGAGGTTATTCATAAATGTAATCCTCTTATATACTATTTAAAGATTATTTTAACCATTGTTACGATAGTAATGATTTTTAAGCCACTCATTGGGGAACTATTGAATTTATTGTTGCCCTGGGAGATGAAAGTTTATTTTGATGTTGGGATTGTACCCATAAATGGGATACCCACATATCCTTGTGAAAGGAATCATAACCCTCATAGTTTAGTGCCTATTAATGGTACACATCATACATTTTAAGTTCATGTCATAAGAACCTATCCATACAGTTAAACGTCATGTTGTAAGGATTCATAGGCAGAATATTCCTAATCAACGTTTGGTGTGGGACTTATACTGAAGTACCCCAAGAAACCTGGAAGGGATATGAATTTCAAATTTGAATTAGACCCTACTAGGAATGTGGCCCAGAAAGGATGGGGTTGATTTATATTGTTGGGTTTTAACCTCATGTAGGGTTCCTATGTATCTCATTTGGATGAGAATCAAATACCACATAGTTTTAGAAATCTCACAGGGGTGTATGATCCTTTGAGATTAATAGGGTAGGGATTTCTCCTAAAGAGGATTCCCAGATTAATGGAATTAGGGTTGGATTCATGAAAAGGATATACAGTGAGCTCTATCCCTGATGAATACTTCCTATATATCCCAATTATAGTGATAATAAAAATTATCATAGTTCAAGATGTCTAAGGGGGATTAATTTAATGCTTTCTCCTAAAAAGGATGCCCAGATTAAGGTAATTAGTGTTGGATTTTTGAGGATTATATCTAGTGATCTCAGGCACTGATAAAGGCTTCTTACGTATCCCAATTATGGTGGAAATCAGAGTTCTCATAGTTCAAGACATTTAGGGGGGATTAATTCAGGGCTTACTCCTAAGGATGATGCCCAGATTAAGGTAATTAGGGTTGGATTCCTGAATAGGATATCCAGTGAGCTCGGTCTCTGATGAAGGATTCCAACAAGTCCCAATTATGGTGGGTATCATAGTTCTATTAGTTCAAGAGAGGTGAATTATGTGGATGTTTTGGTCATCAAAATTCTCAAATCCCACGTGAGTCATGCTTTGTGTGAGAAACAAGAGGATAAGAAAGATTAAAAAAACCACACACTCTCTCTTCTATTGATGGAAGAAATCAGGCCTATGACAGAATAGGTTGGGGCGATGGTGGAAGAGGTTGGGTTGATGGTGGAATAGGTTTGGGAAACGAACCCTCCCCCTCTCCACTTTACATTACATGAGGGTCCAGTGTAAGAAAGAAGTGAAGGTGAAGGAAGTAGATAGGAGAAAGACCTCAACCTCCTATACGAAAGGATAGGGGATTAAACTAGGATGACTGACCTAAAATTGGTCTTGGTAGGGGAGGGAGACTTCTCCTTTGTTTAATCCCTTCAGTGGAATCATGATCTATCATCTCTTTCACTTGTTTTGTGGTGGTAATTGATTCATCAATTGCATATATGAGAATCTCCAGTATAGCCCTAGTGGTACTGCACTTGGATATATTGGATCACCTCGTGAGTTAGGAGATATATCTACATGGCAACAGTGCACGAAGGATGGGATAGAAGGGGTCTTGCGGTATCCAATACCTATTTTTGGATATGATGATGCAATTCCTCCTAAGAATGTAAAGAAACAGAAACATCGAAGAACGAAAACTATGGTTAAACATTTTCTCAGCAGTGGTAAGCATTCCTGATAGAATGAATTTTAGTTTTATTCATATAAATCATTTAAACTTCTAGGAAATATAGGAACATCTTTTCTTTATTATCTTAGGTAAATTACTGATGAGCCTCGAGGAACCATGGAGGGTGCTTTAGAACAAGAAAAAATTACTTCCAACCAAGTGGCTCCTTTGATTGAAGGGGAATTTCGGCTAGAGGAGTCACCATCTATTCTTGGAACTACTCTTGTTCTGGCTACTAGGATAGATAATACCTATGGTAAATTAGATGTGCTCTATAAAAAATTATTTGTAACAACAACTGACTTCCACTCTATGATACTTTAGGTTCATCACATGCACTAGAAAATCTTATGACAACTGATTCTGACACAACAGTTATTACTGAGGAAGCTATTCAGGGTCAAAATCTGTTAGAGGAGGGTCGTGAAACAACCACTTCAAGTGCTCCCATGGTGAGAATAAAATGGGATTTGGGATATCATTTGATTCTATCATGAATCTTGGCATGTATTTTGAAGCAATATTAGAACACATTAATATGTAAAATACTTTCAAATATTTTGACATTCATTGTATAAAACCAAATATATGTGAGTTTTTTTATTTTTTTTCCTATCAATCTTCTTATGATTAATTTTCAAAGCATGATCAGTTGTAATATGCAGTTCCATATACATAAATTTCTACAATGACTATGCCTGAAAGAAGTGTCGATATCACTGTTAATCCCACTATTACTGAGACGTTGGCTCATGTGAACTTTGAAATGGAAAATCTTCCTAGGATTCATTTATAGAATCCTGAGAATGTTAAATAAATCATTCCCCACCAAAAGTATTCAACCAAAACTACTGAATTTGGGAATATTGGAGAAGTGTCTTCTCAAGCTACCGACCTATTGTTAGGTAAGGGTTACCAATATTGTAATTCTGATCACTCTTGTCATAAATTTTAAACAATTTATAATTTTAGTTCACCATATAAGATTATTGACTTCAATGTCTAGGTTTATAGGTGAATATTATACATAAACTCAAGCAAAATTAGGAAATAAAGTGACTACTATCAAGGAAGGAGAAAAAATGGCACTTCTTTAAGTGCATTAGTCCCGGAATATGTTCCCCCTTACGATAGCGATTATGAATTAGATCTGGGAGCTGTAAAAGGCTCTTCACCTTGCACGTCATAAGGAATGGAAGAACATATGTAAAATAATATCTGAAATTCCCCATGAGTAACTTTCCTCATGAATTTCAAGGATTTCATCTCTATTTAATATGTTAAGATTTAGCGGTTTTGAATACCATGAAATCCATACTACAATGAAATAAATCATCTAAAAAATGGTGAAAGAGCAGAAAATTAAACAATATCTAATAAAAGATGGAATTTTAGTCAACACTAATGAATTCTATATAGCATTATCCCAAGATGAGGCCAATCATACTGCAAAGTTTATAGGACTCAAGCAGAATATTAAATAAAAGATTGTTCAATAGTTGTGCCTTCAACAAAAGTTGGATATTGTTATAGGGGATCTTGACCAACTTCATGATTCAGAAGAATAAGTCTATAAATATGGTTCAAAAACCATTATATATTCCAAGGAAGAAATTTTTCATGCTGAAGATAATGAGACTGGTTGGATAACTAAACTTCAACAGGCAGATGATGGAGCTCAAGAGGCCATTAAACAAATGAGAAGTTATGTAGAAAACCTCTTGTGATTTATGACAGGGAGACTCCAGTTTATATATGTTCCTCTGGGGATTTTTTACTCACCAATGAAAATAATTTTGTCTCTAATTATCTATATCTTCATCCTTCATTCCTTTTAATTGTAATGTTAAACTTGGCTTCCATAATATGATATTTTCAATATGAATAAGAATAATTACAATGATAGAGATGTAATGCACCCTTTTTTACCTAAGCCAATGGGCATAGTTAGAGTAGTTTTATTTTTACTAGGGTTATGCAAAAAAACCCCACAAACTTTGTATCTTTTGACTTTTTAGTGGTCAATATTGCCTAAACCATACTATATGTAGGTATAGTGAGCTGAGACTTCGACTTTTTTCCAGAGTTCCCTTTTTCGGTTTTCAATCTGGTGAGTACTGTGTCTTTTTTTATAAAGGGAAGTTTAGATTCATTCATATTGGACTAATAAGGCTAGTGTTAAAGGTCTAATATCTTTGACCATAAATTTTGAAATTAGATCCCAAACAAAGATTTGTGGCTAAGAATTACTCTAATATTCTTTATATACATCTAAGGGGAATCTTGATTCATGATTTTTTTATGGTCACCAAATCTAAAACTCTATATATAAACATAGAGGAGGTCTTTTCCAAGAAAAAAGTAACCATTTATTGAAAAACCCATTATGGGTGTTGTGTTATGCAGGGCCAATATGGACATGTGCTGCATAGCCAAATAGTGGTATCCTTTGACTGATAGGCCTGTTGTGTAAGAAAATTTAATGAAAGGCCACCTAAGGGAATGTACTGCATATTCAGACAAAAGAGATCTCAAAAATTTGAAAATTTTAATTTTATAGACAAGTAAAGTTAATATTTGGGTGACTCAAGACCACAATGGGTGGTTTTGTCAAGGAAAGAGATCTAAGAATAAAGGTACATCTGTGCCAACATAGGTCATGAATGGGTAAACCACTCCTACACAAATTTGGTGTGTGAAGAATGGTTAAAATTGTTCAGAAAGGGGATTTTTGACATCATGATATGCAGTTTTAAAATCATGAAGCAAGGACATTATATTGTTCAATTTCAAGTCATGCAGTAAGGACATTGGGGGAATTTAATTTAAGGTCTTTAGCTTTGACCAAAGTTTTATGAGTCTCCAATTTCTTGATAATTTTCCTAGAAAACATGTTACCATAATCAGGTATGGGAAAGGAGAAATGTAAACTGTGATTTGGAAATCTCCATATCAAAATATTGACATGTGAAAAAAATCTAATAGCATTTAAAAACGTATCTTCTAAAAAAATGAAGTTACCACTATTTGAAAAACCCATTATGGGGGTGGAATCATGTAGGGCCAACTAGGGTCATATGTTTCATATCCAAATAGTATTATCCAGTGACTGACATGCCTATTATTTAGGTGAATTATGCAATTCCACCTAGAGGCACGTACTGCATATTCAGGAAAATGAGCTCTTGAGAATTTGATATTTTATTTCTAAAATTCAATGAAAGTTTATGAAGATTCATATTTTCCCAAGAGAAGAGTTTTTTTATAGAGAAAAATACCTAAATACAGAAATAGTATTTCCAATCATGATTTCCAAAGAATCAGAGGAATGGGATTTCTACAAAGGTCTAATCCAAACATAGGATTTATGGTGTCCTTGGTTTTTGGTCATGCGACTAGGACTAGAATATTATGAAAACAATGGAAGGTATGTGATCAAATTGTCTAAGGTTATTTTAATATGCTTTTAACACATTGAGAGGTAAAATGTGTAAACCATGGTCCTGGAGGCTTTCAGGTCGAGAGAAAGGCAATGGGACAAATATACAATGGAAGAACGCTTTAAGATACAGGTTCCTATATATTTCCATCAATGTTTGAAGTGTACAGAACAAGCTTCTACCAAGAACTAAGTTACCACTATTTGAAAACCCCATTATGGGGGCTGTATTATGCAGGGATAACTGGGATAAATACTACATAGCCAAATAGTGGAATCTTTTGATAGAAAGGCCTATTATGTTGGTGACTTTGGCAAGGCCACCTAGGGGCACATACTATATAGTCCGGAAAAAGACTTATCAGGTATCAGAAACTCTGCCAGCATAAAACGGAGAAAGATTATGAATATCTAAAAGTATTCAAGATTAAGAGTGTGTAATGCAAAAGGTGTGATGTTCAATGCACAATAAAAAGTATTTGAATCAACATTGATAATGAATTTAGAGTCTCTTATATAGATATAACTCATATGCACAATGGGGACATTTCTTATTTATTTGGCGGCTTTTCAAAGGAGAGGACCCAAAATGAAGACTCCGGTATAGATTGTTAATTATATATGGAAGCGAAGAAAAAAAATTATCTTGTGACTGGGACTAAGAGTTAAGGCCTAGTTTTTACTACATATCTCAATGGGATTAGAATCAATCCATACATAGTTCTTTGGGTACTTTGTAGTTTAATGTCATGCACTAAGGACATTATGTTATGTAGTTTAGAGTCGTACAATGAGGACATTATGTTGTGTATTTTAGAGTCATGTAGTGAGGACATGAAGTGATTTTGACATGAAAATGAGTATTGCGGCTGGACAAGAGAATTGAACCCAGGTTTCACTATATATCATGTTGAAGCAACAATCAAAACACATATAGTTCTTGAGGTTGTTCCCCATATCAATCACATTTTGACATAGGGAAGAGGGATTTTTTTATGGTTAGTCCCAAGATATTAGATCTAGACATCTTTATATATTCCATTGAAATGATAAGCCAAACGTAGTTCTTGATAAAATCGTTCCCCACACAAATTGAGTTTGATATTAGAGATGGGGGATTCTATCACATTCTAGAATAATTGTTAAACTTAAGACACAAGATGGTATAAAGATCAAACCATATATTCTGGAAGATTACTCTGTATAGATTTTGTTCATATACAGGAATAAAAATGGAAATAAATTTCTTTATGGTTGTGGTTAGGACCAAGATTGGAGATCCAAGCATCTCTACGTATCCCATTGAAATAAGATTCAAGCCATGCGTAGTTCTTAAAATGAGGTCTCTATGAAGATATGATTCAAACCTAGGTAGAAATGGAACTCATTTTCCACTAATGAGTATCAATGATGTGAGTAATGCTTACGCATAGAAGCTACTCATTTTTTTAAGAACCAAAATGAATACAAATTTGTGGTATCTTATAGGATTTCTTAACGTCAAATGAAGAAGAGGTTAAGCGTACAGTTTAATGTCATGTAGTGAGCACAAATGATTTCATGTAGTTTAACATCATGTAAAAAGGACAAATATTCTATGCATTTTAACGTCATGCATCATGGACGCATATAGTTTTTATGTAGTTTAATGTATTGAAACTAGTACATTATGTTGTGAAGTTTAAAGTCATACAGCAAGGAAATTACTATGTGTGATTAAAAAAAGTACTTCTCCAAGAATCTTTCATTGGTTGGAGCTATAATAATTTATTCACCCATTGATATTAGGGAATAATCTCTATTAGAGTAATACCAATTCTCCTTGAATAAATGATCAAAGGTGAACTTTCTTGTTAAAATCTCATGATATTCTGTTCTGATAGACTTCCAAATGATGAAAAGTATAAAATCTCTTTTTATCTAATTATTCTCACTCATAAAATTATTTCTAAGACTGTTTATCTGTGGATAACTGATCACAGATTGAAACTCTAAGTGAAGGAAATTGAATTCCAATAGGAAAAAATGCTTTTTTTCTATACACAAATGAGTATGGAGTTTCTCAAGTGAAAGTATGGTTAGTAGTTCAATAATCCCATAAATCATGTGAAAGTTTATTAGGCTAAGATTTATTATCTTTATCCACAATTTTCTATAAAATATTTTATAGGGTCTTATTGAAAGCATATATTTTTCCATTGGCCACTGTGTGATAGCGATATGAATGGTTGGATTTGATATTGTTCTCCTAATAAAACTTCTTTACCTCAAAAAATTAGAAATTCGTGTTTTTTTCTATTAATATGGTATGAGGGACACCAAATCTTGTAATGATATTAGATTTGAAAAAGATAACAATGATTTTGGACCTGACTTCTTTGAGAGGTATCACCTCATCCCATTTGGATAAGAAATCAGTAGTAATAATGATATACTTGAAATGATTTGTCGTATCTAGAGGTTAAGTTCCTACTACGTCCATCCCCCATGAAGAAAATGGATAGGAGTATTTAGTTGTATATAGCAACACCAGTGGTTTACGAATGAATTTGGAATGCACTTGGCGGGGATAACACTTCTTGGTGAAATCTGTGCAATCCTGCATCATTGAAGGCCAAAAGTATCCAAGCCTTCAGATTTGATCAGAAAGCCTATGCCTAGACTGGTGAGAATCATAAACTTCTACATGTACTTCCTTCATGACGACTATAGTTTATTCTACATCAATACACCTAAAGAGGACTCCATCAAAGCCTCTTTTATAGAGTATCTTCTAGTGATCTAGGCTATCATAAAGAGTAAAATTGGTCACTCATCACTGGATCTGTTATTTTTTAGTTTTATATGGTTGAAGTACTCCATTTTAAAGGTATTCAATGATAGGTATCATCCATCCCATAATTTAACCATATGTCTTGGAAATAGGGATTATTTCATTAATTTCCTCCATTCTAGTTTGAACAAAAAGTAAAACCACACAACGATGGGAAATACTTGATAATTGTCTCATCCCGATTTGGATCTACTAGGGTTGTGGCTACATTATCCAATGCATTATCTTGGGAATTTTATGATCACGAGACATATAATAATGTTGTCTCTAAGGGTAATTTAGCTATTAACCCTCTGACATAATCACAAAAATGTGATTAACTATTCTTTTTTTCTTGCATAATATCCATTGATCTGTTTGATTACCAATTTTGAATCACCTTTCACTTTTAGTTGGTTCAGCTATACCTAGAGCGCAAATTATAGACCTATAATAAGATCTTGATATTCTTCCTCATTATTGGTAATTCCATTTGATAACAGGAAGGAATATAGTAACACTTCTTTTTCTAGGTAGATAAGCACAATTCCTAACCCAACTTTGTTGAGTTTAGGGTTTTTTATTCTCTTCCTCATTGGAATTTAGGAAGCACCATCAAAGTAAATTTCCCATGTTTAGGGATTATCTTGAATATATAATATTTCTTCATCATAAAGTTTAGTATTCAAAGATGTATCTTTTGAAGATGAGTGTTCAACATGGAATTCTGCCAAGGCTTGTCCTTTTATTACTTTCTGAGGAAAAAATGGATATCTAACTACTGCAAAATAACTTACCACCATTCCAAATGTCATGTAAGAATAGAACAACTAAGGATAAATTGGGGTGGGTTATTGTGAGATACCAAGTGGACCTCATAATGTTTCAGGTAGTGCCTCAATTTCTAAACTATAAATATTAATTCCAGGCAGTACTTCTTGATATTTAAATATCAATTCCCCATGTCAATCATGGTTTTAATGAGATAGTAAAGGCTATTTTCATTCCCATCATCATTCTTTTGTGTAAGAAAGGTACCCTATGATTGATCTAAAGTTCTCACATAGAGAATAAGTTGATTTCCTTTAGCAGGTTGGATTAATACCGGTGGACTCCATAGATATTTCTTGAGGGTATCAAAAGCCTCTTGGCAGTCTTCAATCCATTGATAGATATCTCCCTTCTTCATTAATATAGTAAAGGAAAAACACACGCCTTCCAAATTATTGATAAAGTATCGAATATAGGCCAAGTTTTCTTGAAGTCATCTTAATTACTTCAAATTTCTAGGAGGTGGAATGCCAAGAATTGATTTCATATTCTTGGGATCAACTTCGATTTCATGATGGAATACAACAAAAGAATGAAATTTTCTTAAGGTAACCACAAAAACACATTTTAAGAGGTTCAACTTCAAATTATGTTTCTAAAGTTTACTAAATATGGTCCCTAGATCTGTCATGTGATCATAATGTTGAATGTATTTAACCACAAAATCATCGACATAACATTCAACAAATTTTCCCTGAAAGGGTTTGAAGATATGGGGCATGACACATTGATACATTGCACTAGCATTCTTTAAGCCAAAAAGAATTACCCAATAAACAAATACACCTTGAAGGGATCTAAAATCTGTATATTACTCATATTCTATGACCATTAGAATTTGGTTATACCTAGAGTATCCATCTATGAAGGTGAGATCTTCGTATCCAGTCGTTGCATCAATAAAAAGTTCTATGATCGAAACTGGAAAGTAATTTTTGGGAAAATTCTGGTTAAGATATCTAAAATCAATGCACAATATGATTTTCCCATTCTTATTTTTCATTCATACAATGTTTTCTATCCATTTGGGATATTACACCTCCCTGAAAAAGTTATCTTTGATAATCTTGTTGGCTTCATCTTCAATTTTAGAGGTGTGAGTTGGGTGCGTTGTTTTTGCTGCCTACTTAAATCCTCAATGATCTTTTGGAAAACCCAACTGATGAGTGGAAACATTGGGATTAAGGAATTTAATTTCTATATATTTCCAAGAAACTACATCTAAATTTTTCTTTATAAATTAAGTATACATCTCTTTCCCTTCAGAAGTCATGGCCACACTAATTAGAGTAGGGAATGAATCTTTTTCTGTATCTAGATTTAATTCTTTGAGCTCATCCACAATGGAGGAGACGCCTTCCTCAAATGTTAGAGGGTCATCCTTAAGATCTTATTCTTCTTCTACCTTAGGTGTCACTTCTTCTATTTCTAGTTTCATAGTAGTTGGTGAAGAAAAACTTTTAGTTCCAAGAGAGGAGTCAGTATTTGGTCATCCTGAGGAAGAGGCAACCATTTCTTACCCTACTAATGATGAAGGGTATTTGTGGAGTATTGAATAGAGAATGATGGGTTGGGAATCAACATCCTTGTCTTACTTTATTAATGATACAACTTCTTTTATCCCGACTGATGAAGAAAATACTTGCTAAAGTTCAATGGATGAGATGAAGACATCTCTATTTAAGCTTTCACTGTCAATAATTTCCCTCATATTGTCAGGCTCGATTGCCATAACTAACATTATGGATGTCATTGTAAAAGTGATTGGATTTGGGTCTATCCTTTATATTTGATTGTTAGGAAACACATAATCTATACTCATATGTTTGAATGGGTTAGCTGGGATATTTTCCATACCATTCAGAGCATTGATTCTTGTTGCATATTTTTCCACATACCTTTTTTCCTTTGTGTGATAGAATTGAGCCTCAATATATTGAGATTCACATGTTTTCATGGAGCCTTGTCACCATACAATATCCTAAATTGAACATTTAAGTAATACTTGATACATACATGGTATGACAAAGGAATGGTTTCTTGTTGATATAGCCAAGGCCTTCCAAGAAGAATATCGAAAGTTTTGTCTTGTCAGACAACCATGAAATCTGAATTAGATACAAGATCCCCAAACTGAGTTCTGAGTGTAATCTTTCCTATAGGTTTTTGTTCATTCGTGTCACAACCTTGAAAAATCAAAGTGGAAGGAGATAAGTCATATTCAGTGAGACATAATCGACGAAGTGTACATATGGGAATGAGGTTAACTCCTGATCCATTATCAATGAAGGCTTGTCAGATGTTTGTATAATTAACCCTTCCAGATAGATACAAGGGTCTGATTTGTCCATGTAAAAAACCATCCTCATCTTCATCTATGAATGATTTAACTACATGACATTGTTCAGGATCATTCTCTATATGGTAAACCTCAGTAGTAGAAAATTTGGTTTCAAACTCTTGAGGACTTGATAAAGCCTTAATAAGTGATTCTCCAAGATCTTTTGATAGATTCAAAGTATCCAGGATTGATAACTTGGTTGGTAATTGGGCTAGTTATTTCAAATCATCATAATTTTAGTCCAAACTCCTACGTTTTCTATCATGGAAATGTAGTTTTGTAGGTTCCTTGGAATTTTATGCTCCTAATGTAGATATACCATGTGTTAAAATAGAATTTGGAATACTTTTTCCTTTTGTAGATTAGATTAACTATGTCTATCTATTTGTTGAGAGAGTGATGGTGTAACCTCTAATAGGTCTTTAAATATGATCATGTCAAGGCCATTTCTGTCATGGGTGGGAGATTTCCCTTCTCCTTTTTCAGCCTGCTAAAGGGATCTCTCACCATTTTCTACTACATAAACAGTTTGAGTAGGGGTATAGTTAAAATAGTGGCTTCTAACGTATCCTCATTTTCCCCTGTATCCTAAACCTTGAATTCTTCTCTTAGTTCACTAATCAGGTATGAGGAATTTAGGTTCATAAATGGAATCATCATTTGCATAGGGGTATGTTAATTGGATAACATTAACGGAACTGAAGATCAATTCCTTATCTAATTAAAATTATACTTGATTATTTTGTTCTTGTTTTGTCGTTTGGTGGGGTGGTGCTCGTGATTCTAAGATATTTGTCATGAAATATACCAAATTCAAAGACAACTTTGGTTTTGAAATGAGATCATCTTCTTCTGATGCTCTTTATCTTTCTGATCATGTCACTTCTTTGAGGATTGACATTTGGAGGACTGATATTTCAATGAAGATGGCTTCACTTTAGTAGAATTGGCAGGAGGCACAGTTGGTTAATTCAACTATGTTCATAGAATGGAATGAGTTTGGTTGATCATTTTCATGACCATCCAATCATCATACTTCTGTGCATTTTTGTTTTTGACTTCCTACCATCCACCTTCTTCCTCTATATTGGTAGCAATAAAACATGCTACTTGGGAAAATGAACTTTCTAGTTTCACTTGTCCAGAGTCTACCATATTTTCAGGAGGCGTTTGAAATTGAAACACTTCTAAATGGGTTTCCCTAACATTTGATGAAATGGGAAACAATTTGGGAGATCTGTATCTCCTTCTTTGTTTGGTTTCTTCAGCCTTGGAAACTAAACTAAATTTTTTTCCGAAGCTGAAATGAAGTAACTGAGAACCAATTAATTCTGAAAAGAATAAAAAAATTATTTAATTCCTAAAACTATATCCACCTTTTATCTTTTGGATCATATTGATGAGGCAGTCATTTTCATTGATGCTTGGGAGGTGGAGCCTTTTGATATGATGAAGGTTTTAAAGTGGAAGTAGGTATAGGTGATTGTTTGAGTGTGATTATAGTAGCCTCTGATTTCCCTATTCTCCTTCCTAGAGCTGATGGGATTACACGATATTTAGCTTTTGTTTCCACAATATAATCCTCCAATTGTTGGTAGATTGAAGCAATGTCTTAAAACCCTCTTGTGTATTTCAAAGAGATTAGTGGTGCGTGTAACTCATCATGTAGATTTTCCACCCAAATTGGAAGAAAATCTTCTTAAGGGAGTGGTATATTTAAGAAATACGTTAATCCTTTCCATCAAGCAATGAAATCTGAAACTCTTTTATTCTCTCTTTTTTCAATTTTTAACATAAAAAACTATTGTCTTCAGTAGTGTTGATATGAATTGGAGAAGGAATTTACAATAGTGTTCTTCCCATACAGTAATTGATTGAGACTGAACACTTGTATACCAGATAAAGGTTGTCCCATGTAATGATTTCACAAAGCATCTGAGCTCACAAAGCATATGAGCTTTACTGCTTCTTGTTGTTGCTCCAGATCTCCTAAAGCATTAAAGATTTAAAATGTGATATTCACAAAGTTTGGTCGGGGATAGATCAGATCTACCCATTTGTGATAAGATTTATTTTCTGGTTGTACTGGTTAATGTCGTTCTTCAATAGCTTCTGATTGAGTTGTTAATTCCTCAATTTCATTCATAACAATATGGGGAATATCGGGTTGAGTTGGGACCTATATAGGTACAGGAGCTGGAGCTTTAACTGGTGTGACGACTGGAAAAACCACTGGTGGTGGTGCTTCTGGTATTTTTATTGGATAACCCATAGGTACAGGCCTGTAAGGATGTGTTTGATCCTATTATAAATGCGTACCCAATGGAGGGAATTCATTATATACATTTTTAGTGGCTACAAACCCTCTTTGCGAAGGAGCTCCTACAGTATGTGAAAGCTTAGGATCTTCTTAAGGAGTACATCTAGAATAAATTCTACTTAAAATTAACTCGGTATTGAGTCTTTTCAACTCCTTCATCTCCTCCTCTTACTAGGAAAATATTTCATCAACTGAAACAGATTGACCTTCTCTGGTGGAAAACTGAGACATGATCTGACCTTTACTTTTCCCCTTGTTATATAACTTTCGAAGATGTGGGAGTTGGTTACTTGAGGGAATACCTAGATTCTACGTAAGCCTATGATTTTGGGTATGTACACCTCCTTTATTTTCTTCAGTGTGTACCGTATTATGAATAAAAACTTCATCCTCTGACTCCCCTGAGCTGGAATAATTTTCTAGAGGATATTTTATAAGGGTATTAATGACGTTCACTAACACATAATGCATTGAAGGAATTATTTTAGTATATTTGTAAGATCTCTACCTTTTGTGCCCTCCATGAGACTTTGTTCTTCTATATGCTGAATTCCTAGGAACTTTTTGATAGATAGTAACCTGAAGGGAATCCTTGGATAGTTTAGTTGTGTGTTCACTTTGTACCTTCTTCCCTAATTAGGAGAAAACTGACTTTCATTGAGGAGGGGATTATGGATGTAAAAAATACCATAGTCCTAGAAGTTGGGGATATTATTTTTCGTCTTATTCAAACCTTTGAACTTTGTTTGTTGAATTCAAAGGTTTAGTTAAACAAGCCCCCATCCCTACAAGTTGGGGTGGCTCCTGAACTACTATGGATGATATTATCACAGCTGCTCTTCTGATTTTACAAATTATAGTCCAAACATTGGATGGGTTCATTATCTAACAACCACTTAAATCACCTGTTTAGGAAGACCGTTGTGCTATTTTAGATATTAGTGCAATCTTATGGATAAAATCCTCTAAATGGGGGTCCCGATTAATGTTCTCATATGATTGATTAAAAAGTATCTCGGTAGATTTATATCTTTGGTCCTAACTTTGATGAGAGCTATTTTAGGCCTTTTATTGAGAATATATTTGATTACGCACAAAATATGTTAATTGTAGCTGGCCATGGGCAATAACATTTAATGAGACCACTTTTGGAGGGATTTTATGGCTGTAGAGTACAGTGAAATTCAATGCTACATGGACACCCCATATTCTAATATAAACACCATATGGAGTATTAAAAATTAACTGGTGTAGCCTCTTTAGTGCATCGAGGCATGCATGCTGAAGGGATCCTTACTACTACTCAACTTTTGGATGTCAGGAAACTGAGAGAGATTCCAAGTAAATTTGGCATTGTAACCCTTTTATTACCTTTACATGAATTTTATATTTGTCATAAGGCAATGATTTGTATTTTAGATTATGAATATTCTTCTATATGTTGAGGCATAATCATGAATGCAATCTTCTACCATCAATTATATAATTTTGTATTGAGAGGTTTCCAAAGGCCATAACATGACTGGTATTTCACCCTTATCCATTTGTTTTCTCATATTCAACATATCCTCCTCATCTTTTGGTAGAGGTTTCTCAACTTGGTCTGACCAGAGTGGATGCATCATAATTTTTTTATCACAAACAATAGGATTAATTTTTTTCCTCTACTATATTAGAAGACAAATGAACAAAGGGAGGTTCAGAGAATGATTGTCACCTTGGGTTGTCTTATGGTTGAGAAAGTATTTCACCTATTAGTGAAAAGGAATCAGACATGATTGTCCTTATGTTGGAAAGTACGTTGAGATAAGAGGGTTTTATCATCACTACATTTCCAATTGGAGAATTATCTTGACAATGTGAAACACTAATGTGGAGTTAACTTTTGTAGTGAATGCCATCATGTGACGGACCACCATGGTGGATTACAGCAAGGGATAATTCCTCTTTCTCCTTGGTATTCTATCCACATTGAGGGTTTTCGTGGCTCTCATCTAGAGATAGGTTCTTTAAATTGATTGAATTTTCATGAAGCAAGCCTTCATGATGAAGTATCCAATGAGTAATTTCATAATTACTGCTACTAATCCAAAAATTTATTAATGGGAGGGTAGAATCTTGAGTTTCAAGAGATAAATATTTATCGACTTCAATAACTCTAGCATTAAGATGAGTTGGATTGCAAATTGACTCTTTATTTTCCAACTGTGTTTTGTGATACTTCTTCTTAGGTTCTGTTTTACACATAGTTGGGGCCACTTGATAGTATAAGTGGTTATCATGGGCAGGTGTATCTTCCTACCTTAGAGTGGTCATCAAAATTATCTAATTATCTCCAATTTTAAAGGGTGTGTATTCCCAATATAGTTGTATGTATGATATGGGGGAGTATTCCCCATAACCCTTCTGGACTAGAAAAGAAGTGTGTATCTTCTCTGGGATGGAATGCTAACAAGTTATCCCAGGTGTAGGGAAAAAATTATGTGTTTATCAAATTTGTACTTCTAAAGTTGTCATTACGATATTCTGAAAGGATTCTAGAACATGGGTAGGAATTTTTTTCTTCCCTTTCACCATTGATAAAACATGTTTGGTGACTTCAGTTGATGGAATGGGAATATAAGTCCATTCTGTATCTAGAGTAGGTGTATGTGCATGTCCATTTCCTCCATTTACTATCAGTGGATACTGACATTACTCATTTGTAGGGGCATAGAGTTGAGTCTTCCCTAGGTTTTCACTAGAGATTTCTGATTGAATTCTCTGGGTGATGTCAAATGAGACTGTTGGAAGGCCTGATGGATGCAAGAAGGTGTATGTTTCTACTTACAAGTTTCCACTATATTTGATTGGCACGATTCCATAAATGTAGTCATACGAGTCTTCTGACTGGTTGATCATTTGTAAGCAGGTGTATGTGCCTTCTCACGATACTCCACCATATTTGAATGATGGTATTGGTTGGGAACTTCTAGAAAAGTCTAATGCCTAGCGGAATTAAGTCAGATGGTTGTATGTTATCATTCATTGTTTGCCACTAAGTTAGGTTGATGGACTTCTCTAGAGGGGGAAAAGGTAAGAAGATTCTCCCTATTAGTCAAATGTTGTCCTCAGTGGTTTTTCTTACATGCCCAGGTATGAGGGACCTAGACTATACAACATGAGGCAACACCCCCATCTTGTTGGGGGTTCAGTGCCACGCGATTCTATTGGCAGTGATTGTTGGTTGGATCCCTCAGGAAGGACCCTTCTGTCTTTGAGTTGAGGTTGTGAGTGACCTCTTGATCCACCACCCTATAGTATGGGAGGTAATAGTTATTGTGTTCCTCAGATAAGGACCCAAAACAGTTAAATACGGTGGTTCACATCGTCTTCTTCTTGACCATTGTTCATCACTGACTGGATGATCGAGGGTTGTTATCAACTTAGAGAGCATGTCATGTAGCCTCTAGGGTTGGGATAGTACCATGTTTATGGTATTACTAAACCAATACATTTGATACCCAACATTGAAGAAACTAGGTTGGTGATGACGTCCTTCCAGCAGATGAGGATCCATCTTGTGCAGCACCCAAGGCATTCATGGGTGCAAACTTGAAGGAAGACATTTGGAATGAAGGAAGTTCTGAGAAAACTTGAAAAATACAAACAACGAAATTCGTTAAAGTAATGACTTTTAGATAGACACATGAGTGATTTATTCCTTTGTCTATCCTTACTTTCTCAATTGATAGGGGGCCTAACATATGGGTAATACTATCAACTTGGTTAAGGATTCATGTCGAGTTCACCATTTTTTGTTTCGTCTCTCCCGGAGTGTGTGTTCTAGTTAGGAATCACTACTTCTAGGTGGTTTTTATTGGATTTGTTTATGGAATTGGGAACATACAATGGTTCTTTATCCAAAGGTACCTTCTTTACAAAGTCAAGCAATCATTAGGTTTGGACCTACGATACTTAAGAACATAAATTGGTCGAGATGATGGGAGGTCAGACTCATCACACCATTTTTAGAAGAATTATTACCTACTTCAGGAATCTCTTATAGATTTGAGATATTTTCATGAATCCTTATTAATTCATCAAGTATAACGTATGTTTCCCTTTTAATTTGTAATAAATTATTAGCATGTGTGAAATTTAGAATCATTTGTATGTATTCAAGGTTCTTCATTAACAGATATATCCATATGTGTTTGAGAATCTCCATAAATGGAATCCTCTTAAATACTATTTATAGATTCTTTTAATCATTGTTATGATAGTATGGGATTTTAATCCACTCAGTGGGGCACTCTGGAATTTATTTTCACCCAGGGAGAAAAATGTTTGTTTTGATGTTGGGATCGTCCCCATAAATGGGCTACCTATATATCCCTGTGAAATGAATCAAAACCCTCGGATTTTGGTATCTCTTAATGGGACACATCATGCCTTTTAAGATTTTGTGATAAGGAACTATCCATACAGTTAAACATCATGTGGTGAGGATGCATAGTCTGAAGAAGCCTAATCAAAGTTTGGTGTTGGAATTATATCAAAGCAACCCAAGGAACCTCAAAGGGATATGAATTTCCAAGTTGAATCAGACCCTACTGAGAATGTGTCCCAAAAAGGACAGGGTTTATTTAGATTGTTGGGTTTT
Source organism: Viscum album (assembly GCA_963277665.1). Taxonomy (NCBI): domain Eukaryota; kingdom Viridiplantae; phylum Streptophyta; class Magnoliopsida; order Santalales; family Viscaceae; genus Viscum; species Viscum album. Next base: position 1,836,297,912 of record OY728161.1, read on the forward strand.
AACCTCAGGGAGGCTTCCTATGTATCTCATTTGGATGAGAATCAAATCCCACATAGTTTGAGAAATCTCATAGGGGTGTATGACCCTTTGAGATAAATAGTTCTGGGATTACTCCTAATGAGGATGCCAAGATTAAGGGAATTGGGGTCAGATTCATGAAAAGGATATCCAATGAGATCGGGGCCTCATTAAGGCTTTTTATGTATCCCAATTATAGTGGTAATCAAAATTCTCGTAGTTCAAGACGTTTGAGGGGGATTAATTTGGGGCTTTCTTCTAATGAGGATGCCTGGATTAAGGGAATTAGTGTTGTATTCATGAAGAGTATATCCAGTGATCTCGGGCCCTGATGAAGGATTCCTAAGTATCCCAATTATGGTGGGAATCAGAGTTCTCATAGTTCAAGATGTTTAGGGGGCTTAATTCAGGGCTTGCTCCTAATAAGGATTCCTGGATTAATGGAATTAGGGTTAGATTTCTGAATAGGATATTCAGTGATCTCGTGCCCTGATGAAGGCTTCCTACATATCCCAATTATGATGGGAATCAGAGTTCTTGTAGTTCAATAGTGGTGAATTGTGTGGATGTTGTGATCATCATAATTCTCTACACCCATGTGAGTAATGCTCAGTGTGAGAAACAATAGGATATGAAAGATTCAACAAACCACACACTCTCTCTTCCACTGATGGAAGAGGGTGGGCCTACGGTGGAAGAGGCTGGGGTGGAAGTGGAAGAGTTCGAGGCGACAATGGAATAGGTCAGGGAAACAAACCTTCCCCCTATTCACTTTACATTAGACGAGGGTACAATTTAAGGAAGGAGTGAAGGTGAAGGAAGCAGAGAGGAGTAAGACTGCAACCTCATACATGAAAGTCTTGGGGATTACACAAAGATGGATGCCCTAAAATTTTTCCTAGTAAGGGAGGGAGACTTTTCTTTTGTTCAAAAGGAAAAGTAGGTGTGAAATGTACCTTTCCTACCAGGGACCTGAGGCTTCAAGTTTTAGAGATGATAAGGGATGGTCATGGCTAGAACCCTAATCCTCTTAACTGTAAACTACCCAATATTGTTCCTAAGATAAAGGTTCATGTGACTATAGATATATAAACCCACAAAAGTCCATGAATCTTGACCCCATTACAAAACAAATGTGTGAAACCTATGACTGCGTATATACAAACCCAAATGGTAGACAAGCTGATGTTCCTTACCCAAGGGTTTGGAAACTTAGGAGGTTTTGGTGAAGGTTTCAACATAATACCTTTCAGATAAGGGAGCCAATAAAGAATAATAATTTCCATGAATGACTTTGAATAAGTCTTTATTAAAGCCTTGTATAGGCTGAAGGGATAAGGATGATCAAAGAGGGGCACCCAAGTAGGTATCTGGCATACAGGTGTGAGTGTGTAGGTATGCTTGGGCGAACTTATGTTTACTTAAGTGAAGAACAACCTCGATGCTAAAACTTAAGAGTGACTTTAATCAATACTTCAAGAGTATTCATAGGTATTCCCAGAAGTGGGGAACTCAAGTTCCTTTGAGAGGAATGGTTGGTGCACAAGTGTTTCTAGTTTAGGGAGGTTGGGCACTTTAGGCATGCAAGTGTTATGGATTTCAAACACTAAAGGGACTTAAGTCCTATGATCCTCCTTTAATTCCTCCACCCTAGGTGTTAAAGAACTAACTTGAAGGTTTTATAAGACTTGGGAAAAGCACTAGGTATACCAAGGAAGCAATTGGGATTCAGGGAAATTTTTTCGTACAAATAAAGACCCCAAGGGTCTATTTATAGGAAAAAATAGGACCCTGGGAAAAAGAAGTTTGGGTGCGCAAGTGGATTGTGCACCAACATTATAGAATGCAAATGACTATATGTCGACGGTGAATTGGCTCAACTGAGGTGATTTCAAACTTTACCCTTTTCAAATCTTGAAATTTTCCATATATTTTCTCCTCTTTTTTCTAAGGTATTTCCCTTTGTCACTTTTTCATCAATGTGATGGATTAGAGTGTTAGCACTAGTGAATGTGAAGAAAATTTCAAGGAACTGAAGAGAATGTTGATAAGTGCTCCTATCCTTACTCTAACCTATAGTGGATAAGGGTTTATGATTTTTAGTGATGCATTAAAGAAGGGGTTATGATGCGTTCATGTGTATAATGATATGGTGATAGCTTATGATCCATACAAATTAAAGTCTCATGATCAAAATTACCTGACTCAATATTTGGAGTTAGTGGCGGTAATTATTGAATTAAAGATATGGAGGATTTATCATTAAGGATAAATGTGTGACATATATAAAAATAATAAAAGTTTAAAGTATTTATTCACCTATAAATATTTGAATATTCACCATAGAAGATGTTTGGAGTTAATTAAAGATTATGAATTCTTAATACATTACCACATTGATAAATTGAATAAGGTGGATAAATCTTTGAGTCAAAATAATAATTCTATATTATCTATGATGGGGATAAAAAAAGATCCAATATTTATGTATTTGAAAAGGATGGACCTTGAAATATTTAGGTAAGGGGAGAAATGTTATCTTTCTCACATGATTGTCTAACCATATATCGAAGTGAAGATTAAAGAGGTTCAGAATAAATATGTAGAGCTACAAAAGAATGTGATAAATCTTTCTAACTTTAATATTGATTGTTTTCTAATGATAATTTTTAGAAAATTATTATGTATCCTGTCAACACTATACACGGATACAGAGCTATTATAAAAATTTCATAGCTTATCATTCTCTATTCATCATAGAATTGTGAAGCTGTATAAACATCTGAAAGGGTATTTATAGTGGGACAACATGAAGAGATATATTGAAAAGTATATATCTCTATAATTAGTATTAAAAAAATTTAAGGCTAAGAGACAAAATTATAATGGGTTTTTACAACTATTACCTGTACTGGAATGGAAATGAGAAAACATCACCATGGATGTCATCATCAGACTCTCCAAAAAATTTAAAGTCCATAAGTCTATTTGGGTTGTAGTTAATCACCTTAAAAATTTATAACATTTCATTACTATAAAATAATATTTATATCTTGATTATATATATATGATATATATCAAGAAAGTGGTAAGGTTTCATGGAGTAACACATTTTATTAAATCTGATCGAGATCTGAGGTTTACCTTAATATTCTGGAAAATCTTTTAGCAAGATCTAGATACATAGTTATATTTTATTACTTCCTATAATAATTAGACATATGGAAAATCTAGGAGTAACATTAAAACCCTAGAGGATAAGATAATATTTGTTTCCTCTATATTTTAAAGGTGGTTGGGATCAACACCTTCCACTTATCAAATTCTATTATAAAAGTAGATTTCACTCAGGCATTCAAATGGATACTTATGAATCCCTATATTTAAAGAAGTGTAGAAATATAAAATGTTAGAATGAAATTGGATAATTAATTCTTTTAGGACCTGATAAAGCTAAATAAATGGTACAGAAGGTAAGATTCATTCCATAACATATCAAGGCTTATTAGATTCAACTAACATGTTATGCGAATAGTCGTCAGTGATATATGGAATTGAAAGTTCAGGATAAGGTATTATTATGAATATATCTATGGAATAAGGTTATGGTATTCATAAATAAGGGAAATTTTATACCTATTTATACTTTTTCCTTCGAGATTATTGATCGAGTGGAGACTGTAGCTTATCATTTGGAGCTTCCACCAAACTTCTCTCAAGTTCATGTTGTGTTTCGTGTATCTCTTTTGAGGAAGTGCATACTGAATCCTTCACATGTATTGAAATCATATATTATACCACTATATAATGATATTTTCTATAAAGAACAAATATTAAAAATATTGCACTGTATAGATAAATTTCTATGGAACAAAACTACTCACCAGGTTTAAGTTCTTTGGAGGAATCAAAAAATTTAAGAAGCTACATGGGAACATAAGTATGTGATTAAGCAGAGATATACTCATTAGTTTTGTATCATAATGATGAAATTTTTAGGAATAAAATCATTTTAAGGTGGTTATAATGTAACAATCCATGATTTTATATGTATTTCCTTTTAAATAAACTTGAGGTATTTAATAGCTTTCTTTAATAGTAACCATGAGTTTAAATGAACTCATGATATAGTATACCTTTATAATATAGATGTTAGATTAATAGGTATGAATAGTATTAAACACATTATGAATATATTTATGATGTTAAAAAAATTAATAATCACTCAATTTTGATAAAATCATTTAATTGATTAAAATACATATTTTTTAAAGAAATGTATTTCTCTACATATTATGTATTTTTATCTAAACAAAGTATATTGATTACTATTGAAAAATTATTTAAAAAATATATACTAATAATTTATTATAATAAATGAATAATCATTTATATATTTTTTATATAAATGTTAGGAATGAAGATGAAATTCTATAAAAGTTAAAAGAGTTACTTTTTATAAATCTGATTTTATGTGCATAATGTGTTTTTATCATAATAAATTAAATAAATCATTATTTATTAAAAAAATTAATGAAATATTAGATTATATATTCAATAAAATGTTTTAATATTCATTTTATAGTTTTTACTAGGAAATGAATGAATGTAAATTCAGTTTTATACTTAAATGTGCATTTTTTTTATAAATGGGTTTTCATAAAGTTTTGCGCACTTATTTTAAAATTAATTTTTAAAACTTATAGAATTTAATTTCTATAAAATGTATTAAATATTTTTAATCAAAATTTATAAATTTTTTAATGATTCCACATTCATTTTTTGTCATAATTAATAGTACACATTTGTTACCATGGTGAGGGTTTAGACGGTTTTATCGAGGGTTAAATAAGAGATGAGGGTAAGAATGACACATAAAATTATATATATTTTATTTTTTAATATATTTTGACCCTATATTATCTTAATTTTAAATAATTTCCTATTTGGTTCCACTTTCACATGAAATTGACCATATATTATTTAAATCTTTTAAGTAATTCCATGTGTGTCCTCTTCCTCACTTATAAAAGGGAACCTCCTATCCCCCCTTATTCATGAGTTTTAAGCCTTATAGAATGGAAAATACCCACCCCAATACCTTTAAAGACTCATTTAATTCATCCTTGTGATCTTTATATTCTTCTAAGACCAATATTTTAATGCTTATGGTGCAAGCCAAAGGAGTTATCTCAAATGAGATGTATAAATCTTAACCGAACTCTTTCAACTTTATTTCTTCTTCCACATTATCACAAGATGTTGTGTATATAATTAAATGATTAATATATTATCATAAATATGATGATATTATTTTATTATGATTCAATTACCATTTTCAACCTTTTTCTATAAAATGGGAAATGAAAGTATCACTTGTGTATATGTTTGTACTACCATCTCCACATAGTGATATTATTAATTTTCCATCACTACATCACATTGATGGAAATAATGATATATGTATATATATATATGATAAAATAATGATTATATAATGATACAATATTATTTATCTCTATTTCCTTATTTTTGTTAGAAAATGGAAACATCCTCTATACGTACATATGAATTATCGTCTCCATAAACAGTGTAATTCATTTTTCTATCTATACATTATATGGATGGTTATAAATATTTATATAATGAATATATATATATATATATATGATATTTATATCAGGGCTATAATTTTATTTATTATGGAACCATGATTGATACACAAGTACAATAACATTCAAATCGAAACATACATGAAAAATGAAATAATTATCACTCAGAACAGTGATTTTAATAAAGAATTGTTAATGAATGGATAATAAGAAGTTATAAGAAGAAAGTGTGGTATTATAAATATGAAAATGGTTATTTTATATAATTATAATAAATTAAAATTTTAGTATACCTGATGTCAGATCACTAATGAATCATGTTTAACTTGAGGTAAGGGTTTTATTTTACAATCTCACTGTTTACTGGGATTGTTTATTCTTAAATTACCCATGATAAAATTACATGATCTATATATAAAAAAATATTATTTATTTTCTTATTCTATTGTTATTTCAAGAAATTAAAAATTTTCCTTTCATTTTCCTCTCTCTTAGTACTCAAAAATCTCGAATAAGTTTTTTAAGAAAAACTGACTTTGTATTTCTATTAAGATGGGAGTCATTTTATTTCATGACCATATTTTATTTAAAAAAAATTCAATAATGTTTTTAATATTATCCAATTATTATTTAAATCCATTTTTATCCAAGCTTTAAATTCTATAAAAATGTTTAAAATGAATATTCTTGTCATTTTCCAAAATTGGTACTCTTTACCAAAGGTGTGAATATGATGATATTTGTTTTAATATATACCGCAATAATGATTTTTCCCAGAATCAGGACTAATATTTTATTTAAATTATTTTTAAAAAATTTCAAGTATATTTTCAAATAAAATAATTTTCATAATATTCTTGAATCTTTAAGATTTTAAATAATTCATTTCAAAATGAAAAGGGTGTTTTCCTCAATAAATATTTTAATGATCCTTTAAAAGAATTTTTAATCTATATAAACATCACTTGATGTTACTTATTCTTCATTGGGGACATGATCATATAATAATATTCTTATTATTTCTCGATATGGTTTATGATTATGATGTTCAAATATTTATGAACCTTGTTTTCTTTTCCAAAGGGTAAGCTATGATGAAATGATAAATGTTTTCATGAGCTTTTGAAATTAATATGAATGGATTATGATTATGTGACAAGTGGATATGTTATATCCCTATAATTAATTGGGTAAATTTTAATGCTTTATGAGCTCAAAGGGTACATGGGAGGTTATCCCAGTCCCAAAGTAGGTACACTGGTGGTTAGCCCTATCCTAACATAAAATTAATATATCGGTGGTTATACATGACAAATATTTCTATGATTATGATTATTCCACAATTTATGACACTCTTTTATGACATGATATTATGAAAATGTTATGATTTAAAGTCTCATGTTCATTGATTTCTTTATGATTTATTTCTTATGAACTATCATGCTTTATTCCATGACTCATAATTATGATCTATAATTTTCTAGGTATGATTTAAAAAATTTAATCTCATTTTATCATACCCATATTTTCATTTCATGATTAAAAATGATCATTGATTGATATCTCCCTTTTTAGACTTATTGAGAATCTGACCTCACCCTTTTTTATGTTTCATTTCCTAGGATATGAAGAAAGGTTTTAACTATGATATGTCTAAAAAGGGTTCTAGTTATGAAGAATTTAGTGAAAGATGAAGTATATATTTAAAGTACCATTTTTTATATATCCAAGATTATAAATACAAAAAACCTTTATAGTTATAGCATGCATCACAATTATATGTAATTAATATGAATACAATAAGTTATAATATTTATGTATTTAATATTTGGGTCACCTCATTGGTTGTGTCTATGGTGGAAAAGGAAATTTTAATTGGATTGTGACTCACCAAAAAAAGTATATTTTTAATGGGTGTCATGTCTCTCAGGGATATAGAGAAGTGAATATTGTACATGAAATCACTTTAATCCAAACTGCTATAGAAATTCTTATGTTCATATTTTTAATTTCCATTGGATAATTAATTTAACTTTGATAGTGTATTTAAAATTTTATAAACTGGGCAATTCACCCCACCGCCTTCTTAACTGGTCATTCATCTTGATGTATGGGATAAAAAATATCTGATAAGGACCATGAAAATATTATAAACTCTGTTATTTATATATTTTTTTGTTTCTAACCAAATCTTAGACTTAGCATTCTAAGGAAAATATCACTTGATATTGTAGTATTATGTTTTAATTATGGTTGGACTCCTCAAAGGCCATCATTATTTGATGTAAATTATTGTGGTTTTTAGTAATATAAGATGGAATATTATCTTAAACAACTAATTATTGATCATTTTACTAAAATGGTAAAAATCCAAAAACTTCAATAAACTAATACTTATTCTCTAACTAGTATTGATTATATAAAATATGTGCTAAATATAAAATCATTATTATTATATATTGTGCTATAAGATAAAATATTTTTAGTTATAATTCTACTAGTAAAAGTGATTATGATAAATATATATATATAAACTACTCATTATAGATCTGATAAGTTAAATGTAAATCAAAATTGTAATGTTCAGGGATGAATATCAAGATTCAAAAATGGGTGAGAATGAAATTGTAAATAAAATTTTTCATCAGTTCACTAGTATTGTAAATAAAATGATTACCTTAAGAGAATAATTGGATAATATTGTTCTTGTTGAAATATTTTTGATATATTTACCAAAGAAATCCCATGATAAAAAATTTGTTAATAATGATAGTAAAAAAATTCAAAGAATATACTCTTAATAAGCTTATTAGTTCATTATTTCAATATGAATTAGAATTAAAAAATATTGATAAAGAAGAATCAACCAATAGAAAAGGAGTTTATTTTAAATCTAATATGAATGTTATTACTTACTCATATAATTTTGATTTATTGGTAAATGAAAGTGACAAAGTTTCTTATGTAGAAAATAGAGTGTAAAAAATAATGAAAGGATGTTCAAGAAGGAATAAAATGGATTATCTTAGAGACAATCACAAAGGAATTAGGAAAGGTAATTTTATTTCTAATAATGATCCATAAGTAACTTGTTATGAATGTAGAAGAAAAGGGAATATAAATCTAGAATTCCCAAATATATAGAATAAAATAAAGAAAAAATGGATAATAAATAAGGGGAAAAGAGCTTTAGTAGTTAGTTGGAGTTTTATAAAGGATTTAGATTTTAGTGATAAATATATAATATAAAAAGAATCAACCAATATATGTCAAATGGATTAAATAATTCTATTTAATGAATGATTCTGAAAAATGTACTATTGTTTAGTTATATAATGAGATTGAAATATTACAAAATGATATTATTAAAAAATTTGATATATAAAAGGAAATCAAATAAAATAATAAGAGGAATATTTAAGAAAATAAGATTATTTCTCAATATAACAAGAAACATAAAAAATAAAATGATAAGTATAAGTTTTTTTTCAAAAAAATAAGAATAATAAGATGGTAAATTTAATTTTTTTTATAATATAATGACATGACTAAAAAAATTTAAAGTTTGAAGTAAAAATCAATCCACTTTTGTTAAAGGTAGATAAAGTTATGATAAAATAATGCTCTTTAAAAAATTAATATAAATAAAACTAGACTTATATATTATCAAAAGTACCCAAAATGCATAATTTTTTTTAAAAAAAATTCTAAATGAATTGTATCTAAAATTACATGTTATAGATGTAGTGTAACATTCACAAATCTGGAAACCTAAAGCTGGTGGTTATATTACATTATTAGTACAAAATATAAGAGTTCCTAAAGTATCCAATAGTTTATTATTATTGGAATACTATATACAAAAATACATTATATTTAAAAAAAAAGATAAAACATTAAAATATTGTGGGAAAATTATTACCCCTTCTATCATATCCATAAATTTTCACATAGTTCTCCTCTAGGTTTATTAGGGAAAGGAAAAAAAGGGTAATCTTAGATGCTTAGTAAAGAGTTGAATATATTGAAATATGTCATAATATAAACATGGAATAAGTTATATGGTAGTAATAAATAAACAACATGAATCTATAATCAATTAAAACTAAGATAATGTTATATTCATGAAAATAAATAAAAACGTGGATAACAATAATAATTGATCTCATCCTAATGGAATAAATTATGTAGGACATAAAAACATGTTTCCAAGTCTTTATGAACATACACTATATTGATATGGGAAGAGTTATACACTAAAACCCAAACCATTTTTCCTTATAAGATCAGTCGATGCATCGAGGGGCTATATAATTTTAGGCCTTAACAGTCACCAAATTAAGTCAAATGAATTCATTGTAATTGTTAACAAGAATTTTAATAACATTCCATAAAGAAGTTATATCTGAATAAAAATATTGTTTTTTATATAATAAGAAATAAAAAATCAAATACTTTTCTATTAAATATAATAATGTGTATTTCTAGGAGAAAACAAGTTATAAACTTAGAAGTTTTGGGGTATCATTAAAGTAACAAAAATTATCCTTATCAGGCGCTATAGTGGTGATGGTAATTTCAATGTGATTGGTTATCCATAGAAGATGGTAATTGGGTTCAATATATTTCATTGGTATGAGACAAAGATAATGGTAGGAAAAAATCATCATGGTTCATATAGTGTGTATGAATATTTCAAAGCATATCCCTTGGGAGTGTATCCAGTTGTATAGTATTAGGCCCATTCATCGTGCATCATAGTGATTATGGATTCAATGTTCATCTAACCCTTTTTGGGTGATTAACTATAGTTTTATATGTGTCACATAAAAATCCACTTTCTAGTATCAATACAAGGATATATTTTCTAGGAAACAACACACAGTTTTACTTGACCAAAACTTAGGATGGTTTTTTCACCATGGAAAAGATTGAGTTTTACAAAAATTTTGGAAACTCTTAAATAAAAATAATATGCGGTGCATAAAAATATATACTGGTAAATCCCTTAAAATCATGATTAATATAGTAAAATTTCCTTAATAGAAATTTATTCACCAAGAAGAAGAAAATAGGTGATAAATATAACATGATTTATAAAGAATGAAAATTGAGATGGAAATACCCACTTATGGACTTGGTATAAATGCAATCATAACATATTGAATGATTGGGAATCAAATAGATTTTAAAATACCATTAATAAAGTAATTAAATTATATAACATCTCTAATATATAGTGTATATATACACCATATAAAGTAAATTAGGTGCATGATACAAAACATGTCTCAAAGTGAGAAATTTGTGAGGGAGAAGCCTTACCTATTATCCTGAATTCCATGAACATAATTTAACCTCTTGTATAAAAAACATGGATATATTAGTAACTTAATTAATAACCTTAATCATATACACTTTCATTAATACTCTTCAAGATCAGTAATTCTTAATAATAATTTAACCTATTTTCCATATCAGTTGTTTATAGTTTTGATCGTTTGTACTAGTTTCATAATAGGAGAGCCTATATTCAATATTATTAAAAATATCATCTTTACCAGGATATTAAATTTACTATTAGGTATGATTTATATAAATTTATTATGTTTCAAATTCCTACCATGGGTGTTTTATTCTTTATCCTCAAAGACGAAATTGATAACAAGCATGTTTTAGTGATTCTTGATAATCAAAGTGTGTTTTATTAATTAATGAATTAAATATTGATATAACATATCCAAATCCAAAAAAAAAATTATTTACACATAAATATCATATTGTACTATTAATTATGTTCCTATCTTCATACATGACATAAATTCATAGTATTGATCAAGTAGGTGGTTAAACTTACCCAAATGTGAATATACCATGGTTTAATGAATGATTATGTGGTGGATTTGTTGTAATATAATTATACCATAAATATAATGATATTATTTAGTTTTTATTAGTGTTATATATCATTATTTTAAGGAAATATAATAATTATTAATGGATATTAAAATATTACATAATATGAATAATAAATTATCCTCTTAGTATGCTTGTTTTAATTGATTAAATTAACGATGATCATTTATTGATCATATAAACAATAGGTAATCCAATTTGTTATAAAATAGTACTAATGATAATATAAAAATTATATCTATCATTTAATCTCATCCTTATATCTATCCTTATAAGGCAGTGAAGGAAAAAAATACACTATGTCGTGGAGGTGGTAGTATGAAAAACGAATGAATATCAATTTTGTTTTTTTAAGGAGAATGGAAAATGTTGTTAGTGTTTATTTAAAAATATAAAAACATTTTTTACTATAAATAATTAATTCATCATATAATATTAGGAAAAATAAATTTTAAAAGGAATGATAAAATGAAAATATGTTAGCAAAAATATTAAACTTACATTTCAAACATTGGGTTTCTCTAGGAGGATTCCTTAGAAAGGAATAGATTAAGATGGTTTCTTATGATCAAAATATGATGTGAGAAAATTATTATTATATTTGAATTGAATATGGAATATTTTTATTAGTAAACCTAATTTTTAAAGTGGTATTGAAGGGGTGATGGTAGAACCCTTTTATAAGTAGTGATAATGGAATTTTTTTAATATTTCAACTTAATATAAAGGTAGAACATGTTATACATGTAAGGTGGATCCAAAATAAAAGATAATTTATTTTAGGGTGATATAAGGTATATATTATTTCAACCAATCAATTTAAGAATTTTTTTTATCATGTTTCAATCCCTTTACTCCTTAAATATTTACTTTTACCATTTAACATTTTATTGTGGTACTAATTTTTACCTAAGGTAACTTAATATTTATGCCTAAAAATAAAGTGGTAAATATTGGATAATTTAGACATAATTATTATAAATTTTAAATCATTTTTTTCTGATTCAATTTATTTTAGTGTTAAAATTAATTTTAATATGACAAATGTATAATATATTAAAATAATTTTTGAGAAAAATCTTACTTAACTTATAAAATATCAATCATAGGATTTTAAAATACAATTAATATTTTAAAATGTATAATTTCAATTATAAAATATTTATTTTTTCAATAAAAATGGTTTCATAAATTTATAAGTCATACTTATATACTAATAATTTCATAAAAGTCGTAGTATTGGTATATTAAACTATTCACCTAAAAATAAGTTTTTTCAGAAAAATCCCAAAAATACATATTAGTTAATATATTTATTAGAAATTAAAAAATAAGGTTTATATTTTTAAAATAAAATTCCCACATTCGTAAATTAAACTTTTAAATATACTCATGAATAAATTCTCTCTAGAGTACGCATTGTGTGATAGTTTAGGATATGATGTTTACCTATAGCAGTAGGGTCTATGGTGTTACAAAAACAAAAAAAGGACATTATTCATGTGAATTATAATTAAGATTTAAAAAATATCTTATATGAACTAAATATTTTATTTCTAAATACTTATCTTCATTATACCCAGATACACTTGTTTGAAATCTATTTAGGTTCCCAAAAACTCATTTTCTAACCCTATTTGACCCAACGTTTCGTGGGTACCAAAATATTTTAAAATTTTCTTTTGTATAAAATATTCAATTATAGTCACTATTAATATACTTGGAATATAAAAAATGTATTCTCCAGTAACATGACATGAAATCCTTCAAAAAATTTATCATTCAATATATATGAAGGATGTAATTTGACTTTTTGGTGACATATCAAAATCAAAGGTTAAAGGATTTATAGAAGTATATATTTTTAAATATTTTATTATTTATAAATTTTTATATGTTGAAGTTTAAAACATAATCTAATAATTATTTAATATTTATGTGATGATGGTATGTTTGTTAAATTTCAAAATGAAAATGTATTATTTTTATAGATAAATTTGTTTTGTTTTATGGTAACTAAAAATACAACATTTATTCTATTAATTTTTCTTGACTAATGGATCGTAATAAGTTTTTAAATGTTTTAAAATTAAAAAATATTTTATTTCGTAGGAGGCATATTCATGATAATTTTAACCTGCTACACAATCTACCCCAATATAGATAATAGACATGTTTGTGATTCTTTCTTGAAAGGTAAACAACATAGAGAATATTTAAAATCTATCAAAGAATTTAAAAATATAATACCCTTGGAAATTATTCATCTTGACTTATCCATACTAGTAAAAATCACATTTCTTAATGATAAGAGATATGTTCCTGTTATTTTTTATGATTTTAGTAGATTTACATGGTACGAAATACTGTCTAAATTTCTTTTGAAAAATGGTTTCTTGAATGGAAAGGTATATCTTAATTTGTTTATTAAAAATAAATATAAATATATTTTGATTATTCAAATTTATGTTTATGATATTATTTTTGGATATTCAAGATAAATTAGTTGTAAGGAATTTTTAAATTTAATGACTTTTGAATTTGACTTGAATCTTATGGAATAATTGAAATTATTTCTATAACTTCAAATATTTCAATGAAATTATGGAATTTTTTAAAATTAAAATAAATCTGTTATAGAATTAGTTAAAATATTTGGTCTTGACTCTTTTAAAAGTTCAAATACTTAAATTAGTACTTATTGTAAAATGTATAATGATAAAGCCACAAAATATGAAAATATTAATCTTTTTAGATAAATGATTGGCGGTTTACAATATTTAAGTACTTCTAGGACAAATTTTATTTTTAGCGTATTTTTATGTGATAGATTTAAATCTAACCCTAAAGCGAGTCATTTTAATATTGTTAAAGGATTATTAAATATGTTAAATGTTATTTAAATCCTGGTTTATTTATCTTAGCATAATCGAATTTTATTTTAAAATCTATTCTAATGTAGATTTTGGAGGTTGTGAAATTTATAGAAAATTTATTAGTGGAATGTGTAACATTTTAGGTAAAATTTTAGTTTCTTGGAGTTCAAAGAAAAAACTTTAAAAAACAAAATTTTATTGATTCATCTATAGCTAAAGAGGAATATTTTATTGTTGTAAACTATTTTTCATAATAATTATTGATTAAGAAAATTTTAGTCTATTTTGATGTTTATTTTGATAAGTTGCCTAATTTATATCATAATTCATAAAATATGTATATCTCTAAAAACCCTTTTTAATATTCAATAATTAATCATATTAAAGTTTGGAAATCATTTCATTAAAGATTAGGTTTAGAAAAGTATATTTTTGTGACAAATTTTGGGTTGCTAGTATGTATTCTTTTGAGTTTCATTTATCCTTGGGTGCGTTCTTGGAGTTCTTGGGTGTCAGGGGTCAAAACCGAGATCTTTTGGGGGAGACAAACCAAGGCACATGGTTTTTTCAAACTATGTAGAAACCATGATATGTTTTTTGTTGAATATGACAGTGTAGTTTCACATGGTTTGAGAACAAGTTTTCAATATGTTTGACACCACAGAGAAAACTGTACGACCTATTTTGGGTGGATAGTGGAACTCTCGTGGTTGGAGCACAGTTTACCTAACCGTACAACTAAACTGTACGGCCCTTTCAATCTCATTAAAAATGGTTAAATTACCAAGTTGACCCTATTAGGTTTTATATTTTTCTAGTTATTTTTTCTCCTCCAGCAAAAGCATCCCCCTCCCTTGGCCATGGATCTCTCCACCACCTACCTTGGTGGATTTCTCCTTGGTTTCTTGGTGTTTTTTCTTGAGGTAAGTTGATTTCTTCTCAATTTTTTATTCCACTTCACAATCTTGTGTAAGTTATAATATTTTCATAGATATTTGGAACCCTTGGGGTGGTTTTTTCTAAATCTAGGTCTATGATGGGGGTTTTTTGTTTGATTTATTGTGGCTTAGGTGTGTGAGGCCTTATTCTACCTCATCTAGGCGGTCTTCATCAAGGAAGATGATATTTGAACTAAATATGAGGTAGGAGTCTCTATTTAAGTGAATTTTCCATGTAATACCTCTAAATTATGAATCACCTTTGTTTTTTTTTGTTTTAGTTCCCATTTAAATAAATTTTTATTGGTGTGTATTCCATGTTTTATGTGTTTCATGGATTGATTTTGAAATTTAGGTATTTAAATATGTTTTTCCAAATAGGGGTGGCATGTGTGCACCCCAAGGGCTTTAAAAAATGGTTCAAATAGGTTTTATAGATTTATAGGGATTTATAAATTAGTTTTAGAAATTGTTTTACCTTGGGAAGGGTTTTTTGATAAAATGGGATTGTTTTGTTTATGAATTGGTTTATATTATAGCTTGATTGATATTGTAAATTGTTTGTGGATATCTTGGCATTAGAGTATCACATGGGTTAATAGGTTTGTGAGTTAAATATTTGTCCGAGTGATTGTGTGATCCTCTAAGGGAGGACCATGCAATCCTCCATTTGGTTTTAAGGGAATGAGTGAGCCTTTGGGTAGGAAGACCATGTGAGCTTCTATATTGGCAGCTAAGATACCATGTGAGCTATTGGAGTTGGGATCGAGGAAGAATATGTGATCTTCCATTTCTTACTTTTCTAGAATAATTGTTTACTTACTCACATTATACCATAGGGTTAGATCTATTGGGTTTACTTACTCTTTCCAATTTGGTTTATATGCTTTATGCATTGGATTAGTTCCATTGGATGTGATGATATGTACTATTCACATTTGTTCATTTTCTATTAATATGGTTATGTGATTTTGATGTTATACTCACCTTTATTTTGCCTTCTTGTTTTATTTGACCATGTTGTGTATAAGGACCCATGCCTTAAACATTACATAATCTTTATTAAAGTCAAGAATTTATATTTATGATTTTTTCAGGTTTAAAGTTTTATATAATTATGACACAACTTTTACATAACAACTAAAATTTATAAAAAGTGGATAACACTAAAATAGTATCCATTTATTTCGCAATATAAAAAAAATTAAAAGTAAACATGATTTATTTTTGTTGATAAAAATATTGTTAACTTCTTCTTTTCCCTTACCCATCCTTATACCCTGTGAAAACATTTTAAAAACATCGGACGACCACAAAAATATTAGTAAGGGATATAAAATATGAAAAGAAAAAATCAGTACATTAATATTTATAAACTCATTAAAGAATAAGAATCCTGAAAAACTTCCTAGAAATCAAAAAGGTAACTTGTGGCATCCATATCATACTTACATTGTAGCTTTCATAACTACATAGGGAGTAACTATCATGGTTACGTTTGAAATACCCATCACAGTATATTAACTAAATCTATTAGGATAAACCTTATTGTTTAACTTTGTCTCATTACCCAATGCATTGGATAACTATCACAGGATCACCAACCTTCGGCTTATCACAAAACCACACATATACATAAGTAATTCCCAAGAACCATAACATAATAATAACACATAAACCATGCATAAAGAAAAAATAACATTTTCACATTTCAATCATAAGATATCATTTCAAGATATTGATATAATAAATCCATTCTCAAAACAATTTTAAAAAAAAATACCAAAAAAGGGAATATGGTATTTATTTTTATTTTAAAAAAATTACGTCTTGTAGAGGAAGTCAAATATCAAATAATGGTCACAGTAGTAGAAATGTCGTTGTCTCCCCATATCTTAAAAAACATTACTTTTTTCATTTATTAAAACTCTTTATATAAAAAGGATTCCTTTTGAAAACTATTTAATAAAATTAAAATTATAAGGGCTTAATTATACACCATATAAAAGAAATTGGTATAAATTATCGAAATACACCTCAATGAAAGGAGATTGAGACGAAGTCCCTTACTATAAGTCCGAATCATCATGTACAATAGTTATATTCCTGAATAATAAACTTAGGATAATTTATACTTGATTTAGAACCTTTTTCAAGTTTATTATTCCTTTTATATCACTTATTACCTTGTTATAAAAATTACATAATTATTTAGGTTCATATCGAATGTTTTGTCGACATTCGATACTTGAGTCGAAAATAATACAAGGTTTTGATGTCACTGGTCCATGTGGTCATAATTCCATCATCTCTAGAATAGTATTCATGACATAATAATCACTTGTATACATTAATCATACTTTTTATATCAAACTACTAATAATGGTTTTGAAAAATGAACAACATTATATTCATGGAGATGGTAGGTTGTATGTACGCATGAGTAACATTTTCATTTTTCATTGATCATTATGGAAATATGGTAATTATTATTTTATATTTACAGAATTATCATAATATTATTAACATCATAATAATCATTTAAATATACTTAAGTATACTATACAAGTGATGTGGTGAATAAAAATGACTCACATCACTTCATGGAGGTGATAATTCACACGTACACACGAATGGTATTGTTTTTATGTGCATGGAAGGTAGGAACAAAATTAAAATATTATTATTTTAAAAACATAAATATGTAATTAATATAATATATTAATATTAATATCATCATTATAACCAATCTTTATAGATGGTAATGGAAAATTAACTAAATCGATTTGTAGAGGTGATAATTCACACGTACACACGAACGATTAATTCCTTTCCCATTTGATGGAAGTAGATATGGATTTAGGGGATAATATTAACATAATAATATCTCAGTATATTTATGATACTGTATTTATTATTTCATCTTGTAATAATAATATTTAAATTAATTATAAGAAGAAATAAAATAGAAACTCTTAAAAAATGATACTTCTTCTTTAGTTGATCGCCTTTGAAGAACACCTTAACACATCTAAGAAGGGTGTTCTACCAAAAATAAGGCCTTAAAATATGGGGAGGTATTATAGGAAGTTTTTTGGTCAGATATTGTCCTAACCAAAAGGGTTTGGAAGTGTGATTATTAGAGAATATTGGCTGCCTTTTATAGTAGAGGGGAGGGGTACCCTTGGAAACTCTAAAAATATTAAATTAATATAAATTCCATTTCAATTAAATATGGTCCCAAAATCATTTATAACAAAGATAAGATAATTTTTGGTTAAATACTTATCATCCAATTAAAACTAAACAAGTTTTTAATATTTTTTAATCCTTATCTTTTTTTAACCCTTATTTTACCCTTTTTAATCTTACCATGATATTATATTATTTACAATTTGTGGGTTAATGTAATTGCCATAAGATGTAAAACGAACCAAAAAATTTACATTTATGACATATTTGGACTTATCCTAACCATTTTTTTGAATATTATATTTTTAGAAATTTAATATCATTTAATAAAATATTTTATATTTTAAATATACCAATAGTGTCAATTTTAAAACTATTCATTGGTTGATTTTTTAAAAATATCATAATAGGAAGATAAGTTAGAACCAAATCCTTTAAATCATAAAAAACATACCAAAATTATTCATAAAATTATTGTATGGCATAAATTATGTCAAATAATATTTATTTTAATATTTATAATATCATTTATTTTATTCTTTCATTAATAAGTCTATTATTTCATCATCAGTGTGTCATAATTAAATTTAATTATTTAATGTATAAAAATTATAAATAAGATACCATTATATAGGTAATCTTTTTATATTTATAATTAATATTTATTGTTGAATATTTCACTTATATAACCCCATATTAAAATTGTTTTAATAATAAGAGTCGTGTTTATGATATTTTTCCTTTACTTTAAATTAATAGTTATAAATGTCATAATCACACCCAAGTGGCTTCCAAAGGTCGAAATTTCATCTGATGGTTTTTATTGGTAGTAAATATCTCATATAATAGGATTATTAAAAGTTTTAGGGTATTTTTATATTATTATAAAATTATTTTTACCCTTATTTACTGGATTTACCCTTTAACCGTGGTAAATAAAATACTAAAGTCACTATTCACCAAAAAATATTTTGATCCTATGAAACCAAATTTTTCATACAAATTATAACCATGTATTTTAGTTTTTTAAAATTCAATTCATATAAGTGGAAAAATTAAATTTAAAATTAATCTTGTTGTTGTAATGAGAAAACGGGTTTTTAAAAAGTAAAACCCATCAAAAGATTAACATGTGTTTATATCTAATTTCAATGTGAAATTACTTACAATGACCAAAATTGGATTAAATTATATAAATAAACTAGACGAAAAGACGATTTGGAATTAAAATGCAGCATTTTTTCACTATTCATTAAAAAATGAATTTTATCATAAAAATACCAAAATTAAACCAAAGTAAATTTTGATGTTATAATTCTAAATAATAAGTTTGTTTTATCAAATATAACATATAAAAGTGTCAAAAACTATATTTAAAAATGGTTCTCCATCAAAAGAATTAAAACTACATTTTAAAAATATAAGAGTATTTTAAGATTAAAACTAGATTTATTCTCATTTTAAGCCTCTAAAATTTATTAGATGAAAGTAAAAACATTTAATAAACATGTTTAAACATAATATAGTTAGTTATGTTCATTCACCTCAATAAAATATATAGGAAATAACAACCATTTAAAACAATAATACTAATAATGTATTATTTTTCGGTATAACTTAGACTTGTGTGAAAAATAAGATTTTGGAGAAACCTATTGTTGTGTGTAAAGTATGATGTAGTACATAGAATCCTATTTAAATTAAACTTAATATCTAATTCATAAATATTAATAGATATGAAAATGTCTTATTTTATAATTACATGGGATGTTATATCCTTCCCCCTTTTTTAAAATTGGGTCCTTAGAATTTTATTCACTTATAAAATAAGTGGGTGTATTTCTCCCCAATAGAATTTTCATATTTCCATGTTACCTCATCAACCATATAGTTTTCTTCACAAAACCTTAACCTAATGAATCACCTTATTCTGCAACACCCGCTCTCTACGGTCAATAATCTGGACTGGCTCTTCATCATAAGAAATATTTTCTTCTTGCTGAATTACTTCGGGACTCAAAACATGAGATTGATCCAAAAAAATACTTTCTCAACATTGAAACATGAAACAATAATTATATATGGTATAAACTTAGAGTTAAAGCCACTCGATAGGCAACTGATCCAGCTTTCTCTAGGATTTCATAGGTTCCAATGAACTGTGGACTCGGCTTCCCCTTCTTACTAAAATGCATCATACTTTTCCATGGTGAAACTTTGAGAAAGACATGATCACCTACCAAAAAAGAATGATACTTCCTCATATTATCCACATAACTTTTCTGCCTCCTCTAAGTTATCCTCATATGCTTCTGATTCAACTAAACTTTATCTACCATCTCTTTTACCAATTCTGGTCCCATCAACTTCCTTTCACCAACTTCATCCCAAAAATCTGGTGTTCCACACCACTTTCAATATAATTCCTCGAATGGAGCCATATATATACTGGAATGAAA
The DNA here is from genome assembly GCA_963277665.1 of Viscum album. Lineage (NCBI taxonomy): Eukaryota > Viridiplantae > Streptophyta > Magnoliopsida > Santalales > Viscaceae > Viscum > Viscum album. The sequence continues at coordinate 1,836,318,923 of OY728161.1, forward strand.
ACTGTTATTATAAGAAAACTCAACCAAAGAATGATGTTGATCCGAACTTCCCTGGTAATCCATTGAACAAGCTCATAGCATATCCTCCAAGGTCTGAATTTTCATTCAGACTACCCATCGGATATAGGATAAAAACCTATACTAAAATTTAATTCAGGTCTCAATGACTTCTAAAGGCATTTACAAAAGTTAGAAGTCAATATATGATCTAGATCAGATAGAATGGACAGAGGAACTCCATGTAACCTGACTATATCTCTAAGATAGAACTGATAAAGTTGATCTAGAGACAGTGTATCTCGAATAGGAAGAAAATAAGAATATTTGGTCAATCTATCAACAATAACCCAAATCGCATTATTACCTCCAAAAGTATTTAGTAATACTAATACTAAATCCATGGATATATTTTCCCATTTCCACTCTAGTACTGGAAAAGGATGAAGCATCCCTTTTGGAAATTGTCGTTCTGATTTCACCTTCAGACAAGTCAAACACTTCACGATAAAGTCGGAAATATCTATTTTCACTCCATCCCACCAGTAATACTCTATAATGTCTCAATACATCTTAGTATTGATAGGATGAACTGAAAACGGAGAACTATGAGCTTCACATAATGACTCTTTCTTCAATTATGAATCACAAGGCACACATAAACTCTTCCCAAATCACAAAATAGATGAATTTCCTGCACCAAAAACTTCCAAGACAAAATTCATCCAATCATTAACCAAAGGATAATGTTCCAAATGTAGCATGGTTAATGTACCATTAATCTTCCAACTCAAATCATCAGCCACTTTGTTTTCTTTTCCAAGACTATAATAAATCATGCTATCGTAATACTTTATTAGCTCCAACCATATTCTTCATGTTCAATTCTTTATGAGTGAATATATACATCAAACTTTTTTGATCAGTGTATATTTCACATTTTACTACATACAAATGATGCCTCCAAATTTTTAAATCAATTACTATAGCAGCTAATTCCAAATCTTGTGTAGGGTAATTTTACACATGAGTTTTCAACTAACGTGAAGCATAAGAAATTACCTGATCATTCTGGATTAGGAAACAACCAAGTCCTTTCAACAAAGCATCACTGTAGATAAAAAATTCACCATTCCTAGAAGGTAATTCCAATACTAGAGCATTCACCAATCTTCTTTTCAATTCCTGAAAATAATCATCACATTATTTTGTTCAGATGAACTTAACAGTTTTTCAAATTAACTTGGTCAGTGGACTAGATAACTGTGAAAAAATTTCAACAAACCTCTGGTAATAGCTTACTAAACCAAGAAAACTATGAATCTCAGTTATATTTGTGGGTCCTTTCCATTATTCAACAAATTTTGTTTTATCAAGATCAAAAGCTGTGCAATATTTAGAAACAATGTGATCAAGGAAAGAAATTTATTGTAACCAAAACTCATACTTGCATAATTTTCCATACAGTTTATTTTCTTTTATGTTTTTTAAGAAAACCCTTAAATTACTTTAATTCTCCTCTTTACTTTTATAATATACCAAAATCCCATCAATAAACACAACCAAAAACTTATCCAGGAACTCATAGAAATTTTTATTTTCAAGATACATGAATATAGCAGGTGCATTAGTTAATACAAATGGCATAACTACAAATTCATAATGGCCATATTTAATATGAAACATAGTCTTTAGAATGTATGCTTCCTTTACTTTCAACTGATGGTACCCTGGCCTCAATTCAACCTTATAAAAACACTAATCTTCCTTGATCTGATCAAAAAATCATTTATATGAGGAAAATGATACTTATTATTAACAGTGATGTTATTCAAGGCTCTATAATCAATTAAAAATATCATTGAACCATATTTATTTTTAACAAACAAGATATGATCACCCCATGGTGGTGTGTTAGGTTGAATGAAACCTTTATCTAATAACTCCTGTAATTGCTTCTTTAACTCTAAAAGTTCAATTTAATACATTCAATAAGGGGGTTTTGAAATTGTATTAGAATTTGGAATTAATTCAACATTTAATTCAACTTCACGATCAGGTATAATTCTAGGAAACTCATTATTAAGAACATTAAGATACTCTTTTACAACCAGCACATCATTATACTGAAAAATTCCTTTTTTTCAATAATATGTGAAAGGTAGTGTTCATTTCTATCTCTTAGTAGTTTCTCATATTCCTAATATGTTATCGTAGGTAAGGGTTCATTCTTATACACAAACTGAAAGTCTTTATGGAATGAAAATTCTTTATCCTTACAGTCAATCATAGCATGGTAATCAGAAAGCCGATATATACCCAGAATAACATTAAACTCTACTAGAGGAAAAAAATAAGGTTTGTAGGTAGATTCTTTCCACGGATAAAAACAATAACATTATTATAGTTTCTTTGTATCTCAACATTTCCCCCATGTGTTTTTACCATAAGTTTTGGATTCATTTCTTGAGGTGGAATTCCCAATTTACCAAAAAAATTCTCATAAATGAGAGAATGGGTATATCTAGAATCAAACAACACATTGGTATAATATTAATAGACAAAAAATATACCTAATACCAATTCATTTGATGTCCAAACATCATCTGAAGTAATTGAAAATGATTTCACAACAACTTTTTTCTTATAGTCTGGTTGTTTCCCTTCATTCGAGTTATTCATCAGACACTCATTTTAATAATTACCCATCTCATTGCACTTAAAACATTATACTGACTGTAAATAAAATTCTTTATTACCACTATCATTATCTTTTTTAGTGAAATTATGAGCCTTATGTCCCATATCACCACATCGGAAGCACTTACCAGAATTCAAAAGGCATTCCCCAGTGTTCTTTTCACCACAATTTTCACAAACTGTAAACTTAATTTTCTTACCATAATACTTTTTCAAATAATTCTTCCCTTTAGCTTTCCACCTTGACCTATTATTGTGCTATTTTTCAAAGAACAAATGATCATCGGTAATATCCATTTCCACCTTCTCCACACATCAAATAATATTTTTATAACTTTTGAACTCACAAGAATCCAATGCCCTTAAATACTTTGGATTTAATCTTGAGTAAAAACAATTGATTTTACTATCAAGATCTCAGATGAAATTTGTATCATACCTTTCCAGTCAAGTGAATTTGTTTTCATAAGGATCCACTGAGTCATCCTCTGGACTAAATTCCAATAATTGTTTTCCCATCCTAAGTTAAACCACCTTAGGAAAATATTTCTCATGAAACATACCTTAAAATTAATCTCAACCAAGAGCATCAATCTCCTCACTGTCCCTGATATTCTTAACCATATACCACCACTGATCGACATCACCTTCAAAATGATAAATGGAAAGACTAAACTTTTGATTGTATGAACACCCCATGGAATTGAAAAACTTTTCCAGTGATTTAATCCACCCTTTAGCCAGCACAGGGTCAGATTATCCTATGAATGATAGATGATGTTGCCTCATGAAATGATTCACTATTGGAATGTTCCTCTATGTTTGATCTGGATGATCTCATGCTTGGATACCACCACCATTTATATCCTGAGTCAACTGCACCATCACTAAAACAAACTGTTCAGTTCTGATTATGACCATCTCATGTTCTTGGTTTGGAAGGTTGTTTTCCTCTTGGTGTCATCCCAGCATAGCTTATCTATTTCCTCTACGGAAAACCATTCTAAACAAACATATCTTAAATGAAGAAACATAGTAATCTTCAAATTATATATCATTTCAATGTGACCATAAAGTAAAAATCATTTATGGATATTATATTAACAATATCCTAACACCTAAATTTATCTAAACTGACCTTTGATACCAACTATAAGGTCACATGCCTAAAACATTACATAATATTGATTTATGTCAAGAATTCACATTAAGGATCTTTTTAGGGTTAGATTCTTATAGAATTAGGCCATAACTATTACCTAAAAACTCAAATTTATAAAAAATGGATACCACTACAATAGTATCCATTTCTTACACAATATAAAAGTTTTAAAAGTAAACACGATTTCTCTTTCTTGATAAAAATATTATTGAATTTTTCCTTTCTCTTACCCATCCTTATAGCCTAGGAAAAGATTTTAAAAACTTGGAATGAGAACAGAGGCTCATTAAGGCATATAAAATAAGGAAATAAAATGTTAGTCCATGAATATTTATAAACCATGAAATCATCAGAATCCTGAAAAACTTCATAGCAATCATAAATTATATATGTAACTTGTAGCGTTTATATCATACTTACATTATAGCTTTCATAGCTACATAGGGAGTAACCTTCATGGCTACATTTGGAAAAACCATCACAGTATATTCCCTAAATATCTTAAGAGAAACCTTATTGTTTTACTCCATCACATTAACCAATGCATTAGAGAGCTATCACAGGCTCACCCGCCCTTTTTTATCACAAAACCACTAGTATACATAAGTAATGCCCAAGAACTATAACATAATCATAACACATAAACCATGCATAAAGGAAAAATAAAATTTCCACAATGAAATGATAATATATCATTTAAATATATTGATATAATAAATCCATTATCAAAACCATTTTCAATACCAAAATACTATAAAAGGGAATACGGTATTTATTTTTCTTTTAAAAACATTATGGATTGTATAGGAATCCAAATATCAAATAACGGCCACGGTGGCAGAAATTTCATTATCACCGTATATTTTTAAAAAACATTCCTTTTGTCATTTAGTAAAATGATTTGTATAAAAAATATTCTTTTTGAAAACCATTGAATAAAATTAAAATTCAAAGGGTTTGATTATACACTGTATAAAAGAAAGAGGTGTATATTATCGAAATACGCCTCAATGAAAGGAGATTGAGATGAAGACCCTTGTTATGAGTCTAAATCATCACATAAAATTGTAATATTTATAAATAATAAACTTAGGTTAATTTATACTTTCTTTATAAATTTTTTGAAGTTTATTATTCCTTTTATACCCCTTATTACCATGTTATAAAAATTGCATAATTATTTAAGTTCATATCATACGTTTTGTCGACATTCGGTACTTGAGTTGAAAATGAACATGGTTTTGATGTAACTAGTTAATGTGGTCATAATACCATCATATACAAAATAGTATTAAAGAAATAATCTTCAATTTTATACATTAATCATACCTTTTAAATCAAACCATTAATTATGGTTATGAAATATGAACAACGTTATATTCATGGAGACAATAGGTTGTACGAACGCATGAGTAGCATTTTCATTTTTCATTAATCATTATAGAAATAAGGTAATTATTATTTTATATTTATAAAATGATAATAATATTATTAACATCATATTAATAATTTAAATATACTTATTTATACTATACAAGTTATGCGGTGAATAAAAATGATTCACATCACTTTATGGAGGTGATAGTTCACATGTACACATGAACGTCGTTATTGTTTTTATGTGCATAAAAGGTAAGAACATAATTGAAATATTGTTATTTTAAAATGATAAATATTTTATTAATATCACATATGAATATTAATTCCATCATTATAGACAATTTTTATGACGTTAATGGATAACGAACTAAATCGGTTCGTGGAGGTGATAATTCACACGTACACACAAACAATTAATTCCTTTACCATTAGATAGAAGTATATATGGATTTAGGGGATGATATTTACATAATAACATCTAATTATATTGTGGATACTAGATTTATTATTTCATATTGGAATAATAATATTTAAATGAATTTGAAGAAGAAATAAAATAGAAACTCTTAAAAACGAAACCTCTTCTTCGGTTGGTCACCTTTGAAGTACGCCATAACACCTCTAAGAAGGGTGTTCTACCTAAACTAAGGTCTAAAGAATCAGGGAATGGATTCTAGGGAGGATTTTGGGTAGATATTTTCTGAACCAAAAGACTTTGTAAGTGTGATTATTAGATAAGAGTGGATAACTTTTTATTGGAGAGGGGAAGGACACCCTTGGAAACTCTTAAAATATTAAATTAATATAAATTCAATTTCAGTTACAAATGGTCCCAAAATAATTTATATCAACTATAATATTATTTTGGGTTTGATAACCATCATAAAATTAAAATTATATGAGTTTTTAATATTTTTTAATCCTTATCTTTTTATTTTAACCCTTATTTTACCCTCTTTAATCTTACTATGATATTATGTTATTTACAATTTGTGGGTTAATTTAATTACCATAATATGAAAAAAGACCCACAAAAGGGCCATTTATGACATATTTGGAATTATCATAACCATTTGGTCGAATATCATATTTTTATGAATTTAATATAATTTAATAAAATATTTTATATTTTAAAAATACCAATAGTGTCGATTTTGAAACTATTCACTAGTTGATTTTTTAAAAATATCATAAACGAAAGATAAGTTAGAAACAAATCCTTTAAATCATAAAAAAATTTCAAAATTATCCATAAAATTAGTGGATTGCATAAATTATGTCAAATAATATTTATTTTAATATTTATAATATCATTTATTTGATTCTTTCATTAATAACTATATTATTGCATCATCATTGTTTCATAATTAAATTTAATTATTTAATGTATAAAAATTAAAAATAAAATAATATGATATAGGTAATCTTTTTATATTTCTAATTAATATTTATAGTCTAAGAAATTACTTATATAACCCCATATTAAAATTGTTTTAATAATAAGAGTCATGTTTATGATATTTTTCCTTTACTTTAAATTAAAAGTTATAAATGAAATAATCACACCCAAGTGGATTCCAAAGGCCATATTTTCATCCCAAGTGTTGTCTTAGATGGAAATATCCCATCCAATAGTATTATGACAAGTGTTAGGCTAGTTTTATATTATTATAATATTATTTTTACCCTTATTTACCTGATTTACCCTTTAACCATAGTAAATAAAATAATAAAGTTACAATTCACCAAAACTTATTTTGATACTATTAAATCAAATTTTTCATACTTATTACAATCATATATATTAGATTTTGAAAATTCAATTCACATAAGTGGGAAAATTAAATTTAAAATTAATCCCACTGTCAGAATGAGAAAACAGGTTTTAAAAAGTAAAAACCATCAAAAGATTGACATGTGTTTATATCTAATTTCTATGAAAAAATACTTACAATGAAAAAAATTGGATTAAATGATAAAAACTTATTACAATTACACTTTAAAACCAATTAAAAGGATAACATAACTATATAAATAAATAAGTTGAAAAGGCATTTTTGAAATAAAAAGAAATATTTTTCATGATTCATTAAAAATGAATTTTATCATAAAAATACCAAAATTCAACCAAAGTAAATTTTGATTCCTTTCTTATAAATAATAAATTTATTTTTTCAAATAAAACATATAAAATTGACAAAAATTATATTTAAAATGGGTTCACCATCAAAAGGTGCTAAAACTACATTTTAAAAATATCAGCGTATTTTAAGATTAAATCTAGATTTATTATAATTTTAAGACTCTAATTTTTTTTGATGAAAGTAGAAACATTTAATAAACATGTGTAAACATAATCTAGTTATTTCTGTTCATTCCTACTAATACAACATCTAGGAGATAACTACCATTTAAAATAATAATACTAATAATGTAATATTTTTTCTATAACTTAGTATTATGTGCAACATAAGATTTGAAAGAAACGTGTTGTTGTGTATCGAGTATGATATTGTACATAAAATCCCATTTTAAGTAAACTTAATATCCAATTCATAAATATTAATAGATATGAAAATTTCTTATTTTATAATTAACCGGGATGTAACATTTTACCTTGTGGCCTTGTTTAGATAATTAAGACATGTTTGGAAATTATTTTGGAAACCCATGTTTTTTTAAATGAAACCCAAAGGAATTTAAAAGTTTTAATTGAAATTGGTGTGTTTTCAAGTGGTTTAGTTTTGAAATTGTGTTTAAACTAGTTTATTGGTTTGCATGGGTAAAATCATTAAATATATTCATAATGGTATCTCCCACGACCCGACCCATGATGAGGGTCGATCTGCAACTACCCCAAGACCGCCTCCATAGGACAGGGGGTGGCGACTAGCATTGAAGGCACAACAAACTTGGGGAGGCCTTTGCCTCAAAACCAGTAAACACACACGTAGCCAACTCAATAAAAAACTGCAAAGGGAAAAGAAATAGAGATTCAACACTACTATAAAAAGGAAACCAAACATATATGCATCGACCTCTAAATAGTACAAGTACAAGAAAAGTAAAACTGAAAGGGAAAGGGAGAAAATCCACACCCAACTAGAAAAGTGTCATAACCCAACAATAGGTGAAAAAGTAAAATAGCTAGGAGAGTCCTTATCCTAAATCTCAAGCTATGACCACTGCACTTGGTCCAAGCACCCCATATCCATAAGCTCCTCTAATATCATAATCAACATATCTGTTGTCTGCAAGGGTGCACCAAATTCGGGCAAAGCCCCAGAATGGGTGAGTATAAAAATACTCAGTAGGATTCCCTAAAGGATCAAGGGAGTATCAAGAGAGATACTGAAGAGGGGAGCATTAAAATATATAATATAAGACTATAATGGGAACAAGGTATAGTAAAAGTAGTACAGCTCCACCCAGAAATAGATATGCTCATTCAAAGAAACCAAAACAAGGGATTGAGGGGATTTTCATCTCACAGCTCATCCCGAGAAGGTGAGTATAAATAAAATCAATACCATTGGTCGCAACACTAAACACATTGTATTATTGGGGTACTCATCCCAATTTAGTACTGTGGGTATGCTGGGTTACACAGAGCCACTCCCCACCATGGGCATGCCGGGTGACACGGACCTGCTTCCCACCTTAGACACAACACTAAGGTACGCATCCTCGAGGAGTATCATGGGTATAGAGTGTCACACAAAGTCTCTCCCCACCGTGGGCTTACCCGGTCACATAGAGCCTCCTCCCACTAGGCCATCGTAGCTCATCCAAATAAGGTCTCTTGTAGCTGATCCACACAGGGTCTCTTGTCATCAGTCTTCAGGTCTCAGTCAGTCACAAGATTACCGCATGTAGTGCGCTTGATTCTAGGATAAACCTCTCCTAAATTCATTCATTGCATTTCAACTTCCATTAAAACCTCCTTAGAGTATTCCAAAAGAATATCCTTATCTCAAGGGTTCCAACACCACAAACGGCTCGTCAATCAGATGTTTGGTCTGAAAGATATTGGCGTTTCAGTTATCAGGGGTTGACCGTGTCTCGGGCCGGTCCCACCCGGTCAGACCGACCCGACCAACCCATCTTGGGGGACCCACATGCACCAACCAGGTTCTTCTAATCTGACCTGACCTATTTCGAGTCTGGTTTGGCCCGGTCCGACCTGGACGCTAGGCCAGGCCCATTAGGCCTTGTTGGATGGTACCTCTTGGAAAAGCATCGAGGAACTATGATCATCCCTACTGAATAGTACCTCTCATAAAAGAATTGTGGAACTGTGATCATACCTAATGGATGGTAACTCTCAAAAAATCATGCTTCTACAGTCATCGAGCGCCACCCCGGATAGGTGTCACATCTGGAACATCTCACATCGTATCCTAGAAGCCACTACGGAGGGTACTATCGCATTCTACGTGGGAAAACACTCAGGATAGGCAACTCATATTCCAAATTCTGAGTCCAAAAGAAGTAGATACAAGATATAGAAGATTCGTAAAGTGGTACACAGTGTGTGTGGCGCCCACATTTTGTATGGCCCCGCCTCTTGGCCTGGCCGTGTACCTTTCCATACTCGGGTACTACACTACAAATCAAATACCCCTAGGTGTGGTAGTGTACTCCCAGAGTGCATGATGTCTCTAGACAAAAGCTGACGAGCACGCATTGCTCATTATTAAACTAAATGGAAAAATGTTCTTTCACTTGCAGGCCTCCTAAAATAGCACTGGATAACCAAATGGATCACACTGTTGCGATCCTTAGAGAAACATTCCCAATATCGACTATTCATTCTCCTTGAACGGACATCTGATGGAAAATTCATATATTTCCGCATTATACTTGAATCGAATCACATGGGTCCCATGCCTTGGTCCAGAAACAAATTATACGAATCATGCCATTGTGATCCTCATGAAAAAACACACGATATGCACTACCCATTTTTTCAAAATGAATACCTGATGAAAATTTTGCATTTCACCACAACATGTGTAAATCGGGATTTGAGTCAGAATTTAATATCCAACATTGGACTTGAATTAACCGTCTCAAAGAAAGGGTCACATTTCTGCTGATGGCACCTTAATCGGACGTCGCACATAGGAGTTATGGCAGGTTAGAGATTTAACAATAATATTAAATATATAAATTCTCAGGCGTTTTGTGGGCCCAGTTTGCGGGTCGAATAAAATTGTCAGAAGCAGTCCTAAAATGACTGTATTATTGATGGGGTCATGCTGCAGCTGGAGGCTCATGAATTGAACTTCCCAAGGAAGAGTTATGGGTTTTAAAAAAATAATATTATTATTAATTATAATATTATTTTTATTAATATTATTATTATTATTATTTCTTTTACGCTTCCCCTAGGGTTTCCCAATGCCCTGCTATTCTTCACGCGGTTTTCATGCCTGCACTGCGAGGACGTCGGCCTTTAGCCTCACCAGCCATCGTCGCTCTCCCGAAAGCGCCTTTCTGCCTTGCACCGGCCACCTCGGTGCTGTAGTCCTCCCTCGCCGGTCTCATACCCACATCCTCTATGCACACCACCGACTCTCGGCTATGCCACCTCACGTATCTACTCCACATGACACACACCCATAGCCTCCCCCTTCCACATTCGTCGGCCCCCTCGGCCTGCCCTATCTGATTCGCCTCATCAGATGCTTGTCGGAACCACACCGAACCGCCGCCGTCGCATGCTGACTTGGACTCACCGGAACCCTCACTGTGGAATCCTTATGTGTTCCATTCTATCTTTGATCTAACTCATAATGAAGAGATGAAATTAGATCTGCGATCCTCAGGTCGAGATCTCCATTTTCGTATGTCGCGCTCAACAAAATATTAAGTTTTGGACCTGTTTAATTTTTTGGCGATGAAGAACGCATGAAGAACATGTGAAGAATGATTAAGAAAAGATCATGGTCTAAGTTTGGATCAATGGTTGTGTTTGTTTGGCCATCATTGTTGAGAATCAAGAACATGAGGAATTGAAAAATAAAAATTTATCAAACTTTAAGAATTTCAATTTCAAGATAAACAAGAAGAAATTAATTCAACCATTTGTTTTTCGATCCGTGAATTAATCAATTCTTTTAATTCGTATTCATCATGAAAATTCAATAGGGTTATGGAATCCAAAAAGATAAGTCCTACCTTAGGTTTGTATTGATCATTGTTGAAGAACATGCCTACTAATGGAGGAGGATGATATGTTGTGTTCGTCATTGTTCGATCCGCCTTGAGCCAAGGGTTCTCCATACTTCATTCGCCATTCTTCGTCAAGGATGAGTTCTTCCAGAGAAGGTTTATGCTCTCATTGGATAATTGCAGTGATTATGAGGCCAAACCCCAATAACCTCATATTTATAACCTCTAATTATATTTAAAATATTAATTAGATAATTAAATAAATAATCATTTAATTATTTTCCCATGATGGCGCATAAGCCGAACACCCGACGCTGACAAAGGTTATTCTCTTTCTAGGGTAAAACCCACATTATGAACTCAACGGTGGCCTCATATTTCTCATCTGAGTCCCCATCTGTTAGTTATTCATGTTTTAGATATTAAATTAATAATTTAATAATTTAATTCAGTCATTTAGCATACAGCCAATGAGCGAGGGGTCTGAACATCCCACGACGAATCATTTTAAGTTGTGCCTGGGGGAAACATTGCATTCCAGACCCAAACATGGTCTCAAATTTCTAATCCGATCAAACTTTTAAGATTTATCTATTTTCTTTAATCAACTACACGTGCATAATATAAAATATACTTAATATTTTATAAAAATTAATTCCGGGCACACCGGGCCTCAGAATTGCACGTCATCTCAGTGCCCCACTCTATAATAATATTTTGAAATATTCCAAATTATCATTAGGAAAAAACTAAGACTCTACATTATTCCCTCTTTTACACTTTTCATCCTCAAAAAGAAAAACTTGGGAAACCACTCAGGATATCGATCTCTCACTTAGCTCTCCCGCTCCCAGGAAAACTCTGGACATTTTTGTACTATCATAGAATGCGAACCAGAGGGATGGTCCGTCCTCATAAGGTTCTCCCCTGGAACAGAGTCTCATGATTCCCCCCTTCAGAATATCCATATATAGAAACACCCAAGGATATCTGGTCACGTAGGATTTCATAGTCGGTGCATCACAACCGAGAATCCCTTACACACTCAATAAGTAAAGGAGTCAACATCATCGACTGAAGAAAAGTTGTACCCTACTGCTCCACAAGGTTCAGTTGTAGGGAATTTAACTACTCTGAAACGTCCCGCACTAGGTGAGCTTGTGACTTCCTGCACTTCTTGTTAAGGTAATATGCTACATAATCATGCATTGAGTATACAAGTCAGAGGGACTCTACTACCACGCTTTCATTACACTGATTGAGGCCCATATGACCATGTTTCTGAGACTGATCATGTGAAGATATCCTACATTGAGATCTCATTGTATGGCATCTTCTAGATGTAGGAGACGTCTCATCTCTGCTGCTATCACTACCACAACTAGTTGTATGGTTCTCTTCTGACAAAAATATCTCTATCACCAATGTCTGCTCCGGCACCCCGACATGGGTGGGGATGCACAAGGGTACAATGATATCATGGATCTCACTATGGAGTCCTTTCTCAAACATCTTCACTTGAAAGTAGTCATCACGGAGAATGTTCAAAGAGTAGCACGGTATCACGACCCATCCCATTGGGACCCACACCGCGTCTCCCCAGGGCCACCACCAATAATCCATGGGTTGGTGACTAGCACCGAGTAAGCATATCACTAACATGGTGGGAATTTTCTAGGTATATGTACACACACACATCTCCCACCCCACAGATCTTGAAAAGTAAAAACCACTAAGGAACAAAATGCATGTATACAACTAAACCCAACCAACATATTTCAACAAAAGTAAAGTGTGGAAATTAAATTGGTCCGGAATATAAAACCACCAAAAGAAAGAGTCTGAAAAATAAAAATTCCAAACTGTAAGAAAGAAATAGGTAATGGGAATACTGATCTTAGTCGTAGGAACACCTCGGCCTACAAGGAACTCAGAAAGCTCAGTCTGATCCTATTCCACCCTAGACTCCATCAAAAGGTTGTTTGTCTACACAAGACACGACACGTGTGGGAAAATCCCATGAAGGGGTTAGTATAACAATACTCATTAGGGGACCCTAAAAACTACAAAGAAATAAACAAAGTAAAGGTAAATTCATCTCTACACAGTATATGTCTACTGAACATATAAAAAGAGAAACACATCCATATATACTCAAAACCCAGACCCGTAGTCTTGAGGTTAGTCATGACAACCGCATACCCACACTAGGGATTCAGTTCAAAGATTCCACAAAGCACTCATCTGAGAGAACTCACTCCATAAGTCTTATAGCTCTGATGACATCTTTTTGAGAAGTAATGTTCGTCGGGAGAATCCATGAGAGAGATAAGTTCACTGATAGATCTGAAGATAGAATAGACACACTCATTCTGTGAAAACACACTCCTGAGTGGAAAATATCATGATACACAGATGAGGATCACTGCTAGGGCCTCGATGGATACCACGAATCATCTGGATTCATATTCTAAGTAGATGATCGACGTCCTATAGGATTGATCACATCAATACCTAACTCTACCTAGGGTCAAGAATGGATAGAGGATCTTGCTTCGAGCCTCTAGTATGGATACCTGACTCTATCTCAGGAAGTCCTACTGAAGGAATAATGCTCATATGGATAGAAATGATACCAAACCTTTAGAGGAATGCACAAAGGGTAACTAAAAAAATGAAACATGTCCAAGGAATAGTGGAAAAGAGGATCAAGCCATGTATTGAGAAGTACACGGTGTGTAGAAGGGTCACACACCATGTCCTTTAACCCTGGGTACTTCTCGTGTACAACGGAACGTGTCATAAGGCTTGTCATGTAGAATAAAGTATACACGGCATGTAAGAGTGTGACACGCAGTGTTTCACTACCCGGGGAGGACTCCATGTACACTGGCCATGTGCCCGTACATGGCTTCAACCTGTGTGTCCCAGACCATGTACCGGTACATGGGGTAGTCTGTGTATCAGGTCGTGTCTAGTCATGTGGTGGAGTACATGTTTTTTACTCCACCCTGCGTCCATGTATCTTCTTGGGATACACGCCGAGTCTACGTAAGGACTCACAAGTCGTGTGACGATGGTTACATGCCGTGTTGGTGCTTCCCATCCCCAGAACTCGAGTTGCCAATGGGTGGGGTCCACAGGTTGTGTATTTCCAAGGCACGTCATGTTCTCCATCACATGCAGCATGCAAACCTTATCTTCCATCATTCTAGTCCTCCATGGCGTGTTCATGAAAGAACACTCTGTGTTCTTTGGAATTTTCTAGAAATTTCGTTCTTCATTTCTCACCCCATGGAATTTCTCGTTCATCGATCCGACCGTCTGATCTATGTGAAACTCCAAGGATGAGGTATCCCCAATATCTCAAAGACATATATATTGTTTCCAGGCCTCCGATAGGCCCCGAAAACATGTCTCGATCCACCCGTGCAAAGAATGCTCGAAGAAAGAACCTCCCTGATCCGAGCTGATTCTTCATCTACCATCATCATCGCACCTCTACTAGGTCATCATGATGCTCAATCTCCGATTTGGGATCGTTGTATTGCGAAACAGATTCTCAATGATCCATTGTTCATTTCCCCCCAGAGAACGCTAAAAACGTAGTGCGGGGGAAGAAAAAAACCATAAGATAATGAGGAACACACCTCCTTCATCATTCGTCACGATGTTGATTTTTACCCGTTAGTAGGTTTAATGGAGAATCAAAATGATAATCCAACAATTATCACAAAATCAATTCACAAATCACCCCAAAAGAAATAGAAATTAACACCCTCCTATAAGAACGCGCGATCAGCAGATCAACCAGTTCATGGGTTGACCCTGTTCATCGTTAAATTCAAAAATGGAAAAGAAGTATCGAAATAACAAACCACTACCTCAATTCGGCTGAATAACAATCATAGTTTTGGGTTCTTTGGTGAGATTAATCGAATCTGAGATGCGTCGATCAATTGTTACATCGTCGTCCACAAATGGGTTCTCCTCCAAAGCTCCAATGGAAATCCTCAATTCACAGGGTTATACAGCAAACCCTGTGAACTTTCCATAAGAAAGTATTAATAGGGGAGGATTAGGTCTCCACATTAAGGAAACACTTAAAATAAAATAAATTATTAATTTATTTTATTCTCTTTAAAACATCCAAAAACTGACTTTTACGGTCAACCTAAACCGGTCGATGTTTTTCCCGACCTAAGGTAAAGTCGTTCTTTTGAATGCAACAGTTCCTTTGGATTTTGGATTCGGGTACCTGTTTAAAGGTTATCCCACTTTTTTGGGAAAACCTCTCATGTGCAATATTTAGAGTTTAAATTATTTCAAACATTTATTTTGGGCATTCCAAGCCTCAGAATCGCACACCATCACAAATCCTGGTCTTGTAATAATTCCATATAATATTTAAAAATAATACATGGAAAATCCGAGACATTACATTTTCCCCACCTTAAGGATTTACATCCCAAAAATCTAAATAAAAGGACTACTAAAACAGATATGGGTACTACGTATGAATATAAGTCTCCCGCTCCCACATGATCTCCTAAAGATTCCCATTCTACCACCATACACGCACTTGGGGGATTTCTCACCCATGAAGGATCCTCTCCTGCTGATGATCAGTCTCCACCGGGTACTCTATGAAGTTTGATCCATCCTTGATGTCCAACTCACCCTAGTTTATGATGTTCAATGGGTCATGCACGTACCTCCTCAAATACGACACGTGGAATACATCATTCACCTGATGCAACTGCAGCGGTAGAGTTAGGCGGTACGCCACCTCTCCAACTTTGCATAGTATCTGAAAAGTGCCAATGAACCTCAGAGACAACTTTCTGCCCTGGCCAAATCTCTACAACCCTCAATGAGGTGAGACCCGAAGGAATACATGGTCTCCCTCCTCTAACTCCAACGGTATCCACCACCAGTCCACATAAGACTTATGCTAGATCTGTACAGCCTTCATCTGCTCCTAGATGATATGCACCTTCTCGGTGGTAGCTCTCACCAACTATGGCCCCATGAGTACTGACTCTCCGAGATCGGTCTAGCAATGTGGTAACTGGAAGGTTCACCCATATAAGGCCTCGAATAGTTTCATGATAATGGTGTTGTGGTAGTTGTAGTTGCACGCTAACTCCACCAATAGTAAGGTTGTCCTCCAAACTGCAACCAAAGTCCAAGATACATGCTCGTAACATATACTCTAGAAACTGAATGTTTCTCTCTGTCTGACCATATTTCTAGGGATGGAACTCTATTCTCAAGAATAGTTTATTCCAAAACACCTCTTGTAATTCATTCCACAACCAGGATGTGAAACGAACATCACGATCTAAGACTATCATCAAGGGGACTCTATGAATCTGAATTATCTCCTGCACGTAGAGGCATCCCAAGATCTCTAAGGAACTCTGCTACCTGATATCTAGGAAGTGGGCCGACTTGGTGCGTCATTCAATGATAACACATATATAATCGTTTCCCTTGGATGTTTGTGGTAATACCGTCACAAATTCTATCGATATCTCATCTCACTTACACTCTGGCACTTCCAGGGGTGAGCTAACCCTGCTGGAACCTGGTGCTCAGCCTTCACCTACTAGCACGTAAGGCATCGAAAAATGAACTCTGCTACTACCTTCTTCATACCTTTCCACCAAAACTAACGTCGAAGGTCTTGATAAATTTTCACCACTCCAGGATGTACTTCTAAGGGGGATGTATGAAACTCCCTCAGAATCTCCTTTCGAAATTCCACTGGCACAACTGTGCATCCTCTGAAAAGGACTATGTGCTCTATAACTTATGAATATACATCATGAGAATTCCCTGTGGATAACTGAGCATGTAAAGTCTCGCAGTAGACATACCCTAATTGTGCCTCCCTAACTCACTGTAAGAGTTGAGGGGTGACAACCATCTACTGGAGATAAGTCACATTATCTTCATCCACAAAGATTAACTATGGCTAGGTAAACTGCTCTATCACCTACTCAGCAACTACGAACTCAATCTCCTACTGAGAGAATCTTCCACAATGTTCCCCTTACCAGGAGTATAGATGATATTGAAGTCATAATCCTAGAGGAACTCTAGCCATCATCTCATCCTCAAATTCAGATCCTTATGTGAGAAGATTTACCTGAGTCTCTTGGGGTCAGAGTAGACTATAAATTGTTTTCCCATTAGGTATTTTCACCACATCTTCGATGCAAAGACTACCACTACCAAATCAAGATCATGGGTCATGTAGTTCTGTTCGTGCAACCTTATCTGGTGTGAACCATAAGTAATCACCACCTATATCTGTATCAGGACACAACCAAGCTCGGTCCCTGATGCATCGTAGAAAACTACATACTCGACACCCTCTTCTGGAAATCTCAAGATCAGTGCACTCGTCAAATTATGCCTCAACTTCTGGAAAGCCTACTATCACTTCTCTATCCATATGAAAGTCTACCTCTTTTGGTTGAAGGATGTCATAGGTGCTGATATCTAGGAGAAATCAGGGATAAATATCTGGTAGTATCATACCAGCCCAAGGAAGCTTTGCATCTCTATCACACTCTGGGGTGGATCCCATGCTAACACTGCCTCAACCTTAGTGGAGTCCACTGCTACTCCATCTGCTGAGATAACATGTCCCAGAAAGTGGACCTCTTGTATCCAGAACTGGCACTTCGGGAGCTTCCTATAAATATGGTGCTCTCAGAGTACGTCTAGAACCATTTTCATGTGTCTCGCATGCTCCTACTATGATTCCAAGTACACAAGGATGTCGTCAATGAAGACCACTACAAACCATTCTAGGTATAGTTGGAAGATCCAGTTAATAAGTCCCATGAACACTACGAGGGCATTCTTCATGTCAAAAGTCATCACCAAGTACTCATAGTGACCTTAATAGAATTGGAAAGCCATCTTCGGTATACCCTTGTAGCATACTCGTAACAGGTGGTAACCCAATCAAAGTTCAACCTTTGAGAACCACCATGCCCCTCTTATCTGATCGAAGAGTTTGTCAATCCTTAGTAGTGGATACATGTTCTTCACTATCACCTAGTTCAGGTGATGGTAATCCACACACAACCACAAACTCTCATATTCCTTCTTGGAAAACAAAATGGGGTCTTCCCAGGGTGAAACACTACGTCTTATGAAGCCCTTACTCATAAAATCCTCCAACTGCACCCTCAGCTCATGAAGCTCTATGGGATCCATCCGGTATACTGGTGGGGAGATCAGTGTCATCCCAGGGTGTAAGTCGATGCAGAAGTCGATCTCCCGGTGGGGTGGTAATACCGGAACATCTTCTATAAAGACATCCTCGTACTCCGCCACTACTACTGGGAACTGAAATCTCACAACATCTACTACTATGAGGGTAAGGCTAGCCAACTCATGAGTGATCAGTTGTACCCTCATATGCATGATCCTATTCTATGCTACCTCGGTTTCCCTTTCACCAACAATGGAAAACCTCATTCCATCATTGCGGACACACCACACTCTTTTCCTAAAGCAGTCAGTCTAGGCATGGACCAAATATATCCAATCCATACTGAGAATGATGTCATAAGGCCTCGACACTAACACAAAGAGGTTCCAATTGAATCTCTCATTTCTAAGGGAAACATCACACTATCTTCAAAGATATGTGATCATCGAGTCTCCTCTCGTAGGTGTCTCCAAGAGTAAGGTTCGAGTCAACAACTCTATCGTAATCTCAAGGTTTCGCAAAAGATATTTGGCAAGGAAGGAATGACTGGAACATGTGTTTATAAGTATGGAAGCTAAGGTATAAAAGACATAGATCGTACCTCAGATCATCCCTGGAGTCCCTAGGTTGTACACCTTGACCGCATGTAGCTTTCCCCACCCATGTCCCCTAGCTCCCTGAGCTAGGTGTAGACCTCCTAGGGGTGGTGGTGAAAGTATATCAACGTGTCTTCCACTGCCTGCAACTCTCCCTATGTAAGAACCCATGTTTTTTCGGACTGTCGTTTTGAGAAAAAATTTGAATTTTTGCTATTGAATGCTCATGAGGGGTAAAATGGTCATTTTCCCATACCATTTAATCTTGAATAATTTTTCTGACAACTTTTTTGATCCCGTAATAGGGATTTTACCCTAGGACAGAATTTTGGAGGAAATCTGAGTTGTTTGAATTTTAGCAGAATATTTAATATTTAATATTATTAAATTAAATATTAAATTATTCGTGCAGATTCATTTGTCAATAAATTTTAAATGGATCATCATATTGAGATTCCATCTACGATTTTGAGTCTGGAATGGTGATTTTAGCCTAGGGAATTCATAAACTCATGTCGGGTGTCGGGGTCGGCCCGGGCCCCTTTTCTTTTTTTTCCTTTTCTTTTCTTTTTTCCTTCTCTTATTTCCTCCTCCTCCTTGTGCATGTCTCCTATGCCTCCTCCTTGGACATGTACTTTTTAGAGAATTTGATTTTAAGAAAGAGAGAGAGTTGTGAGGCAAGAGGGGTACCGATTCTAAGCTCTCAACGCGTTGAGTCGGCGTGCAGCAACCATGAGTCGTGAAATCAAACGAAGCTTCAACAGTTTCTGCCCAAAGGTAGGGCCATTTATGTTTTTACCATATATCCCCTTTAAACATTTATTTTTAAGTCTTTAAATCCTTATATTTATTTCTTGTGGCCTCTTAAGGCCGGATCTATTGTTTCGGGGGCGAAAACGGGCGTTTCGGGCGTTTTGAGGGATTTCCCGTTAGAAAACCCAGAATACACGGTGTGTGTTTCAGGGGAACATGCCATGTTTTCTTCCTATTTGGGGAAGATAAAGTTTTGAAAATTACATGCCATTTACTTTGAGTACATTCCATGTAGTGAATGTCTATGTGACCGACCGTGTGGAATAAGACACAGAATATAGGTTTTTAAGGAGTACATGTTGTGTACTATAAGTACACGTCGTGTAGTGGCACATAGGCATGTGTTTGGGTGAAAAAACACATGGAGTGAATTTTTTTGAACAGTACATGCCAAGTAAAGTAAATTACACACCGTGTACTATTACACAGGTAGACCCCATGGTTCTGGCCATGTACTACTTCAGTTTAGTAGTTTTGGGATAACTTATGCCCTGGAAGTCAGAATTGGGTGTGTGAGTAGTCCACTCTAAGAGTTTTTTCACGTAGATCGAGATGGTGGAATTATTTTTTACATTTATAGTTTATATAAATGGTTTTTTTGTGGTTTCTATCTAAATGGATAGGTTCTTCCTCCAGTTATTGAGTTCAGTTGTCACCTAAGATCGAGACTTGGCGTGGATGATAGGTTGGGTGTTTGGACCAACCTAGTTGAGAATTTTGAGATGAGATGAGCTATGAGATATCTAATGGGACCTATAATTTTTATCATGTTCCTCTTGTGAGATATTCTCTTCTTTCCTATGAGGCCGTGAGACCAGATACTTCCAAGGATCCCCTGAGGTATGCCTTTACTTGTGTGCTGACCTAGGGAGTCCCTTGTCGGGTCTCTCTCTCTTGTTTTTCCTTTGATAGGACCCATGTAATGGAATGCCTATGTTGTCCTTCATTTGAGGATCCCGTGTAGGATTCCTCACTTACTCTTCTCTAAGGATATCTTGTAGTATGCCTTCACTCGTGTTTACCTAGAGGATCCCAAGTATAATGTCTCCTCAGTGTTTAACTTGAGGGACCCAGTGGGTGCTCATTGTTTGACCGACCATGAGTTGTTACGTCGGGTTTGGGTATAGATGGTGATCGGGTGTCACCTATAACCCATGCCAAATTGGTAATCCCATGGGTCTTTGGATGTATTATTGGGTTGGGAATTCGGGCCACCCTCACTCGTTTGTTTATATTTGACTTGGTTTGCTAATGCAGTAGTGGTTGCTAGAGGTGCTTCCTGGTTGGTGGATGTTGATCCAGACACAAGGCATCTTCTTCGTTGTTGGGATGCCTACTATGCATTTTGTTCATGAGTAGAGGTGGTTTGTTTTTAAATAGGGTAATTTACCTTGTTGTGGATGTGTTTTCTCATATTGCTTGATATTGACTATTTGGTCTAGCTTTGCATGTTAGGCTACTTTATTTTTTATACCTAGTATTGTTAGGATGGAGTGGTTTTATCTAACATGTTGTGATATTTTGTAGACTATTATCCAAGTAGTGCTTAACGTTTACTTTGGTTTCCATATATCTTTGTGCACAATTGACTTACACAGGGCCGTGAGAACCTGGTGTAGTAGACCATTGGGAGAATGGACGTTGAGGGATTCTCTAGAGTGTCTGTTTACTTTTACATTGTGAGACCATAGGGGGGATGGACCTTGAGTGCTACCTCAAAGTGACTGTAGTTCCTCGAAGTGGGCCACATGGGGAATTGGATGTTGAGTGCTTCCCCAGATTGCCTTTCAGTTACTGATACGAGACTACAGGGGGAATTGACAGTGAGTGCTTCTTCATAGAGTCTTTACTAAAGTTGGTCCAGAGGGGATAGACTGTGAGTACATCCCAGAGGGTTGCTTGTGTTTGATTGGTTGAACTAGATGGGTTAGTATGTGAGTACTTCCTAGAGGGTTACTTGTTTTTGATTAGCTTGCTCGGATATATAATTCTGGCGTTGGCCGAAGCAGGTACATGTTGATGGGATTACAGACCCAGAGATTGACTTTTTGATACATGGCTTGAGTGGCATGACATCTAGCTCAATTCCCTTGCACAGGATGTCTAGGAGATCAATCTTATGGTCCTAAGGATCGACTGCTGATGTTGTTTCTTGTTATTTGAATCACCTAATCATGAATATTCATATTTATGTATATGTGTATAGGTATGGGACTATACATGTTTACGTATATAGATATGGACATCCATGATGGCACTTGCCCAGTTGACTGGCATTACATACCCTAGGTTCTACTATGGTTGCACATTTGTTTTACTTCCTTTGTTGTGTTCTAGCTAGGTTGAGCACTTTGTTGTTGCATACACTTAGCAACACAGTTATAGGTTGCCTGTCGGGGTTCCCAACTAAGATTATTTCTCACCCCTGCATGTGAACCTCGGTGTACGTGTAGACCTTATGTCTAATTTTTAGGTTGAGCATGAGTTGCATGGTGGATAGGGCTGAGGCCCAGTGTTGCATGATCGAGCGGAGCTACTCGAGTGGTTCTACTGATCGGGCTGATGCAGTTCAACAGTGTCTGGAGATTGGGTATGTGGGTTGGCTCGAAGTTAGTAGCAGATCCCTGCACTTTTACTTTCAATTTCTTTTGTACTTGTATCTGTATGGTTGGACCAGTGGGTGACTAGTGTTGTATTGTATTGCATAGTTGTTTGGGATTTTACAACATTTTACTATTACATCTTGTTCTATTTCAGTTGTTTATTTATTCCACACTCTGTTTACTTTTTGTTGTGTATGATAGTTAGTTATTTTCATTGTTTTCTTACTTTGGTATGAGGGAATAGTCTCCCCACTATCACACCCTAGGCCCTCACTGCTAGTCGGTAGCCTCTGGCGTATGGTGAGGCGTGCTTGAGGCCTTGTGGTGAACTAGCTCAGAGCACCGGTTTAGTGGCTTCTACGTCGGGACGTTACGTCGTGCTCCTCTGCCGCATTTTCCACTTGGCAGGTCTACCTGCTCCACTCTCCGCCTCAGCCTCGGTGGTCCATCCACCACCTCCCTATCAGTAGCTTGATGGGTTAGATATTCTCTAGCAAGATGTCATCTACCGTTGCACGAGTAGCATCACCTGTCCCTAGGCTGACTAGATCCAGTCTGAGAGTCATAGGCTGTCGATCCCATGTCATGGGTCCTCCTGTAACATCTGTCATTCCCTGATCCATGTGCCTGATGTCATCTCCCTGCTTCCGAGGTCTCCACACCAATCTTCATGTTTCTGACTTCCATTGGATATCTCTACTCCTATAAGAATCTCTCGATCACCAAGGCTTGCTCGGGTACTCTAGCATAAGTAGAAATGCACATAGGCACGACCCTAGCTCATATGTCCCATTATAGACCTCAATCGAAGGCCTGACCTCTGAAGTACTGATCCCTGACCATATCCATCGAGTACCTAGCAAGTTTGGTGAACCTTGATGAATAGTCAACCACCATCAAACTTCCCTGCATGAGCTAAAGAAGCTCCTGGATATGCACCGCTCTCATCATAACTATAGATAACTCCTCCCTAAATAGCTGCTCGAACTCCATCCACAATGAGTCTCCTCATCATGAGTCTTCATGATCAAACTCCACCATCATCCTGCTGAACCCTGAAGAAGGATCGCTCCTAGGATTGAAATCTGGTCTGATGGCATCCTCACTAGACAGAAAACTCTTGTCGCCGCCTCAAGCCAGACCTCAGCCGCCTGAGGGTCGGGCTCACCTCAGAACCTGAGGGGTATCTATATCTAAAAATCATGGAGCGTGCTCATCCTGGGCTCCTCTCCTATTGGTACTATAGGTACCACATGATGCACCACTAGTGGTGGTATATTAGGTGCACCATCTAGAGGTAACACCTGAGAACTGGTCCCTATATTGAATCATTGTCACCAAAGACGTCATCCTCGTGATCGACCTGCTGAATCCTAGCGGGTATGTGTTGCAGAGACATCCTGTAAGGAAACAAGATGTACCATGTTCAACAAGTATATCTATATATTTGACACAAAGGACATGGAAAACAACACTCATTCCTATATGATGCATGTACCATTCTTTTTTCCCCTGCAACTAGTGTTTTTGTATACCGAGTCGAAAAGTAGGTTATCATAGTCCTGGTGTATGGATATGTCGGCCTCCCACACCAACACTAAACTCCCTTTCCTGAAAGCTAAACCCAAAACACTTGACATGGTTTCCCCAAACCAATCTCACAGAATCTTGGTCCTAATGTAGAACCAACCACCTCTGATACCACTCGGTCATGACCCGTCCCAGTGGGTCCCGCACCACAGCTCCCTAAGCCCACCTCCAATAGGCCAGGAGCTGGTGACTAGCACCGAGTATACATATCACTAACATGGGAGGCATTACCTAGGTACCTATACACATGTACACATATCCAATCGCACAGATGCTAAAAGTAAAAACCACTAAGGAACAAAATGAATGCATGCAATTAAACCCAACCAACAAAGTAAAACAGAAGTAAAGTGATGAAAGTAAACTGGGTCATAATACAAACCCACCAAAAGAAAGAGTATACAAACTATAAAGTCCAACTTGTAAGAAATAAAGAGGTACTGGGACTGTTTCTCGTAGTCACAGGAACACCTCATCCTACAAGGAACTTAGAAGGCTCAGTCTGGTCCTGGTCCACCCTAGACTCCGTCAAAATACCGATAATCTGCATAAGACATGACACATGTGGGAAAATCCCATTCAAGGGTGATTATAACAATACTTAGTAGGGGACCCTGAAAACCACAAATCAATACACAAAAGGTACAGTCAGCTCTACACAGTATAGGTCTACTGAACATATAACAAGAGAAACACATCCAAATATACTCGAAACCTAGACCTGTAGCCTAGAGGTTAGTTATGATAACTGCATACCCACACTAGGGATTCAGTTCAAAGATTCCACAAAGCATTCATCTGGTACAACTCACTCCATGAGTCTGATATATCTGATGACATCCATACAAGAAGTATTGTTCGTCGGGAAAATCCATGAGAGAGATAGATTCATTGATAAATCTAAAGAGAGAATAGATACACTCATTCCAGGAGAACACACTTCTGAGTGTAAAAGATCATGATACACATATGAGGATCGCTTCAAGGGCCTTGGGGGATACCATGAATCATCCGAATTCACTTGATAATTATAATATTGACGTTCTATAGCATCGTTCATGTCAATACTTGACTCAACCTAGGGTCAAGAATGGATAGAGGATCTCACTCTGAGACTCTCGGAGGGATACCTGACTCTATCTCAGGAAGTCCTACTGAGGGTATCATACTCCTATGGATGGAAATGATACCTAACCTTTAGGGGAATGAGAAAAGGGGCACTAACCCAAATGAAACCTATCCAAGGAATGGCGGATAAGAGGATCAAGCCATGTACTGAGAAGTACAAGGCGTGTAGAAGGGTCACAGGTAATGTCCTCTGACCCCGGGTACTTCCCGTGTACAACGACACATGTCTTAAGTATTTTCATGTAGAAGAAAGTATAGATGATGTGTAAGAGAGTGACATGTCATGTTCCGATACCTGGGGAGGAATCCGTGTACGCTGCCCATGTGCCTGTACATGGCTTCAACCCGTGTGTCCCAGACTATGTACCGGTACACAGGGTAGTCTGTGTATCCAGTCATGTCTGGAAATGTGGTGGAGTATATGTCGTGTACTCCACCCCATGTCCATGTATCTTCCGAGATACATGTTGAGTCCATGTAAGGACCCAAATGCCATGTGATGATGGTCACACGTCGTGTTAGTGCTTCCCATCACCCAGAAGTCCAGCCACCACTAGGTGGGGTCCACACGTCGTGTCTTCCCGAGGCTCATCATGTTCTCCATCGTGTGTAGCGTGCAAAACCTAGTCTCTACCATACCGATCCCACACGACATGTTCATCAAGGAATACGTCGTGTTCTTCAGAATTTTCCAGAAATTTTGTTCTTCATTCCGCACCCCGGGGAATTGCATGTTCGTCATTCTGGTCGTCTAATCGATGCGAAACTCCAAGGTTGAGGTCACCCCGACATTCTGAATCCAACTCAGTTGTTTTCAGGCCTCCGATAGGCCCCAAAAAAACTTCTTGAACCACCCGTGTGAAGAACTCTCGAAGAACAATCCTCCTTGATCTAAGTTGATTCTTCATCCTCTATCATCGATGCACCTACGCAAGGTCATCACGATGCTCGATCTCCAATTTGGGATCATTGTGTTGGGAAATGGATTCACAATGATCCATTGTTCATCGCCCCATGAAGAACATGAAGAACACAGGTTGCGGGAGAAAGAAAACCATAAGCAAAGGAGGAACGCACCTCTTCTCTCGTTCGTCACGGTTTCAATTCTCTCCCATTATTAGGTTTAACAGTGAATGAAATGATAATCCAGAAATTATCACAAAATAAATTCCTGAATTGCCCCAAAATAAACGGAAATTAACACCCTCCTGTAAGAACACATGGTTTTCAGATCAACTAATTCATGGGTTGATCTGCGATCGTTGTAAAATCCAAGAATAGGGAAAATAAGAATCCAAATAACAAACCCCTACCTCAATTCATTTGAAGAACGATTGCCACATTGGGTTCATTGGTGAGGTTTTTCAAATCCAAGATGCGTTGATCAACCACACCGTCGTCATCCACCAATAGGTTCTCCTCCAAATCTCCAATGGCAATCATCAATTCATAAGGTTATGCGACTAACTCTTCAAACTTTCCATAAGCAGGTATTAATTGGGGAGGATTAGGTCGCTGCATTAAGGAAACACTTAAAATAAAATAAATTATTAATTTATTTTATTCCCTTTAAAACTTCCAAAAACTAAATTTTGTAGTCGACCTGCGCCGGTCGATGTTAGGCCCCGCCTAAAGTAAATTTATTTTTCTGAATGTAATGGTGCCCTCATATTTCAGATCTGGGTTACCATTTAAAAGTAATTTCACTTTTTTGGGGAAACTGCTCGTGCATTCTATTTAGAGTTTAAATTATTTTAAACATTTATTTTGGGCACCCCGGGGCTCAGAATCGCATGCTGTCACAAAGACAGGTATCAATATAATTACATATGACATTTAAAAATAATACACAGAAAATCCAAGACATTGCATGTGGGAGGTCTCTGAACCTAGTTGCGTACTCAGTCACCGTCATCCCTCACTGCTGAAACTGGAGGAGCTCCTGGAGTCGAAAAGAGCGCAAGCATGAGGAGTAGTACTCCTCATGAAACAACTAATGGAATTCATCCCACAAGGGTGCTGACTAATCAAGTTTCTGAGTAACCAGGATCCACCATCTCCCAACTAATCTGTGGAAATGGCTGGTTTCCAAAGCCACCATCTGATCTTTTGGTGTCCGTGCAAACCTAAATAGGTGGACCACTGACTCTAGCCAAACCTTCATTGTCTGAGGGTCTGGCTCACCGCGGAACCTCAACGGTCTCGGGTGTTGAAACTCACGAAGTGCGCTTAGCCTGTACACATCCTCAACCCACTCTTCTGGGGATGTATGCTTCTCAACAGGTCGGTGTGATGCTACCTACCCACCAGGAGAAAGGGGCTTGCATGATGGGTCCTGAATTGTGGCCTCATCACTCATGAGATCGTAGTCATGAACCGCAACTAGTATCCTAGATAGTTGTCATAACGGAGACATCTTGAATGTTTTCAATAAGTATCATGGATAGATGAGCATATATATATCAACAACGTTGGGGATATGACTCGAAAAGGACATTCAATCACTCAATCCTATATGATGCATGTACCATTGTTCCCTGCAACAAGTGTCTTGGGGTGAAAAGTCTAAAAGTGGATAATCAGGGTCCTCGTGAATAGATATGTAGGATGGTCATACCATTATTGGACTCCCTGGCCTGAGAGCCTCTCTTGATACACTTCAACATTGTTGCCCTAAACCCAACCAAGACAATTTTTGGGAAACATTTGAACGATGTCCCATGGGTCGAACCAGCCCTAATACCACTTTTTTACGACCTGAACTAAGCTGGGGCTCGAGCTGAAACTACCCTAATCCTTCCTTCATAGGCTAGGGATGGAGATTAGTGCCAAAGGTATAACAAATTTGGGGAGGCCTTTGCTTGTGAACGTTTACACACACATGCATCCAACTCAATGAAAAAGTGGAGAGGGAAAAGAAATAGAGATACAAAAATTTTGTGAAAAGGAAACCAAAAAAATTATGCATCGACCTCTAAAAAATACAAGTACAAGAAAAGTAAAGCTAAAAGGGAAAGGGGGAAAATCCACACCCAACTATAAAAGTTCCACAACCCGGAAATAGGTGAAAACGTAAAACAGCTGGGAGAGTCTCACTCTTGAATCCCAAGCTACGACCAACGCATGCGGTCCAAGAACCCTGTATCCCTAAGATTCTCTAATATCACGATAAACATGTCCGTTGTCTAAAAGGTCACACCAAATGTAGTAAAATCACAAGAAGGGTGAGTATAAAAATACTCAGTAGGATCCCCCAAAGGCTCAAGGGAGCAGAAAGAGAGGTACTGAAGAGGAGATTAGTAAGATATATAACAGAAGAAGACCAGTATGGGAAAAAGGTACAGTAAAAGGAGTGCAGCTCCACCAAAAAAAAGATATACTCATTCAAAGAAACACAAACAAGGGAGTGAGGGGATCTTCATCTCATAGCTTAGCCAAAGAAGGTGAGTATAAAGAAAATAAAGACCATCAGTCGCAACACTGAACACCTTGGACTTCTGGGGTACTCATCCCTAATGAGTACAATGGGTATGTTGGGTCACACATAGCCACTACCCATCATGGTCTAGCCAGGTCACAAAGAGCTGCTTCCCACCTTGGCCATTGTACTAAGGTACTCATTCCTAATTAGAACTATGGGTCTTCCGTATCGCACCGAGCCACTCCCCACCATGGCCCTGCTGGGTCACACATAGTTTCTTCCTACTAGGCCATCATAGCTGATCCACATAGGTTCTCTTGTAGCTGATCCACATAGAGTCTCTTGTCAGTAGTATTTGGGTCTTAGTTAGCCATTGGATTCCCACACATAGTGCACTTGATTCTGGGAGAAATTGATCCTTAAGTCATTCGTTGTATTTCAAATTCCATGAAAACCTCCTTAGATTATACCAAAAGAATAGCCTTGTAGAAAGGGTTCCAAAACCATAAATGGCTCGTCAATTGGATTTTCAGTCTGCAATACATCAGTGTTTCAGTAATCAGGGGTCAGTCGTGTCTTGGACTGGTCTAACCCAATCAAACCGACCCGACCAACCTAGCCTAGGGACTTTACATGAATTGGCCCGATTCAATAGATCCAACATGACCTGGTTCGAGTTTGGTCCGTCCTGGTCTGGTCTGGCCACTAGGCCAGGCTCATTGGGCCTTTCTAGATGGTACCTCTTGGAAAATCATTAAGGAACTCTAATCATAACTACTAGATGGTACCTATCATAAAGGCATCATGGAACTCTAATCATCCCTGCTAGATAGTACCTCTCATAAAATCATGTCGTTGTAGTCATTGAGTGCCACCCCGGATAGGTGTCACATCTAGAACATCTCACATCATATCCCAGAAACTAATATAGAGGGTACCATCACATTCTACGTGGAGAAACACCCAATATAGGCTAATCATATTCCAAAGTCTGAGTCCAAAAGAAGAAGATATGAGAGATAGAAGATTCGTAAAGTGGTACACGGTGCTTATGGGGCCTACACATTATGTGGCCCCACCTCTTCACCTGTCCATGTATCTTTCCATACTCGGGTAATAAACGGAAAATCAAGTACCCTTAGGTGTGCTAGTTTACTCCCAGATTGCATGATATATCTAGAAAAAAGCTAACAAGTGCACATTACTTATTGTTAAACCAAAGGGTGAAAATGTACTTTTACTAGAAGGCCTCCATAAATGGCACTGGATAACCAAACAGATCACACTGTTGCGATCCTTGGAGAAAATTCCATAGATCGACTATTCATTTTCCCTAAACAGTCATCCGATAGAAAATTCATATATCACCACATTGTTCTTCAATGGCCTCATTTAGGGACCATTCCTTGGTGCCGAAACAAATTATAGGGATCATGCCATTACGATCCTCAAGGAAAAACACGTGAGATGGACTACACATTTTTCCAAAATGAATACACAGTGAAAAATTTTCAATTCACTGTAACACATGTGAACCATCCCTCGAGCCCTAATTTAATATCCAAGATTCGACATGAATTGACCATCTTAAAGAAAGAGTCATGTCGCCACTGATGGTACCTCAATCGGACGTCGCACGTAGGAGTTATGGAGGGACAAAGATTTAACAATAATATTAAATCTATAAATTCTCAGGTGTTTTGTTGGAACAGTTCTTGGGTGAATTCATTGTTAGGACACGTCAAATTGATAGTTATTTAAAGAATATTTTGTAGTCTAGGGAAGACCCTAGGTTGTATCTCAAGGATCATTGGTATCTTATAGTGTGTATTTTTAATAAAGATTACTAAAAGAGGGTAGTGATTCTGAAAATATATTTATGAAAAGTACTTAACTTAAAGAGTATAATAGTTGATATAATATGGTGGTGATTTAAGAATTATGAGAGAAGGATATCACTTCAATTTCACTACACATCTTTGATATTTCATTGTTCTGAAAATTTCACATGGTTTTATTTAATTCTTTGGTTGAGGGTTGTCAAGATCTTGATTCCCCTCCTACCTCTTAAAATGTTGCACAAAGTACCAACTCTTGAAACAACAATCATGTTGTCAAGGTTTGGACTTCAAGAATAGATTAAAGGATAAAAAATAATACTAATATCTTTTCTATTTTTGAGAGAAAGAGTATCCTTGTGTTTCTCAATCAAAACAACCCAAGTTTTCTACTTGAAATTTCAACCCAATCAGTGTTGAAATGAAAAATGGTTCACTTAATTAAACCCAAGAAATGAATTCAGAGGAGAAAGATGTTTATATAAAACATAAGTAATATAATACACACACAAATTAAACAAAACTAGTAGAGTATCAAGTTCCAGAACTCTCTCCCAAGTATGTGTAGCTCCCTTGAAATGATCGTCCACCGTTTAGCTCTCCATCGAGAGGAGGAGAAGGCTCGGGTGGAACTTCACCTTCATCCATGACCCCCCTATGAGGATAGGTGCCTCCATAAATTCTTGGATAATAAGAGGAATCCTTTGGGTCTCCAAAATACCATATCTTTTCCTCTTGGTCGAACTTCCAAATTGGGAGCTCAGGGTTCCATTTTATAGGAAAATGGGAAGGTGGTTTTGAGCACATATAATTCTTAAAACCATTTTTCTCATGGGTTTATACCTCAAAAAATACTTATCTAGCTTTGGATAAAATAAAAAATTTGTATCCCCACCTCCTAGCTATATCCATAGAAATTTTGGCTTCATTTGGACACCTACAGTTTGAGATATGGACATATCATAGCACACCACTTTTGACTTCATGCAGATTCGGTGTATTGGACAGATCTGGTCATTTGGGCCACCAAATGGACGAATGAGTCATGTATTTCTTAAGTTGAAATGTAGAAAAATTAATTTTGGACCAGGAAAAAAAATTCATCCCATTTGGATGCACGGTTCCGTAGCAGTGTTTGGTTTAGTAAACTGGTGTGCAAGGATCCTGCGTAGCTTGGCCCATTTTTCTTGAACTTCGTCACGGGCCCCCTAAATCACCTCCACCTTCAATTAAATTATCAAAACAAGTAACATTTCCATTTTTAATAGTTATAAACACTAAATAATTTAATCAAATATGATGTGAATTTTTTTAATATATTTTGAATTTACAATACAAATTCAGTTTAAAAAAGTGGTGTAAGGGTGAAAATAAAACAGTGAATCGCAGTGCGATCACACCCCCACACCTAAACATTTGCACTCCTGGGCAAAGTCATATTTCCAAAAATTATGAATGTAAATATTTCCAACTTCATATAGATTTAAAATTCAATGAAAATCTAATTCCTGATAGAAATTTGATCAAAGAAAAAATCACACTGAGGAGATATTCTCAGTGATCATGAAAAAAGATGTCTCAAAAATTGTATCCAAATGAAATTCCAAGAGATGCATGATAATAATAAAATAAAATAATTCAAAAGTTATTCATGTAACTAATTCTCCATTTTTGTGTGTAAAAACTATTTCATACTATTCTTTCCACTTTCTATCAAGTAAATTTAAGGAATTTTAATAATTTTCTACTTACAAGATCCTTTCCACCGAAATTTCCCCACATCATTTGCAATAAAATTTCCAAAAACACTCATTTAAGCATTCCCATAAGTCAAAACATAATCTCCCAACCTAGATATCCCCATATTCTGTACATTTCATCACTCCCCTCATTTTTTATTTTTTTCAAAAGTTGCACTTGGAACAAATCTCACACTCTTCTCTGAACCCATGTTTGATCTCCTCAAGACACTAATTTTAATAGTTATAATAAGATAAAAGGTCGAGGAAGAGTGGTTTTTGACCTGAATAATATATAACCCTTTTTTGTTCTTTTTTAGGGCATAAAATAGTTGGATAACAGGTACACACACATAGGTCAATATGGTACAGTAATGAAATAGATCATATAAGGAACGAACGTGTGAAAAAATGATTTTGGAAAGTGGAGAAAAATCAACCTAACTTATATTTACCTTACATTAAGTAAGAAATTTTTACACTTCGTGTTTGGGTACAAAAATGTGTGGAGATATTAAGTGAAACAATTTTCCCTTAAACTATTCAAAAAAAGCATACCATTCTTCTCAAATGTTTTGAAATGATACAACCATTTATATCGTCGAAAAAGAAATATATTTCAAAATAAATTCACACCAAAATATTTAATTCTTGTTAAAATTCACATTTTATCAAAAAAAATTGAATGTTAAAACAACATGAAATACGGACATTCCACGTGAATCTTAAATAACTTCCATGATTAAATGAGAATCATTTTCTATGATAAAGTGGGCATAAAAAAGTAATATTATGACACAAATGTGAGGGGGGGAAAGGGGGGAAAGTAACAATACAATTCAGTAAGCTAAAAAGATAAAAAGAAGAAAGATGATGAAAATTACTAACTAACTCAGGAATATACCCATCCCCCACACCTAAAGTGTGTAGTGTCCTCACTGTAATAAAAGAAAATGTGGGAAGGATAAAACCTAGTGAGTTTCATTCATATATTGCTTCTTGAACATGGATTTCCTACATCGGGGACTCCAAAATGGATTCATGGAAGTGCTTCAACCGCTGCCCATTGATAATGAAGGTTTGCTTAGTTTCTTCATTTTGAACCTGGACAACACCAAATAGAGAGACATTAGTAATAGTGTATAGTCCAAACCAGTGAGAAAGAATCTTACCTAGATGAAACTTCAACCTCGCATTATAGAAAAGGACCTTCTGCCCAAGGTGAAACTAATGATGAAGGATGAGATGGTCATGGGTAGCCTTGGTTCGCTCCTTATAAATCCTAGAGTTCTCATATATATCTCTTCTCATTTCCTCCGTCTCCTAAATCTGAAACTTCCTTTGAGAACCTATACCATAAATATTATAATTTCATTTTTTGATGGCCCATTAGGCCCGATGCTCAATATCAATAGGGAGATGACAACTCTTTCTAAACACTAGACGATATTGTGACATGCCGATGGGAGTTTTGAAAGCAATATGGTAAGCCCATAAGAAATCATCAAGACTAAGACTCCAATATTTTCTATTAGGTTGAAATTTTTTTCAAGAATTTTTTTACCTCTCTATTTTAAACCTCGGTTTGACCATTGGTCGGTGGGTGATATGTAGTAGACACTCTATAATTGACCACATACCAATACAAAAGGGATTACATTGTTCAGTTGCAGAAATGAGAACCCTGGTCACTGATGATGAACCTAGGTAATCCAAACCTATAGAATATTTGGGTTCTCAAAAATTCCACAACTGCCTTAGAATCATCAATCCTTGTAGATCGTGCCTCTACCCATTTTTAAACATAATCCACTTCCAGAAGAATGTAAAGGTTGCCAAATGAATTAGGGAATAGTGCCATAAATTCAATGCCCCAAATATTGAAAATGTCATCAAAGAGCAAGGGATGTTGTGGAATTTTATTTCTTTTAGAGACATTCCTCATTCATTTATATTGAGGAAAAGATTTACATAAGTCATGGGCATCCCAAAACAATGTGGACCAAAAGAGATCAGAATCGAGGACCTTGTGAGTAGTTCGTTGGGGACCAAAGTGGCCCCCACAAGCAAGAGTGTGGTAGAACCTAAGGATGGACTGAAACTCGCTATTAGGGACACAACTCGCTATTGGAGACACAAATCCTAAGGAATTGTTCACTACAAGTGCACCAAAGGTAGGGGTCATTCCAAATGTACCAACAAGACTCATGTTTTAGATGAACAGTCTGGTTTTTATTGAAATCCGCATGAATGCAAGATGCTACCAAATAATTTACAATTTCAGTATACCAAGGACTAGTATCTTGCACTCAGTACAGTTGCTCATCTGAAAATAGGTCATTTATGGGAATATAGGTGGATGAGTCAATGTCCAAGTATGGGTGGATCCTACTGATATGGTCAGCCACCACATTATCTGCCCCTTTTTATCTCTAATTTTAAAATTGAATTCTTAAAGGAGGTTCATCCAGTGAATGAGACTTGGTTTGTCTTATGGTTTATTAAGGAGATACCAAAGGGCTACATGGTCTAAGAACACAATGAATTTAGACCCCAAAAGTTATGACCTGAATTTTTCCAAGGAAAACACCATGGAAAGGAATTATTTTTCAGTTTTGGTTTAGTTTTCTTGGGTAGGGTCCAAAGTACATGAGGCATAGTCAATGACATGTAGAGCTCGGTTGACCTTTTGTGACAAGACTACCCCAACTGCATAGTTAGAGGCGTCACACATGAGCTCAAATGGTAAATCCCCCCAAGGTGGTTGGATTAATGGGGGTGATTTGAGACTCCATTTTAACTTATTAAATTATTCCTCATATTTATTATCAAAAACAAATTCTTTTTCTTTTTGGAGTAACTGAGAGAGGGGGAGTGAAATATTACTAAAGTCACGAATGAAACAATAGAAAATCCAACATGACTTAGGAAAGACCGCACATCCCATACATTTTTAAGGAATGGTAGGGAAGAAATGACATCCACTTTTGATTTATCTACTTGGATACCATCCCTATAAATTAAATGTATCAAAACTATACCTTGTCACACCATGGCATTTCTCATAATTTAATAAGAGATTATTTTCAATACGGTGACATAGTAATGAAGCAAGACTACTCAAACATTCATCAAAAGAGTATCCATATACAGTGAAATCATACATGAAAACTTCCATGCAATTCTCCAGGTAATCTGAAAAAATACTAACCATGCATCGCTGGAAAGTACCCAGAGCATTGCACATACCAAATCGCATCCTCTTATATGAAAATGTGAAAAGGGGGAAAGTGAAGGTCGCCTTTTCCTAGTCCTTGGGGGAAATATGGATGTGAAAGTATCCAGATTACCCATTAAGGAAACAGTAGTGGTACTTACCCACTAGCCTCTCTAGCATTTGTTCAATTAATGGAAAAGGGAAATGGTCATTCCTAGTGTGTTGGTTTAGTCAGTGATAGTCTATGCAGACACGCCAACTATTTTGCACATGAGTTGGAACCAATTCATTGTTTTCATATTTTATTACAGTAATACCAGTTTTTTAGGAACCACTTGAACAATAATGACCCATTGGATGTCAGATATGAGGTAATGATTCTAGCATCCAATAATTTTGTTACCTCATTTTTCACAACTTCTATGAGGTTTAGGTTTAGTTGATGTTGTGCCTACCTCAAAGGTTTAGCCTCATAATTTAATAAAATATGTTGTGTGAAAATTGATGGTCTAATACCAGTAATGTCATCAAGTTTCCATTCTAAATCTTGTTTATACTCCCTCAAAATTTCAAGTTGTCACAATTCATTCTTAGGAGGGAGTGAACTATAAATGAAGATAGGCATCTTGTTTCCATTCTCAAGATATGAATATTTTAAATCTTGAGGCATTTGTTTTAGTTCCAATTTAGGTGGATCTTGGATTGATGGGAGTGTGCGTGAAAGTGAGAGGTCACTAATCTCATCTAACTGCTCAATGGTATCATCCTTAGATGAGGAATGAGCTTTTATAAGCTTAGCAGTATCATCAATGGTCATTGGATCCCTAGTGTTCAAGAAATCATCAATTAATAAACATGCATAAAATTTTTATAAACCAATAAAACATTCTATGAATGATTCATTTCCTAGAATTTTAACTAATGATTAAAACTAAGAAAAGTGATCAAGGAAATGAAAAGAGTTGTTTTCAGGGGGAGGGAGTACATCAATTGGATTTACTGAGAGAGAGGAATGTTCTTATAAGGGGTTCTACATGGAATCAAGGATGTTGAAGTGGAAATTTTCACCAAAAAATTCCATATATAATGTACCATTATGGACATTAATTATGATTTTGGTAGTTTTCAAGAAGGGCCTCCCCAATATAATCAGGGCATGTCCATTCATCCTATAATCTTCCATTTTAAGCACATAAAAATCAGCAGGAAAAATTAAATTTTGCACCTGATTAGCCACTAAATGAGGATAATATTCATTGTTAATATATATAATATTCATGTGATTTATTATTCATAAACACCATTTTAGTTCATTTTATACTTTGAACATCATTTCACATTATGATTGTAATTCCTTCTTAAAATGCACTATTATGTGGTACATTTTTTAACATCATTTAAAGTACCCAATGATTCATTTGATTTTAAGGAATCTGATTATACATATTTTAATTTTATATTTTTGGAAATTTATCTAAACTTAAATATGAACATGTTTGATTCAGGGATCAATGGAGAATTCATTGAATAATATGAGGATATTTTGTGATGAAAGGAAACAATTCTGGAGAAGTCATATTGGACACCAGCCCACTAATGAGAATGTGGGGCCCAACATACAGGCCCAATGAATCCCAAATTTCATTTACTTATATAATACATGTATAGTAACAAATAAATCTTCATGATAAAATGATAATTCGTCCTCCATGGTAGACATTAAGGCGGCCCAAGTTAGAGATAAATTTCTGGACCAGATTCTGTGTCCCAGAAAAACATTTTACTAATCTATTCATATCTCCAAATAAACATCTCAAAATGGGCCCAAATTTTACATGTGGTTAGAAGAAATCTGGAGATAAATTTTCTTATTCTATGTCCTACTCTGATTCTGCCATCTAGAAGTTCTTACAAGCACATCTGTTCGGTGGATGAAAGTTGGATTCCACCTCGGGTCAAGTGTGGAAAATTCCAAGTTCCACAAGCTTTCCACCACCCTAGGCCTACCATAATAAAGTGGGATGCTTTGTACTATTGGAGGCTCGACCCAAGGCTCCCAAAATTCCTATTTAAGGTAGTGTTGTTGGAGGATTTGATCATCTTTTGAGCTTTCTTTCATTGTAATGTTATGCTGCGATTTTGTTGTCTCAAGTTTGCCTTTCACATGTAAGTTGTTCAATTCACTTTAGTTTCTTAATAAAAATTATTCTTCTCCTCTTATTATATTGTTATTCATATCACTTTGATACTTTTGGATCAATATTTTGAATTTATTCACACCAAACCTTGTAAAATTATCACACAACGGTGGAGTGATCGTTATTTTATTGTGTTTTTTTTACTTCTCAATTTCCTCCCTCATGAGTCTACTTTCCGCTTCCATTGAAACCATAGAATCAATGGAGGGATAACCCACTTATGGGTTGATACAATGGAGTATCAAGGGGATGTATTTGATTTTATTTATCACCCCATTAATGTCTAATCGCTTTTTTAATTGAGATTTTTATTTGATGATTTTTAAACTCCATCGTCCTTGTTGGATTTAAGGCCACACACTTCAAGTGCTAATAGGAACCTTTACCTTGAAGTGCTCAAAACTTTTATCCTTAAAGTTTATAGGTGATTATTATTATTATGTGTTGGTATAAAATTAGTAAGTGGTGAAGTTGTTTGATCTTTTTAAATGAACTCAACTCAAATATAATAAATTGAAATAATTGAAAAGGGAATACGTTCAATCCACCCCAAGTGATAACATATGATCAACTCATTATTTTAAATTGAATTAACTTAAGTCTCTTAGAGTTCCTTTAAACCCATATAAAATCAACCCAATTTTTCCACTTCATATCCAAAAACAGTCTATAGAATGTACGTGTCTATAGGTTTCTTCTTAGGTCTCTGAGGATTCAACAACCCAAGCTAAACTACAAGGACCGTCGTACCTTCTTCTCTTGGGTAAATTTTAGCGTGAATCAAATTTTGGCGCAGTTACCGGGGACCCAAGTAATTCATCTAAACACCCATTCTATTCTTCCCCATTTCTTCTATTCTCACCCAAGATCTCTTATCTTGTCCCATTCTTGTTTTTTTTTCTTTTGGCGCATGTTCGCCTACACCCGCGATCAATCAAACCGTCTAGTTAGGGTGGATAGTCCTGGGGTTGGGGAGTCAAGTACACCAAGGGAACTCTTTCCATTAGATCCTAAAATTCCTAATACTCCAGAGTCAAAAATTGAGCCTATTTCAATGGAAGTTCCTCAAAGAAACCAACTCATAAACCCGGGTGGGAACCAAAATGGAAACCCAAATGAGGGAGCCCCAAACTTGGGGAATGCCATTGACCAAACCATGAATGACTACCTCACACCTTCCTGTAACAATGCCCCCTCATGAATTAGACACAATTCCCTAGGAGATTCTAACTACATCTTTAAACCCCATGTCCTAAACCACCTTCCCACATTCCATGGAATGGAGTCCGAGATGCCCTACCTTCACATTAAGAAGTTCAATGACATTGTAGAAACCATGTGTCCCCCACATCAACTAGAATCAGCTAAGATGAGGCTATTTACTTTTTATTTAAAGGATATAGCTAAAAATTGTCTAAAAAATTTAATACCATCATCCATCAACTCTTGGGACCAACTACAAAGATAATTATACAAAAAATACTTTCCCCACCACAAAACAATTGCACTTAAAAAGAGCATCCAAAACTTTTTTGAAAAATAGGGAGAGTCATTCTATGAAACATGGGAGAGGTTCAAGGACACTCTAAACATGGTTCCACACCATGGTTTTTCTATTCCTGAACAAGTGAGAATTTTCTATGAAGGGTTGGGTCTAGGGAACAAACAATTCATTGACATGATGTGTAATGGAACCTTTAAAAACAAAGCCCCAAATGATGCTTATGAGTATCTAGAAATACTTTATGAACAAAACCAAACATGGGGAACTTCAAATTATTCTGAAAAGCCACAAAAAACAACTAGAATTTATAGACTTAGAGAAGAGGAAAGCCTTAGGGCTAAACTCACAGCACTCTCTAGGAAGGTTGAAGAGATAGACCTTAGGAAAGTCCATGAAATCCAAACTGTTGACCCTATTTTCACAATTTGTGACAAACATGACCATAAGACAGACAACTGCCCAACCATTCCATCCATCAAGGATGTTATTTTAGGAGGACCCCCAACAGAAGTAAATTCTTTGAACTTTCAAAAGCCTCAATACCAAAACAACTTCAACCCAAGGTATAATGACAACCCAGGCTTCCGCTGGAAAGATAACCAACAACCTAGCCAACCACAGGGACAAAATCCTTACCCCCATCAAAACTACCAAATCCATAACTAGTTCAAAACCCAACCTATCCAATACCAACAGCCACCAGTATATTTTCAACAAACCATCCCACCTCCAAAATATCCCCCCGGGATAAACCAATCTTCTCAAGCACCAACCCAAACTGTTCCACAAAGCCTACTAGAACAACTATGCAAACAAATGGAAAGGATGAACTTGGAAGTCTCTTCCCTTAAACAATAAATTCAAACCATAAAAACTGGAAATCCACCCATGCCTACTCAGGCGGTGACATCCTCAACCTCAAGGGGAGAGTATTGTTTTACTCAAACAACTCATGAACAACTAAAGGTTGTGACTATTTTAAGAAGTGGGAAATCAATTGAGAAACCTGAAAAACTAATTCAGAACCCACCTGAAGATTCAAACTTGGATGAAAATTCAAATGAACCAAATGATCAAACTAAAAAAGATGAAAACATTGTCAGAGAAACAACTCGTCAATAAACAACCCCACAACCTGCATCATTTCCTCAACGCATGAGGGGGGAAACCAAGCCTGAATTGAGTGAAACATTAAGGGAAATCTTCTCACAATTCAAGTTGAACATTCCCATTCTCGATTTCATCCAAACCATACCTACCTACTCAAAGTACCTTAAGGACTTATTCACTTTTAAAAGAAAATTTTAACATAAAAACCAAGTCCTTTTGGCTGCTAATGTGAGTACCACCATTCAAGGGACCATTCCTCCTAAGTTGAAAGACCCGAGTTTCCTTACATCAATGTTGAACTAAGAGAGAGAAAAGTTGTCAAGGCCTTGTGTGACCTAGGTTCTAGTGTCAATGTCATCCCTTATGCTGTGTACTACTAGTTAGTCCTAGAAGAACTAAAACCCACATCTGTCACACTTCAACTTGTTGATCGTAGCATTAGGGTTCCAAAGGGGATTTTAAAGGACGTTCTGGTAAAGGTTGAAAACTTCATCTACCCTACCAACTTAATTGTCCTTGACAAACATCCAAACTTAGGAAATAAGGAACAAACCCCAATCATCCTTGGTCATCCTTTTCTTGCAACAATCAACTCTGTTATCCGAGTCCGAAATGGGAACATGACCATCACCTTTGGAAACATGATTCTAGACTTGAACATCTATAATGAAAGCTCAAAAATAGGGGATGAGAAGGAAATTCATGAACTAAACATGATAGGAAGCATTGATAATGAATCCATAGAACATCAAGGAATATTTGATGGATGTTTAAGTTAGGATGATATTGATTTCCTTTGTTCACATGAAGGAATTTTATCTCCTTGGATTGAATAATTTTCAAATTGATCTTATGAAGAAGTCTTAGGTCCAACAATCAGTGAATCCTTTCAAGAAACCACTTTCATGGAGACCACTCCAACTTCCTTCCCTAAATCTGATCAATCCAATCTAGTATCTGAACCTTCTACACATGGGGAATCAATCATATAAGAAACTCTAAAAAAAGAAATTGATATTGATCCAATGTCCCAATATTCTGCTGAAATTCTGAACCAACCTGATCTTGAATTGAAGGAACTTCCCACTGCACTCAATATGCCTTCCTAGGGGACAATAAAACACATCCTATTGTCATTTATTCTTATCTTGAAGCCAATCACAAGAGGATGCTTCTAGATGTCCTTAGGAAACATAAGAAAGCCATTGGTTGGACCCTATCTGATATTCCTGGGGTTATCCCACTTATCGGGACTCATAGGATTGTTCTAGAATCTAATTCAAAGCCATGTCATCAACCACAACAGTGACTCAATCCTAATCTCATGGAAGTAGTGAGGATGGAACTTCTAAAATTGTTAAAAGCTGGTATCATCTATCCCATAGTAGAAAGTGAGTGGGTGAGCCCAATCCAATTGCTTCCAAAGAAGGCAGGAATAACAGTGATAACCAATAAGGATGGAGAGATTCTTCCAACTAGGGTGAGTAGTGGATGGAGGGTCTTCATTGACTATAGGAAGCTAAACTCATTCACCAAGAAGGACCATTTCCCCTTACCATTCATTGACCAAGTCTTTAAGAGAGTGGCAGGTCATTCCTTCTACTATTTCTTAGATGGGTACTCAGGGTACAATCAGATTGAGGTATCCCTAGAGGATCAAGGGAAGACTACATTCACCTATCCATTCGGCACCTTTTCCTTCAAACGCATGCCCTTTGGTTTATGCAATGCCCCTGGAACCTTCCAGCGGTGCATGATGGGAATCTTCTCAGACATGGTAGGGGATTTTCTAGAGGTCTTCATGGATGAATTCTCTATGTTTGGGGATACATTTGAGGAATGTCTGTAGAATGTGGAGAGAGTCTTATCAAGATGTGAAGAAAAGAATCTGGTCCTAAATTGGGAAAAATGTCATTTCATGGTTAAAGAGGGACTAGTTCTCGGACATCTGGTCTCAGGAAGGGGGATTGAAGTTGATAAAGCCAAGGTTGAGATAATTCTTCACCTTCCATCACCCAAAACTATCAAGGAAGTGAGTTATTTCTTAGGACATGCTGGTTTCTATAAAATATTCATCAAGGACTTTAGTTCAATCTCTCTTCCCCTTTGTTCTCTCCTAGTAAAGGATTCTCCATTTGTTTAGACAGAAAGTTGTGAGGGATCATTCTCAACCCTCAAATCCTCTCTCACCTCTCCTCACATTATGAAATCTCCAAATTAGAACCTTCCTTTCAAACTTATGTGCGATTCCATTGACTTTGTTGTAGGAGTTGTGTTAGGACAACGTTGTGATAAAACTCCTTATGTCATTGCTTATGCAAGAAAATCCTTAAATGATGCACAAATAAACTACACCACTACTGAAAAGGGGTTACTTTCTATTGTGTTTTCCTTAGATAAGTTTAGGTACTACCTCTTAGGATCCCCCATCACTATGTTCACTGAACATTATGCACTAAAATACCTCTTCCAAAAACAAGATTTCAAGGCTAGACTGATTAGGTGGGTCCTTATCTTACAAGAATTTGACCTCACAATCAAGGATAAAAAGGGTGTTGAAAATGTTGTAGCTAATAACCTCTCTAGGATGGAATTAAAAGACAACTCAAATCACCTTTCTATGTCTGATTCATTTCCTGATGAACACCTATACTCTATGACTGACTTCCCTTGGTATGATGACATATCCAACTTCTTAGTTACAGGAGTAATTCCAAAATTCTTAGGGACTCAAGCTCGAAGGAAATTCCTTTATAATGTTAGAAACTATGTGTTTGATGATCCATACCTCTATAAGTTATACCCTGACCAATTCATTAGGAGGTGTGTCTCAGAATCTAAACAAGAGTCCATCCATAAATTATGTCATAGTGAGGCATGTGGAGGTCACTTTTCCTCTAAGAAAACTTCTGCTAAGATTATTCAGTGTGGTCTCTTCTGGCCCACCCTCTCAAGGGACTCCTACACATTTTTTCAAAGATGTCCTAGGTGTCAAAAAGTAGGGTCCATCACAAAAAGGAATCAAATTTCACTCACTCTCATCTTAGTGATTGAAATCTTTGACTACTTGGGAATCGATTTCATGGGTCCTTTCCCAAACTCTAAGGGATACCTCTATATTCTCTTAGCTATTGATTATGTCTCAAAATGGGTTGAGTCCATTCCCACAAAATCCAATGATCATCAAACTGTGATTAGATTCCTAAAAGAAAACATATTCTCTGGATTTGTAATTCCTAGAGCTATTATTAGTGATCGTGGAACTCATTTTTGAAATCATCCATTCTCATCACTCATGGAAAAGTATGGGATTTCTCACAAAATGTCCATTGAGTACCATCCACAGACCAATGGTCAAGATGAGTTAGCCAATCAAGAAATTAAACAAATTCTTGAGAAAACTATTAAACCATCTAGGAAGGATTGGTCAATAAAAATATTAGATGCTATTTGGGCCTACCGAACCACATACAAAACCATCCTAGGAATGTCACCATAAAGGTTGGTTTATGGAAAATCATGCCATTTACCTATTGAAATTGAGCATAAGGATTTTTGGGAAATTAAGAAAATGGATTATGACCTCTCATTGGCTGAAAAAAAAAGGAAATTAGATCTCAATGAACTAGAGAAACTACGGATGGCGGCTTATGAAAATTCAAGGATCAATAAAGCTAGAGTTAAAGCCTACCAATCTAGGAATATCAAAGTCAAACATTTTGAACCGGGAAATTTGTGCTCTTGTATAGTTAAAAACTTCATTTAAACCTGGGAAATTTAAGGTCTAGATGGTTAGGTCCATACATAGTGCATAAGGTGTACCCCCATGGGGCTGTGGAAATTCAAGATCCCACCAATGGTCAAACCTTTAAAGTTAATGGTCATAGAGTCAAACCATTCATTGAACCATTCCAAAAACATGAGTTGATGAAGAATTGTGTGAACCCACCTTAGATGACGAAAATAATTAATCAATTAGGGGTCCAAGTCAAGCTAATGACGTTAAACAAAGCGCTTCATGGGAGGCAACCCATGGTTTTCAAGTTTCCTATCATTTTGTTGTTTTAATCAACTTTATATT
This sequence comes from Viscum album, assembly GCA_963277665.1. Taxonomy (NCBI): domain Eukaryota; kingdom Viridiplantae; phylum Streptophyta; class Magnoliopsida; order Santalales; family Viscaceae; genus Viscum; species Viscum album. The sequence goes on from OY728161.1 coordinate 1,836,363,411, forward strand.
TTAAATAGGATTAATTAATAATTTTGATATTTAATAAAAAAAATAGACTGTTGACCTGTTCTTCTATTATGAGTATGGATGGGTACGAAAGGGGAGCGTCATATTCATCTGTGTCACGTGGCATGATCCTTGAGTAATACCTTACCCAAAATTTTAAAAAGAAGACAATGTATCATCAGTTTATTTTATTTTATTTTTATGTGTTTGTAGGTTAAAATAAAAATAAAAAAAATATAATAAATAAAAATATAATAATAGAAAAAAATCCACATCGTAGGTCATGGGGCAAACCCCGTCACAACCAGCGAAGCCGTGGGGATTCGAACTCAGGACCGAAGGGAGACAGGCGCGCGCACTTACCACTAACCTACGACTTTTTTTGCTTCCTTATTCTATAATTTTTATATATATACTTATATTTTACTTTATTTATTATATAAATACATATATATATATATTGTTTTTTTTTCTTTCTTATTTCTTTTTTCCTTTTTCTACTAGGGAACTCTGCAAGTGACATCGATATTAAAGGACTAAATTGGAGCAACAAGAACTTCAACTTCAACTACCAGGTGACTTCATTCCATGATCCTCATATTTCAATTTCTTTTTGGAAATTCCCTTACCTGCCTCTACTCCTTCTAAATTTTTATTTCTTCCAACACTGGGAACAATGTTATTTTAAGTTGGGGAGAGATAAAATTAAAAAATTCTTTTGTGAAGAAAAAAATGATTTGAAAAAAAAATGTGTGTAAATGGAAGGAAAAATTACTTTAACTTTGAACGTGATATTACACATTGAAAACTTTGAAACTGAATATCAAATAATTTAGCATGCTCTGATTCTGATTTTAATCCTTGTATAATTTCATGATCATAGATTTTGGAAAGTGTGGTTATCCAATGTGATATTTCATCGTTTATATTTTCATCCAAATAAAAAAAAAAGATCACAATGCACGTCCTTTGGATAGTGGGGTATTAGTTTGAGTTAATGGGGTCCCCCAAATAAATAGCATAGGTTTGGAGATCATTTTAGTTTTAATATGAGTATTCAATAAAAAAAATCAAAAAAAACAATAAATTTGCATGTAGAGCAATTAAATGATCTAATGCGTGGCTTTCAGCACTTGGGGATCATGACTCCATAGTTTTCTGGCCCAGAGTTAGTAATTTTGTCTCTATTTTTGGTAATTTGAATTTGTTTTTGACTGAGTTAAATCGAGATAATTCCCGAGTATGTGGGATTCACTTGGTGCCCTAAGTTCATTGAGCCTGGGAGTCATCGGCAAAGTCTCGCTACAGGGGTTGACTCTTTTGAGTGCAATTTCAATTACCATGGAAAAATTGCAAAAACAAAAAAAAAACAAAAAAATATATAATAAAAAAAATGAATACTCGTATTAATATTGAAATGTGATTCCACCTAGTGCTTCCATCATTTCCCCCTTGAATAAAGATGAACCCCCATGTCTATTATGATACACAACACATCGTCATACTTAATTGATATTGGATGAAATATGGAAATGAATTTGAACAAAGAATGGGCTTGGGATTGGGATCTTCTTATGAAACTATCATGTATTAAAATATTTCGATGGGTTTCATGATTGTTTGGTATAAGGGTTTTTGGTGGTCATTGTGTATTAAAATATTTTTGGAAAAGGGAATTCGAATTTCATATTATTGAGATATATTTTTCTCGGGACTAGAAAAACTCAGGTTGGGGGGTGTGATTAGACAATAAATGAGGCTAATATTCATTGTTAATATATATAATATTCATGTGATTTATTATTCATAAACACCATTTTAGTGAATTTTACACTTTGAACATCATTTCACATTATGATTGTAATTCCTTCTTAAAATGCACTATTATGTGGTACATTTTTTAACTTCATTTAAAGTACCCAATGATTCATATGATTTTAAGGAATCTAATTATACATATTTTAATTTTATATTTTGGGAAATTTATCTACACTTCAATATGAAAATTTTTTATTCAAGGATCAAAGGATAATTCATGGAAGAAGATGAGGATATTTTGTGATGAAAGGAAACAATTCTGGAGAAGTCAGATTGGAAACCATCCCACTAATGAGAATGTGGGGCCCAACATACAGGCCCAATGAATCCCAAATTTCGTGGGATTATATAAGAGATGTATAGGAACAAATCACTTCTTAGGATACAATGCTAATTTGGCCTCCATGGTGGTCATTAAGGTGGACTAAGTTAGAGATAAAATTCTGAACCAAATTCTGCGGCCCAGACAAACAGTTCACTGATCTATTCATATCTCCAAATACACATCTCAAAATGGGCCCAAATTTTACATGATGTTATAATACATCTAGGGATAAATTTTCTTCTTCTATGGACCACTCTGATTCAACCATTCTAGAAGGTCTTACAAGTGTGTCTGTTCGGTGGATGAAAGTTGGATGCCACCTCGGGTCAAGTGTGGAAAAGTCCAAGATCCACAAGTTTTCCACCACCCTAGGCCTACCATAATCAATTTGTATGCTTTGTACTGTTGGATTCTCGACCCAAGGCTCCAGAAATTCCTATTTAAGTCAGTTATGGTGGAGGATTTGATCATCTTTTGAGCTTTCTTTCATTGTAATGTTATGCTGTGATTTTGTTGTCTCAAGTTTTCCTTTTACATGTAAGTTGTTCAATTCACTTTAGTTTATTATTAAAAGTTATTCTTATCATCTTATTATTTTGTTCTTAATATCACTTTGATACTTTTGAATCAAGGTGTGAATTTATTCACACCAAACCTTGTGAAATTATCACACAACGGTGGAGTGATCGTTATTTTATTGTGTTTTTTTTACTTCTCCATTTCCTCCCTCATGAGTCTACTTTCCACTTCCATTGAAACCATAGAATCAATGGAGGGATAACCCACTTATGGGTTGATCCAAGGGAGTAGGAAGGGGATGGATTGGATGTTATATATCACCCCATTAATGTATAATCACTTCTTTAATTGAGATTTTTATTTGATGATTTTTAAACTCCATCATCCTTGTTGAATTTAAGGTCACACACTTCAAGTGCTAATAGGAACCTTTACCTTGAAGTGCTCAAAACTTTGATCCTTAAAGTGTATAGGTGATTAGTATTATGATGTGTTGGTACAAAATTAGTAAGTGATGAATTTTTTTGATCTTCTTAAATGAACTCAACTCAAACATAATAAATTGAAATAATTGAAAAGGGAATACATCCAATCCACCCCAAGTGATAACCTAGGATCAACTCATTATTTTAAATTGAATTAACTTAAGTCTATTAGATTTACTTTAAACCCATCTAAAATCAACCCAAGTTGTCCAATTCATATCCAAAAACAGTCCATAGAATGTACATGTATATAGGTTTCTTCTTAGGTCTCTGAGGATTCGACAACCCAAGCTAAACTACAAGGATCGTCCTACCTTCTTCTCTTGGGTAAATTTGAGCGTGAATCAGCACCCTCACAAGAACATACTCTAACACACTAGATGGGTGTGTGGTAATCCGGTTGGCCAGTTGAACAACAATTATAGTGGGATTCAGTTCCCTGGCCAGAAATGTAGATTAAATGGAGTGAGGCATCACATTTAAAGAAGCAACAAAATCAAGCATAGCATTGGAAAATTAATACTCCCCTATGGTGCATAGAATCGTGAATATCCTAGGATCGTTGCACTTGGTGGGAAGTTATGGCTCTATTAATGGTGATATGTTCCTCCCCATGATCACCTTTTAATCTCCACGAAGTTGCCTTCAATGTGTATACATCTCCCTCAGAAACTTGGCGAATCTTGAAATTTTCTTCATGACATAAATCAAGGGGATTTTAACCTACACTTTTTTAAAAATTTACAATATTTATTTATCAAGTTTTGTTGCTTTTTTTTTCTTGGTTGGTTGGCCCTTTGAGAAAATGGAAGAGGAATAGTTAGGCTAGGAGAATCATCAATAGAAACACTATTTCCATTGGAAGGGATTCTCTTAGGACAAGGTTCCACCTTATTTGGAGAATTTTCAGTGGTTGGTGTGTTGTTTTCCTTAGGAGGGTATGAGTCTAGTGGAGGGGTCATTTAGATTTTAAGTTTTGTTCCGCTCCAAAGGTTGATGGAACTAACATTTCCCTTATCCCTTGGGTTAATTATTGGTTGAGAGGGTATTTTACCTGACCCATGACATTGAATTTCACCAACTGTGTTAGCTAGTTAGCCCAATTGGGTTTTGAGGTCTTGTATGGCTGGCTGAGTGGTTTTTTGGAATTGGAGATTTTTTTCATCCATTTATTTCATAATATCTTCTAAGATAGGCTAGGGTTTTGGAGGGGGTTGTTAGAAAGGCCTTTGGGGTGGTTGAGGATTTCAGGGTGGTGGTGGGTGACTAATCTGACCCTGTTAGTTCCATTGTTGTTGAGGTTGGTTTGAATACCCCCTTTCCTATAAGATTGATTTTCTTTCCACCTAGGTTTAGATGGATAGAAAGGTTCTTTCTTAAAGGGCTGGTTATAGGGGAGGCCTGGAAATATTGCCTCACAACTCTCAGAAGTTTCTCTCAATTAAGTAAATTGGTCAGAGTAGTGGGTATCAGAAGATCATATACCATAATGAATGGGAGGAGATTGGGATTTTCCTTGGGAAAGAGCGATTTCTCAAAGAAGGGTACTTACCTCTTCAAACTTCGTGTCCACCTTCTTCTCTAATTCGTTACTTTTCACCTCATAGACACCTTGAATGGGTACACTAAACCTTGCATAAAATTGTTGAGTGTTCTGTGCCATGTTTTCAATCAGGGTTCTGGTAGTAATTGGGGTCTTATCTACTAGTGTACTACCTGCAGCATCATCAATCATATTTTTATCAATAGGAATTAATCCTTCATAAAAATATTGAATTAAAAGTTGATCAGTTATTTGGTGGTGTGGGGAACTTGAACATAAACTTTTAAAGTGTTCCCAATATTCATCTAATGTTTCCCCTTGTGATTACCTTATACTACATATTTCTTTCATTTTAGTTGCAGTTTGAGAGGCTGGGAAATATTTTTCAATAAAAAGGCGTTTCATGTCTGCCCAACCTCTAATTGGTGAATTAAGATCGTAAATACAGTCTTTTGAAGTGTCTTCTAATGAAAATGGGAATTCTCTGAGATTTACTTGTTCTTCATCCACATTAAAAGGTTTTAAAGTATAACACACAGTATGAAATTCTTTTAGGTTTTAATGCAGATCTTCTCTAGCAAGTCCATGAAATCTTGGAAATAAGTAAATTAGACCGGATTTCGGTTCAAAATTAGGTACCTCGCCTTATATTTGAATATATGTGGGTTGGATATCAACATCATGCGAGGTTAGTTATTTTAGTGTTTGATTATTTTCATTCATTTTATACTCGTTAATTTCATGTTATAATTTGGTTCCAGAAGAAGAGGGGTTTATAAAAGTTTCAATTTGTGGTGAGTCCTCCTTCAAAGAGTTCTCTTGAGCATCTCAATGTCGCTGATGTAGTATCCTCTCTAGTTTGTGTTCGAAAGGTGGTAATTATCCTAGAGTAGAACGCATCATGAAAAAAACCTAAACAAGAAATAAATCAAAACACAAAAGTATATGCAAATGTAGAAGATAAAACAAATAAATATTCACAAAAATTACAAAAATCTTATCAAAAACACGCACTAAAACCAAAGCGCTCCAAGTAAACGATGCCAAAATTTGAACTCGTTGTCATGAAAAATCAAATTGATTGTTATTTAAAGAATATTTTGTAGTTTATGGTAGACCCTAGGTCATATATCAAGGAGTTTTGGTAGATTATAGTGTGTATTTTTAATAAAGATTACTAAAAGAGGGGGTGATTTTGAAAACAGGTTTATGAAAATAACTTAACATAAAGAGTTTAATATTTAATAGAATAAGGTGGTGATTTAAGAATTATGAGAGAAGGAGATCACTTCAAGTTCACTACAAATCTTGGATAGTTCATTTTACTAAAAATTTCACATGGTTTTGCTTAATTCTTTGGCTGAGGGTTGTCAAAAACTTGATCCCCTCTTGCCTCTTAAAACGTTGCACAAAGTACCAACTCTTGACACAACAGTCGTGTTGTCAAGGTTTGGACTTAAAGAACATATTAAAGGATACCAAATCATACTAATATCTTTTGTATGTGTGAGAGAAAGATGATCCTTGTGTTTCCCAATCAAAACAACCCAAATTTCCCACTTGAAATTTCAACCCAATCGGTGTTGAAATGAAAAATGGTTCACTTAATTAAACCCAAGAAATGAATTCAAAGGAGAAAAATGTTTAGATAAAACATAAGTGAAATAATACACACAAAAATTAAATAAAACTAGTAGAGTATCAAGTATCATAACTCCCTCCCAAGTATGTGTATCTCCCTTGAAATGATCATCCACCATTTAGCTCACCATCGAGAGGAGGAGAAGGATTGGGTAGAACTTCTCCTTCATCCTTGATCCCCCTTTGTGGATAGAGGACTACAGAACTTCTTTGATGAGAATAGGACTCCTTTGGGTATCCAAAATACCAGAGATTTTACTCCTGATCGAACTTCCAAATGGGAAGCCCAAGGTGCCATTTTATAGGAAAATGGGAAGGTGTTTTTGAGCACACATAATTATTAAAACCACATGTAGCATGGGTTTGAACCTCCAAAAAGACTTATATTTCTTTATAAAAAATAAAAAAAAGTTTTAGCCCCACCTCCTAGATATCTCCACTAAAATTTTGGATTAATTTGGACACTTACATCTCAAGATATGGACAGATCACAGCATACCACTTTTGACTTCGTACAGATTTGGTGTGCTGGACAGATCAGGATAGTTGGGCCATCAAATGGATGAATTATGCTTTGATTACTTGATATGAAATGTATCCCAATTAATTTTGGTCCATTACACGAATTTTCATCCCATTGGGATGCATGGTGCAGTAGAAGTTTTTGGTTTAGTAAACTAGTGTGCTTGGATCCTACGCAGCTTGGCCCATTTTTCTTGAACTTCATCATGGGCCCTCTAAATCACATCCACCTTAAATGAAATTGTCAAAACAAGTAACACTTTCCTTTTTAAAAGTGATAAAAGAAAAATAATTTAATCAAACATGAAGTGAAATTTGTTATTATATTTTGAATTTATAATACAAATTCAGGTTAAAACAGTGGTATAAGGGTGAAAATGAAACAGTGAATCACGGTGCAATTAGTGGGTCAAATAAATTTTTTTGAAGTGGTCCTAAAAAGACTGTATCATTGACAAGGTTACACCACCACTGGTGGCTCATTAATTTGACTTCCCAAGCAAGAGTTATGGGGTTTAAAAAAATGATAATAATATTATTAATTATAATAATATTATTGTTATTATTTTATTATTATTATTATTTATTCTACCCTTCCCCTAGGGTTTCCCCATGCCCCCATGTTCCTCACGTGGCCTTTGTGCCTGTACCGCCTAGATGTCATCCTCCAGCCTAGCCTACCGTCATCGCTCACCCAGAATTGCCTCGCCACCTCGCACCAGCCACCCCAACGTTGTGGTCCTCCCTCACCGATCTCGTACCCGCGGGCTCCAGCTGCACCGCCAACTCCCAGCTCTGCCACCTCACATAGATGCTCCACATGACCTACACCTACAACCTCTCCCTGCCTCAACTATCAGCCGCCTAGGCCTACCCCATCCGATCTACCTCGTCAGATGCCTTCTAGAACCACGTCGTACCATCGTCGTCGCATGATTCCATGGACTCGCCGGAACCCTCATCATGGAATCCTTTTGCATTCCATTCCATCTTCAATCTAACTCATAATGAAGTGATGGAAGCAGATCTATGATCCTTAGGTTGAGATCTCTACATCCGTATGCCTCACTCAATGAAACATTTATTTTTTGATGCACTTAATTATTTGGAGATAAAGAACAAGCGAAGAATGTGCGAAGAATGATTAATAAAAGATCATGGTATAAGTTTGGATCGATGGTAGTGTTTGTTTGGACATAGTTTTTTATAATAAAGAACGTGATAAATTGAAAAATAGATATTAATCATACTTCAAGAATTTACAATTTCAATATAAACAAGAAGAAATTAATTCAACCAATTGTTTTTCTATCCGTGAATTAATCCATTCTTTTAATTCGCGTTCGTCATGAAAATTCAACTAGGGTAAGGAATCCAAAAAGATAATTCCTACCTCAGGTTTGGATCGATCATTGTTGAAGAACACACCTACAGATGGCGGAGGATGATCTGTCATGTTCATTGTCATTTGATCCGCCTTGAGCCAAGGGTTCTCCATTCTTCATTCATCGTTCTTCATCGAGGATGAGTTTTCCCAAAGAAGGTTTATACTCTCACTGGATAATTACCATGATTATGAGGCCAAACCCCTATAACCGCATATTTATAACCTCTGATTATGTTAAAAATATTAATCAAATAATTAAATAAATAATTATTTAATTATTTAATTATTTGACCACTATGGCGCATAATCTGAACACCCGATGTGAACAAAGGTTATACCATGTCTAGGGTAAAACCCATGTTCTAAACTCAATAGTGGAATTATATTTCTCATCTGAGTCCACGTCCATGAGTTATTCAGGTTTGATCTATTAAATGAATAAATTAATAATTTAATTCACCCATTTAACATACCTTCAATGAGAGAGGGGTCCGAACGGCCCGTACTGAATCATTTTAAGTTGCGCCTAGGGGAAGAACCGTGTTCTGGACCCAACTATGGTCTTGGATTTCTGATCCAATCAACCGTTTCAGAGTTATCATATTTTCTTTAATCAATTGCATGTGCATAATATAAAATATACTTAATATTTTTATAAAAAATAATTTTGGGCACACCGGGCCTCGTAATTGCATGTCGTATCAGCGCCCCACTCTAGAATAATATTTTGAAATATTCCAATGTATTATTAGGAAAAAACTAGGTCTCTATAGTATCCTACTAGGATTTTTTCCTCACACCCTTCTTGGGCATATTTTGGGCATTTATAGTTTTCATTTTGTAGGAAACGGGTAAAGGCAAGGGCACCAGGTTCCAGAGAGGATCTTCTTGATTATTTTCATCTGTTGTTTTTTGGTGGAGATGTGGTCTCGTGGGGATAGAATCATGTGGAATAATTTTTTATATTTAGTACCTATTGGGTAGTACTTGGGCCTTATTTGGAATTTCACCCTTTCCTTTGAGGTTGGATTTTTATTTTGAGATTCCATGTATATGTATTATTGTGGAATGTTTTTACTTGATGTATATAATTATTTATGGCATATTATTGTCTTTATTTGTTTTCCCTGATGATATTGGTGTGGTCATCCCATTTAATGGATGGTTCATTCCCATTTTCCAGTGAAAAAATGGTTCCCATGTGCTAGTTGGTTATGCCGAGTTCTTTTTTTCCAAACCATGGAAATTAGGAATGTTCTTCGAGTCATGTGGAGGTCAAATCAAGTGACGGGTGAATTTAACCCATGTTGGTTCATCAAAAAATGGTACCAGGGGAGGGTTTTTTTTGTGAGTCATTGGTAGTTGGGATCTAGGACCATTGGGACTTGATAGGTAGGAATGGTGGAGTGCCTATCCAGCTCTTCTTCATGTAGAACCTTGAGTTTACATGGGTGGTTTGGGATTTTGGTTATGTTTTGAGCACAGTTATGGGTTTTTTATGATTTTTTTATCCTTCTTGTTGAATTTTCTTATGATACCCAAGTCGGGGGGTTTACTTTTTGTACTTTTTTGTTATTTGATGTTGGATTGTGCTTAATGAAACTTGTGATTTGTGTCTTTTGGACAATGCCTCCTATATGGACCTCATCAAAGAATAGAGACGATGTAGAGGAGAGTACCCCAAAGGTGAACCCTCCTATTGGTCTAGATTTGGTGGAATCAGTGATTCACACAATCCAAACCTTGGGTCAAGTGGGTGGTTATGAGAATACATGAACCATATACCTTGCTCAATATTTTTCAAGACAGAATCCATTGGTTTTTCATAGTGACAAGGGAACCAATGATCCTGAGGAGCGGTTGAACCATATTGAGCAGATCCTCAAGTTATTGAAGACCTATGATACTTCTAAAGGGGTATTTTCTATGTATGTGCTTAAGGGACTATGTAGGAAATGGTGGGAGTTGATGGTTCTTTCAGGAAATCATGAGCATCTCATGTGGACCACTTTCAAAGTGGCATTTAATCAAAAGTTATACCCAAATAACTTGAGAGAAGAAAATACCCACGAGTTTCTAAAGTTGAAGTAGGGTGATCATTCAGTGATAGATTATTCCTCTAGATTCACTGAGTTAGTTCATATATATATGGATATCCTTGCAAATGAGTACCTCAAGGCTTGAAGTTTTGAGATGGGATTGAGGATAGTGATCATATTTATGCTCATTATTCTATGTCTACCATTATATTTAGAGGTGTTTGAAAAATAATTCATGGTAGAAGCATGTTTTATTGGAAATATAGGTCTCATTGGTGTTCCTTTAGTGGGTGGTATCCAGATTTCTTCTTCAGGGAAGAAGCAGAAGTGGTATAAGTCTTGGAGAGGTAGTGAAAAGAGTGTCTATCATGCTTCAGGAATAGATTATGTGGATTTTATGGGGAATAGACCAGTTTTATGTTATTAGTGTGAAAATTCTAGACAACCCAGGATCAATTTCTCAGATACTCTAAGGATGTTCCACTAGTGTAGGTAGTCAGGGCATATACAGTGCTTTAGTCAGTTGGATTTACGTGGGAGTAGTGTAGGTTCTGTTTTCTCAAAGGGTTCTTAGGTGCCTCCATTGGATTTTAAGGGTTTAGGATCTCATCCTTGTAGCTAGGGTGATTCTCACTAGGGGAATAAGACTCGGGGTGGGTCTAATCTAGGGTGACTCTGCACAATGGAGGTTATTCTAGAAGACTCAGATTCTAGGCCATACACCATTTGAGGTACAGTGTTTATTTCTTCTTCTATGGAATTGGTTTTATTTGACATAGGTGCATCCCATTTTTTCATTTCACTTAAGTTGATTTTATATTTTGGTATTTTGGATGATTTGATGCCTTATGTCATGGATTTTCTAACACCATTGGGTTGTAAAAATGAGAAAGTTTTCAAGTTCCTTGAGTGTTTTGTTGTGGTAGCTAGCACAGATGTCATTTGGGATTTCCTTATTTTAGACATGGACATGTTCAATCTCATTATTGGTATGAATTTTTTGATCATATTTAAGGAATTAGTCGATTTTTATCATTTTAGGGTCCATTTTTATCATTTTAGGGTCCATTTTTATCATTTTAGGGTCCATTTTCTTACTCCTAAATGGAGAACTCAAGTATTTCAGGGAAAGTGGGATCCACACTTATGGAGGGAAAGACCAGTTGCTTCTGATTTGGGGTTGATCTTGTGCCAATTTTCTATGTTGTTTCTTAAGGCTATTGAGAAATGATCTTCTGGTGTTCTTCTTATGGTTGTGATCATTCACCCAAATGTGTTTCAGGAGGATTTCTTAGGTTTATCACCCTAGAAAGAGGTCAATTTTACCATAGATCTACTTCTAGGGATGAGCCTAATTTCCCTGCTATCTTATCAGATAGCTCCAACTGATATGTGGGAGCTAAACGTTTAGCTAGAGAATCTTGAGGGAAAGGGTTTTAATTTCCCTATAATTTCACCATGGGTTTTGCTAGTACTATTTTCAAATAAGGTGGATGATATCCTTTTACTTCTCATATACTGTTGTAATCTTGAATAGGTGATAGTAAATAGTAAATACCCATTTCCTAGAATTGATGATTAGTTTGACCAGATCAAAGGGGGTCGTTGGTTTTTGAAAATCAACTTGAGATCAGGGTACCATCAGTTGAGTTTCTAGGAAAAGGATATTTCAAATACCTCTTTATCAAGTTAGTATATATATTTTGAGTATTTTTTTCATTTCATTTGGGCTTACCAATTCTCCAGTTTTTTTCATGGAAAAATGAACCAGATATTTCATCAATTTTTAGACTCCTTCATAGTAGTGTTTTTATACAACATATTGGTGTATTACTAGATGTTGGAGGATAATTTATACTATATAGAGGTTTTTTTGGGTGTTATAAGATAGAATCGTCAATATGATAAGTTTACTCATTTCATATTTTTTATTTAGGAAGTGAATTTTTTAGGTCATGTGATTTCTGAGGTAGGAGTTTTAGTGTATCTAGAGTAGGTTCAGGTAGTAATGTCTTAGGATAAGCATACGAATTTGTTCAAGATTATCATTTTTTTGGGATCATATGGGTATTATAATAATTTTATCTGGGAATTATCTGGGCCAGGTTCTCCCTTAAAAACTTTGTCCAGGAAATGGGTGATGTTTTAGTGGGATGAGAAGTTCCAGAGTTCTCTTGAATAGTTGAATACGTGTTTAAAATCTACTCCTATTTTGATTCTTCCCGGTCCTGGGATAACTTATTTAGTGTATTGTAATGCTTCTAGTGTGGTTTTGGGGTGTGTTATGATTTATTATGACCATGTGGTGGCATATGGATCAAAGTAGTTAAGCCCACATGAGATAAATTATCCCACATATGACCTAGAATTGGTAGAAGTCATTCATGCACTAAATATGTGGCAACATTACCTCTACGGGGAGTGTTTCACATAGGATTTAGATTATAATATCCTAAAGTACATTTTCACTCAAATGGATCTAGATATCAGGTAGATTTTTAGGGTGGAGTACCTTCAGACTATTGATTTTGAGATTGCGTATACACCTGGAAAGGGAAATGTGGTCACTGGTACATTGAGAAGAAAGCTTCTAGTACATAAAGTTTAGGAATTAGTGAATGGGTGGGGTCTGGTGAGCTTTTTTACTGATCTAAGACTATACATGTAGGTGGACATAGGGTATTAATTCTTGGACAGTGTGTAGGTTACTCCCTCTCTCATCAATTTAGTAATGATTAAGTAGACATCTAACCCCAAGTTCCAGCAGATTAGAAATGATTTAAATGGTGGGGAGACCTTAGGTGAGTGATCTCAATATCTCGATGGTTCTCTTATCTTACAAAAGTGGATGGTTGTTCCTTTGAGCCTAAGAAAATAGGTGATGCATGAGGCACATCATTCTAGTTTTTTCATTCACCCCGGAGTGACTATTATTTTTTACAACTTGAAAATCCGTTATTGGTGTCCCAAGATGAGACATGTCATGGAAGACTTTGTTTCCAAATTCATAACTTGTTAGAGGATCAAAGCTTAGCATCATATAATAGATGGGTTGTTACAGCCACTTCCTCGATGAGATATCTATGTATTTTTTGAATGGGATACCTCATAATCTTATTGAGAAAGAGAACATATGAGTGATTATCAATCATTTGATGAAATCATCCCATTTTTTACCCATTAGGGAGTCGATAAAGGTAGAGGACCTCAGATACCTATATGTTTGATAGGTTATTTGGATTTATGGAGGTATATTAGTGATAGTTTCAAATATAGATTCCTATTTTACATATTGATTTTATAAGGGACTTAAGGAGGCTTTGGGAACCCATTTTAGGTTGATCACTGCATATCACCTGTAGACAGATGGTCGGTCAAAGTGGACCATCCAGACTCTCGAGGATATGTTGTGGGTGTGTCTGCTTGTCTTTGGTGGTTCATAGGAAAGGAACCCATCATTGGATGAATTTTTATATAATAATAACTATAAATCCTTGATCAGGATGGCTATGTTTGAGTAATTATATGGGTATCTATACCGATATCTATTATTTTGGGATGAGGTGGGCGAGCATTCTTTGGTTGGACTGAGCCTCATCCTGGAGACAAATGAGATAGTTTGGTTGATTCATATATGGATATAAATAGCTTAGAGACTCTATAATTTATATGATGACTATCATAATCATCCTTTTTAGTTTCATGTTGGTGATCATGTGTTTCTCCAGGTATCAATTCAGTTGGGATGTCGTCATTTGGGTAAGCAAGGTAAGTTGGCTCTAAATTATGCCAGGTTGTTTTGTATTGCAAAGCATCTTGGGAAGGTAGACTATAGGTTAGAGCTACCACCATGGATGACCTTAATTCATGATTTCTTACATGTCTCCTGGCTGAAGAGATACCATCCAGACCCATATCATGTGTTGGAGTGGGAATATTTGGAGTTAGATCTTGATCCCACCGTAGTTGAACAACCTATTCGTATTATAGATGTTCATAACTAGGTTCTCCATCGAAATTTGATCCTATTGCTTTGTGTGATCTGGAATCATAGTGGTGATAGTCATGATACATGGGAGTAGTAAGGTTGGGTGAGGGAGCAATGGCCACACCTATTTTCTTCTACTAAAGCCTGAGGACTTTATGGCGGTAGAAAGTCGCATGGTGGAGAGTTTATGAAACTCTATGGGTCACTCATATGTATTTATAACACCCAAATATTTTACAGTATCTATGTTATTAAATAAATTCAATTCATTTAATAGCTTATATTTCACACAACACTAAGCTTAAATGAATAATGATTAAATATTAACATGATCGTTGAAATAGTAATGTGACCCTTAGGAATAGTAATATGAACATTATGAATAATAATATGACCAATATAATAGTAACCTTACCTATAAAAGTATAAATAAAATTTAGGCATCTTATGGATGAAAATATGATATATTTATATCATGGAATATATAAATAAATTTATTAAGAATAATAAATTAAGTATTGGTATTTTTGTGAAATGTAAATGATTATTTACAATTTTATATTTAATAAAAGAAATTTTATTTTCATAAAATAGATTCATAAATTAATATATATTTTTATTTTGATTATAATGTCATTTTATGATACCATAATTAAGTTTTCAAATTTTCATAAAATCAGTTATAATTTTAAAATTGATATTTTTTGAATAAAGGAAGATTTTAATTAAAAACTAAATTTTTCATATTTAGAAAATTATTTTTCAAAAAAGTGAGTTTATTTTTGAATTATACATTTCAAAAAATGGTTAGGGTGAATTTTTTGGATTTTCCTAAAATATTTTAATTTTTGTGAATAATAAAATATGGTAATTTGCAGTATAAGATAAATCCATGAATTATTGAGTCATAGATGATGCATGGATGATGTAAGTACCATTAATTCAAACTCATATGCACTAATTACTATATTTAGTAACAATAATCAACACTATTCATATTCTTGATCCAAAAATAATAAAATAATGAATAAAATAATCAAAAAACATCTCTCTCCTCCACTATAAATACCACCCCTCACTACCTCTTCTCCTCAAACCACCAAAGACTTGAATCTTACCCAATTTCTAACCAATAACTAACTCAAACCTATCCCCCATGTTCTATTATTTATGGTCTCACCCAAAAGACTATTTTAAAGTTCCTTAAGAAGGTTCTCAAGGAGATGAATTCAAGAGGTAAAATCTCATTTTGTTCTTTTAATTTTCTTTCAATTTATTTAATTTTATTATCCATTCCTTACCTATTCTATCCAAACATACATGATAAATATATTATCTTATATATATTGAAATTTTATTATTTTAATGGAATATTCATCATCAAAACCCTTCTCCTCTCACTTTTTTTTTAAATGAAAACATCATTTGTGATGTGTCGATTTACCGTCATCATAGATGATGCGTTTTTATTACCACCTTAAAGACTGGTTATAAAACCATTATAATGGTAAAAACATATTTTAAAATGTATATTAAAACTCATTTAGTGTTAGAGAAATATTATATATATATATAATATTAATTAATAAAACAAAACTAGTGTGCGATGATCAAAAAATGCCAAAATAATATAAACGATTATCAATAACATTTTATCTAATGAATCATCCTTATATCTAAAAATAAAATGATATATAATACCATTTAATCTTATAAAATTTCATTAATAACATATAATTTATATTTTGGATAATAATTCCCATTTGACATGATCTTTCATACATGTATACAAGTGAACCAATCATGAAACCTAAGGAATCGAACACTCCCGAACGACGAAATTGAATCTTATAACTCATAAAAAGGCCATAAATGAAATTAATAAAATTATAATAAATTATATAAATTTTGAATAGGTTCTTAATTAAATTATTAAGGAATCTAATTTCATTATCCGTGATATTATGTACAAATACAGAACACTTTCAGACATAAATTAAGGGATTCTCCCTGAATAACCATTTTTTCATTCAGGTTACGCTTTCTCTCTATTTTCCCCAATGTAATTATTCTTTATTTTTATATAATTCTTATAAATTCTATGAATATGTTCCAAAATCATTTATCAATATTATTTCATCTTCCTTTTTTGGGGAATTACATGTTTTATAATGTTCTCTTTTCAATTTCCCTAATAAGAAAGCCCGATTTAAGGGAACTCTCCAATTTCTTGCCCATTTCAAGTACACTCCATAATATATTTTAATATACAAATATTTATATAAAATAAACCTTTATATCATTAAAAACTATCTTAGTTCATTTCTGGTTTTTTGCAAACAATTAATCCTTTTTTCATTTTAAAGAAACTTAAATATTTTCCCTTAAACTATACTAAAGATACTCTTTTCTAAAGTTTCTTAAACATTATTTTTACATATTTTTACTTCATTTGAACAAACTTTATCATGATCTAGGACTTTTACCTTAGTAATGTCCAATTATTATTTAAATCTATTATTTCATGGACACCATTATGATATTCCCTTTCGTTATGCCTTATTCACACTTATATGTGGTGTATGTATGATTTCTTTTTATTTATGATCATAATTCATTGAAGATTTAATTAAATATACATATTTATTATATCATGGATATTATTCTTGTCTTATTTTTATACCATTTTTACATATGATTTTTTCTTTGAATTTTTTTATTGAATTAAATCTATGTATGAAGATTGATTTGGACTTGCAGTGACAGGTGGGGGCTAGTATTATATATCCCCTCGATGCATTGTCGAGTCTCATGAGGCAAAAAAGTTGGTGAAAAACGATTTGTGTTTGTTTCCAAGAAAAATTAGGTGGGTTTTTACCCACATAATTAGAGCATCTTGACGGTATAATGGTTCATGTTCCAGATACGTGACATCTAATAAATAAGCATTTTCATCATTCAGTATTCAGTTATTACATATCATGATGTTTTCACCATAAAAAAATATATGGTTGTATTTTCATTATTATTGTTTTGATGGCATGTTTTTTTAGATTATTTGCCTTTCCATAATGACTATGTCTTATTGAATTTGCTTTATTTGCCTTACTGAGTATTTAAGGTTTCCCTTTCATTTGTTTTCCTTCCCCAGGTTGTGAAGATGAAATCATTGAATAAGTGACAAGAAGAAAATTATTTTATTTTGTTATGTTTAATTACCAATGCAATAAGGGAACTATGTTTGCATTTAGTTCATAAAGACTATTAAACTTGTTGATCCTTGGTGATGTGATCTTTTTTATCTATATCATTATAATAAAATGACCACCGACTCTGGGATACTAGGGTCAGGGTTTTTATAGTTGGTATCAGATGAAGTTTTGTATAAACCTTGGGATATAGATGTTAAATAAACCTGAGAATTACAATAATTTATTAATTTGAATTTTTTTATCAATACTCATGATGATTGTGATATAACTTAGTGTGTTCTATTATTTAGTAATGGTGCATAATGGAAGAAAAGGAATCGATACTTGTGAACAATGTAGGGATTTCCCTTTTGAGAAATTCAATATAGTTAGTATTGGATCTGATCAGATCATGAAAATATTAAGACATATTTCTTAGGTTATGATGAATAACCATACTACACCAATGTTAGATCATTTCATGAGATAGAAGCCCCCATATCATGTTGTTGAATATGATGATATCGGTGTGGCCATCCCATTTAATGGATGGTGTATTCCTATTGAATAGTGGTAGAACCATTCTCAGGTTCTAGTTGGTTATGCCAGGTGTTTGTCGCCAAGCCGTGGTGATCAGGAATACGCTTTGCACCATGTGGCGGGCTGACTCGGTTGATGGTTCAGGTCAACCCGGGTTGGTTCATTATAATTTTTCTTTATAATATCATTCTATTAATGAAAAATTAGTAGATATTTTAGTAAATATTTGGATGTTTCTAACTTTGAGAAAATTTAGTTTCAACTTGGTCTGATCGAAATATGATTTAATTTTGTTATATTTGAAGAATATTTTCATACTTGGAGAGTAAGAATGTTAAATATGATTTATTATATGGTTTATTGGTATATTATTTCACATTCTGATACAATTTAATTCTTTTCATATCATTTTACAATTACTGGGATATATTAACATGTTTTCTTGGATACTTGTAACTTTTAAAGTTGACTTTAGGAGGATTTCCCACTATTTTATATGGTAGTTTCTAAAATTTTCATGCACTATTTTAAAGTTTCTATTTTATGTTAAAAATGAAGAGATGATGAAATTAAAGGATATATTTATTGTTTTTATTTACATTTATATTTAAAAATCATGAATTTAGGGTGATAAATATTTCTAAAAGCATGCTAAAATCTTTTCATTTTGGTTATGTTTGAGCATGTAGTTTTAATTTTTATATTACTTATTAGGTGCTGTAATTTTATTCTAATAGGATAATTTTTGAATGATTAAAGGGGATAAGTATTTTTAAATTTTATTTAATATTTAAAAAAAATTGAGCACCCTTGTTTTATTTTAAAGAATTAAAAGGAGAATTAAAACATAGATTTGATCTTTTTGAACAATTATAAAAAATGGTAAATTTTTTGTAATGATGTTAAGTATTATAATTATAAAAAGGGGATGTTTTTTGAGGTGGATATTTTCCACTTTATTTGTTTTTGTTTCAGTAATTACAAAATCCTTATTTTATTTATTCCTTCTAACATGAGTTTTCAAAAGAAACAAAGGGTTTCCTTATTTGAAGCTTCCACTGCTTGTAGAAGAAAATAATGGTGTTAAATTTATTTATTTATTTCTTAAATATTTTTTTATTTATGAAGTATTAATTATTTATTTATATTATATCTTGTTATTATAAATCTAAACACATTTTATGTGAAATATTTTTTTGTTTTTTTTAATTTAAGGACATTTTTTAAAAGTATGAAATCTATCATACGTGAGACATATTTCATATTGAGAAAAAAATTCATACAAAGTGTAATTTTTAATATGAAAAATATTTATTACGATATTTTCTATCTGATGAAATTTCATAATCATTTTTCTAGTTATAATCAAATCTTCACTTTTTCATGTGTTTTATGAGCTGATTTGGGATAAACATTGACATCAGTGTAAGTTGAGGAATGAATCATGTGCTAAGAAATTAACTAATTTTTTTCATTGTTGTATGATCCTTACACACATTAGATATTATCCTTATGTTTTTTATAAAATCATACTTATGAAGTAAATTTTATTCTTACATGGATACTTATGGTTTTCAAATGATCTTTACGAAAGGGAAAATCATATTACACACATATTGATACTTATGAATAATCATACTTATATAAAAATGATGGTTACACAGAATATGATAATACTTACATAGAAAGAAAATGATGTTTATGCAGGAATTTACGTTTATGAAAAATGATGTTTATGTTAAATGTGATCCCTACTTAAAAATGATGCTTATATAGAATAATATTTTTACGATCCAATACCTAGTCATTTTTTTATATATTGAAGTATTTATTTATTTAATTTATTTTTATTTATTATCATTATAATTACATAAACATAATTTTTGAACAACATTATTTTAATTATAGTGATGTAGGATATATTTTCAAGCAGATTAGTTAAGATTTACATGCGCATAAAATAGAGAAAAAGTGTGAAGATTTTTTTGGGAAATCAACATCGACCAACTCTAAAGTAGTTCATTAATTTCAAAAGTGTGACAATGAATTTGGGAAAGGAATAATATAAATGACTAATTTTTTTAAAATATATTGTGAATGCATATTTGAAGAGGTTTTTAATGAGGAAACTATTGGAGTTTGTGTTCTAGAACCAACTTTATGAAATTTATGATTACATGTATTCATGGTTTGGAGTATTAATAAATTTCTTATCACATCATAATTATTTATCTTCATGAAATTGTATGTGATAATGTCCTAAGGGTGCTATTCTCACTAAAAGGTCATAGAAATTCCCAATTATGATGAGAACCTAGAAGTGTGATGATACTATTATTAAATGCATGTTCTATAGTCGGATGATATTTAATGGTGGGACATGGATGATACTGGCTATCAGGGGTAGGGGGATTATAAGTCCTTTATACTTTTTCTCATGAAGTTCATCCATGTTAATATCAAGAAAGGGGGTTATGAGAACTTGACTTTCCAGTAATTAGTACACATTTTTATGTATCATTGGATGTTCCTATCTACAGACATGTGTAGTGATCATTAAACCTTAATATTACTATTAATTCATATTAGGAGTCACATGCTTTGATGTATTTATGAAACCTATGCCAATATATTCTTGTGGTGAGGTAGGATATGTTGGTGTGTAATGAGTTATATTTAATTAATGAATAATTCAATAAATAATTTACGTATTTTTTTAATGGATGTTGTTTCTTGGAACATTTGATGGTGATGGAACTACCTAATTAAGTCTATGTCCATGTTTTTTTATCGAAAATTTAATTTTTAAAAAGTTAAAGAAAGAAGCATCGAGCTCATAGGTTAATGACACAGATATACAACCTTCTTAATTATAAATATCGAGATGAAGGGATTATATTATGCAGTGTGATTTTAGGCGAGGTTGTATTTCATTGCAACATTAACTTATTTCTCTATGGGTGTTTTTCCATGTTGGTAGATGTTGACCTTAGACATTATGTGGTATTGCCTAATTTCACTGAGAAGGAGGCCTAGAGGGTCACACACTAAGTGTATCTGGAACCTCAATTAAATTCTATATGAATTTAAAATATTTAATAATTATTCATGTTTGGTTGATCATAAATGTTCAATCACTGATTATTTGAGATAAAAAAGGGAGTTAAATATTTTATAAATGATTATTCTCTAATTTAGTAAATATAATATTTATCTGTTTGTTGGTGAATATTGTAGGGATATTTATTTATTTAAATAAATGGTAATTTATGAAGTTTTTGTAAATACCAAGGAATGACTAGCTGAATTAATGGTTTGATGAGAAATTATATATTAAATATTATTTAAATAAATGTTAATTTATTTATTAAAGAAATAATATTTATTTATATATGAGTTTAGCACACGGAAATAAAATAACAATATTATTTTTACTATTATTTAGACATGGGGTTCACCATGGATTAATAAAATGATAAGGGATAATGTGAAATTATTTATTTACCAACCCTAGGTCTATAAATACCTAGTTATGCCATTTTATAACTCTATCCTAGCCATTAAAATCATTGCACGCATTGAATTCTACATATAATCTTATCAAGACCTAGAGATCTATTTTTCTAGAACACTCTCAAGAACAAAGAGTGATCCCCCTCCCACACCTTCTCGAGTCTAGAGTGAACAAAATAATCCTTACATCTTAAATATATTCCTATGGCAATAAATAATGAATGATACAGGCATTGGAGTCTTTTTTACCAACACTATGGTATTTCTATGACAATGTTTGCAGGTTCAAAAAGCACATGTGGATCACTGATAGAGGGATTACACCCTTAAATCCTCTCACCACAATGATGATATACTAAGGAGTGGTCTACCAAATCATTAATGGATAAATAATTCCAACATAAGGTAATTATTAATGTATATAAATTAATTACAAATTATATGTGATGAACGTGTATCATGGATTCTTGGGTTTTTATTCGTCTATTTATAATAATAAATATTAAAAAGTAGATGAATTTCCATTATCGGGCATGGTCCAAACCACTTTCACTATGCCTCAAAACCTACAAAAACTCTATAAATAGAGTTTGATAGAAATAATGAAAAGTTTTAAGGATAAACAAATTGTACAATGTGAAAAATAGATTTTATATATATGAAATGAATGATATAAATTTATAATATATGGTGCCACAATATTAATTACCAAACTTAATCATCTTGAACTCTACTTTTCCATACATAATTAAAGATTTTTTGACACTCAAAGCTTCAATTATCACTGGTTTCGATGGGTTTATATTCTTCTAATGTCTTTTGTGAACATTATTGTTGATTAAATCTTTTTTATTCAAAGTTATGATTTTATTGGTTATATTACCCATCAAAAGGTACATTGGTTTTTGCCTCCATGTTGAAAAAGGAAGGTCTTTGTGTTTTTTCTCCAGGGAGAAAATTTTAGGACTGTTTGAGTTATGACTCTAGGGAGAAAAAGGCAGGTTTTGGGTTGTGACTAAAAGGTTGATAAAATAACCAAAGGATTTCACCTTACTCCCCCTCCATTTCTCCCTCTCTTGGCATTGCCTTATCTTAGGGTTTATAGAATGCTTCTTCTTCAGTGAATGCACTCATGCTTCTCTTTTCCTTCCTATCCATGCCTCAGTGTTTTTTTATTCCCAATCTCTCATTCTATTTTCCCCCTTATCATGACTTAATCTTCATATTAAGTTTCCCATTCTACAAGAATTTTTGTGTTGAACCCCACCTTGGTCTTGTTCAGTAATAATTCATGGTGTCATGGGATGTGTTGATGTTATTGGTTGGTATATGTAACGCATTAGGTTTTTAGAAATCATATTCTCTCCATAATATATATGGTTATAATTATAAACTTTTATTTGATATGTTAAAGGAATTGAAATATATTAGGAAATAATTCGTACGAGATATGAATTAAACCAACAACATTTTATTCATTCATAATAATAAATTAAAAAAAGAACATGAAAGTAAGTATTATACGCCATAGATTATTAATCACCATGGACTATAACATCTATTAAAATTGAATAAAATAAAATGGGAAAATAAATAGAAAATATTAAAATCATTAATACTAGAAGATCTCTTGTGTCATCTTCACCTTTGAGGATCACTAATATCCAAAGAAAACCTATAATGAGGAAGAACATCATGAATAAAGAAGGCATATTGTCAGATCTAAAATGAAAACTATAGAAATGAGAAGTTTCAAAGGAATAAGTGTTGTAAGACTATATATAGGAAATAAATATGGTTGATGCAAATATGGTCTTTGAAAATATATTCACTTAAAATATATTCATCAGATATATATCCAATAGGTATGCTAAATTTGTGTATTGTTAAAAAATATAACTCACAATAAAATAAAAATATTATATTAAAATATTATATATATATATACATGTTGTGTATAAATTTAATTATTATTATAAAAATATGATATGTTGAATATATAAAAGTAAAATAAATATTTCAATACCAATGGAGTAGTAAAAATTAAATTTTAGAATATAAATAATTAATTAATGGTATTTTTTAAAACATATTTAGTATAAAACTAATATTTATTTTCAAAGAAATGTTTTATTAAGTATTTTATATTTTATCATAATAAACTAAATTAAAAAATTTAAATATTATTATATATGAACTAATATATTAACATCACTAAAATTTGAAATTGATGTGAAAAAATATTAAGAATACATAATGTTTTAAAATATGATTTTTCAATAAAAGAAGTTTTATTTATAACATATATTTTTCATTTAAAAGACAGATATATAAATTTTAGAATTTTAATTTTATAAAATAAAATTTGTTTTTTAATTCATTATATCAAAATTATCTTAGTATGATTTTTGGATATTTTTTTGAAATAATCGATTTTTAGGTGAATAGTAATATAGATTTTACTAAAACTTATCACTTTTATAATATATGAATAAATTAAAAGTATAATAAAATATTTTTATATAAAAATATATATATTTAATAAGTAATATAAAAAATTTAAAAAATTCTATGTTGAATTTATAAAACACGAATTTGACATTTTTGAAACTTTAGTAATATTTCACACTAAAATCTTTTTTTATACGCTTATATTAAAAATTAAACATTTTCAATTTTAGAAATTAAATATAACCAAATTTATTTACTATTTTTTCATCATTTAAATATTAATTAACAAGTTTAATTTCATTTTTAGGCATAAAGATAACATTAATAAGATTAAATTCAATTAATGTAATAATGGTAAAACAGTTTTTTTAAATAAATTGTTTTATTTATATCAGGTAATTTTTATATAATCAATAAAATTGATCTAATTTAAATTATGAATTTAATATTATTTTTAAATATATAGATAATTATATTAACACTCATTCAATAGGTAATAAATGATAAATAAGATTAAGAACACAGTGGTTAAAAGTTATTTTTCTACAAAAACTATTTTTCTTATATTATGTGTTTTAATTTAAATGTTTATTTTCTCATATTTAGGAATTGAATTAGACTAAATGAATATTAAATTTAGGTTTAAATGATAAAAATTTTGTAATAGGGGTTACCAAATATTTTTAAATAAAATATAAATTTCTTAGTTAAAAACTAGTTACTGAGGTAAAAATGAAAATGTTAAAATCACTACTAGAAATTGGTACATTTGCGATGGGGTATTTGAAACAGGATCTCTTTACAAATATCCTCTTAAGATGGGGCCCTGTCACAAATGTCTCTTTGTAGAAAAGAGCATCCCAAATATAGTTTTTTTCAACGGCCCATCGCAAAAAAGAAACTATTTGTGACGAGATGTGGATCTATCACAAATAGATTCCTCATGGTTTTTTAAATACCTTATTGTGCCGAACCATCGCAAATACTATTTACGACGGGGTGTTAGACCCATTGTAAAAATCCTTGCTGAGTTTTTGAAACCATTTTTTGTGATAGGCCATTGTAAATACTATTTGCGAAGGGACTCGTCGCAAATAGTGCAAAAAATAAAAAAATGAATAAAATAATAAATAATAATAATAATAATAATATAATATTAATATTAATGAAATAATAATATAAATATTAGTAAAATAAAATAAATAATCATATAATAATCATATAATAATAATAAAAAATATATTGATAATATAATATTTTTATTTTTATTAATATTAATGAAATAATAATATTAATTTTATTAATTTAATAAAAAATTATAAAATAATAAAAACCATAATAATCAAAAAAATATAAAATAATAATAAAAAGAAAATAATCATAAATAATAATTAATAAATTAATAAAATTAATAAAAAAATTAAATAAAATAATAAATAAATAAATAATAAAAATGTAATATTCGCAATAATATAAAAAATACACTATATAGAAATATAGATGGTTAATATTACAAACAAAATTTATATTCAAATGTTTTATCATAAAACAATAAATAGATCACTGAGGGGGAGGGTTGTCAAGAGGAGTTGGAGGAGAGATGGAGGAGATGGTTGAGGGAAATCCATCCCTAAACCAAGAGTTAGACGTCACATGTACTCCAACTGCTCCAGATCCTATTGTTGTCGCCATCGAGCCATCTTCTCCAACATCTCTTGTTTCTATTGTTGTTGCTACTAATATCGTAGGAGCTCACCCTACTGTTGGTACTACCATTAACGCATTTGCACCTTCTCCCTACGCATTCTCTCTATAAGATCACTTTGAGCTTGCAGCTATTTTTGATACTGTGGAGCAGATGATGATGACTCTCCACGAGCTCCTCTCAAGCTAAATAATGACATCGCAACAGTTCCATAATAATCAAAAGGCGTCAATCGAGAGATGATACCAACAACTTGGCCTTTCTCGAAGGCATACTAGGTCACCTGCATCCATGTTGTCTCATCAAATCGGTAGGCATTGGTCTGAGTATCAGTATTGACCTGACTCTCAGTCTGTGTCTGAGATTTCATAACCTTGTATAACTCTTTCAACTGTAATTTAAGATTAAAATAGTTAAAATATTATTTCTAGTTAAATTTTAAACTCAAAAAAAATATACTGACCACAATCTGACACTAGCGAGCACCTCTAATCTCACCAGTGGTCAGATCACTGCACATCCTCCTATAAATGTTGAAATTTATAAAATGGGACTATTCGACTGCCTATATAAATATAAAATAAACCTTTTACATTTAAAATTACATAAAATATTTAAAAAAAAATACTTACATTATGCTCTGTATGTGTACTGAATGTAAGACTACCAGCTTGATATGTCACCTCCTGTCTCCCATGATTTTGTCAACCTATCGATGATATAATCTGAAAACAACCACCCAACCAGTATGAACATAATCCATCCCAAACCTGAGATGAAATGTAATCAACTCAGTGGGAATGAAAAGACTCATCAAACTATATCACTCATGCTTTCTCCATTGATTTTCTTCTCAAATTCTGTAAAAACTGACATCAATGCGGACACATAATCTCTTGCCATGACATCCAGATAGCATCACTCATACTCTCATAGATGGTATACCATAAACCCTACAAATAATTTATAATACCAAGTTATTAATTAAATTAATTTCAAAATAAATATTATTTATTTATGTACCAAAAAATGATTGAACATGCGGTGCTACACATCAATGAGAATATGATCCCACGAGACTCATGCTTTAGAAAAATAATTGCACAATATAGTGGTCCCCTGTCTAGTAAATATATAAGTAAATATATGAAAAAAAAAGAACAAATAATCAAAAAATTATTATATAAATAAATTATTTAAAACAAACTAAAATACAAAGGTAAACATACCTCTGCATGCATGGAACGAAATGCTCTATTTTATCCAATTGTGTTCTTTCCCAAAGCCATCAATTTTCTTTTGGTTTATTGTTGGTCCAAATGTGATAAGAGGTAATGAAGATACAATTGATTTCGACTCTATACCTGAGATCATTGTTGGAGGTCCATCTCTTTCAATTGTGCCTTTTTTAAATGATATTTGTTCCTCCAAAAAAATATGATCAGTTAGAAGGAATCTGTGATGACAGTTAAAAAAACAAGGTTTTTTTTCCATTGATGAGCATAAATGCTTTGTTGTCTCTCATAAAGTATAGACATGATTTTGGGTCATGTGTACTCCAGCTAGATAACATACCATATGCTAGGAAGTCAATAATTTTCCACATCAATGCAGCTTTCAGCAAGAAATTTTGTTTCGTAGCAACATCAAATATACTGACACCATTACTCCATAATGAATTTAACTCATCAATCAAAGGTTTCAAATAAACATCAATATTCTTTTTCGGATTTCCTTGAATTAATAAGGTCAAAAAGATATATGGTTCCTTCATCAACATACAAGGAGGTAAACTGTAAAAAGTTATAAAGAGAGGACAACATGAATGCTGACTACCATAAGAACCAAATAGACAGAAACCATCAGTAAAAATACCCAATCACACATTTTAGGCTTCTAAAGAAAAATATGGATGCACTTGGTCAAAATGTTTTCCATGAATCACCATCAGAGGGATTATTTAAGATTTTACCAGTTGGAATATTGGTTTTGTTCCATGACATCAATGTCACTTTGTTTTGAGACATAAATAAATGCTGCAATCTGGGTGTAAGTGGGAAATATCTCAATTATTTTACAAGAATCAATCCAGACTTCCCTTGTTGAGCATCTTTATACCTCTATTTTCCACATTGGTACAACTATCCAATGACTCATTTTCACCATAATATAAGATCCAATCATTTGAACATGCATGAATCTTCTGATAACTAAGACCCAAATTACAAAACAGCCTCTTTCTCTCATAGAAATTTGTAGGTAACACATTTCCTTTAAGTAGAAGTGTTTTTACCAAAGGTAATATCAGATAAAAACAGGTATGTGACATTCCATTATTAGATTTAATATCCATAAATTTAGAAACTTGTTCAAATTTGATTATCCTACAACCAGGATATAAGACATCCTCAGCGGTACTGAACAACTCATAAAAATGAGATGGTTCCGACTTATGAGTTAAATTAATATCATCCTGGGTTTCATCTTGTTGAAAAGACGGACCTTCCATATCATGTAATAAATTTTGAAACCGTACTGGATCCAGAAACAAATTATTAGTATCTTCTCTGAAACTGTGTTCACCATGTTGATACCAAAAAACATAATCTGTTTGAAAATCAAAATGCAATAAATGACCCCCAATGTTGTCAAATGTATCAAACATTCTTAGATCATATTTTTTATAAGGACACTTAATTGTCCTTTCTGAAACAAATTCTTGTTTTTATTATGCAAATGATAAGAAAGGTTCAACACCCACAATATATATAGGATTTAAACTAGAACCGTTTAGATTCTTGCACTGATTTATCCAAGTGTGATCATCTAATAATGATTATTGTCAACTTTCTTGTTCCATATTTCTCTAAAAATATTAAATAATTAGTTTTTTGTATAATTTGATATATGAAAAACACAATCCAAAAAAAAGATAATTAAATTCTCATTTCTATCAAATCATAATAATTTCTATTATTTCATACTTATTTATAGTATTTTTAAAAATTTCATACTAATATACACTAACTTATAATAATTTATACTAACTACCACTAATTATTATTAATTAGAATTAATTTCTAATAATAATTTCTAATTACCAGTGACACAATTTCCAGCAGATTGGTGGTATCTCTTTTGCCTGATGACTCATATCCACTATCTCTGACTAAAATCACTATAAAAAATATTCTTTGAAATACAGATATCTAAATATTTATGCACGAGGATGGAGAGCAGGGAGGCCTCACCATGTTGTTCTCAATTCTCATGCATACAAAAATGGATATATGTACATTAGAGGAGACTTTTCATAGTGATTTCAATAGAAGAAAGTTTCAAAGAGATGAGTCATTGGGAAAAAGTGCCTCTTTTTCCCCACGGCTCATCTCCTTGCAACTTTCTCCGACTGAAATCAGTATGAAAAATCTGCCTCGACGTACGCATATCCATTTTCGTATGCATGAGAATGGAGAGTAGGAAGGCCTCACCACGCCGCTCTTCATTCTCATGCTTATGAAAATGGATATTCGTACGTGAGGACAGATTTTTCAAAATGATTTCAGTGGGAGAAAATTGCAAGGAGATAAGGTGTCGGGAAAAAGGGAGTCGTCAATCCACTAGAAATTATGACAATTTATTACAATTTGTTACAATTTATTACAATTTCTTGTTAATTATTTCTAATTATTTCTAATTATTGATATTTATTGCTAATTATTAGTAATTATTTCTAATTATTAGTAATTATTTCCAATTATTGCAAATTATTACTAATTATTGGTAATTATTAGTAATTATTGGAAATTATTATAAATTAATTACTAATTATTAGAAATTAATTACTAATTATTAGAAACTAATTACTAATTATTAGAATTTATTACTAATTATTACTAATTTTTGCAATTTATTACTAATTATTAAAATTTATTACTAATTGTTGCAATTTATTACTAATTATTAGAATTTAATACTAATTATTAGAATTCATTACAATTTATTACTAATTATTACAATTTATTACTAATTATTACAATTTATTACTAATTGTTACATTTATTATAATTTATTACTAATTATTACTAATTGTTGCAATTTATTACTAATTGTTGCAATTTATTACTAAATATTTTAATTTATTACTAATTATTTCAATTTATTACTAATTATTATAATTTATTAATAATTCTAGGAATTTATTACTAATTATAATTAATTATTAGAATTTATTACTAATTATTAGAATTTATTACTAATAATTAGAATTTATTACTAATTATTAGAATTTATTACTAATTATTACTAATTATTAGAATTTATTACTAATTATTACTAATTATTAGAAGTTATTACTAATAATTACTAATTAATAAAATTTATTACTAATTATTAAAATTTATTACTAATTATTAGAATTTATTACTAATTATTACAATTTATTACTAATTATTAGAATTTATGACTAATTATTACAATTTATTACTAATTATTAGAATTTATTACTAATTATTACTATTTTTACTAATTATTAAAATTTATTATTAATTATTAGAATTTATTACTAATTATTACGAATTGTTGCAATTTATTACAATTTATTACTAATTATTACAATTTATTACTAATTATTAGAGTTTATTACTAATTATTAAAATTTATTACTAATTATTAGAATTTATTACTAATTATTGGAATTTATTACTAATTATTAGAATTTATTACTAATAATTAGAGTTTATTACTAGTTATTAGAATTAATTAATAATTATTAGAATTTATTACTAATTATTTATAATTTTTATAATTTATTACTAATTATTATAATTTATTACAAATTATTATAATTTATTACTAATTATTATAATTTATTACTAGTTATTGGAATTTATTACTAATTATTACTAATTGTTGCAATTTATTACTAACTATTACAATTTATTACTAATTATTACAATTTATTACTAATTATTAGAATTTATTACTAATAATTAGAATTTATTACTAATTATTTTTTTTTTGATTCCAAGAAATTTATTGAATCAAAAAAAGGGGGGTACATGGTAATCTCGAGGTGTAATGTGCTTACACCCTCTGAAATTTAAAGAAGCCAAAAAAACATACATTGAAAACCAAAGAAAAATGCAGTTTGACCTCCAAGATGAAGAGCAGCCCTACTGCAGGGCAATGGACTTTCAGTCCTACTCCAAGTAGTGCAGCAATTGGGAAAGCTCCAGGGTCCCAAGGTGATGTTCCACTGGCCGGGGTCAACAGAGGTGGCAGGACACTTGCAGCCTTCATGAGAAGAAGGGGCAGACCACGCCTTACTTGTATCCATCTGAAAACAAGAATGCATCCAAACAAAAAATACAGCATCAAAGAACCAGGAAAATAGCATCCAGTAGCTTCCAGGTTCCAACAGACAAGGAGTTTATTGCAAGCATAGCAGATCTGGATCAGCAACCAGAGGAGGAGTCCCCAACCAAAAACAGGCTAAATCAGCACATCCGGAGACTGAAAGGAACCATCCAGAATTAGGATGATTTGGAACTCATCTTTTCTTTTTCCTCGGCAATGGATCTTTTTATACTAAGGAATTCAGCATGAGATATCTTTTTTTCTTGAAATTCTTGCTGGGCAATTTCTTGTTGCCTGTCCATATACTGAATCCATACTTGTAAATCCTTCTCATCAAAATTCTGAGAAAAGTAGTACAATTGAGTACTAGAAGCAGCAACCAAAGTATTATCTTGAGTTTTCTCTGCATGCAAAGGTTTGGAGGCCTCAACCAGAAGTTCTTCCTTAGGAGCCTCAACTGGTTCAGACTTGGAAGCATTCATTGATCTGGTCACAATTGTGCGCTCAGTGTTCGAGAAATCCTTTCGTCTTCTAGATTTTCTTGATTGTGGGGTAATAAACCCATCCTCATCCACAAGGGGTTTCTTACCTTTTTTTGCCATTTCATTTATGAATGTTTCAGCAATCAGATCTGGTTTATCCCTTAAACCAGAGGGTGCAAGCTCTCCTACAACTTCATTCCTTTCTAGAACATGTGTGTCATCTTGATTTTGGACAAGACCCTCTTTATTACTTGAGGTAGGGGGGTCACACCCTTTATCAATGACCACCTTAACAGGATCTTGAAAAGAAGCCTGATTGGGATCTGGAATCAGATATGCATCCTCTGTTACAGCCATGGACGAACCTCAACTTGACTCCCATCAGTGTGGTTATCCTTAAAGTTATCTCTAGCCATCAAGTTAGAGATTATAGGATCAACAAAATCAACCATGGCATCCTGAGCATCATTCTTAACGGAAACAGTTTGATTGTTTTGCATACTTAGTTTCTGTTTTTGGACCCATGTTGGCTTCACATGTATTTGAGAGATATCTTTCCCACAATCTTTATAAGAATGACCTGCTCTATAGAATTTTTTACAAAAAGGTGGAAGGTTTTCAAATACCACATCCTGGATAAAACCGCTCTCACCATTTTGGATCCAGAAACAAGAAGGAAACTCTTTAGAAAGGTCAATTTCAGTGCAAACTCTAGCAACTGAAGGCCGAGTGAGATTCAAAGTGGCATAGTCTAATTTAATGGGAGTTCCAAATAGTTTTGCAATTGAGAAGAGGGCCATCTTCTTAAATAAATGGATCGGAAAATCTGGAAAAGCAAGCCAGATGGGAGCAATGGGAGACTCAAAACCCGGCACAAAATCAGGAGACCATTTATGAACTTTCATGATAGCCCTCCCAAAAGACCACGAACCACGCATCCAGAAACGGTAGAAATCAGATTCTGAAGAAAATCTAAACAACACATTCCTAGCGTTTAAAAATCCAATGCTAAAATCAACAAATCCAATCCTTTCTAATGTCTTGCGCAAGAACAGAAGCGGGGGACGATGATTTGAGAATTCCCCGACCAAGGCAAAATTAAAATCAGAGGCAAGAGCGCTTACCTCCTCTTTCGAGAAAGAAATTGCAGTTAGACCTCGGTGCTTGAATACCTTTGGCGAGATAGTTTCCTCCTTCCTCAGAGCAGAACTCGAAGATCCACCATCAACCACTTCGGCGAAAGATCGGCCGTCTTTCTTCCACCCTAGGTTAGGGTTTCATATGTCGCCGCCCGACAGGGCCCCCGCTTCGGCCATCATGGTCACACATCTCTTACTAATTATTTGAATTTATTACTAATTATTAATAATTTTAGCAATTGGTTACTATTTATTACAATTTATTACTAATTATTAGAATTTATTACTAATTATTTCAATTTATTACTAATTATTAGAATTAATTACTAATTGTTTCAATTTATTACTAATTGTTGCAATTTATTACAAATTGTTGAAATTTATTACTAATTGTTGCAATTTATTACAAATTATTACAATTTGTTACTAATTATTAGAATTTATTACTAATTATTACAATTTATTACTAATTATTAGAATTTATTACAAATTGTTTCGATTTATTACTAATTATTGCAATTTATTATTAATTGTTGTAATTTATTACTAATTGTTGTAATTTATTACTAATTATTACGATTTATTACTAATTATTACAATTTATTACTAATTATTACAATTTATTGCTAATTATTAAAATTTATTACTAATTGTTGCAATTTGTCACAATTTATTACTAATTGTTACAATTTATCACTAATTATTACAATTTATCACCAATTATTGCAATTTATCACCAATTATTACAATTTATTACCAATTATTACAATTTATTACCAATTATTACAATTTATTACCAATTATTACAATTTATTACCAATTATTACAATTCATTACTAATAATTACTAGTTATTCCTAATTATTACTAATTATTGCAATTTATTACTAATTATTTCAATTTATTGCAAATTGTTACAATTTATTACTATTTATTAGAATCTATTACTAATTATTAAATTTTATTACTAATTATTAGAATTTATTTCTAATTATTACAATTTTTTCAATTTATTATTAATTATTACAATTTATTACTAATTATTACAATTTATTACTAATTATTACAATTTATTGCTAATTTTTATAATTTAATACTAAGTACTATAATTTAATACTAATTATTACAATTTAATACTAATTATTACTAATTACTAACAATTAATATAATAACTATTAATTAGTACCAATTCATACTAATCACACATAATTATTTGTAAAATTAAACATAAACAATGATAAATAAAACTATCTAATTCTAATTTAAATTAACTCCAGCTAATTA
Source organism: Viscum album (assembly GCA_963277665.1). NCBI lineage: Eukaryota > Viridiplantae > Streptophyta > Magnoliopsida > Santalales > Viscaceae > Viscum > Viscum album. The sequence goes on from OY728161.1 coordinate 1,836,397,337, forward strand.
ACAATAATTATAACTAAAATAAAATAAAATGAATTGAGTAAAAAATAAAAGAAATAGGTAAATACCTTAACACTGAAACTTTTGAATGATATAAGCTGCGAATAATGCCTTGAATTAAAATTTTAAACTATTTAAATTTTTGGGAGGAAATTTTCCACCAAAGAGAGGGAGAGGTAGAGAATTGAGTGAAATGAGAGAAAAAATGGGTTGGGATATATATAGGTAAGATTAGTTGCGACAGAATTATTTGTAATGGGACTCCCGTCACAAATAGTGTTATTTACGATGGTTCCCGTCGCAAATGTCCACCATCCCTATTAATTAGGGGCGGTGGTTAAAATGTCTTTTGTGGTGGGGCCCATCACCCCGTCACAAATACTAAAAAACGTCGCCGAGTATTTACGACGGGCTATTATAGCCCATCGCAAATACCCTTTCCCGTGATTTGGCACGCAAGGTGCACCAAACCTTTTGCGACGGGAACCATCGCCCCATCGTAAAAACCTTATTACTTGCGACGGGTTGGTACTCCCGTTGTAAAAAAGTCATTCCGAAAGATTAGTTGTGACGAGACACTAACCTATCGCAAATGTCCACTTTTCCCGTAGTGAATGTAAAAACATATGGAAAAAGACTTGAAACATGTTTAAAACTTGTGTTTAAAGTATTGGTTGAGTTTTTCTCAACCCAAAATAACCTCACACTCTATTATTATGAAATTTTGGAGTCATTGACCAAGGAACAATGCAATGATGCCATGAAAGTTTAAAGGGTGTTCCTAAAAGTGTCATTTTATTCAATTATAAAAGGGGATCACTTCCGCCCATCCATGGTTACACATCCCATCAACTTTTCCCTTTAAAATTTACCCAAATTACCTATAATAGAATTACTTTTTTTATCTATAATACCCTAGTCTCTAGAATTTAGCTTAATGTCTTATTTTCCAAGATCTCTAATTGAAGATCAAGTCTACAATGTAAGTATTACCTTCTTTATAATATTCTCTCCTTAATCTTCATATTAAAAATATCTTATATACATAACAATTTACTAAAATTAGTATCATTATTATACATATATGTTATTATATTAATATAATAACCATTATTTATTCCTCTCCATCAGATAAGAAAAATAAAAGTGTCGTTAGTGCGTTGCACGAACTACCGCCTCCACAAAGCGACATCTTCTGTTTTTGTACCACCTCTCATGGTTGGTTTTAATAATGGAATTGATAAATAATATGATGTATATGATATATATAATATAACTATGATTATTAAATATCAAATTATCTTATACTTTAATTCCATATCATTCTTTGAAAAATATAATTTTGATCGTGTGTTGTGCGGACTACCACCTCCACAAAGTAACGTTTTTCATTTTTTCCCTAATGATTTTAATTATTTATAGAAACCAAATAAAATATTATTATATAAATTAAAAAAATATAAATAATATCATTATCTTTCTATTATAATTATATTATAAAAATGTTTAATCATACTCACCCATAGGGATATAGCGTGTTCATGTTTGGGTTTGTTCAACCACCTAATTGAATAATTCTATAAAACGCTATCAAGGATGACTATGAGAACTTAAATATCATTATTATTATAATTTAATAATAAATTAATGATTTTTTTTCATAATAGTTATATTACGTATTTAACTTATTATTAAAATATCATATTCAGTCACTAAAACTACTAAAATAAGCTGACACTGGTTCAATTTTTACACAAACATAAGCAAAATATATATAATAAATAAATAGAATATGATAATAAATGGTTCATATTAAATTAAATATATAATAATAAGGTTCTTAATAAGGTATATAATAAAAATAATTTTATTATTCAAGAATTTAAGCACATTCATATAACAAATCTCGAATAGGGTAACGATTTCTTGCTCAATCACCCTTTATTGAGGCATGCTTTGATATTATGCCCCAATATTCATTCATATGGTGAAAATACTTCCCATTTGACTTATAATATCCTAAATTATTATTTAACGTAGAAACTTCACTTCTATTCATGTTCTCCCTTTATGTGGTCTATGATTGATCTCTTCCCAAAAATATAAAGGTCTTTCATAACTCAATATGCTTTCTTGAGTTATAATATTTCTCATTGATTTATCTTTCATTTCATATAAAACATACTATTTATATATTTTGAGATCTCTCTTGATTGAAAAAATTGATCTATATTATCATGGATGAAGTTTACAGCTTCTTGGATTCAAGGAATATATCCAATATTATTTGAAATAAGGAAGCATGCATTTTTTCGAAAAGGTTTTATGGTAATTTAGGTTATTACAATGTCTCAAGATAATATATGATGAGGGTACTCACATGTTTGGAATGTGACAACCAAGTGCTACTTTAAAATATATGTGGGATCAATGTTAAGGTTATCTAGTTAACTTATTTATAAAGTTTTGGATTACATATTTTGGAAGGGTTACATGGTTAACTATTTACAGAAATTTTAAGTTAAACTTTAAATGAAGTTTGTGAGATTAAAGTATTATCTCACCCATGAGGATTTATTCATATTAGATAAAATGTTCTAAAAAAAATTTGATGATAACTAATGATAGATGGGATGTATTATCATGGATCTCACAATCTGTAAGTGCTTTCAGAATGAAAAATTCACCTTCCTTTTTGGGAGAAATAAGTGATGTGGAAATTGATCAAGGAACAACAAAGGTTGAGGTTTTCCAAAAATCACAGAAGTATATCTTTTCATGAAAATTATTTAGCTTTAGGAAAATGATCTCAAAATAAAATTTTATCCTAATACCTTAATTTTTATTGAACATGTTTCCTTTTAGATCATCACATATTTATGAATTTGAGGTCCTTAACAATCTATTGATCATTCACTTGTTTGTGATTGATAACCTCAATCACTCCCTATAAATATTTACACCTTTCCTCAAAGTCCATATTTTCTCTTGACGCAAATGTTCTCCCATGTGGAAACCTAGTTATGAGTTACTTTGGGCAACCGCATGTTTCCAACATCCCATTTTTAAAGGAAGTTTTATTATTCATTTTTATGATGTGGGTTTCTATAAAAGGAAATTTTGAGTATTAAACCTTTAATAACCTAGAAGAATATTGAGGAAGAAATTCATTTTAAGGGGGGTAGAATGTAACACCCCAATATTTTGTGAATTATTATTTTTTAATTAATTTAATCTTTTGATATTTTTAATTTTACACAACACTGAATATAGATTTTGTTATACGAAAGAACTAAGAGTGGTTTGCAATATATACAACACCAAGTGAATCTTATACTGCACGTCATGCTTATATTAGCTTGAGGTACATACAACACTATGTTTTGATTGTATTACACACAATACTGAGTCTCTTTGATAGCTTTTATTACAAGAAAAGTTGATTTTTATTGAACTATAAGATACTATTAATATTATTATTAAAATATTATTATAGCTACCACATAGTCATGGGAATGGAAGTTACGAATAAGATTAACTAAATTTTGAAAATAGTATTTACACATATATATAAAATTAATTATTTTTTTATCAATTATTATAATTTAATGTAATAACTATTTGAAAATAAAGAAATTACTTTTCTAAGAAAACTATATTTCTACGTACAAACACAATTTTATCTAAATAATTTTAAAAAAACTTATGATTAATGTTTTCAATAAAATTTATATATTATATATTCAATAAATATTTTTGATACTCATCCAATATATTTTATAGGTATAATATAAGAATAAATCCATTTTTATGAATAAAAATATGTATTTTTCTAGAAGTTAATTTTACCGCATTTTAATAGTGAACCCATTTTAAATTTATTTTTGGCACCTTTATAATTTTTATTTGACAAAATAAACTTCATTTTTGAAAACGGAACATAAAAATTGTATTAGGGTGAATTTTTGGTATTTTTTGTGAAGTTTCATTTTTTGATGAATAGTGAATAATACTGAATTTTAATTCAAACCTTTTATTTCGTCTAATTTATTTATAAGGTTAAATTCTGTTTTTGTAATACCCCAACCCCAGTTGCCCGAATCTGGTGCATTAATTTAATACATTCGCATGATTTCAAGGAATCAAATCTCAAAGGACCGAGTAGTTTGGTAGTTTTGAAAAACTAGATACATACATAGGATCAACATTACAACTTGAAATGAAATACGCACAACATATAAGTTTTATTGGGAACATCCACAAATCTAAGTTTATCCCTACAGGGAATTCATAAAAAACTTCTTCATGTCCTAAGAAAATGAAACATAAGAAAGGGGTGAACTTATATGCTCAGTAAAGGTAAAAAAAATACATCAGAAGATATCATAAACATAAACATTAGACATGGTGAATGACTAAAAACATATGCCTTTAAAAATAATAAACTTGAACACATTATGGAAGGAATATGAGCTGAGTAAATATTTCCATAATAAAAAATAATCATGGGTATTCTACTAGTCGAATAACCACATGGACTATGAATTTCTAGCTTCATAATGTGGGAAATGCATATTTTGGACATTCTGAAACATACCGTCAAGGCCTCGTCCAAGACATCTAAAAATGATTAAGCCCTCAGCCAAAACCATATCTAAAAATTGGAAAGGCCTCGACCAAGTCCATATCTATTTGTCTCATGAGACCTACCAATGCATCAAGGGGATATAGTGGGCCCCACACATCACATACTAAGTCCAATTCATTCCTCATATGAAAGGGGTGAACATAATCAATGTATACATTCATATTAAAACTAACATATGAAATGTAAATATCTTTCCCAAATCATTAAACATAAACACTAACCATTCGGAATAATATGGTGAATGGTATCAAGATGGCACATCCATATTCAAACTAATCAGAAACCCTTCAACAACATATTTTATATGATATCATAATAAATAACCCTCAATGAAGTACAATATTCAACAAATGATTTTGACATAGATGAAGATATTTTTAAATGAGACCATTGAAAAATTCTTGAGGAAATAATCCTTGAACATTCCAAAGTGTTCCATACCACCTTGAAACATTCAAATCATAATCCCTTAGAATATCATGAGAATAAGGAGACTATTTATATGATATACCAAAGGTCAGTATATACACCACATGCATGGAATAAGTGGTGAACAAGGCATGTACCACATAAAAGTTAAAGTGATATGAGAAAAATCCTTTTTACTTTGGAAAGAATATTCCTTTTGTAAAATCATTTTTATTTGCCATGAAATCAGATTATAAACATGTATATCCAAGAAAATAAAAGGTAATGTCATTGAAATTATATTTGAGGCTTAAATAAAGTCTTATTGAGGTGAAATAATTTAAAAAGAGTTTTTAAGGAAGCTTTAGAAATAAAACATTTTAGTGCGGTTTAAGGAAAATATTAATGGATTTTAAAGCACAGAGGAATGTTTGCTTTCATAAAACCAGAAATGAAACAAAATAGTTTTTTCATGTTAAAATATTTTATTTTAGAAATATAAATATGGAATAAAACATATTATAGAGTGAACTTCAAAATAGGCAAGAATTCGAGAAGTTCCTTGAATCGGGCTTTCATTTCAAAAAAATTGAATGATTATTTTAAAACATATAACTCCCTATAAAATAAAAAATAATTGTGATTGGTAAACATAAATAGAAAATTCACACATACTTTATTATTAGTAAATAATAATGAATAATAATTTAATTTAGGTGAATAGAGAATAAGAGCAACCCGAATGAAAATGGAGGTTCTGGTAGAAAATACTTACAACTTTTAATATTTTGAATCGTATGACCCCAAAATTAATAATAATATAATTATAAATTTAATATAATTAAAATTAATATATTGAGGATATAAAACATCAATGGGAAGTATACATACACCATACACAAGTAATAGTAGTGATTATGGAATATCTCAAAAAAATGGAAGTGAGGTGAAGAAATGAGTTACCTAAAGTCCGATGGTGTTCTTCACTTGATCTTAATGACCTGAATAATCTAATTTGGGTTCATTAATTAATAATTCTAGAACCTCATATACATTTAATTGATTTATTTTAACCATATTAGGTTCATTCATGGCCTTTTTTATGGGTTTAATAGGTTCGATTTTATTGTTTTGGAAGCATTTTCTTCTTTGGTTTTCATGATCAGTTTACTTGTATTCATGAATGGAAGTTCGTTTGAAATGTAGTTAAACATCCAGAATTTTTAATATATTTTATTAGTGAAATTAAATATATATAATTTATCTTATAATGATCTTGGTTATATTCCATGAGGATGACTCATTAGATAAAAGTTAATAATAAACGCTTGGATTAACTTGGCGGTTTTGTGTATAATGAACTTGTTTTGTATTATTATTTTATATAATGAGTGTGTAAAGATTACAGAACATTAAATAAGATAAAATACATATATTATGATCTGGTTCAACCAGTAGAAAGGTTTCATGACCAGTCTTTAAGATAGTAATACAAATTGAAAACCCATCTTCCTTTAACGTGATAATTAACACATCTCAGACAGTGTTCTCATTTATAGTATAAAAGGAGGGTAAAGAAGAGATTATGATGGAATATTAAATTATCATAACAAAATTATAGTAAATATAAGGTACTTTATTTTTCATGAATAATTGGATAATAGGTAGGGATAAGGTATAAGTGAGAAAGAATTTAAAAGAGAAAAAGAAGAAATCTTACCTCTTGGATATTTCTCTTTTGAAACCACCTTAAGGATCTTGTAAGTGGTCATTTTGTGAGTCCAGAAGCACTAGAATGTGTCAAGGGATGAGGAGGATGGAATTCGGCAGAGTTTTTCTGAACAAAAAGGCTTATGGTTGTGAAATTTGTGAATGAACCTCCTTTTATAAGTGAGGTGAGGGGTTACATAGGAATCACAAAAATTATTAAAATATAATAAATATATTATAGGGTTTAAGACTTCAAAAAGGTATAGAATTATAGGGGGTTAAATTTTAAAAGTAATATTATCATTTTTGGTCTTTTTCAATAATTTTGGGATTTTTAAATAATTTAATAATATATTTTATTCATGAAAAACAATTTTTTCAAGATAAAAACTTTTCATATCTATGACTTCAAACACATCAGAAAAAAGTTTAAAAATCGAATCAAATTTTATATTATATCATAGAAATGTCATATTCATATAGGGAATACATGAATTAGCTTAAAAATATAAAATTATATTTATTTTATTATTTTTAATATCCTTTATTTTATTTATTCATTAATTAAATTAATACTGCGTCATATTTGTGGAAGCCATTATGGTATTTGTTTGTTATCTAAAAATTAAAAATAAAATTCCATGGGAAAGATAATTTTATTATATTTCCAAGCACTATTCTTTTTTAAATAAAACCTTCGGAAAATCTCATATAAAAATATCATTAAAATTAAAAACTATAATGTGACAACCTGATTTTCTTCTAAAATAAAATATAATAAAGGCTTTAAAGTAATTCATGTGGGTCCAAAATGTCCAAAATTCAAATCAAAACTTGATAATAGTCTAAAAATGATTATATAAAATGTTGTATCCAAAATATGTGTCAACTAATAATTCTTATAATTTTAATTAAAAACATTTTATTTATTTTTCTTATGTTTGCACAAGCGCTGCATCGGCGTTGCATAAGCATTAATGTTAATTATTTCATATATAAAAATTAAAAATAAAATAATATCAAAAATATAAATTAATTAGGTTCAAAATAAAATTATGAATTTATTCATTATGTATATTCACTCTTATACATAACAAGACATCTGCTTAAGTTTGTTATTTTGTCTTTTCTTGCCCTGCACAAGCATTGCACAGACATTTGGATAATACTCATGTTATATAACACTAAAATTAAAAATTAAAAATAAAAGATATAAATAATATATAATAATTAATAAATAAGTCATGGAAAAAAAATTATCACTCAATTATTATGTAAATTACCAAATTTAATTTTGTCAACTTGCGTAGGAACTGCGTCGACATTGACAATAATTTTTATACTTATCATGAAAAAAATATATTTTTCATGTTCTAGATTAATTGTGTAAAATATTACACTTGTAATATAATTATTTAGTTATTAAATGTTTTAAATAAATTTTTATATCATAATAAATTCATGATGATGTCACGAAAAATGTCGTATTTTAAAAAAATGTATTTTTTACTATTCAACAAAAGTTAAACTGTTTCGTAAAAATCCCAAAAATTAATCCAAACCATTTTTCAACATGCAGAATCTAAAAATTAACTCCATTTTAATAAAATAATTTTCTAAATATGATAAATTTAATTTTTAATTAAAATCATCATTTACTCAAAAAATACCAATTTTAATATTATAACTGATTTTATGACACATCGAAAAATTAACTAGGGTCTCATAAAATTCTCTTATAATCATAGGAAAACAAAATATTTATTCATGAATACATTTTATTAAAATGGATTATCTTTTAAATTAATCTATTAATTGTAAAATTTTAATTCATTATTTATTGCTCATAAAAATACCAACACTTAATTATTAATTTTTAAAATATTCACTCTCGTTTATAAGGTGCCTAAATTTTATTTTTACTTACATTGGTGAGTAACTATTCATAAGGGTACATTACTATTCATAAGGTCCAATTTACTATTCCTAAGGGTGAAATACTATTCAAGTTACTATTCAAAAGGGTATATTACTATTCATAAGGGTCAAATTACTATTCATAAGGGCACATTACTATTCATAAGGGTCAAGTTACTATTCATAAGGGTGTATTAATATTCAAAAGGGTAGGTTACTATTCACCAAAAAATCAAGTTGATTCTATCATACTCCAAATATCACCTTGATCGCAACCGTGTATATCTGTTTTTTAAAATTCAAAACACAGAAGTGGAAAATTTAAGTTTAATGGATAGGTTATGACTGTCTCCTATAAATAACCAAGTTTTGTTTCATAGAGACTCAGTGATTCATGCAATAAGTTATATAATGAATTGAAATTATTCATACCATAAAATATTGGGGTGTTATATTCTTCCCACCTTCGAAAATTTCGTCCTCAAAATTTTTCATGTATAATGCCCTCAAAATAGATGTGGGTGATTCTTCTATTTTTTTCCTCAAAGTCTATCTTAGGGTTATTCTCCCTAAAATATGTTTTCTAAATCTAGTTCCCAAGGTTTCTACTAAACTTCCTTTGATACCAACTGTAACGCTCTGACCCCAATTGTCTGGAGCCAGTACATTATTTTAATACATTGGTCTGATTACAAGGAATCAAATCCCGAAGGACCAAGTATTTTAGTATTTTGTAAAACCATATACATACATAGGATAAACATTACAACTTTGAAATGAAATACAGCATATTAGTTTTATTGGGAACATCTGCAACTCAAAGTTTATCCCTGCAGGGTATTCATAAAAAACATCTTCATGTACTGAGAAAATGAAACATAAGAAAGGGGTGAGCTCAGATGCTCAGTAAAGGTAAACAATACATTGGAATATATCATAAACATAAACATTAGATATGGTGAATAACTAAAAACACATTCCTTTAAAAATAATAAACTTGAACACGTTGTGGCAGGAATATGAGCTGAGTAAATATTGTCACAATAAAACATAATCATGGGTATTCTGTAAGTCGAATAACCACATGAACTATGAATTTATAGCTTCATAATGAGGTAAATGCATATGTATTACATTCTGAAACATACTTTCAAGGCCTCTTCCAAGGCATCTAAAAATGATTAAGGCCTCAGCCAAAACCATATCAAAAAATAGGCAAGGCCTCAGCCAAGTCCATATCTATTTGTCTCATTTGACCTACCGATGCATCGAGGGGCTATAGCAGGGCCCACCCATTACATTATAAGTCCAATTAATTCCTCATATGAAATGTGTGAACATAATAAACATATACATTCATATTGAAACTAACATTTGAAATGTAAATAACTTTCCTCAATCATTGAACATAAACACTAACCATTCAGAATAATATGGTGAATGGTATCAAGATAGCACATCCATAGTCAAAATAATCAGAAACCCTTTAATAAAATATTATAGATGATATTATAATAGATAAACCATAATAAAGTACAAGATTCAACAAAGTATGTTGACATAGATGAAGATATTTTTAAATGAGACCATTGACAAATTCTTGAGGAAATAATCCTTCAACATTCCAAAGTGTCCCATACAACCTTGAAACATTCAAATAATAATCCCTAAGAATATCATGAAAATAAGGAGACTCATGATGTTATATATCAAAGGTCATTACATACACTACATGCATGTAATAATTGGTGAACAAGGCATGTACCACATAAAAGTTAAAGCAAGATGAGAAAATTCCTTTTTTACTTTTTAAAGAATAGTTCTTTTGGAAAATCATTTGTATTTGCCATGAAATCAGATTATAAACATGTATATCCCATAAAATAAAAGGTAAGTTCATTTAAATTATATTTTAGTCTTAAATAAATTATTATTGAGTTGAAATCATTTAAAAAGAGTTTTTAAGGAAGCTTTAGAAATAAAACATTTTAGTGTGGTTTAAGGAAAATATTAAAGGATTTTAAAGTGAAAAGGCATTTTTGCTTTCATAAAACCAGAAATGAGACAAAATATATTTTTCATGTTAAAATTTTTGATTTTATAAATATAAATATAGAATAAAACATATTACAGAGTGAACTTCAAAATACCTAAGAATTCGAGAAGTTCCTTGAATCGGGCTTGCATTTCGGAAGAATTTTTGAAAATTATTTTAAGACATGTAACTCCCCATAAAATAAAGAATTATTATTATAGGTACACGTATATATAACATTCATACATAATTTATGAAGATTATATAATAATAAATAATAATTTCATTGAGGTGAATAGAGAATAAGAGCAACCCGAATGAAAATGGTGCTTCCGGTAGAAAATACTTACAACTTTGTAATCAATTGAATTGTATGCCCCCAAAATTAATAATAATAGAATTATACATTGAATATCATGAAAATAAATAGATTAATGATATAAAATATCAATGGGAAGTATACATACACCATACACAAGTAATAATAGTGAATACAGAATATTTTACAAAAATGGAAGTGAGGTGAAGAAACCCCTTACCTTAAGTCTGGTGGTGTTCTTCACTTGAATAACATAATTTGGGTTCATTAATTAATAATTACAGAGCCTCATCTACATTTAATTGATTTATTTTAACCATATTGGGTTCTTTCATAGCCTTTTTGATGGGTTTAATATGTTTAATTTGATTGTTTTGGAAGTATTTTCTTCTTTGGTTTTCATGATCGGTTTACTTGTATTCATGAATGGAAGTTCATTTGGAAGGTGGTTAAACATCTAGAATTGTTAATATATATTATTAGTTACATTAAAGATATATAAATGATCTTGTAATGATCTTGTTTATATTCCATGAGGATGACTCGTTAGATAAAAGTCAATGATAAACGCTTGGATTAACTTGGCGGTTTTGTGTATAATGAACTTGTTTTGTATTATTATTTTATATAATGAGTGTTTAAGGGTTACAAAACATTAAATAAGATAAAATACGTATATTATGATATGGTTCAACCATTATAAAGGTTTCATGACCAGTCTTGAAGATAGTAACGCAAATTGAAAACCCGTCTTCCTTGAACGTGATAATTAACAAATCTCAAACGGTGTTCTCGTTTATAGTATAAAAGGAGGGAAAATAAGAGATGATGATATAATATTACATTATCATAAAAACATTTAATTAAATATAATGTACTGGATTTGTCATGAATAACTGTATAATAGGTAGGGATAAGGTATAAGTGAGAAAGAATTTAAAAAAGAACAATAAGAAATCTTACCTCTTGAAAATTTCTCTTTTGAGACCACCTTAAGGATCCTGTAAGTGGTCTTTTGTGAGAAAAAAAGCACTAGAATTTTTCAAGGGATGAGGAGGATGAAATTTGGTAGAGTTTGGTCGAACAAAAAGGCTTATGGTTATAAAATTTGTGAAGGAACCTCATTTTATAAGTGATGTGAGGGGTAACTTAGGAATCACCAAAATTATTAAAATATCTCCCAAAATGCCTAAAAATAAAGGGGGATTAAATTTTGGAATTAATATTATCATTTTTGGACTTGTTCAATAATTTTGGGATTTTTAAATAATTTTATAAAATATTTTATTCATGAAAAACAATTTTGTCAAGATAAAAACTATTCATATCTATGACTTTAAACACATCAAAACAAAGTTTAAAAATCGAATCAAATTTTATACTATATCATAGAATTGTAATATTCATCTAGGTAATTAGTGAATTAGCTTAAAAATATAAAATTATATTTAATTTATTATTTTTAATATCATTTAATTGATTTATTCATTAATTAAATTGATATTGCATCATCTTTGTGGAAGTCATTATGGTATTTATTTTTTGTCTAAAAATTAAAATTAAAATTCCATGAGAAAGATAATTTTATTAGATTTCCAAAAACTATTCTTTTTCGGGCCATGTAATCTCTTAAGCCTACAGTCCATGTAATCTCTGAGCCTACGGGCCTTGTAAGGGTTCCCTCTCATCCCTTGAAAGGGGGGTTATCAAAAATCAATAAAAATGAAGGTCTTCCAGCAATTCGGGTATTCTTTTTTGAATAAAACCCTTAGAAAATCTCATATAACAGTATTATTAAAATTAAAAACTATAATGTGACAACTTTATTTCCTTTTGAAATAAAATATTATAAAGGATTTAAAGTGATTCATGTGGGTCCAAAATGTCCCAAATTTGAATCAAAACTTGATAATAGTCTAAAACTGATTATATAAAATGTTTTATCCAAAATATGGGTCATTTAATAATTCTTATAATTTTAATAAAAAAAAATATTTATTTTTCTTATGTTTTCACAAGCTCTGCATCGGCATTACATAAGAATTAATGTTAATTATTTCATATATAAAAAATAAAAATAAAATAATATCATAAATATAAATTAATTTGGTTCAAAATAAAATTATGAATTTATTCATTATGTATATTCACTTCTATACATAACAAGACATCTTTTTAAGTTTTTTATTTTGTCTTTTCTTACCATGCACAAGCATTGCACAGACATTTGGATAATACTCATGTTATATAACAATAAAATTTGAAATTAAAAATAAAACATAAAAATAATACATAATAATTAATAAATAAGTCATGAAAATAATTTTTAGCACTCAATTATTATATAAATTACCAATTTTTACTTTGTTAGTGTTGTGCAGGCATTGCGTCGACATTGACAATAATTTTTATACTTATCAGGAAAAAAAAATATTTTTCATGTTCTAAATTAACTCTATACAATATTCCACTTGTAATATAATTATTTAGTTATTAAATATTTTAAATAAATTTTTATATCATAATAACTTCATGGTGATGTCACAAAAAATGTCATATTTTATAAAAAAACTTTATTTTTTACTATTCAAAAAAAAGTTAAACTATTTTATAAAAATCCCAAAAATTTAACCAAACCATTTTTCAATGTGTAGAATCAAAAAAGTAAATCCATTTTAAGAAAATAATTTTCTAAATATGATCAATCTAATTTTTAATTAAAATCATCATTTACTTAAAAAATACCAATTTTAATATTATAACTGATTTTATGACACGTCAAAAAAAACTAGGGTCTCATAAAATTATCTTATAATCATTAGAAAACAAAATATTGATTCATGAATATATTTTATTAAAATGAATTATCTTTGAAATTAATCTATTAATTTTAAAATTGTAATTCATTATTTATTGATCATAAAAATACCAACACTTAATTATTAATTTTTAAAATATTCACTCTCATTTATAAGGTGCCTAAATTCTATTTTTACTTACATTGGTGAGTTTAATATTCATAAGGATACATACTATTCATAAAGGCCAAGTTACTATTCACAAGGGTACATTACTATTCAATTTTACTATTTATAAGGATATATTACTATTCATAAGTGCCAAGTTACTATTCATAAGGGTGCGTTACTATTCATAAGGGTCAAGTTACTATTCATAAGGGTACATTACTATACCTAAGGGTAAGTTACTATTCACCAAAAAATAAAATTGATTCTATCAGACTCCAAATATCACCTTGATCATAACTGTGTATGTCCTTTTTTCAAAATTCAAAACACAGAAGTGGAAAATTTATGTTTAATGGCTAGGTTATGCCTATCTTCTATAAATAACCAAGTGTTGTTTCATAGAAACTTGGTGATTCATGCAATAAGTTATCTAATGAATTGAAATTATTCATACTATAAAATATTGGGGTGTTATATTTTTTGATTGGTTTTAAATTTAAATTAGATCAATTATACATAAATTAATTCAATTTAGGTCATTAGAATCAATTTCACTTTGAAATTGGATATAAAAACCTACCAAAATTTTGAACATTTTTACTTTAAAAACTCATTGTGTCGTCCCGTCTACGGGATTAAATTTAAATTAATTTCTAAGAATTATATTATCTTAATTTGGAAAAAAGGATTCCGTATTTGGTTTTAGAATAATTTATAATTTATGATAATTTTAACTTAGTTTTTGATAAAAAATATTAGTAAAAATTATTAAAATTAATTACAGTGATTAAGAGAAAAAATAGCTTAACAAGGGACTAAACCTTACAATTAAGGGACAAAATGATCTATAAAACTATCAAAAATACATTTTATAAAAATATTTCAACTCTATTTTCCCTTGTCTCTAATTTTATTCATTATTGGATCCACTTTTCATAGGAAAAATGTGGGTGGGATTCCCTTTTCAAAAATTTAAAAGAATACCACTCCTTCTCCACTATAAAATGGAACTCACCCCTCACACTTATTAACACCTATAAATCCCTTTGTATTTCCCAAAATCTAATAAAATAATATCCAAAAATAAATCCCCTCATCCTATAATCCTCACTTTGGGAAGAAAGGGATCCAAGTATGTCCTTTGGTGAAAAGAAATAGGAGTTACCCAAAAAAGAGGTAACCTTCTTCAATGATCATTTTAGTTTTATTTATTTCTCCACTCCTTCAATTATTATTATTACATGATCATATAATAAAAAAATATTCTAAATATTTTGAGATTTTTTTATTCTAATTTTTTGATCTTCACTTACACACACTTCCATCTAATGGGTAACAAACTTATTATTCTTGTGTATGGTGAACTACTGCCTCATAAAATGATGTTGTTCATTTTTCCTTTACCACCTCTCATGATTGAGAATTATGATGGACACACTATTTTTATATGATATATATGATATTTTTATGTCTTCATGATTCTATAATTATTATATAAAACATACATTCATGCTTTCCATTTTGTGTAAATATGATAACTTCATTTGTGCAAGTGTGGACTACCGCCTCCTCAAAGCGGTGTGATTCGTTCACACATTATATGGAATTTATTAAGGATGTATTTATTAATATTATATTATATATTTGAAATAATAATTATAATTTAGTTATATTATATATATACATATATTTCATTTACTTTCTTTCAATACAACAGTAAAATAGAAACATCATTCATCTGTACGTACGGCCTACTGCCTCCATGAACGGTGTATTTTGTTTAATATTTTTATATTTTATAGATTACTAAAAATAATTATATACTAAATATATATTATATTTATATCATGTTTTACATTCTATATATCATGATATAACTATGAGGACCAAAAATATAACAAATCAAAACACAAGAGAAAATCAAAGTGATTATTACCTAAAACATAACATTAACATTGAGTTGTTAATAAAATGGTAATATAAAGTCATAATAAAATAATATATGGTATTATACATAGGAATATATTTCTATTATTTATTTATAAAAAACTTATATTTATTATATCGTATTTTTAAATGAGTACGAAGAGATTCAAGACTTAAGGTAAGGGTTTTCTCATCTCGATTTTATTTTCGGTGAGACACAATCCATGTTCACCACATATTTATTATATGTGGTGTGATTACTATCCATGGATGTATTATTTTATTATTATAATTAAATTTATTGGTATTTACATATCCATTTTATGATATTTATTTCATGGTTTTTACGGTTTAAAAGTTACCAAATCGGTAAAGTAATTTTTTCTCAATTTTCCTTCTTTGAGATACATTCCATGTTATGAAACTATATTTTATATGGGGTGTATATATTTCCATTTTACATGTTATATAATTAATATACTTCCTTTAATAGTATTTTAAGCTTCATGTGGTTTTATTCTTTAATGAGGACTATGATTCAAAGTTACCAAAGTGGTAACAGTTTATTGCTACAATCTCATTGTTTATTGAGATTATTTATGATTATTCTTCAATTGATGAAATATTATGATCCATATCTCAATATCACTCATGAATTTTATTCTCCTATGTTTATTCATTATTTATTCATTTATTATTACCATTTTCCACTCTTTTTTACTTAAGATATTTAAGAAAATGTTTTTATGAAAATCTGACATTATTTCTACTTTCGATCGGAAATCCATGTTCTTTCAGAAACTTGTTTTCTAAAAAAATAATTTTTTTACTATTATCCTATAATGTTTAAAGGGAATTTTTACCCATTTTTTACCCTTTTAAAAAACATTTTTAAAAGAAATATTCTTTTCATTTTCTGATCAAGGAACTTTTCTAAACTTTTAAGGTGTAAAAGGAATTTTCAACATGTACGAACTTACCCACCATCATAACCATCAATTCCCTGAAGATTACTTTAAAATTTTACTTTAAATAAAAAAATCCTAATATTATGCTTTTTTTTAATTTAAATTGGTTTTTAAAAAAAAGGTTTTAAAAAATGTTTTATGTTTAAAAGGTGTTTTAAATGATTTTCAAATATTCCTTTATATATTTTAAAAAGGTTATTTTCAATGAAAAAGATTTAAATGATTTCAATATTTATTTATAATTTTTCAAATCCATTTTCTAAAAAAGGGTTTTCAAAATGATTTCAAGCCTTCTGTTTAGGTTTTCAAAAAAAATCAAATAAAAAAATTCCAAATTTTTTAAAGCATCTTTTATAATTTTTCAAGGAAAAAGGTTTTTAAAGTGTTTTCAAGATTGTTTTAGAAGTTTTAAAGGAAATATGTTTTTAAAAAAATTCCTAGCCTCCTTTATAATTTTTCAAGTTTATTTTCAAATAAAATGATTTTCAAAAGTATTTATGTTTTAAAAATAATTTTTAAAAAAATAAAGGATATTTTCCTTAAAAAATGTTTTAAATAAAATGGTAAAGCTTTATTTATAAGAAAATTATTTTTGAAATGGTTTTATGAAAAGGATTTTCAAAGAAAGGCTATTTAACTTAATAAATTTTCCATAAAATCTTTCAAAATCCCTTTATATATAAGATGACATACTTTTTATAGTTTATTCTTTACTGGGTATATGATCCAATAATACCATTCATATTATTTCTTGAATGCTTTATGTTTTGATGGAATGATGTTTATGACACCTCTTCCATGGGTTGTATGATTTTAAAACCCACTTCTCTTCATGGGTTTTTCTTTCATTAAATTATTGTGAGACCTTTTATCTAGATAATGATATGATGAAATTTTTATGATACCCAATTCATTTCATGGGTTATGATATGATGTTTATGAAACCCATCTATTTTATGGGTCATGATATGATGTAAGTTTTATTATCTTGTAGAACATGTATATATGATTTTATTATGTGACAGGTGGGACCTATATATCCCTCTAATTCATTGGGTAAATATTTATATCTCATGAGATAATGATGGGAAACAAGTAGATGGGTTTGATCCAAAATGGGAAACGGGTGTGTCCTAAACCACTTTGGGAAGATGGGGAAACCTGATCCACTATGGGAAGATGGGAAAACCCAATCCACTATGGGAAGATAGGGAAACTCGATACCTTACAAGGAAATGACTGTGGCTAGGGATGGTGGTGTATAGGTGTAATCCCCATGAAGTGCCCTGATAAGTTTTTGGAAACGATCCTTGACTTATAGGGAATGATGTTACATTTTATGTACTTAACACAAATTATATGTCTTATACCTTTGATATGATCACATGGTTCATATTCTTTATTATATTATGATTCGTGTCTTATGAACTGACAATATTTATGTAATGTCTAGTGATTATGATCTTTTAATGAAGCGTATGATCTTCAAATGTTATGTTCATGTTCTCATACACTTATGTTCATGTTATGCTTACGTATTTCTTTTATTTACCCTAACTGAGAATTAAAGCTCACCCATTTCTTATGTTTCCTTTCCCTAGGTTATGAAGAAACATTTTCAGTATTAGTACTAAAGGAAAATATCTTTAAGTAATATGTTTAATATCTTTCAAAAAACTATAATAATGTCTTCCAAGTTTCCAAATACACCAAACTATTATGGTCATCAGGCATTAATTTTTGTAATGTACTAAATATTCATCTAAAATGATACAATATCCATGTATGTTAATACTGGGTTGTTATATTATGATATAATTTTATTCCACTTGAATATCATGCTATGATTTATTGGAATTTTTATTTCCTTAGTGGGATTTCTAGCTCACCATTTTCCTTATGTATTTTACCTAGGCTATCCTATGTAGTTTTAGAATATCTATAGGAGTTGGGAGCACTATGTGAAGTTTAAATAAAGATAATATTTTTATGATTAAAATGATGTATTTATGTGTCTAATCATCCAAATACACTATACCACTAGATCCTCATCATTTATTTATTAGAAAAGTTTGTTGATAATCATGGAATAAAGTGTGTTTTAAGGATTGGGTCTCTATAGTATATTTAATGGGTTTGGGGTTTTTCTTCTCTTTAGGCATGGTTCTCATTCATATCCTTAATCTATTTCTATTTATAAAATCACACTATACCTCATCATGGTTTGGCCTGATGGCATAGATAATGGATTGGGTTACGATGGGGAGGATAATTTTGGGGTACTTCGCTATATTTATTAAGGTGCTTCATTTTTTTGGGTTCTTTGGATTTGTTCTCTATGATCCTATATTTCTTTATCACAACCTCATCTCTTATTACCACATTTATTGCACTAGACCCCACTTTATTCTAGTGTAGTAGTTTTCATAGAGTTTTTAGTATGTGAAGGTTGAGTAGTTGTCAATCTCCCAAGAGATTTATCCCAATTTGGTTTTGTTTCTTATTTAGGGTTTTTATTTGTCCTGGTTTTTTAGATGGTTTAGCTATGGTGGTTTAATGTTTATTCCTAGATATTGATAATGGTTCTTCGGTGTTAATGGTCTTGAATAATGATATCATTTATTCCGAAATGTGTGGAATTGACGATGTTCTATTGGTCATTTTACTGGTCTGATATTGTCTCAGTAATCTTGGAAACATGGATTTGATGATGGTGTGCAAAAGATTTCAGAAACAAAGGAATTTTCAAAGATAAGAATCAATGTTGGAAAGGATTATTAGTGACAATGATGTGTATTTTTTCGATAGACATGACCTCATGTGACATGGTTGGAAAAGATATTGAGGCTATTGTCATTATCAGTATCCCCATTGGTTATCCAGATGGATAGAGGATAGCTCTCTTATTTTAGAATTTTAAAGTCAAAATTTGAAGCTTGAAAATTTATTTTTGAATTTTAGTGTTTTCAACTGTTGGTTTGATATTAGGTTATGGATTTTTTTAGGGTTCATGATCAACTCATTAAAGTTTTTCCTTAAAATACCAAAAATATGTATTTATAGGGGGTAAAAAAAGGTTTAAAAAGTAAGTTGTAATGGGATGTGAATATCCATTAAAATTAAGGTTGCATTGGTTGTACCTTCATTAGAAAATTCAGTTGTAATTGGGTTGTGACTCCCCAAAAAAAATTAGTTTTTAGGGGGTTTAATTTATCTTGAGTATAGAGAGAAGTAAATAGTAGGCATACGATCATGGACGACTCATAAAATTGTTTCCTTAAAACACCAAAAATATGTATTGGGAGGGAGTAAAAAAAGGATAAAAAATTCAATTGTAATGGGTTATGACTCTCCATTAAAAGTCATGTTGTGTTGGATTTTGTGAGGGTTCACGGTCAACTAATAAAAGTGTTTCCTTAAAATAGCAAAAATATGTATTGGGAGGGATAAAAAAAGGATGAAAAATTCAGTTATAATGGGTTGTGACTCTTCATTAAAATTTAGGTTGTGTTGGTTATTCCTTCACTAGAAAAGGAAATTGTAATTGGGTTGTGACTCCTTAAAAAAGGTCAGTTTTTAGGGGGTTTAATTTCTTTCAAGGGTAGAAAGAAGTAAAGAGTATGAATAGAATCACTTTAATCTAAAACAACTATAAAAATTATTGTGTTCATATTTTAAATTTCTATTGTATAACTAATTTAACTCTAATGATTTATTTAAAATTTTATAAACTGTTCAAATCACCACTTATTGACTATTAGTCCATCTCACAGTCTAAGACAACCAAGATCCCATGATTGAAACTATATACAAAATGTTTCATAAAACATGTAAATGATCCTTGAAAATGCCATGAGAAAAAACCCCAATTTCATTTTTCATTTTTCCTATAAATTTCATCCTAATTTTCCAAAATCCACAAATAAAATCATTGAGTCATTTACCTTTGGTGAAACACTATACAATAAGGTGTGTTCATTATATCTCAACATCCTCTAGTAATCGCACTATGAAGCCCCAAAATTCAAAGAGTATTCCATAATGATCTAGTGTAATCATCCTTAAATATCTAATTGAAACCACCCAAAATCATGGGAAAGTTAAATAAGGAGAGAATAGAAGAGTAAGGGAGTAGATTACCAAGAATTAGTGAAACAAAACAAGCCTAAATCAACATTCAGTCAAAGGGGTGTTTGATTTGGTGCCCTAGAACCAACTACTCTGTACTTTAGATTACATTTATATTCAAAGAAGTGAATATTAATTTAAATACCTTATCACATGTTGATTTTTCTTCTACATAAAATTTATGTGATAATGTCCTAGAGTATTTATCACATTTAAAAGGGAATAGAATTTCCCCGCTATGATGAGAATCTTGAATAATCATGATGATATTTTTAAATCTAGTTCAATGGTTGTATAACATTCTATGATGGGGAATATAGTATATTAACTGTTAGGTGTGAGTACTCATAAGTGGATGAGACTTCTTCTCATGAATTTTTCACTTTGTAATCTCTAATATGGGAGATTATGATAATAGACACACTAGTAAGAATTTTTTATGTTTATGTGTCATTAGATATTCCTATCTATGAGTGTGTGTAATGGTCCTTAGACTTTAAGAATATTATTAATGCATGTCATGACTCACACGCTTATATTTACTTAACAAAACAGTGATTCCATATGTTTGAAGGATGTATGGTACATTGAGTGCATCCTTAATAACATATTATTAATTAATAATTCGATGAAGGATTTTTTCCATCCATATTTATGAAGTTGATATCTTAACCCTTTGAATGAAATGGAACTATTGCATTAAATTACATGACCATGGTGTAATGATGAGTTTATTTCAAGTATTCAAATAATTATGTTTCAAGTATGTAAGTTAATGGTACAAGTGCGCAGCCTAATTGATAAGATATTGTTCCAAAATGATTTTATTACACAGTGATCACTCATATGTTTTTTTTTTTGAAGTTTCAATATTAAATTCTTTCTCTTCGGTGCCTTGACTAGTTGTTAAACAGAAATCTTAGACTTTAGGTATGTCCGCCTAATGCCAATGAGAAATAAGCTTAGAGGGTCACATATTAACTATTTTCATTGATCTAAATAAAATTCATTTTGAATTTAATTATAGAAATAAATATTACCCTCATGACCGATGAATAATTTTATTAATGATTTATCGATCAAAAATATTTACTTTCAAAGAAATACATTATTATTTATCCATTAAGAAATAAATTATTTATCTACATGGGTATTTAATAAATATTTATTAGATAGACATGAATAAAATATTTATTTTATTTATTGAATGTTTAATAAATATATATTATCCACACTGAAAATAAAATATTTATTTTATTTTATGAAAAAATATTTAATTAAATTTTTTTCATGTATTTGATAAATTTTGAGTAGGAGATGACTAAGATTGTGTCTAGGGATAAATATTAATTTGAAAGATGGTAAAATAACATTTATCATTGCACTAGTTTTTGAACTCTATGAAAAATATTATTATTATTATTATTATTATTATTATTATTATTATTACATGGAATGGGTTCTATTGAGTTTAAATATATAATTTAAGGGGTATTGTGCTATTAAATAAAAATTTTAACTTTAAATTTTTCACTATAAATAACATATTTTGTCTATTGTTTAGAGGTTGGTTGATATTGTTAAAAATTGAGAATCATCGTGCATAAAGAAATCTAGAGATCTCTCTCAAGGCTGATGAACATTTTAGAGATTCTCCTCCCTCCTCTGTCCTCTCAAGAATAAGAGTACAAGGATAATTATTCAAGTTTGAAGGAATTTTCATAACAATCCAAACAAACACTACAAGATAATTGATTTGTTGTGCTAGTACCTGGAAATCTGTAAGTGTTGTTTTTAGATCAAAGTAACACGTGTGGATCACCACTAGAGGGATTCTACACTTTGATCATACAAGCACAATGATGGTAAACCCAAAAGGGTTTTATATGATCAAAAACATCATAAAAAAGGATCCCAAGATTGAGGTATTCTTTCTCCCGATATATTAAAATTAATTATAAATTTAATGTGAAAAAATATCCTCTTGGTTCCAGTTTATTTCATTGTCAATATTCTTTGGAAAATTTTATTGGACGTGATTGTCATGTCTTGTACAATATACGAATGATCCATCAAATCTGACATTTGTTGAGTTTGGATTGGTCCCAATGAGTGATTACACTACACCCAAAACCATTAAGTGGTATCAGAGTGGTCATATTCAAATTTATAATTATTTATTTTATTTTTTATCATTACACATTTAAAATTTAAAATTCATTTCATGTTTTAAATTTTTTCTTGATCCATCATCAAAATATATTCTTCCTCATCTTCATTTCTCACACATATTACCAAGATTAGTTAATAATTAATGAAAATCATATCTAAAGAAACCATCTAGAGGTTCCAATAATTCTATCTGGATAATATGATACTAAAAAGCATGTACTTCTTTGTTACGCATCATGTATCATTGTTTTTTGCATAAGGATTCCCACATGGTTTCTGAGTTGTTATGTAATTAGTACATATCACATGAAAAAAATGCATTACATGTAGACCATCTGTGGTGGTACATGTATTTTTCTGAGTACACACTATGTATATTGACTACACATTGTGTATTCCATGTGTATTCATGGAAGAAAACGCAGGTTCAAACTACATTGTGTAATTAATACATGACGTGTATTTAATATATGATGTGTACAGACTAGAAGTCATGTAAATTTAAGTGCACATCATGTATTCTTTCGACACACTGTGTACTTTATAAATGTCTCTGATAAATACACACTGAGTCCCTAAGCGTGTAAGACAGATATCTGGTGAATACAAGTGCATATAATGTGGTTGGCTTGTAAACATCATGTACTTCACTAGTTTACATGAAAATATTTAATTTAATTAATTTCTCCATTAAACCTCATCAGCCTGAGTTTCGTGGGTCATTAATTTGATAGTACACACCAGTCATTAGGGTTTTTATTATATTAAATTATTAATTAATTATGTATAATATTTGAAACTATGAATCATGTATGGTAATTTTATACTAAAGACTCGATGTATTAAATTGTATAGGCTACATAATTTTTATGTGTTCTATGTGTAATTAAATTGGTAGTACACACCATGAAATTATGACACATTTCATGTATTGAATATATCATATGAGTGCATTGTTTATAATTAAAACTATACTGAGCAGTTTGGATTGGTGATCACCGAGTTGCTTCCAAGTACAAGGTTGTGTACTATTTTATTAAGTTTTAAATGAAATTAAATTATAGATATTATTTAAAATCACATAAAATGTTAATTTCAGGATTATTGTATGAAATAATATGAAATGAATTGATTGATTAATAAGATAATAAATCATATTAATTCATGTATGTTTTATCTTATTAAAGAATGAATAAAAATGAATGATATTCAGTTGTTTTAATTATGTAATCATTTCATTATATGACCGATCATGAGCTTAACCAGGCCTATGTATGTGTTGGTTTTGTTTAATTTAATTTTATAACATATTTTTGTAATTAATTATTATTTAATTAAATATGATGGCATGTGAGTCATCCCTCCCTCTTTTATTAAGTAGGACTTGCGTGTCCATGGTTGTTTTATATAATTCTCCTTAACCAATCCTTTGGTTCCCCTCACCTATGTCTTAGTTATAAAACATATGTAATAAAATGAGTTTCTGAAAGTGAATGGAGTTGGTTCAAGATAGAGCTGAGGCAGAGGTGGTTCTAGATGTAACCGAGGTGAAACCAACAAGGAAGATATATTATCACATAGGTCGGATGTTTCAACTCATTCGAAGAACAGCATAAAGAGTTTATCCCTAGGTTCATAGGTTTATTTATTTTATCCTCATAAATCAACCATTAGATAGAGCTTATGATTATTTCATTTATTTATTTATTTTATTTATTTATTATGCATGATTTATTTTATAGATACAAGACCATGATTACATAAATATATTTACTAATATGAAAAGATGGAATTAAAATAATGGGTTATGTGTAAATGTTTAATCAGAACATAGTTAATCCCTGATGTAAAATCCACTTTATATTAACAAGGCATGTTAAAGATAAAATAAGAAAATTTTATGCATAATAAAGAAAATATATCTACTTAATATTAAGTCAGACTAAGCCTTCCATTACTTGATTATGAATAAAAATCATAGAACTAAATTTCTTACCAACCCATATTGGGACACTTACTTTTATTATAGAGTTATTATAAATTTTTTGGGTCGACTTAACCAATTTACATCAAGAGAAGTAGTAAATGCTAGACTTGATGTAACTTGGAGGCAAGTGTTGAGGAAATTTGAGTCAGGATTTCTAGATTGGGGAGTCTACTCAATGGATCAAGGAGATTCAATCCCATGATTTGTAAAGACCTTCCTACCTAAATATCTTCAAGTAATTTACTAATTCCTCACTAGGGTTATGAGAAGGGGTATGTGGATCCTTGCCACTATAATATCCAAGAAACTAGACATTCCAAGTCTGGTGGGGAGGGTTATTGGGATTAGATAAAATAGTGGGAGACTTGATAAAATTAAAATTATTATGTATCATATAATTTATAATCAAGTAAAGTATTGATCATCTATTTTAATTATTATAGAAAATTTGAAGGAGAAACCATGAAACCACTGTGATCATTTCTTAACTCAGGGTATTTTCTTAAAAATAAAAATTTACAAATATGGTATAGTCATTTATATGATGAATTATTATCAAAAAAGGTTTAATTATTTATTAGAATCCATTATCCCTATTATTCCACCCCCAATATGTGAGTGAAGGTGAAAATGATGCCCTCTAGAGATATGTAGAGTATGCATCCTATGTCTATTGTATTGTATTACTTGAAAGGGGATCCCTAGGAGTGGCCTTTTCAAACCCTCCACACCCAGGAACCCCCCTCCCCGAAAAGAGGTGATCTAGAGAAGCCCCAGTCAGGAATGATCTGTTTCCAACTGAGATGGAAGAGCTTCTCATGGGGTAACAATCTGATTAGCGATGGTTTGATACAATAATCTTTCATCTAGGTGTTATGTGCCCTTATACCCATCTGGTGAGACACCAGGTGACCCGGCAAGGTGAGTGGAGAATAGGAGGTGGAAATTACCCCAAGATAAGGCTCCTAGTAATCAAACCCCATACCTCACTAAACACCATTGTTATGGCCCTCGACATTACAACACTACACCACCACTGAAGCGGCTCTTTTGTATTATATTTTCAACTATGTCAGGAGAGTTTATGATATGACATAAGGACATGGATACTTAAACCATAATATCACATATTCTTTTTATTAATAAAGAGAATTAAGGGATAGAAATAAATAATATTTTCAATGCACTGTATCAGGGTAAACTAGATGAAGGTTATCTAGATGCTGATCATACTTTCAAAATGATGGGATATATTGATCAGTCAGTGAAATTGGGTTTCCACTTGGATAATAAATTATCCATTTTCTTATTTTTTTTATCCTTTCTACCAAGGTTATCCTTATTAATACAATATCATATTAATGAAATGGATAATTCTCTCAATAATATTTTGAACACACTTCACCAAGTAGATAAGGATTGGTTGAAACATGTTTCTACACCCACTTGGATAATAAATTATCCATTTTCTTATTTTATTATCCTTAATATCAAGTTTATACTTATTAATCCAAGATAATATGAATGAAATGGGTAATTATCTCAAGAATATTTTGAACACACTTCACCAAGTAGATAAGGATTGGTTGAAACATGTGTCTACACCCCTTATGGTGAAAAGTTTAAAAGAAAAGGCTGAAGATATTATGGAAAATTTAATGTGAAAATATCCTTTATATCATACTTAAGAAAGATAAAAGATTCATAGGTAGAAGAATGAATGGTAGGTTATTGTATTATTATGTGGAAATAATGGACACTGGAAAAGAAGTTGCAATGAATTTAAGAATCAAGAAGATGCATCCACTTTAGGTATATTCATTAAGTTTTTTTTCACTACTTGTGTATTAAATTCAATATGCTTACAACATACATGTATTTAAATAGATTAAATGATAGAGAATAAAAATGTTATAGAGTAAACTCAAAAGGGTATGAGGAAGTAATATTCTTATATTATCCAAGGGGACCTCACTACTTCTCATTTCTAAATGGATTGATTCAAGTATGTAATAAGTGTGTACAAAAAAATTATATCAGCATCCAAATAGACATAATGAAATATTATTTCACATTTGGAATAAATATTGTTGTGGTACTTTTATATTAAACCAATGGTTCATTAATTCTTGAATCACAAATATCCATTGCAATGAACAGTGAATATAAAGTATAATACTTTACCTAACTACGGAAAGATGATTATTTGTTAAATAAATATGAAATTGGTTGAATTTTTTATACCTATAAAAGTGTTTTAGTATAAATTGAGATAATATACTGGATATACAAACAAACTAATTATCATGTTTTAGATAAAGAGACATTTAAAATAAAGGTACACCAAAAATATTTTAGATTTGGTTCAACATGTCCACGTGAAATATTCTAAATATAAAGGTAACTTTATACCTGCCTGAATGGCCCGAAGGCCTTAATTTTTATTGATTTTTGATAACCCCCCTTTCAAGGGATGAGGGGGAACCCTTACAAGGCTCTTAGGATCAGAGATTACATGACCTGTAGGCTTGGGAGATTACATGACCCGAAGGTCTTAGGGAATTCAACCAAACTTTCTACAAGGAACTGCCCCTCCCCAGCATCTGCATCCTGATAGTATCTCTCCACCTTTGAATAATCGTCTATCTAGGATTCTCGTGCAAGCACAGGCTAGTACCGATGGCATAGCCATACCCTCTCATTCTGACAATTCATTTGGCTCTGCTCTGGTGAGTGCACCTGCTCTGAATCCTCTTCTAGGGCTGCTCCTTTTTTGTAGTGTGTCTGGGGCCTGCATTCATGTGGCTCGAAGGCCTTGGGGTGTCCCAAAGGCCTTAAGGTGGCCTGGAGGCCTTTAGAATCAACTAGCCTGAAGGCCTTGGGTGGCCTGAAAGCCTTGCCCCAAGGACCAAACCGGCGGCCCGAAGGCCCAGATGGATGAATAGTTTTGGCTACTACAGTACCGAACAGTGCCTGCAACAGTACTGCTACAGTGCCTGCTATAGTACCCAGAAATATGCCTCCACCCGGATTTGATCTTGGGTCTCTTGGATGCACCTAGCGAGTCCTCACCAACTAGTTTAAGGCTCATGTGCAAAGGGAAACTTTATATACTTCATGATATTCCCTTAAGAAAGTTTATAAATGTTTAGTGAAATAAATCAGTGTACTTGGTAAAGATTGAGGAATCTCTAATATAGTTTTTCGAAGAACATCATGTCCAAGTAATCATTGATCATACATGTGGAATAAAGTTATTCCCAAACTCACATTTCCTTATATACATCAATATCATAATGATAGTAAAATGAAGAGAAATGGTGAGTCTTATATATATTGTAAATCTTCCATTATTTTTTCCAATACATGTTTTGAAAATAGAATTGCAATAACTAACCATATGCCAATAATTTTTTCTAATAGATATCGTATCAATTTATATGTAATAATAATCCATTAGGATACTACTGCAAGTTTTTGTTGAAAACCATTTGTTAAAATTTGGTATTAGCTACATTTGAACATCAAACACTAAGGTGAATCTGAGTTAATTATCCTATAGAAACTGAAGATATTAATGTATATTCAAGACCGACTATATTTCCATAAAGTAATCATGTCTATTTAAATATAGTGGGAGAAGTCTTAACTTATATGGGTTAAGTCTCTAGATGTACATGGCTTGGCATAGGAATGTTGGAGTCCACTTAGCTTAGTGGGAGGAGTAGTTTCAAAGGCACATACTGCATAGGAATTTATAACCAAATATGTGGTTTATGTTCACTATAGTGGGTGATACATATAATATTATTTTAGAATAATAATTACTATAAATAAGCTATAAATGGAAACATTATAAGGTTGAAAATTATGAATAAATTCAAGTAATGAACTCCATGTATCAAGATTCAAGGTCTCCATATTTTGAATGTTTCTAAGCCTCGATACCACTGGTGAGTATTCAAGAGAAATTGTACATGGATGGTATAAGATGATACTAATAAAGAATAATTGATTCTTTAAAGGTATAGTCTATGATAAAACCTATGCAATAATCATCATGACTAAAATCCTTTTGAATTATACTTTTCAAAGCATACTTTTATGATCATAATATTAGATTGTTGATAGTTAAGGCGGACTAATTTGAAGGAGTCATTATGGAAGATGTTTATAGACATGGCCAAAAGGAGACCCCATAGTATATGTCTACAAATAATAATTATAAAGATTAGGTTAAATCAATAAATTCCAATGATATATGTATATTACATAAATTTATTTATGAATAAATCATTCATAGTGATCACAGAATGTTCATTTGAAAAAAAATGAGAGACATGTGTCTCTAATAAGTTAGTGGGAGTGTGATAAGTTTTCAAGATAAATATATTAATAACATATTGAATAAAAATTTTGGGCCTTGCAAATTTGTTAATACTAAGGAAATAAATTTCTCCAAGTATAACTTAAAGTTTTAAATATGTTCTAGGGAACAAGATATATAATATATATCCATGGGTTTGCTAAATCTATTCATAGTACATACCATAAAGTATTGAAAATAAAATTTAAAACAATTCAAGATCAAATTGGTGTTGGAATAGATTATTCATGGGCATAGGAATAGATTATTAAGATTAAAAGAATTTAACAAGCATATCTTCTAGGAATTTATATCATGTTCCATGATATTTACTAACATTTTATATTATTGATGCATAATACATAGTAGATAGATATCAAATTGATCAAACATAACTACATCAAATTAAAGTTATAAATATCCGACAACACATAGAAAAGTAGAACTTAATGAGTTCCTAGTGTCATGAGAAGTGATAATACTAGTGATCAAGGGGGTTGAACACTTTTCTTTACTTAGTTCAATTTGATTTAGTATCATAGATAAGGCTTGTTGGATTTTTTGTTCTAGAACCAAATGTTTATACTTTTGATTACATGTATATTTGATTATTTGAATATTATTTAAACATATTATTAAATATTGTTTATTGTTATTAATGAATTTAATGTTATAATGTCCTAGATTGTTTTTCATATTGATAAGTTCATGGCAGATCCCCACTATGATTAGAACCTTGAAATACCATGATGATATTCTTAAATATAATTCTATGGTCAGATAATATTCTATGAAGGGACACATAAAATGATAATTTTCATGTTCAAGTACTCATAATCATATGATACTTCTTCTCATGAATTTCATATTTGGAAATTACCAATATAAAAGATTAGGAGAACAGACCCACAGGTAGGAATTTAGTATGTTCATGTTCCATTGTATATTCTTATCTAAGAGCATGTGTAATGGTTCTTAGACTATAAGATTATTATTAATTCATTTTATGACTCACTCACTTTGATGTATTTCATAAACCATAATGATATAGTTCATGGAGAAGTTGGATACAATGAGTGAATCATGGGTGATGTGTTATTAATTAATAAGTCGAGTAAGAATGCATCCCTTCCATATTTATGAAATTTGATACCTCATACCTTTGATTGAAATGGAAATATCACATTAAATTCCATGTTCATGGAGTAATGATGAGTTTATTCTAGATAGTCAAAGAAAGATGTATCAATATTATAGGTTAATGACATGTGAGTGAAACCTGCTTGATGATATATTATGAAAAAGGGATTATATTACATAGTAAGCTCTCATGTTTGGTTTTCAATGTTACGACATTAACTTCTTTATTTTGGGTATATTGACCTGTTTCTAGACAGTGATCTTATAATTTAGGCAATCTCAACTAATTACAAGGAAAAAGAATCCTAGAGGTTTACACACTAATTGTTTCCATTGATCTTAATTAAATTCTATTTGAATTTAATTTTTAGAATAAATATTATTCTCAATACTGAGGAATAATTTTTTTCAAGTTTTATCAATCATAAATATTATTTACAAGGTAATAAATAATTATTTATTTTTTATTAAAAAAATATTTTAATTGTGTGAGTATTTAATAAATTTTTGTTTTCCATATTGTGAATAGAATATTTATTTATTTTATTTAATATTTAATAAATATTTATTCACTAGACTGTGAATAGAATATTTATTTATTAATAAATATTTAATTATATATTTATCTAGGTATTCAATAAATTTCGAGGAGTGGACTAAGATTGTGTCCAGTGATAAATATTAACCTAAAATCCAGTAAAATAATATTTATCATTGTGCCAGTTAGCATATTCCATAAAATAATAATATTATTATTATTATATGGAATGAGGTCATATAAGGTTTATTATATTATTTAAGGGTCTTTGTGCAATTAAATAATATTCTTAACCTTAACCCTAACTCTATAAATAGATGACTATGTCTATTGTGTAGGATTAATCAAGAATTGAGAATTGTTGTGCACAATGAATCTATCTCTAGATTACTCCTTATCTCATCCTCTCAAGAATGAGAAGAATAAGAGAAAATCCTTCAAGACTAAAGGAAATTTATGCAATCAAGATGAACAATGAGAGATGATTGATCTGTTGCAATAGCACCTAAAAATCCATTCATGTTGTTTAGAGATCAAAGGACCATGTGTGAATCACCACTAGAGGATCTCTACTTTAGGTCCTCCCTATACAATGTGTTAGGTACACAAGGTCAAATACCCTGATAGGGGGTGAATCAGGTTATGAAAGATTAAAACTACTTCCCTTTTGATCTTGTTTCGTCATTAAAAAAAACACTCCTCTCTTTATCCCATAGCAATATACGAACATAAATGAAACCATGCATAGGACACAACGATTTTCACTTGGTTCACCCTCACTAGGCTACGTTCAAGGAGCATACAACGGTGATGTGCCAATGTGCCAAATCCACTAAATATCACTACCAATTATAAGGTTCATGTTAGATCTTCTATTCTCAAGCTCACTGCCTTTATAAGGTTTAGGGTTTGATCACTGCATTCCCAAGGGTCACTCCCTATGTATTTTCCTCTAGATCATTGTCGGTGGGAAGGATCATTGTCTTCCTCTTCCTTTTCTCACTAATCTTAGAAGGGATCAACTCACAGTTTATGGAATTGTAGGTCTCTTTATTTTCATGAATTCAAACATCATCAAATGTAGATAAATTCTCTGTTGAAGTCCATTTTTCACCCATAAATGAAATCCACTTTTCTGTGTACTGTTAGGTTAGCTGAAATTACTTTTACTAACTATTTTTGATATTTTTCAATCTTCCATGAGTTCTCTGAAAACCACCTATAATCCTCCGTATACCACCTTGGTTCCTCTATACACTGTGTATCAAGTATGCTTTGTAGATCACCTCTCCTTCACGTATCGTCTCTCCTCCACATACTAGGTATACTTTGCAGACTGTATTCACTTCCACGAATGGTCTCTCATCTTTGGACTACCTATGATTTTTCATACCATCTCTCCTCAGCATACTGGGTCTTCCTCCTCCGCATACCATGCCTTCCTCCTTTACATACTATTTCTTCCTCCTTCGCTTCCCTCTTCCTTTGCAGGTTATAGTTCCCTACAAAAACCTTCGGCAATATTGCTTTCGTGCAAACCACTTCATGGAATTCTTCCTCATTAACCACCTATGGACATAGAAGGATTCCCAGAGTGATGAATTTATCTAATGGAATTCTATCTTCTTTAATGATGGGATTAGTGATTCTTATATAGTCAAATAGATCCGCAAAATCCGTTAATCTGAGATGTACCAAAATATTCAATGTGGTACCGCCTCCACCATGCACCGGGTCTTTCTACGCGACGGTCCAAATCACCATCGTGTTTTTGTGAATGATTCCCTTAGTGGTTTCTCAAATCACCACCTCGTTTCTACGAATAAAGGTCATCTCACATACCACAATCCTCCCACATACCGCATTCCTTCACCGTGAACCTCCTTTTCTTTACAAAATGTTACTCCTACGCGGTCCGTGTACTGTTTTCCATTCCTGCTACATGGTTCACAGTTCACCATTCTGCATACCAAAATTCATGATCCATAAAATGTTCCTAGAAATCCCATTCCACATACTAACTTTGCAGAAAAAAATCCTTTTCTAAAAAAACTCCCAATTTTGAGGCCCAAAAATTTGTCAAATACTAGGAAACTGTTCCACCTTAAACCTCTACTTTCAGAAATACTGATTCATACTCATTCGTGATCATCTGGCCTTATAAACAAACAAAAACACACCCAAAACATACTGAGAGGATAGATTGAGATATATTTTTCTCAATAATACCCCTCTTTGGGTTTGTTGACAATTATTCTCAATTTGATACATCATTAGAGATTCTTCCTTCTTCTAACAGCATTTTCTTCTTACAATTAAGATAGAGATCGAGGATTTACTAAACATATACTCTAATCCCACATGATTCGTTCTCATCATGAGAAACAAGAGTATAATGCAAAGTTCATCAATGAATCACTTCATTCTATTCTAACACAACTCTTCTTCTTTCATCACAAACATCAGTTTTCATGATATTATCCTTTGATCAATCACATATAGCATCATAAAATTTAATAATCCCCCTACATCACTGCTCCCCCTAACAGCTTCAACTCCCTCTATCTCATTTCTTAACCTAACAGATTCTCCCCGTATCTTTATTAAGGGATTTTCTCCCATTTAAAAGCTGTAATTTATCCCCCTTTTTCAGCAAACCTTAAGGTCATTCATTTTATGTCTGTAATAGGGTAAAGAACATAATTATAACATTAGGGAAAAACACACTACACCTCAGGGAGAGGTGGGTCCCTCATCCACACTTTTCCAAGTTAAGGGATTCAACTGAACTCCCAGAGCCAGTTGATGCCTTTCAAATGATTCTTTGGGTAAGGCCTTTGTCAGAATATCTGCAACTTATTGTTCTGTAGGTACATACTCCAATTTCACAATCTCTTACTCAACCTTCTCCTTGATATAATGATATTTGATTTCAATTTTATTTATCCTTGAGTGATGAACTGTATTTTTTCTAATATTTATAGCACTTGAATTATCCAATGGATTCTTATCAAAGACTTCACTCCAACTCTCATATCATCAAGATGTCGCTTCATCCACAATAGTTGTGTGCATACTTGAGTTGCCTAAATATACTCAACTTCCATGATGCTTAATAAAATGAAATATTTTTTCTTTCTTATCCAATAAATACACAACCCACCAAGATATAATGCACCTCCTAACATTGATTTCATGTCATCTATTGATCCAACTCAATCTACATTTGTATATCCCAATAACTCTTGCTATGATTTTTCATTTTACAGCAAATTGAAATCCACAATTCCCTTGATATACCAAAGTATTCATTTTACTGCAATCATGTGGCTCTCATTG
This sequence comes from Viscum album, assembly GCA_963277665.1. NCBI lineage: Eukaryota > Viridiplantae > Streptophyta > Magnoliopsida > Santalales > Viscaceae > Viscum > Viscum album. Next base: position 1,836,431,904 of record OY728161.1, read on the forward strand.
GTATTACTTTGATATCATGCTTCTTGGCATGTGGAAAAAGCAATATCAGGTCTTGTTGCTGTTAAGTACAGTAGAATACTAATTATTTTATAGTATTCTATAACATTAACTTCATTTCATTCATTATCCCTTGATAGTTTCATCCGGATAGCCACTGGAGTCATCATCTCTTTATAATTATCCATTAAAAAACTTCTCAAAACCTCATTGGAATATTTATATTGAGAAATTAATGTTCTAATATTTCATTGTGCTACCTGTAAACTAAGGAAAAACAGCAGTTCAGCAATCATTGACATTTCAAAATCACTTTCCATGAATTCAGAAAACTATTTGCAGTGTGCTTCATCTGATCCGCCAAAGATTATTTCATCGACATATACTACCACCATAATCCTTTGATTACTTTTTTTATTGACATATAGATTGTAATCAACTCCACTATGATGAAAACTGAGATTTTTTAGGAACTGTTCTAGCCTTGAATACCATGCTCTTGGTGCTTGCTTCAAACCATATAAATCCTTCTTCATCTGATAAACTTTTTTCTCATTTTTATGAATGATAAAACCATCTAGATACTTAATATAAACTTATTATTCCAAAACTCTATTTAGAAATGATGACTTTACATCCATCTAGAACACTTTGAACTTTCTTTTCACTATTATGGCCAAGAATAATCTAATTTTCTTTAGCCTTGAAACAAGTGAAAATATTATATCAACATTGATAAACTCTATCTAGGAGTACCCTTTGTACACTAGTCGTGCTTTATTTTGAATTACAACAACATATTCATTAATTTTGTTGTGAAAGACCCATTTTTTCTGATGAAAGTCTTATTTGTTTTCCTCGAAACAATCTCCCATGTAAGATTTTTCTCAATTTGTTCAAGCTCCTCATTCATATCCTGAAACCAATTCTCATCACTCGTTGCTTCATCAAAACATTTAGGCTCTACCTATGATAGGTATAATTCTTACTGTAGAGTCTCCATCCTCCTTGTCTTCACTGAAGCTGCCAGATCACCAATTATGTTCTGTCTATCAATTTCAACTCTTCTCTTCTGTCTTTGTGCAAATACTGAATTGTGCTCATATTTCTCATCATATGAGTCTTCTTCTGAATCATCCTCTAAAACTAGAGCATCCCCTGATCTTCTTATTTCTTCATCATTATCCTCCTAAGACTAATCATGTATTTTCTGAAGTTTCTTCTCATTCTCCACTATGGTTACATCATGGATTTCAACAATCTTTCCTAGCCACTTGTTAATGAATTTATATGATTTGATTTTCTTTGAGTATCCACAAAATATCCCTTCATCTCCATGGGATTCAAACTTCTTGTGTTTATTCTTATTTAGAATTAAACACTTACTTCCAAAGATTCAAAAGTACTTCAATTATGGATTTTTTCCAAACCGTAGCTCATATGGAGTCTTTTCTTATTTCGTACATAGTAACTCTCTATTTAAAGTGTAGAATATTGTCATTACTGCTTCTTTCCAAAATTTCTCTAGAAGTTATTTCCTAATGAGAATTGTTCTGGCCATATTATTGACAATACGATTTCTCCTCTCAACTACACCATTCTACTGTGGATTTATTACTACTAAAACTTGATGCCTTATCCCATATTTCTTGAGATAATCCTTCACTTGGATATTTTTGAACTCTGTTCCATTATATGTTTGAATCTCTTAGATTTTCTACCCTAGAATCTTTTCAACTTCCCGTCAATATCTTTTAATGAAAATATATACCTCAGAATTGTGGGTAATTATTGATACCCATACCATTCTACTATAATCATCAATGAAGAGAACATGGTATCTCATCCCATTAAGATCTCTTGGTGAAATTGGTCCAAACGCATCAATATGAACCAACTCAAGCAATCCTGTTGACCTTGTCTCTTTTTCCTTATATGTCTTTTGAATAATCTTCCCTTGTTGGTAGGTATCGCACATATGTGTACGATCACGTGATAATCTAGGGAGATCTCGAGTAGAATCAAATTTCACCAAATCTTCTAAGGATGTTTGGCTCACATGGACAAAACATTTATGCTATAACTTATTTTCTTCTTCATTGGACAGAAAGTACATATATTCTTATCCAATCATGAAGTAGAGATTCCCTTTTTGCTTTTTCCCTGTAATACAATAACACCATCTTTTGTCTTTATGATACATGATTTCATGGAAAATATTATGGCATGTCCTGAGTCACACAATTACCTTACACTTAATAGGTTGTGACTAAGACCTTCAATGACCAAGATATCTACACATCTCATGTCTTTTACCCTAAACTTTTCTTTCCCAGAGCCAATAATTTTCAACCCTTCATAATTGCCAAATCTTATGATAACTTCTTTATTGTACCTGATTCCCATCACTAAATCCTTGTTTCCTATCATATAGGAGGTGCATCTACTGTCAATGATCCATATCCCAGTGTGATATGATTCCTTCAACGCAATTTCTACAACCACTGCTTTCTCATATCTTTTCTTTTTTATCCATGTTTCTGATTTCATACACGGTATGGATTGATACTCTTGACATTCATTAGAATATGACAGACCAACTTCATCTTATAGAGCAACAAATTGATTTTGCATTTTCAGCTCATTTGATGATACATTTTTCTACTACTTATAACCAACCCTAGTCTGGTTAGATACATCCCTCTATATTTTTGATGAGCAATATCTTTCCATGTGTCTGAATCCTCTACACCTGAATCAATGGCCATCAAATGATGACCTGAAAATTTGAGCTTCGTATAACTGCCTCTATTGGTCTTATTCTCTTTGGTTTCACTTTTCTATGGAACAAACATTTTTTGTGTGTCCCATATTTCCATAATAATATCATCTTATGCAGGGGCACATTCTTGCATGGCAATAATACACCACTGGTTATCCCTTGGGTTCTATGAATCATCTGATTCTACTTCATACCCAAATCAATATTCAATCTTGGTGTAGGTGATTGTGGTATAAATTCAACTATTACTTATTTCTATTTTCAATCAAGCCCTATACCATCCTTATCATTTGAATTTGACTGTTTCTTCTGTGTTGTTGGAAAACAATGCTCCACTTTCATCTTTTCTGTTGTTTGTGTTATCTGTTTTCCCGATGATGTTCTGTAGGTCAACAATTTTTCTTGATCCTTAACACTTCGTTGTAGACCAACGACTTTATATTCAATTTCTTTGATATGTTTGATTTTATCTTTTCCAATTTTAGTCAAACTATCAATATCTCTTTTCTGTTCTTCAATTTTGAGTTTATACTCAACCACATTTTTTGAGATTTCTAGCATTGAAGACTTCAGTTTTTCAATTTTTTCATTCATCTCAAACTTCTCTTCTTCCTACTGATGCATATAGAGTTGGGCATCATGAACCAATTTGTTAGATTTATTTTTTTTTCTTCAAACTTCTATCTCTTCAAGAGAAACTTATAATTCCACATGAAGGTCAACTCTTCCTTCAAATTATTCTTATTCATTATCTCTTTCTTCTTTTGTTAAGGAATTTTCAATAACTGTCACCAAAGCATCCACTTCATGATACTTGTAGTCCTCCAACTCTTCTTCCTCATATTCTTCTGAAATTTCATCTTCTTTTAAAAGAAGATTCTTCTTTTTGAATAATTCTCTATTATTACTTCTCATACCTTTAAAATTGGTTGAATACTTCTTTTGGGGGTTTTAATCATTGTATTAATTATCATGTTCAATCTTTTTAGGATACTTTTCTACAAAATTCCCAATATTTACATATCAAAAACATGAAAATGGAAGTTTACCTTTGAAATTTCATTTTCCTCTTTGTAGATTTGAGGAGAAAAATGACATGAAATCATCCAAATTGTCTTCCTCGTGACTATCTTCAACATAGAGATTCTTCAAGGCCTTGAAATCCACTTCTTTGGACTTTACCTTTTCCACTGCATAGTTATCATCATTTCTCATTTCATGTGCAACAGGATTACTATGAAATTTATCCAGTTTCATCTCCTCAGGATATTTTTCTTCTAATACAGAAACTTTCAGATTAAACCAAGGTGTAAGTTTTCTTAATATGCGCTTGAAAATATTTATATCTTCAATGATTTCTCCAATACCACACATGTCTTCCACAACTACATTTACCCTGTCAAAGAATGCATTAACTGATTCATTTGGGTTCATTCTCCAATCTTCATACTTGTTCCACAAAACATGCATCTTTGCCTCTCGACCTTTGAATATCCTTCAAAGATATTCAACATCTTTTCCCACATAGCATGTTATATTTTACATGATATCACCTTTTTATAAATTTCACTTTATAGGGATACCCCTAATACATTGATCCATTTTAGCATCAGTATCCAATTCTCTTCTTTCAGATTTTGATAAATCACCACTATTGATATCGGCTGATATTCCATGCATAGTTGTTATGAAGACATCCATTCCTAATGATAGGAAATAGTGCTGCATCTGATTCTTCCATAGTTAAAAAATTATTTTCGTCGAAGATAGGAATTCCTTTATGATTGACCACCTCCACTTCTTTTACTGAGAGAGAACCACTAACTTTAACCTTTTCTCTAATACCAATTGTTAGGTCCACTATGTCAAATACCCTGAGAGGGGGGTGAATTAGGGTATGATAGATTAAAACTATTGACCCTTTGGATCTTGTTTCATTGTAAACAATACACACTTCTCTCTTTCTCCTATAGAAATATATGAACAGAAATGAAATCATGCATAGGATATAATGATTTTTACTTGGTTCTCCCTCACTAGGCTATGTCCAAGAAGCATACAATGACAATGTGCCAATGTACCAAATCCACTAAAGCCCGCTGCCAGTTATAAGGTTCGGTCTAGATCTTCTATTCCCATTCTCACTTCCTTAACAAGTTTTAGGGTCTTCTCACTACATTCCCAAGGTTCACTCCTTATGTCTCTTCCTCTAGCTCACTTTTGGTGGGAATGATCATCGTCTTCCTCTTTCTTTGCTCACTTCTCTTGAAAGGGATCCACTCACAGTTTATGGAATTTTAGGTCCCTTCATTTTCATGAATGCATGCATCCTCAACTATAGATAGATGGTCGGTTTAAGTCTCTTTTTCACCCTTAGATGAAATCCACTTTTCTTCTACATACTGTTAGGTTAGCAAAAATTGCTTTCGCAAACTGTTTTTGAGATTTTGCAAGCTTCCTTGAGTCCACTAAAAACCACCTAGATTACTCTATGTATCACCTTGGTTCCTCCATGTACTGTGTAGCAGGTATGGTTCATGGATCATCTCTCCTCCACGTACTGTCTCTCCTCCATGTATTGGGTCTACTTCGCAGACTGTCTCTGCTTCCATGAACTGTCTCTCAGCCATGGACTACCTCTTCTTCTGTGGACCATCTCTCCTCCACATATTAGTTCTTCCTCCTTTGGGTACCGCACCTTTCTTCTCTGCATATTGTGTCTTCCTCCTCTACATATCACTTCCTTTGTAGACTATATTTCCCTGTAAAAACATTTGGAAGAATTGCTTTCGCGCGAACCACTTTATGGAATTATACCTCATGAAACACCTTTGGACTTATCTGAATTCTAGAAGCGATGATTTTATCTAATGGAATTCGGTATTCTTTAATGATGGTATTATCACTTCTTATATAGGAAAATAGATCCAAAAAATCCTATAATCTGATATTTACCAAAATATTCAATGTGGTACCACCTCCATCGCATACTGGGTCTTCCTATGTAACGACCCAAATCACTATCATGTTTTTACAAATGATGACCTTCACGGTTTCTCAAATCACCACCTCATTTACACGAATAAAAATTCATCTCGTGTACCGCATGCCTTCACTGTGAACCTCTTTCTCTCTGCAAATTATTCCTTATATGTGGTCCACGTATCATTTTCCATTCCGTAAATCGTTCCCACTACATGGTTTGTGGTTCTCCATTCCGCATACCAAAATTCATGATCTGTGAACTATTCCTAGAAATATAATTTTTTGTACTACCTTTACGGAAAACCTTCTTTTTCCAAAGACAAACTCCCAATTTTGAGGCCAAAAAATTTGGAAAACACTGGGAAACTGCACCACCTTAAAAACCTACTTTTGGAAATACTCATTTGCGATCACCTAGTCGTGTAAACAAACAAAAACACACCCAAAACATACTGAGAGAATACCTTGAGGGATTTTTTCCCAACACAATGACATTAATCTAGAAAGAGTTTTGGATGATCAAAAACATCATCAAAGAAAGATCCTATAATGAGTTATTCCTTCTTCCATTCTATTTGAATTGATATAAATTTAACATGAAATGATCTTCTCTTGGTTTTGGGCTTCCTTTTTCAATATTCTATGGATATATTTCATTGGTCATGAAATTTATGTCTTTCACAATTTTTCAATGATCCATCGAATCTAAATAAAATCCATAATTTATTTACACCTAAAAGGAAATTATACTATGTTCGGAACCATCAAGTGGTATCAGAGTGTTCATGTTTAAATTTATATTTATTTATTTGATTGTTTATCATATATATGAAATTGTAGTTAGTTTTAATTTTTGGATTGTTCATTCATTAATATGAAGTTTAATTGACATGATTTTGACATATTAATATTTTTCATTCAAGATTCATAATTTATTAGGGACAAAGAAAAGATGAAGAATGATTATAGATGCTGTCAGTAGGTTTCAAAGATTCTCACTGGTAGATTGGGTTACACTATGTGTATCTAGAGTAAACACTATGTGACCAAGTTCACTGCACATGTATATGTTGTGGGATATACAACACATCGATTAGTTATTATATGTGGTGAATTTATTGTACACCGTGTATTGACTAGGCCAACCTGGAACATGGTTTTTCAGAATACACAACATGTAGCTAGCATACACATTGTGTAGTCTACATGGTTTAGCATACATGTAGAAAACGAACCACGTGGCATGTATCCAGTGTACACATCATGGTTTCAATTAATTATCATATCCAGATAACATGCCAAGTCAATCGGAGAGTTATTTAGACACATAGAAAACAGACTACATAGTGTGTATCTCGTTAGTACACACTATGTAATCTGGACGAGATACACGTCAAGGCCCTGTGTGTTTATCCCAGATACACAATAATCTAGGAACATGGCATGTAGCTCATTAGTACATGTTGTGTACTCTCCCAATAAATAATAGGATTAAATTACATTAAAGTGATTAATTGCATCATCAAAACCCAATTGCGTTGTTGACATAAGATTTGTTTAACTGTGTAATAAAGGTTTTCAAGAATTAATAAATGATCAACTAGTTATTTTTAATTATCTGTGATTATTTTTCATGCTATTTATTTTCTCTAAATTCATTTATAATGGGTAACTCCGTGAAATTATGGATGATCATCGAGATAAACAGAATTAATTTATTGATTAATTAATTAATTAATACAAGCATGTGTATCTTAATAATAAAGAAAAAAATGAAGTAAATGCTAGCCAGTGTACTTTTGCATATTTTTTTCATTTTTATGACCAATAATGAGCTTTGACCAGACCTATGTATGATTTGGTTTTATTTAATTTAATGTTATTGTATGGGTTTACAATTATTTATTATTAAATTAAATAAGATGGTATGTGTTTCATCCATCCCTCTTTTATTATATAGGACCTGTGTGTACAAGTTTTTTTATATAATTATCCTTAACGAATCCTTTATTTCCCCCCACCTATGTGTGAGTTATAAACATATGAAATAAAAGGAGTACCCATAGGCGTATGGAGGCGATTCAAGATGGAACTAAGATGAAACCAACCCAAGTGATACACAGGTGGACAGGTGAAATGTTGCAGCTCATTCCAAAATCAGAACAATGAGTTTTTACCCAGTTTCATAGGTTTATTTATTGTCTACTCAATAAATCAACAATTAGATAAGATCATGATCGGGTCATTTATTATTTATTTATTTATTTCTTATACGTGATTCATTTTATGGATACAAGACCGAAATCACATGAATAAGTGGACTAATATATAAATATGGAATTTAAATAAATGGATTATGAATATATGGAGATCATTATAGAAATGGATTCACCTCGTTCACTACTAGTGAACTTGCCTCTTCATTTTTCAAAATTCTCAACTATTTCCCTAGAAGGCAGTCATCTGGTGGGTTGTGAGTAGGCAGAGACCTCCTATATGATATCAATTGGGATCAAAGGGACTCAAACATTGGGGGATTCATTGCTTTGGAAGTTTCCATCTATTCAGGGTGGTGTGCCAGGGGTTTGATCCTTCAAGGATGTGCTTTCGGGACCTCCTTCTTCAACGATCCCATTCTGCATGCTTGGTATTCCATGCATTCCACTCTGCCTTTGGTTCTTTGCTCATATGAACATCTTCCCTATGTTGTATCTCCTACTAGAAGATCTTGAAGCTACCTCATATTACCATTTTTGGTCATTGGTTTCAAATTTTTCCCATGAGAGACCATCTCTCACTTTTTTTCAAGATTTCATTAGATCTTGGGGCCACAGTTATCCAGTAGTGATGTCAGTGATCTCATGGAATGCATTTTTCATTCATATCTTCTCCAAGAAGGATTTCAGGAAATATTAGGTGTGATATAAGAGAATGTGTGGATCATGTAGGTTTCTTCTCATCAAGTGGTCATAGTATTCTCACTATAGAAAAGATTTGATCTTGTCGGTAGTTTGGGTGAGGTTGTCGGGTCTTTAATTATCGCTAAAAAATACATCCATTCTTCAAAGTGTGGGGTATTCAATATGAAACTTCCTTTTCATGTATGAGGACACTTTTAGTATGAAGTTTTTATCATCAACATTAATTTTTGTATAATTGGATCTTTTGGTGGCTTTACCTTCAAGAGTTCTGATTCGGGCTAGCGAGAGATTCTATTGGTGGAATAAAGTGTTCTTCCGATCACCTACTCAGTTCTATGAGGAGTTCCATATACATTTCCACTTGGTGGTTATGTGTATATGAATATGTGTTAATTTTAGTGTGGAAATACAAGGGGTGGTATCCTTCCAGGTGAGTCTTCTTTGTAGATCGATTCTTTGGTTGTTAATGACCTGGTTCTTGCTTCTTCGATGCCTGAGGCTCACTCAGTTTCAACTGTCTCCCTATCCCCTAAGTGTTAATATTATTTTACTAATGATATTATTCCATCACTGAAGGTTATTCCCTCTTATCTGGTGGGAAGGGTTTCATTGGTCTGGGAGGATTTAGAGAAGTTTCGTGTTGTTAGCTTAGGGGGTTGGTCGCATGGGTAAGCGTGACTCAGATGTGGTGGAGGATGAGAGTATGAACCCTTCATTTGTACTAGACTCCCATTTGAGGTTTCCTTCACAAAATTTGGGTGATATTAGTGTCTTTCTTCCAGACTTAAACCTTCCGAATGATATTACTTTGAGATACAATATGACAGTTGATGTACTTAGGACAGAAGAGGACCAGTCTTCTCTAATTCAAGTGATGTGTGATCTGAACTAGTTTATAGTGTTGGGAGATTCATATGGTAACATAGATATCTTGGTTTTTTTATCATCTAAGAAAAGTGGGTTTCTTCAACCTCCACTATTAGGGTACGACGGTCGGCTCACTCGTTCCAAATCAAATGAGGCTTCAAGTTTGACTAATTAATCTGGCAAATGTGGTGGGTTCCTTAGCTGCAAGGATGAAATTTTTTTCTAAATTTTTTCTATTATCTTATGAAATTTGATGGTCCTAGGATCTTAAGAAAAGTTTTTGTTTATCGCAAATGAGGCTTGAAATAACCGAATCCCCATGTTAGTTGTTCTGGAATACAAACAAGATGTTAAGAACATCACGGCCTTTATAAAGAGAACAAGTTTCATGGAATTAATGCATGGGAGCCCATATAATAACCACATTAGGTTATTTTAGAAGAGAATAGTCTGTGTGGGGTGTATTAAGGTATCCAATCAACACATAACAACCAAGGTGTCCATAGGGATAAAATCATGCTACTTTTATTTTGTGTAAGTTAAGTGTGAGGCATCAGAAAGAGTGGCTCTATGGGAGCACCTATCTAATTTTCGACCAGGGAACTCAGCATGGTTTGTTGAAGAGGACTTCAACACCATAATGGATGCAACAGATAATAAAGAAGGTTTGATGTATTCAAGTAGTGAAATTTATGAATTTAGGGAATTTGTTACTCATAAGGGGCTGGCGGACATGGGTTTTTTAGGGGATCCATTGACCTAGTGAAATAATCAAAATGGAACTCAGATGACTTGAAGTAGGCTAGACCATTGTTTTTCTAATTTGAATGGTGGTGAATTCTTTCCTCAAGACATAGTTACACACTTGACATTCTCATTTTCGGACCACTCTCTAATCATTATTCAAATGAAGAGTGCGGCCATGAGAAACTACACCCATTTATTTTTCTATTTAAACTAGAAACAAAATGATGAATTATTGAAAATATTGAGGGGGTCCTAGGAGAAACCAGTGTAAGGATCCTCAGGGGTGGGATTATGTAATTGCTTAATTAGACTCAATAAGGATCTCTAGGGGTGGATATCGAAGAGAAAAAATATTTAATAGAACCTATATAATATCAAAAAGTATATTGAGAGGATAGAGGTGTGGCTGAAGGAGAAGTAGAATGATGAACTATTTATTATTTTGGTTCATAAACAAGACCTACTAGCTAAGAAAATGTTGGAATGTGAGTAAAACATGAGGGAGATATCAAGGGTACTTTGGATTTATGAGGGGGGTAAGAACACAACATAATTACAGGAATGTGTGAAGGAAAATAAGGTATTGAGGAGGATCAATCTTTACCTCAAGGATGGTTTGTATATCAGGGATGTGGAGGTGGTAGGGAGGCTAGCCTTGGAATACTTTGAAGGAATACTTTCAGGACATTTTATTAATTAGGAAGGGAGGCATTTGGGGGTATAAAAAGAGGAGGTATTCCTAAATAACATAACCAAAAATGGTGGAGGGTAGGGAAAATAAGGGATTTGAGGGAATTCAAGATGAGGAAGATATCAGAGAATCCATCTACAGCATGAATTCATAAAGTGATCTTGGGCCTGATGGGTTTCCTGATTTATTATACATGGATGCATGGGACATTATCAAGGGGCGGGTCAAGGAGGCAGTGTAATATTTTTTTTAGGGGTGGAGAGATCATGAGGGTGGTTTGTGATTCCATGTTGGTTTTGATACCAAAGATTAAGGAAACCATAGTGATTTACCAGTATCGTATGATATATTTGTGTAACTTTTCATAACAAATCTCATTTACATCATGAATAGGATACTTGGGTGACTGATGCCAAGGATTATTACAAAGGAGTAGCATGGCTTCATGAAGTTCTGAAGCATATAGGGAGTGATCATGCTTTCAAAGAAGATGGTGGATGATATTAACAATAAAACACTTGTATCTAACATTGTGATTAAGTTTTACATGGATAAGGTATATGACTGGATGGATTGGAGCTTCATTTTAGGTGTAATTAGGTGGCTTGGTTTCAAGGAGTGAGTTTATGAATTGTTTTTTTAGATGTTATGTGTCACCATGTCTCTCAATATCAATCATGGGGAGGAGTTTTTAATTATTCAAACAATATGTGGGTTAAGATAGGGAAACCTAATTTCACGCATCCTTTTCATCCTTTCATGGGAGTTTCTCACCTAAAGCATGAAGTGTTACATGGATTAAGGGAGAATATTATTGTATACAAATAAATCTAGATTAAGAATTTTTTCTTATCTCATGTTCACTGATGACATGTTATTCTTTATTAATGGCAGGAAAATTTCTATTAATGGACTCAATGGGTTAATGGAGGTTTATAGTGGGTGGGGTGGGAAACATATTAATTAATGGAAGATCAATGTCTATATTTCAAATAATTGCATGCATGGGTGGGGGATCTCATACTAGATAAGTTGGGTATTCATATAAGGAACCTCTAGATAGAGTACCTCAAATATCCTATATCAAATTGAAACATTAATAAGGTTATCTTCAAGTATTTCGTTAATCATATCACATATCTTATTTATAACTAGAAGAATAGATTCCTCTCATTTGGGGGGAGGATCACTCTGGTGAAAAACATCCTTACACCTATACCTATGAACAATTTATCCTTTATAAAAACCCTTAAATGAACCATTAATGGGATTAAGAAAATCATGACTTCCTTCATTTGGGATTCTAATCAAGGAGGGAAATGTCACTAGGAATCATGGAAAAGGGTGTCGAAGTCGGTCGAGGAAGGGGAAATCAGCCTTCGTAGTGTATTAGATGTCGTATAAGGCATGCAAGCGAGACTTTATTGGTAAATCATAAAATAAATATTCTTCTGTGATAGATGCATGAAGGATGAGTATGGGGAGAATTTGAGAGGATGGTACTATTTTTCAAAGAGACCTTACAGCTTTTTCCATTGCATGATTCAGAACATGGATATCCTGAAAGACAAAGTTCGATGGGTGGTGGGATGTGGAGATATTATCTACTGGAAGTATAACTGAGCAAGAGTCACCCTCTTCTTCTGAGGGTGTCTAATTTTGGATATTTTATTTCAAAAGGTGAGAATACACCTCATTTTTATTAGAATAACACTCGATGAGGATCATAAGATTACGCATGGAAATATCATCATGGTGGATGAGCCTGACATGTGCACTTTTTTGGAATAAGTGTATGGAATTTCCAATTCTAGGGACTACTGTGCATTATTCTATGAGGAGAATACTATCAATGAGTGTAATAGGAGACTCTAGTGTAATGAGATTCCAAAAAAATATGAATTTTTTGTTTTGGAGGGTAAGGAATGCAGTCATTCCCACATATGACAGTGTATAGAAGAAGGGGATTTTATTGGACTCACATTGTTGGTGATGTGAGAGACCAACTTCAGAATCATCCTAGAATCCTTTCTTTAAGGGTGAATTTGATAGTGTTATCTAGGAGAGTTTTGGACTTCATATGGGCATTTCAGTGCATGGGGAGTCTTTTGCGGATTTTCTCATAGCATGGTTTCAGGGGGGGTGGAGGCATATAGTTGAAATCAAAGTGTGGGAAATAATTTTCATGATGGTGTGCTGGGTGTTATGGGAAGTGGGGAATAAGGAAATATATGTAAATCATTTCTCGCATCTTGGCATTCAAGTTTGGGTGAAATCCCTGGTGTTATACTTCAATGCTCTTATTTCTGAAGGGAGGTTATCAGCCTCTGTCAAGGGCATATTGGCAGGTAATGTCGGCTACTTTGAGGAAGGAAGTGGGACCATATGAGGGGTATGGTTCAACTAGAGGACTCCCATGTATGGGCTGAAATTGAATGTTGATGGTCCATGCATGCATAAATTGATGAGATGAGGTGGTCTGGTGCGGGATGATAGTGGTTCGGTGATATTTGGTTTCAACTCCTTTTACAGATTGGACAATTCTATTGTGGATGAAGCAAGAGAAATGAAAAGTGTTCTTTCATTGTGAAAGATATATAACATTAGTATTGTCAAGGTGGATTTTTATTTAAAAACTCTGGTGAGAATCCTCAATAACAATGTGACCACCCCATGGAGCCTAGAGTGTTTCATCAGGAAGTGTAAGATGTTGATGGGTCAAGGCATTGAGGTTTGCCATGCATAGAGGAAAGGTAACTTTTCAAAAGATTTCCTAGCTAGAAAATGGAGTCCTAGTGAAATCATAATCCTTTACTAATGTATTGGGTCTCTACCACATGACTGTAACCTTATTGTAAGTGGTGATTCCATTGGGTTGGACCACTTTCGACCCCCATAAGCTTCAGGATCTTATTTAAATAAAAGTTAATTTTTGATGATGATTATGAGTAGATATTTTATTGAAACATGGTTAATCGCTTAAGTAAAATACACTTAATATTAACAATAAATTAAAGGATAAAACATGAAAAAAATTACACATAATAAAACAAATATCCCTCAAGTTAATATTAAGTCATTACACCTTCCATCGTTTAAATTAAGATGAAATCATAGTTAAAGTGTTGTTCCAGGACATAGTCAGGGGAAATTTTAATTATCAATGAGTCTTAACTAAGATGATGGGTTTACTTAACTATAATTGTATTTAATTTAATGTTTATGGTTTGTTAAATACAAATTTGGAGGCAAGTTTTAAGGAAATCCCAATTATGATTTTTGGATTGGGGATTCTACTCAACGGTTCAAGGAGCTATCAGTTTTCTATTGGAATGACAAACTACCTAAATACTTTTTTTATGGTTTCCATGGATATAGTTTGGATCATAAATAAGGTAAATATGAATCCTTTCCACTATAATGTATTGATTGATAGGAAATTCCATGTTCAATGGAGTGGACCATTGAGACTTGATAAAATGGTTAGAGACTTAATAAAATTAAAATTATTATTATTTCTCACATAATTTTTAATCAAGAAAAGTAATAATAATCTACTATTTTAATATTGTATAATAATGGAATTTTCATCAACCAAATTATCCATGTGACCAATACTAGAGAAAGACCATCTCCTAACTTTTAGTAACTTCTAGGAATGATTCAGATGCCTACAGGTTGTATTGTGACATGAATGGATGCTAGAATCCTCACTACTTGATCAGCCTGCTAAGGAGGCGAATGATGAGGAGTTCCGTGTCTATGATAAAAATCTGAGCGACATGGTTAAAATTTTGTGTTTAATTCTTTTATCCATGTATAATGAACTCATGATGTCACAGGAAGACATGGATGCTTATATCATGCTCTAGAATATCCATGGTCTTTATAAGGATAGAGCTAGAAAGGAATGGTTTTAGATCTTCAAGACACTTTTCCATAGTAAACTTCAATGAGGTGTTCTATTTGGGCCTCAATTAATAAAACTCATCGAATACATTTAGCGCCTAGAGGTTCTAGGGTTAAATCTTCTTGATGAAATATGTACCCATCTCATCCTATTATCACTCCCTCGTAGCTTCTCCATTTTTTGTAAATTATAATATGAACATTATAGAGAAGTATCTTCCAGATCTTCTCACATTTCTTCACCAAGTTGATAAGGATGTGAAGCATGAAAAGTATTATATCCTTATGATGAACAAAAGGAAAGGCATGGATAAGAGCTCTAAATCTAGATCTTCTTTGAAATGACCTTCCAAGAAGAGAAATACCAAGGGACAAGCAAGGGAATAATATGTTGTATGTTTCTCATGTGGAAAGAAGGGACACTAGAAGAAAAAATGCACCTAGACAGGGAATAAAGGAGAAGCTTCAGGTGCATTTATTATCAAGTGAAAATTAATATTTTTCTATGAATTGGGTATCAGATATAATATGTGGTACTCATATATGTATTCAAATATAAGAACCAAGTAGATTCTAGAAGATTTATTGGGGTGAGGTAGACTTACGAGTAGCCAACGGAGCCAGAATTGCTATTATGGCTATTGGGGACTACCACCTCATGCTGTAAATGGGAATGATCTTGGTGTTAAAAAAATATTATGTGTCATTTGTTACCCAAAATATTATTTATATATCCAAACTTGATACAAATGGATTTATTTTTAAATTTGGGAATAAATGTTACATCTTTTATAAAGATAAAAATTGTATGGTAAGGTACATTTAAATTATGGTCTTTATGTGTTAGATTATACAAACCAAGTATTGGAAATCATTAACAAAAATAGTTCGCATGACTCATACCACACCCAATAATGGAATCACTGGCTATGTCATGTAAATGAAAAGTGTTTGACTAAATTAAACCAAGATGTATATTTGGAATATTTTGAACTAAAATCACATGGTGTATGTCAACCCTATTTACAAGGTAAAATGACCAAAACACAATTTAGTGGAAAAGGTGAAAGGTCCAAGGAGCTTCTTGAATTATTTCATACTGATGTGTGTGGACCATTTCTAGTTGAATTAAGTGGTGGGTATTTATACTTCATACCATTTACTAATTATTTAAGTATATATGGATATATCTACTTAATGAGGTATAAATCGGTTTCCTTTGACACATTCAAGGAATATAAGAATGAATTTGAGAACTAGCTTGGTAAGAAGATTAAGAAACTCCACACAAACCGTGGTGGAGAATATCTTAATCGTGACTTCATTGATTATTTATGAGAGTTTGAAATTCTACCCCGACTCACTCCTCCTAATACACTTTCATGGAATAGTGCAAGTGAAATGAGGAACCACACCTTATTATACATGATGAGATCAATGATGAGTTATGTGAGTCTTCCATTATCCTTTTTTGGGACATGCATTACAAATAGCAAGGTACATACTAAACTGATTTTCAACTAAAGTAGCAACTGGTATTCGATATTAGCTTTGGTATGGAAATAAACCCATGTTGTCGCATATATGAGTTTGGGTTTGTGAAACATTTTTTAAGTCCATTTCTGGAAATAAACATGCACCTTGAGGCACTAAGTGTATCATTATAGGGTGTCCTAAAGAAACTAAGGTATATTATGTATATGATCCTACAAACAATAAATTTTTGGTTAACAGACATCCCACCTTTTTTATGGGGATCACGTGTCTAAAAGAGATAGTGGAAGTGAGATAGACTTTGATGAAGTCTAGGCTCAAGATATACAAGAGTTAGAACATGAAAAAATTCTAGAAGGCCCCATGGAATAGAACATTTTAGAGACACAAGTATTGTGTAGGAGTAAAAGAGAGGTTATAGAACCTGAATGATATGGTTTTTTATTCATTGAGGATGGTGACTCATTATTAGTTGATATTAATGATTCTTTAACCTATAAGGAAGTATTAAGTGGCACAAGTTTTTCAAAATGGAAAGAAGCTATGAATTTTGAAATAGATTCCATGTACCAAAACCAAATATAGATTTTGGTAGATCCTCCAGTGGATGTAAAGCCTGATGGTTGCAAATGGTTATTAAAGAAGAAACTAGACATGGATGTAAAATTCGGGAATTATAAGGCATGACTAGTTGAAAAAGGGTTTAATTAGCATCAATTCATTGATTATGATGAAACCTTTTCACTGGTTTCTATGTTGAAATCCATCAAAATTATAATTTCCATAGTGTATTAACATTACTATGAGATATAGAAAATGGATGTTAAAACAACCTTCCTTAATGGGAACCTTTAAAAAGATGTATTTATGACACAACATGAAGGGTTTGTGACTCCAAAGGATTCCAACAATGTATAAAAGTTGTGAAGATCCATTTATGTATTTAAGTAAGCATCCAGGTCATGGAACTTTTGGTTTAATGAATCCATAATGGAATTTGGTTCCATAAAGAATAAATGTGAGCTTTGTGCCTATAAATGGTTTAGTGGGAGCGAATTAATTTTCTTAATAGTTTATATTGATGACATACTGCTTATTGGAAATGGAATACTAGTCTTACAGTCTATTAATGGCTAGTTAAACCCATGATTCTCTATGAAGGACATAGGTGAAGTAGTGTATATTCTTAGGATCAAGATCCATCGTGATAGATCTAATAGGTTGTTTGGACTAAGTCAGAGTACATATATTTACAATATACTGAAGATATTCGGTATGGAACAATCCAAGAGGGGATTGTTTCTAGTGTCACGTGGAATTTATATTTCCAATAAAATGTGTCCTTAGACACATGAGGAAAGACATAAGAAGGAAAGGACTTCATGCGCATCGGTGATTGGGTTAGTCATGTATGATATGCTATGTACAAGGCTAGATATCGCCTATGACTTAAGTGTAGTAAGAAGATATCCAGTTGACCAAGGTGACCACCGTTTGATGGAATTCAAGACAATACATAACTATTTGAGGCATACTAAGGATATATTCTTGTTCTATGGAGTATATGAGAAACTAGTCATCAGGGGATATGCATATTCTAGTTCCCAAAAAAAATAAAGAAGATCTGAAATCGTAGTTAGGAAACATATTCACTCTCAATGGAGGTGTTATGAGCTGGAAGAGCTCAAAGCAAGCAGTGGTTGTAGATTTTATAGTAGAGTTCGAGTATATTGTGACTTCTGAGGTAGCTAAAGAAGCAATTTAGATATGCAACTTCACCCAAGATCTTGGAGTGGTTTCAAGTAGTAATGACCTCATCGCACTTTATTATGATAATACTACAGTGGTCGATCTTTCAAAGGATCCAAGGTCACATCAGCGGACAAAAAACATATTTCATAAATATCATCTCTTGAGGTATTTTGCTCAAAGAGGTGACGTCAAAGTGAGCAGAGTATCCACAAAAGACAATGTGGAGGACCCCTTGACAAAAGCCTTAACTTAGTAGAAATATAGTCTTTATGTGAGGTATAGCGGACTAAAAGTCATAGGCAGTTAGCTCTAGTCCAATTGGGAATCTATTGGAGTTGGTGTTCTAGAACCAACTGGTGAAAAGGTTTCATCGTAATCTATTTATTTGGGTATTCAATAAATGTCAAGGAGGAGTGGACCAAGATTGTGTCCAGTGATAAATATTAATCTGAAATCCAATAAAATAATATTCATCGTTGTTCCAGTTAGCACTCTCAATAAAATAATATTATTATTATTATATGGTATGGTTCAGGTAAGGTTTATTATATTATTTAAGGGTCGTTGTGCAAATAAATAATATTTTTAACTTTAACCCTAACTCTATAAATAGATGTTTATGTCTATTGTGTAGGGTTAATCGAGAATTGACAATCATTTTATAAAACGTATTTCTCTATACATTCCTCCTCCTCTAATCCTCTTGATAATGAGAAGAACAAGAGAAAATCCTTCAATCTTGAAGGAACTTGATGCGATCAAGATGAACAATGCAAGATGATTGATCTTCCATGCTAGCACCCGTCAATCCATCGATGTTGTTTGGAGATCAAAGGACCATGTGTGGATCACTGCTAGAGGGGATCTACTTTGAATCCTCCTTACACAATGATGATTATCTGAAAAGGGGTCTGTATGATCTGCAACATCACTGAAGAAAGATCCTAAGACAAGGTATTTACTACTACAAAAATAGGGTTTTTATGTCGGTTTTTTATATTTTTAACATCGGTTGTTGAGGCAACATCTTTTAAGGTGACATTATAAATATATTTTTTAACATCGGTTATTAAAACCGACCTTAAAAATGCATTTTTTTATGATTTTTCACATTGGTGTTTCAAAAACTGATGTGAAAGACCATCTTTCACGTCGCTTTTTTAAAAAATCCGACGTCAAAAACCTATTTTTCACATCGATTTTTAAAAAAACCGAATTGAAATATCCATTTTCGTATCAGTTTTATAAAAACCGACATTAAAGATCATTTTTTACATCTGTTTTTTAAAAACTAACTAAAAAATATATTTTTTTCAAAAAATATTATTTGAGATCTACATCATTACACACAGTTGATTTGTAGAATCAACAAGAACAAAAAATGTTTCACATGATAAAATAAATATTTTATAATTATAGAGTTGAAATAAATAAGGATCATTCAATTATGTAATGTTAATAATCAACAAATATTTATTAAAATTTTGATTACTCCATTGGAGGAAAATAGAAGATAGATGAACAGCAAAATATCACAAAAACCAGACAAAATCAAGAAAAAAACATAAATCTTTGACTTAATTTTCAAGGTTGTCGAAGTCTTTGTCGATATAATTTTCTTCTGAGGAATGAACTCATGTATAAGACATTTTAGAGTCCGAAGGAAGCTTTTTAGTTTTACCGTGATCTAAATAAGGATTCTTCATTATAAGAAAAAAGGAATCATTAACTGGTATATCAATTGAGATAACTAATCGTAAAAACATTAAATCATGGAAAAATAATTATAAATACCATGATGAGATCATCGAAAGAAGAATCATTGGATTGATGATGATGATCGAAAGAGTTGAATTGGTGGAATGAAGATGATCGAAAGACTTGATCATGAAATGAATACATGTGGAGCGTGAAAACATATAAATGACACTACAAAAGCAAACGCGATATCATAAATTTTAAGTGGTAATTGGAAATTTCTAAGTCACGCTGTAAAAAATTAGAATTCCACATTAGAAGGATATTAAATTTTAACTTTCATGTCAGTTTTAAAATAACTGATGTGGAAAACTGATTATCAGCATCGGTTATCTTAAAATCGACATTAAAAATTTTCATTTTTCACATTAATTTTATGATAATCGACGTTAAAAACTATCTTTTCACATCGGTTTTCATAAAACCGGCATGAAAATTCCAACGTTGTTGTTTTTAACATCAATTATTTAAATAATCGATGTCAAAAACATTTTAAAGTCGTTTATTTAAAAACTGTGACATAAAAGTTACTTTTTGTACTAGTGATTCCTTCTAATAATCTATTTAAATTGATTATAAATTTAACATGAAAAATATCATATCTTGGTTTTGGGCTTCCTTTTTCAATATTCGATGGAAATATTTTGTTGGTCATAATGTTTACATCTTGCACAATTTGCGAATGATTCATCGAATCTGAAAAAAGACGTAATGACTTTAAGCCCAAAAGGCGCTTACGCTGTGTTTAGAACCATCAAGGCTAAGTTAATATGCAAGAAAAACTTATTTTAGTCAGTGGTTCCCATATCTATAGTTTTTGAGTTTGTTGTAGCTTCTGATGCAGCTTAAGAAGCGGTTTAGCAACGTCCTATTCCAATTTTGGGTTATACCAAAAGAAAGAGTTTTATCATTGTTATGATGAGTTTTAACTACTGACTTAGCCGAGATGTCGGGATTCTGAGGCGGATACTTAGTTTTATTACTACTTGAAGGATTTTCTCAAGGTGGTAATGTTGCAATAAGCAGATTCATCACATACACATGTGGATTTACCAACCCTAGTCCTGAAATGCGGTAGGCCTGGAAACTACAGCTATACTCAGCAGAAGCATGTTTAACATATGAGAAATAACCAGTCATTTGGAGTTGGCTCTAGTGTAGGTGAGAGTCGGTTGGAGTTTGTGCCCTAAAACCAAATACTTTATACTTTAGATCACATGTATATTTAAAGAAGTGAATATTAATTTAAATATTTTGTCACATATTGATTGTTCTTCTGTATAACATTAATTTGATAATGTCCTGCAGTATTTGTCGCATCGAAAATGGCATAGTAGTTCTTCGTTATGATGAGAGCTTTGAAATGTCATGATGGTATTCTTAAATCTAGTTCTACGATCGGATGACATTCTATGATGAAGCATATAGTATGTTGACTATCAGGTGTGAGTACTCGTAAGCTAATGAGAGTTCATCTCATGAAATTCACACTTCGTAATCTCTAAGAGACAAGATTATTAGAACAGACTCGCTAGTAGAAATTCTACATGTTTATGTATCATCAGATATTTATGTATGTGAGTGTGTGTAATGGTCCTTAGACTTTCATATTGTTATTAATGTGTGTCATGACTTGCAGATTTAGATTTACTGGCCAAAATTGTGATGTCATATGTTCACGGGAAGTAGGGTACATTGGGTGCGTCATGAATGACATGTTATTAATTAATAAGTTGGAGAAGGATTTGTTCTTTCCATCTTTATGCAAGTTGATTTCCCGACCCTTTGATTGAAATGAAACCATCACATTAAATTTAATAATCATGGTGTAACGACAAGTTTATTTTAGACAGTCCAAGAAAGACGTATCTAGCATATAGGTTGGTGACACGAGTGTGCAAACTTCTTGATGAGATATTTTGACAAAGGGATTATATTACACAGTGAATGCTTGTATGTGGTTTTCGACGTTGCAGCATTAGTTTTTTTTCTCTTGGGTGCCTTAACCCGTTGCTAGACATTAATCTTGGACTTTAGAAAAGTCTGACTAATGTTAACAAAAAGAAAGCCTAAATGGTCACACAATAAATGTTTCTTTTGATCTCAATTAAATTCTATTTGATTTTAATTATTGGATTAAATATTATTCCTAATACCGAATAATAATTTTATAAAGATTTATCAATCACAAATATTTATTTGCAAAGTAATAAATATTTATTTATTTATTAATAAATAATTTATCTAATTGCGTGAATATTTAATAAATATTTATTGTGCACGCTAGGAATAAAAATTTATTTTATTTATTGAATATTTAATAAATATTTATTCGTCGGTCTGTGAATAAAATATTTATTTTATTTTACGAATAAATAATTAAATGTTTATTCGAGTGTTTGATAAATGTTGAGGATAAGCGGACCAAGATTGTGACCGGTGATAAATATTAATTTGCAAACCGGTAAAATAATATTTATCATTACACCAGTTTGCAAGTGCTATGAAAATAATAATATTATTATTATTATTACATAACATGGGGTTCAATGAGGTTTAATATATTATTTAAGAGTCATTGTGTAATTAAATAATATTTTTAATATTAACCCTATCTATATAAATATACGATTATGTATATTGTGTAGAAGTTGATGGAGATTGATCAACGTTTAGAATCATCGTGCACAATGAAATCTAGAGCACTTTCTCCAAACTGAAAAACGCTCTTGAGATTCTCCTCCCTCTATCTTCTCAAGCACAAGAGTGTAAGGACGATTCTTCAAGCTCAAAGGAATTGTCGCAGTGGTCACCACAAGACGATCGATATGTCGTGTTAGCACCCGACAATCCATCAACATTGTTCAAAGATTAAATGAGCACATATGGATCACCGTTGGAGAGGATTCTGCGCTTGGATCCTACAAGCGTAATGATGGTAAACTGAAAGGGGTTTCGGACGATCAACGTCATTGAAGAAAGATCCCAAGACTGAGGTATTCTTTCTTTTGATCTATTTAAATCAATTATAAATTTAATGTGAAACAATCTCTTTTGGTTTTCAATGTATTTCATTATTACTGTTCTTTGAAACAATTTCGTTGGCCATAATGTTCACATCTTGTGCAATATGTGAATGATCCACCAAATCCGACATTTGGTGAGTCGGGATAGACCTTGATAATCATTTTCGTTGTGTCTGGAATCATGAGAGGGAGCAAAGGGGATCCAAGGGGCGGTGAGACAAGGGTAGAGGGTTGACCAAAATGCCCTATCTCAAGTAAACATTCAGCCTAAAGAGAAGGGGGCGGCTTGAAAAAGGTAAGTTTGCCCCCGTTAAAAAGCCAACACAGGGGTCTATAGCGGGACGATCAAGGGCATCATCACACAACACCCTACCTTAGGGGTGCGCTACATCCTTCCCTGTGGTTTATGGTGCAATGCCCCTCTAGAACAACACCAAGAAATCACGGGCACCCATTGCACCATAATTGTGTGCTTCACAACACAACACACGCGTGGCAGTGACACCTCCTCCATCCAAAATATAATCTTATGCATGATTTCACGGCATGATCTCTCACCATCCCACTGTAATCCCTTCCCATACGACACAACTCCTCTTGTTGCAATGTGATGTGCCACCTGCATCAAAAATCCAAATTTCCATTGAATTCACGAATCTGCAACGACTTGGTTCGTTACAAGATATGACCAAACATATAACATAATAGATGCACGTTACATTTTTCATCAACATTGACATCAAACTACATGGTAGGTCCGGGGGTGAGGGTACTCAAGAAAGAAACTTGCAGACACGGAGGTTCGAAACTAGGATCTCCTCAACTCACCGCCACGAATATAGTATGAGCATAACCGCTGAACTGTGCCCCATAGGGCATTGACATCAAACTAATTTTTGAATGTTCAATCTCGAAATTATTTTAGTTGATGAAAGACAGGGATAATTCTCATGAATTTACAAACCCAACATGAACAGCCCGCTTCTAAGGTTTAGATATCATGATATGGCAAAAAATACACAACCTATTTAGAATCCATAAGAAAACATAATAAGCAATAACTACATAACATAAACCAATAACTAGCGTAATATGATGTATATTAAGAAAACATGAATTAAATCAACATGATATTAAATTTACATAACATAAATTTTACCCATAGAAAGAATAAAACAATTTATCCATGGAATATTAAATCCACAAAACATGAAAAGCTTAAAACATGTATTGTACAACACACAACACATTTAGATATATGTAAACAAAAATACATAATTAAGGCTACACTACAGAGATGTGATCTTTCGCGGAGGGAAGTTGGGCACGGAACGAAGGGGGGACCGAGAAAGCGACTTGAACCCGCCCGACCCATGGGCCGACCCGATCAGGCATCGCCATCTGCAAGTGTCCCGAATAACGACGACCCACACGGTGCGGCCGCAATTCATCCACGACCACCACCCGCAAGTTGCCACGCGTCGCATCTCCACGTTTTTGTTTGCTTATTATTTTTGAATATATAATATATTTATTATTCTTATATATTTGTTGTACTTTATTTTATGAATTGAGAGACGGCCGTCAGAGACGGGTGTCCATTTGGTCGCATGAGGTGTCACGGACGTGATTAGAAACGCACGGATCCTGATTTATTTATTCAGAATTTAAATTTGTAATATTTTAAAATTTGTTATAATTTATTTATTTTGATCTCGCGATTAACAAAAAAATATTTAAAAATATTAATGGACCGCTACCCTTTACATGATCCTTCACATAACGCTGAGCTGGGGATAAGATAACGGCGACAATGGCGGGACGTTAAAGATTCCGTTCAAGCTCTGCCCGCAGATAGCCGTCCAATTTAACGGCGTCAGAGGATCCGCCTCTCGAGGACCCGTCGGCGCCCCGACATCCGGGTCGCATCTCTCCCGTTTCACGGCCATCGCCGCCGCCGCCTCCCTCGCCCGCTTCCGCCCGCACTCGACGGAGGGCTCCGGCAGCCTGCCGGCCTCGAGAGGGAAATTGAGAATGGCTTTGGAGCCGCGGAGCCGGAAGGCGGCGCCGTCGTAGGCCTTGGCGGCGTCGACAGCGGAGTCGAAGGTCCCGAGCCAGATCCGGGACCCCTTCCGGTTCGGGTCACGGATCTCCGCCGCGAACTTGCCCCAGGGCCGCTGCCGGACGCCGCGGTAGTGCCGCCTCCGCCCCTCATCCGCCGACGACGACGGGCGCCTCTCCGGCGCCGCCGCAGCCAGCGCGGCGCACTCCGAGCTACCAACCGCCGGCACCGATATCTTCAGCGACGGCGATCGCCCCCGCCGCTCGCGGAAGGACGGCCGCGTGGTGGAATCCGAGGCAGCGGGGTGGGGCGTGGGGGGAGCTGGTCGGAGGTGGTCGGAGCCGGCGAAGAGGTGGAAGGCGAGGGGCGGCGGCGGCGGTTGGGGAGGGGAGGAGGGAGAGGCGGAGAGGGGCGAAGAGTCGCCGAGAAGATGAAGCCTGATGAGGTCGAGAGCGGAATGTTGGGAGGGTGCAGCCATTAGGAAGAGGGAGTAGAAAGTGATGGAGAGTGGAAAATGGGATTTATAGATGGAGGAGGGTGGGTGTGAGAGGAAGGAAGAAGGAAGGGTCGTGAGTGCAGTTGCGTAAAAGAGATGCCTTTATCATCCACCTGGTGTTGTGTTTGCAAGGACTCTCTCTCCCTCATTAGTCTTATAAAAATGTGCATGTAATCTCATGATCAAAGTTTTAAAAAAACCTATTAATGTCGCTTCCTTGTAAGATTATATTCAACTAAAGTATGATTTTAATAAATAGGGTTCTTTATCTGTGCTAGTTTAGTGGTGATAAAAGCCCGCATCAACAAATATAGGGATCATTGAATACATAATTTAATTGAAATAAAATTTACCTTACAAATACAAGTTAAAAAACATTATATTATAGACATTTCAAACATTGGGTTGTGTAATTACATTAGTAAATACAATTTATCACAAAAAAATCGATCATTGTTTTTGACCCCTTAACCCCCTGTCAAAAGAGACTGATTCTGGTATCAATTGCTGAACAAACCACCTCAATCCAAACAAAAGAATGCACCTGTATAAAAAAAAACAATTCTTATGTTGATAATACTATGAATAAATAAATTAAATATAAATATAAAACAATAACAATGTCATTTTTAAATTGAAACTACGCATTTTGAATTATACCAGTCACACCGCATATCGAATTGAGGTGCAACTGATTCTTACACATCACAAATAACTTATGGATTGTTGTTCTAAAGTATCAAAACAATTTGAATGTATTTACTCAGTTTGGAGTATGTCACGTGTGTTTTGAACTAAAATGTAAATTTTAAACTAAAAACATACATTTCGAGTCATACTAGACACACACTACTACATATATGACCTTTAACGACGTGCAAAAAAGCATTTAACGACGCTAAAAAAACGCGGTTAATCCAAACGCTATTAAGAGGGGTCCTTTATTCGCGTTATTTTTTTTTTATAATAATTATCAAAATATGAAATTTTCAAATCTCATTTCATTTTAAGAGGCCACGTGAGGAGGAAGACCGCCTCATCCTTTTCCCAACATCTCCTCCTCTCTATTTTATTTATCAAACCAAAGTTCCAAAACTCTATTACCCTACCCTCCTCCGCACCGCGCGCACTGCAGTGAATGCATACAGTCTTACCGGCACCCTTGCTCCTTCAGGTCGTCCTCCCTCGCCCATCACGTGGATGTCGTCCCCCGCCCCAAGCCCGGCGACTTGCTCGTCGATCGCTCGTCGCTTGTACCCCCACATTCTTCCCGACTCCATCGTCGTCCCCCGCCCCGCCTGAGTCGCTCGTCTCGTCCCTCCCCCTCTTCTGTCTTCCTGACTCCGCCACCCCAACCTGACATCCTCCACCACGACTCCCGCCCCGCCTTCACGGCCTCCTCCGCGACCCCCGTCCGGCCCCCAACCCACTCTTGTGCCTCCTATGCCACCTCCACTACTCCCGCCCCGCCCTGGCCACCTCCGCCACCCCCCGCCCGACCCCAATCCCTCCCCCGCCTCCTATGTCGCGCGACCCCCGCCTCCGACACCTCCTCTGCAACCCTCGACTTTGCCACCTCCTCCTCTGCGACCCCTCGCCTCCTTCGCCACCCCAACCTCCGCCACCACCACCACCCGCCCCCATCCTTCTCCAACTACCGCCCACCTCCTCCGCCCCTGTCTCCTCCGCCACCCCAGACTCATTCGCCACCCCCTGGTGTCGCAGCCAGCCTCCTCTGGTACTGCAACAACGTGGAGGACCGAGGTAATCATGTTATTTTTATTTTTTGATTTTTTGAATTATGTTATTTCATAAAAGTATTTTATTTTTTAGTTTTTAGTTTTAATATTTTTCATATTTTTATTGTGTATCTCATAATAATTTAATGTAAGTTTAAAAAATAACTTATAACATCAATACATATTATATCACACCCTTATTTGTTAATTTAAAATGCAATTATTTTTATTATATATATATATATATATATTATTTTGTTATTTATATAGTTATTAACTCTTAATATTATTTGTTATTTTTTGAAATTATGATTTTTTTCATAATTTCATTAAAAATGAAATCATTCATTTTTTAATTTTATAAGATTTCATTAGATTATCACATTTTATCATTTATGTATTTATATTTGAATTATGAATTATTAATTTTTATTGATTAACATTTATGATTATAAAAATATAATTCTTTTAACGTTTAATATATTTTTTTAATCACCAATAATCGTTTTTTGATGTAAGATTTGGAGGAAACATTAAAGGAGACAAGGGTGCATGAAACTTTGGACTTTTTATGCTAATCACAGACAATTTTATAATTAGGTGAAATTTTGAATAGTCATTACAATCATTTTTTAAATTATTATTATTTTTTATATTTTTAAGCTTACCTTCTCATTCTCATATACTTTCCAACCATAATTCGACTCATTTTTCATGAGGGCTTTTACGAGCCTATTAAAATGTAAAAAACTATAAAAAACAATATTGAATGCGGGTTGCCCGCGGGCTTGCCCGCATCCGCTGTGGGGTGGGGCGGGCTTGATAAATCCACTCGTTTTTTATGCGGGCTTTTGCAGGTCTAGCCCGCATAGGCTCAAGCCCGCGCGGGCTTGGCCCGCCCCACCCCTGCCTGTTTCACATTGTAATTTGTACAACAACACACTGCAACAACCTCCTGTAACCTGTACAGAAAATATATAATTCAATTGAAACAAATCTTACCTCACAAATACAAAAAAAACATTACTATATACATTTCAAACAATGTTTTGTATAATTACATTTACAATTACTACCCACAGACAATTTAAAACATTAATGCTTGTCTTTGGCACCCATGATTCCCTCTCAAAAAGGTCCGCCCATGGTATCTATTGCCGAACAAATCACCTCAATCCGAGCAAAAGAATCAACCTATATAAGAAAATAAATCTTATGTTATTAATATTATAAAGAAATAAATTATACATCAATATGAACAAATACAATAAAAAATGTCAACTTTAAATAAAAAGACATGCTTGGAGTTATAACGGTCACAACGTGCATTGTATTAAGGTGCGGTTGATTCCAACACATCACAAATGAGGTATGGATCATTGTCCAAAAGTATCAAAACAATTCGAATGCATTTACATAGTTTTGAGCATGTTGTTTTTTTTACTGGAATTAATGTCAATTTTTAATAAAAACACATTTGGAGTTATACCGGTCACACCATACGTGGGATTGAGGTGCAACTGATTCCCATACATTAAAAATTACTTAAGGATCGTTGTCCTAAAGTATCAAAACAATCCGAACGCATTTTCTCAGTTTTCAGTATGTTACTTGTGTTTTCTACTAAAAAGTCATTTCAAATTGGAAACACGCACTTTGAGTCATACATGTCATATCGTGTGTCAGTTTGACATAAGACTGATTCCTACATGTCACAAATGATTTATGAATTGTTGTCCTAAATTATCAAGAAAATCAGAGCGTATTTTCTTAGTTTTTAGTGAGTGACACACCTTTTGAACTAAAATATCAATTTTAAACTGATAACGGGCACTTTGAGTTATATCGGTCACACCATGCATCAGATTGAGGTGTGAGTGATTCCTCCATGTCACAAATGACTCATGAAACACTGTCCTAAATTATCAAAACAATCTGAATAAATTTTCTCGATTTTCAGTACGTCACTTGTTCCTTTTGCTAATATTAATGTCAATTTAAAATAAAAAGACGCACCTTGAGTCATATCGATCACACCATGCATCAGATTTAGGTGTGGTTGATTCCTAAACGTCACAAATGACTTATGAATTATTTTACTAAATTATGGAAATAACCCAAATGCATTTTCTCAGTTTTGAGTAGGTCAGTTGTCCTTTTTACTAAAATTGATGTCAATTTTAAATAAAAAGACATACTTTGAGTCATACCGGTCACACTGCGCATCAGATTTATGTACAGATGATCCCTACACATCTCAAATGACTGATGAATCATTTTCCTAAAGTATCAAAACAACCCAAATGCGTTTTTTCAGTTTTGAGTTGGGTCGGTTTTTCTTTTTACTAAAATTGATGTCAATTTTAAATAAAAAGACGCACTTGGAGTCATACCGGTCACACCTTGCGTCAGATTGAGGTGCGGTTTATTCTTGCACATCTCAAATGACTCATGGATTATTTTCCTAAAGTATCAAAATAATTGGAAAGTGTTTGGTTTTCAGTATGACACTCGTTCTTTTTGGTAAAATTAATGTCAATTTTAAATAAAAAGACACACTTGGAGACATACCGGTCATACCGTGCGTCGGCTTGAGGTTTGGTTGATTCCTACATGTCAAAAATTACTTTTGGATAATTTTTCTCAATTATCAAAATAATCTGAATGCATTTTCATGGTTTTGAGTAGGCCAGGTGTCATTTTTACTAAAATTGATGTCAATTTTAAATAAAAAAGACGCCCTTGGAGTTATACCGGTCACACTGTACCTCAGATTGAGGTGAGACTAATTATTATACATCCCAAATGACTCATGGATCATTGGACTAAATAATTAAAACAATACGAATTCATTTTCTCGGCTTTTAGTAGGTCACTTGTTCTTTTTGCTAAAATTGATGTCAATTTTAAATAAAAAGATACACATTGAGTCATACCGGTCACACCGTGCGTCAGATTGAGATGAGACTAATTTCTACACATCTTAAATGACTCTTG
Source organism: Viscum album (assembly GCA_963277665.1). Classification (NCBI taxonomy): domain Eukaryota; kingdom Viridiplantae; phylum Streptophyta; class Magnoliopsida; order Santalales; family Viscaceae; genus Viscum; species Viscum album. Next base: position 1,836,462,127 of record OY728161.1, read on the forward strand.
TATCATTTTTCTAAAGTATCAAAATAATTCGAATGTGTTTTCTTGTTTTTGAGTAGTTCATTTTTCATTTTTACTAAAATTGATGTAAATTTTAAATAAAAAAGACGCACTTAGAGTCATACTGGTCACACCATGCCTCAGATTGAGATTCAGATGATTCATACATGTCTCAAATGACTCATGAATCATTTTACTAATGTATCAAAACAATCTAAATGCGTTTTCTCAGTTTTTAGTACATCACTTGTTTCTTTTTACTAAAATTAATGTCAATTTTAAATAAAAAGAAGCACTTGGAGTCATACCGGTCACACTATGTGTCGTATTGAGGTGTGACTTATTCCTACACATCCAAAATTATTGATGTACTATTTTCATAAATCATCAAAACAATATGAATGCATTTTATTAGTTTTGAGCAGGTCAGTTGTCCTTTTTACTAAAATTGATGTAAATTTTAAATAAAAAAACGCATTTGGTGTCATACCGGTCGCACTAAGGCACTGATTGAGGTTAGTCTAATTTATACATGTCCCAAATTACTCATGGATCATTTCCTTAAAGTATCAAAACAATATGAATGCATTTTATCAGTTTTTAGTATGTCACTTGTTCCTTTTTACTAAAATTGATGTTAATTTTAAATAAAAAGACGCACTTCGAGTCATACCAGCCGCACAGTGCATCAGATTGAGGTGTGGATAATTCCTACATGTCCTAAATGACTCATGGATCATTTTCCTAAAGTATTAAAATAATCTGAATGCATTTTCTCTATTTTGAGTAGGGGAGTTGTCCTTTTTACTAAAATTGATGTAACTTTTAAATAAAAAAGACGCACTTGGATTCATACTGGTCACACTGTGCCTCAGATTGAGGTGCATCTGATTCCTACATGTCTCAAATGACTCATGGATCGTTTACCTAAAGTGAAAAAAAACAATTTGAAATTCATTTTCTCATTTTTCAATACGCAACTTGTTCCTTTTTACTAAAATTGATGCCAATTAAATAAAAAGACACACTTGGAGTCATACTGGTCACACCGTGCATCAGATTGAGGTGCGACTGATTCCAACACGTCCCAAATGACTCATGGATTGTTTTACTAAAGTATCAAAACAATATGAATGTGTTTTATCGATTTTGAGTAGGCTAGTTGTCTCTTTTACTAAAATTGGTGTAAATTTTCAATAAAAAAGATGCACTTAGAGTCACACCAGTCACTACATGCCTCAAATTGAGGTGTAGATGATTCCTACATGTCCCAAATGACTCATGGATCATTTCTCTAAATCATCAAAATAATACGAATGCATTTTCTTGGTTTTCAGTACGTCACTTGTTCCTTTTTACTAAAATTGATGTCAATTTTAAATAAAAAGACACACTTAGAGTCATACCGGTCACACCATGTGTCAGGATTGAGATGTGACTGATTTATATACGTTCCAAATGACTCATGGATTGTTTTCCTAAAGTACCAAAATAATATGAATACGTTTTCTCGATTTTCAGTATGTCACTTATCTTTTTTACTAAAATTTCATTTTAAACTTGAAACATGTACTTTGACTCATACCAGTCACATCATGTATCAGATTGACATGAAACCGATTCCTATATGTCAAAAATGATTTATGAATGGATGTACTAAATTATCAAGACAATATGAGTGTGTTTTGTAACGACCCAAACTTTTATCAATGGGATTTATCCCTTCTTATAATTATGTCATATAGTATAATCACATAAAAACATATCAAGAACACAATAAAAACTTTATAACTGATGAATGAATAAAATAAAAGGTATTTCTAGAAGTTAAGTAACCTATACCAATGAAATAGTAACTTGACCTTAGGAATAATAATATGACCCTTATAAATAGTAAAGTGACCAAATTAAAGTATAAATAAAATTTAGGCATTTGATAAGAGAAAACATGATATAATTATATCATAGTATAAGTAGGTAAATATTTAAAAAATTATTAATTAAGTGTTGGTATTTTTGTAAGTAATAAATATTTAATTACAATTTTATAATTAATTTAATAATTTAAAAGAAAATTTATTTTCATAAAATTTATCCATAAATTAATATTTTGATGTCTTATGATTTTAAGATAATTTTATGAGACCTTAATTAATTTTTCAAAGTGTTTAAAATCAGTTATAATTTTAAAATATGCATTTTCCAAGTAAATGATGATTTTAATTAAAAATTAAATTAATCATATTTAGAAAATTATTTTCATAAAATGGTTTTCATTTTTTAATTCGAGACATCAAAAAATAGTTAGGGTGAATTTTTGGGATTTTTCTGAAATACTTGAATTTTTGATGAATAGTAAAATACGATAATTTTTGATAAATGCTAAATACATGATTTTTTGAGTCATTTTTGATGTAAGGCTGATGTAAGCACCATTGGTTCGAACTAACATGATCTAATTACTTTATTTAGTCTCAATAATCAATACTGTTTCTTGTCTTGAGCAAAATAACATACTAATGAATTAATTAACGAGAAAACACCTCACTTCTCCACTATAAATACCACCTCTCACCTCCTCTTCTCCTCACACCTCTCAAGCTTTGAGCCTTGTCCAAATTATGCCCAAACCTCTCCCCAATACCCTATCCCACATCCAGTAGCTCTTGTTCTCATCAAAAGACCAAACCTTTTCCCTAAGGAGGTTCTCAAGGAGGAGAGATCTAAGCGGTAAAATCTTTTTCCTTTTTCTTTTAATTTCTTTTCAATTTCATTTATTTTATTCTATTATCCTAACCTTATCTTATCAAAATGGAATGATAACTCCAGTATGTTTGATATACTGGTATTCTATCATTTTAATGTAAGATCCATCATTAAACTCCTCTCTCTCTCTCTTTTATTTTAAAAATGAAATCATCGCCCGTGACGTGTCAATTTACCAACATCGTGGATGATGCACTTTCATTTTACTTTAACAACTTAAAGGATGTTAATAAAACCATTAAATGGTTGAAAATATATTTTAATGTGTATTTTATAACCCTTTTTATGTTCTATAACTAACTTATATACATAATACTAAATGATAAGACAAAATGAGTTCTTTGTGATCGAAATACTGCCAAAATTAACCTAAAATAATGATCACTAACTTTTATCCAATGATTCATACTCATGAAAAATTATTTATAATATAATTTAAACTACTTTAATATCATTAATATTATATAATAACAATTATAGATAATTATTCTCTCTTTAAACGAACTTTCATTTATGTATACAAGTGAACCGATCATGAAAACTAAGAAAACGAACACCCCTGAACGATGAAATGAAACTCTATAACTCATCCAAAGGACCATAAAATAAAATGATAAAATAATAAAGAATAATATTCAGGTATAAAAGGTCATGTAATTGTTAATTAATTAATTTAATGTGATTACACAGTACATTAAAGTGAAAAAAGCATTCAGACATAAGGTAAGGAGAATTCTCGAACCCAACTCTCTTTCTTTGGGTTTTCCCTCTTTCACCCCATTTTTAGTATGGATATTACTTTAATATCATTTATTAATCATTATATTATCTTTTCTAGGATATAAATGTTTTCTACATGATTTTATGACAAATACAATGTTTTCCAAAAGAACTCTTCTTAAAAAAAACACAGCTTTTACTTCTCGAGATTGTTTCTTCTTCACTCAAGGTTGATGATTCTTATATCAAGTATGTTATTAAATTTTTCATTTGGGAACCCAAAGTTTGTGAATGTATGATTATTAAATGAAACCCATTCCTTTATATGAGTTATTTTGTATTCAAGATTGATATATGTTCTATGTGGCATGCATGATAATGTAAATGTGTGATGTGACAGGTGCGTCTAGAATTATATAGCACAATGTAAATGTTATGATGTGATGGGTGAGCCCAAAATTATATAGAGATAAAATTCATTGGTCAATGTTATGTATCTCATGATAAAAGTGAAATAGGTGTGAACATGATGCTTGCTTTGTTCACAACTATGTGTGGTAGTTGACCACTAAGACACGATGTTTCATTTTTATGCATTGCCACATTTCATGCCTTTATCTAATGCTTACTCTCATGATTATGATACTATGCCTATGTTATGATGATATTTATTATGCTCACCCCATGTTATATTAGTTCATGTTATTATCTATCCTCTTAATGGGATTTTAGATCACCCCTTTTTGATGTATATCTTCAGGTGACTACTTGTATTAAGGAGAATTCAAGGGCCAATAAGAAGATAGAGAATAAGGAATTAAATAAACGTTTATGTTTTATTTTTTAAATGTTATGTATAATCCTAGTTTTCCCAAGACACCAAACCTTTGTATCCTGGTTGTGTAATGATTTTATGTTGTTTATATTTAAAATGATGTAATAATCATGTAAGAAAAGCATGGTCGCTATAGTTAGCATGGGAGCATGATTTAGTTAATTTGGGAATTAGGATTAGAGAACCTTGGTGAAAACCCTTAGTATGAGGCTAAGTATATGTAATCACGTGAGAAGATTTTATAAACATAGGGATCCCATAAGATATTCATTTATATTTAATTTCACAAAGGGATAAATTATTGATGACCTGTAGACTTATGTTTTGTTCTAACCTTTTCTATTTTAGAAAATGGTGGGAACCAGGAGAATCCAGGCCAATAACCCCTACGAGGGATAATGCAGTAATTTCCCAAATGACATACCCAATTCTTTGGGAGGTGGAGTTAAAAATTTCATGGCAATGCTTACTCAACTGTCTCAGGTTATGAACAATAACTTGAATAATGTGGAACGTTCACCTTCACCAAAGAGGGAGAAACTAGCTATCGAGTGTTTTATGAGGCAACAACCACTGATGTTTATTGGATCTTCCAATCCAATAGTTTCGGAACAGTGGGTCAACTCTATGGAGGATATGTTTTCTGCTCTTCACTGTTCTGAGATGGATAAGGTGAATCCCACTATTTATCATCATGATGGAGAGGCTGGTCAATGGTGGGATTTGATTAATAACACCAAGCCGAGGGAAGAAATTGAAGAGATGGAGTGGGAAGACTTTAAGATAATGTTTCTTAATAGGTTTTTACCTAGAACTCTTTGTACAAAAAATGGAGAGATAATTCATAGAGCTGAAGAAAAAGGAAGGAAAATATTTCACGACCTACAATGAAAATTTCATAAGGTTTTAAAGGTATTCTTCTGGTTTTGTTATCAATAATGATAACAAAATTGATAGATTCTTTAGTGGTTTAAAACCACACCTTCGAAAGGATCTTGAAATTCAAGACTTTGGGAGTTATGAAGAAGTTGTTCAATGTGCTCTCAAAGTGGATAAATATTTTGGATAATGTTCTCATGGCTATGGTGATAATAAAAAAAATATGGAGTTTCAAGATAGAGGATCTCATGAGAAAGGTGAAAAAAAATAAACCACACACATGTCAAAAATGTGGGAAAAAGCATCATGGGAACTACCTCAAAGGAACGAGAAAATGCTTCAAGTGTGGGAGAGAAGGACACCAAGATCATGAATGTCAAAAAGACACGAGGAAGAAGGAAAATGTAGTGGAGGAAAGGAGAGTATCACCCATGGTACAATGTTACAACTATAGAGAGAAATGGAACTATACAATCCGGTGCACTAAACCTTGATTCCTTGAGCGTAATCAGCGTCGGAAGCCACCAAAGCCAAAGGAACAAGGTAAGGCTTATTCCATCACCACTGCTAAAGTGGATTAAGAAAATGAAGCTATACAAGGTACACTTTATATTCACTCAAGAATGAAAAGGTATTATTTGATTCTAGTTCTATGAATTCCTTTATATCTTGAAAGTTTTCTAGAACTATTGAATCAAATCCCTGAAACCTTGAAGTAAAGATATCTGTAAAAATACATAGTGGTATAATCATTGCAACCCAAGTGTTAGTCACTTCTCCTATTGGTGTATGTGGGAAGATTCTTCTAGCGAATCTCATGATACTTCCCTTGGTGGAATTTGATGCTATAATGAGAATAGATTAACTCTCATTATATAGAGAACCTATCAACTTTCAGGAAAAGGAAATATATTTTCATATTCCAAACCATCCCACGACCCCCTACAAATGAAAGGAAGATCATGAATCTCCTTTGGAAAGTCCTTCAACGATGTGGGTGTTGATTCCCTGTGAAGAAGAATACCTCACTCAAATGGTTGAGTCAAAGTAAGGTATCAATTTAGGGGAAATTCCCATTGAGATGGAATACAATGATGTATTTTCCGAACAGTTACCCAGACTTCCCCCGGATCACAAGATAGAGTTATTAATAGAGATCATACCCAGATCTACTCCTATCTCAAAGTGTCCCTATAGGATGACTCCTATCGAACTGGAGGAGTTAAAGAAGTAGCTTCAAGAGAATTTGGACAAAGGGTTCGTACACCCTAATGCATCACCTTGGGGTGCGTCGGTGCTCTTTGTTAAGAAGAATGATGGGTAAATGCAGCGGTGTATCAATTATCGATAACTCAACAAGATAACTATGAAGAAAAAATATCCTCTTCCAAGGATTGATGACTTGTTAGACCAGTTGCGAGGAGATCAATACTTTTCAAAGGCAGATCACTGTTTTGGATATCATCAGCTAAAGGTGAAAAAGGAAGTTATTCATAAGAATGCCTTCTGTAAAAGGTATGGTCACTATGAGTTTCTGGTGATGCCCTTCAGACTTACTAATACCCCTGAAATCTTCATGGATTTTATGAATAGATTCTTTAGACATTACCTCAAAAAATTTGTGGTAGTGTTTATCAATGATATTCTCATCTACTCCAAGATCAAGGAGGAACATGGAGAACATATAAGGCTTGTGTTGAAAACATTAAGGAAGGATAAGTTTACGCCAAAAGTGATTGAGGAATGGCCCAGAACCTCTAGTGTCATAGAAATATGCAGTTTTCTTGGCTTAGTAGGGTACCATCGACATTTTGTGAGAATTTTTTCACGATTTTCAAGTTCTCTAAGTTAACAAGGAAAAGGGTAAAGTATTTATGGATGGAATAATGTGAGGAAAGATTTAAGGAGATAAAGAGAAGGCCAACCACTACACCTGTACTCACATTACTGAGAAGTGGAGAAATTTTTGTGATATATAGTGATGCTTCAAAGAAAGGTTTGGGTTGTGTACTCATGAAAAAGGATAATGTGGTAGCCTATGCATCATGAAATTTAAAGATCCATGAGAAGAACTACCAGACACATGATCTGGAGCTAGTGGTTGTGATTTTTGTATTGAAAATATGCCAGCAGTACCTATATAGTGAGAAGTGTGACATATATACCGATCAAAAGAGCCTAAATGAGATGGTTAGAGATAATAAAAGACATTATTTCTCTATTCACTATCATATTGGAAAGGTAAAAAAGGTAATTAATGCTCTTAGCAGAAAAGAACCTTCTACTCTATCCATGTTGTGGATTGGGAAAGACCCTATCTTCATGGATATGTAAAGGATGGATTTAGAAATCATAACGGTAGGGAATAAATCCTACCTTTACTAAATGATTTCCCAATAATATATCCAGGAGAAGATTAAGGAATAAAAAATGGATGATCCATATTTACAAAAGAAGGTGAATGCAGTAAAGGAATGGAATCTACAAGAGTTCCATATCGATGATGATGGTGTAATTTAGTTTGGAACAAGGGTTTGTGTGCCTTCATCACCTGGGATAAAGAAGGAGATATTGGATAATTCACATAGCTCAACATTCACTATCCATATTGGGAGTACCAAGATGTACCATGATATCCAAGAACACTTCTGGTGGGACAACATGAAGAAAGAGATTGTTGAGTATATCTCAAGGTGTTTGATATGTCATCAAGTTAAAGACTAGTGACATAAGTCCAAAGAGATGATGAAACCATTTCCTATACCCATGTGGAAATGGGATAATGTCACTATGGATTTTTTCATGGGTCTCTCAAAGATATCCAAAGGAAATAATGCGATATGGGTTGTGGTGGACTGACTCACCAAGACTACCCACTTTATCGCTATTCAGGAAGATCTCTCGCTTGAACAACTTGCAAAGATATATGTGAAAGAAGTGGTGAGACTGCCTGAGGTTACACTCTCAATTTTCTATGATCATGATCTTGGGTTCAAATCTAAATTCTGAAGGAGCCTTCAACATGTTTTGAGTATTGAATTAAATTTCAGCATGACCTATCACCCCCAAACTGATGGTCAGTCTAAAAGGACTATTTAGATGCTCAAAGATATGCTAAGATCTTGTTCTTTAGAATTAAAATGTGGATGGGATCAACATATCCCATTGGTTGATTTATCATATAACAACATCTTCCACCCTAGTATTCAGATGGTTCTATATGAAGCTTTGTATGAAAAGTGATGTAGAACTCCAACTTGTTGGGATGTAGTTGGTGAAAGAAATCTACTGAGACCTGATCTTGTGCAAGAGATGATAGAGAAGACTCAATCAATCTGGCATCATATCAAAGCTTCTTAGTGTTGGAAAAAGAGCTATGCTGAAAACCATCAAAGGTACTTGGAGTTTGAAATTAGAGATAAAGTCTTCCTTCGAATATCACTATGGAAGAGAGTCATGCAGTTTGGAAAGAAAGGGTACGTTGACCCCTTTGATATCCTTGATCACATAGGATCCATGGCCTATCAGATTGCACTTACACAAAATATAGATCAAGTTCATGATGTGTTCCATGTATCACTCTCGAGGAAGTAAATACCAGACCCCTCACATGTTCTGAACTCAGAGGTGGTACAACTAAATGACGATATCTCATATGAGGATTAGTCAGTAAAGATCATGGACCAGAGAGATAAGGTTCTATGCAATAAGATAACCCACCTTTTCAAAGTGTTGTGAAGGAACCATAAGTATGAAGAAAAAACTTGGGCACTGGAGGACGCGATGAAGGATAAGTACCCTCATATAGTATAATAACATAAAATCACATTAAAAACACAATAAAAACATTATAATTGATGAATGAATAAAATAAAAGGTATTTCTAGAAGTTAAGGAACTTATACCGATGAAATAGTAACTTGAACTTAGGAATAGTAATACGAACCTTATGAATAGTAAACCAAGAAAATGAATAGTAGCCTCACCCATGAAAGTATAAATAAATTTTAGGCATCTTATAAGTGAAAATATAATATAATTATATCATAGTATAAGTAAATATTTTAAAAATTATTAATTAAGTGTTGGTATTTTTGTAAGTTATAAATATTGAATTACAATTTTATGATTAATTTAATAAATTAAAATAAAATGTATTTTCATAAAACATATCCATAAATTAATATTTTTATGTCTTATTATTTTAATATAATTTTATGAGACCTTAAGTAATTTTTCAAAGTGTTATAAAATCAATTATAATTTTAAAATCTGTATTTTCCAAGTATTGATGATTTTAATTAAAAATTAAATCACTCAAATTTAGAAAATTATTTTCATAAAATGGAGTTCATTTTTTAATTCTATATGTTGAAAAATGGTTAGGGTTATTTTTTGGGATTTTTATGAAATACTTGAATTTTTGATGAATAGTAAAATATGATAATTTTCAATAAATGCTAAATACATGAATTTTTGAGTCATTATTGATGTAAGGATGATGTAAGCACCATTGGTTAGAACCCACATAATCTAATTACTATATTTAGTCTCAAGAATAAACACTATTTCTTATCTTGATCAAAATAATAAACTAAGAAATTAAATAATGAGAAAGCACCCATCTCCTCCAATATAAATACCACCCCTCACCCCCTCTTTTTCTCACATCTCTCAAGATTTGATCCTTTTTCAAATTCTTCCCAAACCTCTCCCTAAGACACTATATAATTTCTACTATCTCTTGGTCTCATCAAAAGACCAAAACCTTTTCCCTAAGGCAGTTCTCATGGAGGATAGATTTAAGAGGTAAAATCCTCTTCCTCTTCCTTTTTCTTTTAATTTCCTTTTAATTTCATTTATTTTATTATCTTATCCTAACCTTATCTTATAAAAATTTAATGATAAATATATTATGTTTTATATACTGGTATTTTATCATGTTAATGGAATATACATCATTAAAATCCTCCCTCCATCTCTTTTATTTTAAAAATGAAATCATCACCCGTGATGTGTCAATTTACAGACATCGTGGATGATGTGCTTTAATTTTACTTTAACACATTAAAGGATGTTAATAAAACCATAAAATGGATGAAAAAAGATTTTAATTTTAATTTTATAACCCTTTTTATGTTCTGTAACGAACTTATATACATAATACTAAATGATAAGACAAAACGAGTTCTTTGTGATCGAAATACCGCTAAAATTAACATAAAATGATCACCATTAACTTTTATATAATGATTCATACTCATGAAAAATTATTTATAAGATCATTTAAACTACTATAATATCATTAATATCATATAATAACAATTCTGGATACTTATTCTCATTTTACACAAACTTCTATTCATGCATATAAGTGAACCGATCATGAAAACTAAGAAAACTAACACCCATGAATGATGAAATAAAACTCTATAACTCATCCAAATGACCATAAAAGAACATAATAAAACCATAATTAATAATATTAATGTATAAAAGGTTCTTAAATTGTTAATTAATTAATATAATGTGATTATATAGGACATTAAAGTAAAGAAATCATTTTGGCACAAGGTAAGGGGAATTCTCAAACCCAACTCTCTTTCTTTGAGTTTTCCCCTTTTCACCCCATTTTTAGTATGGATATTCCTTAAATATAAATTATTAATTATTATCTTACCTTTTATATGATATAAATTTTTTCTATATGATTTTATGACAAATACAATATTTTTCAAAAGAACTCTTTATAAAAAAAACACACCTTTTACTTCTCGAGATTATTTCTTCTTTACTCAAGGTTGATGATTGTTATATCAAGTATGATATTCTACATTTCATTTGGGAACCAAAAGTTTATGAATGTATTCTTATGAAATTAAACCCATTCATTTCCATGGGTTATTTTATTTTCAATATTGATACATGTTCTATGTGGCATGAATGATAATGTAAATGTTGTGATGTGACGGGTGCACTCGGAATTATATAGCGCAATGTAAATGTTATCATGTGATAGGTGCACGTAGAATTATATATCACTACAATTAATTGGGTAATTTGATATATCTCATGATAAAATTAAAATAGTTTTGAACATGATTCTATCTTTGTTCAAAACTATGTGTGAAAGTTGACCATTAAGATATGATGTTTCATTTTTATGCATTACCACATTTCATGCCTTTATCTAATGCTTCCTCTCATGATTATAATCCTATTAATATGTTATGATGATATTGATTATGCTCATCCCATGTTATATTGATTCATGTTCTTATCTATCCTCTTACTAGGCTTTTATCTCACCCCTTTTTGATATATATCCTCAGGTTACTACTTGTACTAAGGAGAATTCAAGGGCCAATAAGAAGCTAGAGAAAAAGGAATTAAATAAACGTTTATGTTTTATTTTTTAAATGTTATGTATGGTCCTAGTTTTCATAAGACACCAAACCTTTGGATCATGGTTGTGTAATTATTTTATGATTTATATCTTTAAAATGGTGTAATAATCATGTAAGAAAAGTAGGGGCGCTATACGTTTGCTCGGTTTTCAGTGAGTGAAACATTTTGAGCTAAAATATTGATTTTAAGCTAATAACATACACTTTGAGTCATACTGGTTACACCATGCATTGGATTGTGGTGTGGATGATTCCTACACATCTTGAATTAATTATGGATTGTTGTCCTAAAGTATCAAAATAATGTGAATGTGTTTGTTTGGTTTTGAGTTTTTTAGTTTTCTATTTTACTAAAATTAATATCAATTTTAAATAAAAAGACGCACCTGGAGTCATACCGGTCACACCGTGTATCGGATTGAGGTGCCGTTGATTCCTACATGTCCCAAAGTCTCGAAACAATCCTAACTTCCAATGTTACCATGATTACCATTGTATTTCTTTGTCGAACTTCCAACACTCTATATTGATTCGAGAAAGGTTTTTTGGCTAAGAACATCAAATCAATATGTAGTGTTGGAAGTTCGACAAAGAAAAGAAATAGAAAGCGTGGTAACATTGGAAGAAGAAAAAATGTTATCTCTTATATGTATTGTTATAGATAGTTGAAATAAAAATATAAAACCCAAAAATATCTATGAAAACAACTAAATAAGTATTAGATACATATGATAGGGAAAATAACTTACAAATAGTAGATAAAATGATGAAAAAATCAATTAAATAAGTAGTAGTAATTCACCTTTTCATGATGGTTGTATACATTCTTAACCCATAAATATGAAAGGAATCCAACCGTATAAGAAAACAATTATTATGTGAGTAATAATAAAGAGAAATAAATTAAACATAAATATCAAACAATTCATTACTTCTATGGAAGCCACAACTTCATGTTATTTGTGCACATGCTATGATCAGGTATGCTGCCCATTAGTTTCTAAGAAAATCTATATCGTTTGGTGAATAAGATTTTTTTTGACAGTCATAGTAGTACTGAAAAAATATAAATACACAAAGGATTAATAAATATTTTAAATAAAATAGTAATTATCTTTGAAAATACCTCTTTGAGGATGCGTGTTTTGATGGAATATGATCTCTATCATAGATTTAAAAACACAATAACCACAATATTTTCCATTTTTTTATTTCAGACATTGCAGAAAAATTGATGAAAATAAGTAATTTGTTTTGATAGGTGTTTGGATAGTGAAATCTTATTATATATACACCGATACTTATTGGTATAACTTTTTAGGGTCCTTGTGTGAAATGTTTGTTCTCATTCCATGATTTTCATTATATTTATACACCACCATATTATATAACTTTAAGTTTAGTTTTAAAATGTTGGATGTAGTTTATTACAAATTGAAAAACACCATCATACATGGTTGTTTATTGGGAATCCATGCAGTGAATCTAGGACATAAATCTTTGGAGTATCCAAATTGACTGCAATGAACATCTAATGTTTCCTAAAAAAGGAATAAGCAATGAAAGAAATAAAAATATATTTGATATGATTGAATTGTTGAGTTTTACCCCTGTATCTTTGGTATTAAGAAGTTTCCATCATCCCGAAGTTTTATTTCAAATGATTTGGCATGGTTTTCCACTATTTCATCCTTTTTTTGGATTCTATTTTTGTTTTTTCTGTAGAGGTGGCGTGAGGTCTATCAAGTCTAATTTTTTTTCATAGGGAAATCCATTTAATTAGTATTAATATATACACATTTATTTATAATTAACATAGTATATAATCTTTTGGAAAATTAAACCATTAAAACATACCTCATGTATACATTTACAACTAAGTCTCCTATCCATTCATAGTTGAGGATTTTATTTACATTATCAAAAGGAATATAGTCAGTACCTTCCTCTATGTACATTTTTTCTTAAAAATCAACTATGTGAATACTACCACTTTATAACTTTGTATCATCACGAACCTTTAAAATTAGTAATTACAAATATTCAATCAGAGGGGTAAAGGTGATTTTAGAATAACTTTTTGATCAGTTGGTTGATCCTTTAGATGGTTTTGAGTCGACCTTCCATTTAACCCCTTCCCTTTTTCAATATGTAATAACATTCAATGGTTCATACCTTTTTTCATTAATTGTTAAAGGTTTATCATGAAAAATTAATTGGAAATGAATACCTCCTTATCAACATGTGTTTTTACAAGATTTTATGGCCATGTGATGAATGTTACAATATCTTGGTTGACCTTATGAATATCTTCATAATCAAGTGGAATATGTAGCTCGATGCTCAGCTCATGATCTACACTAATGAACACTCTCAGATGACCTATTGGAAGTGTTCTTTTTTGTAGCATGTCATCTTGGATATTGAACACCATAGTCCTCACTACAAGGTGATGGGTGGGTGTTGATATATATAAATCACAGTCATTTTCACCCTGTATAATATCAATACAAGAAAGGTATCAGTGTATGTCTAATTCAAATTTCATAGAAACAATTATTAGAATATTGATTACCTCGACTAAGACCTCTCTTTGAGGGTAATGAATCGCCTCAAAGATGGTGGGGGTGGGGGGATTTTCATGCAATGGTTTTTCTTGAGTTGCTTATTCTCTTTTCTCCCCCCTGCAACATTTTCTAGAAACTCATACTGCCAATGAAATTTTTCTTCATGGGCAGCTAATCTTTCTTTCATCTCTGCCACTTTTGTATCTTTACCCTTCTATTATTTTTTTTCTCAAAATATGTTAGGGGTGTCACCCCAAAACTCACACCTCTCACATGACCATACTATTCTAGTCACTCCAAGGCCACCAATAGTAAGTGTTCATTCGACGCATGTGTTGATGATTCCTGTGACTATCTCAGATATAAAATATAATAAAATAAGTAATAATTGTTATGTAATAGTGATTTAAAGAAAAATAATTTTTATTATGTCATATTTACACATGTTTCCCACAATATTTGTGTGTTTTAATCTATTAGTATCCCATATTAATTTACACGTGCCTACTTCCATAACACATGGCATGGGATGGAAGTGGCTTTAGATTTAGATTCATCAATCTGTATATAAATAGAGGAACATAATTATGATGTTGTTTCATGTCACATAAAAGTATTGCGGTATATTTAAAATACATACCATTTTTTTTCAAGTGAAGCGTACCCCATCCTTACTTTACGATGGGGGTATGTTGGTTTTTCTTCCCATTCCTTATTTTTAGCACTCAGTTGCTGTTTTACAAATAAAAAATTCTCAATCAAAGTGATGAATACACATATTATCAAAAAAAATATTACCATCCACAATGTACCTGAAAATACAGCTCTCCATGATGTACAATAAACGCATCCCACGCTTCTTGGTTTACCAAGTGTGTATACATAAGTGGTGGGTGCGGGTTTATTTTCCCTTAAACATCTTTAAAATGATGTCTAGCTAGAATTTTTTGAAAGAATCTATGAATCCTTATAGAAATCATTATTACGTATTTCTTATGGGAGTCATCTATTATAAATGCACTCTATAGGGGATGATGAAGAGTAAATCATTATTTCATTATTTTATTTTTTAGAAAAATAAAGAAATGATATAATAATGTTACTGTAATCTATTCCCACATCAGCGTCTTAAGAAAATGCACAACATGGTGCCACAAATCTACATCAATCAGCACATATTTCCAAGTGATAAGTCCAATGTAACTACTGAATATGGACTTGTTGGGGTTAACATGTTGGCCCTGTGCATTCCATCCGACCTAGAATTTGATGCATTTTCTTTTCACCTTAATGATTTTTGCTAACACTGTCAAACTATGATGTTCCTGTTTTTTCTGCATCACTGGTCCTTCATCACCTACCATTTCCATGGATTCAACATTGTCATTATGTTTTACCTTTAGAGTGGTATCATCAACATGTGAATAAGGTCATTGTACCTCTACACTAGGAGAAACAACAGGTTGATAAACCTATTGTTTCTCTGGAGCGGTAGTATTGACATGTGCAGAAGGTCATTATTCCTCTGCACTAGGAGCAATAGTAGCTTGAAAAACCTATTTTTATTTAGGATTGGGAGTAAAAACATGTACACGAGTCATTATTTTCATAAGTGTTTTAATATTTAATTTAGATTACATAAATTCATAATAAAATAAATAATAACATGAAGTAACGTAATGTATATTACAAAAATACAACCTGATTATTAAACTATGTTTTTTAAAGGATGAAGGGATTTGAACCCTCTATCGAGTATCCAAATCTCTTCATTGTGGTCTATTATGACATACACGAACCCATCTATATTGGGACTACTGCGAAATGATTGCAATGTCCCAATGAAAGGGTCATCCTTAGTTGAATTTTCATCCAACCCTTCTGTGGTTTTGGTCGATAACAAAACAATTGACCACTTTCGATTTGTGGGATTTGGAACATAAATTACTTGTACTGCCTATGATTTCATTAGAAACAGTTTGTCTTTATACCCTTCCTTACCAAAATCCACTTTCATGAATCCTAATTCATAGATTTTAATAGCACTCCTGTTATCAACCCACTTGCATTGAAAAATCAGCACTTGGAATGTTGTATAATCCAACTCACATATTTTTTTGATGATGGAAAAGTATAACATATTCCAATAAATTGGATTTCTTTCCTTAGTACTAGAAACATGCATTGTTTTAGCCATTAGTGTAACTCCACTATTTTGCATGCTAATATCTTCATCATGTTCATTTGTATAGAACATATAACCATTAATTACATAAACATTGTAAGATAATACATACACCCTTGGTCCTCTGGCTAACCATCAAAGTCATTATGAAACTGAATCTAAATTTTCATCTGAATCCTTTAAAATATGGTCCTGAAACCATCCTATAAACTTTTGATTATGTGTATTTGATATCCATCTTTCATCCCTTGATGGATAAAAATTACTAAGAATTTCTTTGTGGGTTTCAACATATGGGGAAACCTCCAAACTATTATGTAAAATGTAAAGGTGGACCTACTACTGATATGTAATAATGATTGTGACAAAATATCTTCTAGAAATTCCTTCACCCGCAATTCGCCCAGTGTGACAAGATTTTGGTAAACCAATGATTTCCATATCAAACAGGTATTCAGTACATAATTTAACAACTTCATCAACAATATATCCCTCCACAATACAAATCTCTGGCCGACTTTAATTTTTGACATACCCTTTCAAAATCTTCATAAACTGTTCAATGGGGTACATCCATCTATAGTGTACATGACCACATAGTCTAATCTATCTCACTAAGTGAACCACAATATTAAATAATGTTGGTGGAAAGAAAATTTTCAATTCACATAATATGATGATAATTTATCTTTTATAGTCGTAAATTTGATGAGGTCTATAAATTTGCTGCATATAGCTTTGAAGAATAAATAGAGCTTGGTTAATGTATGAAGGAGATTCTTTGAAAAAATGAAACATAAATCTAAAGGAATTAGATCTTACATAAAAACATGGTAGTTAGGTGATTTCATAACCTTTAACTTTAGATTGGTCATTCACACAATATTCTTGATATTTGATGAATACCCCTATAGAGCCTTTACATCATTCAAGAATTTTCAAAACTAACATCACTCCTTCCTGGAAAGAGTGTAAGTAGCTGGAGGAAGAAAAGTTCATTTTTCACCATTCACTGGAGCCAACTCTTATCAGATTCCCATGTCAACCATGTTAAACCTAGAATTAATTCCATCCTTTGTTTTTCTGAGTGCATTTAGAAACATGGAAATTAAACTATCACATACATTTTTTTTCAACATGAATAACATTGAGAAAATGTCTGATGTACAGAAAATTCTAGTATGGTAATTCAAAAAAAAAACTAATCTCTTTTTTCAACTGATTTTCATAATGTTTTTCAAAAATGATTTACGAAAAGTAGTGTCCACATCTTTTACTTTCTCAAATAGTTGATCAGTTATTAGTGGAGATGGTTCTATATGTTCTTCTAAACTTCCATCGAATGATGTTGTCCAAGATCAGTACTTATGCCATCAGGGTAAAAATCTATGATTTTCTAGAAACACCATCTTTGATTAATGTTTTAACCTAATTGACTATGTACCTTGTTCGAAAATGGGACAACCTTGAGTTATTTTAATGTTATATCCTAAAAATTTTCCATAATTAGTAAATTCATTTATCATCCCGTACAATATGTCTCAATATAAAATCTTAATTCCTGTAAGAATCATACAATGTAACACCTGAATCTTCTAATAATTTCAAATCCTAGATCAATTAATCCAAATAAATATCAATATCATTAACTAGTTTTTTAGTCCTAGTATAAACATAGATAACATGATTTATTTTCATTTTATGTATAATCATGGTAGAAAGTTATAATTTACTAATATAATCATCCATGTACTATGAGTACTGCTTTGAAAACCAAAAGGATTCACTCTATCTATAGATAATACAAGATGAGGGTTTCTCATATTATTTCCAAATCTAGGATACTCATAACCAATTCTATCCCATCGAGGAGAGTCTACCAGGTGATGTAGTTTCCCATCTTTATTTCTTGTATCAATGTGCCATATCAATTGACCTGCAGTTTAATCACTTCCATATAGGCACTTAAACCTTGGAATGATTGGAAAGTACCATAAAACTTTAATAGGACCATATTCATCAAGAAGCACCATAATTTGAGAATTTTTTAAGTGATTTTTGGTCCTTTAAAAATAATATACAGTCATTCGGGAAGGTGTGTATTCTTTCAGGGATCATACTCATCGAGTGTAAAGTTTGTTTGTCATCATATGTTCGGCTAGGGAGCTAATTATATTCTGGTAGCATGTCATTAAAGAGAGAAAGTAGTTCTGTAACACTAGCATCACTCCATCCATTTCCTTCTTTCAAATTATACAACTTTAATATGGATGACAATGCTATATATTTAGTGCAACCAATATATAATTGCGTCTTTGCACAACTATTTAACTTCTAAAACAATTTTGGTCAATCACAAAGTCCATCTTTAACTATCCTTGTCATTTCCTCAGTATGATCTTTATCACTATTCACATCTAT
Organism: Viscum album; assembly: GCA_963277665.1. Classification (NCBI taxonomy): domain Eukaryota; kingdom Viridiplantae; phylum Streptophyta; class Magnoliopsida; order Santalales; family Viscaceae; genus Viscum; species Viscum album. The sequence continues at coordinate 1,836,480,904 of OY728161.1, forward strand.
AATCACATCCCCGACATGGTCTTCTTCATTGTAAACACTTGTAATCATATCAGATGATCCATAAAATGTAGTGAAATCCCAACCACTATCTACATTAACATTTTCCCAATATTTTTTCCAACATTTATAACTTCAATCTATTCCATGAATGATCAAGTGTTCCTCTAACTCCTCTAGACTTATTAGTCTTGAATAAAAACAATGTAAACATGGACAAAGGATTTGAGAAGGGTCATATGCATGATCTTTTGAAAAATTGATGAACTCTTTCACTCCATCATCAAAATATTTTTTTTCATATGATTGGAATACATCCATTATTTATTCATATCCATATTATTTAATTCGATAATATTAATATTTAACAAAATAAATACCCAGAATAATTATATGTAGAGAATTATTTCCCAACTGACTAAATTAGCCAATTTTCTTCCAATTAAGGACAACACGAAGGTCAAGGATCTTGGGAAAATGTATGTGCATAATATAGTGAATTTTCATGGAGAACCCTCCATAATTTTTTCTGATAGAGATCCATATATCACCTCTAGATTTTTGAAATTCCTTCTAGAGGATCTAATATTTGTGTGACTTTTTTGGTGGGACCGAGCATTGTACAAGAGATAAAAATGAAGATTTAACTTATTTGAAAATCCATAATGATGGATCAAAGCCTCCATAAGTCATATGAAAATCATCTTCAGAGGTTATTGTAATTTTCAGGTGATCAATTATTATTGAAACTCTCTCCTTGATTAGGTCACCAACAAGTGGGGAAATATGGGAATCTAATGTTGAGGTATGTAATATATAAAGACCCCGACCCCAGTATCCAAGAGCCGGTGCCTTACATTAATTAACTGACATAAATACAAGACCTGAATCCCAAAGGGCTGACCATTTTAGCAGTTTTGGAATCCATATTACGTACATGAACTTTAGATTATAACTTGAAATGAAATAAAATATATCAGTTCCATTAGAAACACACATAAACTACTTCTATATTATCCATGTAAGTCATTCATAATATACATATTCACATCCTAGAAAAAAAATAAAACATAAGAAAGGGATGAGATCAGATGGTCAGTAATGCTAAGAAATATAGTGGAATCTATAAACATAAATAATAAGTTATGGAGAATAACTAAAAACACATTCCATTAAAACATAATATTGAGCATAATATAGTAAGAATAAAAGCTGAATAAATAATGTCTTATAAAATAATCACATGTGAATGAAACTTAAACATAGATATTATACTATTTTAATAATCACATGTATTTTTAATTACTAATATCTTAATGAGGGAATTCATAATGCCGTACATCATAAACATACCACCAAGGCTTCGGTCAAGACACCATATGTAATGGGTAAAAACCCGGTCTAGTTTGTCTCATGAGACATACCGATGCATCCAGGGGATATAGCGGGCCTGCCCATCACTTAATAAGTCCAATTCATTACTCATATGAAATGGGTGAAACATAATCAACATATATATTCATATTTAAGCTAGCATATCAAATGTAAATAACTTTCCCCAAATAATAAACATAATCATAAACCATACAGAGTAATATGGAAAATGGTATCAAGATAGTACATCCATAGTAAAAAATAATCATAAACCATTCAATAAAATATGGTATATTTTATAATAAAATATTAATCCCAATTAACCATAAGATTCAATAAATGGTGTTTAAATAGATGAAAATGTTCTAATAAAATCATCAAGGAAATCTTGAGAGAAATACCCTTTTTTACTTTGTAAAGAAGAGATATTTTGGAAAAATATTTGCAGAAAGCCAGAAATGAACTAGATAGTTTTTAATGATAAAAAGTTTGATATTTATAAAAATATTTTTTTTCTTAAAATATATTATGGAGTGTACTTAAAAATGGGTAAGAAATTGGGAAGTTCCCTTTAATCAGGCTTATTTATCTGTAAGAATTGAGAAATGATCCTTATAAAAAATGTAAATCCCCATAAAATAAAGAAGTATTCTACCCGATACACATATATAGAACATTTAAACAAAATTTATCAGGATTATATAATAATTATTAAGAATTATATTGGGTTAAAGAAAGAGAAAGTGAAACCTGAATGAAAAATGGAGGTTCGGGGAGAATCACTTACCTTATGTCCGAAAGTGTTCTCCACTTGAACTTAATGTACTCAAATATGAAATTAGATTCATTAATAAATTATTTTATAACATTTTATACATTTATTTTATTTACTATAATTTTATTAAGTTCATTTATGGTCTTTTTTATGAGTTATAAGATACAATTTTATCGTTTGAGAGCATTTGTTTCCTTGGTTTTCATGATTAGTTTACTTATATATGAGTATGAAAGTTCATGTAAAATGGGAATAGATATACAGAATTGAGGTTATATGTTATTTAATGAACATAAATAAGATTAAATAGTTATATAAGTTATTTGGTTATTTGGGGTGAGGATGAATCGTTAGTGAGAATCGTTTAGATTATTTTGGCGGTTTTTCGATCATCACAAACTAGTTTTGTTTTGTTAATTGACATCATGTATATATAATGGTTCCATAATATTAAATACGATTAAATAAATATATTATAATATGGTTTAACCTTAAAATGGTTTTATTACCATCCTTGAAGGTGTTAATGGAAATTGAGAACTCTTCATCCTTGAATGCGATAAATCAACACATCACAGATGATATTTTAATTTTTATAACAAAAGGAGAGGGAAGATAATTGATGATGTATTATTCCATAAACAGAATCAAATTATAGTATTTGAAGAATACTAGAGATATCATGTCACTTTGGGATAGTGAGGTGAGGAGAAGAGAAGAAAATAAAAGAACTTGAAAAGAAATTAAAAGAAAAAGAAATAAGTTTTTACCTCTTGATTTTCCCCTCCTTGAGAACCTGATTAGGGAAAAGAGTTTGGTATTTTGATGAGACCAAGAGGTCATGGACATTAGGGAGGGTATTAGGAAGAGGGTTGGGTAGAAATTGTACCACTATCAAAGCTTTTAGGGTGTGAGGAGAAGAGGTGATATTTATAGCGGAGGAGAGGAGTGATTTCTCATTATTTTATTCATTAGTTTATTATTTTGGATCAAGACTATGAATAGTTTGAGAATTATAACTAAATATATTAAAATAATGATTGATAGTTTGAGATTATGGGCTTATATCAGCCATACATCATCTATGACTCAATAATTCATGTATTTAGCATTTATCATAAATTATCATTTTTACTATTTATAAAAAATCACGTATTTTAGGAAAATCCCAAAAAAATCACAATAAACATTTTTTGACATAGAGAATTTAAAAATGGACTCAATTTTTTGAAAATAAATTTCTAAATACGAGAAATTTAATTTTTAACTAAAATCATCATTTATTCAAAAAATACCAATTTTAATATTATAACAGATTGTATGATACTTTCAAAAATTAACTAAGGTCTCATAAAATTATCTTATAATCATAAGATAAGAAAATATCAATTTATGAATTTATTTTATGAAAATAATTTTTTTTAATTCATTATATTAATTACAAAATTATAAATAAACATTTATGATTTATAAAAAAATACCAACACTTAATTTATCATTTTCACATCATTTATTTACTTAAACTATGATATAATTATATCATATTTTCATTTATAGGATGGATAAATTTTATTTATACTTTCATTAGTGATGTTACTATTCTATTGGATTATTTACTATACATAAAGGTCACATTACTATTTTAAAGTTCATATTACTATTCCATTGATATAGGTTCCTTAACTTCTAGAAATACCTCTTATTTTGTTCATTATTCATTTATAAACTTTTTATTATGTTCTCTAAGTGTTTTTGTGTGATTTAAACTATATTAAATAATTATAAGAATATAAAATTCATTGATAGAATTCGGGGATGTTATATTCTCCCATCCTACAAAAATTTCTTCCTCGAAATTTCTAGAATGTCACCTCACAAAAAGATTTGGATAGTTCTTCATCAAAATTTCATCTAGTTACCATGTTTCTTCTTCAATTTTATGATTTTACAAAGTAACTTTACTAAATGATTTTTATGATTCCTCAACACCTATTATTTAGTGTCTAGAATCCAGATAGTCTCTTCACAACAAGATAAATCAGGTTCCAATTCTATTCCTTCAGAAGTGAGGACATGAATTGGGTCATGAATGTACTTCCTTAACAAAGAGATGTGGAACACATCATGAACTTTGGAAATGCTAGGTGTCATTGCCAAATAATAATCCAAAACTCTAATTCTCTCTATAATTTCAAAAGGATGAATGTGAATAGATCTTAGTTTCCATTTCTTTCCAAATATTATGACACCCTTCCATGGGGATACTTTTAAGAAAATATGGCCCCCAATTGAAATTACAAATCCTTAATTCGATTATCGACATAACTATTTTTCCTACTTTGAGCTGATTTGATATATGTTTGAATAGTCTTTACCTTTATTATTGTTTCCTCCGTGAGATTTGGATTTACAAGATTCCTTTCACTGACTTCATCCCAACAAGTTGTTGTATGAAATATCTTTCCATATGATGCTTAATATGCTTCCATTTGAATACTATAATAAAATTATTATTATAGTAAAACTCTACCAAAGGTAAGTACTGATCCCACATACCATGAAAGTGAAGTGAGTATGATCTCAACAAGTATTCTAATGTTTTAATGGTCTTTTTAGATTGCCCATCAGTTTGAGGGTGATAAGCAGTACTCAAATGAAACCCAGTATCCAAATATTTCCAAAAGAATTTTCCAAAATTTTGATGTAAATCGTGGATCATGATAAAAAATAATTGAAAGAGGTGATCCATGAAGTTTCACAACTTCAATAATGTAAATACCCATAAAATTCAAGGGAATTTTTTTCTTAATTTTCTTTGGTATTTTACAAGAACGCAGTTTCTGACGGCACCTAATTTCGAGGCCCGGTGTGCCCGAAATCATGTTCTGAAGTTCAGCTCGGGTACGTTCAGTGAACGAACGAGCGAGTTTTCCTAACTTTTGAACCGGTTCTCAGAATTGAAATCCGAGGGCACCGATGAAACCACAACGCCGGTAATTTCTTAGGAGCACCTTTTCCGAAGGTGCGTTTTCTCGGGAGGAGTTGTTAAAATTGTGGTTTTAGTGAGGAATAAATAAAATTATATTACAATTTTATTTATTTTCCTCTAGGTAGTTATATCCTAAGGGAGTTGGGGGTGGGACCCACATGTTGTTAACCAACCATGAGAGGATAAAGGTGGGGTGGGTCCCACATGAGCCCAAACCCGCACATTCCTAACTCCTCAAACCCCCCCATTTAATATTGCCAACTTATCACCTCATTTAATTTTGACAAGTTAAGTTTAATTAAATGAGTGAACTTAATTTTGAATGTTCAAATTTTAAAAAGTATGGGCCAAGGAAATAAAATAAGGCCAAAGCCTTATTTTATTGTGGTGACTTTGTTGTGTTGAGGGGGGAAGCGTTCTTCACATTTTGGAAGAACTTCATTTTCCCGAAGAAGAACTTTTCTACCTCGACGAAGAATGCCGTCACGCCTTTTTCCGAAGAACGACGACGCGCCATCCTTCGTTCTTCTTTCTGCGTCAAAGGAAGGGAGACATCATTCCACCTCGTACAATATCTGTCAATGGGTATCGAGCCTCACCCCGCGACGCCGCTTTCCGCAACGCTCTTCGAACATCAACTCGTTATCAAGGTAGGGGTTAATTTTTGTTCGTGTTTTCCTTGCCATTCATCGAATTTTATATTGGGCCGCCTGTTATCGTAATAACGGGAGGAGGTCAGACCGCACAAACACGACCGACCCTCCTCCCCCCTTGATGTTATGCTTGATGTGGCACGAGCAAAGGCAGCATGGTGCAACGGCACCGCACGAAAATAAGTGGAACGCAGCGAAGAAGCGCGATGTCGTCACGCCGCGCCGTTGAGGCCGAACAAAGCCGCGGCGCCGTCGCGCCGCGCCGGAGAACCACGAGAGGCCATGGCCGGAGCGGGGCCATGGTGGAGGGGCACGGTGCATTCATACCGTGCCGGTCAGACAAGGCTGCGGCTCAAAGCCGCGGCGGTGCAAGGCGGGGCGGTCGGAACCGCCGGCCGCCGACATCTCGGAGGGCGGGACCGCGACGGTCCCACGGCGGCAGCACCAGCCGGCCGGACCGGGCCGACCATTTCAGGGGGAGACCAGGGGTCATAACCCCCGGCTGGAAAAGGCAGCAGCCCCCACGTGGGGGCCGCAGTTCAATAAAGGGGGGCAGCCGCCCCACATTTCCACAACGGCACGACCAACACCGAGCTGGCCGTGCGGGGCGCGCCCGCGCCGGGCCAACCTGCCGCCTAGGCCGGACTGGCCACACCGGGATGGGCCTCCCAGGCCGGGCTGGGCCGTTCCCTAAAGAGCTGGACCCGGACTCCGTTTGGGTCGACCCGGTTCGGGCAGACCCAGGGGGTCTCGGGCCGGGTCAGTTCGGGCCCAAAGCCCCCTAAAACAGGAGACATTTTCATTATTTTGCCCATATCTTGGGATACGAACCTCCGAACGATGCACAGTCAATTGAGATGCGATCCTTAGATCGAGACGGTCATTTTGGTATATTACAATCAAGGTTTCAGAGAACTTTGGGTACGTTCGGGTTGGTTCGAACACGAAACCAACCGGGCCCTCAGAGCGGAAACGCTTATAACTTGAGCTCCGGACGTTCGATTGACATGCCGTCGACTTTTTTGGATTCCTATTAGTGAGAAGAACCTTTTGGATTACTCCGCTCGAGGTTTGGACGTAGTTGGAGTGCGATCGGGTTGGTTTTGACTTAAAAACCAACCGGGCCCATGGAACGAAAAAGCCAATAACTCTCAGACCGGGCGTCCGATTGACGCGCCGTTTGTCATGTTGAGTTCCTTTTGTCGAGACAGAACCTTGGGATACATCAACTCCGGACTACAGGTCAGTTGATGTATCAACCCCCTTTGGCTCGTGGAGCGGACCCTCCCGAAAACGAGCATGCTGTGTGCGGGAACCCTAGAGTTGGCTGCAACTGCAATGAAGACCGTACTGAAATACTCTGTGGGTTCGATGGTTATGAAGACTGCACTGAAATCCTCCGTGGTTTCGGCAGCGATGGAGACCGTACTGAAATCCTCAGTGGGTTCGATGGTGATGAAGACTACACTGAAATCCTCCGTGGGTTTGGCAGCGATGAAGACCGTACTGAAATCCTCCGTGGGTTCGACGATGATGAAGACTGCACTGAAATCCTCTGTGGGTTCGACAGCGATGAAGACCGTACTAAAATCCTCCGTGGGTTCGACAGCAATGACTACTGTTCTTGTATCCTACGTGGGTCTGGTAGTGTTTGACTCTGTTCTTGCTATCCTATGTGGGTCTGGCAGAGTAGCTGGTATGTATCCTATGTGGGTCCGACAGCTTGGCTGGTTTAGTATCCTACGTGGGTCCCAGCTTAGATGAATCAATGGCTATATCTGATCATCTCTATCACTGAAGAAGTATACCTGTGTGAGTTGAGTCTTGACATTCAATCAATATCTTTGGTATGATTGACTTGCTTTCCTGTGTGGATTGGGTTGTACTATCCTATGTGGACGTGATCGAACTTGGGCTCAGATGTTAGAGCCGAACTGGAATTGATGACTTAGGTATATGTATGGGCATATACCTAAGTAGTGTTGGATGTTACTTCGTGATTGTATCTTTCCTTTTTGGATTATCCTTTGTGGATTCTGGGTGACGTTCAGGGGTCTCAGGGTCCCTACTGAGTTGCGTATACTCACCCCTGCACGGGATATGCCCGCACTACACTGTGTTGGATGCAGACGACAGACAGCGCTGATTGTGGTTGAGTTTTGTGGATCAATTCACTACCTGGAGGTGGACCACTGGGTGGAACGTACTCGGAGCGGACGGCTGGACCCGAGGGGCTGAAGAGGCTATTTGTACCCACCCTTCAGGTGGGACTTCCAGTGGACGGCTCGACGTTGCTGCTTTACTTTCAGTTGCTGTACATTCTTTCCAGTTGTACTTTACTTTCAGTTTGGGTTTGTATTCTGGCCCACTTACTTTTCCGTACTACTATTGTACCTAGTTTTACTTAGTGTTTACTTATGCTTGCTTAATCTGTGGTGTTTGTTTACTTTATAAAGGCAATGCCTTCCCCTTTTTGTCGGGATTTACGCCTTGGTACTAGTCGCCATCCCCTGGCCTATGGGAGACAGACTTGGGGTAGTCACGGCACGGGTCCCCAGGACGGGTCGTGACAATTAATATATAGTTGTTCAAGGTGATCCAGTGGAAAATTTTCCCTTATATTGAGGAAATGTGCATATTTTGTAAGTTGGTCAACAATTACCCATATTGAATAATAATTTCTTAGAGTTTTTGGTAATCTAGTAACAAAATCCATGTTGATGTCATCCCATTTCCATGTAGGAATAGGCAGAGGTTGCATGAATCCTCTAGGATACCATGTTTCATCCTTCACCTATTGACGAACTAAACATCTTGATATATAATCAGCAATTTCCCACTTCATATTATCCCACTAGAAATGTTACTTTAAATCTCTACACATCTTAGTTCTACTAGGGTGTATAGAGAAATTCGATCTATGATAATCATCCATTAACTCACTTTTTAGATTGGGTATAGAGGGAACACATATCCTCCTCCCAAATTTCATAATTCCATATTCATATATGAAGTCTGCTAACTTCCCATCATTCACAGCTTTAATTTTCTTTTGATGATTCTCATCATGATACTGAGAACTTTTAATCCTTTCTAATAAATATTTTTTAATAGAATGAGGCATGAATTGGTCACCCAATTCATTCCCCCAAGAAATTTATTAAAATAAAGAATTAATAGTTCAACCACTAGGTGTAATAAGCTTACACCAACAAGGAATTGAATGAAGTATAATTTTGGGAGACAAAAATACACCTAAAAAAACACAACTTACAACATACCCTAACAACATGCCACCTGGTAAGATGTCACTGAAATCAGAAAGGAAAGCTTCTCCATTTGTACTGAAAACCCTCATATTCAGGTAGTTTCCACCACTAAGGGAAACATAATCATTGGAGCAAGGAAATGAAAAATAATAGAGAAAATAATATCCATCCTGCTATCAAAGTAAGTTAGAAAAGAAAAAACCACATCATGAAAAAGTGAACCAGAAGCGAGGGAAAGCAACATTCCTTTGAAAATAAATCACGTTTCTGAGAAGATGTAAATTTTTGTAACTAAAAACACCACCAAGAAGATAAACATACATAATAAAAACACATCTTTAAGTTAGAAAAAATTGAAAAATCCCAATCTCATCAACCTAGAAACTGAGGACCTGTCCAAAACAGAGTGCCTTCTATCAAGAAGTCAATGAATCCAAGAAGGAGAAGGAAGACATAACCCAATTTCCTTAGATGAGTCAAAGTTCTAGAATCCATAATAAATAAAAAATATCCATTAGATGAGTCCAAATATACATAAAAACCATCATAAAAGAAGCATCCCAGAGAAAATTAGATCCACTTTCCAAAAAACTTCATAAATCAACCAAATAAAAAGGTTCTAAAGTTCAATAAGGAGTCTCAAGTAAAACAGAAACTAACATTAGAAAGAAGAAAATAAAGAAGATTTAGTGATAAGGAATAACTCTGAATTTGAATTTTGGATTTTTCTTAAACTCTTCCACCACTTTAAGAAACATCCTCTTTCTTATTTTCAATTAAATATCAGGATACATTTCAACATTTTTTGTGTTGATGAAAAGTAGCTGTATCATTCACTTTTATACAAGAGTTAAGTTCCTCCAAAAATTCCAATTTCTCTTAAATTTGGTAAGAATCCCTATAATCAAGGTCATCTTTATCATCACGGCTAGAGTCTTATGAGTCACTTGTTTCAGAGGGTGCAAACAAATGTTCATCAGACACAGACTATGGGGGTGTAATATTTTTTTCATTCTTAGAAACCGCTAGGGATCGCGTGAAAATAGTTCTCTCAATGTTAGTGTGATCCCTAAATTTTTGAGTTTTCTTGGTATTTTGTGTGATGAAACCATCTGAATCAATCATTGATTTTTTTTACCTTTTTTAGCACTTGATTTTAAGAATTCTTCCTTAATCTAGAAATATTTATCTAAATTATAATGAAGAGACTCATCAAGATCAGAATGGTATTTTTTGTTCTCTCCATGATCACTTTGTGTGGCGTTAATAGCTAATGTCTTATATTTAAAAAACAAATCCTTATCCTCATTTGTAGAATGAGAATTCTGCACTGCCTCCACAAAATCTGAGAGACTAGAATAGGAGAGATGATTGTTAGAGGCACCAATAGTTATCTTTTTGAAATTTTTATCGATATGACCCCTTGATGATTAGAGGATGCAACAACCATAAATTTTTGTGGTTCTTTTCCCCCCTAATTAATTTGAAGTGAGAAATGGGTGTGAATCATGTCGTTTATTCTCACAATATCATTTTTCATGTCTAATTATAAAACACCTATGATAGTAGGCTGGAAAATTTTCAAAAACAACATCCTAAATAAATCCATAATCCCCATTTTGAATCCAAAAATGTGATGGTAGATCTTTTGCTATATCAATTTATGCACATATTCTAGTAACTTAAGGTAGAGAAATATTCAAAGTATCATAATCTGATTTTAGATCAAATAAACTATCAATTGAGTAGAGGTACTTCTTCTTAAATAGATTCAAGGGAAATCCAGGGAAACCAAAACATATTGGGACGATAGGGGGTTCTGACTCAATATAAAAATCTGGGGACCATTTCAAGACCTTCACGAAGAAACCATTGAAGAACCACAAGCCTCTCATCCAAAGTCTATAGTAATCATTTTTTTGTGTAAAATGAAGAACAACATGTGAGGAATTTAGTAGGATGATTTGAAAGTTCACGAATCCTATGTTTTCCAGGGTCTTGTAGAGGAAGGATAACGAGGGTCTTCATTTGTTAAATTTTCCAACAAGCACAAAATAAAGATCAAAGGAAAGATCTAAAACCTCTTCTTTTGAGAAAAAAATTGTGAAAAACCTCTATGTCAGTATTTATTCGGATCAATTCACTCTGAGGTCATTATATTAGAATGAGCTAAAGGATCTCGGCCCATTATGACATCTGTGAAGAAGAGAGGTTTGAATTTAGGGTTTCTCCTTTACTCAATCGAGGGTGAATTGTCCTGCGTGGACTCCATATCTATCTATTCCTTTCTAATAAAGATGTTTGGAAAACCAATTGAAAAATTAATGACATTTCACCTTCCTTAATGATTCCCATATCCATCTTTTCTATATCCATATACATAGGATCCTTGTTAATCCTTATTTTTTTTTTCAGAACTCCATGATCCTTCCTACTCAATGCATATTCTACCTTATTCACCTTCCTTGGATGATAGTGTATTAAAAAATCATAACCCTTGAGTAGCTCAAGCCACCAACTTTTCCTCATGTTGATTTATTTCTATGAGAATATATATTTTAAACTCTTGTGATCTGTATATATCTCACATCTTTCACCATAGAGATAGTGTCTCCATATCTTAAGAGAAAATATTACAGCTGCTAACTCAAGATCACTAGTTGGATAGTTCTGTTCATAAATTTTTAACTGACTTAATGCATAGGAAATGACTCTACCATTCTATATAAGAACACGACCAAGTCCTTTCTTTGATGAATCACTATAAATAAAAAATCCACCATTTTCCGATGGTAGAGTCAAGATCAAAGCATTCACTAATATCTAATTCAATTCTTCAAAACATTCTTGACATTCTTCTATCTATATGAACATATACCCTTTATGATTAATCTTGGTTAACGGGTTAGCTAATCATGAAAAATTATGAATGAAACACCGATAATAACCTACTAAACCAATGAAACTACATACCTCGATTATGTTCGTTGGTGTAGGCCATTACTGGTTTGCCTTTTTCTTCACTATATCAACTAAAATTCTATACTTAGAGACAATATGGATAAGAAAAGAAACTATTTAAAGCAATAATCTACACTTTCTAAACTTACCATATAACTCTTTTCTTCTAAAAGTCTCCAGTACAATCTTTAAGTGGTTATCATGGTCCTCATAGATTTCGGAATATATCAAGGTATGATCAATAAATACCACACCAAATTCGTCAAGATATTCCTTGAACAATCTGTTCATTAGATCCATAAAAATAGAGGGTGAATTAGTCAGCCCAAATGACATTAATGTAAACTCATAATGTCTATACCTGGTTTGAAATACTATCTTTGGAATATCTTCCTTCCTCACACGCAACTGATCATATCCAGATCAAAGGACAATCTTTGAAAAATATTGAGCTCCATGAAGTTGATAAATTAAATCATTAATTCAAGGCATGAGATACTTGCTATTTGTTGTAATAAAATTTATTTATCAATAGTCAATGAAAAACCTCATAGATACATCTTTATTCTTGACAAATAGAATAGGGGATCCCCATACAGAAACACTAGGGTGAATAAATCCATTATCACTCAATTCCTCTAGTTGTTTCTTCAGATCCACTAATTCCACAGTGGCCATTCTATAAGGAGTCTTTGATATAGGTCTTTCACTAGAAATTAAATCAATAGAGAACTCAAATTCTCACTTTGGAGGATGTACATATAAATCATTTAGAAATACATCATTATATTATTTCACAATAGGTACATCTTCAATTTTAAGATTTCAATCCTCATCCATAGATGATGCTTTCTCTTCCTCACAAAGAATATCATTTAGAAAATCTACTAGAGGTGGATCCAGATATGACTTAGATGAGGAGTTTTTTCTCTCTAAAGATAAGGGATTCAACATCTACCTCACCAATCATAATTTACTTCTTCTTGCAATATATTTTAACATTATATTTTGAAAACAAGTTCATACTGAGGATTATATAAAATTAAATCATAGTTATAATGACAAGGACAGTAACTAAAGCACGTTTATGTGTCATAAAGGGGACTTACCGACACATCTTTATTGTAATGAGACTTCCCTTAGGAGTTTTGAGTGATAACTCCTTTATTAAATAAAAAGGGAAATGTATAATTTTCTTGAAAATATGGGAAGATATAAAATAATGTGATGATCCAGAATCAAATAAAGCATTGGATATGTTTGAGAAAACAATTTAAGTACCTACAACCACATCATTCATAATTTCAACCTCAACATTTGTGATCACATAAGCTTGGCCCTACTACCTTGGCCTTTTCTGGGGAAAGTTTCCTTGACACTTAGGAAAATAATTTGTATAATGTCCCATCTCTTTACAATTATATCATTGAACATTGGTAGCTTCTTTCTTTACCTTACAATCATGGGTTTGGTGGCCTTTTTCTCCACACTTGTAACAAACCCCCATTCTCTTCAGGAAAGTATGAGGGTGTTTCTTCCTACAATTATCATAAGATAAAAATTAAACTCTTCATTTCTTACCATTTTCCTTATTTCCTTTTCCAGAGTGTTAAATAACCCTATTATTCTCTTACTTTCCTTTAAATTCATAAGACTTAGATAATTATTTTTCTATCTTGATAGCACATGAGACTATATCTTCATATGATGAGAAATTTTGGGAGACTAGTGCCTTTTAGAGGAATGGTTTTAACCCATCAAAGAATCGATCAATCATTATCTTTGAATTGAGTATGTAATCCACAACATGTCTTTCTAACTTTTTAAAGTTAGCTTAATACTTAGGAATATTATCATCTTCCTTTTCCTCAGATTCAATAATTTTCTCTCTATATCCGCTCACTATTTGCGAGGGAAATATTTTTCTAAGAAAATTTCCTTAAAATCCTTCCATTCCACATTTTCTACTTCTTTTTCCTCCTTCGTGTTTTGGATCAATGGACACCATTGATGTAACTCCCCGGCCCTAGTTACCTAGAGTTAGTGCATTATTACATAACGTTAACATGATACAAGGAATCATGTTCTGAAAGACTGATCAGTTTAGAAGCCTTGTAAGTACTAGATACATACATATGTTTTAAATTACATCATGAAATAAAAAAACAAAATTGTGTCCCCTTTTAACACTCTTATATCCCTTAGCCTATTCCTGGTGGTTAAACTTAATATACTTCTTCGCATCCTAGAAAAAATAAAACATAAGAAATGGGTGAGATCAAATGCTCATTAAGGATAAAAATATAACAGAAACTATCATAAATAAGCATAAACATTTAAGGAAATGTATAAGACTGAAACAAAATCCTTTTAAACTTAAACTTCATCATAATATGGAAAAGATAAATCAAATAATTACATTTAATTATTCACATGGATATTCTACCATTTGAATAATTGCATGTAATATCAATAGATAATTTCATAATGATGGAATGCATAATGCCGGACATCATAACCACATAGTTAAGGCCTCTTGCCAAGACTAAAAATAATAATTTTGTCAAGGACTTGTGGAAAGACACTAGTTTATCTCATGAGACCTACCAATGCATCGAGGAGCTATATCGACCTCCACCCGTCACTTACTAAGTCCAATTCATTCCTCATATAAAAATGTTGAAACATAATCTAAACATTCGTATTAAAACTAGTATACAAAATGTCAATATTTTAACCACAAACCATGAATGATATAAAAATAGCACATCCACAGTCAAACATAACTCATTAAATACAATATGGAAGATTGTATTATAATAAATTAACCTCAATAGAGAATAATGAAGGATATTGACATATATGAAAATAATCATTAAAACTATATGAGATAAATATCCCCCTTTTTATTGAAAACATTTAAAAGTCTCACTATTTATCAAGAAGCCGCTTAAAATAGATTTTTGAATCAAAGTGTCCCATAACACTTTTAAACTTTTAAAAGGAATTTTAATTTTAAAACATTAATGTTCATATAAATAAATCCTTAAAACCATTTTTAAAACCTGGGCATTAATGAGAAAGATTTATAAGAATAAATATTTAAAACATTTAAAATGGTATTTTAGTTAGAGTTCCTAACCAAATGAGAGATGCTTGAATACAAATAATTGAGGTAATACAAACTTTATAATATCATGAGAATAAAGGGATTCATGATATACTATGTCAAAGTACAGTATATACACCATATAAAAGTGAATTGGCACATAACAACAAAGAAGTCTCAATGGAATGTAAATTGAGATGAAATCCCTTATAAAGACCGTATCCTTAGGTTAAGGATAAATCAACGAAATAATTATGTGTGACAAATATAAATACACTCAATATGATTGGGTATTTAGTTTAAATAAATTAGAGTACATTCACACATATTCTTGTAAAAATAACACCAATGACTTGGATGTTTAACTCAATGAATAGTAATTGAATTAAAATTACTCTTATCAAGTTCATATCGATGACTTGAGAATTTATCAATGGATTTATTTTGTGTATCAAAAGTATATCCACACAAAGGGGAGTGAAAATTACTAAATAAGTAAATAAATAGTTATTTTAAACATAATCTTGGAGTAAAATAATCAATGAAGTTTGCGTAAAACCCAATGAGTGGAAATTGAAATTTGAAATTCCCTTACCGATTTGGTAACTTACGAAACATACACCCCATGAAAGAAGGATCATACAATGATGATGTAAATACCCATAAATTAAAGTATATTATACAAATAATACAATCATGGGTAGTACATACACCGTACAAAAGTAATAGTGTCAAATATAGCATGAATCTCAAGGGAATAAAAGTGGGATGAAAACCCCTTACCACGTTGTAATCAATTGAGTCGTATGACCAAAAGTTAATAAACAACAAATTAATCACATAATACCATGAATATAAAGAGAATAATGATAATATATATCTAATGGAAGTATACAATACACCACATGCAATAAATAAGTGGCAAATAATAGAAATCTCACGGAATTAAAAGTGAGATAAGAAACCCCTTACCACGTTGTAATCAATCGAGTCGTATGACCAAAAGTTAATAACCACCAAATGAATCATAGAATACCATGAATATAAAGAGAATCATGATAATATATATCAAATGGTAGTACAAAATACACCACATGAAATAAATAAGCTACGAATAATGGAAATCTCACGGAATTAAAAGTGAGATAAGAAACCCCTTACCTCGTGTCCAACTTGACTCGTATGTTCTAGGTTCTTCCTGAATAATAAACTTAAGTTAATTTATACTTAATTAAGATCATTTTTCAACTTTATTATTATAAGGACCCGGCCTTAAAGCATTACAAAATATTGAATTAAACTAATAATTCACATTGAGGATCTTTTCAGGTTTAGAGTTTTAGAGAATTAGGACATAACTATTACATCTCAAAAGTTTACAAGGTAGACACTTCTACACAGTTTCCATTTTTTTATAAGATAAAAAATCTTAAAAAAATAGTCATGTCTAGTTCCATGTTTTAGACATAATGACTTTTCCTTGATCCCATCCTTGACCCTATTCATCTTTAAGTCATGTGAAAACATTTCAAAACTTGGGATGAGCATAAAAAGCCCAGTAAGGGTTATAAAACAAAGAATGAAAACATTTGTTCATAAATACATACAAAACATGAAATATTTTACTTACCTCATGAAATAATAAGATTTATGAAAGTCACATAGAAATCATAAAACATAATGGTAACTTGTGGCATCCATATCATACTTACATTGTAGCTATCACAACTACATAGGGAGTTACTTTGGAATACCCATAACAGTATATTCCCTAAATCTCTTAGGATAAACATTCACATTTACCTCTGTCACATTACCCAATGAATTGTAGAGATATCTTGGGCTCACCCTCCCTAGGTTTATCATGGAACCACCCGTATACATAAATAATTCCCAAGAACTATAACATGATCATAACACATAACATAAGCGTAAAGGAAAGATAACATTTCCACATTGCAATAGAAAAATATCATTTCAAGATATTGAAATAATAAATCCATTCTCAAAATAATTTTCAATACCAAAATATGTAAAATGAGTATATGGTATTTATTTTTCCTTTTAAAAACATTCTGCCTTGTTAAGGAAGCCAAAGATCAAATAATACTCACAGCGGCGGAAAGGTCGTTGTCACCGCTTACATAAAAAAAATCATTCCTTTTGGTCATTTAGTAAATCTCTTAGTATAAAAAGATTCCCTTTGAATGAAATTAAAAGTAAAAGGTGTTTATACAGTGTATAAAATAAAATCACGTATTAAAATACAATATGCCGCAATGAAAGGAGATTGAGACGAAGTCCCTTACCTCATGTCCAACTTGACTCGATCGTTCTTTAATCTCCTGAATAATAAACTAGTTAATTTATAATTGCTTAAAAACCTTTTTAAAGTTTATTATTCCTTTTATATTACTTATTACCATGTTATAAACATTATGTAATCATTTAAGTTAATAACGTTCATTTTGTTGATATTTGGTACTTGAGTAAAAAATGAACACCTTATATTTGCAAGTTGTCCATGTGGTCAATAGTCCTTTATATCTATAATGATATTAATGATTTATATATCATATATATCATATATATCCAGTATATACATGTATTTATAATAGTACATAACATTTGGAGGTAAGAAATGAAATGCACCGTTCATGAAGACGGTAAGCCGTACGTACGCATGAACGCTACTTTCATTTATATTTCTTATTTTAATGGAATTAAAACATAATGATACATAGTTATATTATAATTCCAGTATAATATAATATATAATATCATTAACTCTATCCTTTATACATCCCACATAAGGCATTAACGAGTCACATCATTTTAAGGGGGCGGTAGTCCGCACTTCCTCAAATGAGATTATTGTATTTACCCACTATGAAAACCATAAAGGCTTGATATAATTGGAAAGTATAGAAGCATAAGGAAATCATAAACATAATATATATCATATATAAATACAGTTCCATTATAATGTTCACCATGAGAGGCGGTAAGATGTAATTGAACAATCATCATTTCGTGTGATGTTAGTTTTACATCCAAAGAAACATTATGTTATTCATCCATTAGATGGAGGTGTGTGTAAGTGTAGTTCAAATATTTCTAATAACAACATCCTAGTATATTGAGGATACTAGTGTTGTTACAAAAGAAAGGAATAAAAAGAGTTTAGGGGTTGGAGAAGTAAAATAAAAGAAAACAATTTAAGAGAAACCGTTACCTTTAATTTGGGTAACTCCCTTTGGTTTGAACCAAAGGACTTCTTGAAGTGCCTTTTGCCTAAGGTAAGGCTTCTAGGACGAGTAGAGGGATGTAGGGAGATTAATTGGGCAGAGTTTGGATTATCCAAATGGCTTGAGAGGTGTGAGGAATTGGTTATAAGTGCTCTTCTTTTATAAGAGAGAGGAGGGGCTCTTTAGGAAAGTGTGAAAATATTATTTTATTATATAATGATATTCGGTTTCAAAAGGTCCAAAAATCATTAAGGTCGAATATAATATGACTCATGGTTGAAATAAAATCATCCAATCAGAATTGGACAGGTTTTGGATAATATTTTAATCATTATAATCTCATTTATTTAAATGATTTATTAATGAGGTAAACACTGCATCATTATTGTGTCATAAATAATTTAAATTATTTGATGTCTAAAAATTATAAAAAAATACTATCAGGTATGAAATTTTTTTAGATTTCCAATGAATATTTATAGTCAAAAATATGACTTATATAACACCATATAAAAATTAATTACTAAAATATTTTTGTTAATGTTAATTTTGTCTTTACATTAAATTAATTAATCTAAAGTGTCATTATCTTTCAAAAGTGGCTCCATGGGGTCCCAAAATCGACCCAAGGATGCCCATGGTTGGACACTACTCATCCAATAAGTTTAGGACAAGTTTTAAGGTAATTTTTGAATTATTATAATATTCTTTTAACCTTGAATTACCCTATTTACCTTTAATCGTGGTAAATAAAAGTCAAAAGTTACTATTCACCAAAAATTATTTTCATCTTAATGAACCAAATTTTACTTCTTGATAAAAACTGTGTATGTCAGATTTTTGAAATTCAATTCACAGAAGTGGTAAAATTTCATTTAAATGAAAAAGTCAGTTTTTTTCTAACTACCACTAAGTGGTTTCACTATTCATCAAAAATTGAAGTTTTTCAAAAAAATAACAAAAATTCAGTCTAAGATATATTTGATATTACAAATTCAAAAATGATGTCTATTCTGTGAGTGTGTGTTGCATCCACAACACTTGAGCACAACAACTTCCAACTGCTACATATTCAGCTTCAGCAGTGGAGAGTGCTACAGAATGTTGCTTCTTGCAGGACCAAGAAACTAATGAATCTCCTAAGAAATGACAAGTTCCGGATGTACTTTTTCTATCCATTCTACATCCACCAAAGTCAGCATCAGAAAAGCTTTTTAGGATAAAATCATTTCCAGAAGTATAAAATAATCCTAGATCCATGGTTCCCTTAAGGTAGCGAAAAATTCTTTTTACTGCCTTTAAGTGAGATTCCTTAGGATTGGATTGATATCTTGCACATAAGCATACTGAAAACATTAAGTCTGGTCGACTAGCTGTTAAGTATAGTAGACTTCCTATCATACCTCTAAAAGATGCTTGATCTACTGGTTTCCCAACTTCATCAAGGTCTAAATAGTTTGAGGTACCAATGGGAGTACTAATACTTTTAGTGTTTTCATAACCATACTTTTTAAGAAGATCTTTAATATACTTATATTGAGATATGTAGGTTCCTTATGGTTTTTGAGAAATTTGAAAACCAAGGAAAAATGTTAACTCACCCATCATACTCATTTCAAACTCATATTTCATTAGACTTGCAAAAGAGTCGGTCAAAGATTACTGAGTTGAACCAAATATGATGTCATCAACATAAATTTGAACAATCAAAACATTTTTCTTATCTTTTTTTATAAAAAGGGTTGGATCTTCATTTCCCTTAACATAGTTATTTTGAAGCAAAAATCCAGTGAGTCTATCATACCATGCTCGTGGGGATTGTTTAAGGCCATATAGAGCTTTGGTAAGTCTAAAAACATAATCAGGATGTTTTGTATCTTCAAAGCCAGGAGGTTGTTCAACAAAATCTTCCTCTTGAACATAACCGTTAAGAAAAGCACATTTCACATCCATTTGGAAAAGTTTGAAATTAAGTAATGCTGCAAAGGCAAGTAGAATACGAATAGATTCAAGTCTAGCTACTGGAGCATAGGTTTCTTCATAGTCTATTCCCTCTTGCTGATTATAGCCTTTAGCAACAAGTCTAGCTTTATTTCTTACTATGATTCCATTTTCATCACACTTATTTCTGAAAACCCATTTGACTCCAATAACAGAAGTTTCCTTAGGTCTTTCAACCAAGGTCCAGACTTTATTCCTTTCGAATTCATTTAGTTCATCTTGCATGGCTTTAATCCAATCATCATCACCTAAAGCTTTATCAGTACTTTTAGGTTCTAATTGGGAAAGAAATGCTAGATGTTCTATTTCATTTCTTTAGGAACTTCTAGTCCTTATAGGTTGATTTACATCACCAATGATACTATCACTAGGATGATTCTTAAGAAATTCCTGATTTGGGTTTTGAAAAGCCTGTTCATCAACATAGGGTAGAAAATTTTCTGGGGTAAATGTTTCAGGAATATCTTCTTGAACATTATCTTTATCAGAAGGTTCTTCTATCAAAGGTTGATAATCAGTTTTTGAAAACACATCCGAGGATGTAGGCTGAGGTGTTTTAAAAACAAAAGGATCTGACTCATCAAATTTTACATGTACTGTTTCTTCAACAGTACAAGTGTTTTTATTAAAAACTCTGTAAGCCTTAGATGTTGTGGAATAACCTAAGAAAATTCCTTCATCAGATTTTGGTGCGAATTTATGTAAGTTATCTTTAGTATTCAGAATGAATACTTTGCAACCAAAAACCTTGAAGTAGGATAGTCTTGGTTTTCTACCATTCAATAACTCATAAAGAGTTTTATTAAGAAAAGGTCTAATCAAAACACGATTTATAGTATAACAAGAAGTACTTACAGATTCAGCCCAGAAATGTCTAGCTATAGAATATTCACTCAACACGGTTCTAGTTATCTCTTGAAGAATTATATTTCTTCTTTCAACTACACCATTTTGTTGAGGATTTCTAGGTGCTGAAAAATTGTGAGTAATACCTTTTTTACTACAAAAAGTTTCAAAATCAGAATTTTGAAATTCTCCTCCATGATCACTATGAATAGTTTTCAATGGAAGGTTTTTCTCATTTTTAACTTGAGCTATAAAAATTTTGAAATAAGAAAAAGCTTCATATTTCTTTGCTAGAAAATAAACCCAAGTAAATCTAGTGTAATCATCAACTAGAAAAAACACATAGTATTTGCCTCCAATACTTCCAGTTTGTGTTGGACCAAAAAGATCCATGTGCACTAACTGTAATGCATCGGTTGTTGAGACTTCACCGATTGATTTAAAACTAGATTTGTGTTGTTTGCCATATTGACAAGGATCAAAAACTTTAGAAGAATCAAATCTAAGCTCCGGTAGATCCTTAACTAGTTTCTTCTTAGAGAGTTTACATAAGTTCCTAAGGTTACAGTGACGTAGTCTTCTATGCCATAACCAGGAATGATCTTCCATTGCACTAAGGCAAGGTAAATCTTGGCTTCTAAGATCTTCTAAGTTTAAGGTGTAAACATTCTCTTTCCTATTGGCTGAGAGAATAAATTCTTCCTTGGAATTGTGAACTAAGCACTTATCATTCCTAAAATTCACAAGGTAACCTTCATCACATAACTAACTTATGCTAATGAGGTTGTGCTTAAGACCCTTAACAAAAAGAACATTTGAAATCAAAGTTTTACCAAGAAAAACAATATTACCAATACCAACAATCTCACCCTTAGCATTATCTCCGAAAGTTACCTTTCCTCCTTTCGTTTTGATAATCTTTTCAAAATAGATTTTGTTACCAGTCATGTGCCGGGAACATCCACTATCCATGTACCATGTATTATTGCTGGTACTCTCTTTATTTTCCTGAAATCAAGAAGAAAATTAGACTTTGGGAATCCAAACTTGTTTGGATCCGAAATTTCTAGACAATAAAATTTTAGGTACCCACATCTTTTTAGAAAAGTAAGCTTTGTGAAATCCTAAAGATTGGTTTTTGTTTAAAGAACAATACTTTTCCTAGTGACCACCACATTGACACTTGGTACAAAATGGGGCACTTTGAGGAATAAAATAATTGTTACTGAAAATTGGTTTTGCATGGGTATAACCAAATCCGGATTTATTTCTTAAAGGTCGTATTTGAGAATACATTTTATCAAATTTTTTTCCCATGGGTAAAGTTTGATAAACACTTCTTTAAGGAAAAAATTTCGGGCTTGAGTTTTACAACCAAGTTTTTATTCTCAAAATCATTAGTTTTAGAACTAGAGCTATGCTCGAAAACATTTTTATTAGAAATTACTTTTTCTAATTCTTTAGAAAGTTTGTTCTTCTCAGAACTTACTTCCTCAAGATTTTTTGAAATACTTTCAAAATCAGCATTTTTCTTATCAAGATCTTTAGAAAGATCTGATATCTCTTTTGTAAGAATAGAATTCCTAGAGTTTTCCTTATCAAGTTTCTTATTGAGTTTGGAATTCTCAATTTCAATAAGTTCAGCAAACCTAGAGACTTCTTCATAAGTAGGTAAAGTATTTTCCTCATCAGAAGATGATTCTTCATCAGAAGAGTTATAATACTTACTATCATTGGAATTTAAAGAAACATTGGTCAATGATTCAGCATTTCATACCTTAGCCATAAAACAATGATTATCAATAGGTAATCTGGCTATAAGACCAAGATTCTTCTGTCATGAAGATTCATAATCAGAAGATTCATTTGAAGAGTCACCACCACTGGCACTCCAGGTGTCATTAGCTTTCAGAACTTTCTTAGCTTTGGCTTTATAATATTTCTTTCTGTTCCTGTCTAAATGTCTTTCCTTCCTTTCTTTATTTTTGATCATAGGTCAATCTGGTCTTATATGTTCAGCTCACTTGTATTCATAACAAGTAACTTCTCTATCTTTCTTATCTTTCCTTTCCTTTTTCTTATACTTGGATTGGAAATTTCTCTGGCCAGCTATCTTATTCATCCTTCGAGCAAGATTTGCTAATTCATTTTCAGAGATTTCACTCTCACTAGAATCTGATTGAACTATCATCTTCTTGGACTTGGATCTGGTTACTCTCTCAGGAGTCTTAGCTTTCATATGATTTGAAGTTGTTGTAAAAGCAACAGTACCATTTCCATTTTTCTTTTTGATGTTGTCAGCATCTCTCTTCATTCTGGTTTCATGTTGGAGAAGAGTTCCAAATAACTCATCAAGAGAAATATGAGTCACTTTCCTGTTCTTATCTATAGCAGTTCTTTTGGATTCCCACTCATTAGGCATGATATCAATTATTTTATCCACAAGAGCTTCATCATCTAAACCTTTCTCTCCCATAGACTGTAGACTGTTTACGATAGTCATAAATCTATGTTGAACTTTACAAATTGGTTCTCCATAAGGAAAGTTGAAGCCATGATATTCAGCTCTAAGCATAGCTCTCCTAGTCTCAATCACCTTAGAAGTACCAAAGTGTGTAACCTCTAACTTCTTCCAGATACAGTTAGCTGCTTCACAAGAAGAAATTTGGCTGTATATATTTCTAGTCATTAAACAAAGTAGAGTATTGCGTACCTTATAGTTGAGTTGATATTCTTGCTTTTCCTGGTTAGTGAAAGTTCTAATTTCCTTGTCAGGAATTTTATAATCACCAGTAAGCATAACAAAATTGTCTACTCCAGTATTGATAACAAAATTCTTCATTCGATCTCTCCAGTACTCATAATCATTACCATCAAAGATTGATGGTATTGTAGGATTTCGATTATCAATTGAACCAACATTAATTCCTGCCATACAAAAAATAACCTTCGACACACAAACTTGTTAGTAGAAAAGATTCGTAATAACAAAGTTCAGAATAGAAAAGTTCGGAATGGGGAAGTGAGTAAGAAAAACTTATACGTGAGTACAAGTATTTCAGATACCTTCTCTGATACCAATTGTAGGATGAAATAGTGATGTAGATGCTCAATATACAAGAGGGGGGGGGGGTGAATTGTATACTTTAAAAAATTCCTTTGGAACCTTTAAAGTTAGTTACGAATAACTATGTTTTCCTTAAGCAAAGGAAAGGGCTAAGTTTAACAAAGTTAAACTAAGCAAATCCACAACACCTCTAACACCTAATGCAAACTTGGAAAGAGATTCCGAAAGTAGATTCCGGAAATATGGTTCTGGAAATTGAAACTTAACAAAAGTTACAATATGAGATTCTACCTTAAAGTGTATAGAATCTAAATGAAACAGAGTACAAGTAAGGAAGTATAAGAAAGTTATAATTTCCTTATAATACAAAATGCAGCGGAAATAAACAAGTAGTAAAACTACAAGTAACAAGATATAAGTCTTTTAACCCAAAGAGAAGGGTATCCAACAACCTTGGATAAAGGTCCCTTGATTTATACTTTCAAGCACGTCTGTCTTACCCACACCAGGGTAAGCCCTCGATATGAAGATCGGAGTGTCTCTATCTTGCTATCCCCGCAAGCCCTTAACTTCAAGGTAGTTGGCAACCTCTGTCTTCCTCAGGAAGGAAGACCTCAAACTTCAAGGTAGTCAGCACCTCTGTCCTCCTATCCCCAGAAGTCCTCGAATGTAATCACCAACATTCGGAGTCGCACGAAGCTTTGAGAGTTAATAAGAGCCTCTCTCTCTAGAAATCACTTCAAGCATGTAATCACATGAGTCGAAGATCAGTCAGCCTTTCAGCACACCAGCAGCAGCACTGAGATCTTTCAAATGAGATCCTATTTATAGGTAAGGTCGACCTCCTTTCTAACGGTCATATTTTCCTTAAAAATTGGAGGGACCTGTACACGTGTAACTTAACCAACGGTTAGTTCATAACAGAATACACGACATCGTTTTATAACAAAACAAGTGTAACAGAATATACGACACCATTTAAATTCTAACTCAAAAGATTCGGAGTGAAGGTTCGGAGTTAAAGTTCGGAGTATAAAGAAAATAATAAAGAGTAGTCAAAATATAAAGGCATAAGCAAAATGAAAGTGCAGAGTAAAAATTCGGAGTCTGAATAAATTCAGAGTGTACAAAACAGAGATGATCAAATTCTGTTTAACAGATGAATTCGGAATGAGAATTCGGAATGAGAACTCGTCATCAGAATTCGTAGTGAGAATTCCTCATCAGAATTCGTAATGGGAATTCATCATCAGAATTCGTAATGAGATTTCATCGTAAGAATTCGTAATAGGAAATCGTATCCAGAATTCAGAATGAGAATTCATCATCAGAATTCGTAATGAGAATTCGTCATCATAAATCTTAATGAAAATTCATTATCAGAATTCGTAATGAGAATTCGTCATTAGAATTCATAATGAGAATTCAATGTCGAACTTCATAAGAATTCGTATCCTGAATTTGGAATAGAACTTAGTCAGAGTTCGTATCCGGAATTCGGAATGATACTTTATTACAGTTCTCATCTGGAATTCGGAGTGAAACTTCCTTACAGTTCTTATCCAGAATTCGGATCCTAAAACAGAATACTTTATATCAAAGTTTCAAACAAATCTTAGAAAACAAAAATGAATCCAAATTTTATACTTAGGAAAAATATGAATGAAAATATGATAAGAATAATTTTTCTTACAAAAGAAATTTTCCTTATAAAAGCGATTTTCCTTATAAAAGCGATTTTCCTTATAAAAGCAATTTTCCTTATAAAAGCAATTTTCCTTATAAAAGAAATTTTCTTAAAGATAAGGTGTTTGTGATTTTCAAAACAAGAAGGAATGGAAAAGTCATAAGAAAAAACTTATTGACTTAAAAAATATAACCATATAAATAAATTAGATTAAAAGGCACTTTTGAATTAAAATACAATATTTTTCACTATTCATTAAAAAATGAACTTTATCGGAAAAATTTCAAAAATTTACACAAAGTAAATTTTAATGTCCCCATTCTAAAGAAGGATTTTATTTGGTCATATATAATGTATTAAAGTGACCAAAACTAGATTTAAAAAGGGTTCTCCATTAAAAGGTGATAAATCGGCCTTTTAATGTAAATTATGCTTAAAATTAGATTCATTCACATTTTAAACCTCTAACTTTTTATTGGATAATTTAAATACATTTAACAATCATGTATAATCATATTTTAGTTAGTTTTGTTCATTCCCTCCAATAAAACGGCTAGGAGTTAACTACCATTTAAAATAATAATATTATATTATTAGTGTGCAATGTAAGATTCCAAAGAAACTCGTTGTTGCGTATTGGGTGCGCTATTGAACATAGCAACCCATTTAAAGTAAAATTAATATTTAATTCAAAAATATTAATAAATATGAAATATGTCTTATTCTTTATTTACCTGGTATGTTACAATTATTCCTTTTATATCACTTATTACCTTGCTATAACAATTAGTTAATTATTTGAGTTCATATTGGACATTTTGTCGATATTCCAAATTTTAGTCAAAAATGAACTTGTTATAATTACAAATTATCCTTGTGGTAAAAATTACATTATCTCCAGAATGATATTAATGATTTAGATATCATATATATCATATATATCCAGTGTATATGTATTTATAAAATTCCATATCATTTGGAGTTAAGAAATGAAACACACTATTTATGGAGATGGTAAGTCGTACGTACGCATGAACGCTACTTTAATTTCTATTTTATATTTATAAGAATGTAAACTTAATAAAACATAAGTATATTATAATTATATTATAATATCTATGTTATGTAATTTAATTAACTCCATCCTTTATACGTTCCACGTATGGCATGAACGAGTCATATCACTTTGAGGGGGCGGTAGTCCGCACTTCCTCAAATGAAATTATCGCATTTACCCATTATGAAAACCATAAAGGTATGATATACATGAAAAATAAAAAATTATAGAGATAATATAAATATAATATATATCACATGTAAATACAATTCCATCTTAATGTCCACCATGAGAGGCGGTAGGAGATAATTGAATAATCATTGTTTCGTGAGGCAGTAGTTCACCGTCCACATAAACAGTATGTTCTTTTTTCATTAAATGGAGGTGTGTGTAAGTGTAGTTTAAATAATTCTCATAAAAAAACCTATTATATTTAGTATACTGGTGTTATTATAAAATAAATGAATAAAAAGAGTTTAGGGGGGGGGGTTTGAGAAGTAAAATAAAATAAAAGAACTTTAGGGAAGACGCTACCTTAAAATCGGGTAACTCCTTTTGGTTTGAACCAAAAAGATTTCTTGAAGTGTCTTCTGTCTAAGGTAAGGATTCTAAGTGTAATATAGGTATATTTATAGCTTATTTGGGTAGAGTTTGGATGATCCAATGGGTTTGAGAGGTGTGAGTAATGGGTTAGAGGTGATGTCTTTTTATAAGGGGGAGGAGGGGCTCTTTAGGAAAGTGTGAAAATATTATTTTATTATATAATTATTTCTGGTTTCTAAAGGTCAAAAACTTATTAAAGTTGAAGATAAAATGAATCTTGTTCAAAATAAAATCATCCAATAAGAATTGGACAGGTTTTGGATATTGTTTTAATTTTTAAAATCTTATTTATTTAAATAATTCATTAATGAGGTAAACACTGCATCATTATTGTGTCATAAATAATTTTATTTATTTGATGTCTAAAAATTATAAAAAAAATACCATGATGTAGGAAATAGTTTTAGATTCTAAATTAATATTTATAGTTGAATATATAACTTATATAACCCCACGTAAAAATTTATTTACTAAAAGATATATGTTTATGTCATTTTTTGTCTTTACTTTAAATTAATTAATATAAAGTGTCATTATCAATCTTAAGTGGCTACATGGGGTCTCAAAATAGATGCAAGGATTCCAATTGTTGTAAATGTATCAACTAATATTATTAGGAAACATGTTAGGGTAATTTAATATTATTATAATATTATTTTTACCTTGAATTACCCTATTTACCTTTAACCGTGGTAAATAAAAGTCAAAAGTTACTATTATCCAAAAATTATTTTCATCTTATTGAACCAAATTTTACTTACTAATAACAACCATGCATGTATTATTTTCAAAATTCAATTCACAGAAGTGGTAAAATTTTATTTAAATGAAGAAGTCGGTTTTTTAACTACTACTTAGTGTTTTTACTATTCATCAAAAATTGAAGTTTTTCAGAAAAATACCAAAAATTTAGCCTAAGATATATTTGATATTCCGAATTAAAAAATTATTTCTATTTTAACAAATTCAAAACATATAAGTTGCATTAATTAATTTAAAATTAATTCTTGTTGTCAAAATAGAAAGCGTGTTTTTAAGAAATAATAACTATTAAAAGATTGACACTTGTTTATGTCCAATTTCAAAGTGAAATTACTTACAATGACCAAAATTGGATTAAATTGTAAAAATAGAATATAATTAAACTTTAAAACCAATTAAAAATATTATCTAACCATATAAATAAATTAGATTAAAAGGCAATTTTGAATTAAAATACAGTATTTCTCACTATTCATTAAAAAATGAACATTATCAGAAAAATACCAAAATTTAATCCAAAGTAAATTTTTATGTCCCTATTATAAATAAGAATTTTATTTTGTCAAATTGAATTTATAAAAGTGTCAAATATTGGATTTAAAAAGAGTTCGCCATTAAAAGGTGATAAAATTGCATTTTTTTGAAAAATACTTCTTTTATCTAAAAAATTGAATTTGTTATTATAATATATCTAAGAAACACATAATACAGAACTTAAAATTATATGGAGTATGTAAAATTCAAAATCCAGTTAATACTATTCATAACCGCTTTTTGAACAGCTAGTTTGGTAGGTCGTCGTGCGCTCAAACTCGGTGTTGTGTGTGATGCAAGCTATTGAATTAATTTAAAGAGATAACGTACTATGAAATCTTGGGGGGCGTTACAATTGATCACTATATCCCGAGAGATGATAAATTTACATGAAAACCTTCTCCCTTTCATTGCTTCTTAGAGAGAGAAATATCTTCTCTAAGGAACTTATCCACTGTTCAACTACAAATGGGTTTTGTAGTCCCATTGAATGACAGATGTTGTTTTAATATAAAGGAGTATAACATTGTTACACCCCATTGTAGATCAGGGTTCTCCATACAGGTAAGGTTATTATTCATAACCTAAGTCAACTATCCCAGTATAGTTATAAGTTTCTCATCTCCAATTTTACCTCCAACTCCAACATCATTATCTTGTATAGGAGGTAAATCCCTACATGGGATACATGCATTGATATAGTTTCCATTCCTTACACTAGGTACTATTTCTAAACAATGGAACACACTAAATTAGCTTATAAATCATAATACGTAACTTATAACTAGAAAAACACATAACATAAATTGGAATTTATGCATAACTAATCTCATAATCATAAACATGGTTTCTTTGGGGACATATTTACTTTTAAATACTTTATAATGCTTTGTAAAGAAAATGTGAATTATACTAAGAATATAACTTAGGAGTGTCAAACCAGATGAGTAGTAAGGCCCGTTGTCATGTGCCGGGTTTGCTCGAGTTAGGCTCGAGACACCTTTTCAGAGTTGTTGCCCCTAGGTACATCTATGTCATAACCACATCCACTTATAGTATCCAGACATAGATATATTGCTAGGTTAACCACATAATCACTACCTTACCAAAATTCTAGGATGTTATAAAATTATTATCCCCAAAGTCTATCTTAGGGTTATGTCTCTTAATCTATGCTTTCTAAATCTCGTTTCTAAGAATTATACTAAACTTTATCTCATACCAACTGTAAAGACCCCAATCCCAATAGCCCAAAGATGGGGCCTTACATTAATTCATTGCACATATACAAGACTCAAATCCCAAAGTAATAATTGGTTTAGTATTTTGGGAAGCCATATTACATACACGAACTTTACATTAAAACTTGAAAGAAAATAAAATACAGAAATTCTATTGGAAACACCCATAAACTCCTAGATTATCCCTGTAATTCATTCATAATATACAAATTCATATCCTGTAGAAAAATAAAACATAAGAAAGGGGTGAGCTCAGATGCTCAGTAAGGGTAATAAATACAGCGAAATCTATAAACAAAAATAATAATTCATGGATAATAACTAAAAACACATGCCATTAAAACATAATCTTGAGCATAATATGGCATGAATAAAAGCTGAATAAATAATTCCTTATAAAATGATCACATGAGAATGAAACTTAACCATGTATATTCTACTAGTTGAATAATCACATGAATTTTCAATTACTAATATCATAATGAGGGAATGCATAATTTTGGACATCATAAACATACCATCAAGGCTTCGACCAAGACACGATACATAATGGGTAAAAACTAGGTCTAGTTTCTCTCATGAGACCTACTGATGCATCGAGGGGCTATAATGAGCCTTTACCATCACTTACTAGGTACAATGCATTCCTTATATTAAAGGAGTATAGAATAATCAATATATATATTCATATTGAATCCATCATATGAAATATAAATAACTTTACCCAAACAATAAACATAATCATAAACTATCCATAGTAGTACGGAGAATGGTATCAAGATAGTACATCCTTAGTCAAAATAATCATAAACTGTTAAATAAAATATAGTAGATGATATCATAAAAGAATAATCCTAATTAAGCATAAAATTAAACACAGGGTGTTGAAATTGATGAAAATACTCTAATAAAATCATAGAGTAATTCTTGATAGAAATAACATTTTTCTTACTTTGTAAATAAGAGACATTTTAGAAAAATATTTTCATAAAATTAGAAATTAACTAAGATATTTTTTCATGATAAAAAGTGTGATTTTTAGAAAAATATTGGTGTAACTCCCTGACCCCAGAAGCTTGGAGTTGATGTATTATTTTAACACATTGGCATGATTACAAGGAATCAAAACCCTAAAGGACCGATCAGTTTATCAGTCTTGGAAAATAGATTACATACATGAACTTTACATTACAATTCAAAACATAAAAAACATCATGGATAATCCTTTGAGAATGCCATTATTCTTCTAGCTTAACCCTACATATAAATTAAAATAAACATCTTGGAATCCTTGGAAAATAAAACATAAGAAAGGGGTGATCTCAGATACTCATTAAGAGTAAACAATATAGTGAAATCTATCATAAATAAGAATAAACTTTTAAGGCAAGGTATAAAACTGAAACAAAATCCTTTTAAACATAATCTTCAACATAATATGAAAATAATAAATCAAATAATTCCATTTAAACATTCACATGGATATTCTACTAGTAGAATAATCACATGTAATATCAATAACTAATCTCATAATGATGGAATGCATAATACCGGACATTGTAACCACACTGTCAAAGCCTCGTGCCAAGACCATACATAACCATACCATCAAGGCCTCATACCAAGACACTAGTTTGTATCATGATACCTATAGATGCATAAAAGGGCTATAGAGATCCATTCCCATCACTTAATAAGTCCAATGCATTCCTCATACGAAAAGGGTGAGACATAACATAAAGATTTGTATTAAAACTAGCATACAAAATGTTAATTCTTTAACCATAAACCATGAATAGTACAAAAATAGAACATCCATAGTCAAACATATCATAAAACATTTAATACAATATAGAAGATTTTATCATAATAAATCAACCTCAATCAAGCATAAAATCCAACAAAGGATGTTGACATAGATGAAACTAATCTAATAAATTCATTAAAACTCTTTGAAAGAAATATCCATTTTTTACTTTGAAAATATTTAAAAGTCGCACAATTATAAAAGAAAAAAATTTATTATGAAAATAACATTGTAAGATTGTAAGTAAAGATCCAAAATTTTAAGGCATCATAACAGTGGAAAATAGCCGCTCGTTCCATATAAGTTAAAAAATATATTCTTTTCTTAATTTTTTGAAAATGTCATAATAAAGTACCACGTTTGGAAATCGACGGAAAGATTTCTTTCAAAACATTTTATAAAAAGTTAAACATGTGTAAAAATGACTTTAAAAAATTTTCGATAATATTTTTAAATATATTTTAAGAAACATGGATATGGATGATAAAGATGTCCCAGCAGATACTTATGTATTAACAATCTCAGATAATAAAGAGATTGTGAAATTAACCATTACCTTATAATTTCCTTTAGTTGATGGTGCGTTAACCTCCTGTATAATGATTAGAGTATGCTATTAAATTATACCAAAACCATATCCATATTTATGATATCATATATGATCCTTTTATATCATTTTGTTAATATTATTTCAGTATTACCATTGTTTCAGGTCTTAATTGCTTCGTTTTCCCATTCCTGTTTTGTTTTGTAAGTCATATTTGTTTTGTATAAGATGTATTTTATTCATTTCCAGAATGATATTAAGTTCATAATTATTATTTTTACTCATCATAATTTTTTTTAATCATTATTTAATGGTTAATGTGGAGAATGAATCTCACCGCATCATGGAGACGGTGGGCCGTACGTACGCATGAGCAATAATATCATTCCCTTGATGGTTAAATGGTATGGAATTGGATGATATATTAATTATAAAGAATAATTATAATTTTATATTAATTATTTATATTCATTATACTCATTATCATATCTATTACAATAAATCAGTGTTGAATAACAAATTACACCACAATGTGGAGACGGTAAGCCGTATGTATGCATGCATGGTGATATTGTTATTCATAGGATGGATAAAATGAAGAATATGGTTTTCCCATGATTATAATAATATCTCATTATATGGATGATACTGTATTTATTACTTTGGTATGGAAAAAATATAGAAAGAAGAAGTAAAATAAGAAAGAACTTCGAAATAATTGATAAAACAATTACCTATTTCTCGGGTATCTCCTTTTGATTTGAAAAAAAGGACTCATTAGGTTGAATTTATTCCAAAAGTATGGCCTCTAGGATAGAGTGAAGAAAGTATGTAGGATAAGTGGTCAGGTGTTTTCTAAGATAAAGGGCTTTAGAGGTGTGAATAACAGAGGAGAGGTTCCCTTTTATAAGAGAGGGGAGGGACACTTTTGGAAACTCTTAAAATATTAAACTATAATAAGACTATTCTGGATCCAAATACTTAAAAAGGGACCAGAAATTAAAATTAGAATAAATATTAGACCATATGATATACCATTGTGATTATTTAACATTTTTTTGATTTTTGAATAATTTAATGATAAATTAATTCAATAACATATCATCATTTCTAAATTTAATACTATTCATTTAATTTGACTTAAAATAAATTAAAAAAAATATGTGAATTCAAATATAATACATTAAAACATCTATAATATATCTTATATATCTAGGAAATTCATTATACCCATTGATTAATTTAAAATATATCAAAATTAATATTATTAAAATCATTTATTCTATTTTTATGTTAATTAAATAAATATTTTTTTAGAATTGAAAAGACTTTTAAGGTAATTATATAACTTAAAAAAATTCAAAATAAATTTATTTAAGGAAAATTCTTTCATTTATATCAAAATATACATTTTTATTCGTTCATATATTCATTTTGGCCCTATGTGGACACATGAAAACTATTAAAATATAAGATAGTGATATTTTATAACTACCTTTGATTTAAACAATATATAATTTATTTTCAAGGAAAAGTGTTTATTAAAAAACTAAAAATTAATATTAATGAGATAAGGATCTAATATTATTCATACAATAATTTTTGGACATGTTTTGGTTATATTTTAAACCTTATAATTTTGATTTACCCTTAATTAATCTATTTAATTTTAATTATGGTAATAATATTTCAAATATTAAAAGGTTATAAATTTTTACTTATATGGTGTCAATTTTCCATAAATGGACATATTATGACATTTTAAACCTTATAATTAGCACTTTTAAATTTTTAAATATTTTTATGATTTTTAAATAATTTAATAAAATGTTATTTTTATAAAATATCAATAGTGTCATTTTTGATGCTATTCATAACATTGACTTTAATTAAAATTAAAATAGAAAGATAACTTAAAAAAACTATTTAATACAATTCTAACATTTCATAGTCACCTATAAAATTCTTGGATTACCTCATTTATGTCAAATTATATTTATTTTAATATTTTTAAAATAATTTATTTTATATTTCTATTAATAAAATAATTACTTCTTCACTATTGTGTCATTATTTATGGTAATTATTTAGTCTATAAAAACTATAAATAAATCACTATTATGTATATAATTATTTTATATTTTAAAATACTATTCATTATTGAATTTATCTTTAGTTTCTCTCTATATTAAAATTAATTTACTTGTAAGAAATGAGAGTATGACATTTTTTCACATTTTTTGATTTTAATAATATCTATGTCATTATCATGGAAAAATGTACGTTAAATGATTCAAATTGAATAATTATGATATATTTGACATTATCCTAGTTATTTGAAAAATTAAATATTTTTTAGTATTTTATAACATTTAATAAAATATTATTTATTTTAAAGTATCATTTATTTCAATTTTGATACTGTTCAATATTTTCATTTTTAAAAATATAAAATCATCATGATAACTTCAAACCAATACTTTAAATATGTCACTAAAATTTTTATGTTATCTATAAAATTAGTGGATATCATTTATTAAGTAATATTATATTTATTTTAATATTATTAATACCATTTAATTGATTCTTCTTTTAATAAATCAATTACTACATCATCATTGTGTCACCAATTAATTTAAATGTTTACTTTATAAAATTATAAATAAATTAAAATAATTTAGACAAACACTTTTTATTAATAATTACTATTTATAGTCGACTATATCACTTATATAACCTCTTATTAAAAATACTTTACTCATTTAAAACAAAAGTATAATAAAATTGGATTTTCTTAAAATATAATATTATAAATTTATTAAAGTCATCCAAGTGGATAAAATTGGTACCCAAATTGACCCAAGGATGATTTTGGTTGAATAAAACTTACCCAATGAAATTAGGAAAAATGTTAGGGTAATTATAATATTATTTTTACCTTTAATTATCTGATTTACCCTTAACCACGGTAATAAAAAATTTACTAAAGTTAATATTCCTAATGACCAAAAATAAGAAGGACCTATTTACATAATTTGAACCCAATGATTCCAAATATGGAATCTATTTTTAAAAATTCAAAACACAGAAGTTAGATTAATTAATTTAAAATTAACCCCATTGTCAGAATGAAAAACTGAGTTTTAAAAGTTAAAACATTGCAAAAGATTGAAATGTTTTTACATTAAAATCCATGGTAAAATTAATACCAATGATCAAAATTATATTAAATGATAAAAATATGTTATATTTTCACTTTAAAATAATTAAATAATATAATTTATCCACATAAATTATTTTGATGAAAAAAGTTGTTTTCAATTGAAATTTAGGATATTTTTACTATTTATCAAAACTTAAAACGTATCATAAAAATATCAAAAATCAATCTAAAGTAAATTTTTATATCCCTATTATAAATAATAAGTTTATTTAGTTAAATATAATATATAAAAGTTTCAAAAACTATATTTAAAATGGTTTTTCCATCAAAAGGCAGCAAAATTGTATTTTTTTGAAAAATACTTCTTTTATCCAAAAAAAGAGATATTTTCTTATATCATGTCCAGAAAATACATAATATGAATGTTAAAATTATATGTAATATATAAAATTCAAAATGTGGTTAATAATATTCATAACCTCAAATTTAACAGTTAGGTTATATATTATATTAAATAATAATATTTTATTAATATATTATTATTCGGTAAAACTGGGTCTTGCGTGCAATGAAAGATAACTCATTATTGTGTGTAGAAAAAGATTAAAATTTTATTGCATAAAAATCAAGCAAGAAACAAAATTAAATTTATTCAAAAACAAAAATATTGTAAAGTATCAGGGTGTTACATTCTCCCCTCCTTCAATAAATTACGTCCTCACAATTTAAACTCATGATCGAAAAATAGGGGTTTGACATTTAAAAATATCTTTATTGAAATCCCACATCTGAAAAGGATTAATGAGACCCCAAATTTAAAGTAAAGGGATGTATGAAGGTCACCAGAGATAACACATACAAGGGTTCCATGTAGGAAAACATAAACATTAAAGAAAAATATAACCATCAAGTTCTGATGGAGAGTGGTAGAGAATATGGTTATGATAAAGTTAACAATCACAAATCTATAAATATGCGATGATCTAAGGGACCATTTGATTCATAAGAAAAAGGACTAGGATAATATTTTTGGTTTCAAGATACTTTCCCTATAGTTGAAGAATATTTTACTATTCAGATAAGAACTTAATTGATTTCATTCCATGTCATAAGCATAATCTTATACTGTGGTTGTGATTTCATCTATTTTCACTTCATCCCTTACAGATGGAAACGATAGTTCAAAAAAAATGAATTTTTTATTCCGAAAGCACTTTTGATAAATCATAAGGCCCTTAAGTATTTCCTTTATCCTCTAAATGTTTAATGAAACCAAAATTTTAGGTCAAAGTATCTAATAAATAATTCTTTAACCTCAAATAATAATATCCAATGTTCAACATAATCCATTCCAACTTTAAGACTTGAAAAAAATTCTTCCATCCAAATTCACTATCCCAAAAGGTCTCTAAATTCCTAAAATCAATCTTAACATAAAATTACCCAAACAACGTATTGTAGCTCTTATCGTCACATACCAAATATTTTATCACCTTTAAAAACTTATTGAAAACTCTTATGCTTCTAAATTCTTAAAGAAGAAGTACTGCAGTACAATCCTTATATATCTCATGAATCTTATAACCATATAACCATTGATGTAATAATTCTTGAATCCAAATACAAAATAACCTTAATCATTTTACTTCACTCTTAAACCATTAACTATTATTCAATATCTTATTCCTTAATACCTCCTTCATCTAATTTTTTCTTTTGTAGCCTCTCCATTATCAACAGTATAACCATTTCATGTATAACCTTGCTGATTGTAACCATTAACCAAAACTCAATGCATAATGTGAGAAACACTAATAATAGTGATGTAGTCATGAATAATCATTTATAGGATATCTAAATGGTGGAATATTATTCTCAATCCATTTGTCCATATGATTAACCTAGGTTATCCATTATCAAATATAAAGGATGATATCCTATACTTAGACTTATCATCAAATTCATTCATAGGGTTATGTTTTCTAATATTTGATTTCTAAATCTAATTTCCAAGGTTTTTTCTAAACTTCCTATAATGCCAACTGTAACACCCTGACCCTAGAAATATAGAGTTGGTGAATTATTTTAATACATTGGCATGATTACAAGGAATCAAATTCTGAAGAACCGATCTGTTTAGTAGTCTTAGAAAATAGATGAAATACATGAAACTTACATTACACTTAAAAATATAAAACACAACATGGATAAACCTTTTAGAACACCATTATTCTCATAGATTAACCCTACATATAAATAATAATACACATATTTGAATCTTAGGAAAATAAAACATAATAAAGGGGTGATCTCAGATGCTCAGTAAGGGTAAACAATATAGCGGAAGCTACTATAAATAAGCATAAACTTTTAAAGAAAAGTATAAAACTAAAACAAAAGACTTTAAGACATAATATTCAGAATAATATGGAAATAATAAATCAAATAATGACATTTAAACATTCACATGAATATTATATTAGTCAAATAATCACATGTAATATCAATAACTAATCTCATAATAAGGGAATGCATAATGTCGGATATCATAACCACACTGTTAAGGCCTTATACCAAGACCATACATAACCATACCATTAAGGGCTCATGACAAGACACTAGTTTGTTTCATGTGACTTACCGATGCATCGATGGGATATAGTGGGCCCCACCCTTCACTTACTAAGTTCAATACATTCCTCATATGAAAAGGGTGAAACATAATATAAATATTCGTATTAAAACTAGCATACAAAATGTTAATAATTTAACTATAAACCATGAATGGTATAAAAATAGCATATCCACAGTCAAACATATCATAAAAACTTTAATAAAATATGGAAGATTGTATCATAATAAATCAAACTCAATCAAGTATAAAATCCAACAAAGTATTTTGACATAGACAAAAATAATCTAATAAATTCATTAAAACTATTTGAGAGAAATATCCTTTTTTAACCTTGAAATTATTTTAAAGCCCCAAAATTATAAAAGGATTTTTTTATGAAAATAACCCTATAATATTGTATGTAAAGATTCAAAATGTTAAGGCTTCCTAAGGGTGGAAAATAGCCCCTCATGCCGTATAAGTTAAAAAAACATTCTTTCCTTAATTTGTCAAAAAGGTCATAAAGTACCTCGTTTGGAAAACAATAGAAAGATTTTTTCAAAACATTTTATAAAAAGTAAAACATGGGTAAAAATGAATTTAAACAATTGTCTATAATATTTTGAAATAAATTTTAAGAAACATAGACATGGATGATAAATATGTCCCAATATATACTTACATATAAACAATCTCAGATAATAAGGAGATCGTGAAATTAACCCTTACCTTGTACTTTCCTTTAGTCGAGGGTGAATTAAACTATTATATAATTATTATATTATGTTATTAAATTATAATAGAACTATATCCATATTTATGATATCATATATGATCCTCTTATTTCATTTTGTTAATATTATTTCAATATTACCATTGTTTCGGGTGTTAACTGCTATATTTTCCCATTCTTGTTTTATCATGTTAGTCATGTTTGTTATGAATATTATGTATTTTATTAATTTAAATAATGATATTAAGTTCATAATTATTATTTTTACTCATCATATAAATTTTATAATCATTCTCAAATGGATAACATGGAGAATAAATCTCACCGCGTCGTGGAGACGGTAGGTCATACGTATGCATAAGCGACAATATCATTCCCTAG
Source organism: Viscum album (assembly GCA_963277665.1). Lineage (NCBI taxonomy): Eukaryota > Viridiplantae > Streptophyta > Magnoliopsida > Santalales > Viscaceae > Viscum > Viscum album. The sequence continues at coordinate 1,836,520,322 of OY728161.1, forward strand.
ATAGTTAAATGGTATGAAATTGGATGGTATATTAATTATATAGAATAATTATCATGTCGTATTAATTATTTATATCCATTATAATCATTATCATATCCAATACAATAAATCAGCGTTGAATAACAAATTACACCACAATGTGGAGACGGTAAGCCGTGCGCACACACATATGGTGATACTGTTATTTGTAGGATGGATAGAATGAGAAATATATTTTCCCCATGATTATAATAACATCTAAGTATATGGATTATACTAGACTTATTACTTTGGTATGGAAAGAACATATAAATAGGAAGTATAAGAAGAAATAACTTTGAAAGAGTTGATAAAACAATTACCTCTTTTTTGGGTATCTCCTTTTGATTTGAACAAAATGACTCCTTAGGTTGGATTTATTCCCTAAGTATAGACTCTAGGATGAATTGACGGAAGTAGGGAGGATAATTGGGTAGGGTTTGGCCAAAACAAAGGGCTCTAGATGTGTGAATAAAAGAGAATAAGATTTGCCTTTTATAAGAGAGGGGAGGGACACTTTAGGAAACTCTTAAAATATTAAACTATAATAAGGCTATTCTAGATCCAAATTTTTAAAAATGAATAATAAATGAAAATTAGAATAAATTTTAGACCATATAATACCCCTTTTGATTATTTAATTTTTTTGATTTTAAAATAATTTAATAATAAAATAATTTAATAAGATATCATTATTTCCAAATTCAATACTGTTTAGTTAATTTGACTTAAAATAGATTAAGACAAAGTGGTAATTCTAATATAATGGTTTAGAAAATATTTAATATATATAATAGATCTATTAAATTCATTATACACAATTATTAATTCAAAATATATCAAAATTAATATCATTAAAATCATTTATTCTATTTTTATGTTAATTAAATAAATATTGTTTTAGATTTAGAAAGACTTTTAAGGTAATTATATAACTTATAAAAATTCAAAATAAATTTATTCAATGAAAATTATTTCATTTATATTAAAATATACATTTATATTCATTCATAGAATCATTTTGGCCCTATGTGGACACATAAAAAATATTAAAATACAAGATAATGATATTTTGTAACTACCCTTGATTTAAATAATATATGATTTATTTTCAAGAAAAATTATCAATTAAATAACTAAAAATCTATATTAATGTAATAATTATTTAATTTTATTCATCTAATATTTTTTTGACTTGTTTTGGTTTTATTTTAAACCTTATAATTTCGATTTACCCTGAATTACTCTATTTAATTTTAATTGTGGTAATAAAATTTCAAATATTAAAAGGTTATAAATTTTTACTTATATGGTGTTAATTTTCCATAAATGGATTTTTTTTGACATGATAAAACTTTTAATTATCAATTTTTAATTTTTAAATATTTTTATGATTTTTAAATAATTTAAAAAAATGTTATTTTCATAAAATATCAATAGTGTCAATTTTGACACTATTCATGACTTTGTCTTTAATTAAAATAAAAAAAGAACGATAAATTAAAAAAACTATTTAATACACTCATAACATGTCACAATCACCTATAATTTTTTTCTATCACCTCAATTATGTCAAATTATTTTTATTTTAATATTTTTGAAATCATTTATTTTATATTTCTATTAATAAAATAATTACTTCTTCACTATTGTGTCATTATTTATGGTAATTATTTAGTCTCTAAAAATTATAAATAAATCAATATGATGTATATAATTTTTTTTAGTTTTTCATAGATTATTCATGATAAAATTTATCACCAGTTTGTCTCTATATTTAAATTATTTTACTTATAAGAAATGAGAGTGAGACATTTTGTCATATTCTTTGATTTTAATAATATCTATGTCATTATTATGGAAAAGTGTCCATTAAATGATTATAAATCTACCATTATGATATATTTGACATTATACTTGTTGTTTGGATTAATTATATATTTTTTAGTATTTTATATCATTTAATAAAATATTATTTATTTTAAAGTATCATTTATTTCAATTTTGATACTATTCAGTATTTTCATTTTTAAAAATATAAAACCAACATGATAACTTTAGAACAATACTTAAAATATGAAAATAACATGTCTATTTTATCTAGATTTTTTATATCATTTATTAAGTCATATTATATTTATTTTAATATTATTAATATCATTTAATTGATTCCTCCTTTAACAAATTAATTACTACATCATCATTATGTCACCATTTAATTTAATTATTTATTTTCTAAAATTATAAATAAATTAAAATAATGTAGATAAACAAATTTTATTTATAATTACTATTTATAGTCGACCATATCACTTATATAACATCATATTAAAAATATTTTTCTTATTAAAAAAAGTCTAACAAAATTGGATTTTCTTTAAATATAATATTATAAATATATTAATGTCATCCAAGTGGCTCCAAGTGGTCCCCAAATCGACCCAAGTATGATTTTGGTTGAAAAAAAATTTCCCAATGAAATTTGGAGAAGTGTTAGGATAATTATAATGTTATTTTTACCTTTAATTACCCAATTTACCTATAACTGTGGTAATAAAAAAAATTACTAAAGTTACTATTCATAATGCCCCAAAATAATAGGATCCTATTTAAATATTTTGGAATCACTAATTCCAAATATGGAATCCATTTTTAAAAATTTAAAACACATAAGTTGCAGTAATTAATTTAGAATTAATCCCATCGTAGTAATGAAAAACAGGTTTTTAAAAGTTAAAACATTACAAAAGATTGAAATATTTATACATCAAAATTCATGGTAAAATTAATGCCAATGACCAAAATTATATTAAATGATAAAAATATATCCTATTTTTACTTTAAAACCATTCAATAATATAATTTATCCACATGAATTATTTTGATGAAAAAAGTTGTTTTCAATTAAAATTTTGCATATTTTTACTATTCATCAAAACTTAAAACTTATCAGAAAAATATCAAAAATTCATCCCAAGTAAATTTTTATATCCCAATTAAAAAGAATAAGTTTATTTTATTAAATATAATATATAAAAATTTCAAAAACTAGATTTAAAATGAGTGCGCCATCAAAAGGCGGCAAAATTGGATTTTTTTGAAAAATACTTCTTTTATTCGAAAAATGGAATAGTTTATTATATCATGTCTAGAAAGTAAATAATACGAATATTAAAATTATATTTAATATATAAAATAAAATTTTTTGTTAATACTATTCATAACCTCAAATTTAATGGTTATGTTATATATTATATTAAATAATAATATTTTATTAATATACTTTTGTTCGGTAAAACTGGGCCTTGCGTGTAACATAAGAAAATTAATTATTGTGTGTAGAAAAGGATTAACATGGTGTTGTGTAAAAATCAAGAAATAAAAAAAATTAAATTTATTCAGAAACAAAAATATTGTAAAGTCTCAGTGTGTTACATTCTCCCCTCCTTCAACAAATTGCATCCTCGAAATTTGAACTCAGGATCAGAAAATAGGGGTTTGACATTTCGAAATATCTTTGTTGAAATCCCACATCGGAAAAGTATTAATGTGACCCTCACTTTAAAATAAATAAAGGGAAGTACGAAGGTCACTAGAGATAACACATACAAGGGTTCCATGTAGGAAAACATGGATATAAAGGAAAAATATAACCATCAAGTTCCGATAGAGAGTGATATAGAACATGGTTAGGAGAAATTTAACAATCACAAATATATAAATCTGCGATGATCTAAGGGACAATTTGATTCATCAGAAAATAAACTAGGATAGAATTTTTGGTTTCAAGATCCTTTCCCTATAGTTGAAGAATATTTTACTATTTAGATAAGAACTTAATTGATTTAATTCCATGTCATAAGAATAATTTCATCCTTTGGTTGTGCTTTAATCTATTTTCAATTCATCCCTTACACCTAAAAATGATAGTTCAAAAAATAAAATTTTCATGCCGGAAGCACTTTTGATAAATCATAAGGCCTGTAAGTATTTACTTCATCCTATAAATGTTTACTGAAACCAAAAAGGTTAGTTAAAATTATACAATAAATCATTATTTAAACTAAAATAATAATATGCAATGTTCAAAATAATCCATTACAACTTTAAGACTTGACCAAAATACTTCCATCCAAATTCACTGTCGAAAAAGGTCTCTAAAGTCCAAAAAATCAATCTTAACATCAGATTCTCCAAACAATGTATTGTAGCTCTTATTTTCACATACCAAATATTTGATCACCTTTAAAACCTTAGTGAAAACTCTTATTCTTCTAAATTCTTAAAGAATAAGTACTACATTACAATCCTTATATATATCACGAATCCTATAACCATATAACCATTGATGTAATAATTCTTGAATCCAAATAAAAAATAACCTTAATCATTTCACTTCACTATTAAACCATTAACTATGATTTAACATCTTATTCCTTAATACCTCATTCATCTCATTTTTCTTTTGTAGCATCTTCATTATCAACAGTATAACCATTGCATGTATAACTTTGCTGATTCTAAACATTTACCAAAACTCAAAGAATAATGTGAGAAACACTAATAATAGTGATGTAGTCATGAAGAATCATTTATAGGATCTCTAAATGGTGGAATCATATTCTCAATACATTTTTCCATAGTATTAACCTATATTATCCATTATCAAATCTAAAGGATGATATCCTATACCTAGATTTATCCTCAAAGTCATTCATTGGGTTATGTATTCTAATCTTTGATTTCTAAATCTAATTTACAAGGTTATTGCTAAAATTCCTCTGATAAAAAATATAACTCCCCAACCCTAGAAGCCGAGATCCAGTGCATTATTTTAATACATTGACATGGTTATAAGGTATCAAATCCCAAAGGACCGATCTGTTTAGCAGTCTTGGAAAATAGATTACATACATGAACCTTACATTACAATTAAAAACATAAAACACAACATGGATAATCCTTTGATAACAACATTATTATCCTAGATTAACCATGAATATAAATAATAATACAAATCTTGTCATCCTTTGAAAATAAAAAATAAGAAAGTGGTGAGATCAGATGCTCAGTAAGGGTAAACGATACAACGAAAGCTATCATAAATAAGAATAAACTTTTAAGGTAAGGTATAAAACTGAAATACAAGCCTTTTAAACATAATCTTCTGTATAATATGGCAATAATAAATTAAATAATTCCATTTAAACATTCACATGGATATTTTACTAGTTTAATAATCACATGTAATATCAATAACTAATCTCATAATGAGGGAATGCATAATGCCAGACATCATAACCACACTGTCAAGGCCTCATACCAAGACCATACATAATTATACCATCAAGGCATCGTGCCAAGACACTAGTTTTTCTCATGAGACCTACCGATAAATTGAGGGGCTATAGTGGGCCCTTCTCATAACTTACTAATTCCATGTATTCCTCATATAAAAAGGGTGAAACATAACATAAACATTCTTATTAATACTAGCATACGAAATGTTAATACTTTAAACATAAAATATAAATGGTATAAAAATAGCACATCAAAAGTTAAACATATCATAAAACCTTCAATACAATATGAAATATTGTATCATAACAAATCAACCTCAATCAAGCAAAAAATAAAACAAAGGATTTTGACATATATGAAAATAATTTAATAAATTCATTAAAACTCTTTGAGAGAAATATCACTTTTTTACTATGGAATTATTTAAAAGTTGAAAAATTATAAAATAAAATATTTCTTATGAAAATAACCATATAATATTATAATTAAATCTTAAAAATTTTAAGGCGTTATAATGGTGGAAAATAGCCACTCGTGCCGTATAAGTTGAAAAAATATTCTTTTCTTAATTTGTTGAAAAGGTCATAATGTATCTCATTTGGAAAACGAGAAAAAGATTCATTTCAAAAACATTTTATAAAAAATAAAACATGTGTAAAAATGACTTTAAACAATTGTCAATAATATTTTGAAATATATTTTAAAAAACATTTACATTGATGATAAATATGTCCCAATAGATACTTATGTATAAACAATCTCGGATAATAAAGAGATTGTGAAATTAACTCTTACCTTGTACTTTCCTTTAGTAGAGGCTGCGTTAACATCCAATATAATTATTAGAGTATGTTATTAAATTATACTAGAACCATATCCATATTTATGATATCATATATAATCCTCTTATATCATTTTTTTAATATAATTTCAGTATTACCATTGTTTGGGTGTTATCTGCTTTGTTTTCCCATTCCGTTTTTATCATGTAAGTCATGTTTGTTATGCCTAGGATGTATTTTATTCATTTATAGAATCATATTAAGTTCATAATTATTATTTTTACTTTTCATATAAATTTTATAATCATTATTTAATAGTTAATGTGGAGAATGAATCTCACCGTGTTGTGGAGATGGTAGGCCGTATGTACGTACAAGCGACAATATCATTCCCTTGATGGTTAAATGGTATGGAATTGGATAGTATATTAATTATACAGAATCATTATCATGTTATATTCATTATTTATATCCATTATACTCATCATCATATCCATTACAATAAATCAGCGTTGAATAACAAATTACACCACGGTGTGGAGATGGTAAGTCGTACGCACGTATGCATGGTGATATTGTTATTCACAGGATGGATAAAACGAGGAATATGGTTGTCCCATGATTATAATAAAATATCATTATAGGTATTATACTGGATTTTTTACTTTGGCATAGAAACAACATAGAAATAGAAATTAAAAGAAGAAAGAACTTTGAAAGAGTTGATAAAACAATTACCTCTTTTTTGGGTATCTCTTTTTGATTTGAACAAAAAGGACTCCTTCAGTTGGATATCTACTAAAAGTATGGAATCTAGGATGAAGTGATAGAATCAGGGAGGATAATTTTTCAGGTTTTGTCTAAGCCAAAGGGATTAGAGGTGTGAATAAAAGATAAGGATAGGTTCCTTTTATAAGAGAGGGGAGGGACACTTTAGGAAACTCTTAAAATATTAAACTATAATAAGATTATTCTAGATCTAGATACTTAAAAATGGTCCATAAATGCAAATTATAATAAATTTTATATGATATAATACCAAATTTTTATTATTTAACATTTTTTTGATTTTTAAATAATTAAATAATAAATTAATTCAATAAGATATCATTATTTCCAAATTTAATACTATTCATTTAATTTGACTTAAAATACATTAAGAAAAAGTGGTAATTCGAATATAATGCTTTCAAACATCTATAATATATCTTATAGATCTATTAAATTCATTATACACATTGATTAATTGAAAATATATCAAAATTAATATTATTAAAATCATTTATTCTATTTTTATGTTAATCAAATAAATATTGTTTTAGAATTGAAAAGAATTTTAAGGTAATTATATAACTTATAAAAATTAAAAATAAATTTATTTACTGAAAATTATTTCATTTATATAAAAATATAAATTTATATTCATTCATAGCTTCATTTTGGTCCAATGTGGACACATAAAAAATATAAAAATACAAGATAATGATATTTTGTAACTATCTTTGATTTAAATAATATATAATTTATTTTCAAGGAAAAGTATATATTAAACAACTCAAAATATAACTTAAAATGATAAGGATCTAATATTATTCATCCAATAATTTTTGTACATGTTTCGGGCCACCTTAAGGCCTTCGGGCCACCCCAAAGGCCTTCGGGGCCACATGAATTTGCAGATGTACCAGTCAGACTACAAGGGACAAAAAAGCTCCAGATGAGGATCAGAGCAAACACATTCACCAGAGAAAAGCTAACCGAAATTGGAAGAATGAGAGGGTATGACATTTCCATCGGTATCGGACCTATGCAGCTTTGCACAGGACAGCTAGCCGACCAGCCTTGCGAAGGGGGAGTGCAGATATCATGACACGTGCTGGGGAGAAGCAGTTCCAAGTTGTCTTGTCTGGGTGATTTCCTCTAGGACCTATGGGTCATGTAATTGTCTCTAAGCCTTCAGGCCTTGTAAGGGTTCCACCACACCCCTTGAAAGGCGTATTATCAAAAATAATAAAAAAAGGCCTTCGGGCCATTCAGGCTATTTAATTTTAATTGTGGTCATAACATTTTAAATATTAAAAGGTTATAAATTTTACTTATATGGTGTCAATTTTCCATAAATGGACATGTTATTAAATTTTAGACCTTATAATTATAACTTTTTTATTTTTAAATATTTTTATGATTTTTAAATAATTTAATAAAATATTATTTTTATAAAATATCAATAGTGTCAATTTTGACACTGTCCACAACTTTTACTTTAATTAAAATACAAACAGAAAGACAACTTCAAAAAAAGATATGAATACACTTATAACATGTCATAGTCACCTATAAAATTCATGGATCACCTCGATCATGTCAAATTATATTTATTTTAATATTTTGAAAATCATTTATTTCATATTTCTATTAATAAAATAATTACTTCTTCACTATTGTGTCATTATTTATGGTAATTATTTAGCCTCTAAAAATTATAAATAAATCACTATGATGTATATAATTATTTTATATTTCTATATACTATTCAAGAGTGAATTTATCTCTTTTTTATCTCCATATTAAAATTATTTTACTTATAAGAAATGAGAGTGTGTCATTTTGTCACATTCTTTGATTTTAATAATATCTATGTCATTATCATGGAAAAGTGTCCATTAAATGATTAAAAATATATAATTATGATATATTTGATATTATCCTAGTCATTTTGATGAATTATAGATTTTTTAGTATTTTATAACATTTAATAAAATATTATTTATTTTAAAATATCATTTATTTCAATTTTGATACTATTTAATATTTTAATTTTTATAAATATAAAAACCACATGATAACTTCAAACCAATACTTTAAATATGTCACTAAAATATTTTTTTATCAATAATTTATTTGTATATCATTGATTAAGTCATATTATATTTATTTTAATATTATTAATACCATTTAATTGATTCTTCCTTTAATAAATCAATTACTACATCATCATTGTGTCAACATTTAATTTAATTATTTATTTTATAAATTAGACTATATCACTTATATAATCTCATATTAAAAATATTTTTCTTACTAAAAACAAAAGTATAACAAAATTGGATTTTTTTAAATATAATATTATAAATATATCAAAGTCATCCAAGTGGATCCAAGTGGTCCCCAAATCGAACCAATGACTATTTTGGTCAGAAAAAACTTACCCAATGAAATTAGGATAAGTGTTAGGGTAATTATAATATTATTTTTTCCTTTAATTTCCTGATTTACCCATAACAGCGATAATATTTCTTTTACCAAAGTTACTATTCATAATGACAAAAAATAATTGGAACCTATTTAGATAATTTGGAACCAATGATTCCAAATACAGAATACATTTTTAAAAATTAAAAATACAGAAGTTGCAGTAATTAATTTAAAATTAATCTCATTGTCTGAATGAAAAATATGTTTTTAAAAGTTAAAACATTGCAAAAGATTGAAATATTTTTACATCAAAATTCATAGTAAATTTAATGCCAATGACTAAAAATATATTAACTGATAAAAATATATTCTATATATACTTTAAAACCATTCAATAATATAATATATCCACATAAATTATTTTTATGAAAAAAGTTGTTTTCAATTAAAATTTAGTATATTTTTACTATTCATTAAAACTTAAAATTTATCAGAAAAATGTCAAAAATTCATCCAAAGTAAATTTTTATATCCCAATTCAAAATTATAAGTTTATTTTGTTAAATATAATATATAAAAATTTCAAAAACTAGATTTAAAATGGATGCGCCATCAAAAGGCGGTAAAACTGCATTTTTTGAAAAATACTTCTTTTATCAAAAAAATGGAATCTTTTCTTATTTCATGTCTAAAAAATACATAAGATGAATGTTAAAATTATATGTAATATATAAAATTCAAAATTTGGTTAATACTATTCATAACCACTAATTTAACGGCTAGATTAAATATTATATTAAATAAAAATATCTTATTAATACACCGTTGCTTGGTAAAACTGGGCCTTGCGTGTAATGAAAACCAACTCATTGTTGTATATAGAAAAATATTAACATGGTGTTTTATAAAAATCAATCAAGAAAAAAATTAAACTTATTAAAAAAAAACTATTTCAAAGTATCAAGGTGTTACAATTGGTTTCTTAAAATTGATTATGGAGTGTACTTAAAAATGGGTAAGAAATTGGGAAGTTCTCTTTATTCGGGCTTGTTTATCGGGAAGAATTGAGATAAGATCCTTATAAAAAATTTAACTCACAATCAAAGAAATAAGGATTATACTAAGTAAATATATATAGAACATTAACACAAAATTTAATAGGATTAAATAAGTATAATTATGAATTATATTGGGTTAAAGAGAGAAAAAGCGTAACCCAAATGAAAGATGGAGGTTCTAGGAGAATCACTTACCTTATGTCCGAAAGTGTTATGAACTCGACCTTAATGTCCTGTAATATGAAATTAGATTCATTAATAAATTAATTTAGAATGTTTTCTATATTTGTTTTATTTATTATAATTTTATTAAGTTAATTTATGGCCTTTTTTATGAGTTATAAGATACAATTTTGTCATTTGTGAGCATTTGTTTCCTTGGTTTTCATGATCGGTTTACTTATATACGAGTATGAAAGTTCATGTACAATGGGAATTGGTATCCAAAATTGAAGTTATATGTTATTTAATTAAAATGAAAAATATTTAATGTTTATATAAGTCATTTTGTTATTTGGGGTGAAGATGAATCATTAGTGAGAATTGTTTATATTATTTTGGCGGTTTTTCGATAATCACAAACTAGTTTTGTTTTATTAATTAAAATCATGTATATATAATGGTTACAAAATATTACATAGTATGTAATACATATATTATAATATATTTTAACCATAAAAATGGTTTTATGACCATCCTTGAAGGTGTTAATGGAAATTGAAAACCCTATATCTTTGAATGCGATAAATCAACACATCACGGATGATGTTTTCATTTTTAGAAAAAAAAGGAGAGGGAAGAGAATTGATGCTAGATTACTCCCTCAAAACAATAAAATTACAGTATATAATAGATAATAGATATATCATGTCACTTTGAGATGGGAAGTTGAGGATAATAGAAGAAAAGAAAATAGCTTGAAAATAAATTAAAAGAAAAAGAAAGAGGTTTTTACCTCATGATTTTCTCCTTCTTAAGAACCTCCTTAGGGAAAAGGTTTTGGTATTTTGATGATACCAAGGGATCCTAGACCCATTAAATGTTATTTGGAAGGGTATTGGGCATAAAGTTTACAAGGATCAAATCTTATAGGGTGTTAGGAGAAGAGGTGGTGAGGGCAGATTTCTCATTATTTTATCCATTAGTTTATTATTTTAGATCAAGACTATGAATAGTTTGAGGATTATCGCTAAATATATTAAAATAATGATGTATAGTTCAAGATTATGATCTTAAATCATCCATACATCATATATGACTCAATAATTCATGTATTTATCATTTATCGTAAATTATCTAATTTCACTATTCACCAAAAATTTAAGTATTTTAGAAAAATCCTAAAAAACCACTCTAACCAGTTTTCAATGTGTAGAATTCAAAAATGGACTCCATTTTATGAAAATAATTTTCCAAATATGATAAATTTAATTTTTAATTAAATTCATCACTTATTAAAAAAATACCAATTTTAATATTATAACCGATTTTATAACACTTTCAAAAATTAACTAAGGTCTCATAAAATTATATTATAATCATAAGATAACAAAATATTAATTTATGAATTTATTTTATGAAAATAAATTTTCTTTTAAGTCATTATATTAATTACCAAATTATAAATAAACATTTATACTTTAAAAAAATACCAACATTTAATTTATCATTTTCACATCATTTATTTACTTAAAATATGATATAATTATATCATATTTTCATTTATATGATGGATAAATTTTATTTATACCTTCATTGGTGATGTTACTATTCTATTGGCCAGTTTACTATTCATAAGGGTTATATTACTATTCCAAAGTTCAAGTTACTATTTCATTGGTATAGGTTCTTTAACTTCTAGAAATACCTCTTATTTAATTCAATATTCATTTATAAAATTTTTATTATGTTCTATAAGTATTTTTATGTGATTTATACTATATTAAAAAATTATAAGAAGGGAAAATTCATTGATAGAATTCTGGGACGTTACATAATAACTTTTGAAATTATTGAAAGGTAGTGAAATGTCACATATCAATTGAAACTACTTATTCAGATGAAATTGATTCAAAATGTCATCACTGTATCTCAATTAATGAATACCACCCAGATCTGCCCAAATTTTGAGTTGGGAAGAGTTAGAATTGAATCAGATGCTTTAGTGGTTGAGAAACCAATATGAATTCTTAAGTCTTGGAATAAAATACTATAGAGAAAATCTATTTTTTTAGTTCATATCAAGTGGAAATACGTTAATTGTTCTCATAAAACATTGAATAGGGATTCATATATTAGGGATAATTATCCTCACCACTTCTTATATTGATAAACTTTATCAAGAATTTCTAAAGGTTGAAAGTGATATGCTATGAATAATTGTAATACTGATAAAGTAATTTTTAGGTACTTAATTTTTTATTCATATATTTTATCATTTAGTTTGAGGTTTAAGTTAAAAAAGTAAAGTTTTTAAATAATTTTACAACATGCATGGGTATGGTGAATGACTGTGAAATAGGCTATAAAAATGGACAGTGAAAAAGGGGTGTTCTCAAATTTTTGGAAGAGAGTTTAATGAAATCTATGAATATGAATTTTGGAAATGTATAGATCCCATGAATAATTTTAAAATATAAAAATTTTTAATTTTAAAAATATTAATTTAATAGGAGGATTCTCATTCCAGTCCCCTACTTCTCTAAAATCCTTAGCGACACTCCTCCTACCGACCACCCTTTCCCTCCTCATCTAAACTTTAATATTGGTGATTCTCCATTAAAACTCAAGGTATGTATTAACTAAGTGATACTAATCTATTCTTTGCCCCTTATTTCTCCCTCTTTCTCCATTCTATTTCTTTAATATGGTTATGGTATCCATGTGTTCAAAAATTTATGGGATTTACTTGGGGATTAATATTTTAGGGAATCTTGTAAATTAGAAGGAATATTTCCTATTCTCTTTTGGTATTTTAACAACCATTAACAATGAATTCAATGATTACTGGTAGGTGTCCCTATATTAATCCTTCAACCTTATAAACCATATACGATTGATTTATTTAATTAGTGTTATGAGTAGTATTAAATTTATGTTGATAAATTTTTATGGTCTTTGTTAACTATATTATTGCCTATTTTTTATTTTCAAAATATTTGGGAAAGTATGAAGTTGGATATTCAAGAATTATTTGATTCAATATGATTCCCATAAGATGTTTGTAAGAATTACTAGTATAGTTTTTATTGAATTTAATGTAAATGTTTCAAAGAATGTTTAGATATAAATTATAAAGATTCAACAATGTGTTTATTATCTAGGATTCCCATGTTTAAAATTATTGTTTGATTCCTTTAGAATGGATGTTTCATGAACTCCCCTCTCCCTTAGTGTTCCCTTTTAATTGGGAAATTCGGATTCATGGAACTATCATATTGATAAGTATAAATACTAATAAAAAGGATTAATTCATAATTTGTATTTGGATAACTTAAAAACTTGAACTATAATGAAAAACTTTACAAGGAAATGAATTGGGTATTGGGATGGGTTCCTATGACAAGATATAAGCTAGGTTGTGGAGAAAATTTCCTTACCATGTGTCCTACTGATAATGATATGACTATGGATTGAGTGTATTTTCATTATGAGACTCTAAATAATTCCATTATGGGCTTCTTGCTAGCTTAGAATGAAGCTCTAGATAGTAGTATATACACAATTGGATATAGAGTGTGTTGTAATTATGTATATGATTATCGTTTGGATATTAGTTGTGGACTTATTTAGGATAAGGATATTAGATTTTCCTTTTTTGTCCCCTTAGTACCTACCCATGATTTTAAAAAAACCGTTTCTATCCTTTATATCATTATTTATTAAAATGTATTTTTCCACACCTATTTCATTATTTCAAACCTTATATATGACAACTCTTGTGATTTTTTCCTAAAGATCAAAGGTAACACTTTAATATATATAGTTTAAACATGAATGAATTAGAATAATTAATAAAGTTATTATATTGGGAATGTGGTGGAATCCTACTGGGCATGTCTTTCTCAGAGCATACATTTGTATACCTCCTTTTTTCTAACATGGGTGAAGTAAAGGCACAAATTTGTGGTAGAAGAATCATAATAAATTTTTAGTGGGGCACGAAGGAGGTGAAAAGTTGGGGGAAGGTGAGAAATAGTGAAGTTGAGCAGTGACGAAGACGAGGGGAGTGGAAGCAGCGACAGGGGTGGCGGAGGTGGTGGCGACAGGGGTAACAGAGGCGACGATAGGGGAAACGGAGGCAGTGGGGGAAACATAGGTGGAAGTAGAGCTCTGGTTCCATGAAAGCTTGAGGTGAGCAGTAGTGAAGGCATGTGGTAGTGAAGGGAGGGTGGTGGCATAGGCAAAGGCGAAGGTGGAGGCGAAGACGAATGAGAAGGCAAGCAACGAAGTCAATACTATAGTTCCACAAAAGCTTAAATGCATGAGGAAGATGACGATCTGTTAGGGTTTTTTATATGAAAACATGAGGTTTTTATCAGCACTTTTAAAAAAAAGCTGACAAAGAGTAGTTTTATCAGCACTTATATAGAAAACACTGATAAAGAATAGTATTATCAGCTCTTTTTTAGCACAGATAAAGGTGATATATATCAGCGATAAAAAAGTGCTGATAAAGACTAATGTTAATAAATTATTTATATTATTATAAATATTTATAAAATTATAAATATAATAAATATAATTATTATAATCTTATAATTATTTAGATAGATTAATATTTATTTATAGTTATAATTATAAATAAATATATATTTATTTAAATAAATATAAAATTATATTAAATATACTTATTATAATTTTATAATTACTTAAATAAATAAATATTTATTTATAATTATAACTATATATATATATTTAAATAATTATAAAACTATAATAAATATATTTATTATATTTATAATTTTATAATTATATATGATAAATATATTAATTATATAAAATTATAAATATAATAAATATATTTATTATAATTTTATAATTATTTAAATATATATATATATTAATAATTATAATTATAAATAAATATATTTTTAAATATTATTATGTAATTATAAATAAATAAATAAATATATATATATATATTTATTAATATATAAATATATATTACCCCAAGCACCTAATATAAATATATATATTTATAAAATTATAATAAATGTATTTATTGTGGTTTTATAATTATTTAAATATACACACACACATATATAATTATAATAATATTTATAAATTCATATATTTAAAAGTTATTTAAATATAATTAAAAATTTATACTCATAAATATATTAAATATATATTATTTAAATAGATTAATTGTAATTTTATAAATATTTATGAGAACATAATAAGTTCATGGGTATAACATGAATGAATCATACAAGTGAAAATTTATATAAATGAACATTCATAATGATGAATACATAATATATGCATGTGCGTCATTATAATATAGGTAATCATAACATTTGGAACATAACCCACAATCACATAGACAAATAAATTTTATGATCATATATAGCATCAATTATACTCATGCATAAATATATAAACATAAATAATGACAATCATATCAATGAATATCATCATTATCTCATGATATATATATATATATATATATATATATATTGATCAAATTCATTAGAGACATATATTTATTTATAATTATAAATATAAATAAATAAATATAAAAATTATTTATATATAATTATAAATATATAATTATAAATGTAATAAATATATTTATTATTTTAAAAAATTATTATAATTTTATAATTATTTAAATATATATCTATTTATTTATAATCTTATAAATAATTTTTTAAAAACATTATAAATATATATATATATATATATATGAAATATTAAAAAATATATATTATAATATATCATATTTATATTAATTATAAACGTGTGTTTTTTAATTAATGTATATAAATAAACATTATTTTTGAATATAAATATAATAATTTTATATATATTAACAATATTTTTTATTAAAAACTTTTATCAGCGCTAAGGATAGCACTGATAAATTTATCCTTTATCAGCGGTTTTAGCTAGTGCTGATAAAGGTGGGACTTTTATCAGCGCTTTCTTCTTAGCGTTGATAAAAGTCGGTGCATCCCTTGACCAAATCTGTGGTAGTGACATCATGTATCGAATTGAGGTGAAATAGATTCCTTCAAGTCACAAATGACTTATGGATCATTGACCTAAAATATCAAAAAAATATGATTTTGTTTGCTTGATTTTGAGTATGTCAGATGTGTTTTGAACAAAAATGTTAATTTTAAACTAAAAACACACACTTCAAGTCATATCGAGAGCACCAAATATCGAATTAAGGAGAGGTCAATCCCTACACATCATAAATGACTTATGAATCTTTTTCCTCAAATATTAAAACAATCTGAATGTGTTTTCTCAGTTTTAGGTAGATAACGTGTGTTTTGAACTAAAATGTCAATTTTAAACTGCAAACACACATTTCAAGTCATACCAGTCACACCATGCATCGGATTGTGGTAAAGATGATTCCTACACGTCATAAATGACTTATGGATCATTTTCCTAAAGTATCAAAATAATATTATTGTGTTTGTTCAGTTTTGAGTATGTAATGTGTGTTTTGAATTAAAATGTTAATTTTAAACAAAAAAGATGCACTTTGAGTCATATCGAGCACACCGTGTATCATATTGAGGTGTAGATAATTCCTACATATCAAAAATGACTTATGTATCATTGTACTAAAGTATCAAAACAATCTGAATGTGTTTTCTCAGTTTTGAGTACGCGACGTGTGTTTTGAACTAAAATGTCAATTTTAAAATGAAAAGACACATTTCATGTCATACCAGTCACACCGTGTATCAGATTGAGATGAGACAGATTCTTACAGGTCAAAAAAAACTTATGGATCATTTTACTAAAGTATCAAACTAATCTGAATTTTTTTCTCAGTTTTGAGTATGCCACATGTGTTTTGAACAAAAATTTTAATTTTAAACTAAAAACACGTAGTTTGAGTTATACTAGGAACATCGTGTATTAGATTGAGATGAGGCTAATTATTACACATCAAAAATTACATATGGATCATTATCACAAAGTATCAAAACAATCTGAATGTGTTTTATCAGTTCTGAGTATGCGACATGTGTTTTGAACTAAAATGTCAATTTTAAACTGAAAACACACATTTCAAGTCATACCGATGACACCATGTATCAAATATATGTGTAATTGATTAATACACATAAAAAACGACTTATTGGTCATTGATATAAAGTATCAAAATAATTTTAATGTTTTTTCATGATTTTGAGTATGTCATGTGTGTTTTGAACTAAAATGTCAATTTGAAACTAAAAACATCAAGTCATACCGAGCACACCATATATCAGATTGGGATGAAACCGATTCCTACACATAAAAAATGACTTATGAATCATTGTCCTAAAGTATCAAAACAATATGAATGTGTTTTATCTGTTTTGAGTATGTGATGCGTGTTTTGAACTAAAATATTAATTTTAAACTAAAAACACACATTTCTTGTCATACCCGTTACACCGTGTATCACATTGAGGTGTGGATGATTCCTAACAAATGAATTATAGATCATTGTCTTAAATTATCAAAAAAAATTGAGTGTGTTTGCTCAGTTTTGAGTATTTAATGTGCTTTTTGAACTAAAATATCAATTTTAAACTAAAAACATGCACTTCGAGTCATAATGGACACACCGCACATCAGATTGAGGTGAAGATAATTCCTACACATCAAAAATGACTTATGGATCATATTTTTAAAGTATCAAAACAATCTGAATTAGTTTGATTAGTTTTGAATATGTCACATATGTTTTGAACTAAAATGTAAATTCTAAATTGAAAACACACTCTTCAAGTCATAACAGGAACACTGTGTATCATATTGAGGTGTGACTTATTCCTACATGTCATAAATGAATTATATATGGAGGAGGGTGGGTTCTAGATGAGGAGGATTATAGATTAGGTTATGAGATAACAAAAGAAGAAAGAATCCTGAGTGTAATTACATAAAATAAATGTTTTATCATCCACCTGGTGTTATTTTTGGAAGGTCTAGGTTTTGAGGATCTTTCAACAGATTTACTGTCATTAATCTTATAAAAATGTGCATGTAATATCATAATTAAAGGTTTTAAAAATACTAATAATGTCACTCTATTATAAGATTGTATTCTAAGTAAGTATGAATTTGATAAAGAGGTCCTTTATCAATCCTAATTCAGTACTGATAAAAGTCATAATGCTATAGCACTATTAAAATTACACCACAATGGTGCAATAAATATAGGGATCACCAAATAAATAATTTAATTAAAATAAAATTTAAATAAAAAATAAAACAAAAACACACACACACACACACACACTATATTATAGACATTTTAAATATTGTATTGTGAAATTACATTAGAAAGTACAATTTATCAAAAACATTCGAAAACATCAATATTCTATTGTCTTTGACCCCCAACCCCAATTAAAAGATCCCGATCATGCCATCAGTTTCCAAAAAACAACTCCAACTCGAGAAAAAAAATTCACCTATAGATGAAAATAGTTATTATGTTAGTAATACTATAAAGAAATAAATTAAACATAAATATGAAACAATACATTAATAAAATGTCATTTTAAAAATGAAACCACACATTTTGAGTCATATCGGTCACACTGTATATCAGATTATGGTGTATCCGATTCTAACTCATCAAAAACGAATTATGAATTTATGTCCTCAAGTATCAAAATAATCTGATTTTTTTCTAGTTTTGAGTATGTCATGTGTGTTTTGAAATAAAATGTCAATTTTAAACTAAAAACATACACTTCGAGTCATACCAGACACACCATGAATCATATTGAGTTACAAGTGATTCCTACATGTCACAAATGACTTATGGATCATTTTTGTAAATTATAAAAATAATATAATCACGTTTTCTAGATTTTGAGTGAGTGATACACATTTTTAACTAAAATGTAAAATTTAACTAAAAACACACACTTTGAGTTATACCAATCACATCATGTATCATATTGAGGTGTGGATGATTAATACATGTCACAAATGATTTATGGATCATTTTCATAAAGTATCAAAATGATCTTAATTAATTTTCTTGGTTTTGAGTATGTGATGTGTGTTTTGAACTAAAATGTCAATTTTAAACCGAAAACATACACTTCAAGTCATACCGATCACACTATGTATCATATTGAGGCGAGGCTAATTCCTACATGTTAAAAATAACTTATGGATCATTTTTATAAAGTATCAAAACAATTCAAATGTTTTTTTTAGTTTTGAGTATGACACATGTGTTTTGAACTAAAATGTTAATTTTAAACTAAAAACATGCACTTCAAGTCATATCAAGAAATGTATATATCATATTGAGGTAAAAATAATCCCTATACATTAAAAATTAATTATTTATTATTATCCTAAATTATCAAATAAATCTGAATGTATTTTCTCAGTTTAGAGTATGTGGTGTGTGTTTTGAACTAAAATGTCAATTTTAAACCGAAAATACACATTTCAAGTCATACCAGTCACACCATATATTGGATAGATGTGTGGTTAATTCCTACACATCAAAAATAACTTAAAGATCATTTTAAAAAAGTATCAAAAAAATATGAATGATTTTTCTTAGTTTTGAGTATGTCATATGAGTTTTGAACTAAAATGTCAATTTTAAACTAAAAAATACACTTCAACTCGTATCGAGGATATTGTGTATTGTATTGAGACGAAACTGATTCTGATACATCAAAAATGAATTATAGATCATTGTACTAAATTATCAAACCAATTTGAAAGTGTTTTCTTGGTTATGAGTATGTGATGTGTGTTTTGAACTAAAATTTCAATTTTAAACTGAAAACACACATTTTACGTCATACCGGTTACACCCTGTATCAGATAAAGGTGCGATTGATTAATATAAATCAAAAACGACTTATGTATTTTTTTTATAAATTATCAAAACAACCATAATATGTTTCCTCAGTTTTGAGTATGTCATGCGTGTTTTGAACTAAAATGGAAATTTTAAACTAAAAACATACACATTGAGTCATACTAAGCACACCATGTATCAGATTGAGATGAAACTAATTCATACACATCATAAATGAATTATGGAACTTTTTCCTAAAGTATAAAAATAATATGAATGTGTTTGCTCAGTTTTGAGTATATGATGTGTGTTTTGAACTAACATGTCAATTTTAAACTAAAAACATACACTTCAAGTCATACCGGGCACACCATGTATTGGATTGAGGTGAAAATTATTCCCACATATTAAAAATTAATTATGGATCATTTTATTAAAGTATCAAAATAATATGAATTCATTTTATTGTTTTTGAGTATGTCAGATTTGTTTTGAACTAAAATGTCAATTTTAAACTAAAAACACACACTTCGAGTCATATCGGGCATACCGTGTATCAGATTGAGGTGCAGTTGATTCCTACAACACACAATTGAATTATGGATCATTATCATAAAGTATAAAAATAATATGAATGTGTTTTATTGGTTTTGAGTTTGTGATGTGTGTTTTGAACTTAGGTTTTTATTTTAAACTAAAAACACACACTTCGAGTCATATAGGGCACACTGTGTATCAAATTGAGGTGATGAAAATTCCTACACATAAAAAATGACTTATGAATCATTATACCAATGTATCAAAATAATATAAATGTGTTTTCTCATTTTTTAGTATGTGATGTATGTTTTGAACTAGAATTACAATTTTAAACTAAAAATATATACTTCGAGTCATAATGGGTACACCGTGTATCATATTGAGGTGTATTTGATTCCTAAACATCACACCATTTCTTTTTTATTCTCAAAAGAAGGTTATATTGAATTAGAACACATCTATGGTGATAAGAAACTCTCACCATGAATGTGACCCAATTCAAGAGTAACTTCTTTAGATAACAACAAGAGTTCAATCATCACACTATTTCTTAATCATCTTCAAGAATCATATGTATACAAATTATCTAAATAAGTATTAGATAAAAATGATTTGGAAATTTACTAAAAATATTTGATAAAATGATGAGAAAATTAACTAAATAAGTTGTAGGAAGTCACCTTTTCATGATGTCTGTATACATTCTGACACCATGTATTCTTTCCATTCATTTCTAAATAAATATATTTATTATTTTGAATACAATGACTATGAAAACTCTTGGAAGCACTAGAAAAATATAAATAATTAAAGCATTAAAAAATATTTTAAATAAAATTTTAATTATCATTGGAAATACCACTTCGTGGATGCTAGTTTATTGATGGAATATGATATATTTCATAAATCTATGAACCTAATAACCATAATGTTTTTCATTAGTTTGTTTTGAACACTACTGAAAAATTGAGAAAAATAAGTATTTTTTTATATATGTTTTGATAGTGAAGTATTATTATATATACCATAATAATTTTCCACTTGTAGAAGTCGATAGGCTTCTTGTGATCATGGACTATCCTCATGGCATGATTTTGATGATATTTAAACACCAACCTATCATAAAAAAGATTTCTATTAAAAAATAATATAAAATGTATAATTTAAATTTTATTTGTAAAATTTTGCATGTAGTGTATTAAAAATTGATAAACGTAATCATGTATGGTCTATTTATTGGGTATTTATGCATTGAATCTAGAATATAAATATTTAGAGTATTCAAATTGATTTTAATGATAAAAAAATGTTTCCTAAAAAACAAAAAGGAAAAAATAATAAAAGTAACTAAAATATATTTATTATGATTAAATTATATATTTTTACCCCTATATCATGGGTATTGAGAAAATCATGTCATATATAAGTTTTTTTCAAACATTGCATCCAGTTTTTACACTATTACTGAATATTCCTATTATTTTAATGGTATTTTTTTTGTAGATATGATGTGAGGAATAATGAGTCAAATTTTTTGTTTATAGGGGTTTCCCTTCAAATAGTATTGATATATACGCCTGCAATAAATATGAATAGTATTTAATTGTAATTAACGTAACATACCAGCTATTAGAAAAACAAATTATGAAAGCACACCCCATGTATACATTTACAATTTAGAATCTTATCCATTCATGCTTGAGGATTTAATTTACATTATCAAGACTAATAAAGTATACAATGGACTCTCCATACATTTTTTCTTCAAAATAAATGATGGTTATATCACCATTTTTAATGTTGTATCCACATAAACTTGTAATATTAGTAAATGTAGAAGTTGAAATGATGGGGTAAAGGTGCTTTCTAAAGGTCTTTTCGATTGATTAGTTGATCCTTTAGATTGTTTTGAACTGACCTTCCATTTTATCCACTTACCTTTCTCCTTCTATAATAACATTCATTGGTTCAAGCCTTTTTCATTAATTATTAAATATTTTTCATGAAAAAATAAACTGTAAAGGAATACGTCCTTACTGACATGTATTTTTACATGATCAAATGAACATCCTATGAAAGTTACATTATCAAGATCAACCGCATGAACATCTATATCATCAAGGGGGAATAGATAGATCGATTCTCAATTTGTGAGATATGTGAATCCCCACTCTCACATGACTATTTGGAAGTTTTTTGTTGTGTAGAATATCTCTTTGGATATTTTACTATACCCCTCAAAATAAGGTTATGGGTGGATGTAGATAGATATAATTAAAAATCATTTTAACCCTATATAATATCAGTATAGGAAATGTATCAATGTATGCCTAATTCACATTTTAAAGAAACAATTATGAAAAAATAATTAACTTCAGTAAAGAGGAACTGTGAGGGGAATGGCTCACCTCAAAGCTGGTGGGGGGTGGGTGGGGTCTTCATATAGTAGTTTTCTTTATGTTTTTTCTTCTGTTTGATGTATTCCCATAATATTATCTAACAAATTATACTTATAATTAATTTTTTCTTCTATAGATTATATTTAAGATTTCATCTCATCCATTTTCTTATCTGTATCCCTCATGCATTTTTTTCTCAATATATGTTTGGGGTGACACCCCAAAACTCACACCTTTGATACAACCATATTATTCTAGCTACTATAAGTCTATTGATAGTAATATTTCATTAGAAATAACCGATGATGATTCTTGTGTATAAAAAAATAAAAAATATACAAAAATAAGTAATCATTATTATGTAATCACTACTGGAAATATGATCTATACCAACGGTTTTGGGAAAACCGTTAGTATAGTTCAATAATTTGGACCTATACTAGCAGTTTGGCCAAAACCGTTGGTATAGGTCACTAATTTGGAGCTATACCAATGGTTTTGGGAAAACCGTTGGTATAGTTCACTAATTTGGAGACCCTATACCAACGATTTTGGCCAAACCGTTGGTATAGGTCCCAAAATCAAAGAACCTATACCAACGGTTGAGAACCATTGGTATAGGTACATGTATTTTTAATGGAATATTCTTATAGAGGACATTAAATAAACCAAAATTTAAAATACTTATGATAATACATATATATATTTATGAAATTATGTTCACAAAAGTAAGTTAGGTTAGTGGTTAGGTCGTTCAATCACAAACAGGAGGTGCTGGGATCAAAACCAACCGAATGATTGTTTTTGAATTACATATACCAACAGTTTTATGGAACCGTTGGTATATATTTTCATATTACTTATACCAACTATTTTCAAAACCGTTGGTATAGAAATATCCCCACGACTTACTTGGAAATGGTTCTCCAAACCATTGGTATAGGCTATAACAATGGTTTTGAGGCCTATACCAACAGTTCCAAACCATTGGTATAGGGTATTTTTCTAATACTGAATACTCATTTAACACTGTATTTTTTTTATTATATCATACTTACACAAGATTCTATAATTTTTTCTATGTTTTCATATATTAGTATCTCATATTTACTTACAGAAGCCTCATTCCATAGAACATGACGTGACATGGAAGTGTCTTTGGATTTTGATTCATTAATCTTCATATAAAAAAGGAAAATAATTATGTTATTGTTTCCTTCCACATAAAATTACTACGGTAGATTTAAAATGAATACCATTTTTTTCAAGTGAATCATACTCCATCCTTGAGTTATGGTAGGGGTGCGCTGGTTTTTCTGAACCCTGAATATTTTTAGCACTCAGTTAAAATTTAATAAATTAAAAATTCTTAATCAAAGTGATTAATACATGTATTGTCAAGTAATGTATTACGAAACATAATGTACCTAAAAATTTGTCTCCTCCTGATAAATAATAAACACATTTCATGTTTCTTGGTTTACCATGTGTGCATACATCTATGGTGAGTGCCAGTTTACTTTACCTTCACCATCTCTGCGATAAGAATTTTCTAAAAGACTCTATGAGAATTTAAAAATATAATTGATACAAATTTCATTTAGAATTAATCTATTATAAATGCACTTTGCAAGGGATAATGAAGAGTAAATCAATATTTAATTCTTTTATTTTTTAGTAAAATAAAGAAAGTATATCATAATTATACCATAATCTCTTCCCATATTAGTGGCTTAATAATGTTCACAACATTGTTCTATGAATCTAAATCAACCGACACATGCATTAGAGTGGTTATCCTAATGTAACTAATGAACAAGGACTTGTTGGGGTTAACATGATTTTCATGTGCATTCCATCCAACCTTGAATTTGATTCATTTGTTTCTTGCCTTAATAATTTTTTTAACACCACTATTCCATGATTCTACTATTTTTTGGGAAATATATTGTTCCCATGATACAATTTTCTAATATTTAACATTGTTAATATGTTGTTCCTTGGGATTGGTAGCATTAGTATGTGTAGAAACTTATTTTTCCTTTACATTGGGAGAATTAATCTGTTGAGAAACTTGTTGTTTCTTAGGATTGAGAGCATCAACATGTAAAAAAGACATTATATATAAAAATGGTTGAATATTTAATTTAGATTACATAAATGCAGTAGTGAATAGATAATAATATGAGGTAACATAATGTATATTACAAAAAAAATATAACCTGATTATTGAACTCTCTTTTTTTTCTTTAAAGGTTGAGGATATTTTACCCCTCTATTGAGTATTGAAATCCCCGAATTATGATCCCCTCTAATATAAAATACCTAGTCTACATTGAGACCACCATAAAATGATTGCAACGTCCCAATGAAAGGGTCACCCACATTTTAATTGACATCTGACCCTTAGTGGTTCCGGTTGATAACAAAATAATTGACCAATTCCTATTTCCAAGATCTGGAGCAAAAAATACTTATACTACCTATGATCCCATTATAAATGGTTCTTCTTTGTGTCCTTTGTTACTAAAATCCACTTTCATGAATCCCAATTCATCAATTTTAACTTCACTCATATTATCAACCCACTTGCATTGAAAAATTGGAACTTGGAATATTGTATAATCTAACTCTCATATTTTTTTCAATGGTGCCAAAGTATGAAATTTTCACATATATTGGATTTATATCCTCACTACTAGATACATGCATTGCTTTAGATACAAGTGTAACTCCACTATTTTGTATGGTACTGCATTCATCATGTTTCTTTGTATAAAACATATAACCGTTAATTAAATAACCATTATAATATAATACATACACACTTGGTCCTCTATATAACCATTAAAGTCATCCTGAAATTGAATTTGGATTTTTAGTTGAATCCTTAAAAAAATGGTCTTGAAACCATCCTATAAACTGTCATTTTTGTGTATTTGATATCCAAATTTTATCCCTTGATGGATTCAAATACATAATAATTACTTTGTGGGTTTCAATATATGGTAAAAACTTTAGACAATTATGAAAAATATAAAGGTGAGCCTACCAACACTCTTTAATAGTAATTGTGACAAAAACTATTTTTTAAATTACTTTACTCACAAGTTTCCTAGTGTGATGAGATTTTGGTAGGCCAATGCTTTCCACATAAGACAGGTAGTTGGTACACAATTCAATGGCTTCCTCAATAATATATTGCTCCATAATATAATCTTCTGTATGACTTAAAATTTTGACACACCCTTTTAAAATATTCATATACCATTCAATGGGGTACATCCATCTATAATTTATATGACCACATAGATAAATCTATCTAACCAAGTGAACTATTAAGTGAACTATCATATCAAAGAATAACGGTGGGAAGAAAATATCCAATTCCGATAATATGACATCAATTTCCTTTTCCATAGTTGGATATTTCTTCAAATATATAACTTTACTACATTTATCATTGAAAAATAAATAGATATTTATCAATGTATGACATACATTCTTAGGAAAAATGAAACATATATCTACATGAATTAAATCTTCTATAAAAATAGATAGTCATTTGATTTCAGGCCCTTAACTTTAAATTAGTCATTTAAATTATATTCTTGATATTTTATGAATACCCCTCTACAAACTTTACATATTTCATGACGTTTAAAACCAATATATCACTTACCTAGAAAGAGTGTAAGAAGATGGAGGAAGAAAATTCCATATTTCACCCTTCACTAGTTCTAACTCTTCCCGCATTCCCATGTCAATCATTTTCAACCTAGCCTTAATTGTAGTGACTTGTATTTTGGCTCTATCACACTTTTTAATATTTCTACGAATATTTCCAGATCTAGGTGCGAAAACGACGTGTGATTCTGAGGCCCGGTGTGCCCAGAATTAATTTTATAAAAATATTAAGTATTTTTATACTATGCACGAGGAAAGAATGAGTTATATCTTAAAAAGTAGGTCAGATCGGAAATCTGAGGGTACAGTTGAGTCTGGAGCATGCCGTTTACCCTAGGCGAGGTGTAAACTTTGCGGGTGCGAGCTTGCTGTGAGAAAAGCCACCAGGGGCGTTTTCGTAAATAAATGGAAAAGTTTATTTATGAGCGTCGGCTCGAATAACTCCTGAAAGGAATCTCATATCGGAAATCTGAGACCAGAATTGAGTTCTTAGCATGGTGCTAACCCTAGGGGTGACTTCAGTTGAGAGGGCGCAGGAGATTCAGATTTTGCGTCTGCCGATAGTTTTCTATAAATAGGGAGTTAAAGAAATGAGCAGGGTTAGCTCAATTCCCCTCTCAAACGGTGAAGCTCTGGCTGATGACAATTCAACGCCAAAACGTTATTGGATCATGGAGAAACTTTAGATGCTGATAGATCAGGGCACAGTGAATGCAACGGCGGATCCGGATTCAAGGTAGGCAACTTCTTTCGGATTCTGCTTCTCCTCGATTGAGGTTTTGTTGTCGTTTTTGATTTGTTTCCACTTATGCTGCCTTTCTTGTCTCTATCGATGGCCAAACCAACAACAACCATCATCAGATTGAGTTTTTGATTGTGCGTTCTTTGTGTTCTTCGTCTGTTCTTCGCGTTCTTTGTCCATTAACTTTTCACCTCGCCAAATCATCAACGAATCGAGGAGCAAGGCATATGTTTGCGAAGATCTCGACCCGAGGAGTCCCGATATGTGCTCGGGTTTGAGTTTTGGGCAATAGAGGAAGCACAACAGCAAGAAGAATTGGTGGTTAATTTTTGTGATGCTGAAATGACAACAGATCTTCGAGCGAAGGCAAGCACTGTAAAGGTGTCGTCCCAAGGGTTCCAGATCTGGTCTCAGATCGCGTTTTGGACCACCGGAGTGACCATGGTGGTCCGCGGAAGTTTTCCGGTGGATTTTTGGAAGCTCTGATGGCAGTCTATTAGCTCCGAAAGTGGTCCAACGAAAGTACGGCAGCTCTGACGGTGGTCCGGCGACGGCGGTTTCCGGCAGGGTGGTGGCGGTCCGACAGGCGCTCTGATGACGGTCCGACCAGACTGGTCTGGAGGCGTTTAAACCCCCGTATCTTTTAAATCGGGTGTCCAATTTATGTGCCGTCTGCGGCCACATGACCCTTACTTCGTGGAAGACCTTTTGAAAATAATTTGAGGACATTTTGTTTTGGGATAGATTCTCTAGGACATGAAATGTCCATTTTTAATAATAATAATATAATTATCATTATTCGAGAAACTTGTATCGGACCGTACGTCTGCATATGACGTCTGATTGATGCGCTGTCAAGGGAGTTGTGACCCTGGAGTTGAGGCGGACTTCTCAAGGATGATTTTGGGTGCTTAAACTAAAAAAGTGGTGCGGGCCCCATGAGGCCTGGTTTTGGCGTTTTTGGAGAAACATAACTTTTCTACCGGGTGTCCGTTTTGGACGAACGAGTAGTTGATCCCGTGTGTTTTTCCAAGGGGATCAGAATGGTGTGATATGATTGATGAGTTTAAGTATCATATTTTGGGCCCCACATGGTCTAGCGATGGTGAATAGTTCCTTTTTCACCGGCTGCCTGTTTTGGGTGAGTAAACAGCATATCCTGCGTGTTTTTCCACGTAGATTGCGATGGTGGCCTCAGTATCGGCCTTGGAGGTGCACAGTGTGGCGTTGTGGAGGGTCACTTGGGTTAGCAATGTTTGGACCACTAGTGGTTGAGGGTACTTCCTTGGTTCATTCCTACGAGGGTTCACACAACATCACAACTGTAGTATAGGTTTGTGATCCTCTTTATGGAATGTTTAATCTGTTAGAGTTGTGGAATCCCTCCAGTGGGCCCAGAGCGGGATCCTCTAGCATCGTTTTCCTAGATCGGGTTATTGGTATCACTGTGACCGCTTATCCACAGGTGGCGATCCCCTATCTAGTAGGTTAACCCTGTAGGGTTTGTGGCATCGTCGGGAATATGATCCCCTACGCAGTGGGCCATGCTCAGTAGGGTTGTGGAATCGTCGGGTATATGATCCCCTACTCATCTTGAGGAATATAGTAAGGTTGTAGTATCATTGGTTATACAATCCCCTACTCAGCATGTGGTTTATGTAGGGTTGCGACATCGTCAGTTCGACCCCCTATAACACGAGATGTACCAGAGAGGGTTTCAGTATGGTCGTGACCGTCGTGACATGGGTGACGATCCTCTATCTGAGTGATGTGTTTCCATCGAGCACCAGATCTGGTTGTGGTATCCCCCAGCAGATCCTGGGAGTGATCCCCTATCTGAGAGATCTACGAATGCCAGATCAGGTTGTGGTATCCCCCAGCGGATCCTGGGAGTGATCCCCTATCTGAGAGATCTACGAATTCTAGATCGGGTTGTGGTATCCCCTAGGGGACCCTGGGAGTGATCCCCTATCTGTGAGATCTTCGTATACCGGTGTGGGTTCTGGTATCCCCTAGCAGACCATAGGAGCGATCCTCTATCTGAGGAGTTTGGTGTTTATGTTGTTTCAGTGAGGTTTCCTTAGTGACGATATCTGAGGAGCGTGATCTCTCAGGTGAGCTTCTGAGATGTTTGTGTGGGACCCGATGGAGTGTATCTATCGGACAAGTGTCATTTGGGATGACAATGATCATGGAGTGTGCTCTCTTGGTGGTGAACCGTTGCTGGTGATGAGGTCGGTACCTCATGTGGCTTGGTGCATGAGTTGAGTATATATGGATGTTTTTGGTATACGTAAGAGCGTATATCTGATTGGATGTTCATGAAATATGTATTGGAGTATACCTGAGCAGATGTCGGAGGTATATGTTTGGCATATACCTGAGCAGATGTTCAAGGTGTATGTATGGGCATACAACTGGATTGAGTTGACTCGTTGTGTTTAGCCGAGGATGGTCACGAGATGGAGTTTCTCTCTCGTCTGGGTTCCCTCTGGCTGGGATGAGCAGACTGTTTCCTTTCAGTTGATCTCTTTTGTTTTGGGTTTTTTGGGTGCCTACTGGGTATTTTTATACTCACCCCTACACGGGATTTGCTTGCACATGTTTGTGTCTTGTGCAGACCACATGCCTTTCGACGGAGTCCCAGGAGGAACTGGAGCAGGCGGAGCTGAGTGAGCGGGTCTGACCATGGAGTCTTACTGGATGTGTACTGAGGAGCTTTCCAGTGGTGCTTTTGGTAGCGTACCCCTTCTTTCGAGCAGTTTGTATGCCTTTGTAGTTTTCTTTTAGTGGGCCCTATTTTTCCCTTTTTGTACTGCTGTTGCACTCTGGTTTGGGATAGTTGTATGCATGAATTTTATTTTCAGTTTTATATATCTCTACACTGTTTCATGGAGGTGTATGTGGGTGTGTGTGTATAGGTACCTTAGGCTAATGCCTCCCATGTGTGTGATATCCTATTCGGTACTAGTCGCCAGCCCTTGGCCTATTGGAGGTGGGCTTGGGGAGTCACGGCTCGAGCCCGTTGGGTCGGGTCGCGACATTAATTCCATCCTTTGTTTTTTTCAAGTGAATTTAGTAACATGCTAATGACACTATCACATGCACGACATCAATAAAATGAATAATATCCAAAAATAACAGTATAAAAAAAACTAATATCCTTTTAAAATTGGTTTTCTTAAGGTTTTTTAAAAAAGGTTTACCAAAAATAGTGTCCATATCTTTTACTTTCTCAAACATTTGATCACCTGTTAGTGGAGATTGTGTTGTACCTTCTTTATAAATCCCATTGAATAATGTCTTCCAAGATTGATATTTATTTCATCAGGAAATAAATTTATGATGTCTTAGAAACATGGTCTTTGATGAATGTTTCAACCTAATTGAGTGTTTACCTTTTTCAGAAATAAGATACCCTTGAGTTACTTTAATGTTATATCCTAAAAAATTTTCATAAGTAGGAAAATAATTTATCATCCCATACAACATGGATCTAAATGTGGAATTTTTATTTATATAATAATCATAAAATGTAACACCATAATCCCACATTAATTTCAAATCTTCGATCACTAGATCCAAATAAACATTAATATCATTACCCAATTTTTTTGTTCCTGATATAAGAAGAGAAAACATAATGTATTTTTTCTTCATGCATAAACATGGTAGAAAGTTATAATTTACCAACATAACCATCCTTGTACAGTGAGTACTACTTTGAAAACTAAAAAGATTCACTCCATCTATATATGGCTCATGATGAAGGTTTCTCAGCTCATTTTCAAATTCAAGATACTCGTGATCAATTTTCTTCCACTAGGGAGAGTCTGTTGGGTAAAATTTTTTCCTATATTTATTTCTTATATCTGTGTGCCATTTCAATTATCATGTAGTCACCCTAATTCCATATTGGTTCCTAAATCTTGGAATGATTGGAAAGTTCTATACAAATTTCTAAGGACTTGATTTATCTTTCTTGTATTGAGACGCGCCACACTTTGGAAAATTTTTAAGTGATTCATGGTCCTTGAAAAATAGTATAAAATAATTTTTAAATGAATAAATTCTTTTAGAGATCATACCCATTAAACATAATATTTATTTAGAATCATATCTTTGGAAAGGTAGCTCATTATCTTCTAGAATCATATCACTCAAGATATCAAATAGTTCAATAAATCTAGTGTCACTCCATCTATTTCTAGATTTGACATTATATAGCTTCAATATGGTTAGAAATTATATATATTTAGTATAACCAGAATACAATTAAATATTTTCCCAACAATTTTACTTTTGAAATAATTTTGGACAATCATGAAGTTCATCTTCAATTGTCATTTTCATTTCCTCAATACGATCTTCATCACCATTCACACTTTTAATCATATCCTTGATACAATATTCATCATTTTACATGCTTGTAATATTATAAGATGATCCATAAAATGCATTGTTATACCATTCACTAGCTGTTTCCAGTTTTCCCCATGTATAGTCCAACGTTTATAAATTTAACCTATCCTGTGGAAGATCAAGTGTTATTGTAACTCCTGTAGACCAAAAAATCTTGAATAGCAATAAAGTAAACATAGAAAAAGGATTTGAGAAGGGCCATATACATTATATTTTGAAAATTTGATAAACTATTTCACACCATCCTCATAATATTTTTTTATACAATTATAATCAATCCATTTTTGACTCATATCCATAATATTTGATTCAATAATATTAATATTTAATAGAATAAATAAATACATAGAAATTATGAACTTAGAACTCTAAAAGGTCATTATTAAAGAATTATTTAAGCTACTTGAATCCATTTTTATATGATAATATGATTCAAATGATGCGTATTTAGATTGTTTTTTAGTGGTCGAAATACCTGAAGGAAGGGAATGTGTGATATCTATAAAGTTACTAATAATCTAATTAAATTTTCATCTATATAAAAACACTGAGATCAAGGATAGAATTTGTAACTTTTTTAAGTTAGAGTATAATAAGAGGGAGGAGTTGATATTTATTCATTTATTTACTTTGTGTTTGGAGTTCCAGGTGGTGTTTTAGTGAAAATATTCTTAGGATATGAAGTTGATATTTTTTAGATGATGAAAACATTGATAGGTCCCAATCACCAAGTCTTGAGAACCCAACATTTGAAGAAAATATTGATTTTAAGTGGGGTTTGGTGAATGCTTAAAATTTAAACAATTCAATGATGGGATGAATCCTCAAAGAAAAAAAATGAGAATTATTATTTTGGATGTAAGGGATAATCAACTTCAACACAAGTTGAAGAAGTGTCCCAGTGGGATCAGTAGAAACCCTAATATCAAGCTAATGATTGGATTATAATACCAACTACTTAGGATCACATGAAAACCAAACTAAGCCTAAGTGGAACCAACATAGTGAATCAACTATGAAAAAATGTAAGAGTGGAAACTAGGAGGGAGCTTTAAAAAAGACAGAAGTAGATATGGATGTTTGGAATGGTGCTCACAATTCCAATTTGAAGAGCGAAAGTCTGTATGAGTGGAGCTTTAAAGAGAGTTCCAGGAGTCCTCATAACTGGGACCAGGGTTTAAATATAACCATGGGTCTGTCTCAATGGGATGAACTAATTTATTTAACTAGGAAAAAAGATCAAAATGAAAACTTAAATAAATCCAATGGTGATAGTAATGAATGCAAGTGGGGCCAAGAAAAATAACACACTGGAAAGAAAGACCCACATACTAATTGGAATCAAGGTTGGAATGAAAGATAAAGAAATCCTAAATGGAATCAATAGGGTGAAGTAACTACTATGATTGAAAATTTATATAATTGAGGTACTATGAATGAAAAAGTAATTTAATTAAGCCAACTTGAAAATTTTCATGCTATGAGTTCTCTAGATTTTGGTGGTAGAAATCAAAGTTAACCCACATCTTAGTGGGAACACCAAACTGGATTACCTTTTAGGAAGGGTCCTCTGAAGGATTCATGTGGTTTTGGTAGTTTATATAATGTCAAAGACTGAAAAAATAGGCCCATTCATCAAGGGAAATGAATTTATGTGATGATAATTCTATAATTGGCATGATTACCACAACTCAGCAATGTTTGGACACATTCATTTCAGAGGAACAAGACATTATTTCTGATGTTGAACCTGCATGTTCAGATTTCATTACTAATTAAATATATTTTTTTTAATTTGAATTAGTTGAATAAAAATATTAAAATGCTTTTTTGATTTTAATAAATAAATATGAAATAAAAATTTGAAATTGTCCATTTCTGTAAATTATAATGAAACTAAAATGATTAATTGTAATTGAATGTATTTTAATTAGAATTATTGATATAGTTTGGTAGATTAGGTTAGTATTGATTGATCCTTATTATGCTATGAAAGTGATTTAGTTAGGCTCGCGTATAAGAACATTCAATAATACTCATGTAAGAGTAAATCATTTCACAAAATGGTTACATAAGAAATTACCTTCAAACACAATGTATGAATCATAGAGTGAGAAATTTATTAAGCCTTGAAACACCTAGGTTTTCTGTGTGGTTATACTCATGGTAAATATATATGCATGGGAGGTTAGATCCTACAGGAAATAGTGATGTCCATGCTCATTATCGCATGTACATGGTGTTTTGGGGAGGTATTTTGGGGTCCAAAATTTGTTATACCATGGAGACAAATATTTTCAGCATAACAAAGTGGTGAACAGTGATAGTAAGAATAAAACACCTAAGAAAATTCCCAGTGATAAGATATGTTCACAATATATCTGTAGGAAATTTTCAATTTTAATATCTTTATACTTGTGATAATTTTGGAGATTTATTTTTAGGGGAGATACAAGGAATATACACAAAGTATTTAAAGGTTTTCTATGAGAAGATGAGGTCTAATTCAAAGGAGGAAGTTCAAATTCAACTTTCTAAAAATAAAGAGAAGATAAAAGAGATATTTGGAAGATATATCAACCCTTCGAGATATACTTTGTCCTATAAATAAGTGGGTTGAGGTTGCTGTTAGGGAATCCGATCAAGAAGAGGGGGAACAAACCTGAAGTCTACCCTCATAAAAAAATTTGTCTCATGATGTGTAATAAAAAACAAGTACAAGAAGTTGCATGAGAATAACTCATGCACCTTAGGTTTTGAGAGGGACAATTCATATGATAAGTTCGAGGGGGATCAACATCATAGGGAAACTTCAGCAAGAGAGATTGAATGGCATGAAGAAGTGAGTTCTCTTAGGGTTGAATTTATAAGACCGAGAAGAGTTTTAGCAGCACTTTCCAAAATCGTTGATAAATATGATTTTTATCAGTGCTAAATTAAGAAGCGCTGATAAAACCAATCTTTATCAGCGCTATAATTTTAGCAATGATAAACATAGCTTATATCATCACTTTTTATTTTAGTATAGATAAAAGTTATTTTTATCAGCGCTTTTTGGAAATCACTGATAAAAAATATTTAAAATAAAATACAAAAATATTTAATGAATATATATTAAAAATGAATTAATTATAAAAATGGTAAAAAATACTTATCATTATTGTTGAATAAATAATCTTAAATGCATGAATGTTAAAAATGAGTAAAATTGAACAATTAAAAATTAACAGACTTCAAAAATATTAAAAAATGGATAAGTTTTATCAATTATATAAATTATTAAAAAATTTAAAAATAAATACATATTAAAATGAATATAAATACATATTGAAAATATTAAAAGATAGTAAACACATAAAAAAATGAATTCATAAAATTAATTACATGAATTATAAACATGTACAAAAAACAAAAATATATATTAGAAAATGAATTTAAATAAATAAATTATATAGATTTCAAACATTTTAAAAATGTTACAACTTTATAAATAAAATTGAATGAAGATTAATCATAGAAATTTAAAATGTATTAATAATATTAAAACTTAGTAAATAATTAGGTATAATTCGTAAGATTAATTACGTTAATTGTAAAAAATGCATTTAAATAAATAAATTATATATATTTCAAACATCTTAAAAAAATATTACTCCTTAATAAATGAAATTAAATAAATATTAATCATATAAATTAAAAACATATTAAAAATATTAAAACCTAGTAAATAATTATGTATAAATAAATAGTAAAAAATGAATAAATTCCAAAACTATTAAAAATTAATAAACATTACAAATGAATAAATAATATTAAATGAAATAACATAAAAAATGTATAAATAAAAAGGAATAAATTACAAAAATATTCTAAAAAGTGAATTCATAAAATTAATTACTTGAATTTTAAACACATAAAAAATAAATAAAAATGAATAAATAGATGATATTAATTATATAAATAATAAAATTATTAAAATGAATTATATTGACTATAAAAAAATATAAATAATAAAATAAAATAAAATTTAATTAAATACACACAAATATATTTACAATTAATAAATTAAAATAAATATGACGACACGATTTGATTAATTAAGTAAAAAATATGAAAAATTAGCCAAATAATATTTACCTTTCAAATATTAAAAAATTAATCTAATATAATAACATAATTAACTATATAAACACTAAAATGATGTTGGGGATGACGTACATTGGGGTTTAATTTCATGAAAAAATGGTGCGGGTTGGAGATAGTCTTATAAGAAAAAATTATTTTAATTTTGTAACATATTAAAAATGTTAAAACTTAATAAATAAAAATTAATATATATTAGTCATATAAATTTAAAAAATATTGAAAATACTGAAACTCAATAAATAAACATGTATAAATTCAAAAAGGCATAAATTCAAAAAATATTAAAAATTAATAAATTTCAAAAATTAAAAAAATAATATTTAATGAAATAATATTAATAATGAATAAAAAAATTAAATAAATTATAAAAATATTTTAATAAAGTTAATTTATAACATTAATTACATGAATTTAAAACACATAAAAAGTGAATAAAAATGAATAAATAAATAATAATATTATTTCTAATTATTCATGTATGCACTATATTGATTGTATATAGAAAATATAATTAGTTATTATCCTTTATATTTTTTAATAATTATTAAAAAATTATTATTTAATTAAATGTATAAATATTTAAAAATGTACAAATAACAATCAAAATTGAATATATTAAAAAATTATTTAATGAATATATATTAGAAATGGATAAATATTAATATGAATATAAATATATAAATTTAAATATGAATCACATATTTAAAAAAAATATATTCATTTATATATTATATAATTTTTTAAATAAAATATCAAAATATCATATTTATTTTAATTATATAAACATTTTTAATTAATGTATATAAATACACCATTAAATTTTTTTATTAACTAATATAAATATGATAATTTTATATATATAAAATTATGAAAATAAGATTCATTTTCTATTAAAAGTTATATAAATCATATTTATATATTATATTTACATATATATACTTATTGTAATATAAATCACATTTTAATATATATAAATAGGTATATATAAATTAAATTATTCACTGTGACCTTTATTAGGGAAAAATAAAAAAACTTTGATAAAGGGGAGACTTTTATCAATGATAGAAAAAAAACTGATAAAGGTTACCCTTTTATCGATGCTTTTATTAGCATTGATAAAAGTTACCTTTATTAGTGCTAATAAAACTTACCTTTATTAGCCCTTTTTTCTAGCACCGATAAAATTCCCCCTTCATTAGTGCTTTATATTCAGTGCTGATAAAGGTCAATGCTTAATATCATGCAATCTGTAGTAGTTCACAATCATTTTTATAAGATCACATCAAATTAATGCAATTTTTTTAATAAAAATAAATATATAATAACCACTAGGCCACCTAAGGGAGGTGATGAGGATGGTTATTTTACTAATGAAAAATGCACTATATGAAAAATGTAATTTTGTGAATGTTTTTAACACCATTTTCATAAATGGTCACAATATATTTAAACTTTATAATAATATGTTTTTTTAAATATTATCTTACAACAATTTTTAATAGATAATAAAAAATACATTATTTATCAATGATCTAAGCATAAATTGTTGATAAATTTATTAAATCATTACAGTTTTTTAAAAAATTTCATGAACTAATTATAATAGTTTGTCTCCCTCTTACCCCCTCCACTCGTTTATTGTCTCACCCCATTTTTCAGCAGTTGGTTTCATTTTCCACAAAAACATCAAGCCTTCCAAACTCCATCTCCTTCACGAGTTCTTATTTTCTTCCAGGAAGAACATGATTGATGTATATCCCACTCTCCTCCTTCACACGAGTCTATCAACCTTCACTTTCATGACACACACTAACCAACTTTTCCACCCTTTCTTTGCGTATATATCCATCCATCTGTAATTAAGTTGTTTTAATTCATATTTTTGTTAATTTTTCAAGTAATAGTTTTTATTTTTACCAAGAGTTTTGGATTGTCATTATAGGATATTAAGTAGAAAATTCCAGGGTTTTTCATCATCATTACACCATCATTTATTTCTAAAGTAATTTCCATGAAAGACAAGGGTTGTTTGGTTTTCTAGTTTATTGAATGTTAAATTTTACATATTGTTAGAATCTAACCATGGAATGTATTAGTGTATACTAGTGGTATAAATTAATCCATGAAAGTGTAATTTTAATATATTTTAACCTTTCTTGGATGATACATGAAAATATACTTTTTTGTGTCAGGTTAATTGCATCTATGTGGGGTATCATGGAGGTCTTAGGGTTGAGTCTCCCCACGTATGTTGTAGGCACTGGTAGATTTTATTTATAATTTGTAATCCCCCTCCTCTACCATTAATAAACTTATATATATAAAATACTCTAATTTTCTCTCTCCTATCCTCTAAAATTTATTTTAGATTTTTTGTATTAGACGTAAAAAACATTTACAAACTTTTGATAATATTATATCATCTCATAAATTAGACTACCTAGTAATCATGCCCCTACATAAGACTTAAATTATTTTGACCCAATTATTCTAATAAGGAGGGTGAATTTGGTATTTAAAAAAATATAAAAGAAGAATGAAACAAATAATAATAATAATAATTGGTGTCAAAAAAATATTGGTACTATAATCATAGGATGAGGATATCAAGCACAAGGAAATTTTATTTCCATCAAACATGCAACCTTTAATATCCCCCAACCTGGGATTGAACTACATGAACTAAACCGAGGTATACCACAATTCTTAAACCATTCCTCCTCATGATCTAGAGTATTCTAACTAATGAAGAGGGTATAATTCAAACGCGTGGAGACTATACCCTCAAGATAACCTACAAGGACCATATCTGAATCTACTGAATATTCACCATGAATCATCCATACATTGTGTACACCAGACCATATAAATATCAAACAGGGTTCCAAAAGTGGATCCTATACCCTAATATATCAAATAAATAGTATATATGATGAATATATACATATAATTCAACAATCCATAATACATAAGTAAACATTTCCACCCATAAATGATACATATATAATATAATAATGATATAAATGCATTAGTCTCTTGACAAACACAAAATATATCACCTGAAAAGCATCCTACCACCATAACACAGCTCATCTCGATCCACAAATCCAACTCTAAGGTAATAGTAAAAACTATATGAGACATGAATTCCACACATTTAAAATGAAATTGTCATGAACTGACTTCACTAGAACCCCTCCTGGGCTGATAATGAATCCAAGATAATCCCCTAAACCCTACCTCTAAAAAATCATGGGTTGAAAACTTGTGTCAAGGGTATATAACATGAAAAATCATGGGAATTACCATATTTAATCCCAAAAAATTAAAAAAAATCCACCAATCAACATTAGACACCATTACAACACTACTACAAAAGGGCCTCTAATGACTGCCAAAAGTGGTTTCTAAAGGACTATAGACGTCTCCCTATGATTGAAAAATGGGGGTATCTTTTGGATTTTCGTTGTTGGATATAACGAATACCATTTAAAGATCCCTATAGGAAATTAATTTTTTTTAATTTTTTTTATAGAAAATACGCTCCGTAACTGATATTTTAGAAAATAAAATCCAAAAAGAACCATAATTAAAAAATTCAGCATATGTTTATATGATATATAATTACATAAACTCACAAATAATACCATTAAATAATTTTCCAATCTTCATAAAAATCATATCATATAACTGAAAATAAAATAAATTAAAGATAAAATTTAGTATAATAAGAAAATAACAAAAATCTAATGATTATAACCTACTAGATTATTAAAATTAAAAGTTAATACAAAAAATAGTTTGCGGTCATTTTATTTTCAACATATTAGAAGAATCTTATAACCCCCTTTATGTCACTATTATAGTTATTTATTTAATAATTGTGTTATTTTAAAGTTTTCGGGTGTTCCTAATGTTTTTTGAGTGTTTTGGGAAGTTTATGGGAGCTGCAGGCTGTATCTATAGCAAGACACATCAGATCCCTAGAAGATCAAACCACACCCAACCCCCTTGCATTTGTGAAATTTTATGGGGTGAAGGGTGGATATAACGTAGAGAAAGGGTTGTGCTATAGTGAGTGCTGTGTAGGGGTAAGGCCATATCACAATCCATGGATTGTGTTGTGGAGAGATTTTTATAAAGGCGGATGGTCACTTTCATAAAGGTCAGCTGCATAAGGGTTAAGAGGGGAGGATACACTATAGCACTAGGGTTGTGCTTTGGTCTGTGTTGTGTAAGGGTCAGAAGAGGGGTGAACATACCAAGGCCATGATTTTGTGTTGTAGTGGTGTTAGATGTGTACTAAAATGTACATGCATAAGATGCATGTACACATGCATAAGATGCATGTACACATGCATATG
This sequence comes from Viscum album, assembly GCA_963277665.1. Lineage (NCBI taxonomy): Eukaryota > Viridiplantae > Streptophyta > Magnoliopsida > Santalales > Viscaceae > Viscum > Viscum album. The sequence goes on from OY728161.1 coordinate 1,836,560,997, forward strand.
ATGCATGTACACATGCATATGATGCATGTAGTGTGTTTATATATAATATGATATTATATATATATCATATTTAATTATCATTCATATGATGCATGAATAAAATATATATATATATATATATATATAATATTAGATATTAATGAGATGCATCAGTTTCATGAAATGCAACATTTGACACATTATCTCTTGAATAATTTCATTAAAATATAAGGGTTATCTTCTATTGGGGGTGGTGTGTGCGTATCAAATTAATTCCACGTTATTTTGATCATCAGTTTCATGCAAAGATCCTATAGATCTCTTCTTCCTGTAGTGTTATTCATCATCCTCGAAGAAGGTTGTATCACCCCTTTAGTATTTGGGTATCCTCTTAATACGATCAAGGATCCTTTAGATGGTTTATTCACTCATAATTAGGAACCATATATTTTCTTCTTTAGGAGACCTTCATCAAGAATTCTCCTTTAAAGAATGAAGACAAAAACTTCTATAATGGCTGGATACTAAGTACTGATTTTTTAAATAATTCTTACAGGTTTATTTCTTGAAGACAGATCTTACAATGTTTGAGTTTTCTTACACTACTTATACTCACTAGATGATTAAACAAAACCCATCAATGATATCAGAGTGAGTTTCTTCAAGATTTAATCATGTTTGAATAACTAATTTTTGAGAAAATTATAATTGGAAAATGAAGAATAACATTTTCATAAAACACATGCAAGTAATAGACCTTTACGTGAGATGTATAATGGTAAATATGATTTTACCTTATGAAAGGAGTCTATGTAAAGTTCATACCTTCATGCAAAAGGTTTGTGTAATGGAAACCACTATATTACCTTTACAAATATAGTTTATGTAAAAGTATTTGATACTCACCCTTACACATAAAGGTAAAAAATCCACTGTGTAAAGGTACTTTATGTTTAAATTTACACAACATTAGAAATTATAAGGTTGTACTTAATTAAAATAATTCTACTTAAGTGTACCCCAATCTACCTTTACATGAAAAGGGATGTGCAAAGGTAATCTGTACATTACCTTTATGAAGCGGGTTATAGCTGGGTTGAGTAAAGGTAGTCACTAACTTAACTTTATATAAAAGTTCCAAAAAATAATTTACCCTTATTCAGAGTTCCTACATAAGGGTAAAGGGAGTAAAATCTTGTAAAAAATAGTGATCCTTCATAAGGGTAAATAGAAATAAATTTAAAATTGTTTTTAATTTTTTAAATGGTTTAAATGGTTTCTAAAATATTTTTAAATAATGACTGTGACACTCTATGGGTCTCAATTATATTTTATTTTGGGGTTATTATATATTTTTTTAGGTTCTAAAGTCTTTTGGTATTCAAGGGTCAAGAATTTGGAGTTTTTAGAGAAACAGTCCAGACACACTATCTGCACACGATTAGTAATAACCATGCAGTATGGATCTATTGGTTCTAGTGACATTTTTCATGTTTTTAGCATGAATTTTAAAACCATTATAGGATATGTGAAAACCATGTTAGTGGATGGGTTTGGGTTTTAATACCATCACACTGCTTTCATAGAGTCTGATTAACCGTGTAACTTTCCCTAGGTAACCACACAATTTTATTTTCAAGGTAAAGTCGCATGATTTGTCAAAGTGTGCGGCCTAACTATGCGCCCCATAAATGTTTCTTAAAATTATAAAATTATCTTGATAAAATTTCTTATTTTAACCTCTAATATCCCCATAATCTCTCATTAACTTGATAGAGTCATTCTTTGATTCTCTAGGTGGTTCTGCCTTTGGTCTCTTGGTGATTCTCCTTCGATCTTAGTGGATCTCTTTAAGGTATGTTCTGATTTCCACCCATTTTATCCTCCTCTTTCTATATCTCCCATCAATAACTCTTCCCCTTATTTCATTGGGAAAACTATTAGGATGTGATTGATGTATCTTGATGGCTTTATGGGGAATTGAAAACATTCTTATAGATCCAGGCTTGTGAGGACTAGATCTCTTAATTTCCAATCATCGTTCTCAAAGAAGACTAGTTTTCCTCCATTGAATAGGTAGGTGTCTTTATAAAATTGTTTCATATCATGATTTACTTGATGTTATTCTAAATTACTTAGGTTTGGTTTATGTAAATGATTTATTTGATATCAAATAAGGGTTGTTTATGAAATTACATCTTGGGCGGCATGAAAAGTGTTTTTTAAATGGGGGTTTCCTTTAAAAACAATTTTATGCACTTCATGTATTCAATGAAATTAATAAAAGATGGTTTTGACTCTAAAAATATATTTTCAATCATGGGAGTGGTGATATTTTTATTTTGAAAATGTTTTTTAAAATTGTGATCATTTTTACTTGATTTTTTGTGAAAACATAGCACATTGGGAACCTTGGGTGTGTCGAGTTATAGACACATGAAAACCTCAGTGAGTTTAAAACCACTAGGGGTTATGGTTTTGATATCAATATACTATGGTAGGACTCAATATCATTAGGAATTATGTTATGCGAGATTAGTGTTCCTTGAACATCCCATTTATTTATTCCCATAGGCTATATCCCATTTGTGCTTGGTTTTATTCAAGATGGTGATGTTTCATGTTCGATTTCTCACATGTTTGTTTTGACTATTTCCATCATATTTATCTTTAATGAACTCTTGTCATGTTCTTGGTTAATTTAATATGGAATTATTTAAAGGAAACTAAATAATTTTTTTTCTTATGAAAATGTGTTTTCAAATGAAATAGATTTATGAAACCTATTTTGTTTTAAAGATAAAACCAATGACTGCATGGTGAAAGACATTGTGAAGACTCATGGTGGTATCTTACTGAGATTTTTCCTCACACACTACATATTACTTTAGGAATATAAAAACCTAGTTTTTTAGGATACATGTAAAGGTAAGGGTATCTTATATCCAGATGAATTCTCTTGGTTGATATCACCTTCGTAGTGGGATGGGTTGGTGGTGATGAACGGTCACATGAGGATATGGATATTATGATGACCTAGAAAACATGGTCTATTTTTTATATGAATAATTCATTTATTTATAACACAACTTGAGATCGCAAAGGTATAGAGTTTTAGGGAGTCTAGATATATGGAGAATCCTCATTACACAACCTATAAAAGAAAATACTAAAACTAATATTTAAAAGGGTATATTTTTTATATATGAATAATTCATTTATTTATCTTTCATTGATGTGTTGGTGTTATACTCGGAGCTTATTCCATTTATGATGGATCTTTCTAGTCCATTGTGATGAAGGAAGGAACAAGGTTTTAAGTGTTTCGAGTGCCAGGTCATGATCACTAACCAAAAATTCATGTGGGATTTCCTAGTTCTAGGTATTAATATTATTGAAATCATTTTTGTAATGAATTGGATGGTTTGTTTTAATGATCATAATGATTGTTATTGTAGTTGGGTTCAATTTCTATCTTTCAATGGGATTACTCACATCTTTCAGGGTGAGTGGGTTCCTAGATCTGGGAGAGTGGGTCCTATTATTCCTCAGGCCAAAATGAACTTATGCCAATTATTAAATATTTTTCTAGATTCTGTTGACTAGAGTTTAAGTGGTTTTATTACTACCATAGTGGATGTTTACTTTGAGTTTTTTCATAATGGTTTTTATGGGTTACCACCCCATATGGTGGTTGAGTTTTCTATTGAATTGGTCTTGGGGATAAGGCCCATATCATTTGCATATTATTATATGAAAATCACTGAGTTTAAAGAGTTTAAAGTTTAGATAAATGATCTTGAGGCCAAAGGATTTATTGATCTGATCATTTCACCTTGGTCTTTTCCTATTCTCTTTTCAAATAAAGACAGTAAAATCCTCTGACTTTTCATTGAATACCGAAAGCTTAATCAGGTAACTATTAATAATAAGTATCCCTTTACTAGGATTGATAACCTATTTGATCAGATCAAGGAATACAAATGGTTTTCTAAAATTGATCTAAGATCAGGGTACCATCAGTTAAGAGTATAAGAATACGATGTTCCAAAGACAACTTTCAGAAGTAGGTATGAACATTATAGGTTTTTGGTTATGCCATTTGGTCTTAAAAATGATCCTGTGGTGGTTATGGTGTTGATGAATCATATCATTGTCAGTTCTTGTATTTTCTTATTCATTTTCATGGATAATATTTTGGTGTATTCTAATTCATAATAAGAACACATGGATCATCTATATATTTCTCTCATAACTCTAAAGGAACTTAATCTATAAGAAAATATTTCTAAATGTGAGTTTTTTATCCAAGAAGTAATGTTTCTAGGCCATGTTATATATGAGAGGGGTATCTTAATGAATCCTAAAAATATCCAAGAAGTTATGTATTGGGAGTAACCTAGAAATGTGTTTGAGATTATGAGATTCTTGGGTTTGGCTGGTTATTACAGATGTTTCGTTTGATATTTCTCTAAGTTTTCATCTCCTATAATAGAGTTGACTCGTAAGGGTGTAAAGTTAAAATAAAATAATAAGCGTCAAATACCAATTGAGGAACTAAAGGTGAAGTTAACGTTGACTCTAGTTTTTATTTGTCCAGAACTGGGTTTGGGATATGATGTTTTCTATGGTACATAAGGTATGTGATTAGGATGAGTTCAGATACCGGTGAAACATGAGGTGGACTATGTATCTCACTAACCGTTCCCTCATGAGAAGAAATATCCTACCCATAAACTTGATTTAAATGAAGTGATGCATGATCTTAAGACTTGGCACCACCATATCTTTGGTGAGTGGTTTACTGTGTATTCAGATAATAAGTTCTCGACGTATATTTTTACACACAGGGACCCAAATTTATGACAGAGATGTTGGGTTGAGTATATTTATAATTTTAATTTTGATATTGTATATGAAACTAGAATGGTGAATGTGGATGCTGCCATTTTGAGTAGAAAGTCACCAAATCTAGCCTTGATGAAATCGGTGGAGATATAGTATTTGAAGAGTTTGTTTTCCGAGATGTGTTTGGATGTGGAATAGGATGATGGGCATGAATTATTAGCTTGTGTGGAAGATGATTTTTTATTTTATTATTGGATTCATCTTGGGAAATCAACAGGAACTAATTGTCAAAATTTTAGTAAAATTTTTAAGGGTGGTTAGACCTCGGGTGTCTGGTTTTGGTCTCCTGGTAGTGGTTTGTGTTTCTGAGGAATATTGGTCATTCTGATATCTCTGAGGAAAGAGTTGATTGATAATATACATCAGTATAGTTGGCATAAAAACTCATAAATGTTAGAATAAATCATTTTCATGTCTTATAAATATTCAGCAGTTAGACTTTATAGAGTTATATTCATTATAGAAATGATGAGTATTTTTTAAATGAAAAGGGATATATATTTGTTAAAATCATTTCTCATAAGGTATTATTTAAAAGTTTAATTTTAAAATTATATAATTTTAATTTGAAAAAATGAATTTAATTTTTTAATGAATAATATAAAAATTATCTTAGTAGGAATTTATGATAATTTTCTGAAAAGTTTGAATTTTCAATGAATAGTAAAAATAATGATTTTTTATTAAAAATTATATTTTATTTTCGAATATTTAAAAATTAAAAATATAATTTAAGTTAGTTTTAAAATTTAATTAGTTGATTTTTATTTAAAATAATACAATTATGATTTTTAAAAATTAATTTTATATAATAATTTAGTAGAAAAACATTTTTACATTAAAAATGACATTTTTATGAAAAACTGTTTTTCATCAGGTTTTTTTGGTTTAATTTTAAATTAAATTATTAAACTTATATGTTTATAATTTTGAAAAATGGATTTTATATTTGGAATCAGTGGTTCCAAATTTGGAAAATAGGTTCCTTTATTTGGTCAATATGAATAGTAACCTTATTAATTTTTGTTACCACGGTAAATAGTAAATCAAGTAATTAAAGTTAAAAAATAAAATGAAAAGGATTATAAAATAAACCCAAAACTTAAATTAATTTTATTTAATTATTAAATTTCATACATAATAATCCAATATTAAGTTATATGTCCTTTTGTTTCCATTTGGATGTGATTATAACCTTTATAATATTTTATTTAAGGAAAAGTAAAAATTGTCACACTCTTGTTTTTAATAACTATAATATTTTTAACATAGGGATAACTAGAGGATATGTTAGGTTATAATTTTTTTTTAAAATCATGAATATTTATCTTCATCATATATTTTTTTAAATTTTATTGTATAAATAATTACCTTAAATATTGACACAACTCTAACACAATAATTATTCAATTAATGGAAAAATAAAATAAACAATATTAAAAATATTAAAAGTAACATCATTTGTGTTGATTAATGTGGTAGAATAATTTTAAATAAGAAAATGAAATTTTAGGGATGTATTAAAATATTTTTTTTTTCTAATTTTACTTATTTTATTGATGCTATTAAGCCCACAGGGTGTTAGTCGAGTGGTACCTGCTGGTTATACCCCTCGCTCTTTGTGGGAACTGGCTCATGCTCAAGTTATGCCAGAATCAGACATTGTACATATTATGAACAGGGATATTCAAATATATTTCCTATCTAGGTAATGTGTAACACACTTTGGGCTTGGTCGGGCCCCCTGCTAGGAGTCGAGTGTTACCCATACACACGTTGTCACCCTCCGAGATGCTCTTCCATCTCGACTAGCAACGATTTCTTCCCAGTTGGGGCTCTCTCCGGAGTGACCTCATCATGGGGAGGAGGGTTTCATTGTGTGGAGGGTTCTATAATTAAACACTTGAGGATTCCCTTAAAAATTGATGTTATTAAAATCAAAGTAATGAATTGTTCAAAAAATTGACATTAATGACATATTATAATAAATAATATTTTATTAAATGATATAAAATTACTAAAAATATTATATTTGGCCTAGTGATTAGGATATGGTAAATAATATCAACCACGGTCCATTTAAGGTTCTTTTTTTTTTCCATTTATAGTAACTATATTGACCCTCAAAGAGTAAAAATCTGGGTTGTCACCGTAAGTTTGAAAGGGGTTAACGAGGGGTTAAAAAAATGATAAGGGTAAAAATGTGATAAAAATTATCTAATTTTTGTTATATAATATAATTTTGATCCATATTCGTTATATATTCTAAAAAAATCAGTTTTTTTCCATTTGGAATTGAAAATTAATTTATATTAATTTAATATTTTGAAATTCTAAGAGTGCCCCTTCCCTATCTTATAAAAGGGAATCTCTTATTACCTTTAATTCACACTTAAAAACCCATTTTTTTCAGAAAATATCTAAAAAGATCCATTCCTAACATCACCCCATGTTCTATATTCCTTATTTAGGGAATAATACCAACCTTAGTGGTATTAAGGTGTTAAAAATGGGGTTGTTTGAAGAAGAGATATCATTTTCAATCGAGCATTTTTGTTAAATTTATTCTTACAACTCATTAAAATATTCCATAACCATGATTATATAATAAAAAATAATTTTAAATATATTGATTTTTTTTCATTAATGGAACAATAGATACCCATCTCCGATTCCATCAAATGGGAAACAAAACCATCGTTTGTGTGTACGACGGACTACTGCCTCGTGAACCGATGTAATTCATTTTCCAAAAACCGTATCTCATGGATGGATTATAACGATTTAATTAATTTTTATATATTATATTCAAGAAATATTTATCATTATGAAAATATAATATATCATTTAAATTCTTATCTTTCCATTTACTGAAAAATGATAATATTGTTCGTGTGTTTGTGTGGACTACCACTTCCACAAAGCAATGCGATTCATTTTTCATAAACGCATCACACGAATGATATATATAAGTATATTTAAAGAAATAATATTATATTTGTTATATTATTATCATTATTTAAATATAAAATAATACTTACCTTCTTTCTATAATTATCTTTGAAAAATGGAAACGTTACTCATGCGTACATACGTGCTATAGTCTCCATGATTGTAAAATAGTTCATTTTCATAACCATATTTAATGGTTGGATTTAAAATTATAATTGATTTATAAAAATTATAATTATTCCATGATAATAATTTTTTATATTATTGAATATTGACCACTTTTACCATAGTCACCCAACGAATTCATTTTGGACTTATGAACCGAATAGGGTCCAAACATCCGATGTGAACTTAAATAATTAAGTAATTATTATAATAGGGTTAAAAGTGAATTAAAAGGAATAATAAAATTTTAAAAGGTTATAAATCAAGTAAATAATTAACATATGTTTATTATTTATAAAGATAAATAATGTATATGATGAGTGAGACTCAAGGGAAGTGACTTTATTTTAAAAATACTCTTTTAAAGTTTCCCTGAAAACTCTCTTTTTATTCCATGTCCATATTTTTAAAATTATTTTATGGATGTATTTACATGGACATAAAATAATTATAAAGATAATTTTATGTCTATTTTTACTTTATTTTAAAGGTTTTTAAAAGGAATCATTTTACATAATGTTTTTACTTTCTTTACAGAAGACAAAAGGAATGTTTTGTTTTAACATATATGACGAAAATTACTTTTCCTACCACTGTAACCATTATTTGAAGTTTGGATTCCTCACCAAGATTTAATGTTTTATTTAAATAAAATCTCACTTTCCCTTTTATGTTTATTTTATTATTAATTTGTTTTTTCAAAAGAAAAGTGTATTTTGATATCCAAATGTGTTTTTCACACGTGTTTAAAAGAGTTTTTCAAGGGTTTTATGATGAAAATTTTCAATCTTAAAATGTTTTATTCATGATATGGTCCTTGTACATTATTTATATGATGGGTTGAGCCCCATTATAGATCAAGAGTGAGTCTGTTGTATCTTATATGATTGGTGCACCCATATAGCACTGAGTGAGCTTGATATTGCTTATACGATGGGTGCGCCCAGATGATGCTCTAATACATTAGGTAATGATTATGTTATTTGAAGAATTATATTGGAAGTCATCCATATGGTTATTCCAATTTGTAAGGGTTTTAAGGGTTTTAAGATGATGATATCCCAAGGAACCTACATGACTTTTCTATGCTTTCTAATGAGTTTTCATGAGAATCATTTGATTTTAAAAAGTAAGATAAAGTTTTTTTTGAAGGAAAAATAATGTTATTTTCGGATAAATAGTATATTTTAAGAAAATATTTTTAATGGTTTTTATGTATTTTACTAGACTAATGGATTTCTTATTCTGATGTCCCTTACTAATCAAATTTTTTCTCATCCCACATTTTAAAATATTTTCCATAGGTTTTAAGGATGGGTAATAGATAACAGGAAGTCAAGTTGAAAGTTGTGGATATTTTTCCTAAAAAGAAATCTTATTTTATTTTAAAAGTTTTATATTGTAAAAAATGGATACTAATTATAAGTGACCACTTTATATATATATGGGTTTTTAATGTAAGATTTATGACCTAACTCTCTCAACCAATAAACCTAAAAGATCTTTGGGAATCTAAGAAAGTGAATTTTAGTTTAAAGTAACTAGAATATGTAATGTTTAAGGATTATTCCTTATAGTTGGTATCAAATCATGGTTTAGATAACTCTAGGGGTTAAGATAATTATAATAGAATACCCTTAAAATATTTTACCTAATTGTTTATTTGAGATGATATAGAATTGGAAGATTAACATGTTTTTTTGACTAAACTATATTTTTTTTAATAGTTATCCATAGAGGAAACATGAAGGCTATAGTATAAAGGCACCAAGAGGACTATATCCTTCCAAATCAAGAACCTAGAATGGTCAGAATTGGAACTGGTCATTTCATTGTTGTGATGGATCAGTTTATGAATGCTATAAATGGTGATGTAATCCATGATAGAGAGTATCCAAATACACCACAGAGGAACATGATGATAATAATGCATTTTATGATACAACATCCCCAACACTCAGTGGATCTTTTGACCTAATGGTATCTGAAAGATGGATCAATGCCCCATAGAAGATATTTGAAGTCATAGGTTGTTCAGAACATCAAAAGTTAATCCTTTACATTTATATTTTTAAAGGTGAATTTGATCAATGGTAGTCTTTGGTTAAGAATACCAAAGAGTGAGATGATATTTATTCCATTTAATGAGACACATTTAAGAATCTATTCCCTGAGAAATATTTTTCCTAACTTTGTTTAACTCAAGATGTAGAAAAAATTCTTGGATTTAAGGAAAAATGATGAAGACTCTATAGCTGCATATGAAGAAAAGTTTACAAGATTGGGCAGATATATACTATATTTTATCTAGGATACTGATAACAAGATTAATTAGTTTTACTCACGGTTTAAATCAAGATATCGAAGGTCATTGTCTTCCCATGAATTTAAAAGTTATGAGAAAATTGTTCTGTATAAGAACTCAGACTTTAACATTACATAATATTGAGTTATGTCAATAATTATATTAATTCACATTTATCATATTTTAAGGTTTAGACTTTTAGAGAATTAGGTCATCATTCATACATACCATCCCTCATACATATTAAGTGGGTACAACTAAAATAATATCCATTTTGTAAAAAATATAAAACTTTTAAAATAAAACATGATTTATTTTTCTTGATAAAATTATTCATAACATTCATATTATTATCCTAATTTATCTTACCCATCTTTATACCCTATGAAAAATTATTTAAAACTTGAGACAAACACAAAAAATCTCAGTAAGGGGTATAAAAGAAGGAAAGAAACAGTTAATCCTTAAATATTTTAAACTCATGAAAAAAATCATACTTTTCACCCATAAAACATAAACCATTTATATTACCTCATGAAAACATAATATTCTTATAAAACTCTATATAAAACATAAATCCTAATGAAAACTTATGGCATCTATATTATTATTACATTGTAGCTTCCACGACTGCATAGGGAGTAACCTTCATAGTTACATTTAGAATACCCATTGCGATATATTCTATAAATATCTTAGGATAAATCCAATCAGTTAAATCTATCTCATTACCCAATGCATTGGAGAGATATAAGGGGCTCTCCTTACCGCTCTTTATCACAAAACCACCTATACTCATAAATAATTCCCAAGAACCATAACATAATCATAACATATAAAACAAGCATAAAGGAAAAATAAAATTTCCACTTTGAAATAAAAATATATCATTTAAATATATTTATATAATAAATACAGTCTCAAAACCATTTTAAATACCAAAATACCTTAAAGGGAATATGGTATTTATTTTTCTTTTAAAAACATTATAGCTTGTAGAGGAATCCAAATATCAAACAATGGTCACGACATCAGAAAAGTCATTATCACTGCATACGTTAAAAAGAATTCATTTTTTCATTTATTAAAACCATTAATATAAAAATTTTCATTTTTAAAATATTTTAATGAAATTAAAATTCAAATGGGTTGATTATACACCTTATAAAAGGTTGTGTATAACATCAAAATATGCCTTAATGAAAGGAAATTGAGACGAAGTCCCTTAACTCGAGTCCGATTCATCTCATATGTTTTTTATATTAATAAATAATAAAATTATGCTTGTTTATAATTTCTCAAGAACCTTTTTCATCTTTATCATTCCTTTTATATCATTTATTAAAATTTTATAACAATTACTTATTTATTTAAACTCATGTTAGAAGTTTTGTCAATATTCTATACTTGAGTTCAAGATGACTTTGGTATGATGTCAATAATAAAAGTGTTCATGATTCTATCATCTCCAAAATAATATTCATGAAATAAAAATCACTTTTTTTACATTAATTATACTTTTAATTAAAACCATTTATGTATGGTTCTGAAAAATGAACAATGTCATAATCATGGATACGGTAGGCCGTACGTATGTATGAGTAACATTTCCTTTTTTTAATGATCATTATGGAAAGAAGGTAATTTTAATTTTATATTTTAATAATAATTATAATATCATAAAAATCATATTAATAATTTATATATACTTATATATATATATATATATATATATCATACATGTAATGTGGCGAAGAAAAATGACTCACATCGCTTCTTGGTGGTGATAGTTCGCAGGTACGCACGAACGACATTATCATTTTTATGTGCATGGAAGGTAAGAACATAATTGATATATTATTTCATTATAATGATATATATTTAATTAATATTATATTTAAATATTAATCTCATCATTATAACCAGTCTTGAGAGAGGGTAATGAAAAACGAATCATATCTGTTCGTAGAGGTGATAGTTCACATGTACCCACGAACAATTCATTATTTTACCATTTAATGGAATCAAAGATGGATTTAGGAGATAATATTAACATAAAAAAATCTAAGTATATTTAGGATACTATATTTATTATCTCATCATGGTTGGATAAGATTTTAATGAAGTGGAAGAAGAAATAAAATAGAAACACTTAAATAAAAATGTTACCTTTCCTTTAGACAATCACCTTTTCTTAACATCTTAACACCTATAAGGAGGGTGATCTACCTAAACTAAGGCCTCTATAATGTGGGGAGGAATTATAGGAACGGGTTTGTTTAGATATTGGCAAAAAAAAAATGGTTTTTTAAGTTTAAGTAATAGAGATGAATGGGTGCTCTTTTATATAAGAGGGGAGGGGCACTCTTGAAGTTATTAAAAATATTAAATTAATAAAAATTCATTTTTATTAAAAATGGATCCAAATCAAATTATTTATAATATATGATTATATTTGGTAGAAATAAATTCTTCCAATTAAAATTAGATAAGTTGTAATTATTTTTTAAACCTTATATTTTTGTTTTAATTCTTATTAATTCTTACCGTGATAATATGCAATTTAAAATTTGAGAGTAAATATAATTACAATAAAATTAAAAACAAAAAAACGAGTCATTAATGATATATTTATACTTGCAACAATAATATTTACAAATTATATATTTTTATGAATTTTATATCATTTAAAAAGGTTTTATTTATTTTAAAATATCATAAATGTCAATTTTGATACTATTCACTACTTGACTTTTTAAAATATCATAACAACTTTATTACTTTAAAAAATACTTTAAATAATCCCTAACATGTAAAATTCATCTATAAAATCTTTTTATTACATTAATTATGACAAATTAAATTTATTTTAAAATTTATAATATCATTTATTTGATTCTTTCATTAATTAAACAATTACCGCATCATCATTGTGTAACCATTTTAATTTAATATTTATTTCCTAAAAAATATAGATAAATTACCATGATGTAGGTAATAATTTTATATTTATAAATAATATTTATAGTAGAATATATCACTTATATAACCCCATATTAAATTTTTTTATTTATAGGAGACATGATTATAATATCTTTGTATTTACTTTAAATAAAACGTTATAAATGTCATAATCACACCCAAGTGGCTCCCAAAGGAAAAATTTCATCCAAAATATTTTTTTGGTTGAAAATAACTCATAAAATAATATTAAGACAAGTGTTAGGGTATTTTTATAATTTTTATAATATTATTTTAGCATTCAATTACCTGATTTACCCTTAACCGTAGTAGTAAAAATAATTACTAAAGTTACTATTCATAAAGCCAAAAAATAAAAGGGACCTATTTACATAATTTAGACCCTATTATTCCAAATATGGAATCAATTTTTTCAAAATTTAAAACACATAATTGTTATAAATTAATTAAAAATTAACCTCGTTGATGGAATAAGGTAACATGTTTTTTTAAGTAAAACGCTCAAAAGTTCACATTGTTTTTATATCCAATCACATAGTTTTTATATCCAATTTCAATATAAAATTAATTAAAATGACCTAAATTGGATTAAATTATAAAAACATAATCTAATTATAATTTAAAACCAATTAAAATTATAATCTAACTATATAAATAAATTAGACAAAAAGTAGTTTTGAATTAAAATGCAGTATTTTTCACTAGTCATTAAAATATGAAAATTATCAAAAAAATACGAAAAACGAAACCAAACTAAATTTTTATGTCATAATTCTAAATAAGAAGTTTAATTTGTCATACAAAAATTATAAAATTTAAAAAAAATTATTTAAAATGGGTTCTCCATCAAAAGATGGTAAAACAACCTTTTCAAAATATTAAAACTTTTTATACTTAAAATTAGATTTTATTTTTATTTTAAGACTAGAATGTAATGCCCCGACCCTTGTTACCCAGAGTCGGTGAATTATTACATAAAATTGGCATGATACAAGGAATCATGTCCCGAAAGACCGATCAATTTAGTGGCCTTGGAAATACTAGATACATTCGTAAGTTTTACATTACATTGTGAAATAAAAACATCAACAACATTTTGTCCCCTTTTGAACACACTTATATCCTTAGAATATCCCTATAGGTCAACCATAAAATAATTCTTCACATCCTAGGAAAAATAAAACATAGAAAGGGGTGAGCTCAGATGCTCAGTATGGATAACAGTATAACAGAAACTTTCATAAATAAGCATAATGATTTGAGGCAATGTATAAGACTAAAACAAAATCCTTTTCAACTTAAAATTCAGTATAATATGGAAAAGATAAAATAAAATAATTCCATTTACCTATTCACATGGATATTATACTAGTCGAATAATCACATGCAATATCAATAGCCACTTTCATAATGATGGAATGCATAATGTCAGACTTAATAACCTCATAGTCAAGGCCTGATGCCAAGACTAAAAATAAGATTTTTTCAAGGCATTATTCCAAGACACTAGTTTGTCTCATCATACCTACTAATGAATCAAGGATATATAGCAGGCTCCACCCATAACTTACTAAGTCCAATGCATTCCTCATACGAAAAGGTTTAAACATAACATAAACATTCGTATTAAAACTAGAATATGAAATTTCAATATCTTATCCATAAACCATGAATGGTATAAAGATAACACATCCACTATAAAATATATTAAAAAAAACATCAATAAAATATGGAAGATTTTTATCCTAATAAATTAACTTCAAACAATCTTAAAATCCATCAAAGGATGTTGACATAGATGAAATCATTTTTTTAGAGAAATATCTCTTTCTATTTTGAAATAATTTAAAAGTCATATAATTATAAAATAAAACATTTATTTTAAAAATATTCTTATAAGATTGTATGGGAATCTTCGACTATGTTATAATGGAAGAAAATAGCCGCACCCACCGTATAAGTTAAAAAAACATTCTTACCTTAATTTTGTCGAAAAGGTCATAAAGTACCTTGTTTAGAAAATGACGAAAAGACTCCTTTAAAAATATATAAGTTAAAATAAGATTATAAATGACTTTACCCCATTGTCTATTAAATCGTAAAAATGTTTTTAAATACATTTTTAAGAAAACACAGATATGTATGATAAAGAGGTCCCAGTAGATACTTACGTAAAAACAACCTCAGATAATAAAGAGACTGTGAAATTAACCCTTAACTTGTACATTTCCTTAGTAGATGGTATGTTAACCTCCTCTATAATAGTTAAAACATTGTTATTAAATTATATAAAAACTATATACATAAATATGATATCATATATGGTCCTCTAATATTTCTTTGTTGATAATATTTTAGTAGTATCATCGTTTCAGGTGTTAACTGATCCATTTTCCTTTATATGCTCGGTTATGTAAGCCATGTTTGTTATGGATAGGATGTATTTTATTCATATATAGAGTGATATTAAGTTCTTAAACATTATTTTTAATCATAAAATGAAAATTATTCTTGAATGGTTACGATGGGAAAATGAATCTCATCGCGTTCGTGGAGACGGTAATCCGTACGTACGCACAAGTGACAATATCATTCTTTTGATATTAAAATAGTATGTAAATGGATGGTATATCATATATAAAGAATAATTAAAATATTATATTTATTATTTAAATCAATTATACATCATTATTATATGCATTCAAATAATAATTTATTGAATAACAGTTACACCACGACGTGGAGACGGTAAGCCGTACGTACGCACGTATGACGACTTTGTTATTCATATGATGGATAGAATAATGAATATGGTTGTAACTTTTTTATAATAACATC
Organism: Viscum album; assembly: GCA_963277665.1. Taxonomy (NCBI): domain Eukaryota; kingdom Viridiplantae; phylum Streptophyta; class Magnoliopsida; order Santalales; family Viscaceae; genus Viscum; species Viscum album. The sequence continues at coordinate 1,836,577,126 of OY728161.1, forward strand.
AAATTATATAGAAGATACTGGATTTATTATTTTAGAATGGAAACAACAAAGGAAGAATAAGTGGAAGAAGAAAAGAACTTGAAAGAGGGTGGTGAAATTATTACCTCTTCTTCGGGTCTTTCCTTTTGAGTTGATCAAAAAGGCTCCTTAGGTTGGATTTATGATGAAAATAAGGTCTCTAGGTTGAATTGAGGGAAATTGAGAGGATATTTGGGCAGGTTTTGGCCAAGACAAATGGATTTGGAGGTGTGAAATTAAGATAAGGGGAAGTTCCCTTTTATAAGAGAGGTGAGGGTCACTTTAAAAAAAGCTTGAAATACTATTTTATAATAAAATCATTTTCGGTTTCTAATGGCTAAAAAATGAATTATTTCTAGGATAAGGTGGTTATGGGTCTAAAACATCTCAACCAATAGGTTTTAGACAGGTTTGGGTTACCATATTAACCTTATCTTTTAGATTTAACTCTTAGTTAAATAGTTTAACTTTTACCATGTATTCTTATATTATTATAATAATTAGTTAATAAAGTTACTATAAAATGCCAAGATAAACTCCAGTGGTTAATTAATTATATACATATCATTATATAAGTTCTTTTTATGATCCTAATATTTTTAGTACTATTATATAATTTAATAATATAATATTTGTTTCAGAAACTCATTTATGTCAATTTTGACACTATTTAGTATTTTGTTTTTGTGAAAGTCATCACAACTTCATTACTTAAAAAAAATACATTTAATAAACCCTAACATGTCATATTAACCTAGAAAATTCCTTTATGTCATAAAAACGTTGAAATTATATTTATTTTAATATTTATAATACCATTTACTTGATTCTTTCATTAATAAGGTAATTACTGCATCACCATTATGTCATAAATAAATTTAATTATTTAATGTCTAAAATTTATAAATAAAATACTATTATGTAGGAAATATCTTTATATTTCTAATTAATATTTATAGTTGAATTTATCTTATGTATAACCCTATATTAAAAATGTTTTAGTTATGAAAACTTTAATTTAACACTTTTAACTCTTCTTTGAATTAAATAATAATAAATGTCCTAATCTAATCCAAGTGGACCTAAAGGATCATATTTTATTCCTACGGTTGTTTTTGGTCGAATAACACTTATCCAATAGAATTAGGACATGTATTAGGGTAATAATAATATCATTTTTATCTTTAATTACCCTATTTACTTTTAACCGTCGTAAATAAAAGTTAAAAGTTACTATTCACCAAAAATTATTTTCATCTTATTGAACCAAATTTTACTTACTGATATCAACTTTTTCTCTCGGATTTTTGAAATTCAACTCATAGAAGTGGTAAAAATAAGTTTTATGCAAATTTTCTAATGCTCCTAGGAGGTGGGTAAAAGACGGTAAAAAGTTCAATAAAATTTTTATATATCAAAAATTATTATAAACTGAATCTATTGAATTAAATTGAACTTATATAGGTATTATGTATCTATTTTGACCTAAAATAAATTTAAATAAAATAAATAATTATTTAAATAAAAATTCGGTTTTAAACAATAACTTAGTGTTTTTCACTATTCATCAAAAATTGAAAGTTTTCAGAAAAATAAAAAAAATTCACCCTAAGCTAGTTTCAATATTCTGAATCCAAAAATAAAGTCCATTTTGAAAGATAAAATTTACAAAATCTCAAAAATTGGTATTTCTATTCATAATGACTAGTTTGATTGCTTGTGGTGTGTTTGAACTCGAAGTTGCGTACAACAAAAGCTATTGTATTATTCAAAGGTAAACGTACCGTGGAAGCTTGGGGTATTACATTGAAAATTTATTAGATGAATGTAAAAAAATTTAATAACTATGTGTATACATAATATAGTTAGTTCTATTAATTCCCTCCAGTAAAATGGCTTGGCGATAAACACCACTTGAAATAATAATATTAATAATGTATTATTTTTTGGTATAACTCAATCTTGCATGCACTGTAAGATTTTAGAGAAACCCATTATTGCGTGTTGGGTATGCTATAAAAAATAGCATCCCCTTTAACATAAAATTACTATCTAATTCAAAAATATTAATAGATATGAAAATGTATTATTATATAGTTACCTAGGATGTTACATCCTTCCCCCCTTTTGAAAATTGCATCCTTGCAATTTATTCACTTATCAAATAAGTGGGGATATTTCTCCCTCATTGAATTTTCAGATTATCATGTTTCAAATTCAACCATATGGTTTTTCCATAAAAACATTATCCGATGAGTCAACTTATTCTACAACACATGCTCTTTGTGGTCAAGAACATGAACTGGTTATTCCTCATAAGAAATATTCTTTTTTGAGCTGAACTAATTATGGATTTAAAACATAAGATAGATCCAACATATAATTTCTTAACATTTAAACATGAAAAATATTGTGTACCTAGGATAATCTCGAAGGTAAAGCTACTCGGTAGGAAACTAATCCAACTTTCTCCTGGATTTCATAGGGTCCAATGAACCATGGAATCAACTTCCCCTTCTTACCAAAAGACATAAAATGGTTCCATAGAGAAATTTTGAGAAAAATATGATCACCTACCTCAAGAGAAAGATCCTTCCTTCGGTTATCCACATAAATTTTCTTCCTTCTTTGAGATGTTCTTGTTTTTCACTGAATCAACTAAACTTTATCAGCCATTTCTTCCACCAATTTTGGTCCCATTAACTTCCTTTCTCGGACATCATCCCAAAAAGTTGGTGTCTGACACCACTTTCTATATAATGCCTCAAATGGTTCCATCTTTATACTAGAATGAAAACTGTTATTATAAGAAAAATCAACCTATGAAAGATGTTGATCCCAAATTCCCTGGTAATCCATTGAAAAATCACGTATCATATCCTCCAATGCATGAATTATTCATTTTTACTGCCCATCAAATTGAGGATAAAAAGTTGTAATGAAATTTAATTCAGTTCCCAATAACTTCTGAAGGACATTCTAAATTTATAAGTGAACCCGAGATCATGATCAGATACAATGTATAGAGTAAATCCATGTAACCTAACTATCTATTTAAGATACAACCAATAAAGTTTATCTAGAGACAATGTATCTTGAATAGGAAGAAAATGAGAAGATTTATCCAATCGATCAGCAATAACCCAAATCGCATTGTTACCTTAAGAAGTATTTGGTAATCCCACTAAAAAATCCATGGATATATTTTCCAATTTCCACTCTGGAACTGACAAAGGATGAAGAATCCCCTTTGGTAACTTTGATTATGATTTGACCTATTGAAAATTCAAACACCTCTAGGTAAATTCAGCAATATCTCTTTTCATTCCATCCCACCAGTAATACTCTCGAAGGTCTCTATATATCATAGTGCTGCCAAGATGAACTGAAAATAGAGAACTATGAGCTTCACATAAAAATTCTTTATTCAAGTATGAATAATAAGACACACATAATCTCTTCCCAAATCTAAAAACACAATCTTTATCAATGTAAAATTTATACAACATTCCCTTCTGAACCAATTATATCTTTTTATGCAATTCACTATCTTCCTTCTATACTTGCTTAATTTTATTTTATTGAGATGATTACACTGAAACCTGAAACAAAATAGAGGAATTTCCTGCACCAACAACTTCTAATCCAATTTTCATCAAATCATTAACCAAAGGATCACGTTCTAAATGTAACATGGTTAATATAGCATTACTTTTTCTAATCAAAGCATCAAACACTTTATTTTATTTTCTTAGATGGTAATGAATTGGAAAATAATAATCCTTGATTAGTTCCCACCATTTTCTCTATCTCATGTTCAATTCTTTTTGAGTGAATATATACTTCAAACTTTTTTGGTCAGTATATATTTCACATTTTTCTCTATACAAATGATGCCTCCAAATTTTTAAAGAAAAAACAATAGAAGCTAATTCCAAATCATGTGTAGGGTTATTTAAATCATGAGGTTTCAAATAACATGAATAATAAGCAATTACCTGATCATTACACATTAATATATAACTAGTTCATTTTAATGAAGAATCACTGTAGATGAAAAATTCTCCACTTCAGGAAAGCAGGGCCAGAACTAGAGTATTCACCAATATTATTTTCAATTATTAAAAACAATAATCACATTATTTTGTCCATATGAACTTAACACCTTTTAGAGTAAACTTAGTCAGTGGGATAGATAACCATGAAATTTTTTAAACAAACCTTCGGTAATATCCTACTAAACTAAGAAAACTGCAAATCTTGGTTAAATTTTCAGATCTTTTCCATTCTTCAACAACTTTTGTTTTAGTAGGATCAATAGTTATGCCATATTTTGAAACAATGTGACCAAGGAAAGAAATTTTTTGTAACCCAAATTCATACTTGTTGAATTTATTATATAGTTTCTTTGCTTTCTAGGTTAGAAAAACAACCCTTAGACGAATTTCATAATCCTCTTTACTTTTATAATATACTGAAATGTGATCAATAAACACAACCACAAATTTATCCAAGAACTAATGGAATATTATATTAATAAGACCCATGAATACATAAGGTGAATTAGTTAACCCAAATGACATAACTAAAAATTCATAATGACCATATCTAGTATGAAAGACAGTCTTCAGAATGTTTGCTTCCTTTAATTTCAACTGATGGTACCCCAACCTCAAGTGAACCTTTGAAAAATATTGTGTCCCTGGAGCTGATCAAACAAATCATTAATATGAGGTAAATAATAATTTTTCTTAATAGTGATGTTATTCAAGGATTTATAATCAATGCAAAGTCTCATTAAAGCATATTTCTTTTTAAAAAAAAGGATAGTAAAACCCCATGGTGATGTGCTAGGTCGAATTAAACCTTTATCTAATAACTCATACAATTGATTATTCAAATCTAAAAGTTCAATTTGATACATTTTCTAAGTGGTTTTTAAAATTGTATTAGCATCAGGAACTAATACAATAGTAAATTCAACTTCTCGTTCAGGTATAATACCAAGAAAATCATCAGGGAAAACATCAAGACACTCATTTACCACTAACACATCATTAATACAAATAGTTCATTTATTTTAAACAATATGTGAAAAATAAAATTAATTTCCACCATTAAATCATTTATATACTTATTAATATGTTATCGATAATAATGGTTCATTATTGTACACAAACTGATACTCTTTATGAAAAGAAACTTCTTTAGATCTATATTCAATCTTAACAGAGTAAATAGAAATACAGTTCATACCCAGAATAACATTAAACTATACTAGAGGAAAAAAATAGGATTTGTAGGTAGATTCTTTCCACAGATAATGATAGAAATATTATCATAATTTCCTTTTGCCTTAACATTTCCCTCAGGTGTTTTTACCACAAGTTATATCTTCATTTCTTGAGGTTGAATTTTCAATTTAGAAAAAAAATTCTCAGAAATGGAAGAATGTGTAGACCCTCAATCAAAAAACACATTGGAATAATTTTAATAAACAAACAATGTACCTAATACCACTTAATTTAATGGCCCAACATCTTATTAATTAGTTGAAAATTATTTCACCGCACTTTTATATTTATAGTCTGGCTCCTTCCCATCATTTGGGTTCCTCTTCAGACACTCATTTTCATAATGACCCATCTCATTGAATTTAAAACATTTTACTGATGGTAAATCATATTTTTTCTTATCATTACCATGATATTTTTCATTTTAGTTACGATCCTTATGTCCCATATTACCACATCATAATCACTTACTATATTTCATAAGGCATTCTCTAGTGTGTTTTTATCACAGTTCTCATAAATAGTAAACTTAATTTTATTTCCATCAGACTTTTTTGATGAATTATCCCTCTTCGCCTTCCATCAAAGTCTTTTTTTATTGGTTGTATAAGAACACATGATCATTGAAAAAATCCATTCCCACCGTCTCCACACATCGAACAAGTTTTTCATAACTTTTTAATTCATGATAATCCAATTCCCTTCGATATTTTTCCTTTAATCCTAAGTAAAAAAAAATTATTTTATTATCAAGATCACAGATGAAATTTGGAGCATACCTTCCCAATCGAGTGAATTTTGCTTCTTATGTAGCTACCGAGTTATCCTCCCACCTCAATTCCAAGAATTTTTTTCCATCCTAAGTCGATCCGTCTTAGGAAAATATTTCTCAAGAAAAATATTTTTGAATTCATCTCACTCCAGGGAAAAAATTCCCTAACTATCCATAATATTATTAACCATCGACTACGAATAATTGGTTTCACCTTCAAAATAGTAAACAATAAGACTAAAATTTTGATTTTCTGAACCCCCCATGATATTAAAAATCTTTTACAGTGATTTAATCCACCCTTCAACTAGCACAAGGTCAGATGATCCTCTGAATGATGGGGGATATTGCCTCATTAAATGTTCCACTATTGATATATTACTTTGTGGTTGATCTGGTTGATATCATGCATGGATTCCATCACCATTTATATCCTTTTTAAACTAATCCATCACAATAAAAAGCTATTTAGTTCCGATTCCAACCATCTGAGGTTTCTGATTTCGAAAGTTTTTTTCCTCTAAATGCCATCCCTTCACAGCTGCCCTGTTTCCTATGTCAAAAACCATTCTGAATAGACATATATTAGATGAAGCAATATGTTAATATTTAAATTCTATATCATTTCAATTTTAACATAAAGTAAAAATAATTTATGGACATTTTATTAAAAATATCCTAACCCCTAAAGTTATCTAAATCGACCTTTGATACAACTATAAGGACCCGGTCTTAAATGTTAAAAAATCTCAAGTTAAGTAAAGAATTAAATTCATTCACATTTAGGATACTTTCAGGTTTAGTGTTTTAGAGGATTATATCATCATTCATAAATAACATCCCTCATTCATACAAAGTGGGTATAACTAAAATAATATCTATTTTGTAAAAAATATAAAACTTTTAAAATAAAACATAATTTCTTTTTCTTGATAAAAATATTCATAAAATTCATATTATCACCCTCATTTCTATTACCCATCCTTATACTATATGAATTTTTTTTAAAACTTGGGATGAACATAGAAAATCTCAATAAGGGGTATAAAAGAAGGAAAGAAATTGTTAGTCCTTGAATATTTTAATCTCATGAACACAAAATCATAATTTTCACCCATAAAATGTAAACCCTTTATATTAACTCATAAAAACATAAGATTATTATAAAATTCCATATAAATAATAAATCATAAAGGTAACTTGTGGAATCCATATCATTCTTACATTTTAGCTTTCACAACTACATAGGGAGTAACCTTCATGGTAACATTTGGAATACCCATCATGGTATATTCTCTAAATCTCTTAGGAGAAACCCAAATAGTTAACTCCCTATAATTACCAAATGAATTGGATAACTATAATGGACTCAACCACACTAAATTTATCACTACACCACCCATAATCATATATAATTCCTAAGAACCATAACATAATCATAACACATAAAAAAATCATAAAGGAAAAATAACATTTCCACTTTGAAATCATAAGATATCATTTGAAGCTATTGATATAATCAATCCATTATCAAAATCATTTTCAATACCAAAATACCTGAAAAGGGAATATGGCATTTATTTTTCTTTTAAAAACATTACGAATTATAGAGAAATCCAAATATTAAATAATGTTCATGATGAAAGAAAATTCATTATCGTCATATATGTTAAAAAACATTCCTTTTGTCATTTATAAAAATGATTCATATAAAAAGATTCATTTTGAAAGCCCTTGAATGAAATTAAATTTTAAAGGGTTTGATTATACACCTTATAAAAAAAGGCGGTGTATAATATCAAAATATGACTCAATGAAAGGAGATTGAGACGAAGTCCCTTACCTCGAGTCCGATTCATCTTGTATGTTATTTATCTTACTAAATAATAAACTTAGGTTGATTTATAATTTATTTATAACATTTTTCATGTTTATTATTTCTCTTATATCATTTATTACCATGTTCTAAGAATCAATTAAATACTTAAACTCACGTTGGACGTTTTGTCAATATTCGGTACTTGAGTTCAAGATGATTATTGTATGATGCCAATAGTCAAAGTGGTCTTGATTCTATCATCTCCAGAATAATATTAATGACATAATAATAACTTTCATATATAAATTATATGTCTAAATCAAACCATTTATGTGTGGTTATGAAAAACTAATAACGTTATAATCATGGAGACATTATACCTTACGTACGCATGAGTAACGTTTCCATTTTTCAATGATCATTATCTAAATAAGGTAATTGTCATTTTATATTTTCATAAGAATAATAATATCATTTAAATAATACTAACCATTCATATATACTTATATATATATATAATACATGTAATGTGGTGAATAAAAATGTCTTACATCGCTTCGTGGTGGTGATAGTTCACACACACGCACAAACGACATTATCATTTTTTTGTGCATGGAAGGTAAGAAAATAATTGATATATTATTTCATTATAATGATATATATGTCATTAATATCATATATAAATATTAATTTTCTCATTATTACCAGTATTATGAGATGGTAATGAAAAAAAAATTATATCGTTTTGTGGTGGTGATAGTTCACACATACATACAAATGATTAATTATTTTTCCATTTAATGGAATCATAGATGGATTTAGGTGATGATATTAACATAAAACCATATAATTATATTTAGGATACTGTATTTATTATCTCATCATGGTTGGAGAATATTTTTATGAAGTGTAAGGAGAAATAAAATAGAAACACTTAAATAAAAATGTTACCTTTTCTTCGGACGACCACCTTTTCTTAACAACTTAACACCTCTAAAGAGGGTGTTTTGTGTAAAATAAGGCATCTATAATATGGGGATTAATTATAGTAATGGTTTTGGGTAGATATTGGTGGAAAAAAAATGTTTTTTTAAGTGTAAGTAATAGAGATGAATGAGTTTTATTTTATAGGAGAGGGGAGGGGCACTCTTGAAATTGTTAAAAATATTAAATTAATATATATTTATTTTTTATTCCAAATGGATATAAATTAAATTATTTATAAGATAAGATTATTTTGGGTCACAATATATTCATCCAATTAAAATTATATAACTTTTATTATTTTTTAAACCTTGCCTTTTTGTTTTAATCCTTATGAATTCTTACCGTGACATTATGTAATTTACAATTTGAGAGTAAATATAATTACAATAAAATTCCAAACGACAAAAAATGAGTCATTAATGTAATATTTATTCTTAAAACAATAATATTTCTGAAGTATATATTTTTATTAATTTTATATCATTTAATAAAATATAATTTATTTTATAATCTCATAAATGTCAATTTTGACACTATTCACTACTTCACTTTTTAAAAATATCATAACAACTTGATTTCTTCAAAAAAACTATTTTAACTCATCCATAACATGTTAAATTAATCCATAAAATTATTATATGACATAAATTATATAAAATTATATTTATTTTAATATTTATAATATCATTTATTTGATACTTTCATTAATTAAGAAATTACGACATCATCATTCTATACCATTTAATTTAATTATTTATTTCCTAAAAAATATAAATAAATTACCATGATATAGATAATAATTATATATTTATAAATAATATTTATAGTCAAATATTTCACTTATATAACCCCATATTAAAATTGTTTTAGTTATAAGAGACATGGTTATGACATCTTTGTCTCTACTTTAAATAAAATGTTATAAATGTCATAATCAGGACCAAATGGATTAAAAAGAGCACAATTTCGGCCCAAGGATTTTATTGGTCTAAAATAACTCATCCAATTATACTAGGACAAGTGTTAGGGTAGTTTTATAATATTTATAATATTATTTTAACATTTAATTACCCGATTTACCTTTAACTTTGGTAATAAAAATAATTACTAAAGTTACTATTCATAAAGCCCAAAAAATAAAAGGGTGATATTTAGATAATTTTAACCTTATTATTACAAATATTAAATCCATTTTCTCAAAATTCAAAACACATAATTGCATAAATTAGTTAAAAATAAACCTCGTTGATGGAATAAGAAAACATGTTTTTTAAGTAAAACGTTCAAAAGTTTACATAGTTTTTATATCTAATTTCAATATAAAATTGATTTCAATGACTTAAATTTTATTAATTGATAGAACACAATCTTATTATAATTTAAAACCAATTAAAATTATAATATAACTATATAAATAAATTAGACAAAAAAGTATTTTTGAATTAAAATGCAGTATTTTTCACTATTCATTAAAATATGAAATTTAATAGAACAATATCAAAATTTTAACCAAATTAAAATTTGAAGTTCTTCATATATAGAATAAGTTTAATTTTTCATATAAAAATTATAAAATTTGAAAAAACTATATTTAAAATAGGTTCGCCATCAAAAGGTGGTAAAAAAACCTTTTCAAAATATTAGAGCTTTTTATGCTTAACATTAGATTTTATTCTTATTTCAAGACTATAAAATTTATTATATGAATGTAAAAAAATTTAATAACCATGTGTAAATTTAATATATTTAGTTATATCCATTCCCTCTAATACAATGACTAGACGATAACTACGACTTAAAATAATATTATTAATAATATATTATTTTTCGGTATAACTCAATATTACATGCAATGTAATATTTTGGAGAAACCCATTGTTGCGTGTCAGATACACTATCATACATAAAAAAAATATTTAATATAAAATTACTATCTAATTCATAAATATTAATAGATATGAAAATGTATTATTCTATAATTACCTCAGATGTTATATTCGGTGTGCGGAGAATGTAGAATTAGAGTTCACTAATGATCATGTATTCAATGATATCAAGAAGAAAAAGGTCTGTTTGGTAGGAAATGGGAAATAATTGAACAAATAAACCTAGAGGTAATAAAAAAAGTTATTATCTTGTGATATATGTAGTAAAAAACATCCTGGGGAATATTTGGTAAATTTTGTAAAGTGTTATTGATGTGGTAAGTTTGGTCACATGGCTTGTGATTGCAAAGAAAAGATTAATGAACAATAAAATAACGGGTTAATCAATAGCCATACATTGATGATATGTTTTAGTTACAATGAGTTGGGTCATTATGATAACATGTGTCTGAATTTAGTTACTCTAAATGGAAATCATCAAGACTGAAATTAGAAAGGCATGGAAAAATATTTTTCTACCATGGTTGGAGCAGGGACATATAATGAAGGAGTGATAGGTATATTACTTATTTATTTGAATTATTCAAATACCTTTTTTGACTCTATATATTCACATTAATTAATTTATGATAAATTTTCAATAGTACTAGTAATTTCAAATCATGAATATATGAAAGAACATTTGGTGAAACTCTAGGTGGAAATTTTAAAGAAACCATATTTTATAGGAATATTCTTATTGTTATCAGTGGAATGGTCTTTCCTATAAATCTTGTCGAACTTACCATGGTAGAATTTGATATTATTTTTGGGTATGGATTGGATTTTAGTTTACCATTCTAAGATAGATTGAATATCCAAGAATGTTTTGATCAATGATTTCATATCTTTGATATCCTACCAAGAAGCTAAGAAATTTATTAGAAATGGAATTTAAAGTTACTTAGCACATGTTGTTGAAAAGAAAGAAACTATATAGATTAATAATGTCTTAGTAGTGAATGAATATATGGATTTTTTTATTAATGATTTATTGGGTGTTATTCCTGACCGAGAGGTTGAGTTTACTATTTACTTAGTACTAGATTCAAAGAAAATTTCAAAAACCCCTTATCAAATGGATCAAGTAGAACTTTTGGAATTGAGAAAGAAATTGCAGGAGTTTCTAGATAAAGGTTTCATTTTTCCAAGTACATAACCTTGGGGTTATTGTGTTTTTTTTGTTAAAAATAAATATGTTTCCATGAGAAATTTTATTGATTATAGATATTTTAATAACATCACTATTAAGAACAAGTATCCTTTGCCACATATAGATGAATTGTTTGATCAAATCTAGGGAGTGTAATATTTTTTGAAGATTGATCTCAGGTCAGGGTACCATCATTTGAAGGTTAAGGGGGGAGATATTCCAAATACTTCATTTTAGACTATATATGGGTACTATGAGTTTATAGTTATTACCTTTGGGTTGTCTAATGCACCAACTATATTTATGGATCTTATGGATAATGTATTCCATGAATATTTGGATAAGTTTGTGGTTGTGCTTATTAATGATATATTTGTGTTTTCTAAAAGTCATGAGGATCGTGAAAGACACTTAAGGATTGTTTTTCAAACCTTAAAAGAAAATAAACTATATGGAAAATTTAATAAGTATGAATTTTGGTTGCAACAAATTTATTTAATTGGTCATATTTTTTCCAAAGATGGAATAATGGATGAACCTACTAAAAGTAAAGTTGTTTAAGAGTGTCCAAGACCTACCAATGTAAAAAATATTTGTATTTTTTTTGTTTTATAAAGTTACTATTGGTAGTCTGTTAGAAATTTCACTCGGTTATCTAGCCCTCTAACAAAGTTAACTTAAAAATGAGTGAAATTAATCTAGATGGAAGAATATAATGATTGTTTTCAGGAACTAAAAATATGATTCTTGAAAGATCCATTTTTTGAATTTAGCTATAGAGATGGTAAATTTTTTATCTACAGTGATGCTTCATTGAGGGGTCTTGGTTGAATTCTGATGTAGAATGGTCATGTAATTTCTTATGATTCTTTGAAACTAAAAACGCATGAGTTAAATTATCCCAAACTTTATATTCAATTAGCCAATGTGGTTATTTATTTAAAAATTTGGATGCATCATTTATATGGATCCAAGTGTGAAATATATACTGATTATAAAAGTTCAAATTATATATTACCTCAAAAAGAGTTGAACATGAGACAAAAAAGATGTTTAGAACTGATTAAGTATTATTACTGCACAATTATTTATCATCCTGTAAAAGAAAAAAAAGTATCTGATGATTATTGTTAGAAAAATAATGCTACATTAAATGACAACAGATCTTTGAGTGGGGCATGAATCTATATAGATGAGGGCCCAAGGGTTACAGATCCGCAATCATATATTTTTTTCGAGTAGAATCGGTGGTGAAACGATGAATAAAATGAAGAGATAGTCCATGCAGGTCAACATGGACAAAATTCGGTGGTTGGTGGTCCGTGGTGGCGTGAGCAGGTGGTGTGTACGGATTGCGGTGGTGCGAGGAGGAGATGATGGGGGTCTGTGGTGGCACAACCAGGCACTGAAAGGGGTTCCAGTGAGGTGTCCAACATATCTAGTGCTATGAGAGGTGGTTAAGTGAGGTCACAGGTTGCTGGCGGGAGTTGGGATTGGGTGCACTGGGCGGGCTAGTGGATGACAGAGGCGGTCAGAGGAGATGACAACTAGTAGAGAAGGCCGACGACACGCAGCCAGGGTGGGGACCCACCTGGGAAATGGGGGGGGGGGACCCTAATGGGAAACAGAAAAATATAAAGTATAAATAATAATAATAATAATAATAATAATATTATTATTATTATTATTATTAACTTATTTATACCCTAGTAACTTCCCCGTACGGTGTCTGACTGACACGTCGTCAGCGGCGACATGAACCTAACTTCACGATAGTATTTTTTAAGACCAATTTTTGGTAACTTTATCCAAACAATAGATAGGGTATATAAAATTCCCTAAAATAATAATAATAATAATAATATTTTTAAAATAATGATTTGAACGTAACTCTTAAATGGAGCATCCGTTTTACGTACCATTAGTGGCGACGTGATCCTACTTTCGAGACGGACCTTTTGAGGCCAGTTTAAAAATATTATATTTTGGTTTCATGGATAAATTGCATGAATCTTCTAAATATAATAATAATATAATAATTATTATTATTGGGGTTTTTTGTATCGTGCCTAAATCTTACATACAATGTCCGATTGACGTGCCATCAGCGGCATCATGACCCTGAAATTGAGGAAGACGTTTCAAGACCGATTTCGGGTGATTAAACCGAAATCGAGGTGCAGAACCCATGAAGCCCAGTTTGGGCATGTTGCGGTGAAATGTGAATTTTTCACAGGGTGTCTATCTTGGACAAATTAATAGTTGATCCCGTGTACTTTTCCATAAGGATTGCAACTTAGTGATCCCTATGTTTTATTTTGGGAACAGGATGTGGGCCCCATGAAGCACCATTCGTGTACGATGCTGTGTGATGCAGATTCTTCACTGGGTGTCCGATTCGGGCGAATGAATAATCAATCATGAGCATTTTTCCACAAGGATCACAATAGTGTGATCTGATTGGTTATACAGAGTTGTTTGAGAAGTAATGTTAGTAAAATTAAATTTTCTCCCTTTAGATCAACAACAAGAAATTTGAATTCATCAGCCTTTTGGAAAGAGGTGTCATTTACTATAAGAGTAAACTGGAATGCCTAGGGGTAATTGATCGCAGTTTAGTACCTGAGTATAGATAGGTACACATCTTGGAGATTATGTGGGGCCACACATCTTGTAGGCCCCAAATTTTCTGTGTACCACTTAATGAATCTTCTATCTCTCACATATCCTTATTTTGGACTTAGATTTTGTCCCAAGAGTAGCCTATCATTTGTGTTTTTTCCCATAGAACCCAATGGTTCCATCCGTAGTGTCCTTAGAAATATGATGCAATATGTTTTGGGCATGACGCCATTTCATGAGATGTCCGACAATGGCTGTGATCAGGCAGGTTCATCAGAGTATCTCAAGCTTACCATCCATTAGGTATGGAAAATGTAGTTCCTCAATGATTTTTTAGAGGTACCATATAGTTGGGATTTCCAGAGTAGTTCTAAGATTACCCTATAGATGGGCTGGGCAGTGGGTTCCTTGACAGTAGTTCCAAGCTTACCCTCCAGCTGGGCTGGACAATGGGTTCTCCAATGGTAGTTCCATGCTTACCCTCCAACTGGGCTGGGAATTGGGTTCCCCGATGGAAGTTCTAGGTACCCTCCAGTATACTGTCCTTCAATGGGGATGGGCAGTGGGTCTCGTCGATGATGCCTTCGGGGAAGTACACTCCAGTGGATTACCCTTCAGCGGGGCTGGGCAGTGGGTCCCCGTCGACCTCTGGGTGATGATCCTTCGTGAATACCTGATGACTAGAGTGGAACCCTCTAGTTGGGCTAGGCATGGGTCCTCAACCTTGAGTCACGACCTCTTAACTATGAATATTTGTGATGAGACATGATTTGATATAACTTTAAACTCACAAGGAAGAGGGACACTTTCCCCACCAAGATGCATCTTTGTGACGTAACCTAAAACCATGCAGGCGAGTCAGTTCCTCTCAAAATAGAGTATCAAGATGTTGTGATTTATCCCCTCTAACTTGTGTGTTTAGGGAAGACATGTAAGATGTTGGGCATCATTGGTGGTCACTTCTAGAACTATTGTAAACTCTTTTCTTGGGATGAGATGTGATATGGATATGCCCTTACTCTCTCATTTGAGATTATTTTACTAAGAATATATATATATATATATATATATATATATATATATATATCCAATTGTAGTACCCACTCCTTGGGTTTTGGTTACTCTCCTTCCAGGAGAGGTGAAGACGCGCGGGGTATGTCACATGCTTTTTGTGTCCAACTTCTCGTGTTTTGACAATTTTACTCTCCTAATATAGGTAGTGAAGACTCAATGAGAAGTTTATCTTCTCACCATTTGGATCTCCTTGTGTTTGGATGATCTTAATTTCACTATGTTGTTGGTTTGAGCTATACTCTCTACTATACCTTGTTCTATCTACTAATTTCCTCTTTAGTTGTATCTCCTACTGCTCCCCCTTTACCTTTTTGTGATGTTTCATACTGAATATTTTTACACTCACCCCTGTATGGGATTTTTCCACGCATATTGGGCCTTATAACGATGATAGACAGGTTGATCGTGAATCCAGAAGAGCATAAAGATACAGGTTCTTGGACCATGTATGGTGTTCATAGCTTGGGATCCAGGAGTGAGGCTGTTTCATCTATTTGACTTTTTAGTTACTGCCAAGTTGTGGAAACATTCTAGTTAGGCATGTACTTTCCCCCTTTTTTCCTTTCAGTTTACTTTACAACACCTATACTTTTACTTTTTAGAGGCCGATGCATGTTTGTGGTTTATATATATAGTAGTGTTATATGTTTGTTTTCATTTACATATTCACTTTTTCATTGATTTGGTTGCATTTGTGTGTATAGGTTCTTATTAAAATGACTCCCTGAGTTTATTATGCCTTCATCGCTTATTGCCTCCCCCTGGCCTATAGAGGTGGGCTTGGGGTAGTTACAACTCAAGCCCCGACTTGGGTAGGCTTGTGACAAAGTGGTATCAGAGGCAGTTTGACCCTTGAGACGTTGTTTATATGTTTCACTAAAAAGGTATTGGTTGGGTTTAGGGAAATAGTGTCAATGTTTCTCGAGTGCAGATCTCAGGCTAGGGAGTCCAATGATGGTGCAACGACAGACGTATCCATTCACCAATACCCTGACTACTTTCTTGTCAACTCAGAACCCTAAGACATTTGCTGCAAGGATCAATGGTACATGCATCATATAGTATTGATTATTTTACTATCCTTCTTAGGTTAGTTCCACATTGATGTTGATATATGAATATATATATATATATATATATATATATATATTCTCATTTGACCGCGGTACTCCTTGATATGTTTCAAGATTCCTCCACGATGATAGCCAGCCTGGATACTAGATCTAGTTTCTGACAATGATTATGTGAGCAACGAGGCCTTAATTATGGATCTATCATGCGATCCCCTTCCTCCAGGTGGGAATGTAGTAGCACATCCACCTGTTGAGAAGTAGTTAGTCCTAACAGAGCAGGCTGAGGACACTTACAGGTTGAACATACTCTATGAGTTCCAGCACTAGAGATGGATGCAGTTTTTCGATGTGCTAGATCCTCAGGTAGAGGAGGTTTGGATGGAGTCGGTAGTCTACCTATTCAGGATTGTTCGGACACCGCAGGATCATATGGTGGATTTAGTAGCCAGTCTTTTCCATGAAGTAGCTAGGTTTTGGTGGATTCTGGTTACTCAGATGCATGATGAGTCCGTACTCTTGTGGGATGAATTCCAGCAACTATTTTGCGAGGAGTAATACCCCTCCTACTTATGATTTGTCTGGATTTAAAGATATTATAGATCTTCAGTAGGGAGGAATAATAGTGGATGAGTACGAGATTGGGTTTTTAGACTTTACTTGGTAGTCTTTGTATGCAGTCCACGATTTCAAATTCTGAGACTAGAAGTTTGAGCAGGGTCTCCATAGATAGATCTATGCCAGTGTAGTACCCTTGTGCATTCCAACCTATGCCGAGGTGTTGGAGCAGGCACTGGTGACATAGAGCTTACTGTCCAACAGGCAAGGTCACATGGTACGAGACTGCCTGATTAGACATGCCAAGCTTCCCAGGACGATGGTAGATAGACAACCATGATAGAGATAACACCATGATCAGGGATATCCCAGGTGAGGAAAGGGTGGTTCCTAGGGAGGCGGTGCTGGAAGAGGAGTAGGAAGAACTGTGGTTGGTGGATGATGCTATGAGGTCCTTCCACCACTACCAGGCGGCCCATTTCAGGATCAGGGAGTAGGTGTCCGAGGCTGCGGGCAGCTACATACTATATATGTCTATGATCCTATAGCACATGAGATGATAAGAGGTACACTTTGTGTCTCTTCTACTTCTTATTATAGAAATTTTTAGACACTATGTGAGGTACTCTTTTCTCCCTGCTTCTTGATTTAGAATTTACCAGGGTGACACAGAGCATCATTTTAACTTTGTTTTGGTGGTTTTCGATGTATCTTTGACTGCACAAGGAAGAGGGGTCATTCCCCCATCGAGATGCGTTTTTGTTATGTGAGAAAAACCTTGAGGGCGAGTCAGTGCCACCCAAAGTGAATAGTATCGAGGGTTGGTGGATGAGTCCCTCTGAATTGTGAATTCACAGTGGGGTTGTGTAGTGAAGTGTTAGAGAAGGTCTTGACATTTCTAGTGGAGCTTTTATATTTAAGCTCATTTTTATTTTAGTGACACCAGTGGGTTTGGCGGAGTGCTTAGTTTGGAAATTACTCTCCCTCAAAGAGAAGCGAAGATGTGCAGGGTATGTCACATTCTTTCCATGTCTAGATTCTTGATGTTGGATGACTTTACTCACATTCCTTATTCGTTGGTACCTTTTCAAACTCAACTTCAACCTTGATACAATAGTTATCAAGTATAGGTCAAGGTGATGGAGACCCCGTGAATAGGACTACACGACTCACTACTTGGTGCTGGCCATGATAGTTTTCTCTTTAAGGATATGGAGACACTACCTTCTAGGGGAGCGCTTTTTGGTTTACTTAGGAAACTAGAGTTTTAGGTACCTCTGCACCCAGAGAGTCCTGAACCTAAGACAGGGATGTTGCCTAAAGTTCCTACTGGACTATAACTTCGAAATAGTTACACTCTGAGAAAGGGAAAAGTTGTAGCAGATTCCATTTGTAGGAAGTCCTAGGCTCACCTGGTGCGGGAACTTTTAGAGCAGTTAGCTTCCCTGTAGTTAACCCTAGTGGAGCAGGAGGGTACAATTTTTCTTCAATCAATGATATTGAATCTTTTACTTATTGAGCACGTAAGAGAGTCTCAGTTGTGAGACATTGACTGTGAAATACCATGTGAAAAAAATATCCTTAGGTGTTTCACCAGATGGATATTCTGAAGGAGGGAATCATGAGACCCTATTCTAGGAAAACACAGTGATTCCAGTCATGAAGTGGGATGTAGAGGTTCATCCAGGAAAACTATCCCCCATGTTTTATTGGGAATTTTGAGACCGTGTAGAGAGTTGGCGGGGTTGCCTACAACTTTTCCCTACCCCCAATAGCTGGAGTGGGTGGACGATGTCTCTCATGTGTCGCATCTAAGCTGGTACATGCATGATCCTATTCACATCATCAACAGGAGAAGACCTTAGGAGGATGGACTATCCCCTTGGTTCGCATGACGTGGAAGCATAGAAACGTGCAGGAGAGTTCCTAGGAGTGGGAGAGTGAGGCGTGAGTTCAATTACATGAGTTTTTTTCCCAAGTTTTTCTTTTCAGGGATGAAAATATTGAAGGAGGGAATGATTTAGAGACCTGGGTTTTTCCTTGTAAGACTTTGGAATATTTCCTCATATATTTACAGAGCTAGGTGATAATATAGAGTGAGATTCTGAGTCCCGGTGTGCCCGGAATAAATTTATAAAAATATTAAGTATATTTTATACTATGCACATGATGGAAATAAGATATATCTTAAATAGTAGCTCAGATCAGAAATCTGAGGGCATAGTTGAGTCCATATCATGACGTTTACCCTAGGCTGGACATAACTTTTATTGGCATGGGCCTTCTATAGAAAAATCCACAGAGGACGTAACCAAAAATAAAATAATTAAATAAAATTATTTTATTTGTGACACTACTTTGAATAACTTCTGAACGGGGACTTGGATTAGAAATATGAGACCACCATTGATTTTTTAGTGTAGTGTTTCACCTAGAAACAACCTAAAATGAGAGGTCATGGGAGGTTCGGATCCCGTGATCATTGGAGGGTATAGTAAGGAGGTTTATGGAAACCCAAGTGAAATCCTATAAATTTGTTTTTATGAAATTTCATTTGGGTTGGACACTATTTCCCTTTCCACCAATGAAGGCTTCTCCTACCTCCCTTGATGAATTCAAGGCGAAGATTTGGCAGATCGTAGAGGAATGAAGGATAACCTGTTGCTGATGAAAAACAGATCAAATCGAGGTAGGATTTTGTTTGCATTGAATTCCACATCCCTGTCTTCAAATTCTTGAATCATAAATTTGTGTTCATTGTCGATTGATTTGTTCACAAACATCTGCATCAATGGACAAAATAACACGACCATAGATCTATATTTTGATCCTAATTGTTTCTCCCATTTTATCTGTTCTTCATGCATTATTCATCATTTACTTTTTTAAATGTTGAAATAACAATGGATATTTGAGCGGGGCATGGATCTTTGTAGATTGGGGCCCGAGGGTTATAGATTTGTGATCATCTCTTTGTTTTTAGTTGAATATGTGGTTCAAAAATGACCGGAAGGTGGAGTCTGTCTATGCGGGTCAACCAGGACATAATACGGCGGTGGGCGGTCCATGACGACATGAGAAGGCGGTGCAGACAGTCCGTGAAGGCGTGAGCAGGTGGTCTACGGCGGCGCGAGCAGGTGGTACTGGTGGTCTACAGCGGTGCAAGCAGGTGGTATGGGTGGTCAACAGCGGTGCGAGTAGGTGGTGACGGTGGTCCAACATGGTGCGAGCAGGCGGTGACTGCGGTCCGCGGCTGCGTGAGCAGGACATGACGATGGTCTGTTACAGCACGAGCAGGCCATGACGATGGTCTGTGGTGGCACAAGTAGGTGCTACAAGGCGGTCTGGTGAGATGGCTGACAAATCTAGTACTGTGAGAGGTGGTTCGATGAGGGTGCAGATGACCAGCAAGGCCCAATGGTTACATACCTCTGATCATATCTTTTTTTCGAGTTGAATCGGTGGTGCAATGATGTTCGGAAGGCAGAGCCGGTCCATGCGGGTCTACCAGGGGGGGACCTTATGGGGAAATAAAAAACAGAAAATAATAATAATAATAATAATAATAATAATGATATTATTATTATTTACTTATTTAAACCCCCATAACTTCCCTGTGAGGCGTCCGACTGACGCACCGTCAGTTGTGACATGATCCTATCTCTACAGAGGTCTTTTTTAAGACTAATTTTTGGTACCTTTCTCTAACCTGGGGATAATATCTATAAAACTCTCTAAAATAATAATAATACTATTATGTTCAAAACGCTGATTCAAATGTAACTCCTAAACAGAGAATCCGTTTTACGTGCCGTTTGCGGCGATGCAGTTTTATTTTCAAGACAAACATTTTGAGGTGAGTTTGGGAATTTAATATTTTGGTCTCATGGATTGGTTTCATGAGACATCAAAATATAATAATAATAATGTAATTATTATTATTGGGTTTTTTTGTATTGGGCCTAACTTCTTTATATGACGTTCGATCGACGCGCCATTAGTGGTGTTGCGACCATAAAATTGAGGTAGATGTTTCAATACTGATTTTAGGTGCTTAAACCAAAATCGAGGTGTTGTCCCCATGAAGCCCAGTTCGGTCGTGTTGCGGTGAAATGTGATATTTTCCCTGGGTATCTGTCTTGGAAAAATGAATTGTCGATCCCATGTGATTTTATGTGAGGATTGCAACGATGCAATCTGCATGTTTTATTCTGGAATCAAGATGCGGGCTCCACAAAGCACTATTCGTGTATGATGATGAGAGATGCAGATTCCTCATATGCTGTCCAATTTGAGCGAATGAATAATCTAACATGTATATTTTTTTGCAAGGATCGCAATGGTATAATCAGTTTAGTTATTTGGGTTCGTTTGGGGATCCATGTCAGTAAAATTACGTTTTCACACTTCAGATCAACAATGAGAAACATGGACTCATCAGCCTTTTGGCTAGAGGTGTCATATACTCTGGGGGAACATTGGCATGCCTAGGGGTACTTGATCGCGTTTAGTACCTGAGTATGGATAGGTACATGACCAGGTCATGAGGTGGGGCCACACATCATGTGGTCCCCACACACATCGTGTACCACTTAATGAATCTTTTATCTCTCATATCTCCTTATTTTGGACTCGTATTTTAGACCGCGAGTATCCTATCCTGAGTGTTTTTCCATGTAGAACACGATGTTTCCCTTCATAGTGGATTTAGAGATATGATGTGAGATGTTCCAGGTGTGATGCCATTTTAGGAAATGTCTAACGATGGCTGTGATCAGGTAGGTTAATCAGAGTATCCCATTCTTACCATACACCAGGGATAACCAGTGTAGTTCCTCAATGATTTCCATGAGGTACCATTCAGGTTGGATGGCCAGAGCAGTTCCAGGATTACCCTCCAGCTTGGATGGGCAGTAGGTTCCCTGAAGGTAGTTCCGAGATTATCGTCAAACTGGGCTAGGCAGTGGGATCCCCGATAGCAGTTCCATGCTTACCCTCTAGTTGGGCTAGGTAGTGGGTTCCTCGATGGCAGTTCTGGTTACCCTCATGCATACTACCCTTTAGTGGGGATGGGTAGTGGGTCCTATCGATGATGATTTCTGAGTAGTACCCTCTAGAGGATTACCCTTCAGTGGGGCTGGGCAAGGGGTCCCCGTAGTCTTCCAGGTCATGATCCCCCCGATGTACTAGGGCATCAAAACCTGATGACTAGAGTGTAACCCTCCAGCCGAGCTGGGAATGGGTCCTCGACCTTGAGGCATGACCTTTTGACTATGCATATTACGGTTTGACATAACTTTGGAATCACAAGGAAGAGAGACAGTTTAACCACCGAGGAACGTCCTTGTGATGAGACCTAAAACTGTATGGGTGAGTTGGTGCAACCCAATGTGGATAGTATCAAGGTGTGGTGATTGATCCACTTTGGATTGCATGTTCAGGGAAGATGTATGGGATACTAGGCATCATTGGTGGTTATTTATAGAACCATTGTAAACTTTTTTCCTAGGCTGAGGTGTGAGATAGGGGTCCTCTTACTCTCTCATTTGGGCCTTTTTGACTGAACATATATATATATATATATATATATATATATATATATCCTATTGCAGTACCCTCTCATTTGGTTTTGGTTACTCTCCTTCCAAGAGAGGTGAAGATGCGTGGGGTATTCCTCATGATTTCTGTGTCTAGATTCTTCTGGCTTGATGAGTTAACTCTCCTACTATAGGTAGGAAAGACTTGGTGAGAAGTTCATCTTCTCACCATTTTGATCTCCTTATATTTGGATGAGTTTACTATCACTCTTTTATTGGGTTGAGCTATACTCTCCACTATACATTGTTCTATCTACTGCTTTCCTCTTCAATTGTATCTCTTACTACCCCCTTGTCCTTTTGGGGGCATCCTACTAAGTATGTTTATACTCACTCCTACGTGGGCTTTTCCTGCACATATCGTTCTATATGCAGACGATAGATAAGTTGAACATGACCTCAGAGGATCATAGGGATATGGGTACTTGGACCATGTATGGTGGTCATATCTTGGGATCTAGGAGTGGTGATCTCTCAACTATTTTACTTTTCAGTTACTGCTAGATTGTGACACTTTTATGGTTGGGTGTGTACTTTTCCCCGTTTTACTTTTAGTTTAATTTACAACACCTATACTTGTACTATTTAGAGGCTGATGCATGTTTGTAGTTTATATATATATATATAACAGTGTTGTATGTTTTTTTATTTCCCTTTACACTTTTTCATTGAGTTGGTTGCATGTGTGTGTACATGTTCTTAGGAAAAGTCCTCCTTGAGTTTTTGTGCATTCGGTGCTTATCGCCACCCCCTGGCCTATAGAGGCAGTCATGGGGTAGTTGCGGCTCAAGCCCCATCATGGGATGGGTCATGATGGTTAAGAAGGGTAAGTTTCATGAATTTAATGCTGAGAAAGAAGATGTTTTGAGATTTGGAAAGAGATTATGTGTGCCTTTTGATTCTCATTTGAATAAATAATTATTGAGTGAAGCTAATAGTTCCCCATTTTCAGTTCATCCTAGTAGTACTAAGATGTATATAGACCTTTGAGAGTATTACTGGTGGGATGTAATGAAAAGAGATATTTATAAATTTACCATGAAATTTTTGACTTTTTAACAGGTTCAAACAAAATTATAATTACCAAAGGGTATGATTTAGTCTTTTCTAATTCTAGAGTGGAAATGGTAAAATATATCCATGGATGTTGTAGTGGGATTTCTAAAGACATATCAAGGTAATAATGCGATTTGGGTTATTATTAATCAATTAACTACATAGGTGCATTTTATCACCATTTGATAAACTATGTATTTGGATCAAATTTCTTGATTGTAACTTAAGGATATATTCATGTTACATGGAGGTCCCATCTCTATCGTATCAAACCATGATCCCAGGTTCAATTTAATTGTTTAGAAATGACATTATAAGTCATTGGCTAGTGAAATTAATTTCAGTATAGATTTTCATACTCAATTTGATGGATAATCTAGAAGAACAATTCATACCTTGGAAGACATGCATCTTTCTTGTTCGGTGGATTAAAAAGGAAGTTGGGATCAATATCTTTCTTTATTTGAATTTTCTTATAATAACAGTTCTGATTCTAGTATACATATGGAACCTTTTGAGGCTTTATATGGAAAGCGATTTAGGACTCCTTAATTTTGGGATTAAGTAGGAGAAAATAAGCTCATGGGAATATATTTGGTAGGGTAAATTCTTAAGAAGTTGAAGGTAATTCATAAATATAAGAGGAAATCTTAGATAAGGAAGAAAATTTATACAAATAATCAGAAGAAAGATCTTTCTTTTGAGATAGGTGATCATGTTTCTGTTAATGTATATCCATGGGAAATTGTTATTTATTATGGTAAAAATGTGAATTTAACCCCATGGTTTATTATACCATATGAAATCCCAGATAAAGTTGGATGAGTTTCATACTAAGTGGATTTTCCTATGATTTTATCCCAGGCACACAAAGCTTTTCATGTTTTGATGTTAATAAAGTATTTATAAGGATCCGACCTTAAATAATACATATTCTAGATATTTTAAAACTAGAAATCAATTTCTTTTCATGAATATATTTTAGGTTTATAGTTTTAGATAATTAGGACTAAATCATAAATGGTATATCCATACAATATAAATGGACACATATACACAGTATCCATTTTTTCTATAAATTAAAAGTCTTTAAAATAAAACATGTTTTCTCTTCATGAGAAATCTTCAAAATTTTCCCCTTGATCTCAACCTTGTCTCTAGTCCCCCTTAAATCCAGTGGTTTTTTTAAAACATGGGATGATCATAAAATATCAATAAGGGACATAAAATGAATTAAACTATTAGTCTAGTGAAAATCCATAAAATCATTTTCTCTTAAAAAAACATTTTTTTACCTCGAAAAAAGGAATCATATTTTCAATAAGATATTTATCATTCTTTTTAAAAATCAAATGATTTTCTAGAAAACTCATAAGAAAACATATAATATGTAAGTGGATAACTTGGGATATCATTTTTTATATCACTATTATAAATGGAATAACCAATATGAACAACCTCTAAATCCGGAGTACCCAATGCATTAGAGGTTATAACATAACCAAACATCCTTGGTTTATCATGGAACCACCCATCATTGGTTAATAACATATTCATACTTCCCTGGTTTATCACAGAACCACCCATCATTGGTTTATAACAGAACCACCCATCATCATAAAAAATTTCCACGAACTATAAAATAAACATAAATCATGAAGTATTGCATCATAAAACACTCCATAAAGAAAATAAACTTTCAATTTTTAAAATCTCTCATTTTAAAAAACTATGCATGTACAATGGAAAATATTTTCTTTAAAAGTAACCATAAAAACTTGTAAAAAAATATTCAAAATATTAAATCAACATGAAAGAAGTAATTTTTTTTCATTACATAAATATAAAAAAAATTATTTTTGATTTTTTTATAAATAAAAATTAAAAGAGGAATTTAAAAGGAAAGTCCTTTACTCATGTCCAACTTCCTTCAAACGTGTTAAAACCCCCTCTTGAATATCATCTCATTAGGAAACTACTTAAAGAACTTGGAAATGGTCTTTTGGTGAGACCAATAACAATAGAATGTGGATTGGGACGAGGATAAGAGAATTTGGTAGAGGATGGTTGAGCTAAAAGAATCAAGGTGGTGAAAATAGGTTAAGGAAGGAGTGCCCTTTTATAGCTGAGGTGAGGGGAATTTAATGAATTTCTTAAAATAGTAAAATATAATTAATGCTATTTCAGGGAAAAAGACTTCCAAATGAACTATAAAGCATAGAAGATGAAATTATCGAGAAAATATTATCCAATTTGGTCTTCTTTAAGTTTTTTTATGATTTTGAAATAATTTAATAAAATATTATATTCATGAAAAATAATTGTTTTCAAATTTAATACTATTCATTAATGTGACTTTAAAAAAATCAAAAAAAGTTTAAAATTCAAAAAAAATATTTTATTATATCCTAATAATGTAATAATTATCTATAGAATTCATGGATCAACTTAATTATCACAAATTATATTTATTTTAATATTTTTAAAATCATTTATTGGATTTTTCCATTAATTTAATAATTACTACATCATCATTGTGAAAGAATTTAAAATATTTATTTGTTGCCTAAAAATTAAAAATAAATTTTCATCAAGAAGATAAAATATTTTAGATTTATATATACTATATATAGTTGAATATATATTCTAGAAAACTATATATTAAAAATTCATACTAATTAAAAACCATAGTGTGAACAATTTGACTTTCGTTTAAATAAAATATTATTAGGGAATTAATGTCGAACAAGTGGATTCTAAAAGGTCCTAAATTCTACCCAAGGATCATTTTGTTCTAAAAATTCTCATCCATTAAGATGTAGATAAATTTTTGGGTCATTTAATGGTTCTTATAATTTTAATTAAAATAATTTTATTGATTTTTTTCTGCTTGCACAAGCACCACGTCAGTGTTCCATAAGTATTAAAGGTAGTTATTTCATATATAAAAATTGAAAATAAATTACTATCATAAAAATAAATTACTATAATAAAAAAAAATAATTAGGTTAAATTTAATTTTTATATCCATTCGTTATGTATATTTACTCATATCCATATCAAGACAACTTATTTAATTTGTTAATTTGACTTTTCTTACCTTACACAATCATTGTACAAGCATTTAGATAAGATTCATGTTATATAAATCTAAAATTTGGAAATATCTAAATCAATCATAATCAATATAGAATATTAAATAAAAAAGTCATGAAAATACTTCTTAGAACACAATTCTTATCTATAAAGCACCAATTTTTTACTTTTCCAATGTTGCGCAGGCACTACGCCGACACTAAATTTATATATATATATATATATATATATATTAGGTGATAATTTTTTTTATATTTATCATGAAATAAATTATAATTTACATAATCTGAATTATTTTTATACAATATTTATATAATATCATAATTCAGTAATTCCAAAGTTTAATAAATTTTATATCGTAGTTATGTTTTGATGATATCATAAAAGATACCGTAAAAAATCATTTTTTTACTATTCACTAAAAAATTAATTTTTTTAGAAAATTATCAAAAAATCATACTAGAATAATTTCTACATGATAAATTCAAAAATAATATTAATTTTTTCAAATTAAAATTATATTATTTGAAAATTAATCTTTTAAATATATCTATATAAAAAATTAGTTTAATAAAAATATTTATTTTAAGAATTAATTAACATATTTATAATGAATTCAACAATTTAATTCAAGAATACTAATAAATATGAAAACAAATTATTCTATCAGTACCTCGGTTATTATATTCCCCCCTTATGTAAATTTCATCCTCTCAATTTTATTTACTTATTAAACAAATGGAGATATTTATCCCACGTAGTATTTTCAGATTCCCATGTTGCTTCTTCAACCATATGGTTTCTCAAAACAATCTTTACCTGGTGAATTTACTTGTTCCAAAATACTTTCTCTCTATGGTAAATAATTTGAACATGTTGTTTCTCATAAGAAATATTCTCTTCCAAATGAAATTTTCAGGGCTCAAAACATGAGATGAATCTGAGACATACTTTCTTAACATCTAAACATGAAATAAATTGTGTACCTAGGATAAAATAGAAGGTAAATCCAATCAGTAGAAAACTGGTCCAACTTTCTTTAAGATTTCATTAGTTGTAATGAAACATGTACTTAAATTTCGTTTATTACCAAAACACATAAAATTTTTCCATGGAGGTATTTTAAGAAATTCATAACCACCTTCCTCGAATGAAAGATCTTTCCTTCTATTATTTTCGTAACTTTTAAGCCTTCTATGAGTTGTCCTCATATGTTTCTGAATCAAATTTACATTCTCAACCATTTCCTCTGCTAATCTTGGTTGCATAAACTTTCTTTCACCGATTTCATCCCAAAATGATGGAGTTAGAAACCACTTTTCATATAATTCCTCAAAAGGTGACATATTTATATTGGAATGAAAACTATTATTATAAGAAAACTGAACTAAAGAAATATACAAATCCCAATAACATTGGTAATCCATTTTAAAAGCTTGAAGCATGTACTCTAAAGTCTGAATTATTTTCTTGGTCTATCCATTAGATTGATGATAAAAAAAAATGCTGAAATTTAATCCAGTTCCTAATGACTTCTAAAGGCCTTTCCAAAAGTTAGGAGTGAACATGAGATCATGATTAGATACAATAGAGAGAGAAAATCCATGTAACCAGACAATCCCTTTGAGGCACAATCAAGAAATTTTATCTAAATACATAGTTTCTCAAATAGAAAGGAAAAGTGAAGATTTATTCAGTTAATAAATAATAACCCAAATCGTATTGTTACCTCAAGAAGTCTTTGGTAGTCCCATCATGAAATCCTTGGATATATTGTACCATTTAAACTCTGGAACTAGAAAAGTCTGAAGCATCCCCTTCGATAATTGTCAATCATATTTAACTTATTGACAAGTGAAACATTTCATGGTGAAGTCAACAATACCTATTTTCATTCCATCCCACCAGTAATACTCCTGAAGGTCTCTATACATCTTAGTGCTTCCAGGATGAACTAAAAATAGAGTTATGAACTTCAAATAATAACTCTTTCTTAAACTGAGAATCACAAGGAACACATAATCTCTTCCCAAATCTCAAAATACTTTATTTATCAAAATTAAATTCATATAACTTACCATTATTAACAAGTTAAACCTTTTTCTGTAACTTAAAATAGTACTTCTAAGATTGACTAATTATGTCTAATGGAGACAATTGCACTGACACCTAAAACAAAATAGAGGAATATCTAGCACACCTAAATTCCAGGAAAAAATTCATAAAATCAATAATAAAAGGGGAATTTTTACACATAACATTGTTAATGTGGCATTACTTTTCTGAATCAAAGCATCAAACACTTTATTTGATTTTATAGGATGGCAGTGAATCGTGCAATAATAATACTTAATCATTTATATCCATATTTTCTACCTCATGTTCAATTATTACTGAGTAAATATATACTTTAAACTTTTATGATTAGTATATATTTCATAATTTTCTCAATATTGATGATGCTTCTAAATTTTCAAAGAAACAACCACCAGAACTAACTCCAAATCATGGGTAGGAAAATTTAACTAATGAAATTTTAGTTGCCTTAAAGAATTTGAAATCACACGATCATTCTGTATCAGAACACAACCATGTCCCTTTAATAAAGAATCAATATAGACAAGAAAATCACTATTTATTTATGGTAGGTCCATAACTGGAGCATTCACCAATATCATTTTTAATTCCTGAAAAAAATTATCACATTCTTTTGTCAAGATAAATTTAACCACTTTTTGTGTTAACTTAGTTAGTGGGATAGATAACCATGCAATGTTTTTTAAAAAATGCTAGTAATATCCTACTAATCTAAGACAAATTCAAATCTTAGTGAAATTTTTGGGTCTTGGACATTCATCAACCAATTTTGTTTTTGAAGGGTCAGTAGTAATACGATATTTAGTAATAATGTACCCAAGGAAAGAAATATATTATAACCAAAAATAACATTTTCTAAATTCTTCATAAAACTTTTTTTCTTTAAGGATTTGTAGAAAAATACTTAGATGTTTTTCATGATTCTCATAAATTTTTTAATAAACCAAAATATCATTAATAAAAACAACCACAAACTTATCTAAATATTCACGGAAGACTCTATTCATAAGATCCGTAAATATTAAATGGGAATTTTTCAACCCAAAGGGTATAAATAAAAACTACTAATTCCCATAACTAGTATAAAATATTGTTTTCAGAATGTCTTCCTCATTAAACTTTAGATGATGGTACATAGAACTCAAGTCAATTTTGTAAGAATACCGATCTTCTTAGAGATAATCAAAAGAGTCATCTATATGAGGAAAAGATACTTATTATTAGTAGTGATGTTATTAAAATATCTATAATCAATGAAAAGCCTCATGGAACCATATTTTTTTCTAAAAAAAAAGGATCACCCCATGGTGAAGTGCTAGGTTTAATAAATCCTTTATCAAGAAACTCCTAAAACAACCTTTTCAATTATATAAGTTCCACTTGATCCATTCGATATTGGGGTTTTGAAATTATATTAACATTAAGAACTAAGTCAATAGTAAACTCAACCTCTCAATTAGATATGTCACTAATAAAATCATCATGAAAACATCCATGTATTCATTTAATACCGACACTTCATTAATCTAAACATATTCATTCTTTTCAGTGAAATGTGATAAACAGCTTTCACTACCATTTCTAATCAATTTATTTTATTCTTGGTAGGTTATTAAAGGTATGAAATAATTAGAAAACAATTTCTTAGATATAAAATATATCTTATCATGATAAACTGAAATCCAATCCCTACCCAAAATTATATCAAATTCAACTATGGGTAGTTCAACAAGATTTGTAGGAAACACCATTTCACAGATAAAAATATGAAGATTACTATAAATCTGGGTTTCTTTAATACTTACACCCAGAGTTTTTACCAAAATTTATATCATACTTTCATGATGTGATATTATCAGTATTCTTGAAACTTTCTTAAAAATGAAAGAATGTGAAGATCCAAAATAAAACTGGGTATTTGTAACACCCAGAACCCAGATACCCAGAGTCAGTGCATTATTTTAATACATTGACATGATTACAAGGAATCAAGTCCCG
Source organism: Viscum album (assembly GCA_963277665.1). NCBI lineage: Eukaryota > Viridiplantae > Streptophyta > Magnoliopsida > Santalales > Viscaceae > Viscum > Viscum album. Next base: position 1,836,608,262 of record OY728161.1, read on the forward strand.
AAAGACCGATCAGTTTAGCAGTATTGGAAAATAGATTACATAAATGTACGTTACATTACATATTAGAAAATAAAACACAACATAAATGCTCCTTTGAGAATTCCATTAATCCTCTAGCTTAACCCTACTTATCAATCATAAAACATTTCTTGGAATCCTGGGAAAATGAAACATAAGAAAAGAGAAAGCTCAAATGCTCAGTAAGAGTAATCAATATAATGGAATATAACAAAAATATTAGGCATGGTGAATAATTTAAAACACATGCCTTTACAAATAATAAACATGAACACTTTATGGAAGGAATATGAGCTGAGTAAATAATTCCATAATAAAAGATAGTCATGGGTATTATACTAGTCGAATAACCACATGAACCATCAATATTATTTTTATAAGGAGGGAATGTATAATGTGGGACATTCTGAAACATTTTTTCAAGGCCTTGTTCAAGACTTCTAAAAATGATTAAGGCCTCGAACAAAACCATATATAAAATTGGGAAAGGACTCGGCCAATTCCATGACTAATTTTCTCATGAGACCTACCGATGCACCGAGGAGCTATAGCGGGATCCACCCATCACTTACTAAGTCCAATAAATTCCTCATATGAAAAGGTTGAAACATAAACATTCGTACTAAAACTAGCATACAAAATGTCAATACTTTAACCATAAACCATGAATGGTATAAAAATAACACATCCATAGTCAAACATATCACAAAACCTTCAATAAAATATGGAAGATTTATATCATAATAAATCAACTTCAGACAAGTATAAAATCTATTAAAAGATGTTGACATAAATGAAATCAAAACTATTTGAGAGAGATATACCTTTCTATTTTTAAATAATTTAAAATTCATGTAATTATAAAAGAAAACATTTATTTTAAAAATATTCTTATAAGATTGTTTGGGAAGCTTCAAAGGTGTTATAACGGCATATAATAACCACACTCGCCGTATAAGTTAAAAAAACATTCTTACCTTAATTTGTCAAAAAGGTCACAAAGTACCATGTTTGGAAAATGAAGGAAAGATTCCTTTCAAAATTTTTTATAAAAATTCAAACAAGGGTATAAATGAACATAGTGAAAATGTTTTGAAATAAATTTTTAAAAAACATGGATGTGGATGATAAAGAGGTCTCGGTAGATACTTGTGTAAAAACAACCTCGAATAATAAAGAGATTGTGAAATTAACCCTTAACTTGTACTTTTCCTTGGTCAAGGGTAAGTTAACCTATTGTATAATAGTTAAATTATTTTTATTAAATTATACAAGAACCATATACATAAATATGATATAATATATGATATTCTAATATTTCTTTGTTAATAATATTGTAGTATTATCGTCATTTCGGGTGTTAACAAATTCGTTTTCCTTTGTATGTTTTATTACATAAGCCATGTTTGTTATGGATAGGATGTATTTGATTCATATCCAAAATGATATTAAGTTCTTAAACATTATTTTTAATCATCAAATGAAAATTATTCTTGAATGGTTACGTTGGGGAAATAAATCTAATCGCGTTGGTGGAGATGATAATCCGTAAGTACGCACGAGGGACAATATCATTATATTGATGGAGAAATCATATGTAATTGGATGGTATATCATATATAAAGAATAATTAACATGTTATATTTATTATTTACATTATTTATACCCATTATTATAACCATCCTAATAATGAAGTGTTTGAATAACAAACTACACCACGACGTGGAGACAGTAATCCATACGTACGCACGTATTGTGACTTTGTCATTTATAGGATGGATAGAATAACGAATTTGGTTATACCATATTTATAATAACATAAAAGTATGTAGAAGGTAATGTATTTATTATTTTGGTATGGAAACAACAAATAAAGAGGAAGTGGAAGAAGAAAATAACTTGAAAGAGGGTGGTGAAATTATTACCTCTTCTTCGAGTGTTTCCTTTTGAGTTGATCAAAAGAGCTCCTTAGGTTGGCTTTATGATCAAAGTAAGGACTATAGGTTAATTTTAGGGGAATTTTTAGGATGTTTGGGTAGGGTTTTTCTGAGACAAATGGCTTTATAGGTGTGATTTTGAGAGAAGGGGAAGTTCCCTTTTATAAGAGAGGTGAGAGTCACTTTAGGAAAAGATTGAAATATTATTTTATAATAAAATCATTTTCGGTTTCTAATGGATCAAAAATAATTTATTTCAAGGAAAAGGTGGGGTTGGGTCGAAAAACTCTAAAAAAATAGGTTTTATGCAGGTTTAGGTCATCATATTAACCTTATCTTTTAGATTTAACTCTTAGTTAAATAGTTTGACATTTACCATGTCTCTTTGTATTTTTATATTATATGGTTAATGAAATTACTATAACAATCCAAGAGAACACCAAGAGGTTAATTATGAATATATATAACCTTATATAAGTCCTTTGTCCAAACCTTAGATTTTTAGAAATATTATATCATTTAATAATATAATATTTGTTTTAAAAACTCATTTATGTCAATTTTGACACTATTTGGTATTTTGTTTTTGTGAAAGTCATAACAACCTTATAACTTCGAAATTTTTTTATCTAATCAACTCAAACATTTCATATTAACTTATAAAATTCGTGTATGTCCTCAAAAATTTTACATTATATTTATTTTAATATTTATAATATAAACTATTTTAATATTTCATTAAGAAGGTAATTATTGCATCATCATTGTGTCATAAATAAATGTAACTATTTAATATCTAAAAATTATAAATAAAATACCATTATGTAGTAACTATTTTTATCTTTCTAATGAATATTTATAGTTTAATTTATCTTAAGTATAACCGTATATTAAAAATGGTTTAGTTAATAAACTTTGAATTTAACACTTTTAACTCTTCTTTAAATAAAACAATAATAAATGTCCTAATATAATCCAAGTGGACCTAAATGATCATATTTTATTTGTAAGGTTGTTTTGGGTCGAATTGAACTTATCCAATAGAATTATGACATGTGTTAGGGTAATATAATATCATTTTCTGCCCTTAATTACCCTATTTAGTTTTAACCGTGGTAAATAAAAGTCAAAAGTTACTTTTCAACAAAAATTATTTTCATCTTATTGAACCAAATTTTACTTACTGATGTTAACCGTGTCTCTCAAATTTTTTAAATTCAACTCAGATAAGTGGTAAAATTAAGTTTTGTGAAAATTTTCAAATGCTCTTAGAAGGTGGGTAAAAGACGGTAAAAAGTTCAATAAAATTTTATATATCTAAACTTATTATAAAATGACTGAAATGAATTAAATTAAACATATATAGGTATTATGTATCTATTTTGACCTAAAATAAATTAAAATAACTAATTACTTAAATAAAAATTTGGTTTTAAATAATAACACAATGTTTTTCACAATTCATCAAAAATTGAAAGTTTTTAGAGAAATATCAAAAATTCACCCTAAGATAATTTTGATATTATAAATTCAAAATGAATTCTATTTTACCAAATTAAAAATACAGAAGTTTAATTTATTAATTTAAAATTAATCCCTTTTGTCAAAACCAAAAAGCGGGTTTTTAAAAAGTAAAAACTATAAAAATATTGACATGTGTTTTTATCAAATTTTAACGTGAAATTACTTATAATGACCAAAATTTTATTAAATGATAAATATATAGTCTAATTATACTTCCAAACCATTTAAATGTATAATTGAACACTATAAATTATTTTGATTAAAAAAGTTGTTTTCAGTTAAAATTTAGTATTTTTCACTATTCACCCAAATATAAAAGTTATCAAAAAAACACTAAAAATTTATCGAAACTAAATTTTTATGTCTTGATTCTAAAGAATAAGTTTATTTTTTCAAATTGAATATATAAAAGTATCAAATATTGTATTTAAAAAGGATTCACCATTAAAATGTGGTAAAATTGCTTTTTCTAAAAAATATTTCCTTTATCTGAAAAAATAAATTTGTTCTTATATTATGTCTGAGAAACACATAATATGGTTGTGAAAATTTATATGGAATATAAAAAATTAAAAATGTAGATAATACTATTTATAATCGCTTTTGAACAGCTAGTTTCGTAAGTCGTGGTGCGCTCGAAGTTGGTGTTGTGTGTAGTGAAAGTTATTAAATTACTTTGAAGAAATAACGTACTATGAAATATTGGGGTGTTACATTCTCCCCTTCTTAAATAAATTGCATCCTAGAAATTTGAAATTTTTCTTTGAAAATAAAAGGTTAAAAATAGAAAAATATTTTTGTAGAAAACCCACATCAGAAATTGGGTTAATAAAATTTAGTCTTAATAAGAGGGAAAGGGAAATGAAAAAGTCACCATCAAATTATGATCTAGATTAAGAGAACATTGGTGGAAATTAGAGACACATAATTGGAGTAAAAACATAAATATTTATAAGGAGTGATTGAGGTCATCAATCACAAACAAGTGTAAAATTGAGGGTCTCAAATCCATCAATCTATGATGATTTAAAATATCATTGGTTCAACAAAACATCAGGTATTAGGATAACACATTTTTGGTTTTAAGATTCCTTACCTAACATTAAGAATTAATTTATTCATAGAATAATAGGAAAAAATATACTTGACAAGTGGATTTTCTTCCTTTAACTAATTCCTTCCACAAACTCATCTTTCATTCCAAAAGATAATAGAATTCAAAAATATTCTATTTATCCTAATCATATAGGGTTCAAAAAATAATGAATTTATAATTCATTTTTCAGACTATTTTAAAAAAAACTACATTATACAAACCAGGACATCACGTATGCCAGTGGTAGGTGATCCACCCTTGTCGCCCTTCAGTTTCGGGTCCAAGTATCATGGCCTTGCCGGATGCGACGGGTTGTCGCCCGACATCTGGGTTGTCCTTTTTATGAAAATCCAAAAATAATCTCAAGAAATGATTTAACCTTAACAATAGTATCAAATGTCAAACTTAATCTATTCCAACCTTTAGACTTATCCAAAATACTTCTGTCCAAACTCACAGTCCAAAATTTATAAGGAAGGTAAACACAATGAAGATCCTTTTTTCACATAATAACATGTGAAAACCTTCATCATGTATTATTTTAAAACACTATAACACCCTAAATTACCATAAAACCTTATTGATTATATTCATGCTCCCTTCTTCCTTATAGAATACTGGATATACTTCTTATATCGAAAAATGTTGTAAAATCCAACAATGATGGAATATACAAATCATTAATCAGTTTCACGGTAGTCAAGAATATCCAATATAATTTATCCAAATCAATCATATATTATTAAAAAATCACTACCTCAGTATCATAACCATATTATGGTTTGTATTTCTCTCAAACATATATTTTCCAAAAAAATTTAACCTGCTATTGAGTCACATTTCTCAGTTCCACACAATCTTAAGTCCTTAATGAAATAGTGTTTGATTACAATCCTTTTATACTCTATAATTATTATAACATGTACATTATTAATACAATAATCAAATAACACAATACTTTAATAACAACATAAGAAATCTAATCATTCCTCTTCATCTTCGGTAGTATCATAACTTGATTATTATCCAATAGCAGTATTTGGGGTATACTCTAATGATTTGGACATTGATTCACGTAGTGTCCCAACTTCTTACAGATGAAGCATTGTACATTTGAATCCTTTTTCTTACCCTTGTAATCACGTACTTGGTGTCCTTTTTCTCCACACTTATAACAAACTCCAATTCCCTTCAAGCATTTACCAAGGTGATTCTTTCCACAGTTATCCCATATGGGAAAATCCTTCTTTCCCCTCTTCCCTTTATCCATATTTCTCTCTTCTATAATTTTCTTCACTTTCTTCCCTTCAAAGCCATAGAACTTAGAGAATTATTTACTTATCTTATTAACACATGATACTATTTATTCATATGATGAGAATACATGAGTGACTATTTCACTTTTAATTGTTGGATTAATACCATGAAATATATGATCCTTCTTAATCTTTTGATCATGCGTATTGCTAGAATTCCCATTCCTTATACTAGGTGCCATTTCTAAACAATGGCATACACTAGGTTAGTTTATGATTCACAATGCATAATTCCAAACTTGTAGAATACCTAACATAAATTGAAAATATTATTCATATAATCTATAATCATAAAATGTTTTCTTTGAGGAAGTATTTACTCCTAAATCCTTCATAATGGCTTGTAATGAAAATGTGAATTATCCTAAGTATATCCCCCGGGAGTGTCGTAACTAAGAGTGTAGAAAGGCCCGTTGTCGTGTACCAGGATACCCCGGGTCAAGCTTGAAACCCCTTGTTGGAGTTTTTACTCCTAGGTAGATCTGTGCCAGAGTTTCCTCTAACTGCTCATATACAAAGAGGGATGTATTGAATAGAAAATACACAAAATATATACATTACCAAAATTCTAGGAAGTTCTTCTACACTAATCCTCAAATTCTATCTTAGGGTAATGTTCTATAATCAGAGTTTATATAAATATATTTCCAAGGTTGTTGCTAAACTTCCTATGATACCGATTGTAACCCCCCGACCCCAGATACCTAAAGTCGGTGCATTATTTTAATACATTGGCATGATTACAAGGAATCAAGTCCTGAAAGACCGATCTGTTTAGCATTCTTTTAAAATAGATTACATACATGAATATTACATTGCACATTAGAAAATAAAACACAACATAAATAATCCTTTGAGAATTTCATTAATCCCCTAGCTTAACCCTACTTATCAATCATAAAACACCTCTAGGAATCCTAGGAAAATGAAACATAAGAAAGGGTGATCTCAAATGCTCAGTAAGAGTAAGAAATATAGTGGAAGATAACATAAACATTATGCATAGTGAATAATTGAAAACACATGCCTTTATAAATAATAAACATGACTACTTTATGGCAGGAATATGAACTGAGTAAATAATTCCATAATAAAACATAGTAATGGGTATTCTACTAGTTGAATAACCACATGAACCATCAATATTATATTCATAATGGGGGAATGTATAATGCAGGGCATTCTAAAACATTTTGTCAAGGCCTCAACCAAGACGTCAAAAAATGATTAAGGACTCGGCCAAAATCATATATAAAATTGGAAAAGGCCTCATCCAATTCCACGTCTAATTTTCTCATGAGACCTACTGATGAACCGAGGAGCTATAGCAGGCTACACCCATCACTTACTAAGTCCAATACATTCCTCATATGAAAAGGTTGAAACATAAACATTCATATTAAAACTAGCATATGAAATGTCAATACTTTAACCATAAACCATGAGTGGTATAAAAATAACACATCCATAGTCAAACATATCACAAAACCTTCAAAATAATATGGAATATTTGTATCATAATAAATCAACTTCAGACAAGTATAAAATCCATTAAAGGATGTTGATATAGATGAAATCAAAACTATTTGAGAGAAATATCCCTTTATATTTTGAAATTATTTAAAAGTCATGTAATTTTAAAAGAAAAAATTTATTTTGAAAATATTTTTATAATCTTGTATGGGAAGCTTCAAAGGTGTTATAACAACGAAGATTAACCACACTTGCTGTGTAAGTTAAAAAACATTCTTACCTTAATTTGTCGAAAATGTCACAAAGTACCATGTTTGGAAAACGACGGAAATATTCCTTTAAAAACATTTTATAAAGTCAAACAACGGTATAAATGAATTTAACTCATAGTAAAAATGTTTTGAAATACATTTTTAAGAAACATGGATGTGGATGATAAAGATGTCCCGGTAGATACTTATATAAAAACAACCTCGGATAATAAAAAGATTGTGAAATTAACCATTACCATGGAATTTTCCTTGGTCAAGGGTATGTTAAACTCCTGTATATTATTTAAATTATTGTTATTAAATTATACAAGAACCATATACATAAATATTATATCAAATATGATCTTCTAATATTTCTTCGTTAATAATATTTTAGTATTATCGTCGTTTCGGTTGTTAATTGATTCGTTTTACTTTGTATGTTTTATAACATAAGACGCATTTGTTATGGATAGGATGTATTTGATTCATATATAGAATGATATTAAGTTCTTAAACATTATTTTTAATCATCAAATGAAAATTATTTTTGAATGGTTATGATGGGGAAATGAATCTCATCGCGTTCGTGGAGACGGTAATCCGTACGTACACACGAGCGACAATATCATTATATTGATGGAGAAATCATATGTAATTGGATGGAATATAATATATAGAGAATCATTAACATGTTATATTTATTATTTACATCAGTTATACTCATTATTATATCCATCCAAATAATTTAGTGTTTTAATAACAAACTACACCACGACGTGGAGACGGTAAGCCGTACGTACGCACGTATGGTGAATTTTTCATTTATAAGATGGATAGAATAACGAATATGGTTGTACCATATTTATAATAACATCACAGTATGTATAAGGTACTTTATTTATTATTTTGGTATGGAAACAACAAAGAAATAGGAAGTGGAAGAAGAAAAGAACTTGAAAGAGGGTGGGGAAATTATTACCTCTTCTTCGGGTGTTTCCTTTTGAGTTGATAAAAAGGGATACTTAGATTGCCTTTCTAATCAAAGTAAAGACTCTAGGTTGATGTGAGGGAAATTGGGAGGATATTTGGGTAGGGTTTGGCCGATTCAAATGGATTTGGAGGTGTGATTTTGAGAGAAGGGGAATTGCCTTTTTATAATAGTGGTGAGTGTCACTTTAAGAAACGTTTGAAATATTATTTTATAATAAAATTATTTTCAGTTTATAATGGCTCTAAAATAATTTATTTGAAGGATATAGTGGTAATGGGTCAAAGAAATCTCAACCAATAGGTTTTAGATAGGTTTGTGTCATCATATTAATCTTATCTTTTTTGATTTAACTCTTAGTTAAATAGTTTGACATTTACCACGTATCTTTTTATTTTTATATTATATGGTTAATAAACTTACTATAAAAAGCCAAGAAAAACCCAAGTGGTTAATTAATAATATATATAACCTTATCTAAGTCATTTGTCTGAACCTTATATTTTTAAGAATATTATATCTTTTAATAATATAATATTTGTTTTAAGAACTCATTTATGTCAATTTTTACACCATTTGGTATTTTGTTTTTGTGAAAGTCATAAAAACCTTATCACTTAGAATTTTTTTTATCTAATCAACCCTAAAATGTCATATTAACCTATAATATTCGTGTATGATATCAAAACTTTTAATTTTTTTAATATTTATAATATAAACTATTTTAATATTTAATTAAAAAGGTAATTACTGCATCATCATTGTGTTATAAATAAATTTAATTATTTAATCTCTAAAAATTATAAATAAAATACCATTATGTAGGAAATAGTTTTATATTTCTAATTAATATTTATATTCGAATTTATCTTATGTATAACCCTATATTAAAAATGTTTTAGTTAATAAACTTTGAATTTTACACTTTTAACACTTCTTTAAATAAAATAATAATAAATGTCCTAATCTAATCCAAGTGGACCTAAAGAATCATATTTTATTCCTAAGTTTTTTTTGGGTTGAATTAAACTTATCCAATAGAATTAGGACATGTGTTAGGGTAATTATAATATCATTTTTTTACCATTAATTACCCTATTTACTTTAAACCGCGGTAAATAAAAGTAAAAAGTTACTATTCACCAAAAATTATTTTCATCTTATTGAACCACATTTTACTTAATTATGTTAACAGTGTCTCTAAGATTTTTGAAATTTAACTCATAGAAGCAGTGAAATTAAGTTTTATGCAAATTTTCAAATGCTCTTAGAAGGTGGGTAAAAGACGATAAAAAGTTCAATAAAATTTTATATTTCTAAACTTATTATAAAATGAATCCAATGAATTACATTGAACATATATATGTATTATGTTTCTATTTTGACCTAAAATAAATTAAAATAAAATAACTAATTACTTAAAGAAAAAGTTGGTTTTAAATCATAACGTAGAGTTTTTCACTATTCATCAAAAATTGAAAGTTTTCAGAAAAATATCAAAAATTCACCCTAAGATAATTTTTTTGTTATGAATTAAAAAATGAAGTCTATTTTACCGAATTAAAAAACATAGAATCTGCGTTTATTAATTTAAAATTAATTCCTGTTGTCAAAACCAAAAAGCAGGTTTTTAAAAAGTAAAAACTATCAAAAGATTGACATGTGTTTATGTAAAATTTAAATGTGAAATTACTTATAATGACCAAAATTGTATTAAATGATAAAAATATAATATAATTATACTTACAAACCATTAAAATGTATAATTGAACACTATAAATGATTTTGATTAAAAAATTTGTTTTGAGTTAAAATTTAGTATTTTTCACTATTCATCCAAATGTGAAAGTTATCAGAAAAACACCAAAAATTTATCGAAACTAAATTTTTATCCCGATTATAAAGAAGAAGTTTATTTTTTCAAATTGAATATATAAAAGCATCAAATATTGTATTTAAAAAGGGTTTGCCCTTAAAAGGCGGTAAACTTGCATTTTGTGAAAAATACTTCCTTTATCTGAAAAAATGAATTTGTTCTTATATTATGTCTAAGAAACACATAATATGGATGTGAAAATTTATATATAATATATAAAATTAAAAATATATATAATACTATTCATAAACACTTTTGAACAGCTAGTTTGGTAAGTCATGGTGCGCTCGAACTTGGTGTTACTTTTAGCGCATGTTATTGAATTACTTTGAGGAAATAACGTACTATGAAGTCTTGGGGTGTTACAGTATTGGAATAATTTTAATACAAAAGTTACATACTTTTCACCAATTCATTTGATGTCCCAACATTAACCAAAATAGTATAAAAATATTTTTACACACCCATATGTTTTTGATATTATTGATTTTCCCCTGAGTGAATAACTTAGGACACAAGTTAGTATAATGTCCCAAATCATTGTAATTAAAACATATTACCATTGGATTTTCATTAATTTTTTTTCTCATTTTCCTTACAGTAACGTGCCTTGTGACCAAATTTTCCACATAAAAATCATTTCCCAGATTTTGATAGACACTCCCCAAGGCACTTCTTACCACAATTTTTAGAAGAAAAGAATTTTATTTTCTTACCTCAAGATTTCTTTGAATAATTATTCCCTAATGAATTTCAACATGACCACTTCTTATTATTTTAATAATGAATCATATACGCATCATAAAGATCCATCTGAACATTTTAATCACAAAAAAAAAGTTTCTCATAGATTTTAAACTCTCATGAAACCAATTCTCTTCATAAAATTGGTTTCAAACCAGAGAAAAATATATTAATTTTACTATTAATATCTCGAACAGAATCTGATACATACGTGGAAAGTCTTGTAACATTGGATTCATATGCGGATATAGAATCATCATCTTTCTACCTCAGTTCTAGGTACCATTTCTCCATTCTGAGTCGAACAATCTTAGGAAAATATTTTTCTAGAAAAAGACTCTTAAAATAATCAGATTCCATTACATTGATATCATTTTTCTCTCTAGTATTCTTAACTAGATACCCCCATCAATCGTATTCACTTTCAAAATGATAAACAGATAGGGTTACCTTTTGGTGTTATGAATATACCATGCCTTATAATATATTTTTTAGATAATTGATCCATCCTTCAACTACCAATGGATCTGAAGTTACACTGAAAGATGGAGGACATTGCATCATAAAATGATCCACTACTGACATATTATTCTATGGTTGATCTTGATTCTCCCTCGTATGGATACCAACACCATTTATATCTTGTGTTAAATTATCCATCATTGTGAAAAACTATTCTCTTCCAATTCCAACCATCTCAGGATACAGATTTGGAAGAATTTGTTTCTCTGGATGCCTTCCCACCATAACTTCCCTATTTCCTCTATGAAAAAATATTCTGAACAGATATATCTTAAACCAAGAAACATGGTAATTTTAAAATGATATATCATTTAACCTTAAAGTAAAATCATGTATGGGTATTCTATTACCATTATCCAAACTTCTAAAGTTATCTAAACCCTTCTCTCATACCAACTATAAGGACCCAACCTTGAATAATACATATTCTAGTTATTTAAGAACTAGAAATCAATTTATTTTCCCAAATATCTTTTTGGTTTAGATTTTTAGAGAATTAGGACCAACTCATACATTCTAAACCCATAGTATCAATTTTGTCCATAAAAAATTATTTAAAATTAAACATGTTTTATCTTCATGAAAAATATTCAAATTTTTTCCCTTGATCTAATCTTTGTCTCTATTCCCTTTAATTCTTATGAAAGACATTTTAAAACTTTGTAAGAGCATAAAATATTAGTAAGGGGCATGAAATAAAGGAAACCGTTAGTCTAGTGAAAATAAATATTTTCTCTCTCTTAAACATACATTTTTTCTTGAAAAAGAAATCATCATTTTAATAGTATTATTATCATACATTTTGAAAATCATATGATTTTCATGAAAACTCATAAGCTAGAATAGATGCTGTAAGTAGGTAAATTGGGACATTAATTTTTATATCAATCTTAAAAAAAGAGTTACCAATATAGCCAACCTCTAAATTCAGAGTACCCAATGCAATGTTGGTTATAACATAGTCGCCCATACTTGGTTTATCATGTAACCACCCATCATTAGTTAATAACATAACCACCCTTCCTTGGTGTATCACAGAACCACCCATCATTGGTTTATAAAGGAACCAACCGTGATCATAAAAAAATGCACAATAACTATAAAAGGAACATAAATCACGAAATATTATATCATAAAATACTTCATGAAGAAAATAAACTTTCTATTTTGAGAATCACTCATTTTCAAAAGCTGTACATATACAATGGAAAAAAATTTATTTGAAATTAAACATATAAACTTGTAAAAAAAGATTCAAAATATTAATACGACATGAAAGTGGGAAATTCAATTTATTCCATATATGTAAAAAATAATTATTTTTTAATTTTTTAAAAATAAACATTAAAAGGTGAGTAAATTTCCTTACCTAGGTTTAACTTAATTTAAATGTTTTAAAACCTTTCCTTGAATATCATCTCCTTGAGAACCTCCTTAAGGAACTTGGAAAATAGTCTTTTGGTAAAATCAGATACACTAGAATGTGTTTAGGGATGAGGAGAAGAGAATTTGGAAGAGCATGATCGAGTTGGAAGGCTCATGGTGGTGAAAATAAGTGAAGGAAAGAGTGCCTTTTTATAATTGAGGTGAGGGACATTTAAATAATTCCTTAAAATATTAAAATATAACTAAATCTATTTAAGTGACAAAGACTTCCAAATGGACTATAAATAATAGGGGATGAGATTTTAGACCAAATATTATCCCTTTTGGTCTTATTTTAGATTTTTAAGATTTTTAAATAATTTAATAAAATATTATATTCCTGAAAAACTATTATTTTCAAATTTAATACTATTCATTAAAATGAATTTAAAAACATAAAAAGTGTATAATTATATATTTTTTTATTATATCCTAGAAATTTAATATTTATATAGAGAATTCATGGATAATATTTATTATCTCAAATTATATTTATTTTAATATTTTGAATATCATTTATTTTATTTCCCATCAATTTAATCATTACTACATCATCATTTTGTAAGCATTTAAGGTATTTATTTTTTTGACTAAAAATTTAAAATAAATTTCCATGAAGAAGATAATTATTCTAGATTTATAGATTATTTTTATAGTAAAATATTGGTTATGGAAAACTATATATTATAATGTTATACTAATTAAAAACCATAGTGTGAACAGTTTGAATTTCTTTTAAATTAAATATTACAAGGGACTTAATGTCAAACAAGTGGATTCCAAAAGTCCTAAATTAGACACAAGGTTAATTTTGGTCAAAAAATTATCATCCATTAATATTCAGACAATTTTTTTGGATCATTTAATGGATCTTACAATTTTAATTGAAGTTATTTTATTTAATGTTATTCTTCTTGCACATGCACCACTTCAATGTTGTATAAGAATGAAAGATAATTATTTCATTAAGAAAAATTAAAAATAAATTAATATCATAAAATTAAATGAATTATGTTCAAGTTAATATTTTATATTAATTAATTATTTATATTTACTCATATCCATGTCAAGATAACTTATTATATTTGTTAATTTAAATTTTCTTGCCTTGTGCATGTATTGCAGAAGCATTTAGATAAGATTGATGCAATATAACTCTAAAATTAGAAAATATAAAACAACATAATCATAAATACAAAATATTTAATAAAAAATTCATGAAACGACTTCATAGAACAAAAATATTATCTATAAAACCCTAATTGTTTTTTCTAACGCTGCGCAGGTAGTGCATTGACGCTAAAAATGATTTTTCTATTTATCATGAAATAAATTATAATTTACATGTTCTGAATTATTTTTGTAAAGTATATATACAATATAATAATTTACTAATTATATATGTTTAATAAATTTTTATATCATAGTTATGTTTTGACGATATCACAAAAGATACCGTTTGAAAAAACTATATATTTTCACTATTCATAAAAAATTTAACAATTTTAAAAAATTCTCCAAAATTCATACTAAGATAATTTTGACATTATGAATTGAAAAATGAAATTAGTTTTGTAAAAGTAAAATTTTATAATTTGAAAATTAATCTTTTAAATATAACCATATAATAAATTAGTTTAATAAACTATTTATTTTAAGAACTAATTAACATATTTATAATGAATTCAACTATTTAATTCATGAATACTAATAAATATGAAAACAAATTATTCTTTCAGTATCTGGTATATTAGAGTATCTTCCCGATTCATCTCATGTTTTGAGACCTAAAGTAGTTCAGTTGGAAGATAACCTTTCTTATAAGGAAAAACCTATTAAGATTATTGAAAATAGAGAGAAAATATTGCAGAACAAGGTAATTTACCAGGTTAAGGTTTTGTGTAAAAACCATATGGTTAAAGAAGAAACATGGGAGTCTGAAAATTCCATGAGGGAAAGGTATCCTCACTTGTTTAATAAGTGAATAAAATTATGAGCGCATAATTTAAAAAAGGGGGGAAGAATATAACAAGCCTAGGTATTTTTAGAATAAATCATTTTCATGTATTATAAAAATTCATTGTTTAGATATTATATACTTATATTCATTATAAAAATGTCAAGTAGTTTTTAAATAAAAAAGGGCATAGATTTATTAAACTACTTTCTTATAAGGTATCATTTAAAAGTTTAATTTTCAAATTATATAATTTTTATTTGAAAAAATGAATTTCATTTTTGAATTTAGTATGTAAAAATTATATTAGGATATAGTTTTTATAATTTTATGAAAATTTAGATTTTTCAATGAATAGTGAAAAATAATGTTTTTTATTAAAAATTGTATTTTCTTTTCAAATATTTTAAAAGTAAAATTCTATTTTAGAATATTTTTAAAACATTATTAGTTCATTTTTATTTAAAATAATCTAGTTATGTTTTTAAATGAATTTTATATTTTAATTTAGCATAAAACATATTTACATTAAAAGGGAATTTTTCTAAAAAACTATTTTTATTGTGTTTTGCTGGATTAATTTTAAATTAAATTCTGGAAGTTATGTGTTTTGAACTTGGAAAATTAATTCCATATTTTAAATAAGTGGATCCAAATTTCTTAATATGTGACTTTTATTTTTGGTCAATATGAACAATAACCTTAATAATTTTTATCACCACGATAAAGGGTAAATCGGGTAATTAAAGTTAAAAATAAAATGACAAGGATTGTAAAATGAGCCTAAAACTTGACTTAATTTTATTTTGTGAGTCCATTTCATCCATAATCATCCAATATTTAGTTATATGGCCATTTTTTCTATTTGGATGTGATTATAACCTCTATAATATTTTATTTAATGAAAAGTGAAAAATGTCACTCTCTTGTTTTTAATTACTATAATAATTTTAACATAAGGATAAAAAGAGGATATATTATGTTATAAATATTATTTTTAAATATAAAATATTTATATTCATCGTGATAATTTTTTTAAAATTTTATTGAAGAAATAATTACCATAAATATTTACACAACTTTGACGCAATAATTATTTAATTAACGAAAAAATAAAATACATGATATTAAAAATATTAAAAGTAACATAATTTTATATAATTAATGTGATCCAGGAATTTTATAGATACACTTGACATGTTATTTATATATTAAAATATTTTTAAAAATTTTACTTATTATTTCTATGTTATTAAAATCAAAGTAATGAATAGTTCTAAAAATTAAAATTAATGATATATTATAATAAATAATATTTTATTAAATGATATAAAATTCCAAAAGATATTATATTAATCAAAGTTATTGTGATATGGTTTATAATATCTACCATGTTACATTTATGGGTCTTTTCTTCATTTATAGAAACTATATTGATCCTCAAATTGTAAAATTTTTTGTTGTTAGGGTAAGTGTGAAATGGGCTTACTAGGGGTTAAAACAAAACAATAAGGGTAGAAATGTGATAAAAAATTATATAATTTATATTTTATGAGATTATTTAGATCCATTATTATCCTATATTTTAAGTAAATTAGTTTTTATCCATTTTAAATTGAAAAATAATTTATATTAATTTAATATTTTGAAATTTCAAGAGTGTCCCCCCTATCTTATAAAAGGGAATATTTTTTCCCTTTACTTCACACTTAAAAACCCATTTTGTTCAGAAAATATCTTACCAAATAAATTATAACATCAATACACACATTATATAGGACCTATTTAGAAAATAATACCAAACTTAGTGGTCATAAGGTATTGATCAAAGGAGGTTGTCCGAAAAAGAGGTATCATTTTTAATCGAGCATTTTCGTTTTATTTCTTCTTCACATTATTTAAATATTCCTTAACCATGATTATATAATAGAAATAATATCTTAAATATAATAATGTATTTTTATGTCAATGTAGCATCCAATATCCATATCACTACTGACAAAACGGTCTATACCCTAGGTTAAAAACCATGGGTATAGCCCCCAAAACCGTAGGTATAGCCTATACCCACAGTTTTGGGAACCGTGGTCATTGGTGGCATTGGTATAGGTCCTCAGCCTATACCCACGATTTTGGAAAACCTTGGGTATAACTGTTCTTCCACTGTGTCAAAGCATCATACATAATTTCCATGCTGTCAAAGTCTTTTACCCACAGTTTTAAAATAGTGGGTATAAATCCTAAAAGAATGCGGGCGGCCGATTTCGATCCCGCAACCTCTTTGCTGCAAACACCACATCTTAACACTTCCCTAAAATCAACTATGTGTATATATATATACATATATATTTAGTTAAATATAGTTATATAAACCGTGGGTATAGAGGGAAGAACCGTGGGTATCAGACTCCTGCAAAAAAAATTTCCTTCCGGCGGGAAAAAACAATTTCCCACACACACACGAGAAACCTATACCCACGGTTTTTCATAACCGTGGGTATACGTATTTTAGCCTAGACCTATCCCCATGGTTTTGGGGAAAACTTTGGGGATAGGTACCCCTATACCCACGGTTTTTGAAAACCTTGGGCATAGGAAACTTTTCCAAACCTATACCCACGGTTTTGGAAAACCAGGGGTATAGGGGGGCCTATACCCACGGTTCTCCAAAACCGTGGGTATAGGTCATGAAAAGTTTCCTATGCCCATGGTTTAAAAAACCTTGGGTATAGGGGTACCTATCCCTAGATTTTCCCCCAAAACCATGGGGATAGGTCCATTTTCCAGTAGTGTATGCTATTCCATCAAATGGGAAACGAAACCATCGTCGTTTGTATGTGGAATTACCACTTCACGAACTAATGTAATATGTTTTCCATGACCATTTCTCATGGATAGATTCTAATTATATAATTAATGTTTATTTATGATATTAATTACATATCTACCATTATTAAAATATAACATATCATTTACCTTCTTAACTTTCCAAGCACTGAAAAATTATAACGTTGTTCATGCGTACGTCTAGACTACCACCTCCACGAAACGATATAATTTTTTTCATCACCACATCAAATGGATGATATATATAAGTATATTTAAAAAATTAATATGATATTTATGATATTATTATTATTCTATAAATATAAAATAGTACTTACCTTCTTTCCGTAATGATCGTTGAAAAATGGAAACGTTACTCATATGTAATTTCTACCTACCATTTCTATGATTGTTACGTAGTGAATTTTTCATAACCATATTTAATGGATAGATTTAAAATTATAATAATGTATAAAAATGATAATTATTTAATTATTATTATTCCGAGGATTATGGAATATTGGCTTCTTTGAACATAGTCAACATACCAAAGTCATTTTGGACTTATGAACCAAATATCATCAAAATATCCTACATGAAATTAAATAATTAAGTAATTGTTATAAAATGGTAATAAGTGAAATAAAAGGAATAATAAAATTGAGAAATTTTCTCAAGAAAATAAATAGTTAATAAAATTTTATTATTCCGGAAGAAAAATAACGTACATGACGAGTTGAACTCAAGGAAATAGATTTTCTTTTAAAAATAATCTTTTAATGTTTCCCTTTAAAATCCATTTTTATTCCATATCCATATTTTTAAAATTTTATATGGATGTATTTATATGTACATAAAATAATTATAAAGATAAATTTATGTCTCTTTTGAATTTATTTAAAAGGTTTCAAAAAGGAAACTTTTTCATGGAATTTTTTTACTTTGTTTACAAAATACAAAAGAAAGTTTCTATTTTAATATATACACCAATAAAAACTTTTCACAAAACCATAAACATTATTTAAAGTTTGGATTCCTTTAAAAGATTTCATGTTTTCTTTAAATAAAAACTCTCTTTGCATTTTCTAGTTAATTGGGCATTGAAAATGGGGTTTTTAAAAGAAAAGTTTATATTGATATCCGAAAGTGTTTTGAAAATGGGTTTAAAAGAGTTTTTCAAGGGTTTAATGATGAAAAGTTTCAATATTGAAATTTTTTATTCATGATATAGTTCTTTTACTTTCTTTATACGATGGTTTTATCCCCATTATTACTCACAGGTGAGCCCGCTATATCTTATATGATAGGAGCACCAAAATAGCACTGGGTGAGCCCTATATAGCTTATGTAATGGGTATTCCTGGATAACGTTCCAATTCATTGGGTAATAGTTATGTTATCTGGATAATTATATTTTAAGTCATCCATATGGTTATTCTAATTTTTTAGGGGTTTGTAAGGTTTTTAAGATGGTGAGTTTATAAGGCACCTATATGAATTTTCTATGATTTCTAAGGAGTTTTCACAGAAATAATTTGATTTTAAAAGTTAATATAATGATATTTTTAAAGTAGAAATAATGTTCCTTTAAAATAAAAATATATGTTTTTATGAAAAGGGTTATATGGGTTTATATATTTTTCACTGGACTAACATATTTATTTTTATTATGTCCCTTACTGGGCTTTTTATTCCCATCCCACATTTTAAAATTTTTTTCACAGGGTTTAAGGATGGGTAAGGGAAAACAAGAAGTCAATTTTAAAGTCATAATGATTTTTCTTAAAAGGAAATCAGGTTTTATTTTAAATTTTTTGTAATGTAAAAATGGAAATTTATTATAAGTGTACTATTTGTATATATATATGGTTTTTTCATGTAATATTTGTTTTCCAAACTCTCTAAATGTATAAACCTAAAATATCTTTGGGAATGTAAGAAGGGGACATCCAATTTAAAGTAAATAGAATATGTAATGTTTAAGTACAGATACTTATTTTTAGTCCATTTACCATAAGAAAAAAAAGATGTATCATGATTTAATACATCAATATTGGTGTCTAAGGTTGAGGCGGTTGATTGTAGACTTCATGTCACAATGCCTTACTTGCTAGAAGATTAAGGTCGATCACCATAGAACTATTAGTTTCTTGAACCCTTTACCCATTCCGGTATGGAAGTGGGATAATATATCTATTTACTTCATTGTTTTTTAGCACATAATCTAAATGGGAATGATTATATTTGGGTGATTATTTATCAACTAATTAAATAAGCTCATTTCCTTCATATTAAGGAGATAATGAAGGTGGAAGATCTTGGACACATGTATGTCTGAGAGATCATAAAGATCCATGTGGTTCCTTCTACTATTATTTATAACAAAGATTCATGATATAAAAATTGATTTTGGGAAGGGTTAAAAGAGGTGATGGGTACCTAATTTAAGTTAATCATGACATATCGCCCTTTTATGGATTTATAGACTGAGAGCGCCATCCAAATTCTAGAGGATATACTTTGGGTAAATGTGCTTGATTTTAGTGGTTCTTGGGAAAAGTATTTTACCACGGTTGAATTTACCTATAAAAACAATTATTAGGCCTTAATTAAAATAGATACATTTAAAGCATTGTATGGGTGGCCATGTATATTTTCGTTATATTGGGAAGATTGGGAGAACAATATTTGGTTAGACCGAGTCTCATTCAGGTGAAGATAGAAAAGGTGTAGTTGATCCAAAAGAGGTTAGTGATAGATCAGAGTCTCCATAAATCTTATATGGAGTGTCTTTATTTCATATTGGAGTTTACGATAGGTGTTGAGGTTTTCTCAAGGTTTGACCTCATTTGGAACCCATTTCTTGGGAAGACATGGTAAGTTGACACCGATGTTTATTTTCCATTTCAAGATCATTAAACAAAATGGAAATGTGGAATATCTATTGGACTTTAAATCTCATTTGATATCGATTCATGATGTGTTTCATGTTTATTAATTTAAGAGGTATCAACTGGACCCTTCCCAAGTGATTGAATGAGAGGATGTTGATCTTGAGACCAACACTCAGTGGTTAAGAAACCAGTATAGATTATGGATTTTTAAAGTAAGGGGTTACATAATAAAAAGATTCCATTAGTCTACATATTATGGTATTTTGGATGATATATCTATGATATGTGGTAGATAGAAGCATTTATGATGAAACAATGTGCTTATCTCTTTGTGGATCCAGAACCCTGAGAGATTTTTGGGGAAAAAAGTATCTTTGTGGGGATAATTGTAATGCCCTACTAGTTACATGTATGTTTTATTTTTGGATCAGTCTATCTTGTTTGAGGTTAAAAATGATTTTTGTATTTAATGGTTGATAATTTGGAGTTTTGGGAGAAACATGCTTGGGACATGATTAGTAGTAACCCTACGGTAAGTGTACTTTATTACTCCATTAGTTCCAATGATTTTTTTCATGGTTTTAGAATTATTTATCATTATCTTGAACTTGTAATTCCTTGATGCTTCAAAAGGTTCTCCCTTTGGTCTCTTGTTTATTTTCCTTCAATATTTGTGGATCTCTTTGAGTTATGTTTCGATCTCCACATGTTTTCTACTTTTATTTCTAAATATCTCCTAGATATCTCTTCCCTTTGTTTCCTTAAGACCCAATTTAGTTGTGATTTCTAGATATAGAGGGTTTGATGAGGAATTTATGATTTTATTATGTATATAGGCTTATGAGGACCAGATCTCTTAGTTTCCAGTCACCTTTCTTGGAGGTGAATATTTTTCCTCCATTGGTGAGGTTGGTGTATCTATAAAATGGTTATATTTCATGATTTACTTAATGAACTTATAAATTACATTGGTTTGGTTTATTAAAATTATTTATTTGATATCAAAGAAGATATATTTTTGAAATTACATCTTGGGTGGCATGTAAATTGGTTTTTATTTAATTTTTTAATATACTTCATGTATTAAATAAAATGCGTCAAATATGGATTTGAAACAAAAAATAGATTTTCAAGCATGGTAGTGGTGATTATTTGATTTTGAAAATGTTTTATGAATTTGTGAGCATGTTTTACATGAATTTTTTTATGAAAACATAACACTTTGGGAATGTTGGGTGCATTGAGTTATGGAAACATGAAAACATTAGTGAGTGTGAGACAACTAGGGGTTATGGTTGTGATATCAATATACTTTGGATAGACTTTATATAATTAAGATTCAAATTATATTAGATTAATGTTCATTGTGTGTCCTAGTTACGTATTCCCATAGTCTAGATCCCACTTTTGATTGGTTTTATTCATGATGGTGATGTTTCAGGTTTGATTACTCACATGTTGGTTTTGACTGTTTCCCTCTATTTATCTTCCATGTATTTTTTTCCATTTTCTTGGTTTATTTGAATATAGAATGCTGTAAAGAAAACCAATGTATGTTTTATAAAAATGTTTTTTGAAATGAAATGAATTTATGATTTTTTTTTGTTTTAAAAATAGAAATAATGGTTGAATGATGACATTAATTGTGTATATTCATGGGGGTAAAATATTAGGAATTTCATCTTGATTTTCATATGACTTTAGGAATATAAAGGCTTAGTATTACAGGATTTAGATAATGGTAGGGGTGTCCTATAGCCTGTTGGCTTCTCTTGATTGATATTCCCTTCATTGTGTGACAGGTTGGTGATGAAGAATGTTCACATAGAGATATAGATGCAATCTTGGATTTCTATTGTTTCTAATATTTAGCATATTTAATATTTATATTGTATCAGGGTTGTGTACCCCTTTTATTACATGATAAACTCTATTTTATTATCTTTATCTTATTATACATTAGATATTTACTATTTTTTAAGGTAAAATCATTACCCTTATTTGAATATTGACACCTAAATGATTTTTGATAGTCCATGGTGACCGAGAACATGCTTCATGACTTATGGTGAGATAAATTAGGTGAAGTTTTAGGTCAACCTAGGTTGGTTCATTATAAAATGGTATGAGATAAAATAATTATTTTCAAGGTGTTTAGTAGACAGGATTTGGGGCCATCAGGATTTGGGTGGTAAGTGTGGATTAGTGCCTGGCCATCTCACTTTCATACTTGACTTCAAGTTACCATATTTGTTCATGTATTTTTTTATCATGATTTGAGCTTAATTTTGGGGTTATTTAGATGAACCTAATTTTGGGTATATTTAGATGAACCTTGTTTGGTATCCTTTTTGTTTTAATATTTCCTTCTCTCCTTCAATGAATTTATTAGTCCCTTAAATTCTTATCATTTTACAGGATTTAATATAGATTACTGAAGTTTTATTTCATTTCATAGGTGTATTATAAAAATAATTAGGTGTAAATCTTGCATTAAATTTATAATTACTTTTAAAATGATCTCTTCAAATAGTAACATAAGAAAAACCTCTAGTCAAACCTACTTGTGTGTAAATGGTGATCTAAATAATTCAATCCCTAGATCAAGTGGGTTTTGGAAATTGGGACTGGATGATGGATAATTCTTTGTATTTTTCCAAAAAAGTCCACCAATTATCTATGGTGACAACGGATGTGACTCCCCGACCCCATACTCTTAGATCTAGTGCTCATAGAAACGTACTTTACATTCTTACTTTGATACCAACTATAAATTCTTAGATATAACTATCCATAAGTAAAAAATCAATCAAGACTATTGAATATATTACAACTGAAGGATATTTTTAGGTTTAGAGATTTAGAGAACCAGAACACAATAAAAATAAATAAATCCCATGTTCTTTGTGTCAAATGGATAATTTTACCATTATATATGAAACTAATTAATTCGGGACAAGTCTTTAACACCACCTATAAATTATTTCACATGTTATATCCTTATAATCATGTCAGATGTAATAATTTCCTCCATAACTTGAGGAAATAGAAACATAATAAGTAGTAAGCTCAAAAAATTAGAATGGGAAACATATAACTGAATCAATCATGGAATAAACAAGGAATAAATATTATAGCAGAAATAGTTAAACAACATGAAGACATAATAAACTTTAAATTGAGCATTATATATCCATGATAATAAATTAAAACATAGATATCAATAATACTAATCACATACTAATGGAATGAGTAATGTCATAAATCAAAAAACTACTATCAAGACCTTGTTCCATGACACTTTACTTATTGTCGAGACCACAATTAATATATCCCACTATTAAGGCCTTATGATATGACACTATCATGTTATGGGAATAAGAATACACTAAAACCCAACCCCTTTTGTCTCATGAGATTCTTTGATGCATCAAGGGTCTATATAATGTCATGTCCACCTGTTACTTGATTAATTCCAATACATTCACCACAAGAGTTATCAAAACCTTCCCAACCATTACTTAAGAAACCTCTTACTAATGAAAAACATGGTTATCCATATAGTAAGGAACTAAACCCAGTTTCCTGAAGCCGATGCCTTATTTTATTACATTGGAAAATAAACAAGGAATATGCATCTCAATTCACTGAGTAGATTAGTAGATTTATAAACAAGAAATATAAATAAGTTCAACATTACAATATGAAATAAAAAACAACATATAAGTTCTATTGGGAATATCCACCGTTATAGTATTATCCCAACAAGTCAATCATAATATACCTATTCATGTACTATGAAAAATGAAACATAAGAAGGGGTAAGCTCATATGTTCATTAAGGGTAAACAATATAGCGGAAGATAATATAAACATTAGGAATGATGAATAATTGAAAACACATGCCTTTAAAATAAACTTGAACATAATATTGCAGGAATATGAGTTGATTAAATATTTCCATAATAAAACATAATCATGTGTATTATACTAGTCTAATAACCTCATGAAATTTGAATTTATAGCTTAATAATGAGAAAAATTCATATTCTGGACATTCTGAAATATACCGTCAAGGCCTTGGCCAATACATCTATAAATGATTAAGTCCTCAGCCAAAACCATATCTAAAAATGGGAAAGGCCAAAACCAAGTCCATATCTATTTGTCTCATGAGACCTACCGATGTATCGAGGGGATATATCAGGCCCCACACATCACATAATAAGTCCGATACATTCCTAATATGAATGGGGATACACATAAAAAATATATACATTCATATTGAAACCAAAATATTAAATATAACTAACTTTCCCCAATCATTAAACATAAACACTAACTATTCAGAGTAATATGGTGAATGGTTTAAAGATAGCACATCCATAGTAAAACTAATAATAAAAAATTCAACAAAATATGGTATATGATATCATAAAATATTATCCCCATTTATATATAATAATCAATAATATTGTTGAAAAAAATGAAAATTCTCTTATAAAATCATCGAGTAATTCTTGAGATAAATAATCTTTTACTTTGAAAAGAAGAGTTTTTTGGAAAAATATTTATCTAAAAACAGAATTGAAAAACATATTTTTTTAATAATAAAATGATTGTTTTTATAAAAATAATGGTTTCTTAAAACATATTATAGAGTGCCCTTTAAAATAGGTAAGAATTTGGGAAATTCCTTTGAAACCGGCTTGTATTTCGGGAAGAATTTTTGAAATATCCTTTTAAAACATATAACTCACCACAAATGGAGGTTTGAATATGGTTGGTATAAATATATATAACATTAACACATAAATTATGAGGATTAAATATGAATTAATAATAATTTAATTGAGGTAAGTATATAATAAAATAATGAAAATGAAAATGGATGTTCGAGTGGAAAACCCTTACCATAAGTCCGAGGTGTTACTCAATTGATCTTAATGAACTAAATACTAAAAATCTGGTTAATAAATTAATGAATCCAGAACCTCATATATATTTAATTGATTTATTACAACCTTATTAGGTTCATTCATGGACTTTTAATGGGTTAAGAGATTCAATTTCATTGTTTGGGAGTGTTTTCTTCTTTGGTTTTCATGATCGGTTTACTAATATTCATGTACGGATAAACATGTAGAATGAGAATGGTTTTATATAATATAATTTGTATGTTATTATTGAACAACCATAATATTACATGGTTATAAAATTAAAATGGTTATTGTGAGTTAAGATGAATGATTATATAAAAAATTAATGATAATTGTTTAGGTTAATTGGCAGTTTTTGATCCCAACAAACTCATTTTGATTTATAAATTAATATCATGTGTAAAAAAGGATTCCAAAACCTTAAATAATTTATAATACATATATTATATTCTGGTGAAACCATAGAAATAGTTTCATGACCATAATTTAATACGTTAATAGAAATTGAAAACCTGTCATCCTTGAATGTGATAAATTAACACATCTCGGAAGATGCTTTCATTTCTAGTATAAAAGAATGGGAAAGGAGAGATGATGAATAATTATTCCTTTATCATAAAAAATTTCCTATAAATTTAAGTTATTGGATTCATCATAACATTTGGATGAAAGGAGGTAAGGAAAGAAAAAGAAAATAAAGGAACTTGAAATAAAATAAATGAAAAGTGGAATTTACATCTTGAAGTAATATTCCTTGAGAGCCTCTTTAGGGGAGAAGTTTTGGTCTTTTTATGAGGCCAAGGGATTATGGACGTGGTGTAGGAACTTGGGAAGATATTTGGGTATAATTTAGACAAGTCACAATGATTTAGAGGAGTGAAGAGAAGAGGGAGTGAGGGGGGGGGGTTATAGTGGAGGGGAGGAGTGTTTTTTGATTATCTTATTTATTATTTTATTATTTTTCTCAAGACAAGAAAAATTATTGATTCTTGTGACCAATAATATTAATATGTGTATGTGAGTTTGAAACAATGGCAATTTACATCAGCCATGACTCAAGCATGATGAAAAAATTCACTTAATTCGCATTTTTCGTAAATTATCAAATTTCACTATTCACCAAAATTCGAGTATTTCAGAAAAATCCCAAAAACATCACCTTAACCATTTCTTGATGTGAATATTTAAAAAATGGACTCCATTTTTCCAATATAATTTTATAAATGAGATAAATATAATATTTAAATAAAATAATTATTTATTTGAAAAATAGATATTTAAATTTAAAAATGATTTTATAATAATTTCAAACATTAAATAAGCTCTTATTAAATTATCATAATATTTTAGGACAAAAAAAATATTAATATATTTTTTGAAAATTAATTTTCTTTTAAATCAATTTATTAATTTGAAATTGTAATTAAATATTTATTACTCATAAAAATACCAATACTTAATTATTAATTTCTAAAATGCTTTATTTCATTTATAAGGTGCATAAATTTTATTTATATCTTCCGGGGTGTGGTTAATATTCATAAGGGTCATATTACTATTCATAAGGGTACTCTATTAATCATAAGGGTCAAGTTACTATTCACAAAAATGTATGTTTATCTTATCAGACTCTAAATATCTTACTGAATGCAACTGTGCATGTGAGTTTTTTAAAATTCAAATCACAGAGGTGGTAAAATTATGTTTACTGGCTAGGTTATAAAAAAGTGGTGTTTTTTAGAGACTTAGTGTTTCATGAAATCAATATTAAATTTATTTACAAAATCTTGGGGTGTTACATTATAGGGATCCAAGACTTTTACATATAATATTACATGATTTTATTCATAATTATACATCAGAGTAAAAGCCAAGGATCGTTAAGTCTAGTGTCTTAGAAGAATAGGTACATAAAACATAAAACATGAGGCTAAAAAAACATTTCTTTATTTAATATCCATAAACAGATCCTAACTTCCTTTGATCCCTTACATCTTCACAGGGTACCATGGGGAACACACGAACAAAGGGATGAGATGAAAATCATAGTAAGGTAATGAACATAAGGATACGTCTTAAGCACATGAGTTAGGGGGAATGACATAATGATATCCAAATCATGGAACACATAAAATCGCATCATATAAGCATGTTTTCATATAAACACGGAATCATATAAATGTGGAAGTATCATAGAACATTTACTCAGTACGGTTCAAGGTTAACCAGATATCTCATTTCCCATTTTAGTACGGGTAAAGGCTAACTTCCTATCCCATTTTTCATTTTAGTACAAGTCAAGGCTAACCACCAATATCATTTCCCATTTTAGTATGAGTCAAAGTTAACTGCCAATCCCATTTCCCATCGCATCTCATGAGACTTCACTTTACCCAATGCATTGGATCGCTATCTGGGCGCACCCATCTCAATATTTTCATTAATATTCTTGCCACATAAATAATCATACATAATCAACCATATATAAACATAAGGATACCCATGGAAAGAATTGGGTACCACAATCATGACATAAAGCATAACCAATGAGCATATCATGAAAGTTTCCATGAATGAAATGGATTAGAACATACATGGAAGTTAATAAGTTAAAATATTCATATAACATGGTAGGTGGTTTCAAACAGAAGTGAAAACATATAAGAAATGTATTTGAGAAACATTAGCATTAAAACATTTTTGTGCGGTTTTAAGGAAAATACTATAGATCTTTTAAAATAGAAAAGAGAAAAATATTTTATATAAAACCATAATTAAACCAAGAATGTTTTCATAATAAAAATACTGATTTTATAAAGAAAATGGTGTCTTAAAATAGAGGATATATTGCACATGAAATTTGATAAAAATTTGGGAAGTTCCCTTAAAATAGGTTTGCTTATTGGAAAGTTCTAAGGAGGGAATCTTTTAAAAACATGTATATCCCCGAAAGAGAGTGATGAAAGGGTATTCATAAATGAATTTTGTAAATCTAAAAATAATTTATAATATTTACATAAATAGATAATATAACTTCATTTTGATATAAAGGAAGGTAAGGCAACCCGAAAGAACAAAGATGGTTCAAGTAGAATTCGTTACGGTTTATTAGTATGGTGTTAGGTGTACCTAAGAGGGATTTATGAGATAGAAAATTGGTTTATCATCACTTATAAATAATTAGAGAACTATGGGAGAGGTGCATAAACATACACCATCATTTTGGATTACACATAAAAGGCATAGCATAGAGGACAATCTTGATTAAGAGTGAAATGAGGTGGATCCCTTAGCTTAAATCCATTGGTGTTCTCCACTTGTTATAAAGTACCAAAATAAACAAATTAGGTTTATTAATTAATAATTAAAGAACCTATTCTATATGTAATTGGTTTATTATAATCATTCTAAGTTAATTTATAACCATTTTGATTGGTTATGAGGTTCAATTTCATTGTTCGTGCTCGTTTGTTTACTTGGTTTTAATGACATGATCACTTATATTCATGTTTGGATAAAATGTAAGATGAAAGTGGTTGTACATAATTGAAGTTATATCCTATTAGATAACACACATGAGATTACATGGTTTTAAATTTAATTTGGTTACCTAGAGTGAAGTCAAATTATTATATAAAACCATAGTGACAACCGTTTTTGTTAATCAATGGGTTTGATTACCAAGAACATTTTCTGCTTTATAACTTAATACCATTTTTTAAATAACCAAAAATAGGATATATAACATATATAATAATCCGGTTTAACCATAACTTAAATTTTTTCTTGACCAGAATTAAAGATGACAATAGAAATTGATAAACTATTGTCCTTGAATGTGCTAAATTAGCACATCTCAAACGATGCTTTCATTTCTTTCAAATAAAATGTGGAGAAAGGAGAGAAGATAATGAAATATCCCATTTGCATAAAAAAATTCCAGTACATGTATGTTACTAGAGTTATCATACTATTTGGGTGAAGGGAGGTGAGGAAAGAAACAAAAAGAAAAGAACCTAAAAGAAATGAAGGAATTGGAAAGAGGAATTTACCTCTCGAGTCTTCCACTTTTGAGACCCTATTAAGGTGAGAGGTTTTTGTATTTTGAAGAGTCTAGGGGATTTTGGACGTGTGGGAGGATCTTGGTGATATATTTGGGCATAATATTGGGAAGGCACAAGGCTTAAGAGTAGTGAAGAGAAGAGGGGGTGAGGGCGGGTTTTTATAGTGGAGGATATGAGGGTTTTCATAATATTATAATCATTAGTTTATTATTTTTTCTGAAGACCAGAAATAGTGATGATTCCATGACCAAAAACAGTAATAAATGCATGTGACTTTGAACCAATTAGGATTACATCATTAGATCATCATCAATGAATCAATAAATCTATCATTTTATCATTTATCGTGAATTATCGTATTTTACAATTCATAAAAAATTCAAGTATTTTAGAAAAATATCAAAAATTCAACCTAACCATTTTTTGATGTGTGGAATCCAAAAATGAAATCCATTTTTCAAAAATAATTTTCTAAATATGATTATTTTAATATTTAATTAAAATCAAAATTTATTATCAAAAACCAATTTTAAAACATTCATTTACTTATTCTAAAATACAGGTATATCGTACTTTCAACATGAATAATGTTTATATTTTATCATAGGTAAGGTTACTATTCATTAGGGTATATCAATACTCATAAGGGTACGTTACTATTCATAATGGTAGGTTACTATTCACAAAAAAAATTATACTTTTCTTATTGGACTCCAAATAACTTACTGATTGCAATAGTGTATGTAATATTTTTGAAATTTGAAACACAGAAGTGACAAAATTATATTTAAAGGTCACTTAGAACTTATTAGTTCATTGTGTTGTGTTTTCATGTGATTTTATGACATATTTATAAGAAGGGGATTTCCATTGAAAAACATTGGGTCGTTACATTCTTCCCCCCTTAAGAATTTTTTCCCTCGAAATTTCATTTTACATTCTAAGACAAAAACAGGTGGGGGTAATTTTCCTTCATTACTTCCTCCAGTTCCCATGTTGCCTATTCGTACTTATAGTTTCGCCATAGTACCTTGACCAAATGAGTAGTCTTGTTGCGTAGAACTTTGTCTCTATGATCCAAGACCTTCACTGGATTCTCCTCATAGGAAAGATCATCCTCTAACTGTACCACCTCTGAAGAGAGTATATGTGAAAGGTATGGTATGTACTTCCTTAAGAGGGATACACGAAAGACATCATGTACTTTCGACATGGAAGGTGGAAGTTCCAGTCGATAGGCCACAGCTCTGACTCGATCAAGGATCTAGAAGGGTCTAATGTACCTGAGATTAACTTCCCTTTCATTCCAAACCTCATGACCGTCTTCCATGGAGATATGCATAGAATACCATATCTCTAAATTTAAACTATAGGTCTCGTCGATGATTGTCTGCATAACTTTTCTATCCACTTTGGGCTGCCTTGATATGATGCTGAATGGTTTTCACCTTCTCCACCATTTCTTCTACCATTTCAGGTCCTATCATATTATTCTCACCGAATTCATCCCCACACACCAGTGTTCTACACATTTTCCCATAAATGGCTTCATATGGTTCCATTCAGATACTAGAGTGGAAACTGTTGTTGTAGGAGAATTAAACCGGTGGAAGATATTAGTCCCATCCTCCTTTGAATTCCATAGAACATGCTCTCAAAATGTCTTCCAGTTTCTGAATAGTTTGCTCATATTGGCCATCAGTTTGAGGATGATAGGATGTATTGAAGTTTAGTTCAGTGCATAGATCATGTTGAATACTTTTCCAAAACATCGAGGCGAATCTCAGATCATGATCAAATACAATAGATAGTGGTACTCCATGTAGCCTTACCAATTCTATGATGTAAATCTATGCAATTTGATCCACTGAGAAGTCATCTCAAATCGTGATAAAGTGAGTTATCTTTGTAAGATGATCCACAACAACCCATATAACATTGTTTCCTCTGGATGTCCTTGGAAGTCCAGTGAAAAAGTCCATGGTAATATTCTCCCACTTCCATGCTAGTATGGGTAGTGGTCTCATCATCCCCTTAGAATTTTTCCTCTCAGAATTCACTTGGTGTCATACCAGGAATTTTTATGTATATTCAGCAACCTCCCTTTTCATATTGTCCCACCAAAAGTTTTCTCGGAGATCCTGATACATCTTTGTGCTCCCTGGGTGGATATAGAAGGTCGATCTATGTGCATCATTCAATATCTCCTTCTTTATCTCTGGATCGGATGTTACACACAATCATGTCCTAAATCTTACAACTCATTCCTCATCAATTTCAAAATCAGAGGATTTCCCATTTCTGATAGCTTCCACCCTTTTCTGAATTTCCACATCTTTTCTTTGAGCATCCTTTATTTTATCCAAGAGGTATGTTTGAGCAATCATTTGAGAAAGGATTGATGATGTTAATCACTTAATGATTCCCACTTCCATCCTTTGCAAATCTAAGAAGATCAGATCCTTTTAAATTATCATCATTGATAAAGATTCAAGATCCTTTCTACTTAGAGAATTCGCCACCTTATTTTCCTTATCGGGATGGCAGTGGATTGATCAGTCATAATCCTTTATGAGATCTATCTATCTTCACTGGTGAATATTAAGATCTTTTTGTGTGAATATATATTTGAGATTCTTGTGGTCAGTATATATATCACACTTCTCCCTATTGAGATAATGCTGCCAGATTTTCAACGCAAAGATCACCGCTGCAAACTCCAAATCATGCGTAGGATAGTTTTTCTCATGGATTTTTAGCTTCCTTGAGGAATAGATTATCACTTTATCATTTTGAATTATCAAACAGCCTAATCCCTTCTCAGAATCATCATTATAAACCACAAAGAGTTCTCCAATTGTTGGGAGCGTGAGTACTAGTGCAGTGATAAGCCTCTTTTTCAACTCTTTGAAACAGTATTCACATTCCTGTGCCGAGAAAAACTTTACTACCTTCCGTGTCATCTTTTTAATTAGGTTTGACAATCATGAAAAGTTCTTCACAAATCGTCGATAATACCCTTTTAGAAACAAAAATCTACGGATCTATATTATAGAAGTTGTCTTGGTCCACTCTTCAATTACCTTCATCTTGGAAGGGTCCACAGATATCCCTTTGCTGGTGATAACATGACCCAAGAATGATACTTCCTCCATCCAGAACTCACATTTATTGTACTTTTCATACATCTTATACCTTCTCAAATTCTTTAAAACAGTATTCAAATACTCCTCATGTTCCTCCTTTCTCTTAGAGTATATCAAAATATCATCAATAAAGACTACCAAAAATTTGTCAAGGTAATATCTAAAGACTATATTCATTAAATGCATGAAAATTTCTGGAGCATTAGTGAGTGTAAAGGAAATTACTATGAAATCATAGTGTCCATACCTCGTTCGAAAGGTAGTCTTGGGAATATCTTCCTTCCTCACCTTTAATTGGTGATATCCTGACTGAAGGTACACCTTAGAGAAATAACTATCCCCACGAAGCTGATCTAACAAGTAATATATCCGTGGAAGGGGATACTTTTTCTTTATTGTGATTTTATTGATCTAATGATAATCAATGAATAGGTTCATTTATCCATCCTTATTCTTGAAAAAGAGGACTAGAGAACCCCACGATAAAGCACTCGGGTATATAAAACCCTTCTCCATATTCTCCTGTAACTGCTTATTCAGCTCCTCCAGCTCTAAAGTGGCCATTATGTAAGGTGTCTTTGAGACAGGAATAGATCCAGGGTTAAGTTTAATTTATAACTCAACCTCTCGGTCAGGAGGAAGACCAGACAACTCTTCAAGGAATACATCATTATCATACCTCATGATGGGCATGTCTTCATGCATGATTCTCTCCTTTGTCTCAATCATTTGAGCTAGATATGCCTGCTCACAAGGAAGAAATATCCACACTTGAGATGACGATTCAAAAGGAGACCCATCTTCCTACTTACACTTGTAAAAAACCAGAGGATGCTTTTGGATGTGAAGAGTGATCTATCTTTCCCGAAAGTTGATGTTGACTTTGTATAAAGATATCCAATAAATTCCCAAGATAGCATCAAACTCTACTAAAGGAAGTATGACGAGATTTACTGAGAGGGTTTGTCCTGAAACATTAATTAGGGAAGAGTTATAAACCATGGACATAATAATTGAACCATTTTATATTCTCACAGATAAAATTTTCTCCAAATTTTGAGGTGATGTTTGAATAGTTCTACTAAACTTGCAAGATATGAAAGAATGCGTAGAATCATAATCAAATAGTACGTTCATTATTATTGAATGAATAACTAGCGTACCTATCACCACATCATTCTACGACTCCACCTCAGTAGTAGTGATAGCATAAGCCCTTCCTTATTTCCTTGGAGGTTGTTGCTGATTGCCTCTGACAACCCTCATCTTAGGGCAATTACTTTCATAATACCCATTCTCCTTGAAGTTGTAACACTACACTATAGGCTGAGTGTTGATCTGAACCTTCCTTTCTTCTTCAACATTAGCAGTATTTTTCATATCCATTCGATATTTCTTAGCCAGATAACCAAAATTTCCACATTTGGAGTAATTATTGTTTCTTTTTAGATAGCTACCAGGATGCTTCTTCCCACAACTTTTACAAGGGGGAAAGTTAGTCTTCTTTCCATCATGGGATTTTTTTATGAACCACCCATGTTTTTCTCCATTTTCTAATTATTTTTACTAGACCCATGAGACCATTAAGAGTCTCCAATCTCTATTTCAACCTTGAGGTCACACTGTACAATATCTTCATAACTGTCAAAGTCTCGAATCACCACCGCTTTTCATAGACTTAGAATTAGTCCACTAAAGAAGTGATCCACCTTGCTTTCGGTGTTCATGAAAAAGCCAGAGGCATACCTTGTGAGCCTTGTAAAGTTCGCTTCATATGCCCCGATGGACTCATCTTCCTTCTACTTGAGTCTGAGGAACTATCTTTCCATATTGAGAGGGAGGGTTTGAGGAAAATATTTGTTGAAAAACATCCTCTTGAATTCCTCCCAATCCATGGAATAAATTTCCTCTTAGGTCTTTGTATTCTTGATTAGTGTCCACCACTGATCATCTACCCCATCAAAATGATAGACTGCCATTACAAAATTCTCTTCTTCCGAGCACGAGAGGACAAAGAATATCTTTCCAATGGAGTTAATCCATTGTTCCATGAGGAGGGTATTAGAAGATCTGCTAAACATGGGAGTCCTTTGCCGCATGAAGTATTCTACAAAAACTTGCTCTTTCCTTGGAGGAGGAGGGCGTTCCGCATGATTCACGTTATTATTCATAACTTGAGCCAGCTGAGCAAGTACTATCATGAAGTTTTGAGAACCTTCTCCCCTCATATCAGGAATATCATTAGGGGAATCTTCACACTGCCTATCACATTGGTTGTTGGAATGTGTTCTTATATTTCCCTCCATTAACTATGAAAAATAATGTTTAATTTGAGGTCTTTAATACTTAGATATTGAGCATAAAAATGAAACTTTGAACATAAAAGGATAAATTTATAAAGAAGAAGTATATCCTAACTTGTGATTTCTTAGGTTTAAATATAGGTAATGCTCGAACTATTTCTTAACTTATATTCTTATGGGATATCTTTCCCCTTAATAATGGTTTGTACTAAGCTCATGAATCTACCCAACCATATCCCCAGGGAGTATCTTAACCAAGAGTGCAACATGACCCATTGTCGTTCACTAGTTCCCCTTTGAGTCTAGCTCAAAGTGGTGTTTTTGGGTTTTACACCTAGGTACATCTATGCTAGATCTGCCTCTACCTACTCATATCCAGATAGGGATGTATTTTCTTGGTAAACCACTTAATCAATACTCACCAAAATTTAGGACCGTTTTCTTATACTTAGTCTTATATTTAAGGTTCTCACTAAGGTGATCTATTCCTAATCTCCAAAAATAACTAGAACATCCTCTGATACCAACTATAGCAACCCAAGCCATTTACATATAACATTATATGATTTTAAGAATAATTATACATCAAAGTACAAGATAAGGATCATTAAGTCTAGTGTATTAGAAGACTAGGTACATAAAACATAAAACATGGGGATAATTTTTTTTTCTTTATTTAATCTCTATAAAGAGATCCTAACTTCCTTTGATCCCTTACATCTATACAGGGCACCCTAGGGAACACATGAACAAAGGGATGAGTTGAAAATCCCAGTAAGGGAATGAACATAAGGATACTTCTTAAGCACATGATTTAGGGGTCACGACATAATGATATCCAAAGTATGGAACATATAAAATCATATCATATAAGCATGGAATCATATAAACATCGAATCATATAAATGTGACAGAATCACAAAACATTTACTTAGTACTGGTCAAGGCTAACTGGCAATACCGTTTCCCATTTTAGTATGGTTCAAGGGTAACTATCAATCCCGTTTTCCATTTTAGTACAGGTCAAGGCTAACCGCCAATCCTGTTTCCCATTTTAGTATGGGTTAAGGCTAACAACCAATCCCGTTTCCTATCGCATCTCATGAGAATTCACTTTACCCAATACATTGGAGCGCTATTTGGGAACAACCATGTCAACATTTTTTCATGTATCTTCTTTCCATATAAATAATTATACATAATCAACCATACATAAACATATGGATACCCATGGAAAGAATTGGGTACCATAATCATGACATAAAACATAACCAATGAGAGTATCATGAAAGTTTCCATAAAAGAAAGGGATTAGAACATACATGGACATTAATAAGGCAAAATAGGCATATAACATGGTAGGTGGTGTCAAACAGAAGTGAAAACATATAATAAATGTATTTGAGAAACATTAACATTAAAACATTTTTGTGCAGTTTTAAGGAAAAAACTATAGTGCTTTTAAAATAGAAAAGAGGAAAATCTTTTATATAAAACCAGAATTCAACCAATAAGGTTTTCATAATAAAAATACTGATTTTATAAATACAATGGTGGCTTAAAATAGAGGATAGATTTCACTTAAAATTGGATAAAAATTTGGGAAGTTCCCTTAAAATAGGTTTGCTTATCGGAAAGTTCTAAGGAGGGAATCTTTTAAAAACATGTATATCCTTGAAAGAGAGTGATGAAAGGGTATTTGTTTTGTAGTTCCTTGAAACATGTGTTATAGTTTTAAGAATCACTGTTTCTAGTTGGTTTCCATTGGATTTATTCATGGAACCTAAAACTTCCAACAATTCTTTATCCAAAGAGGACCATATTTCCAAAGGCAGACATTCATTATGTTTCGAAATTTACAATACTTAAGAATGTGCATTGGTCGAGAAGATGGGAGGTCGGACTCATCAAAAACTTTTGGGGAGAATTACTGTCTACTCTAGGAATCTCTTTGTAAAATTAAAATATTTTCATGAATCCTTATTAATTAACCAAGTACATCATATGTATCCCTTGGAATTTAAAATCCCTTATTAACATATGTAAAATTTTAGAATCATCAGTATGCATTCAAGGTTCTCCATTAATGGAAATATCCATATGTATTCGAGGTTTTTCATCAATGGTATCCTTTATTATACTACTTATAGATTTTTTTAATCATCATTGTGATGATACTGGTTTTTAAGCCACTCAGTGGGGGAACTCTGGAATTTTATTGCTATCCAGGGAGATGAAAGTTTTAGTTTGATTTTGGTATTGTGCCCATAATATAGGATACCAACGTATCCTTATGAAAGGAATCAGAACCCTCATAGTTTAGTTCCACTTAATGGGATACATCATACCTTTTAAGGTAATGTGATAAGGACCTCTAAGTGAAAGGTGCTTAGTTAAAACTTAATGTGGGACTTATTCTGAGGTGGCCCAAATAACTTGGAAAGGATATGTATTTCCAAGTAGGATCAGACCCTATTGGGAATATTTCCCAAGGAGAACATGGTTGATTTGAAGTTTTGGGTTTGAACCTCAAGGAGGCTTCCTGAAAATCCCATATTAATGGGAATCAAAGCCTACGTAGTTCGATAAATCTCATAGGAGAGTATGGTCCTCTGAGAGATATGATTTTGGGATTACTTGTTGAAAAGGATTCCTTAATGACTTGGGGGTTTTAATTTGGGGCTTATTCCTAAGGAGGATTCCCAAATTGGGGGAATTTAGGGTTGGATTCTTGAGGAGGATATCCAGTGATCTCGGGCCCTGAAAGGGCTTCCTACATATATTGGTTTGAAGAGGAATCAGAGTTCTTGTAGTTCCTTCTAGTGAGTGTTTGTGATCATGTTGTAACCATCACGTATCTCTAAGCCCATGTGAGTCAGGATTGGTGTGAGAAACAAGAGGATGTGAAAGATTCAACAATGACACTCCACTTTTCCTCCTCCGCTAATGGAAGAGGGCGCGTCGACCGTGGAAGAGGGCAAGGCGACAATATTTCCCTCTGTTCTATTCACATTAGACAAGGGTCCAATGGAAGGAAGAAAGGGTGAATGTGAGGGGCTTATACCAAGATGGATTCCCTATTGAGGATTGGTTGTGGCTTACTCCTAAGGAAGATGCCCATTTAGCTTTGGATGGGGATTACTCCTAAGGAGGATGCCTGTTTGAGGTTTGGTTGGGGCTTACTCCTAAGGAGGATTCACATTTGAGGTTGAACCTGACATAGGAGTCAGGTGATGAGTTTTGATGAGTTTCTTAAGGAGTGTATCGACTCAAGGTACTCGAGGAATACATAAGGAGAGTCCAAACTCGTAACATGTGAAAGGAACCAAGAGGACTAAGTCGACTCAAGGAAATTCATTGAGTGTGATGGAGTGTCTCAGATCATGGTAATCCAAGGTTGGAAGTTGGGCCACATAGAGGGAGCAATGGAAAATATCTTTGACCAGATCCAAAAAGTTCATGGTGCGACTCTCCATTTTTCATGGGGGTCAGTGACAGAAGCGAAGGGACCGACCCAAAGGGCCGGGACCGCAGGCCGACACTGAGCCCGATCAGGGGGGCGGGGGTGAAGCCCCCATGGTATGGACCAGTGGGGTCGTGCAGGTGCTCCACCATGGTGCCTCATGTAGGTGCTTCACGTGTCTCCCCCGCGTAGGTACTCTGTGCAGGTGCTCCGTGCAGGTGATCTGCGCAGGTGCTCCGCGTAGGTGCTCTGCACAGATGCTTGTGTTATAGACCCTAGTGGGACTTTAAACAAAATTTCCCCCTTTAATTCTCTATTTTATCATATTTTAGAGAGATACCTAAGATAATTTGGGGGATCTTGGAGAAATATCTACGCAATGGGAGCTTTGGGACTTCTTCAGACTTTTTTAGTCCTGAAATGGGGAGCCCAAGGGCTCTATTTATAGGCACAGATGAGGCCCGGTCGAAGGTATGTTGTCTGTGTAGGTCTTCCATGTAGGTCCTCTACATAGGTCTTCCACATAGGGATGTATAAATTATATTTCCGCGTAGTTCCTCCATGTATGTCTTCCGCATAGGTCCCTTTGCGTAATTTATCCATCTTCCGAGTGCCATAACTTTTGATCTGTAAGTCCGTTTGGGCTCTACGACCAGTCAAATCAAAGGTTTTGAAGAGATATACACTTATAGAGATGTTAAATTCACCAAGTCTTCTTGAATGAAACTCGGAAATGTAATTTAATGCGTTGACACCTTTTTATCATCGATCTTGGAAATCCACAGCCTGCATCTTCTTCCTTCATGGTGAAAACATATTTACACATACTTTACATTTGTTGTCAATGTGATAATCATATCTTCACTCTCTGGAAATGTTCATGGAACACATTTCATGGTGTCAACAGTATTCATAAATGAATTTATTAAAAATAAAAATCATTTAGAATATGTACATAAATAGATAATATAACTTTATTTTGATATACATAAAGATAAGGAAATCCAAAATAACAAAGATGGTTCGGGTAGAATTCATTACGATTTATCGGCAAGGTGTCGGGTGTACCTAAGAGAGATTGATGAGGAATAAAATGGGTTTCTCATCACTTATACATCATGAGGGAAGTATGGGGGAGGTGTGTAAACATACCCCATCAATTGGGTTTACACATAAAAAGGTATATCATAGAGGACAATCTTGATTAAGAGTGAAATGAAGTGGATCCCTTACCTTAAATCCATTGGTGTTCTCCACTTGTTATTATAGACTTGAATAAACAAATTAGGTTTATTAATTAAAAATTTCAGAACCTCTTCTATATTTAATTGGTTTAGTATAATAATTAAAAGTTCATTTATAACCGTTTTGATTGGTTATGAGGTTTAATTTCATTGTTCGGGCTTGTTTGTTTACTTGGTTTTAATGACCGGTTCGCTTATATTCATGTTTGGATAAACATGTATGATGAAAGTGGTTGTTCAGAATTGAAGTTATACGATATTAGTGAACATCCAGGATATTACATGGTTTTAAATTTAATTTGGTTACTTAGAGTGAAGTTTAATTATTATATAAAACCATAGTGACAACCGTTTTTGTTAATCGGTGTGTTTGATTACAAAGAACACATTTTGATTTATAACTTAATAGATTTTGTACAGAACCAAGAATAATATATATTTCTTATATAATAATCTGGTTCAACCATAACACAAATGGTTTCATGACTATAATTAAAGATGATAATAGAAATTGATAAACCGTTGTCCTTGAATGTGCTAAATTAGAACATCTCAAACAATTATTTCATTTCTTTCAAATAAAAGTTTGGTAAAGGAGAGAAGATAATGAAATATACCATTCGCATAAAGAAATTCCAATACATGTATGTTACTGGAGTTATCATACTATTTGGGTGAAGGGAGGTGAGGAAAGAAACAAAAAAGAAAATAACTTAAAAGAAATGAAGGAATTAGAAAGAGGAATTTAGCTCTTGAGACTTCCTCATTTGAGACCCTCCTAAGGGGAGGGGTTTAAGTATTTTGAAGAGGCTAGGGGATTTTGGACTTGTGGGAGGAGCTTGGGGTGAGATTTGGGAAGAATATTGGGAAGGAACATGGTTTAAGAGTAGTGAAGAGAAGAGGGTGTGAGGGGAGGTTTTTGTAGTGGAGGAGGGGAGGGTTTTCATAATATTACAATCATTAGTTTATTATTTTCTCTCAAGACCAGAAATAGTGATGATTCCATGAAAAAAATTAGTAATAAATTCCCGTGGATTCGAACCAATTCGGCTTAAATCAATAGATCATCATCAATGACCCAATAAATCCATTATTTAGTATTCATCGTAAATTATCATATTTAGATTCATAAAAAATTCAAGTACTTCAGAAAAATATAAAAAATTCAACCTAACCATTTTTTGATGTGTAGATTCCAAAAATAAAACATTTTTTTTCAAAAATAATTTTCTAAATAGGATTATTTTAATATTTAATTAAAATCATAATTTATTGTCAAAAACCAATTTTAAAACATTCATTTACTTATTCTAAAATATAGGTATATCTTACTTTCAACATGAATATTGTTTATATATTATCATAGGTAATGTTATAATTTATTAGGGTATATCACTATTCATAAGGGTATGTTACTATTAATAAGGGTAGGTTACTATTCACCAAAAATTAAGTTTTTCTTATCGGACCCCAAATAACATACTGATTGCAACCGTGTATGTCAGATTTTTAAAATTCCAAAAACAGAAGTGAAAAACTTATGATTAAAGGTCACTTAACACTTATTGGTTCATTATGTTTTGTTTTCATGTGATTTTATGACATATTTATAAGAATGGTATTTCCATTGAAAAACATTGGGTCGTTACATACATTCTCCCCTCTTTACAAAAATTTAATCCTTGAGATTCATTGAATGTTACCTCATAAAAATATTTATGTACATCTTCATTATAATCTCCTTAGGATCCCATGTTGCATCTTCGATTTTATGATTTTTCCAAGGTATATTTACCTGTAGAGTTTTCCGATTCCTTAACACCAGTTCTTTAGTGTCCAAAATCCAGATAGTCTCTTCCCAGTATGATAGGTCAGGTTCTAATTATATTCCTTCAGAAGTGATGACATGTGTTGGTTCTGGAATGTACTTCCTCAACAATGATACATGGAACACATTGTGTACTTTAGACTGGCTAGGAGGCATAACTAATCGATATGAAACAACTCCAATTATCTCTAGGATTTAAAAAGGTCTAATTTACCCAGGTCTCAATTTCCCTTTCTTACCAAGTCTTATAACGCCCTTCTATGGAGATACTTTCAAGAAAACATGATCTCCCACTTGAAATTCCAAATCATTCCTTCGAATATCAGCATAACTCTTTTTACTGATTTGAGATGCTTTGATGTGGGTTTGAATAGTATTTACCTTTTCTATTGTTTCCTCCACATGATCTGGGCCCACACGATTTCTTTCTCTAACTTCATCCCAACAAGTTGGTGTACGACATCTATTTCTGTATGATGCTTCATACTTTGCAACATTCTCATATTCCTTTTACCTCAAATTTAGAAACTACCTTTTTATATTCGCTCGCTGTTCATGAGGAAAGTATTGATTCTTTTTATTCACTTAATTCAATGTTTTCTATTTCTTCCTCCTCCTCTTTTTCTTGAATTAGTGACCACCATTGATCAACATCTCTCGATAGACGATAAAATGCCATGAAAACCTTCTCCCAACAATAAGAACTTGACCCCAGTTATCCAGAGACGGTGCCTTATTTTATTACATTGTTATATAAATAAGGAATATGCATCATGAAGGAATGAGAAGTTTAGTATATTTTAAAACAAGATACACAAATAAGTCTAACATTACAAAATGAAATGAAAAAGAACATATAATTTCCGTTGAGAACATCCACCACTCTAAGATTATCCCTGAAAGTCAATCATAATATAACTCTTCATGTCCTGGAAAAAATGAAAAATAAAAAGGGGTGAGATCATATTCTCATTAAGGGTAAACATTACAAAGAAATATAAAATACACATTAAGCATGGTGAATAATTGAAAACACAAGCCTTTAAATATAACCTTGAACATAATATTGTAGGAATATGAGCTTAGTAAATATTTCCATAATAAAACATAATAATGAGTATTCAACTAGTCGAATAACCCCATGAACTATGAATTTCTTACTTCATAATGAAGGAAATTAATTTTATGGATATTCGAAAACATACTGCCAAGGCCTCGGCCAATACATCTAAAAATGATTAAGGCCTCGGCCAAAACCATATCTAAAAATGGGAAAGGCCTCAATCAAGTCCATATCTATTTTTATCCTAAGACATATTGATTCATCGAGGGGCTATATAGGGACCCAAATATCACATAATAAGTCCTATTCATTCATCATACGAATTTGGACACACATAAACAACATATACACTCATATTGAAACTAACATATGAAATGTAACTAACCTTCCCCAATCATTAAACATAAAAACTAACAATTCAGAGTAATATGGTGAATGGTTTCAAGATAGAACATCCATAGTCAAACTAATAATAAAACATTCAAAAAAATATGGTAGACGATATCATACAATATTATTTCAATTTATACATGATAATCAATAAGAGTGCTGGAACAAATTAAAATACTCTTATAAAATCATTGAGTAATTCTTGAGATAAATACTCTTTTACTTTGATAAGAAGGGTTATTTTGAAGAAATATTTGTCTAAAAGTAGACGTGAAATAATATAGTTTTTTCATAATAAAATGAGGTTTTTTTATAAAAATAATGGTTTCTTAAAACAGATTATGGACTGCCATTGTAAATAGGTAAGAATTCAGAAAATTCCTTTGAAACAGGCTTGTATTTCGAGAAGAATTTTTGAAAGTTCCTTTTAAAACATATAAATCCACATAAATGAAGGTTTTATTCTGGTTGGTGCACATATATATAAAATTAAGATAGAAATTAAGAGGGGTACATATGAATGAATAAGAATTTAATTGAGGTAAGTAGATAATAAAAGT
Organism: Viscum album; assembly: GCA_963277665.1. Taxonomy (NCBI): domain Eukaryota; kingdom Viridiplantae; phylum Streptophyta; class Magnoliopsida; order Santalales; family Viscaceae; genus Viscum; species Viscum album. The sequence continues at coordinate 1,836,652,113 of OY728161.1, forward strand.
AACCCGAATGAAAATGGAGGTTTAGGTGGAAAACCCTTACCTTAAGTACGAAGGTGTTCCTCACTTGATCTTAATGACCTGAATAATAAAATTTAGGTTCATAAATTAATTATTACATAACCTCGTATACATGTAATTTATTTATTATAACCTTATTAGTTTCATTCATATCCTTTTCATGGGTTAAGATATTTAATTTCATTGTTTGGGAGCATTTTCTTCCTTGGTTTTAATGATCGGTTTACTTATATTCATGTACGGATAAACATGTAGAATGAGAATGATTGTACAGAATAGAAGTTTTATGTTTTTATTGAACAACCATAATATTACATGATTATAAAACTCGTTCGGTAATTGGGAGTGAAGATGAATCATTATATAAAACTTTAATGATAATTGTTTGGGTTAATTGGTGGTTTTTTATCACAACGAAATCATTTTGATTTATAAATTAATATCATGTGTAAAAAAGGATTTCAGAACCTTAAATAATTTATAATACATATATTATTGTCTTGTTAAACTATATAAATGGTTTTTTTACCATAATTGAATATGGAAATAGAAATTGATAACTCGTCATACTTGAATGTGATAAATTAACACATCTTGGATGATGTTTTCATTTCTAGTATAAAAGAAGGGAAAATGATAGATGATGAAGAATTATTTCTTTATCAAAACAAAATTATTTTAAATTTAAGGTAATCTAATCATCACAACATTTGGATGAAATGAGTTTAGGAAAGAAAAATAAAAGAAAGGAACTTAAAATAAAAGAAATGAAAAGAGGAATTTACCTCTTGAAGTAATCTTCATTGAGAGCCTATTTAGGGTAGAGGTTTTGGTATTTTTGTGAGACAAAGGGATGATAGATGTGGGGGAGTATCTTGGGAGTATATTTGGGCATAATTTAGATAAGTAAAAAGGTTTTAAAGGAGTGAAGAGAAGAGGGAGTGAGGGCGGGTTTTATAGGGGAGGAGAGGAGTGATTTTCGATTATCTTATTCATTATTTTATTATTTTGATCAAGAAAAGAAATAGTATTGATTTTTTCGACCAAGAATAGTTATATGTTCATGTGAGTTTGAACCAATGTACATTTAAATTATCCATGACTCAATCATGATGCAAAAATTCACTTAATTAGCATTTTTTGTAAATTATCAAATTTCACTATTCACCAAAAATTCGAGTAATTCAGAAAAAACCCAAAAAATCACCACAACCATTTTTCAATGTTTAGAATTAAAAAATGAAATCCATTTTATCAAAATAATTTTCTAAATAATAGAAATTTAATTTTTAAATAAAATCATTATTTACTTGAAAAATATTGATTTAAATTTAAAATTGATTTTATAATACTTTCAAAAATTAACTAAGGTCTTATTAAATTTTCTTAAAATTGTAGGATAACAAAATATTTATAAATTTTATGAAAATTAATTTTCTTTTAAATCAATTTATTAATTTAAAATTTTAATTAAATATTTTTTTCTCACAAAAATACCAACACTTAATTCTTAATTTCTAAAATACTCTATTTCATTTATAAGGTGTCTAAATTTTATTTATACCTTCATGGTCATGGTTACTATTCATAAGTGACATATTAATATTCATAACGGTACACTACTATTCATAAGGGTTAAGTTACTATTCACCAAAAATGTAAGTTGACCTTATCAGACTCTAAATATCTTACTAAATGAAACCGCGTATGCTAGTTTTTCAATATTCAAGTCATAGAGGTGGTGAAATTATGTTTAATGGATAGGTTATAACAAAGTGTTGTTTTGTAAAGACTTAGTGTTTCATGCATTCAATATTAAATATATTTTCAAAATCTTGGGGTTTTACACATATGATGAAGAATGCAGAATATAAATACATGATCAACCTACATTAGTAATAAATAATCATCCAAAATGTCAATATTTTTCTCTATGTTAATAAAATGGATAATATGATTATAACCCATCCTAATAAATAAGGTGGATGTTCAAACAATACTTAGTTAACTTACCAATAATCACCCATATTGGAATAAAAATATAAGGTATACCAATACTTTTTCTCATGTTAATAGAATAAAATTATTACCAGGTTAACATCATCCAATATGAATTATTTAAAATGTGATATTCACACTATATAGAGAAATTAATATACAACTAAGTCAATACTAGAATAATCATGATCATAATCCATCTATTGAAAGAAGGTGGATGGTATCAAAAGAAAATAACCCATGAGGTGAGAAATATTAATCAAAGGCTTTATGTTATATTAATGTATATCCCCAAAAAACAATGATATAATACCATATAATAAAATAAATATAATATGTACTCAAATTATGTGAAATAAGTTCAAGATAATGATCATAAATCAATGAATGCAAGTTGAGTTACCAAAAACACTTTATATAGGGGAAAAAATGAATTAGCACCCACATGAATAAGGGAACATGATTTATATAGAAAATACTAAGAATTACAAGGATTATGATAGAAATATATCCATGGTAAGTAAATACACCATACAAAGGAAACATTGTTCTCAAAATGAATTATGCCTCAAAGAATCGGAATTAAGACCAAGAAAACCCTTGCAGCTTGAGTAACACTATATTAAAAACAAATTGATAGATAATGATTTTAATTGAACTTAAAATAGCATGATTAAAAGATAATTCATGATATGATATATCAAATAGGTAGTATACACACCACAAAAATGAAATTAGGTTCATAATACCAAACATGTCTCAAAAAGTGGAATTTGAGATGGAAACCCTTATAACTTTTGGAACATTGGAACCAAAATACCTTGAAAAAGTTAACATGAAATGGGAAATTTAATATCCTAAAATATAATAGAATCATGATATAAATATTAAAATGTGGTGGTAATTACACCATTAAAAATCAAACATGGTGTATAACATAAACCTGTCTCAATGAGAGGAACTTGAGACCAAAGACCTTACCTATTTTATTGAATTTTATGAATGTAATTTAAACTCTTACATCACAAAAATAGCTATCATAATCACTTAATTCAGAACCTTAATATTATCAATTTTCATTTATACACTTCATAAATTTTCATTCTCTATATAAATTCTTCTGATTTTCCACATTGGGTGTTTATGGTATTGATCGTTTGTACTAGTTTTATAATAACGGTGTCTACATTCATTATTATTAAAAATTTCATCATTACTAGGTCATTAATGTTATTTTTTGGGATGATTTATAATTATTTAAGATGTTTCAAAATCTCTTCATGAGTGTTTTAGTCTTTATCCTCGAATTTGAAATTAATAAGAAGCATTCTTTGGCGATTCTTAACAATCAAAATGTGTTTTATTAATTAATGAATTAAATGTTGATATAACTTCTCCAGATCCAAAAACAAATAATTATTTACAAATTTATATCATATTATACCAGTAATTTTTTCCATAGTCATTCATGATATAAAATCAGAGTATCATTCAATTTGGTGGTTAAACTGAACCAAACTTGAACATACCCCAATTTAATGAATTATTATGAGGTGGTTTTGTTGTAATATAGTTATGAAATAATAATAATGATATTAATTAGTTTTTATTAATGTGATATATCATAATTACAATTAATCATAGGAATAAATAATGGATATGAAAACATTATACAATTTGAATAAAATATTATCCCCTTAGTATGCTTATTTTAAGCAACTAAATTAACTGCGATCGTTTTTAGATCATATAATTAATAGATTCCTAATGTTTTCATTCCATAAACTTAATTATATAATAAAAAACATATTTATATTTTAATATCATCATTATATCCAACCTTGTAAGGCTACGAAGGAAAAACAAACACATTATGTCATGGAGGCGGTGGTCTGCACAACACACACAAAACAATTTTGTTTTTCTTAATCGATGAGGTATATCAATAAATAATGATAATAAACTTCATATATTAAAATTATAGTATATAAATGAAAATAATATAATTATATTAGCATGTATAGAATAAATTTGAAATAATATAATTAATAAAAAACTAAGTAGTTGATAATACTCCCATAGGGGACTTGAATTTTCTTTGGAAATATCCTTGAATTTGAATGAATTAGGATAAATATGAGTGACTAGAGGATTATTTTCATGTTATAGAGTTATAGGGAGAGTAAAATAGATGGTTTTAAAGGATTAATTATTATAATAGGTGAGTCTTGAAGTGGAGGGAGTGTACCCCTTTACAAGTGAAGGGAAGGGTAGTTTTGGGAGAACCCTTAATAGTTTCAATAATGTGATATTACTATTTCAAGGTCAAAGGATAAAAAATTATCAAAAATGTATAAAAAAATGTCTTGGTCAATCCATAACTCAAAAATTCAATTTAAAGAACTTTATTTAAATGTTTTAGGGATTTATAGTAGGAAAAATAATTTTACACCTTTTTTGATTTTTAATGAGATAATTAAATATTAACCTTTGTATTTAATTATAATGAAAAATAATAAGATGGATATTTTTACCCAATTTTATGCTTATAATTTTAAATTTGAAAATAATTTTATAAACTAGAATTTCATATGGTGTGAAAAGTGAATATTAAAATAAACTCACTCAATCACATAAAAACAATTTTTATAGAAATAAATTTCTAAATCATTAAATTTATATATAAGGTAAAATTATCTTCAAGACTGATTTTAATGTCATATATTAAAAAATTAGATAAAATAAAAGATATTAAACTTCCAAGGTGATCCAAAACTAAATATCCCATGAAAAATACTTAATTCAAAGAAAATATCAAAAATAGTTTTTATATCAAAGTTGAATTTAAATTAGTTATAAAAATGCTTCCCATAGGTTTTATAAATTCAAATAATATTTGAATTTAAATAATGTTATTTCAAAAATTATTAAATTATCACTTAAAAGGTTTTATAAATTTCAAATCCTTTCTCATAAAATCATAAAATCATGCAATTACAAGTTTTGTGAAAACCATATTTTTCTACTAAAAACCAACCTTTTAAAAAAAAGGTAAAAAAATATTACTACATCAATTTTGATACGAGTAATTAAAAAAATAAGTTCATTTTTTTTAATTACAAATTCCAAAATTTATAAATTCAATCTTTGAATAAAATCACAAAATACAATAGGAAACCCATTTTAATTAGAAAATGATATTTTCAAATACTAACTATTGTTATTATTTCATATCATTTACCAAGTATATTGGTGTAAAATAATTAGTAAGATAATTTTTTTATCAATCATATGTTTCTTGAAATATAAATGCATATAACTAAAATATTTTTTTAGAAAAATAATTTTCTAATAAATGATCTTATAAGTCATTTTAGGTAAACTAATTGAAATTCATTTATATTAGGAGTAGAATTTATTTTCCATATATATATAATTCATCAGGAATTAACTCATATTTATTATTTATATTTTAAAATATAGTATTTAAAATTGTATAATTAAAAATTTATATTTTATATAAATGTATCATGGTTTCATTTAAGTTTGATGTTGTGTGTGGAGAAAGATATCGAACACATTGACTTATTTAAAGGTAATCATATCTTATAATTTTGGAGCGTTTCATTACCCCCCTTAAATAAATTCCATCATCGTAATTTGAATCATATAATCATTGTAAATTCTATAGAGAAATCATAATTAACCATACACCTCTAAATGATCATGGTTTTATTTAGGATGTGGAAGGTTAATTATATATTTAGGAAATAATTATAAGTGCTTTATAAAGAGAGTGAACCCATTCCAAATTCAATATATAATTATAAAAATATCTAGATCCCTAATGAATAGATTTACACAAATACTAAATATTATTTATACGATAATAATACCACTAGGGGTTTTTATTTACAACTCAATATCTTGTAGTTAGTGAAAAATTACATGACACATGACTCTAGAAAATATATTAGAAAAAATTAATATCAATTTAATTAGTAGCAGTTTCATAGGATTTTTCTTATTCACATGTTTTTTTGGTGATTATCTATTTTGTTGGTCCTTTGATTGGGACATTGAATCGAATAATTCCCAACACTCTTGCAATTATTGCAATATTTTTTTATAGATTCTCTTTTTCCCATAAATTTGTGATTCTGATGACCTTCATCACTTGATATCTCATGAGACTAAATCTTCCTATTATTTGGTGTGTTTATGACTTCTACTATGTTCACATTGTTAATCATATTTCATGATAAATGGTTTTGAATAATCATAATATTTATCACTCCAACTCCTATTCCATTGGGTTGTTCATTGAGGTAACTCTACATTGTCCATCAAACCCATGGTTACTTCTAGTTTCATCCATTAATAAAACCAAAATAGTTAACATGAGTGATGATCCTTATAATTCAATTATCATAAGTAACCACAAGAAAATTTAACCTTAAAATATCTCACTTCATAACACTATCATGTCAGTTTATAGTTCTTACAACTCAACTTGTTTCAGACTTGGTTTAACCTATATCACTCTCAATTTAACATATATCATTATTTGTTTAACCTAGGTAACTATGAGTTGGGTTCTATCATACATATTAACCTAATACCTAAAATAGAGATCCCAAATTACCATGAACCTTCTTAAAATATTTTAAAAGCAATAATCAATGAAATCTATACTCTCAAAATCCAACTTATCCTTCCTAAAACAACATTAATAATTCAGACAATTATTGACTCAAGTATGTATATAATATCAATAACACACCTTTACCAAAACATAATTGATTCTCTAAGACATTAAACCATAACTAGATTATATATTTCGCTAAAAATTAACTCTATCATTAACCCTCAAATTGTATAAACCAATAGTTTATAAGGTCACACATGAGTCACTATATATAATAATACAAAAAATTAGATAAACATTACCAATGAATTATCACCAATACTAAGGATATTAATACTGCATAACTTATATTTTCAAAATCACCCAACACTTTATTGTTTCTATATCAAACATATAACAAACCTAAAAATTATCCCCCCCTCAAACACGTGTTATTCAATAGTTATCTCAAAAAACATACCCTTTCCAAAAAATCATTTCTCAAGTTTATTGATAACATTTAGTATATGATTTCAAATCATTGATGTAAAAATACTAAAGAACGATCCTTATATGTTTCACATAATCCTAAATAAAACTTAGAATATACTATAATATCATTAATAAATATAAATCACTAATGAGGATAGATAAATGTATCAATAATCAATTTCTATTAAGATATCATAATCTTTATTAAAGACTATAAAACCCACACTTTCTGTCATAGTAGACGCATACAAATATTATGAAAAAATAAATTTTGTTTCCTTATTCAGTTATAAGAAATAGTGGTTTCTCAGCTTCTTATTCATGATCTTGTTTTAACAAAATACTAAAACCAAAATTGTTATGATAATATTCAAAATATTAATATGAAAACATCAATCTGAATATGTCTTCCCTTATAAATTTTTTTTTAACATATGATACTTTTAAATCAACCCATGAATCCCTTGATCAATGTTTGATTATCCATAGTCATTATTCTATTAGTTTTTATAAAGAAATTAGTTAACATAATTATTAAATCCTTCATAGTGGTTCATAAATATAATGTGATTCACCAAAGAATATCACCTAGGAGTGTCTCTCTAGGCGTGGAGACTTTGGCCTACTCATCATACTTAAGAGTGATGATTGATTCAATGCTTAACCAACCCTTTTTGAGGTTATTACCCCTAGGTGCATCTTTTCCACAACCACATCCACATGACAATATATAGAAAGGGATTTATTACTAAGAAAAACCACATAATCTCTACATTAGGAAAATATTATGATGTTATCTAATACTTATACTCATTCTTATGGTTTTCACTAAATCTTTCTTATCTCAATCCCTAAATAAAATGTTTATTATTTCCTTATAATTAAATCATATACTTATCCTATAGGTTTATATATACCTTTGAACTTATGATCAAACTTAACTTATAAATACTTAAATTATCCTCATCAAACATCCTAGTCTCTAAATTTTTCTAAACCTTTCATTTGATACCAACTGTGATGCCTTGGTCTCTTACTCCCAGATTCAGTGCTAATAGACACATACTTTATATACTTGCTCTGATACTAGTTGTAAAATCCTGGATATAGATATCCATAATTAAAAAGTTAATAATTCTTATTGAATATATTACATCTTAAGTATACTTTCAGGTTTTGAGTTTTAGATAATTAGGACACAATATAAACTGATAAATCCCATGTTATTTGTATCTAATGGAAAAATTTCCTATTCTATATAAAGCTATTTAATTCATTATAAGTTTTTAAATTCTCCCATAAATTATTTCACACTTTTAATACTCATAAACATGTTATATGTACTAATTTTTTCTATAACCTGGGTAAATGGCAACATAAGAAGTGGTATGCTCAAATTCTCTAAAAGGGAAACATATAAATAAAGTAATCATGGCATAAATATTATGGAAGGAATAGACAAAGAATATGAATCCACAATAAACATGAAATCAAGCATGAAATATACATAATAAAAAAATAAAAAACATTGATATCAATAATATTGATCCCATACTGATATAATACATAATGTGGGATATTAAAAATTTGATTTCAAGGTCTTGTGTGAAGAAAATTTACTTATCATTGAGACAACAGAAAAAAATCCTACTGCCAAGGCATTGTTCCAAGAAACTATCCTATTATATGAAGATTCATACAAAAAAACACAACCTATTTTGTCTCATGAGACCTATAAATTAATCAAGTTAATATATAATTCTTATCCCTACCCATCATCTGATTAAGTCTAATGCATTCACAATAATATCCAACAATAATTTCCCTACCATTTCATAAGGAACCTCTTACTGAATAAAAACATGACTATCTATATGATAAAGAACATGAAATATCAATACATTATCAACCTATGTTAAAATTCAATAATTATCCATAATTTAAATACTTTTACCCATGTCAATAAAATAGATAACATGATCATAACACATCCTAAGAAAGAAGGTCGATGATCAAAAAATACTTTGTCAACTTGCTAATAATTTTCCATATTCGAATAACAATATACGGTATGCCAATAATTTTCCCCATGCTAATAGAATAAAAACATTTCTAGGTTAACATCATCCAATATTAATTATGTAAAATGCGACATTCACACCATATAGATAAACTAGTATACATATAATTTAATACTAGAATAATCATGATCATAATCCATCTTGAGAAAGAAGGTGAATGGTTTAAAAAGAATATAACCCAAGAAGTGATAAATATTTTTCAAAGGGTTTATATGGTAGCAGCGGTGGCACTGTTCATCAGCGGGTACTGTAGCGGCGGTAGGGCACTCTAGCGGCGGCGATACTGTGCGGTACTGTAGTAGCAGGTTACTATTCACAGAATGTGAATTGGCCTTTGAATTTGGGCCTATGGGCTATGTAATGGGATACAAGCCCACTGGGCCTTCAGGCTATGTAATAGGTTTCCCTCTACCCAGTTAAAAGATGTCTTTGCTTTGATTTAATAATAAAAATGAGTTTTCGGCCCCAACCTTTTTAAAAAAATCATAACTCAATGAACGAAAGTTGAGCTACCAAAAAATCTTACTACCGGGGAAACAACTAAATTAGTTGACACATGAATATGGGAACATGATTAAGCTTGTAAATACTATAAAATACAATTATTATGAATAAAATATATCCATGGGTAGTGAATACACCATATAAAGTAAACATGGCTCACAAAATGTATTATGTCTCAAAGAATTAGAATTATGACAAAAAAAACCCTTTCAACTTGATAAAAACTATAATCAAAACCCATTGAAATATTGGGATTGAAATTGAACTTAAAATATCATTATTAAAATATACTTCATGATATTATATCTCAAAAAGGTAGTATATATGCAAAAAAATGATTTTTTGTTCATAATACTAAACATGTCTCAAAGAGAGGAATTTGAGACGAAAACCCTTATAACCTTTACACAATTAGAAGAAAAATACCATGAAAAAGTTAACATAAAATTAGACATTTAATATCATTAAATACAATATAATAATGATATAAATATTAAAATTTTGTGGTAAATACACCCTACAAAATCAAACATGGTGTATAACACAATCATGTATCAATGAAAAGAAATTTAGACCGCAACCCTTACCTCTTTTCCTGACCATCACATACCTAGTTTAACCTCCCATATCATAAAAATATTCATCTTAATCAATTAATTCATAACATTAATTATATCCATTTTTATTTATATAGTTCATAAATAGTCATTCTCTATATAAATTCTTTCGATTTTCCACATTGGGTGTTTATGGTCTTGATCTTTATACTAGTTTCATAATACCAGTTTCTTTATTCATTATTTTCGCAAAGTTAATAATTACTATACTAATAAGGATGCTTCTAGGTATGTTTTATAATTATATAAGATGTTCCAAAATCCTTTCATGAGTGTTTTAGTCTTTATCATTTAAGATGAAATTGATAATAAGCATACTTTAGTTATTCTTAACAATCGAAGTGTGTTTTATTAATTAATGAATTAAATATTGATATAAAATCTCTAAAACTAAAAAAACTATTCAATTTTTTTACGAATATATTTTTCCCAATTATATTTTTAGAAATTATTTTGGAAAATTCCGAGACCAGGTGCTGAGACGACGTGCAATTCTGAGACCCGAGGTGCCTGGAATGATTGTTTGAAAAATGTTAAGTTTTTAATATCACATGCACACGAATTTTCTGAAAAAATAAAATAACTCTTATGGGTGCCTAGATCAAAAATACAAAGTTACCTTTGATCTTATAGCACTGGTTTTACCCTAAGTGTGACCTAACATTGGTCGGTGTAGATCATCTGTATAAAAATTCACCAGGAGCGTAAACATAAATAATATAATAAAATATAAATTATTTTATTTTTAAATCCTAATAACTCTTAAACGGTAACTCGTATTGGAAATATACGAGTTGAAACAATGGTAATTTATCTTTATAATAAGACATGTTAGAGGAATTCAGGGTTATCTCCATAACCCTCGAATTCCCCAGATGCAAGGAGAAGGAAGCTCTCTCGCGATGATGAACGTCGACGGTTCGAGGATCGACGAAGGAATGAACCTCTATTCTTTGTCAACGATTGATCCAATCATCGAGGTAGGGTGTCGATATCATTGAAATTTATTTTTCCCTTATTAGAATCAAACAAAAAACTTGGACCAATCCATGAATAGGTTGATCCATGATTCGATCATTCTTGAAGGAGGGATAATTTTTGTGGGATTAAAGGGAATAGATCTTGGTGATTATTCTGCTGTTGTATTCTTCGTGATCCCACTAATATAAATGGATTTAGGCCAAAAGAACAAGGCCAAGATCCATTTTATGGGTGTTCATGTTCTAAATCTCTCCTCCTTAAATCTATCATGTTCTTTTCCCTTTGAAACCCTATGCAAACAATCGATCATTGCACCCATGATCCAAGGCACAATGATCCGAGACCAAAGGTTGTGATCTGAAATGACATTGCGGAGGTGCGACAAGAGTGCAGTAGGTTGGAAAACTCTCATAGTGGAGGGAATGATGAACCACATGCCTCTAGTAGGGTGGTAGACAGAGAGGGAAATGTGTGGCCCGATGGAATGCTGAGTTTCGGTGGGGTGCACAACCGCGGTCCAGCAGGACCGCACCAGAGGAGGAGCCCACGACACTGTAAGCCGCAGGTGGTGGAAATGAGCCACGACAATGGCTGTGGTGAGATGTGACTTGAAGTCCATGTGAAAGGAGGACCCCAAAAAAGTGGAGCCGCAGGACTAGGGGGAGAGGACACGGTGCTGTCTGTGTTGAACGCGACGACCACATTGACTGGGAGCACCCGACCTGAATGCGGCAGGCCAGGTTGGGCGAACCAGCGGGATAGACCATGCAGCCCAATGGGCCTTGGTCCAATGGACCAACATGCCAGCCCAGACCGACTAGGTTGGGTCGGGTCAGGTTTTCCGAACCGGGTCAGGTCGGGTTAGACCTAGATCAGACCATACCGTTTTTACTAAATTGGTCATATGTTTAAAACCATGTGTCCATTTGATGAGCCATTTAAAGCATTGGGACCCTTGCAATGAGGTTGTAATTTTGAGATACTCTATGTGATTTTTTGTGGAAGTTGGTTTATGATCTAATGGCTTGAGGAGTAGGTTCTCCTGAAACTATCACGCAATAAGAAGAATCCTGTGGGTGGATCTGACTATGTTATCTTGGTGTCTACGTGACTTGGGGTCTTCTTGACCCATTAATGCTCCGTAATCCACCAACGCTCTGTGTTCCATCGACGCTCCATGCACCATCGATGCTCCGTGCGCCATCGCTGCTCTGTGTGCCATTGATGTCTTAGACACCATTACTGCCCAGGCACCACTGATGCTCCATGTGCCACTTACGCTCCATGCAACATCGAAACTATGTGCACCATAAATGCCCCATGTTCCATTGATGCTCCGTGCGGTTTCGATAGTTTTAGTTTCATAGAGACACGAAGATTTGTGGAATACATCCGGAAAACCTTATCTTTGTACTTTATACCTGTACCTGCATGAGATGATCATATTGAATTTACTTCATGTGTTTTTTTGTAGTCTACTTAGTGTGTTCACATCATGTGTTTCTTTTGTGGAATACATTGTGTAATTCTTAGTGGTGTACCTTTTTGGTTCCGAGGTCCCTACTAAGTATTGTTTTACTCGCCCCTGCACAGGCTATGCCCACACATGTCATGTCTTGTGTAGAAGATTGAAACTTTGATGAATTCCTTGGTGGACTGGGGATAGGTGGTGCTTATAGAGAGGAAAAACAGACGAGGCATTCTTTAGTGACTTCAGACATCTATTTCTCTACCTACCCTTTAGGTAAGGTTTTCTTGCAGACGAGATTTATGAGGGTTTACTTTCCCTTTTGGTTGGGCTTGTATTATGGCCCTATTTACTTTTCAATTTTTGTACGACATACTATGTTGTTAGTTTCTTATAGGTATGCATGATTGTTTACTTAGTGTTTTCAGTTCATCACTTTTGGGATTGGAGATGGATGTGTGTGTGTATAGGTACTTAGGAAAATGCCTCCCATTTGTGGGATATGCCTACTCAGTGCTAGTCTCTTGCCACTATCCTATTAGAGGTAGGCTTGGGGTAGTCATGACATGAGCCCTAGGGGATGGGTCATGGAAGAGTGGTATCAAAGGAGGTTACTTCTACATAATGAACCAAGAGTCTATGAGATTGGTTTGGGGAAACAATGTCAAGTGTCTGAAGTTTGGATTTGATGATAGGGAATCCAGTATTGGTGTAGTGAATTATGTATCCATACACCATGACTATGTATTATTCTTTCCGAATCAGTACATGAAAACACTGGTTGTTGGAAAAATAATTGCACATGCATCATATAAGATTGATTGTGTTCACATTTCCTTCTTGAGTCAGTTTCAGCTCACCAGGTATACTCTATTGGTTGTGGTACATCTCGATCTTTTCAGGATGCCTCCATGCAGACAACCATCTAGAATTCGGATTCCTGATCACGAAGATGATCTGACTAGTGATGAGGCATCGATACAGGGACCCGTACCAGAGATAACACCCTTGGGTGGTATACTAGTGATATCACCACCTGAAGAGGAGTAATTACTACAAGTATTACTGATAGAGGATGCACTCATCCTGAGTGTATTGCATGAGTTCCAAAGGAATTGAACACCAAGGTTCATGGGTGATCTAGAACCCCAAGAAAACGCGGATTGTCTGGAAGTGGTTACAAATGTCTTTCGCCTAGTGAGGACTCCTCTCAACCAGATGACATTCCTAGTTGTGAGTCTTCTATAAGGATCAGTGGGGAGATGTTAGAGCTTATTGACCCAGACACATGAGGATGCCACCCTCACTTGAATAGAATTTGAGAATCTCTTCAAGGAGTATTTCTTTCTATCGATTTTACACTCTGTGCATATACAAGAGCTACTACATCTACACTAGGGTAGTCAGATAGTAGAGGATTACTCAGCAAGATTTACAGATCTTTCTTACTACTCCACGGATATGGCGTGAGACCTGTTCTTTTGGTCCTGGACCTTCGAGAAGGGACTACGCTGGGAGATCGGGGAATCCATGATATCGATTAGAATCCCTATATATGATAGGGTACTGGAGAAATCTCTGCTTGTAGAGAGCTTTCTGGTGGAGTAGACACCGGTAGTGGGAGCTACCACTATGCGTCATGTAGCTGAATTTTTAGAAGCAAATAACTGATAACTGAAACAGGGATCCTAACAGGTCAGACAGTTTAGGGGATAACCCCAAGACATGGGGTCAATGGTGCGAGGCTCCTAGGGAAGAGTGAGTCATCTGAAGGATAGTTTGTGCTACATGTGCGACAGTCAGGGACACATGGAATGAGATTGCTGAACTCATCATGCAGATGATTAGTATACAGTAAAGGGACCATTGAGGTAGAGGATAATCTAGGAACAGGGTGGTCCTCTAGGAATAATACGTGGTAGAGGAGCTATATGGGAAATAGGAGGTGGGTGGAGGTTCAAAGTACCACCACCATCACCCCCATGTAGTCCACTATGAGCTCACAGAGCTGGTGGATAGGGATGAAGATAGCTTCAGGCAATGGAGTATTACTACCCCGATGCTCCAAATATGATTAGAGGTATGATCTATGTCTTTTACACCCTATCTATAGTTTTTATAGACATAGGTTCCATTCACTCTTTTCTCACCATGACCCTTGTTCAATACCTGGAGAATCCAGTGGAATAGTTGACTCGATCCCTATGCTTAGAGACTCCTATAGGAGGAGATTCAACAATCACACACCAATGCCAATAGTTTTACATTTATCTTGGGGGTGAGAGTTTCGGTTGGGATCTCTTGGTGGTAGCGGAGAGGCCTTATGATGTTATCCTTGGTATGGACTAGTTATCCGCAGTCCATTCCCATATTGACTGTTTTAGGCACATAGTGCATTGTGTCCATGGATATGGGACCAAATTTTCCTTTTTTAGTGAAAACAAAAACCAAGCAGTGTAGGATGGACTCACACGTAGGTGGGTACATCTGATCACACACCAGTTGTCTAGAACGACCCTCGATGCAGTGGATGAGACAAGTCCTCAGTTTCCTACAGTGGTGGAAAAGTATGAAGACGTATTTTTGGATGATGTTCTATGATTACCTCTCTATAGGTAGGTAGAATTATACATTGACCTGTACCCTAGAAAGACACTGATATTTTCACCTACATATCTAATGTCTCCTGCAGAGCTTCATGAACTGAGGGTACAACTAGAGGACTTATAGAGAAAGGGCTTCGTGAGACCCAGTGTTTCACCTTGGGTAGCCCCAGATTTGTTTTCCAAGAAGGAAGATGGGAGATTTAGATTATGTGTGGACTTCTAATTCCTGAACTAGGTGACCATGAATAAAAATAATCCACTACTAAGGATTTATGACCACTTTGATCAGATGAAGGGAGCGAGGTCGTTCTCGAAGATATACCTCAGATCTGGCTATCACCATCTTCGAGTATGGGATGAGGACATCCCGAAGACAAAATTCAGATGTTGGTACGGACACTATGAGTACTTATTGATTCCATTTGGAGTAATGAACTCCCCAGAAGTGTTGATGGGACTCATGAAAAGGATCTTCCAGCCTTATGTAGACCAGTTCATCATGGTCTTCATTAATGAAATCTTGGTCTACTCAGTGTCTGAGGAGGAGCCCACAATACAACTGAGGATGGTCCTAGACACACTATGAGAGCACCAAATTTATGAGAAGATCTCAAAGTGTTAATTATGGATATGTGATTTTAACATTCTAGGACGCGTCATTTCAGAGGATGGAGTTTCATTAGATCCGATGATGACTGAAGCAGTGCTTGCTTGGGAGCCACCCAAGGGTGTTACCGAGGTGCGGAGTTTCATGAGTTTGGATAGATAGTATCGAAGGTTTTTACCCAAATTTTCTTGGGTATAATCACCCTTGAAGAAATTTAAATGGAAGGGGTAGCCTTTCATGTAGACAATTAAGTGCCAGTAGTGATTTTAGGAGCTGAGGCAGAGGTTGACGAGCACTCTCATATTGAGATTACCAGAGGAGGGTGTTGAGTACGTGGTGTTATATTATGCATCAGGGGCCCGACTAGGTTGTGTCCTGATGAAGGGGAAAGCGATTATTGCCTATGGTTCATGCCTGTTGAGGTAGCATGAGCAGAACTATGCAACCCATGATTTGGAGTTAGCTGCAGTAGTCTTCACATTGAAGATGTAGCAATACTACATGATGGGAGAGCAGTTTACCATTTAATCTATCCACCAAAGTCTCAAGTATATCTTCTCTCCAAAGGATTTAAACTTAAGACAGAGGATTTGGATAGAGTTCCTCCAAGAACATGACTTTGATATAGTCTATACTCCTCGGAACGAGAACGTGGTGGCAGATGATCTCAGCTGGAGATCGAGTTCACAACCACTAAATGATGTATCAGAGCAGTTATCCTCATTTTAGATATCCTTTGTGGATATAGATGAATCATATTATCTCTAGTCAATGGTGGTTACCCCTCCACTCATACAATGAGTTAGGGAGGCACAACTCGGAGATACTGACTGTGAGAGTACATGTGATCAGATGACCAATGGGTTATGCCCTTTATGGATAGTCAAAATGCAGGGAGCATGTCATTCTATTTAGAGGGAGCACAGTAGTGCCAGTGAATTTTTGGGAGGAGGTCTTGAGGGAGTTACATACTTACCCTTTGGTGGTACATCCAGTATTGGAAAAGATGTATCAGGAACTCCGACGTTATTTCTGGTGGTTGAGGATGAAGAAGGTGGTGGCAGAGTTCATTTCTCGATGCCTCACTTGTCAGCAAGTGAAGACTGAGCACCAGGTTCCAGTGGGTTTGACTAAACCCCTTGAGGTTCCAGATTGGATATGTGATGAGATATTTATAGACTTCTTGATGGGTTTACCATGCATGTCTAGGGGACACGATTCCATCTAGGTGATTTTTGACCGACTCCCCAAGTCAGCCCAATTCCTACCAAGCTATTAGGAGAGATCAGTAGAGAGCTTGTGATGCCTCTACATACAGTAGAAAGTTCAGATTCATGGACTTCTGTCAATTATTGTCTTAGATCATGATGCTCACTTCACATCCCATTTTTGGAAAGGATTTTAGGTGGCGTTTGGTACTCAATTTCACTTAAGCACGAAGTTTCATCCCCAGACGGATGGCCAGATGGAGTGGACCATCTAGGTTCTTGAGGACATGCCATGTTCTTGCATCCTAAACTTTGTATTCAGATGGGAGGATAACATACCTCTGATAGAGTTCATGTACAAAAAAAATACCACTCCACCATCGGCATAGAACCATTCAAGGCCTTGTACGAGAAACCCTGTAAATCACCACTTTGCTAGAGAGACCCAAGATAGTCAGCACTCCTGGGCCTGGAGTTGGTGAAGGAAACTATAGAGAAGATTTAGGTCATCCAGGAGTGGTTGAAGAGTGGATATAGCCGTCATAAGTCCTATGATGATAGAAAGTAGAGGCCTTTATACTTTGAGGATGGAGACCATGTGTTCCTTTAGGTCTCACCTCAATGGATATTGCAGAGATTTGGATAGGTAAGTAAGTTATCTCCGAGATACACTGTACCATTTCATATTTTGAGTATAGTTGGTGAGTTGGTGTACCACTGTGCTCTACCCTTACAGTCAAATTGGGCACATGATGTCTTCCACATGTCACAGCTGAGGTGGTATGTGAATGATTCATCAGACGTCATCAGATGGGGAAATCTTGACATTGATGATGGGTTGAATTTTGCGGAGTACCTAGGGGAGATCAAGGATTGACAGGAGTGAATCATTTGTGGGTGGTCGATTTCTATGGTGTGTGTTCGGTGATAGTATGAGAATCTCTAGGAGATCACTTGGGATCAGAAGGATCTGATTCATGCTCAACACCCTAATATTTTTTAGTAGACATTATTTTAGATTTTAGGGACATAAATACCTAAGGTAGAGAGAATGTAATGACTCAGATTTTCCTAATTTTATTTTTATAAATTATTTGGGAATATCCTCAGACTAGAAACTGAGAAAGTGTGTGATTTTGAGGCCTGGGGTGCCCAAAATTATTGTTTGAAAAATGTCAAGTTTTTAGTAGCACACAAGTGTGACTTTTCTGAAAAAGTGAAATAACTCTTAAACGGGCGACCAAATCAGAAATATGAGGGCATCATTAAACTCAGAGCAGTAAGTTTAACCTAGGAACGAACTAACATTGGTCGGTGTGGTTCATCTGTAGAAAAAGTCACTAGGGGTGTAACTGTAAATAAAATAATAAAATAAAAATTATTTTATTTTGAAATCCTAATAAATCATAAATGGTAAATCAGATTGGAAATACGAGACCACCATTGAGTTCATAAGGGGTTTTTTTATTAGGCGAGTCCTAACATAGACCGATGTGGGTCAGCTACAAAAGTTAATTTTTAAACATAGATATCATTAAAATATCTAATAAAAATATTTTATTGAGAATTAAGTGTTGACACAGTCAAAATTTCCCTTTTTAATAAACCATGGCAGAGAAATTTAGAGTTATCATCATAATGCTATAATTATCCTAAGTCAAGGAGAAGGAAGCTCTCTCCCAATAATGAACGCTGGCAGATCGAGGAATGACGATGAAACAGACCACCATTCTTCATCAACGACTATTCCAATCATTGAGGTAGGGTGTTGATATCTTTGAGATTTATTTTTCCCTTCTTATAATCAAATGATGAATGCAGACCAAACCATGAACATGTTGATCCGTGGTTCTATAGTTCTTGCAGGAGGGATACTTTTTTTGTGATTAAAGGGAATATATCATGGTGATTATTATGATGTTGGTTTCTTAATGATCCTGCTAAAATGAATAGATCAAGGCTGAATAAACAAGGACAAGATCCATTCTTTGGGTGTTCATGTGATCAATATCTTCCCCCTACATCTATCATGTTCTTTGAGTGTTCTTATCCCTTTTAAACCCTACATGAATGGTCGATCATTATAACCATGATCCATGGAGAAACGATCCGATAATGAAGGTTGTGATCCACGATTGAATTACGGAGGTGTGAAAATATTGTAGCAGGCAGGCGGCGGCTCACGATGGAGGGTGAAAAGAATGGTGGGCCGTGTAATGTCCCAGATCCAGGTGCTTCCCAAATGTGCCCCGAACCCGGTTGGTCACATAACCTCATGCACATTTCCTCAAACGCTAGAGGCTTCTGACTAGAAGTAAAGGACATGGTCTGATAGTGGGGAAACTATGCCCTCATAGGTAGAGTATACACAACAGAATAACAAATAATAAACAACAGCGGATGCAGTAACACCATACAACAAAAGTAAATAACAAAATACTGATAGTATAAACAACTGCATCATATATATAAATAAATTATGCATGTCCAAGTATCTAGAAAAGCCTTTAAACAATTCACAATGTTATAAATAAAATACTAAAACCAAAGTATAGAAAAAATCAAACTCTAACGGCATCGCAAGCCTCAGCTTGGTCCCTTGCTCTCCAACTCCAACAACAATCAAGTACCTGATAAAGAAGGGTGCTTTCCATTATGTATAAATTCAACCATATAATCTATTTGGATCCAAAAGAATGACCCAAATAGGGTGTGAGACGAATACCAGTAGGCAACCGCCAAAAGATCTGTGCTTAACAGTCAGTGAATATATATAGCAGGTAATATATAGATATAAAGAAATAAACTATAAAGTACTCAAAAGTAAACAATCCTATAGTTTTCAATTACATTAATTTTCATTTATGAATTATTCAAAACGTTGAATAATGTAACCTCGAGATATAGCCTAATATTCGTATCCACCTATATAATAATAACAACAAACGTCTTAGAATACCATCCAAACAACCAAGTAAGACCGAGTCGAAGCTTGTGCTTTGGCTTGGAAGACTCATCACAATTATTCATAACAACCACATGGGAAATCTCTCATGGTATAAGCCCTTGGGTTTAACATAACACTATTCAATTGAAAATAAACCACATGGGTAGCTCTCACGGTCAATACCTCTGGGTCCACCTGGCATCAATAATTTATACATGGCCTCCAGGTAGCTATCATGGTCAATACCCCCCTGGGTCAACATAGTATAAATAAATCATAAAAAACCTCCTAGGTAGATCTCATGGTCAATACCCCTGGGTCAAGTGTACACCAAGGATCTCGTGGTCCCGTGTAAATAAACATGGAAACCCCCACAATTTTCCTGGTCCAAGGATCTCATGGTCCATTGGAAGATCAAAACACATTTCATATCAAAGAAGCACTTGTAATCTATAACTACAACATGGATTACGTTCACAATAATAACACATGAAATTCATATAATCAATCAAATCCATCCTAAAAAATTCAAGGCATGGAAACAAGGTATGCCTCAAGGAAACCTAGGCCAAATGAACATAAACAATAAATCAAGGGAACACACCCATGGGGTGTCCCATAACAAGGGTATACAATCTCATGCATAGGCAATTCCCCTTAATCAAACAATCAAACCATAACATGAATTAAACATGGTCAAATTCCAAAACACACAATACCCCAAACATAGGTATTCGTCAATTTAAGGATATATAATCTAAATACAATCAAAGAAAGGCACAAACCACCTACCTCGATGTTGTAGGAAGAAAAATCTTGAACATAGGCCCTCGAATCGACCTAGATTGTTGTAGATCTATAAAAAGGTTAAAATCATTCAACCTTGAATAACCCAAGAGAGAAGAGGAATCAGCAAGAGAGGATCAAGAAGAAGGAAGAACTCACTAGTGGTAATCCAACTCACCTGACGGTGTCTTAATCAGATCTCGAATGAAGGAACAGGGGGAGGTAGTAGTTCTTTGGCCATACATCACTCTCCTGTATAAAAAATGGGGAGAAGAAGTGTTTTCTGGAGATGAGATGCGACCCCGATCTGACTAATAAATTAAAAGAAAAGTACATGATGTGTTCATTTAATATACACGCTGTGTACTATCCTCAACCAGCCCCTAATTTTGGTGGTCTTCCAGGTCACCCACACGACCATGTACTCAGCCGTTACATGAACAGTACATGGCTACATGTGGAAACCAGGTACACGATGTGTACTCTAAAGTACACGATGTGTACTTAGAAATTTTTCCAATTCTTCCTTTTTCCTAAAAAACAACACGAATTCAATTTCCATACCTGAAAATGTAGATCTGGGGTCTTACAAACTTACCCCTTAAAGAAATTCGTCATCGAATTTCCCTTCCAAAGGTGGGGAAGAAGAAAATTCAAACAACTCAGGCCATTGTGATTGTACATCAGCCTCCCTCTCCCAAGTCTCATCCTGTACTCAACCATGCTGCCATAGTACCCATACCAGAGGAACAGACCTGACATGAAGAACTTTTGTGCTGTGATACATAATCTGAAAAGGGTGCTTCTCAAAGGGTGCATCCACCTCAAACTCAACCTCCCGGGGTTAAAAAACATGAGATGATTCTGAAAAGTAATGTCGTAGATGAGAAACATGAAAGACGTTGTGAATAGACTGATACCTCTGAGGTAACTACAACAAATAGGCAATGATTTGACTCTCTCCAAAATGTCAAACATCCTGATGTATCTTGGTGAAATCTTCCCATGTATCCTAATACTCCTGCGTCCCAACCTTAGGGTGACATGTAAGAAAACCTGATCGCCGACCTCTAACTCTAGCAGTCGTCTATGTCGGTCAACATAATATTTCTGCCAAGACTATGCAGTATCCATCCTTTTTTCAATCAACTCCACCTTCTCAGTGGTCTCCTAGAGAAGATGAGGTCCTAATATAGCTGCCTCTCCTACCTCCAGCCAACATAGGGGTGATCGACATGGCTTACCATAAAAATCATCATAAGTTTCCATCTAAATCATCACCTAAAAAATGTTATTGGAGGAAAATTCCACTAGGGGTATGTGTCTCTCCCAGGAAACCCCGAAATCCCGGATTCATGCTCGAAGCATGACCTCTAGCACCTGAACCATTCACTCAGACTGGCCATCTATCTAGGGATGGTAAGCTATACTCAGAAATACTTGTGTAACCAAATCCCTCTGTTTTCCCTACCAGACACGAGAAGTAAATCGGGCATCTCTCTATGAAACAATAGGGTAAGGAACCCCATGAAAACATACAATCTCTCGAATGTACAACCTTCCAAGATCATAAATACTCAAGGTTTCCTTACTCAGTAAGAAATGTGAATCCTTTGTGAGTCTATCAACAATAACCCAGACCACATCACTTCCTCGAGGCAACCTCGATAAACCCATCACGATATCCATCACGACATCATTCCACTTCCACTAAAGAATGGGTAACTATTGTAAAAGTCCTACCGTTCACTGATTCTCTGCCTTCACTCGCCGACAGGTGGAACATCTCATAAAAAAACCAGCTACATCCTTCTTTATACCTATCCACCAATACTAATTGTGTAAATCTCAATACATCTTGGTGACACCGGGATGAACTGACCAAACTGAGGAATGAAAATCTCGCTTCAACTCCTCACATATATCTGCTGACACCCACACACATCCATGAAAACTCAAGACCTCATTATTTCCCATAGTCTACCCAGGAGTGTGGTCCTCTTCTGACACACTCTCCCATAGGACTAGGCATTCATAATTTGATAGCTTCTTCATTTGTAATCAATCCATAAGAGTAGAGGTAAAATCTATAAAAGAATGATACGTCTTACCCTACTATCATGCACCTCCAAATGAATATCAGAGACTAGATCCATAAGATGCCACTCACTACTGACCTACTGAACTACATGTATCTGATTACTCTTTATCAATGCATCATCCACCGCATTGCCTTTCCCAGGCATGTAGGCAATCTCAAAGTCAAAATCTTGAAGGTACTAAAACCACCTTCGCTGTCTCAAATTAAAATAATGCTGAGTAAAGTTATACTTGATAATTTTGTGGTCAGTTTATACCACAAAATTATCTCCCAAAAGATAATGTCTCCAATAGCGTAAATCATACACAACTGCAGCTAACTCGAGATTGGGTGTCAGGTAATTCCTCTCATGTGGCCTCAACTACTGAGACCCGTATGCAACAACTCCTTCCCCTTGCATAACAAATGCTCCTAGCCTGATACCTGATGAATCATAGTAAATGGTGTAAGTCTTTCCCAGTTCTAAAAATATCAGTATCAGTGTTGAAGTCAATCTTCATTTCAGCTTTTGAAAGGCTGAATCATAGGAATTTTTCCACAATTACTTTTCACCCTTCTTATTTAGGCCTATCAGTGGTGCTGCTAAGAGTGAAACCTGTAGTAACCATCCAGCCCTAGGAAAATCCACACCTCAAAGATGTTCTTCAGATTCTCCTAGAAAACTATTTCTCTCAATTTATTTGGGTCTACTGATACTCCAATCTCTGAGATAACATGACCTGAGAAGTGAATTTGGTTCATCCAAAACTGTCATTTTAAGTGCTTAGCATACAAATGATGCTCTCTCAGTGTACTCAAAATGATATCAAGATGGATAACATGGTTGTGTAGATTATTAGAGTACATAAATATATTGTCCATGAAGACTACCACAAAATAATCCAAGTAAAGATGGAACACTCGGTTCATCAGTGCCATGAAAACTGTCAGCACGTTCGTAAGACCGAATGACATAACCAAATACTTGTATAGACCATACATGCTCTGGAAGGCTGTAAGAGGTATATATGATGGTATAACTCACAACTGATGACAACCGGATCTCAAGTAAATCTTTGAGAACACCTGGGCTCCTCGAAGATGATCAAAGAGATAATCAATACTCGACAAAGGATATGAGTTCTTGACCATCAACTGGTTCGGATTCCGATAATCCATGCAAAGTCTAAGGGTACCGTCTGCCTTCTTCGCAAAAAGGACAGAATAACCCCAATTAGAAGTATTGGTTCAAATGAAATCCTTCACCTGTAACTCCTCTAACTACTTCTTGAGCTCCTATAACTCTGGTGTAGCCATACTATAAGGAGGAATGGACACCTATACCGCTCCTAGCACAAGTTCAATAGAGAAATCTACCTCTCACCCTTGAGGTAAACCTAAAAAGTTATCTATAAATACATATCTGAAATGATCTAACACTAGAGGGGAGTCCTTATAGGAAGTACCCTAGTCATCCAGATATAAACTAGCAATCTGGGATGTAATTCCTTCTAACCCATGATTCTTGGTTCCAGTTTTGCTCTCCTTGACATCCCATTTGCCCTTATGTAGAAAATAACCACCCTATGGTGATGTAAAACTCACTCTGTGGTGATAGAAGTCAACAAAGTCCTGAAAAGAGACTAACCATTCTATTTCGAGAGTGAAATAAATGCCTGTCATCTATAAGACGTAAAGGTCCCATAAAAAGTGACAATAACCAACCCGATGAGGGAACTCCTTGTACCGATGTACACTAGTTGTCCTTACACCCAACGGGGTGTCTAGAGTCATAACATCCTCAGAAGTAACGATACAAAACCCAAGGCTCTCCACAATGGAAAAAATATAAAAATATGGGAATACCCTGTATCAAAAAGATTATAAGATAAAACCAAGGCAACTAGAATTGTAACTATAACCGTAGAGGTCTTGAGATCCTACTCCTACTGGGTCTTCTCCACTAAAACATTCTAACCAGTACTATGACCCTGCAACCCTGCCTGAATTCCCTGAGCTGATCCACACTACTGTCATTGAAAGCCTATCGTCTGGATACCACAACCATGACCACCTCCTCATCCTAACAAACTTTGTTCCCCGATTGAGGAGAAACTGGTGGTCCTGCTCCTGAACATGGAGTCATAATAAATCCCCTATCACCATCTTCTAGTGAGAAAAACCAGAAAAAACAATGAAGATGACTCATCTTGCTGCAATCTCGGCACTCAACTGGGTCACTCATGCACCGAGGTCTCGTGTTCCCACTCTTCCCACACTGGTAGCAGCTCACATGAATAACTATAGATACATCCCTCCTACTGTAATCACCAATAGAAGGATCCCTACATTGCTTCCTGCTATCAGTCGAAAGAGTACCAGCCCTGGATACTAAACCACCCTGGTTCACAGCTCCCAACTCTCTCAGATTGTGCTCAGTAATTAGAACCTGGTTCACTATAGCCATCACTGAAGTTAGCCTAAAAAAATTCACATGCAATCGGATGTCATACCTGAGACCATCCTAAAACCGCCTAGACAAAGATAACTCATCACCTCCCAGAACAGGTATGAAGTGATGGAGCTCTGTAAAATGAGAAGAGTACTCCATCACTGAAAGAGCGCCCTTCTCCAAATTCATGAAATCTCAGGCTCGATCGGCCCTCAATGTATTAGGGTAGAAGTAGTCATAGAGGGTCCTCTGAAACTGTTCCCAAACCATATACCTATGATGTCCCACCTGGGTGATAAAATCCCACCATCTCTTGGTGGATTCGTGAAGCATGTATGTCGCAAGATTCACCCTCCTCCTTGGAGGCATCTCTAGATGCTCAATGATATAAATAATGATCTCCAAACATGAATATGAAACTTGTGGTCATCCATACCCTGAAAAAGTGGGAGGATGCTACTGCTGGAACACCCACATCTGCTTTTCCATAGACAGGGCAGGATGTGGTCCTCCCTAAAAAGTATACAACATCATTATAAAGCCTTCATGGAACTGAGCATCAGTATGTGTGTCCGGTATAATAGCTGGTGCCAGAACGGGAACAACAGAAGGATCTGATGGTGGTCCCTGATCTATCCTTTTTGGTGTCTGGTTGTCGCTCTGTACTTGGCGCACAACCAGAGGACGTCTTGGCGGAATGAATCTACAAGGTCAAGTGTACACCTCAGTACAATATCATCAAGGAAAAAAACTTATAAGTGCAAGAGAGGAACCAAATAAGAAGCATTCAAGTTTTACAAAATAGGGTTACACGATGTGTATAACCCATACACGACATGTTACCTTAACCTTTAAACCTGGAATGTACTTCTGCTAAACCTGTTCATGTAACACCGACACACACGACGCGTTCCTCCTGAGACACGATGTGTACTTGTATCTTCCCTCCTATTGAAGTACTTTTACATGGCTAGAACTACATGGTTCTCTCCTGGGTAACACTACACAACGTGTTCACCATAGACACGACATGTACTAGTTAAGTTCTAACCACCAGTGTTGTTAGTCACATGTTTGGATACATGGTCGACCCTACATGACATGCATAAATGGGATATGACGTTTACAACCTAATTTTCATCCACCAGTGTCATTGGTCACACAACTAGATACACGGTTATTTACAACACGACGTGTATAATCTTGACAAAATGTGTTCTACTAGTGGTTTCCCAACCCCATGTCTCTACTCACACATTCATTCAAACAGTCAATAACTACATGGAGTGTACTTAATAAAATTCAGTTCTTCTAGAATAGAAGAACACATGGCATGTGTTTGGAACCTCACACACCGTGTTGTTTGGATTTCCAGACATTAGGCCTCTGAGACTCCTCCAGAACCCTTAAAAACATAAAATTTTGTCCAAGGAATGATAAATTCCAACCCATGGATTCCCATAATCCCTGTGAATAAAAGTTTTGCGTCCTTTATCACATCATAACTTGAAAAAATTCAATTAAAGTTAAAATACGATTAACCAAATTCTGATCCAAGAGGGCCCATAACACCTCAGGGACCATTGTTTGGCATCCATCCAAATGAAACTTTACATATTCCAATACCCTATAAAAATATTAGGTATTCTATCATGGAATCTATCACAACAACATTAATATCTAGCACAACATCTATCACAACAACATGCAATCAGTAATGAACCCTAAATGGCATGATAAGAATGCATGACATGTGATCTCTAGAAAGTGCCTATATGATGCAGGCAATGTAATACCCTCATATCATTGGGTTGAAAAAAATAGAACCTCAATAATATCAATTATAATAATAAAAAACAAGTTAATCACCCAACAGTGAAATCAAATCAACTTTAACAATTGCAAAACCAGAAAAAAATTTCAATATATGAGGTAACTTGGATTTTCCCTGTACACGGGTTAGCTACTCCTAGGAAAATATTATTAACAACTACCTATTCTTTCTTATACCTGTCTACAAGCTCCAAATAGTAAGACAAAGTAGAAAAGAAACTTCTATGATACCACTTTGTAACGTCCTGGATCCGGGTGCCACCTAAAGGTTCCCTGAACCCGGTTGGTCCCATAACCTCAAGCACATTTTACCAAACACCAGAGGCTACCAACTAACAGTGATAGACACAGTCTGATAGTGGGGAAACTATTACCTTATAGGTAGATTATAGAAAATAGAATAATAAATAATAAACAATAGTGGAAGTAGTAATACCATTCAACAAGCCTCAGCTTGGTCGCTTTCTCTCTAGCTCCAACAGAAATCAAGTACTTGATGAAGAAGGGCACTATCTCTTATCTATACCCGCAACAATATAATCTATTTTTGTCAAAAAGCATGACCCAAATAGGGTGTGAGACTAATCCCAGTAGGAAACCCCCAAAATATCTATTCCTTATAGTTAGTGAATATATATAGAAGGAAATATGCAAGAATGAAGCAATAAACTAGGAAGTAATCAAAAGTAAAAAACGCTACAGTTTTCAATTACATTCATTTTAATTTATGAATTATTTAAACTGATGAATAATTTAACCTCAGGATCTAGCCTAAGCTCTATATCCCCCTATATAATAGTAGAAACAGATGTCTCATAAGACCATATAAACAACCAAGTAAGACCGAGTCCAAGCTTGTGCTTTGGCTTGGCAAACTCGTCATAATTATTCATAACAACCCTCTGGAAAATCTCTCACAGTCTAACACCATTGGTTTAACATAGCACTATTCAATTAAAAATGACCACATGGGAAAATCTCATAGTCAATACCCATGGGTCCACATGGTATAAATAATTTATACATGACCTCTGGGTAGCTCTCACGGTCAATACCCCCTGGGTCAACATAGTATAAATAAATCATAAACAACCTCCTGGGCAGATCTCACAGTCAATAATTCTAGGTCAAGTCTACACTAAGGCTCTCATAGTCCTGTGTAAATAAACATGGAAACCCCCATAGTTTTTCTGGTCCAAGGCTCTCACGGTCTATTGGAAGATCAATGGGAATTTCATATCAAAGAAGCACTTGTAATCTATAACTACTACATCGATTACATTAAAAATAATAACACATGAAATTCATATAATCAATAAACTCTATCCTAAAAAATTCAAGGCAGGGAAGCAAGGTATGCCTCAAGGAAACCTAGGAAAAACAACCATGAACAACTAATCAAGGGAATGCACCCATGGGGTGTACTATAACAAGGGTATACAATCTAATGCAAAAGAAACAACACTTAATCAAACAATCAAACCAGAGTAGGAATTAAACAGGGTCAAATTACAAAACATGCAATACCCCAAACATGGTTATTCATCACTTTAAGCACATATAATCCAAATACAATCAAATAAAGGAAAAAACCACCTACCTCGATGTTGTACGAAGAACAATATTGAACGCCATCCCTTGAATCAGCCTAGATCATCATAGATTTACAAAAAAGGATAAAAATTTTTAACCTTGAATAACCCATGAGAGAAGAGGAATTAGGAAGAGAGGATCAAAAATAGAGAATAAATCACCGATGGTAATCCAATGCACCCGACAGTGTCTCAATCGGAGCTCGAATGAAGGAATGGGAGGAGGTCAAAGTTCTTAGGCCGTACCTCACTCTCTTGTATGAACCATGGGGAGAAGAAGTGTTTTTTAGATATGAGACGTGACCCTGATCTGACTAATAAACTAAAAGAAAAGTAAATTATATGTTCATTTAATGTAAATGTCGTTTACTAGCCTCAACCGGCCCTTGATTTAGGCGGTCTGCTAGGTCACCCACATGACCATGTAATCGGCTGTTACACGACCAGTAAACAGCTACACATGGAAACCAGGTGTTGGGACCAATTTGGATGGAGAAGGAAGTTTGAAGTGTTATCCTTTGCAGAGTGTTGTATTTTTTTGTCAAAGAAGATAAATAAATTCACTTTGTAAAAGGACCATAAACCAGACGATGATTTGTTGGTATGTATTTGAAAAATATCATAAGTTAGGAGAACTTGTGATGCAATCCTTATGAAGGAAAGGTGGAGAAATGACGATGCGAGTCATATACAATTTTGATTGGAAGGAATGACGTTGCTGGAAGATAAGGAAGTTTTAGTACTTCCCATTTTAACTCTGACGATGCTAATACTGATCTATCAATGGATATATATCATGATAGCAGAGTTTGTGATGAAATATGAAGAATGTTTATGGGATAAAGTGAAGAGAGAAATAAAAAAGGAACAGACCATCTGGAGGCGGCACAAAAGAACTGTTTAAGGTGGATTTGTTTTCCAGTGTTTGCCAAATTTTTGGGCCCAAAAATCAGAAAATGTAAAAAAGTGATTTTGGAAAAGGAAGGAAAGTGGCGCGCAAGTCAATAGTGGCACACAAGTATTGGTGCGCAAGTGGAGGCGCGCAAGTGTTAGCATGCAAGTGCTGTAGAGGCGCGCAAGTCATATTTCAAATAGTATTATTTCAAAAATATGGAAAAGGAAAGAAAGTGGCATGCAAGTATTGGTGCACAAGTAGTGGCGCGCAAGTGGTGGCACACAAGTATTGATGTGCAAGTGTAAGTGGTGTGCAAGTCATACTTCAAAGATCCTCCAATCAAAATATGACAAAGGAAATAAAGTGGTGCAAAAGTTAGAAAGTGTCTCGCAAGTCAAGAGTGTCGAGCAAGCATAGGTCGCGCAAGTCACCAAAATTCCTATAAATAGATGAATAGCCTCTTAATTTTTTAAGGCTCAATACTTGAGAATTATATTTGAGCTATGGGCGCACAAGTAGAGAGTTGGGTGCGCAAGTCACCAAAATTCCTATAAATAGATGAATAGCCTCTTAATTTTTTAAGGCTCAATACTTGAGAATTATATTTGAGCTATGGGCGCACAAGTAGAGAGTTGGGCGCGCAAGTTGAGGGTTGTTAGAAGGCGCGCAAGTTGGGGATGCGCAAGTTGGAGGCGCGCAAGTGTTAGTTGGCGCACAGGCTGTAAGCTGGAAGCGCGTCTGAAGGGAAGCGCGCACGCAGGCAGTGTGCAAGAAGATGCGCGCAAGTTGTAGGCGTGCAAGTGAAAGGGGTTGTGCATGTGGAAGTGGGCGCACAAGTTTTTTTTCTCCAGGGGTTCCTGCCATCTTCGGGGTAGGAAAGTAAAGAATTGGTGTGAAAGATTTGATTTGTGTTAGCTCATTAAGAAGCACTGATCCATTGTATTACCCTATTTATTCTAAAAGGGTGCACACTCACTATTGGATTGTTTTTAAAGTGCTACATGAGTGTAAGGGTATATCCTACTCATTGTATTCCACATCAAAGGATTGTTTTCTAGAGGATTGTGTGGTACTGGATTGTTTCCGTACCATACCAAGGACATAGCTACTATTGTTGAGTAGTGAACCTTGTAAATCTTGTGTTCCTGTGGTTGTGTGTGTTTAGTAGGGAAGAAAATCTTTAACAGGAGGTGAAGGTTGTTTCAAAAAAAGGGAAACTTAAAAATAAAAATATATTACTGATTCACCCCCTCCCCCTCTCAGTGATACTTGGATCCTGACTGGGAACTTCACCAGGTACAGGACGTCTACTTATAAAATTTTCAATTTCTTCTTTTTTACTAAAAAACAACATGAATTAAAGATCCATTCCTAAAAATGGAGATCTGGGTTCTTACAAGCTGCTGACAGGGTGACTGACAGTGAGTGCAGTGCATGTCCCCACAGAAGGCCGGGTTCTGGTGGGGAAAACAACCATGGTCCCGAAGGACCACACTAGAGGATAAACCCATGGAGATTTTGTCTACAGGTGGCGGCCAGGATCCACAATGATGGCTACAGATCGAAGGCTACATCAGAAGAGGACCCCATGGTAGTGGGACCACAATTTTAGGGGTCCAGGATGTGGTGCCGTTCATGTTGAACGCGACCTCCGTGTTGATCGGGAGCACACGACCAAGATATGTTCTAAAGAATCCATCCCGTATGCGGTGGGCTGGGCTGGGCGAACTAGGCCGGTTCGAGATGGCCTAGACCGACAGAGTCGGGTCGGCTAGATTGGGTCGGGTCGGACCCCAACCGAATCGTGCCCTTTTTACTAAACTAGTCTTATCTTTCAAACTGTGTGTCCGTTTGACAAGGAGTTTACGACGTTGGGACCCTTTTTTCAAGATGGTACTTTTGAGATACTCTAAGTGAGTTTTCGTGGATGTTGGTTTATGACCAAATGGCTTGAGGAGTAGGTTCTCCCAGAACAAGCGCGCTACGAGTGGAATCCTACGACTGGCTGTGACTATGTGATCTTAGTGACTATGTTACTGGGGGATGCTTGACCCATTTTATCTATATGCTCCATCAATTATCTATGTGACATTGACGGTCTATGCTCCATCGACGTCATGGACACCATTACCGCTCCGGGCACCACTAATGCTCTGTGCATCACCAAAATTCCGTGTGCCACTGACACTTCGTGCGCCATCAACATTCCGTGCACCATCGATGCTCCGTGTACCACTGCCACTTTTAGTTTCATAGAGAATCGTAGATCTATAGACTACATCTGGAAATCCTTCTCTTCATACTTTAAACTTGTACTTCTGTGAGATGATCGTATTGACTGTACTTCATGTGTTTACTTTGTGGCGTACTTCATGTTTTTTGTTTGTGGTGTAATTCATGTGTTTCATTTTTGGTATACTTCGTGTAATTCTTAGTGGGGTACCTTTGTGGTTTTGGGTCCCTACAGAATATTTTTTTACTCACCGATGCACGGGCTATGCATGAATGTGTCGTGTCTTATGGATACGATCGACTCTTTGATGGAGTCCTTGGTAGACCGGGGCCAAGTGGTGCTTAGAGAGAGGCCCAACAAACATGGTTTTCTTCAGTGACTTCAGAAAGTTGTTTCTGTACCTACCATTCAGGTAAGGTTTTCTACAGATGAGATTTAGGAGCTTGTACTTTCACTTTTGGTTGGTCTTGTATTCTGGCCCCATTTACTTTTCATTTTTGGTATCTTAGTACTATGTTGTTGGTATCTTATATTTATTCATGTTTTTTACTTAGTATTTTTTGTTTAGAACTTTTTGTCTTGTAGATGGGTGCGTGTGTAAAGGGACTTAGGAAAATGCCTCCCATTTGTGGGTTATGCCTACTCGGTGCTAGTCGCCAGACCCTGGGTTATTGGATCCAGGCTTGGGGTTGTCACGGTACGATCCCTATGGGATGGGTCATGAAAAAATTTATAACATACTATACCATTAATTATGTTCCCATATTCATTTATTATAAAAAATCATTTTATCATTCAATTAGTTGGTTAAACAGACCCAAACATGAACATACCCTAATTTAATGAATGATTATGAGGTGGTTTTTTTGTAATATCATTATAAAACAAGTTTAATGATATTATTTAGTGTTTATTAGTTTGATTTATTATAATTATAAGGAATTATAATTGGAAATAATGGATATCAAAACATTACATAATTTGAATAAATGATTATCCACTTAGTACACTTATTGTCTAACCTGGCCCAAAGCGCTTTAATATTTTGATTTATTTTTGGATAAACCCCCCTTTATGGGATGAGGGGAAACCCTTACATGAACCATTGTCCCAAAGGCACAATACCCACTACATGACCTGAAGGCCCAAGGCACAATACCTAATACACGAACAACTATTTTTTTTCTTAATGGGTTGGGAATATCAATAAATGATAATAATAAACTTAATATAGTAACATTAATGTATATAAATTACAATATTATTATTATATTTTTTGTGTATAGAATAAATTTTAAAAATATAATTAAAAATAAAACTAAGTAGTTGACAATACTCACACAAGGGACTTGAATTTCCATGGTAGTATCCTTGAATTTGGATGGCATAGGCTAACCATGAGTTTCCATGGAATTATTTTCAAGGTATATGTTTATATTAGTATTAAAATGTCACAGTTTCAAGGACTAACTATAAGAATAGTTTAGTCTTTAAGTGGAGGGAGCGTACCCTTTTATAAGTGAAAGGAAGGGTAGTTTTGGGAGCACCCTTAACATTTTCAATAATGTGATGTTACTATTTCAAGGGAAAAGGATAAAAAATAGAAAAAATGTAGGGGGAACATTTATTGGTCGATATAAGGATCAATAATTCAATTAAAGGAACATTTTTGAAATGTTTTAGGGATTTAGACCAGGTTAACTCATTTCACCCATTTTTTACTTTTACCATAATGATTAATTTTTAACCTTACTAATTAATTGTAATAAAAAAGATTAAAATTAAATTTTACCAAATTATGTATATAATTTAAAAATTGAAAATAATTCTATCAAATATAATTTATAATGATGTGAAAATTTAATTTTAACTTAAATCCACTTAATCATGTAAAAGAAGTTTGTATAGAAAGAATATTTTCAACTTTAAATCTATATATAAAGAAACATTATCTTGGATACTTATTATAATAACATAAATTGAATTATTATATAAACAATAAATTATAGGATACTTTCAATACAATAAAAAACATAATTTCCCATGAAAAATACATATTTCAAAGAAAATACTGAAATTTTTTTTATATGAAGGTAACATTAAATTAGATATAAAAAATGTTTTCCATATGTTTTATGACTTCAATTTTTTTGTAAAATTAATAACACTATTCATAAAATTTAAATTTTATTAATTAAAAGGTTTTATAAATTTATAATACATTATTATATAATAGTAAATCATACATTTACAAGTTTTGTGAAAGCTATATTTTTTTCCGAAAAACCGACCTTTTCATAAAAAGATCAAAAAAGACTAATAAGTTAATTTTGAAATGAGGAATAATTTTTATTATTTTAAAATTCCAAAATTTATAAATAATTTTTTTAAATAAGACCATTAAATATAATTGAAAACCCATTTTAATTAGAAAATTACTTTTTTAAATATTATCTGTTATTATTATTATTTCATATCGTATACAAAATAAATTTGTGTTAACTAATTATTAATATAAAATTTAATTTATCATTAATCATATGTTTCTTGATATAGAAATGTGTATCATATAAAAGATTTTTTTTAGAAAAATACTTTTCTAATAAATGATCTTATTAGTCATTTTAAGTAAACTAGTTGAATTTATTTTATATTAAACATAGCCTTTATTTTCTATATATTTATCATTCATAAAGTGGTCACTCCCAATGTTGTGTGTGGAGTAAGCTATCGAACACATCGACTTATTTAAAGGTAATAATAAATTATAATTTCAGGGTTTTACATTCCACTCATTAAATAAATTGTATCCTTATAATTTGATTCATAAGATCACAATAATTTATATAGGGAACTCATAATTAACTATACACCATTAGATGATCATGGGTTTACTTAGGATGTGGGGTGAGTTTTATCTATATGAGAAATCATTATAAGTGATTTATAAAGAGAGATAATCCATTACTAATTTCAAATATAATTATACTAAGATATATATCCCTAAGTAATAATTTCCCACAAATCCTTAAAATGATTTATATGATAATCATACCCCTAGGGTTTTTTATTTATAACTCAATATCTAGTAGTTGGTGAAAAATCACATGACATAGTACTATAGAAAATCTTGAGTAAAAATTAACTATCCAATTCATTATTAGTTACTACATAGGATTTTCCTTGTTCACATGGATATTTATGATTATCTCTATTTTTGGCCATTGGATTGGGACATTGAGTATCATAATTCCCACTACTCTTAATTTTGATGAAACATATTTTTATATTTTCTACCTTTACATTAAACTTGTTAGTATAATGACCTTAATTATTTGGTATCTCCTGAGACTCTATCTTTGTCTTCTTTTGTGTGTTTGGTACTTCTAATATGTTCACATTTTTAATCATATTTCATGATATCTGGTTTGACATAATCACAAGATTTATCACTTCATCTCCCATTCGGTTGTGTGTTTCATTGTGGTAATCTATGCATTGTCCCTCACACCCATGGATCCTTCTAGTTCTATAAATTACTTAAACAAAAAGAGTTAACATGACTAATGATCCTTATAAGTGAATTATCATAAGTAACCACAATAAATTTCAACTGCAATATGTCTTACATTATAACACTATAATGTTAGTTAGTAGTTCTTACAAATCAACTTGTATCAGAACCAGTTCAAACTATATCACTATCAATATAACACATATCATTCTTAGTTTAACCTATGTTACTTTTAGTTTGGTTCCCGCATAATTATTAACCTAATCCTTAAAATAGAGATCCCAAAATACCATGAACTTTCTTAAAATATTATAAACCCAATAATAATTGAAATCTACATTCTCAAAACCCAACTTATCCTCCCTCAAAGAACATTAATAACTCCTAAAATCATATACCCAATTATGTATATACACTAAATAACATACCTTTCCCAAAACCTATTTGATTCTCTAAGACATTAAACCACAACAAGATTATATATTACACTAAAATTAACTCTATCATTAACCCTCAAATTTTATGAACCACTAGTTCTTATGGTCACACACTAGTCACTATTTATCATAATCCCTAAAATGAGAAAAATATTACCAATGAATTATAATCAATCCTAAGAAATTTGATACTCTATAACTTAAATTTTAAAAATCACAGAACCCTTTATTGTCTCAACATCAAACATATACCAAACCTAAAACTTATCGACCACTCAAACATGTGTTCTTTAATAGTTATATCTAAAAAACAACCTTTCCATAAAATCATTTATCAAGTTTATTGATACCATTTAATATATTATTTAAAACCACTGATGAATAACTATTAAATAAAGATCCTTATATGTTTCATAGAATCCTTAATAACACTTAAAATATTCCAAAATATCATTGTTAAATATTAATCACTAGTTAGGATAGATAAATGTATCAAGAATTAATTTATATTAAGATATTAACCTCAATTACTTGGGAAATACTAGATAACCCACATTTTCTATTATAGTAGGCATGTAGTAAGATTCTAAACCAATTAGGTATGCTCCCTTATTTAGTTACAAGGAATAGTGGTTTCTAGATATATACCTTTCTTAGCTTAATATTCATGATCTAGTTTTAAATAAATACTAAAACCAAAATGGTTATTATAATATTCAAAATATGAATATTAAAACATCAATCTGAATATGTATTCCTTTATTAAACATTTATTTTTAACATATGATACTTTTGAATAAAAGCTTAACTCCCTTGATCAATCCTTGGTTATCCATGGTCATTATTCAATTAGGTTATCAAATGTAATTAGTTAACATATAAATCTTTCCTAGTGGTTAGTAAAGAGAGCATGACTAACCAAATAAAATCTCCCAAGAGTTTCTCACTAGTGTGTATCATTAGGCCCACTCATTATGTATTATAGTGATGATTGAGTTAATTCTCAACCAACCCTTTTTGGGGTGATTACCCCTAGGTGAATCTCCGCCACATCAACATCCAATTTATAGCATCCAGACAAATATTTACTGCTAGAAAAAACCTTATAATATTTAATTTACTAAAAAGTCACTATTTTATCCAATATGTAGGCTTATTCCTCGGGGTTTCACTAAAGTTTTATTATCTTAATACCCAAATAAAATGTGCATTATTGACTTAACATTAAATCATATGCTTATCCCAAAAATTCCTTTGATAAAAACTATGATGAAAGAGTTTTTCACTCCCAGATCCAGTGCTCATAAAGACACACTTTACATACTCTCTTTGATACCATCTATATCATCCTAGATATAACCATAAATAATTAAAAAATCAATAATAATTATTTAATATATTACAACTGAAGGATATTTTTAGGTTTAAACCTTTTTATAATTAATACATAACATAAATTGATAAATTCTATGTTCTTTGCATCAAATGGAATATTTTCGCAATATATAAAAAACTACTTTATTCCTGAAAAGACATTAACATATCCCATAAATGATTTAACACATGTTATCATTATAAAGATGTCACATGTACGAATTTTATCCATTACCTAGGGAAATAGAAACATAAGAAGGGACAAGATCAAATGCTTAGTAATAGAAATATATAACTAAAGCAATACTGGTATAAACATGATATACATATTATGGAATGAATAGGTAAACCACATGAATCCATAATCAACTTGAAACTAAGTATGATATATCCACTATAATAAATAAAATAATGGATATAAATAATAATATTCCCATACAAAAAGAATGTATAATTTATGACATCAAAAAATTTCTGTCAAGGCCTTATGCCATGATGCTTTTCTTTTTGTTGAGACTGTAGTCAAGAAATCATGCTGTCAAAGCCTTGTACCAAGACACTGTCCCATTATGGGAAGAGGCATACACCAAAACCCAGACATTTTTGTCTCATGAGAGATATTGATTTATTGAGGGTATATATAATGTTAGGAACCACCCATCACCTGATTAAGTCTAATGCATTCACTATAAGAGACCACAAGACTTTTCTTACCATTCCCCATGGAACCTCTTAGAAAATAAAAACATAGCTCTTTGCATGATAAAGAATACATAATATCAATACAATATGAACCCATATTATTAGTTAATAATCACATATAATTTAAATAATTGTCTCCATGTTAAAAAAAGTAATAATATGATCATAACCCACCCTGATAAATAAGGTGGATGGTCAAGAAATACTTAGTAAACTTGAAAATATTCTTTTGAATTGGAATAAAAATATATAGTATGGATATAATTTTCCCCATGTAAATAAAATAAAATTATTTCTAGGTGAACATTATCCAATTTATGATGTTCACACCATATATATAAATTGGTATATGGATAATTCAATACCAGAATAATCATGATTATAATCCATCTAGAGAAATAAGGTGGATGGTTTCAAAAGAACATAACCCAAGAAATGAGAAATATTCATTAAATGGTTTATCTGGTGGGGATTTATATCCGCATGAAATAATTAGAGAATATTTCATATTAAAATCATTCCAAAGATGAACCTAAATTATTTGAAATAAGTTCTAGATAATGATTATATCTCAATAAATGAAAGTCGAGTTACCAAAAACTCTTACTATTGGGGGAAAACTGAATCAGTAACCACATGATTAAGGGAACATGATTTGGATAGTAAATCAAATAAAATACAAGGAGTATGATTAAAATATATCCACAGTTAATGAATACACCATAAAAAGGAAACATGGTGCACAAAATGTATTATGTATCAAAGAATCAGAATTGCGACCAAGAAAATTCTTGCAACTTGAGTAACACCATAATCAAAGACACTTGAAAGTAAGGGATTATAATTTAAAATAAAATTACATTATTATAATTGATGATATTATATCTCAAATAGGTAGTATGTATGCCACAAAAATGAAATTAATTTCATAATACTAAACATGTCTCAAAGAGAGGAATTTGAGATAGAAACCCTTATAACATTTGAAGCATTGGAACAAAAAATCCCATGAGAAATTTAACATTAAATGAGAAATTTAATATAATAATGATATAAATATTATAATGGGTTGGTAATTACAACATATAAAATAAAACATAGGGTATAACATAAACATGTCTCAATGAAAGGAAATTGAGACCAAATCCCTTACCCCTTTTCCTAAGTTTCATGAATGCAATTTAACCTCCTATATCAAAAACAAAAATATCTTAATCACTTAATTAAAAAAATTACTCATATCCATTTTTATTCATACACTTCATAAATAGTTATTTTCTATATTAATTCTTTTGATTATCCACATTGAGTGTTTATGGTCTTAATCATTTTTAGTAGTTTCTTAATAGCAGTGTATGTATTCATTAATATTCAAAATTTTATCATTAATAGAACATTAATTTTATTGTGAGGGATATTTTATAATTATTTAATATGTTCCAAAATCCTTTCATGAGTGTTTTATTCTTAATCATTGAATATGAAATTGATAAAAATCATGTTCTGGTGATTCTTAATAATTGAAGCATGTTTTCTTAATTAATGAATTAAATATTGATACAACATCTCTAGAACCAAATATAATAATTTTTTACACATTTATATCATATTATACCATAACTTATGTTCCCATAGTCATTCATTATATAAAATCATGGTATCATTCAATTAGGTTGTTAAACTAACGAAAACATAAACATACCTTGATTAATTGAATGATTATGAGGTGTTTTTGTTGTAATATAATTATAAAAAAAATAATAATGATATTATTTATTTTTTATTAGTTTTATATATTATAATTATAAGTAATTATAATAAGAAATAATGTATATGAAAACATTACATAATTTTAATAAAATATTATCCTTTTTGTATACTTATATTAAATTATTAAAATAACAATGATCATTTATTGATCATATAATTAATTGGTTCTTAAATTTGTTATAGTTGGACTTTAATGATAAAAAAAATAAAATTTATCATTTAATACCATACTTATATCCAACCGTTTATAGAGGTTAAGGAAAATGGAACACATTATGTTGTGGATAAGGTAGTCTCCACAACGCACAAACATCATTTTTGTTTTTATTAATGGATGGGGTATATTAATAAATAATGATAATTAAATTAATCTAGTAAAATTAAATTATATAAATTATATAAATGATAATAATATAATTAT
Source organism: Viscum album (assembly GCA_963277665.1). NCBI lineage: Eukaryota > Viridiplantae > Streptophyta > Magnoliopsida > Santalales > Viscaceae > Viscum > Viscum album. Next base: position 1,836,692,356 of record OY728161.1, read on the forward strand.
ATTGTTTTTATAAAATAAATTTTAAATAATATATTTAAGAAGGAAACTTAATTGTTGACAATACTCATGTTGAGGACTTGAATTTTACGTGGAAGTATCCTTGAATTTGAATGGCTTCAGATAACTTTGAGTGAACAAGGGATTATGTTCATGGAAAAAATTTATAGTTAGATTAAAATTGAATAGTTTTAAGGAGTAACACTATGAATAGTAAAGTCATTAAGTGTAGAGAGTGTACCCTTTTAAAAGTGATGGGATGTGTAGTTTTAGGAACACATTTAACATTTTCAATAATGAAATGTTACTATCTTAAGGGAAAAGGATAAAAAATTTATATAAGTGTAGGAGAAACATGTATTCATAGATAAAAAAATTAAAAATTAAATTCAAGTCACATTTTAAAATTTTTTATGTTTTTAAATTTTGTTAAACTCATTTTACCACCTTTTTACTTTTACTGTGATAATTGATTTTTAACCTTAGTATTTAATTGTAACGAAAATGATTAGGGTTGATTTTTTATAAAATTTTATAAATATAATTTAAAATTTTAAAATAATTTTATCAAATAGAATATATAATTGTGTGAAAAGTAAATAATAAAATAAATCCACTCAATCGTGTAAAAGCAGTTTTTACAGAAATAACATTTTTAAGATATAAATTTTTATATATGGTAAAATTATCTTGTATACTAATTCTGATGAAATAAATTGAATTATTATAAAAAAATAATGGATATGAGGCTTAAAATTCAAGACAAAACCGAATCTCCCTTGAAAAATATTTGATTCAATGAAAAGGTTGAAAAGTGTTTGAATATTAAAGTAACATTTTAATTAGTTTTAAAATGTTTTCCATAGGTTTTATTACTTACAAGAATATTTTCAAATGAATAATTTTATTACTAAAATTAATATTTTATTACTTAAAATTTTCTACAAATTTCTAGGACATTATTATATAATGGTAAAATCATACAATTTCATGTTCTTTGAAAACCATATTTTTTTTCCGACTAAAACCGACATTTTTAGAAAAAAGATAAAAATTTCATACTAAGTCAATTTTCATTTGAGGAATTGAAAAATGAATTTAATTTTTATTAATTTAAAATTCCAAATTTTAGGAATTTATTATTTGAATAAAATTATAAAATTTAATTTTAAATCTATTTTAATCGGAAAATTTCAAATTTAAAATATTAACTATTATTATTCTTATTTAATATAATTTACTAAATAAATTGGTGTTAAAAAATTATTTACATCAAAAATAATTTATCATTATTTAAATTTTTCTTAAAATAAAAATTCTTATATCATAAATAATTTTTTTAGAAAAATAATTTTCTATTTAATGATCTTATTAGTCATTTTAGGTAAACTAATTTTATTTCCTTCATATTAGAAGTAGCCATAATTTTCAATCTACCAATAATTCATAATTCAGTTACTTATATTAATTCTTTCTATTTCAATAGATAACTTTTTAATGGTTATACATAAATTTTTATATATTATCTAAATGTATCTTTATTTAATTTAAGTTCAATGGTGTTTGTGAAGCAAGCTATCAAAAATATTGACATATTTAAGGGTAAAAATATCTTAGAATTTTGGGGTTTTAATATAGAACCCATGAAACTGAGGATAGGATTGAGATAGTGGAAAGGATATTCCACTTTTTAAAGACACCGAAGGACTCTAAGTTAGGATTATCTACTTATATTCTTGAAGGAAATAGAAGGAAATGGTGATATTCCATTGTGTAAGTAATGTTACATGAGGAACTTAGTTGGAATACATTAAAGAAATCCTTAAATCATCAGTTCTATCATGAAATGTTTCTTATGGTGAATTCTTCAGAGTTTTGGAGCATTTATTTATGATATTTTTCGGTGATTGTAACACCCCATGATTTTTTGAAATATTTTCTTTCTAATTAATTTAATATTTTTGATATTTTACATTTCATGCAACACTAAAAATAGTTTATTTTATATTAGAGAACTATGTATGACTTGTGTTATACACAACATCAAGTTAACCGTGCACTACATGCAACATAAATTTTAGCTTTCTCTAAAAGGAACACCGAGGTTAGATTACGTTACATGCAAGATTGAATTTCCTTGATGGCCTGCCTAACACATAAGATCGAGTGTTACATAACAACAATTCATTATTAAAATATTATTATTTAATAGGATATAATAGGGAAATTAAATTTAATATTATATTATTAAATTACTTATGAATATATATAGTTTAATTCATTGGTTACCTATTAATTAGAAATGAATATAGAAACCAAATGAATATAAATGGACTGATTTTATAAAAGCCCATTTTTATATAAAAAACAAAATTTATATTAATAAGTTAAATTAATTAATAATAGTGAACAATTTTAATTAAATTTATAAGTTATATACTTAAAAAAATATTTTTTATAATCATCCAATATATTTGATAGATATAAGATAAGAACAAACCCAATTTTATGCTTAAAAACTTATATTTATAAAGGCAGTTTTACCAACTTTTATTGAAGAACCCATTTTGAATAATTTTTTGGAACTTTTATAGATTTAATAGGTCAAAATAAACTTTATATTTTAAATTGAAACATAAATATTAGGTTATGATACATTTTTTTATTTTCTATATGGTTTCATTTTTAATGAATAATTAAAAATATTGAATTTTAATTCAAAAATGATTTTTCATATAATTAATTTTTAAGGTTAATTATATTTTAAATTATTTTTAAAGTTTAATTAGATAGTAATTTTATAAATTAATCCAATTTAGGTTATTGTAATCAATATTACTTTGAAATTGGGTATAAAAACTTAGCAAACTTTTGAAATTTTTTACTTTAAAAAACCGCAGTCTCATCCCATCAATGAGATTATTTTTAAATTAATTTCTCCCAATTATGTGATTATAATTTTTAAAAATATATTAAATATTTTAAATCATAATAATTTATAATTCAAAATAAGTTCAAATTTTTTTGACCAAAAAATATTAGTGAAAGTGATTAAAATTAATTACAATGATTAAGAGAAAAAATAGGTTAACAAAGTACTAAACCATAAATTTAAGACCCAAAAAGACCTATAAAATTTTTAAAAAACCACTGGATTTCCATTATTTGTAAATTCACCTTCCATTATTTATTTGTGTTGGTATTTTATGACTTTTTTTAGATAAAAACATGGGTACACCTAACTTGTTTTAAAAAATGGAAAGTGTGTCCTTTCCTTTCCCTATAAAGGCCACCATATATCCCTCTTCTTAAAACCTCTAAAACCACTTAGTTTTAGAAATTAAATGCCAAATACACTTCCCAATATACCTCCCTTAATACTATTACAATTCCATTGGACATAAATCAATCCAAGGAAGCCTTTTGGCACAAACCAAAATGAGTTACCTGATTAAGAGGTAAGATCTTCTCTCAATCTCCTTTATTTTATTTTATTTCCCCACTCCAAAAAATATTATTATTACATGATTGTATAAAAAACGTTTATTCAATATTCTGGTATTTCTTTATTTTAAGAGTTCGACTAAACCAACACACACATCCATCTAATGGGTAACGAACATACTATTTTTGTGTATGGCGAACTATTGCCTCACTAAACAATGATTTTTCATTTTTCCTTTACCACTTCTCATGGTGGAAATAATGATGGAAAATATATTTATATATGTAATATATTATATATTTTTCATTAATATTCTATATTCCTTTTACAACACATATATTTTTTACTTTACATTTGGTGTTAATACATAAATTTCGTTTGAGGAAGTGTGGACTACCGCCCCCTCAAAGTGATATGATTCGATCACACACTACATGGAATATATTAAGTATGGGTTTAGTGAATATATATGATATATATGATATAATAAATATAATTTAATAATTATATATATACATATATATACATATATATCTTTTACTTTATTTCTTTTAATACAACAATAAAAACAGAAACAACGTTCATGCATACGTACGACTTACCGTCTCCATGAACGGTGTATTACATTTCATACTTATATATTCTATATATTATTATAATATAAATATAAATAATATAAATTATATTTATATCATGGTTTAAATCTTAGAAATAATGATATAAGTATAAGGACCAAAGGTATAACTAATCAAGACACATGTGAAGAACAAAGCGAATATTACCCAAAGTGAAATCTTAACAGTGGATTGTTAACAAGAGGTTAATGTAAAGTCATAATAAAAATATATATGGTATTATATATAATAATATGGTTATTTTAAATATTTATAATAAATTTATATTAATTATACAGGTGGTTTGAATGAGTATGATGAGAGTCAGGACACAAGGTAAGGGAATTTCATCTCATTTTTATATCTGTGAGATACAGGCTTAATTCACCACCCATTCGTTTTTTGTGGTGTGTATACTACCAATTAATGTATTATATGATTATTATAATTAAATTTATGTGTATTTACATATCCCTTTTATGAAATTTATTTAATGGGTTTTATGCTTTAAAAGTTACCAAATCAGTGAAGTGATTTTGTCTCAATTTGCCTTTTTTGAGATAAATGCCATGTTATGCATCTATATTTTTCCATAAGGTGGTGTATATTATGCCTTTTACATATTATATCATGAATATAATTATTTTAATGATATTTTAATCTTAATTTAATTTTAATTTTATTAAATGAGGAGTATGGTTCAAAGTTACCAAGTTGTACGAGTTTATTGAAACAATCTCATCGTTTTTCGAGATTTCTTATGTTTATACTTTCTTTGATGAAATATTATTATAAAAATCTCAAAAATATTAATGAATTTTTATTATCATATATTTATTCATAATATAATCAGGTGTTGGTACCATTTTTCTACTCTTTGGTACATAATATAGTTAAGAAATTATTTTTACGAAATCCCGACTTTACCCTCTCTTCTGTTGGGAATATGTGTTCCTTAAAAACCATGTTTTATAAAAATGGTTTATAAGAATAATATAATATTATCATATATTCATTAAAATACATTTTTAATTTTTTTGGTCTTTTAATTTTTTTGGTCTTTTAATTTTTTTTCATAGGAATCTTCTTTTCACTTTCCAAATATGCTATTTTTATAACCTTTTTATCGTAAAAAAGGATTTTTTTATTTTTACCTAATATGACATGTATTTATTTACCCAAAATTATTAATTTGAAGTTTACCTTGAATTTTAAAAAGGTAAATTTTTTAGAAAATGTTTTTTAAAAGTAATTTTAAATGAAATGGTTTTCAAAACATTTTCAATATTTACTTATAAGCTTTCAAATTTTTTTTCAAGGAAAGTGTTTTTCAAAAATGTTTTTAAGATTATTTTATATGTTTTAAGGAAAATTGTTTTCAAAATTTTTTCAAGATTATTTTATATGTTTTCAAGGTAAAAGGTTTTAAAAAGGATTTTAAGTGGTATTTTTATTTTTTCATTGAATTTTCAAAGAAAATGGTTTTCTAAAGGGTTTATGTTTTAAAAATCCATTTCAAAGAAGAATGGATATTTTATTCAAGAATGGTAATAAAAATATCTTTCCAAGTTATTTTATATATATGATGACATCCACTGATATTACTCATAAAAATATAGGAGATTATCCAAAGGTTCAATTCAAATTTTTTCTCTAAATGGTATTTGTTTTTATAGAATTATGTTTATGAAACCTGTTCTTCTTTGACAGGTTACATGATTTTGAAACCCATTCTTATTACATGGGTTATATGATTTTGAAACCCACTAATTTTCATCGTTTATTATTTTATAAAGTGATTATGAAACCTATATGTTTTCATAGGTTATGATATGATAAATTTTTGAGGATACCAATTTCATTTAATTGGTTAGGATTTTATGTTTATAAAACCTATCTCTTTTTATGGGTCATGATATGTTGAATGATTTATTTTTTGGCACATGTATGCATGATGTTATTATGAGATAGGCGGACCTATATCTCCCTCCAATTAATTGTATAATGATAAATGTTTTATGAGCTCAAACGGTACATGTTAGGGCATCCCAGGCCCAAACCAAGAGGGTATATGTGAGGGAATCCCAAGACCAAAACAAGTGGGTACATGGGAGGACATCCCAAGCCCGAAACACGAGGGTACATGAGAGGAAATCCCAAACCCGAATTAATAGGGTATAAAAGAGGACATACTAAGACCAAAACAAGAGGGTAAACAGGAGCAAATCCCAAGACTGAAACAAAAGGGTACATGGGTGGGAATTCTAATCCCGAAGTAGGTACACATGTGATTATCCCTACCCTAACATGTTACTAAAGTCTTAGTAGGTAGCCTAGAAGTAAGTTTTATATCCTTATGTGTTTCTAAAACTTCATGTTTTATTCCTATTCTATTATTTCATGGATTATATTCATTATTTCCTTATGATTCATGTCTTATGACCTGCCAAGATTTATTCTAGGATTTATGTTTATGATTTTTGATATTCAAGGTTTGATCTTATAATGATCATGATTATGTTATCATAAACTTATGTTTATGATATTCTTACACATTTTATTTATTTACCATTACTGAGCATTTGAGCTCACCCCTTTAATGTTCTTCCTTTCCCCAGGTTATAAAGAAAGGTTTTTAAGTAGAAATACTAAGTGGGAATATCTTTGTTAGAAAAATTGAATATATTTCACCAATTTATAATATTTTTGTTCAAAGTTTCCAAAGGCACCAAACTAATATGGTCTTTAGGCATATATTTTTTTTAATGTTTTACGTATTCCAAAAAAGTGATGTAATTTTGATGTATGAAAAGTGAGGGACACTATAGTTGGTATTAGAGTAAAGGTTTAGTTAACCTTTTGAAACTAGGATGAGAAAACTTTATTTAGATACTTAGGAATATTTATATGGAAATTCCTAGGGGTGTCTCTAAGGATAATTATAAGGATGAGTTAACATTTAGGAAAATTTCCTAGAATTTTGGTAAAGGATAGAGTGAGTGGTTTCATAGAAATATATCCCTATCTAGATACTATAAGTGGATGTGGCTCTGGAATAGATGTACCATGGGGAAAAACTCTGAAAAGTTGTTTTAGGTCTGACTTGGGGTAATATGGTACATGATAAAGGGTATTTCTGTATATCTTATTTGACACTCCTGGGGGATATGCTTTAGAAATTCACAAAATCTTCACAAACCATTATGAATGATTTGAATAGAATATACTATGAATAACCTAGGATAAACCTAAAGTGTCATTGATTAAAAGGTAGGTGTCATGATTTAGACATACTGTAAGTAAATTTTCATGATTATGTGGTTTTATTTTATTATATGTGTTTCTCACCCCCTACTTTATAGTTTTAGTAAATATATAGAACTATAAGGGCCATGGTTAACATTGAATTTTTCAGATTTGGAAAGTATGGGTATTATGAAAATCGATTTCCCAAGTGGAAATCTCATACAGAGAATAAGGAAGGTGGTATGAGTATTAGTTATACTTTTGAAGAAAAATATAATATAGAAAAAATGTTAAAGATATGTTATGTTATTCCAGTATTGTTTACATTAATCATAAGAATCATGATTAGATTTACTTTGAGGAATATTAAGACATGATTCCTATTTCATATCCTAGGAAATTGGTATTAATGAATAAGTTAATGAAGCTTGAGTAATGTCTTAAGAATAAAGTTGGATGAATGAAGTACTTATGTTTTAGAATTCAAATATTATGTTATATGAAAAATGAAATACATAAGTATTTTAAGTATAAGTTTTCATTAAGGATTGAAAATTACACGTTGAATGGTGATGAATACATAAAAAAATGATTTAATGGAAATGTGATATTTTGATTAAGGGTAGGTAACCATTTATTAATGTCTGACACTGAGATAATGATGTTTGGATAGAGATATGTTGGATTTGAATAAGTAAATTAGATAGTATAGATTACCCTAGAACTGATTGTTGACAAGTAGTTCATGATATGAAGCATGAAGTTTACAACTACTTGGATTTAAAGAAAATATCCTGAAATAATGGGAAAAAGGAAGCATGCATGTTTTCTAAAAGGATTTATGGTAATTAATAGAATATAGGATGAGGATATTAACATGTTTGGAATGTGAAAACCATGTGTTAATTTGTGATATATGGGATCAATGTTAATCCGATTTCATGAATTTCTTTCTAAATATTTTAATTTTCATTATCCAGAAGGGTTATAAGATTAACCTTTTATGGGATGTTTATGCTAAAATTATGATGAAGTTTATGAGATTAAAGTATTATATCACCACATAAATATTCTTGCATATTAGATATCCTGCTCTAATAGTTTTGTGTTGATGGTAACTGAAGAGAGATGGGATGACTTATCATGGATCTCATGATCTGTTAGTGCTTCAAGAATGAAAAATTCAACTTCATTTTTAGAAAATTTGGCAAAGTAGATCAAGTAACAACAAATGGTGATATTTTACTATATTCATGCAATTATATCTTTTTATGAAAATTATAAAGCTTTAGAAAAACAATCTATATATAAAATTTTATCTTAGTACCTTTTTTTTGATGGATCAAATGGTCCTTTATGTCATCATTGATTTATGGCTTTTCCATTGTTAAATTTATTCTGAACTTATTCTATATCACTCTCCATCAAATCTTGATGGTTAAATTTTTCTTCTTTGTCCATGTTTTAATTTCCCACCTATGTTATCCTCTATGGGAAGCTAGTTATGAGTTACTTTGGGTCACCGTTATGATTCCAACTTTCATTTTTAAGGGAGGTTTTAGTATTCATTTTTAAAACGTGGTTTTATTTGAATGTAAATATCAAGTATTAAACCTTTGATAACCTAGATGAATTTCGAGGGAAAAATTCATTTTAGGGGGGGTATAATTTAGCACCCTAAGATTTTGTGAAATATATTTTTTCAAATTAATTTTATCCTTTTGATATTTTTCATTTCACACAACACTCACTACTGGACATTAAGCCTTTACCAACTATTTAAAACCGTTGGTAAAGGCTTCCAAACCGTTGGTATATTGTATACCAATGGTTTGGAAAACCATTGGTAAGTAAGTCATGGCAGTATCCCATTACCAACGGTTTTTGTATAACTGTTGGGAAAGGCAGTGTAATTGGAGTATTGCCAACGGTTTTACAAACTGTTGGCAATACTGGTAGTGTAATCCTATTTTACCAACGGTTTAAATAAACATTGGTATATAGGAGTATTTCCATGTTTTTACAACGGTTTACTAAAACCATTGGTAAAAAGATCTACAACACTATACCAATGGTTTTAGTAAACCGTTGCTATAGTTTATTACCAGAATTTCACAGCCCAACCACCTAAAATCTCCTCCACTGCGCACTCAACTACACACCTGCATACACTCTTAATAGAAAAAAAAACACCTTCTATAGCACACAAAAGAACATAAAAACAAGATAATATTATAACCATGGAATGTACCATAATTACAATCATGTATATGAACCTAATTACCCTATGCCATACAGAATTCATAATTGAATTCTCAATTAAATACATGCAGATTGAATTCTGTAATGAATTCTGAATTATGAATCAATAACACATAAAAAATTAATTATGTTGCATACAAAATTCTGAATTATATATAACACATATATAATATGATAAACAAGGGGTTGGGGGTGTCCCGAGAGGTGGGGGTGTCTAGGGGTGAGGGGCTGTCCACGAGGGTGGGGGTGTATAGGGGGGTGGGTTATACAGAATTAAGAATAAATAAAAAATTTCATTTTCTATAACACATACATGATTGAATTAAGAAATTAGAAGCTAATAACCCCAAAATAAAGTATCAAGAGAATCTGAATATGTTTGGTCAGGTTTCCGTATACCGATTGTTTTTACTTAAAATGATGTCCATTTTAAACAAAATACATACACTTAGAGTGATACCGGCCACACCGTTCCTCATATCGAGGCAAAGTTGACTTGTACATGTCATAGATGACTCGTGGATTGTTTTCATAAAGTATCAACAGAATATTAATGCATTTGGTTGGTTTTCTATATGTCAGTTGTTGTTCTCACTTAAAATGTTTTCCATTTCAAATAAAGGTGAGACACTTTGAGTGGTTCCGGCCACACCATGCCTCATATTGAGGTGAGGTTGACTCATACACATCACATACAACCCATGGATCGTTGTGCTAAAGTATCAACAAAATCCGAATACGTTTGGTGAGTTTTCTGTCTGCTAGTTGTTGTTTTCACTTAAAATCCTTTCCATTTCAAATAAAAGTGAGACAGTTTGAGTGGTGTTGGCCACACCGGCCCTCTGATTAAGATGGTGTTTATTCGTACACATAACATATGACCCATGGATCTTTTTCCTAAAGTTTCAACAGAATACGAATGCGTTTGGTTGGTTTTCCGTATGTCAGTTGTTGTTTTCACTTAAAATGATGTCCATTTTAAACAAAAGAGAGACAATTTGAGTGGTTCCAGCCACACCGCACCTTGGATTGAGGCGAGGTTGACTATTACATGTCACATATGACCCATGGATCATTTTCAAAAAATTTAAACAGAATCCAAATGAATTTGGCTGGTTTTCCGTATTTCAATTGTTGTTTTCACTTAAAATGATGTTCATTTTAAACAAAAGAGAGACACTTTGAGTGGTTCCAGCCACAACACATTTTTTATTGAGGCGGGTTTGGCTCGTACACGTCACATATGACCCATGGATCATTTACCTAAAGTTTCAACATAATCCGAATGCATTTGGTCGGTTTTCCGTATGTCAGTTGTTGTTTTCACTTAAAATGATGTCCATTTTAAACAAAAGAGAGACACTTGGAGTGGTGTCGGCCCACCGCACCTCGGATTGAGGCGGGTTTGATTCGTACACATTACAAATGACCCATGGATCGTTTTACTAAAGTATCAACACAATCTGAATGCGTTTGGCATGCATTTGACTGTTAAACTCATGTTTTGTCCATTTACAACACGCAGAGTGCGTTTTCGGCCACCGCGGTCACACGACACCTTTGGTTGATGTGATGTCTGGCTGACCATTTTTCAATTCAGCCACACTTTGTTTTCGTCCTATTTCATGGCATTCCAAGGTTTTTTAGCCGCTATCGTCCACCCCACACTCGTTTTTCAAGCGTGCCAAACACCTAAAAAACACATATTTAGTCGTGCCGCACAAACCGCGTGTCCAAATGATGTTTCATATCCTCATACACCTGAAAAATAATAATTAGGGTGATTTTATGTGATTTCAAGTCATTCTGATGTCGTTTGGAATGCATTTGACCGTTAAATGCATGTTTTGGCCATTTACGACACACATAGTGCATTTTCTGCCACTGCGGTCACACGACACCTCCGATTGACATGCTGTCTTGCCGACCATTTCACAATTCAAGCACCCTTTGTTGTTGTCTGATTTCATGGCATTCCGAGGCCGTTTGGCCGGTATTGACCACCCCATGCACGGTTTTCAAGCGTTCCAAACACAAAAAAAACACATATTCAGTCGTTTCGCGCAAACCGCACATCCAAATGACGTTTCATATCCTCGTACATCTCACTAATAATAATTAGGGTGTTTTCGGGTGATTTCAAGTCATTCTGATGTTGTTTGTCATGCATTTGACCATTAAACGCATGTTTTGGCCATTTACGACACACGGAGTGCGTTTTCGGCCACCGCAGTCACACGACACCTCTGATTGATGTGCCGTCTGGCCGACAATTTCACAATTCATCCACCCTTTGTTGTTGTCCAATTTTATTGAATTCTTAGGTCGTTCGGCCAGTATCGACCACACCACGCATGTTTTTCAAGCATGCTAAACACCTAAAAAACACATATTCAGTCGTGCCACACAACCCGCACGTCCGAATGACGTGTTGTCTCCTCGTACACCTCATGAATAATAATTATGGTGTTTTCGTGTGATTTTAAGTCATTCCAATGTTGTTCGGCATGCATTTGACAGTTAAACGCATGTTTTGGAAATTTACGACACGCAGAGTACGTTTTCGGCCACCGCGGTCACACGAAACCTCCGATTGACGTGATTTCTGGCTGACCATTTCACAATTCACCCACCCTTTGTTGTCGTCTGATTTCATGGCATTCTGAGGTCGTTCAGCCGGTATCAACCACCCCACACACGTTTTTCAAGCGTGCCAAACACCTAAAAAACACATATTCAGCCGTACCGTACAAAACACACGTCCGAATGACGTTCTGTATCCTCGTAAAACTCAGAAATAATAATTAGGGTGTTTTCATGTGATTTCAAGTTATTGCGAAGTTGTTCGACATGCATTTGGCCGCTAAACGCGTGTTTTGGCCATTTACGACACGTGAAGTGTGTTTTCGGCAACTGCGATCACACGACACCTCCGATTGACGTGCCGTCTGGCCGACCATTTCAAAATTCACCCACCCTTTATTGTTTTCTGATTTCATGGAATTCCAAGGTCGTTCGGCTGGTATCAACCACCTCACGCACGCTTTTCAAGTGCGCCAAACACCTAAAAAACACATATTCAACTGTGCCACACAAACTGCGCATCCAAATGACGTGTCGTCTTCTCATACACCTCAAGAATAATAATTAGGCTGTTTTCAGGTTATTTCAAGTCATTCTGATGTTGTTCGGCATGCATTTGACCGTAAAACACATGTTTTGGCCATTTACGACATGCAGAGTGAGTTTTCGGCCAGCGTGGTCACAAAACACCTCCGATTAATGTGTTTTCTAGCCGACTATTTCAGAATTCACCCACCCATTGTTGTCATCTGATTTCATGGCATTCCGAGGTCGTTCGGCCGATTTCGACCACCCCACACACGCTTTTCAAGCGCGCCGAACACCTGAAAAACGCATATTCAGTCGTGCCGTGAAAACCGCGGGTCCGAATGACATGATGTCTCCTTGTACACCTCACGAATAATAATTAGGGTGTTTTCGTGTGATTTCAAGTCATTCCGATGTCGTTCTGCATTAATTTGATTGTTAAATGCATGTTTTTGCTATTTACGACACACAGAGTGCATCTTCGACCAGAACGGTCACACGACACCTCCGATTGACGTGTCGTCAAACTTAGCATTCTAAAATTCTCCCACCCTTTGTTGTTATCAAATTTCAGGGCATTCCGAGGTCGTTCGGCCGGTATCGACCACCCCACACACGTTTTTTAAGCTTGCTAAACACCTAAAAAACACATATTCAGCCATGCCGTGCAAACTGCATGTCCGAATGACATGCCGTATCCTCGTACACCTCACAAATAATAATTAGGGTGTTTTCGTGTTATTTCAAGTCATTTCGATGTCGTTCGACATGCATTTGACCGTTAAACGCATGTTTTGGCCATTTACGACACGCAGAGTGCGTTTTCAGCCACCACGGTCTCATGACACCGCCAATTAATGTTACATCTAGCTGACCATTTTAAAATTCACCCTCCCTTTGTTGTCATCCGATTTCATGGAATTCCGAGGTTGTTCGGCCAGTTTCGGGCACCCCACGCACGCTTTTCAAGTGCGTCATACACCAAAAAAACACATATTCAGCCGTGCCATGAAAAACGCTAGTCATAATGACGTGCCGTCTCCTCCTGAAACTCAAGAATAATAATTAGGGTGTTTTTGTGTGATTTCAAGTCATTCTGATGTCGTTCGACATGCATGTGACCGTAAAACACATGTTTTGGCCATTTACGACACACGAAGTGCTTTTTCGGCCAGTGTGGTCACAAAACACCTCCGATTGATGTTTCATCTGGTCGACCATTTTACAATTCACACACCCATTGTTGTCGTCCGATTTCATGGCATTATGAGGTTGTTCAGCCAGTTTCGACCACCCCACACACACTTTTCAAGCGCGCCAAACACCTAAAAAACACATATTCAGCTGTGTCGTACAACCCGCAGGTCCGAATGATGTGATATCACCTCGTACACCTCACGAATAATAATTAGGGTGTTTTTTTGTGATTTCAAGTCATTCCGATGTCGTTCTGAATGTATTTGACCGTTAAATGCATGTTTTGGCCATTTACGACACGCGGAGTGCGTTTTCAGCCAGCGCAGTCACACGACACCTCCGATTGATGTTCCATGTGGCCGAACATTTCAAAATTCACCCAGCCATTGTTGTTGTCCAATTTCATGGCATTCTAAGGTTGTTCGGATGGTTTTGACCACGCCACGCATGCTTTTCAAGCACTCCAAACACCTAAAAAAAACATATTCAGCCGTGCTGTGAAAACTGCGCGTCCGAATGACATGCTGTATTCTAATATACCTCAAGAATAATAATTAGGGTGTTTTTGTGTGATTTCACGTCATTCCGATGTTGTTCGGCATGCATTTGACCGTAAAACACATGTTTTGGCCATTTACGACATGCCGAGTGCGTTTTCTGCCAGCGCGGTCACACGACACCTCCTATTGACGTTCCGTCTGGCTGAAAATTTCACAATTCACCCACCCTTTGTTTTTGTCTTATTTCATGGAATTCCGAGGTCGTTCGGCTGGTTTCAACCACCCCACACACGCTTTTCAAGCGCGCCAAACACCTAAAAAACACATATTCTGCCGTGCAACGCTAACTATGGGTCCTAATGACGTTCTGTCTCCTCGTACACCTCACGAATAATAATTAGGGTGTTTTCACCTGATTTCAAGTTATTCCTATGTTGTTCGTCATGCATTTGACCGTAAAACGCATGTTTTGGCCATTTACGACACGTGGAGTGTGTTTTCGGCCAGCGCGGTCACACGACACCTCCGATTGACATGCCGTCTGACCGACCATTTCATAGTTCATCCACCCATTGTTTTCGTCCGATTTCATGGAATTCTGAGGTCATTTAGCCAGTTTCGACCACCCCACGCATGCTTTTCAAGCGCGCCAATCACCTAAAAAATACATATTCAACCGTTCCACGCAAACCGCGGGTCTGAATGACGTGAAGACTCCCCGTACACCTCACTAATAATAATCAGGGTGTTTTCTTGTGATTTAAAGTCATTCCTATGTTGTTCTGCATGCATTTGACTGTTAAACACATGTTTTGGCCATTTATGACACGCGAAGTGCATTTTCGGCTAGCGCGGTCACACGACACCTCTGATTGATGTGTCGTCTAGCTGACCATTTCACAATTCATCCACCCATTGTTGTCTTCCATTTTAATGGCATTCCAAGGTCGTTCGTCCAGTTTCGACCACCCCACACACGCTTTTCAAACACGCCAAACACCTAAAAAACACATATTCAGTCGTGCCACACAAACCACGCATCCTAATGACGTTCCATATACTCGTACACCTCAAGAATAATAATTTGGGGGTTTTCATTTGATTTCATGTCATTTTGATGTCGTTAGGCATGCATTTGACCGTAAAACGCATTTTTTGGCCATTTACGACACGCAGAGTGCGTTTTCAGCCAGCGTGGTCACACGATACCTTCGATTGACATACCGTCTGACCAACCATTTCAAAATTCACCCACCCTTTGTTTTCGTCTTATTTCATGGCATTCTTAGGTCGTTCGGCCGATTTGGACCACCCCACGCACGCTTTTCAAGTGCGCCAAACACCTAAAAAACACATATTCAACCGTGCCGTGCAAAACGTAGGTCCAAATGACGTGTCGTCTCCTCATACACCTCATGAATAATAATTAGGGTGTTTTCTTGTGATTTAAAGTCATTTCGATGTTTATCAGCATGCATTTGACTGTAAAACGCATGTTTTGGCCATTTATGACACGCGGAGTGCATTTTTGGCCAACGCGGTCACACGACACCTCCGATTGATGTGCCTTCTAGACAACCATTTCACAATTCACCCACCATTTGTTTTAGTCCGATTTCATGGAATTCCGAGGTCGTTTGGCTGGTTTCGACCACCCCACGCACGCTTTTCAAGCGCGCCAAACACCTAAAAAACACATATTCAGCCGTGCCGTGCAAACCGCGGGTCCGATTGACATGTCATCTCCTCGTACACCTCGAGAATAATAATTAGATCATTTTACTAAAGTATATACACAATACGAATGCATTTGGTTGGTTTTCCGTATGCCGGATGTTGTTTTCACTTAAAATGTTGTCCATTTCAAATAAAAGTGAGACACTTTGCGTGGTGTCGGCCACACCGCACCTCAGATTGAGGCGAGGTTGACTCGTACACATCAAAAATGACTCATGGATCAATGTACTAAAGTTTGAACAGAATTCGAATGCGTTTGGTCAGTTTTAAGTATGCCAGTTGTTGTTTTCACTTAAAATCTTGTCCATTTCAAATAAAAGTGAGACACTTTGAGTGGTGTCGACAACACCGCACCTCAGATTGAGGCGAGGTTGACTCGTACACATCAAAAATGACCCATTGATCGTTTTCTAAAGTATCAACACAATCTGAATGCATTTGGTCAGTTTTCTGTATGCCAATTGTTTTTACTTAAAAGAGTATCCATTTTAAACAAAATAAAGACACTTTGAGTGTTACCGGCCACACCGTGCCTCAGATTGAGGCGGGTGGGGGGCTGTCTGGGTCCAAGAAGGAGGGTGGGTAATGTATGTAAGACTCTATCTAAGTATCATACATTGAATTCTGATAGGACTTCGAACGGCCGCGGGGTGTCATCTTGGAGCAGGGCCAAATCATGGCATTACCGCGGCGTGACCGCAGCATGACCAAGGCGTGACCGTGGAGTGACCGCGGCGTGACCGTGGCATGTTGGCCCGATCTAGCGACATCCACGAGGCAGCATCTTCCGGCCAGGATTCCAAATAAATCCTATGTAGTTGTACTTCACATTATAGAAACTGATCTTATGTTATAAAGAATAGACTCTTGATTCAGGATTTTGGTATGATAAAGATATATATTTTATATTCCTTGTTTCTAAAAGTGGTACTAGGTAGTTGAAACTACTAATTGAGAGTTAAATTATCACACCCTAAACTATCACTGTGAGTTTTCGCAGACAGCGCATCTCCATTGGAGGGGTTTTATTATAAAAACTTTACTTTATTTATAAAATGAAAAAATTATATTAAAGAAAAATTATTCAAGATATGCAATTCAATATAATTAAGCAGAATTAAGAAAGAAACTAAATTCAATTTAAATAATTCTTAAATTAAAGAGGCTTCCATATTTGGTCAAAAATAAAGAGTTATACTGAATTCAAAAATATCCATACCAGAGTGAAAAACTAGGTTCAAAAATAAAGAGTTATACAACATTCAAAAATGTAATGGATCAATCTTCCCCTGATCACCATCACCATCACCACTATCATCATCAGCCTCATCCTCGCCACCATCTCTGTCCTCTTCGTCTTCCTCGTCACCGTCCTTATCCTCGTCCTCAACCCCATCCTCGCCCTCGGCCCCATCCTCGCCCTTGGCCCTATCCTCACCCTCGTCCTCATCCTCATCCTCATCCTAATCCTCTTCAGTATCCTCTTCATCACCAGGAACGTCATCATCTTGACCGCCACTATAACTGCAGCCTGGTGTGTTGGATAATTCCCCCATCGACGACATATATGTCTGACAAGCCGCGCTGGCCTCTGGTGGAAGTGATGAAGATAAATCTTTGATCAGTTTCATAAATTATTTCTCCCTCATTTGAACCTGTTCTTCCAACTCTGTGATCCTTTTATCACATTGTCTTGCATGCTCCTTGTCCTGTTCCAACTCGGTGGTACTAGAATGGATACCTGGAGAGGACCAATACCTCGTCAGGACTATATTCTTACCAGGTCGGCACCCTACTCGACCAGAGTGCTCATCTCCCAAAACCTGATATAAATGATCGTGTGGCCCAAAATTGTCAGGATCCGGGGCATCAAGGGCCTCTAAAGAAGCTTGTTAAAAATATTAATATATTATTAAATTTCAAAATTGATATTAAACTTTGAAATAAATAAATTAAAACTTACAATCTTTTCTTGTGTCGGTTCATTAACCGTAGTTCCATCTTTTTTCCTTCTACTCAAGCAAAACAATTTTGCTCGAGGGATACATCCTTCAATATTCAATTTGTGCTTCTATAATGAAATTGAAACAATATAAAGTGCAAGTATAATCATATATTCAATTTTCAATAAATCACATAATTTAAGTTGGAATCAATAAAAAGGGAAAGTCCTAAAGAAAAATTATAAACAACTATATCGTACCAGCTGACTCTCATGATCTGACAAAGTTGTGCACCCCAAAGTGCAGAGGTATTGCTTTGAATCAATGTTTTTTTTGTTTTTTTCATAAGATTCCTAAATAATGTTTAATAATAAATACAATAATATTAATGAAAAATATGAAAACCGTCATTTAAATACCTCAAATGGGATTAATACCTTAAATTTGGCAGTCGCCCAATGGGTAATCATTTGGCGATATTGATCTATCGGGCAGTCATCCACGATAGGTAATGTATCCTACTCCATTCCCACTCTATCACACCAGCTAACATACCTCTCATGATTATAATCTCTCCAAATCTCTCCTAGCTCCTTTAAACGTTCTGTTCGTGCACCTTCTCCATTAGGGAAGTTAAACTGAAGCTGACACCCAAAATATTAATTCATATAAATACAAAAAATAATACTACATTAAATCCAATAGATTTTTTACCCATATTTGTGCCCACGAATTATCCTTGACTTTTTGTGGCAGATTTCTCCAAGAGAGAAGGCTGACCAGAATGATGTCGGAGTATTTGGCCAACATCTCCAAAAAACCCCGACATTCCTGCCCAGATTTATCAATCATCTATTTATCATCATTGTATTCAACCATCAACTCTATCTGGTGGTTCCATACCGCACGCAAGCGAGTACACCCCCTCCCCTGCCTCCTATCAGTAGATGAATCTATTATTATTGAAAAAAATATTAGTACAAGTTATAATAAAAATAAATTTTGGTATAAAAATTTGTTAGAGTTATATAAATATACCTGTGGTGGTCGGATCAATGGGCGTCACTGGATGTGCAGAAGCTGAAGGAATATCCTGTATAGGTGGAGTTTCCTTCAGTGTATGCTCCTCAACCACATACTATGTCGAAGCAGGAGTCGAAGAAGGTGGAATATAATAGCTCAGAGATAATGAAACAGAAGAAAAAGATGATGGCACAAACATCTAGCCAACTGGTAGTGTAAAAATCGGAGGCCTAAATATCCCGTGTATCCCTAAAGACACACTAGGATCAAAATGGGGCATATAAGATATGTCTGTGGTAGGGGAATAATCCTATCAGGAACGACCAGTTGATTGTCTAACTCTCACACCACGAGCCCTCGTACCACCAGCCTCAGTACCAGGACCACCAGATGATCATCTAACTCTAACACCATTCCCTCCTACCACCAGCCTATGTACTGGGAGCAATATCAGGCTCCTCCTCGAATATCTCTCATCTAGGGGGTGGATCTTTAAAAAAAGTTTTACATAAAAGTAAACACATGATATTATAAGTTATTGAAATATATATATTTGAAATAAAATACTCACAATAGGGATGAGTAGAAGAATTCCCATCTCTGTCATGCGACGATTATTTTATGTCATCTTTTTCCGCTGCCTCTCTTCAATGAGTGTCATTTCCTGTATGGAAAACAAATATGGAAGTAATTAGAAACAGATAACTAATGTGTAACCCAAAAAACAAAATATAGAAAAGCCATTTTGATAAAAAAAACATAAAGAAACAGAAGATTTATTAGGGATAGGCCATGTATATTTACATGGATATCCAAGTCATATGTTGTGTACATTCCCATGTACATTCCCAGAACACTAGATTATCGTAGACACCATGTCAACCGTTATACACACCATGTGAACCCTTATACCATATCGTCATTATTAAAACCATTAATAACAAATTATCAAACAACATCACTTGTCAAAGATAATCAAATTGAACATAAATGAATAATAATATTCGATATATCAAGTAAAATTAAGTAATACTATATTACATACTAAATGACCACCCACAACCATGATTAATGACCACAAAGATCCCATTTCGGCAAAATAAAAATTGAAAACAATATCATTTGTCAAAGATAATCAAATTGAACATAAATCAATAATAATATTGGATATATCAAGTAAAATGAAGTCATACTATATTACATCCTAAATGACCACCCATAACCATGATTAATGACCACAAAGATCCCCTTTCAACCAAATCAAAAGTGAAAACAAAAACACATAATTGTAGAACAAAAAAATCAAGGAATCACTTACATATTTGATGTGTAGAAGAAAATATTTCCTTGATTGAAGATGAATCGATATTTGAAATAAGTTTGGCCGGAGGAATATTGGATTTAGGGCACGCCAAGCAGAACTGAAATCTGCAATCGAGCAGAGGGGGAATGGATGCCCGAATGTACTTAGGGTAATTTTTTCCCAACGGTTTTTAAAAACCGTTGGGAATGTATGTATTTACCAACAATTTGAATAAACCATTGGTAAAAAAGTGATATTGAATGCCTTTACCAACGGTTTTGCAAAATCGTTGGTAAAAGCTTGTGTCAAATCATTTATACCAATGGTTTACATAAACTGTTGGTTTACATAGACATTCCCAATGATTTACACAAACCGTTGGGATATAAGTGTTAGTAAAAGTTCCATTTCAAGTAGTGACTGAAAATAGTTTATTTTACATTAAATCACTATGTTTGTATTGAGTTATACACAAAAATAAGTTAACTTTACACTAAACACAATATAAATTTTAGATTTCTCTACATGGAACACCGAAGTTATCTTATGTTACACAAAAGTTTGAATTTCCTCGATGTCTTGAATAACACACAAGACCGAGTGTTATAGAACGATAATTAAATTTTAAAATATTATTATTTAAGAGGATATAACATGGACATTAAATTGAAGATTATATTATTAACTAACTTATGAATATATATAGTTGAATTCATAGATTACAAATTAATTAGAAATTAATATAAAAACCAAATGAGCATAAAGGGTATATTTTATAAAAGACTATTTTTATGTGAAAAAGATGATTTATATTAATAAGTTAAATTAATTACTGAAAGTGAATGATATTAATTAAATTTATATATTATATATTCAAAAAAAATATTTTTTTATAAATATCCAATATATTTGATTGATATAAGATAAGAACAAACCCAATTTCATACTTAAAAACATATATTTTTATATAGGTAGTCTCACCACCTTTTAATGGAGACCCATTTTAAATCCATTTTTTGGAACTTTTTTAGATTTAATATATATATAAAGAACTTAATATTTTAAATATAAACATAAAAATTAGGTTAGTATAAATTTTTGGTATTTTTTGTAAGGTTTCATTTTTTTAATGAATAGTTAAAAATACTGAATTTTAATTGAAAACCGCCTTTTCATCTATTTAATTTATAAGGTTAAATTATATTTGAAATTGGTTGAAATGTTTAATTATATAATAATTTTATAAATTAATCCAATTTCAGTCATTGGAATCAATTGCACTTTTAAATTGAGTATATAAACTTATCAAACTTTTGGATGCTTTTACTTTAAAAACCCACAGTGTCGTCCCGTCAGCGGGATTATTTTTAAATTAATTTCTGACACTTATGTGATTAGAATTTGGAAAAATGGATTCAATATTTAGATATAGAATTATTTAAAATATTTAATAATCTCAACTTTTTTTTACCAAAAATATTAGTGAAAGTGATTAAAATTAATTGCATGGATTAAGAGAAAAAATAGGTTAACAAAAGTACTAAAACATAAATTTAAGACCCCAAGAAACCTATAAACTTGTTTAAAAATAATTTTATGGAAATTATTCATCCATTAATATTCCATTATTGAGTTTTTTGGTCTGTTGTGACTTTTTTTATGTAAAAACATGGGTACACCAAACTTGCTTTAAAAAAATCCATGTGTGTCATTTCCCTTCCCTATAAAAGGACACCAAATCTACCTCTTATTTAGACCTCTAAAACCACTTAGTTTCAAAACATATATTACCAATAAACTTCCCAAAATCACTCCCTTCTTCTGATAAATATCCCCTTGGGAATGAAGAAATCAAAGGTAGTATTTTTCCACAAACCAAAAGAAGTTACCAGATTAAGAGGTAACATCTTCTCTCAAGATCCTTTCTTTTATTTTATTTCTCTAATTCCCCTAATATACTTATTACATTATTTTATAAAAAAATAGTATCTTAAATATAATATTATGTTTTTATGCTATTATTTCAAACTACACTTACCCACACATCCATTTAATTGGTAACCAACATACTGTTTATGTGTACGATGAACTACCACCTCACTAAACAATGATTGTTCATTTTTTCTTTACTGTCTATCTTGGTGTAAATTATGATGGAACATATATTTATATATGTTATATATTATATTTAATTTATATTTAATCATATAAATTCCTTTTACAACACATATCTTTTTTACTTTTCAGTTGGTATAAATACAAAAATTTTGTTTGAGGAAGGGTGGACTGCCGCCCCCTCAAGCGATGTGATTCATTCACACACTACATGGGATTTATGAATGATGGATTTATTGAATATATATGATATAATATATCTAATATAAAAATTATATATATACATATATAAACTTATATTTATTTTACTTTCTTTATTTCAATGTGACTATAAAAACAAAAACAACATTCATGTGTACGTACAACTTACCATCTCCATGAACGGTGTTTTCCATTTCATACTTCTCTATTCTATAGATTATTATAATACATATATAATGAATGTAAATGATATTTATATCTGGGTTTACATTCTTGAAAACATGATGTAAGAGTAAGGACCAAAGATATACCACATTAAGATACATGTGAAGAACAAAGTGAATATTACCTGAAGTGAAACCTTAACAAAGGATTGTTAACAAGATGGTAATATGTAGTCATAATAAAACTATAAATAGAATTATATATAAGAATATGGTTATTAAGATGATTTATAATAAATTTATATTTATTAAATATGTGGTTTGAATGAGTACAACAATATTAAAGACACAAGGTAAGGGAATTTCATCTCACTCATTATTTTCGTGTGATACATGCTTTATTGACCACCCATTACTTTTGTGTGGTGTGTATACTAACCATGAATGTATTATATTATTCTTATATTTAAATTTATGTGTATTTAAATATTCATTTTATTATATTTATTTCATGGGATTTATGTTTCAAAAGTTACCAAATCAGAAAAGTAATTTTATCTCAATTTTCCTTATTTGAGACACATGCCATGTTATACACTTATATTTTCCCATAAGGTGTATATAATTCCTTTTAGATGTCATATCATGAATATATTTATTTTCATTATATTTTATGTTTCATGTAATTTAATTTTTATTATATGGGTAGTATGGTTCAACGTTTCAAAGTGGTAAGAGTTTATTGACACAAACTCATTGCTTTTCAAGATTGTTTTTGTTTATGCTTATTTTAATGAAATATTATGATCCATATCTCAATAAAATTCATGATTTTTATTATCCTATGTTTATTCAAAATATTATCATATATTGGTATGATTTTTCTACTCTTTGATATACAAGATAGTTTAAAAATTATTTTTAATAAACCCATGACTTTACCCTCTCTTCAGTCGGAAATCTGCATTCCTTCAAAACTATGTTTTCTAAAAAGGATTTCAAATAATATTCTGTTATTATCCTATAATAGTTATAAGAAATTTTTAACCTTTTTTTTCTTTTACTAGTTTTTAAAAGTAATTTTTTTTCACTTTCTGAATAAGGAATTTTTTAACCTTTTTACCGTGCAAAAGGATTGTTCTTTTTACCTCATACAACATGTACAGATTTAACCACCATCATTTATTTGAGGATTCCTTTACTTCATTAAAAAGTTAATTTTTACGATTTCATTTTAAAATCAATTTTCAATGAAATTTTTTAAAAAACATTTATAAGATTTCTTTATAAGTTTTTAAAGTATTTTTAAAGAAAAGTGTTTTTCACAAAGGTTTTTAATATTGTTTTATATGCTTTTTAGGGAAATAGTTTTCAAAATATTTTCAAGATTATTTTATAAGTTTTAAAGGGAAAAGGTTTTCAAAATTATTTCAAGTGTTATTTATAAATTTTCAATGCATTTTTAAAGAAAATGGTTTTTAAATGGTGTAAGTTTTTAAAATATTTTCAAAGAAGAATAGATATTTTCATCAAGAAAGGTATTAAAAATATCTTTCCAAGTTATTTTCCATATAATATAACATCTGTTTATGTTAATCATTATGTTCTAGGAGATTATCGAAAGGTTCCATTCACATTATTTCTCTGAATTGTATATGTTTTGATTGAATGGTTTTTTTGAAACACATTCCTCTTTCATAGATTATATTATTTTGTATACAACTTCTTTTTAGGTGTTATGCTTTCCTAAAGTGATTATGAAACGTAAATATTTTCATAGGTTATGATGTGATGAAATGTTAATGATACCCATTTGATTTCATGGGTTATGATTTGATTCTTATAAAACCTATCTCTTTTTATGGGCCATGATATGTTGACTGTTTTATTTTATGAAACATGTATGAATGATGTTATTATGAGATGGTTGGGACCTATATCTTCCTCCAATGCATTAGGTAATGATAAATTTTTATGATCTAAAAGGGTATACGTGAGGGAATCCCAATCCTAAAATAAGAGGGTACATGGGAGGGAATCCCAAGCCCAAAATCAGAGGGTACATGGGAGGAAATACCAAGCCCTAAACAAGTGGGTACACAAGTGGACAATCCAATCCCAAAACAATAGGGTACATAGAAGGATATCCCAATCCTGATACAAGATGGAACACAATAGGACATCCTAATCCCAAAATAGGAGGGTATACAGGAGGGAATCCCAATACCGAAGTAGGTATATAGGTGATTATCCCAATCCTAACATGTTAATAAGGTCTCGTTAGGTAGGATAAACATAAATTTTTCTATCCTTATGTGTTTTTAATAATTTCATGTTTTATTCCTATGCTATGATTTCATAGATTATATTGTTTATTTCTTTATGATTCATGGTTTATGAGCTACCAAAATTTATACCATGATTTATGTTTATGATTTTGATATGTAGGGTATGATCTTATTATGATCATGATAATGTTCTAATACCCTTATGTTCATGATATTCCTACACATTTAATTTATTTACCCTTATTGAGAATTTTAGCTCACCCCTTTCTTGTGTTTCTTTTCCCCAGGTTATGAAGAATGGTTTTTCAGTATAAATACTAAGGGGAATCTATTTTTGGAAAAAACTGAATATATTTCCCTGAGATAGAATATTTTTGTTCCATGTTTCAAAATTCACTAAACTAATACCATATTTAGGTGTCTATTTTTTGTATTGTTTTATGTATTCCAAAAAAGTGATGTAATGTCTATGTATGAAAAGCACGGGTCACTATACTGATGGAGTATGCTACTCATTTTTCTGAGTTAGTCTACCCATCTTCAGAACATTCCACTAATTAATAACTCAAGGAAAGGAGGTTCGATATGGGTATAAAGCTTGAGATTTGGTCAATTCTTATTATCATGTGACTATAATATTTTGGTAAGGTAGTTGATAAATTGGTAATAGTTGACGAAAAATTGTCTGGGAAGATAGGTTTTGGTGTAGTTTCAGTTACATTAGGGGTAGCCAATGTGTATCATCTGACCAAAATAGAAAACAAAATAAGGGTGCTCAGTTTACATAAGCTTATGTTTTAGGGGCCTATTTGAGTCAAAACCAGATAGTTTGATATCAATGTGTGATACATGGACATAATAACCTTGATTCTATGGGATCATATAGGATTTTACATCATTGTGGAGTTTTTTTTCATCTTAGGTGCTTTTCAAAAAAGTATCTCATGGAAGTAGACTTTTATCCACCCTTAACAAAGGTTCATAGGTTTTTTTTAACACCATGAAAGGTGGTGGATCTTATTTTAATTCAAAGGGGGAATACTTAGGTAGAAAAGAAGGATTAGTGAGGATTTGAGTCCATATTTCTTTATGAAATGAAGTTTTTACTAGAGTATTTTGAAGTGGGTCTAGGTACTATGAGAGGTACAATGTTTATTTCATCATCTATATTTATGGATTTGTTTGATACTAGTGCATATCAATATTTTATATCATATTAGTTGATTGATGTGTTTGGATTATGCTTGGGGATTATTCTATTTTTGATGGATCTTTACACTCCCTTGGGAAGAAAGAATGAATAAGGTTTTAAGATTTCCGAGTGCCCAATAAAGATCATTTACCATGAGGCAATGTGGTATTTACTATACATTAATATGTATATCATCGACCTTATTATTTTAATTTATTAGATGGTTATTTTTAAATCCCAGATTAATTTTTATCATTTTTGGGTTCAGTTTCTATCTTTTTATAGAGTTAATCAGATCCTTCAGGGTGAGTGGAATCCTATATCTAGGAAAGAATGGAATGTTGTTCCTAAGGATGGAATGATCTCATTACAATTGTCATAGATGTCTCTACATCTCATCAACTAGGGTTTAAGTGGTCTACATCTTACTATAGTGGATGAGCACACTGAGGGTTTTCCTGATGATTTTTTTGTTTACGACCCTATAGGGAGGTCTTGTTCTCTATTAAATTTTCCACGGGGATGAGTCCTGTATACTTTACATCTAATCGTATGACACCCACTGAGTTGAAAGAAATTAATGTTAAGATCAAGGATCTTTTTTACAAAATAATTTATTCATCCGAACATGTCACCTTTGGATTCACTATTTTTACTTTCAAAAAAGGCATATGAGGGCCTCCAACTTTTCATTAATACCAAAATATCAATAAGGTAACTATTAAGAATAAATATCCTTTACTTAGGATTGATGGATTATTTGATCAACTCTAGGGATATATATGGTTTTATAAGAATGATATGACATCGGGGTAATATCTATTAAGAGTTTGAGAAGAGGATGTTTCAAAAGACATATTTTAGGAGTAGGTATGGACATTATAATTATTTGGTTACACCATTAGGTTTTAAGATCACACCTGTAATTTTCATGGAGTTAGTGAACATTATATTATACTTGTTCTTGGATTATTTTTTGGTTGTTTTCATGGATAATATTTTGGTTTATTTCAAGATAGAGGAAGAAAAAATTGATTATCTTTATATTGTTCCCTAAACTCTGAAGGAACATTTTCTATATGGAAATATTTATAAATGTTCTTTTTTGATACAAGAAGTGAAGTTTTTATTCCATATTATATATGATTGGGGAATCATATTGAATCCTAAAAATATCCAAGTACTTATATCCTGAGAGAAACCCAAAAATTTGTTTGAGATTCAGAGATTCTTATTCTTGGATGGTTATTACAAACATTTTTTACGTGATTTATCCAAGACTGCATCTCATATGATAGATTTAACCCATAAGGGTTTCAAGTTAAAATGTAAGGATAAGTGTCAAAGATCATTTGAGTAACTTATGGTGTGGTTGACTTTAGATCCATTTTTGATTCTTTCAGAACTAGGTTAGGGCTATGATATTTTCTATGATGCCTCAGGCATGGGATTATAATGTTTTATGATGTAGAAGAAATAGGTGGTGACCTATAGATCTATCTAAAATTTTCTTCATGAGAATAATTATACTAACCATGGTCTTAATTTAGATATAATTATGAATTCTATTTAGACTTGGTTCCACTATCTCTTTAGTGAGTGGTTCACTATGTATTCAAATCATAATATTCTAAAGTATATTTTTACCTATAGGGGATTGAATTTATGATAGATTCATTGGGTTGAGTATATTTAAAATTTTGATATTGATATTTTATATACACTCAAAAAGGTGAATGTGGTTGTCGATGGATTGATAAGGAATTTACCAACTCCAACCTCGAAGGAATCAATGGAGGAGTGGTCTTTGATGAGTTTGTTCATCGAGATATTATTAGATGTGGAATAGTATAATGCTCATGTTTTCTTATCCTGTATAAAATATGATTCATCATTTTATGATTGGATTTGTATTGGGGAAGAAATAAAAAATAATTACCAACATTTTAGTAATATCATTAATGGTGGGGAGACCTCGAGTGCCTGGTCTTTATCTCCTAGCAGTGGTTTTTGTTTCTAAGGTAGATTAGTCATTTTGATATCTATGAGGAAAGAGTTTATGTATAGTAGAAATCAGTCTTCTTGGTCTATGAAAACTATATATACCAAGACGTATCATGCTTTTAGACATTGGTATTGGGGGTCGGGGATAAGGTGGTCGATTGTAGACTCCGTGTCATGATTCTTTACTTAATACAAGATTATTGCAGTGCACTAGAGACCTGGAGGTTTATTGAATCCTTTAAAATTTATAGTATGAAAGTGGGATGTGATATATAGGGACTTAGTTATCAGTTTATTATGGACTCAAAGTGGTAAAGATTCAATTTGGATTATTATTGATCAAATCCTGAAATTGGCTCATTTCCTTCCTATTAAAGAGACGAAGATGGAAGAAGAGCCTAAACACCCATATATCCGAGAGATCATGAATCTATATGGGGTTACTTCTAATATTTTTTTTGATAGAGATCCATGATTTAAATATCAGTATTGGAAAGGGTTATAAGAGGTGATAAGAAACCATTTGATGTTAAGGATGACGTATGACCCTCATAGAGATAGGTAGATTGAGTGAACCATTCAGATTATGGAGGATATACTTATGGAATGCATTCTTGATTTTAATGTTTGTTGGAAAAAAGAATCACCCCTTAGTTGAATTTTATTAAAAATAGTCCTCAAGACTCAATTAAAACGGTGCCTTTTGAATCATTTTATCAGTGGCCATATATATCTCTTTTGTGTTGGGAGGAGTTGGGAGAATGGTATTTGGTTGGACCATGTCTCATTCAGGAGATGAAGAAAAATGTATAGTTGATCCAAAGGGGGTTAGAAATTGATCAAAGTCACTATAAATCCTATCAGAACCATTTTCATCACCCATTGTATTTTTAGATAGGTGATCAGGTTTTTATCGTGGTTTCAACTTGTTTGGGACACTATCATTTGGGAAGATAGGGAATTTTGGAATTGCTATTTCTTATCCCTTTTGATATAGTCAAATGACATGTAAATATTACTTTTTGGTTGGAATTTTCATCTCATTTGATTTTGATTAAGCATTATTTTATTGTTTTCCAATTGAGGAGGAATTAATCAGAACCTTCCTATGCGATTGAATTCAAGGATATTGATCTTAATAATGACACCTTAATAGTTGATTAAACAATACAAATTATGGATCATAAATGTAAGGTTCTCTATGGTTAAACAATTATGTTGGTCCATGTAATATGTAATTAAATATGAGATATCCATGAGACATGGGAGCAATAAGCATTAATTATGCACTAATTTACTTATCTCTTTGCAGATCTTGAACCTTGAGTGTTTTCTAGGGACATAAAGTGGAATTGTGGGGAGAATTTGGACACCATATAGGTCCCTAGTATGTTTTATTTTGGACTCAGTCCATCTATTTTGAGGTTAAGAAGGATTTTAGGATTTTAGGGTAAATAATTTTGAGTTTTTGGTGAAATAGGCCAAGTACACGGTCTGTACATGGTTAGTAGTAACCATGCAGTATGACTCTTTTGGTTCTAGTGAAATTTTTCAATGTTTGAGCACGATTTGTCAAACTGTTTGAGTATTGATTAAAACTATTAAAGTGGATGATTTTGGGTCCAAATTATATCACATATCTTATGCATGATTTGGTTAACCATGCTTCTTACCCTAGGTAAGCTTGTGGTTCAATTTTCAAGGGATAGTAGGTACCACATTGTTGGTGCACAGTTTGTCAAACTGTGCAGCCTAAACATGCACCCCATATGAGTTTCTTGAAATTATAAAATAACCTTGATAACCTTTTTTTTTCTAAAATATAATCCCCTATAAAATCTTATTATATCAACCCAGTCATTCCTTGATATTCTAGGAGGTTCTCTCTTTGGTCTCTTGGAGATTCTCCTTCTATCTCAGTGGATCTACTCAAGGTATATTCTAATTTCTAGATGTTTTCTCCTCCTATTTTTGGATATATTCTTGATCTCTATTCCCCTTGTATTTTTGGTAACATATTGGTATATGATGTATATATCTATTGGGTTTGATGGGGGATTGACGATTCAGTATGGATCTAGTCTTGTGAGGACCTGATCTCTTCATTTCTAATCACCGCTCTCGAAGGAGACCAGTTTTCCTCAATGAGAGAGGTAGGTGTCTCTATAAAATGGTTTTATCTCATGTTTTAATTTATATTATTGTAAATTAATTTGGTTTGGTTAATAAAAATGATTTATTATATATCAAAAATGGGTTGTTTCTGAAATTACATATTGGGTGGCATGTATAGTGGTTTTAAAGTGGGTTTTCTTTAAAACCAATTTTATGAACTTCATGTTTTCAATGAAATTTATAAAAGATGGATTTTACTCAAAAAATATATTTTTTATCATGTCAGTGGAAATTATTCTCTTAGGAAAATGTTTTATAAAATTACAATAATGATTTACTTGAATGTTTTGTGAAAAAATAAAACTCCACGAACCTTGGGTGCATCTAGTTATAGACATATGAAAACCTTAGTGAGTTTGGAACCACTAGGGGTTATGGTTGTGATATTGATAGACAATGTTAGGACTCAATATATTAAGGATTCATGTTATGTTAGCTTAGTATTCCTTTCATGTTGAAGTTACATATTCCCTTAGGCTAGAGACAACTTTTTCATAGTTTATTCACGATGGTGATGCTTCATGTTTGATTTATCACATTTTAGTTTTGACTATTTCCCTATATTTATCTTTCATATACATTTATCATGATATTAGTTTATTTTAATATGACAAGATTTAAAATAAACCAAAGGCATTTTATGAATATTTTTTTGTAAATGAAATATATTTATGAAACTTGTTTGGTTTAAAATCCGTAACTATTGGTTTCATGGTGATAAAAATTGTTTATATTCATGGTGGTATCCCACTGGGTGTTTCCCTCATACCCTATATATTCCATTATTCATATAAAAACTTGGTTTTTTTATGATACAAGTAAAGGTAAGGGTGTCATATAGCTTGATAACTTCTCTTGGTTGATATCACCTTCATAGTGGGATGGGATAGTGGTGAGGGATGGTCATATGGAGACATGAATATAGTCTTAGATTAATGTTATTTTCAAGATTTATCCTTTTTGATTGTTTTTTATTCTTATGGTTGTGTACCCATTTTATTCTATGATGTATTATATTTGGTTATCTTTATATTATTATATATTATAAATTTTCAGTTGTGTTTTTAGGGTAAAATCATTCCCTTGGTTTGTATGTTGATACCCATGTGCTTGTTGCCAGCCCATGATAATCGGGAGAACACTTAGGACCTTATGGGGGGTCGGTTTGGGTGATGTGTTAGGTTTACCTAGGTTAGTTTTTTATAATTATAAATTGTATTTTGAGAATATTTAATTTATAGATAATTTATAAATAAATAAAAAATTATAAAATATTTTAAATTAATTAAATAAATATTTATGAAACATTTTCCCCAAATATATAATGTTAATATTAAAATAACTTTTTAATGAAATTATTAACATAGATTTTTATCTAGAAATAAAATAGTTTATTTAGAAATCATAAAGGGTAATTCATAAGATGTTTATAAATTACAAAATATATGATATTTAGATTATGTAAAATGTTTATAAAAAAGAAATTGAATTATAAAATGTTTTTAATTAATGAAATATCATATAAATTACATATAATAAAAAACATGAAAGTGTTCATATTTAAATGAATATAAAAATGTTTATATTCTTACTAATATATAAATGTTTTATAATTAGGTTTTATTTATGAAATGTTCATTAATGCTTATATCATATTTTGTAAAATGAATAAAATGTTTATTTATTTGTTGAATTTGTTAGATATTCATGTTTATTAAATTTTTTAATAAATATTAATATTTTTCATGTTTTATATTTAACTATTAAATTGCTTCTAGAGGTCAGTGCCATGAATTTCTTGTTAGGCATGACTCCTTAAAATTTATTTTTCATATGGATATTTTTAATATAATATAACTCTAAACATTCACATAAAGAGTTCATGAAACTTGTGCATATGATGCCTTGAGATATGTACATATATGTTTAGATTCTATTTATGTTCAAGTAACACCAAATTTTGAGTTGTGTAAAGAGTTACACATTAATGTGATGTGAACAGATTAATTTGGTTATTGGAGTTGGGATTCCAAAACGAAATCATTAGAAGCATGCATGAACAAAAGGAAATAAATAATAATAAGATAATGATTATATTTGATTTAATAGTTATTAATTTAATATGAATATGATGTTTATTAAATTGGTGAGACTTGAAAAACCCTAGAATACTAAGTGTCAGATTATTTCTAAAGCGATACTTTTCAAGACGTCGATCATTAAATATGGTAGTTTTGTTCCATAGTTGGGTGTCCCCAAATTATCTTATCTATGGGAAAAAAATAATAAGTTACTCAGGATTGTCTTTTTAGTTTCATTCCATAGTCTATTGTCTGTATAATTTATAGTGCTATCTTATTTTGGGAATTTTTTTTGGGTGACACTTAGCTAGGATACCCTAACAGTTACGATACCGAAGGAATAGAGTTGAGTGAATTCATATGATAGATTTGGATAAAGTGATATCCACTCAACTATACAAGAGTCACAACTGTTTTTATTGAGATGATTCCCCACCTAAATAATTAAGTGGTTAGATTAACTCTATAATAGACTCATTACTCAGTGAAATATTGATCTTTCCTCACTAAATTGATAAAATATATAGGATCATAATTTTTTGTGGAAGTAATTTTATTTAATGTCCTTAATTATAAGATATAATACATGATACTCACTCATTGATATGTATTCTTTTTATATTATGGTATACTTAATCATAATCATTTTGAGATCAATAATAGTTAAAACCTATGAAATAGTTAAATATTGGTGACCAGGACTAAGAAGTATTCTCAAGGAGAAGCACTTAGAGTACCCGAATATGAATGATATAGAGATTAATTACACCATCTATGAATCATGGGTATTAGATACCGAGTTTTCATCACACATTTGTGATAAAAAAATATAGACTCATAGATACGAGAGAATTAATAAAGGGTGAAGTAGATATTCATGTCGGTAATGAAGAAAACGTTTCTTCACTAGAATTTAATAATTTTGATTTAAACCTACCCATTGGATTAGTCCTTGAATTGAAAACCTATTATTAGGTTATCTTCATAAACATGAATTGGATTTCTATATTTTGTTTGGAAAATATGGAATTTTTATTCATTATTAAGAACACCAGTTATTCTATTTATAAGAATTATTTTTTATGATGTTGGTAATATTATGAATGGTTTATATATTCCTGATATGGATAATACTATTTATGACATTCGCAATAAGAAGGCTAGTGTTTATTTTAATCCTACATACATTTAGAATTTTCTTCTTGGACATATAAATGAGAAACACTTTCAAGGACTCCATAAAGATGGATTTTTGGACCCATTAAATTTTGAATAATTTGAAACATGAAAATAATATTTATTGTGAAAATTGAAAAGGTCAATATTTAGGAGAAAAAGTCAAAGGGTTAGTGTATTGTTGGATCTTATACATACAGATGTACTTGAATTAGTGAGTAAACAAGAAAGTGGTGGTTGTAGGTACTTAATATCTTTTATAAATGGATTTAGTTGGTATGGATATTTGTTTTTGGTGAAATACAGAAATAAATTTTTTGAAAAGTTTGAAGAGTTATAAAATAAAGTATAAAATAAATTACGTAAGAGTATTTAGATTATCCAATCATATTGGTGTGGTGAATACTTGATCCAGGGATTCAGTAATTATCTAAGATATTGTATAATTTTTACACAACTCACCCCTCCTAGAACACTATAGTGGAATGGAATGTCTGAAAGGAGGAATCATTCCATATTGGGCATGGTGCGATTAATGATGAGTTAGTGTGACATTCTCATTTAGTTTTGGGGTTATTCTATGGATACTGCTACATTCTTACTAAAATACATCCCATTTAAAGCAGTCATAAAGACACTATGTGAGATATGGTATGGGAATAATCCTAGTTTATTTTTATAAGAATTTAGGGTTGTGAATAATTCATAAAATTATTATATTTTGATAAGATTGACTCTAAATATGAAAAATTAATTTTATTAGATATCCCAAGGAAACTAAGTAATATTTTATCTATAATCCTACTGAGAACAAAGTATTTTTGGCCCAAAATGTTTTTTTAATTGAGAAGAAACATACAATTTTAGATTTTAGTGTGTGGAAAGTTTAACTTGGATAAGTTCATTACAAAAAAATAGGAAATTTTACTGAGGAAGAAGTTAAGCTAGTTCCAAAAAGATTTATGGAAGAAGAGTCAACTCAATTTAAACAAAAATAGAGAAGGTCTGATAGGATTCATGAGGAACCTGAGAGATATAGATTGATAATGGTTAATGATTATGAAGTAAAATTCATAGAAGATTAAACTAATTTCTACCAAGAGTCTATTTAGTGTTTTTATTTTGATAAATGGTTAAAAACTATGGAATATGAGATGGAATCCCTATACACTAAACATGTTTGGAACTTGGTGTATGCACATGATGGGGTAAGAGACATAGGGTGAAAGTGGGTTTTCTATAAGGAAAAATTACATGGATGGTAGAATATTTACTTATAAATCATGCATGGTGGAAAAGGGTTACAAAAAAAATTCATGGTATTGATTATAGAAAAAATTTTCACCTGTTGCGATGATAAAGTCCATTTAGATTTTTCTATCCATAATAGATCATTATGATTACGAGATATATCAAATGGATGTAAAAATTTCATTCCTTAATGATAATTTAAGCGAGGACATATATATGACACAAGAAAAGGTTTTTGTTGTTTTTAATGACTCTACTAAGGTTTTCAAGTTTCAATAGTCCATTTATGGACTAAATTAAGCTTCTTAGAGATAAAATATCTATTTAGATGATAAAATAAAAGAGTTTGGTTTCATTAAGAATGCAGATGACTCCTGTATATACAAGAAATTTAGTGAGAGTATAATAATATTTATGATATTGTAGGAAGACAATATACTACTTATTGGAAATAATATCCCAACTCTTCATTCCATTAAGGTATTGTTTGGAAAATTTTTTTCAATTAAATACATGGGTGAAGAAATCTATATAATAGGTATGAATATTCATAGACATAGTTCTAAGAGGTT
This sequence comes from Viscum album, assembly GCA_963277665.1. NCBI lineage: Eukaryota > Viridiplantae > Streptophyta > Magnoliopsida > Santalales > Viscaceae > Viscum > Viscum album. The sequence goes on from OY728161.1 coordinate 1,836,727,953, forward strand.
TCTTGGACTTAGTTAAAATAAACATATTAGTAAAGTTATTAAGCATTTTAGTATGGAAAACTAGAAGAATGGGTGTTTACTGTTGTTTTATGGAATGAATAATTGGAAGATTTAGGACCCTTATATTGATTAAGATAGGATGTATATGATTTCTTATGAATCCTCTATAGGATCTATAATTTGTGAAATGTTGTGGACTTAGATCAATGTCTCTTATTCTTTGAGCATAATAAGTGGATACGAATCCAATATTGGTGAGATTCAATGTATTTATATTAATTTTATTCTTAAGTACTTGATATGGATTAAATATGTGTTATAAGAATTTAGAGGTGGGGATGCAATTTTTAGTAAGGGTTACACATATGTTAGTTTCCAATATGGAAAATATGGTCCGAGATCTTAATTTTTATTCATGTTTTTCTTAAATAGTGGAGCTATCAGTTGGGAGAGTTCTAAGAAATACACTATAGAAGACTCATTAATATAGGTAGAGAACATCATTGTATTAGATACTAAAAGGGAAGCTATTTGGATCAGGAATTTAATTTTTGAACTTGGTGTGGTTCCTCACATTGAGGGAGAAATCAGGTTATATTGTGATGATAATGGTTCTATTTCTTAGGCTAAGGAACCACTAGTATAAAAAAGTGTTTTCCATATCAATTTTTTGAATTTTAATTTTGGTTAAATAGAGAAATCATTATAAGAGACATTTTAAATAGGTTTTTCACATCAGTTATTGTATAACTGAAGTGAAAAATTACTTTTTTTCAATATTTTATATTGATTATACAATTACTGATGTGAAATATATATATTTAAAATATTTTAAAATAAAACAACCCAATTATAAAGTATCACAAAAAAACTAGAAAACAATAGAAAAAATAGAACCATAAAATAACATTACAAATATAGTGTTATAAAAAAAATTTACATCAAAACATTTTTTAAATCATTTCAAATTTAAAACTAGAAATTTAAACTTTAAAATATATATTAAAATATACTAAAAACTAAAAAAATATATGAAATAATCCACCCAAACTCCTTTTAAGATATCTATCTATTTTCAGAATAAAGGTAAGGGTCTTAAAAAATATAAAAATTAAAAGGAAATAATTTAGCATGTATTCTCAATATAATTATAAGATAAATTAAAGGAAAATTTATGATAAAATATGACGTTGTGGAATTTTATAACTATCATGGTTGAAATTATTTCAAACATAAATATTAGAACATAGTATCCATATTACTTTACTCCTTTTTGACAATGGTAGTTCTATTTTAAAATAATTTTTCAATTCAAAATAACATTTTATGTATTTTCAGCTAAAATATAGTAATTATAAATGAGAAGTCACCTCTATGCCCACATATTTGATTTTTTTCTTTCCACTTTCATATTGCACCTCTAAAGAAATCCCACCACCTGTTTGAAAATGATATGTATGAAATAAAATTAAAAGTTTTTATAATATACATGTATTCATATAATTAAATGTACATGTTAAATACTTTGTGAAAATTTACTTGCACATAACCATGTATAGATCATAACAAGTAATATGTCTTATATTTTAAAAAAAAACACAAGATCCTATGGGAACTAATATACAAAAAATATAATGTGAGTGGTTATTTAGTTAAGATAACTAACACTTTAAGAAATATATGTTCCATACCATTGAATATAAGAAAGTATCTAACACTTAATTACATTATTTTGAAATATTTTGAAAATATATACCGTTATTTATGTATCTTTTATTACCTTTGTTAAGTGTGTACTAAATTCTAGCTACAAAAATCCATATACTATTGTTGTGTTATACTAAATATAAAGTGTATAAATATTCGTAATAAAAAAAACATAATTATTAAGTTCCGTTAAATTAAAATAATTGAAATAAATATGATAATTGAATTACATGGAAGTGACTTTCATCATGTTGATTCCCAATAAATCAGCAGTTAAAAGAGCCATGATATATTTCCTTAAAATTATCCCAAAAATTTGTTTCCCATAACTTCTAAAATCCATTAGAATATCATAAAATACAAAAAATAATGATGAATACATTGATAATTTAAAAGGTTCATAAGAAGTAGTATCCAAGGCCAAAATAGCCTATAAATGTTGTTGTTAAACTAGTATGTTTTTACCTTTAAAGTATTCCTATAAAAACATAGTTAAATATATAAATATTAAAATTATAAAAAAAAGTTTAAAACCAATACTAAATAATGAGTATAATATATACAAACCTCGGTGATAATTTGTTAGCTAAGTACAAATAGACAAACTAAAAAATGGCTAATACTTTTTCCAACTTTTGTGACCTCATATATAGGAAATGATACTCTTACTAATCTATCTATAACATACTACATTGTGGACTTAGGCTAATCCACCTCTATTTTTTGATGATTAATTATATCCTTAACATAATATATAATCCCATATGAAACAATATGATACATAGGATCCCAAACATATAACTCACAGTAGTTGGGATGATTTGAAGGAGGTGGTGTAGAATTTGGATATGTAGGTGGAGGTGGAGGAGTGGGATATGTATACAATGGTGGAGGAGTGGGATATTCAACATGAAACTATCCTTTCATGTGTACAAACATCAAATGTACTGAAGATCTAATATTATCAACCATCATCTCAACCATCTCCTGAACTTTAGCTTCTATTTTTTTCTTTTTATACATCCTCTCTTAAATAATATTTATAATGAGAAAACACTTTTTTTGACCAATACACTAGCCTCATATCCTCACACGAGACTTGGGTGTTTGGAATTTCCCAATGAATTAGCTAAAATAGCCTTCTGACCCTCTGGTATGAGGGCCCCTGTTTTCTCTTCACCTCAAGGGATTCCTGTATATAACATTTTAAAAATTCATTAGTGAATCAAAATATATATAGAGTAGAAATAAATTAAATAACTTAAGTAGCTCCTTATAATCCTCTCAATTACACCCCATGACTCCTCTATAAGATATATTCCATTTCTGATCATTCAACCCCTCTTCTATTTTTCAAGTCTATATGGGGGGATGGAGGTTCAACCTCTATAGATCCTGATGTCTCACCTCCAATTTTTTGAAATTTTTTAGCCATTATTTTTTATTCTTATAATATATACCCTCCACGAGATAATGTATGATGGTATAAATTTTATTTATTGGATATCCTAATGATTTATCCTCATTTTTTATAAATGAAGAATAAAAAAATCATTAACATGTTCATTATTATATAAAAAACTTCAAAAAATTAAAATTTCACTTACTAGAAATGATTCTTGTCATTTACTTTTAACAAACAACTTCCATGTATATTCATCTATAAAAGGATATACATCACATGGTTTTTTATTTCCTCCTTCCATAAAAATTAAATCTGATGTGATGGTTGATTTAAAATACCTTAATATCATAGAATACAAAGATAAACATTTCTTCTCAACTTCTCTAATTTCAGGTATATCATATGATATTTGATAAGAATAAAAAAACCTATATTAATAAAAACATGTCATGATAAAAAAACTAATAATAAATGATAATACCAAAATTATCTCCCATAATTGAGATATTATATCTGTTTTGACACTTTTACAATCATAAATCAAAATTTTATATTTCACATTATCTTGCATTTCAAAAAAAGTCTTAATTTTTTTTGAATTTTCATCCCTAGTATTATCATTATCATAAAACTCAACATTATATCATTTGATCCTAGCTATAAGAAAATAATAATTTTAGTAAACATGTACTACCACATTTACCATCCTTGGATGGCTTCTCTACACTTGTGGAAGTAGAAGGATCATGTGTAGAAGGATAAGGAGGATCGCAAAGAGAAGTATATGTACCATCCTCCCAAGAATATCGAACTCGGCTGTTTGATCTGACATTATCTTTTAAATCAAATTAACAAATAATTAGTACACAAATATTCAAATCCAACCATTACATATAAACTTAAATGAAAAATTAATAATGTTCCAATAAAAATTAAACTAAAGAAAATAAATTTTTATTCATATTTGTTAAATTAGTTAAAAATAATGATGACAAAATTAATTAGATATGAAATTTTATAAATAGAATAAAAGAAATTAATTAAAAGCATATACAAATATAATTTTTACATAAAAACTTTAATTTTTTTAAATGAGATAGAAAAACAATGCAAACCAAACAACTCTTTATCATATTTCTTTAGATTATATGGAAATAATTTTTGAAAGAATCCTGAAAATATTATTTATCTTATTTATTTTTAGTTTATAATGTTAAACGATTACTAAAAATATTAATGAAAAAAAATGATATAGAAAAAAAAATATTATAAAAAATTTATACAAATCCACTAGTTACATATAAATTTAAATAATTAAAAAATGATACAAAAAAACTAAACTAATATAGACAAAAAATTTTCCTATTTGTTAAAATATGTGTTTTGAGTAAGAAAAATTAAAACTAATATGTCATAAATTTTATGAAATTTAGAATGGTAAACAAGATATAACATGTTACCTGTAATATTAGGAAATTAATAAATAATTTTCACCATATTCATTCCTCATGATCATTATGTATAGTAAAAACCATCTCAATGATGTTGTCATCAATATTATATGATAATATTTCCATGGAAGTTGGTATCTCACATAAATCACCACCATCATCAAGTTTATCATCACTAAATACTATTCTTTCCTTGAAAGAAAATACACCACCCTACATTTAATGGATTAAGAACATAACTTTTTTTTCTCATGTGTTTCAATGATAAAATGATTATTTTTTATGTTAATTTATTTAGATTAACTAGTTTTATAACGAATTCATCTTGTTTGACATTGTTCTTACAATAACCCATTTATAGTTAAACACTAAAACTTGAAATTTAATGTATAAATCAACCATATTTATTCAATAACTCCACAATATTCACTTGATGTAGAGATTGGGATTTTTTTCTTTTTCGCTTGAATAATTCATTTCTTATATGAACACCAATACACTATTATTTTGAATTGTATTTCTATTATCTTTAAAAATTAAGTGTTTATAATACATATGATCTACAATTCATGGAATCTTTAAACAACATGAAAAAGTTTTGTTATACTCATTCAATATCCACATATATTTCTCATTTGGATAACATTGTTTTACTACATTAATATTCATTGTTGTACATTATTGAGCATCATCTATATTATTCATATGTTTAAATTTACTTGATTTTTCTATTCACCCATATATGATTTTACTTTCAAGAAATGAATCCCCTTTCCACTAAAATTGACTTGTTCATGGTGATATACAAGAAAACCAATATTATCCACTATAGATAGTTAGTTTCTATAAAACTCATCCACCACCCTATAAATTTACTTCTCAACATTGGAGGATTCTAGTAGATATGAATTCTTAATATATCCCTTGAATATCTTTATATACATTTCAAAAGGATACATATCACATAAAAATATAGGTATACAAAGATCTATTTCTCACACCAAATGAACCATTAAAGGCATAATTATATAAAAAAATGATGGTGGAAATTACATTTTCAGTTGAAAAATATATATACTGCATCATTCTATAAATTAATAACTAAATTCATTTCAATAACTTGGTTAAAAATTGAATTCGGAAAACAACACACCTTCATTATTGTCAATTTGAAATATAGGGAAAGTATTCCACACAATTAAATTGGTTGGATTTTTTGTATAATAAAATGAAAACCATGATATTTCTTGACTATTAAATTCAAATATTTTAGTGATTTTTTTACATTTTAATAATAAACCTATGGAACTTTGATACCATAGAGGAATTGGGAATTTTTTTCTCCCTCTTGTTTAATGTATAATAATATGGTTTTAGGTATATTCATATTCCATTATGAGTATGAGCTAAATCCAAACACATTCCCATTGATAGTAAGTTCAATCTTGCATTCAATCCATCTTTAGAATTTCTTTAATATCTAACAATGTTTTAGTCAAACTGTCACAAATATTTTTCTTGACATTCATGAAATCAATGTTATGTTTAGTATCATGATATCTTAAATATAGAATCTTAACAAATATTGATCATTTTTTCCAAATATTTCTATCATTGCCATATTTTTGTGGGTTACCAAATGTGACATTGATGTTTTTTACCCTCACAAAATAATGATTAGTTGAAAATGTTTTTGGAGAAATAAAAAATTCCTATGATCTATTTAATACCTTTTTTAATATTCAATAAGAGTGATCCATTGACAAAAACCTTTGATGTACCATTTATAAAATTTTTCTCCCATATTGTAGTTGATAATATGAAGTATGATATTAATAAATTGGGTAAGCTATGTGTCCCTTAAAATCATATATAGAAAATTTTCCATATTCTTTGAAGTCATTTATAGTAAACATAATCTTTTATTGTAGTTAAAATTGTTACATTTTGTAAAAATCATACATTATGATACTTTCCTCCTATATAAGTTTCAAATAATAATTTAATGGTGACAATAAAACATCAATGTCATTTTCAAGATGTTTTGGGGAAGAAATTATTAAACTCAATATGATATATTTCCACTTCATACAAAATTATAGAGGTAAGTTATTAATTACAAATAAAAAATTCATGAACTATTTTTATTATTCAGTCTCTTACATGGATTCATTCCATATATACACATTCCAATTATGATATTTATAAATTTATTCATAAAGGTAGAAAAATATAGATCAATTTTATTCCAATGTGGAAAATTATTTGGATGGTAAAATTTTCTATTAAATATTCTCTCATCTGCATGCCATATTAAAAATTTACATCATTTGAATTTGAAAATAAATGATTCAAATGAGTTATTATAGGAAGATACCAAATTTCCTTAGCATAATTCTTAGTAATTGATAAATCAACCTGTGATTCTTCTTTCAACTACCACTAGTGCAGAAATTATTTTTCACATAAGGTTTTATTGATTTTTAATGTTTCTTATAAGGAAACCTTATCACAAGAGATATTGTAAATAATATTTTAAAGTCAGTTAAAAAAACAGAAAATGTAAATGAATCATTTTTTTGGGTTTTCACATCGGTTATCAGATAACCGACATAAAAAAAATAAAAAATTACATCAGTTTTGATATAACAGACGTGGAAAACGGTTGTGATTAAGTGGTTTTGATGTCAGTTTTTTGCGTAACTGATGTGAAAAACCAATTAAGAATATTTTTAACATTGGTTATACAAAACCAATGTGAAAACCCAATTTTTTTTTTATAATTTTACTTTAAAATATCCTCTCTACTTCAGACAAGAAAAGAAACAACAGAAAAACCAGTAGAAATAGAGGGGTAGAAGGATAATAAAAATAGAAAACAAAACCAATTTACAATTACAACTTTCAAAATTACAATATAGAGTAAAAAAAACTAAAATCCAACCAAGCATGTACAATGGTTTTTCCATCCAAACACATTTACAATTAAAAATTTCAAAGTTACAATATAAATTACAAACAAAATAAAATCCAACTAAACTTGTAAATTATTTTCCCATTAAATATTTAAGTGTTTGATCTCTTGTGAACTATAAGGATTAGGTTCATCAAAAATATACAAATTAAAAGGAAATCATTTAACATGTAATATGAATAAAATGAAATAAATTTAGGAAAAGTTTATCGATAAATGTAACCTTATAGAACTTTGTAACTGTCCCAGTGGTAATTATTTCATACATAAATATTAACACATAATATTTACAATATTTTATGACATATTTTTTTATAAAAATTTTGTTTAAATGAGTTTTTAAATTCGAAAAAATATTATTAACTAATACATCCAGAATGTACTAATTATAAATGAAAATTCACATTTTCTTTAACATATTTGATCATGTCACTATTTTTATTTGTAGTATCTCTAAAGAAATTGAATTCCCTATTAAAAAATAATATGAATTAAATAAAATTAAAATTCATTATAATATAAAAAATTATTAAGAAATTCAAATTTACATGTCCAATACATCCTTAAAATTTTGTCGTACTTCGCTAAGGATAGAGTATAACCAGTAATGTGTCTTCTCCATTTGACATAAAACACCTAAGATCTGATAGAAACTAGTGTAAATAAAAATTTAATGTTAGTGGTTATTGTGTTAAAATATATATAATAATTTGTGAGATATATGTTTTATACTCTTGAAGATAAGGAAACATCTATCATTGAATAATTGCATCCTTTCGATATCTTTCAGTAATGTAAACTATTATTTCTGGTTCAGTCAATGTTCTCGCTATAAGTGAAATTAAATATGGGTCCATAAGTCCATATAAATTTTTATTGTAATGTTCCTTACACATTGTATAAGGATACCTAAGTCAAAATAAACATAATTAAAAATTTTCAATAAATTAAATTGATGGAAAAATTTATATTGAGACTTACATGGAAAAAAATTAAATTGTATTGATTCCAAAAGGATATCTAGTTAAAATATCCATGACATAATTTTTCAAAAGTTACACAGTAATTGCACGCGCATAAACACCAAATTCCATTGAAATTTCATAAACACCTGTTATCAAATCTGAATATCTTTACAATATTTCAAGACTACTATAATCTATACCTTAAGTCATAAAATTTCATATTTTTTGTTGTATATACGATATTTATTTACCTTTAACACATACCTCTATGGTAATATGTCACAGAAGTATATATGGACAAACTAAAAAGTGGCTGATACTTTGTCCCACTCTACTCACCTCATTTATAGGTTAAATTACTCCAAATGATATATCTATAATATCCTATACAGTGACTCTATGATGCTCTATACTTAGATGTTGACGATGAATGGTATCTTAAATTTAAAATACCGTCCCATATACAACAATATGACACTATAGATCATCAACATATAACTCACAATAAAAGGGAATCTGTGGAGGAGGGGTGTAGAAGTTGGATAAGGAGTGTGGTATTCTGGTGGAGGTGGAGGAGTGGGAGTTGCTGGAAAAGATGGAGGAGCAGTCTGAAGCTGTATTTTCATTTCGGCAAACATCGATTATACCGAATCTCTGATATTATCCTCCATCATCACATGATTATCCTTAACTTTAGCATCCAAAGAATATATTTTTTTATAAACACCCTCATTGCAGAAGCTAAAGAATGTGGAAACACATTTTTCACTGATACACCCACCGGGTATCCTCGTACATGACCTGGGTGTTCGAGATTTCCCGATTCTATAGATCAAATATCCTACCTACCCTCAGATAAAATTCCCCCTCTATTCTTTACTTCTTAAGATAATCCTATACAAATTATTTGAAAATTTAGGTAATGAATCAAAATATATAAAAAATTTAATTAACTTACATAAATAAATAAATTAAATGTCTTACAATCCTGTCATATACAACTCTCAAATCTTCTATAATATATTGTACTTTTTTAATCATTATAGCCCTCTTCCATTTCTCATGTCTTGTCGGGGGGGATGAAGGGGAAACCTCTCCCGAGTTTGAAGACTCAACTCTTAGTTATTTAAATTTCCAGCCATCATTTATTCTTACAATAACATATACCCTCCCTAAATAAATTATGAGGGTATACATTTCTAGATTGGATCTCTTGATGATATTTCTTCAATTACTATAAATTAAGAATAATTAAATCATTAATAAATCATTAATAATATCATTAATATAAAAAATATTCTAAAAGGTGACATTTCAATTACAAAAAATGCATATTGTATTCTAGTTTCAACAAATTTCTTCCATGTATCTTCATCTATAAAGGTATATATATCACATGGATTATGATGTTGCCTATGCCCAAAAATGAAATCTGATGTGATGGTTGATTTTAAATTCATCCATCTCTTAGCATCCAATGATAAACATTTCATTCTAACTCCTTTAGTGTTAGGTATATCAAATGTCATCTGATAAGAAGGGGGAAAACATATATTACTATAAAAAATTTAAGATAAGTAAAATAATAACAAAAAATCTTACCAAAATGGGCTCTGAAAAGTTAGATAGTGTCAATTTTTCAACATTTCTCCAATCCTAAATCAAAATAATGACTTTGTTATTACCCTCAACTGATTTGAAACTCTTGAATTGTTTTGAATTAGGACCTCTTGGAATATAATTATCATCAAAGTATACCTGCATCCTCTGGTCCTAGCTATAGGCATCTGATAATTTTGGTAAATTTGTGCTACTAAGTTTACCAACCCTTAAACTCTTCTTTGGCCCTTTGGGAGTTGATGTCTCTTATAAAGAAGGATGTGGCTCATCAAGAGGAGCATGTGAACCATCCTCCCTAGAGGTCTGAGTATGATCATCTCCTGAATTAGGTGGTGGATTAGTTGATTGATCAGTCATTATCCTACAAATCAAAACAACAAACAAGTAGTACACAAATATTCAAATTCTACTATTATAATATTAATCCAAATAAAAAACTAAAAATTATAAAACAAAAAAGTAAACTAAATTAAACATAACACATTTTTATTCATATTTTTTATAGTTAACTAAAATGCTATCTACAGTAATGAGATATGAAATGTCATATAAATTAATGAAAACAAATCCAAAAATGGTGTCAATAGTAAAAATTCTCTATCTTAATAAATAATTTTTACACAAAAAAGACTATTTTAACAATATAATCTTATAAAATATCTTTGTTTTTATTTAAAATATTAGATTAAATTTTTTTTTCAACAAAATCAATAAATATATAATTTATGTAAGGGAAAACATGGTAAACTAAAATAAAAAAAAAATTTAACTTATTAGTTATAATTCATATTTTAATAAGGAAAATAAAATTTAAATATCTAAAATTTATTAAATTTTAAAAACTAAATGAGAAATAAACATATGTTACTTGTAATATTAGGAACAACATAAAGTATTATTTTCCAAAATTACATTATCATGATCATTACATATAGAAAAAAACCATGTCTATTATGTTCTCATAAACATTATCTATTAATATTTCAATGTAAGTAGGGATATCACATAAATCAGAATCGTCGTTAAGTTTATCATCACCAACATACTTTTTTTTCTTTGTAAAATAGTAGACCACTACATATCAGATTGATCAGGAACACATAAATTGTTTTGGTATGTGTTTCCATTATAAAAGTACCAGCTATGGATTCTAATCTATTCAGATTAATAAGTGTCATTCCAAATTCATCATGTCTGACACTTTTGTTACTGATAAACCATTTTTAGTTAAATATTGGAAGTTGAAATTTAATCTGATCAACCTCCCATATTTCTTCAATGACTCAATATTATGGAATTGATGCAAAAATTTAGTTTTTGTCTTTAGCACTCAAAAAATGAATTGTTTCTACAAACACTAATACACTACTATTTTGAACTGCAGTTTTGTTGTCCTGATCTTTCATATGAAATGTATAACCATTAATTTCATACTCAGACCATGTTATCAAATTTAAACATGGACCACCCTCTAACCATCTCAATGTTTCTGATTCACCGGATCTACCAATCATAGTCTCTTTGAACCATGGTAAAAAAGTATTGCTATAATCATTGAAAATCTATATATCTTTCTTCTTTGGATAACATTGCTTCAAAAAATTAGTATAAAATGTTATATATGGTTGATCATTTTCTATGTTATTCAAGATGTATAAATGCACCTTCTTTATCTATTCACCTATCAATGATTTGAATTTAAAGACAAGAATCTCATTTTCCCCATAATTAACTCATCCATAGTGAGGTGGAGGTAAACCAATGTGCTACACTGCAGACAAGTAGCTCATACAAAACTCTGTAACCTCCTTGAAAATATACTTCTCAATAATGTAGGATTCAGGTAGATATAGATTCTTAACATACCCCTTCAATATCTTCATATACCTTTCAAAATAATACATCCAACATAGATATATAGGTCTACAAAGCTTTATTTCTTGCACAAAATAAACCATTAAATTCCCCATGATATCAAAAAAATGGAGGAAAATATATTTAAAATTGGAAAAGTATAAAATGGATTCATTTTATAAATTGTTCAAAGTATTCAGATCCATCAATTTATTAAAAATTGAATTGAAAAAATGAAACACCTTTATGATAGTCATTTTTACATGTATGGTAAATTTTCCATGCACTACAACTAGTAGGATATGTTACATCATGATGTGATAATCATGAGATTTCATACTTCCCAACTTCAAATCCTTTAATAATTTTGGTCCCTCTTGGATAATGCATGATAAGATGGGGTAAAGAATGTACTCCTTCCATTAGGAATGATATATTACTCTAGATTTATTCCCATTGAGAGTAAGTCCAATATTTCATTCAACTAATCTTTATTATTTCCTTTAATATCTAACTATGTTCCAATAAATGTGTAATAGATATTCTTATCAATATGCAGGACATCATTGTTATGTTTTAACTCATGATATCTCTAATATGGAAGCTCATAAAATATTGACCATTTATTTCAAATATTTCTACCATTATTATATTTCTATGTTTTTCTTAATGTCACATCAAGGTTTGACACCCTCTCAAAATACTAATCAGTAGATAAAGGTTTTGGATAAATATAAAATTATCATGGGACATTGAATGTATAACGACCCATACTTTACATACATTGTTAATACTTCAAAATTAAAGCACACTTATTACAACATATAACAAAACCACAAAGGACCGTATAGGTATAGTGTCTTTAGAAACTGGGAAACATAAAAAACTGGTTCATAAATCTTCTACAGTGTCTCCAATTTATTTCATCATATCTAGGGTCCCTTTTAGAATATTTTACTTAATATCCATCTTCCTGACCTGGGGAAAAGAAAACATAAAAGGGTGAGCTCAAATGCTCAGCAATGGAAAATAAAGGAAATAAAAATCATATCATATCTTTTTGAAAATCATAACCTGCAAAAGAGATCATAATATCTTAACATGGAATAAATCATAGAAGTGAAAATGAGATCCCCATAATCATAACATGAAACTTTAAACTTTGTGGCATGCACACATAATCATGTAAAATCATTTCTTGTTAGTCATGACTCATTTCCAAGACTATCTTAGTGGACAAAGTCCCTTTCTGAACCGAGTTCACTCCTCGTTTCAGTCCTGTATCACTGAACCGAAATAACCTTCCATTCCAGCCATGTCTATCTCATGAGATGTAAAATCTTTACCCAATGCATTGGAGGGAGATATAGGTCCCACCCATCTTATAATGAATCCTTTCTTATGTGTGCCACATAATCATAAACCATACATCATAGCGTAACCCATGTAATAAAAATAGGATTCTTAAACAACATGACATCATAAAACAATTCATATAAGATAAAGGAATTCATAAAAATATTTCCATCACATCATAATCAAATCCATGTAATAATAGGGATAAAAACAGAACCCTTTTATTATCTTAGATGGAAAATAATTTTGATAAAATACTTGAACTCCATTCTTGAGGAAAATATCCTTTCTACTTCAAAAACACTTTTCCTTTCTTAACATGTCATACAATTTTAAACTAAAAGAAGTTGATTAAAAATAAACTTGAAAACTTGCAAAGGAAGCTTCTTGGAAATAATTTTTTAAAAATCCATTCATGCCGTATAAGTTAAAAAAAACATTCTTCTCGTACTTTTGTCGGAAAAGTCAAAAAGTACCTCATATGAAAAATGATAAAAGATTCCTTTCATATCTTTTACTAAAAACTCAAAAAAGGGTAAAATAGGTTTTAAACAATTGTAGGTGGATGAAAATAATATTACATGTTGTGGAAACATGGATGTGGATGATAAAAAACAATCTCGAATAAAAATGAGATTGTGATATTTCCCTTACCTTAGGTATGACTTGCTTTGTAAGTGTCCCAACCTCCTATATAATGATTTAAATAATGTTATTGACTTATTCCAGAATCATACATATTGATATGATATCATATATGGTCATATTCTTAGCTTCTTGTTAGTAATATTTCATTGTTACTTGTTACTCGGGTCTTTATTGCCTTTTGTTCTTATGCGTGTTTTGCCGAATAAATTCGTATTCTTATTTTAAGGTTATAGATACCTTATATACAGAATGGTATTAGTGTAACATATATCATATTTATTCATTCAATTCATTTATATAATTATTATGTAATGATGATCATGTAGAACGAGTCGCTTCACATCGTGGAAACGATATTCCGTACGTACGCACAAGTGATGATATCGTTCCTATGATCGTGGAATTGTATTGGAGTATATATATATATTATTTCAGTATCAATATTACTTTATAATAATCATAAATAGTTACTCATTACACCATTATACCCATCCTTGTAAAGTGATGGTGGAAAATAGATTACACCACGGTGTGGAGACGGTATTCCGTAGGTACGCACGCGCGGTGATTTCATTTTTCCGTAGGATGGATAGAAGGTGAATTAGGGTTGTTTCATATTTATAATAACATATCAGTATGTAAGTAATACTGATGTTATTACTTTATCATGAAACAACTAAAGAAGAAGAAGTTGAAGAAGAAAGAAATTGAAAAGATCAGTAATGGATATTACCTCTTCTTTGGAACGCTTCTTTGAATCCTCCACTTAGGGAAATAATATTGGTCTTTGAAGAAGACCAGGACCTCTAGGATTATTCTAGGGAAGTGGAGAGGAGAAAATGGCAGGGGTTGGCCGAGCTTGAGTGCTCAATTTGGTGTGAGGAGGAGGGGGAGGAGGTGCCCTTTTATAAGGGAGGAGAGGGGCACCTTAGGAATACCTCAAAATATTATTTTATATTAAAGTCAAAATCGGTTTATAATGGTTCCAAAGGGTCTTATTTAGAAGCTAAAGTGGGGAAGGGTAGAACTCCTATCAACCAATAGGATTTAGACAAGTTTAGGGTATTATTTTAACCTTATCAATTAGATTTAACTCTAAGTTAAATAATTTATCTTTTACCATGTCTTTTGTTTTCTTTCACTATATGGTTAATACACTTACTATAACATGCCAAACGAACCCAAAATTGTTTATTATTAATATAAATATCCTTATCTAAGTCATTTGGCTGAACCTTAGATTTTTAGGAATAAAATAACAATTAATAATATAATATTTGATTTAAAAACTATTTTGTGTCAATTTTGACACAATTTGATATATGTTTTTTGTGAAAGTCATAACAGAATTATATGTTCGAACCAAGTTGATTAAATCAACACTAATATATCATAGTAACCTGGAAAATTTGTGTAATTCATAAAAAGTCTCAAATTACATTTATTTTTGTGTTTATAACATCAATTATGTCAATATTTCATAAATAATATAATTACTGCATCATAATTGTGTCATAAATAAATTAAATTATTTAATGTCTAAAAATTATAAATAAAATACCATTATGTAGGAAATCTTTTTAGATTTCTAATGAATATTTATAGTCGAATTTATCTTATGTATAACCCCATATTAAAAATGATTTACTTATTAAACTTTGATTTTAACTATTTTAACCCTTCTTTAAATAAATTAATAATAAATGTCCTAATCTAACCCAAGTGGGCCTAAATGGTCATATTTTATTCATAAGGTTGTTTTTGGTCGAATTAAACTTATCCAATAGAATTAGGACATGTGTTAGGGTAATAGTAATATCATATTTACCCTTAGTTACCCTATTTACTATTAACCGCGGTAAAAAAAAGTAAAAAGTTACTATTCACCAAAAAATTATTTTTATCTCATTGAACCACATTTTACTTACTGATATCAACCGTGTCTGTCGGATTTTCAAAATTCCATTCACAGAAGCGGTAAAATTAAGTTTTATGCAAAATTCAGTTTTTAACCTACCACTTAGTGGTTTCACTATTCATCAAAAATTGAAAGTTTTCAGAAAAAACCAAAATTTCACCCTAGGCTAATTTCGGTATTCCGAATCCAAAAATGAAGTACATTTTAAAAAACAAAATTTATAAAATTTCAAAAAGTGGTTATTACTATTCATAACGGCTAGTTTTAATAATATTTTAATAGCATATCGTTGTTTAGTGAAACTCGGTATTGCGTACGACGTAAGCTATCGAGGAAGGTCGCGATTGCGTGTAAAGTAAGCCAAGCTAGTATGTAGTGAAAGATTCCTTTGATTATATATAAAAAACAAAATATTACTCATAAAAATCTCGGGTGTTACATTCTACCCCCCTTAAAAAGAATTTCGCCCTCAAAATTCGTCACTTTGTAACAAACAGATGAGGATACTTCTCCTTCATCATATCCTCAAGCTCCCATGTAGATTCTTCAAGTTGGTGGTTCCTCCTTAAAACTTTCACCAATCGAGTGGTCTTGTTTCGTAGGACTTTTTCGCTCCAGAATCTCTATCGGTTGTTCTTCATAAGAAAGATCTTGCTCTAGCGGTACAACTTCTGAGCTGAGTACATGTGAAGGATCAGGTATGTACTTTCTCAGGAGAGATACATGGAACACATCGTGAACTTGAGAGAGATTCGGTGGAAGATCCAATCGGTAAGCTACCTTCCCAACACGATCCAGTATTTCGAAAGGACCGATATATCTAGGGCTCAACTTCCCCTTCTTTCCAAATCTCATAACCCTCTTCCAGGGAGATATTCGTAAGAACACTTTATCACCCACTTCAAACTCTAGGTCTTTTCTTCGGTTGTCGGCATAACTTTTCTGTCGACTCTGAGCTTCTCTTATGTGTTGTTGAATAGATCTAACCTTTTCTGCCATTTCATCAACGAGATCAGGTCCTAATAGATTTCTTTCCCCAACTTCATCCCAGCAAGTTGGAGTCCTGGATTTCTTTCCATAGAGAGCTTCATAAAGAGCCATCTGAATACTGGAGTGAAAGCTATTATTATAAGAAAATTCCACCAAAGGTAGGTGTTGATCCCAACCTCCTTTGAAATCCATCGAGAAATCTCTCAACATATCTTCTAGGGTTTGAATTGTTCTCTCAGACTGACCGTCTGTCTGGGGATGATAAGCAGTGCTGAAACTCAACTCTGTATCCAGAGTATGCTGAAGACTTCGCCAGAACTTCGAGGTAAATCTCGGATCCCGATCAGATATAATAGAAAGTGGTACTCCATGCAATCTTACCACTTCCTTTACATATATCCTGGCAAGCTGATCTAGAGAGAAATCCTCTCTAATAGCAATGAAGTGTGCAGACTTTGTAAGACGATCAACTATGACCCAAATAGCATTATTGCCTTTGGATGTTTTAGGAAGTCCTGTGACAAAGTGCATAGTGATGTTTTCCCATTTCCATTCGGGTATGGGTAATGGTTGTAACATCTCCTTAGACTTCTGTCTCTCAGCTTTAACTTGTTGACAAACCAAGCATCGAGAGACATATTCAGCAACATCTCTTTTCATGCCGTCCCACCAGAAGTACTCTTTCAGGTCCCTATACATCTTCGTGCTTCCAGGATGAATAGAGAATGAAGAACTATGAGCCTCATCCAGCAGCTCCTTCTTTAATTCGGGGATGGGAGGAACACAAACCCAATTCCTGAACTTTATTATCCCATCACAATCAAGGTTGAATTCAGGAAAATTTCTCACCTTCTTTTGTAACTCGACATCTTCTTTCTGTGCCTCCTTAGTCTTCGCATGTATAGATGGTTGAACATTAATTTGAGAAAGATAAGATTTTTCCCCTTCCATTATAATTCCAAGATCCATCCTTTGTAAATCCATAAATATTGGATCCTTTGTGATCCTCATCATGGATAAACTAGCATGGTCTTGTCGACTTAATACATCTGCTACCTTGTTTGCTTTCCCAGGGTGGTAATGGATTGAGCAGTCGTAATCCTTAATCAGCTCCAACCATCTTCTTTGACGCATATTCAGCTCCTTTTGTGTGAAAATATACTTTAAACTTTTATGATTAGTATAAATATCACACCTTTCACCATAAAGGTAATGCCTCCAAATCTTTAATGCAAAGATTACCGCAGCCAACTCCAAATCATGTGTTTGGTAATTTTGCTCATGGATTTTCAACTGTCGTGAGGCATAAGCTATCACCATATCATTTTGCATAAGAACACACCCCAATCCCTTCTTGGATGAATCACTGTATATCACAAACCTTTCTCCACTACAAGGTAGTGTGAGCACAGGTGAACTGGATAACCTTCTTTTCAACTCCTTGAAATTCTCTTCACATTCTTCCGTCTAGACAAACTTAACTCCTTTCCGAGTCAACTTGGTGAGTGGATTAGATAATCGTGAAAAATCCTTTACAAAACGTCGATAATATCCAGCCAAACCAAGAAAACTTCGGATCTCAGTTACTGTTGTTGGTCTTGACCATCTTTCGATAACCTCTGTTTTTGCTGGATCCACAGATATCCCCTCTTTTGAGATTATGTGACCCAAAAATGCAACTTTTTGAAGCCAAAATTCACACTTGGTAAATTTGGCATAAAGCTTCTCCTTTATCAGGGTCTTCAATATAATTCTCAAGTGATCTTCATGCTCTTCCTTGCTCTTTGAATAGACAAGAATATCGTCTATAAAGACTACCACAAATTGATCAAGATAGTCTCTAAAGACTCTATTCATTAGATCCATGAAGATAGCAGGGGCATTAGTAAGACCAAATGGCATCACTATAAATTCATAGTGTCCATACCTTGTACGGAAAGCCGTCTTTGGTATATCCTCCCTTTTGACCCTTAATTGATGATACCCTGAACGAAGATCAATCTTGGAAAAGTATTGAGCTCTGCGTAGTTGGTCAAATAAGTCATCAATGCGTGGGAGAGGATATTTGTTCTTGATAGTGATCTTGTTAAGTTCTCGATAATCAATGCAGAGTCTCATTGATCCATCTTTCTTCTTAACAAATAGAACAGGTGCTCCCCAAGGTGATGCACTAGGGCGTATGAATCCCTTAACAAGATTCTCTTGGAGTTGCTTCTTCAATTCCTGCAACTCAATTGGGGCCATTCTATAAGGTGTCTTTGAAATAGGCAAAGCACCCGGTACGAGTTCTATTGAAAACTCAACTTCACGATTTGGTGGAAGACCTGGTAATTCCTCCGGAAAGACATCATCAAACTCCCGTACGATGGGCATATTCTTAATCGTGAGTTTCTCACCAACCATTTGAGATAAATAAACTTCATTTAGTGGAATCAAGACCCATAAGATGGAAGGAATTTCCACTGGAAGGTTATATTCATCCTTGCATCGATAGACGATCGTAGATTGATCTGGAATATGAAATGTGACTTCCCTTCTTTGGCAATTGATATGAGCTCCATGTAGAGAAAGCCAATCCATGCCAAGAATCACATCAAATTCCACTAAAGGAAGGATCACAAGATTTGCAGGAAGCACTTTCCCACAAACTTCAATCGGAGAAGAATTATAAACTTTGGTGCGACTGTTGTGCCATTAGGTGTTGTCACAGCTAACTCAACATCTAATTGTTGAGGTAATATGGTGATACCCTTAGAAATTTTTTCAGAAATAAAAGAGTGAGTGGATCCAGAATCAAATAAAACATTTGCTACTTTAGAGTGGATGGTAAGTGTACCTTTCACCACTTCGTTATCGTATTCCACATCACTGATAGAAATTGCATGTGACTTTCCTTTGTCTTTAGCCTTAAGATTTTGTTGACGTCGACCATCATCATCAACCCTTGGATTTGGGCATTGATTGGCATAATGCCCCATCTCCTTGCACTTGAAACATTGAAGTGTATTAGGTTCATTCTGTGTATCCCTTCCTTTGTTTGCATCATTAGACATCTTCTTCCCATTATCGCGGCATTCAAATGCCCGATGACCTTCCTTTCCACATTTAAAACATTTACTTGTCCCTTTAAGACAACTCCCTCCATGTTTCTTTCCACACTTTGAGCATAAGGGAAAGTTCATCTTCTTTTCAGTGTGCTCTTTAGATTTTCCTTTGAATTCCATCTTCCTCTTCTTATCAAACCCATGTGACTGATGAGTTACTCCAATCTCCATCTCGACTTTGAGAGCACATCGAACGATTTCCTCGTAGCTATTGAAGTCCCTTATGACTAACGCCCTTCGAAGACTTGGTTTTAAGCCACTAAAGAATCGATCGATCTTACTCTCAGGTTGGATAATAATACCAGAAGCGTACCTTGCAAGTCTTGTAAAATTTGCTTCATAGGTACCAACAGATTCATCATCCCTTTGCTTCAGTTCAAGAAACTCTTTCTCCATCTTTGTTCGGAGAATACGAGGGAAGTACTTATTGAAAAATAAGTTCTTGAACTCGTCCCATTCCATAGACTCAATTTCATCTCTTTGCCTCGTATTCTTAATAAGATTCCACCATTGATCAACATCTCCTTCCAAACGATACATTGCTAGGATGACTTTACACTACGGGAAAAATGAGCAATTGCGACTGGTTATTTGCGGCGAGAATAAATCCCGTCGCAAATAGTCATGTTAAAAACTTATTTGCGACGGGGGTATTTCCCCGTCGCAAATAAGTAGGCTTTTGCGACGGGATTGCTTTCCCCGTCGCAAAAGAACTGGCGCGCGTTGCGCGCCAAATCGCGGGAAAACTATTTGCGACGGGGGAATATTCCCGTCGCAAATAACCGGCGGCGGTAAAAGGTATTTGCGACTGGAATATTCCCCCGTCGCAAATAGTATGTCGGCAGGTGGTTATTTGCGACGGGTCCCGTCGCAAATAACTATTTACCCGTTGACCGTAATAAATGTTGGCTAAGGTTTTTGCGACGGGTCCCGTCGCAAATAATACTAGTTGCGACGGGATTCCCGTCGCAAATAAACCCGTCGCAAATAATCTAACCTATAAATACCCCCCATCCGTTTTTTTCAAAACATTCTCAAATTCCATCTTCTTCTTCTCTCAAAGTTATATTTCTAAATTTCAGTTTTTCTTCAGTTTAATTTTTTTCTCCGGAGCTGATATTAAAGTTTTGAAGAACGATCAGAGCAGATCAATTTTCAAGGTATTTATGTTCAATTTAATTTAATATTTATTTTTAATTTTTTATTAGTTTCAATTATTCTTAATTAGTTGTAATTTAATTATGTTTATATTGTTTTATTACTTAATCAATTTAAATTATTAGTATTGTTCATAGTTAATGGTAATTAGGAATAATTAGTAATAATTTTTAATAATTAAGAATAAATATTAATAATTCGTAATAAATACCAATAATTAGGGATAATAACATTATTACATTATTAGTCTATTTTATTATTAATATTAAAATAATATAATTTTTTATATATATACAGTTCTCTTTTCATCTGTGTGTTTGCTGTCTTCACATGTATTATTTGTATGTGGAGATAGAAAACGCACAGATGAAAGGAGAAATGTATATAAATTAGAAAATTATATTATTTTAATATTAATAATAAAATATACTAATAATGTTATTATTTGTAATTATTGGTAATTATTCCCAATTATTAGTAATTATTCATTTAATTACTAATAATTAGGAATAATTACCAATAATTATCAATAATTAGGAATAATTAGTAATAATTACCAATAATTAGTAATAATTACCAATAATTAGTAATAATTACCAATAATTAGTAATAATTACTAATAATTAGTAATAATTTCCAATAATTAGTAATAATTACCAACAATTAGTAATAATTACCAATAATTAGTAATAATTACCAATAATTAGTAATAATTACCAATAATTACCAATAATTATTAATAATTAGTATTAATTACCAATAATTATTATTAATTACCAATAATTAGTATTAATTACCAATAATTAGTATTAATTACCAATAATTAGTAATAATTACCAATAATTCGTAATAATTACCAATAATTAGTAACAATTACCAATAATTAGTAATAATAACCAATAATTAGTAATAATTAGTAATAATTACCAATAATTAGTAATAATTACCAATAATTAGCAATAATTAGTAATAATTAGGAATCATTACCAATAATTAGTAATAATTACCAGTAATTAGTAATAATTAGTAATAATTACCAATAATTAGCAATAATTACCAATAATTAGCAATAATTACCAGTAATTAGTAATAATTACCAGTAATTAGTAATAATTACCAGTAATTAGTAATAATTACCAGTAATTAGTAATAATTACCAGTAATTACCAATAATTAGTAATAATTAGTATTAATGACCAATAATTAGTATTAATTACCAATAATTAGTATTAATTACCAATAATTAGTATTAATTACCAATAATTAGTAATAATTACCAGTAATTAGTAATAATTACCAGTAATTACCAGTAATTAGTAATAATTAGTATTAATTACCAATAATTAGTATTAATTACCAATTATTAGTATTAATTACCAATAATTAGTATTAATTACCAATAATTAGTAATAATTACCAATAATTAGTAATAATTACCAATAATTAGTAATAATTACCGGTAAATAGTAATAAATAGTAATAAATAGTAATAATTAGGAATAATTACCACTAATTAGTAATAATTACCAGTAATTAGTAATAATTAGTAATAATTACCAATAATTAGAAATAATTACCAATAATTAGTAATAATTACCAGTAATTAGTAATAATTACCAGTAATTAGTAATAATTACCAGTAATTAGTAATAATTACCAGTAATTAGTAATAATTACCAGTAATTACCAATAATTAGTAATAATTAGTATTAATGACCAATAATTAGTATTAATTACCAATAATTAGTATTAATTACCAATAATTAGTATTAATTACCAATAATTAGTATTAATTACCAATAATTAGTATTAATTACCAATAATTAGTAATAATTACCAGTAATTAGTAATAATTACCAGTAATTACCAATAATTAGTAATAATTAGTATTAATTACCAATAATTAGTATTAATTACCAATAATTAGTATTAATTACCAATAATTAGTAATAATTACCAATAATTAGTAATAATTACCAATAATTAGTAATAATTACCGGTAAATAGTAATAAATAGTAATAATTAGTAATAATTAGGAATAATTACCACTAATTAGTAATAATTACCAGTAATTAGTAATATTTAGTAATAATTACCAATAATTAGTAATAATTACCAATAATTAGTAATAATTACTAGTAATTAGTAATAATTACCAGTAATTAGTAATAATTACCAGTAATTACCAATAATTAGTAAAAATTAGTATTAATTACCAATAATTAGTATTAATTACCAATAATTAGTATTAATTACCAATAATTAGTATTAATTACCAATAATTAGTATTAATTAACAATAATTAGTATTAATTACCAATAATTAGTATTAATTACCAATAATTAGTATTAATTACCAATAATTAGTATTAATTACCAATAATTACCAATAATTAGTAATAATTAGTATTAATTACCAATAATTAGTATTAATTACCAATAATTAGTATTAATTACCAATAATTAGTATTAATTACCAATAATTAGTAATAATTACCAGTAATTACTAATAATTACCAGTAATTAGTAATAATTACCAGTAATTAGTAATAATTACCAGTAATTAGTAATAATTACCAGTAATTAGTAATAATTACCAGTAATTAGTAATAATTACCAGTAATTAATAATAATTACCAGTAATTAGTAATAATTACCAGTAATTACCAATAATTAGTAATAATTAGTAATAATTACCAATAATTAGTAATAATTACCAATAATTAGTAATAATTACCAATAATTAGTAATAATTACCAATAATTACCAATAATTAGTAATAATTAGTATTAATTACCAATAATTAGTATTAATTACCAATAATTAGTATTAATTACCAATAATTCGTATTAATTACCAATAATTAGTAATAATTACCAATAATTAGTAATAATTACCAATAATTAGTAATAATTACCAATAATTAGTAATAATTACCAATAATTAGTAATAATTACCAATAATTAGTAATAATTACCAATAATTAGGAATAATTACCAATAATTAGTAATAATTACCAATAATTAGTAATAATTAGTAATAATTACCCATAATTATCAATAATTACCAATAATTAGGAATAATTAGTAATAATTACCAATAATTAGTAATAATTACCAATAATTAGGAATAATTACCAATAATTAGTAATAACTACCAATAATTAGTACATTATTTGTATATTTTATTGTTAATATTAAAATAATATAATTTTCTATATTATATACAATTCTCTTTTCATCTGTGTGTTTTCTGTCTCCACATGTAATATTCACATTCTTTTTCAAAATTATCAACTTACTCGCCAATGGAGAGGTGAAAGTGAATGCAAATATTACATGTGGAGACAGAATGTTAAACACACAGATGAAAGGAGAATTGTATATAATATAAAAATTATGTTATTTTAATATTAATAATAAAATATACTAATAATGTAATAATGTTATTATTATATAATTAATGTTTATGAAAAAATTATATTAGTATTATTAAAATAATAAAAAATCAATATAATATTAAAATTATCAATATTTGTAACATGTTTTGCTTTATTCTCAATATATTCAATCTTTACTTGAGTGTTTTTTCTAACAAATTATTCAAAACCAGTAATGATTTTATATTTTATAGAGAAATATGGAACAACGAGGTCGTCAACAATCATTATTAGGTGACCGCATATGGATAAATCAACGTAGAAATCCAAACGGTTCTGGTTTAAATCCAGTATATGTTGAGGGTGTGGAGACTTTTTTATCATTTGTGGAATCAAATTCAGAATTTGTTTCAGAAGGAAAAATAAAATGCCCTTGCAGAAAATGTGCATTGAGAACGTTTGACACGTTTGACAAAGTGGGAGAACATCTCTTGCGTTTTGGTTTTCAACCAGATTATGTTTTTTGGTATCAACACGGTGAACGCAGTTCCAGAGCAGGTGATACCAACTTGATTCCGGATCCATCCTGGTTTCAAGATTTAGTACATGATGTTACAGGTTCATCTGTTCAACATACAGAAACTCCGGCTGATATAGCTTCAAATCCTGAGTTGGCACCGTCTGAATTTTATGAGTTGTTGAAATCTGCAGAGGATGCATTATATCCTGGCTGCAAGATGAGCAAATTAGAAGCAGTTGCAAAATTTATGGCTATCAAATCAGATAAAGGAATGTCAAACGCCTTTTTTGACCAGATATTTTCTTTGCTGAAAACACTGTTACCCGAAGGAAATGTTTTACCTGCAAATTACTATGAGAGTAAGAGGCTGGTTCGAAATTTGGGACTTACTTGTAAGAAGATTCATGCATGTTCAAATGACTGCATTTTATATTCTGGGGAAAATGAGTCGTTGGATAGTTGTCCTACATGTGGGCAACTGAGATATAAAGAAGGACAACACAGGAAGTATGGTTTGATTACTGTAAAACAGTTGAGATATTTTCCGCTTACATCCAGACTTCAGCGTTTATTCATGTCTAAGAATACAGCGACAATGATGTCATGGCATAAAGAGAATATTTCAACCGATAAAAGCTTGAATCATCCAGCCGATGGTGATTCATGGAAACATTTTGATAGAGTGCATCCATCCTTTGCTTTAGAAGCTAGAAATGTTCGACTGGGCCTTTCCACTGATGGTTTCTGTCCATTTGGATCTTATGGTAGTCAATATTCATGTTGGCCTGTTTTTTTAACTCCGTACAATTTACCTCCATGGATGTTGATGAAGGAGCCATAAATCTTTTTGAATTTACTAATTCCAGGACATCCGAAGAAAAATATTGATGTTTATTTGAATCCATTGATTGATGAATTAAATTTATTGTGGAGTACTATTGTCAGTACATATGATGTTGCAACGAAACAGAATTTCATACTGAGAGCAGAATTGATGTGGACAATAAGTGACTTCCCGACTTATGGGATGTTATCTGGCTGGAGTACACATGGTCAGAAATCATGTCCTTACTGTATGGGAGAGAACAAAGAATTTATGCTCATTCATGGAAAGAAACCTTGTTATTTTGACTGTCATCGCAGATTTCTTCCAGCTGATCATCCTTTTCGCAGAAACAGATCTCATTTCAGAAAAGGAACAGTTGAAAGGGATGGACCTCCAAAAATGCTATCAGGTTTGGAGTTAAAATCAGTTTTATTTTCATTACCTCCCATCACTTTTGGTCCCACAATAAATCAACAGAAAATTTCTGGTTTTGGGAAAGAACACAATTGGATTAAACATAGCATATTTTGGGATTTGCCATATTGGTCTGATCTGTTGGTCCGACACATGTTAGATGTCATGCATATTGAGAAGAACTGTTTTGATAATTTGTTTCATACAGTTTTGGATACGCCAGGAAAGAGCAAAGACAATGTAAATGCACGTTTAGATCTTTCCCAAATTTGCAGGCGTCCAGAATTGGAACTATTTGAGAATGTCAGAACAGAAAGGTTACTGAAACCAAAAGAAGCTTATACACTGTCTAAAGAAAACTGTTTATTATTTTGTCAGTGGATTACAGATTTGAGACTTCCAGATGGCTGTGCTTCTAATTTGGGTAGATGTGTAAAGAATGGTCATATTACTGGATTAAAAAGTCATGATTGTCATGTTATAATGGAGAGACTTTTACCCATTGGATTAAGAGGTCTGTTGAATTCTGTGATTTGGGATTCCATAACAGACATGTCTCATTTTTTTCGGGAAATTTGTGCGGCTACGGCAGATTATGATGCTCTAGGCAAACTTGAAAAAGATGTTGTTGTAATTATATGTAAACTGGAAAAAATATTTCCGCCGTATTTCTTCGACTCAATGGAACATTTGATGTTACATTTTCTATATGAAGCCAAATGTGGAGGTCCGGTACAGTTTCGTTGGATTTACCCATTTGAAAGATGCATGCAAAAATTGAAAATAAAAGTACGTAACAAAGCATCTGTTGAAGGATCTATTGCAGAGGCTTATTTGCAAGAGGAAATATCTTTTTTCTGCTCCCATTATTTTGAATCTGAGTATCCTTCAAAACACAACCGAATTGGACGGAACGAGAGGAATATTGATGAAATCGACAATCAATTATCTATTTTCAACCAGTCAGAGCTTGGTTTTGGTGGAGTTTATGAACGCTGGCTTTCAAATGATGAACATCAGAGAGCTCATACGTATGTTCTGCTCAACTGTGAAGAGATGACATCAGTTGTACTGTAAGTGTTTATATCACTTATTCTATCATTTATGTTACAGTAAATAACTTTGGTTTTTATAGGTTGTATGATAATCATATCAAGAAACAAATTCCACAAATTACAGCAGCTGCTCTCGAAGAACGTCGACTGAAAAATTTCTCTCAGTGGTTTCAAAAACTGGTAACATAAATTCTTTATCTTTTAGAAACTCATTCAATGTATAGTTTACTATATTGATAATTATTTCAAAAATTTTCAGGTGTCTCGACATGCTGATAAAATTGACAAACGTCTGTGTGTATTGAGTAACCCACCTTCCAAACTTGTTAAAACTTATAATGCATATGTGGTGAATGGATTTCGATTCCACACACATGCATATGGGGAATCGAAAAAAACAATGAACAGTGGAGTTAGCTTGAGAGGATCTCATCATAGAGAAAATGAAGTTGACTTTTATGGCATACTTGATGAAATCATTGAACTTTGTTATCTTGGACAACATTACATAACCATGTTCAAATGTCGGTGGTTGGATACAGAGAGAGGCGTGCGTGTTCATCCGACTCATGGAATCATCGATATTAAATGTAAAAGTGTTCTCGCAGTAAATGAACCATTCTTATTGGCTCAACAGGCATATCAGGTTTATTATGCAAAGTACTGTGAAACATCAAGAGACTTGACTGATTGGTGGAGTATAATAAAAATCAAAATTCGAGACAATCAGTTTAGTCAAAGTGAATGTGCTTTCACTGATGTGCAAAGAATTGAAGTTTTTCAAGAGAGTACTCAAAATCAATCTTTTTTAAAAAGAGACATGAGTATCGATGACGACACCCCACATTTAAGAGTCGGTGATGACGATGATGTTAATGACGTCACATATGAATTTGAAATGGTAAGAGATGAAGCAACTGTAACTCGAATGGATATCGATGATGTTGAGGAGGAATATGAAGATGACATTGACATATATGAAGATGATGATGAAGATGAACACTGATAGCATTCCATGGTATTTATATACAATCATAATATGTATATATGTATATATGTATATATAATAGTAATTATCAATTATTTGCTAACATTAACATTTTCTGTTTCAGATGGACGAGGCCACATTTCATGAGTTGGCGGATGCTGACCTGACTTTCGATGCGGATGCGTTGCTGACAGATGACCCTCAGCCTGTAGGCGCTCCAGGGAGTACGCGGAGGGGGCGCGGTCTTGCACGATTGATGATTCCTGACCCCGTCCTGGAGCGACGTCCACGTCTTGGGTTTGATCCACGCACACGGAGGTGTGATAACCTGTGTGATAACCTGTGGATTTGACTAAGATTTAATTAATCTATTCACATAATAAATGTTTATTATTTTTTCAGTTTTCCGCATATAGCAGTCGGACAGGGAAACGCTATTTTGCGCAACTATTTCTCTTAGCCGTGGACCACATGGGAGCAGATTCCCATTGATGTGTAGCAGGCCATGTTCGGCCATTGGTTGGTATGTACGTAAATAAATAATTTTTATTTTGAAAATTATTTCATTTCTAACTTGATATTTTGATTTATTTGTAGGGTTTATGGTATCCGATCGAGGATACCATGCATGACGCCATCCACGAGGCATGGGAGGTGGCCATGCGTGATCGCCTTCGTTAGTTTTTTCACAATTTAAGAAAAGCTACGATGAAGAAAGCATGAGTGTCAGATTTTGAGGAGTCATGTAGAGCACACCGAACAGAGTATATTTCATCCCATGTATGGGATGGATTATGTGCGCACTGGTTGAGTGTTGCCTTTCAGAGGAGATCATCGGTGGGGAGGCAGAATCGAGGGAGACAGGAGGTGACTCATTGAGCTGGGAGTCATTCTTTCAGTACTCATAGACAGCATCTGGTACGTACATTATTTATAAATATTTTATATAACTATAAATATTAACAGTTTATTTTTTATTCTTATAGGCTGTCGAGCACCCCGATATTACAGAGTACGACGTATATCGGAGGATGTATAGTGATCCTGCTACTGGGGAGCTCAGAGGTGATCGTCAGCATCACATCGTGGTTAGTATTATTTTTTTTCAAGTTTAAAAATTAACTGCATATAATATATTCAAAATTTTAATTTTAAATTGCAACTATAGGAGTCATATGAGGCCGCAGCGTCACAGGCCCGACCTGAGAGTCAGGCCGATTTATCAGATCAGACCACTGCCCGTCAGTTTCATGAGGCGGCATGGATGCAGGCCACCCAGTATGCCTTCGAGAAGGGACGGGTAGTTGGTATCGTCTCTCGACTGACTCCCGGAGATTATTATGGCAGTGCTGCGATGTCGGCGTCCAGCTCGAGAGGAGCTCGTGCTTCTTCTTCTACTGCACAGTATGAGGATCAGTTGTGATCTCAGACTGCACAGATAGAGAGTCTCCGACAGGAGCAGGAGCAGATGCGTCAGCAACATGAGGAGGAGCGTCGACGCCAGCAGCAGTTGTACGAGGAGCAGACGAGTCGGTGGCAGCAGCAGCATCAGGAGCAGATGAAGTACATGCGCCGACTCACTCATGCTTTAGGGATGGAGTTTCCTCCACCACCATCTGCAGATCCCCCACCTCCCCCCTCCCCCCCTCTTTCAGATTAGAGTTTGTATTTATGTTATAAAATTTGGGAAATCAAAATATTTTTTTTCTTCTATTCTTAGTTTTTGTCTCATTATAAAATATTAATAATATTATATTTTTAAATAACAATATAAATATGAATAATAATATTATTTATATTTTATAATATTAAAATATATATATATTAAAATTTTATAATATTATAATTTAATTATATTTTTTGTAATACTTGAATTATTTTAATATTTGAATGTAAAATAATTTATTATTTTTATATTAATTAAAATAACTTATTAATATTTTTTTATTTATGAATTATAATTCTAATATTATTATATTAATTAAATCATTTATTAATATTCTATTATTTTTTATTTTTGAATTATAATTCTATTATTATTATATTAATTAAAATAATTAATTATTTTTATTTGTGAATTATAATTCTATTATTATATTAATTAAAATAATTTATTAATAATTTATTTTTTTTATTTTTTTTATAGTATTTGCGACGGGATACTATGCCCGTCGCAAATACTAGTATTATTAATAGTTTTTATTTTTTAAAAAAAAATAGTATTTGCGACGGGCCCCGTCGCAAATACTATAAATCGTATTTGCGACGGGATACTATGCCCGTCGCAAATACTAGTATTATTAATAGTTTTTTATTTTTTTTAAAAAATGGTTTTTGCGACAGTACCGTCGCAAAAACCATTTTTTAAGTTTTTTACAAAAAAACAGAATACTATTTGTGACGGGGAGAATGACCGTCGCAAAAAAAGGCTTTAGCGACGGGCCCGTCGCAAATAAGTGTTGTTGCGACGGCGTTTTCAGCAACGGGCTATTTGCGACGGGCCCCCGTCGCAAAAAGCCATTTACGACGGGATCCCGTCGCAAATGCCCCGTCACAAATACCTATTTTTCTAGTAGTGTTATCTTGTTCAGAACATTGAAGAACTAAAAATATCTTTTCAGTAGTACTAATCCATTGTTCAGCAACTAATGGATCAGTAGACCCACTGAAAGAAGGCGGACGATGCCTCATGAAGGATTCAACATAATGTTGCTCCTTCCTTTGCTCGTTTGGAAGTCCTGCATGATTCATAGCTTGAGAAATTTGTGTGAGCATGGCTACAAGATTTTTCATTCCAGCTCCCATATCGTTTGGTTGCTTAGGGGGACAATCATTGCATTGCCCATCGCATTCCGCATTAACACGCTTCCTTCGGGTTCCAGCCATTGACTAAAACCAAGAAGAATAGTGTGAGCAACACTAATTATAATAGGAAAACCACATAATCAAGAATAAAATTTCACACTTAAGATCTTATCCTAGGGTATTCATGGCCATTTCTAAAACACTAAGATTGTGTTCTATGCTTAGACTTATCCTTAGGGTTCTTACTAAGGCTTTCACATCCTAGTTTCCAAAGGTTGACTATACCTTTCCTCTGATACCAACTATAACGACCCATACTTTACATACATTGTTAATACTTCAAAATTGAAGCACACTTATTACAACATATAACAAAAACACAAAGGACCGTATAGGTATAGTGTCTTTAGAAACTGGGAAACATAAACAACTGGTTCATAAATCTTATACAGTGTCTCCCATTTATTTCATCATATCTAGGGTCCCTTTTAGAATATTTTACTTAATATCCATCTTCCTGACCTGGGGAAAAGAAAACATAAAAGGGTGAGCTCAAATTCTCAACAAGGGAAAATAAAGGAAATAAAAATCATATTATATCTTTTTGAAAATCATAACCTACAAAAGAGATCATAATATCTTAACATGGAATAAATCATAGAAGTGAAAATGAGATCCCCATAATCATAACATGAAACTTTAAACTTTGTGGCATGCACACATAATCATGGAAAATCATTTCTTGTTAGTCATGACTCATTGCCAAGACTATCTTAGTGGACAAAGTCCCTTTCTGAACCGAGTTCACTCCTCGTTTCAGTCCTGTATCACTGAACCGAAATAACCTTTCTTTCCAGCCATGTCTATCTCATGAGATGTAAAATCATTACCCAATGCATTGGAGGGAGATATAGGTCTCACCCATCTTATAATGAATCCTTTCTTATGTGTGCCACATAATCATAAACCATACATCATAGCGTAACCCATGTAATAAAAATGGGATTCTTAAACAACATGACATCATAAAACAATTCATATAAGATAAAGGAATTCATAAAAATATTTCCATCACAACATAATCAAATCCATGTAATAATAGGTATAAAAATAGAACCCTTTTATTATCTTAGATGGAAAATAATTTTGATAAAATACTTGAACTCCATTCTTGAGGAAAATATCCTTTCTACTTCAAAAACACTTTTCCTTTCTTAACATGTCATACAATTTTAAACTAAAAGAAGTTGATTAAAAATAAACTTGAAAACTTTCAAATGAAGCTTCTTGGAAATAATGTTTTAAAAATCCATTCATGCCGTATAAGTTAAAAAAAACATTCTTCTCGTACTTTTGTCGGAAAAGTCAAAAAGTACCTCATATGAAAAACGATAAAAGATTCCTTTCATATCTTTTACTAAAAACTCACAAAAGGGTAAAATAGGTTTTAAACAATTGTAGGTGGATGAAAATAATATTACATGTTGTGGAAACATGGATGTGGATGATAAAAAACAATCTCGAATAAAAATGAGATTGTGATATTTCCCTTACCTTAGGTCTGACTTGCTTTGTAAGTGTCCCAACCTTCTGTATAATGATTTAAATAATGTTATTGACTTATTCCAGAATCATACATATTGATATGATATCATATATGGTCATATTCTTAGCTTCTTGTTAGTAATATTTCATTGTTACTTGTTACTCGGGTCTTTATTGCCTTTTGTTCTTATGCGTGTTTTGCTGAATAAATTCTTATTCTTCTTTTAAGGTTATAGATACCTTATATCCAGAATGGTATTAGTGTAACATATATCATATTTATTCATTCAATTCATTTATATAATTATTATGTAATGATGATCATGTAGAACGAGTCGCTTCACATCGTGGAGACGGTATTCCGTACGTACGCACGAGTGATGATATCGTTCCTATGATCGTGGAATTGTATTGGATTATATATATATTATTTCAGTATCAATATTACTTTATAATAATCATAAATAGTTACTCATTACACCATTATACCCATCCTTGTAAAGTGATGGTGGAAAATAGATTACACCACGGCGTGGAGACGGTATTCCGTACGTACGCACGCGCGGTGATTTCATTTTTCCGTAGGATGAATAGAAGGTGAATTAGGTTTGTTTCATATTTATAATAACATATCAGTATGTAAGTAATACTGATGTTATTACTTTATCATGAAACAACTAAAGAAGAAGAAGTTGAAGAAGAAAGAAATTGAAAAGATCGGTAATGGATATTACCTCTTCTTTGGAACGCTTCTTTGAATCCTCCACTTAGGGAACTAATATTGGTCTTTGAAGAAGACCAGGACCTCTAGGATTATTCTAGGGAAGTGGATAGGAGAAAATGGCAGGGGTTGGCCGAGCTTGAGTGCTCAATTTGGTGTGAAGAGGAGGGGGAGGAGGTGCCCTTTTATAAGGGAGGAGAGGGGCACCTTAGGAATACCTCAAAATATTATTTTATATTAAAGTCAAAATCGGTTTATAATGGTTCCAAAGGGTCTTATTTCGAAGCTAAAGTGGGGAAGGGTCGAAATACTATCAACCAATAGGATTTAGACAAGTTTAGGGTATTATTTTAACCTTATCAATTAGATTTAACTCTAAGTTAAATAATTTAACTTTTACCATGTCTTTTGTTTTCTTTCACTATATGGTTAATACACTTACTATAACATGCCAAACGAACCCCAAATTGTTTATTATTAATATATATATCCTTATCTAAGTCATTTGGCCGAACCTTAGATTTTTAGGAATAAAATAACAATTAATAATATAATATTTTATTTAAAAACTATTTTGTGTCAATTTTGACACAATTTGGTATATGATTTTTGTGAAAGTCATAACAGAATTATATGTTCGAACCAAGTTGATTAAATCAACACTAATATATCATAGTAACCAGGAAAATTTGTGTAATTCATAAAAAGTCTCAAATTACATTTATTTTGGTGTTTATAACATCAATTATGTCAATATTTCATAAATAAGATAATTACTGCATCATAATTGTGTCATAAATAAATTAACTTATTTAATGTCTAAAAATTATAAATAAAATAAAATTATGTAGGAAATATTTTTAGCTTTCTAATGAATATTTATATTCTAATTTATCTTATGTATAAACTCATATTAAAAATGATTTACTTATTAAACTTTGATTTTAACTATTTTAACCCTTCTTTAAATAAATTAATAATAAATGTCCAAATCTAACCCAAGTGGGCCTAAATGGTCATATTTTAGTCATAAGGTTGTTTTTGGTCGAATTACACTTATCGAATAGAATTAGGACATGTGTTAGGGTAATAGTAATATCATATTTACCCTTAGTTACCCTATTTACTATTAACCGCGGTAAAAAAAAGTAAAAAGTTACTATTCACCAAAAAATTATTTTTATCTCATTGAACCACATTTTACTTACTGATATCAACCGTGTCTGTCAGATTTTTGAAATTCCATTCACAGAAGCGGTAGAATTAAGTTTTATGAAAAATTCAGTTTTTAACCTACCACTTAGTGGTTTCACTATTCATCAAAAATTGAAAGTTTTCAGAAAAAACCAAAATTTTACCCTAGGCTAATTTCGGTATTCCGAATCCAAAAATGAAGTCCATTTTAAAAAATAAAATTTATAAAATTTCAAAAAGTGGTTATTACTATTCATAACGGCTAGTTTTAATAATATTTTAATAGCATATCGTTGTTTAGTGAAACTCGGTATTGCGTACGACACAAGCTATCGAGGAAGGTCGCGATTGCGTGTAAAGTAAGCCAAACTAGTATGTAGTGAAAGATTCCTTTGATGATATATAAAAAACAAAATATTACTCATAAAAATCTCGGGTGTTACAGAATGAATTTTTTAATATTCTATAGGAGTGATCCATAAACAAAAACTTTCGATGACCCATGTATACTATTTTTCTCCCATATTTCAATTGATAATATGAAGTCTGTTGTTCAAAAATTGGACACACTTTATACACCTTAACACTGTATGAAGATAAATTTTTATATACTAGAAAGTAATTTATAGTGAACATAATCATTTAATGTAGTTGAAAATATTCAATTTTATAAGAATAATACACCCTAATACCATCCTCCCATAAGTGTTTCAAATCGTTAATTAATGGGGACAAGAAAACATTAAAATCATTTTTGGTCTATTTTGGTCTAGATATCATTAAAATCATTATGAAATATTTGTGATTTATACAAAATTCAGGAGGTATGTTTTAAATTACAAATAAAATAGGCCATGAACTATATGTGCTACTAAGGATTCTATATGGATTCATTCCATCTATGCATAGTGCAAGTATGAGATTTCTACCTTTATTTACGAATGTAGGAAATTGATGATCAATTTTCTTCCATTGTGGACAATTATTTGGATCCCAAAGTTTTCCATCACATATCCACCCATCTGCATACCATCCTAACCTTTTTTCATCATGTAAATTTGAAACTATGTTTTTCAAATGAGGAATTATAGGAAGATACAAAAATTCCTTGGCATGGGTCTCTAAAACTGCTAAATCAGTATGTACTTTTTCTTTCAACTTATACCATGACATCCCACATTTAGAACACTTTGATAGAAATTAATATTATTTCCTATATAGCACACAATCATTCACGAAGACCTGTATTTTTTTGTAACCTAATCTTACTAGTCATAGTATTTTGTTCTCTTTATAATGCGAATCAAAAAGATCATTGTCTTTAGGAAGAATATCTTTCCACAATTATAAAAATTAAATAAAACTCTTGTCACTCCAAACATGTTTTACCTTCAAGTTAATCAATATTAACACTGATGATAAAACCATAAATTCCATACAACCTGGATAAAATTGGTTTTTAGCTTCACCATATAGATGCTCAATTGTCGGTTCTTTATCAATTTCCTCTACTTTAATATCACAAATCATTTCTTCAATTTCATCAGAGTTATCATCTAGAAAAGCATCATCATCAATAGATCCATAATCCTACCATGTTTCACCATGCCAAATCAAGGGATGTAAATCAGATTAAAACCATGAAAAATTAAATTATCATTGATATCTATTATTTTAAACTTCATCATATTTAAACATTTTAGGCATGGACATAAAAACATGTCATTGTTTGGAACATTTCTTTTAGAAAATTCCAAAAAAACATCAACACTTTCCTTAAATTCACCACTTTTTCAAAATTCTATAATCCAAATTTGAATAATTATTATCTATAACAAATATCAAAAATAAAAATATTTTCAGAGGAATATAGTGGTGATAAAAGTGAGAAAAAATTATTCAAATCAAATCAGGTTTAAATTCATATCATAAATGTCATAATTTGAAAGTAACAAAACTTTGAAATTTTAAAAAAATATATATGTGTATTTTAAAGGAACAATTATAAATTCTAGACAATAATGGAATATAATTTTTAATATAATTGTTAAATCATAAAAATAAATGCATGGAAGTAATTTATAAGAAAATATATAGTTATAATGTTCTATCACTTTTCATTTTATTCTAAATGAAATTAGAAAAACATGAAATTGAATATTATTGACCAGAATCCAAATCAAGTTCACATTTTCCATTTTGATTGGAATATTTATCATCAAATTTTTTAACAAATTTTTTTTCATGAAAAAACCAAAAAATATTAGTAGAAACATTAATTCATTATATAATATAATAATAAAGTAGAGTTCAAACAACACAATGATGAATTTTTAATGAAGTGTATTTATATATACAGATTTAATATTATATATTATCTTTACCTAGTGTATTTTGTCTATTGTGAAAATATATTTAATAGAACTAATTAACAATTTCTATTGTGTATTCACCAATAATTTTAACATTATAATGATAGTAAATCATAAAACGGGGAATGTATATTTAATATATGATTTTTCAAGATATGAATATTCTCACATCAGATGAAAAGTGTTGATATTCATATACAATACTTATAGGATATTTCATATTGAACAGTATGAAAATTGGAATGTTTATATACATTAAATTTTAATATTACTAAGCCACTAATAAATGCATAATGCAAATTTAAATTTATCCATTTAAGATACATTATATTCATAAATAATGACTGATTCACAAACATTATCCAAATAATAATCATTTATAGATTCAATGAATAAATTTAAGATAATATGTAGTATAAAATATAATGAAACATTTCAGTAGAGCCATATAACATTAAAATATAATGAAATATGAACTTTTTCACTTAAATCCATAGATAAATAAGGTATATAAAGATGGTTATCTAAGATTTTCTATGATAAGATCTATATAAATATGGTAATTCTTGATTTTATTAAAAATAATTGAAAAAAAGGAGAGTTAGGCCATCCAAGACATTGAATGATCGAAAGAGAGGATTGATGTGTGTAGCTTACTTGAGAGTTGAGAGACAAGTAGATCAAATGAGATGAGGAAAACTGAGGATGTATGAAGATATAAAACTGAGATCAGAGGCCACCGGATCAAAGAAATGATGTTATGGATTCTACATGCGAGAGAAATGAGTTTGATTTCACCCGATCCAATTAAACCGAAATGATTCAAAAAGGAAATTCATAAAAGTTTAAATGATAAATCACATCAGTTATATAATAAACCACATGATAGAGAAATTTTTATTGATTTATAACATCAGTTATATAGTAAATGATGTAAACGATTAGATTTAACATGTTGATTATCTTATAACTAATGTGATAAAGAAATGAGATTTGATTTATTACATAGGTTATTATATATAATTGATGTATAAAAACCACTTTATCACATCAGTTATTATATAAATGACATGATAAAGTGGAATATCTTTTTTTATATTGTTTACCCAATAAATGATGTGATATAGAAATATAAATGGCTTTTCCACGTCGGTTATCAAAAACCACCGTGAAAATGATGACATAGTAAATACTTTTTATACTAGCATAATATCATGATGTCCCATAATTAGGAAACTCTGACAGATTTTTTTATTACTTCCCATATAGCACAAAGTCATTCAGGTTGGCGTGTATCTTCATTTACCAAAAACCCATTGGGTATAATATTTTATTCACATTATAATGTGAATCTAGATGATTGTTGTCTTCAGAAAGTATGTCTTCTAATATCTATAAAAACTCTATAAAACTCTTGTCACTCCATTAGTTTTTGGCATTAAAGTTAATCAATCATAAAATTGTTGTTAAAATCATAAATTTCATACATTGTCGATAAAGATATTTTTCAAAATCAATATATAGTATCTCGATCATCGGTTCTTTTTCAATTTACTTTACAATAAAATCACGAATCATTAATTCAATTTGAGAGGAATTATCATCTTTAAAATTATTATCATCAATAGACTCTGAATTCTTCCCAATATCATCAATCCAAATCCAAGGACTGTAACTCAAATCAAAACCATGAAAAATTAAATAATCTTTGATTTAACTTATTTGAAAGCTTTTCATATTTAGGCCATACAAACATAGGCATAGGCTATTTCTTAGAACATTTTATTTAGAAAATTTTAAAAAAATGTCAACTCCCTCCTCCCATTCATGATTGGTTAACCATACGTTAATCCAACTTTGATCATTATCATGTATTACAAATTTCAAATGTAGAATATAAGTTACTATATATTAAATTTTAATTTCAAATTTTCTTTTATAAATAAAAATAAAAATAATGAAGTATCATAATATAAATGGCCAAAATATTTTTGAATTTAATTTTTTTATAGTTTTAACATATAAAATGTTTATCTACACACATTTTTTAGAATTAAAATACAATACTTTGTGAAATAATTTATATGTATAATATAAAATATAAGAAATAAAAAAATAGGATAGTGATAGTTTCATACACTAAGTGTAGTATTTCTATAATTTACTTTATTATTAATAAATGTAAATAGTAAAAAATATTCTACATATAATATCTAATATTTTATACTGAAAAAACACGAGTTTACAAAAGTTATGATATATGGAAATATACCAAAGACTAATAATAAATATAATAGAGTATTGTTATTTGTAAACTGATGTCCTAAACTATATTTATTAGAGATAAATTAGGAGTTATTAAATTAATACCATAACGTGAATAAATTAATGATTTATAGAGCATCACTGTATGAGAATAATGATATACCAATAAACCATGTTATATCAAAAATAGTTTTAAATCAAAAAAATTTATTTTTCCCATTTTAAAATCCAACCATAATTTCTTAAATAATTCCTCATTTTATAAAAAGAAATTTCATTGAAACTATTTTTTCAATTTAACCAAACCATGATTTATTTTCATACAAAAATATCATAAAGAGGGAAATACCATTTTTCCTAAATTCCTTGAATAAAACTATTTTAATAACCCAAATAAATACCCCCTTTTGAGAAATATTTTATTATATACTTGATTCTCATTATTTGATGAAAATCAATATTTTGATATAAAAATAAAATATCCCAAGTGTTTTTAGTCTCCCAAAATTGTAGATCCCTATATTATGCATTCCATATCTAGGTGGAATATCTATGGAATAAATCCCTATTCATATGTTCAAACATATAAAAAAGTGAGTGTTTTCTTTTGTCCATGGTTATCTCAATCACTTTTAACCTTAGCACAAAATACCTAACCAATCCATCCACATAGATGAATCATGGAGGTCTCAAAACAATGGTATCTAAAAAAAATTAATGTACACATACACACAAACACAAACATATTATGATTTATCCAAAATAAAAGTTTAATTAAATATAACACAATTTAATCAAATAAAATTAAATAATATATTTATTTAATATTAAATTAGACACTTTAATGTAAGATGTTTACTTCACAAAATATGAATTCCTTTATGAAAACATTGTTTTTATTTCAAAAAAAACCTAATATTTCCATATTAAAACCCTGATGCAATATTAAACAATAAAATCAATTTCCACTTTCTGAAAGATTCATTTTTCAAAATTCAATGTTAATTAAATTCACAAAAATGAATATCACTATTTTTAAATTTCATATTTTATTCCAAATCCAATGGTTATAAAACCCCATAATTTCCTATCAAAAAAATTATTTCAAAATCACCATTTTGTATAAATTCATAATTTACCATGATTTAAATTGATTAATTTATAAATATATCATAGTCAACTAATAACACATAATAAGTAACTAAAAAATATAATTGAGAATATCCACCTCCCTAATCACATATAATTATGACATTCCCAAATTCATCAAGATATAAATAATCAATTAGAATAAATCATTCAGTCCCGAAACATGTTAAAATAAATCCTATGTTTTATTTAATATAATTTCAAAAACCTATATAATAACTCCAAATTCACGAATAACCAATGACATTAAGAGGTAAATTGAAGAAGAAAATGAATAATCTAACCATAACCTTTAATTCCGCACCCCAACAATCAATCCTCACAAGAAATATATTTAAATTTTTTGGATAC
This sequence comes from Viscum album, assembly GCA_963277665.1. NCBI lineage: Eukaryota > Viridiplantae > Streptophyta > Magnoliopsida > Santalales > Viscaceae > Viscum > Viscum album. The sequence goes on from OY728161.1 coordinate 1,836,768,687, forward strand.
CGACTAAAAATACTTTAAATACCCATTAAACATACCTTAAACACCCACTAATCAGAAAATTAACATTATTTATAAAATAAATTCAAAAATAAGAAATCATTCAATCAAACAATAAGCTACAAACATAGATTTATAAAATTAAACAAACATTTGATTCATGAAAAATACAAAGTATAACTAAAAACCACAAATAAATGTTGGAGATAAGTTGTAAAAGTGGATGGAGATAGTTGAGAAGGCTAACGTGATGATGAATTTTATGATAATGATATCCAGGAGTGAGGGTGGTGATAAAAATAGTGATGGTGATGAATAATAAAGGAGTTTCATGAAGAAAAACAGGGTCTTACATGGGAGAAATCGAATGCACGGCTCAAAACCTAATATATGATCGACGCTTTATCATTTTTTAAAAGGATTTATACATAGGTGATGAAATAAATATTGTAGAAATATGATTTATATGTTGTTTATGTTATAACTGACTTAGAAAATATTATATATCTATATTGGTAATTTTATAACTGATGAATAAAATCCACCAACCTAATATTTAATGATGGTTAATTTTGAAATGATATAAAAAATATTTTTTAACATCCATTTATAATAAAAAAGTTGTAAATATGATGTTAAAACCCCATTTACACTAGTGAACTCTAGTTTAACCAAAATACCAAAAACATCATTTACAAATACTATCTCATATGGGAGATAATTGAGAGGGGTGATGTAAACATCATTTGGGTGTCTATAGAGGAGAATATAGCAGATCTATTGATGAATCCTTTATTTCAACCACAATATTAGGTTCAAAAATAATCTTTAGGTGTAAGAAACATGAGATATTGATTGTTATGGTTGTAAAAATATATCATGTTTTAATAATAAAGGTACTCTCCAATTTTTATTCATTCATGTGTGCTATAATTTATTTTACATGAACGGTCGAAAAATAATATCCCCTCAATGTGCGGATTTGAGTTGTCCCTAACCAATGATCATTATAGAGTTTTATGGGTTTTAAAGATATGATAAGGTTAAAATGAATATAATCTTGGATTTATTGTAAATAGTAGTATATATAATATGAATAGTATATTAATAAGGTAATAAGAAGATACTTATTACTTCAATTGACCCACCAAATTATATCTCTTTGAATATAATATATTCATAAATATACTTAGGGGTGAATGATTATTATCAATCCTTCTTACCTGAGGTTGGAGAGATACCAATAATGATAGCCTTTGTAACACCCTATAACTTAAAAAACCCATAATTATATGATTTATAACAAGGGTTACACTCTCTTCAATTTTGAGGATATTTTTAGTTTAGAGTATTTGAGAATTAGAAAAAACTATTACATATCAAGACCTTATAATAAAAAGTGGACACTTCCACTGAATATTCATTTTATTCCCCAAAAAACAAGATTATTAAATTTAATCTCATGTTTCATTCAAAACACGTTATATTATTTTAATATGGATCCCTATAACATAAATGTAGTCCTTTCATAGTTTCTAATCATCCTTAATCCTTGTAAAAAACATTTGAAAATATGGGATGAGAAAAAAATCTTGTTAAGGGATAAAAAATAAAGGAAACCCATTAATCCATTTAAAATTCATGAAAACACACAATGATGTTTACCTTTTCTCATAATAAATATTGAGTTTCAAATAATAACTTACTCTTGAACTCAATTTTTCCTAAATTTTCTTCATGAAAGATTTCATAATCAAGAATAAAAGAAAAAATAACAATTCATGAGGGTTTCTTTAAAAACATTAAATCCTTTCCTTGGAAACAATCCTTTTACCCATAGGATATCATAAACAATATTTTAAATCAAAGTTCATTTGATTATCTTATAAAATCAAAACATTTCCATATAAACCATCAATAACTAGAACATGAAATATATCTAAGCATAAAAATATAAATATTCACATGGATAATAATTTCTGATTTCATAATGATGTAATTAATAATCATAGACATCATAATCATACCATCAAGGCCTTTTGAGAATAAATCATAAACATACCATCAAGGCCCTATACCTATACATCATAAATAATTGGACGGACATACACAAAATACCCATGCTAGTTTGTATCATGAGACCTAGTAATGCATTAAAGTTATGTCTATAAAAGAGACCCACCTCTCACTTAATAATTTTATTTTATTCATTATATTAATGAATTTCTATAAAATACATAATCAACACAAACATTCATATTGAAAAAATAGCATATGAAATGTCAATGATTTCCCTAGTCAATAAATAGAAAAGCATGATCATTATTCATTTAAAGAAATAAGGTAGATAATATCATTATATTATATCCCTAGTAAATAATAATAATCATCCAGGGATGTTGACATAGAAGAAAATACCTTTAAAATAACATTCACACCTTTATTTGAAAAAAATGAGAAAAATATATATTTTTATAAAATTTTAAATAAAAATATCTAGAATATTGAGAAAATTAATTTATTTGAAAATAAATATGTAAAATAGTAAAGGAATATTAAAAATTAATAAAGACCATGACAAAATAAATTTCTTTTCATGTCAGATATGTTAAAATAGAGCATTTTTTCACACTTTTATAAATAGTCAAAAGCGAGTCGTACAGAAAACATTTGAAAATTTTATTTTTGTAAAGAAAATAAAGATTATTTAAAAATGACCTTTAAAAATATTTGAAATATAAATAAGAAAATTATTGAATCATTTTATGAATATGTATATGTATGAGAAATATTTTGAAAATAAAACTTAAAAAAAGTTTTAATGGAAACTATCATACATCGTGTCCCAAATATCTTTGTATGTTCCCTAACACTTGAATAGTAAAATTATATTAGTTTTATACTTTATTAATAACCATTTTAATAGTTATTAAATTGCCACAATTATATTTATTTCATTTATTTCAAGGACTTATTTAGTTACTAAATCTGTTATATTTAATTCAGACATGTTGAGGGCATTCAGTTTATAATCCCAAAACAAATTTTGTGGGTTGACCATGGTCAAACGGGTCTTGGTTAGATCATCCTCAACATATTAATCATGATATAATTATAATTTATATATATTAAATAAAATTTTACAACCATCCATGAAATGTGTACATGTAAAATGTCTTACATTTCTTTACGGAGGTGGTAGTCCGCACGTACGCACGACTGATGATTTTAATCACCATTAGATGGAAAAAAGATGAAAAGGGGTTGTACATAAGAATAATGAAATTTTAGTATATGTAAGATAATAATGTTGTTATATCATCTTGTTTAGGATAAAATATATGGAGGTATAAGAATAAATAAAATGAAATAACTCAATTAAGAGTTATACATCTTCTATGTAAATCCTCTTTGACTTACATCCTAAGCCTTCTTAGGTTGGTGTTAGGGGAAGAACAAAAATTATAGAAAGTGTAGAAGGAATATAGTAATGTATTTGGGTATATATTGGTATAATCAAATGGATCATGAGTTGTGATAAAAAGAGGGGAGGAGGTTCCTTTTTATAATTGAGATGGTTAACAATCTTGTAAATACATGAAATATTAATATATAATAGGTGTCTAAATCATGTTTAACCATAACTATTGTAACTATTTGAATATAATGTTTATAAGTCCAAAATAAAATTAAAATAAAATTTATACCAGTTTAAGTTTCATTTTATATCTTATCTTCTGGTTTAACCCCCTCAATAACCATGTTTAACATTAAATATTGTAACACATTTTTAAAAATAAAATTTATACAAGTTCACGCCCCGCGCGGCCTACCCGACTGTCCGCCAACCTCCTAGCCACCCGGCCTCCTGAGCTACCAGAGCCGTGCTTCTCGCGGTGCTAGCCGAACCGGCCCCGACCTCCGGACCGAGCAGCCTACGCAGCGACCTCCGTGATGAACCGCCCTCATAGTCCGTTGGGCCGGGCCCAGCAGACCAGGATGAACCTAACGGGATGACCCGGTCGACCCAGATCAGGTCAGCCCTGACTAGGTTGAACAGAGTCGGTCTGACCAGGTCAGATCGGACCCGGGCCCACTACAACCCATTTATGCTTTTTCGGCCATATCTTTGGCACCAGACGTTCGTTTGACGAGATGTTAGTGGCGCTGGAAATCTTATTGCTATACAGACCCTTTGAGTGTACTCTATTAAAGTTTTGGATTGATATGGGATATGGACAGGTTGGATCGAGCACGAATCCAACCGGGCCACCAGGACTAAATGGCTCATAACTCATACACTGGGCATCCGATTGACGCGCCGTCAGTTCCGTTGAGACCACTATGACGTGGCGGACCATTGGAATACTTCTTCATGGGACTTCGTGGTAGTTGGAGCATAGATTAATAGCATGTTGAGTGGACCCTCCCGGAGATGAGCGAGCAGAGTACGGAGACCTAGTTGCTAGCTGAGACCTGACGACTGCTTGACCGATTCGACTCGGAGTGATTCGACTACCCCAGTGGGGAGTGACTGGTAGTTGGAGGCAGACCTATGGCAGAGGAGTGCCTGGTAGTTGGCGGTAGACCCGTGGTACTTGATAGGATGAGTACCTCTCCAGGCTATTAGGGGGAGTGCCTGGTAGTTGGCGGCAGACCCATAGTGGGGAGCGCCGTAGTGTGAGCATGGAAGACCCACGATACTCGACAGGAGGAGTAACATAGTAGTCCAAGGTTAATGGGAAGCACCTGGTTGTGGGGGAAATACCACTGTACTCGATATAGGAAGAGTTCTCCAGTAGCTGTGGTTTCAACAATGTGAATAAAAATCCTGGTTGAGCTGAGTCAGTAACTTTTGTGTTTAACTCATGATTGAGATGGATTATTTGATAAGTTTGGTATATGTATGGGCATATAACTAAGTGGGGTTATATTTTGATTTAATACTTTTTGATTTATCCTTGTTGGATTTGAGAGACCTTGAGGGTCTCTAGATCCCTACTGAGTTTCGTTATACTCACCCCTGCACGGGCTATGCCCACACCGCATTGTGTTGGTTGCAGATGACGGACAACGATGACTGAGGATCAGAGTAGCAGGACTGGATGGTACCTGAAGGTGGACCTTACGACGAGTCGGTACACTGAGGAGACTGACGGACGTGGAGTGCCGTGGAGGTCATCTGTACCGACCCTTCAGGTAGGAATCCCTGAGGATGACCCAATAACTACTTTAATTTTCTTCAGTTGTACTTTATTTTTATTTGTACCTGTACTTTACTGTTGGGGTTGTATTTCCAGACCCTTTTACTTTCCATCACTTCTTTTGTATACATCTTTACTTAGTGTTTACTTCTATCTCGTACTCTGTTGTGTGTGTTTTCAGTTTATAAAGGCAATGCCTTCCCAGTTTTAGGGATTTATGCCTTTTGTGCTATTCAGAAGCCCCTGACCTATGGAAGGAAAGCTTGGGTTAGTCACGCCACGGGCCCCAGGGGATGGGTCGTGACATAATTGTTGTATTGCAATCATAATCAATTCATGAAGAAGTGTGTGGTAATCACGAGTTGTTAGGGATTTAAGTTTCAACACTCTTCTATTGAATTAATAAGATATGTCCATTTTATATCCATAGGGAACTTTGATAGTATTTAACACTTCCATTAATTTATTTTTCTCTGAAGGTGTCATGTTATAAGAGGCATATCAATCTTTCCATTAATTGTTATGAACTGACCATGGTTACCCTTAAAAAATAGCTCCCGAACAGATTTACTACATACCATAATGGCATTCCTGATCCCCATGGGTTGATAACCTGCACTGAAGGATAAAAAAACTAGAGGGAATGATTTCACTGAACCTGAAACATGATACAAGGCATATATACATACTGGAAAGAAACAATGGAATAGAAAACCAAAAAAATATATTCCATAATTTATAAAATAACCACTAGCGATACAAACCAAAAATAGCTAAACAAAACTCTAAGAACATAGCCAATTGAATAGGAAAACTAAAATGAGAACCAACTATTTCATGTGATAATGTGGTAAATATAACACCATATCACCACCAGCTACCCATACCCAACTAACATAAACATTGCCGACTCATTTCAGCATCGTGCCTTTTCCTATATCAATATATAATATATACACTGTCGAAGGGGTGTGTAGGATGTGAGCTAAATAGGTCCAATGAGATCCCACCCAAGTGTCCCATATCAAGTATATATGCAAAAAAACTCATATAATCAATTTATAAAACATGGCATGATTAATAGTAAAGTAGTTTAATATCAAAATCATGGGAATCATTTCCCCCATTTCCACAGTTAGAAAAATCTAGGTAAAATAGTTTCAAAGGAAAAAACCAAAAAAACATTTCCATTTCATCAAAAAACATGTATATCAAATCCAAAACATTAAAAATCCAACAAAAAAGTATAAAAGTGATATGGACGACTCACGGTCAGGTTTACTAGGACACTCATAAATTAGTCATGATTGGTGCACACTATAAATCCCTAAAACCCATGTATCATGGTGTAAGTAATAGAGGATCAACCTAGAAATTTCACCCTCTTATAATGAAAAGTCATGTACAAGATCTAAATTCATATCGATCTTGGAACATAAGAACACCGTAGAAAGTGAACCATCCAAACATTATCAAAATTCGAGCCCTAATATTAAACTTCCTACCTAAGTACCCAAGGCACCCATATTTAACATATCAAATCATTTCAAAGGGATTACACATTTGACAATATAATTTCAAACACCATTTTCTTTCCATCAAAACATAATTTTAAAACACATTTCAAAATTCCTTGAAAATCATCCTTCTTTTACCAAAATGAGGGGAAAACTGCCTTTTCTCAAAAACCCATTTACACACACAAATCAAAAATAAAATATCATGAAAATTCTTTTGAAAACAATTTAATAATAAAAGGGAAATCGATGGTTGAAATAACATAGGATAGATATGGAACCACCCACCTAAAACTTGAGTTGGACACTACCTAAAACAAGATCCATTAACACTGGAAGAAAAGTAGAGACAATAATACAAGCCCCAACAATGATTCTCACATATGAAGAATGAATCTATAAACAGAATGGTCATTAGAGAGGATAGATTAAATCATACCTCTGAAAATCACACACGACACCAAAATCAATACAAGGGTTCGACCATGGAATAAGATTGTATAATGCATTGATAGATAAAAATCATAACTAAACTAGAAATTAAGCACTAAATATCAGAGCACTAAAGAGAAGATATCACCAAAAATAACTGAGAATAACTTTGGGTTTGAGGCAAGGATGAAAAAAATGAATGAAAGTAGAGTCACACATACCACATGATATAACCTACTATTCATGATGGGTTTACACTGTAAACCCTAGTTTTACAATGTAAGTCTAATAAAATTCAGTTACACTGAAAATCAAGTCACCTCATGTAAAATTATCTCGAGTGATGATTTTATGTCATACGAATGGGTTTTGTGGTGGAAAATTATTTTATACCCAAAATGGTTTTATGACCTAAACTATCCTCATAGCTTGTTCCCAATGACATATTTACGTCATAAGCTAGACATTTTCGACATAAATGTCTCCTATAAGTAGTACCAGGCATAATCCCCTATAGAAAACTCAAAAATGATTCTTATCTCCTCCAAATACAAAAAAACTTTCATACACATAAAAAAGAGAATAACTTTTATCCATGATGTTATAATCTCCCCACATTATAACATTATATCCCATTGAAGTTATGCATAAGAAGGGTGATTTGGAAAAAGGTGAAGCCACTACCCCCTCACCTATAATTTTTACTCCTAAGTCTCATGAGAATCTAATTTTTTCCACCATAACACTCAAACAAATGGAACAAACTTACCATACAAGTATTTCACTTGAGAATCAATGATCACCCCTAGTTTTTCCACAACTGAAACATCTATCTCTAACTCAATCTCTTACAAACAGAAAATATGGGAGGGATCAAGATACTATTTCCTAAGATGAGATATGTGGAATGAATAATGAATACCTATTAACCGAACTAGAAATTCTAGCTGATGAGAAACCTAACCAAGCCACTCATTGAGCTCAAAAGGTCCAACATATCTCAGATCCATCTTTCCCTATAGCCCAAGATGATGGTGACCCAACCAATGAGAAAATTTCAATAAAACCTGGTCACCAATAGAAAATCACAAAGTATGATTTCAATAATATGTATATTATTTATACCAACTCTATGTTGTAAGAATAAAATTATTTATATCATGAATCCCCAACTATGTATCCCAAACGAGACTCGATCCAATAAGAGAGACCTCTCCCATTTCCACCCATTAAAGAGGTGACCTATTTGAGAAACTATATAAAGACTCTAAGAGCACCGTTATGATCAATTACCAGTAACTATTATTATAGTAAAACTTAAACAGTACCATAGTGCTATCCCACGATCCATAAAAATTTAAGACATGGGCATGGAGAATATCCTCTAGGATCAGAATAACATTATCTATCTGATTGTTTGTCTATGGATGATAAGCTGTAATCAGCCATAACTAAGTACCCATCGCTTCTTATATACTCTTCCAAAATCATAAAGCTAACCTAGAATACCTATCTAAAAAAATGGAAGAAGGAACCCCTTGTAACCTCATAATCTCATATATGTACATCTTCCCCATATCTTCAACTTTAGTGGTGTCCCTGAATGAAAAAATGGTTTGATTTCATCAATTAATCAATCAACACCCATATAGAACACCTCCTCTGATAAGTACATAGTAATACAAAAAAATTATATGTACACCTTTTCCCTTTTCCAAACCAGCACCAAAAGATCCTTGAGAAGACCAGAAGTCTTCAGGGACTTTGCCTTTATCTTCTATATGGAGTAACATTGGGAAACATAATTAGTAATTTTGTGCTTTATTCCCATCCACCAGAAATGTCATTTCATGTCATAATATATATTTTTAGTGACCAAATTAATGATCCATGAAGAACTATGACAGTAAAAAAACTAAATTCCTCATAGATACTAGATGAAAAATAAATTCTTGAAGCAGAGAATACTATTATAAGGTAGAGACAAACCAAAAACACTCTCCCCACCATAAATGGTTTCTCTGATTCTTATGAAATAATCATCCTATTATTGAACCTGCATAATATAATTAAGGATATATGATGATAACTAAATACTATCCATGAACATACCCAAACCATCCTCTTGTATATCTAGATGAAACTGAGAAAAGATTCCCATAAGGTTCCACTCTACCTTCAATTCCAGAACTGTCTATGGTAGAACATTCTTACTAACAGAATCCATGATGACATTTCCATTTCCAAGGGTGTAAACGATGTGAAAATAAAATTTCGTAAGGTATTCCACCCACTATATCATTCTGAATTTGAAATTACTTTTGAGAAAAGATATAGATTAGAATCATATGATCATAAAAGATGGTAAACCTCTCCCTAAAAAAGAAATTCTTCCAATACTTAAGTTCATTGAAAACAATAATAAGATCTAAATACTGAGTGGGGAAATTATTCTTGTGTGTCTAAAGATGATGAGAGACATAAGACACACTGTGATCATCCCATATAAGCAAACAAACTACACCAATACTAGAATCACTACATTATACCACATAACCCTTATAGGGCTTAAGTAATATCAACACAAGTTTCCAGGTCAGAAGTAATTTAAACTCATCAACATAAGTATGACACTTTTTATTCTATGTTAACTTTACCCCTTTTTGTTAAGAGTAGGAAAAGTTGATACTACCCTCAATAAATTCTTGAAAAACCACCAATAGTATCCAAAAGACCAAACAAATCTCCGAATCTCAAATACATTCCATGTTTTTTACCATAAAAAGAAAACATTCACCTTCTTAGGATCAACTAAAAGTCAATGTTCAGAAATTACATTCCCTAAGAACTCCACTTCATGGATATAGAAATTACATTTTAAAAGCTTCCCATAATGTTGGTGGTTTCTCAAGTTTTCCAAAACCATGTTCAAATGGTTCTCATACTCACATTCAGATCTCAAATAAACTAGGATATCATCCACAAACACAATGGAAATTTTTTTAAGGTACTGATAGAATATTCAATTCATCAAATCCATAAAAACTATAAGAGAATTAGTTATACCAAAAGTAATAACAAGATATTTTTAATAGAGATACCTGATTCTGAAGGCTATATTCAGTATATCATATTCCATAACCCGGAGTGGATGATAACTTGATCGAAGATCAATATTTGAAAACCACTTTGACACATTTGAAATATTAAACAATTCATCTACATTGAGAAAAGGTTAATTATTCTCAACATCCACCTATGTTAACTTTTGATAGTCTACACACAATTGACATGAAAAATATTCCTTCTTGGAGAAGAGCACTAAGGATACCTAAAGAAAAATTCCTGGTAGAATAAAATCTTTTTCCATTAGATCATCCAGCTGGATATTAATCTATTTTGGCTCAGCATGTGCCATACAATAATAGGGCATTGATATTGTCTTTTAACCCAATACCAAATCAATCATAAGCTCTACCTCCCTCTCTGGATGAATACTGAAGAAGTCATCTTGGAATACATTAGGAATTTCCAAAAAAAAACTATGAGAAGATCACCAAAAGAATAAATATCATCTAGATCAAATGTAATAGTAGAAAAAAAACTCTTGATCTTTGGGAAGGATGGTCATGCATGAGTGGACCTTAAATCCCACCCTCCTTGAAACATGTAATATCTACCATTGACAAGAAAAAAAAAGAGACACACCAATGATAAAAATAATTTCTTGGATGATGAGAAACATGAAAATCCATCATAATAATGACATAAAATAGATCCAGACTAGGAATAAGAAAATCCAAGAATATCTCCACATCAGCTATCAAAAACATATAGAACATTGATACCCACACTCCTTCCTCTTTCCAAGAGTTTTTTCCAGCTCCATAACAAAGGACATGAGCTCTGTTGGAAGTTTTAGTACATAAAATAAATAGACAAGTATAAATGAGTACAATGGACCGATATAAAATAAAGAAATTTTTATAATAGATTCAAAAAATGTACCACTCATAGTCGTTGGGCCCACATCAACATCCTTTGAAAATTCATCAAATGTGTGGAGTTTTTTCTATAACAACCATACACTTTATTTAGAATTTAAACATGATTTATTACATAAAATTAAACTTAATACAACTCAGAAGATCATGAGGTCTAGTTTCTTTGAAAAATTATATACATTACTGAATAACTTAATACATGAAAGAACGAAATATTTATTGAAAAATTCATTAACATGACCCAGATGTTCATTCATACTTAACACTGTATGGGATATCCTGGGGACATACATAAAAAATAGTGAGCTATAAATCCCAATAATGGAATAAACAAGGCATAACATGATGAAGAAAATACATGTTAGAAAATATTCATACAAATGGAGTATAAAAAACATCAATAATGTGGAATGATATAGCATGATAATCATAACATGAGATATGTGGCAACAACTTAAAACACTTTGTCATAAATAGATCAAGGATAAAACCACCAACTACCCATGGTAGAAAAAGTACCATAAAGGAATTAGGTACACCCCTATCCCAACATGAATTATCATGATTCTAAACATTACCCAATGCATTAAAGTGTTATCAGGGCGCACCCTTCATACTCATTTCATTCTCATGCTTAAGTGTGCCACATAGATCATACAACATGGATTGCTTCAATATCATTATTTATTCCATGATAAAGGAATGTTTAATACATACATGTAAGTCCCTAATCAAGAAGTATATGTTCCTAAAGGTGAATACCCTTGATATATAAATGAGTATGGTTTTCACTACACAATTATTTTAGCATGGAATATCATAATACAATTTTGGTAGCATACGGACGTGATATAGAAATTCATAAAATGGTTTGATGAGTGTGAAATGGGTCTCTAATAATTTATAAATGAAATGGACAATAATAAAGGCGAGAAAATACATTCCCCAATATATGTAATTGGAAGAAGAAGAAATAACATAATAAAGAAACATGATGAAATAGGAGAAAGGAAATAACCCTTACAAAATTTTGGCATGGTAACTGGTGTACATAAAGGTTATTAGGAGGGTTAAGTGAGATTGAAAGGAACTCTCATAATTTATAAATAAAATGGGAAGTAAGGGAGATATTTAAGAAAATATCCCAACATAGGAAAAAGGAAATTAAAATACATAACATAAATGGAGTTCTTTATAAAAGAGGAGGGTGAAAAATCCCTTACAGAATTTTGGCATAGTAACAAGTATACATAAGGGTTCATAAGAGGGATACATGAGGGTGAAAGGGGATCCCATTATTCAAAAATCAAATTTAAAATAAGTGGGATAGGTAATAATGTATCCCAACTTAAGAAAATGTAAATTTAAAAGGCATATCATAAATGGAATGCTTTAATGAAATAGGAGAGAGAGAATCCCTTCCAGAATTTCAACATAGTAATAGGTGTACATAAGAGTTCATAAGAGGGATACTTGAGAGTGAAAGGGGATCCAATAATTTAAAAATAAAATGTATAGTAAGGGTGATAGTTAAGAATGCATACATACTTAAGAAAATGGAAATTAAAAGGCATATAATAAATGAAATGTTTGATAAAAAGAGGAGAGAGAGATTCACTTACGGAATTTCGACAAAGTAACAACTTAGATAAAGGTAAAATTAAGAGAAGATATATAGAATCTCATTAAAATAACACCAATTGTGTTGTAATATAGTCATATTAAAACAATTAAAATATAACAAATTGAAGTTATAAATACTAATTTCAAGGAAGTTTCATGGGTTGGAAGAAAGAGAGGAAGGTGAGGATCCCCTATAGAATTTCCGCATAGTAACGAGTGTATATAAGGGTTAATAAGAGGGATAAACGAGAGTTAAAGGGGATAAAATAATTTAAAAATAAAATGGAAAGTAATGGGGATAGTTAATAATGTATCCCAACTTAATAAAATGGAAATCAAAAGGGCATATCATAAATGAAGTGCTTGATAAAGAGGAGAGCGAGAATCCCTTACTTGAGTGTGTGAATCCAAAGGCATGGGAGTGGCTTACTAAGAGATTTGGGAGGATTTTTAGGGCTCTAGATAGTAGAGGTAAGAGGGTGGATTTGATTATTGGAGTTTGGGGGAATATAAATGAGAGTTTGGGTGGGTTTATATAGTAAATGGGGGGAATTTATTTATAATTTAGGTTTTGGACTCTTCATAATAAAATATTCAAAAATAGAAACTGTCCCTTAGTTTTGGACCATTTTTTATTTTAAATGGAAGTGGTTTAAATAATTTTATAAGTCTAAGGTTCTAAGATAATATGATATTCCTCTTAATTATGTGGAGGCTAGTCACACTTTCAAATAAATGATTTTAAAATATTAAAATATATTATAAGTCTTGGAGGATTCACTATGGAATTATAAAAAAATAAAATACACCTAAAATAAAATTATTTTAAAGTAAAAAAATATATTTTTCCCAGGATACATTTCATAGAATTTATTACATCCTTATTGGGCCATTATTGTGTCATAAAACACACCGCATATTTATACGGTATTTAATTTTTACCCAAAAATTCAACAGTCTCAGAAAATTATGAAAAATTCACTATTAGATAATTTAAACAACATGATTAAAAAAATAATATTCATTTTATCTAAATAAGTTTCTAAATATATGATTTTTATCTTTTGAAATAAAAAGCTATATTTATTAAAAATTAACGGGTTTTGATAATAACAGTTTTCAAACCCTAATAAAAATTACAGTTTTATTCATAAAAATTATGTTATAATTTTTATTTAATAAAATTTATTTTGTAATAATTTTTTATTAAAATTTTATTTGTTTCCAAAATTCATTAATTCATCAAATGAAATTTCTTAATTTACCAAAAATACTATTTGTGCTTTAAAAATAATTTACAAAGTAGTAATAATAGGATGAACATATATTCATTATTATATAAAAAATAATGTACATATTAATATTGGAAGGTTCTTGATACATATCAATTCATTGTACTGGCATATTCTCTATGTTTAAGGTGTTCAATGGTGGGTCTTCCATGGGGCCATTCATTGAACATGGTTTTGGCCGGGATCTCGATCAGCTTGAACTTATCCCGTAAAGAGTTTCGCTCATGATTAAGTTGTTGGATCACAACATGGGATTTGTTTAGGGAAAATTCTAGAAATTCATCTCCCTCTGAAGCTCTAATAAATAGGCTTTATAGGGTAGGATTCTACTAGTGGAGGCCATCACTTCTTTGTCTGTTCCAAATGGATTTGTTTAAACCCCATATTCATACTAGTCATGTGAACAATGTTGAACGACTATATTATAATGATAAATATATTTAAAAGTTATTTAAATCCAATTAGATATAATAAAACAAAATAATTTAATTTGTTTTATATATCCATAATACATTTAATTAAATCAAAAATGGTAATTTTAGTCGTAATATTCTAGGTCATTAAAATCTTTACCCTTTAGAAATTTCACCCTTGAAATTTCCTTTCCCAAGACTTAAAATAGTTGAGGGTAACTCAGATTTATCACCTCCTCCAGTTCCAACATTTCTTCTTCAAACTTGTGGTTTCACCAAAACACTTTGATGAGGGGTATTGTCTTATTTATTAGAACTTTTTCTGTATTATATAAGATCTTTTTCAGATACTCCTCATACGAATGGTAATTTTCCAATGGTATACCTCTGGATTGAGTACATGTGACAGGTCTAGTATATAGTCTCTTAAGAGGGATACATGGAATACATCATGTACTTGAGACAGTTTCTGTGGTAGTGATAGTCGATAGGCCACTGGTCCGATGTGATCAAGGATCTGAAAAGGGATGATGTACCTTTGACTAAGATTTCAATTATTCACAAATCTCATCACTCTTTTCCACAGAGATATGCAGAGTAATACCATGCCTCCCACATCAAACTCTAATTCATGTAAACATTTTTAGGTAGAGCTCTTTTGTCGAATCTGGGAAGCCTTGATGTGCTTCTAAATGGTCTTAACGTCCTCTGCCATTTCCTCATCCATTTCAGTACCTTGATGTTTTTGTTCCCTAACTTCATCCCAACATGCCAGTGTTCTACACCTCTTCTGATAAAGGGTTTCATAGGGAGCCATTTGGATGGTCGATTAGAAACTGTTATTTTAAGAGAACTCTACCAAAGGAAGATGTTGGTCCATCCACCTTTGAAGACTATTGAGAAATATCTAAATATATCCTCATGTGTTTGGATAGTCCCCTTGGATTGGTCATTAGTTTGAGGATGATAATACATATTTAAGTTTATCTCAGTGCTTAGAGAAATCTGGAGTTTTTTCAAAAACTTATAGGTGAATCCTGGATATTGGTCAGACACAATTGATAGTGGTACTCCATGAATCCTTACCACTTATCTAATATATATCTATTCTAGTTGATCTGGTGACAAACCCTCTCGAATCGTACTGAAGTATGCGGTCTTTGTAAGATGATCCACGACAACCTAGATATAATTGTTTCCTTTGGATGTATTTGAAATTATGGTGAAAAAGTCCATGGTGATTTTTTCTAATTTCCATGTTGGTATGGGAAATGGTTGCATCATCCCCTTATACTTATGCCTTTGAACCTTCACTTGCTAACATATAAGACACTTTGATGTATAATCAATTATCTTCTTTGTCATGTTATCCCAAAAATAGTTCTCCTAGAGATATCGATACATCTTTGTGTTTCTTGGGTGAATAGAGAACGTTGAACTATATGCATCATACAATAGTTCCCACTTTAACTTAGTATTTGATGGAACATATATTCCTGAACCAAATCTCATAATTCCATCTTAATTAATATTGTACTCCAATGATTTCCCTTTTCTTATAGTCTCAAATTTCTTCTAAATTCAAACATCAACTCTTTGAGCATTCTTCAACCTTTCCAAAAGAGATGGTTTACCAATCATTTGTAAAAGGATTGATGATGTTCCTTTATTTATGATTCCCATGTCCATCCTCTTAAAATCTAAGAATATTAGATATTTTTCAATTATCATTAATGATAGAATTGTTGTGTCCTTTCTAATTAGATAATTTCCCACTTTTTTGATTTCCCAAGATGGTATTTGATTGAGAATTAATAATCCTTAATGGGATCTAACCATCTTCATTGGCACATATTCAGATCTTTATTTGGGAATATATATTTAAAACTTATGTGATCTGAATACATTTTAATATTCTCACCAAATAGATAATGCCGCTAAAATTTCAATGCAAAGATCATAACTTCCAACTCCAGATAATGTGTGAGATAGTTTTTATCATGAATTTTCAACTACCTTGATGTGTAAGCAATGAATTTTTAATTTTTTATCAACACACATCTCAATCTGTTCTTCAAAGCATCACTAAAAATTATGAAGGGTTCCCCACTTATGGGTAGTGTGAGCATAGGGGAAGTGATAATACTTCTCTTCAACTCCATTATTCTTTCATCACATTCATAAATCAAAGAAAACTTGACTCTATTACTAGTTAGATCGGTAATATGATTTGACAATCATAAGAAATTTCTCACAAATTAGTGATAATATCCAGCTAACCCAATGAAACTATGAATATATATCACAGATGTTGGCCCAAACCATCCTTCAATTGATTTTTTCTTCAAAGGATCTAAAGATATCCCATTACCTGTGATGATATGCCCAAAAATTGAGACTTCCTTCAAGAAAAACTCATAATTTCAATACTTTAAATAAATATTTTCCCTTTTCAAGGTCTTTAGAGTAGTTCTAAGATGTTCTTCATAGTCCTCCTTGGTTTCGGAATATATTAGAATATCATCTATAAAGACTACCACAAATTTGTTGAGATAATATCTAAAGACCCAATTCATCAAGTCTATAAAGATTTTTCGAGCATTAATGATTATTAATGACATCACTATGAACTCATTGTGCCTATACCGCATATGAAAATAAGTCTTTGGGATATCCTTCTTTTTTACTGTTACTTGGTAATATCCTGATCGTAGATCCACCTAGGAGAAGTATTGTGCTACATATAGCTAATCTAAAAAATCATCAATTTACGGAAAATGATTCTTTTTATTTATCATGATCTTGTTGAGATCACGATAATCAATGAAAAGGTGAATTGACCCATCCTTTTTATTGATGAAGAGTATTGGTGCACCCCATGGTGAAGCAATTGGGTGTATAAACCCTTTATCCAGATTCTCCTGTAGTTGTTTCTTAAGTTCCTCAAGTTCCACAACATCCATCCTATACAGATTCCTAGATATTAGAAATTACCTAGGTATAAGGTCGATTGAAAATTCAACTTCCCTTGTTAGTGGAAGACAAGAAAGTTCCTCAGGAGACACATCAAAGAACTCCCTCACAATAGGAATTTCTTCGACGATGATCCATTCCTTAGAATCAATAATTTTAGCTAGATACACTTACTCATAGGGAAATATTATCCATGAATGAGATGATGGTAAAAAATAATATTCATCCCCCTCCTTGAAATTTTATAAAATTAGGGGTTGATTCACCATAGGGATAGTTATTTATCTATTGCGAAAATTTATGTTAGCTCTATGTAGGGAAATCCAATCCATGCCTAGAATTGTATAAAATTACACCAAGGGAAGTATGATAAGGTTCTCCAATAGGTTTATCCCACAAACATTGATAAAGGAGGAGTTATTTACTTGGGATGCAATAATTTTCCCATTTTCCATTGTCACAGACATCTCTACTTCCATGCTTTTTGGTGGTGTTTGGATTGTTCTACTAAACTTTCATTATATGAAAGAATGTTTATAATTATGAAAAATAACCCTTATTTTAACTTTTTGATTCTGGTTCTACTCATTTACTTCATCCAAAAACACTCAGGGAAGATGTTTTTTTAAATATTAAACACATAAAGGGGAATAAAATGACATTAAAGGGATAACTTATAAATTACATTAATTTCCTTAACTTTTGAGTTTCTAGGCTTCAATCTATGTTATCCATGATATATTTTTTAACATATATTCTTATAGGAATTTTTGTTCCCTTAATAATGGTTCTTATTGAGCTTGTGAATTTACCCAAGCATATATCCTGAGGGTGTCAAACTCAGTGTGTAGTAAGGCCCGTTGTTATGTACCAGGTTACCCAAAGTTAGGTCTGGAACACCTCTTTGGAGTTGTTACTCTTTGGTACATCTATTCCAAAACCATGTACACTTGTAGTATCCAAACATGGATGTATTTTCTTAATAAATTACTTAATCTACACTTACCAAAATTTTGGGATGTTTTCTCACACTTAGTCTTATCTCTAAGGATTTTCACTAGGGTTTTCTAATCCTAATCCAAAAAATAACTAAACATATCCTATGATACCAACTATAACGACTTTGAACATTATTTATCATTTAAACTTGATTTATTACATAAAATTATAGTTAATAAAACTCATAAGATCATGAGGTCTAGTGTATTTGGAAAATCAGGTACATTACTCAACAACTTAAAACATGAAATAACAACATCTTTATTGAAACATTATTTAACATGACCAAAATGTTCCTTCATACTTAAAACTGTATGGGATATCTTGGGGACATACATAAAAAAATAGTGAGCTATAAATCCCAGTAAGGGAATAAAAAATTCATAAAATGAGGAAGACAATTCATGTTATACAATAGGCATACCAATGGGGCATAAATGAAACATGAATAATAAGGCATGATATATCATCATAATCATAACATAGGATATGTGGCCACAACATAAAAAAATAAATCATAAATAGAGCAAGGATAAACCTTCCAAGACCCCATGGTGGAAAAAGTACCCTAAAGTAATTAGGGACACCACTATCCTAACATGACATATCATGATACTAACCATTACCTAATTCAATGGAGTGATATCTGGGCACACCCTTCATAATCATTTCATTCTCATGCTTAACTGTGCTACATAGATCATACAACATAGATTCATTCAACATCATTATTTATTCCATGATAAAGGAATGTAGAATAAACACATGTAAGTAATCAATAAATAATTATATGTTCATAAAGGTGAATACCCTCTATAGTGAAATTGGTGCAATATTCACTACACAATTATTTTGGCATGGAAAAATATCGGTTCAATTTCGGCAGCATAAGGACGTCATATAGAAAATCATAAAATTGATTGATGAGAGTAAAATGGGTATCTCATAATTTAAAATTGATATGGAAAGTAATAAATACATATAAATAGGTTCCCTAACATAAGGAATTGGTAATATAAGGCATAAAATAATAAATAAACTCAAAGAAATAGGAGAAAGGAAAGAACCCCTACAAAATTTTGGCATGGTAACAGGTATACCTAAAGGTTATTAGTATGGTTAAGTTAGAGTTAAAGTAAATCTCATGATTTATATATGAAATGGAAATTAAGGGGGATATTTAAAAACATATAACAACATAGGAAAAAAGGAAATGAAAAAACATAACATAAAAGGAGTTCGTAATAAAAGATAAGGCTGGAAAAGGCCTTACGAAATTTTGGCATAGTAACAGGTGTATATAAGGGTTCATAAGAAGAATAAGTGTGGGTAAAAGAGGATCCCACCATTTAAAAATTTAATGGAAAGTAAGTTAGAAAGGTAATAATTTATTCCAACATAAGAAAATAGAAATTTAAAAGGTATATAACAAATGAAATTCATGACAAAAAGAGGAGAGAGAGAATCCCTTACAAACTTTCGATGGGTTTACATAAGGCGTTTATAAAAGGGATAAATGAGAGTGAAGGGGGATCCCATAATTTAAACATAAAATTGGTAGTAAGGGGGATAGTAAAAAATGTATCCCAAATTAAAAAAATTTAAATTAAAAGTAATATCAAAAATGAAATTCTTGATAAAAAGAGGAGAGAGAGAATCTCTTATAGAATTTCAGCATACTAACGACTTAGATAAAGGTAAAAATAAAAGAATATAAATATTATACCATTCAAATAAAATCAATTTTACAGTAATATAATCATAGTAAATGAATTAAAATATAAACTATTTAAATTATAAATACTAATTTCAAGGAAGACTATTGAGTTGAAAGAAAAAGAGGAAGGTGAGGATCTCTTATGGAATTTCGGCAGAGTAACGGGTGTACATAAGGGTTCATAAGAGGGATAAATGATTATTAAAGAGTCTAACTTAATTTAAACATCAAATGTATAATAAGGGGGATAATTACGAATGTATCCCAACTTAATAAAATGGAAATAAAAAGGGAATATCATAAATGAAGTGCTTGATAAAAAGAGGAGAGGGAGAATACCTTACTTGATTGTGTGAATCCAAAGGCTTGGGAGAGGTTTATTGGGAACTTGGAGGAACCTTGTGAGGACTATAGAGAATATATAGAATAGGGTGTATGTGATTTAGGGAGTTTTAGTGAATATAAATTGGAGTTTGGGTGGGTTTATATATGGAAGGAGGGGGATTTCATTATTATTTAGGTTTTAGACACTTCATAATGAAATATTCAAAACCACAAACCATCCCATGGTTTTTTCCCATGGTTTCTTTAAAAGGGGAGTATTTTAAATTATTTTATAACTCTAATAGTTAATTATAATAAAATATATTCCTTGTTTATGTGGAGGTGAGTCACACTTTCAAAGAAATGATTTTATAATCTTAAAATATATTATAAGTCTTGGAGGGTTCACAAAGGTGTTATAAAATAAATTAAATAAACCTAAAATAACATTATTTTAAAGTAAAAACATATACTTGGCCGATTATTCCTTTTATTGTATTTATTACATCTCTATTAGTCCAGTATGATGTCATAGAACACACTGTATATTTATACTATATTTAATTTTTTCACAAAAACTCGATTATCTCAGAAAATTATGAATAATTAACAATAAGATAATTTAGACATCCCGATTCAAAAAATAAAATTCATTTTATCGAAATAATTTTCTAAATATATATTTTTTACTTTTAAAATAAAAACTGACATTTATTGAAAATTAATGGGCATTGACAATAACAGTTTTTGATCCCTAATAAAAATTAAAATTTTCGTCATAAATATTATATTATCATATATATTTTAAATAAGGTATTTAATAATAATATTTTGTTAAAAATTTTATATACTTGAAAAATTCATTAATTCATCAAAATAGATTTCTTAATTAACTAAAAATTCTTTTTTTTTGCTTTAAAAACCATTTACAATGTAATAATAATAGGATGAAAATATATCCATTATTATTTAAAAAATAATATTCATATTACTATTTCTAGGGTCTTGATACATATACTTTTATTAGACCAGCATATTCCTTAAGAGTAAGGTGTGCGATGGTGGGGATTTTATGGGGTTGTTCGATGAACATGGTTTATACCGTGATATCAATGAGATTGAACTTCTCTCATAAATGGTTTCACCCATGATTAAGTTGTTGGATCTTAGATTGGGATTGGTCTAGAAAAAATAATAGAATTTCTATCTTCCTCAATAGCTCTGATAAATGGGCTTTATAGGGTACGATCCTACTGGTTGAGGCCATCACTTCCTTTTTCTATGCCAAATGGATTTTTTAAAACACCATATTTATACTAGTCATGTGAAAACTGTTCAAAAAATATATTATAAATGGTAAATAAACTTAATGGTCATTTAAATACAATTGAATATAATAAAACAAAATAAGTGCATGTGTTTTCTATATCTATAAGATATTTAATTAAATCAAAAGGGGAATTTTACTCATCAAGGTTCTGGTCATTAAATTTTCACTCATGAGGCTTGTGGATGGATCCTAGTATACTTTAAAACATATGAATTTGATGTAAGTAAAATTAAAAGTGAGGAAAGCAACCATAATTAGGCATAAAATATCCTAGAATAACCTCTGTATATGTCCTTGGTGGCCACAAGAACTTCAAATATCGGAGGGGTATAGAACTAGTACGTCGCATGTGAAATACCTTTCAATGATGATATAAGACCAAGGGAACACTTCTAGATACTATTTATGGTGTACAGGAAGATCAAAAATGAGAACCACATACCCTGCCACTGCGATTATCCTACCACTTTATTTTCTTTCCCAGTGCACCACCAAAACTTCAACTAGGTGGAAGAGATGTGATAGAGTAACCAATATCACCTATCATATACATCTCTTCTACTACAGATCTATCAACTATCTCTGTGTTGGTAAAAATATTCAACACATAAGCCTATGATCGAATTTTTGGTTGCAAGCCTTGTAGGTATTTCTGAGATTTAAACTAATCAGTAGTCACTTCCTCTAGAGAAAAAGAAACTAGCTCTGTAAAATGATTGTTTTACTCTGACAATGAGTGTTATCCTTATTATAAATAGAGGAACTCCAAAGACTTCATTATCGTTAGAGACTCTGGGAAGAACTGTTGAAATAAGGGGGTCTTTAAACCCTTATAATAAAATCCCACATTTTGTTTTTTCTAGTAATATTGAATCCGACCATAGTTGTCTGGGATCCTCAAGCCTGAACCTCATGCACTTCACCCTAATAACCTCAAGTGCATCAATGAAGTCAAAGAATTGATCAATCTTTTCAATCCAGTCCTCTTCATATTGAGGTTCATTCATACCTTTAAATGAAGGTTGACTCTCATGTAAAAACTCCCATGATCAGTCCCCATTTCCTCCTTCTCTTAGATATGCCAAAGCTGCTAGATTTTGAACGTGTGGTATATTTTGGTTCATGACATGAATTGATCGAATCATAGTCTCGATAAGATTCTGATCCTGATGGTGATTCCATTTATGAGAATCTTTTACAAGACACTCCTAAGGAACCCATGGAAGACGATTCTGTGGCATATTAATGCAAATTAAAAACCAACCAAATTATCATATAACAAGACAATATTAGTTTAAAATAGAAAATCATAATTAGTAACTGATATTAAGATCAAGAAATCAACACATGAGACACAAATCCTAACCTCCCATGGTAACTTGAGACTCTTAATGATAATAGCTGGTTTGACACTCATCGTAACCTACCTCTAATGTTCTGACAAACCATCCAATAAATGTCCCATGAAAAGGACTATTTAGAAACAATCATGCCTCTACTACTAATTTATAATGAACTTACCTGGGTTACCCTTAGAAACTCATATTGGACACATTACACTACATACTCGAAGGGTGTTCTTGATCCCCATGGGCCTGCAACTATCACCTGGAAATCAAACAAAAACCAGAGGGAATAATTTATCCCAACCTAAAAAAAGATATGTGGAATATATATACAGAGGAAATAAATAGTATAAAAAGAAGACAAAATGATATATTCCATAATTAAGATAAGAAATGGTAGTGAAACAAATTTAAAACACATAAAAAACACCAAGAACATATCTAACGACAAAGTAAAAAGAAAAAATAACAAACTATTCCATGTGATAATGGGAAACATCCTGTTATCTCACCACCAACTACCAGTACCCAGCTGACATAAACCTAAGTACCTTACTACAGTGCCTTGTCTTTTCCTACATAAAAAGACAATACTGAGTCTAGACACTACATAAGGGGTGTGAAGGGTGTGATCAAAATAGTATTAGTGGGATTTTACCCAAGTGTTCCATGAAAAGTATCTATTCAACAATCATCATATTCTCAATTTATAAAACATGGAATGATAAGAAGTAAATCAGTTTTATATCAAAATAATGGTAAATAGTTACCAATTTTTTACAATTCTAAAACAAATCGAGGTATAACAGTTTCAAATCATAAATCCAGAAAACCATTTCCATCTCATAAAAAATAGTTATATCAAAGATAATGTGGTACAACGCCAATACATAATGGATAAAAATTCCATGAATAACTCACAAACTAGTTAGCTAGGTCCCTCATACATAATTCATGATTAGTTCTCACAAAAAAACCCTAGAACCCCTGTAACAAGGTCTAGATAATAGAGTAACACCAAATAAAGTGAACCCTTTTACAATGTCGAGTCATGTCTTAGAGCCAAATTCTTATCGATCTAGGAATAGAGGAACAACCCAGAAATAAAAACCTCCTAACAATATCAAAATATGATCCTGAATACTACACCTCCCACCTAAATTCCCAAGGCTCCCATGTGTGGAATATCAAATCATTTCTAAAGGATTAAAAATTTTATAATACAATTTAAGAAACCCTTTTCTTTCCATCAAAACCTACTTTTAATACCCTTTCAAAATATATTTCACAATACATTAAAAATAAAATTTATTTCACCAAAACTAGTGAAAACCATATTTTCTAAAAAATACATCTATTCACACAAATCAACGATCTAACATCATAATTATTCCTTTTAATTTTTTTTATAAAATAAGATAAATCAACAGTTTATATAACATATGACATATATGGTACCAATGACCTCAAAATCGTGTCAAACACTACCTGAAAAGGGATCCACCAACATAGAAAGAAAATATAAGACAAAAATATAGGACCTAACAATGATTCTCAAATCTTATAATTGATTCCACAAAAAATGGTTAGTATAGAGGATAATTGAAAACATACCTCAAGGAACTCACATGCTTCACCATAACCAACACAAGAGCTAGGCCTTGAAATACGATCACATGATATATTGAGAGAGAAGTAGCATAACCAATCTGGATATCGAGTAATAAATGAAGGAACACAAAAGAGTTTATATCACCCAAAATTTACTAAAATATACTTGGTTTTGAGGTAGGGATGAAAAAAATGAATGAGAGGAGACTCACATGTGAAACATGATAAAACCGACTTCTTATGAGGGTTTTACATCATAAACTCTAGTTTTAAAACTTAAATCCCCCTGAATTTTCATATGCTGAAAATAAAGACACCTCAGGTTAAATGATCTTGGGTGTTGATTTTACATCATAAGCATGGGTTTTATGGTGTGAAACTATTTTCCGTCCTAAAATTTATTACATAATGAACCGTTTCCATTTCTTGTTCCTGATAAAAAATTTACATCTTTAGCCAAACATTTATAGTGTAAATGTCTCATGCAGGAATTACTAGACATGGAACCTTGTAAAAAAATCCATAACGATTCTTATGTCCTCTGAACCATAAAAAAACACTCTTATACATAAAAAAGAGTGTACCTTTTATCCAAGATGTTACATTTATTTTCACCATTACACACATAATTAAGTTCTGGTATAATACCCCAATACACACTATCACACTGGCATCGTATTTAATATTTAGTCTTACCCTTGACATATAGAAGAATTAAAATATTATTTTCATATATATTTTTACTAATGTGAATTATGTATAAAGAACGACATAATGAATTGAATAACTAATATGGAAAATCAAAGAGGATAATTTTTTTTTCTAATTATAATTGGAATCATTGGGAAAATTATTACTCCTGAATTTCATATAACCTTTCCCCAATGAAATCAATTTCATACATACACTGATTTGGCTTCTTAACCTAAATTGTATTTTCAAAACTTTGAAAATTATTCTGGTATGGATGAACCTTTGGAATGATTCATTGATGTCCCATGAAACCAAAACTATAGTGATATTTAAGTATTATAGATCATGTATTATTTATAAAAATAAGACATGATTGTTTTTATTTCATAATCCAATGATAAATCTTTATATATATAGGGAAATATTTTATCATCCCTATAAGTGAAGAATACATCTGAAACATATTTTTCAAAGCATCATATGTGTGCACACCCACATTCCAAAGATTATTCAACACTATTATTAAATCTTGAAAGTACACATATATATAATTTATAGGATCATAAGGTCTAGATATGATTATAATTAATAAAGTGAATGATTTTTATATATATCTAAAGATGGGGGTTATAAATTTGAACAAAAACTAATTATTTGCATTAAATATTCACTCCCCAAACATCATCATTTCTATTAGTTGCCTTATGTGTACTTGTATCATTATCTTATTAGATTTTTATAATATATTTCCCATGATGATCTATAAATTGAAACCAATCAAATATCAAATCTGACATACCACTCCTTTCATTTTTCTAATGAATGATATTAAATTTCCCTTTTACCCATTGTGATAACAAACATAATAATTAATTTAAAAATTATATTTTTCCATATGGTAAAAAAATTCTTGTAAGACCCTGAGATCATATGATATAATTCTCTTTAATTAAATTTAATTTCTTTGATATCCTTCTTTATATGAAACTATGGGTTTACACGGATCATGATGTACTATCGAATTATTATTATTTAATGTGATAGTTATCACATTACTATTGGATTGGAGGGTATGAATAATACTAAATAAATAATGAAAAAGTATTGTTAACAAATTTTCAGAAAAAATTCATTGGTTACCAATTAATAAAATAATTTTAGAGTAATATATATATTATTTCGTAAATTTTTTTTTATACACACAACATGTTTTAATCTTAATAAATTAAATTAATATATACTAAAAAATTATTTTAATTAAATTTATATTTTATATATTAAATCAAATGTTTTATCATTTATCTAAGGTGTTTTTACTAGGTATTTGATAAGAATAAATCGAGTTTTATGATTTAAAAAACATTTTTTCTAAAAATTATTTCCACTATGTTTTATAAGATTATTTAAAAATGAATTTATGCCACTTCTAGAAATTTAATATTGAAAAATGGATTCCATATTTGGAATCAGTAGGTTTAAATTTGGTAAATATACCCCTTTTATTTTTTTGCAATATGAATTGTAACCATGATAAAATTTATCACCTTAGTTAAGGGTAAAATGGAATAAACAAGATTAAAATTATAAAATAAGGCTTAAAATCACCTGTAATATTACCTATATTTCATTGGATTATTTTAATTATGACGCCAATTTATATATTAGAAAATATGTAATTTTTTTTAATTTTTCCCTAATAAAGACCTTTATATTTTTTATGTAATGGAAAATTCAAAAAACGTACCTCTTTTATTTTTAATTTATATTATATGTTCACATTAGGATAATAAGATTTTATTATCGAATATAAAATAATATTTTAAAAATAATTAATTTATTTTTATGATGGAAATTTATTTTTAATTTTTAGTGGGGTTATAATTTCCTTAAATATTTACACAATGTTGACATAATTCTTATGTAAGTAGTAAAAAAATAAAAATAAATTATTTTATAATTATAAAAACTAATATTTTCTAATTATTTATGGTGTCACAAAAATTTTATTATTAACAATGATTTATAATTTATGGTTGAGGAGTTTATATTCTAATTCTATACGTGTCTCAATTTCTTTAAATTCAAAAAATGTGAATAGTTCTTAAAATGAATTTAATGGTATTTTCTATTAAAAAATATTCTATTAATTTATTTAAAAATCATAAAAATATTAAAATTGTACAAGTTATATGGGATATGGTCTAAGATATAATACCTTGACCATTTTGAACCAATTTTTACCTTATAAGTTAATTTATAACCCTTTAGTATTGAAACATTTGTTACCATAGCTAAGGTTAAAATTGGTTAATAAAGGCGTTAAACTAAAAGAAAAAGTTTAAAATTCCACATAAACCTATCCCAATTTTATCGATTGGTGGTATTTCAACCTTAAAATATATTATTCATGAACGTTTTTCCTCTTGGTGCCACTTTCAAGTAAAAAGTAATTTATTATTTTTAAATATTTTAAGTAATATCAATTTTGTTCCTTTATTCAGTATAAAAGGACACCACCTCTAATCTATTCTTCACACAACCTCGAGCCTCTTATCTAGAAAAAAACCTACAAAAATGATTCAATTAATCCTTAGACTAATTCTGTAGGTTCTAGTCTCCTCAAAATACCATCCCTAGAATCTTTAACAAGAAATCCAATGGAGGACTATCAAAGTGGAGGTGTTCGTTTTAACCAATATCTTTCTTTCTTTACATATTATTTTAAAAAAAGTAAATAATGTTATAACCATTACAATATAAAAAAATTATTATATTACATATAATATTATTTTATTATATTGGTGGAATAACATTTTTTCCATCTCTTTTCCATCCATTTCAAAATGTTAACATCACTCGTGCGTATGTGTGGACTACCACCTCCATGAAGCGATGTGACTTATTTTTCATTTTTGATTTATATGGACGGTAATAAGGATAAATTTAATTAATATATGTTATATTTATGAAATAATTATTATTATTTAAAGGTGATATTTTTCTTTCATTTATTCTATCCATCAAAAAAGGAAACATCACTCGTGCGTACATAAAGACTACCTTCTCCATGAAGTGATGTAATTATTTTTTCATCAACGATTTATGAGAATGGTAATAAACATGTTTATAATGAATAAATATTATAATTATTTATTGATTAATATTATTTAGATGATGAAACCATGACTGTGTTTTAAGTACTAGAACCATTGAACTAAAACATTCATGGGAATTGACCAGTTTTCACATGAATATCCATTTTAAGGAAGAATTATTAATACAAGGATAATTGGAATTTTTAAATCAATGGTATATTATAATTTAAATATAAATATGATTATATAATAAATTTATAATAAATATATATTTATTATAAAATATTTTTGAATGTGTAAAATGTAAGAAAAAATTTCACATAAGGGATTTGTCTTATAATCTCACTTCTTTTTAGGTATGACTATGATAAATTTTTATTAAAAGAAATTATATAAAATTTGTTCTTAAAACCTAATATTTTTTCTTATCCTCTAGTTATTCATATAATTTCAAATTAATATTATCATATTTATTTCCATGGTACTTAAAATGACTGTGATTTGTTTTAAATAGAAACAGACATTATTTCATCATTGCACAAAAATATTTTTCTTGCATGTAAATATTCCACTTAAAATTATTTCAAGAATGTTTATACGATTCAAAAATTATTGATTAAATTAATTTTAACCCATATTTTAATTTAAATAAATTTTTTAAAAGGGATGTTTTTATCATTTTTCAAACAATGTATTTTTACCAATGGTGTGAACAAAATCTTTATTATATAATATACCACATGAATTAAATTTACCGCTGTCATTGATACTATTTTATTTGAAGTTTAATTTATAATATTCCATGGTTACTTTCTAAATAAATTATTTTTATAATATTTGGTAAATTTTTATATTTTAAATAAGTGATTTCAAAATGAAATGGGTATTTTTCCAAAAGAAATATTCTTGTGATCTTTTAAATCTATTTTCATCTATGAAAACATCCTTCAACCTTTGTTATGATTCACTAGGGAGATGATACAATGGTACCATCCTTATTAATTCCAATTTTTATTATTGATCATGATGATGAAATGTTGATGAAACCCATTTTATTTATAATGGGTTAAGTTATGATTAAATGATAAATGTTTTCATGACCATGTGGAATAATTATGAATGAATTATGATTATGTAATAGTTGTGTCTATTATGGCCCTAAACTAAGTTGGGTAATGTGATATATATATATATCAATAGATGGTGTTGATAAGTGTGGATGAGATTTCATATATATATGTTCCCATTTGGAAGTGTGGGTATGATTTATAATGGATATAATCACAAGATTATGCATGGAAATGATTTCAAATGGCTATGTTGACATTTTGATGCATGATTATGATTAATTCTAGCTATTTTCACAAGATTATCAGTGTACATGATTTTGAATAGATATGTTCACAATATTATGATTTATGATGCTTATAATGTCACATGTCTATGTAATTAATCATGAATGACGATTATTTCTTTGACACCCTTATCAGTCATACATTTGGATATGACTTGATATTGGACTTTAGGATCTAATATTTTCTAGGTATGAATATTTTTTATTGAAAATAATATCTTGATTATGTTATCATACCCTTATGTCCATCTTATACTCTTATGATTGATATCCACCATGTTTACCCTTATTGATCACCTGAGATCACTCTCTCTTATGTTTCCCTTTCCCAGGTTATGATGGAAAGTTATAATTATGATATATCTAAAAGGGAACTAATATGAAGATATTTATGGGAGATGTTGAGAATATTTTAACAAATCATTTGATTATTCATATAGTCTCCAAGGACACTAAAACTTTATGGTACATAAACATATATAATTGTGATATGTATTTAATATGAATTTATAATTATGTAATATTTATCAATGTTATTATTGGGTTTCATAACTTATTCCCTCCTTATGGAATTGACTCCAACAAAATTATGACAAAGGAAACACATAAGACCTCTATTTGAAACATTGTTAAATGAAAAATCTAAAATTAAATCCAACTTATCTTGAAAATTAGTTGAGATGCAATCAGTTTCATACATCCAACTTTTATCCATTTTTTGCATAAAAAATATTTTATTAATATGAAATTAGTAAAAAATAATTATAGAAGTCATCAAAATTCTGAATCTGCTGAATAAAAATTCAAATCATTTCAGTTTACAAACCGAATTTCATTATCCAATCCTAAATTTAGTTAAAGAAATGATACATGTTCACTTTATTTTAATCACATAAAAAATTATTTAAATAATATTGAAGTCAAATAAATTTTATATCAAACTATATTTATGTGTATAAAAATAAAATTTAACATACATGAATAAAAAATTATAAAAATACATAGTTTATCGTGAAAAATTCAATTTGAGAAGGGAAAATTCCCAGTGGAAATAATTAAATCTTTATGTTTATTACTAATATTTATAATTTCACAACTCTATCCCATGAGATAACAAAATACCATATATATAAAAATATAATATTGAAATACTTTATACCAGTGAGTAATAACTATACATAATACCATACAAAAAACTCCATTATACTTATAAGATAACAAATATTTATTGTTTAATAATGAGAATTTAATATCATGTAATATCATTTTTACACAAAATTTCACATAATGGTGTCTCACTCACATCATGTAAAAAAGGTAGTTTACAACATGCCTTTAATTCTAATATAGATAGTAAATAAAAAAACTCTTAAAATAATTCTATCAAATTAAAATATTAATTGTAATTTTATTTGATCCAATTTTAAACATAATCAATACATTAAAATAATAAATATTACTAAAATTGTATTTATAAGTGTAATAAAAATTTATTTTAAACATTAAACAATTAAATTATTAAACATAACTTGAAATAATGACTACTTTTATGTTTTAAAACCTAATTAGAAAATAAAAAAAATTCTTAAAAAAATCTAGAGTGTATGAATTGATTTTTGTAAAAATAAATCTCCAATAAAACCACATAAACACATTAAATTATAAATAAATACATGCCAAATTTAAAATATAACACATCTATAACTCATACCTTTCCAATAAAATCACACCAATTTCCTAAAAAATACTTATACAAAATGGTATTTCAAATATTTATGTCAATTCATAAACAAACACATTGCAAATACATTTTAATTTAGGTAATTCAAAATCTTGGGCATGAAGATATACAAATATGGGGATATAATATCATAGATGGTGAATAAAATCAATATACCTTAATTATTTAACAAAATAATCATTATAAGAATGATTAATTTAAGAAAAAATAAATAATAATCAAGGTAACATAAGAAATTGGAGAAAAAAAACCTCACCATGGGATGAAATTATTTGGGGGAGGGAATAAGGCCCATAATCCTGGTATATCTACTAGTATATATTAATTTTTTTAAAAATACATTGGTATAGCCCATTCAAAACCATCCTATATAAACAGTGAGTTAAAACCATTGGTATATCCTAAAACAGAAACATATTCTAAAAGTTAGTTAAAATGGTTGCATCCTAAACCTTAGAGACTCATATAGGTGACATCCCCTCTCTCCACTATATCTAGGGTTTCTCCTTGAGTTTTTCCTCCTCCCCTCCTCTGGTACGTTGACCGACGTTATTAGTCTTGATTCATTAACTACTCCTCTCTCGGCGTAGATCTCGGCTCAGCGGTGGCTTCTCAATATCGTCTCAACTATAGATCTGGAGTGATTCGCCTTGGTGATGGACTTAGGCCTAGATCAAATTCTTGACATTGGAAGCCTCATCCCTAACTTAGTTTAGATCCAGCATGATCTCAACTTTGTGCTAGGTCTGACGTGCTATAGGCTCATCGGCAGATCCTGTAATGACTGGCGTGATGAAGGATTTGGAGTTGATCCCGGTTTCTGGTATTTGATCCAGTTCTGGCTTTAGAATTCGGAGACGGAGTGGACCGACGATGGATCTAGTGAAGATCATCTTCCAAGGGTGGCGATGCATCTGGTTTGGAACAAATTAGAGGGGGAGTAACTAGTTCTTGGTTTTATTTGGTTTTTACATATTTAAGGCTTATAAGATTTTTTGGAGTTTATGGTTTCTGGATGTGGTGATAGGTTCTTGATATTTCATTGTCACCAAAGAAATCCTCCTCGTCAGTACCTCTATTTCTTGTGGTTTTGCTGATATAGAATCCTGTGAGGTTTCTTCTACAGTTTGAGCTGAATGGATTCATTCCCAGAGAGGCACTACTGGTTCGGATCAGCTTGGATCCCCTCAACAGAGATGCTCCATCGATGTTCTTTTAGGTCTTCTAGTACTGGGTGAAGAATAGTCAGATTAACGTTCCTTCGTTCATCCTAATCTTCATGTTGCTGCATGTGTTTTAGAGGTGTCTCATGTGGCAAGGCTTCTGTGGCTTTGACCTTGACATTATGGTCCTCACATTCAATTTGATAATGATGTGCAGAATATTGGTTCGTTTTTGGGACTTGGTATTTGAAGATATGACTATACTTGACCACTATGACATGCCTAAATTGAGTATTCAGAGTAGTCAGTTCACCTATACAGGATTTATGGACTTAGATGATTGAGAGGGAATTTCGACAGCCATCAGATTAGACCTATGCTTAGACGTAGGACACTTGCAATCTGTACAATTCTGCATTGGTGGAGAGCTTTGTCACATTCCAAATGCTAGGGAGGGGATACTTCAAGTTGCTAGTCTGGGTTTATTTTCTCATATTCAGGTCAAGTATGTTTTATGTTCATGAATTCTGTCTGGGTTCCCCTTATTCCCTTAAAAGGGGGTTTATTTAAATTAAAAAAATCTAAGGCTCTCAGGCCGTTGAAGTTAAAAATTTTGGAAAGGGTTTGTGGGTATAGAAAGAAATTAAAATAGTTCCAAGTTTTTGTTAAAATGTTTAGAAGGGGTTGTTTTAAATTAAATATGATGTTTATGGGAATTTTACACCATTTGGGACATGAAATAGGTAAAGTCTTAGGTTCATAATTTTTTTTTAAAATAAATAAAGGTTTTCTTGGTTTTAAATGATATTTTAAATGATTTATTTCAAAATAATTATTTAAAGAGGAATTTCTAATGTTTTAAAAATAAATTTGGCTTTTCTAAGTGAGTTTTATTTAGGATATTTTGATACTTTTAATGGTTTTAAAGTTGTGTGAGTGTGTGCGACCGTCTTGAGCCCTATATTCGATTGTGTTGATATAAATTGTGACCCCCTAATGGGGATGTTATATTTTTTATGTATGGTAAATGTAAAAGGGTTGCTTATTATGATGGAGTTGGAGGTGAGATGAGATTTATATATGTTATTGATTTATTTTGATCAGGTGCTTCAATTGTTTGTTTGCCTCTAATTGACTGTTTTCATGGGAACCCCTTGTGCTAGGGTAGGTTAACCAAGATCAAGATGAGGTCCTTTTCAAAATTCTGAAGCATTACTCGAGCTAGTGAAGTAGTTTATATGGAGACCTCTATTGGATAGTGTTGTAAAACTATATCATTTGTACTATTTGAGGGAAAAACCCTAATTAGTGATGATGTATCTCCAGGTAACTTACCTTTAGTTACTTCCTTGAGTGGTATCTAGTATTTGGGGTAAATTTAGGGGAGTTTTTTGATATTTCGATGATGTGGATTATTTTTTGCTTAGATTTTTGGTATGTTATTGTTTTTTTGCTGTTGTGAAAATTGGTTTTTGGTGTGCAAAAGGTGAATTTCATAAAAAAAGTTTTCTTTATAATAAAACCTTATGTATTGGTTACAAATGGAATTGGTTTTAATAAACTTTTTAAAAATTATTTATTTTATAATGAAATATGGAAAATGTTTCGAGGTTTAGAAACCCATTTGGTTGGTTATTTGGAAATTCTATGGCCCTCTTATAGGGTGTTTTCAAGAGTGTATGGGTTTAAAATAAAATATATGAAGTGTCTTGAAATGTTTTAAAGGGTGAATAATTTTAAAATAGAAAGTATATTTTTAAGAAAATATTTTAAAATAAAGGATATATTATTGAATATTGAGTGGGATTCTTATTTTTAAAATAATCTCATGGGTTTTGAAGCTGGGTTAAATGTTTTAAATCCACTTAGGGAATTGGGTTTTAAATAAAGTGGGGTGTTTTCAAATGGTTGGGTGTTTTTAAAATAACATTTATTTTTATAAAATAGGGTTTTATTCCTTATGGAATGTGTTGAATTTTAAAAACAAAATGGAAATTTTTAGAATGTTTTTTGTCTTGAATAATGCGAACTTTGGGTTTTTTCCCCCTCCATGTGGGTTGGTAGAGTCTATTTTTGTCTATAGAAATATAGAAAGATTTTTTATTAGGATAAAAATATTTGGTTAATCCTATTATTACTTGAGTGTAATTGTTTTATTGTTTGGAACTGCCCAGGATATGAATAGAGTGGAAAGTGTCATTGTTCTATCTTATCACGTGTCAGTGTCCCACAAAGAGTTATCAAATATTGTGGTTGTTCAGTGACCATATACCATGACCATGTAGGTGGTGAAGCCGATAAGTTCTTAATCCTCCATTAGGATTAATGAGTGGTGAAGTTATATGGTTCTTGATTCACCGTTATTTAAAGGAGGACCTCATTAAAACATTATATCAATTATATTTCCTTGTGTGGAACCCTAGTAATTTTAAGCCTCTATGCTTGTGTGTTCTAGGAACACATTGGAGGTTGTTTCTGGGGTCATTATTAACAAGTTTAATGAAAAAATTATGGTTTTTTAATTTGGGATGTGGTCCAAATTTGGGAGATGTTTTTTTGGGTATTATTTTTTGAAGAGATTAGAGAAGTTGAGGTTCTGAGGTGACCTTCATTGGGTGTATTCCTTGGGTGGTTTTTGTATTTCCATCATGTGAGTGGTGGTGATTTTGGGATGTTTTTCAATAATTTATTGATTATTATTATCTATGTTTTTTAATAATGTATAATTTGGGATAAGTTTTTTTGATGTATACATGGGAATACCTTAGTTTTAAGCTAAGGTAATGGGATGAGTGGTTGGTTTTATGTTAGACCATGAGATTTATAGGGTTTTCATTTTCTTTCAGGAAAACTATGAGAAAGCATTTCAATGGTTTGGAACTAAGTTAAACTCCCTATTGTTTCATTAATTGATATTAGAGACTCGATATTATAAGTGAATAATGTTTATGTTTAGTGTGTTTCAAACGTTTTGTTGAATTTTCTAGATTGGTGACCCTGTTTTGTTGTCTTTTCGACATCCTATTTGTGGGATGTTCTCTATTTATTTGTTTGATCTTATGCTTTATGATATTTTTTAAGGTTTTTAGAATCTCATATTTACCCTTGATGATTGGCGATTTTTTTTGTCTTGGTGATGTTGATTTTATTAGGGGTGCTTATTTAATATTTTATCATTTTTATCTGAATTCAAAAGTGGGAAGACTTATTCTTGGTCTCAGTATTATTAGAGATTCATGTTGTATGGTTGTGATTGTAGAGATGATTGAGGATTCATTATATTATCATAATTAACTAGATGATGTGCAGTGTTTCCTCTTTTTAGGAGAAATATTTAGTTTTTCCCCACCTCCCACCTCTTTTCTGGGTGTTGAGGTTTTATATTTTTATTGGTTCTACTTTTGCCTGTGACTTAATGAGGTAATATAGTGGAATGGTGGGGAGAATTGGAACATCACTATTTTAATTTTGTGGTTAATTATTTAATTATTATGTTATTTTTATGTTTCATGGTGTTCTTGATTTTTATGGATGTTTGGGAAGGTTTTTTGGAGTTGTAGGTTTGGTCTGCAGTAGGTGACATCGTCATCCTAGGATACCATGTCACAAATATACCATCACCTTTTGGAAATTCGTGGGGTTCTGTGTGGTTATTCCATGGATTAGGGGATACACCATTGTGTCCATTAGATAGGGGTAACTTTACACCACAATCCATGTGATGAACCATGGAGGGATTTGTGTAAATGTGAAAGATCAGTTGCGTAAGCCAGAAGAGGGGAGAGTACACAATATCAATTGGGCTGAAATGTAATATATACTGCATAAGGGTTAGCAAAAGGGTAAAAATGATATAGGTATTGAGTATGAAATATGGTGGGTTCTGTATAAGTTATTTCTATAGTTTTGTAAGGATAAATCTATAGTTTCATAAGGGTAGTTTTGGAGTTGTGTCAGGGAAATTTTGGAGTTGTGTAAGAGTAGTTTTGGAGTTGTGTATTGGTTTTCATGTAGTTGCATATGGGTAGTGCATAAGGGTGTCAGGGAGGAGAGAAATCATACAGCATAGATGGATATTCTATAGTGTCTAGGTTTTTCTGTTTTCCTCCACACTTTATCCCTAGAAACTATACTTCAGAGGTTACTAGAGAGGGGTTGCTAAATCAGAAGGGTAAGAGATTTTACTTGGTTTTTGACTACCTTAGTTAAAATTTTATGATTTTTTAGTTTTTCACTACTAAAATTTTAAAGGCTTTTAGCCTATTCTTTCCGTATCCCCCATTCAGATATACCAGGGGTGCACACACATGTCTCTTTTCCATATTATCCTTCTTTCTCTTGGGTTAATTTTTCACTTCCTTTAGAATTATATAAATTCCTAAGTTATTTACTTTCATTATTCATCTCATATACTTAATTTCTTCTTCTAGTTGATTATCTATTTCTCTAATAAACCCTAATCATTATTCAGGTTTATTTTAGGGCTCATGTGAGTTCTAATCATGTGTATTTTGGTTGTTAGGGTTCAGGGAGTGTGTATTCTTACTTGATTTGGCTTCTGTCATTATAAGTAATGTATTATGACTTGTTTCCACTTGGATTGAGGTGTTTTTTCTTATACTCTTACTTGATTTGTCATTTAATTATAGGTTTGATGTTTGAAATTCTATTTTTAAGAAATTAGATCTATATATGATAATTATAATGTATTTTATGATTTCAAATGAATTCAGAATTGGAAAAGGTTATTTTAATGTTTTTCCATGTTTATCAAAAGTGGTGTGAGTGCAAAGTGTTTGTTAAAATGTTTAAAGTGGTTTATTTTAAATTGAAGGTGATGTTTAAGAAAATTTGAGATCATTTTAGTCATGAAATGGGTAAAATATCAGGTTTATAATTTTTTTTTGGAAAATAAAGATTTGAAATGGAATTTTAGAAATTGCAAAAAGAGACTTGTCTTCCCAAGTGAGTTTTATTAAGGACCATTTGACACTTTTAATGGGTTTCATGTTGTGTGGGTATGTGAAACCCTCTTGATCCCATTATTTTGTTTTGTTCATATAAATTTTTACCCTACGGGTGATATTATATTTTTTGATTTGTGGTTAATGTAAAATGGGTTGTTTATTACAATGGTGTTAAAGGTTAGATGATATTTATATTTATTGTCGATTGATTTTTATCAAGTTATTCGATTGTTTTCTAAAATCCTATTGACTATTTTCATTGGAAAAATATGTTCCAGGGGAGGTTAACCTAGATCAAGAAAATGTGTTTTTCGATAGTCTTGGGTAATTCCCTGACTAGCGATGAAGTTAATATGGTTCCCTCCACTGGCTAGTAACATAGTTTCAGATCCATTACACTAATTGAGGGCACCTCCCTAATTAGTGCCATAGTATATATAGGTTCCCTAAAATTAGTGACCTTTATATAATATCACATGATATCTATTGTTCTGGATGACACCATATAGAGGATTCCTTTTTGTCTTGTTTATATACCCTAGTTTGATTAACTCATATGGTACTATTATGTGTGTGTGTGTGATGTTTTATTTGATTAATTACTAAAATGGTTCCATTTTTAGAGTGTTTTTCATTTTATTTGATGTGTATCATTGTCTAAAAAAACATTTTTCATAAATGAGTTTTGGGGAGGTATTTAAAAATGAATGAAATGGTTTTTAATTAAGGTGACGTATTTCAAATAAAGGATTAAATTAATTATTTTAATGTGGTTAGTTTCATTTTTATTTTATAAAATTAAAATATACGGATTTATGTATAATGGAAATGAAATTTAATTGGTTTTTAGCTTAATCATGATAAAATATTTTGTAAAAGTTATTTGAACTATCTTAAATTAAGTTTCATTTGAAAATAAGTGCACAAAATCTTTGGTAGAATTCTATAGGGATTGGTTTTTATAATACCTTGTATATAGCAATCAATGTATGTAGTTCTTATGTTATCTTTTCAGGTTAACCTGGTTGTGATATCTTTTCGGTTTTATGTTCAGGTTGGTCTGAATGAAGTTGTATGAGGATGTAGTGAGTGGCTTCGATATGTGTGAAAGAGATCATGAGTTATTTGAATCATTTTTTTATTTTATTATTGGGATGTTATGTACTAGACTTATATGCCTAGGATTTTATTTTTTTATCCTTTTGTATATGATATGTGGTTTTTTTATTCATGAACTATATATTTGATTTCATTATTTATTTATTTTTCATACTATTTTTTAATGTTTCTCTCTATTTAGAATTGATTATTTATGTTCATGGACATCCCACATATGGATGGGTCATCATGAAATTCTAGGAAGAATTTTTGGTAGGTTTAATTTTTATTCAAGAGTGAAATTGTTCCCAATTGGTCATTTTTTAATACCCTATAACTGGTATATAGATTTGGATGATCAAGAATGCACCTTGGGTATGTCATGGGCTTGCTTGGGTGCCCAGTTCAGTAGTGGACCAGGATGGTTCATGTCATTTCTAATCATTTTTCAATTCAAAATGGCTTATTCTGTCAGTCCGAGCATACCACATGTTAGATTAATGCGTTTTATTCTTTTATAAGTAAAAAATAATTCCAATATAGTTTTTTATATGATTTAACATCAATTTACGGTTTTTATTTGGTTTTGACCATTTCATACATGTTTTAGTGTTTTAAAACGCAAAAAATAATTTTTGTTCATCTCAGGAAAACAACACCTTATATTAATTTTCCCTTAGTTATTATATTTTAAATTTAATTCTATGGTTTTTTTTCTTATGATTTCATAATAATCAAAGGTCGTTTCCTTGGTTTTGTTCCCCTAAAACATGTTTTGAGATATTACCAAATCATTAAAATCTACATGTTTACTAAGTCTAATCATAGTGCACATCAGATTGAAATGTTGTTTACTCATACATGTCAAAAATAATTCAAAAATAGTTCTCATATGATCTCATGTAAATATGAGTCTGTTTTCTATGGTTTTGAATGTTATACACATGTTTTAGTGTTTCAAAACACTGAACATATGTTTTCAATCATCTCAGGAAAATAAAAAAAATAATATTGGGGAGTCATCAGTTCTTAAATTCTAAAAATCATTTTAAGGTTCTTTTACTATGGTTTTATGAAAATCAATATCATTTTATTACTTGTAACCCTCAGAAAAATGTTTTGAAAGATAATAAAATCTTTAAGAACTACATATTTAGTAAGGACACAATAAAAGTTATATATAAGTGAAATCTACTTGTACACATCTAAAATAATTCCAATAAATTTGTCCCATGATTTCATGTAAATGCGAGGTTTTTTCCCTTGGTTTTGACTATGACACACACATTTTAGTTTTCTATAACATTAAAAACATTTTTTGGGTCATCTCAAGAAAAAAATAACATGGATTAAGGTACTGTTAGTTCCTAAATTTCAAAAACCACTCTATGGTTGTTGTACTATAATTTAATAACAATTTTAAGTTGTTTTATTGGTTTTGAATCCCGGATGTATACTTTTATAAACTATCAAATCTTTAAAAATTACTTATTCAACCATTTATAGAACCTCACATGTTGTATTAACATGTTGTCTACTCATACATGTCAAAAATAATTTCAATATAGTTTTCAAATTATTTTATGTCAATATTTGGATGCTCTCTATGATTTGACTACCACACACACATTTAGTGTTTTAAAACACTATAATTTTGTTTTAGATCATATTGGTAATATGAAAACTTGTATTAAGGTGCCTTTAGTTTCTATATTTCAAAAATAAATTTAAGGTTGTTTTCCAAAGATTCTATTTTAATCAGAGGCCATTTTCTTGGTTTGGACTCTCATGAAGCAAGTTTTGAAAGACCATCAAATATTAAAAAACGACTTATACAATCAGTCCAAGCACACCAAAAATCAGATTTTTATTTTGTAAACTCATACATTTACAAAATATTTTCCAGATAGTTTTCCTATGATTTCACAACAATCTGAGGCCGCTTTCTATGATTTTGACTGTCACAGACATGTTTTAGTGTTTTAAAACACTAAAAATGTGTTTGTAGTTACCACCAATAAATTAAAAATTATTTTGAGGTGTATTTAGTTACTAAAACAGAAAAATAATTATAATGTTGGTTTATTATGATTTCAAAGCATTCATAGATCATTTTAAAGGTTTTAACCCCCAAATGTACATTTGGAAAGATTTCCAAATATTTAAAAACTCATTATTCAGTCAGTTTGAGCACACAAAATGTCAAATTGATATGATGTATACTATTAAACATAAAAAACAATTACAATACATTTTCTAATGATTTTACTTGAATACGAATTTTTTAAATGGTTTTGACTATTACATGCACGTTTTAGTGTTTTAAAACACTAAAAAATCATTTTTGATCAACATGGGAAAATGGAAACCTATATTAAAGATATATTAGAACCTATATTTAAAATATAATTATACGGTTTTTTATCATGATTTTAAAAAATAAAGGTTTTTTCCTGGTTTTGACCCCATATCGCACATTTTTAACGACTGTTATATATTTAAAAATTGCTTATTTGTTCAATACTAGCACACCACATGTTAGATTGACTTTTCATTTACTCATACATATCAAAAATATTTCCAATATAGTTTTACTATGATTTCATTTTCGTATGAGGTCATTTTTTGTGCTTTCGACCATTACACACACGTTTTAGTATTTTAAAACATTACACATGTGTTTTCAATTATCCCAAGAAAAATATAAATCAGTTTGAGGTTTCGTTAGTTCATTTATTTCAAAAATAATTATAAGGTTTACGTATTATTTTTTTATAACAATTATAGTTCATTTTCTTTTTTTTTTGACCCCATCACACCCATTTTTGAGGAGTTTTAAATTATTTAAAAAGTTCTTATTCAGTCAATATGAGAACACTGCATATTATAGTGACATTACATTTACTCATAAACATCATAAACAATTAAAATACAATTTTCCTATTATTTCACATCAATTCAAGGTTAGTTTCTATGGTTTTAACTATTACACACATTTTTTTAGTGTTTTAAAATAATAAAAATTCATTTTTTATCTATTGAAAATGAAAACACTTATTGAGCTGCCATCAGTTTATACATTTAAAAAATAATTATATTGTTGTTTTTCTATGATTTCATGACTATCATAGGTCATTTTCTTATTTTTGTCTCCCTGACATATGTTTTTAGAGATAATAAAATATTTAAAAACTACTTATTCTTTCAGTCTGTGCACACCATACATTTTATTGATGTTTCATATGATTTTATATATCAAAAATAATATCAATATAGTTTTTATATTATTTCATGTAAATATGAGGTCATTTTCTATGGTTTTGACTGTTACACACGTGTTTTAATGTTTTAAACCACTAAAAATGTAGTTTCGATCATCCTAGGAAAATGATAACTCAAATTTAGGTTCCATCACTTCTTGAATTTTTAAAATCATTCAAAAGATGTTTTTATATTGTTCAATGAAAATAATAGGTTTTTTTCTTGTTTTTCACCCCATAACGCGTGTTTTTGATGAGTGTCAAATCTTTAAAAATAGCTTATTCTGTTAGTCTTAGAACCCCACATGTTATATTAACATGTTTTCTTCTCATACATATCATAAATAATTCCAAGAAATTTTTTATACGATTTCATTTTAATCTATGGTTATTCTCTATGTTTTTACCGTTACACACATGATATAGTGTTTTACAACACTAAAAATATTTTTTTTATCTCTGGAAAATAACAACTTCGATCGAGGTTCCCTCAGTTACTATAATTCACAAATAATTATGAGGTTTTTTCATATGATTTTGATATAATTATAAAATGATTTCTTTATTTTGATCCCTGAATGCTTGTTTTGGAAGACTTGTAAATATTAAAAAACTATCTTTTTAGTCAGTTCAAGGGGATCACATGTAAGATTGAAATGATGTACACTAATGCATATTAAAAATAATTTCAAGATATATTCCCTTTGATTTTAGATTAATTTCAGTTCATCTACTATGGTTTTTGTTGTTACATGCATGTTTTAGTGTTTTAAGACATGAAAAATATGTTTTTGGTAATATTGGGGAAATGACCAATTAGATTGAGGTTTCTTAAATTATTAAATTTCAAAAATCATCTTAAGGTTGGTTTACTGTGATTTCAAAACAAATGGATGTACTTTTCTTTGTTTTTACCCCCCTGATGGATATTTTGAAGGATATCCAAATATTTAAAAACCAAAGATTTGGTTAGTCCAAGAACACCACACACTAGATTGATTTTTTATTTATTAATACACATAAAAAATAATTTGATAATTTTTTTCTTTTATAAAACTTTAATTTAAGGTCATTTTCTATAGTTTTGACAGTCACACAAATTTTTTAGTGTTTTAAAACACTAATGTTTTTTGGTAATTTGAGAAAACAAAAACTCAGATTGGGGAACCAAAAGTTCCTAGATTAAAAAAATAATTTTAAGGTTGTTTTATTATGGTCTTCTTATAATTGGAGGTTTTTTTCTTGATTTTTAACATTTGATACACATTTTTAAAGAATTTAAAATCTTTAAAATCTATTTATTTGGTCAGTTCGAGTACATCTCATGTCATATTGTTGTACAATTTACTCATACATGTCAAAAATTATTCCAAGACCATTTTCGTTTGATTTACCATCAATATGAGGTCATTTTATATGGTTATAACCATTAAAAGAATGTTTTATTGTTTTAAATTACTAAAAATTAATTTTATGTCATCTTAAGAAAATGATAACTCAGATTAAGGATCCATCATCTCTTAAATTTTAAAAATATTTCTAAGGTTTTTGTCCTATGAATTTATGACAATCATATATTATTTCCTTGTTTTTGACCCTTTGATACATATTTTGAAATACTTTCAATTCTCTAAGAATAAATTATTTGCTCAGTCCAAGCACACTACATAATGTATTTTTTTTCAACTCAAATACTTCAAAAATAAGTGAAAGACAGTTTCCTTATGATTTTATGTCAATATTTGTCCATTTGTTATTATTTTTACTATTAGACCATGTTTTAGTATTTCAAAATACTAAAAATGTGTTTTCAATCATCTTGAGAAAATGAAAACTTGGATTGAGGCACCATCATTTCGTATATTTCATAAATTACTCTAAGGTTGTGTTCCTAGGAATTCAAAATAATCATAGGCCATTTTCTTAGTTTTGAACCCCTGATGCATGTTTTGAAATACTATTAAAAATTTAAAAACATATTTTTTAGTCTTTCTGAGCACATTGCACCCTAAACTGATATGTCATATACTCGTACACATCAAAAATAAAATGAAGACTATTTTACTATTATTTAATGTTAATTTGAGGTCATTTTCTATGGTTTTTTTACTTTTACATGCACATTTTTGTGTTTTAAAACATAAAAACTGTGTTTTTGTTCTCTTAGAAAAAATCATTACTCATATTGACGCACTACAAGATCATATATTTTTAAAATCATTCAAAGGTCATTTTATT
Source organism: Viscum album (assembly GCA_963277665.1). Lineage (NCBI taxonomy): Eukaryota > Viridiplantae > Streptophyta > Magnoliopsida > Santalales > Viscaceae > Viscum > Viscum album. Next base: position 1,836,813,078 of record OY728161.1, read on the forward strand.
ATGATTTCAAGAAAATCAGAGATCATTTTCTTGGTTTTGACCCCCCTGATTCATGTTTTGAAAAACTGCAAAATAATTAAAAACATATTATTCAATTAGTCTAAGAATTCCACACATTGTATTGAAGCATCATCTATTCACACACATCAAAAATATTTCCAACAAAAATTTCATTTTATTTCACTTCATTACAAGGTTATTTTCTATGGTTTTAACTATCATACACATGTTTTTGTGTTTTAAAACACTATGAATACATCTTTTTTCATCCTAGGAATACGAAAAATCAGATTAAGGCATCATCAATTCAAAAATTTGAAAAATAATTCTTACTTTTTATATGATTTCTTGATATTCAGTGGAAAGTTTCTTGGTTTTTACCCCTCAAGTATGTTTTTAAAGACTATCAGATATTTAAAAACTGCATATTTTTTTATTGCAAGCATACCACACATTGTATTGATATTTTTTCTTCATAAATGTCAAAAATAGTTCCAAGATATTTTTTCTTATGATTTCATGTCGATCGATGGTCATTTTTTATGGTTTTGACCGCTATATTCATGATTTTGTATTTTAAAACACTAAAAAGGAATTTTTGGTCATCTCAAGAAAACATAGACTTAGATTGAAATGTTGTCGATATATATTTTAAAAATTATTCTAAGGTTTTTTTGCCATGATTGCATTTAATTATACGGTTTTTCATGGTTTTGACCCCCTGATGCACGTTTTTGAAAATTTTCAAAACTTTAAAAATAACTTATTCAGTTTGTCTGAGCACGCCACACATTGGATTGACGTATCATATCCTCATACACATAATAAATAATATATAAAATAATTTTTATGATTTCAAATTAATAAAAGGTTTTTTTCTATATTTTTTTCAATTATGTGAACATTTTTTTCTTTTAAAAAACTGAAATGGATTTTTTCATCATCATGGGAAAATAACAACTCGGATTGGTGCAATGTTAGTTTCTACATTTCACAAATCGTTATAAGGTTTTTAATGATTTCATGAAAACTTTAGGATTTTATGTAATGTTTTTACTATGAAACTTTAATATGAGACACATTTTTTTTCATTACTATAAATTTATAAATACATTTTTTCTTAATTATATATCAAAATTAAAATGTTAAATAATTAAAAAATAATAGAAAATAGCTCCTTAATTTTGGGTATCTATATGAATATCAATTATGGACTCATGATGATGCCCACTAGCTGTATATAGTGCCTACAACTTATATAAAGATCATATATTATAAATATATCAACAATTTTTTTATGATTATGATTCATTTTATTTTTTACCCATGTTTCCTGAATATAATCATCACCAATAAGATGTTATGGAGCCACCTCCTATATATGTGTCGACATCTATTACAATATTTCCTCATAATTTTCCCATATTTACTGAAAACGATCATCCATACTTCACTCCAAATTCTTTACTTCAGTATCTACCTCAATCAATGTGCGCATCCTTTCATCTATACATTAACCCACCGCCTCTGTTATAATGATTTCACATCATGGGATACATGTTCCATAGTTTAGTGAGTATCCATGACCATCACTCACCCATGGGATGATAAAATATTTCATCTTTATGCACAATACTATGTCACTGATCCATTGGAAACTCAAACAGCTCAGCATCAAACCGATCCTAATGAATATTGTAACATACTGATTCTGGAAGCCGCCTAGAGGCTCCCCATACCCGGTTGGTCACATGGCCTCAAGAGCATTTCCCCGAACGCCACTAGATGGCAACTAGAAGCGAGGGCCTTAGGTGTGATAGTAGGGAAACTATGCCCTCATTGGTAGAGTAACATAGAAGAAGTAAACGAACATACAAGAGAGTAAGCAGTAATAATGTCATACAAAAATAAACTGTAGAAGACTGATAAAATAATTTAGAACACATATATAATAAATTATTCATGGTACATATGTCTAGGAAAGTATCCAAACAAAACACAATGCTGGAATACAAAACAGTACTAATCTAAAGTACAAAGAAAATAGATAAACAAATCCTCACTATCGTAAGCCTAAGCTTGGTCTTGTGCTCTCCAGCTCTACAGCATGTCAAGTACCTATAGTAGAAGGGAACTTGACTTTGTCTATAAATGAAACAACATAAGCTGTTTAGGCCCAAAAGCATGGCCCAAACAGGGTGTGAGACTAAATCCAAGTAGGGCACAACCACGAGATCTATGCCTAACAGTCAGTGAATATATGGAAGGTAAAAGTACCGAAATCAGAAAACTGGATAGTACTCAACAGTAAACAATCCATAGTTTCAATATCAAGCATCAACTAATAAAAAAAGATAAAGACAAATAGGTAACCCTCTGGGAAGTAATCGGAGCATATCCCCTCTGGTCCTACCTAGGAAGTAAATACAAGCAACCCTATGGGAAGTACACGCAGTCTAACCCCTCTGGTTCAACAAAATTATAGACTCTATTAGGAAGAACTCACCATGAATTCCCTATATAGTCTTGTATCGTAACTAAAGGTACTCTAGGGAAGCTCTTACATTACATTACCTCTTTGGCCCACATCGAGGAACTACAGACTCTCTGAGGAAGCACTCACCGTCAACTCCCCCTGTGGTCTCGCATTGTAATAAGAAAAGACACTCTAGATAATCCCTTACGTCCATTCTCCCTATGGTCTATACATCAGGTTCACACAGACCTATGTAAGTCAATAAAGTATGGAAGTTCACATTTTCTAAATTAAACCTCAAGAAATAATTGGCTAGCAATCTACATCATATCAACATGTCAGGACAAAATTTACACCATCCTATAACTAGGCATGGAAAATAAATAGCAGCCTAACAGGAAAAGTAGACCCAACAGTCAAAACATGAAAACATGCATGTGAAAACACTTCCAAAGCATAGAAAATAACCTTATACACATTCAATAACCTTTACTCAAGCATACAAGCAATGTAGGAAAACAATAGGGCTAAAACAGTAAACACGCAATACCCCGTTCATGGGTATTGGGAAAATTTTCACATAAAACTTAAATAATTTCAACATAAATGCACAATCCAACCACCTCGGTGTTGGGATATTGATATAATTGAACCTTGCAGCTTAAATATCCTTAGAATGACGTATATCTATGAAAACATATAAAACGTTCAACCCACAATAACTTGAAAAGGAGGTGGAATCATGAAATGAAGCTCAAGCAGAAGAGAGAGCTTACCAAGGCGATCCCAATGAAATCGACGGTGGTCGAATCAAATGTCGGACATGGGATCAGGGGCTCAGAGGAAGATCACGACTGTACGAGAGCTCTCGGTCGAACAAGATCTAGAATGAGAGCTTTCTGGTGATTAGACATGATCCCAATACGTTTAATGAAACAAAATAAAATACACAACAAGTACTTTTTTAAGTACACGACATGTAATTTCCTTTTCCGTACTTCACTTTAGGAGGCCTCTAGGTCACCCCGCATGGCCCTGTGCATGGCCACTATGTGGCCAGCAAATGACTACATACGGTAACCGAGTACACGGCGTGAACTTCAAAAATTTCCAGAAATTCCTATTTTTCTAAAAAATGACTAGAAAAGGAAAACATAACTGAAAAGAAGATCCGGGTTCTTACAAACTTTCCCCCTTAAATAAATTCTTCCCCGAATTTCCCTTGAATGGCGGCGTAGTAGAAGAAACCCCGAACAACTCCGGCCACTGCACTCGTACATCGGCCTCCCTCTCCCAAGTCTCGTCCTGTACCCGCCCGTGCTGCCATAACACCCATACCAGATGAACAGACTGGCCACAGAGAACCTTTTTACTATGATCAACAATCTGGATAGGATGCTCCTCAAAAGATGCGTCTACTTTCAACTCAACCTCCTCAGGTTGAAAAACAAGAGATGGGTCTGAGAAGTAACGTCGAAGCTGATAAATGTGGAAGACGTCATGCATAGCCCTGTACATCTGAGATAACTAAAACCAATAGGCAACTGGCCCAACTCTCTCCAATGCCTCAAATGGCCCGATGTACCTCCGCGAAAGATTATCCTGTCTCCTAATCCTCTTGTACCCCAAACTCTATGTGACACGCAGGAAGACCTGATCCCCGACCTCGAACTTCAGAGGTCGTCTCTGCTGATAAGCATAAGACTTCTATCGAGACTGTGTAGTATCCATCCTCCTCCAAATCAACTCTATCTACTCTATGGTCTCCTGAACAAGACGAGGTCCCAACAAAGCTGTCTCCCCTACCTCCAGCCAACATAAGGGTGATCGACATGGCATACTGTACAAAGTCTCATAAGGTGCCATCTGAATAGTATGTTGGAAACTACTATTGTTGGAAAACTCCACAAGAAGTATATTCTTCTCCCAAGAACCTCCAAAATACAGAATGCATGCTTGGAGCATGTCCTCAAGCACCTAAATCGTACGCTCAGACTTTCCATCTGTCTGAGGGTGGTATGATATAATCAAAAGTACCAGTGTACCCAAAGCCTTCTAAATCCCCTGCCACACCTGAGAAGTAAAACATGCATCCCTGTTTGAAACAATGGAGTGTGGAACCCCATATAGACGCACAATTTCACGGATGTACAACCATCCTAGCTCATCAACACTGAAGGTCTCCTTGATCGGAAAAACGTGAGTGTCCTTTTTAAGTCTATCAATGACGATTAAAACTATATCATTCCCTTGAGGCGACCTTGGCTGGTCACAAAATCCATCGCGACATTGTTCCACTTCCACTCAGGAATGGGTAACTGCTACAAAAGCCCTACTGGTCGATGATGCTCTGCCTGCACCTGCTGGCAGGTGGAACACCTGATGAGGAAACCTCCAAAATCTCTCTTCATACCCAGAGGAATGAAAGTCCCACATCAGCTCATCGCGTATGTCTACTGGAACCCATATGTTCCCCTAGAAACACAATATCTCATCCTCAAATATGGTTTATCCAGGAATATGGTCCTCTTTTGACACACTTTCCCACTGGGCTAGGCCTTCAGAATCTGATAGCTTCCTCATTCGTACTCGATCACAATGGGTAGAGGTGACAACTACAGAAGAAAAAAAATCTACCCCTGTCTATCGTGCACCTCTAAATGCATCTCAGAGAACAGATCCATAAGCTTCCACTCACTACTGGCCTCCTGAACTTCCTGTATCTGAGTCCTTTTTCTCAATGCATCAACCACTGCGTTGCCTTTCCCAGGTGTGTAGGCAAGCTTAAAGTCAAAATACTGAAGGAACTAAACCCACCTTTGCTATATCAATTTCATATCACACTGAGTGAATATGTACTTGAGAGTATTATGGTTGGTGAAAACCAAAAAATGATCTCCCGGAATATAATGTCTCCAACAGCGTAAGGCATGAACAATTTCTTCTAACTCGAGATCGTGCATCGGGTAATTCCTCTCATGTGGCCTCAACTGCCAAGACTCGTACGCAGTGACTCAATCTCCCTTCCTAAGCACAGTTCCCAGCCCGATACCTGATGCATCTTAGTAAACAGTATAGATCTTGTTCGGATCTAGCAAGACTAGTATCGGTGATGAAGTCAGCCTCCCTTTCAGCTCTTAAAAGGTAGACTCACAAGAATCTAACCACGAGAACTTTTCACCCTTCTTAGTCGGACCCGTCAATGGTGCTGCTAAGTGTGAAAAATCCTGTATGAAGTATCTGTAGTATCCAGCCAGCCCTAGAAAACTCCGCACCTCAAAGACGTTCTTCGTCTACTCCTAGGAAACTACTGCTCTCACTTTATTTGGGTCTACTGACACTCCTGTCTCTGAGATAACATGACCCAAAAAGTGAATTTGATCCATCCAAAAGTGGCATTTTGAGAGCTTAGAATATAACTGATGCTCTCTCAGTGTACTCAGAATGATCTCAAGATGTGTGCCACAGTCCTGTCGAATGTGAGATTACACCAAGATATCATCCAAAAAAACAACCACAAAGGAATCCATTCATGGATGGAACACTCAGTTGATCAGCTTCATGAAAACTGCAGGTGCATTTGTGAGACCAAACGGCATAACCATATACTCGTATAGAACATACCTGCTCCAGAAGGCTGTCAGAGGTATGTCTGATGGTATAACATGCAACTGATGGTAATTGGACCTCAAGTCAATCTTCAAGAACAACCAGGATCTTCTAAGCTGATCAAAGAGATCATCAATCCTAGGCAAGGGAAATTGATTCTTGACCATCAATTGCTTAAACTTCCGATTGTCCACGAAAATCTTAAGGGCACCGTCCGCTTTCTTCACAAAAAGGATTGGTGAACCCCATGGAGAAGTACTGGGTCAGATGAAACCCTTTGCATGAAACTCCTCTAACTGCTACTTGAGCTCCTATAACTCTACTGTATCCATCCTATAAGGAGTAATGGACCCCACTACCACTCCTGGCATGATCTTAATAGAAAATTCTACCTCACGCTCTGGAGGCATCCCTAAAAAGCCTTTGGGAAAAACATATCTGAAATGGTCCACCACTAGAATAAAGTATAACTGTGAAGTCTCCTGGTCATCCATATATAAAATAGAAATCTGGGTTGTACATCCCCCCAAACCATGATGCTATGGATCCTCTCTTATCTCCTGGACATCCCATTCACCCTTATGAAGAAAAGATCCACCCAATGTTGATATAAAACTCACCCTATGATGATAAAAGTTAATGACTACCTGGACGGGAACTAGCCAGTCCATTCCAAGAATGAAATCACAACTTGACTTCTCTAGGACATAGAGATCCCCTAAGAAGTGACACCCACCAACCTCTAGAGGGAACTCCGTGCACTGATGTAAACTCACCGTTATTGTCCCCAACAAAGTGTTTAGTGTCAGCTGAGTAGCCGACCATGTAACTAACAACACTGGCCTCAAGTGAATTTCCCCGAACACTAAAGGCTGCTGACTAGCAGCGAGGGCCTTGGGAGTGATAGTGGAAAAAATATTCCCTCATTGGCAGAGTAACACAACGAAAGTAAAAAAACACACAAGATCGGAAGCAGTAATAATGTCATTCAAAAATAAATAGCAGAAGACTGATATAATAAACTGAAAAACATATATAATAAATGATTCCTGGTACATATGTCTAGGAAAGTTGCCAAACAAAACACAATACTAGAATAAAAAATAGTACTAAACCAAAGTAAAAAAAATAGATAAACAAATCCTCAACATCGCAAGCCTAAGCTTGGTATCATCCTCTCCAGCTCCATAACATGTCAAGTATCTGTAGTAGAAGGGTGCTTTCCCTTTTATATTCATGCAACAATATAATCTATTTGGGCCCCAAAGCATGGCCCAAATTGGGTGTGAGACTAAATCTCAGTAGGAAACCACCAAAAGATCTGTGCCTAACAGTCAGTGAATATATGGCAGGTAAAAGTACCGAAAGTAGTAAACATGATAGTAATCAACAGTAAACAATCCATAGTTCCAATATCACACAACAACTAATCAAAGAATATAAACACAAACAGGTAACCCTATGGGAAGTACTCACAGCCTATCCCCCCTGTTCTTACCTAGCAAGTACAAGAAACCCTCTAGGAAGTACACACAGTCTAACCTCTCTGGTTAATCTTATTATAGACTCTCCGAGGAATTACTAACCATCAATCCCCCCTATAGTCTCGTATCATAACTAAAGGATCTCTATGGAAGCACTTAAGTCACATTCCCTTTGCGACCCATGTTGAGGAACTACAGACTCTTTGATTAAGAACTCAACGTCAATTCCCCTTGTGGTCTCCCATCGTAATAAAAGAAGACACTCTGTAGAAGCCCTTACGTCGATTCTCCCTATGGTCTATACATCAGATTCACACGGCCCTATGTAAGTCAAGAAAGTATGGAAGCGCACTTCGACCAAAGAAAACCTCAAGAACTACTTGGATAGCAGTCTACATCATATCAGCATGTCAGAACAAACGTCACACCATCCTATAACTAGGCATGGAAAGTAAACATCAGCCTAATAGGCAAACTAGACCCTACGGTCAAAACATGCAAACATGCATTGGAAAAAAATTACAAAGCATATCAAATAACCGTATTCACATTCAATAACCTCTAATCAAGTATACAAGCAAAGCAGGAAAACACTAGGGCTAAAATGGTAAACACGCAATACGCCGTTCATGGGTATTGGGAAAACTTGCACATAAAACTCAATGAATTTAAACGAAAAGGCACAAACCACCTACCTCACAGTTGGGAGATCAATATAATTGAACATCGAGGCATGAATCACCTTAAAACTCCATAGATCTATGAAAACATATAAAACGTTCAACACATGATAACTTGAAAAAGAGGTGAAATCATGAAATGAAGCTCAAAAAGAAGAGAGAGCTTACCAAGGTGATCCCAACGCAATCGATGGTGGTCGAATCAGAGATAAAATGGAGGCTCATGGGTTTGGTTGAAGATCACGGCTGTGTGGGAGCTCCCGGTCGAACGAGACCTAGAAGGAGAGCTTTCTGGTGATTATATGCGACCACAGTTTGTTTAATAAAAAAAAGAAAATACATGACGTGTACATGCCTTTTCCGTACTCTTCTTTAGGCGGCCTCCAGGTAACCCCATATGGCCATGTGCATGGCCGCTACACGACCAGCACATGGATACCTGATGTAAACGATTACATGACGTGTACTCATAAAGTACATGGCGTGTACTTCAAAAATTTCCATAAATTCCTCTTTTTCTCAAAAATGACCAGAAAAGGAAAACATACATGAAAAGAAGAACCGAGTTCTTACAAATATTCATAATGAATTATTGACAATAATGTAAATAATTTATATGAAATAAAAATAATTTTTTTACTAAATAATTTTCTTACTATAATGCTGGAAACATCGAGATCACAATCCTACTAATACCTCATCTATACCGATATCCGATCAGTGGGATCATCTCACTAGTATAATTAAAATAAATTTGGTCACTAATTATAAATTTATATTTATATAATACCACAATATTTTAAATATATTAATGTAAAATGAATTATAAATTTATATTATATCTAATATGGTACACTTTCTGGGTGACAAGTTAAGAAGGAATTCCTTGCAATGCCCGATTATGAAAATGATGACTAGAATCAGTGATAGTAAACATACTCTTCCCGATGATGTTCCCTTCTATTATAGTTTTTAAAAAACCCATTCATACATATATGTTCCCTCACAATATCTTATCTGAAGAGATATATGCTTTCACATTTTTTTATGAACGACTAATCTAATCACTTTGAAACCCAATGGTGAAATAAATAAATTGCTTAATCCTCTCATAATATCTAGAAGAAAATATTTCTAGTATATTAATCCATCTATTATCCATATATGTATCTATAGAAAAAAATAATAATTTAAATATATAAAAAACATTTTAACAAAATATATAAAATCCCTAAATATATATAATACAAAAGTTAATATAAAAACAACAAATTATAAAGTTTAATTATTTTAGTATCTAGATATAATGACTCTTAACACACATTTATGTTTTATGAAATAACAAGTATAAAATATTAAAAATTTATAAATAATTATTTTTTGAAAATTAATAAATAACATATGAACAAATTCAACTCTACTCAAATCAATAAAAAATTAAAACATGTATTTCATGATAAGTTTTAATAAAAAAAGTATCAAAAAATTATATATAAATATTATATAATACCAATGATATTTTTTAATAATTTATTTTATAATTATGCCCATGATATGTGAGTTCATGATTAAACAAAATATTATACAAAATTATTTTTTCACAAATATGATAAATTAATTCATATATAATAAAAAAAATTTATGCACAAATTTGTTGTTAAATATGTTCATGATAGTTTAGTTTATAATTAAAAAATATATTTTATTAAATTAAATTTATAATAATATGGTTAATTTTACCTTATATTTTAAAAGTTATAATTTTAAACATTTTATATCAAAAAATAATTTTATCAACCATATTTTCAAGGAATAAAATAGTTCAAATCCATTGTTCTTATAACAAAATTTTTATAAAAGATTATATTGAAAATAAATTCAATAATATTTAAATATGTTTTTAAATCCATGAACTGTATACAATATTTGTTTATTTATATAATTTTCATATAATTCAAAACCATCATGAATTGTGTATCATCATGAACAAAAGTTAAAACCAAATTATGATAATAAAAAAATATGGATTATGGATTTCAATGAATCAAATATTGATGATTTTTTTAATCCCTATTCTTATATATAACTTAATATCCACAAAAAATATGCATATATTAGAAAACTGATTATTAAAATACTTATCTTGAATTATACAAATAAAATACTATTCTATATTTTTAAAAAAATCACCGTGTTAAAATGATACAAAAACACACACATAAACACATTTGATTTTTCATGCATGATACATGAAAAATGATATCATGTGTTTCAATGATTATAAATTTATTCACGTGTCATGATAATTGTGTTTTTCAAATAAAATAAATGAAACAAAGTTTTATTCCATATAATTAGAAGAATAAAATCAAATAAAAAAATCAAAAGGTATAATCATGTATCATGATAATCATAACTTATTTCCATTTTACAAAAAAATCTTAACTTATACTTTTATTCATGCATCCCTACAATCATACATTTCTTTTATGTTTTATCATTTAATTTTTCAATGTTTTTTATCTTATTTTTGAAGATTATTTATGTTCTTTATGAGATAGTTATTAATTGACAAAGATAATACATATTCCTATAAAAAAAATATAATGGTCAAAATAGAAACTTCATTAATATAACAGCTATAATAATTTTATTTTATATATCCATATAATATTTATAAATAGAAGAAAAAATATTTTTTATCACATAATATTATTTTTCATAAAATATTAATATTGAGATATCTGCAGAACAATCTTACTCTAAAATCATATTTCTTTGGAGACATATAATTATTAGTCATATAGAACATTTAATTAGTGTAGAAATATAAAATTTATCCATTTTTAGAGAGGTTATATATCCATAGAACATATATAAATTTCATGAGAAAAAATTATCTCAAAGAGAATATTGATTAAACATTTATTCAGAACCGTAGAACATTATAAATACAGAAAAATGAATGAGTTTTTAAAAATTTCAATGATAAAAGTGCTTCATGAATATATTTAATCCAAAATTATATTTCCTTAAATTTAATATCATAAATCCATGACTTCCTAATTACCTATAAAACTATATTTCATTAAAATTATTCAGTATAATAAATTATTTATGATATAATATTGAAGATTATACCTAGATAAGAGGGAAGGGAGGCATGATTATTCTAGGGGAAATGAATTGAAACACTGTTAGTGAAATAAAATTCACACAATAAACCAATAGGGGTATCAAATAGATAGAGTGTGAATTAGTGGGAGGTGTTTGTAGGGGGAGGGGTTGGTTGGGAGTTGCGCATGGGGGAGGGGCCATAGAGGAAGGAATTAGGGGTGAAAATAGGGGAAATGAAATACAATATTTTCAAGGGAAGCTTTGTTTAGTGGGGGTTTCATGCAGAGGTGGGGGACTGAGGAGAAATTAGAGAGGAGGGCTATTAGAGCAGATGAGGGACATTTGAAAAATAGGTGGGGTAGTTGGTATAGGATTGAGTCATCATAGGGGAGTAGTGTAGGGAAGGGGAATTAGTGGGAAGAATCAGGGCGGGGTGTGGGGAATAAAGTGAGGTAAAGAGGGAGAAAATAAGTAAAAGGGAAAATTTTGGGGTTATTTTTAAAAATTGGACAATGATTTCCATTTTGTGGTCAGAATTAGAAGAAAGAGTAGAGGCCAAAGAGAAGTTGTCCATTCCCCCAAGCTACAAATAGTGATTTCTATAGTAGTGTAGTGACTAGGGTTTTTAGTGAGAAAGACTTGGCTCATTTTTGTTTCATGAGTGTCTTAGGTTCTATAAAGGTGTAAAATGCAATGAACCATTGTATATTTACTTGAATCATCACCCAATCAAGCATGCCACAATAATCAAGGCATATTATCGACTTTCTTAGGCTAGAATCTAGTTCTAGGGTATTAAGTATAAACAAGTGGGAATGATTTCACACTCACATAATCATATAATCAGGAATACGAAACTAATAAGAATCCTTCATGACTTATCTAGATGTTGGGTATCCATGCATATCAAATAAATAAATTCAAATAAATAAACAAACCAAACATGGAATAGTTAAATAAAAATATTTCCAAAAAAAGCAACTAGATCACCAAATAAAATACAGTGGAATAAAATTAAATAATAAAAATATAAAAAAAACTCAGCCTAATTGGATGATACAATATCAAAAATATAAATCAAAACTCAAACAAATCCAATAAAACCTCTACATAACCCTTAATCACTCACCACATAACTCTACATCAAACAAAATACCTAAAATAATATAATAAATGAGGTCAAATATTGGGAACTTGATAGAAAAATATAAGAGCTTCACACACACACACACAAACACAAGTGTATATGTACATTGTGTTCCAATCATTCTAACTATGATTTCACTAAGGATTTATACAGTTCCTTTCATACTATATGTCACACCTCAATATTGATTTTAGGTATGAAATGCTAGTCTTTTTTTTAATTTTATATTCTTTCCTATCCTCTTGGTTGGATTTGACCAGCTTTGATCATTTTAACACTACTTCTATTGAGGTTTATAGAATGAACACATCTCTTACACCATGAATGTGTCAAATCAGAGAGCCTGATTCCAATAACTATTGGTTTTGAGCATAAACATTGTTTATTCCATGAACCATCCAAACTAAAGTGATTCATGGAATGAATATTATTTCACTCCGTGAACCCATTAACCCATATTTAAAATCCCCCCACCATTTTTCATCGGTTGGATTTAACTCTATTTTACTTTATTTTTTATAATCTCAAACATGGCCATATTTCTCTCACCTATACTTCTTCTATCCTTCATTATTGGTGTGAATTATATTGAAATTATCCTTATATCTCCAAGGAACTTCACGTTAAATTGGTTTCTTTAATATTATTTTGATCTTTCCTCTTTATCTCATATATTTTACTTCCCCCTAAAGGGTTTATTGGATCCAAATTTATTGACGGGAATTTTTGATTTAGTATTTTTTCTTTCTTATTAGAAGACTTCTTTTTTATTTGGATTATGGATCTCGTTTGTTTTTTTAAATTCCAAGTGTTTGAGGTAAGTTGTTTCGTGAGATGAATTTTTCATATAAACCTTGGTTTCTTGTACATGTTTAAATTTGTCTTCAATTTATTTTAAAGGAATGGTTTTGATTCTTTGAAATCTGTTTTGAGTTCTACAAATGTATTGATGGTGAACCCATTTTTCAAGGAATAATTTTCCTAGTTTTGGGGTTGTTTATATTGTATTTGATAAAGATTTATTTTGATTAATGAAACACCACTTTAAATGGTTTTATATTTTGGAAAAGGTTTCTTCTTATAAGTGAGACATCCCATGGGAGCCTAGGTTTTAGGTAGGACATATTGGGAAAGAATGACTAGGTATGGTTGGCCTCCCTTTCATTTAATATACACTAACAATGAAAAAAAAATTGGTAAGGTAAGGAGACACATGTTAGTGATCTCCAATCCCTAGTCCTAATTTATTGGGAAGTGAATGTGTACCTAGTTATTTATCATTTTTTATTGAGGTACGATGATTATAGATATATATAACCTAATAAAATTAGGACTCCTTACCATGTTTCTATATTGTTTTATTTGCCAATTGGTTATTTATCTATTCCCTTCCTTTAAACTATGAAAAAGTATTTATTCTCCCTATTTTCTATAAAATTATGAAAATATTATCACCTTGTATTTTATTCCTTTAAATTAAGACTAATTATTTTATTTAATAAGTTTTTATTATTAATCACTTGGTGGGATCCTACTGGGCTTGTTGTAATCACACTCTAAATACACCCATTAGGTTTGTGTATACTTTGTTATGTTTGATACAGGTAAAGTCAAAGAACCTATTGAAGCTGTTGGATATTAATACTAGTCGGGCATGAGTTATGGTGGTGTCATGGTGGGATGCTAACCCACATGTTATACAGAGACGTGTTGCAGTCTTTTGGTTTACTTTGTTTTATCCTTGAGACTAGTACTTTTATTTCCTTAGTGTATCTCCTATATTTTCTTATTTTGTATCTGGATTTGCCTTTTCTTATTTCACAATTTTTTAGGTTTTCATTTATTTATGTTACTTTTTGGAATGTTATTTATTATATGGTTCTTGATAGATCCTAGTTTTAATGTATCATTTTAAGGAAATAATTCTCATAATAAATACTTGATTCCCCAGTTCTTTTCACTAGGAAATAGGGATTGAAAACACCCTTTGGTCCTTATTAAAGGTAATATCATGTGTTCACATAGGGGATGACCCATGATGGTTCAAGAGAAATTTGTATCAAAGGATGCTATTTAGTCTATGTTTTTTCTCTTATAAAAGGGAATTCCCATGTGTGGCCTTTTCAAACACTCCACACATGGTAACCCCCCTCCCCCATGAAGAGGTCACTGCCCTGAGGTAGAGCCCCAGCCGGGGAAGGAGCTATTGCCAGCCGAGATGGAAGAGTGTCTTAGAGGGTGACAGCCCGATCGACGATGGTTCGTCAAAGCAATCCATCAGCATATTGGGCCGCGACTCATTTTTCCTGCCATGTGGAGACCGAGTGACCCGGAAATATGGGTGGATCCTGGGGGAGAGGCTTGTCTCCCAAAAGCGGACTCCCAGGATTCGAACCCTGAACATCCCAAAGAACGACATTGTTGTACCACTCTCCTTCACCACCACACCACCGCTGAATTGGTAAAACGTGTTGATGTGTAACAAGGTATTGGGCTGGCCTGCCCACCTGCACGTCGCACATCCCCATTGAAGCCCAAGGTGGCCAACCCTTGGGCTTAGTCCAGTTACCAATGGGGTAGATGGGCACATGAGTGGTTTTATAGAATATAGTGTGTGTTTCCTTGCGAGGACTCGAAACCGGAACCATGGGGTCCGAATGCCATCACCTTTAACCAAATCACCCATTCCCCGCGGGCATGCTATTTGGTTTATGTGATGTGGGATATCTTGGTAGAAAGAGTGAGGACTTTCAGGACTGAAATGATAGGTTATGAGTATGTGACAAGCCATATCTCATCATAATTAGTGTTAGTTACTCAGAGATGTCAGGAAATGGGTAATTTTAAGTTATGTTTTGGTTTTATTTGTTATTTCATTGAGGTTCTTGATTTTTCAATGATTTTGATGGAATTTGTTCACATGTTTGATGATTTCCCTTTTTCTTTGATGTTGTGTAGTACCACTCCACCTTGAAAACATCAAGTGAATTCTCAAAAAGGTGTTGTGGATCATGTTCCATGGGATAATCCTCAATTCGATCAGAATCCTGTCAAGGTTGTGGTGTACAATGTCTATGGTATGGACTAAGGTGAATCTCTAGTATCTGATCAATATAGATATGTGTATATAGGGTATAGCAGAGATAGGGATCAAGACTAAGTGTTTCTCCAAAAAATTCCATGATACTTACAAGGGATTAATGATCCTTATGAAGTATAAGAATGGTTAAAGAAAGTTGAGAAGATATTTGACATATTGAAGTCTCCAAATTCTATTAAAGTGAAGTGTAATTTCTATAAGCTTTAAGGCCATACTTGAAGGTGGGTTATTTTGTGGTTTTGGAAATGAATCATGAGGGTCTGGAGTGTAAGGAATTTAAATCCATTTTACTTAAGAGTTTTACCCAAAAAATGTTGATATTTTCTAAGATGATGGAGTTCCTCACATTTAAAAAAGGAAACTAGAAAGCAATGGATCATTCAAATCACATTTTTTAACTCCCCCCCTTTTATCTTGAGTTTTTATTGGATGGAAAATATAAAGGCTTAAAGGTTTCATATGGGTCTATGGATAAATATATCTACCTAGGTATTCATGATGAAACTTTACACCAATACTGAGATTATGGATAGGGTATTAATGGATGAAATTTATCATCCAATAAATTTAGGATTTTTTGGAATTCCTCCCATGTCTAGTAATAGTTATAGTGGACCTTTTAGAAGGAAGAGGAATCAGAATGAGTTTTGTAAAGGATGTGGTAGTGGATCCCATAAGCAGACATATCCCATGCTCTCTACAACAACTAAAACAGGCTATATTAATTTCTACTAGTGTGTTAAGACAAGGCCTATAAAACATTCATTATTATATGTTCCAAATGTTTTGCTCTCATGTTTAGACCTCTGTTATTTTTAATGATTATATTAGGACTTCTGTTCCCAATGAAGTGGTTTAGGCACTTCAGCACCGAGAGGGTCAATGGTATAGTCAGATGCTTCCAAGGTAGTTGGTTTCCATCTACATACTTATGTAATCTATGTTAACTAATATCATGGGTTGAATCCAATGATTCTAGACCCTTAATTCATTAGTATGAATAAATCATCTTTTGGGATGAGTATTTTCATGTAGTGGATGAGTCTAGTGAAAATCGAGGCAGGAACTCCAAATATGAGAGGTACTATTTTCATTACTTCATCTATAGTGACTAATCTATTTTATAATGGTTCCTTTAAATATTTTATATTAATAAAACTTTTGAATATATTAAATCTCGAAATATAACTCTTCCATATGTTATCTAGTTATATATTCCTCTTAAAAAGAAGAGGGACCAAGGATCCTAATGCCCCTCATGCACCTACTCTATATCTTAAGTTGAACTAGCATAGGATTTCTTAGTCCTCAAAATAGACCTCTATGATGTTATTATCACGATGGACTAGATGGTTTCACATAAATCTTAGATTTATTATTATCATTGGTGGGTGTCCTTTACTACCCCAAATGGGAAATCCCATATGATTTAATGAGAATGGGATCTGAGGTCTAGACGAGCAAGACCTCCACCACTACATTTTGGTATATAGATCATATATTTCATGAATATAAGGATACTTTCATCATGGTATTCATATATTACATATTTTATTTCTAGAATCTAGGAATATCATGAGATTCATATGAGAAGTATTTTGGGAACCTTGAGAGATCACTACCTTTATTATAATCTATCGAAGCTTCATTTCTAGATCTGAGAAGGTAAATTCATGGGGCATGTGATCTCAAAACATTCCATCTTAGTTTATCTTGATGATACCAAGGTCATCATGTCATGTGAGGTGTGTAGAAATGTATTTTAAATTTTAAGATTACTGGATATGGAAGATATTATCACTGGTTACCAACATATTTCTAAAATATGGAATCACTATTAACATACCTCACTAGGAAGGGAGTGAAATTATCATTGGATTCATTATGTTAGGTTTTGTTCGATGAGTTGAAATTATGTTTGACCTCAACTGCAATCCTTATTTTACTAGAAGTTGGATAGGGTTATATTCTATATTGTGATGCTTTAGGTGTAGGTTTGGGTGTCATTCTTATACAGGGAGATCATGTGGAAGCATATGAAACTTGAAAAATTCATCCATATAAAAAGAACTAACGCACACAGGATCTATAACATGTATTAATCAAGTATACCCTTGAGATTTTGTGACATTACCTTTTTAAGGGAAAGGTTCACCATCTATTCTGACAATTTGGTTTGAGATATATCTTTTCTTAGAAGGACATAAACCTTTGGAATAGTTAGCGAGTGGAGAAAATTTATTCATTTGAATTTGGCATCACCTAAACACAAGGAAAGGGAAATATTTTCATCAACTCTTTTAGTAGGAAGTTTCCCTCTTAGGTTTTTATAGAGTCAATGGATGAATGAAAACTCATGGGAATATTCACTAATATACACTTATATTAAAAGGAAGAAGGGGCTAATATTTATCTAGTGAGTATTTATCTGAAAATGTATCTTATTGAGTTTATTTCTAAGTGAAGTAGTGGGATAATGATTCCGTTAGTTTCAGGGATTCTTTATGTAGTGGGGAGACCATTGTTGAGGCGTCTCTCTCTAGTGGGTATTCAATAATTTAGAAACTAGTGTTTTATTCCTTCAACCACGATAAAGGTTGTAATGGATTATTTTCATTAATCTTATTGTGATATTAACACAAACACTAATAAGATGTATTTTGATATAAATCATCAATTATGGTGGCCTATTTTGAAATAATACATAGCTGATTTCATATCTCATTTATTTACATGCCAACAGATTAAGGTCGAGCACCAAAATCATTCCAATTTACATTAACCACTCCCTATGTAAATATGTAAATGGGAAGTGATATCTATAGAATTTATTGTTTGGAAACCATATAATAATTAGGGTAATAATTCCATATGGGTGGTGATTGAATGATTTTTCTAGTTAGCTCATTTCATACTGATCTTGGATACCAACAAGGATGAAAAGTTAGGAAAACTGTATGTGGAGGAGATTATGAAGTTGTATGTGGTACCATCAGCTATAATTTCAGATAGATACCCCTAGTTTTCCACTTAGTTTAATAAATCAATTATTGAGGTGATTAAATCTAGTTTTAGGATGTTAATATCCCACAATACTTAGATATATATAAAATTAGAGTGAGAAATTCAAATTCTGGAGGATATGCTCCCACATGCATCCTGGGATTTAGAGATTCTTGGGAGTTTTAATTGGTAATAGTCTAATTTTCTTATGACAATAGTCACCAATAATACATTAGAATATATCCCTTTGGATTCTTGTATAGTTTTCCTTTCAAATCACCCCTTTATTGATCTAAATTCAGGGAAGCTTCTTTGGTTGGGATGAGTATTTTTCAAGAGACAATGAAAATGATCTAAACAATTCATCAACTATTAGTTATGGCTTAAAGATTTCATAAATATTATTTGGAGTATCAAATAAATACTTTGGAGTATGTTTTTGGTGACTAGGTGTTCTTGAAAGTTTCACCTCAGTTGGGTTACTGATTTCCTGAAATTCATAGGAAATTTGCCCCAAGGTATGGGGGTCCTTTTGAGATTGTTGAGTAGATTAGAAAAGTGTCATATTGATTGGAACTACCAAATATATTGACTTTTATTCTTGATGTATTTCATGTTTCTTAGATCAAGAATTATCATCCTGAATCTCCTCACATTCTAAATTGGGAGATACATGATTTTGAGCTGGATATGTTAGTAATTAAGAAAACAGTTCAGATAGTTGAATCCTAGGAAAATATCCTACATGATAATTCCATGTTGTTAGTTAGAGTTCAGTGGAAGCATAGAATAAAATTTCATGAAATTTGTGAGTGAGAATTTATTATGAGGGATAAATGGCCTTACCTATAATTTTATCAAACTTTTTTAAATTGACTTTCTATGAAAATAAAGTTATATGGTGGGAAGAATTATCACACATTGGTATTTACTTAATGTATGGAATATTAGTCTTTCATTATTTTATTTTATTTTTTGGTCTTTCCTATCCTCTTGCATAAATTATACCCTATTGATGGTTTCATTACTGCTACTATAGAGGTTCAAATTGTGAACATATAATTCACACTATGAATGTGTTGAGGTGGAGATCATGATTACCACAATTGGTGGTTTATGAACCAAACCACCTATTTACGCCATAAACTAGTCATGTTGAAGAGATTCAAATTGTGAATTTTGTTTCACAATGTGAACCCATTAATCCAACTTTTATTTTTTTCCATGACCCCCCTTGGTTTGATTTAACCCTACCATTCCATTATTTTTTCTACTCTTGAACCTATCAATATTTATCTCATCATAACTTCTTATATTCTTTATTATTTTTGTAATTTTAGTGGTAATTATATGTAGATCTGTAAGGAAATTCATGGTAAGTGGATTCTCTGATCTTCCTTTTATCTTTCCTCCTTCTCTCTTATTTTTCCTTCCACCCAAAGGTTATGGTGGCCTAGGTTTTGTCAGATTTGAATTTTGTGATGGCAATTCGTGATTTAGGGTTTTCTCTTACTTATAAGGAGTATTCTCCCTCTTTGGATTATTGAACCCATTAAGTTATGGTTAATTCCATGTTTTTTAAGTATTTTGTTTCATGATATGAATTTATTATCTGAATATTGATTTATTTCAGATATTTAAACTAGTTTTAAACTTTTCTAAAGGAATGGTTTTGATCCCTTGAAAACTGTTTTGAAGGACACAAATCCGTTGACATTGAAACTATTTTTCAAGTCATGTTTATTCTTATTTCTGGGGATGTTTGAATTTTATTTTATAAATCTATTTTATGATCAACGAAACAACCCTTGAAATAGTTTTTATATTATAAAAAAGTTACCTCTTTGATAGGGGATAGACCATGGGAGCCTGTGTATTATGCAAGTGATGTTGGACAAGGAAAACTAGGAATAGTTAGCCTCTCTAGTATTGTATATATTCTATAACTCTAACTAAAACATTAAAAATGTAGGGAGACACATGTTGGTGATATCCAATCACTAGGACTATGTTATAGGCTTGTGAGTGTGCACCCAATCTATTTACATTGTCATTTAGGTGTGAGGATCCTATCTATACCTAATTATATATAACTTAAGACTACTTTCAATGGTGCTAAAATATATATTTTTCCAAATTATTTAATTATTCTACATTTCCATTATGTTTTTCAATGTTTTTATTCTCTATATTTTATGGAAAATTATGAAAATATTATCTCTTTCAGTTTTATCTCTTTTAAATTTATCATAATTCGTTAATTTATTAAATTATTCTTTTAAAACACTTGGTGTAATCCTACTAGTCTTGTTGTGATCACACCCTACACACCCCAAATGAACGTATTTAGGAATTTTTATGTATGATTAATGTAATAAAAAGGGATCATTTGGAGGTGGTGGGTATTCGTACTAGTTTGGTATCAGTTATGGTGGTGGAATGTTGTGATATTGAACCACATGTAATATGGATATGTGATATAGTATTTTAGTTTACTTAATTTTATTACTTTGACTGTTATTTGAATTACCACATTTTCTATCTTATCTTATCTTTTTTTTGTCTGGATCTGTCTTATTTTACTAAAAACTTTTTCTAGGTTTTCATTTATTTATGTCACTTATTAGAATGTTTTTTTTATTTTTTTGTTCTTGACATATAATTGTTTTATTGTTTCTTTTGGGTAAAATTATAAACAAATATATTTCTTGATTCTTAGACACTTGTCGCTAGAACATGGGGTCTTGGAATACCCTTTATGACTTATCATGGGCTAGATTGAGTGTTTGTTTTAGGGATAACTTGGGTTAGTTCATGACACTAAATTTCATAAATTGTAGTTTGAAAATAATTTATAAAATATTATTTTCACATAAAGAAGAATAAAAAAAGAAATTATTATACTTTACCCATTTCTTTAAAAAGCCTCGGAGAAAGATTTTAAAAATGAGTCGCATTCAGACTAAAACTATAATTTTAAACCAATATAATAAATAAAATATTTTCTTTAAAATATCCTTAAAAACATGAAAAGTGGACTCTTATCAAAACCAAAACAAGCATTTCTTCCTATTTTCCAAAAAAATATATCGAATTCTCATTTCAAAATAAACATCACTTTCCCATTTAAAAAATACAATTTCCAATCTGTTTTTAAATTTGTTTGAATATGAAAAAAACCACAAAAAAAGAATAATATAAACTTGAACATATACAAAGATATTAACTATGGGAAATTAGTACAACCAATAGATGGTTCCATAAAATCACAAAAGAGTTAAGGTATAAAATAAGACATGTGAGGAATCCCAAAAATAACCCATAATAAAAACTGAGCATAATTGAAAAATATATATTATGTAAAAAATATATAAAATTAATGGATCATCGGATGCTATCTGTCTACATGAAACTAAGGATTTCTGGAGGTCACACATTATCACTCTGTCACAACCCATCCTTTTTGATCACTTAGTATAACCAGGCCACAATACCTAGACAAAGAATAATATATACTATGTGGATGACTCATACTAACCATATAAAAATCACCTAATATTCCCATGATATCAAATAATATTGGTGAGAAAACAATCAATCATGAGATAATTACATAAAAAAAATAATTTAAAATAATCTTCATCTTATTGATACTTCCTTCTCAAGAAACAACCCCTTTCTAATCATTTAATAATCATAAATAAATAAATCCCCTAATGGGGATATAATCCATAACTATAATAATATAAAAAATTGGGATAAACATTAAAGGTATTCAAAATTTCAGAAAAATTAATTTATAAAGTACCAAATGAGCCTTTCAAAAACACTATTGATATTAAAATCCATTTTAAATCCTTTTAAATCCATGTAGAAATAAACTATTTCCTTTTAAAGTACATTAAAATGATAACATGACTCTCAATTATTAACAAAATTTCACATAGGTTAATCCCACAAATTTTTATAAACCCATATTTTAAAAACATTTAATATCTCTTTAAAATATAAATTGGTGTCAAACATCCCTTTGAAACACTTAATATCATTTTAAATCACCACTTTGGAATTTTCAAAAACACTTGGCGTGCGGTAACACCATGCTAAGTATAGAAACCATTTGAAAACCATTTAAAATCCCTCATGGGTAATATATATTTTTATAATTTGTTAATAATATCATTTAAAACATCCATGAATCTCATTTAATGTAATATAAAGGAAGGATATAAAAATACAAACCTTGATTCACGTGAAATCAAGCTAGAAGAAGTATCATTCAATAATGGAACCTAAAAAAAGAAAGAAGACAACCTCCTAGATCCCTAAACAATCAAATCTAGATGTTTATAACCATCCCATACCTTGAAATTAACCCATACAAAGATTAATATTTTTGATAGAAGGAAAAATTGAGGGGAAAGGAAGAAGGGAGAAGAGAGAAGGGAGAAAGGAAGCACCAACCTCAATAGAATGTTTATAATCAAAGGAGTAAGTAAATGAATACAAGGAGGAATAATGAGAGATAGGAGGATATCCATGATATTTACTATGTTTTTAACATATGAGAGAGATGGGATAAAGGGGGACAAAACCCCTACAAAGTTTAATTGAGAAACACTAAAAACTCATAAAAATTTAAACCAGATAGGGAATCAATATGACATGGTCCTATAAACTATAACATGGATCCCCTTACTAAACCCCCACTATAGTGAACCCTTCATGTAGTGCGGTGAGGTTTTCCTCATTCGAAACATTCCTTGGCATTTAGCACAACCTATAGTGTGGATAAACTTGATTGGGTAGAGTTTACCACCCAAGAACTTGACTACTATGTTGTGGAGACCCTTAACTAGGAAGGACCATAAGTTCTAGGACATAGTACTCCATGGTGTATCTAATTAGTTCCATGGAATAGATTTCCTCCACCAATGAGCTTTATGGTTCATCCCTTAGTTAGTTCCATGGTCACATATTTCCTAGAAATATTGGGGGAAGGACCTCACTGAAAAAAAAGAACCCCATTGTGCAACCCAAGGTTTATAGAGCAGACTCCATATTCTAGAAAAATTAAAAAAGGGAGAGGTAAGATTTGGTGAAACCTCCCTTATAAACAACATGGTACACTGTCACCAAGTCCTAAAACTCCATGGGGATTCATGAAACTACCAAAAACCAATAGAAACACACATAAGCTTCAAAATAGCATAAAATTTAAAAAATATTAAATATCACAGTGACATGGGAATGTCACAATTCTCCCCACCATATTACTTTCTTATCGCAGAATGTCATTGAAAAAAGGTAGAGATAGTAACATTACAAAACATTAACACTCAGATAAAGTAGTGAGGGGGAAGGGAAAACTGGAGAAGATCCTATAAAAAGGAAATCAAAACTTACCATAATTCCTCAAAATCCATGGGATGAATCACCAAGAATCACTAAACCACCTCACTCATAACCCAAATTACAACCATCCAACATGAATATATAAGAAAACGGATACCTATCATTGGTATCTAATAGTGAAACTACTTTTTCTTACATGACTATTGCAGTATCTTAATGATAAACAACATTACAGCTATACATTCAAGGATCAGAAGGTTTAATATCTTGGGAAAATTAGGATCATACATCACTTGTACATAATAAATAATAATAATTATTGAAATCCCCCTTCTTTATCTACTTAAAATATCTCACTTTTACCTTTGTAAATATAGTCACAATAGGATAAAAACCAAAGAAATGGGTGATCTAAAATCCCAGTAAGGGTAAGGATGCAATAGAAGAAGTAAGAGACATGAATCAATAGAACATGGTGAGAATAATAATAATAATCATGGGATCATTTCTATAATCATGAGGAAGATATTTGAAATAAAATACTATATTGTGGTGATGCATAAAAATGAAACATCATGTCACAGTGGCCAAATACTACATATAGTTATGAACAAAGCTAGCATCATATTCACACATAACATATGTGCATAAATAAAAACATCATTTTTGTGAAACAATATTGCATCATGTACACACATAATACATAATATCTCATGAGGTAAATCATAGTAACCAATGCATTGGAGGGAAATATAATTCTAGGCCCACCCATCACATCATAATATTCATATTATCATGCATGCCACATAGAATGAATAACAATTAAAATCATGAAATAACTCATATAAAAGAATGGGTTTCATAATTATTTCATCCCGAAAAATTTCATGAATAAACTCAAGATTATGAAATGCATAATGGAAAGAATATTTTTTATAAACATCATCATTATTATAGCGACCCATACTTTACATACATGTTTAATACTTCAAAATTGAATAATACTTATTACAACATATAACAAAACCATGAAAGGACCGTATAGGTATAGTGTCTTTAAAAACTGGGAAACATAAACAACTGGTTCATAAAGCATCTACACTGTCTCCCATTTATTTCCTCATATCTATAGTCCCATTTTGGAATATATTACTTAATACCCTTCTTCCTGACCTGGGGAAGTAAAACATATAAAAGGGTGAGGTCAAATGCTCAGTAAGGGTAAACAAAAGAAATATCAATTACATCAAATTCATAAGAACATAACATTTTGAAAATATTAACCTGCAAAAGAGATCATAATTTCATAACATGGGATAAATCATGGTAGTGAAATGTAATCCCAATAATAATAACTTAAAACACGAAACTTTGTGGCATACACACATAATCATAGAGAATCATTTCTTATTAGTGAAGACTCATTGCCAAGACTATCTTAGGGGACATAGTCTATTTCTGAACCAAGTTCACTCCTCATTTCAGTCCTGTTTCACTGAACCAGTTTAACCTGCCATTCCAGCCATGTCTATCTCATGAGATATAAAATATTTACCCAATTAATTGGAGGGAGATATAGGTCCCACCCATCTCATAATGGTATCATTCTTATGTGTTCCACAAAATCATAAATCATACATCATTGCATAACCCATGTAATAAAAATGGAATTCTTAAACATCTTGACGTCATAAAAAAATTCATATAAGATAAAGGAATTCATAAAAATAATTCCACCACAACATGATCAAATCAATGTAATAATAGGTATAGAAACAGAACCCTATATTATCTTAGATGGAAAATAATTTTGATAAAAAAAACTTGAACTCCATTCTTGAGGAAAATATCCTTTCTACTTCAAAAACATTTTTCCTTTCTTAACATGTCATACAATTTTAAACTAAAAGAAGTTGATTAAAAATAAACATGAAAACTTGTAAAGGAATATTCTTGGAAATAATGTTTTAAAAATCTATTCATGCCGTATAATTTAAAAAAAACATTCTTCTCGTACTTTTGTCGAAAAGTCAAAAAGTACTTCGTACGAAAAACGAAAAAAGATTCCTTTCATATCCTTTACTAAAAACTCACCGAAGGGTAAACTTGGATTTAAACAATTGTAGGTGGATGGAAACAATATTACATATTGAGGGAACATGGATGTGGATGATAAAATACACCCCAGTAAATACGAAAGTATAAACAATCTCGGATAAAAATGAGATTGTGATATTTTCCCTTACCTTAGGTCCGATTTTCTTCGTAAGTGTCCGAACCTCCTGTATAATGATTTAAATAATGTTATTAAGTTATTCTATAATCATAATTATTGTTATGATATCATATATGGTCCTATTCTTAGCATCTTATTAGTAATATTTCATTATTACTTGTTATTCGGGTGTTTATTACTTTTTGTTCTTATGCGTGTTTTGTCGAATAAATTATTATTCTTCTCTTTAGGTTATAGATACCTCATTTAGAGAATGGTATTAGTGTACTATATATCATATTTATTAATTAAATTCATTTATATAATCATTATGTAATGAAGATCATGTAGAACGAATCACATCACATTGTGGAGACGGTATTCCGTACGTACGCACGAGCGACGATATCGTTCCCATGATCGTGGAATTGTATTGGAGTGTATGTATACTATTCAGAATCAATAACACTTTACAATAATCATATATTGTTATTTATTTTCACCATTATACCCATACAAGTAAGGTGGTTATGGAAAATAGATTACACCACGGCATGGAGACGGTATTCCGTACGTATGCACGCGCGGTGATTTTGTTTTCCGTAGGATGGATAGATGGTGAAATAGGGTTGTTTCATAATTATAATAACATATCAGTATATTATTGATACTGATGTTATTAATTCATAATGAAACAACTAAAGAAGAAGAAGTGTAAGAAGAAATAAAGTTGAAATAATCGGTAACAGACATTACCTCTTCTTTGAAGCGCCTCTTTGAGGCCTCCTCTTAGGGCACTACAATTGGTCTTTGAAGAATAGCAGGACCTCTAGGATGTTTCTAAGGAAGTGGGGAAGTGAAATGGGCAGGGATTGTCCAAGATTTAAGGCTCAAATTGGTGTGAGTAGGAGAGGGAGGAGGTTCCCTTTTATAAGGGAGGAGAGGGGCACCTTTGGAAATATAAGAAATATTAGATTATATTAAATCCCAAACCCATTTAAAAACTTCCAAAATGACTCATATCCAAATATTAGATGAGATAGGGTTGTAATCACATCAACCAATAAAATTTAGACACGTTAGGAATTTATTTTAAACATTATCAACTTGATTTATCCTTATTTATCAATTTAATTTTATTCGTGGTAATAATATTCTAAATTTTAAATTATTATAAATAATTACATATGTGTTTTGAATTTTCCATAATTTGACACTTTATGAAATTGTGGATCATATAAATTTTAATTTATAATTTTTAAATATATTTGTGATTTTTAAACAATTTTATAATATGTTATTTTTATAAAATAACAATAGTGTCAATTTTGACACTATTCATTTATTTGAATTTAAATAAAATATATACAGAAGATATGTTCGAAATAAAAGCTTTAATAGATTTATAAAATGTCATATTTATCTATAAAATTAGTGGAGCACATCAAATAGTTCATATAATATTTATTTTAATATTTTTAAAACCATTTATTTGATATTTTAATTAATAAAATAATTTCAACATCACTATTGTGTCATAATTAATGATAATTATTTAATCCCTAAAAATTCATAATAATATCTTATGATGTATATAATTGTATTATATTTCTGTATACTATTCATGTTTGAAGTTTCATTAAGTTTATCAATAAATTAAAATTATTATACTTATAAGATTTAAGAAAGTGATATGTTGTCACATTCTTTGGTTTTAATAATAATTAAATTATTTTCATGGAAAAAAGTCTATTAAGTGAATCTAATCCAACCCTTAGGTGATATGGGTCGACTTTTAGTCATCCAATAGGATTTTGGCAAGTGTTAGGGTAATTTTATAATCTTATATTTACCCTTAATTACCAGATTTACCTTTAACTATGGTAAATAAAATTTACCGTAGTTACTATTCATAATGCCCAAAAATAAAAAGTAGCATATTAAAATAATTTGGAACCACTGATTCCGAATATGGAATCCATTTTTCAAAATTCAAAACATATAAGTTGCAGTAATTAATTTAAAATAAATCCCGTTGTTAAGAAAACGAGTTTTAGAAGTTAAAACATTGCCAAAGATTGAAATGTTTTTACCTATGAATTCAATGTGTAATTGATGCTAATGAAATACATTATATTAAATGGTAAATATATATATTCTATTTATACTTTAAAACCATTCAATATTATAATTTAACCATATAAATTATCTCAATGAAAAAAGTTGTTTTTAATTAAAAATTAGCATATTTTTACTATACATCATAATATGAAAGTTATCAGAAAAATATCAAAAATTTATCCAAAGTAAATTTTTATACCCTGATTCAAAAGAAGAATTTTATTTTGTCAAATTGAATTTATAAAAATGTCAAAAACTATATTTAATGTGGGTGCGCCATCAAAAGGCGGTAAAACTACATTTTTTGAAAAATACTTATTTTACCCGAAAAATTTATTTTGTTCTCTTACCAAGTTCTAGAAAATGTGTAAGATGAATAATAAAATTCAAAATGTAGTTAATACTATTAATAATGGCTATTTCATAATAATATATCATTGTTTAGGGAAACCCGGTATTGTGTACTACACACGCTATCGAGGAAGGTCACGATTGCGTGCAATGCAAGCCAAGTTTGTATTGTGTGTTGTGAAAGATTCCCTTGGTGTTGCGTATAACATAAGACAAAAAAAATTTCTCATAAAATCTCATGGTGTTACATTCTACCCCCCTTAAAATAAATTTCTCCCTCAAAATTCGTCACTTCATTACAAACAGATGAGGATACATCTCCCTCATCACATCCTCAAGTTCCCATGTAGCTTCTTCTAATAGGTGGTTCCTTCATAAAACTTTCACCAAGCGAGTGGTCTTGTTCTGTAGGACTTTTTTGCTACGATCCATAATCTCTATTGGTTGTTCTTCATAAGAAAGATCTTACTCTAGCGGTATAACTTCTGAGCTGAGTACATGTGAAGGATCAAGTATGTACTTTATCAGGAGAGATACATGGAACACATCGTGAACTTGAGAGATATTCGGTGGAAGCGCCAATCGGTAAGCTACCTTCCCAACACGATCCAAAATTTCAAAAGGATCGATATATCTAGGCCTCAACTTTCCCTTCTTTCCAAATCTCATGACCCTCTTCCAGGGAGATATTCGTAAGAACACTTTATCACCCACTTCAAACTCTAGGTCTTTTCTTTGGTTGTCGGAATAACTTTTCTGTCGACTCTGAGCTGCTCTTATGTGTTGTTGAATAGATCTGACCTTTTCTGCCATTTCATCAACGAGATCAGGTCCTAATAGCTTTCATTCCCCATCTTCATCCCAACAAGTTGGAGTCCTGCATTTCTTTCCATAGAGAGCTTCATAAGGAGCCATTTGAATACTGGAGTGAAAGCTATTATTATAAGAAAATTCCACCAAAGGTAAGTGTTGATCCCAACCACCTTTGAAATCTATAGAGCAAGCTCTCAACATATCTTCTAGAGTTTGAATTGTCCTCTCAGACTGACCGTCTGTCTGAGGATGATAAGCAGTGCTGAAACTCTACTCTGTATCCAGAGTATGCTAAAGACTTCTCCAGAACTTTGAGGTAAACCTCGGATCCCGATCAGATATAATAGAATGTGGTACTCCATGCAATCTTACCACTTTACATATATCCTGGAAAGCTGATCTAGAGAGAAATCCTCTCTAATAGCAATGAAGTGTGCAGACATTGTAAGACGATCAACTATGACCCAGATAGCATTATTTCCTTAGGATGTTTTAGGAAGTCCAGTGACAAAGTCCATAGTGATGTTTTTCCATTTCCATTCTGGTATGGGTAATGGTTGTAACATCCCATTAGACTTCTGTTTCTCAGCTTTAACTTGCTGACAAACCAAGCATCGAGAGACATATTCATCAACATCTCTTTTCATGCCATCCCACCAGAAGTACTCTTTCAGGTCCCTATACATCTTCGTGCTTCAAGGATGAATAGCGAATGAAGAACTATGAGCCTCATCCAGCAGCTCCTTCTTTAATTCGGGGATGGGAGGAACACAAACCCGATTCCTGAACTTTATTATCCCATCACAATCAAGGTTGAATTCATGAACATTTCTCACCTTCTTTTGTAACTAGACATCTTCTTTCTGTGCCTCTTGAATCTTTACATGTATAGATGGTTGAACATTCATTAGAGAAAGATAATATTTCTCCCCTTCCATTAAAATTCCAAGATCCATCCTTTGTAAAGCCATAAATATTGGATCTTTTGTGATCCTCATCATGGATAATCTATCATGGTCTTGTCGACTTAATGTGTCTGCTACCTTGTTTGCTTTCCTAGGGTGGTAATGGATTGAGCAGTCGTAATCCTTAATCATCTCCAACCATCTTCTTTGATGCATATTAAGCTCCTTTTGTGTGAAAATATACTTTAAACTTTTATGATTAGTATAAATATCACACCTTTCACCATAAAGGTAATGCCTCCAAATCTTTAATGCAACGATTACCAAAGCTAACTCCAAATCATGAGTTGGGTAATTTTGCTAATGGATTTTCAACTGTCGTGAGACATAAGCTATCACCATATCATTTTTCATGAGAACACATCCTAGTCCCTTCTTGGATGCATCACTGTAGATCACAAACCTTCCTCCACTGCATGGTAGTGTGAGCATAGGTGCACTGGCTAACCTTCTTTTTAGCTCTTTGAAATTTTCTTCACATTCCTCCGTCCAAACAAACTTAACTCATTTTCGAGTCAACTTGGTGAGTGGGTTAGATAACCTTGAAAAATATTTCACAAAACGTCGGTAATATCCAGCCAAACCAAGAAAACTTCAGATCTCAGTTACTGTTGTCGGTCTCGACCATCTTTCGATAATCTCTTTTTTTGATGGATCCACAGTTATCCCCTCTTTTGAGATTATGTGACCCAAAAATGCAACTTTTTGAAGCCAAAATTCACATTTGGTAAATTTGGCATAAAGCTTCTCTTTTCTTAGGGTCTTTAATACAATTCTCAAGTGATCTTCATGTTCTTCCTTGCTCTTTGAATAGACAAGAATATCATCTATAAAGACTACCAAAAAATGATCAAGATAGTCTCTAAAGACTCTATTCATCAGATCCATGAAGATAACAGGGGAATTAGTAAGACCAAATGGCATCACTATAAATTCATAGTGTCTATACCTTGTACGGAAATCATTATTTGGTATATCCTCCCTTTTGACCCTTAATTGATGATACCCTAAACGAAGATCAATCTTGGAAAAGTATTGAGCTCCGCGTAGTTGGTAAAATAGGTCATCAATGCATGGGAGAGGATATTTGTTCTTGATAGTGATCTTGTTAAGTTATCAATAATCAATGCAGAGTCTCATTGATCCATATTTCTTATTAACAAACAGAATAGGTGCTCACTAAGCAGACACACTAGGGCATATGAATCCTTTATCAAGATTCTCTTGGAGTTTCTTCTTCAATTCCTGCAACTCAATTGGGGCCATTCTATATGGTGTCTTTGAAATAGGCAAAACACCTAGTACGAGTTCTATTAAAAACTCAACTTCAAGATTTGGTGGAAGACCTGGAAATTCCTCCGGAAAGACATCATAAAATTCATGAACAATGGGAATATTATTAATCGTGACTTTCTCTCCAACCATTTGAGATAAATAACCTTCATTTAGTGGAATCAAGACCCATAAGATGGTTGAAATTTCCACTGGAAGGTTATGTTCATCCTTGCATCGATAGATGATCATAGATTGATCTGGAATATGAAATGTGACTTCCCTTATTTGGAAATTGATATGGGCTTCATATAAAGAAAGCCAATCCATTCCAAGAATCACATCAAATTATACTATAGGAAGGATCACAAGATTTGCAGGAAGCACTTTCCCACAAACTTCAATCAGAGAAGAATTGTAAACTTTTGATGCGACTGTTGTTCCATTAGGAGTTGTCACAACCAACTCAACATCTAATTGTTGAGGTAATACGGTGATACCCTTAGAAAATTCTTCAGAAATAAAAGAGTGGGTGGATCCAGAATCAAATAAAACGTTTGCTACTTTAGAGTGGATGGTAAGTGTACCTCTCACCACTACATTGTCGTACTCCACATCACCGATAGTAATTGCATGTGACTATCCTTTGTCTTTGGCCTTAAGAGTTTGTTGACGTCGATCATCATCATCAACCCTTGGATTTGGGCATTGATTGTCATAATGCCCCATATACTTGCACTTGATACATTGAAGTGTAGTAGGTTCATTCTGTGTATCCCTTCCTTTTTTTGCATCATTAGACATCTTCTTCCCATTATTTCGATGTTCAATTGCCCGATGACCTTCTTTTCCACACTTATAACATTTTCTTGTCCCCTTAAGGAAATTTCCTCCATGTTTCTTTCCACACTTTGATCATAAGGGAAAACTCATCTTCTTTTCAGTGTGGTCTTTAGATTTTCCTTTGAATTCCATTTTACTATTCTTATCAAACCCATGTGACTGATGGGTTACACCAATCTCTATCTCAACCTTGAGAGAACATCGAAAAATTTCCTCATAGCTATTTAAGCCCCTTATGGATAACGCCCTTTGAAGACTTGGTTTTAAGCCACTAAAGAATCTATCAATCTTACTCTTAGGTTGGATAATAATTCCGGAAGCATTCCTTGCAAGTCTTGTAAAATTTGCTTCGTAGGTACAAACGGATTCATCATCCTTTTGCTTCAGTTCAAGAAACTCCTTCTCCATCTTTTTTTGAAGAATACGAGGGAAATACTTATTGAAAAACAAGTTCTTGAACTCGTCCCATTCCATGGACTCAATTTAATCCCTTTTCCTCGTATTCTTAATAAGATTCCACCATTGATCAGCATCACCTTCCAAACGATACAATACTAAGATGAATTTATCATGTTCAGAACATTGAAGAACTAAAAATATCTTTTTAGTGGTACTGATCCATTGTTTAGCCACTAATGGATCAGAAGACCCGCTGAATGAAGGTGGACGCTGCCTCATGAAGGATTCGACAGAATGTTTCTCCTTCCTTTGCTCATTTGGAAGTCCTACATGATTCATAGCTTCAGAAAGTTGTGTGAGCATAACTACAAGATTTTCCATTCCATCTCCCATAACGTTTGGTTACCCAGGGGGACAATCATTGCATTGCCCGTCGCATTCCGCATTAACACGGTTTCTTCGGGTTCCAGTCATTGACTAAAACCAAGAAGAATAGTGTGAGCAACACTAATTATAATAGGAAAACCACATAATCAAGAATAAAATTTCACACTTAAGGTCTTATCATAGGTTTTTCATGGCCATTTCTAAAACACTAATATTATGTTCTATGCTTAGAAATATCCTTAGGTTTCTTACTAAGGCTTTCACATCCTAGTTTCCAAAGGTTGACTATACCTTTCCTCTGATACCAACTATAGCGACCCATACTTTACATATATGGTTAATAATTCAAAATTGAAGCATACTTATTACAATATATAACAAAACCATGAAAGGACCGTATAGGTATAGTGTCTTTAGAAACTGGGAAATATAACAACTGGTTCATAGAGCATCTACACTGTCTCCCATTTATTTCATGATATCTATTGTCCCTTTTTGGCATATCTTACTTAATACCCTTCTTCCTGACCTGGGGAAAGAAAACATACAAAAGGGTGAGCTCAAATTCTCAGTAAGGGTAAACAAAAGAAATATCAATTACATCAAATTCATAAGAACATAACATTTTGAAAATCTTACCCTGCAAAAGAGATCATAATTTCATAACATGGGATAAATCATGGTAGTGAAATGTAATCCCAATAATCATAACTTAAAACATGAAACTTTGTGGCATAAAAACATAATCATATAGAATCATTTCTTATTAGTCAAGACTCATTGCCAAGACTATCTTAGTGGACATAGTCCATTTTTGAACCGAGTTCACTCCTCGTTTCAGTCCTGTTTCACTGAACCGGTTTAACCTGCCATTCCAGCCATTTCTATCTAATGAGATATAAAATCTTTACCCAATCAATTGGAGGGAGATATAGGTCCCAACCATCTCATAATGATACCATTCTTATGGGTGCCATAAAATCATAAATCAAACATCATTGTATAACCCATGTAATAAAAATGGGATTCGTAAAACATCGTGACATCATAAAATAATTCATATAAGATAAAGGAATTCATAAAAATAATTCCATCACAACATGATCAAATCAATGTAATAATAGGGATAGAAACAGAACCCTATATTATCTTAGATGGAAAATAATTTTGATGAAAAAAAACTTGAACTCCATTCTTTAGGAAAATATCCTTTCTACTTCAAAAACATTTTTCCTTTCTTAACATGTCATAAAATTTTAAACTAAAAGAAGTTGATTAAAAATAAACATGAAAACTTGTAAAGTGAGCTTCTTGTAAATAATTTTTTTAAAATCCATTCATGCCATATAAGTTAAAAAAACATTCTTCTCATACTTTTGTCGGAAAGTCAAAAAGTACTTCATACGAAAAATGACAAAAGATTCCTTTCATATCCTTTACTAAAAACTTACTGAAGGGTAAAATTGGATTTAAACAATTGTAGGTGGATGGAAACAATATTACATATTGAGGGAACATGTATGTGGATGATAAAATACACCCTAGTAAATACCAAAGTATAAACAATCTCGGATAAAAATGAGATTGTGATATTTACCCTTACCTTAGGTCCGATTTGCTTCGTAAGTGTCCGAACCTCATGTATAATGAATTAAATAATGTTATTGAATTATTCCAGAAACATAATTATTGTTATGATATCATATATGGTCATATTCTTAGCTTATTATTAGTAATATTTCATTATTACTTGTTATTCGGGTGTTTATTACCTTTTATTCTTATGCGTGTTTTGTCGAATAAATTCTTATTCTTCTCTTTAGGTTATAGATACCTCATTTACAGAATGGTATTAGTGTACTATATATCATATTTATTCCTTCAATTCATTTATATAATCATTATGCACTGAAGATCATATAGAACAAATCACATCACATTGTAGAGACCGTATTCCGTACGTACGCACGAGCGATGATATCGTTCCCATGATCGTGGAATTGTATTGGAGTGTATGTATACTATTTCAGAATCAATACCACTTTAAAATAATCATATATAGTTATTTATTTTAACCATTATACCCATCCAAGTAAGGTGGTGATGGAAAATAGATTACACCACGGCGTGGCGATGGTATTTCGTACGTACGCACGCACGGTGATTTCGTTTTCCGTAGGATGGATAGATGGTGAAATAGGGTTGTTTCATACTTATAATAACATATCAGTATATGAGTGATACTGATGTTATTAATTCATAATTAAACAAATAAAGGAGAAGAAGTGGAAGAAGAAATAAAATTGAAAGAATCGGTAACGGACAATACCTCTTCTTTGAAGCGCCTCTTTGAGGCCTCCTCTTAGGGCACTAAAATTGGTCTTTGAAGAAGACCAGGACCTCTAAGATGTTTCTAGGGAAGTGTGGAAGTGAAATGGGTAGGGATTGGCCGATCTTTAAGGCTCAAATTGGTGTGAGGAGGAGAGGGAGGAGGTGCCCTTTTATAAGGGAGGAGAGGGGAACCTTTGGAAATATAAGAAATATTAGTTTATATTAAATCCCAACCCCAAGTAAAAACTTCCAAAATGACTCATATCCGAAGATTAGATGAGATAGGGTTTTAATATAATCAACCAATAAAATTTAGACACGTTAGGAATTTATTTTAAACATTATCAACTTGATTTATCCTTATTTATGAATTTAATTTTATTCGTGGTAATAATATTCTAAATTTTAAATTATTATAAATAATTATATATGTGTTGTGAATTTTCCATAATTTGACACTTTATGACATTTTCGACCATATAAATTTTAATTTATAATTTTTAAATATTTTTGTGATTTTTAAACAATTTTATAATATGTTACTTTTATAAAATAACAATAGTGTCAATTTTGACACTATTCATTTATTTGAATTTAAATAAAATATATACAGAAGATATGTTCAAAATAAAAGATTTAATAGATTCATAAAATGTCATATGTATCTATAAAATTAGTGGAGCACATTAAATAGTTCATATAATATTTATTTTAATATTTTTAAAACCATTTATTTGATATTTTAATTAATAAAATAATTTCAACATCACTATTGTGTCATAATTATTGATAATTATTTAATCCCTAAAAATTCTAAATAAATTCCTATGATGTAGATACTTGTATTATCTTTCTATATAATATTCATTTTTTAAGTTTCATTAAGTGTATCACTAAATTAAAATTATTATACTTATAAGATTTAAGAAAGTGACATGTTGTCACATTCTTTGGTTTTAATATTAATTAAATTATTTTCATGGAAAAAAGTCCATTAAATGAATCTAATCCGACCCTTAGGTGATATGGGTCTACTTTTAGTCATCCAGTAGGATTTTGGCAGGTGTTAGGGTAATTTTATAATCTTATATTTACCCTTAATTACCAGATTTACCTTTAACTATGGTAAATAAAATTTACTGTAGTTACTATTCATAATGCCCAAAAATAAAAAGTAGCCTATTAACATAATTTGGACCCACTGATTCCGAATATGGAATCCATTTTTAAAAATTCAAAACATATAAGTTGTAGTAATTAATTTAAAATAAATCCCGTTGTTAAGAAAACTAGTTTTAGAAGTTAAAACATTGCCAAAGATTGAAATGTTTTTACCTATGAATTCAATTTGAAATTAATGCTAATGAAATACATTATATTTAAATGGTAAAAATATATTCTATTTATACTTTAAAACCATTCAATATTATAATTTAACCATATAAATTATCTCAATGAAAAAAGATGTTTTTAATTAAAAATTAGCGTATTTTTACTATTCATCAAAATATGAAAGTTATCCGAAAAATATCAAAAATTTATCCAAAGTAAGTTTTTATACCCTGATTCAAAAGAAGAATTTTATTTTGTCAAATTGAACTTATAAATATGTCAAAAACTAGATTTAATGTGGGTGCGCCATCAAAAGGCGGCAAAACTGCATTTTTTGAAAAATACTTATTTTACCTGAAAAATTTATTTTGTTCTATTACCATGTTATATAAAATGTGTAAGATGAATAATAAAATTCAAAATGTAGTTAATACTATTCATAATAGCTAGTTAATAATAATATATCGTTGTTTAGTGAAAACCGGTATTGCGTACTACACATGCTATCGAGGAAGGTCGCGATTGCGTGTAATGCAAGCCAAGTCCGTATTGTGTGTTGTGAAAGATTCCTTTGGTGTTGCATATAACATAAAAAAAAAATTTCTCATAAAATCTCAGGGTGTTACAATTCTTGAGTAAGGAAGAAACAACTTAAGAGTTGTAAAAGTTGTGTTTTTGAAAGAAATTTCTTTTTAGAAAATCCCTGAATTTGGATTATAAATAAAGGTGTTAACATCTATACTGAAAAACCAAAGAGAAGAATATTAAAAGGATATTTAATAATCATTAAAGGAATATAAATTCTGAAAATTATGTGAAAGAGGGACAACCCAATGAAATCATGTTGGGTTCCAGAATCCCCTTACATCAAATCTCTCTTTATTCTATCAGTTTTCTCCTCCTGAATAATAAACTTAGGATTATTAAAACATTGATCCAAAAGTAAATTATTTTAATTTTACCACTATTTATAAATTATAATAATTTTATTATATTTTTTTTAATTTCCTTGGTTAAAGGCCAGTCATTTTGATATCATGTTTTCCTTAAAAATTTCACGTTTTTATTTGATTTTTAAAATTTTTAAGTTCATTTACGGATTATTATAAATAATTTCATAAGATTAAAAAAATATTTATAAATATTTATATTATAAAATATTTATTATTACCATTCATTATTTTGGGGATAATAAAGAAGTTTTAAACTTCCTCAGTGGTGGTTAACTGACTATTAAAGGGAATATTGTCCAAATATGAAGGAAACGAGATATAAAATATAAATACATAAAAAATATAATTTTAAAGTAGGATTAAATCATTAATATAATGGTAAATTCTTAATAATTAAATATTACATTATTTTATTCTAAAATAAATTGGTAAAATAGAGAGAATAAGTAGAAAATAAGAGAAGAGTTTGAAAAAAAAACTTACTCTTTCCTTAGTTTGGATTCACTTGTACGACACTAGAAATCCTTGATGAATGGATTTGGTTTAAAACATAATGTACCTAATATTTTTAAGGTATTAAGAGATATTATTTGGGCATAAATTGTTCTTTAGAAAGTGAGGGATGAGTGGTTTTTCAATGAGAGGGACATGGGTTATTTATACTTGGGGATATGAGTATTTTTAGAATAAAACATTAAATAAAATGATATATCCAAGGTAAAACTCATAAGATTAAATTTCTAAAAATATATATCATATATAAATATAATATAAGGGTTTTATAAATTTAAACCTATTTATAATTATGATTCACTTAGTTTATTAAAAATGAATGTGGAAAAATGGAAAATTGTTATTTTAAGGGATCACTTTTGACCTTAGGTTTTGGAAAATGATTTTTAGGTTTGGAAATTAAGTTTATTTTATTTTAATGGATCATTTATTAAATTAAATATATTTTTTATAAACCATAAGTTATATAAATATTTAGGTTATTATTACATCAGGAATGATGTAATTTGAGATACACCAGTTATGAGAAAAACAATTTTTTACTATTCACATGAAAATTAAAGTATTTCAGAAAATTAACAAATATAACCATTGAAAATTTTTATGTTTTGTTTTCAAAAATGATATTAATTTTGTCCAAGTAAAATTTTAACATCGGTAATTTAATTTTTTAATATAAAATTATGGTTTTTATTAAACACTTGAAAATATAGTTTTTCTAAAAATGTGCGTATATTTTCTTTGAGTTTTTAAATCATGATATTTATTTTTTGAAATTATTTTATATATATTTAGTTATATTTATCATGTTAAATATTATTTATATTACACTTATTCATTTTTAGGTTAAATTACTTTTCCAACGGTCAGGTTATTTTTTCCAACGGTCGGGTTACTATTCCCAATAGTTAGGTTACTATTCCCAATAGTCAAGTTATTATTCTAATGGTCACATTACTATTACAATGTTCACATTACCTCCTATAAATAACACTTCATTATCTCACTCAATATTTTCTATAATTACTCTCAAGGTCATATATTCTCATTTTCTCATATGTTGATTGTTTTACCAATACTTTGTTTTATTTCTATAGTGTTGGCCATGGGGGAAATGAGTCTAAAAGATTGGTGAAATATATATTTTCAAATTTTAGCTTTTATATTTTATATTTTTTTTCAATTGTATTTTTTGTAATTTTAATTGGTTGGTCTTTGGCTTATGTAATAATTTTCATTAATTAGATAATATGTTGTTGGTCGTCTATGTGTTTATGTGTTTATGTGTATAATAATATATAATATAATATAATATAATACACATTTATTTCAAGAAAAAAATATCATTTATAAACTCTAGGTTGTTACATTTTTCTACCTTTATAAATTTTGACCCAAAATTTTCAACTCATATTCTTGGTTGATAATAGGTGAGGTTACTTATGTTTCAGTGTTTCCTCTAGTTCCCACACCACCTATTTATATTTATAGTTCTTCCAATGATTTTTGAAAAGGTTTGTTATCTTTTTTCATATAAATTTGTATCTACAAACCAATATCTTCACCAACTACTCTTTATAAGAGAGGTAATTATCCATTTGTACAGCCTTAAGATTTAGTAATGTGAGGGATAATGTATGTACTTACTTAGAAGAGATGTGTGGAACACATCATGAACTTGAACCATATTTTGTGGAAGTGAAAGTCGATAAGATACTATTACTATGCGATAAAGGATCTTTAAGGGGAAAATATACCTATGGATCACTTTCCCTTTCTTTCTAAACTCCATGAATCTCTTCCATATTGACATTCAAAGGAAACCTTTGTCTCTAAATTCAAACTCTAAATCCCATAGATGGTTGTCTCCATAGATCTTTTAAGTAATTTGATGAGATTTTATATGTTTTTTCATGGATTTAACCTTATCTATCATATCTTTCACAAGATTAGGTGCAATTAGTTTTCATTCCCCAGTTTTATCCAAACAAGTTGGAGTTATACATCTATTCCCATAAAGATTTTCATATGGAACCATTTGAATACTTGAGTAAAATCTATTTTTGTTTGAAAACTCAGCTAATGATATATATTGATTCCATATTCATTTAAATTACATTTATTATGCTCTTAGAATTCCCTCGAGCATCTAAATAGTTCTTTCGGATTGGACCTCAGTTTGGGGGTGATAGGTTGTGTTGAAATTCCACTTAGTATTCAAATAATGTTAACAAATTCTCCTTAATTTATATGTGAACCTTGGATCGCAATCATAGAAAATTCCTAGTGGATCCCCAAAATGCCTCCCCACTTCCTTTACATATATATTGGAATGTTACTCAAGTGAGAAATCTTTGTAAATAAAAATGAAGTGGGTGGTCTTAGTGAGTCAATCCAGCTCTACCCATATAAAATTGTTTCATTTGAATGTATTTGGGAGACTAATGACAAAGTCCATAATGAAATTATCCCATTTACATGTGGGTATAGGAAATGGTTTAATCATTCGTTTGGACTTATTTCACTTTTATTTTACTTGATTACATACAAGGAATCTTGATATATACTCTGAAATCTCCTTATTCATGTTTTCCCACTAGAAGTGTTCTTGAATATTACGATACATCTTGGTACTTCCAAGATTGATAGAGAAAGGTGATCTATGTGAATTATCCAATAACTAATTCTTTATATTAGGTGATTAATACACACAAATCCAAGTTCCAAACTAAATCACATAATCATCATCAATGTGGAATTCATTTAGCTTCCCTTATATTTATTCTTTCACCTTATTTTCAATCTTCTTATCATCCCTTTAGGCCTCCTTGATCCTATATTAGATAGATGGTTGAGAAATAATTTGGGAATGATAGGATTTATTCTCCAACATTATGATTTCTAGATCAATCCATTTTTATATCCATGAATATAGGGAATTTCTCAATCCAAATCATGGATAGTGTAGTAGGTTATTTTCTATAAAGAGCACCAGATACCTTGTTCATCTTTCTCAGATGGTAGTGAATAAATAAATAATTGTCCTTTATTATACCTAACCATCTTCTTTGACACATGTTGAGATCCTTCTATGTGAATATATACTTTAGACTTATATGATTGGTATATATGTCACAGTTATCACTATAGAGGTAGTGTTGTAAATTTTTTAGAGTGAAGATCATATCTGATAAAACTAGATCATGCATCAAGTAGTTTCTATCATAAATACTTAGCTTCCATGTGGCATAAGCTATAAATCTTCATTATTAATGAGAAACCAACCAAAGCCTTTGTTTAAATCATCACCATATATCATAAAAATTTCTCCACTTATTGGTTGTGTGAGTGCATCATCATTGATTATTCTATACTTGATCTCTTTAAATATTTTCTCAAATTATTCTATCCAAACATACTTTACCCATTTATACATGATCTTAGTTAGTGGTATATACAATCATTATAAATTTATAAAGAAAATTCAGTAGTACCTAGGTAATCCCAAAAAACTATGGACTTCCATGACACTTGAGGCTATAGGCCATTCCTGAAATGTTTTTGTCTTTGAATGGTCTACAAAAATTCCCTATATTTCCATCATGTGCCCCAAAAATTTGAATTGATGAATCCAAAATCTAGACTTGTAGAACTTATCATACATTTTCTACTTATTTAATGTTTCCAGTTTAACCCTTGAATGCTCTTCATGTCACTCATTTCCCTTGGAGTAAATGAGAATATCATCGATAAAAACTACCAAAAATTGGTTGAGGTAGTATATAAATAATATATTCATCAAATACAGAAAGATTTTAGGGGAATTAGGGAGTCCAAAGGACATTACTTTGAACTCATAGTGGCCATACCTTGTATGAATGGTGGTCTTCTGAGTATCTTCCTTCTTCACATTAAGTTTATGATATCCCTAACCAAATACAACTTTTAGAAGTAATTATGAATCCTTGGAATGAGATACCTTTTCTTTATAGTGACCTTGTTGAGATCCTATTATTTTATACAAAGCTACATTGATCTATATTTTTTCTTTACAAAGAGAACTAGAACACCCCAAGGTGATGCACTATATCATATGAACCATTTTTCAAAATTCTCT
This sequence comes from Viscum album, assembly GCA_963277665.1. NCBI lineage: Eukaryota > Viridiplantae > Streptophyta > Magnoliopsida > Santalales > Viscaceae > Viscum > Viscum album. The sequence continues at coordinate 1,836,855,661 of OY728161.1, forward strand.
TGTAGCTACTTATCTAACTCATATAGTTCGATCATGGAAATCATTAGGTGAATTTTGAGATAGGATTGGATCTGGGTATAATCTCTATTGATAACTCTACCTCATGATATGGGGGAAGTCTAGGTACCACTTCAGTAAATACATCAACAAATTCCATCACATGGGTGTTTCCTTAAGGTTGACACCTTCATTTGACTACACCATTTGGGAAACCTTTTCTTCTTAAATGGAAATCAAAACCCAAAACATTGAGGGATTTTACAAAGGATATTCATGATATTCTTTTAATTTATAGAGGTTCATGAGATGGTTTAGAATATGAAAGGATATTTCATTTTTCCAATAGTTGATGTGTGATATATATAATAAGATCCAATCCATGCATAATATAGAATAAAATTCCACCAAGGGAAGTATTATGAGATTCACTAGAAGAATATTACCACATACATTAAGAATATAATATTCCAATAATTAGGTTTAAATGATTTCACAAATAAGCATTTTTATAGATATATATACTTTATGGTATTATGGATTTGATTAAGTAGTTCTAGAAAACATTTATGACATATAAGAATTAATAGGACCAGAATCTTCTAAAAAAAATTCCATTACTGATTGAATAGGAAGTTTACCTTCTAGTACCTCATTTTGACGATCCATTTCAGCAGTAGTGAGGGCATAAAATTTCCCTTTCTCTTTTGGTTTTGGTGGTTTTTTATGCTGATTATCCTCAAGGACCTGTGTTTTAATGCACCAACATGCATAATTCCCTTTCTCTCTATATTTGAAGATTTTAAACAAGGGTCATGCATTAATAGGTGACTAAATTTCATCCATAATGTTTTCTGACTTCTTGATGTCTCTTTATCATTCATGAGTTTGGTGACCTTATCTCCCACAGTTGAACCATTTGTCCCTCCCTTTAAGGCAATTCACATTATATTTATTCTTAAATTTTTGATATATGGTTGGTTGGATCCTCTTTAATAATTTTTCATTTGACCCACCAGATTGATACAAGATTATTATATTATTATCACCATGCCCAAAGTTCTAATATCCAAACTCCATATCTAATATTAGAGCATATATTACCACTTCTTCATAACCCCTTAAGTGATAGATGGCTAGATAACTTTTAAGGTGGTTTTTTAATCCACTAAAGAATTTATCTATTTTTATATCACTATTGATAACAAATATTGTGGTGTATCTTGAAATCCCTAGGAGTTTTTCCTAAAAAATCATGATAGATTCACCAACCATTTTCATTATCTCTAAGAATTGTCTCTACATATTTGTTGGAAGTGTTTGATGGAAATAATTATTTATAAATATTTTCTTAAATTCTTACCACTTCATCTATTATATTTCATCATTAGGTTCTATGTTATTAATCAGTACACATAATTATTGGATTCTATATCTAAAAGATAGATTTATAGAGTCACCTTATCCTTCTTAGAATAGTGGATAATAAAAAATAACTTCTCCAGTGAGTTAAATCATTATTCAGTGACAAGTGGATCAGAAGTTAGACTAAACATTAGTGTCCATTTATAAAAATATGAATCGATATCAATTTGTTACTTCTTGGGTAAAGGAGGATTTTATAGATGGTTCAACTTATTGTTCATATCCTAAGACAACTGGGTAATAATTACCATAATTTTTTTTAAACCCACCTTCCATGGAATTAGGGATATCATTTGGATAATAATTTCATTGTCCCTCGCATGGGATTTTGGCATAGTTTCTCTTGGTCTCCACCTTGTTATAAAATATAAATGGTTTGAATAAAACATGAGTGAAAAAAGAAATAATGAATACTTTATTTATTGTTCTATTAACTCTAAAGGAATACATTATGGGATCCCTATGTTTGGCCTTTTTATAATAAAAGTTTGTTGGATGTTAACATATACCTTATCTTGAGGGTCATAAATAAGTTTTTCTAATCCTAATTCCCAAATTAACTAAACCAAACCTTTGATACCAACTTTAGTGACCCTATTTTTTGTATATTACTATTACATCATTTTAAAATAAACAACACAATAGTTAGATATTCATGGATAGAAAGGTTTAGTACCTTGGGAAAATTAGGATCATATATCACCTGTACATAATAAAACATAATTGATATTAAAATAATTATTCTTTATCCCCTTAAATGATCTCAATTTCTACTTTGTACATTTTTTCAATTGGTGATATATATCAAAGAAAGGGTGGAGATAAAATCCCAGTAAGGGGAAGGAAAAAATAACAGAAGTAAGTGACCCGAATCTATAAAACATGGATGAGAATAATAATCATAATCATGTAATAATAATGGGATCATAATCATAATTATAATGAGTAAAACATTTGAAAAAGGTATGTAGTGTGGATATTCAAAAAATTGAAACATCATGTTGTAGTGGTCAAATACAAAAAATAGTTGTGAACAAAACTAACATTATATTCACGTATAACATATGTTCATAAATCATAACACCATAATTGTTATTGAAGCTAAAATCATGTACACACATAATATACATTATATCATGAGATAAATCACATTAACCAATGAATTATATGGGTAAATAATTTTGTTCCCACCCTCCATATCATAATATTAAGACTGTCATGCATGCCACATAGAATATATAACAATTGTAGTCATGAAATAAAAAATGGAATGAGTTTTACAAGTATTTAATCAGGAATAGTTTATTGAATAAACTTAGGGATCCCAAATTAATAATTTAAAATATATTTTTTATAAACATCATCTTTCTTGAGTGAAGAAGAAACTACTCAATAGGATTAAAAGATGTTTTTTTGGAAATAAAAGTTATTTTGGAAAATCATTGTATTTGGATTGTAGATCAATGTGGTGACATGTTTATCCTAGAATAAAAATTCAATAATAGTTAAATTATATTTAAGAAATATTATATGAATATCCATACTGAAAATAATGTTAAATAGGGATAATCCAAAGAAAGGGAGTTAGGTTCGAGAATCCCCTTACGTTGAATCCCACTTTATTTCGTTGCTTTTACGCCTCCTGAATAATAAACATATGTATCTTAAAAAATTTATCAATGTGTAGATTTTATTCATTTTATTAATTTTTCATCAACTATAATAATTTGATTATTTTTATTAATTTACTTGGTCAAAGGGTAGTAATTTTCATATCATGTTTTCCTTAAAAATTTCCCATTTTTCTTCAATTTTTTTATTTCTGTTTAAGGTCATTTTTATATTAGTAAAATTAGTTCTAGGAGATTAAAAAAATATTTATACACTTATATATTATAAATAATTTATTCTTATCATCCATTAGGTTGGTAATAATAAAAGAGTTAGAAACATCCTTATTGGTGGTTAACTAACTCTTAACAAGAATGTTGTCCAAATATGAATAAAAATGGTATAAAATATAAATATATATTTTATATTAGTTTAAAATAATTAATATAATTTAAAAATATTTAATAATTAAATCTTATGAGGTTTTATTTTGAAATCAATTGGTAAAAGAGATATTTGGAGGAGAAAACAAGAGAAGAGTTTGAAAAAAACTTACTCTTTCCTTAGTGTGGACTCTCTTGTACGACACTAAAATTCTTTAATGAATGGATTTGGTTTCATCCAGACCATTCCTATGATTTATAAGGGATTATTATTGAGTATTTGGGTATAAATTTGGATTTGTAAAGTGAGGGAGGAGTAGTTTTGAAAGGGGAGGAATATGTGATATTTATACTTGAGGAGAGGTGTATTTTCAGAATAAAATATTAAATAAAATACAATATTTAAGGTAAAAATTATAATAGTGAATTTTAAAAAATAAAAACCATATATAAATATAATGCAATTTTTTTATGACTTTAAAACCCTATATAATTCGAATTCACTTATTTTAGTAAAAATGAATTTGGAAAAAAAATTGTAATTTCAAGGGATCATTTTTGACATTAGGTTTTGGAAAGTTTTTTTAGTTTTGGAAAATAAGATTATTTTATTTAAATGAATAATTTATGAAATTAATTATATTTTTTCTGAATCTAACGTTTTATAAATTATTAGGTCATTATTACATCTTGAATGATGTAAGTTAAGATACACCAATTATGAGAAAAACTGTATTTTTACTATTAATAAAAAAATTGAAGTATTTCAAAAACATATGAAAAATTACCCTTGGAAAATTTCAATGATATTATTTAAAAAAAGATATTAATTTTATTCAAATAAATTTATTATTTTGGTAATTTAAATTTCTAATATAAAAATTATGATTTTTATAAAATACTTCAAAATACAGTTTGTTAATAACGTGCCTATATTTTCTTTGAGTTTTTTAATTGTGATATTTATTTTAAAAATTATAATATTTATATTTAATTATATTAATCATGATAAATATTATTCATATCACAATTAATTATTTTAAGGTTAAATTAAAATTCCAACAGTCAGGTTACAATTCCCAATGGCTAGGTTATTATTCCCAATAGCAACATTACTATTCCCAACGATATGGTTACTATTAAAACAATAACATTACTATTCCAATGTTCACATTAGCTACTATAAATAACAATTCATTATTTCACTCAATATTCAATATAATTCCTCCTAAGTTTTAATATTTTTATTTTCTAAAATGTTGACTCATTGACTAATATTTATTTTCATTTCTATAGTGTTGGCCGTTGGGGAAATGATTCTAGTAGATTAGGGTGATCCATATTTTCCCATTTTAGATTTTTTATTTTATATTTTTTGTCCAAGTATAATGTTTTTAATTTTAATTGGTCTTTTATTTAACTAATGTAATGTTTTTCATTAATGAAATATTGTGTTGTTGGTTTCTCTATGTGTTGTATATCTATAATTCTATATAATATATCATAATACACATTTATTTCAAGAAATAAATATCATTTATAAACTCTATGATGTTACATATCCCCACAATTTAGAGTTCTTCTAAAAAGATAAAATAAAGGATGGGAACACCCAAGAGAATAAATATATCCAAAATAGTCATATTTCCACTAATCATCAAAGGAAATGATAAGATTTCACCAATAAAATACAACTAAAAAATACCATCACAATTAAATAAATGAATAAAATCCTAGAAGAATATTTGAAAGGTCACTATACTAAATCTCTTTTCCGAGACATCTCTTAAGAATAGAAGAAACACAACAATCATGGACATTATTCATAATTAAATAACATGGTTCAAACCTCAGTTCACTTAGCTACATGGGGGGTAACTCGGGGCCAAATTTATAGAACATTAACTCCTGGTGATCCTAACAATAAATCCCAACAAAGTAGAACTCACCGTCTTACTAGAAACCAACTGTTCATCCTCATTTCCCTAAAACACCAGAAACTCCCATGTTATCCATCAAACAATCATTATTACATGCTCTACACTATAGATGAAAAATAATAAGAATAATAATTCAATGAGGAATAAAAATCCCAAAATAACCATTTCTCTCACAAGAGCAATCCAAAAGTGTGACTCCTTGGCATGGAACCACCATCAAATCTAAGGTTCTACTTGGCCTCAAGTATTCCTCCCCATACTCCATTTGCTATTGATTAGTGGTAAGGGCGTAATCTATTAAGTGGTGAGTGTATTCCCTCAAGTAAAATTATAGAAACAACGAATATAATCAGAGAATATCCATCACAAATGTTATAGTACACATAAATAAATAAATATAGTACTATATTAAAATGTAATGAAACCATACAGAACCATAGTTATATAAAGAATACAATAATACACCACTAGTCAAATTCTATATAAAAATAAATAAAATAAAAAAATACACACACTGGAACTAATACCATCCTCAAATCCCACACACCCTGCCTCTAAATACCCTCAAGATACTCCATCCCATTCCACTACACAATTGTTTCAAACTTGAAAGTAAACATAAGGTTTTTATGTTCATTTGGGTGCCTGTGAAGGGTTTGATAAATAATTTTTTTAGGGTTTCACCGAGTTCCGCTAGTTAATTCTCTCAAATATATTTACTCATGATAGGAATTAAAAATATCACACAAGAGCATCATATATCATGTGTTAACTAAGAAAACACAACTACCTATACTTCGGGTCATCATGTACTAGCTAGGACACCATGAATGTTGGTAATACCTACTTTAACATCGTTCTATAATTCCTATCACCGCCTCTTTCCATTTTCCATGTAACCCATCCCATAATCGAGGACTTGGGGAAGGGCATCATCCAAATCATGACCACTACCCACCTCAGGTTAGGGTACCATACCAAGAACTAAGGTCATCCCATAATTATGGGGAGTACACACACCCAACACTAAACCTGTACCATCTCACTAATTCTAGGTTTTGTCTATATTATCCTAAAAAACATCAAATCCCAGACTTCATCTCACTCCAAGAAGCCCATCATTCGATCCCTAGGTCCAACAATGTCACTCATGGATGTCCTATCATACTGAAGTCAACCATATCATTCATGTATGACCAAGCCTCATTTAATATAAAATTGCATATTATAACCCATATCAATAATGGGGGTCTAACCACTACTATCTCACTCATGGTATGGGAAAACCATTTGAACTCACTCACATAGATTCCAACTAGTCTCAATCTGCACCATCTCACTCATGGTCGACCCAAACTGCATGACCTATGAGAACTCTATATCATTCAGGGTATTCCATCCAACAGTATCTCAATCATAGTGGGGAAAATCCTTTGGATCCATCACCCCCATTTAATTAATCACATATCATAAGAAAAAAAATGAATTTTTGAAACAAAAAATAGGTCTCGCAGCCCATTACATTGATCACTAACTCAAAAAAAGTTACCCGTCATTTTGACCTATCAACTCATCTAAATAACAACTCATCATACTTGCCAAGTGCTCAATAGGGTCTTCCACACCCATCATGAGTCTCTTGATGGTGATACCACAACATGTACACTCATCCTAGAATTTGCCTCATCTTATGAGGTCTAATTCCCATTCAATACCCCCTTGGCATGCCAATTTCAAGTCCCAAAAATTATCTCAACCCATACGTGGGACCTGTATCACATCTCTTAAGGAAGATCTCTCAACTAGTCATCTGGATAAATCCCCTCACCCTCACTCCTCACCTAGTCCTGAAAAGAAAAATCCCACTCATAAGGATCATCGAGCCTCAACCCACCCTCAAGAGGGTATCACTCACTAGGAATGAGATGTATGAATGTATCGACCATCTGAACAAGGCTAGAGTGTCTCTAAACCATCCAACTTGCCCCTAAGAAACCCATCCTAAGATACCAGTGTAACCACTCATACCCCATGTCCTACTGAAGGCCTATTATTATCTGAAAAATTATCCCCAACCCTTTGATGCATAGTCGTTGGTAAAAATAGATTCACTTATGTTCTACAGAGAACCTATTCCATGTACAAGAGGCACAACCCTATCCTATCTCATCCACCAAAGTCACCCTCGGTCCCTAGACCCTACACTGAAACTCATGTAACATTCATGACATAGTAAATCATGGATAACAAGCATACGGATTTTTATTAATGGGACCAACTAACTTTGATATAGAGTTACAACCCAAGAGATACTCCGCACCACCTAGACCAGGATCGTCCATGACTCATCCAATCTTGTACCACCTCCTAAATCCTATCTCAAGAAATAAAACATAAATAATTATTATAAAAAATTATATTCAATTATTCAATTTATTACAAAGTAGAATAATGGTTGAATCACACATCGAGCATCTTCATTGCACTAGAACCATGGGCAACCTCCTATAGAAGGTCTGTAGGATATTCCTGACACTACCTCATCCAAAAGCTCTATCTTGCGACACCCAGATAACCAGTAATTTCTCATATTTTACCAAAATATCCAAATAAAATAAGTAAGTTGATTAATTGTGATTAAATGAAAAAAATACAAGAAATCAACCTCTTGGGATGTCCTCTAGCCACTAAGAACAAAATCCACCTCAATTTCACCGAGTTCCACTATGATTTGGTGGAATCATCGCCAAACATTTACCCAAACCATCCAAATTAGTGGATAGAAATGGAATACAAAAACAAAGAACATGGGAGGGAAGAACTTACCTAGTATGATCATAAAAATCCATCCCCTTGAATGGTGAGTTCATGGGGATGAAAACATAGGATGGATCTGGCTGAACGATACTCCTCATGTGCTCCTAGTCAACCAAGAATAAAAGGGTTTGACCACTTTATTAAAATTACATGTGCTCATTTCACGATGTGAACTATGGTTCAAACTTTGAAATACTTATGTACATGGTCAAAACTCATAGTCAACCCCCTTTTATGGCATGAAATCCCCTGAAAAACCCATTCATGCCGTGAACACCCTTTTACACCAAGAAAGTTATGATCCAACAGTTTTTTAATAGCATGTATACCTGTACCTTCTTTGATAGCTTCCCAAGCACCTGGGACACCATTGTGGCCTTAAGAAACATCCAAAAACATCATTTCAATATTTTCGAATGCATGGATTCCCAATATGAGCCTCAATTCAAGATCTGACTCTTAGTATAAATAAAAAATTCAAAATGACTCTCAAAATAATGACCTGAAAATTTTTGGGTCCTTACAAACTCTCCACCATAGGGATTCTCATCCCTATGCTGCTATAATAGTCCTTGAACCACATCTCTTAACCTATCAGGATTATCAATTTACTGTCAAATGACCATGTTCCTTCTCCAAATTCCAAATTTATTCCTTGGTTATAATCCAACCACCAAGTCATGATCTAATGGATTTCATCTACAATTTTAGCCTATCCCTTATACCACCATAATCACAGCCCACACGATGCTCACAACACTATTTACATGTCATTATGTCTAATATCACATAAAAACTACAGATCTACTACACTGACCAAATTATCCTGGAAACCATCAGTTATACCTTCCAAAACATCCCCACAACACATGGTCATGTTGTTTGAACACATGGAGGCATCATAGGATTTTCCAATTCCGAACCCAAATCTTGAACCCAAATCCTAATGTACTTCCATAGCTATATCACCAAACACCTACTCCATCCATCATTCACTCACCATGAGAATTGAGGAACCTTTGATCTGACTGGCACTCAGATCATGATGAGACCACCCCGAGACCAATGATAGCATACCAACTTCAACCACCACTATATAAAAACGTTAAATTTAGTATTGTCCAAGGAACTAGATATAAACGTATGTTTTTTCTCATAAACAACCTAGTTCCATCATGAAGTTCCATTGAATGGTATCACCATATCCATGACTCTTTCATAATGAGGTCCATTCACCCACAACCAACACAACGCTCCCCACTATAAGAGGATTATTATCATCACCTCTCCAAACTAAAATCCAAAATATAAAACCCAATATATTTATACTATCATAAATAGTGATAAGACATGACTATCCTACTCTCACCCAAGATACAATGATAACCACTAACACTTCACATCCATGGCCTATTGGGAACAATATTCTCCAATAGGCAATGGTGAGATCCCCATCACAAGGATTTCGTTATACTACCCCATGATCACCAACCCAAACAGGTCCTAACACCATGAAAACCTTAAAATTAATTCTAATTATTCACTTGGGTTGACCGTATCATGATACCCTGATCCAAATCTGATGTCATCTTTCACCTCCAAGTGACATCTCCTGGATCATAAATTCTTAGGTCACTATTTCTACATGTGTCCCAGAACTGCACTACCATCTATATACCAATTAAGTTCATCCACAACATGATCAATTCTCAGCATACCCACACACAACTTATTCACCTATCCACAACTCAACTGGGCACCATGAATACCCAGTGCACACCTTCCCTCACCCATTGATTCTTTTTTTTGTAAAAATCGATGCCAATGGACACTCTCCCCAACCAAAGGTAGATATATCCACTATCAAGTTTCTCACTGGTTCTTAATCATGATCCTACTTGGTCTCACCTAAACCCAATGTCCACACTCTCCCATACAACATGATTTCAAACCCAGATTCTTGCTCCTATGAGTCATGTCTCACTTAATCTTGGCTCAAGCACCAAGCTTATTGACCATGATCCTATTATTTATTGTCTCACCCAAAATAAAAAGGAATATCAATAATTATAAGGCTAATTATAGGACCACCCACCACATGATCATCATTAAAAATCACAAACATTTACCCACACTCCCACCAAACTACTAAATGTGCATTCCGAGAAACACAGTTCCAAGAATCCAACTAATCCTACCCTCCAAAACGAAACCTGATACCAGGAGAACCTACCATACTCTATGTAACAACCTAATTCATATTACTAATGTATTTATATATAAACCACTCATATATACTACATCCATTCGGTCTGGTTAAGAAGAGTACCACTAAGAAGCTATATGAGAAAACACCATATAGGTTATTATTGGAACTTTAAGTAACTAAACCCATTTCCAATGCATGAGGGTCCCATATCCTTAGAAAAACCCATTCCTATACTCAAATTTTTCCACAGGCCTATCAATGCTTTTTCTGACCCATCAGGGTCTCCACACATCCCTTGGAAAAGAGACTTCATTTCCATCCTTGAATAACCTCACTCACCAGGATCCATATGACCATCCATCAGAGAAAATATCATTTTTCAACTAAGTAGAATTACACCAACAAGTTATAAGGGAAAAATATATATAATTTTTTGTCGACACTTTAAAAAAATAAACCCTATCAATATAAAATCCAATCACATAAAAACATGCATATTTCATGTGAATACGACATGCCAAATGTGATCCATGCACATGTTATTCTTTCCAATGATACACGATCCAATGAAAATAATAACATATCTGGTAAATCAATCATATTCAATAAACATATCTCCATAATATCATAGAATAATAATAAAAATCCAATCACATAGGTATCGAGGAATTCCCATAGGAAATATATTCATTACTCACCAATCTGAGGTATATTAAAAGATTTGACAAATTGCTATACCACCTTTCTACCATCACCCCAAATAATAGAAAAATATATATCTGATACCTCCTTTTGACACCTCGGACTGGAACATTAGTATGAGTTAAGGTTCACCATAGTCTCAATCATGCCTCTCCATAATCTAAGTTTGTCAACTAGCAATGGGGCCACAAACCATAAACTGTGGAGACTATTACCTTTAATCAGAGTGAAAAAATAGTAGAAATAACAAAGAAATGCCCATAAAAAACATTGGAGTCTTTATAAATAAATAAAAATAACGATATATTCAAATGTAATGCTATTAAAAATACCCACAGTCATACAAGGATTACATTGAACAACCACTGGGACGATCCCATAAACAAATAAACAAAAGACCAAAAATAAACACAGTGACCCTACTACTATCCTCAAGTATCACACACCCTAATCTCTAAATACCATCAAGATAATCTAGAATGATCCAATTAATATCCTATACTAATCATAATAGTAAGCATAAGTTCTAAAAAATCACAGAGGTGACTATACAGGGTCTGATAAATACATTTCAGTAGGGTCTCACCAAGTGCCCCTAGTATACACCATCATATACATGTATACACTAGGAAAATGAAAATGTCACACAAGTGTGCTAGACATCATGTGCTAACTAGAAAACCATGAATCCATGTACATTAGGTCATCACATTATATTCAGGCCATTACAACACCTAACCATACCCACTTTTTTACCATGTTGGAATTACCATCCTCAACTTATTTCATCATCCATGTAACCTAGCCCGTACCAAAGGACTCAAGGTAAGGATTCATCCAATTCCTGACCAAAACCAACCTCAAGGTATAGCCCCGTACCAAGAACTAAGATGATCCCATTACTATGGGGATTTTTTACACCCACCACTAGACCTCTATGACCTCACTCATTATATGGTCTATTCATCCAATCCTAAAAAAATCACATCCCAAACTCCATATCACTCATGATTGTCACTTAATCCAATCCTCAAGTATAACAATATCACTCTTGGATGGCCGATCATGCTTAATTTAACCATCTCACTCAGGGATTATCCAACTTCGTTTCCAACCAAATCATATTCTAGATCCCATATTACCCCCAATGTTCCAACCACTACCATTTCACTCATGGTATGTCGGGACCATCCTATCTCACTCATGGAGATGACAAATAATTTCTAGACACACAATATCATCTTTTTTGACACCTAATTATTGCAAATTTAGGACTCTATCTCACTCATGTCTTTCTAGCTAGCACTATCTTACTCATTATTGGCCCCAACATCATGATCCATCACCGCCACTAAATATGGCACCCATCACACACTGAAACACACACACATGAAATTGAAAACAAATCCGATGAATCATAACATATCTCACTAGATTTAAAATGGACTCTATTCATTCAAACATATCCCCTTATATTAAGAACATATCAAACTTCTCTTCAGGGTTACCACTAGGGTCCTCTAGACCCATAATGGTCTGTACTTGTCGATTCCAGCTGACAGTCATCATCTAATGATGACACCACATCATATAGAATTATATTAATTCTAGAACTATCAATAGAGGTTAAATTACCAAAAAATAACCACATTTCATGATGATTCCAAAACCTAAACATCCCCTTATCTCTAACATAGTTCATGTCACACTTATTATAAGGGAGATCTCTCAACCACCTAGAGAAAGACCATCTCCATACCACCTCACTTAGTCTTGAAGGAAACATCCCACCCAAAAGGCTCACTGACCCTAATCCCACACCCAAGAGGGTTCCATGTATCAGGTGTGAGATATAAGACTGTCCCACCCATCATTACTATGTTGAATCCTCTCTCACATGTCCAACTAGCCCTTGGAAAACCTGTTCTAGGATACCCACATCACCACTCATACTAAGACCTACCCAATGTCTACCTAAATTAAACCAACGTCCCTCCCCTTTGTGACAAAGTCACCAGGTGATCCTGATTCATTTACTTGTTATGAAGCACTTATTCTAGGCATAAGAGGCCCAACACCATCCTATCTCATCCACTGAGGGAAACCTTGATCCCTAAACCATACACCCAAACACATGAAACATGAATGTATTTTAAAATCATGGATAAAAAGTATATAAATTTTTATTATAGGTACCACCTACCTAAAAAATGGATTTACTACCCAAGCACTTCTCTTCAATACCTCATCCAAGCTCGTACCACCACCCAAGATCCTATCTCAATCCATACAACATAAATAATTAATTATAAAAAATTATAATTAATTATTCAATTTAATCCAATGGGGAATAAAAACAGAAACACTCACTAGGAAACACTATCACATTGAAACCATGACCAACAAAACATATATGGTCTATAGGATATTCCCTACACCATGCTGACCAAAATACATATCAAGGGACACACAAACAACTGTTAATTTCACCCAATTTTACCAAAATACATAAATAAATTTGAGAAGTGGATTGAATCTGAAAAAACAAAAAAGGACGACATGTGATCAAAATTTTAGGATGTCCTCTTTCCACTGTACATAAACACCCATTGATTTCTCTCGATTCCACCCTGCCCAAGAAAAACCAGTGCCAAACCCTAACTAAAATTGTACAAATCAACTATTAGAAAAAGAAACAAAAAACAAAGATAAATATAGGGAATAATGTACCTAGGATGACAAAAAGAAACCATACCCTAGCATGGGGTATCAAAGGGGAGGAATAAAAGGGTATGATCCATCCAAACAAACCTCTTCATATGATCTTAAACAACCAAGAACAAGGGGCTCCAACCACCCATTTTTTAAAAACCCCTACACACCATTCATGTTGTGAACTATGGTTCACACCATGAAATCCTTATGTAGATGGTCACACCACTCATCCATACCACTTTAATGTCTCAAAGGCCCCTGATAAAACCCATTCACAATATAAACACCCATTCACTATGTGAAAGGGTTGCTGCTATTGTAGTTTTTCAGTAGCTTAGTCACCCGACCCTTCTCAGACAACTTCCGAATCACCTGAGGAACTAATGGGTCTCTAAATCCCTTCTAGAAACATCATTTTGAGATTCATTAATTCTATAATTCTTGACCCAAGTATAAATTAAATATCTATCCCCTAGTATAAATAATAAAATCAAAATTCCTCTGAAAATAACGACCTAGAAATTTTTGTGTCATTATAACAAGGGAACCTATAGGATAAACCAAATGAAGGTCACCTCAAAACCTCATCAGCTCTATGAACCTAACTCATTCATGTTTCCCAAACCAAACCAACCAGTCTGAATAAACCAAGGTAACAAAATCTAAAATCACTGATAAAAAATTGTAATGCACATGCCAAAAATACCATTCCTTTAAAAACCATCACATTCTATAAGAAATAAAAATTTATTTTCCAAAATAACTCATTCCTTTAAGAACACAAAATCCATTGAAAATGTTTCAATTCAATTTAAAATTCAAACTACCTTCTATGTAATTTCATACCATTTAACCCCATTTTAAAAAATACTAACCCCCTTTAAAATAAGAAACATATCCAAGATTCTCAAAGATACTCTTTATTTAAAAATTCATTCCTAAAAATAAAATTTATATTTCAAAAATTCTCCACACTTTTATTTTTTTTAAACTTCCATATTTTAATTTTAAACTTGAAGCCTCTAGAAAATCCACTCTAAGAGGGATAAAATATTTTATACATAAACCAATAAACAATATCATACCATAAATTAAAAAATCCAACCCACATCAACAAAAAAATCACAAAAAAAACATGCATTCACCCCCACTATTGGGTATCACACAAGGGTAGTCTATATAAAAAATACAAACATGATGAAAAATAGGCAATAAATTGGATGCCTGGTTTGAAATACTTTGTTCCAATTATGAATTTTTTTTGAAATGTTTGCAGAACCAAGAACATAGTATTTAAATGGTTTTTAGGTTATGTTAGATTACTGTGAACCAATAGTTTTTCTTACATTATCTTCCCAAAACAAAAAAAAAACAAATAAAATAAAAAAATTACAATCAGTATCAAAGAACCATCATGTGAAACTATAACCCAACAAAAGAATAAAAATATAATTAAAATCGTAACTACCAATAGTAACTCATGTTTTATTGTAATAGGTGGTGATCATGAAACTAATCATGATACATGTATTGATTTTTGACAACAATATAATCTCCACAGTATGAGAATTCAAAAATTACAATAGGGTATTTTAAGAATCTAGGATTCTGGAAAGGCTAGGTTTTGATACTATTTTGAAACAAACTAGCTCAGTTTTACATGATCTATCACATGAGCTAGTATCTCGCAAGGTAAGAGGAACATTATTGATCACCCCAAGATGGAAACTGGTTCTAAGGTATCAAAAATAGTATAGTGTGAATGATTTCACCTGCACATAAGAATATAATAAAGCATTATAAAGTATGAATCATTCAACATGACCGATCTAGATATTGGAAATCCATGCATATAAAATAAATAGTTTCAAATGAATAAACTAACCAAATTCGGAATAGTAAAATAAACATCCATCCAAAACTTATTGCTGGATCACCAAATAAATTATAGTAAAAGGAGATACAATGAGTACAACTATAAGGAAATATTGGGTTGAATTGGCCAATACATCATTCCAAATATAATGTGGAACATGAATTTATCCAATAAAATTTCCACTAACGCTTGGTTACTCACCACATCCCACCCCATTGAACCAAAGACCCAAAGTGAGAGGACCATTTTAGGATATTCCTAAAACTGAGAGGGGGTGAATCAGTGTTAGGGAATTTTGAACCCAATTTCAAATTTTTATCTCTGTACCTCTTGACCTATTAGGATCTTGATTCTCTTATTTCCTTTTCCCTGTCGCATGAAATAATAGAAAGAAAAAAATATGCAAACGAAATTTTTACAAGGTTCACCACTCAATAAGAACAGATACATCTTTTCCATGAATGGGTATGAATAGTGCATTGATTATACACTATAATGTGAAATTTTGTTACAGTGGAGTGACTTGGAAAACAATCCTCTAGTCAGTGTGAGTCCCTACACTTTGGAGGGGGTGGGAAACAATCCTATTCCCTAGACTGGTGATAGCCTAGTCTACCTTGTAACCTCTAGCTGGTTATTTATACTGCCTATGGAGACAATATTATTCCTTCTTCAAAAGTATGTTCTTCTCTTGGTCTTCTTTAGTGACATTCACTTGATTACTTGCAAAGCAGTAGGCAAGCAATTCTCTATTCTTTGTTTCTCTTCTTTTCTAGTGCAACACCAACTTCACTAGACTTCTTCTTCTTAGTGAAACAACCAACTAAACTATTCTACTTCTCTCTTCTTCTCTTGTGAAACACCCAAATTCACTAGAACTTCTTCTCACTTCTTGGATAGAATCACATACACCAATGTGATTATTCAGGAAATGAAGATCAATTCACTTGGAATCATATGAATCAATTATTTCTTCCTGTTCATGTTTGCATTTGATCATGCATATGAAATTTAGGTTAAAACTTTATTCCCTTTCCTTCATCTTCTTCTTCTTAACACACGTGCACACACTTTTTTTGGGTCTTAATTTAATTGACTTCATGTGTGAATGTGCATTCATGCATGCATTAACATCTTCCTCTTCTTCCATGAGAACCATAATGGGTATGATTATTTGAGAAAACACATATGACCTCTTCTTATCTTCTATCCTTTTTCTTACAACATTTATCTTCTTGACTTTAGACTAGGTGCAGGTGACTTTACATAAGTGTATGGGTTTCATGTATTCTATTCTTCAAACCCTAATGGTGAAACCACTTAAGGTCTTGAGCTTTCTTCAATCCATGAACATGGGTGCATATAACATGTACTGCCCTTCTCTTTCTTGGACTCTCCTTCTTCACCAATACTCAAACCCCTTCAAATAATAAGATAAGTGTGCAAACATGAGGGTGATGACCTTACTTCGTGATACAAGAATGGCCCAAGGGTCTCCTTCTTATGCAACGAATGTGCACTAAAATCCTTCACAGAATCGAGAGGGTAGTGTGTGGAGGTGTCTTCACAAATAACAAAAAAGGTGTGATTGCAACAATTGGGTAGCCACCAAATTTCTTTCACAAAAACACCTCGAGGGTTTGGGTAAAACTATCGCGCGTTTTGTAGTTTCTTGTTCGCACAAGGGAGTCAATATCCTCTTCTTCTTCATGAGGCTCTTCAAGAGTGCATGGCACTTGTTGAAGGTCACTGGGACATGGCATAATTATTCCAAGAGTGTGCTCTATTTTTGGACCAGAATCACTTCGGGTATTCGCGAGAAACTCTATTCTTTAGCTCAAGGATCTCCTTTTATAGGTGAGGGAGAGCCTCTTTTTCTGCGATCAAATATCACGCAGATTTCCTTTTGATATTTACCTTTGAATACAGGATATCATTTTCTATTTTTGATATTCAAACCCAAATTTTGATTCACCGGATATCTCAGTTGTTTACTTTTTCAAACAAAGGATCCTATCTGATCTTGTGCATGCATCAGAGATTTTCATTTGTCTCATTTTTAAATTAGGAAAGAATCATCCACGAATCCTGGATGAAAGTTAATTCCTCGCAACTTCATTTTCTTCAGCCTCCTTAGAGATATTATCACGCATGCAAGACATAGATTGCATTCATGGTCTCAGTTCAATCACGAGACACTTATTCAATTGTTAGGGATCAACCATGATGGTTGGTCTTTATCTTCGGTGAGAGTAGTGTCACCAGTGGGTGGAAGAGGAATTGAGAGGTTGAAGACGATGGTGCGGGACAGATCGAAATCCTCAAGAGGATCAGATGACCTTGTTTTAAACGCACGCTGTGTGAAATCAGATGAGCAATGAAGATATGTATGATCGAATGCCACAACTAATCAGATGGTTGACTGAGATGAGGTATGATATGAGCGGATGAGATTACATCCATGTTTTTCAAATTCTGTCCCACATCGAAATGGAGATGCTGTAGATTCACAGTTTATCAATCAAGTCGTCTCAGCATTGGCTCAGAATTCTTCTCTCCCCCCTCCAGTGTTGCCCTGCACCAGTTCTCTGTGGGCGCGCTATTAGCGCCCAATCGGCCTCCTCTGGGCACACTCTTAGTTCCCACTATGTACTCACCACATGGGTTCACCGCTGTGCGTGAACCAACGAATTTATACATGGCCAACAGACCCTGTTCCTCCTGCGGGGCTAGCCTTGAGGCTTCCCTTGGGCACAGTTGACCCTTAGGTCCTGCATGTGACTGAGGTTGAAGATCTTGGTTGGCCTTGCATAATTGGCCTATTTTTTAAGTCTCCACATTAAAAATACTAGTGTAAACTTGCATGGACACCTTAAAACAAAACACACATTCTTAGCTACCACCTTAAAATTACAAGCGCATTCCACTCCCTTCTTTTCTTCTTATTCCTTTACTTTTTGGATTATCAAATCAAAAGTACTTCAATCATCCTTAAAAGGATTATACTTAAGTTGTATCACACATGATATTAGTTCTTTGAACTTTTCAAGATTAGTGAATCAATCATCTGATTTCCATTCTCTATTTCACTTAGGAGAGTGTCTTTAATCATCGTTGGCATTCATTGACCTCATTGAAAACAAATACAACTCAATTAATAAAGTGGTCCCAATAATCTCCCCCTTTGTATTTTTTGGAAACACCCAAAGTTTTTCTACAAAATGAATGTGTCAACGCGAGTCTTCACTTATTTATCTCTGTCAAACATTCATTTCACTTCTCTCCCCCTTGTTGATAAGAAATATAAATTTCATGGTTGAGAGGGTATCATTTCATACTTAAGAAATGTGCCATCAATCATTTCCCTCTAAGTCTACTTGAGCAATGATCGGTGTAGAAAACAACAGGATTTGATTTAGACAATAGAGATGTCCATTATCCAATGAATCATGATACCTCATGAGATAAGAACTCATCCACTCTTCTTATGTCACTGAGTAATTTAGTTACTCTTTCGTTGTATAATAATCTTTATTTTGTGTAACCAAGGATGAGAGATTAAGAAATAACATACCTTTTCCAATGACATGATCTTTATTCAATCTTCAAAGTATTGAAAGTTTTATACCAACTGATGTTGATACTTATTGAGATAATGACTCTAGTAGCTTCATTTATCTCCCCCTCAATGGAACACTTCTTATCACTGGCTCTCAGTTTCTCCCCCTGAGAACTTTCTCCACCATCGATTCCCTGTAATTGAAGAAAAAAATACAATACACAAAGATTAAATGGAATTAGGTGGATCCTCCTTGCTCCATCAATGTCAACAATAAGGTTGAGATGATTTTCTCAAACCAGATTATCCATTCTTTACACTTTCACAACTGATATTCAATTCTGACTGTGATTGTGTAGGCCTTACTATTTATTCCATCTCTTTGTGTCTAAATCTTCTTTCTTCAAGGTCTTTCTAAGCACTAGAATATTTTGGATAAACATTAATCTTGTTGAGGAATTCTTGTTGGGATAGAGTAAATTAAAAGTATCTTTTAACTGTATGCCCATCCTTGTTGCACCTCACACATAGAACTTCTTTTTCTTAATGTAGAATCTTTATTTTGGTTTTATCACTAGCCTTAGCCTATGCATCTTCCATATTTCTCATTCGTTCCAAATATTCTGTCCAGACCACCAATATATCATTAGGGTCTAAGGCATAAAGATTGGATCTCCTACATCGAATCTTATGAGTGTCATCATTCTTAGTAGTTATTTTGGATGCACAATCCTTGAAATTCTTGGATTATCAATACAAGGTCTTCTCAACTTTCCTCTTTACAGTATTCTTGGGAGTGTTTAATTTTTCAACATTCTCTTGACTAATTCCAAAGGATGATTTTTCTTTCTTTGAATGCTCCTATGATCTTCTTTTCTTATCAGCTTTGGGTACCTTTTGAAATGAACATGCACCATTCATATGACCACGCTTATTTCATACATCACAGATATTATCTAACATTCCAAATATGTTTGCAGTATATAGATGCTTCTGGATTCATGGATGTTGATTCTTCTTTTCTAGATTTCTCCCCTTGATATGGTCTTTATATGTGCTTTTATATTTAAAGTATTGTACTAAAAATCCATTTCACAATGCCCAGATCTATTACAACACCATAATTGTCCAACAAGCCATGGCTTCTTCACAAATTCCTTATACGGTTGATAAGTCTTCTTCTTTAATTGTTATGATTTATCTGGGGATCTATCTTCAAAATTATTCTTCCAATCCACCCTAGTCATGTTGGTAGGTATCTCCTCACTTTTCTTCATTCATACTTGTTTAAAATATTTCTTCCAACCTGCACTTTTTGTAGAAACAATTTTGGAAACCTGAGTACAAGTTGGTATGGATGGTACCTTTACTTTCTTAGCTTCTTTTGATAGATCAATGAGTCAATACATGATCTTCTTGTCACATTTTGGAGATATTTTGATAGTAGAATACTATAGTGAGAATTGAATATTAGCAATAACTATTTCCTTCTTTTGTGGAGACTCAATATGTGTCTTCTCAAGATTGGTCAACTCAGATTCCAATTTTATACATCTCATATTGAAGATGACTTCCTGGTCTTAAATCATAATCATCTTCTATTCACATGCCTTCTTTAATAATTCAACTTCATATTCATTCATCTTTACTTTTTTTTGTAATAAGGAGTCATGTTATTTTATATTCTTGGAGTCTTATTCCAAATATACCTCCTATATTTCATTGCTCTTTTTCAACTCATCTTCAAGTGCATGGATATTCTCTTCTTGAGTATTGTTGACTCCCTATTTTCTTCAACATATTTGATCCACTTTTAAGAACTTACTTCAAATACCATCTTTGTTGCTTTAAAACCTCCATCCTTTCTAGAGAGCTTTAAACATTCAAAAATTTTATCTTGTAAGACTTTCTCCAAAACATCAGTTTCTTCTTCCAACTGAGTGATATTGTCCTGAATGCATTGAAATACTCCACAAACCAGAGATTTAATTTATTTATTAATACTAGGTAGAATCATTATTAATATTTTAACTGATATTTCTTGAGATTTTGTAGATTGATCTTAACCACTTGTGCTAGAATTTTCATCATGAGAATAATTTCCAAATGTACTAACACATACCTCTTAATCAGTTGTGGTAATAATGTTGTCCATATTCTTGGTGGGGACTTGATCCACCTTCTGATTACTTTACAAGTCTGGTGTGTCTTCAATGTCAGCCATATATGAAGAACCATATGCTTCCACTTCTTTAGATAAGAGGGACTTATTCTTCAACATTATCTTCTCCTTATTTTTCCTATTCATCATTGTCTTGGTAGATATAGACTTTTGTTCAGAGATAAATGAATCTTCACTAAAAGTGTACTTTATTGATAACTCAAGAAAGAAACTCAGGTCTTCAAAAGAGAATAAATTCACTGTAGAGAATCCAACATAGGTGAACCTTTCCCTCTAATACCAATCGAGAGGACCAGTTTGGTATATTCCTAACACCGAGAGGGGGTGAATCAGTGTTGGGGAATTTTAAAAACAATTCCAAATTTTTATCCCTGTACCTCTTGTCCTATTAGTATATTGATTCTCTAATTTTCCTTTCCCTATCACATGAAATAAGAGAAAGAAAAAAAATATTCACACAATTTTTTTAAAAGGTTCACCACTCAATAAGATCATCTACATCCTTTCCATGCATGGGTATAACTAGTGCATGGATTCTACACTATAATATGATATGTTGTTATAATGGAGTGACTTGGAAAACAATCCTATAGTCCGTGTGAGTCCATATGATTTGGAGGGGGGGGGGCAATCCTCTTCCCGGAACTGGTGATAGACTTGTCCATATTTCAGCCTCTAGTTGGTTCTTTATACTGCATGTGGAGACAATCTTCTTCCTTCTTAAAAAGTATGTTATGCTCTTGTTCTTCTTTATTTCTCTTCACTTTATTACTTTCATAGCAATAGGCAAGTATTTATACCTTCTTTCTTTCTCTTCTTTTATACTGCAACACCAACTGCACTATACTTCTTCTTCTTCGTGCAACAACCAAATTCACTATTATTCTTCTCTCTTCTCCTCTATTACAACAACCAAATGCACTATAACTTCTTCTCCCTTCTCAACTAGAATCAAATAGACCAATGTGATTATTCAGGCAATGAATACTGGTTTAATTGGCATCATCTGAATCAATTATTTTCTTCTTGTTCATGTATGCATGTGATCATGCATATGAAATTTAGGTTAAACCTTTATTCCCTTTCCTTATTCTTCTACTTTACACACGTGCACACAATTTTTTTGGTTCTTTATTTAAGTGGCTTCACATGTGAATGCACATTCATGCATGCATTCATTCATTCACCTCTTCCTATTCTTGAGTACGAAACCTAATGGGTATGATTCTTTGAGCAAACACACATGGCCTCTTCTCCTATTATTTACTTTTTCTTACTCTTTTTACCTTTTCACTTTTCACAAGGTTTGGGTGCCTTTAAATAAGTGTATGGGTTTCATGTACGCTCTTCTTAAAACTCCAATGGTGAAACCACTTAAGGTCTTGGGATTTCTTCAATCAATGCACATGGGTGCATACAACATGTATTGCCCTTCTCTTTCTTGGACTCTCCTTTAAAAATACATGATACCATACAAACAATAAGAAAATAAAGAAAAGATGAGGGTTATCTCCTTAATTCGTGAAACTAGAATGGCCCACAAGTCTCATTATTATTCAACGAGTGTGCACAAATCTCCTTCATATAATCAAGAGGGTTGGGTGTGGAACTGTCTTCAAAAAGCACAAAAAGGGTGTGATTGCACCAATTGGGTATCCGCGATATTTCCTTCACAAAAACACCACGAGGGTTTGGGTAAACCTATCGTGTGTTTCATAGATTCTTAATCGCAAAGGGAGTGAAAATACTCTTCTTCTTTATGAGGATTTTTAAGAGTGCATGGCACTTGTTGAAGGTCCACGGGACACAACATACTTCTTCAAAGAGTGTGCTCTATTTTTTGAATAGAATCACTTCCGGTATTCGTGAGTAGCTCTCTTCTTTATCTCAAGGAACTCCTTTTATAGGAGAGGGAGAGTCCTTATTTCCACATTCAAATCTCACATGAATATCCTTTGAAGATTTACCTTTGAATACAGTAGATCCTTGGCTCATTAATATATTCAAACCCGCATTTGATTCAATGGATATATCGATAGTTTCCTTTTTCAAATGAAGGCTCCTATCTAATCTTGTGCATTAATTTGAGATCTTCATTTATCTCATTTTTAAATCAGTCACAAATCATCCATGAATATCAGATGAATGTTAAGGCCTCAAAACTTTGTTTTCTTCGACCTCCTTCAGAATATTCACATGCATGAAAGACGTAGATTGAATGCACGATCTCAGTTCAATCACGAGACACTTATTCGATACCTAGGGATCAGCCATGGTGGTCATTCTTAATATTCAGTGAGTGAAGTGTCACCGGTGGGTGGAAGCAGCATCTTGAGGTTGAAGATGATGGTGCGAGATGGATCGAATGCCTCAGGAGGATCGAATGACCCTGGTTCAAACACACACGGCGTGAGATCCGATGTGCAGAGAATATTTGGATTATCGAATGTTGCGGCTGACCGGATGGTCGAATGAGAAGTGGAATGATATGGGTGGCTGATATTACATCTGTGTTTTTAAAATGTTGTCCCACATCGAAATGGAGATGCAATAGATTCACAATTTATCAATCATGTCGTCTTATTATCGACTCAAAATTCTCCTCTCCCCCCTACGGTGCTGCTCTGCACCAGTTCTCTGTGAGCATGCTCTTAGCACCCACTATTCATCCTCCAGGCGCGCTCCTAATACCCACTATGAACTCTTCACACGGGTTCACCACTGTGCGTGCACCTACGAGATTATACACAGCCCACACACCCTGTGCCTATTGCGGGGATATCCTTGAGGATTCCCTTTTCCATAGTTGACCCTCAGGCCCCACATGTGCCTGATGTTTAAGACCTTGGATGGCCTTGCGTGGTTGGACTATTTTTTAATTATCCACATAAAAAATACTTGTGTAAATTTTCATGGCTGCCTTATAACATAACACACATGCATGAATACCACCTTAAAATTCCAAGATCATGCCACTCCCTTCTTTTCTTCTTCTTCCTTTCCTTTTTGGATGATCAAATCCAATGTACTTCAATCATCCTTAAAAAAATTCTACTTCAATGTTGTAAACATTGTATCACACATGATACAAGTTCATTGAACTTTTCAAGATTAGTGCATCATTAATCTGATTTCCCTTCTCCATTTCAGTTAGGAGGGAATATTTAACCATCATTGACATTCATTGACCTCATTCACAACAAATAAAACCCAATTACTAAAGTGGTCCCAACACAAAGATCATCCAATGAATGGGATCAAATACTAAGAAACTAAGATAATATATAAGAGATTCATATAAACACACACTAGTGAATATACAGGGAATGAGATAAACATTCCCATTAGGATTTCACCAAATAGTTTATTAAATTACTTTCAAATTAGATTCCATAAATTCTAGTTTGAACATAATTTATAAAATAGGTTTTAACCATGATAAATCATAATGAAATAAAGTTTTATACTTTACCTATTTCTTTAAAAAACTAGGGGAAAACCTTTTAAGAACAAAGGATGACCACCAAATCTATTTTTTTTATAAAATTCAATCAAAATATAAAATATTTTATTTAAAATCTATTTCAAACCATTAATAGTGAACTCTTAAATTCAAAATAAAACCAATTAGTTCTCCCAATTTTCCCATGACCTTTTCCAAATGATCCTTTTAAAATAAATAACTTTTTACTTTTAAAAAACCACACTTTCCATGCCATTTTTAAATTAGGTTTAAAGTGAACTAAAAACACAACCAAATTATAATATAAAAATGAACATGAACTAAGATATAAATAGTGTGAAATGAGTACAACCATGTGATGGTTCCAAACAATTACCCAAATATAGGGGATACAATTAGATAATAAAGGAATCCCCTGAATAATTTATAATAGGAATTAAGAATCATGGGAAAGTATTTATGATATAAAATAAATTTAATAATAAATGGATCTATGGAATCTATCCAAATATGGAAAACAACAAATTTAAGAGCTTACATAGTATCACTGGGTCACAATATAACATATTAGCTCAATCAAACAAACTAGACCACAATCCCTAACCATCCCATAATCTACACTAGGGGTCACACTCATCCAGACCTTCTACATAGAAACATAAAATTACCATGATATAAAATATTTGAGGTGAGAAAATATTCAATCATAAGATCATTGAAAAGATAAAAAATAAAGCCTTTGAAGAAGCCTCATCTCACCACTAAAACCCTCTCAATAAATAGACCCTTTCATATCCATTCATAAGTTTCAATACAAAACACCAACTATGTGTAATAAATAAAAAATGAGAATAATATAAACAAAATTTATTAACACCAATGGTAGCCAAAAAATCAGATACATTTGTTTATAATGTTACAGATGGACCTTATAAAAACATTCTTAAAATTCCAATACATTTTACATCATCAAAAATCCATTGTGAAATGAACTTTTTCTTTGAAAGAAAACAATCATAAGAATATAAAGTCTTAAATTAAATTATCATGAGGGAAAAACATACCATTTTTATAAACAGACTCTTTGAAAACATTAATCCTATATTAAAAAAATCGGTGTCAAACATCCCTTTGAAGCACTTATACTCTTTTAGAAGTGATACTTTAAAATTTTAACAAATATGTAGCATGAAGAAAATCCACATGAAGTATAAAAACGAATTTAACATTATTTAAAAACACTAATAGAAAACACATATAAGTATAATTAAAAAATGAAATTATTTAAAATATCCAAGAATCTGATGACATGTAATATAAAAGATCAAAATAAAAACAGACACCTTTATCTAAGTGTTAATAAGTCACAACACATCAAATTCAATGATGGTAGTCAAAACCATGTAATAAAAAGGCCTCATTCCTCCCAAAACAACCCAATCATTATGTTTTGACCCACACTAAACCCTAAAATTGACCCACATAGTGATTATGGTTTCTAATAGAAGATAAAATTGATGTGAAAGGATGGAGGGATGAAGGAAAAACAAACCACAATAGATCACTTGTAATATATTGAGGAAGAGAAAAAAGCTTATGAGGATGAAGGAGGTAGAGGAGGATCTCCATGATCTCTCCATTGGTTCAAATGCATGAGATAGATAGGGGATAAAGGGGGCCAAAACAATAAAAAAATGTCAACGAGGGATGAACTAGAAACTCATAAAAATTAAAATTGGATAGGGTATCACCATGGTGTGATCCTATGAACCAATAAATGATTCCCTTTACATGGGATCCACTTCAGTATAACCTTTATGGATTGGGGCATGGTGTTCCTCACGAGAATACCTCCATAGCATAGGCCCCATCTTGCGATGTTCCACATTTTGATCGGGCACAACCAAACTTCTGAGAATCTAACCACTATGGTTTGGACTTGTATTCTATGATGTGGATCCACTTATCCAATATGAACACTAGGTCCCAATACCCATGCCTCCATGGCATGACTACTTCATTCCACGTTGTAGAACACCTACACCATTGAGCTCCATGGCACAAACCCTACCCCACACTATGGTCACTAAATTACTAGAAGAATTGATGGAAATATCTCACTAAATAATAATACCCTCTATGGTGTAGCCTTAGTCTTGCGGCGTGGACTCCCTTAGACCATGTAGTGTTCAGATTCCACCCTGTCCTAAAACTCCCTGGAACTTCCCAAAACACTCAAAAGCCAACAAAAACACACCCAAACATTAAAATAGACCAAAATTAAATATATTTAAATACAACAGTGATATGGGGGTGCGACATAAAAGTAATAAATTTACCCTATTAAAAAATATTGAAAATATTTTCTTAGGGTTTTTTTGATCTCAGGGTTCATTTTTTTCCCTTAGGCTAAGTTTTAGTGAGATTTTGAGTTGATTGATTTTTGAAAAAATATTGAATAATTAATTTTTATGTAAATAAAATATTGAGTGATAACATTATCATATCTTTCATAGTGACCTAAATAAATATTTTTTCATCATATTTTTTGTAAATAATTGTGGATTTATCTAGGGGAGGTGTAATACTTGTTCATTTTTTGGGCCCTAGACCGTTCCATTATTGATTTAGCCTTTTTTATTTGATTTATTTTTTTTGGAATTATCCTCATAAACTACATTCATGAGGTGGAATAATCATTTACACTATGTATCCCAAAGTTAGATGGGAGAGCTCAACATTAGAGGGTGATCATAACCACATATCAGTGGAAAATGTTGATGGTACGAAAATCATTGGTGCACAAACACCTAACCATAGAGGAATCACCTAGAGGTAGGGATTTATTATTTTGATTATTTTTATTTAAATTTTAGTCACTTTTGATTCTTTTTTGGGTGTTTTGGGTGGATATTGGATGATTATTGACTAATGGTGTCATGATTAGTTGAGGAACATGCATATTGAGTTGGTTCGCAGGGATTTTGCACATATAATTCCCAACCACACAATGTGTGATATTTGAAACACATGAAATATATTTTTTAGTATACAAAAAGTATCTAGAATATTAAAGGAATCACATAGTGTGTAGTTCACATACACACGTTGTGTGTAGTCATAAGGTACATGAATCTAGGTATGGATAAGTGCACACCCTATCCCCTCATCACATACACATGGAATGTAGTTGGAGACACATGTCGTGTTCAATTACATGGCATGGAATGGGATATGATAGATTCCAATGCAATCCCGCAATATCTAAATACCATTTTGCCCATATAAAATGTTGTATGGTTTTGGATCACATGAATTGGGGCTCCGATGGTACATGTCGACCAATCCCTTGAGTTTTATACACCATGTTTGAATAGTTATTATGACTTGGGTTGGGATTTCATTACATGCCAAAATGGACTAGCGAGTCTCATAAACTATGTATTTATTTAGAACATGATATTTAGGATCACTTTCTATGCTAGGAAAGTGGTAGTTAGGCATACAAACTATGTACAATAGATTAATTATCATGTCCAACGGGTATTTTGGTGTATTTGTATATTTACACCCATGTATCTGAAATAAATAGGTAAACAGTATATTCTATGTGAATTTTTATATAGAACATGATAGTATGATCATATTTGTAATTAGACATAATTTATGGGCAATTATAGATAGTTTAATAATCTTAGATCTAAATAGGAAATTATAGGTTTTAAGAGAAACATTTAAAGAAGTTATGGAGTTTTGATACTCATCCATTTTTAGCATACAGTGCTGTAAACATGGGGTTCAGTTACTCCCTTGATGATATTATCATAAAAATTAATTGTCCCACATATGATATATGAAGTCATTTCACCCTCATTTGTTTGAGGTATGAATCCTCCATATTAGGTAGTTTGTCTATGGGGTTGGTACTCCCTTGATCCTGATGACACATGGATCCCCCATTATATAGTCAGAGTTAGTACTCCCCAACATAATGGGATACAAGTCTAATATATCTTGAATTTAATAATCCTTCGTGAGGTAGGTTTTAGGTTCTTTATCCATTCATTTCTATGATCTCCCTATAAGCTAGTGTGTGGGTTCTATATCTTTAGTGAGCGATACTCCTTCAGATGGACTGAATACTCTTATTCAGGCTTGGGTCCTCCATTATGATTCCATATAAATGAGGAGAACTAGGTATATGGTGATATGGTACATCCCCATGCATCATATCGTGGTCCTCTTGTTAGATTTGGTAATCTAGAACGAACTTTTGTGTACATTATGGTATCATATATTCATTATTTTTAATATTAATGAACTCTCTATCACATCATGTTTGTTATTTTGTGCAACATAGTATTTGAAAATGTCCTAAGAGTAGCTGTTGTATTGAAGGTTCATAGCAGTTACCAGTTATGATGAGAACCTATAAGTTCCATGATAGTATTCTAAAATATATATTATATAATCAGATGAAATCATTTGAGGGACACAAATAATATATTCTATTAGGGATGGATACTGATATAACTTTTAGAAACCTTCTCATGGTGTATTTCCTTGGTAATATACTGGGTAAGATATTAGGATAATGAGACCCACTAGTTGGAAATCACCATTTATATGTGTCATTGGATGTTCATATCTATAGATGTTTGTATTGATCCTTATACTTTAAGATTATTATTAATGAGTATTATAAGTCAATTACTTTTATGTATTGCTAAAAACCATGATATAATATGTTCATTTCATGGTATGATATGTTGGGTGTGACACAAGTAATGTTTCATTAATGAATAATGAGAGAAATGATTTACCCCTTATTTTCTTTAATGAAAGTCGATATCTTAGACCCTTTGATATAAGTGATATAGCATAAATAAATCTAGGTCCATGTTGTTCTATTGGAATGTTTTATTTTTAGAAATTCAATGTAAGTGAAATTGAGCACATAAACTGATGACACCAGTATGAAATCTACTTGATTAAAGTTATCATGGTAAAAGAATTAAATTACACAGTAAGGATTTGTATGTGGTTTTATATTGTTATGACATTAATTTATCTTTCTATGGATGACCTGGTAGGTTGTTTGATGCTAACCTTATAATTTGGGCTGATTCAACAAATACCACTGAGAAAGATACGTACATGGTCACATGCTAAGTCTATCCAGATCATTAGATAAATAATATTATTATCTATTATTTAAAAAGTTGAATAAATATTATTCATACACGTGGTTTAATAATTATTCCTATTTTCTTGATTACATAAATTATATCACCAGTTATTCAAGAGAACATAATTTGAGTAGAATATTTCATAAGTATTTTTTTATTCAGTGAATATAATATTTTTTTAATTATTAGTGAACAATGAATTGATATTTATTAATTAAATAAATTGTTACTATTCAAGGCCTAACAAATATTTTGGAAGAATGACATGCCAAGTTTGAAGGTTTAGTTATAAATAATATATATTTAATTTTATTTGAATAATTTATATATAATTTAATTTGTGAGTTTAGAATATGTCAACAAATAATAATATAAAAAATAATATTATTATAGACATGGGGTTTTTCAATAATTAATTAAAATAATCAGGGTCCATATGAAATTATTATTTTCTAACCTAAGAGATATATTAACCCAATTATTTTATTTCCCTGATAGAGCCAATTCATTTTGGTTGGGCACAATGAGATCTAGAGAGAATCACCTCAATGACCTAGAGAGATCCCTATCCAGAATAGAGAGTGATCCTCCACCAACACCACTTTCAAGTCTAGAGAGATTGAATAGAACCCTTAATTGAAGTGATTATCAAACGAATTAAAGGAAAGCACCATAAGAGTTAGGATATTTTGTGATATAACCCAAATATTCTTATAGAGACATTCAGATGTTCATAGAACATGTGTGGATCACCAATGGAGGGAATCTATTCTTGATTCCTAAAACACAATGAAATTATGATATAGAGACTTTTTTAGTTCCATAAATGACGAAATAATTCCATAAAAGGTAATTTTTTATTTCATAAATTAATTACAAATAATATGTGATGATCCCATGATTTGGTTCCAACATTTTATCTTGTCATTATTCATTGATATATTTCCATTGATTATGATGTTTATTATCATGTAAATTTCAGATTAATAATTGATTAGGAAAAATTCCAAGCTAGGTATTCATGATCTGATGCTTCCACTATCCTCTAAATCTTTAATTGGTATTAAAGGGAGTCTCATAATTATTTTTAATTATTTAATGATAATTTATTGATTTATGCATTTGTCATTATTTTTCAATTATAGTTTAAACATTATTTGATCCAAATTATTATATCTTATTTATTCCTATTAATTTATCAGAAATAGAATCAGATAAATTAATTTTATGAATGAAATACATTCAAAGAAGTCATTCGTAGGTGAGGAGGAGTCTTTCCAAAAAACATAAGAGTACAGACTATGTAACATGGAGGCACACATCATATACCAATGTTTAATGAACCTGAATTTAATTCATAATTAATTCGACCCATGTGAATTTATTTCACGCGGTGTATTTAATTACACACTACATGTTGACCGGGCTAGATTGGTGCACAATCAGCCGGAGTACACGTTGTGTAACTTCCATACACGACGTGTAGTCCTTTAGTCACAGACGAGCCATGTATCTTATTAAATGGCCTATATGATAGGTGACCATGTAACTCAGAGATCACATGCCATGTGGCCCATGTACATTTTGTGTAGTCTAATATTATTCATGGAACATTTATATAATGATTCATTATGAATGCCTCATGGATGGACAATGGGTGTAATAATTTATTTATAGTACATTCCGAGTTATGGGTTTTATATATATTAAATTTATAATTAATTTTCTGCGTAATTCTGAAACTGAATATTTTACATAAGTCATAATACATTTTTTAATATACGAGGATCTAAATATGACACCGTACATAGATACCATGTGTTTAGTGTGATAATTAAGTTTATAGTGCATTCTGAGTAATGGGTTTTATATGTATTAAATTTATAAGTAATTTTCTGCATAATGTTTGGAACTGAATATTTTATATAAGTCATAATACATTTATTACTCTACGGGCATCAATATATTACATGGTACATAGATACTATGTGGTCAGTGTGGTCATTAAGTTGATAGTACAGGCTGTGAAATTACATGATAACTTTTGTATATTAGATGTTGTGTGAGTAAATAGTATATGAATATAATACACATTGTGTAGTTTATATGAGCACTCACTGGGTTTTCTCCAAGGTATATGTATTGTACATAGTTAATTTTAAATGAATTAATTTGTTTGAAATTGTAATAGATGATAATATCAAGAGAAATTCAGATGATAACTAATTGAAAATAATTGATTAATTAAATAATATAATTTATGAATTCAAACATGATTTATATTAAATAAGAATGATTACAATTGAATGAAAATTTGTTGAATGTCTAATTAATATCATGTTTGTGGATGATGTGAAGCATATAACATATCTTTGTATATGATTAGTTTCTTTTAATTTATCATTAAATTTAATTTTTTGTTTCTATTCTATCCATTCTCTCATTATATAAGGGCCTGGGTTCCCATGGATTCTCTTATGTAAACCCCTTAACCAATCATTTGGTTCACCTCACTTGCATGTGAGTAAAAGAATACGTAATGGATGGAGTACCCATGATAGTGGAGCTAAATCATGTTTGGAGATGAGGAAAACCAATCTTAGAGAGATATATAGTTGGATAAATGGAAAGATATTATAAGAACCATAAAATGGTTCAAGGTGATTTCCTCATAGATTAAGTGTTAGTTTATCTTCCACTAGATCAACTAACCATTAGTAAAATCTCATGATCATACCAATTTGATATTTTGTTTTATTTAAGTTCCAATTTTATTTCTTTATGGAAGTTTATTTGTGATCACGTGAATTAATGAATTAACAAGAATGTCAGATAGAACTGAAATAAAATGGCTTATGCATAAACATTATCTAACACATGGTTAATAACTTAGGTAAACAAAATTAATACTAACATGAATGTAATAAAGGTAATAATTGTATATTTATATAGTATGATAAAATACCTCAAATATATATATTAAGTTGGTCTATCCTTACACTTATTATGTTAAAATAGAACAATAGTTCAAAGTTCTTAACCATCCAATGTTGGGGTGATTTAAATTATCTGGGAATTTTAACTTGAATTTTTGTGTTGAATTAACTTATTTCAAATCAAGGTTTGGATACCAAAGTGGGAATTAGTGTAAATAAGATGAAAATTTTGAGAAAATATAATTTAACGATTTATGGAATGGGGAGTCCAACAAAAAAAATCAAGGAACTGTGTGTCAATATTGTTGGCATTTATAATTCCCACCTAAAACCCTTAAAATTTCTTGATCAAACAAATTTGGGGTGATGAGAAGGAGAATATAGATCTTTTCCACTATAATGTCCACTAAATAGTATATTCTGAAGCCAATGGTAAGGGCTATTGGGTTTTGATAAAACAGTAGGGTATTAATAAATATAATATTTATTTATTTGTCAAAATTTTATCAGATATAGTACTAAAACTCTAATCATTTTATTTTGAGAAATGAAAATAAGGATTATTATAAACATATTATTATGATACATACTTGAGAAGGATAACATTATCCCTGGAACAAATACCTAATAGAGGGAAAGGTGCTTACGCGTTATCCTACACCATGAAAGAAAATTGTATGTGCTGTAAGAACCTATCCCTAAAGCGCCTAGTAAAGATCCTAGATAGGAAGAGTTTACTCTCTATGAGAAATTTTTGAACCATGCTACATATGCTTATAGTTTCAATCTGTCTTCCA
Organism: Viscum album; assembly: GCA_963277665.1. Classification (NCBI taxonomy): domain Eukaryota; kingdom Viridiplantae; phylum Streptophyta; class Magnoliopsida; order Santalales; family Viscaceae; genus Viscum; species Viscum album. Next base: position 1,836,889,462 of record OY728161.1, read on the forward strand.
TGAACAATGATATTCCAAAGTAACATGAGAACATGGATGTGTATAGCATGATGTCTCACCTTTGGGATATTTGTTATGATAATGCAAGGCAAGAGAGATATGCGATCTGTAATTCTATATTTATTACTATTCTTGGGGATTCAATGCTAGTTGGGACTCATGTAGTCATAGTTATTAACTACATTGAATGATTATACATCTTAGGGATTAAATTCCTAGATGAGTTGAGCATAGATCTCAAACGTTCATCACTTCCCAAGTCCCTATCTAGATTTATTGTTAATTATAACCTGAGAAATAATGAGTAGAGTTTTTTTGGAACATCTCACTATGATAAACCAAGTGGAAAAGGACATGGGGTGTGAAAACCCTAAAGTCCTTATGGTGAATATGAAAAGGAAGAAATAGTCGAAGGGGCATAAGACCCATATTAATTCTTAATATCCCAAGAATTATCCTTCCAAGAAAAATAAGATCCAAAGGTATATAAAGGAAAAGGAAGTAGTATGTTTTTAATATGTAAAGTATGGCCACTGGAAGATGAACTGCACCTAGAAGAAATAGGAAGCTGAAGGTGTGTTCATTATCAAGTGTAATCTTTTAATATTTACACATTAGTTTTTGGATATAGCTTTTGTTAATCACATCTATATCCAAATGTAAGAACTGAGTAGATTCCAAAACATTTATAGAGGATAGGTGGATTTATGATCTTCCAATTATGCTAGGATAGATGTTCTAGACATTAGAGATTACCAACATAATTTCCAACATGATTGATACGAGTTTTAAGAGATAGTTATTATGTACCAACTATTACTAAGAACATTATTTCTATATCCTACCTAGATATGGATGGTTTTATTTTCAAATTTAGAAATAAAATTGGTTTATATTATAAATAAAACACAATTTAGAGTATAGAATATATAAATAACTATCATTATGAATTAAATTATGAAAATAAAGTATTGTAAATTGACAACGAACCATGTTTTCATGACTCATATAACACAAATCTATAAAATCACCAACTTGGTAACGTAAACGAGAATCCTTTGACAAAGCTATATCAAGAAGGATATTTATACACTTTTGAGTAAAAATCACATTAAATATGTCATTGTTATTTATAAGGAAAAATGTTTGAACCACCATTTGATAGATATGATGAAAGGGCCACAATGATTATAGGATTGGTATACACCGATGTGTATGGACCATTTCAAGTAGAAGATAGATGTGGGTATTATTTCCTCATAACTTTTAATAATGAATTGACTAGATATTACTATATGTAATTTATGAGTTTTAAGTTTGAGTCATTTGATAAATTAAAAAAAATTAAATAATGAAGTAGAGATTCAACTTGGAAATAAGATCAATAAGTTTAGACTGGATCAAGGTGGTGAGTATGTTAACCAATATTCTATTGATTTTTTACAAGAGTTTAGTATTCTTTCTCAACTAAATTCACCTTAAAAACAATAGTGGAATAATGTTAATTAAAGGATGAAGCATAAATTTTTAGAGAGGATAAGTTTGGTGATGATTCATATGGATATTACATTATCATTTTAGGGATATGAATTTAAAAATATTTCATATATATTAAAATGAGTACCAAATAAAGTGGAAAATGGAATTCTATTTAGGTTATGGAGTGGCACTAGTATGAAAACAATTTTTTAGATTGGTTATTTTAGCCTTTTCATGTTGGTTGTGAGCCGACGTGTTTACGAGTGATGTTAAAAATAATTTTTTAATGTTAATTATTTATTAACTGACGTTGGAAATATTTTCCATGATTTGTTACGTGGTTATTTAAAAACTAACATGAAAGAAAATCCAATTTTCAAAACAATGACGTCAAAAATCTATTTTTCATGTCGACTTTTCAAAAAATTGACGTCAAAAATCCCATTTTTTTAACATCAGTTATTAAATAACCAATGTTAAAAATATTATTTTTTCCATTTTTCACGTCGGTTTTAAAAACCGACGTGAAAAGGAATTTTTTACTTCAATTTTTTAAAAATTTATGTTAAATGTCATTTTTAAGGCCACTTTTTTAAAAACCAACCTAAAAAATGTAGACAATATTGTATATAATTTCTTGAGCTTTGATTTGATAGGTCATAGAGCTCAAATGGAGTTACGGGTCATAAGTTATGACTATTAGAATATTGATATATATTTTTTCCGAGGAAACATCGAATGAGCCAACCAAAGCTTCATCTTAAAAGTATTTTTCTAATCCAAATGAGAATTTGTAGTTTTACCATGATAAGAAACATTATTATTCATTATAATAAAATAAGAATCATTAAATGTTATATGAATTAAGAAAAGTAATCATAAAAAACATAAATTAAGGAAAAATAATAACAAATACCTTGACAAGATCGCAGAATGAAGAACTTCGTCTTATTAGGATTTTTTGAATCCAAAGGTTGAATTGTAGTTTTACAATGATACGAAACATTATTATTAATTATAATAAAATCATTTTAATTAAATGGTATAATAATTAAGAAAACAAATCATAAATAACATAAATCATTGAAAAAAAATAACAAATACCTTGACGAGATCATGGAATGTAGAAAAAATGGATTAATATTGATGATCAAATGATTTGATGGTGGAATTATGATGGTTGAAAGAAATTATCATTAAAAATTGTAACCATATTTTTATAATGAAAACATACAAATTATATGGTAAAAGAAAACGTGGTATTAAATGTTTTAGGCAGCAATCAAAAATTTCGATGTCGCGCTGTAAAAAAATTGAAATTCCGCAATGGCGAGATATAGAAATTATATCCCACATTAGTTTTTTGATAACAGTCGAAACAAGTTATTAAAATTTCTGAGTTTTTGGGATATAAAAATATATTTTCCATCGATTTTTCATGTTGGTTATTTAATAACTGATGTGACAAATGCCTTTTAACATCAGTTATTTAATAACTAACGTAAAAAATTGATGGTAAAATGAATTTTCACATCGGTTATTAAATAACCGACATGAAATATCAATATAAACATTTAGATAATTTTTTAATCTTCTATTTAAATGGTCTTGGAGGTCAATAAAAGTTATGGATCAATATTTATGACCATTGAAAATTGATCACCTCAAAACAAAGTCTTAAAAAATGTCAACTTCTGATGGCCAAAACTTTTTATCCGTAACTTTGTTTGAGCTTTGGGACTAGTCAAATCAAATCTTGGAAAAGTATCTACTTGTTTTCAAGAACTTTTTACATCATTTATTTAATAAACTACATAAAAAATGACTTTTAACGTTGGTTACTTAATAACCGATGTAAAAAATCATTTTTCAATCGATTTTTAACATCGCTTAATAAATAACCGATGTTAAAAGTAATTTTTCATGTCAGTTATTAAATAAACAATGTGAAAAATGTTTAACAACATGTAGATAATTTTTAAAGCTTTTATTTTACTGGTTGTGGAGCTCAAACGGATTTATGGATCCAAAGTTATATGCATTGGAAGTTGATCATCTATAAACAAAGCCTTAAAGAATGCCAACTTCCGATGGACATAAATTTTGATCCGTAACTCAGTTTGAGCTCCACTACCAGTCAAATAAAAAATTGGAATATTATCTACATGTTTCTAAACAAGTTTTTAAGTAGTTTATTAAATAAAACATGTGAAAATAAAACCACAATATATGAAATATTAGGCAAAAATTAAAAATTTCAATGCCACGTTGTAAAAAAATTGAACGCGTTATTGGTGCGATTTGAAAATTTAACATTCATGTTGTTTTTTTTAAACCGACATGATAAAATCGATTTTTAAATCGATTATTATATAAACGATGTAAAAAATTGGTTTTATAACATTGTTTATTTTATAACCGATGTGATAAAGTGAGGTAATTGATTTATCACGTCGGTTATTTTATAACCGACGTAATAAAGTGAGATATTTGATTTATCAGGTCGGTTATAAAATAACCGAGGTGATAAATCATCATAATTAATTTTTTACGTCGGTTATAATACAATGGACATGATAATGGATTTTCATGTTAGTTATTTATAACCGACGTAAAAAATGACAACGTAAAAAAAGTTTTTTGTACTAGTGTGGAAAGAAACCTGTTTTCTCACATACACATGTTTGAAGCTGTGATGAACTTTTTATGCCATTTATAGTAAACAAACTAGATCCCCATGGTAAAATGTTTATATATTTTTTACATTAAGAAAAAAGGGATACAACCTATATAACCCCCCATACAAGAAAGTAACTGTCGCCAAATAAGTTGTATTTCATGAGATGTAACACATCCTAAAAATGGATAGTGGGGGAAATATTGACTTTGATGAAGTTTCTGCTCAAGATACACAAGAGTTGGTACCAGAATAGATTATTTAGGTCATAATAGAATAAGTAGTTCTTAAAACACAAGTACTATGTAGGAGAACAAGAGGTATGATAACTAGAGAGATATGGTTTTATAGTCACAAAATACGGTGACTAATTATTGGTTTACAATGATAAAAATCTATCTTACAAATAGTATGTAGAGATAATATAAGATTAAATATGAAAAGAAGCCATGAATTCTAAGATGGATTCAGTGTATCGGAAAAGAGTTTGGGTTTTGGTCGATGTTCTAGTTGATGTAAAGCCTATAGTGTAAAAATGGGTATTCGAGAGAAAACTAGAAATGTAAGCTAAATTAAATACCTATAAATAAAGGCTACTGGATAAATGGTTTAAAAAACATTAAGGAATTGACTATTATGAAACCTTCTCTCCAGTTTCCTTCTTTAAATGCTACAAAATTTTACGTGCTATAACATCTTACCATGGCCATGAAATTTGAGATATGGATGTTAAAATAGCTTTACTTAATGGAAACCATTAGAAAGCTATCTATATATCACAACCAAAATTTTTTGTGACTCTAGGTGATTCCAAGAGGATTTTAAAATTATAAATATCTATTTTTGGATTTATTTAAGAATCTAGGTCTAGAATAATTTAATTCGATGAAGCTATAAAATATTTTCATTTCATTAAGAATGAATGTGAGCCAAGTGTTTATAAGTAGTTTAGTTTTACTTTATTTATTATTATAGTAGTAAATGTTGAAAACAAATTAAGTATTAGAAATAACATACTACTATTATAATAGTCTAAGGATTGGTTAAACAAATGTTTCTCCATGAAGGACTAAGGTGGAGCAACCTATATTACAAGGATTAAGATTATTTTTGATAGATCCTAGAGGCTTATTAGAGTAAGTATAGAAAAATAAATTGACCAGATACTAAATAGAATAAGTATGGAAGGATCCAATAGGGTATTCGTTATAGTTTCACATGGTATAAATATTTCTAAAAAATGTTTCTTTAGAAACAGTAGTATAAAGAGAGAATGAGTAATATCCCATACACTTCAATGATAAGATTGATCATGGATGACATGTTACATACTATACTTGATGTTTCCTATACATTGAGAATTGTATGAAGATATCAAGATGATCTAGGAGAACAACATCAATAAAATTTTATGGATATTATTATGTTTCTGAGAAAAAAAAAGATATGATCTTAGTGTATGGAGGACACAAGAAACAGATCATTGGGGGTTATACAGATGATAGTGTTCATACATATCAAAATAATCTAATGTATAAATCATGATATGTTTTATATATCAATGGAATATTTGTAAGTTTGATGATTTAAAAGAATCCATTTTGTCATCTATTATCTAGTGGATTCTGAGTATATAGTGGCTTATGATGCAACCAAAGAAGCAATTTGGATATAGAAATTTATTTAGAATCATTATGTGGTACCTATAAGTAAATATTCAATCACATTATATTGTTGAAGCACCTCAACCCCAAATTACTAGAGCTAGTGAATTATTTTATTACATTGGAATGGTCACAAGAAATCAAATCTTGAAGGACCAATCAGTTTTGTAGCCTTGGAAAAATTAGATACAAAAATAAGTTTTACATTACATCATAAAATGAAAAGTAACATAGTATTTTGAGTGAAAACAGTCATATCTATTAGACTATCCCTAAAGATTAGTCACAATATACCTCTTCACATCCTGGGGAAAATGAAACATATTAAAGGGGTGATCTCAGATTCTTAGTAAGGATAAGCAATACAACAAAGGATATCATAAATAAGTTTAAACTTTTAAGGCAAGGTATAAACTTGAAACACAATCCTTTAAACCTAACCTTGGTCATAATATGGAAAGAATTAATCAAATAATTCCATATAAACAATAAAATGGATATTATATTATCATAATAATCATATGTAATATATACAACTAATCTTATATGTAAGGAATGCATAATGTCAGACATCATAACCATTTCATCAACGCCTCGTGCCAAGACCATACATAAATGTGTAAAAACCTTAACTAGTTTGTATCTTGATATCTACCGATGCATAAATGGGCTATAGAGATACCCTCAAATTACTTACTAAGTCCAATATATTCCTCTTATTAAAGGGGGAAAACATAACGAATATAAGCATTTGTATTAAAACTTGCAAACAAAATCTTAATACATTATCCATAAACCATGAGTTGTATAAAAGTAGCACATCCACAGTCAAAATGTTCATAAAATATTCAAAATAATATGATAGGTTGTATCATATGAAGTCAACCTCAATTAAACATAAGATCCAATAAATTATTTTGACATAGATAAACATGTTTTAATAAATTCATTAGAAAATTATTCAGAGAAATACCCCTTTTATTGAAAATAGTTATTTAAAATTCCATACATTTTAGAAAGAAAATATTTTCATTGAAAATAATCTTGTAAGATTGTAAAGGAAGATTAAAAAATGTTAATATGTCACGATGGTGGAAAAATCGACTTGATCCATATATGTTAAAAAACATTCTTCTCGTACTTTGCTGAAAATGTCAAACAAAGTACCTTGTAATGAAAACTACAAAAAATTTCCTTTTATAAAATATAAAATGGGTAAAAATATTTTTAAAAAATTTTAAAATAATAGTAATAATTTTTTTGCAATAAATTAATAAGAAAATGGACATGGATGATAAATATTTCCCAGTAAATTCTTATATAAAATCAATCGTGGATAATTAAGAGATTGAAAAACTAACCCTTACCTCATACTCTCCTTTAGTCGAGGGTGAATTAACCTCCAGTATAATGGTTAAGTAATATTATTAATTTATAACAGAGCTATATCCATTATTTATTTTGTTATATATGATCCAATTATATCATTTTATTAATAATATTTCATTATTAACATTATTCTAGGCATGGACTACTTCATTTTATTATGTTTATTTTTTCACATAAGTCTTATTTATTATAAATAGGGTATATATTATTCATATCCAGAATAACATTAAGTTCATAAATATTATATTAATTAATTATATAAATTTTCATACTCATTATTAAATGGTTGTAGTGGATAATGATTCTTATCGCGTCATAGAGACGGTAATTCAAATGTACGCACAGGTGATGACATCATTCTGTAATTGTAAAGGTTAAGGAGTTAGATGGAATATGAATTATAAAGAAATGATATATTGTAATATTTATTATTTAAATTCTTTATATTTATCTTTATACCCATCAAAATAAATTATAAATGAAAAATAGTTTCACCATGGCGTGAAGGCAGTAAGCCGTACCTACACACAAATGGTGATATTGTTTGTCGTCGGATGGGTAAAAGGAGAAATATGGTTGTAACATAATGAAAAAAATATAATATTGTTTTATATTCTGGATTTATTAATTTAGTATGCATAAATCTTTGTAAAATGAAGTATAAAAAGAAAAGGACTTTTAAAGAGTTGGTAAAATAATTACCTCCTCTTCGAGTGTCTCCTTTTGACTTTCACAAAAGGAATACTTAGGTTTTCTTTATGCCTAAAGTATAGACTATATGATGGAGTGAGGGAAGTTTTTAGGTAAAATGGGAAGGTTTTTTCCAATTAAAATCGATTTATAAGTGTTAATAATAGAGAATGAGAGGTCCCCTTTTATAAGATAGGGTAGGGGCACTTTTGGAAACACCAAAACTATTAATTTAATATAAATTTATTTTCGATTTGAAATAGATCCATGGTGAATTATTTAAATTATAATATTAGGGTATGTCGAAATACTCTCAAAAAATAAAATTTAGACATTCTTGGATTTTATTTTGAACCCTATCATTTTTATTTATCCTTAGTTAATCTGTCAAATTTTTGTTTTGGTAATAATATTCTAAAAATGAAAGGTTTTAAATATTTACTTATATGGTTTCAATTTTCCATAAATGGAAACTTTAGGATTTTTTCGACCTTATATTTATTACTTTGTATTCTTTAAATATTTTTATTATTTCTAAATAACTTAATAAATTTTATTTTTATAAAATATCAATATTGTCAATTTTGAAACTATTCATTACTTTGACTTAAATTAAAATACAAAAAAAAATAAAACTTAAAATGAAACCATTTAATATACTCTTAACATGTCATAGTCACCTATAAAATTCATGTATCACTTTAATTAATTAAATTATTTTTCTTAAAATATTTTTAAAACCATTTAATTGATATTTATATTACTAAAATAATTTCCATGTCACTATTGTTTCATAATTAATAGTATTTATTTAATCTCTAAAAATTATAAATAAATTACTATGATATAGTTAATTATTTTATATTTATTTATAATATTTATAATCTATTTTTTCTTCTAGTTATCCCTATACTAAAACTAATATACCTATATAAAATGAGAGTGTGGCATTTTTTTTCACATTCTTTGATTTTTATAATATCTATGTTATATTCAGGGAAATGTGTCCACTAAACGATTAAATTTATAACCTTAGGTGATAAGGTTCTAATTTAGTCATCCAATATGATTTTTACATGTTTTAGGATAATTTTACAATATTATTTTTACCTTTAATTACCAGATTTTCCCTTAACCATGGTAAATAAATAAAACTTACTAAAGTTTCTATTCACTAAAACAATTAAGTTTATGCTATTAGATCTCAAATTTAATAATAATTAAAACCATTTATGTCTATTTTTATGAATTATATTCACAGAAATGAAAAAATTAAGTTAAATATTTATCATGCAGTTGTAGTGGGAAAGCTGGGGAAAAAAGACGTTCAAAAGTTCAAAATTCTTTTATATCTAATTATCTTATAGAAATGATTATATTGACATAAATTGTATTAATATAAATTATATTTATCTATTGTGACTTTAAGATAAAATTAATCTAAAATAATTATTTAAATGAAAAATTATTTTATTAACAATAATGCAGTATTTTTCAGTATTCATAAAAAATTGAACCTTTTATGAAAATTAAAAAAAATTCACCCTAAGCTAATTTTGGTATTATAAATTCAAAAATGAAGTCTGTTTTGAAAAATAAAATTTATAAATTACATAATTCGGATAATACTATTCAAAATCACTTTTTTTAACTAGCTAGTGTGATAGATCATGGTGCACTCGAACTCGGTGTTGCTTGTAGTGCAAGCTATGGAATTATTTAAAAAGAAACATACCATGGAAGCTTGAGGTGTTACATTTCTACATAATTCAAAAATTGCATCCTCAAAATTTATAGAATATGAATTCCTAAAAATTTTATTGTGTTTCTTCATCATAATTTATTCAGGTTCCCACATCAACTCTTCTATTTTATGTTTTCTACAAAGAACCTTTACCAGTCTTGTCGTCTGATTTCTGAACACTTGTTCTCTAGTGTCAAGAATGTCGATGGGATCTTCAAAGTAGGATAGGTCATGCTGAAGATCTATTTCTTCATAGGTGATTACATGTGTTGGTTCTGACATGTATTTTCTTAACTGTGATACATGGAAAAAATCATGAACTTTGGAGAGACTTAGTGGCATTGCTAACTTGTAAAATGCAACTCCAATTAATTCTAGAATTTGAAAAGTTCTAATGTACCTAGGAATTAACTTACCCTTGTTATTGAATATTATAGTACCCTTCTATAAATATACCTTTAAAAAACATGATATCCCACTTGAAACACCAAATCCTTCCTTTAGTTATCGATGTAGAACTTTTTCCTACTTTGAGATGCTTTGATATGGGTTTGAATAATATTTAACTTTTCCCTTGTTTCTTCAATAAGTTCTGGGCCTATGAGTTTTCTTTCACCAACATCATCCCAACAAGTAGGTGTATGACATCTCTTTCCATATAACACTTTCTATGGTGTAATCTAAATACTTGAATGGAAGTTATTGTTATATGAAAATTATTCTAGAGGTAAATACAGATTCAACATACCTGGAAAGTCAAGTGAGCAAGATCTCAACATGTATTCTAAAGTTTGAATAGCCTTTTCTTGATATCCATCAGTTTGAGTGTGTTGGGAAGCACTCAAATTAAGCTTAGTATCTAGGGCTTTCTGAATACTTTTCTAGAATCTTTATGTAAAATAGGGATCACAGTAAAAAATAATCGATAGGGGTACACCATAAATTCATACAACCTCATTAAAGTAAATTCTTACTAAACGTTCAAGGGGTAAATATTCTCTTATAGAAAGAAAATGTGCCAATTTGGTAATATGATCTACAATAACACATATAATATCATTTCTTCTAGGATTATTCGGTATTCCCATGAAAAATTCCAACGTAATATCATACCATTTACACTTAGTTATTAGAAGAGGTTTCATTAATCCTCTAAGATATTGTCTTCCATCATGTACCTATTGAAAAAACAAACATCTTGACACATAATTAGAAATCTCTCTCTCCATGTTGTCCCACCAAAATTGTTCATTCAAATCTCTATACATCTTAGTGCTACCAGGGTGTATAAAAAAATTGGTGGTATGTACATCATCCAATAATTCCCATTTTAGCTCACGTATAGAGGGAAAACAAAGCATCTTCAGATATTTCAAAATACCATCTTTATATATGAAGTCAATCAATCTCCCATCATTCACATATTAAATTTTATTTTTAAGATCCTCATCATTAGAATGAGTACTTTTTATCTTTTCCAGTAAATATGATTTGTCAACCATTTGAAAAATTTGTGATGTCTCACCATCTAGGGAAATTCCCATATCTATTTTTACTAGATCCATGAAAATAGTATCCTTTTAAAATCCCATTTTTTTTATAAATATAGGTTCATTCCTAATCAAATCATCTTCCACCTTATTTTCCTTCCCTAGGTGGTTTTGTATTTTTCAATCATAATCCTTGAGTAGCTCAAGCCATATCTTCTGTCTCATGTTGAGTTCTTTATATGATAAAATATATTTCATTCTCTCATGATAAGTATAAATATCACATCTTTCACCATATAGATATTGTCTCCATATCATCAGAGTAAAAATTACAGCATCTCACTCAAGATCGGGATTTGGGTAGTTTTGATCGTGAATTTTTAATTGCCTTGATGCATAAGAAATTATTATGTCATTATGTTTAAGAACACAGTCGAGTCCTTTCTTTGATGCAACTATATAAATAAAAAAACCCATCATTTTCATATGGTAAAGTCAAGATTGGACCATTGACAAATATTCTCTTCAATTCTTCAAGAAATTCTTCATACAGTTTTGTATAAATTTATTTATCACCGTTACTTGTGAGCTTTGTTATTAGGTTATCTATTTGGGAGATTTTTTGGATGAAACACTAATAGTAACCTTCTAATCCAATAAAACTGCATACCTTGATTATGATCATTGGTGATGGTCATTCATGGATTTTCTTTATCTTTAAAATATGAATATATATTCCATCCTTCGATAGAATATGGCTAAGAAATGAAATTTCCTAAATCCATAATTTACACTTGCTAAATTTACCATATAGCTCATTTATTTTAAGAGTCATCAGAACATTTCGCAAGTGGTTCTCATGGTCTTCATAGATTTTGGAGTATACCATGATATCATCAACAGATAATATAACAAAATCATCAAAATATTCCTTGAACACTATGTTCAGTAGATCTATAAAGATAGTGGGTGAATTAATTAGTTCAAATGGCATACTGTAAAATCACAATGTCTATACCTGGTTCGAAATTCTATCCTTGGAATATCTTACTTCTTTACACACAATTGGCAATATTCAAAATTTAGGTCAATGTTTGAAAAATACTAATCTCCATGAAGTTGATAAAATAAATAATCAATGATAGGTAGAGGATACTTGTTCTTTATTGTAATAACATTAATTTATCTAAAGTCAACACACATCCTCATTGATCCATGTTTCTTCTTTGTAAAACGAATTGGGTATCCCCTTGGAGAAACACTAGGGAGAATAAATCCCTTATTACAATACTCCATTAGGGTTTTCTTCCACTCTATTAATTCCATAGTTTCCATTTTATAAGGGATCTTTGATATTATTCTTGCATCATGGATTAAGTCAATAGAAAACTCAACTTACCACTCTGGAGGATGTCTAGGTAAGTCCTATGAAAATAAATAAATGTATTATTTTATAATAGGTACATCATCAATTTGAAAATTAATATGTTTTATCTTCTATTATTCCCCAAGAATTTCATTTAGAAGATATACAAGATGTGGATCTAAATAGGAATCGAATGATGAATTTTTTTATATAAAGATAATGGATTCTATATCTTCCTCACAAATCATAATGTCTTTCTTCTTGCAATAAATTTTCTGATCATATTTTTATAGATATTACATAATGAGGATTATATCAAATTTGACCATAGGTATGATGATAAAATAGTAGATAAAGCACATTTATATGCCATAATGGGAACTCCCTATCACATCTTTGTTGCAATGAGACTTTATTCAGCGGTTTTTACTAATAAATACCTTTTTAATGTGATTTGGAAATATCCAATTTTTAAATAAAATTGGGAAGATAAAATTTAATGTGATGATCCAGAATCAAATAAATATTTAGCTAGTTATGAGGGGATAATTAAAATTAATACCACCACATCCTTAGGAACTTCAACCTCATCAGTTGTGATCAGAAATTCTTGGACTTATCCCTTGTCCTTTTCTGGGGAATGTTTCCTTAACACTTAGGAAAATCATTTTCTTAATGTCCTATGTCTTTATAATTATAGAATTGGACATTGAGAGCTTCTTTCTATCCCTTAAAATTGCGGTCTTGGCGGCCATTTTCTACACACTTGTAACAAAATACAATACCTAATAGGCATGTTGCATGATGTTTTGGTTCCCATTGATTACAGGATGGAAAGTCAATTCTTACCTTCTTCCCATTTTCATTATTTCCCATTCTATAGTGTTCGACAGTCATCTTCTTCATTTAATTTATTTTAAATTAATAAGATTTAGAGAATTTTGTTTCTATCTTGATAACACATGAGACTATATCTTCATATGATGAGAAAGATTGTGAGAGTAGTACCTGTTAGAGGAATGGTTTTAACCCATTAAATAATTGATCAATATTACTTCTTGGGTTATGTCTGTAGTCAGAAACATGTCTTGATATCCTTATAAAGTTAGCTTCAAACTTTGTAACATTATCATCCTCCTATTACCTCAGACTTAGAAATTGGATCTCCATATCTTCTTAATGATAATGAGTAAAGTATTTTTCTATGAATAGTTCTTTAAATTACCTATATTCTATATTTTCCACTTCTTCTTCATCCTTTGTGTTTCGAATTAATGACTACCATTGATCCGCATATCCTAAGAGATGATAAACTGTAATGAAAACTTTCCCCTTTCATTACTTCCCAAAGTAAGAAATATTTTCTCTAAGGAACTTATCCATTGCTCAACTACAAATAGATTTGTAGTCCCATTGAATGTTGGGGGATGTTGTATCATTAAGAGGTATAAAATTTATCCTCTGTGTTATGGATGACACTACTCTATATGGGTAAAGTTATTATTCAAAACATGAGTCAGCTATCCCAGTATCGTTATAAGTTGTTCATCACCAGTTGCAGCTCATGCTCCAACATCATTATGTTACATTGGAGGGAAATCCCTACATGGATTACATACATTGATATGAATTCAATTTCTTCTATTAGGTGCCATTTCTAAACAACGAAATTCACTATATTAGGTTATGAATCATAATGCATAATTTCAAAATACGTAACATAAATTGAAAAATTTGTGCATATCTAATCTTATAAACACAAAAATTGTTTCTTTGGGGATATATTTACTTTTAAGTCATTCATAATGGTTTGAAAAGAAAATGTGAATTACCCTAATGATATCCCCTCAGAGTGTCATACCAGGTGCGTAGTAAGGCCCGTTTTCGTGTACTGGGTTACCCTGAGTCAAGCTTGGAACATCTTATTGGAGTTATTAATCCTAGGTACATCTGTTTCAAAACCACATCCACTTGTACTATCTAGACCAAGATGTATCTTCTAGGAATACCCATATAATCTCTAAATTTCCAAAATATTAGGATGTTATTCTAAACTTAACCTTAATGTATATAGTGGGGGTAATGTTCCCTAATTAAAGTCTTTTTCTAAATATAGTTTCCAATGTTTTTACTAAAATTTCTCTGATACCAATTGTAATTCCCCGATTTTAGATGCCCGGATATGGTTAATTATTTTCTTACATTGTCATGATCACAAGAAATCAAATACTAAATAACCAACCATTTTAGTAGCCCTATAAAAACTAGATATAAACATAAGTGTTAAATTACATAATGACATGAAAAGTAAGATAGTATTTCCATTGAAAACACTCATTTCTCTTAGATTATCCTTGAATGTTAGTCATAATATACCACTTCACATCCTAAGGAAAATGAAACATAAGAAAGGGGTGAGCTCAGAAGCCTAGTAAGGATAAATAATATTGTGGAAGTTATCATAAATAAGCATACAATTTTAAGGAAATGTATAAAATTGAAACAAAATCATTTTAAACATAACCTTGAGAATAATATGAAAATAGTTAATCAAATAATTCAATTTAAACACTCACATGGATATTCTACTAATTTAATAATCACATGTAATATCAACAACTAATCTTATAATGAGGGAATGCATAATGCAGGATAAAATAACCATACCATCAAGGACTCATGCAAAGACAATACATAAACAAGTAAAAACCTAAGATAGCTAGTCTTATGAGACCTATTGATTCATCTAGGGTGTAACACCCCAAGCATACACGATAAACGTCTCTTTGAATAATGCAATATCTTGCATTGTACGCAACTTCGAGTTCTATCACACCACAACCAATCAAACTAGTCATTATGAATAGCAATACACACTTTTTAGAATTTTATAAATTTTAATTTTCAAAATGGACTTAATTTTTGGATTTTGAATATCAAAATCATCTTAGGGACAATTTTTTCTATTTTTCTGAAAAATTTCAATTTTTGATGAATAGTTAAAACACTGCATTATTGTTTAAAACCGACTTTTTATTTAAATCATTATTTTTAAATTTATATTTATTTTAAACAAAAAATAGATACATAATACCTATATAAGTCAAATTTTATTTATTGGAGTCATTTTATAATAATATTAGATATATAAAACTTTATTGATCTTTTTAACATTCTTTACCCACCTTCTAGCTATATTTTAAAATTTGCATAAAACATTATTGTACTACTTCTGTGAATTGAATTTCAAAAATCCAAGAGACATGGTTGACATCATTGGGTAAAATGTTGTTCAATAGGATGGAAATAATATTCGATGAATAGTAACTTTTGAATTTTATTTACTACGGTTAAAAGTAAATAGTGTAATTAAAGGTAAAAATGATAATATAATTACCCTAACACATGTCCTAATTCTATTGGAAACGTGTTTTTCGACAAAAATCAACCTTAGGAATAAAATATGATCTTATTTGACCCACTTGGATTATATTAGAACATTTATTATTAGTTTATTTAAAGAAGAGTTAAAAGTTTTAAATTCAAAATTTAATAACTAATTTTTCTAATATAGGGTTATACATAAGATAAATTTGACTATAAATATTAATTAGAAATATAAATATATTTCCTACGTCATGGTATTTTATTTATAATTTTTAGACATTAAATAATTAAATTTATTTACGACACAATAATGGTGCAGTAATTACCTTATTAATGAAATATTAAAATAATTGATATTATAAATATCCAAATTAATGTAAATTGAGAATTTTGATGCATTCCACTAATTTTAGAGGTTAATATGACACGTTAGGATTGATTTAATGTACTTTTTTCTAAGTAATCAAGTTTTTATGACTTTTACAAAAACTAAATACCAAATAGTGTCCAAATTGACATAAATGAGTTTTTAAAACAAATGGTATTTTATTAAATGATATAATATTCCTAAAAATATAACATTAAAAAAAAGACTTAGATAAGGTTATTTATGACAATAATTAACAACTTGGAGTTCCTTTATATGTTTATAGTATGTTTATTAACCATTTATTATAATAATACAAGAAGACATGGTAAAAGTTAAACTATTTAACTTAGAGTTAAATCTAAAAGATAAGGTTAATATGGTGACCTAAACCTTTATAAAACCTATTGGTTGAGGGGTGTTCGACCCAATAACACCTTATCTTGGAAATAAATCCATTTGGATCCATTATGAACCAAAAATGATTTTATAATAAAATAATATTTCAAGCTTACCCAAAAGTGACCGTCACCTCTCTTATAAAAGGGTACTTCCCCTTCTATCAAAATCACACCTCCAAAGCCATTTGGATCAGACAAACCCTACTAAAATATGCTCCAAAATACCCTAAATTCAACCTATAGTACTTAATTTTATCATAAAGCCATCCTAAGGATCCCTTTTGATCAAATCAAAAGAAAGCACCCGAAGAAGAGGTAATAATTTCATCACCTCTTTCAAAGTTCTTTTCTTCTTACACTTCCTCTTTCAATGTTATTTCCAGAAAAAAATAATAAATCAAGTACATTGTACATATTATGATGTTATTATAAATATGGTACAACCATATTCATTATTCTATCCATCCTATGAATGAAAAAGTCACCATACGTGTGTGCGTACGACTTACCGTCTCTACGTCATAGTGTAGTTTGTAATTCAACAATTCATTTGATGGGTATAATAATTAGTATAATTGATGTAAATAATAAATATAACATGATAATGATTCTGTATATATTATATACCATCCAATTACATACAATTTAACCATCAATATAATGATATTTTCACTCGTGCGTACGTACGAATTACCGTCTCCACGAACGCAATGAGATTCATTCCCCATATTAACCATTAAAGAATAATTTTCATTTTATGATTAAATATAATGTTTAATAACATAATATAATTATGTATATGAATCAATTACATCATATCCAAAACAAACATGACTTATGTAACAAAATATATAAAGGAAAACGAATCAGTCAACACCTAAAATGATGATACTACTGAAATATTATTAACAAAGAAATATTATAAGATTATATATGATATCATATTTACATATGTGTTTTTTGTAAAATTTAATAAAAATTATTAAACTATTATAAATGAGGTTAACATACCATTAAAAAAGTAAAAGTATAAGGTAAGGGTTATTTTTACAATCTCTTTACTTATCTGAGTTTGTTTATACATAAGTATCTACTAGGACTTCTTTGTCATCCACATCCGGGTTTCTTAAAAATGTATTTCCAAACATTTTTACTATTTCAAAGAATATTTGTTAGTCATTTATACCCATGTTTTACTTTTTATAAAATTATTTTAAAGTAATCTTTCCGTCATTTTCCTAACATGGTACTTTATGACCTTTTTGAAAAATTGATGTAAGAATGTTTTTTTAAATTATACGGCGGGTGTGGAAATTTTTTGTCATTATAATACCTTTGAAGAGTCCCTTACAAGATTATCATGATATTTTCAAAATAATTTTTTCCATTTATAGTTACGTTACTTTTAATTGATTTCAAAATAGAAAGATATATTTCTCCCAAATTGTTTGGATTTCATCTATGTCAATATCCTTTGATGGATTTTACAATTGATTGAAGTTGATTTATTATGATACAATATTCCATATTGTATTGAAGTTTTTTTGTTATGTTTTATGGTGTATGTTTTATTTTTATACCATTAATGGTTTATGGTTAAAGTATTAACATTTCGTATTCAAGTTTTAATACGAATGTTTATGTAATGTTTAAACATTTTCATATGAAGAATTAATTGGACTTAGTAAATGATATGTGGAGCCCTCTAAAGCTCTTTGATGCATCGGTAGGTCTAATGAGTCAAACTAGTGTCTTAGAACAAGGCATTGAAAAAATATTATTTGTAGTCTTGGAACGAGGCCCTGACTATGTGGTTATGATATCCCGTATTATGCATTCAATCATTATGAAATTAGCTATTTATTTTACATGATATTATTCGACTAGTAGAATATCCATGTAAATAAGGAAATAAAATTATTTGATTTATCTTTTCATATTATGATGGATTTTAAGTTTAAAAGGCTTGTGTTTAATTCTTATTCCTTTTCTTTAATTGTTTATGATTATTTATGATATTTTCCACTATATTGTTACCCTTACTAAGGATATGATCTCACCCCTTTATTATGTTTTATTTTTCCAGGGATGCGAAGAAGTATATTATGATTAACCTACAGGAATAAAATAAGGGATATGATTGTGTTCAAAGGGGACACAATTTTGTTGTTTTTTCATTTGATAATGTAATGCAAAACTTATGTATGTATCTAGTACTTCAAAAGATACTAAACTAATATGTCTCTTAAGACTTGGTCTCTTGTGATCATGCCAATGTTATATAATAATTCACCGAATCTGGGTAACTAGGTTTGAGGCGTTACAGTTGGTATCAAAAGAAGTTTAGTATAATCCTTGGAAACTATATTTAGAAAAACCCTGATTAGAGAACATTACCCTAAGATAGACTTTGAGGATTATTATATAAGAACATCCTAGAATTTTGGTAATGTAGAGATTTTGTGAATTTTATAAGAAATAAATCCCTATATGGATATGAGTAGGTAGAGGCGGCTCTGGAACAAATGTATCTAGAGGTAAAAACTGAAAACACCGCTTTGAGCTAGACTCGAACGGGAACTAGTACACGATAACAGGACTTGTAGCACTCTTTGTTATGGAACTCCCGGGGGATATGCCTAGGATAATTTACATTTTATTTACAAGAAATTATGAAGGATTTATGATTAAATAATTCCTCAAAGAATTTTTTTTTTATGATTATGGATTATATGCATAAATGGTTCAATTTATGCTAGGTATTTTACTAGTTTAAAATTATGTATTGCGATTCATAAACTAATCTAGTGTATTCTATTGTTTAGAAATGGTGCTTAGTGGAAGAAATGGAAACTGTATCAATGAACGTAATCCATGTAGGGATTTCCTACATACTCAAGATAATAATAGTGGAGATGGTGATTCAACTAGTGCTGAACAGCTTATAACCATATTGGGAAAACTCACTCACGTTATGAATAATAAACTTTCCCGAATGGAGAAACTTTATCCACAATGCGGAGGATCATTGTTAGAACGATTCATTAGGAAACAACCACCAACATTCGATAGGTCTAAAAATCCATTTGTAGATGAACAATGGATAATTTCCTTAGAGAAAATATTTCATGAATTGGGGAGTATAGAAAGGGAAAAAGTTGTCATGGTAGTTTATCGCCTCAAAGGAGATGCAGATCAGTGGTGGTCATTAATTTAAAACACAAAGGAGGATAAATAAGTATCAAATATGTAATGGAGAGAGTTTAAAGGGATTTTTTTTTGAAAAATACTTTCCTCGTGACCATCAAGTGGATATAGAAAGACAATTTTTGAGTCTATGGCAAAAGGAGGATAAGAATGTCACAAAGTATGTGGCTAACATTATAAGGTTATCCAGACATGCTATAGATTATATACTAATCCCAAGGAGTAATATTGATTGATTCTTTTATGGGTTAAAAACATTTCCCTATCAAGAATTAGTCTCACAATCATTTTCATTGTAGAAAGATACAATTTCATGTGCTATCAAGATAGAAAAATAATTCTCTAAGTCTTACGAATTTATAGACAAGCAAGAGAAGAAGAGATCTTCTTAATACAATTGAAATGGAAATAAGGGGAATAATGGAAAAGTTAAATTTCCATCTTGCAGTAAATGTGGGAAGAAACACCCTGGTACTTGCCTGAAGGGAAGGAGAGTTTGTTAAAAGTGCGGTGAAAAAGGCCACCGAGCATGCAATTTCAAGGGAAACAAAGAGGATATCAATGCTAAATGCTATAATTGTAGAGAAATGGAGCATTATGAATATGAATATCTTAAGTTCCAAGGAAACTTACCTCAGAAAAGGACAAGGGAGAAATACCAAGCTTATGCAATCACTACTGTTGAGGTTGATGTTCCGAATGACACAGTGAAAGCTAAATTAATCATTTCCTCAAATTTAGCCAATGATTTATTTGATTATGAATCATCTAATTCTTTCATATCTTCCCATTTTAAGAATAAAATTATATATTTCCAATTTTATTTAACAAGGGAGTTGTCAGTCAAAACTCCTAAGGGATGTATCATTGCAACAACGTTTTGTGAATCAGTTACCATTATGTAATATAAATGTGATTTATTTACTGATCTTATTGTCTTACCAACGATTTAATTTGATATAATCCTTGGTATGGATTGGATTTCAAACCAGGATGAAAAAATTTATTATAATAAAGAATGAGGTTACAATTTTTGATGATGATAATGAATCCCTTATCTTTAGAGAAGAAACATCACCATCTGATTCTCATCTAGATCCACCCCCAGTAGCTCTACTAAATTCAATTATTGGGGAGGAAGAGTGTCAAATCACTATGGGTGAGGAAAGGAATGTTAAAATAGAGGACATATCTATTATGAAAGAATATTTGGATGTGTTTCTAGAGGATTTACCTAGACATCCTCCAGAAAGAGAAATTGAATTTTCTATTGATTTAATTCATAGTTCAAGGCCCATATTTAAGACCCCTTATATAATTGACACTATTGAGTTATTTGAACTAAATAAAAAACTATAATAATTGAGTAATAAAGGATTTATTTTCCTTAGTGTTTCTCTATGGAGAGCCCCTATTATTTTTGTTAAAAAGAAAGATGGATCTATGAGGCTGTGCAATGACTATAGGGTGATCAATGCTATAACAAAAAAGAACAAGTATCCCCTAACTCGTATTGATGATTTATTCGATCAACATCATGGATCCCAATATTTTTAAATGATTGACCTTTGACCTAGATATCATCAATTGTGTGTGAAGTTGGAAGACATTCTGAAGACAATATTTCATACTACGTATGAACATCAAGAGTTTACAGTAATGACTTTTGGACTGAATAATGCACCATCTTTCTTCATGGATCTAACGAATAGAGTATTCAACGAATATCTTGATGACTTTGTAGTGGTATTTATTGAGGATATATTGGTATACTCCAAAATCGAAGATGATCAGGAAAATAACTTAGGAACTATTATAAAGACTGTTATAAGAAATGAATTATATGGGAAGTTTAACAAGTGTGAATTATGGCTTCAAGAGATTTATTTTCTTGGAAATATTGTTTATAAGGATGGAACCTATGTTGATCCTTCTAAAAAAAGCAATACAAGAATGGCCAGCACCGAAGAGTATAACCGAGGTGCACAATATTATTGGTTTAGAAGGTTATTATCTGTGTTTCATCTAGAGTTTTTCCTGATTCGCTAACCAATTAACCAAGTCACACGCAACGAGGTTAAATTTGTTTGAAAACAATATTGTGAAGAATGTTTTGAAGAACGGAAGAGAAGATTATGTAATTATCCTATCTTGACTCTACCATTGAGGAATGATGGGTTTGTTATTTATAGGGATTGTTCAAAGAAAGGACTTGGTTGTGTCATTATGTAGTATGATAGAGTTATTGCCTATGCATCACAACAACTGAAAATTCCTGAAAAAACTATCCTACTCACGATATTTAGTTAGTAGCTATAATATTTTCTCTGAAGATATGAAGACACTATCTATAATGAAAACAATGTGAGATATATACTGATAACAAGTGTTTGATGTATTTCTGTCATAGAAAGAACTCAACATGAGGAAAAGATGATGACTTGAACTACTCAAGGATTATGATTGCACTATACACTACCACCCGGGGAAGGAAAATAATGTGGTTGATGATTTCAGAAAATGGATCATGGAGTTCTAAACATGATGAGAGTTGAAAGGGATCATATATTCATGGATCTCGTAAAGATGGATATGAGAATAGTCCTAGAAGATAAAAAATCAATACTTTTTCAAATGGTTTCCAAACCATCTTTACTAGAAAGTATAAAAAGTTATCAAACTGATAATGAAGAGTTTCAAAAGAAAATTAAAGCAATGAATGATGGGAGGTTGATTAAGTTCATATATAAAGATGGAATTTTGAAATTTGGGAAGAGACTTTGTGTTCCTAACATACCTGATAGGAAAAGGGAATTGTTGGATGATTCTCATAGCTCCAATTTCTCTATACAGCCTGGTATCACTAAGGTGTATAGATATTTGAAGGAAAATTTTTGGTGGGACAACATGAAGAGATATATTTCTGATTATGTGTCAAGATGTATGGGTTTTCAACATGTGAAAGATGGAAGAAGACATCCCGGAAGATTCATGAAACCTCTTCCCATACCTAAGTGGAAATAGGATAATATTATGATGGACTTTTTCAGGAGGCTACCAAAGACTCCTACAAGGAATTATGCAATATGGTTCATTGTTGATAATCTTACCAAGTCAAATTATTTTCCTACTATAAGAGAATATTTACCACTTGAACGTTTAGAAGTTCTATATATATATGATGTTTTAAGACTTCATGGAGTACCCTTATTGATTGTTTATGATCATGATCCCAATTTCACATAAAGATTCTTGAAAAGTATTCAGAAATCCCTAGATACTAAACTTAATTTGAGCACTACCTACCACCCACAAACTAGTGGACAATTAGAATGGAATATTCAAACCTTATAAGACATGTTGAGATCCTACCCACTTGACTTTCAAGGTATGTGGGATCAATTTTTACCTTTTGTAGAATTTTCCTATAATAATAGCATCCATTCAAGTATCTTCATGGAACCATATGAAGTGTTATAAAGAATGAGATGTTGCACACCAACTAGTTGGGATGTTATTGGTGAAAGAAAACTTATATGTCCAGAACTTGTTGAGGAAAAAATGAAAAAGGGGAAGATTATCTGAACCAACATCAAAGCATCTCAAAGTAGGAAAAATAGCTATGCCGATAACCGAAGGAAGGATTTGGAATTTCAAGTAGGTGATCATGTTTTATTGGAGTTATATCCATGGAAGGGTGCTATAAATTTTGGTTAGAAGGTTAAATTAAGTCCCAGGTACATTGGGCCTTTCAAAATTCTAGAATGAATTCCAGTTATAGCTTACTATTTGAAAATTCCACCAAGTCTCTTCAAAGTTCATGATGTGTTCTACGTATCACTGTTGGGAAAATACATGCCTAACTCAAGACATGTACTCACCTATGATGAAATATAACTAGAACCCAATATTTCTTATTGTGAAGAGCCTGTAAAGATTCTTGATTTAGGAGAACAAGTGTTGAGAAACCAGACGACTCATCTGGTAAAAGTTCTATGGAGAACCACAAGACGGAAGAGGCAACACGGGTACCCGAGGGACTTATGATGAAGAACCACACAAATCTTTTTATGTAGTAATATTATAGAAATTTCGAGGATGAAATTATTTGAAGGAGGGAATAATGTTACACCCCAAGCTTCCATGGTATGATTCTCTTTGAATAATGCAATAACTTTCGTTGTACGCAACTTCGAGTTCTATCACACCATGACCAATCAAACTTGCCATTATGTATAGTAATTCCCACTTTTTGAAATTTTTGAAATTTTATTTTTCAAAATTGACTTAAATTTTCAATTTGGAATATCATAATTATCTTACATTAGGTTTTTGTATTTTTCTGCAAACTTTCAATTTTTGATGATAAGTGAAAAACACTATGTTATTGTTTAAAACCGACTTTTTATTTAAATAATTGTTTTTAAATTTAAATTTATTTTAAATTAAAAATAGATAAATAATACCTATATTAGTACAATGTAATTAATTGGAGTCATTTTATAATAATATTAGATATATAAATTTTTTTTGAATTTTTTAACGTTTTTTACCCACCTTTTAGACACATTCAAAAATTTGCATAAAACGTAATTTTACCACTTATGTAAATTCAATTGCAAAAATACAAGAGAAAAAGTTGAAATTAATAATTAAAATGTGGTTCAACATAATGAAAATAATTTTTGGTGAATAGTAACTTTTGAATTTTATTTACCTCTGTTAAAAGAAAATAAGGTAATTAAAGGTAAAAATGATATTATAATTACCATAACACATATACTTATTCTATTGGATATGTGTTTTTAGACCAAAATAAACCTTAGTAATAAAATATGATCCTCTTTCATCCACTTGGATTAGATTAGGACATTTATTATTATTTTATTTAAAGAAGAGTTAAAAGTGTTAAATTCAAATTTCAAAAACTAAAACATTTTCAATATAAGATTATAGAGAAGATAAATTCGACTATAAATATTCATTTTAATGATAAAAATATTTAATACATCATGGTATTTTGTTTATAATTTATAGACATTAAATAGTTAATTTTCTTTATGACATAATGATGATGCAATAATTACCTTATTAATGAAAGATTAAAATAATTGATATTTTAAATAACCAAATAAATGTAAATTGTGAATTTTTATGAATTCCAATAACTTTATAGGTTAATATGATATGTTAGTATTTATTTAAGGTATTTTGTTTGTAGTAATCAAGTTGTTATGACTTTCAAAAAAACCAAATACAAAATAGTGTCAAAATTGACAAAAATGAGTTTTAAAAAAAAGTCTATTTTATTAAATGATATAAGATTTATAAAAATATAAGGTTATTCAAAAATACATATAAGGTTATATATGTCAATAATGGACCACTTGGAGTCATCATGGATTTTTATAATATGTTTATTAAATTTTAATTATAATAATTTAATAAGACGTGGTAAAAGTTAAATTATTTAACTAAGAGTTAAATCTAAAATATATGGTTAATATTGTGACCTAAACATGTCTAAAACCTATTGGTTTAGGTTTTTTCTACCTATAACCACCTTATCCTAGAAATAAATCCATTTTGAGCCATTATAAAAAGAAAATTATTTTATAATAAAATAATATTTTGAGCTTTTCCTAATGTGACCCTCACCTCTCTTATAAAAGGGTACTTCACCTTCTCTCAAAATCACACCACCAAAGCCATTTGAATTGGCCAAAACCTTCTCAACTATCCTCCCAACTACCCTGAATTAAACCTAGATGCCTTACTTTTATCATAAATACAACCTAAAGATCCCTTTTGATCAAATCAAAAGAAAGAACCCGAAGAAGAGGTAATAATTTCATCACCTCTTTCAAAGTTCTTTTCTTCTTCCACTTCCTCTTTAATTGTTGTCTCCATAAAAAAAATAATAAATATAGTACCTTATACATACCTCGATGTTATTATAAATATTATACGACCATATTCATTATTCTATCCATCCTATGAATGACAAAGTCACCTAACGTGTGTACATACGGATTACCATCTCCACGTCATGGTGTAGTTTGTTATTCAACACTTAATTGTTTGGATGTGTATAATAATGACTATTATTTATGTAAATAATAAATATAACATGTTAATGATTCTGTATATATGATATAACATTCAATTACATACTATTTCACCATCAATAGAATGATATTGTCGCTCGTGCGTACGTACGTATTACCGTTTCCACCAACACGAGGAGATTAATTCCCCATCATAAACTTTAAAGAATAATTTTCGTTTTATTAGTAAAAATAATGTTTAACAACTTAATATCATTATGGATATGAATAAAAAAAATCCTTTCCATAACAAACATGATTTAAGTAAGAAAACATATAAAGTAAAATGAACTAGTTAACACTTGAAACAATGATACTATTGAAATATTATTAAAAAATAAATATTAGAAGATCATATATGATATCATATTTATGTATGTTTTTCTTGTATAATTTAATACCAATTATTAAACTATTATAAAGGAGGTTAATTTTCTCTCAACCATGTAAAAGTATAAGTTAAGAGTTAATTTTAAAATCTCTTTACTCATCCGAGGTTGTTTATACGTAAGTATCTACTGAGACTTATTTATCATCCACATCCGTGTTTCTTAAAAATGTATTTCAAAACATTTTTAATATTTCCTAGAATATATTTTAAAGTCATTTATACCCTTGTTTGAATTTTTATAAAATGTTTTGAAAGGAATATTTCCATCATTTTCCAAACATGGTACTTTATGACCTTTTCGACAAATTGAGGTAAGAATGTTTTTTCAAATCATACAGCGGGTGCAGCTATTTTCTACCATTAGGACACCTTCGAAGATTCCCTACAAGATTATATGGATTTTTTCAAAATAAAATTTTCTTTTTATAATTACGTGACTTTTAAATGATTTCAAAATAGAAAGACATATTTCTCACAAATAATTCGAATTTTTTCTATGTCAACATCCTCTGATAGATTTTACACATGTTTGAAGTTGATTTTTTATGATACAATATTCCATATTGTATTGAAGGTTTTGTGATATGTCTGACTATGGATGTTTTATTTTTATACCATTCATGGTTTATGGTAAAAGTATTAACATTTCCTATGCTAGTTTTAATACAAATGTTTATTTTATGTTTCAAAGTTTTAATATGAAGAATGCATTGGACATAGTAAATGAATAGTGGAGCCCTCTATAGCTCCTCGATGCATCAGTAGGTCTAATTAGAAAAACTAGTGTCTTGGATGAAGGCTTTGATAAAATATTATTTGTAGTCTTGGAAAGGGGCCTTGACTATGTGGTTATGATGTCTAGCATTATGCATTCCATAAATATGAAATTAGCTTTTGATTTTACATGAGATTATTCAACTAGTAGAATATCCTTGTAAATAAGTAAATGACATTATTTTATTTATATTTTCATATTATGATGAAGTTTATGTTTAAAAGGCTTGTTTTTAATTATTATACATTTCCTTAATTGTTTATGATTGTTTATGATAGTTTCCACTATATTTTTATCTTTACTGAGTATCTCAGCTCGCCCCTTTATTATGTTTTATTTTTCCTAGAATGCGAAGAAGTATATTACGATTATCCTATCGGAATAGGCTAAGGGATATGAGTGTGTTCAAAGGGGACACAATGCTATTGTTTTTCCATTTCATAATGTAATGTAAAACTTATGTATGCATCTAGTACTTCCAAGGATACTAAACTAATTGGTTTTTCAATACTTAGTCTTTTGTAATCATGCCAATGTTATTTAATAATGCACCAACTCCAGGTAACTAGGTTTGAGGCATTACATTTGGTATCAAACGATGTTTAGTATAAACCTTGGAAACTAGATTTAGAAAAACTTTGATTAGAGAACATTACCCTAAGGTAGAATTTGAGGATTAGTATAGAAGAACTTCTTAGAATTTTGGTAATGTAGATATTTGGTGAATTTTCCAAGAAATAAATCCCTTTTTGGATACGAGTAGGTAGAGGCAGCTCTATCACAGATATATCTAGCAGTAAAACCTGGAAACACCGCTCTAAGATATACTTGAATGGGAATCGGTGCACAACAATAGGCCTTGTAGCAGTCTTTGTTTTGACACTCTTGTGGGATATTCCTAGGATAATTCACATTTTCATTACACTCCATTATGAAGTATTTATGAGTAAATACTTCCTCAAAGAAAACATTTTTTAGGATTACAGATTATATGCATAAATGGTTCAATTTATGTTAGGTATTTTACTAGTTTGTAATTATGTATTGTGTTTCATAAACTAATCTAGTGTATTATATTGTTTAGAAATGGTGCATAGTGGAAGGAATGGAAACCATATCAATGCACGTAATCCATGTAGGGATTTCTCTTATGCTCAAGATAATTATAGTGGAGCTGGTGATGCAACTAGTGCTGTAAATCTTATAACCATACTGGGACAAATCACTCAGGTTATGAATAATAACCTTACCTGTATGGAGAACCTTGATCCACAATGCGGAGGATCAATATTAGACCAATTCATGTGGAAACAACCTCCAACATTAAATGGGACAAAAAATCCATTTGTAGATGAACAACGGATAAGTTCCTTAGAGAAAATATTTCATGCTTTGGGTAGTATCGAAAGAAAAAAGTTGTCATGGTTGTTTATCGCCCGACAGAAGATGCAGATAAACGGTGATCATTAATTGAAAACACAAAAGAGGATTAAGAAGTATCAAATAGAAAATGGAGGGAGTTTAAAGATATTTTCTTAGAAAAATACTTTCCTCCTGACCATCTAGTTGATATGGGAATACAATTTCTGAGTCTAAGGAAAAAAGAGGATGAGAATGTCAAAAAGTATGAGGATTACTTTACAAGGTTAGCCAGTCATGTTGCAGATTATATACGTAACCCAAGGAGTAAGATTGATTTAATATTTTATGGGTTAAAACCATTTCTCTATCAATAATTAGTCTCACAATCCTTCTCATTTTACGAAGATACAGTCTCATGTGTTATCAAGACAGAAAAATAATTCTCTAAGTCTTACAAATTTAAGGAAAAGTAGGAGAATAATAGATCTTCTGAATAAAATGGAAATGGAAATAAGTGGAAGAAGGGAAACCTTAAATTTACATAATGTAGTAAATTTGGGAAGAAACACCCTGGTACTTTCATGAAGGGAATGAGAGTTTGTTAAAGGTGTGGTGAAAACGGGCACCAAGCACGCGATGGGTTAATTATTTATAGTGATTTTTCATAGAAAGGACTTGGTTGTATCTTTATGTAGAATGATAGAGTTATTTCCTATCCATCATAACAGTTTAAAAGTCATCAAAAAAACTATCCTACTCATGATCTTGAGTTATCATCTTTAATATTTCCTCTAAAGATATAAAGACACTATCTACAAGGAGAAAAATGTGAGATATATACTGATCACAAGTGTTTAGAAGTATATTTTCTCATAGAAAGAACTCCACATGAGGCAAATACAATGGCTTGAACACCTCAAGGATTATGATTTCACTATACACTACCACCCGGGGTAGGAAAATAAGGTGGATGATGTATTGATCAGAAAGGATCATGGAGTTCTAAAAATGATGATAGTTGAAAGGGATCTTATATTAATGGATCTAGTAAATATGGATATTGGAATATTCATGGAAGGTGAAACATCAATACTTTTTCAAATAGTTTCCAACCCATATTTACCAGAAAGGATAAAAAGTTCTCATACGGATAATGAAGAGTTTCAAAATAAAATTGAAGCTGTGAATGATTGGAGGTTGACCAACATCATATATGAAGATGGAATTTTGAAATTTGGGAAGAGGCTTTGTGTTCCTAACATATCTGATCTAAAAAGGGAATTGTTGGATGATTCTCGTAGCTCTAATTTCTCTATACACCCTGCTAGCACTAAGGTTATAGAGATTTGAAGGAATTTTTTTGGTGGGACAACATGAAGAGAAATATTGCTGATTATGTGTCAATATGTATGGGTTTTCAATAGGTGACAGCTGGAAGACAACATCTTGGCAGAGTCATGAAACCTCTTCCCATATGTGAGTGTAAATGGGATAATATTATGATGGAATTTTTCAGGTGGCTCTGCAATATGGGTCATTTTTTATCATCTTACCAAGTCAAAACATTTTATTACTACGAGAGAAGATTTACCACTTGAAAATTTAGAAAGACTATATATTAATGAAGTTGTAAGACATCATGGAGTACCCTTATCTATTTTTTTCTAATCATGATCCCCATTTCACATCAAGACTCTGAAAAAGTCTTCAGAAAGCCCTGGACACTGTACTTCGTTTTAGAACTACCTACCACCCTCAAACTAATGGACAATTATAATGGTATATTAAAACCTTAAAATAAATGTTGATATCTTTCTAACTTGAATTTCGAGGTATGTTGGATCAATATATACCTTTTGTAGAATTTTACTATAATAAAAGATTCCATTCAAGTATCCAAATGGCCCCATATGAAGTGTTATATTGAAAGAGATGTCTCACACCAACTTGTTGGGATGATGTTAGTGAAAGAAAACATATAAGCCCAAAACGTGTCAAAGAAACAATGGAAAAGGTGAATATTTGTAACACCCCAAATAAATAATGAATATGAAATTTCATATTTATCCATATTTGTGAATAAAATATTTAAATGACTTTAAAGGGGACGCTATGCTCGATGGCGTACCCAACACGCAACAACGAGTTTCTTGGGAATCTTACGTTGCACTCTAATAATAAAATAATATTATTTTAAATGGTAGTTAACATGTAGCCGTTGAAATGGAGGGAATGGATAGAAATAACTAAAATATGATTATATTTGTTTTTAAATGTTTTTAAATTTATCCAATAAAAGATAAAGGCTTAAAATACAGAAAGAATTCAATTTTAGGCATATATGCCCTAGTTTTCACTAAAGGTTCACTTATCGCCTTTTGATGGCGTACTGTCATTAAATATAGTTTTGTTCACTCTTATACATTATATTGGACCAAATAAAACTCTTCTTAAGAATCGAGACATCAAAATTTACTTTGTGTAAATTTTTGGTATCTTTCCGATAATGTTCATTTTTTTAATGAATAGTGTAAAATGTTGTATTTTAATTCAAAACCTCTTTTTAATCTAATTTATTTATATGATTAGATTATATTTTGAATTGTTTTTAAAGTGAAATTAGAAAATATTTTTACCATTAAATCCAATAGTGGTCGTTGTAATTAATTTCACTTTGAAATCAGACTTAAACTAGTGTCAATCTTTTGATACTTATTGTTTTATAAAAACACGCTATTTGCTATGACAGCGAGAATTAATTATTAAATTAATTAATGTGACTAATATGTTTTGAATTTTGTAAAACGGACTTCATTTTTGAATTCGGAATATCAAATATAGCTTAGGGTGAAGTTTTGGTATTTTTCTAAAAAACTCCAATTTTTGATGAATAGTGAAACCACTAAGTGGTAATCAAGCAAACTGATTTTTCAGTTAAATGAAAGTTTACCACTAATGTGTATTGAATTTTGAAAATCCGACATACATGGTTGTCATTAGTATGTAAAATGTGGTTCAATGGGATGAAAATAATTTTTTGGTGAATAGTAACTTTTTTTCATTAATCGCGATTAGAGGTAATTAGTGTCATTTAAGGTAAAAATGATATTATAAGAATGTGAAAACACCATGACACTTGTAAGACACCTATTGGGTGAGTCATGGCCGACCAATACAAGCCATGGACCAACTTGGGGACCCCATGGAGCCACTTTAGTTGGAAAATGACAATAATATATTTTTATTTAATGTTAAAATTAAATTGACACAAACATGAGTTATTTTACTAAAACAATTTTTACGTGGGGTTAAACAAGTCCAAATTTTGATTATAAATAGTCATTGGAAAGATAAAAAGATTTTCTACATCATAGTGATTTTTTTTATAATTTTTAGACGTTAAATAAAATAAATTATTTATGACATAATAATGATGCAGCGATGACATCATTATTTGACGATTTAAATAAAATGGAAAGATAATGTAAAATCTATGAACTACACATGTCCAAAACATATTGGATGGGTGGATTTCGAACCCTTATCACCTTATCCACGAATTATATCAATGTGGGACCTTTTAAAACCGAAACACATTTTCAAATAAAGTAATATTTCTTACTTTCCAAAAGTGCCCCTCCTCTCCTCTTATAAAAGGCCCCCACCTCTACCTCATTTCACACACTCATCAAGCCCTTGGCTCGGCCAACCCCTGCCCATTTACTCTCTCCACATCCCTCTCCTCATCCTAGATGATTCCCTTTGGGCAGAATCCTTTTAAAGGAAGCCTTTAGGCTCAAATCAAAAAGGAGTTACACTTTTAAAGGTAATTCATTCTCACTTGTTCATTTGTTTTATTTTGCTTCTCCAACCCTCTAAACTCTTTTTATTTACTTCTTTTGTAACAACAACAGTATCTTCAATATACTAGGATGTTGTTATAAGATTTATTTGAGCTACACTCTCACACAACTACATCAAATGGTTAAATAACATACGGTTTCCGTGGATGGCGAAATTCTGCCTCCCGAAATGATGATTGTTCAATACTCATTTAACACCTTCAAAGGTGGCCATTATGATGTCAATATTTTTATTTATTATATATAATATGTTTATGTTTTCCTTAAGCTTCTATTTTTTTCATTTTTGGCTTACCTTTATGGTTTCCATTATGGGTAAACACGATATCTTCATTTAAGGAAGTGCGGACTACCGCCCCCTCAAAGTGATGTGATTCGTTAATGCCATATGTGGGACGTGTAAAAGATTTATTTAAAGTTATTATATATTATGTTATACTGAAATTATAATATACCTCTATATCATTATGGTTTCTTTCCATTAAAGTATTAGATAGAAATGAAAGTAGCATTCATGCGTACGTACGGCTTACCGTCTCCATGAACGGTGCATTTCATTTCTTTCCTCTAAATGATTATGTAATTTTATAAATACATTTATATGCTGGATATATATGATATATATGATATCCAAATCAGTAATGTCATTTTTGGATATGAAGAACCTTTGACCACACGAACAACATGTAATTGTAAGAAGTCCACTTTCGACTTAAGAACCAAATATCGACAAAACAAACATGATTAACTTAAATGATTAAATAATGTTTATAACATGGTAATAAGTGATATAAAAGGAATAATGAACTTTAAAAAGGTTCTTAAGGAAGTATAAATTAAATCAAGTTTATTATTCAGGAGATTAAAGAACGATCGAGTCAAGTCGGACCCGAGGTAAGGGATCCTACTCCTCTCTTTCTTTTTTTAAGTACACACTTTTATGTCATTCCTTTTAAATCTCATATTTCTTGTTGTTGGGATGATCTTTTATACTACACTTACTGTAATTTTTATGTTCATGTGATGAGAGACCCTATTCTCTCTCATCAATCCATTTTGGAAGTTTTGAGTGGCGCCGTTAGGCTACCGAACTTTCGTAAGAGATCTAACCTCTCTCTTTATTTTTAAGTACTCTCTTTAATGTCACTTCTTTTAAGCTCCTCTTTGTAATGTTGGGGGATGTTATTTTATATTCCTCTTGCTTTAAATTTTATTTTAATGTGATGAGATACCCTATTTGATCTCATCAATCCATATTCGTAAGTTTTATGTGGCGCCGTTAGGCTGCCGAGTTTTCGTAAGGGATTTTTCATCTCACTTTTATTCCCGTGAGATTTATGCTACATTTGCCAAAAATTCCATTGAGTGGTGTATGTACTGCCCATTATTCTACTCTTTGTGTAATATACTTTCGTTTATGAGTATTTACATCAATGATCTATTGTCTTTCTTTCATAGGGTGTATGTTTTGAAAGATACCCAAGTCGGTAAGGGAACCTTTCACCCTCCTCTTTTTTAAAAGACTTCTTTTGTTGGGTATTTTAATTTACATATTTTTATGTTGGTATATGTTCTCATATATCTTTATTGATGTAAATTTTATGTCCAAGTGATTAGATACACTTTTTATCTCTCATCAACTCGTTTTGATGTGATGCTGTTAGGCTGTCAAGGGAACTTTTTAACCCAATTTCAATTTCTTTGGGTTCAACATGTAGTCATTGAATATGTCATCCATTGAATATGTGTGAATGACCTTTTATTGTTTTACACTTAATATCCACATATATTGGGTGTACATATATTTGTCACACATATTTTTGAGATTGATTTGTCTTTAATTTAAGGATACCTTCTTTATAAGGGATTTCATCACATTTGACATTTCTATTGAGGGTTCATTGTTGTTATGCCCCAATTCACTCTTATATGGTGTATATACTCTCCTTTGGAGTATTATATCATGAATCCATTTATTATCATGATGTTATAAAGTTCTGACTAAATTTTATTCCTCAATTATTGTATTCATGTGTCTCTAATTTTGGTAAAACCCCTTTACCAAAATATCGTTTTAAATGTTTTAATTATTTGTTCTTATTAATATCCATGTTTTCAAAATGGTTTTAAGGATTTATTCATATGGATATTAATGGTTTAAAATTTTAATCTTCAAGGTGGTATGGGACACTTTGATTCAAAAATCTCTTTATTAAATGTTTTAAATGGTTTTGATAAAGGATTCTATTATGATATATTGTGATGTGGAAATGTTATCATTCATTTATATTGGTTTTATGTTTTATGGTTTTATATTGGTACTTGGAAATTTTAACGGGTGGTTACGTTATAAACCATATGACGGGTGGTGCCGTGAATACCAAGACGGGTGGTTACGTTATAACCTCCAATACATTGGGTATGGAAGTCGACCGTATGGATATTCCATTAAGTATGTATGGAAATTGGCCGTATGGCTATTCCATTAAGTGATATGTGTGGAAGTCGACCGTATGGTTATTCCACTTAAGTATATTTATGTCCCAAGTTACCTTTATATATGTTATGTGTTCTTTATATGGGTTTTATGGTAATCCTTTGGTTACAAAAAGGTAAGTAATGATACTTTTTTTTTTTCAGTGAAAAGTTTTTACTACTTCATGAAGGTGAAAAGTACATTGATAAAGTATTCATGGTTTACTTGTTGTTTTGAAAAACTAACAGTTTTCATTCTTTGTGTATCCCTTACTGAGCTTCTTATGCTCATCCCAAGTTTTTGAAATGTTTTTCACAGGATATAGCGTGGAATAGGGTCAAGGATGGGATCAAGGGAAAGTCATGCTACCTAAAACATGGAACTATACATGTTTCTTTTAAAGAGTTTTTATTTTATGGAAATTTAGTAGATGCGACTACTTTGTAATCTTTTGAGATGTAATAGTTATGTCCTAATTCTCTAAAACTCTAAACCTAAAAAGATCCTCAATGTGAATTACTCATTTAATTCAATATTAAGTAAGGTTTAAGGCCGGGGCCTTATAAGATTATCCAAACCCACATCAAAGAAGATCAAAGTAGGAAAAAAATCTATGCCGATAACCGAAGTAAGGATTTGGAATTTCACATAGGTGATCATGTTTTCTTGAAGGTACCTCTATGGAAGGGTGTTATAAGTTTCGTTAAGAAGGGTAAATTAAGTCCCAGGTACATCAGACCTTTCAAAATTCAAGAACAAATTTGAGTTGTAGATTACTGTTTGGAAATGCCACCAAGTCTCTCCAAAGTTCATGATGTGTTCCACATATCACTGTTGACGAAATATATGCCTAACGCAATACATGTACTCACCTATGAAGAAATAGAACAGGATCCCAATATGTCTTGTTGTTAAGAGACTGTCAAGATTCTTGATACCATAGAACAAGTTTTGAGAAACCAGACGACTCGTCTAGTAAAAGTTCTATGGAGAACCATAAGATGGAAGGGGTAACACGGGAACCCAAGGAACTTATGATGAAGAACCTCCTAAATATTTTTATGTAGTAATATTATAGAAATTACGAGGATGAAATTATTTGAAGTAGGGAATAATGTAACACCCCAAGCTTCCACAATATGCTTCTCTTTTAGTAACTGAATAACTTGTGTTGTACGCAACTTTGAGTTCTAGCACACCACGACCAATCAAACTTGCCGTTATGAATAGTAATACAAACTTTTAGAATTTTTTAATTTTTTTTTTCAAAATGGAATTCATTTTTGGATTTGGAATATCAAAACTATCTTAGGGTGGTTTATTAGTATTTTTCTGAAACCTTTCAATTTTTGATGAATTGTGAAAACACTATGTTATTGTTTAAAACCGACTTTTTATTAAAATAATTATTTTGAAATTCAAATTTATTTTAAAGTAAAAATAGAAATATAATTATTATATGAGTCCAATGTAATTCATTGGAGTGATTTTATAATAATACTAGATATATACAATTTTATTGATCTTTTTAACATTTTTACCCACCTTCTAGGTACATTTCAAAATTTGCATAAAACGTAATTTTATCGTTTTTGTGAATTGAATGTAAAAAATCCCAAAGACACAGTTGACATCAGTAAGTAAAATTTGGTTCAATAGGATGAAAATGATTTTTGGTGAATAGTAACTTTTGAATTTTTTTTACCACTGTTAAAATTAAATAGGGTAATTGAAGGTAAAAATGATATTATAATTACCCTAACACATGTCCTTATTCTATTGGATATGTTTTTTTAGATGATAATAAAAATTAGTAATAAAATATGATCCTCTTTGATCCACTTAGATTAGATTAGGTCATTTATTATTATTTTATTTAAAGAAGAGTTAAAAGTGTTAAACTCAAATTTTAATAACTAAAACATTTTTAATATGAGGTTATAAATAAGATAAATTAGACTATAAATATTCACGAGAAATATAAAAATATTTAATACATTTTGGTATTTTATTTTTTAATTTATAGACATTAAATAATTAAATTTATTTATGACACAATGATGATGCAATAATTACCCTATTAATAAAAGATTAAAATAATTGATATTATAAATATCCAAAAAAATGTAAATTGAGACTTTTTATGAATTAAAATAATTTTATAGGTTAATATGGCATGTTAGTATTGATTAAATGTTTTTTTTGTGAAGTAATCAAGTTGTTACGACTTTTACAAAAACCAAATACCAAATAGTTTCAAAATTGACCTAAATGAGTTTTTAAAAAAAATGCTATTTTATTAAATGATATAATATTCCAAAAAATCTAATGTTTAGCCAAAAAACTTATATATGGTTAGATATTCCAATAATGAACCTCTTGTGGTTATCATGTCTTTTTATTGTATGTTTTTAACCATTTATTATAATAATACAAGAAGACATGGTAAAAGTTAAACTATTTAACTAAGAGTTAAATCTAAATGACAAGGTTAATATGGTGACCTAAACTTGCCTAAAACCTATTGTTTGGGGAGTTTTATACCTATCCCCACCTTATCCTAGAAATAAATCCATATTTATCCATTATAAACCGAAAATTATTTTATAATAAAATAATATTTTGAGCTTTTCCTAATGTGACCCTCAACTCTCTTATAAAAATTTACATCCCCTTCTCTTAAAATATCACCTCCAAAGCCATTTGGATCAGCAAAAACTTTCTCAAATATCCTCCCAACTACCCTGAATTCAACCTAGAGGCATTAATTTTATCATAAATCCTTCATATAGAGCCTTTTTGATCAAATAAAAAGAAATCACCCGAAGAAGAGGTAATAATTTCATCACGTCTTTGAAAGTTCTTCTCTACTTCTGCTTACTCTTTAATTGTTTTTACCATACCAAAATAATTACTCTAGTACCTTCTACATAATTAGATGTTTTTATAAATATGGTACAACCATTTTTATTATTCTATCTATCATATGAATGACAAAGTCACCTTACGTGCGTACATACGACTTACCGTCTCCATGTCATGGTGTAGTTTTTTATTCAACACTTTATTGTTTAGATGGGTATAATAATGAGTAAAATTTATGTAAATAATAAATATAACATGTTAATGATTCTGTATAAATGATATAACATCCAATTACATACTATTTCACCATCAATAGGATGATATTGTCGCTCGTGCGTGTGTACGGATTACCGTCTCCACGAACGCGGTGAGATTCATTCCCCATCGTAACCTTTCAAGAATAATTTTCATTTTATTATTAAAAATAATGTTTAAGAACTTAATATCTTTGTGGATCTGAATCAAATACATAATATCCATAACAAACATGATTTATGTAACAAACCATATAATAGAAAATGAATTAGTTATCGCCTTAAACAATGATACTACTCAAATATTTTTAACAAATCAATATTAGAATATCATAAATGATATCATATTTATGTATGTGGTTATTATATAATTTAATAACAGTTATTTAACTATTATAAAAGAGGTTAACATACCCTTTACCAAGGAAAAGTACAAGGTAATGATTAATTTAAAATCTCTTGACTTATCCGAGTTTGTTTATACGTAAGTATCTACTGGGACTTCTTTATCATCCACATATGTGTTTCTTAAAAATGTATTTAAAAACATTTTTACTATTTCTTAGAATATGGGTTAAAGTCATTTATATGATTTTTTTTACTTTTTATAAAATGTT
Source organism: Viscum album (assembly GCA_963277665.1). NCBI lineage: Eukaryota > Viridiplantae > Streptophyta > Magnoliopsida > Santalales > Viscaceae > Viscum > Viscum album. Next base: position 1,836,928,033 of record OY728161.1, read on the forward strand.
TTGAATGGAATCCTTCTGTCATTTTCCAAACAAGGTACTTTATGACATTTTCGACAAATTGATGTAAAAATGTTTTTTTAAATTATACGACGGGTGCTGCTATTTTCCGCCATTAAAACACCTTTGACACTTCCATTACAATATTATAAGGATATTTTCAAAATAAATTTTTTCTTTTATAATTAAGTGACTTTTAAATTATTTCAAAATTAAAAGATATATTTATCTCAAACAGTTTTAATTTCATCTATGTCAACATCCTTTGATGGATTTTACACTTTACATGAAGTTTATTTATTATGATACAATCTTACATATTGTATTGAAGGTTTTGTGATATGTTTTACTGTGGATATGTTATTTTTATACCATTAATGGTTTATGGTAAAAGTATTAACATTTTGTATGCGAGATTTAATATGAATGTTTATTTTATGTTTCAACATTTTCATATGAGGAATGAATTGGACTTAGTAAGTAATGGGTGGAGCCCGGTATAGATCCTTGATGAATCGGTAGGTCTCATGTGACAAACTTGTGTCTTGGCATAAGGCCTTGAAAAAATATTATTTTTAGTCTTGGCCAGAGGCCTTGACTATGTGGTTATGATGTCCTATATTATGCATTCCATCATTATGAAATTAGCTTTTGATTTTACATGTGATTATTCAAATAGTAGAATATCCATGTAAATAAGTAAATGGAATTATTTGATTTATCTTTTCCATATTATGATGAAGTTTATGTTTAAAAGTCTTGTGTTTAATTCTTACACATTTCCTTAAATGTTTATGCTTATTTATGATAGTTTCTACTATATTTTTATCCTTACTAAGAATCTGAGCTCACCCTTTAATTATGTTTTATTTTTCCCAGGATGCAAAAAAGTAAATTATGATTAACCTACAGGAATATTCTAAAGGATATGATTGTGTTCAAAGGGGATGAAATGTTGTTGTTTTTCCATTTTATAAAGTAATTTAAAACCAATGTATGTGTCCAGTACTTCCAAGGATACTAAAATAATTGGTCATTCAAGACTTGATCTCTTGTGATCATTCCAATGTTATGTAAAAAATGCACCGACTCTAGGTAACTAGGGTCGGGGAATTAAAAAGGGTATATAGAATTCCCCACCCATCACTTACTAAATTTAATTCATTCCTCTTATGATAGGGGTAAAAGATAATTAGAAGAATATATGTATTAAAACTAGCATTCAAAATATTAATATGTTATCCATAAACCAAGTATAAAAGTAGCACATCCACAATAAATCTATTTATATACCCTTTAATAAAATATGATAGGTTATATCATATGAAATCAACCTCAATTAAACATGATATCCAATAAAGGATGTTTAAATAGATGAAAATGTTATAATAAAATAATTAGAAACTTATTTAGAGAAATACACATTTGGATGATTTATTTTTAAAATTACATACATTTTAAAGAGAAAATATTTTCATTGAAAATAATATTGTATGATTTTAAAGGAAGATTAAAAAATGTTAAGGTGTCACAACATAAGATTAATCTTCTTGCGTTGTATAAGTTAAAAATACATTCTTCTCGTACCTTGTTGAAAAAGTCAAACAATGTACCTTGTAAATAAAAAAGACAACTTTTATAAAATACAACATTGGTAAAAATATCATTATTTTTTTTAAAAGAACAGTAAGATTTTTTAAATACATTATTATGAAACATGGTCATGGATGACAAATATATCCCTGTAAATTCTTATGTAAAAGAGATCCCAAATAACAAATAGATTGTGAAATTAACCCTTACCATGTACTCTCGTTTATTAGAGGGTGAGTTAACCTATTGTATAATAGATAAATAATATTATTAAGTTATAACAGAACTATATCCATTATTTATGATATCATATATGATTCTCTTATACCATTTTCATAATAATATTTCATTATTATCATTATTTTGAGCATGAACTGCTACATTTTCTTATGTTTATTTTGTCATGTAAGTATTGTTTCTTAAGAATAGGATATATATTATTCATATAAATAATGATATTAAGTTCATAAGTATTTTATCCATTCATTATAAACATTTTCATATTCATTCTTAAATGGTTGTAGTGGAGGATGGATCTCATCGCGTTGTGGAGACGGTAGGCCAAATGTAAGCACGAGCGACAATATCATTCTGTAATGGTAAAGTTTAAGGATTTGGATGGAAAATGAATTATAAAGTAACAATTTAAAGTCATATTTATTGTTTACATACTTTATATTCATCTTTATACCCATATAAATAAAGTATAGATGACAAATAGTTTACTCCACGATGTGGAGATGATAAGTTGAATGTACACACACATGGTGATATTGTTTTTTGTAGGATCGGTAAAAGGAGGAATATGGTTGGAACATAATAATAACAATATATCAACATAAATATTATATTATTTATCTAATAAATTATTATCGAAACAACTTTTGTAAAAGGAAGTAAAATACGAAAAGTACTTTGAAAGAGTTTGTAAAACAATTTCGTCTTCTTTGAGTGTCTCTTTTTGATTTCCCAAAAAGGACTCATTAGGTTGGTTTTATGATCAAAGTATGGCCTCTAGGTTGAAGTGAGGGAAGTTTGGAGGATAAATGAGAAGGTTTTGGCCAATTCAAATGGATTTTTAAGTGTGAATTACAGAGAAGGGGATGTGACATTTTATAAGAGAGGGGAGGGGCATTTTTGGTAACTCCAAAACAATTAATTTAATATTAATTTATTTTCACTTTTAATTAGACAAAAAGTGATTTATTTAGAATTTAAGATGAGTATAGGTCTATATCCTCTCAACCAATAATATTTATAAACTCTTTGATTTTATTTTGAACCTTATCATTTTGGTTTATCTTGAATTTATCTATTAAATTTTAAATTTTATAATAATATTCTAAATATTAAAAGGTTATAAATAATTATTTATATTGTGTCACCATAAATGGAAAATATATAATATTTTATACAATATAATTATCACTTTTATGTTTTATATATTTTTATGTTTTTTAAATATTTTAATAATTGCAATTTTTTTAAAATATCACTAGTGTCAATTTTGATAATATTCCTTACATTGAATTAAATTAAAATACAAAAAGAAATACAAATTCAAAAAAAAAACAATTAATATACTCCTAAAATTTAATATTAACCATTAAAATTAGTTTATAACCTTAATTAATTCAAATTATATTTATTTTAATATTTTTAAAACCATTTATTTTATATTTCTATTAATAAAACAATTTCTACATCATTATTGTGTCATCATTAATGGTAATTATATAGTCTATAAAAATTATAAATAAATTAATATGATGTATTTAATTTTTATAAATTTCTAAATAATATTTAAAATTGATGTCATCTCCTGGTTACACCTATATTAAAATTAATAGACTTATATAAAATGAGAGTGTGACATTTTGTCACATTCTTTGATTTTTATAATATCTATGTAATATTCATGGAAAAGTGTCCATTAAATGATTAAATTTATATAATTAGTTGATAAGTGTAAAATTTAGTCATCCAATATGATTTTGAAATATGTTAGGGTAATTTTATAATATTATTTTTACTTTTAATTTCAATATTTTCCCTTAACTATGGTATATAAATAAAATTTACTAAATTTACTATTCACTAAAAAAATAAGTTTATACTATTAGATAAAAAATTTCATACTAATTAAAAAAATTTATTTCTATTTTTATAAATTAAATTTAATAACAAATTAAAATTAATTTTAATTTTAATCATGGAGATGTGGAGGGAAAGCAGGTAAAAAAGATGTTCAAAAGTTCAATTAATTTTTATATATAATTTTCTTATAAAAATTATTCTAATGACTTACATTGAATTAATATAAATATTATTTATCTATTGTAACTTTAAGATAAATTTTTATTAAAATAATTATTTAAATGAAAAAGTTGATTTTTAACAATAATGTAGTTTTTTAAATATTCATCAAAATTTGAAACTTTTTAGAAAAATGCCAAAATTTCACCCTAAGATAGTTTTCATATTCCGAATTCAAAAATGACGTATATTTTGAAAAATAAAATTTAAAAATTTTATAATGTGGTTAAAACTATTCATAATGTCTTTTTAATTGGTAGTTTGATAGAACATGGTGCACTCAAACTTGGTGTTGTGTGCATCGCATGTTATTGAATTATTTGAAAAGGAATATTCAATGGAAGCTTGGGTTGTTAAAATTTTTATAATAAATAATTGGTGGATCTTATAAAAGAGATAGGGTTACATAAACAATAATGTATATATGCAAAGGGTTTGGTTAATATATGCCAGATTCCACCAAGTATACAAATGAAACCTAACCATACATGTCCTCCGATTATATCTTCCAAATCGTCCACACTCACAATCCATCCTTCTCCTCCAAAGGGAGATTTTAGTACCTCTTGAGGTATTTTTCTGAGAGGGGTGAAACTAAATTAAGTAAGGTTTTCATATAAGAAAACATCTTGGACCCCTTCAATATAGTTTTATCTAAGAATAATCAAGAGTATCATGTGTAAACTAGTGGATTGAATGTTTTTAGAATTTGACTCTAGTCGGAGTGGGAGTCTGTTGGATTTGGTTCCCTAGAAACAACTTATGTATACTTTATGATAACATGTATTCATATCCTTATCCACTACCATTTTCTATAGAGATTAAATAGAAACCATCCTTGAAATAATTTTTAGGGAAATTAAAGATGAATTATGAAAGTGTTTGGAACTATCGTGCTATCACCTGGTGATTATGTGATAATGTTCTAAGAGTGGATGTCAAACTAAAAGGTCATATCAGTTCCCCACAATGATGAGAACCCAGAAGTTCCGTGATATAATTCTTAAATATTTCATATTAAATCATTTGTGGGACATAAATGATAGTTTTTATTATGTGCAGAGACTCAAAGGACTTTGAGGCACTTTCTCATAGTGTACACCCTCAGTAATATCAAGTGTAGGATATTATGAGAATGAGACTCACTGGTAGGAAATCAAAATTTATATGTGTCATTGGATTTTCATATCTTTGGACAAGTGTATTAATCCTTAGAGTTTAAGTTTATGTGATAATGTCTTAAGAGTTTCTCTCGCATCGAATGGTCATAGTAGTTCCTCTTATGATAAGAACCCAAAAGTGTCATGATAGTATTATTAAATATTTATTCAGTATCTTGATGAAATCATTTAAGGGACACAAATGATATAGTTTTTAGGGCTATATACTCATTGGAATTTTAGGAACTTCTCATGGTGTATACCCTTGGTAATATCTAGTGAAAGATATTATAAGAATAAGACCCTCTAATAGGATATCCCTATTTATATGTGTCATTGGATGTTCCTATCTTTAGATATGTGTATTGAACCTTAGACTTTAATATTATTATTAATAAGTATTATAAGTTTAATGGTTTTATATATTTATGAAAACTGTGATGATATATGTTCCTGGTGAGGTGGGATATATTGGGTGCATCAAAATTAATATTTCATTAATGAATAATGTGAGAAAGGATTTGACCATTGTGTTCTTTAACAAAAGTTGATATATCATACCCTTTTATGGAAATGATATAGCCTAAATAAATCCATGTTCATGGTGTTTTGTTGGTAATTTTGACTTCCAGAAGGTCAATGAGATAGACATCAAGCACATAAGTCAATGCCCCCAGCATGAAAACTTCTTTATTAGAGATACCACGAAAAGGGATTATATTACACCATGAGCATCCGTATGTGGTTTTATATAATTGAAACATCAACTTATTTCTCCATGGTTTCCTTGGTACGTTTCTATATTCTAACCTTGGACATGGAATGCTTCCCCTAATTCCACTAAGAAAGAGTCCTAGAGGGCCACACACTAAGTATATCCAAAACCATAGTAAAATAAAAATATTATTGATTATTTAATAAGTTAAATAAATATTATTATTTTCAATTGTTTAATAATTATTCATGTTTTATTGATCCCATATATTATCTCACAAGTTATTCAAGAGAATATTATGTGATAAAAATATTTAATAAATATTTCTTTTTTATTTAGTGAATATAATATTTTTTATTTATTATAAAATAATGATATGATATTTATTTATTAAATAAACAGTCATTATTCAAGGTATGATAAATTATGTGAAAGAATGGATGATAGAGTACAATGATCTAGTGAAAAATAATATATAATATATATAATTTTAGTAATTAATATTTAATTTAATCCTTGAGTTTAGCACATGTCAAATAATAATAATAATATTATTATTATTATTATAGGAATGGGTTTTATGGGAATTAATAAAAATTATAAGGGTGCACATGTAATTATTTTTTTATAACCATAAAAATATATAAACCCAATTATATTATTTCTCCCATAAAGGCAATTCATTTTGGTTGTGCACAATGAGATCCAGGGAGAATCCTCTCAAAACCATAGAGAGCTCCCTCTCTTAGAAAACTCTCAGGAACAAAAAGTGATCCTCCTCCACCACCACTCTCAAGTCAAAATATATTGAAGATAAACATACCTTAAAGACATTCTTATAGAGATTAAAGGAAAAAGATGAAAGTGTTAGGATCTACCATTCTAGAACCTAGAAACTTCTATGGAAATGTTTAGAGGTTTTTAGAACACATGTTGATCACAACTGGAGGGAATCGATTATTGATTCCTACAATGTAATGGAGGTATGATGTAGAGATGTAGTTATATCCATCACTAAATAAATAATTCCTTACAAGGTAATTATTTAATTTTTAAACTAATTATAAATAAAATGTGATGATCCTATGATTTGGTTCTATAATTTTATCTTATTAATATTAATTGATTTAATTTAACTGTTCATTATGTTTATCATTATGTAAATCTCAATTTAATCATCCATTAAGAAAAAAAGCCGAGTTGCGCATTCCTGACCTAGTTCTTTCTCTACGTCAGAAACCTTCACCTCTATCCATAGGGGTTTGATACGCCATTAGTCAATATGATTCCCTTTTACAAGGAACATTCCCCTTCTATAGTTTTTTGGGATTCTTAATGAATGTTTATAGAATTTTGGGTCATGACCCTCATTCTATGAACATTCCCCTCTATGAGATATTTCTATATTGAAGTTGAAAAATATTGGATTTTAGTTACAAAGGATATGTTGTCTAAGTGTCACATGATTGTGGATCATCTAGAATTTACAACCTTTGAGATATGATATACAGTGGAGAGATTGAATTTAACCTTAATTGGTCTATTTTTGTGGGGAATCTTTGATTATGTATGAGTAATGACACTTTAATGAGATGAAATGAGATGATAGGGACATCCATATGTCCATGGGTTTCTTATATGTAAATAATATCCATGTTTTGATATGATAATTATTTATCTTCTATAATCTTAGGGTTTAATATAACATAGTGTGTATATTAGTTATATTTTTGAGGCTTCCTATTGGGTATTTTTATACCCACCCCTACATGAGATTCTTACCCACATGTGTCGTGTCCGTGTAGACAACACCTAGGTTAGGGATAATTTTAGTATATGTGAAGATAATGAAGCTTGTGTTGAGATGATTCTTAGAGGTTCTTAGTAGTGTTATGTGTTTAGGGTTTTTATTAGTGACTTCCTCTATGAAGATGTTTTACTCCAATTAGTGGTAGTTGGTGTCGATGATCATACTCAGTGTCATTGTGGAGAGGAGTATTCCCTTACCTTGTGTTTGTCTACTCTTGGATTTAGGGATCTTATATCTTCCCTTTTTACTGGAGAATACATCATAATTTAATTCTAGTTATCTAGAGTCACATTCTTGATTATTATTCTTAAATAAAATTATTTATACAATTATTTATTATTAGTTATTCTATGCTACATTAGAGGTATGAAATATGTTTTAGGTTTCTTATAGGTTTATTCATACTGTGTGCGATAATCCTTGTTAGTGATAGTCACCTACTCTTATCATGTTATAGGTGTAATTTTGGTGGAATACCTGTCTTACTAGAATCACAGGTTGGGTTGGTGGGTTAGGTTCTGACACCCACAGATAAAACAACCCCAAAATCTTATCAATTATGTAATAATGCTTGTAATTTCATATAGTTAAAAAAATTCAAATACAATACCAAATGAATGATCTCATAAGAAACAAATTCCACCTCCAACATTGGTAAATCAAAAGTTGACAAGCTACTAAGGTCCATCTAGTTCTCTTATTTTTCCCACAAATATATAAAAATAATATACATAAGTAGGGATGAGTATACAAGTATACTCAATAGGTTCTTTCTTAAAAACTAAAGTGTTATTATGGAAGAATCATATTAAAGTTTTAGTGACTAAATATTGAAATTGACTCATGTATCATCCCATGTAATCTATCAACCATATCACCAAAGCACACTCTGTAGAACTATATACAATATATGTATAGTAGACTAGAAAATAAAGAGAAGAAGGTACCCCACACCATCTTCCTCATTGATCTGTCTACCCTTAGTTCCAAGAAACATATATCTTGGATCTCCCATACCTCCCCATATATATATATATATACCACAACCTCATTGAAAAACATCATACCACAACCACTTATCAAAACCTCACACCACAACCATATACCAACACCTCACACCAAAACCTCACACCAAAACAACATACTACAACCTCATACCAAAAACGCATACCACAACCAAGTTAACCACATATCACAACCACTACTACTATAGAAAGTAAGAGAAGAATTTTGGGAGTAGTTAGCCATATATTCCCACCATATACAAGATTTTTGGGGTTTAAATGATACATGAAACCCCATATAGTAATTGGTTTGGTTTTCTAAATCAGGTGGTGGTGTGTGTGAAATAACAAAACATATAATGGTATATAATAACTAATAAAGTCCCATATCATGGTCCAAATTCTTTAAAGATACCTTTATAGACATTCTATAACCACATGATCACCACCACACCACTAACAAACCCACCTTTAACCATAATATAATGTCAACACTGAGAAAACACAATTCAATTAATAGTTCACCCCAATATTCTTCCAATTTCATAATCGTTCATCAATTATCATATCTTTCACATACCACTATTCATTTTTTAATTTTTCAATATACCATAAACATTGATAATCATATTACTTAATTATTCCATTACTTTATCTATTCATAAAATTATCATCAGATAACCCATCTCATTCCCCTTTTAATTTTTCTTCTTCTTTTGTTTCAATTCTATATATAAGATAGTCTATGAATTAAAATCATCTCTATACTAACACATTAATAAAACTATGCCAAACTTGTTATGTTACCACAATTATATTAAATAAACACATTCTATACACTACATCACTTCTACCACAACAACATATCATAAGAAAAATAAATAAACATTAATAATAATATCTCATATATTGAACAACTTCATGTCACTCCTAAGATTAATTTACTTTTATATAATTATAAAAATATAAAAAACCCACCCAATGAAAAAAAATATTATTATTACCTTAATAAAAATAATGGTGGGAATATAGGGTTTACTAATCATTTATGTCAAACCACATCTTGATTATTCACATCATCAAAGAACAAGGTTCAATAGTATAATCTCCCAGGTGTATTAAAAAAAGTATACAAAAATCAAAAAATTATCAATTATCCACCACATCTGTACATATTTATGGAACTTGGGACATTGTTAAGAAAAAAAAGGATAAGAGAATGATAAATTGAGAAAAAATTACCTCATTTCATGAATACTAAATCTCTCATAATAGGAAAATCCAGGATATATGAAAGAGAACTCGAAGGAACTATAAAAACTCCCAAAGTAATCAAAAACCAAGAAAATGAAATATAAACTATGCATAAGGGAGAAAACCAATCAAATTTATAAATAAAAATTTAATTAAAAAATTCCTAATACAATTAATTGTTTTTTATGCAACAATTGCTAGATTATTGAAAATATCAAAATCGGCATGTAATGTCTCATATATCCACTTAATCATCATGAAAGTCAAACTTTAAAACTTTTTGATATTATGGTATATTATGACATGATGCACATCATTATCCTAAAAAACCCTTGGAAACATAATTTCATGGTGTAATTCATGATTCCAATTAATTACACAACAACCATACCTATTAGATCCAAACTCCATAAAAAAAGTTCATAGTGAAACTATTAATATCGTGAACTAAATATCTACCTTCAATGGTTATCCATAACACAAAAACCATTCCCCTTAGCTCATTATGATGTAACTTAACTAGATAAATTTTAGTGATAGAAATTATGATGTAATTAATCGGACATAATGTCCAGTTGTAATAAAATTCTATAGATCCAACACTTAGGCTAATTAATCCACCCTAGGATCAATTCATAGTGAATTAAAATTCATTACAATGTGATTTTTCTGCATATTGAAATTCATATCCATAAATTATCCTCCCCATACTAAAACGTATAATACATATCCACCCAAAATAAGCCATGAATTAATAATATATGCCTTCACATTAGATACCATTCAAATAATTATCATCCCAAATAATTGAAACAAAACCTAGGATAAAAACAATTTAGGAGCTCAAACTTAACTAATGGGTGAGATACCCCTGAAATAAGAATCTCTCCATTGAAAGAGAACAAATACAACATAGAATTAAAAATATCAATCACTTCAACTCAATATCAATTTTTTTTTTTATAAAATCAAGGTTTAATTAAATTCATGTATTGAACCCATATTTATGATTATCTCCCCCACATAAATTCGACTATGCCACCATGCCTCTATAAAACATTCACTAAGGGAATTATTTGACCATGTAAAACCTCCTCTTGGTGGCCTTTAATCTCTATAGGCCATTTTATGAACATAAAATTCTCCTTAATATCCATCTATCCCAAATTAATTGGACATTATTCTCAATGAAGATATTTTTGAAGATATGAAACATATAATATGTCATTAATCTGATCCCTTTAGTGTGGAAGTTCCAACCAACATGTCACCTATCCAATTCCCTCTAGCACCTCAAAAGGACTAATAAATCATGGATAAATATTACTTACTATTCTGAATACTTATTTCCCTTAATGAGTATAAGCCTTAGAGAACACATGTTTACTAAACTAAAACTCTAAAGGTATCATCCTTCAATATATTTAATAATTATGATGAATCTAATAATCCTTCTTCTAATGTTGAATCACTTATAATTTCTCTATAAAACTCTCTATAAATTATTTTTCCATAATTAACAACTCTCCAATCTCATTATGACACAAAGGTGATCTACACGGTCACCTATATGATGACTCAAAATGTTTAATTCTGATCAATGAGTGATAATTTTCATTATAAATAAGCTCAAATAAAGAAAAAATGAATCCCCCAAGAACCTATAAAATCAAGAACACATGAAAACAACATGTCCTATAATGTATGGATTTTCTACTTGGTATGTCATCTATATGAGTATGAGAAACTAGGATAAGTCATAACTAAGATCCAAAATCATGCTGAAATACATTCTATTCTCATAAAGTAAAATGAGGACCCCAATTTAAAATGATATTCCTTATAATTTTTTAAATCCTTAACACCCATTCTGTATAATTTCTCATCCATTTATCCACTGAAACCAACTCCTTAATCTCTATAAAATTTGAAAATTTCCTCAATAGATCCACAAAAACCAATACAGAATAATTTTCTCTTAATTATTTAGAAAATACCGTCTGAAAATTCATGGATATACCCTCCCATTGCAACAAAGGAATATCCAAGGGATATAACATACCATCTAAAACATAATGATAAACTTTAATCCACTAAATAATAATGTATTGAGACAAAAATTATACCATTTACTTCATCATACCTGGAAAATGAAATTAATCCTTAAAATAATAATAAATCTTATAAACACTAGGATAATAAAGTAAAGGTTGACTATGTAAATCATAAAGAATCACCTCCCTCATCAACCATGTAATGGATAACTTCTGGTGAAACAATACCCAATGAATGTGTTCCTCTTCCCACACATCCAAAGAATCACCATGGGATTGGTGATATCTCCACACCTCCACCATTTATTATACTAGATGTGATTCCTCCACTTACTAAAAAAATCAGAGTGCATTTTAATCTGATATAGATAAACCACACTACATAATTCTTCTATATCCATATGTAAGGTTGAAAAATCCCTTATTATCCTCTACTCATATCTAGACACATGGGAAGCATCCCCATGTGTCTTTTCAATCATTAAATTAGATACTATATTATAATTTATTGAAGTATAAGATATCTAAAAGTCATAATCTTATAATAATTCTATCCATATTTATTGATAAAAATTTAGATCATGATAAAAGAATATTTTCTGAATTATTTTGTGATATATGTAGACCAAAAACACTCTATAATTAGATAATTCCACCATGGATTCAAATAAAACACCACCACCACAAGCTCAATATCCTAAGAAGTATTGGTTTCTTGTGAGAACATTACCTACTAGACCTATATATTATTTTCTATCTCTCTTTTATCATCTCAAAACCCAATATAATGTTGGAAGCATCACGATAAACCTCAAACATAACCCATTCCTAAGGAAAGTGAATTATATTTTCACTTATTATATTTTATTTTTGATACTCGAACATCATGTGACACTGATCCATCTATACAAAAGCTCAATCCTTATTAGTCAGAGTAGTCAAAGGTGTTATGATCTTGGATTAATAAATCATGAATCCCTTATAGTATCTTGTGATACTAGGAAATCTATGTACCCAAGATGAAATGAACAAAATATTTTATGGGTTAACATTTATGCCCCACTGAGACATGATATTTAACGTAAATTCACATCAAACATACAAACATTTTACTTGAAAAAATTTCCATACAATTTTTGTTTTCGAAGGATATCTAATATATTCCTCAAATACCCCACCGTATACTATTCTATGATTGAAAAAACTTGTATTTAATCAATTAATAAAACCATGAACTGATCTGAGAACTTATAAAATATTTAATCCATTAATCCCTTGTATATAGTTGGTATATTTATGACTTATAAGGGTGTTACCAGGAAATCAACATTCCCATAACTAAAATTGAAAATGAACTTTTGAATATCTTCCAATTTCACTCATATTTTATGATACCCCAATCATATCTCAATCCTTGAAAACTAACTAGATCCATTTAATTGATTGAATAATTAATTTTTTCCCAGAAGTGAGTGGATCTTTACCTTCACCTAGTTCAATCATTGATAATCCATAAAAAATTTTCAAACCACTATTTTACTTATTTTTATATAAAAATACAACTCCCCAATGATATGTGTTGGGATAAATGAAACCCTTCTACAAATGATCATAAATTTGAGTTTGTAACTCCCATTTATTCAAAGGATCCATCCTATATGGTGGTATAAAAATATTTCAAATACCATATTGTAACTATATCATGATATAAATTTCATGTTGTGAGGGTAGTTCCACAACCTATTCTTATAAAGAATGTAAAAACTCCTCTAAAACTCTCAAAAAACCAACGTCCTATAATTATATTGAACTCAAAATCAACCCTAACAACTATGATTGAATAATATCTAATTATATATGATCTAATTTATTATATTACTCACAAAAAATGTCACACACACAAATTCTTTGTCAAAGAGGACCAACCATCTCCAGTAACACATAATAATAGATCTTATAGAATGAAACCAGTCCATTCCAAGTATCATTTCATATGATTTCATAAATAAAAAAGAACTCCAAAACTAATTGATACTTCCCTAAAATAATCTATCATTCCTAGCATGCCTCCGTAAAACTAAAGCATCCCCTAACTCGCATATATAACACTAAAGTTTGAGGAGTCCTATCCACCATAATCCCTAATGATCTAACTAATTTGAGTGAAATAATGGTGTTTGGAGATCCTATAACTAAAAAATTATAATCTAGAATAGAATATAAAAAAATATTATACAAAATGATCTATAGTCTTCTTAATACTCAAAAATTTATAAAATTTACCTGCTCATATCCTATGCTTCCACATCTTCACCCCTGGTATTAACCACTGCCTCATCCATTCTAAAGTCAAGGTACAGAAGGGTAGGGACTCTACCTTGGTTATACTCTAAATTTTCTATCTTACATATTCAACCTAAATCCTTAATGATCTGAATACTGCTGATATGGACAAAGAGGTCACTGTTTTTGGGGATATTTTTAAAACTACCTCGGTCCATAAATCATCATACCAACCACTCAATGATACCAATTAATAATGAACTCATACATCTAAGTTTAAAATACACCATAAAAATAACATACCATGCTTGAGTTACAAATAAAATCTCATGAACTATTGGAATTAGAGAAATGAGAAAAATAATGTTGGAGGTGAGTTTTTATAAGTCCAAACCTCAATTTTTTTAATAATTATGGACAAATCTCTGCCACTCCAATCATTGGTAGTTTTTTATTAGTTATATCGAAAATGGAATTATTCCCCATTAAGGTTTTTGAAATCATTTTTGTTTAAAAATCTCACACCATTGCCTCATCTTCTGATAAAATATTAGGGAAATAAAAAAGGAGGTTCACAAACCTCACACAGAATTCTCATTCTCTTTATCTCCTCTTTGAATTTTTGAAAATTCATTTCTACTTGATACCTTCAATATTAAATATAATAATTTATTCCACAACTGAATATAGAATTTATACTATTTAACCTATGACTTATCATGATCCACGATATAAAGGATCCATCATTATTGAGTTTTTCCTCTAAAAAAACTAACCACCAAAGGGGTCCAATGCTTCACCCTTACACAAATCAATCCAAAATTTAATCTCTTATAGACACCTATTTATAAGGTTATAAGAAATATATGCTTCATTCCATAGAAAATTTTAATGTTGAAACTCACATAGGGTCTCCATTTATAAATATCCTTCTTTGAGGTCAACCTATCTACGATCAACCATAACATCCTTCTGAACATCACTAATGAGAACTATGTGAGGACATCAAACCCTATCCATGTTTATAAGCACAAAAAACTCAAAAAATTAAGATAATTAATCAATTTAAAGTCTTAAATTCATTCTTAACTTCCTAAATATTTTATATGTTCAAATAAAATTTTAAAAAGGATGATTCTTGTACCACAACTAGGTATCAAACTTTTGGTCAGCACACTCTTCAATAAGAATGTCTAATTTTCTACCATGATCCTTACATTAGATCACATGGGCCCTCTACATATTTGGAGGATTACCTGGCCTATTTCATATATTAAATTAAAAATGATAAAATTTCCATAAAAAAACAATGTAATACTTACTAGCCCCCACTCCAAATTATATCCTAAAAGAAACATTCTTTGATACAATTTTTTTCATGATTTGACTCCACTAACACCCCTGCAGGGTCTATAGTGAAGTTAATACTAGGCCTAGAATCCCACCTCTAATAATCCATCGGTTTATAAATACCATTTAGGGTATCAATATTGGAATATAGGATTATAATCATGGTTCTAATCTATGTATATATCCACCTAAACCCTGAAAATATGTTATAGTTATGGTTTAGTGAATTTAGAAAATACCACCATCAATATTGATATATAGAATTGATTGTTTTGAAATTTTGGAATATAGGTCATTATAAATGATTGTAAAACCATGGTTATTGGTTTTTTCTACCATGTATCATTGGCACCATAGATATAAGGCCCCCATACACACCTAACATACTACACTTTCTACACAACCACCACCAGCAAACTCTAACACCACCTTCGAATAGAAATAACCCAATTATAGTAGCACCAAACCTGTTTTAGAAGTTTCATTATACATAATAACACATATCAGAAAATAAAAAAATAATTTAAATTCAAACAGTTAATAAGATAACATTCATTTCATAATTTATATATACAACATAATTATTTTCAATAAGTCAAAAGCTAACAATTCAGAAACATACTAGTTTAAATAAAAACAATTCATAAATATTGTGAATCACTATACCAATCAGAACCCTCTTTATCCAAGTCCCCACTACTAACATCACCACATGTCGAATTATCACAAACATTGTCAGAAATACCATTATCTCAAAAAATATAATCTCAAAATCACTACCCAAAAGGACATAACCACCATCACTATCACTCTGAGAATCATCATTATTACTCGAATCATCATAATATGTTCCCATATTCCTCATAGAAGTATCAACAACTACATCACTATTTTTTGGAAGTGATGAACACATGGACCTCATTGTCATTACAAATATCTCATTGATAATATGATTTATTATGCCACTGTACTAGAAATTTCTTTACTTCAATTGATTTAATAATTTCTACATGCAATTCTTGTATAGTAATAATAGTGACAATATGAATTTCTTGAAGAATACGAACACCCGAAGATCATGATAGTCTTTCCAAATAAAAAAATAGGCCCTCCCTTAGTGAACATCACCTAACACTAAGTGGTAATGATATTTTTGAGAAAAGTTTCCATATTATATCCCATCAAGTGATTCTATAAAAAAATGTTAAAAATATGAATGAGATATAATTGTAATAAATATATATTTAAAAATTAAAGGATCTTAAATTTTCTTAGAATAATTTTTTTTTAATTTTGACATTAGCTGATGATCCATCTTTTTTTCTCGATAATTTTGTTTTCTTATGAAATGCGACCACTGATATTCAATACTTTCCTCTGTAAATAATAAAAATAAAAAATTTAAGAAAACAATATTAATGTTGTATCAATGATAATTTTTTTATTATAATGATAAAATGAATTATTTATCAATTATTTAAAAGAAAATATGAACTATTTTTAAAAAATAAATAAAATCAATCTTTTATATCACATTTTATTATAAAATTTAGATAATTAATATATTTTTCATATAATAAGTTATAATATTTAATAAATATCATTCATTTATCATATGAAACTCTTACTATAATAAAATTAATGTCATTTTTTGAGTTCGATAAGGTCTCATAAAAATATGTGTAAAATAATAAATCAATAAAACATTTGGGAAATTTGATATTACTTATTTCTAAAAACTAAGGTTCAAAATAACAAACTATACTATAAGTGTAACTAAAAAATTCATGTTTTTTTCATGTTTTTACATATAATTCATTCCTAATGTTTGAAAATACTTCATGGAACTATTTTTTATTATGAATAATCCATTAAAAATTTCAATAAAAAATATAAAAGTTATTGAAAAATTAATAAATCATATTTATAAATTATTCTAACCAATAAATAATATTTTTTGTATTTTCATAATAATAATAAAAATTAAAGTAATAATATCAATAATATCCATATTCAATTAGAAACATTAAATTTAAAGAAAACATTAAACTCAACACTCTTCTTGAAAGAAATTATCTCCTAGTACTATGTAACTAGACAATCATTCAACATTGGTATACCCACTAGCTTAGTTCCAAATATAGTGGTAAAAACAATATATAAGTCACTATTATATTCTATCCACAGTCCTCCTAAACTAATTAAACCTTCTACCCTATTATCTTTACCATCAGGAAAAATATAGTAAAACTATAAATAAAATATCAATATAGATAATATAATAATCACGTGTATTTTAATGTAAAAAATTTCCTTAAATGTATGTATGTAAAACCATTATCTTTTATTTTATAACCCAAATGTATGTAGATGATTGGTTCAATTAGGATGATATAATTTTATATTTTAAGGGTTTCCTATAATATTTTACATTTCCTACCATATTTCCTAATCATTTTTTTATCATCATTGTACCCGTTTATAACTTGTGTATAGCGGTTCTAAACATTATGCTTTCAAGTGAGAGAACATCACCTAGTTGTATATCTAGTTGTAAAAGATATAATCAAAATTTAAATTAAAATTAATTATATATTTTTTAAAAAAATATTGTTAAAAAATTTAATATATTTGTAAACAGAAACCAAAAGCAGGGTGATTGGTTCACTCTAAAGGATAAATAGGCTTTGAAGGATTAGTATGATTTGAAAGATTATTACACTATGAAGGATCAATATGATCAAGATTTTTATTAAGCTTTAGATGATTAGTAAGATTATTATAAAAAGTAGAAGGTGAAAAAGTTTTAATTTATAAAAATTTTAGATAACTAGCGCTACAAAAAATATTAATTAGTTATTTTTTATTTTTTATTAGCGATGTTTTAAAACGTCACTAATTTATTTACTTATGTTTCATAAAAACATTGATAAATGAGGAATTCCTAATTTATAGATGTTTATGAACATCACCGATTTGAATGATTTAAAAACTTTTCTAAATTACCTTCATTTATAAAAATCACTATTTATCAACACCTCATTTACTGACATTTTTTATAAACGTCACTAAATACATTTTTCTAAGTTTGTGACATTTATAAATGTCATTATTTAGTGACACATCATTTACCAATATTTTTTATAAATTACGATAAATAAATATCACTAAATTAGCAATATTTAGTGATGTTTATAAATATTGGTATTTAGAGACGCCTCATTTATCGATCTTTTTTATAAATTATGGAAAATAAATGTTGCTAAATTACTGATGTTTCTAAATGTCATTATTTAGAGACACATCATTTACTAAGATTTTTTAGAATAATCAATAAAGTGTTTTCATTTACCGATGCTTGTAAAAAATATTGGTAATTTTTTTAAAAGTAAATCATAATTTTTTTGAAGCTCATGGTTAAAAAAATAAAATTACATTTTTTTAAATTTTGAATGAACTCCCGTATACCTAACCCCACCAAACAAGCCCTATAAATTCCCCAATGGGGATTGAACTCTATACATCTTCTCTCAAGTGGAAACAACCAACCAAATCACCTATTTTAATTATTAATATTTAATTGTACTATTTTATATTTATATTTTATACATAGATTTTAGTATTTAAAAAATAAATAAATATTATTTGTCTATGTATATATTAATATATATGTTTATATGTTTATATTTTATAATTATATATATATATAAATTTATATTTTGTGTATATATATATATTTATATTATATATATATATACAAGTATGTGTTTATATTACTATATATGTTTATATTTATACATGTGTGTGTGTGTGTGTGTTTATATTTGATGTTTATATTATATATATATGTTTATAATTTATATATATGTATTTATTTAATGTTTAGATATATATATACTAATATATATATGTATGTGTGTGTGTATAAATATATATGTGTATATATATATAGTTATAATTATATATATATATATAATCATCAATGTTTTAAAAAACTGATTAAAATATTAATAAAATAGAAACATTTTCATAAAAAAGTGACTAAATTTAAAATATATGTATGTTTTCATATATAAATAGATCTATATTGTAATGAACCAGATTTCCATGGGCCATTACTTAGTGAAACTTTAGTGTTTAGGGTGTTCTGGGTACTTTCGGAGACTCATTCTGAGAGTTAGATGAAAATACAGTTTGAACTGTAGGCATCGGTGAGTCAGCGGTGTCAACATAGGTGAGTCAGGGGCATCGACATCAGTGAGTTAGGGTCATTGGTGTCAGTGGGTCGACGACATTAGCATCGGCGAGTTAGGGCATCAGTGCCAGGACATCAGTGTTAGGGTATTAGTGATTCAGGGAATCGGTGAGTCGTGGCGTTGGTGAGTCTTTGCATCGGTAGCTCCAGGTCGATGGATCAGTGTCAATAGGTCGGGTCGGTAGCTCTCCCATAGGTGGATCGAAGTCGATGACTCACCCATGGGTGACTCATTTCTAGTTTATCCAATTTTTTCTAGTTTTTCTAATTTCACCCGCTTACGTCTTATTTGACATAAACCGAGATTGAAGACTTTTTTGGGTGTTTTAAGGGATTTTTTAAAGATATTATGAATATATTTGATATCCAAATGCTTCATGGTCTTTGAGATACTGAAACCACATGATCTTGACCACGATCCCACAATTAATGGCTTTTGAAACTGTTCTCCCTTTAATATAGGATTTTGATATTCAAATAAAGGATTTTCCCTTCGTAGTGTATATTTTGTTCTATGTTAGTGCACCTAAAGTGTTCCTCTATAGATTAGTTGTGCTCCTATGCTAGAGTCCCTCCTCCTCAATTTTCTTGTAGTTTACTGATGCTCACATGATCCCCTGTTCTTAGCGCAAAGAGGTTCTTTGGTTGTTGGTTGTTTCAAGTAGGGATTCTTCTACATATCCCTTTTTATGTATCATGCGGGGTGGGTGAAATAATGTTTATTCATGAAGAAAGGTTGAATCATTTTCTCAAAATGTTATAAATAAGGGGAATGGAATATGATCAAAAGATAATGGGGTCAATGAAATTATGGGCTAGGAGTGGGTTTATGTTGATCGAATATTTTATTTGTTATCTTTGATGATGTGATCTGTTGTGGCTATAAATACTTCTGAAAATCATGGTCGTTGGTGGTCTTTGTTTTCTCATGGGAGTAGTTTTATAACTATTGTTGTTTCATTATAAAAAATTAGTTTAAATACTAATCCAACTAATCATGTACACCCAGTTAAGTGAAATGGATTCCCTAGGGTGAAAAGCCTTGTGTGATCACCCATGTTTATCAAAGTATATTAAATAACATTGTTTACCAAATTTGAATCCATCATATTTGATAGGTGTGGTTGTGTGCTATAATCTGTTAGGTTTTGTGACCTTGTGTGGGTTGTGTGGTGGTATTGTTGGGTGTACAGTTATGGGTACAAGGGTGGGAAAGGGAGTTGGTTCTATAAGGAAGGTTTGGTATGTGTGTGCAATAAATATGTGGTTTAATGGTAGTTTCTACTGGCTTGGTGTCTGGGGTGATACGGGTGGTGTGTTGGAAAATTAGGTTGAGAGACTGATTGATTGTGGAATGGATGGACTTATAGGCAGAGGGATTCCTTTGTTTTTTTGGTGGCCATCAATCGATGTTGGTAAGTGAGATCGAAATGTGGTTATATACTTATTATGCAGTGGGACTATATCTGGGAGTTTTTTAGGCAGTGGGGCTTCAGGTTTGGTTTGTGTCATGACTTCATGTAAATAGGTGTTCTAGGTTTAGTGTTGCTGTGTAGAAGGGCTTCTAGGTTTGGTTATGAGGGAATTATTGTGCGGTATAACATTGAATAATGACAGTTGGTAGTGGTTGAATGGGTGTCTAGGTAAAATGGGGGTGTGTAGTGGGACTGTAGGTTGGTTGTCCTCTGTTGTTTTTCGGAATGGGTGTTAAAATAGAAATTCTTTACCTTGGTCCCTCTTCAATTGTTCAATGATGTGCTTGTTAGTTTTCCCAGGTAGTGTTGGAATAAATTAAATTGAACCTATTAATTAATGAATGGAAAGTTATTGTGTGAAAAATGGTTTGGGTTTATGCCTTAAAAGTGGATGTTTATGTGGTTGTGCATATAGGGTTAGCACCCAAGTTGGTTTGTGTGGTCATGTTGTATGTTTTGGGACCCGTAGGTTGGGCCGAGTGTTGTCTTACTTATATGTATAAATTGTAGTTCCTTGTGATTTCTATATGCACCCTACCATTATTGAGAACCATGTTTTGAACACCCCTATTTCATGGGGGAGGGTGTCTTTCCCAACATCCCGGTGGGATGATGGATGACTATTTACGGTCTTTCTTCCTCGCACCCTCTTCCAGGTTCTTACTGCTCATGTTTATCTGGGTATGATGTAATAGCTTAAGGATTACCCTAGTCCAAAAATTTTCAAAAATGTTTGTTGTGAAAGTGGTTCTTAGGTGTTTTCGGGCTAGGATTTCTTTCCCATGTATCCTTGGGATGAGGCCCAAGTGTCTTTAAAAGATATGTGTGGTGGTTGTGGTCTAGGTGTATGTGAGAGGGTTTTGCGTGGGGTTTGACGCCCAGGTGTGTGTAGGCAGGTTCTGGTAGTCGGAATACATTTGGAAGAGTTATAGAATCAATAAAATAGCTATTAGGAATGAGTAGTTAACCAGTGGGAAAGTGGTGTGGGGTACCCAATTGTCGATGTGCTTATAATACTACTTTACTTGACTTATTTTATTTGGTTAGTGTGCCTTGGTGAGTCTATGATGGTCAGTAATCCTTGGTAGGTTCTTTGAGGTTATCCTATTTTCTCACAGGGGCATTAGAATGTTTCCCCCTCTTGTGCATGACTGGATTTAGTTTTCCTACTGAGTATACATGTATACTCATCCTACATCTGTAAAACTATTTTCAGGATTCTGGGTGGAATTTGAGAATTTTCCTAGACTTTACTATCTCAGGCATGAGGACAGTTTCTGTGGTGCTTCTTAGTCACTTTATTTTGGTAATTTCTTTATCACTTTGATAGTACTTTTTTCGTAGTTTACATTTCAGTCATGCATGGGTTGGATCTTGGCTTCCTTTATATAAATTATTGTTTTTTTGGGATTTTTTTCATCTTATCTCTCAATCCTGTTTTCATAAAAAAGAGTAATGCCTTCTTTTTTTGTGAGATTCTATACCCTTGGTTCTAGTCTCTACTCTAGGGCCTATTGAAGGCAAGACTTCAGGGTCATTATCTCTTCTTCATCTTGAAGAAGGAAGGGAGTGAAACTTTTCTGCCCCTTCCCTTATCTTGAGGAAGGTTTGTGATGATAGATTGGTATCAAAGGTTATGGTTGAGGGAAAGAATGAAGGTCGGAGCTAGGCATAGTGAAGATTTCATGGGATGGTAGGGAAACCATGTTAGGTAATCATGGTGAGTGAAATAGGCCAGGGAAGACCATCTAGGACACGGTATTTCTGGCCCACCATGATCTGATGCATGGACTCTGGACCTACTGAATGACCAATTGAGGCTACACTGATTGTAGGTTAGAGACACTAGAAAAGGTACATGTATCATAATGACTTGTGTTCTTGTGTGTCTTGAGCATTTTGTGAGTTTAATTTTAAAAAAGAGTTAAAATAAATCTTAAAAAGAAAGTTTCTATACTACCTGGGATTAGGATTTCCTTGTTTAATTTTTATGCTATTGCACTTGGGTAGCACCCACGTGTGGTACAAGTAGTTGAGGCCCAGCAGGCTGACCCAGTTGATCAGAAGAGGGCTGATCGACCATAGGAAAATCACCTGTGGAAAATGAATCTTTGTGATTTCTAACATCATACCCTAAGGAAGTACGAAGGTATCATTTCAGACTCAAAGATGGAGGGCTATATTGAGGAGCAGACAATCACCTTATCCTTGATCCATGCTCTGTGGGAGTACTGGGTTCCTCTAGCAGTGATCCGGATGCGAGGAGTGGTGCACCAGTGGTGGACGATTTACCTTGGGGAGAGGAAGGAGACCGATATCTCAAGGGATGAATTTTAGAAAGAGTTTCATCCAGAGTTCCTTTCCTCAATGATGAAGGCCGATATGAGGTAGGAGCTGCTCTCCCACTAGAAGAGGAGTGTGTCAGTGAGGGAACTAAGTATCATGTTCAAGGATATCCTACTCTTCACACATGATCTCTTTCTAGATGGGGAGTTGTGAGCGAGATTCTTGGAGGAGTCACTCTGGCCATATCTTCAGTATGTCGCCACTCCCATTACTCTACTGACATACCTAGAAGTTCAGAAGAAGGTTGAATTAGTGGAGAGGATGCGCTCGCAGGGAGGTGTACTATGAGGGGGGGAGCCAATCGAGTTCATCGAAGGGGAAGATAGTAGCAACAGGTCTCTGGTATCAGGGCCTTCTTGGTTTCGTCCAGTGGGGAGTAGGCCTCAGCAGTTCCAATTCTGATATACTGGTCATCGCCCTTTCCTCATGGGCTCGGGACTGGGGTTCCTTTTCTATGTAGTACATGAACATATTTATAACCACTTCATAGTTCGAGCTCAGTAAGGTGGGTTGGGAAGGTCTAGTTCCCACCCCAACAACAACATTTTCAATTCAGGAAATTTTAATAGCAGGGGAAGCGAGTTCCTGCTCCATCGAGGGTGGACATTGCTGGAGGAAGCCTACATTAGGGTTCTCCTCAGCGACCTCAACCAAGGTGTAGTCAGGGAGGTGTTCGACAACAGAGGGGTAGAGGAGTTGGGCGTGGGTAGTTTCACACTGCCGAGGTATCAGTTCTAGGGGGGAGGTTTTTCAAGGTATGATCATTCTTTTTAGGAATCTTGCTTGTGCTTTATTTGATTCAGGATCCACAAACTCATTTGTTTCACCTAGTATAGCCCATGATCTAAGACTAGACGTTGATATGCTTCCTGTACCCCTTGTGTTGTGTAAGCTATTTGGATGTTTGGCCAATTTTTTTGATGTTTTCTGGGGATGTAGACTGATGTTGGGGAAACATCAGTCCATTGGGGATCTTCTTATACTACAGATGCAACCATACAATATCATCCTAGGAATCAAGTGGTTGTATTCTGTGCTAACCGTTATTGACAGATTCTGTTGTAGAGTATTTTTTTCAAGTTTGGAGGGACAACGTGTATTTTTCATTGGTGAGCGGGATTGTCAAGTCGGCAGTCGGTATGTGGAGCATGTTCTCTTTTGGATATCTGAGCTTCAATTGAGACCAGTAGACACAAATATGGTGGAGGTTCTGGGGGTTTTTAGAGAGTTGTTTGATGTATTCATGGAGGAGGTTGTGACCCTACCCCCTCGACGTTACGTTGAGTTCAGAATAGACTCACAACCCGATTCACATCCGATTTTGATAGACCTTTATTGGATGGTGCCTTCTGAGTTGCAGGAGTTGATGATTATAGTTGACGAACCGATGAAAAAGGGATTTGTCTAGCTGAGTGTGTCACTGTGGGTTTCTATAGTCTTGTTCACAAAGAAGGAAGATGGTGGCCTAAGGCTATGTATAGACTACTAAAGAAAAAATTAGGTAACTGTTAGGAACCGTTACCCTCTTCTGAGAATAGTTGATGTTTTCGAATAGTTTAGGGGAGAAGGTTGGTTCTCTAAGATCAATCTGCGGTCTGGATATTTCCAGTTGAGGGTGAATGAGGGTGGCATGATGAAGGCTGCTTTCAGGTGAATGTATGGGCACTTTGAGTTCGTATTCATGCCATTCGGTGCCATGAATTCACCAGCCATGCTCATAGTGCTCATGAACTCTTTCTTTCGCGAGTTTATGGACAGGTTCATAATCGTGTGCATCGATGATATTCTGATCTAGTAAAGGTCAGAGGAGGAGTACGCTGATCACCTCAGGACAGTATTGGAGGTCCTCCGACACCACCATCTCTATAAGAAATTGTCCAAATGAAAATTTTTGATGCGAGAGGTGTACTACCTTGGACATTTATTATCTTAGCAAGCTATAGTAATGGACCTAGAAAAGGTCGAGGTAGTTTTTTTCTTGGGAAGAACCCAAGAAACATTCAAAATTTCACTACTTCCTAGGTCTAGTAGGCTATTACTGAAGGTTCTTACTACACTTCTCTCGACTTGCAGCCCCGTTGGGGGATTTTTCTAGAAAATACTAGGTCTTGGTGTGGAGTGAGTGTTTCAGGAAGCTTTAAGCTACCTGAAGGGGAAACTGGTTTGTGCCTCAGTTCTTAGGTTTCCAGAGGAAGGGGTAATGTTCGAGGTGTTATGTGACACTTTCGGTCATAGATTGGGATGTGTGATGATGCAATAGTGGGGAGTGATATATTATGGGTACATGCAGTTACATCCACATGAACATAACTATTCCACCTGTGATCTATAGATTATAGTGGTTGTGTTCGCGTTGATGTTGTAGTGCCATTACCTCATTGAAAAGTGCTTTGTGGTCTTCACAGATCATAAGAGATTGAGGTATATCTTCTTCCAACGAGATATGAACTTGCAGTACTGAAGGTGGATGGAGTTTCTCCAGGACTACGACTTCGAGATATCTTACACCTCAAGAAAAGGGAATGTGGTGGATGATTCCTTAAGTAGAAATTCAAGGAAGTAGGTAGTCTGGGAATCCACCGATTCTTGGAAGGTTATGGAGGAGTTGGACTCTTAACATTGGGATGCAAGAGTTGATGATATAAATGGATCTTTGTTTTAGATGATAGTGCAATATTCTTTAATGCAGCAGGTGGTGGAGTCTAGGTGGGGAGACTTAGAGATTGAAGTGCTGTTTGATCACACTTTCCTGGGTGATTCTCTAGAGGGATGGTTGGAGGATAGTCAGAATCAGATTCTGTTCTGTGGGATTTTATTTTCCCCAGTGGTAATGCATGAAAGAGTTATCTATGAGTTCTAGAGATCACCACTGGTGGTGAATCTGTGAGTTTTTAAGATGTACCGAGGCATTAGAGAACAGTTTTAGTTGCCTGGGGTGAAGTAGGAAGTGAAAAAGTATATGGAAATATTCCTTCTGTGTTAGAAAGTGAAGGCGGAGCACCATGTTTCCAGTAGTCTGTTTCAGCCCTTAGACATTCCCGATTGGAAGTTGGATGATGTATCAATGGATTTTATCATAGGATTACCCATTACTCAAGGAGGATGCGATGCTCTTTCGGTATTATTAGACCGGTTGATGTAGTCAGTTCACTTCTTGGCAATCTAGGAGTCTATTATAGTGGATTCCATAGCACATAGGTATGTGGCTGAGGTAGTGAGAATACATGGTGTTCAAAGATATATTGTCTCGGATCAGGATACATGCTCTATGTCATAATTATGGAGGGGTTTGTAGCATTCCTTAGGCACCTAGTTACGCCTCAGCACTTCTTTCCACCCTAAGATAAGTGGACAGGTAGAGTGGACCATCCATACGTTGTAGGAAATGTTACGATCATGTGTTCTAGACTTTAGTGGGTCTTCAGTGAGACATTTTCCCTTGTTATAGTTTGCTTAAAATAATTGTTATCACTTTTCCATTGGAATGGATCTATTCGAAGCACTATACGAGAGGATGTTTCATTCTGCCTTGTGCTGGATAGAAGTTGGGGAGGTAGCTATTCGTGTCGTGGACATGGTTCATAGTATGACAGAGATGGTACAAATTATCCTTGAGTGGATTAAGGCAGCATAGGACCAACAAAAGTCATATGCCGATCATTGGAGGAGGCCTTTGTAATTCAATGGTAGGGATGATGTTTTCTTGATGGTTTCCCCTAGACATGGGAAGCATATGTTTTGGAGGGGAATCAAGTTTTCTCCCAGGTTCATCAGACCTTTTGAGGTGTTGGGAAGAGTCATCAAGGTGGGATATCATCTATCATTTCCACCATAGTTAGGGAGGATCCATGATGTATTTCATGTCTCTCATCTCTGTCAGTATCTACATGATGACTCCCACATCATTGAATGGGGAGAGTTGTATATCAAGGATGACTTGAAGTTTGTGGAGCGACCAGTAATAATCGAGGATCATGAAGAGAAGGTGCTTCATGGAAGGACCATTCCTTTTGTTCGTGCATTATGGAGGCCTCAAAGAAAGTACTTGCGAGCGGGTGGAATAGATGTGTTCCCATTACCCAGAGCTGTTCTATGTTTTGTTTCTATGTTTTACTTATATTCTTTATTTTATGATGAAATGCTTGACCTTGTTCATTATTAGATGAGTTGTTTACCTATTCTCTAAATGTGTATGAATAGTACTTACTGTGGGGAGGAGAGGACCTGATCCCTAACTGAGAAACATTAATGTGGATGCAATTAAACTCATGCAGGAAAGTCAGTGCCGCTCAAAGAGGATTGTATCTTGACATGGAAGAAGGAGATCCCTAATCCATGTGTCTGGTCAGTGTGACCTTTAGTGTTTGTGTGGTCATTTGGGGTAGCTAGGCCTTATTTTTTGTACATATAGATCTCAAGGAGGTATCCCTATATGTTGAGGTTTTAACTCCATCTTTCAAACAACACAAGGATGGTTTCTCCCTAAGAGGTATCTTAGGGGATTGGTTGTTTAGACCTCTATTTTACTATGTTTGGTTTTAAATTCTTGGTGATGAGAATAGTTTGATAGGTATCTAATGTAATTACGTGGATTTATCTAGGACATTCCTCTCTGAAAATCCCATGTTTATGGTGTTATGGGGAATGTCCGTGACTCTTTCCGAGATTTATCAAAAAAATATAGTTTGAACTGTTGGAATCAGTGAGTTAGGGGAGTCAACATCGGTGAGTCAGGGGCATCAGCATCAGTGATTCTGGGGCATCAGTGTCAGTGAGTCGAGGGTGTTGGCACCAACCAGTCAGGGAGTCTGTGCGAGGGCGTCAATGACTCTTTCTGTTTGGTTTTGTGACTTTTGTGTGGGTTGTTTGGTGATGATGTTGGGAAAAAATTTATGGGTACGTGGGTCATCATGTGAGTTGGTTCTGTGAGAAGGGGGTGGTATGTGTGTTTAGAATGGCTGTGGTTTAATTGTAGTTTTGGGGTCTTGGTGTGTGGGGCGGTATGTGTGCTGTGTTGGAATATTAGTTTGAGAGACAGATTGATTATGTAATGGATGGAATTTTAGGCAGAGGGACTACCTTTTTTTGTGTGGTGGTTGTCAAGCGACTTTCAGAAGTAGAAATATGATGTGGTTATTGACTTGTTATGTGGTGGGATTGTATCTGGGAATTTTTTCGATTGTAGGGATACGGGTTTGGGTTCTGTCATGACTTCAAGTAAATAATTGTGCCAGGTGTAGTGTTGTTGTACAGTGGGGCTTCTAGTTTTGTTGTGAGGAAATTATTGTGCAAAATATATTTTAAGAATGACATTTGGCAGTGGTTGAATGGGTGTCCAGGGAAATGAGGGGTGTGGAGTGGGACTGCAGGTTGGTTTTCCTCAATTGTTTTTGTGAATGGGTGTCAAAATAGAAATGTTTTACCTTGTTCTCTCTTCCCTGGTTCAATATTGTGCTTGGTAGTTTTCCTAGGTAGTGTTGGAATAAATTAAAGTGAACCCCTTAATTGATGAATGGAAAGTGATTAAATGAAAAATTTGTTGGGTTTATTCCTTGAAAGTGGCTCTTTGTGTGGTTGTGCATATATGGGTAGCAGCAAAGGTGGTTTTTGTGGGTGGGTTGTTTTTTTGGAACCCGTAGGTTGGGTAAAGTGTTTATTTAGTTATATGTATAAATTACAGTTCCTTTTTATTTCTATACGCACCCCACACTTGTTGATAACCTTGTGCCGAACACCCCCCATTTCATGGGGGAGGGTGTCTTTCCCAACATCCCAGTGGAAGAATTGATGACTGGTTACTCACTTTATTCTTTGCACCCTCTTCTAGGTTCTTACCACTTGAGCATATCTGAGCAGACAGTAATGGATTGAGGCTTACCATAGTCCAAGATCCTTTGGGTAGGTTTTTTGTGGATGATGGGACTAGGTGTTTTGGGCTAGGATTTATTTCCCAAGTAAGTTCGGGATGAGGACCAAGTTCCTTCAAGAGAGAGGTGTGGTGGTTGTGGACTAGGTGTCTTTAGGTGGTTTTTGTGTGTGGTTTGAGGCCTAGGTGTGTGCAGGTAGGTTTTGGTAGTGGGACTACATTTGGAATAGTGGTAGCATCAAGATGTTAGTCATTAGGAATGAGCAGTTAGCCAGTGGGAAAGTTGTGTGGGGTTCCCAATTGTCGATGTGCTTATACTACTACTTTACCTGACTTGTGTTATTTGGTAAGTGTTCCTTGGTAAGGATGGGCAGGTTAGTACTCCTTGGTAGGTGTTTTGAGGTTTTACTTTTTTCTCACATGGGAATTAGTATGTTTTCCACAATTATGCATGGGTGGTTTTATTTTTCCTACTGGGTATACTTGTATACTCACCCAATGTCTATAAAACTATTTTATGGATTCCAGGAGGACTTTGAGGACCGTGGTGGACTTTACTAGCTGAGGCATCAGGATAGTTTTTTTGGTTCTTCTTAGTATATTTCTTTCGGTACCTTCTTTATCACTTTGGTTATACATTTTCTATAGTTTACGTTTAAACCACTCATGGTTTGGATCTTGGTTTCCTTTATATAAATTCTTGGTTTTGTTTGGATTTTTACCATCTTATCTCCCGATCCTGTTTTCATAAAAATGGGTAATTCCTTCAGTTTTTTGTGATATTCTATACCCTTGGTTCTAGTCGCCACTACAGGGCCTATTTGAGGCATGACTCTGGGGGTCATTATCTCTCCTTGATCTTGAAGAAGGAAGAGTGTGGCACTTTGTTGTCCCTTCCCTCATATTGAGGAAGGAATGTTGTGACATAATTCTATCAAAGGTGATTTTTGACGTATATGATGTAGTTTGGAGTTAGGAATAGTGAATATTTCATGGGATGGTAGTGAAATAGTGTTAAGGAAATCTTAGTTTGTGAAAGAGGCCATGGAAGACTGACTAGGATATCGGATTTTTGAGCCCCCATGATCCGATTCAAGGACTCAGGACTTTCAGAACAACCAAGTGAGGCTACACTGATTGTAGGGTAGAGACCCTAGGAAAGGTACATGCATAATAATGACCTATGTTCTTATGTGTATGTGGAGTTTTGGAAGTATAATTTAAACAAAGAGGTAAAATAAATATTAAAAGGAAATTTTCATACCACCTGGGATTAGGAGTTCATTCTTTAGTTTTTTAGCTACAACACTCGGAAATCCCCCATGCGTGTTATGAGTAGTTGAGGCCTATAAGGCTGACCTAGTTGACAAAAGAGGGCCGATCTAGGAGAATAAGATGACTTGTGGAAAAATTCCCTTCGTGATTTTCAGCGGGAGACCCTGGGGAAGTATGATGACAACGTTTTAGACTCATAGAGTGAGGGACGTATTGAAGAGATAACAATTACCTTTACCATGATCCATTATCTAAGGGAGTACTGGGTTCCTATGGAAGTGAGCCATATGCGAGGAACGATGCATTAGTGGTGGACACTTTACTGCATGGAGAGGAAGGAGACATACATCTCTTGGGATGACTTTGAGAAAAAGTTTCTGGAAGAGTTCATTTCTCCAATGATGAAGTCTGAGAAGAGGAAGAAGCTACTCTACCTTAAGAAGTGGAGTATTAAGGTGAGGTAAATTGGGATCAATATCAAGGATCTTCTACACTTCTCACCAGATCTTTTTTTCCGAATGAGGAGTCTTGGGCGAGATGCTTGGAGGAGGCACTCCAACTTTCTCTTCAGTTTGGTTTCACTCTATTTACTCTGCCGACATACATAGAAGTTCATAAGAAGGACAAAATAGTAGAGATGATGCACTCATAGGGAGGTGTACTGTGATATGGGAGCCACCCGAGTTCATTGAAGGGGAAGGCTGTCAGCAGTAGGTCTCTAGTGTCAGGGCCTTCCACGTTTTGGCCAGTAGGGAGTATGCCTTAGCAGTTCTAGTTCTGATCTCTTTGTCCTCACCCATTCACCATGGTCCCATGGAAAATTTAATTTTTTGGTGGAGGCTGTGGAAATATTTGGAAGCGGTTCCCAATTCAAGCTTAGTATTGTGGGTGTGGGAAGGTCTAGCCCCACCCCAACAACAAGAGTTTCTAGTTAGGCCTTTCTAGTAGTAGGGGCACCGAGATCCCACTCCACCAAAGGTAGATGGTGCTAGAGAAGGCCAAAATTAGGGTGATTCTCATTGACCTTGACCATGGAATGTTCTCAGAGGAAGTTTACATCATAGGGGTATAAGAGCTGGGCGTGCGCAGTTGCTTGCCCTCGAGGTAGCAGTTCCAGCAGGGCCGAAGGCTTTTCGAGGAACGACCAGTCTAGTTAGCACTCTTTATTAAAATTAATTTGATTCTGGAGGCTCTTAGTCCTTTGTATCACTTACTCTATACCATGGTCCTGGACTAGACATCGAGATGCTTTTTGTGAACTTGGTTTTTAGTATTCTAGTTGGAGGTCAGACCTATTTATCTGATGTTTTCTTGGGATTTAGAATGATGTTGGGGCCACATCAGTCCAGTGGAGATATTCTTCTACTACAAATGAAACCATATAATTTCAGCCTAGGAATCGACTAGTTATCTTTTATGCATGCCTTTATCAACTGATATTGAAGAAGAGTCACGTTTTTAGGGGTGGATTGCCAATGTTTTGTTTTTATTGGTGATCTGGGTTCTCAGGTGGGTAGTTAGTATGTGGATCCTCTTCTCTCCTTAACGGTTGAGATGTTAGTGGGATAAATAGACACAAAGATAGTGGAGGTTCTAGGGGTTGTCAGAGAGTTCCTAGTAGAGGTTGTGAACCTACCCCCTCAATGTGATATTGAGTTCAAAATATAATTGCAACCCGATGCACGTACGATTTCAATGGATCCTTGTCGGATGGTGCCTTATGAGTTGCGGTAGTTGAAGATTTATGTCGACGACCTGACGAAAATGGGTTTTTTCTGGCTGGGTGTGTCACCATGGGGTGATCCAGTATTGTTCGCAAAGAATGTAGATGGTGGCCCCATTCTATGCGTAGAATACCCGATACTGAATCAGGTACTGGTTAAGAACCGTTAACCTCTTCTGAGAATAGATGATCTTTTTGATTAGTTGAGGGGAGAAGGTTTGTTCTCTAAGATCGATCTACAGTCTGGATATCACCAATTGAGGGTGAATGAGGGTGATATCCAGAAGACTTCTTTCAGGTGTAGGTATGGGCACTTTGAGCTCGTGGCCTTTCCATTCGGTGTCACAAATAAAGCAGCCATGTTCATGGGGCTCATAAACTCTGTCTTCCACAATTTCCTAGACCAGTTCGTCATCATGTTTATCGACGATATTCTGATATACTCAAGGTTAGAGGAGGAGCATGCTGAGCACCTCAGGACAGTCTTAGAGGTCCTTCAACACCCCCAGATCTATGATAATTTGTATTAGTGAAAATTTGGGAGGTGAGAGGTGCACTTCCTTGTACACGTGGTTTCTCAGCAAGGCACAGTAGTGGACCCATCAAAGGTCAAAGTAGTTGTTTATTAGGTTGCACCCATGAAAGTGGAAGAAGTTCGCAGCTTCTTGGGTCTAGGAGGATATTACTGAAAGTTTATACCTGAATTCTATGGAGTTTCAGATCAGTTGATGGAATTAACCAGAAAATACCAGGTCTATGTGTGGAGTTAGTAGTGTCAGGCATCTTTCAGCAACCTGAAGGGGATGATGGTCAGTGACCCAGTGCTTAGGTTTCCAGAGGAAGGGGTAATGTTTGCAGTGCTATGTGTAACTTCAGTTATAGACTTGGGATGTGCGATGATGCAGTAGTAGGGAGTGATCTCTTATGGGTCTAGGAAGTAATGTTCACATGAACGTGACTATGCCATCCATTATCTGGATCTTTCAATGATCATTTTCGCGATGAAGTTGTGGTGACATTAACTCATTGGGGAGTGCTTTATGGTATTCATGGATCACAAGATAGTGAGGTATATATTCTCCCAGTGAGACCAGAACTTGTGACAGCGAAGAAGGATAGAGTTTCTAGAGGAATATGACTTTGATATCTCTTGAACCCCTGGAATGGGGAAAATGGTGGCTACTACCTTTAGTAGAAATTCGCAGAAGGAGGTAGTTCAAGAATCCATAGATTCTTGGAAGGTGATGGAGGGGTTGAACACTTTACATATGGATGTGAGAGTGGATAAAATCAGAGTATGTCTATTTTAGATGACAATGAAGTTGTCCTTAATGCGGTTGGCGGAAGAGTCTCTATGGGCAGACTCAGAGATTGAATTGTTGTGTGATTATGGTATCCAGGTTAAAGCTCTGGAGGGATGGTCGAAGGATAGTCACAATCAGATGTTGTTTAATGAGAAGCTTTTTTTCCGAGTGGCGATGCATGAGGGAGTTCTCCGTGAGTTCAATAGCTCACACCTGGAGGTGAATCTAGGCGTTTCTAAGATATAAAGATGCATGGGTGAATAGTTTTGGTATCCCGAGGTGAAGCAGACAATGGTGGAGTTTTTGGCAAGGTTCCTAGTGTGTTATCAAGTTGAGGATAAGCACTATGTTTCTAACGGTCTGTTTCTGCCCTTAGACATTCTTGAGTGTAAGTGGGATGATGTATCAATGGATTTAGTCACAGGGTTACATAGGAATCTGGTATTATGCAATGCTCTTTGGTTAGTAGTGGACCAATTTAAGAAGTTGGATCACTTCTTAGAGATCAAGGATTTGAGCGCAGTAGATGCCTTGACAAAGAGGTGTGTGGATGAGTTGGTGCAACTATATGAAGTTCAATGATCCATTGTCTCAGATCAGGATAAAAATTTTATATCACAATTCTGGAGTGTATTGCAGCATGCCTTTGGGACCTAGTTATGTATCAACACTGCTTTCCATCCTGAGACGAATAGTGAGACATAGAGGACCATCAAGATGTTGGAGGAAATGTTACGTTCATGTGTTCTTGAATTTAGTGGGTCTTGGGTGTTACATTTTCCCTTGGTAGAGTCTTATTACAACAATATCCTTCACTATTCCATTGGTACAGATCAGTTCGAAGCTATGTATGGGAGGCTATTTTGTTTACCCTTGTTTTGGAAGAAAGTTGGGGAGGTAAATATTCTTGGTCCGGATGTGGTGAAAAGTATGATAGTGAAGGTGCAACTTTTATGTGAGAGGATTAAGGAAATGTAGGACCAAGATAAGTTGTATGCCAATCGTAGAAGGAGGCATTTGGAGTACAATGTTGGGGACCCTGTTTTCTTGAAGGTTTCCCCTCGATGTGGGCAGCAGAGATTTGGAAGAGGGAGAAATATTTCTCCTAGGTTCAATGGACATTTTGAGGTGTTGGGATGAGTCATAAAGGTGGAATATTATCTATCATTCCCACCGCTGTTGGTGAGGATCCATGCCGTCTTTGATGTTTCTCAGCTCCGTCTGTATCTACACGATGACTCCCACATCATTGACTGGGGAGAGTTGGATATCGAGGATGACACTATGTTAATGGTGTGACCAATAAGAATCAAGAATCATGAAGAGAAGGTTATTTGTGGGTGGAACATTCCTTTTGTTCATGTATTATGGAGGCATGGTGGCCTCAAGGAGAGTACTTGGGAGGGGGAGACATGGTTGCGTTCCCAGTACCTAGATTTGTTCTATGTTTTGTTTCTATTTTTTTTTACTTTTGTGCTTCGTTTTATGATGAAATTCTTGACCTTATTTTTTTATCAAATGATTTTCTTACCTATTATCCAAATGTGTGTGAAAAGTATTGACATTGTGGAGGGGATGACGTAATTCTTAATTGAGATACATTAATGTCTATGAAATTAAACCCGTGCGGGAAATTCAGTGCTTCCCAAAGTGGATAGAATCTTGACATGGAGGAAGGATCTCCCTAATCCATGTGTCTGGATAGTGTGAAATTTGGTGTTTAAGTGGTTGTTTAGGGTAGTGGGGCCTTATTGTTTTATAGTTGTTCAGGACATAGATGTCAAGGAGGTGTCCCGGGATGTAGGGGATTTCACTCCAGCTTTTGAAAAACAAAGGGGTGGTTTGTTCCTGAGAGGTATCATAAGTGGGTGGTTCTTCAAGCCTTTATCTTCCCAGATTTGGATTTAAATTCTCGTGGACGAGAATAGTTTGAGAGGTGTCTGATGTTATGACCCAGATCTCCCAGAGCCATTCCTTTGTGAAAATATAGTGTTTAGGGTGTTCTGGGGGCTATCAGTGACTCATTAAAAGAGTTAACCAAAAATCCAGTTTGAACCATCAACATCAATGAGTCAGGGGAATCTACATCAGTGAGTCAGGGGCATCAACATCAGTGAGTCAGGGGCATCGGTGTTGGTGAGTTGAGGGTGTAAACATCAGCGAGTCAGGGTGTCGGTGCCATGGCATCAGTATCAGGGCGTCAATGAGGCAGGGAATCGGTGAGTCCTGGCATCGTCAAATCATTGTGTCAGTAGATTAGGGTCAGTGGATCATCATGGGTAGGCCACCTTAGTAGCTCACCCATCAGTGGCTCAATTTCAGTGACTCACCCATCAGTTACTCATTTCCAATTTTTCCAGTTCCACCCTTATAATGTATTATTTGAATTAAACCAAGTTTAAAGCCTTTTTTGGGAATTTTGAGGGGTATTTAAAAGTATATTGAGAATATATTTAATATCATAATACTCCAGGGTATTTGAGAAAATAAAACTACGTGATCCTGACCATGACCCCATGAATAATTGTTTTTGAAATGGTTCTTCCTTTAATATAGGATCTGGCTCTTCAAAGCTGGGATCTTCCCTTCCCAGTGTGATTTCCATTACCTATTGGTGCACTTAAAGTTTTCTTCTCAAGTCGAGTTGTACTAATTTTCTAGATTCCCTCCTACTAAATTTTCTTGGAGTTTCATACTACTCGCACGATACAATATTCTTAGAACAAAGAGGATCTTTGGTCGTTAGTGGTTTAAAGTATGGATTCTTCTACCTCTAACTTTTTTGCTACATGTGGGGTGGGTGTACTAATGTTTATTCATGAAGAAAAGTTGAATCCTTTTAATTTTTTTTAATAAATGCGGGGAAGGGAATATGATCAAAAGATAACGAGGTTAATGAAATAACAGGCTATGAGTGGTTTGATGTTGATTGCATGTTTTATTTTTTATCCTTTACGATGTGATCTGTTGTGTCTTTAAATCCTTCTAAAAATAATGGCCATCGGTTGCCTTTGTTTGTGCATTGAAAACACTTTATAACTATTTTTTACTTATAAACAATTACTGTAAATAGTAATTTGACTAAACACATATGCCCAGTTAAATGAAACAGATGAACCGGGATGGAAACCATTTTTTTATCACCCCTATTTATCAAATTGGATTAAAGAACATTATTTTCCAAATTTGAATCAATATTGTTTGATAGGTTTGGAAGTGTTCTGTGTTCTGTTGGGTTTTATGACTTTGTGTGGATTTTATGGTGCTGTTATTGGGAGAACAATTATGGGTACATGGGTGGGAAGGGGAGTGGTTCTATGAGAAGGGTGTGGTATTATGTGTGTATTGGGTATATGGTTTAATGGCAGTTGTTTTGGACTTGGTGCGTAGGGTGGTACATGTGGTGTGCTGGAATCTCAGGATTAGAGACTGATTTATTGTTGAATGGATGGACTTATAGGTAGTGAGACTAGCTTTGTTTGTGTGGTGGCCCTGTAGAGACATTGGATAGTGGGACTGTAATGTGTTCATGGAATTTTTATATAGTGGGAATGTATTTGGGAATTGTTTGTAAAGCAGAGCTGCAGGTTTGGGATGTGTCAGGACTTCTTATAAATAGGTGTGCTAGGTGTGGTGTTGTTGTGCAGTGGGGCTGTGAGGTTAGGTTGAGAGAGCATGATTGTGCGGTATAAATTTGAAGAATGATAGTTGGAATTGGTTGAACAGGTGTCTAGGGAATGGGTGGGGGGTATTGGGACTGTAGGTTGGTTGTCCTCAGTTGTTTTTTTGAATGGGTGTTAAAATAGAAATGCTTTACCTTGGTCCCTCTTCCCTTGTTCAATGTTTTTCTTGGTAGTTTCCCGGGGTAGTGTATGAATAAATTAAAGTAAACCCCTTAATTAATGAATGGAAAGTGGTTAAATTAAAAATGGGTTGGGTTTATTTCTTGACAGTGGCTATTTTTGTTGTTGTGCATATAGGGGTAGTAGCAAAGGTGGTTTTTTTTGGGCAGGTTGTTTGTTTTGGGACCCATAGGTTAGGCCAAGTGTTTTTTTACTTATATGTATAAATTGTATTTCCTTGTGATTTATATACTCACCCCACCGTTATTGAGAACTACGTGCTGGAAACCCCCATTTTATGGGGGAGGGTAAATTTCCCAACATCCTAGTGGGAGGATGGATGACTAGTTTCTGACATTCTTCCTCCCACCCTCTTCTGGGTTCTTACCGCTCGAGCATATCCGAATAGGTTGTAATAGATTAAGGTTTACCATAGTCCAAGATCTTTCGGGAAGGTTTGTTGTGGATGATTGGCCTAGGTGTTTGAGGTCCAGGATTACTTTCCCAAGTAACTTCGGGATGAGGCAATGATGTCTTCGGGTGACAGGTGTGGTGGTTGTGGCCCAAGTGTCTACAGGTGGGTTTTGTTAGTTTTTTGAGGCCTAAGTGTGTGCGGGCAGGTTGTGGTGGTGGGAATGTGTTTAGAAGTGTGGTAGCATCAAGATGTTATCCATTAGGAATCCTAAATTAACTAGTGGGAAATTGGTTCAGGGTAACCAAATATGAAGGGGATTATAATATAATTTTACATAACTTGCGTTATTTGGTGAGTGTTCCTTGTTGAGGCTAGGATGGTTAGTACACTTTGTTATGTGTTTTAAGGTTCTACTATTTTCTCACAAGGGAATTAGTATGTTTTCCCTTCTTTTCCATTTTTTGATTTAGTTTTCCTACTGGGTATACATGAATACTCACCCTACGTATGTAAAACTAATTTTAGGATTCCATGAGGATATTGAGGAGCGTGCTGGACTTTACTAGCTATGGAATTAGGACAGTTGTTGTAGTTCTTCTTAGACACTTTCTTTTGGTATTTTCATTAGCACTTTGGTTGTACTTTTATCACAGATTACGTTTAAATTATGCATGGGTTGGTGTAGGATCAAAATTTATTTGTAGATGCTCAATTACAAGAGGGGGGGGGGGTGGTGAATTTTAGGTTTAAAAACTTTTATTTTTATCCATAAGATAATCTATGTTTAAAAGAGTTAAACATGATTAATTCACAAACCCTCTTTATTTATTAACTAAGAAGATAAATTGCTTCAGATCAGATAATATGGATCAGAAAAAGAAACAAAAAAAAGTTTACTTAGGGAATGAATCCACCTTAAAGAGTATAGAATATTATTTATCAAAGCATAAATGTATAAGAAATTATAAGAAAGTTACACTTTCTTTCTTCAACAAAAAATCTTCAGAATTAAAAACTTGTAAAAAAGACAAGTAAACAACTATAGGAAATATTTTAACCCAAAGAGAAGGGTATCCAATAACCATGGATAAAGGTCACTTGATTTATACATTCAAGAAATTCATTCTTACCCACACAAGAATAAGCCCTTGATAAGAATATCAGAATCTATCTTGCTATCCCAAAATACCTTAAACTCTAATGTGATCGAAAAATCTATCTTCCCATCCTCGGAAGCCCTTGATTATACACAACAATAATCATATTTTCACTAAGTGGTCTGAACAAGTTTTTCATACCATGAACAAGGTTCTCAAAACATTCACACAAGGAAGGTTTGAGTAGAGCTCTCGTAGTAAATATTATCTCTCAAGAATTCAACACATCCAACACTTCTCAACGTGTATTGAACTCTTAAAATGGCTAGGGTATTTATAAGAAAAGGTTTCAATGCTCGAATCCCTCCTCCAACAGAATTATTTTTCCAAAAATCTAGCAGGGACCTATACAGAAGTCAGTCAGCCAATGGTTAGTTAAAACTATATTTTACTACATTGTTTCAAGTAAGAAAACCTGGGAAACATTATCATACATAAAAAATTTAAACGTTTATTAAACACAAGTATAGTATGATCCGATAAACTTGGAACAATTTGTTAATAAATACTATAAACTTCAATGAATACGAATAATTGGATTATAGGAATATTAGAAATCAAAGTCTAAAAATGTGGACAATAAGATTATGAAATAATAGAGAATCAGAGTCTGAATTTTGATGAATTGAGAATCTGATTTCTGACGAAATCAGAGTCTGATTTCATAAGAAATATGAGTATTATTTCAAAAGAAATCACAAAATTATTTAAAATAAATTATATTCTAAATTCAGAAGAAATCAGAGTCTTATTTTAAAAGAAATTTGAGTATAATTTCATAATAAATCAGAGTCTGATTTCAGAAGATAACAAAGTCTGATTTTAGATGACATCG
This sequence comes from Viscum album, assembly GCA_963277665.1. Taxonomy (NCBI): domain Eukaryota; kingdom Viridiplantae; phylum Streptophyta; class Magnoliopsida; order Santalales; family Viscaceae; genus Viscum; species Viscum album. Next base: position 1,836,968,062 of record OY728161.1, read on the forward strand.
AAATCTGATTTCAGAAGAAATCAAAGTCTAGTTTCAAAAGATTTTAGAGTTTTATTTCAAAGAAATCTGGGTAAAAATTATATGGAAATTAGAGTTTGAGTAATTTTAAGGTTCTAGGTTAGATAAGGATTCCATTTTTTTACTTAACAAAAAATGGTTAGTCTTGGTTTAGGAACACACTAGATAAGACAATAAAAACCATCGGTAAAGTCAAAAACATTTTTAGAGAATGTCAATTTTTTTTAAGAAAATATTTTTTAGTGAAATTTAATTCTCCTTATGAAAATGTGTTTTTTATTTTCAAAACATAATGGATGTGAAAAGTAATAAGGGAACTTATTAAGTCAAAAATTCCCCCCGTTTTGAAAATCATAATAAATTTTATAAAAAATTTAAGGACTAAAAAATTTCATTTTTTAAATTAAAAGAAATACTTATCTCCGCTTTACTTTGTTTAAGGCTCATGATGAATACAACTAAATTTCCCTTAGGTTGAAATCCCTAATGATCACATTCATGTTTTTTAAAGAAATAATTAATTCTTACTTGAGAATTTTTTTCTTTAAGTAATCTACCCCTAACATAGGCGTAATGTTTTTTAATATTCTATTTGATAATTATTTTCTCCCCCTTCGTGATTTCCAAAAAGGAATGGAGGGAAAGTATTTTTTTAACTAAATGGTTAGGAATATACAATACAAAGCAATGTAAAGATAAAAAATTTCATTAAGATGGAAAAAAATTGGGTACAAGGAAAATAAAAAAAAAGATTGGAGTTTAAGAAAAAAATCTTTCAACTTCTTCTTCTCCTTTGGCATTATCATTTTAAGATTTTCCTTCAAATTCGTCAACTCTTTATGATCATCTTCATACTTCTTGATCAAATGATTCTGATCCTAATTTTTATTTTAGAGATATTTGATCATTTCTTCCTAATATTTTATGACTTATTCTTTCTCTTTGAACTTTTCATCCATCTCTTACCTGAGTTCTCTTTCCCTTTTCAAATTTAAAGAAAAATAATTCAGTTTTCCATTTAGGTATTTGCCTTCTTGAATCCGGACAGCTTTATATTGATTTAACTTCTCTAAAATACTTTCTTAATGGTTCTCGATCGTGTCATCTGACTTATCAAAGGTATCCTTTTCTGAATAGTTGAAATAATCCCTAATTTTTAGTACTTTAATCACTGAATTAGACAACTTGGTTATCTCTTTGCAAGATTTTTAATGATCATCACAACTGATTAGAAAATTCTTGAACTCGAATTCAATTTTGATAAACTTTTACATTATAATTATGGTTGAATCTAACTTTTGATTTATTGTTTATTGAATCAACTGGAATCTGGAATCCATACATGGATACAAGGGAATGGTATTCAAAAGCTTCTTGAAGGACTGAAAACAAAATCATGTCCTAAGGAAGATGAGGATTCTGAAGAAAATTCTTTTGTTGGTGAGGGAACTTTATCTACATTTCTCATATTCTTTTACCTTATATGTTCCAACACCAACTTATTTATTAGATTTTGCAACTTTATCTTTCTTCGGTGTTTTAAAAACAATTTCCTTTCCTTTTTTATATTTAGAGATCGCCTTCTCAACTTTCTTAATCTCATGCTCACTCTCAGAAATTTTGACTATTTTTCATCATCATCAACTTCTTTATCTGAAAGTTTTTCACTAATTTCATTAACATCTTGAGGATTAATAAAATCATGATTACTAAATTCATCATATGATGGTTTACCAACCTCATCCTAAGCATCATCATTTTTCAAAATTGAATGTTCTTCTGAAATGATCTTGGTGGATTCATCTTAGTATGTTCTAATTGACTACTTTTCAGAAGGGCTCTCATTCTACTAATATTCATCCACAATACTGATTACATCATCACTTCCTTCCTCCTCCTCCTCTTCCTATTCTTCTTCCTCTTCTAACTTTACTTCTTCTTCTTCAATAATGGGTTCTAGAATTGAAATAAAATTATTTATCTAATCTGCACCCATAGTTTCAATTGAAACTAATTCTTTCATGAAGGATTCTGGTATCTGAACTTGTTCAGAGGCCTTCTCTGTATCTCTATGAAAATATTAAACAATATCGACTTCTATCAACTTGTTATTTTATATTTTATATTTTTATTTCATCTCAAGATCTTCAGATTCTTGAATGTTTAAGGCCTTTTCCTTAGTAGGGTCAAACCCAAAAATAACATCTCCTTCTTTCTTTTTCTTCTTCTTCTCTAGATTTGGAAACTAATTCATCAGAAAAGGTTTTCTTTATTTGATCTTGGGTGGAGCAGATACTGACTCAGGTACTTGCTCTTTCTCTTTTGGTTCTGTTTCTTTTTCTTTTCTATTATTAATGGTTTCCTTGGAAGTTTCTCCCACTTCACCTTTCTTGGTAGCAGCTTAATCAATCTTTTCAATAAGTTAAAAAATCTCAATAGTCTTAATACTGAAATCAAATTTCATCCTTCTCAGAGTATCATCACGCAACAACATTATCTTGAAAACTCTGGCCTTTGAGATGAAGGGAATTTTGAAGGATAATAAACACAAAACAATGATCTTTGAAAAGATCACAAGATACATAATGATCTGAGACTTGATGGTGCCATTCTTGGCGTTGCTTATCTTTAGAATAATATAGTTGATATGGTTTATCTTCCATATATTTACTAAGAAATCCATCATAAAGACATCACATTTCATAAGATAATCCTTATCTCCCTTTCTTGGAATGAGAAAACCTTATATCTATAATGATAGAAGTCTATGATTTGTTCAAATATGAGCTATGTTCAGTGAATTAAATCCTTTAAGACCAAGGAACTATAATTTCCTTAAACTTCTAAAAATATCCTTCATTTTCTGGTAATTATTATGTGAAAAAGATATCCTCTCCATCATAAGGGATATTCAGAATAATTTTTTCCTTGTTAGAAGATAGAGAATAAGTCTTTCCATAACTCTTGAACAAAAACATCTCTCTTCCTCATTTTTCATACAATTGAATTGTATCATATAATTCTACAAGAATATCAGGATAAACCAGATCCTGATTCTTTGGTTTGGAAACACAAAGAATTTCCCAACTATTCTTCCTTATGATTTTTGACAATAGATAATCATCATTCAAAAAGAAATTTGGGTCAAATAACCTTTCTCTGTAAATTATAAAATCCTTGAGATCATTGTTAGAGGCCATGATAGTGTGTGAAGAAACATCAAGATACATTCAGAGCTTAAGGAAATAAAGAAAAATTGAATGGTGACTTTGAATAGTAGAAGAGCTTCTTTGAAAAATCACTTAGATAACCAATGTGGGAAGTAAATAGGAGGGTCCTTTATATAGGGTTCATTTTGACAATTCATATTCCCAAATAAATCCAATGGTTGAGAATAGCTTGATTTGATCTGATGGATGAATAAAAACTGAAGAAGGATTTATAGTTTCTGATGTTTTTAGGTTTTAAATAAAAATTGGATTTAAGGGAAGTGAATCCGATGAGGTTTTCTTAAAACAGGATAGAAATACCCAAGAGTAAAAAAATTAATTACTAATATTTACGAAATGAAACATACATTATGGATTTCTCAGAAAGAATTTTCAATTTTTAAAATGTTCTTCTTGAAGAACATAGGTTCCAAAAATTTTATTAAGGAAATAAAAAAAATTTAACTTCCAAAAATTTTAGGTTCCAATTTTTTTTTGGAAAATGAAATATAAAATAAATAAACATATTCACCCCCCAATGAAAAAGTTTGTTAATATTAGGAGATTGTTTCCCCAAAAATTTAATATGGATTATTACATTATGGTTATAATTCTTAACCTTTGTTTAATATTTTTAAATCTATATGAGGGTAAATATTTTTTAAAAATGTCAGTAATTTGATCTTTCATTCTGTTAAATTAATGAATGATATCTCCTTTAAGTGTGTGATCACTAAGAAAGTGATGTATAATATCAATGTGTTTTAAAAGAGGGTTATTTGAAGGGGGTTTTCTTAGGGAAATAACACTAGTATTATCACAAATTATTAGTGTTTTGTTAAAACTCATGACATAGTATGTGAGTGTGTGTTACATCAACAACAGTTGAGCACAAGAACTTATAGTTGATAAATATTCATCTTTAGTAGTGGAAAGTTCTACTGAGTGTTGTTTCATTCATGAAAAAGAAACTAATGAATCTCATTCGAAATTAAAATTTTTGTATTTACTTTTACAATCCATTTTACACCCATCAAAGTCATAATCCAAATTTTTTTTAATGCAAAATCATTTACAGAAGAATAGAAAATCCCTAAATCCATGGTTCCCATTGAATAGAAAAAAATTATTTTCACTGCAATTAAATGGGATTATTTTTTATGAGATTGATATCTTGTACATAATAATACTGAAAACATCATTTCTGGATGACTAGTTGTTAAGTATAATAATCTTCCTATCATACCTATAAAAGACATATGATCTACTGGTTTTCAAGCTTCATCATGATCAAGAGTGTTTGATGTACCAATTTAAGTAATTATACTTTTAGAGTTTTCATATCCATACATCTTAAGAAGATATTTAATATAATTAATTTGAGATATATATGTTCATTATGTTTTTTGAGAAATTTTAAAACCAAAGTATAATGTCAAATCACCCATTATACTCATTTCAAAATCAGATTTCATAAGATTCACAAATGAATCAGTTAAAGATTGATGAGTTGATTTGAATATAACGTCATCAACATAAATTCAAACAATCAATTTTTTTCTTATCTTTATTTATAAAAAGCTTTGGATCAACACTTACCTTAACAAAATTGTTTTGTAACAAAAATCTTGTAAGTCAGTCATACAAGGATATATGGGCTTGTTTAAGTATATATAAAGATTTGGTAAGTTTGTAAACATGTTTAGGATATTTTGTGTCTTCAAATCCAATTTTTTTTCAATATAAACTTCTTCTTGAAAAAATTCATTAAGGAAAGAACAATTTACATCCATTTGAAAAAGTCTGAAATTAAAGAATGCTACAAAGGCTAGTAGAATATGAAAAAATTCAAGTCTAGATACTGGAGCGTAGGTTTCTTCAAAGTATATTACTTCTTGTTGATTAGATACTTTAGAAAGTAATCTTTCTTTATTTCTTACAATGATTCCATTTTTATCACATTTATTTCTGATGACCCATTTTAAACCAATTACAGAAGTTTCTTTAGGTTTATTAACAAAGGTCCAGACATTGTTCCTTTCAAATTAATTTAGTTCATCTTTCATAACTTTAATCCAATCATCATCACATAAAGCTTCATCAGTTCTTTTAGGTTATAATTGGTAAATAAATTCTATATTATCTACTACATTTATTAAAGAACTTATAGTCATTACAGGCTGATTTATATCATTGATGATACTATCACTATGATGATTCTTAAGAAACAACTGATTTGGGTTTTGTAAAACCTATTCTTCAACATAGGGTAGAAAATATTCTGGGGTAAATAATTAAGAAAAATTTTCTTGAGTATTTTTCTTATTATAACAATATTTCATCAATGTTTTATAATCATTTTTTAAAGACGCATCCAAATATGTAGGTTGGAGTTGTTTAAAAACAAAAGGATGAGTTTCATCAAATTTAAAATATGTTGTTTCTTCAATAGCACAAGAGTTATTGATAAAAACACTATAAGACTTAGAATTAGTGGAATAGCCTATGAAAATTTCTTCATCAGATTTGGGTGGGATTTTATGCATGTTATCTTCAGTATTCAAGATGAATAATTTTCATCCAAATACTTTGAAGTATGAAACTTTAGGTTTTTGACCAGTACATAATTCATAAGTTGTTCTATTAATAAAATGTCTAATTAAAACTCAATTTATAATATAACAAATAGTACTTATATTTTCATCCCAAAAGTGTTATGAAATTGAATATTCACTCATCATGGTTCTAGTTATCTCTCTAAGAATATGATTTCTTTATTCAACAACACCATTTTTTTGATGAGTTCTTGGAACTGAGAAGTTATGAGTAATTCCTTTCTTAGTAATTTTTTTTCAAAATCTAAATTTTCAAATTCTCCCCCATGATCACTATTAATAGTAATAAATTGAGGATTTTTCTAATTTTTTTACATTGGATGAAAAGATTTAAAATAAGAAAAGTCTTTGGATTTCTTTGCTAGAAAAATACCCACTTAAAAACAGTATAATCATTAACTAAAACAAATATGCAGTATTTTCCTCCAATACTTCATGTTTGTTTTGGACCAAAAAGATCCATATACACTAGCTATAATGCATCATAAATTTAGACTTCATTAATTGGTTTAAATATTGACTTATGTTTCTTTATATATTGAAATGTTTAAAAAACTTTTGAAGAATCAAATCTAAGCTCTGGTAGATCCTTAACAAGTCTTTTCTTTGAGAGTTTGCATAGGTTTATAAGGTTTCATTGTCTTAGTTTACTATGACATAACCTAGATTGATCTTAAATTTCACTAAGTAAAGGTAGGTCTTGGATCTTAAGGTCTTATATGTTAAGTGTGTAAACATTCTCATGCTATAGGGAGAGAGAATAAACTCTTCAATGTAATTTTGTACTAGACATTAATCATTCCTAACATTCACAAGGTAAAATTCTTCACATAATTGTATTATACTTCTAAGGTTGTTCTTATGACCATTAACAAATAGAAAATTTCAAATTAAATCTTTTCGAAGAATAAAAATATTACCTATACCAACAATTTCTCCATGATAATTATCTCTAAATGTTTCTTTTACTCTATTCATCTTGATAATCTTTTCAAAGAAGTTTTTGTTGCCAGTCATGTGTTGGGAACATACACTATCCATGTACAATGTATTTTTGTTTGAACATCCTCTATTTTTCTGAAAATAAAATAATTATACATTCTTAATTCAAAATTTATTTGATCCAAAATTGTTAGAAAGTAAAATCTTATGTATCCACATTATCTTAGAAAAATAAGATTTATGAAAATGTAAGGATTGGGTTTTATTTAAAGAAAAATTTTTCTCCCAATTTCCACCAGATTGACACTTAGTGATAAAAGGAGAACTTTGGGGAAAAAATAGTTATGACTCAAAGTAGGTATTGAATGAGAATAACCAAATCTAGCACTATTATTTAGAGGACGAAGTTGATAATACATTTTTTCAAAACCTTCTTTACCGGTAATGTTCAACAAAAGTTTGTTTAAGTAAAAACTTTTAGATTTTATTCCGATGACTAAATTATTATCCTCATGGTCATTAGTCATAGAGTTTGAGTTAATATTTAAATTATTTTTTTAGAAATAACATTCTCAAGGTCTTTAGAAAGTTTATCCTTCTTAGAAGTAAATTCCTTAAGTTTTTTACAATTTTCATTTTCATATATCTTGGAAAACCTAGACATTTCTTCAAACGAAGGTAAGGTATTATCTTCTGATGTGGAAGATTATTCATCTGAAGATTCATAATATTCTTCATTAGGAAAATTATAATTTAAATAAATATTGGTTAAAGATTCAATATTGTGTACCTTAATCAAAATACAATGATTTTCAATGGGTAATCTGGCTATAAGACCAATATTCTTCTGACTAGAAGATTGATATTTTAAGGATTCATCTTAAGTGTCACAACCACTTGCTCTCTAGGTTTCATTAGCCTTCAGAACTTTATTAGACTTAGTATTTAAGTACTTATTCGTGTATCTTTATGAATACATATATTTTCTATCTTTTCTTTTGTGCATAGAACAATCTGGTCTGATATGTCCAACCCTTTTTCATTCATAATAATTTAATAATGAATCTTTATTTTAATTTCTATATTTACACATATATCTATACTAAAAATCTTTCTTTCACAAAATATTTTTCATCCTTTGAGCAAAATTGGATAGATCATTCTCAGATTGATCACTGTCACTTGATTCAGATATCACTACCACAAAACTGGGCATTCCTGGAACCACCCTTTATCAGCGCTAAGGAAAAAGAGCTGATAAAGGGGGTACCATTATCAACGCTAAAAGAAGCATGGATAAAAGTACCCCTTTATCAGCGCTTTATTTAGCACTGATAAAGGTACCCCCTTTAATAGTACTTTTTTAGTGCTTTTAAAGGGTACCCCTTTATCAATGCTTTTTTTAGTAGCGCTGATAAATGGGTGTCTTTATCAGCGCTTTTAAAAAAAGCACTGATAAATGGTCTACTTCCAAAATAAATTCATTAAAAAATATATATTAATATTTAAATATATAGATATAGTTATATTGATATAAATTTAATGTATATTTTTTAAATATATTTTTTAAAATATTTTAGATAAGTATAAATATACAGTTACACTTAATATATAATATATTTAGTGAAAATGGTTTATAAAAAAATTTAAAAAAATAATTTCAATTAATAATTTGCTAATTATTATGGAGTAATAGTCATTTAATAAAAATTTGTAGTCTAAAAAATTAAAAAAAATAAAAAAAGATCCAAAATATGTTGAAAACACAACTCGAACTTGAAATGGCCATAACTTTCGACCCGGGTGTCTGTTTGAGCTCTACCACATCTCAAATCGAATCCTGCGATGAGCTCTACATCATTGTGATCTGGGGGACCCTAATCATAGTTTTTTTATTCTAAAAAATCCCATAAGTCCTCTGAAACTAATTTTTTAGTCGGGGTACCCCGATTTTTTAACATTTTGTGTATTTTCATCCTCGTTTAAGGGGGTATTATTGGATTTTTTTTGGTGGAGACTGAATTTATTCCAAAGTATTACATTCATATTGATATTATGTCTTTGAAATTTTATCATTTTATTTATTTCACTTCTATTTATAATCAAATATATAACTATATGTACATATTTTTTATATATTCTCACATAAAAAATTAATTATAAATATAAATAATAAAATATATTTACATAAAAAATATATTAGCTTTATCTAAATAATAAATAATATCAATTTTATTTAAAATACAAATATATGAATATTTATATACCTATATATTAATCTATATACGTATAAATATATATTAATATAACTACACATATATATATTGATATAACTATAAATATATATATTAATATCACTATAAATATATATATATATTAATATAACTATATATTTATATTAATATAACTATATATTTATATTCATATAACTATATATTACTATACAAATAAATATAACTAAATATATATATAAATAAATAGACATATCACTAATAGGAGAACAAATCAATATAGGGGAGTGACAAAGGCTTCAGGCGCACAGGGGGGAGGTCTCGAGATCAAATCCTGGTGGAGGCAGGGACTCATGCATATGGGTGATTCTAGGGCTAGTGCTGATAAAGGGTTGAGGGGTGGGTGCAGTGCGCTGTAGGGGGGGGGGGGGGGTGAAAAAGCGTTGTAAAAGGGGGGATCAACTGCTATAAAAGCCCCCCGATTGGCATGTTTTTTTACATTTATCAGTGCTTTTAAAAAAGAGATGATAAAATGTGTCTTTTATCAGTGCTAAAAAGAATACGCTGATAAAAGACCCCTTTATCAGCGCTTTGTTTTAACGCTGATAAAAGACCCCTTTTATCAGCACTTTTTTTGAGCGCTGATAAATGGGTATTTATTAGCGCTTTTTGGAGCGCTGATAAAGGGGACCCCCCCTTTTTGCACTGATAAAAGCCGTATTTGTAGTAGTGTATTACAATATATCTCTTAGATTTAATCCTAATTACTCTTTCCAGATTCTTGGATTTAGATGTAGTAGTGAATGAAATGATTCCATTACCATTCTTCTTCTTAATTACATCTACATCTCTCTTCAATATTGTTTTATGATGAATAAGAGATCCAATTAACTCATTAAGAGTGATGTTAGATACTTTCTTATTTTCATCAATGGATTTCATTTTAGATTCCCATTCATTTGGCATGATATCGATTATATTTTCCACAAGTATTTCATCATCAAGTCCTTTTTCTCGCATATATTGAATATTTTTTATGATATTCATAAATATTTGTTGCACTTTGTAAACTAGTTCTCCATAAGAAAATAAAAATCCATGATATTCAACTCTTAACAAAGCTCTTCTTGTTTCTATCAATTTTCAAGTTCCAAAGTCTGAAGCTTCATGTTTCTTCCAGATACTATTGGAAGCTTCACAAGAGGATATTTGGATATAGATATTACTAGTAATTGAAAAAAAAGAGTATTGAATACCATGTAGTTTAGTTGATATTATTGTTTTTCCTGATTTTTGAATGTTCTGATTTTATTATCAGGGATCATGTAGTCTCCAATGAGAATGAAAAAATTATCCACTGTGGTATTGATAATGAATGTCTTCATCCTATCTCTCGAGTAATAATAATCATTACCATAAAAAATTGGGGGTATTTTATGATTTAGATTATCTATTGAACCAAAATTCATTCTTTCCATTCTATAAGAAAACACAAAATATCATTTCCACAAAAAGGATTAGTAGTAAAAATTTATAAACAATGAAAATATTTAAGGAAAAAATGAACATGAAAAGTTATATAAGGAAATTTGAGCAATAAAAATTACATCTCAGTATAAGTATTTTAGAGACCTCCTCTAATAAAAATTACAAGATTTTAATTACGATGTATATTATTTATTAAAAGAGGGGGGGTGAATTGTAGGTTTAAAAAAATTAAATTTTATCCCTAAGAAAATTCATGTCTACCAATTTAAAAAAGATGAATTCACAAACCGTCTTTAGTTATTAACTAAGAAACAAAATTTCTTAGGTTACGATAATGTTGATCCAAAAAAGAAACTTAAGAAAAGTTTAATAAGGGAATGATTCTACCTTAAAGTGAATATAATCTTATTTATCAAAGTATACAAGTATAAGAATGTATAAGAAAGGTAAACTTTATTTCTTTAACAAAAATATACAGAATTAAAAACTTTTAACAAAGAAAAGTAAAAAAGTATAGGAAATATTTTAACCCAAAGAGAATGGTAACCAATAAACTTGGATAAAAGTCCCTTGATTTATAATTTGAAGAAAGTCGGTCTTACCCACACCAGGATAATCCCTTGATAAGAATATAAAAAGATGTCTTACTATCCTAGCAAGCCCTTGATCTCTAAGGTGATCAACAAATCAGTATTCCTATCATTGGTAGCCCTCGATTATACACAACAACAATCCAATTCACACTATTTAGGATGAAAAATTTGTTAACAGCTTGAATACGTTTCTCACAACATTCACACAAAGAAGGTTTGAGTAGATATCTTATAACAAAAATAATCTATTTAGAATTATACACATCCAAAACTTCTCAACATGTATTGAACTCTTCAAATAAATAGGGTATTTTTAGGAAATGGTTCCAATGGTAGGATCCCTAATATAATAGTCATATTATTTATTAAATCTTAGAGGGACCTTTACACGTGTCACTCAACCAAAAGTTAGTTAAAAATAGATTGCACAATATCTTTTAATGTAAGATAACTTGTAAAACATTATCATTCTTATGAAACATTTACAAATTTAAGAAACATAATTATAATAGGATCCAATAATCTTGGAATAATATGCAAATAATGAAAATCAAATTTAACAAATATGAATAATCAAATTCTAGGAATATTAAAAATCAGTGTTTAAAAATATGGGAAACCATATTATGAAATATTAGAGAATCTTAGTCTGAATTTTGATGAATTCAGAATCTGATTTCTGAAGAAATCAGACTCCGATTTCAAAAGAAATTGAGTCATATTTTTGATGAAATTAGAGTCAGATTTTAGAAGAAATTGTAGTATGATTTCAGAATAAAACAGAGACTGATTTTAGAAGAAATAGAAGTCCGATTTCATAAGATATCGAAGTATGATTTCAGAAGTTACCAGAGTGTGATTTCAGAAGAAAATTAGAGTCTCATTTGAGAAAAAATGGGAGTGTAATTTCTAATGGAATCAGAGTCTAATTCTAGAAGAAAGAAAAGTCTAATTTTAGAGAAATCAATGTCAAAATTTAGGGAAAATTGGATTCTAAGGAATTGTAAGGCTCTAGGTTAGATAATGATCCGATTTTTTGACTTAATAAAAAAATGTTTAGCCATTTTTTATTAACACACAAGATATGGAAATGAAAACCATAGATAAAGTCAAAAACGTTTTTAGAGAAATTAAATTTTCCTTAAGAAAATATTTCTCAGGGAAATATAAATCTCTTTAAGAAAATATGTCTGTGATTTTCAAAACATAAAGAAATGGAAAAGCCATAAGGAAAATTATTGACTCCATAGTTGGATCTTGGTTTCCATTATATAAATGTTTGATGTTGTTGTGATTTTTATCGTTTTGTCTCCCGGATCCTATTTTCATAAAAAAGGGTAACGCCTTCCATTTTGTGTGAGATTATATACCCTTGGTGCTAGTCTCCACTCTAGGGCTTGTTGAAGACAGGACTCAGGGGTCATTATCTCTCATTCATCTTGAAGAAGGAAGGGAGTGGCATTTTTCTGTCCCTTCCCTCATCTTGAGGATGGAAGGTCATGACACACACACACACACACACATTTATATATGTATGTGTGTGTTTATATATATATGAATATTGTATATATATAAATATTTTTATGTCTATGTTTATGTGTTTATATTTATTAATATATATATATATATATCTAAATATATGTGTCTGCGTTTATCTATGTTTATATATATTTTTAGTATTTAAAAAATTAAAAATTATATAAATATAAAGAATTTTATATATTAATATTTATATTCTTATATGTTTATATGTTTATATTTTATATTTTTTGTGTATATAAAAGTATATATTATAATATATATATATATATATGTTTACATTTTATATTATATATAAGTTTGTATTATATATTAGTTTTTATATCTATATGTTTATATTATATATTATATTTATGTGTGTGTTTATAATTTATGTTTATATATATATATGTTTAAATTTTATTTCATATGTTTTTTATATTATATATATATATATTTATATGTTTATATACATTATATGTTTCTAATATATATATATTATATGTTTATATTATATATGTATATCATATGTTTATATTAATATATATATGTTTATATTTCATATATATTTATTTATATATATATGGTTATATATATGTGTGTGTGTGTGCGTGTGTGTGTATAAATATATATATGTGAATTTATACATATATATAATTATAATTAAGAATATATATATATATACATATATATATATATATAATTAGGCACATTTTAAACACTGATAGAAATGTCATTAAAATTTCCACGTATTCTTAAAAGCACAACTAAATTTAAAATATATATGTGTTTTTATATATAAATATATGTACATATATAAGTTTATATATATGTGTATGTGTTTATGTTTATTAATATATATATATATATATATATATATATATATATATCCAAATATATATTTACATCGTTGCGGAGAAATGCGCTATATAAATTTATATTTTTAGTGACATGTTTCACAAAACGTCACTAAATTAGTAAGGTTCTTAGAAAATGTCACTAAATTATTGAAAAATTTCTGGAAACGTTGTTAATTTAGATAATATTTAATGAAAATTTCTTGATTTTTTTCATTTTTTAGGAAGCATTTCTAAATTATCAATGTTTCTTGAAAAACTTCACTAAATTTCAAAATTAGCAGCATTAAAAAATCACTAATTTCTTTTTCGCTAAATTACAATTTTTTTGTAGTGATGGAAATGGCTACTGCATGTAATTGGATAGAAACTGATAGTAGTGGTGGTTTAACATCAACAAATAGGGAAACAACGTTGAAAATATCTATAGTATAAAATACCATGGTGACCCATGTAGAATTGTAGTTTGTGAAAATAAACCAGAAGGGATATGAGTCCCAAGGACTAGGTGAAATAGTAGTGACAACGTAAGTGTTATAAAAATACCTACTACCTGATGTTATTCATTTATTTATAACTTTTTATATACTCCATTTTGAAAATTTCATGTAAAAGTGCATAATTGGTGTGAGATACTCATGTTTTATTACTAAATATAATTTTTGAGCATTATTTGAAGTAGTTCAATTGATTCAGTTTAATATTTTATTTATAACTATCACCCTTCTTATCTAAATTGAATATTTGTTGTTTTTTAGGATTTTTTATTAAATTTAAAATATATCATTACAAGTAATCATTGTCTTATTCTATCATTTGAAGGGTCATATGGACTACACAAAAAGGCCCACAGAATCTGTGTTGAAAATGGACCATTCATAAATATTTAATTATTGGACTCAATCCAGAAGTCCAAAATATTTGATTCTACACCAAAAGTTGTGGGAAAATACCATTCATATTTGATAAATCCTTCAAGGTACAACTCCACTAAAAATGGTCCCAAATGATTCAATTTATTCCAACCCACCATTCTGTATGGGAAATGAAATCAGGACACCAACATTGACCTTTCTTCTGAAAGAGACATCCATTCGAACAAATATTTTTCCTTATGGAAGATGAGATTTTGATGGCCTAATTTCTTGAAGAAAGTGTTTTGATTTGAGGGAATATTACTATTTGAAAACCCATTTACATTTTGGCCTTGAAAAAGTCATGATTGAAATGGAAAGATTAAAATTATTTAATAATCCCGCCTTAACATTAGATCCTTAAGTAAAATGGCAACAAATTTTCAGAGTATAAAAGAGATCTATATCTACAACTTTTAACAATATAGTATCTCATGATTCGGCTCTCAAATTTATCAAATTGACGATTACAGTGGAGGGGGATATTTTGAATGGAAACATTCCACCTTCTTGGGCTACAAATACAACCTCCTCTTCTCCTTGCATGGTGTTGGAATTACAGAGTAGAGGATCATACATTGGAAAAAATCCTTTCCAAAGGATTAGGAGGACCTTCCATACTCAGGTTTTCAATTTAGATACCCTTCCTTCCTTCTTTGTTTTAATTTTCTTTTGTGATCTTCTTATTTTTAATCGTGTAAGTCAATTTTCAATTCAATAGAATTTTAATGCCTATTTATTTTTCTTAATAAATTATTCTCATCAACCTTCTATGAAATAATATTAATGGTCTTAAAATAGTTTAAATACACTTGAATCCTGTTCCCTTATTTTTATTTCTCATTCAATCTAATGTCTATATTTAATTCCCTTAACCACTTGTGTGTGTGTGAATGGCACAAAAATCTTTTCTTATCCCTTTATTTTTATTCACTTATTAATTCATCATTATAAAAATAATAAACCAAATTAATAATACTCTTAATGGGCGAGTAAATATCTCATTGGGGTGAGTCAAAATTTAGGTTTTTTTAAGTGATTGAAATTATTTGCTCGATGAATATTCTTCAAATTAACATTGTGTATGTTGGACTTAACATGTCATGGATTAATGACTTCTTTGGTTTAATGTGTGGTTTCCATGGGTTATTGGAACCATAAATACACTACCATAAACATATACTGATTGAGATTATAACCCTATGTTACGTTAAGGCTTGGATTAAAGCCTTAACACTTAAGAAATCCAGTCAACGCCATCTTGTGAAGTGGGTGTTAATTTAATGAAATATAATGCAAAGATCAATGGATATCACAAGCTTAAATCCCTAACAATGAACAAAACTCAATCTATATCAAAATTTTAAATCAATCATCATCCATAAATTATTTAATAATCTCTAGAAACAAATCCCCCAATTAAAATGCAATCAATTAAAAACAATCGACTATATAAAGTATCATTGTCGAGGATTCTACCCGAGTGCTGCTATACACATTAGAATAGCACCAAAACATTGAACAGCCAATAGGTGACAATCATCCGTGATTCAAATGGATCCATTTCTAGGTATGGTACATAAATTATTCATTAGTTTGTGGTTATTGTAAAAAAAACAAAAAAAAAACAAAATTTAAAGAAACAATTGAAAAAATGACAGAAATAAAAACTCGTCTTCTCATAAAAATCATAAATAGAGAAACACAAAAAAAACCATCTTCCTATTTCTTTCAAAATATATTTGAATTCCCCGTAGCCTCCCAAACAATCCATTGGATTTGTTTTACCCTGAAATGGAGCGAACTGTTCACCAACTTAGGGGTAACATAAGAGATAATCAAATCATTCAAGAACCAGTCCTTATACATCCAATTGAATTAGATATGGCTAATCAAATAGAAAAAAACATAAAAAACTTACTTCTCTTGATATGAATTACCAAATCCTATATATTCAATATCTAAACATATAGTTTTACTTCAAAATAAAATTGGGTTTGATTCATCATCTTCCTCATTTCCACGAGCTAGCTAGTGAGGATCCACATATTCATCTTAAAGAGTTTCAAGTGGTGTGATCTAACATGAATATTCAAGGGGTTTCTGAGGAACAAATAAAACATAGAGAATTCTCTTTATCCCTAGATGGCACTTTAAAGTCATGTCTCTACTACCTTCCTCTTGGTTCCATAACCACATGGAATGACATGAAGCATATTTTCTAAGAAAAAGTCTTTCGTGCTTCTAATACTACTTCTATCCGAAAGTAAATAAGTGGTATCTGTCAATTACCAAATGAATCAATCCATGAATATTAGGAGAGGTTAAAAAATCTTGTGGCAACCTTCCCATACCACCAAATCCCTGACCTTATCTTGATCCAATACTTATATGAGGGCTTATTGGATATGAAGATAACTCTCATTGATGTCATAAGTGGTGGTGATCTTATTGATAAAACTCCCACAACTATAAGAGATATCATAAGAAACATAGACGCAAACACACAACAATTCTATACTAGAGCAGATGCTCAAGTCAAACAATCCCAATATAGTAAATTGATAGAGCCGAACAATATGATAGAGTGGATGAGTGAACTTACTGGTATTGTACGACAAATAACTGTGGCTGCCAAAGCCCCAACCTCATCTTCTTTACAATCTCTATTCCCTAGATCTATCAAGAATTGTGGAATATAGATCTACTTATCTCATCCAACTGACACATGTACACAACTTCATGAGGATCACTCTGATTCATCCGCACTAATGGAGCTCAATGAAGCATATGCTCAAAGGAACACCAACCCTCAACAATCAGGTCAGTTCATTAGAAACATTAACCAACCCCACTCTGAGCCCTTCCCTTTTACCTTTAACAAAGGATTAAGGTATGATAATCCCATTTCTCAGCCCCATCAATTCCCTCCTCTAAACCCAAACCAATTCAAATATGGTCAAGGTGTTGGTAACTTCTAATAACCTTACCCTTTTGTTCCTCAACCTCAAAGGATCAATCCTCATCTTGCTCCTCCTGAATTACATTATCCTAGTGAGCCTTCCCAATTACCAAAGCAAAACAATCACTTTACCAAGAACAAAAATCAAGGTAATCAGAATCCAGGACACGCCTCTTCTTCAAAGAAACCATGGGAAAGTGAAGTGGAAGATCTTGCCTCCTTCACCAGTTACAGCCTTAAAAATATTGATACCCAAATTGGTCAACTTGAATCCCACATGATCCATCAAAAAAAATCAAATTATTCCCAACTCCTAACTCAACCATTACCAAACCCTAAGGGTAATGTAAGTTCAGTTTTACTTATATCAAAAAATCAAGTCACTATACCTCATGATAAATCACCTAAATACACTTTGAATGTTGATATTGGAAATGAAAAGACCAAAAATCCGGAAAATAAACCTGAAGCTATTCCCAAACCTCCTTCCATCCCTCTAAGGAACCCAGTTCCTTTTCGTCAATTCGTTTTAAATCCAATTAAGTCCTTTGATCCTGATCCCGAAATGCTCGGAATGTTTATACATGTTGATGTCAAAATTCCCCTCTTAGATTCCATAAAACAAATCCCTAAGTACACTACATGTCTTATATAATTTTTCACCCATAAGAGGAAACTTTGGAACTTTAAAAAGGTTTCCACCCAATATTCTTTTCCCATAATGTGAAAATAACCATGGACTTTTATGGTTCCATGAAAAATTGAAAGATTCAACTTCGATGATGCACTCATAGACCTAGGAGAATCAATATATTTCATGCCTAAATCCATCTTATCCAACCTTGGTCTAGGTCCTTTACACCCAACCGATGTTATCATCTAGTTAGCCAATAAAAGCACTGCTAGTCTTGAGGGAATAATTGAGGATGTCCTTGTCCAAGTCAATGATCTTATATTCTTATCTGAAATCTATGTCCTTGAAATGGAAGGTGAGACAAATTGTTTCCTGTCTCCTCTGATTCTAAGAATTCCTTTCCTCATGAAATCTAAAACCAAAATTGATTTCCATCCTAGCATCTTATCCATGGAATTTTGTGACCAACTGGTGTAGTTCAATATTTTCTAATCCATGCGATACCCATCAAAGAATCAATCGGTATTCTCTATTCATGATTCTGAAAGTATCTCTAAGAGTGTGTTGAATCCCAATCAATCATGTTCTTCTAGTTCTAATGATAGAGGAGTTTGTGAATATTTCATCCTCATTAACCAAGTCATAAATGGATAAGTTGATATTGAAATAACAAATGAAAACTCCATTGATCTAACAGATCTTGAAAACTCTTTGGAATATCATATTGCGTCTGAACTCCACTTATCCGACTTGGATGATAAAGAGGAAAATGAACAATCATGCTTATTTTTTGATTCAAATATGGTTATCCAACATTCATCATTTCCTGTGAATTATTCTGAAAATTCTATAATATGTGAGGTGAACCCTGATCCCATGTGTTTATATTGTCCCAGTGGTAGTGATGTTTGTGATATTTGTTCCCTAATTAATAAAGTGATCACAGATGGTGTTGAAATTTACCGTTATTTTGAGAACAACTTTGATATAAAGGATATTGAAAAATTTATTCTGTCATATGACACCACTAATCCTCATTACACTAAATAGGTAAGTGATTAAATAAATGAGTCAAAACAATTGGGATATCATAAATTTGGTCTTGTATTATCTAACCATTACATAAATGAACCATCATAATTGAGACATCTTCCTGAATTTACAAGTATAGAAAACCATCAATTTGTGGATAAAATCATTACTCATGTTGAAGACCAAATGGAGGATAGTCATATTCTTATTCCACCTTCATCGAATTATAAGGAGAACAACAAGGAAGGGATAAAATTATCCAATGAATCATTGGGCCTCCCAAAGGAGAAGTTTTTTCTAGAAGCATACTGGAGTTTAGAAAATACGATGGACACCTCCAGACTATGGGTATTCCACTACAACTATCCAGCTGTAGAAAAAATAAATGTAGCGCTTCTTGAGAGGAAACCCAAGTTTTATTATACATTTATGAAATTTTAATTTCTTTTTAGTTTTTCATTAATTGAATAATGATTTTTTTATTATCTTTAATGTAATGGTCATTTTCATAGGAATCACCATGAGAGGACACACATCTTGGGAACCACATTGACTTCCATCCGATCACCAATTTCTACAGTTGACCAACCACTGGATGGAGATGATGACCCACCAAATCCAAACTAGGGGGAACCTCTATCCCTTTAACTATCTGTCTATCTCTTCCTATCTCTCCATATTTATTATTCTTCCCATATCTTTCATATTTTTACCACTTTCTCCATCAAAGCCTTTTTTTTCTATTTCACTTTTCTGTGGGTGTGTATTTTTTAAAACTCTAAAATAAAAATAAAATAAAATAAAATAAAATGCCAAAAAAAATGAAAAAATCTTACTCTCTGACCATCCAGTTTTAAAAAAAATTTCAACCATTTTCGGGTGTCAAAAGAAATGTTTTCATCTCAATGTTTTTGTATTTTCATCATGAATTTTCATAAATAATCTTATGTCAAAACCAAAAACTTTTGAATGCTCAGTTTTAGATTTGGAAATTTATTTTCTTCAACCATGATGAACAACATTATCTTTCATGCCAAGGCCACGTATGAACATCTTTTAAAAATTGATTTTTTAACCCTTGATTTTGATTTTTGTGTTTTTGGACCTTCAAGTTGAATTTCCAACTTTTGTGTGTATTAATATGATAGAGGAATTTTCTGAACATGATGAGAATCACAATAGGCAAATAACCTCACATTACCCTTATATTAATCCTTCTTTTGAAAGCCCCTATGAGCCCATGAAAACCTTTTCTTTTATAGTCACATTACAATCCCAATACCTTATCCAACAAAAAATCTACATAGATTTACATTGCATAATTTATTTAAATTTAAGTGTGGGGGGAATGTATTTCATTTTTGCGTGCCCTTTTATTAATTTTCAACGTGTTACCATATGTTTGAGGGAAAGAATAATTTTTAGAGTGGGTGAGAGGTTATAATTAAATGGTTTTGGGGGAATTTAATTTCATATATATAATTTTTTAAATGTTCTATGTTTTTGAAAGGTGTTCAAAAAAAGAAAAAAAAATAAAAAAGGAACAAAAAATGGGTTTTATCTAGGGGAGATCAAAAATCACTCTTCCAAAACCTTTGATAATGTAATTACTATTACAATTAATGCCTTGAGCAGATCAATCATGGGATGGGAGATGAGTGGGAGATTTTTTTCAAGTTCAATTTACAAAAAACAATCAAAAAGAAAGAAGAAAAAAATAACACTTGCATTATATATTCTTAAGTTATTTAGAGAAGTTTTGTGTTTTGAAAATATTGAATCTTATAATACCGTTAAAATTTGATTCCTATCTTATGTATTTCTTCACACAATCATTCCCTTTTAAATATGGGTTTCTATTTCCTTCCATGTTTTATTTAAAAAAAAAGTGGATTGTTTTACCTATGCTGACGTTTTACCCCTTTTCTCCTCTCTCTAAGACATTATATTCATACCATCCCACAGAAAAAGAAAAATCACTTAAAAACACCTGTTGATTATTGTGCACTTTAGTATAGTTAATGGAAGCTGAGATATCTTTCAAACTCGTATATTTTCACTTTTGGTTGGTGAATGAGTGAACCTCCAGAAATAAATTTTTATCATCTTGAGAGGAGTGAGTTTGGAGTGACTACATTTTCCATTTCTAAATTTGATCATGACAAAAGTTTTTTTAAAATATTATTTCTTTAAATTTCTTTTTGTATTTAAATATGGATTAGTGAAATGGTCTAAATCTACCCTGATTGGGGAAAACAAAATTGTAATATTTTTTGGGGAGTGAGAATGATTTAGTTATGATTTTTATTTCACATGAGGACATGCACAAGACTAAGTGTGAAGGATTTGATGTTATTAATTTATTAATATATTTTTGTATACTCTATTTAGTAAATTTCATGTAAAAGTGCATAATTGGTGTGAGATACTCATGTTTTAATACTAAATATAATTTTTGAGCATTATTTGAGGTAGTCCAATTGCTTCAGTTTACTATTTTAATTATAACTGTAACCCTTATTATCCAAATTTCATGGTTCTTGTTTTTTAGGATTCATTATTCAATTCAAAACATATCATTAGAAGGAATAATATTCTAATTATTCCATTTGAGGGTCATATGGACCACAAAAGTCCCATATAATCTTTGAGGAAAATGGAATATCCATGAATATTGAATTATTGGGCTCAATACAGAGGTCCAAAATCTTGTATTCCACACCAAACGTCTAGGGACAATACCATTAATATTTGATAAAAATTTCAAGGCCCAAATCCCCTAAAAATTGACCCCAAATGATTCAATTAATTCTATCCCACCATTCTATCTAGGAAATGAAATCAAGACACAAATACTAAAATTTATCTTGTTAAAAACATCCATTCGAGATGAGATTTTGCAGTGTGAAAGAGGATATTTAGTTAACCTACTTTGTTGAAGAATGTTTTTTGATTTTAGGGAATATTCCTACTCAAAAACCCATTCAGATTTTGGCCTTGAAAAAGTATTGATTGAAACGGACATATTAAAATTGTTTAATAAAATTGCCCTAACATTGGCTCCTTATTTCAAATGGCCACCAAATATTCATAGTAGACATAAGTGATATATATATACATATATATAACTTTTAAGAAGATCATAACTCGATATTTGGCTGTATAATTTATTAAATTGGTGACGTAAGTGGAGGGGAAGATTTGGAATACAAACAGTCCACCTCTTTGGGCTATAAATAAAACTCCCTCTCCTCCATGTGTGGATTTGGCATTTCAAAAGAGGTGATCATACATTTTCACTATAAAAACATTGCTAATGTCTTGTGAGGACCTTCCATACTCAGGTTTTCACTTGATACACCCTTCCTCCTCTCTCTTTTTCATGTCATTTTGTGTTTTTCTTATTTGTAATCATGTAAGTCTGTTTTCATTTCAATAGAATTTTAATGCATGTTTCTTCTAATTCATCGATTATTTTCAAGCAAATTCGGTTAAATAATATTAATGATCTTAAAATAGTTTAAATATAGTTTAATACCCTTCCCTTATTTTTCTTTCACATTCAATCTAATATCTGAATTTAATTCCCTTCACCATTTGTGTGTGTGTGTGTGTGTTTAGCGCACAAATATTTTAATCTCCCTTTATTTTTCTTCACTTATTAATTCATCATCATAAACATAATAAACCAGATTAATAATTCTCTTAATAGATGAATAAATATCTCATTGGGGTGAGTCAAAATTTAGGGTTGTTAAGTTATTGAGAGTATTTTCTAGATGAATATTATTCAAATTAACATCGTGTATGTTGGACTTAACATGTCATGGATTAATGACTTGTTTTGTTTAAAGTGTGGTTTTCATGGATTATTGGACCCATAAATACCCTACCATCAACATGTACTGATTGATATTAGAAACCTAAATTATGTTAAGGCTTGGATTAAATCGTTAACACTTAGGAATTTCAGTCAACGTCATCCTGTGAAGTGGGTGTTAATTTAATGCAATATAAAGAAAAGCTCAAGGAGATCACAAGATTAACTCCCTAATAATGAACTCACCTAAATAATTTACAATTTTTAAATAAAAAAGCATACATAAATTATTTAATAATATCTGGAAAAAAACCCCAATTAAAATACAATCAATTAAAAATAATCGACTATATAAAGTATCATCGTCGAGTATTTGACCCTAGCACTACTATACACATTAGTAGAGCACCCAGACATTGAATGGTTGATATATGACAATCAGCCACACTTCAGTGCCACAAGGAGAACTATAGGATGATAATTTATAAAAAAAGGGATGTTAGGAGAAGGGACCAGATGAGATAGGGAATGATATGTTCCCCAAGAACCTCTATCGCCATACTTGATGGGTTATGTTGAATAACAATATCAATAAAATGAATGGACTAGACTTTTCTACTAGATGGATGTTTTTGAATGAAATTCAAAAAAGTTAGAAAAAAAGGAATATTATGTGAAATAACTAAAGAAAAAAAATTAAATACTATAATAATAATGGTGGCCATAAGAACCAGTACCAATTCTTAAACTCGATGATCATTTTTTTGGAATTCTTTTCCTACATGCTCCTCATATTGTGAAATTTTCTACTTCAAAAAGTAATTTATATATTATTAAAAATTAAATATTAAAAAAATATTTTAATAATTGAGAAAATATATACTACACATTTAAAAAATAATAAAATGGAATTATTGTAAAAAATTATAAAATTAATTAAATATACTATAAATATTATAAAATTATCACCACATATTCTAGTTCTCAAAAAAATATAAAATTTTTGACATATTTTTATCATCGGTTTTAATATTTTAGTCAAAATCATGGGGGTAATTCATCATGTTAATCTCATTCAGATATTTATCATAAATATGTCATGAGATAGGTCAAATAATAACACTAAATTTTGGTTTTAGAGGACTTTTTACAAAATACACTTGTTTTTTACATTGATTCAATAATATATAGATCGTTAATAGATATGAAGTGATTCATGTCATTAAATGTAATTCCAAAATTCTCTATATATGTTACTTGTCACATTATTGAATAAAAACATGTATTTAATCAATGTGACTCAACCATGGGTGTAATAATTCAATTTGATCATTCTCTCTTTCATATTTAGGTCATTTATCCAATGCACTAGAATAATGTATATCATTGAAGTTTGAATAACATTATCATGTTGTGTTTTTATGCTCACTTCATGGATGGATATAATGAATTTATAATCATTAATAACCAATGAATTACTTTCATTTACCCCATTATTTATAGATTATGATAGTGATCTTATTTATGGAGGTATATCATTTATGAGAAAGTTATAGAAATAAAATATATAATCATATTAAAATTAAAATTGACTTGTTGCTATTTATTTTTTAAGATTAATGATCATACCTTTGATTTTTACCAAGTAAAAAATAAGTTACAATAAAAGATTCTTCTTTATTGTCATCAAATACATCATAATTGAACACATCCATGTGATTTACCATCTTCCTCTCTATAAGGTTCAAAGTACCCAATGTATATGATCCATAAATTCTATCTATTTTGGAATTTTTTGGAAAAGTGGGATCAATAAATTTATATTTCTCATATTAATTTCTCATTGGATGATTACATCTTATGCTCACATCACTTAAAAACATTAAATATAAATTTATTCATTCATGAGCTAAATAAAATTAAAAGATGGATTCTTTGAGATGAATCTTTCTCTTGACATAAAAATTCATTGTACATATATTTATTTTAGTTTTAGATATTTATTGATAAGTAACAAGGAATAAAATAATAACTTCTTGGAATATGGACGCATAAATACATAATGCAAGTGAAAAATGAATGATTTCTTTTAGTTTCATCAACTTATTGAGAAGTAACAAGACTTAAAATAATAACCACTCTAATCATGGATAATTAGATGCATCATTCTAGTGAAAAAAGATAGAGTAAAACTTTTATATAAATCCTAAAGCATTATATATTCTTATTGCTACATTTTTCTCATTAACATCTTGGTCATCCTTTTATAAAAAATATATCTATAAATTTTAGACAATTGAATCACTACCCCATTACATTATTTTACAGAAAATATAAAATGGGTATATGAATCAATTTATATAAAAGGATGTGATAATCATGTGCTTCATGGCATTTAATTTAATATCACTTTTTTTTATCCATTTCAATATGTTTCATGAAAAAACTTCTTGAACCTTTAGAGTCTTTACCACTTCTAAAATTTTATTTTTTCCCTAAAATTTTCATCATATAAGAAGAAAAAGAATCCTTCTTGTTATTTTGACCAATTAACACAGGATAATTTTCATGTTTTAATAATTTAATCCATCATGTGATGTTGGGATATTAAATCATATTTGGTCATAAACCTGTAATTTAGAATAATTGAAAGTAATATTTCACATATATATTTTTCAATTGAAATTACATCCAAGTAATGACATAACAAATTAAATGGATAATTGAGAAAACGAAAGAAAATATATATTTTTTATATTTTTTATTGGACTCATTAGAAATATTAATTCTATTTGTAGACATAAAATGACCATTACTAATAAAAAAAGTGATATATTTTAATTAATCAATTATATTAGTTCTCAACATATACTAAGATGGGATTTTTTTCTTAACGATACTATAAAATTACTAATTAATTTTTATGTATGGATGATTCATTGGTAAGAATCATCGATTATTAATAAAACTAAAAGTACTATGTAAGTTAATCCTTCCAGATCATGTATTATTCATATAAATAGGAAAATATAGTTTACCCCTTATACCCAAAATGAAAATTATTCCATAATTAGGAACTTCATTTATCATTCATTTAAGTTTAGTATGTATTTGAAATTGTTCTTTTATAGTAGAATCATTTATAAACACACATATATTCCATAGATACTTTAACTCTTTTTTAAAGGTTACTAGAAAATGTCAATATCATTTCTAGGATTAGTATTAATATATTTTGAACAATAAATGGTTTTTTTCAGACACATCCATGAGGTTATAAATGTGAATGAAAATATTCCATGTACTATGTCAATTAATCATCTAATAAAATATGTTAAAACCAACCCATGATAAACCCAATATCATATATTTTACTTTAGTTGTAAAATTAGGATTTTTTTGTATTATATTTCTTTCATCCTAATTCATCAGTGGGATAAACCAATTTATCAGTATCCTTATTTTTCTCATAAAAATCCCATCATATATTTATTGACATTTCATTATAAATAATTTTTTTTGTATTCTTGGAACCAATGGAAAGCGATACATAATTTTTAATGTTAATGAGATGGTGTCCCAACTGCAATAGGACTCCATCAAGATATACCATATTGTTTTCTCAAAACATTATTACAATTTTTAAATAAAACATATATTTTACTAGTTAAAAATCATAAATCATAAATTAATTTTAATTCTATATAATTATTTTCTGGAATAATCACACCATCCGGAAGTAATACCTTTAAATATTTCAGAATGCAATCAATATAATATAAGAAGTCACGTACATAGTTTTACCATGATATAATCATATTAAAAATTAAATCTTTATCATCTTACCACATTCCCAATATATAAGAGACTTTGAATGTTCTATTATCCCTTTCAATCACTCAACATTATCATTATTTTTAGGTTTATAATATAAAATAATAAAAAGTTCATCATTCATTATCCTACAACCATTATCATGTATATAAGGAAATGGAAACTGGCGAGATATCAATATATATATCCCACTCCTTTCATTTATATAATTAAAATTCCATGATTTATTTATATTTTAATTATGATATTAGACATAATATATTGTTTTGAAACCATATTTTATGATATGATGACTCACTTATTCATAAATATTTAATCATATTTTTTTTTCTAAAAAAATTCCCTTCAATGGTTTAGTGCAAACTGAATTGAAAATGATGAAATCATAAAGAAAAATAGACTCAATCTACTGATAAAAATTAACATCATGAGAATATACAAGAGGATAATTGAAAATATTAGGCCACTAGAGATTAAATTACCAGTACCTCAGTCATAGAAACCGAGATCTTTCTGCCATATGATCCTCGAGACCACATGTCAAACATGTCGAATGAGGATGTTCTGCAATAAGATTCAAGGTCATATTCCCATCAAGATACCATCTCTACCAAATAAAAAACAACAATCCTAGAACTATATATTCTAGTGTCATCACTAAGAATTTTTTCTATAACCTAGAACCAGGAGAACCATCTCTAAACCAACAACCCGAACAATAAAGCATAGAGAGAATGAACATGAAACCACCGAGAGCTGCCACTGAGGGAAATATTTTTAATGATGTTGATCCATAATCAGAGAACTCTTTGAAGAGACATAAAAAATAACCAATATCCTTAAGAAAAAAATCATGGTCCTTACAGTATAATAAAAGAAAATCAAAATCAACATAGATAACGGAAGGAGTCACTGTCAATGATGATACTTCCCACTACATCTACCTTCTAACGACTTCAAAATTGAAATCGATCACAATTGAAAAAATAAGTATCGTATGGACTGAAAGCATGAGATAAGAAAAATCCTTGACTATGATCCTACATCCATTGGTAGTTGCAATAACTTTACCAAGTTAATGATACTTGTATTAAAAAAATATACACCTAAAAATTGAATCCACCACTTCCACCATAACCAAATAGAAAATATTACTAGATCACAAACATAGAATCATAAGGATAGAGAATGCCTATAAATGCCACCCTGGGTGGGATAACCACACTCATGACCCTATGAAAATCATCAAAAGGTACTTTTGTTGACTATTATTTTTTCACTATAGTGATGAGATTTTAACTATAACACCCCTCATAAATATAAAACTATGTTTGTTTATAAAAAATGACCAAAACTCCCCTAAAAATGTGACATGGGCCAGAGAGAAAATTAGATGATGAAACCCAAAACACTAACAAAAATGACATAATATTCGGGAAAATGATTAAAAATAATTAGAAAGGGACACAAACATATAGAAGAAAAACTGAAAAGAAGAAACTGAAGAAGAAAATATAATGAAATCCCAATAGTATAAAAACCATCATATATGGGAAACGAATGAAACCTCAGAAGAAAAGAAACCAAACTCTAGTAGAGTGACATAATAAAAATATTTCACCATAAATAATATGTTATGGGAAAAACCACAGGATAGTCCTGAGGTGAGGATGGAACTAGGAGAATGATGTTCCATCTAAACTATTTCCGCATCATTTAACAGTTATTCATAATTTAACCATGACCTTCCAACATAATCATAAAAAAAGAAATAAAAAAATCCTCCATCATATGAAATATTAAATTCAATATTAAAAATAAATCTAACTCAATATGTAACATATTCGACACCTGATCAGTACTATACTTTCAAATTATATCCATGATGATATAAAAATATAATTATTTTATACCAAGATGGTGTTTGAGAGTGAATATTCTCCGAAATATTTTTATTATATAAAATATATTATTTCTAGTTTAAAGAAAAGATGAATTGGATGTGAATTATGTTATTATTTTTTTATTTTGTTGTTATCACACTATAAACTCAGGAATTACATTCAAAATTAGAATAAATTAGGTATTTTGAATGAGTAAAAGGTCATGTGTACTTTTAGAAGTGTTTGGAAGAATATTGTGGTTTAAGAGTTATGTTTTCAGATTTTTTAGAAGTTATTTGAAAATCATATAGTAATGTTCAAGATTTTATTGTGTCCTTCTTATAAAAAATTATTTCTTAAGTGAAATTGAAAAAACAAGTTGTAATAGAAATGATTAATTTTTGTGTGTGACTATGTTGTAACTAGTCATTCATTACAAATAGTTCATACTATAACATAAATTTTGTGATTTTATTAGTTAAAACTATTTTGTGTAAGAAAAATAATTGGCTATTGACAGAAGAGATCATACTGTGATGTCACTAATCAATTAACAATGATGGTGGTCATGATAGTTTTTTTATATAAGGTGTGTGATTATCACAATTATTAGTGTCACACTAAAATTCATATATGGGAATAGTTAGTTTGTTAGTAGTTGGAGGTAACTGTTTTTTAACCATACACATCAAAACATGATTAACCCTATCATGCCATGATTAGTATTGTGGTCTTGTTATAATAAATTTTTATATTTGTATATGTTCATGATCCATAGGATATTAAAATTTTAACCACCACTTCCCTAAAATATAATAATTGTGAAACTTTTAGATATATTAATCCAATAGCTGCGACTGAGATGGGAGAAGTTTAAACATGAAATGGTTATTGAATTCTAAATAAGAAATTTTTTAAACATAATAATTGAGGTAAGTTAGTGTTTTTAGTGTATACATAGGATATTATCATGAATTAGATATAATGAGAGATATAAGAAGAAACAAAAATCAATAAGAAGGATTGTTATTGATTATTATATCCTCTTGAGAAGGAAATCATGTGGTAAAGATCAAATTCATTATTTGAATAAGATGGACTGTAATGGTTGTGTAGTGAGTTACTAAGTATGTTATTGTTTTTTAATGATTATATATCCATACAAAATTTAATATACCTCAATTGAATAATAAATAAGACATTGGGTGGTCTAGAAGAAGTGTTTGGTTGCTGTGTTTCAGAGATTCAATGGTCAAAGTGAATAAAATATGGTGGTATTATATTAAAAATGGATTCAGAGACTCTTATTGATTTATAAAGATAATTTTTTTCTATTTTTTAAGATTTATCTTAGAGTTTATTGTATAACTCTTACTTATTGGGAGATATTTTCATAATCATGAGTTTCAAGGATAAATACAGCATATTTTAATCCATTTTTTTCTAGTTGATCATATGAAAATGGTTGATACCACACCATACCTGAGCTAACACCATTCATTTTTAACGATGGACCTTATACATAATTTTATTTTATTTTATTGTGTGTATGTGAAAATTAAATCATTGATCTAAAATAATTAACATCAAGAGGTTCATCTGTGATGAAGAATGTTTGGAGACAACTTACTTGTTCTATCTTAATTGGTGGTGAAGGATTATTGGTTGGAGAATATTAAAATAATTCTTTTAACTAATTCATCCTTATTGTTAATAAATATTTTCAATGGAACTACACTACATTGGAGGTAATTTCTTATATAATTTTCATCAGAGTTATGGATTTCCTTCGAAGACATAAAGGATGTTTGGAGGTTTTGTGAGAATTTATCTATATTTGTTATTTTTTTGTGGATTTTGAATTTTAATTTTCATCATATACGACAAAAATTTAGTAAATAAAAAAATTGTTCCGATATTTTATTGGAAAATTACAATGTTTTTATGTAAATATTGTTTTAATACTTTCTCTCAACAGGTATGGAAGAATTAGATTTTGTAACCAAAGTTTCTTCCCTATTCATGGAAGGAGTAATGATGGATCCAACTGATAAAAATAATTATGATAATTATGGTTATGAATATAATTATATCTTAGCATAAATTTTAGAGAGTGTTTATTAATGCTATGGGGACAAAATAATAAAATGAATTAGAGAAAAGATATGATATGACTGTGTTGGTAGTGTTAATGTAAGTGAGGAAAAAAAATTAAATTTGATATTACTAATTTGAGGATATTTATATATTTTGAAAAGATTTAGTAGATGATTTATTTACTAGATTTAATGATATTTGGATTTCCATTAGAGGTTTTGGATATACTCTAATAGAATCAAAAATAATTAAGAAGTTTTTTCATATCTTTCATGATTAGTTTTTTTTAAAGTATCATTACTTAAAGACCATGATTTGAATACATTTAGAATTTATGAATTACACTATTTATTAGTGGTGTATGAAATTATTAAAGTTAATTTTTTAATATTATATGTAAAATAATTAATTAAATATCATTTAAATCCCTGAAGAATGAAAATACTTTAAAGGAGGTTAATAAAGTGTGCAAAGATTCATTTTTTATGAGTAATTTTATGTAAAGTTTCACATGATAATGTTTCTTATCTCCAGATTTTTTGAAAAAAATGATATATACCTTGGTTAATATACCTTTGATGTTTTTATACTATGGCGGAATTTGAAAATTTAATAAAAATTGTCTGAAGTTGATGGAAGAAAATATTAAAAATGAATGTTTTTCATTAATGAAGTTATATAAGAAGAACAATTAAATATAGAGTATGAAGAATTCACCATCCAAGTGAAATTAAATTAAATTTTATAAATTTATAAGAGAAATTTATTTTTAAGATTTAGAGTAATATGAGTTTGATGAAAATGGAAGTGAATGAGATTCCTCATAAAGTGATCTTGGTAATAAGTTGATTATTTCTAAGGTGAAAGGAGAAGTGATATCTAGTGAAGTAGATTAAAAATAATTGGAAATGGAATTTATATATAAGTTTGAATTTAATGAATTTTATATCAAAATATATAATAATTAGAAAGAAAAAAATAATTTGGGTAATATACCTTATGTTTCAAAGGAGGTTGATAGAGTTTAAAGAGAATGTGAGAAGAATTTTCTGAAAGAAGCATAGAGTTCGAGTATCTCACATATCGATGAAAATAAGTTAAGTAATTAACTATAGGGGAATATAAAATCAAATGAAAAGGCACATATTTATTATTTATAAATATTTTCATATGATGTATATCAACTATATATCATGTTCAATTTTAAAAAATCAAAAAATATAGTTTGTGAAAGTTCCAAGAGCTCTAAGAAGACTAGTACAACCACCAAGATTGGTTGTGATCATCCTAATCATAAAAAACATCACACTATTGATTTTGAAATTCATTAATTTAAAGATAATAAGTTAAATGTAAAATGATTTGAAATAATAACAGAAAAATTTACTTAAAAGCTAAATTCAACAATTATAAAAAATTTGTATGTGGTGACATGTAATTGAAATTAGACATACAAATAGAAAGGAATAAAATTCAATAATAAATTTAGAAATAAAGGAAAATATGTCAATAAAATGAAAAAAATTTATTAGAAAAGGGTGTTGAAATCAGTTATCATAAAAGTGATGGAAGTAATATGTTATAGTTTGTATAGTGAATATTGTTTTCTAAAAAGTTCTCATTTTTTGGATACATTTTGGGTTTTGGTGGGTATAATCATGTTTAAATGATTTTTCAGTTAAACTAAATACATATTTATAATTATATATGTTTTGAAAGATATAAATTTAGGGGGATACTATCCAATCAAATAAGACAAGTTAAAAAGAGATGATAATTTAAGATTTCATGTGAAAAATCTGTTTCAAGTTCTAAATGAAGTCCATGGGAGATGTGTTCAGCCTAGATAATTTAGTGGGTAATGATTTACCATTTTCGTAATGAAATTAAATATTAATAATTATAAATTATTTTATATAAATGATACAGAAAAATATAAAGTGTTATTGGTAGAAGATTCTTTGAAATAAAAAAAATAAAAGAACACCCATGAATACTCAACAGTGGTTGTTTTTCACATATGATAGTTGATATGATATTTACTAATGTTTTAAAATATTATAGAAATATTTATCATATTTTTTAATGATATATCACAAAAAGTCATTTTCTAAATAAAAGTTTGATATTAGAATATGAAATCCAAGTGTACTATTTTTTTATTGGTTTGAAACACAAACTTCTTAGTGCTTTTCAACTATGTGATGAAGGGAATGAAGTGATAATTTGGATAGATATTTGTGTCATGAATAAATTTTCTGGAAAAATTATTTCTGTCTTGAGGACCATGAATAAAAGGCATCTATTTTAAGTATGAGATATCAAAAATTTCAATTACTTGATAATAAAGGGTGATAATGAGTTGTGGTGTCGTTGAATTTTCCACATTAGTAAAAACAAAATAGATAAGTTAACTCAAGGAGATAATATTCCTGATGTTTCATTACTAAAGAGAGAAATGAAATGAGAAATCAAAATTTTTTTAATAAAGAGATGTTGTTAGTTCTTTATAAAAAATGGGGATATTCAAAAAACTCATCCCTTAAAACTTTTCCATTTAGATATTTATATACCAATTAAGAATAAAATAATGTATAATAATAAATTATTTATCTCAGTCATTGACTATTTCAATCAGATAACTTGTATAGATTTTTAAAGCATAAATATCGAGTATTTACCTAATGAAACACAATATTATGAGTTGATCAATAATAAAAGAATATGAGTTTTTGGATTTAGATCAAGGAGTGGGAGTCTTGAACATGTTTTACGTGGTTTTGGGATGTCTCAAGAGTGGCAGTTTGATGGAATTATGGATTAAGAATGGTTTGAGTATTGGTGGATGAATTATTTAATAGATGAAGGTGGCATTGTGGACCAGGTAGTTCATGCTACAATAGTTCTTGGCATGAGCACTAGGACCTCTTACTATGGTAAATCATGTTCCAACCCTAATGGGTCATAATGACATAGTAAATGGATAGAGATCAATCCCTCATCCTAATTTTGGTCATTCGAAAAGCCATATGAGTGATTCCATGATGAGGTCTGGTTGGGTGTTTTCCCCTCTATATGGTGGTGTCCACATTGTGTCCCATAGAGGTTGTTCTATGACCTAGCTTAGAAAGGTAACATCGCGGTGCAACCATTATGGTTGCACCATGACCGATCTATTAGGAATATTTTTAAGAGAATGATTGTCATTTATATTGGGTATTTTGATTTGGAAATACCCTATGGATTTACTCATTTGGGATGCATGTACAGGGGTATCTATCTCTCCTTCCCTCTATTTCCCCTTTGATTTGTGTGGTTTGATAAGGCTGTGACAGATGGAATTGAGGATGATATTATCCTTTCCTTATATTGTTCTTATTATTTGTTTTATTCTATTTTTTTTATTTAGTAGGGTTTGGAGAATACAAATCCATAAAATACGGTGGAATATTTCTCTTGATGGGGATCTGGTGTGCGTCTTGTAGAGGAGATCTTGAAAATGAATGTGCAATCCGTTATCATCATTTATTTTGAAGTATGTTTCCCATGGTTTTAATCATATATTTTGGTGAATTTTAGAATAATTAACCATTGGTTTACATTATAGATTTAGGGTTTTGTATGACTTAGTCTTGGGTGTGTCTTATGAGTGGGCCGCACCCCCTTATCTAGGTGTTTAGAATAATTTTTCTTTCTGATGATTTTGGTATTGATTACACTGTTGTGTTATTTTTGTTTTCAATTTTTAAATTTATTAATTTAACGATGTTAATGGTTGGGATAGGTTTGGGGGGACCCAGAGAAGGTGGATATGATTTTGGGATCAATGTGAAAGTTGTTGGTTGAGGTAGTTGACTCCATAGAGAATTATTTAAATTTTAAACCTTGACTTCTTTCCAATTTTAATCCATTCATTTAACTTCTTAAATAAGAATGGTATAACAAAAACCTATTAGTAGTTTTTAAATTCAATTGAGGATTATTTATAAATAATTTTTTTATTAAAAAGGTAGTATTGTTTCACAATAATTTTAAAGGTAAGGAACTTATGTTTTCAGAAAATAGTTTTAAAACTACAGATGAGATTATATTTTTTAAATAGTTATTATATTTTAATGATTTTTTGAGTGTTTGGTTGAAAATTTCTAAAAATAATTTGATATATAGATTTGAGTGTGGTTGTGTGGAATTGATAAAAGAATTTTTTTCAATGTATCTTTAAAATATTGATTAATGGGTTCATCTTTAAAATATGAATTTAAAATTTAGTTTCATAAAGACTTTTTTTATGGACCATTCGGTACGTTGTTTGAAAATATTTCAAATGTTTTATCCTCACCCTAGGTAGATTCCCATTGTTTCATGTGCATATATATTTTTATGTGTCGAGAAGTGAATGCTGTTTGTTTTGATGCTTATGTGGTATTCTATTGCGAGGAGGGATTATATTATTAATAGATTTTTTGGTAATTAAGTGAGATGGATTTTTACATATCATTGGTGCTTTATTCGATTGGTTTTGTAATTTATTTACTCACCATTAGTTATTCGGTCATGGTAACCTATGATTCTAGGTAAATAAGACTATAAAAAATATTACTCGGCATTCCATGCCATACCTAACCCTTGTACCATGAAACAAAAATATCCAATAATTACTTTTATATAGATTTGATTATGAATAGGACTATGAAAAGTTCCCCCTAGTTTCCCATACCGTACTGGATAAAGATGATTAATATGAATATAGATTTCCTTGACCTTAGTTTTCCAGGGATACTCCCTTGATGTTTTTCAATTTTATTTCTTTTTTTGAGTAATTATATTTCTATTTCTATTTATTCATTTATGTTATCTTATTTTATTGGATGTTATTGTTTATTTATGAATTCATATTGTTATTTTCTCCAACTTATTCATTTTTTATATTACCTTAATTAAAATCCTGATGTAATTATTAATTAAATTCATATATACCATTTATAATTTTAATTTTTTTTATCACTCTAGTTTTCATTCAACGAATGTAAAAAGGGTTATTAAAAAGTGGATTATTTTACATCACTTGTAAAGTTTGAATATTTTTAAAAATAATGGGGTTGAAACAATTTATTATTAATAAAATTCACATCCCTTATTAAAATTTTTATGTATTGAATTTTAATTAATTTTTTAAATGATATACCTTGAATAAGAGAGACTAAAGTTATGGTTTCATGCAACTTATTTTAATTAAAATATAAATATTACTTTTATAGATATATTTTTAAGCTAGAACGAAAGTGATTTACTCACAAAATTTATGTATGGGTGTAGGGAGGATACATAATGGATTTTTTCTGTGCTATATATTTCAATTTCAGTACATGTTACAATTTGATGTGGAATTATGTCTTGAGAATTTAGTTCAATTATAGTGGTTCTGTGAAGATGAGGGGTATTCTACTTTACACATGGATATGGTTATCATAGTTTTTTTATCAGGAAATTTAATTTTTTTTTTCATGATTCCATATTGATAGTTTATTCTAGTTTCTTTGGATTTATATTTATTCTTTTATTAAATTTGGTTTTTTTTTCATATTAAGATGTTTTATGTTATGACTTGTTTGGATACTTTTTTTTGAAGCTATTTATTTTTTCCCATGATCATATGACTTAAAAAATCTTAATGTCAAACTTCTAGGTGAAAGTACCTCATTATTCTTGATTCATTATGTGAAATCATACCCATTTATTTATAATTTTTTCCCATTCCTTTTTTGAACTTATAGAGTTATTGGATACCCTTTAGGCCTTTCCATGATCCATATCAAGTGCCAAGATTACGGGATGGGTGTGTGGACCATAGACTATGTCCATGGGATATTTATCTTGGAAGGGTGTGGTTTTTATTTATTCTTATTTACAAATGAATTTTTAAGTTTTCTATTAATCCTTTAGGTGGATTTTGATTAATATTGATGATGTTTGTATAATCTGGATAAACTTTTTTCCTTGTTTTTTAAATTTGAGATGCATTGAGTTTATTTACTTTAGGTATTATTGTTTTATATATTTTTTTGGCCTCATTTCATATTTCATGACCCTTAGTTGTTACTTTCAAAAGATAAGTGTTCTCTCATAGTATAGATGGGGTTTTTAAATTGATGGTTTATCTTACATTAATTTTTTATAACATCTTGAAGGTTTTAATGAGGGATTTTAATGGGAATATTAAAATGTCGGAAAACTTTGGAGTTGAAATGGTGTGATGTAGTGTTTTTTCATTAGAGCAGTTTCAAATTGGTGTAAAATATTTTCATATATTCAGAAAATATATTCATGTATGTGGTTTATTTTAGATATGGGTTTTAATTAAAATCATTATTATTAAAGATGAATGTTATTTTATGTTTTATTTTTAGATTTTAATTCTTGGTTTTTGGTAGTAAACCATAAAAACAGAGTGATAATTATGTCAATATAATCTTCACAGAAAAGTTTCATAGCTCATGATAAATAACTTATTATAATGGAAAATAAATTTGAAATGGGTTATCCGTTAATTTTATGGGATGATATATATTGTATTATGGTGGTCTAATGTTTTTTACTTATATATGTCTAATTATATACTTGAATATTTGAGGATTTTTTTTTTCATAAAATGGTTTTAGATAAGTTGGTTGATTTTGGTTTAATTAGCTAAAAGAAATATATATTGAGATTTTAAGTGGGATTTTTGATTTATATCAATGGAATTATTGTTTTTTTGTGTAAGGTAGATATTGAATATTGTGTTCTTAAGTCATGTTTTGTTGGATATGTTGTGTTTTAATTTAAAATGAGAAAACTCGTTTATTTAAAGGGTTATGATTTACATTTTTTATTATTTGAGTTCTCATTTGTACTAATAATATTTTATGTGTTAAATTTTATTTATTATTTTAAGGGTTTAATATTTCATGTTATATATCAAGACTAAGAGTATTTTGTTTTATTGAATTTACTCATTTGTTATTGGAATTTTTTATATTGATGAGTTTTGGTTAGTTTGGTAATTATTTCCACAATATTTGATTTTGGAGTAAGGGAAATTTATTTATTTTTATGCTGGAAAGAACCTCACATGTGTATTACGTTGATACTAATAGCTTGATGATATGGATATAAATATTTTTTGTATATGAATTATCTATTATTGTGTGATTTTTTCATCCTAAAGAAGTTTAGAAGAATTTATTGGGAAAAAATGTTTTTATGGTGGGATAGGTTGTAATGAGCTATGCCATTACAGGTTGGTGAAGTCCAAATTAATTTAAAATTTATATTCATTGTGAGGAGTGGGAGTCCCATCCACTTTTATGTAGTTCTTTTATTTTTTTGGCAGTGGTAGTCTGGTGGAGGAATTCCTAAAGTGTGTTCATATGGATTGGGGGATAAATTCTTCAGTGGGAAGAGGTTATTTTGTGACCTAGGTAGTTTGTGTTGTGATAGTGCTTATCTCTAACACAATATCTTCTACCTAAAGATATTCAAAATGCAATTCCATTGGGTCACATTGTGAATGGTTCTAGATAGTGATTAGGGCCACTTCATAGGGGTGGTAATTCCATGATACATATAGGTTATATTATGGCAAGGACTGGTTGAGTTTTGGCCCCTTTTCTTAGGGGTGGTTGCATCATGACCCATAGTGTCCACAACACAACTTTTCTTGTTGAGGGAGACCAATGCGATAACCATTATGGTCATGCCATTCCTCATCCACTATTTGGTTTTTAAAGGTTAAGATGGTAATTTTAAGGGGGTATTATAATTTTTAAATCCCCTTGGGGTTTATAAATTTGGTACACATGAACATGGGGGGTTGAGCATAAGGATCCACCATTAAACATTACTTATTTTATATACTTTAAACTGGAATTCACTTTCTTGCATTCCCAAAGATCTTTTAGGTTTATATTTCTGGATAGTTACATCATAACTATTACATAAATAACTCACATATATACAAAATGGACACTTCTAATTAGTAACTATTTTTCCCATAATATAAAACTTTTAAAAGTAAAGAAATTTTATTTTCATGAAAAATATTCATGAATTTCACCTTGAATTATTACTTTCCCTTACCCATCCTTAATCCCCATGATTTTTTATAAATTGTTGGATGAGAATAAAAATATCAGTAATGGACACAAAAATAAATAAAAAAACCACTAGTTCTTTAATACTTTTAAATAATTTTTACTTTTAAAGAAAATTAGGCTCATAATAAACATTTATTACTTAATAAATAATATGTTCTACCTATTTTTTTATACAAAATTTCATAAGAAATGTTAAAGTAAAAAATAAAACTCCAAGGTTTCTTTGAAATCATGAAAAACTCATAATAAATTTATTCACAAAGTAATACTTTTCAACATTATAAAATATAATATACTTTCCTTTAACTTGTGAAATCGTAATATTTTCATAAAAACCGGTTGAAATAATATATAAAACATATAGGTAACTTTAGGAATCACTTTCATATCATTATTACTTATACAAGGAATAACCATCACAATTATACGTGGAATTACCGTTACAGTACATTCCCATAAACTATTAGGAGAAAGAAAACCGGTTAACTCTACCCCTTTACCCAATTCATTAGATACTTATAAAAAGATCACACACCTTTGCATTATAATGAAAATACCGATTCTCATAATCAATTCCCAAGAACCATAATAAAATACATAAATTATTTCATCATCATATAATTCTTTCCACCAATAAGAAATCATTTTCAGATGTTGATATATCTAATTTCTTTAAAACAAATTTTAAAAAATTAAATTCATATAATAAGGTAAAGATAGTTTTTAATTTAATAAGACATGGAATATTATTAAGGAATCAAAAAATCAAATAATGGTTACATTGACGTGAGAAATCATTATTGTTATATTTGTTAAAATAAAATATTCCTTTTAAATTTTGCTAAACGATGATAAAAAATTTCGTAGAAGATTCATTTTTAAATGAATTGAAAGAAAGTAAAAAACATTCTTTTATAAAACACTTATATATATAAATAAATCCATAAAATAATTCAAAAAATATGGATATGGATGAAAAAGAAAGTAATAAGGGGACATTAAAAATGATTTTTAAACAAAGTCTCTTACCTTGAGTCTAACTCACCACATTCAATATTTATATCCCCGAATAATAATCTTAGTTTAATTGTTTACTTGAGAACCTTTTTCATATTTATTATTTATTTTATTATATCAACCACCATGCTATATTAATTGGTTAAATAATTAAATTCATGTCAGGTGTTTTTATGATATTAGCTTCATAATTATAAAAAACATATTTGGTAATTAGACTATATTTAAAAAGATAATTATTAAACCATCTATATTTTAATAATAATGAAATAATTATAATTTTTATATATTATTTATATTTTTATATACAACCATTAAATATGGTTATGAAAAATGAATTACGTTACAATTATCAAGACGGTAGGCTGTACGTACGGATGGGTAACATTTCCATTATTCAACGATCTTCAAGGAAAGAAGGTAAATATTATATTATATTTAAATAATGATAATGATATCATAAATCTCATATTAATTATTTAAATTTACTTATATATATGTATATATATATATATTATCCATGTGATGTGGTGTTGAAAAATGAATCGCATCGCTTCATGGAGGTGGTAGTCCAAAAGAATGCACAAATGACATTATCATTTTTAGTGAATGAAAATGTAAGAAGGTAAAGGTTATATTATCCATTATGAATGATAAAAATGTCATGAATATAATATATGAATTTTTATTCCATCATTAAAATCATTCAATGAGAGACGATGATGGAAAACTAATTACACCAGTTCACGAGACGATAGTCTGCCGTACAAACAAATGATGGTTTCATTTCCTTTATGATGTAAGAAAGGATGGATATAGATCCAAACATGAATAAGATAATATATATAAATATATATATTTATTATTTTAACATTTTTGAATAAGATTTTAAATAGGTGAATAATAAAAAAACCAAAACATGCGGTGAAAAAACTACACCTCTTTATTGGAAAATCTCATTTTCTTAACACCTTAATCCCATTAAGGTTTCCATTATACCTAAACTGATATCACTTGAATTAGGGGAGGGGTTATAATAAGGTGTTTGGGTAGGTATTCTCCAATCTAAAATGGTATATAAGTGTGAAATAAAGGTAATAATATATTCCATTTTGTATGAGAGGGGAGGGGAACTCTTAGAATTTCTCATAATCTTAAATTAATATAAAATAATTTTCAATTAAAAATGGGTCAAAACTAACTTACATTGAATATAATATTAGTATGTATATAATTAATTTCATAAAATAAAATTGCACATTCAGGGATCAAATTTGTACCTTATCTTTTTATAACCCCTTATCAACCCCTTTCACACTTTCTGTGACAAGAGTTTTTACTATTTGAGGTACAATAAAACTACTATAAAATGAAAAAACATCCCATAAATAGAAAAAATTTTATATTATAAACCATATATTAATCACCTATATTAATATAATATTTTTATTAATTTTATATCATTTAATATAATATTATTATTACAATACATCATTAATTTCAATTGCTAGAACCGTTGGTTACATTGATTTTAATAGAATCAAAAATAATAATAATTAAAATTTGAAATAAATATTATAATACATACCTAAAATTTATATTTAATCTATAAAATTATTGTTCCAAATAAACTATCTCAAATTATATTACTTTTAATATTTTTAATATCATTTATTTGATTATTCCATTAATTGAATAATTACTATGTTAATGTTGTGTAAATATTTAAGATAATTATTTATTCACTAAAAATTAAGCATAAATTACCATGATGAACATAAATAATTTATATTTAAAAACAATACTTATAACCAAACATATTTTCTGCACTACACAATTATAAATATATTATATTTATTAAAAACAATAGTGTGGCATTTTTTACTTTTCTTGAAATAAAATATTATAATAGTTTTAATTTAATTCAAATAAAAAATGATATATTAAAAAATATTGGATGAATATGGATTAAATTGAATCATAAAATAAAATTTATGTAAGTGTTAGGGTAATTTTATAGTCCTTATTATATTAGTTTTAACTTTAATTACCTGATTTACCCTTCGCTATGGTAAGAACAATTTTGAAGGTTACTATTCATATTTTCTAAAAAATAAAAGATTGATATTTACCAAATTTTAACATCCTTAATAAAAATATGGAATCCATTTTTAAAAATTAAAAAAACATAGTATGAAGAATTTAATTTAAAATTAAACAGACAAAACATGAAGGAATATAGTTTTTCAGAAAATGACATTTTTTTGTATAAATTGTTTTCAAACTAAATTCAAGTATACAATTCATTCCAAAAAACATAACTAAATTATTTTAAATCAAAATAAAATAATTTTTTTTAAAATAAATAAAAATTTAATTTTACTTTAAAAATACATTAATGTAAAATACAGTTTTAAATAAATATCAGTATTTATCACTATTCATTGAAAAAACTGACATTCAGAAATTTATCAAATATTACTTTTAAGATAATTTTGATATGATGAATTCACAAATTATGTTCATTTTTTCATGTTAAAATTATATAAATTGAAAATAAATTATTTAAATAAACCACATAATACCTAAAAACCAAATTTAGTTAGAAATAAATCTTTTACCTTTTGATCAAAAAATTGTCTAATATTTTTATAATGAATATAACTATATAAAATCAAACTAAAAAATAGATGAAAAATCCTTATATAAAAATTAAAAATGTTATTACTGTAACACCCTGACCCCAGTTTCCAAATTTCGGTGCATTATTTTATTACATTGGAATGATTACAAGGAATAATATCCTGAAGGAACGATCAGTTTAGCAGTCTTGGAAGACCAGATTACATTCAGGATACCAATAATACATTAAGAAAAGAAAATACAACATGGTGCATTATGAAATAAACTGAATATGTAAAAGCTTATTCAAGGTTTTCTTCTTCATAACCTAGGGAAAGGAAACATAAGAATGGGGTGAGCTCAAATTATCATTAAGGGTAAGTAATACAACATAATTTATCATAAAAATAAACATTAGGCATGGTGAATAACTAAAAACACATTCCTTTAAAAATACACTTGAGGATAATATGGATGAGATTAAAGTAGATTAAATAAGGCCATATATATGATCATAATAGAATGAAACATAACCATTTATATTATATTAGTAGAATAATCCGAGGTTTATTAATTACTAATATCATAATGAGTTAATGCGTAATGTTGGACATCTGAAACATATTATTAATGCCTCGGCCAAGATTTCTTAAAATACAAGGGTATGGCCTCGGCCAAAACCCAATTCTATTTTGTCTCTTGAGGCTTACCAATGCATCGAGGGGCTATATAGGGAATCACATGTCACTTTCTAAGTCCAATTCATTCATCATATTAAATGGGAAAAACAAAAACTACATGAATATATGAAACAAATTTCCTGAATCTATACACAAAAACACTAACCATTCTAATTAGTATGGTGAATGGTATCAAGATAGCACATCCATGGTCGAAATTATCATAATACATTTGCTAAAATATGATTGATGATAAACATAAGAAATTAACCTCAATAATATGTAAAATTAAATTGAAGTGTTGAAATAGAC
Source organism: Viscum album (assembly GCA_963277665.1). Lineage (NCBI taxonomy): Eukaryota > Viridiplantae > Streptophyta > Magnoliopsida > Santalales > Viscaceae > Viscum > Viscum album. The sequence goes on from OY728161.1 coordinate 1,837,011,475, forward strand.
AAAAATACTCAAATATAATCATTGAGGAATTATTGAGAGAAATACACTTGTACTTTGAAAAGAAGAGTTATTTTGGAAAACCATTTGTATTTGTCATAAAATCAGATTGTAAAAATGTATATCCTAGAAAATAAAATTGAAGGACATTGAAATAATTTATAATGTATAAATGATGTCCCACTTAAGTTAAATCACATTAAAAGAGTTTTTAGGAAGCTTTAGAAATAAATTATTTTAGTGCGGTTTGAGGAAGATATTTTAAAATAGAAAGGCATGTTTGTTTTAATAAACAAGAAATGAAACAAAATATATTTTCATAATAATTTTTTTTAATTTTATAAAAATAATGATGTCTTAAAATATATTACATAGTGCAGTTGAGAATGGGAGAGAATTTGAGAAGTTCCATTTAATCAGTTTTGTTTATCAGGAAGAATTGGGAAGGAAACCTTTTTAAAAATTGAATATCCCCATTAAATAAGGATGATATGATCTATATATGTGATTTTTTAAAATATAAATATAATTTATAAGAAATATAAAAAAATAAATAACCAATACATTTGAGTAAACGTATAGAAAGAGCAACCCGAAGGAAAAACGAGGGTTTGGGTAGAATTCCTTACCACTTTGTAATCAATTGAATTATATGCCCCAAAACTAATAATAATAAAATGATATATTTAATAACATGAAAATAAATAGATTCATGATATTATACATCAATGGAAAATATACATACACTATACAAATAATAGTGTTGAATAAAGGGTATCTCACAAAAAATGTAAGTGAGATGAGAAAACCCTTACCTTATGTATGAATATGTTCTGCACTTGACCTTAACAACCTATATAATCAAATTAAATCCATTAATTAATTAATTAATAATATTCTATAAATTTATTTTACTTAATATACTTTTTTTATATTAATTTATTATTTTTTGGATGAGTTATAAGATACAAGTATATTGCTTGAGAGCGTTTGTTTCCTTGGTTTTCACTATTGGTATACTTGTATATGATCGTGGAAGTTCATGTGGGATGGATATAATTCTACAGAATTGAATTTATATATTATTAATGAACATTAAAAAGTGTAAATTGTTATATATATATTTTTTACAAGGTATGAGTATGAATAAATAGATAAGACATTAGTGATAGTCATTTAGATTATTTTGGACGTATTTAAATTATTTCGAACTAGGTTGGTCGTATGAATTGATATTATGTATATATACTGGTTATATAAAAGTAAAGTTTATAATTCATATATTATACTTGGTTTCAACTATAAAAATTGTTTAATGACCATCCTTGATTGGGAAATTTAAGAATGATGGTTCGTCATCCTCGAAGGTTGTAAATTGGCACCTCCCGGATGATAATTTCATTTTTAAAATAAAAGATAGAGAGATTTAGGAGATTGATGATGGATATTTCATTAACATAAAATCATTTCAATATATATATTATACTGGTGTTATCATGATAATTTGAACATAGGAGGTGATGGGATAATAATAAAATAAATAAATTAAAATTACATTAAATGGAAAAGAAATAGGATTTTACCTGTTGAATACACATCCTTGAGAACCTCCTTAAAGAAATTGGTTTTAGTATTTTGGAAATACCAAGGGATCCTATAAGTGAAGGGATAATAGGGAATAGTATTTGGTCATAACTTTGACAAGATTCAAGGAATAGAAGAGTGAGGAGAAGAAAGAGTGAGGGGTGGTTTTTATAGTGGAGGATTGGGGCGATCTTTTTATATCTTACTCATTATTTTATTATTCTTCTCAAGACAATAAATAATGTTGATTAGTGTGAACTAATAGAATAATAAGTGCATGTGAGTTTGAACGAAGTCTTCTTAAATCATCCACACATCACCTAAGATTCAATAAATCATTTATTGAGCATTTATTGTAAAATGTGGTATTTTACTATTCACTAAAATTTCAAGTATTTTAGAAAAAACCTAAAAACTCACCCCAAACATTTTTGGAAATATATAATACAAAAAGGAACTAACATTTATGAAACATAATTTTAAAAATATTATAAATATAATTTTTAATTAAAAACATCATTTACTTGAAAAATACAGTTTTTAAAACTAAAATTGATTTTATAACTCCTTGAAAAATTAACTAAGGTATTATGAAATTATCCTAAGATCATAGGAAAAAATATTGATTTAGGAATAAATTATATGAAAATTAATTACCTTTTCAATCAATTTATTAATTATAAAATTATGATTAAATACTTATTACTCACAAGAATACCAACACTTGATTATTAAATTTTAAGATATTCAATTTTATTTATGAGGTGTCTAAATTTTATTTATACTTTCACGGGTGTGGTTACCATTTATAAGGGTCATATTACTATTCATAAGGGTAACATTACTATTTATAAGGGTGAAATTACTATTCGTAAGGGAAACATTACTATTCATAAGGGTCAAGTCACTATTCACAAAAAGATTATGTTGATCCTTTGAGACTGTAAAATTTTAACCGATTGTAAAAAAGTATTTCCATTTTTAAAAAATAAAATCACTAAAGTGAAAAAAATTATGTTTAATTATAATCTCATAAGTGTGAAAAGAAGATGGTTAAAAGAACGTTTAAACATTTAATAGGTTTTTATATCTATTTTTCAATATAAAAATGATTTCAATGATCTAAATTGGATTAATATATATTGTAACATTAAGAATCAATTTAAATTATAATTATTATATAAAAATGTGTTTAACTACAATGCATTTTTTCACTATTCATCAAAAAATGATGTTTCTTAGAAAAATACTAAAAATTCACCCTATATTAATTTTGATATTCCAAAATTAAAAATGATGTATATTTTACAAATAATGATAAATTTCATTATAAATATTTTTCATTTATGTTAAAATGTTACAAATAAAATGTAATAGTTGTTATTACTATTCAAATTACTATGTTTAACATCGAGGTTATAACTGTCATATTTAGATAATTATAATAATAATTTTTTTTCCGAGACACAATGTTAGGTGCGTTAGATTCTATATTAAATTTATTTTTAAATCCTTGGGGTGTTACATCATCCCCTCCTTCAATAAATTATTTCCTCGTAATTTAAAGTTTCACTTCTAAAGGTGAAGATTGATACTTGAAAATTACCTTTTGGGAAACCCACTTCGTAAATATGGTTTATAAAATAACCTCTTAATAAGAGGGAAAAGGAAATACATAAGTTACCAAAAAGCTATGTCAATGAATAGGATAACATCAGTTAGAAGTAAAAATATTGACAGTGAAAAATAATCCAACCATAATGTATTGATAAAATGTGATAGAGAACATATTTAGATAAAAGTTTATTACCAAAACACCGTAAACTAACGTTCTGAAAAAGTTCATTGATATCATAAAAAAAATATAATACTTGGAAAACATTTTTTAAGAATCTGTTTCTAGAGTTGAGGAATTATTCCTCTCTAAAAGATTATAAATATATTTCACTATTTCATAAACACAATCTTGAACTTTAATTACGCCTTGTACTATCTATACTTCATCTCTTTGCACAGGTAGCATCATGTGGTGAAGTAATACATTATCCTATAAAACCTCATTCAATTATCAACTAAAAACATTTTATAATTTTTTAAACCTTATAAAATAGCATGATCCAAAACATTATAATCTTTCTCATGGAAGTTAGTAATGTCATGAACCAGCCCGGGTCGACCCTGAACCGGTCACCCGAGCCGGTCCGCGGCAAGTCCCGAGGGGCATTCCCGATCCCCCCGGGATGGAAAATAGTGCCGGGCATAGAAAAATTTAATCATTGGGAATGATTTCATCCTGAACAGTACCAGGATCAAAAGAAGAATCAAACTAATAAAAACAACAACACTAGAAACAAAGAAACGAAAACTATACGACAACATACCTCCACGTGACCTCACGGGTCACCACCCAACCGAAAACCAACCTCACTCCAAAACTGAGCGACTAAACCAGGAAAACCCTATACACAAAGGAACCTGCAACTGAAAAATGAAAGATAGGTGTGAGTACAAAAGTACTCAGTAGGTGAGCCCAACAACAATTCCTAAAGCACTTCTAGTAAATAAAGAATCTATAAATTCCAGGCTTGAACTACAATTTATAAAAGTAATCTTTCATAATGTTTCACATGAAGGTCAAACACGAGACATTACTCTTATTATTTTTCAAAAGTTGAGTTCCTTTCATTGGTGCCAAATTCATTCTAAAAGAGAAATACCTGTTACTTTTTCAAATTTTGCACAAAGAGAATAATGCATCTTCATTTGAAAACCATTTTCACAAGTATAATAGTATAAGATGTTAAGAACACTAAAAGTAAACAAGCAAGGAACATCAAGTAACCATGGGTGATCCTAAACATCCCTAGAAAACCCCTGGACAAACTCGGGTTCAGACTACCTGCCGGCATGGTACTCCACAGTGAATAACCAACTGGCCGCCCTAACAGCCAACCAGTGGCACGCCCCACAAGGCCTACTTACCAAGGGGGGACTAACCCATCTAATCGGGGTTAGCCAGCAACCTTTACTCGATTCTCTAAAAGATGCCCAAGAACCCACGATGGTTTTAATAATACTGTGTAAGTGGGAGGCCCTTGCACGCGTGACTCACCTCACCGCAGTTGCCATCCCCTTACACAGACATCACTACACAACAATCCTCGAAGGGAAGTCCCCCTGTAGAGGTTCCCCTTAAGTATGTGTATATATATATATATGTAATCAGTTCACAATCAATAAAGTTCCAAACGGGTCGCCACATCAATTATGTTTAGAAAATTTAGTACCAAAGCATTTCCAAAAGATATGACACACACAATCACGTTGAAAACCATAAAACATACTATGAAACTCATTTAACGAAAACCAAACCACCACTGAAAAGTTCCAAAATCCAATTTAAAGGCCAAATGGGCATTTCTTCTATCCATGTTTTTCAAGAAAATAACCACTTTCCATAAATGATACACCCTCCATTTCACACACACCAACCATTTCAAAACACTATTCAATAAGACTTTCACATTTCATTAAGTACTCATTCAACAACATCACAAGAAAGTCACACAATTAAATCCATCAAAATATTTTTAGTGCGATGCAAGGAGTAAACAGTTTTTCAATTTCAACAAGTCACGACTCTAGTAATAACAATCCAGTGCTACTATAAATTTATTGAAAAATAAAGAAATGAAAAGGAATAAATAAATTTCTAAATTTAAAAGCAAGTGCAGTGGGAGACCTACCTTGACTTGCAGCTAGTTTGCGATGACACGACACGCCTCACACTTGCGCACTAGAAAACGCAAGCGGGAAAAATCGATAACGCGAAAATATCTCGCGACACGCTGCAACAAAAGTAGAATGACTAAAACACGTAAACACCGCTTCAAAAAAAGTTCAAAAGAATGTGAATGAAAAAAGACAACGTATATATAAATACATATATACATATATACATATATATATAAACGTTGATATAAAATAATTTAAGAACAAAACAAACCTCACCTCGATTCGCAAACTGAACCCGATGATGCAACACACCTCGCGCAGGCGCGTACGCACGCGCAAGCCAAAGACCGCTGCGTTGCGGAATTATTCCGCCAACGCGCTGCAAAAATTATCAAAACAATCAAAACAGCCAAACACTGGTATAAAATAAACTCAAGCAGATTCACATCACCGAATTTACCGCGGCATAGAGACGCGCTTGACCCACGGGGTCGTACGCCCGTCAGAAGGAGCGGCGCGCTCAGGCACGGAGACCGTGGGCGGGGTGGGGGGTCGCGCACCGATTACCGGTTGCGTCGCTGGCCGGCGCAAGGCGGCAGTGGCTAGCCGGGCCGCGGAAATATGGTATGCGGTCGGACGAAGGTGCGGCGGAGCCGACCAGAGCGCCGAAAAGGGTCGGGGGACGCCGATAGGGCGGTACTGGAGTGGAGCAGAGGTGCCGGCAGGGATGGGAAACGCCGACGGGGTCACCGGAACAAGGCAGGGGATGCCGGAACAACGCCGGACAGCGGAGGCGGGACGTGCGTGGGCCAGGCCGGTGCGTCGGATTGCCGGGAACAAGTTGGGAGAGGCCCGGGGGGCTGCTGGAGGTCGCTGGCCGGAGAGGGGGCTCACCGGAGAATTAGGCCAGCAGGTAGCGGGGTTGCTAGAGGTGCAGACATCGGCTGTGGGGTCGCCGGAGGTGCGGTCGGTGGCAGCGGGGTTCGCCGGAGGTGCGGGCAGGATGCACCGTCACAGGGGGGGGGGGGGGCGGTCACTACCGGACAAGAGGTCGCCGAACAGGGGGAGAGGGAGCAGGTCGTCGGGGCTATTCACCGGAGGAGGTCGGGACAGGGGGCGCGGTGGTGCGAACGGTGAAAGGGAGCTGGGCGGTGTGGGATGTTGGACGCCGGAGCAGAGGCCGGATCAGGGGGCGCGACGGTGTGGCCGGTGAAAGGGAGCTGGGCGGTGTGGGATGTCGGACGCCGGAGCGGAGGCCTGAAGCGGGAAGAGGCACCAGAGCAGAAGCCGGAGGCCGCGCGCGGTGATCGGTGACGGTGGGGCTGGGACGGGGACGCCGGAGCAGGCCCGGGCGGCGCGGCCAGAGCGCCGGAGGGGAGATGGCGCGGTCGGGCGCCGGGGGTGCGGGAGCAGCGGGGTCTGGGGGCGGTCGCGCGAGGAATAAAGGGAGAACAGGAGAAGGAGGATACAGGGAAGGGGGAGGGGCCGCCACATGGGGGGAAACAGGATTAGGGTTAGGGTTCCAAAAAAGAAGAAGAAGAAGAAATATATATATATATATATATATAAGATAACAAAAATATAATAATAATAATCATAATAATAACAATAATAATGATAATAAAATAAAAATTAGTTAATTATAATAATAATTATTATAATCAAAATATTTAAAATAATAAAACCCTTTGAAGATAACACACACATATATATATATATACATATATATATATATATATATATATGTACCTATATATAAACATATAAACATAGATATGATAAAAATATATATATATATACATATATAGACATAACATATATAAGCATATATATATATATACATATATAGACATATATACATACATACATATACACATATATAAACATATATACAATAAAAATAACTATAATAATAATAACACAATTTAAATAATAATAATAATAAAAAGGTCAACTTAACAGCTTTAATATTTAAAACGTTGGGTGAACACACGGTCACTCGGGCCGAACGCACGGTCACCCCTATCGATGCAGTGACCACGCACCGGCGCGAAACCGCCAACACAATTAAACTTTGAAAAACAATTCAAACCGATACAAAAAAAGAAGTAGAATAAGGGAATCTGCGGTTGGGGTGTGACAATTCTCCCCACCATGGACACTTTCTGCCTCCAGAAAGTCACCAAGCCAAAAGTCGGTCAAGATTCAAGTCCATGCCCAAACAAAACTAAAGGAACCGAAGAGAACTGAGACTCTCGAGATGACCTTACTCTACACAGGTCACACCCGACCGATTCAAGAGAAAACTGAAGTATGAGGTTGATGGGAGAACACAAAAGGGGTTCTCCACACCACAAGAGCTCAACTTGTGTAGAAAAAAAAATTAACCATCTAAATAGACAACCATATGAAAAGGGGGGGGGGGGGTCAACGTGGGAACTCCCAACCGATTCAAACCAAATATTATAGCACGATTAAAAAAAAACCTCCGTCGAGACATTGAACCCTCGACTAGAGTCAACAACCTTCAACACCAGGGAAAAACCATAGAAAACACTTTACCAGACATCAAGTCGGAAACAAGATCCATTGAAATCTACAAATCATAACCACATCCAACAAGCATATCTAAATCGAGGTCAACTTACACAAAGGTCTAACACACCTTACGAAAGACACATGATTTGCAAGATCCCATCAACACAAACAAGATTGCTTGGATTATAATTGAACAAGTTCATCATTGCTTCATATCAAAACAACGTAATTACAAAGATACTAAAACATTAACAACAGAAAAACAAGTACAAAAAGATCATAATTGTTCCACCGCAAACATGAAACACAAAACCTGGACCAAGGCTTCACACCCCTAGGAACACCTGACTGTGCACGAGCTTCACGTCGAGACCTGTGGCTGGGGCTCTGATGGCTGAAGCATCTCCTGCCTCACAGTCAGGTACTGACACTCTCCAATCACAGCGTCCTCTTCAAGCGACGCTTCCTGCAAAACTTCTCCAAATGACCCAGACAACCGCAACGATGACACATCTTTGGAGGGTTGCGATAGGATGGCTTTAAATGTCCGAAACGACCACACTGATAGCATACCACTGAACGATCTGACGAACCAGGAGCTGGGACCAAAGGAGATAACTCCTTAGGAATAGGTTTCTCTGGCATCCTTTCCTCGCCAGATGGAGAAACCCCATGAACAACTGGGTACGCTGGACTGCCAACCACCCACGCTTCGGACACCAAATCAGCTAAAAAATCTTCCTCCACCAGCTCCTCGAAACGATGGTCTTTAGAATGGAAGACCCGCTCCTTGATTTCTGGACGGAGACCCCCGGTAAAAAGAGAGGCCTTCGTGATCTCATGCGACGCCACCTCAGGGGAAAAGGCAATCAATTCCTTGAAATGGTTAACATATGCCTTCACCATCTATTGACCTTGTTGAATATGAATGAGCTCTCCCTTTTTCTTTTCCTTCACTTCTTTGGGTATCAATCCTTGGACGAAGATGGTTTTAAAGACATCCCATGTCATTCCATCTTGCGTTGACGGTGGGGCAACCACCTTCCACTGGTCCAGAGCTGGACCTTCAAACAATCCCATAACAGCACAAACCCTAACAGTCTCGGGAGTTCCCAATGTTCTAAAGATACTCTCCACTTCTTCAAGCCACTCTACTGCTTCTAACGGGCCTCGATCACCACGAGGAATAGGCAACGACCGAGAAGGACCAGAAACTAGGAATGACTCATCAAAAACTTTTGGGATCTTTCTGGGCGACATTCTCTGAACAACATAAAAGCACAAAGCCAAAAATCAGCATCCAATCAAATCTTAATCAAAAGGACAATCGCATACCAACAACTGGCTCACACGCCAAAAGTCCACTTTCTAAAAATCACCATTTCATTTCAAGACTAATTCCAAATGAAACCCACTTTCCGAAACAAAATCCAGTTTCCAAAATCATTTTCCTATTTCAAAAATCATTTTAGAAAGACAAGGTCAAACCATTGGTTTCAAATAAACACCCACATCATCTCATGAATCGTCGCATGCATGTCCATCCATTCCACTCACGTCATCCACAAACAAGTGCCTCTCTTGCACTTTTTTCACAAACCCGCACACATGCGATCATTCATATGGAAAACCAAGGGTTGAAACCAGAACAATTTAAATTTCAAAAATCCCTTTACCAATTTAAACCCATTTTAAAGAAATCACCCCCATTTCAAAATTCAACTTTAATTTTCAGAAACACTATCACACCAACCAGAACCAAACATAGTACAACTTACAAAGAATCACCAGAATGAAGAACTAGATGTTACGCTTAACCCGACGACATGGTAGTGAGCCATGCCCCGAGTTAGCATCAACAACTATGAGGAACTAAAACCATGTAATCAGATTCCACATGGGTCACTACCCCATGTGAAATCGCGACGTAACACTGGCTCAACTCCTTTTTCATTCCTCAATTCAAAACGAGGTCAAAAGACACAATTTCCGGACTACCCTTGGTAACTCGAGGATCAACACGAGTAGGAGTTCACAACTCTCTTCCCGCACCTACCTCTCGAGTTACGACAGTCTTAATCTCCTTCTACCGGACAACCCAAATAACAGGAACCCACCCTGATACCATTTTGTCACGAACCAGCCCGAGTCGACCCTGAATCGGTCACCCGAGCCGGTACGCTACAAGTCCCGAGGGGCGTTCCCGATCCCCCCGGGATGGCAACTAGTGTCGGGCATAGAAAAATTTAATCATTGGGAACGATTTCAGCCTGAACAGTACCTAGATCAAAATAAGAAGCAAACTAATCAAAACAACAACACTACCAAGAAAGAAACGAAAACTATACGACAACATACCTCCACGTGACCTCACGGGTCACCACCCAACCGAAAACCAACCTCGATCCAACACTGAGCGACTAAACCAGGAAAACCCTATACACAAAGGAACCTGCAGCTGAAAAGATGAAAGACAGGCATGACTACAAAAGTACTCAGTAGGTGAGCCCAACAACAATTCCCAAATCACTGCTAGTAAATAAAGAATCTATAAATTCCAGGTTTGAACTACAATGTATAAAAGTAAGCTTTCATAACGTTTCACTTGAAGGTCAAACACGAGACATTACTCTTATTCTTTTTCAAAAGTTGAGTTCCTTTCATTGGTTCCAAATTCATTCTAAAAGAGAAAGACGTGTTTCTTTTTCAAATTTTGCACAAAGAGAATAATGCATCTTCATTTGAAAACCATTTTCACAAGTATAACAGTATAAGCTGTGAAGAACACTGAATGTAAACAAGAAAGGAACATCAAGTAACCATGGGTGATCCTAAACATCCCTAGAAAACCCCTGGACGTACTCGGGTTCAGACTACCTGCCAACATGGTACTCCACAGTCAATAACCAACTGGCCTCCCTAACTTCCAACCAGTGGCACGCCCCACAAGGCCTTCCTACCAAGGGGGGACTAACCCGTCTAATCGGTGTTAGCCGACAACCGTCACTCGATTCTCTAAAAGACTCCCAGGAACCCACGGTGGTTTTAATAATACTGTGTAAGTGGGAGGCCCTCGCACGCGTGACTCACCTCACCACACTTGCCATCCCCTTACATAGACATCGATACACGACAATCCTCGAAGGGAAGTCCCCCTGTAGAGGAGCCCCTTAAGTACATATATATATATATATATATATATATATATATTCAGTTCACAATCAATAAAGTGCCAAACGGGCCGCCACATCAATTACGTTTAGACCATTTATTACCAGAGCATTTCCAAAAGATATGACACACACCATCACATTGAAAACCAGAAAACATACTTTGAAACTCATTTAAGGAAAACCAAACCACCACTGAAAAGTTCCAAAATCCAATTTAAAGGCCAAATGGGCATTTATTCTATCCATGTTTTTCAAGAAAATAACCACTTTCCATAAATGATACACCCGCCATTTCACACACACCAACCATTTCAAAACAATATTCAATAAGACTATCACATTTCATTAAGTACTCATTCAGCAACATCACAAGAAAGTCACACAATTAAATCCATGAAAATATTTTCAGTGCGATGCAATGAGTAAACAATTTTTCAATTTCAACAAGTCACGACTCTAGTAATAGCTATCCAATGCTACTATAAATTTATTGAAAAATAAAGAAATGACAAGGAATAAATAAATTTCTAAATTTAAAAGCAAGTGCAGTGGGAGACCTACCTTGACTTGCAGCTAGTTTGCGATGACACGACACGCCTCACACTTGCGCACTAGAAAACGCAAGCGGGAAAAATCGATAACGTGAAAATAGCTCGTGACATGCTGCAACAAAAGTAGAATGACTAAAACACGTAAACACCGCTTCAAAAAAAAGTTCAAAATAATGAGAACTCAAAAAGACAATGTATATATATATATATACATATATATATAAACATTGATATAAAATAATTTAAGAACAAAACAAACCTCACCTCGATTGGAAAACTGAACTCGATGATGCAACACACCTCGCGCAGGCATGTACGCACGTGCAAGCCAAAGACCACTGCGTTGGGGAATTATTCCGCCAACGCGCTGCAACAATTATCAAAACAATCAAAACAGCCAAACACTGGTGTAAAAAAAACTCAAACAGATTCACATCACCGAATTTACCACGGCATAAAGACACGCTCGACCCACGGGGTCGCATGCCAGTCAGAAGGGGCGGCGCGCTCAGGCACAGAGACCGTTGGGGGGGGGGGGGGTCGCGCACCGATTACCGGGTGCGCCGCTGGCCGGCGCAAGGCGGAAGCGGCTAGCCGGGCCGCGGAAATCCGGTATGCGGTCGGACGAAGGTGCGGCGGAGCTGACCAGAGCGCTGAAAAGGGTCGGGGGATGCCGATAGAGCGGTACCGGAGTGGGGAAGAGGTGCCGGCAGGGAAGGGAAACGCCGACGTGGTCACCAGAACAGGGCAGGGGATGCCGGAACAGCGCCGGACAGCAGAGGCGGGTCGTGCGTGGCCCAGGGCGGTGCACCAGATTGCCGGGAACAAGTTGGGAGAGGCCCGGGGGGCTGCTGGAGGCCGCTGGCCGGAGAGGGGGCTCACCGGAGAATTTGGCCAGTGGGTAGCAGGGTTTCTAGAGGTGCGGGCAGCGGCAGAGGGGTCGCCGGAGGTGCGACCGGCGGCAGCGGGGATCGCTGGAGCTGCGGGCAGCAGGTGCCGACATAGGGGTGGGGGGGGGGGGGTCGATGCCGGACAGGAGGTCGCCGGACAGGGGGAGAGGGAGCGGGTTGCCGGGGTTGTTCGCCGGAGGAGGCCGGGACAGGGGGCGCGGCGGTGCAGCCAGTGAAAGGGAGCTGGGCGGTGTGGGCTGTCGGACGCCGGAGCAGAGGCCGGAACAGGGGGTGCGACAGTGCGGCCGATGAAAGGGAGCTAGTCGGTGTGGGCTGTCGGACACCGTAGCGGAGGCCGAAAGCGGGCAGAGGCGCTGGAGCAGAAGCCGGAGGCCGCACGCGGTGATCGGTGACGGTGGGGCTGGGACGGGGACGCCGGAGCAGGCCTAGGCGGCGCGACCAGAGCGCCGGAGGGGAGATGGCACAGCCGGGCGCCGGGGGTGCGTTAGCAGCGGGGTCCGGGGGCGGTCGCGCGAGGGAGAAAGGGAGAACGGGAGAAGGAGGATACAGGGAAGGGGGAGGGGCCTCCACATGGGTGGAAACAGGATTAGGGTTAGGGTTCAAAAAAAAAGAAGAAGAAATATCTTTATATATATAAGATAACAAAAATATAATAATCATAATCATAATAATAACAATAATAATGATAATAAAATAAAAATTAGTTAATTATAATAATAATTATTATAATCATAATATTTAAAATAATAAAACCCTTTGAAGATAACACACAGTTATATATATATATATATACATATATCGATATATATATATGTACCTATATATAAACATATAAACATTGATACGATAAACATATATATATATACATATATAAACATAACATATATAAGTATATATATATATATACATATATAGACTTATATATATATACATACATATACACATATATAAACATATATACAAAAAAAATAACTACAATAATAATAACACAATTTAAATAATAATAATAATAATAAAATGTCAACTTAACAGATTTTATAATTAAAATGCTGAGTGAACACACTGTCACCTGGGCCAAACGCACGGTCACCGCTATCGGTGCGGTGACCGCGCACTGGCGCGAAACCACCAACATAATTAAACTTTAAAAAATAATTCAAACCGAGACCAAAAAAATAAGTAGAATAAGGGAATCTGCGGTCGGGCTGTGACAAGTACTATCAAATTTAATTTACAATATTAATAATCTCTATATCAAACATCATTATCTCACCAATAGGAACATTTAGTGATTTATCATTCCGTCAACCATGTGTTTTCTAATGTTTAACTTGCTACTGAGTCATTTTTCTAACTATCATTCAACATACAACCTCAAATCCTTAATTAAATAGTACTGAAATAAAATCCATATATATTCCATAATTGTTATAATAAGAATATCATAATATAGTTCATGAATCCAAAAAATACATATACAATAATTATTCTACTCATAACATAGTAAAATCATAACCTTGAACATGATCCCTTTAGATTTTCAGATCTATATTTCCTAAATGATTTGGACATTTATTTTTATAGTATAAAATCTCCATGAAGTTGAAACATTTCACATTAGAAACTTTTTTCTCACCCTTACAATCATAATCATTATGGACTTTCCCTCCACACTTATTGAAAACTAACATTCCTTTTAAGTATGTACCAAAGTGTTTCCCTCCAGAATTATCACATGTGGGAAAATGATCCATTCCATTATTCCCTTTATTTATCTTTTTACCAGTTTTGTTATTAATCAATTTCTTCCTTATGAAGCCATAATACTTAGAAAACTATTTTTACTTATGGTTATAACATTATATATTTCCTCATATGATGAGAATGTTTGAGATACTAGTTTCCTTCTAAATACTTGCATAAACCCATCAATGAAACAATGATTCTTACTATTTGGATTATGTGCATTGATGTGGTTCCCATTCCTTTCGATAGGCACCATTTATAAACAATTGAATACACTATATTATATCATAACTTCATGAAATATAATTAAAATCCCAACACAAGTGAAATACATAACATAAATTGAAAAATTTATACGTAGCTAATTTTATAATCATAAATAAGGTTTCTTTGAGGACATATTTACATTTAAATACTTCATAATGGTTTTTAAAAGAATAAGAATTATCCTAAGAATATACCCTATGAGTTTCAAACCAGGTGTATAGTAAGTCCCATTGTCATGTACCAGGTGACCCCAATTCAGACCTGGAACACGTTGTCGAAGTTGTTACCCCTTAATATATTTATTCCAAAACCACATCCACTTACAACATGTAGACTGAGATGTATTTCTTCGAAGAATCAAATGTTATACACCTTACCAAAATTATGGGATTTTTCTCTATACTTATCCTCAAATTCTACATTAGGGTTACATTTTCTAATATATGTTTTATAAATATAGTTTCCAAGGATCCATATAAACTTTCTTTGAAACCGACTGTAATGCCCTGACCCAAGTTGCCCAGAGTTGATGCATTATTTTATTACATTGGAATGATTAAAAGGAATAAAATCCCAAATGAATGATCAGTTTAGCAGTCTTGGATGAACATATTACATTCATGATACTCATAATTCATTACGAAAACAAATAAAACATGTTACAATATGAAATAAACTACATCCTTGAAAGATTATTAAAAGTTTTATTCTTCATAACCTAGGGAAAGGAAACATAAGAAAGGGGTGAGATCAGATGCTCGGTAAGGGTAAGCAATACAATGTAAGTTATTGTAAACCTAAACATTAGGCATGGTGAATAACTAAAAAATCCTGCCTTTATAAATATACTTGAGCATACTATGGTAGGGATACAAGCTAATTAAATAAGGTCACATAAATTATCATACGAGAATGAAACCTAACCATTGATTTTATACTAGTCAAATAATTACAAGGTTTATAAATTAATAATATAATAATGAGGGAATGCATAATTTTGTACATCTAAAACATATTTTCAAGACCTTGGACAAGACTTCTGAAAATACTTGGGTAAGGCCTCAGCCAAAACCCGATTCTATTTTATCTCAAGAAACCTAAAAATGCATCGAAAAGATATAACAGGACCCACCCTTCACTTTCTAATTACAATTCATTCCTCATATTAATGGGGATAAAGATAAACAACTTTAACATATGAAATAACTTTCCTAAATCTGTACACATAAACACTAACAATTCTGAGTGGTATTGTGAATGGTATCAAGATAGTACATCAGTAGTCAAACTAATAATAAACTTTTAAATTAAATATTATTGATGATAAAAGTAATATATTGACCTCAATAATACATATAATTAAATATATATTTTTAAATATACCAAAACACTCTAATAAAACAGTTGATGAATTTTTGAGAGAAATATACTTTTGCATTGAAAAGAAGAGTTCTTTTGTAAAACCATTTATATTTGTTATAAAATCATATTATAAACATGTATATCCCAAAAAATAATATTGAAGGAAATTGAAATTATATTTGAGGCATAAATGATGTCCCACTGAAGTGAAATCATGTAAAAATATTCTTTAATAAGCTTTAGAAATAAAACATTTTAGTGCAGTTTTGGGAATAGATTTTAAAATGGAAAGTCATGTTTGTTTTCATAAAAAAGAAATGAACCAAGATAGGGTTTCATGATAAATTTTCGGATTTTATAAAAACAATTATTTATTAAAATATATTACATACTTTACTTTATAATGGGTAATAATTCAAGAAGTTCCCTTGAATCGGGCATGTTTATCGAGAACAATTGAGAGGGAAACCGTTTTAAAACATGAATATCCCCATCATAGAAGGATGATATGATCTGGATGTATGATTTTGGAACATGTAAACATAATTTATAAGACATATACAAAAAAATAATCCTTACATTTGAGTAAAGAAGTGAAAGAGTAACCTTAAGCTAACACGATGGTTCATGTAGAATTGCTTACCACTTTGTAATCAATTGAATTATATGACCCAAAATTAATAATCATAAAATGATAACTTGAACCCCATGAAAATAAAGATATTATTTATATGAAACATTAATGGGAAGTTTAAATACACCATAAACAAGAAATAATGGTGAGTAAGGAGTGTCTCACAAAAATGGAAGTGAGATGAGAAAACCCTTACTTTATGTCCAAATGTGTTCTTCACTTGACCTTAACATCATGGATAATCAAATTAAATCTGTTAATTAAATTATTCAAAACCTTATATAAATTTGATTTATTTAGTATAATTTTATATATTGATTATGGCCATTCTAATGAGTTATAAGATACAAATTTATCGCTTAGAATCATTAGTTTCCTTGGTTTTCACGATCAGTATACTTGTATATGAGAATGAAAGTTCTTATGGGGTGGATATAATACTCCAGAATTGAATTTATATATTATTAATAAACATAAATAAGCTTAAATTTTTATTTATATATATATAATTTAGTTACATGGTATGAGTATTAATCAATAGATAAGACATTAATGATAATGATTTAGATTTTTTTGTCGGTATTTCGATTATTACAAACTAGTTTTATCGTATGAATTATTAAATGAATATATACTGGTTAAAGAAAATTAATTTTTTTATAATACATATATTATATTCTATTTCTACCATAAAAATGGTTTCATGACCATCTTTGAAGGATAAATTGATGAACAAAAGTTCGTCCTCCACGAAGGTTGTAAATTAGAAACTCCCCAATGATGATTTCATTTTTAAAATAAAAGAGAAAGATCAAGGAGATTGGTGATGAATATTTCATTAACAAGATATAATTATAGTATATATATGATACTAGTGTTATCATTATCATTTTACCAAAGGATGTTAGGATATGATAAAAAAATAAATAACATAAAAAGAAATTAAAAGGAAAAGGACGATGATTTTACCTTTTGAATACACCTACATGAGAACCTCCTTTGGGGATTGGTTTTGGTATTTTGGATAGAAAAAGGGCTCTTAGATGTGGTTAATGACTGGGTAATATTAATTGGTCAAGAATCTGATAAGATTCAAGGCTTAAATGAGTGAGAGAAGAGGGAGTGAGGGGTGGTTTTTATAGTAGAGGAGAGGGGTGAGTTTTTAATATCTTATTCATTATTCTGTTATTTTTTTTCAAGAACATGTTATTTCGAGCGAAGTGTTCTTACATCAGCCACACATCACCTATTACTCAATAAATTAAGTATTTTTCATTTATTGTAAATTATTGTATTTTACTATTCACTAAAAGGTCAAGTATTTTAGAAAAATTCAAAAAACTAATCCAACCATTTTTTGATATGTATAATCCATAAATGAAATCCATTTTATGAAAATTAATTTATAAAAATGAGAAATTTAATTTTTAATTAAAACATCAATTACTTAAAAAATACTATTTTTAAAACTAAAACAGATTTTATAACACCATAAAAAATTTACTATGGTCTTATAAAATTATTCAAAAATCATAGGAAAAAAATATTTTTTTAGTAAAAAAACTTAGGAAAATAATTTTGTTTTAATTCAATTTATTAATCATAAAATTGTGATTAAATATTTATTACTCACAAAAATACCAACACTTAGTTGTTAATTTTTAAAATAATAACTTTCATTTATAAGGTGCCTAAATTTTATTTATAATTTCATGGGTGAAGTTACTATCCATAAAAATCGTATTACTATTTATAAGGGTAAAATTACTATTTATAAGAGTAACATTACTGTTTATAAGGGTAACATTACTATTCATATGGGTCAAGTTACTATTCACAAAAAAATAAGTTTGTCCTATTAGACTCTAAAATTATGACTGATCACAATGGTATATGTACATTTTTCAAAATTCAAATAACAAAAGTGTAAAAAATTATATTTATTATTAATCGTGAAAGTGTGGCAAGAAGGCGGGTAAAAGAACATTCAAAAGTTCAATAAGATTTTATATATAATTTTTAATATAAAAATAATTACAATGTTCTAAATTGGATTAATATATATATATATATATATATATATTATGACATTAATAATTAAATTAAATTATAATAATTATTTAATGATTTTTTAACTACAATTCTATATTTTTCCATATTCCTCAAAAATTGAAACTTCTCAGAAAAATACTAAAAATTCACCCTTGAGTAATTTTGACATTCCAAATTCAAGATTTATATTAATTTTACCAATAAATGTAAATTTCATTATAAATATGTTTCATTTTTGTGAAACTATTATAAATAAAATTTAATAGTTGTTATTACTGTTCAAATTGCTATGTTTAATGTCAATGTTATAACTATCCTGTTTAAATAATTATAATAACAAGGTTTTATTTTTCTGAGAATTAGTGTTGGGTAAATTAAATTATATATTAAATTTATTTGTAAATATATGGGGTGTTACAATTACCTCCAACTCCTATTCACCATACTTCTCCCATTTTCCCATTTAATCCAAGTGGTTTAAGAGGGCTTCATCATGTTTAATCATGCTTGGTCTAATCATTTCCCTACCATATTCTTCTTTCTTATTTTATTTTAATTTTTGATCTATTGGAAGAGTTCTTAGGAGATTAATCTATTGGAATAATGTGGTGTCATTATACATTATGGGTATTAAGTTTATGAATTATAGAGGATATCCCATAAGGGGATGTGCATGCCACCATCCATCGTTTATTTTGAGCTATGTTTTCCTAGGTCTTTTATTTTGTTTTCGGGGTGAATTTGGGTATAATTAACCATTTTGTGTGTGTATTAATTGGATTTGATATTTATTTGTCCAAGAATCTTGTTGTGGGTAGATTTTACTCCATTTTTCCATGGTTGGACGCATTATGCTTCCTGGTGTGTCTATCATTGATTATTTCATTATGGTATTTTGGTATTTGATATGTATTTTAATAATTTATCAATGTTTATGGATATGATAAGTTCTCATGGGATTGATGAAGGTCATTATGACATTGGGATTAACTTGTGGGTCACTGTTTGAGGAATGTGGATCCATGAAAAACTATTTAAAATTGAATCCTTGTCTTCTTTTCTATTTTTAATCCATGCCTTAAACTTCCTAAATAAAAATGGTATAATGTAATCCTATTAGTGTTTCTTAAAATTCCTTAAGAGAAATTTTCCATTGAAAATTGGTAACATATGGGTGTTCTTTTTTGGGATGATATTAAAAGGAATAAACATATTTTTTTAGAAAATGGTTTATACACTAGAGATGGGATTGAATTTTTCTGGGGCTGTCTTTTTTGAGATGTTTTTTTGATAATTTATGATTTTTATTTGATATTGTAATTTGAGTGTGGATGTGTAGATATTTTAAAATAATTTTGTGTTTTAAAGGATTTTTTAAAATTTTGTTTCATGATTTGATATTTAAAATATGAAATTTCAATCTGGTTTTCTTAAGGACTTTTCTGAAGGCCCTTTTAACACATTATATGTAACGATTTAAATTTTTTGATCTATAACCTTGTAGTTCGCCATTGTTTCATATGTGGATATTTATGCATGTTTTATGATTTGAATGTGGTTTCTTATGATTATTTTGTGTTATAATTTAATGGGGAGGGGCCAATTTAATAAGGGATTATTTTGAAAGGAGTTGAGAGGAGTTTTAAACATTATTGATGTTATATGTGATTATTTCCCCGATTAATCTACTCAAATATAGAATGTTAGTCATGCAAACCCAAAACCTCAGGTAAGGAGGTCTAGGTAAAGTACTACTTGGAATGTGAAAACCTACATAGCCCTTATAATACATTTCTACACTAACTAAACATTACAATTTTATTTATGTTATTACCACTGGCACTTGATGTAGTTCTCCATATCCATCCACACAGTACTGGATATAGATGGTTATGGATGTATAGGATTGATTTTATAATGATATTGTATAAGGATCCTAGGTTTCATTGACCTTAGTTCCATAAATCTACACCCATGACACCATTTATTTTATTTCTCATTTTATGTTTTTTAGTTTTTTTGTTTACATTTATTTATTTTCATTCACTTTTATTAGTGGATTATTTTTCTATTTATTTTGAGTTGTTTTTGTGATTTTCCCAATTTTTTATATTATTATGTTACTTAAGTTAAATCTATTTTGTTAATGTTTTTTACTTTCATGTATTTCCTTTATTTTTTTAGAGTGTAATTATTTCCCTTTAGTTCTTTCTAAGTAGAGTGTAAAATGTGGTATTAAAAATTGGATCATTATGCATGGGGATTGTGGAGGATACATAATAGGATTTTTTATCACACATATATATTTTGGGTTCAATATATGTTCTTCTTGGTTGCGATAATTTTTATCAGGGTTTTAGTTCAAGTATAGTGGTGATAATAATCATAGGGATATTTTTTGGGGCACATGAATATTGTGATTGAAATTGTTTTATCTAAGTATTTTATTTATTTTGCATATAATTCCATGTTTTAATTTTCATTAAGTATATTTTGGTTAATATTGAATCTATAATTAAAATTTTATTATTCTCATTTTTTGATCCTTTCTGTTATGCCTCATTTATTTCATTGTATTATTGAATTTTTTTATTTTTGTGTTTGTTATCATCCAAGTTATGAAATTGTCATGTAATACTTCTTGGTGGAAGTAATATGTTATCCCTGTTTCATTAAGGAAAATCATTCCCACTTGTGTATTAATTATTCCCATGAAATAATTTCTAACCCATGGATACTGTGGATTACATTTTGGTCTTTTAAAATCCCAACTAGGGTTCTAGGATCAAGAGTTTCTTAGTTTGATTCATCAATGTTGAGGAGTTTCAAGAGTTTTAAGAGAAGTGAAAAATAAATATTTGTATTCCTTGAAGAGGTTATATTTGTATAATAAGTCTGAATATAAAAGTGAGATGTTTAAATAGTATTTGGAGAAATATAGGATTAATTATGAGTATATTTTCCCATAAACTCCATAACAAAATTTTGTTTTTGAAAGGAATAATCAATGTTTGGTTGAGATGGATGAAAACATGTTAGTTTAAAATGGTTCTTCTCATTTATTTTTTGAGGTATAAAATTGGGGAAATAGTAAAAATTAAAATCAATTTCCAAATCATCTATCCTCTAATATATATCCATATGATATGTATTATTACAATATACCTAGATCATAGTATCTAAGGATATTTGGTTGTCATTGTGTCATCAAAGTTTAGGGTTCAGATTTGTATAAGTTTGATGAAAGAAAAGTTTGAGGAATTTTCCTTGAATATCAACTAAATGTAAATAGGAATCACTTATATAATAATAAATTTGAAAAAATGGTTGATTTTACTAATGTTAATGTGTTTTGAGAACACATATAATGGTTTTATGAAATAATTAAAACTTTATAAATTAATCAAAGAAGATAAATAATTTACTGGACAACTGGATAAATATTACATTAATGTAGAGTATCTAATTTATAGGAATTATGAGTATATTCATATATTTATAGTTATTTAGAATTAATAAATTCATAACATACACGTTTTAGGAGGAAATAATATGTTAAAATATCATTAATGATCATGGACATACTTGGATATCTTTAAGAAAAACATCTTATACCTCAATGATTTCATATGTTGAACCAAGTAGTGTGAATGAAGCATCTATGTATCAAGATTTTATTCATTCCATTCATGTTAAGATGTATTATATTGATAATAAAAACACTTGAGAGATTGTTCCAAATCCAAAAACAAAAATATTATTGGAATAAAGTAGGAATCCTCTAAAAACCTGAATGATATGGGAAAAGTGATTAGGAAAAAGGAAAGGCTTATATGAAAAGGGTATTCTCATATTGTAGGAAAAGACTTGGATGAGAAATTTTATTTGATTTATAGGATTGAGACAATATGTATTTTTCTTGAAATATCCACTCAAAGGAGATACAATATATTTCTAATAGATGTGAAATCATAACTTCTCAATTATGAATTTGAATAAGAGGTGTGAATTAAGAAACTCATATGTGTTGTTCTTAAAGATGAAGAAATACATGTTTCTAATATGAATAAATCATTGTATGGGTTAAAATAATATTTAATAAAATGGTATTAGAATTTTGAATCATGATTGAAATTGTTGTAATTCTATAAAGGAATAGTGAATAAAAGCCTATACATCAAAGAAATGTTGATGGTATGTCTCAGAATATTTATTTATATTGATGATTTTTTTCCAAAAACGAAGATATTGTTTTCACGGAATTTTACACTTAAATGAATGATAGTTTGAGCATAAAATAAGGAAAATATATCACTTCTTGTCAAAAAATAATTTATCTTATATGGATGAAGATACAAGTACATGATTTGAAAGTTGAAGCAAGGTTATCCTTATTGGTGGGATGTAAAAATCAGAGTGCTATAAAATTTTCATGAAATACATTGAAATATTATTTATCAAAACTCATACTACATTATCATGTATTTATTAATATGGAATATGTTCTAACAAAAGAACATGTTTATTATATTTTTTCAAAAATTACCTAAAGATGTGTTTCATAAGTCATGGTTGAGATGTGAGTTCAATCTCGACATTCTCCAGGATACTGTATGGTGTCCCATCCAATATATCATTTTTTTCATTAGATGATTATATTAAAGGGTCATAATGACCTAAATATAAATCCAAATATATATAATTTATAAATAGAAGTATAAATCTCTAATTAAGTGGCATATATATTTAAGGGTGATTTTTCCAAATGGAAAATCTACAATTACATTGTTCACAAGTTTTGTGTATGTTTGTAAAGTTTTATTTTAAAGTATTTGAAAATTAGTTAGTGGATGAAATATCTCAATGTGTTTATTGAGTATGTTTTGAAATAAATTTGGTTAACACATGTAAAATAATAGTTTTGAGAATATGAATTTTGAAGATAAGTGGAAGTGGAAGCTTGAGCGTTACTTTTAGAAGTAATTGTGAGATAATTTTTTAAATAACTTTGACATAATTTTTTAGTATCCCTGTTTCCAACCCAGATTTCACTCATAAAATCGTAGAATAATTAAAAAATGATTTATTTTCAAATATAAGTGTGACTTATGTTCTATGGTTGGTAACAAAATCCAGGGGGTATTATTAGTACCCTAAAGTAGTTTGAGAGTGAAGATTTCCCAAGTGATGTTTATTATATAATAAAGGAAATTATTAGTTTAAGGTGGAGATGTAGTGAAAAGTAATCCTAGACCCAAAAATATTGATAAAACATATATATGTGTGCCACATTAAATCAATCATACATCAAATGTTTATTAACCCATATAAAAGAAATTATTTTCAGAACTTTTCAAATGATATCTCAAAAGGGTAAATTCTAAATTATATCAGTTGATACCAATAATTAAATTATTTAAAAATAACATAGCCTAATAAAATTTATTTATTGACTAATGAAATAAAAATTCATGAAATATTTATCTTTTATATGAAGAGAAGGAAAATAAATTGAAATCAAAAAACTAATTTTCTTAAAACTTTTATAACATTATCATAAAAACAAAGCTACACATCAATTTTAATAACATTTTTGAAAAGAGAAAAACGAATAATTTTTAAAATATTATTTCAAATAAAAATTTCAGTAATATAATCTTGAATAATATATAAGGGTTAAATAGAGAAAATGTGAATTAGAAGATAAAAAATATACGAAAGTGGGCTGAAATGTATTTATAATATTTTAAAACATATTTCTAGAAACTTACACCAATAAAAAGAATTATAAAATATTATTTTCAAATGAGATAAAGATCAACATTATATTTTAAAATGAAAATAAATTTCTTATTTATAAATAATGAAATAAAATATTTATGTTAAGAATTAACATTGACATTGGGGAGAAAGATCTAATAGCGAGGATTACAATTATTCTTTAAAATGTTATATATTTATAAATAAATAAATCCATCAAAGAAATAAAATTTTGAAATTAAAATTTAATTTAACCATATAGTAATAGAAATATAATTTTATAATGTGAATGATATAATATATCAATCATTTACGAGGATGGTCATGGAAGAGATATAATGACTCAAGCAACTGAGATTGAGATGATGAAAACCCTCACAACTTTGGTAAATTTTAAATAAAAATATGTTGAAAGATAGAACCTAAGATGAATTTTTAAATAAAATTAATTTAATGAATATTTTCATAAAAAAACCCATGGGATATTAGATACACTATATATATTTAAATAATAGTTAATATGGATCATATCTTAATGAAGAGAAATTAAGATGAGGTACTCTTGAATTTTATTATATTACGATGTAAAAAATAAAAAAATAAGTGTTGTATGAAAATAAATGAAAATATCCCAAAAATAATAGGATTTAAAATATAATACAATAATATTTTATAATTTACCCAACATAGAAGAATATATTTTAAGACGAAATATTATAACTTAATGAAAGGAAATTGAGTTAAAAAGAACTTTTACCTTGGATTATTCTGAGTTAGAACATGATATAAGTTTCTATATAATAATCACAGAGTAAATAAATATATATTTCAGAACATTATTCTTTTATATTACCTTTTATATTAATATTGTATATTAATTTATTACATAGTTATTACTTATTTTTTTGTTTGTTTTGATCAGTAGTGGTTAATAGTTTCAACTCCTCCGTGTTTGTTTCGATATAATAGTCTCAGTCACCATTACATGATAATGAAATAATAATACCTACAATATTAGAATTTATATAATACTAGTTTCTAAATTATTTATGAATTTTTAGTTTCATTCCATGGGTGTTTTGAGTGTGATTTGTAATATTGTAATCTAAAACGAATAAATTTCAGTTATTTTTAAAAAACACACTGTATTATATTAATAATGAATAAATTATTAATATTTAATTTAAATAAAAAATACAAAATTATTTATTTTTTAATATCATATATTACTACGTTTTATTTTCTTTATAATCATCCATGATACAATTTTTAATCATCGTTCATGTATGTTGTTAAACCGACCAAAACACGAAAAAGTTATAATCAATGGATGTTTATAATTTTGAAGTTATTTTATTATAATATCATCATTATAAAGGTATAATTAAATTTTTTGTATTTTATTAAATTTATTATTCACAATTTTTAAGAGTTATACTATGAATATAAATGAAAAAAAGGATAATATTTCATTACCTACAAAGAATAAATCATGTCTTCTCTTATAAGACATCTTAACTATGAAGAATTTTGGTAATACTATTGATACCAGAAACTATAAAAAGTGTGAGAGTGTTATATAATTAAATATGGAAGATTATATGTAGGAATTATAATTAGTATTTTTGGTTTGAAAGGGTGTTGGATAGATCATTTTACAAGTGATGAGGAGTGTATTTTTCAAAAATAACCATTCCTTTTTGTGAAAGTCAACAATGTTTTCATATGAATATCCTATAAAATGTTAATGGAATGATGGAAATTAAA
The DNA here is from genome assembly GCA_963277665.1 of Viscum album. Taxonomy (NCBI): domain Eukaryota; kingdom Viridiplantae; phylum Streptophyta; class Magnoliopsida; order Santalales; family Viscaceae; genus Viscum; species Viscum album. Next base: position 1,837,037,552 of record OY728161.1, read on the forward strand.
AATTTATCTCATGATTACAATAAATTTATAATTTATAGATATATTTTATCAATCAATGACATTATTTTATCAATTAATCTCATTTTACCCTTTATTATGGAAGTAAATTTTACCTGGGTAACTATTTTTTTTCTTCCAAAAAATAATATTCAGATTAATATATGATTTTTACTAGATCAATCAAAAATATTAAATCCATTTTATCATAATATATTTCTAAAATTGATAATAATAAATTTTAATATAAGAATACATAAAAAATAAAATAGAATTTTTCGAAAAATATATTTTAAAGCATAAAAATGCATTTTTTATTTTTTATTACCATGTAAGAAATGTTAAATGAATAATAAATAATATTTTTATATATAAATTAAATAATCTTCATTATAATAATTATTCAATAGTGATCAATTTAGTTTATTTTGATAAAAATACACAACATATTGAAAAAAATCATTGAACAATATGCATTCTTTTACATTAAATAATATTCTATTTTTTATAATCAATAAATAGTCAAAGATTCAATTTTTTAAATTTTATTATTTATATAAAAAATATATTTCATCAAATTTTATACTTTAAATAAGAAAAGTGTATATTTTAAATAAAAACATAAAATATATTATAATAATTTTTTTAAAACTAAAAACATTTATACCTTCATAAATAATTAAATTTTTATTTATTATAAATCATTTACTATTGATTAGATGTTATTTAAATTATATGAAAATACTTATGTGTATTTTAAAAATCCATTTTATTGAAAAAATTATTTAAAATTAATAAATTTAACAATAATGTTTATTTTATAAAATTATTTCCTTAGAATAAAGGGAATTTTTTCAAATGGATAACTATCTATTTTCTAATATAAAATAATTTAATTTATTTAAAATAAATTATTTATAATGTAAATATACATATTATAAATCTAAATAAACATTATTTATGTCAAATACATACCAATAATTTTGAATTGGTAATATGATCACTGATATTATACACAAAGGCCATATACCATTTTATAAAGGGTAGACAACGACTATATTACCCCTTTTATGTTATATGAATTCATTCCATTCTAACTTCAAAAATCATACTTCTCATTCATTTAATTTTCCTACAGGATTTAAAAAATTCTTTATCCATTTATGATTTTTTTTCTCATTACTGGTTTTGTTCAGTTAACAGTTATTATAAAGGGTGAAGATGATCTAGGGTATTTAATAGTTGAAAAAATATTATTATTTTATATTTATTATCCAATTTTATTTTATTAACTTTTAATAGATGTAATCATCCATATAATTTTACATTGTTTCATGTACTTTTTCTATAATGTTCCATTATGATTGAATAAATTATTGAAAATTTGATTCATTTCTTATTTGATTTATTTTCTACAAATATTAAATTAAATATAAATAATAAAATAACTAACTTAGGAAAATAAGATTCATTCTTAAATCTTGGATGTTATATTCTCTCCCCCACCATTAAATAAATATTTTCCTCATAATTTTGATTATATCTCGCTAATAAAAATATAAAATCATGTCCGTAAGTCATATATGGATTGAGATTTAATTTATAATGAGATATAAACCCCACTCTCTTGGATAATCCAAGAAACTAATATTTTCAGTCATAATAGGAATATGTTTTGTTTTTTTTATTTTTCAAAACATTTTTTCAAAATATGTCACTTTAGTTGGTTAAATATTTTGGTGTTTCAAGAGATACACCATACATTTCTTAATATTCATGATCATGTTTCCAACCATATACTAAAACCAAAATGGTAATAATGAATCATGATTATATTATATAAAATTAAACGATCTTATGAGTATTAAACATCAATCATAATATATATTATCCATTGAAACCATAATTTTAAGATATGATAGTTTCAGTTCAACTATGATATAATTTTATCAAAATATATCACTTTTAATTTAACATATCTTCCATAATTTTTCTCTTCCTAAAGTCAACAATTTAGTACAAAAATAACTAAACTCCAATTTCAAAAAACCTGTAGTTACATTAGATCCACACATAAATATATAACATACATATATGTTTCGTGTGGAATAAATCATACATCAATGATTTATTAATCCATAGAAAGGAAATGGGTTTCATAAAATTTTAAATGAAATCTCATAAGAAGAAATTATTAATTGAATTATTTGATACCCAAAATTTAATCACCCATAAGGAATATATCATATGAGAATTTAGAGGGTTATTACTGAATAAAATTATATAAAATATATATCATTAAAATATGTATAGGAAAAAGTAAAGGAAATTGTAAAAATAATTTTATTATATGTTTTATAACATTGTCATAAAAATAAAGTTACAAGTCACTTTTCAAAAATGGTTTTCAAAAATTTGAAAAGAATACTTTTATAAAACATTATTTTGATGATAAAATCTAATAATTTTACCAAAAAAGTATATTAATCTTAAATATAATAAATATTATGTGGAATATGTAAAATATTTGGAATTAAGAAGAAATTTTATTTTAATACTCTAAAATATTGTTTTTAAAAACCTGCACCGATAAAAAGAATTGTAATTTTTTTTGAAAAATAGATAAATAGAAATATGAATGTTATTAAGATAATAAATATTTTTATTTCAAAATAATAAAAGAAAATATTTTTTTAGAAATGAATATGGATATGTATGAGAGATATCCAATAAATCGGATTTTAATTATTCTTAACAATATCATATTATTTTGAAGGATAGCAACGACAACAGTGGTACTCAGGTTGATGATGACTGGCGACGACAATAGTATTCTCATGTGGATGACACCGGTGATTCTAAAATATGGATCTTACTGGGGTTTTCAGATGGTTTGGAATTTTTAAATTTTTAATAGGGTTAATTTTTTTATTCCAACTAGAATGTAGGTTATTGCTCATCCTTAAAGCGGCTTTTGAAAATCAAATATAAAATTGATTATGAGTGAGGAACATAGACTGAGTTAAATAAAACCCTTATGAATTTTATAAATTTTGAATCACAATACTATGAAAGAGAGGACCTAAGTTAGACTTTTAAATGAATTTAATTTCATGAAAAGTGTTATAATAAAATCCATGAGGAAATATATAAGCTGCAGTAAATAAAATAAGTGTTAAAGATGGAGTGTATCTCAATAAAGGGAAATCGAGACGATGCACAATTAAAATGTCATATTTCATGATATAAGAATAAATTTTAAACTTTATTATGAAAAGGAATTAAAAAACTAAAAACATAATATAAAGTAAAATATAATTCAGACATAAAATATAATTTATGCAACTTAAAAGAATGAAATTCTAAATGAAAGATTATAACACAATCAAAGGAAATTAACTTAACAAAAACTGTTACCCTGGATTTTAGCCGACTCAATAATACTATATATTCTTATATAATACTAATAGAATCATTAACTATATATTTATAACCTTATTCATATGTATTAATTGTTATATAAATATTTTATATTTATTTATTTCATAGTTATTACTTCTTTTTTGTTTATATAGATCAAAAGTGGTTAGTTGTTTCAATTGTTCCATGTCTATTTTGGTAAAATTGTCTCGATAATCATTCTATGATAATGAATTACATTATGAGTTATGAATCTACATGTTCATTCCATTAGAGTTTTATGTATGATTTGTAAAGATGAAATCCAAAACAGTCTTGTTTCTTTAATTTTTAACCAACATAAGGTGATATATGAAAAATGATTTAAATATTTATATTTCCATTAAGTAAACATAAATAAAAAAATTTCCTTATTAATATAAAATATTACCATTGATTAAGATTTCATAACCATCCACGATAAATATTTATAGCATCGTTCATGTAAGTGGTTGGAAAGACAAAAAAACACGTTATAATAAATAGATTAGTATGAGTGTAAGGATATTCAATAGATTTACATGAGGTGATATATAATATTTTTTAAGTTGTATAGTATAAACATAAATGAAAAATAATGATAATAAGTCATTAATTATAATGAGGAAATTGTATCTTCTCTTGGAAACCTTCTTAGTTTTGAAGGATTTGGGTAACCTATTGAGTCCATAATCTACCCAAATCAGGAAATAATTATAAGGGAATCTTATGTGTTAATGGATATATATTAATTATAATTTTATATTTGGGTTATAAGAGGGTGGAGGGATTGATTTATAAGCGAGGTGGAGTATAATTTTAACAAATAACCACTCCTTATTGTATAATCCAACAATATTTTCATGGAAATCCTCTCAAAAAGTGTCATGGCAAGAAGGTAGGTAGAAATTTATCACATAAATAAATCAAACTGATATATTATGGATATATTTTTTCAATTTAATTAATTAATTTAAATATTTATCTCATTTTGACCTTAATCGTGGTAACTAACTTTTACCTTGGTAACTTATTTTTTCCCAAAGGAAAATTTACTTTGTTGCCCGATTTTTACATAATGATTAAAAATATGAAATCCAATATATTTTATTTAATTTAAAAATGTTATAAAACTTAATTTTTAAAAAATAACACTTAACACATGGTAAATTTTTTTCAAAGAATATCATTTTATGAAAAAATGAATTTATTCTTTTTCACTGTGAGGTAACAATCATAAAATGAATTATAAATTATATTTATATATATTTAAAAATATTAAATTTCATTAAAAATGTTCTACAATAGTTTTCAATTTAGTTTATTATGATTAAAATATGAAACATATATAAAAAATAAATCATTGAAAGATATATTGTTTTAACATTAAATGATATTATAATTTTTTAAACCAATTATTAATTAATTAATAAATATTTATTCAATTTTATTTTTTATATAAATAATTAATTTTATTAAAATATATTCTTTAAATATGATCAATTTATCTTTTAGATAAAAAACATAATATACAATAAAAGTAATATTTTTAAATTAAACATATTTATTTGGACATGAATAATCAAATTTTTATTCATCAAAATTTATTTATTATTACTTAGATTTTATTGAATTATATTAATAATCATTAATTGTATTTTATCAATACATTTTTATTAAAATATTTAATTAAAAGGAATAAATTTTTAAAAAATGTTTAATTTTAAAAAATAATTTATTTAGAGTAAAATGGATTTTCTTTAGTGAATTAGTATCTTTTTTCAATTATAAATTCACTTATTTAATTTCAAATAAATTATTTATATTTTAATTATATATATATTTAGCGTCTAAATAAACTTTATTTATTTCAATAATATACTAGTAATTCTGAATCAGTAATATTTTTTATAAGTATTATATTCAATGGATATATACCCTATTTTATCAATCAAATATTACCTATATTCTTCCATTTATATTGTATAAATTTATTCCTTTTTTTAATTCAAAAATCAAACTTCTCATTCCATTATTTTTAGTTTATGGTTTGAAAAAATTATTTCTATATTCATGATGTTTTTTGTCATTGTATGTTTAATTGTTCTAGTTGTGATTCTTAAGGATGAAGATGATATAGCTGATTTCTTAGTTGTGAAAATATTATGATTTTCTATTTATTAATCAATTATAAATTTTGTAATTTTAAGGGATATAATAAAACATTTTATATGAGATATGGTTTCATATACCTCATGTGTAATTTTATGTTTATTCTATAATAATGTTTTGATTCATTACAAATAATAACACAAGTAACTTATAGAAATAAAATGCATAATTAAATCTATAATGTTTAAAAGTGGATGTGACTAGTGAAATTGTTGATTTATTTGGTTGAAAATACATTTTTCAACACAATGTAAACACATGAATCAAATTATAACTTAGATGAATTCATGTATTTTTTAGGAGGTTAAGGTTATGTGGATGTTTGTATGTATTTAAAAGAAGAATGAAATTGAAGATGTGTTTTTCAGCTCTTTTGAGAAGTGATAGAAAAATAATTCTTCAATAGCCTAACTTACATTGTGATTTTCTTGAAAAAATGATGTTTTGGTGAGACAAAATATATCGAACTGAAATGTAAAGTCTCAAATCATGTTTGATTTTAGAGATGTGATGATTCTTGAGAAGTTCTTTCACAATGTATAGATCATACCACAATATATGGTCAATGATTTTATTTTTTTCATTCTATTATGTGAGAGAAAAATGATTTAACCAAGAGGTAGGTAGTTGTATTGTGAAGTAAATAATAATACTATACTAGTTTTTCCCATGATAAAAGTTATTTATTGCGGAAATTATAGTCACAATGTAATGAGGAGTGTCATGGAATAATTATTCTAGGGGAAGAGTCAGTTTATGGAAAATTGGAGGTAACCATTTGGTAACAACACATTTTACAATATGATGCACCTTTTCACACAATGAATAGTGTTATGGTCAAGTTTCAACTAAATTAATGATATTGTTTTTTATATGACTCATGGGTTACTGAAACTCAATCATCCATTCCCATAAAACCTAGAATTGGTGAAAAAATGGGATGGATTAATTTAATTGATTATATTGAAGTGATATAAGTCCAAAGTTGAAGTGGTTAATGGATATTGAAATTTTAATTTAAAAAATTGAATAATAGCGGCAAGATTGTGTTGTTTCTATTTATAGGTATAAGAGTATCATGATTTGGTGATAGTGAGTGAGAGAGTATAAGTAAAGACACCTTTGAAGAAGTATTGTAGTTGATTATCGTATTTTCATAAAGAGGATTACCAAAATGGTGAAGATGTGATGATTGATTTAATGAAGTTGAATTTTAACAACCTACTTCTACACTATAATGATTTAAGGTCTTAAGTGGTTAATATTAGATGGTTTAGGTATGATCTCATTTGAATTTTTTGGTTCTTTTGGGAAAACATTTTCAATTTGTAATTTAGATTTTATTTTTGATATTTGAAGATGAAATCTTATGTTTTTTTGGGTATAATTTATGGTTTGGAAACGTTTTTAGGAATTCAAGACTACCTTAATACTTTTTTTACAAAATCTTAGAACTTTAAGAGCCATTTTGTACCTAATTGGAGGCCACCGAGTAACCTCTCGAACTCGTACAGGCCATGGTGGCCTAAGGCTTCTATTGGGTTATTGATGGTACCTAAACTGGTACTCAGTAGCTTCCAATTAATTTTAAGGGAATTTCAGTCATTTTATGACTGAATAATTTTATTCCATCCTCTTCCTCCTACTCTTTGAATCCATTTCTCTCCTAACCTTATGAGATCTCTCAAACAACCTTCATTAGTCTCCCACTTTATCTCCTTCTTTCCCATTGATTCACGGTAAAACCATTGGTTTTTTTACATTATACAGTGAATGCTAAGTTTAATATATCATATATTATTCCCTTTTCATAGAATGAACCCTAATATCTATTAATAAAATTAGCTGTTTCATGATTAATTCCATCAAGAAATAGTGCAATCAACTTGTAATCATAGGGAATCTTCTTCTATTACTTAAATGAGGCATGTGTTGTTTATCTGTAACCTTTATGACACTATTTTTTTGGGAAGTAGAATATTTTTGTGTATTCCTTATACTTTTTAAAATTTTAGTGTGAAATTTGGGGATGATTTATTGAATTAATTATATATTTTGGTATTTTTTTAAAATTATTGTTTATAGGAGTTCATTTCATAATGTCTATTCATGTATCTATTATTATAGATTCACAGAGTTTTAATATTAGGTTCCTTTAATTACTAAATTTTAAATGGTTCTTAAAGGATGTTATGTTACCATTGGAGTATAATGTTAGACTCATCAAGGCTATAATAATGGCAGGTGGGTACAAACCATATAAAATTTATTAGGATTTTTTTTGGATCCATCGACCCCTATTTTCTTTATCTTAATAAGTGAATTTTTTCTTGTTTTCTTAATATATTGATTAACTGTTTTTAATAAATACCTAAATTAGGTTATAAAATAACTTTTCACTAAAAATATACTTTTTAAATTATGGTTTAAATGGTTTCTGAATTATTGTTTAATATTAACATGATAAGTAAGTATCTTTTGGTATTTAATGATATCGATATTTTATATAATTTTTTTATCATGTTATCTATGGTTTATGTTTTAAATTTATGTCTTTATGTTTACTAAATTAGATTGAAAAAGGTAAATTAAATAATATGGTTGTGATTTAATTAACTGGTATTGAATAAAAATGGTATTCTTATTCCTAAATGAAACCAGTGAAGTAGTAATTTTGTACTTAAGTTATAAGTGTGTTTTAATGTGTTTTAACCTATATAAAATTCTAATTTTTTTAGGAAAAATCCCTTATATGTATAATAATATGTAGAATTTACTTTCCATGTATTTTAAATTGACTTGTGTAAGTGGGTTAAAACCCTTTCATAATTTCAATGTTTCTCGCCTGAACCCATGTGGACTTGTAATAGTTATGGGAATAATCTAGTTTGAATAGAGAAAATTGTGGATCATGGGTAATATAAATATATTTAATTATAGTAATTATTCCTCATATTATTTAATTTATATTATCAAGGAAATCATTACTTTTCACATTTCCCTATATCAGATACAATTCAATGTTCTAGACATAACTTTGAATAAGATGTTTTATTGGTGGAAAGGTAATGAATAAGTATATAATGTGGTAAGAAATTGTATATTTTATGAATAATTTTAAATTCATTAACAAGGTTGTTTATTTCCATGAAACTCACTTTTTTTTCTTTTCCAAAGTCCTTAAATGTGATATTTATTTGTACAAAAATCATTATATTGTAACATAAAATTAAAAAATTACTTACTTTAAAAAATTTACTCAATACTTTTTAAAAAAATTATATATTTTAATGAAAATTTATTGTTAATATTGAATATTTTATATAAATCTAGGTTTAAATTGAATAAATCTTTAAATATGAAAATATAGTTTGGAAAGGATTTCACTTTTAAGATAATATTTTGAATTCAACACTTATACCTTTTTCTCTTCATAAATCTAGGTTTACATTGAAAATCTAGTTTGATTTATATATATATATATGTTTCCATAAGAAAGTATAAAATTTTAGTAGATGATGTTCATGTTATAAGAGGTAATTTTATATTGTATAAATTATAAGAAGGTATGATATAAATAGAGAATGATGAATGATATGAGATCAAAATACCCCAACTCTAGTATAATCCTTCACCTGTCCCTTAAGTGGTGGGTCAGTAGTTCCCTGACTCTTTTATATCCCTACCCTTTCCAAAAGACAATGTTCTTTCCATTTACCATTTCATGGTAGTATTATCATGACCATAGTTCGATGGAAAGGGAATCATAGTTGATCTGATCTAGTTATCTCAGATTCCTAGTGCTATACTCAATGAAATTATGTTAGGTATTGATCTTCCTGATATACATAATTATCATTCATAGTTTATACGGATATGTAAAGGCTTTTGTTATATGTTGATACTATGGTTCGATTGATAAACACATGTAAATATGTTTTTAATATATTTATATAAAGGAGTATATCTATCCAAAGAACACACATAAGGGTATTCCATGAATGAGGGAACCTTAGTTATTTACTACTAATTATTATGTACTCACACACTGCATGTGCACTCCAGTGGACATGAAGTTCCATAGTCTATTTTATAGGTACTTATGGATTCTAATAGATTTATAGTTTATTTTTTCTAGACATGGTCAATGTTAATATGAGTCATATCACACTCGGTGATAGATATAGACATTGGAGATCGAGTTTTCAATTTAGACACATACATTAGTGACATTATTTTTATTTTTGACTTTTACCTACATTGTACATTTTCATTTTATGAAATTAATTTTATTCATATAGTATTATATTTTTTTATTTATAATTGATTAACCCTAAGCTGGAAACTAGGTCCCCGACTACACTCTGATACCTATAGTGATAGTCGCCAGCCCATAGGATTCGGGATGCACTTCTGAGGTAATGTTGTAGTCCGGCCTAAGTCCTTATAGGTAAATGATCCATGTTCACCCTGACATTTTATCATAGTAGGGAAATGATATCATTAATCCCTTATATCTTTCCATCTTGTGACACTTATAATATTTTATCTTATTTTGGGTTGAATTAAATTTTTGGATAGTTTCATTTGATAATTATATAAATTTATGGAATTTTTTTTGTTGCATAGTTTTTCTGCACAAGCTATGATAGACCATGAGGTGTTATGAGAAAATGGACAATATAGTTAATTTTTAATATAGATGATTTTTTCAACATTGGTAGCACTTGTCTTGGATAAAACCATGTGAGTCTTGGTAGAAACAATGAAAGTATTCTTTATATAATGGTGTATAATTTTCATGTGGTTAGTAGTAAATATTCATCCAATCCATGCGAGTAGGGTTGGTTAAGAATGTTTGTCCATATATTTGACACACTATTTAGATAACTATGTGGCCAAACTGTGAGGTCCGCCTAATTTTTTTTAATAGTGAAATTACATAGTTTTTCATTGAGGTTTTCAAAGTAGAAAAACTAATTTTATTCTCCTATAATACTCATACAACTAAAGGTTCACCAAGGGATCTTCCCTCCCTTCATATTCTATTATTTTTGGACCCTCATTCAATTTTAAGTGATTCTTTGAAATTATTTCTTCAATTTTACTTGTTATTCTATTCTGTACCACATTATTCCCTTTTATATTAACTTAGTTGTATCTTGAAAACCCTAATGGGGATGTTCGATCAAATCTAGGGTTATGGATGTGTTCTAATCCAATGTTTTAGTTTTTAGGGATTATAGAGGGTGTTAATTTCTTGGTTAATCATTCTATATTATTGGTGATACATTAAAATGGTTTTATAATGGTTTCACCAAATTCGATATAGTTTTTTTATGTTTTTCATTTAAATTACTTGTATTTAGATACTTAATTGTTCTGAATGATTTATTCTATTAAATAAAACGTTTATGTTATATATAGGGGAATTCATATAAATGAGTGAATGTATATTTTAACTTGGAAAAATTCCATTAAATGTTTTTAAGGGTATATTAATAATTTATTTAATGAAAACCATCTAGAAAAAACCAATGGATTGTTTTTAGAAATGGGTAAAAATATTTTTAGGGTGTTTGACCTCATTTGGGTCATATAGAAGGTGAAAATGTGGTTTTTATTTTTTAAATTTCTATAAATGATTGAATTTGATCAGTTTCTCAAATTTATTTAAAATTTTTTTCTATGTGGATTGAATTTATAAATGGATATTTAAAATGAAATTTTAGTTAGTGTGAAATGGCTTTGAATCTCAGAGCCAATTTCAATAAAAGGCCAAGTGTTAAATTTTTAATTGGTTTTATAAAATTTTCAAGTCCCATAGTTGATTCCCTTTATTTTTATTAGCCATTATATTTATTTATGTAGTGTGTCTATGTATTCTTATTCATTGGATGTGAAGGGTCTATTTCTTACGATATTGTGTGTGGTGAGATGAGATTTATTATAAATGTTATATTTTAATAATTAATGATTTATTTTCATGTTGTTTTTTCACCTATATTATCTTATCATAGGAACTTGGGTAGACAATAAAAGGTTCAGATGCATGTTTCACAAGTATGGTGTGGGCTCACAAGTAAGTTTTATAGGATAGTTATAACCTCCTTTGGATTTTTTTGTGTACTTGGTGACTTGAAAGATGTCAGGTAGAATTTTTTTGGTCTCACTCTAGGCACTTGTATAGAAGTTTTTCAAGGATTCTATTTCTTGTACCATTTTAGTTTGATCTTTAGGCGTTTCTATGGATGCTATACCATATTTAAAATTATTTTCAGGATTTATTTATATATTTTTATTGCATCCCTTACTCATTTTTTATTTATTAGAACCAATTATATGTTTGGAATTATTTATTGATGGTTAGTGTTGTGTGAATTCATTTATTATCTTTTGTGGGTTTTGTTTTACTTTGAAATGGAAATGAAAGATGGGCTCGATTGTGGGTTTTAAAATGAAACTATTGTGTGTTTTATAAAGGTATTTTGTTATGGAAATTGTGGAATGATATTTTTTTCATCTAAGTTACATGTGAAAACCATGTTTTATAATATTATTTTAACCAGAATTTTTTAAATTTCCTTTTAAATGTAAATGACACAAAAACATTCGTGAAATCCTACTTGGTAATTTTTTCTCACACCATGCATAAACCATTAATTGTATGAATCTCTTATGTTTTCTTTTAGGTTTATTCGTGAAGTATTTAGGGTATTTTTGACATGTGTTGTACTATTTATGGTTAGTTTTGTGATATAGTGAGTGACTGTGGTTCATAATAAGGATTATGGGTAGCTTTTTTAGTGTTTCTTTTATTATTGAGACTGTTATATATCTTCATTTTAAGACAAATAGTTTTTTTTGAATATTTATGTATGTATGTTTTCATTACATTAAGTTATGTATAGATGTTGTAGGAGTTATTTTTTTATTCTTTTTTAGGCGATATGGTCTGTTTGGATGTTTTATTGTATTTTTTCTTTTTATTTTGATGGCATAGGAATCCATGTTATAGATAGGTCAGGATTGATTTGTAGGTGGAATTCAGAGTGTTTAATCTGATTTTGAGGGTGAAATCATTCTCAAGTTTTGGTTCCAAATACATAGGCACTAGTTTCATTCCCATGTTGATGGAGAAATAACATCAGGTTATGTGGTGGGTTGAATCAGTTGTCTATTTTGGTGGAATCCCAAGATAATTTGTTATAAATGGTATCAATGTCTATATTTAATAAAGGCCTAGGTTCTTAGAAACCCCTCGTTTTTGGGATGTTTAGTAGCATGTGGATATGATTGTTGGCACTCAAGAGGAAGGTGTAGGGAGAGTTCTGTGAGATCTTTTTCATCATGATCCTTGATTTTTCATTGGTAGTCTATATTATATTCCTAAATTTATTATTTTTTTATTATTATCAATAATTTTTATATGAGATTTTGATATTTGGTTCCCCATTGAGTATACCTATGATTTTGGTTCTGCTTTCATTTTTTGGGTGAAAATGTTGGTGCTGGGGGGGACTAGAGTTGTAGGATTAGAATATATGGTCTAACAAACCATTTAGAGCTTATAGGTGCGTTTGAAACCATGAGAATGGTTGTTTCATGGATGATACATGGTTTTCCAACCCATATAGCCAAACCATGCATAGTTATTCCTTCACACGTGACATTCATCTTTTAGCTCAATTTCTTTCCAAATAGACTCTAATGTTGCCTACCATATGTCTAAGGATAATTAGGGTGTTTTAGGGTAAATTAATATTGTTTGATGGTATTTTTGTGCAATATTTTTGGATTTATATTGTGAAAAGGTTGGTTTTCGAGTTTTGAAAATAGGTTTTTGAATGGAAAATGAAATTTTATAGAGATATTTGATTTCAATTTTTAATGAGAACAAAATAGTTTTGATCGTTAGGAAATGTTTTCAATTTTTTTTCTCTTCTCTTTTCTATTTTAATTGAAATATAGGGATTTGAAATAAAATTGGTATTTTTGAAGTGTCCTAGTTTTTAGAACTACGTTTCATGGATTTATTTAAAGGAGTAATTTTATAAAATAATTTTTTATATGTATATGATTTCATTATAGATTATAGATAAATTTTTAAATTAATGGAAAAGGGTTGAAATGAAAATTTGTTTTTTGTTTTAAATAAATTGGATGTTTTAAGTGTATGGAGGAGTTTTTAAACACTTTTTTAAAATTTGGTTATAATGAGGAATTATACATAAGTATTTTATGAGTAATGTGAAATGGTTTTAAAGGGAATTAGATTTTTCTTAAAGCACACATGTATTTTGGAAATGATTTAAAAATTATTTGTATAGGGATGTGTTTTAAAGAAGATTAATATTCTAATTTTTTTGTTGTTTTTTCTCTAGCGGGGTAGTGTATTTCAGATTTTTCCCCATGATTTACATTGGTACTATGATTTTGTTGGTTTGGGAAACATGAATGGTTTAGATAAAAATTTCATATTGATCTATTAAACCTCCAAAAAATTCCTTGAGATAAGGTTAAAAGTCTTCTTCCAAGGATAATTCTTAGGGTGAATCCTCTTGACATTTAGGAATAATAATTTAGTGGTTGGATTTATACCTAATTCAAAATGAGTGGTAGAGAAAATAAATTCTTTAACTTATGACTGCATGAATCACCGTACTTCTTTTCTCGCAGTGGTCAATGTGCTTTGGAGGTTGATAAAGGGCTGGATCAACACTAAAAATATGATATGTTGATATTTTTGAAGTTTTTTTGGAGTGATTATATTTTTGGGATTTATTATTTTTTAGTTTAAATGGATTTGGGTTCTTGAGGTGATTATTTATTTATGATTTTTAGGATCCAGAGTTCAGAGGTGATATTATTGTAGTTGTTTTTATGCCTCAATGTCATATATTGTTTCTTAAGGTATGCATTCAGTGCTTCCTATATTTGGGTATTGATTATGTTTTATAGGATATACATGACACTAGTTTAAATTTTTAACTAGCTAACATCAGTTTAGAACTTATTGGGTTCGCTCTGTGAGGGACATCCAAGTATATGGTCCTAGATCTCCAATATCATTCATTTATGAACCAAGTTATATAATGACGATATTTCTAATTTAGGAATATTTTTTATGGTTCCTCTCCCTGATTTAGTGATATAGGGTGGGATTGTCTTGGGTGACCTTGTTTTAGTGATAATTTAGATATTATATAAGTTATGATCTTTTGTGGATTTTAACTAGTTCTTCGAAAACTTGTTGTGTTTAATGGTTCTTTGATGTCCCTTGGGAGGTTTTTAAATAAATTTAGTTTATTAGAAAAACAATCCTTTTTTGGTATATGTTGAGAGTATAAATATCATTTACACTACATTAGATGAATTATAATTGTTGGGGAGACCTAGAGTAACTCTCCACCTTCTTAGAGTTTTTTTGTTAGTTATGAGTTAGATGGTGTATTCTTGGATATTAATGTTAATTTTCTAGGATTAATCTCATTATTTTAAGGAATTGAGAATGTGAGGTGTTTCATTTACAGAAGGATCTTTATGATGTTTCCCCAACTCTCCAACCTCATGTGAAGGTGTTGAGGTTTTCATTCACTAATTTCTTATACTCTTATTAATATACTTTTGGAGGAATAAATTGGAATTGTGGGGAGAATCGAAATCCACATATAATTTTTTTTATTTTATATTATTTTTTCTTATTTTGGTGTAATTTAATTTTTTACAGAGTTTCATTTTAGACTTTGAAAAATTATTTAACTTTTTTTGATTTTTTGTCTTTATGGGAAAGGAGAAAACATGTGGGGTCCTAAGATAGTAGACCTTTATAGTTAATTTTGAATAGGCACAAGTTTTCCTATATAGGTAGGACATGGATTGGATCAAACTATGTTTATCCATGGGGAAACAATACGAGTCTTCTTTATGTGTGAGGGTGATGGCGCTTGGTTTTCACATGTTTAGTAGTAGTTGTGTTACCAAATAGTGAAAGTGGGGTTTTAAAGCCATTTTTATCTACACAATTGGTGAATGGTTAGAAAAACCATGTGGTCTACTTAGTTTTCATTTAACAGTGAAATTACCAATTTAGACTTATTGTTTTTAAAGTATTAGAGTCTCTTTTTTATTTTACTCTTGCTTTGATAACCAAGTATACACCATGGGAGATACCGTCCCTTATTATTCCTTAAATTTTTGGCACCCACCTTCGATTTCAATTGATTCCTTGAAGGAAAGCCCTATGTTTTCCATGTTCTTCCTTCTTCTATTCACTCCTACCCTTTTTATTATCTTGGTTATCTCCCATGAATCTTAATTTGACTTCTCTATTCAAGGTATGGTTCAGGATGTGCTTCAACCCATTGTTTTGGTAATTAGGGCTTATGGAGGGCGTATTCTTGCTTGGATGATCATTATATCATATATAAGACACATTTGAGAATTATTTTATAATTATTATACCAAATTTTTGGTAGGTGTAGTTATGTGTTTCCATTAAATTACATTTCATTAGATTCTTGATTATTTTAAATTTTCTATTTTTTATATTAATGTAAATGTGTTTTTTGGAGTGATTTCCAAAAAATCTTTAGGGACTGTGTCACATGACATAATAACATAAGATGGTTTTTGGAGTTTTTATAAAATTAATTTAATGGAATGTCTCTTAAAATGAATAATAATCAGGTTCTTAAAAAGGGTAAAATGGCATTTTAATTTTTTTGACCTCGTTTGGGACATAAATTTGGTGAAAATGTAGTTTTTCTTTTTCAAAATCATAAAAAAGACTAAATTGGATTAGTTTCTCAAATTTGTTTCAAAATTTGGTTTTATGTGTATTGAAATTTAAAAAGGGTATTAGAAATGAGATATCATGTTTTGTGAAAAGGCTTTCCATCCTGAGATAATTTTGAATGAAAGGCCCAATTAAATATTTTTAAGAGGTTTTCAAAAATATGTGCGGCCCTCATTTGTTCCCATTGTATTTTTATTTCATTTTGTGTATATTTTTCTGGTATTTTGGTTGATTATTTTTCATTGGATATGAAAATTGTTTGTTTCTTGATAGGGTGTTGAGTTGAGATGATATTTATTTCAAATGTTTTATTTTGATAAATTATTATTGATTGACAAGTGGTTTTATCATCTTCATTGTCTTATCATGGAAACCTCAATAGCTAATAGAAGATGTGGATTTATGTTACACTAGTGCAGTGTACACTCACCAGCTAGTGCCCTAGGATAGTTTCTCCTTATAAGGGGTTTATCTTACACTCTGGGAATCGATGGGTGTCTAATTGGATTTGTTTCAGTTTCACTAGGGGCTATTTATAAAGTGTTTTTGAGAATTCTAGGTCAAGTAACATTCTAGTCAGATCCACAATAGTTTTCTATGAATCTAGATCCTTCATAAGATGAATTATTATATTTTATTATTCATTTTGATTGTTACCATACCTATTTATTTTTTATTGGAAATTTTGTTCCATTTGGAAATATTTATTGATGGTCAGTTCCATGTGTGAACATTCATCTATATAGTTGTGGTTTTTGGTTTAATTTCAAATGAAATTTCAGAATGGTTTGGAAAATGTTTTTTAAAATGAAAGTGCGGTGTGGTTAATACAAATGGGTTGTTTTATTAATGAAATTTTGGCATGATATTTGGATGTATCAACGTTTCATGTGAAAAACCTATTTTATAATATTATTTCAAACTAGCATTACATAAATGATATATAGAAAAAATGGCAGAATATATTTTGTGAATTTCTACTGGGAATTATTCTCTCACACCCAGTATACATCATTCAGTGTATACAACATTTAGGTTTTCTTTTAGGTACCTTTTTTAGGTATTTGAGGGAGTATTGATCCAATTAATATCACAAACCATCCCCCAAAGATTACACATACTAGGACGAAATTGAGAGGAGGATGGTGACTACTCAATTCCTACCTCGAATAGGCCCTGGGTTGGTGAATAACATCAAGGGCACAATGAATAAAAAATTAGAGGTATTTCATTCTAAGAGAACATCATTAAGTGAGAGAAATAGAACACACAATCCAATAAAATACTTATTAGAGATTTATATAAAAGAAAACCCAAGTATGTACATGAAATTTCATCAACTACTAAATAAACTGGATAGAAAACTACAAGAGAACAAAAATAATGTGAACTCAGTAGTGACCACAAATCCCAAATAGATCTTACAAAACCATCACTTAGTAATATCTAGCATGATCTCAAAAATGTACTTGTTGCAACACCCCATGATTTTATGAGATAGATTCTTTTTAATTTAATTTATGTATTGTGTTGTAATCTACACAGGGATTAGCTTTCACTACACTCAAAACTTACTTGGCTCGTGTTACATGTATGAACTAACTTCAGCGATAGCTTGCGTTGTACGCAATACCAATCATCACTAAATAATGATATATTATTAAAATATTATTATTTAATGGGATATAAACTAGATGTTATGAAAAGTATTGACCGCATTTTTAATTTTATATAACATTAAAATTAATATTATGTATTTTCTAGATATGATATAAGAAAAAATTCAATTTTTCAGATATAATAATTATTTTTAAAAAAATGCAGTTTTGCAGCCTTTTGATGGTCCACCAATTTCAAATCCAGTTTTTAACAATTTTTTAAATTCTTTTTTGACAAAATAAACTTCTTATTTTGAAGCGGGACATAGAAATTAAATTTTGTTGATTTTTTGGAATTTTTCTGATAAAATTCATATTTTAATGAATAGTGAAAGATAATACATTTTAATTCAAAAATTCCCTTTAATATAATATATTTATATAGTTAGATTATATTATTAATTGGTTTTAAAGTTTAATTATATATTTTTTTCATTTAATACAATTTTGGTCATTGGAAGTAATTTCACATTTAAATTGGACATAAACACATGTCAATCTTTTGATAGTTTTTACTTCTTAAAAACTAGAATTCTTATTTAGACAACGGAAATTAATTTTAAATGAATTTAATCCAATTTTGTGTTTTAAATTTAGAAAAATTGTTTCCGTATTTTGAATCAGTGGGCCCGAATTATGTTAATAGGTTACCTTTATTTTTTTGGATATTATGAATAATAACTACTGTAATTTTTATTTACCATAGTTGGAGATAAATTAGGTAAATTAGGGTAGTAAAGAATATGATAAAGATAAGAAAATTATCCTAAAACCTAAAAAATTATATTTTATGAATTAATGTCTACCAATATCACCTAAGGTTCGGAATTGATTCATTTAATTTACTTTTTTCATGAAAGTGATGTAATTATAATTAAAATAAAAGTAAGTGGAAACATGTCTCTCTCATATATTTTTTAAGTATAATAATTTTATTGTAGAGATAAACACAATAAAACATGAAACATAAATAGTCTCCATAAATCTAATTAATATATCTACATCTTTTGAATTTATTTAGAATTTTTAGAGATTAAATAATTACCATTAATGACAACACAATAGTATTGTAGAATATATTTTTTTAATATAAATATCAAATAAATGGTTTTAAAAATACGAAAATAAATATAATAGGAACTAATTAATTTTCTCCATGAATTTTATAGGTTACTATGTCATGTTATGAGTGTATTAAATATTTTTTTCCGAATTTATCTTCTGATTGGATTTTATTTAAATTAAAATAAATGAATAGTGTCAAAATTGACACTTTTAATATTTTATAAAAATAACATATTATTAAATTATTTAAAAATCACAAAAATATTAAAAAATTATTAAGTGAAATCTATATGGTCAAAAATTTCATAAATTATCCAATTTTTCACAATTATCAACAGATAAGTAAATATTTATGACCATTTAATAGTAAAAATATTATTACCAAAAATAAAACTAAATAGATTAAATAAGGGTTAATCAAAATGATAAGGTTTAAAATAAAATAAAAACATGTCTAAATTTTATTTTCTAAGAGTATTTAGACCCATAATCATCTTATATTCAAACTAAATGAGTTTGGGACTATTATAAACCTAAAATCAATTAATAATAAATTAATATATCAAAACATTCCTAAAGTGCCCCTCCTCCCTCCTATAAAAGGCAACTACCTCTACCCACTTACTCACACATTTAAAGACATTTGGTTTGACCAAAATTCACTTAACCAGGATACCAATGTTACTAAATTCCTCTTATATTCCAAACTTTGTATAGAAATCCATCACAGGGAGACCTTTTGTGCAAATCAAAATGATGTACTCGAAAAAGTGGTAATTTTTTTATCACCTCTTTCAAAATTATTTTCTTCTTGTACTTCTTATTCTTACGTTTTTCCCATAATAAAGTAATAAATATATTATCTTTTACATTCTGAGATATTATTATAATTATAGGAAAACCTTATACATTCTTTTATCCCTCCCATGAATAAAAATATCACCATGCATGGGTATGTACGACTCACCGTCTCTACGCCATGGTGTAATTTTTTATTCAACAATAATTAATTTAGATGGGTATAATGATGACTATAATGGATTTAAATAATTAACATAAAATTATAATTTTTACTTATAATTAATATAACATCTAATTTCATACCATTTCACCATTAAGTGAATGATATCGTCGCTCGTGTGTACGTACGATCTACCGTCTCCTTGACGCGATGAGATTCATTCTACACGTTAACCATTCAAGAATGATTATAAATTATATATAACAAATAATAATGAAATATATGATATAATAATTC
Source organism: Viscum album (assembly GCA_963277665.1). NCBI lineage: Eukaryota > Viridiplantae > Streptophyta > Magnoliopsida > Santalales > Viscaceae > Viscum > Viscum album. The sequence goes on from OY728161.1 coordinate 1,837,057,938, forward strand.
TACTTGATTTATGTATATATATATGTATCTTTCATTTACATTCTTCCATTCAATTCAATAAGGAAACTAAAAACAAAGTTCATACATACGTACAACCTACCGTATCCATGAACAATGTATTATATTTCATTTATATATATATATATATATATATATATATTATATCTTTATATACTGATTATTCATGATATATAAATCATTTTTTACATTTTATAAGTAATTTAATCACAATATAAGTAATAATATCAAGAATAACAAGTCAAAACACGTACGATAAATAAAACGGTTATTACCCAAAACGTTTCTTTAGCGTAGAATTGTTAAATGAACAGGTGATATAAATTCATAACTGAGTCATATATGATATCATAAATATTATTATGGTTATTTTACAAGTTAATAATATGATTAAATCCATTATACATGAGTTTCAAAAACATACAAAGTATATCATACCAAAGGTAATGGATAATTTTGCAATCACTTTTTTATCCGAGATTGTGTATATATAAGTATTTAATGCGGTATATTTATCATCTATATCCATGTTTACTAATTATTTAATATTATTTATATTATTATATATTTTTTTGATGTTAATTTTACCCATTTTTGAATTTATATTAAATTTTATGAAAATAATATTTTTTTTTTGTTTTTTGATTTGAGGTACTTTTTAACATTTTAGGCAAAAGTATGGGGAGAACGTTTTTTTAACTTATAAGGAATGAATGGATTTTTATAGTTTCATGAATACTTATTTCCATGAATCTTCCTCGACACGATTTCACAATTATTTTCAACTAAATTATTTTATTTTAAAATTGTGTGGCATTGTGAGACCAGAAATAATTTTTTAAAATGAAAGGATATTTTCCTCACGAATTAAGTTCAAGTGTTTCTTTCAATATAAGATTACATAGGATTATGTTTCTATAACAATTATTAGTTTCATTTTTTGTGTTTATTATAGAATTATTTTTAAGAAATCGATTTATTTTATATGTATTATGATGGAATGATGTTTAAGAAAACCATTTTATTTCATGGGTTATGCTATGGTGAATGATTTATGTTTTTTTGTAACATGTAGAAATGATTTCATTATGAGATGGGGGGACCTTTATCTCTCTCCAATGAATTGGGTAATGATTTATATCTCCTTATATAGATATGAATGGAATAGAAAGTACATATGGTTCAGTAATAAAGGGTTGGAATGACAAGTAAATCCGATTCACTAATACGTGGATGGAATTGAAATAAAACCCGGTTTAGTAATGGACTTTTTCTACAATGATGGTCTTGGAAGTAATTCCATGGATACTATGGAAATCATATTATGTAATTATTTTCATTCCAAAATTCCATGTTTTATTTAAATTTTATTTTATAATGGTTCTGTTTCATTTATGATTTATGCCTTATAAACTACCAATATTTGTTTCATGACTCACAAATTCGATATTAAAAATTTATGTTCATGTTTGTTTCATTCTTATGTTTATGTTTTGTGTTATGTTCTTCATGTTTACACTTACTAATAATTTGATCTCACTCCTTTTCATGTTTCATTTTCCACAGGATTTAATGAATGATATAATTTAAGATGTTCCAAGAAGTGGTTCTAGTTAAGAAGGATAAAGCAGGAGATGATGTAGATGTTTTATGAACATGTTGTTTATGATTTCCAGTTTCCAAAGGCACCTAAATTATATAGTCATTGGGATTTAGTTTTTTTCATGTATTAATTATTCCAATAAATTAATGTAATTACCATGTACATTATGTTTGGGTCTTTAAAGTTGGTATCAAAGAGAAGGTTTAGTCAACCATTGCAAACTAGGATTCAAAAACTAATGTGAGATCCCTAAAGATAGTTCAAAGGTATGTATTCGGATTTCCCTAAGGGTAAGTCTAACTATAGATTACATTCCCATTATTGTGGTAATGATCATGAATTACCGAGTACTATACCTAATATGTTAGAGATTTAAAGTACTTCCCCTTGATTATTTCGTTTTCCTTGTTTGATTTTTGCCTCTCACACTATTCTTTTTTGGGTTTTAAGAAATGGTTGGAATCCGAAGGAACCATGTGAATGATTAACGAACTAGGAAATTCAATGATTGTCCTCCTAAACAAATAAATTTTATTGGAGATGAAATGAAAAATCTTATTGCTATACATACACAAACTACGAATCATTCTAGACTTCCAAATGAGTGGAGAAGTTAACAAAATTCTATTGCGTCCTTCATAAGGCAATGTCTACCTTATTTTAGTGGGTCTTCTGATCCACTTGTTGATGAACAATGATTTAGTTCCACTGAAAAAATGTTTTCCATCCTTCTCTATTTGGAACATGAAAATTCATTTTGGCTGTTTATTATTTATAATGCGAAGCAGACTAGTGGTGGACTCTAATCAAGAATACAGGAATCAAGATGAAATTGAATCCATGGAATGAGATGAGATCAAGAAAATATTTTTTAATAAGTAATTTACTAGTATTCTTCAAAAAAATATGGAAAAGGAGTTCTTTGAGCTTAAGAAAAAGGATAATGAATCCACTGGTACATATGAGGAAAATTTTACAAGACATCTAAGGTATGCTTCTGCTCTTATCATCCAACTTGAATGTTAAGTTGATCGATTATTCAGTGGATCAGAACCATGTCCTCAAAGGGAATTAGATATAAGTTAAATTAGTAGCTATGAAGGGATTATGAGTTGTTATATCAAGGTATAAATGGATGTTGGATTTATATATTAATCTCATGGTTTTCACAAGAAATAAAAGATGGAGTTCCAGGGAAAATCTCAAAACAATGGAAAAAAGAAGATGAATGTTTCCTTATGCTCAATGTGTGGAAAAAATCATGGTGGATATTGTCTTAAAGGGACTAGAAAATGTTTTAAGTGTGGAAAATATGTTCATAGATCATTTGAGTGCTCAAGTAATGGAAAAAAGGTTATTAATGATGTGAATAGAGAAAAGACTATAGATAACACACCACACACACTTAAATTCTACATGTTCATGGAAATAGGGATTTTTGATAACCAATTACCTAATCTAAGTGTTGTGGATGATTATCTATGTCAACAACCTCTTAAGAAAAAAGAAAATGAAAAATCGCATGAGATCACTATTGGCATTGTTGAGTAGGACAATGAAGTGGTGGAATGACTAAGTGTTTATGTAATTGGATTCCAAAATAGTGTTGTAGAATCTCTTTTATAGTATTATGAATTACTGTAATATCTATGTATTTTACCATTATGGATTTCTATAAGTATATGGAATCGGTAACCATGAAAATTGATTGAAATATTTTGGGAAAGCATATGATATTTTCATATTGAAGGGATATGGAGATAATGGGATATTGGATAATAATAATGACCTAATAACAAATATACAGAAAAATTGATATCGTGGTTTGAGTATATAGAATTTTTGGTATTTTTTAGCTATGGATTGAGTTAAATTTGATAAAATGAATTTTTTCACTAAGGTTATATAGTAATTCATGTTATTACCATGTTTCAAGAAAATAAATGATTAAGGTATTCACATGTTTGGAATGTGACAACAAATATTTGCCTTATAATATATGGGAGATAAATGTAATGTTGATTTAGTTAAAATCTTTCAAATGTTTTATATTTTTAGTTTTTCTAAGGATTTTAATGTTATCCATTTATGGATAGTATATGTTATTTTTTGTTTGCAGTTTTTTGGATTAATGTATTATCTCACTATAGGTGGATATATTCATATTTGATTACCTGTGATAACAGTATTGTTTTGATAGATGTAATGGCCTATTATTCGACCGCATGATATTCTAACACTTAAAAAATGAAAAATTCAACTTTATTTCTTTAAATAAGAGATGAATTGGAAATTGTTCAGGGCACAAAAAATGGTGATATTTTACCAAAATTTGGAAAGTATTTATTCTCATGAAAAATTCTTCAACTTTAGGGAAAGGATATTAGAAACTAAAAATTTTATCTTAGTGCCTTATAATATGATGAATCATATGGTACCTTAAATCATCGCAGATTTTTGTATTATTGGTTGTTAACTTTCTCCAACCTTGTTTTCAATCACTATCCATCAGAACCTAATGGTTAGATTTTCTCTTCTATATACATGTCATCAATTCCCACCTATTTTATCCTATGTGGAAACCCAACGATGAGTTACTTTGGGTAAATGCTATGTTTCTAAAATTCCTTTTAAAATGAAGTTTTAGTATTTCTTTTTATGATGTGAGTTTCCATGAATGAAACTTTCAAGTAGTAAAACTTTTATAACCCCGATGAATTTTGAGGGAGAAATTTATTTTAAGGGGGTATAATGTAACACCCAGAGATTTTATGAGAAATATTCATTTTAATTTCTTTGATGTCTTGTGTTGTATGCTACACCATGATTATATTTCACTACATGCAACATTGACATGGCTTGCGTTACACACAGGAGCGATCTTCCTCGACAGCTTGCATTGTATGCAATACCAGGTTTCACTAAACAAAGATATATTATTTAATGGGATATAATGTAGTATTTATGAATATCATCAACAAAATTTTTAATTTTATATAAAATTAAAATTAATCTGATATATTTTTTCGACATGATATAATAACGAATTCAATTTCTCGGATAAAAGAAGTATTTTTCCCAAAATGCAGTTTTGCCACATTTTAATGGCGCACCAATTTAAAATATAGTTTTTAACAATTTTTTATATTATATTTGAAAAAATAAAATTCTTCTTTTGAAGTGGGATGTAAATTTTTTTTTTTGAATTTTTGGTATTTTTCTGATAAAATTAATATTTTAGTGAATAGTGAAAGTTACTGCATTTTGATTCAAAAAATTCCTTTTAATCTAATTCACTTATATAATTATATTATATTATAAATAGGTTTTAAAGTTTAATTATATTTTTTTATCATTTAATACAATTTTGGTGATTATAAGTAATTTTACATTTATGATTTTCATAATCACATATCAACCTTTTTATAGTTTTTACTTCTTAAAAACCTGCTTTCTGGTTTTGACTATAGGAATTAATTTTGAATTACTTTCTACCAATTTTGTGTTTTGAATTTATAAAAATTTCTTCCATATTAGGAATCATTGGGTCTAAATTTTTTAATAGTTTAACTTTATTTTTTTTTGTATATTATGAATGGCAACTACGATTATTTTTATTCACTATAATTGATGGTAAATTAGGTAAATTAGGGTTGTCCACAATATGATAAAGATAATAAAATTATACTAACACCTATGAAAATCTTATTTTATGAATTGATGTATACCAATATTATCTAAGGGTCATAATTGATTCATTTAATTGACTTTTTCCCATGAAAGTGATGTAATTATAATTAAAACAAAATAATGTGACAACATGTCACTCTCATATATCTTATAAGTATAATATTTTTAATGTAGTGATAAAATTTATATAACTTCGAACATAAATTTTCTCAATAAAGATAATAAAATTATCTACAACATGTGAATTTATTTATAATTTTTAGAGATTAAATAATTAACATTAATGATGATACAATAGTGATGTAGAAATTATTTTATTAATATAATTATCAAATAAATTATTTTAAAAATATTAAAATAAATATAATATAAAGTAATTAATGTTCTAAAAAATATTTATAGGTGGATATGAAATTTTATGAGTGTATTAAATATTTATTTTGAATTTATATTTTGTGTGGACTTTATTTAAAGTCAAATTAATGAATAGTGTCAAAATTTAAACCTTAGATATTTTATAAAAATAACATATTATTAAATTATTTAAAGATAAAAAAAATATTTAAAAATTATAATTTGATAATTTTATGTTATAAAATGTCATAAAGTATCTTATTATGTACAATTTATAACACATAAATAAATATTTATAACCATTTAATATTTAGAATATTATTACCATAGATAAAATTAAATAGATCAAATAAGGATAAATCAAAAATGATAAGGTTTAAAATAAATAAAAAATTCAAAAATTTTATTTTTTGAGATATATTTGACCCATAATAATCTTATATTCGAAGAAAATGAGTTTGGGACCATTATAAACAGAAATTAAATTTATAATAAATTAATATTTCAAGACTTTCTTAAAGTGCCTCTCATCCCTCTCATAAAAGGCCACCAACTCTACCCACTTACTCACACATTTAGAGAAATTTGGATAGTCCAAAATCTACTCAAATAATCTCCCAAAATTCCTTCTAGAGGCCACATATTGGGATGAAATCCATACTAGTGAGACCTTTTTTGAAAATTAAATGGAGGTACTCGAAAAAGAGGTAATCATTTTATCACCAATTAAAAAAAACTTTTCTTGTTCAAATTTCGCTTCTAATTTTGTTCTTATACTAAAGTAATAAATATATTATCTTATACATTCTAATACATTATTATAATTATAATACACCATTTCCCCCCATTTTATCCATCTTACGAATAATAATATCATTATGCATATGTACGTACAATTTACCGTCTCCACACCTTGGTGTAATTTTCTTTTCAACAATATTTAATTTGGATGGGTATAATGATTAGTATAATAGATATCAATAATTAATATAACATGCTAATTATTATGTAAAATTAATATACCATCCAATTATATACCATTTATCCATTAAGTGAATGGTATAATCGCTCGTGCGTACGTACGACCTACCGTCTCCACAACGCGATGAGATTACTTTTCCATGTTAACCATTCACGAATGATTATAAAGTATATATAATAAATAATCCTAAAATATATGAAATAATAATTCTACTAGATTTATGTGTGTGTATATATATATATATTTCATTTACTTGGTTCCATTCAATTCAACAACGAAACATGAAACAATATTCATGTGTACGTACGACCTACCATCTCCATGAACGGTGTATTATATCTAATTTATCTATCTATTATATATGTTTATATAATTAATATTTATGATATATAAATCATGTTTTACATTCTTGAAGTAGTTAAATCATGATATACGTAATAAGATCAAGAATAAAAAGTCAAAACAAGTATGATAAATAAAATGATTATTAACCAAAACGATGTTTTAACATGGAATTGATAAATGAATAAGTAATATAAAGTCATAAGTGAATCATATGTGATATAATAAATATTATTATGGTTCTTTTACAAGTTAATAATATATTTAAACCCACTATACATGAGTTCTGGATACATAGAAAGCATATCTAAACTAAGGTAAGGGATAATTTTGCAATTTCATTTTTTATCAGAGACTGTTAATATGTAAGTATCTAATATGGTATATTTATCATCCAAATACATGTTCCCAAATTATGTGATATTGTTTATATAGTTATATAATTTTTTAAAGTTAATTTTACCCTTTGTTGATTTTTTATTAAACGGTATGAAAGGTAACTTTTTTCGTTATTCGATTTGAGGTACTTTTTGACTTTTCTGGAAAAAGTTCGTGGAGAATATTTTTTAACTTATAACGCATGAATGGATTTTTAAGGCTTCAGTACACCTTATTTCCATGAAGAATCATCTAAAAGATGTCATGATCATTTTCAACTTAATTCTTTTCTTTTAAAATTGTGTGGCATTTTAAAAACATAAAATATATTATTAAATGATATTAAATTCATAAAAATATAAGATCCAGTCATATGGTTAGGATAAGTCTAAATATTTCATAAATGTAACTTCTGTGGGTTGTTTTACATGTTATGGTAATTACATTAACCCAAAAAGTGTAAATAAAAAAAATATCACTTTAGGATAAAAAAGGTTAAAATAGGGGTTAAACAAAAAACATAAGGATTAAAAAATATTAAAAATATTGTCTAATTTTAATTGGATTATAGTTATTAGATCCAAAATAATCTTATATTATAAATAAACCATTTAGGAAACATTTGTAACTGAAATTGAATTTATATTAATTAAATATTTTAAGAGCTTCAAAGGGTTCCCCTCTCCTCTCCTATAAAAAGTTACCCACTATTATCTAATAATCACACTTAAAAAGACTTTTGGTTTGGCCAATATCAGCTCAAAATTTTTCTATAATCCCTTATAACATTCTTGAGGTCTTATTTTATGTATAACACCCTTCTTATAGGTGTTAAGGTGTTATTCAAAGGCGATCAACATAAGAAGAGGTACCATTTTTAAGTGTTTTTATTTTATTTCTTATTCCACTTCCTCTAAATATTCCTATTATAAGAATAAATAATAAATCTAGTATAATAAATATACTGAGATGTTATTATGTTAATATCATCACCTAAATCCATCTCCAATTTCATCAAATGGAAAATGAATATTTCATTCGTGTGTACGGTTGACTAAAGCCTCATAAACTAATATAGTTCATCTTTTATTACCGTCTATCAAGAATAGTTATAATGATGTAATAAATTTTTATATATGATATTAATGACATATTTATCATTTATAATTAATAATATTTCAACTATTTTATTTCCTTCCATGCACATATAAATGATAACATCTTTTGTGCCTATGTGTGAACTATCTCCTCCATGAAGTGATACGAATCATTTTTGTTCACCACACCACTTGTATGATGTATATAAGTGTACTTAAATAATTACTATGATGTTGGTAATATTATAAAATTTTTTTAATGGTAAAATAGTAATTAACATATTTTCATAATGATAAATGAAAATGGAAATGTTACTCATGTGTACGTACAACTTCCCATTTCTATGATTGTAACGTTGTTCATTTTTCATATCCATATTTATTGAATGTATTTAAAAGTATAATTGATATATAAATTTTATTATTATTTCATGAATATTATTTTATATATTATTTACTTATGACAATATAGATTATTTATATAAAGCCATGTTCATTTTCGACTCAAGTTACGAATATCGGGAAAACATCTGATACGAAATTATATAATTATGTAATTATTATAACATAGTAATATGTAATATATAAGAACTAATAAATTTGAAAAATGGTCTAAAAAAAGTATAAATTAACCTAAATATATTATTCAGGAATATAACGATTGTACATAACGAGACAGAATCAAGGTAAGGGACTTCCTCTTAATCTCCTTTCATTGAGGCATATTTTTGATAATATACACCACTTTATTTTATATGATGTATAAAGAACCATTAGAAAATTAATTTCATTCAATGGTTTTCAAAAATAATATTTTTCTATGAATATTTTTAATAAATGACGAAAGGAATGTTTTTTATTGTATGCGGTGACAATGAAATTTCCACCATTGTGACCATTATTTGATATTTGGATTTCCCTACACACTGTAATATTTTTAAATGAATAATAAATACCATATTTACATTTTCATTTATTTTGGTATTGAAAAAAGTTTTTATAAGGGATTTATTATCTCAATATCTTAAAATGATATCTTGTGATTGCAATGTAGAAATTTTATTTTTCCTTTATTCAAGTCTTATGTGTTAATATTATGTTATGGTTCTTGGGAATTGTTTTTGTATATGGGGGGTTCAATGATAAACCGAGGGTGGGTGAGCACATGATAGATCTCCAATGAATTGGGTAATGATATAGAGTTAAACTATAAGGTTTCTGCTAATATATTTAAGGAATATACTCTGATGGGTATTCCAAACATAATAATGAAGGTTACTCCCTATGTAGCTGTAAAATCAATAATGTAAATATGATATGGATTCCACAAGTTACCTTTATGATTTATAATTTCTATGAGTTTTTCGTAAATACTATTATTTGATGAGGTATTTTAAAGCGATTATGTTTTATGGGTGAGAATTATGATTTTATGGGTTTATAGGTATTCATGGAATAATTTTTTCTTTCATTATTTTATATTCCATTACTGAGTATTTTGTGCTCATCCCTAATTTTTGAAATATTTTTCATAGAGTATATGGATAGTTAAAATAAAGGAATAAGTCAGGTTCAATGTTATAAATATTTTTATCAATAAAAAGATATCATGATTTATTTTAAAGAGTTTCATTTTGTGAAAAAAATAAATAGTGAGTAGAAGAGTCTACATTATAATATTTGAGTTGTTATGTTATTGTTATGGTATAATTCTATAAAACTATATACCTATAAAGGTCCTCAATGTGAATTCATGTTTTAACTCAAGATTATATAATGTTTAATGATGGGGAAATATAGTTGGTATCAGAGTTTGATTTAGACATTATTGGGGATTAAGAATTTCAGTTAAACATATGTTAAAATTTTGTGTATATTTTTTTGGTTAAATCCTTTTTCTATAACTTTTTGAGATCAAGGAAAGTCGGATAGAAATGGAAGGAGGAGGATCTCAAATAACATTTCTATCTCTTACTAATGATTTTCCTTCAACAATTATTATAAAGTCATGTACATATGAATTTTAAACTTTTTTAACATACATCTCACTTGCAAGAAGTTGTTTGAGATATCAAACACCTCCAATATAACTCGATACCGTCATGGATCATTGGTAATTTTTAATCAAATATTAAATTCTCAATATTATAATATTTTTATATTTGGTAAATATTATCAAATATTTTGTAGATATTTTACCTTATCAAAAGATTAAAAAGCATATTATGATTTTGAAAAAGATTCTAAATATGGAGACCCTTGAGAAACATATATATATTTTCTTTTAAAATATATTCATTCAGTACATACTTTTGGTATTTTAAAAGGACCATTGATTGAAAGTTTCAACTCAAACTGAGCCCGAATGTTTTATGAAAAGTGAGTCTGGTTTGATGTTTTAAAATTATTTGTAATGAAAGATTATTTTCTAAAAAAAATTCTTTGCGAACATCCATACGACCTAAGTTTTATATGGTGTATTTTGAAAAAAGGAAGAAAGTTATTTTTTAGAATCACTAATCCACTGTTGCAATGCGTAGAACTTTTATCTACGTGAACAAAATGACGATGAAATTAGGTGGACACCATGATCAAGGTATGATGTTCTTTCCCTTGGGTATAGTTTTATTAAATCATTTAGATGTAATAAAAATATATTTCAATATATATAAGACATCATGAATTAATATGTCAATGTCATTATGAGTTGGGATGAAAATTAGAGGTATAAGACAACCTTTATGGTTAAAACATGTTATGGTTATTTTAAAGTATTTTATCTCATATTGGAAATATTTTATAATAATGATATAGTTTTAGTAAAAGGATGACCCGTGGGATGGGTGACAACCTATCGCATTTTGCAAGGCCACGGGGATCGAACCCAAAACCAATGGGAGAAAATGGTGAATCTCCTACCACTGGCCTAAGTGATGTCCTTGGTTAGTATGACTTCATTTATTTTAGTTCAATGAGATGATGTAATAAGAAAATAGGATTTTGGGAACATATGTTTTATCAAATGGATATCCTTGGTATTGAAAAATAGTTTTGGAATTGAATGATAAATGTTATTTAGGAAGACGTTCACTTTTTTTAGAACCCTATATGCCTATGAAAAATATAATACTATGGGATTTTATTTGAGGAATAATGGTTGCGATTTATTTTGGAATAAACTTTGTTTTTATTGTGGACTTATTGTGATTTGGGTTATTTATGGAAATGATTAAATTATCTTATAGAATATGGGATTTTAGAAATTACTTTTTTGGTATGAGATATTAAGAGTGTTTGATTTTATTTGAAGCTAAATTTTAGAATGTAACTCAGAAGATTAATTAATTAAATACTTTGAATTTTTGGGATTTAATATTAGTTATAATATTTTTGAGGAATTTTTTGGATAGTTAGTTTTTGAATGGTCTATGTTGAACTTTTGGTTTTACAAATGAATTGGGAGAATAAAAGTTGTTTTTAATCGTCCAATGGTTTATTATTTCTTGGTAATTATATTATTTTTCCCTAACATTTTGATTTTAGTAAATTTTTCAAGATAGGTTGAAGAGATAGTTAATATTTTTTAGATTATGTGATTCTATAGAATTTGATTCTATTGCTTCAGGAATTAGAAAATTCATCTTAAAAACATGCCGTTTAGAGAGAAAGACGAGTTTGTGATGGAATTTGATTAAAGGATGAAACTCTACTTGACATGTATGTTTATTTCCTTATGTTCTTATTATATGTAATAAAAAAATTTCACAACTCTCTTAAAAGGATCGTAAAACAAAAAAAAAATTTCCATTTAATTTTCCAACCCCAAAATCAAATACCATTTAACCCATCACATGTTTGTGGTTTTTTGATTGTTAACTTTTTCCTGATTATGTTTTCTATCACTCTCCACCAGAAAATGATGGTTATTTTTTCTTCCATATCCATGTTTTCCTACATGGAATCCTAGTATGTGTTATCTCAGGTGACATTTTAACTTCACTTCATTTCTTTTAATGTAGATGGTTCATTGACTCTTTTTTTGATGTGGGATTTCAATAAAGTAATTTTGAAAAGTGATACCTTAGTTACCAAGCCCATTTTTAAAATTATGGGAACATAATTTCTAAAAGGGGGAAAGATGTAAAACCCTAGTTTATGATAGAATAAAACTCTCTCATATTTGTTAATATTTATGAATAATATTTTAATTGTGCTACAAAGGATGATATGTATGACAGTATACTTGACACACAACAATGATTTTCTCTAAAATCTTACATTGCACACAAGACTGAGATATACTGCAAAATAATATATTATTAATATTATTATTTTAATTTGTTGTAATATCATAGCTTTTAGAATGGTAGGAATGAATGATATTAACTGAACTACGAAAATATGGTTTATAAATATTTATATACTCATTCTTTGGTTATAAAATAAAAAACCAATTGAATATAAAGGATTTTTTTTATGAAAACCAATTTTAGTGTGAATAATTATGTTTATAAAATAATCAAATCAAAATTTTTGGATTATGTTAATTAAATATAAATCAAATATGATGTTTAAAATTTATCTTATATGTTTTCAATACATTATATATAAATAAATGCAATTTTACAAATAAAATTATTGTTTTTCTAAAAATGCAGTTTTACCACCTTTTGATGGAAAACCCTTTTTCAATATAGTTTTTGTCACTTTTATATGTTATATTTTACAAAATAAAAATAATCTTTAGAATCAGGACATAAAAATTTATTTTACATTATTTTTTGGTATTTTTCTGATAAAATTCATGTTTTAATGAATAGTGAAAAATACTGCATTTTAATTCAAAACTGTCTTTTTGACTAATTTAATTATATAGTTAGATTATATTTTTTAATTGGTTTTAAAGTATAAATAATTTTTTATCATTTAATCCAATTTGTTTCATTGGATGTAATTTCACATTGTAATTAGATATAATCAAATGCTAATCCTTTGAGGGGTTTTACTTAAAAAAACCATTTTTCTTATATTGAAAAGGAGGATTAATTTTAAATTAATTTTTGTAGCTTCTATGTTTGTCATTTGGAAAACTTTATTCCATATTTTGAATCGTAAGGTCCAAATTATTTAAATAGGTCCTTTTTATTTTTTGGACATTATGAATAGTAACTTTAGTAATTATTTTAATTACCATGATTAAAGGTAAATTGTGTAATTAAAGGTAAAAATAATATTATAATAATATAAAACTACCCTAAAACATATTATAATTTAATTTAATGAGTGTATCTAGATCATGAATATCCTTGGGTTTAATTTAGGACTAGTTGGGGCCACTTGGATGTGATTATGTCACTTATAAACATTTTATTTAAAATCAATACTAAGATGTCATAATCATGCCTCTCATAACTAATTTTTTTAAAATGGAATTATAAATGTGATATCTTCTAAAATAAATATTAATTAGAAATATAATAATATTACATACATCATTGTAATTTATTTATAATTTAATAAAATAAATAACGAAATTAAATGGTACGACAAAAATGATATATGAATTTATTAACTAATGAAAGAATCAAATAAATGATATTATAAATAGTAAAATAAATATAATCTGAAATAATTTATTCCATAAATGAATTTTATGGATAATTATTACATTTTTTTATTTAAAGGATTTTTTTGGATCTTATCATCTTGTTATGATATTTTTAAAATTCAACTAATGAATAGTGTCAAAATTGATACTATTGGTATTTTAAAAACATAAAATATTTTGTTAAATGATATTAAATTCATAAATATATAAAATTCCTAAAAATGGTTAGGATAGGTCAAGATATGTAATAAATGGAACTTTTTTGGTTCTTTATACATTTATGGTAAATACATTAACCCACAATGTGTAAATAACAAAATATCAAAGTAGGATTTGAAAACGTAAAATAAGGGTTAAACCAAGAAAATAAGGATTAAAAAACATTAAAAACTTGTGTAATTTTAATTTAATTATGGTTAATAAAAAACTATTTTATATTCTAAATAAATTATGTTTGGAACATTTTTAACTAAAATTGAATTTAAATTATTTTAAACTTTTAAGAGTATCTAAGGGTGGCCCTCCCCTATACTATAAAAAGGTAACCACTCTTCTCTAAAACTCACAATTCCAAATATGTGTGTTTTGGAAAATATCATCCCAAACCTATTCCAATAATCCCTCCCCAAGTTATTGAGGACTTAGTTTAGGTAGAACACCCTTCTTAGAGGTGTTAAGGTGTTCTTCAAAGGGGATCAACTGATGAAGAGGAGTCATTTTTAAGTGTTTCAGTTTTATTTCTTCTTCCACTTCATCTAAATATTCTTTTTATAATATTAGATAGTAACTCCCATATCTTAAACATACTGAGATTTTTTTATTTTAATATCATAACCTAAATCCATCCCCAATTTCATAAAATGTGAAATTAATATTTCGTTCATGTGTACGGTGGAATCCCACCTCATGAACTGATATAGTTATTTTTTGTTACTTTATATCAAGAATTGTTATAATTATGGAATAAATATTTATATATCATATTAATGAAAAATTTATCATTTTAAAATAATAATATTTCAATTATTTTCTTACCTTTCATGCACATAAAAATGATAATGTCGTTCGTGTGTACGTGTGAACTATCACCTCCACGAACCGATGCAAATCGTTTTTATTCACCACATAACTTGTATGATATATAGAAGTATATTTAAATTATTATTATGATTTTAATAATTTTATGATCATTTTGTAAAGGTCAAATAATTATCCACTTATTTTCATAATGATAAATGAAGAATGGAAACATTACTCATGCGTACATACGACTTACCATCTCCATGATTGTAAAATTTTTCATTTTATATATTCATATTTAGTGAATGGAATCTAAATTATAATTGAAATATAAAAATTATTGTTATTTATTGAATATTATTCTATAGATGACGGACTTAAAACCACATGGACTTTTAACATCAAGCCATGTTTATTTTTGACTCCAGTACCGAATATAAAAAAAATCTGATATGAACATAAATAAATAATTAATTTTTATAACATGGTAATAATTGATATAAAATGAATAATAAAATTGAAAAAGGTTATAAATAAAGGATAAATTAATCTATTTTTTTATTTAATAATATAACAATTGTACATGACTAGTCAGACTCAAGGTAGGGGATTTCATATCAATCTCCTTTCATTGAGGCATATTTTTATAATATACACCACCTTCTTTTATAAGGTGTATAATAAAATCCATTGACCATTAATTTCATTAAATGGTTTTCAAAAGGAAACTATTTCTATGAACAATTCTACTAAATAAAAAAATCAATGTCTTTTTAATATACGTGATGATACCGAAATTTCCGCTGCTAGGACCATTATTTGATATTTCGCTTGCTCTATAAGCCGTAATGTTTTTAAAATAAAAATAAATACCATAATTCTTTTTTCATGTATTTTGGTTTTGAAAATTGTTTTGATAATAAATTGATCATGTAAATATATTTTAATGATATCTTATGACTTCCATGTGGAAATGTTATTTTTCATTTAATCTTGTTTTATGTGTTATGATTATATTATAGTTTTGGGGAATTTTTTATGAATTTTGGTGGTTCCATGATAAACTGAGGGTAGATGAGCCTAATATATCTCTCCAATGCATTGAGTAATGACACATAGTTAAACTGATACTATGATGGGTATTCCAAACGTAACCATGAAGGTTAATCCCTATGTAGCTATGAAATCTACTAGTTAAGTTTGACATGGCTTCCATAAGTTAAATTTATGATTAATGATTTATATGAGTTTTTTAGGAATCCTATGATTTCATGAGCTTTGTTAAAGATCTAATGTTTTATGGGTGAAAATTATGATTTCATGGGTATATAAGCATTCATCGAAAAACACTTTCTTTTGTTATTATATATTCCCTTGCTATGATTTTTGTTCTCATCCATAGTTTTTGAAATGTTTTTGGTATAAGTATGGTTAAAATAAAGAAATACTTAATGATGAATGTTGTGAATATTTTTATCAAGAAAAAGAAATCATGTTTTATTTTAAAGTGTCTCATTTTTTTAAAAATGGATAGTGAGTAATAGAGTCTAATTTGTAATATTTGAGTTATTTTGTAATAGTTAGGGTCTAATTATCTAAAAATTTAAACCTAAAAATGATTCTCAATGTGAATTATTTATTTAACTTAATATTTTTTAATATTTAAGGCTGGGGACTTATAGTTACCCTTACTTCATTTGATATAAAAATATTTGAAAAAATGATGAATCATTAAAAATTTGTGAAGGATAAGAGATTTTCAAATTGGGAATTTTAAGTGTGAATAAGCATCATGAGAAGAATATTTCAGTCTTTACAAATGTATAAGTACCTTATAATAAGGGGTTTCATGATGACTAGGTATTTTGTGATGACACAGTATTCTTTGAAGGAAGTTTTCATCACAAAGGTAGTTAGTTTCACGAAAGAAATTTGCAAATAATCTTCACAAAAGTGTGTGGGATCATGAAAGTTGGAATTTATTTGAAACATAAAGGCTGTTTCACCATGGATATAAGTTTCATGAATGATAGTTCTGAACATCTATTTTTAGTGAGCAGTACTTTAAAGTGAATCAACTCAGGTCTACGATGCAAGAAGAGTCTAATTATATTTAGGGACAAAGAATTAAATATCAATCTACAAAAATGACCTTTCAGTCATTTAACTTAGTAATATTTCACCCAAATTAGTGATCTAGGGGGAGTTTATAGAGGTGTTCTGAGGGATGCAGTGTGTTGTCCATAAAATCATAAAAAGGTTTTGTTCCTGGAATAGAGTGGATTCATTTGATCTTCTATACTCCATAATAACTAGTGAATTTTAGTGTATTTAGTTAATACTAATACACTATTGGATTATTCTCCTTGGAATAACCCTTGGTGGGGAATCAAGTAAAACTGTCATGTTGTCTCTCTGCATGTGAAAGTTTAATTACTGTGTGATTCCATCCGAAATGTTTAATAGGTTCTTGCCAAATTGAGGAGAAGATATGTCACTTTAAAATAAAAAAATTAAAACCATGATTCACCCCTCTCTTCTCATGGTGTTCTAGGGTCCTATAAGTTGTATTAGATCCTAAAGGTTCTTATTATTTAATCCATCATCCATGATTTTCATGGAATTTATAATGAATGTTTGGGTATTTCCCTAATTTGATGGTTCAAAGTTATATATTTGTATGAATATGATGATATCTCATCTAATATACCTTGTTTTCGATGTTCTTTCTTTTCCATAGCTCATGGAATTCAAGTCCCTGATGTGAAAATTCTTTCTTTGAATCAAACAAACCAGAAAATGTTTAATGTAGAGGAAAAAGTAAAACAATTCCTTTACTACATCTCTATCTGATGAAATATAATTAAAGGTGATGAGTTTCACTTCATCAAAGACCATGCGGGAGAAACAAGAAAATATATATGAAGGTGATAACAAAGTGAAGGAGGCCAAAATCCATGTTTTTCATAATAAGTTTGATGATCTTAAAATTCATCCATATGAAAATGAAGATTGATTTTTAACTAAATTACTAAAGTTATTAGAGAAATTCGATGTCATAGTGAAGAAATTACAGATATAGAGATTTGAAGAAAATATTTATAAGTATTCCACCCCTATATAATCCCAAATTATCATCCCTTGATAAAAGTGATCATTCCAAACATTCTCTTGATGACCTTCTAAGCAGTCTAGTGGTTTATGAAATGAGTGTCAATCCTGAGGATGCAGAATCTCAATAAATCAGGGAAATTACATTCAAATCCATGTAAAAAATTTGAGATTTATAGAGATAAAGTTGATGAATATAATGATGAAGAAGAAATTATTTAAATTTTCTCCAAGAAAATCAAGAGTAAAAAATGAATATTTGAAGGAAAGATTCCTCTAGATTATTTTTGTTGTGGTAGAGCTAGGAAAATTGCATCTCAGTGCTCAAGGGGGATATATGATGAAGGAAGTGAATTATGAATAATGATTAAGCCTTAGAAAATATTCCCCTAAAATGGATACTTTAAATACAGAAAGAAATTACAGAGTAATTACTTTGTCTGTAAAGAAGAACGAGATGATAATCAATTTTTTGGGGATTCACAAACTAAGTTTAAATCTGAAACCCAAAAATCCATAATGGCTACAGTTTAATGGGTAAACCCTTAAAAACATAAAAATAATCATTTTAATGGTGTTATTGATCTCAAGGTAGAACTTGAGGGACCTCTTGTTAAGATCTATATTAAGTGAAATAGAAACAGAAAGATGTGAGTCTTTATGAAAGAGTCATCATAATATGTTGATCTAATTGAAGTACAATCTACTGGAAGTGGTGGCATAGTAACATTTAAAAACTATTGAATGTTTGAAAGAAGTTGTGGAATTTAAGGTCTAGATTGAAGGGAATTAAAATTTCTTCAATGAAATGCCATCCACAATGGAGGAAAAGGCTAATATAGTTGTGGGATATGAAGAAGAAGTTATTACTATAAGAAGCAAACTAGATATTGAATAAAATTTAATTGAAACAAAGAGGAAATTTTAGTTTTTAATATTCTCATATGTTAATCCATTTAAAAGAGAAAAATGTGGTCGTGAAGGATTATAGAAGGAATTGAATGATCAAATATCCATATTTATAGGAAAATGTATAGTTGGCTCTGATAAAGATACATCAAAGGCTAGAAATGGGATGAATCAAAAATAAGGGAAGTTGAATGATGAATATTTCCCAAAGGTGCCCAATTTCCAAAAAAAATAAATCTTCAAACCAAATATAAAAGTGAGATGAAAATAATAATCAAGTAACAAAAATATATCTTCAGTCATAAGTCTTTACAAGAGAATGGGACATTTGGAGGAATGAAAGTGAGGAGATTTTCCTGACTACGAAGTGTCAATTTGGTGACTTTTTGGGCCATACCATGTCCTACTGTGAAGAGGAAAAGAGCTATCTAAATGGGAAATAACCTAGAAGTTAACAAAGGTGAATGAGACCTTATCCTTCATCTTATAGAATAAATAGTTTCTATGGATATATTTATCACTTTTCTAACCATTTAAATAAATCTATTCAATCTAGGAAGAGGAAAGGTGGGAACAATAACTATAGTTCTTCGAGGAAAGTCAATACCTTTTAATCAATATTAATGGTTCCTGAAAATAGGTATTCTCCATTGGATATAGAATGTGAATATGATTGACTCATTCCTTGTGAAAAGATATTGTCAATTCCATATTTTTCCTTCACTCAACTAGGTATCTCATAGAAGGAAAATAAAAAAATTGAGAAATCTAACATTACAAAAATATCCCTCAAAGCTACAAGGAACAGTAACACCTAGATTTCTAATTATGTATGATCATTGGATAAGACAAAAAATGATGATTTTTGGAAGAATTGTAATATAAATATTGATGGAATAATGATATTTTTAACCAATGGTTCTTTAAATAGAAAAGGTAGTGGAAGAATAGAATAGTAAAATGAAGAGCTAAAGATAAATGAAGTTCCTTATATAGACAGTTTTCATCACAATCTCTCGATTATGAGACAAATCTATCACTCAGGACTAATATTGACATTTAATAAAAATTAGTTCACTATAAAAGGAGGGAAACGTAGTTATCTTATGAAGGGACAAAGAATATATGAGAATTTATACCATATTTATAGTATAGAGAACATTTGTTACTTAAAAGTTTAAGAAGAAAACAACTTGAGGCACCGAAGGTTGTGTCACATTTATAATTAAAGTAGGGAATATATATCTATTCTTAATATAGTTTTCAAAATTATAAATCTTAAGAGTGATTGATAAAATAAATATAATTGGTTCATGTTTGGAAAGATGGTCGGGAGTTCATATCAACTGAAGAAAAAATGGGCATCAAATTTTCAAGATCTTATCCACACAGACATATGTTATCCAATCAATGCGGTTAGAACATGTGGAGAGAGGAAATTCATTCTTTTTATTGATGATTATAGTATAATGGATTGTGTAATTATGATACATAGGAAACAAAAAGTTCCTGATTACCTGAAAATTTACCTTCGAATACCTGATAATGAAACTGGCCACATAATCAAGATTATATGATTTGACTATAAAAGAGAATACACATCAATTGAATTTGAAAATTACCTAAAAAAAGTCGGAATAAAGAATGATGTGGAAGGAGTGATACTCACATAGAAAAATGGAGTTATAGAACACATAAATCTATGGGTGAACAATATGTATAGATCTATGCCGACTGAGAGTCGTATTTCTCATCATTACTAGAAAGAGGTTATTCAAGTAGTGGTGCAAACCCAAAATCGAACATGGACTCTTATTGGAGAAACGAATACATCATATGAGTTATAGCATGGAAAGAATCCCTATATGAAGTATTTTTATGTTTTTCTATGTAAATATTTCATCCAAAAAAGATTAAAATTAAAGAAAATATAGCGATGGTTCATATGAAGGAATATTTCATTAGATATTCATTGAAGATTCAATCCTAAAAATGTTACAACAATCATCTTGGAAGAATTTTAAAAAACAGTGATGTTAAAATCATTGAACATAAATCCATAAATACCTCATGGAGATTATATGATGATATTATAGAAGAATAAGAATAGAGTAGAAAGGGGATATATTCAAATGAGGAAATAGTGGAATTCCTGAAAAATATTCAGGTTTCAAAAAATAATGTTAATTTAGAAGAACAATCAGAAGAGGAAAAAATGGATAAAGAAACATCATCAGAACATAAGGGGAGAAATTTAAGAGCATAAATAGATCAATCCAACATCATTGTATATTGGACCACACCCACAGAGGCAAGGAGAATGGGAAATGACGCACATTATGGTTTCTTTTAAATTTTGGATCCAACCTTATTTGAAGAATCCATGAATGTTGAATAATGGGGTAA
Organism: Viscum album; assembly: GCA_963277665.1. Lineage (NCBI taxonomy): Eukaryota > Viridiplantae > Streptophyta > Magnoliopsida > Santalales > Viscaceae > Viscum > Viscum album. The sequence continues at coordinate 1,837,079,456 of OY728161.1, forward strand.
GTTCAATAATGAAGAACTGCACCAGAAAGACAAGAACTAGATATGGTATCTTGTTAAGAGACCATAAAAACACAATGGTATTAGAATAAAGTGGATCTTTATTTTTTTAAAGATAATAGAAATGTTAAATGAAATAAGAAATTATTGGCATGTAAAGGGTATGCACATATTGAAGGCATTGATGTTGAAGAAATGTTTGATCCAGTAACTATACTAGAGTCAATTAGGCTCTTCCTTGCTATTGAAAATCAAAGTTGATAAAAAGTTTATCAGGTGGATGTGAAAATGACATTATTAAATGGAGTTATTGAATAAGAAGTCTACATTGAACAACCAATGAAATTTTAAATTAAAAATGATGATGAAAAGGTTTATATACTAAATATTTCTCTGTATGGTGTAAATCAGGATCCACAAGCATGGTATTCATGAATGATTTACTATCTAAAGGATCATCAATTTAAAAGAGGTTTTGTTGATCATAATCCCTTTGGGAATAATTTAGAGGAAGTTCAATATATGGTGCTTGTGTATGTGGATGATTCCACATTTGGTGGAAGAAGACATGGATCATTGGAAGAATATCATAATGACGTGAAATACGAATTTGAAGTGTCCATGATTGGCAAAATCACATACCTTTCAGGAATGTGGTTCGAAAAAAGGATTATACCCTCATTTCTCAGAAAAAATATAAAACTGAGCTTCTGATGAAATTTAACATGAATGAATCCAAACCAATGTCAACTATGATTACAAATTGGTGAAAACATAAAAATAATGGGGATGCGACTTCTGTGGATCCTACCCTATATAAGAGAATCATTGGAATCATATTATACTTGACTTAAATAGGTCCATATATCCTCTTTTCAACATGCTTAGCGACCCACTTTAAAGGTAATATGAAGGAAGATAATTTGATAGTAGATAAAAAAATCATGATGTATATTCAAGGAAAACTCAATTTTGTACTGTAATTTTCACCAAGAAGGGATTATGAATTATTATCATTTTATGATGTTGATTGGGATGGAGATGTGGTGGATTGAAAGTCCATAAGTGGTGGTTATTTATTTATAGGAAAAAACATGTGGGATGGTTGAGAACAAAATAGGAAATCACTTATGTTAGTATAGAGAAAAATATTATATCTCCACTTAAAAAGAATTTCACTCATCCACTTAAAAATAATTGCACTCATCTATTCCAGTTCATCATTTTCATACAAAATAAATTGAGATTAGATATCTCTTCATTAAGGAAACATTTGAATATGGTGTGATTAAAATGGATCATTTTGGAACTCATGACCATGTAGATAATATTTGGACTAATACATTGTAATCACATGTGTTCGAGAAACATCAATTGGACCTTTGCGTTCATCCACCACTTAGTGCATGAGGAGGTTACAGTTGTTTCCCTATCCCCATTTTTAAATATTTTATTCTATTTGTGGAATTGATATAGGTTTATGGGGGAGATATGATTTAGGGGGTGTTTTTTGAGCTCTACAAGTACAAATATATATTCTTTGGGTTTATTTTCAATGGGGGAGAATGGATAAATTCAATGTTATAAAGGTTTTTTAGTTGCAAGATTTTGACAAACCATGAAATGCTTCTATGAAACGATGAGAATTAGGTGTTATGAGGAAACAATATTCAATTATTATGGGACATAATGAGAACTATGTGTCATAAATAATAAATTTATACTTCTCAGGTATGAGGTTGGACATCTTTAAGTATTCCAAATCATGAGAACCCAATTCATGCTTCCCAATTTATTTTCTACAACGAGATTTTTTGAATTATAATTAGAGTGTTGGATGAGTTTTTCCCCACCTTTTAGTTTTTTGTTCAAGGATGGTGATTTAATGAATTTATCTAAGATATTTCCATCAAACCCAAAGGGAGATTTTTTTGGAAGCAAGGCCTATCATATATGGAGGCTAGAAATGGAGTTTTTTTTGTTTGTTGTCAATCCATAGTAGTTTGATCTTGGAGTTTTCAAGGAAAATTATCTTAAATTACAATATTGAAATGATGTTGAATTTTTCATGATTTTCTAGTATTTGGAAAATTATTGGGCTCAAAATCAGGAGGAACGAGTAAATTTTGTGAAGGGTGATTTGTTGGGATTGTCTTTTCGAAAATATGATAAATGAATGATTTTTTTGAAGTATTGGTTTCATGAAGGTTAAGCATTATGAAGATGTCAAACATCATAAATGAGCCACGTGAATGCGCGATAGCATGGTAGTGACTCTACGCGCCTACGAGAAGCTTCAGGAATGGGTTAAATTTCCTTGGTGCTTCATGAATAGAGGATATTCACATAAATGTTTTTGATGGTTTGGGAAATTACCACAGGAGGTGTGGGATCTTTGGGAAGGGATGTAACTATAAATTAGTGGCATCCTCATCTTAATTTGATATGAAAAGAATTCAATAAAAGGATGAATCATTCTGGATTCATGATGGCTGAGAGATTTGTGAATCAATACTTTGAAGTTAGCATGACCATCAGGAAAAATGGTCCTTATTTTGACCAATGCCTTGGTATCTCAAAAAAAGAGTTTTGTGATGACTGGGTATTCCACGATGACTTACTGTTCTATGAATGGAGTTTTCTTTATGCAGTCAGTTAGCTTCACAAATGATCTTCACAAAGGAGCTTCACAAAAGAGTTTGGGTTTGCAAAAGATAGAATTTATTTGAAACAGAAAGGGGGTTTTTTTAAGTCTAGGAGATTCGAGAGTGAAAATGTTGAACATATAGTTTAGGTAAACAGTGATTTAAAGTGAATTAACAGAGGTCTATAGTTGAGGATGAGTCTCGTACTATTCATTGACAATGACTTAAATTATAATATACTGAAATGAACTTCAAGTCATTAAATTGAGTAATACTTCACCCAGATCAGTGAGCTCGGGGTAGTCGACAGAAGTGTTCTGAGAGAGGTAGTGTGTTGTCCCTAATATCATGTAAAGTTAGTGTTCCTGACATAAAATAATTGTGTCGGATCTTCTAGAATTCACAATAACAAGTGATTCTTAGTGGATTTATATACGACCAACATACTATCAGAATATGATTCTTGGAAATTCTCTTAGTGGTGAATCAAGTAAAACTATCATATTTTATCTTTTCATGTGAATGTTAATTTCTATCTAATTCTATTCGATATATTTAATAGGTTCTTGAAAACATAGGAACAAGATTCGTCACTTTAAAAGAAAAATTTTACACCTGGATCTACCTGTCCACTATCCTGGTGTTTTTGGGTCTTATAGTTCTAGGGAGACACTATAGATCATAAGGATTATATCATATATTGTCTATTATACCTAAATCCATTACAACCCATACACTAAGTAAAGTACCTTAATCCATCACAACATATACAAATAATAACTATAATAATCCTTCAAACATTATATCAGGAGGTACATGTGTTTGAAATAACTATAATCCATCACATACTTCTACACACGTATATGTGAAACTAACCGCTGTGAATACAAGTAAACAATATAGACATGAGAAAAGAGTTTGGGCAGAGTGGGTAGTTATCCATCAATCCTCCCATCAGGATGTTGGGGAAAACACCATCCTAGAATCCAATGGGTTCATATCACCCTAACTAATAGGGGTTGGTTAGTGTATGAAATCTCAAAATGTACAAGATATAATATAGATCATAACCACACTATGTACATAACATAGTCTTAGATTGAACTTCAAATAGTATCACTCAGACTCCCCACTGCCACTACTAAGAACTAGATATCATATAAGCACACAATAATTTAAATAGATACATTAATTATTTATTATTTATCATTTATTTTTTGTTAATTATTTCATTATCAATTAATATTATCACAGATTATACCTTTAATTATCCAAAAAAGTGATGTTCATGCCCCCATGAATAATCAAAACCATGTTTTTTGTTTCTCAAGATCATCTCATTGCATTATAGCATCACCAAACCCATGGGTTGAATATTTAATAAAAAATAATAATATTTACATAATTCTTATTACTCTAGGAGAACATTTTCATATACCATCAATAGAGATAGAACCAATTACATCCATCTACCTCAAGTAGTGAGGAAATTAAAAAAGATTATTAATGACCAGGATATCCAATCAAATCATGATAGAATCCATATTTATGTATCAATTGGTAATAAAATATTCAAATTTTTCGATAATCCTAATTCCATACTCAACACCCACATGCATATCACCACGCATCTAACCATAACATGCATCAACTTCTGGAACAACCTTGACTCCCATCATATGTCTCACAAGTTATCCTAGGATCATCCATCATAGGTTCATTTCATATCAAAAATATCATATCCAGAATGCAAAAAAGGTAGAGAAAACCAAGAATTTTCAATAGGTAAATCTAGGCCATAAAAAATTCTTTTATCCTCTAAATGAAAATGGTTTATGATGAACCCAAAGAAATGACTTCCAACCTTTATAAAAAAAAGGCACTCTCAGCCCCAAAGAAATATCTTTATTATACAATTAGTTTACATTTTTTCTTGAATTAACTAATTCATTATTCATAGGTTCCAACTACAAGAAACATAAGGCATCAACTATATTAATCTATTATATATTTTAAACACAGATTCTAGAATCAGACCACTTTCATCAAACTGTGAGAAGAAAAATTCCCAATTAACATGTCTTTTATTATTATCATAATTTAAACGAATTCCAGATTCATGTTATTTATCAATTTAAATAATACTTGGAGTAACATATTCAATTAAACATTCATACTCAAATAAAATTTATTATAATAAAATTACAAGAAACGCTAGATTTTTTAAAATTGATTATTCTTTGAGTCATTAGTCAACCAAAAAATAATTATCGGATTGACGTTCTTTACCATTTCTAATGAAATCAATATGATAAAACAAGAATTAAAAAACTTGCTAATAATCCTATCATATATAGAAAACTATAAAGAAAATCAAAAGGCAATACATTATCATGGTGGAAAGAAACAACATCTGATCACTAAACATAATCCAGTTTCATTCTTTAATCTTGATTTAAATATTTATTACGTTGATTATATTTCTATACAAAAGGATGAATTTAACACTCTGATATTTTATGAAATATATATCTTTAAATAATGTTTTTTCAACTATATCCTATGTTACACAAAACTTCCAATTTTAAAAAACCGTGATACACTTTTAAAATATTATTATTTAAATCTAGACGTTATAATCAAGCTCTTAAATAGGTGGGTATGATTATGAAAAAATAATTCAAGAAATTAATTTAAATTTACTAATAAATATAAATTTATTGTTAAATTAATATAAAATAATCACTCAATTTTAGGTAAAGTCATTTTATTCTTTAGAGATGGGTTTTTTTGTTGAGTTAATATTATAATTAATTTCAAAAAATTATATAAAATTTAATTAAAAAAATATTTTAATTTCTTAATTCATAATTTATAATTTATCTTGTGATGAATTATTTATAATTTTCTGATAATAATTATTTTTTCATTAATAGAGAAAAATACTTATTTTTATCAAAATTGAATTTTCATTTAAATGATTTGAAAAAAAAAATTATATGTTGGATTAGTTTAAAATTTAATATTTTTTTATTTATAATAATAAAATTATGGTTTTTATAATAAATTTTGTAATTTAATTTAGTATACTTTTCTTTACTTGAAAGAGAATTGTTTAAAAAACTATTTTTGTTGAATTTTGTTAGTTAAATTCTAAATTAGAATCTTCCACTTATGTGTTTTGAATTTTAAAAAATTGATCTCATTTTTAGAATAATTAAGTCCAAATTAAATTAATAGTTCACCTTTTTTTTGTTAAATATGAATAATAACCTTAGTAAATTTTCTACCATGATCGAGGGTAAATTATGTAATTAATATTAAAAATAAGATGATAAGAACTATAAAATAGAGCAAAAAATTGCCATAAAGTTATTTATTAGTGAATTTCAATCGTCCTTATCTATTATTTTGTAATATGATTTTTTCCATTTTATTATATTATTACCTTTACAATAATCTATGTAAATAAAATTCAAAATGTCACACGCTGGATTTTAATAATTAAAATATTATTTAATGGGGTTAAACAAAATATATGTTCGGTTATAAATATTAATTTAAAATATAAGATATTTATCTTAATAATGAAAATTTAATTTTAATTTTTATATAAATAATAATCATGACAAATTCTTATACTACGGTGATGCAGAATTTATTTAATTAATAGAAAAATGAAATAAATGATTTTAAAAAGAATAACGAAATATAATTTTATATAAATAATGTGATACAAAAAATTTATATATTAAAATTACCTATTATGTGTATAATAATTTTTTATTTTTACATGTTTTCTTGATGTATTTAATGTCAATTTAAATAAATTGTGTCAACATTAACATTTATTGTATTTAATAAAAATAATAATTTAATAACTTTTTTAAAATTCATAAATTATATTATATCGATCCAATTAAATTTAATATTATTTAAAACATCATCCATAGTTCATTTAGGATTCTATCTTCCATTTATAATAATATTAATAACCCTATATTTTTAAAATAGTGTTTTCCATATTTAAGGTAAAAAATGATTAACCAAGAGGTCAATAAAAAAGATATGGATTAAAATAATATCAAAACTTTTCTAAATTTTATTTTTTGAGTTTATTTCAAACCTATGAACTTTTATTTTAAATAATGATAATTTTGAAGCATTCAGATTTAGAATAGTCTAATTATATTTTAATTTTATAAAAAAAATCCAAAAGGGCATTTTACCTCAATTATAAAATGGAACCTCTTCTACCACATATTTACTCTACTTTGAGCCATATATCTTGATCATACTATGAAAATTAATCTTATTAACATCTTTATATAGGTTTTGGATGTACAATTATTCTTAAAAGACCTTCCATAGGGTTTTTAATGAATGGTCTAAAGGAGGTGTCCTAAAAAAGAGGTAATCATCTTACCCAACCCATTTCAATTTATTAATTATTATACCTATTTAAATCTATGTTATTTATCATAAAATGGTAACATAAGTATCCTAAATATACTTAAATGTTTTTATGATTTTGAAAACCCCATTATACACCATCTTTCTCGTCGAATGAGATATGAAGATATTTCTTTTGCGTAAGTACGACTTACCATCTTAATATAGCAATGCATTCCATTTCTCATCTCTATATGTTATGGATTAATATTATTATGGTATTAATGTTTATATATTATAATTATGATACAATTAAACTTAAATAATTATAATATAACATCTACCTTCTAAACATTCAATTTTTTGGCAAACGATAATGTCGGTCGTGTGTATGTGTTGACTACCACCTCTACAAAGCGATGTGATTCATTTTACTTTATATTATACATGGATGGTAATTAGTAAATATTTATGAATATATATTATATTTATTATATAATAATGATCATATAAATGTGAATTAATGTTTACCTTTTATTCTTTCCATCCATTTAACAATAAAAACATCATTCATGCATATGTATATCTTTCCATCTCCAGGAATGGTGTCATTAATTTGTGTATATAAAAATTATATTCATGAATTTAAATATGTATATAATGAATATATAATATTATCATATCATGGTTAATATTTTAGAAACTTTCGAACCATAATAAAAGTATAAGACCAATTTTGGCCCTGAAAAAAAATGCATCCAAGAATGAACCAAATGATGAAGACCTTCATATAGAAGTGAAGTTAATTTCACATCCATAAAATTGAAAATTAGTGGAGGAAAAATATCCTTACATATTAGAAGTTATGGCTATAAAAGTTATGAATATAAAAAAAATCCAACAAAGGTGATTCTGGAAAAAACTAAAAAAAAATTCAACCTAAAAAATTCACCAAAGTTAGAACATTCAGGAAGATCAATATTTTTAGAAAATCAAACTCTTAACAAATAAGATAAAATATAAAAATCATAAAAAGGATTCCCGGATGTCCTCGACCATGAGGAGCATGAAGGGGTAACCTTCATGTCGTGTAACTCTGATTTTCATAAGTCATAGAACTCTTGAAGCTTGTTGTGATAACCTATATTTTTAAAAAATCTAGTTTCTAGAAGTATTTGGACATTTTAAAGACTTAATATAGTGACTTGTGTTTTTAATAATTAAATATTAAATCTTTTATATTAATATCTAATACATTATATAAACACCTTCTTGAGGAGCATAATAATATAGTGTCTTTGGAGGCTAAGTACAAAATCTTCTAATTTGGTGAAAGATCTCCAATATCTCCAATAAATATCTTATACTTTATTAATATATACAAACATAACCTACATAAAACCTTTATTTATAAACCAGGGAAAAGAAACATAATAAATAGTCAGGTCAGTTTCTCAGTAATGGTAAAAATAGAGATATGTAAGCATAACTTGACTATAAGAGTTTGAGAACATGAGCATAACATATGAAAACCACACCCTTCATATCAAATATCATAATCTTGAGTCATTTCATAAATATTGGAATATCATAAGATAATAATCATAAGGAAATCATATAACATGATCTATGAGAGCATAACATTAGCATAAGACATGCAATTTTTGCATAGACAAAAGCATAAAAAATCATTTCCATAGTAGTCAAATCTCACTGCCAAGGCTATCATATTTGATGGGTTTCACTCCCCAAACCATCATTGTATTCATGGTTTAAACCTAATAACAACATACCCTACAAATTTGGTTTTCATAAGAGTTCTATCATGATATAACCCATATAAGAGAAACACATTTCTTAAAAATCACATTATTATAAGCATAAAAAATTTAGTGAATGAATAAGAATTGTATCCTTGGATCATATACCCAATAAATAAAAAGTAACCTCAAAATATTTCATCTTAAATCGAGAATTATTTTTATAGAAAAATTACTGGAAATATTTATTGAAGAAAATTACCTTTCTATGAAAATAAAATTTTAAAACTAAAAATTCATAATTATTTTTTGGAACTCATTTCATTGAAAATAAAATTTTATAATTATAAAAAATATTTAAATTTTTTTCAATAATTTATTGATGAAAATAGAACTTTTTCTTTGATTGAATATTTTCAAAACACATTCAGAATATTTTTTTAACTTTTAAATCATTTATTTATTGTAGAGACCCAAATCTTGACGTACATGGACATTACATTACTTTTGCGGAATACTTGGTACATAACAAAAACACACACACAAGGATCGTAATAGTTTAGTGTCTTTGGAAACTCGAAACATAATCTTCTAATCGTGGTGAAAGATCTTCAATATCTCCCATAAATATCTTCCCTTTTTTTTACCTAAAACTTTTATTTATATCCTAGGGAAAAGAAAACATAAAAGGGTGAGCTCAAATGCTCAGTAAGGGTAAACAAAAGAAATATCAATCACATCGTATACACAAGAACATAACTTTTGGAAATCTTAACATGTAAAAGAGATCATAATTTCATAACATGGGATAAATCATGGCAGTGAAATGTAATAATCATAACTTAAAACATGAAACTTTGTGGCATTCACACATAATCATAGAGAATCATTTCTTGTTAGTCAATACCCATTACCAAGACTATCTTAGTGGACAAAGTCCCTTTCTGAATCGAGTAACCCTCGTTTCAGTCCTGTTTCACTGAACCAGTATAACCTACCATTCCAGCCATGTCTATCTCATGAGATATAAAATCTTTACCCAATGCATTGGAGTGAGATATAGGTCCCACCCATCTCATAATGATATCATTCTTATGTGTTCCACAAAATCATAAATCATACATCATTACATAACCCATGTAACACAAATGGTAATCTTAAACATCATGACATCATAAAACAATTCATATACGATAAAGGAATTCATAAAAATATTTCCATCACAACATAATCAAATCCATGTAATATTTGGGATAGAAACAGAACCCTTTATTATCTTAGATGGAAAATAATTTTGATAAAACACTTGAACTCCATTCTTGAGGAAAATATCCTTTCTTCTTCAAAAACATTTTTCCTTTCTTAAAATGTCATACAACATTAAACTAAAAGAAGTTGATTAAAAATAATCTTGAAAACTTGTAAAGGATGCTTCTTGGAAATAATGTTTTAAAAATCCATTCATGTCGTATAAGTTAAAAAAAACATTCTTCGTACTTTTGTCTGAAAAGTCAAAAAGTACCTCGTACGGAAAACGACAAAAGATTCCTTTCATATCTTTTACTAAAAACTCACTGAAAGGTAAAATTGGATATAAACTATTGTATAAGGATATAAATATTACATATTGAGGAAACATGGATGTGGAAGATAAAATACACCCCAGTAAAAACTTATGAATAAACAATCTCGGATAAAAATGAGATTGTGATATTTCCCTTACCTTAGGTCTGACTTGCTTTGTAAGTGTCTGAAACTCCTGTATAATGATTTAAATCATGTTATTTACTTATTCTAGAATCATATTAATTGTTATTATATCATATATGGTCCACTTATGACTTTATATTACCCGTTCTTTTGTAAATTCATGTTAAAGTAGCGTTTTGGGTAAAATCGTTTCATTTATCGTAGGTGTTTTGACTTGTTGTTCTTGACATTATCATTACTTATATCATGATTTAATTACTTCCAGAATATAAAATATGATTTATATATCATATATATTCAGTATATATATATATAAGATAGATAAATGAAATGAAAAACACCGTTCATGGAGACAGTAGTCCGTACGTACGCATGAACGCTGTTTTCCTTTCCTTACTGTCTTGAATGGAAGTAAGTAGATGAAATACATATACATATATACATAGATCCAGTAGCTTTATAATGTCATATATTTCATTATTATTTCTTATATATACTTTTTAATCATTCTTAAATGGTTAACATGGAGAATGAATCTCATCGCGTCGTGGAGACGGTAGTCCGTACGTACGCACGAGCGATGATATCGTTTCCATGGTCATGGAATTGTGTTGAAGTGTATGTATACTATTTCAGTATCAATATCACTTTATAATAATCATATATAGTTACTAATTACACCATTATACCAATCCAATTAAGGTGGTGACAGAAAATATATTACACCACGGCGTGGAGACGGTATTCCGTACGTACGCACGCGCGGTGATTTCATTTTTTCCGTAGGATGGATAGAAGGTGAATTAGAGTTGTTTCATATTTATAATAACATATCAGTATATAAGAAATACTAATGTTATTACTTTATCATGAAACAACTAAAGAAGAAGAAGTTGAAGAAGAAAGAAATTGAAAAAGATCGGTAATGGATATTACCTCTTTTTGACGCGCCTTTTCTTAGCCTCCACTTAAAGAACTAAGGATGGTATTTGAAGAAGACCAGGACCTCTAGGATGATACTAGGGAAGTGCAGAAGGGATTTTGGCAGGGGTTGGCCGAGCTTGAGTGCTCAAATTGGTGTGAGGAGGAGGGGGAGGAGGTGCCCTTTTATAAGGGAGGAGAGGGGCACCTTAGGAATATCTCAAAATATTATTTTATATTAAAGTCAAAATCGGTTTATAATGGATCCAAAGGGTCTTATTTAGAAGCTAAAGTGGGGATGGGTCGAAATCCTATCAACCAATAGGATTTAGACAAGTTTATGGTATTATTTTAACCTTATCAATTAGATTTAACTCTAAGTTAAATAATTTAACTTTTACCGTGTCTTTTTGTTTTCTTTCACTATATGGTTAATACACTTACTATAACATGCCAAACGAACCCCAAATTGTTTATTATTAATATATATATCCTTATCTAAGTCATTTGGCCGAACCTTAGATTTTTAGGAATAAAATAACAATTAATAATATAATATTTGATTTAAAAACTATTTTGTGTCAATTTTGACACTATTTGATATATGATTCTTTTGAAAGTCATAACAGAATTATATGTTCGAACCAAGTTGATTACATCAACAATAATATATCATAGTAACCTAGAAAATTAGTGGAATTCATAAAAGTCTCAAATTACATTTATTTTGGTGTTTATAACATCAATTATGTCAATATTTCATAAATAAGATAATTACTGCATCATCTCTGTGTCATAAATAAATTAACTTATTTGATGTCTAAAAATTACAAATAAAATACAATTATGTATGAAATCTTTTTATATTTCTAATGAATATTTACAATATAATTTATCTTATATACACCCCTATATTAAAAATGTTTTAGTAAATAAACTTTGATTTTAACTCTTTTAACTCTTTTTTGAATTTAATAATAATAAATGTCTTAATCTAATCCAAGTGGGCCTAAATGATAATATTTTACACTTAAGGCTGTTTTTGGCCGAGATACACTTGTCCAATAGAATTAGGACATGTGTTAGGGTAATATTAATATCATTCTTACCCTTAATTACCCTATTTACTTTTAACAGTGGTAAATAAAAGTAAAAAGTTATTATTCACCAAAAATTATTTTCATCTCATTGAACCACATTTTACTTACTGACATCAACCGTGTCTCTAGGATTTTTGAAATTCCATTCACAGAAGCGGTAAAATTAAGTTTTATGAAAAATTTAGTTTTTTAACTACCACTTAGTAGTTTCACTATTCATCAAAAATTGATGTTTTTCAGAACAATGCCAAAATTTCATCCTAAGCTATATTTCATATTCCGAATTCAAAAATGAAGTCTATTTTACCAAATTCATAACATAGAAGTTGCATTAATTAATTTTATAATTAAATCCCGCTGTTAAAACAAATAGCGTGTTTTTAAGAAACAATATCTATCAAAAGATTGACACTTGATTATGTCTGGTTTAAATGTGAAATTACAACCAATGACCAACATTGTATTAAATTGTAAAAATATATTCTAAATATACTTTAAAACCACTCAAATTAATAATTTATCACTATTAATTATTTCGATTAAAAAAAGTTGTTTTTAATTACAATTTAGTAATTTTCACTATTCATCAGAATATGAAAGTTATCCGAAAAGTACCAAAATTTCACCTTAGAGCTAAATTTTCTAAAATTTAAAAAGTGGTTATTACTATTCATAACAGCTAGTTTTAATAATATTTAAATAGCATATCGTTGTTTCGTGAAACTCAGTATTGCATACTACACACGCTATCGAGGAAGGTTGTGATTGCGTGTAATGTAAGGAAAGTCAAGGATGCGTGTTGTGCAAGCTCCTTTTGGTGTAGCGTACAACACAAGACATTAGTGAAATAAAAAGAATATTTTTCATAAAATCTCGGGCTGTTACATTTAAAATATAAAATTTCTCAAATACTAACTAAAACATTTTCTTTGAAAATAAATTTTAAAAACATTAAGGGAATCATAAAATCTTTCGGTGGTAATATTAGTGATAATTTTTGTTCTTGTCATTCATGTTAAAAATAATGATTCTTTTCACATTTTTATTAAAATACAAATGTGAATTGTTTAGAAAATAAAATGAATATTCGTTTAAACTTTTTTATAAAAATGAAAAAATGTGAAAATTTTATTTTAAAAATCATTGGATAATAGTAAAAAATTCAATTTTTTTTAGAATACGTGGTTTTGGAAGAAAATTTATTTCCGACCGATAATAATAATAAAGTATGAATTTATAAAAAAAAACATTTTCTCAGTTATGTTAAGTACCAAAGAGTTGAGATATTGTAATGCTAATATCATGAATAACTAAATGATAATAATATTCATGTGTTTATTTATATATGGATCATGATATTTTATCACTAAAAATATAATTATAAACAATCCCGATAAATAGTGATATTTTAACATTATCTTTTTACCACATTGGAAACCTTGAAACGTAAGAAACATGATGGAAAATAATAAAATGAAAAATAAAATTTAATGATCAGAAATAAAATTTAGATATTAATTATCAAATGGGATGTATGTACATCTTGTAAAGGAAGATAATTCAAAAACACAACATATGCCTCAATGAAGGGAAATTGAGAAAAAAATCCCTTAAAACATTGGTTACTTTTCAACTGTAAAACACATGACAGAGATATACTAAAATGGGTATGTAAATTAAAATAAATATAATAATATTAATTATAAAATAAATTCATTCTCTGTATATACACCAAATAAAGGAAATATGTGGTGAATATGGCATGTGTCTCCAAGAAGTGAAAATGGTGATGAAAATTCCTTAATGTAAGTCTTTACATTCTTCATTACCATTTGAAAATTATGTATAATAAAAATAATTTAATTATAAATATATTAGAAAACCACACATACATATATTATAGCATATATTATTTATTAAGGTCTTTTTATAATCTTTTTCTTTAAATTATTTGTTAAATTCCCATTTTGGGTAATAACCACTTTTGTTTTCCATACAAGTTTTCATTTGTTATTTTTTGGTCCTATTTCTTTTATCATAGTTACATAATCTCCAAAATAATCATCATGAAATAATTATAATATTTATACATTAATTATAATTTTAAGATAAATCTTGATGTATTTTTTTGTGAAATGATGTACGTTATGATCTAGGAGGACGTAGGTCATACGTACGCATGTGTAATGTTTCCAATTCGAAATGATCATTATAGAAAGAAGATAATTAATATATTATATCATTAAAAATACTTATATAAATCATCCATATGGTGTGGTGATATAAAGAGAGTCCCATCATTTCATGGAGGAGGTAGTGCACACGTACAGGAGCAACAATATCATCTTTCCGTTAGTAAAAAATTAAGAAATACAATGATATAATAATTTTTTTGAATTATAAATATCTCATGAAGAAAATAATTATGTCATTTGATTAAATATATATTTATTAAATTTATCCTTATAATCTTCCTTGTAAATAATTAGTGAAAATAAATCTCATCACATAGTGAGACAGTATTTCTCCATACACATGAATGATTATGTCATTTATATAATATATAATTCAGTTCCATTATCATACTCTTCCATGAGCGGTGAAAATCGAAAAAAGTGATGACATTGGTTCGCGAGGTGGTAGTCCATAGTATACATGAACGATGATTACGTAACCCATTTGATGGAAGTGGAGGTTGTTTTAGGTCATGAACATAATATAACAACTTATAGTTCAATATAATATAGAAATTTTATTGTATAATCATGTTTTAATAAGAATTTATGGGGGAGGAGGAATAAATAAAGTAAAAGCACTCGTTTAAGAATGTTACATCTTCTTTGGGAAACCTCCTTAGGTTTACACCAAAAGCCTTACTAGATTATATTTTTACCCAAAATAAGAATTATATGATGATAAGACGTTATATCGGATTTTATATGGATAGGTATTGGCTAAAAAATTATTTTATAGTGTGAAGAAGAAAAGAGAGGGGGTGACCTTTATAATTTCCGTGAGGGGCACACATGTAATTATTGAGAAGAAAAAGGTATACCTATATTTTTATCCATACAAAGGGCTCCAAAATAGATTATTATAGAGACTTAGACATCTTAGGCTCTAAATATTTCCATAAATTTTATTTTAGAAAAATATTTAGGTTATTTTGAACCTTATCTTTTTAGTTCAACCCATCGACAAACCCATTTTTCCTTAACCACAGTAATAAATTTTTACTATTTTCACTATTGATTTTTATAAAAAGATTATATTGAACTTATTATATAATATAAATTATTATTATTTAAAAAATTTAATCAATTTTTCTAAATTAAATTCATATAAGTGGGAAAATTTAAATTAAAATTAATCCTAAAGACGTGATATTAAAGTGGGTTTACAAGAGAAAATGTCCAAAAGTTCAGAAGGAATTTTTATCAAAATTGAACATGAATATTATTCCAATGATATCAACTGTATTAATAGATATATAATATTACTAAATTTTACTTTAGAAATAATTTAAATTATAATTTAAATTTATGAATAATTTAAAAAAAAGATAGTTTTTAATTAAAATTATGTACCTTTACTATTCACAAAAAAACTAATGTTTTCAATTTTTTTACAAATTCACCCAAAGAATATTTTTTATGAAGAATTAAAAATTAAAAATTATTTGTCAAAATAAATTTTCGGAAAGTTTCAAAAATTATTTTTAAAATAATTTCACAAAAGTGTCGAAAAACTTATTTTTAGAGAAATACAATTTTGAAGTAGAATTGGATTTATTCATATCTAATATATAAATAATATATGAATGTTTAAAAATTGACTGAATAAATAATATATAAATTTCATTAAAATATTTCACTAAACATTATTTGTGTAATTTATTGTGGTAGAACACGTTTGTGTACATAAAATAGTTTTTTCAAAAAAACTATTTTCTTTATTTTCGAATTGTTTTTATTTACATTTTTAATTAATTGGTTGTCAATGAAATCAATTTATATATATATTTTGACGATTTATTTTAATAATTTAGTGAATAATATGCATACCCACCATTCCAAGAGATATGTTATGAAAATTATATTTAATAATTATTTCTTCATAGTTTTCCAAGCTTGGTTTAAACTTCTTGTTGCGTATAACACAAAATATCGAAAAGATTAGATTCATTTGAAAAGTATTTCACAAAATCTTGGTGTGTTACATTATATCCTGCTGAATATCACCCAGAAAATTTTTTTTAGTCATGAAAGGTTTTACATTTTAAAATTTCTTCATATAAACCCCCATCATAAAAAGAGGTAATAAAACACCACAAGATCATTGATCATAATAAAAATGGTGATCCATAGAAGGTTAATGACAAAAAACCATTAACCAAAGAGGCATAAAAATGGTAATTTATATCATAAAAAATAATGATAGTGTGGAAAACCTTTATTTTATGATCATTTTTCTAATTTTGGGGATTTACTTTAGCATCTAGATTGAGAACATAAGAAAATTTACTTTCATTATATCTTTCTATTGCATAAGTACAATTTCATTAATATGTTATGAATCAATCAATTTCCACTACACCTATTTCTCTAAGAGATGAATTGTTTTAGTATGAAGAAGTAAACAAATCCATAAAAGAATGATAATTCATTCCTTCAATCTCTAGTTAGAAAAATTTGAACACTGGTTATTGAATATAGATAAGTATTCATATGGTGAAGTGATACATTAATCTATCAAACCAAATCCAAAGTTCAAATTACACCATTCCATAAATGGTTATCCTTAAAATCCTAAAAAAATTAAAATTTGTAATTAAGGTCCCTAAATTTATCAAAATAAACTTAACATCAATCCCCTATATAACATAATTTGGATATTTATTCTCACATACCAAACATGTGAATACATTTATGATGCATTCTATTGAAAAATGTTAAAAACATAAGTTACCATAAAACCTTATTGAAAACATACATCCTTCCTCATCCCTTTCCTAAAAATAGATTACTGGATATAATAATATAAAAAAAATACTACAAACTTCATCAATGACAAAATAAACCACTTTGTCAACAAAACATCAATCAGTTCCAAGGTAATCCATAATATCCAATTTTCTTATTCATATCCAATGTATCATTAGGCCAATATCATTATCTCAATATCTAGAACATATTAATGGTTATATTCCCTTAGACATAATATCACATTTCCACTAAATGGCCTTTCTTATAAATTAATAGATTTTAAATATTTTTTTAAAAAACCTTAAGAAACATATACTGAACAATCGTTACATATTTCAGGATTCATATGTCATAATTATTGAATTCAAACACATTTCTCCTCAATCATCACACTCACTTCTAAACCCATTAACATGGATTTAAATTCATATTATTTAACTCTTCTTTCCTTTCTTATATAATTTTAATATCTTCATCATTAATAATATAACCATTACTCATACAAGATTTCTTATTCTCTTTATGAAAATTATCATTAAGACGTGGATTTTAATAATTACGGTACTTTCCACATTTAAAACATTCATCCATTGATAATACCTTAGTGAGAATAGTAGTCCCATCTATTGTATTAATTAATCATTTCATTTTCCCTCAAAAATTGATTACTCGATCCCTTATTCTCCACACATAAAACATCTTCTCATTCCTTTGAGACATTCCCTTTATTGATTCTTCCTATATTCTAGATATATAGGTAACTGAATCTTATTTCCTATGTGGTATCTCCTTCCCAAACTCTCAGAAACCTATATCCTTATATTTTCTTTCGAGTGCTATATATAGTTAATATGAATGTTTTTAATCATTTTATCTAATAACTGATTTGGAAAAATCACAATATCCTTGACTCCGTTCATCATCCCATTGAGATGATCATTCGAAAATTTTCTATCTCATTCAATTTTAAACCAATTCATTTTAGTTCGACGCATTGACTAAAACCAAAAAGTATAGTTCTTGAAACACTAATCATATTGTAGAGCCACATAATTATGAAAAATATCAAATATAATATGTCTAAATCATTATACATTCTTCTATGAACCTTTTGGGTTATCCTAGGCCAGGGATAGTCATAATATATTTAACTATTTCATGATAGTTTGTAAACTGTTTTTGAATTTCCAAAGTATATCCCTCGGGAGTGTCAAACCTGGTGTGAAACAAGGCCCATTTCCTTGCACCAGGTGATCATCTAGTCCAGATCAATGCTCCATTTTCCGAATTATTACCCCTTAGGAACCTATTTTCAAGAGCAACATCCACTTTTAGTATCCAGATATAGATTTAATTTCTTTTAATCCACCTCCTCCACCCCTTACCAAAATTCCTGGATATTTTCATATACTTTGACATGTCATTATAATTATCTTTAGAGACATCCCTAGACACATCCTTATAAATATACCTAAATATCTCACTAAATATATCTCATCAGAATTTCCAAAGTTTAACTGAAACATTTCTTTAATACCTACTATAACAACCTAGGAATTTCTCACATAGATAATACACCATTTAGATTCACATTCAGTAAATTACACAAACACATGACTAAGTACCATAATATTTATGTGTATTTGGAGACAATTCATAAACATACCCTACTTAACACATTTGTTCATAACATGGGGAAGGGAAACATAAAAAGTGTGAGATAAAATGCTATGTTAGGGTAAATAAGGGAGATATATAATCATAACATGAACATAAGGGCATGAGAACAATAGAATCACATATTAAAACCATGTGCTACATATCAAAGATCCAAATCGTAAGTCATGGAATAAATATGGGTTGTTCAAAAGACATTAATCACAAGAAAATCAAAGAATTTGAGATATGATAGCATAACATTGGAAAAAGACATGGATTTGCGAAATACACATAAGCATCTAAAATCATATTCATAATATTAAAGGCACGCTAACAAGGATGTCATAGTGGAATGGGTTTACTCCCCAAACCATAATAGTAGTAAAGGTTAACTCCCAAGACCATAATTGTAAACAAAGTCCCATAGTAAACTGAGTTCACTCCCCATTCCAGTACTTTATATCTAATAAGATATAAATAATTAACCAATTCATTGGAGGGAGACATATGTACCACCCATCAGAAAATTAAAATCATACATATGTGTACCAAAATATTAGAAAAAATTCATCATATAATAACCAATGAAGTGAAATGAGTTTCATAAACATTTCATAATATCAAAACCTATTTAAAATAGAAGGTTTTCATAATAATTTCATCATTTCTTCATAGAATAACCCATGAAAAGATTTGGGTTTATTAAAAAGTTATATAATTATATAACCCATGGAATAGAAACAATTTTCATAAAAATCATGTCTTCATAAAAATAAACCATTCATATAAATAATAAGAGTGGTATTCTTGGATCGTATCCCTAGTAAAGAATGAGTTAACTCAAAGGATTTCATCTTGGATGAATAATTATTTTAAAAGAGAAATATCTTGTAAATTTTCTTTAGACAAAGAACCTTTATTTGAAACTCAATTTTTAAAACAAAAATTTCCTAAAAAATTTTGGAAATTATTTTCTTTGAAAATAATATTTTAAACCTATAAATTATGTTTTAAAATCGTTTAAAACATTTGATGATAAAAATAGTCTATCCAATTTAAAAGAAACTTTTTAAAAACACAATCAAAATCCTTTTCTACTTTGAAATAATTTATTTAAAATCTATATATCTCCCAAATATTAACGAAAAAAATTTATTTGATAATAGTTTTGAAAAATGTTAATGTAATTATATATATTTGGTTGGTCATTAAAGTGATAAATACTATTAATATGATACATATTAGAAACAATGATTATTTAAAATCCAAATGGGATTTTCTTTGTAAAAGGGTATAAAGATTCCTATTATAAAAATTATATGAGAAGTAAAACATGGGTAAAACTGTATTTTAAAAATAATTTGAAAATAGTAATTTTTGAAAACATTGTTTTGGACTAAAACAAATTTCGAACTAAAGAGAGTAATAAAGTTTGATTTTCTTAAAAAAATCTGAATTATTTAAAGAACCAAACAGTGGAGAAATTTTAATTTTAATATCATTAAAAATGGTAGGATAATAAATTTAATGAGTTTCTTTATATATGTATGAAAATATTTTATCATTGGAAATATAATCATAAACAATCCCGAAAAACGATGAGATTGAAACATAAAATCCTTACCACGAGGATAAATAAGAACCAAGTAGGAACATCATTAAATGAAACTTAAAATCTCATAAGGATAAATAAATTCATGATATTAAATATAAAATGGGTTGTATATAAACCTTGTATGTGAATATAGGTTAATAATAAAACATATGTCTCAAAGAAGACAAATTGAGGAAAAAAATCCCTCAATGTTTTTATAACACTTGAACCATAAACACCATGAAAGAGAGATAATAAAATGGACATATAAATAACCATAATTTTATGGATAATAATAATAAAATACATTCATGGTATTGATATACACTATATAAAATAAATAGGCGTTGAATGTGGTTTGTGTCTTATAGAAGGTAAAAAGTGAGATGGAAATCCCTTACAGTAAGTCTTGACTTTCTTTTTACTCATTCAAAACACTTGTATAATAAATATAATTTCATATTAATATATTAAATAATAAAAATTACATTTATCATACCATAAATGATTTAATTATTTCATTTAATTACATTTTTATTAACAATTCCATTCTAATGTCACGTTTTAGGAAATAATTACTTTTTATGTATTTTTTGATTTTTAATATTTTGGCCCCATAATTTTATCATGGTTACATTATATACATAATAATAAACATTAAATAATTATAATATTTATACATCAATTTTATTTTTAATACCAATCATGAAATGTAGTTTTTGATAAATAAAGTGTGTTACGATTATGGAGACGATAAGTTGTGTGTATGTATGAGTAACATTTCCATTTTTCAACGATCATTATAGAAATGAGGTAAGTAATATATTATCATTAAATAATGATAATAATATCATAAATAAAATATTTTTTCTTTAAATGTACTTATAAATATCATTCATATGGTGTGGTGTTGAAAATAGAGTCACATCGCTCCATGAAGGAAGTAGTCCAGCCGTACACAAATGACGTTATCATCTTTCAGTGAGTGAAAAGGTAAGAAAAAAAATGATATATTGAGTTTTTATATTGATAATAATGTCATGAATATCTAAATTATTTCCCAAAAAACATATATATTTTTTAAATTTGTCCTTATGATCTTCCATGTAAATAGTTAGTGAAAACAAATAAAATAACTTCACAAGGAACTTGTACATCGTACACATGAATGACACTATCGTGTCCCTGACAGAATGGATTGTAAAAATTTATATATGATATAATTACTCCATGGGTATTATAATTTTATAAAGACAATAAATATAATTTATATCATCTATATTACCCAACCATGAGAGGTGGTACTGGAAAAAAAATTATATCGATTCGTGAGGTGGTAGTCAGCCATATACATGAATAATGATTTCGTTACCCATTTGATGGAAGTTTATATGGTTGTAGTTCATGACCTTAACATAAAAACATATCATTATATTGATTTTTAAATTCTTGTATGGTATGAGATAAGTTGGGAATCTTTTTTAGGGACTGTCCAAACCTTAAGGGATTTATGGTGTGAAGAAGAGAGGATAGGGGGTGGCCTTTTATAAGTGAGGTGAGGGGCACACTTGTAAATTATGAAAAGAAAAAAATGTAACAACTTTTATATCATTGGAAAATGTAACAAAATGAATTATTAATAATAATTAAATATTTTAGGGTCTAAATATTTCCTAAATATAGATTTTATACATGTTTTTAAGACATTTTAACTCTAATATTATTATTTTAATCCCATATTACACCCATTTTTACCTTAACCACGATAATTTATTTCTTCTATTTTCTCTATCAATTTTTTTAAAAAATTATGTCAAAATTATTATGTAATATCAATTTTTTAAAATAAAATTATGGAACCCATTTTTGATGAATTTAATTTATCGAATGTGAAAATTTTAATTTCAAATTAATTATGGAGACAATATGAGAAAACTGGTTTTCAACGAGAAAATGTTCAAATGTATAAAAGGTTTTTATATTAAAATTAAAGAAGAAAATTATTCCAATTAACTAAATTTTAATAATAGATATATAATTATACTAATTTTCATTTAAAAAAATTAATTATAATTTATCTTCGATAATAATTTAAACGAATATGCAATTTTAATAAAAAATCAGAAATTTTCACTATCCATCACAAAATTAATCTTTTCAGAAAATTTTAAAACATTAAACCTAAAATAATTTCAATATTATGAATTAAAAAAATGAAATTAAATTTTCAAAATAAATTTTCTAAAATTTTGAAAATGTATATTTAAAATAAATGAACAAAAATGTTGAACATCGTTTTAAAAAAAAATACAATTTTGAAGTGAAAAATTGGATTTATTATTGTCTCTTATCTAGAAAAACATAATATGAAATTTAAAAATTTTATTGAGTATATAATATATAAATTTCATTAAAATAATTCAAAAAAAGATATTTTTTTTAATTTATTGTGTTAGAACATGATTTTTTGTATGAAAATAGATTTTTAGAAAACACATTCCTTTATTTTTAAGTAGTTTTTATTTCCATTTTTAGTTAATTGGTTATCCAAGAAATAATTTTATATACATGTTTGGACTATATAATTTCATAATTTATTAAATACTATTGATACCCTCCATCCCAACAGGTAGGTGATAACTATATTATTAAATAATAATCTCTTAATAGTAAGTCATATTTCCGTTAAACTCGGTGTTACATAAAACAAAAAATATCTCAAAATTAAACTTATTTGAAAAAAATAACAAAATATCGGGGTGATAAACTTATTCTTTCTTAATGGGCTAAATATTTTGAAAAATCATAGCCGTAGACACTGCAGATCCTATAAATACTCCATTGGGTCATCATTTGGAGGAGCATATATCGTGCTGCAACATTGTGCTATTAATTCATAAAACCCCAAGGATTCTTGAATTCTCATAAAAAAACTACAAAAATCAGTTTATCTAGAACTAGGGTTTTAACTATTCAAGATGAAAATGGTTTTAAAGTCCCCCTTTTCCTATGCTAGAAAAAGCGATTTTAAGAGGGGCCTTTAACAGTGATAAAAAAGTGATGTTAAATAGGGCCCTTTGTCAGCACTTGTAAAAATGAACTGGTAAAATCCCTATATAGTAGCACTAGTTAAAAGAACAACTAAATGGAAGACCATTTCCAGTTCTTTTAAAAAAGTTTCAATAGTCTTGTTCCATTATCAGCGCTAGTAAAAAAGTGTTGATAAAGGAGGTATTTATCAATTCTTTTTTAGAAAATTTGATAAAGACCCCCTTTTATCATCACATATTTACTAGAGGTGATAAAGGTTATATTTCAAGAAATAAATATTTGTTTAAAAATAATATATTAAAAAATAAAAATATTTATATTGATATAAATATAATATATTCAATAAATATGTTTTAGATAAATCTAAATAAGAATTTAAATTTATATATAATATATTTAGAGAAAAATGAATATAAAATAATTAAAAAAATATTTCTAATTAGTAATTTTCTAATTATTATCAGGTAATATTCATTTAATAACAATTTGATGATAAAAAAATCAAAAAATTAATAAAAGATCTAAAATAAGTTGAAAACATAACTCTAACATCGAACGACTATAACTTTGGATCTGAGTGTCCATTTGGGATCTACCACATATAAAATCTTATCCTATGAAGATATATACACCATCAAGACCAGGGGATACCCTGATCAATAATTTTTAGCTGTAAAAAAAGGTCCTGAAGGCTTCCAAATTGTGTTTTTAGTTGGGGTATCCTAATTTTTTAACATTCGATAGAATTTATGCCTCGTTTAAGGGGGTCTTATTGGAATTTTATGATGGGGACTAAATTTATTCTCATTGATTACATCCATATTTTTATTATGGTTTTTATGTTTTATCAATTTTCATAATTTAGTTAAATTTATAATTAAATATTTGCATATTTTCTTATATTCACATATAGTAAATAACTTGTACAAATACAAATATCAACATATTTACGTTGAAATTCATTTTGAAATAAATAAAGTAAATATTTATTATTCATTTAATTTAAAGAAAAAAAATATCCATTTTATTTACCTTATAAAAATTCATTAATATGTATATGTAATTTTGATATATATATATATATATATCTATTTGTATTAATAAAAATATATTGATATTCTTATATGTATAGATATATTATAATATATATATATGGGAATATTAATATATAATGTTCATAAATAATTGTAATTATATAAATGTATATATCAAACAATTCAAAATATATACAAATAAATAGAATATTCGTTAAATATACGACAAAACACATATGGAATAGTGGTAAAGAGAATTCAATCGCGTAAGGGAGGTCCTACGATAAAATATAGGCACATGTATGTATTTGGAGAGCCTTATAGCACTGAGGAAGGGTGTGGTTTGTGCTTTAGATGATTGGTAGTGGATAACGCTAAGAAAGGGGGTGTGTGGGGTGCATGAAAATTTAATTTAATTTATCCATATTTTTTACAACATTTTTTTAGTGTCGTTAGAATCCAAAATTTAACAGTAATACAAAAAGAACTATTAATTACCCCTTTTAACACCACTCATAATATCAGTTCTTTTAAATAACTTATAAATCCCTTTCACTAGTGTTGTTGAAGCCCCAATTTGCAGTAGTGAACCCATTTCTCTATGGTAATATTTCAACAATTCCCCCACGTGATCACTCATATACATGGGTTACTATTTGAGGATGTTTCATGAAACATCTATCCATGAATAACATAGTATACATATGATATCCATTCCATGCCAAACTCCAATTTTGAAAAACTCCAATGTTTCAAAAAAATAGTTTTTTACATATCCATTTAGATCCATCCTTTCACTGAGAAGACATTCATGCATGTTTAGAATCTTTTTTAAACACCGACTTTTGTGAAAATACTACCTTAACACCCACCAGTAAATGTTGTGGGGGCTGCACCCCCACACCCCATTGGGATCAATGTTGACCTGCGATCATAGGCCCCATCACTTCGCTTACATCACTGACCCCATATAGAGGCATGCCAGAAACTTTTCAGGCTGAGTCAAGGAAATTTTGGGTTGCACCATATATCTCCCTAACATCCACCCCATTTAATACCATGAGTTTAGACACTCCTATACACTTCTATGAAATACCTTGAGTCAAACTGCTCTTCTTGGCCATGTTCCCATGCCACGTGTTGAGATTTAAACCCATATTCCATGTAAAACTTGAGTCCAAATACCCCTCTAGAAACTCTTGAATCCAATCACATGAATATAATTCCTTGTTGAACCAGAGAGGGACACTCTTTCCTAAGTCACACACAAACCATTTCAAGGAATATTCTACCTAATAGTCCTCACTGAACAACCTTAATCTCTATTATACCCTATGTGGAATGTATATGATTCCTTTTGGGTTACAAATGACATTCTTTACGTATCTAGTGTAGGATGATTCGTTCTATGATCATGAGACCACTCCATTCATCCGCACTATATGAAATTATACAATGTTGTACCCTGTATGACATGAATTGGATGACTCCTATGAAAATAACAAGATCAATTATATGACAAGTATAATATTCCTTAGGTAATGATCATGACATGACTTCCAAGTAGACACCATTGGCCTCCTCTTCATGTGTAATCCCTAATCATATTCCTCAACCCAGTAGCAGGTAGAGATTCCATTATTATCTGGAATGAGGAAGAAGAATGGGAATCCCTAGAGTGAAAGCCCCACATGAATCTATGCTTTTTCCAAAACTTTTACATGGGTCTCTTCATCTGGTGTAAGCCCTAATCATATTCCTTAACACATTAGTGACTTGAGATTCACTCATGACCCAACTTGTGGAAAAATAAAAGGAATTCCTATAGTATATGTCCCACATGTATTCCTATTACTCACAAGCTGCCCTTATGGGTCTCCCCATCAAGTGTAATCCCCGATCACATTCCCCGACCAACAAGAAGGTTGAAATAAATTTATGGATGGACATGAGTAAGAAGAATGGGCATCCATATATTGAAATCTATACATATCTCCATACTACTATCAAGCATCCCTAATGGGCCTCCTTCTTAGGAGTAATCCCCAATCATATTCGTCAATCCACCAGTGGGCCAAGATGACCTTATGTCATGAAGTAAGGAAAAATAAAGGACATAACTAGAGTACAATCCCCACATGTATCATTATTACTCCAAAGAACCCCCCTTAGGCCTCCTCTTATGGTGTAATCCCCCATCGTACTAGTCAACCCACCAATGGTATGAGATTCCCATATGACCCAAAATGAGGAAGAAGAGCGAGAATACTTACAATTAAATCCTTATGTGTTTAATTTCTAATACCAACTATCCCCTGTGGTCTCCACATCAGTTTTAAGAACCAATCATAAACCTATACTCATCAATGAGTTGATATTCCCTTAAGACCCATTATGAGGAAGAAATATAGGTTTTTTTCAATTCATAATCCCCACATAGAATTTCCTCACACATGACATTAAACTGTGGCCTTACCCTATGAAATGAACCTAGAAATCCCTGTCTGATAAGTTTAGGATTCATCAGTTGATTAGTATGGTATTCATCTTGTGATAAGAATGAGAAAATACGACCAATAGCTGGGAGGATTCCACATGTATGAAAAAATCATACCATTACTGCTCTTAGAAGCACTTTGGCCAATTCTATGAATAAGCCTCACGCATACCATTATTGCCCCTAGTAGTATCGGTGTGGCCCATATGGATAAACCCAACACCATTCTTCATTAAAGTCCCTTATATGACATGAGTATCCTTACCATATAATGTTAAAATGGATGAAATGGTCCTATCACTTGACCTTAAACGGTGGCATCAAACTACATGGTTTTGGATACATTTCTCTTAAACTGGTTACATAGGATACCTCTATGAGATTTAATACCAACACCCTAACATCACCATCAACAACCAAGTGTGTAATATCCCCCCTAGGGACACACTCTACCAAATCTGATGTCTTAAATCTCCCCCCTAGGGAAACACTTAACCAAACCATCAAGTGTGATCATCTTCCCCTAGGGCGAATACTTAACCAAACCCTCAAGTTTGGTCATGTTCACCCCTAGGGACATAGTTGGCCAATCCCTTATGTGTGATCATATTTCCAACAAAGACACACTTAACTACCCAACTTTCACCACAATATGTTAACCCTATGACCATAAATACCCAAAGGATTTTAAACCTGTGACTGATTAGTCCCCTTAAGAGGATAAACCGAATACCCATATATCCCAATAAGTCATTAATCCTAGGACCCATATATCTTCTCAAGAGGTTAAAACTATGACCCACCAATCCCTAATAGAAGTTAAATACACATCCCATATTTCCCCGCAAGACCTTAAACATACATCCCACCTATCACCACAATATGTTAAACCCGTGAACCATATATCCCCACAAGATGTAAAAAATATTACCCATATGTCACAACAAGATGTTAAACCATTGAATTGATCCAAAACCTTTACCCCATACAATAAAGATGGGATTACTAAGGTAAAAATAATCAAAGGACTTATACATATGATATTAACTATCTCATGGTCAAAACAGGATGCCATAGGATTCATTCATAAATATTCCTCATATGATATGAATCTAACATCAAAAGGAGAAGATTTTATAAGTTACCAACACACCCAATATCCAGATATGCCCAGATATGCCATACATTTCCAGCTATTATAATATCCCACTATTTTCATACATATATATTACATCTATAGAGATGAATATTCATTAAATAACATAACTAAACCATCCTCAAATCATATGGGTTTGATGTATTTTTAAACATGGAAACAAAAAAAACTAGTTCATAAAATAGTTGAATCATCTCAATTTTTTTCCTTCATAACAGGAAACTTATTTTACATGTCATACATAATACATTACTTCATATCCTATGGAAAATAAACATATGAAAAGAGTTATCTCAGATTCTCCATAAGGGTAATCAATGGATATATCAATCATAACATAAGCATAAGGGAATATGAACCTAAACATAATATTTGAAAATTGTACCCTACTTATCAAATATGTTAATCTTGATTCATGTAATAAATCATAAATGTTCATATGACGTGAGGCATTAGAGAACAAGAGACATGAGAAAATAACTTCAACACAAGATATGGAATATAACATACACATTATCATATAAATTCATTTCTATAATAGTTAAGGATCTTTTCCAAGACTATCACAGTGTAATGGTTTTAATCCCCAAACCATCATATTATTCATAGTTTACTACCAAAACTATTTTATAAGAAAAATTACTTTATAGAACTGTTTTCACTCATTAATTCAGTCCTGTTTTACTAAATCTGGTTCACACCCCACTCCAATCCCTTCTATCTCAAGAGTTTTAATATAATTACCAAATTCATCAGAGGGAGATATAATCCCCACCCATCATATAATGAAAATAATACATATGTGTTTGATAATAACTTTAATCAATTCATTATATTAGAACCCAGAAAAATAATTGGGTTTCATAATAATTTCATCAAAGCATATCCCATAGAAAATAAATAGATTTTATAACTATCATTCCTTCATAAGACTAAAATAAGTATAGAAATAATAAAAATATTATCCTCGAATAATAACCCTAGTAAAGCATAAATATCATCAAATTATTTTATATTATTTGTAAAAATACATTTTTTAAGGATCACTTGAAATAATTATTATGAAAAATATCCTTTATTTTTTGATTTTTTTTAAATTCCACACGATTATAAAAAACTTATTTGAGAAAAAATTGTATGCTTATAAAAGAATATTCATTTAATTAATGTTTCATGATGATGGGAAAATCTACTTATTCCATATAAGTTAAAAAACTTTCATTTTGTATATTTATTGAAAGAGTCATAAAGAACCTTTCTTAGAAAATGTCAATAATATTCCTTTAATTTTATTTTTGTAAATTTAAAAAATTAATAAAAACTAATTTAAATAACAATTATATAATAATAAAAATATATATTGAAAAAAGTTTAGAAAACATGTTTGTGGAAGAAAAATATAGTTTTAATGGAAACATTAAAAAGATAATTTTTGAAACAAAATCCCTTATAAATTACATATCATTGAAGTGATAATTTATAAAATGAATCAATTATGTGTTGCATATATAAATCCACACAAAGAAGTGGAAATAAAAAATAACATAATCAAAAGTATCTTCACAGATAGTCTTAGAATTAACTAATCAATGAAGTAAAATTTTAACCTAATGAATACAAATTGAGTTAATAAATACCTTACCACTTTAAAATCATTCGAATTGTATTCATCATAAAAGTAATAATTATAAAATGAAAAATTGAATACCATAAATATAATGGGAATCATGATAAGGTATATCAATGTGCATTATATTTACCACACAAAAGAAATATGTTGTGAATAAAGAATATATCTCACATGAGTAAAAGTGAGATAAGATACTCTTACCTCACATTTAAATTTAGTTTTTCATGCTTTAAACTCATGAATAATGTTTTAAATAATGTTATAAATTAATTATAGAACTATAATCATATATATAATACATTATATTATACTTTTATAAAATCTTACAATCTATTCCTTAATAATATTACATTATATTCATTATTTTGGGTGATTTCATTTCATGGTTTTCATAGTCAGTTCATTTGGGTATAATTATATATTTTTTTAACAATTAAAATAATAATTTATAATGGAATTGAATTGGTATTCATGAACATCCAAAAGATTAAATGGTTCTATATATCACTTTTATTTCTGACATGAGAATGATTCATTAGATGAAATGTTAATTATAATTTTAGTTTAATTTGGTAGTTTTTCAGACCACCATAAACATGTTTATTTTTATATTATATTATATCCATATGTTGGTTCTAAAATATGAAATATGTTATAATGTAACTATTACAATCTGATTAAACTAGAAGAATACATTTATGAAAATCCTTGAAGGTGTTAATGGAAAATGAAAAATCCTTATCCATGGAGATGGTTAACTGACATAATTTGGATTGTGGTTTCATTTCATTGAATAAGAGGAGATAGGGAAGGGGAAGGATATGATATATTCCATTATTAATTTAAAATCCAACTGTAGACATGATATTGGAGTTATTATGCGTTGCCAGATGGAGGTGGAGTTATTATTTATATTTAAATAATTAGATTATTTATCACTAAAAAATACTTATGTTACATTGATATTAATTTAAATTCATAAAATTATTTTAAATATAAATAAAATTATAGTTTTATAAAAGTTGTTATATTTTTATTATTGAATAAAAAATTAATTTTTTTGAAAATTCTCAAAAAATCATCCTTAATTAATTTTCACATGATAAATCCAAAAATGATGTTTATTTTATCTAATAAATTTTCTAAATGTGTAAAAAATAAATTATATTAATTTTTTCATAGAAATAAATAAAATTATATTTTTTAAGAAAACATATATTTGAGGAACAAAACAGCTTTATTAAAAATTATGTGTTCATTTACGAGGCTTAAATTAATATATTAACAATGAGATGAAAAATTATATATTTCATAATGTGTTTAATAGTATTAATTTATGAAAATTTATTGGTTATGTTATTATGGTTATGTTAAAATAATAATTTTTTAGAGTTCAGATAAGCTCAGTGTTCCATGCAATGTATGCTATCGAAGAGATTAATTTAAAAAAAAAGAAATACGAAAAAATATTATGGTGTGACATTCAACTCCACTTAAAATGAATTTCCCCATTGAAAATTTTCCCTATTATAGAAATAAATGCAGATTCCTCTTCCTCATGAAATCCTTAGGTTCCCAAGTATCTTCCTCAAATTAGTGGTTTCTCCACAAAACTTTAACCAGGTCAGTAGTCATGTTTCATAGAACTTTATCTATATAATCTATAATCTATACTGGTTATTATTCATAAGAAATTCTTTTCTCCAACAGTAAAACCTATGAGTCTAGTACATGTGAAGGATTAAGTATGTACTCTCTTAGGAGAGATACATGAAACATATTATGAGCTGGAGATAGATTTTGTGGAAGCACTAATCGATAATAAACCATCATGATATGACCAATAATTTAAAAAAAATTGTATCCTTGAAATTTGAAAGTGAAATAAAACAATCAATGATGGATGTTGGAAAATTCCATTGTGGGAAACTCACACGGTAAAAAGGTTTAATAAAACATTCTATTAAAAAAAGGGAAATTAAAAGGTGAATGTAACCCTAGAATTAGGATTTTGAATAGGATAATATCAGTTGAATGTGAAAATATGAACATAGAAGATAATTACAACTAATTTTTTTTGATAGAGAATAATAGAGAATACGATATTTAGAGGGCTAATAACCACAATACCATAGTATAAATAAGTATAAAAAAGGCCATTGATATAATTATAAATGATGTTAGCAGAATAAAATTCTATTTTAAAATTATGTGAGTAGATATACTTACTTGATTTCATCTTATAAGTACAATCTCTCTCTTTGTTTAAACATTGACTAATTTTTTAATCATTTATTACTCCAATTTGTTAAGTTTAACTGTAATGACTAAAGATATAGTGGATCATAAGATCAATAATGGGATGAAAATGCATTTATTATATCTCTAGTAACCATAGAAAATGGTTATCACAGGTCATCAAATATGCATAAATCACTAGATGGTTATGTAATACATTAATCTCCAAAACTGCATCCAATGTTTAATGTAAAAAATTTCATAAATGGATACCTTTATGATCCATAAAAAAATTAAAATACAAAACATTCAAATGAAGGTCACTAAATTTTCAAAATCAACTTATTATTGATCCTCCAAACAACTTTATGTTTTTTTATTCTTCACACGCCAAAAATTTAAATGTCATTACATTTATTCTCTTAAAACATGTTTATAACCAGAATTACCATAATACCTTAGTGAAAACATGCATCCTTTAAAAAATTACCTCTTTCCTCAAACCAATAATGGAAAATTCTATAAAATCAATCCATAAACCTCCTTATAATCATATTACTATTATGTTTATAGGTCATAAATACTATCCCATTTGTTTTATCACAAATAAATATGTCTTCGTATTATTATTATCCCAAAATAATGCAAATATTTAGGGTCATATTTCCCTTAATCATGTGTTCTCTAAATATATCACCTCAATCAATATTCATGGTTACCAGTACCCTTCAAAAAATACATTCAAATAATTAAAGAAAAAATATATTAAAACAATTCTTATATTCTTTATTTTTCCAGAATTCTTGTAGAGGGGGATAATCATATGAAATTTCAATAAGAATTTCATAGGTCTCATTGATAAAAAATTAGACATGAAATTCCCAACTGAGGAGGGGAGGATAAATGTTCCCTAATTAACATGATTTAATTTTTCCATTGTGATTACATAATTATTCCCTTTAACCATTATATTTAGATATTATTGAGGCGTATCATCCATATTTTCCCTTATATGGGGGAATTTATTCACATAATTCCCAAACTCCATCCATTTGAAACATCAGAGTGTGGTTGGTGCGTTCTGTGATTCTATCTATCTATTCACACCATTTTCTAACTTCTTCCTATCATGCCAGCAATCAGTTTCTTTATGTCCTTCACTTAAACACTTAAAACATTTACAAATTTCCTTAATAAAATTTCATCCATGTTTTATCCCGCATATATAGCATAAACAAAATACCATCTCATTCTCTACTTTGTTTTTAAAATATCATTTGAGTAGAATGTTTATTTTCTTATAAAAACCATGATATTTATGGGTAACTCCAATTTACATTTCCACCGTATGAGGACATGAAAATGTTTCTTTATAGGCACTAAAGTCTCTTATAATGAATTCTATTTGAAGAATTGGTTTTAAACCACCAAATAATCGATCAATTTTACTTTCAAGACTGATACCAAAACTAGTGGTATACCTTGAAAGACTTATAAAATTTTCCTTATATGTACTTATAGATTCTTAATTTTTTACTTCATCTCATGAAATCCCTTCTACGAATATATATGTTTAATATGATGGAAGTAATTTATGAGGAATATCCCTTTAAAATCATCCAATTATATTGATTTAATTTATTATTATTAGCTTTTAATCTTGATAATACTCCAATATTAACCTGCATCAGCTTCTAAATGATAAACAGCTTGGGAAAATTTATAATGTCTTGGGTATTAAAGAAAAATAATATTTTTCAATTATGTTGATATATATCGTAGAAAATTGTGAATCAAATGATCCATTGAAATAAGGAATGTTTTTTTCATTAAAGACTGAACAAAATTATGTTCCCTCCATTCCTCATATGGAATCCCATTATGATTCATATCTTGTATGGGTAAACAAATAAGATTTTTCTTCCCAGATCCCACAACATTTTTTGATCAGGAAGAAACTGATTGCACTGCCCATCACATTCGGTATTAACATGGTTTCTTCAGGCTCCACCGATTGAATAAATCCAAAATAACAGTGTAACCATCACTAATCGTTCTTGAAAAACCACAAAATAATGGTAAATTATTAATAAAATTTAAAAATATGACACCTGAGTTTTAACTTATGTTATTCATGATCAGGACCAAAACTCTAGGATTGTATCTTAGATATAAAATTTGGGTTCTTAGTAAGGAATTCTCATCATTGTTTCCAATGGATAACTAAAAAATTTTCTAATAAAAACTATATTAACCCATTTATTTCATACATAGATATTTAATCAAAATTGATGGATATTCATTAATAACATAACAAAATCACATTAGAATAATATGTAATTAGTGTATTTGGAAACATGAAAATGAAAAAAAATGGTTCATAAAACTTCTACAACATCTCATTCTTATTCTTTTATAACCAGAACCCTTTTTGACATGTCATACTTAATACCTTTCTTCATATCTTAGGGAAAATAAACATAATAAATAGTTTATCTTAGATACACAGGGATGGTAAATAAGGGAGATATCAATCATAATATAAGTATAATGGAATAAGAACATAAACATAACTTTTAAAAAGTAAACCTTTCTTATCATATATCATAAACTGTATTCATCGAATAAATCATAAAATTTCATAAGACATTAATCATAAGATAACATGATCCAAGAGAGAATTAAATTGGCATAAGACATGGAATGTGGAATACATATAAGAATAGAATATCATTTCCTTAGTAGTCAAGGATCTTTTCTAATATGATCATAGTGGAATGAGTTCACTCCCCAAACCATCTTACAAGTACTGTTTTACTCTTGTGACTACCATAGAGGAAAATATACTTTATTAAAGAAGTTTAAATTCACCTTCTATTCTTGTCTTACTGATTATGGTTCACACATTGTTCGTATCCTATCTATCTCATGAGATACAACATAAATACCCAATGAATTGGAGGGAGATATAGGTTCCACCCATCACATAATTTAAACCATACATATGCGTTACATAAGAAAATAAATTATTTCATCATATCAGAATACCTAAAAATAAATGGGCTTCATAAACAGTTCATTAAAGAATAACTCGTGGAAAAGAAACAGGTTTTATAAATATGACGACATCATAAACATAAACTAACCCTAAAAATAATAGGAAAATTTCCTCGAATAATAACCCTAGTAAATCATAAATATCATCAAATAATTTTATTTGATACGTGATAAAATATATTTTTGAAGTATCACATGAAATAATTATTAAAAGAAATATCCTTTTGGTTTTTATTTTTTTAAAATGTAGTGCAATTAAAAAATAAATTTTTTATTTCAAAATAAACTTGTATGTTATTAAAGGAATCTTCAAGTAATTAAGATCTAATGAAGGTTAAAAATTATACTATTGTCGTATATGTTAAAAAACATTCCCTTCATATCTTTTTGAATATTCATAAATAACCTCACTCAAGAAAATGACAAAAATAATCCTTTCAAACATTTTTCTAAATATTAAAAGATAATTAAAAATTACATTAAACAATAACAATATAATCGTAAAAAAAAATTTGGAACTATCTTTAAAAAACATGGGCATAAAAGAAAAAGAGAGTTATAAGGGAAATAATATAGATATAATTTTTAAAAGAAAGTACCTTATAAATATCACATAATTTTAGTGAGAATTATTCAAATGAATAGATTATGTGTATGAGATATAAATCAAAATAAAAATGTTAAATATCACATTTGATAAGAAAATGTAATTTCACACATATCCTTATCGTTATATAATAAATTAAGTTTAAGTTTCTCCCAATGAATGGAAATTGAGTTATGAAATACCTTACCACATTATAATAAGTCGAATCGTATGTCCCAGAAAAGTAATATTATTAAATGAAAAATTTTATACCATAAAGATAATTAGATTCATAATCATATATGTCAAATTTAATTATATACACTTCACAAACTAAATAATTTGTGTGTAAGACATATATCTTACAGAAGTAAAAGTGAGATGAGAAACACTTACCTCGCACTTCCCTTTATTTTTTTGTATTTAAAACTATTTTATAAAGGTTTAAATAATTTAATTAATTATTTAAACAACTATAATCATATTTATAATACCTTATATGATAATTTTATATCATCTTTCCACTTTTCATTAATAATATCTCATTATTTTTATTGTTTCGGGTGAATTCGTTTCATGGTTTTCATAGTCGGTTCATTTGTGTATAATTATGGATTTTATTTTAAAATGGAAATAAAAATATAAAAATGAAATAGAATGGTATTAATAAAGTTACATAATTTTAGAAGTTCCCATATATAATTTCTATGACACGATGATGATTAATTTGATAAGATGTTAATGATAAATGTTTAGTTTAATTTGGTGGTTTTTCCGACCATCACGAACTAGTTTGGTTTAATATAACATTATGAATATATATTAGTTATATAGAATATGGTCAGTTATAATATAAATATTATAATCTGATTTAACCAGAATAATACTTTTATGACCATTCTTTAAGGCGGTAATATAAAATGAAATATCATTATCTACAAAGATAGTTAACTGCCAGAAATTTGAAAATGGTTTCATTTCATTGAATAAGAGGAGATAAGAAAAGGGATGGATATGGGACATTACAAAAGAAATATAAAATCACATATATAGATTTTAGAGGATTTATTATGATTTTATTGATGAATTAAGTGAAGATAAGGTTGAAAAGGAAAAGAAATTAAGAGAGGTTGTTTGAGAACATTACCACTTCAATATCACCTCCTTAAAGAAGAACTTATGGAACATTGAATTGGTATTTGGGTGATAAATAAATAAATTAGATGTCCAAGTGGATAAGAGAGGTTTTGATAGATATTTTAAGAGATTCAAGGCTTTTGAGGAGAAAGGGGTGGTGTGGGTTGATATTTATACTTTAGGAGGGGTGGTTTTAAGTGATTAAATAATGATTATTTTATATTTATGGCCAACCACTATTGGATGGAATTAAATACAGTGAATTTGGATGATAATCAGTGTTTTAATGGTTGGTTAAGTTTTATAAATAAATCAACCAACCATTTATTTTTTTAGTTTTTAGGTATTTTAATCTTTTACCTTTTATCTTTAACCTGTTACACTATTTTACCAAAACTACGGTAAATATTCGTTTACTAAGGAAAATTTTGTATGCCTAAAAATTAAAATAACCTTAAATCCTAATTTTTATCTAATGATCAAAAATATGTAATCCATTTTTAAAACATTTAGACACATAATTTTAAAAATTACATTTATAATTAAATCATCAAAATGTGACGAAATATATTTTTTTGGGAAAAAAGTGTTTTTAATCCAAAATATGTACTTATACTGAAATATTGTATAAATATTATTCAAATGTAATTAGTTATATTTTAACTGACTAATAATTTCTTATATTTCTTTGATATTAATTTAAATTCATAAAATTTCTTTTAAATATAATTAAAATGAGAGTTTTATAAAATTCAATATTTTTTTCAATTTACTGAAAAATTAATATTTTCATAATATTATAAAAAGGTAATCCTAAAATAATTTTGTCTTGATGAATAACAAAATGATTCTCATTTTATCAAATATATTTGATAAATTTTTCAAAATCAATTATATTTATTTTCTCAAATAAAGGAATAAATATAGTTTTTTTGATGAAAACAAATAATTGAAGAGTAAAGTAGATTTCGTAAAAAATATATACTAGGAGTGAATTAATATATTAAAAATGGTTTTCAAAATTATATATTTCATAATTTTTTTAATATTATTCATTATTACCAATTTAATGGAAAGGTTATAGTAGTCGTGTTAAAATAATAATATATTGGATTTTTCTTAGGATCAGTGTTCTGTGCATCGTAAGTTATCGAGGAGATTTAGTTTTTTTTAAAATAATTATCATTAAATATTGGGTTGTTACCCTACTCCAATTGAAGGATTCTTCCTATATTAGATATGAGTTTCATGATTAACTAGAATCCACCTCAATATTGTACGAATAACGAGTTTCATGAACATTACTCAAATCTATGAGTGAGACCTGGACTAGACGATGAGGTCCAAGAACAATCTTTTGAAATAGGAATTGACATTCCATCATCCCGTTTTGATCAAGGATTCTACATCAAAATCAACAATGGTGGTGGATGACCACCTTTGGACAGTGGGAATTCAACGTAATAAATATTTATTTCTATGACGATGTGCTCCCCAGACGCTAAACCTTTAGAAAAAACATGGGAATTCGAACCGAAACATGCTTGGAAAAGATAAATTTATCGCCTGGAACAGTGATTTTAATATAAAAGTATTAATAAACTGGTGATAAGATATCATAAATATATCATAAATAGTAAAATATATTTGAATATGGTTATTTAATACATGTATAAAAAATATATAATTATTATAATGGAGGTATGAATCTGAATAAATAAAGGAAAATCATTAGGTAAGAGAATTTTATCTGTCTTCTATTTCTATGGGACATATGCCATATTCACCACTTATTTCCTTTATCTGGTGTATACACTACCAATGAATTCCTTTTATGATAAATCTTATGAATTTTATGAGGATTTACATTTCCATCAATTTTTATTTCATTCATAGGGATTGCAATTCAAAATTTACAAAAATAGTAAGGGGTTTACATTTTAATCATATTTAAATCACGATTATTTATGCTTGAATTTATATTGAAGAAATTAACAGAGCCTTATCTGAATAATCCCTTTTATTATCTTCTCCTTTGGATATTTCATAAAAATACATGATTTTATTTCATTTTCCTTTTCTTATGTACTCGAGAGACCACAAATATGTTTTTAAAAAAAACCGACTTCACTTCTCTTTTGATTAAAAAATCATTTTTCATCCATATACATGATTTCAAAAAAAAATTAAATAATTTTTTTAATATTCAATTATTATTATTATTTAATTAATTTTTACCCATTCTTGGATTTTTAATTTTTTTTAAAAGAAACCTTTTTCATTTTGTAAACATGGTACATTACTACTTTTCCAAAATGAATGAAACTGAACCTTTTTAACTTATACGACTTGAATGAAATTTCCTACCATCATGACGCCTCAATGATTTGAATATTTATTTACCTATTTAAAATATTTTTTTTTAAATAAAATGGGTTTTTATTACATGTTGGTATTTAATATATTGAAAAGTTTTTTAAAAACATTTCAAAGTTTATTTTCCTCAAAAAGGTTTAAATGATATTTTAATGGTTTCTATATTCATTAAAAAATATCCCTTGATTTTACTAATTATTTAATAGGGTTATGATCCATGGCTACCAACTTTATTATTTTTTCGAGATAGTTTATTTTTATGTTGAAAATATGTTGATGAAGGGTATTCTTTTTTCAACTGGATATACTTTATGATATGTTTATGAAATTCATTTGTTTTCATGAGTTGTGATACAATGAATGTTTTATAATCTCATAGAACACACATATATATATATATATATATGTTTTAATTGTGTTACTATAATGACGTATATCTCACTCCAATACATTGGGAAAATATGGATATGTCAAGAGGTAAATATATATACTGAACCTGATTTCAGGTTCAAAATTTCATGTGTGGACCGAGTTTTGATATCCACAAGTTTATGTGTACATCTGGCCTTCATGTATATAAGATCATGTGTGGACCTGGTTCCATGTCCATAAGTTTATTCTTGGGTATTATTTCATGTCCTTGACATAATTAGTGAACGTTTTTTGTATTTATTTATATTCAAAAAGTTATAAGTTTATGGGTAGGCCATGATTCCATGTAAAATGACAATGATATGATCTTGTAGCTCAAGTTATTTGATACTTTTATGATTCATGTCTTATTAAATATAAATATTAATTCTGTGACTCAATATAATGATCTATGATATCTAGGGTATATATTTCAAATGTTAAGATCATGTTCTCACATAGATATACTTATGATATGTGCATACGATCCTTGAAATCTCCCTTGTTTACCATTACTGAGAATCTAAGCTCATCATTTATTATATTTACTTTTACTAGGTTATGAATAAACATTTTAGAAATGATTTTTCTAAGAATCATGTCAGTTAAAGAGAACATAGTTGTTGATGATATAGATTATTTATGAAATATTAATTTTGTTAGAAAGTTTCCAAAGGCACTAGAGCTATATGATTTTGGAATTAATCAAAATTTTATGCAGTGAATATTCATATAATTAGATGTAATATACAGATACAAAATACCCAGGTCTCTATAGTTGGTATCAAAGAAAGTTTAAGTTCACCATTAGAATATATTATGAGA
Organism: Viscum album; assembly: GCA_963277665.1. NCBI lineage: Eukaryota > Viridiplantae > Streptophyta > Magnoliopsida > Santalales > Viscaceae > Viscum > Viscum album. Next base: position 1,837,120,217 of record OY728161.1, read on the forward strand.
AAAAATTATAAAGAACCCTACAGATATGTCTATGTATAGGATAACATCCTAATGTTTTGGTAATGATCATCGATAATCTAGGTAAAATATAAGGTTTCATAGATTTAAATGAATGTATTTTCATTTAAACATCCAAAGAATAATGTATCATGATTATATGGTTTTCAACTATTATTATCAATACTCACACTATGTTTTTTGGTTTTATTCATATTTTGAAACCAAAAGGAATTATGTCAATACAAAATGTGATAACCAATGAAATGGTTGTACTCATGAGAAATAGAATGGTTTAAGAGATGGGATATAATATCTTGTGACTATTCTTACTCAACTATATTAAGCTATTGGTTGTAACATGGATCATGTTGAACTTGTGAATTCACCAAGGAGAGAAGAGGATTTTATTGAATATTTTATGTGATAGAGACAACCATCCTTCTATGGGTATTCTAATCTACCAGGTTTTTAGAAATGGATCCCTGTGAGGGAAAATATATTTTTTGTTCTTCAGTTCTCAGAACACGAGAATGTTTTCCTAGTTTATTATCGTTTTGAAGGTGAATAAGATCAATGTTAGAATTGAATTTAGAATATAATAAAAGATTAGTAAATTATATCTATGTAATGGGATGAACATAAGGGAATATTTTTCAGTAATTAATTACCTCATATTCTATATACAAAAATGGAGAAGGAATTACTTGAGCTTAAGGAGAAGGATGATGAATCCATTGGTAACCATGATGAAATTTTTATAAGAATTGTAAGGTGTGATTCATGTTTAATCGTCAAATATGAAAGAAAAATTGATTAGTTATTTAGTGGTTTGAAACCCGACCTTAGAAAGGAATTATCAATAAGCGATAGTGGAAGCTATGAAAAAATTGTTCAATGTTCAATAAAAGTGGAAATGGAAGATGGAAACCCTCAAGGTTCTGGTGATATTAAAAGGAAAAATGATCTCCAAGGAACCTCTAGTTGTTTTTCACATCAAGAGAATTAAATTTTCTAACATCCTACTTTACAAAAATGTGGGAAGGAGCACTCATGTGAATCCTTGAAAGGAATAATTTTTTTTCATTTGTGGGAATCCTTGGTACTGAGAAAAAGAATTTAGAAAATATGTAAAGAGGATAATCAATGAAATTAATGGAGAAAGAGGGATCAATAGAATTCACCACTCACACTTCATTTCTATAAATGCAAAGAGTTTGGGAACTATGTGAACCAATTCCAAAAACCAAGGGTTAAAGAAGATAGTAAGACATAAAAACCTTTAAAGTCAATGGAAAAAAGAAAAATTTTATACAATTACAATAGTTGAAGTGAACCATGATAGATAGAGAACACCTATTATCCATTATAGAATATGGGATTACATTTTGATTTTTTTATGAATAATCCCTATGAAAATATTTTATTTTAGTGAAATTTTATGTGATTATGAGAAATGATTAGATCTACCTACATAGATTCCATATATTTATTTATATAATAAACAAATAATATATTATTAATCAAAATATGATTGTCTATTAGCGTATCTATGAATAAAACCCACCAGTAGAAATATTTATAGATATGATTATATATTATTTAAATAATAATAGGTGAATTATATTTTATAAGAATATATGATTTTATTGTGACCTTTTGGGAAATGATTTGTATACATTCAAGAATATATGACCAAGGTATATAAATTTTGGTATGATACTTTATGATCGATTAAAATTACTATTATGTTTATCATGGGAGGATATGAAATAAAATTATTTTTTATTTTTAATATGGTTGTTAATATTTTGGATGATTCTTAAGGTTAACTACTTGTGGAATAGATTAAATTAAAATTTGGATATTATTTTTTGAGGTAAAAAATTACTTATCATAAACTCTAATAACCATTTTTGTTTTGGTAAATATTTATTGGTTGAAGAAATGATTTATGGATATCATGATTTGTTAAAATCTCTTTATGCATGGAAAACCTTTCTCCAATATCCATCTCCTAACATAAGTAATTTGGCGAAATTTTATTAAAGAAAAACCAAAGTATAATATTGATCTTACGACAAGAAATAAAATCAAATATGTTTATATCCCCAATATATTTACATGGATATTAAAAGAATCTCAATATATTTAGAAAAGGACCTTGAAAAAAAAAACTTATCAGTTTAATTTTCTTACCATGAAATTGATGGTCTTTTTACTCATTAGGGATTTATAGTTTTTTGATGGTTAACATTATAATGATCTTGTTTACTATCACTCTCTATCAATCCTTCGACATAATTTTTCTCTTAAATATCCATATTTTCACTACCCATGGTTGTAATCCACTTTGAAAACCTAGTTTTGTGGTGACCATGACACTTTCGTTTCCCTCTATTTAAGGAGAATTTTATAAACCCTTTTTATCATTTGGGTTTTCAAAATTGTATTTTTTTTTAAAATACCAAACCATTGATTACCGAGAGTAAGTTCAAATTGTGAGAATGAAATTTATTAAAGGGGGGATGTAACACCTCATGATTTTAAAATATATTTTTAGTTAAAAAAATATATTTATTTGATATCTTTCATTACACATAACACTATGTTTAAAAGAACCGCAATACACTATTAACATTTTATTATTTAAATGAGATAGTTATAGCCTTCCTGTTAAATTAGGGAAATAAATAGGAATAAATGACTTATGAAATAAGATAAATTTCTTAATAGATATAAATTTATAGGTAAATTATTATAAAATAATCACTAAATATTTAGTAAAGTCTTTTTATTCATCAAAAAAACATTTTCTTCAAAATTGGATTTCTTTTTTTATGAGTGAATATTATAATTCCTTTTTTGAAAGATTGGAAAATTTATTTGAAAAATGAATTTATTTTTTGAAATCATAATATCAATATTATCATAATATTATTATTTTCAAACATTCTAAAAATATCAATTTTTTACTTAATAGTGAAAAATATAGATTTTTTATTGAAAATTATATTTTCTTTTTAAATATTTATAAAGTTAAATTATATTTTTGATTAGTTTTAAACTTTAATTAGTTAATATTGAAAAAAATAACCCATTTATGTTTTTTAAATTATTTTTATACTATAATTTAGTATAAAATCATTTTATACTTAAATGGCCATTATTTTTAAAAACTATTTTTCATTACATTTTCTTGTTTAATTTTAAATAAAAATCTTATACTTCTGTGTTTTGAATTTTGAAAAAACATATTCTATATTTGTAACCTATAGGTATATATATATTAAATATTTCCAGTTTATTTTGGTTCAATATTAGTATTAACCTTACTATCTGTTATCACCATAGTAAAGGGTAAATGATGTAATTAAAGGTAAAACAAATGTCAAGGACTATAAAATGACTCTAAACTCACTTTAAATATATTTTTTGATTCAATTTCATCCATAAAAATACAATATTATATTATGTGTCCTTTTTTAATTTTTATGAGCTTATGACCTTTAAAATAATTCATGTAAAGAAAATCCAAAATGACAATCTTGTTTTTAATAATTATATCATTTTTATCATAGGGTTAAACAGAAGCTATGTTTTGTTAGAAATATTATATAGAAATATAAAATATTTATATTAATTATGGTATTATAATTTTAATTTTTAGTTAAGAAATAATTACCTTAAATTATTATAGAAGTCATATACAATAATTATTCAATTATTGAAAAAATCAATTAAATGATATTAAAAATAATAAAATAAATTTAATTTGGGATAATTAATTTGATCCACTAATTTTTTAGATGATCATGAAATTTTACGGATATAATAAAATATTTTTTTAATAATTTTATTTGTTTTTTGATGTATTTAATGGAAAATTAAATGAATAGTGTCAAAATTCACATTAATAGTATTTAACAAAATAATAAATTATTAAATGATTTAAAAATAATTAAAATATTATATTAGACCATGAAAATTTAATATGTCTGAAAAAATCATCCATAATCCATTTATGAGTTACTTTTCCATTTATAGAAACATTATTAACCCTTTGTGATTAAAATAGTGGTTACCACAATTAGGGTTAATAATAATTAACCAAGAGGTTAGTAAAAATAAAAGGATTAAAATGATATAAAACTTTTATAAATTTCATTGGATGATTTTATTTATAATTTATTAAATTTTTTATTTTAATTCATGAACATTTGGATACATTTATATATAGAATAGTGATATTATATTATATTTTGTTTTTATAAAATTCCAAAAGTGCCCCTCACCTCGGTTATAAAAGGGGACCTCATCCCTCACTTATTTACACAACTTTAACCATATATATATACTAAAACGTCAAAATTACTCTTCTAAAAATATTTATCTATGTTTTGGAGATACATGTATCCTTAAAAGACAAACATTAGGTTCCTTAAGTATAGATCTAAAGGAGGTCTCTTGAAGAAGAGGTAATCATCTTACCCAACATATTTCAATTTATTTATTCTTCTGTATATTATTAATATATTTTATTTATCATAAAATGGAATCATAAGTAACCTAAATATACTTAAAATTTATCATGAGTATTAAAAAACCATTATAAACCTTGATTCCCATCAAATGAGATGTGAAAGTATCACTCATGCGTACGTACGACTTACTATCTCCATGTAGCAATAAAATTCATTTCTCATTATTATATTTTATCGATTAGAATTATAAGGTGTTTAATTTTTATATATGATACTTATGAAATAATTAAACTTCATGAATAATAAAATTACATTTACCTTCTTAACATTAAACTTTTGGAAAAGGATAACGTTGTTCGTGCGTATGGGTGGACTGCCACCTCCACAAAGCGATGTGATCCATTTTTCCTTTATATTTTAGTTGTATGGAAATGATGAAGTATTTTATGAATATTATATATATATATATATATATTATAACAATCCTATAATTTTTTTAATATTTACCATTATTTCATTTTATCCATTGAAATATGAAAACATCGTTCATGTGAATGTACGACCAACCGTCTTCATGAATAGTGTAATTCATTTTTCTATCTCTAACTTTTACGCATGACTCTAAATATGTATATAATAAATATATCTTATTTTTTTACCGTTATTAATATTATTGAAATTATAGAAACAAAATCAATATATAATTACTTGGATGGAGAACCAAAACATGTTTGGAAAACAAAGCAATTGTTACCTATAAAAATGATTTTAATGAAACAATATTAATAAAAGGGTGATAATATTTGATAAATAAATCATAAAAGGAATGATATATATGAATATGGTTTTTAATACATGTATAATAAATCTATATTTGTTATGAATGAGTTTTTAATGTGAACGGGGAAATGAAAAACTTTAGGTAAAAGATTTTCAACTCACTTTAATTTGTATGGGACACATGTCATATTCACCATTCGTTTCATTTTTTCGGTGTATATAATGAACATTAAAAACTCTTATTTTTAATATTATTAATGTTATGGGAATGTAAATATATATCTATGTTTATTTATTTAATGGGACTAAAAATTAAAAAGTTACTGAACCAGTAAACGATTTATGTTTCAATCTTATTTTAATCAAGATTATTTATGATTGATTTTTTGTTGATGAAATTACATGATTATTATCTGATGAATCATTAATATTATTATCATATGGTTATTTATTTAAAATATATTTTTTTTTTAATTTTACTCATCTTATGTACTCAAGAGACTAAAAATATTTTTTAAGAGAAATCAATTTTATTTCTTTCTTTCGATCGAAAACACTTTCCCTTACATATTAATATTTTAAAAACGATGTTTTAAACAGGGTTTATATTATTATTATATGTATGTTTAAATACATTTTTTCTCATGATTTAATTTTTATAAAGAAAATTTAATGGAATATTGTTTTCATTTTCCAAAAAATGTATTTTGTGACTTTTTTGAAAAAATTATTGAGGGAGTGTTTTTTGTAATTGTACGACCTGAATGAAATTTTCCATAATCATTAATCCTCAATGATTTTAAGATTAAATTTAAATTCTAAATGGTTATTTTAAAAGAAAATGGTTTCTTAATTCCGTACAGATGTTTTATATTTTAAAAAGTGGTCTTTTAATATGAAAGTGTATTTTCCTCAATAATGTTTTAATGATATTTTAATGGTATCTCTATTAATAAAAAAACAACCCTTGATTATAATAAAGATTTACTAGGGTTTTTACATAAGGTAACCATTTTTATTGTTTCTCTATATGGGTTATGATTATGATGACAATATTTTTCTGATACCCATTCCATTTTTATGGGTTATAATTTGATGAAATGTTTCTGAAATTTTTTTTACCATGAGTTTTAAGATGATTTATGTTTTATGATATTGTGAAACACATATGTATGATTTTATTTTTGTAATTGGTGGGAACTATATCTCCCTCCAATGAATTGGATAAATGTGGATAAATCATGAGGTAGATATTTTATGTGTAAACCTAATTTCATGTTCATAATTTTATGTGAGGAAATATGTTTTATTTTCATATTTTTATGCATGGACCTATATTTCATGTCTATAAGATCATGACTGGACCATGTTTCATGATCATAAGTTTTTATGCAATCCGGATTTCATGTACTTAACTTAATGAGTGAACCATAATCTATTTATACATGTTCACAATGTTATTAGTTTATAAGTATTATATAATTACATGTATTATCCCAATTATATAGTCTTATAACTCAATTTCTTTGATACTTTTATGATTCATGTCTTATAAACTATGAATATTTATTCTGGGACTCAATATTATGATCTATGATAAACAAGGTGTAAATATCAAATGTTAACCTTGTGTTATAACACCCTAATTATAATATGATAATGGATATCCCCCCAATTTACCCATACTGAGCATCTGATATAACCCTTTATTATGTTTCCTTTCCCTAGGTTCTGAATAATAGTTTTAGAAATGATATTTTTAAGAAGGGTTCTTATTATGAAGAAGTTAGTGGGATATGATATATATTATTTATGAACCAGTTTTTTATGTTTCAAATTTTCCAAAGCCATAATACCTATACCATTATGGCATGAATAAAAAAAATTATTCAATGAATACTCATCTAATATGATGTAATATCCGTGTATGAAATTTTGGGGTCGCTATACTAAACCATGTTCAACTTTTAATTTCATCTAAAATAAATGATAAGCAATGATTCCAGTACTATAAAAGTGTAAATGTTCTTCACACTAGAACTTATCAATTTCACAAATATCTAATCAACTTTATCAAAAAGAAACTATAATATCTCCAAGATATCATTCCATAAAAACAGTATAAAATGACAAATGAAATCCATAATAACATTAAAAATTACATGTTAAAGAATTGTAAGAATAAATGATAGGAAACAAGATCCAATGGAGAGAAACTGATTATAAAAGAAGGAATAACCTCCCTAAAATCACTTTGGAACAAAATTGGGAATATAATATCAAACATTACAAAAAGGGGATTTGAAATTCTTAAAAACCTTTCTTGTTGACTATGGGTTTGAGGGAGAGATGTGGGAAATGAATGGGGTTTGATGTACTGGGGGTATTTATTGGAAGAATGTTTTTTTAAAGAGGCCCCAATTAGACCCTGTGTACTACACCACAACCCATTGGAAAAAAGATGACTACGATGTAGTGGAAGGAGACTACACCAAAACCACCTTGGTCAAATCTCATCCAAGATCATAGACCAGATGAAATTAATGTGAATATGGGGGATACAAAACAACCCTCAGATCTAAGCTACTAAACATCCACTTTTCAAAGAAAGGGACCATGCGACATCCTAAGACCCTTGTCTTAGAAACCCCTCAAAATAAAGTATACTTGAAATCCACCCTAATCTCCCTCCTTGATAAACCCTGGAGACCATGCCTCAGAAGCCTGGGTTACGGTGTAGTCTACCTCTATGCCACAACCTAGCCTCAAATGGAAGTTCCCCCTTGATATCCCCATTTCCCCTCCAAACTCCTTGAAACCTCCACCAGGTTCTTTCAACACCCAAAATCAATAAAGAGAATGGATTCTAGGATCCATACCCTCACATTAAACATATATCATTCCATTATAATCCTTTATAATCCAAAACTAAAACCAAAGAGAAATATAGATAAATGGGTCATCCAAATAGACCCCTTGTGATGTACCACTTGAGGATATCATCATCACAAAACTTAAACCACCTAATTGTAGGAACATGTGAAAAAAATCAACATAAATAACCATATCCAAAAATAATATCTAGAGAAGATACCTCTCAGATGAGTGTTAGGGTATAATAAAAAATATAGATAATGTTTTCTAACAAATCAGAAAAGGTTTAACAACCAAAAAATGATAAATTTTTCATGATAAGACATAAACAGCACACGAATCAACATACTGAGTGCGTATTTATGAATCATATTCCGAGTTACTCTCTTACACACCACCGTGTTTCCACAATACATGAAGAAAGGGAATAACATGGACAAACAAAAAATTCTCTTGTAAGACTTGGATCTCCCTGGTCCACTCTTTTAAGGTCTCATCATTACTAACATTGATATTACTCAAATCAATAATGTGAGAGTTATTATAAAGATAATGATAAATATGCAACACATTAAATACAACCTGAATCAGGATTATCTGTCAGTTATGTGTTATCCTATACTCCATGGCTCTAACATGGGACAAAACCTTTAAAAACTTAAAAAACCTGGTAGAAACCATAATTACATGTTAAAATTATCACTTATCATGACGAGGAGTCGCCTTTAGAAACATGTGATCTCTGACATAGAAATCTATGGGAATCCCCCCATTGATCAGCATAGGATTTCTAATGATTTTGCACTTCTTTCATCTGAATTAAATTCACCAAAAAGAAATTTTTCATGTTTTAAACTAGCTCCAACCTGAGAATTGTAGACTCTCTAACCCCAGTCTATCAAAATAGATAATTGAAAGTTTTTCTATATAATGATTCAAACTGTGTCGTACCAATGGTGGAGTGAAAACTTTTTTCCTAAGAAAACTTGACCAAGGGAAGCCTCCCCATCCACAAACATCCAAGATATATGACATATTAACATAGTTTGTCTTCAAGATTTTGGATATTACGCTCTGTCGGATCATCCATATATAGATTAAAAGAAGTGATAAGGCATTATTGAGATTCAAAATTTTTCTCGGGACCTCTCCATACCATGGAGGTAAATCAAGGATCACAATTTGAGACGATCATCATCAGGAATCCAAGGATTCTCACCACCCCTATGAGATACTTCCTAAAAACTCTACAGAGCATGACTCCCCGTTTTTATAAAGTGGGTTGATTTCATCAAAAAAAACTATGATGACCCATATAACATTAATGTGTCCTGATATTGAGGTAATCCAATAAAAAATCCATCGATATTTCCTCCCACTTCTACATAGGAACATGTAACAGTAGGAGAAAACCATTGGAATACAGTGATCAACCTTTACCTTCTGGTAGTATTGAGACCCTATCTTTTACACTTATTGTCACTTTATTTTAAGCATAATAAAACATCGTATTACTAGGAAAAGATCGTGATGTCTAGTGTCTTGGAAGAATAGGTTCATAAGACTAAAAATAATAGAATTAATAAAACATTTCATTATTTAATCATCATTAGGATCTACTAACTTCCATTGTGCTCATACATACTCATAGGATAACCTAGGGATAACATGAACAAAGGTATGGTCTAAAATCACAGTAAGGGAAAAAGAATTCTAATAAAGATTTAGCACATGGGTTAGAAGGCATGGAATAATGATATAAAAAGGCATGGAACATGTGAAATAAAAACATTTAAATATGGATTCATAATAACTTGGAAAAAAATAAATAATGACTTTAGAACGATCCAAGGATCATATCATATATTGAAACCGAAGTCAAGGTTAACCACCAAGACAGTTGCACATGGTAGTGTGAGTCGAGGCTAACTTCCTAGACCATTACACATAACATATCCTGAGACTCAACTTTTCCCAATACATGGGAGTTCTATCATAGAGAACACATATTAACATGTTCATCAAAATTCATTCCACATAATCAATCATATATAAACATAAGGGTACCCACTGAAAGAAATGGGTATCATAATCATGTTATAAAGCATAATGAATGCGAGTATCATAAAAGTTTCCACAAAAAATGAAATTATATCAAGAATGAAAATTAATAAGGTATAGTAGTTTTATATCATAATAAGTGATGAAAAATTGAAGTGATAACATGTATAAAAAATTTAATTTTTTTTTAAAATTAATACATTTTATTGTAGTTTAATGAAAATATCAATGATCATTTATAATAGAAAAGGGAATAATATTTTATATAAAACCAGAGGAAAAACAAAAAGGTTTTAATGATAAAATGAGTGGTTTTATAAATATAATGGTTACATGAAAATAGATCATACAGTGTGCTTTAAATTGAGTAAGAATTTGGGAAGTTCCCTTAAAACGGGTTTTCTTATCAGGAAGTATTGAGGAGGGAATCAATTAAGAGAATAAATATCCCCGAAATAGAATGATTAATGGATACTGATATATGAGTTTGGGAAAAAAACCATTAATTATAAGATGTACATAAATAGAATATAATATTTCATTTGTGTAAAAAGAGAGTAAGAATAACCTAAAAGAGAAATGGAGGTTCAGGTAGAATCCCTTACCTTAAGTTTGATGGTGTTCACCAATTCATATTAATGACCTTAATAATCAAATTGGTTTATTAATTAATAATTCTAGAACCTCTTTTACATGTAATTGATTTAGTATAACCTTTTAGAGTTCATTCATAAATGTTTTGATTGGTTATGATGTTCATTTTCATTATTCGGGTCTGTTTGTTTCATGATTTGTTTACTTATATAAATGAATGGATAATCATGTAAAATGAGGATGGTTATATAAACTGGATATATACTTTATTATTAAACATCAAAAAGGAAACATGGTTGTAAATTTAAATTGGTTACTTGGAGTAAAGATGAATCATTATGTAAAACTTTAGTACTAACACTTTGGGTTAATTGGAAGTTTTTGATCACAATGAACACATTTTTTTTTATAAAACAAAAAAATCTAAAAACTCGTCGTCCATGAATGTGATGAATTAACACATCTCGGATGGTGTATTCATTTATAGTATAAAATAAGCGTAAAGAAGAGATAAATATGGACAGATATTTTATCCAAATTTAATCAAGGCATAAGTATTGAGTGGAGTGAAGAGAAGAGGAAAGTGTGGGTGGTTTTTATAGTGGTGGGGGGAGGGGTTTCTTAATATTTTAATCATTAGTTTATGATTTTTCCATAAGAAAAAAAATAGTGATGATTCTATGACCAAAAATAGTAATATGTTCTTGTGACTTTGATCCAAGGGTTCTTAACATAGAGATGATGCTAGGAATATTTCATTTAACTTATGATGTATATATATGGTAAATTATCCTATTTTACAATTCATAAAAAATTAAACTATTTCAGAAAAATCCCAGAAATTAACCCTAACCATGTTTTTACATGTAGAATCCAAAAAATAAATCCATTTTTCAAAAATAATGTTCTAAATATTATTAATTTAATTTTTAATTAAAATCATAATTTACTTGAAAAAATACAGATTTTAAAAATATAACAGATTTTATAATGCTTCAAAAAATTACCTAAGGTATTATGAAATTTTCTTAAAATAGAAAGACATAAACTTCTATTTTTATGAACTCATTTTTTGAATAATAAGTTTTCTTTTAAATTATTTAATTAATTTTAATTAATTATTTATGACTTACAAAAATACGAATACTTTTATTATGGTCATATTATTTCTTACAAGATGGATAAATTTTATTTATACAATCAAGGGTGAAATTAAATTCTTTTGAACGATTTACTATTCACAATATTCATATTACTTTTCATAAGGGTATGTTACTATTCACTATGAGAAGTTACTATTCACTAAAATGTTGTGTTTGATCCATCAGACCCTAAAAATCACCCTGAATGCAATGGTGTATGTCAAATTATCAAAATTCGAGACATAGAAGTGGAAAAATTATGCTTAATGGTCACATGGTATTTATTATCATGATATTCCATTTTGTTTCCCAATCTATTTATACTATAATAAATAATTATAATAATGTAATTCCATTGATAAAACATTGGGCCGTTACATTCTTTCCCCCTATGAAATTTGTACCTCAAAATTTCTTTTTACATTATCACACATAAAAAGGCATGAGTAATTTTCCTTCATTGCTTCCTCTAATTTCCAAGTTTCCTCTTCGTACTTATGGTTCATCCATAGTTCCTTTTCTAGGTTAGTAGTCCTGCTGTGTAGAACATTATCTCTATGATCCGAGATCTTCACTGGCTGCACCTCGTAAGAAAGATCATTCTTCAACTGTAGCACATCTAAAGATTGTACATGTGAAGGATATGGTATGTACTTTCTTAAGAGGGTTATATGGAGAGACATTGTATACTTTAGACATGTTAGGTGGAAGGTCTGGTCGATAGGCTACAACTCCAACATTATCAAGAATCACTAAGGGGGCGATATACCTAGGATACAACTTTCCTTTCTTCCCAAACATCATAAACTTATTCCATGGAGATATGAGGAGAAATACCATGTCTTTAGCTTTGAACTAATGGTCTCATCGAAGATTGTCTGTATAACTATTTTTTTGACTTTTGGTTGCCTTGATGTGCTACTGAAGGGTTTTCACCTTCTCCACAATTTCATTGAGCATTTAAATTCCTATCACGTTACGCTCACTAACTTTATCCCAACATTATGGTGTTCTTCACCATTTCCCATAAAGGGCTTCATTTGGTGAGATTTAGATTCTTAGGTGGAAACTGTTGTTGTAAAAGAATTTGACCAGGGTATGATAGTTTTCCCATCCTCCACTGAAGTACCTCTAAGATGATCTTAACATTTCTTCCAGTGTCTGAATAGTTCTCTCAGATTGGCCATTGGTTTGAGGATGATAGGTCGTACTGAAGTTTAGTTTAGTGCTTAGAGCATGTTGGTGACTTTTCTAGAACCTTGAGGTGAATCAGGGATCTATATTGGATACAATAGATAGTGGTACTCCATGTAGCATAACCGCAACTTTTATATATATTTTTGATATCTGATGTAATAAGAAGTCCTCTAGAATGGTGATAAATTGATTTTTCTTTGTAAGACCATCCACAATGACACATATAGCAGTGTTTCCTTTATATGTCCTTGTATGTCCAGTAACTAAATCCATGGTGATGTTCTCCCACTTTCATGTTGATATGGGTAGTTTTTTCATCATCCCCTTATATTTTTTCCTTCCAGCCTTCACATGTTGACATTCCAGGCACTTTGATGTATACTCAGTAATCTACTTCATCATTTTTTCCCACCAAAAGTTATCTCATAGATCTTGATACATATTTTTTTTCCTTGGGTGAATAGGGTAGGTTGACCTATGGGAAACATTCAAATGATTATTCTTTATCTATGGACCATATGATATAAATAATTTTAAACCAAAATCTTAAAGCTCCTTCCTCATCATTCTTGATCTAAAATGATTTTCCATTTCAAATGGCTTCCACCCTCTTCTGAATTTCCACATCTTTTCTTTGAGCAGCCTTTATTTTTTCAATGAATCATGGTTGATAAATCATTTCATAAAGGTTTGATGATGTTCCTCCCTTAATTATTCCCATGTCTTTTCTCTATAAAGCTAATAATATTGGATCCTTTACAATTATCATCACTGATAAAGATTCGTAATCCTTTGTACTTAGAGCATCTACCGCCTTATTTTCTTTATTAGGATGGTAGTGGATTGAGAAGTCATAATATTTGATGAGATCTAAACGTCTTCTTTGAAGAGTATTAATCTATTTTTGTGTGAATATATATTTGAGACATTTTTGATATCTATATATATCACAATTCTCCCTATAGAGATAATTCTGCCAAATTTTTAATGCAACAATCACAGCCACCAACTCCAAATCATGTGTGGGATAATTTTTCTCATGGATTTTCAACTATATTGAGGAGTATACTATCACTTTATCATTTTTATTTAGTATATAGCATAATATTTTCTTTGAAGCATCACTGTACACCACAAAGTGTTCTCCAATAATAAGGATTGTGAGTATTGGCATAGTGATTATGCTCTTTTTAAACTCCTTAAAACAGTCTTCACATTCTTGAGTCATTACAAACATCACTCCCTTCTATGTTAGCTTGGTCATTGGGTTATAAAATCATGATATGTTCTTCAAAAAATACTTGATAATACCTAGATAGAACCAGAAATCTATGGATCTACATTAAAAATGTTTTCTTTGGCCGTAATTTAATTGATTTTGTCTTAGAAGGGTCCAAAAATATCCCTTTACTAGTGATAACATGCCATAATAATGATACTTCTTCCATCCATAACTCACATTTTCTATACATGGCATATAGTTTCTCCCTTCACAATGTCTTTATCATGGTATTCAAATGCTCCTCATGTTCCTCCTTACTCATGGACTATATTAGCATATCATCGATAACGACTACCAAAAATTAGTTGAGGTAATATATAAATACTATATTCATTAAATCCATGAAAATTTATGAAGCATTAGAGAGTCCTAAGGGAATCACTATGAATTTATAGTGTCCATACCTTGTCCGAAAGGGAGTCTTGGGAATATCTTCCTTCCTCACCATTATTTGGTGATATCTAGACCGAAGGTCCACTTAGTGGAATAACTGTCCCCAGGAAGTTGATCAAACAATTCATCTATCCTAGAAGGGGATACATGTTCTTTATCATCATTTTATTGAACTAATGATAATAAATGGAGAGGCTCATTGATAAATCCTTATTCTTGACGAAGAGGATCGGCACACCCCATGTTGATGCACTTAGGGGTATAAAACTCTTCTCCAGATTCTCCTGTAACTACTTTTTTAGCTCTACTATCTCTACGTTTGACTATATATAAGGTGTATTTAATATACGTATCGATCCAGGAATAAGTTCAATTGAGAACTAAACCTATCGATTAGGATAAAGACTAGGAAAATCATTAGGGAATACATCATTGAAATTACTCACAATGGGAATATCTTTTAGCATGATTTTGTCTTTTATCTCAATAATTTGATCTAGAAATTCTTGCTCATAAGGAATTAATATCCACACTTGATACAATGATTCAAAGGAGATTTATCTTCCTCTTTACACTTTTAAATAATTTGAGAATGATTTGGGATGTGGACAGTGCTCTCCCTTTCCCAACTATTGATGTTTTCTTTTTATAAAGATAGCTAATCCATGCCCAAGATATCATCGAACACTACTAAAGGAAGTGTGGAAATATTTTTTTGGGAGATTTAGTCCACAAATTTTAACCATGGATGAGTTATAAACCTTGGATAGAATACTTTTCCCAACTTCTATTCTCACATATAACATAATCTCCAAATTTTAAGGTGGTGTTTGAATAGTTATACTAAACATTCATGATATAAAATAATGTATAGAACCAAAATCAAATAGTATATTATCTATTCTTGAATGAATAAGTAGTGTGCCTATCACCACATCATTTTCCAGCTCTACTTTAGCAGTAGCAATAGAATAAGACCTTCCTTGTTTCCTTGGAGGTTTTTGTTGATTTCCTCTGACAACCCATGGCTTAGGGAAATTGTTCTCATAATGCACATGCTCATTATAGTTGTAACACTACCCCATTAGTTGAGAGTTTATCCGAATCTTCATTTTTTATTCCACATTAGCAGGATTATTCATATCCCCTTGATAGTTATTTTTAGATGTCCCATCTTTCCACATTTGAAGCGATTCCTGGTTCCCTTTAGATAGTTACTAGTATGCTTATTCCCACAATTTTAACATGTGGTATGTTTGATCTTCATTACATCATGGGATTTATTTTCCAAACCACCCATATTAGAACCTATATTGTTCTTTTTTCACCAGTCCTAAAAGACCACTAGGAGTCTCTGATATCCATTTCAATGTTAAGGGAACATCGGAGAATCTTTTCATATCTATCAAAGTGTCCAAACACAAATTATTTTTGTATAATCGACATTAGTGTGCTAAATAAGTGATCTACCTAGATTTTGGTGTTCATGAAAAATCCAGAGGTGTATCTTAAAATCCTTTTGAATTTTGTTTTATACGCCCTAATGGTGTCATCTTCTTTATGATTGAGTATGAGGAACTCTCATTCCATCTTGTGGCAGAGGGTTTGAGGAAAATATTTATTGAGAATCATTTTCTTGAATTCTTACCAATCCCTAGAATATATTTCTTCTTGGGATGTTTTATTCTTGAACAACGTCCACTATTGATCATCTTCACTACCAAAATGATGGACCACCGGTACAACTTTCTCTTCTTCTGAGCACTGCAGTTTAGAGAATATATTTTCAATGGAGTTAATACATTGTCTCGTGATGAGTGTATTAGAATATCCACAATACATGGGAGGGATTTTCTGCATGAAGTATTCTAAGAAAACATTCTCTTTACATGGAGTTGGAAACATTACACTTGATTAGAGTTATTATTCATAACATCAGACATGTAAGAAAGTACTACATGAATTTTTGAGCACCTATTCCCATTATATTTGGCATATAATTAGTAAAATATTAACATTACATATCAAAATGATTGTTGGAATGTGTTATTTTATTTCCCTCCATTAAATAAGATAAAGAACATAAAATTAAGGGGCTTGAATATTTAACTAATAAGAATAAGACAAAAAATTTAAACATAAAAGGATAAAATATTAAAGGAAATTTATACCCAAACTTGTGATTCCCTAGTTTTCAATATAGGTTATACTTGATCAATTTCTTAACTTATTCTCCTATGGGATATTTTTTTATTCCCTTAATAATGGTTTGCACCAAGATCATTAATTTTCCAAAGAATATCACCAAGGAGTGTCAAACTAGAAGTGTAGCAAGACCCATTTTCATGCACCAGTTCAGGTTTGAGTCTATCTCAAAGTGGTGTTTTTAGGTTTTACCCCCAGATAAATCTATGCGAGAGCCACCTATACCAGTTTTTATATATACAAGGAAGTATTTTCTTGATAAACCACTTACTCTATATTTACCAAAATTTAGAGGTGTTTTATTAAACATAGCCTCATCGCTAAGGTTCTTACTAAAGTTCTCTATTCATAATATAAAAAAATAACTAGACCATCCATTGATACCAACTATTGTGACCCTATACTTTTACACATATAATTACTTGATTTTAAGCATAATAAAATGTCATATTTTAATCCATGGATCGTGATGTATAGTTTCTTGGAAGACTAGGTTCATAAAACTAAAAAACATTGGAAAAAATAAAACATTTAGTTACTTAATATTTATAAAGGGATCTTAGCTTCCATTATTCTTATACAACCTCATAGGATAACCTAGGAATTACATGAACAAAGTGATGAGATAAAATCCCTATAGGGGAAGAGGCATAGTAATAAAGCTTTAGAATATGGGTTAGAATGAATGGCATAATGATAAAAAAAGAAATAGAACATGTGAAATCACATCATATAAATATGGGTTCATATAAATATGGATTCCTAATAATGTTTTAGAAACATAAATCATAAATTTATCATGTGTCAAGGCTCATTGCACACAGTAGATCACATGTCAATATTAACCACCAAGACCTTTACATATTGGTAGCACAATTTAAGGTTAACTGCCAGGACCATTGCATATAACGTCTCATGAGACTCAAATTTACCCAATTCATTGAAGTTATATCTCAGAGAACCCATATTAACAAGATCATGAATATTCTTTCCACATAAATAATCATATATAATCAATCATATATAAACATAAGGGTACCCATAAAAAGAAGTGGGTATCATAATCATGTCATAAAGCATAATGAATGGGTGTATCATAAAAGTGTACATGAAAAAAGGAATTATATCAAGAATTTAAATTAAAAGGTTATAATATACATATACTATAATATGTGATTAAAAATTGAAGTGATAACATGTCAAATAGTTTTTATGGAACATTACAATTAAAACATTTTGTACTGGTTAAGGAAAATATCAAGGATCATTTAAAAAAGAAAGGGGCATAATCATGTATATAAAAATATAATTGAACCAAGATGGTTTTAATGATAAAAAAATTATTTTTATAAATATAATTGTTTCTTAAAAATAGATCTTATAGTGTACTTTAAATTGGGTAAGAATTGATGAAGTTCCCTTAAAACGTGTTTTCTTACCAGGAAGTATTGAGGATAGAATCACTTAAAAGAATGTATATTCCATAAAGATAATGATTAATGGATATTGATACATGAGTTTGTACATATATACAGAAATTATAACATGTACATACCAAGAATTTAAGATTTCATTTGGCTAAAAAGAGAGTCATAATAACCTGGATGAGTAATGGAGGTTCAGGTAGAATCCATTACCTTTAGTCTGATGGTGTTCTCCGATTGATATTAATGGCATGAATAATAAAATTTGGTTCATTAATTAATAATTAAATAACCTATTTTACATTTAATTGATTTTTTATAACCTTTTTTAGTTCATTCATAACCTTTTTTATTGGTTAGAAGGTTCATTTTCATTGTCTACGTCCGTTTGTTTCATGATCGGTTTACTTATATACATGAACGAATAATCAGGTAAAATGAGAATGGATGTCTAGAATTGGAGTTATAATTTTTTATTTAAAATATATATGGTTACATGGTTGTGAATTTCATTTTTTTACTTATAATGAAGATGAATCATTATGCAAAACATTATTGATAACCTTTTGGGTTAATTTGCGGTTTTTGATCACAATGAACACATTTTGTTTTATAAAACAAAACCATTAGTAAAAAAAGATTATAGAACCATATATGAGACATAATACATATATTATATTCTATTTAAATAATGAAAATGGTTTCATGACCAGAGTTGAACATGGTTGAAGAAATTTAAAACCTGTCGTCCTTGAATATAATGATTTAATACATCTTGGATGTGGTTTTTGTTTCTAGTATAAAATAAAGAAACCTGAGAGAAGATAATAACTTATTCCATTATCATAAAAAAAATTAAATTTAATGTATGTTATTGGACTTATTATAATATTTTTATGAGTATAGGTAAGGATAGAAAATAAAACAATGGAACATGAAAAGAAAGTAAAAGAATTGAAAAGTGGAATTACCTCTTGAGTTGATCTTCCATGAGATCCTCTTAAGAGGAGAGGAATGGGTATTTTGAAGAGACAATGAGATTTTGTATGTGGGGGAGGATATTGGGAATATTTTTGAGCATGATTTAGTCAAGGAAGATGGCTTTAGTGGAGTGAAGAGAATAGGTGAGTGTGGGTGGTTTTTATAGTTGAGGGGAGGAGGGTTTTCATAATATTTTAATCATTAGATTATTATTTTTCCATAAGACAAGAAATAGTGATGATTCTATGTAAAAAAACCGTAATATGTCCATGTCAGTTCGAACTAGGGGTTATTACCTTAAATATGATTTTAGGAATAGATAATTGAACATATAATGTATATATACAGTAAATTACCGTATTTTACTATTCATTAAAACATCAATTATTTTTGAAAAATCCAAAAAATTAATCCTATCAATTTTTCGATGTTTATATTAAAAAAGTGAAATACATTTTTCAATAATAATTTTTTAAATATGATTAATTTAATTTTTATTTAAAATCATAATTTACTAGAAAAATATATGTTTTTAAACTATAACTGATTTTATAATGTTTTTAAAAAAATTACATTCGGTCTTATAAAATTATATTAATATTAGAAGAACCAAAATTTTTAATTTATAAACAAATTTTAGGATAATAAATTTTCTTTTAAATTAATTATTTACTTTTAATTGATTATTTATGACTTACAAAAAATACAAATACTTTAACTATGGTCAGATTATCGCTTATAAGATGCCTAAATTTTATTTATATAATCAAGTGTGAGGTTTCTATTATTCTAGAAGATTTAATATTCCTAAGGGTCATATTATTATTCATAAGGGTATGTTACTATTCATAAGGGTAGGTTAATATTCACTAAAAAAATTAATTTTGTTCTATCAGACCCAAAATATCACCATGAACGCAACCTTGTATATTATATTTTCAAAATTCAAGGCAAAGAAGTAGAAAAATTATGTTTATTGGTCATATAGTATTTATTATCATGATATTACATTGTGTTTCCTAATGTTATTATACTATAATTCATAAATATATTAATGCAATTCCACTGATAAAACATTGGGTCATTACAGGTAGACCAAACATCAAGACAAAAACTTAGCAACCGCAGGATTCAACTCAATCCACCAAAACAGACCTCTCAATTCTCGGTGCATCCTTTTAATGCCATGTAAAACTAGTGGAGAGATATGAAACTCTTGGAGAACCACCTCATGCATCACAAAAGGGATGAAAATCACCCCTAAAACAACAACCGATGGTGATCTTCCCCAGACCAACCATCAAGGTCATAAAAAAACAAATCAGTCTCTCCATACCTCCACCTTAGAATACCCTAGTTTGGAATCCTCCACCTACAATACCAAATATGATTTTACATTCATCTGTAAAAGAAAAAATCTACCTATAATGTCTCCCATATACATATTCATTATTGAGCGTTCTTTCATTACTCTCCAAGAATCTCTAAGAATATCTAGATTCTCCCTACTAGAAATTTGTGCTATATACATGGTTTGGAACAATGGATATAGGTCGAAAAACTATGGATATAGGTTATAGTCATAGTTTAATGAACTGTGGATGGTATTGGCTTGGATATAGGGAAAGTCCAATAGCCACAGTTTGAAACTCTGGCTATAGCCCTTTCCATTTCATAAAAAACACCACACCCACCCCCCTGCTCCCTAACCACTCCCCTTGTAGTAGAACACCCTCTAAAAATACCCCCACCACTACCCCTTAATCCCCTCCCCCAAAAACACCCCCCCCCCCTCCACTACCCCCTAGACAGCCCCCCTGGACAGACCCTCCTCCTTCCTGGAAAGACCCCCTCATTTACGGATAGACCCCCTTTCCTGGAAACCCCCCCCCCCCCCCTCATTCCTGGAAAGTCCCCCTCCCTCGAAAGACCCCCTCCCTAGACAGACACCACCCCCTCCCTGGACAAACCCCCATGTACACCCCACCCCCTACACACCCCTTCCCCTGTAGGCCCCCTTGAACCCCCATACAGACCCGATTTCACCCCCTCCAAACCCTCCCCTCCTTCTTAGACAGACCCCCCACATTTCTAGACAGATCCCCCTTTCACCTCCTCCCCTACTTCCTGGACTGACCCCCCTCATTCTTGGACATCCCCCCACCCTACACCCTCCTGGACACCCCCTCCCTCCTAGACACTGTAAGAACCCTGTTCTTATTTTTGAGGTACGGGTTTCTTCTTTTCTCTTTTCTTTAAGTGTTTTTGAGAAATAAGGGAAATGGTGAAAAATCCTAAATTTTGGGACTACATGTCATGTACTTTTCCACACGCCATGTATTTTGGCCATCTAGGATGAGTACATAGGGTGTGTAGCCCTGCCGGTGATGAAGGGTGTAAAAGCTGACTACACGCCGTGTAGTTTGTATTTACACACCGTGTAGTCAGTTGGTAGGCCAATAGTAAGGCAGTGGAAGCAGCCACCGACTGCAAGATAGTACACGCCATGTACTCTAGAATACACGTAGTGTACTCATGTTGACAGATGAACAGTTTGGAAGTGCCACCAAAGGAACAATTAAATGAGGAAAGTACACACTGTGTAGTCAATAGTACACACTGTGTAGTTTGTTTTTTTGCTTAAAATGGGCAGTAGCCATCCCTGTTCACATGATTATCATAAAACCGGAGGAGGTAGTCGAGAGAGGAGTCTGGAACTTTGAGGATCTCTAGATCAAGCATCGAGAATCTTTTTTCACCTCTAACGATCTCATTGGAACCGCACGTGTAAGCCCTCCACTCTCCTTAAGCCGTTCTTGCCAATTCTTCCTGTAATGGATGTGATTTGAGTTTGAACATGGATTTATTTTACCTCAGATCTACATCTTTCATGGAAGATTCTAGGATCTTCGTTCACATATACCGTACATGGGCGTTTGAGGTAGGTGGCTTGGTGTTTAATTTCCAACTCATGTGCGTTTGTGTGAATAGTTATTCCACGAACCCATGTCGGGGTGTTGTGTGGCTGAGGCCTTGGCTGTTTTAAATACCTAGAATTGTATAGGTAATTTAAATTGATAATAACCTACAGTTTGGGATCGTTTCTTGGATCCAGGACCACCCTGGGGGTGCGTTCCTCTATTTAACCATTTGGCCAGGATACCCGAGGGTATGACTTTATAATAATGATTATAGAATTTTCTTGAGGGAAATTGCATGTGTATTGTTTTTTTACATGTTGGGAATGGTTTGGTTACTTATTTATCCCAAGGGTAGTGTTTTAGTTAGCCTGAGGGCAGTGCATCTTTTAGCCTGAGGGAATCTTCTTTTGTGCATGTGGGAAAAGACTCTATGCCTAAGGGCGACACTTTGTATTCTTGAGGGAAATATCTATTATGCCTGAGGGAAAGATTCTGATTACCTAAGGGTAAGGGTTTGCGTGTCTGAGGACACTGACTGTTTACATAGAAATTCACTATGGTGGTTTCCTTATAATGAAAGATTAAATGGATTTTAAAATGGAAATATAACTGGTAAAGTTAGTTACTTTTGAGTACTGCTTAGTTTATTGCATTTTACTACTACACACTATTTTTCCATATTTTCACATAGTTGGGCATGAGCCTTTGGTGGGTGCCTACTGGGATTTATTTCTCAAACCCTGTTTGGGTCATGTCTTCAGCCCAAATAGATTACGTTTCTGCAGGTGTGGATAAGGGAAATGGTCCCTATATAGGTACTTGATTTGTAGTTGAGGAGTAGGGGAGCATGGGACCGGGCTTAGGCTGGAGATGTACCAGCTATTTTTTTGTTTTGTTGTACTCTTTATTGTACTGTACTGTATTATTGTGTAACATGTTCTGGATGTTTTCTTAGAACTTGAGACATGTTGCATCATTATCTATATAACTGGTTGGTTATCTTCACTACAATTGTTTATTTTAAATCTGTATGGTTTATTGCTTCTGCTGTTGTTGTATGCTTTTTATTTTAGTCCATTGTGCCCCACTTTGACAAATTAGGGCATAGTTTCCCCTCTATCAAACCTGGGCCCTCGATGCTAGTTGGCAGCCTCTGGCATTTGGGGAAATGTGATTGAGGTCACATGGTGAACCGGGCTCAGGGAACCTATTGAGTGGCACCCGGACCCGGGATATTAAAAAGTGGAATCAAAGGAGTTCTTTTCTTTGACTTACTATTTGGAGTCATAGTCAGAGATATGACGAAAACAGTAGTTGGTAATGAGCTATGCCCAGGAGTAGCTACCCTGTGTACAGGAAAAATCCAGTCTACCTCGGTTATTTCAATATTTCTGATTTTTTAAATTTTACAGTTGATTTGATTTTCACCATTGGGTGGCGCACTTGTTATTGTGCTATATATATTTTATCCATGGATCTATTTTGTTGCAACCCAATGAGATGAGGGTATTCCATCTCATGCATCATTTAGGCACGTGCTAGAAATCACATGCCATGCATAGTTCCATGCCATGTAGGCGCATTAGAAAAATTGCATGTTGTTGTGATAGTTGTTGTGCTAGAAAAGCAATCTATTGTGATAACTGCTTTGATAAATACCTTCTATGTGATTGGGTATTTTTGTGTGATCCGGTTTATAGAATGAACACTAAACATTGGTTTTTGGGGTGTATGGGCCCTCAATGACCAGAATTTGGTGGATCATTGACTTTTTTATCTTTTTTTAACACATATAAGATGCCAAAATTTGATTTGTGGGGAGTATGGGCCCTCACGGATGGGAATATGGCATATAAGTGTTGTTTTCAATGTTTTATCTGGGATATGGAGTAGTTTCTGAGACATAATGTCCGGAAAACCCAATGTACACGCTGTGTAGTTCCTTAGATACACGCCGTGTGTTCTTCTATTTGGGAAGAAAAGAAAACATTTTAAGTACACACCTTGTACCCTAAGTACAAACAGGGTAAGTTTCTTCCTGTGTCATAGACCGTGTTGGCAGGGACAAGGGGAAGGGAAATTCTTGGTGCGAACACGCTGTGTACCGGAGGTACACGCCATGTAGTGTTGACCGGAGTCCGCCCGTGTAACTAACAACATGGATGGAGGAGACCTTAAGACATACACGCTGCGTCTACTATGGAACACGTCGTGTAGTCTGACCTGGGATCCGACCGTGTAACTAAAAACACAGGTCGGTGTAATCCATTCGTGAACACGCCGTGTCCATATGGAACACGCCGTGTAATTTGAGCCATGTATCCTGCCGTGTAACTAACAACACTAGTCGGCAAAGCTAGTCTAGTACATGTCATGTACCTGTAGGACACGCCGTGTAGTCTTGTCCGAGGACAGATTGTGTGGACTGAGCCATGTGGCTGGGAAAAAGGGTGGAGTTCACACTGTTTGTTGTTGTAACATGCTGTGTAGTATAACTCCAAGAATTCGGCCATGTCACAAACGACAAGGGCAGTTGGAAATATTACACCATACACGCCATGTAGATTATAAACACGCTGTGTAGTTTTGTTCAATGGGAGCCGTGTGGCTTAGCCGTGTAGAAGGACCTAGGCAGGGGAAGGGAAGTTAGGTATACGCCGTGTAGTCTTGTTGTGCAATCTTTAATGCCTTCTTCTTCCTGTCCCCTTTTTGGTCCCTTCATTTTCAGTCTTGATAATCTGAATCTAAGGTGTGCTTTTGACCTTGTAGAGTCATGCCGCCGAGACAACCACACATTTTCATCCAAGAGAGAGGCAATGATTATACTCCAGATATGGTGCGCCATGGGCTACAAGTGGATCCTCCAGTAGAGCCAGATGCAGCGCCAGCTGTTATACCAGACACAGGCACGGATGCGCAATTCCGTGAAGGTTTTATGCAGTTCATATAGACCTTTCAGGGAGCACCGCCAGCTGCCACATCTATGGCTGAGCTGACTCGTATCTTCCAGTAGCAGCATCCACCTATGTTTTCAGGGGATGGCGGGCCATAGGCTGCGGAGTCTTAGCTGTGGTCCATGTAGACTATCTTCGAGCATCTAGAGACGCCTCCAGTGTGGAGGGTCAAGCTCGTGACATATATGTTGCGTGATTCCACCAAGAGGTGGTGGGATGTTACCACCCAGTCAGAGCATCATAGAGACATTGTGTGGGAAGATTTTTAGAAAGTATTCTATTACTTCATCTTTCCAGAGATGCTGAGAGAATATAGAGCTCAAGATTTCAGGAATCTTTAGTTAGGAGCTATGTCGATGATGGATTATTCTGCTCGTTTCACAGAGCTTCAGCGTTTTACACCCATTCTGGTGTGTTATGAGACGTTGAGAGCCAGAAGCTTTGAGGATGGTCTTCGATATGAAATCTGAGCACTGGTGAATGTTTTCAAGTTTCCTTCAGTACATGCTATTGTGAATTAGGCGCTGATTACAGAGAGGAACCTGCGAGAAGCTAGTGGTGTGGGCCAGGGCAGTTCAGCACCAGTTTCTGGTACTATTTATACACGGAAGAGGAAGCGATAGATGAGTGTCTCCCATGGTGGTAGTACTAGCCAGACAGATTCTTCAGGTAACTCAGTCTTTTGCTACAAGTATGGTAGAGAGGGGAATAGGAGACCGCAGTGTACATGAGACCTAGTGAAGTGCCGAGCTTGTAGAAAAATGGGTCATCTGCAATGATTTTGCAGGGCGTTTGTACTAGTGTCTAGTGAGAGGGGTTCTATGCGGACTCCACGTGTGGGAGCAGGACCAACGGATTCTTACCAGTCGGGAAACTGGAATACGTTAGGGCGTGTTGGCATAGATGGTGTTCATGGTCGTGGTAGCCAGACACCAGGATCTCAGAGGCAGTATGGCGGGAAAGCTCAGGGTAGCTAGGATATGTCGCAGGGCCGTGGCATTGGGCATGCATATGCAGTGCAACGGACCCAGTAAGAGCAGGATCCCGGACCTTCTACTATCAGCGGTACTATTCTAGCAGCTTCTGTCTTATCTTTTGTACTTTTTTATATGGGTGCTATGCATAGTTTTATATCTGTACCCGTTGTGGAGAGCCTCGGGCTCTGTGTTTCTTCATCCTCTAATGTTATGACATTAGACACTCTGTTGGGAATGAGAACTACATGTGTGCGTCGTTGCAAGGAGTGCCCCCTTGAGGTTGGTGGGTGTCACTTTCTATGGGACCTCTATATCTTAGAGATGAAGAGGTATGATTTCATTCTTGGGATGGACTAGTTGGTTCCTTTTGCGAGCCTTTGTAGACTGCTATCGCTGCAGGGTGCGTTTCACATCACCAGAGGATGGAGAGTTTCTATAAAAGGGAGAGTGGGATGTTCAGGCGAGTCAAGCTAGACTAGAACATCGTGGACGAGGTGGAGTCACAACCCATATTGTGAGTTTATACCTGGATGATCATGGAAGTTGTTAGAAGGGCTTCCCGCCAGTGGTTGACCATTTCAGGGATGTCTTCCTGGATGACTTTTCAGGTCTACCTCCGGAGTGTGAGGTGGATTTCTCTATTGAGCATGTTCTAGGAGCAGCACTGGTGTCCATTCCTCCTTATAGGATAGCCACACATGAGTTTCAGGAGCTCAAGAGGTAGTTAGAGGAGTTACAGTTAAAGGGTTTTATCCTACCCAATACTTCTCCTTGGGGTTCGCCGATCCTCTTCGCCAAGAAGGCGGACGGTACCCTCAGACTCTGTGTGGATTATCGGAAGCTGAACCTGTTGACGGTCAAGAACTGATATCCCTTGCCAAGAATTAAAGATATTTTTATTCAACTTCTGGGAGCACGAGTGTTCTCAAAGATTGACTTGAGATATGGATATCATCAACAGCACATGAGACCATCAGATGTACCACTTACAGCCTTTTAGAGTAGATATGGTCTATACGAGTACTTGGTTATGCCGTTTGGACTCTCGAACATGCAAGAAGTTTTTAGGGATCTGATGAATCATGTGTTCCATCATTATCTGGATTCTTTTGTGGCAGTATTCATGGATGATAACTTGGTGTACTCTCACACTCAACATGACCATGCCACATATCTTGAGATCGTATTGAGTACACTGAGAGAGCAAAAGATATATGCTAATCTCTCAAAGTGCCACTTTTGGATGGACCAGATTCACTTCCTGGGTCATATCATCTCAGAGTCAGGAGTTGCAGTAGACCCAGAGAAGGTGGGAGCAGTAGTTTCTTGGGAGTAGCCTAAGAAAATGTTTGATATATGGAGTTTCTTGGGGATGTCTGGTTACTACAAGCATTTCATCCAGGACTTCTCCCTCTTAGAAGCTCCATTAACGAGTTTGACTAAGAAGGGTGTGAAGTTCATTTGGACAAAAGCTTGCGAGACAATGTTTCGGGATCTGAAAGGAAGGCTGACATCAGCACCAGTCCTGATACTTCTAGAGCAAGGTAAGAGCAATACAGTTTACTGCGATGCATCAGGTATTGGGTTGGGAGTAGTCTTGATGCAGGGTGACCAAGTTTTTGTGTACGGTTCTTTGTAGTTGAGGCCACATGAGAGTAATTACCTGAAAAATTATCCCGAGTTGGCTACAGTTGTTCCTGCGTTGCACTATTGGAGACACTATCTCTTGGGAGAGCATTTTTTGGTTTTCTTTGACCAAAATATTCTCAAGTATATCTTTACTCAGCATGACATGAATCTGAGACAGCGAAGGTGGGTCGAATACCTTCAGTCCTTAGACTTTGAGCTTGCCTATACACCTGGTAAAGGTAATGCAGCAGTTGATGTACTGAGCAGGAGGACTCAGATATAGGGAGTGCAGGAGGCCAGTGGTGAGTGGAAGCTCATGTCTTTGTTCTGTGAGATGCATTTGGAGGTTCATGACAGTCAGTGGTAAATTTATCTTTCATCTTTATCTGTGACTTCTACCCTGCTGGATAGAGTGAGGATGATACAACTATCTGATTTGGAAGGCCTAGTTCTTCGGGAGTCGGTGGCAAGTGTGGACCCTCCTCCTGGTTGGACGATAGGTGATGATAAGGTACTGCGTTTCCATGGACGAGTATGGGTTCCATAACATATACGTGAGGAGTTGATGCGGGAGTTTCATGCTTCAGCTTGGGTAGTTCATCCATGGGTTTCCAAATTGTACTGTGACTTGAGACGTCAGTACTGGTGGCCGAGTATGAAGGGAGAGAGATAGATGATTTTGTTACGAGATGTTCCACCTATTAGTAGGTGAAGGCAGAGCAATAGAGACCTTCTGAACTGTTACAGCAATTACCCATCCCGGAGTGGAAATGGGATGAGGTCGCGATGGATTTCGTGACCGGGTTACCGAGGTCACCTCAAGGCAATGATGTCATGTGGGTTGTTGTGGATAGACTCATGAAGGTAGTTCAATTTTTTCCGATGAAAGGAGACCTTCGGAGGTGACGTTCTTGGGAAGTTTTATATTCGAGAGGTCGTACGTCCTCATGGGGTCCCTCGTTATATCGTTTTAGATAGGGATTCCAGTTTTATGTCTTGTTTCTGGCAGATTTTTCAAGGGGAACCGGGTACACTGGTGCTTCTGATCACATATTACCACCCACAGACCGATGTCCAATCAGAGTGTACGATACATGAACTTGAGGACATGATGCGTGCATGTATCCTAGACTTTGGGGGCTCTTGGGAGAATCACATACCCCTGGTCGAGTTTTCCTATAATAATAGTTTTCATGCTACTATTGAGATGGAATCTTACAAGGCTTTATATGGTAGGCCATGCCGATCACCTTTGTACTGGTTAGAGGCAGGTGGGGCAGCTTTACTGGGACCACAGCTAGTGCAAGAGACTTCTGAGCAGGTCCAGTTAATTCAGAAGCGGATGTCTACCACATAGTCTCGACAGAAATCTTATGCTGATCGCCGCATATGACCTTTAGAGTTCGTGGTCGGGGATCAGGTTTTCTTATGTGTTTCGCTGATTTTGGGACACAGAAGGATCAGGAGATAGTGTAAACTTTAACCGAGATATGTGGGGCCATTTGAGATTCTGGAGAGAGTCGTGCTAGTTGCCTATCGATTGTAGTTACCACAGAGGTACCAAGCTAGGCACGACGTCATCCATGTATCTCAGTTGCACCTCTATCATTCAGACCCATCTCACGTCTTTTAGTCGAAGGAGGTTGAGCTTGAGTTAGATGCGTCTTTCAAGGAGCATCCAATTCGTATCGTTGATAGGAGCATGAATGTTCTCCAAGGACAGTTAGTTCCTCTCGTACAGGTCCTATGGCAGCATGGCCGAGTGCAAGAAAAAACCTGGGAGTGGGAGACAGTCGTACGTGCTCAGTGGCCAGAGTTGTTATGAGCTTTATCTTCGCCACCCTTACAAGGGAAATTCGGAGATGAACTGCTTTAAAGGGGGAAGTTTATAAGAACCTGGTTCTTATTTTTTAGGTACGAGTTTCTTCTTTTCTCTTTTCCTTAAGTATTTTTGAGAAATAAGGGAAATGGGGAAAAATCCTAAATTTTGGGACTACACGCCGTGTACTTTTCCACACACTGTGTATTTTGGACGTGTGGGATGAGTGCACTGGGTGTGTAGCCCTGCCGGTGACAAAGTGTGTAAAATCCTACTACACGCCGTGTAGTTTGTATTTACATGCCATGTAGTCAGTCAGTAGGAAAATAGTAAGGCAGTGGAAGAAGCCACCAGATGCACGATAAAACATGCCGTGTACTCAGGAATACACAACGTGTACTCATGTCGACAGATGAACAGTGCGTCGGTGCCGCCAAAGGAACAATTAAATGAGGAAAGTACACACCTTGTAGTCAATAGTATACGCTGTGTTTTTTGTTTTTTTCTCTTAAAATGGGATGTAGCCAACCCTGTTCACAGGATTGTCTTAGAACCGGAGGAGGGAGTTGAGAGAGGAGGCTATACATTCGAGGTTCTCCAGATCGAGCGTCGGGAATTTGTTTTCGCCTCTGACGACCTCGTTGGAACTGCACGGGTAAGCCCTCCTCTCTCCTTAAGCCATTCTTTCCAATTCTTCTTCTAAGGGAATTTATTTGAGTTTGAATGGGGATTTATTTTACCTCTGATCTACGTCATTCTTGGACGATTCGAGGATCTTCGTTCGCATATATCGTATAGGGGCGTTTAAGGTAGGTGGCTTAGTGTTTAATTTCCAACTATTGTGCATTTGTGTAAATCGTTGTTCCACGAACCCATGTTGGGCTGTCGTGTGGCTGAGGCCTTGGCTGTTTTAAATACCTAGAATTGTATAGGTAATTAAAAGTGAAAATAACCTTCTATTTGAAATCACTGCTTGGATCCAGGACCACCCCAGGGGTGCATTCCTCTATTTAACCGTTTGGCCAGGATACCCGAGGGTATGCCTTTATAATAATGATTATAGAATTTCCATGAGAGGAATTTCATGTGTATTGTTTGTTTACATGTTGGGCATGGCCGGGTTACTTGTTTAGCCCGAGGGAAATGTTTTACTTAGCCTGAGGGAAGTGCATCTTTTATCCTGAGGGAAACTTCTTCTGTGCCTGTGGGCAATAGACTCTGTGCCTAAGGGGGACACTTTTTACACCTGAGGGAAATATCCGTTATGCTTGAGGGAAAGATTCTGATTACCTGAGGGTAAGGGTTTGTGTATCTGAGGACACTAATTGTTTACATAGAAATTCACTATGGTGGTTTCCTTATAATGAATGATTAAATGAATTTTAAAATGGAAATATAACTGGTAAAGTTAGTTACTTATGAGTACTACTTAGTTTATTTAATTTTACTACTACACACTGTTGGTGCATATTTTCACACAGTTGGGAATGGTCCATTGGTGGGTGCCTACTGAAATTTATTTCTCACACCCTATTTAGGTCAAATCTTCGGCCCAAAAAAGTTTACATTTCTATAGGTGTGGATAAGGGAAAGGGTCCCTATACAGGTACTTGATTTGTTGCTGAGTAGTAGGGGAGCATGGGACCAGGCTTAGGCTCACGATGCTACCAGCAGTTTTGTTTTGTTTTGTTGTACTCTATATTGTATTGTATTGTATTGTTGTGTAACATGTTCTGGCTATTTTCTTAGAACTTGAGACATGATGCATCATTATCTATATAACCGGTTGGTTATCTTCACTAGAGTTGTTTATTTTAAATGTCTACGGTTTATTGATTCAGCTGTTGTTTTATGTTTTTTATTTTATTCAGCTGCACCACACTTTGAAAAATGAGGTCATAGTTTCCCCACTATAATACCTGAGCCCTCGCTGCTAGTTAGCAGCCTCTGGAGTTTGGGGAAATGCGCTTGAGGTCACGTGGCGAACTGGGCTCGGGGAACCCATTGAGTGGCACCCAGACCCAGGACGTTACAGACACCCCCTCCTGGACAACTCCCTCCCACCTGGACACCCCTTATCAGTTGGACACCCCCATCATGGATTCATGTGGTATATCCTCAAGTGATGAGATGTGACCATATCCTAGACATATGGTTCTACCCTGAAACATTGGTTATTGTTCAGTTCGTCAAAAATATAATAACATTTTTTATTAATTAGATGGTGTATATGGAACTTTGGTTTGAGATACTATAATGGAAGTAATGTAGGTATGGCCAGACATTATGGTTTTCTAGGTATCAAATTAACTTTCAAATAGTTCATGAAATATGTTAAATGTGGTGATTGTTGTGTTAAATAATTAGGATCTAGTGATAATATTTATTTACATTAATTTTTTCCCCATGCATAGGACCAGAAGTGTTGAGGAATCATGATTTGGAAAATGGATCACGCCATAAGGTCAAGGTTATAGGAGAATTTTGGTAGTGACTCTACTAATGAGTGGTGAGTGGATGATGGTATTAATGGGAAGAGACTATGATAGGTTTGGAAGGCGTTATAGACAAATTGATGGGTAATGTGAGACATGTTGTGAAAAGGGGTAGGTCTTGAGTGACAAGTACTGTGGGATCATTTCGAGAGATGTATGATAGGTTGTGGACCTATGTTATTAATGTAAATTACCCAGAGGTTGTAGGTATGATTTGGTGTACTGGTGATCTCCCTAGAGTCTGTGGGTATGGATTGGTATGTTGGTGACATCCTTAGAGTCTATAGGGATGGGCCATTCTCACTTGAGTTACATAGATGGTTCAGTGAGATTGGTAGAACCTTCCTTATAAAGGATTGGGTAAAGGACTGCCAAAGGGACTGGGTCTTGGTATAATGTGAGATAAGACCAATTGACCCCATATTGAGGGATAATTTAGATGGTCTAAATTTGGATTCATGTCCATTACCAGTTCCTTCATGTAATGGTTCATGGTTTGGATTCCACCATACACTGAGTCTTTTGCAATGAGATGGGCATAAGTGAAATGGCACAAGATGGGGTAACGAGGTACAATTTTGGAATGTCACTAAATGAGGAATGATCGGGTGTCATGGATTTTTTTCTAACAAGGTCTTCTTAATTTATACACTCAAGAAAAGGCTTTCCGCCCTGACAAGCCATTCTATCCAAATCATGGTATTTATATTATCAAAACAAGGAAATTGGATTAAAAGTGGAATGAAAACACTTAGAATATGAAACTGTCAATAGGGAAATTGCCTTCTTGGGTAATCCCTTATAAGAAACAAGTCAAACACTTTAGAGGTGTTTGGTTATAATTGGGTATTTACCACTTTACCTTAAGTCTTTTCAAAAGTGGAGTTCAATTTAACATGAATAAGTCACCCTATTTATTTCATTCCATTAAAATAACTTTAGAATGGAGGCATAAATGTTACATAATTCACTAAATGAGGCATTAGCTCTCTTGTTCCAATTTAACCATTTTCTGTTCCATTTAACTCATTCAATTCATTTTAACATGTAAATTCCATTTATAAGATCAATGGGGGAACTTAGTGGTGACTTGGACATTAAAACTATTACCTACAAGGGGAATTATATCTTAAAAGTTTAATGACACTTAATGGGTGTTTTGTTTCAAATAACCATTTTAATAAAAAGGAAACCCCCTTCTTGGATATATAAAATAACATGTACGATGTGTGCTTTACGACTAAAAAAGACATCAAGTATAAGGAAAACATCAATTCCATAATGTGAAGAAAACTATATAAGCATAAGATATCGTAGTGAGTTTTTGCAGACAGTGCACCTCCGTTGGAGGGGTTTTATTACAAAACCATGACTTGTTTACCAAATGATAAAATTATCTCAAGTAACACTTTATCAAGAATTTCAATTTAATATAAAAACGAATAATTAATAAAACAACTGAATGCAATTTAAAAAATTCTTGAATTAAAGAGTATTGGAGAGGGAACCTACCTCAAAAGAGTCAAGCCACACTTGAATCTTGACACTTTTATCAGCGACAACTCAAAGCTACTCCATCTATCTACCATCCATATGTTCCTTTTCATACACATAAAGACACCTTAACCCCTATGTATGTGTTCTCATGGCCTTGGACATGCACAAGAGGATCCTTATATATATTCTCACACGCATAAGCCCATTATCACCCAAAAACATATGCATTTTCCATATATATACATAATCACACCTAGTCTGTTATATGTAATTGCCCTTACATTGGTGGAAACACATATAATGGGAGAACTTATCATATATATGCTTACATATGCATACACGGTGAGTCCCCTTTGACTCTGGTGACTCGAAACCACCTCAAGGATGATCAACACAATATAATAAAAGTACAAAGGGATCTAAAATTACAAAACCCACAATTATAAACTATGTAGAATAAAATAATGTAAAAAAACTCACCTTAAATCTTTGGCATAAAAACAAATCAGGCTGAGCCGCTTCACCTTCAGTGGTGGTTGCCACAACACATACGAATGGGTCTTGAGAGACTTCAACAAAATGCCAGAGATCTAATCAATAATCATTAGTTTAACCTAAAAATTAAATTGGTACAAACATTATTAGCAAGTAAGGTAATAATAGAACATGTTATAATGAACAATTTTTTAAGTAAATGAATGAACTATAAAGCTAAAGTTCATACCATAGGGGTTCCATCCAGTATAGATAACTGAACTCATGAATCCTACAACTCCACTATTGTAACATGATGTTCCAATACCAATATGCACCTAGTATGAATAAAAGGATACCATAAAACTAATTAGTATGGTTAGATCTATGAAAAATATATAAGAATAATAACATGCACAAATTTGGTGCATCATACATGGGTTAGGATGCAGTGCTATAAGGATTATGTTGTTGTATAAACTATTATAATTATCTTATAATATATCTTCCACAAAAACCAAAGAAAATAATTATACTATTATAAAATTTAGGAACACATAGATTCAATGCTACTCATATACAAGAATAAAATATTGATATTTTCCACCTACAATCCATCAGTGTGATCACAACAATGATAAAAATAATCCTCAAAGATATAGAATTTCAATTTACATGAACCATCCATTCAATATAACAAAACCAACACCCCGTCACTTTGAATCAATCTCCCTCTAGGACATGAGTAGCATCAAGTGACGAAATAATATTGTATACAAATGCAACCCCCCCCCCCGTACCAGACCCCAACCCTACACCAACCCCCATCCACCCCCACCCCACCCCTTTCACAAGCCCCCTACATCATCCCCCATCCCCCTGCGCAGCCCCTAAACCTCCAGCCTGTCCACCACACCCCCCTACACCAGTACCCCCTCTCCCCTGCATCAGACCCCCCCACACCAGCCCCCCAATCTACCCCCAACACCAAATTCATTCCAAATAGATAATATAACCCTTTTTAAACCAACAAAGGATCTTCTGGACTACATACCATAATTCCTAACCCAACCAATAAATCAAAAAATTCTTTCAAAATACTATTCAAATAATGAAAATAATAATTTTAAATTCATATGAAACCCAACTATTTATTCTTTTTTTTGCCTCAAAATCATTTCTCAAAATAATTTTCATAAAAAATATCAATTTTCCTATAAATTATTTCCAAAACATTTATAGATCAGTTTAAAATAAAACCAACACCATAAACTAAAGAAATTAATAAACACAATAAGAACTAATATATCAATGGAGAAAAATGAAATAACCCACAACCTAGTCATGGTGTCATGTAACTAAATCAAATACATGGGACAAAAACAACGTATAAGTACTGAGTTTCTATAAATCATCCTTAATTGGATCTAAGTGCCATAGGAAACTCACTAGGACCCAACATGAAAGATATTGGATATCGTTTTTTGGGTCAATATCTTTAGGCCCCCCTATGTGAAACGAAAGCACCCTATATTGCCTCTACCTATGAGGTTCCTTCCGAGTACAATATAAACCCCTAGTATAATATAAATTTCCTTTGGAAATAGTTTCCCTATGCACTCTAATTTACTATAACACACATCTAAACCTTTTACTTATTTACACAAGGTTCTTATAATATCAATAAATGAAGGTGTTAAAAATGAATGAATCACAAGATCATCACATAAATCAAAATTTAATGAAAAATTAATAAACCTCATCTCACCTCCAACACCATATCATGAAATACCCCCTTTCATATTCATGCATAATAATTAACAATAATAAATATCCTTAGTGGATTCATAATTCATAAAGAGAATAATATAAACTAAGGGGATCAACCCTGGGGGTAGAGATAATATCAGGAAAATTCATTTATAAAGTACCAAATGGACTGTAACAAAATATTACGAAGATTTGAAGACATTTCATTTCCATATGAAATATAATTTTAGTATAATTTTTTTAAAAGGGTATCTTGGCCAAAGGGCCAAGACGATTTATTATAATTAAAAAAAGCAGAGTCAATAAAGTTGAAAAGAGTGGATTAAATTAAAGTATTTCTCAAGAAGGGGGGTCATATCATGAGTGATATCATCTAACCATGTAAGAACTGTGATGATCCCTTTGTTAGAAAGCTTGTCTGCCCCTGCATTGGCTTCATGATATACATGTGTGATGATGAAGTTGTAGATTGAGAAGAACTTGAGACAGTCCACCCATCTCGTAGGGAGTTCCCAAGATATGTTTATTAAACAATTTATAATTTATTACACCATGGTAGTAGAGTCACTTTCAAGCCATATCGTGTTCATGATTTTATGTCATGTGAAGCAAGCTCCATGAATAACACTAATCATTTCAGCTTCAAGGGAAGAAGAAATTCCACACTTACTGAAAAAACACCAAAGGACTTTCCCATTATGATCTCAAAAGATAGCACCATAGCCTACATGACCTGGGTTCCCTTTTGAGGCTCCGTCTAAATTGATTTTGATCTATCATGGAATGGGAGTCTGCCAAAAAAACATCAAAGATACCCTCCTGCTTCATATAGTTTCCTTGCACACCAATTCTCTTTAGAATAGTGAAATCATGAATAGTATTGTAACAATGACATGTTTATCATGAATTAGCTTCCATGGCAGTTGTAAAGAGGAGAACTAAGGATGCCCTAAGGTAGAAACAAGATATTTTATTCATGATGCCATTCTGTCTATTCTAATGGATGTGCGAAAACTCTATAATGGTTTCCAAAAAAAGTGTGTTTGAGTTGAGGAGAGGCTTGAGCTATGGTGCAGTATTGCTGGAGAGCTACAATATCATGGCTCTCAGGGATATATATTTCAAATATTTATTGAAATGCGTTCCAGAGAGATGATGCAGTGGGACATGATAAGAACAGTTGGGAAATGTACTCCCAATGCTTATTCCAAAACCTGCATCTAGAACATAGAACAATGACACGATATTGTAAGCACTCAACAGTATGTAATTTCTCATGAGAAAGACGCCAAATCAAGGTCATACTAGAGGGCCTGATCCATGATTTTTCATATTTTTTAATCCAATAAAAATCACTTTCATTAAAAAAATTAGATTGGTAGTATGAATTGGAGTCTAGAGTTCCATTCCGAGTACATTCCTAGATGAGTGGGTCTTTATCTAGTGAGAAGACGTAGTTGTTGAGTAGTTCTCTATGATTTATGTACATATCTCTATTGAATAGGGCCAAGAATTCTTGAATTGATACATTCATGTCAATAAGAGAATGTTGAGGATCAACACCAGATATGAGAGGGAATACCGTCCAGTAGTCAAGCTAGAAGTTCAGAGTTGATTCCCTGCAAGAAATCGATCATGCGTGAGACATAATATTATTACAAGACGATTTGATGGTAGGCCAAAAAGAAGATCTATTATGTGAGATGTGGCCCCTCTTGAAATTGTTAATGAATCTGTTTCTACGAAATATGAGGGTCGTCAATATGCTTCTGATAAGATTCAATGTGAACTTGGGAAGGACAACCTCATTAAAGAGATTGATGTTTTTTATTCCCAAGACTCCCTTATCGAGAGGTTTGTAAAATTTACTCCAGGAAACCATGACTAATTTCTTTTCTAAAATGCTTCCACTCCAAACTATGTTTCTGATGAATTTGTTAAGAACATTTTTAGTGAGATATGAAATTTATAAATTATAAAGTAATGGATGAGTCTAGCAACAATGATGTGTTTGACTAAGCAGATTTATCCTGCCATAGAGAGAGTCTTCGCTTTCCATGTAGATAGTTTCATTTTTATTTGATCCACAATTGTGATGAAGTGACTATTCGTAGGTCTCCCCCAAAAGAGAGGAACACCCAGATAATTAATTGGCAACAATACTTCCTTAATCCCATTGTCTAAGAGAATTTGTGATCTTCTCCCCGTGGGAAAATTCTTATCGATGTACATCTATCAGTTTTTCTAGTTGATAGTTTGTCCTAAAACATCCTCATAATGTGAGAGGGAAAACTTCAAGTTTTGTATGTTTATTTTGGTACCATTCAAAAAGAGAAGATGTGTGGGGGAAACTATATTCCTAGAATCATGGATAGAATTGATCTTTCCCTGATCCACCATGCTATTGAGAAGTCTACTTATATAGTCCTATACTATGGAGAAAATAATGATAGAGAGAGGATCGCCCTTCCTGACACCTTCCAAGCATGTGAAGTATCCTTTAGGAGATCCATTGATAAGCATAGGGATATGAGCAGACTAGAAGGGATTTTTAAACCAATAAAAAAATATTTCATTGAAGTTGAAACTGCAAAGAACATTGAAATTGAAGATCCAATCAACTGTGTCGAAAGCTTTCTTGATGTCCAACTTGAGAGAAATATAGCTGACTCTGCTAGATTTGTTAAGGATTTTGACACATTCAAAGGCCATACTAATACACTATTGTATAGATCTTCCATTTTAAAAGACAAAATAGTTCCAGGTAATGATTCTTATGGCTATTATGGTGAGATGGTTGGCGAGAAGCTTGGTGATAATTTTATAATAAGTGTTGATGAGAGCGATGGGTCTGAATTGACGTATCTCTGAAGCATTTTAAACTTTTGGTATTAGTACTAGGAATTGGGAATTGATGCCTTGCAGTAACACACCTATAAAGAAAGAAGAATTAACAAACCTACAAGCATCAGTTTGTATTACCTCCCAGTAGGATTGAAAAAAGAAGTTGGTGAATCCATCCGGACCCTGAGCACTATCTGGCTTAATGTTGAAAACAACCTCACAAATTTCAAGATAATTTGGTATAAAAGGAAGCTTGTTATTATCTTAATAAATTAAAATTTTTTGGATGACACCCTCTTGTAGGTCCTTGCTGATATCATGACCATTGAAGTGATTCTCAAAATAGGAAACAACATGCTCTGCAAGGGATTCCTCATTTTCAAGCACTCTATCACCATCTTTCAAGAACGTGAGTGGTCTATAAGATTTTCTTGTTTGTTAAAGTGAATTGCAGTATTTGGAGTTTCTATCTACATCATTTAACCATTGAACCCTAAAATGTCTATTTTTGACGTTTTTCTTTTATAGAGTGGAGTGAAGTCAGTTTGGAGGAGAGGAAAATTTCTTGTTGCATGTTTCTTTTGAAATCAAAGCGAGTGGTGTCACATTGGATCTGATTGAGACGCACCTCTACAAATTCAATTTCATTCTCCATACTGTGATTAGTATTTTTCACCATCTTCTAAGATTATGATTTAAGTGCTTTATCCTCATAATTAAGGAATAAAAATCACTGCCATAACTACTAGATATCCAGAAATTTTTAATCATCTTGTTAAAATCGGGGTGAGAGGGCCAGACATTGTTGAATCTGAAAGGTAACCTTGGTTTGAAAGTCTTGTTGGTAATGATTGTCAAAATTGGATGAAGATCAGAGTTTATCTTTTGCAAGGTAATACTTTCAATAACATCAAACATCTCAGGAGATTTTTCATTAGAAAAATCACGGTCAAGTTTACTAGCCATTATTTCAGTGTTATGTCGTCGGTACCAAGTATACATACCTCCCACCAGGTTGATCTCAGTCATATTACTATTCTCAATGCAGGATTTGAATTCCTTTGATGAAATGGTGGGACGAACAGCTCTCATTATTTCACTAGGGAACAATATATCATTAAATTAAAAAAAGGATAATCCAAGGATCATGTATTCCATGACTATTGAGCACAATGTTTTTCCAAAGAAATATTCTTTACTAATAGTTGTTCATAGAATAAAAAAAGTAGAATAAGAATTGAGAATTATCAATGACAGCTTAACATGTGATCATTTTTTGATCCATGTTGAAGACCGAGGCACTAGATATAGAGATGTGAGAAAAGACCCATAAGGTTTTAGTATTCCCATAAGTACTGGTGTTGCCTCCTAGAGTGTAACCTCTATTTTCAAGACTAGAAACACTCATGGAGTAGTAGATTTTGGGTTCAGTGATTCCCAATAACCTGGGTTTATGTACAGGTATAAACATTTTCAACGAAGAATAAGTGTCATGGTTTTCCAATCCTTGATAGTTCCATAAAATATTAATTTGTATTTTCGTTTGGGGGGAGAACCCCCTTTTTTTCTTCCCACTTGATTTTAATTTTTTTCTTGAGTTTATGGTTTGTATGCAGTCTTTACCAAGTTTCATAGATTGATTAGCATGAGTAGGGGAGGAAACTTGTGATTTTTGACTAGCTGCAGTAGTTAAATCAATATCCTTCAGAGTGACATTCTTTTGAATGTTGTTAAAAGATTTTGTGTTGTTTTTAGGTTCCTTTCTAGGTGATCCATATCATGCGATCATTATAATATCAGAAGTGGTAGAATGAGAGCCTGAAATGTTCTGTTTGAGTGTGAGATTTTCACCTTTATCTGTGAGGTTCTATTCTATGTAATTTTGCACAAGAAAATCAGCACTTGTAATATCAACACTATTCTCTGTGCTGGCTCCCTTGGAGTCTATGGAATTTTATGGGTTCCTATAATTAGAATCAGATTGTCCATATGTCACTACGAGACCAGGACCGAGTTTATATTTGTTTTCCATCTCAGAGGAGCAACTTAACCTAGTAGAATCTTGCAAAAAACATGCATATTTTTCAGTGTTATCAAAGCATGTTTAAAAGATTAATGCCAGTAGGATATTCAAAGATTTTGTAAATGGAATGGATTTTATAACATTGATAATATCTTGGGCAATTTCTATAGTCATGTTATTTTCTTCCATAGCTTGTTCCCCATCCTCCACCAATACGACCCCAGAGGTACTAAGAATAGCAGTAGTGGCTTGTTTCTTAACCCATTTCATTCCATCAATATTTTTTGAAGCCTCACCTTTTTCCATGACTCTTTACATCCCTTTCTTACCCTTATGCACTTTTGTCCATACATTTGAATTAGCAGATGGCTTCACTTTCTTTTGTATAATCCTGTAGTTAGCAAAAGAATGGCCAATAATTTTGCTTACCTTTCAAAATGGTGGCATGTATTCATATTCGACTTTGAACTTCATCTTGTGATCATTGAAAATGAAACTGATGGCATTTGGGAGCTTTGATTCCATGATGGACTCGACTTTTATCCTTGCATATAGGCCCAAATTACCACTTAGAGTGCGTTGATTTATCATTAGAGGAATTCCGATGCATGAAGAAATCTCATTCAGAATATATGTGTGCCAATATAAACAATTCATGGAATGTAATATTATCCAAAATTGAGCCAAGGTGAGTATTTGTTAGAAGGGATTGAAATTAATATCCCAATCTGAAATCTGAAGGACTTCCGACTTCATTTGAAGATTTCCTGATTTCCAGGGAGAGTCGAAGTCTTCTTTGCTTCCCATGATGATTTGGAAGTATGCTTTCTCGATTGGGATGAGGTCTAATTCCCGAAGCCCCAGATATGATATATTCATAGTTTTATTTCAGAATAGGGTCGTGGTTTGTCCCCTTTTGTGTTGAAAACATGTCTAAGAAGGGAAAATTGACATAGATCTAGCCTTTGCTGATGGGCTTATGGATCCTTGATAATGGAGTAGCTCCCATCATCTGCCTGTTTGATGTGAGTCTTGGAGGAAGATATGCTCGGTAGCATTGATCCTTTTAGAACCTCCTAGAACAAGATAGCTCTAGATCTGGAGCTTTTATCACCATCTAGTGTATTTGTTTTTGGATCCTTGTTATTAACCTTTTTTAAGGCATATTCCCAATCTGGGTTGAACGAATCAATATATGATGAAGATACTAAGGTGAAAGATTCATCATACCTGGTTACTAAAAATCGCGATCCAAGCTTCAAGAGAGCCGAGGCACATTTTTGTGAGAGAGCCATCAATTATTCTTTTATTCATTCTAGGTTTTAGAATAAATTATTTATAAACCAGTTGAAAATTATATTTTCCAAGGAAAATTGCCTAAAACATCAAAAACAGCCATAAAGACCATGGCAGTATTAAAATAACTGAAAACGAGGGGAAAACACGTATTTTTATAAATTAGTCCTCTAAGACACCAAAATCATCCCCATTAAAAACTTAATAGGTGTAAAACCCCATGATATCCTCGTATGTTATCTCTTCAAAGCAATTCAATAACTTGTACTATACGCAACAATGAGTTCGAGCACACCACTACTTACCAAACTAGCTATTAAAAAAACGGTTATGAATAGTATTAGTTGGATTTTGAATTTTATATACTCCATATAATTTTAACTTATGTATTATCTGTTTCTTAGACATATTATAAGAACAAATTCAATTTTTTAGATAAAAGATGTATTTTTCAAAAAAAAATGAAACTTTACCACCTTTAAATAGAGAACCCTTTTTAAATCCAATATTTGACAATTTTACTTATTCATTTTGACAAAATAAAATTCTTCTTTAGAATCAGGACATCAAAATTTACTTTGGATGAAATTTTCGTATTTTTCTAATAATATTCATTTTTTTATGAATAGTGAGAAATATTGTATTTTAATTCAAATTCTATGTTTTGAATTTGGTAAAATAGACATCATTTTTGAATTCAATATATCA
The DNA here is from genome assembly GCA_963277665.1 of Viscum album. Lineage (NCBI taxonomy): Eukaryota > Viridiplantae > Streptophyta > Magnoliopsida > Santalales > Viscaceae > Viscum > Viscum album. The sequence goes on from OY728161.1 coordinate 1,837,163,038, forward strand.
AATATATATTAGGCTGAATTTTTGGTATTTTTCTGAAAAACATCAATTTTTGATGAATAGTGACACCACTAAGTAGTAGTTAAAAATCTGATTTTTTCATTTAAATGAAAATTTACCACTTTTGTGAATTGAATTTCGAAAATACAACATACATGGTTGTTATTAGTATGTAAAATATGGTTTAATAAGTTGAAAATATTTTTTGATGAATAGTTACTTTTGACTTTATTTTATCGTGGTAAAAATTAAATAGGGAAATTCAAGGTAAAAAGAAGATTATAATAATAAATAATTACCTTAACACTTGTCCTAACCTGATTGTATGAGTCATGGAAGGCCAGGGGCATCTTTGGGTCCGTTTTGGGACCCCAAAGAGCTACTTAAGAGTGATAATGAAACTTTATATTAATTAATTTTATGTAAAGACAAAAATGACTTAAACATATATCTTTTAATAAATAAATTTTTTCATGGAGTTATATAAGTTATCTATTCGACTATAAATATCAATTAGAAAGATAAAAATATGTCCTACATCATGAATTTTTTTTCGTAATTTTTAGACATCAAATAAATAAAATTATTTAGGACACAATAATGATGTAATGTTAACCTCATTAATGAATGATTTAAATAAATAAGATTATAAAGATTACAAAATATCCAAAACCTTTCCAATTAATATTTTATGATTTTATTTTGACCATAAGTCATCTGATAATCGACTATAATTAGTTTTTGACCATTATAAACCGAAAATCATTATATAATAAAATAATATTTTCAAACTTTCCTGAAAAGCCCCTGTTCCCCCTTATAAAAATCCTTCATCTCAAACCACTTACTCACACCTCTCAAGCCCCTTGGATCATACAAAAAACTACCCCAATAATATCTCAATATCCATCCCTTACATCTATAACCCTTACCTTAGTCATAAAGCACTTACAGAAATCCTTTTGGTTTAAACCAAACGGAGCTACCCAATTTTAAGGTAACATCTTCCCTAAAGTTATCTTCTTTTATTTTACTTCTCCAACCCCATAAACTCTTTTTATTACTTTATTTTATAACAACCCCAGTATTCTCAATATAATAGGATTTTGTTATGAGAATGATTATATCTACACTTAGACACTCCTCCATCTAATGGGAAAATAACATACTGTTTCTATGGACAGCGAATTACTACCACATGAAACGATGATTGTTCAAGTATCTCACACCTCCTCTTATAGTCTCCATTATGATGACACTATATTTATATATGAAATATATTATGTTTATGTTTTCTCTATGATTCGGTAATTTTTATTTACAAACACACATTTATGATTTCCAATATGTGTGAACACGATAATTTCATTTGAGAAAGTGCGGACTACCTCCCCCTCAAGGTGATATGATTCGTTCATGACATACATGGAACGTATAAAAAATGCAGTTAATAAAATTATATAACACATATATGATATTATATTATACTAGAATTATAATATACCTATGTATCATTAACTATTAATTCCATTAAATTTTAAATATAAATGAAAGTAGTGTTCATGCATACGTAAGGCTTACCGTCTCCAAGAACGGTGCATTTCATTTATTATCTCCAAATATCATGAACAAATTATAAATATATATATATATATATATATATATACTGGATATATATGATATATATGATATTTAAATCATGAATATTATACTGTAGATAATATACTTTTGACCACATGGACAATTTGTAATTATAACAAGTTCATTTTTGACTGAAGTACCAAATATCGACAAAATGACCATTATTAACATAAATGGTTACGTAATGTTTATAACATGGTAATAAGTTATATAAAAGGAATATTAAACATGAAAAAGGATCTTATTCAAGTATAAATTAAATTTAGTTTATTATTCTGGAGATTAAAGAATGAATAAGTCAAGTCTGACACGTGGTAAGGAGTTTCTTATCTCAATTTTAATTCCATGAGATTTCCATTGTTCGCCACTTATTTATTTCATGTGGGGTATTGTGTACTGACAGTTGAAATATATTATCATGATTATATTTATATTTATTTTATTCCATTATTCATTTGGTGTTTATTAACTTTTTTTCAAACGAATCAATTTATTACTACATGGTAAGGGTTTTTCATCTCACTTTTTATTCCCTTGAGATTCATGTTATATTACCCACTATTCCCTTTTGTATGGTGTTTTTACCACCCATGATTGTATTCTTGGTGTAATATAATTTAATTTATGGGTATCTATATCTTAATTGTATGATCCTTCTTTCATGGAGTGTTTGTTTCGTGAGTTACCAAATCAGTAAGGCAATATCAAATTTCAATTACACTCACCGGGATTTACGCATACTACATTGATTATTTCTACTCCAAGATTATGTATGGAATCACTATTTATTATTTATGTAGTAATTTAAAATCCCCTTTGTGTGGATATACTTTTGATACACATAATAATCCCATTGATAATTTCTCATGTCATTGATATGAACTTCATAAGAGTAATCTTAACTTAATTTCCATTCATTGAGTTAAACATCCATGTCATTGGTGTTGTTTTTAAGAGAATATGTGTGAATGTAATATTATTTATTTACACTTAATATCCAATCATAGTGAGTGTATTCATATTTTTTGCACATAATTATTTTGTTGATTTATCCTTATCATAAGGATGTAGTCTTTATAAGGGATTTTTCTTAATTTATATTCCATTGAGACTTCTTTGTTGCTAAATGCCAATTCACTTTTATATGGTGTATATAATGTACTTTGACATATTATATCATGAATCTCTTTATTCTGATGATATTATGAAGTTTTTATTACCTCAATTATTTGTATACAAGTTTCTCTATTTCAGTTAGGAACTATAACTATAATATCATTTTAAATGTTTTAATGATTTATTCTTCTAAATATTTCCCATTAATATTCATGTTTTAAAAATGGTTTTAAGGATTTATTTATATAGAAATTAATGTTTTAAAATTAAAATTACTTTTAATAGTTTCAAAGTGGCATGGGACACTTTTATACAAAAATCTATTTTAAAATGGCTTCTTGATAAATAGTGGGACTTTTAAATGCTTTCATGAAAAATGGGATATTTATCTCAAATAGTTTTAATGATTATTTTAATCTATGTCAATATCCTTAATTAATCTTGATTGAGGTTAATTTATTATAATATAATATTTCTTATTGTATTTAATGAGTTATGGTTGACTGTGGATGCGCTATTTTTATACCATTAATGGTTTATGGATAAAGTATTGACATTTCATATGCTAGTTTTAATACAAATGTTTATATTATGTTTCAATCATTTCATATGTAAAATGAACTGGACTTATTATGTGATGGGTGGAGCCCTCTTTAGCTCCTCTATGCATCGGTAGGTCTCATAAGACAAACTATTGACTTGGCACGAGGCCTTAACAAAATGTTATTTTTATTCTTGGATTGAGGCCTTGACTGTGTGGTTAGGATGTCTGGAATTTTTCATTCCATCATTATGAGATTATATATTGATATTTCATGTGGTTATTCGACAGGTAGAATACTCGTGACTATGTTTTATTATGGAATTATTTACTCAGCTCATATTCCTGCCATAAAGTGTTCATGATTATTATTTGTAAAGGCATGTGCTTTCAATTATTCACCAGGCCTAATGTTTAGGTTATCTTCCACTGTATTACTTACTCTTGTTGAGCATCTGATCTCACCCCTTTCTTATGTTTTATTTTACCTGGATTCCAAGAAGTGTATTATGATTGATATTCAGGGTGAAGCTAGGGGATTAATGGAGTTCTCAAAGGATAATTTATGTTGTGTTTTATTTTCAAATGTTTAATGTAGTGTTCATGTATGTAATATAATTTCCAGGGATACTAAACTGATCGGTCTTTCAGGAGGTGGTTCCTTTTAATCATACCAATGTACTAAAATAATGCACTGGCTCTGGGATTCTGGGGTCGGGGCATTACAGTTGGTATCAGAGGAAGTTTACTACAAACCTTGGAAGCCAGATTTAGAAAAACTCAGATTAGAAAACACTACCCTAAGATAGACTTTGAGGATTTGTATATAAGAACATCGAAAAAAAATTAATGTAAATATTATGTGGGTTTTCCAAGCAATACATCCCTATCTGGATATGAGCAAGTAGAGGCTACTCTGGAACATATGTACCTAGGATTAAAAAATCCGACAAGGAGTTTCAGGATTGACCTGGGGTATTCTGGTACATAACAACGGGCCTTGATGCACTCTTGGTTACTACACTCTCGGGGGATATGCATAGGATAATTCACATTTTCATTACAAACCGATTTGAAGGATTTTAATATAATATAAGAATAAATAATATAAGTTGATCATAATCTGTTTTAGATTGAAAACATGGTTTCATGATATTCTATAAATGATTTTATGACTCACACTATGCTTTCTTGTGTTAGTCAATGGCTGGATTCCAAATAAGTCATAGTAACATTAAACATGATGTACAAGGTGGGAAAGGTGGTGGAAATGAGCAACAAAATAGAATGTTGATAGATGTAAAAGATATCGGGTTCATGCCGAATCAGTTTTCCAAAAATATGATCAACAACATATATATTAACCAATTCCTGGACTCAACAAATAAGAGAATGGTGGTGAATAATAAGAGCTCCAGCAGTGAAGAACATGGAAAAAATAAATCTCATTTTCCATCATGCAGGAAATGTGGAAAGAAAAACCTAGGAAAGTGTATCAATAGAACAAAGAAATTCTTTATGTGTGGGAAAGAAGGATAGGAAGTAAATAATTGTTGAGGAAAAATGAAGAGTACTATGGAAGAAAATAAAAATGATCCCAAGAATCCATTTATAATCATTTTCTGTAAATTTAGGGGACCTAGGAATTACCCGATTCAGTGCCCAATTCTATTGGATAACCTCTTGGTCAAGTATGAAACTATATGGAAATAAATGGATGAAAAAATGTTTAAAAGTATTAGTGCTATTTGTTCATGGGATTACATTGGAAGAATTTTCTATTGTTTGTGTAACCCTATAGTTTGTTTTGTGAAAATACTACTTGAGGAAGAATTATTATTTCTTTTGTGGATTTAGTTCTAAATAACCATTTGGGTTTATATGATCCTTGAATTTGAGGCAATTAATGGTTATTAATTTTTAGGATGGAAATTCTAGGTATGAGATAACATTTATGGTTAAAATATGTTAGGTTTATTTTTGAGTAATTTCTCTCATTTTTTGAAATATTATAAAATTATAGTTTTTGAAAAAGGACAACATGAAGTCCGTGTGACAACCCGCCAGGTCAGACAAAGATCTCAGAATCGAACCCACAACCAAAGTGTGACTGGGATTTATCGCCTACCACTGGACTACGTGAAGTCCTTGGTTAGTATGACTCATTATTTTTAGTTAAATGATTTTATGGATCAAGAATATGTTGATTTTTGGAACTTATGATTTATCGTTGGTATAGGAAAATGATTTGGTGATTTAGTGATAAATTGTTTTTGGAAGATTTTTTATCCTTTGGTATCACTATATGCCAATGTAAAATAGAATACTATGGGATTTCATTTTAAGAGTAATGGTGGGTTTTTATCTATGTTTTTATTGTAGATTTATTAAGATTTGGGTTATTTATAGAAATGATTAACCTATCATATAGAATATGTGATTAGGTTGATTACTTCTAAGTATGTGACTTTAAGAGTAGTTGATGTTATTTGGAGATACAATTTAACGTGGAAGACTACGTAAGAAAATTATTCTGTGTTTTGGGTTTCAATATTAGTTTGGATTATATTGAAATATTTTATGGACAACTGTTTATTGAATGGTATTTATTCAACTTTGGGTATTATTGTTATAGTTTTAGAAATTATTATTAGTATTTCTTTTCTCTAAAGGATTATCCTTTTTTGGGATCATCTGATCTTTTACTAACCATTTTCGTTTTGGTTAATCTCAAAAGAAAATAAAAATATATAGTTCATACATTGTGGATTATCTGATTCTCTATATGTTGATACTAACGCTTCAGGTGTGAGCAAGTCATCTTGAATACTCATCATTTGGAGTGAAAGATGGATTTGTGGTAATAATTAGATAAAGGATGAAACTATACTTGTAAAGTATATTTTTCTCTCTTATTCTATGAATAAATTAGTTATTAAACATTATGGAAGGGATCTTAAAACCAAAAATGTGTTACCATAATTCTTTATGTTTTGTTGAACCGATGATATTTTAAATCATCATAGATTGATGGCTTTGAGGCCCTCAATTTAAAACTTGTTTGTGATTGACGACCCCAATCACTCCCTATAAATATATACATTTTTCCTCCAATTATGTGTCCCAAATTTCCACCAATGTTCTCATAATAGAGATCATAATTTGGTGGTGACTTTTTTATTTCCCTTTCCATCTTATTAAGATTAAATTTTATTAACCGAATTTCTTATTTGGGTTTTCCACAAAGGTATTTTATATTTTTAACTTTTTATTTTCAAAGAACAATTTCAAATTGCAAGGATTCAATTTATTGAATGAGGGGAGAATGTAACACCCCAAGATTTCATGGTACGTTATCTCTTCAAAGTAATTCAATAACTTCAACTGTACACAACACTGAGTTTGAGCGCACCACCACTTACCAAACAAGCCATTAAAAAAATGGTTATGAATACTATAAACTAGACACTGAATTTTATATACTCTATATAATTTTAACTTATGTATTATGTGTTTTTTAGACATATTATAAAAAAAAATCAATTTTTTAGATAAAAAATTTATTTTTCAAAAAATGCAATTTTACCACCTTTTAATGGAGAAACCTTTTTAAATCTAGTATTTGAAACTTTTACATATTCAATTTGAAAAAAATAAAATTCTTATTTATAATCATGACATTAAAATTTACTTTGGATGAATTTTTTGTATTTTTCTAATAATATTCATTTTTTTGAATGTTGAGAAATAATCTATTTTAGTTCAAAAAAGCCTTTTAATATAATTTATTTATATGGTTATATTATCTTCTTAATTGGTTTTGAAGTGTAATTAGATTATATTTTTACCATTTAATCCAATGTTGGTCGTTGAATGTAATTTCACTTTGAAATTGAACATAAACAAGTGTCAGTCTTTTGATAGTTAATATTTCATAAAAACATGCTTTTTTGTTTTGAAAATGTGAATTAATTTTAAATTAATTAATAATAAATATATGTTTATAATTTGGTAAAATAGACATCATTTTTGAATTCGGAATATCAAATATATATTAGGCTGAATTTTTGCTATTTTTTTGAAAAACTTAAATTTTTGATGAATAGTGAAGCCACTAAGTAGTAGTTAAAAATTTGAATTTTTCATTTAAATGAAATTTTATTGATTCTATGAATTGAATTTTAAAAATAAAACATATATGGTTGTTATTATTATGTAAAATTTGTTTCAATAAGATGAAAATAATTTTTGTTGAATAGTAACTTTTGGCTTTTATTTATCACGGTTAAAGGTAAATAGGGTAATTCAAGGTAAAAAGAATAATATAATAATACAAAATAACCTTAAAACTTTTCCTAATTTTATTGGATGTGTCATTGAAGACCATGGGAATATTTGGATCAATTTTGGGAACCCATGGAGCCACTTAAGAGTGATAATGACACTTTATATTAATTAATTTTAAGTAAAGGAAAAAATGACTTAAACAGATATCCTTTAGTAAATAAATTTTTACATGGGGTTATATAATTTATATCTTCGACTATAAATATTATTTATAAATATAAACCGATTTACTACATCATGATAATTTTTTTATAATTTTTACACGTCAAATAAATAAAATATTTAGGACACAATAATGATGTAGTGTTTACCACATTAATGAATGATTTAAATAAATAGGATTATAAAATTAAAAAAATATCCAAACCCTCTACAATTTTTATTGGATGATTTTATTTTTACCATGAGTCATCTTAGATTCGACTATAATTATTTTTGGACCTTTAGAAACCGAAAATCATTTTATAATAAAATAATCTTTTCACACTTTCCTAAAATCCCCCCCCCCTTATAAAAATTCCTCACCTATAACCCATTACTCACACGTCTCAAGCATTTTGGCTCATCCAACCTCTACCCAAATAATCTTTCAAGATCCCTCCCTTCAACCTAGAATACATACATTATGAATAAGTCACTTCAAGAAATCATTTTAGTTCAAACCAAAGGGAGTTACCCGATTTTAAGGTAACGTCTTCCCGAATGTTCTCTTTTTTTATTTTACTTCTCCAACCCCCTAAACACTTTTTATTACTTTTTTTTTATAAAAAACACAGTATATTAAATATACTAGTTTGTTTTATGAGAATTATTCGAGCTAAAATTACACACACATTTATCTAATGGGTAAAGAACATATTGTTTCTCTAGGCGGCAAATTACTGTCTCACGAAACAATGATTGTTTAATTATCTCCTACTGCCTCTTATGGTGGACATTATGATGGCACTATATTTATATATTATATATATTATTTTTATGTTTTATCTATTCTTATATAATTTTAATTTACAAACACACCTTTATTCTTTCTAGTATGTGTGAACATGATAATTTCATTTGAGGAAGTGCGGACTACCGCCCCCTTAAGGTGATATGATTCGTTCATGACATACATGGAACATATAAAGGATGGAGTTAATTAAATTATATAAAAAATATATCATATGATATTATAATGGATTTATAATATACCTATGTATTATTAAGTTTTCATTTCATTAAATATTAAATAGAAATGAAAGTAGCGTTCATGCATACGTACGGCTTACTCTCTCCATGAACTGTGCATTTCATTTCTTATCTCAAAATATCAAGAAAAAATTATAAATATATTTATATACATACTGGATATATATGATATATATGATATTTAAATCATTAATATGATACTAGATATATTATATTTTTTACCACATGGACAATTTGTAATTATGACAAGTTCATTTTTGACTCAAGTACCAAATATTGAGAAAATAACCATTATCAACTAAAATGATTACATAATGTTAATAAAATGTTAATAAGTGATATAAAAGAAATAATAAACTTCAAAAAAGTTCTTAATCAAGTATAAATTAACTTTAGTTTATTATTCAGGAGATTAAAGAACGAACGAGTCAAGTCGGACATGAGTTAAGGGGTTTCTTATATCACTTTTAATTCCGTGAGATTTCCATTGTTCACCACTTATTTATTGCATGTGGTGTATTGTGTAATGACATTTAAAATATATTATCATGATTCTCTTTATATTCATGGTATTATATGATTCATTTTGTGGTTATTAACTTTTGTTCATACGACTCGATTGATTACAACACGGTAATGGTTTTTCATCTCACTTTTTATTCTTGTGAGATTCATGCTATATTAGCCATTATTTCATTTTTATGGTTTATTTACTGACCATGACTTTATTCCTGGTGTAATATAATTTAATTTATTGGTATTTACATCTTAATTTTATGATCTTTCTTTCATGGGGTGTTTGATTTGTGAGTTACCAAATCGGTAAGGGAATTTAAAATTTCAATTTCCACTCATTGGGCTTTACGCATACTCCATTGATTATTTTTACTCCAAGATTATTTGTGGAATAACAATTTATTATTTATGTAGTAATTTCCAATCCCCGTTTTGAGGATAAACTTTTGATACACATAATCACTCCATTGATAATTTCTCAAGTCATTGATATGAACTTGATAAGAGTAATCCTAACTGAATATCCATTCATTGAATTAAACATCCATGTCATTGGTGTTTTTTTACAAGAATATGTGTGAATATACCCTGTTTTATTTAAAATGAATATAAAATCATATTGAGTGTATTTATATTTTTCACACATAATTATGTCGTTGATTTATCCTTAACCTAATGATACAGTCTTTATATGGGATTTCATCTCAATTTACATTCCATTAACACTTGTTTATTGTTATACCCTAATTCACTTTTTTATGGAGTATATAATGTATTTTGAAATAGTATATCATGAATCCTTTTATTCCCATGATATTATAATATTTTTATTACCTAAATTATTTGTTTTCAAGTGTCTTTTTTTAGTTAGTAAATCTAACTAAAATATCATTTGAAATGTATTAAATATTTATGCATCTAAATATTTCTCATTAATGTCCATGTTTTAAAAATGGTTTTAATGTTTTAATTATATATACAATAATTTTTTAAAATTAAAATTCCTTTTAAAAGTTTCAAAGTGGTATGGGACACTTTGATCCAAAAATCTATTTTAAAAATGATTCTTGATAAATAGTTATACTTTTAAATGTTTTTAAAAAAAGGGGGATATTTCTCTCAAATAGTTTTGATGATTATTTTCATCTATGTCAATATCCTTCATTTTCCTTGATTAAGGTTAATTTATTATAATACAATCTTCCATATTGTATTTAATGAGTTATGTTTGACAGTGGGTGTTCTATTTTTATACCATTCATGGTTTATGGATAAAGTATTTCCATTTCATATGATAGTTTTAATATGAATGTTTATGTTATGTTTCAAAAATTTCATATGAGGAATTCATTGGTCTTAGTAAGTGATGGGTGGATCCCTCAATATCTCTTTGATGCATCGGTAGGTCTTGTGAGTCAAACTAGTTTCTTGGCACAAGGCCATGACAAAATCATATTTGTATTCTTGGCACGAGGCCTTGACTATGTGGTTATGATATCCGACATTATGCATTCCATCATTATGAGATTAGCTATTGATATTTAATGTTGTTATTCGACTAGTAGAATACCCATGACTATGTTTTATTATGTCATTATTTACTCAGATCATATTCCTTCCATAAGGTGTTCATGTTTCTTATTTGTAAAGGCATGGGTTTTAAATTATTCACCATGCCTAATTTTTATGTTATCTTCCGCTGTATTACTTACTCTTACGGAGCATCTAAGCTCACCCCTTTCTTATGTTTTATTTTCCTATGATTCCAAGAAGTGTATTATGATTGATATGTAGGGTTAAGCAAGGGGATTAATAGAGTTATAAAAGGATAATTTATGTTGTGTTTTATTTTATAATGTGTAATGTAACGTTCATGTATATAATTTGTTTTCCAAGACGGCTAAACTGATCGGTCATTCAGGACTTGATTCCTTGTAATCATTCAAATGTATTAAAATAATGCACCGACTCCAGGCTTCTAGGGTCCAGGAATTAGAATAGGTTTCAAACACCATTTTAAAATACTTAAATTCCTTTGAGAGATCCACTTAAGGATTTCTACAAACACTTGGTATGAAATAACTCCATGGAAAGTATAAAAACCATTTGAAAAAATTTAAAATCCCTCATGGGTATCACCTATAGGTATATTTTGTAAACAACTACTTTTAAAAACACACACGGTACCCAAAGAATGAAATATAAAGAATGATGACTTTAGGGATGCGAAAGAAAGGGGAACCAATTTACATGGTGATACGGCTGTAATGGATATGTAACAAGGAGACTACATGGGAGTTCAGTGAGGCAAATTAGAGTGGGCTAGCTAATTAATTAGTGGTTTCACAAGGAAAATGATGATGTGGGACTTAAAATTCATGGGGAATTTTTCATCACTTATCTCAGTGCATCATGGGATTATTCGATATTGTTTTGGGTCATATTCTCCACCACATAATGTTTTCACAAGAACTTGTAAAATTTCATGTAGAATAACCTTAATAAGAAAAATTGGGTTAATCATTCATGTAAGATCAGGTAAAGTACGATACGGTGAAGGAAATTCAATAATGGCATGATTTTGACATACTTTGTTCAAGAAAAAAACATGTTATGAAATGAACTATAAGTGGATTAATACGCATTACGAATTAATGAAAATACTATAGGTGTTGGTTTGTTTACAAAGTAAACATGTGATGCACAAATTTGGTACATATAAATCTCCAGGAAAACATGAAGCATGTGATGCACCTCTGAATTCAACATTGTCTATAAAAACCACCTGTACATATTTTTAAATTATATAATGATATTGGGTAGATATTAATGAAAGTGAAGATAATTTTCTTTGAATGAGATATACATTGAAGTTAAATTGGGAGATAATATCAACCACTTTAATATCCTTGAACAATAATCCCAATACAATTCATCACACAAATCACAACCATGAAAAAAATTTACCCCACATGATATCCTAATGAAACTATTAATGATTAATTGAGTAGAAACCTCTAATAATTGATATGATATACAAAACAATGTCTATTAAAATGATAGGGGTTCTATACTAAATAACATAAAAGATATAAGGTTTAACTAAATACCTCCAATAAAAAACTAAGAAACAAGAACTATAAAACTTTATTACACTCATTCCCTAAAAGAGTACTCAATAAATTAGTGGATTATTCACATGTATAGTCTGAGGATAATTATTCTAGAAACACCATCTTGAATAATTCTCAAAGATGCACTAGTAAATGATGTGATTGAATAATAACATCTTCCACTATATTTAATGCTTAGACGATAACAAATGAAAAAAGCAACTCACTTAAGAAATAACGGGATTCACCATAAGGTTCATCCCAAGAACCTTTCTAGGAAGAATACTCTAGCAAAAAAGGAATCCAATCCATTCAGGTATTCCAAACCAAATGAATGTGTCCAAGTACACTAGGGGAAAATTTAAAAGGCACAAATTCATCCAAGAAAAACACATTTCAAAATATTGACTTTACAAAATCACACTTTATTGTTAAAAAAACATATTACATATGGAATCAAAACTCTTTTTTTAGAAACACTTGTTTGAAATACACTTAAATATTAAAAAACAACATGCTTCACTTAAAATCCTCATTTTCTTTATGAAATTTCAAAACATTTAACTCATATTAAAAAACCCAATAGCACATTTTTAAAATACGAAATGCCCTTAGGATTCATAATGATATTATTTATTTCAAACCACTTATATAATAATACACTTTGTATTTAAATGAGTTTTAACCTTTAAAAATTTTCACAATACTTCCAAATTATTATTTTAAAAACTGACCAATATTGATAACGATTATTATGATGGAAAATAAATAGCAAATACAAACTCTAATGTAATGGGACAAAATGTTAAATGTTAGTAATCAATGAAGTAAGAGGTGTTATATTATTATAAAAAAATATAGTAGAAAATTCACAAAACACATAATATTAGTAATGAAATACACTAAACATAAAAGAATTATCTATTTCAAACATCACTCTAACCAAATGATTATATGGTCACCAAAGCATGGAGATTAGAGAAAGAGATTTTGGTCATTTTTCATCATCGGCGAAGAGAATATTTATTATAGGAGATTAGGTATTGAAAATCATAGAAATATAGATGTTGAAAATCAATATTAAATTAGGGTATAATGTTATACATACAATTGATCCAAGAAAGGCGGGGAGAACCAATGGAGGTGGGGAGGTGGGGAGGCGGGGAGGAATCGGGGTGGCGATAAAGATGCAAAAAATAGGTGGTGGGGATGTGTGGATGCGCAGATGCAGATGCAGGAAGGGGTAGGTGGGGAGGTGAGTAGGCTAGAAGGCGGAGGCATATTCCATGAATGGGTGAGGTGAGGGGGAGTCCGGGATGCAGATGATGTAGGGGAGGTTTTGAGGAGGCCTTAAGGTGGAGGAGGTAGAGAGGAGGAGTGATAGAATAATGAGAAGAATACGAGGGAGGGAAGCGGAATAGAGTCTTTGGGGAGGGATGAATCGTGAGTGAGGGAGGGGGATGGGGAGGAGTAAGCGCGAGCAGGTGGGTACAACCACAAACATTGTGTCTTTAGGTCAGATATAGCCACATTTTTTATAAACTTTGGATATAATCCAAAATTGTAGTAGTGTCTCACACAATATCACTACATGGATTTTTTCTCAGTGCATCAGCTATAATATATACCTTTCTTTGTTTATAAGAAATATATATGTTTTATTCCTACTAGAATTCCTTCCACTATTACTGTCACAAGTTCAAGTCCTTCTGGGAGGATACATACCTCTTGTTCTTATGATTAGTGAAACCCACAAAATGTTTGTTGATGAGGTAATATCTCTGCAAATTCTAGGAAAACATAGATTCTGCTAACTCAATATCATGGGTGGAGTAGTTACACTCACATGGAAATAAATTCTAAGAACCATAAGAAATAATTGATCTATGATACCTCAAAATAGAGTACAAACCATGATGTGATGTGTCACATAATACCTTGAACTAAACTTTTTCCTATAAAAAATAATGGAATAGAGAACTATGAAAATTCTCATTCAGGTAATCAAATACTATTTGAAACTAGTCAGTCCATAAGAACGCCTCATCATTTCTAGTCAAGGATATTAAAAGAGTCATTTTATGATAGATATTGGTTATGAGCCACATATAATAGACCAAAATTCAGAGGAAACATTGTACCTATAAAAACATCTTGGTGGATGCCCAAGAAACAACTTCCTCTATCATCAAAGGATTCATAGATAATCCTTTATGGAACAAAACCTGTCCTAAGAAAGTAAATTCATGAGATAAAAACTCACCATTTGAAAAAAAGATTTAATAGTTTTTGACAATGAAGAACTCCTTAAATTCCTTAAAGATGCAGTGAAATCTCCTCCTCATACACAGAGTGAACGAGGATGTAATCAATGAAAACCACTACGAAAATATCATGAAAATCCATGAACACTACATTCATCAACCCCATAACCATGGATGAGGATTTACCCACACCAAAAGATATCACAATAAACTCATATTTCTCATAACAACATAAAAAGTAGTCTTATAAATATCCTCATCATTTACTTGAATCTGATGATATCCTTTCCATAGATTGTTATTTGAGAACTAACTAGCTCTCTTTAGTTGATCGAATAGATCTTCAATCCATGGAAGAGGGTAGTAGTTCTTCACTATCACTTGGTTTGAGTGACAATAATATATATAGAGCCACAAAATATCATAGAAATTATTTATGAACCAGACTAGTGTACCCCAATGTGACACACATGGCCCAAAAAAACTCACTCTAATAGATTATCGATATGTACAAATATATCTAGGAACTCAAAAGATTACATCTTATGTAAATACATAGATATAGGAGAAATGACCATCTCTATATCTATCCCAAACTTGATCTATCGTCAAGGGGGTAACACTAAGACCTCATCAGGAAATACATCTTGGTACTCTTCTATAACCCAAGGAAACATCATCCGTTAAACCTCTAATGAACACAACATCGGCTCAATCATCATGGTAGATAAAGACGGATCAAAAAATTTCTCCAACCCATTTGAGGGTCTCTCTCACTAATAAACACTTCTGGATCTCCACCGTCATCATAAAACTCAACTTATCTATCGAATAAATCCATAAATTCCTCTACTAATCGGAACAAAATCATGTCAAGGAAAATGTTGTATTACTATATTTTCAAATATGGTAAGTCATTTAAAGGGAAGTGTTTTCCTAGAACAAGATCACAGTTTATATATACTTTATACTGATAATGATATCCTCTAACTAGAATAGTAAATTACAAGGGAACTAAAATCCTCTCCACATCAAGTTCCAATGAATTAAAAAATACAGCTTATATGAAGGATTATGTGGCTCTTGAATAAAACAATAAATGAACTCATGTTGAGAAAAAGAAAAGAGAATCTCAAATAACATCTAACTAGCCTTATGATGGAAGAATAGATAATAAATATAACTATATCTTACTATAATCCCTCTATTAACTTAATGATGACCACCTCCATGTTTATAATATACTCTATGTGGATGAGGAGTATCTTGGAGCTGTCTTTTACTCACCCCATCTCCTATCTACTGATCTGAAACTCAAACACCTTACTATTACTACATCTTCTGAAACATTCTTAGCATAGGAAACTGAAGTGGAGCACGTAGTGCATGAAAAATGATGAAAAGGATGGTCACTCAATCCACTAATGATCTTATCCTCCATAAGAAAAAAACATGTATGATCCCTTGGTATAGGTTTGAGATCCACCAACCCCATAGAAATGACACGATCAGTGCTAGGGCTTACCTCGACTATCTAAAAACTCTTATTCTTGAGAAATTTGGAACGAGAAACACATCTTTTCTTCATGAGGAATCCTAAAGAATCCCCTATCATAATGATATGTCCTTGGATAACACCCTCTCAAAAACCTCTTCTCTCACCAACACATTAAGATAAGTTGAAAAGAAGAATGGGGTGATTATGAATTGGAGATTTGGACAAAATCCATCTTAAAATTCATCATCCTGGCATCCTCATCCGAAAATAGGTCTGATTCCTATCATAGAAGGGTCCTGAAATGCATCTCAAACTCTGTTATGCTGGAACTCCACTTACGAAGAGTAAAAATCTCTTGGTTACTAATCTCATTTATTGTCGATGAAATAAACTATTCTCAGAACTAGTCTAAACAACTTATCCCAAGAGACTACTAACTCCTCATGATCCATGAGGAAAAAGATCAAGCACTACCATACTATTCCATTCAACATCACCAAATATAAGGAAACCTAGTCCTTCTTCTAAGCATAGATAAAATTGGAAGAAATATCAACCTCCTCTAACCATTATTCTATGAAGGAGTCTGAAATAAATCCCTCATACTTTTATAGACTCTGTTTTTAAAACAACCAATGTGTACTCTTCTACGTGTCATCATCCTCAATCACTACTCTTCAGTTATCTGCTGACACTTCCTACTGAACATATTCGACACGAACCCGATCAGGGAAACTAATTTGATTGATACCAAAAAAATAAAAAATGGTAAGACTCTGAAACCTATAAAATGGAATAATTAACATTAATTAATTAATTAATTTTATTACTTTAATGTTTATCCTTTTTCAAGTTCTACCCCATTCAAATATTGGTGCAAATAAGAATGACGCATGATCATTTCCTAGATCTCCACCCTAAAAGAAATATCACATCATTTAGTATAATTAGTAAACTTAATGTTCTGTGTATCAAATCACAAGGTCCTTACATATTTGTGTCTCATCCAATCTCTCATGTTTTTATGGCTTAATAAACTTAACTGACATCATTTCCCTTCAAAATCATGCAGTATGACATATGAATAACTCCAAAATCCATCTTATCCCTCAATAAAAACTTCTCACACCACTTTCTCATGACCAATCCATCCAAAGATTACCCCTCCTTGAATGATAATAAGAGAAGGAGGATGGAGACTACTTGATTCCCACCTCAAGTAGGCCCAGAGTTGGTGACAATTAGCGAGGTTATAATGAACTTAAAAATGGGAGGCATTACCCTCTAAGATAACATTAAGAAGAGATAGAAATAAGAAAGATACATAAATAAAATCCTTCTCAAAGATATAAAAAAAAGAAAAACCAAGTACATACATGAAATTTCATACAATGCTAAATAAACTAGAAGGAAAAATAAAAAAGTATGAAAGGAATGTAAACTCAACAGTCACCATGAAACCCAAATAGCTCCTTCAAAACCATGAGCTAGTAATATATAGCATAATTTCAAACCTTCTCTTACTGACCTAGAAAATAGTATATATATATATATATATATATAGGTGTTAGAATAATAGTATAATCAGTAGGATCCTCCCTGGATCCTCTCATTTAATGGATAACGAAATCATAATTAAACCCAATGAGCCACATGTAAAACTAACTCATCACCTAAACATGTATAATAAGTTCATAACCCCACCTTAGATATATATCACCAAGTATTTCATAAAAGAGATAATATATTATATTAATAACTCAAAATCCATTTTTTGTATTTTCTGAAAACACTTTTATTGGTTAATTTTGCATAAAAACAAAATAAAAACAATGAGACAAACAAAGTAGACAATCCCAAGAAAAAAAATTCAACATAGAAATTCCACAAAAACAAAAACCATAAGTGACCACCAAAAAAAATAAATTAAAATTTCAAAATAAACATAAAAATTCCACCACATCATCCTCCAATGTAATAGACAAGCATATAAAATTCAAATCTAACCAAATTCAAAGGACAACCAAACCCAGCAATGAAAACCGAACCATGAAAACCTCACTCCATGAAAACCATCATTAGCCTTTAGCTACACCCTAGGAAGTATGATCCATCATCAAACCACCTCTAATGTACTTGATCACCATAAATAAACTATCCTCTATCACACCATCAAACTAGACAGTCATATCCTTAATACCATTAGAACCACAACCACTGGCCATTACAAATAGACAAGAGTATAAACCACATATGAAGATCCCATAATGAGAGAAAAAACATGGAAACTAAATAAAAAATAGAAATATTCATCAAATGAGAATATAATGGACCTATATCTTTCTAAAAAACCGAACAAATCTTCACTGATGGCTTTTAGGAAGAAACACCAAGAATATTTTTCAAACCAGTAATCATCTTTACAAGGGGATACCAACTCATGTACCACATGGAGAAATAAAGTACACTAAACCACACATCCAAAAACCACAAAGTTACTACTGATCCAGACATAACTTGGAAAGGCACAGTGGAACATAGGGTCAGGGAAGGTCTTTTAGTGGCAGATGGCTCCGAACAATGCCATCATCGACGAAGAAAAAAACCATAGGCTAACTTAACAAAATAAATAAGACTCTGATAGCTCATGGAAACCCATCGACCTCAGAAGCACATATTCCAAAACCTATTTTTTACCACCCCTCCATCTATGACTTGTAGAGGCACATAAGAATATGATTTTAGAGTAGGTTTTGAGTGACGGAGGGATTCCACAAAAACCTACCATTGGTAAGAAGCCTGGAGGAGAGATGATAGAAATCCCACAATAAGGAGCACTGGAGAAAAGAAGAAAATCCAATAAATAAAGAATCTCTGGGATGGAAAATGTGAAAAATAGGAATAAATCTAGAAATGTGGAATTTTGAAGAAGAAGAAGACGAGGGGGAGATTCATCGCCTTTGAGGATATCCATGAAAACCCTAGGAGGAGAATCAAAACTGAGAGTAGAGATGAGAGTCGAGAGAACGTGGTGCCATATTATATTAATAAAATAACAATGTTACCCCACTACAAATTCCACACTATTTTCCCACTCATTAGTAACATCGCATGTCCTGAGCCACCTATTTCAAAATTCTAGTCTAAAAACGCATGGGCTAAGTATCACAAAAAACACCTCAGGCACCACATCATCACATATTACCATATCACATCTCTAAATAGAAACCAAGTAGTGTCTATGAGAAACCACATCCCTTATGGCATGTGTCATACATCAAGTATTATACCTCAATCCATTACAACCCATACATTGTGTAAGGTACCTCAAATCATCACAAAATGTACATGTCACACCCATAATACTCCTTTAGATACTATATCCAGAGATACATGTGTGTGAAATAATGAAAATACATTATATCTATCTATACACATATAGGAGAAAATAACCACCATGCATACTAGAACATAATACTACTAAGAGAAGTGTTTGGGGTTAAAGGGTGTAGTTATCCATCCATCCCCCACCGGGATGTTAGGGAACCTACCCTTCCATAGTCCACTAGGTTTTAGTCTCCCTCACCAATATGGGTATGGTTGAATATGAAATCAAAAAACATATATGATATAATATGTCTTACAACAACACTATGGGAATTACCTATTATTAAAATCAACCATATCTAATTCCTCTCAGACTCCCAATTGCCATTTCTAAGAACAACATATCCTATAATCACCCAATCATTTAAATAGATACATTAATTACTCCTTTTTAGCATTTAATTTAGGTTAATTAATCCATAAACCAATATCATTTAACTAAATTATAAATTTCATTATCCAGTTAAGTAAATCCCATGCACTCCAGACATAATCGAAATGGAGTACATGGTTTCTCAACTTCATCTCATTGTATTCTAGCATTACCAACACCATGGGTTAAACATTTTTTAAAAATTATTAATCGTTCTATAATTCTAGGTACTCTAAGAAAACATCTTAAGATACCAACAAGAGAGATGCAATTAAGAAAATATAGCGGTCTCAAGTAGTGGGGAAAGGAATGAATATTAACAGTAACTTGGACATCCGTCCTTCTAATAGATTCATATTAAGAAAGGATCCATCTATATTGAATCAATGGGGACACCCATATTCAATCCATTTTTTTATACAGGTTTCATCACCAACACCCACATGCATATTACCATGCATCTCACCTCACATGTTACAACTGTTTCCATAACATTATTCCTCCCAGCCTATATCTCACCATCCATCCCAGTATCATTAATCCTAGTCTCATATCCCATCAAAAATCTCATATCTAAATCCCAAAGAAGGTAAAAAACAAGAATAGTTAAATTGTCAATCTAGGTTGTAAAATATGGCATTTAGCCTTTACCTTGAAATGGAGGCTTATATCCTGAAACACAACGCACCCAACATTAATAAACAAACATGAACCCTCGTCCCCATAGATTTACCTTCATCAAATTTTTTTATTCTATATTTAATTAATCAATTCATTATCCAAAGGTTCCAACTATGGGATAAATAAGGCAACAATGATAACAAGTTATCAAATTGTTTAAACATGTTCACTATCATAAAAATTATTTTATCAAACTGGGAGAAGAACAATTCTAAATTTACACACCATTTATTATTTTCATCATTTACTAGAATTCCAGTTTCAATTTATTTATCAATTCAATTAACATATGGAATAACATATTCAATTAATCATTCATTCTCTCATTAATTTATAATAATAAAATTTAATGAAACACAAAATATATTAAATGTGCCTATTATTTTATTCCTTAGACAAAAAAAGTTATTTTTAACTTTATTTGCTTTTAAATTTA
The DNA here is from genome assembly GCA_963277665.1 of Viscum album. NCBI lineage: Eukaryota > Viridiplantae > Streptophyta > Magnoliopsida > Santalales > Viscaceae > Viscum > Viscum album. Next base: position 1,837,184,139 of record OY728161.1, read on the forward strand.
TTATTAAATAAATATACTAAGCTAAGAAATAAAAAACATGCTATCAAGCATATCATAAATAGAATACTATCTAACAAATCAATATGAATGATGGAAAGAAACAACATGTGATTGTAAAACATAACCCAATTTCATTCTCTAATACTATTTAAATATTTATTATTTTTATTATATTTCCATCCAAAGGGATAAACCATGGTAAAATCATGATTTTACATAAAATAAATTAGAGGAAATGAGTCCCCTAAATTAAAATCATCAACGTTCTTCGCATGAGATTGAATCAACATTGTTGATCTCTGATCACCTATCTTGGAATAAAGTTATGATCTCCCAAAGACTTCATTCCACGAACTCACCGAAAAATGAAAAATTAAATCCATAATAACAAAAAATATAATGTGAAAAAGTATGGAAAGAAGAAATGCGAGGAAATGAGATCAAATAGAAAGAAGCTTGTTAAAAAAGAAGAAAGAACATACATCAGATCACCATTGATTGAACTCGGGATTCTGAGATAAATCTTTACCAAAAGGGGTTTAAAAGTTCTCAAAAACCCTCTCATGGTTACATTGGGTTCAATGGAGAGAATTTGGGGAAATAATGGGTTTTTAATTGCGGGGTTTATTTTTATTCATTCATTTTTTTAAAGAGACCATGGTGAATCCCATTAAACCACACTGCTGCCTATTGAAAAATAGGAAGACTTGATACAGTGGAAGGAGAGAAAACTGTAGACCCCATTGGTCAAATACCATCTAAAATAACTGTCAAAATCCTATTATACTTAATTTGGGGGCTAAATTTCAACCCTAATATCCATGCCATAGACCCCCCTACCATGAAATAGACCATGCTTTAACCTAGAACTGACAATTAAGCTACCCCTTAGAAGGAAGTGGCTATTAAATCCACCACATTTCGCCCTATATTGTAGCTTAGAGACCATTTAGTAGAATTATTTATAACTATGAAGCCTATGGATCTAAGTTATAGCCTTGCCTAAAATGGTATTGTATCCCCTTGTTTTCCCAGTTTCCCTCCAAACTCCATGGAACCTCCTCCATGTGCCTCCAACACCAAAAACATATAAAGGGAATGTCTGTTGAGATTCGAGCCCTTAGATGTTGGATAATTGATAGTTGGTTTTGGTATGTGGTGAGTTTCCATGGGTTCTGAGGAGGCCTATGGGTAACTGTTTGGTTTTTAATTTATTATTTTGGTCATTATATACCAGCCTCATAGGAAAAATTTCATTTTGGTTCATTTATGTATGGAAGTATTCATCAATTTCAATTATGTATAGGTTTTTTGAGTTACTTTTTTATTAATTTATGTTGATTTATTATCTGCTTATATTTTTCATTTATTTTGTTTCTATTTATTTTGATGGTGAGGGTGTCTAAATTATGGGGGTCATTTCTGATTTCCTAGTGGTTTCCTGGGTGGCCAATCTGATTTAGAGGGTTAAATAATTCCCAAGATACTGTTCTTGATACCCAGGCACTAGTTTCTAGCCTTTAGGGAATGAGAAAACCCTTTGGTCTATATGGTTGATTGGACCGAGTATAAGTTTTTGTGGCATCATAGGCCAATTCATTACAAGGGTGGTCATGATTGAGGGTTGGTATAAGTTTGGATAGTGGGGATTTAAATGAAACCCATATAAGGTATTGCCTAAATCTTTATATAATAATGAAAATTTAGTAAGTATGTATGAATTTTTAGTTTGTAACAACCATCATAGATGATGTAGTTGTTTGAATACCTCATTTATAAGTAATTAAGATCCAGTGATTTTCCTTGGTCTTACTCGGGAGACACGTTTAGTGCATGTTTAATAATTATTTATTTAAAAACATTATAATACATAAATATTTATAATATAAATGAATCCCTGTGAAAATTTAATTAATTATAAAAAACTAATAATGTATAAAATGTTTTATTATACACTATATTAGAGTAGATGCAATTTATTAAGGTAATAACATGGATAATTACTATAATTTCATTGATAAGTATTCTTATATCACTTCATTACTTTCATGAAATTTTTATTTGTAAATTTTTTCCCTTGTTACTTCCTCATGGTGCTATAATTATTAATAAAATATCATTATTATATTTATTTATTGGATTATTATTGTCAAATTATTGGTTTGTGTTGATTAGATTATTATTTTACTACTTTTTTTACAGTATTCTTCACTTAAAGAGATTACTATTCATCTAAGAATGCAGTTATTTAATAGCAAGTGATTATTTACCTATTGAGTGTCATTATTTATTTGAACATGTCTCAATTATTTAATTTATATGAATTTAAAATAATTTTTCAGAACTGGGATGATTATATCAATGAGTCAATATATTTCAAAAGGTGATAAGATAAATTATTTTTTTAATTAAATAATTACATAAGAATAGAAGTGGGATTCTAAAGAAAAATTAGAATGTGTATTTCATTTTAATATTTTTGATGAATATTTTTTTAGAAAAGTATTTAAAAAAAAGATTTTTAAATTTGATTTTAGAATGTTACTTGAAAAATAATGTAATTAAATAGAATGTTTTGAAAACTAATGAAAAGTGGAATATAAATATAAAAAATTCTAGGTGGTTAATATAGAGTGGAGAATAATTTATTTGGAGAATTTTAGATTTTATTTAGCTCATTAGTGGTATTTGAATTATAAATAAATGATTGATGATTTTAGTTGTTGGTATTTTATGGTTGTTAATGTCTTACTTCGAAGTTTAGGAGTCTCATAAAAATAGAGTGATGGGTAATTTGGTTATGTATTAGGGATATGGTTGACGATATGAGAATTATATGAATTTATGTGCTTTTAATATAATTTTGGATTTTAGAGTTAGAAGTGAGATGTATATTTTGAAATGGGTTTTGGGTTGTATGTAGATTATGTAGTTATGTTTTTGTAATTTGAGGTTGTTTTAAGATCTGTGTATCAAGAGTTTAGTGGATTAATCAATGCGTGCCTTGGAGACTTATGAGTAGTGAATATTTGGGAAAACATTTACTTAGGATTTCTTAGAAATGACAGTTTATAAGGTGGGGAGGTTTCAGTGACATGTGTCATAACTGAAGTTATTTAAGGTATTAGGTGGGGTTTTTGGACGGTTTAGGTATGGAGTTGTTTAGATTTTCAGTCCCCATTGAAGGTTTATTTTTTTATTTTATAATTTATATTTGATTTTTTATTTATGAGGAAGAATTATTAGAAGTTTTTTATATATTTTTAGGTTTGTCCTGGCATTTGGTAAGTTAAGAGTACCTCAATAGTGGTTCCACCTATTATTTAAAACTATATCTGACTTCTGGTACTCAATTGGGTGACATTAGGTACCCACTATACCCATTAGAGGCCCCAGGGTTTTGGGGGCCATCGAGTGCACGTATACCAATTCCTATACTTATTTTCACATGATTCATGGTGAAACCAAGTGTTTTTTATGAAATAATCAAATGAAAGATTCATATTTCTTATGTTATTATCATTTCTTTACATTTCCTCCAGTATATCTTGCTAAAATATGGGGTTTCATGATGAATATTATTAGAGCGTGGTGGAATTAAATTAAAATCATGGTTCTTCCTCTTATCCTTATTAAAATAGGTTTTTGTGGGTGGTCTTCAACTAGTTTATCACAATTTATAGAGATGGAAAATAATATATGGTATGAGTAGAATGGTTTTAGTTTGAGATTGAAATTTTCAGATAATTTTATATATTCATTAGAGGGTTTAGGTAGTTCTATTATTGGATATGTTTTGAGAGTAGATTTTCCATTTTCTTTGAGTCTTGATTATTCTATATTTATGGTGTTTTTATATTGAGTTCATTTAGTTATAGATTCTAGTTTAATGGTTCTTAGTGTATTTTATATTACTATTGGAGTATGAGTATAGAATTTTTAAGGCTGTGACAATGGTAAGAGGTTCTGACCCATATAGAATTCCATATGACTTTATTTGGACTCATATGTCATTGTTTTACATAACCTAATAAATGGAATTATACATACTTTCTAAAGATATCAATTAAGTGTTTTCAACAAGTTGATTAATTAGGAAATAAAATAACCTTCCTATAAAAATATCTATTTTGTAATTATAGTTTAATTGGTTGTTGAACAATTGATTAATCTTCCATGAGAATTGGATGGGTATTTTTTTATATTGAATTTTTCTTTAATATGTTTAGATTTGTTATATATTATTTTTATTGAATGTATATTCCCTTATCTACTATATGTTTAATTTTAATTGTAAATTTAAGAACATGGTATGGTTTAATTATACAACAATGAATAATAATTTCAATTCTGGTTCCTAAATACAACTAGTGAAGTATTAATTTCATAATATAATTAAAAGTACGTTTTTATAGTGTTGGGACCTTTCTAAACTTCTAATATGGTTAGGAAAGTGTAACTTATGAATATAGGAGTCTGTGGAATTTAATTTCTGTATATTTTCAATTAACTTGTATAAGTGGTTCAGAATACTTGCATAACTTCAAAGGCTCTATCTTAAACCCATGTGGACTTACAATAGGTATGCAGATCATCTCTTTAGATTTATGTGTATCGAGTATCGTGGGTAGCGTAACTATATTTATTTAGAATCATTCTTACTTGTATTATTTAATGTATATTATTAAGGATATAGTAACATTCCTCTTTAACCTACACGTGTTTCGAGTCAATGATCCACAATTATCCTTGTTAAAGGGTTTAAACTGTGCAGAGGTAACAGTTTGTTTAATTGAGTGTGATGAAATGATGTGGTTTATAAAAACTATATGATTCATTATCCCTATTTTTTATAACTCGGAAGGAACATTTTTCTTCCATTCTATAAGTTATATAATTTTTATTGGTTTTGTACAAAATATTTACGATGTAACCTTGATTTAAAAAATAAATTTTATTCTAAAATCTATTAAACACTATGTTTTACATAGTATAAATTTCAAGGAGAAGATCCCATTAATGTAAAATATTTTACTAAAACAAATGGTTTATTTAAATGGATATTTAAATATGATTTTTTTTCTAAATGACTCTAATTTAATGGTAATGTTTTTAAATTCAACATGTGTACCTCATTTTCATCTTAAATTGGGTTATTAAGAGTATGAATTTCTTATGAATGATACAATACTAGATCTCTTACCTATTCATTCACTATTGTATAAAAGTTACAACACATGAAAGTGTTAGAGACTTTTTGATTATATTTTATTAAACCATGAATTATTCTACAGTTAATAATTTATTGTTAGTATTTTTATAACCTAGAGTTGGATGGAGAGAAATTATTCTCATAACTTTCACTACGATTGAAATGATATTTGTGTTCGTATTTGGATTCCCAAATGTAATATTTTTGGGTTACTTATATTTTATGTTGTTATCATGTGCAAATTGAAAATTTGTGTTTGTTGATATGATAGTTAATGTATCACAAGCATGAATATATATATATATATATATATATATATATATATATATATTTCGTGCTGAACATTTTATTCATTAAAATTCAATTTTTACTTGAGAATTACTTATACTTTGGTATGTGGATCATGTTGTTATTTTGTTGAACCAAGAATCATGATTTGTATAAATTATAAGTTTCCCTTTAGTATAAATACCACTTTGATATATAATTTTCATGTTATAAGGTGTAGTTTTCTATTGTATAAATTTTACACAAGTATGACATAAATGGATAATGATGAATGTGGTAGGATTAAAATTCCCTTACTCTTGTATTCCCCTTCCATTATCCCTAAATAGATGGGCCAGTAGGTACTAGTAGATGCTCAGTTGGTTTTTTCCTATGTAAGGTAGATTTTAGAATAAGTCATGTTCCAATAGGTGAGGGACTTGGAAAATAGAAATCAAGTATTACATTTATCCACAAGTATTATAGACATACTTTGTATTTTTTTTACATTTTCATAAGATGTGCATTGTCCCTTTATAAAATTTATATTTCTTATATAAATTTGTTTTAATTTATTTTTATTTTATTAATTATAAGTAGTTCAATCACTCCCCAACTACATTACAAGACCTATAACGATACTCTCTATATTCTGGGGATTCAGGAGTGCTCTTGGGGTCATGTGGCCATCTAGCCTGATGAATTTAAAGGGATTAGGTTAAGCTCACTAAATGGAATATAATGGTTGTATAAAATAGTTTTTAATCATGTTAGTATTATTTTATGATTATATATTAATATATACTTTATTATATCTTAGTCAAAGAGTTAAGAAGATGTTGGGAGGTCCATAGGAATTGTTTCCTTTTTTAATTTTAAAGTTTCAGTGATCAAAATGAAGACATTTAGGTGATTCTGTATTGATAGTGGATTCATAGACTCTTATATATTAGATAATAATATATTTTTTATTTCTTTGAGAGAAATTTTAATGTTTTTGGGAAGATATCAATTTTTGAGAGACATTTTTACATTCCAGAGTATCAAGGATAAATTTTATGTGTTATTACTTTATTCCAAATCTAGAAAATTTTCAAATCTTAAACTAGTATGGGAGCGGTAGTATGGTTTATCTTATAGAGATAATGAGTGTAGAAACTAGAAATATATTTTTTAAATAATTTTTTATAAAATAATTTTTTAATTTGATTTTAAAAAATGATAGACATTAAATAACTATTTAAGTAGTCAAAAACTAAAATAATGAAAGAAAGTGGAGATGAAAGTATAGGAGTTAATATTTCCATTTAACGACATACAATGCAAGTTATTCTATTTACATATCTGATTTTTTATTTATTTAATTATCACCAACTAATTTTTTTTTATAATATCTTTAATTCGCATTCTATGGAATTAAAAAATAATATATATTTTTATGATAACTTATTCAATGTTATGTTCTTTGGTGTTATGAATGATTTGTGAAAAATTTAAATGCTGAATCAACCGAGTAAATACCAAAACACTTTTATTTATAAATTAAGGTATCTATATAAGTCATGTTCTCTTGTATATGATTACTTTTTTAGGTTTCACTTATACACGATTGAAGATAAATCACACAAGATTTTAATAAGAAAATTAACATAATTTTTTATATCATATTTTCTCACATTGAACTTATGATTTTATCCTTAATGAAATTGAATATAAAATAAATAAATTCCCTGATGTTTATCCAGATCATGAATACATATTTGGTGTCACATGAACAGACATAAATTCATGTGTAAGAATAATGTAATAGAAGCACTACTATAGACTGGTATTTTATCAATGATTTAAATAGATTTTGTCAGAGCTAAAATACATATATGTTATAAAAACCTTTTAAACCATTTGAATTTTATTAGGGATTAAAATAGGATTTATAAAAGGATCATTCATTAGCACTAAAAAATCACTGATAAAGTGGTCCATTTAACATTGTTTTTTATCACTAATTAAGGTGGCCCTTTATTGGATCTTTTTTGAAGTCTGTTGAAGGCCACTTTTATCTTCATAATTTATAGTGCGGATAAAAGTATATTTTATCAGCACTATAAATAGCCCTAATACAAGATATATTATAATATCATATTTCTCTATTTTACATCATAGTATAGAAACAAAAAAAACAAAAAAAACAATTAAAATAAATTTACATTAAAAACAAAAACAACACCTTGTAAAATGATAAAAAAAATCATAATTAAAACATTAGTATGTAAAATTAAATTGTTATATAAAATTTATTTCAAAAATTATTCCAAAAAATTCCAAAACATTGATTAGTTTTCTCCAGACCCTCTTCCAAAAGAGCCCGATCATTCCACCAGTTTCTAAAAAAACCATCCCATCTCAAACAAATGAAGTGTTTACCTATATTAAAACCATTTCTACTATTATTAGTTCCATAAATAAATAAATTGAAAATATATATATGACGGCATGAATTAATAAAATGTCCCATTTAGAAAAACACACACTTTGAGACATACTTGGGAAACCCCATGTTGGATTAACTTGCTGTTAATCCTTATACATCGAAAATTATTTATGAATAATTTTCCTTAATTATGAAGACAATTGGAGTTTATTTTATTAGTTTTGAGTATGAGGTATATTTTTTAAACTAAAATTTAAATTTTAAATAAAAACAATCATTATGGGCCACACCCATCACAACATGTGTCAGTTTATTGTGTGCCTAATTCCTTTAGATCAATAATGATTTATGGACTATTATCCGAAAATATCAAGAAAATTTAAGTGTTCTTGTTTATTTTTCAGTGATGGATACATTATTTTAACTAAAATGTTATTATTAAACTAAAAAGATGAAAATTGAGACATACCAATTACATTGTATATAAAATTGATGTGAATATGATTCTTACACAAAAAAACTTATGGATCATTTTCCTCTAGTATGGAGGCCATTCCTGTTCGTTTTTTCAGTTTCCAGTGAGTCATGCACATTTATAAATAAATTTTTACTTTTTAAATAAAAACACACACTTTAAATCAAACAGTCATTCCAATGTATCAGATTGAGGTGAGAATGATTCTTACACATAATAAATTATTTACGGATAATTTTATTAAGGTATAAAAAAAATATGAATGTGCTTTATTTATCTTCATAGGTTGACACATGTTTTTTACTATAATGTCAAATTTTTACTAAAAACATCTACATTTAGTCATACTGAGCAGACCATGTGTCATATTGATATATGGTTGATTCATACACATCCAAAATGATTTAAAAATTGGTTTTGTAAAGTATAATGAAAATTTTAGCATGTTTTCTTGGTTTTGTGAATATCGTGCATGCTATGAAATAAAAGGCCAATTTCGTATAAAAACATGCACATTCAGTAATACTAAGCACACCTTGCATCATGTGGTTTCTAGTTTAATTTATACATGTTACAACTGATTTACTGATCACTTACCTAAAGTATCATGATTGTATAATTGTATTTTATTGGTTTTGAGAATGTCACATGAATTATTAAACTAAAATGTCATTTTTTGAATAAAAACACACACTTTCAGTCATACCAGGAACACCATGTGTCATATTGGCATGAGGTTAATTCCAAAACATTACAAATGATTTATGGATAATTTTACTAAATTATTAAAACAATCTGAGTGTGTTTTTAAAGTTTTAAGTGTTTAATGAACTTTTAGATTTAAAATTGTATATTTTGTACTAAAACATGAACTTTGAGTCCTACCAAGTACACTATTTTTCAGATTGATGTGATTATAATTCCAACATATTAAGTCTGACTTATGTAGAATTATTCAAAATTATTAGGACAACATGGAATTATTTTATATTTTGAGTATGTATAACGTCTTTTGAACTAAAATTTCATTTTTAAACTTAAAACATGCAATTCACTCATACCATCCACATAGTGTGTCAGGTAGATATACAATTGATTAATATATGTAACTAATTACTTTTGGGTCATTAAAATAAATCATCAATAAAATTTGTATGTTTTATTTATTTTTAATGAGTGGTGCATGTTTGAAATTAAAATGTCACCTTTAAACTAAAAACATTCACTCTCTATCATATCAAATACAATATATTTCTGATTAATGTTTGAATAATTCCTACAAATAAAAAATAACTTATTTATTTATATTCTATATAATTAATAAATAAAAATAAGATTTTATAATTTTCTAGTTAGTGAAAATATGTTTGGAACTAAATTGCCACTACTAAATGGAAACATGCATTTTGAGTCATACTAGGCACACCATGCATCTAATTAATCGGTGATTGATTCCTATATGTCTCAAATGAGTTATAAATAATTTTTATAAAATTTTAAGATAATGTGAGTGTGTTTTATTGTTTTTTAGTGAATAGAACACGTTTTCACCTAAAATGTAATTTTTATACAGAAAACACAGACATTGAGTCATACCGGTCACATTGTGTATCATATTGATATGTGGATAATTCTTACACATAAAAAATGACTTATAGATGATTTTTATAATGTATAATAATTATATGAGTGGTTTTGATTAGTTTTTAGTGAGTGGAACATGTTTGTTAATAAGATATCATTTTTAAACTAAAAACACACACATTAATTCATATTGGGCATTCCATGTGTTGGATTAATTTGTAGTGTATTCATATAAATCAAAAATGATTTATAGACTATTTTCCTAAATTATTAATACAATAAAATCATATTTTATTGGTTCTGAGTATGAAACTTGTGTTTTGAACTAATTTGTAAACATTAAATAAAAACAAAGACTTTTAGTCACACCGGACACACCATGTATCAGATTGATGTGAGGTTAATTTTTACACATTAAAAATGGGTAACATATCATTTTCAAAATATATCATGAAAATTTGATTTTGATTTATCAATTTTATGTTAGTGACACATTTTTTGAACAAAAATTTTATTTTCAACTAAAAAATGATCTTTGAGTCATACCAGTTACACCATATATTATATTTTTGAATAGATGATTCCTAAATTTGTAAAATATTTTTTTTATCAATAAAACATATATTTGTCTCAAATTCCTGGTAAAAAAGGACTTAGATTTAAATGGTAATGAATTTTATAACTACATAATATAAATAAATCAAATTAAGAACCAATAGCTCTAGGGAGAAAACAAATGGAACATGAGTACATCATTCTGGTTTAATCCTCTAATAAGAATTGTTTTTTTGTAATCATTTTGTGTCTACAAAGAGCACAAAATTCTTATAGAAAAATAAAATCACGATGAATTCATGACTTTATGATCTATATGAAAATTAACGAAATAATTTTTTGACAAAAATGATAGGAAATAATAAATAAAGTCGATAAAATGATAAGAAAATTAACTAAATATGTAGTAGGAAATCACATATTAATTAGGTTTATATATATTATGACACAATTTATTCTTCCAATTTTTTCAAAAGAAATCTACTTCCTCTAGTGAATTAGTGAACTATTCATAGTCTTAGTATTTATAGAAAAATAAAAATAAAAATAAAACAAATAAATATTTTAAATGAAATTATAATTATCATGAGAAATACATCATCAGGGATTCTAGTTTATTGATGGAGTATTATGTATTTCATAAAAAAATGTAGTAACAATAATCATCCTAATTATTTTATTTTATGCACTATATAAACATTGATAAAAATAATTAAAATCTTTAATATATGTTTTTAAAGTGAAATATTATTTTATATACCATAATAATTATCAATTTTTATAAATTGATAGGCTTCTTGAGCTCATGTACCATCCCCAAATTTTGATCTTGATGATATTAAAAACCACTCAGTCATAAAGAAAATTTTCATGAAAGCATAATATATAATGTATAATGAGATGTTTACTTGTAAAATGGTGAATTTATTGTATAAAAAACTGAGAAAGGTCATCATCAGTGGTTGATTTATTATAAATCCATTATTCGATTCCAAAAAACAAATATTTAGAGTATCCAAATTGATTAAAATGAGTTGCCAATGATTCCTAAAAAATGGAATATGCAATTAAATAAATGATAATATATTTTATATAATTAGATTATATAGTCATACCCATATATTGTGGATATTAAGAAGATTCCAGAATCTAAAATAATATTTTCAATCACTATGGCTAGTCACTACACTATTATTTCAATTTTTTTCAATGAATATTTTTTTATATAAGTTATATAAGGAATACTGAGTCCAATTTTTTTATATGGATTTTTGTTATTAGATAAATTATTTGAAAAATGAATAATGAAATTATACATCATTGATACATTTAAAAATGGGGATCCTAACCATCAATGCTTGAGAATTTCATTTACATTCTCAAGAACAATATTTTCTATAATATACTCTCTATAAATTTATTTATAAAAATTAATAAATTATATTTTATTTTCTTTGAACAATTTATTTTCATGAAATTGTAATATGTTTAAATGTGATTTTTGAATTAGAGGAGTGAAGATACTCCCATAAGGTCTGTTCTATTTCTTGGTTGATCTGTTAGATTATTTTGGTTCGTCCTTCTATTTTCACCTTCATTTTCTCTATATGTAATAAAATTCCTTAATTCAATAACTTTTTATTTACTTATTTATCGCCAATCATAAAAAATAAATTATAATTGAAAAACTTAATTATAATATTATATTTTTAGAATATTAAATAACCATTCTATGAAAGTTCCAATATAAGATTTGAAAGAGTGAACATTCAGTTCATAAAGTAGAATATGTATCTTTGTGCTCAACTCATTAGATACCTAAAATGATACCTCCTCATAGTGGATAAAAAATTTATTTTATTTTCCTTAGTTTATCATGTGTGAATATAACTATGGTGGATGGGGGATTAATTTTCCTTTGGTACCCCTGAGATAATGCTTTGTAATAGTTATCTGAAAGGATATATGATCCTTTATTGAGACAATTTATACAAATTTCATTCAACAATCACCTAATATAGATGTATTTTATAAGGGATAATGAAGAGTAAGTCAATGTTTCATTATTTTATTTTCTTAGTGAAATAGAGAAATAATATCATAATGATAACCTAATATCCTATAAAATTAATTCCTTCAATGCAGACACACCATAGTCTCATTTATTTAAATCAAATGGATTTTTCATTCAAGAAGTGACCCCAATGTAACTAATGAAATTGGTCTTGTTGGGTTCAAATGATTTACCATGTTCATTACATCCAACATCAAATTCTATTCCTTCTCACCCTAAAATTGTTTGTTAACACTATCATTCTATAAAGATATTTTGATTCTAAAATATATATTGTTCACCTTATACCATTTCCATGGTTTCATGATTTTCAATATGTTATTTCTCACAATTAGTAGCATCATCATGTGGAGAAAGATATTGTTTCTCCATGCAAAGAGTATCAATATTTAGAGAAGCCAATATCTATAGATGCATTTGGTTTTTTAATTTATATTACATAAATGGAACAGTGAACACATAATATTTTGGTGTAACACAATATATAATAAGAAAAATTTAAACTGATGACTAAACTCTATTTGTTTATTTAAATTTTAAAGTTATTTTACCTCTCTATCTATTATCCAAATCTCATCCTTATGGACCCCTTTAACATACAAAACTCCATCAACATTAGGACCACCATGATATGATTATTATGTCCAAATGAAAGGTTCATCCAAAATTGAATTGACATATAACCCTGTAATTGTTTTGGTAGATAACAAAATAATTAAACACTTTGAGGTTGTAGGATCTAGGGCATAAAATAGTTATATTTCATCTGATTACACTATGAATGGTTCAACTTTTACCTTAATAAAACCCACTTTCATGAATACCAATCTACCAATATTAATTTCACTCTAACTAAAAAATAATATTCTTTGAAAAATTGGAAATTGAAATGTTTTAAAATCAAACGAATATTTTTGTGATGATTCCAATGTATAAAATATTCATGTAGATTGGATTTCTAACCATGGTACTAGATACATGCATCAATTCTTCTACAAGATTAACTACTCTATTTTTTATGGTTCTGTTTTCATCTTAAATCTTTTGTATAAATAATATATACATTAATTAAATAACTATTATAAGATCATACATACAAACTTGGTCCCCAAGACATCCATCAAAGTCGATCTGAAATTGGAGTTGTATTTGCAGATGGTTCCTATAAAAATGATCTCAAAACCATCCTATAAATTTTCAATTATGTGTATTTGATATCTATATTTCTTCTCTTGATGTATTCAAATGATTATGATTCACTTTATGGGTTTCAATAAATGTCATAATCTATAAAATATTTTGTAAAATGTAAAAGTGAGCTGGATCATGCTCTATAATAGTAATTATGAAAACGTCTGTTCTAAATATTCCTTCACCCACAAGACCCACTCTCTGACTATATTTTTAGAGACCAATGCTACCCACATATGACTGGTAGTATGTATAAAATTTAATATTTTCCTAAACAATATATCACTCTATAATACATCCTTTTGGATGACATGGATTTTTGATGCACACTTTCAAAATTTGTATATACTATTAAATGTGTTACATCCATCTATAATATACACCACTAGATAGTTATATCTCTCTAACTAAGTAAACCATCATATCAAAGAATTATGGTGGGAATATTTTCTATAAATCACTTAACATGATATAGATTTCTCTTTCCATATATTTCAATTTTTTTGAGTTTATAACATTAATACATATAAGTTAGAAAAATAAATAAATATTTGTTAATGTGGGTTAGACATTTTTAGATATACTGTAACATGATGCAGTAGGTATTAAATATTTCATTAAAATATGACATCCATCTGATTTTAGATCCTTCAACATTAAATTTGTTATAGAATTGATATAAGCGATATTTTATGAATACCCCTATGGAACCTTTACATCATTTAAAAAGTTTCAAAAAAGATATATCTCTTTTCTAAAAAGAGTGTAATAAGATAGAGGGTGAAAATAATGGCTCTCACCCTTTATGGGTGCCAAATATTCCATTATCCCCATGTCAATCATTTCCAATATATCCTTCATGTCATCTTTTTAGGTGCTTTTAGTAATGTGTTATGGAAACTATGACATAAATTACTTTATACAAAAATGACATCAATAAAATGTCTATTGTATAAAAAATTCTAATAGGGTAATTAAAAAAACAGTTCACTTTTAACATCCAATTTTCTAATGTTTTTTTAAAAAATTTTACTAAAAATTTTGATCGCATCTATTAATTTTTCAAATTGTTGATAACCTGTAATTTGAGAAAATATTGTACCATCTACTGAATTCCCATAAATTGGGATTTTCGAGGATTGGTATTTATATTATTGGGGTAAATATTTACAATGTTCAAATTTTTAAACCAAATTTAGAGTGTAGAGTTTTCATAAATATGATACCCTAGTATTCCTTTAATGCTATATAATTAAAAAATTCATAATAAAAAAAGTTATTTATCATCTCATACAACATTTGTCTCAATGTGAAATCATTATTTTTATAAATATTATAGAACATAACACCTAAACCCCATAATAATTCCATATCTCTGATCAATCGATAAAAATAAACATCAATATCTTTACCTGGTTATTTTGGTCATGTTATAAGAAAATAAAAGATAATGTATTTTTTCTTCATGAATCGCCACAATAGAAAGTTATAATTTACCGACATAATTGTCCATGTATAATGAGTGATACTTCATAAAAAATATGATACATTCCATATATAAATTATATAAAACTACGGTTTCTAGTCTCATTTAAAAAATTAAGATACTTGTGATCAATTTTATTCCACTAAAGAGAGTTGACATGGTAAAGTAGTCGTTCGCCTTGAATTCTTGTATCTTCATACAATATCAATTGATTATAAGTATCATGACTTCCATATATAAACCTAAACCTTGTAATGATTGGAATATATTATAGAACTCGTAATAGGACTTGATTTAAATTTCTTGTATTAAGAAGATCCACACTTAGTGAAAAGAACCAAATAGGATAAATGTAATCACTAAAAGTGAGAGGGGGTGAATTAGTGATATATTTTTCCATTTATGTTACCTTTATTATAGTCCAAACATCATCTCCTATTAAATATTTTCACCTTTCTGAATAAAAACCCATACATCCATTGGATAAAAAGTTTTTTTTAGGTTTACAACTCAATAAGAGTAGCTAGTCATTGGCATAGTTTAGAAATACTTCAATACCACACAATGCAATAGAAAAAAAATCCTATTGTGTAGATATAATGAGTAGGAAATACCTGCATAATTGTGTAGCACTATGGTCAATAAAATAGTTAAGGTGCTTATTCAAGTGTAAATTATATAATTATGATTTTGTAACATGTTTAGAAATGTTGACCATTTTGGTCCAAAGACTTCCCCATGATGCTTCAACAACTTCAAAATTTTATATTCTTCACCAAAACAAATATTCATTTTATTACCCAATAACAGATCAGAACAAATTTTCTGGAATTCATATAAAAACTTTTTCTAACCCCTCTAATTGATTATATAATTCTATTCTTTTTTTTTCAGAAATAAGTCTAAGTTGTTTATCCAGAAACTAGTTTGATTCACTTCTGTCTTTTCGTAAAATAATTATCTCAATTTGTCAGTCTGATCTGGAAAACCCTAACCACAACATCTTCTAAACACCTCTTTTATCGAGAAAACATTATTCAAGAACTTCTATCAAGAAACATTATTCTTCCAAATCTATCTTAGAAAATCTAGCGATATTTCTATCCACAATACACATAAATAGTGTTAGAGTACATCGTACTTTGACCTATATTTTTTGGTTCATTATAATTAAAATGGTTGGGAAACTAATTTTGTTTTCCCAGTCACACGAATTTCAAAAACATTAATTTCACTTTTATTTAAACTATATTTTAAACTAATCTCAACACTTCTCAATAATTCTACACTCTTCTAAACTCTTCTTGATATCTACAGAACATGTTAATTATCATCTAAAAAATCTCATGATATAATTCTAGAAAACAACTCACCCCGAAACTATTCTTCACTCAGATTTACTTGATCTAATGGTGAACATGAAAAATAGAAGCATTCCAATTAAGATACACCAAACTAGATGAAACTCTTAGTCTACAAAAATAATTGCAACTTCTAACGAATTTAGAATCATGTAGAAGCCTAATGAAAACTTCAACATGGTTCACATTTTCTTCCTCTTCCCCCATTTGATAAACAACTCCTTAGATCGATTACACTGCTTCTAGTGAAATCCATCATTTAACAAATTATGGGTTTCAACATGTGTTTGATATTTTGGTCTCGGATGACCATTTGATGAATTAGTTTCAAGTATTGTCTGATGAATCTTGACCCAATTGAGATAATTCAAAACATGTGTTCTTAACCAACTTAAGACCACAATACCATTAGAACTCACCTTTATTATTTTATTTTAATGAAAATGGTTGTCTACATTGTTATATATCTTTAGATATATCACTCTATGAACCGCAAAAGATTAATCAATGTGAAAAAATCAATTTATTCATTATCACTAAAAACTTATTTTTCAGCCACACATGGATGCATTGGTCCATCGGATCGACTTAGGAAGGTAAAAATGTTGACTCCAATGGAATTCTTCATTTGATGAATTATCTACACCAATCAATTTTCTGATGGACCAGGCTCAGAAAACATATGATGGATCAGTTATTCAATTTTTCTGATGGACCATTATAAACTAAACCTCACTTATTCCTCTTACTCAAAAATTGATGGATCACCCGATAGATTAGTAGATATGATAAATTAGCCAGTCAGTACTTCAACAACACCTATGAATTCTGCTCACTAAAAATCTGAAACACCAAACAACTTCTCTATATGAATGAATTCAAATAGATGATCTACGTGTGGAAGAATTAAAATCCATAAAAACAAACCTCATTATCATATCAGGATTTTTTCATAATATTGAGAACATTATGATCTATAATGAATCATCTGACTTATTTTATAACATCTCAAGAGACATTATGAATCTGTTAAAACTTATTACTATGTTCTGAACAACTTCTTTATGAATACAATATGAGTATGAAAATCTCTTCAACCGGAACACATGTTTATAATAGAAAAATATTAACAATAATATTTATTAAGAACACTATGTCTAATATTTTGAGTTTGGTACTTCTTCATCTGAAAATAAAATCCTTTAAAGTCAAGTGACTTCATGAAATGACAAAAAAATAAAAAACCATTAAGCAAACAAATTTTCCATCATCTGAAAAAAAAAGTTTCATCCAACTTGGTCGGAAACATATCCATTTTGTATTTTGTTTCCAACCAAGTATGATAAACCACTAAAACAATATAACTCAAGATATAGATAACTATTAAAAAAATATAGGCCCATATAAGAAAACTCATTACTGGAACAAGAATCATTGAAATAAAATAAAAGCTTTCAAGATGTAACATCAAAATATTCATCTCTTCGTAACTAATTTTGATTCCTCACAAAATTTAAATATACATGTACTATTGTTTTCTACATCCACTTCAAAAAACTGTTAGAATAATTCATAGACATACATGTTGAGTTCACAACTTACCAAAAATCTCCCCATAAATATAGACTTCCTTAAAACGTTTGAAAAATACCAATAGATTGATTTCTGAAACATAATCCCCATATTAAATACACTATCCAAAGACAAGGTGAGAGTGGGGAATAAACATATACCTAGAACATGGAGAGATATTGGTTTAGTACCCATGTTTCACCTTAGTTTGAAAAAAATATTCCTTTGATAATGTTTTTTTGAAAATTTCATCAACTTATTCTATTGTGGGAGAATAATCCAACTTGAGTTAATTATTTTACACATTCTATTATATTAAGTGATATTAGGTATAAATATCTTTTAAATGAGAATTTTGTATTATTTTTTTGTGATATTTTTATAACTCTGATTATCACAACCCAATAGAAAGGGTGACATCACTTAAACTAACAAATTTTCCAACAGAGTCTTTATTCACATTAGTGGGGTTGTGGCTTTAGTTCTACAGACACATTCAAATTCTAAAATGCAAAGAGTTGGATACTTTTTAATTTTATTGTTCCAACTCACACAAAATTCTTCAAGAAATAAAAATCCACCTGATGTATATATTCTATCATCCACACATCCTACCCAATCAATTTCTGTATATTAAAAAACTCATCCTCACTTATTGGATTTGATTCCAAAATCTATTGTGCCTCTAATATATCTAATAATTAATTTTACAATTAGTATATGATATTATTTTGGATTAATTTGGAATCTTGTACATAAGGAAAAAATATACACAATTTATAGGCTTGAATTTTTCAGATATAACAAACTTCTATTCAACTTCTAAAAATCTTTATAATCCAGTTACTTTACATATCTATTTTCAGAAAACTCAGATCCCACCGAAATTAGTTTACAACAAGGTTTTGAATTTACTATTATAAACTTCTTAAGAAGTTATTATGGATAATAATCTTGAGATATAAAAATTAATTTATTCTTTTTTGAGATTTTTAATCCAAGAATAAATTTCTTTTCGCTGAGAATGGGAATTTAAAAAAACTTCTTCATCTCTTCAAAAAAATATTCACATGTTCATTCATCTTTACCATAAAATATAATATCTTCATTATTTAAAATAACAATGAGATAAATCTCTTGATTTTATTTTATGTAGATATTTTTATGGACTATTTCTTTCTTGAAATTTAGAATCCATAAATATGAATCTAATTTGGAATACCAATATCTTGTTTATTTCCTTAACCCATAAAAATATTTCTTCAACTTTCAGACATAAATTTCATCTATATCAATCACAAATCCACAAGGTTTTTCAATATAAAATCTACATCATGTTTTCCATTGAGAATATGATGATTTCACATCCATCTGAAAATTTTTAAAACCCCATTGTGGGGAAATTTCAAGGAAGATTCTAATTATTTTTAAAGATTAAACAAGAGAAAAAATATCATCAAAATCAAGGCCTTTAATCTATCAGTAAAATTTTCAAACCAACAATGTTTTGTTTCTTATGAATTCACCATTTTCGTTAAACTTGTTCCAGAACACCCACTTTATAGAAATGAAATTTTTATTATTGGGTTTAAATATAAGTTCCCAAGGATAATTATTCTAAATCTATTCCTGTTCTACATTCATATAATGAATCATATCCTGAGGCTCAAAAGCATCATTGACATATTTAAGATCAACTTTTTAATACAAAAAATTATGTGTTCAACTTTTAATATTATTCTTGTTTAAATCCTTTGTTATTAATCACCAATAATATTTTGAACTCCCACCTACTTCTTTATCCTAGGATGATATTTTCCAAGTTCTTCCTCATCACTGGAAATCCATGAGTCTGATTATTCCATCGTTATGGAATTACCATTGTAGAGTTATTTTCATGTTTCCCAATAATAATTATTTCATATATTCCTTCATCATCTTATGTATATGTTTGTAAAAATTCTTCCTCATAATTTTTTTAAAAAATATACGTCAATAGAATCAAAAATACTAACTATTTCTTTGATGAGACATATATATCATCTACCTTCTAGAAAAATTCCAAGACAGATTCCATCCTCAACACTTTGATCAAATTATACATGATTTCCACCTATATTTGTTTATGATAGATGGGATCCTAAACACTAATAAGTCATTAAAACTTTGAATTTCATTGTACAAAATTTTATAAGGCGTCATATCAGAACATGGTCTATAGAAACACTAATTCTTTATATCAACTACTGTACTCATTTCCTTCCTCTAGAATTAGTGAGAAAGACTATGTTCAATTATAATTGTACGCCATAACTCTACTAAAATTTTATTCTTCCTTTAAATAACACTATTTTTTTGTGTGGTGTATGGTGATCTGAACACATGAATAATTCCATGTTTTTCAGGATAACTTCTGAAATATTCAATCTGGTATTTACCACCATTATCAGTTCAAAATTTTTTCACAAAATATCCATATTCCTTTTCTTTCTCTTCTTTTGAAAAAATTAAAAATATTTAGGGAATATAATTTATGTTTTAATTAAATAACACATGTGATATAAGTAAAATCACCAATGAAAGAAATAAATTACATATCCTATAAATATAAATGTTCATTATTTAGTTCAAAAATATCAAAACGAATTCGTTTCATAAGATAAACCGAATGAATTTTAACTTTCCTGTGAAAAGAGTCTGTAATATTCACTTTCTAACAAACTAAACAACACTAATATCTTATTCTTTTCGTGTCAGGGATATCATGAACACTATCTCTCTTAGATAACTTGATCATATTTCCCTATCAAATATTTCTCAATGTTCTATGACACATATAATTTTCTTCCATAATTCTTAGATAACATGAATTTTGTACATCACCAACTTGAAAAAAATTTCATTTTTTATGTTAGCCTCTTGTAAAAACTTTTCAATAATCAATTATTTTCATAATAAAAACATTTTTTCTAAAAAAAACTTATTTCTTTCATCAAAAAAATGTGAAGAAGTCAATAGGTTTTTTCATCCCATATAAAAGCAAATATTTCTTAGATTTAGTTTTTTTTTCTTTCCCAATAATAGAAGATGAAAAATCTTTAATTCTCAGTGATTCATAATTTCACAACATTATTATCCCTTCATTAAAATATTTCACATTTTTAAATAGCTTTAATTTTTTTTCAAGTGTGAGGAGAACCCACTATCTAAAATATAGGGTTGTTCTCTCTTGGTATCTTTTAGAGTAGTTTCTATAACAAGAGTCTATTAATTCCATTTATATTCATTCACATACATCTTATGATAATTTTTATAAACATATTTTTTAAGGGTATAAAAAAATACATACTTTGGAGTTATGTATAGGTTGTTCATACCTATCACAAATAATTTTCAGTGGTTGGAAGTTATTTTCATATTTTAAAAAAACTTTCTCAAAACTTATTCTTGGAGAGGATTCCCCCTCCCCAAAACATTATTTCTTGAAACTCATAAAAGATTTATAGTTTTTTTTGTTGTACCAAATAATATTTATTGTATGTAAAAATGAACCAAAAAACTAGAAGGAACCATAGAATAAATATTGTTATCTGTAACTTCCATGTCTGGAATTATAAACATGTTTTTAAAAAGCATTCTTTCCTTCCATATTAAAACATTGTTGAGAGCCAAACCTCCTATAATAAACTAGAATATTTTTATTCAATTTTTGTTTCTTTATAAATTTAGTGGAATCAGAATTAGTAGAAGCCTTTGTTTCATACTTTTAAATTTTATAAAATTCTGAATTTTAATTTATTTTTGGTTTTGTCCATATACACGATTTTCTCAACTTTCTTCTTATTAGAAACATCTATAATCTTATTTTCGACCTTTTAAGACAAATTTTTTTATAATTATCAGGTTAAAACCTTCTAGAAAATTAACTAACTATAGATATAGTGTTCTTGAAACTTATAATTCCAGGCTTATATTTAGAAAACTTTTGTTTAATAAGTTCAAACTCCCCATATTTCACTTTTAACTTTACTTTAATAAGTTAATTCTGATTCCTTTTGTTTTCAATATTTTTATTTAAGTAGTAAATACCTTCTAGAAATTTATATTACTATTAAAGAAGGTATTATTAATTATTTTATATAGAAATTTCCTTTTTCTACTTCTTGATTTCTCTTTCTTGTCTTACTCTTTTAAAAGATACTCATTCAACTACCTTTTCACATGAAATTCTAACTGAGTCTCTTATACATCAAAACTAATGTGTTCATAACTAAAAATCACTTAATCATTCAATTTCTTGATAATCATGTTTACCACAACAGCTTTATAGAATTTTTCATCTTCATCTTCACTATCAAAATCTTCAAAATCTTTATAAAAAAATCATCCTATTGGATTTGGAAATTTTTTATCTTTTCCCATGGAATAGGGTTTTGATTTGTCAACTTATTTCTTCCAATAAATTCTTGTCCTTCTATCATATTCATCTAATTATTCTTAATAATTTATTTAAAATAAATTTTTAGCAAAATTACCAAAATCTTCACAGCCAAAACCTTTCATCGGTAACTTTCTTGTTTGCTTACCGATATATATGATGAAACTATTAGAAAAAATGAATAAAATTTAAGGACCCAAACCCTATTTCTTAGAGCTTGTGCCTTCTTTAATTACTTTGGAATATAAATAAGGAATTCATATCCTGATGGAATGAATAGATTAATAGTATTTTTTAAAAATGATACATACATAAGTTCAACATTATAAATTGAAAGGAAATTCAACATATCAACTTCATCTAAATCACACATAATCTCCTAGATTATCCTTTCAAGTCATTCATCATATAATTCTTCACAACATGGGGATACTAAAACTTGTGAAAGGGATGAGATCAGATGATCAATAAGGGTAGATAATACAGTATAAGAAATTATAAACATACACTAGGGATGATGAATATCTAAAAATCTATGAATTTAGTAATATACTTCAGTATAATATGGCAAGAATAAAAACTAATTAAATTATTAAATAAAACATAACCATGGATATTTTTCTAGTCAAATAATCACATGGACTATCAATCTCTAATTTCATAATGAGGGAATGTATAATGCCAGACATTCTGAAATATACCATCAAGGCCTCAGCCAAGAAACCTAAAAAGGATTATGGCCTTGGCCAAAACCATATTTGAAAACGGGAAAGGCCTCAGCCAAGTCTATATCTATTTTGTCTCATGAGACCTACTGATACATCAATGGAAAATAACAGGCCCCACCAATCACTTTTTAATTCTAATGCATTCCTCTTATGAATGGTGAAAAACATAACCAACGTATACAATCATAATTAAACTAACATATAAAATGTTAATAACTTTCCCCAACCATTAAACATAAACACTAACAAATCTAAGTAACATGGTGAATGGTATCAAGATAGAACATCCACTATCAAACTAATCATAGACCATCCAATAATATATGGTGGATGATATCAAAACACATTAACCCCATTTAAACATAATTATCAACAAGAGTATTGAAATTGGTTAAAATACTCTTATAGAATCATCAACTACGTTTTTAGTTAAATACTTTTTTACATAGAAAATAAGAGTTATTTTTGAAAAATAATTGTCTACAAACAGAAGTTAATTAAAGTTGTTTTTTTCATAATAAAAATAACTTTCTTATAAAAATAATGGTTTTTAAAAACATTTTAAAGAGTTCCATTGAAAATAGGTATGAATTCGATAAATTACCTTGAATCGGGCTTGTATTTTGGGAAGAGTGTTTTGAAAGATCCTTTTAAAAAATGTAAGACCCCATAAAAGAATGAAGGATTCTAGTTAGTACCCATATATAGAATATTCAAACCAAATTTATGATGAGTAAATAAGAAACAATAATAATTTAATTGTGATTAAGAGAGATAAAGTGAAACCTGAAACAAAATGGAGGTTCATGTTGAAAATCCTTTCTATATGTCTGAATATGATCATCTCTTGAATGTGAGGTATTGGAATAAAAAATTAGAGTTATTAATAACTTCCTTTAGAACATAATATACACTTATTTGACTTATTATAATTTTAATAAGTTCATTTATGTTTGTTTTTATGGGTTAATAGATTCAATATCATCGTTTTTGGGTGCTCGTTTCATTAGTTTTCATGATCGGTTCATTTGTGTGGAAGTTGATGTACAATGAGATTTGAATTTTAGAATTTATGTCATATTTTATTAATGTTCATATATAAGGATAAATTACCATATGAGTTATTTATTTACTTTGGGTGAGGATAATCATTAGATAAAATTTCAATGATAAATACTTGGATTAATTTGGTGGTTTTTCAATCACCACGAACTAATTTCTTTTTATATATTAATACCATGTGTACCAGAATATTAAATTGGATATATTACATATATAATGATCATTTTTAATCATAAAAATGGTTTCATGACCATAATTTAATATGGTAATAGAATTTGAAAACCTGTCGTCCCTGAATGTGATAAATTAACACATCTCGGATGATGTTTTCATCTCTAGTATAAAAGCAGCGGAAATTAGAGATGATGATGAATTATTACATTATCATAAAAAAATTCTAGTACATGTAAGGTACTGTAGTTATCATAACACTTGGAGAAAAGGAGGCAAATAATGAAAAATAAATGAACTTGAAAGAAAATGAATGAAATGAAAAGTGGAATTTACCTCTTGAATTTATCTTCCTTGTGAGACTCTTTAGGGAAGAGGATTTGGTTGTTTGAAGATACCAATGGATACGAGATGTGGGTAGGATCTTGAGAAGATTATTTTCCAGTACATAGGAATGGATCAAAGCTTGACTAGTGTGAGATGATGAGGGAGTGAGTGGTGGATTTTATAGTGGAGGAGAGGAGTTATTTCCCATTATTTTAATCTTTATTTTATTATTTTGGCATGAGACTGTGAATAATGTTGATTCTTGTAACTCATATAGTGATAATTACCTGTGATCTCGAACAAAGTGTTTCTATATCATCCTTATATTACCTATGACTCAATAAATCTTGAATTTACCATTTGTCGTAAATTACTGTATTTTATTATTCACCAAAACTTCATGTATTTTTGAAAAACCCAAAAAATTCACCATATCCCTTTTTCAATGTGTATAATTAAAAAATGGATTCCATTTTATCCAAATAATTTTCAAAATATGTGAAATATAATTTTTAAATAAACTCAATATTTACTTGAAAAATATAGATTTTAAATTTAAAACTGATTTTATAATACATTAAATTATTATATGAGGTCTCATAAAGCAATCCATAAATCATAGGAAAACAAAATATTTATTTAACAATACATTTAATTAAAATTAATTTTATTAATTTATTAATTTAAAATTGTAATTAAATATTTATTATTCACAAAAATTCCAACACTTAATTGTAAATATATAAAATACTCCATTCCATTTATAAGGTGTCTTTATTTTATTTATAATTTAATGGGTGTGGTTACAATTCATAAGGTTTATATTACTATTCATAAGGGTATGGTACTATTTATAAGGCTCAATTACTATTCAGAAAAAAATGTATGTTGATCCTATCATACTCAAGATATCTTAATGAATACAACTCTGTATGTCAATTTTTTCAAAATTCTTAACAAAGAGGTGGAAAAATTATTTTTACTAGTTAGGTTGTAATAAAGTGGAATTTTTAGAGACTCGATGTTTCATGAATTTATTATTAAATTTATTTGAAAATCCTTGGGGTGTTACATTACCCCCCATTAAGATAATTTCGTCTTCCAAATTACCAGAATGTTACCTAATAAAAAGATTTGGGTAAGTCTTCATCATAAGTTCTTCAGGCTCCCACACCACCTCTTCAATTTTATGATTTTTACAATGTTCCTTTAATAGTTGAGTTGTCATATTCCTCAACACCAATTATTTAGTATCCATCACCTGGATAGTCTCTTCATACTAAGATAAGTGAGGTTCCAACTATATACCTTTAGAAGTGAGGACATGCATTGAGTATGGCATGTAGTATCTCAATAATGATACATGGAACACATTTTTTACCTTCGAAAGACTAGGAGGCATTTACAAACAATAACCCATAACTATATTTCTCTCTAGAATTTCAAAACTTCTAATATATCTTGATCTCAGTTTTCCTTTCTTCCCAAATCATATAACACACTTCTACAAAGATACTTTCAATAAAACATGATCTCTAACTTGAAATTACAAATCCTTCGTTTGATTATCATCAAATATTTCTTTCCTACTATGATATGATTTGATATGGGTTTGAATATTAATTACCTTCCCAATTGCTTCCTCCACAAGCTGTGGACCCACAAGCTTCCTTTCACCAAATTCATCCTAACATGTTGGTGTACGACATATCATTATAAGCAATGCTTCATTTGGTTCCATTTGAATGTTATAATTGAAACTATTATTTTAGAAATACTCCATCAAAGGTAAATAATGATCAAACATACCTTGAAAATCATGTGAGAAAGATCTCAATATGTCTTTTAAAGTTTGGATCGTCCTTTATGATTTCCCTTCAGTTTGTGGGTGATAAGAAGTACTCAAACGAAGCTCAGTTACCAATGTTTTCAAATACTTTCACAGAATATTGGTGTAAATTTTGGATCAAAATTAGAAAAAATTTAGAGAGGTTATCCATGAAGACTCACAACTCCATTTTTATAGAGTCATCCAAGGTGATCCAGGGGAAAATCTTCCCTTATAGTGAGAAAATGTGCAGATTTCGTAAGTCAATCCACAATTACCCATATTAAATCATTATTTCTGGGGGTTTTGGGTTATTTAGTATCAAAATACAAGGTGATGTAATACCATTTAAATTTAGAAATAGGTATAGGTTTTATGACTCATCTAGCATGTTGTCCTTTGGCTTTTACTTGTTGACAAACTAAACATCTTGATACATAATCTGCAATTTCCATCTTTATTTTATCCCTCCAAAAAATTTCCATGAAATAACTATATATCTTAGTGCTACCATTATGTATAGAAATTTTTTCCTATTGGAATCATCCAATAAATACCTTTTCTAGCATGGGTATAACTGGAACACAAATCCTCACAAATTTCATAATTTCATCTTCATAAATGAATTCTTGCAACTTCCCATTATTTACATCTTTAATTTTCTTTTACATATTATCATTATCTAGATGAGAACCGTTAATTATTTCCAATAAATATGGTTAGAGAACCAATATAAAGAGTAATGATGTTTCACCTTCTTTGATAATTCCCATGACCATCCTTACTAGATCCATAAGTATATGATCACTTTCAATCCTCATTTTGTTCAAAACTCCATGATCATTCATAGTTAATGCTTAAACTACCTTATTTTCCAATTATGGGTGAACTGTATGGAAAAACCATAATCCTTGAGTATTTTTTCCTATAATCATTTCCTCATGTTGAGTTGTTTATGTGATAAGATATATTTTAGAATATTTTGTTCTGTATATATCTTACATATTTCACCATAGAGATAATTTTTCCATATCTTCTGAGCAAAGACTACATCTTCTAACTCAAGATCATGAGTTGGATAATTCTATTCAATAATTTTTAACTACCTTGATGTGTAGGAAAAAACTCTATCATTGTTCATATGGACACTTCCATGTCCTTTCTTTGATGCATCACTATAGATCCCTAACCAATAATTCCCCAATGGTAAAGTTATGATCATAGAATTCACTAATATCCTTTTTAATTATTTGAAACATTACTTACATTATTTTGTTCCATATGAAATTAAACCCTTTATGAGTAATATTGGTTAATAGGTAAGATAATTAGGTGAATTTATCAATGAAATACCAACAACAACCTGATAAACCAATATGTACCTCAGTTATATTCATTTGTGTAGGACATTTATAAACAGTCTTTTTCCTCCGATAATCAATAGATATTCCATCCATAGAGACAATATGGCAATGAAAATAAACTGATTGAAGCCAAAATTCACACTTTCTAAACTTAGCATACAATTTATTTCTTCTAAGAGTCTTCAGAATAATTTTAAATTGTTTTTCATGATATTTTTAGTTTTAAAGTATACCAAGATATCATCAGTAAACAACAAAAAAATGTCATTAATATATTCCTTGAAAACCCAATTCATTAGATACATGAAGACAAAGGGTGAATCAGTCTATCCAAAAGGTATTAATCTAAACACTTCATTCCCACACCTGGTTTGAAATGATGTCTTTGAAATATCACCCTTTCTCACATGAAACTGATGATATCTAGATCGAAGTTCAATCTTAAAAACATATTGGTCTCCATGAAGTTGATCAAGTAAATCAGCAGTGAGATGTAGGGGATACTTGTTCTTTATTTTTATAACATTTATCTTCCTACAGTCAATGAAAAACCTCATAGATCCATATTTCTTCTTAACAAAAAGAATAGGGGATACCCATAAAGAAATATTAGGGAGAATAACTCCTTTATCACTTAATTCCTCAATTTTTTTCTTTAGTTAAACCAATTCCACAGTGGCCATTCTATAAGGAGTGTTCGATATAGGTCTTGAACCAGGAATTAAATCAATAGAGAATTTAACTTCCAACTCTAGTGGATGTCTAGGTAGATCCTCTAGAAACACATCAAGATATTCTTACACCGTCGTTACATCCTCTATTTGAACATTCCTTTACTAGACCATAGGTATTGTGTTATCCTCCTCCCCAATAATTGAAATCAGTATAACTATTAGGGGTGGATGTAGATAAGTATCTAATGGTGATGTTTCTTCCCTAAATATAAGGGATTCCACATCATTCTCAAAATTTTAACTTCCTTCTTCTTGCAATATATTTTGGAATCATAATTTGAAATCTAATCCATACCTAGGATTATATCAAATTCAATCATGGGTATGATTATAAAATCAATAGATAAAGCATGTTTTTATTCCATAATAGGATCTTCCTTACACATCTTCATTACAATGATACTTACCTTAGGGGTTTTGACTGAAAACTCCCTTGTTATAGAGAATTGGGAATATCTAATTTTTAAATAAAAGTAGGATAATATAAAGGAATGAACTAATCCATAATTAAATAAAACATTTCACAAGTATGAGGATATAATTATTGTATCTACCACCCCATTGTTAGAAACTTCAACTTTAGTAGTTGCGATTGCATAATCTTGGCCTTGCTCACTTGGAATCTTCTAAGACATGTTTCCTTAACACTTTGGAAAAGAATTATCATAGTATCCCATCTCCCTATAATTATAGAATTTAACATTTATAGCTTCTTTATTTACCTTGTAATCACCAGCATGATGGCCTTTCTATATACACTTTTAGCACACTCCTTTTCCTTTTAAGCAAGCACAAGGGTGTTTCCTTCCACAAGTATCGTATGTTCAAAAAATACCCTTTTTATTATTCCATTTATCCATTATATTCTCTTCCACCCTCTTATTCTCTTGTTTTCCCTTAAATTCATAATAGATAGAGAATTATTTCTCTATACTGATAGCAGATGAGACAATATCATCATATGATGAGAAAATCTAAGAGACTAATGCCCTATAGAGGAATGGTTTTAAATCATTAAATAATTGATCAATATTTCTCCTTGGATTACATATTTAATCCACAACATGTCTTGTTAACCTTGTGATGTTAGCATCATACACTTCAACATTCTTATCCTCTTTTTTTCTCATATTTAGAAATTTTCTTTCCATATCCACTCATTGTTCACGAGGAATGTATTTTTCTATAAATATTTACTTAAAATCCCTCCATTCCCTTTATTATATTTATTCCTCTTACTTTGTGATTTGAATTAAATACCACCACTTATCTGTATCTCCTGATAGACAATAAAATACCATGATAACCTTCTCTCTTTCATTACATCCCATAGTGGGAAATATCTTCTCTCAAGAATTTATCCACTATTCCTCCATGAATGTGTTTTTAGTCTCATAGAATGATGGAGGCTATTATCGCATAAAGTTGTCTGACATATCTCTTCTATGATGAGGATTCAGATACTCTATATAGGTACGGTTATTGTTCACAACCTGATTCAACTATCTTGGTATAACTAAAATTTTCTCCGCACCAGTCACTGCACCAAAACAAACATCATTATCTTGCATCAGAGGGAAATCCATACATGGGATATGCATGTTCATGAAGTTTCCATTATTTACACTAGGCATCATTTCTAAATAATGGAATACACTATATTAAGTTATGAATCATTGTGTGTAATATCAACTTACAAAAATACTTAGAATAAATTTAAATCCTATTCAAAGCTAATCTCATAATCATGAACATGGTTTCTTTGTGAAAATGTTTACATTTAATTCCTTCATAATGTTTTGTAAATAAAATTTGAATTATCCTAAGCATAACCCCAGGGAGTTTCAAACGAGGAGGATTGTTTTCGTGTACCTGGATACCCTGGTTCAAGCCCAAAACTCCTTATCAGAGTTGTTAATCCTAGGTACATCTATGCTAGAGCCACGTCCACTTACAGTATCCAGACTGGGATTTATTTTCTATAAATATCCACATAATATACTCCTTTCTAAATTTCTACGATGTTCTTTTATTTTTATCCTCAAAGACAATCTTAGGGTTTTGTTCCATAATCTATTTTTTCTAAATCTAGTTTCCATGTTTTCTACTAATGTTCTTTTAATACCAACTGTAAGGACCCATCCCTAGTTTCCTAGAGTGGGTGCCTTATTTAATTACATTGGAATATAAATAAGGATTTTTTATCCTTAAGTAATGAATACTTTAGTATATTTGGAAAAAAAGATACATACATAGGTTCAACAATACCACTTGAAAGGAAATACAACATATCAACTTCTACTTAATCACACACAATCTCCCTGATTATCACTGAAAGTCATTCATAATATACATGTTCACAACCTGGGGAAAATAATACATGTGAAAGGGGTGATATCAAATTCTCAGTAAGGTTAAATAATATAATAGAATAAATTATAAACATAAGCACTAGGAATGATGAATAAGGAAAAATGCATGCCTTTAGTAATAAACTTGAGCACAATATGAAAGTAAAAAACTCATTAAATAATGTCATAAAACATATCCACGGATATTCTTCAAGTATAATATTCACATGGTCTATCAATATATAGCTTTATAATGAGGGATTTAATAATGTTATATATTTTAAAATATACTATCAAGGCATCGAACAAGATATCTAAAAATGTTTAAGGCCTCATCCAAAAACATATCTAAAAATGTGCAAGGCCTCCTCCAAGTCCATAACTATTTTTTATCGTGATACCTATCAATGCGTCAAGGGGCTATTTCGGGACCTAATTTTTACTTGCTAAGTCCAATTAATTTCTAATATGAATGTGGATAAATATAACCAACATATACATTTATATTGAAATAAACATATGAAATGTAAATAACTTCCCCCAATCACTAAACATAAACACTACCATTCCATGTAATACGGTGAATGGTATCAAGATAGAACATCCACTATAAAACTAATAATAGACCATTAAATTATATTTGTTGGATGATATAATAAAACATTAACTCTATTTAACCACAACAATAAACAAGTGTGTTGAAATTGTTGAAAATACTCGTATAAAATTATCAAGTAATTCTTGAGATAAATACTCTTTTACTTTGAAAAGAATAGTTATTTTGTAAAAAAATTATAGAACCACAAGTGAATTAATGTAGTTTTTAATAATAAAATTAGTGATTTTATAAAATTAATGGTCTCTAAATAATGGTTATAGAGATCTACTTAAAATAAGTAGGATTTTGATACATTCCCTTGGATCGGGATTGCATTTCGGGAAGAATTTTTTGAAATATTGTTTTGTAAAATGTAGCTCCCCATAAAATAAATAAGGAGTATAGTTGGTACAAATATATAGTAAATTAAAACATAATTCATTATGAGAACATATGAATAAATAATAATATAATTTGGACTACGATGGACAAAGTGTAACCCAAAATAAAATGGAGGTTTGGGTATAATAGAATTACCTTATGCCCGAATATGTTCCACTCTTGAAATTAATGTCCTGGAATATAAAATTAGACTTATTAATAACATAATTAAAACCCTATAGAACATTTATTAGATTTATTATAATTTTATTTAGTTCATTTGTGGTAGTTTTTTGGGGTTAAGAAATTCAATGTCATCATTTGTGAGTGCTCATTTCATTAGTTTTCATGACCAGTTCATTTTTAAGGAAGTTAATGTAAAATGAGATATGAATTATTGAATTTATTTTATTTGTTATTAATTTTCATACATAAGGTTAAGTTTTCATATAATTCATTTTTTTAATTTGTATGTTGGTGAATCATAAGATAAAATTTCGATTATAAATGCTTGGATTAATTTGGTGGTTTTTCGATCACCATGAACACATTTTGTTTTATAAATTAATACCATGTGTAAAAAAATGATTCCAAAAAAATTAACTAGGATATAGTACATATATTATGATCTGTTTCAACCATAAAAAGGATTTCATGACCAGAATTTAAGATGTAAAAAAAAGTTGGAAACCCATCGTCCTTCAATGTGATAAATTAACACATCTCGGATGGTGTTGTCATTTCTAGTATAAAAGGATGGGAAAGGAGAGATGATGATGATTTATTCAATTAACATAAAAAAATTATAGTAAATTTAAGGTAATGGAGTTGTCATAACATTTGGTACAAATAATGTGTGGAAAGAAAAATAATTAAGTAACTCAAAAAAAAAAAGAAATGAAAAGAGGAATTTACCTGTTGAATTTATCATCCTTGAGAGCCCCTTTAGGGGAGAGGATTTGGTATTTTGAATAGACCAAGGGATTTTGGACTTAGTGAGGATCATTGGAAGAGTATTTGGTAGAACTTATGAAAGGATTAAACTATGATTTGTGTTAGAAGAAGAGGGGGAGATGGGTGACTATTATAGTGGATGAGAGGAGTTATTTCCCATTATTTTAATCATTATTTTATAATTTTTGTTCAAGACTATGAATTGTCTTGATTCTTATGAATAAAATAGTATGTTCATGTTAGTTTGAACCAAGTGTTATTACATAATATTTAAATCACCTATGACTCAATAAATCATGTATTTAGCATTTATCGTAAATTACTGTATTTAACTATTGACAAAAAATCAAGTATTTTAGAAAAAACACAAAAATTTACCATTACCATTTTTCGATGTGTAGAATTCAAAAATGGAATCCATCTTATCAAAATAATTTTCTAAATATGTGAAATTTAATTTATATATATATTCATTATTTACTTTAAAAATACATATTTTAAATTTAAAAATGATTTAATAATACATACAAAAAATAACTAAGGTCTCGTAAAATTGTCCTAAAATAATATGACAAAAAAAATATTTATTTAGGGATAAATTTCATGAAATTTAATTTTATTATTTTATAAATTTATAATTTTATTTAAATATTTATTAGTTACAAAAATACCAACACTTAATTATTAATTAATAAAATATTGTATTTCATTTATAAGGTGCCTAAATTTTATTTATACTTTCATGGGTGCGGTTAATATTCCTAAGGGTCATATTACTATTTGTAATGGTATGTTACCATTCATAAGGGTCATGTTACTATTCAAAAAAAAATGTATGTTGATCCTATCAAACACTAAATTTTTTACCTAACACAATAGTGTATGTCAGTTTTTTAAATTCAAAACACAGAGGTGGAAAATTATTTTTACTAGTTAGGTTGTAACAAAGTGGAGTTTTGTAGATACTCAATTTTTCATGCATTCATTATTAAATATATTTTCAATTAATAAGGGTAATATATAAAAGCTTATCAAAATTCTTTCAAACATTTTCTTCAGAATCAGAATCATCATATTCTTCTTCCTCATGAGTCTTATTGGAGACTCCTTTCAAAGAAGCTTTAAAAGAAATTTATTGAGCAAATTTTTATTTTATTTTCATAACATTATCACTTCTCATTTCAAATGAAAAAAGAGTTCTATAAATGTTTTATAGATATATTGTTTAAAAATCATTATCTTACAAATATTTAACTTTATAATCAAACTTGTTAGGAAGAATATGTAATATATTTTCAACAACATTTGAAATTCTAAATTATCACCAAGACATCTTATGGTACTAAAAATATAATCAACCCTTGTATAGATGTCACCAGTAGAATAATACTCACCCAATATTATATATTCATACTTCAGCCTCTGGATTCATAAATTTTCTTTTATTACCTTTGTATTAAATTCATAAATTTTTTCAACATGTCCCATATACCTTAACAGTTGTAAATTCCTTCACTCTAAGGAATTTTACATTAAAATTGATGAGATCCAAGTTTTCTTAACCGTTATATCACTCTCTATTTTTTCCAGATTCATAGATGTGAGAGGAATATTTTCAACAAGAGAGGGAAATGTATATATAGAAGCTTTCAGAAAATCATAACCATGATACATAAGATATTGAAACATTCGGCCTTTCTGGATATGATAGTTATTCCAATTAAAAATGGAATCCCCATACTGTTAACACAATTAAAATTTTCCACACCAACTTTTCTTTAAAAATGTTAGTAAAGATTAAATAAAGGAAACCTGGATTTGATACCAATTGAAAATAACCACACATGATCAATTGAATCATTAAGAGGGGGAGGGGTGAATCAATGATATATTTTTCATTTTATGTTACCTTTTTTGTATAACAACCTTTACCTCCTATTAAATATTGAACAGATTTTTGAAAACAAAAAATTCACACATCTATAGGAACCCAAGTATTAACAAGGTTCACTACTAAAAAACTGTAGGTAGTACTCAGATTAGTCTGTAAATAATATAATTCTACAAAATCTGTTAGAAAAAAGTACTTTTTTGTGGATAAAAAAAATCAAGAAATACCCTTAAACATGTGTATCACTATGATCAACACAATAGTTCATGGTATTCCTCTATAATGAATGATGAATATAAGTTTTTTAACAAGTTTAAAAACTTTGACTAGTTGGTTTCAAACAAGTCATTATACTGATTCAATAACTTCAACCTTTTCAATTATTCAAAAAAATCCTGACATTCTTACCAAATAAAAGGTAAAAACAACTTCTCTAAAAATTTTATAAAAACAAATTCATATCCCTAAGTTAGATTATACAATATGATTCTGTAGTCAAAAAAGAATTTTGAAAAGTTTTTCCAAAAAACTAGTCTTATTCGCTTCAATATTTTCATAGAACTGTCTTTCTGATTGCTCGTTCAGATCTAGAAAACGATAACAACTTCTTCTGAAGACTTCTTCTATCCAGAAAAATTTCTTCATGAAATTATGTTCGGAAACCATTCTCTCCCAAATATTTCTAAAAAAATAAACTTCTCTTTATCTCTCCCCCACACATGAATATTTTTTGAGCCTTTTTTACTTTTTAATCTATTTATAGGTGTCACAGAAGTGAAGTGGGGTGGAAACTATTTTTTTCTTCTCTTATAAATTTCTGAAACCCAAATTTCATTTTCATTGGAACTCTATTTTGGCATATTCCCAAAAATTATCAACACTTTTGAAATCTTATTGGATCATCCCAATATCTCCATAAAATATTACTTCTCATCTACATTTTCTCACTATGTCATTCCAGAAAATGTATCACTTTAAAAGTGGTATTCACTTATATTCACAAGTTCCAGTAGAGAACCTAGAAAATATATGCTTTCCAATTATGATGCGCCAAACTAGATGCAACTATTCTTCCATAAACATTATTGTAATTTCATAAGACTTTATAATATAATAATAGTATGATGAAATCATCAACATGCTTCAACCTTTTAAACTATTTCTTTATTTGAAAAACAAATCCCTTGACTGATGACACTGCTTCTGATAAATTCTAGCATCTGATGACTTATAGGTGTCATCATGTGTCCGATACTTTGTTCTATGATTCCCATCCGAGGAATCAGTGTCAGGTCTTTTTGATGAATCTTTCTCAAATTGAAACATTTTAAAACTCTTTTTATTTAACAAATGAAGACCAAAACACCTTCAGAACTCACTAAGATGATTTTATCTACATGAAAAAGGTTGGATATATTTTTGTGTATTGTTTGATATATTTTTTCTAGAACCCTTATAGACTCATCAGCTTCAATTTCTCAATTCATTGATTAGAGTCAAAAAATATCTACTCAATCACACTTCAATACTATGGTCTATCTAATCAATTTAGGAAGGTCTACATTCTAACAATGTTGGAATTTTTCATATGATGAATTTTCTAGGCTAACCAAATTTAGGATGGATTGGTGTTAAAACACGTCAAATGGATTGGTGGCTTACTTTTTTCTGATGGACTGATATCATCTCCGTCTTATTTATTCCTCCTACTAAGAAACTGATGGATCACTTGATAGATCAGTACGCCTGATAGATTTTCCCTTATGATTATTCAACTGATTAGTACTTATGTAACACCTATAACTTTTGAATAGTCAAACTCTCAAAAAAAAATTATATCTCAGGACCAGCACAAACCGATAATATATTACTAGAAGACTTAAACTCCAGAAAACCAAAAACTCAAGATTTTATCATGATTTATTCATGATATTGAGAAAATTCAGATTAGAAAATTTTCATATCAATTATATTTAAGAATCTCCAGAGAAATTCTAAATCCGATGCAATTTATCACTCTGTTATGAACAACTTTCTTCCAGACACAATATGAGTCAAAAAACTAGTTCTCCCAAAATAGATCATTAGAATAGAAACCTACTTATGATTAACATTCCTAATAAAATTCCACCAGATCATATAAATCTGATACTACCTAGTCAAAACAACCAATCCTACATAGTTATGTGATGTCATGAAATGAAAAAACAACTATCCAGAAACCACTTCTTCCAGTATCCGAAAAATAACATCCATCCAAAATGGTCCCAAAACATAGGAAATTTTTTATATGATTTAAATTCCCTAAGAAAAAATATAAATTCATTTAGACATGTGTTTATTCTTTTAGATATCACACCCATTGAACATTGAATTTGTTTAGCATCATATGTTCAGTAAGGATGCTTATTATTTTCTGGTATCATATCTTTCAAGAAAGAAATTTGTTCAGTAAAGCTGGTGTATACTTCATCTGTTACCAGTATTCAAATAATATAGCATTTATATGGAAAATAATGTATCATTTCTAGTACAACCAATATACAATGAAATATTTTTACAGTTCTTTAACTTCTCAAATAGATTTTACCAATAATATATTTCATCTTCAACTGTAATTTTCATTTATTGAAAATTATCTTCATCCTAATTTACACTTTTAATAATGTCCTTGATGTGATATTCATCATTATTAACATTTTTAATCTTATTATATTACCTACAAAAAAATACTGTTATCCAAGTCACTAGGTACATTCAATTCTTCCTCATAATTTTTCCAAAACTTATAACATTTATATATTATATGATAGATCTAATGTTCTTCAAACTCTTTGTGGCAAATTAGTCTTAAATAATAAGAACATAAACATAGAAAAATGATTTGATAAGGGTCGTATGCATGATATTTTACAAATGTGTTGATCTCCCTCATCCTAATACTCTTTTGACATACAATTGCAATCCATCCATTTTCAATTCATATCCATTCTATTTGATTCAATAATATTCATTCTTAACAATAAATAAATAGATACACATAAGGTTTGAGCTTATATTATTAAAAGTTTACTTTTTATGCACACACACACATAAATATATTCATTATATTTGATATAAATTTCTATTATATCAAAAACTTGTTAGAACATTTTAATATGAATAATCATATCATGAAAATTTATAATAAGATCTATTATTTATTTCCACATAGACATATCATAATTAATTCAATTTTTAGAATGGATTCTTCAAGGTAGATAATTCACTCTCAATCACCATCATTTTTCACATGAAACCTTTGTATTTTTTATAAATGTATAAGTATTTGGGATATATACATATATATGAATTAATATTTCACTATCAAAACATGTATCTAAAAAATATTTGTTAATATCTATTTTTATGCAGTGTTCGAAGGAATAAGGTGAGACACTCACATTTTAATGAATAATTTTAAATAGATAAAATTACATTAAAAATTAGACAAAATGTGTGAAAACACATTTTAAGTTCTCTAACTGGTCATTTATAAACTATTTCAAAATATCATATACAATGTTGTCTTGGAAATTATCATAGAAATAATAATGTCATAAAAAGAATAAATTAGTTTAAATGATCATTACATACGTCATATTTAAAAAAAAGTAAAACTTCAAACATATAACTTCCCATACCACAAAAATAATTTAATTTACTTTCATTCCAACAAAAAACCACTAAAAATAGTACCCATGGGGTTTTAAGGCAATTTTTTAACATTTTTAGTCAAATATAATTTCAAAATATCATACTATGTTACCCCATTAAATCAAATAAAAAATATATATGCACCAAATAGAAAATCATGCATTTTTGTTAAATATAAGTATATTTTAAAATGAATAAAGGGGCCATCACTGGACTGATGTGAAAAAATACGGAAGAAATAGAAGTCAAGGTATGAAATAAATTAAGAATATATACTATGAAAACTTGAAAACAATAATTTTATGGTGTGGAAAATAGTGTTGTGAGACTAGGAAGACACATGAACCATTTTTCAGGATGAATAAAAATATGAAGGTTATAGTGGACAACTAAAGAGGGGTGAATTAAGTTTTGAATAAATAATTATATTTTAAAACAATTTTAAATTTAATCCCCCAATTTATAAAAATATCCTACGTTGGTAAAGTAATAGAAATATATAATTTTATTTTTTCGAAGGATTTATCAAAGTCACAATCACAAAACTATTAAAATAATTTAAAAATAATTTATCATTTGAAACCAATATAATTATATCTAACACATTATATAAAATCATTGATTAAATCAAACTATTAGACTTTTAATTTGTGAAGGATTTTTTGAAGAAATAAACTGATATAAAAAAACAATGTAAGAAAAATACTTTAACACACAATGGAAATAAATACAAGAGGTTTGGTCTCAAGATGACAATTAATCTTATCCACTTGACATTTACACAATGCCAAGAATTGCTATTAAACAATAGACAGACCCATAGCTTGGATCGAGTTTTAGAGTTACAATTTCACAGAATGTATTCTAGGAAACAAACAACCTCTTCCAGATTTATTATTGGGACTTGAGATGTAAAATAAGTGTGAATAGAGTATCAAAGTACTCTCTAAAATAGTATATGATTTTTTTCTCTATATTTAAATAAATAATGAAATAAAATATTGAATTTATTTAAAATGGAGAAAAATTTAGAAATAATGATGGAGTTATTTTGTGTTTCGTCTTTACTAACAATTTGGGATGATCAAAAATGTCATTATTATTCTGTTTTATTATATTTAAATCTATCCTTAAATCAAATTAAAATTATCTTCACATTATTTATATTTTAACATGAAAAATAGAGTTTCATAGATAGCACATCCAATCCACTTTCTAAAAGGGACACTTAAGCTTGCATATTTACTTATTTATTCCATATAGTTCATCAATATTCACTTTTCTGTTCACAATTGGTTCCTTGAATTTTTTTTCAAAAAACCCAATAATCTAATTATCTATAGTGAGATAATAAAAAAATAATCCCTTGTACTGAGTAAAAAAACCAAAATCCTTGCATTTTCTTTGATGCATGTAGGTATAAATTTTAAAAATAATCATTCATAAATATTTTTACTTAAAAATGTATAAATTTATTTAAATTACTTAAAATATATATCAAAATATATAATTTTAATTTAATTCCATAAGGGTATATAATCTTAAAATAATGCAAGAATAGTTTAATTAGTGGTAGTAGAACTATCTTAGTAGTAGAAGATTTAGACTAGCCATAGTGGAACCTTCTATTGGAAGAGGATTAATCCTTGTGGTAGTATATTCCACATAGTAGTAGTGGAACCTTCGACTAGTGGTAGAAAAACTAGGCTAGTGGTAGAATAGTTGTACTGATAATAGCATAATAGCTCTTGAATTAACAATCTATTATTGACAAAGGGAGATTTAGATAAGTGGTAGTAGAAACTTATGAAAGTAGTTGATTTTGATGTGAATATAGCATGAGGAAAAAACACTTTCTCTGGGGGTAACACATTTCTATAGTGGTAACAGATGCCTAGTAGTTCTAGGAAATAGAAATATTAATAATATATTACATTTTATTATATATATCTTGTAATACGGATAAAATTATTTAAAAAAATTCCAAAATTTTGAATCATACTTCACCTAACACATAAATATATAATAATAAATTAAACATGATTTGTGAGGATTAAAAAAAGGAATTAATGGATTTATCCAATAATCATCCTATTTCTGTTGATGAGAAATCATAATTAAAAAGAAATTCAAAATATTAAGTTCCAATAGTTTTTAGAGTAAAATATAATCATAAAATAAACATAAGAATTAAAATTCACATGACTAATAAAATAATATGAATAGAAGAAAAAAAACATATAAGAGATACTATATATATATAACATACATGCTCTCCCCCTTTTGGTATTATAAAAAAGGTACAAAGAGAAATAGGAGTGTATAATAACAAAACAACACTCAATTTTCATTAATACCAATGGAAAAAGGATACAACTTTAAAAACAAAAAAATGCCTATAAGATTCTATCTCGATCTTGGGTCATCCTCATCATGAATGGAGGTATAATCTATGGGATATTTTACTTGTTCACTAATTAGAGCATGAGGTATGATATATGCAGTGGGATGTACAGGTGGATTGAAAAAAATATTGGTGGAAACAGTCTTGAGATACCTGACTACCTCTTATAGAGTAACGCCAAAATGGCTCACATCTATAGAAGAAGTCTGAACTATAACTAAAAAATTATATAAAACATTGGAAATTATAGGG
Source organism: Viscum album (assembly GCA_963277665.1). NCBI lineage: Eukaryota > Viridiplantae > Streptophyta > Magnoliopsida > Santalales > Viscaceae > Viscum > Viscum album. The sequence goes on from OY728161.1 coordinate 1,837,225,526, forward strand.
AAAATAAGTTGAGAAATGATTTTTTTTCTAGTAGTGTAGAGAATTAGCTCCATCAGTTCAAATGTGATGAATCCACCACCATGATTCATGGAAAGAAGAAATTCCTTCTTTTATTATATGAATATATTAAACTAAGGATTTAACACTTTCAACTAATTATCTTACTCCTTAAAGGCCCTTGTAACATGAATCATCCTTAGAATTAAACTGAATATATGAAACTAAAAATGTTCTCATTTTTTATAAATATTAGAAAGATATAACTTTATAGTATTATTAATTGTTTAAATACCACTTTTAGTATCATTGCGTCATACTATAACAAGCTAATATATGTTATGACCCTGATAATTTATTTTTTAAATCTCATCATTGATGAGATGTACAATAATCACTCAACACATGATGCAATTCTTCTTAAGAAATACTCCAGACTAAATCAACAGGAAGAGAAGTAGGTACAATAGGAGGAGGAGCTCTATAATAGTAGGTACCAATATAATTATATTTGTACAAATGCTATAAATAACCTGATCCTAATATCCTGGATCTGGTGCCTTACTTTATTATATTGTCATAGATATAAAACAGGAATCCAAAATGACTGATTCGTTTAGTAGTTTTGTAATCCAGATTACATACATGAACATTACATTACAAATTGAAAATAAAAACAATATAGAAACTCTGTTGGAAACATCTATAACTCCTAGATTATCCCTAAAAATCATTCATAATATACATATTTCCATCATGGGAAAAAATAAAACATAATAAAGGGGTGAGATCAGATGCTCAGTAATGGTATGTAATGTATTGGAAGCTCATATAATCAATAATTCATGGTGAATGACTAAAAACACATTCCATTAGAATATAAACATGATCATAATATGCGAAGAATAAAATCATAATAAATAGTACCATAAAAATAATCACATGACAATGAACTATAACTATGGATATTATACTAGTCAAATATTAACATTGATTATAAATTACTAATATCATAATGATAGGATGTAAAATTCTAGACATCTTAAAAATACCGTCATGACCTAATCCAAGATATCTGAAAAAATGGTAAAGGCCTTACCTAAAATCTATTTCTATTTTGTCTCATGAGACCAATTGATACATCGAGGGGTTATAGCGGGCCTCACCTTTAACCTACTAAGTCCTATTAATTACTCATATGTCAACTAAAAAGTTATATTTAAATTAAAGTGTCTCATACCACTACAAAATATTTGAATCAAAAACATGTATGACAATACTCTTATATAATCATTGACAAATTCTTGAGAGAAATACCATTTGTCCTTGAAAATAAGAGTTATTTTGGAGAAACCATTTGTATTTGAAATAAAAATAAGATTCTAAACATGAATATACCAAAAAATAAAGTTGAAGACAATGATCTTATATTTGAGGCATAAATAATTTCTAGTTGAAGTGAAAATATATAAAAATTTCATTTAAGAACCTTTAGAAATGTGCCACTTTAGTGTGGTTTATGGGAAAATACTATGAGTCTTTAAAGTAGAAAAAAATAATAATTTTGGTATATAACTAGATATGAATAATGATATTTTTTTCATGAAATAATGAATGATATTATAATAATAATGGCGTGATAAAAACAAATTATGGACTGTGTTTGAAAAAGTGTAAGAAACTAGATTGTTCCCACTAATCGGGCTTACTTATTGGGAAAAATTGAGAAGGGAACCTTATAAAATAATATATTCCCGTAAAATAATAATTAAATGATATGGATACATGATTTAAAATCATATGAAAATAATTTAGAATAATTATATAAAAACAATGAATAATTACATTGAAGTAGAGAGAGAGAAAATGTAACTCGAATGAAGAAATGGAAGTATGGGGAGAATCATTACTAGTTTATAATCAATCAAATAATAAAACCAATGAAATTAATAATCATAAAATATAACATTTAATACCATGAATATTAATATATTAATGAAATGATACATCAAAAATCATTATACATACACCACACACAAGAAATAACATTCAATATTGTATATCCCAAATAAATAAAAGTAAGATGAGAAAACCCTTACCATATGCCCGAAAGTGTTCATCACTTGACCTTAATATCATGTACTAGAAAATTAATTAAATTAATTAATTAATACTGAAAATTCAATACATGTATTTGATTTAATATAATTTTATTAAGTTCGTTCATGGTCATTTTGATAAGTTATAATATACAATTTTATCATTCTAGAGAGTTCTTTTCCTTGGTTTTCATGATTGGTTTACCTCTATATGAGTATGGTAGTGCATGTAAAATGGATATAGATATATGGAATTGATGTTATATGTTATTAATGTTCATAAAAATTATTACATAGTTATATAAGTCTTTTATTCTGGGGTGTGGCTGAATCCTTATATAAGATGTCAGTGATAATTTTTTAGATTATTTTGGCATTTTTTTATCATAAAAAATTAGAAATGTTTTATTAATTATCCTCATGTGTATATAATTGTTCAAAAAAATTACATAGGATTTAATACTTATATTATAATATTTTTATCCATAAATATGGTTTTATGACCAATCGTGAAGGCGTTAATGGAAAATGAAAATAAATTATCCATGATGTCAGCAAATTGAAAAATCGTGGGTGTTGTTTCAATTTAGAAAATAAAAGAGAGATATTAATAAGTTTTAAGATGTATATTCCATTAATATTACATAATTATAGTATATAAATCATACTAGATTTATCATGCCACTTGGATAAGGGGACGTGAGGAGAATATAAAAAAATAAAACAACTTGGAAAGAAAATAAAATAAAAAGAAAGGGGTTTTTACCGCTTGAATTTATCCTTCATTAGAACCTCCATAGGGAAAGGTTTTTTGTTTTTTTATTAGAAAACAAATCTTGGAGAGTGGTGTTTTTGGATATAAACATTTACGTTTAATAAAAATATCAACATTTAATTAATAATTTCTAAAACGTTTATTTTGTTATACCATGCAGAATTATATCACATTACCATTTATAATATTACGTAATTTTATTTATACTTTCATAGGTTATTTTCATATTATAATCATAAATATACTATTAATTATAATGAAAATGATAGTTTTATAAATAATAGGGATTTTCACTATTCACTAGAAAATAATTTTTTTAAGAAAAATTTCAAAATTTCACCCTAAGCTAATTTTAAAATTCAGTTTTAAAAAATGATGTTTATTTTTATCAATATAATTTATAAAGGTTTAAAAATATAGTATTAAAACAATTGAACCATTAAAAGGCGTTAAAACTATGTTTAGAAAAATATAACCTTTATGTGAAAAATTGGATTTATTCTTATCTTATGCCTCTAAAAATATTTTGGATGAATGTAAAAGTATTTGATTGAATATATAATATATAAATTTAATTAATAACATTCACTAATATTTATTCATTTAATTTTTTAATATGAAATGTCATTGTGGGTATAAAAATAGTTTTATAAAAGTACATCCTTCATATTAAATTGCTTTTCATTTATAATTAATTCATAACAAATGAGTTTATTTTACAAACATGTGTAATGTATATTTACTTAATATCATTAATTCCTACCATTCATAACATCTATATGATAACTATAATAATTAAATAATAATATTTACTCATTTTTTAGCTCATATTATATCTATGAAGTTAATTTTAAAAAGTTGAATACCATAAAATCATGGGGTGTTACATAATCTTCTTAGGAATAGATTGATTAATCCAATTCAAGTCCATCCTCATGATCTCAAAGGTAGAGTGAATAACACTAATATTGTCCATTGAATTATTATAATCTAATTCCAATTATTCAATTGCCAAGAATAATTTGGGTTAGAGATGATCCACAAAAAGAAATTATCAAAGATATGTCATATTGGCTAAGACACCTACCATGAGAGGCAGAAGGGTTTGAAAATCTTGTAACAAAACCCAAAATATATAGATTAATGGAATTCATGTCATCTCATGTCAAAATACTGTAATGCGGAAGATGAGATGGAGGAGAAGATATCTCCCATATAAGGTATGGTGCAATATGGGAAGAAGGATATCTTAGACCTATATCCTCAGTACTAACTTCCTCATTATTCACTAAAGAAGCGACTTCTACTTCAACATCTCTAGTGGGATCCTATAAAACATAATTCTTTAGGAACTCATCCTTATCATTAAACTCCACCAAAAATCCCTTAGTATCCCTCTAAACATATGAAATGGATGGTCAACCTTGCTTATGTGGGATTCCCCCATAATCATCAGCATCATCAGAATCCGAATAAGATATTCCAATAATACCTAGACTTGGGGACTTATCCCCTTATTCATTTCATCTCCTACATAATTACTCTATATGATTTCATCAGTTTGACCAAATTAACCATCTAAATCACATAAAGAGTGATCTGATATCACAATGAAATCTTCTACAATCTCTAAAGTAGATCCAAAATACTGGGAATCATTGGAAACCTTAGTATCAGAGACCTCATCATATTTAAGTAACATTTCCTTAAAATTTTAGTAGACATGAGAATCAAGAGGACTAAATCATACATTCTAACTTATAGCTATGTCAATTTTACTTCTAACATCAATAGATAATTCATATAACTATTCTCCCTCTCCAACTAGAATACCCACTTTAGATACCTCTTCATTAGAGGATTAGGAAAAAACATCATCTTATTCTAATACATGATCTACTAAAATCCCCAGTCTGATGGGACCCTTTATTGGATTGAGGTTATCATCAATCCTTTCACTATCAACCACCCATTTCTTCTACTAGGTATTCGAATTGACTTTCATCCCCTACACGTGTTTTTCTGAAAAATAAACCACCAAATTTAATAATCTTATATTCTCCTTTGTGAACAAAACCTATATATTCTAACAATGTATATATTATTTTAGGATAATGTAAAGAGTTTATATAGAATTAGTCTTATAAATTTCCATCATGTTAACCACAATGAATATTTAAATATTTATCTTGGCCCCACTTCTCATAACGTACATGAAGAAGATATAATCTAATATAAAAATAATGAATTCCCCCTTATTATGACATAACATATACTGGATGAACTTATAAAGAAGTATACACTCTCCATTGAGTTCTACTATATTATTTATTCTATGTCTTCCACTCACAGTAATCTTCGAAAGAGAATCCTCAAAAAAAATATTCAGTGTTTCTGATAAGATGGAATCCTTAAGAGTATTCATAAACTCTTTCATTAGGGAATACTTATCATTATCCTTCTATTTTAATGATAACACACATTCCTTTCCATCAACTAAATTTTTAATGAAATCCATAATTTCATTAAATGAAAACTTTTAAAAAATAGAAATCACAAATGAATCTTGGATAGAATTGTCAGTATTTCCTTGACAAACAAGCCATCCAACCATTCTCTTAAACTACCTTCTATACCAGTGAATTTATCAAATTCAACCAATCTGCTTCTATTTCATTCTCAGTTATAATGAATAATGAAACAATAAAGTGATTTAATGTATTGATTTGTTAATAGATCATATATTTTATTTCTTTTGAGGGTTTAACAAATCCAAATAACTATAAGAATGTTTCATGATATCCATTTTAGTACCAACACGAATGTTCAAGATTGATGACATGGGTTTCAGGGAGAAATGAAGAGGAGGTTTGGAGGGAAAACATGAGATAGGATTCAATTAAAACTCGTTATAGGTATTTTTATCAATCAGGGAACCAAAAAAAATTTACATTTAAAATAATTTTAAAAGGATTAATATATATATTAAGAGTTAACTAATAAAATTTAGTAACATTGTCAATAATAATTAAAGTATTTCTACCATATAATCCAATGATAACAACTAATAGACACATCCAATGTAATTATTCAAAGGAATCGTGCAGTGTAATCATCTAATATAATTATCTAACAAAACCACCTAGTATAATCATCCAACAAAATAATCCAATAGTAGCACACATTCTGGTAGAAAATTTGGATAGTATATAGATAACAATATTATATAACTCACAACTAAACTCTACTGTATTCAAATAAGATTTGGAATAAAATATGAAGACAAATTTACCATGCGTAAATCATGTCAGATAGATATTAATATATCAATTTTCAAAATATTTGTAAATATTTCAAAAAATTATGTTCATTAACAATGAATTTGAGTGTTATATCACCCTTTTGAAAATTACATCTCAAAATGTAGTCTCTTATATCAGGGTGTTTTGTCCTCGAATGTGACACCAAATTTTTTGAACTATTAATAGAACTCAAATTATAATAGTTTATATAGAATTTTAGGAGTTTATATCCATAATCTACTATTGTGTGTTTCATATATACAATTTATTCATATCAACTTCTTGTATCCATGTACTCGGCTTTAGTAGTGGATAATGAAAAAAAAATTATTATTTTTTACTACAACATAAAACTAAAGACATTCAAAAAAAGTGACATGTTTCATAATTGAATTTTATATCTCATGTACAACCACCAAAATCATCATATGAATAGATAATTAAGTCGAAATTTTTTCTTCTAGGGTATAATAGTCCTAATTTGGACATTATTTTGAGGTATTTAAAAATTATTTTAACAACAATCAAAAGAGACTCCCTAAATTTTTCTTGAAACCAATCACCCATACACAAAAAAACATTATTTGTGTTCAAATAGATATTAATTAAGTAAAACCCAAAATAATACCTTTGTAAATAATTGATTGACTGGATTCCTAGTGTCATCAAGATCCTATTAAAAATTGGTTCTCATTGAATTTTCACTTCATTTTGAGATATACATGCCAAAAAAATTTCAAATATCATTACTATACTTAATATAGTTTAAAATAATTACTTATTTATTTTTAAAATAGATAACCAAGAAATTAATTTAGTTCACCCATAAAACCCATTTCAAGTTCATTTTGGATATGCATGGAAAATTTACTATATAAAAAAATCTCTTAATGAACAAAATTTAATATCCTAAACATAAATATGAGACACCAAAACATCTTTTGAAGTTATTTTAAAAAATAAGATAGAATCAAAATCAACTTTTGTAAAACTATTTAAAATAATAATAGTATTGATCCTATCATACCAAGCTCTAATAACATATTTTAAACCATAGAGTTCTTTCGTTAATTTAAAAACCTGATTTGGAAAATAAATATTTGAAAAGATGAGGGTTGTTTAGAAAACATCATAAAAAATATAACCATTAATAAAATAACTATTAACATCTATTTGATATAATTTTAAATTTAGAAGTGTTGTATAAGAAATTAGTACCCTAATGAATTCAAGTCTAGATACAAGTGAAAGGGTTTCTTCATAGCCATTACCTTCTTCTTGGAAAAATGACTTATGCAACAAACCTAACTTTATTTCTAATAAAATTTATAGATTCATTATCCATATTTATATATACCCATTTCGTGTTAATGGTCGAATAGTGTTTCATACTATCAACTAGTTCTCATACACCACTCCTTTCAAACTAATTTATCTCTTTTCATATAGACATTACCAAATGTTCATCACATCTTTCCTATTAAATGTTCTTGGGTTAAAGTTATGATAATAATTATTTGTTTTTTAACTTGGTTTATGATAAATATACTAATTTTAGTTCTGCTATTTAAATCCCCAATAACAACTTCTAAAAGGTTTTTTATGTGGGTTCAAATAATTTTTGTTTAATTTATTTTTTTAGTTTCTATTATGGGTATGGTTCTTCTAAAAGTTAATTGGTGGGATGTTTTCATGTAAATTACCTACATGATCATTGTCTTTGGAGGTGTTATTGATATTAAAAATGGGCATATCATCCCCTATTTTTTTTAAAGAAACGTTAGGTTTATTTGTATTTAGATCCAAAAATGTGACATGAAAATATTCATCCCCCAACCTTGTTCTTTTATTAATGACTATAAATAATTTAATAGATTTTAGAATAACTAATAAAAAAGCATTCATCTCTCTTGGATGAAAAATTATCCAAATTTTAATTTATATTAAAATTATAAACTTTACAACCAAAATAATTGAAGTACTTTCCTTAGTCCTTATCCCATTAAATAATTCACATAGAGTCTTATTTAAAAGATGACTTATTAAGACTATTAATTACATAACAGTCTATGATTACAATGTTGCCACAAAAAATACGCTAGTATTTCATACTCAAAAATCATGTTTTAAGCTATTTCTTGAAGGGTCCTATTTCTTTTTCAACCACTGAATTCCATTGAGGTGTTAAAGGATAAGAAATTTTATCATTATATCCATGTTGTGAGCATAAATATTCAAAATATTGATATTAGAACTCAAAACCATGAGCACTTCTCATAATTATAATGTTAAGTCCAGCAAGGATCTCTGCAAATTTTTCATACTTTACAAAACACCTACAAGAATATATTTTATAAGCTAATTAATAAACTCATTTAAACCTTGAATAATCATAAAAAACTACATATGAATAAAGTTTTCTAGATAAAAGGGAAACTCTATATGGTCAAAAAAGTCATCAGGAACTAGTTATAGAGGTTGATAGGTAGAAAAATATTTATTTGGTTTGAAAGAAACTTCATGTCAATTTCTCTTTTTTCATGGATTTTACACTTTGTCTTTTGGGAAATCTATTTTATGTATATCCTTGACTAAACGGTTTTAATTTAAATTTCCAGGAGATTAAATATTATGCTAGCATAATCTCCTATTTCAAAACCAAGATTTATGGTGAAATAAATTTATAAAAGAAATATTTTTATAAATTTTAAATTTAAACCAATTGTATAGGAATTATAATTTCTCCACGTAGTAAATAATAAATTAAATTTGGAATAATAAATATTAAATCCATTTTTATCCAAATTCACATCATACTATCATCACACAATTGATATATTCTTAGCATATTATACTTTAATTCATTAAAAAATGAACCATTACAAATCCAACAGGTTTTAGAAATACCTACTTGACCAAGTCCAATAATTTTTCCCTTTTTCATTGTCACCAAATGTGAAATGTCCAACATCCACAATGGTCAAATTATGAATTATTTATAAGTCTCCAATCATGTTTTTGTAATACCCACTATCAATATAATATATCTTATTATAGTGTTTTTTTAAGAAGGATTCCTGCAGTCAATCAAATACAAAATCATTTTTATACATAGATCTCCTTGGGTATAGAAAGGATAAAAATTAAGGCCTTAGGATTCGATATTGTTTTAAAAGATTTATTTTAGGATTTAAGAATAAAATTTAAAGAATTATAAAAATAAGATAGTTTTTGTCTAAACTAGATTTCTCTAGATTTGTATGTTCCAAATTACCATCTTAATGCAAAAAAAATTAGTTTTTTTATTTTGAATAAAAAAACATTATTTATTTTTCATTCATATCTAGCATAATAACAAAAAAAATCTTTTTGTCATGGTATAATATGACTTCTCAAAATTTTATTAAGGGTTTCAGTTCTTACTTCAAAAACATTAATGTATTTCATTATTTGTTGAATTACTAATTTTAGGTCATTATTTTCCTTGAGAATCTATTGGTTCTAATCATTTTCAATAGATATATCAGATTTAATACAAGTAGATAAAGCATAATGTTTTTAAAATACATATATTTATCCTTAATCTCAATAAATGTATCTTATATCGTATTAAAATATTCAAATATATATGCACTATAAATATAATTTTCATCATGATTTTCATTCTCACGAGTAATAGGAATAACATTTGTTAACTTAGATGTGTTATATATAAAACACATATTATCCATTTCATTGTTGTGTTCCCATAATGAATCAGATTCATTGGAATTATTCAATGAGTCACACAACATTTCTTTCATTATCGTTTAGTATTTCTTTCCTTGATCCTCATATTTATTTTTTTACATTAATTTCAGACAGTCAACTTTGATATGACTTTTTCTCATACACTCATGGAAGGAAAATTTTCTAAATTTTTCACCTTTCATGTAGTTTCCATTTCTATCATATTTTCCTTTTAAATTCTTTTTCCTTTAGAAAAAATTCTCGTTGTAAACCTTCTTAAATCATTTATCCAAATGGTTTATTTCCTCATCACTGTTAGTTTCACCGTTACTTCAACTGGTTCTTTTTTCCTTGATTACCTCTTTCGATTTTGACCAGTTGCTTCAATAAAATTAACCACTTTGATTAAACATATTCATATTTTACTTTATTCACTTCCTCATAGATCATCTATTTTCTAATCAACTAATTTAATAGAAGCTTGGTCATATCACATAATTCTCAAATGGATATGATAGTGCCTATCCGTCTATTATGTAAGCATCATAAAATCCTTAGCACTTGATACCTATCCTCAATAGTCTTTCCTATTACATGAATTATATTTTTAATTTCATTATACCTAAGGTACATATTATAATTATACTAATCATACTTCATTATGAATGTATCGTACATAATAGTATAGGTATTTAAATACATTTCATTAACATTAAATGTTTTTTCAGGCGACATGGATAAGGTATCCCTAATTTAAAAAGTGTCAAAATATTATGTTATTATATGAAACTAATATTAGCCTAATTCATAGTATATGGAATTCAATGCTTTCCAATTAAAATCTTAAGAAGAATTAGATGAATAACTCTAGTTTTCTCTAGAAGTTTTCAGTTTTTCATATTGATCTTCTATTACCATTCAAATGGTTAAACCAATAATTTCGAGTTGTATTTTCATTTTTATTTTCCAACAATCATAGTTAGAACCATTAAAATATGGAGGTATTTTATAGTAGTTCCCTCATGAATAGTATTATCCATAATAATAGAAATTAGAAATAAGATTAGTTTATATTTTAGGTTAAAAACATAATCCTAGTTAAATGTAGATAAATTAAAAGAATAAATAAAACCTTTCATACATAATGTTGGAAAATGTGGACAACTAAATAGGGGGGTGAATTGAGTTTCCAATAAAATTGTATAAATACATATTTCAATGTTTTTAAAGGATTTATCAAAGGCTCGATCACAACCTATTTTAAATAATTTTAAAATAAATATAAATTTTGAAACCAATCTAATTTTATAAAAAATGTATATATAAAATAGATTAAAGATCACTATAAAAGTATTTATTTGAGAAGTAGTTTTTGAAGAAATAAAATGATCTCCAAAAACAAAGTAAGAAAAAAAATTAACACACAATGAAAATAAATACAGGAGGTTCAGTCTCTAGATGAAACCTAATCCTCTCAACTTTATAGTCACTGACTTACAAGAATTTTTATTTAACAATTAAAGGATCGACAACCTGAATTGAGTTTCACAGTTACTACTTCACATAAAGTAGTATAGGCCACACATGTCCACTTACATAGTTATTCAAGGGAATTAAGATGTAAAATAACTGTAAAGATAATATAGGGTAATCTAGAGTATATTATTGGAACCTTCTGTTAATATTTAAACAAATAATGTATGCATAAATTAAAAGTATAAAATGGAGAATATGAAAAAAAAATGAACATGTTATTTTTTGTTTCTTTTTCTCAGATAGGATTGAGATGATCAGTAATGATATTTTTCTTCTTATTATGGATTTTATTAAAATATATCCTGGATATCAATTCAAATTTTCTTCAAAAGGTTTGTTTTATTTCATGAAAAATAATGTGTCGTATATAGAACACACAGTCTGATTTCTTGAAGGAACACTTAAGCTTGCATGTTTTCTTATTTCAACCAGCCAGTTCATCAATCGTGAATTTTTTGTGCTCGAGTGGTTCCATAGAATTTTAATTTTAATAAACACCAAATCTCCAATTATCAGTTGTATGATAATAATAAAAATAATTCATCTTACAAAGCAAAAAAACCCAAAATTTATGACTTTTTCTTTAACACACATGAGTAGTTGTTTTAAGAATAATAATTATTAAATCATTATACATACCAAATATCTGATTTACATTAAATGTAGTAAACTGGTTTTTGAAATAAATAATTTGAATTTAATTCCATACAGGCATGAGATCAAAGATCAATGAAAGTAAAGATCAATTCGAGGTAGAAGAATTTCTTAGTAGTAGAAGATTCAAACATGTGGTAGTGAAACCATCAAGCGATAGAATATTCAGCCTCATGGTAGAAGATTTAGCCTTGGTGTAGTAGAAACTTCAACTATCAGTAGTGAAACTAGACTAGTGATACATATTTTTATTGATGGTAAAAGAACTACTTGGTAGTTGAAAGCTATTATAGATAGAGGAAACTTTAGACTACTAGTATAGAAAATTTATGGTGATAGTAGACATCAAATTGGTGGTATGAGAACTATTTGTGGTGAAATTTCTATAGATAAAGTAGAATTCTTTTGATGGTAGCATAGAAAATTGGTGGAAGAGGATATTTTTATGAAGGATGCATGTTGTAGCGGGGAAAAATTATAAAAAATGCCAGAATTTTGAAGCTTCTATCATTTAACATATAAACAATTAGTAATAAAGTGAACAAGATTTGTCAACATCGAAACAAATAATTACTAGAATGAGCCTAAAAAACCAGATGCATATGCACTAAATCATTTAAGAAATATACAAATATAATATACAAATATCATACCATCAGTTGTGAGGGTTTGGATTTGTAAAAAATGTCCCAGGGGACCACAACGGAGTTTGGGTTCCATGGAAAGATTGAACTACAGGAGGAGAAGAGATAATTGTTAGGGATACTTTAAAATAATCGAAAGAGTTTTATCAAAACTAATACAAAACAATGATAATACATATATTTATCGATGCTAAAATGAAAATCAATTTTTATCATCACTCATTTCAATCATTATCGGCACTAAATATAATACTGATAAAGAATGGAATTTTCTATAGTAAATTAAGCACTTACGAAGTATATATTTAGCACTGATAAATACTTGTTTATAAAAATAATTACAAAATTACAATAAATTAGTAATTATATAAATATGAATAATAAAAATAATAAAAATATTTTATAATAAAAAACAATAAATATTAAAAATTAATAAATTAATAAATATGTTAAAAAATAATATATAATTATAAATAAAAAATTAATGCTAATATACAAGACATAAAAAAATTAAAATCGAATAAGGTATACTAATTATGTAAATTTAAAAATAACCAAAATGAATAAATATACAAATAAAAGAGAAGGAATAGTTTAATTTTCATTTAAATAAAAATGATTTATAATAAGTTGATAATAAAAAATGAATGAATAATAACTATATAACTATTTAAATAAAAAAAATTAAAATAAAAATTAATAAAAATTTATTTTTTAAATTAAAAACATATTAAACTATGAAATATTAATAAATAAACATCTATAAATAACTAATAAGCATGAATAAAATAAAAAAAAAATTAATAAATATTAAATATGAATAAATTACAAAAATATTAAAGGTGAATATGTATTAAAAAATTACATGTAATAATAAATCAATATATATTAAAAGGAAATAAACTATAATAATTAAAAAAAGAATATATTTCACAAATATTAAGAAACTGAATTAATAATTTTAATTATAAATGTCAATGAAGTTTTTTTAAAAAATTAAATATCATAATGAAAATAAAAAATATTTATATTTACTTTTAAAATAATAATATTTATTATAATTTACTAATTAATAATTAATAAATACACCCTCATACATACTATATAAATTTACACCAACATATATACAGATACATATATGCACATACATACAAGAACTTGCATACATGCACATACATATACATTCATATGCATCCATATATATAGATATACGTACATACACATATATGCAGATTCATATACAATCATACAAACAAACATGTACACTCATAGACATACAAATAAGCTACACATACATATATACATACATACATACATACATACAGACATACATATATATAAACATATGCATACACAATACATACATACACATATGTACACATACCTACAAAAATACACACATACATACAAATACACATGCAGACATACACAAAAATATGCATACATACAGACACATACATACAAATATAGGCTCAGGGGTTGGCACACCAAACACTATTGCAATAAAAACCACAATATGGTATGCGACTAAAGCCCACCCCAAATTGCTAACCACATATAAATGAATACCACATGTGATGTTGTTTCTATGACATTGATGAAGAATCATACCTTGGTTGCTCATATATGGCTACTTGTTTGTAGACTCATATGAATTTTCTCAGGAAAAGATGGAGCCATAAAGGCTATTATGAGCCAGCTAGGTGGATTTTGAAGAGAGGAGGGGAGGGTTTTCATGGATTTTCTGGTGGATAATGTGTGTTTGTAATTATATCTACTAAAAAACATAAAATTAATTATTATTAGTTAAAATTAAAATAATAATAATAATACGATAGAATTAGAAAAAAATAAAGAAAAAATAATAATAATAATACGGGTAAATTAATGAAAATAATTCAAAAGAATAATAATCAGAAAATTCTCCGGTGGCAGGTCAAAAGTCTTGGACACATAAAAAGAAAAAGAAAAATTAAAGGCATGGATATAATGATGAAAGACAAATACAAGAATAAACATCCCAATAAATGATAGAGTTATTAAGATTAATGAGATCCTATGATGGAGAAAGGGACTAGAAATGGACACTTTTCCCCAAATCCTCCTTTGAGATAACACTACCACAGATCACGTCTTACGTGGCACTTATTTTATTAGAATTAATTAGAAATCATTGATAAAAGGGTTAAATTTAACAACAACAGCTAAAAGCACTAATGAAGGTGGACCTTTATCAATGATATTCTTAGCATCGATAAATTTTTTTGATAAGGAATATTATTAATATATAGAATATTATCATATTTATATTCAAAAAATAATGTTTTTTATAAAGATTAATTAAGATATTCATGTATATAACTAATATAAATATGATATATTAATATATATTTTTTAATAATTAATATATATATATATATAATTTTTTAAGAATATTATTTATAATATTATAAATAAATAAATATATATTTAAGTAATTATAAAATTATAATAAATATATTTAAATACTTTTAAAATTATAATAAATAAATTTAAGTAACAAATAGTTTTATTAGATTTATAATTATATATATATATATTTAAATAATTATATATAATTATATAATTATATAATTATATCCATATATATAATTATATATCTATATTTATATTTTTATACATATATTTATAAATATTGTTATTTTTAATTAGAATTATAAATAATTATATTTATTTAAATAATTATAAAATTATAATAAATATATTTAAATATTATTTATTTATTATATTTGTAATTCCATATAATTATATATTAATATATATATATATAAATATATAATTTTACAAATATAAAAAATTAAATAAAAATATATAATTATAAAATTATATACAATTATATAAATATATTTATAAATATATAAAAATATTTATAAAAATATTTATTTATAATTATATTTATAAGTAAATAAATAAATATATTTCTTTATATATTTTTAAATAACCTTTACATTACAATAACTATATATATATATATATATTAAATTAATATATACATATGATTTATATAACTTTTAATAAAAATGAATCTTATTTTCATAATTTTATTTATAAAAAAATTATCAAATTTATATCAGTTAAAATATTTAATAGTTTATTTTTGTAAATTAATTACAACATGTTTATATAATTAAAATAAATATAATATTTTAATATTTTATTCAAAAAATTATAAAATATATAAAAGAATATATTTATTTAGAGATATATATATACATATTGATAATAAATAATTTGAAATATATATACATGTATAATTTCATATATATATATATATGTGTGTGTGTGTATGTGCGTATATACATGTGTGTATGTTTATATGTTTGTGGGTAGATGTTTATATGTACATATGTATGTTTTTCATTAATGTAAATGTTACGAATTCATTTTTTAATATTTTTAAAAGTAAATTAATTTATTCATTTATTTTTATATATTCAATTATGACCCCCTCCAAACAAAAATGCCACAATGAGGGGGGTATATGGTGACAGAGTTTACTGTTAGACACACTCTAGGTGTATATAAACTGTTTTTTAGGTTAGCCAGAGCAAGTTGATGATTAGGATGAAAATTTATATCTCGTGGATTATGGATAAGTTATTTCGGATTCATGGTCACTACCATATTTACCTTTTAAGTACTTGTAGATTCCATTAAGTTGTTTAGTACTGTATTACATTGCATGTTTCCACTTTGGGATTTATTTTATTTATATGTATGAGTAGGTTTTGTTTTGCGTATCCTTGTTATATCTCTCTTCCTCATGTATCTCTTGAGGTTAATGCCTCAATATGCATGTATATTATACCCTTCATGTTAATTTCCAACCCGAGGATTACTGTAGCCTTGACATTGGATGTCACCATCTCCCTTCCCTCATTATAGTATCTTTTGGGGGAAAGGGTCATGACAGGGTTTTATTAGGTCTCATGTTTGAGTGATAGGATAAAGTTCTGAGTTATGCATAGGTGAGGTGGCATTGATTGGTAGGTAAATGGTGTTAGATATGTTTATTAAGCGATGTAAACATGGGAGAATGGATGATACATGAGTATTCAAGGCCCTTGTGATTTGTTGAATGAACCTTGAATGTTATTTGGTATACTAATATTAATTGACACTAGTTATATGGTAGAGTCCTTGGGAAGGATCACACAACATTCTTCTTTATGTTTGTGTTTGAAATGGGTAGAACTTGGGATATATTAAAACATTAACAAGGTAATAAGTTATATAATTAATGTTATATATTATGTATTCCATGTTTAGGATCTCTATAACATTTTTTTCTTATAGGTATGGCTCCAATATGACATCCTCATCAAGTTTGTGACATACTTTTCAAGATCACCTTGAAGATGTTCAATAGGATGTGCCAGTAGTTTTCCATAAAGTAGTGGTTAACAATAATGAAACATAGGGGAGGACACTCTGAGTGTTTCAGCACCAGAGTGTGTGGAAGTACGAGTACTTTGTTTCATATACAATCGTGGAAGACTAGTTTTGTGAGGTTTAGATACATTTTAGTTCGATATATTCTTAGAAGGAGCACTGTGTATTGTTGGTTGTGGAAATGCTACGTGGAGTAGTGAGGTAGTGTTGTTTTTTGTTCCTTAGGGATGGCAAGGAGTCTATAGTCTCTTGGGAGATGTTCAAAGAAATTTTTTGATCCAAGTTTCTTTCTTTGACCATGATGGCAGCTAGTCGCCATGATCGATTTACCCTTTAGTGGGGTTTCTGTAGTGTACGTGAGTTCGAGATCCATTTCAGGACCCTTCTATGATGGTATTCTAACTGGTTTCCATATGATGAGGCCACGATGAAGAATTTGAAAGAGGATTTTCATCAACAAATTCAGCTCTAGTTCACCTCATTTATACCCAAAACATATCCAAAGGTGTTGGAAAGAGAAGAGGTCATAAAAAGGATGATATCTAGAACCAGATTGTTTTGAGAGGGGAGATGTTATAATTCCATACGAAGTAGAGCTGTGGTCCGAGGATCCTAGTTGTCTGGAAAAAAGAGTTTTCAATCAACTTGGGGTAGGTAAAACCCTCATCATCTCCTTTCTCTAGGGGCGGTGTATCTCAGACTTATTCCAAGGTACCAGATATGAAATTTTCTCTT
Source organism: Viscum album (assembly GCA_963277665.1). Lineage (NCBI taxonomy): Eukaryota > Viridiplantae > Streptophyta > Magnoliopsida > Santalales > Viscaceae > Viscum > Viscum album. Next base: position 1,837,243,428 of record OY728161.1, read on the forward strand.
GGAGGATGAGGTCATCTGTGAGTAGAGTGTTCAACCTTTCTGGGAAGTCATCTTGTTCTAGGCGTCCCACTCTAGGTTCCTCCATTAACGTAGTTTTAGCTGAGGCAATAGAAACATCATGCTCCTGTTTTAAGATTAAAAGAGTGGGGATAATGTAGGTAGAGGATAACCCTAGACTCTCCTCATCCTCATAGAGGCCATAGAATAGGTCATGGTTTGCTTCATATTTTAGTATTTCAAACTCTAGGTGATCCAGACATTGTTCGAGGCACCCATTCTTTTTTTTTATACATGGTTTCATGATTTGTTACATTCATGGTGGACACACTCATTTATATCACCTATCCTTGTCCATGTATTGGGACTTGAGATAGAGAGTCTTCCAGGGCCCTTGGCATTGTCTATGACATTTGGAGGTTGAGATGAATTGTGTGATGTATGTATAGACTATGATCTAGTGCTTGGGAAGAACCGAGCTTCGACATATTTCCTATGTTTATGGATACATACATATGAAATCGTCATCGACATGGTTTTTTTGTATTTGGTGAAGGATATAATGTATTTTTTCAGAATGATGGTTGTTTTATTTAATTTTAATGAAGATACAATGTTTTTTTATTGAAAAAGACCCTCATATGGGTCCTAATCTTGTTTTGTCTTTGTCTTCTTTGCTGGCCGAGTTAGTGTTGATTTCATCATAGGTTCAGCAGTTGGTGTTTCAAAGGGCTGTGGAAGAGTACCCAGATGTTTTTCTGGAAGAGGTTGTAGTGTTACCCCATCAACGGGAGATCGAGTTTGGGATCAATTTACAAACAGCGATGTATAATATTTCAAAGTATCTATATAATACAGTGCCTTATGAGTTGCACGAGTCACGAGAATAACTTGATGATCTATTATAACATGTTTTTGTTCAGATGATTGTGTCACCTTAGGGTGCACCATTTTTGTTTGTGAAGAATGATGATGATAGTTTGTGTATTTGTTACTATTATAATATCTTTAACCAATTGATAATATCTATACAATATCCTCTTCCATGTATTGATGATTTATTCAATTATCTAAAATGAGATAATTTGTTCTTGAAGATAAATATTTTTTCATGATATCATCAGATGCGGGTGAAGGATGAGGATATTAAGAAGACTTATGTAAATTATCATCATGGTATTTATGAGTTAATTGTGATGTCATTTTGTGTGATGAATGCTCTATATATTTTTATGGGATTCTTGAACATAGTGTTCATAGAGTTCTTGGATATGTTCATGGTGGTTTTCATTGATGACATCCTTTTATACTCTGCTATGGAGGAGGAGCATGAAAAGAATATGTGTGCCATTTTTGGAATTCTTCATCATGAGAAACTATTTGGGAAGCTATTGAAGTGTGATTTTTGGTCTTGTGAAGTCTGTTACATGGGCATGTAGAGTCCCAAAAGGGAGTAGTTATGGATCCTTTGAAGATAAAGGTTGTTGTGTCTTGGGAAGTCCCCAAGATAGTGGAAAAGATAAAAAGATTCCTTGCTATTGCAGGATATTATAGGAGGTTCATATCCAATTTCTCTCAGATTTCAACTCCTATAAAATCTTTGACCCCGAAGGATAAGACGTTGTTGTGGAATGACCAGTTTTAGGTATCTTTTGAGCACTTTGAGGAGAAGATGGTCAGTGCTCCATTTCTTTTTTTTTCTAGCAGAAGGAGTTCAGTTTTGATTTTTCTATGACACATTGCATCATGTCTTGGTATATGTTCTAATACAACATAGATCATTTGTTTCTTATGGGTCTCATAAGTTACATCCCTGTAAGCGTAACTATTCCGACTATGATCTTGAGTTGGTGATAGCGGTCTTTTCATTGAATTTATAGTTCCAGTACCTCATCAATGAGCATTTTTTTGTTTTTACTCACCATAATATCCCAATGTATGTCTTTTCCCAGCGTTACTTGACCTTGATATGACATGAGAGGATGAATTTCTTATTGGATCATGACTCTAGGATTTTATATATGTCATGAAAGTGGAATTATATAGCTGGTGTGCTGAGATTGAAGTAACGTAGTAATACCATACATAAATCATCGGATTCTTGGAGAGTGATGTAACAACTCTCAGTATTATATGTTTATATGGGATAATTTGGAGTAATATGTTGTCTTTTACAAATAATAGTGAATTTATCATTGGTTCCACAAGTAGAGGTGTTTCAGTTGAGGGATTCGGAGGTGATGGTCTGGAGACACTGAGTTGTTTTTGTCGATGCCCCTGATGGTTGGTTTGAGGTTGGAGAACAATGGGTTTCATTCCATTGGATTATTTTCTTTACTCCTATGATGCATGATATTTTTCTTCATGATTTCCATAATTAAACTTTAGTTGTACTTCCTGGTGCGAAAAAGATGTACATATCCTTGAGAGGTTAGTTTTGGATGGGTAGTTTGAAGAATGTAGTTATAGAGATTTTCTCAATGTTTGGTCTTCTAGAAGGTGAAGGATGAGCACCATATCCCCTGGGTTTTACTCCATCAGTTAGATGTCCCCCAATGGAAGTGGGTGGACATATAGATGGTCATAGTTCCCATTTTAGCTCAAGCTCAGGGTGTATATGTTGTTATGTGGGTGATAGTTTATTATTTAATGGAATCATCCAACTTTATTGAGACTAGAGAGTCGAGTTATGTGGATATTTTTATTGAGGTAGTATCTGGAGAAGGTGGTGAGACTCTACTGAGTCCCATGTATGATCATATATGATCAAGATCATCATTTTAACTCAATTATGTATAGAGGTATCCAATATAATTTTGGTTCTTATTTGTTCCATATAAGTACTTTTCATAAGTATATATATGGATAGATAGAGTGGAATATATAGACTATGGAAGACAATTTTCTCTCTTATGATCTAGATTTTGGAGGTTCGTGGAGGAGGTACCTTCCCTTCATTGAGTTTTGTAACAATCTAGAACTCTATCAATGAAATTTCAAATCCTTTTTTATTTATTATAGATCTAAAAAAATCACTAATATAACCGAATAAAAACATTATAAAGGAGTAATTAATGATAAAAGAGGTATTTCTAGAAGTTAAGGATCTTATACCAAGGAAATAGTAACTTTACCTTAGGAATAGTAATATGACCTTTATGAATAGAAAATCTAACTAATGAATATTAACATCACCCATAAAAGCATAAATAAAATTTAGGAACCTTATAAATAAATGTATCATATAATTATATCATAGTATAAGTAAATTATTAATTAAAAAATTGTTAATCTAAGTGAAGGTATTTTTGTAAGTCATAAAAATTAAAATAAAATTTTTATAATTAATAAAATGGTTTAAATTAAAAAAAAATTACATAAAATGTATTCATAAATTATCATTTTTTCAGCTTATGATATTAGGATAATTATATGAGACCTTATTTAATTTTTGAAATTGTTATAGATTTAAAATCTGTATTTTTAAAGGAAATGTATCGTTATTTTTATAAAACAAAGTTCATTTTTGAATTCTACAGATCAAAAAATTATTACAGTTATTTTTTGGATTTTTATTTAATATTGAATAATAAAATTCAGTAATTTACAATAAATGATAAATAAATGATTTATTGAGTCATAGATGATGTTTTGATGATGTAATCACCCTTGGTTCTATCTCATGTGAAATTATTAGTTTATTAGTTCATAAAAATCAACATTATTTCTTGTATTGAAAAAAAGAATAAAATATTGATAAAATAATGAAAAATCACCCCTCTCCTCCACTATACATACCACTCCTCACCACCACTTCTCCTCCCACCTATATTCCTTGAAGACTGTAAAATTTCTACCCCATACTATCCCTAAGACTCTCCCTAATTTTTAAGATCTCTTGGACTTAACAAAATACCAAAACTAATCCCTTTAAGGAGGTTCTCAAGGAGGTGTATTCAAAACGTAAAATTCTCTTCCCTTTCCTATTAATTTCATTTTACATTCTTTGATTTTATTAATATCTCCTCTAATCCTCTATAAAAATGATAATTACAACTCTATAATAATATATATAATATAATTATGTCATGTTAATGCAATATCCTACCTCAAACTCCTATCTCTCTCTACTTTTATTTAAAAACCATCTTCTGTGAGGTTCTGATTTACAAGCTTTGTGGAAAACAGATTTTCGTTCTTCAATTTATCCTTCAAAGATGGTAATGAAACAATTTTTTTGTTAAAAAATACTATAATATATTTATTAAAACCTATTGAATATTCTAAAACTTGTATATATATAATATTAATTCATACAACAAAACTATTTCATAATGATCGATAAACCGCCAAAATAATCAAAATGATTATCACTGATGTTTTATCTAATGAAATATCCTTATATCATATAAGAAATAGATTTATATAACCATTTAATATTATTTATAATAATATATATTGATATCTAGAGAATTATACCCATTCCATAAGAACATCCATACTCATATACAAGTATACCGATTGTGAAAACCTAGAAAACTAACGCTCCTAAGCAATAAAATTGTATCTTATAACTCATCAAAAATGACATAAATGGACTTAATAAAATTAATAAATAAATTAATTGAATAGAGTTTTTTTTTACTAATTAATGGATTTAATTTGATTATCCATGATGTTATGGTCAAGTGAAGAACACATCGAGACATAAGGTAAGGATTTCTCCCTGAACATCTTTTTTTCATTCAGTTTTGCACTTTATTTATATTTATCCAAATGAAATTCATAATTATTATTATGTAATTCCACTAAATTATGTTTTAATTATATATATGTACATGTGTAACAATGATAATATTTATTTATTTGATGCATATTTACATGTCTTATAACTATCGTTCTCAATTCTTCATAAAGAACAAGCCTCATTAAAGGGATATTCTTGATTTCATATCTATTTTCAAGTGCACTATATATTTTGTTTTAATCCACCATTATTTTTCTAAAATCCCAAATTTTATCACGGAAAAAACTATCTATGTTCATTTCTAGTTTTGTTTGAATTTTTTTCCAATAGAACTCTTCTTTTCAAAGTAAAAGAGTGGTACCCTCAAGAATTCTATGATGGTTTTATTAGAGTATTTTCATATATTTCATTGTATATGTTGAATTTTATTATATATTTAGGTTTATATATTTTTTTTCATCCAAAATATTTTATTAAATGTTTTATGCTCATTTTTAATGTAAATGTTCTATCCCGATACCATTCACCATTCTACTCAAAATGGTTAGTGATTATGTTTATAGATTGGGGATAGTTGTTTACTTTCGATATGTATATTTTGTTTATGTTTATACATGCTCATATCAGGAATACGATGGAATTATTAAGATATGGTTGGGTCCCTCTAGATCCCCTCGATGAATTGATAGTTCTATTGTGATAAACTAGAATAGGGTTTTACCCATTATGTATGGTGTCTTGGATGAAGCCTTGATGGTATGTTTATGATGTCAAAAATTATTAATTCCCTCATTATGAATATAGTAATTGATAGTACATGTGATTATATTACTATAATAATATAAATGGTAATGTATTACTATGGAATTATTTAATCATCTTATATTCCTTCCATATAATGCCCAAATTATGTTTTAATGGAATGTGCATTTTTAGTTATTCACTCTGTTGTATCACATATCATTACTAAGAATCTAATTTCACACCTTTATTATGTCTTATTCATCAATAGGATGAAATGATGAATTCTATGAATGAATTTCAGGGATAATCTACGAGTTTTGGATGTTTACAACAGAATTTCAATAATTTTTTTCCTTTAAAAGATGTAATGTGAAACTAATATTTGTATCTAGTTTTCCAAAACTACTAAACTATTTGGTCCTTCAGGATATTAATTCCATGTAATCATACCAATGTAATAATTTAAGGCACCTACTCCGGAGTACTGTGGTCATGTTCTTTAAAGTTTGTATCACAAGAAGTTTAGTAAAAATATTGAAAACTAGATTTAGAAAACAAAGATTAGGGAATATTTCCATAAGATAGAATTTGAGAATAAGAATAGAAGAACATATTTTGACTTTGGTAAGGTAGATATTATTTAAATATTCATAAAAATAAATCCACGTATGGGTACTACAAGTGGACCTGGTTCTAGAACTGATGTACCTGGGGTTAATAACTTTGAAAAGATGTCTCAATCCTAGATTAGGGTAACCTGGTACACGACAACGAGCCTTACTATGCACCTGTATTGAAACTCTTAGGGAATAAGCTCAGAATAAATCTCATTTTATTTACAAACCATTATGAAGGATTTAAAATAAAATATATCCCTAAATAAACCATATTTATGATTATGAGATTAGTTATGTATAAAACATCAATTCATGTTAAGTGTTTTTCTAGTTTGATATTATACATTTCGATTCATAACCTAATCTAGTGTATTCCTTTATTTAGAAATGGAGCATAGTGGAAGGAATGGAAACCGTATAAATTCATGTATCCCATGTAGGTCCTTCCCTTCCATGAAAGATAATGATATCAGTATTGGAGTTGTAACAGGTTCTATGCAACTTATAACTATACATGGACAACTGGTTCATGTTATGAAGAATAACCTTACCCATATGGAGAATCCGGATCCAAAATTTAAATGTGAAATGTTAAAACACTTAATGCGATAATAACCTCTATTATTTAGCGGGACTATAAACCCATTTGTAGATAATTAGTGGATAAGTCAATATGGGAATATATTTCCCCCTTTTGGAAGTAACAAAAGAGAGAAGGTATTCATGGAAGTTTATCATCTATTAGGAGATGCAAATCAATGATGGTAACTAATTCAAAACACAAATTAGGGTAAGAAATTTTAAATATATAATGGAGGGATTTTAAGGAAATACTACATGAAAAATATTTTCCTCGAGAGCAATGAGCTGATATGGAAATGAAATTCTTGAATCTGAGACAAATAGATGATGAGAATGTTACATAGTATGAAAAACACTTTACAAGGTTATCAAGTCATTCCTTAGACTACATACATAATACAAGGATAAATATTGGTCAAATATTTTTTGTTTTCAAAACATTCCTCTGAAGGAAACTAGTCTTCCAAAATTTATCATCATACAAAGATATAGTATCATGTGTTTTCAAGATAGAAAAATAATTTTATAAGTAATATGACTTCAATATAAAGCATGAGATGAAGAGGGATACTAAACACTATGGAAAAGGAAATAAGGAAAAAGGGAATAAATTGAAGAGTTTATTTCCCATCATATGCTAATTAGGGGAAGAAACATTCTCCTATATCCCTAAAGGGTAAGGGTGTTTTATCAAGTGTGGAGAAAATGCGACAAAGGTCTTGATTGAAAGGGAAACAAAGAACCTACCAATGTTCAATTATATAGCTTCAAATATATAAGACATTATGAATATGATTTTCCAATGTCCCAAGGAAACATTCACCAAAGAAGGACAAAGATAAAGGAAAAAATTATGTAGTCACAACTACTGAGGATGAAGTTCCTAAGGATGTGGTGGAAGGTACTTTAATCATTTTTTGTAACATAACAAAGGCTTTATTTCATTCTGGATCATTGAATTACTTTATATATTCCTAGTTTTTTAAAAAAATTAGACATTTCCATTTTGATTTATGCAAGGAGTTTTTAGTCAAAAATCATAAGGGAAGTATCAATTCAACAAAGATGTGTCGATCTATACACATTATGACACATAACTATGCTTTAGTTTTAGACCTTATCATCACACACATGATTGATTTTGATATAAAACTCATTATGAATTGGATTTCCAATTATGATGGGAAAATGTATTGAAATAAAAAGGAATTTACAATTTTTGAGAATGAAAGGAGTCCCTTATCGTTAGTGAAGAAACCACTACATCTAATTCTTATCTAGATCCACCCCCACTCGCTCTATTGAATTAAATTCTTACGGTGGAACAGAATGCAATATCTATGGGTGATGACAGAAATATTCAAATTGAAGATATAAATTTTGTGGAAGAATACATTGATGTATTTCTAGAGGATTTTCCCATACATCCCCCTGAGAGAGAAGATAAGTTCTCTATTGATTTAATTATTGGTTAAAAACCCATATCAAAGACTCCTTATATAATAAACACTATATAATTACTATAATTGAAGAATCAATTAGAGGAATTTAGTGATAAAGGATTTATTCTCCTTCGTGTTTATCCATGGGAAGCCCTTTTTAGTATTTTCATGAATAAATATGGATCCATGAGTCTTTGTATTGACTATAGAGAAATCAATGTTATTACATAATGAAAAAGTATCTGCAGCCTCGTATTGATGATTTATTTGATCAACTTCATAGAGCTCAATACTTTTTGAATATTGACCTTTGATCTGGATATTACCAATTGTGTGTGAGGAAGAATGATATTACAAATAAATCATTTTTAACCAGGTATGGACATTATGAGTTTTTAGTAATTCCATTTGGATAAACTAATCCACCATCTATTTTCATGGATATAATGAATAGAGTTTTCAAACAATATCTTGATTACTTTTGGGGTATTTATTGATGATGTATTAGTATACTCTAAAATATTCAAGGATCATGAGAATCACTATCCCATTATTCTAAAGACTCTTAGAGGAAATGAGTTATATGGGAAGTTTTGAAAATGTGATTTCTAGCTTCAAACGGTTTCTTTTCATGGTCATATTTTCTCTAAAGATAAAATCTTAGTTAATCCTTTGAAGAAAAGTGACTTTTAGGAATAAACTACACCAACGAACAAAATAGAGGTATGTAGTTTTCTTGGTTTAATAGGTTATTATCAAAATTTCATTTAGAAATTATCCCTATTATCTAACTCGTTATCCAATCTAACTCATGAAGTGGTTATGTTTCTATGGACAAAAGGCTGTAAAGAATGTTTTGACGAATTAAAGAGGATATTGGTGAATGATCTGATCCGGATTCTACCATTGGGAAATGATGTGTTTTTTCTTTATAGTTATGAATCAAATAATTGACATATATGTTCACTTATTCATAATGAAAAATTTATTTTCTATGCATCAAGGTAGTTAAAAACTCATGAAAAGAACTATCTAAGTGATTATCACGACTTTGCAGCTATAATATTTTTTCTAAATATATCGAGACACTATCTCTATGGTGAATAATGTGATATATATACAGATCATAAGAGTTTGAAATATATCTTCTCATAGGAATAACTCAACATGATAAAAAGGAAATGGCTTAAGATACTTGAGTATTATGATTGTTCAATACACTACCACCCAAGGAAAGAAAATAAGGTAGAAAACTCTTTGAGTAGGAAGGATCATGGAGTTTTGGACAAAATGAGGATTGAAAAAGATCTTCTGTGCATAAATCTATCAAAGATGGATATGGTAAATTTAAAGGAAGGTGAAACATCATTACTTTTTCTAATGGTTTCCCAACCATCATTGTTGAAAATAATTTATGTTCTCAGTGTGATGATGAGAATCATAAAAATAAAATAAAATCTTTGAATGATGGGATGTTTCCATACATCATGTGTATATATGGAATCATAAAATTTTAATAGAGGTTATGTGTTCCCTCTATAACCAAGATAAAAATGGTGTAATTGTATTATTTCCATAGATCAAATTTATCTATAGACCCTAGTAGCACAAAGATGTATAATGATTTGAAGGAATATTTCTAGTGGGATATTATGAAGTTGGAAATTGTTGATTATGTATCAAGATGTTTAGTCTGTCAACAAGTGAAGGCTGAAAGGGAACATCCTATAAGATTAATACCAACCTATAACTATTCCCACATGGAAATGGTATGACATCACCATAGATATTTTCACTAGATTACAAAAATCTCCAAGACAGAATACTGCAATATGGGTGGTTTTTGATCAACATACCAAATCTTCCCATTTCCTCGCTAGAAGGGAGTATTTTTCCTCTAGAGCACCTTGTATGACTCTATATTAATGATGTTTTAAGACATCATTGAGAAAATATCTCATTTCTGTCTAATAATTATTTGCTCTTTACTTTGGAAATTTGTAAAAGTTTTCAAAAATCATTGGATTCTAAGCATCATTTGAGTACTACTTATCACCTCAAAATGATGGGTTATCAGAAAGGATGATCCAAACATTAAAATACATGTTATGATCATGATCACTTGACATTCAAGGTATGCACAACCATTATTTAACTTTAGAATAGTTTTCTGACAAGAATAGTTTTAATTATAATATTCAAATGGAACAATATGAATAATTATATGGAAAGTGATGTCATAAACTAACTTGTTGGGATGAAGTTGGTCAAAGGAAGTTTGTGGAGGAAACAATAACAAAGGTAAAGACTATTCAAGCCCATATAAAAGTACCTTAGAGTAGGAAAAATAGCTATGCCAATAATCAGATGAAGGATTTGTAATTTCATGTGGCAGATCATGTTTTCTTAAAAGTATCTTCATAGAAGGGTGTTATAAGATTTAGGAAGAAAGGGAAACTGATCTCTAGGTACATTTGTCATTTTGAATTTATAGAGAGAATAAAAGATGTGGATTATCATTTGGAAATTATGCATAGACTTTATAAGTTAAAAAATGTGTTATATATCTCCTTGTTAAAGAATTTCATGTCAGACCTAACACATGCACTCATTTACAAAGGAATAGAATAAGAACCCGACTTATTTTACTTTGAAGAGCCTATCTAGGTTTTTTATACTAAAGAAAATGTGTTGAGGAATCAAACGAGTCATCTAGTATTGGAACCTTAGAAAAATCATAAAATTAAATAGGAGATGTGGGATCCTGAGGAGCTTATGATAAAGAACTACCCAAATACATTTTGTGGAAGGATAATCTATAAATTTCCAGGTTGAAATATTTTGTAGGAGTGGATAATGTAACGACCTAGAACTCTATCAATGAAATTTTCCTTCTTAAGTTTTTAGAGTATATATCACATAAAATCACATATATAACACAATGTAAACATCATAAATGAAGAATTAATGAAAAGAAGTGGTATTTCTAAAAGTTAAGGAACCTATACCGATTAAATAGTAACTTTATCTTTGGAATTCTAATATGACCCTTATGAATAGTAAATTAGAATAAGGAATAGTAACATCACCCATGAATATATAAATAATATTTAGGTATCTTATAAATGAATGTATCATATTATTATATCATAGTATAAGTAAATGAATATTTTAAAAAATGCTAAATTAAGTGTTGGTATATTTGTAGGTCATAAATATTAAATTACAATTTTATATTTAATAAAATGACATATATAAAATTTATTTATATAAAATGTCTTACTAAATTAAAACAAAATTCTTTTTATGTCTTTAAGATAATTTTATGAGACCTTTGTTAATTTTTGAAAGTGTTATAGATTTAAAATCTGTATTTTCTAGTAAATGACGATTCTAATTAAAAAGTAAATTTCTCATATATATAAAATTATTTTCATAAAATGCAGTTCATTTTTAAATTCTATAAGCAGAAAAATGGTCAAGGTGAATTTTTTAGATTTTTATAAATTACTTGGATTTTTGGTGAATAGTAAAATACAATAATTTACGATAAATGAAAAATACATGATTTATTAAATCATATTTGATGTTTAGATATTGTAAGAACCCTTATTTAGTACTCATATTCAGTTATTACTATATATTTTTTACAATAATCGACACTATTTCTTATCATGAGAAAAATAATAAAATAATGAATAAAATAATGAGAAATCACCCCTCTCTTCCACTATAAATACCACCCCTCACCATGAATTCTCGTCACACCTCTAAGATTTTAAACTCATCAAATTTCTTCCCAATACTATCCCCCATGTCCAATAGATATTGGTCTTAAAAAAATTCCAAAACCAATAACCTTAAAGTAGTTTTCAAGGAGGACTATTCAATAGGTAAAATCCAATTCGTTTTCATTTTAATTTCTTTTCAAGTTCTCTTCTTTTATTATTTTATAGTCAGCTACTTTGTAAAAATGATAATGATAACACTAGTATCACCTATATAAATTAATTATATCATATTGATGTAATATACTTCCTTAAAATCATTTCTCTCTCTATTTTATTTAGAAACGAAATAATCATTAGTGAGTTGCCGATTTACAACCTTTGTAGATGACATATTTTTGTTCTTCAGTTTATCCTTCAATGAAGGTAATGAAACCATTTTTATGGTTAAAATATACAATAATATAAATATTATAACCTATTAAATCTTATATAACTAGTATTTATAAATAATATTAATTTATACAACAGAACTAGTTTGTAATGATAAAAAACTGCCAAAATAATCTAAATGATTATCACTAATGTTTTTTCTAATAAATCATCCTCATACCACATAACTAATTAAATGATATAAACATTTTCTCATATATATGTTCATATAAATTCAATTATGGATAATTATACCCATTCCACAATAACTTCCTTTCTCATATACAAGTATATCGATCATGGAAACCAAGGAAACAAATGCAACCGAGCAATAAAGTTGTATCTTATAACTCATCAAAAAAAATATAAATGATCCTAATGAAAATTTAATAAATCAAATAAATGAATATAATTTTCTGAATTAACTAATTAAATGATTTAATTTTAGTATCTAGGATTTTAAAGTCAAGTGTAGAACACATCTATACATAAGGTAAGGGTTTCTCCCCAAACCTCCATTTTCCATTCGGGGTTATGTTTTCTATCTATTTACCCCAATTAAATTCTTAATTATTATTATTTAATCCTCTTAAATTATTTTTGATTGAAAAATATATGTTTACCAATCAGAATCTTTCTTTATTTTATATTGAGTTACATGTTTTATAAGGATCTTTCTCAATTCTTCACAATAAACAAGCCCAATTAAAGGGAAACTTATCAATTTCTTAACTATTTTCTTTTGAAATCTATAATATTCTCTAATACACACTTATTTTTCATAAATTACTAATTTTTTCTTGGAAAAACAATATTAGTGAAATTCTGATTTTATAATAATATTTTTCCAAAATAACTATTCTTTTCAAAGTAAAAGAGTATTACTGTCAAGAATTCTTTGATGATTTTATTAGATTATTTTCATCTCTTCCGACACCTCTATTGAATTTTATTATTTATTTAAGTTTATATATTATGTTTATCATCCATCCAATTTAATTAAATGTTTTATGATCATTTTGACTATGGATGTGCTATCTCAATACCATTCACCATACTACTCAGAATGGTTAGTGATATAGTTTATAGATTGGGGAATGTTATTTACATTTAATATGTATATATTGTTTATGTTTAACCCTAGTCATATGAGGAATTAATTATACTTATAATGTTATATGTGGTCCTGCTATTTCCCCTTGATACATCATTCGGTATCATGAGACAAACTAGACTTCATTTATACCCATTACGTATTGAGTATTCGCTAAGGCCTTGACGACATGTTTATGATGTATGAATATATTAATTACCTCACTATGAATCTAGTAATTGATATTCCATGTAATTATTCATTTATTAGAATATTCATGGCTATGTTTTATTATGGAATTATTCCATTATCTTTTATTCCTACCATATAATTCTCAATATTATGTTTTAATGGAATCTACATTTTTAGTTATTCACCATGCCTCATTAATTATGATTCCATTGTATTACTAACCCATGCTAAGCATTTCACATCACCCATTTGTTATGTTTTATGTCTCCCTAGGATGAAAATATGAATATTATGAATGACTTTTAGGTATAATCAATGATTTATGGATTTTTTTCAATATAATTTCTATATTATTTTTCCATTCAATGTAGTAATGTAAAACATATGTTTCTATTTAGTTTTCCAAAACTACTAAACTATTCAGTCATTCGGGATATGACTTCCTTGTAATCAAAAAAATGTATTAAATTAGGGCACTAAATTCTTGACATTGGGGTCAGTGTATTTACAAGTTTTCTTAAAATAATAGTTTTCACTCCACCATTGGTATGGTTATATTTTAATCATTTCATGATTGACCTTTACATTATCTATTATAGTGGAATGGGGTCTGAGATGTAGCAATTATCAAGATGAAAATGTTTCTAAATATGATATATATGGTTCAGTTAGTTCATGAGAGGATTAAAGTGGAAAAAGTTCATCATAAATTCCATTCCAATCATAGGAGGGGACCTTTAGAATTCAATTTGAAAGATCACGTGTTCCTGAAGGTGACTCCTCATCATGGGTATTTGTGCTTTGGTCATAGGAGAAAGCTTTCTCCCAAGTTTTTTGAGGCCTTTGAAGTTTTGTCTTGTAACATCTTGGTATTATACAATTTTTTAACCATTTAATTTTTTAGTCCAATTCTTTAAATCAACCCAAGGCACGCGCCAGTGCAGCCTATTGTAGGTCCTGAGCAACAAATAAACTTTTTTCACGGTTGCGCACGATTATACAAAATAATCCACCATGCCTTGGTACAATATTGTGGGATAAAAATTAATTAAATGTTTATATTAAATAAAATAAATATAAATGAAGAAAAATAAATTAAAAAGGAATTAAAATAAATAATAAAATAAAAATCACCTATTAGAAAAATGAAAATAATTAAAAATGGGATTAACCCATTATTATTATTATTATTTTTATTTCCTTTCTCATTCCCTTTTATTTTATTAATTTTTTTTATGTTTCCAAATTTCTTTCTTTTTTTTCTTTTTTTGTCTCCTCTATTTCTTTCTTTTCATTCTTTTCCACCTCCTATGTTCTCTCCCTCTCTTCCTAGGCGTCGTGACCACCCTATCCATGTAGTGTGTTGCCCCCCATCTCCGCTCTGGAGTCCTACTGCACCTCCGATTCTTCTCTGTTTCCAACTACATTGGATATTATATTATTCTATTGGTATGTATTATCATCTGAATCAATTAATTTTGGGATTTATCCTCTCTCCTTCATGCAATCTTCCACAGAAATGTTTTACCCAAAATTGGTGTTTTTGTTAAATCCTCAGATTTCTTCCATTATAGTTCAAATAAAATGTTATTGTAGGTTATGGGGAATGATAATATTATGTGGTAGGGTTCCTATATTCTATCTGATCATTTCATTGCTTCATTCATTTTGTATTATTCTTCGATTCATCAATTCCTACTGGCAAATCTCAAAATAATTCATGTTAAGTTAATTAAACCATTTTTCCTTGATCTTTGTGACATTTTTTTAAGTTTAACCTGTCCATAGTTTGTTTCTATGTCATTGTAAACTCTTTTGGGTGTGCCTAAATAATAAGACAATTTACCATTGGACTTGAATATTTAAATTATCATTTATGTGTTTATGTGAGATAATTAGGGTTGAATTTTTAAATTAAATAAATTATTTAGGATGAATCATAGACCATGAATTTGGTATTACTTTTATTTTTTACCTAAATAGTTATTGTTATAAGTATTTCCATGTTTTTAAATTATTAAATGTCATTTCCTTTTATTACACCGATAACGTGCCAGTTTTGTTAAAATTTTGTTGTTATTATTAGCTGTGACTGTTGGGATTGAATAATTCATATGATCATCGAATTGAATGGTTAATAAAATGATTGAAATAATGACTTTTTGATCAATGATATATATTACTCCCTTGTTGTATGAAAATTAAATCAGTCTAGAGAGAGAATGTGGGTCCTATATTAAGAACCCACAATTGGACTCTCCATACTTGATAAGTTACCACACAACATGTTGGGAAAAAATTGTTTTAGGATTGCTAAGAAAGGGATTTCCTTGGTCTTTTTACTATACAATTGGGTGATATAAGTTCCATAAGGTGAAGATGAGGAAGGTCTTATTTGAAAAATAGCGACTCCAAGCCTCGACTGAAACGCGGTCCATTACATGCAATCCCCAGGACGAACTAATAATTACCATACCATGAGTGATACTTGGACTTTATTAAGGATAACCTTCAATGGGCTCATGGAATTCGATATAATTGAATGTATGTATCATAGAGATATTGTAGGTATGGGCTCAAACTCCACCTCTGAAATAGTAAATTTTAATATAAATGCTTCAAATGTATTATTGATACCATATAAAGTTTTATTCTGCTTTTTGATACCTCTATTGTTCCTTTAGTGTTCTTGCTATTGACATATGGTTGAGACACCAATACAAGGCACACAATTGGGGGTATTTCCTTTCCATTAGTCTTTAATGTTACTTAGGTCTTGTAATGGCCTAGGCAATGACTTGTTAAAGGGTTTGAAAAAAACTCGGTTCCATCAAACGGTTCCACTGAAACGGTGGCACTGGTTATGGTCTCACACCGAAGCGGTGGCACTGCTTATGGTGGCACCACTAACGGTGGCACCAAAACGATGGCACCAGTCATGGTCTCACACTGAAATGGTGGCACTGCTGAAGGTGGCACCAGAACGGTGGCACCATGAGGGTGAAACCCTAAGGGTGACACCGTGCAGGTGACACTCTGAATGTGGCACCGTAATGGTCACACTGTCACGGAAGCACACCAAAATGGTGGAACCGCTGGCAGTGGCACCATGAGGGTGGCACCATTACGGTGGCACCGTTACTGTGGAACCGCTTATGGTGTTTCACCAAAGGGTGTCCCACCATTTTGTATTTTCCCAGTTCCACTCCTGAAACATATCTTTTGACATAAAAGTGTTTCAATACCCCCTTTAAAATCAATTTTAAATCCTATAAATGATATCTAAAATCCCCCAAGAGCCAGTCGACCCTTCACATACCAAAACGTGTGGCTTTTCATCGGTGTCACACCTTTTCCCGTACTTTCCAGTTTTTCCCCTATCACACACCTTTCCTATTGATAATGGAAATCCTTTAATTCACATCTATTATTGACACCTCCCTGATTAGAATTATTAAATGAAAGTTATTTCCATCCTTTTTAACCACCCAACAGTGTGGTGAAACCCCAATCTGCCTTAAAAGTCGCTCATGATTTTGATGTCCCGTAACTCCACGATCTCGCCTTTTTTATCACAGACAAATTATTTCATTCTTCTTCTTGTATGGTTTCCTTATTACCCTTTGTGCGTTTGGTGTTCCACTTCCCAAGGAAAGTGGTGCACCTATGCTGGAGCCCTTCCTGCCCACCCTTGGAGCCCCCGGAGTTCCTCCTTTGCAAGTCGTGCATCCCCAGTTCATGGCATGTGGAGAGAAGCTTCGATCGTAGATCATCCAAGTAGGGTTCTTCCTTTATCCCTCTTTACTAAGAATCATACGGGGCGGGTATGCTAATGTTTCTACAGGGTTGGATGAAACCAAACCTTAAAGAAGATAATAAACATACTTTTAAAGAAAGAAGGGGTGTGTTGATTATGATATTGTACTATTTTTCCCTTTGGTATATGTTGTGAATTGTATGGGATTCTGTCCACTGGAAATCATGGTCGTTGGTGGTCTTTCATTGCGCACTAATGGAGCCCTGTCTTCTATGATGATTGAATGGATGTAACTGGGAAATTGGTTAATCACGTAAACTTGGTTGATTAAATGAATGTCAAGTGAACAAGAATCCTTGTGTGATCACCCCAGTTAACCAAACAGAAAGATGGAACTTAATGGATGGTGTGCTTGAATCTGAAAACCCACTTTCTCTATCTTGGTGACATGTGTGGTTGTTTTTCTTGACGGTTGTGGGGTGACATGGATGGGGATGGGATCCCCTGTTGTTATGTTGCTGTTGGTTTGTGGATATGAGGACGTATTATGGGGTTTAGTTCTGTTCTAGTACATCGAGGAATATCAAAGATCCCTTCTGTTGTTGTGACTTTACAAGAGAACCGGTTGTGAATGCATAAATTGTTTCTTGGCTGTTTTCCCTTCCTTGGTTTGTGGTTGTTCCTGTTAGTCTCCCAGTAGTGAAGAATTATTTTAAATGGAATCAATTGAATATGAAAACAAGAATTGTTTCGATGGGGAATTGGTTCCTGAGAATGGGTTGTGACATGGTTGTGGGTGTGGAGCTTCTCATGAATGAATAGTAACGAGGGTGTTTGTGGTTGGGATGGTTTTGGAACCCCTGGGTTTGGATGAGTGCTTGTTTACATATATGTATAATTTAGTTCTTATGTTTCTTATTTGCACCCCACCCAAGTTGAGTACTTTTTACTGAACACCCCCATTTCATGGGGGAGGGTGTTTCTCCCAACACTTCAATGAGTGGATGGTTATTAGATCATTTTTTCGTCTCTTTCCCGAGTAGCCCAAGACTCTTCGGCCAAGCTGTGACAGCCTGAGGTTCATTATAGCCCAAGAATATTTGGGCACGGTAGTTGTGATGGTTGGCCCAGATGTGTGCGGGTGGTTTGTTTCCTAGTTGTCTTCGGGATGAGGCCCAGGTGTCTTCAGGTGTGGCGGTAGTTGTTATGGACTAGGTGTTTGTGGGTGAGCATGTGTGTGGTTTTTGTGTCCTAAGTGTCTACGGGTGGGGGATGTGTGTGGTTATTGTGGCCCAGGTGTATATGGGATGGATGCGTGGTTGTGGTGGCCGAAAAGGTTGATAATGGGGCGGCAGTGGGACTGTAGTGAAAATGGTAGGGGAGGTCTGACGCGTAGTATGTCTTCAATAACCAATGGGAAAGTAGTGCATGTACCCAAAAATTGATTTGTTATTACTATTATATTACTTGACTTATGATGATTGGGGAGTATGCCTTGGTGAGGGTTGGGTGGATAGTTTTCTTTCTAGGTGCTCTGGTTATCTCCTTTTCTTAGGGGGCATTATAATGCCTCCCAACTTTTGCACGAGTACTTTTCATTTTCCCTTCTGAGTATACTTGTATAATCACCCTATGTGTATAAAACTGCTATCAGGTTTCCAAAAAATCATCGAGGACCAATTGAAACTGTACTAGTTCGATCATTGGGATAGTTGTTATTGCTTCTTTTCTTTTCTTTGGTACTATCCTTTGGATTTTTCTTTTACTTATGTTGAACTTTCATTTGGTCCACGCTTATGAGAATGGTTTTTTTCTTTACTTTTACCTCCACTTTTGGTGTTGTTTGGTATTTACAATTGTATCTACTGATCCTACTAAATAAAAAGGGAAATGATGGGGGTTGAGGGTATGACGTGTATGATGTCTTCAATAACCAGTGGGAAAGTGGCATGGGGTACCCAAACATCGATGTGTTATTAATATTACTTTACTTGACTTGTGTTATTTGGGGAGTTTTCCTTGGTGAGGTTTGGGTGGATAGTTTCCTTTCTAGGTTCTCTGGTTATCTCCTTTTCTCACGGGGCATTAGAATGCCTCTCCACTTGTGCATGAGAGCTTTTGGTTTTCCCTACTGAGTATACCTATATACTCACCTTATGTATATAAAACTTCTTCCAGGTTTCCAAGGGAACTTCAAGGACCATGTGGGACCATACTAGTTCGGACATTGGGACAGTTTTTGTAGCTATTTTTCTTTTGTTTGGTAGATTCCATTGGAGTTTTCTTGTAATTCGGTGGTACATACTTTTGGAACATGCATATGGGAATGGTTTGTTATGAATTTACCATTACTTCTATTTTTAGTGTTTTTTGGAATTTAATATCTTATCTCTCGATCCTACTAAATGAAAAAGGGAAATTCCTTCTATTTTCTGTGTGATTATATAACCTTGGTGCTACTCGCCGCTCTGGGACCTATTGATGGCAGGTTTTGGGGGGTCACTATATCTCCTTCAACTTGACGAAGGAAGGATCTGGTAATCCATTGTCCCTTCCCTCATATTGGTAAAGGAGGATTGTAACAGAATGGTATCAAAGGGAGGTTGAGAGATAGGATGGAGCTCAAGGTTAGGCACAATAAAAATTTGATGGGATGGTATGGAAATAGTGTTAGTCAATCTTGGTGCGTGAAATAAGCTAGGGAATACTAGCTTGGACACAAGATTTTATCCCCCACCCCAGTGATCCGATGAAAGTATTGTGGGCCTACCGAACGACCAAGTGAGGCTACACTGATTGCAGGGTAGAGACTATAACATCCCGCCATTTTATAACATAAACTTTCATTACATTACACAAAACTGAGGATCATTAAGGTTTAGTGTCTCGGAAACAAGGATCATAATACATAAAAAAACATAAAAACATTCTTCTTAAACACTTGAAAGGCTTCTCCTTTAGTTCATCCTATGTTCATTATGCATCTCATAACCTGGGGACATACATCAAAAGAAAGGGTGAGCAGAAGGCCCAGTAAGGGAAACAAGAGGAACATTTTACATGTGAACTTGAGATACTTCAATAAGGACATGAAAAGAACTTTAAGGCATGAGAAAGAAATCATGAGGCATTTCATAATAAAAATAACATTTTTCATAACTTGAAGATGTGGCTACATCATT
Source organism: Viscum album (assembly GCA_963277665.1). Taxonomy (NCBI): domain Eukaryota; kingdom Viridiplantae; phylum Streptophyta; class Magnoliopsida; order Santalales; family Viscaceae; genus Viscum; species Viscum album. Next base: position 1,837,263,941 of record OY728161.1, read on the forward strand.
TAACATAGACAATCATGAACATATCACCAAGGTCCATCCCCAAGGTGTCATTTGAAAATTACCAAGGTTATTCACCAAGGTATCATGAAAATTGTAATCTCTAGTGGTTACATCATTACCCAATGCATTGGAGCGCTATCAGGGCGCACCCTTAAATTTGCCTTTATTATCATGTGAGCCACATATATAATCATCAAACATTTCATAAATAACCCATATAGAATAAAGGAAATGGGTTTCATTTCATAATCATAACTTTTTAAAAACTGCTTTAAAGACATGATCTTTATATCACTTTAAAACCCACAGAAAAGGAAGGTGGGTCTCATGTATGTAAATCCCAGAATTTAAAATAGAAAGTTTTGGTATATATGTGAATACCCTTGTAGAAATAGGAGCTTTGAGTATTCACTTTATAACATAAAATAATTTTTGAGAAAAGAGAGAGGCATTTTGAGGGGAAAATTCTGCAGCATAACGGCTAAGTTTCGAGGTTTTAGAAAATATTGAAATGAGAGGGGACATGGGTCACCCACTCATAAATGATCCATAAAACAGTAGGGTGAAATAGTAAGAAGGACATATGGACATGGTAATGAAATTTTAGGGACATACCATTTGAAATGAAAAACATTGAAGGAAAAAAAAGATTAGATTTCTCTTATGAAAATTCGGCAGCCTTACTGCGTCACTTAACTTCAAAAGAAAATGATTTGACAAGATCAAATAGGGTCCCTCATCATATTATCATAAGAGATCAGTATGGTAGATATAGAGATCATACCCCAACATAATAAAAAGGAACTTGAAAGACTTGACATGAAAATCGTACTTGAAAAATGAGAAGGGTGAAAGAATCCCTTAAAAATTCGGCAGCCTAACGGCGTCACTTAAACTTTCATAAAACGAAATGATGAGAGTAAGAGGGGATCTCTCATAATATAAACATGAAAGGGCAGTAAGATAAATATAAAAGAACATTCTCTCACATAAAAACATGGATCATAATAGGAATGACATAAAAGAGATTACATGAAAAGAAAGAGAGGGGTCGGATCCCTTACCTTAAAACGTGACACTTGAAACTCAAACGATTGGACCTTGAGGGCTTGGGGGCACCTTGGGAGGACTCCTTGGAAGGTAAGAAGACCAGAACTTCGTTGGGGGAGAGTTGGGAGTGAAAACTAAGGGAGGAAAGGGTGGGTATTTATAGGGAAAGTGAGGGGACAAAGCATTAATGGCCAAGGGACACCTCACTAGTGGTTTTGGCAAAACCATGGGCTTTCCCATGGTATTTGCACATGGTATTGGCCACTTGGGACATCTCACACCTTATCTTACTATTCATAATTCGACCATATTGAATATATACTTAATACATCATTTAATTATGTCATTAAACACCCGTAACTTAAAAACTATACTTTCACTATTCACCGAAAATTCAACTTTCTCAGAATAATCCCAAAATTTCACCTTAACCAAATATCAATGCTATGATTTCAAAAATGAACTCCATTTTATAAAAATAATTTTCTAAATATTTTTAATTTTATTTTTAAATAAATACACTATTCACCGAAAATTTATTTTTCAGAAAAATCCCCAAAAATTACCATAACATAGTATCGATGCTCTGAGTTCAAAATTAAAGTCATTTTTATAAAAATAATTTTCTAATTATTTTTAATTAAAAAACACTATTCATCCGAAAAAACTAATACTTGAATAATAATTTATGAAACTGTTATTTACCCATTTTATTGAATCACATTACTTAATCAAGGTGCCTAGATTATATTAAAACTTTCTTTGAGTGAAAATTACTAATCCATTTGGTCACATTACTAATCCTAAGCGTAAAATCACTATTCATAATTTACTATTCATCAAAAATTAAGTTGATCTTATTAGACTCCAAATTCCTTAATGAACACTTTTGTAGAAGACCATTTTTTGAAAATCATTACACATCATTAGTTATTTAGGGTTTACATAAATATTTCAAAATATCCCTTTTTCAAAATTCATCAATAAAATACATTCTAAAATTATCTAGACATTTGAAATTTCACAAACATCACTAAAGGAAGAAATCTCAATTTATTCACCCGAAAGGATTACACAAGGAAACTAGGTTCTCATCACATAGCCCCTTATAACACTGGCATAAGACCTAAGTGTAAGGTGTGCTATGGTGAGAGAATCTGAGGGAGGCTCAGATAACATTGCCCTAGTAGCAACCTCCACTAACTTGAACTTCTCCTGCAAGCGTTTCCGTTCAAGCTTGACACGCTGGAGTTCGGCTTGGGCTTGGTCCAGAGCGAAGCCCACAGACGCTACCTCCTTCCCAAGCTCTGATAAGTGGGCTTCATAAGGGTTGAGTCTACTGGATGAAGCCATTGACTCCTCTTTCTGCATTAACCATTAACGTCTTATTAAATCATTAAGAGTAAGTTAATATAATACTCAAAAAGATTGGGTCGTTACATTCTTCCCCCCTTAAGAAATTTCGTCCCCGAAATTTATACTTGAGGCCTATCCGAAAAGGTGAGGGTACTTTTCCTTCATCGTTTCCTCGGGCTCCCAAGTCACTTCTTCATACTTATGATTCCTCCACAACACTCTCACAAGGTAGGTAGTCTTGTTTCGTAGAACCTTGTCTCTACGGTCCAAGATCTCCACTGGCTGCTCCTCATAAGAGAGGTCATGTTCAAGTTGTACCACCTCTGGGTTCAGTACATGCGAAGGGTCGGGTATGTACTTCCTCAAGAGAGATACATGGAAGACATCATGAACTTGAGCTAGGTTCGGTGGAAGTGCTAGACGATAGGCCACTGCTCCTATGCGATCAAGGATTTCATAGGGGCCAATGTACCTAGGGCTGAGCTTCCCTTTCTTCGCAAACCGCATGACTCTCTTCCATGGAGAAATTCGAAGGAAGACTTTGTCACCAACACCAAACTCCAAGTCCCTTCGACGATTGTCAGCATAGCTCTTCTGCCGACTCTGAGCAGCCTTTATGTGTTGTTGGATGGCATGAACCTGTTCTGTCATCTCTTGCACGAGATCAGGCCCAAGAAGCTTCCTCTCACCAGTTTCATCCCAACAAGTAGGAGTTCTACACCGCTTTCCATACAGAGCTTCATAGGGTGCCATCTGAATACTCGCATGGAAGCTGTTGTTATAGGAGAACTCCACTAATGGGAGGTGTTGATCCCATCCACCTTTAAATTCCTTTGAGTATAATCTCAACATGTCTTCGAGTGTCTGAATAGTCCTTTCAGATTGGCCATCAGTTTGAGGATGATAGGCCGTACTAAAATTCAATTCAGTGTTCAGAGCATGCTGAAGACTTCTCCAGAATTTTGATGTGAATCTTGGGTCACGATCAGATACGATGGATAGTGGTACCCCATGCAGCCTTACCACTTCCTTCACGTATATCTTGGCAAGCTGATCCAGAGAGAAATCTTCCCGAATAGAGATAAAATGGGCTATCTTGGTGAGACGGTCCACAATAACCCATATCGCATTGTTTCCTTTGGATGTTTTCGGGAGACCAGTTACAAAGTCCATGGTGATATTATCCCACTTCCATACTGGTATGGGTAGCGGTTGTAATACCCCCTTAGGAAGTTGTCTTTCTGCCTTTACTTGCTGACACACCAGGCACCTTGTAGTGTAATCGGCAATCTCCCTCTTCATGTTATCCCACCAATAATGATCACGAAGTTCTCTATACATCTTAGTGCTTCCCGGATGTATAGAGAAAGTAGAGCTATGAGCTTCATCCATCAGTTCTTTCTTTATCTCCGGAATAGGTGGAACACATAGTCTTGTACGAAATTTCAACACGCCTTCTTGATCAATATTGAAATCAGGGAACTTCCCATCCTTTACAGCCTTGAACTTCTCCTGCAGCAAAGGATCTTCTTTTTGAGCCTTCTTGATCTTCTCTAGTAATGAAGGTTGAGAAATCATTAGGGATAGGGTTGATGATGTCCCTTTCCTTATAATTCCCATGTCCAGTTTTACTAGATCTTTAATCAAGGGATCTCCCAGGATCCTCATTGTTGCCAGAACAACAGGATCTTTCCTGCTTAACGAATCCGCGACTTTGTTTGCTCTTCCAGGGTGATAATGAATTGAACAATCATAGTCTTTAATAAGCTCCAACCATCTCATTTGTCTCATGTTCAATTCTTTCTGAGTGAAAATATACTTTAGACTTTGGTGGTCAGTGTATATATCACATTTCTCCCCATAAAGATAGTGCCTCCATATCTTTAGAGCAAAAACAACTGCCGCCAGCTCTAGATCATGTGTAGGATAATTCTGCTCATGAATCTTCAACTGTCGAGATGCATAAGCAATTACTTTGTCATTTTGCATGAGGACGCACCCAAGCCCTTTTAGAGATGCATCGCTAAAAATAACGAATCCTTCTCCGATAGAGGGTAGTGTTAACACAGGTGCAGTAACCAATCTCTTCTTCAGCTCTTGGAAACTTTCCTCGCATTCCTTTATCCAGATGAACTTAACCCCTTTTCGAGTCAACTTGGTTAGTGGATTAGAAAGCCGTGAAAAGTTTTTCACAAACCTCCTATAATATCCCGCTAAACCAAGGAAAAAACGAATCTCAGTTACTGTTGTGGGTTGAGGCCACTCCTCCACAACCATTTCCTTTTCAGGGTCAACCGAGATTCCTTCATTGGTTATGATGTGTCCCAAGAAAGCCACTTGTTGTAACCAAAACTCACACTTGCTGAACTTCCCAAAGATCCTCTCCTTCCGTAGAGTTTTTAAAACAACCCTCAGATGATCTTCATGCTCCTCACGACTTTTTGAATATATCAAAATATCATCAATAAAAACTACCACAAAGTTATCAAGGTAGTCCTTAAAGACTCTATTCATCAAATCCATGAAAATAGCAGGAGCATTAGTCAAGATGAAGGGCATAACAGTAAAATCATAATGCCCATATCTTGATCGGAAGGCAGTCTTTGGAATATCTTCCTTCTTCACCCTCAGTTGATGATAACCAGATCGAAGGTCAATCTTAGAGAAGAATTGAGCCCCACGAAGTTGGTCAAATAAATCATCAATTCTTGGAAGAGGGTATCTGTTCTTCACTGTGATCCCATTTAGTTCTCTATAATCAATGCATAGCCGCATTGATCCATCCTTCTTCTTCACAAAGAGAACTGGTGCTCCCCAAGGAGACACACTCGGTCGGATAAACCCCTTCTCCAACAAGTCTTGGAGTTGTTTCTTTAGCTCCTCTAGCTCCACATTTTCCATTCTATACGGAGTCTTTGATATCGCTTGAGACCCAGGTACGAGTTCAATGGAGAACACTACCTCTCTTTCTGGGGGAGGTCCAGGTAACTCCTCAGGAAATACATCCATGTATTCCTGAACAATCGGAACATCTTCAATTTGTATGCTCCCCTTCCCTTCTTCCTCATCACCGATTAACTCCATAAAGAAAGCTATAGGAGTTGCTTCTAGATAGGGATCAGTTCGGGATATCTCTCCTCGGAAGATAACTGTAGGTCGTTCATTCAAGACTACTGAGATTTCCTTACTTCTGCATTTGATCTTAGCATTATACTTTGAGAGCCAGTCCATCCCTAGTATAACGTCGAATTCCATCATGGGAATGACTACTAGATTTGTGATAAGATTGTGCTCACCAAAGTAAACACTAGAGTGTCTAAACACTATTAATGCATGGATAATCCCACTTGGAGTCTTAACTGACAACTCTACCTCAAGCAATTCGGGGATTGATTCTATATTCTTTGCAAACTTGGAAGAAATAAAGGAATGCGTAGAACCAGAATCAAATAAATCACTTGCTAGTTTTGAGAGGACAACAAGAGTACCTGCTACCACATAGTTCGGAACTTCAACCTCAGTTGTTGTGATAGCGAAAGCACGACCTTGCTCCCTTGGCCTCTGCTGAGGTTGATGGTGATTCCCCTCCACCGCCCTCGGATTTGGACATTGATTAGCAAAGTGCCCAAGCTATCCACACTTGAAGCATGTGACTTCGGGTAGGGCCAGAACCATCTTTCCTCTGTCGTTAGTGTTGGGAAGTTGAGGCTTCACATCACCACGACAATTCCGAGAAATATAGCCTTCTTTTCCACACCTATAGCACTTGCCACTTCCGATCAAGCAGTTCCCCGGATGCTTCTTCCCACATTTATTGCATGTGGCATGTTGCATATGCTTTACACCTCTTTCCTGATCAAAACTTCTTCCCAGGCTTGGTTCTAGAGTTCTCTTCTTCTCATTAGATTTGTGAGACCATTGTGTCTCCCCAAACTCTAGTTCAACTTTCATAGCACTTCGAACTATTTCTTCATAGCTATCGTAGTCCTTGTTGGCTAGATTCTTCCGCAGATGGGGTCGTAGTCCGCCAAAGAATCTATCAAACTTCCCATTAGGGTCCATGACAAAGCTTGAGGTATAACGGGAAAGCCTTGTGAAGTTCATCTCATAGCTTCCGACAGATTCGTTCTCCTTCTGCTTCAGCTCGAGAAACTCTTTCTCCATTTTCGTTCTCATGGAACGAGGGAAATACTTGTTAAAGAAAATCCCCCGAAATTCTTCCCACTCCATAGCTTCCATCTCTCCTCGTGGCTTCGTGTTTTTGATCAGTGACCACCACTGATCAGCTTCTCCCTCTAGGCGGTAAACAGCAAGGGTGACTTTTTCTTGTTCCGAACAATGAAGTACAGAAAAGATCTTTTCAATGGAGCTTATCCATTGTTCTGCAACCAATGGGTCAGTAGATCCACTGAATGTTGGTGGTCGTTGACGCATGAAGGGATCAACAGAAATTTGTTCCCTTCGTGGTGAGGTCGGCCTCTCAGCTTGATTCAAGTTATTACTCATAACTTGAGTCAGTTGGTTCATCATTCGCATGAATGTTTCCATTTCGGCTTCCGTCGGAGGGCCGTCAGCACATTGTGAATTGCGGTCACCATCGGCACGGTTTCTCCTATTGCCCTCCATTTTCTAAAAGAATAAAACCTTAGTGAGAAACTTATTTCATTTATGTATCTTTTAACTAAGACTTCATGCTTATACAATTACACTTTTCTATAATTCCTTCATAATGATTCATAAAAAGCTCGTGATTAACCAAACATATCCCCCGGGAGTGTCGTAACCAAGAGTGCAGCAAGGCCCGTTATTCTGCACCAGTTCCCGTTCGAGTCTAGCTCAAATCGGTGTTTTCGGGTTTTACCCCTATGTACATCTGTGCCAGAGCCGCCTCTACCTGCTCGTATCCAGACAGGGATGTATTTGTTTGATAGACCACTTACTCAATACTTACCAAAATACCAGGAAGTTTTCCTATATTTAAACTTTTCTATAGGGTTCTTCCTAAAGTTTTTATATCCTAATTTCCACAAATAACTAAACCATCCTTTGATACCAACTATAACATCCCGCCATTTTATAACATAAACTTTCAATACATTACACAAAACTGAGGATCGTTAAGGTTTAGTGTCTCGGAAACAAGGATAATAATACATAAAAAAACATAAAAACATTCTTCTTAAACACTTGAAAGGCTTATCCTTTAGTTCATAATATGTTCATTATGCATCTCATAACCTGGGGACATACATCAAAAGAAAGGGTGAGCAGAAGGCCCAGTAAGGGAAACAAGAGGAACATTTTACATGTGAACTTGAGATACTTCAATAAGGACATGAAAAAAACTTTAAGGCATGAGAAAGAAATCATGAGGCATTTCATAATAAAAATAAAATTTTTCATAACTTGAAGATGTGGCTACATCATTTAACATAGACAATCATGAACATATCACCAAGGTCCATCCCCAAGGTGTCATTTGAAAATTACCAAGGTTATTCACCAAGGTATCATGAAAATTGTAATCTCTAGTGGTTACATCATTACCCAATGCATTGGAGCGCTATCACGGCGCACCCTTAAATTTGACTTTATTATCATGTGAGCCACATATATAATCATCAAACATTTCATAAATAACCCATATAGCATAAAGGAAATGGGTTTCATTTCATAATCATAACTTTTTAAAAACTGCTTTAAAGACATGATCTTTATATCACTTTAAAACCCACAGAAAAGGAAGGTGGGTCTCATGTATGTAAATCCCAGAATTTAAAATAGAAAATTTTGGTATATATGTGAATACCCTTGTAGAAATAGGAGCTTTTAGTATTCACTTTATAACATAAAATAATTTTTTAGAAAAGAGAGAGGCATTTTGAGGGGAAAATTCTGCAGCATAACGACTAAGTTTCGGGGTTTTAGAAAATATTGAAATGAGAGGGGACATGGGTCACCCACTCATAAATGATCCATAAAACAGTAGGGTGATAGAATAAGAAGGACATCCGGACATGGTAATGAAATTTGAGGGACATACCATTTGAAATGAAAAACATGGAAGGAAAAAAAGATTAGATTTCTCTTATGAAAATTCGGCAGCCTTACGGCGTCACTTAACTTCAAAAGAAAATGATTTGACAAGATAAAATAGGGTCCCTCATCATATGATCATAAGAGATCAGTATGGTAGATATATAGATCATACCCCAACATAATAAAAAGGAACTTGAAAGACTTGACATGAAAACCGAACTTGAAAAATGAGAAGGGTGAAAGAATCCCTTAAAAATTCGGCAGCCTAACGGCTTCACTTAAACTTTCATAAAACGAAATGATGAGAGTAATAGGGGATCTCTCATCATATAAACATGAAAGGGAAGTAAGAGAAATATAAAAGAACATTCTCTCACATAAAAACATGGAGCATAATAGGAATGACATAAAAGAGATTACATGAAAAGAAAGAGAGGGGTCGGATCCCTTACCTTAAAACGTGACTCTTGAAACTCAAAGGATTGGACCTTGAGGGCTTGGGGGCACCTTGGGAGGACTCCTTGGAAGGTAAGAAGACCAGAACTTCGTTGGGGGAGAGTTGGGAGTGAAAACTAAGGGAGGAAAGGGTGGGTATTTATAGGGAAAGTGAGGGGACAAAGCATTAATGGCCAAGGGACACCTCACTAGTGGTTTTGGCAAAACCATGGGCTTGCCCATGGTATTTGCCCATGGTATTGGCCACTTGGGACACCTCACACCTTATCTTACTATTCATAATTCGACCATATTGAATATATACTTAATACATCATTTAATGATGTCATTAAACACCCGTAACTTAAAAACTATACTTTCACTATTCACCGAAAATTCAACTTTCTCAGAATAATCCCAAAATTTCACCTTAACCAAATATCAATGCTATGATTTCAAAAATGAACTCCATTTTATAAAAATAATTTTCTAAATATTTTTAATTTTATTTTTAAATAAATACACTATTCACCGAAAATTTATTTTTTCAGAAAAATCCCCAAAAATTACCATAACATAGTATCGATGCTCTGAGTTCAAAAATAAAGTCATTTTTATAAAAATAATTTTCTAATTATTTTTAATTAAATTTTTAATTTAAAAACACTATTCATCCGAAAAAACTAATACTTGAATAATAATTTATGAAACCGTTATTTACCCATTTTATTGAATCACATTACTTAATCAAGGTGCCTAGATTATATTAAAACTTTATTTGAGTGAAAATTACTAACCCATTTGGTCACATTACTAATCCTAAGCGTAAAATCACTATTCGTAATTTACTATTCATCAAAAATTAAGTTGATCTTATTAGACTCCAAATTCTTTAATGAACACTTTTGTAGAAGACCATTTTTTGAAAATCATTACACATCATTAGTTATTTAGGGTTTACATAAATATTTCAAAATATCCCTTTTTCAAAATTCATCAATAAAATACATTCTAAAATTATCTAGACATTTGAAATTTCACAAACATCACTAAAGGAAGAAATCTCAATTTATTCACCCGAAAGGATTACACAAGGAAACTAGGGTCTCATCACATAGCCCCTTATAACACTGGCATAAGACCTAAGTGTAAGGTGTGCTATGGTGAGAGAATATGAGGGAGGCTCAGATAACATTGCCCTAGTAGCAACCTCCACTAACTTGAACTTCTCCTGCAAGCGTTTCCGTTCAATCTTGACACGCTGGAGTTCGGCTTGGGCTTGGTCCAGAGCGAAGCCCACAGACGCTACCTCCTTCCCAAGCTCTGATAAGTGGGCTTCATAAGGGTTGAGTCTACTGGATGAAGCCATTGACTCCTCTTTCTGCATTAACCATTAACGTCTTATTAAATCATTAAGAGTAAGTTAATATAATACTCAAAAAGATTGGGTCGTTACAGAGACCATGGGGAAATGTACATCCATCATAATGACTTTCATTATTCTACGTTTTGGGTATTTTGGGGATTTAAAATTAATAAATATTATAAGAAAAATAAAAATCAATATTCTACACAACTCAGGATTAAGCATTCATTGTTTACCTTATAGTTATGGCACACGGACGAAGACCATGAGTATTGAAGGAGATCTAGGCCCAGGAGGTTGATTTGGATGATCGACAGAGGGAAGACCGAGAGGAAAAGGATGATCAGTGATAGAGGATTCTTCGTGCCTTTCAGCAGCAGACCCTCTGGAAGTAAGAGGGAAGCCTGTCGGATATGAAGACCGAGAGCTGGATTGAGGAGCTGGTGATAGATTTAAACTTGATCTGGGATCTGACGGAGTACTGGGTGCCTCTGGTAGTTATCCAGATGTGGGGAGCAGTGCATCAGTGGTGGATACTTTATCTTGGGGAAAAGAGGGAGGCTGATGTTTTTTGGACGGACTTCGAGAGGGATTTCTGAGAGGAATTCCTATCTTTAATGATGAAGGTGTAGAAGAGGAAGGAGCCACTCTTCCTTTAGCTAGGGATCATTTAGTGAGGGAGTTGGGGATAAAGTTCAAAGATCTTATTCGCTTTACACCAGACCTCTTTTCGGATGAGAAGTATTTGGAGAGTTGTTAGAGGAGGCACTCCAACCTTCTATTCAGTATGTTGTTACCCCTTCACTCTATCGACATACTTGGTGGTACAGGAGAAGGCTGAAGTAGTAGAAAGGATGCACACACTGTAAGGTGTGTTGTGATAGGGGATCCAGTTAGGCTTGTCGAAGGGGAAGGCCGTCAGTAGCAGGCCTCCAGCATGAGGGCCTTCTAGGTTTCGGCTAGTGGGGAGCAGGCCCCAACAGTTCCAGTTTTGATCTCCCAGTTGTTGTCCTTTCCTTATGGACTCAAAACCGGGATGCTTCATCTGTGTATGTCCTGGGGACCTTCAGAATCAGTGACCGGATCGAGTGTAGTATATTGGGGGTGGGCCGGTTAAGCACCCACCTCAGCAGTAGTAGTTTCAAGACAGGCCCTTTTAGCAGCAGTAGTAGGGACAACGAGCTCCCTCTCCTCTGAGAGCAGATGTTATGAGAGGATTCCGACCTCAGCGATCTTCTCAGGGACCTCAACCAGGGCATGGTCGGGGAGGAGGCCGTCAGTAGAAGGGAAGAAGGTATGGAAGTGGGCAGTTACACACTGTAGAGGCAGCAGTTCCAGCAGGTCCGGAAGTCGTTCGGGGTACGATCAACTTGTTCAGTACTCTAGTCTATGACATGTTTGATTTAAGAGGTTCACACTCCTTTTTTCACCCAGTCCAGCCCATGATTTGGGTCTAGACTCAGAGAGACTTCTCGTACCCCTGGTTTTGCATACAGCAGTCAGAGGCCAGACCAGCTTGTCTCATGTTTTTTTAGGATGTGGATTGATGTTTTGACCACATCAGTCTGGTGGGGACCTTATTTTGCTACAGATGTAGCCATACGATGTCATTATAGGCATCAACTAGCTATTCTCCATGTGTGACACTATCAACTACTTCTAAATAAGGATCGTGTTGTTAGATGTGGGAAGACAACATGTGACCTTCATCGGCGAGTAGGATTTTCAGGAGGATATTTGGTGAATGGATCCCCTTATTTCCTTGTTATCTGAGCTGTCAGTAGGGTTGGCAGATACATAGATAGTGGATGTTTAGGGGAATATCAGTGAGTTCATGGATGTCTTCCCTGAGGAGGTAGTGACTATACCCCATCGACGTTTCATTGAGTTCAGGATAAACTTTCAACCTAGTGACCTTCTAATTTCGATGGATCCCTATCAGATAATGCCTTAAGAGATGTAGGATTTATGAATTCATATTGATGATCTGATAAAGAAGGGTTTTGTTCGACCAATTGCATCACTATGGGGTGCTCCGGTATTTTTTGCAAAGAAGGCAGACGGTGGTCGCAGGCTGTGCATAGACAACTAGAGACTAAATCAGGTAACGGTCAAGAACCGTTACCCGTTCCCGAGGATAGACGACCTTTTTGACCAGTTGAAGGGGAAGGATGGTTCTCCATGGTGGACCTGCGATCCAGATATCACGAGTTGATGGTGAAGTTGGGTGACATCTCAAATACTTCCTTCAGGTATAGATATGGAAAATTTGAGTTCGTAGTCGTGTCGTTCAAAATTATGAATGCACCATCCATGTTTATGGGGATCATGAACTCCGTCTTATGGGAATATCTGGACTATTTCATAGTCCTGTTTGTTGACGACATCCTAATCTACTAAATATTATAGGAGGATCACACCGAGAATCTGGGGACGATTTTAGAGGTCCTCCGACAGCACCAGCTCTACGGGAAGCTGTCCAATTGCATATTCTAGATGTGAGAAGTGCACTTACATGGAAATGTGGTGTCCGAGGAGGGTATAGTAGTGGACCCATTTAAGTTTGAAATAGTTGTTTCATGGGAAACACCCAAGAACGTGGCATAATTTTGTAGTTTCCAAGGTCTAGAAGGTTACTATCGGAGATTCGTTACCAACTTCTCCTGAGTTGAAACACCTTTGACATCCTTGACCAAGAAAGTCCATGATTTTATATAGAGTGATTAGTTCCATGAATCTTCAATTATCTGAAGGGTAAGTTGGTTAGAGCCCCGTTTCTAAGGTTTCTAGAAGAAGGGGTAACATTTGAGGTGTTATGTGATGCTTCAGGCCAAGGATTGGTGTTTGTGTTGATGTAGCAGTAGGGGTGATCTCTTATGGGTCTAGGCAGTTATATCCCCATGAGTGTAACTATTCCACCCACGACATGGAGCTCATATTTTTTGTCTTCACAGTAAATATGTGGTGGCATTACCTCTTTGGAGAGAGATTCATGGTCTTCACAGATCACAAGATATTGAGGTATAACTTTTCCCATCGGGACCCGAACATGCGTCAGGGGAGGTGGATGGAGTTTCTTCAGAACTAAGACTTCAAAATTTTTTACACTGCAGGAAAGGGGAATGTAGTGGCTGATTACCTGAGTAGGAAGTCACAGAGGAATGCAGTTCGAGAATTAGTAGACTCATGGATGGCGATAGAGGATTTGGATACCCTATACTTAGATGCAAGGGTGGATGGTGGAAGCGGTTGTCTATTTCAGATGACAGTAAAGTGATCTATATTGAGGTAGGTGGAGGAATCTCAGTGGGGAGACTCAGAGAGTTAAATGATGTGAAATTAGGCTAACCAAGGAAATGCTCACGAAGGGTGGTCAGGGGATGGTCAGAATCATATTCTTTTCTGAGGGAGTAATTTTTTCCCAGAGACGATGCGCATGAGAGTTCTTGGTGAGTTCCACAACTCACCCCTGGTGGTACATCTAGGAGTTTCCAAGATGTACTAGGGCTTGAGGGGTCATTTTTGGTGGCCTGGGGTGAAGCAAGCTGTGGAAGAGTTTGTGGTGAAGTGCCTCATGTGTCAGAAGGTGAAGGATAAGCACCGCATCCCAGAAGGTCTGTTACACCCTTTATATGTACCCAAGTAGAAGTGGGACGACATCTCGATGTATTTCATAGTGAGACTACCCAGAGTTCAAGGGGTTTGTGATGCTATCTGGGTAGTGGTGGAATGAGTGACGAAATCAGCTCACTTCTTGGAAATCAAGGAGTCAAGTGCGGTAGATACCCTAGAACATCAATACATAGAAAAGGTGGTGTGGTTTCATGGAATTCTGAGGTCCATAGTCTCCGATCAGGATACCCGGTCTACCTCACAGGTCTATAAAGGATTACAATAAGATTTTGGCACCTACCTATGCCTTAGTAGTGCTTTCCGCCCCCAGACAGATGGTCAAAAAGAACAGACCATCCATAAGTTAGAGGATATGCTACAGACATGTGTTTTTGACTTTGGTGGATCACGGGTGGGCCAATTTTCTCAGATAGATTTTGCCTACAACAATAGTTATCACTCTACCATTGGCATGGATCCATTTGAAGCATTATATGGGATGTCGTATTGCTCCCATGTGTTCTTGACAGAGGTCGGGGGAGAAAGTGTTCTTGGCCTGGAGGTGGTGAAGAGCATGACGGAGAAGGTTCAGCTTGTATGAGAGAGGATGAATGCATCATAGGATAGGAAGAAGTCATATGCTGATAGTAGGATGAGACACTTGGAGTTCTAGGTCGGGGACCACATGTTCTTGAAGGTCTCCCCCCAGCATAGAAAATGGAGGTTTGAAAGGGGGAGTAAGCTTTCTCTAAGTTTGTTTCGACCCTTCTTGGTGTTGCGGGGGGTTGGTGATGTTGCTTATCTGCTAGCGCTACCACCTTTGTTACTGAGAATGCATGACTTCTTCTATGTTTCCCAGCTTCATTGGTATCGACACTGATTCACATGTCCTTGACTGGGAAAGCTGGATATGAAGTATGATGTGACGTTCGTAGAGAAACCAGTGATGATTGAAGGTTTTAAGGAGAAGGTGATTCACGGAAGAACCATTCCTTTGGTCCATGTGTTATGGAGGTGTGGTGGCCTCAAGAAAAGTATCTAGGAATGGGAGGCATATATATTCGCCCAGTACCCATAGTTGTTTTGAGTTTTTTTCTGTTTTGTTTCGTACATTTTTGTAATGTAGCTCTTAACCTTGTTAACTATCAAATGCATCATTTTCCATGTTCTATAAATGTGTGTGAAGGGTCCTGACAGTGGGGAAGGGAGGAATTTATCCCTAATCAATACGCATTAGAGTGGATGTGATTAAACCCATCCAGGAGAGTTAGTGCCACCCAAAGTGGATAGTATCTTTACATAGAGAAAGGGACTTCTTAATCCATATGTCTGGATAGTGACACCTTTATATGTTGTGCAGTTACTGTAGGGAGAGGTGTTCCTTGATGTCAATGAGGTTTTCTCCTGAGGGGTATCTTTCAAGGTGGTTGTTCAGACCCCTCTCTTCTCTTTTGGTTTATTTTGATTTTCGGGGGCGATAATACTTTGAGAGGTATATGATGTAATGGCTCAGGCAATGACTCGTTGACGAGTTTTCTAGAAACTCGGTTCCATCAAATGGTTCCACCAAAATGGTGGCACTGGTCATGGTCTCACACCGAAACGGTGGCACTGATCATGGTCTCACAATGAAACAGTGGCATCATGAGAATGGCATCGTGAAGGTGGCACTGTAACGGTCACACCGTCACAGTCACACATCGAAACGGTTGCACCGCTTTTCAGTGGAACTATGAGGATAGCACTGTGAGGGTGGCACTATAATAGTGGCACTGCTTTCAGGGTCTCACCAAATGGTGTGCCACCTTTTGTTTCTTTTCCCAGTTCCTCCCCAACAACATATCTTTTGAGGTAAAAGTGTTTCAATATTCCCTTTCAATGACTTTTTAAAGCTCATAAAGGATATCTAAAATCCCCCAAGATCTAGGTGACACTTGACTTACCAAAATGTGTCGCTTTTCCATGGTGTCACACCTTTCCCGTACTTTCTAGTTTTTCCCATTTCACATGCGCTTCCTCTGGTTAAAGTAAATCCTTTAATTCAAAGCCATTATAACCGCCTCTCTGATGAGAATTATTAAATGACAATTGATTATATCATGTTTAACCTCCCAACTTCATGGTGAAACCATGATCCGCATTAAAATCCATTCATGATTTTGATGTCTCGTAACTCCAGGATCTCACCTTTTTTATCGCACTCGATTTCTTTACTTTTTCTTCTTGGATGGTTTCCTTCTTCCCCTTGGTGTGTTTGGAGTTCCCCTTCCTGAGGCATGTGGTGCACCTGTGCTAGATCCCTTCCTTCCCACTCTTGGATCCCCCAGAGCTCCTCCCCTGCAAGTCGTGCATCCCCAATTCTTGGTGAATGGAGAGAAGCTTCGATCATAGATAATCCAAGTAGGGTTATTACTTCATCTCTCTTTACTTTGTATCATGAGGGGCAGGTATGCTAATGTTTCTATGGGGTTGGATGAAACCAAACCTTAATGAAGATAATAAATGAACTATTAAAGAATGAAGGGGGTGTTTTGATGATGCTGCTATATTCTTTTACCCTTTCTTATATGTTCTGAATTATACGAGCTTGCGTCTACTAAACATCATGGACTTTGGTGGCCTTTCCTTGCGCACTAATGGACCCCCTGTCTTCTGTTACGATTGAATGGTTATAACCTGAAAATTAGTTAATTGTGTAAGGTTGGTTGATTAAATGAATTTCTATTAAACAAGAATCTTTTTTTGATCACCCTGGTTAACCAAACAGAAATATGGAACTTAATGAATGGTGTGCTTGAATCTGGAAACCTACTTTCTCTATCTTGGTGACAAGTGTGGTTGTTCTACTTGATACTTATGGGGTGAAGTGGATAGGGATGGGATCCCCTGTGGTTATGTAGTTTTTTGTTGATGGATATAAGGTTGTATCTTGGGTTTTGGTTTAGTTCCAGTACATCAAGGGATCTCATAGATCACTTTTGTTGTTGTGACTTTACAAGAGAACTGGGTGTCAATGATTAAATTGCTTCTTGGATGTTTTCCCTCCCTTGGCATGTGGTTGTTCTTATTAGTTTCCCAATAGTGAATAATTATTTTAAATATAAAAACATGATTATTAAAATAATAATGGGTTCAATGGGGAATTGTTTCCTTAGAATGAGCTGTGACATGGTTGTGGGTGTGGTGCTTCTCATGAATGAATAGTAATGAGGGTGTTTGTGGTTGGGCTGGTTTTTGAACCCCTAGGTTGGGAAAAGTTCATGGTTACCTATATGTATAATTTAGTTCTTATGTTTCTTATTCACACCCCACCAAAGTTGATCACTTTGTACCGAACACCCCCATTTCAAGGGGGAGGGTATTCTTCCCAACACTACTATGAGTGGCTAGTTTTTAGCTCCGTTTCGGTTCCCATTCCTGAGTATCCCAAGACTCTTCGGGCAGGCTGTGATGACCTAATGTCAATTATAGCCAAAGATTTCTAGGGCAGGGTAGTTATGGTGGTTGGCCTAGGTGTATGCGGGCAGTTTGTTTCCCAAGTGTCTTTGGGATGAGGCCCAGGTGTCTTCAAGTGTGGTTGTAGTATTGGTGGCCCAGGTGTCTATGGGTGGGGATGTGTGTTGTTTTTGTGGACCTAGTGTCTGTGGGCAGGGGATGTTTGTGGTTTTTATGGCACAGGTGTCTACGGGCAGGATGCGTGGTTGTGGTGGCGCAAAAGGTTGTTGTTGGGGCGGTAGTGGGACAATAGTGAAAATTGAGGGGGGGGGGGGGGTCTGACACATAAGATGTCATCAATAACCAGTGGGAAAGTGGAGTTGGGTACCTAAACATTTATGTGTTATTACTATTACTTTACTTGACTAGTGTTATTTGGGGAGTGTGCCTTGGTGAGGTTTGGGTGGATAGTTTTGTTGCTAGGTGCTTTAGTTATATCCTTTTCTCACAGGGCATTAGAATACATCCCCACTTATACACAAGAGATTTTGGTTTTCCCTAATGATTATTCTGTTATACTGACCCTATGTATATAAAACTTCTTTTAGGATTCCATGAGAACTTCGACGACCGTGCAAAATCGTACTTGTTCGGACGTTGGGACAATTTTTTTTTTGCTATTTTTATCTTCAATGGTACTTACCTTTGGTGTTTTCTTGAACTTCTGTGGTACTTACTTTTGAAACATGCATATGGGAGTGTTTTGTTTTGGCTTTACTTTTACCACCACTTTTGGTGTTGTTTGGTATTTACTATATTATCTCCCGATCTTACTAAATAAAAAGGGAAATGCCTTCCGATTTTGTGTGTGATTCTATACCCTTGGTGCTAGTTTCCACTCCTCTCCTTCAACTTGAGGAAGGAAGGGTCTGGAAATCCACTGTCACTTCCCTCATCTTGATGAATGTGAGTCAATGATATGCCTTGTAACATCCCATACATTTATGAATAAAATTCCATTTATTTTAATTAAATGTCTTATGGATATAGAAAACACATGCACTACTTTTTTTATTATATCCAATTGGATTTAAGTGACCATTAAGTATACATACCATTGATATTATGTACTTTGAATAGGGATAACATTACAAGTATAAATACAGGGATTAAACAAACCCATTTGGTAGAGAAAAAATGAAGTGATGGCCTCATCCAGTACGATTGTACACTAGGAAGACCATTTATCAGAGCTTCCAAGGGAGATAGCATTTCTGGGATTTTCCCTAGATGAATCCCAAGCCCAGATGCAACAAATTAAGAATGATAGAAACGGTTTACGGGAGAAGTTCAAGCTCAACAAGATAAAAACCCAATCCTGGTTCACCGAACAATCCCAAAAAAGTTTCACCATCACACACTTTAATCATAGGGTGAATTCTTGTGTAATAAAGGGTATTTATATAGTCCCTAGTGTTATGATTATTTTTGTATATAATAATTAATATACATTTATTATATTATTGTTAGTTTGGAAATGATTTTCTAAAGAAGAAATAGTATCTTTGGTTAATATTAAATTTCAATTATGGAACCTATTTTGATGAATTAATGCACTTTTGGAATAAATAATATTTTAATAAAATTATAAAATTACATTTATAAAATATTAATGATCATATAATTTTTATGAAGTGAAAAGTAAATTTTATTACGATTTGAAAACTATTTTTACCAAAAATCATCAATTTTCAATAAATGTCAGTTTTTATTTTAAAAGTAAAAATTCATGTAGATATAATGAATATTATTTTTGGAATTAGGAAGTTGAAATTATCTAATAGTGAATTTTTTATAATTTTCTGAGATAATCGATTTTTTGTGTCAAAATTAAATCCATAATCAATATATAATGTGTTTCATGACATAATAATGACCCAATAGTGATTTAATAAGATAATATATAATGGATATTCAGACATATATATGTTATTACATTAAAATAATTTTATTTTTGAATTGTTTGTTTTCTTTATATAGCTTTAGTAAATCCTCCAAGACTTATTAAATATTTTAAGAGTTTAAAATAATTTCCTTCAGAGTGTTACTGACCTCCACATAAGATAGGGTAATATTTTAATATATTCATCCATCAGACATATAAAATACTTTTTTTTGTTCCCCTTGGCTGGAAACCATGAGAAAAAACTATGGTATTGTTTGTGGTTTTGAATATTTTAGTGTGTAGTGTCAAAAACCAAAATAATAAAGAATTCTCCCACCTTTCGTATACCTACAGAATAACCCTTTTCACTTCACTAAAACTTATTTTAGATCATCTACACTCTAATATATACTCTTTAGAGTCCTCCCAAGGCACCCTATGCGCCCAATAAGCCTCTCCTAAGCCTTTGGGATTGCACATCCATGTAAGGCTTCCTACATTTCTCAATTTTTTTCGATGTTTCCATATATTGTTACATCCATTTATTTTCAATTAAAAATGATGGGATATGTTTTCTCACCTCCCAAACACTTACCTTATTATGTTTTAATAATGATATAACCCTTTCTCTCCCATTATTTCCTCCCATGTATACCTGTTACCATGCCGAAATTCTGTAAGGGATTTCTCTTTTCTCATTTCCATTCAATATTTTCTTTTATATTATACATCTAAATTAAATTTCATATGTTGGGATATTTTTTTCCATGATCCCCTTAATATCAATTTAATTTATAAATGATGAGATACTGATTTATCTCTCTTCAATCCATTTTATAAATATATATTTGACATCATTCTGCTACCAAAATTGCACCACAATTTTCCATGCCAAAATCATCGTGTAGTGAATACCATACCCATTTCTCTATCAAGGGTATTCACATTTATGATCATGTACATTTTGATTGATTAATTTCATGTTTTTATTCCAAATTCATTTTTCAAGGAATAAATTATTATGTTTAATGAATACATGTTTTATGATATATATGGCACACTTAAACATGAAAACGAAATGATTATGAATGATGTGGCCTCATAGTGCTCCAATGCATTGGTTATTATTTATTATCATGATATGTAATTTGAAATTTGGTTTCACTCATTCTAATTCATGTGAAATTAGGGTTTAATCATTCTAATTCATGTTCAAAGAGGGTTTACTCATGATAATCCTTGTGTAATGAGCCTTGGCCCATGCTCACATCATGTTGTATGTTGTTGCTAAATCTCTATGTTATTAATATCATGTTATATCATGAATTAATGTTGATTTTTCATTTGAAATACATTGATATGTCTATTTAATAACATGTATTTTCTTCCTCATTTTATTCCATTTTTATTCCCTTATTGTTCTTTATAGCTCACTCATCTCATATGTATGTCCTCTGGTTATCCCATGAAATGATAAGTAGAATGGAATTTTATGGTAATGTAAAAGAAGTTTTCAATAAATATGTGCATTTCATGATTTTAGTTGTCATGTACTGTTCCTAATCCCCAATGACACTATAACTATTGATCATGTGAGTTATATTAAGTGAATTCTTATTTAATAAATCAAGTTTAAATAAGAAATAAAGAGAAGGGTTCTTATAGTTGGTATTAGAGGATAGGTTTATTTATTTCTGGGATTATGATTAGAAAACTCTAGTGAAAGCCTTAGTGATAATACTAAGTATTATAAAAGCATCCATAAATTTTGGTAAGTATAGAGTTAGTGATTTATCAAGAAAATACGTCCTTGTCTGTATACGAACAAGTAGAGTTGGCTCTAGAATGGATTATCTGGGGAAAAAACATAAAAAACCTCTTTGAGCTACACTCGAACAGGAACGGGTGCAAGACAACAAGCCTTGATGCACTCTTAGTTTGACACTCATGGTGGATATGCTTTCGTAAATTCATAATATTAGTACAAACCATTATTAAGGGAACAAAAAATCCCATAAGAATACATGTTAGGAAGTAGATCATGGATAACATAGATCGAAGCCTATAAATTCATAAGATAAGGAGATAAATGTAATTTATAAGTTATCCCTTTAATGTAATTAAATTTCCTACTATGTATTTAACCATTTAAGATAATCATCCCTAATTTTCCTTTTATTCTATCTTATGGCTAGTAATATGAGGAATCATTCTAACAACTGATGCCAAAATCAATGTGATGACTACCCAAATGAGATTCCCAATACGATGGGAGTGGGAATCAAAAACTTTGTAGTGATAATCTCTCAGTTAAATCATGTTTAGAATATAAGCATGAATTTAGAGGAATTTCCAACCCCACCCCCATAAGAAATAACATGTCGCAATCGAGAGATTCATGAGACAAAGTCCTCATACTTTAAATAGATCATATGATCCCTCAATTACCAAACAATGGATCAAACCCATTAAAAAGATCATCTCCATCCTTCAATGATCTGAACAAGACAAAGTTATTCTATATTCTTATCTTATGGAGGTTGAAGTAGATCAATGAGGGATATTGATCAAAAATATAAATCCTAAGGAAGATATCAAGGCGATGGAATGGAAGCATTTCCTAGAAAAAAATCGATAAATATTTTTCCTCACACCCTTAGACTTAAAATGGAAATGGACCTAATTTCCCTCAATAAAAAAGATGACTAATCCATCAGAGTGTATGAGGAAGACATCACAAGAAATAAACATTACACCTCTAGTTTATTCATAACCCTCGAATGCAAGGGTGACTGCTTCTTTGGTGAGATAAATCCTAGTCTACGAAAATCCTTGGGATTCCATGACTTTAATAGTGATGAAGAGATTTTTTTTATGTTCCCTAAAATTATATATAGAGATGTGTGAATATCAATGGTATCATGGGGATAATAAGTGGAAAGTGGACTTTAATTATAGTGTCCCAATGGATAAATCCAATGGTGCTAAGAAATTCCAACACCACTCTTATTATTATCATGAAAAGAAGCACCCTGGAAATTTCCTAAGGTGATCAAGGAAATTCTATATGTGTGGAAGAGAAGGGATCATTTTAAATAATTTCCAAAATGAGAAACCCCTAAATTTGATAGATTAATTGAATTATCTGGTCGACCCTTAGCACGTTGTTCATTGCTACACCTTCTAGGAACCATAGAACTTTTTGAACCAGTTCCCAAAGTCAAGGGTATTGGAGGTAACCAAAAAAATTATAGGAAATAAGGGAGATATTTTTCCATCTCTACCATTGAAGTGATTCCTGACAATGAAGTGGTGGTAGGTACGCTGGTTATTTATTCAAGAATAGTGAACATAATTTTTCATTTTGGTTCCACACATTCTTTTATATCGTGAATGTTTAGTAGAACAATCCAAACACCACCACAAAGCACAAGAGTACATATTTTGGTGAAAAAAAATGAAAAAATTATTTCATCCTATGTATATAAATCCACCCCTATCAGAATTCGTGTATCAAACTACCCATAAGACTTTATTATACTTCCCTTGGTGGAATTTGATGAAATTCTTGGCATGGATTGATTTCCCAATATAGAGAGAACATAAATTTACATGAGAGGTAAATCATTCTCCACAAGGAGGTGGGTGAATATTATTTAGCACCATCATATCAATCATGGATATTACTTCCCTATAAGCACTTGTATCTTTCTCAGATGATTGAGTATTCCAAAAGAACAATCCTTGAAGACATTTGTATTGTGAGGGAATTCACTGATGTGTTTTCTAAGGAATTTCATGGTCTTTCTCAATGGACATCAAAGGAGTGTGGGACCAACATATTCCTTTGGTGGAGTTATATTACAACAATAGTTTCCACTCAAGCATCCAAATTGCTCCCTATGAAGCCCTTTATGTGATGATTTGTAGAACAACAACATGTTGGGATGAAGTTGGGGAATGAAAAATTCCAGGTCCAGAAATGGTTGAATAAATGGTAGAGATGGTTAAGACCATCCAATAGCACATCAAAGCTGCCCAGAGTCGACAAAAGATCTATGTTGACAATCGTCAAAGAGACCTTTAGTTTTATGATATAAATATATTATTCCTACACATATCTCCATGTAATAGAATTATGATATTTGGGAAGAAGGTAAATCTTGTTCCAAGGTACATCGGAGTTTTTGAGATCCTTGATCGCATCAGAGCAGTGACCTATCAACTAGCACTCCCATAGAAACTATATGAAGTACATGATGTATATTATATATCACTCTTGAGGAAGTACATACCTAACCCATCACAGGTACACAATCTATAGGTGGTACCATTGAAGAATGACCTCTCCTATAAGGAGAAGCTGAGGAAGATCTTAGATCATAGATAAAAATTTCTATGAAATAAGATGATGCCCCATGTCAAGGTGTTTTGGAAAAACCACAACTTTGAAGAAGGAACGTGTGAACCAGAGGAAGTGATGAAGTAGAGTAATCCTCATCTATTTTAATGTGTGAAAATTAAATTTTGAGGGTTAAATTTCTTATGGGGGGAAAGTTTTAAGGACACAAAATTTTATGAATAAAATTATTTTTCTTGTAATTAAATTTATTATGGATATAGAAAACACATGAACTCCTTTTTTTATTATATCCAATGCGATTTAAATGATCATTAAGTATTATTACCATTGATAATATATCCTTTGAACAATGATCACATGACTAGTATAAATATAAGGTTTTAACAAATCCTTTTGGAATAGACAAAGGAAGTGATGTCCTCAACCAGAAGGATCATACCCTACGAAGCCCATTTATCAAAGCTCCTAAGGGAGATAGATTTTTTTTGATTTTTCTAAGACAAAGCCAAAGCTGAGACCCAAAAACTTTAGCATTGAGAGAAACTGTTTATAGGAGACGTTCAAGCTCATTGAGATCACGACCTAAACTATGTTCACCAAATTGGTCCAAGAAAGCACCACCATCACACACCTTACTCTTTTGGCATATGATGGTGTAATAAAGTTATATGTACCAATACCCTAGAATTATGATTATTTTTTATAGAATAATTGATATACTTTCATTCTATTATTATTACTTTATAAATAAATTTCTAAAGAAGATTGTATATTTGGTTAATATTCAATTTCAATTTAGGAACCTATTTAAATGAATAAATTTATTTTTTAAAATAAATAATATTTTAATAAATTTATTAAATTAAATTTATTAAATATTAATGATCATATATTTTTTATGAATTTAAAAGTAACTTTTAGAAAGGTTCGAAAAATATTTTTTCTGAAAACCATAAATTTTCAATAAATTTCATTTATTATTTTAAAAGTAGAAATTCACATATTTAGTAAAATATTTATGTAAAAGGAATATTATTTTTTGAATCAGGACATCGAAATTTTCCAATATTGAATTTTTCATAATTTTTTAAGAGTGTTGAATTTTGGGTAAAAATTAAATGTCGTATAAATATATATTGTGTTTTATGACATCATAATGTCCCAATAGTGATGTAATAAAATACTATAAAAGAAATATTAATCCATATATATGTTTTAAATTTAAAATAATTTGATTTTATATTTTTTTTTATAAATATTTAGTGAATCATCCAAGACTTATTAAATATTTTAAGATTTTAAAATAATATCCTTAAGAGTGTGACTCATATCTATATAATAAAGGATAATATTTTTATATATTATTCCCTTGGCCTTAAAAATGATTATTTTCCACTCCCCTTGTCTATAAACCATGGGAAATAACCCTGGGACGTTTTGTGTTTATGAATATTTTAGTGTGTAGTGTTCAAAAGCAAGATAAAAAGAATTCCCCCACCTGTCCATTATAAACCCACACAAGAACCTATTATTTTTCACTAAAACTACCTTAATCACATAAAATCCCCTCTATATACTCCCTAGAGTCCTCACAAGGCACCACAACTCCTAATAATCCTCTCCCAAGACTTTGGGATCACATATCCAAGTAAGAGTTCCTTTCTTTCTCAATTTTTTCCAAGTTTCCTTATATTGTTCCGTACTCTTATTTTTAATTAAAAGTGTTGGGGTAGGTTTTTTTACCCCCCAAATAGTTCACTTATTGTTTTCTAATGATTATATACCCCTTTATCTCTCAATAATCCCTCTCATGCACACCGATTACCATGCCGAAATTCCCTAAGGGATTTCTTTCCTCTCATTTCCATTCAAGAATTTCTTTTATAGTATACATAAAAATTCAATTTCATATGTTGGGATATTATGTTCCATTATCCTATTACTATACATTTCAGGTATAAATGATGATAGACCCATTTCTCACCCATCAAATCATTTTATGAATTTCTATTTGACATTGTTATGCAGCCAAAATTTGATTTATTTACTTTTGGCATCATACATTCACATAGTCATGGAATCTTTTTTGACTATTCAGCTTATGAAATTATTATTTATTCTTTGGGTTAATTTATCTACTTCTACTGTTGTCTTTTTTTATCAATGCTTTCACTACTTTTTAAATACTTTATTTACTATTTGTGTAATACGTTATCCTGTGAGAAAATAGTATCCTCACTAACTTACTCAATTCTCTTGATACTAGTCGACAACCATTAGTGTTTTTTGATATGTTCTTGAGGTCTGGTGGCCCACCATCTCGGGGCCCAATCTAGTGTCACTCATGGTGGGATGCTAAAAAGTTATACCAGAGGAGTTATTTTTTATACTTTTCTCATTATTTGGGCTAGACAAATACTAGGACATCGGAATTTTTAATTTATCCTATGATTGGATGTATCATACTAATGTACAGGGGATCCCCAAATTTCCTAGGTTTGGGATTTATGTTATTTATTATATGATTTATTATTGATACAACTTGATCATTGGGAGATTCACTTTTTTTCTACTATTAATGGTATTGTTGTCATTAAAGGGATTATTTTGACTATTGTTGTGTGATTACTTGAGGGTAGTGCATTTTACATGCATCATATTAGGCACTATAGGAATTAAATTGACATGTATAATTCAATTCCATATTTACTTTCTACGTGCATCTGTCTATTTGAATGTGAGTGTTATTGTGTTTAATTGTAATATCTTTTTGTATTTGTTTGTTATAAACATAAACTGGGTATGTGTCTTAGAGATCCTTATAAGACATCTTTTCTTTATATCTAGGACCAAATCTTAGAGAGGGATATATATTGTGTAAAACTCAGAGGTAGTTTGAGTACCTACCCTCTTTACATACTTTTTTAACCTACTATGTCATGTTCTGGGAGGTACTTCACCTGCCCTTTTCTTGCTTCTATTTTACTCATTTACCTGATCTGGAATATAAGCTTGTCTAAGGTGCATGTTTGGCAATTGTAGAACAACGTTGTTGTGATATCTTCCTGACTTACACCAAGATAGATTCTATGAGCACATTCCATATTTGGTGTGTTTGGAACCACCTATAGAACCTCCAATAGTGCCACATATAGTTCCTCCTTTAGTGCCTCCTATGGTACCTCATCATGATCTTCCAATGGGTGATGATACCTAGTTCAAGGATAACCTTATCAGGTTCATACTGCCAGTTTAAAGTGTCTTTAAGACTACCCCGTCTATAGAAAAGATTATTCCAGACTTTCTACGGTAGCATTGTAGAGACCCAAAGTTTTATGTACATGGAAATTACATTAATTTTGTGGAATAATTAATACATCACACAAACAAATGCCCAAATACCATATTAGTTTAGTGTCTTTGGAAACTCGGAACATAATATTCTAATCCTGGTGAAAGATCTTCAATATCTCCCACAAAGATCTTCCCCTTTTTTTCTTACCTAAAACATTTCTTTAAATCCTAGGGAAAAGAAAACATATAAAAGGTGAGATCAAATTCGCAGTAATGGTAAATATGGAGAACATAAAAAAAATATGTATTTGAACTTCAAAACATGAACATAATGTTTAAACATCAAAATCTTGAGTCGTGAAATAAATCTTGGAAGTACATAAAGAATAGATAATAATGGAACATTGATCATGATAAATAACATGGGAATAAACCATTTAATTTTGGAAAACCATTAATCACATGATATTATTTCCATAGTATCCAAGGCATTTCTGCCAAGAACATCAAAGTGGACAAAGTCCATTACTGAATCGGGATTACCTTCCGTTCCAACCCTTTATTACTGTTCCAGGTTTACATGTCGTTATAGCCATTTCTATCTCATGAGATATAAATCATTACCCAAAGCATTAGAGGGAGATATAGGTACCAGCCATCTCATATTTAAGTTGATTTTAGATGTTCCACAAAACAATCATAAATCATTCATCATAACCCAAAGAATAAAATGGGGTTTATACACATCATCCCATCATAACAAAATCCATATAAAACAAATGGATATCATTTCATTATATGATAAATAAAACCATGTAAATAATAGATACATTATAATTGAGACATAAAAATACTAAATAATGTCATCTTAGATGAAAAAATAGTTTCCATAAAACACTTGAAATGAATTCTTGAAGAAAATATCCTTTCTTCTTCAAAATAATTTTCTTTTCAAAAAATGCCACGCAATTTTAAAAGAAAAGGATTTTTTTTGAAAATAATCATGAAATATTGTAGAGTAAGATTCATCAAAATAAGTCGTTTGGAAACTGTAAAAATCCGTTCATTCCTTATAAGTTAAAAAAAACATTCTCCTCGTATTTTTGCCGGAAAGTCAAAAGTTCCTCGTATGGTAAAAAAGAAATATTCATTACATAACAAAATATAAAAGTCAAAGAGGTGTAAAAATGATCTTACAAATAAATGGAATAATATTAAACACTTTATGAAAAACATTTTTTGGACATGGATGAAAAATATTACCACAGTAAATACTTACGAATAAATAATCTTGGATAAAAATGATATTGGAATAATTATCCCTTACCTTAGGTCCAATTTATTCCATATGTGTCTAAAACTCTTGTATAGTGGGTTTAAACATATTATTAACTTGTAACAGAACCATAATAATATTTATGATATAAAATATGAATCACTTACGAATTTATATTACCCATTCATTTGTCAATTCCATATTAAAGCAGCATTTTGGGTAAAATCGTTTCATTTATCATACGTGTTTGGACTTGTTGTTCTTGATATTATTATTAAATATATCATGATTTACTTACTTTAAGAATTTAAATCAAGATTTATATATCATATATATTCAGTATATATATATATAATAGATAGATAAATGAAATGAAATACACCGTTCAAGGAGACGGTAGACCGTACGTACGCATGAACGCTTTTTTTGTTTCCTTATTAAATTGAATGGAAGTAAGTAAATAAGCTATAAATAAATCCAATATCATTAATGGGTCATATATTTCATGATTATTTACTATATATACCTTATAATCGTTCTTGAATGGTTAACTTGGAGAACGAATCTCATCGCGTCGTGGAGACGGTAATCCGTACGTATGCCCGAGCGATGATATCGTTACCATAATTATTGAATGGAATAGGAGTTGATGATATAATTTATAAGAATAATTATGATGTTATAATAATCATATATAGTTTTTATTGCTACTATTATACCCATCCAAGTAAAGTGGTGGTGGAAAAAGAGATTACACCACGGCGTGGAGACGGTATTCCGTACGTACGCACGTGCGGTGATTTCATTTTCCGTAGGATGGAAATAAGGTGAAATAGGGTTGGTTCATATTTATAACAAAATATCAGTATATGAGTGATACTGATGTTATTACTTTATTATTAGACAACAAAATAAGAGGAACTAGAATAAGAAATGAATTTGATAGAATCAGAAAAGGATAATACATCTTCTTCAACGCACCTCTTCTAAACCTCCTTTTAGGGCTCTAAAGGTGGTCTTTGAAAAATACCAAGACCTGTTGTATGTTTCTAGGGAAGTGGATAATAGAAATGGGCATGGGTTGGCAGAGCTTGAAGGCTCAAAAAAAGGTGTTAGGAGGAGAGGGAGAAGTTTCCCTTTTATAAGGGAGGAGAGGGGCACCTTTGGAATCCTCAAAAATATTAATTTAATATAAATTCAAACCCCACATAAAAACCCCAAAAAATAACTTAATTCGAATATGAGATGATATAGGGTTGTAATATCATCAACCAATAAAATTTTTACATGTTTTAAGTTTATTTTAAACCTTCTCATTTTGATTTATCCTTATTTAATATATTTAATTTTATTTGTGGTAATAATATTCTAATATTTAAATTGTTATAAATAATTACTTATGTGTTGTGAATTTTTCCATAATTAGATACATTATTATATTTTTTAACATATAATTTTCAATTTGTAATTTTTAAATATTTTTTTGATTTTTAATCAATTTAATAATATGTTATTTTTATAAAATATAAATAGTGTCAATTTTGACAGTATTTAATTATTTGAATTTAAATAAAATCCACAGAGAATATATATTCGATCGAAAATATTTAATAGATTCCTAACATGAAATATTAATCTATAAAATTCATGGATCGCATTAAATAGTTCATATTATATTTCTTTTAATATTTTTGATACCATTTATTTGATATTTCTCTTAATAAAATAATTACTACAACATTTTTGTATAATTATTTAATATACTTATTTGTTGCATAAAAATGAAAAATAAATTTATATGATGAAGATAAGTCAATTAACTTTCATAATAAGACTTTGAATCGAATTTATAATCTTAAAATCGCAACATTTAAATTGTTATATTTATTAAGTTATGAAGGTGACAACTTTGACATTATTAAAAATAAAATAATTTAAATGTCATAATCTCTTTTATACGGCTCTAAATGGCCCCAAAGTCGACCCTTGGATGATTATGGTGTAGATATACTCGACCAATAGGTTTTGGACAATTGTTTGGGCCTTTTTATGGGTATTATTACTTTAATAAAAACTATATTATTGATTTGTCACTAAGTAAATTATTTCTTCATTATTAATTTATATGCTATTAAGGTAATTAAATATCTCCTAAAAATTAAAAATAAATAACCATAATAAAGAAAAACATTTTAGATTTCAAATGAGTATTTATAATCGAATTTATATTCTATAAAACATTATACTAAAAATACATTAATTATTAAATTTTGAGTGAGACGTATTTCACTTTCTTTAAAATAAAAAAATTCAGTACAAACTCGAAAGCGGAACAAGACGCAAGGAAAAAAATTACATTAAATTGCAAGCCCGGGGACATGACCCCGTGACCTGCCCCTTGCCCCCCCAAACCCCTACCACCCCACCACCAACAGTGGGGCACTTTTTTTAAAATAAAATAAATAAAAGGTCTTAATCACATACAAGTGGGTTCCAATGGATTCCACATCAACCCAAATATGCCTTTGGATAAAATATAATCATAAAATTATATAAATACATGTGTTAGGGTAATTTTATAATATTATATTTACTCTTAATTACTTGATTTACATTTAACTGTGGTAAATAAAATTTACCGTAGTTACTATTGAGAGTGCCCAAAAATAAAAAGTAGCCAATTAAAATAATTTGGACCTAATGATTCCAAATATTGAATCCATTTTTAATAATTCAAATCACAGAAGTATCAGAAATTAATTTAAAATTAATCCCGTTGTTAAGAAAATGAGTTTTAAAAGTTAAAACATTGCAAACGATTGAAATGATTTTACCCAATAATTCAATGTAAAATCAATTATAATGAAATAAATTATATTAAATGGTAAAAATATATTATATTTTTACTTTAAAACCATTAAATATTATAATTTAACCATATATTTTATTACGATGAAAAAAAGTTGTTTTTAATTAAAATATAGCATGTTTTTACTATTCATTAAAATATGAATGTTATGAGAATAATATGAAATTTTTATCCAAAGTAAATTTTTATATCTTAATTAAAAATAAGAATTTTATTTTTTCAAATTGAACTTATAAACATGTCAAAAACTAGTTTTAAATTTGGTGCTCCATCAAAAGGCGGCAAAACTTCATTTTTTAAAAAATACTTATTTTACCCGAAAAAAATTATTTTATTCTCATACCATATTCTAGAAAATGTGTTAGATGAATAATAATGTTATAAAATTCCAAATGTATTTAATACTATTCATAACGGCTAGTTCATAATAATATTATAACAATATATCGTTGTTTAGTAAAACTCAGTATTGCATACAACACACGCTATCGAGGAAGGACGCTATTGCATGTAACACACACCAAGAATAGTGTTTGCATAAAATAAAATCTCATACGTTGTTGCATATTATGAAAGATAATCTTGGTGATGCGTACAACACTAGATGTCAAAGAAATTAAAAACAATAATTATCATAAAATCTCGGGGAGTTACATTCTACCCCCCTTAAAATGAATTTCACCCTCGAAATTCGTCAGGGTTATAAATGGTTTTCTACTTGAAAGATTATCTCATTGAAACCCACATCGTAAAAATTAATAATAAATCATCATTTTAAAAAGGAACGTTAAAAACATAACGGATACCCAAAGTAAATCATCACTGGGTTTCCATATAGAAGAATGTTGGTGAAAAATATGGATATGGAAGAGAAATCTAACCATCATGTTTGGATGAAGAGTGGTAGAGAACATGGATATGAAAAATCCAACAATCACAAAGCCATATATTTGTGATGATCTAAGGTACCATCTGATTCATCAGATATGAGGTCACTAGGACAACATTTTTGGTTTTCAAGATCATTTCCCTAATTTTGAAGAATTTTTGAATTAAAATAAATACTTACTTGATTTTGGTACAATCTCACTGTTGTTTGTGCCTTGAAAAATTTCCACTTCATCTCTTAATGAAATGAAGTTGAATTTGTCTTTTATGAAGTTTTATCAAATCATACGATAGAATGATAGGTCATTCCATCTATCTCAACCATAAGGTTAGCAAAAGTTATATACATAAGTCCATATTATGGTGATATTAATCGTATATGGTTCCAAAGCTGGACATATACTTCACCTATCATATCACTTAATAAAATAAAACTTGTTTCTACTAACCGGGGACTTTTTTTAGGCCAATGGTAGGCAATAAAGGCCCGTCGCACTTTGGTTGTGGGTTCGATTTCGGAAAACTTTTCCGACGCGACTGGTTGTCGCCCGTCCTATAGGTTGTCCTTTTTCTAAAACTACACTATTATAACACTCCAAAAATAATATCGAAAAAAGTTCTAGCCTTAAAGAATACTATCTGATGTCCAACATAATCCATTCCAATCATTAGACTTATCTAAAATACATCTGTCCAATATCATAGTATAAAGAAAATGATTACTGGAAAGGTCGCATAACAAGCATGTGAATACCATCATTTATCCCCCATATATCATAAGATATATCTTGTTGATCGCATTCCAAACATTTTAATACCTTTATCATGTATTCTCTTGAAACATAAATTACCATAGAACCTTAGTGAAAACATAACTACTGTAAAAAGGTATCTCGTTCCACATACCAAAAGCCCAAAAATTCTATATACTCAAACCATGATATCACATTGTCCTTATATTAGTCATGTGCTAATGAATACTACCAAACATATTATTTTCTCCTTTTCCCTTCATTATGCGCATATCATCTTCTTTCCAAAAATATTTCAATCACTTTTCATGGTTATCGGTACCGTATTCTTATGGAAAACCACAATGGACCAATACATAGATATTCCAATATACCATAAAAGTACCTCAATAACATTATTATTGAATACCAATACATAAACACTTCAATCCATCCTTGTCGATTATTGTCATTGAATAAGTCCTTCCTTGATTTAAAAGTAACCTCTTATGTCAGGGCATTGAGTTCGGTAATTCCCATGTTCTCCACAGATAAGACATTGAACTCCATAACAGTCTGTCACTCTATGACCCTTCTCCCCACACAGATTACATCATCCCCTACATTTAATTTATTCATCAAGGATCTTTTTCCCTTCTTTAGAAATATCAATCTTCCTTTCTCTATGCTCCTCACCATGTGAACATGCATAAAAGTCCATCTTCCTCTTATTTGATGAATTAGGAATACTACTAAAGATCACGTTGTTAATTATATAGCATGATGACTGATTCATAATAATCACAATATATTTCTTTCTAGGAATTATGCAATTTTGTTGCTCATAGTCACCAATTTATCCAATCTATTCAATGTTGAACCAATTCCTTCTAGTTCCCCCCATTGACTAAAACCAAATACCATGGTGTAAGAAACAGTTAAAATAACGAGGAACCACATAATCATATAAAGTAACTTATGGGATGTCTAACTTTTCACAAATTCATTAATCCATGACACCTTAGGTTCACCCTAGGTTATTCATGATCGTCAACATAATTCTAGGACTATAAAATATAGTTATACTAACCCTTAGGGACATCCCTAGACATACCTTAGAAATATCTCTAGGGATCTCACTAATGTTTTCGCATCCTAGTTTGCAAAGGTTAAATAAACATTTTCTCTAATATCAACTATGGAGACCCAAAGTTTGAAGTACATGAACATTACATTACCTTTACATAATACTCAATACATGACACAAACAAATTCCCAAGACCTTATTAGTTTAGTGTCTTTTGAAACTCGGAACATAATCTTCTAATACTGGTGAAAGATCTTCAACAACTCCCACTAAGATCTTCCCCTTTTGTTTTCTTACCTAAAACCTTTCATTAAATCCTTTTGAAAAGAAAACATATAAATGGTGATCTAAAATGCACACTTAGGTTAAACATAGAGAACAAAAAAAGACATATACATTTGAACTTCGAAACATGAACAAAAAGATTAAAAATAAAAAACTTGAGTCGTGAAATAAATCTTCGCAGTACGTAAAGCATAGATAATAATGTAACATTAATCATGATAAATAAAATGGGAATAAAACATGAAATTATGGTAAACCATTAAGCACGTGATATAATTTCCATAGTAGCCAAGCCATTTCTACCAAGACCATCATAGTGGACAAAGTCCATTACTGATTCGGGTTTACCTGCCACTCCAGCCCTATATTACTGCACCAGATTCACTTTTTGTTACATATATGTCTATCTCATGAGATATAAATCATTACCCAGTGAATTGTATGGATATATAGGTCTTATCCATCTCATAGTGAAATCATTCTTACATGTGCCACAAAAAAATCATAAATCATTCATCATAACCCAAAGAATAAAATGGGTTTTATAAACATCATCCCATCATAACATAATCCATATAAAAAAATGGATATCATTTCATCTTAAGAAAAATAAAACCATGTAAATAATAGAGACATTGTACTTGAGACATAAACATCCTAAATAATGTCATCTTAGATGAAAAAATAGTTTCGATAAAACACTTGAAATGAATTCTTGAGGAAAATATCTTTTCTTCTTCAAAATCATATTCTTTTCACAAAATACCACACATTTTTAAAAGAAAAGGATTTTATTTAAAATAATCAGGAAATATTGTAGAGGATTATTCATGAAAATAAGGCATTAAAAAACCGTAAAAATCCATTCATTCCGTATTAGTTAAAAAACATTATCCTCTTACTTTTGCCGGAAAGTCAAAAGTTCCTCGTATGGTAAAAAAAGAAAGATTCCTTCTATAACACAACGTAAAAGTTAAATAGGGGTAAACATGACCTTACACATGCATGGAAGAATATTAACCACTTTATGAAAAACATTTCTATGGACATGGATGAAAAATATAACCCCATTAAATACTTACGAATAAACAATCTCAGATAAAAATGAGATTGGAATAATTATCCCTTACCTTAGGTCCAATTTCTTCCATATGTGTCTTAAACTCTTGTATATTGGGTTTAACCATATTATTAACTTGTAATAGAACCATAATAATATTTATTATATCATATATGATTCACTTACGACTTTATATTACCCATTCATTCATCAATTTCATGTTAAAGCAGCGTTTTGGGTAAAATAGTTTCATTTATCTTACGTGTTTGGACTTGTTGTTATTGATATTATTATTACATATATCATGATCTACTTACTTCCATAAGGTAAAACATGATTTATATATCAAATATATTCATTATATATATATATATATATATTAATAGATAGATAAATGAAATGAAATGCACCGTTCATGGAGACGGTAGATCGTACGTACGCATGAACGCTATTTTTGTTTCCTTATTAAATTGAATGGAAGTAAGTAAATAACATATAAATAATTCAAGTATCATTAATGTTTCATATATTTAATTATTATTTATTATATATACTTTATAATCGTTCTTGAATGGTTAACATGGAAAATGAATCTCATCGCGTCGTGGAGACAGTAATCCGTACGTACACACGAGTGATGATATCGTTCCCATAATTATTGAATGGAATTGGATTGGATGATATAATTTATCAGAATCAGTATGATTTTATAATAATGATATACAGTTATTATTTCTACCATTAGACCCATCCAATTAATGTGGTGGTGGAAAAACAGATTACACCACGGCATGGAGACGGTATTCCGTATGTACGCACGCGCGGTGATTACGTTTTCTGTAGGATGGATAAGTGGTGAAATAGGTTTGGTTAATATTTATAATAACATATCACTATATGAGTGATACTGATGTAATTACTTTGTTATGAAACAACAAAATTAGAGGAAGTAGAAGAAGAAATTAATTTGAAATAATCGGTAAAGGATATTACAGCTTCTTCGACGCGCCTCTTCTAAACCTCCACTTAAGGCACTAAAGTTTGAATTTGAAGAAGACCAGCACCTCTAGTATGTTTCTAGGTAAGTGGAGAATATAAATGGTCAGGGTTTTGCCGATCATGAAGGCTCAAAAATGGTGTGAGGAGGAGAGGGAGGAGGTGGCCTTTTATAAGGGAGGAGACGGCCCCTTTGGATTCCTCAAAAATATTAATTTAATATAAATTGAAACAGCACTTAAAAACCACAAAAAATGACAAAATTAGAATATGAGATGATATAGGGTTGTAATCCCATCAACCAATAAAATTTAGTCTTGTTTTGAATTTATTTTAAACCTTATCATTTTGATTTTCCCTTATTTAATCTATTTAATTTTATTTGTGGTAATACTATTCTAATATTTAAATTGTTATAAATACTTACTTATGTGCTGTGAATTATCCATAATTAGATACATTATTACATTTTTTAAAATATAATTTTTAATTTTTAATTTTTAAATATTTTTGTGATTTTTATTCAATTTAATAATATGTTATTTTTATAAAATTTCAATAGTGTCAATTTTGACCCTATTCAATTATTTGAATTTAAATAAAATCCAAAGAGAAGTTATATTCGTTCCAAAATATTTAATAGATTTCTAACATGTCATATTCATTTATAAAATTCGTGGATCACATTTAATATTTCATATAATAATTATTTTAATATTTTTAAAACCATTTATTTGATATTTCTCTTAATAAAATAATTATTACAACATTTATTGTATAATTATTTAATATACTTATTTGTTGCATAAAAATTAAAAATAAAATCATATGATGAAGATAAATCTATTAACTTTCATAATAAGACTTTTTATCGAAGTTATCATCTTAAAATCACATCATTTAAATTGTTATATTTATTAAGTTATGAAGGTGAAAACTTTGACATTATTAAAAATAAAATAATATAAATGTAATAATATCTTTTATACGGCTCTAAATGGACCCTAATTCCCCCATTGGATGATTATGGTATATATATACTCTAAAAATAGGATTTAGACAAGTGTTTTCTCCTTTTTATGGGTAGTATTTCTTTAATAAAAACATTATTATTGATTTTTCAATAAGTAATTAATTTCTGCATCATTAATGTATAAGCTATTTAAGTAATTAAATATCTCTTAAAATTACAAATAAATTACTATAACAAAGAAAAACATTTTATCCTTCAAATGAGTATTTATAATCGAATTTATATTTTGTATAACATTATATTTAAAATACATTAATTATTAAAGTTTGAGTGAGACATATTTCTCTTTCTTTATAATAAAAAAATTAAAGGTCTTAATCACATCCAAGTGAGTTCCAATGGATTCCACTTCTACCAAAATATTCCTTAGGACAAAATATAATCATCCAATTATATTAAGACAAGTGTTAGGGTAAGATCTGGAGTGGGGATATTCGTCGAGGTGAAGGAGGGGTGCTAGTCAGACTATATGGAAGGAGGCCGCACGAGTCAGCAAGGGGGTGTGCCGAACCAAGGCATGATTAGCAGGGGAGTCACACCAGATGTGGGTTATGTGAGGAAGAAAGGGCATTGGGGGAGGGGGGGTACTCTGGATGAAGGGAGGGCACCAGTCAGAGGAGTTGTTGGAGGGCAGTAGAGTCATCGAAATAGGGTTTGGAGAGGGGGGTGTGGCGCAAACAATTGGGAAGGTGGGGGAGGCGGGATAGAGAGTGATGGAGAGAGGAAGAGGGAGAAAAGGAAAGAAAAGAAAATGGAAAAATGGGATAAATAAAAATTACTGGAAAAAGAAAAACATAAAAATATACTTAAAAATAAAAACATAAATCCTTACTAAAATCATAATAATAGTAGTAATAATACAAAAAATATAATTAAAATATCATATCCTTAACACTAAAAATAATATTAATAATCTAAAATAATATTATTATTTAAAATTTATTCTATTCGTTTTTCATAATTTTATTTTATTCTCACATTAATATTCATTTCATTTTTTTAATTAATTGATCGTCGCGCAGGACTTGCGATGAAATGGGAAAGGTAGAACAATGACCTGGGCGAGGCTGCATGACTTTTACTGTGGTTCTCTGAATGCTGTTGAGGCCAAAACATGAGTCTTTTAAAAAAACTCAAAAAAAAAATTAAGTCGGCCTTCAACCTGAACTATCTGATTCCATGAAAATTAATAAAACAAATAATAGAGGAGTGGAAGGTGTGAAAAATATCCCCACCATAAGGCCTTCCATCCTCAAAAAGAGACAACCAAGGCTCAACCTCAAAGAATAATCTATTACCCACTTATGGTTTAAAGAGGACCCCAATGAAAAACAAGCGAAAAGAATCAAACACATTGTTCTAATATAAAGTGACTTAAATGAAAACTTCATGAAACTCATAGAAAGTCTTTTCGTTAAGTGGCTCCCGCCCAAAGATCTAGAACACCTCCAGTTGATTGATCAAGGAAAAGAACTCTCACACCCACAAAAACCAAATTTACAAACCCAAACACCTCAAACAGCATTAAATGAAAACCATAACTTTTGATTATAATGAACAAACAAGATCAAACAACATCCAAAGAACACTCTTATCACCCACCACCAATCCATCTCTCAGAAAAAAAAATAAAAGGACAACATGGGGAATCCCGAAGGGGCTCCCCACCATTAGAAAACAACCGATGCCAAAGACGTGACTGGAAAACCAACATGGGGAGGCAGGAGTGGACTCCCCGCCGTATAAATAGACTAGTATCATCTTACTTTAGATGAATTTCAATGAGACTCGTAGTGGGTCACCTTTCCATAAGAACTGATAGAATATAGACAAACTTTGAAAATTTCTCGAAAGTGACCAAACACCCCCACTATAAGAGGTGGGAAGGGGAGGGCCCAAATATTGGGGACATAATACCAAGAAAAAAGACAACCAACCACTTCACATTCTTAGATGAAAAAAAATTGAGACTGATTTACACCAAAATATCCCATAAGGACAACTAAAATACATTATATATGGGGGGACACGACCACCAAGACCTTAAGGTAATAAGATGACCATGCCTCTTCATAGCCACATAAATCATCTTGCACCCAAACATGTTGAAATGTAGAAACGAGGTTCTACTACCTCCTTCCACCAAACCTAAACAACTTAAATATGTTAACAAAGTAAGAGGTTTAAACTATCTTCGTCTTCCACCCTCAGAATAAGAATTTTTCCCAAGCCTTTCACAACCAATGTTTTCCATAACTATGCACCAACATCACTTCAAGACCTACAGATAGAGCTCATACGATTGAATAATCACCCACCTCTCAGTCATGCTGTTAAAACCCTCAAATGGAACATCTTTTCTTAGTGCCACTAGCTACCACACCACAACCAATATAACACCAATAGACACAATACAACTCAACATCCAGTTACTTCTACATGGAAAACTTATTGAAACAAGATCTTAGATGGTGAATGTGAATCACCTCCTCACCTTAACCAAGGAACTCAAGAAGGAAAAACACAACGTACATATATCCACCAGGACATTGAAATCAAAGACTCCCTTAAAAGAAAGACATGCTCCTGTCAAATGGTAACTCCTAGAAGATCCTACAAAGTCCACCCTTCCATTTCAAAGAGATCCCTTGATACAAAATGTCACTGAACATAACTATTGTTTCTTAAAGAAGCAATACACAGAGAGGGGCCTTAGGAAAAGTCCCAAATGAAAGTGATTTCAAAAAATGGACCCAACAGCCCCTTACGACCAAATTTGCACACTCGTGGCCTAGAAAAACCCCTTCCTTAGACAATACCAATGAATGACCCAATGACCATTTAAAACAATTGTCTACACTAACAACTCTAGGATGTTGCCACCTTTACCCCCACATGAATCTCCTTCACTGCTTCTAAAAATGACCTTAAAGTTAATAAGGTGAAACATCACCCTTGACTATTAAATGACTCAAAGAGACCAAAGTTTCATTTATCCCCTCTCACATCCTACCTCCCGATGAGAGAGGATCCACTTGATTGGAAAAAGGAGAGGTGGATTCAACTCTAGAATTAAAAAAGAGAGTCATTGCATAGATCAACTAGAGGGACAGCCAATGTAGGACTTTCTATTGACGCACATCTATTAGAAATTAAATAATTATGGGAGTGTACACTAGCTGAGAAGGAAGATAAAGGACCCAATGAAACTAGTCCATCCACCAACACACATCACAAATGAACACCAAATGTGCAAGAAGAACCACCAAAAGTTTCCCCAAAAATATTATCAAAGAAACCACTAACCATCACTTCGAACTGACTCATCGATGAAACACAAACCTAGAAAAACGTCCAAACAAGATAGATTTTAAAGAATCAAAACACCCAATTACATGATTCTAAAACTCAAATAAGAATCATCCATGTTTTACAAAACATCAATTTATAAATCCACAAATTTCAATCATAAAAATCCAATCTCATTTTATAGAAAAATAATTTCCTAAAATCCCTCTTTCTAAAACCTCATCCAAAATAGCTCCAAAAACCCATGTTCCACCACATTGAAAATTCAGTCATTTCTACTTAAAAATTTATATTTAATAAATTTTTGAACAGAGGTTTTCAAAATGATTTCCAAAACCAAATGGGAAATAAGAAAACATAAGGGGAAAATAGTTTCAGTGGATGACTTAGACATATAATTGGTGTCCATACACCAATCACTCCACCGTCATGGAGAGCGTACTAGGGAAATATCCCCAGTTCCACATGGATTTCAAGGCCCTACGAGCTCGATGAAACCATCGAACCGACTCCCTTTTCATTTGCTAAAAACAATATTAACAATAAGGACCAAATACTTAGAAAAACCACAACCTACCTTGTTACTCGAGTCCTTCCATGAGGTTTGCTGGCTAAGCACCTTACTCATAGCCAGAACATCGAGTTACGACTTCCTTAACTCTGGTCTACCCTAACTCTTCATAAAAGAACATGTCCCAAGAGAGAAAATCGCTCTGATACCATTTTTTCACAAACCAAGCTGAGCCTCCATCTGACCTGGCACTCGAACCAGTCCGTAGAAAGGCCTGAGTGGGTTTCCCAATCCCCACAGGCTGGCACAAGTGCCCAGGTATCAAAAATGATACAACGGAATGATTTACCCAAAATAATAAATAGAAATAACCAAAAATATGAATGAACTAAAATTTATAATAGACAACCAAACAATTCTTAGTCTTGGATCAAATTTAAGGTTTAAAAGTCAAATAAAAACCCAAAGTGGACTACAATAACAAAATAAAACTAAAACTCCAACACAAACCTCTAAGAAACATGAGTTGAAACATTATCAATCCACATTCACCAAACCGCACGAGAAGACCATCAACCAACAAAACCACCATCACAAAGCATGATGACTCAACTTGGGATGCACAAATAATAAGGCATACATACACACAAAGGTGTATATAGGATGTTATTCAAGATCCTAGTATCTTACAACCCAATAAAAATGTTCCATGACACAAAACCTAAAAGTTATTTTCAAATTATGAATTAAAACCATACTTTTAAAATTATTTTAAGGAAAAAATTTAAAAGATGTAAGTAAAAAATTAAAAGAAAACTTGAAGAAAACCCATTTTACAAATACTAGTTTAAAATGTGAGAGAAAATTTAAAAGTAACATGCACATACTCAAGTGGTCCTTCATATGCCAATGGAAGGCACCACATCATGAATAATAGAGCAATGTGGGTAAATCCTCTGAGGTAGCCAGTACACGTGGGATGCTAAAGACATCGTACATTGGTGTAAACATGGAATAGAAACCACAATGATCTACATACTCATGCATGATCCACTATAAGGGGAAAACATCCATAACCTAGTTGTATCCAATCATACCAATAGTGTAGTTGGTGTTTTAATGTCAATACTTCAAGACGAGACTAGGATGAACCACTTACATATCATATAGCATACTAGTCCTAATACTCACACCTAGGTACAGAGGGTTTTCCCTTGTTCTCAATCAAGTTCCACATTTACACAACATGAAATCATTACACTTCCCATTCCAAACAGTGTAACACTCAACAAATACCACCACTTGGTCAACCAAAAACAACTTTTGAAACAAGACTCACACCAAAGATACTTTAAAACCGGATCTTCTCCACTTGAAAAATTTACTAAACATGATTCATAATTTAGAAAACACTTTCCACATTCACAACAAGAGTTCACACTAGTCAATCACCCAATTATTTTTTAGAAAAATTTTTTTTATGCTACAAACATAACAAGACCATTAAAAAAGGTTTTTTCACCACCCACACATTTTATCAAATACACTCAAGGAACAAAACACAAAGGTTCTTGCGTAACACACAACGAATATAACCCATTTTTACAATGAATCCATTTTTCAATGTCATCGCAATTTTAATATTTTCCAACCTCAACTCGCACATTTCAAACAACACCTAAGACACTTTTTTAGAAACACCCCCATTAAAACACACACACAACATAACAGTTTATCAT
Source organism: Viscum album (assembly GCA_963277665.1). Classification (NCBI taxonomy): domain Eukaryota; kingdom Viridiplantae; phylum Streptophyta; class Magnoliopsida; order Santalales; family Viscaceae; genus Viscum; species Viscum album. The sequence goes on from OY728161.1 coordinate 1,837,306,620, forward strand.
TACAAAATACAAACCCAACACATAAGCATACCAAAACCTCCAAAACTATATTTTTGCATCACTAGCACCATTTAACAAACTATTTAAACAAACTGGTTTCATTCCTCGAATAGTTTCTTCATTATTAAAAAAATTACAACCCATTAAAAAGGAAAATGTGCAACAAACATGCCAAGGCGACCCACTTACCATTAGATTTACTTTTTTCAGCACACATGATTCTCAAGTTCCCATGAAAACATATTTTTCATCCCTCAAAAAAATAATTAATCACTTTTAAGAATTTTTACAACTACACACATATAAATAACAAGACTATATTATTCAAGAATGCCGATTTCATCAAACTAGGATTCCAATAAATTCTAAAACATAGTTCACACCACATAATTAAAGCATAGAATATGACAAAATTAACTAAACAAACATATTAAATTATCTAAAAATGTTGGGGAAAGGAGCCATATAACTTGGTGTAGGAAAACTCCCAAAATTAATTGTGTGACTACAATTTCTCACCAAACACTGCACAAAAAATTCAAAATGAACCCTAAAAACAAGATATCGATAAATGCGTTGAAATCGAAACAAACACAAACAAAACTCTATCCTGAAATCCTATAAAATGAATAAAAATTCAGAAGGAAGAAGAACGCACCTGTGGTGAGGGTGTGAGAAGCTAACCGGGAACAACAGAGATGTGTTGGTGTTGCAACATGCCAGAGAAACCACCCGAGAATGGACGTGCTGCCCAGGGCCTATTTTCGTGGGTTTTGCAAGGTAGGTTGGGGAGGCGTGCGACTATCCGTTGAGGTGGAGGAGGTTCTCCAGTCAGAGTAGCTAGAAGGAGGATGTGCCAGTTTTCAATGGGGGCATACCAGACCAAGTCACTACCAACAGGGGAGGCGCATCGGATGTGGGTCGCATGAGGGAGACATGGCACAGGGGGGGGGGGGTTCCAGACCAAGGGATGGCACCAGTCAACGGTGTCACCGGTGGGCAGCAGGGGCACCAGGCTAGGGTTTGGAGAGGGGGATGGGAAGCAAACTAGGGGGAAGGGGGGCTATGGGAGAGTGGGGGAGGAAGAGAGGAAGAAGGAAAAAAAAGAAAAGGAAATAATGGTATAAATAAAAATAAAGGGAAAAAGAAAATAAACCTAAAACTAAAAACATAAAAACGAAATGAAATCATAATAATAATTATTATAATACCAAAATCATAATTTAAAAAACATATACTTAAAACTAATAATAATATTAATATTCTCAAATAATAATATTTTTTAAGAAATTCTTTAAAATTTATTTTACTCCTTTTTATTAATTTTATTTTATTCTCATTTGAATACTCATTTTATTTTATTTAATTAATTGATCATTGGGTAGGCATTTCCATGAAATGGGAAAGGTCGCATGATGTCCTGGATGAGGCCACATGGCTTCAACTATAGTACGCTAAATGATGTCAAGGCCAAAACACATTTCTTTTTTAAAAAAACTCAAAAAAATAAGCCAGGATTCAACCCAAACTACCTGATGCGAAGAAAATTAATAAAATAAATAATGGAGGAGCGATGGGTGTGAAAATGTACGCGGTGTGTGTGTGTTTAATGTAATTGTACCCCCAAGCACATAATATATATATATAATTATAATAAATATATTTAAATAATAAATATAGATATTTTATTTATAATTATATATATTTATATATATATATATATAATAACATAAATATATTTATAATTAAATTGAAATATTTATAAATGTATTTATTTATAATTATAATTAAATATATATATATATATATTTAAAAAATACAACAAATATATTTAAATGATAAATATATTTATTATTAATATATTTATATATTTATTAATAAATATATATATTTATATATTTATATATATATATTTATAATTATATAAAAATACTTATAAATATATTTATTTATAATTATAGTAACATATATATATATATCAATAAATAGTTATAAAATTATAATAAATACATTTAAATAAGAAATATATTTAATATATTTATAATTTTATAAATATATAAAATAATATAAAATAATATAATAATATAATTATATTTATAAGTATATACAAATATTTTTAAATATATAAAAATATTTTTTAATAAATTTAATTATAATAATAGTTATATATATATATATATAATTAAAATTGTATCTTGATCAGTGCTAGAATTATAGTGCTGATAAATAATAGTTTTATAAGTGCTTTTTAGAAAGTGCTGATAAAATCCTTAAGCAATCTTATAAAAAGAATGGTGACCAGAGTCTCCTCTCTCTCTCTCTCCTTCAAGCTCTTGTGGAACCAAACTCTTGTTTCCACTCTCATCGTACCCTACTACTTCTATCACTTGACATTCTCGATGATTCGATCCTCTCCAAATCTAAGTTATGTGATGGTTTATTTTTCTTAGGCCCTGTGAATGCACTAAGTTATTCAGTCGTTGCACCACGCACATCTTCACATATTCTTCAAGCTTGGTTGGGGAGCTGTTGAGTGGTTTTTTATAAAAGGGGGAAATATTACTTTTTCCCCTTAATTATTTAAACCTATTAATTACGATTTCTCCCCTATATTGGATATTAGACCCCCTAGAACACCGCTTCTCATATATCTATCCCAATGAGGGATGTCCCATGATCCTTAGTCATTCAAATCTTCAACTATAGGAATTAAAAGCCCATGTTTTTTCTGTGAGTCTTATTACCTTCTTAATTTATTTATTTTCTAACACAAGATTTTTATCATAATTTCTATATTATATTCCATATTTTCTAGGACTTTTTCTATATTTTTGATGTCTCCCAATTCTAGTGAAACCGGGTTCCGATATGAGACAAGTTAGATTCATTGGGAATGATATATGTGGTCCCTTTGAATTAACGAAATGTCCCTCTTATTTTTTCATGTTCTTGAGTAGTGTGATTTTACTAGCAAGATATGTCATTACCTAACTAAAATGAAAAGTTTTGAGATGTCATATGCTAACATTCGACAACCCTTTTACATGAATTTGTCATAAGAAATAGATCCCCTATTAAAGATTTTAGGTAATGTGTTTAACGTTGGAGTTAGCAAGTAAAATTGTATATTTTTCTATGGATAGATAATTTTAATATGTTAAATGTATACTTATGTTAAAATGGAAAAATGGGAATTTTGGAATAATTTGATGGTTGTGAAATGGATTTTCTTGAACATCAGTATATAAATAAATGGGAACTTTATATGGATGAATGTTTTAGTAAAAAATGTGTTTTTATGAAAGGGGGACTGTGGTTTAAAAGTGACTTGGCATATTGTTTTATGTTTTATTATGATTAAAATGGTATGTGATAAGAAATTATATAATTATATAGGGTTTATTTATTGGCTAGTTTCCTTGATGATAAATTGTGGAGACGATCTATAAAGACGATAATGGAGTATTGTTTGTGATTGATGTTAATCTTTTTTGGAAGTGTATGCTTCATAAAAAGAGAATTTTTAGATAAATTCCTCTTATTACGATGATGGGATATATTTCCATTGGAGGATTCATCTAGAGTCTTGTTTCGGTTGTCCTACTTTTGTTTTGTGTCCCAAAAAAGCCCAGTACACTGGTAATATGATAACCAAGCTCTCCCTGACATAGCATGATGGGAAGTTCTGATCCCCAATGGTCTGTCACTAGCACCTTGCACCATGAAATGTGCAAGTGGGAATGAATGTTTCACAATACATAGCATAAGTAAGAAAAGAAAGTCAATATTTATATAAAAGAAACTCCACTTAGAGTAAAGTATCATAATACAAAAAGGAATAAAAAGAAAAATATATTACAACCTGTGTACCAAAAATATGGAAAACATCCCCAAGGTCACAATGTACATAACTCACCAAGTCCTAAGTTCAAAAGATCTATCCACCTCCAAGAGATCTCTTCCCTTTGCTTGAACTTGGAAGAAGAAAGTCTACAAACACCCGAAAGAAAGTAGGGTGTGAGCTTAATCTTAGTAGCATACCACCAATGATTCCATAATATATTCCACATATATATTTTCCAAATAAAATCTTTCAATTTTTAAAATAAAAAGGTTTTATAATTCAAAAGAATATTTAAACAACACATGCTATACATTTTCAAAATAATGGAAAATAACTTTAAAGCACAAGATTTTATAAGAGACAGACTATCTAAAACAATGCCTTAAATAAAAAATTTACATAAAAAAACTTATGTAAATCTAGAAAAGGAATGTAAACTAGTTTTACAATGTTTTCATACATTTACATCTCATATATATATAAACAAGAGAGAAAAATGGTAATCTTCCAAAACATATGATAGTATTTGTGACTATAGGACTCTACACTCTCTATGTGATCTCAACAAAATGAGTATACTCACATCCCCATAATATTATCCATAGGTGACTCATCACTCTCCCATTGGGGATGTGACCCACTATAAGTATGTTTTGGAACGTTTTAATAGCGTAGAGTTTGTCCAAATAACTCACCAACTACCTAAGGCTTTCATCACTACGGAAAAAATGAGCAATTGCGACGGGTTATTTGCGACGGGATTTATTCCCGTCGCAAATAGTCATGTTAAAAACTTATTTGCGACGGGGGTATTTCCCCGTCGCAAATAAGGAGGCTTTTGCGACGGGATTGCTTTCCCCGTCGCAAATAGTTTTCCCGCGATGCGCGCCAAATCGCGGGAAACTTATTTGCGACGGGGGAATATTCCCGTCGCAAATAACCGGCGGCGGTAAAAGGTATTTGCGACTGGAATATTCCCCCGTCGCAAATACTATGTCGGCAGGGGTTATTTGCGACGGGACCCGTCGCAAATAACTATTTACCGGTTGACCGTAATAAATGTTGGCTAAGGTATTTGCGACGGGTACCGTCGCAAATAATACTATTTGTGACGGGAATCCCGTCGCAAATGGGCCCGTCGCAAATAATCTAACCTATAAATACCCTCATCTGTTTTTTTCATTTCATTCTCATTCCTTATCTTCTTCTTCTCTCAAAATTCTATTTCTAGAGTTGAGTTTTTCTCCAGTTTGATTTTTTTCTCCGGAGCTGATATTAAAGTTTTGAAGAACGATCAGAACAGATCAATTTTCAAGGTATTTATCTTCATTTTAATTTTTTATTTATTTTTAATTTTTTATTAGTTTCAATTATTATTAATTAGTTGTAATTTAATTATGTTTACATTGTTTTATTACTTAATAAATTTAAATTATTAGTATTGTTTATAGTTAATGGTAATTAGGAATAATTAGTAATAATTTTTAATAATTAAGAATAAATATTAATAATTAGTAATAAATACCAATAATTAGGAATAAGAACATTATTACATTATTAGTTTATTTTATTATTAATATTAAAATAATATAATTTTTTATATATATACAATTCTTTTTTCATCTGTGTGTTTGCTGTCTTCACATGTATTATTTGTATGTGGAGATAGAAAACGCACAGATGAAAGAAGAATTGTATATAAATTAGAAAATTATATTATTTTAATATTAATAATAAAATATATTAATAATGTTATTATTTGTAATTATTGGTAATTATTTCTAATTATTGATAATTATTCATTTAATTACTAATAATTAGGAACAATTATCAATAATTATCAATAATTAAGAATAATTAGTAATAATTAGTAATAATTACCAATAGTTAGTATTAATTACCTATAATTAGTATTAATTACCAATAATTAGTATTAATTACCAATAATTAGTAATAATTAGGAATAATTAACAATAATTAGTAATAATTACCAATAATTAACAATAATTAGTAATAATTACCTATAATTAGTATTAATTACCAATAATTAGTATTAATTACCAATAATTAGTAATAATTAGGAATAATTAACAATAATTAGTAATAATTAGTAATAATTAGGAATAATTAGTATTAATTAGGAATAATTAGTAACAATTACCAATAATTAGTATTAATTACCAATAATTAGTATTAATTACCAATAATTAGTATTAATTACCAATAATTAGTATTAATTACCATTAATTAGTATTAATTACCAATAATTAGTATTAATTACCAATAATTAGTATTAATTATTAATAATTACCAATAATTATCAATATTTAGTAATCATTAACAATAATTGCCAATAATTACCAATAATTAGTAATAATTACCAATAATTATCAATAATTAATAATAATTATCAATAATTAATAATAATTAGCAATAATTACTAATAATTAGTAATAATTGCTAATAATTAGCAATAATTAGTAATAATTAGCAATAATTAGTAATAATTAGCAATAATTAGTAATAATTAGAAATAATTTGTAATAATTAGTAATAATTAGTAATAATTAGTAATAATTAACAATAATTAGTAATAATTAGGAATAATTAGGAATAATTAGGAATAATTAGTATTAATTAGGAATAATTAGTAATAATTACCAATAATTAGTAATAATGATTATCAATTACCAATAATTAGTATTAATTACAAATAATTAGTATTAATTACCAATAATTAGTATTAATTACCAATAATTAGTATTAATTACGAATAATTAGTATTAATTACCAATAATTAGTATTAATTACCAATAATTAGTATTAATTAAAAATAATTGCCAATAATTAACAATAATTGCCAATAATTAACAATAATTAGTAATAATTACCAATAATTAGTAATAATTACCAATAATTATCAATAATTACTAATAATTATCAATAATTACTAATAATTAGCAATAATTAGTAATAATTAGCAATAATTACTAATAATTAGCAATAATTACTAATAATTAGAAATAATTAGAAATAATTAGAAATAATTAGTAATAATTAGAAATAATTAGTAATAATTAGTAATAATTAGTAATAATTAGCAATAATTAGTATTAATTAACAATAATTAGTATTAATTAACAATAATTAGTAATAATTAGGAATAATTAGGAATAATTAGTATTAATTAGGAATAATTAGTAATAATTACCAATAATTAGTAATAATGATTATTAACTACCAATAATTAGTATTAATTACCAATAATTAGTATTAATTACCAATAATTAGTATTAATTACCAATAATTATTATTAATTATCAATAATTAGTATTAATTAGCAATAATTAGTATTAATTACCAATATTTAGTAATAATTACCAATATTTAGTAATAATTAACAATAATTGCCAATAATTAACAATAATTAGTAATAATTACCAATAATTATCAATAATTACTAATAATTATCAATAATTACTAATAATTATCAATAATTAATAATAATTAGCAATAATTAGTAATAATTAGTAATAATTACTAATAATTAGCAATAATTAGTAATAATTAGAAATAATTAGTAATAATTAGAAATAATTAGTAATAATTAGTAATAATTAACAATAATTAGTAATAATTAACAATAATTAGTAATAATTAACAATAATTAGTAATAATTAGAAATAATTAGGAATAATTAAGAATAATTAGTATTAATTAGGAATAATTAGTAATAATTACCAATAATTAGTAATAATGATTATTAATTACCAATAATTAGTATTAATTACCAATAATTAGTATTAATTACCAATAATTAGTATTAATTACCAATAATCACCAATAATTACCAATAATCACCAATAATTACCAATAATCACCAATAATTACCAATAATCACCAATAATTACCAATAATCACCAATAATTACCAATAATGACCAATATTTTCCAATATTTTCCAATAATTACCAATAATTACCAATATTTTCCAATAATTACCAATATTTACCAAAAATTACCAATATTTACCAATAATTAGGAATAACTACCAAAAATTAAGAATAACTACCAATAATTTGGAATAATTACCAATAATTTGGAATAATTACCAATAATTTGGAATAATTACCAATAATTTGGAATAATTACCAATAATTTAAAATACTTACCAATAATTTGGAATAATTACCTTATTACATTATTTGTATATTTTATTATTAATATTAAAATAATATAATTTTCTATATTATATACAATTCTCTTTTCTTCTGTGTTTTTTCTGTCTCCACATGTAATATTGGAATTCTTTTTCAAAATTATCAACCTACTCGCCAATGGAGAGGTGAAAGTGAATGCCAATATTACATGTGGAGACAGAATGTGAAACACACAGATGAAAGGAGAATTTTATATAATATAGAAAATTATATTATTTTAATATTAATAATAAAATATACTAATAATGTAATGATGTTATTATTATATAATTAATATTTATGAAAAAAATTATATTAGTATTATTAAAAAAATAAAAAAATCAATATAATATTAAAATTATCAATATTTGTAACAGGTTTTGCTTTATTCTCAATATATTCAATCCTTGCTTGTGTTTTTTCTAACAAATTATTCAAAACCAGTAATGATTTTATATTTTATAGAAAAATATGGAACAACGAGGTCGTCAACAGTCATTATTAGATGACCGCATATGGATAAATCAACGTAGAAATCCAAATGGTTCTGGTTTAAATACAGTATATATAGAGGGTGTGGAGAGTTTTTTATCATTTGTGGCATCAAATCCAGAATTTGTTTCAGAAGGAAAGATAAAATGCCCTTGTAGAAAATGTGCATTGAGAACGTTTGACACGTTTGACAAAGTGGGGGAACATCTCTTGCGTTTTGGTTTTCAAGAAGATTATGTTTTTTGGTATCAACACGGTGAACGCAGTTCTAGAGCAGGTGATACCAACTTGATTCCGGATCCATCCCAGTTTCAAGATTTAGTACATGATGTTGCAGGTTCATCTGTTCAACATACAGAAACTCCGGATGATATAGCTTCAAATCCTGAGTTGGGACCGTCTGAATTTTATGAGTTGTTGAAGTCTGCTGAGGATGCATTATATCCTGGCTGCAAGATGAGCAAATTAGAAGCAGTTGCAAAATTTATGGCTATCAAATCAGATAACGGAATGTCAAACACCTGTTTTGACCAGATATTTTCTTTGCTGAAAACACTGTTACCCGAAGGAAATGTTTTACCTGCAAATTACTATGAAAGTAAGAGGTTGGTTCGAAATTTGGGACTTACTTGTCAGAAGATTCATGCATGTTCAAATGACTGCATTTTATATTCAGGGGAAAATGATTCGTTGGATAGTTGTCCCACATGTGGGCAACTGAGATATAAAGAAGGACAACACGGGAAGTCTGGTTTGATTCTTGTAAAACAGTTGAGATATTTTCCGCTTACATCCAGACTTCAGCGTTTATTCATGTCTAAGAATATAGCGACAATGATGTCATGGCATAAAGAGAATAGTTCAACCGATAAAAGCTTGAATCATCCAGCCGATGGTGATTCATGGAAACATTTTGATAGAGTGCATCCATCATTTGCTTTAGAAGCTAGAAATGTTCGATTGGGCCTTTCCACTGATGGTTTCTGTCCGTTTGGATCTTATGGTAGTCAATATTCATGTTGGCCTGTTTTTTTAACTCCGTATAATTTACCTCCATAGATGTTGATGAAGGAGCCATATATCTTTCTGACTTTACTAATTCCAGGACATCCGAAGAAAAATATTGATGTTTATTTGAATCCATTGATTGATGAATTAAATTTATTGTGGAGTACTGGTGTCAGTACATATGATGTTGCAACGAAACAGAATTTCATACTGAGAGCAGCATTGATGTGGACAATAAGTGACTTCCCGGCTTATGGGATGTTATCTGGCTGGAGTACACATGGTCAAAAATCATGTCCTTACTGTATGGGAGAGAACAAAGCATTTATCTTCATTCATGGAAAGAAACCTTGTTATTTTGACTGTCATCGCATATTTCTTCCAGCTGATCATCCTTTTCGGAGAAACAGATCTCATTTCAGAAAAGGAACAGCTGAAAGGGATGGACCTCCAAAAATGCTATTAGGTTCGGAGTTAAAATCGGTTGTATTTTCATTACCTCCCATCACTTTTGGTCCCACAATAAACCAACAGAAAATTTCTGGTTTTGGGAAAGAACACAATTGGATTAAACGTAGCATATTTTGGGATTTGCCATATTGGTCTGATTTTTTGGTCCGACACATGTTAGATGTCATGCATATTGAGAAGAACTGTTTTGATAATTTGTTTCATACAGTTTTGGATACGCCAGGAAAGAGCAAAGACAATGTAAATGCACGTTTAGATCTTGCCCAAATTTGCAGGCGTCCAGAATTGGAACTATTTGAGAATGTCAGAACAGAAAGGTTACTGAAACCAAAAGCAGCTTATACACTGTCTAAAGAAAACCGTTTATTATTTTGTTAGTGGATTGCAGATTTGAGACTTCCAGATGGCTGTGCTTCCAATTTGGGTAGATGTGTAAAGAATGGTCATATTACTGGATTTAAAAGTCATGATTGTCATTTATAATGGAGATACTTCTACCCATTGGATTAAGAGGTCTGTTGAATTCTGTGATTTGGGATTCCATAACAGACATGTCTCATTTTTTTCGGGAAATTTGTGCGGCTACGGCAGATTATGATGCTCTAGGAAAACTTGAAAAAGATGTTGTTGTAATTATATGTAAACTGGAAAAAATATTTCCGCCGTCTTTCTTCGACTCAATGGAACATTTGATGTTACATTTGCCATATGAAGCCAAATGTGCAGGTCCGGTACTGTTTCGATGGATGTACCCATTTGAAAGATGCATGCAAAAATTGAAAAGAAAAGTACGCAACAAAGCATCTGTTGAAGGATCTATTGCAGAAGCTTATTTGCAAGAGGAAATATCTTTTTTCTACTCCCATTATTTTGAATCTGAGTATCCTTCAAAACACAACTGAATGGGACGGAATGAGAGGAATATTGATGAAATCGACAATCAATTATCTGTTTTCAACCAGTCAGAGCTTGGTTTTGGTGGAGTTTCTGAACGCTGGCTTTCAGATGATGAACATCATAGAGCTCATACGTATGTTCTGCTCAACTGTGAAGAGATGACATCAGTTGTAATGTAAGTGTTTATATCACTTATTCTATAATTTATGTTACAGTAAATAACTTTGGTTTTTATAGGTTGTATGATAATCATATCAAGAAACAAATTCCACAAATTACAGCAGCTGCTCTCGAAGAACGTCGACTGAAAAATTTCTCTCAGTGGTTTCAAAAACTGGTAACATAAATTCTTTATCATTTAGCAACTCATTCAATGTATAGTTTACTATATTGATAATTATTTCACAAATATTCAGGTGTCTCGACATGCTGATAAAATTGACAAACGGCTGTGTGTATTGAGTAACCCACCTTCCAAACTTGTTAAAACTTATAATGCATATGTGGTGAATGGATTTCGATTCCACACACATGCATATGGGGAATCGAAAAAAACAATGAACAGTGGAGTTAGCTTGAGAGGATCTCATCATCGAGAAAATGAAGTTGACTTTTATGACATACTTGATGAAATCATTGAACTCTGTTATCTTGGACAACATTACATAACCATGTTCAAATGTCGGTGGTTGGATACAGAGAGAGGCGTGCGTGTTCATCCGACTCATGGAATCATCGATATTAAATGTAAAAGTGTTCTCGCAGTAAATGAACCATTCTTATTGGCTCAACAGGCATATCATGTTTATTATGCAAAGTACTGTGCAACATCAAGAGACTTGACTAATTGGTGGAGTGTAATAAAAATCAAAATTCGAGACAATCAGTTTAGTCAAAGTGAATGTGCTTTCACTGATGTGCAAAGAATTGAAGTTTTTCAAGAGAGTACTCAAAATCAATCTTTTTTACAAAGAGATATGAGTATCGATGACGACACCCCACATTTAAGAGTCGGTGATGACGATGATGTTAATGATGTCACACATGAATTTGAAATGGTAAGAGATGAAGCAACTGCAACTCGAATGGATATCGATGATGTTGAGGAGGAATATGAAGATGACATTAAAATATATGAAGATGATGATGAAGATGAACACTTATTGAATTCCATTGTATTTATATACAATCATAATATGTATATATGTATATATAATAGTAATTATCAATTATTTTCTAACATTAAAATTTTCTGTTTCAGATGGACGAGGCCACATTTCGTGCGTTGGCGGATGCTGACCTGCCTTTCGATGCAGATGAGTTGCTGGAAGATGACCCTCAGCCTGTAGGCGCTCCAGGGAGTACGCGGAGGGGGCGCGGTCTTGCACGATTGATGATTCCTGACCCCGTCCCCGAGCGACGTCCACGTCTTGGGTTTGATCCGCGCACCCGGAGGTGTGATAACCTGTGTAATAACCTGTGAATTTGACTAAGATTTCATTAATACATTCACATAATAAATGTTTATTATTTTTTCAGTTTTTCGCATATAGCAGTCGGACAGGGCAGCGCTATTTTGCGCAACTATTTCTCTCAGCCGTGGACCACATGAGAGCAGATTCCCATTGATGTGAACCAGGCCATGTTCGGCCATTGGTTGGTACGTACGTAAATAAATAATTTTTATTTTGAAAATTATCTCATTTCTAACTTGATATTTTGATTTATTTGTAGGGTTTATGGTATCCGATCGAGGATACCATGCGTGACGCCATCCACGAGGCATGGGAGGTGGCCATGCGTGATCGCCTTCGTCAGTTTTTGCACAATTTAAGAAAAGCTGCGATGAAGAAAACAAGAGTGTCAGAGTTTGATGAGTCATGTAGAGCACACCGACCAGAGTATATTTCATCCCATGTATGGGATGGATTATGTGCGCACTGGATGAGTGGTGCCTTTCAGAGGAGATCATCGGTGGGGAGGCAGAATCGGGGGAGGCAGGAGGTGACTCATTGAGCTGGGAATCGTTCTTTCAGTACTCATAGACAGCATCTGGTACGTACATTATTTATAAATATTTTATATAACTATAAATATTAACAATTTATTTTTTATTCTTATAGGCTGTCGAGCACCCCGATATTACAGAGTACAACGTATATCGGAGGATGTATAGTGATCCTGCTACTGGGGAGCTCAGAGGTGATCGTCAGCATCACATCGTGGTCAGTATTATTTGTTTTCAAGTTTAAAAATTAACTGCATATAATATATTCACAATTTTAATTTTAAATTGCAACTATAGGATTCATATGAGGCCGCAGCGGCACAGGCCCGCCCTGAGAGTCAGGCCGAGTCATCAGATCAGACCACTGCCCGTCAGTTTGATGAGGCGGCATGGATGCAGGCCACCCAGTATGCCTTCGAGAAGGGCCGGGTAGTTGGTATCGGCTCTCGACTGACTCCCGGAGATTATTATGGCAGTGCTGCGATGTCGGCGTCCAACTCGAGAGGAGCTCGTGCATCTTCTTCTACACAGTATGATGATCAGTTGTGATCTCAGACTGCACAGATAGAGAGTCTCCGATAGGAGCAGGAGCAGATGCGTCAGCAGCATGAGGAGGAGCGTCGACGCCAGCAGCAGCTGTACGACGAGCAGACGAGTCGGTGGCAGCAGCAGCATCAGGAGCAGATGGAGTACATGCGCCGACTCACTCATGCTTTCGGGATGGAGTTTCCTCCACCACCATCTGCAGATCCCCCACCTCCCCCCTCCCCCCTCCTACAGATTAGAGTTTGTATTTCTGTTATAAAATTTGTGAAATCAAAATATTTTTTTTTCTATTCGTAGTTTCTGTCTCATTATAAAATATTAATAATATTATATTTTTAAATAACAATATTAATATGAATAATAATATTATTTATATTTTATAATATTAAATTTTATATATATATTAAAATTTTATTTATATATTAAAATTTTATATATATATTAAAATTTTATAATATTATAATTTAATTATTTTTTTTGTAATACTTGAATTATTTTAATATTTGAATGTAAAATAATTCTATTATTTTTATATTAATTAAAATAATTTATTAATATTTTTTTTATTTATGAATTATAATTGTAATATTATTATATTAATTAAATTATTTATTAATATTTTATTATTTTTATTTTTGAATTATAATTCTACTATTATTATAGTAATTAAAATAATTTATTATTTTCATTTGTAAATTATAATTCTATTATTATATTAATTAAAATAATTTATTAATAATTTATTTTTTTTATTTTTTTTATAGTATTTGCGACGGGATACTATGCCCGTCGCAAATACTAGTATTATTAATAGCTTTTTATTTTTTTTTAAAAAGGTATTTGCGACGGGTCCCGACTCCCGTCGCAAATACTAGTATTATTAATTATTTTTATTTTTTAAAAAAAGAGTTTTTGCGACGGAACCGTCGCAAAAGCTATTTGCGACGGGTCCCGTCGCAAAAACTGTTTCAAAAGTTTTTTACAAAAATACGGAATACTATTTGCGACGGGGAGAATGCCCGTCGCAAAAAAAGGCTTTAGCGACGGGCCCTTCGCAAATAAGTGTAGTTGCGACGGCGTTTTCAGCAACGGGCTATTTGCGACGGGATCCCGTCGCAAATAGACTGTCGCAAATACCTGCTTTTCTAGTAGTGCATGTGCTCTTACATGATGGACAATTTACTGTAAGACTACTTATAATATAATTAAATCCCATTATTCCATTTTAATAATTCTAATTTTTTTCCATTTAAAACCATAATGGGTTTTAATAAAAATTCATGCCTTTTTCCAGAGATAAAACCATTAGGTTTCTATAAAAATATTTTGAGGCCATTTTCACAATTTTGAAATACATTTAAAACCAATTCCATCATTTTCAAAATCCATTTCCACAATTAAATTTAAAATGTTAATTGAAATCATTTTCAAAAATCCAAAATTTATTTTAACAATTTAAATTAACCAGTTTCCAGAAAACACACCCCAATTCAATGGAATTTGGGGTTTCCCAAATTTCCCGGCCAAAACCATTTCAAATATCCCAATTCACTGGAATTGGGTTTTTATAAATTTAATTGAAATAAATTTTGATAAATTTAATTTCAATAAAAATCAAAATAAATGAATCAATTTATGAATAATCAATTTTCTTAATTGGGATGGACCCACCGACTTATTCCCGAAGCCCAACACTCAAAACGACACCCGTCAACAATAATGAAGGCGTGGATGATATCAAAACTCAACCTAGATTAAATTTCCAACACCACAAGGCATATATCCATCAATCTAAATATGATAAAATAGAGGAGAAAGATACATAGATGTATAACAATGAATAATGTTTCCCCAGATATCACATGCCTAAGCAATGACGATTGGTCTCCAAAGGAATGGATCCAAAAGGGTTGGAAGGTTCCCATAATAATAGGGGATGGATTTGGTTCGAAGGATGAATAATTGGAGAGGAGTGAATGAAAAAATAACCATGAAAAATACCTCCTTTTATGGGATATTGTTAGGTAATTATACGTCATGTAATCCAGTTACATGGAATGAAATATTTAAATTCTGTAATGGTGAAAACTGGTCAAATTTGTAATTCCCCTTTAAAGTTGGGGCATTACATGAAGTGTAACCCCTATTCAAATTTTTTAATGCTTGAGATTCATAACCGATGAAACCCCCATCGTTACACATTAAAACTCGACTGAAAAATACTTCACATTGTGTAAAGGGAATTGACAACATTTAACCATCACACCATGAACCACGCTTCACAGATTTCACCAGGAGCCTACTTATATGGAATGTAATATCCTAGAAGTTTACAAAAACACCATGTTTAATATTTTAAGATCCTAAAAGTGTTTTAATTTTCATTTATATGTATCCTCCCAATCCAAACTCAACCTGTATCCAAATAATGAAAAGGAAACCATGAAATGGTTTAAGACGTACCTGTCAGAATAGTAACAAAATGTTACAACCTCCCCAACCATAAGAAATTTTTGTACCTAGATTATCCTATGAAGAATCTTCCATTATAAAAAATGATCCCACTAGGGTCACATCAGTGCCTTTTTTTCCCATGTCTGATGACTATCAGCACCAGGATTCCATAACACCCAAACCAAATGTATCTTTCTACCATGAGGTACCTTGGTCTCATAATCAATTATCCTAACTGGACACTCATGAAAAGATAAATCAGGTTCAATCTCAAGATCACTCCATCTAAAAACTACATTCTCTACTAAAATAAATGGAACACATTATGTATTGACGATAGCTACGGTGGTAATGCTAAATGGTGAGAAACGTTTCCCACCTAATCAATAATTTCAAAAGGTCCCACAACACAAGGAGAAAGATTGAATTTCGTCCTAATACATCAATGAACCAACTGGGGTGAAACATTCAAGAACACATTGTCACTGATTTCAAACTCCAAATCTCTAAGATGATGATCCACACAAGACTTATATCACTTATGTGCTTTCAACATCCTATGATGAATCAACTAAATAATTTCTATGATCTCTTGTACCAATCAAGATCCAATTAAGTAACTTTCACCAATCTCTAACCAATAAAATAGAGAATTACAAGGCTGGCCATACATGGACTCATATGGTTCCATTTTGGTTGTGGACTTGTAAATTTTTTTATAAGAGAGCTGAACTAGTCCTAAGTGATCATCAAAAGACCCACCAAGTTGAGAACACAGGCGCAAAAAATATCTTCATGAATTTCTATAACTCTCTCTATCTGTCCATCTGACTACAAATGATAGTCCATTCCCAAAAAACCTGATATCCCAGGGGCTCCTAAAGGCCTCTATAAAAATTAGAAGTAAACAAATTATCCCTATCAGAGACTATATCATAGAGAACTCCATGCAAATGAATAATCTCTTTCACATAGATATTTCCTAAATCCTTGACTTTGGTTATATCATCAATGAGTATAAATTGAGCATATGTGGCCAGTCTATCAATCACAATCCATATCACATTCTTCTTTATTTGGGCGCAAGGCAACCCAACCATAATGTCCATAGAGATCTCATCTCACTTCCATCTAGGTATTAGAAGTCGTTGATGAAAACCTGAAAGAGTATGGTGCATGACTTTCACCTGTTGGAACATATAGCCATGAGAAACCAAATACGCAATGCCTAGTCTCATACCTAGCCACCATAACTGCCACCTCATGTCATAGAACATCTTAGTCATTATTGGGTGAAAAATCCACTGGGAATTATGGTGATCCCCCATTACAACCATCCTTGTTGTTAACAGCACAACGTAACGAGTATGATAACACAAAAAAACCTCCTTGGAGAACGACCACCAGGGCACTGTATCCCCACCATTAAAAGATTCTACAATTCTAAAAAATTCATCATCAAGATCTTAGTCTTGAAGAATCATCTCGAGAAGATCATATGTCAATTTAACGCTAGATAAAGAATCTTCATCCCCATTCTCTTGAACTTCAAAATGCAATTGTGCAAATATATCCATAAAAATCCAATCCTCTAAAGATTCTTTCATAGCCTCGTTTAGAAGTTTCCAGTTCAACACATCTATGATTATATTCACTTTCCCTAGTGTATAAGCGATTTTGAATTTGAACTACTGTAGGTACTCCACCCAACATCTCTGTAGAAGGATCAAATATTTTTTGTGAGAAGATACAACACGATATTGTGTGGTTTGAAAACATGGTAAACCTTTCTCCATAAATGTATTTCTACCAAATATTAAGCGCGTGCATCACAATATCAAGTTCAAGATCATGGGTAGGATAATTACTCTCATGTGGCTTAAGGTTACGGGATCTATAAGAAAATAAATGGTCACCCTATATAATAACACCTCCAAAACGTGAACCTGATTCATCACAAAAGTCCGCATATCCTTTCCCAAACTCTAGGAGATTCAACACCGACACATTAATCAAAATAAATTTCATCTCAACAAAAGAATTCAAAAATTTATCATCCCAAGGAAAATTCACCCCCTTCCCTTTTAGAGCAGTGATCAGAGAATCCAAAATTGAGAAGTCATTCATGAACTTGCAATGGTATCCAACAAATCCCAAGAAACTTTTTATTTCAAAGACATTTCATGGTTTCTCCAAAGTCATAACAGCATTTACATTCTTAGGATCAACTAATATACCTTGTTCATAAACCATTTTTCTAAACACTTTCACTTCCTAAATCTAGAAATCACACTCCGAGAGCTTGTCATAGAGAAGGTGACTTCTCATTAGACCCAAAATTGTTCTCAAATATTGAACACAATCCACCTATGATTTAGAGTAAATGAGGATTTCATCCATAAATACTATCGCAAATTTATCTATATACTTGTGGAAAATCATGTTCATCAAATCCTTGAATACTAATTGAGTGTTATTTAGAATAAAGGTCCTAACAATGTACTCATAATGGTAATACCTACCTAGAAATGCAGTTTTATAAATGTCAGATTCCACTATCCTTAACTAATAGTAACCAGATCAAAGGAAGATTGTTGAGACCACTTCACAGATTTGAACTGGTTAAAAATATCATCAATATGTTGAAATGGATACATGTTCTTTACCATAACTCGATTAAGCATTAGATAATCCACACATAAGCGTATGGAACCATAAAACTTCTTAGAGAAGAGAACTGACACCACCCAAGGTGACACACTCAGGCATATAAATCTTTTTTTGTGAATATCATAGAAATGCGACTCTAAATCTTTCACTTCCCTTGGTGCCATGAGATAAGATCGAATTGAGATAGGTTGAGTACCGATAATTTAATCAATGAAAAAATCATCCTCTCTCACCAGTGGAAAAATAAATAACTCATAGGGAAACACATTGGGAAACTCAACGACGACTGGAGGAAGATCCTCTCCCACTGAATCGAACTCCGGATCAAAATAAAACACTAATATTACTTTCCACAACTCAGGATAAGAGGGTCAGGCTCTCCTCGACCTTGGGTACCATTATCCTCGAAAGAAAAGAGGCACAACACTGGGTGTTGTAAGGTAAACCCATCGAAGATAACATTTGATATCGAATTTATTAAAAATGAGCCAATCCATAATGAATATGATGTTAAGATATATCATTTCAAGAACCCAAAATCTCCAACCAAGATTGAAATATGAAAGAGAGGAGACACAAGTAAGTCTATGAATACCCTACTATATCTTAGTACCAAGGTGTGTATTAAGATCCACTACACACAATAGTTTCTCCATAGGAAGATTAATTAGATTAACAATACTGGTTAAAATGAATGAGTGAGATACACCACTATCAAATAGAGAGGTCACTAATGGTGATTTTTTTGTAATGATTCCTATCATGGTCACTGGACCCATTTCTTCTTCCTCTGGATACTCTTCCACTGCGGGATGAAGATTCGCTCTTGATGCTTGAGGATGGAACCCTTTTTTATTTGAATAATATAATTCCCCCGCAGTTTTACGAGAAGCTGATGATCTTATCCCACTACACGGAGTAGAGAAGTGATAGAATAATATCTATAAGTTCCCTAAATGTCCACATGAGATACAGTTCTTGGGTGCCTCAGTGATAACCCTCTTAAAATTTCTTGGCTTTCCACACTAGTAGAAAACCAAAGAACTTCTTCCAAGTGAAATAGGAGGTCTTTATTTACACTGATCTCAAGAATTGTTGTGTGAATAATCCTGCTTATATTTTTCATTGATGGAACCAATGATTCCACTAGGATAAAAATAAACTTTTTATAACCCTAGCTTTCCATCCAGGTCCATCACAACCATAGTTTCCCTATCCATCAAATCAGAATATGCTGGAAACTTCAGCAATAAATCTTGATAATGGATATCTTAGCGAAGAACTAACTCGGAGCGTTGGATATTCATCCTTTCATCATATACAATCTATTGTGAAAACTGTTCAAAATCAAAAAAAAATATTTGAATACTTTGTCACGGTTCTATTGTCCTTGTCATGTTTGAAATACTCCACAGCCTTATTATACACCATTAACTCTGGATAAAACTGGTCAATGAAATTAACCTTGAACTCTTTCCACTCTAATCCCTAATGCTTATTTTTCATCCCCATCAAGTCCCACCATATCCTACATGGTTCCTCCAACATATAGGTGGTACAATTTACCATGATCATGTCTGGTGTCTCCAAGAACTCGAACAAACATTCTATCTTTCCCAAACATTCCTCGTCATGTTGAGGATCAATGGAGCCCTTATAAACTAATGGATTCTTCCAGAAGAACTATTGAGAATGATTTGTAAGAACACCATCTAAGGATCCATAGATGGAGCCTAAATGGGGACTGGAGGTGGTGCATGTCCTAGAGCATGGACAGTGTGCATGATCACCTCAACTAGATTTGGGTCCACTAGAGGATTCACTCACTACAGTTCAGTAACAGCTTCCTCCTGGATCTGATTTGGGTGTCCTATTAGAGGCATGATGCAACATGACATTATAATATAACCTTTAAGACTTTAGGTAGTGCTCAAATAGAGAAACGAGGGAATTTAATCCCTACAGAAGGAACATCTAGATTTGATTATACTCTATCCAAATTAGAATTGGTAAATGATTAGAACCAATACATAAGATATATTTTCTTAACCACCCATATCTACATTATCATTATTGTGGTGAGATATGTCCAGGAACTCAATCTCAACTACCTCTTAAGTCCCGAAAGGATTTCAAAAATTCATAATGACTTTGAGACAAAATCTAAACAGCCTCCTCTGATAACACATTATAAGGAACCTACCCGGGTACCCAGGTAACCTTATAAGCATGCTAGCTATGACATAGCCTAGTGGGAAATCTCTATCCCCACAGATTAGAAACTAGAACCTAACATCATACAATGTTCATATGAGAATATGTTTTCCAAAATCCATAGTAGAAGTAAGACAAGCAAGTCAATATGCATATAAAAGAAACTCCATTGGGAGTAAAGTACTAGAATACTGCAAGGCATAAAAATATCAAAGTACCAAAAACCATGTACCATAAACAAGGAAAATATACTTGAGGTCCCTAAGGACACAACTAACCCAGTCCCATGCTCAACAGCAAGATCCACTTCCAAGAGGTCCCTTCCCTTTACTTGAACCTCGAAGAATAAAGTCAAAGAACACCCAAAGGAAAAAATTATGATGTGAGTCTAAGCCTAGTTGGATACCAACTATGATTTTATAACATTTTCCACAAATAGATTATCTAAAGAAAAGATTTCAATTTTCAAAATAAATTTGTTCGGAAATTCAAAAGCATATTTAAACAAAACAAGATATAAATTTTAAAAATTATGGAAAATACTTTTAAACAACATTCTTTTACAAGGGACAAAATATATAAAATAATGGCTTAAATAAAATAGTTATATAAAATAGTTTATTTTATTCCAGAAAAGGAATGTAAAGGTGTTTTAAAACATTGGAATACATTTATATCTCATATATAAATAATAAAGGGAGTAACATGGTCATCTCCCAAAAGGTATGATAATATTTTGGGCTATAGGACTCCGCTCTCTCTATGTGATCTTAGAAAAATGAGTATAGTCATGTCCCCCTAACACTGGCCAAAGGAAACTCATCACCCTACCATCAGGGATTTGACCCAACGTAGGTGTGTTTTAGAGCATTGTAATAGCGTAGAGTGTGTCCAGATAACTCATCGACTACATAAGGCTTACATGCTCTCTATCATGATGAGAAATTTATTTTAAGACTACTTAAAATAAAATTCAAAACCATTATTCCAGTTCAAAAATTCTAATTTCATTCTATTTAAAACCAAAATAGGTTTTAATAAAAAAATACCTTTTCATAAGATAAAACCATTGGGTTTCTGTCAAAACATTTTAAATCCATTTTAAAAAGTTTGAAATCCATTCAAAACCAATATCATCCTCTTCAAAATCCATTTCCATAACAAAATTTCACAATTTAAATAAAACAATGTCCATAAAATCAACAATTTAAAGTCAATAACATAAATTAACCAATTTCTATAAAATGTACCCCAATTCAATAGAATAGGGGGTTTTTTGAATCTTCCTGCCAAAACCATTTCAAATATCAAGATTCACTATTAATGGGTTTTATAAATTTAATAGAAAGAAATTTTGAGAATTTGAATTTAAATCAGAAATGGAAAAAAATAAATCAATTTTGGAATTATCAATTTGTCTAATTGGGACGAAAATACACACTTATTCCTGAAACTCGACACTTGCAACGACACCCGTCAATGGGAAAGGAGTAGAAGATTAGGAAAATCATCCGAAGAAGAAAGATCCAACATTATAGGGAATATATCATTCAATCCCAAGATGGTCCAAAAGACGATAAATAGAGATAGATGAAGAACAATGAGGAACGCTTACCTTGATATCACCCACTAAAGCAATTATGATTGATCGCAAAAGGAATGGATCCAGAAGGTTTGGAATTCTCCAAAAATAACTGGGGATGGAATTAGGTCAAAGGAATAAAAATTGGAGAGGATTTAATGAAAAAATAACCAAGTAAAACACTTCCTTTTATAGGATATTGTTGGGGTATTACACGATGTATAATATAGTTACATGCCGTGAAATATTTAATTTCTATAACAATGAAAGAAAATAAAATTTCTAAAACCCCTTTGAAGTTAGGGTATTACACGATGTGTAACACCTATTTAGGTCATGTAATTCTTTAGATTCATAACTGAGGAAACTCTTGTTGTTATACATGAAAAACATACATGGAAATACTTCACATCGTGTAAATGGAATTCACGAAATGTACCAATCACACCATGAACCACGCTTTATGGATTTAACCTAAAAATAGTTAAATGATGTGTAACCAAGTTACAGAGCATGTAATATATTGCAAGATTACAAAAACACCATGTTTAAAGTATAAAAATCCTACAAGTATCATAATTTACCATTATAGATATCCTCCCAATCCAAACTCAACCCTTACCCAGACAATGAAAAGAAAAACAACGAGAGGGATTAAGACATACCTGTCGTAATGGTAACAGGATTTAACATTTTTGGAAAGATAATTCATGATTTTCTTTGGTATCTGTTGAATATCTTCTTATTTGACCCAACCATCCCTATATGGCGTATCATAATTCATATGGGTGTTTCATCCCCACCACAACATCCTATAACCACCAATGTCATGATGCCATAAATGCCTGATAAAACAAATTAAAATAGAAGAAATCAAAACAAAACATATATTTAATCCCTCTAAGTAGCAATAGGTGGAACCTGCTCCTCAACGTTGTCGTTTGCTATGGAAAATTCCAAAAATCATATACAATGAATTTTTGTGATAAAAATAAAAAATATAATTAAGTTAACCTAATTTAAAAAAAATTATATTCAATAAAAATCTATTCAACCAAAATAATTTTATGTTTTCCCCAAAAATAAATCCTTCTCATAAGAATTTATTCTTTATTCTACTTCTAATAAGTTGTGAATAATTAAAAGTAATTTTGAAATAAAATTTGATTGGTTTTTAATGATATCATTTCAAAAGAAGTTTTATTCATAAATATTGAGAAATAAACATCCCCAACTCATTCAATTTTCTTCTCCTATATCTAATTGTCTTTCTTATAATGTTATTATACACCCCTCTAACTTTCTAGTTTTTGGAATTTTGTTCTACCCCCGTTCGATATATTATATATTTGTTAAATTTGTTTTTGTATGAAAAAATATTCTAATAAAAAATATGAATTTAATTTATATAATAATACATTAATAATAAAACCATTGAACCACACTTATATATATTAACTTTTATTTTTTAATAATTTTTTTATATTGAATAAAAAAAATTTCAACATATTGAAAATTTTTATGTTATATAGTTATTATTAAATGTAGTTAAATTAAAAATCAGTTTTTTTATTTACATTAAAGTACTATGTCAATGTCTAAATAAAATTACTTGAAACATATGTCATGGATTCACACTTAACTCATTTTCCTATAAATATAAAATTATTTCTATATGTTATATTTTCATGAAATCATTATATATTCTTTAAAAGTACACATTTAAAAAATTAAACATCAAATAAATATCTTTTTTAATTAATAATATCCATTTATTATTCTTTTTTTAATTTAAAAAGTTTGAAATTATTATTTTGAAATTATATGAGCTTTATTAAGTGATAAAAATTGTTAACTCCTAACAAGTGATCGTAACCTATGGGTCATTTCAAGGTAGATTATTTCACATTGGGAGGAACTTGGGGAAATGGTGGATGATGAAAAACTGATGTCCCAGAAAAAGTAGGTGCACTATAATGTGATGGTGTTTGAAGAAATTATTAAGGTGATAAACAAAGGCATAAAATTCAAGATTGCATGGAATGCACACAACTATGATATTAACCCCAACAAAGCCTTGTTCAGTCGTTTCATTGAGATCACCACTCAACAACACATGATGATTGATATAGATTCATAGAATAACGTTTTTATCATGATCAAGACACTAATTTATGAAGATTTTATGGTAAAAATAATACATCATTGTCTTTATTTTACTAAAAAAATAATGAAACATTGAATTACTATTTATTATCCCTTCTCGGAGTACATTTGTATTAGATGAATATCAAAGGAAATTTTTATTAATGATTCCTGGAAAGGATCACAGAGGCATTCAAAAAATTCTAATAAAGGTTCAAATTAAAGAGGTTAAAGGAAAAAATAAACCCACACTCAATGAATATGTATACATTCCTGATATGCTAAGAGGAATGGGATACGTTTATTGGCCATCATGAGAATAAATCTTTTTAGGTACATTTTTACAGGTAATAAATTGTTTTAAAATACATGTATTAATCACTTTTACTAAGAATTTTTAATTTATGAAATGTCAAATGAGTTCCAAAAATATCAAACATATAGAAAAACTAAGGTTCATCTACCTTCAATCAAGGATGGTGTGTTCTTCACTTGAAACAAAATCATACATACTTTAAATATACTATAATACTTTTATGTGACATGAAACAAATACATAATTATGATCCACTATTTATATGTATATTTATGAATCCAAATCCAAATCTACGTCTATCCCATGTAATTTTATATAGAAGGAGGAATATATATATAAATATGGGATTATAATAGATTACAAACACAAAAAGTCTGAGAAGAATATGTAAGTATGAAATAATAAAAATCTATTTTACTTTAAACTGATATTACATAACAATGATAACTTATTTTCCAATTTTGTTTATCCAACATAAAAATATGAATCATAATCATCTATAGATGATTAAAAACTATTATCAGTGGTCTTGAAGCAGATAGAACATTACATCCACATTAGAGGTGTGGGTTTTAGGGTGACACCACTAACCTATTTTGAGAAAAAAAGAGGGGATAAAGATAAAAAATAAATTCATGCAGTAAATATTTTCTTATCTTGAAGAAAAATTTCATTACCATTATGAGTTTCCTGGAAATTATATAGGGAGTAAGCAATGATAAAAAAAGTCTTGAACAACCACTGTGTGAAGATCCCCTCCCCCACCAGTTTTCAAGTAAGCCACTATCCTCAAAGAGCCGTCTTAGATGAGGTAATCAAAATTATCACAATTGTTTCAATGAAATGTGAATCAAGAAAACACTAATATCATTCCCAAATTGATGTTCTAAAGGGTGAAAATTATTTTTATTTATATCAATCAATGCCCACACATCGCCATGTTGTGAGGGCTTTCATTTTCAATATCAATGAAGATACACTACACAATAATCAAATTCTAACATGTCATGTGATATTGGGGATTAACATAGCTCATAACCAAACCACCAAGCTATCTATTCCACATAATGATGGTGATATTCTTATGTCTAAGTAATCTAGTTGAATATTTATAGCACATATATCATATCTTTTAAAAAACATGTCTATGAGGTGGTATTCAATTCCAATTTATTTTCCATGAAAATGATTTCACAAGGAAAATTTTCTCTGACCATTCAATATCTTCATTTACTAAGATTGAAGGTTCTTATGGATACGATTTTACGAAGTGGTATTAATGTTATAGTAGATTTTGGAGAACAAATTTAAGGATAATCCACTATAGACTACATTTCTGTTGAAAATGTAAATGAAATCCTCAAGTATTGTTAGATAAGAGTCTGAGTTGTAAATATATACATGTTGTGTGTTTCCCTAATTTATTTTTCCAATAGATAATATACTATGTAAATTAAAATTAAATAAAAATCATATTCTTTTGGCATATATATATATGAATATTATTTAAATGGGCAGCCATAAAAACCTAAATATGGACTCATTTTTCCTCACATGTCTTCTAGATGACAAACCTCATTGGATTCTGATCAAATTGATTAAATAATGTAAAAATACTCCAAAATGTTCGAATTCAAACTTAGAGACAATAGATTATTCTTATTAAAAATGACATAAGTGTAAAAATATAAATTTTAATCATATAAAAAATATTTTCATTTCATTCATTACTTATTTCTTTTTTTCATTATGAAACATTAGGTACTCATTGTGTCAATTTGGAAACTCTAATGATTTATTTTCTTGATTCACTATATGGATAACCATGAAATAGACCATACCTGATGAAATTAGTTAATTTTTAATTCAATCAATCCAGTGTTTTAGCACTAAAATTCAAGTTATATATTTTATAATATGTTTAAATGAGAATTTTGTTATGGTAGGTCTATGTTTAAATATCATCAAAATCAAGTAATGAGGAAAGTCTATGAATACAAGGAGCCTATAATCTTGTAAAAGTAGATAATTATTATGGTATATAAACAAATATTTCACTATGCAAACACATATTAAAACAAATTAATTATTTTTATCCAATTTTATCTAGTGTCTGAAACTATAAAAGGGGAATGATTTTGGTTATTATGTTTGAAAATTTATGAGAGATATCATATACCATCAACAAACTACCATCCCCAAAGATGTATTTTCTAAGATAATTACTATTTTTTTAAAATATTTATTAATAATTTTTATATTTATATTTTTCTAGTACAAACATGATATTGGAAATTCCTCAGATTCAAAATATGAAATAGATTTTTTTCGAAATGATTTGAAATCATAACTGGTGGCATAATGTAAACATATATCACGAACATGTTATTTCTTAAAAATTATTATGTTTATTTTCTCATAATTTTATATAATTTATTAGTAAATTTCCTCATAATTTTTATAAAAATATCATTTTGTTAATTATAAAATATATCATGAAGAAATTACTTCATAAACAATAATGATTCACTCATGAACTTTGATCATGAAATCAACATGGATGATGAACTCATAATGATGCAATTTTATTTTTATTCTCTAATGAAATAAAAATTCTAGGTTGTTAAAAAACAATGTTGTTAGATAACCTAGACTATTTAATATAGTGTAGGACAAAAAGACCTGGTGGAATCAACCACACATGAATTAAATACATGGTGTAACTTGTACGACTCAAATTGTGTGTTTTTTGTTTAAATTTGTATTTTATTAATGTATTGTTTTATATTTATGTTTAATTTATTTCTTTATAGAATTAATAATATAATATTGTTTATTATACAAGTGGATTCCTTTTCTCAAGTTGGGGTGGTTTGTTTGAAGCTGCTCGTTCTCATGATATATTGGGCATTTAGTGTATAACTAAGATAATAGAAATAAGGAAATGGGTCAAGAACAAATACCAACATATTGAAAAGGTAAATTACAAATACTTAATATGATAATTTTTTCACCATTTTATCTACTATTTTAAATTTCATTTCATTATTATTTTCATGAAATAATTATTTAGTTTTTTCACAGATCTTTTGGGAATTCATATATTTATTTGAACTATCTACAATAAGCTAAGAATGATAGAACCAACTGTTTTTGGATGGGGAATTTTAGGAAACATTGGGTTTCCTTTTACTCATTAATTGAAAATGTTCAATATTTTGTAGCTTTTTGAAAATAATTGAATGAAAGACACACATTACATACTCAATCATCCATACATCAATCTGATACATGGTGTACCCGGTATGAATCTACTCATGTGGTTTTTTTAAATGAAATTTTATTAATGTATTGTTTCATATTTTTGTTTAATTGATTTCAGTATAGTATTACTAACATTAGAATTTTTTATTATATAGGTTCATTATTTTTCTCGAGTTGGGGTGGTTTTTTTAATGCTACTCATGCTCATGAGAGATTTTAATTCAATGATACCATTGAGACAATAGAAATTAGTAAATTTCTCAGTCATATGCACCTCAATCGGATAAATTGTGTTCTTATTATGACCCAAACTGTATGTTTTTTAGTTTATAATTTAAATTGTAGTAGAAAACCCACATCACATTTTTTAAACTAAGAAAACACACTCAAGTTATTTTGAAACTTTAGGAAAATGATTCATAAGTCATTTTTGACATGTAGGAATCAACCAAAGCTCAATCTGACATAGGTTCTGACCTGTATGACTCAAAGTGTATTTTTATTAAAAATTAACATTTTTGTAAAAAATAAAAATGACTTAATTGAAATAGAGAAACCAAATTATGATTTTTTTTACTTTAGTACGGTGATCCATAATTCATTTGTGACAAATAGAAATCAACCTAACCACAATTCGGTAAACTATGTTCCCATTACGACTCAAAGGGTCCGTTATCAGTTTAAAAATTACATTTTAGGTTAAACAAAGTATCAGTCATTGAAAACTAATAATTCTTGATTTTATTGTCTTTATAATTTATTAAAATGATCCATAAGTCATTTTAATTGTGTTATAATCAGTCTCACATCAAATAGAAACACAAAGTAACTAGTATAACCTAATGATCGTGATTTTAGTTTAAAACGACATTTTAGTAAAAAAAACTGACATAATCAAAACCTATGAAACAAATATTTATTTTTTATACATTATTAAAAAAAATTATATATATTTTTTGATGTTTAGTAATAAAACTCCCCTAAATATAACACACGGTGTGACTGGTATGACTTTAAGTGAGTCTTTTTAATTAAAATAAACATTAATTTTAGAAAAAAAGAGAAATGACATACTAAAAACTGATCAAAAAAATTCATATTTTTTTATAATTTATAAAATGATTCATAAGTCATTTTTCATATGTTGGAATAAGGTAAACCTTAATCCCATTCACTATATACCCAGTATGACTCAATGTGTCTATTATTAGTTAAGAATTGACATTTTACTAGAAATATGTGCCACTCACTGGAGACTAAGATAAATGACTGTGATTTTCTTGGAAATTTAGTAAAACAATCCATAAGTCATTTTTGACGTGTAGGAATCACTCTCCTAAAAAACTGAAATACTATGTGATCTGTATAACCAAGAGTGTGTGTTTTCAGTGTGGCATACATTTTATTAAAAAAACACAAGAAACATAATGAAAATCAATAAAACACATTAGGAATATATTGATATAACATGAGAAAAATACATAAGTAATTAATGTTGTGTATAAATGAACTGCACATAAATCTAATACATGTCGTGACTGGTATGACTCCTGGTTCATTTTTTTATTTAAAAGTGACATTTATTAAAAAACAGAAGTGACATACTCAAAAATAGGAAAACACATTCGGATTATTTTTACACTTTATGAAAAAGATATATGAGTCATTTTTGATATTTCGGAATCAATCAAACCAAATTCTAACACAAGGTGTGGCTGGTAAGACTCCAAGTGTGTCTTTTTATTCAAAATTGTCATTAATTTTAGAAAAAAGGACGAGTAACTTACTCAAAATCAATAAAATGAATTTGAATTATTTTTATTCGTTATTAAAGACAATCTATAAGTCATTTCTGTAATGTATAAATTAGTATCACTAAAATACAATGAAAATTGTGTCTGATATGACTAAAAGTGTTTGTTATTAGTTTTAAATTTGTATTTTAGATCAAAATGAGTGTCACTCACTTAAAATAATGAAAAAAATTCTGATTGTATTTATAATTAATTAAAATAACCCATAAACCATTTTTTATTTTTAGGAATCCATTTCATGTCAAACAAACACACGATGTGACTAGAATAACCCAAACATTTTTTTTTCAGTTTAAAATGTCATTTTAGTAAAAAAATGAGTGACATATTTTAAATTGTGAAAACACATTTGGATTTTTTATCATAATAGATTAAAATGATAAATAACTCCTTTTTGATTGGTAGGAATTGACTCCACCTCAATCTGACACATGGTGTGATCGGTATAACTCTAAGTGTGTATTTTTATTTAAAATTGATATTTTATTTAAAAAACACAATTGATAATTTAAAAATAGAGAAAACACATTCAGATTGTGTTATTATCTAAAAAAATATCAATAAGTCATTTTATATGTTTAGGGATCAACCACACCTCAGTTTCGTACATGGTTTTCCCAACATTACACAATGTGTCCATTATCCATCTAAAATTAACATTTTAGTTCAAAACGTCTGTCACTAAATAAAAACAAAGAAAATTTTCTCCATTTGACTTTTTATTTTAGTATAATGATTCATAGGTCATTTTGTATGTGTAATAATCAGTATCACATCAAATTTATGGATGTTATGAATGGTATGAGTCAAGTTGCATGTTTTCAATTAAAATGAACTTTTACTTAAAGAGACAAGTGACATACTCATAAATGAGAAAACATTTTAGGATTGTTTTGATAAATTAGGAAAATAATCCATATGTCATTTATAATGTGTAGGATTTATCCCCACCTCAATCCAATTCACAGTGTGACTAGTATGACTCCAAGTGTGTCTTCCTGTTTAAAAATAAAATTTTATTAATGTATTATTTTAAATTTAGGTTTAATTTATTTAATTATAGTATTACTAAGACACAAATTGTTTTCTTATATAGGTGGACCTTTTTTATATAGTTGGAGTGGTTTCACTAGAAAGTGATACCATGATCGATCTTTTTTGAAAGGTGGTTACATGTGCTAAAGACAATTTAACATTGATGTTTTTAAATGTTTTTTATAGTAATTGAAAAATTAATTATACAAAACATTATTTGAAATTTATATAATATAGTTTTTTTTATTTTTGATATAAATATTATTTAAATTAAATGATGAAATTTTATAAAGGTGTATTTTCTACAGAGTGTTGTAATTTCAACAGCACCCTGTAAAAGCATGGACTTTGTCACTGCAAAACTAGCATTGATAAAAGACCATATTTATAAACGATGATAATGGAAACCCTTTTATCAGAACTTTTTAGCACATATAAAGGGGCCCCCTTTAATGTAGCTTAGGTCAACAATGCTTTTTTAGAGTAGTTAAAGCATGTTTTGGGTTCTCTTAAAGGGCCTATATGTGGTATTGTCGCATCGGTGACCCAATATCCTTCACTACAAAGGTTTTTGTTCATGGAATACATGTCCTCCAATATCAAAACCAAGAAATTCATTCTTTAAGAATAAATCATGGAACTAAGAGATTATAGGTATAAAATGCATTAACAACATCCATGAAGTCACTTTCAATCCAAAGAAAACATCAGTTGTGCTTCATGGAATAATCAATAGAAATTCCAATCGCCAACAATTCCAATTCATGAGTAATATAATTCCTAATAAATTGATTAAATGTTACCTTAATGAACCCCGAATAGTTAAAAAAATACTATCACTCCCCAATGATGACATAGTTCCTATAGCAAATCCATAAATTTACATTTAACTAATAAGATAACGAATATTAATATATATTTAGTTGCAAATTATAAAAATAACAAAAACAGTACAAGACATCAAAAATAAGATAATGTTTATGAATATTTTTATATGAACTAATTAAAAGTGATTTTGAATATAAATTTTTTACTAAATCCATGTGAAATAATAAAACCTACTCATTGTACTCCAAATGGTCATTTTTGTGGATCGTATGGGAGTGGATGATGTCATTCCATGATAGGGATTTAACCATTAATTTTTAATAGTAAACCTTGTCTATAATTTTTTTCTTATTTATTGTGTTGATTTTCAGATGTCATCACTTAACTAAACATATTAACATCAAAATGTTTGGTAGTAAAGAATATATTTGAGATAGAACATGCTTATTTCATCTTATTCGGTAATGTAGGTTGATTAGTTGGGGAAACATAAAATAATCATTATGACTCATTCACCCCATCTTAGTAAATAGTTGATGTGGGGCCAAACTATATTGGTGGAAATGAAATTTATATTTTTTTAACATCAATATAATACATTATAATCTAATGATAAATAAAATAATGAATTTTTATAAAATGAAACAGTGCAAAAAACTAGTTCAACAATTAAACATAAATATAGAACTTATTAGTAGTATTATTTATATATTTTTAGATTAAAGGACCTGTTAGAGTCTCTGCTGATCCAATATAGTTTTTTTAAATGTTGAAAAATTTTATTCCATATAAAAAAATATATTATGGATTAAATTACAATATTTATATATAAATGATAAATTTTATGACATATTATGATTTTGTTCATTTTTTATAGTTGATTAAATATAAAAAATAAAAACATCAAATTTGTAAGATATATATATCATTTTTTATGTAATCAAATCACTACCCCTAAACTCAACATATATTCAATATATTGTTTTCAATTTTATATATTTTATGATATTGAGTATTTAACAAATTACAGACAAAAGAAATTGTATATAACTAAAAATTTAAATTAATAAATTTTCTTCCAAGTTATAAAAGAACTTAACAATAATATTTATTTCATGAAAACAAACATTGGGAACAATTTGGTAAATATTAATAAAATTTCATACCATATTAGAAAAAAATTATAATAAAAAATATTTTATTAAACATACAAAATGAAAATTATTATGGAAATAATTCCATAATCCCATAATAGGTAAACTAAAAAATCAATCAAGTGAATTCATTATCTATATATTAACTATTTATATAAATTTTTTATCATATAAAAATTAATTTAGATGGATTTTTTTTGAAGAACTAAGTCACTAGGATTCAAAATGAATTCATTGAGTTTCATCAAATATAGAATCCATCTCTACTAGTAAGGTATTATTAAGGAACCCCACATTGAATAATTTGGATAATTTACAACCAAATGGGATATTTCATAGAAATTAATAGCTAAATCCAAATAAAGTCATTATTGTGCTAGATAGAAGATAGATCTAAAGTCTAATAATTTACTAGGGAATGGAATTGAAAGAAAAAATTGATAATGGGTAGGTGATTTGAAGGAAAGGGCATTAGTTATTGGAAAATAAGTTAACAAATTATAATATAAAGGGGGAATTCAGATTAGAAAACTGAGGGATTGAAACACGGAGTATGGGAAAACACTGTATTAATAGTTTAAAAAAATATTATTATAAGGCATCCAATACCCACAATTTCTAAAAAAAATGGATATATATCCATGAGAAAAGATATGATTTCCATTAGAGTATATAACATGATAAATTGGTAGTATTATCCACTTTTATGAAAGGAAACCAAAATAATACTCTTATCAATATCAGACACTATAGATAAAATATCTCTAAGGAAAATACCAAATGAAACTACTCCTTGGGAAATAAAAACAACACCAATATTAGCAAAATACCATTTCATGATCTAGTATGTTCCAACACAGTCTCAAACCCCATCCATTAAATATATGAAAACATTATACGGATATAGGGGTGAGCATATAAGTATACTCAGTAGGGTCCTCCTAAGAAAATCATCTGTCAATTGGGAACAATGATACTAATGTTTGAATAAATAAATAGTGAAATTGATTTTTGTACCATCCAAGGTAATCTATAACTCATATCACCAAAGATTCACTCTCTATATCTGTATATAATATAGTATAGTAAATCAATAAATATAGAAAAAAGAGGTTCCATGTATCTACTTCATCACTAATCTAGTCAACATCACTTCCCAATGACATTAATCTTACCACTCCCATACCTTCTCATGTCCACATAATAGAACCACATTGAACAACAAACTAATAAAATCACATATGACAATATCATATTATAGTCGCATATAATTACCTCATACCATAGCCACAGAACACAACTTTATAGCACAACCACATACTACTTCCAGATGGAATAGCGGGATAAGGGTAGCACTCATCCATCAGTTATAAAATCCATGATTTCTACAACCCATACCTTGTGTTTCTCTTTTCTTGGAGGTTACAAGAGGTTTCCCTTAGAATTTTCATTTCATGGGTTAATATTTTTTCCATGTGGTCATTCCTTCATGGTCAGTCATTCTTGTCATGTGGTTGGTCACACGGTCAGTCTATTTAGTCAATATGTTTGGTCATTTAGGTCATGTGATAAATCACATGATTTACCATTTTGTTCATGTGTCTAGTCATTCATGATCGATCATTTTAGTCATGTGGTTGGTCACACAATCAGTTTTTTTTTCATGTGGTCATTCATTTTTAACATGGGGTCTGTCCTTCATGGTAGTTCATTTGAGTTAGTTGTTTATTCCCGCATAGTTGGTCATTTTTTTCATAAAGTCAGTCACATGGTTAGTCTACCCATTGAAAATTATCATAAATTTCTAGTTTTTTTCAGTTTTTTCATAATGATATTGAAACACATTTTTCACATAAATATGACGTTTTAACATAAAATAAGGAATGATAATAGGAAAATGTGATTTCAAATTCAAAATAAATTAATATATTATATGTTTAATTTCCTTAATGTTTATGATTTTAAATGGTTCATTCCATGGGACTTTAAGGGGAACCTAAGAAATTTTAATTAAAATGATAATTTGATTCATGTTTTAGAAATGTGAGAATTTTATATCTATTTCATCCAAAAAACAGAGTTCATTCCCCTCACAAATTTTAAAATATTTTTATTAATGTAAAAGAAATTAAAATTTCTCTCCTAGACTCTTGAAACCATTCTATAGTTTCATGAGTTCCACCCTGAGAGTTTCTAACCAACATGAAACCCCCTGTTTTGGTGCATCAAAATCGTGGGTCTTTCTTCCACAGGGTAATGGATCTGCTTATTCTCTTTTATTTGAGTCAAATTATGATCATATAATGCATTATATTCCTCAATTTAAATTGTATTTATCAAAAATAAAATGGTAATAACCCAAAAAACAATCACACAAAGTTTGATTATTGAATAATATGAAAAAATGTGAAGGAGGAAAACGAATTATACATATCACATTCTACCATTTAATTTAATAGTTGGAATTTGTCACATATTATAGGATTTCAATATAAATCTAGTAATTTTCATGTTAAAATATATTATTAACATTTTTTTAATATTTTTAATGATGGAAATTTATGGAATTCACATACTGTAGCTTAATGTACTAAGCTTTCATAATCTTGAAAACAATTAAAGAAAGAGGAAAAAATATTATCATATAATTTAGTATTATTTTTTAATGTTTTATAATTAGAATTATTTTATAATTATATTTATTTTATAATTGAAATGATAATTACCATAAGTTAAATATAATTAATATTTCATGATATGAAGATTTAATAAAAAGGTCGAGACTGTGTGATCATATTTGTTTTATGGATTAATTTCTTGATGTTTCCACTTGATTTAGTATATATTATGATATCTTCTGTTATATTTGGTGTTTTGATAATCATGGTTAAATTTAGGGAGCTTGTTAAACAACATAAATCCAAAAATATCAAATTAATTATGTAATATATATGATAAATCAATTACTGTCCTTTATCGAAACTTTAAAATAGAGAAATAATGTGTGGAGCATGTTTATGTTAATTTCTAGATGTTTTTAGCTACTACCTATGGGGTTTTAAATGTGAAAGACATATGCATAAAATATTGTTTAATTCAATCAATGAATTAAAATAGCTATTTTCTAAATAATTAATATGTATAGTTGAATGAGATAATCTCTTTTGTGGGAGTATTAATTCCTCAATTTTACTGACCAAGTACATTTTTATAAAAAAATAAATTTAATATATATGTTTTCTATCGGATTATTATATAATTTTTTTCTTGTTATTATTTTTGGATAAAAATAAATGGTTGGGAACATTTGAGGAAAAAAGGGTGGGAGTCCTAGTCTTGAATGATGGTAGATGTCGGTGACAAAGGGATAAATTATTTAATGAAAAATGTACATGAATAACACTAGGTTTGTAGTATGCATTCAAAGTGGGTATTTGACATTGGAAATTATAATTCGAATGTGATTCGTTTTTATCGCTGATTAGATTGATGTTTTTTATTATAGATTCCATCTATTTGATGCAGTTTGAATCTATGCACGGTAGGTGAATCTTTGTGTTGGTGGCCTTGGGTGAGTCGTAGAGTACCCAAATAATTATAAAATGATAAATGAGTTAATAAATGAAATGATATGGTTTATGGTATCAATTTATGATAATGGTATACCTAATTATATAAATAATAGTAATTATGGTGTTGAAGGAATTATTCTATAAGTCTAAAATGTTAATAATAGATATTAAAATTGAAAATTATTAATCAATGTATAATTAATTAATTGATTGATATGGGATTTGATGTTTGATTTCTTTTTTGAGACCTAGATCTTAGTAGTAGTAGTTGGTGGTCCTGTGTAATGTTTGTGATAGATGGTTCTAAGGAAAGGTAATTTCCTTTAGTGTGATATTAATTATATTTTCTGATTTCAAATGATACCCTACTCGTATTTGTAAGTAACATGATACCCAAATGTTTTTTGGGGTATTTAAAATAACATTTTGGACAAAGAGGAAATGGATATATGACTTATCCCACTCCCCCTATCAACCTTTGGATGTTGTATGAGTAATTGTATCCCAAGATATAATGGATTATAGTATAGGTTATGTTCCTTCCCATGATGTGTTGAATCTTAGTTTTTCTATAAATTTATGTGTGAGATGTAATAGATTGAGACATTGAATATATTTATATTCAAACATGATGGATATGGTTTTCCATGATTGTATGTGAATTGGATGTAATGAATTAATGTTTAATTCATTTACACTAGTTGAAGTGGATTTCTATAATACACTTGGTTTCTACTGGGAAATGAATACAATGAGGTGTTATGATATACTGGATGCAAAAATGGCTATAATAAAATTACATGGGATTTATGATGACTTGTGGAGGAGATAAGTATATGATTTTTGGCATTGTGTCATGAGAGTGATAAACTGGTGGGGGATTTCAGAAAGAGTACCTTAATTTACATTATCTCAATTGATATAGAATGATTTAATTCTATGAATTACATGGAGAGTCTTCTATGGCGGGAATGGAAAAATTGTATTAACTTTCTCGGTTATGGGTTAGTTTCATTTATTTATTAATTGTGTTTTAGTATACCTCATTTAAATTCTTCATGAGGGGTTTCTGGGAGAATCCAACCTTGTATATGTAATACCCTCAGTTTTAGGTACTTTTCCTTTTTCCATTTATCTATTTTGAATTTATATTATTCTTGCATTGAGTTCCATGATTTTTTAAATGGTTTTGAAGAGTTTTATATGATTTTTTGAGGGGGTATATTTTGATCATGGTTATGAAAAATCTTGTGGTTTTCCCAAGTTACCATGTGAGGTTGAGAGGATAATCAGGGGGGATTTCATGGCCTGTAAAAAGTTTTTTTATACCATGTGGTAATCATGCAGTCCTGGATTTTTTACATAGTGTAGTTTTTTATGGTTGGAACATGGTTTTCTAAATTTTTTGTCCCAACCATGTGGCCCTATTTTTTTGTAACACCCTCAGTTTCATATAATTTACCCATTTATTTTGTATTTTGAAACTATATAATATTTGGTTTGATTTTTTGGAATTTCTAGATGGTTTTTATGTGTTTTGTAAGGGGTTTTAAGGGTTAAAGATTAGTTAAAAGTACATACTATCTCTAGGAAAACATGAAAGGTCTTATGGGATTTTTTTTCGAGAAGGTTCAAGGTTGGTGAATGGTTTTTCAAAACCATGTTGGTGCCCCTGAGAAACTGTGCAAGTGGAGGTAGTGGTAAAATAATGATTGGCATGTGGTTTTATAACTATATTAACTAAAAATGTGGATTAGTCATTGGGATATAGCGTCATGCACATGGTTGACACATATTTTACCAAACCATGTAGACAAACTATGCACTATTTACTAAATGATCCAAAAAAACTATATTTTAATGCGGTTTTACTCCAAGAAACCCTACTTTTTCACCTCTCCTATCAAGCTGTCAAACTCCACCTTATTTTTAATTATTCTAGGTGGTTAATTTTGATCTGGATAATTTTTTATGGATCTAGGTGTGTTAGGTCACAAGAATCAATAGTAAGTCTTTGTTTTCTCTCTTTATCTGTATAACTCTTTATCTTGTCTCTCCCAGAACATTATATCTAATCTTTTATGGATTTATCTATGAAATATGATGTGTTTTGATGGGATCTTAATAATATTTATTAAATTAAATTTGTATTTATCCCTAATATAGAGGTTTTATTATGCTTCTCTTCACCTTCATTGCCTATTATGATGTTGGTAGCCTCTATCTCTTCTCCACTTATTCTAAAACTATAATTATTCTATACTTAAGTTAAGTTGATTTAATTTAAAAGGAAACTTGTGGTGATTCCTTTTTTAAATCCCATTTTCTTGATAATTTAATAATCTTGCGAATTGGATGGTTTTTTTAAAACCCCATCTATTTATGGTTTTAGATTAACATAATAAATATGTTTGAGTATATGTTCAAAGGGAATAATTGATTTTTTTGAAATAAATTAACATGATAATATGGAATTATATCTTTAAATATGTAACGTCCTTGTTTCGGAAGCCACCTAG
Organism: Viscum album; assembly: GCA_963277665.1. NCBI lineage: Eukaryota > Viridiplantae > Streptophyta > Magnoliopsida > Santalales > Viscaceae > Viscum > Viscum album. The sequence goes on from OY728161.1 coordinate 1,837,345,651, forward strand.
AGGCGCCCTGTACCCAGTTGGGGACATGGCCTCAAGCGCATTTCCCTAAACTCAAGAGGCTACGGACTAGCAGTGAGGGCCTTGGGTGTGATAGTGGGGAAACTAAGCCCTCATTGGAAGAGTAACATAGTGGAAGAAAATAATAGCAATAGTGGAAATAATAATAATCCATACCAAAGTGAAAAGTAGAAAACTATATGAAATAAACAAGTGGAACATATATATAATTATGCATGACACATATGTTAAGAAAAGAATCCAAACAAGTCACAATTATAGAATACAAATAGTACTAAACCAAAGTACAAAAGAAATCAAATAAACAGATCCTCAGCATCGCAAGCCTAAGCTTGGTCCCATGCTCTCCAGCTCCACGGAAAGTCAAGTTCCTGAAGTAGAAGGGTGATTTCCCTTATCTATACCTGCAACAATATAATCTATTTGGGCCCAAAAGCATGACCCACACAGGGTGAGAGACTAAGTACCATTAGGAAACCACCCAATGATCTATGCCTTATGGTCAGTGAATATATATATGGTAGGTAATAAGAAAAGATGCAGTAAAAAAATAAGTACTCATCAATAAAAAGTCCCACATATCAAATAAGCAGCTAATCACGTGAGGTAACCCTATAAGAAGTACACATAGCATATCCCCTTTGGTTCAGTCATAAGTATATACAATGACTCTCTGAGGAAGCACTCACAATCAATTCCCCTTATATTCAAACGTGATTCAAGACTCATTGAGGATGCTCACACGGTCAATTCCCCTTTTAGTCTAAGGTAGTCAAGGACTCTCTGAGGAAGCTCACACGGTTAATTCCCTTTATAGCCCCAAGTGGTCAATGACTCTCTGAGGAAGCACACATGGTCAATTCCCTTTATCTTCAAAAATGGTTCAAAGACTCTCTGAGGATGCTCATTCGGTCAATTCCCCTTATAGTGTAAAATGGTTCAATGACTCTCTGAGGAAGCTCACTTGGTCAATTCCCCATATAGTCTACTACACCAGGTTCTCACGGCCCAGTGTAAGTTAATGAGCATAGAAATGCAATATGGCTAATCTAAACCTCAATAACTAATTCTATAATCGGTCTACATCATATCAAGCATGTCAAAAAACAAACACTCCACCCTACAACACTAGGCATGGGAAAACAGGCAAGGCGCCCAAAAAGGCTAAGCAGGACGAAACAGTCGTAAACAGAACATGCATGGGAAAACACATCCAAAACATAGCAATAAAAACTATTCATATCCAAATAACCTCTACTCAAGCATACAAGCATGTCAGGAAATTAACAAGGGTAAAACGGTAAATGCACAATACCCCGATTAAGGGTATTGAAAACAATTGCGCATATAACTCAAAGACTTTCAACAGAAAGGCACAAAACACCTACCTTGGCATTGAGAGATCAATATAATTGAGTCTCAGGTATTGGATCACCTTATAAATCTGAAGATCTATGAAAACGTCTAAAATGTTCAACAGAGGATAACTGGAAAAAGAGGATGAATCCTGAAACAAGGCTCAAGAAGAAGGAAGATCTTACTGATGCAATCCTAATGCAATCGATGGTGGTCAAGTCAGAGTTTGGAATCTCAGTCAGGAGCTCAGAGGAATTTCACAACCGTACGAGAGCTCTCGGCCGAACAAAACCTAGAAGAAGACGTTTCTGGAGATCACACGTGGCCCTGGTATGTTTAGTAAAAAAATACACATAGTGTACTTGCTATTTTCATACTCCGCTTTAAGAGGCCTCCAGGTCACCCCCACATGGCCGTGTGCATGGCCGCTACACGGCCAGCGCATGGCTACCTACAGTAACCTATTACACATCATGTACTCATAATGTACACGATGCGTACTTCGAAAATTTCCAAAATTTCCCCTTTTTCTCAAAAATGACCAGAAAAAAGAAAAAATACCTCGAAAGAAGATCTAGGTTCTTACAAACTTCCTTCCTTAAAAAATTAGTCCCTGAATTTCCCTATAAAGGTGGCATAGAAGAAGAAACCTCGAACAACTTTGGCCAATGTGCTCGTACATTATCCTCCCTCTCCCAAGTCTCGTCCTATACTCCCCCATGATTCCATGGAACTCATACCAGAGGAACAGACCGGCCACTGAGAACCTTTGTAATACGATCGAAAACCTATAAAGGATGCTCCTCGAATGATGAATCCACTTCCAACTCAACCTCCTTGGGTAGGAAAACATGAGATGGGTCAGAAAAGTAACGTCAAAGATGACAAACGTGGAAGGCATCATGCATAGAATAGTACCTATAAGGTAATTTCAACAGATAGGCAACCGGAAAAACTCTCTTCAATACCACAAATGGCCCGACGTACCTCGGTGAATGATTACACTTTCTTTTAATCCTTCTGTAACCCAACCTTGGTGTGACACGTAGAAAAACCTAATCCCTGACCTCAAACTCTAGAGGTCATCTCCACTGATCAGCATAAGAATTCTATCAAGACAGTGCTATAGCCATCCTCTTCTGAATCAACTCTATCTTCTCTATGGTCTCCTGAACAAGATGAGGTCCCAGAATAGTTGCCTCTCCTGCTTTCATCCAACATAAGGGTGACTGGAATGGCCTAATGTATAGAGCCACATAAGGTGCCATTTTAATAGTTTCTTGAAAGATATTGTTTCAGGAAAACTCCATAAGAGGTATGTGATTCTCCTAAGAACCTCCAAAATCTAGGATGTATTCTCGGAGCATGTCCTCAAGCACCTGAATCGTACGCTCGGATTGACAATCTATCTAGGGGTGGAAAGATGTACTCAAAATTACTCAGGTGCCTAAATCCTTCTAAATCCCCTTCTAGACCTGATAAGTAAAACTTTCATCCCTATCTAAAACAATGTAGTGCGGTACTCCATGAAAACATACAACCTCTCTGATGTTCAACCGTTCTAGCTCATCGACCCTAAAGGTCTCCTTGATCGGCAAGAAGTGAGAAACCTTCGTGAGTCTGTCAATGAGTAATCATACTGCATCATTCCCTTGACATGACCTCGGAAACCTTATCACGAAATCCATCACAAAACATTCCATTTCCCCTTGGGAATGGGTAACTGCTTAAAAAGCCTTACTGGTCTTTGATGCTCCGCCTTCACCTGCTGATAGGTGGAACACCTCATGATGAAACCCGCAGTATCTCTCTTCATACCTGGCCACCAATATTGACGGTGTAGATCACAATACATGTTTGTGACACCAGGATGAACTACCAAAACTGAGGAATGAATGTTCTGCATCATCTCCTCATGTATGTCTGTTGGAACCCATACGCGCCCCGGGAAATGCAAGATCTCATCATCGCCAATGGTCCATCCAAGAATAGCGTTCTCTCCGGACACACTTTCCCGCAATACTAGGCCTTCAGAATCGGATATATGCCACATTCGTACTCGATCAATAAGGGTATAGGTAACAACTATAGAAGAATGTAAAGTCTACCCCTATCTGTTGTGCATCTCCAAATGCATCTCAGAGAATAGAGTGATAAGCTGCCACTCACAACTGTCCTCCTGAACTGCATGTATCTGATTCCTCCTACTCAGTGCATCAGCCACTCTATTTACTTTCCCCAATGTATAGGCAAGCTCAAATTCAAAGGACTAAAGGTACTCAACCCACCTTCGTTGTCTCAAATTCATATCACGCTAAGTAAATATGTACTTGAGACTCTTGCAGTCGGTGAAAACCACAAAATGATCTCCTAGAAGATAATGTCTCCAACAGCGTAAGGCATGAAAATCAACAGCCAACTCGAGATCGTGCGTTGGGTAGTTTATCTCATGTGGACTCAACTTCTGAGACCCGTACGCCATGACTCCTTTTTCCTGCATAAGCAAAACTCTTTTCCCGATACCTGAATCATCACAATAAACTGTATAGCTCTTGCCCTGCACAAGCAATACTAGTATCGGTGCCAAAGTCAACCTCTCTTTCAGCACCTGAAGGGCTGACTCACAAGAATCTGACCACAACAACTTTTAACCCTTCTTAGTCAGACTCATCAGTGGTGTTTCTAGGCGCGAAAAGTTTTGGATGAAATGTTTGTAGTATCCATCCAGTCCTAGAAAACTCTACACCTCAAAGACGTTCTTCGGATGCTCCCAGGAAACTACTGCTCTCACTTTCTATGGGTCTACTGATACTCCTATACCATAGATAACATGACCCAAGAAGTGAATCTGATCCATCCAAAAGTGGCATTTTGAGAGCTTAGCATATAACGGATTCTCTCTCAGTGTACTCGAAACGATCTCAAGATGTGTGGCATGGTCTTGTCGAGTGTGAGAGTACACCAAGATATCATCCATGAAGACAACCACAAAAGAATCCAAGTAATGGTGGAACACTCAGTTCATCAGTTCCATGAAAACTTCATGCACATTCGTGAGACCGAACGACATAACCATATACTCGTATAGACCATACCAACTTCAGAAGGTTGTAAGAGGTATGTCAGATGGTCTAACACGCAGCTGATGGTAACCAGATACCAAGTCAATCTTCGAAAACACCCGGGATCCTCAAAGATGATCAAAGAGATCCTCAATCCTGGTTAAGGGATATTAGTTCTTGACCATCAATGGGTTCAACTTTTGATAGTCCACAAAAATCCCGAGGGTGTCGTCTGCCTTCATTGCAAAAAGGACATGCGAACGCCATAGAGAAGTACTAGGTCAGATGAAACCCTTTTCCTAAAACTCCTCCAACTGCTTTTTGAGCTCCTGTAACACGGGTGTATCCATCCTATAAGGAGTAATAGACACCGGTGCTGCTCCTGGAATATGCTCAATAGAAACGTCTACCTCCTGCTCTAGAGGAAAACCTGAAAAGTCCTCTAGAAATAAATTTTGAAACGATGCACCACTAGAGGAAAGTCCATCTATGAAATCCCCTAGTCATCCAGATATAGACTAGATATCTGAGCAATAAATCCTCCTAAACCATGATGCTCGGGTCCCACTCTGCTCGCCTGGACACCCCATTCACCCTTGTGAAGAAAATATCTGCCCTCTGGTGACATGAAAGTCACCCTACGGTGATAATAGTCGATGAATTCTTGGAAGGGAACTAACCAATCCATCTTGAGAATGACATCATATCCTTTCATCTCTAGGACATAGAGGTCCCAAAAGAAGTGACACCGACCAAATTCTAGAGGGCACTCCTTGCACTGACATACACGCGTCGTTATAGTCTCCAACGGAGTGTCTAGCGTCAAGATATCAACCGAAGAAAAGATGCAGAGCCCAAGGCTCTCCACAACAGCAACATATATAAAGCTATGGGAAGCCCCTGTATTGAAAAGATCAGAAGCTAATGCTAAGACTACTAAGATCATACCTCGAACTGTAGAGGGTCCGAGATCCTTCTCCTACTAGGTATGCTCCAATGCAAAAGTCTTTCCCACACTGTGGCCCTGTGACCCTGCCTGACCACTCAGAGCTGATTCACCCTATTGTCGCTAAAACCTGGGTGACTGGCTACCATGGTCCTAGCCTCCACCTCGGGCTGAATGACCAGAAGAACACCAGTTACCAGACTGGTGAGAAACCAGTGGTACTGCACCTGAACGAGGAGCCATAGAAGAACCCATGTCACCAGCTTCTCGTGAAAAGATCTGACAGAAGCACTGAAGGTGACCCATCGTGCTAAAAGATCGACACTCCAATGCATCCCTCAGGAAATGTGGTCCTGTATTCCCCCTCTTCTCGCACAAGTATCACACCACCTGGCTACCAGAAGATGTATCCCGCATACTCTGATCTCCTCGTGCAGTCTCCCTACGGTGCTTCATTCTATCGGCCAGAGGAGAAATAACCCTGGATGATGAACCGCCTTGTCCCACTACTCTAGAATCCCTCCGATTTCGCTTTGTGATCCACGCCCAGTTGACTATAGAGGATATTGAAGTCAACCTGAAGATGTTCACCCGCGATCAGATGTCGTGTTTGAGACCATCCTCGAACTTCTTTGCAAGGAAAAACTCATCACCTCCTGGAATAGGTGTGAAACACTACAGCTCTATGAAGATAGAGAAATACTCCATAACAAAAAGAGTGCCATGCTCTAGACTAATAAACTCTCAGGATCTATTGGACCATAAGTTCCTCGGATAGAAATAATCATAGAAGATGCGCTGAAACTCATCCCATGCCAAATTCTGATGGCGTCCTGCCTGTGAGATCACATCCCACCACCTCTTGGCAGAGTCTCGAATCATGTATGTAGAGAGCTTCACCCTCTTATCTAGAGGTATATCTAGATGATCGAAGATCGTCGGCGTGGATTCTATCCATGACTCTACAACCTGGGGTCCTCCATCCCCTGAGAAGGTGGGAGGATGATACTGCTGAAAGACCCGCGTCAATTTTGCCATCGACAGGGCAGGAGGGGATGCTACATGAATGGTCTGAATCATCATCATAAAGCCCTCTCTGAACTGAGCAACAGCTCCTATGTCAGGTATAACAGCTTGTGCGAAGACGGGCACAACTGGCGAATCTGCTGGAAGTCCCTGATCAGCCATATCCGGCATCTGATCACTACCCTGTAACTGGCGGACCCCAGGAGGATGTCTCGGTGGGATGACTCTGTAAGGTCAAACATAGACCTTAGATCAAGATTATCAAGGACTGGAAACTAGAAGTACAAGAAGGGAATAGGAGAAATAAAGTATTCAAATTTTGAAAAACATGACTACACATCGTGTATATCCCCTATATGGAATGTTTCTTCAATCCATTCACATGGGCGTGACTACTGCCACAACTGGTCATGTAACACCCCAAACACACGGCGTGTTATCCTCACAAACATCGTGTACTTGAAGTCTAATCCCCTAGATGAGTCCTCTACATGACTAGGACACACAGTTCACTATATAACGAGTCTACACAACGTGTTTGTTCCTGACACGGCATGTACTAGATGAGCTTCGTCGACCTGTGTTGTTAGTGACATGGCCGGATACACAGCTCACACCACACGTCGTGTTCCAGGTGGACACATCGTGTACTTGAAGAATTTCACTGACCCGTGATTTTAGTTACATGACTGGATTACAGGATTACTCTACACGACATGTTTAAAGTCAACACTATATGTATAACTTATGATTTATCCATCAGTGTAGTTAGTCACACAGGTGGATAGAAGGTCAACACAACACAACGTGTAGGACCAGTACATGACGTGTTCCCACAAGAATTTCCATATATCGTGTCTCTATCCACATAGCATACGAAACGGTTAGAGACTACACGACATGTACATATGGTACACAGTGTGTACTTAATAAAAATAGTTTCTTCCCAAATAGAAGAAGACATGGAATGTAGTCAAAACTACACATCGGGTATTCTAGGTTTTTCTAAACAGTAAGCCCTAGAAACTACTCCAGAACCCACTAAAACACTAAAAAGAACATTTAAAGTGCAAAATTATGATCGGTGAGGGGCCATAATCCCCACTAATCAATGCTTGGAATCTTATACATGTTATAACAAGGTAAAAAAGTTAATGATCCAGCAAATTCCGATCCATGAGGGCCCATAACACCTCCAGAACTAATGTTTGGCGTTCATTCAAACAAAACCTTAAACAAAAAATACCCTATCTAATATCATGTATTTTATCAATGAATCTATCAAAACAACATGCATATTCTACACAACATCTATCACAACAAAATGCAATTTCCAATGCACCCTAAATGGCATGGCAAGAATGCATGACATGAGATTTCTAGAAAATGCCTATATGATGCATGGGATGGCTTACCCTCATATCATTGGGTTGAAATGGAAATAGAACCTCAATAAAATCAATGTCATCAATACAAAAAATGTGAATCACCCAACAGTGAAATCAAATCAACACTAAAATTGAAAAATATGAAAAATTAAAATAAATGAGATATATTGGCTTTTCCCTATACACGGGTTAGCTAATCACAGGCAAAACTTATTACTGAGTACCAATTCCATCCTATCCTTGGATATAGGCTCCAAATAGTTAGTCAAAAATAAAATAATTCCTCTGATACCACTTTTTAACGTTCTGGTTCCAAAAAGCCACCCAGAGGCGGCCCATACCCGGTTGGTCACGTGGCCTTAAGTGAATTTCCCTAAATGCCAGACGCTACTGAATATCAGTGAGGGCCTTGGGTGTGATAGTGGGGAAACTATGCCCTCATTAGAAGAGTAACATAATAGACGAAAATAATAATAAGAGTGGAAACAATAATAATCCATACCAAAGTGAACATTAGAAAACTGGAAGAAATAAACAGTTGGAACAAATATATAATGATGCATGATACATATGTATTGGAAAGCATCCAAAAAAGTCACAATGATTGAATAAAAACATTAATAAACCAGAGTAAAAAAGAAAACAGATAAACAACTCCTCAGCATTGCAAGCCTAAGCTTGGTCCGATGCACTCCAGCTCCACAGCAAGTCAAGTACCTTAAGTAAAAGGGCACTTTCCCTTATCTATACCAGCAGAAATATAATCTGTTTAGTCCCAAATGATTGATCCAAATAGGGTGTGAGACTAAATCTCAGTAGTCAACCACATGATGATCTATGCCTAACAGTCAGTGAATATATATTTGGCAGGTAATAAGAAAAGACGCAATAAACAAATAAGTACTCAGCAATAAACAATCCCACATATCAAATAAGCAGCTAATCACACAAGGTAACCTTCTGGGAAGTACACACAGCCTATCCCCTCTGGTTCATTCATAAGTATATACAATTACTCTCTGAGGAAGTACTCACAGTCACTCCATCTTATAGTCAAAAGTGATTCTAGAATCTCTGAGGAAGCTCACACTGTCATTTCCCCTTATAGTCTAAGGTAGTCAAGGACTCTCTGAGGAAGCTCACGTGTTCAATTCCCCATATAGCCTAATATGTTAAATGACTCTCTGAATAATCTCACTCAGTAAATTTCCCTTATAGTCGAAAATGGTTCAAAGAATCTCTGTGGAAGCTCACTCGATTAATTCCCCTTATAGTCTACTACACAAGGTTCTCATGGCCATGTGTAAGTAAATGAGCATAGAAATGAAATAAGGCCAAATTAAACCTTAAGAACTACTTGGATAATCAGTCTATAACATATCAAGAATTTCATAAAACAAACACTCTACCCTACAACACTAGGCATGGGAAAACTTTCAAGGTGGCCAAAAAGGCTAAGCAAAACCAAACAGTCGTAAGAAGAACATGCATTGGCAAACACATCCAAAACATAGAAATCAACTCTATTCATATCCAAAAAACTACTAATCAAGCATATATGCATGGCATGAAATTAACAGGGGTAAAACGTTAAACGCATAATACCTCGATTAAAGGTATTGGCCAATATTTAACATATAACTCCAAGAATTTCAACAGAAAGGAACAAACCACCTACCTCGGTGTTTGTTGATAAATATACTTGAGTCTCAGGGCTTGAATCACCTTAGAATGCTGAAGAACTATGAAAATGTCTAAAACATTCAACAAAGGATAACAAGAAAAAGAGGAGGAATCATGAAATGAGGCTCAAGAAGAAGGAAGATCTTACTAAGGCAATCCTAACGCAATCGACAGCAGTAGAATCGGAGTTTGGATGCTCGGTCAAGGGCTCAAAGGAATATTGTGGCTGTATAGTAGCTCTCAGCCGAACAGAACCTAGAAAAAGATGTTTCTGGTGATTAAACGCAACCTCGGTACATTTAGTGAAAAAAATAAATGGCATGTACTTTTAAATACACAACGTGTCCTTTCTGTTTCTGTACTCTACTTTAAGCAGCCTCTAGGTCACTCCCACCTAGCCATGTTCATGGCCACTACACGGCATGTACTCATAAAGTACATGGTGTGTACTTCAAAAATTTCCAGAAATTCCTCTTTTTCTCAAAAACGACCAGAAAAGGAAAATATATCTAAAAAAATCCAGCTTCTTAAAAAATACATGGTTGGCATAAGTTCATTTTTATTTTACATGACCGAAAAAATGGGGCATCATTCCATACTGAAGGCACCTGTAGAATGGTAACCTAATGATGAATTGGTTGATCTATGAGTAATGGATCATGTGTATGGAACTCTCTTATATAATTCATGTGTGTGTGAGTGTATTTATGTGGATTGGGTATTTCAAGTGGTACTGATGGATAAATTATTATGATTTTAATTTAAATTACTTTAAATTGTTTTAAATTGTTAAATTTCTTTGATATTCATCTTTATGTTTAAAATTATATTTTCCATTATGATATAACATGTTCTTGTCCTAGTGGAGTAATTTAGGATGTATCATGGGGAAATATTATTGGTTATGATTACTCACCCCTTTAATATGAACCTTAGTTCATATAAATATGTTATTATTCATGAAATTTGTAAATGAATGGTCTCGTATTTCTGTAGTGGGTCATGATGATGCTACTTCCTCATCATGGTGTTTAGGGATTGGATTCCACTCATGGAGTCATTGTAGTGATTCCATATTAGATTTTTTGTTTTAAGATGTCTTTTAGTTTATAGTTTCATGTTGTGTTACACATTTTCTTAATACTCTAGTATTTTTGATTTTTGGTATTTCATTTGTGTGTTATTATTTTTACTTATTCTTTATGAAGTTTGACTGGTTTTTTTTATTTTTTATTTGAAGGTTGTGTAGTTTAAAAAGGTAAAATAATACCTTAATTTATAGGAAATCCCTTGGAATTTAATTATAAACTTTTTTGTCTCGGGTAATTCACTAAGTTTTAGTGGTACCATGGCTATTTCCAATACAATGGTTTGGTTAGGATTCTAAAAATGGTATCAGTATAGGTTGGTACATTATCTTAGAATTGTAATAAGTATATAGGATATATAAGAACATGAAATTTATAAAATAAAAACACTTATCTAGCCTATTTATATTTAACTTCAAGCTACCAGGTTGGTACATGTACAAAATGTGTTCTTAGAAACATATATGTTTATTTACATCTCATCCTCAAGGTTTTGGACTATGATTGTATCATGTAATTCCATAGTAATGAGACTTCCAACTAGTAATGAATTTATCATGTTATGTTTGATGTTTTTTTAGAAATTGACTATAATGATTATTGTTTTTGATGGTTAGAAAAACTCTAAGGCTTCATTTTTATGTGTGTGAGGAAGAAGTGGTAATTTTTTTGAATATAGAGAAATGGCACCAAATAGATGAAAAAAACACATAAAATAATAGGAAATAGAAAATGTGGTTATACTTAATCCATAGGTGAGACAACGGCTTATTCAGGAAATTTTACAAGGTATCTAATCTATTGATAAGGTAAATAGAAATTAGAAACTAATATAAGTGGTTCATTATATTAAATTTTAGAAATATATTCTAATAATATTTTGGGGGGGTTCAAAACCTAAAAAGGTAGAAATGTGGTTTAATATAATGATTTTTTTTATTTCCAAAGAACATCAACTAATCTAATTTTCATGTTAGTAGTATATATATTGGATGATATTTCACTCCAGTGATGGGATTTATCTATATAAGATATAGTCGATGAAGGCCTTACATAAGAGGAATTTGAAGAATTTTTAAAAAAATAATTATACCACCACAGCTTCAAGATACCAAGAATGGTATATTTTTTATCCTCAGGAAATAAATTATATCATTGAAAAAATATGTAGTTAAATTTATGAAAAATGTTTATTTTTTCCCAGAAGTATCTACTAGTGCATCCTTGAATGAACATATCTTCAATCTTGGACTATGTCCAAAAATTTGTTATAATATAGTTTTCCTCTATATTAATAATTATATAGAGATGGTTAATAGAATGATAGTGTCAAAAAAGGATATCTCTATAAATTTAATAGGAGTAAGTATATTTGTATCCAAAATACTTAGTGGGAATACTAATTCGGGAAACAAGATGTGAAGGGACAACCATTTTCAGAGGGTAGAAGTAGCTCAGAAAAAACCACTAGATAATTTAATATTCTTACATGACCCAAACGAAAGACCCTATGTTTCCAATTTGGTTTTTTTGAGAAAATGAATCTATATTTTAGGACTCTACCAAAACAATTCCAAAAATATATTCTGATGATACATCTTTATTACTATTTTCAAAGTGATACTAAGTCATCTGTTGGGAATACATCTCATGTTCCTTGAGAATAATATGCTTCAACTTGACCATCATGTTAGAATAGATCTCATCTGTATGAACTCTTTAAACTATGGTGATTCTAGGGACACCCTGACTAATCATCCAAATCAATAATAACATGAAATCCTGGAATAAGGGGTAGTGAGAAAGTTTCTGTATTATAATGAAAAAAATGTTTTCTTACATTACTATTACAACATTATGAATATAATCTTCATAATTTTGATTAATCTATGATCTAAATTATTAGTATCTTAGTAAAATTAGGCTTATGAATCACTTATACATAATAAAAATGGAACATTATTTAAATCCTTTTTTTTATCCTCGAAATAGCTCTCAGGTTTTCCTTACTATATGTAATCACCTGAGGATATACATCAAATAAAGGGTTGAGATAAATTCCCAGTGTTGGTAGGAATAAAATTTGAGGAATAAGGAATATGAATCAATAGTACATTGGTGAGAATAATCAACATCATCACATCATATACATAAGATCATAATCATAATATCAGGGAAACATTTTATAAAGGCATTGAATATAGAATATTCATAATAATGAAACATCAAAACATACTGTTAAACTACCACACATAATTGTGAAAATATATATTACCATGTTAACGTATAACATATGTTCATAAATCATAGCTTCATAATTATGAAAAAAGATATCATAATTTTCAGGTATTAAACTTATAATCTCATGAGATATATCACTTTATGAAATTCATTGTAGGAATATGTACTTCTGGTCCCACCAATCACATCATGAAATTCTCATAATTGTGCATGACACAAAGAAAAAAAAAATTGTTCCCCTAATATAATTCCAAGGAATGGAATGAGTTTCATAATGGTTTCATAAATGTTTCATTCCTGAATAAAATTTGGGGTTCCTAAACGAATAGTGTAAAAAATATTTTGGCTGAAAACATCATCCTTCTTTAGTGGAGAAGAATAACATAATAGGGGTCAATACAATGTTATTTAAAATAAATCCTCTTTGAAAAATATTTTTATTCTGGAATAGAATTTTTTTTACAAGATAGAAACATTTATATCCTGAAAAATTGAAGAGAATGAATATTAACTGGAATTTTTAAGGGTACTAGAGAAATATCCATAACTAAAAAAATGTGATGTAGGAGATAACCCAAGATAAATAGTTGGGTTCAAGAATTCCCTTACCTTTAATCCCACTTTAATTTGTCACTTTTCCTCATCAAAAACAAAAAACAAAGGCTTATTAAAACCAGGAACTAAATGTGAATTATGTTCATTTTTGGCACTATTTATCAATTATAATCATTGGATAATATTTCTTAATTTCCGTTGTTATAGTTAAAACATTTAGACATCATATTATTTTTAAATTATCTTATCATGCTTAAATTAGTGATCTCTCTTAGTTTATATTTATACATTACTAATATTAACTTAATATTAATATAAATGAATAAATATACACATTTATATATTATAAATAGTGATTTATAACCATCCATAAGTGTGGTGATAAGAGAAGAGTTAGAAACGTACTCATTGGAGATTAACCGACTGTTAACTAGACAATTCCCAGAGAATAAGGAAGAGAAGTATAAAATATAATTACATTTTAAATATATTTATTACATTAGTTAAAAATAATTAATATAATTATCAAATCTAATTAATTAATATTATATTATTTGTGTTTTAATGGAATATATAATAAATAAATATAAGATGAGGGAGAGAAGAGAAGTTGATGAAAACTTACTCATTCCTCTGTGTTGCTTATTTTATATGGAACTAAACTCTTTTAATTCATGGATTTAGTTTACTCTTTAATATCCCTAAGGATAATAATGGGATTAACATGTAACACCCGAGACTTTTATGTTATCATCAAAAGAATCTTTTTCTACACAACACTTGCTTGGCTTGCTTTACACGCAATCGCGACCTTCCTCGATAGCTTGCGTCGTACGCAATACCGAGTTTCACTAAACAACAATATGATATTAAAACTAGCCGTTATGAATAGTAATAACCACTTTTTGAAATTTTATAAATTTTATTTTTCAAAATGGACTTCATTTTTGGACTCAGAATATCGAAATTAGCCTAGGGTGAAATTTTGGTATTTTTCTGAAAACTTTCAATTTTTGATGAATAGTGAAACCACTAAGTGGTAGGTTAAAAACTGAATTTTGCATAAAACTTAATTTTACCGCTTCTGTGAATGGAATTTCAAAAATCCGAGAGACACGGTTAATATCAAGGACTAAAATGTGGTTCAATGAGATGAAAATAATTTTTTGGTGAATAGTAACTTTTTACTATTTTTACCGCGGTTAATAGTAAATAGGGTAACTAAGGGTAAATATGATAATAATATTACCCTAACACATGTCCTAATTCTATTGGACAAGTGTAATTCGACCAAAAACAAACTTAGGAATAAAATATGACCATTTAGGCCCACTTGGATTAGATTAGGATATTTATTATTAATTTATTTAAAGAAGGGTTAAAATAGTTAAAATCAAAGTTTAATAAGTAAATCATTTTTAATATAGGGTTATACATAAGATAAATTCGATTGTAAATATTCATTAGAAAGCTAAAACGATTTCCTACATGATGGTATTTTATTTGTAATTTTTAGACATCAAATAATTTAATTTAATTATGACACAAAGATGATGCAGTAATTATCTTATTAATGAAATATTGAAAAAATTGATAATATAAATACCAAAATAAATGTAATTTGAGACTTTTTATAAATTCCACTAATTTTCTAGGTTACTATGATATATTAGTAATGATTTAATTAACTTGGTTTGAACATATAATTCTGTTATGACTTTCACAAAAATCATATATCAAAGAGTGTCAAAATTGACAAAAAATAGTTTTTAAATCAAATATTATATTATTAATTGTTATTTTATTCCTAAAAATCTATGGTTCGGCCAAATGACTTAGATAAGGATATATATATTAATAATAAACAATTTGGGGTTCGTTTGGCATGTTATAGTAAGTGTATTAACCATATAGTGAAAGAAAACAAAAAGACACGGTAAAAGTTAAATTAATTAACTTAGAGTTAAATCTAATTGATAAGGTTAAAATAATACCCTAAACTTGTCTAAATCCTATTGGTTGATAGGATTTCGACCCATCCCCACTTTAGCTTCGAAATAAGACCCTTTGGAACCATTATAAACCGATTTTGACTTTAATATAAAATAATATTTTGAGATATTCCTAAGGTGCCCCTCTCCTCCCTTATAAAAGGGCACCTCCTCCCCCTCCTCCTCACACCAATTTGAGCACTCAAGCTCGGCCAACCCCTGCCATTTTCTCCTCTCCACTTCCCTAGAATAATCCTAGAGGTCCTGGTCTTCTCCAAAGACCAATCTTAGTTCCTTAAGTGGAGGATTCAAAGAGGCGTTCCAAAGAAGAGGTAATATCCATTACCGATCTTTTCAATTTCATTCTTCTTCAACTTCTTCTTCTTTAGTTGTTTCATGATAAAGTAATAACATCAGTATTACTTACATACTGATATGTTATTATAAATATGAAACAACCCTAATTCACCTTCTATCCATCCTACGGAAAAAATGAAATCACCGCGCGTGCGTACGTACGGAATACCGTCTCCACGCCGTGGTGTAATCTATTTTCCACCATCACCTTACAAGGATGGGTATAATGGTGTAATGAGTAACTATATATGATTATTATTAAGTAATATTGATACTGAAATAATATATATATATACTCCAATACAATTCCACGATCATAGGAACGATATCATCACTCGTGCGTACGTACGGAATACCGTCTCCACGATGTGATGCGACTCATTCTACATGATCTTCATTTCATAATGATTATATAAATGAATTGAATGAATGAATATGGTATATACTACACTAATACCATTCTGGAAATGAATTATCTATAACCTAAAGATAAGAATAAGAATTTATTCGACAAAACACGCATAAGAACAAAAAGTTATAAAGATCCGAGTAACAAGTAACAATGAAATATTACTAACAAGAAGCTAATAATATGACCATATATGATATCATATAAATATGTAGGATTCTGGAATAAGTCAATAACATTATTTAAACCATTATACAGGAGCTTCGGAAACGTACAAAGCAAATTGGACCTAAGGTAAGGGAAATATCACAATCTCATTTTTATCCGAGATTGTTTATTCGTAAGTATTTACTGGGGTGTATTTTATCATCCACATCCATGTTCCCTCAATATGTAATATTGTTTCCATCCACTTGAAATAGTTTAAATCCAATTTTACCCTTAGGTGAGTTTTTAGTAAAGAATATGAAAGGAATCTTTTGTTGTTTTTCCGTACGAGGTACTTTTTGACTTTTCCGACAAAAGTACGAAGAATGTTTTTTTAACTTATACGGCATGAATGGATTTTTAAAAACATTACTTCAAAGAAGCTTCCTTTACAAGTTTTCAAGTTTATTTTTAATCAACTTCTTTTATTTTAAAGTTGTATGACAGGTTATGAAAGGAAAAATGTTTTTGAAGAAGAAAGGATATTTTCCTCAAGAATTCAATTCAAGTGTTTTATCAAAATTATTTTCCATCTAAGATAATAAAGGGTTATGTTTCTATCCATATTTTTACATTGGTTTGACTATGTTGTGATGGAATTATGTTTATGAATTCCTTTATCATATATGAATTGATTTATGATGTCATGATGTTTCAAGAATCCCATTTTTGTTATATGTGTTATGCGATGATGTATGTTTTATGATTATGTGGCACACATAAGAAAGGATTCATTATAAGATGGGTGGGACCTATATCTCCCTCCAATGCATTGGGTAAAGATTTTATATCTCATGAGATAGGCATGGCTGGAACGGAAGGTTATTTCGGTTCAGTGATACAGGACTGAAACGAGGAGTGAACTCGGTTCAGAAAGGGACTTTGTCCACTAAGATAGTCTTGGCAATGAGTCATGACTAACAAGAAATGATTTTCCATGATTATGTGTGCATGCCACAAAGTTTCAAGTTTTATGTTATGATTATGGGGATCTCATTTTCACTTCTATGATTTATTCCATGTTAAGATATTATGATCTCTTTTGCAGGTTTTGATCTTCATAAAGATATGATATGATTTTTATTTCCTTTATTTGCCCTTGCTGAGCATTTGAGCTCACCCTTTTATGTTTTCTTTTCCCCAGGTCAGGAAGATGGATATTAAATTGAATATGCTAAAAGGGACCCTAGATATGATGAAATAAACGGGAGATACTGTAGAAGATTTATGAACCAGTTGTTTATGTTTCACAGTTTCTAAAGACACTATACCTATACGGTCCTTTGTGGTTTTGTCATATGTTGTAATAAGTGTGCTTCAATTTTGAAGTATTAACAATGTATGTAATGTATGGGTCGTTATAGTTGGTATCAGAGGAAAGGTATAGTCAACCTTTGGAAACTAGGATGTGAAAGCCTTAGTAAGAACCCAAAGGATAAGTCTAAGCATAGAACACAATCTTAGTGTTTTAGAAATGGCCTTGAATAACCTAGGATAAGACCTTAAGCATGAAAATTTTATTCTTGAATTATGTGGTTTCCTATTATAATTAGTGTTGCTCACACTATTCTTCTTGGTTTTAGTCAATGGCTGGAACCCGAAGGAACCGTGTTAATGCGGAATGCGATGGGAAATGCAATGATTGTCCCCCTGAGCAACCAAACGATATGGGAGCTGGAATGCAAAATCTTGTAGCCATGCTCACACAACTTTCTCAAGCTATGAATCATGCGGGATTTCCAAACGAGCAAAGGAGGGAGCAACATTCTGTTGAATCCTTCATGAGGCAGCGTCCACCTTCTTTCAGCGGGTCTACTGATCCATTAGTTGCTGAACAATGGATTAGTACTACTGAAAAGATATTTTCAGTTCTTCAATGTTCTGAGCATGATAAAGTCATCCTAGAAGTGTATCGTTTGGAAGGAGATGCTGATCAATGGTGGAATCTTGTTAAGAATACGAGGCAAAGGGATGAAATTGAGTCTATGGAATGGGACGAGTTCAAGAACTTATTTTTCAATAAGTACTTCCCTCGTATTCTCCGAACAAAGATGGAGAAAGAGTTCCTTGAACTGAAGCAAAGGGATGATGAATCTGTTAGTACCTATGAAGCAAATTTTACAAGACTTGCAAGTTATGCTTCTAGTATTATTATCCAACCTGAGAGTAAGATCGATCGATTCTTTAGTGGATTAAAACCAAGTCTTCGAAGGGCGTTAGCCATAAGGGACTTCAATAGCTACGAGGAAATCGTTCGATGTGCTCTCAAAGTCGAGATGGAGATTGGAGTAACCCATCAGTCACATGGGTTTGATAAGAAGAGGAAGATGGAATTCAAAGAAAAATCTAAAGAGCACACGGAAAAGAAGATGAACTTTCCCTTATGCTCAAAGTGTGGAAAGAAACATGGAGGGAGTTGTCTTAAAGGGACAAGTAAATGTTTTAAATGTGGAAAGGAAGGTCATCGGGCATTTGAATGCCGTGATAATGGGAAGAAGATGTCTAATGACGCAAACAAAGGAAGGGATACACAGAATGAACCTACAACACTTCAATGTTTCAAGTGCAAGGAGATGGGGCATTATGCCAATCAATGCCCAAATCCAAGGGTTGATGATGATGGTCGACGTCAACAAACTCTTAAGGCTAAAGACAAAGGAAAGTCACATGCAATTTCTATCAGCGAGTTGGAGTACGATAACGATGTGGTGAAAGGTACACTTACCACCCACTCTAAAGTAGCAAATGTTTTATTTGATTCTGGATCCACCCACTCTTTTATTTCTGAAAAATTTTCTAAGGGTATCACCGTATTACCTCAACAATTAGATGTTGAGTTAGCTGTGACAACACCTAATGGCACATCAATCGCATCAGAAGTTTATAATTCTTCTCCGATCGAAGTTTGTGGGAAAGTGCTTCCTGAAAATCTTGTGATCCTTCCTTTAGTGGAATTTGATGTGATTCTTGGCATGGATTGGCTTTCTCTACATAGAGCTCATATCGATTGCCAAAGAAGGGAAGTCACATTTCATATTCCAGATCAATCTACGATCGTCTATCAATGCAAGGATGAACATAACCTTCCAGTGGAAATTTCTTCCATCTTATGGGTATTGATTCCACTAAATGAAGGTTATTTATCTCAAATGGTTGGTGAGAAACTCACGATTAAGAATATGCCCATTGTACGGGAGTTTGATGATGTCTTTCCGGAGGAATTACCGGGTCTTCCACCAAATCGTGAAGTTGAGTTTTCAATAGAACTCGTACCGGGTGCTTTGCCTATTTCAAAGACACCTTATAGAATGGCCCCAATTGAGTTGCAGGAATTGAAGAAGCAACTCCAAGAGAATCTTGATAAGGGATTCATACGCCCTAGTGCGTCACCTTGGGGAGCACCTGTTCTATTTGTTAAGAAGAAAGATGGATCAATGAGACTCTGCATTGATTATCGAGAACTTAACAAGATCACTATCAAGAACAAATATCCTCTCCCACGCATTGATGACTTATTTGACCAACTACGCGGAGCTCAATACTTTTCCAAGATTGATCTTTGTTCAGGGTATCATCAATTAAGGGTCAAAAGGGAGGATATACCAAAGACGGCTTTCCGTACAAGGTATGGACACTATGAATTTATAGTGATGCCATTTGGTCTTACTAATGCCCCTGCTATCTTCATGGATCTAATGAATAGAGTCTTTAGAGACTATCTTGATCAATTTGTGGTAGTCTTTATAGACGATATTCTTGTCTATTCAAAGAGCAAGGAAGAGCATGAAGATCACATGAGAATTATATTGAAGACCCTGAGAAAGGAGAAGCTTTATGCCAAATTTACCAAGTGTGAATTTTGGCTTCAAAAAGTTGCATTTTTGGGTCATATAATCTCAAAAGAGGGGATATCTGTGGATCCAGCAAAAACAGAGGTTATCGAAAGATGGTCAAGACCAACAACAGTAACTGAGATCCGAAGTTTTCTTGGTTTGGCTGGATATTATCGACGTTTTGTAAAATATTTTTCACGATTATCTAATCCACTCACCAAGTTGACTCGGAAAGGAGTTAAGTTTGTCTGGACAGAGGAATGTGAAGAGAATTTCAAGGAGTTGAAAAGAAGGTTATCCAGTGCACCTGTGCTCACACTGCCTTGTAGTGGAGAAAGGTTTGTGATCTACAGTGATGCATCCAAGAAGGGATTGGGGTGTGTTCTTATGCAAAATGATATGGTGATAGCTTATGCCTCACGACAGTTGAAAATCCATGAGCAAAATTACCCAACACATGATTTGGAGTTGGCTGCGGTAATCTTTGCATTAAAGATTTGGAGGCATTACCTTTATGGTGAAAGGTGTGATATTTATACTGATCATAAAAGTTTAAAGTATATTTTCACACAAAAGGAGTTGAATATGCGTCAAAGAAGATGGTTGGAGCTGATTAAGGATTATGACTGCTCAATCCATTACCACCCTGGGAAAGCAAACAAGGTGGCAGATGCATTAAGTCGACAAGACCATGCTAGTTTATCCATGATGAGGATCACAAAAGATCCAATATTTATGGATTTACAAAGGATGGATCTTGGAATTATAATGGAAAGGGAAAAATCTTATCTTTCCCAAATGAATGTTCAACCATCTATACATGTGAAGATTAAAGAGGCACAGAAAGAAGATGTCGAGTTACAAAAGAAGGTGAGAAATGTTCCTGAATTCAACCTTGATTGTGATGGGATAATAAAGTTCAGGAATCGGGTTTGCGTTCCTCCCATCCCCGAATTAAAGAATGAGCTGCTGGATGAGGCTCATAGTTCATCATTCTCTATTCATCCTGGAAGCACGAAGATGTATAGGGACCTGAAAGAGTACTTCTGGTGGGATGGCATGAAAAGAGATGTTGCTGAGTATGTCTCTCGATGCTTGATTTGTCAACAAGTTAAAGCTGAGAGACAGAAGTCTAAGGGGATGTTACAACCATTACCCATACCCGAATGGAAATGGGAAAACATCACTATGGACTTTGTCACAGGACTTCCTAAAACATCCAAAGGCAATAATGCTATCTGGGTCATAGTTGATCGTCTTACAAAGTCTGCACACTTCATTGCTATTAGAGAGGATTTCTCTCTAGATCAGCTTGCCAGGATATATGTAAAGGAAGTGGTAAGATTGCATGGAGTACCACTTTCTATTATATCTGATCGAGATCCGAGATTTACCTCGAAGTTCTGGCGAAGTCTTCAGCATACTCTGGATACAGAGTTGAGTTTCAACACTGCTTATCATCCCCAGACAGACGGTCAGTCTGAGAGAACAATTCAAACCCTAGAAGATATGTTGAGAGCTTGCTCTATGGATTTCAAAGGAGGTTGGGATCAACACCTACCTTTGGTGGAATTTTCTTATAATAATAGCTTTCACTCCAGTATTCAGATGGCTCCTTATGAAGCTCTCTATGGAAAGAAATGCAGGACTCCAACTTGCTGGGATGAAGTTGGGGAAAGAAAGCTATTAGGACCTGATCTCGTTGATGAAATGGCAGAAAAGGTTAGATCTATTCAACAACATATAAGAGCAGCTCAGAGTCGACAGAAAAGTTATGCCGACAACCGAAGAAAAGACCTAGAGTTTGAAGTGGGCGATAAAGTGTTCTTACGAATATCTCCCTGGAAGAGGGTTATGAGATTTGGAAAGAAGGGGAAGTTGAGCCCTAGATATATCGGTCCTTTTGAAATACTGGATCGTGTTGGGAAGGTAGCTTACCGATTGGCGCTTCCACCGAATCTCTCTCAAGTTCACGATGTGTTCCACGTATCTCTCCTGAGAAAGTACATACCAGATCCTTCACATGTACTCAGCTCAGAAGTTGTACCGCTGGAGCAAGATCTTTCTTATGAAGAACAACCAATAGAGATTCTAGATCGTAGCGAAAAAGTCCTACGAAACAAGACCACTCGCTTGGTGAAAGTTTTATGGAGAAACCACCAACTTGAAGAAGCTACATGGGAGCTTGAGGATATGATGAGGGAGAAGTATCCTCATTTGTTTGTTGCAAAGTGACGAATTTCGAGGGCGAAATTCTTTTTAAGGGGGGTAGAATGTAACACCCGAGACTTTTATGTTATCATCAAAGGAATCTTTTTCTACACAACACTTGCTTGGCTTGCTTTACACGCAATCGCGACCTTCCTCGATAGCTTGCGTCGTACGCAATACCGAGTTTCACTAAACAACAATATGCTATTAAAACTAGCCGTTATGAATAGTAATAACCACTTTTTGAAATTTTATAAATTTTATTTTTCAAAATGGACTTCATTTTTGGACTCAGAATATCGAAATTAGCCTAGGGTGAAATTTTGGTATTTTTCTGAAAACTTTCAATTTTTGATGAATAGTGAAACCACTAAGTGGTAGGTTAAAAACTGAATTTTGCATAAAACATAATTTTACCGCTTCTGTGAATGGAATTTCAAAAATCCGAGAGACACGGTTAATATCAAGGACTAAAATGTGGTTCAATGAGATGAAAATAATTTTTTGGTGAATAGTAACTTTTTACTATTTTTACCGCGGTTAATAGTAAATAGGGTAACTAAGGGTAAATATGATATTAATATTACCCTAACACATGTCCTAATTCTATTGGACAAGTGTAATTCGACCAAAAACAAACTTAGGAATAAAATATGACCATTTAGGCCCACTTGGATTAGATTAGGATATTTATTATTAATTTATTTAAAGAAGGGTTAAAATAGTTAAAATCAAAGTTTAATAAGTAAATCATTTTTAATATAGGGTTATACATAAGATAAATTCGATTGTAAATATTCATTAGAAAGCTAAAAAGATTTCCTACATGATGGTATTTTATTTGTAATTTTTAGACATCAAATAATTTAATTTAATTATGACACAAAGATGATGCAGTAATTATCTTATTAATGAAATATTGAAACAATTGATAATATAAATACCAAAATAAATGTAATTTGAGACTTTTTATGAATTCCACTAATTTTCTAGGTTACTATGATATATTAGTAATGATTTAATTAACTTGGTTCGAACATATAATTCTGTTATGACTTTCACAAAAATCATATATCAAATAGTGTCAAAATTGACACAAAATAGTTTTTAAATCAAATATTATATTATTAATTGTTATTTTATTCCTAAAAATCTATGGTTCGGCCAAATGACTTAGATAAGGATATATATATTAATAATAAACAATTTGGGGTTCGTTTGGCATGTTATAGTAAGTGTATTAACCATATAGTGAAAGAAAACAAAAAGACACGGTAAAAGTTAAATTAATTAACTTAGAGTTAAATCTAATTGATAAGGTTAAAATAATACCCTAAACTTGTCTAAATCCTATTGGTTGATAGGATTTCGACCCATCCCCACTTTAGCTTCGAAATAAGACCCTTTGGAACCATTATAAACCGATTTTGACTTTAATATAAAATAATATTTTGAGATATTCCTAAGGTGCCCCTCTCCTCCCTTATAAAAGGGCACCTCCTCCCCCTCCTCCTCACACCAATTTGAGCACTCAAGCTCGGCCAACCCCTGCCATTTTCTCCTCTCCACTTCCCTAGAATAATCCTAGAGGTCCTGGTCTTCTCCAAAGACCAATCTTAGTTCCTTAAGTGGAGGATTCAAAGAGGCGTTCCAAAGAAGAGGTAATATCCATTACCGATCTTTTCAATTTCATTCTTCTTCAACTTCTTCTTCTTTAGTTGTTTCATGATAAAGTAATAACATCAGTATTACTTACATACTGATATGTTATTATAAATATGAAACAACCCTAATTAACCTTCTATCCATCCTACGGAAAAAATGAAATCACCGCGCGTGCGTACGTACAGAATACCGTCTCCACGCCGTGGTGTAATCTATTTTCCACCATCACCTTACAAGGATGGGTATAATGGTGTAATGAGTAACTATATATGATTATTATTAAGTAATATTGATACTGAAATAATATATATATATACTCCAATACAATTCCACGATCATAGGAACGATATCATCACTCGTGCGTACGTACGGAATACCGTCTCCACGATGTGATGCGACTCGTTCTACATGATCTTCATTTCATAATGATTATATAAATGAATTGAATGAATGAATATGGTATATACTACACTAATACCATTCTGGAAATGAATTATCTATAACCTAAAGATAAGAATAAGAATTTATTCGACAAAACACGCATAAGAACAAAAAGTTATAAAGATCCGAGTAACAAGTAACAATGAAATATTACTAACAAGAAGCTAATAATATGACCATATATGATATCATATAAATATGTATGATTCTGGAATAAGTCAATAACATTATTTAAACCATTATACAGGAGCTTCGGACACGTACAAAGCAAATTGGACCTAAGGTAAGGGAAATATCACAATCTCATTTTTATCCGAGATTGTTTATTCGTAAGTATTTACTGGGGTGTATTTTATCATCCACATCCATGTTCCCTCAATATGTAATATTGTTTCCATCCACTTGAAATAGTTTAAATCCAATTTTACCCTTAGGTGAGTTTTTAGTAAAGAATATGAAAGGAATCTTTTGTTGTTTTTCCGTACGAGGTACTTTTTGACTTTTCCGACAAAAGTACGAAGAATGTTTTTTTAACTTATACGGCATGAATGGATTTTTAAAAACATTACTTCAAAGAAGCTTCCTTTACAAGTTTTCAAGTTTATTTTTAATCAACTTCTTTTATTTTAAAGTTGTATGACAGGTTATGAAAGGAAAAATGTTTTTGAAGAAGAAAGGATATTTTCCTCAAGAATTCAATTCAAGTGTTTTATCAAAATTATTTTCCATCTAAGATAATAAAGGGTTATGTTTCTATCCATATTTTTACATTGGTTTGACTATGTTGTGATGGAATTATGTTTATGAATTCCTTTATCATATATGAATTGATTTATGATGTCATGATGTTTCAAGAATCCCATTTTTGTTATATGTGTTATGCGATGATGTATGTTTTATGATTATGTGGCACACATAAGAAAGGATTCATTATAAGATGGGTGGGACCTATATCTCCCTCCAATGCATTGGGTAAAGATTTTATATCTCATGAGATAGGCATGGCTGGAACGGAAGGTTATTTCGGTTCAGTGATACAGGACTGAAACGAGGAGTGAACTCGGTTCAGAAAGGGACTTTGTCCACTAAGATAGTCTTGGCAATGAGTCATGACTAACAAGAAATGATTTTCCATGATTATGTGTGCATGCCACAAAGTTTCAAGTTTTATGTTATGATTATGGGGATCTCATTTTCACTTCTATGATTTATTCCATGTTAAGATATTATGATCTCTTTTGCAGGTTTTGATCTTCATAAAGATATGATATGATTTTTATTTCCTTTATTTGCCCTTGCTGAGCATTTGAGCTCACCCTTTTATGTTTTCTTTTCCCCAGGTCAGGAAGATGGATATTAAATTGAATATGCTAAAAGGGACCCTAGATATGATGAAATAAACGGGAGATACTGTAGAAGATTTATGAACCAGTTGTTTATGTTTCCCAGTTTCTAAAGACACTATACCTATACGGTCCTTTGTGGTTTTGTCATATGTTGTAATAAGTGTGCTTCAATTTTGAAGTATTAACAATGTATGTAATGTATGGGTCGTTATATAACATATGGGATTTGGGTATAAATTTAGATGTGGTACTTTTATGGGAATTGGTTTTTGAATGAAGCGGTGAGGGGTTATTTATACTTAAGATGGTATTTTTTAGTTTTAATATTGAATAAAATAATTATCCTTGGTAAAACATTAAATACTAATAGTTTTGACATTATGAAATTTATTAATATGAAATTTAATTATATTAAGTTTTTAAAATAATTTATAATCCAAATTTATTAGTTTAACAAAAAAATGGTGGAAAAATGAAAAAATATTACTTTAATGGAATACTTTTGGATTTATACTTTAGAAAAAACATATTGTGTTTGGAAAACAAGTTCATAGAATTTAAATAACTCAATTATAAAATTAAATATGTTTTTGGTTGATCAAACATTTCTACAATTTATTAGGTCATTATTACATCATTCATGATGTAATTTAAAAAACACAACTTATGAAAAAACATTATTTTTACTATTCTATTAAAATTTGAAGTATTTCATAAAATTAAAGAAAACTTAAAATTTTTTGGCCTATTTATTCTAAAAACTACATTAATTTTATTATAATTATTTTCAATCATTGTTGATTTTTATTTTCAATAGAAAAAATAACGCTTTTTATGAAATATATTAAAATAAAACTTATTAATGATGTGCTTATCTTTTCATTGAGTTTTTAATATTGTTATATATTTTTTGTAATTATAATATTTATATTTTATTAAATAACTTATGATAAATATTATTTAAATTACATTTTATAACATTAAGGTGAAATTACCATTCAAATGGTCTTGTTATTATTCTTAATAGTTAGGTTAATATTATCAATTGTCAAATTACTATTACAACAGTCATATTGTTATTCCAATGGCCATATTAATGCCTATAAATATCAATTCATTATTTCATTTGACATTCACTACAATTAATCTAATGATATGTATTTTCCTTTTCTAATATGTCGATTAGTTTACTAATATTATAATTAATTTCTATAGAATTGTTCATAGGGGTGACGATTCAAGTATATTTTAATGATCCATGTTTTATCATTTTATGTTTTAGTTTTAATAATTTTTTCCATTGTCATATTTAGAATTTTCATGGGTTTATTTGATGACTAATATCAAAATATTCATTAATGAAATAAATTATTTTTCATATTTCATTGTATGTGTATATTACTATATAATATAACATGCATTTATTGAAGAAACAAATATCAATTTTAAACTATGGGTCATTACATCACCCCCGAAGAAATTTCATCCCTAAAATTTCAACTCAAATTATTTGATTAGAATATATTGTAGTACTTATGTTTCATTGTTTCCTCTATTTCCAAAACTTAATCTCTATATTTATGGTTCAATCACAACACCTTGACAAGGTGAGCAGTCTTGTTTCATATAATTTTGACTCTATAGTTAAAGATCTTAATTGATTTCTCCCCATAAGAGAGATTATTCTCTAGTTATACCACCTCAAAATTCAGTACATGTGAGAG
The DNA here is from genome assembly GCA_963277665.1 of Viscum album. Lineage (NCBI taxonomy): Eukaryota > Viridiplantae > Streptophyta > Magnoliopsida > Santalales > Viscaceae > Viscum > Viscum album. Next base: position 1,837,373,198 of record OY728161.1, read on the forward strand.
ATTGAGTGTGTAATTTCTCCATAGTGATATGTGGAACACATAAAAAACATGATACATGTTTAGTGGATTTTCTAGTCATTAAGACACTTCTTCTATGCGATCAAGGAACTCAAAGGGGTCAATGTATAAGGGTTAAGCTTCCTTTTCTTTCTAAACCACATGACTCTCTTCTATGGTGATATTCAAAGGAAAACATTGTCTCTAACATCAAACTTCAAGTCCCTTCAAAAGTTTTCAGTATAGATCATTTACTAAAATTGATAAGATTTATATTTTTTGGGATGGGTTTTACCTTTTCTATCATCTCTTTTACAAGATCAGTTCCATGTATCATTCATTCACTGACTTCATCCCAACAAGTGTGAGTATACATCGCTTTCCATATAGAGATTCATATTGAGATAGTTTTATATTGAAGTGGAAGCTATTATTTTATAAGAACTAAGTTAATGGGATATATTGGTCACATCCTATATTAAATTCTATTTAGGGGAATCTCTGTATGTCATTAAGTGTCTGAATTTTCCTTTAATATTGTCCAACATTTTGGGAATGATATATTATATTTAAATTCAATTCAATATTCAAATCATGTTCAAATACTTCTCTAAAATTTAAAAGTGAACTTTGAATCATGATCTAACATGAGCGCAAGTGGTTCACTATGAAACATCAAAAAATCATTCATTTATATCTTAGTAAGTTTTTTTAGGAAATAAATCACCCTGAATAGTCTTGAAATGGGAATTATAGGTGATTATATCCACCACAACCCATATAACATTATTTACTTTGGATGTATTATAGACACCATTAAAAAATTACATGGAGATGTTATCCCATTTTCACGTGGGTATGGGTAATGGTTGAATCATCTATTTGGACTTATGTCCCAATTGTTTAACTTACTAACATACCATGAACTTTGAGATATACACAGAAATATCCTTATTCATGTTGTCCCACCAGAAGTGCTCTCTAAAATAAAGACATATCCCAGTACATCCATAATGGTTGGAGAAAGATTATTTGTGTGAAATGTCTAATAGATCATTCTTTATTATAGGTTTTGTAGGCATATAAATTCTAGATCTAAACCCAAATAAATCATCTTCTTTGATGTGTAATTCTTAAACCTTCCCCTCAGTTTTTACTTCCACCTTATTTTTACTCTCTATATCATCCTTTTATGCCTCCTTGATCTTCTCTTAGATATATGTTTGGGAAATAATTTGGGAAAGGTATGATGTATTCCTGACAATTATGATTTCCATATCTATATTTTTAATACACATGAAGATAGGTTCTTTCTCAATCTGGATCATAGATAGAGTAGTAGTATCTTTTTTACTAAGAACATCAACTACCGTTTTTTACTTTCTAGGATGGTAATGGATAGAGAAATCATAGTCCTTGATTATATATAACCATATTCATTGATTAATTTTCTTAAATTTCTATGTGAATATATACTTAAAACTCTTGTGATCCATATATATTCCACGCTTATATACATATATGTAGTGCTTCCAAATATTCAAGGTGATGATCTCAAATAATAACTCTAGATCAAGTGTTAGGTAGTTCCGATCATCGATCTTTATCCCTCATTGAAAATAGTCTATCACTTTATCATTTTTCTTGAGTACACAAATGAATATTCTTTTGAAGCGTCACAGTATATCACAAAACATTCTCCACTTGATAATAGTGTGAGTATAGGCATGGTCATTATCCTCTTATTAAGCTCTATAAATATTTTCTCACTCTTACAACCAATTTTTTTTAACCCTTTCCTTGTTAATATAGTTAGTTGGGTAGACAATCATGAGAAATTTCTCACAAAACAATGGTAGTACATAGTTAAGCTAAGAAAACTTTGATTTTCTATGAAACGTAAGGGTCTAGGATATTCTAAATTTCCTTTTTCTTTTAAGATTCTATAGAAATTCAATTATTTTGCATCACATTAACCAATAATGTGATTTACTATATCCAAAATCCACACTTGATGAACATACAATACATTTTATCGTTTCTTAACATCACCAGTACAATAAATAGATTTTCTTCATGTATCTCTATTATATTGGATTATATGATAATATAATAGATGAAGAATAAAACAAATATTGAGGTAGTGCCTAAGGATTCTATTCATCAAATACATGATGATTTTAGGGACATTAGTTAGTCTTAAGAGCGTTAAAATGAATTCATAGTGTTCATACCTTGTACAGAAGTTTGTCTTCTTAATATATTAGTTCTTCAACTTAAGATGATGCTATCCATAATTAAAATCCACATTTGAGAAGCTTATATCTCCTTGAAGTTGATTAAACAAGCCATAAATCCTTAGTAGGGCATACTTTCTCATTATGGTGATTTTTTTGAGCTCTAGTTAATCAATACATAGCTACATTAATCCATATTTGGTTATTGAAAAAGAGAAATGATTTAACCTAAGGAGATGTACTAGGGTGTATTAACCCCTTTTCCAAATTCTATTATATCATTTTATTTAACCCTCTAGTTCTATCGAGGACATCCTATTTAAGAATTTAGAAATAGGAGTGGATCCATGTATAATATCTTTGGATAACTCTCCCTCATGATCTGGTGGAATTCAGTGTAAATCTTCAATAAATACATCAACATATATCATCATAATGGTAATTTCCACATGGTTAATACTTTCCTTGGAATCAACCATATGGGAAATTTATGATTATTCACTATGTGTCAAAATCAACACCATTCAGGGATTTTTCAATATGGAACCATGATATTCCTTTAATTTGTGTATGGGGATATGATGCTTCAGAATAAAGAAAGACATATCTATTTCGGAAAGTTGATCTGGGTTCAATATAATGAGATCCAATCTATTCCTAGTATACCATAAAATTTCAACAAACAATGTATTAAAATATTCACTGGAATAATTTTCCCATATACACTAATCATATAAGAGTCCAACACTTAGGATTGATTGATCTCTCTTAAAGTTTTCATTACAGATATCTCTACTTCCAAGAAATAGGGTTTTAATTCAATTGTTCTATTAAACATAAATGATATAAATGAACGTGTAGTGACAAAATAAAATAAAATATTTTACATTCTTGAGTTAATATAATTTCCACCTCATATGAATTCATTTTCATGTTTCACCTTTGCAGTACTGATGAAATCAACTTTCCCTTTCTCCTACAATTTTAGTGGTTGATAACATTGATTGACCCCAAAGTCCCATGGTTTAGTGCACTATCTTGTATGGTTCTCTTGATTCGTAAAACTAAATCATTGAACCATGGGTGGTTCATTTGGAGGTGCATTAATTTCCTCTATCACATTAAATAGTTGCATTAGGTTGCTTCAAAATTCACAATACTGGTTCCCTTATCTATCACATTAAATAGTTGCGTTAGGTTGCTTCAAAATTCACAAGATTGGTTCCCTTATCTCCAAAAAATAATTCATATTTTTTCCCTTTGAGGAAATTACAATGATGATTATTCCCATATTTTGGACATGTGGGTGGTTGGTTAATATTTATTTATCTTCCCTTCATTCTTATTTCTTGACAATCCATCTTCCATTTGTTATCTCCATAACCATGGGACCATTATCTAATCCTAATCCCTACTTTGAGATAACATTTAACTGCTTCTTTATAACTCCCTGTAGGATCGAAATATAATATGAGATGCTCAATATACAAGAGGGGGGTGAATTTTATACTTTAAAAATTCCTTTGGAACCTTTAAAGTTAGTTAAGAATAACTAAGTTTTCCTTAAGCTAAGGAAATGACTAAATTTAACAAAGTTAAACTTAAGTAAATTCAAAACACCTCTAACACCGAACTAAACTTGGAAAGAGATTCCAAAAGTAGGTTCCGGAAATATGGTTCCGGAAATTGAAACTTAACAAAAGTTACAAAATGAGATTCTACCTTAAAGCGTATAGAATCTAAATGAATCAGAGTATGTAAGGAAGTATAAGAAAGTTATACTTTCCTTAAGATACAAATTGAAGCAGAATAAAGACAAGTAGTAAAACTACTAGTAACAAGATAATAGTCTTTTAACCCAAAGAGAAGGGTATCCAACAACCTTGGATAAAGGTCCCTTGATTTATACTTTCAAGCAAGTCTGTCTTACCCACACCAGGGTAAGCCCTCAATACGAAGATCGGAGTCTCTGTCTTGCTATCCCCGCAAGCCCTCAACTTCAAGGTAGTTGGTAACCTCTGTCTTCCTCAGCATGAAAGCCCTCGATCTTTAAGGTAGTCGGCACCTCTGTCTTTCTCAGCAAGAAATCCCTCTATCTTTAAGGTAGTCGGCACCTCTGTCTTCCTATCCCTGGAAGCCCTCGAATGTAATCACCAACATTCGGAGTCGCACGAAGCTTTGAGAGTTAATAAGAGTCTCTCTCTCTAGAAATCACTTCAACAGCATGTATGCACAAAGTCCAAATTGTTCATCCATCCGTTTTCATCAGCACCGAGCTCTTTCAAATGAGCTCCTATTTATAGGTAAGGTCGGCTCCTCTCCAATGGTCATATTTTCCTTAAATATCGGAGGGACCTGTACACGTGTCACTTAGACAACGGTTAGTTTATAACAAAACAGACGACATCGTTTTATAACAAAACAAGATTAACAAAATGTACGACATCGTTTTAAACTCTAACATAAAGGTTCGGAATGAAAACTTTGGAGTGAAGGTTCGGAGTGAATAAATTCAGAGTATAATACAATGATAATCAGATTCTGTTTAATAGATGAATTCGGAATGAGAATTCGGAATAGGAATTCATCATCAGAAATCGTAATGAGAATTTGTCATCAGAATTCGTAATGAGAATTCATCATCAGAATTCGTAATGAGAATTCATCATCAGAATTCGTAATGAGAATTCGTCATCAGAATTCGTAATGAGAATTCGTCATCAGAATTCGTAATGAGAATTCGTGATCAGAATTCGTAATGAGAATTCGTCATCAGAATTCATAATGAGAATTCTTCATCAGAATTCGTAATGGAAATTCGGAATGAGATTTCTTCATTAGAATTCGTAATGAGAATTCTTCTTCAGAATTCGTAATGAGAATTCGTCATCAGAATTCGTAATGAGAATTCGGAATGGGATTTCTTCATTAGAATTTGTAATGATAATTCTTCTTCAGAATTCGTATCCTGAATCTGGAATAGAACTTAGTCCGAGTTCATATCCGGAATTCGGAATGAAACTCCCTTATAGTTCTTGTCCAGAATCCGAATCCTAAAACAGAATGCTTTATATCAAAGTTTCAATGATTCCGAGAATATGAATCCGAATATCATACTTAAGAAAAATATGGATGAAAAAATGATAAGGATAAATTTTCTTATAAAAGCGATTTTCCTTATGAAAGCATTTTTCTTTATAAAAGAAATTTTCCTTATAAAAGCAATTTTCCTTATAAAAGAAATTTTCCTTAAGATAATATGTTTGTGATTTTCAAAACAAGAAGGAATGGAAAAGTCATAAGGAAAAACTTATTGACTCAACAATCTCCCCCTTTTTGGAAAACACAAACATCCTTACGAAAAAGCTATTCTAAGAAGAAAGAAACACATTAAAGCTTATCTCCCTTGGTTTAAGGATATAGATGAATACGAATAACTCCCCCTTAGGCTTTGAAACTCTAAGGATCATATTCATATTTCCGGAGTGATATTTCATAAGAAGGTCTTCTTTAAGAAAATCTCCCCCTTAAACAAACTCTTATTAGAGTTCTTTTTCCTTGGGTATTTTTTTCTTTCTCCCCCTTTGATAAACTCTTATTAGAGTTCCTCTTTTTCTTAAGGATATTTTCCTTCTCCCCCTTTGTTATTTTCAAAAAGAATTGGAGGGAATGGAAAAAACTTAACAAAGTACCTGAAATATTAGTAATGACAACAATAGAAACAACAAGTACGACTTTCATTAAATTTGAAATCTCGACAACAAAGAAAAAATTACAACAAAAAGATCGGATTAGATTATTTCGGATCTTTCTCCTTCGACATGAGCCCCTTAAGAATCGTCTTGATCTTCTTTAAGTCTTTGTGATCTTCTTCTGCTTGCTTCTCTAAGACGACTATTCTTGCGGACTGAGCTTCAATTTTTTCTTCCTGAGTCTTCAGTTTTTCTTCCTGAGCTTGGATCTTTTCTTCCTGAGCCTTCATCCTTACTTCAAAATCGATCTGATGATCCCTTTAAAATTTCCAATTCTGAGAAACAGAATTCAACTTCCCATTCAGATCTCTCACTTCCTGAATCCGTAAATTATTTTCTTCTGTCAGCTTTTCTTCAAAGGATGCAGTCATCTCATTAAACTTCTTGTCCTCAGTCTCAAAGGCATCCTTAACATTATCTTGAAACTCATCGAAAAGCCTCATCTCTTCCACAGTCTTCTTAGACCAGCTTGTCATCCTCTTGCAAGATCGTTTATGAGCTTCGTAACCAATAAAGAAGTTTTTGAACTGGGCTTCAATCTCAACACACTTATCCATAACCATGGATACGGAGTCTGTTTTCAGATTCAACGCATGTTGGAGCATCTGGCACCGCGAATCAATACTTGAGAAGGTCGGAATGGTTCCCACCAACTTCTTCAAAGACTGAACAACAAAATCATGCCCCAACGAAGATGACTCCGAATCTGAAATCTTGCTCGGAGAGTTTTCTTCCTCAATAAGCTCCAACTTCCTCTTAGAAGAACTACCAGCTTCCTTCCTCTTTCTCTTTTCTGAACTCGGAGTATCAGCAAGAATTTGTTTCCCCTTATCTTTTTTCGGAATTGAAACATGTTCCGGAGTTCTCTTCTCACTGTCAGAAACTTGAACGACAATATCTTCCTTATCAGCAACTTCCTGAACACCAACCTCTAAGTTTTCCATCTGAACAATATCTCGTAAAAGTTGTTCTTCTTCTGCATGATAGGCAACTTCATCTTCCCCTACTTCTTCTTCCATTGCAGGAGTGACAAGCTTCAAAGATTCAGCTTCAGAAGTTCGGAGCGATAAGTGTTCCGAAGGAGTTCCCTTATACTCATCTACTTGTTTTAGCACATCTCCTGTCTCACCACTTCCTTCAGCAGCCTCTTCAACTTGTTCCACTTGCTCTACTTCCTCAGAATTCTTAGCAACAGCCTCTTCCGGAGCAGCAAGATTTCCTCCTGGAGTCTCAGGTAGAGATTCCAGAGAGAAAGATCTCGGAACTGGAATAGTTTCTGAAACCATTTCATTGAACTTTAACAACGCTTGAACAGCCTCGGCTTCTGATATTTTCCTCTTAGGTTTCTTTTCCTTAGCTTGTTTCTCGAGCTCATCAGTAGCTTTCTCCTTCAAAGCTTTAGCTTCCGCAGGGTCCAATCCGAACTGCAGATCCTCTTCTTTCCTCTTCTCTTTGTCAGCTCTCCACTTTGTAACAACCTCATCAGGATAGGTCTTCTTCTTCTTAGGCTTTGGTGGTGCGGAGTGGACTTCCTTAGACTTGGGTTCCTCGGTTTTGACTACCACTTCTTTTAGTTTTCTCTTCCTTACCGACTTGGATGATTCCGGATCAGCGGATTTCGGAGCTACTTCTTCTTGTGGAGGTAGATCAATAAACTTCCCAGACTTCTTGTCAAAAGCTACATTCATTCTTTTAAGAGTGCCATCACTGACCAACATGATCTTACACACCCTTGGTTTAGAACTTCAAGCTACCTTGAAAGATTCTAGGCACTGAACTATGAGCTTTGATAATATTGCTGGGTACATTACGATCTGAGCTCTCAGATTCCCCTTCTTCAAATTTTCGATATTAAGAAGAATATGCTTCATCAAGTTAAACTTACTTAGATTTATGTGGAAATCTAAGATATATATCTCACTCTTCTTCAAGTTATCCTTATCACCTTTTCTTCGTACGATAAGCCCTTGCACCCATAACTCCAGAATCCGGAAGTTTGTAGATAGGCTTGCAATTTTTGGAGCCTTGTCATCAGCAAGTCCGAGAGTTTCTAAGGCCTTTTCCTTGTTGAAACTACCCAAAGAGTCTGGCAATACGTGCGAAATAAACTCATCTTCACCTTCATAACTTAACCCTACCAAGCTTGCAGCCTTGGTGTAAGAAAGCTTATATGTCTTGCCATACGATTTGAAAGAAAAATTATCTCTATTATCTTCCTCGAAGAAAGCAACTGACTCATAAAACTCAACAAGAAAATCTGAATATACTTCATCTTGATTCCCAGTTTTAGATACCGCAACATCCTCCCAGCCATTCAACTTGATGTTCTTTGAGATGATAGAATCGTAGTTTCTGAAGAAAGTTAGATGAACTAACCTTTCTCTGTAAACTAACCACTGAGATATAGGCTTGGTTGAAGACATTTCTTGAGATTCTAACTCTGCAGACATTAGGATTAGAAGTTCTCTGGGAAGTTCGGAATGGAGAAGACTGAAATCCGGAATGGCCTTAAAACAGAGGGGCAGAGCTTCAGCACGCAAAAGCTTGAAACCGATGTGGGACTAGAAATTAGGTCCCCTTTATATAGGCAATGAGATGACGGTTGACATTCCATAGTTGATCTAACGGTTGGAATGAGCTGCGATCAGATCTGACGGTTGAGAGCTCGAATCCGATCTTTTTTAGGTTTTTATTAAAGTAAAGAAGTAATAAAACTATAATTATGAAAACATAATACAAGAAACTACCAGCAAGTAAAATATGAATACGAAAACTTGAGTAAGGAAATCATATCTTTCGGATTAGCTTAGGAAAGTTATTCGTAATGGGTAATATAAAGATGACTACGAAAAACTCGATACGAAAAAAAACAAAATATGAAAAACTCAATACGAAAAAGAAAGAAAAAAAAACATGGTACGAAAAATCTGGTTATGAAAGTACCAGTACGAAATTTTCCATTCCAGAAATTTTCAATACGAATACTTCCATTCTAGAAGTATTCTGTACGAAAATATCCATTCTGTAAAATGGTAGTTCCGGAAGTTTCATTCCGGAAATCTTCGTTCCGAAACGTTTGAAAACAAATTTTGAAAAAAAATTTCAAACAAACAATCAAATGTACTCCCCCTATGAAAAGGAGTTTATTACTGTAAGGAGACTTTTTCAACAGAAAGTTAATTAAAAAAGATTACCTTACGGTTATCATTCCTAACTTCTGTTTAATATACTCAAATCTATCATAAGGCAAAGATTTTGTGAATATATCAGCAAGTTGATCTTGTGTTCCGGTAAACTGAAGAATAATATCTCTTTTGAGTGTGTGATCCCTAAGAAAGTGATGCCTAATATCTATGTGTTTTGCACGGGAGTGATGTGCAGGGTTTTTACTTAGGGCAATGGCACTTGTGTTATCACACAAAATTTGAGTTTTAGTAAAACTCAAGCCATAGTCTGTGAGTGTGTGTTGCATCCACAACACTTGTGCACAAAAACTTCCAGCTGCTACATATTCAGCTTCAGTAGTGGAGAGTGCTACAGAATGTTGCTTCTTGCAGGACCAAGAAACCAATGAATCTCCTAAGAAATGACAAGTTCCGGGTGTACTTTTTCTATCCATTCTACATCCACCAAAGTCAGCATCAGAAAAGCTTTTTAGAACAAAATCATTTCCAGAAGTATAAAATAATCCTAGATCCATGGTTCCCTTAAGGTAGCGAAAAATTCTTTTAACTACCTTTAAGTGAGATTCCTTAGGATTGGATTGATATCTTGCACATAAGCATACTGAAAACATTAAGTCTGGTCGACTAGCTGTTAAGTAAAGTAAACTTCCAATAATACCTCTAAAAGATGTTTGATCTACTGGTTTCCCAGCTTCATCAAGATCTGACGTGTTTGAGGTACTAATGGGAGTACTTATACTTTTAGTGTTGTCATAACCATACTTTTTAAGAAGATCTTTAATATACTTATGTTGAGATATGTAGGTTCCTTCTGGTTTTTGAGAAATTTGAAAACCAAGGAAAAATGTTAACTCACCCATCATACTCATTTCAAACTCAGATTTCATTAGACTTGCAAAAGAGTTAGTTAGAGATTGTTGAGTTGAACCAAATATAATGTCATCAACATAAATTTGAACAATCAAAACATTTTTATTATCTTTCTTTATAAAAAGGGTTGGATCTGCATTTCCCTTAACATAGTTATTTTGAAGCAAAAATCCAGTAAGTCTATCATACCATGCTCGTGGGGCTTGTTTAAGGCCATACAAAGCTTTGGTAAGTCTAAAAACATGATCTGGATGTTTTGTATCTTCAAATCCAGGAGGTTGTTCAACAAAAACTTCCTCTTGAACATAACCGTTAAGAAAAGCACATTTCACATCCATTTGGAAAAGTTTGAAATTAAAGAATGCTGCAAAGGCAAGTAGAATTCGGATAGATTCAAGTCTAGCTACTGGAGCATAGGTTTCTTCATAGTCTATTCCTTCTTGCTGATTATAGCCTTTAGCAACAAGTCTAGCTTTATTTCTTACTATGACTCCATTTTCATCACATTTATTTCTGAAAACCCATTTTACTCCAATAACAGAAGTTTCCTTAGGTCTTTCAACCAAGGTCCAGACTTTATTCCTTTCAAATTCATTTAGTTCATCTTGCATGGCTTTAATCCAATCATCATCACCTAAAGCTTCATCAGTGCTTTTAGGCTCTAATTGGGAAAGAAATTCTAGATGTTCTACTTCATTTCTTAAGGAACTTCTAGTCCTTACAGGTTGATTTACATCACCAATGATACTATCACTGGGATGATTCTTAAGAAACACCTGATTTGGGTTTTGTAAAACCTGTTCATCAACATAGGGTAGAAAGTCTTCTGGGGTAAATGTCTCAGAAGTATCTTCTAGAACAATTTCCTTATCAGAAGGTTCTTCTATCAAAGGTTGATAATCAGTTTTTGAAAACACATCCGAAGATGTAAGTTGAGATGAATTAAAAACAAAAGGATCTGATTCATCAAATTTTACATGTACTGTTTCCTCAACAGTGCAAGTGTTTTTATTAAAAACTCTATAAGCCTTAGAAGTTGTGGAATAACCTAAGAAAATTCCTTCATCAGACTTTGGTGCGAATTTATGTAAGTTATCTTTAGTATTCAAAATGAATACTTTGCAACCAAAAACCTTTAAGTAGGAAAGTCTAGGTTTTCTACCATTCCATAACTCATAAGGAGTTTTATTAAGAAAAGGTCTAATCAAAACTCGATTTATAGTATAACAAGTAGTACTTACAGCTTCAGCCCAGAAATGTCTAGCAATAGAATATTCACTCAACATGGTTCTAGTTATCTCTTGAAGAATTCTATTTCTTCTTTCAACTACACCATTATGTTGAGGAGTTCTAGGTGCTGAAAAATTGTGAGTAATACCTTTCTTACTACAAAAAGTTTCAAAATCAGAATTTTGAAATTCTCCTCCATGATCACTATGAATAGTTTTCAATGGAAGGTTTTTCTCATTTTTAACTTGAGCTCTAAAACTTTTGAAATAAGAAAAAGCTTCAGATTTCTTTGCTAGAAAATAGACCCAAGTAAATCTGGTGTAATCATCAACTAGAACAAACACATAGTATTTTCCTCCAATGCTTCCAGTTTGTGTTGGACCAAAAAGATCCATGTGCACCAACTGTAATGCATCGGTTGTTGAGACTTCACCGATTGACTTAAAACTAGATTTATGTTGCTTTCCATATTGACAAGGATCACAAACTTTAGAAGAATCAAATCTAAGCTCTGGTAGATCCTTAACAAGTTTCTTCTTAGTGAGTTTACATAGGTTCCTAAGATTACAATGTCCTAATCTTCTATGCCATAACCAAGAATGATCTTCCATTGCACTTAGGTAAGGTAAATCTTGGCTTCTTAGGTCTTCTAGGTTCAAAGTGTAGACATTCTCTTGCCTATTGGCTGAGAGAACAAATTCTTCCTTGGAATTGTGAACTAAGCACTTATCATTCCTAAAATTCACAAGGTAACCTTCATCACATAATTGACTTATGCTAATGTGGTTGTGCTTAAGTCCTTTAACAAAAAGAACATTTGAAATCAAGGTTTTACCTAAAAGAACAATATTACCAATACCAACAATCTCTCCCTTAGCATTGTCTCCGAAAGTTACCTTTCCTCCTTTCGTTTTGATAATATTTTCAAAAAAGCTTTTGTTACCAGTCATGTGCTGGGAACATCCACTATCCATGTACCAAATATTGTTGCAGGAACTTTATTTATTTTCCTGAAATTAAGAACAAAGTTAGTTTTTCGGAATCCAAACTTGCTTGGATCCGAGATTTCCAGACAATAAAATTTTAGGTACCCACATTTTCTTGGAAAAGTAAGCTTTGTGAAAACCTAAGGATTGGGTTTTGTTTAAGGAACAATTCTTTGCCCAGTGACCACCACATTGACACTTAGTACAAAATGGGGCACTTTGAGGAACAAAATAATTGTTACTGAAAACTGGTTTTGCATGGGTATAACCAAATCCAGATTTATTTCTTAAAGGTCATATTTGAGAATACATCTTATCAAAATTTTCTTTACCATGGGTAAAGTTTGATAAACATTTCTTTAAGGAAAAAATTTCGGACTTGAGTTTTACAACCAAGTTTTTATCCTCAAAATCATTAGTTTTAGAACTAGAGTTAGGCTCGAGAATATTTTTCTTATAAATTACTTTTTCTAATTCTTTAGAAAGTTTATTCTTCTCAGAACTTACTTCCTCAAAATTTTTTGAAATACTTTCAAAATCAGCATTTTTCTTATCAAGATCTTTAAAAAGATCTGATATCTCTTTAGTAAGAATAGAATTCCTAGAATTTGCCTTATCAAGTTTCTTATTGAGTTTGGAATTCTCAATCTCAAGAAGTTCAGCAAACCTAGAGACTTCTTCATAAGTAGGTAAAGTATTTTCCTCATCAGAAGTTGATTCTTCATCAGAAGAGTTATAATACTTACTATCATTAGAATTTAAAGAAACATTGGTCAATGATTCAGCATTTCGTACCTTAGCCATAAGACAATAATTATCAATAGGTAATCTGGCTATAAGACCAAGATTCTTCTATCCTGAAGATTCATAATCAGAAGATTCATTTGAAGAGTCACCACCACTGGCACTCCAGGTGTCATTAGCTTTCAGAACTTTCTTAGCTTTAGCTTTATAATACTTCTTTCTGTTCCTGTCTGAATGTATTTCCTTCCTTTCTTTCTTTTTGAGCATAGGGCAATCTGGTCTAATATGTCCATCTCTTTTACATTCATAACAAGTAACTTCTCCATCTTTCTTGTCTTTCATGTCCTTTTTCTTATACTTGGATTGAGAGTTTCTCTGTCCAGCTATCTTGTTCATCCTTCGAGCAAGATTGGCTAATTCATTTTCTGAAACTTCACTCTCACTAGATTCGGATTGGAAAATAACTTTCTTAGACTTGGATCTGGTTACTCTCTCAGGAGTCTTAGCTTTCATCTGATTTGAAGTTGTAGTAAAAGCAATAGTACCATTTCCATTCTTCTTCTTGATGTTGTCAGTATCTCTCTTCATTCTAGTTTCATGTTGTAGAAGAGTTCCAAAAAGCTCATCAAGAGTAATTTGAGTAACCTTCTGGTTTTCATCTATAGCTGTTCTCTTGGATTCCCACTCATTGGGCATAATGTCAATTATTTTGTCCACAAGAGCTTCATCATCTAAACCTTTTTCTCCCATAGATTGTAGACTGTTGACAATAGTCATAAACCTTTGTTGAACTTTACTGATAGGTTCTCCATAAGGAAAATTGAAGCCATGATATTCAGCTCTAAGCATAGCTCTTCTAGTCTCAATCACCTTAGAAGTCCCAAAGTGTGTAACCTCTAACTTCTTCCATATACAATTAGCTGCTTCACAAGAAGAAATTTTGCTATATATATTTCTGGTCATTGAACATAGTAAAGTATTGCGTACCTTATAGTTGAGTTGATATTCTTGCTTTTCCTGGTTAGTAAAAGATCTGACTTCCTTGACAGGAATTTTATAATCACCAGTAAGCATCACAAAGTTGTCTACTCTAGTATTGATAACAAATGTCTTCATACGATCTCTCCAGTATTCATAGTCATTACCATCAAATATAGGTGGTCTTGTAGGATTTAGATTGTCAATAGATCCAACATTAATTCCTGCCATACTAGAAATAACTTTGCACACAAACTTGTTAGTAGCTTAGAATCGTAATCACAAAGTTCGGAATGAGAAATGTTCGGAATGGATAAATCGGTATGACAAAGTTCGGAATGAAAAAGTGAGCAAGAAAAACTTGTATGTGAGTACGAGTATTTCAGTAACCGCCTCTGATACCAAATGTAAGATTGGTATAGAGTAAGAGGTTTCCAACCTCTGATACCAATTGTAGGATCGAAATATAATATGAGATGCTCAATATACAAGAGGGGGGGTGAATTGTATACTTTAAAAATTCCTTTGGAACCTTTAAAGTTAGTTAATAATAACTAAGTTTTCCTTAAGCTAAGGAAATGACTAAATTTAACAAAGTTAAACTTAAGTAAATTCACAACACCTCTAACACCGAACTAAACTTGGAAAGAGATTCCAAAAGTAGGTTCCGGAAATATGGTTCCGGAAATTGAAACTTAACAAAAGTTACAAAATGAGATTCTACCTTAAAGCGTATAGAATCTAAATGAATCAGAGTAAGTAAGGAAGTATAAGAAAGTTATACTTTCCTTAAGATACAAATTGCAGCGGAATAAAGACAAGTAGTAAAACTACTAGTAACAAGATAATAGTCTTTTAACACAAAGAGAAGGGTATCCAACAACCTTGGATAAAGGTCCCTTGATTTATACTTTCAAGCAAGTCTGTCTTACCCACACCAGGGTAAGCCCTCGATACGAAGATGGGAGTCTCTGTCTTGCTATCCCCGCAAGCCCTCAACTTCAAGGTAGTTGGTAACCTCTGTCTTCCTCAGCAAGAAAGCCCTCGATCTTTAAGGTAGTCGGCACCTCTGTCTTTCTCAGCAAGAAAGCCCTCTATCTTTAAGGTAGTCGGCACCTCTGTCTTCCTATCCCCGGAAGCCCTTGAATGTAATCACCAACATTCAGAGTCGCACGAAGCTTTGAGAGTTTATAAGAGTCTCTCTCTCTAGAAATCACTTCAACAGCATGTATGCACAAAGTCCAAATTGTTCATCCATCCGTTTTCATCAGCACCGAGCTCTTTCAAATGAGATCCTATTTATAGGTAAGGTCGGCTCCTCTCCAGCGGTCATATTTTCCTTAAAGATCGGAGGGACCTGTACACGTGTCACTTAGACAACGGTTAGTTTATAACAAAACAGACGACATCGTTTTATAACAAAACAAGATTAACAAAATGTACGACATCGTTTTAAACTCTAACATAAAGGTTCGGAATGAAAACTTTGGAGTGAAGGTTCGGAGTGAATAAATTCAGAGTATAAAACAATGATAATCAGATTCTGTTTAATAGATGAATTCGGAATGAGAATTCGGAAGAGGAATTCATCATCAGAAATCGTAATGAGAATTCGTCATCAGAATTCGTAATGAGAATTCGTCATCAGAATTCGTAATGAGAATTCATCATCAGAATTCGTAATGAGAATTCGTCATCAGAATTCGTAATGAGAATTCGTCATCAGAATTCGTAATGAGAATTCGTCATCAGAATTCGTAATGAGAATTCGTCATCAGAATTCGTAATGAGAATTCTTCATCAGAATTCGTAATGGAAATTCGGAATGAGATTTCTTCATTAGAATTCGTAATGAGAATTATTCTTCAGAATTCGTAATGAGAATTCGTCATCAGAATTCGTAATGAGAATTCGGAATGGGATTTCTTCATTAGAATTCGTAATAAGAATTCTTCTTCAGAATTCGTATCCTGAATCTGGAATAGAACTTAGTCAGAGTTCATATCCGGAATTCGGAATGAAACTCCCTTATAGTTCTTGTCCAGAATCCGAATCCTAAAACAGAATTCTTTATATCAAAGTTTCAATGATTCCGAGAAAATGAATCCGAATCTCATACTTAAGAAAAATATGGATGAAAAAATGATAAGGATAAATTTTCTTATAAAAGCGATTTTCCTTAAGAAAGCATTTTTCCTTATAAAATCAATTTTCCTTATAAAAGCAATTTTCCTTATAAAATCAATTTTCCTTAAGATAAGATGTTTGTGATTTTCAAAACAAGAAGGAATGGAAAAGTCATAAGGAAAACCTTATTGACTCAACACTCCCAATGTCTCGAATGAATGGATCCTTTGATGGGTGTGTTTTTAAACCACTAAAGCGTTTATCTATTTGGAAAACATCCTTGATAAAAAAAATCCTGGAATATCTTGAAATCATATTGAATGTTTTATTTTATGTGATGATATATTCACCCCCATTTTTCTTAATCTCTAATAATTATCCATATATATTTATTAAAAGAGCTTGAGGTAAAAACCTGTTAAGAATTATACTCTTAAATTCATCCCACTCTGTTTCTTCCATTCCATCCTTCATTTTTGGAAATATTTATCAACTCTTACAAAAAATAATCCTTTCCATATATACAATAAACAAACAAGGTGACTGTTTCCTTCTTATAATAGTGGAGCACAAAAAATAGCTTCTTTATTTAGTTAACCCACTATTCCATGACAACTAGATTAGAAGATACATTAAACATTAGTGCTCAATTCTATATAAATTCATTTATTTATAGTTTTCATTTTTTGGTGAAGGAGGATGCTTTACAATGTTTATTTTATTCTTCATAGCCTACGAAATCTCGGTAAGCATCTCTATTATGTTTTTAACTCTACCTACTATTTAATTTGGAATGTTGTTTGGACAATCATTGCATTTTACCCCCCACAGATATTTGTTATGCTTCCTCCTGGTTCCCAAAATTTTATAAAATATAAAACATTCAGGAAAAAATAAGACAACAAATAATGAATAAATAATTTAATATTATGTGAAAATTAATTATAAAGTCGTATCATGGGGGTGACTTTGTTTATCCTTTTCATTAACATTTTTTATGGGATTATATAATCTAGTCCTTTTATAACATTAAAAAAAATAATTAAATTAGTTATATATCCTTCATAATGTTTTTTATATAGATTGTGATTAACCAACGCATAACCAATGGGAGTGTCAAACCAGGGGTTCATTATGGCCATTTTTTCAAGCACTAGGTGAAAATTGATTTAATACCTAATCCACCATTTTTAGGCCTATTACACCTTAGAAAAACTATGCCAGATCCACATTAACTTACAGTATCCATAAATGGATTTCATTTCTTGATAACCTCTCACCCCTTTACTTTACCAAAACATAGTATTTTACCTATATATAGACTTATCCTTACAATTTTCAATAATTTTTTTAATCCAAATTCAAAACGTAACTAAATTTTTCTTTGATACCAACTATAGAACCACCAAAATATTCATACATTAGAATTACATCATTTTTAAGATATGTTGCATGATAGTGATTCAATACATGATCCAAACGTTTAATATCTTGGGAAAATTATAATAACATTTATGTAATAAAACATTAACATTATTTATATCATTCTTCTTTTTACTACTAATAACACTCACGTTCACCTTAGTATATGTCATCACCTGAGGATATACATCAAATTATTGTGAGAGCTAAAATCTTGGTAAGGGGAGTAATAAAATGGGGGGAATAAGGGATATGATTCATTATTATATGGGTGAAAATAATCAGCAACATCATATCATAAGAATAATATCACCATCATAATCAAAAGGGATACATTTGATACAATCATGGTATATGGAATATATATAATAATTAAACATAATAACATATTTTTCAAAGACCCGAGATAGTTGTACACAAAGCTATCATCATGTTCAAGAATAATATATGTGAATAAATTGTAAAATAATAATTGGGAACAATGATATCATCATGTTAATTCATAATAGATATAATATCATTAGATATATAACATTAACCAATTCATTTTAGGGATATATGACTCCAATAATACCCATGAAATCCAAAAAATTATATTGTCATGCATGCCACATATCATGTAAACCAATCATATTTATAAAATAAACTGATGGAATGGAAACAATTTCATAAAGGTTTCATAAAAATTTATTCATGAATAACCATTGGGGTTCCCAAATGAGTAAGGGAAACTATTTTTCATAAAACAACATCATTATTTAGTGGAGAAAAAACAACTCAAGAGGATTTAATATGATGTTTTTGGAAAAGAAAAACTCCTTGAAAAAATATTTATATTTTGGATTAGAAGTATTTTTTACAAGGTAGAAACAAGTATAAACCTATAAAGTAAAGGTAAAGAATATTTAATGGAATTTTTAAAAATGTTAGAGAAATATACATATTGAAAACAATGTGAGGTAGGTGATAACCCAAAATAATGAGTTGGGAACAAGAATTCACATACATTAAATCTTTATTTATTTCAACTCTTTTACACTACTTGAATAATAAACAAATGTTTAT
Organism: Viscum album; assembly: GCA_963277665.1. Classification (NCBI taxonomy): domain Eukaryota; kingdom Viridiplantae; phylum Streptophyta; class Magnoliopsida; order Santalales; family Viscaceae; genus Viscum; species Viscum album. Next base: position 1,837,391,791 of record OY728161.1, read on the forward strand.
TAATGAAAAGAACCTAACCCCAGTCGTTCATAACTAGTTGTTAATTAATTAAACTCTCATAAAATACAAGTAATAAAATCTTGAAGGACCAAATAGTGTAATAGTCTTAGTAAACTAGATACATACTCTAAATTTACATTTAAATTGAAAAAATAAAATAATCATTGTTTTTCATTTGAGTTCTCCAATATTATGCATTGTGTATACCTACATATCAATAAAAAATACTTCTTGGTGTCTATGGGGAAATAAATCATAAGAAAGGGGTGATCTTAGATAATCAGTAAAGGTAAGAGTATAATGGAATATATCTTGAATAAATGAGCATAATCAATATGGAAAGGTAATTAAATAAAAAACATTCCATTTAATCAATAAACTATGTTTAATATGGTAGAAATAATCTATGGTCAAATAAATTTATATAAATAATCACATATGATAAAAATTATCCATAAATACTCTAACTAATCATATAATTATATAGACATCATTAACTAATCTCATAAGGATGTAATGCATAACGTTGGACATTTAAAACACACTATTAAGACCTTTCACATGGAAATTTAAATCTATGGGTAGAAACATATCTAATTTGTCCAACTGATTTGTCTTATGAGACTAGTTGATACATCAAGGGGATATATATAACTAGGTCCCACCGACCACTTACTATTTCAAGGAATTACTCATACGAGTGGGTAAAACAGAATCAATATAAAAATAATATTTAAAAAATAGCATATGGAATGTTAACACTTCACCCAATCAAATAAACATAATCATAAACCATCCAAAATAAAATTTTGAATTGTAATAAAATTATACATCCCAAGTAAAACTGATCCTAACCTATCTATAAAAATAATATGGATGGAGTCAATACAATATGTCCCCAGTGGATCATAAGTACAATAAATGGTTGATGTCATTAATGAATATAAATAATATAAAAATTTCATTAAATTATATTTTAGGAAAATTACATTTTCACTAAAAATATTAATAAAACTAAATAATCATAAAATATTTTGGAAAAAAAGTGTTTGAAAATAAACATTGAAAGTGCATTTGGGATAGATCCTGATTGGTAAACCCTGTAATCACACATCAAAAAGACTAGGGTTCAAATAATTGCACGCCCCTTGGGGTATTTACAACATCGGTGGTGACACAAGAATGACATGGGTAGGTAGTGATATAGGCATGATGTCGCACGACTGTGATACAGTCATGTTGTAGGCCTAGTGATACAGGCAGGATGATACATACATGACACTGCACTAGGCCTTCGAGCCTGCTTGTATGTTGGAATATTGTCTATGTAATGGGTCTTTATATACCCAAATATAATGATGTATTTTATTAAATAATAAATAGAGGCTTTCTCCACAATTTTATTCTAAGAAATTGAAACTTATTAATAAAATATTTAAAAAACCTAGTGGTCCTAATAGAAAAAAATTCAATTCAATCCATACACATTAAATCAAATATTACTTTCTTATTTTCAGAAAAATACAAATGGGTGAAGTTTTGAAAACTACATGAATATTCCTTTCAAAATATTTTTTAAAAACTAAAAAAGTATTAAATTTATTTTAATAAATCATTTTTAAAATTCTAAAAAAATAGAAATAATTTTTATTAAAAATGGGTTTTGATAAAAAAAAGTATGTTTCTACCAAAGAGATTAATAAGGTCAAAATTTCTTAAAAATTCATTCATTTTAATTACAAAAGAGTGGTGATGGAAAATAAATTATATCAGTTTGCGAGGTGGCAATCCATCACACACACGATCATTAGTTTCATTTCCCAGTTGATGTAAGTGGAGATTTATATGGATTATGACATTAACATAATAAAATCTTAAAATATATGAGCTAATTTTATTATTATATATTTAAAGTTTAAATGGTTTGAAGGGGAAGGAAGAATAAATATAACAAATACACATGTTTATGAATTTTACCACTTCATCAGAGAGCCTCTTTAGGTTTACACCTATAGACCTCTTAGGAGGGATTAATAAAAAAATAATGAATATAGGATGTGAGGAGGGAAGAAAGTAATGTATTTGGGTAATTATTTTCAAATAAATATGGTTTTGGAAGTGTGAATAGGGAGGATAGGGGTGGAATTTTATATGTGGATAGATGACCATCATGGAATTTTAAAAAAGATAAAGAGATACCAATGTTTTATTCATTAAAACCCGTAAAATGGTTCATTACCAAACTTTATTGGTTATTGGGTTGAAATATTTCCATAAAATTGTTTTTGGAAGAGTTATAGTTTATTTGTAAACCTTATCATTATAGTTTAACCCCCTTGTAAACTCAATTTTACCTTAATAATGATAATTAATTTTTACTATCCTCACAAATATTTATGGTCAAAAAATAGGTTCAACTTATTAGATAATATAAATTATTATTATTACAAAAAAAATTAATTCATTTTTCCATATTTAAATCACATAAGTTGTATAATACAATTTAAAATTTAACATTAGACACGATGAAAGAGTGGGTTTCCAAAGAGAAAATTCTCATCGCTATTAAATTTTTAATATAAAAATTACATTTTAACTTGATTAAAATGACATTAATTAGTTAAATAGTTATATTATTGAAATAAACATACATTTAAACTAATTTTAAATAAAATTTTAAATTTTAAATAATTTAATTGAAAATGATGTTTTCAATAAAAATCATCATTTTTTTCATTATTAAAAAAATGATCTTTTCAAAAAAAAATCAAAAAAACACCCAAATAAAAATTTGACATGAATATTTCAAAACATAATTTAATTTTTCCAAATAAACATTCTAAAAAGTTAAAAATTAAATTTTAATTGTATGTGTAAAGCGTAACCAATCAAACATTCAAAATATAAAGTGTTCCGATGACATTTCATTCTATTTCAAATGAATGTTTTTTATTTATAATAAATATATAAACATTTAATTTATTTTATACATATATAAACCATATAATTTTCATAATTTATTTCCTATTATTCATACCCTCTAACTTGATGTTTATGTTATAATAGTCATATTTAAATAATAATATTTTAATAGAGTATCATGTTTCATTTAAACTCGATGTTTTGTGCATCAAAAGTTATCAAAGAGATTTACTTTATTTAAAATAAAATATATCATAAAGTCTTGGGGTGTTATATTATCTTATATTATTTTTATTTTGTGTCATACATGTTATCAAACATGATATTACCCTTTTAAAATATTGAGGTATTACAATTAAAACATAGAACTATAAGTGAATAATGTATAATCTTTTAACTCTTTATTAATTAAAATAATTGTATTTTAATTCTAAATTCTTATTGTAGATGGTGAAACATTTTCATATCGTATTTTATTTAAAATATTTTATCTTTCTTAAATTTAAGGATTTTTTCTTAATTTTTATTTATAAATTATTGTGATTAACTATAGAATCTCAAAAATATTTATTTTTGATAATTTATATATTATAAATAATTTATTATAACCATCTATATGTGTGGTGATAAAACATTAGTTGGAAACATCTTTATTAAAAGTTAAAAGACAACTAATGAGACATTGTCAAAAGAATAATAAAGAGAAGTGTTAAATATAATTACATCGTAAATATAATTATTATATATGGTTAACATAATTAATATAATTATAAAATAAAACTAAATTAATATGATAAGGTTTTGTTTTGAAAGGAATAGATAAAAATAAATATAAAAGGAATGTGAGAAGATAATTTGACAAAATCTTACTCTTTTCTCATTGTTGCTTCTTTTTTATGGCACTAAAATACTTTGATTCTTGGAATTTCAATATACCAAAATTTACCTAAGGATGATAATGGTATTAGTCAAGATTATTTGAGAAGAACATTGGCTTTTTTATGTCTAATTGAATTTTTATTCCAAGGTAGGGGTATGGTGTTTTTAAACTTGGGGAGAGTCGTATTTATGAGTATAATATTGAATAAAATATTATATCCCAGGTAACACTTTAAATAGTAATATTGTTACATTATGAAATATATTTTGATTAAAAACATTATTTTAAGACTCTAAAACACATTATATTACAAATTTATTAGTTTAATCAAAAGTAGAGGTGGAAAATGATAAAATATTATTTTAATAAAATAATTTGGAATTTAGAATTTTGAAAACATTTTTAGGTATGGAAAACATGTTTATTGAATTTAAATGACTTATTTATCAAAATAAATATTTTTTAGGTCGATCCAAGATTTTTAAAATTAATTATTTCATTATTACGACATGAATTATTTAATTTAAAATACATCAATTATGAAAAAAAAATATTTTTACTACTCTCCAAAAAAAAGTATTTCTGAGAATGACCAAAAAATAACCTTGGAAAATTTAGATGTCCTCATTCTAAAAAATGAATTATTTTTTACCAAAATAATATTCTTAACATATGTAATTTTATGTTTTAGTATAAAAAGTATTATTTTATTTAAATACATTAAAGGAAAATTTATTAAAAATGTTCTAATATTTTTCTTCAATGTTTTCAATCTTGATATTTATGTTTTTTTAATTATAATATTTATAATTCCAAAAATTACTAATGATAAATATTTTTTACATTGAATTTTATTGTTTTTAGGTGAATTTACAATTCTAACTGTCATGTGACTATTCCCAATGATCAGGTTACCATTACCAATGGTCACATTACCATTCCAAAGGGAATATTATTATTAAAATGATCTTATTACCTCATGTAAATACCCCTTCATTACTTTATTCATGATCCACTACAATTCCTCCCAAGGTTATATATTTTATTTTTTAAAGATTTTGATTGGTTTTCTAATAATCTATTTCTTTTCTATAGTATTTTCTCTTATGGTTGATGATTCTAAAATATTGGAATGATCCAAATTTTCCCATTATACATTTTTTATTTTTAATATTTTTTCCCTATTGTAATAATTATAACTTTCATGATTTTAGTTAATGCCTAATGTAACAATATTCATCAATGAAATAAAGTGTTTTTTTTGATTCATTTTATGTGTATAATAACATATAAGACAACACAAATTTATTCAAAAAACAAATATATCTTTTTATCTTATGGTCGTTACATGTTTGGTTTCTACTACTTGATCACATAAGTCCAATCAGGTACTCTGATTATACAAGGAACAATTTTACTTAACTCAACTCTTATGCAAGTTTTGTTTAAAACTAGTGTATCCCAAACATTTATTGCTTCATATATCGTTAATTAAAAAATATTTCATATTGTGATGATTCCACAAGTGATGATAATATTGAAACCTCTCTTGAAATAAGAGTATATGGGATTTAAATGTGAAAATTATTCTATAAAAATTGATGGTGTCTAATTTTTTGGGGCATTTCTATTTTGGATGTAGATTTCGTTGACATGATAATAGGGAATGGATTGCCTAGATTATTTTATGGAACATTAAAATTATTATGAATGATGGGTAATGTTTACATCTCCTAATGGCATAGTGAATATTTTTAAATGATATTAGGATATTAAGGCTATAAAATAAGTATCTTTAACACCAATGGTGGGTACCATTTCTTATTAATTAAAAACAATCACTCTGGGGAATAATGACATAATAATGATGATATATTGTCATATAATTGTGGATCACTACTCAAACTTGTTTCTCGATTATTTCAATAGATTTTCTACTTGAAGGGGAGTGGGGTTTTTTATTTATATCCTGATGGGAATGAATAATATTTCACTTCCACAGTGGAAAAAATGAAATTGAAGGATTTGAAGATCCATTTTATTAATTTAAATGTAAATAGTACATAAGATAGATTACATCACCTTGTGATTGTCTAGTTATGTTTTTCAAAATGTTATATGATTTTTATGAATATATATTGATTATCATATGCTAAATAAGGTTATATAAAAAATTCTCTAACTGTGATTTAGAGATACAACAAGTTCATTTCCTTGTTCAATTCATTTTTGAGAAAGGTGTCCTAGAAGACCGTGCAAAGGTAGAAGATGTTGTATCTGGGAAACAACTAAAATGTATTTTATATACATAGATTTCGAAGATTTGAAATTTAATGGAGTCTCTTTGTTCATGAATTCTTGTGATTCACATATCATGTTCTATTTCTCATGAGAAAGGGAGATACATTAAATTATATTGATATTTTTTTGTTATCCTTTTTGGAGATGAAGTACATACTCAATTATACATTGGTAATTTTTTCTATAACCTAATAAGGGTTATATAGTTTATTATGACTCATCTATTTCTGGAGTAGGACATTATCTATGAGAGGGAGATCATTTGGTGTATTATAGATAACGATAAAGAAAATTCACAAAAATATTTATTTGACCCATGATTTGGAAGTGTTTTCGATTGTGTATTGTTTGAAAACATGGAATCATAATATTATTGGTGAGAAATTCCATGTGTTCATAGAACATAAAACATTGAAACACAACTTTTAACAAAGGTATTTAAACCTAAGACTGAGTTTATGGATGTAATATTTCTAGATATTCCAATTTTACATGATTTATACACATGTAAATGGAAATTTAGTAGTAAATGGTTTTAGTCAAAAGGCATACGATCAATTAGGAAAAGAAACCTGTCATTCATGGAATTTTTTTAGTATCGTAACATATATGCATTTGGATTAATAAAATAAAAATGATGTTGTAACTTTATATTCGATGAAATTTAGTACCAACTAGGTTTAACTAGTTAAGGATTATAAAATGTCATATTATATTACCTTACCATGATGTCAATACATAATGGTAGGGAGAATATCGATGGATGGAAAAAGGATGGTAACTATGTGTTTATTTTTCATGAACAAATGGTCATTCTTCTATCTTTTCTAGAACAAAACCTTTTCACATACCAACACATGAAATGGGTTGTTCATCCTTGAAATAAAATATGAATATGGAATTATGAACACATTTTCAGTGGGAAATATAGAAAAATAAAGAATTAGTCTACATCTTGAGATGCCTCACTAGTCTATAGGTGAAGAATGTTCTCTAATAACTAGTTGATATATTACAATATTTACCAATATCTGTTTTTTAATGGGATCACATAGCTGTGGATTTTTTCACAATTCTACTATGAATTGTTAAAAAACATGATTCTATATGAATGATTGTGGATCAACTCACCAATTCTGATCACTCTTTCCCAATTCATGAATAAAATACAATAGATTACTTAGAAAAACACTATACTCAAGAGGTTCTACTATATACCAAAATATCAGTTTCCACCATCTTTGGTAGAGATCCCCATTTTAACTCTCAGTTTTTTGCGATGACTTCAATAATATTTGGGTGCCTAATTGACCATGAGCATAATGTATCATCGTAAAATGAATGGGAATTTGGAGAGAACTATTTAAAAATTGAAATACATGCTACAAGATTGTGTTATGGATTTTGGTGGTTCATTGGGGGATTATTTCTCTTTAGTGGAGTTTTTTGTATAACAATATTTATTAGGTGGCAATAGATGTGGATCTATTCAAATAATTGTATGGTTTTCTATATTGATCTATACTTTTTGGATCATGACCATATAAAATAATTTTTTGGCAAAAAACCCAGTGCAATTGATGACTGATAAAATTTATTTGATTAGCAAAGGAATGATTTCATCCCAAAAGAATTAGAAATTTTCTATCAATAATCTCAGTTTCCCTTTATCATTTTCTATGTGAGATAATGTGATCCTAAAATTATCTTGGAAGATGGGACATCAATGAATAAGTAATAAAGGGAAGTTGTCTCATTGTTATATTTGACCTTTTTATATACAGGAACAAATTGGTGATATTGTCTATTGGTTGCCTTTACCACCAAAATTCAGAATCATTCATAATATTTTTTATATATCTCAAATAAGGAAGTTCAACCTATATCAATCCATGTTATTCAATGGGATAATGTTGACCTTAAACCAGATAGTACATTTTTTCAAAAATTTATTAATATATTGGATAAATAAGAAACAAATTCATTGAAAATTCATTCCACTTGTTCGAGTCTTATTGAAAAAAAGAGAAATACAAGAAGATTCATGAGAATGTGGGAAAAATTTGTTTGAATAATGGCCTAAACTTTTCAAAATAACAAAAAATAAACTTTTAGAGGAAGGAAATTCTAATGGTAGGGATAGTGTAACACTCGTGGTTTCAGGTATTTTACGATTTTATTACATATATTGAATCTATATAATGTTTGGTTTGACTTTAAGGATTTTATGGATGATTTTTGTATATTTTAAGGGTTTTTTATATTAAAATTCGTGAACATAGGAAAAATCATGAACCATATTCAGAAAACCATGTAATAGATTATCGGAGATTATGGGAAGGAACACTAGTGGTGCATGGTTTTCCCAAAATGTGTGGCTGCCTAAGAGAAACTATACAAGTGGAGGCAGAGAGAAACTTATAGTTATTTCACTCTATGTTAAACTATGTTAACCAAAAATGCGAGTTGTGGTTTGGGAGATAGTAGCATGTCCATGGTTAGAGAACAGTTTACCAAACAGTGAAGATTATCCAGGTATCCTGCCTTAATTGCTATAAAAATTAGAGTTTAACTATATTTTTCACCTAAAACCCCTCATTTCTCACCTCTTCTACCAATGTCTGTAACTCCATTAAACAATTAATCATTATTTATGGTTAAATTTTATTTTGAAGATACTTTTTATTGATTTAGTTGTGCTGGACCTCTGAAATAGATGGTAAATCTCAATTTTCTCTCATTATCCTTAGATCTAATCATATTTTCTCACACATAATATTATATCTAACCGATTATAAATATATATATATATATATATATATAAATGATCTCTGATTGGTTTGGATGAGATAATAATTGGATCTATATAAATAATTGATCTTTTATCCTGGATATATACGTCTTATAGTGTTGTTCATCATGTACATCACCCATTGAGAGGTAGTTAGTTTCTCTCTCTTCTCTAATAATTATATAACTAGAAGTATTCATTATCAAAAATTCAATTACATTAATTTAAAAGTAAAATTGTGATTATTTTCTTATGGAAATATCCTTTTCGTGATAATTTTGGAATCTTGGAATTAAACAGTTTTGGTAAAACCCTTTGAGTTTATCATTTTGGTTTAACAAAAGAATGATGTTCAATTAAATGTTAATAGGGAATATTTGATTTATGTGAAATAAATTTTCATGAGAAATTGTCCCAATAAATTGGAGTACATGGTTGGTGTGAGTTCATTTTCAGTTCACATGACCTGAAATAAGGGGTCTATGCCAGACTAGAGGCACATTTAGAATGGTCACCTAGTGATGACTTGGGTATGCCAAATGGTATTGATGGATGAATTATTTTTCTTTGAATTTAAATAATTTTAAATTGAAAAACTGATTTCATGTTACACTTTTTATTTAAATGTATATTTTGAACATTGAGGTAACATTTTGTTTTCCTAGTGTCATGAGTTTAGAGGTCTCATGGTGAAATCATAATGGGTATGATTAATCACCCCAAACATATGAAATTTTTTAAATATAAAGAATTTATTCATAATGAAATAGGTAAGATAAATGTCTCGTATTTATCTAGTATAGAATTATGATGCTACTTCCTTGAGATGGTTTTTTGGAGCTTGGAGACCTCTCATGGATTCATTAGACTGATTCAACATTTTTCTTGTTGCATTAATGTGTCTTTTAGTTTATTTTTTGAAAATTTATTTCAATTTTTGTTACTACTTTTATATTTTTAAGTATTTCATTTTATGTTTATTATTTTTACCCATCCATCATACAGTTTTTTTTGGCTGTTTGTATTGTTTATATGCAGACTATATTATTCTAAAAATGGAAAATCACTTCCCATTATCCTGTTAATCCATTTTAATTTATTGATAACCTATGTTGTCTTGGGGTTTTCAACTAAGTTAAGTGGAACCTCAACTCTTTCAAATACAATGTTTAGGGTGGGAATGTTATAGGTATTGTCTGGTAACACTCACATGGTTGGAATACTTTTTACCAAACTGTGTGTCCTAACTATGAAAAATGATTATTGAGATATGAGAATTAGTTTTTAAACCATAAACTTCCCCCTAATTCTCATACTTCCTCCCTTCTCTTTCTCTCTAGAACCATGGGATTCATTTAATCAATTTTAGTGATATTCTTCCCTATAAAGGTTTTTTCTAATGAATTATTGAGCATTAAATACTAAGAATCAATGGTAAGAGGCTTGTTTCACTTTGAAATCTTTTATATACTCATTGTTTCATGAGTGGTACCCTAGATCGGGGATTCCATTCAAGAATTTTTGGTTTATGAGGTTTTTTATAGTAATTTCGTGTAATAATTTGAAGGTAATGTGGTATGGGATTGGATCTGTGAGATCACAATGTGATTATTCTATAATAATCCATTTGAAGTAGGTGGATTTTCCCTCGTTCCACTATCTTAGGAATCTTGAAGCCTTAATTTTTTCTTCAACTAAATTTTTCTTATTTTTATTGTGAAACTCATATTAATCATTGGAGGAAATATCTATTATTGGATGGACTTGAAATATTTTTTATGGGTGCCACCTAGAATTTTCTAGAAAAATTTATTTATGGAATTTTAACCAATGAATTTTTTATTGTGTAAAATTGGAATGGACATGGTTTTTGTGCATTCATATTCATAGAGTAAGTTCATTAAAAATTATAATTGTTTGTGGTTCCAATTTTGGGGTACATTGGATCCTACCACTCAGTGATGAATTTATTATTCATGGGATAAAACTCCACTAATGAGTTGGACTAATCATAGGGACCAGAATTATAGGATATGAATTGGTTTAGTATATTTCATGGGTGTATGGGTTTATTCCATGAGTTTTATTTGGTGAGGATCATTTCATTGATTTATGTATATCTATCTTGGTTATTGGTTTCAACATTTTCTTCCAATTTTAGATTAAATATATGCAGTTTGGAGCTTACCTGAGTGGTAAAGGCTCCATGAAATTCTACATCTAACCCAAGTTCAAATATTGGTGGTCAGAGGCACAATTATAATACTATGAAGGAGTTGACAAAGATAATGACACACATAAGTGGTGACACAGGCATGATGATAGAGGGAGATGATACATGCATGATGCAGGACTAATGACATAGGTAGGATGATGTTAGGATTGTGATGCACTGGACTTTAGGGGCGTGTTATGGGCTTTATACCCACTAAGCCTACGTGCCATGTACTAAATTAATAAGAGTTGATTTGTGTGATATCCCATGGGGGATATGGTCTCCCTTTCCAGACCATGTGTGTGGTGTGTGGGTGTGTGTTTGAATGAAATTATACCCCCAACAAACTAATATATATATATATTATACATGTGATATAATGTTTTCTTGTTTTAGTATTATATGTTGGAATTCTAAGGGTTTTATTAACTAAGTTGTATTCTCATCCCCTATACATGAACCTTTGTGCATATGAAGACATTGTTTATTATGATACCAATAAGGGGGATATTTCATTCATCACAAGTGGAGCACTTTGATACTGTAATCATGGTTGATTTAGTATATAACTAGTTGTGTGTGTGTGTATAAATTGTATACTACTCCCAAATGATGTTCCTAAACCCAAGGAATTTATTTAAAACCTTTTTTTCTAGGGAATGTCCTATATGGTTAGTATAATTTTGGTCATAGCTAGCCCAATTGGTTTGGTTCATGATGTTACAAATTGTATCAGTTTGGTATGGTCTATTAATTGGAATTCTAGGCAAGGAGATAAAATCTGTTGAAACGTGAAATGTAGAGAATAAATGGAATATATAACTTCTTTATGATGAAAATTACATTACCAAGGTGTTCTATGTATAACCATTACTTTTAAGCACATCTAGGTGTGTTTTCAAATCATCGCCTTGGGTTTGATAAATGAGTTTGTAAAATTAGTAAAGAGAATTCCCACTATGATTTCATCATCCACTTTTTATTTCATGATTTTAAATTTAGGTATTTATGCCATGATTTTTTATTCTCATCGGTGATATACTATATAATATATGAAGAGATTGTTATGTAGTTATGGGTTGGTACTTGTTTCTATATTTATAAAAGAGTCCAGTAGTTAGAAGACATAGAAAATAGCTAGAGTGTGTGGCTGAGAACATGGTTCCATCTGAACTACAATAGAATAAAAACTTATCTTGAGAATCATAAAATTATTCCATGAATTTGACATGGGAAACTGAATTTAGGAACTATGTTATGTGAATCACACATAAGAATTCCAAAGATTGAACCAACTATTATTTCAGGGTGAATCAGGACCTAAGGAAATAGAATCATGGCATGGTGGGATTGATATAATCTTTGATCTCCTTGTAATTTCAATTGAAATTAATGTCAATATAGAAGCATATATTCTCAAGGATATATTATGGATATTTTGGGACTTATCTGTTCATTCTAAGAATGGAAAATACCTTAATTGGTAAGGATTTTAAGGAAATGTTTAATAAAATATTTCTACACGCACACATTTTTTTCATATAAAATGATTAAAATAATTGATATGAGATAATTCAGTCTTTAAATAACAGAATAGGTGGATCAATTTACTTATCTAGAACACTTTTCTCTATAGGTTTCAACCATTGAATCTCCCATGGAACACATATTCGAGTTAGGTTTATGACTCGATATTAAATCCTAGTTTTCCATATTATATATTGAAATCTAGAATGATATATTAATCAAATTAATGGTATAGTAAAAATAAATTAATGGGAACTAGACAAGAAGAAGCATCTTTTTTAACTGTACATAAGTGGGAAATCTAGTGTAGGGAATAAGAATAAAAGGTACAATATCCTCAAGATTGTAGAGCATGAGAGAACCAATGCACCATATTGGTCTCTTTCTCTCTACATCATAGTAATGAACCATGTTACTTACAATGTGGTTTGTTAGGGAATAAGAAGAGGGATTGTAAGACACCTTCTCTAAAGTGTGAAAAATATGACCAAAGAGGAATCCCCAAGCATTATTTTACACAACCTATAAAATTAACTATTTTGAAAAGATCTAATATATCTTATGCCTCTAATTCTCAATCAAGAAAATTACATCAAAATAATTGTCACCTGCAAAATTGAAATAGTCAAGTTGATTCTAGGTACACCTCACAAGTCCAACTAACACCAACTCAATCAGGGGATAAGGACAATTTAGTTGGAGCTAGCTAATAATTGTAAAGAGATGAGCAGAAAATCAGAGTTAAAAAAATTGGTCCGTCAATGGTGATAGGTACTATTATTATCCTCTCCACTTAAATTCATGTCTTTTTTTATCATTGGCACATCACATCACTTCATTGGTTCTCACATGTTAAATCAAAAGGGTTTTCATGCAGAGATGATCCCTCCTGTTGTAAGCATCAAGTCACAACTTGGATAACATGAATGACAAGAATTTATGTTTACATAATGTTCCCATACCATCAATAAAATATAGTTTCTATGGGGATTTACTATTTTATAGGTTGATATCTTTGATTTAATCTTTTTAATTGACTAGTTAGATGAATTTGATGGTTATATTGATTATTATGCCTGAAAAATAAATTTCATATCCCCTAATGGTAATGTTCATTTGTTAGAATGGGATAGGAAAATAATACTATAAGATAAAAGACATTGGTGATATTATATGGAACAATATATTACCATCTAGCAGCGATGGCCTTGGTCATCATGGATAAAACTGAAAATAGGAGTCTTCCTAGAAAATTATATTGATATCCTGATGTCTTTCAGAATGATTAATATAGACTAATGCCTGAATAGAGAATCTAATTTTCTATCAATATACTCACAGGAATGATTATTATTTCCTTTCCATAATATATAATGTAACCAAAAAAATCAATGTAATTATAGGTCAACTTAAATGAATTTTAAATAAAGGGGTTTATTTGACCAACTACATCACCTTGGACCGCTCCATTCCTATTCCTAAAGAAGGCATATAATTAATTAAAAGTATGAATTGACAATCTTAAACCGAATCAAGTTACAAAAAATAGTCAATATCCTCTTCCTTCAATTGATAATATGCTTGATCAATTGATGGGAACCAAATGGTTCTCTAAAATTGAACAATGACCAGGGTGTCATCAACTATGTGTTCAGAAAGATGATATCCCAAGGATAGATTCTTAACATTGATATGGTCACTACAAATACTTGGTTAATCCATTTGGTCTTAGGAATGCACAGTTAGTTTTCATGTAATTAATTAACCATATCTTACATAAGTACTTTGACTCATTTTTCATGGTATTTTCTTATGGAATGTTATTGTAATCTCAAACCAGTAATATCCATGAACAGCACATATAGATTCAATTATGGAAATTCCTTGGACACCAACTTTATACTAAGGTTTCTAAGAGTGATTTCCAGAAAAAAAAGGATCATTTCATTGGTCAGGTTATTTTTATAAAAGGATTATAGATTGATCATGGTAATATTAATGAAATTATTTCCTGGAAACCTCATAAGAATGTATTTGAGATATGTAGTTTCTGAGGATTAGTAGGATATTGTAATATCTTTTTCTAGGATTTATCATACCTTGTTTATCCTATAAAGATAAAGGTTATTCCTTTCTATTATAAAAAATAGTTTTAGAAATGATTTCAGGAACTTAAATATCAACTCACGTAGGAACCCTTCCTCATCCTTCCAGAACCATAACAATACTATGTGATATATTTTGATGCGTCTAGATATGGATTTGGTTGTATTCTTATGCAGGTAGACCATATTATAGCTTATGGATCAAGGTAATTGTGATAATATAAAAAAAATACCCCACACATTATCTATAATTATCTTTAGCAGTTTAAGAATTTAAAAATGGTGTCATTATCTCTTTGGTGAAAATTTTACTACCTTGATTGATCATAAATGCTTGAAGAACAAGTTTTCATAATGGTACTTGAGCCTTAAAAAACAGTGATGGATGCAATATATATATATATATACATATATGTTAGAAATTGACTTGGCTTATAAACATGGGTATGTGAATTTAGGGAAGGATGATTTTATTAAGAAATTATATAGCTATGTAATCAAATAAGCTCATGATTAGTGGTAGTTAATGAGAGTAGTTGATGAAATAAATCTAGACTATACAGAACAAAATGTGGATGAAATTATATTTTTGATTATTCATATTCATGACTTTGTTAACTTGGTTTGGGAGCACTAAATATTAGATCTATTCTATATTAACATTATTTTAAACCTCAATGGTGGGAAAACTCATAAAGAGTAGACAGAGGATGCAATGTAAGTTCTTCACTTTCATGACGGGATGATAGTTCCACCATATTACAAAGAACATCTCATTTCTACTTATTTCAATTCAATATGGGTTATCCATACAGGTATTAAAAACCTATAGAAGGAAATGTAGAATCATTTTTAGTTTCTAGGTATGAAATTAAAAATGTATAATAATTTAACGGGAGATATCGTGTGTCAATAGGTGAAGTATAAACATCAAAACTCAGAAAAAAAATTCATTATATGTCTATAGATGTTTGGAAATAGAAATATATTTTTAAGGAATTTATCACAATTCTAACACATATTATTCATAATCATGATGTTATTTGTGTGATTTTGTATAACTCACCAATTCAACACACTTTAATCCAATTCAAAAGTCCAATATGATAGAAGAATTAGAAAATATTTATATCGAGGAAGTGGTAAAGTTTCATGGGGTTCCATTTTCTGTTATATCTATATGAGACCCTAGAATCACTCATGGTATTTTACAACATTGAAACTAGCCTTATGAAATATGTTGACCATGAGAATGTAATATGATCATCAAATAGATATATATTCAGAACACACTATCTATACGTTGGAAGACATGATTAGATATTGTATTGTGGATTTTAGTAGTTCATTGTAAGATCACTTAACATTAGTTGAAATTTCCTATACTAATCACTATTATGACATGATATATGTGTCTTCTTTAAATTCATTATATAATAATACATGATGATATCCACTTTTTTGGGTAGAAACTGGGAAATACTCACTAATTGGATTAAGACATTTCTGTGAGACCGCTGAAAAAATAAAAATGATTACGATGGAATGGTTACATCCAAAATCCATACAGATCATCATCATGAGAAAATGTCTTTTTTATGTTGGTTAACATGTATTATTGAATGTTTCACCAAGATTTAGTCATCATCGTTTGGGTAAGCATTGAAAATTGGCTCCTCAATACCTCTATCTATTTTTGATTCTACAACATGTTGGAAATGTTTCCCATCAGTAATCCTTACCACCAAGATTTAGTGTTGTCCATAATTTTTCCATGTTTCCTAGTTATAAAAACATCACCCTAATCCTAGACTCATGATTATTTGGGAACATGTCACTCTAAAACGAGATTCTATATTTTTCAATGACCTACTTCATATTCTCGGTAGACAAAAAAATGACTTGAGTGATAGAAAAATCTATTTTCTATGAGTATTATTACAGTATATTCTGGTTCAATAAAAAACTTTTGAGTGATAGAATTTTATGCTCATGAAATGGTCATAACTCATCAAAAACACTACCAACTTCCAACTTTATGAGGTTGAATATCCCAATGATGGGAAGAATATAACACCCATAGTTTTTGTTACTTTACCTTTTTCATGTATTTTAAAGTTATAAAATGTTTTTATTGAGTTTCAAAATTTTTTGTATGGTTTCATGGTGTTTTAAATAAATTATATATGGTTCATGGTATTTGAATAGTTAGGGGAAACCATGTTGGTTTCCTAGGTAGTTTTATGAGGTAGCGAGAAGACCCAATGGGAAGCACATAGTTGGGGAATGATTTGGGTAAACAATATGATCATGGATTTTTTAGTGGTTCCATTTTTCATAGTTGATGAAACAATTTCAGGACTGTGTGGACCAACCATTGATTCCATGGTACTTCCAATTAAAACTCACATAGTTGTTGCACGGTTTACCAAACGATGTGGCCAAACTATTTAATTTGATTAATGATATCTGAAAATTTGTTTTAAAACTCCTAAATTCTCCAAAACCCTCATTAATCATCCCCTGACATAGTATCATGAACCCCATACATATTTTAATTGATTTTGGTGATCTCATTTCCTCCGTAGGATATTTATAGTGAATCTATGAGAATTGGATCCTAGTAATTGAAGGTAATAGTCCATTTTATCTATCTCCTCCATGGCCTTCTCATTTTCTCATGAGAGGAACCCAATATTGGGGAATTAATTCATAAATCTATGGTTTATGATGCTTTGTGATGGGAATTATGTAATATCTATTTAACAGAAGGTGGTAGAGGCATGAATCTGTGAGATTTTAGTGTGATTATTTTGCATTGACCCATTTGAATTTGGTGGCTTCCTCCTCATTTCATTTTCTCATGGAACTAAAATGGTTTCAAAATAATTTTCTTACTATTTTAAAATAAAAACTAATGATAAAACCTATTTAGATTTAAATCATCCTAATTGTCCTTTAAATATTTGGTTATTGGTGACACCCACAACATGATAGATAAAATGACTTAATGGAATTTTATATAAAGATGTTTCTAGGTATCTAAAATTGGAATGGATATGTTTGTGTTCATTGATATTCATATAGTTGGGTCCTTTGGAGTTATACTTTGTCGTAGTTCTAATTTTGGGGAATACTGGATCATATTATTTACCAATTACTTGGATCTGGAGAGATGGGGTTCCAGCCTTGAGATGGACTATTCAAAGGGACCAGTTTTATAAGATATACATTTGGTTGTTATATTTCATGTGTTTGTGGGTCTATGTCAGGAGTGTTCATGGTGTAGAATATTTAATTTATTTATGTATATCTATATTCATTATTAGTTTCCACACAATTTTATTTTTTTATATTATAAATGTTAGCTAACATGCTCTTGTTTTAGTGACATGTGTAGGATATCTCAAGGTTTTCCTACTAGGTTTTAAACTCACCCCTAAATATTCACCATAATGTATATGTATGAGTTGTATGTCATGATATAAGGGGAAGATTTCACACTTCACTAGTGGATCATCCTGATGATATGGTCATTGTTGATGGGAGTTAGATCTTAGGAGTCGATAGAGAATTGGAGTCTAGAGAGATTCCATATTACTACCTTTAGTCTTTCATGTCTTGGGATTATAGTTTCCATTTCCATATTCTACTACTACTTTGATTATAATATTGTTATATTTTCTGAAGTTCTTAGTTCTTCCTCATTCATCATATATGGTTTTATTTTATTTTGTCTATTTCTGGTTGTGTGTGTTTATAGAAGGGGTAAACCATTTGATAATGATCTTCCAAAACCCTATGAATTTATTACAAATATTTTGGGTTTGAGTAGTTTCACTAAATATTAATGACATATTGGTCCTACCCAAGACAATGGGTTAGGTTTGGTATGTTACAATGTACATGTTATGATCACCCAACATAAATGTAAACTTTTTTCTGGCCTATTGAAGCTGGTTGGATATTGAGATAAGTGGTTCTAGTTTGAGGAGTTGTTCAAGATCTATTAGAGCTTCTGGGTTATTACTGAGGATTAATTTTGGAAATTTTAGTTTTTATGTTTAGTTATATCAATTATGTATGAAACTAGATTTATTGGTACTTCTTTTATATTTATTAATTGTCTTAGTTGGTGGTTTCTCATATTAATTCTTCTTAATTTTTTAAGAGTCTAATACCCCCAATGGGTGTGATTTATATACCCTCAGTGCTAGTATCTAACTCATGGCCTAAAGAAGGTGGTATTCCAGGTTTATTATATGTTTTTCTTCATTTATATCTATGAGGGGTACCTTTAGTGGGAGGGGATCATGAAAGAGTTGTATAATAGCTGATGGTTGAGAGATAAGGTGGAGTTTTAAGTTAAGAAACTAGTGGTGATACATATTTTTATAGGTAAATTGTATCAGTTAGGATTAGTATATACTATATACAAGTAATAATGGCATGGAATTTAGATTTTAGATCCTTTTATGATCTTACACAAAGACCATAATGTTTAGAAAACATGATAAGTGAAGTGATAGAGCTTTTGGGGTAGAGAACAGAGTAAGTATTATTCATCAATATTATCTATTCATGTTTCTAAATTGGGGAAAAGAGGGAAATGGGTTAAAATAAATTAAATAATTAACCTTAAAATGTTATTTTGTCCTAGGTTCAAGATTTTATAACCATTATTCTTTTATAGATATGTATCTAGGTCTATGTTTCTATTAGTTTTATGGTAAATAAAATAACTTGGATGTTCTATAGGATCACTATATAGTGAAGATTGATAAAGATGACACTTGGAGGAGGACACTATGAGAGTTTGGGTTCTAGGTTCTGTAGAAGTAAAAGGGTTTTGTTTTATAATGTATGATATAATATTTGAAAGAGCAGTTGATTTCTTTAGTTGTGATGAGTTCATGTGGGTCAGATTGATATTGGTGATTTTTTCCCTCAATGATCTCAAGGATTCAAATTTTTTGTGTGGGAAGTTTATGGATCTATTCCAGGAAGAGTTTTTATCTTCAAATACTAAGTTGGATAATCTATAATAGATTCTTACCCTTAATTGGGGGGTTCTAGTGTGGAGGACGTCAATATATTATATAATAACCTCCTGTATTATGCTTCAAAGTTTCTATGATATGAGGAGTCTTGGGTGAATCATTTTAACAGGGATTTGTGTTTATAGATACCCCGTGAAGCCACACCATTTATATTGAAGTCATAAATATAGGTGTTATCAGAGGTGTAGGTCATTAAGAGGACGTTTTATAGGTCTATATCATTATGAGATGATAGTCGCCAATATTTTCCCCAGAACATAGCTGTAGATTGTTCTCAGTTTGCACGAAAGAACAAGTTTTAGTCAGTTAAGAGTAGGTTTCATCCATCTCCAACTCATTTCATCGGATATTATAGTTCTTGAACCCCTTATAGTATAAATTTCATGGTTTTTATTAATTATAGAGGTCATGGAAACCAGAATTAAGGGTTTCTAACCTTCCTAACATGAAATCATGTGACTGGTGGTCCATTTTAGGTTAGTTGTTGCAATAGTTTGAGCCAATATCACATAAAAACAGAGATTCCCAAATTTTTATTAGTATAAAGGGGATGTGTCATGACCCGTCCTCGGGGCCCGTGCCATGACTACCCCAAGCCCGCCTTCCATAGGCCCGGGGCTGAAGACTAGCACCAAAGGCGTAAATCCCGGTAACTGGGAAGGCATTGCCTTTATAAAAGTAAACAAAACACCACAGAGTACAAGCAGAAGTAAAACACTAAGTACAAAAAGGAAGTGCTGAAAAGTAAATGGGCCCGAATACAAACCCAACTGAAAGTACAGCTACAACTGAATGAAAGTACAACAGAAAAAGACAAACAACTAGAAGAAAGGAAGCAACTCCTAGGTCATCCTCCACGGATCCTACTTGAAGGGTAGGTACAGATAGTGTATCTCCTCAATGATCTCTCCCGTCAACCCCCTCCGAGTATTGTCTCGCCGTGAAGTCCACCTCTGGATACTGACTCATCGTGTGGTCCGCCACCGGGTACCGTCTAGTCCTCGAACACTCGGCCTCCGTCATCTCTGCCCGTCGTCTGCAACCAACACAATGAGGTGCGGGAATATCCCGTGCAGGGGTGAGTATAACGATACTCAGTAGGGACCCCGGGACCCTCAAGGTCTCACTAAAACCAACAAGGATAACCACAAAGAAGATCTCAACAGATAACCTCTACTTAGGTATATGCCCATACATATACCTAACTCATCTCAGTCATGAGGAACACAAGGATCAAGGAATCAACGGATAACCACCACCCAGGTATATGCCCATACATATACCTAAGTTATCAAGTGACCCATCTCAATAATGAGGAAACACAAAGGTCTTAGACTCAGCTCAAACCAGGATTTTCATTATCAAAACCGTAACTGCTGGAGAGCCCCGTCTCTGGAGTGTACAGTGGTCCTGTCACAACTCCGAGGTACTTCTCATTGACCTAAGACTGCTGAGGTAATCCTCCTATCAAGTACTGTGGGCCTTCTACTACAACCAAGCGCTTCCCACCATGGGTCTGCTGCTTCAACCAAGCGCTCCCCCTCATAGCCTCAAGAGGTACTCCTTCTCTTGAGTACCGCGGGTCTGCCGCTACAACCAAGCGCTCCTCCACTGTGGGTCTGCTGCTACAACCAAGCGCTCACCCTTATAGCCTCCAGAGGTACTCCTTCTCTTGAGTACCGTGGGTCTGCCACTACAACCAAGTGCTCCTCCACCGTGGGTCTGCCGCTAAAACCAAGCGCTCCCCATTGGGCTATCCGAAACACACCGAGTCGATGGGTCAAGCAGTCATCAGGTCTCAGCTAGCTACACGGTCTCTGTACTCCGAACGCTCGTCTCCGGGAGGGTCCGCTCCACGAGCTGTTGGTCAATACTACTAGTATCACAAAGTTCCACGAAGAAGTATCTCAAAGGACTGCCTCGTCACAGGGGTCTCAACGCAACAGACGACGCGTGAATCGGACGCCCAGTCTGTGAGTTACTAACCTTTTCGTCCCCGGGGCCCGGTTGGTTCCGTGTGTGAACCAAACCACCCGTAACTCAACTCTACCCCAAAATCTCATAGGGTATACTCAAAGGGACCGTTTCTCAACGTGATCACCAACGCCGCTGACGGTTCGTCAAACGGACGTCTGGTCTGAAAGATGTCAGCTTTTCTGTTCCAGGGGCCCGGTTGGATTTTGGGTACAATCCAACCCGGCCACTATCCAACAGAAACCAAAACTCAGGCGAAGTACGCCAAAAGTTCCATCTCATCAGGAGGAATTCAACGATACAGACGGCGCGTCAATCGGATGGCCGGTCTGTGAGTTATTGGCTTTTTCGTTCAGGGGCCCGGTTGGTTTCGTGAGCGAACCAACTCGACCGCACTCCAACGGCATCCAAACATCAAGCGGAGTAATTCAAAAGATCTGTCTCACTTAGAGGAACGCATCAAAGTTGACGGCACGTCAATCGGACGTCCGGAGCTCAAGATATGAGCATTTCCGCTCCGAGGGCCCGGATGGTTTCGTGTACGAACCAACCTGGCCGAACCCAAAGTATTCTGAAACCTTGGGTGTGATATACTGAAACAGCCGTCTCGATCCAAGGATCGCATCGCCGATGATGGCGCGTCATTTGGAGGCCCCTAGCTCAAGTTATGATCAAAAGACCGAAAAGGTCCGGAAACAGGGGGTCTAGGCCCGGACTGACCCGGCCCGACCCCCCCTAGGTCGGCCCAAACTAGGTCGACCCGACCTGGGTCCGGGTCTTACCTGGTTGGGTGCAACCCGGCCGGCGGGTCGGCTCGGCTCGGCTCGGCCGAGTGGCCGAGCAAGGGAAGCCGCGGGGAGTGTTGCCCCCGCGGGAAGAGGAGTCGCGGCCCCGCGTGGGGACGCGCTTGGTCAGCGGATGCGGCAGAGCCGCGTCCCATGTCTCGCCGGACCCGCGCGGTCGCGGGTCTGGTCGGCCGCCGCCGCTGCGGCTTCAGCCGCGGCGGCTCCATCTGGCGGCGCGCCGGCAACCCGCGCCGCCGGTGGAGTCCGCGGGCCACCGGAGTTTCTCCGGTGGTCCGATTCCATTTCCGTCTGTGCCAGAGGTCCTCCCAGGACCCGACCTTCGCTGCAAAGCTTTCAAATCGCCCTTGCGGCCCCGTTCGTCATCGTCCGACAATCCGCACGTCAATTAACAAAACGTGCCGTCTTCGTGGTTCTCTGGCGCGACGTGATGGCGCCGCGCCCCTTCGTCGTGGCCCAACTCTGTCCGCGGAGGTCTTCGGGTTTCTCCGATGCGGTGCGACGACATCGTGCCCTTGTTCGTTTTCATGATGCGGCGCGATGGTGCCACGCATTCCTTGCCGCATGTTTCCGCGCGGTGCGACGACACTGCGCCATCCCCATTTCAATCCACATAAGAAACCCACAAGGATAAGGAGGAGGGTCTGCTCTATTTCTGCAGTCCGGCCCCCTCTCGTTAATTGATAGCAAATAGTCATATTTCACGAAGATCGTCAAGGTAATAATCACGAACAAATTAAATAATAATCCTCAACACCAATCCTCTTGAACGAACGATCCGCGGATCAACCTGGAATTGGTTGGTCCGCTCTCGTCGTTCTTTTCTCAAAAGATAATAGAACACAAAAATAAAATCCCCTACCTAAAGCGTCGTCAAGCGAGGGTTCATCGCAGATTTTCTCGTCGCAGAAGAAAGCATCGCGGGAAGGGGATTGTCGACGTCACGTCGTCGATCTCCGAGGATCCGGCGTTTTTGTCGACCTTCGTCGGAGGGCGGCGTTCTTCGTTGGCGGCGATGCGTTCTTTGCGTTCTTCGTCGAAGAATGAAGAACTTCAAGCCTTGGATATTTCTCCCAAAATACTCTCGACAAGCTAACCCCCCAAATAAAATAAGTGTATCTCTTATTTTATTAACCAAGTCATATGTTTTCATTTAATAAGATTAAAATAGTTAATTCAATTGAATCAAATGCAGCGCTTTAATCCCCTAAATTTAATAGGGCCGTTTAATAACTTATTAAACGCAAGGGTTGACTTGACATTAAGAGGGGGTGCGGGTGCATTACTTAGAGGAAAAGAAACGGTGGGGCTCGTGCGGGCCCCACCTCACAAATATCCTACCAAGAGGGTAGGATATTTTGGATTTGCACCCTATCCGCTTCAACCAAGCTTAAGTGACTTTAAGTGGCTTTTAAGTGGCTTTAAGTGAAACAAAAAAAATAAAGTTGTTGCACCACTTTATTTTATTTCTTAACTTAACCCCAAAAATTTAAAAACCACTCCCGAGCAAACGCAACTCCGGAAAAGGCGTTTCTAAGAAAATATCGGTGCTGTGATTCCATCGGTGCCCTCGGAATTTGATTCCGAGCACCGGTTCAAAAGTTAGAAAAACCCGCTCGTTCGTTCACTGAACGTACCCGAGCCAAACTTCAGAAAATGATTCCGGGCACGCCAGGCCTCGGAATCAGGTGTCGTCAGAAACTGCGTTCTTGTAAAATTCCAAAGAAAATTAAGAAAAAAAATTTCCCTTGAAATTTACGGGTCTTTATAGGATGGTGCAGGAATAAAGTATCCCTTTGATACCATTAATCAATAAGGACAATGATTAGAGTTTTTTCATTGAGGTTTTCTCTATTGGGGCCAGAGGGGTCTTGGATCTAGTTATGGTCAAATACTTACATTACCTTTTTCAGCTCCATGAGAGCCTAACATTTTATGATGTATTATTTTTCTATTTTTATACATGTGTTTATCTATTGTCTTATTCAAGTGGTATGAACTCCATTCTGATCAATCCTAGTATGTGATTTTGGATGTAATGTTGATAGAATTCTAGTGCCCTTGGTTTTGACTATTTCAATTGGAGGTCAAACTAGCATGTTTGATGTGTATAGAGACTATAAATTGGTGTTAGGGAATAAACACTATTAGAGAGACTTCCAATGTTTATGGATACAGACCTATAACATAATCCTCAACATGGATTGTTTGTATTAGATACAAGCTATTTTGGATTAGTTTTGTAAACACAATATATTCTATGAAACTGATGGAGGCCATGCGGTATTTGTTGGTGAATGAGATGCTCAGATTGGTAATAGTCATATCAAGACCTTATCTTCTTTGTGGGACCCGTTGATATTGATTTCAATATACGATCAGATAGTTATGTTTTCTAGGGTGGTAAAATACTACCCTAATTTCTCTCCCTAAGAGGTTGTGATGCTACCAATTCAACGAGAGATCGACTTTTAGATATAACTACAATAAAGTGTTTCTTTGATAATGATTTCTTTATATTTGATAGTCTCTTTTTATATGAGGGAGGTTTATATCTAAATTGTGTATCTCTTAAAGAGATGAATCATTCAATCTATTTTACCACCTTGGGGAGCTGTAGATCTATTTATGAATAAGTTGGATGAAATTACGTGGTTTTATGTTGGTTGTTTCCATTTGAACCAGGTAAAGGAAAATAACCATTATCCAATCCCATAAACTGATGATTTATTTGATGAGAAGATGGTATATAATTAGTTCTATATGATTGAAATTTGTTTTTAATATCATCGTATGAGAGTAAAGGATGAGGATATCTATAAGGGTACGTTCTGATGTTGTTATAGGAATTATGAATTCATTGTGACTCCATTTAGAGTTATCAACACTCATGTCGTGTTCGTAGGAATGATGAATAAATTTTTCTGGGATTTTCTACATATATTTTTGGTTGTATTTATTGATGAAATCCTTCTATTCTCAATGTTGGAGGAGAATCATGTAGAACACATGTGAGCTATGTTGGGAGTTCATTATTTCCATCAGTTTTTTTGGGAAGCTATGGAAATGTGGGTTATAGGACATTGAGGTCTATTTATTAGGTCATGTAATATTTCAATGTGGAGTATTTTTCGGTCCTTTAATGATTTATATGGTGGTTTCATAGGTTTCTCCAAAACAATGTTGTAGAGGTATACAAATGTTTTGGTCTTGATGAATATTAAATGAGGTTCATGCATTATTTTTCCCAAATTGTGAATCATGTGATATTTTTTACTATAAATTATTGGGAATTCATGTTGACTAATCAATTCAAGGATACCTTAAATTATTTGAATGATAATTTGCTCAGTGATATGTTTCTTCATCTTCTATTGTGGTGTTTTTTATTTGAGTTTAATTTAAATCCCTCATATATTGGATTTTCCTGTGTATTGATGAAACAAATGGTGGTTATATCTATTCTATCATAGATGTTATAGCCGCATAAATGTATCTAAGACTCATATTATCTTGATTTTTCTTCTATAGTGTTTTCCTTGATGTTTTTGTGACATTATGTCATTGTTGAACTTTTTTTTTCTTTACCGATCATAAGGGTTTTAATTATGGCTTCCATTGGTGCAACTTGAATTTTCAGAAGTGATAGTGGATGGAGTTATTACAGGACCACAACTTTGAGATTTACTTTACCCCAATTAAATGGAATGTTAAAATAGATTCCTTGAGTATGAAGTTTTTTAGTAGTATAGTGCATGATTCTAGAGACTCTTGGAGAGTGTTATAAAAGTTGGGTGTGATGCATATAAATATGAGGGTTTTTGATGGAAGAGGTTGACTTTATCATATGATAGTGAAATTTTACTTAGTGTAGTAAGTGTTGGATTCCTAGTTATTGTATTCCAAGGTAATTATTTTTCATTATCAATTTTTCAATTGTGATTCTATTGAGGGGTGGTTGAAGGATAATCAGCATAAGGTTTTGTTTCAAGGAAATATTTTCATTCTTTCAATGTTGTGTTAGGTGGTTCTTTATGAGGTCCAATGATTCCCCTTT
The DNA here is from genome assembly GCA_963277665.1 of Viscum album. Taxonomy (NCBI): domain Eukaryota; kingdom Viridiplantae; phylum Streptophyta; class Magnoliopsida; order Santalales; family Viscaceae; genus Viscum; species Viscum album. Next base: position 1,837,418,426 of record OY728161.1, read on the forward strand.
GTGGTATATCATTATGTGGAAAAGATTTATTGTGATCTAAAAGGATAGTTTCAGTGGTCTTCTGAAGGCACATAGTTTAATATTTTGTCTCTCAATGCTAATTCAGCTAGAAGTTGAAGGTTGAGCATCATGTTCTCCATGGTTTCTTCAACCGCTTGATGTTCCCCAATAGAGGTGAGAGGATATCATCATGAATTATTCACTATTTTTTTGAGATATTAGGATGGTTATTTTGTTATATGTGTTTTTATGGACCGCTTAATAAATTCATATCACTTCTTAGTTATTAAATACTCAATCTCAGTGGAAGTTTTGTTATGGAAGTATCTTGAGGATATATTGATGATTCATAGGGTTTTAAAGACTATCATCACTTATCGGGTTCCCCAGTTCACCATTAGTTTTTAGAGAGGTATTTAGTGTGATTTTGGATATCATCCATTAATTAAAAATACTTTTTATCCACAAAAGGATGATTAGAAAAAAGAAAAATATCCAGGCTTTAGAGGATATGTTGTCCACATTCATTCTAGATTTTGGTAGTGTGACACCCAAGCCTAGATTGTTCAAATGGAAACTGTGTGGGGGAAATAAAACACCTCAAGCATGCCTCGTCACATTCTATAGGCTTATGACTAGCAGTGAGGGACTAACATAATTATGGGGAGACTATCCCCCCTAAAATAAGGCCCAAGTGTCAAGCCCAAATCTAATAAAAATTCAGCATGTCCTATCTGTATGACGAACACCCAAATCCCTATAGAGATAAAACAGGGAGCCCCATGGGGAATTGAAATATATAATAAAAATAAGTAAAATAGTCTATATGATGCATCAACTAAAACATAGGATCAATAATAAATGATCTTGGCATGATAATCATTTTAGATAAAAACAAGAAACTACATAGTACATATTGAACCATAACTGAAAATAAATACACAATCTCCTAGCCAAACTCACATACCATTATATAATATACACGGTATCTAATACCTACTAATTGAACCCTGAGTTCGAATCCATGAAATACCTATGTTCTAAGAGAAAACAAGAAATTCTAATCACAAACATCAAAACTCAAGTCATTTACATGGGTAAGTGGTGAGTCTAATGAACTAGTAGGGATCCACAATTCCTTAATGTTTTAGTGTCCCTATGATAAAAAATATGTGAATTAGTTACATATATGAGGTGAAGTCATGTCACGAAAGAACAAAAATCTAAAATATAACTCATAACTTATACATAATAACACAATTTAGGTCGCCATGTTCCAATTGGGCCACTACAACACCTAACCCTGCCTTCTTCAGAACAATTTTGGAAGGAATAGATTCACCTCATATCATAACCCAAATCATTCATGAACACTTTAGGTAGATGTTATTCATACCCATTTTATTTGTCTCATTTTCGTAAGTAATATTCAGTTGGAAACAAAGTATAATATATAACACATGGACCACACCATACTAATTAGGATACAACCACATCAAGCACAATGACCCGTTCCTACACACTCAACCGAGGTCCCAACCAAGAACAATTTCCCATCATTTAACACTAAAGGGTTGTTAGTTCAATCACACCAGCCAATCCCCACACACTTAATGGAGGGAAATCAAGCACATTGATCCTTACCCACACATTCATGTGAGGTCACATCAAGAACATGTACCCATCATCACACACCTAATGGTGGTTAAAACAATCAAAATTACCCATCCACACATACTCATGGGAGGTCACATCAATCACACTAACACATCCTAACTCACTCAAGGGGGTCACATCCAGAAATTTTTCCCATCCTTACACAACTAAGGGACACCACATCAATCTAAATAACCCATTGGATCACACTAAAAGGAGTTCAGATCAAGTACATAAATCCAATACTCTATAGGTTATGTAAAATAGGTATATAGTCATAAAATTGATGTAATAAAAAATAAAGCAAATATACCATATCATAACTCACTAAATAAACATCAATACACTAGTCACTCGAGACCTTATAACACATCTCAAACATGTCCCCAAAATCATATCTACCCTCTTAGGGTTTTATTATATCCCCTTAGAAAACCCCACCACTTTGACACTAAATTGTTTTTCACACATGGATGTACACACAATCCATATGTAATCACAAATTGAATCACAATAATAACAAATTCTTTATAATATGGGGAACTACCCTTATCGAGAAAAATGAACTAAAACCAACTCAATTATACCTCCTGGTATTTCCATTGGAAACCTTGTAAAATTCAATTTTAGTGCCATTTTAAATGGAATTTATTTTCATCTTACTTATGATAGTCCCTTGGACAGAATCCCATAAAAATCACTACAAACCCTATGCTTATTTTGAAATTCCCTTTCAAAAACTCATTTCAAAAACCACCAATTTCCTTTGAAATTTTCAACTTAATACAATTATATTTTTTAAATCACATATTAAAAATTCATGATTTTACTTTTAAATCCATTGCATGATTCTAAAAATCTATAAGTAGAACCAATAGTGCTCCTTCGACCAAGCCACCACCACCAAACCATTATGGAAGATATATGACCATTTTTGACTATTAGGCTAATGTGAGCATATCCCATCCTTATGGAGAAACATACATAAGATAAGTAAAACGAAAGAAGAAAATACTAAAAAGGAACACATTAATAAAATAAAAAAATAACCAAGAGACTAAAATAATGTCAAGGCCCTCTACCCCAACAAATTTTAATTCCTTTAATTCCCATCCTGACCATCACTGCCAAGGCTCATCCAAAAATATTATGAATTCTCAAGAACATATCCTATACCAAAACATTGAAAAAAATTATTTATAACATTTTATTCATTGTTATTTAACAAATGTAAACAATTTATAAATAAATTTACAAAATGAAAGAATTATTTATAATTCCTATAAACTAACTAGGTATCCCTATACTACTAAAACCCTTAAAAATGTTGAGCGATTTACTCTTGGAACTCTCCCAAACCTAGGAAACACAAAGAACCTATATTATATAACTCATTAAATGAAAAAAATTACAAAAAGTTTCTAAAAACCTAAATAATCACACTAAACAACATACCTTACAATGTATGATGAAAAAAATAATATTTATGGGCTCTCATGACATATTTTATGACCCACAAAAGAAAGTGATATATGTTGAAAAAAATTCTCATTTCATCAGAAAAACTATCCATCTAAACCCTAACCAAAAAAATATTAACAATTAATGACAAGGGGAAAGAGAGGATATATCTTAACCTAAAATAGTGGGATAAAATAATTCCAATGAGGTAGATCAAGGGGCGTTGAGGCGAGGGGGGAGGGTTTGGCCTCCCCTTTTCTCATACATCCAATGAGAAGAATCCTGAGGTTGGGTTTCCAATTAAGAACCCCCTTATCCCTTAAAAAATAAAAACACTAATTCACAACATGAATATGCATTCATATCATGAAGCCTTCTCCATTCCTGAGGAAAAACCCTCTACCCAACACTTTCATGACATGAACCAGGTTCATGACATGAATGACCTAATGATACTACTTTTAGTATAACAGTCACTCTGACCCTACTCTGACACCCTATTGAACACCCAATGTAGAGACCTAGGCTTGAAGTACATGGAAATTACATTTATTTTTTGGAATACGTAATAAATTACACAAAATATATGTCAAATGACAGTATTAGTATAGTGTATTCAGAACTCGGAACATAACTTTCTAACTTGGTGAAATATCTTCGACGTATCCAATAAATATCTTCCCCTTTTGTTTTCCTACCTAAAACATTTCTTTATATATTGGGGAAAAGAAAAAATAAAAAGGGTGAGATAAAATTCTCAGTAATGGTAAACATAGAGAACATAAAAAAACCTTAATCATTTGAAGATAAAAACACAAACATAATGTTTAAACATCAAATTCTTGAATCATAAGATAAATCTTGGCAGTACATAATGCATGGATCATAAATGAAAATTAAACATGATAGAATATAATTGGAATAAAAACATGTAATTGTGGGAAAATAATAAGAACATAATATAATTTCCATAGTATCCAGGTCATTGCTTCCAAGACCATAATAGTGGAAAAAGTCCATTACTGAACCGGATTTACTTTCCATTCCAGTCATGTATTATTGAACATAATATACTTGTTGTTAGAGCCTTGTATTATTTAACCATATTTACTTACCATTCCAATCATGTCTATTTCATGAGATATAAATATTTACCCAACGGTTTTGAGGGAGATATAGGTACCAACCATCTGATAATGAAATCATTCTTTCATGTTCCACAAAAACATAAATCATTCATCATAGAACAACCCATGAAATAAAAAGGTATTCTTAAACATCATTTCATCATAACATAATCCATATAAGATAAATAGAATTCATAAAAATAATTACATCATAAAAAAATAAAATCAATGTAGTAATAGGGAAATAAACATAACCCTATGTCATCTTATATGGAAGATGATTTTGATAAAGCACTTGAACTAAATTCTTGTGAAAAATATCCTTTCTTCTTAAAAAACGTTTTATTTTCTCAAAATGTCGTGAGATTTTAAAAGAAAATAATTTAATTGAAAATAAAAATGAAATGTTATAAAGGAATATTAATGGAAATAATTCATTAAGAGAGCCAATAAAATCTATTCATTATGTATAAGCTAAAAATACATTTCCCTTGTACTTTTTTTCAGATAAGTCAAAAAGTTACTCGTATGGTAAACGAATGAAAGATTCCTTCCAAACAATGTAGTAAAAGTTAAAAATGGGTAAAAACGAATTTAAAAATACATAGAATAATTATAAACCTTTTATGAAAACTTTTTTTTATAAAATATGGACATAGATGATAAATATACCATAGTAAATACTTACGAATAAACTATCTCGAATAAAAATGAGATTTAAAAATTATCCCTTACATTAGCTCTGATTTATTCCTTATGTTTATGAAACTCTTGTATAGTGGGTTTAAACATATTATTAACTTTTAACATAACCATAATAATATTTATTATATCATATATTATTTACATATGACTTTATATTACCCGTTCACTTGTCAATTATATGTTAAAGCAACGTTTTGGGTAATAATCGTTCTTTTATGATATGCGTTTGGACTTTTATTCTTTATATTATTGACTAGATCATGATTTATGTACTTCAAAATGTAAACCATGATTTATATATCATATATATTCAGTAAATATATATATAATATATATAAATTAAATTGAATACACCGTTCACGTAGACGACAGGCCGTACGTACACATGAACGTTGTTTTCATTTCTTTATTTAATTGAATGAAATTAATTAAACAAAATATATATATACATAAATAAAGTAGAATTAATATTTAATGTATTTCATAATTATTTATTATATATACTTTATAATAAATCTTGAATGGTTAACGTGGATAATTAATCTCATTGCGTCGTGGAGACGGTAAGTCGTACGTACGCACGAGCGACTATATCTTTACCATAATTTTTGAATAGAATTTAAGTGAATTGTGTATAGTATCTCAGAATTAGTATCATGTTATAATAATCCTATATATTTTTTATTTCCACCATTATACCCATCCATGTAAGGTGGTGGTGAAAAATAGGTTACACCACGGTGTGGAGACGGTAATCCATACGTACGCATGTGTGGTGATTTCATTTTTCGTAAGATGGATAGAAGGTTAAATAGGTTTGTTTAATTTTTATAATAACATATTACTATATGATTTATACTAATTTTTTTACTTTATAATGAAAAAACTAATTAAGAGGATATAGGAAAAGAAATAAATTGTAAAGAGTCGGTAGAAAAGATTATATCTTCCTCGACTTGCCTCCTTTCAATTTCTTATTAGAGAACTATAGTTAGTATTTTGAGAAAACCAACACATATATAATGTTACTAGGGTAGTTTATTAGACAAATGGGTAGCGTTTGGTGGATCTTGGAGGCTCAAAATGGGGTAAAGAGGAGATGGAGGAGGTGACCATTTATAAGAGAGGAGAGGGGAACTTTAGGAAACTCTCAAAATATTAATTTATTATAAATTCAATTTTGATTAAAATTGGTACAAAACTCATTTAATTAAAATATAGGATGATTTTGGTTCAAATAAAAATCATATAATAATTTGTATACTAGTTTTGAATATTTTTTTATTCTTGTCTTTTTTGTTTAACCCTTATTTTACCCTTTTTAATCTTACTGTGATACAATGTTATTTACACATTCTGGGTTAATGTAATTACCATATCATGTAAAACGACCCAAAAAAGTTATTTATGAAATATTTAGACTTATATTAACAATTTTTACTAATCATATATATTTATTAATTTAATCTCATTTAATAAAGTATTTTATATTTTAAGATATAAATTATGTCAATTAATAACACTATTCATACTTGCCTTTTTTAAAAATTCATAACAACCTGATTGCTAAGAAAATAAGGCATTAAATAAAAGATAATATGTAAATTTCATCCAAGAAATTCGTGTATATCATCAAAATATTCAAATTAAATTTATTTTAATATTTATAAATTGATTTATTTGAATCTTTCATTAATGATGTAATCACTACATCATAATTATGTCATAAATCAATATATTTATATAATGTCTAAAAATTATAAATAAACTATCATGTTGTGTGAAATATCTTTAGATTTATGATGACTATTTTTATAAATATATATTAGTTATATAACCCTATATACAAATTAATTTACTAAAAGATATATGTTTAGGTTATAATTATCTTTACTATAAATTATTTCTTCTAAAATGTCATTTTCACATCCAAGTGAATCCATGGGGTCCCAAAATCGACCCAAGGATTCCCATTGCTAGAAATATCACATCTAATAGGATTAGAACATGTTTTAGGGTAGTTTAATATTATTATAACTTTAATTTTTTACCCTTATTTATCAGGTTTACCCTTTAACAATTGTAAATAAAATAATTACTGAAGTTACTATTCATAATGTCCATAAATATAAGGTACCTATTTACACAATTTTAATCTTCTGATTCAAAATATGAAATCCATTTTTCTAAATTCAAAAAACAGAAGTTGCATTAATTTATTTAAAATCAATTCCCATTGTCAAAACCAAGAGGCGGGTTTTTAAGAAGTAATAACTAGCAAAACATTGACATATTTTTATGCGCAATTTCAATGGAAAATTACTTACAATGACCAAAATTGGATTAAATTATAAAACAATAATATAATTACACATTATAAAATTATAAATATAATATAACTATATAAATAAATTATATAAAAAGAAGTTTTGAATTAAAATACAGTATTTTTTCACTATTCATTAAAATTGTAATATTATTAGAAAAATACCAAAACGTTTAAAGAAAACTTAATTTTTATGTCCTCATTCCAAATAATAACTTTATTTTTTCCAATTTAACTTATAAAAGTGTCAAAAACTATATTTAAAATGAATTCTCCATCAAAAGATGGTAAAATGGCATTTTTTGAAAAATACTTCTTTTATCCAAAAAAAATTAATTTTGTTCTCATATAATGTTCTAGAAAATGTGCAAGATGAATGATAATGTTATTTAAAATTCAAAATATTGTTAATACTATTCATAATGTATAGTTTATATACCATTAAATATTAATATTTTAATAATATATCATTGTTGAGTGAAACTCGGTATCACGTACAACGGAAGACATCGAGGAAGTTCACTCTTGCGTGTAACGCAAGACAAGTATGTGAAATATTATTTTTTTTATTGTTTATAAGATAATTCAAACATAGTTCATTGAAAAAATATATATACTCAGTGTTTCATGAAATGAATTCTACTAAAATAACTTGAAATTATGTGTAACACAAGCCTAGAATAGTGTTACATATACTACAAGATAATTTGGTGTTGCATATAAATCAATATAATATTTTTTCAGATTACAAAAAAATACATAAAATAAATTAAACATAATATATATCATGAAATCTCAGAGTGTTACATTCTACCCCCTTAAAATTTATTTCACCCTCAAAATTCTTCGGGGTTATAAATGGATTTCTACTTAAAAGTTTCTTTACTGAATACCCACATCATAAAAAGGGATACTAAAACATCATTTTAAAAAAGGAATGTTAGAAATATAATAGTTACCCAAAGTAACTCGTAACTAGGTTTCCACATAAGAGAACATAGGTGATAAGTGAAAATATGGATATAGATGGGAAATCTAACCACAAAGTTTCGAGATTTTTCCTTTAACTCCACCTTTTGTTTCTTGTCAAAACCATGAGATGGATATGTAACACCAACATATAGTTCTACCTTGATAGAACAAATCACAATATCTTCGTAGATACTAATGTCTCATACATATATTTCCTTTTGAATACTTGGTTTCAAGCCACTGAAGAATCAATCAACTTTACTTTCAGGTTGGATGATAAAGCCAAAAGCAGACCTTGAAAGCCTTGTAAAATTCACATCGTATGTACCAACAGATTCATCATCCTTTTTCATAGGCTCAAGGAACTCATTTTCCATCTTTTTTCGAAGAATACGAGAGAATTAAATATTGAAATATTATTTTGTGAACTCATTCCATTCCATGGATTCAATTTCTTTTTTGTACCTTGTATTCTTAATAAGAGTCCACCACTGGTCTGCGTCACCTTCTAAATGGTAAATATCCAAAATGAAATTTTAATGTTCCAAACAACAAAGTATGGAAAATATCTTTTCAATAGTATTGATCCATTTTTTAGAAACAAGTGGATTAGAAGACCCACTAAATAAAGGTGGACGTTACCTCCTGAAGGAATCAATAGAATGTTGTTCCCATATCTTCTCATTTGAAATTCTATAATGATTCATATATTGTGTAGGTATAGAAATAATATTTTTCACTCAATCTCCCATAACATTCTATTGTTCAGGAGAACAATCATTGCATTTCCCAGTTCATTGATCATTAACACAGTTCATTTGGGTTCCATCCATTGTGTAAACCCAAAGGAATATTGTGAGAGGAAAAAACATACTAGGAAAACAACATAATAAAGGGGCAGTACTTTCAATATCTAACATATTAGGTTTAATACTAGGTTATTCATGATCATTTCCATAATTCTAGGACTATAACCTATATTTATACTTACCTTTAGAGACATAACTAAGGAGGCCTAAGAAATATCTCTAGAGATCTCACTAAAGTTTTCACATCCTAGTTTCCAAAGGTTAAATAAACCTTCTCTCCAATACCAACCTTAGATACCCAATCTTGACGTACATGGAAATTATATTTATTTGGAGAAATATGTAATACATTACACCAAATATATTCCCAAATACTGTATTAGTTTAGTGGATTTGGAAACTCGAAATATAATCTTCTATCTTGGTGAAATATCTTTAATATATCCCATAAAGATCTTCCCCTTTTGTTTTCCTACCTAAAAACTTTATTTATATACGAGAGAAAATAAAAAATAAAAAGGGTGGGATAAAATGATTAGTAAGGGTAAACATGGAGTACATAAAACAAACCATAAAAGTTTTGATGTAAAAACATGAACATAAATTTTTAAAATTAAAATCTTGAGTCGTGAAATAATTCTTAGCAGTACGTAAGGCATGGATCATAAATGAACATTAACCATGATAGATTAGCATTGGAATAAAAACATGTAATTGTGGAAAAAATAAGAAAATAATATGATTTTCATAGTATCCAATGCATTTCTTCCAAGACCATAACAGTGGAAAAAGTACATTACTGAACCGGATTAACCTATCATTCATGTCATATATTACTGAACCAGATTTACCTGATATTCCAGCCCTATATTACTGAACCATATTTACTTTTCATTCTAGATATGTCTATATAATGAGATATAAATCTTTACCCAATTAATTTGTGTGAGATATAGGTACCACCCATATTATAATGAAATCATTCTTGCATGTTCCACAAAATCATAAATCATTCATCATCTCACAAACCATGAAAGAAAATGGGATTCTTAATCATCATTTCATCATAACATAATTCATATAAGATAAATTTAATTCACAAAAATAGTTCCATCATAAAAAAATCAAATAAAAGTAATAATAGGTTTATAAACATAACCCGATGTCATCGTATTTGGAGAATAATTTTGAAAAAACACTTGAACTTAATTCCCGAGGAAAATATCCTTTCTGCTTCAAAAACATTTTAATTTCTCAACATGCCATGAAATTTTAAAATAAAAAAATTTAATTGAAAATAATAATTAAATATTATAAATTAAGATTCGTTATATTATTATTCCATGAAATCATAAAAAACCATTCATGTCGTATAAGTTAGAAAAACATTCCCCCTATAATTTTGTCAGAAATGTCAAAAAAGTTACTTGTATGGTAAAAGAAATAAAGATTCCTTCCAAACCATGTAGTAAAAGTCAAAATGGGTAAAAAGGAATTAAAACATACCTATAAGAATAGTATAAATTTTATGAAATTTTATTAGAAAACATGTACATGGATGATAAATATACCCCAAAAAATACTTACGAATAAACAATCTTAGAGAATAATGAGATTGAAAAATTATCCCTTAACTTAGGTAGGGTTTCTTCCATATGTGTCTGCAACTCTTGTATAAAGGGTTTATAAATGTTATTAACTTTTAGAAAGGACAATAATAATATTTATTACTTAAAATATGATTTACTTATGACTTTATATTACTCATTCATTTTTCAATTCCAAGTTAAAGCAACATTTTTGGTAATAATAGTTTTATATATCTTATGTGTTTGGAATTTTTATTCATTATATTATTACTTAGATCAGGATTTATGTACTTATATAATGTAAAAAATTATTTATATATCATATGTGTTATGTATAAAAATATATATATAATATATAAATAAATTAAATGGAATACACCATTCATGGAGATCGTAGGTCGTACGTACGCATGAAAATTATTTTCATTTCTTTATTGAATTGAATGGAAGTAAGTATATGAAATATATATATACATAAATCTAGTAGAATTATTATTTCATACATTTCATTATTATTTATTATATATATTTTATAATCTTTCTTTAATGGTTAACGTAGAGAATGAATCTCATCGCGTCGTGGGGAAGGTAAGCCGTACGTACGCACGAGTAACGATATCATTCCCATAATTGTTGAATGGTATTGATGTGAATGGAGTATAGTATCTCATAATGATTATCAAGTTATAATAATCATATATAGTTATTATTTCTACCATTATACCCATCCATGTAAGGTGCTGGTGAAAAACAGATTACACCACGGTGCGGAGACGGTAAGCCGAACGTACCCACACGTGGTGATTTTGTTTTTCATAGGGTGGATAGACGGTGAAATAGTGTTGTTTAATATTTATAATAACATATCAGTATATTATTGATACTTCTTTTATTACATTATAATGAAAAAACTAATGAAGATGATGTAGAAGAAGAATGAAATTTGAATGAATCAATATAAGAGATTACCTCTTCCTCGACCTACCTCGTTTAAATCCCCTCTTAGGGCACTAGAGTTGGACTTTTGAGAATACCATCACCTATAGAATCTGAATAGGGATGTTTATAAGATAAATGGTTAGGGTTTTTTAGATATTTATGTCTCAAAATGGAGTGAGTTGGAGAGGGAGCAGGTGCCATTTTATAAGAGAGGAGAGGGGCACTTTATGAAACTCTCAAAATATTACTTTATTATAAATTCAATTTTGATTAAAAATGGTTAAAACTCGTGTAATTAAAATATAATATAATTTTGGTTCGAATAAAAATCATAAAATAATTTTTATACATGTTTTTAATATTTTTTATCCTTGTCTTTTTGGTTTAACCCTTATTTCACCATTTTTAATCTTACTGTGATATCATGTTATTTACACATTGTGGGTTAATCTAATTACCATATCTTGTCAAACGAAAAAAAATGTTATTTATGACATATATGGACTTATATTAACTATTATTACTAATCTTAGATTTATAGGAATTTAATATCATTTAATAAACTATTTTATGTTTCAAGTTATTAATTATGTCAATTTTGGGAACTATTCATACTAGCCTTTTTTTAAAATTCATAAAAACCTTATTGCTTTGAAAATAAGGAATTAAATCAACTAAAATAAGTAAATTTCATCTAAAAAAAGTTTGGATGGCATAAAAATGTTCAAATTAAATTTATTTTAATATGTATATATTCATTTATTTGAATCTTTTATTAAAGAGGGAATCACTACATCATAATTGTATCATAAATAAATATATTTATCTAATGTCTAAAAATTATAAACAAAATACCATGATATATGAAATAGTATTTTATTTAATAATTAATATTTATAGACATTGATATCAGTTATATAACCCTGTATTAAAATCTATTTTCTAAAATATATATGTTTAGGTTATAATTATGTTTACTTTAAATTAATTCTAATAAAATGTCATTTTCACATCCAAGTGAAACCATGGGGTCCCAAAATAGACACAAAGATTCCCATGGTCAGAAATATCCCATAAAATAGGATTAGTACATGTTTTAGGGTAGTTTAATATTATTATAATATTATTTTTTCCCTTATTTACCATATTTACCCTTTAACCATGGTAAATAAAATAATTACTGAAGTTACTATTCAAAATGTATAAAAATAAAATGTACCTATTTACACAATTTGAACCTTTTGATTCCAAATATGAAATCAATTTTTCCAAATTAAAAACATAGAAGTAGTATTAATTAATTTAAAATTAATTTTTGTTCTCAAATCCAAGAAGTGGATTTTCAAGAAGTAATAACTATCAAAAGATTGACATGATTTTATGTGAAATTTCAATCTGAAATTAATTACAATGACTAACATTGGATTTAATGATAAAAAATATCCAAATTACACTTTAAAACCAATAAAAAATATAATTGACCTATATAAATAAATTAGATAAAAATGATGTTTCGAATTATAATGTAGTATTTGTTCACTCTTCATTAAAATTTTAATGTTATTAGAAAAATACCATAACTTCAATAAAAGTAAATTTTTATGTCCCACTTCCAAATAAGAAGTTTATTTTTTCAAATTTAACTTATAAAAGTGTCATAAACTATATTTAGAATGTTTTACCCATTAAAAGGCTGTAAAAATGAATTTTTTAAAAAATACATCTTTTATCCAAAAAAATTTGATTTTGTTCACATATCATGTTCTAGAAAATATAAAAGATGAATGATAATGTTATATAAAATTACAAATTTGGTTAATAATATTCATAACATCTAGTTTATATCCCATTAAATAATAATATTTTAATAATATATAATTTTTTAGTGAAACTCGATATCGCGTACAATGCAAGTTATTGAGGAAGGTTTCTCTTGCATGTTACGCAATCCAAGTCAGTACAATATTCCTATGGTGTTGCGTATAACATAAACAAAACATAGTTCCTTGAAAAAAAATATACTCGGTGTTGTATGAAATTAATTATGTCAAAATAACATGAAATTAAGTGCAACACAAGCCAAGAATAGTGTTACGTATACTACAAGCTAATACGGTGTTGCGTATTGCGCAAGCTAATATTGGTGTAGCGTAAAAAACAATACATAAATGAAATTAAAAATAATATATCTCATAAGATCTTAGGGTGTTACACACAAGAAACCTATCAAGCATTAAATATCACCTACAAACACATGTTAATGACATTAAAATTATGGAAACTCTACTGGATTCCTAGTTTACAAAAAAATCTATTCACTAAATGAAAATTTTAAATTTTCCTCTAAAATTTACAACTCATAATGATATTGTATTTTATAATCTCATCACCATAATTATTCTGTTCTTTGATAATTTATGGTAGTTATCTAATGAAGAACATCAACCTACCTCATTCATCAATTATGTGTGGATTCTTTGTGTCGCATATCCAAATTTCCAATACTCGTTCACTTCATAACTCTACAACCATGCATAGATATACAATATTTTCTCAAAAATTACTGATTTGATACTCAAAACTCATCAATTTCATCCCAAAAAATACTATAGATATATTTTCCACCTTACGACATCCAAATCCTTTCAGCCACACCTTTCATTCCTCCTATAATGAATTTCTACTCAAATATACTGGTCTCACCCACTAATGCATCAATGCATCACCTGAATATAATGTGTAATGCCCCAAACCTAGTTACCCAGAGTCGGTGCATTATTACATAAAATTGGAATTATACAAGGAATCATGTCCCAAAAGACCGATCAGTTTAGTAGCCTTGTAAATACATGATACATTCATAAGTTTTATATTACATCATGAAATAAAAACATCAACAAAATTTTGTCCCCTTTTGAACACACTTATATACTTAGACTATCCCTATAGGTCAACCATAAAATACTTCTTCACATCCTTGAAAAAATAAAACATAGAAAGGGGTGAGCTCAGATGCTTAGTAAAGATAACAATAGAGTGGAAACTTTCATAAATAAGCATAAACATTTAAGGCAATGTATAAGAATAAAATAAAAGTATTTTCAACTTAAACTTCAGAATAATATGGAAAATATAAAATCAAATAATTTTATTTTCTTATTCACATAGATATTCTACTACTCGAATAATCACATGAAATATCAATAGCCACTTTTATAATGATGGAATGCATAATGCTAGACTTCATAACCACATAGTCAATGCATTGTTCCAATTCTACAAATAAGATTTAGTCAAGGACATGTTCCAAGACACTAGTTTGTCTCATGAGACCTACGGATGCATCAAGTAGCTATAGTAGGCTCCACCGGTCACTTACTAAGCCCAATGCATTCCTCATATGAAAAGTTTTAAACATAACATAAACATTCGTATTAAAACTAAAATATGAAATGTAAATATTTTATACATAAACCATGAATGGTATAAAAATAACACATCCAGAGTAAAACATATCACAAAACCTTCAACGCAGTATGGAAGATTTGTATCATAATGAATCAATATGAAAAAAGTGTAAAATCTATTAAAGTGTGTTGACATAGATGAAATCAAAACTATTTGAGAGTAATATCTATATGTTTTCTTGATATCATTTAAAAGTCAAATAATTATAAAAGAAAAAAATTATTTAGAAAAAATTATTATAAGCTTGTAAGGGAATATTATAAGGTGTTATAATGGCAGAAAATAGCCACACCTGCCGTATAAGTTAAAAAAAGACATTCTTACCTTAATTTTGTCAAAAAAGTCATAAAGTAACTTGTTTGGAAAATGACAGAAATATTCCTTTCAAAATATATAATGTCAAATAAGGGTATAAATGACTTTAACTCATAGTCTAGTAAATTTGAAAAATATTTGGAAATGAATTTTTATGAAAACACGGATGTGGGTGATAATGAGGTCCTTGTGGATACTTACATAAAAACAACCTCGGATAAAAAAGATATTGCTCAATTAATCCTTAACTTGTACTTTTATTTAGTTGATGGTATGTTAAACTCCTTCATAACAGTAAATACATTGTTATTAAACTATAAAAGAACCATATACATAAATATGACATCATATATGATCTTCTAATATTGCTTTGTTAATAATATTTTCGTATTATCGTCGTTTCAGGTTTTAACTGATTCGTTTTACTTTATATGTTTTGTTATGTAAGTCATGTTTGTTATGGATAGGATGTATTTGATTCATATCCAAAATTATATAATTTTTTTAAACATCATTTTTAATCATCAAATGAAAATTAATCTTGAATGGTTACAATGGATAAATGAATCTCATCGAGTTCGTGGGGACGATAATCTGTACGTACGCACGAAAGATAATATCATTATTTTGACGGTGAGATCATGTGTAATTGGATGTTATATCATATGAAAAAAATCCTTAACATGTTATATTTATTATTAAATCAATTATACTCATTATTATACCCATCTAAATAATAATATCTTGAATAACAAATCACAACGACGTGGATACTGTAAGCCGTACGTACGGACCTATGGTGAATCTTTCATTCATATAATGGATAGAATAATGAATATGGTTGTACCAATTTTATAATAACATCATAGTATATAGAAGATATTGGAGTTGTTATTTTATAATGGAAACAAAAAATAAAGAGGAAGTGGATGAAAAAAATAACATGAACGAAGTGATAAAATATTTACCTCTTCTTCAGGTTCTTCCTTTTAATTTGATCAGAAGGGATCCTTAGAATGGCTTTATAGACAATGGAAGGCCTCTAGGATGAAGGGGGGATAGTTGAGAGGATATTTGGGCAGTGTATGGTAATTACAATATCTCTTTGTATTTTTATATTATATGGTTAATAAACTTACAATAACAAGCCAAGAAAACCTCAAGTGGTTAATTATTAATATATATAACCTTATCTAAGTCATTTTTCTGAAACTTATATTTTTAGGAATATTATATCAATTAATAATATAATATTTGTTTTAAAAACTCTTATATGTCAATGTTTACTCTATTTGGTATTTTATTTTTGTTAATGTCATAACAAAATGATTACCTCAAAAAAAATTCATTTAATAATCCATAAAATGTCATATTAACCTATAATATTAGTTTAATTCCTCAAAAGTTTCAAATTATATTTATTCATATATTTACAATATTAATTATTTTAATCATTCATTAATAAGGTAATTACTGCATCATCATTGTGTCATAAATAAATTTACTTATTTAATGTCTAAAAATTATAAATAAAATACCATTATTTAGGAAATATTATTAGATTTATAATGAATATTTATAGTCTAATTAATCTTTTTTATAACCCTATATTAAAAATGTTTTAGTTATGAAAACATGAATTTAACACTTTTAACTCTTCTTTGAATTAAATAATAATAAATGTCCTAATCGAATCCAAGTGGACCTAAAAGGATATACTTTTATTCCTAAGGTTTTCTTTGGTCTAATAACACTTATCCAATAGAATTAGGACATGTTTTAGGGTAATAATAATATAATTTATACCTTTAATTACCCTATTTACTTTTAACAGTGGTATATAATAGTTAAAAGTTGTTATTCACAAAAATTTATTTTCATCTTATTGAACCTCATTTTACTTACTGATAATAATTGTTTCTCTCAGATTTTTGAAATTCAACTCACAGAAGTAGTAAAATTATGTTTTATGCAAATTTGCAAATGCTCCTAGGAGGTGGGTAAAAGACGGTAAAAAGTTCAATAAAACTTTATATATCTAAAATTATTATAAACGGACTCCAATGAATTACATTGAACGTATATAGGTATTATGTATTTATTTTGACTAAAAATAAATTTAAATAAAATAATTATTATTTAAATAAAAATTCGGTTTTAAACAATAACTCAGTGTTTATCACTATTCATCAAAAATTGAAAGTTTTCAGAAAAATTCCAAAAATTTACCCTATGCTCATTTCAAAAAAATGAAGTCCATTTTGAAAGGTAAAATTTATTAAATTTCAAAAAGTGGGTATTACTATTAATAATGGCTAGTTTGATTGTTTGTGGTGTTGTTGAACACAAAGTTGCGCACATCACAAGATATTGTATTATTCAAAGGCAAACATATCATGGATATTTGGGGTGTTACATTCTCCCCCCCTTAAAATAATTTTGTCCTCGAAATTCCTAGAATATTACCTTATAAAAAATTTGGGTGGTTCTTTATCATATGTTCGTCGGGTTTCCACATTGCCTCTTCCATCATATGGTTTCTCCATATAACTTTTACTAGACGAGTCGTTCGGTTTCTCAGCACTTGTTCTATTATATCTAGAATCTTGACAGGCTCTTCACAATAAGATAGATTATGTTCCAGTTCAATTTTCTTCTAGGCGAGTACATGCGTTGGTTGAGGCATGTATTTTCTCAACAACGGTATGTGGAACACATCGTGAACTTTGGAGAGACTTGGCGGCATTACCAAATGGTAAGATACAACCCCAATTCATTCTAGAATTTTGAAAGGTCAGATATACCTGGGACTTAATTTACCCTTCTTACCGAATCATATAACTCCCTTCCATGGAGATACCTTCAAGAAAAAATGATCTCTTACCTGAAATTACAAATCCTTCATTTAGTTATCGGTATAGCTCTTCTTCCTAAATTGAGTTGCTTTGATGTGGGTTTGGATAACCTTCACCTTTTCTATTATTTACTCCACAAGATCTGAGCCTACAAGTTTTCTTTCACCAACATCATCCCAACAAGTTGGTGTGCAACATCTCTTTCCATATAACGCATCATATGGTGCCATCTGAATACTTGAATGGAAGCTATTGTTATAGGAAAATTCTACCAGAGGTAAATATTGATCTCATATAAATTGAAAGTCAAGTGAGAAAGATCTCAACATGTATTCTAAGGTTTGAATAGTCCATTCTGATTTTCCATCAGTTTGAGGGTGGTAGGAAGTTCTCTAACGAAGTTTAGTATCCAGGGCTTCCTAGAGACATTTCCATAATATTGATGTAAAATGGGGATCAGGATCAGAAAAAAATCGATAAGAGAACTCCATGAAGTCTCACAACTTCATTAATATATAGTCTTGCTAGAAGTTCAAGTGGTAAATCTTCTCTTATAGCAAGAAAATGTGTTGACTTGTTAAGATTATCAATAAAGACCCATATTGCATCATTCCTTCTTGGAGTTTCTGTTAGCCCCATGAAAAATTCCATCGTAATATTATCCCATTTCTACTCAGGTATGGGAAGAGGTTGCATGACTCTTCTAGGATGTTGTCTTCCAGCATTCACTTGTTGACAAACTATACATCTTGACACAAAATCAGCTATCTCCCTATTCATGTTGTCCCACCAAAAATGTTCTTTCAAATCTCTATATATCTTGGTGCTCCCAGGGTGTATAAAAAAATTAGAGCTATGGGCATCATCCAACAATTCCCTTTTCTAATCAGGTATATCGGGAACACAAAGTCTCTTCCCAAATTTTAAAATCCCATCTTCATATACGAAGACGATAAATCTCTCATCATTCACAACATTAATTTTATTTTGAAATTCCTCATCATCAGTCTGAGAACTTTTTATTCTTTCTAAAAATGATGGTTTGGAAACCATTTAAAAAAGCATTGATGTTTCACCTTACATGGTTATTCCCATATCCATTTTTACTAGATCCATATATATATGATCCTTTTTAACTCTAATCTTGTTCGAAACTCTATAATACATTCTACTCAAAGCATCTCCCACCTTATTGGCCTTTCCCGGGTGTTAGTGTATAGTGAAATTATAATCATTGAGTAGTTCAAGCCATCACCTTTTCCTCATGTTGAGTTCCTTTTGTGGAAAAATATACTTCAAACTCTTTTGATCGGTATATATCTCATATTTTTTACCACAGCGATAGTGTCTCCATATATTCAAGAAAATATTATAGCTTCTAACTCAAGATCATGGGTAGGATAGTTTTTTCCATGAATTTTTAGATATCATGATGCATATACAATAACCATATCATTCTGCAAAAGGACCCAACCATGTATGTTCTTTCAAGAATCACTATAAATATCTAACCCATCATTCCCTGATGATAAAGTCAAGATAGGAGCATTGACTAATATTCTCTTCAGTTCTTCAAAACATTGTTCACACTCTTTTTCCCAAACAAATTTAACCCCTTTACGTGTGATCTTGGTTAATGGGTTTGCCACTCGGGCAAAATTCTGGAAAAAACACTAATAATAACCTCCAAAACCAATAAAACATTGTACCTCAGATATACATGTCAGTGCTAGCCATTATTGTATTGCCTTTGTCTCAGAAGGATTAATAGAGATACCATCCTTATAGAAAATATGGCCAAGAAAAGAAATCTCCTGAAGCCAGAATTCACACTTGGTAAACTTCCTATATAATTCATTCCTTCAAAGAGTCTTTTAAAAAATGCGCAAGTAATTTTCATGATCTTCGTAGATTTTGGAGTATAACATAATATCATCAATAGATACCACTAAAAATTCATCAATATATTACTTGGAAACTCTATTCATTATATCCATGAAGACTGAGGGTGAATTAGTCAATCCAAAATGAATTACTGTAAACTTGTAATTCCCGTACCTGGTTTGAAATGTTGTCTTCAGAATGTCTTCCTTATTCACACGCAACTCGTGATATCCAGATCATAGGTCAATCTTTGAAAAATATTGAGCTCTATGAAGTTGGTCGAATAAATCATCAATGTGAGGTAGGGGATACATGTTCTTTACAGTTATAGCATTGATCTCCCTGTAGTCAATGCACAACCTCATAGATCCATATTTCTTCTTAACAAAAAGGACAGGGGATCCCCATGGAGAAATAGTAAGGCGAATAAATCCATTATTACTCAATTTCTCTAGTTGTTTCTTTAGTTCCACTAATTCCATAGTGGCCATTCTATAATGGGTCTTCGGTATGGGCATTGAACCAAGAATTAAATCAATGGAAAACTCAATTTCTGGTTCGAGAGGATGTCCAGGTAAATCCTCTAGAAACACATCAACATATTCTTGCACAATAGGTACATCATCTATTTGAACATTTCTTTCCTCACCCATAGTTATTTCATTCTCTTCCTCCCCAATATTTGAATTGATTAGATCCATAGGGGGTGGATCTAGATAAGAATCATATTATGACATTTCTACTCTAAAGATAAAGAACTCCATATCATTATCGATAATTGTAACCTCCTTCTTCTTAGAATAAATTTTAACATAATCATCCAAAAGCCAATCCATACCGAGGATTATATCAAATTAAATCTTGGTTATGATGATGATATCAGCAGATAAATATAGTTTATATGCCTTAATGGGTACTCATTCAAAAAAACATTATTGCAATGATACTTCCCATATGAGTTTTGACTGAATACTCTCTTGTAAAATCAAATTAGAAATATCTAATTTTCTTAGTAAACTGGGAAGATATAAAACAATGAGATGATCCAAAATCAAATAAAGCATTGGATAAACTTTAGGAAACCATTTAATTACCTGCCACCATATCTTTCTGAGCTTCAACCACAGTAGTAGTAATCATATAAGCTTGGCCTTGATCCCTTGGCCTTTTCTGAGGTGAGATTCCCTGGCACTTAGGAAATTAATCTATATAATTCCCTCTTTCACTATAATTTTAGCCTTCAATATTCACATCCTCTTTCTTCTCTTTACAATCACGTGCTTGGTGTCCTTTTTCACCACACTTGTAACTGACTTCCATTCCCTTTAGAAAAGTACCAGGGTGTTTCTTCCTACATTTACTACATGATGGATATTCAACTTTTCGCTTCATCCCTTTATTTCTATTTCTAGAGTGTTTAGCAGATCTCTTCTTCTCCTACTTTTCTTTAATGTCATAAGATATAGAGAATTCTTTTTCTCTTTTGATAGCACATGAGACTATATCTTCATACAATGAGAAGGATTATGAGACTAATTCTCGATGTATAAATGGTTTTAACCCATCAATGAATTGACCAATCTTACTCTTTGGGTTACGTATATAATATGTTTCATTCCTTACTAACCTTGTAAACTTAGCCACATTGTTTGTGACATTATCATCCTCCTTTTGTCTCAGACTCCGAAATTGTCTTTTCATATCTGCTCGATAGTCATGAAGAAAGTATTTTTCTAATAAAATATCATCAAACTCTATCAATTCCATATTTTATACTTCATTATATTCATTTGTGTTTTGAATCAGTGACCACCATTGATCTGCATCTCCCGTGAGGTGATAAACTGCCTTTACATCCTTTTTCCTTTTGCTACTCCCCAATGCATGAAATATTTTCTCTAAAGAACTTTTCCATTGCTCAGCTACTAATGGATTTTTACTCCCATTTAATGTTGGTGCTTGTTTCATCATGAAACGGTCTAACATTGATCCTCCATGTTGTGGATAAGGGTTCTCCATATTGGTAAGGTTATTATTGATAACCTGAGTTAGTTTTCCCAGTATGGTGATAAGTAAATCAACACCGGTGGAATCACCAGCTCCACTATAATTATCTTGAGTAGGAGAGAAATACCTAAATGGGTTACGTGCATTGATATGGTTTCCATTCCATCCACTATTCTCCATTTCTAAACAATGTCATATACTATATTAGTTTATAAATCGCAATACATAATTCCAAACTTCTAAAACAGTGAAAATAAATTGAATAGTTTATAGATATAATCCATAATCATAAAAATGTTTTCTTTGAGGAAGTATATACTCATAAACCCTTAATAATGGTTTGTAAAGAAAATAAGAATTATCCTAAGCATATCCCCCCAAAAGTGTCGTAACCAAGAGTGCATCAAGGCCCATTGTCATGTACTAGTTCCCGTTCGAGTCTAGTTAAAAGTGGTGTTTTCAGGTTTTACCCCTATGTACATCTGTTCTAGAGCCGCATCTACCTACTCGTATCCATACAGGGATTTATTTCTTAGAAAACTCCCAAAATATCTATATTACCAAAATTCTATGATGCTCTTATATACTAATCCTCAAAGTCTATCTTAGGGTATTGTGCTCTAAGCATGGTTTATCTAAATATAGTTTCCAAGGATTTTATTAAATTTCCTCTGATACCAACTTTAATGCCCCGACCCAAGTTACCCATATATGGTGCATTATTACATAACATTGGCATGATATAAGGAATCATGTCTCGAAATACTGATCAGTTTAGTAGCCTTAGAAATACTAGATACATTCATAAGTTTTACATTACATCATGAAATAAAAACCTCAACAAAATTTTTCCCCCATTTTAACACAGTTATTTCCTTAGACTAACCCTATAGGTCATCCATAAAATAATTCTTCACATCCTAGGATAAATAAAACATTGAAAGGGGTGATCTCAGATGCTCAGTAAGGATAAAAACATGGAGAATACTTCCACAAATAAGCATAAACATTTAAGGCAATTTACAAGACTAAAAAACCCTTTTCAACTTAAACTTCAGCATAATATGGTAAAGATAAAATCAAATAATTCCATTTAATTATTCACATTGATATTATACTAGTATAATGATCACATGAAATATCAATATCCACTTTCATAATGATGGAATGCATAATGCCAGACTTCATAACCAAATAGTCAAATCCTTGTGCCAAGAATACAAGTAAGATTTTTTAAAGGCCTTTTACCATGAAAGAAGTTTTTCTCATTAGACCTAAAGATGCATCGAGGATCTATATCAGGCTCCACCCATCACTTACTAATTCTAATGAATTCCTCACATGAAAAGGTTTAAACATAACATAAACATTCATTTTATAACTAGCATACGAAATTTAAATACTTTATCCATAAACCATGAATGGTATAAATATAATACATCCTTAGTAAAACATATCCCAAAAACTTCAATATAATATGGAAGATTTTAATCATAATGAATCAATTTCAAACAAGTGTAAAATCCATCAACGGATTTTGACATAGAGGAAATCAAAACTGTTTGAGAAAAATATCTCTTTCTTTTTTTGAAACACTTTAAAAGTAAAATAATTATAAAAGAAATTATTTATTTTTAATATATTCTTATAACCATGTAATGGAATATTTAAAGGCGTTATAATGGTGGAAAATATCCACACCCACCGTATAAGTTAAAAAAATACATTATTACCTTAATTTTGTCCAAAAGTTCATAAAGTAACTTGTTTGGAAAACGAAGGAAAGATTCTATTCAAAACATATAAGTTAAAATAAGGGTATAAATGAATTTAAACCATATTATTGTAAATTTTAAAAAAGTTTCGAAATACATTTTTAATAAAACACGGATGTGGATGATAAAGAGGTTCGAGTAGATACTTGCGTAAAAAAATCTCGGATAATAAAGAGATTGTAAAATTAACCCTTACCTTGTACTTTTACTTAGTTGATGGTATGTTAATGTCTTGCATAATAGTTAAAAAAAATTATTAAATTATAACAGATCCATATACATAAATATGATATCATATATGATCTTATAATATTGCTTTGTTAATAATATTTTCGTATTATCGTCATTTCGGGTGTTAACTGGTTCGTTTTCCTTTATATGTTCTGTTACGTAAGTCATGTTTGTTATAGATTGGAATGTTTTTTATTCATATTCAAGATGATATTAAGTTCTCTAAACATCATTTTTAATCATGAAATGAAAATTTTTCTTGAATGGTTACTATGGGGAAATAAGTATCATCACGTTCGTGGAGACGGTAATCCGTACATACGCACGCACGATAATACCCTAATTTTGATGATGAAATCGTATGTAATTGGATGGCATATCATATATAAAGAATAATAAATATGTTATATTTATTATTTACATCAATTATACTCATTATTATACCCATTCATATATTAATGTATTTAATAAAAACTACAACACGACATGTAGACGGTAAGTCGTACGTATGCACGTATGGTGACTTTTTCATTCATATAATTCATAGAATAATGAATATGGATATACCATTTTTACAATAACATCACAGTATATAAAAGATACAGGATTTATTATTTTATAATGGAAACAACAAAGAAATTGGAAGTGGAAGAAGAAAAGAACTTGAAAGTGGTGATGAAATATTTACCTCTTCTTTAGGTTCTTCCATTTGATTTGATCAAAATGGCTCCTTATGATGGCTCTCTGACCAAATAATGGAATCTAGTATAAAGGTAGGATAGTTGAGAGGATATTGGGGTAGGGGTTGGCCGATCAAAAAGGCTTTGGAGGTGTGAATTTGAGAGAATAGGAAGTTCCCTTTTATAAGAGAGGTGACAGTCACATTAGGGAAATCTGGAAATATTATTTTATAATAAAATAATTTTTGGTTTATAATGGCTCTAAAATGATTTATTTAGAGGCTAAATTTGCTATGGGTCAAAAAACTATCAAAAATAGGTTTTAAACAGGTTTGGGTCACCATATTAACTTTATCTTTTAGATTTAACTCTTAGTTAAAAAGTGTGACATTTACCATGTCTCTTTGTATTTTTATATTATATGGTTAACAAACTTACAATAACAAGCCAAGATAAACCTAAGTGGTTCATTATTAATATATATAACCACATATAAGTCATTTGGGAGAATCGTATATTTTTAGGAATATTACATCAATTAATAATATAATATTTGTTTCAATAACTCTTTTATGTCAATTTGGACACTATTTGGTATTTTTTTATGCTAAAGTCATACCAGCATGATTAATTCAAATAAAATTAATTTAATCAACCCTAATATGTCATATTAACCTATAAAATTAGTGGAATTCATCAAAAGTCTCAAATTAGATTTATTTGGATGTTTATAATATTAATTAATTTAATCTTTCATTAATAAGGTAATTACTACATCATCATTGTGTCATAAAGAAATTTAATTATTTAATTTCTCAAAATAATAAATAAAATAAAATTATGTAGGAAATATTTTTATATTTCTAATGAATATTTGTAGTCGAATTTATCTTATGTATAATTCTATATTAAAAAAAATTAGTTTTGAAACCTTGAATTTAAAACCTTTAACTCTTCTTTGAATTAAATAATAATAAATGTCCTAATATAATCCAAGTGGACCTAAAAGATCATATTTTATTCCTAAGGTTTTTTTGGTCAAATAAAACTTATCCAATAGAATTAGGAAATGTGTTAGGGTTATAATAATATCATTTTTACCTTTAATTACCCTATTTACTTTTAACTGTGTTAAATAAAAGTCAAAAGTTACTATTCACCAAAAATTATTTTCAACTTATTGAACAACATTTTACTTACGGATATCAACTGTGTCTCTTAAACTTTTGAAATTCGACTCACAGAAGTGGTAAAATTAAGTTTTATGCAAATTTACAAATTCTTTTAGGAGGTGGGTAAAAGACGGTAAAAAGTTCAATAAAATTTATATATATAAAAAATTATTATAAACTGAATAGAATGAATTACATTGAAATTATATAGGTATTATGTATATATTTTGACCTAAAATAAATTTAAATAAAATAAATAATTATTTAAATAAAAAGTCGGTTTTAAACAATAAATTAGTGTTTTCACTAATCATCCAAAATTGAAAGTTTTTAGAAAAATACCAACAATTCACCCTAAGCTAATTTTGAAAAAATGAAGTCCATTTTGATAGATAAAATTTATAAAGTTTCAAAAAGTGGGTATTACTATTCATAACGACTACTTTGATTGGTTATGGTGTGTTTGAACTCAAAGTTTCATACAACACAAGCTATTGTATTATTCAAAGGGAAACGTACCATGGAAGCTTGGGGTGTTACATAATGCCTTACTTTAAGAGGCATCATCGCATTATTGTACTACCCTCTCATGATTCCTTAACACCAAAATTCAAAATTAAATCATCAGAACACCCACACAGATGGTCAAACCTGACACTTGGTGATGTTCAATTATTTAATCCTCAACCAACATATTTAGCCACCTTGATCCTCCCCTAAGCACTAGCAATACACTGATACGAATCACCCTTAGATCATATTATCACCATATATATCCTAATTCCAATGCACCTAATTTATCTATCCCCACTCAAAAATTCCCAAATTGGTTTTATCCACTCACAAGTATCTCATTGTCATCTCAACTACACTCCAACCTGTTCCAATGAACCCATGAACCTATTGACTCAAGGTTATTATACCAACAACCAATTATATTCTCCCTATCATAATAGTATTATTATCATCATCTATCTAGACACAACCAATTTCTACTATAATAACCAACTCATGAGTATCCCTCTCATCGTCACCACAAAGCCCTGAAATGATACCCATCCATGTTGGCCAATCCTTAATACCAATGTTGGAACAACCCATTCATCCTAGGGATTATGGTTATCAAAATAATAATGACTCACCACCAACAACTGAATATAACTAATATTAATCTCCACAACAGGAATTAACCACAAAAAAATACAACTTGGGTGGTATAATCTATGAAATAAAAAAACACATATTCAAGGGATCCAGCCCAAGAAACCATAAAAACACATCAGGTTTCAAATTCTAGAACCAATAAAGAAAAAAATAGTTAATATAGCTCAAAAAATTATCCATCCATGATCTCTCTACATGTGGATATCTTGAAAACCCATGGTATGCATGCTATACACCTAGAATTATACTCGAGGTCCTCCTTATCTATCAGAAAAAACCATGAAAACTCAGTCTATATTAGAATAAATTTATCTTTCACATTATCAGGACCAAATAGATCCACACCCACCAATAACACATGGTGGTTCCAAAAAAACACAACATACAAGCCCAGTACAAATTTCAAGCATCTGGGTCACTCTTGATAAAACAATATTCCAAGTAGTTTGGTTTAATCAGGTACTAATAATGTATTTCAAAACCAGTTCAAATCAATTTACATACGAAAAAACACACTCTAATTTTCCAAAACTACACTTGGAATCAAATGGGTTTTCAGCAAAACCCAAAATTATCCAAAATCCCTATCTTAGACATCTTCATTCATCAAAGATAATCCATTTATCCAAACAGAATTTTTAGATCTAATTTGAAACAATTTTTCCTTAAAAATAAGCATACCTCGAATATTTATTCCATTTTAAAATAACTAAATCCATGATCTTTCTTTTAAATACATTGTTCATGAAAATCTGTTACAAACCTCATTCCACCACATGAGTTTTCCTTAAGAGCTAGTTTTATCTCTCTCAAAACATCATTCATTCTAAAAACTATTACCCTATAACAGTCAAACAAACACATTTCAATCACAATATATCAATTAATACCCCCATATCTATATTAATCTAATCACCCCATAAAATATAAATGATAAAGAATCATTTATATTATAATTTTTTATTATTAATAATGGATTCTGATGTGGCCTCATGTCAAAAAAACTGCCAAACCAAGAAAAAGAAAAAAACCCAAATTATATCATCGATCCAATGTCTAATTTAACCCAAAATAGTGAAAAAAATACCTAAGAAACTCACAATGAAACATTACTTATAGAAATAAGATGAATTTTGAATTTTTTAGGGACTCTTTGAACTTCATCTACAAGCTGCACATGAAGCCCTATCTGGCACAATGATTTTTCCATTCTTTGGAAAAATATTTCATCTTGACCCAATCCAAACAAAAACAAAATAATTAATGAGGGATACGAATAACTGGAAATAGTTTATAGAAATTTCCTTAATAAGTAATGATGAAATTATCCTAATGAGCTAGATCAAGGGAAAATAAAATAGAGGATGGGTTTCATCCACCCCTCTTCTCATGTGTTCAATGAGAGAAAACCTGAGGGTCTTTCTAATTTTGAATGACCTCCCCTAACAATTCTTTCTAGAAATAGACAACAATAGTTCTGGAAATGAACATGGGTCTAATATATAGAACCTTATTTATATAGGGGATGACCCCTCTTCCTAACACATTCTTGGAATGAAAAAAGTTCACATTGTGAGTGACCTATTTATGCTACTTTCAATAGCCTGGTCATTCTTAACCTAACCTAACACCCTCCCAAAAACATAAGATGCCACCCGAGATTTAAAACCCATTTCAAAACAATTTTTAAGGACAATAAATTTTTTATAATCCTAGGCCAGTCCAAAGTTATGGAAACTAACCCTTCACCAAATTACAAGATAAAATATTCCTTGTAAATTTACAATCCACAATGACGGAGGTTGTTACAAGATATTTAGGGGTCTGAACCTACCTTTGGTGTTGTTTTCTTCTAAAAACTATTACCACTATAGAATTGGTAAGGACCCTCTTGAAGAAATTTTTTTACAACCTTTCTTATCTTCATTCTAATGGACTAAGGTCAGAGTGTTAGGTGTTCTTCAAACATAATTAGTGTAGAATATGAAAAAAAGGTACATGGGATTCTTGAGTGAATTAATGTAGACTATGATCAATATAAATCTTATTCTAATAATAGTAAGAGAAATTAGAGGTTTGATGTTAGATATTATATGTTATTGAACATGTATCCTCATCGTGGGCTATGGTGTTTTGGTCTTGAGAGTAATATTTATATTGAGTTTGTTGGACCTTTTGAGGTGTTAGCGTGTCTTGGAGATGTGGGGTATCGAGTAACACTTCCCCCAAAGATGAGATGGATTTATGGAATCTTACATTCATTATATATTCACTATTAGCATCATGATAATTCTCATGACATCGATTGGGGTGAGATAGATGTTAAAGATGAATTGAATTTTGAGGACTGCCATATTGCGATTTAGGACTGTCATAAAAAGGTGTTTCCCAAGAATACCATTCCTTTGGTTCACTTCATTTAGTTTTACGAATGATTTGATGATAGAAATTGGGAATGGGAGTCACATATTCACAATCAATATCTACTTTTTTTATTCTTATTTTGTTATCCTTTTTGAGATAATGTTTTTGAACTTATGATTTTTTATGATATCACTTTTTTTCATCAATTTGATGTTTTATTCGGTTATTTCCATTGTTTGCGAGGTATCCTCCCCAGGATTGTTTTTGAGGTGTGCTATTAGTTTCACATGATTTTATTTGTTTTTGTATTGGGATGGATGTGTTCTTTAAATAACATGATATAGAAGAGGTATCTTGCAATGTACTTATTCGAAAGCTTTCTTCTATCGGGTCTTTTTCTAAATTCTAAAGGATGATAGTTGTTTGATAGGTGTTTGATGTATGTTCCTAGACTTCCAAAACCCATCCTATGTATTCTTAAGGGTCTTAAATGTTCCTGGAGAGTTTTTAGATTATTATACTTTAATGGGTTTAAGTTTTTTCTTGTGGTTAGTCATTCACAATCAGTCATTTTAGAAATGTGGTTTTTCACATGGTTAATTATTTTGGTCATGTGGTTAGGGCTTTATGGATGATTGTTTTGGTCATTTGGTCGGCCACACAGCTAGTCATTTTTTATCATTCGATCAGTCCTTCATGGTCTCTCATTTTGGTTATGTGGTTGATCACACAGTCTGTCATTTTGGTAATGTAGTCAGTCCTTCATGATTGATAATTTTTCTCATGCATTCATCCCTTTATTATTGTTCACTTTATTCATTTGATCAATATTTTATAGTCCACTATTTATTTCATGAAAAATTTCTTTTCTGGTTGGTCATTTTGGTCATGCTTTTGGTCACACAGTTGGTCTTTCCATTATAAATATTCAAAAATATATAATTTTTCCCTTTTTTCCAAAAATAAGTTAAAACTTGTTTTTAATGTAATTATGACTTTTTAATGAAATAAATAATATTAAATGTAAATTGGGGGTTTATAGGTTAATTAAAATAAAGATATTATATCTTAAATTTCCTTAATTTTTTGGGTTCTAAATGGGTTATTTTTGTGGGATTCGGATGGGAAATGAATTGATTGTAATCAAAAGGAAAGTTTGACCATTTTTTTAGAAACATAAGTTTCTTGTATCTGATTTACATAAAACTGAAGTTCTTTCCCATCACTCTTTAAATTAATTACTCTTAATTTCTAGGTGATAAAAACTTCTCACATATAATCATGAATCCCTTTCTCAAGTTTCTCCCAGTGATTTTCCAATCTATACAGAACCCGTTGTTTTGGTATAGCAAAATCATGCATCTTCATTCCATGAGGTAGGGGACATGTTTCTTCAAATTAGTTTGAGTGCAAGTGTGACAATATCATCTTTATATTTTTTTAAATCCATATGACTAACCATAATTTGATAATAATTAGGAAAATAGTCACACAAAGAATGATGATTTAATAATCTAGAAATTTGTAAAAGAAGTAAAAGAATTATATTTATTAAATGAAATTATTTAGTTTCGTTGACGGAATTAATTTCATGTTGTATGATGTAAATATAATTATAGTAAGTAACATATTGAACTATATTATTACTATTTTTGATTATTTTTTATGATATAAATTTAGAGAATTCACATGTTTTACCTTTAAGTATAAATATTTCATAATGTGGAAAACTATAAAATAAATAACAAAATGGATTATCACAATTTTTAATAATATTTTTTCATGTTTTTATAATATCAATAATTTTATAATTTTGGTTTTTTTTAATTGAAATGGTAATTATTTCAAGTTGAATATAATTAATATTTCATGATATGTATATTAAATTAGAGGTTGGGATGTTGTGATCACATACGTTTTATGAATGTATTTCTTGTTGATACCTCCTAATGTACATGATACTATGCTATCTTTTGTTAAAGATGTTGTCCTGATAGTCATGGTTGAATTACTAGAACTTTATAAATAGTATAAATCATGTAATATTACATTAATAGTGGAAGATGAATGATAAATTAAGTGATATACATTTTTGAAATTGTTGAACATGGATATAATTCTTGAATAAAGTTTATGTTAATTTATAACTATTATTAGTAACTTCATATGGGTTACCTAACACGGAAAACCAATGCATAATAAACTGGTTAATTCGAGATGATAATTAAAATGGTTTTTATGTAAATTCAAAATGTTTGGGGCTAAATGATCCCATACTTATTGCGGGAGGATTGATGCCTCGATGCCATGGTATAAGTGCCTTTTTGTACATATAAACACTCGATTAAATATATTTGTATTCTCAATGATTATTATAGAATTTTTGGTGAATTTTTTTTATTTTTTTATAATTTGATATGGCTAGGAACATTTTATAAGAAATTTATGGGAGGCCCAAACTCAAGAGAAGGTTGATAAATGAATGAGGATGGAACATGTTTTTCACTAATGGTGAAGTCATAGTTGAGAATATAAAAAAGTGGCATTATGGTGTCTAAGTCACTGTATTATAAGATTAAATTTTCAATATCTGAAATTAAAATCAAATAATAAGAATCAATGACTAATTAATTAATCAATTGAAATAGAATATGATGCATGTCTGATTTTTTGACACCCCCACCATAGTAATGGTACCCGATGTCCATTGCGGTGATAACATAAAATGAGTCTAAGGATAAGTAGTTTCCCATAGTGTGGATATGTATAATATTATTCATATGTTTTGTATTTCATATGCTACAACACCCATATCAGTTGGGAAACCATTGACCAAATGTTTAGAGTGTTTTCTCCACCATCTGGGATTGTGAGGGAATGGATAGTTGACTTCTCCGTCTCCACCTATTTCTCATTGGATATATTATAAGTAGGCGTATATTGGGATATAATGGATTATAGTATAGGTTTCATCATCCCGAAGCTGTGATAGATATTGGTTTCTATAAACTTTTTTGTTCAAGGTAAAAAAAATTTAGGTCTAACACATACTTATAATCAAACATGGTGCCTATGGTTTTACATTGGTGTACATGCATGGCATGTGGTAAATTAAGGTATTAAAATTTTTATAGGTTGTAGTGAATTTTAGGAATACACTATTTTACTTATCGTATATGATGTTTATGAGGTTTCATGCTACATAGAATGCATTACTGGTAATGATATGACTGTATGGGATGTGATATAACTTATGGAAGGGATAAGCACAAGATGAGTGAAATTAGGGCATGAGAGTGAGAAAATGTCGAGAAGTTAAAATGGTTACCTCCATTTACATATATTTATTTAATATATAATGATTTACTTCCATGTGTTACTTAGTCAGAGATCCATTATGGGGATGCTAAACTAGTATTACCTGTCCATGCAATGAGTTAGTTTCATTTGTTTATTCACGAAAATTTATAATGTTTCTTTCAAATTTATCATG
This sequence comes from Viscum album, assembly GCA_963277665.1. Classification (NCBI taxonomy): domain Eukaryota; kingdom Viridiplantae; phylum Streptophyta; class Magnoliopsida; order Santalales; family Viscaceae; genus Viscum; species Viscum album. The sequence continues at coordinate 1,837,451,418 of OY728161.1, forward strand.
AGAGGTTTTACGGAGTATCCTACTGAGTAAATAAGTTATGAAAACCCTACTTATATAAAAACTACATTTCAAGTCCACAAGATCTAGATGGTGATAGATTTAGTCATTACTAGTTCAAGGAGTTATTTATAAGATGTTGGAGATTTTTTATTTTTATAAGGATTGGTTTTGGTAAATTTAGTTCTAATTTTTATTTTTATTAGTTATGTATAACAATACATATATTGGTATTAATTTTATATGTATATATAGTTTTGGTTGGTAGTTTGTTGTTTCATATCTTACTCTTTAAATTTTTATCTGGGTAGTAGCTACCTTGTGTGTTTTTTATACCTTTAGTGGTAGTCGCAAACCCATGGCTTACTAGGACTAGGCTTCGGTGGTCATTATCTATATTTCCTCATTGTTACCCATGGAGGGGTACCTTTGGAGGGTGGGGTCCACATCATCCATCATTATTGTATCATAGATGTTTGGTTTCTTCTTATACATGAAACCTCATATCTTTGTCAGTTATATTATCCGACTTGGGTGGTGGTGCATAAGAAATGTATAAAGGATACAATGGTATATAATAACACAAAAAATCCTATCTTAGGGCCGAAATCTTATCCATGAACATTTATCACCATCACATTCCTGTGTAATCTCCATAATTATACTACCACAACCACCCCTAACTATAAAATAACACCAACACAACAATCACAAAATATAATTAAAAATTCCCTACATTATTCTCCTCATTCCGTGATTATTTATCAATTATCACATCTTTCATATACCATTAATTATTTCAATATCTTTCCAAATTCCATAAATATTAATTACAAAATTATTTATTTATTTCATAATTTTTTTAGTTTATTACTTTATCATAACATAATCCATCCCATTCCTATTTATAATTAGTTCAATATTCTTTTTTTACTTCCATACCAAAGGTTATCGATATTGTATTACCCTAGCAATATTACTATATTAATTAAACTAATAAAAACTTTTTACGTTACTATAAATATTTTATTCAACTACATGTTGAAATCTATATAACTTATTAAACAATAACATATAACAGCGAAACCAAGTAAAGTGTAATGAAAATATCAAATATAATAACAAACTTTTTACTCATCATAATAATTGATTTTACTTATATAATCTGGAAAATATCAACAATCTACCCAAAATAACTAATTAATTTTAATCTCATGTTAAAAAATAAAACAAAAAAAGTGGTTTTCTGAGTCAAATAACCTTAAAAAAATTCTACTCTTCTAGTCATCAAAGAATAAGGTTAAACAATCTAATATCCCAAGGGTCTTCAATGAGATTTTAATCTTTAACCCATAATCAATTCTCCATAAAATCAACACAGATATCATATCCCTTGTTTCCTTGAGAAGGAAGTATGAGGATACAATAAATAATAATTTAGAAGTAATTACCCCAAATCACGCCGATTTAGCCTCTAAAAATAAGAAAACCAAGGATTTATGAATTAAATCTAAATGGTGATAAAAAAATCCAAACTCATAATTAACCATATTGAAGTATAAAAATGTGTGTAAGGAATAAAACCACAAGAATTTATAAAAAATGGAATTTAAAAAATCACAATATAATGCATTGTATTCTGTCATAATGGTGGTCATCTAGTTTGAATTATTAAAATCATGGTGAAATCCTTCTTATCTTCAATAAATTATCACAACCACCAAACATTCAATCGAATTGTTATCACTGTATGTTCCTATACAATGTGAATTGTTACACTAAAGCACCTTATCCCTTGAAATATTGTGATTCAATCCATAATTCCCTTTAATTCCATAAATTATGTACCATTATACTTGAATTTCCCTAAAATATCATGATAAAACTAATAATATCATAGTGTAATGGTGAATCATTTGAAAATCAAGAATTAAAATTACAACCTAACCTTATTTCCACCGTAACTAGACACTACACTAAAACCATTTAAATTCTCTCAGAATGGTGTAACTAAACCCACTATACTACAATGATGGAAATCACAATGAAATGAACAGGTTATAATGGATACCGGTGACACAATTCTTTATATCCACCTCATTGATAGAATTATCCACCCTAAAAATAATTTATCGAATATTACAAGAAATTGCAGTTTGATTTTTGATCCAAGTATAAATTCACATAATATTTATAACTTCGACTTATGTATCTCTTATAACATCCCAAAGTGTATAAATAAATAAAATAAGAAATGAATTAAAAAATGAACCTTAATAAGAACCCATTGCATATACAAAAATAAGGTGTGAGTTCAATGACCTAGTATGGTTCCCATATTATCCTCAACATACTAAGTTCAAGTGATCAAGTGAATAAATGTGAATGTTTTTTTGAGTGGAACACAACCCAAATAAAATATATATTCATTTCTTTCTCAAGAAATATAATCATACCCATGTACTATCATGGCATAGAAGACACATGCTTGCTTGTACTATACAAATACACACCAAGTTAAACACACATGTAATTGAAAACAAACCAAACCATATGTCATATTGGTAATACTATAAGGAAACACTCTCATCCTAACAATAATCCTTAAGAGATCACATGTAATATCTAAAGAATATTAAAATACTCAACTTATAAAATTCCAATATAATCTTTCAGTTATATCATTTATTATCAATAATAAAAACTAGAAATATCATAGAAAGTAACAACATCATAAGAAATCTAAATAAGGGACGTCAAAGAGGTCCCAACTGCCAAATAAAAAAATAAGTAAATTAAAGAGAGTTTAAACCATGAAAAAAATAATTTAACATCAATTGCACAATAAAATGAAATAGAAAAATATCATAAGGGACTAACCATCATGAAATAATAATTGTCCCATTTCACATTCCATGATCTATCTCTTTTCACCAGTCTTCATCAGGATAATTTATTCTAGACTACCCATATATAAACTCATTCTCTATCCCATGAATCATACATCCTCATAAGAGGTAGATCCTACTACATTTTATTATAACACTGCAACTACATATTGAACATCGCAATAAGAAATAAAAAAAGCATCAATATATCATGTTATATGGACATGGACTTACCATCAGTGGGTCTATATAGAATATACAATCAACAATTTCTTCACAAAACAATAATATTTTCCTACAGTTCTTCCATCATTCTCACCTACAGCCTACTTAGTTGTCATGTCACATCCAGACTCACTATGGAGTAGTAATTTATAGAAAAATATCGTTATAAACTATACATATTATCATCCAAGAAAAAGATATAAATAATAATGTAATTCATGCCACATGAAAGATAATTTAGTTCATTTCTTTAGTATAAAACTATTCAATTCTCATATAGAACCACTACCCTACTTGTAACACCTGAGTTTTGTGTACCTATTTTTTCGCAAATAAATTAATTTTCATTATTGTATTCAGTTCTAGTAAGTCAAAAATTTCATTAACATGACACTGACTCAACATATATTACCTGTAACATCAACATGGTGTACGTTACACGCAACACCGACTTGATATATGTTACATGCAACTTTGAGTTTCTACAAAACATCATTTTATTGTTATAATTATTGATAATAGACAATTATAAACTAGATGTTTAACATAGTAATATGAATATTAATAACTAATTTTAAAATATTTTTATTATGATTTTATATAAATAAAACATATTGATAATGAAGGATACAATTTTTGTTAAAGTCCTTATATGTTTAAAAATACTATTTTCTTAAATAAACTAATTATATTATACTTCTGTGAAACATAATAAAATCAATTTTATAAAAATTTATAAATTTAATTTGATAAAATAAAATTCATTTTTTTATTTATAATTCTTAAATTATCTTATGGTGAATTTATGGGATTTTTTCTGAGAAGCGTTATTTTTGGATGAATAGTGAAAAATACTAGATTTTAATTAAAACCCGCCTTTTGTATAATTTATTTATAGGGATAAATTAAATTTCAAATCATTATAAAAGTTAATTAGATAAACTTTTTGTTAATAAACTGAATTTGTTTCATTGGAATAAATTTCCCTTTGAAATTGAATTTAAAAACATAGCTAACTTTTGAACGTTTTTGCTTTAAAAACTAGCATTTTTGACCCAACTGTGAGATTAAATTTAACTTAATTTCTACAAATTATATTATTAGAATTTTTATAAATTGATTCCATACTAGTAATCAGAATAATTTATAATTTATAATAAGTCCAACTTAGTTTTTGACCAAAATAATTAGTGAATACAGATAAAATTAATTACAGTGATTAAGTTTATTAAGGGAATAAACTTTAAATTTAAGAGTCCAAATGACCTAGACACATGTCCAAAACCCATTTCACAGACATAGTTTGTCCATAAACCCTCCATTATTGATTTTGGATGGTTTTTTATCACTTGTGTTTGGTAAAAACGTGAGTACACCAATCTTTTTTCAAAAAATTCCACGTGTCTCTTTTCCCTCCACTATAAATGCCTCCAACTCTCCCACTTCCTCACACCTCTCAAAATACATAAGTTTGGAAAATATCAATGAAATACACTCCCAAATATATATCACTTCCTCATTTATTCCTATTTTTCGGACGGAATCCTTCTATAAAAATCCTTCGGTTCAAACCAAAAGGATTTACCCGAATAAGAGGTAACATTCTTCCTCAAGTTCATTTATTTTTATTTCAAATCTCCAATCCATAGACACTTATTATTCCACTATTGTATAAAAAAATATTATAAAAAATAAAAGATTATGTTTTCAGGATAATGGTTTCATCTACATTTACACACACTCCCTTCTAATGGGTAAGGAACATACAATTTACGTGTACGGTGAACTACCGCCTCATGAAACGATGATTGTCCCATTTTCATTTACCGCCTCTCATGGTAGAAATTATGATTTAAAATATATTTATATATGTTATATATTATATATATTTTTTATTTAATATTATTATATCCTTTTATGACACATATCTTTATACTTTCCATTTTTCGTAAAAATGATACTTTTGTTTGAGGAAATGATGACTACAACCACCTCAAAGAGATGTGATTCATTCACACACTACATTGAATGTATTAACAATGTGTTTTAGAAATTATATGATATATATAAAATAATAATTCTAATATAATAATTATACATAAATTTTCTTTTCTTTTTTTCTTTCAACACAACAATAAAAACAAAAACAACGTTCATGCATTTGTGAGACTTACCGTCTCCATTAACGGTGTATTCCATTTCATTATTCAATATTATATAGATTATTAAAATAAAAATATAATGAATATAAATGATATTTATATTGTCTTTTAGATTCTGAAATAATGATATAAGTATACGGATCAAATATATAACAAATTAGAACACATGTGAAGAAAAAAGCGGATATTACCTGAAGTGAAACCTATACATTGAATTGTTAACAAGAGGGTAATATAACGTCTTAATGAAACCATATAAGGTATTAGATAAAATAATATCAATATTCCATAGATGCATAATAAACTTATATTTATTATATATTATTTTTTTATGAGTATGATGAGATTCAAGACACATGGTAAGGGGATTTCATCTCACTTTTTATTTTCGTGTGATACATGCTGTATTCACCACCCATTAATTTTGTGTGGTGTGTATACTTCCCATCGATGTATTAAATTATTATTGTACTTAAATTTATGGGTATTTACATATCAAATATATGATATTTATTTATTGTGGTTAATTTTTCAAAAGTTACCAAATTAGTAAGTCATTTTTGTCCCAATTTTCCTTCTTTGAGACAAATGTTTTATTATGCACCTACATTCTTTTTTTAAGGTGTATATACTTCCATTTCACATGTTATATCACAAATAAAATTCATTTATAGATTTTTTAATGTTAATTTAATTTCATTTTCTTACATGGAGAGTATGATCCCATGTTACCATGTGGTAAGATTTTATTGAAACAATCTCATCGCTTATTGAGATTATTTATGAGTATTCTTACTTTACTGAAACCATGTGACCCATATCTCAAGAACACTCATGAGAATTCATACCATATATTTTTAAGTTATATCCATGTATTATTACCATTTTCCACTATTTGGTACATAAGATATATAATAAAAAAATAGAAAATTTCACTGTATTTATCTCTTCATTCAGAAATCTATTTTATTCAAAAATTGTGTTTTAAAAAATAATTTGATTTTTTAAATAATCCTTGAAGATAATTTTCTAGGAAAAAATGATTTGAAATTTTTTTATGGGTTTTGAAGAATATTTATGGTTTATTGTTTTGAACAATGTTTTATATTTGTTGACAACTAACCATTTTGTTGAAGAATGTTTTTGATATACATGAAGATAATGTTTTTGGTTGCTGGAAGTTTCCCGTTTTTGCTGAGAAAGAAAGAATTTTCTAAGTTTGAAAGATGTTTCTTAAGTTTTTTTTTATGAAGAACCATGAAATAGGATATTGTTTAAGATTCCTAAGATAGAAATCTTCTCAAACATTATAAGAAAAATCAAACGATTCTTTTCTAATCATAATGTTATCACAAATCATGAAAAGTTTCATGATAAAAGCTGTGGATGAAGTGGTGAAGAGGTTTGCCGATTTTCACTTAGTAAAATTATGAGAAAAATTGGAACCTAGTTTATGAGAAATATGGAACCTGGTTTTTAAAAAAAAATAGAACCAGATTTCGGTGAAAACCAGAATTTGATTTCAATGAAATATGGAACCTGATTTCTTAACAATCCACAACCTGATTTCTGAGAAAATGGGATCCTGATTTCAGAGAAAACAAGAACCTAGTTTATAAAAAATTCTAAACTTGATTTCTCAGAAAACCAGAACCTAATTTCTAGGAAAACTAGAACATGATTTCTAAACAATCTAGAACCTGATTTCTGACAAAACCAGAACCTGATTTATGAGAAATCCATAACATGATTTCTAAAAAAACCAGAAACTGATTTTTGAGAAAACCAGGACCTAATTTTTGAACAATCTAGAACCTAATTTTTTAAGAAACTGGATCCTAAATCTGAGAAGGATGAAACCTGATTTCTGAACAATTTGGAAATCGATTTCTAGGATAACTAGAACATGATTTCAGAGAAAACTGGTACTAGATTTTTGAACAATCTCGAACCTAATTTCTATGAAAACGGGAACCTGATTTCTGAGAAAACCAGAACCTGATTTTTGAGAAATCCAGAACCTATTTTATGAGAAAATTGGAACCTGATTTTTGAAAAATTCAGAACCTAAATTTTGTACAATTCAGAACTTGATTTCTTGAGTAATTTAGAACCTGATTCTTGAACAATAATGAACCTAATTTATACAAAATTATAAACCTTATTTCTACACAAATAACAACATGATTTTCACAAAATTCGGAACCTGATTTCTGAACAATTTGGAACCTAATTTCTGCATAATTTAGAACTGGATTTCTGAGTATGTTTCTTTGAAAATCAGAACCTAGATCCATCATTATCATTCTGAGAAAGATATGAAGTGTTCAATAAGGAAAACCTGAATTTCAACTTTTCATAAAATCTTAGAAAAATTTGAGGTTTAAAGAAGTCAAATATTGAAGATTAAATGTGAGAGATTTGTGGAGTTTTTGATATTTGTGGAAGTAAGAATGTTTTTCAAGATTCCTGAATTTTTTTCTGAGTTGACTATGAATTTGTGCTCAGATCATTCTCTCATTTGTAACTTTTACACACACTAAAAAGGAGAAGCGTCAGAGAATTCAAAGAGAAAATTTTCCACTATAATTGAATTATATTTTCATTGAGTGTTTAAGGAATGGAATAATCAGAACCATCCTTACCTTACTGAGAAGATCAGAATCATCCAAACCGGACTGAGGATTCAGACTGAGCATTTTTGGAGCAGATTCAACAACGTTTTTATTCTCTTGATTGCCTCATTTTTTCTTTTATCAAACATTTTAAACTGAAGGGAGTCAGTATAATCTTTAATATCAAGATATAGAAGGTTTATAACGGTATTTGGCATATGTTTTATTCACTTCATCATTATGATGGATTTCCATAGGCCCACGGGAGTGGCTATGGCAAGAATGTAGGTTCTCACATTGAGGTCGAACCTTATAAATAATGTGTTCCTTACATGCTTTACTATTCTTGCAAGATTAAGTATTTGATACAGGTTTATAAGGAAATAAGTCTTTGAAGGTTACAAGGGTTATGTTTCTTAATGTTTTGAAACTTATATAAAGTGAACAAAGGATTCAACCCACCCACCCCCTCTTCTTAGTTGTTACTCAATCCTTGGTACTTCAAGTTGTTTCAGAGGGAGGTTCCCTTATTTAATCTTTATCCTAGAGAATATCAATTCTATCAAATGTAAATGAAATCCTACAATCGATGGAACGAAAAATTATGGTTGGAAAAATAGGATGATTCCTTATCTCCTATCTCTTGGCCTTGAAGTTGTTGATACAGATACCACTGGATTTCCACCTATTGTAAAAGATTATCCTATGAAATTTTCCAATTAGAGAAACATATAAGTTAATGTAAAGGATAGAAATTATATTCACATGTCCTTATTATAAATTTTTTATCAGAAGGTGATGTTTCTCACGACATCAAAAGGCATGTGGGACAAGTTGGAAATTGTTTTGGAAGGAAATAAAAAATTAAAGGAGATGATCTAAAAATATGGAGTAGTATGTTTCAAGACATTAGAATGAGAGATGATGAAACAATTGATGAATACTTCACCTGAGTTAATGAAATTGTATGCAGTATCAGAGGATTCAGAGAAGACTCGAAAGATTCTACAATTTTGAACAAACTTATGAGAAACATTCTGGATAGGTTCGATTATAAAACTTCTTCCCTATAAGATAATGATGATTTAACTCTTTATGGATTTCATAACTTTAATTTTTCTTTTTAAAGGATAAAATCTCCAATATTTAAGAAGAAAATGAATGGTTAAATGTCTTTTGAATCCATGAGAGTGATGAAAATCAATGAAGTCGATAAAGACGATCATTGTGAATCTGATGATAAGGAAGATGATGAGCTGTATGAAAATATCATGTCTTTTATATCTAATAACTATTATAGAGGAAGAGGAAAGTATGGAGGAAGACATCTTCTCAAGTGTTTTGAGTGTGTTGGAATCTGGTACTTTTTTATTAATTTCCATGAGAAGAAAGTTGGATAATATCAAGATGATTCTAATGAAAAAACATGATAGAATATGTGGGACAAAAATGATAAAGAAGAGAAGTATTCCAAAAAAAATCAAGAAGAGGTATTTAAGAAAGAAGATAATTATATTGAAAAAGAAGGTTGAATCTTACTCAACTAGAAATGATTCTTCTGAAGACAAAAGTTCACAAAAATTCAGAACCTTTATTGAAAAAGTTTAGAAACTAGAATACTCCTCAGAGAGTAAAGAAGGTTGTGAAGAATCTTATAAAGAGTATCAGCTCAGAACTAAACTTCTTGCTTATCGGGAGAAAAAAAATCTCAATAAAGAAATTAGAGTGATGAAAAAATATCATGAATAAGTTGTTTATGGGAGAAAAATTGTCATCAAGCTAGAGGATAAATACATTCAACAGATTCTAAGTTGAAAATTTAAAAATGCTAAACATGGAAAGGTGATTAAAGATATGAGAAAGAAGTTAGATTCTAAGGAAAAATAATTTAACAAGGTGCAAACAAAACTCCATGAGTCCAAAAAATCATTAAGAAAGATGAATGAGAACTTCGAAAAAGCTACAGAAGTAAAATATCACACCTCAAAAATTACTAAGAAGAATTATTATGAGAATCAGGTGAAATATTCTCCTACCAAAAATAATGTTTCATCTGAATCTTCTAACATTTCTGGATCTGGAAAAGGTGTGGGAAAATATTGGGTGGAAAAAGGTTTTGATAAAACTATTTACTCTACAAAAGTTGAAATCTCACTCAAAGGGATATATGGTTCACATATTGAGAATGTTAGGGATAAAAGAAGTTACCTACCTCAATAAATATTCTATAAAGAAAGATAATTATTTAATATCAAATCAATATTTGAAGGAAATTTTTGGTGCTGCAGAATATATGGGCATAGATATTATAATTGTTGGAAAAATTTATCTCTACCCTGAAGAAGGTTTGAACAAAGTGGAACTAATAGTGAAAGAAGAATGAGTAACTTCCCTCACTCACAAAAAGTTGAAAAGTTAAATTCTCAAGATCTCAGAAAAACTCTAAAATAAAATCAATTTGAATGTCTCGAAGAAGTTTGTGGAAGATATGATTAGTCTAGTCATCATGCTGAAAGATATATGAAACTCCTTCCAGAAAAATTTTCTTCTGAAAAGAAATAAATGAAAGCTAAAAATGATATGGTTAATGATAGAGCTTTCATTTTTGAGACAGAATTGAAACCAAGTAATAGGAATGATCAGTGTATTATTGATAGTGGGTGTTCTTCACACATGGCACGTGATATAAAAATCATGGAACATGTTGAGAGTCATGATGGAGGAGCTGTTACTTTTGGCAATGATAGTTCCTTAAAAATTAATAGAATCGAAATGATAGAGATTGAATCAGAGAAAATAAAGTCTAAGGAAGTCTTTATTTTTGATGGGCTAAAACATAACTTACTTAGTGTAAGTGAAATTTTTGATGAAGAGAAATAAGTAATCATCATAACGGATTCTTGTATCATCAAAAGTGTGAAAATTGGAAAATTCATTACAAAAGGAGAAAGAACCAGTGGGAATCTCTTTCAAATTGGAGAATCCAATAACTCATGGTATTTGAGTGCTGAAGAATAGAATAGGTTGTGGCATAGAATAATTGGCCAAATTTTGAAGAAGAACATGAACAAACTATCTAAAGTTTTTGATCTTCAGAATTTTCCAGAATTGAAAATAAGAGATGAAGATGTTTTTATTACTTTCTAGAAGGGAAATACGACTAACAAAAGCCATAAAATAATTCAAATTAAATCTATAAAACCAATTGATATTATTCATTCCAATATTTTTGGGCTGATAAGACATCAATCAACAAAAGAAGATTTATACTTTATCACTTATATTGATGATTTCACTTAGATGACAGACATCATGTTCAGGAAACCCAAGTCAGAGGCTATTGAAATGTTAAAATTCTTTAAAAAAATGTTGATAATGAATTGGGTGTCTCCATAAAGAAGGTGAGAACATATAATGGTATTAAATTCACAAACAATTCTTTTGTAAACTATCTAAGAAAACATGGTATCAAACATTGGTATATGGATCCCTATACTCCAAAAAAATGGAGTAGCAGTATGAAAGAATAATAGCTTTTTAGAAATGAGAAGATGTATTTTAGCTAAATACAAACATTCAAAAAAAATTGGAGAGAAGCTGTTAGTACTGTTATACATATTTAAAATAGATGATTGTTGATACCATAAACCCACATGAATCCTTATGAAATGTGTTATAACAAAAAACCCTCATTGGATTACTTCAAAGACATCGGAATTGTTAGGTCGAGGAAAACAAGACGGGGAATGATGGCAAGAGGGGGGGTGAATTGCCTTTTAAAAAATGATTAACAAATTAAAAAATCAAAGTAAAGTGCAGCGGAAATAAAGAAGGCAATCACACAAGAAATTGATAACGGAGTTCGGCCAAAACCCGGCCTACGTCTCCGCTCCCAACTCAACCGTTGAGAGATTCCTACCGCTTGCTTTTCAATGGTTTTAGCAAGAAACCCACTAGGCTTTGAGGTAGCACTAGGACCTATTACATCTTGCTTTTGTGGTTTAGCAAGAACCCACTTGCTTTTGATGGTTTAGCAAGAACCCACTATCCTTGTTACAGGTGAAGGATAGCTCACCTTTTTCTCAAGCTTTTTAAAGGAAAAGCTTGTGAACCTCTTCACACCTTAGTGGTGGTGTGAAACCCAAAAGAAAGGGGGATGAGAAAAGGATTTGGGGTTTGTAGGCACAAACCCAATTTAAAGCTCAAAATAAAATAAACAATAAAACCGTAATTGGGAAGACTTGGGCGCCAATTGGATGATGGAGTTGATGTAGTGTGCTCTCCCAAGCTTCTTGAGTGGTGCTCTTGGATGTGGAAATGGATGGAGCACTTGGGGTTCCCTTGGAGGAATGCGCCAGAGGTACGCCAAATGATCAACAAGGTGTCCGTGGGCTTCCGTATAGTTCCGGTAAGTGTCCGGGGCTTCCTTGGCCTTTATTTATAGGCATGGAACCCTTGGAGAGTCTTCGGAGCCGTTGGAGAGGCTTAAAGAGCCGTTGGGAGCCAAGTGGACAGGCTGGTCAACAGCCCAACGGCTAGATTGACTGGGCTACCGGCTGGCCGGTACAGCTCCACCGGCTGGCCGGTGCCTTGGTAGAGAAGAAGAGTCTTGATCCAGGCTCTACCGGTCGACTGGTGGAGGAGCCACCGGCTGGCCGGTGGCAAGACAGTAGCAAACACTATTTGGGCTGGGTGCCACAGGTCGACCGGTGACAGAGCCACCGGTCGACCGGTGGGGAGGCAGTAGCTTCCCTTTGAGTGCAGGTGCCACCGGTCGACCGGTGACAGAGCCACCGGTCGACCGGTGGAACCTGGCAGTGGGCAATCCCTCTGCCAGTTCCACCGGCTGGCCGGTGCTATCACACCGGTTGGCCGGTGGACTGAATTTCAGTCCATTTCTTGTCCATTCTTGGGCCAATCCTTTGGCAATCTTTTGCCTATCATCCACAACACTTAAAAACAAAGTTAGACAAGAAAGAGGGTGATTGTGATCATGAAAATCAAACCTCGAGGGGTTCGAGAGGTACAACAATCTCCCCCTATTTTGATGATCACAATCACCAAAACAAACAATGTAAAAATCAAATGAAAGGAAATGCTTAAGCATGATGAAAAGGATTCTCCCCCAATCAATCAAGAAATTTCTCCCCCTTTGTGATTATCAAAATAGCGTGGGGCATAAAACTTGATTGAGGGAAACAAGTTTGAAAAACAAGATGGAGATTTTAAACCAATTGAAATTTTTGAAATTTGAATTGAAAGTTTTGAATCAAAGTTTGAATTGAAAGTTTGAAAAGAAAAATTGAATAGAAAATTTTGAATTGAAGAAATTGATTCCAAGTGATGAAATTGGAAGTTTGAATTAAATGAAAACAAAGGCTTAAACAAACCTAACTCCCCCTAAATAAAAACAATAAATCACCGGGGAGAGGGATTTTGAAAAGAGACAATTTTAGGCCTGGAGAGACTCGCTAAGAGGGATTTTTCAATCCACACTTGCCTTGTAGTGGGTCTTCTCCTATAGAATTCATCCGAATAAAAAATCGATTTGGGCCTACCATACCGGGCGTTTTTGCAATTACATTCATATATCATGTGCCCGGGTTTTTTACAATAATTGCAAAATTTAAAACTAGAGCTCCCCCTTACAAAAACAGTGGGTGCATGGGAGGAGGAAGCTTGGTTGGTATATCCTAGCCCTTGGGTGGTTCTAGATATTCGTTGGGAACCTAAGAGTTTGGACAAATTTTGTTCACCTTGGGTGAACTTGGCTAGGGAATCTTTTAAATCTTTGATGGTTGATTCCATAGAATCAACATTTGGAAAATTTTGGATTTTTCGGGAGAGTTCCTCCTTCTCTTTGAGAAGTTGTTCTTTTTCGGAGGAGAGTTTTTTGAAAGATTTTTTCAAAGAAACAAATTTTGAAGAAAGTTCATGAAAACCTTTTTCTAATTGATCTCTAGCATGTGAGAGTTCTTCATATGACAAATGATTTAAAGAATTGGAATTTGAAGAGCAAGAGGAGGAAGAGGAGGAAGAGGAGGAAGATACCTCATGTTTTGCCATTAGGCATTTTTTACCTTGGTCGCTCGAGGAGAAGGAGGAGAATGAAGAGGTGGAGCTATCACTCCATGTTGCCTTTGAAGCCTTCTTCTTCACCTTTTTCTTGGCCCTTTTCTTGTGAAGTGGGCAAGCGGGTACGGATTTTTCATCGGGTTCCTGCTTTTGAGCGGGTTCTAGCTTTTGAGCGGATTCTTGCTTTGGAGCCTCACTAGTACCTTCATAGGTTAGTTCTAAAAATTTCCAAAGATCGTAAGAAGTAGAGCATGTAGAAATACAATTAAAAACATTACGGTCAAGACCACAATGAAGAGCGTTCATGGCTTTGCCATCAAGCTCAAAATAAGCAATGTCATTGGGAGTCCATTTAGACTCATCGGGAGAGGAGAGGGAAAATCCTTGCATAAAAATTTTAAAAATTGGATAACCAATGCTTTTTAAAAAGGTTGACATGCGGGTTTTCCAAAAAGTATAATCGGCTCCATCAAAGAATGGAGCACGATCCAAAGAATGACCTTCGAGAGTTTGAGAAGAAGAAGAGGTAGAAGCCATCAAAAAATAGGATCTTTAATTTGAAACCGGGTAAGGAATTATTCAAATACTTCCTCTGATACCAATTGTTAGGTCGAGGAAAACAAGACGGGGAATGATGGCAAGAGGGGGGGTGAATTGCCTTTTAAAAAATGATTAACAAATTAAAAAATCAAAGTAAAGTGCAGCGGAAATAAAGAAGGCAATCACACAAGAAATTGATAACGGAGTTCGGCCAAAACCCGGCCTACGTCTCCGCTCCCAACTCAACCGTTGAGAGATTCCTACCGCTTGCTTTTCAATGGTTTTAGCAAGAAACCCACTAGGCTTTGAGGTAGCACTAGGACCTATTACAGCTTGCTTTTGTGGTTTAGCAAGAACCCACTTGCTTTTGATGGTTTAGCAAGAACCCACTATCCTTGTTACAGGTGAAGGATAGCTCACCTTTTTCTCAAGCTTTTTAAAGTAAAAGCTTGTGAACCTCTTCACACCTTAGTGGTGGTGTGAAACCCAAAAGAAAGGGGGATGAGAAAAGGATTTGGGGTTTGTAGGCACAAACCCAATTTAAAGCTCAAAATAAAATAAACAATAAAACCGTAATTGGGAAGACTTGGGCGCCAATTGGATGATGGAGTTGATGTAGTGTGCTCTCCCAAGCTTCTTGAGTGGTGCTCTTGGATGTGGAAATGGATGGAGCACTTGGGGTTCCCTTGGAGGAATGCGCCGGAGGTACGCCAAATGATCAACAAGGTGTCCGTGGGCTTCCGTATAGTTCTGGTAAGTGTCCGGGGCTTCCTTGGCCTTTATTTATAGGCATGGAACCCTTGGAGAGTCTTCGGAGCCGTTGGAGAGGCTTAAAGAGCCGTTGGGAGCCAAGTGGACAGGCTGGTCAACAGCCCAACGGCTAGTTTGACTGGGCTACCGGCTGGCCGGTACAGCTCCACCGGCTGGCCGGTGCCTTGGTAGAGAAGAAGAGTCTTGATCCAGGCTCTACCGGTCGACTGGTGGAGGAGCCACCGGCTGGCCGGTGGCAAGACAGTAGCAAACACTATTTGGGCTGGGTGCCACAGGTCGACCGGTGACAGAGCCACCGGTCGACCGGTGGGGAGGCAGTAGCTTCCCTTTGAGTGCAGGTGCCACCGGTCGACCGGTGACAGAGCCACCGGTCGACCGGTGGAACCTGGCAGTGGGCAATCCCTCTGCCAGTTCCACCGGCTGGCCGGTGCTATCACACCGGTTGGCCGGTGGACTGAATTTCAGTCCATTTCTTGTCCATTCTTGGGCCAATCCTTTGGCAATCTTTTGCCTATCATCCACAACACTTAAAAACAAAGTTAGACAAGAAAGAGGGTGATTGTGATCATGAAAATCAAACCTCGAGGGGTTCGAGAGGTACAACAGGAATTCCATGGTTTCCGAAAGTAAAAAATCCATATTTGGGAATGTTTGATGAGAAAGACAATGAAGGAACCTTCATGGGTTATTCACCAAATGGGAGAAGTTACAAATGTTGGAACAAAAGTTTACAAAGGTTGGTGGACACATATGATGTGAAACTAATTGAAAATCAATGTTCCTTAACAAAAGTTGTTGAGAATTATGGGAATTAAACATAGGAGAAATCCAAATATAGTGAATGTTATCAAAAACAACCACATCATGATTTAGATGGGTCATGTGGTGAATAAAGTGATGTTTAGGAAGAAACCATGAGATTTCCTACCTTACGAAAGCATACTGAATCTGAAAACATTATTGGGAATTAGAAGGCTCCAGTTCAGACAAGAAAGAAGTTGAGATTAGAAAATAATACATCACTTATCTCAAAAGTTGAACCAGAATTAGTTTTAGAGGCTATTCAATATAAATAATGGGGGGATTCAATGAATTAAGAGTTAGATTAGATTGAGAAGAATGAAACATGGGAAATTGTTCAAAGTCTAGAAAATAAAAAATTTATTTGAACCAAGTGGGTTTATAGAAATAAATTGAATGAGCACAGAGAAGTTTTAGGAAACAAAGAAAGACTTGTTTGTAAGGGATATTCACAAGTAGAAGGAGTGTATTTTTATGAATCCTTATCCCTCGTTGCAATGTTAGAAACTATTCAAATGTTTCTTACAGGGGATTTCCATCAGAATTACAAATATTATCAAATGGATATAAATTTATCTTTATTAAATGGTTAAAATGAGGAATATTTTTACATTGAACAACCTTTTAGGTTTATACTTGATGAGGATGAAAACAAAGTTTGTAAATTTAAGAAATCTTTTTACTGGATGAAACAATCTCCTTGTTCTTGGTATTCAAATCTTGATAATTATTTGTGAAGGATGAACTATTCTAAATGAAAAAGTTGATTTTTACTTGTATGTGAAAGTTGTTGATTCCATAACATTAACTATAATTGTTTATGTGGATGATATAATTTTTTTGGAAATGATGAAAAGGTTTGTGAAGAGTTTTCTTAATAGATGAAGAAGAATTTTGAAATATAAATATTGGAGGAATTAACATTCTTCCTTGTCTTACAAGCTCAAAAAAAAGAAATATACATTTTCTTATCTCCCGAAAAGTATGACAATTAATTGTTAAAGTAGTTTGGAATGGAAGAATAAAAAAATCAACTCTTATTTTATTGAGAACAAATTTGAACAAAGATGAATCTATAATAAGTTTGAATCGGAAAGATTTTGGGAAGCTGATAGGAAGTTTTCTTTACCTTACAACTTCACTGCCTGATATTGTTTATTCTATTAATTTATGTTCAAAGTATCAAAGTAATCTGAAAGAATCACATATATTGGTAGTAAAGAAGATTTTGAGATATGTCAAAGGAACAACTTCATATGGTTTTTATATAAAATAACTTTTGTGTTAAAGTTTAATGGTTATGCTAATGTTGATTGGGATGGTGATTGTAATGATAAAAAATCAACTTTTGGAGGAAAGTTTTTCTTAGGTGAATGTTGTGTGAGTTGGAATAGCATGAAACAATGTTTAGTATGTTTGACCACAACTAAATCCAAACGTATTACATCTACTCAAGATTTCACTCAAATAATGTGGGTGAAATTTTAGCTAGAATATTTGAATGTAAAAGTTTCTAAACCATTGAATACACTTTGTGATAATTAGAGTGAAATTGGTATTTCTAAGAACCTTTTCCAACACTAAATATCAAAACACATTGATATAAAATTTTACTTCATAAAAGATAAAGTTGCTGCTAGAGATGTTTTTCTAGAATACACATCAAAAAAGTATCTGACTGCTGATATCTTTAAAAAAGAAATGTTGGAGGAATGTCTTGTAAAATTGAGGTTGAAACTCCATGTTTAGCCTCATCCCATGTCTTCCTAAACCACATAAAGAAAAAACCCCAACTATTCTTTGGATAATGTTGGAAAATTGTGAGAGTAATAAACAACTTTGTAAAAAGTATTTTTCATAGCTTTTTGTTATGAATTTGAAGATATGGTTATCTCATAATCGGGGATAGAAAAAGAAAAATGAGAGTGAAAGAGAATGATATAAGTAAAGGGGGAGTTGTGAGTAAGGGGGAGTTTATCCTTACATGGCCACAAAAGTTTCTTGTCACTAAGAGATAGAAATCCATAAAAAACATTAATTTATCTAGTAGTGTGGTGTCAAGGAACTCTCTTTTGATAAAGGGTATGTTTTGATAAAATTCAAAAACTGGAGTTGTTTAAAAATTATAAAAATTGGAAAAGTTGTTGAAAAGGGTTGTCAATAAGTCCAAAGGGGGAGATTGATGATTCTTTGTGGTGTTTTTTTAAAGAATGTTTTTTATTTGTTGGAAACTAAACTTTTATTCAAGAATATTTTTGATATATAGAAAGATGAATTTTTTTGTTACTGTAATTTTGCAGTGGTTGCTATGAAAGAAAAAAATTTCAAAGTTTGAAAGATGTTTCTTAAGTTATTTTTTTTGTTGAAGAATCATGAAAGAGGATGTTGTTGAAGATTCAAAAGATAGAATGTTTCTCAAAATTTCTAAACAAAATCAGATGATGTTTTTCTGATCTTGAAGTTATTACAAATCATGAAAAGTTTCATGATAAAATCTGTTGAAGAAATAGTTAATCGGTTTGATGAATTTCATTGAGCAACATTAATAGAAAATTCGGAACCTGATTTTTGAAAAATATAGAAGTTTATTTCTGACAAAACCAGAACCTGATTTCTAGGAAAATAGGAACGTGGTACTAGAGAAAATCGGAACCTTATTTTAGAAAAATCTAGAACCAGATTTCTGAAAAAATTGGAACCTCATTTATGAGAAATATAAATCCTGATTTCTGAGAAAACATAAACCTAATTTCTTAGAAAATCAGAACCTGGTTTTTGAAAAATCTGAAACCAAATTTTTGACAAAACTAGAATTTGATTTATGAGAAATTCAGACCTTAATTTCTAAAAAATCTAGAACATAATTTCTAGGAAACTAGACACCTGATTTATGAGATAACTGAAAATGGATTTTTGAAAAATATAGAAACTAGGTTTTGAGAAAAATATAAATCGATTTCAGAGAGGACTGTAACCTGATTTCTGAAAAACCCCAAACCTAATTTCTAATAAATCCTGAAACTAATTTCTAATCAATTTGGAACCCAAATTATTCTCAATTTAGAATCTGATTTCTGAGTAATTCAGAACTTGATATTTGAACAATTTTGAACCTGATTTCTGCGTAATTCAGAACCTAGTTTCTGCATAATTCAGAACCTGATTTCTGAACAATTTGGAAACTAGTTTTTTCACAATTCAGAACATGATTTCTGAACATTTTTTTGAGAACACTAAAACCAAGATCCAGCATTATAATTTTGAAAAATATATGATTATTTCAAGAAGGAAAACCCAAATTTCAACCCTGCGTAAATCTCAATGAAATTTATAGAGGTTTGAAGAAGTCAAATATTAAAGATAAAATGTGAGAGTTGCTGAGTTTTTGATATTTGAGGAAGCAAGAAAGATTTTAAAGATTCTCACCATTGTCTTCCTTGTTTCCTATAAATATGTGCTCAGATCATTCACTCATTTGTAACTTTTACGCACGGGGAAAAGGAAGAGTGCTGGATAATTCATAATGAAAATATCCCACCAATATTGAAGAAGGTATTCATTGAGTATTTAATGAATAAAATAATCATAACCATCCTTACATTGCTAAGAATATCAGAATCATCCAAGACGGACTGAGGATTCAGACTGAGCATTGGTGGAAAAGATTCAATAAAGTTTCTATTCTTATTTTTGGATAATTGTTTCTTTAACAAAACATTGTCAAATAAAGGGAGTCAGTATAATCTTTCCTATAAATATGTAAAAAGTATATAATGGGAGTTTTCACATGTTTTATTCACTTATTAATTATAGTTTACTTCCATAGACCCACGAGAGTGGCTCTGGAAAGGGTGAAGGTTCTAACATTGAGGTCGAACCTTGTAAATCACGTGTCCCTTACTGGCTTTACTATTCTTTCTTACATAATTATTTGATGTAGGTGCATAAGGAAAGAAATTTTAACAGGTTGCAAGGGTTAAGTTTCTTAATGTTTTGAATCTTATATAAGGTGAACAACTGATTCAACCCCCCTCCCCCTTATCAGTGGTTACTTGATCATTGGAACTTCAGTTTTCAAAGATTCCTTTATAAGTTCTTTAAGATATTTTCAATTAAAATGTTTTCCCAAAATGTTTTATTTTTATAAAAATCATTTTCAATTTATAAAGGATATTTTCCAAAAGAAATGTTTTTAAAATATATTAAAAATTATTTCACATATAAGATAACATCCATTGGTGTAACTCATGCTTTACTGGAAAAATTATTCAATGATTCTATTAAATTATTTCTCGGAATAGATTATGTTTTGACCAAATGATATTTTTGAAACTTGTTTCACTACCATGGGTTATATGCTTTTGAAACCCACTTACATTAATATGTTATACTTTTATTAAATGATTATGAAACCTACCAATTTCCATAGGTTAATATATGATTACATGTTTATAAAACCCATTTCATTTCAGTGGTTATGGTATTATTATTTATGATCTTTTGTCACCAGTATTTATGATTTCATTATGGGATGGGTGGGCCTATATCTCCCTCCAATTATTTTGGTAATGATTTATATCTCATGAGATATACATGGATGTAATGAGAAATGAACTCGATTCAATATTAGAGGGATGGAATATGGATTCAACTCTATTTAGTAATGTAGGGCTGGAACAGTGTGTGAACCCAGTTCAATAATGGAATTTGTCTTCTAATATGGCCTCGGGAACAATGCCTTGACTACTATAGAAATCAATATATATACTTATGTGTATACCAAAATTCCATATTTTATTCATATGTTATGTTTTCAGGGATTATTATATTTATTTCCTTATTATTAATATCTTATGAACTACTAAGATTTATACCATGATTCCTGGTTAAGATCTTTGATAAGCTGGGTATGATCATCTATTTTCATGATCATGTTCTCATAACCTTATTATCATGATTTTTCTTTTGTATCTCCCTTTTTTTACCCTTGATGAGAATTTGAGATCACCCATTTTTATGTTTCCTTCTCCCAGGTTATGAATATATGTATTATGATTGATGTGTTTAAGATGGGTTCTTGTAATGAATAATATAGTGGGAGATGATGTAGCTCATTTATATACCATTTTTTATGCTTCTATGTTTCCAAAGATACTATACTAGTATGTTATTTAGGCATTTCATTGTATAATTATTTAAATATTACACAAAAGTTATGTAATGTTAATGTATGAAAATAAACGGTCACCATAATTGGTATATGAGAAATGTTTTAGTTAACCTTCGGAATCTAGGATGGCAAAACCTTAGTGACAACCCTAAGAACATGTATAGGGATAAGTCTAAGGATAACTAAAGGTATAATAAAATGTTCTGGAATTTTGGAAAAGGATTGAGTGATTCGATTCCTTGAAATACATCACTTCCGGGATACTAAAAGTGGACCAGTCTTTGACACAGATGTACCTATAGGTAACAACTTTAACAAGATTTTTGAGGCCTGACTCAGAGTAATCTGGTACACAACAATGTTCCTTACAACACACTCAATTTGACGCTCCCAAAGGATATTATTTTTGAATTCAAAAACTCTTCATGAACCATCATGAAGTATCTAAGTAAAGGTTGGATATGAATAACCTAGGACAAACCTAATGTTTCATTGATTAAGAAATGTTTAATAATTTAGACATCTTATATGTGAATTTGTATGATTATGTGGTTCCTCAATATAATAATTGTTTCTTGCTCTATGATTAATTTTTTTTTCAATGTATGGAACCTAAAGGAACCATGTTATTGGTGATTGCAATGTTTAATGAAATGATTTTACTCCAAAGAAACTAAATTATATGGGATCTTTAATGAAAAAATTAATTTATATGTTCACATGTATTTACCAATCTATGATTCATGGTGTAATTCCAAATGGGAAATGTAGAGAACAACATTTTTTTTTGAGTCTTTCATGGTGAAACATCCACCTTATTTCAGAGGGTATTCTAATCCACTTATTTCTAAATAATGAATTAGTACTAATTAAAAGATATTCTTGATCTATATTGTTCAGAGCAAGAGAAAGTCATTATGGCTGTTTATCGGCTAGAAGGTGAAGTAGACCGGTAGTGCACTCTAATTAATAATATGAGTCATCAAGATGAGATTTAATCCATGGATTGTGATGAGTTAAAGAACTTATTTTTTTTATAATAACTTTCCTTGTATTATTTATACTAAGATGGATAAATAGTTCCTTGAGTTAAAGAAAATGGATGATGAATCTGTTGGTACCTATGAGACTAATTTCATGAGACTAGAGAGGTACGATTTTGGAATTATCATATATCCTGAAAGTAAAGTTGATAGGTTCCTCAGTGTCTTAAAGAGAAGTCTCATAAGTTATTATTTTCATAAGAGACCTTAGTAGCAATAAAGAGATTGTAAATTGTGCAATAAATGTTTAAATAGAGGCGCTTTGGTGGTGCAGTAGTGGTGAAGGATAGGGGTACAACAACGCTGTTCCTTGGGAGGTATAGGGTTCGAATCATGGGAGTCCTCTTTCGGGGAAAACCTCTCCCCTGGGATCCACTCGCCTTTCCAGGTCACCCAGTTTCTGAATGGGTGTAAAAAATGAGGCGCAACCCACCCGTGCTGACGGATTTCTTGACGAACAATTTCCAACCAGGTTGTCACCCTCTGGGACACTCTTCCATCTCAGTTGGAAACAACTCCTTCCTCATTGGGGCTCTCTCTAGAGTGACCTCTTCGGGGGGAGGGGGTTTCCTTTTTTAGAGGGTTCGAAAAGGCCAGAAATGGGAATTCCTTCTAAGATAAAAATAAATAAATGTTGAAATGGAGGTTGGAGCCACATATAAATATCCTGGTTTTGATAAGAAAATGAATTTGGAGTTTAAACAAAGCTCTAAAACCCAAGGAGAAAAGAAGAAGAGTTTTCTTTTAAGCTCTAAATGTGGTAAGAATCATGAAGGAATTTGTCTTAATGGGTATATTAAAATTATTAAGTGTGGATAGGAAGTCCATTGGGAAATTTATTTTTCAAATTATGGGAAGAAGTTAGGTAAAAAATCTAATGGAAATAAAGATGCAAAGAATGCACCTCCCATTCTTCAGTTCTACAAGTTCAAGAATAATGGGAATTTTACAAAGTAGTACCCAAACCCAAGGGATAGTAACGATGATCGATGCCAGAAATATATTAATATGAGTTTCAATGGGAAATCTCATGAAATCACTATTTATAATGATGTTTGTGATAATGATGTGATGAAAAGTACACTAACCATCCACTCTAGAACTACTAATTTAATATTTGTTTATGGATCTACCCAATCTTTCATATCTAAAGAATTTTTTAGGGTGTTAAGATTCCACCAAAATAATTATATGTGTAATTACTAGTGATAAACTTTAATGGTATGATGATTGCATACCAAGTCTATAATTTATCTCTTGCTAATGTTTTTCAGAATGTATTTCCTTCAAATATTTTCATTCATACTATGGTGTAGTTTCATATCATCCTAAGAATGGATTGGATTTCTCTACATAAATACCACATAAATTATAAATTAAGGGAAGTTATTTTTGAAATTTTAAACCCTCCAATGACCATCCATCAATGTGATGATAATAGTGAACTTCATATATATATTACATCTAGTGCATGGGTCTTAGTTCCCATTAAAATGGGTCTTTTTATCTCAGATGGTTGGGGAGAAAATCGAAATTAATGATATGGATATTGTTCAAGAATTTTTGTATGTCTTTCCAGAAGAGTTGCATAGCCTTCCAACAAAATGTGAAGTTGAGTTCTTAATAGAACTCATACCTGGATAAACAAATATTTCAAATACTTCTTATAGAATTCCTGAGATTGAGTTTTAGGAATTTAAGTAGAAACTCCAGGAAAACCGTGATAAGTGATTCATTCAGCTAAGAGTGTCACTATGTGGTTCCCCTATTCTATTTGTATAAATTAAATATGGTTTAATGTGACAATACATTTACTATCAAGAGTTATATAAGATTTCAATAAATAACAAGTATCCTCTTCCCTATATTGATGACTTGTTTGATCGACTGTGAGGACCTAAATATTTTTACGAGATGGAACTTCATTATGGATATAATAAATTGAGGTTCAAGAAACATGATATACCCAAGACAGTATTCTGTAAAAGTTATGGACACTATGAATATATATTTATGCAATTTTGTCTTACTAATACCCATGTTATCTTCATAGATTTAATGAAAAGAGTCTTTGGAGATTACCTTGATAATTTTGTTGTAGTATTTATAGATGACATTATTATCTATTAAATGAGCATGTAAGAGAATTAAGATCACTTTATATTTGTACTAAATACCCTAAGGAAGAAGAAACTATATGAAAAATTTACAAAGTGTGAATTCTGGATGAAAAAGGTTTCATTTTTGGGTACCATAATCTCATGATATGGAATAATAGTAGATCCATCAATGATGGGGGCTATTGAATGATGGACTAGACTAACCAATGTGACTGAGATCTAAATATTTCTTGGTTTAGATGGATATTATTGATGGTTTATGGAAAATTTATCATGAATTTCTAATCCTCTCTACCAATTAACATGGAATGGTGTTTAGATTTTATGGCTAGATGAATGTGAATAAAATTTCAAGGAATTGTAGAGAAGGTTAGTCGTTGAACCTATTCTTACATTAACCTATATTGGATAAAGGTCTTCAATCTATAGTGATGCATCCAAGAAGGGATTGTGTTGTGTTCTTATGCAGAATAAAATTTTTATTACATATTCCTTACAGAATATGAAGATTCATGAGAAAAATTACCCAAATCATTATTTGGAGTTAGGAGTGGTAATTTGTACATTAAATATATGGAGGCATTATATTTTTGGAGAAAATTTTGATATATATACTGATCATAAATTTATTAGATATATATTCACATAGAAGGAGTTGAACATAGACTATTGTAGATCACTAGAGTTGATAAAGTATTGTGACTTCTCAATACATTAACACCATGGGTAAGTGAACAAGGTGGATGATGCTTTGTTTCAGAAGGATCATGCATGATTATCTATGATGAGGACAAAAAAGATCCCAAAATTCTATATTTTCTTAGGATGGATCCATAAATCATGAAGGAAAGGGAAAATATTATCTTTCTTAAATGCATGTTCAACCCTCTATCCATATGAAGGTTAAACATGCATAGAAGGAAGATCTAGAGTTACAAAAGAATGTTCAAAATGTTCCTTATTTTAACCTTGAACGGGATATAATGATATGGTTCAGGAACCATGTATGTGTCCATTCCATACCATATTTGAAGAAGGAGATATTAGAGGAATCTCATAGTTATTTATTCTCTATTCATCATATAATAAAGAAGATATATAGGGACCTAAACGAATACTTCTGGTGGTATGGCATGAAGAGAGACATCACATAGTTTTTATCTTAGTGATTTGTATTCTAACAAGTTAAGACTGAAACACAAAAGTCCAAGGGGATGTTGCATCAATTACCCATACCAGAATGGAAATGGGAGAAAGTCACTGTGGATTTTGTCATCGAACTATCCAAAACCTCTAAAGTGATTAATTATAAATGGGAGGTATTCGATAACCTTACTAAGTCAACACATTTAATCACTATTAGAGAAGACTTCTCTCTGGACCGACTTTCCATGATATACATAAAATAAGTTATAAGGTTGAATGGAGTACTGCAATCTATCATATCAGACCAGGATCTGAGGTTTTCTTCAATGTTATAAAAAAGTATTTTGGGAGAACCTGATATAGTGTTTAGTTCCATCACAGTTTATCGTCCTTGGACATCTAGTAATTATGAATGAACAATTCAAACCATAGAGGATATTTTTAGATCTTGTTCTCTGGGTTTCAAGGGTGGTTAGGATCAACACCTTCCTCTAGTTGAGTTTTCTTACAAAAAAATATTTCACTCAAGAATTCATATGGAACCTTTATAATCCCTCTATATTAAGAAAAATAAATCTCAAACGTACTAGGATCAAGTTGGATAAATAAATCTATTGAGGGATGAGATCATTGAAGAAATCATCGAGAAGGATAGAACCATTCAGAAGCATATCAAGGTAGCTCAAAGTCGGAAGAAAATTTCTACTTATAGCCATCAGTGTGGTGTAGAATTTAAATTTGGTTAAATGGTTTTTCTATGAATATCACCCTCTAAGAAAGTTATGATATTCCGGATGAAAGGGAAACTATTCCATTGATATATCATTCATTTAAATATTATTGATCATATCAGGATGGTACCCTATGGCTTGGAAGTTCCTCTAAATCTCTCTCAATTCCTTGATATGTTCCATGCATTTCTCCTAATAAATTAAATACATATACCCTCATATGTACTAAACATATATGTCATACCATTGGTGAGGGATCTTTCTTATGAGGAAAAACCAATTGAAATTCTGGATCATACAGGGAAAGTTCTACAAAACAAGACCACACACCTGGTCAATGTTTTTTAGAGAAATAACTAATTAGAGTAAGCTACATCGGAACTTGATGATATGATGAAGCAGATGTATCCTGATTTTATTTACACTAGTGACAAATTTTGATGACGAATTTCATTTTAAGGGGGGTAGATTGTAACACACTTAGTTTTTATGGTTCTTTTTTCTTGAATAAATTAATTTTTATTTTTTTCTTACATTTTACTGAGTCAAAAATTTCTTTCACATGGCATTAACATAGCGTATATTACCCACAACATCAACTTGGTGTACGTTACACATAACACTGAGTTTCTACGAATCATTATTTTATTTTTCTAATTATAACATTTATGTTAAACTTAGTAATACGAATATTAATAACTACTTTTCAAATATTTTTATAATTTTTTAAAATAAATAAAACATATCGATAATAAAAGATATAATTATTCATAAAGTCTTTATACGTTTAAAAATACTATTTTCTCTAATGAACAGCTTCTAATGTCCTTATGTGAAAAAAATAAAATTAGTTTTAGAAAAATATAGAAATTAAATTTCATAAAATGAACTTAATTTTTGAATTTATAATATCTAAATTATACTAGGTTAAATTTAAGGATCTTTATGTGAAACTTCGGCTTTCGATGAAAAAAGTAAAATACCATATTTTAATTCAAAATACCTTTTCATATAATTTTTTTACAAGGTTAAATTATATTTTAAATTGTATTAAAAGTTTAAATAGATAATATTTTTTCCATAAACCCAATTTGGGTCATTTTAATCCATTTCAATTTGAAATTTAATATAAAAACATAGCAATCATTTGAACATTTTTACTTCAAAAAACCCGTATTGTCGACCAGATCTCAAGATTAAATTTAAATTGATTTCATCCAATAATTTTATTGGCATTTTTAAAAATGGATTCCATATTTTTAATTATCATATTTTGTAATTTATAATAAGGTAAACTTAGTTTTTGACCAAAATTATTAGTGAATTAAGTTA
Source organism: Viscum album (assembly GCA_963277665.1). NCBI lineage: Eukaryota > Viridiplantae > Streptophyta > Magnoliopsida > Santalales > Viscaceae > Viscum > Viscum album. The sequence goes on from OY728161.1 coordinate 1,837,479,034, forward strand.
AAATTAATTATAATGATTATTCTTAACAAGGGAATAAACCTTAAATTTAATGATCAAATGACCTAGACACCTGTATAACACCCATTTTATGGCTATATTTAGGCCATAAACCTTCCATTTTTGAATTTTTATTTTTTTATGAGTTTTGTTTGGGAATAACATGGGTACAACTAACTTCTTTTCAAAAAAAGGAAAAGTGTGTCATTTCCCTCCCCTATAAAAAGCCATCGCCTCTCCAACATCATCACACCTCTCAAACCACATAGGTTAGTAAAAGATCTACTAAATACACTGCTAAAAATTCCTTACTTCCTCCTAGATTCATACCTTTTGGAATAAATCATTTCCAGGAATCAGTTTGGTTCCAAACAAAAGGAGTTACCTGAATAAGAGGTAACATTCTTCCTCGAGTTCCCCTATTTTATTTCAATTATCCAACCCCAGAAAAACTTTTTATTCAATTATTCTATAACAAAAAATGTATAATAAATATACTATTATTTTTTATACTAGTATTTCTAACTACAATTACACACACTTCCATCTAATGGTTAACAAAGATATATTGTTTACATGTACGGTGAACTACCACCTCACGAAATGATGATCACAAATTTTTCATTCCCACCACTCATGGTGGATATTATTATGGTCACTATGTTTATATATTTTATATATTATATTTATTTTTTATTTAATCTTATTTAATCCTTTTACAAAACATATATTTATACTTTCCATTTGGTTTAAATGCAATAATTTAATTTTTGAAAGTGTGGACTACCGCCCCCTAAAAGCGATGTGATTCATTCACACACTACATGTAATGTATTAAGGATTGACTTAGTGAAATTATAGGATATATATGAAATAATAATTATAATATAATTATAATATATATATATATATATATCATTTTTTATGTTTATTTTAGTACTATAATAAAATCTAAAACAACATTCATGTGTTCGTACAGCTTACTGTATCCATGAGCGGTGTATTCCATTTCATATTTATATATTATATAGATTACTATAATACATAGATACTGAATATACATGAAATTTATATCATTTTTTAAATTATTGGAATCATGATATAAGTATAAGTACAAAATATATAATAAATTTAGACACATGTGAAGAATAAAAAAGATATTACCTAAAGAGAAACCTTAATATAGAATTGTTTACAAGCAGGTAATAAAAATTAATAATCAACCCACATAAGGTGTTAGATATAAGAATATGGTTTTATTATATATTTATAAAAAACTTATAATTATTATACATGAGATTTTTGTGAGTACGATGAGAGTCAAGACACAAGGTAAGGGGATTTCATCTCACTTTTTATTTCCGTGAGAAACATGAGTTATTCACCACCCATTCCCTTTGTGTGGTGTGTATATTAATCATGAATGTATTAAATTATTATAATAATTAAATTTATGGGTATTTAAATATCCAATATATGATATTTATTTCATGGGGTTAATGTTTCAAAAGTAACCAAATCCGTAAGATACTTTTGTCTCAATTATCCTTCTTTGAGACATGAGTTTTATTATGCCCCGAAACTATTTTTAGAGGTGTATATAATTACTTTTTTGATGTTATATATTTAATATAATTCATTTAATGATATTTTATTCTGAATTTCATTTCATTTTCTTACATGGAGTGTATGATTTGATGTTACCATGTAGAAATATTTTATTGAAATAATCTCATTGTTTATCAAGATTGATTATGATTAGGATTCCTTTAATGAAATATTATGATAAATATCTCAAGAACACTCATGAGTTTCATTATCATTAGTTTATTAAATTTAAATCCATGTATTGGTATAATTTTCCCACTCATTGGTACTTAATATAATTATGAAAAAAATTTATGAAAATTTGGTCGTATTTCTCTCTTTGGTCAGAAATCTATTTTATTCAAAAACCATGCTTTAGAAAATATTTTCAAATGATCCTTGAGATCATTTTAAAGGAAAATTATTTTTTTATTAAATTATTTTTATGGTTTTCATATATTAATTTATAAATTTTCAATTCCATTTTCAATGAAAAAGGTTTTTGAAAATGTTTTATGTATTAGAAAGTGTTTTTAAATGGAGAAAGGATATTTTCCTAAAAAAATATTTTTAAAAGATATTTAAAAATTATTTCACATATTAGATAACATATATTAGTGTTACCCGTGACTTTATAGATAAATCTTTCAATTTTTACATTCATTTTTTTATACAAACGAATTATGTTTGGGTGGAATGATGTCAATGAAAATCATTTCAATTCCATGGGTTATATTCTTTTCAATCCTTCTTCCTTTCATGGGATATGATTTGATGAAGTGGTTAAGAAACATAACTTTTTTAATAGTTTAATATATGATTACTTGTTTATGACACCCATTTCATTTCATGGGTTATGATATAATTATTTATGATCTTTTGGAACATGTATGTATGATTTAATTATTTTATGAGTGGGACATATATATCCCTCCAATTTATTGGATAAATATTTATATCTCATGATATAGACATGGATAGAATGTGAAATGAACACGGTTTAGTATTACAGGTCCGGAAAGAGGAGTGAACTCATTTTAGTATGACATGGTTAGAATGGGGTGTGAACCAAATTCAGTAAAGGTCTTTGTCAACGTAGATAGCCTCGAAATAAATGACTTGACTACTATGGAAATCATTATATATACTTATGTGTGTTTCACAATTCCATGTTTTTTACTATTTTATGCTTTCTTGTATTATTTTTTTATTTTATTATGATTCATATATTATTAACTTGGATTAATTATGCCATGATTCAGGTTTATGATAATTGATATGTCGGGTATGATATTATATATTCATGATCCAGTTCTCATACCCTTATTCTCAATATTATTCTTATGTATCTCCTTGTTTGCCTTTACTGAGCATCTGATATCCCCCATTTTTTGTTTCCTCCCCTAGTTTTGAAGATAAGTATTATGTTTGATTTTTAAAAAAAGGGTTATTGTCACGAAGATCCTAGTGGGATATGATGTAGCTCATTTATGTACTAGTGTTTATGTTTCCATGTTTCTAGAGGCACTATACTAGTACGATCTTTGGGAACTTTTTTTATAATGTTTTAGGTATTTAAAATTTTTTATTTAATTTTAATGTATGAAAAGTGAAAGTATCTACACTACTAACCTATTTCCTACTCGTCTATCACAATATATTTGTAATTCTAAAATAGTGAGTATTAAAATCATGTGGATCATCATTAACCATATATATCATTATCCATGCACATGACCAAACAAATAAAATAAGACATCCTTTAATTGATATAGAACACTACCTCTAAGGTTATCTTAAACATCACCTCCCCACCTAGGTCTTATTTTTTAAATAAATCTATATTAGACCTCACCTCCACATTTTAAGTCCATATAAAAATCATTACTACTTTGAAATATTCATTCTAAATAATTTTATCTTTCACATCAAAATGGTTATCCCCACAAAGCATGTAACACCCCAAGCTTCCATAGTATGTTTCTATATGAATAATACAATAGCTTGTGTTGTACGCAACTTTGAGTTCAAACACACCACAACCATTCAAAATAGCCATTATGAATAGAAATACCCACTTTTTAAAATTTTATAAATTTTATCTTTCAAAATGGACTTCATTTTTAAATTCGAAATATCGAAATTAGCTTAGGGTGAATTTTTGGTATTTTTCTGAAAACTTTCAATTTTTGATCAATAGTGAAAAACACTGAGTTATTATTTAAAATGGAATTTTTATTTAAATAATTATTTATTCTATTTAGATTTATTTTAGGTCAAAACAGATACATAATACCTATATAAGTTAAATGCAATTACTTGGAGTTAGTGTATAATAATTTTAGATATATAAAAATTTTGTTGAACTTTTTACCGTCTTTTACCCACCTCCAAGGAATATTTGCAAATTTGCATAAAACCTAATTTTACTTCTTTTTTAAGTTTAATTTCAAAAATCCGAGAGACCTTGTTGATATCAGTATGTAAAATGTGGTTCAATAAGATGAAAATAATTTTTTATGAATAGTAACTTTTAACTTTTATTTACCACGGTTAAAAGTAAATAGGGTAATTAAAGGTAAAAATGATATTATTATTACCCTAACACCTATCTTAATTCTATTGGATAAGTTTTATTCGACTAAAAACCTTTGGAAAAAAATATGATCCTTTAGGTCTACTTGGATTAGATGAGGGAATTTCTTATTATTTAATTCAAAGAAGAGTTAAAAGTGTTAAATTCAAGTTTTCATAACTAAAACATTTTTAATATAGGGTTATACATAAGATAAATTTGACTATAATTATTCATTATAAATATAAAAGTATTTCCTATATAATTGTATTTTTTTATAATTTTTAGATGTTAAATAATTAAATTTATTTATGACTCAATGGTGATGCAGTAATTACCATATTAAAGAAAGAATCAAATAAATGGTATTATAAATATTAAAATGAATATAACTTCAAAGTTATTATGACATCCAAGAACTTTTTAGGTTAATATGAAATGTTAGGGGTGATTCAATGTATTTGGTTTGAAGTAATCAAATTTTTATGACTTTTAAAAAAACCAAATACTAAATAGTTTCAAAATTGACATAAATGAGTTTTTAAAACAAATATTGTATTCTTAAATTAAATAATTGTTCCAAAAATCTAAGGCTATTAAAAATAACTTATATAATTATAGTTATATAATTAATGAAACACTATAGGTTCTCTTGGAATTTTATAGTATGTTTATTATCTAATTATTATAGTAATACAGGAATACATGGTAAAAGTTAAACTATTTAAATGAGAGTTAAATCTAAATGATAAGGTTAATATGGTGACCCAAACCTATCTAAAACCTATTGGTTGAGATTTTTTCGACCCATAACCACATTATACTCGAAATAATTCCTTTTTGAGCCATTAGAAACCTAAAATGATTTTATTATAAAATAATATTTCAAGATTTTTCTACAGTGACCCTCACCGCTCTTATAAAAGGGCACTTCCCCTTCTCTTAATTTCACAGCTCCAAAGCCTTTTGGATCAGAAAAACACTACCCAAATATCCTACCAATTTTCCTCACATCAACCTAGAGTCCTTATTTTGATCATAAATCCAACTTAAGAGTCCTTTTTATGAACTAAAAAAGAAACACCCGAAAAAGAAGTAATAATTTCACCTACCTCTTTCATGCTTTTTCTTCTTCCACTTCTACTTTATTTGTTGTTTCCACTCTAAAATAATAAATACGGTGTCTTTTATATGCTGTGATATTATCATTAAAATGGTAAAACCATATTCATTATTCTATTCATCATATGAATGACAAAGTCACCATACGTGCATATGTACAGCTTACCTTCTCCACGTCGTGGTGTAGTTGTTATTCAATAAATTATTATTTTAATGGGTATAATAATTATGTATAATTGATGTAAATAATAAATTTAGTATTTTAATGATTATGTATACATTATATAACATCCATTGAGAAACTATTTTAATATCAAAAGACTGATATTTTCGCTCGTGCGTACGTACGGATTACCATATCCGCGAACGCGATGAGATTCATTTCCCCATCATAACCATTCAATAATAATTTTCATTTTATTACTAAATGTAATGTTTAATAACTTAATATCATTTTGCATATGAATAAAATACATCCTATTCATAACAAACATGGCTTACGTAACCGAGCATATTAAGGAAAATGGATGAGTAAACACATGAACTGATGATACTACTAAAATATTATCAACAAATAAATATTAGTGGATAATATATGATATAATATTTGTGTATATAGTTATTTTATAATTTAATAACAATGTATTAACTATTATACAGGAGATTAACATACCATCTACTAAAGAAAATTACAAGTTAAGGGTTAATTTCACAATCTCTTCATTATCCGAGGTTGTTTATACATAATTATCTACTAGGACCTCTTTATCATCCACATACATGTTTCTTAAAATGTATTTAAAAATAGTTTTAATATTTCCTAAACTATGGGTGAAAGTCATTTATACCCATATTTTACTTTTTATAAGATGCTTATAAAGGAATCTTTTCATCGTTTTCCAAACATGTTACTTTACGACCTTTTCGAAAAAATTAAGGAAAGAATGTTTTTTAACTTATACGGAGGGTGAAGATACTTTCTACCGTTATAACACCTTCAATGATTCCCTTACAAGATTATAAGAATATTTACAAAAAAATGTTTTATTTTAAATGGTTTCAAAATATAAAGAGGTATTTCTTTCAAAATAGTTTTCATTTCATCTATGTCAACATCCTCTGATGCATTTTAAACTTGTTTAAAGTTGATTTATTATGATAAAAATCTTCAATATTTTATTGAAGGTTTTGTGATATTTTTGAAAGTTTATGTGTTATTTTTGAAAGTTTATGTGTTATTTTATACCATTCATGGTATATGAATAAATTATTGACATTTCATCTGCTATTTTTTATATGAATGTTTATGTTATGTTTAAACCTTTTTATATGAAGAATGCATTGGACTTAGTAAGTGATGGGTGGAGCCCGCTATAGCTCCTCGATGCATCGGTAGGTCTAATGAGACAAACTAGTGTCTTGGCATAAGGCCTTGACAAAATCTTAGTTGTAGTCTTGGAACAAGGACTTGACTATGTGGTTATGATGTCTAGAATTATGAATTCCATCCTTATGAAAGTGGCTACTGATATTTCATGTGATTATTCGACTAGTATAATATCCATATAGCATCCCGCCACTATATCACATAAACTTTCATTACATTTTACAAAACTGAGGATCTTTAAGGTTTAGTGTCTTGGAAACCAGTAACTTTAAACATGAAAACATAAAATATTCTTCTAAAACACTTGAAAGGCTTTTCCTCATGTTCATCCTAGGTTCATTACTGCATCACATAACCTGGGAGAATACATCAAAAGAAAGGGTGAGAAAAAAGCCCAGTAAGGAAAACAAGAGAAACATTTTACATGTGAACTTGAGATACATCAATAAGGTCATGAAAAAGAACATTAAGGCATGAGAATGAAATAAGGAGGCATATCATAATAAAAATAACATTTTTCATAACTTTAAAATTTGGCTACATCATTTAACATAGAAAATCATGAACATATCACCAAGGTCCATCCCCAAGGTGTCATTTGAAAATTACCAAGGTTATTCACCAAGGTATCGTGAAAATTGTAATCTCTAGTGGTTACATCATTACCCAATGCATTGGAGCGCTATCAGGGCGCACCCTTAAATTTGACTTTATTATCATGTGAGCCACATATATAATCATCAAAAATTTCATAAATAACCCATATAGCATAAAATAAATGGGTTTAATTTTATAATCATAACGTTTTAAAAACTGCTTTAAAGACATGATCTTTACGTCACTTTAAACCCACGGAAGGGGAGAGCGGGTCTCATGTATGTAAATCCCAGAATTTAAAATATAACATTTTGATATATATGTGAATACCCCTGTAGAAATAGGAGCTTTTATTATTCACTTTATAACATAAAATAATTTTGAGAAAAGATAGTGGCATTTTGAGATGAAAATTCTGCAGCATAATGGCTATGTTTTGGGGTTTTAGAAAACATTGAAAAGAGAGGGGACATGGGTCAAACATTCATAAATGACCCATAAAACAGTAGAGGGATAGAATATAAGGGATTTAAGAACATGGTAATGAAATTTGAAAATATACCATATGAAATGAATAACATGAAAGGAAGACAAAAATAAGATTTCTCTTATGAAAATTCGGCAGCCTAACAACGTTACATAAACTTCAACCAAAATGAATTGATGAGATCAAATAGGGTATCTCATAATATGAACATAAAAGATCAGTATGATAGATATAGAGATCATACCCCAACATAATAAAAAGGAACTTGCAGGACTTGACATGGAATTAGAACTTTGAAAAGGGAGAAAGGTGCAAGGACCACTTAAAAATTCAGCAGCCTAACGACGCCACTTAAACTTCAAAATACTGAATTGAAGAGATCAAATGGGGTATCTCGTCATATGGTCATAAAAGATAAGTATGATAGATATTGATATCATACCCCCAACATAACAAAAAGGAACCTGAAATAATTGACATGAAAGTAGAACTTCAAAATGAGAAGGGTGAAGAACCACTTAATAATTCAACAGCCTAACGGCGCCACTTAAAACTTCAAAATACTGAATTGAAGAGATAAAATGGGGACTCTCATAATATGGTCATAAAAGATCAGTATGATAGATATAGAGATCATACCCCAACATTACAAAAAGGAACTTGAAAGAATTGACATGAAAGTAGAACTTCAAAACGAGAAGGGTGAATAACGACTTAAAAATTCGGCAGCCTAACGGCGCCACTTAAAACATCAAAATACTGAATTGAATAGATCAAATGGGGTCTCTCAACATATGATCATAAAAGATCAGTATTATAGATATAGAGATCATACCCCAACATAAAAAAAGGGAACTTGAAAGAATTGACATGAAAGTAGAACTTCAAAATGAGAAGGGTGAAGAACCACTTAAAAATTCGGCAGCCTAACGGCGCCACTTAAAACTTCAAAATACTGAATTGAAGAGATCAAATGGGGTCTCTCATCATATGGTCATAAAAGATAATTATGATAAATTTAGAGATCATACCCCAACATAACAAAAAGGAACTTGAAATACTTTACATGAAAATAGATCTTGAAAAATGAGAAGGGAAAAAGAATCAGTTACAAAAATTTCGGCAGCCTAACGGCGCCACTTAAAACTTCATAAAACGAAATAATGAGAGTAAGAGGGGATCTCTCATTATGTGAACATGAAAAGGGAAGTAAGAGGAGTATAAAATAACACCCTTTAACATAAGAACATGGAGCATAAAAGAAATTACGTAAAAGAGATTTCTTGAAAAGAAAAAGAGAGATCAGATCCCTTACCTTAAAACATAACTCTTAAAACTCAAAGGTTGGGACCTTGAGGACTTTGGGGCACCATGGGAGGACTCTTTGGGAGGTAATGAGATCAGAACTTCGTTGGGCGAGAGTGGGGAGTCGAATGGATGAGAGGATGGCTTGGTATTTATAGGGAAAGTGAGGGGACAAGGCATTAATGGCATAGGGACACCTCATTAGTGGTTTTGGAAAAACCATGGGCTTGCCCATGGTATTTTCCCATGGTATTGGCCACTTGGGACACCTCATACCTTATCTCACTATTCAGAATTCGAACATATTGATTACAAACTTAATACATCATTTAATGATGTCATTAAACACCCGTAACTTGAAAACTGTATTTTCACTATTCATCGAAAATTCAACTTTCTCAGAATAAGCCAAAAATTTCACCTTAACCAAATATCAACGCTCTGATTCCAAATATGAACTCCATTTTATAAAAATAATTTTCTAAATATTTTTAATTTAATTTTTAAATAAAAACACTATTCACCGAAAATTCATTTTTTTCAGAAAAAACCCCAAAAATTACCATAGCATAATATCGGTGCTCTGAGTTCAAAAATGAAATCCGTTTTATAAAAATAATTATCTAAATATTTTTAATTAAATTTTTAATTAAAAAACACTATTCACCCGAAAAAACTAATACTTGAATAATAATTTATGAAACCGTTATTTAACCATTTTATTGAATCACATTACTTAATCAAGGTGCCTAGATTATATTAACACTTTCTTTAAGTGAGATTACTAATCCATTTGGACACATTACTAATCCTAATCATAAAATCACTATTCATAATTTACTATTCATCAAAAATTAAGTTGATCTTATTAGACTCTAAATTTCGTACTGAACATAATTGTAGAAGACCATTTTTTGAAAATCATTACACATTTTTAATTATTTAAGGTTTACACAACCATTTTTAAAATATCCTTTTTCTAAAATTCATCAAAAATATGCATACTATATTTATCCGGTCATTTGAAAATTCATAAACTTCATCATAAGAAGAAATCCCAATTTTTATTTAAAACAATGGATTACACAAGGCAGTTACGGTCTCCTTACATAGCCCCTTATCACACCAGCATAGGACCTAAGTGTAAGGTGTGCTAAGGTGAGAGAATCTGAGGGAGGCTCGGCCAACATCGCACGAGTAGTAATTTCTACCAGTTTGAACTTCTCGCGAAGGCGATCCCGTTCTAGCTTTATACAATGAAGTGCAGCTTGGGTTTGGTCCAGAGCAAAGCCCAGTGGTGCTACCACCTTCCCAAGTTCTGTTAGATGGGCTTTGATTGGTCCAAGACTACTGGGTGAGGCCATCGAATCTTATTTCTATATTAATTAACCAAGATTACTTGTATTTAGAGACAATAATCAAAACGTTTAGTTTCCAGTGGTCATATTGACCAATGGTCATATAATAGTCAAAAACCAATAGTATCATTTTAATTATACTCATGTTATCAAATGAAACATTTTTGTTGAGTATAAAAATAAAATAGCACATAAAATTAGGAAACAAGATTTATTCAAAATTTCGGGTTGTTACAATCCATGTGAATAAGTAAATTGAATTATTTGATTTTATCTTTTCTATATTATGATGATGTTTAAGTTGAAAATGCGTTTGTTTTAGTCTTATACATTTCCTAAATTGTATATGTTTATTTGTGAATGTTTGCTCTATATTGTTATCCTTACTGGGAAACTGAGCTCACCCCTTTCTATGATCTATTATTCCCAGGATGTGAAGAAGTATTTTATGGTTGACCTATAGAGATAGGCTAAGGATATAAGTTTTTTCAAAAGGGGACAAAATTTTATTGATGTTTTTATTTCATGATGTAATGTAAAACATACGAATGTAACTAGTATTTCCAAGGATACAAAACTGATCGGTCTATCGAGACATGATTCCTTATATCATGAAAATGTTGTGTAATAATGCACTGACTCTGGGTAACTAGGGACGAAGTGTTACAATTAGTATCAGAATAAGTTTAGTAAAAACCTTGGAAACTAGATTTAGATAAACTCTGATTAGAGCACATCACCCTAAGATGGAGCACGACAAAGGGCCTTGTTGCACTCTTCATTACGACACTCCCGAGGGATATGCTTAGGATAGTTCTAAATTTATTTAAAACCCATTATGAAGGTTTTATGAGTATATAGTTCTTCAAAGAAATTTTTTTATGATTTTGGATTATATCCATAAACTGTTCAATTTTTGTTAACTGTTTTACAAGTTTGGAATTATGAATTTTGATTCATAAACTAATCTAGTGTGTGACATTATTTAGAAATGGTGCCTCATGGAAGGAATGGAAATCGTATAAATTCACATAATCCATGTATGGATTTCCATCCTACTCAAGATAATTATAGTGTATTTGGTGATGCAACTGGTGCGGATCAACTTATCAGCATACTGGGAAAACTCACTCAGGTTATGAATAATAACCTAGCCTCTATGGAGGACCCTGATCCACAACATGGAGGATAAATGTTAGACCGCTTCATTAGGAAATGACCACCAACATTCAATGGGATCACAAATCCATTAGTAGTTGAGCAATGGATAAGTTTCTTAGAGAAAATATTTCATGCTTTGGGGAGTAGTGAAATGGAAAAAAAATTCATGGTAGTTTATCGCCTCACGAGAGATGCAAATAAATGGTGGCCATTTATTCAAAAAACAAAGGAAGATGATGAAGTATCAAATATGGAATGGATGGAGTTTAAAGATATTTTTTGAGAAAAATACTTTCCTCATGATCATCGAGCAGATGTGGAATGGAAATTTTTTAGTCTGAGGCAAAAGGATGATGATAATGTTGCAAAATATGAGGAAAAATTTACAAGGTTAGCATGGAATTATGAATATTATATAATTAACCCAATGAGTAAGTTTGATTGATTATTTTATGGGTGAAAACCATTTCTCTATCAAGAATTAGTCATCATACAAAGATATAGTCGCATGTGCTATCAAGAGAGAAAAACAATTCTCAAAGTCTTACGAGTTTAAATAAAATTAGGAGAAGAAGAGATCTTTTGAACACTCTGGAAATGTAACTAAGGGGAAGAAGTCAAAAGTTGAATATACATCCTACATTAAATGTAGTAAGAAACACCATGGTACTTGTCGGAAGGGAATGGGAGTCTGTTACAAGTGTGGTGAAATAGGCCACTAAGCTCCTGATTGCAATGGAAAGAAATAGATTGTTAATGTTGAATGTTACAATTGTAGATAAATGGGACATTATGAAAGTTATTGTCCTAATCTCCAAGGAAACATACCTCAAAAAAGGCCAAGGCAGAAAGGCCAAGATTATCTAATCACTACAGATGAGGTTGATGCTCCGAAAGACATGGTGGCAGGTAATTTAATGGTTTCCTCAAGTTTATCCAAAGCTTTATTTGATTCTAGATCATTGAATTATTTCATATATTCCTAGTTTTCTATGAAAATTAGATATTTCCAATTTAATTTAACAAGGGAGTTGTCTGAAAAAACTCATAAGGGAAGTCTAATATCAATAAAGTTTTGTGAATCTGTTCCCATTAGGGTATATAAATGTTCTTTATCTTCTGATCTCATCGTCATACCCATGATTTAATTTGATATAATCCTCAGTATTGATTGGATTTTGGACCCCGATGCGAAAATTTATTGTAAGAATAAGGAGGTTACAATTCTCGATGATGATAAAGAGTATATTATCTTTAGAGCAGAAAAAATACCACCTGATTCTTATCTAGATCCACCCCCAGTAGTTCAACTAAATTCAATTATCGGGGAGGAAGAGAATAAGATAACTATGGGTTAGGAAGGTAATGTTAAAATAGTGGATGTACCTTTTATGCAAGAGTATGTTGATGTTTTTCAGATGATTTACCTGGACATCCTCCAGAATGAGAAATTGAGTTTTCAATTGATTTAATTCCTGGTTCTAGGCCCTTATCAAAGACCCCTTATAGAATGGACACTATGGAATTAGTGGAACTAAAGAAACAACTAGAAGAATTGAGTAATAAGGGATTTATTCTCCCAAGTGTTTCTCTATGGGGAGCCCCTATTCTTTTTGTTAAGAAGAAAGATGGATCTATTAGGTTGTGAATTGAAAATAGGGAGATCAATGTTATAACAATAAAGAAAAAGAATCACTTACCTCGTATTGATGATTTATTCGACCAAATTCATGGAGCTCAATATTTTTCAAATATTGACCTACGATCTGAATATCATCAGTTGTGTGTGAATAAAGAAGACATTCCAAAAACAATATTTCGAACCACGTACGGGCATTATGGTTTTACAGTAATTCCTTTTGGGATTACTAATTCACCCTCTGTTTTCATGGATATAAGGAATAGAGTTTTCAAGGAATATTTTGAGGACATTGTAGTGGTATTTATTGATGATATCTTGGTATACTCAAAAAGATATGAAGATCATGAAAATCACTTGTTCATTATCCTAAGGTCTCTTAGAAGAAATGAATTATATGGGAAGTTTAGCAAGTGTGAATTCTGGCTTTAGGAGAATTATTTTCTTGGCCATATTATCTCTAAGGATGGAATCTCTATTGATCCTTTAAAGACCATGACAATCCAAGAATGGCCACCACCGATAAGTATAACCGAGGCACGCAATTTTATTGGTTTAGCAGGTTATTATTGGAATTTTTTTCAGAATGATTCCTGATTGGCTAACCCAATAACCAAGCTCACATGTAAAGGGGTTAAATTTGTTTGGAAAAAAGAGTGTGAATAATGTTTTGAAGAACTGAAGGGAAGATTAGTCAATTCTACTATATTGACTTTACCATCAGGGAATGATGGGTTTTTTATTTATAGTGATGCTTCAAAGAAAGGATTTGGTTGTGTCCCTATGCATAATGATAGAGTTATTGAAAATACATCATGACAGTTAAAAATTCATGAAAAAAACTATCCTACTCATGATCTTGAGTTAGCAGCTATAATATTTTATTTGATGAAATGGAGACACAATATCTATGGTGAAAAATGTGAGATATATACCGATCACAAGAGTTTGAAGTATATTTTCTCACAGAAGTATCTCAACATGAGGAAAAGGAAATGGCTTGAACTACTCAAATATTATGATTACACTATACACTACCACCCGAGTAAGGAAAATATGGTGGCAGATTCTTTGAGAAGAAAGGATCATGAAGTTCTGGATAAGATGAGAGTTGAAAGGGATCCTATGTACATGGATCTAGAAAAAATGGACATGGGAATAATCATGGAAGGTGAAACATCGATACTTTTTCAATTTTTTGACAAACCATCTTATTTAGAAAGGATAATAAGTTCTCAGGATGAAGATGAAGAGTTTAAAAGGAAAATTAAAGCTGTAATCGATGGGAGATTGATCGAATTCATATATGAAGATGGGATTTTGAAATTTGGGAAGAGACTTTGTGTTCCCGATATACCTAACTAAAAAGAGAATTGTTGGATGATTCCCATAGCTTTAATTTTTCTATACACCTTGGGAGCACCAATATGTATAGAGATTTGAAGGAACATTTTTGGTGGGACAACATGAAGAGGGAGATTGCAGATTTTGTGTCAAGATGTATGGTTTGTCAACAAGTGAAAGCTGGAAGACAACATCCTAGAGGAGTCATGCAACCTCTTCCCATACCTGAGTGGAAATGGGATAATATTAGGATGGACTTTTTCATGGGGCTCCCAAAGACTCTTAGAAGGAACGATACAATACGGTTCATTGTTGATCGTCTTACTAAGTCAGCACATTTTTCTGCTGTAAGAGAAGATTTACCACTTGAACATCTAGAAATACTATATATTAATGAAGTTTTAAGACATCATGGAGTACCCTTATCGATTGTTTCTGATCATGATCCCCATTTTACATCATCATTCAGGAAAATTATTTAGAAATCCCTATATACTGGACTTCGTTTGAGCACTACCAACCACCCTCAGACTGATGGACAATCAGAATGGACTATTCAAACCTTAGAAGACATGTTGAGATATTTCTCACATGACCTTGAAGGTATGTGGGATCAATATTTACCTCTATTAAAATTTTCTTATAACAATAGCTTCCATTCAAGTATTCAGATAGAACCATATAAAGCGTTATATGGAAAGAGATGTCGCAAACCTACTTGGTGGGATGATTTTGGTGAAAGAAAACTCGTAGTCCCTGAACTTGTTGAGGAAACGATAGAGAAGGTGAAGGTTATCCAAACCTATGTCAGAGTCGCTCAAAGTAGGCAGAAAAGATATGATGATAACCGAAGTAAGGATTTGGAATTTCAGGTAGGAGATCAAGTTTTCTTGAAGGTATCTCCATCAAAGGTTGTTATAGGATTCATTAAGAAAGGTAAATTAAGTCCTAGGTACATAGGAACTTTATAAATTCTAGAACGAATTGGGGTTATAGCTTACCATTTGGCAATGCCTCTATGTCTCTCCAAAGTTCACAATGTGTTCCATGTATCACTATTGAGAAAATACCTGCCTGACCCAACACATGTACTCACCTATGAGGAAATTGAACTGGAACCCGATCAGTCTTTTTGTGAAGAGCCTTTCAAAATTATTGATACTAGACAACAAGTGCGGAGAAACTGGATGACTCTTCTGGTAAATGTTCTTTGGAAAAACCATAATATGGAAGAGGCAACATGGGAACTCGAGGAACTAATGATGAAGAACCACATGAAACTTTTTATGCAGTAATTTTCTAGAAATTTTGAGGGAAAAATTATTTTAAGGAGGGGAGAATGTAACACTTTGGGATTCCATTGTACATTTCCCTTTGAATAACACAATAGTTTGTGTTGTACGCAACATAGAGTTCAAACACACCACAACCAATCAAACTAGCAGTTATGAATAGTAATACCCACTTTTTGAAATTTTATAAATTTTATCGTTGAAAATGTACTTTTTTTTTGGATTCGGAATATCGAAAT
Organism: Viscum album; assembly: GCA_963277665.1. Lineage (NCBI taxonomy): Eukaryota > Viridiplantae > Streptophyta > Magnoliopsida > Santalales > Viscaceae > Viscum > Viscum album. The sequence continues at coordinate 1,837,495,124 of OY728161.1, forward strand.
TAGTTTAGGGTGAATTTTTGGTATTTTTCTCAAAATATTCAATTTTTGATGAATAGTGAAAAACACTGAGTTATTGTTCAAAACCGATGTTTTATTTAAATAATTATGTGGTTTATTTAAATTTATTTTATGTAAAAATATATACATAATACCTATATAAGTTCAATGTAATTCATTGGAGTCAGTTTATAATAATTGTAGATATATAAAAATTTTATTGAACTTTTTATCGTCTTTTACCCACCTCCTAGGAGCATTTGCAAATTTGCATAAAACATAATTTTAGTCATTATCTGAGTTGAATTTAAAAAATCCGAGAGATAAGGTTGAAATAATTAAGTAAAATGTGTTTCAATAAGATGAAATTAATTTCCTGTGAATAGTAACTTATAACTTTTATTTACCACAGTTAAAAGTAAATTGTGTAATTAAAGGTAAAAATGATATTATTATTACCCTAAAACGTGTCCTAATTCTATTGTATAAGTGTTATTAGACCAAAACCAACCTCAGGAATAAAATATGATCCTTTATGTCCACTTGGATTAGATTAGGATATTTATTATTATTTAATTCAAAGAAGAGTTAAAAGTGTTAAATTAAAGTTTTCATAACAAATACATTTTTAATATTGAGTTATACATAAGATAAATTAAACTATAAATAATCTTAAAAATTAAAAAAAATATTACATAATGGTATTTTTTTATAATTTTTAGACATTAAATAATTAAATTTATTTATGACACAATGGTGATGTAGTAATTATCTTATTAATGAAAAAATCAAATAAATGGTATTATAAATATTAAAATAAATATAATTTCAATGCTTTTATGAAATCCACGAATTTTCTAGGTGCATATGACAAGTTATGGTTGATTCAATGTATTTTTATCTAAGTAATCATGCTGTGATGAATTTTACAAAAACCAAATTCTAAATAGTTTCAAAGTTGACATAAATGGGTTTTTAAAACAAATATTATATTATTAAATTATATAATAGTCCTCAAAATCTAAGGTACTTCCAAAGAACTTATATAATGATATGTATATCATTAATTAACTACTTTAGGTTCTCTTGGAATTTTATTGTATGTTTATTAACCAATTATTATAATAATACAAGAATACATGGTAAAAGTTAAACTGTTTAACTAAAAGTTAAATCTAAAAGATAAGGTTAATATGGTAAAAAAACATGTCTAAAACCTATTGGTTGAGAGTTTTTCGACCCATACCCACCTTACCCTCGAAATAATTAATTTTGAATCCATTAGAAACCGAAAATGATTTTATTCTAAAATAATATTTCAAGCTTTTCCTAAAGTGACCCACACGTTTCTTATAAAAGGAAACATAACCTTCTCTTTATTTTACACCTCCAAAGCCTTTTGGCTCGGCCAAAACCTACCCAAATACCCTTTCAATTTCTCTCAATTCAACATAGATGTGTTATTTTGATCATAAATCCAACATAAGAAGCCCTTTTGATCAACTCAAAAGGAAACACCTGAAGAAGAGGTAATAATTTCACCACCCTCTTTAAAGTTATTTTCTTTTTCCACTTCCTCTTTATTTTTTGTTTCCATTATAAAATATTAACACTAGTATCTTCTATATACTATGATGTTATTATTAAAATGGTACAACCATATTCATTATTCTATCCATCATATAAATGATAGAGTCACCATACATGCGTACGTACGGCTTACCACCTCCACGTTGTGGTGTAGTTATTATTCAATAAATTTTTATTTGTATGGGTATAATAATGATGTATAATTGATGTAAATATTAAATATAATATTTTAATGATTTTTTATATATGATATACTATCCATTTACATATGATTTTAATATCAAAAGAATGATATTATCGCTCGTGCGTACGTACATATTATTGTCTCCACAAACGCGATGAGATTCATTTCCCCATTGTAACGATTCAAGAATAATTTCCATTTTATTAATAAAAATAATGTTTAAGAACTAAATATCACTATGTATATTAATAAAATACATCCTATCCATAACAAACATGACTTATGTAATAGAGCATATAAAGGAAAATGGACCAGTTTACACCCGAGACGATGATACTATTGAAATATTATCAACCAAGCAATATTAGAGGATCATATATGATATCGTATTTATGTATATAGTTATTGAATAATTTAATAACAATGTTTTTACTATTATACATGATGTTAACATACCATCGACTAAGGAAAAGTACAAGGTAAGGGTTAATTTCACAATCTCTTCATTATCTGAGGTTCTTTATAAGTAATTATCTACTGGGACCTCTTTATCATCCACATCCATGTTTCTTAAAAATAATTTCAAAATAGTTTTACTATTTCCTAGAATATTGGTTAAAGTCATTTATACCCTTGTTTTACTTTTTATAACATTTTTATAAAGGAATATTTTCATCGTTTTCCAAACAAGGTAATTTACGACCTTTCGAAAAAATTAAGGAAAGAATTTTTTTAACTTATATGGTTGGTGTGGCTATTTTATGCTATTATAACACCTTATAATCTTCCCTTACAATATTTAAAGAATATTTCCATAATAAATGTTTTATTTTAAATGGTTTCAAAATAGAAATAGGTATTTCTTTCAATATAGTTCTCAATTCATCTATGTCAACATCCTTTGATGGATTTTAAAATTGTTTGAAGTTGATTTATGATGATAAAAATCTTCCATATTGTATTTAAGGTTTTGTGATATGTTTGACTATTGATGTTTTATCTTATACATATCATAGTTTATGGATAATGTATTGACATTTCATATGCTTCTTTTAATATAAATGTTTATGTTATGTTTAAACCTTTTCATATGAGGAATGCATTGGACTTAGTAATTGATGGGTGGAGCCTGCTATAGCTCATCGATTCATCGGTAGGTCTCATGAGACAAATAGTATCTTGGCATAAGTTCTTGACAAAATCTTATTTGTAGTCTTGGCACAAGGCCTTGACTATGTGGTTTTGAAGTCTGGAATTATGCATTCTATTATTATAAAAGTGGCTATTGATATTGCATGTGATTATTCGACTAGTATTGTATCCATGCGAATAAGTAAATGGAATTATTTTATTTTATCTTGCCATATTATTCTAAAGTTTAATTTGAAAAGGATTTCATATTAGTCTTATAAATTGCCTTAAATGTTTATGCTAATTTATGAATGTTTCTGCTATATTATTATCCGTTCTGAGCATCTGAGCTCACCACTTTCTATGTTTTAGTTTTCCCAGGATGTGAATAAGTATTTTATGGTTGACTTTCAGGGATAGGATGAGGATATTAGTGTGTTCAAAAGAAGACAAAATGTTGTTTATGTTTTTATTTCATGATGTAATGTGGAACTTACGAATGTATCTAGTATTGCCAAGGCTACTAAACTGGTCGGTCTTTTGGGACATGATTCCTTGTTTCATTCCAATGTTATGTATTAATGAACTGACTCTGGGTAACTAGTTTGGGGAGTTACAAAGGAGGAAATATTCTATACTACTAATCTGAGATCCCTACCTTAACCATTAATAAAAATATAACTAGGGAAACATCCTCGTACATGGACTTAGCCTTCAATCTAAACAACATTGATTCTAATCCCAAACATGGAAACACTAACCATAAACCTATTAGTGAATATCCTTACCCCTTTCTAGGTTAAACTTATAGTATTTAAAACCTTAATATAGATCATCACAAAACCTAATCACAACCCATATGGGATAAATCGTCAAAGTATCACTAGAAAACCATATCCGATATCTAATTAATCTGTGAAAAAACTAATACCAAAATATACAAAAATCTAAATGGGTAGTTCTCATGGTACCAATTAATATGTGGACAGTAAGGGACCCTATGCATATACTAACCCAACCTAATCCATCACACAAAGAAAGTCTTCATATATATTATAAACATACTATCTTGCATCATCATTTAACAAATTAAATCCTTAATAAGAAACTATTTAATCAAGAGAGTCTTCTACCACCCAATTATTTAAGAATAGGCAACAATCCAAATGAGGTGAATCAAACCAAAAAAAATTATCAAAACATTTTATCTCTAACATTTTTGAAAATTGATATAAAACCTACTTTGAAAACCAATTCATAGAGAACTCTCATGTACTTCTTAAACACAAAAATCCCTTGATAAATATTAAATAAAAATATTATTTTAAATCATTCACTTTATACCACTTTTTATGTCAAATATCATTTTAAATCATTCATTTAAAATACATTCGCATTCAAATCACAATTAAAATCAATTAATTTTACAAACCATTTCCATTTTTGTTACACATCATTTCAAAAAAAACTCATTTAGAACACTCATTTAACATAAAACTATTTCATTGCATAAATATAATCCAAAACATCAACTCATAATACCCATGAAAGTTGTACAGTGGACCACAAAAACTCATTCAACTATGGTATCTCTAAATGAACCATTTTTCCTACCTATTAGGTCCTATGAAAACTATTAATGTGGCCAATTTATCATACCATTTCATGGGGTCTCAACATTAGACGTAAGAATGATGATAATATAAATAAATAAATTATATGAATTATCTAAAAAGATAATCCATGTATATCGAACTAATAAAAAATACTTAGAATAGTAAAGGCTCTTCACTTCTAATTGAAATGTATTTATTGAAACATGCATCTAAAAAGTATTATTGATAACATTGATTACCTATAACATCAAAAGGAATAAATTATTTTAGTTTTTTAGTTCATAACATATCCAAATATAGATAAAATTAATGAAAATATCACCAAGAGGTATAACACCAAAAAAATTAAACAATGTACAAAAAGATCACAAATGTGTTAGGGATGACAATTCATAGATTCTGGTCATTGTATTTTTACCCTTCTGGTCACCCAATGTAGTGGAAAATTAAAAATCTGAAGTAGTTCAACTTCTGATCATCCAAACCTTCTGGCTTCGAAGAGAGAAACTGGGAAGTGAAAGAACCCCAACAACCACATTGAGATATTCCCCACCTTATGATTCCAGTAACCTCACAATCCTTCTTTTTTTAGCATACAATAGAATAGTAAAACCACCAACACACATGTAGGAATAATGTATCAACATAATTTAGACAAGGATTGTCTACTTCAGATGATTTGTTCTATGTTCATGGGAGAATAGAGGATTATTTTCCATTATATTGGAAATAGAGTACCTGAGTTACAAGGGAAATAAACTTTACAAATCCTAACATAGATCTCCATATGATTCCCCGTCAATTTCATCCTTCGATCACTACATATTACAATCTTCTACTTTTGGTGCATTGACCCCTACATTTGGAAATTTATACTCCCAATATCTAAATGCTCCTAAGTGCACTCCTCCTATTGAAGCCACCTAATTCTATAACATTGGTTGTAACAACATTTTTCATCTCAACAATAACACATTCAAGATTAAATTATGTCATTTATCAAAAGTATCCCAAAATACCATTTATAGTGGTCCTCGTCTAGTCATCCATTAAAAAATTCTCCAATTCCTTTATAGGAATCCTCCCATTAGTAAGAGAAACTTGTGATTAATAATTACATATTCATTATAAATTTAAACTCTGGTGATTAGTGTATATCATCTACTCTTCACTCTAATTACATTGATGAATCTCCCTTTTTTATTCACTAGGAAAGAATTCCAAACCTCTTCATCAAATTGCAAGGAAATCATTAAATTCCACACTCCCATCACCTACTCAAAGGCTTCTATTTTAATACTATAAGATTCATCTTCTCTCTTCCTCACTTCATCCTTTGAAACCATAACCAATACGCAAAGTGAATGAATTAAAAGATCCTCCTTATAATTCCCTTAGTCTAACTCCACTTTGCTCCACCTTTTGGACAACTCCCAAATTTCTTCTATCGATACTGATCTTCTAGTGAAGGTACTCATAAACATCTAGTTAACCTTCCTTCAGTGACCTCATAATGGTTCTACATAACATGCTTCATCTAAATGTAAATGTTCCCAATAAAAGAAAAAAACATCATTTTACTTCTAGAAACACAATATTTTGATTATATACCTATAAAAAACTCATCTGGATACTTCCATGAAGAACTTCCAATGAAATAAAAATAGGGTTTTCATCTTTTCAATTTGTTGAACTTTTCATCAATAAGTTGCATTGTGCACCACATCCATGGCCTTGCTTTACTAGATCTCCAATGTTCTCAAAGTCATTACCATCTTGCATTCATTACATCTGATAGATTTTTGTACATAAAACTAAAACGACATCATCAGAACCTACCTCTATCAAGAATATCACATTTTGAATAGTCTAAGGCCATAGATATGATTAACTACCACCAAGGAAAAATTTCTCCTTTTCACCCACTTCTTTCACCAAGTTATAAACCTTATTAAGGATACCACCTCCATCCCAAGTTCCTTCCATTAATTTTATTGTTATTCTAATTATAATTTTTAACGGTTTGTAAATGATATAAAGAAACTTGTTTTAGTAATTGGGTATTTTCCTTTCTTCAATTTTAGTGCAGACCAATTCCACATCTTCTGTAGAGTTGTAGAGGATAGAAATTGTCATCCAACATCCAAATGTCTGGAGTATCAATTGGAATTTCACCCTCCAAAACACCATCCATTGTTCACAATTTGATCTTCTAGAAATGTGATTTTAGTTTACTTCATCATAGTTCTTCTGAATTTATTGATGAAGTTACTTTCAAGTACAATGTATTTATATGATAGATACTACTAAAACATGAACATTAGTTGCAGAAACAAAAATATTCACTCTCTACCACTATGTTCCCAAAATACATTGAAATACATAAAATTATCAACCCCTTTCACTCTCACTCTCGTGAAATCATGATACCCATACTTCAAATTATTTATTCCATTCATATAATCCTTGTAATTTATCTTTCCGTTCATATAATTGAAAAAATATCCACATATTCTATCACCATAAGTACCACTAGTATGAAACTCCTAATCTTATCTAAAATATATCCTACATACATCCGATCATCTTACGATTAAACCAGGATTGTCAGACCTTCCAAATTATGATCCTTCATCTAGATAGAACAATTGCATTTGATAGATTCTATAGAATGTTACACCTTCTCCCACTCAATTTACATTGATAGATGTAACTCCTGATTCAATTTCCAAACTCAACACTTGGGTTCAATAAACATTTGGACACATTTTCATTCACCCTCTCACACTCACCATAAATCTTGTACCCTAGTTGTTCAGGCTCATGCTTGGCATCCAAAAGACCCAGGATCAAATCTGGGCAGGGGAGAATTCTTGAGTACTATAGCAGGTACTGTAGCAGTTCACTATAGCAGTACTATAGCAACGGCGGACTGTAGCAGAGGCAGCACTGTAGCGGCAGAGGGACTGTTCTAGGTGTTGTAGCAGCGACGATACTGTAGCACGTACTATAACAGCGTGGGTACTGTAGCAGTATTGTTCACTGAGGGGTCCTTTGGGCCAAAAAATGGGCTTTCTAGCCCTATATGTAGGCCACGTGGCCATGGGACTTTTGGCTATGTAATGGGTCACCCTCTACCGAGTCTAAAAAGGTCTTTGCTTTAATAATAAATTGAGGCTTCGGCCCCAACCTTTTAAAAAAATCACCCTCTCACTAAAATAGTCCTTAGAACCTTTAAAAATATATCCCTTTAAAAAAATACCTTTCAGTTGTGATCCAAAATGACCATGACTATAACTAAAGTCTCCTTCAAGAAATATTCATCATTTTCCTGATTGTAATGTCTAAAAAATAATTGGGCTTATTTTCGTGGACTTTTAGTTCACTTCCCTAATTTTGAATGACTTCTCCATCCAAAAAAACTACAAGAACCTCCCAGAGAACTAAAAAATCCTCTAATATATGAATCTTACACTATTGGATCATTAAATTGATTCCTAGCCCATGAAATGATTTCATTCATACTTTTAAGAACCCATTGAATCAAGTAAACATTACAGATCATCATCATCCTTAATAATTTTCATTATTTTTCCTCTAAGATCTTTAATGACACCCAAAAAACAAAACATGCTACATGACACCTACATTCATTTAGACCATCGATATCCCATCAAAACCATTTGCACCACATCCATCTTCCAGTGACATAATTTTTTTAACATGATTCTCCACCTGATTATGAGGACCTGAAATCCTTTCACCAAGATCATTTTGGATTATTGTGAAATGCACCACTAGAAAATCAAGCTACCATGATCTACCACTAAACACTGTAATTATGAATTGATAACAATTATTAGTATCAAAAATTAAAATTTGACTATTCTCTGATACCAAATGTTCGGGATGAGGAGGTGTAGACTCTAATCACTGGATACTCTCCCTTCCTATGAATCATTGTAGTATAACTTCAAACACATGAAGTGTTTCATCTTATAATCATCCATCCCCAATGACTTAAAATATCAGAACTAGGAAGTAGAGGCACCCTAATCACTACATCGAGTCATATTCTGCTTTTTTGTTCTGATCACATTACAATCCTTCTTTTAGTGAGTGTGCAAGTGAAATAGAAAATGGATAACACACATGAAATCATATATTTAAAACATAATTCACACAAGTATTATATGACTTTTTATAATGTGTCTTATGTGCATGGGATAATAGTGGAATGTTTTTTCATCCTATCAAAAATTGAGCACATGACTCACAAAGGAAATAAAATTATGACAACCTTACGTAGTTCTCCAAAATATATCCCACCAATACTATCTTTCAATCATTTTATATTAAACTCCACTCCTTCAATGGAATTTATATCTACCTATATCATTTAAACATTCTATCATCTAGATTCACCAATGTGTTCTCATTCCAATAGAGCCACCTCCTTCCGGACCTTAGGCCCCACCCCCATTATTCATATCAACTCTCACATTTCTGGCCTTACCTTAAGATACATCCCACAATTGGTCCACACAACTCTTTATAATTATCCCCATCTAGCCATATGGTCACATGTACTTTTCTATAATTGTGTTTTCCCTTCTATTGGCATGTGCAACTACTGATTTCAAGTTACATCTTCAATTTAATGGAAAAATATGCAGAAAATTTCACATCATCTCTAAATTATTATAATAAATTTAATTAATATTCATTTATAATTATATAGGAAATACTTATATACACCATCATCAAATTTTATGGAAATCGTGAACTTTTTTACTCCCATCACCCCCCTCTGGACTTTGTTTTAGTTACTGTAAGCTACACATACCATTTTCTGCACATCAACATTATGAACCATGACTGTTTCCAATATTTAATCAATAAATACATATATTTAATCATAATATTACTCTGAATTCACTATGATTTATCTTTAGGACTACTCACAACTGGCTACTTCTAGGACTGATATTATAGTAAAGGTACTCTCAATAAATTTCTCGTGAATTCACAATATAACTACCCTTATTTGGATCCATGACATTCTAAAGATATATTAATTCTTCTATTTAACTCACACTTTCTCCATCCAATGAAGTTATTCCATCCCAAAAAATTCAACAAACTAGAAATACTTTCTTGATTTCATTAATCCATGGTGCTAGTGTGGTTGTCTATATTCATGCTTTCCTAAGTGAACATATGGTGCTTCTGGAACTTCCAAAACATGACCAAAAAAACATTTCTCCCAAAAAAATCCAAACAAAACATATACCAAGACCTCCTAGAAGGAAAATATCTAATCTCTTCAACCAGAAAAACTATTAATTTAATCTAAAATTGACACAAACCTAATGAATACTCATTGAGAAATTTAAAAACACTAAAATGACGATCAATTACATGTATTTATTTCCTCTTAACCTCATTTGGACACAATACATGGAGGAACTATACTTCATAGTGATTTCACCATTTTACCATGAAATCACATAATCAAATACATATCTCAGTATCATAAATCATAGGTGGAAGAAAAATAAGAGAAAATGTATAAAAAATGGGAGAAGACGCCTCACATAAAATAATTGAAACTATATAAAATTCTATATATCATTGTGGGGGAAGAGATGAACAATAGATAGATAGATATGGATCTCTCTTATGTATGAAAACCCAAGAGTAAAGCTCTGCCTAAGAGGGTTTTAAAATAAACTCCAACTAATTGACCAAATTGGAATCCACTCAAAATATGATTCAGGGAACCCTGTCATAGTCCCATTTAGTCCTATTAGATTATTCTTGAGCCCAAATAATTATTGATATTCTAAAACTAGGATTTTAGTGTTCAGGGAAGTTTCCCAATTCTATTTCCCAAACCCCAGTCTCTCAGGGGTCTGCCACTGGGGTTCTGGTGGCTGCTGCTATAGACCCCAAGGACTCTAACCTACATATACCAAAAAAATTACACCTCCGGTACATTTTACTCATCTATAAATATCTAAAACTCCATTTTAAATGATATAGATACATTAAATATTTCTTCATCTCAATTATAATACTAAAAATACAAATTATCCCAAATGTCACTACAATGAAAATTAAGTGTCATTATTTTCATCATTCAAGACACATATCATCAAAATAATTTAATTGGAATCATATTGAAGAAACAAATAAATAATTTAGAATAAAATTTTCATTTTATGTGAAAATTATTTTTTTCGAAAAACAAGGAGTTTGAAAAACATTATAAAAAAGAATAAGTCATTTTAAACTCATTAATGTTTCACAGTAATTTTTTACTAGTGGTTTTTACTGGTTTCTGATAAGTTAAAAATAATTTTATAGAATATAATTCCTTATTATATTCTTATAATTTTATACAATTATTTATATTTATAATTTATAATTTCAATACATTGTGTGAATAATTAATTATGTATGTATAAAAGGTTGATGAATTTAAAAAAAAATCAACATTCAAGGAATTTAATTGAATTTTTAAATTTTTACATTCAAACTTTCTCCATGAAAAGTTAAAAAACCATTTTTTATTTATAAATTTAGATTTCTTTTAAATATAAATTATATTTATGATCAATTGATATTGAACCAATTTTCTAATTGATATATATGATGGATTGTTCCTAGAAAATCAAATGCTAAAGAAATTCAAGTGGTGATTATCCTAACAATGAATCACCTACTAACCTGAAAATTTTTAATTCATTTCAAAACATAATAAATGATTCATTTTATAGTGCAAGACACCATTACCAAATAAATTAATAGAAAATAAGAATTTCTTCTTGGTTTCGATGAGATTAACATTGCTTAAAACTTAAGTGAGAAATGAAGTATGTTGTTAGATACCGATCTTTTTAATGGTATATATAGGTTTAAATAATGTTTTTAATCCCTAAATTTTGGTTGAATAAATTTCTACTGGGTGTGTGAGGAGGTTTGGGGGTGTTCTAGGGGCTTGGGACACAAACGAAAGGGGAAACTAGGTTATTTTGTGCATGTTGCATGGTTTGCGTGTGGTTAATGTAAACCATTCGAGGGGCAATCCAAACAGTGTAACATTGGATAGAATCTTCTCACACTATTCGATAATGGTTTTTGAAACCATACAAGACTTCCCATTTAATCGTGTCTCTTAATCCCTCTTGGAAAGAGGGTGGCAAACAGTTGACAGAAGATTTGGAAAACTGGGCGGCCAAACCATGCTCCCCATTAAAAAGTGTAAATTTAAAAAACTTCCCCCTAATGATTTTAATTATTTCTCCCAATTTATTGCCTATTTATTCTCCTATCAACCTTATTGAATAACTTAGATGACCCGATCTTTCATGGGATCATTCTTCTTTGATTCTTGGTTGTTCGGAGCCCCCTTGAGTGTGCATCAAAGCTCCGGGTAAGTCTAACGCTCCCTCTGCTTATATTTTATGGATTAGGGATTGTATATTTGGATATATATTTTTGAATACCTAAATACCACTTTTCAAAATAATTTTAGGTTATGTCTTCAAGGGGTGCATGAATTTTGACTAAAGGCTAATGTTAAGAGTGGGTTTATCTCCAGAACTGAGGTAGGTGGTCTGTAAGTTAAATCTCATAGTCTAGGTAATAGTTCTTCCTTGCATTATTGTGTTTTTTATTATCAATTGTTATACATTTTATGAATTTGGTAATATTTGGTGAAACAAGGTTGTCTAAATGATGATTTTATCCCCTCTTGGTCCCCGTGGAATGTGTTGATGTTGGTTAGACCGATTTAGGGCCACTCACTGGGTGTTTCAAGATTCCTGAAAATGGAAAACTATGATTTTACATACAAAATTGATTTTTTCTAGAATAAATCCTTTGAAAAATATGTTGATATGTTAATTGAGTTGTAATTGTATGTTGGTGGTTTTTTCATGACTTGAAAATTAAAAAAGGGATTGCTTGGATTAATGTGAAATGGGTTGGGTGAAATAAATTGTCTAAGCTATGTGATTTATAAATTGTGATTAAATATGATAAATGAGAAATGTATGTAAATATTTTATTATAAAAAATGGTTTGAGACATAAAAGCTAAAAATTAGATAAATGGTATAAGAAACATAAATGGTGAATGTTCTCATGTGTTAAGGGTTAATTATGATTTATATATTGAATGATCATGACATGTAAATGTTATGGGAGTTGAAATATTTAAGTCTGGTGACGTGGTATATGTGGAGAATGAATACATAAGATTTTGGAGATGGATTTGTGGTGTGGGATAAAGAACCGAAGCTCCTCCCATGGTTTAGGTTGGACTGATGCTCTAAACCTCATGTTTGAATATAAGGCCTCAGCCTTAAACTTTGCTTAATATTGAATTAAATGAATAATTCACATTGAGGATCTTTTCAGGTTTAGAGTTTTAGATAATTAGGACATAACTATTACATCTCAAAAGATTACAAAGTAGAAACTTCTACTAAGTTTCCATAAAATAAAAACTCTTAAAAATAAATATTTCTAGTTCCATGGTTTAGGTAGCATGACTTTCCCTTGATCCCATCCTTGACCCTATTCCACATTAAGTCCTGTGAAAAACATTTCAAAAACATGGGATGAGCATAAAAAGCTCAATAAGGGATACACAAAGAATGAAAACTGTTAGTTTTTCAAAACAACAAGTAAACCATGTATACTTTAACAAAGTAATACTTTTCACCTTTTTGAAGTAGTAAAAACTCTTCAATGAATAAAAGTTCGTTACTTACCCTTCTGTAACCCAAAAGATTACCATAAAACCCATATAAAGATCACATAACATATAAAGGTAACTTGGGACATAAACATACTTTAGTGGAATAACCATAAGGTATACTTCCACACATATCACTTAATGGAATAGCCATTCGGCCAACTTCCATACATACTTAATGTAATATTCATACGGCCGACTTCTATACCCAATGCATTGGAGGTTATAACATAACCACCTGTCCTGGTATTCACGACACCACCCGTTATATGGTTTATCACGTAACCACCCGTAAAATATCCAAGTACCACCATTACATATAAAATATTGAAAATATAAGCATTTCAATAACAACATTTCATTTTCAATCAAAATAAGTAATTCCAAGATATTAAATTAATCAATCCATTTTCAAAAAAAATCATTTAAAAGAGATTTTTGAATCAAAGTGTCCCATACCACTTTGAAGATTTTATTGGAATTATAATTTTAAAACATTAATGTCCATAAAAATAAATACTGAAAACCATTTTGAAAACATGGACATTAAAGATAAATATTCAGAATAATAAATCTTTACAACTTTTAAAACGATATATTTGTTAAAGAGTTTTTAACAAAATGAGAGACTCTTAAATACAAATAATAGCGGAATAACATTTAATACGAACTTTATAATATCATGAGAATAAAGGGATTCATGATATAATATGTCAAAGGACAATATACACACAACATAAGAGTGAATTGGTGCATAACAACAATGAAGTCTCAAAATAAATGTAAAATGAGATAAATCCATTATAAAGAAGGTATCCTTAAATTAAGGATAAATAAATCTCATAATTATGTGTGAAAAATAAAAATACACCAAATATAAGTGGATATTAAGTTTAAAACAATCAAAGGTCATTCACACATATTCAATGGATGACATATTCAATAACTACATGTTGAACCCAAAGAAATCGAAATTGGGTTAAGAAGTTCCCTTGGTAAAATTGGACAGCCTAACGGCGTCACATACAATTTTACAAAAAGGGTCGATGAGAGAGATAAAGGGGATCTCATCACTTGGACATAAAATTTAAATAAATAAGGATATAGAAGAACATATCCCAACATAATAGTATGTGAATTAAAATACATAACAAAAGAAGTCTTTTAAAAAGAGGAGGGTGAAAGGTTCCCTTACCGACATGGGTATCTTTCGAAACATACACCCCGTGAAAGAAGGACAATACAACATTGATGTAAATACTCATAAATGAAAGTATATTACACAATGAGTAAAATAATGGGCAGTAAATACACCACTCAAAGGAAATTGTGGCAAATATAGCATAAATCTCACGGGAATAAAAGTGAGATGAAAAATCCCTTACGAAAACTCGGCAGCCTAACGGCGCCACATAAAACTTACAAAAGTGGATTGATGAGATCAAATATGGTATCTCATCATATTAACATAAAGTTTATAGAAATAGTAGTATAAAATAACATCCCCCAATATAACAAAGAGGAGCTTAAAATAAGTGAAATAAAGGAGAGTACTTAAAAAGAAAGAGAGAGGTTAGATCTCTTGCGAAAATTCGGCAGCCTAATGGCGCCACTCAAAACTTCCAAAATGGATTGATGAGATAGAATAGGGTCTCTCATCATATGAACATAAAAATTACAGTAATATTAATATAAAATAACATCCCAAAAACAAGAAATATTATCTTTAAAAGGAATGACATAAAATAGTGTACTTAAAAAGAAAGAGAGGAGTAAGATCCCTTACCTCGGGTCCGACTTGACTCGATCGTTCTTTAACGTCCTGAATAATAAACTTGAGTTAATTTCTATTTTCTTAAGAACCTTTTTCAAGTTCATTATTTCTTTTATATCACTTATTTCCATGTTATAAACATTATGTAATCATTTAAGTTAATAATGTTTGTTTTGTCGATATTTGGTTCTTAAGTCGAAAGTGGACTTCTTACAATTACATGTTGTTCGTATGGTAAATGGTTCGTTATATCCAGAATGATATTCATGATTTTGATATCATATATATAATATATATCCAGCATATACATGTATTTATAATATTACATAATCATTTATAGGTAAGAAATGAAATGCACTGTTCATGGAGACGGTAAGCCGTACGTACGCATGAACGCTACTTTCATTTCTTTGTCATATTAATGGAATAAAAACTAAATGAGAGGTATGTATATTTTAATTCCAGAATTATATTCATCATTTATATGTAACATAAATTATATATATTCATTATAAATATGTACTTATAATAGTACATTACATTTGGGGAAAAGAAATGAAATGCACCGTTCATGGAGACGGTAAGTCGTACGTACGCATGAACGCTACTTTCATTTCTATCTCAGACATTAATGGATAGAAATAATAATTATATAGAGGTATATTATAATTCCAGTATAACATCATATATAATAACTTTAAATCCATCGTTTATACGTCCCACATATGGCATTAACGAATCACATCACTTTGAGGGGGCGGTAGTCCGCACTTCCTTAAATGAAGATATCGCGTTTGCCCATAATGGAAACCATAAAGGTATGCCATAACTGATAAATAAAGAATTTTAAGTAAAAAATAAACATATTATGTATCATATATAAATATAGTGACATCTTAATGGCCACCTTTGAATGTGTTATATGAGTGTTGAACAATCATCGTTTCGTGAGGCATAAATTTTCCATCCACGGAAACAGTATGTTCTTTAACCATTAGATGTAGGTGTCTGTAATTTTAGCTCTAATAATTCTTATAAAAACATCCTAGTATATTTAATATACTGTAGTTGTTACAAAAGAAATGAATAAAAAGAGTTTAGGGGGTTGGAGAGGCAAAATAAAACAAAAGGACTCAAGTGAAGACATTACCTTAAAATCGGGTAACTCCCTTTGGTTTGAGCTCAAAGGCTTCCTTGGGAAGACTTCTGCCCAAAGTGAGGCTTCAAAGAGTAACAGAGGGAATTGGAGAGACAAAATGGGCAGAGTTTGGCCGAGTCAAAGGCTTTGGGAGTTTGGGTAAGGAGGTAGAGGTGGGGGCCTCTTATAAGAGGAGAGGAGGGGCACTCTTGTAAAGTTACAAAATGTTACTTTATTTTCAAAAGCGTTTCGGATTTTAAAGGTCACACATTGATGTATTTCGAGGATAGGGTGATAAGGGTTCGAAATCCACTCATCAAATAGGTTTTGGACATGTGTAGGTCTTATATATTACATTATCTTTCCATTTTATTTAAATCGTTAAATAATGAGGTCATCACTGCATCATTATGATGTCATAAATACTTTAATTTATTTAATGTCTAAAAATTATAAAAAACTACTATGATGTAGGAAATATTTTTATCTTTCCAATGATTATTTATAGTCAAATATATGACTTGTATGACCCCATGTAAAAATTGTTTTAGTAAAACATTTCATGTTTGTGTCATTTTTACTTTAACATTAAATAAAAAGATATTTATGTCATTTTCCAACCAAAGTGGCTCCATGGGGTCCCCAAGTTGACCCATGTATTTTCTTGGTCTTCCATGACACATCCAATGAGGGTAGGACATGTGTCTAGGTCATTTAATTTTATTAAAACATTATTCTTACCTTAAACTACACTAATTACCTCTAATCGGGATTAAAAACTTAATAAGCTACTATTCACAAAAAAATTATTTTAATTCCATTGAACCACATTTTACTTCTTAATGACAACCATGTATGTCGGATTTTTGAAATTCAAAACACAATGATGGCAAAATTTCATTTAAACGGAAAATCAGTTTTTATAAGTACCACTTAGTGGTTTCACTATTCATCAAAAATTGATGTTTTTCAGAAAATTACCAAAAGTTCACCCTAAGCTATATTTGATATTCCGAATTCAAAAATGAAGTATATTTTACAAAATTCAAAAAATATAAGTCACATTAATTAATTTAATAATTAATTCTCGTGGTCAGAGCAAATAGCGTGTTTTTATGAAACAATAAGTATCAAAAGATTGACACTAGTTTAAGTCTGATTTCAAAGTGAAATTAATTCCAACTACCACTATTGGATTTAGTGGAAAAAATATATTACAATTTCACTTTAAAACCAATTCAAAAGATAATCTAATCATATAAATAAATTAGATTAAAAAGAGGTTTTGAATTAAAATACAACATTTTACAATATTCATTAAAAAATGAACTTTATCGGAAAGATACCAAAAATTTACACAAAGTAAATTTTGATGTCCCGATTCTAAAGAAGAGTTTTATTTGGTCCAATAGAATGTATAATAGTGAACAAAACTATATTTAATGATGGTTCTCCATCAAAAGGCGATAAGTGAACCTTTAGTGAAAACTAGGGCATATACGCCTAAAATTGAATTCTTTTCATATTTTAAGGCTTTATCTTTTATTGGATAAATGTAAAAACATTTAAAAACATATATAATCTTATTTTAGTTATTTCTATCCATTCCCGCCAATACAACGGCAACATGTTAACTACCATTGAAAATAATATTATTTTATTATTAGAGTGCAACGTAAGATTCCCAAGAAACTCGTTGTTGCGTGTTGGGTACGCCATCGAGCATAGCGTCCCCTTTAAAGTCATATTAATATTTTATTCACAAATATGGATAAATATGAAAATGTAATATTCTTTATTTACCTGGGGTGTTACATCCTTCCCCCCTTTTGGGAATTGTGTCCTCGCAATTTTTAAAATTGAGCTTGGAAACATCCTTGAAAGTCCCACATCGGAACAAGAGTCGGTAAAACAATCACTTTAAAATAAAGAAAGATAAGTACAGAGGTTACCCGAGTTAACCCATAATAGGATTCCGTGTAGGAAAACATGGACATGGAAGAAAAAAAAGTGTCATGTTCTTGAGGGAGAGTGATAGTAAACATGTCTAGGAGATAGTTAACCATAAAAAATCACAAACTTGTGATGGGTTAAACGGTATTCGATTCCCTAGTAGGAAAAGTTAATAGAAAACATTTTTGTTTTAAGTTAATTTTTATTGAGGAATTTCTTCATAAGGAAACATAATCACTTATCATGTTGACTTTCAACTTTTATTAGATTCCTTACACAAACTCATATTTTCTCCAAAAGACGAGTATTTAGGAAGACTTGTTCATATTAAGAGTACTATAATCAACTTCTAGAGAATCACCTAATCCACCAAAGAGAACTATATACTTCCCATGTCTTTAGGCTTTAACCAAAACGAAAACCAAAAAGGTTAGTAAAAGATCAGATAATCCAGAAAAGGATAACCCTTTAAAAAGAAAATCTATGCTTAATCTCCAAAATTTGTCCAACAAAACCCAAAGTTCAATGAGGACCATCCGATAAACAATTTTTCCATAAAATTCTTCAAAGTAAAACAAACTAAGATTGAAACCCAAATATTTTATGGATTTAATCACATAGTCTTCCAAGGTAAAAATTAACTTTTATCTCTAAATAACATCTGTTGATCTTAAACTCTCATATTGAAAAGTAATTAACCTAATCACATATCCTCCATGATAGGTTAATCATTTCCATAGATAACCCAAAATAAACTTACTCTTGATTCCTAAAATCATCTAACTAAAAAGAATCAGTCAAACTAACTAGGGACTTCATGTAGTCCAGTGGTAGGCGATAAATACCAGTTGCACTTTGGTTGTGGGTTTGATTCCCAAAGCTTTGTCCGAAGCGACGGGTTGTCACACGGTCTGTGTGTTGTCCTTTTTCCAAAACTATATAACTCTTAAAACATTCCCCAAAATGAGATAAAATCTTCAAAAAAAATCATAACATATTTTAACCTCAAGTTTATATCATGTCTTTCATTTTCCATCATATCATAGAGTAACCCATAATTACCTCAAAAGTAAGGATCATATAAACCCTAATGGTTAACTTTATAATTATTACCTGAACTTCCACATCGATTGGTCATCTCGTACATGATGCATTACAAAACGTACCAAGGTTCAAGTGGTTGATCATGACTCCTTGATAGTTGGTTTAGAACAACCACGAATTTCCTCATTGAATCCTCCATTTTATCTAGTATCTTAATCAGAGAACCCCCACAGTTTCCTTCAAACCTGTTGTCTCTTTTGTGCCTGCTAGATCCATCCATTCACTAAAAACAGAAATGTCAGTGTGAGTATATCAAAAGAACCATCATGTACTAAAGAGAAAGATATACTTACTCATTCACTTTAATTGGAATCATATTGAAGAAACAAATAAATAATTTAGAATAAAATTTTCATTTTATGTGAAAATTATTTTTTTCGAAAAACAAGGAGTTTGAAAAACATTATAAAAAAGAATAAGTCATTTTAAACTCATTAATGTTTCACAGTAATTTTTTACTAGTGGTTTTTACTGGTTTCTAATAAGTTAAAAATAATTTTATAGAATATAATTCCTTATTATATTCTTATAATTTTATACAATTATTTATATTTATAATTTATAATTTCAATACATTGTGTGAATAATTAATTATGTATGTATAAAAGGTTGATGAATTTAAAAAAAATCAACATTCAAGGAATTTAATTGAATTTTTAAATTTTTACATTCAAACTTTCTCCATGAAAAGTTAAAAAACCATTTTTTATTTATAAATTTAGATTTCTTTTAAATATAAATTATATTTATGATCAATTGATATTGAACCAATTTTCTAATTGATATATATGATGGATTGTTCCTAGAAAATCAAATGCTAAAGAAATTCAAGTGGTGATTATCCTAACAATGAATCACCTACTAACCTGAAAATTTTTAATTCATTTCAAAACATAATAAATGATTCATTTTATAGTGCAAGACACCATTACCAAATAAATTAATAGAAAAGAAGAATTTCTTCTTGGTTTCGATGAGATTAACATTGCTTAAAACTTAAGTGAGAAATGAAGTATGTTGTTAGATACCGATCTTTTTAATGGTATATATAGGTTTAAATAATGTTTTTAATCCCTAAATTTTGGTTGAATAAATTTCTACTGGGTGTGTGAGGAGGTTTGGGGGTGTTCTAGGGGCTTGGGACACAAACGAAAGGGGAAACTAGGTTATTTTGTGCATGTTGCATGGTTTGCGTGTGGTTAATGTAAACCATTCGAGGGGCAATCCAAACAGTGTAACATTGGATAGAATCTTCTCACACTATTCGATAATGGTTTTTGAAACCATACAAGACTTCCCATTTAATCGTGTCTCTTAATCCCTCTTGGAAAGAGGGTGGCAAACAGTTGACAGAAGATTTGGAAAACTGGGCGGCCAAACCATGCTCCCCATTAAAAAGTGTAAATTTAAAAAACTTCCCCCTAATGATTTTAATTATTTCTCCCAATTTATTGCCTATTTATTCTCCTATCAACCTTATTGAATAACTTAGATGACCCGATCTTTCATGGGATCATTCTTCTTCGATTCTTGGTTGTTCGGAGCCCCCTTGAGTGTGCATCAAAGCTCCGGGTAAGTCTAACGCTCCCTCTGCTTATATTTTATGGATTAGGGATTGTATATTTGGATATATATTTTTGAATACCTAAATACCACTTTTCAAAATAATTTTAGGTTATGTCTTCAAGGGGTGCATGAATTTTGACTAAAGGCTAATGTTAAGAGTGGGTTTATCTCCAGAACTGAGGTAGGTGGTCTGTAAGTTAAATCTCATAGTCTAGGTAATAGTTCTTCCTTGCATTATTGTGTTTTTTATTATCAATTGTTATACATTTTATGAATTTGGTAATATTTGGTGAAACAAGGTTGTCTAAATGATGATTTTATCCCCTCTTGGTCCCCGTGGAATGTGTTGATGTTGGTTAGACCGATTTAGGGCCACTCACTGGGTGTTTCAAGATTCCCGAAAATGGAAAACTATGATTTTACATACAAAATTGATTTTTTCTAGAATAAATCCTTTGAAAAATATGTTGATATGTTAATTGAGTTGTAATTGTATGTTGGTGGTTTTTTCATGACTTGAAAATTAAAAAAGGGATTGCTTGGATTAATGTGAAATGGGTTGGGTGAAATAAATTGTCTAAGCTATGTGATTTATAAATTGTGATTAAATATGATAAATGAGAAATGTATGTAAATATTTTATTATAAAAAATGGTTTGAGACATAAAAGCTAAAAATTAGATAAATGGTATAAGAAACATAAATGGTGAATGTTCTCATGTGTTAAGGGTTAATTATGATTTATATATTGAATGATCATGACATGTAAATGTTATGGGAGTTGAAATATTTAAGTCTGGTGACGTGGTATATGTGGAGAATGAATACATAAGATTTTGGAGATGGATTTGTGGTGTGGGATAAAGAACCGAAGCTCCTCCCATGGTTTAGGTTGGACTGATGCTCTAAACCTCATGTTTGAATATAAGGCCTCAGCCTTAAACTTTGCTTAATATTGAATTAAATGAATAATTCACATTGAGGATCTTTTCAGGTTTAGAGTTTTAGATAATTAGGACATAACTATTACATCTCAAAAGATTACAAAGTAGAAACTTCTACTAAGTTTCCATAAAATAAAAACTCTTAAAAATAAAGATGTCTAGTTCCATGGTTTAGGTAGCATGACTTTCCCTTGATCCCATCCTTGACCCTATTCCACATTAAGTCCTGTGAAAAACATTTCAAAAACATGGGATGAGCATAAAAAGCTCAATAAGGGATACACAAAGAATGAAAACTGTTAGTTTTTCAAAACAACAAGTAAACCATGTATACTTTAACAAAGTAATACTTTTCACCTTTTTGAAGTAGTAAAAACTCTTCAATGAATAAAAGTTCATTACTTACCCTTCTGTAACCCAAAAGATTACCATAAAACCCATATAAAGATCACATAACATATAAAGGTAACTTGGGACATAAACATACTTTAGTGGAATAACCATAAGGTATACTTCCACACATATCACTTAATGGAATAGCCATTCGGCCAACTTCCATACATACTTAATGTAATATTCATACGGCCGACTTCTATACCCAATGCATTGGAGGTTATAACATAACCACCTGTCCTGGTATTCACGACACCACCCGTTATATGGTTTATCACGTAACCACCCGTAAAATGTCCAAGTACCACCATTACATATAAAATATTGAAAATATAAGCATTTCAATAACAACATTTCATTTTCAATCAAAATAAGTAATTCCAAGATATTAAATTAATCAATCCATTTTCAAAAAAAATCATTTAAAAGAGATTTTTGAATCAAAGTGTCCCATACCACTTTGAAGATTTTATTGGAATTATAATTTTAAAACATTAATGTCCATAAAAATAAATACTGAAAACCATTTTGAAAACATGGACATTAAAGATAAATATTCAGAATAATAAATCTTTACAACTTTTAAAACGATATATTTGTTAAAGAGTTTTTAACAAAATGAGAGACTCTTAAATACAAATAATAGCGGAATAACATTTAATACGAACTTTATAATATCATGAGAATAAAGGGATTCATGATATAATATGTCAAAGGACAATATACACACAACATAAGAGTGAATTGGTGCATAACAACAATGAAGTCTCAAAATAAATGTAAAATGAGATAAATCCATTATAAAGAAGGTATCCTTAAATTAAGGATAAATAAATCTCATAATTATGTGTGAAAAATACAAATACACCAAATATAAGTGGATATTAAGTGTAAAACAATCAAAGGTCATTCACACATATTAAATGGATGACATATTCAATAACTACATGTTGAACCCAAAGAAATCGAAATTGGGTTAAGAAGTTCCCTTGGTAAAATTGGACAGCCTAACGGCGTCACATACAATTTTACAAAAAGGGTCGATGAGAGAGATAAAGGGGATCTCATCACTTGGAAATAAAATTTAAATAAATAAGGATATAGAAGAACATATCCCAACATAATAGTATGTGAATTAAAATACATAACAAAAGAAGTCTTTTAAAAAGAGGAGGGTGAAAGGTTCCCTTACCGACATGGGTATCTTTCGAAACATACACCCCGTGAAAGAAGGACAATACAACATTGATGTAAATACTCATAAATGAAAGTATATTACACAATGAGTAAAATAATGGGCAGTAAATACACCACTCAAAGGAAATTGTGGCAAATATAGCATAAATCTCACGGGAATAAAAGTGAGATGAAAAATCCCTTACGAAAACTCGGCAGCCTAACGGCGCCACATAAAACTTACAAAAGTGGATTGATGAGATCAAATATGGTATCTCATCATATTAATATAAAGTTTATAGAAATAGTAGTATAAAATAACATCCCCCAATATAACAAAGAGGAGCTTAAAAGAAGTGACATAAAGGAGAGTACTTAAAAAGAAAGAGAGAGGTTAGATCTCTTGCGAAAATTCGGCAGCCTAATGGCGCCACTCAAAACTTCCAAAATGGATTGATGAGATAGAATAGGGTCTCTCATCATATGAACATAAAAATTACAGTAATATTAATATAAAATAACATCCCAAAAACAAGAAATATTATCTTTAAAAGGAATGACATAAAATAGTGTACTTAAAAAGAAAGAGAGGAGTAAGATCCCTTACCTCGGGTCCGACTTGACTCGATCGTTCTTTAACGTCCTGAATAATAAACTTGAGTTAATTTCTATTTTCTTAAGAACCTTTTTCAAGTTCATTATTTCTTTTATATCACTTATTTCCATGTTATAAACATTATGTAATCATTTAAGTTAATAATGTTTGTTTTGTCGATATTTGGTTCTTAAGTCGAAAGTGGACTTCTTACAATTACATGTTGTTCGTATGGTAAATGGTTCGTTATATCCAGAATGATATTCATGATTTTGATATCATATATATAATATATATCCAGAATATACATGTATTTATAATATTACATAATCATTTATAGGTAAGAAATGAAATGCACCGTTCATGGAGACGGTAAGCCGTACGTACGCATGAACGCTACTTTCATTTCTTTGTCATATTAATGGAATAAAAACTAAATGAGAGGTATGTATATTTTAATTCCAGAATTATATTCATCATTTATATGTAACATAAATTATATATATTCATTATAAATATGTACTTATAATAGTACATTACATTTGGGGAAAAGAAATGAAATGCACCGTTCATGGAGACGGTAAGTCGTACGTACGCATGAACGCTACTTTCATTTCTATCTCAGACATTAATGGATAGAAATAATAATTATATAGAGGTATATTATAATTCCAGTATAACATCATATATAATAACTTTAAATCCATCGTTTATACGTCCCACATATGGCATTAACGAATCACATCACTTTGAGGGGGCGGTAGTCCGCACTTCCTTAAATGAAGATATCGCGTTTGCCCATAATGGAAACCATAAAGGTATGCCATAACTGATAAATAAAGAATTTTAAGTAAAAAATAAACATATTATGTATCATATATAAATATAGTGACATCTTAATGGCCACCTTTGAATGTGTTATATGAGTGTTGAACAATCATCGTTTCGTGAGGCATAAATTTTCCATCCACGGAAACAGTATGTTCTTTAACCATTAGATGTAGGTGTCTGTAATTGTAGCTCTAATAATTCTTATAAAAACATCCTAGTATATTTAATATACTGTAGTTGTTACAAAAGAAATGAATAAAAAGAGTTTAGGGGGTTGGAGAGGCAAAATAAAACAAAAGGACTCAAGTGAAGACATTACCTTAAAATCGGGTAACTCCCTTTGGTTTGAGCTCAAAGGCTTCCTTGGGAAGACTTCTGCCCAAAGTGAGGCTTAAAAGAGTAACAGAGGGAATTGGAGAGACAAAATGGGTAGAGTTTGGCCGAGTCAAAGGCTTTGGGAGTTTGGGTAAGGAGGTAGAGGTGGGGGCCTTTTATAAGAGGAGAGGAGGGGCACTCTTGTAAAGTTACAAAATGTTACTTTATTTTCAAAAGCGTTTCGGATTTTAAAGGTCACACATTGATGTATTTCGAGGATAGGGTGATAAGGGTTCGAAATCCACTCATCAAATAGGTTTTGGACATGTGTAGGTCTTATATATTACATTATCTTTCCATTTTATTTAAATCGTTAAATAATGAGGTCATCACTGCATCATTATGATGTCATAAATACTTTAATTTATTTAATGTCTAAAAATTATAAAAAACTACTATGATGTAGGAAATATTTTTATCTTTCCAATGATTATTTATAGTCAAATATATGACTTGTATGACCCCATGTAAAAATTGTTTTAGTAAAACATCTCATGTTTGTGTCATTTTTACTTTAACATTAAATAAAAAGATATTTATGTCATTTTCCAACCAAAGTGGCTCCATGGGGTCCCCAAGTTGACCCATGTATTTTCTTGGTCTTCCATGACACATCCAATGAGGGTAGGACATGTGTCTAGGTCATTTAATTTTATTAAAACATTATTCTTACCTTAAACTACACTAATTACCTCTAATCGGGATTAAAAACTTAATAAGCTACTATTCACAAAAAATTATTTTAATCCCATTGAACCACATTTTACTTCTTAATGACAACCATGTATGTCGGATTTTTGAAATTCAAAACACAATGATGGCAAAATTTCATTTAAACGGAAAATCAGTTTTTATAAGTACCACTTAGTGGTTTCACTATTCATCAAAAATTGATGTTTTTCAGAAAATTACCAAAAGTTCACCCTAAGCTATATTTGATATTCCGAATTCAAAAATGAAGTATATTTTACAAAATTCAAAAAATATAAGTCACATTAATTAATTTAATAATTAATTCTCGTGGTCAGAGCAAATAGCGTGTTTTTATGAAACAATAAGTATCAAAAGATTGACACTAGTTTAAGTCTGATTTCAAAGTGAAATTAATTCCAACTACCACTATTGGATTTAATGGAAAAAATATATTACAATTTCACTTTAAAACCAATTCAAAAGATAATCTAATCATATAAATAAATTAGATTAAAAAGAGGTTTTGAATTAAAATACAACATTTTACAATATTCATTAAAAAATGAACTTTATCGGAAAGATACCAAAAATTTACACAAAGTAAATTTTGATGTCCCGATTCTAAAGAAGAGTTTTATTTGGTCCAATAGAATGTATAATAGTGAACAAAACTATATTTAATGATGGTTCTCCATCAAAAGGCGATAAGTGAACCTTTAGTGAAAACTAGGGCATATACGCCTAAAATTGAATTCTTTTCATATTTTAAGGCTTTATCTTTTATTGGATAAATGTAAAAACATTTAAAAACATATATAATCTTATTTTAGTTATTTCTATCCATTCCCGCCAATACAACGGCAACATGTTAACTACCATTGAAAATAATATTATTTTATTATTAGAGTGCAACGTAAGATTCCCAAGAAACTCGTTGTTGCGTGTTGGGTACGCCATCGAGCATAGCGTCCCCTTTAAAGTCATATTAATATTTTATTCACAAATATGGATAAATATGAAAATGTAATATTCTTTATTTACCTGGGGTGTTACATCCTTCCCCCCTTTTGGGAATTGTGTCCTCGCAATTTTTAAAATTGAGCTTGGAAACATCCTTGAAAGTCCCACATCGGAACAAGAGTCGGTAAAACAATCACTTTAAAATAAAGAAAGATAAGTACAGAGGTTAACCGAGTTAACCCATAATAGGATTCCGTGTAGGAAAACATGGACATGGAAGAAAAAAAAAGTGTCATGTTCTTGAGGGAGAGTGATAGTAAACATGTCTAGGAGATAGTTAACCATAAAAAATCACAAACTTGTGATGGGTTAAACGGTATTCGATTCCCTAGTAGGAAAAGTTAATAGAAAACATTTTTGTTTTAAGTTAATTTTTATTGAGGAATTTCTTCATAAGGAAACATAATCACTTATCATGTTGACTTTCAACTTTTATTAGATTCCTTACACAAACTCATATTTTCTCCAAAAGACGAGTATTTAGGAAGACTTGTTCATATTAAGAGTACTATAATCAACTTCTAGAGAATCACCTAATCCACCAAAGAGAACTATATACTTCCCATGTCTTTAGGCTTTAACCAAAACGAAAACCAAAAAGGTTAGTAAAAGATCAGATAATCCAGAAAAGGATAACCCTTTAAAAAGAAAATCTATGCTTAATCTCCAAAATTTGTCCAACAAAACCCAAAGTTCAATGAGGACCATCCGATAAACAATTTTTCCATAAAATTCTTCAAAGTAAAACAAACTAAGATTGAAACCCAAATATTTTATGGATTTAATCATATAGTCTTCCAAGGTAAAAATTAACTTTTATCTCTAAATAACATCTGTTGATCTTAAACTCTCATATTGAAAAGTAATTAACCTAATCACATATCCTCCATGATAGGTTAATCATTTCCATAGATAACCCAAAATAAACTTACTCTTGATTCCTAAAATCATCTAACTAAAAAGAATCAGTCAAACTAACTAGGGACTTCATGTAGTCCAGTGGTAGGCGATAAATACCAGTTGCACTTTGGTTGTGGGTTTGATTCCCAAAGCTTTGTCCGAAGCGACGGGTTGTCACACGGTCTGTGTGTTGTCCTTTTTCCAAAACTATATAACTCTTAAAACATTCCCCAAAATGAGATAAAATCTTCAAAAAAAATCATAACATATTTTAACCTCAAGTTTATATCATGTCTTTCATTTTCCATCATATCATAGAGTAACCCATAATTACCTCAAAAGTAAGGATCATATAAACCCTAATGGTTAACTTTATAATTATTACCTGAACTTCCACATCGATTGGTCATCTCGTACATGATGCATTACAAAACGTACCAAGGTTCAAGTGGTTGATCATGACTCCTTGATAGTTGGTTTAGAACAACCACGAATTTCCTCATTGAATCCTCCATTTTATCTAGTATCCTAATCAGAGAACCCCCACAGTTTCCTTCAAACCTGTTGTCTCTTTTGTGCCTGCTAGATCCATCCATTCACTAAAAACAGAAATGTCAGTGTGAGTATATCAAAAGAACCATCATGTACTAAAGAGAAAGATATACTTACTCATTCACTTTATCTAAAAACTATGACTCTTTCTAAAATCCTAACCATTATGGTAATGTCACTTATTCTTAAAGAATACCCTAACCTCTAAAGTTATCTAAACCAACCTTTGATACCAACTATAAGGCCCCGGCCTTAAACCTTTCTTAATATTGAATTAAATGAATAATTCACATTGAGGATCTTTTCAGGTTTAGAGTTTTAGAGAATTAGGACATAACTATTACATCTCAAAAGATTACAAATTAGAAACTTCTACTAAGTTTCCATAAAATAAAAACTCTTAAAAATAAACATGTCTAGTTCCATGTTTTAGGTAGCATGACTTTCCCTTGATCCCATCCTTGACCCTATTCCACGTTAAGTCCTGTGAAAAACATTTCAAAAACTTAGGATGAGCATAAAAATATCAATAAGGGATACACAAAGAATGAAAACTGTTAGTTTTTCAAAACAACAAGTAAACCATGTATACTTTAACAAAGTAATACTTTTCACCTTTTCGAAGTAGTAAAAACTCTTCACTAAATAAAAGTTCATTACTTACCCTTCTGTAACCCAAAATATTACCATAAAACCCATATAAAGATCACATAACATATAAAGGTAACTTAGGACATAAACATACTTAAGTGGAATAACCATAAGTTCGAATTCCACACATATCACTTAATGGAATAGCCATTCGGCCAACTTCCATACATACTTAATGGAATATCCATACGGCCGACTTCCATACCCAATGCATTGGAGGTTATAACGTAACCACCGGTCCTGGTATTCATGGCACCACCCGTCATATGGTTTATCACGTAACCACCCGTAAAATGTCTAAGTACCATCATTACACATAAAATATTGAAAATATAAACATTTCAATAACAAAATTTCATTTTCAATCAAAATAAGTAATTCCAAGATATTGAATTAATCAATCCATTTTCAAAAAAAATCATTTAAAAGAGATTTTTGAATCAAAGTGTCCCATACCACATTGAAGCTTTTATTGGAATTATAATTTTAAAACATTAATGTCCATATAAATAAATACTGAAAAACTTTTTGAAAACATGGACATTAAAGATAAAGATTCAGAATAATAAATCTTTACAACTTTTAAAATGATATATTTGTTAAAGAGTTTTTAACAAAATGAGATAATCTTAAATACAAATAATAGCGGAATAACATTTAATATGAACTTTATAATATCATGAGAATAAAGGGATTCATGATATAATATGTCAAAGGACAGTATACACACCACATAAGAGTGAATTGGTGCATAACAACAATGAAGTCTCAAAAGAAATGTAAAATGAGATGAAATCCATTATAAAGAAGGTATCCTTAAATTAAGGATAAATCAATCTCATAATTATGTGTGAAAAATACAAATACACCCAATATAAGTGGATATTAAGTGTAAAATAATCAAAGTTCATTCACACATATTCAATGGATGACATATTCAATAACTACATGTTGAACCCAAAGAAATCGAAATTGGGTTAAGAAGTTCCCTTGGTAAAATTCGACAGCCTAACGGCGTCACATAAAATTTTACAAAAAGGGTCGATGAGAGAGATAAAGGGGATCTCATCACTTGGACATAAAATTTAAATAAATAAGTATATATAAGAACATATCCCAACATAATAGTATGTGAATTATAAGACATAACAAAATAAGTCTTTTAAAAAGAGGAGGGTGAAAGGTTCCCTTACCGACATGGGTATCTTTCGAAACATACACCCCGTGAAAGAAGAACAATACAACATTGATGTAAATATTCATAAATGAAATTATATTACACAATGAGTAAAATAATGGGCAGTACATACACCAATCAAAGGAAATTGTGGCAAATGTAGCATAAATCTCACAGAAATAAAAGTGAGATGAAAAATCCCTTACGAAAACTCGGCAGCCTAACGGCTCCACATAAAACTTACAAAAATGGATTGATGAGATCAAATAGGGTATCTCATAATATTAACATAAAGTTTATAGAAATATGAGTATAAAATAACATCCCCCAACATAACAAAGAGGAGCTTAAAAGAAGTGACATAAAGGAGAGTACTTAAAAAGAAAGAGAGAGGTTAGATCTCTTGCGAAAATTCGGCAGCCTAACGGCGCCACTCAAAACTTCCAAAATGGATTGATGAGAGAGAATAGGGTCTCTCATCATATGAACATTAAAATTACAGTAAGATTAATATAAAATAACATCCCAAAAACAAGAAATATGATCTTTAAAAGGAATGACATAAAAGAGTGTACTTAAAAAGAAAGAGACGAGTAAGATCCCTTACCTCGGGTCTGACTTGACTCGATCGTTCTTTAACGTCCTGAATAATAAACTTGAGTTAATTTATATTTGCTTAAGAACCTTTTTCAAGTTCATTATTCCTTTTATATCACTTATTTCCATGTTATAAACATTATGTAATCATTTAAGTTAATAATGTTTGTTTTGTCGATATTTGGTTCTTAAGTTGAAAGTGGACTTCTTACAATTACATGTTGTTCGTGTGGTCAATGTTTCATTATATCCAGAATGATATTCATGATTTTTATATCTTATATATAATATATATCCAGCATATACATGTATTTATAATATTACATAATCATTTAGAGGTAAGAAAAGAAATGCACCATTCATGGAGACGGTAAGCCGTACGTACGCATGAACGCTACTTTCATTTCTTTGTCATATTAATGGAATTAAAACTAAATGAGTGGTATGTATATTTTAATTCCAGAATTATATTCATAATTTATATTTAACATAAATTATATATATTCATTATAAATATGTACTTATAATAGTACATTACATTTGGGGAAAAGAAATGAAATGCACTGTTCATGGAGACGGTAAGCCGTACGTACGCATGAACGCTACTTTCATTTCTATCCCACAAATTAATGGAAAGAAATAATAATTATATAGAGGTATATTATAATTCCAGTATAAAATAATATATAATAACTTTAAATACATCCTTTATACATCCCACATATGGAATTAACAAATCACATCACTTTGAGAGGGCGGTAGTCCGCACTTCCTTAAATGAAGATATCGCGTTTACCCATAATGGAAACCATAAAGGTATGCCATAAATGATAAATACATAAGCTTAAGTAAAACATAAACATATTATATATCATATATAAATATAGTGACATCTTAATGGCCACCTTTGAAGGTGTTATATGAGTGTTGAACAATCATCGTTTCGTGAGGCAGAAATTCGCCATCCACGGAAACAGTATGTTCTTTAACCATTAGATGTAGGTGTGTGTAAGTGTAGCTCGAATACTTCTTATAAAAACATCCTAGTATATTTAAGATACTGTAGTTTTTACAAAAGAAATGAATAAAAAGAGTTTAGGGGGTTGGAGAGGAAAAATAAAACAAAAGGACTCAAGTGAAAACATTACCTTAAAATCGGGTAACTCCCTTTGGTTTGAGCTCAAAGGCTTCCTTGGGAAGACTTCTGCCCAAAGTGAGGCTTCAAGGAGTAAGAGAAAGAAGTGGAGAGACAAATGGGCAGAGTTTGGCCGATCCAAAGGCTTTGGGAGTGTGGGTAAGGAGGTAGAGGTGGGGGCCTTTTATAAGAGGAGAGGAGGGGCACTCTTGTAAAGTTACAAAATGTTACTTTATTTTCAAAAGGGTTTCGGATTTTAAAGGTCCCACATTGATTTATTTAGAGGATAAGGTAATAAGGGTTCTAAATCCACTCATCCAATATGTTTTGGACATGTGTAGGTCTTAGATATTACATTATCTTTCCATTTTATTTAAATCGTTAAATAATGAGGTCGTCGCTGCATCATTATGATGTCATAAATACTTTAATTTATTTAATGTCTAAAAATTATAAAAAAAATACTATGATGTAGGAAATCTTTTTATATTTTCAATGACTATTTATTGTCAAAAATATGACTTGTATAACCCCATGTAAAATTTTTTTTAGTAAAACATCTCATGTTTGTGTCATTTTTACTTTAACATTAAATAAAAAGATATTTATGTCATTTTCCAACAAAAGTGGCTCCATGGGGTCCCCAATTTGACCCATGTATTTTCTTGGTCGTCCATGACACATCAAATGAGTGTAGGAAATGTGTCTAGGTCATTTAATTTTATTAAAACATTATTCTTACCTTAAACTACACTAATTACCTCTAATCACGATTAAAAACTTAATAAGTTACTATTCACCAAAAAATTATTTTAATCCCATTGAACCACATTTTACTTCTTAATGACAACCATTTATGTCTGATTTTTGAAATTCAAAACATAATTAGGGAAAAATTTCATTTAAACGGAAAATCAGTTTTTATAAGTACCACTTAGTGGTTTCACTATTCATCAAAAATTGAAGTTTTTCAGAAAATTACCAAAAGTTCACCCTAAGCTATATTTGATATTCTGAATTAAAAAATGAAGTATATTTTAAAAAATTCAAAACATATAAGTCACATTAATTAATTTAATAATTAATTCCCGCGGTCAGAGCAAATAGCGTGTTTTTATGAAACAATAAGTATCAAAAGATTGACACTAGTTTAAGTCTGATTTCAAAGTGAAATTAATTCCAACGACCACTATTGGATTTAATGGTAAAAGTATATTCTAATTTTACTTTAAAACCAATTCACAAGATAATCTAATCATATAAATATATTAGATTAAAAAGAGGTTTTGAATTAAAATACAACATTTTACACTATTCATTAAAAAAATGAACTTTATCAGAAAGATACCAAAAATTTACACAATGTAAATTATGATGTCCCGATTCTAAAGAAGAGTTTTATTTGGTCCAATATAATTTATAAGAGTGAAAAAAACTATATTTAATGACGGTTCTCCATCAAAAGGCGATAAGTGAACCTTTAGTGAAAACTTGGGCATATACGCCTAAAATTGAATTCTTTTCTTATTTTAAGCCTTTATCTTTTATTGGATAAATGTAAAAACATTTGAAAACATATTTAATCATATTTTAGTTATTTCTATCCATTCCCGCAAATACAATGGCTACATGTTAACTACCATTTAAAATAATATTATTTTATTATTAGAGTGCAACGTAAGATTCCCAAGAAACTCGTTGTTGCGTGTTGGGTAAGCCATCGAGCATAGCGTCCCCATTAAAGTCATATTAATATTTTATTCACAAATATGTATAAATATGAAAATGTCATATTATTTATTTACCTAGGGTGTTACATTGAATGTGTGGGTTAGGGAGCCAGATTGATGCTTTAGGCCCCTATTGATTCATTGAAATTTTACTTGGACAAAAAATCAAAGGTATGTATTATAAAACAAATTAGATTACCTAGACTGATGATTTGAGGTATGTGAAACGAAATTGATTGTGTGATAATCACCCTAGTGAGATAGGTGGCTAGATATATTGTCTTATGCCTAGTGGTTGATCGCCTTTAGCCATAGTGAAATAAATGAAACACCTAACCCATGTACTTAAAGGATGAAAATGGTTTAGTTGAATAATAATTTACTAATGGAACTTTCTATTCCTAGTTTACTTTTATATTTATCATATGCATACACTATCTATTTAGACTTTATATTTGGTGGACAATGTTGGTGGTGGCCGTCTAATTTGTACTCACACCCTAATAGGCCACTGTTGGGTACTCGGGCAGATTTCATTGTAGAAGTTGAGGATAAGCGGAAAGTACTTATGTTAGAGAGTTGAGATGGGTAAGGGGCGTGCATAGATGGGGATCTAGACTTGGAGTCAAGTCCTGATTTGGGAAGTCAGTTGTCTTTCCTTGTTTTGGGTTTCCTTTCACACTTGGAATTATTAGCATAACCTAGAATGTTTACATATTTGGTTGTGTTTCCACCATGTTGGGATTTTCTTATCAATGCATGGTCCTAGTTTATTGTTTTTTCCATAGTTTTATATATATTATCTATTATTTCTAGCTTTTAAAAAAGAGGATATAGTATCCACACATGATTTACCAGAACCTCGCTTCTAGTTGGCACCATATGGTTTATGAGGAGGCATGATTATGGTCATCTGGTGGCTTAGCTCAGGGCACCGTTTAGTGGATTCGGGGTCAAAGAAATTACAAAGTGGTATCATTGGAAGGTTATTTTATTGGGTCTTTCTATTTTTGATTGTAGATAGAATATTAGTATGGGGAAGGCCATGTCAATGATATCGTTCTTGTGAGTAGCTAACCCATGTACAAGAGAAAAACCAAGGGTCCAGTGTGGGAAATTGTTGTTTTTAACATTTTTTGTTAGAGTTTAATGATATTTCACCATTGGGTGATGCACTTGTTGTGTGATTTGACTCTTTCATGGTATATTTCTCATGGAGAGAACAATATGAGGTTGTGTATTCATGCATCATTTTAAGAACCTAGGATATAGGTGACTTGCATCAAGTTAGGGACACAAGGGATGATTTCATTTGGCATAAAAGGTATAACACATTTCACTTCCCTAAAAATATAAAGAAAATGGTGTCTAATGACAATGATGAAAATGTTTAAATAAAATCTAAATTAGAAAAATATTCATAATTAATGGGTGTTAATGAATTAAAGTATTGGTTGTAATAAGTTTCGAAATAGTGAATGTGCTCGAGAGGAAATGATTTGTGTTGTTGAACATGGAAAAGGTTTCTAAAAAATGTGTATAATGAAAAACTTGTGACCTTGTGTGTTGGTTTACCCCAGGTTATCCATGAACTACACTCGGGATGCTCAAGGGTAGCGTTCAAGATTTTATGTGGCCTGATGGGATAATGCATGAAAATGAGATCGTTATGGATAATGATGATCCTTATTTTCTATAACTTATGGAACTTTATATTATGTGTTCTAAGACTAATAATTGGAATTGTAGATAAATACCTCCATGAATATGTATTCCAATTGGGTGATAAGAGGATATCAGCGATAAATATCCCCCAAAAGAGGATAAAGAGGCCCTAGTGGACCAGGGAAATAAATGAGAAAGGAAGTTACAAGATAACATTTATTTTTTTATATAGATGATGGAATGTGACCTAGGGTGGGTGGTAATGAGTATATATGCAATAAATTGATAGTTTCTGATACAACAACCTATGAACTTTACCAGAGAGGGTCGAGAAAAGGTTTCTATGTTCTAGATAGAGTCTATCTGGATGATTCTTCATCACATAGAGAATCCTCCTGAGAAGAGGGCCATGCTGGATACCTACATACTGAAAGGTTATGAAAATTGTTTGTGGGACATCATGGTTCAGACAAAGAAGGTAGATGGGATGTTGTAGAAAGTTTTCTAGGAAAAGGTTCTAGAGAATTAATATCAAGAAACACTAAGATAGGATTATGATAAAGAGATTATGTTGTTGTCCTAGGGAACCATGTTAGTGATGGATTATGCAGGTCATTTCATGGACATATTGAGTTTTTTTTCGATTTTGTTGGATATGTGGAAGCTATGGAGTGACATTTTCCAGGATGAAATTTGACATGAGATCAATTCCCAGGTGAATATCTTTCATCTAAATAGGTTTGCAGAAGTAATGGATGAAGTCCTTATCTTAGAGGGGAATCAAAAGGAGGTAACAATAAGTAGGCAAGAATTTTTGGTGAGGTGATCCATTACTGTGACTTTAGATGGTAAGAGACACCATTTCAAGGGCATCCACCAATGAAGTGGGGGACAGTGTAGTTAGAAAAGTGAACAAATGTCTTAGGGAAGTGACCAAGTTTTCTGTTATCAAAGTGGTAGACTGGGACACCTACGGAATCAGTGTTCCCAACCACCAGTCGAGTGTTGGGAGTGCAACAGGTTAGACCATGAGAAAAGGTTTTGTAGGGACCCTCAATATCCAATTATAGAGCAAGTATCAAGGTAGATATCATGTACATGTTGGGGGGACTATTACCACATATCAAGAAGGTAGTTGGAGCTTGAATAGTAAAACTAGTCTAGGTAGAGGAATCAGTACTCTAGGGAAGAAGTGTCCATATCTATAGGGTAGCATGGAACCAGGATATGAGACCAGAACCTAAGGTATAGGGGAAGGCTAGCTTTGTGTAGTTCATTCTACACTGGGAGGTGGTGAGTCTGGACCATCGACGATTCAAGGTATTATTCTAGTGGATTCTACTCTTTCAAGAGATTTATTCAATAAATGTGCCTCACATTTTTTTTCTCAACATGTTGTTGTGTTGGGTCATGAAGTAGACTGTATGTGGGGAGTTATGTCAATTGATGCACTGTTAGGGGTGTGAGAAGATAAAATCAGGAAATATAAGGGGTGTGCTTTGGATATTGGTGGATACCACTTTCATTAGGACTTCTTCTTTCTTGAAATATTAGGTTTTGATCTAATTTTGGGCATGGATTGGTTGGTGTAATAAGATAACGATATGGATTATTACCATTTATGGGAAAAATTTACATCACTTGAGGGGGACACCTATGTCCATCATGGTGAATGGGAGTTTGGGTAGGCCATGAAAGGCTACTTTTTCAGACATTGGTTGGGCTCACAAACTAAGTAGCTTGTCTAATACTTGATGATGTGGGAGAAGAAAAACTTGTATTCCCTCTAGTGGTGGATCAGTTTCAGGATGTGTTTCTTGAGGACCTATCAGGTTTTCCAACTGAGATAGATGTTCAGTTTACAATTGACTTGTTTTCGGGAGAAGAACCAGTTTCCATTATACTATATATAATGGCACCAGTAGAACTCCAAGTGCTTAAAAATTAATTGAATGAGTTGTATAATAAATGAATTATTCATCCTAGTACATCACCATGGATATCACTGATGTTTTCTTCCAAGAATGATGATGGATATTTTGTATTATGTGTTGATTATAGGATGCTGAATCTAATGTTGATCAAGAACTAATACCCTATTCCTCAAATTGATGATATTTTTGTCAAGCTTAGGGGTGATATGGTGTTTTCCAATACTAATATGAGGTTAGGGTATCATCAGCTAAGGCTGATACCTTCTACCATATTGTGTACTACCTTCAAGAGCATGTATGGGTTATATGAGTGTATTGTTATGTTGTTTGGGTTGACCAATGCATCGATAATGTTCATGGCACAAATGAATTGAATCATTAACCCTTATCTGGATTTTTTTGTAGTTTTTTTATGACATCTTGGTGTACTCTATAACTCATGATGATCATACCAAATATCTTGACATCGTCCTAAGTACACTAAGAGAGCATATGCTATGGTCCAAGCAATCTAAGAGTCACTTATGGATTGATAAAGTACATTTATTAGGAAACATAATCTCTAGGGAATGTGCCTTAGTGGACCCATATAATGTTCAAGAAGTGGTGGCTTAGGAGAAGTCCAATATTTATTATAATATTTAGAGTTTTCTTGGATTATTTGGTTATTATCGAAGGTTCAAGAAAGATTTCTCCCATGTAGCAGTGCCACTTTCTGGTTTTACCAAGAAGGGTAGTAAATTTGAATGATCTTATTCATGTGAGAATAATTTCTAGGAGTTACAGAATCATTTGAAAATCATTTAAATTATAATCTTACCCAATCCTGGTAAAACGTATACCTTGTTTTTTGATGCATATAGTATTGGAATTGGGGTGATATTGATGTAAACTGATTAAGTTGTGGATTATTGGTCATGAAATTAGAGACCTCATAAAAGGAACTACCCAAATCATTCTCTTGAGTTGGTCACGATAGTTTATGCACTAAATTGTTGGTGGTACTACTTTTTGGGAGAAAAATTTACTGTTTACATCGATCATAAAATCCTAAAGCATATTTTCTCTCAGCCTGATTTGAATCATCCACAATAGTGATGGGTTTAGAACATGAAATATTTTGACTTCGATTTGGTTTATAAACGATTAATAGGGAATAGTGTGGCATCTACCTTGAGTCGGAAGCCTCATGATCAAACAGTATAGGAGTTAAATATTGTGTATACGGTTATATCGTGGGTCACTTAGATTCATCTAGAGGTGAAAGATGAGCATGGCAATATGAACCTAGCATCATTGTCGGTTGATTACTTGCTTCTGAGCTAGATCTAAGAGAAGAAGATTCATGATCTAGAATTATTATCTATAAAGTATGTCTTGATGGTGCAGATTTACCTTATTGTTGGACTGTTGGAAGTGATGGAATTTTATATGTTTGTGGTTGTGTTGTTGTGCCCACATGTATTTTAGAATATTTTATGTGATATTTTACTGAATCAAAGTGGGAGGTGCATCTCAATTTGACCAAGATGTATTGTGATCTCTGTAGGTAGTATTGGTGGTTGGGTATAAAGAAGTAATTTTCTAGTTTCATGGAGAGATTCCTTACCTATCAGCAGGTGAAGTCTGAGAATCAGTGATTGGGTGGTTTTTTGCAGTCGTTACCCATTCCGTATTGGAAAGGGATGATGTCAAAATTGAATTCCTTATGGTACTATTGAGGATACCCTGGAAGAATGATGTGATGTGGGAAGTAATGGATCATTTGTCTATGTTGGCTCACTTTATACCGATTATAGATAATTTCACTATAGATTAGTTGGGTGAGATGTATATTTGGGAGATAGGATGACTTCATGGGGTTCCACATGCTATAATTTCTTTATCGTGATACTACTTTAAAATCATAGTACAAGTAGTTATTGAAAAATACGGATTCTACTAAGGTGTTTTGGAGTACGGATGTGTACCCAATGATAGATGGGTAGTTAGAGTGTAC
This sequence comes from Viscum album, assembly GCA_963277665.1. Taxonomy (NCBI): domain Eukaryota; kingdom Viridiplantae; phylum Streptophyta; class Magnoliopsida; order Santalales; family Viscaceae; genus Viscum; species Viscum album. The sequence goes on from OY728161.1 coordinate 1,837,534,310, forward strand.
TATTCAGGTTTTGGAAGACATGTGGAGGGATTGTGTCAAAGATTTTGGTGGATCATGGGAGAAAAACATTCCACTTATTGAGTTTTAAAATAGTAATAGTTTCTAAGATAATATTCACATGGAAGTGTTTGGGGAATTTTATGATAGACCATTTTGATCCCTATTATGTTGGCCATAGACTAGGGAATTAGAGTTGTTGGGACTGAGACTCGTGCAGGACACCTCGAAAGAATTTTAGTTGACTTATATGCATATGGAAATGGCTCAAAATAGGCAGAAGTCGTATCCAGATCAGCATCGTAGACCTCATGAGTTTGGGGTAGGTGATCAGGGGTTCCTTTGGGTGTCACCAAGATTAGGTCACCAGTGGATTTAGAAACAGGGAATGTTGGTGCCTATGTTTGTGGGGCCATTTGAGATTGTGGAGAAAATTGGACCGATGGCGTATCAATTAACTCTTCCAAAATGGTTTAGTGGTATACATGATGTTTTTCATGTTGAATAGATTTGTTATTATCACCTTGACCCATTTCATGTGGTTTATGTTGAGGATGTTGAACTTGAGGCTAATACATCCTTCGACGAGCATTCGCTTCATATTGTGGAAAATAGTGAGAAACTTTTGAAAGGAATAAACCTTACCTTGGTTCGAGTTATATGGATTCATGGAAATGTTTAGGAATAAACTTCAAAAAGGGAGTTAGATATTTGGGCCTAGTGTCCCAATCTCTTTTCTTCAAAATCCCAAAGATTCTTGGGAGCACAGCTTGAGGATGAGCCCTTGAAAGGTGGGAAGGTTGTAAGATATCAGACTTCATGAATTTATTTAGTTATTTTATTTCTAATTTTAATCACTTAATTTTGGATAAATAAATGTTTACTAGGTGTGTGATGAGGTTTAAGGGTGTTTTGGGGGCTTGGGACACAAATGAAAGCGGAAACTGTTCCATTCTATTCATGTTGCACGGTTAGTGAAAAACATTTTAGGGGAAGAAAATTTTTTGAACCCTGGATAGAGGATTATCGCATGGTTGGATAACGGTTTTTAAAACTATGAAAGTATTCCCAAATAAATAAGTGTATTAAACCCTCTTATACAGACGGTGGTGCACGGTTTGGAAAAACTTGCTGCCAAACTGTGCGACCCATTAAAAAGTGTAACTTAACGAAACCGCCCCTTTTAATTTTATATTTTTCACTTGTTTTTATCCACATTTCTTCTTCTCTCATCCATAGAAAATAACCCAGATGACCCAGGATTCCAAGGTAACATTCTCTTATGATTCTAGGATTTATGAAGCATCGTTGGGTGCAGATCAAAGCTCTAGGTATGTGTAATGATCCCCTTCCTTTTCTTTTCCGGATTCTGGCTTCTAGCTTTTCCTATCTCCTCTAAATCCATAAACCCCTATTTTTCTATGGGATTATAGGTTAAGGATTAAAGGGGTGATTAAATATAGATACAAGTCTAAGGTTAAGAGTGTGTTCATCTCTACAATAGAGATAGATCGTCTGAAGTTATATCACATAGTCTTGTTAATGATTTTTTATTTCATGGTTGTGAGTTTACTTCTTAGTTGTTGATAATTGTATGTATTTGGTAATATTTTTTAAAAAGAGTTCTCTAAATTATGATTTAAAAACCTCGTGGTGCCTATGGAATGCATTTTTTTGGTTGCACCAATTTAGGGCCACTCATGGGGTGTGTGAAGATTCTCGAACATGGAAAATTGTGATGTTAAGTATAAAAAAGATTTGTGATAGAATAGAGCCCTTGAGAATTATATTTATGTATTAATTTACTTAAAAAAGTGAATTTTTATGGTTATGTTGAGTCTTAAAAATAAAATAAGGGATTTTTTGGATTAATGTGAAATGGGTTGGGTGAGATAAAGTGATCATGCTTTGTGATTTATAAATTGTACTTAAATATTCTAAATGGTAAATGTATGGTAATTTTTGATCATATGAAATGGTTTGATACATAAAAGGGAAATTATTTAAATGGGCAATTAAATGTAAATGGTGAATGGTGAATGGATTAAGGGTTAATGTTGATTTATCTATTGAATGATAATGACATGTAAATGTTATGGGCATTGAAATATGTATGGCTTGTGACATGGAATATGTGTTTAAACAATAAATAAGTATGTGAACATGTCTTGGTGTTGTGGGATAAAGTAATGAGGCTCCTCCCATGGGTTGGGTTGAACCGATTCCCTAAATCCCACCATAGAATGTGTGGGTTAGGGAGTCGTATTGATGCTCTTGGGCCTTATGGATGCATTGGATGATTACCTGGATTGATGCTCCAAAGAAATTATTATAAATTTGGTTGAGATTACCAGGAGTGATGCTCTAAGGTTTCCGAAATGAAATTTCATGTGTGATAATCACCCTCGTGTGATAGGGGACTATATGTATTACCATATGCATAGTGGTTTATTGGCTTCTTCTGTAGTGAAATAAATGGAACACTTATCCCATGTACTTAATTAATGATAATGGTTGATGATTTACTAATGGAACTTTTTACTCCTTGTTTAGTTTTATATTTATCACATGAATACAAAATATATATAAACTGGATATTTTGTAGGCACTATTTTTTGTGGACTACTGATTTGTACTCACACCTTGATCGGGTAGTCGTTGGGTACCCTGGAAGATTTTGTGGTTGCATCTCAGGACAGGGTCAAAGGTCCTATGCTAGAGAGTTTAATTGGGAAAGGTATGTGCATAGATGGGGATCCAGAATTGGATCCAGGTCCAATTTTGGGGTTTAATTTTTTTCCCTTATTTTGGGTTTCTATTCATACTTGGCACTGTCAGCATGACATGGAATGTTTACTTATTTGTTATTTTTGGTACACTATTTGGGATATGGTTATCAAAGCATGTTCTAGGATTATTAGTTGTTGTTTTATTTGTTTTATATATATTATCTTCTTTGGATTACTCCGAAAAAGTGGGTATAGTATACCCACATGATAAACCCGACCCTCACTACTAGTCAGCAAACTCTAGTGTATGGGGAGGTGGGATTGATGTCATGTGGTGACACAGCTTGGGGAACTATTTAGTGGCTTACAGGTTGGGGTCATTACATAAGTTTCAAGAAATAGTTAACGATGAATATAGAAAAATATAAACGAATGTTAAAGGTATTAGAATATAAGTTTTATAATCAATTTTTATCATGCCACATGGCTTTATGGAATTTCTAATAAAGAAATGGGCATGATATTATATTTTTTACAAGCTTTATTTTTCAGGATAAGATCCATAAATCATTCTATGAGATGAATAAAATCTTCACAAAAATAATATAGAGTAAAACAAGACAAATGTATTTCCTAGTACTTTTATAACTTATTATGTATAAGAATCATGTAAAGAATAATTTAAAAGATTTTATACATGAAAATGAAAATAGAGAATTAATTATGAAATTATTATTGAACAGTATACCATGAATAAATAGAAAAATAAAACTCCTACTAGTGTTTGAATTTAATTAAATTTAAATAATTATTTCAGATATTATTCATTTCATCTAAAACTGAAATGAACATGAGGTATCGGGTTATTGAAATTAACAATTATAGCTTCATGAAACATTCAAAAGTCTCAAAATAATTGAAGGAACTTGACTAATTATACCCAAATTTCATTTCAAATCCTTGAAATGCAAACTTGGGCTTCACTAAGGATGGTTTAAACCCTTTTTATTCTTTAAGTACCAATTATAACATATTTATAGTTATCTTGATCCCTTGAAATCTTCCTCTATAAATATATAAAATGTAAACTTTTAAGACCCACTCCCTCCAATGGTACCCATCATAGGATAGAAATAGAGAATTAGAGATAATGACACCTGAATCCCACCTCTAGTAGGCTATTAGTAGGTTACTAGAATGGAGGGTATATAAATCACACACATGGGAGGCATTAACATCTATATTTGTTTCTAGAGAAATATATATGATTATAAGAACCACCAACCAATACCACAAATTACTAAAATAAGCAACCACAATGCATTTGATGTCATACATAAACTAAAGACAACTAAAATGAATATAGTAAAACCAATATAAGTCTATGAAGCGACCATGAGCTCCATATACTCCAGAAAACCAGTCAACAAACCCTCCATCATCAACATCAACCATCTCATCATCCCTGGTCTACCATACCATATCTCATAAATCAATCAATCTATTAATAAATCATTTGTCCCATAGGCCATTACTTGCCAAGGTCTCCCAACCATAATAAATTATCAATTTCAAATCATGTATCGAAATCCCTAGAGAACACATACATTTCTAAGGTTTTATTCACACACATGAAAAAGATGTAAGTCCATGGAATTGGGGCATTTCAGCCTCCCATATTATGAAATGGTCTTGTTCAACCTGATATATTTATAGTTTAATATTAAACCAGTATAATTCTATCTTGAATTAACTAGTTATTATTTATAGGTTTCCCAAGATAAAGAAACCCAAGTCAGTAGATAATAATATCTACATATTAACAATAATCTATTTTATGCATTATTCTCATGTTTAATCAAATCCAAGATGAGCATCACTTATTCTTCTCATGCCCCTTCCTTTAATAAATACATCATTTAGATTAATCTGTTAATTAAATTCCATCATATAACACATGTTATATAGTAACAAAAAAAGAATTGGAAAACATATACCATTCTATATATTAGTGAAAGAAGGAAACATTGGGAAATCAAAAGTTACATGCGATAAAAAACACAACCACTAATTTTAAAAAACATTTCCTGCAATTTTAATTATCTTTAACATGTAATAATTACCATTTCAATTATAAGCATTCCAGATTTTTGTAAATAATTTTCAAAAAAACAATATTTTTATTTTATAACTATATCATGGTATATTCCCATTACCCTGATTTATTATTCCAGTTCTTTATGAAAAAACTTCTTTCTCTCACCTAGATAATTTATGGAATAAAATTACTATCTTACACTAATATAATTTAAAAAAAATTAAATCAAACAGCATCATGCAATAAAATTTTTATTTTATTTCTTGAAATAATAAAACAATATATTTTACAAATATTCATTAGTATTTGATATATTATTTCAATTTATATAATAACAAAATTCATTTAACATATTCATTGTATGAACATTAATCGTCCTTTTCTTCATACAATTTCCTGATTCATCATATAATCGTTAATCATGAGATGTAATTGGATTTATTATCTTCCTTAAGGTTAATTACATCAGGTTAACAAAATAAATAATGGTTAATCCACACCTTTTAAAAAAAGAGATGAAACAGATCCCCTACATAGAGAAGGTGCATCATTAATGTAACACAAAAAATGAGAGGTGGCGTGAGCGCAAGCATGGAGACTCATTAGAAGAAACTTGAATAAGCACTAAAGGATTTAAAATAATCCAAGATCAAACACTAGGATCACCCAAAATCAAAAAATAATAATAAATTAGATTCTAATGGGTGATAATTCCCAAATATTAAGAATAAACATATATGTTTTATAGATACTCCAAAAAATTCACTAGAATTTCCCAATTTTAATTATCATTTATTTAGTTTGCATCTAATTTACATTGCATAAATCTATTTATGACTCCGAAATTTTTGAAACATTTAGATGGTCAAAGACTACATTTATTTTGATCGTAATAATTCTAAATTGAGTTTTTACATTCATCATTTAATCAAATTTCATGAGAAACTGATTACAGGTCAAAAATTGAGGAAAATTCAAAAATATGTGGAAAAATGATATCATTACACAAAAGGGAGTCCATATATTATGTTAAATTTATTCACCTTTATATAGATAATAAAATTCATGATGGCCCTTATGCATGATTTGGAACCACAGGTTTACCTTTATGTGATGAAACAAAATCCTGGATTACCCTTCTGTAGATAAGAACTATACTTCTGCAGCTTAAGGAAATCACATGCTACAATTACATAGAGAATAATAATTTTATCTAACCTTACTTGGATAGAATAAAATATAATTTACCTTTACATGGATATGAATATACCTTAATATAGAAATTAAAAATATTGGTTTCCCTTTCGTGACTATGATTAAACAATCATTACCTTTACACGGATCTAAAAAATACAACTGTAAAGGTAAATTGGTTTACCTTTACACAAGGTGGGTGTTATATGTAAGGGTAATAAAAACTAAAAAACAATAATTAAACATATAAATTAATAAATTAAATGATTTCAGTTACTCTACCAACACATATATTTCTTAGAAAAACATAAAGGAAATGTTTTTTTCAATCTTAGACCATACAAAAGATACCTGTCAAACAATTATCATCCTAAAAATTTAAAAACAAAGCTAGTAACAAGAGAAATGGGTCTAGAAAACGACACTAGGATATACCTCTCAAATACCTTTCTAAAAAAACACAACCACTAACCAAAGTAACAAATAACATAACTAAAAAAATCATAAAATGAGGGAGAGAATCAATATCATATTTCAATATAAGGTATAATAAATAATCTCAACAAGGATCAAGAAAAGAATCAAAAAAACATGGAATATTGCATGAAAATCTATGACACTTATCCCAAGTTCTAACTTCCAAGATAATATTCCACCACATGATATGAACTAAGATAATAGAAAACTCGTGCAGCAAATTTTCCTAATGATCCTGAAATTGATAGGTCATTATTCAAATTTCACATTGTCTTTAACATAAAAAACACTCCAATCAATGATTTGAGAAATGTCATTAAGATACTAATGAAGTTGCGATACATGGAAAGCTTCAGGAATCTGGCTCATCTACATGGGTAACAATAACCAATATTCCATTGCTCAAACATGAGGAAACACCATGAAAGGTCCGAGAAATATGGGAGAAATATTACTCCCACAACCAAGACTTAGCTACCCATGATGATTATAGACCTTCAAGAACACGTGATCTCTAACATCTAACTCCATATCCATCATACTATAATCAATATAAGACTTCTTATAAACCTTTTCAGCCTTTATTAACTCATGGATCATTTATAACTTCTCGGTTGTACTCTTCACAAATTACAGTCCCAAAATAGCAGACTCCATTATCTATCCAATAAAATAGAAACTATAAATTTCATACATATATAGCTTTGAATGGTTCCATAGAAATAGTATATTGATAACTGTTGTTTTAAGAAAACACTGCCATTGGAAGGTACCTAACCCATGAACCTCTAAAATCTACAATGAAAATGAAATATACATCTTAAAATATGAATAGTCTGCTCTATCTGATCATCCAACTTTGGATTGAATGTAATTATAATGTGTAGCTGAGATACAAATGAATACCGGATAACTCTTCACACCCTAAAGCTAAAATAAATATCACAATTAGAGATGATCATATTCAGAACCTCATGAAGTGTCACTATCTACACCAGATACAACCTCAATATAAATTACAGTGAACTTGACTCATTAATCGCTAATAAGTATTCCCAAGTCATTAAGAGTCACATGATCACCCATATGGAACAAGTGATCGAGTTAAAATCAAAATGGAGTCCGCTAATATGTCCACCCACTTCTATTGAGGTACATCAAATGACCAAATAAAACCACTAGAAACACGATGAGCATCCTTCACATTCAGGCAGGCCAAACATCCTGAGATAAATATGACACAGAATTATTCAAAATATACCACAAAAACTAGTATCTCATATAACGATACAAATTATTCACAGTACGATGTAATGCTAAGGGTGATTGGTGGAACTCTCTAAGAATCATGTCATTCTTCGCTGAGGGAATGCAAAGATTTATGTAGAACAACCCTTAATGTTGTTCATCCGCTAAATATCCTTATGGATCTTTGCCACAAACAAATTGATCATCACAAACCACTTCCGGAGTATCTCTTATTTTAAAATCTTCCACCTACAATGGTAAATATGATTACACCATTTTATGTTAAAGAAATCATCTTCCATCAACTACTACCATATCAATAGGCATTACTACCAACTCTTCCATCACCATCCAAGAGTCTATAGACTCATGAACTGTAGCACCACATAACTTCTTAATTAAGGAATCTACCACAATATTCAATTTTTCATGTGTAAATTAAATCTCAATATCATACTCATGCAGGAACTACATCCACCATTACTGGTGTAAATTCAAGACATTCTTTGAGAAGACATACTTTAGACTTTTATGATTCATGAATACTACAAAGAAATCACAAATTATATAATGTTTACATAGATTCAATGAAAAGAATACCTCAAAAATATCATGTTCATAGGTAATATATTTACATTCATGATTCCATAACTACTAAGATACATAACTGATTACTATCATGCCATTCATAAATAGGCCAATACAAAAAGCATCGTTGTAAACCTTGAACACAATGACCTCTTACATCAGATATTGAAACCATTTTCTATACAAATTCTCCTTTAAATTATCAAAAGAATCATAGAATTGGTCAATCCAAATAATAATATAACAATTTCTAGTCAAAGCTATCATAGGAGTTTCAATGTGGGAGAATTTTGGTATGAACCTCCTATAATAACTAGTAAGACCAAAGAAACTCATCACCCATAAAACATTATTAGGGGATACCCATGAAATAGCTATGTCAATATTCAAAGGATTTAAAACTACTAAAAATTGACATCAACATTCACCAAGAAGCAAAGCTCATTAGACCAGAACTCACAAATTACAACTTCTCAAATAGCCGATGAAATCAAAAAACTCCCAACATTGCTCACATATGCTCTATGTGTAACTCATATATCTTAAATAACACAAGGAATTCATGGATAAAGAATATCATAGACTATTATATAAACACAAGGAATATTTTATTCATCTACCCCGTGAACATGGATTCTGGTTTCATAACTCCAAAACGCATAACAACAATCATATAATTCCAGTAATGTCATTATAAATCAATCCTTCAGATATTAGAATCATTTTATCACAATTTATGATACCCATAACATAGTTTTATCATCAAGAACCATCTTTCTCCCTTAAAATAATCAATTAAATCCTTAATTCATCGGAGTGGATAGAGGTTCTTTACTATCACTTGATTCAAATAATGGTAATTGACACACAACCATAGGCTGTAACATGACTTCTTTTCAACTAGAACTAGAGCATCCCAAGGCAACACACTAGGAGAAATGAATACTCTATTATTGACATCATCAATCTAAATTCATATCTCCTACAACTATAAAGGGTCAATTTGATACTAAGATATCAATATTAGAAAAACACATGGTTGTAGCTCTATCCAAAACTTGATCTCTCATTAAGGGAGTAGCCTTACAACCTCTTTGAGAAAGGAAATATTTTACTCTTCAACATCCCTTGGAAACACCACTATATGATCCTCCATAGAACACAACATCATCCAGAAAATCAATGTAGATAATGAATCAACAATAATCCAACCCATATGAGGGTCACATTCGTCAATGAGAACTACTTGGTCTCCATCAGCATCATAGACTATGGTGTGAATGATAAATAAATCCATGATTGATTTCTTCAAATATAAATAGTCCATGATAATGATGATATTATATTTTTATATCCATAAAAATAGTAAATCTATCCAAGAATGGTGCTTCTTAAGTAATAGATAACAATATATGTACACTTTAGATGGACATTCTCACACTTCTATTAACATTTTTAATGCCAATAGGCACTGTAATCCCCTCCACCAAAAGTCCCAAATAATGTAAAAAGGCAGGTGAAATAAAGGAGTGTGCAAATCCTCCATCCAAAAGGGAATAATCCAATATAGAAAATATAAAATAGTACTTCATTAGATGTCTCACTCAGCCGACACTGGTAGGTTAAAGCTTGTATCTTAGCACATAATCCTCCATTGACTCTATGTCCCTAATGCCGACCACCAATGCATTCATGATTAACTAATTTTCCTTGAATATTAGGGTTATAATGGGGTTATCCACTACCTACCCCATCCTATATTTATTGATTAGATGATGGGATTTTTTTCTACTGCAACTTCCTTGGTTGATAAAGCTATAATGGTTAGGCCTATAATGGGATACCAACTACATTCTGTCTATTAAGGAATGTCAAACACCCTCAATTTTGATATCCATTATTTCCATAAGAGAAAAAAATCATGTAAAACACACTCGAAGGGGTCTGAGAACTGTTATCCCTAGATAATTTTTTAAAAAAAGGCTAAAACTTGCTTCGTGCTGATTAATACTTCTACATTTGGCTGGAAAACTAAGAACTCACATCCATTGATATAAAATGAAAAAAAAAAATTGGCACTCCTATCTCATGATGATTCAGCCATACTCAATGTCCTCTCAATTACCTCCACGTTCACCAGTACCTCATAATATAGCTTAAATATAAACAAAGTAATATGGTGCTAGATCTCTAGAATCAATGTATCCTTGAAATTACATATCTTATATTCCTAATTTAGTATAATGTTTTGAATCATAACATAGAAGGTTATTTTAAAATATATTTAAGTATTGAAAATTGGAAATACCATATCAAATATGAAGGGTCTCTTGCTGAAAATTCAACCTAGTTATCAAAGATACAAACATAACATAAAATAATTCTTAATCTTTTCCCATGAAACAAATTACTTCTCATGATCCCTAAGGAACAGAAGCAACCACTACTGATATAATATACATATCACCGTCATATTTAAATAAAATCAATGATATTTTGAATCCTGAATAGAACTATATATCATCTCCACCACATGTGTCTAATCCTCCCAGCCCTGATCAGAAATATACACCTTATAAATTTTTAAAGGGTAGCACTAGACCACTCAGAGTATCTACCTTGATGTTTCATTTCCATCAACCACTAGTCTTTTTCGGATTAGCTAGAATATCTTTCTAAACATCTTCTACATGAAATAAATATGGATGTCGACCTGGTGCCTTGTCTATAAAAGAAAAAAAATGTTAGTAACTCCTAAAAATCATAAAAAGAACATTTTTAAGATATTTAATTTGTTTATTTATTTTTATAACCAAATCCCCATTGTGCACCCAATTTAAATAAAGACACAAAGAATCAGGATTCTTGATTCATACCCAGTTCTCTACCCCACAAACACCATTACATCCCTTAGCATGATCAGTAAAGTTGAAGTTCCTACGTTCAAGTCACATGTGGCCAAATTATCATGTGTCCCAGCTAGTATCTCTTTCTTATAGTATGTACTAATCCTAGATTATGTTCTTTTTCCACCAACCAATGCATCCTCACTAGTTCCTAACTCCAAAATTTATATTATCTATCTACTAACAAATATAATACCACTATTTCAGAACCCCTCCCTCTAAAGGTACCCCTCATAGTCCAAAAATGATAAAGAGAGATAATTACACCTAAAAACCACCTTCAATAGGCCACAATTTGGATAATTTCACCGAGCGTATATAAATCACACACATGAGATGTATTACCCTCTATATAAGTTTAAGGAGTAAGAGATAGGATGAGAAGAATCATCATCCAAATCTAATATTAGATAAAATAATAAATTCCAATTCATGTGATGTTATACATGAATTGAATATAGTACCAATAAATGTAATTCAGTACCAAAATAAGTCTGGTCAATGACCATGAACTTCTGCAATTGTTGATAGATGCTCAAAAACTCCTCTAAGATTGTAACATCCATCTTGATCACCAACATACTCTTTATAACTTGGAAAATAGTTTTTATACACACAAAGAGACCCTAAACTGTATATTCAATTGGATCCTCCCCAAAACCCCACATGAAAAAATGTGAAAGTATCATACTAAATCCTTGTGAATAAATAAATGAAACTAACTCGTTACCAGAATAGGTAATACTGGTTTCCCAACCTCACAGTGGATCACTAACCATGTAATGCATAAAACTAAACCAATATATATCATATAATATATATATATATAGATATCATGTATGTGTGCACGTGTGTGTTTGTGAAGATACCCTACTTCCACTTATCAATGGGTTTCATGTTCTCACGCCCCAGTGACGACATCCTAAGCTCTCCCATCTTATGAAGTCATTCATCACCATGTGTAATCATTTCCTGGCCATTACTAAATCCTAATTATATTATAATTTCATCATATTTATATCAATGTAGTAACCAATGGTTTTCCAGGAGTCCACTACATCATATGTATGTGTGTTATACCTCAATCCATCACAACCCTTACACATAATCCCATAGAAATCCAAAACAACCGTATTCAAATACATGTATGATTTATACCAGAAGACATTAGAGCCCACACAAAAATGAATAGTAAAATTATAATCCATTTTAGTCTAGGATCGAATACACCCAATACCAAAATCCATTAAAGACCGAGATATGCCTACTCATATATATCTTAATGGAGAGGGGGAGAGGGAGAAGACATCCATGAATTCCCTTGACATCCAACATGTTGGAGAAAACACCACCAAAAGACATTTGGGTGTTGGTTTCCCTAAAAAAATAGGTAGTGAAGTGTATAAAATCAAAATATAAATAATAATATCATGCACATCCACAGGGAGGGTAATTACTAAGATTTAGACATCTTCAGCTATTGTCGCTTATCACTAATGACTATGTCTAATGCAATAACAAAAAACCTAAATTCCATATTAATTAATTAATATTATTCCATGTTAAATTTACAAAAAATACATTTTAATATTATAATCCATGTGTTATAAATAGAATAAATTTTTTAAAAATATTCAAAATTATGTTTTTATCATTTGTGAAGACCATGAACCATCAATGTCAATTTATTAATTCAATTATAAATTTATAATTATTTTAATACTCTATGACATAGCCTATGGTATCACTTCAAATATGTAATTATAGTGTTTAACATCAAACTGATTTAAGTAGTTAAAATTTTATTATGTCAATAAATTTCATATATTCGACCATCGAGAAAGAATCGGCAAAGATTAAATATATCAATGCGCAAGCCCCGCTATGAACTTGTCCCAACCACCCTAGTATCATTCCCTCACCATTTTCCATAGAATCATATGTCCTTCCCTCATAGATATCGATCATCAACATAGCATGGGGATACTAGATTATTTAAAATCAATCAATCCATCCATCAATAAAGCTTCAGGCCTCCATCCCGTTACTCAAAAAGGATTCACAACCATAATAAATTATATATTTTAAATCATGTCTCTAAATCCTAAGAGAAAACTTACATTTAAAATATATTATTTTCACACATGTGAAAGAACTGAGGCCATGTGACCTAGTAATTCAAGCACCCCATAACATGGAATAGGCATGTTCATTCCTAAAAGTTTATTCTTTAACAGTCAACCATTTTAATTTCATATTGAATTAATTTTTTATTTTTCATAGGGTTTCTGAAATAAGGCAACATAAAAAAATAACAAATAATAGATAAAAATTAATATAAACATGAATAACACATTATTATATTATTTAATTAAATTTGAGATAAGAAGAAGTTATTTTTCTTATATCTCATTCATTATAAGATTATTTATCTTTTAAGTTTTTAATTAATTTCTACTATATAAGGCATTCGACATAGTAACCAAAAAATAAAGACCAATCAGACATCACATTGTTTATAAGTAAAAATATTTAGCATCAAGAAATCCTAAATTATAGGTGATCATAAAGCCAAACATTTATTTTAAACAAAAATATTAGGAAATATTTATTATCTTTAACATGTGATATTCCTAATTTCAATTATAAAATTTCAATATTTATATAAAAAATTATCATAAAAAAATATTAATAAGTTTATCACTGCGACTTGTGATATTCCAATTACACTAATTTATTATTCAATTTTCCCATGAAATTATTCCTTCTCTCTCCAGGATAATTTCTAGAATAAAATTATCCTTTTACACAATGATTCAAAAAAATAAATCAAATAGTATATTGTGATATTAATTTTAGTTAAATTATTGATATAATAAAAAATATAGTTTATGAATATTCTATAGTATGTGATTGTTTATTCATTTCATAAAATAATAAAATTTCATTAACATATTCACTGTAGGAAATTTCCTCATAATCTTCTTTCTATAATTTTCAGATTTTAAATATAATCATTAAAAAAGGTATATTACATGATTTATTATCTTCTATATGGTTAGTCAAATTTAGTTATACAAAGAAACTAAATCATGTTTAAACTACACCATGCACAAAACAAATAGAGGAAATAGGTCCCCTATATTTATAAGAAACTTCACACATATAGCGCCCAAAATATTTGGAGATATAGTGAACACACGGGCTTGGGAACTCCTAGGACATATCTTGAACAAGAAATAAAGGATTCTCAACACACTAAGCAAAGGATATAGGATCACCCAAACATTAAAAAGAGTAGTAATATTTGAAGGGGATATAATTATCCAATATTAATTAGAAAAAGATTCATTTTAAAAATACTCCATTAAACTCTTTTGATTTTCAATAATTTAATTCGGATTAATTTATTTTTCATTTAATTTACATCGTAACATTCAATTAAAGACTCATAAAATTATTCAGGTTTTAAATGGTCATATATGACATTCATTTTGAAAATAAGAGATATTAAACCAATGATTTCAATTTATTATTTAATTTATTTTTATAAAAAATTCACTTTAGGTCGAGCCTGGTGGAAAATATGGAATTCTAGGATAAAACTAAAACCTTTACATAAAAGGGGTTCTCATGGTATGTAAAGTTTCATTACCTTTAAATAAAAAATGAAATATGAGATGACCCTTAAGTGATGTTATAATATATAGGGTTACCTTTATGGGATAAAAAAAATCCCAGATTACCCTTTTGTAAATAAGAGATACCCTTTCATATATTAATGAGATTATGGTCCAACATTATGAAACAAAAGATAATTTTATTTAGATTAAAATATATAGAATATAATATGGTTTAAATTTATAGAACTAGCATGTTACCTTTCCATAGATATTATAAATGGTAGATTACCTAAATTTAACTAGGGAAAATTGAGCATTATACCATTACACAAAGATCAAAATCAACTCATGTGTAAACATAAATGGGTTTAACTTTACACTGGGAGGGGGTTTTATATAAAGGTATAAAAAACTAAAAAAGAAACTAAAATTTTAATAAATGAACCTATAATATAATAAGTTATGTGGGTTTAGTCACCCTATCAACACCTCTATGTCTTGGGAAAACCTAAGGGAAATGGTTTGGAAATATAGGACCTTATATAAAATTCCTTCAAAATTTAAATTATTATTAAGGAAAAAATGTATATAAATGACATTAATATATACCTACAACTTCTAATAAAATAATTAAAATTATTATGAAACTACATTTTAGAAACATTTGACACATCAATGATAAAAATGTTTAAAATATATGTTTCTCAAATTTGAACCATTTTTTAATTTCCTTAACTACTAATATTCTACAATTTATACAATAATACTAGGTTTTCATATACATTTTAAAACTTTTTTTCATTCTTGATGACCATCTCGAAGAAAAAATATTACTTTATATGCAATCTCTAATTATTTGATGTATCTTGTATATTAATGTTTAACAAGACATGGTTCAATAAAATCATAAAAATTAAAAGCATACCAAATTTTTTATCTTGTTTATAAAAAATTATATAGTAAATAAATATTAATAAATAATATCTTAAATTCTAATAGTTTAAATAATGTTGGAAAAATGGTTCGATGTACATCATCGGGTGTAGTAGGAACAGAAAATGAACAAAATGAAATTTTTTAAAACTTTAATATTATGAATTTAATTTTATATGTTTTAATATTAGAATTATAATTAATGATAATAAAACATGTGATAATGAATATTTTAAATTTCTTAATGAGTTGAGGAAATCAATGGATCATCTTATTTCTCATAAGGACATAGAAATAATTAATATAATTTTTATCTATTATAATATGAAAATAGAAAGTTCATTTTTTGATGTTTTTGTAATGAAGAATTTGGGATGTTATATCTTCATTTAAATATTAAATAATATGAAAATACTTTATGGATATTTAATAGTATTTCAAGATGATCCAAATTGATAGATCACAAGTTACATGAAATGAAATTTAATAATTCATGGATTTTTTATAGATTGATTTATACCATTAGAATTTGTTAAATTGTTACATAAAAGGGTAGTGTAATTTTTATCTATTTATGTAACTTTGTCTAATAACTTCTTGAGAAAAATATTAACTTAGTTGACTATAACAAGTCTCAAAAAATAATTTTACTAACGCCTTTTATTTCTTATATTATTCGCGACACACATAGTTTTAACTATTTCCCTATTTATGGATTATATAATGTTAATTAATGTTTGTGTTAAGACTTGAAATGTTTATGGAAGGTTATGGAATCTTTTTTGAAGATGTACAATCTGAGCATGATTAAAAGAAATCGTACTAAATTCCCAAGGAAATAGTGTGTGTTTTTTTGGGGGACATTGGGTAGGTATATGGTTAGTGTAAGGTTTAGAAAAATTTTGTGACATATAATTTTCAAGGATAGGGCCAATACACATAGTTATCACGTGATTTTTCAAACCATGTGGCCTAACCATGTGACTAAAGAATAATATTACAAAAAATGACTCTAAGTCATGATGATTTCCTAAAAAGACTTATTCATTCTCCCATGACATGGGATCTAAATTTCCAATGTTGTACTAAGGAAATTTAAATGGTCTTCAATTCCTAGAATATGATTCTATTGATTGTTCAAGTGTTTGATCATGAAAATCAATGTTTAAGACTTTTTCATATTTTCTATATTTGATATTCTTGTTTATTAATGAATGAAACCTTATGTTAGTGGTTTTATATTCATATATATGGGATCAGATGAGTAGTTATCAGCTTTTCACGTGATTTGATATTGAAATAGAAGGAATTGATCATATTTATGAGATCATATAAATAATCACCATATCGAAAGAAATTTGAGGTATGGGGTGTTTCACTCCATCCACTTTTTCTTGGAAAATTAAATCTATCATTCCACTGAATGCTTTTTATATACATTGAATGAAAAAATTATTTTTAAAACTCTACTAAAACATTTCTAGAATTTCATGTAGTTATCCTCATTCTTGGTTTTGGGGATGTGGGTGATACCACATGGTAAATAAAAGTAGTGGTTATGGAAAATAGAATCTTATGATAAATAAAATATTTTTTAATAGGTGTGTTTATCATGGTTTTGGGCTTTTTTTGTTGTTATTCATCGAGGAAATGGATCATGGATGAAAGTTAATATGATCACATGACCATTTTAGGAGTTCCAGGTTATGTATAGGTGTGGGTGAGTGTGAGTGTATGGATATATGAAATTAACATTACAATATGTTTTAAATAAAATATTTCTTAAAGTATCATTAATGTAATTCACTATGATCACTAGACCCTTTTCAGAGGTCCATGTCATATGAAATTGTGGAATTGGAATAATGAAATGGATATTGTAATTTTTTTGGACAAACCATTTGTATTATTTTGAAAAGAATTTTTTTTAGAAAATCTGTTTTGATCAATAAATTTCTTATTTAGGACTTCTTTGAAAAAGTTTACTTTTCTAGTTATATTTTTATAAATTGTTTTAAAGTTCCTTTGATATTCCTTCAATTTTTTATAGAACTATGAGATAACATGATTATAGTCTTTTTCACATGTTAGAAAAGTCTCTTGGGGTTTCCTAATGGGTGGTTATATCAACCCATTCATATGAACCTCAATGCATATATAGATGTTGTATTATATGATACAAAAAAGGGACATGTTTCATACTTTACTGGTGGAGAACCTTTATATTGGTTGGTGTGGATGTTCGGATATAGAGCATTGATGCATGGTCATGTATTGTATTTTAGAGTGGTGTAACCATGATGCCCGAGTTTGTTCGAACATTTGGAGTCTTAGTTGTTCCGGTCCTATTTTTTAATATTTACACAGATATAGTCTTGTTTATCCCTTTGAGTTGTGGAATATTATCTCATGCATAATTATATATTCGTCTCTTACATTTTTTATTCATTATTAATCAGCTTGTTTATTGTAAATGGTTGTGTTCATTTGTTTAATGGTAAAGTGTTCCCTCTCCACTTCTTATTTTAAACCCATCGTATCAATTTCCAACCTTTGGAGTCCATGGTATTTCACTTAAGGTTGCACCTCTGACCTACACCAAGCTAAGGGTTCGGTTGGGATGTTAAAAATTGTATCATTTTGTTTCTTCTTTGAGTTGAGATGGTAGTAAGGAGATGGGATGTGTCATTACTTTAAATATATATAATAAAAATATATAACTTACCTTTCAATCTTTAACATAAATATACCAAGTAATTCTAGGTATAAATAGTGTTCTAAAAAACTTTTATGTGTATTATCAAGTCAACTTCCTGGGTTTAGTCAATGAGTATTAGGTATCATGCATTATTGAAGAGACTTCCCACTAAGTCAGCATTTTCAAATGGTTATTTCATTATAATACTATGATATTGTGATTATATTTCATTGATATATATGATTAACCTTTTGATAAAAATATTGAAAAAGAAATTAATTGGGAAATGTTGATGTGGTTTTTGAATAAAAATACCAACAATGTAGAGAACAAGAAACCAAATAGAGGGTGTAACAGAGAATACGGTTCCACCTGAACCATAGGTGAATAATAAGTTCATTCAGACTATTGTGTAGGCACTCAAAACTATTGAAAATGGTCCTAAAGTAGAGGAACCACTTAGCGTGAATCACTAATCAGAGTTTCTTAAGTATAATTTCCTGATATTATGATGTTATTGGAGACCTGAAAAAGGATTAGTTTGGATAAATATGATTAGTAGAATATTTGAATTCCTAAAAACCCCGAGTGATATGAGAGACTAGCTAGTGTTGTACATTCAATAAGACTCTCACTATAGTGGTAGGATTTTACTTTTTAAGAAACGATGGATAAAATTTTTACTTTAGGTGGGTTTTGAGTATCTCTTCAAAAAAAAGTTTTATCCACACATTTTCCAGACAGCAATGATGATGAATTTCTTCCAATTGAAACAAGGAAATATGTTAGTGACTGAATATTTTGATCAATTCACTCACTTGGTTATCTTCACACTGGATGTAGTATCTTGTGAAACACTGATGACCCAAATATTCAATGAAATTCTATGACCTGAGGTATTCTCTAATGTAGTTATGTTTTGTCTTATGGATTATACTGAAATGGTGAACAAGGAACTGGTTAGAGAGAGAGATCTAGAACAAAACCCTATTGGAGGGGACACCTTTTTCCATCTACATGTGGGTGGGAACTCTAGAGTGTGAAAAAATCCATGGAGGGATACTCCCATGGTATTTGGTCTCCCAGGATCCTATATACTAGATCAGTCACATATCCACCACATCATAGAATTGAACTTGGATGATTTCAATGTGGCTCAATTTAGCGTAGAAAGTAGGATTATACTGAAAAACCAAAGAAGATCCAATGTTTTAAAAATAAATGAAATCTTAATATGTATTGCACTAGACCTCTGAAGTCAATCAGATGAGATGGATCCAATCATCCTCATGCCTTGTATATTTGGATAGAACAATCTCATTTGAATAGTTCTCACCCCCAGAATTATGTGAACCAAGATAAATTCAGGAAAAACTTGAAGGTCCAGTTGACACATCAATAATAGAGTAAGAACAATTCTATGGGGGATGATCGATGAATATATAAAACTGTGTAGACTATTGTGATAGAGTAGCCAGGTCCCTGTACTCTATGAGGTAACATGATTTTGAAATCAAATCTTATGAATTAAATGTTAGATACTTGTGCGTCTCATTCCTTTATTTCTTATCATGTTGTTAAATAATTGGGATTTCATGTCAAGATGATTCCTTATATCCGGAGTATTAAGAAACCTCTCAGGAAGTGAGAGTATAGAGGATCCAAGTTCCCATCATGTTCCACTACCTTTGATATAGTGCAGTTTCTCTAGGTGTTTATGATCCTAGATATAGACATTTTTATCTTATCATTGGATTGTATTTTCTACAATAATTTAAATCTCACATTGCCTACTATGCTCAGAAAGTGAATTTTACATTCCTTGATGGTATCTTTCATGTATTCAAGGTGGGTTTGTATATTTACACAAGTAGGGTAGGACCTTAAAAATAGTAGACTACACCATATTTGGCATGTTGTAAGAACTAACCATGGGCATTACAGATGAAAATAAGAATAGGAATCTTATTTTTATGGTGGAATGATACCCAAATGTATTTAAAATGATTTGTTAGGGTTACCACTTCAATAGGAAAAAAATTTAATATCAACCTACTCCCTGAAACTAGTCCGATTTTACTTCAATAATATAGAATATATCCATGAAAACTTTGGTAATTAAAGGTACAACTTGAAGAATTGGAAATAAAAGGCTTCAACAGATGTACAACACTACCTTAACTCTACCAGTTCTATTCAAAAAGAAGGCAGATAGTTTGCTCTGATTATGTATTTATTATCAGAGACTAAACAAAGTTATGATCAAGAATTCATATCCTCTTCCTTGTATTGATGATCTCTTTCATTAGTTGAATGGATCCAAGTGGTTCTACAAGGTTTACCTATGATTGAGATACCACTAACATAGAGTTGGGAAGGATAATATTTTGAATAAAACATTTTGAAGTTAATATGGTCATTATGAATATTTGGTTATGCCCTATGGTCTGATTAATGTGACTATGGTTTTAATGGACATGATGTATCATATTTTCCACAAGAACCTCAATTATATGGTTTTTTATTTTGGTATGGTATTTTTATTTATTTTAGTAACATGAATGAGCATAATGAGAACTCCGAGATTATGTTGATCACATTATGAAATCAATTACTATATGCTAAATTTTCTAAGTGTGGATTTTTAATTTGAGAAGTTTATTTCTTATCGCACATTATTTTTGAAGAAGGAATATAAGTTCACATTTTTTTGGTCAAAGCTTTCATTTATTAGTAACCAACTATGAATTTCTTCACGATTTGATTTTTTTGGGATTGGAAGACTATTATTGTAAGAAACCGATTTTTCACTCAGGTATGGATCCCTTAATTTTTTCTCTAAATCCTTAATTTGGACCTAATGTGGATGCCTAATGATTTAGTAAACGTTTCTAGGGTGTGCGGGGCTTCTTCGGAGCCCGGAACCCATCCTTTTGGAGGAAATAGACTCTGTGCACGGTTTAAAGTAAACCGTGTGGAAGGTATTTTTTCAGATAGTGGAACCACGCACGTTTGACACAAGGTTGTGCAAACAACCCGTACAAATGCACATTTTTTTGCAGGTAATTGTGCAGGGGTGTCGCATGGTTTGATTAAACCATACAGAGGAATACTTTTCGAGCAGAACTGTCTAGCACGGTTTGCACACAGTTTGACAAAATGTGCGGACAAACTGTGTACAGGCTAATAACCAGTATAAAATGTCCAAAACGCCCTTAATGATCTATTAATTCTCCCCCTTATTCCTAATTTGAGAACCATGGGTATTTTCCTCCTTTTTCACCCATTTTTAGCTTTTTGAAGGCCAAATCTAGGGATTAAGAGATCTCATTCACCAGATATCTGATCGAGCTTCTATTAGTCACGTTGGAAGTGCAATAGTAAGTAACCGAGTTCTCTTTAGCTGTACTTATTCTCTTTAACTCTCAACCTAGATATTCGTGTGTAATAATTTTTCAACTTTTCTTAGATATACTATGATCCGAAGAATATCAAGGTTCGATACTAGAGGAGAAGGATTGTACAACCCTAAGCTGGGTGGACTATAACTCATCCCTAATGTTTTTTGTTTTTTAATCGGTTGTGTGGGAGCCACCAATTTTTTAGAAATCATTTCTTCAATTGACTTTCCAAGATTATACTTTTTATAATCATATAGTTATTCTCTTCTAAAATACGTGATTAGTTATTTGTGTTTTCACCCACAACTCAATCCACCTCATGTAAAAGTCTATTCCATAATTGGGTTGTTAGTATTTTGGTATATTTGAGCCACCATTCGGTTGGTCCTTTACTTGACCTTTCTAAAGGTGATTATTCTTATTATAAATGGATTGTATAATTGAGAATCTTATAATGTAATTTACCAAGTACCCTAACCACTAGACCCACCTATGTTAAGTGCTTTCAAATAATTACTAAATGTGAAATGTGAAATGGAGAGTATACAAAGTATATAACTTGGACATTATAATAGAGGTTCAATAAAGGTTACATGCACGTATCACCCCTTTCCATGTTGATGTAAGGTAGAGGAGTGAACCTCAATAATTGATTATGCCTTAATGGATAACTAAGAATTGATTAAATAGTTGCAACTCTACATGGCCTATCAACATTAATAGAAAACAAGGCTTGGACCAAAAATAAACATTTAAAACTCTAGTTGACCAATCCACACTAATGGAAGGAAAGACGTGAACCAAATTAATTCCTACATGATTAAAATATCAAATAGGTTTGGACTAAATTGACATCACCTTGGATTCTGATAGGATAATACCTTGGGTCTTGGGAACCCCATTTCGATTCAAGGATAAGGTTTACTTAGGTTGATACCCATCTAGACTCTCATTCCTTACTATTACTTGGATACTTGGTATACTATAGTTGGGTCTCATTCATTATTACAGGAAACCTCAGATACAGTCCTTGGATCTAGTATTGACTAGTAGGTTCCATGGTTAAATCACATAGGACCCTATCTTTGATGAGCCCTATTTTACCTTGTTTGACACCTTGGACTCGGTAGGTGCCTTATTATGGAATGTATTGGATTACACACTTACACCTTAGCTAGAACCATATACTATTGATTTTTCTTTCCATGCTTTTAGATTACCTTTTTTTTTACCCTAGAACTCCCTCACTAGATATCATTGTCTGGCTTCCTTGTTACGTCTTTGGACCATCACTGCTTATACTATATCGAGGTGATATAAGTGATGGATATGGGTCATGTGACCTATTAGCATTAAATGTTAATTGATCAATTAATGAACTAGTTAAATGTTCAGACACTAGCTGAGGGATGAAGAAGGTACTTGGTTATTTTGTTATATTGTACTGCTTTCTCTACATTATATATGCATTCCTGCACACTGCTATATTCTATTACACAGGTCGGAGGTTATAGACCTCGTTGGTGGTGGCCCATTAAGATTTATCTAAAACCCTCTCCAGGATCCGTTTGGTACTCAAAGGAGATTACATGGTTGTAGGTATTGAAAAAGGGAAGCGTGCAGTTTCCAATACATGATTGTGTGTTGATTGGATGGAGCTTGATAGCAGATGGCCGAGTAATATCTCAGGATACTTTGATTAGACTTTGTTTTCTTTTACCTTGTGGTACATGTTATGCCTATTGTCTTGTATCCATGATTTCTAGTTTTCTAGTGACAGTACGTTACATCTTCACGACTCCAGTTGATATAGTTATTTTTATTCTAGCTTATCTATTGCATCAGTATACTTACACTATTTATTTATATTTCTTATGCTTTTTACAATTCCATTACATTACTTCCATTGTTCTACACTCTAATAATAAAGAAATATTCTTTCCATGGTCACACTTTAGGCCCTCACTGCATGTTGACAGCCTCTGGAATTTGAGAAGATGTGTTTGATGCCATGTGGCCCACCAAGCTCGAAGCACCCGTTATGTGGCATCCAGGTCCAGGATATCACAAAGTGGTATCAGAGGTGGTTTATTTTCTTAAATTAGTATTTGGAGACAATATATTGGAGAATATGAGTGCTTTGTACTACGTCATAAGCTATGGACGGGCATTGTGAACCCATGTTCAGGGTAAAATCCAAGTTACTCATAATGAAATTGTTGTTCTATTTTTCCTGTTGCAGTTGATATTATTTCACTATTGGGTGACTCACATGTTGGGTGGTGGTGTTGATTATTAATCTTTTGGAATTTATTTCATCCTTTTCCCAATTATATGAGTCCAAATAGTATTGATAAAATCATCATCATAGGCTCCTAGAATTAACATTCCATGTATATTTCCATGCCATATAGGTTCATTTCACTGCTTCGCATTACTTCATATACTTGTGACTGTTGAGTGATGTAGTGATATTTTCTTGTACATGTATTAATTTGGATTTGATTGAGCGATTTCATGTCTCAATTCATGAGGTGTATGGGCCCTCGGGGGTTGGAATGAATAATTTACCAAGTTAAGCCATTATGCTATAAGTAAATAGGTGTCGTTTTTGGTGATATGTGTATGGGAACTAATTCATCAAAAATGACTATCCATTATAAATTGAATCCTAAAATCAAAAATTAATTGGTTGGAAATCCATATTCCACCTTGTCATGTTTATAAAATTTAAAGGAGTGAACCTAATAATTAACTGCAAAATGACATAAAACTTATATTTGAGCACTTACCAATACCTGGACCTCTAAGCACGTAATTTGGGTAGTATGCCTTGAGTAGTGAGTTTTATTATGATATTTTCTTCTATTGATGCATTCTTAATGCTTATATGATTTCTCTAAGGCATATCCTTGGAATTTTTTGACCAAATATGCCACGTTGTCCTCGTGTCGTTCACCTGGAGGGTGGTGGCGACTATGCTCCATACATGGTGGGCCCTGAGCCACCATTCTTACTTCCGGAAGTGCCACTTGAGGCACCGCCTGTTGTACCTAAACTGAGCATTGATTCCCAATTCTATGATAGTTTCTTACGTCTAATGCAGTCCATGCAATGTGCTACATGGGTTGCACCTACGATGGATGATCTGACCCTCAAGTTCCAACAGCATCATCCTCCTACGTTTTCAAGGGATGGAGGATCTCAGGCTTCCGAGTCTTGGATAGAGGAAATGATGTCTATATTTGAGAATATAGAAACGCCTCAAGAGAATAGATTCAATATTTTTACATACATGCTTTGGAATTCGGCCAAGCGTTGGAGGGATGTCGTTACCCAGGTCAGACATCATCAGGGCATGTTATGGGTTGGCTTCTAGACTGCATTTAACAATCATTTCATTACTCAGTCATTGAGAGATGATAGATCCAGATGGTTCATACATATTTAGTAGGTTTCTATGTCAATTAAAGAATATTCATCATGTTTCCCTGATTTATAGTGCTTTTCACAGCTTCTATCCATCTATGAGCTTTCGTGTGCTAGACAATTTGAGGATGGTCTCCAATACGCCATCCGAACATATGTGAATGTCTTTATCCTTCCTACTTGGTATTAAATATTTTATCATAACCTTATCACTATGTATAAACTAAGGGATAGAGAAAGTGCTGAGATTAAATTATTAGTGTCTTGTTATGTTAGTAATTCTTCCCGTGGCAGGAAACATTCCCTTGAGGTTTATCATCCGGGCAGTGGTAGCCAGAGTATCCAATTTTATATCTCAGTAGTGTTTCATCATTGTGGAAACCTGGGGCATAAAAATCCCCAGTGTGATAGTGACCCTATGGACTACCGAGATTGTGGCCATATGGTTAATCTTCAGCACATTTTCAGGACCTTTTCAATAGCTTCGAGTAGAAAAGGATCATCATCAGCTCCACCTACAGTAGAGAGTTCTTTTGCGCCGTGTAAGGTGAGGAGTTGGAGTAGCATACGAAGGTATAGCTGAGGGGGAGGTCATGGCTGCGGTATTATGATCCTTGATCACTAGAAACTCCAGCAGACTAGTCATGATTTTGGAAGTCCGTTTGTTGCATAGGGCCATTGATCTGGTCAGTTTCATGCCTTACAGCGATTACCCAAGGATCAGGCTGTAGGACCATGTAAAGTACGAGGTACTATTCTAGTAGGCTCTACTATTGTCTCTGCTTTGTTTGATATAGGTTCTTACAACTCTTTAATTTATATATCAATCATGTAGAGTTGTAGACTGGGGATAAAGTATCACTATGGTGTAATGACCCTTGATATACCATTGGGAATATGGACGGAGGGCATATGCCGGTTCATAGAATGTCCCCTTGAGGTTGGAAGTTACCCCTTATTGTAGAATCTATTTGTTCTCTAGATGAAGGGCATTGATTTCGTTATTAAGATGGACTAGTTGGTCCACTATCATGCCTTTGTAGACTGTTATTGCCGAATGGTTTCTTTTACATTACATGAAGGCAACATTTATCTTTTCAAAGGTGAGAGGGATGTCCAGGATGGGCGAGAGAGATCGAATCATCATGGGATAGGAGGAGTGACAACCTAGATTTTAAATATTTTCAGGGAGGATCAGGGTTTTATGCAAACTAATTTCCATCCATCATTTGATCATTTTTTGGAAGTCTTTCCTAATGAATTTTCTAGATTACCCCTTGATAGAGAGGTAGAGTTTGCAAGAGATATTATTCTAGGAGCATCTCCAGTGTCTGTTCCTCCCTACAGGATGACACCTACTGAGCTTCAAGATCTCAAGTAGAAGATAGTGGACTTTGGAGACAAAGGCTTTATACGGCCCAATACATCCTCTTGGGGTTCACCTATTCCTTTCATTAAGAAGGAGGATGGAACTCTCTGTTTATCCGTAGATTAAAAAAGGTTGAACCATGTTACAGTCAATTACCGGTATCCACTTCCTTGAATAGATGATCTCTTTGACCAGCTCTGAGTAGAAAAGGTGTTCTCTAAGATAAACTTGAGATCGATTTATCATCAAGTGTGTATCAGGCCCTCATACATACCTCATTCAACTTTCCATAGCAGGTATAATCTGTATGAGTATCTTGTTATGTCGTTCGGTCTTATAAACTCACATACCGTTTTCATGGCTTTTATGAATTGGGTTTTCCATCCCTCCTTGGACTCTTGTTTTGATCTTTTTAAATGACATCTTGGTGTATTCAGGCACAAATAACGACCATGAAAAACATCTTGTGATCGTTCTAAGTACACTGAGAGAGCATCATCATTATGCCAAGATTTCTAAATGTGACTTCTGGTTTGACAAGTTCCACTTCATGGGCTATATTATTTTAGAATCAGGATTATCTATTGACCTTACAAAAGGTTAGTGATGTAGTCTTCTGGGAAAATCCCATGAATGTGTTTTATATGAGGAGTTTCTTAGGGATCACTGGATATAACTTGAATTTCTTCCCGAACTTCTCACACCATTCATCACCTCTTAATGGACTAAAAAGAAGGGTGTTATGTTCCTGTGGTCAGAAGCATGCAAGAAAGCCTATCAGGAGCTGAAAGGGAGGCTTATCTTGGCACCTATTATAATTCTTCGTGAACCTGGTAAAAATTATATCATCTTCTATGATGCATCAAGATCTTTCTTAGGAGTAGTGTTGATGGAGGAAGAAAATTCGTTGATACGGATCTCAGTAGTTGACACCTCATGATATAAATTTCCTGATGCATGACCTTGACATAGAAGTAGTTGTCCATGCCTTACGTTTCTAGAGACATTATCTCTTGGGTGACTGCTTTTTTTGTATACAGATCACAAGAGCCTAAAGTATAACATCTCTCAGCATGACATGAACCTTTGACAATGAAAATGGGTTGAATATCTACAATACTTTGATGTTGAGATTCCCTATACACCAAGAAAAGGATATGTGGTTACAGATTCCCTGATTAAAAAAACTCAAACTCATGTCATACAGGAAGCCAGTGATGAATAGACGTTAATGGACCTCTTTTCTGAACATCATATAGAGTTTCACTACATTCACGAGTAGTCTTACCTCTCAGCCTTAAAAGTTACCCCTTCCATCATTGAGAAGTTGAAGAGTAGTCAGTTTTTAGATCCTAAAGGTTTGGTTCTCCATGAGAGTATATCAGCATATAACCCACCTATGGATTGGTATGTGGATAGAGATGACATCATGCGTCTACCTAAACGTATCTGTGTTCCAATAGATGTGAAATAGGACTTGATGAAAGAGTCCCATGCTTCCTAGTGGGCAGTTCATCCAGGAATCTTGAAGATATATCGAGATATACGACACTAGTATTAGTGGTCTAGGATAAAACATTATATTGTAGGATTCATCACTAGGTGGTCCACTTATTAACAAGTGAAGGCGAAGCACTAGATACCTGCAGGCTTGTTACAACTGCTTCCAGTCCTGAAATGGAAATGGGAAGATATTGCTAAAGATTTCGTAGTTGTATTGCCTTGGTCGTTGAGGGGTAGTGATGCTATCAGGGTAGTCATTGAACTACTAAAAAATCATCCCACATCATTTTTATTGGGGATAATTTCTTAGTTAATGAGCTTGGAAGACTATATGTCTGTGAGATCATACGACTACATTGAGTGCCGCGTACTATTGTTTCATATAGGGATGCTTGTTTTACCTCACAGTTGTGGAAAGGTTTGTAGAAAGATATGGGAACTTTCATGCTTCTAAGAACATATTTTTACCCTCAAAACTATGGACAATAATAATAGACAATATAGGTTTTGGATGATATGCTCTGATCATACATCCTTTATTTCGGTCGTTCTTTGGAGAAGCATATCCCAGTCATCGTGTTCAACTATAATAATAGTTTCCATGAAACGATTAGGATGGCTCATTTTGAGGCCTTGTAAGGTAGTCCATTCCGTTCAACCTTGTGCAGGATAGAGGTAGGTGAGGCAAACCTACAAGGTTTGCATCTCATTTAGAATAATTTAAAACATGTCCACCTAATCAGAACCATATATCTGCAACTCAGTCTAGAAAGAAATCATATGTTGATTGAAGTTGATGAAATCTAGAGTTCGAGGTTGGGGATCTTGTTTTTATTCTGGTATTGACTAGGCTAGGCCATAGACGGTTACAGAAGTAGGGAAAGCTATCTCTTCATTATGTCGGACTGTTTGAAATTCTAGAGAGAGCCAGGATGGTAGCATATTGGTTGCTACAACCTCATAGGTACCATGCCATGCACAAAATCATTCATGTCTCAGAGATTCTCCAATATCATTCTGACACATCTCATACCTTTGATCTCAAGGAAGTTGAGTTAGAAGCCGACGATACCTTGGAGGAGTATCCAGTATGCATCGTTGACCAAAGCATGAAGGCTCTCCGAGGCAAGTCTGTCCCTCTCGTATGGATGCTAAGGCAGCATGGACAAGTATACGATGAGACTTAGTAGAGGGAAACTAATGTACATGCCCAATGTATAGAGCTGTTCTCAGATAGTGTTTCCTTACCCTTGGATGGGTAACTTGGGGGGGGGAGTTCTTTTAAAGGGGGAAGACTGTAAGAACCCATTTTTCACTCATATATGGATACTTTAATTTTTGTTCTAAATCATTATGTTGGACCTAATGAGGATGACTAATGAGTTAGTAATGGTTTTGAGAGTGTTTGGGGCCTGTTCAGATCCCGGAACCCATCCTTTTAAAAGAAACTTACTCCGTGCATGGTTTAGAGTAAACTGTATTTGATTTTCGCATGGTTTTCCAAACTATGTGTAATATGTTTTTTTTTCAGACAGTGGTACCTCACACTGCTGGTGCACGACCATATTTCCAAATCGTTCAAACTCCCCTTTTTCCTAGGTAACCATGCTTGGGTGGTGCACAGTTTGATTAAACTGTGTGGAGGAAGACTTTTTAGGCAGAACCATCTTGCACGGTTTGCACACTATTTGACAAACCATGCAGACCAACAGTGTGCAGGCTAAAACCCTGTGTTAAATTTAAAAAACGCCTTTAATGATCTATTAATCCTCCTCATTCCTCCTAATCCATGAACCAGTGGGATTTTCCTCGTTTTTCACCCATTTGGAGGTTTTTGAAATCCAAAGCTAAGGATCAAGAGATCTCCTTCATCTGGAATCCAATCGAGCTTCTGTTCAACACATTGGATGCACAACAGTAAGTAATCAAGTCCTATTTATCTATACTTCTTCTCATTCTCTCTCGACCTATATATCTCTATGTGAGCGTTTGTCACCTTTTCAAAGATCTACTCTGATCCGTGGCAAATCAAGGGCCGATACCAAAGGAGAAGGTCTGTACAACCCTGAGGTGGGTGGTCTATAACTCATTCCTAAAGTACGTTATTTTTTTAAAGTTCATGTTGGGCCCACTAGTTTTTTTGGAAACCATTTCTTAAATTAACATGCCCTGATTATACTCGTGAGAATCGTAGGGTGATGCTATTCCCAAATATGTGATTAGTTGATAGTGGTTTCACCCACAACTCAATCCACCTCAGGTCAAAGGTTAAGCCATAATTGGGTTTTTTGTATTTCGGTATATTTGATCTACTGTTAGGGAGTGCCTTTACTTGACCTTTATAAAGGTGAGTTTTCTTATTATAAATGGATTGTTAAAACTAAGAATTTCATAATGGAATGTACCGTGTATTCTCACAACATTACCCGCCTAAGTTAAGTGCTTTCAAAAAATTACTAAATGTGAAATGTGAAATGGTGAGTATACTAAGCATATAACTTTTTCTTAATAAAAGAGATTAAATAAAGGCTCCATGCCCATATCACCCCTTTCCATGTTGATGGAAGCTAGCAGAGTGAGCCTCAATAATTGACTATGCCTTAATGGATAGCTAAGGATTCATTAAATGGTTGCAACTCTACATGGACTATCCACACAAATGAAATACAAGGCATGGACCAATAAATAAATGGTTTCAACTTTACATGAACTATCCACACTAATGAAGGGCAATACTTAAACCAAATGAATTACTACATGATTACAATATCAAAAAGGAATGACCTGACTTTATATCGCCTTGGATTCTGATAGGAGAATACCTTGGGTCTCGGGAACCCCATTCGATTCAAGGATAAGGTTTGATTTGGTTGATACCCACATAGACTCCGGTTCTTCTCTATTCTTTGGATGCCCGGTATACTACCTTTCGCTCCCTTTCTTTATTACAAGACACATCATATACACTCCTTGGATCCAGCATTTACTATTATGTGCCATGGTGAAACCCATAGGGCCCTGTATTTTCATAGCCACATTTTACCTTGTTCTATAATCTTGGACTCAGTAGGAACCTTATTGTGGAATGCCTTAGATTACACTCCTTGGATTACACTCTTACCCCTTAGCTAGACTTAGATACTATTGAGTTAGCTTTTGGTGAGTTTAAATTAGCTTGGTTTTTACCCTGGAACTCCCTCACTAGATATCATTGTCCGGTTGCCTTGTTACATCTTGGGACCTTCACTGCTTATACTATCACGAGGTGATGTCAGTATTGGCTATTCCCCACATGACTTATTATCATTAAATAGTAATTGATTAATTAATGAACCGGTTACATGTTTAAACACCAGCCGAGGGATGAAGCAGGTACTTGGTTATTTAGTTATACTTTACTGATTCTATTACTTTATATATGCATGCCCGCACACTGCAATATTCCATTACACAGGAAGTTTGTTATAGACAATGTTGGTGGTTTCCCACATTGATTTATCTCACACCCTCTTCGAGAACCATTTGGTACCCTATGTAAATTACCCGGTTGCAGGTATTGAAAAAGGGAAGCATGCATCTTCCAATATTTGATTGTGTGCTGATTGGATGGATCTTGATAGCAGATGACTGTGTAGGATCTTGGGTTTCTTGGAGTAGACACTTTTTTCATTTACCATGTGGAACATGTTATGCCTATTGTCTTGTATCCATGATTTCTAGTTTTCTAGTGAAATTACATTACATCATCACTACTCTGGTTGACACAATTATTGTTATTCTTCTATATCTATTACATCAATTTTCTTCTGCTATTTATTTATATTGCTTTCATTTTTTAATATTCCATTATATTTCTTCTACTGTGCTACACTCTGTTATTTATGGAATATTCTTCCCACAGACACACCCTAGGCCTTCGCTGCTAGTTGGAAGCCTCTGGAATTTGGGAAGATGCGGTGGGGACATGTGTCCCACCGGGCTTGGGGTACCCGTTAAGTGGCATCGAGGTCCGGGTCATCACAATTATCATCACATAATTCATGATTTTTCAATGATTTATTCTACTATGATTACGTTAAAATAGAAGGGTATTTCATAAAAATCGGATGATAAATTTATGAAATCCTTTCATGATATTGAATATCAAGTCACATTGACACCCATCCTCATATTTATATAACTATGTAAGGGTTATGTTATTTATACACAACTGTATTTATCAAGTTTGGGTTGTGTTCTCATGATGGGAGAAATTGTGGTGGATTATGGATTATTGTAATTAAGAATGAATGAAAAGAATTATCCAAAATATGACCTAGAAATAGAAGAAATGGTATATTATATTAATAGAAGGTGTCACTATCTCTTTATTGAAAATTTCACTATCATTATTGATCATAAGATACTTCAGTGTATCTTTTATTTGAAAGACTGGAAAATGAGGCGATGAAGATAGTCGGTGTATATCATGATTTTTGGATTTGAATTGATGTAAACATTAGGGAAAGGGTGCTATGAGGTAGATGTTTTGAGTTAGAAGGTTTATAGTGAAGTGGTCAGAGTGTCTTGTGACCAATGATAGTTGATTACTGTTATTTATGACATGAATCTACGATGTAATGAATAGGATGAGAATGAAGTTTTTTTCATTTTCAATCTTTTTCCTGATTTAATCAATTTGTTCAAATATTCTAAATGACCATATCCCGATTATATCAACATTAGGTAAAGGATAAATGGTGACGAGATAGTGGATGATTGGATTTAGGATCTGGAGTTGATTTTCTGTTATCAAAACCAATTCCTGGTGCCTTAATCATTTCGGGAACAAATTGTTCTGGAACATAACCATTCAAAATGGGTTATTCAAATGGAAATTCAGAAGTGGAAAAAATAAATGAAATATCTTATCTTGTGGTTTGGTATGAAAATAATAATAAAGATTATGTTATGAGATTCCAAACAAGTCAATCAGTCAAGGTTGAGTATCATGACCAGATATTATGCTATAATTAGTACCTTTACCTGTTTGGAAATGGGAGTAGATTGTTATGGAATTTATCACTCGTCTACTGTAGATGTTTTGAAATATTGATTCTATTAGGGATCTTTTTTAACAACTTATCAAGTTTACACAATTTTTCTTAATCATCGATTCCAAAGTGGTGGAAGATCATGAAAAGTTATATATTTGAGAAGTGTTTAAGATACATGAAATTCCAGTTTATATCATCTTAGATAGGGACCCTTGATTAAATTATTTGATTTGGATCTCCTTACAATTGGCTACCAGAACTCAATTGACCATTACCATGACATATTATCCTCAAATTTAAGGGCACTCAGAATGCGTGATTCATAAGTATGAAGATATTCCACATGCATGTTTCATGAAATTTTTTTGGATAATTGTAAGATCACCTCTCATTGGTGGATTCATCGTAAAATAAAAATTATCATGATTTGATAAATATGTCCCCATTAATTTCATTATATTTTCATCCTTAACATTATCCACTTTTTGGATATAAATAGAATGGACTTCAAAAATTGGGCTTAACGTTATCCATAAGACTAAAAAGAATATCGAAATGATCTGAAGGAAGATAATTATGGATTGAAGCCAATAGAAAAAAATATAAAAATAAATATTTTTAGCCTTTATAAAATCATGAGTTTTTTAAAATAATGTTATGTTTAATAATGTATACAACACGCGACACTAAGCCTAAACTAACTAGGAAATATTATTATTTAAATTTGGCTATTATAACCTATTCATTAAAATACTGCATATGAATGTGAATAAACATATTATGAAATATATAAGAAGTTAATACATAATGAAAATTATTTTATTACTACTTCGTAAATAAATACTCGGTTTTTTGTAAACTCCTTTTTTCTTCAAAAATATGTTTTCTTAGAAAATTATTTTTTTTACTTTTTATAAGAAAATAATAAAATTAATTTTTGAATATTATACTAAAAATATTAGATAAAATAAAATTGTTTTTTTAAATTATCTTAGGGGAATGTTTCAGTATTTTTCTAAAAATATTGATTTTCTAATGAATATTGAAAAATGCTTCTTTTTATTGAAAACTATATTTTTGTTTCAAGAATTTAAAAAGTTAAATTTTATTTTAAAATGGATTAACTGGAAAATTATTTCCTTAGTATTATTAATAATTAATTTAAGTTCATTGGAATAGATTTTATTACTTAATTTTGTATAAATAAGTATTTATACTTAAGAAGACATTTTTCTGAAAAAACGATTTTTTGTTTCATTTTATGTTTTAATATTAAATTAATTTCTATAAACTATTAACACTTAATATTGAACAATGGATTAAGTATTTGCAATCATGATTTTTAAATTTTTAAAATAGGTCCCTTTTCATTTTGGTCATTATGAATAGTAACTGTAATAAATAATTATCACCACAGTAAGGGTAAATTGAGTTATTAAGGTTGTAAATGATGTTTCAAGGCATTAAAAATCAACCCAACGCTTGTATTAATTTAATTGGATGTATAAATTTCATATAAAACCATACAATCTTCTAAAATTTTACCTTTTTGGGTATGAATTTTAACTTTATAATACATAAGTGAGAGATAAAGATAGAAATGTCACATTCCTTCTTTTAATATCAACAATATTTTATGATAGGGATACATAAAACTTATGTTAAGTTATAAATATTAATTTTGAATATAAATTATATTTTATAATGGAAATTTATTTGTATTTTTTAGTAATGAAATATTTACCTTAAATGATTTTGGAACACTGAAACATTATTAATTTAACTAATATAAAAATAAAATAAAACTATTTTGAAATTACTCAAATTAATATAATTTGAATTAATTGTTTTTTTCCATGAATATTTTAGACCAACATAAAATTATAGTGATGTTTGAAATGATTATATTCATATTTCCTCTTTGTATTAACATATATAAAGTCAAATTAAATTAATAGTGTCAAAAATTGAATTATTGATATTTTATAATTAAAGATATTTTATTAACTGATTAAAAATTCATAAAATCTTATATTTGTCGAATTTAATTGGAATTGGTAGAAAACATAAAAAATTGACCCTTTATGGGTATTTTTTCATCATATAGTGATATTGTTGACCCATAAAGGATTTAAACATTAATATTATGGTAATTGTCAAAATGGTTCAAAACAATCACTACCCAAATACATTATTTACATACCTTCCCACATTCTATATGCCATTTTATCATATATACAATTTAGTAAGTCTTTAGTTATAATCCTAAATAGTTTGTCCAAAGAAGAGTATTAGTTCCTAATTGAGCCTTTTTTCTTTATTTATTCTTCTATCTTATTCAACTACTATTAAAAATTTTAAATATAATAACATAATTATTTATTGTATAATGATATATTATTATGTTAATGGAATAATATATATCCATCTCCACTTCCATCAAATGAGAAACAAAACCATTTTTTATGTGTATGACATACTACCACCTCTGGAATCGATGTAATTCATTTTCTATCACTGCCTCTCAAGGATAATTATATTGATAAATTAAATATAAATATATATATTTATTATTAATTAAAATTTTATTATTAAATAAAATTAGTATATCATATATTTTCTTACCTTCCCATTCCTTGAAAAATCAAAATGTCATTCATGTGTACGTACGGACGACCATCCCCAAGATTGTAACATAATTCATTTTTCCTACCATATTAATTGATTGGCTTTAAAAGTATAATTTATATATCAAAGGAAAATTATTTCTTGATTATTATTCTAGATATGTTTAAATAATTACCACTTTAACAATAGTCAACCTACCGAATTCATTTTAGACAAATGATCGAATATCATCAAAATGTCTAATGTGAACATAATTGAGTAAGTAAATGAATATAAAATGATAATAAATAAAATAAAATTAATAATAAACATGAAAAATGGTATTCATAAAGTAAATAATTATAATAAGTTTATTATTCAATAATATGAAGAACGTACATGACAATTTGGGCCCAGGGTAAGAGATTCCGTCTCAATTTCCATTCCATTGAGACATATATGGTATTATCTATATATATATATATATATATTAATGATGTATATATACCACCCATTTGAGGTATTTAACATGAAAATAAATTTATTCATGATGGTTAATGATTTATTTCAATTTACTCTATCAGGAGGAATGTTTATAAGGAAATATGGACTTGTTTCTCTTTTTGATCAGGTATATTTTACTTGCGCATCCATATTTTTCAAAATCATTTTATGATAATCATTTGTATTTTCTCAAATGATTTATTAACAAAAAAATCAATTATCCTTGATTTTTTAAATGTTTTTATGTAATATTTTCAATGTTTTTATGAAAGGTTAATATTCAAACTTCTTTAAAAAAAATTTCAAAAGTAATGTTTTCTTCTCATGTATATGACGTTAACAGAAATTACCATCACTATTACCATTTTATAAACATTATATTCCTTTATAGGTTTTAAATGGGTTTAACAAGAAAATTATTTATTGTAAACATATTTCAAATGTATCTTGTTCATTTAACCTATTCTATAAAATAATTTATTTTACTATAAAATATATCTTTCTTATCATCATATCTCATCTCTTGGTTAATCTCATGCACATTAACATTCTCTTGAAAAGATTACTTTATTATGATCCTAGAACATTGAATTTACGTTAAATATCTATATTATTTGAATCATGGATGTTTATATTTCCTAAACCTTATACTAAATCTACATATGGTATTTTACTTTGAATGTTATTTAATTGACTAGGGAATTATGGATAATTCACATTATTTACATGATATGGAAATTTGTTGATAATAATTTCTTTTTAGGAATTTAATTTGATAATTTAACATATGAGGAATGCATTGGACATGCATTGATGGGTCTAGTCCAATTATAGATATCCCCTCGATGCATTGACAGATATCATTAGAAAAATTAATAATATAACATCAAATAGTTTTCTTTTGTGTACTTACCCATCGATTAAACTATCTTCCCATAAGGATTTGATGGTGTAGATATCAGGATTTTAGAAATCATGATAGCCAATATTAAAAATTTCCATCATTGATAATGAAGTTATTATTATCCTTGAGATTCAAAAATTGATATTATCCATGGATGGATATCATATTAAATTTATTAATTAAATAGAATGTGTTTTTAGTTATTAACCTTTACATATACATGATTCCTTAATGATTCATGATATATTTTATTGTATGTAACTCTTACTGAGTATCTAATCTTACCCATTATTTTTTTCGCAGGATATAAAGAAAGATATTTTGAATAATTTCAAAGTGTAAAGAATGTTTTCATGCCCTCTATTTTATATTTCCAATGTACTATGTAAATCATGTATGTATCTAGTTTTCCAAGACTACTAAAATGATCAACCTTAAAATGTGAGATCCCTTATATATATGCCAATGTAATATACTATACGTCATCTATGGGTTACTTTAGTTGGTGTTTTTGCAGTTTGTATCAAATCAAGTTTAGCATAATAGATGGGTACTAATACCTGTGAAAAAACTTGATTTAACATCGGGTTTTTTTCATGTTTGACGTTGGTCTTTAATAGACGTCTATAAAGGTGATGTAAAAGAAGGTTTTTATTATTAGTGTTTTTAAAAACTGACACAAAAATGAGAATCATCTTAGTTTTTAGTGTCGTTTTATGAAATAAATAGACAACAAAAACATAGATAATTTATTCTAATGACTCGACATCAATTTTTATAAAAACTAATGCTGAAAACTAAAAAATTAGAAAATTTTGAATATTACACCCCCAAAATAATTAGAATCCCTATAATATAAAAATAGTATACAAAAATAAAATAGTATTATCATTGAAAAAAATATATAAAAACACACATACTTTTAACTAGTTAATAAAAAAATATCTACACATTTGTATTATAAAGTATAATTAAAAAAATACATACCTGAAATTTACAACATGAACATTGTTGTATGTTGATGAAGCATTCAATTGATATCATAATGTTCGAACACCTATTATAAAAAAATAATTAGTTTTTTGTACACATTTTATTATGGAAATGTAATATTAGACATAAATATTATTATATACATACTTTAAATCATAATAACACTTAAAAAATTGTTTGAAAACAATGATCGAATATGGGTAAGTGCATTTTCCATATAATACTTGGAATCATTAAATATATATAATAACATTGAATTATATGAGATTAGAAAATAGAATAATATGATAGAAAATATAAAATATGTATATAAATAACCTTATAAAATTTAGTAGTTACTCTAGTTGTGATTATCTCATACCTGAATAATATAACATATTTACCAAATTCAATATGTCCTTGTTGACGATAAAATTATGGTTACAAAACATTAACATGATAATAAAAACCAATATATATATCAAAAATCATAATAATATCTAATATAAAAATTAATTACCATTACTTTAACATATTGGATTGCATTTGGGTTCTTTATCGACATGTGATCTTGGTTAAACTTTTTCCATGACCTGCATTTTAATATACATCAACTAATAATACATGTATGTAAAATAATAATTAAATATAATCAACTTATAAAAATTGAAAATGTACTCTTCTAACGAGGTGGTGAATTTTTTATGAACACCACCTAGTTATGGAAAAAAGCAATATAATG
The DNA here is from genome assembly GCA_963277665.1 of Viscum album. Classification (NCBI taxonomy): domain Eukaryota; kingdom Viridiplantae; phylum Streptophyta; class Magnoliopsida; order Santalales; family Viscaceae; genus Viscum; species Viscum album. Next base: position 1,837,573,268 of record OY728161.1, read on the forward strand.
TACATTCACTTTGGTAGAATATTCATAACATTCAATTCCCCCTATAATAAAAAAAGTTTACAATTAATTACATTATAATGGACATTAGTTCATAAAAATGTTTTTGTTATTACCTATCATGAAATGTAAAAAACCAAAACCCAATATCCATTTATAATAATATCTCACATATATATGAAATTATATTATTATTATTCCCATATTACTCATCCATGGAAATGATTTATGGATCTATAAAACCAAAAATTCATGTGGTGTCATTTTTTTATAATAAGAGTGTGTAGATACCTAATTAAAAAAATTATATAGTTATTCAATTTAAATCTTATTTAATAAAATAAATAAAAATTGAAGTGTCAAATTACTTACATAGTAAATAACTTCGACACATTAACACTGAGCTCTTCAAAATCAACCATATCCATGATATCATTTTTAAATATTCTCAATGGGTAGTCTCTTCCACATATATCAAACATCAACTAAAACTCATAGATATTACCCAAGGAAGAATAATCTTAAGATAATTTTTGTATCCCATAAAAAATATCAAATGTATCTATAGTTGTTTATTCCAAAAAAAAATTTCATTTGTGCTATTTATTTTCGTTTTGGGAACTTTTATATAAGTTAAATGTGAGAAAACATTATATGTAATTTTCAATCAAATGTAATTAATATTTAAAAAAACATACCTCATATGAAAGATAAATAAGAACGATATATGGAAAAATTAAAAAAATTCGCTGACAATCCCTAACTCTAGTAACCTACATAGTAGGAAATGGTAGTAGGGTAGGTGGATTAATAATATCAAATACTAATACTCTAACCTGGCCCAAATGTATAGAATTATGATATACAGAATCCCCAAAAAATGCATGAGTCTGAATGATACAACATATATATGGGGATATCTAAAATTAAACTCATAGTATAAGGTTACTTCCAAATGTGGAGGTGGAGGATCTGAGTAAGAAGGTTGGGCAAGTTGGTCCGACTAAGATGGATGTATAGCCTACACAGTCGGCAGGGCAGGCTGGAGAGGTTAGGAAGGATGCATAGAACATGACTGTCTCGTCAATTATTCTAACATAGCTTGTATAGTATATTGAATTTGTTGTCATGTGAACTATATCATATGTTTCAGCTCATGTGTTAAGGATTTTATTTTTGGGTATCTGGATTTGATACTCTTACGACCAAAAACTTTTTGAATACTAACACCTTCTTAACATCCTCTTATGTGGTCAGGTTGTTATGGCTTTCCTAAAGTAGTGTCTAGGATGTTAATCCTCTTCTCTAGGATAAAATATCCTTTTGTATCTTTCTCCAAAAGTTAATCATGAAATAAAAAATGAAAATTTTATATTATTGTTTTTCATTTATAAAATTGAAAAATTAATCAAAAATAATGAATATTTACTTACAATATTTTCAGATACATTCTTATCCTTAAATATAAGATACTTTTATTTTTTTTCTTCTTCTTACTCATTTTAATTTTTCATTGTGAGTGGGGTAAATGGAGGACCAAACTGGACCTCATCAGAACCACTGGTGGAGTGAGTTATTAGGGCTTCAAACTTTTCCTAGATCATTTTTTTCTCCAATAAATGATACCATCCATGTGATAAAGTAAGAGGGGATACATTTTTCAACTGGATGCCTTGATGGTATTTATTAGATAAATGTTATAATAAAAGTAGACTAATAAGTAAATATGTACATATATATGAAATTTTACAATATAATATATTTATCATACCAAAAAGGATTCATTGTGTCGGCTAGAAACAAATTTATTCTATGTATCTGCATCTATAATAACATACATCAGGCACGTTTTTTCATTTTTTATCTTTCTAAAAATGTCATTTTATTTCCACTTAATTTTTAAATATCTATATTAAACCGCCGACAAAGGAAAGTCATTTTTTCTTAATTGATTTTGTTTCTTCAAAATTGAATTTCATCTGTAATTGAATAAAATAAAAATTATTCATCTAAAAATCATCATATTCTAAAAATAAGATAAAATAAATCAATTGAGATATTATACGATTATGGGCACCCAAATATGATCTTTTTCCATATTTTTAGTGGCCTTATAATTAGGATGTAAAATCTACTCCTAAAACAGCTCGATATGGAGATATAGCAAATAAATTTTGTTACATTTCGTCCAGTTGCATTTTTATTATCATGAAACGTAATATATAATCTCTCATCTCCAAGAGCAAGTAATTGTCTTGGTAAACATGTAATTCCACGTTTACCAACTCAAGAACTCGATTTTATAATAGTAAAATAATAGGACTCCACCATAGAAGTCTCATGAATAGTTCTATAATTTTTTGAAATTAATAGTTTGTTTTCATTAAAAAATTATATTCATGGATAATTAATAATATGAAGATATATAAATACCTCGGTACATGTTCCTCTATCTCTATATTTATATCTATCATTGAAACGGTAAATTTTAATGAAATTCTTGTAAACCAACATATTATTATCAAATTGAATAATTTGAAAATAGAAAAACAGAAATATAAAAGTTAAAAAAGGGCACACATGTGCAAGTTAAATAAAAAATATAATGATGTAATGATTCTTAACCATATATATATATATAGAAGAAAAAATATTAAATATAAACATTACTTCTAAATTTATAGAAAATTTTATAATTTTAAATTTCAAATAGTTATTAAATAATACAATTTTTACACATGTAAATTTCAAAAAATAAAAATAATAGAAATAATTACCAGATTAGTTATGAGAGTAATTTAGTACTTTCTCATATCCCTTCAGCATAATTATTTCCTAATGCATATACTATTTCTATGTTATAGTAATTGTTATCTAGAAATTGTGTAATAGACAAATAAGCCTCATAAAAATAAATAATATCATCATCCTCATCATCCAAATGGATTATTTTATCTTAAAAATGACAGACCCCTTATCATTTGATGGATCAATGACAAAAAATATTTTTTTTTCATGTGTTTCGATGATAAATGGTTCTTCATTGTAACTAAATCTTTTCAAAACAACCAGTTTAAACCTATATTCATTATGTTTCACACCACTATCACTTGAAAGCAATTTAAAATTAAACACATTGACACAAAATTTAATATAATCAATTTCCCATATGTCTTCAAGAACTCCAAAATGTGGAACTAATGAAGAAAACAAGTTTTTATCTTTGGCACTTAAAAAATGAAGTGCTTCATCTATGACCATTACACCATTATATTGAATGGTACTCTTGTCATCCAAGTTTTTTTGTGTAAAATGGGTAATCATTAATATCAAAACCATACCATGTGATCACATTAAGAAATAGTCCCCCTTGAAACCATTTTAATGTTTCTGATATAGATATATTTGTGATGATATTCTCTCTAAACCATGAAACAAATATCTTTTTGTGCTCAATCATCATCCACATTTCATTTTTCCGGATATCAAAACTTTAATTGAACAATATGTGATGATATATATGATGGAACTTCATCTATGTTGTTAAAAATGTATAAATGTGTCTACATCACTTCATCACATGGAATGAACTTTACCTTTAAGCATTGAATCCCTCTAAATTCATTATTAACTATCATATGTTGAGAGATAGGGAGACCAATATGCTCCACTTCATACAAATAATCAGTATGGAACTCAATCACCTCTTTCAATGCATATTTTTGAAAATAGAGGCCTCTGGTGGATAAGGATTTTTAAAACATCCATTTAAAATTTTAATATATCTTTCAAAAGGATAAAAACATTGAAAATAAACAGGCCCACTTATTCTTATCTGACACACCAAATGAATCACCAGATGAACAATGTTATCAAAAAAGATAAGTAGTCAATACATTTATAGTTGGAAAATAATAATAGAAGCTATATTTTCCAACACATATAAAAAATTTCGATCAACAAATTTTGATACAAATGGATTTGAAATAATTACTTAACCTGATGAAAGTATTTTTGATAGTTGTTGGAAATATACCAGATAATGAAACTTGTATAATTTGTTACTTCAATACATAAAAATCATGAGATTTCATACCTATTAATTTTCAATCCTTCAATGAAAACAAATTCTTTACATTTTAGGAATAATGACTAGGTACTTTAATATTATAAAGACACCGACAAATAATTCAAGTTCTCAATCATTCTTAATGTGTGAGAGGCCAGAGGTAAATATGTTCTGTTTCCTTTCATAGTGGGAGCTAACTCTAAATGTATTCCCACTGATATCAAGTTCAATCAAGTATTAATACATATTTTGTCTTTAATTTTATGTCTAATAAAGTTCTAATCAAAGAGTCACATTTTTTTTCTCAACATGAATAACATAAATGTTTTGTTTTGTTTCTAAAGAAATGATAATAAGGTAGTTCAAAAAAGATAGACCATTTCTTCTGGATATTTTTTGAAGACTAGAACCTTTTTTCCTTCCAAATGTTGAATCAATATTTTTCACCTAGTTATATTATTATTCAACTAACAATGGTCGTGGGGGGATATTGTATTCATGTAAACCATTAAATTCTATTAAAATATTCCATTAGGATGATCAATTCATAAAAATCATCGATACACTATATAAAATATCCTTATTCCATTTTACAATTTATAATATAAAGTCTCTTATTCAGATATTAGACATGATTTATATACCTTAACATTGTATCCAGGTAAGTTTTCATATACAAGAAGGTAATCTATAATAAAAATTTTCATTGAACAAGGAAGAAAATACTCTTTCTTGTATGTATCGAAAACATTAACACGTGTCTCCCATAGTAGTTTCAAATCATCAATCAATAGTGAAAGATACACATCAATATCATTTCCCAACTTTTTTGTTCCAGAAATCATCAAGCTTATCATAACAGATTTTTTATTCATATTTATATGTGTGGACAAGCTATAAACTACCAAAAAAATAGGTCATGAACTATGTTGTCAACCTAGGATCTGATATGGATTCATTCTATCAGTACACAATCCCATTCTGATATTTCTAACATCACTTCCAAAATCATGAAATTGTTTATCAAATCTCTTCCATTATGGTGAATCAGCAGGGTGATGTTAGTTACCATCAGAGATGCGCTCATATGAATTCAATATTATCCTTTTTTCACCAATTGAACTTTAATGTTGATTCTTTAAATAAGAAATTATTGGAAGGTACCAAATTTCATTAGCAGGATCATTGATTCAGGTACCTGGGAATGAATCACTATTGAATTATTGAAATTATATGAAGGGATTATTAGATGAAATTATTAAAAAGTATAAAAAAATTATTCTATATGAGGTTAAATTCCAATACCTGAGAATAAATCCTTGTTGACTTTTTCATCCATATTATAGTGTGATGTCCCACATGTAAGATGATTTGATAAATATTTATATTATTTCCTATATAATACACAATCATTAGAGTAATCATGTATTTTTTTAAACCCCAATCCCATTGGGAATAATATTTTCTTTTCCTCATAATTGGAATCTATAAGATCCTTTCCTTCTGGAAATAGTACTTTTAAAATATAAAGTAAGTTTTAGAAACTTTTACCACTCCACCCATTTTATACTTTCAAGATAAAAAATCTCAAAACTATTGAGAACATTATATATTTACTGCAACCAGAGAATAAAGTTTTCTCAAAATCTCTATAAAATTATTCAACAATTGCTATTTTTCAATGGTTTCAATACCAAAATCATGAATTAATTATTCTATATAATCCTACGCCTCGTTGTGAATATTTTTATGAATATTAGATGTTGAATTGTTATTTATTTCACAATGCCATATCCAACGTGTATAATTAAAGATAAAACCATAGAAAATGATATGGTACATGATTTCATTGGAGTATAACCTTCCCATATTCAAACACTTTACACAGGGATCGAAAATAAAATCAATTTTTTTGAATATTTTGTTAAAAAATTCCATGAAATCATTAACTAATTTTTTATATTCACTAGTGGATCTTCGTAAATTTTTCCAATTATGTTCCATTCAATACCAATATCATAATGTAATATGTTTATATATTAAAACATATAAACATTTAGAAATATATACATAAATATATAAATTTTACAAATAAACACATTTAATCAAAATGATTAAGGAGATAAGAAACATCAACAATTACTAGGAATAAAATAAAAAATAATATACTAATGGTATTTATTTTTTGTGATGTGTTCCATGATGATCTAATGGATATCACATGTAATGAACCTAAAATAAATTACCCGAATAGAATCAAGATTTTTTAAACTAATCTATCATTTGGTTTTAGTTTATTTTCCTTTATTTCTTTACATATAAGTGGTATTATTAGTAGAAATTCGTGATATTTTCACTATATGTTTGTTTTCCACACCACATATTATAATATTGGGATGTTTTTTTTTAAATCATACCCAAATGTTTATGGTTATGTTTGATAAATGATTACTTATTTTACTAATTAAAATTCTAATATAGGGGATATAATCACAACATGGTAACTTCATAGAACCCTACTATTATCGATAACCTCTTTTGGTAAAAACAGTATTAATGATTATTTAAAAATAAATGATTTTTTTTAAAAACCCTTAAATTTTATACTATGGTAATATTGAAATTATAAATCAGTTTTTAAGCTTAATTTGAGAAAATGACATTTTTAAAATTATATATTTTTAAATAACGTATTATATATAATGTAAAATAATTTTTTTTGAAATATTATCATTTGAATATTTATTGTCTTATAATATTATTTCCAAAGAATATGAAAATTAATCAATTATAATATATTATTTCATATATGGGAATATCATATATTGTTTAAATAATTTAAAAGTGGTCAATTTAATTTATTAAGGTCAATTACACAAAATTGTAACATATTTTATCTAAAAAACTATTGTAATATAAATTATATATCTTCTAAATATAAAAATAGTAATATTTATATTTTAATATTTTTTAAATGTGGTTTATTTATATTATAATTTAATTATTTTCAATCATCTAACATGTATTGGTTCACTTTACATGGTTGTTACATTAGTTCGGTGTCACATGTGTCAAATGGTATTGAAGATTGTATTAATTTAGTGGGTAAAAAATATGGAGTCATTACATGTGGTGTACATTGTATTAATGAAAAATGACACCATATGTCATTTTTAATTTCATAATATCATTAAAACCATTTTATAATTTCATCAAAAGAAATTTATAAAAATAAACAAACTTTAACAAAAATATTTATAAAAATGGTTAAATACACACAAATAATTGAAACAATTACTCAGAAATATAACTAAATGATAAATAATTTATCTTAAAAAAATATATATTAAAAATTATAGAGTTTAACAAGGAAAATAGGTCATTAATGTGTTGTTTCAACCAGTAATTTGTTAGAAGAATAAACACTTCAAGATCTAACAAAAAAGTTTTTATAAATGAACAATAAATAAGAATAAAGAAATAAAAGTAATACATGATTGATGTTTGTCTGTAAAATGGATTTTGAAGATAAATACTCCAATGGATGATGAATAAATGAAAGATAATAAAGAATTAAGACCACATATCATGAAATTATGATAAAATGAATGAAAAACAACAACAATGGTCATTGAGGGTGAGCTGGTCGCCGTCGGGGTCATTGTGAATCGAGACAGAGCTTCACCGATCCAAAAAATGAGGGTTTCATGATCCCATGTTTTTTTTAAAAAAAATTGGTCTCATTTTTTACATAAACTGAAACAAAAAATTATTGTTACTTTATTTATGGTGTCAGTTTTTTTTTCAAAAATCGACGCCATAAATCCTAATGTCATAGTTTTTTTCATCGGTTTATTTAAAACCAAAACCAAATACTCAATATAAATATATTTTAGAATTTTTTTATGTTAAAACCAAAACATAATACTCTTCATCGATTCATTTTTCACCGGTTTCTCAAAAACTGATTCCCTAGCATCGAAGTTGAATCCACTATTTCTACTAGTGGAAATTTTAAATCAACATAGCTAACCGGATAACTATGATATTCCCTTATAGTATTTGATAATTTTTACTATTATAGGAACTTTGTGTATTAATATTCATGGTTTTTAATATATAAATAATTGTGTGTCTTTATGCAGTGATAGAGTTTAAAAACATAAAGGGAATAAACACCCATAGTCAATATAGTGATTTCCAAGGTGAACAATCCAATATAGCCTATATTGGAACTTAGTAGTTCCTGGCCATATTGTGGAAGTTTACTCCAGTTATAATGAATATCCATTCCCCAATTGAGTAACATTTTGTTCCATATCATGATTCTCTTATGTTGGATTACTTCATGTTACAGAAGCATCCATATTTTAGTGTAACTAATAAAACATTGATATTTGAGAAATATATTAAGTCTCTCAAAAATATATTCCAAGATTTGGGATGTGATTAAAGTGAAAATCTTGTTCTTGATGTTATTTTTTTGAAAGGAGATGTAGATTAATGGTTTTCAATGATCCGAAACATAAAATAGGCTGAAGAAATAGATATCATGTAGTGGAGAACTTTTAAAATTATTTTATTTCATTAATACTTCCATCGAGAACAGTGATATAGAAGGAATAAGAAGTTTCTAATTTTAAAGAAGAAGGAATAATAAATTGAGGAAGTGTATGAGGATAACTTTACAAGTTTATCCAGACATTCTTCGAACAATAAACATAATCTAAAAAGAAATATTGATCATTTATTTTAAGGGATTAAGCTGAGCCTTGGAAGGGCTCTAATTTCTAAAACGTTCTCATCAAATGATGATATAGTATCAAGTTTCAATAATATGGATAAAGAATATTATATATCCTAGATATTTAAGGGAAACCATGAAAATAATATTTTGGATGAACACCATGAAAAACGGAATGGTCCATATAAGAAAAATGGAACTAAGTAATTTTCATCATGTGCAAATTGTGGAAGGAAACAACTTAGAAAATGATTGAAGTGTATGGTAGTTTTCTATAAGTGCAGAAACAATGGTCATATGGATATTGAAAATAGGGAAAACAATGATATCATTACTATCTAAGGAGGTAAATATAAATAAATAGTGGATTATTCAAGGCAACGTCATAAGCGATAAGGGAATCTACCACAAAATATGAAAAGGGGAGAAGTCCAAGCATAGGTTATCACTACAACTATGTTTGAAGTTTCTAATGATGTATTGGAGGGTAATTTAAACATAGACTAAAATTTATCTAATTTTTAATTTTATTCATGATCTTTTCACTATTTTATAGCTACCCTATTTTCCATGAAAAATAGATATTTCTTTATCACCTTAATAAGAGAGTTTTAAGTCAAAACTCCTAGCGGGGGTATCACCAAAACAATGATGTGTCAGTAAATTCTCATTATGTCACATAAAAATTCCATATTTTTATATTTAATTATTATATCTATGTTTGATTTTTATATAATCCTTGATATTGTTTTGATTTCAAAATACAATATAATAATTTATTTCTAAACGATGGAAATTATTATTCGTGGTGAGGATTTAGAATTCCTTATATTTTTAGGGGAGAATTTATCATCTAAATCTTGTATAAATCCACCCCCAATAGCTCTTATAATTTATATTCTTTGGGATTAAGTGAATACATAATATATATATAAACTTTAATTATAATATTGAGGATTTACCTATTGTACAAGAATACATGGGTTTGTTTCCTGACGAATTACCTTGACATTCACCAGAGAGTTAATATTAGTTTTCTATTGAATTGATCCTTGATATATGACATATATATAAGACTCTCTATATAATTACCATAATAGAATTAGTGGATTTAAATAAACAACTATAACATCTATATTAAAATTGATTTACTCTCCAGTGTTTCACATTGGGGATCCCCTATTATTTTAGTTGATAAGAAAGATATATATATGAATATGTGTATTGATTATGGGTAAATTAACTATATTATGATAAATAATAAGTATCATCTACCTTTCATTAAGGTTTTATTCGATCAACTTCATGGACCCATTATTTCTCAAAGACTAACCTTCATTCTGGGTATCTTAAATTGTGAGTAAAGAAGAAAGATATTCTGAATATAATATTTAGAAATAAATATGGACATTATGAGATTATAGTAATTCTATTTAGATTTACTAATGCACGCACATTTTTATGAATCTAATAAAAATACTATTAAAGTAATATCTTGATAATTCTACTTTTGTATTTATTTATGATATCATGGAATATTCTAAATACTATGAGGACCATGAGAATCATTTTTGGATACTTATTAATACTCCTAGAAGAAAATATTTATATGGGAAATTTCAGAAATGTGGATTATGGATTTAGAAAGTTTATTTTCTTGTCCGTATTGTCTCTAAGGAATGAATCTCAATTAATAAAGAAATGAAAATAGTAGTCAAATAATAGGGTACAATAACGAACAAGACTATGGTACATAATTTCATTGGTTTGTTAGGTTACTATTAACAATTTGATAAAACATTTCCCAGATTTGGCTAACCTATTACCCAAAATTAGATGTAAAAGGGTCAAGTTAATGTGGACAAATTAATGTGAAGAAGTTTTTGAATAATGTAAGAGGATATTGCTGAGTGCTCTAATTTAAAATATACATTCGAGAAATGATGTATTTTCAATATATAATGATGTATCAAAAAAGGGACCTGGTAGTGCCCTTATGAATAATGATAATGTTGTTTTATATTCATCAAGGTAGTTAAAGACACGTGAATAGAACCATCTACCTCATGATCTTGAGTTAGTATTCATAACATTTTATTTAAATATATAGATACATTACCTCTACGGTGAAACATGTGAGATATAAATAGTTCATAGGAGTCTAAAATACATTTCTTCATAGAAATTGATCAGTAAGAAAAAATGAAGATGGATCAAGCTATTGAAGGACTATGATTTCTCAATACACTACCACCTAGGGAAGGAAAATAACGTAGCAAGTTCATTGAGAAAAAAGGATCATGTTGTTCTATCCAAAATGAGTATTGATGGAGATCCAATGTTCCTAGGTTTAGTAAAGATATATATGAGAATTGTTAAGGATGGGGAATCATTAATCCTTTTTTTCAAATGGTTTTTAAATCATATTTATTGGAAAATATAAAATATTCTCATCTAAATTATAACAATTTTCAAAAGAAAATTATAACTGTGAATGATCAGAAATTGGAAGAGTTCATATATAAAGATGGAGTTATGAAATTTGGAAAGAGGTTATGAGATCAAAATATACCTGTGATAAAGTTGGAATTATAAGATTATTCCCATAGATCAAGTTTCTCTATACACCATAGAACCACCAAGATATACTGAGATTTGAAGGAACATTTTTTGCGGGGTAATATGAAGTGAAAAATAACTAATTTGGTGTCTATATGATTAGTTTTTCAACAAGTGAAGCCTAAGAGAAAATATCCTAGAGTATTCATGCAACCCCTACACATTCCTATATGTAAATGGGATGACATTACTATTTAATTTTTATGGGGATTACCAAACACTCCTACAAAGAATGGTTCAATATGGGTTATTGTTGATCTACTTAATGAATATGCACACTTCCTTTCTATTAGAGAATATTTACCTCTTAATCACATCACATGGATCAATAATAATGATTTTTTTAAGATATCATGGTGCACCTTTTTATATTGTTTCTAATCATGACCCATGATTTACATTCAAATTATATAAAAGTATTTAGAAGGATCTTAATATCGATATTTATGTGAGAACCACCTATCATCCTCATATTTATAGTCAATCCAAAAGGACTATTCAAACATTAGAGGATATTTTAAAGTTATTATCACTTAAAGCTAAAGTAATATGGGGTCATTATTTTCTTTTGGTAGAGGTTTCTTCTAAAATATCTTCCATTCATGTATTCATATTGAATCATATGAAGTTTTATATGGAAATAGGTTTCTTATTCAATCATTTTAGGAAGAATTATGGGAATAAAATCTTTGGGTCTAGATCTTGTTGAGGAGGCAATAGGAATGGTAAATTCAATTCAGAATCATATTAATGCAGCTCAAAGAAGGAAAATAAATTATTCCTATTAGCTTCTTATATATGTTTTCAATGGTTTTACAAATGAAACTCTAATGAAAAGTTATTTTAAGTCTTTCCAATACATTTTCATCTATTCTTTAAAAGAATAAATTTTACTACAAAATAAACCTTTTTGATGGCCATCTATCATCTACTAATTAATATTATGGACATTATCTTTCTATTAAAAAATTCACTTTCTTGCGATCATTAGAAATTAAATTTCCATAAAATATCCATATTATTTATATCATAGATATGTTTATTTCCAAAACAATATTCCATTTACAAATATGGTGTTTTAATTTGGAAGTTATTTTATTGATTGGGGAATTATTGATGATATTTATTCTTTTCTCAATGACAAAATTTGTTAATAAGGATTATTTTTTATGAATTTAAGTTGATCATTCAATATATGAGGAATGAATTGGACATGGATTAATCGGTGAGGCTCAGTTGCATAAATCCCCTTGACACATCAACATGTATCATGATGATAATAAGTAAACTAGAATTAAATTTGTTTCTAGTATATACATACAAATCTATTAAACTATCTTACCATAATGCCTTAATGGTGTAGATATCATGATGTAGGAAATCATGACATTAAATCTTAAGAATTTCAATCATTTATAATTTATTTATTATTATCCATGGATGCATGTAATACTCTAGTTATTGAATAAATGGAATGTGTTTTATGTTATTTACATTTCCATCTAGATTATTCCTTATTCATTCATGATAGATTATATTTTATATAACTCTTACTGATCATATGATCTCATCCTTTATTTTTTTTCTTTTCCCCATGATTTGAAAACAGATATTATGCATAATATCAAGGATACAAAAAAAATCCATGCTAAGTATTTTATATTTTTAATATAATAAAGGAATCTTGTATGTATCTAGTTTTTCAAGACTGCTAAAATGATCAATCTTTCATGGTGAGATACCTTGTATCTATACCAATGTAATAAATTAGACACCACCTATTGGTTATCTGAATTGGGTTTGTTAAAATAATTTATATCAACGTGTGTGATCATGTATTTTTGAATGTCTCACTGATAATTGGTCATCATCACATTGGTAAGGGAAATTAGTTCCATGATATGTCAGCCCATTTGAGATTCTGGAATGGATTGGTAATGTTTCATACCAGTTCATATTTCCACAAAGATTTAGTGACATCCATAATGTCTTTCATGTGTCTCATCTAAAAAAGTATCAGCCAGATCGTAATCATGTGATTAGTTGGGATCTTTTTATTCTTGAGCTCGATATGATGCTTATCTATGAATCAGTCTGAATTATTGAAAAACATGAGAATACTTTGAAAGGATTTTCTATCTATTTGGTAAGATTATTATTGAAGTGTAGTGAAATTTATTAAGAGAAATAGAAATTATTTAATTTCAAGTGAGAGTAGTGTCCATATCTATTCCATCATTCCGAGGATAAAAATGCCAATATTGGGGAGAATATAACAATCCAGGATTGAGGGAAATATTATTCTATAAAAGATGTATTTGGAATATTTTGGGATAGAGCAGATTTTCATGGTTCGTAAATAGTTTATCAAACTATATGGCCTAACCATTTGAGAGAAATATTATTCTATAAAAGATGTATTTGAAAAATAAAAATTTCCCAAAAAAATATTTTCCAACCCCTAGCCTACTCCCTTGATTTACAGGGTTCTCTAGCAAACATACGTGATCTTCAACATCTAAACTCTAATTTTGTAAATTATTCAAGCATTTAATCATGAAAAAATGTTCAGGTCTTCATTATTCCTTCCTAAATAAAATTATCTTGTTTCTTCCTAAATGGAAACTAATATCATATTTTCCATATTCATATCTATGGGATTGTATAAGGGTTGATCTTTTTTCCTATGTATTTGATAGATAAATAGGAAGAATAGGGAATATCTATGATATCACCTAAATAATAATTTTACTCCAATAATCAAAGGTAGTTGTTTTTCCCTCCTTCCACTTTTTCTTGGAATGTGAATTCCCTCATTCATTGGAGTGATTTATATATACTTTGAATGAAAAATATATTTCCAAAAATCTATTGAAATTATACTATATTATTGTATGGTTATCCTTATTCTTGGTTTTGGGGATGTGGGCAACATCACAAGGGGTTTGAAAAGGATAGTCTTTAAAAGGGAAACATTTCGTAAATCAGAGAGGTTTTGATGGTCTTTTTTGGGATGGTCTTAGGTTATGTGCGTTCTGTTTCATCAGGAAATTGAATCATGCATGGAAGTTACCATGATCACAAGACGATTTTTGGAGGTCCATGATATGCATTGGTGTGTGTGTATGGATATTAGAAATTACAATTCTAATATGTTATAAATAAACTTTTAAACAATGAATCATGGGAAAAAATCAACATAATAATACGACCATTTTTTAAGGTCCAAGTTATATGTGGGTGTGTGAACAGAATCATGAAATTTATATTTCATTATGTTTAAACAAACTTTTTCTTTTGTTTTTAAAAGAAATATTTCTTATGTGAAAAAAATTTTGATCACCCAATTTCAAGTTAATACCTACTTTGGAGAAGACTTCTTGTTTTTTATAATTGAATAAAATATTTTAAATTTCAATTGTTATTCCTCCTACTATTTTATATAACTGCAATCTAAGATGATTTATATCTTAGTATAATGTTATAAAATTCACATGGGGTTTCCTACTAGGTTGTTATACTCAACCCTATAAATTAATATCACTGTATTTGTATATGTTTTATTACATGATACATGAAAGGGAAATTATTTGTACTTCACTATTGGAAAAAAATGATAGTGTCTATCATGGATGTTTAGAGACAGATCTTTGATGCATGGTTGTGTCTTGGATTTCATAGTGGTACCACCACGGTAACTGAGTTTGTTTCAACTTTTGGACTCTTAGTCATTCTGGTTATTTTATTTTTCATGGTCATTATGATATTTTATTTTTTATTCATTATAGTTAATGGATATTATCTTATTCATCATTATATTTTTTTCCATTAATTTTTTATATGTTTGTATTCATCTTGGTTATTGTATATGATTTTGTATGTGTTTAAGGGTAATACATTACCCCTACATATTCTTTTTTCAAACCCTTAGCATATTTTTTCAACCGTTGGTGTTTGAGGAATGTCACCTAAGGCTAATATGACCATCGTCCCGACCCAAGATAATCAGTTGGGCATGAAAGTAACATTATTTCCCAATTTTTTTTTTTTGATTTTCATATTCATTTAACTATTCATTCGATTTAAAAAATTAAACACAAAGTAACATTAATGTATCAATGAATATATCCAATTGAGAGGTATATAAATAATTTTTTCTCATTAAAAATTTCATTTTTCTAAATTCATTATTAATTGATTTTATCCCACTTATTTAATTTTTTTTATCTAGCTCATTTGAGTCACATATGAAAAAAAAATCTCAACCATAACTATCTAATACTAACTAGTCAAATAGAATCTTTTTTATGAATTTGGATACAATCATAACGACATACAACCAGATATTTTATGTTGATGAAATATCTAATAATTCTTGGCTTGATAAGAAATCATTAATCTTTCCAAATATTTATATATTAGTTTGAAATGTCTCAAATTATAGACCAAAAAAACTTCATTTACTAGAAATACATAGATATATCCTACTCAATAAATTATTTTGGACACATTCATTAAATAACTGATCCCACAACCAGTAGATGGTATGCACATAATTTAAGTTAATAATTAAATTAATATTTATAATATGTTTCTAATTATATTATATAAATACCAATATTTTATATCTATTTTTATTATCATTAATGTAGATAATTGAGATGCAGTATCTGATGATTTGATATTTTTGGATTGAGTTTCTATAAATAAGTCTACAAGATTTAATAATAACAATATTAACAGATTAAAGTTTCATACAATTGTTCAAGAAAGATGATAGAAAACAAAAAATAATGGTAAATTTATTATTGGATATTTATCATACTCTATAAATGTGGTTGATATCATTAAATTAAAATTTCATCGAAAATTTATAGTTTCTTCATTCAAATAAAACATTGTTGATATTCATAGTGGTATAAGGAATGATTTTTTACAATTTACATCTATAAACATCTCTCTCTTGATCAATATCAGTGATTTTAAATTACAAGGTCCATATATATTGGATTAATAGGAGAGTAAATGTATATTATATAGTTGACAATGTATATGAATTACAGAATGTTGTTATGAACTTGAAATAGTGGGACCCACATGATATGGGTAATAAAGTTAAAGAAGTATTTTGTAACAGATAAACCATTAATAATAATGCATTCAACTATTTTCCTTGATTGTATTTAAACAAATTGTCTTGAACAATTGGATAAAGAATAATAAGTCACATCGATGATGGAGGTTACTAATAATATTAATGAGGAAGAGTACAATTGAATATAAAATTAGTAGTCTCAATAAATTATAATTTTCCAATGTTGATTTTATGTTTAGTGTATATCAAACACTATACAACAATATATACAGACATATATCTATATATATCATTTGATATTATATTTTACTACTTTTATTATATTTAGTGTTCTATTTTATTAATTTTTCAATCTATAATTGTTTTATTTCTAATATCTTGTATATTTATAAATTGGTATTTTTATAAAAATATTTAGGATTAAAAAAGTTAAAAGACCAGGAATATTATCAACAAATAGTATGTATAAAACATCATCACATATAAAGTACCATGAAAATTTCTATATTCTTTTATGTGGCCTAATAGATTTACCAACCACCTGTGTCAATATACTAGAGCTACATGCATATTATATGGTAGCCCAATTGATGTGCTTATCTATCATATGATATGATTATGCACATAGAATATGTGGTTCCTCCTCCATTATCTCAAGAATAATGGAGGGTAACCCTAATTGATATGTATATCATTATGAAAAAAAATTATTATATTTTTATAATACTTAATTAATAAATTTTTTGAACTGATATGAATAATTCGAGAATAGAAACCAATATTAAGATATTAAATTTGTGGGGCTTATAATATTTAAAAATAGTTAACAATTTTCAAGAAAATTGGATAACAACTAAATATGTCACCAATATATATATATATATATGGAAAATCCTAGACTAAAGAGGTTATTCCTTGAGTTTGGAAGTGTGGTGATTTTAGATATTGAGGGGATATGTCATGGGTTTCTCAATCCCATGAATTAAACTATAATAAAAAGGTGTAGTGAGATTGGAGGGTATGAAATTTAAAATTTATTTTTATAATTACTTGTTTTTGGAAAATAATTGTTCTAAAAAATCATTTTTTCTATTAGTGTTATCTGATGGAAGTTGGGCCAAGATTCATGGATACTTGGTCTCTACCTGATGACTTCAAATATTTTGTGTATGATGTGTGTTACTACCTTTTATATTACACCACACATGAATTAATTTAAATATGGACAATATTATGTGATTATTGGAGGTTTCACGTTGAGTTTTATGAACACACCCTACATGTGTACCTCAGTGGATCTATAGACCTTTATTGGCATGAAGGTCGATGTAAGGGATCTAACATAGGTAAAAACGATGAAGTATCTTGAAGGGGATGTAGAGATATCTTCAAGGTTAGGTTGAGGAATTGTAGTGAAGTCTCATTTATTTATTTTATTCCTTTTTCTATATTATCAATTCATGATCGACCCATCGGGTGGTATTCTTAATATGTATGAAACGTATGGAATAACATAGTTTAATTTATTATTTTATGGTATATAATATTATTTATGGTCTGATTTCCATTATAAATTATTATGTATCATTGAACTTATATAGTTAATTATATTTATATAATTTAACTGTTATTTTATGCTCATGATATTGAGGTTACAGTTCCTTAATGTTATGATTTGGCCCTTATTACCCTTAGTCGTCCTCTAATATATAAGGAGGACTGTTCAATTTCATGTGTAATTATAGATCAGTCTATAATATGGGGTTCTTGGATGAAGTTTTACAAAATGGTATCATGGAATTATTTTTATTATTTTATTATTTTTGGATTTGGTACATGGATGTAGGACGAATCAAAACATTGGATGGAATATGTTTTTGTGAGAGGAAAGTAAAATTATGGGGAAAATCCAGGTTAATGAGGAGTGAGATTGTGGTTAATTCATTTTTTATTGTTACAATTGAGTTATTTTTGATAAATTATTACATTTATGGTCATTTTTTTTATTTAACCATGGACAGTAGTTCAAAATGGTATTTGTAAATCCATCAGACATAGTCCATATATTCCTATCACTTGTGAATGAATATTTAAAATTGATTTTTAAAAATATTTTTTAATTGATTAAAACAAAAATAATAAATTATTCAATGCTTTAGTTAATAAATTATGTGTGTAGCATCAATAAAATATGCCCAACCATTATAAATTCAAAGATACACACAACTTTAATGATATATTGATATGAGATGCATTTTGGCATGATGATGACCTTAATATGGAGAGTATTAGAATGTGGATACCCCAATATGGGTGAGTAATAAAAAATCATGGGTGTTTCTTCATGATATATGATATCAAAGAGTTAAATGATACATAGGTTAAGGGAGTCTAATGATGATGAGTTATGAATCAAGGTGGAATTAGTTGAGTGAGTTAATTGTATAGTATGTTATATACCTATTTATATTAAAATAAGTAATATTATCTAGTATAGATAAAATATTGTGATGTGTGTGTGTATAAGTAAGTATATCCCTTAGAGAGGTTATTCTATAAGCAAGAATGAATCTAGATATAGAAACATGGTTAGATGATTCACATGATATGGATGAAACATGCATGATGTGTGGTTTGGTAAACATGCATGATATAATGATTAGGTATATAATCTTATACTGATGGTATAAAACTCATGATGGAATTGGTTTATTTTTATAGTTGGGTAATATTTGAGTGTATACCCTATCATGGATTGATTTATATGGATTTTAGGACTCATTAGCATCGTTATCTACATAAAGCTAGTATATAGGATTCTGGTAAGACTTGTTGGATGGTCATACTTTGAGTAAGATCATATACGATATGACCCATTGAATGGAGTAATAATCCTTTTCTTGATTTATAAATAGAAGAGGGAGTTAATATTTATAATGTTATGTCATGAATTAGTTTAAGAAGAAGTTTATGATGGGATACTCGAATAAGGAATGACAATAAAGGACTAATGAAATGAGGTATAACTGATGTGAGATATAATTTTTTATGTTGTTTTTAAAATAACTAAGTGGTTATAATGACCTTTTTAAATATGGGATGGGTTATAGTTATAGTTGGTGAGGTGAGGTCTCTTGAAAAACATGAAATATGATGATATAATGAAAAAATTATACAGAATATTAATACTACAAATGGATTGGTGAATTATTGGATAATTAAAAGGATCCAAAACTATAAAAATAGGATATTTTATATAATTATAGAATTTTCAATAGTACGATGTGGATTCCACCATAGTAAAGAATCATGGAATAAAAAATATTATATTTAGGTCCTGAATTATTAAATGAATTAGTTGATGCTTGCGTATTATGGGGATGGATCATCAATGGTATTCAATAATGTCTCTATAGAGGGATTTCATACCTTTAAAAACTATATCAAGGAACTTATATGTGTAACATTCAAATTATAATGAACATGTATCATGAGTACTGATGTTTGAGTTATAATAAATCTTAGACATATTGTTTCTTGTTAATCATTGGTGAGGGAAATCCTTTAGTGGGGATAAAACCATGGATTTATTTAGAGAATGTCCTTTATTATGGATGGATTATGGTAAATTTTATAATATAATGATTAGAAAACTAAGGAAAATGTGTGGTAAAAGTTTCTAATAAGTTTTTGGATACAAATGAGTAACTGATACTGAGATTTCATTTATATATTTTTAATGGAGTTTTATTATAAAAAATATTTTGTTTTACCAAATTTATATTATATTTTATGTTTTGAAGTTAGTTTAAATAATTCGATTAATTTTAAAAACATTGTAAAATATTGATGAAAATAAAAAAAATCATTTCATGGCATATAATGAATCACTTCTTAGGTCTTACATACCATTCACCATTGAAAAAATTTCTGAGAAATCTTGGTCAAAGTGATACAAATAAAAGGGGAAACCAAGGACACTATAACCATGTTATAGTTTAATTAATAATATTGTTTTTCATATACCAAGTTTTAAATATTAAAATTTATAAATAATAAAATTTTCTTTCTGTTTTCACTCAAAGGAGATTGAAGAATTAAAATAAAATTGGGATGGAAAAAGAAACCATGACATGGGGAAGGTCATAGATAAAATATATAGATAATATATCACCAATTTATCCTAGTCATTGTTAAAATATATTTACATTATTATTTATATAGAACTAAATGGGGTGGTTTATATTTCCCCACCATGGTTTGTCAAGAAATTTTTAAAAAGTGTTTTATATTGTTTAAAAAATAATTTTTTTGTATTTTGGGTTCCCATTTTCAAATTTAGGTGGTCAAAGTCGCAACATCACATATTTTCTGTTGGCAACTCAATCCTCACCAAACTCTAATTTGATTTTTATTTTTCTCTCTTTGTGAGTGGAAGTTGGGAAAAATGTAATCTCATGTGATATGGGCCTATTCTTCATGCAATTATATAGGGTCTCACATGTGAAAGTGGTTGTTGTGTACTCAATCTAGGGTGATAATGCACTATTGATGTAGAAGCTTCATGTGTGAGTTATTATATAGCCTCAAATGGATGTTGTGGATTATTATGTTGGATTTGGGTGCTAAAAAATCAGCAATTACTCTAATCTACAGACATCTATTATTGTCATATCACTTAGCGGAGAGCTACTGATAGTTGGTGGTGGTTTATGAATGGTCAGTATTGAAAAAACTACTCATAAATGGGATTAAAAGGGATGTTAAAATAACAAAAAATGGGACATTAAAATTTGGGTCTCCTTTAGGGATTTGAATTAGCACTAGGATATGTTTATATTAGACCAACCCTTAAGGGCTATATGTAGTCCAACTCAACTTTTACAATGGGTGTGTGGGTGATTTTTATTCTTTATAAACCCTCCAACTGAATAATGAAAATTTTGTGGATTTAAATTCAACTTTTATTTTTAACTCTACATACATAAGATGACTACTGCATTTATTATTAAAGATCATTCAATAATTAGAAACTAGTCGAATTAGGATTAATAAATAGAGATTATAATTATAGATATATAATTTGATTTATTATCTAATTTTTTTAATAGTCATCTTATGAATTAATTCCATTTTCATTCTTTAATAATTATCTAATAGATAGAGTTATTAAAGGACGATATCTAACTTGTTTAGAGGATTAAATTATGAACAACAAATTGTATTAAACTTTTGTAAATAAGGTTAATGATTTGCATAAATATTTTTGATTTATTTTTTGATTAAAATATTGAGGTTAATTTAAATAGAATAATAATATTTTATAACATTAAAATAAATTAAAATCAAAAAAAAATTCAACAAATCGATTAAATTGATTTATGAATGATTGAGATAACATTTTTTGTGAAAAACCATCATTTGAAATCGATTTTTTATTTCTTATCTCCATAATGGATTTCAAATCTTTTAAAACAAAATATTTGTAGATAAATTCAATTATTTCTTACAATTTTTTTAGGGTTGGAAATTGGTATAAAATATATCTTTTTTAGGACTATCATTTCCCTCATGGGTTCAACTATGGACTCCATATATACTTTGATTTTGTATTTTGGTTGTGAGTTAATCATAATAATTTTTTTATAAATTTTACACAATTTAAATTAATGAAACCAATAAAATCATTATTATTTAGCATCATTTTTTGGAACTATGATAAACATAAATGGTGTTTAATTTCTTAATTGATAACCCAAAATTTTAATTTCACTTTTCTCTTTTTATTTTTTATTATATTTCTGTTATTGAGTTTTTTTTATCTTTTCAGGTTTCAAATTGTATGACTTAGACACTTATCACTTGATTAATGAGTTTTTATTTAATATATCCACTACATTATAAACTTATGATCATGTAGTTCCATTTCAATCAGAAAAAAAGTAACCATTTAAATAAGTTGCTCAATAATTTCCATGGGATATAACAATCATAGACTATGGTATATTATCCTTCAATAGGGATTCCATGAGAATTATTCTACCTCTCATTTAAGAAAATAATTTTACTATCTATTAAAGCTTATTCCAAAAGATTTACTACATGGAATAGTATGGATAAATTCAATATGACGATTCATATGGAATTTTTTAAAATTGTTATATTTATTTGACATATTCAAATAAAATAGAGCCTTAACACATTTGATAATATAGAGGTAATTCCTTTTTTATTGAAGGATAGTGAAAATTATTGGTTATAAACCCTTCCAACATGTTTCATATCTACATTGGATAGGATGTACAAAATATTTTTGGATAAATACTTCCCACGATTAGAGATTTTGAATTTATATAATGAGATAAACAACTTCATTTAACAAGATGGAGAATCCATATTAGAGGCATGAGATACATAAAATGTGATTACCACACCATGAGTAAGACTTTTTTATTCCAATAAAAATGATTAATTATGCATTAAGGTGTAAATAAATAACTATGATTAATTCCCACATGGATATAGGTTTCTTGTTGAAAAAAATCTGAAGTCATAAGAGACCATATACAAGAAATCTCCCACAATAGTGTTATTTTTAAAAGTAATAAAATATTATTATGGAGATGAATTTACCAAGTAGAGAAGGTTTCACATTTACCTACCCAAATGTGATCATCATATACAAGAAATCTCCCACAATAGTGTTATTTTTAAAAGTAATAAAAGATTATTATGGAGATGAATTTACCAAGTAGAGAAGGTTTCACATTTACCTACCCAAATGTGATCATTATAAAAGTTAATTGATATCTTTTAGATAGATTCATCTACACATCCAATGTATATTCCTATTTACAATTTCATGAGATGTGTAAAAGGAAAGGTTATTTTCCAGAGTGTGGGGATATTTTTTAGGAAAAAAAATTTGGATAGTAATTATATGATTTAAAATTGGAATATTCTATAATTTCAATATAGTTAAAATTATAGTATTATAGAAAATCCCAATCCAAATCAGGTAAATAATCAGTAAAATAGTGGATAAAACTTCAACTAAAATCATTATATACCCAAATAAACTCCTAAATAATAAGTCCCAATAACATTTAAATAATGTTTTCAAAGTGTGATCCCTCAATTAAATCATCATACATAGTATTTCCAACCCAAAAAATATGTAAAAAAATATCTTAAGGATTTGATTTTAAATTATATTAAAAAATGGATCAAGAGATTATAAACTATGAAAAATATCTCATAAATCAATAAGTTTCTCTAAATAATCTTAAGAATCAAGTGGAATAAATTTTTACCACTTATTAATAATGAGTACCCAGTACACAATGGGTTAATATGGATAAACTTTCATGGGAAAAAGTGAATGTGGTAACACTTTATTATGATAAATCATAGAAATCAAACTAAAAAAGGATAATAATGATGTTAAAATACAAGAAAAATAAGGAGAACATTATGGGAAAACAAAGAAGGGGAATGATAATATAAAACAAGGAATAACTAAAATAGAAAAGAAAGAGAAAACTCTAGATCCATAGAAACCACCACTTTTATTCTCAGATAGGATAAGTTAAGGTAAATTTGAATAATTATATATAAAAAATTTAAATATTTAAATAGAGTGATATAAACATTGTATTTGATGATTCACCCTCTAAAATATCAAGATATGACATGTTATTAAAGGTTTTTACATTTAAAAAAATAATATTTAAGATTTTGGACTGTGGTTACTTAATGAGGAATTATTAGGATTAATTCAAAGTAAAATTCCTTCTAAACTGTAATCCTTTATATTATTTTCAATACCTTATGTAATTTTTAAATTCAAGTTTGACAAGACATTTTTTAGTTTGGTTGAAAGTATCAATTTAATAAATTTTTTCATTTTTAAGAATATTATATTATATGAGTTGAAGTTAATGATATCTATAAAACAAATTTGAGTTTATTCAATCAAATATCGTTATTGAATATTGTAGTATATACTTTTGAAAGGTGGAAATGTTTTCTTCCTAATGACTTTTGAATACTAGAAGTGGTATAAGATAAATAGGAACCATTGATTTTTAGAATACTCCTCCTATTAACTAGGATAACTAATGTCAATGTTCATAATAAAAACTGTCATTCCATATTATAGATGAGGAAGTTAAAATCTATTCAACCTTGTGTTATTCAATGAATAATAAAGTTCAAGGCTCTTGACAGAGTACTGAAATGGGATATTTGATGTTCATGATGATTCATGAAAAATAAGTTGAAGTTTGGCCTATTTTAGTATTTCAAAAATGTGTTGAAATATATAATATGAACCCCTCTATAAGTTGGATATGAAATACACTCATCAAGATTCTTAAAAAAAGATAAAAAGATGAATAATAAGGTAATTAGTTTTAATTATTATAATTACACTAAATAATTTATTAATATTTTAGGTATATTTGATCAAAAGTGGATAAACCCTCCAAAGAATAAAAAATAGAGACACAGATATGAAACTAATTCAAATCTAACTAAGGAAAGATTAAGAAAAAATATAATCAATTAAATAATTTTGGAGCTCACAAAGAGGCAATAGAAGTTAATTCCATCTAATCAACTACAATAAGATTATAGACTCAAAGTTATTTCTAGATCTAGACTTCAAATGTATTTCTCTGTAGGAGGAATCCTATGTGGGTTTTCTATAAAAATCTAATTTTTTTATTTTTAGGATAAATTAAGGAATTTTTATTGATTTATAGTTTAGAACATGTTAGTTTTAGGTTCTAAAAAGTTTAAGTCATGATAGACCCACAAACTCATCCACAGCCTCTCTTTAAATGGATTTTATATAGTGGAAAAGTTATAAAAATTTAGGATGAATCATTTAAAAATAGAAATATATTTCTCAAATAATGAAAGAAAATAAAAACATATTTTATATAAAAATAGATAGTGTATTTAGTCCATCTCAACCCTAGGGGTCAAAAACAACAACACTAACCAAACCATAAATATTTTACACATCATTTTTTTCATTTTAACCAAAATAATTGATCAAACAACAACGTGTTATGAATTTGGTTCAAATTTTTAATAGGGGAAAAAAGACAAACTAATCATTATCATGGGACCATTCATTGACCCTTTACAACTTTTATATACCCTATTACTCGGGACCTATGATCCCCAAAAACCACATATTCTTTCTCATAATTTTCATGTACCCAAGCTCAGAAATGGGTAAACCCATAAAACTACATCTCGGTTTCATCAAAATATATTTGGAAGTGATTTTTCAAATTTCATACTCTCACTATGATGAGTATTAAATTGTTATTCTATTTAATTTTATATTTGTATTATATTCCTTTAAACACCATGATTTTATATGTAATGACCTAGACTTTTGAAAATTTAATTTACCTTTAATATATATATACGATTGTTATTTTTAATGATATTAAATAGGCAATAAAATACAAAAAACATTATGATACCATTACAGTAAAAATCTAGCCATTACGACCATTTAGAAATATAAATGTTAGTAATATAGAATTCATAAAATTTCTATTAAAATTAGGGTATATTAAGGTTATTCGTGAGTGGTAATTGATGTAGAAGGGAAGAATGATGGACTCGACAAGTAGGATCATTCGTTATGAAGCACATTTATTTGATCTTTTGAGGAAGTATAATTTATAGGGTCCACACTTAGCCAATCCCATTAAAAAATTTAACAGGTGAGACTCAAGAAGAATCATTGACATGATAAATGAAACGGTGTTTTCTCTAATATAATATTATTTTTCATATTTGCAGCAAAAATTAGATAAGGTTGAAATTTAGTATTTTCCAGTTTCTATAAAAATTAAAAATATAAGGAATTTAAATCATAATAAAATTAAATAAAAGTTCTAAATGTGAAAAAAATAAAATTTTAACATAATGAAAGCATAAATATAATTTTTGAAAATTATATATGATTTATTTTCATTAAAATAATTTTTTATAAAAAATTATAAAAATGGAAAAAAATATTTTAGCAAAATGGTTTCATGATACAATATAAATTTTTATAAATATTATAATATAATTTTATAACACCATAATTAATTTTTATAAGGGTCAGAAATTTTATTGTTCCATATAAAATATTTTTCTTATTAAATAATTATTTTAATAAAATATTAAATTTATAATTTTAGAAAATTAACCTAATAAAATGGATTTCATTTTTTAAATCAATTTGTTGAAAATAGTTAGGGTGAATTTTTTTATTTTTCCAAAAAAATTACCGATATAAATAGTAAAATACCATATAAGTACTATATAAGTAATATATTTTTTAATAGTATATATGAAATTTTTATGTGTTTTCTGTAATTTTTATGGATATTTTATTACCCCATTTATTTTATAATTACAATCCCCAAACTATTGAGTCTTAATATGGGTCAATTTTTAAAGAAATATTATTTTATTATATTTCATTATTAGTAAACATCCTTCTCCTCCCCTAATCAATATCACCCTCCACCTACACAGTTCTAAACACATTCTAATCCTCTAATCTCACCCATACTACATCTAAATCTCTCACCAAATCTCTCCCCAGATTTTAAAATTGATGTACTCACCAAAAGATTAAACTAATGGTCCTTAAGGCTGAAATATCATAAATTATTTTGTTTTTATAACTCCAAAATTTTATTCTATAGATTCTAGTATAATAAGATAAGAAAATTTAAAATAATAAAATATTATTATACTAATGTAATATCCATTATCAAAAATCCTATCATTCTATTCTAAAATGATAACATTGTTCATCTTATTTTCGGTTCACCGCCACAATGAAAATCCTATTTCATTTTTCATCACCAATTTCATAGATGATGGAATACACATATTATGGTTAAAAATCGTCTAAATATGTATATTGTATATTTTTTTTATATTATAGAATATATTAGTAGTCATAATGTTAAATAAAACGAAATAATTTCATCATGGTTGGAAAAACTACTTAAATGAACGAATCTTATAACGATATCATCTATACCTAAAGAATCAAACCTACGTTAATACATATATATAGTACTATATAAACCTTTGTAATGATATGAAAATCATTTCATTACAATTATATCCTTATAGTCTTTTTAAATAAGAACGTTGATAATTAATGATAAAATAATGACACTTTAGTACCATGTAAGAAACATCTACGAGAGGGTAGAAATAATAATAATATCATAATAAAATGGTCATAAACAAGATAAAATAGTAATAATAAATTAAATATACCTACTAAAGGTTATTAATCAATTATTTTATATTTTTATTTTTATTTTTTATTAGTTTAAAAGATTGTACTCAACGATCCAAGGACCCGAGTTAAGGGATCTTCTGAGCACCCTCATTACTTTTGGGTAACACATTCTCTTTATTTTTATCCATATAAAAATATATTATTATCATTTATTTATTACCAATTATGTATATATTTTATTTACATATATATCTAGTTTACATTACCTTTCTTTTTTGGGGATAATATATGTTCTTCAAAATTCCTTCATAATTCCTTCATTTAATAAAATCCATTTAAAGGGAACTTGTTTATTTATTATCTCTTTTTAGGTACCTCTTCATATAATTATTTTAAACATTTATTGTTTTTAAAACACATGTTTTTATATTAAAAACCGTTTGGGTTTATTTTTGGTTTTAATGAAATTATCATGATCTTCCCTCTTTAAATATTATTTACCCTTTTTCTTAAAACCCCTCATAAGAGGTTGATTTCCAAACATAATTTTGCACTACCTTTTATGTATTCACTTCACTTGAAATTGGATTTTATATATTATATTTTATTATTTATTTATAAATTTCCTATAAATATTTAATCCGATATTTCATGGTAATATTTATGATATTATATTTTTTATTCTCCAAAACAAGATTATGTAACCCATTTCTTTTTCATAGGGTCTTCTTATACTTATTCACTATATATGATTTCATTATGTGGAATAAATAATCTTTTTCATTTCATTAATGTGACAGGTGACTCCATATTTATACATCCCCCTAATACATTGGGTAATGTTTTAATCTCTTGGGATACCATGTATGATGCACGGGGATAGATCCTAGCACACTATGTTATATTTTCTTGCCAGTGAGTCTTGATTTATCCTTAAGATTTCATGTTTTTTATTGATTCCTCATTGTTTTGAATCTATGATCCTATGATATCATATTCTTCATTACATGATTTCATGTGAACATACTCTTTTATGTTATCATGATATGCCACTTATGTCATATGTATTACTTATCATCATGCTTTACTCTAATTATTCCCTTACTATGATTAATTGCTCACACTATTCCTTTACGTATTTATAGAGTTTATCCTATATATTAATAGAATACAAACTATATTTGGGATCACATTATAGAAAATTAAATAAATATTTTTTGTTTTTTTAAGTGTATGTCTTATATATCTAATCTCATAATGACATTAGGCCTCTAGATTTCTATGTTTTATGTTATAAACCATCATGTTAAAAATAATGAAATAAAATTTATAAGAGAATCAAGTTTCTATAGAATGTATAATATTTGATCAAGATATTTTAGATAATATAATTACTCTTTTTTCTGAAATACACATGACAGATAATCACATTGAGAAAATATCATCTTCTTGTATTTCATTAACCCAAAAACCCATGACCTCAAAAAATACTTTTTACTTATAAACCATGGAATCTTGAGATTTATAAATTTTCATAGAAATCCTAGTATTTTTAAAATGGTAATAAAATTTTAATGATCTATTTTTAACCTATATCTCATATATACTATGAAGTATCCCAATAATCATGTCATGGTATATTTTACCAAATATAAACAATTAAAAACCAACTATTTTTAATGAAGAATTAAAAAAACACAACATGGTTTCCCTAATTGGTTCTTAAAATTACTAAATGCCTAATTTAAATTCAATAAAAACATGTTTGGTTCACCTCACTCTATCATGTATTACACTAAAAATATAAAAATAAGTATTTTGAATTCGAAGGTTGTTCCCATTTAACCTCAAATCCCCACTTAACCATTTGTTTTTTCTGAGATCCAAATAGATAATTGTAAACCCATTTTTTCGGTAATTCTGCCTTTTATTACGTATTTTTTATATTGATTTTGGGTAATGTTTTTAGATATTATCTTTGGTTTTGGTGTCTTTTAGAATCATTTTCAAGTGTGCATATTTTGAGTACAGTTAGGGGAATCCGTACAGCTTCTCTTCGAGGTTGTGCAAGAGAATTTAAGAATGTCTAGGTAAGTGCATGGTCAAAAAATTGTTTCTAAACACTAATAAAATAGGTAATTTTTGGATGGATGTGTTTCGCATGGTCGGAACATGGTTTTTCAAATTGTGTGTCTCCCTATGTCTCGTTCAGTATCACTCATAGAGTGGGTGCATGGTTTGTTAAATTGTGCATAACAACCATGTTATGTACTTTAATAACATAATAAATTTGTATTTTTATTCCAATTATTTCATAAAAAACTCATTTTTTTATTTTCCACCTAGTCTCTTTAACATTAGTATTTCTATAGTCAATTTTGGAATCTCCTCTTCCACTAGAACCTATTTTTAATGGATATAAGTTCATTGGATATCCAAAATGAATGGTAAGTCTCTATTTTATATCTTTATCTCTATATCTCCTAATATCTTTCCACACAAAATTTTAGATGAGATATGTTACAGAAAGATATTTAGTCAATGAATTTTTTATGATATCCTGATTGGATCAATTAAAGGAAATAAATTTAGAGCCTGAGTCTAGAGTTTTAATTGTGTAGTTCTTCATTTTTATCACCCGTTTTGATATAAGTGCCTTATCTATTTTCTCCACTTGTTCTAGAACCTAAAGAATTGGTTTTTGTTAAAAAAATATTGTATTATAAATGGAAATGTGGGATGATTATTTATGCAATATCCTTATATTTATGGTGTGGAAGACATTAGAAATTGAATGGTTTTGGAAAATCACTTTTAGTTTTTCTGTTTTAAATCATGATATTGGTTTAATGTAAGAAATAAGTTTGATTAAATTTTTTAAAGGAATGAATTGATATATATGAAATAAATGGTTGTGATAACTTGGTATATGTGTAATGGTGTTTATTAATATTCATTGGATGTGGCCATTAAATAGAACATGGTTCCATCTTAGAGGCACCAAATGGATTACCCCCAACAACATACATGGTGGATGTATAATTATGCTCATGAGTATTGGAACTATCATTGCATGAATGTGTTTTTTTTAATGTGGAATGAGTATAGAAATTGGAATAAATTGGTGGAACTATTTTCTAATTTTAATTTAATTTGATTTAGATTGGTAAAAAAATTTGATATCTCTCTATTTTGATTTAATTTTTTTAAAATTATGAGAAAATGGGTTCTTGTCCTAGTGGAATGAGTTGGAAATTCTAGTTCAGAATGCCTGAGAGTTATATTTAATCATCTCCTATATATTCACTTTAGTTAATATACATGTGTTTTTCTTCATGATACAATTAAAGTAAAGGTGTCTTCTTTCTCTTGTAGTGAATTATGGTGATATATTATCAATATCATGGTTGAATCTTGGATTAATCTTATGCGGTGGTTGGAGTGATTCCACAATAGTGTTTATACATCAAGTTTTCCTTTAGTTTTCTTGGGAAAACTTACTCTACCCTTTTTTATGTTACTATTATATAGTTGTTTTTTTGGTTTCTTATCTAATTTTTATTTTTTATAATTCATGTATCATATAGTTTATTTTTTTATTTTTTATTTTTCTTTGAAAGGTTGTGGTTTTTAAAGGGAATTCCACCGTCCGATGTTTTAGTAAGCCCTTGTAATTTATTTATGGACCTTTCTGTCACTGTAATCTCCCATAAGGTAAGTGGAACCTTGTCTCTTCCCAAGCTAGTGTTTAATATCAGTATGTTACAAATGGTCTTAGTTTTTATTAGTATATATTATTCCGATGATATCCAAGAGATAGGAAATTTCACAATTTTACATGTATAGAATTATAAGTCATATATAACCTATTTATTCTAAAAATAACATTACTAGGGTGTTTAGGGTAAAAAGGTGTTTTTAGAAACCTGTAGGATTGATTTCGTTGCATCTTTGTTGGTTTAGATGATGAGTGTAGAATATCATGCATTAGTAATGAGACATACCATTATGAATACATTGGTCATATTATATTTGATGATTTTTGGAAGTTATTGGTAATGATTATTTCTATTTATTATTTTAAATATTATAAGTCCTCAATTTTATAGTGGGGGTTGACTAAGTCATTTTGTGCAATGACTATAGGGAAATGGATTCGGTTAGAGAAGTAAGAAACCTGAAAGAAGAGGTTGCAAATAATGTGGTTTCACCTGAAAAAAATGAGAACCCATATAATGTTCAAAGTATTTTATATGCAATCTAAGATATTGACACTTGAAAATTTAAATGATGGATCAAAAAAATTAGATCATTCTATATAGTTTTAAAAATATAATCCTCTATTATTTCAAGGGGAATTCAAAACCTATAAAGGAAAAATAATGGATTAGCAGGATGAATCATATTTTTTATTTCCATAGAACCGTGGCTAATATAAAGGTCATATTATAAGTCCATATACTAGAGGGTCTTTAAATCCAATATTTAGATGTACTTGTCTAAGAAAATTGAATCAAGGACTTAAGTGGAAGGAATTTGAAGAATTATTAAAAAAATAGTTCTACTAACACACCTTAAAGATAGAAATAATGATATATTTCTACAGTCTTACATAATAAAATCTATTTGTCATAGATTATGAAAAACAATTATGAACATAGCTCATTTTTCCCTTGAATTGGTTACTAGCGTGTCCTTAAAGGAATGTTTTTTTGAGTACAGACTATGACAAACAAATCATTCTACAATAGTTCAAATTTCTATTACTAATTAAAATATTATTAAAGAGATAGTAACGAAAGTATATATTACTGGTAATATTATTGGATGAAGCATCTATTTCTACATAGGTATAGGTGGGAAATCTAATGATAGTAACAAGTGGAATATGGGAACCTGCTTTAAAGGTGGTATAATATCAAATAATGATCCCAACAGATCAATTAACATTAATCCTTTCCCTAATATCAATACTAGATGTTTCCTATTTGGTTTTTTAGAGCATAAGAATCATTATTGTATGAAAATAACCAAATAATTTCACAATTATAATCAAATGGGATGCATTCAATGTTATTTTCTTAAAAAAACAAATTTAGTTTCCATCGACACATCTCATGTGTCTTAGATATCTTATGTTTTGACTATAAATCTTGTTAGAATAGTACTCTTCCTTAGATACTAGTGATCTAGGATGATTCTAGGAACACCCCAACTCCTCAGATTATGAAACTACAATAAGGATGAAAGGAATATGAAGTAATGAGTAAGAATATGTATAGTGGAGGGAAGATAATCATGTATTATCATTGATTTCCTCAAATTTTATGAGGTTTCATACTTTTTAACTCAATGGTTATGAAATTTCTTATTCAAAACTAGATAATTATAATCTTTTATTGTTTCATGTTCCATTAATCAAATAGATTTGAATATCAATATGATGTCACACATGATGAGTATCCAAGACCCCTCAGGAAGTTAGAGTTTATGGAATTTATATGTGCATCATGTTCCATAACAATTGATGGATTTTAGTATGTTTGAGAATTTTTTATTCTATACATGGATATCCTTGACTTAATACTTAGAATGGATTGGTAAGTTTCTCCAAGTATCATATCATTTTTTAATGTCTGGTGAGTAAAGTTTAAATCTCATAATGGTGTGGTTAATCTATTTACAGGATATTGGGATGTAAATTCTGGTAAAATAAGACTTTTATCACTAATATTTTAAACTATTTATTATCAATTAGAAGTGGTAACACTAGGGAATAATGAAATAATTGAGATAAGAATTTTTTTACCATTTAGGATCGGTATCCATATATTTTTTCAAAAATTTTATCTTTCTTTTCCACCTGAAAGAGAAGTGGAATTTTTTATTGATCTTCTTCCAAGAAAAAACCCAAATTAACTTCCATTATATAGAGTTGAACCAATATAATTAAGAGAATTTAATGCCTAGTTGGATTAATTGGTAATTAAAGGTTTCATAATACCAATTACATCGTGTACGTCTACAATAGTTCTTTTCATAAATAAGGAAGATGGTTTTTTTATGAATCAATGTTTATTATCACAAAATAAATCATGTTATAATAAAGAATTTGTATCTTATTCAATGAATTGATGATATTTTTATTCAACTTAAGGGATCCAAATGGTTATTTAAAATTTATTTATGGTCTGAGTATCAATAGATTCATTTAAAAAAATGATATTATAAAAATCATATTTTAGGAGTCATTGTAGTCCTTATGAATATATGGCCATGTCAGTCTTATAGGTTCATTGATAGTTTTCATGGAATTGATTAATCGTATCTTTTAGTGGCACTTATACACTTTCGTTATGGTATTTTTGAATGACATTCTAGTATATTCTTCGACTTTAAATTACTAGGAATAACTTTTAGATATTGTGTTCATCATTTTTCAAGAGTGTTAGTCATATGAAAAATTCTCTAAATTTATTTATGGATACAATATGTTTTCTCCCATGGCTATGTCATTTTAGTAAAATTCAAATCAGTAGACATAGAAAAGATAAAATTTCTCATCTCTTGGATACTACTAAATAACATCATTGATATGTACAACTTTATAGGCTTAGATGGTTACTATTGTTGCTTCATTCAGGACATCTCACATCATGCATCATCTATTATATCACTAATTAAAAATAGTTCTCCATTCCATGAGAGTGATGATTTTTAGAAATACTTTTTATAGATTCATTATTAGTTCACTTTAGCACCAATTATTGTGTTTCCATATCCTGGGAAAGGCTATATATTTTTTGTGACACATATGGATCTTCACTGGTTATGTTCTCTTGAAAAAAAGTGTGTATATAACACATTATGATTTTGTGAATTTTTTTAGAAGAACTTAAAATTTATGATATTTTTCATTTCACACAACACTAAATAGAGTTTGTGTTATATAAAAGAACCAAGTTATTATTTCTTTTTAAAACTCACCAAGTTAATCTGTTTTTATATGCTACACTAAGATAATCTTTCACTACACACAACATTGACATGGTTTTCAATACACGCAACAATGTGTTTCTATAAAACAACATTTTATTATTATAATTATTTAAAGAATTAGTTATATTATAGTCGTTGAATTTAGTAACATGAATAGTAATAACTAATTTTAAAATATTATTTATAATTTTTTCATATAAATAAATCATATTGATTGTAAAAGATATAATTTTTGTTAAAGTATCCATATGATTGAAAATACTATTTTATCAAATGAACTACATTTTACGCCCTTATTTGAACAATAAAAAAATTAATATTTGAGATTTTTAAAATTGAATATGATAAAATAAAATTCATATTTTAATTGATAACATAAAATTTATTTTATGGTGAATTTTAGTTACTTTTCTTAAT
Source organism: Viscum album (assembly GCA_963277665.1). Classification (NCBI taxonomy): domain Eukaryota; kingdom Viridiplantae; phylum Streptophyta; class Magnoliopsida; order Santalales; family Viscaceae; genus Viscum; species Viscum album. The sequence goes on from OY728161.1 coordinate 1,837,608,489, forward strand.
AACATCATTTTTTGATTAATAGTGAAAAATACTGAATTTTAATTCAAAACTGCATTTTCATTTAATTTATTTATAAAGTCAAATTATATTTTAATTTGTTTTTAAAGTTTAATTATATTTCCTCCACTTATATGATTATAATTTGGAAAAATTAAATACATATTTTGAATCAGAATAATTTATATTGTATGAAAAGTTTAACTTAGTTTCTGACCAAAAATATTAGTGAAAGCAATTAAAATTAAATACAGTGATTAAGGTAAAAACAAGATTGCTTAGTGGTCAAACATTAATTCAAGGGGCCAAATGGCCTAGAAAATTATCCAAAAACCATTTTACAAATATATATAGACCATATTCCTACTTTTTGAATTTTATGATTTAACGGGAAACTATTTCATGAAAGTGACCTATATAATTAGCTCATAAGGGAAAAATATAAAAAAGTAACCTTCCTTTACATTAAACTTTATAAACCCTTGAAGTATGGAGAAAACAACATTAGTTTGGTTGTAGAAATTATTTTGAAATTTTAAAGAGTTTTTGTAGCCATAATAATTTATATTTAAAATTAGAGATGAATTATTTTTATTAACTTCTTAAGAAATGTCAAATGTGGTAATTATTTAGTTAATAATTAAATAAAATAAATGATACTAAAAATATTAAAATTAAATTAAATTAATTTCCTTTTTTTATTTTTAATACCCTATATTTCCATGTAATTGTTTTTGAAATATTAAATGGGATTATTTCGAGACTAAACTCTAAGACAATACTTAATTTTGAGGCCCAGAGTGCCCAGAACGCATTTTTGAACTATTTTTTAGGTTAATTTAATAAATGTGTGTGTGGTTTTTTCTAACAATTAAACTGGTGTGCAGATAAAAAATCTGAGGGTACTATTCAACTTAGAGCATTTGAATTCTCCTAAAAATGACCTAACAATGACCAGCGCGGGCTAATAGAGGAAATTATTTTTTGGCCGCAAATAAAATAATTAAGTAATAATTATTTTATTTTCATATCTTTATAAGTATGAAACGGTAACTTGTATTGAAAATCTAAGAGTACCATTGAGCTCGTGAGGGCGTGTTTCCCTTAGGCAGAGCTTAAACTTGACCGGTGTGGGTCGAGGGTGAAAGTTAATTTTTAGACCATTGAGAAGAAAAAAATTAAATTACTTAAAAAGTTATTTTAATGGTTTTCTTCATCATTGAGCAGTGGAACGTCATTGTAGTGGTGCAGTGATGAGGTGATGATGAATCTCATTAATGAACCTCATTAATGAGTCAGCATAACGATGTTACAACGTAGCATCACAAAAGCGCGAATTCATGTTTGTCAATTAATAACCTAACAAGAAATTCAAGATTGTTGGAACAATCTTGGAATTTCTCTAAGGCTTTGGTGGGTGGTGATGAAGAAGGACAAACTCCCATTATTTTACCCTTCAGGAAATCATTAGAAACTGTGGGATGCAGATCAAGAATGAGAAATGGAGGCGTGTGATCTCATTCTTCCTCGACCAACAATTCTATTCCTAATAGGGGGTTTTATTTTCAGTGAATTTTATATTTTCCCTATTTTTTCTTTTAAACGATGAATGCAGGTTATCTTACAAAAAATTTATCCCACATATTGATCATTCATGCAGGAAGGTTAATGATGTGGGGTAAAAAGGGGATATCTTTTTCAGTGATTATTCCACCTTATTTCTAGGTTCTTCCAGGTCCTTCTAACAAGAATACATCCATGTCAACATGAACAAAGACCTGGATCATTATTTGGGTCTTTATATATGTGACTGCATCCCCTCCTACAGCAGCACTAGGCCCCGGAACCCCAGCCACGATGACACCAGGTCGTGGCACTCCGACCGCGGCGGCACCAAGCCGCGACACCACTGCCGAGGCGGCAGGTGGGAGGCAGTTCACTAGCAGTGTGTTGTTGGAGTGATAGGGGATGCCGACAGGGAGGCCAGCAGTAGGCGAATGTGGCCACCCAACAACGTCGGAGGCACCACGTGGTCTGCAGACCACAGAAGCGAGCTGGACCCACGACAAAGCAGTGGGCCACACCAGGGAAGCCGTTCTGGGTGAGAAGCCATGTGCAAGAGGGTCGGGACGCTATGGAACCAACATTGGAGGAGTATACCATGACAGAAGGTCAAATATGGTGGCTGGAACATGATCCCCATGTGTTGGTAATGGGCAACCAGCCTCAGCCAGCTGCGTAAGACACTAACTGGATGCCCAGAGAGTGACCGGGTAGAAGGATAACATACCTGCCATGTGGGTCGGTCAGTGGAATGAACAAGGGAGATGGGAAGCCTAGTATGGACAAGATCCATCATTCCAATTTGGGTCTGGCTGATGAGAAAAACCAGGACACTGGGTGGACCAGTCATGGAAAGAACTAGCCTGCTAGTTGCGGGCCGGGCCGGAAGAAATCGAATATATGGGAGACCCGATGGGCTAGACCCACAATCGAACTAGGCTGGGTCGAGAAAATCCCAATAGGCCAGACCAGGTGTCCAGGCCAGACTAGGATGGCCCAAACCCCACTGGGTTGGGTCATACGGGGCCCCCAGGCCGGGTAGGTTGGGTCGGTCTGATCAGGTCTATCTGGGCTCGAACACAACCGTCCCATGTTTTCTAAAATTCCAATATCGTTCAGACCGGGTGTCCGATTGATGCACCATCAACGGTATTGGGACCCTTGCAATGATATATTCCATTGGGCATACTCTATGTGAGATTTCGTGTAAGTATAGATGCAACCAATGACTTGAGGTTTAGATTCTCTAGGAATCAAGCGTGCAACGAGCAGGAATCCTATGTTTGGATGTGATGTGAAAGATATGAAAAGCGAGTCTTAGTGATCCAGCGGGCCAAGAGAGGAGTGTGTATTAGTGATCTAGTTGTAAAATAGATAAGTGGATCTTAGTGATCGAGCTGGACAAGAGAGGAGCTGGTCTTAGTTATCTATCTGGCCTAGAGGCAAGCGGGTCGTTGTGATCCACCTAGCATAGATACGAGAAGGTCTAACTAATCTAGCTGGACCAGATACAAGCGGGTCTAAGTGATCCAGCTGGCACATAGATGAGAGTGTCTAAGTGATTCATCTTTCCCTAGATATGAGTGAGTCATAGTGATCCAGCTGGACCAGGTGATGAGCGGGCCCAGATGATGAATCCCTCATTAGTACGCATAGTCAACCTTACGACTGATAATTATACTTCCTAGGTTTTGAGTTATACCTGGTGGGAGCTGTTTTGATTTGTGGTTATGTTCTATGCTCTTTCCTTAGTGGATTGGGGCCCTATTGAGTATTGTGTTACTCAACCCTTCACGGACTTCAGTCGCACATGTCGTGTCTTGAGCAGACAACCGGCGCCTTGACAGAGTACTCGGTGGCCTTAGACTAGCCAGTTCCCTGTGAGATCAGGCAGGCATGGCATACTTCTACTTCTTCTGGAAGCTACTCTACACTTACCTATCAGGTTTTGTTTTCTGCGGACAGATTATCAGTGATATTGTACTACCTTATATTAGTGGTTGTCTTTTGTTGGGTTTGTATTCTGACCCATTTACTTTTAGTTTGTATTGTACTCATAGTAGTTGTATTGTGATAGTTGTGGTTTACTTACTATTTAGCTTTCCCCAGTTTGAGCTTTGTGTGTGTATAGGTTTAATGGAAAATGACTTCCCTATTTGGTATATGCCTATTCGGGGCTACTTGCCAGCCCCTGGCCTATAGAAGGAGGGCATGGGGTAGTCACAACATGGGTCCTAGGGGACGAGTCCTGAAAATTGGTATCATAGGTGTTCATCTCAACCAGAAAAACTAAGAGCCTGTAATATTCATGGGGAAATAGTGTTAAGTGTTTCGAGTTCGGTTTTCTAGCCATGGAGTCCTGTATTTTTGCAGTAGCTGACGTATCCATACACCATGACCCTAAATTCGGCTTTCTGACTCGGTACAAGAAAACACTAGTTGCATACGACATTGAATGTTTTCTCATGATCTTTATGACTGAGATTTATCTCACCGATTATAATCTATTAATTGTGGTTCATCTTGATCTATTTCAGGATGCCCCCACACAAACAGCCATCTAGGATTCCAGTGTGTGACCACAAGGATGGTCCACAATGTGATGAGGGTTTGGAACATGGACTGTTTCCCGAGAAGGAACCTTTGGGTGGTGTCCCAGTGATACCACCACAAGTTGGTCCGAATTTACTACTGGTGCTACAGATAGAGTATGAAATTAGGCTTGGTGCCTTAAACAATTTACAGCAACAGAGAACTCGAAGGTTCATGGGAGTGATAGATCTTTCGGTCACTAATTATTGGTTGGAGGTGGTGATGTGAGTCTTCTGCTTAGTGAGGACGCCACTTGACCAGATGGTGGTTCTAACTCTGAGCCTTATGCTAAGCTCAGTGGGGAGATGGTGGAGTTTGACCATTCAGGATCACAAGGAGGTGATTGTCACCTATGATGACTTTGAGTGGATTTTTATGGAAGAGTTATTCCCCATGACATTGTGATTTGTGTGCATACAAGAGATGTTTCACTTACTCCAGGGCAGCTTAACAGTGTTTCTATACTCTATGAGGTTCACAAACCTCTTCAATTACTATACATATTTGGTGTGTGACCCTTTATTCAGGGCCCAGACCTTTTAGGATAGACTCTGATAGGATATCATTTCATCAATGATTGTCCTCAACATCCCTACGTAGGGTGGAGTGCTAGAGATAGCTCGACTAGTAGTGAGCTTCCTCATAGAGAAGGCACTGATGGGGGGATCCACCACCAAGTGATAGGTGGCTGAGTCATCTGTGGTGGTCATCCAAAAAATGACGCAAAGTTCCAAGTAGGATAGACCATCCATAGGATGACCCTAGGATTTAGAGTCACCGGTAAGAGACCATCGGGACGGTGGGAGTCAGCATAGGAGTAGTGTGTGCTACTCGTGCGGCGGGCAGGGACACATGCCTTGTGACTACCCAACCCTCCGCACAAAAGATGAGTGGACGATCGAAGCGCCACTAAGGCAGCAGCAGAGGTTCAAGCGAGGTTTTCTATAGGGAAGCCGACATGGAAGGGGAGTGGGAAGAGTGGAATGAGGTGGACAAGGGTTTGAGGTGATACCACCACCATCCCCAGGTGGTAAAAAACGGGCTCTGAGAGTCAGTGGATAGGGGCGTGTCTAGCTTCAGGAAATGAATGCCTACCAACACAACACTCTAAAGATGATTATAGGTACGATATGTGTCCTACCCACTTTAGATGCAGATCTTATAGACAGAGGTGCTAGTCACACTTTCCTTTTCACTGAACTTATTCGATTCTTGATGATTCTTATAAAGTAATTGGATCAATCTTTATGGTTAGATACACCAATGGGAGAGAATTTGGTGATTACACAGTGGTTCTAGAAGTGTGAGCTTACTCTAGGAGGAGAGATCATTGGTTGGGATATCCTAGTAGCGGTGTTGAGGCCTTACAACAGTGGATATCCAAATTTCATGCCCAGATTAACTAATTTAGGCACATAGTGTAGTATTTCCACAAGGATGGGACAAGGTTTTCCTTCACCAGTGAGAAGGGAGCCCTTGCAGCAAGGAATGGACTCACACATGGGAGGGTGTAGCCGATCACATATCAGTTGGATAGAATGACTCTCGGTATAGTGTGTGAGAAGATTCTATAGTTTCTTGTAGTCATGGACGAGTATGAGGACGTCTTTCTAGAAGATGTTCCAGGACTACCTTCCTGTAGAGTGGTAGACTTCTACATTGATCTGTACCTTAGAATGGAACCGATATCCACACCATCATATCATATGGATCCCGAAGAGCTCTGGGGGATAAGGGTATAGTTGGAGGATTTATAAAGGAAGGGTCTCATAAGGACCAGTGTTTCACGTTGGGCAGACCGAGTGTTGTTTTCCAAGAAGGCTAACAGAATCTTGAGGTTATGAGTGGACTTCTATCACTAGAACCATGTGATCATGAAGAACAAGTATCCTCTACAAAGTATTGGAGAGTTGTTCGATCAACTGAAGGGAGCGGGATGGTTCTCGAAGATAGACCTCAGATCAGGTTATCCCCAACTTTGAGTATGAGATGAGGACATCTCGAAGACAGCTTTCAAATGTTTCTACGACCACTATGAGTACTTAGTGATGTCTCCTAAAATGGATAATTCCCTATTATTTTTCATGGGTCTCATGAATAGGACCATCCAACCATATTTAGACTAGTTTTTACTAGTCTTCATTGATGACATCTTGGTTTATTCAGCATCCGAGGGGAGCACATGATAGACTAGAGGATGGTTCTGGAGACACTCTGAGAGCACCAAAATTATGGAAAGCTCTCAAAGTGTGAGTTATGGATACAAAATTACCACTTCCAGACACATGTCTTCTCTGAGGCTAGAGTTGTGGAGGACCTAGATAAGATCTAGGTGGAGCTTTCTTTGGAGCCACCCAAGATCGTTACTGAGATGCAGAGTTTCCTTGGGTTGGTTGGGTACTGTCGAAGGTTTGTACTTGACTTCTCCAGAGTGGTATCACCCATGATAGCATTTATGAAGAAGGGAAAACCATTCGTGTGGACATAAGGATGTTTATAGAGATTTTAGTAGCTAAGGTAGAGTTTGATGAGTGCTCCTATCTTGAGGCTGTCAGATGAGGGTGCCGACTACGTGGTGTACTGTGACGCATAATGAATTGGGATCGGTTGTGTCATGATGCAATGGAAATTAGTGATTTCATATGTATCATGATAGTTGATACCACATGAGTAGAACTATGTGACTCATGACCTTGAGATAGCAGTGGTAGTCATCACACTAAAGATGTGGCGACACGACCTTATAGGCGAACGATTTATCATCTAATTTTTCCAAAAGAGTCTCAAGTATTTCTTTTCACAGAACGATTTGAATCAAAGATAGATATATTGGCTAGATTTCTTCCAGGACAATGACTTCGAGATAGTCTATACTCCTGGAAAGGGGAACGTGGTGGTAGATGATCTCTGAAAGAGATTGAGTTTATAACTACTGAATGAGGCCTCATAGCAGTTGGCCTCGATTCAGATATCTTTTTTGGATATAGATGATGCATCTTATCTTTAGTCGATGGTAGTTTCCCCTCCACTCTTACAGAAAGTCAGGGAGGTGAAACTTGGAGATTCTAGCTGTGAGAAAACATGTGCCAAGATGTCGAAAGGGCATCCCCTATAGGATATTTTAAAGGTGGGAGCATGTCAACCTTTTTAAGGGACACACCATAGAACCTATTGAATTGTGGGAGGAGGTGTTAAAGGAGTTCTATACATACCCTTTGAAACTACATCCAAGTATGGTGAAGATGTACCAAGACCTCTAACGTTAGTATTGGTCGCCGGGGGTGAAGAAGGTTTTAGAAGAGTTTGTCTTGAGATGCCTCACTTCTCAGCAAGTGATGGATAAGCAACAAGTTACAGTAGGTTTGACACAACCCCTCAAGGTACCATAGTGGAAGTGGGATAGAATATCTATGGACTTCGTGAAAGGGCTTACCACATATGTCTCGGGGGCACGATATCATTTGGGTGATCGTAGACCAACTCACCAAGTTGGCCCACTTCCTACCCATTCAAGAGAAAGGATTAGTAGAGAGCTTAGGACTCCTCTACATTTAGGAGATAGTTCTACTCCATTGATTCCCATTTACGATAGTATCATATCATGAGACATAATTTACATTATGATTTTGGAATGTATTGTAGGAGGATTTGGGTATCAATTGTGCTTGAGCACAACCTTTCACCCATAGACTGATGGTCAGATGGAGTAGACCATACATACCTTTGAGTACATGATTTTTTCTTGTGTCCTTGATTTTGGTCACATTTGGGAGGACCACCTACCACCGGTGGATTTTTCATACAACAACAGATACCACTCCACCATCAGTATGGAACCATTTGAGGCACTATATGGACGACCATGCAGGTCATTGTTCTGCTGGACATACCCATGGGAGTCAATACTCTTGGATCCAAATATGGTACATGGTTCCACTAAGAATTATTAGGTCATCCGAGATCAGATGAAGACTACATAGAGCTGACAGAAGTCCTATGCGGGTAGGCGATGGAGAGTCTTGGAGTTTATAGAGGGAACAAGATCTTCCTATGAGTCTCTCCTTGATGATGGATATGGAGATTTAGTTGGGGTGACAAGTTATCTCCATGGTCTATTCGGATATTCATGATACTGCATATAGTGGGCGAGGTGGTGTACTGCTTGGATCTACTACCACAGTTAGAGAGGGTGCACGATGTCTTCCACATATTAGAGATGAGGAGATATGTTCATGAACCTTCTCGCGTCATCGATCATAGCAAGCTGGAGATTGATGATGGGGAAACATTCGCATAGTACTCAGTGGAGATAGAGGATCGACAGGAGACGATCCTTCATGGGCGGTCGATTCCTCTGGTTCGTGTCTATTGGTATCACATGAATCTCTAGGAGAGAACGTGGGAGAGGGCGGTTCAGATTCTTTCTAAGAACCGCCATTTTTTGGATTATCCATTGTTTTGGCTTATGAGGATGTAAATACCTAGGGGTAGTAATGTAATACCTTGTAATTCCATGTAATTTTTATCTGAAAAATGAAATGCACTTATTTTGAGACTAGGCACTGAGATGGCATGTAATTTTGAGTCCCGGAGTGGCCAAAATGCATTTTTGGACTATTTATGAGGTTCATTAAAAAACGTGTGAGTGGGTTTTTGTAACTTTTAAACCAGTGCATGGATAAATAATCATAGGGCAGTGTTGAACTCAGAGCATTGGGATTCACCTAAAAAGGACCTAACATTGGTCGGTGTGGGCCAATAGTGGAAATTAATTTTTGGTCGTAAATTAAATTTTTACGTAAGAATTATTTTATTTTCAAATATTTATAACTCATAAATGGTAACTCAGATTGGAAATAAGTGATTATCATTGAAATTGTTAGGGAGGGTTTCACTGAGACAGAGCTTAACCTTGACAGGAGAAGGTCTAGGGTGAAAGTTAATTTTCTAAATATATGGATGAAAAAAATTAAATAACATAAAAAGTTATTTTAATTGTAATCTTCATCATTGAGAAGTGTCATGTGAGCATTGCATAGTAGCGATGAGGTGATGATGAATCTCATTAATGAACCTAATTAATGAGTCTGTGTAACGACACTACAAAATAGTGTAATAGAAATTCTGATTAACGTTTTTCAATTAATATCCTAACAAGAAATTCAATATTGTTGTCACAATACTTGAATTTCTCTGAGGCTTTGGTGGGTTTTGATGGCGAATGAAGAACGCCTCTTCTTCTGACCTTTGGGAAATCGCTAGAAACTATGGGATACCAATCAAGAATGATGAACGGAGGAGCGCAATCATGTTCTTCCTCGACCAAAAATTCTATCCAAGGTAGGGGTTTTATTTAAATGAAATTTTTCTTTTCCTCATTCTTTATTTTAAACTATGAATGCGGGTTAAGTCACAAACAAGTTAACTCACTGATCATTAATTCTTACAGGGAGGTTAATTTTGTGGGATAAAAAGGGAATATCTTTTTCTATGATTAATCAACCATTTTTCTTAGTTATTCATTACCATGATAACAAGAAAGCATCTGGTTCAACACAAACAAAGACCTAGATTTTTCTTTGGGTGTTTCTGTGTGTGACTCCTTCCCCTACTCTATCCTTTTACCCTTCTCATTTTTCATGATGAAACGGTGGCAGTGCATCTGTCGAGGAGACACCAGCAAGAAGGGTCTCATCCAGGTGGACCACATAACTGGTGAGAGGTCAGACACCCAATGGCAGCACCCCTGCTATGGCAGCAGGTGGGAGGTGGCGTGCTGGAAGTACCTTGCAGAAAAGATATGGGCCTCCAGCACTGAGGCCAGCAGGAGGTGGACGTGGCCACTTGGCTACATCAGAGGCACCACGCTATCCACGTATAGTGGCGGATAGCTAGACCCGCAGCAAAGCTGTATCCCACACAGGGGAAACTGATACGCATGAGCGGACCAGTGGGGGAGGGTGGCACCACTGGGGCATCACGTTGAAGGAGAGGCCCACGATGGTGGGCCATGGTAGGTGGATGGAATGCGGTCCCGACATGACTACATGTAGAGAAAGTTAGGCTGGCATCATATGGTCATGGGCAGCATGAACCCGATGCCCAACAGGCGTCTGAATAGGGGGAGAACTGGCCCACCCTGTGGGTCGGGATGGTGGTGCGAACCGGCCTAGTGGGCGGCCCGGGCTGGAGAAGTGTCATCCTGCCAATGTGGGTAGGGCAGATAAGACCGATCAAGCCACTGGGAAGCTTGGGCTGGGAAAGAACTGGACCACCAGTTGTAGGTCGGGCTGAATGAAACCGGGTCGCTGGTGACCCAGCGGGCTGGACCCACAACCAAACTGGGCCGAGTCTGACAAAGCCCAATGGTCATGGCCCTGTGACCAGGCCGGACCGGGCTAGACCATACAACACCAGTTCTAGTCAAGTCGGTCAAACCAGTTTGGGACATGCAGAAACACTTGGTCGAATTGATCGGGTTGGTCCGACCATATCGGACCAGGTCCAGACACAACTAGACCCTCTTTACTAAAACACCAATATCATTCAAAATGGGCATCTAATTGATGCGTATTCTACGGAATTGGGACCCTTGCAACGATACGGTCATTTGATAATAATCTAAGTGAGATTTAATGGTAGTTTAGATGTAAATGATTGGTTGAGGAATAGATTCTCTCAGAATCAAGTGCTCTATGATCAGGAAACCTACGGTTGGATGTGACATGGAGGATATGACAAGAGGGTCTTAGTGATTCAGCTAGCCAAGAGAGGAGCCGATCTTAGTGATACAGCTGTCCAAGAGATGAGTCAGTCTTAGTTATCCAGCTAGCCTAGTGACGAGCGGGTCTTAGTGATCGAGATGGCCCAGAGACAAGTGGGTCTAAGTGATCCAGTTATCCCAGAGACGAGTGGGTCTAATTAATCTAGTCGGCCCAAAGACGATTTGGTCTAAGTGATCTAGTTGTCCCCAGAGATGAGCGGGTATCAGTGATCCAGCTGGACCATGGGATGAGAGGGCCTAAATAATGAAACCCTTAGTAGTATGAATGTTCATTTTTACGACTGATAATTATACATCCTATACATTGAGGTATAACTAGTGTGAGCTATTTTTCTTTATGACCGCGCTTTGTGGTTTTGATTTTTGGTTATGATTTGTGGTCTTTCCTTTATGGATTGGGGACCCAACTGAATATTGTGTTACTCACCCCTATATGGGATTCACTCACATGTGTCATGTCTTGTGCATATGAATGATTCCTTGACAGTGTACTAGGTGGGCTAGGACCAGGTGGTGCTCAGTGAGATTAGGCAGGCGGGGTATACTTCTATGACTTTTGGCAGCTACTCTACACTTACCCATCAAGTGGTGTTTTCAGGGAACGGCTTATCGGCGACCTTGTACTCCCTTTTTTGCAGTTTCCTTTTGTTGGGTTTGTATTCTAGACCATTTTCTTTCAGTTTGTATTGTACTCATAGTAGTTTTCTTGTGACAGTTTTGGTTTACTTAGTGTTTACCTTTCCACATTTTTATCTTTGTCCCTGCGTACAGGTTTAAAGGCAAATTCCTTCCCTTTTTGCGATATGCCTATTTGGAGCTAGTCACTGGCCCCTAACCTATGGACAGTGGGCTTGGGGTAGTCACGACATGGGCCCTGGGGGATGGCTTGTGACATTATATAATTCTTTTAGATTAATATATCTTTTGACATTGGTGTTAACATAATATATTCAAATTCCATATTTTTCTTTATATTTTTTAAATTTCCATGAAGTAAACAATTTCATAATTGATATTAATGTTATATTATAATAAATGATATTTTATTAAAATATTTAAAATTAAATAAAATTATATATTAGGAATAATTATTTTTAAATATTATTAAATATGAAAATTTTCTATTAATGGACCAATTTATGTTTTCTAATTATCATATTGACCTTCAAATAGCAAAAAAAATTAGAACAGTTTGGGTTAAAGTAGTATTTTGCGTGTTACATGCATTTTTTTAAATCATTTTTAGTCTCAATTGTTAAATTACTTAAGCTATAAAACTAGTTAACTTAATAAAAAACCAAAATCATAGAAGTGGGAAAAGCATATAATTTAAGGAACAAAATTTTAAAAATTCAATTATTTTTGAGTGGTGGATGTTTCTATCAACCATAATTCCCCTTCACTCCATTATTTTTCTATTTTTTGGGCACTTGAGGTAAGGTAGACCTCTAAATAGTTTTTACCTTTATATATTTATAATAATGGCATGCCTCCTCCTCTATAAAAAAGGCATTCGCTCTTCCCCTTAATCACACCTCTATAGCCACATTGGATCATAAAAACCAATCCCAAATAATATACCAATTTCTATAACTTAATCCTAGATTCCTAACATTGGTAATAAAACCAACCATGGAATCCCTTTTGTGCAAACCAAAAGGAGTTACCCAAAGAAGAGGTAACATCCTTCAGCAACACTTTTGATGGATTATTTTCTCTACAAAATAAATTATTCTTATTATATAATTGTATAATAACTTGTGCTCCCTAAATATACTAATATTATGTTATTATAAGTTTTATACCTACACATACACATAATTCCATTAAATGGGTTACAAAATTATCATTCGTGTGTACGGCGGACTACCGCCTCATGAAACATCATCGTTTGTTTTTATTTTACCACCTATCATAGTTGGGGATCATTATGAACATACTATTTTTATATGATATATATGATATTAATGATGTATTTATGAATCTTTAATTATTATATAAAATATACATTCATGCTTTCCATTATTTTTAAATACGATAACTTCATTTTTGGACATGTGGACTACCGTCTCCTAAAAGTGATGTGATTCGTTCACACTTTACATTGAATGTATTAATAATGGATTTAGTAAATTTATATGATATTTTGGAAACAATAACACTACTTTAATTATATAAGTATATATACATAAACATATATTTCGTTTAGTTTCTTTATTTTAATAAGATAAGAAAACGAAAACAATGTTCCTTTGTATTTATGGCCTACCATCTCCAAGAACAGTGTATTCCATTTAATATTTATATAATTTTTAGATTATTATAAATATTTATATACTAAATATAAATGATATTTCTGTCATGTTTTACATTTTAAAAATAATAAAATCATTTTCTATGTAATTGGAACAAAAATAACAAGTCAAAATATATATAAAAAACAAAGCGGATATTACCTAAAACTAAACATTTACATGGAATTGTTAATAAACGGGTAATATAAAGTCATAATAAAATCATATTTATTATTATATATAATAATATTCTTATTTAGTGGATCTATAATAAACATAAATTTATTATACAGGGGTTTTGAATGTGTTTGAACAAAGTCAAGACCTACAGTAAGGGTTTTCTAATATCACTTTTTATATTCATGAGATTCAAGTCATGTTCACCGCTCATTTATTTTTGTGTTGTATATACTATAAAATATTGTATTATATGATAATTATACTTAAATTTTAGGTAATTTACATGTCCATTTTATGATCTCTCTTTCCTATGGTTTACGGTTCAAAGTTACCAAATTTGTACGGTAATTTTGTCTCAAGTTTCCTTCTTTGTGACACATGTTATTTCATGAACCTATATTCTTCTAAGAGGTGTATATACTACCCTTTAACATTTTATATCACTAATATTATTATTTTCATGATAATATGTAATTGTATTATCTCATGGGTATTATGGTTTAAAGTTACCAAATTGGTAAGAGTCTATTGTTAAAATCTCATCATTTATCAGGATTGTTTACAATTATAATAACATAATATTAGTATATTTAAAGAACATAAGTTATTATGAAATTATATATTAATAATAATTTAGTTTTTGGAGAAAAAAATCCAATAAAAGTGTTGTTGAAGGATGTTTCCTCTTCTTTGGGTAACTCATTTTGGTTTTCACCAAATGAATTCCTTGGTTGGTTGTATTCCCAATGTTAGGACTCTAGGATTATGTTATAGAAGTTGGTATATTATTTGGGATGGGTTTTTATGATCCAATTTGGCTATAACGGTTTGAGGAAGGGGAAGATTGAATGCATTTTTTATAAAGGAAGAGGGGTGACATTATTATAAATACAGAAAGGTAAACACTATTTGGAGGTCCCCCTTACCTCAAGTTCCTATAAAATAGAAAAATAATGGAGTAATGGGATATTATGGTCGATAAAAACATCCAGTACACAAAAATAAGTGAATTTTTTTTAAAAAATTACTTAAATTGTATGTTTCCCCACTTTTATGATTTTGTTTTTTGTTACTTACTTTAATTTAGTCTTAATTTTTAAATTACTTAATTTATAAAACTAGTTACCTTAATAAAAAACCAAAATCATTGAAGTGGGGAAACATAGAAGTTAAAGAACAAAATTTTAAAAATTCACTTATTTTTGTGTGGTGGATGTTTTTATCGACCATAATTCCCCTTTAATCCATTATTTTTCTATTTCTTAGGAACTTGAGGTAAGGGAGACCTCTAAATAGTGTTGACATTTCATTATTTATAATAATGTCACCCCTCTTACTCAATAAAAAAGGCTTTCTCTCTTCCCCTTCCACACACCTCTATAGCCACATTGGATCATTAAAACCCATACCAAATAATCTAACAACTTATATATCTTAATCCTCAAGACCTAACATTGGGAATAAAACCAACCAAGGAATCCCTTGGTGAAAACCAAAATGAGTTACCAAAATAAGAGGTAACATCCTTCAACAACACTTTTGTTGGATTTTTTTCTCCACAAAGTAAATTATTCTTATTATACAATTATATATTAAATTATGTTCCATAAATATACTAATATTATGTTATTATAAGTTTTATACTTTCACCTACACAAAATTTCATAAAATGGGTAAAACAAATATCATTCGTGTGTAGGACGGACTATTGCCTCGTGAAACATCGTTGTTTGTTTTTCCTTTACCACCTATCATGGTTGGGGATCATGATTAACACACTATTTGTATATGATATATGTGATATTTATGATGTATTTATTCTTCTATAATTATTATTTAAAATATACTTTCATGCTTTCCATTTTGTGTAAATACGATAACTTCATTTTTGGACATGTGGACTACCATCTCCTCAAAGCGATGTGATTCTTTCACACTTTACACTAAATGTATCAAGTATGGGTTTAGTAAATTTATATGATATTTAAGACATAATAACACTACTTTAATTATATATATATTTATATATATATACATACACATATATTTCATTTACTTTCTTTCTTTTAATATGATAAGAAAACGGAAACAACGTTCCTGCGTATTTACGACGTACCATCTCCAAGAACAGTGTATTCCATTTTATATTTATATATTTAATAGATTATTATAAATATTTATATACTGAATATAAATTATATTTATATCATTATTTACATTTTAAATATAATAAAATCATTTTCTAATTAATTGGATAAAAAATAACAAGTCAAAATATAGATAAAAAACAAAGCGGATATTACCTAAAACTAAAAGTTAACATGGAATTGGTAATAAACAGGTAATATAAAGTCATAATAAAATAATAATTGGTATTATATATAACAATATTCTTATGTGGTGGATCTATAATAATCTTAAATTTATTATACAGGGGGTTTGAATGTGTATGAACAATATAAAGACTTAATGTAAGAGTTTTCTCATCTCGCTTTTTTATATTCATGAGATACATGTCATGTTCACCACTCATTTATTTTTGTGTGGTGTATATAATATAAATAAATGTATTATATGATAATTATACTTAAATTTAAGGTAATTTACTTATCCATTTTATGATCTCTATTTCCCTGGGTTTATGGTTCAAAGTTACCAAATCTGTAGGGTAATTTCGTCTCAAGTTGCCTTCTTTGAGACACGTGTAATTTCATGAACCTATACTCTTCTACGAGATGTATATACTTCCCTTTAACATGTTATATTATTAATATTATTATTTTCATGACAATATGTAATTTTATTATCTCATTGGTATTATGGTTTGAAGTTAACCAATTGGTAAGAGTTTATTGTAAAAATATCATCATTTATCATGATTGTATTCAATTATGCTAGAATTGATGGAATTTTATGTTCCATATCTCAATATTTATCTTGTATTATGTTCTACTATTATTATTCATGTTATATAAAATTAATTATATCATTTTTTAACTCTTTTTCACTTAAGATGATTATGAAAACAAATTATGAAAATTCGATTTTATTTCCCCTTTCGATCTTAAATCCTTGTTCTTTCAAAACTGTGTTTCTAAAAATGATTTCAAAAAATATTCATGATTATACTATGATCATTAAGAAGAATTTTGACCAATTTTTTACCTTTTCAAAAATTGGTTTTAAAATTAGTATTCTTGTCATTTTCCAATCAAGGCACTTTTCTTCACTTTTTAAGGTGCAAAAATGAATGATCAACATGTATGTACATACCCTCTATCAGGACCATAATTTCTTTGAAGTTTCCTCTGAAATTTTACAAGGTAATTTTTAAAGAATATTTTTTCCTTATATTCTATAAATTTTTTGTTTTTAAATTGGATTTCAAAGAAAATTTTTGAAAAAAATGTTTTATTTTTAAAAGCATATTTAATGATTTTCAAGGCATCCATTATATGTTTTGAAAAGGTTATTTTCAAAAGAAAATTATTTAACATATTTCATGTTTTATTTATAAGTTATCAAAGACATTTTCTAGAGAAATGTTTTCAAGATGATTCAATGTTTTATTTTTATGTTTTCAGTTTATTTTCAAATAAAAAACTTGTCAAAATTCTTAATGTTTTAAAAACAATTTTCTAAATAGGAAAAGTTATTTTCCTCATGAAATATTTTAAATTAAATAGTAAATATTTATTTTCAAGAAATTTATTTTTGAAATATATTTATGAAATAGATTTTTAAAGAAATTTTATTTTCATGAAGAAATAATCCACGTGGTCTTTCAAAATATTTCTCCATCCTAGATTCAATACTTTGTTATAGTGTATTGTTTACAAGGGGTATGATCTGAGAATAAAATTCATATTTTTTTCTTAAATAGTTTATTTTTTAATGGAATGGTGTTTATGAAAACTTTTTTTCTTACATGGGTTAAATACTTTTTAAAATTGATTATTTTCACAGGTTATTCTTTGATGAAATGATTATGTGACCTATCTATTTTCCATAGGTAATGAAGTGATGAAATGTTTATGACACCCCTTTAATTTCCTGGGATATGATATGATTTTTATAAAACCTATATCCTTTTATAGGTCATGATATTGTGAAATTTTCTTTATATTGTGGAACATTTATGTATGATTTTATTATGTGATGGGTGAGACCTATATCTCCCTCCAATTCATTGGGAAAATATTTATATCTTATGAGATAATTATGGGGAACAAGTTAACTGGATTTATCCACTATGGGAAGAAAGGAAAACTTGATCCACCATGGGAAGAAGGGAAAATCTGATCCATTAGGGGGATATGGGAGAAACCTAATCCCTTATATGGAAATTACTATGACTGGGGATGGTGGTGTGTCTCTCCCAACAGGTATAGTCTCCATGAAGTTCCCTAATATATTTTTGAAATGCACATTAACTCATAGAGAATGATATTAAATGTTTATGTGTTTTCCACAAATTATATGTTTGATTCCATTGATATGATCTAATTTTTAATGCTCTTGATTCCTTTATGATTCATGTATTTTGAATTGCCAACATTTATTCCATCACTCACGTATATGATCTTAGATATGAATGGTATAATCTTCAAATTTTATTCTCATGTTCACATACCCTTATGATCATATTATTCTTACGTATCTTCTTTATTTTTCTATACTTGGAATATCATCTCACCCCTTATTATATTTCCCTTCCCCCAAGTTATGAAGAAATATTTTAAGTATTAGTACTAAAGGGGAAGATCTTTTTGGGAACCAATGAATATATTTCACCATGTTATAACATTTTTTCATGTTTCTAAAGACATTATACATTTACTGTCCTCGGGAATCTATTTTTGTAATGTTATGAATATTTATCTAAATTAATGTAATATCAATGTATGTTAAGCTTATGTATCTATAGTTGGTATTAAAGTAAAGGTTTATTCAACATTTGGAAACTGGGATGAGAAAACTTTTGTAAGATATCTAGGAATATTTCTATGAATATGTATAGGGATGTCTCTAAGGATAAACCTAATGTCTCATTCATTTAAAATAATGTCTCACAATTTTGACATACTATAAGATAATTTTCATGATTATGTGGTTTTTCAATATGATATATTTTCTCAGACAATGCTTTTTGGTTTTTACCAATAGTAGGAATGAGAATGAATTGCGTTAATGTTGAATATGATAGAAAATTTTCAGACATGTAGAAAAATGGGATGATCACTAGAGTGAAGTATATTTTGATTGTGCCTAATTAGTTTTCACATAACAGGATTAACAATGTGTACCTTTTCCAACTCTCATAATCACCAAATAATAGAAGTTGTGAGTTCACTAAGATTTCAGGTAATGGAGACCATGGAGGAAAGAAGATTCAGTTTTCTTCATGTCAAGAATGTAGAAAGAATCACCCAAGGGAATGTCTTAGAGTAATAAGAAGTTGTTATGACTGTGGAAAAGAAGGACACAAAGTAACTACAAAGGAAAAAATTAAGAGTCTTGTTAACGCATTGGATGGTAATATTGGCCTCCCTAAGACATCATTGATAGTTAAATGATTAAAGTGTGGAATGAAATTTCATTATGAAAATATAGGTCCTGAGTGGAAAGATCAAGAATAAAATGAGTATGATGATATGAGTAATGGTTATATCTTATAATAATGATGATACTTCGGGTGAAATATGAAATGAAATAGGTATTAAGTAATAGGTTGAGGTAGACTTGTTAATGTCTTAATGAAAGAGTGGAATAATATAAGAATTTATGTATTTGGATTTAATAATTATGATATAAGGATTGTTCAGTTTATTTTTTTTCACTAACTATTTACAATAACATGTTGAATAGTTCTAAAAGACAAGAAAATTTATTTAATTAGAAGGTTATGCTTATGGGAAACTCATGATTAAGGGAAAGATAACCATTAATATGTTCTTTATGTTGAGATAATTTTATTTTGATAAATATTTGTTAGACATGAATAAGTAAATTATATGGTACTAATAACAATGTAAATAATTAAATATTTATTAAAATGTTTTTTATGATGTCATTGATAAGTTTACAACATTTTTTGATTTAATTAATATTTTAAATAAAAATTATAATAAGTGAAAATTAATGTTTTAAATAAGGATTTGTGGTAATTCAAGTCAGTAACATGTTTCAAGAGAATATATGTTGAAGGAATTCACATGTTTAGTATGCCATAACAAATAGAAACTTTATAATATATGGGGGATCAGTGTGAAGATATTTTTGAGAAATTAAGAAACCTTTTTTCTAATGTTTTTGAATTTCATATTTCTGAAGGATTAGTAGTTTAACCACTTATAGAATAGATTATGTTAAACTATGGATGAAGTTTAGGAGACTACGGTATTATATTTCCATATGAGGATCTATTTATTTTTGATAACTTGTGAAAAAAGTTTTTATTTTGATAAAGAGATATATAATCACCTATCATTATATTAATCGACATCATGATCTTCTTATAATCTACGAATTAGAAATTCATCATCATTTCCTGGAAAAAATAGTTGAACTGGAAATTGATCATGAAATAAAAAATGGTAAGGTTATCCTGAAATCATGTAAGTATTTCATTTCATGAAAATTATTCAACTTTTGGAAAAAGGGTCTTGAAATAAAATCTTGTCATGTTATCGTCATTTTTTATGATATAAATGACCCTTTTATTACCACTTTGGATTATGTATTTGTGATCATTAGCTTTATCCTTACTATTTTCTATATCACTTTACATCAAAACTTGATAGAATGAAATATCATACATTTCTGTGTTTTCACTTCCCACCTATATTCTGCTATGTGGAAACCTAGTAATGATTTACTTTCAGTAACCGCAATGCTTCCAACGTTTACTTCAAAGGAAGTTTTATTATTCATTTTTATGATGTTTCGTTCCATAAAAGGAATATTTAATTATTAAACCCTTGATAACCAGATGAATTTTCAGGGAAAAATTTATTTTAAGTGGGTAGAATGTAACACCCATGTATTTGGTGGGGAAAATCCAAATTAATTTAAATTTTTTGATATTTTTCATTTAAAACTATAGTTAATATGAATTATTCTGTATTAAATAACCATTTTATTATTTATTTGATCACTACACCAAGTTTTCAATTAGTTATATGCTACACTAAGATAATCATTCGCTATACATAACATTGACTTGCCCTGAATTACACTCAACACCGAGTTTCTACGAAATAGCCTTTTATTATTTTAAATATTTCAATGTGATTACTATAAAATATATATTAAACATAGTAATTAATAACTAATTATAATGGTTTTATATAAAAAAATTATTAATAAAAAAACATATAATATTTGGTAATGTATTTATGTGATTGAAAATTATATTTTCTCAAATGAACTCCTCTTTATGCCCTTCTATGAATAATAGTAAAATTAATTTTATAGACTTTTATAAATTTAATTTTATAGAATAAAATTATTTTTTAAATTCAAAATGTACAAATTATCTTATGGTGAATTTTATGTGTTTTTATGAAAAACTTCTTTTTTTGGATGAATATTGTAAAATACATGATTTTAATTCAAAACATCTTTTCTATCTAATCTATTAATATAGTTAAATAATGTATTAAGTTGGTTTTAAAGTGGAATTAGATCAGTAATAAATCAATTAATTGGATCTATGTCATTGTAACAAATTTCATATAGAAAATGGGATATAAAACATTTCAAACATCTAAATATTTTCGCTTTAAAAAACCTCGTTGTAGCGACGCATCTATGAGATTAATTTTAAATTAAATTATACCAATTCTATGATTATAATTTAGAAAAATTGATTACATATTTATAATTATCATAATATATAATTTCTAACCGGGAGAACATAGTATTTGGACAGAAATATTAGTGAAAGTAATTAAAGTTAATTACAATAATTAAGGTAAAAATAATATTATTTAGTGGTTAATATTTAGTTTAAGTGGTCAAATTACAAATAAACTTTTCCAAAGGCCATTTTAAGTCCATATATAGACTATATACCCTATTTTATAATTTTATGAGTTATTGGAACACTATTTCATGTAAGTGACAAATATAATAAGTAAAGTAAGGAAAAAAGAAAAAAGGAGATTTCATTTCATTTGACATTTATAAAGCCTTGAGATATGGAAAAAACCACATTAGTACAGTTGTAGACATTATTTTGAAATGTAAAATATTTTTTGTACCAATATTAATTTATATTTAATTTTTAGAGATGAATTATTTAGTTTGAATGCTTAAGGAATTCCAAATGCGATAATTATTTAGTTAATAATTAAATAAAATAAACGATACTAAAAATATTAAAAGTATTTTAAATTGACTGAATTTTATATTTAAAATTTTTGAATGAATATATCATTTTACACACATGTAAACTTAATTGAATCAAATTAAATCTTCATCTAGAAATTTTTAAAATTTAAATTCAATAAATAATGTCAAAATTGACATTAATGTTTTTTTATAATAAATAATATTTTATTAAAATATTTAAAATTCACTAAAAAATATAGTATTATAAATGATTTTTAAAAATTATAAATATAAAAAATAGAATTTGGATGGAAAAATTTATATTTTATAATAAGAATCTCTATCATTAAATAGTAAAAACATTATTATCATGGTTCGGGTTAAAGTAATTTTTTTGCATGTTACATGCGCTTGTTTTAAGAATAATTTTTATCACACCTTGGAATTATTTTTTGTAAATTTTATATAATATTTTTAATTCATTGGGTCTATATTCTCTACTAATTCTCACTTTAATTTAGTATTAATGGATAAATTGCGTAGGTTAGAAAATTGTTTACCCTAATATAAACCAAAATGATAAAATTGGATAAAATTATATGTGAAGGGGTAAAATTATTAAAATGCAATTATTTTTGGGTTGTTGTAGTTTTGATCAATGATAATTCACCATTAAAAAATCATTCACTCTTTCCCTTCCTAACACCACTCAAGACACTTTGGCTCATATAAACCCTACCCAAATAAGCTTCAAACATCTATCACTTCATTCTAGAGGCCTCACTTTGGGATTAAATACTATCAAGGAATCCATTAGGTGTAAACTGAAATGAGTTACCCAAAGAAGATGTAACATCCATCAACAAGAACTTTTGTTTTATTTTATTTCTCCACCACAAAATTTGTCTTATTACATGATTATATAATAACCACAGTATCCTAAATATACTTAAGTTGTTATTATAAGTTCTTGACCTATACCTACACACACATCCGTAAAATGGGTAACGAACTTACTATTCGGGCATACGGCGGACTGCCACCTCGCAAAACAATATCGTTCCTTTTTTTACTACCTCTCCTGGTTTGGAATTATGATATAAATACTATTTTATATGATATATATGATATTTATTGTGTATTTATGATTCTAGAATTATTATATAGAACATTCTTTCATTCTTACCATTTTTTTAATATGATAACTTCGTTTTGGACATCTGGACTACCACATCCTAAAAGAGATGTGATTCGTTCACACATAACATTGAATGTAATATGGATGAGTTTAGTATATTTATATTATATGTATGAAATAATAATTCTAATTTAATTATATATATAGATATATTCCATTTACTTTCTTTGTTTCAATATGACAAGAATATGGAAACTGAGTTCATGTGTACGTATGGCCTACCGTCTCCCTAAATGATGTATTCTATTTCATATTTATATATTTTATAGGTTATTATAAATATTTATATACTAAATATATATTATATTTATATCATGTTTAAAATTTTTTAAACAAGTAAGTCATGATCTAAGTAAAGGGATCCTAAATATTATGTCAAAACATATACAAAAAACAAAGCAGATATTACCCGAAACTTAATGTTAATATGG
Organism: Viscum album; assembly: GCA_963277665.1. Classification (NCBI taxonomy): domain Eukaryota; kingdom Viridiplantae; phylum Streptophyta; class Magnoliopsida; order Santalales; family Viscaceae; genus Viscum; species Viscum album. The sequence continues at coordinate 1,837,631,862 of OY728161.1, forward strand.
AATTTTTAATAAAAAGGAAATATAAATTCATAATAAAATCAGATGTGGTATTAGATATAATAATATTTTTATTTGGTAAATTTATAATGAAATTATATTTATTATAAAGGAGTGTTTAACACGTACAAAAAAAGTCAATACTTAAGGTAAGGGTTTTCTTATCTCACTTTTTTATATCTGTGAGAAATATACCATGTTCACCCCTTGTTTATATTGTGTGGTGTATATAATTCCCATGAATTTATTATTTGATAGTTATAATTAAATTTATTTTCATTTACATATTCATTTTATGATCTCTCTTTCGTTGGGTTTAAGGATCCAAAGTTACCAAATCGGTAAGGAACTTTTATCACATGTTTCCTTCATTAAGGAACATGTTATGTCACGCACATATATTTTTATATTTGGTTTATATACTTTCCTTTGACATGTTATATCATGAAACTTATTATTTTCATGATATTATGTAATTTTATTCTCTCATGGAGATTATTATTTAAAGTTACCAAAGTGATAAGTGTTTTTTGCTACAATCTCATCGTATATCGGGATTGTTTACAAATATGGATACATTCATGGGATCTTATGATATATATCTCAAAATTTATCATGAATTATCTTATTCTTATATTATTAGTGTTATATATTATTAATTTTACCATTTTCCTCTATTTTTTACTTAATATAATTAAGAAAATTCCTTTATGAAAATCTAGTTTTATTTCTCATTTTGGTCAGAAATTTGTGTTATTTTAAAACAATGTTTTCAAAAAATGTTTTCATTTTTTTTAATACTATCCTATGATAATTAAAAGAAATTTTATTGATTTTTTACCTTTTTAAATATTTTTTTTGAAAAGGAATATTCTTTTCATTTGCTGATCAATGCACGTTTCTTAGTTATTTAAGGTGAAAAATAGAATGTTCGGTATGTATAGACTTACTTGTCTTCATGAAAAAAATTTCCATGAACCTTCCTCTTTAATCTTATAAGATTACTTTTAATGAAATTGTTTTTGATTATTTTAAAAATTCATTTTTTAAATGAGTATTTCTAATAAAAAGTTTTTCACGAATTTTTTTGTTTAAAAGTGTTTTAAATGATTTTTAAATATTCATTTATATGTTTTTAAAATGATATTTTCAAAGAGAATCATTTCAAAGATTTTAAAATTTCATTATATGTTTTCAAATAAATTTTCTAGAAGATGATTTTCAAGATGATTCCAAGCCTTCCCATTGTATATTAAAAGAATTTTCAAATAAAAAAGGTTTTTAAAATTATTTATGTTTAAAAAATAATTTTTCGAAGAGGAAAAATTATTTTCCTCAAGAAATGTTTTAAATGAAATTGTTAGGATTTATTTTTAAGAAAATTATTTTTGAAATAGTTGTCAGAAAATGATTTTCAAATAGAGTCTTTTTTTATTAATAAATGTTCCATGTTATCTTTCAAAACCATTTTCCATATAAGATGACATTATTTATTATAGTTTATACTTTACAAGGGATATAATCCAAGAATAATATTCATATTTTTTCATGAATAATTTATTTTTTGATGTAATGGTGTTTATTAAACTCGTTTATCATCTATGGGTTATATTCTTTTTAAACCTACTTCTTTTAATGGGTTATTATTTGATGAAATGATTATTTAGCCTATATATTTTCCATATGTATTAATATGATTAAATTTTTATGATACCCATTTTATTTCATCAGGAATGATATAATATTTATGAAACTCATCTATTTTTATGGGCCATGATATGATGAATGTTTTATTATCTTGTGGAACATGTATGTAAAATTTTATTATGTGATGAGTGGGACCTATATATCCCTCCAAAGCATTGGGTGAAGATTATATATCATCAAATAATGATGGGGATCAAGTTGAAAGTCTTGATCCACTATGGGGAGAAGGGGAAACCCGATCCACAATGGGAAGGAGGGGAAACCCATTCCACTATGGGAAAAATGAGAAACCTGATCCCATATTTAGAAAGGACAATAATTGCGGATGGTGGTGTGTCTTGACCAGTAGGTTTAGTCCCCATGAAGTGCCTTGATAAGTTCTGTAAATGTACCTTGACATATAGGGAGTAATATTACATGTTTATGTGTCTGCCAAAAATACTATGTCTGGTTCCTATTTCATACTCTCATGGATTATGCTCTTGATTCCTTTATGATTCATGTCTTATAAACTTCCAATATTTTTTCCATGACTCATGTATATGATTGTTGATATGCAGTGTATGATCATCACATGTTATTATCATGTTCTCGTACCCTTATTCTCATATTATGCATATGTGTCTTCTTTATTTACACTTACTGCGCATATGAGGTCACCCTTTATTAGGTTTCTTTTCCACCAGGTTATTAATAAAGGTTTCAATTAGAAGTAAATAAGGGGAATATCTTTGTGGGAAACATTTAAGACCTTTCACCAAGTTATAATATTTTGGTACATGTTACAAAAGACACTAAACTATTATAGTCCTCAAGCATGTATTTTTGTAATGTTTTGAATATTTATCTAAAATGATGTAATATCTACGTATATTAATTCTAGGTCGCTATAATTTCATATCTTATGGATCAAGAAATTTATGAATTATTGATAATAGTTATACAAACCATTAACTAGAACTATATGTGGAGGTTCATGATTTAAAAACATGGAATCATTACCTATTTATAGAGAAGTTCACTATGTTCATAGAACAAAAAATATTAAAACACATCTTTTCACAAAGTTATTTGAACGTTACAAAAATATGATTTATTTAATTTTTCTATATGTTTTTCTTTGACTTGTTTGTACACTATGAAAAGGGAGTTACGTGGATAATTCTATAAGTTAAAATTCATATAATCAACTATCTCAAGAATCTCTTCAATTGTGTTAATTAATTATTATCATAACAGTTATGAATTTGGATTGTTCTGTGAAGAATGAAGCTTAAATATTATTTTTTGTGACACTCATACTAAATTTGGTTGATAATGAAAAGGATGATCAATGATATATCTTGATTGTCTTTCCATTATGTCAAAACATTATGGTGGTGATAAAATTGAAAAATAGAAACAAGATGAGAACTCCATGTATATTTTTCAAGATTTGATTGTAGTCCCACTATATTTTCAAAAAAACATCACTCAAATTATCATAATTTAAAGTGGGAAATTTTTCCAAGAATCAAAAATATGTTCAAGGCTCTAAGGAACCATTTTTGGTAGTCAGGTATGAAATTAAATGTGGTTAATTATGTTACAAAATGCATAACCTCTCATCTGGTCAAGGATGAGAAGCAACGACCAGCCAGAATGTTACAATCCTTACCTATTACCATATATAAATTGGATAATATAACCACGTAATTGGTCATAGGATTACAAAAATCTATTATAATGAATGAACCAATCTGGGTTATTTTGGAATGAATCACAAAGTTATCCCACTTCACTTCAATTTAAGAATCAAATATGGTAGATTAATTGGAAAATATATATATTTCAAAAGTGGTGGAATTGAATAAAATACACATTTTTATCATCTATAAATGATATACATGTTTTAATTCGTGGTCATATATGTATTTTTTGAAATATTTGAGTACCCAGTTGACTATGAGAACAACATATCATCCTTCAAGGAATGGGAATCTAGAACGAATGATTCTGACACTAGAATAAATTCTTTGAACGTTTTTATAGATTTTTATGGTACAAGGGAGGATAATTTTACCTTATTGTAGTTTTCATATAACACTAGTTATAAGGATACAATGCAGATGGATATATTTGAGGAATTGTATGGACATCCATGTTGGCCTACACATTTTGGGTAGACACTGGAAAAACTACACTATTCATATCTACCCTCATTCCTTAAATGTATTATAAGATTAAGATGATTAGTAAAAGATAGTATCATCACAAAGTCATTAAAAATATTATACGGATAGGCTTTAATAAACCATTATCCTTTACTATGGGAGATCATATATTCTTGGATGTCTCTCCAATAATGGGACATTGTTGGTTGAAAAAGTGAGTAAGGTTTTATCCTTGGTATGTTAGACCTTTTGAGATATATTAAAAAATTAGTGATATTTCTTATCGTTTAGATTCATTTCCATGGTTCAGTTTGGTTCACAATTTCTTTCATGTATCTCAATTAAGATAATACCAGCATGATCCTAACCATGTGATTTGAAGAAATCAAGTTGATGTTGAACTAGATACTAAATTTATTCACATTTTGAGTCATTTATTATGTACAAAAGATAATATTTTGTGAGAAAAACAAATTCCATAGGTTTGAATATTAGGGAAACATGATGAAATTTAAGAGGATACTTCTAAACAAGGGAAGGAGGTGCTGGAACAATGGTCATAACTTTTCTGAAGCACTGAAAATATCTTAATTTCAAGGGACAAGAATACAAATGGTGGGGAGAATATAACACCCCTATTATTTGTTACTTTAACCTTTTATTATGTATTTTGATGTTATATATTTTTTATATTGAGTATCAAGACCTTATTTTTGGATTCAATGTGTTTTAGAAGTGTTCTTAAGGGTGTATAATTTGAGAATGGTTAGGGTAAACTGTGAAGATTATCTATGAATCAATTCAAGAGAAAATGGGAGTTACTTGGAAAGCATGTGGTTGGAACATAGTTTGGTGCGCGGTTTTGTTAAACCGTGTGAATCAAAAAAATTACTATAGTATTGTTTCACACAATTGGTGCACAGTTTTTCAAACCGTGGGGAACAACCATGTACCCCCCTTGGTGTTTTCTATTAGCACTCACATGTTTGGTTCATGTTTTGTTAAACCATGTGGCCTAACCACGTGGTGTTCATTAAAAAACTATGAAATTTGGATTTTTATTTTATTTCACACATAAAAATTATCAATTATTTTTCATTAAACAAGGATATTAAACTATAGGATTTCTATAGGTTATTTTTAAAACTCATCTCCCTTTGAAACCTATTTTCAATGTATCAATCTGTGTTAGATCTATAGAATAAACATTAAGTCTCCATTTTCTCTATTTCTCTCTAGATCTCCTCATCTCCTCTCACAAGAAATATTAGATCTAATATTTTATGAATAGATATATGGTATATGATGTTTTTTAATTTGATCCTTATTGTATATATTAAAGGAAATAAATTTCAAGCCTAGATCTAGAGGTTTAATTATGTCGTTATTTAGTTTCATCATCCATTGTGTGGTAGGTGGATTCCCTCCATTCTCTAATTTTTCTAAAAACTGAAGGTATAGTTTTATTAAATGTTTTTGGATTTTAAATGAAAATTTAGGATGATTTATTTAAGTTAAATCCTTTTGTTTATGGTTTAAAAATAATTGGAATTTAAATTCTATTTGGAAAATAGCATTGATTTTTTTGGTCTTAAATTGTGGTATCAATTTAACATAAGAAAGATATTTGATAAAAAAATTAAAGGGAAGAATTGATTTATGTGAAATAAATGGAACATAGAACTTGTTTTTTATGGAATGATGTCTTTTAAATGATTTTATACATGGAAATTAAATGGTGTATGGTTCTAGACTAGAGGAACCAAAAGGATCAACACTAATAATTGTCTTGGTGGATGGATGAGTTAACACTCGTGGGTATTGGGACTATCATAGAATGCATGTGTGTGTGTTTTTAAAATATGGAATAAGAATTCCTAGTCAAATAAATGGTTCAAACTATTTTCTAAATTTAATTTAATTTACAATAAATTGGTGAACTATTTTGATATTTCTCTATTGTGTATTAATTATATTTTAAAAAATGAGAGGACATGACATTTTCATACTGAAGTGAGTTTGTAAGTCAATTTGGGGATTCCTATTGGGTATGATTACTCACCCTTTGTGGATTCACTGTAGCGTGTATATAGTTGTCATTATTCATTAAATGGGTAAATGAGGAGTCAATTAATTATCTATTGGAGCATCATGATGATGCATTCTTAGTATGGTGGTCAGAGAATAGAGGTATCTTGGAAAGTGGTTGGCGTGCTTCCACATCAATGTTTCTACATTAGGATGTCATTTAGTTTTATTGGGTCACCATGCGGTACCCTTTTTATTGCTACTCGGTTCTTTTCATTTGAGTTGGTTTTTTATACCTAATTAATCATATAGTTTGTTTTGGTGGTTTTTATTTTTTTTCTTGATAGGTTGTGGTTTTTTAAGGTGAAATTTATTTCACAATGTTTTAGTAAACCCTTGGAATTTTTGCCTTAAGTTTCTTGGGGATGTCACATATGGTTAGTATCACCACACATCTTCCCAAGCCAATTATTAGGGTCATAGTGTTACAATAATCATTCATTATTCACCAAGATTCATCCCATTTCCCTTTATTAACCTCTTATTCAACCCTTCCATGATATCAAAGGACACCATTTTCCCTATACTAGTGAACATTATTTACCTAAATCCATTTTCCAAAAGAGAAACCCACAAAACACTCTTTTTCTTATAAAAAATCACATATATCTTAACCTTGTTATGAATGACTGGTGCCACACAGATCCAAAGGTCCAAAACATCTTTAAGAAAAACAATGTTACACAATCTACCCCACCATCCAAGAAATCTATATTCACGTACAAAGAACCTTCTAGGTCCTTGTTAAACAAACCAAGATCATTATTTACACTATAAAAATGCTCAATTCCAACCTTCTTCTTTTACTCATCATACTTTAATCTAATAATAGAGAACCCCTTATCTTTCACCATCCAGTTAGGTAATGTACATCGATTTATTTGGGTTAAGTCCATTATTTGTTCACACTTATTTAATATTTAAGGTGGATTTAGGTTATAAAGGGACAAAATTAGTTGTTTCCTAAATTATGGAAACATATATAAAGTTAATTATATTTTTTTTAATTCATTAACAAATGATTAGAGAATGACTGATTTTCATTTTTAGGTTCAATCATGTAAAATTAGATTAAAAAATCATGATGACTATAGGGATTAATTCTAAGTAATTAGTGTGATTAGAAGGATAAAAAAATTGGTTCGCGTTTTAAAAATTATTCTTAGTTCATAAAATATAAATAATTTACAGGTGGTAATAAATCGTATCCTTGACCTATAAAATCTAATAGTTCTAAGTTTATAAAATCAATAATATTGGTGATTTTTAGATCCATTAAAAATTATTTTACACTTAAATGGGGTGAACAAGGATTAGTTAATAAATTAAATATTTTACTCATTATTTATATCTTATAAGGACCCCTTATGAACATGGATTTTTTAATGATGTTAATTAAATGAATCCTTTACTTCCTTGGTTTTAAAAATCACAATACACTAAAAAGGATTTTAACATTTCGGATGTTTTGTTTTAGTATTCTGATGTGTAGACTCAAATTATGGATAATTTTATTCTAAATAATTATTTTGAAGCGGGAAAATATGAAGAATTTATTTTTCATGTATGATTACATTCACATGATATTGAAGAGCTATACTTCTATAGATTAAATTCATTCCGAAAACCCATAAGTTTTTGATTCCATCAAAATATGGTTTTAAATCCCTTTATGTTGTTATGCCTATTCTCAAATAAAGTGAAATATGAACATTGATTTTTTTATAAAAAAATCTATAAATAGTACCAAAACATCATGGGATAAAACATGAAATAATATAGATAATTGAAAAAACAATATTAATTTTATCATTTAGAAGTTTTTAACTACAGATTTTTTAGAGGACTTTCGATAAGTAAAACATTTTTCTTTTTATTGTTTTTCTAAGAGCTCTAATTATGAGGATTCTCATTATAAATAACTTATATTTTTTATTTTATTCATTCTATGTTCAATCATTGAGATCTAGGGAGTCAAAAAATGGGTGGATATGTGTTTTTTCGATCCTAAGTGGTCAATGGACTATGGGTATATAAAGATAGGGTTTTTTCAATCGGCCTAATGAATGGTTTCTTGGTATTAGAAGAAAAATACAACATTAAACAATTTTATTGTAAAGGAATTTAGAGGATAGGGTAAAAATATACATTGGTTATTGTTTCATGATCCTCCTTTGACTTTTGGAAAAAAGAAATGTTTGGTGATAACATTCTTTTGGATTTAAGGGATTGTAATCCTTACTTTATGCATTGTTCTTAAACAATTTTGTATTTTAAATTCCCATTCTGTTCTTATATTTGTTGAATATTATAAATTTCATAAAAACTGATTTTTAACTTTGAATGTTCATTTATACAGATAGAATTAACATTAATTTTTTATATATATAATTAACTACCATTTACATTAATATATTATGATTTGATCATAAGATAAAATAAATGATCATCTCACCCCATGATGTAGATGAAAATTTCAAGTTTGTTTTTTTACTTCGATAACCCCATATTTTAGCTTTCCTACCTTACATTTTAGGAAAAATAGTTAGTGTTAAAAAAGATATATATGTTTAAGACTGATCCTAGTCTTATTTTTTATTTTCTGTTTCCTTATCAAAAATATCTCAATTTCCTTACAATAATCATGTGGTAGAGAATATTGTTATGATTGTAAGAATTCTAGTAATATTTATAGGTAATATGAACCCAAATCATTCATTAGTTTTTAATGGAAAATATTATGAGTATTGATGGGATTTAATATATTCTTTTGTTATCAATACTAGTGTGAAGAATTATTTGATGATAATTCGAAATTAAAAAATTCTAGAGAAGGATGTTTCTACATTTTGTAGATATTAGAAGCTTTAGTTTTAGGCTAATTATAAAGTGTGAAATACTTTATCATGTTTTATGATGAGAAATATATATATATATATCAAGATACATTCTTGTGAAACAAAAAAATAAATTTGAATGAAGTTAGAGATTACACCTTTTGGAACATCCAAGGGTATTGAAACTATGAAAGAAATTATTCGTACATATTATCAAGATTTTTATTTTATTCCTAAAGAATATATTTCTGAAATTTATTAGAGGTTTATAACTATAGTGAATAGTTGAAAATTCCTTGGTGAGATGGAATTGGTGTATGATTAGATGGTTGAGAAAATTATTGATATATTTTTGAAGGAGTAAGAGTCTAAATGAATGTGGATTGATGATACTGATAATTTTACTAAGAAAAATCATGATGAATTAATTGGTAAACTTATAAAATATGAGAGTAGATTCAGCAGAGACGATGATAAATAGAAGATAAATAATAGAGTATCCTTTTCATCTACATCTAGTGATATTACTTCCAATGTTTATAATACTCTAGATAATGATTCAAATAGTTTGAAAATGAAATATAAGAAACATTCTAGATATACTAATTTTACTGATAGTGGAAAATAATTTACTCAACTTGAAAAGAGAATGAATAAAATTATTGGAAATAATAAATTTTGGCATGATCTTCTGAAAAATAGAAATAAAATTCATAAGAATAAGGATTCTTAATATGTTATATGTTATGAATGAAAGAAGGTTAAACATACAAGAATAGAGTATAAAATATTTAATAAGAGAGAAAAAAATAAAATATATCTTCTAAAATTAAAATAATAAAAAGTTTAAATGTGTTGGAGACTTTGAGAATAAGTGGTGTTGATATTATTTTTGATAGTTCATTGATAGATACTGATGGGAGTTAGAAGATTGTTTGATTCTACGTAAATATTCTAAAGGAAAAAAAGTTTTATATGGTTCAGTTAAATACTAAATCTATCTCAATGTAAACATTTAATTATAATTTTTTATACTTTTTATGGTGATTATTCAACATTATAAAATGATAAAAGAGGTTATTCATCAAAATATGATGAGGATTTTATAAATATATGGTGAAATGAAATGATTTTTAAATCTTATAGAAAAGGAAAATAAAAAATTTAACAAATAGCTTTGTTTATCATAAAGTTGACCTTTCTAAAGAAAATAATATAATTTCAAAACTAGTTCGAAAATTTTCTAAACATTCATCAGAATTATAGTCTATATCTTATTCTAGTTTAAATTTTTGTGATCACAAATTATATTTGTATTATCTTCTAGGAATATGGATTTTCATATCGTACCATATCATTCTCTTAGGGGTGGAATTAGACTCATTTATCATGATAAATTCATTATTGTGACTCTAAAATAGTCAATGGATAATAGCCTATTTTATCCACAATTTCATTATTTTTCTTCATATGAGAGATTATGCACACCTATCAAAAGGGTAACATGGTAGATGACCTCCCGGATTCTAATGGATCTCAATTGTAGGGGTTCTAGTTGTTTTCATGTATTGGTTCCCTTCCATCAGATTTTATTATCATCATTTGAGGAGATACCCCCAACCTCCATCATTTCCCTCTAACATTGTTTATTTATTATTCCTATTATTTTAATAATAAAACTCAACTTCTTATCAGTTGAAAACCATATATAACATTTAACAAAATATGTTATATAGCTGAAAAATTTTATTTTTAATAAAATTAATTTTATCATATAATTTTACCCTTTTAAACTAAATATAAAATAGGGTGTCACTAGAAAATAGGTTAAGTACTAATAGGTGAAAAATTTGGTACAAGTGTCACGACCCGCCCTCGGGGCCCATGTCGTGACTACCCCAAGCCCGCCTTCCATAGGCTTGGGGCTGGAAACTAGCACCAAAGGCATAAATCCCAATAACTAGGAAGGCATTGCCTTTATAAAAGTAAACAAACACCACAGAGTATAAGAGGAAGAAAAACACTAAGTACAAAAGAAAGTGCTGAAGGTAAAAGGGCCAGAATACAAACACAACTGAAAAGTACAGCTACAACCGAAAGGAAGTACAATGGAAAAGTCAAACAGCTGGAAGAATGGAAGCAGCTCCTGGGTCGTCCTCCTCGGATCCTACCAGAAGGGTAGGTACAGTTAGCGCAGCTCCTGGATCGTCAACCACCTTTTAGTATTGTCTTGTCATGAATTCCACCTCCGGATACTGACTCGTCGTGTGCTCCACCTCCGGGTACTGACTCGTCATGTGGTCCACCTCCGGGTACCGTCCAGTCCTCGAACACTCGGCCTCTATCAGCACTGCCCGTCGTCTGCAACCAACACAATGAGTAACAGGCATAGACCGTGCAGGGGTGAGTATAATGATACTCAGTAGGGACCCTGAGACCCTCAAGGTCTCACTAAAACCAACAAGGATAACCACAAGAAGATCTCAACAGATAACCTCTACTTAGGTATATTCCCATACATATACCTAAGTTATCAAGTAACCCATCTCAATCATGAGGAAACACAAAGATTATAAAATCAATGGATAACCACTACCCAGGTATATGCCCATACATATACCTAAGTTATCAAGTCACCCATCTCAAACATGAGGTAAACACAAAGATCATAGACTCAACTCCAACAAGGATTTCATTATCAAAACCGTAACTGCTGAAGAGCCCCGTCTCTGGAGTGTACAGTGGCCCTGTCACGACTCTGAGGTACTTCTCACTAACCTAAGACTGCTGAGATGCTCCTCCTGTCGAGTACCGGGGGTCTGCCACCTCACACAGTAGTGCTCCACCGCCATGGGTCTGCCACCTCACATAGTAGTGCTCCCCCTCATAGCCTACAGAGGTACTCCTCCTGTCGAGTACCGCGGGTCTGTCACCTCACAAAGTAGTGCTCCTCCACCATGGGTCTTCCACCTCACAAAGTAGTGCTCCCCACTGGGCTATGCTAGTCACTCTGAATCGAATCGGACAAGCAGTCATCGATCACAACCAACTACACAGTCTCCGTACTTTGCCTTCTCATCTCTAGGAGGGTCCGCTCCACGAGCTACAGGTTGATACTCTAAGTATCACAAGTCCCACAAAGAAGTATCTCAAAGGACCGCCTCGTCATAGTGGTCTCAACGCAACAGACGTCGCGTCAATCGGACACCCGGTCTGTGAGTTATTAGCCTTTTCGTCCCAGGGGCCCGGTTGGTTTCATGTGCAAACTAACCCGGCCGTATCTCAACTATACCCAGAACTCTCATAGGGTATACACATAGGGACCGTTTCTCAACATGATCACCAACGCCGTAGACGGTTCGTCAAACAGATGTCCGGTCTGAAAGATATCAGCTTTTCCGTTCCACGGGCCCGGTTGGATTTCGGGTACAATCCAACCCGAAAATACTCCAACTGCATCCAAACCTCGGGCGAAGTATGACAAAAGTTCCGTCTCCACAATAGGAATCCATCAAAGTCGACGACACGTCAATCGGACATCCGGGACTCAAGATATAAGCGTTTCCGCTCCGAGGGCCCGGTTGGTTTCGTATCCGAACCAACCCGGCCAAACTCAAAGTTCTCTGAAACCTTGAGTGTAATATACCTAAACGGCCGTCTCAATCCAAGGATCGCATCACAGTGGACGGTGCATCGATCGGAGGTCTGTGGCCCATGTTATGGGCGTTCGAACGGAAATAATCTGAAATGGGGGGTCTGGGCCCGGCCCTGCCCGGCCCAACCCCCCCCCCCCCCCCCCCGGGTCGGCCCAAACAGAGTGGACCCGACCCGGGTCCGGGTCCGGCCCATCTGGGTGTGGGTCGGCCCGGCTGGCGTGGCCCGACCGCATGGCCAGCCCCGACTCGTCCAGCGTGGCCGAGCGGAAGCCGCGGAGCGGGGGGGTTGAGCGGCCCCCTCGCCGCTGATTGAAGCCGGTGGTGGTTTGCGCCGCCACCATTCCTCCAGGATCTAGCGTGGTCGCAGGATCCCCAGTGTCGCACCGCCGTGGAAAGTTGTGGCTGTTGTTTCCTCCGGCGGCGCGCTAGGGCGCCGCCTCCTCCTGGCGGCCAGACGGCTATGGTCGCCACCCCCGGTCACCGGCGGCGCCGCGCCAGCGACCCGCTCCTCCAGGGTTTCTGCGGGCCACTGGAGTTGCTCCGATGGTCCATTTTCAAAACCGTTTGTGCCGGCGTTCATCTCGGGTCCCAAACCATACTTTGGGAGCTTCAAAATTACCTTGCGGCCCCGTTTTTCATCTCCCGTCATTCCGTGCTCAACGTTCAATAATCAAATCAAGGCCTCTTCGTGGTTTTCTGGCGCAGCACGACGGCGCCGCGACTTTTTCTATTTCAACGGCGTGGCGCAACGGCACCGCGCTTCTGCGCCCTTTCTCGTAGTTTCTGCGCAGTGAAACCGCACCGCGCCGCCTTTCACGTGCCGCAACAAATTCAAACAAATAAGGGGGGAGGAGTGTCAGCCGTGTTCGTGCGGTCCAACCTCCTCCCGTTATTACGATAACAGGCGGCCCAATTGAAACCAATAAAGATGACATATGAGATCACGATCAACAATAAAATAAACCCCTACCTCGTGATGTGATCCCTCAATGGATCTGCGGAGAGGTAGCGTCGTTCGTTGACGTCGTCGTTTGCGATTTTCCCACAGCGGTGTCTCCTCCTTTGATGGAGACCAGGAAGCGTTCTTCGTCGAAGGTCTTGGAAGCCCCGACGTCGCCCATGTGTACTCAAAGATGTGACGTATCCCCTCTTGTCGCAGACAAGGAAGAAAGGGGTACGTCGCCGCTCTTTGGTGTTAGCATTCTTCGTCGGAGAGTTGTGTTCTTCGCGTTCTTCAAGAAGGAAGAAGTTCTTAAAATCTTAGAGATTTCTCTTCAAATCCTCCTCACACAACAATCAACTCTCTCAAATAAAATAAGACATATCTTATTTTATTACATCAATCCAAGCATTTTGAATTTTAAAAATCAAACACTTAACTCACTTAATTAATTAAGTCAGTTGGCATGATTAAAGAAGAGAGAGGGGGAGGTGAGTGGTCTCACATTAAAGGAGGGTTAAACATGTTAAGAAGAGTTACTAATTAATGATAGGAGAGGTTGAAGGGAGTTTAGGGAAGATGAAAGGGGTGGGGTTCATGTGGGCCCCACCTCACCTTTAATCCTCTCATGGGAAGTTGGGTGGTTACCCCAACTTCCACTCAATGGATAAACCACTTAAAAGAAATAAAAATTGTAACTCAATTTTTATTTTATCTTCCACAAATTTTTAACAACTCCTCCCATGAAAACACAACTCTGAAAAAGATCTTCTTAAGAAATTACTGGCGCTACAGTTCCATCGATGCCCTCGGATTTCGATTCTGTGCAACGGTTCAAAAGATAGAAAAACCCGCTCGTTCGTTCACTGAACGTACCCAAGCTAAATTTCGGAAATTGATTATGGGTACATCGGGCCTCGGAATCAGGCACCGTCAGAAACTGCGTTCTTGTAAAATCCCAAAGAAAATTTAGAAAAAATTTCCATTGAATTATACGGGTCTTTACAGCAAGGTTGGTGGTTTTTCTCGTTATATGAAAGTAGATGTTATTCATAATATTATTCAAAATGAAAATCAATTTTATGAAATTTGCAATAAATATTTAAATTATAATTGATGTGAATATATTAAATATAAGTTTGGAATGATAATCTTATTATTATCTTCAATTCACTTCTTGTTTAACTAATCTACTAACATTGAGAAAACCTACATAAAAAGGGGTGGATATTTCATTTTAAATTATTCTAAATTTTTATCATTTTTTATTATTTTCAGAATGTTTAATAAAAAAAATTATTTGACCATAGTTATATCTAAAAAAATTAATTTAAAGCTAAAGTTAATTAATATTTTTTCAAAAGATATTTCTTTATCTAGTGATAGGTTTAAATATTCAATAATATATAAGATAAGAAGTTACAAGTTGAACATTTTTGTAAAAATATTCAAATGAAAAATATCATCCAGATTCATCGGAAGATAAGTTTTTAAATGTTTAATTTCTCTAATCTTATCAACTATTTCCCTATTCTTGACTTTTAACTTGATTATCACTATAAATTTTTCAAATATTAAAGGGTTATCTGTATATTAAAGGTGGAAGATAATCATATTCAAATGTTATGGTTTTTAATGAGTTAATATATCTTATTATTTTTACTCTTATGACTCATTTTTACCTTTTATGATTCTTTTTAAAAATAAAATAGGGGTATAAATTTCATAAAAATTGTAATTGAATAATTTTTTTAGAGGGTATAAATTTTAGAATGTTTTAAACAGTATAAGTTTTTAGTTTTTTCAAAGGGGATAGGAATTTTTGGAAGTGTATATATTTTCCATCCTCTAAAAATTGTGGATATTTATTGTAAATATTTTTTTATCACTAGTGTAGTTTTTTTGAATGTTAAGAGTCCAGGGGTTGAAATTTATTTCATCATAACTTAATGTGAGTATTTTTTTGAAATTCAATCAAACATTCAATTGTCTTATGGGTATTCCAATTTTTAAATAGGGGGATATAGTTTATTTAATGAATCCTTTGCTTAATTTTTTTTTTTTTTTGAAAATTACAAAACACATAATAAGAACCTGAGTTTACTTGAAGTTTAGTTTTAGTTAATTTTTTGTGCAGAATAAATATTTCAAAATTTTAATTATATAACATTAATTTAAAGCACAAAAACATTTAGAATTTATTGTGCATGTTTGATTACATTAAAGAGATGTTGAATCATCATAGTGGTGAAAATTAATGTCATTTTACAATTCATAAGTCGATGATTCCATAGAATGATGGAGTAGAATATATCAACACCATTAAAATTATTCATGAAAAGTTTGGAATATGACTGTTGAAGTTATTTACAACAACATCTACCAATAGGACCTAAACATTGTGGATAAAAAGTAAACATACTCTTAGAACTCAAAATAAATAGCTTTATTTGATCATTTTTATATTTTGTAACTACATGTAACTGAGAAAACTTCTAATCGAAGTAATATTTTTTCTATGAGTGTTCTGTTAAAAGATAATGTTGTGATATTTCTAACTTTAAAGCTCTTATCATTTTTTATTGTATACATTCTGTTACGAATATTTAAAATTTGAGTGATTTAGGGGATATTAAGACCAATGGTGTTTTTCTAATCATATATGAATGTGGGACTATTGGTATTGAAAGACAAATCTTGTTCTAATTAGATTGATAAAGGTATTTTGGGATAAGAAGATATATATGACATACAACATGTTTATAGTTTAGGAATTGTGAGGATATGAATACATGATTCCTGGGATAATGGTTGTTGATCCCCATTATGGTTTGGTTAAAAATAGAAATAATATACTTTTGGAGTCTATGTGTTTAAATCCTTAATCTATATAATGTTTTTTAAAAGTTATTTATTTTTAATTTTCATTATGTTCTTATATTTTATAGATTTTTTTAATTTTCATCAAACTAAATTTCTATTTTGTGTATAGATTTAGTTGGGTAGTATTAACTTCTTATAGTTTTAATTTCTATTGTATTAACTTTTTAATCTAATAAATTACGATTTTATCAGCCAATTTAATTTTTAACATACTTACACCTTGAGGTGGACAAAAATTATATGTTGAATTTTTTGGTATAATTCACCACCCCACTTATAGTTTGACTCCCATATATTTCTGGGATAATAGTTCATACTAAACTTCTTTTTAATATAATTTATGTATAAGAGAACTATCTTGAGATGCATATTTATCAAAATGACTGAAAATTACTGAAAGTCAATGATATTTCCCTCCCCCTAACCTTCTTTGATAAAATATGGTTTATTGATCTAATAAAATTATATAAAATTAATATGGTCATCAAAGTTAAAAATAGATTTTTTGTTTAAAAAAATTAAATTCCAAAACAACATTAATTTTAATAGAAATCTAAATCTCCCAATTTTGAGACTCACTGAAGCATGTTTGGTATATTTATATCTCCCCTTTCAACACAACCACATAATGATTCTATTAATTTATCTTTGTCGAAGTTTCTCTCTGAAGATGACTATGTGGTAGAAATATAGGAATATATTATTTAGTTGGTGATATTTTTCTCCAATAAAATAGTTATTAAGATTTACTTTAGGTCTATACCTCCTCATCCACTTTATCATGATGTTCCCCCATTGGAATTTTATAGTTAAATGATCAAATTATTGAATTTATTCAATCCTTACCCACTATAAAAAGGAGTTTCTACCCTATAAATTAAATTCACTGGTACCATACCCTAAAAATCCATTTCTATAGAGGTTATCCAACCTACTTTATATACTATCTCACCATAGTCTCAAGGACCTCCCATGATGTGGAAACACATATAATTATAGAGTTTTTTTGGAAAATCAAAGGCCAAATGTGAGGAAAACAAAAAAAGGATGATGACATTATAAAGAAAAGAAAAAAGGTGAAGGAAAATATAGAAATATCAATTATAGAGAATCTATAGAAGGATGATATCATAATTGACCTTGAAATACTAATAATGGCTATTATTTCTATTTTTGAGCCCAATACTCAACCCGTATAATCTACGCCTATTGTGATAGACCCTCATAATCCGTTTTTTCACTTCATGAGGTTAATTCACAATCTACACTTTCTATTACCCCAACTTTTTTTGTTTTAAAGATAATAAAACCTATTTATTCTAAGGAATAGACAATTATACAAGTAATTTAGCCTTTTTCCACCAATATTCACTTATCACAACCTGATACTCTACTACCATATTTACCTTTCCCATCATGTGAAATCATATTTTCTCCCCATATCTGATGAAATAACTCCAATCTAGTCTACACACCTATACACAACTTACCATGAAAAATTGAACAAGGATTTGTAAATATTCATGAAAAATAATTGAATGATAACCCTTTTATTTCATTAGATAAAAAATTTTAAGATGGGTTGGAGGAGTCATCCCTGGTTAATCCTAAAGAGACCTAAGGTTTTCTTGTTTATTTATTTTTTCAAAATCTATCACTATCATGTTAGTAATTTAATTTTGAAAATAATTATATTGAATGAAATTAATTCTAATAAAAGAATACATTTATAGTTATTTTCATACAAGGAATTTATTATTTATTTTAATTATCTTACCTTTTAGATTTATTTTGATATATTAAATGATGGATAAAAAATTGTTTACATAATAATATACTACATTTTTTAGAAATATGAACTCTCAAATTCAACAAAGAACCAAAGTAATATGATTTATACAAATCAAGGAAGTTCCTTTTAACATTTATAATTCTCCATTTGATATTTTAATTTCATTGATCATAGTTTTAAACTATCTAGTCCTAGACTCAAATATTAAGGACATTTTTTGATTTTATGTGTGTGGGGGATAGGTCCTTTGGAAATTGAAACCTTTATTTTTGTTTGAAATCATAAATCATGGAGATATTGATCTTAGAAATATTTCATTACTTGTGAGAAAAATATAAAATTATGAGAATGGATTTAAAATTTATCTATATAAATTTATCAAATATATATATGTGTTTTTTTTGGTTTAATTTAAAATTGAATTCTAAATTATTTTATTTTATTATTTTTAATTATGTAAAATTATCATTAATTGAATTTTTATCCTTTATTTATGTCATGAGTGATTTCCCAATGTCAAATTATTATTTCAAAGAGGCAATATAATCTCCTTGGCATAATATTTATAATAACCAGTTTATTCATAAATTATTAGTATTTTAATAACTAAATGAAATTGGTTTATACATTTTTAAAAACATAAGCGTAAATTCACATTAAAATTATTGATTCCATGTTTGATTTTAAGTTCATTTAATTTTATAAAAACTATGGAAACTGGGTTAGGGATGTAACATTACAAAACTTTTTTTTTCTTACATTAAAATTATTTGGTATTTTTATGCATTCACTTGATCTAAAATTTGGAAATTATCTTTTTCTATTATTTTTTATAGAGAATATTTAAAAATGGGTAATTTTAAAGTTTTATTCTTTCTTATTTGGAGAACATTTCAAATTTTAACTTCTATTGCACTTTAATCTTTCTTCTATAAAAAAGAAAATTGAAAAAAGTTTTAAAAAAAAGAGAAAAAAGTCAATATTATACTTATTCAAATTATTTTTTAACCAATAATGAGTGTTAAAGAGTTTTTATGTATAACAATTTTGAAAAAAAAATTAATGGTGTACTTTCAATGAGGTTTTAAAAAAATTATTTATTATACATTAAATAATTAAGCCTTATCCTTGAAAATTTTGAATTTTCACATCAATATCCACTAACCATTAACCATAGAACAACAATTTAAATATCCCTATTCATTAGCCTGGTTTCACTTTTAAAGTATGGATTTAGAAACATTTCATGCTCATGGATATAATGTATATAATTGGGATTGAGAGAGATCCAATAACATGATCTTGATTATGAGAGAAATATATTTACAGTATAGTAAATTTAAATTATGCATAAATAGATAACTTAAATGATTATAGGGGAAGGAAAGACAAGTTTTTAACTAAAATCAAAGAGGAAACACAGTCAACAAACAAAAAGATAAAATAATTATACTTTGATTATTTTCCGTTATAACATTTTATCTATTGGTGTGATTGATTGTGACTTTCCCGTATGAATTTTTTTTCTTTACATTAAGGTTTGAGATAATTTTTTAGGAAAGAGTACTTTTAAATGTCGTAAATTTTGATATATAATCTTCATTAATAAATTTTAATTATATTTATAATATAAAAATGATTTTATTCTATATAATTTATTATCATTAATTTTTTTCAAATTGGTTTAATTAAATGGAATAATTTTGATATCATTCGAATTGATTACATAAATTTGAAGAAAGCTATATCATGGTTCCTAGAAAGCCAGGAGTTGTTTCATTCATACAATATATCCTAAAACAATTATCAAAAAACCACAAGTATATTGATTCAAATAAATGAATTGACTATGGCCATTAAACCCACTTCACAATTTAGTTAATGATTTCCTTTTTCAAATACCGTGTTTTAATGTTCATAATATATATATATAATTAATTTTTCATCCCAATTTTTATCCAAGTGATATTATAGATTTAAAATAAAATTGGAAAGAAGAAATAAACCATGAAATTTTAATGATTGTTTGGTGAATATTACTTCCATATTAAATGGAGAAGATCACACTATTTATCCCAGAAATAGAGAAAATATCATTATTTATGTATTAATTTAGAAACACCATACCATATATTTATACACTATGTCATATATTTTAAGGCCTTTAAAAATTTATTATAGAAGTTATTAGAAATTGGAGTTCTAATTTTTCAATTTCTTTTTACACTCTTCTCTTCTCGAAGTATTGTTTTAAATTTTTATTTTAAAATTTAAGCAAGTATAAATTTTATTCATTACTTTTTTGAGGTTTTTTTTAATAAATTCTTAAAATATTAATTATAATATTTTATGTTTATTTATTCATTGATTATTGAAGATCATCCAATAACGAGTGGCTTATCTCTTAAGAATTAAAAAAGTTAAATAGTAAAAGGATGGACAACTAATATATTCTCTCAACTCCCTTCATAAATATTTTTTTATGATGAATTATCCTTTTAGTTAATTATAATATTATTATTTAATAATTATTTGATAAATAAAGTTATTAAAATAGGATAAACAAGAAGGTGCATAGGATTAAATTATTAATAATAGTTTAGAGCCATCTTTTATGAATAATGTTGAACATTAATTCACTTATTTTAATTTAATTTATTTATTAAAATATTTATATTATTTTATATAGGGGCGGTTTATTTGATCATATTAAAATCAATTAAATTTGAGCATCTTTGAAGCCAATAAAATTAATATATTAATAAATTAATAAGATAATATTACTTTATGGGAATGCACTCATTGAAATAAATTTCTTATTTATTATTTCAATAATAAATTTCATATTTTTTAATCCATAATGGTTGTTTAACTATTATTCTCCTTAATCTAATAATTAGGGTTAAAAAATTGGAAAAAATCTTTAAAAGGATTATATTTTTCTTTGTGGTTTTGACCTTCATCTTATGTTACACTATATTTATCATGGTGTTTTTTACTTTTTATAGATGTTGGCAGAGGTTAGTGATCAGATTTTTTAGAATTGGTCTCGATGTGAGATATATATCATTAAATAAATATGGCACTTAGTACCCAATTCTAGTGTGATGGGTACCCATCGGCCCTAATAAAAATGTGTGGAGACATTGGAGGTTCACAAGCTACTTGGTGGTCCTGGGGGGAGCAGGTGCCCAATGTGGTACCTGGTACCCTGTTCAGGTTGAATGGGTACTCAGTATCCCTATGCAGTTTATTTTTGTAAATTTTTTAATAAAAATAATTAAATTATTAATAATTTATAAGAATTAAAATTCATCATTTCCCCCCAAATATTGTTTCACAAATCCCCCTCCTTCCTCTCATTTTCTAATCTCTCTAATTTCAGGTCTACCTTATTCATGGTAGGATAAAAGTCTCATCGTTGTGCGGGGGTCCTTATGAGTAATTAAAAGGATACTATATTGGTTATTAATGGTTTCTTCTACCATATCACTGTGTTCTTATTTAATTATATAAAATGAATATTTTCCTAGTTTAGGGATTTTGATTATTGATATAGATTTAGTTTTTGATAACTAATGATTGAAGTCTTGATAATATGAATTTTTTGGTTCCTAAACATTCCCATTGGTCTATTTGAATTTTTGGTTGTGTGATATATTGGTAGCACTAAATTTGTGTGAATTACATATAAATTATTTTAAATTATTTTAATAATTCCCTAAAGCATTAGTACGGTTAATTAGGGATTTGACTGGTATTTTGTGAGTTTTGCATCAATACTATGGTCATCGATGACCATTCCCCTTATTAAAAGTGTGGTAAAATTGTGACTAAAAACCCATGAAGGATGCCTCTACTTACGGTTTGAACTTCACATCCATGTAAGGTTTCATAAAACATTCGTTAATATATGAAAATATGAGAGAAGATTATTTGGGGATGATTTATGCCTATCATGGAACCTTTTTTGGATAGTGATGGATCCTTAACATAGGATGGTTTGATTACTTATGTATCATTCCCCTTCTTGTAATGGATACCAGTGATAAGTCACTAACCATGATGGTTATTATAGAGTTATATCATCTACCGTGTGTAGAGTCTGGTTGTACCTCATCCACCCTTGGGGATATTTGTTTCAGTGATGTATCATTCTCCCAGATGATCCGAAATTCATGATATATCACTCACCTGTGGTTATGTATCGATGATGTATCTTTCAACTAGGATTATGTAATGTTAGTGCTTTTTTCACCTAGGGTTCTATTTTTATGATGTTTTATTCATCGAAGCTTATGTCTCAGTGAACTATCATTCACCAAGGGGATCATGAATTTGTGATTTATTATTCCCTTGGGGTTATATATTGGTGATTTATCATTCACCTAGGGTTATATATCTTTGATGTATCATTCCCTTGCAGGACCATGAATTAGCTATGTATCATTCACTTTGGGTTATCTATCAGTGATGTATTGTTCATATTCGTTTATGTATTGGTCATGTATCATTCACATGGGGTATCATGTATTAGTGATGTGTCCTTTACATTAGATATTATGTATTGGAGATCTATCATTCACCTAAGTTTATGTATTAGTGATGTATAATTCATTTAGGGTTGATATTAGTGATCATTATTTCACCAAGGGTTTACTTATTGGATATACATCATTAACCATGAGGATATGTGAATAGTGATAATTTTTTCACCTTTACCACTATAATAAGGGGTGATAGGTCATATACCACTGTATTTTCTTCAGACTGTGAGTGAATTATTGCATTCTTGAAGTATCTAAAGATGGTATGGTTATTTAATAGATTTTTTGTGGATTAGTCTATAAAATATAGTTATAGATTTTTCTTTAAATTTTTATCATTTCATAAAGATCATGCACGTTTTTATTCAATAATTTTTGGGGCGCCTATGGTTGTGGCCCACATAATTGTACTCATACGCTACATGGGTATCTCAGTGCAAGTATAAATTTAATGATTAGGGATGTTAGTAAAGAAAAGGTTCCTATTATCGATGGTTGAGTTGGATGGATGGTTGGAGTGATAGATGGGACTAGGTAGGGACTCAGAATCAATGTCAAAATATTCTTCATTATTTTTTCTATTGTCAGAAAACTTTTATATGGTCAGCTCATGATAGATCCAATCATGATGTGTGCATATATGAAATTATAGTATAGTTTTTTTTATGACATGTATTGGTTATTTAACTATGGTTTCATTATCATTGTAATGTCCATGATATGTAGATATTATAATTAATGGTCACTTTCACTTTTGTTGATATTTATAGTTATCTGATTGAGAGGCTATATTTTTCATAATAATCATATATTGACCCTCACTTATTCTCAACATCCTCTGGTATATGGGGAGGTGTTCTTGAGTTTATGTGGTGCCAATTAGTTCAACACTTTTTAGTTTGGTCGAGTCACGGATGTTACAAAGTGGTATTAGATGCTTATTCTTCTTTATCTTACTATTTGTGCAAGGTAATTGCAAGTGCAAGGTGGTCGGAACTTGGGATGGACGTTATATTTTGGAGTAGCTGGACCATGTATAATTATGGTCCATGTTTCTAAGTAAGGTATTATTATTCTTGGTTTTTAACTGTTACAATTTCATTATTTTAAAAATATTATGTATTAATATTATTTTTTTATTTACTCTTGGTCGGGGGTGTCCTGATAAAATGTTTTCATGAATTTTATTTTGAATATAGTATTCACATAAAATTTGTATTCTTGTATCTTATTGATTACTAGGGTATGTTGTTGGGTCCAATTATTAAAATTTTCAAAAAATAGATTTTTCTTATATAAATTGTTGGTGATACTCTTCTTGACAGAACCTTGTTTACTGGTTCTTATTTATAACATTTGATGTTTAATTATATATACTTATGTGTGTTTTTACCTAACCAAATAGTTTGTAGGTTAGTGTTGACCCAAGTTATAGTATGTAGAATCCTTATATTACAGGGTTTGTGTGTGTATAAATTAGTAGAGAACGTTTATTGTTACTATATTCAAAAAACCTTGATATCAATAATTCTTATAGAAATTCACTCTAATTCATGTGTCTAGAATTATGCTGACATGAAACCATTGATGGATTTAGTGGAGAACCATGATTTAAGGGAAGATCATTACCTAATGGTAGTGGATTCCAAGCTCTATATTTCACCCCTACCTTCTATTAATTAGATTCTCTAATCGAGTATTCTTAAAATATTATAGTTGATGGGACATGAAGTGTCAAGAGCTGGGCTTTCCATGTCAGACATAACTAAAGAGTTCAAACTAAATCATTGTCCTCTATTAATGGGTGAGGGTATACAAATGTTTATGGAGTTCTGTATTGATTTCATGAATACTATTTTCTTTAGAATAAGAAATACGAGAGAATAGGGTTAATATTTCTACCTATATGATTCGTGGACCATCCAAACACTAGTGGGATGTCCCCATCTAGGATAAATAGTAAGTGGGGCTATCCTAGAGGGAATTTCAGTCTTATTTGTTCATTTATTTCTTTCATAATACCATGAGGGAAGATAGATCAAGATATTTCATTCATCTAATTCAAGTATTCATCTCAATTAAGGATTGTGTCCCCCATTTTTTCAAATTTTTGTGATTTTCACACATTATGGTGGGTGAGGAGACTTCCAAGGTCAATAATTTTAAGGATTAACTAATACATACTATTTTATCACACATGAGAATTTTTTAACATACATCATTTTATATAGTTATGAACAAAGTCCTCATTTCTAAGAGGATCATTATTGAGGGTACATTATTTGAGAATTATACTTCTTTTATGTATTCAAGTGTATCATTAAATAGTAAGAAGTAGATGTATGAGGAGACTTTCCAAGGAGGTGATTGAAAGATAGAATAGGGTAGGTGTTTATCTCTTCCTTTGAGAGTGTGTTATACTTTGGAGTTCTACCTGTAATGACGTGAAATGTTATAAATAAAAACACCCCTTTTGATTTATTTAAATGTATTGTTATATAATATGGTTATAGAAAAAAAAATCTTATTTTGTTTTATTTTATCCTCTCATATTTAATTGATCATTATGAATAATTACCATTGATAATAAAGACATTTAACAGTGATCACATGATTAGTATAAATATAGGGTTTTAACAAATCCAAATGATACAAACAAAGTAAGTGATGGACTCAAAGAGTAGAATCATACCCTATGCAGCCCATTTATTAGAGATTCTGAGGAAGATAACATTTCTGGGATTTTACCTTCACCAATCAAAAGCTGAGATCCAATAACTTAATCATGATCAAAACCATTTACTGTAGAAGTTCAAGCTCATTGAGATCCTGACTGAAACCATGTTTTCTAAACCACCCCATGAATGCCCCACCATCACACTCCATAATCTTAGGTTTTTTTCTGATATATTAAAGGGATATGTATCAATTCTCTACTATTATGAGTACGTGAATTATTTTTTACTTAATAATAAATATTTTTTTATCCTATTATTTTTACTTCATAAATGATTTTTATTTTTGATTCAATGAAACACAAAAATAATTTTTGGTTAATATTCAAATTCAATTAATAAATTTATGAATTAATGGACATCAGAAATAAAAAATATTTTTATAAAATATTTTTATTAAAAAAAATTCATCAAATATAAATGATCATATAATTTTTATGAAGTCAAATGTATTCTTTTATAAGGGTTCAAAAACTGTTATTATCAAAAACCACTGAATTTATTAATAAATGATGACTTTATATTAAAAGTAAAAATTAAAATATTTAGAAAATTAATTAGATAAAATGAATATTATTTTTGAAATCAGTATATCGAAATTATCCAATAGTAAATTTATCAAAATTTCTTGATATAGCAAATTTTTGACTAAATACTAAATACCACACACACACACACACACACATATATATATATACTTTGTGTATTATGACATCATAATGACCAAAAAGTGATTTAGTAATTACTATAAATGGGATAAACTACCAAATATATGTTTTCACTTAAAAATAATGTGATTTTTGGTTTATTTTATTTATTTTGTGAAGCCATTTTGAATCCTCTAAAACTTGTAATATATTTTAATGTATTGAAATCCTTTATTTAATAGTGTGAATCACCTCTACATAAGAAAGGGAGTAATTTTAATAATTTCAGCCATTGGCCTTATAAAATAATGATATTCAATCCCTTTTATCAGAAACCATTGCAAACACCATATGATGGTTTTTGGTTTTGAATATTTTATTATTTAGAGTCTAAAACTATTTAATAAAGAAATAAACCTCTTTTCCTATATAAACCAACCCAAGTGTTAGGAACAAGAAGATTAGGAAGGTAATTTTTTCATGTTTTGTCTTTTTTTATCAGGGAAATATTTTGAATAAATAAAATGACCTCACTTTGTAATTGGTGAAAATCATATTGATGGTTGTTTCAAAAGAATGGGATTAACTCTATCCATTGTAATGAGGAGAAGATGTTTTGAAAGAAAATTTTCTGATTGTACTTTCCTTAGGTCTGTAATTGGAGAATATCATAATAAGGAATTGGTAATTTTTTGGAAAGAGATAATTAGTATCATGGAGATGTATCTTACTAGAAGTAAATGGTCATCAGATTCACTATGAATTAGGTGTGAAAGAAGTGGTTCTTTTGATGGAGAATCGGAGTCTTCATGATAATGATAAAATAAATGTGACGATCCTTTACTAATTTGTATTTCATAAAATTCATATGTTTATTAGAGAACTTGTGATACAATATTTATATAAGATATAGAGAATAGGTGGTGGGAATGGTTGTTTTCAAAATGATCGGACCTGTGTGTAAGTGAAGAAAGATATGGTGCTAATTCACTATATCATTTGATCATCCATTAGAAGCATAAAAAAATTTGTATCGAGAATGACCGTACCCAGGCTCAGAAATAAGAAATAGCATCCCCATAATGATTTTATTCAGAAATGATCATACTCAGGTTAATTGTACTTAGAAAGATCATACTCTGAATAATCTTATTCAGAGAAGGAATTTCTTGAGGTTGATAGATGAAAAGATAAGGGAATAATGATATCAAAAATGTAGTCAACCATTATAAAATGGTTAAATTACTTTGTACATTTCCAATAGGATCAAGGGAAGAGTAGAAGATGATGTTTTGTATCTCAAGTTGTTCAAGAGAAAAAGAGAAGTAGTTTGCTGGATGTACTATCAAGGGGGGGCTCATCATTCATAAGAGTGATCATATTCATAAAATCAGAGTGGTATCCATTTATTCATGCACTTTTTTTACAATTTTTATATAGATTTTTTTTGAAGAAACCATATTCAGAAAATCAAACTCATCTATTGAAATTGTATTGGTGATTCGAATGAAATTGAGAAGAAGGAGATGACATTTCAAGAAGAATCGAGAATCTTCAAGGAGAGTTAACGAAGTTAAAATTTATCCTGAGATTTTAAGGAAATTGAGATTAATGTTAATTTGATTAAGAGGGATAAATTTTGGGATAAATACCAAATCATCTTGATGGTCACCTATAAAAGGGAAAAAGTAAATTGTACTTTTCTGATGATCAATATAATATTCATGAGAGAGAATCTATAAATCTTCAGTGAGAGAAAGTGGTTACCGAATTGATCTTTTGTTGAAGAAGTTTTTATAGATAAAGAAAATATAAGAGACAAGATCACAATGTTGTTCTTATCTGATAATCATATTCAGTGATTATCATATTCAATTGATTACCATTTTCATCTTGTCAATTGTATTCGGTGGATCATCATATCAGACTGCATTAATTGGATCTGGATTTCCAAAATGTGATTTTTGGACTGAGGAAGATGGATAATTTATGTGGTGTTGATTCACCTCTATCATATTCTATCAAAATTATAATTTTCATACTGGGTATAATTGTACAAGGAAGTATCGTACTGAGGATAACTGTATAAGGTAGAATCATACTCGGAGTAATCAGACTTAGAAAATCATACCTAGGAAAATCGTAAGGGGTTTTCATAATAAAGTCAAGGAATATCTTACCTTCTTATGGGTAAAAAATTGAGTAAGTTTTTTCCAATTAAATATATTTTTGGAATTAAAAATAAGCTTAGGTAACATGAGTTTTTAAATAAATATTGTATTACCCTATTTATGCTAAGAGGGGCACACGTACTTTTGGATTTCCTTCAATGTACTGCATGACTAAAATGGAATATCATACTCATTGTAATATAGGGATTTTATTCTAGTTTATTTTGTGTTATTGGATCATTTCCAAACCACACCAGGTACATAGAAATTCTTATTTAATAGTGAACCTTATAAATACTTATGTTTTTGTGGATGTGTGTTTGAATTGTTTTTAGTAGGGAATAGAATCCTTAATAGGAGGAGAAGTTTGTTTCAATTTAATTGAAACATAAAATAAAAAGTATCACAGATTCACCCCTTCCCCCTCTCAATGATACAATCATCCACGTTGGTCAATTTCTAGTGGAATTAGAGCATAGGCTCTCTTCCTTTCTTCTTTACAGATAGAGAAATTTAATCATGTGAACAGAAATTTATTCTGATCTTCTATGAAAATAATAATCATATATAGAAATATAGATTGTTTCATTATCTTATGTCTGTTGGATATGATGTTCTTGAAGCTAAAACAAGTGGGTTTCCTCCTATTAATTTTAAAACTCTTCCTAAATATATTGATAATAAGAATCAAGAGAATGTTGGAAGGGCCAAGAGTGATATATATCACCACTCCCTAATAGTGAATTCATAAGAGTAAAAGGTGTTTCTATAGAAAAAGGTATATGGTATTGACTTAAAAACATATAGGAAGGAAATAAAAAAGTGAATGAAGAAAAGTTACAAATCTAGAGATTGGAATATAATGATTTTAAGATGGGTGAGCATGAATCTATTGGGGACTTCTTTACCAAGGTATATGAAATTTTGAGTACTATCAGATGTCTTGGTGAAAAGTCGGATGACTCTACGGTTGTTGAAAAGATATTGAGAATAATTTTCGATAAGTTTGATGCAAAATTTTCTTCATCGTAAAAGAGATAACCTAAAACATTATCTCTTTCTAATTTCTATAGCACTCTTATCACTTATGAAATGATAAGGGATAAAACTATAAAGAGAGAAAAAAAAGTTGATAGAGAAAAGTATTTCATGAATTCTGAATGAGAAATGTAAAATAATATTCTTATTGAATATTAACCTGGTGAATCTGACTCTGAAAATTATGTATGTAAAAATATTGATGATATTTTATCCTTGTTTTATAAATTGAAAAGATGGATAGGGAAATAAAAAAGGAAACATCCCTTGAAATGTTTTAAATTTGGAAGAGTTGGCCACTTTGTGGAAAATTTTCCTTAAAGAAAGAAAGAAGAGGATAATGATAATGAATAAATAGAGACAAGAACATCATGGAAGAAACATGGTGAAATGTAAAATCTTATTCCATAGGGAAATATATGAAATTATTCAATTTCAAAAGAAGAATTTTCTTATCTAAAGATAAGGAAGAATAAGGTAGTGATGTGGAATTCAAAAAATCAATTGAGTATGGTATGAAGAATACTTTTATTGCAATAGTGACTGATGAATAAGTCACAAGAAGTTGTTTTGAATAAGAAGAAACTCAAATTAAAATTCATTTTAAATAAGAATTTTAAGAATTTTAAAGAAAGATCAGAATGATTAAAAAGAAGAACAAAATCTTAGTAGATGAATGTTCTTCAAAAAAACAATAAAAAAAATTTCATATTGAAAATTGAATCTAGTAAAAGAGATTGATGATTTGATGAAATATCTTGAAGAATAAAAGAATCATAAAAATCATTTGGAGGTGGAGTAAAAAGGAAAAGAAGAAGAGTTGGAACATTTCCAACAAAAACTCTCAAAAGATTAATTTATAAATACAAGTTTCCAAAACTCGATTTATAATGTTGTTGAAATCTATCAAAATGAGAAATGGGATAAGTTTCAAAAAAAATATACCTTCAAAGGGTGATGAGAAAGATGGAATTGTTTCTAAATTTATGAAATCTAGGAAAGTTATGTACTTGACCAAGTCCAACAAAGCCAGGAATTTAGAAGTTTCAAACAACCCAGAGTCTAAATTTTATTTGAAACAATCTATGTCTATAAATGTTTTTGTCAATTTTGGTTTTGATAAATCAGGAAAGAAAATAAATACACTAATTGATAATATAAAGGTTGGTGGCTCATAAAAGAAAGATAAAAATGTGGTTGAGAAACGTATTCACAATTCCAACCAATATGGATGTTTCATAGGTGAAAACTCATTCTATGGATATTTCTATTATTATGGTGAATTCAGACATATAGAAAATATTTGTTTGTTCAACCAACAACGTTAATATTCTTCTAAATCTTATAAAGGTAAAAGGTTTATGGGGAGTAAATTCCCTCAAAAGTAGAAGTCTGAGAGTGTTGTTAAAGGTGGATTAAAAATTGAAAATAGGTTCAAACCTTTGGAAACTATGTGTGAATGATGTGAACAACCCTGACACCTTGCAAATGATGTCTTGAATTGTTACTATAATGACAAAATAATCTTAACAATACTCATAATTCTTAAGTGAAGAAAGAAAACAAAGGAGAAAAATCCCTTGCTATTGAAACTACATAAAAAACATCAAATGGAGAAGAACCTTGGATACTAAAAATTGGGTGTTCTTTTCACAATACATGAGAAATGAAATTGTTGAAGAATGTGAAATATTTTAAAGAAGGCATAGTGAAATTTGGGTGTGATGAATCATGGAAAAACAAAGGTGTTGGATCAGCCACCATTGGAAAATAAAAGATAGAATCCAATAAAACATTGTATATTGAGAGGCTAAAACACAATTTTCTATGTGTTTCACAATTTTTTAATGAGGGTAACAAAGTTTTCTTCAGAAAGGATTCGTTTGTTTTGAAAAGTGAAGAAGATGGAAATATTGTTATAAGATGCCAACATAAAAAAAGGTTATTTGTTTCAGGTTAGTGAAATACAAAACTATTTTTACATGAGTGTGGTGGAAGAGAATAATTTTGGGCATAAAATGATGGGACACATGTGCCAATAAAACATGAGAAAGTAATCTAAAAGAGATAGTGTTCAATAAATTCATGCTTTCCCATTAAGAAGAGATTGGTGTTGCACTATTTGTTAGAAATGAAATATTAAAAATGTTGTGCAAAAGAAATTTGATATTTGTTCAAAACAAACCCTGGAGCTAATTAATTTCGACATATATGGGCCAGAGAGAAAATCATTGAAAATAGAGATAAGTACTTCATTACATTCAATGATTATTTTACCCACATTACTTGTGTCATGTATAAGAAACCTAAATCTGATGTTTGAAATTGTTTAAAAGTTTCTAAAGAAAACACGAAAAGGAATGTGAGTATTCATTGAAGAATTTATGAACAAATAAATGTGGTGAATATTTATGTGAAGAGTTTGAATACTATATTGAGAATCTTGTAATTCAATATGAGTATAGTTCCTCATACACTCCCCATAAAAATGGGGTTTTTCAAAGAAATAAGATAATCTTGGTGGAAATGGTAAGAACCATGTTACTTGAACATGTCCTCCCTCATTACTTTTGGAGACAAGCCATGAGTACTATGGTTAATATTTGGAACTTTTGTTTCTATAGGCCTCAATCAGATATAACTCCATATAAATTTTTTAATGAAAAAACTCCATGTTTGAAGAACTTCAAATTTTTTGGTAGTCTATGTGTTATAAAAATGAAAGGTGGAAACTATTGTAAGTTTGAGCATAAACGTGAAGATGGAATATCTCTTGGCTATGATATGGAAGGAAGAAGATACATATACATCAACAATGAAATCATAATAATTGTTAATTCAACCAATGTGTTTGTGATTGAAGGATCTGAGAAAGATAAACATACCCAAAAAATGAGAAATATGAGTAAGATTGTTTTGAAAATAATTCTGATAAGGATACAGACAATTGTATTCCTAATCAAGAAGAATAATTAGACTCAACTATTTCAAGTGATGAGGAAGATATTTGAAAATATCATCCAAGGATGAGGAAGTAAGTGGAGGATCAAAACATTTTTGGTGATCAGCATCAGAAGATTCAAACAAGAAGAATAACCAATTAAATTGCAAATACTTCACTATATTCAAAAGTGGAACTGAATGATGTGAAATAATATTTTGAGAATCTAAAATGGGTCCATGCAACGAATTAAGAGATGGATAAAATTGAAAATACTGATACATGGGAACTATTACCCAAGCCTAAAAACAAAAAACAGTTTTGTCACAAAAAGGGTTTTCTGGAACAAGCTCAATGAAGAGTGTTTAGTGATAAAAATAAATCAATATTGGTCTGTAAAGGGTATTATTAGATTAAAGGAATTGATTTCAAAGAAACCTTTACTCGGGTGGAAATACTTGAGACAATTAGAATCTTTCTTTCTACTGCTACATAATGAGGTTAAAATATCTTCCAAATAAATGTTTAATATACATTCTTGAATGTTGATCTAGAAGAGGAAGTCTATATTGAACAACCTTGTGGCTTTGTTGTTGGAAAAAACGAAATTTATGTGTGCATATTGAGGAAGGACTTGTATGGGATAAAAGAACCACCGATATCATGATATTCCAACATGGATAAATGCTTTGGGAAGATGAGTTTTAAGAAATGAAGAGCGGAGAACAATATTTATATCATCAAATATCA
Source organism: Viscum album (assembly GCA_963277665.1). NCBI lineage: Eukaryota > Viridiplantae > Streptophyta > Magnoliopsida > Santalales > Viscaceae > Viscum > Viscum album. The sequence goes on from OY728161.1 coordinate 1,837,664,744, forward strand.
AGAGTATTCCCTCATTGTGATTGTTTGTTATGATGAAATTATCTTAGTTGGGAATGATGAAGGAATTTTTGAAAGGTTTTATGAAGAAATTAAAAAGGTATTTGAAATTTAAAAGATGGGGAAATTAAATACTTTCTTGGGTTACAAATCATGAAAAGGAAAGAATACATTTTTCTTTCTCATGAAAATTATGGTAAAGAACTTCTCAAGAGGTTTGACAGGGAGGACTGAAAACCTATTTTTACACCAATATCGATGGGGATGAAGTTTTATAAATATAGAGTAGGTAAATAAGTTGATTATAAATAGTATGGTAATATGATTAAAATCCAATTGTATTCTACAACTTGTAGACCAAAAATAGTTTATGTTGTCACTTTATGTTCTACATTTCAGAGTTTTATAAAAGAATCAAATTTTCTTTCCAAAAAAAATAATTATCAGATACATCAGAAGCACAACAGAATTTGGAATTAGGTATTGTAGCTAATATATTATTGATTTTTTGGGTATTATAATGCTGATTGGGTAGTAAATATTGATGATCAAAGATCCACATATGGTGGAGTATTATTTATGCGAAATAATTGTGATAGTTTGAATTCAAAGAAACAGAATTCACTAAATCTCAGTGCAGCTAAAGATGAGTATCTTACTACCACTCAAACCACTACTCAACTTATGTTGATGAAAACTCAATTGGAATATTTGCATATTAATGTGAAGTTTCCCTTACTCTTGGGTTGTGATAATCAAAGTACAATCAATATCAACAAGAATCCAGTTCAACATTCTCATTCAAAACATATTGATATAAAATATCATTTCGTTAAAGATCATTTGAAGATGAATGAATTGGATCTATAATATGTTCCATCATCAGAACAATTGTATGAAATTTTCATAAAACCTTTACTAAAGGAATGATTTTCTGTATTAAGGTTGACCATGGGCGTCTAACCACTTTCTCATCATGGTTTAGGTATGTGTATTTGTCCACTCTCTAATCTTTACTTTGGATTGTTTTTTCAAGGAGGGATATTTTTTCATTAAATAAATGTTTTTCATGTAAAAAGTGAGAGTTATGCGTAAGTTTTGAACTAAGTATTTTTTTTTGTGAGTAAACTATTCTAAAAATTTTTTGGAGTGGTTTTAGGGAAATAATATTTTTTTATTATAAGAAGGATGAGGAAAATCTAAGGTTGATGAGGAACCGGAGAAGGAAAAATAAATAGGTTGTCATCATCACTACCTTTTGATAATAAGGTTTTGTTTTCAATGATTTGTATTTACTATAATTAGTTAGCTCACACAGGCTTAGAATTATTGATAATTAATCTATTGCTTGAGGATACAAAGTTCAATGATTTATGAAACGTGGTTGAGAACAAAATAAAAAGGGGGAGACTGTTAGGACCAAGTTGATGAAAATGGTACTTGTTTTCATGTGTTGTATTTTGTTTTCAAGGAAATATTTTGATGAAATAAAATCTCCTCATGTTTTATTTGGTGAGAATTATATTGATGGTTGTTTTAAAAAAATAGGATTCACTCTGTCCATCCTAATGAGGAGAAGCTTTTGTAAGGAAAATGATATGATCGAACATAACTTTGGTCCAGAATGGGAAAAGATCACAATGAAGAATTGATCATTACATGGAATGAGAGAATCGGTCACATGGAGAATCTATCTTGTTGAATGTAAATTGTTATCAAATTGAATTTGACTTTTGTGCTAAAGAAGTAGTTATTTGATGGTGAATCAGATTCTTTATGACTATGAAAAAATAAATGTGACAATGCTTTTCTAATTTTTGTTTTATTTAAATCATCAGTTTATTATATAACTTATATATATTATTGTTATAAGAAAAAGAGAATATGAGGTGGTGAAACATGTTTTTAAAATGGTCTGATCTGGGTGGAATTGAAGAAAGAGATGGTGTCGATTCACTATATCAACTGATCATCCATTAGAAGCATAAAAAATTTCATATTTAGGATGATTGTACATAGGATCATAAATAAAAAAGGTCATAGCTAGAATTATCATATTCATAAATGATCTTACCCAGGCCAATCATACTCAGATAGATCATAATTTATAAAATCTTATTCGGATAAGGAATTTCTTGAAGACTATGAATGAAAAGAGAAGGAGATAACGGGATTAAAAATGTAATAAACCATTACAAAAGGTTTGAGTTAATTTTTAGGCTTCCAACTGGGTAAAGGGAAGAGGATAATATGAAGTTTTTTATCTCAAGTGAGTCAAGATAAAAAGAGATATAGTTTATTTGATGTACTATCAAGCGGGAGCTCGACAATCATATGAAAGATTGTATTCAACATATCATATTGGTATCCATTTATTTATATACTTTTTTACAATTGGTATAGAGCCTTGTTTTGAATAAATCAAATTTAGAAAATCAGAATCATGTATTTAAATTGGACTGGTGATTCCAATGAAAGCCTAAAGAAAGAGATAAAGGTTGAAGAGGAATTGAGAATCTTTGAGAAGAGTTGCCGAAGTCAAAATGCATCCCGATATTTATGGGAAATTGAGATTAAAGTGAATTTTATTGAGCGGGAAAAAATTTGGGATTCCTACCAAATCATCTTGAGGATCACCTATAAAATGTCAAAAGGCACATTTTACTTTTCTAATGACTGATTTATTGTTCATGAGAGAGAATATATATGTTTTCAATGAGATAAAGAGGTTATTGTACTGATCTTTTTTTGAAGAATTTTTTAGGAAGAATTTAAAGAGAGGATATAAGATCACAATGCTTTATTCATATGATAATCGTACTCAGTTATTATTAGATTCTGTCAATTACCACTTTTGTCTTTCTAATTGTATTTAGTTGATCAGCTTGTGAGGCTGGATTAATCAGATCGGGATTTCCATATTGGAATTTTCAGACTAAGGAAGATGGAAAATTTAACTGGTTTCGATTCATCTCTTTCATATTCTATCAAAGTTGTATTTTTTTATTGGGTAGAGTCATATTGGAAAGTTTCATTCTAAGAAAAATTGTATCCGGGAGAATCGTACTCAGAGGAATCCGACTAGGAAAATCGTACCCAAGAAATTAGACTGAGTTTTTCATAATAAAGTTTAAGAAGTTCTTACCTTTTTCTGGGTAATAAATTGAAGAATTTTTTTTCAATTGAATACATTTGTGGGATTTAAATGAATCATAGATAACATGAGTTGTTACAAAGACATTGTATGACACTGTTTGTTCTAAGAGGGTGCACACGTACATTTGTATTGTCTTCAAAGTACTACACAAGTAAAAGGTAATATCCTACTCGTTGTAATATAAGGATTTTTTTCTAGTGTATTGTGTGGTATTAGATCATTTCCAAACCGTACCAAGGAAGAAGCTATTATTATTGAATAGTGAACCTTGTAAATACTTGTGTTCCTATGAATGTTTGTTTTAAGTGTTTTAGTAGGGAATATAATATTTAATAGGAGTCAAAGGTTGTTTAAATTGATAGGAAACATAAAATAAAAAGTATCACTGATTCACCCCCTCCCCCTCTCGGTGATACTATCATCTTTGTTGGGAACTTTCACCAAGGACCCATTTATCTTAACTAAAACTACATGGATCATGACCAAAATCTACTGTACAATATCTAGATTTCTTTCATGTTTCCCCAAAGCACTCAAGAATCACATCCCAAGATTTGGAAGTCATACACTAAGGTAAGGGATCCTCACCTTCCTCTACCCATTTAAAATTGAAGTACCTTATTTGAAATGACATCTTCTAATTTCATTGATTTGTATTTTCATTCATTTATAATCATTAACTTACTATCCAATCAATGTTATTTTAATGAGGTACCATTTATCCTCTCCCATTTGAACCCTTACCTAAGCTGTTAATTTTTCAAAATTCCATAAGGGATCCTCATCTTCTATTGTTTATTCAGGTTTCTTTATGAAATTATGCATTATATTTCCCTTTACTAAAGTTCATGTATGTATTTCCATGTTCCTATTACTGCCCATTTGATTTTCAAATGATTAGGTACCCCTTTCTCTCTCATTGCCGATTTTTATTAATTTTTAAGTAATGTTGTTATGCTATTGAAATTTCACAATGATTTTCCATGAAAAAACATTTATGTAGTGATTACCATATCCATTTTTATATCAAGGTTACTAAACTTTATGAACATATACATATGGATTGGGGACTTCCATTTTTGTATTCCACGTTAATTTATTCATGGAATAAATTATGTGGATGAATGAATTCATGTTGTATGATCTATGTGTCACACTTATGCATGAGAATGAAATGAATATGATGGGTTCACCTATATAGACCTCCAATGAATTGGCTATTGTTTAGTATCATGACAAGTCATGTTAGTATATGGAGTAATCCTGGTTCCTTTATGGGACTTTTTCCACCACGATGTCTTGGTGGTTTTATCCTTGACCCATATTTATGATTCATTGTTTTGAGTTGCTTCCACGTTTCCCATGTTATGATTATCATTTTATATCATGCCTTATTATTCATGTTCCTTTTATTATTAATTAGTATTCCTATTGTCTAACATGTATCACTTATGCCATTTAAATTTCCTTACTAGGATTTAAAGATAACCCCTTTATTATGTATGTCCCAAGTTTATCCTATGTATTTTTAAGTTCTAAGGATTATTTTGATCATGTCAAAGAAGTTTTCAATAAAGATATTCTATTCCATATTTTATGTTGTCACGTAATGTACCTAATTCTAAAATAATGTATAATTATTAGTCATCTGATTTATATTAAGGGTAATCTTATGTAATAAATCAAGTACTAATCTAAAATAAAAAGCAGGGTTGATATATTTTGTATCAAAGGAAAAGTTTAGTTATTTTTGGTATGAGGAGTGAAAAATCTAGGGAAAGCCTTAAGGATAAAACTAATTACAAGAAAAAATTCCTAAATTTTGGTTAGTATAGATTAATTGGTTTATCAATAAAATATATCCATGTCTAGATACCACAAGTTTTTGTGGTTCTGGAACAAATGTACCTAGAAGTAACAACTCTGAAAAGGTGTTATATTCCTGACTTAGGGTATCCTGCTACAAGACAATAGGCCTTACCGAACACTTGTTTTGACACTCCAAGGGGATATTATTTGGTAAATCCATAATCTATTTGTGAAAAATTATTAATGGTACAATAAAATAATACCAATAATAATATTTTTTATGAAATAGATTATGGATTACATAGATTAAAGCCTAGAAATTCACATGTTTAGGAAATAAAGGAAATTTATAAGTAATCCATTTAATGTCATCTCATCCCCCTTTATGTGTTTAATAGTTTAAAAATATTCAGCCCTAAATTTATCTTTATTCTATCCAATGACTAAAAATATGATAAATCAGGTAAAACACGATGTGACGAGCAATGTGATGACTGCCCCGAACGAGTTGCACATCCCGATGGGAGCAAGAATTGTGAACTTTATTTCAAAACTCTATCAGCTAACTCATGTTCTGAATAGAAAATTGGATCAAGAGGATCTCCCAAACCCTCCTAACAGAGAAAAGGCCACAATCCTAAGCTTCATCTGACAAATTCTTCCTTTCAATGAATCATTTGATCCCATAATCGTGTAATAATAGAATAACTCCATTCATAATATCTTATACATCCTTCAATGTTCTGAATAAGAGAAGGTTCTTTTGGATATTTATTATATGGACAAAGAAGATTATCAGTGGTGGAAATTGATCAAGCATACGAAGCCTAAGGGAGAGATCGAAGCAATAGATTTGAAGGAATTCAGGAAAATATTTTTTTATAAATATTATCCTGGCACACTCTGATTTAAAATGGAAAGGGATTTTCTCTCCATAATGAAAAAAGACAATAAATCTATCAAAGAACCTGAGGAAAACATTAAAATTATTTCATGGTACACCTATGGATTTTTTGTTACACTATAATTCAAGGTTAACAACTTCTTTCATGGGATAAAACCTATTATATAAAAATCCCAAGTGAAATTTGACTTTTATAGCTATGAAGAAATTATCTGATGTGCCCTCAAAGTTGAAATGGAGATCAGAAAATCCCAAGGGTGTCATGGGGAGAAGAAGTGGAAATTGGAGTTTAATTATGGTAGCTCTATGGAGAAATATAATGGTGCCAAGAAATTTTAACAACCCAATTGAAAAAGGTGCAGAAATAAGCACCCTAGAAATTTCCTCAGGGGAGTGAAGAAATGATATGGGTGGAGAAAGGAAGGGAACCTAGCTTGAAATTTTCAATGGGAAAAACCCACTAATGCGATGGAGGAAAGGAATGCTCTAATCAAACCTCAATGCATTTTCCATTACATCACATTTAAGTAACTAGTTCTCTTTTCAAAATAATTTCCAAATCCATGGGTTTTAGAATACAACCAAAAACCTCCAAGAAAGCAAGGGTGGTCTTTTACCATAATTATCATTGAAGTGGATTCCAAAAATGAAGTGGTGACAGATATTCTATTTATTTATTCAAGAATAGTGAATGTATTTTTTGTTCTACTTATACACATTTTTTTATATCAAAATAGTTTATTAGAACTAGGAAAACACCACTATAATTCATAGAAGTAGAGATGTCGATGAAAACAGAAAATGGGGTAATTAATGGAACCCATGTATATAACTCCTCCCCTATCATAATTTTTGGTCTGAACTTCCCATGGAACCTTTTTATACTTCCTTGGGTACACTTTTATGCAATTATATGCATAGATTGGATTTCCCTATATAGAGTCAAAATAAATTTCCTTGAAAAGTAAATCACTCTATGTATAGAGAATCGACCCCTGATTTTGTACAAGTGAAAGGAAGAGGATGAATCTTATTTAAAACGATCATCTCAAGCATTGATATTATTTTCCAATGAGAAAATGTATCAAGATAAAATGAATTATTATAAGGAAAGAACCATCCCCAAATACCTACCTATTGTGAGGGAATATGCAAATGTGTTTCCCAAGGAATTGGCTGGACTTCCTCTTAGTTGTAAGGTTGAATTTTTAATCGACGTTATTGCTGGGGAATTTCCATTGTCTAATACTTAATATATAATTGATATTTTGGAACTTGAGGAGTTAAATAAACCACAATAAGAGAATCTGTATAAAGGTTTTATACACCTAAGTGCTTCACTATGGGTTTCACCAGTCCTCTTCGTCAAGAATAAGGATGGGTTAATGGGCCTTTACACTAATTATTGTGAGCTCAATAAGATCAAGATAAAAAAAGTATCATCTACTTTGGATTTATGGGTTTTTTTATTAGAAATTTGGATCAAAATAATTCTCCAAGGTTGATCCTAAGTTTCGATATTATCAAGTATGGGGGAAGAAGTAAGGTTTCCCCAAGAGCACTTTTTGTACAAGTTATGGGCACTGTGAGTTTATAGTGATACAATTCGAGCTCACTAATGCTTCAAAAATAATAATAAACATGATGAATTGAGCCTTTAGATATTACCTTGAAAAATATGTGGTGGTATTTATAGATTATATTCTAATATTCTCCAAAATCAATGGGGATCATGAGGAGTAATTGGAACTCTACTACAAACCCAATGAAAGGATAAGCTTTACGCCAAGTAAAGAAAATGTGAGTTCTGTTTGAACGAATTCTCTTTCTTAGGGTATATCATCACAAGAAATGGGATATATATGGACCATTAAAATATGAAAGCAATTGAAAAATGGTAGAGGCCAACATCTGTGAATGATATTTGAATTTTCCTTGTGTTATCTAGGTTTTATCGCCGACTTGTGATAAATTTCTCATGATTTTCAAACCCTATTACAAAGCTAAATTGGAAGGGAGTCAATTTTTCATGGACGGATGAACCTAAAGAGAACATCATGTGGTTAAAAAACAGCTGCATTGATATCCATGCGCTCACACTACCCACAAGTGGATATCTCTTCGTAGTATTCATTGATACTTTAAAGAAGTTATTGTGATGTGTGTTAATGTAGAGTGATAAAGTCATAGCCTATACTTCAAGGCAGTTGAAATTTATTGAGAAAAACTATCCCATGCATGATATGGAGTTGGAGGTTATGATATTTTTTTTGAAAATCTATTGGAATTATATCTATGAGGATAAATGTGAGATATATATATATCAAGAAAGCCTAAAGTATACACTCACGCATAAAGAGAAGAATATGCTCCAATGGTGATGGTTAGAGATAATCAAGGACTATGAATTCTTAATCGACTTCTATTTTGTTAAATTAAATATAGTGAAATATGATATAAGTAGAAAGGATCATGCATCTTTATCAATTATGGTAGTTCTGAAGGATCCTATAACAACCTAAAGTTTTATCCATGTAAATTCATTTCTTATAATTATGTCGCGTAACATTATAAAACACAGTACCACATAATGATTAAATGAACTGAAAAATTCTATGTGACCTTTATATCCTAGTTGTTAAACATAATTTTTCCACTTCTGTCACTACCACAAAACTGAGTTTCCATAGCGCCACCCATTTATCAGCGCTAAAAAAAGCACTGATAAAGGGTGGCCTTTATCGGCGCTAAAAAAGTGCTAATAAAGGGTACTTTTAATATCTCTAAAAAAGCACTTTTAAAAGTGACCCTTTATCAGCGCTTATTTTTAGCACTAATAAATCCTCCCCCCATTTATCAGCGCTTTTTTTGTGCTGTTAAAGGAGACCCCTTTATCGGTGCTTTTTGTAGTAGCGCTGATAAAGGGGAAGCTTTATTAGTGTTTTTTCCTAGTGCTGATAAAGTTTATATTTCAAACAAAATCATGAAAAATAATATTTTGTTATATAATTATATTTATATAGATATAAATAAAATATATATTTTTTAAATATGTTTTAGATAAGTATAAATAGACTATTACATTTATAAATAATAAATTTAGTAAAAATTTTCTTTAAAATATTTTAAAATATATTATTAATTAATAATTTGATAATTATCATCGATTAATAATCATTTAATAACAATTTTAAGACACAAACAATAATAAATAATAAATAATAAAAGATCTAAAATAAGTTGAAAATGTAACTCAAACTTCAAACGGACATAACTTTTGATACGGGTGTCTATTTGAGCTCTACAGCATATCAAATCGAATCTTGTGATGAGATCTACGTGCCAGTAACCCAATGTGATCTTCATTTACAATTTTTGAGGCCCAAAAATTCCCAGAAAGAATATAAAACTGAGTTTTTAGTCGAGATAACCTGATTTTTTAACATTCAAAGAGGTGTAACTTCTGATCCAGATGTCTGCTAGGCTTGTACCACATATCATATCAAAAATTGTTTAATTTTATTTGATTTTACCGATTGTGGAGTTAAAACGGACTTCTGGACTAGATGTTATGGTCATTTTAACATTCTATGGCTTTTCAAATACACATATATATGTATTTATTCGTAAATGTGTGTGTGTGTGTGTGTGTGTTTGTGTGCATGTGTGTTGTATATATGTATTTATGTATTTAATTATTTATTTATAGACACACATAAAAATCATATTTTAAAAATGTTTTTAAAACTAATCTTATAAATATATATTAATATACAAGTAAATATACAGATAAAAATTTATAAATAAAAATATATATATAAATAAATATTAGAATAAATATATATATATATATATATTAATATATGAATAAATATATATGTATTAATACAACTAAATATATTTATATTAATATGAATCTATATTAACATAGGAATAAATATAAATATATATATATATTAATATACGAATATATATATATATTAATATATGATTAAATATATATGTATTAATATAACTAAATATATTTATATTAATATGAATCTATATTAATATACAAATAAATATAACTATATATATATAAATATTTTAATATAAACACACATATATATATATTAATATATGAATAAATATATATGTATTAGTATAACTAACTATATTTATATTAATATGAATCTATATTAATATACGAATAAATATAACTATATATGTATATAAATAGATATATCATTAAATAGAGAAAAAAACTAAATGGCTTAGTGGTAAAGGTGCAGGCGTGCAAGGGGGGAGGTCTCGAGTTCGAGTTCAGGTGGAAGTAGGGAGGGGCACGCGGGCATGTGGGGGATGCACGAGCAAGGTCAGCATACGGGAGAGTGGGAGGAGGTCCTCCCAGCACTGATAATGGGGGGGTCAGGAGCAATTAAACTCACCCCCCCCCCCCCCCCGCATTATATATTATTTTTTAAAAAATTAAATTACTTTTGAATTTTTTTGATTTTTTTTGAATTTTTATTTTTGAATTTTATCAGCGCTGATAACATAACGCTTTTATCAGCGCTTTTTTAGCACAAATAAAATGGACCCCCTATCTTCACCTCTAGTTAACAACACTTTTTTTAGCACTATTAATGCACAGTTTTAGCGTTGATAAAGCCCATATTTATAGTAGTGTATGTTTTTAATGTCGAAAATCTAAAATACACAGATGTTATCGGTAAGATATTTGGAGTCTAATAGGATAAAATTAATTTTTAGTGAATAGTAGGTTACCCTTATGAATGTTAATGCTACCCTTATGAATTTTAATATGTCCCTTATGAATAGTAAATTGGCCAAGTGAATAGTAATAGTACTGATGATAGTATAGATAAAATTTATCCATCTTATAAGTGACAATATGATATAATTATATCATAGTATAAGTAAATAAATATTTCGAAAATTATTAATTAAGTGTTAGTATTTTTTAAGTCATAAATATTTTATGATTAATTTAAAAGAAAATGTATTTACACAAAATGTATTAATAAATTAATATTTTTATTTCTTATGATTTGAAGATAATTTTATGAGACCGTAAGTAATTTTTCAAAGTGTTATAAAATCAGTTATAATTTTAAAATTTATATTTTCCATGTAAATGATGATTTTAATTAAAAATTAAATTACTCATATTTACCAAATTATTTTCAAAAAATGGAGTTCAATTTTGGATTCTACACATTTTAAAATGGTTATGGTGATTTTTTGGGCTTTTTTGAAATTCATGAATTTTGGGTGAATAATAAAATACGATAATTTACGATAAATGCTAAAAACCTGAATTTTTAATTCATGATTAAGTCTTAGATGATGTAAGTGACCATTGGTTAGAACCAAAATGAACTAATTACTATATCTAGTCACATTAATCCTCACTATTTCTTTTCTTGATCAAAATAATAAAGTAATGATTAAAATAATAAGAAAACACCAATCTCTTACACTATAAATACCACCCCTCATACCCTCTTCTCTTCACCCCTCTCAAGCTCTATGACTTTACTATATTCTTCCCAATACTCTTCCCTAGTCCCTCTCCCACGTCCAATAGCTCTTGGTGTCCTCAAAAGACCAATCCTAGGTTCCTTGAGAATGATCTCAAGTGGAGAATTCAAGAGATAAATCATTCTCCTCTCTTTTAATTTTTTTTCAATTTCAATTTCTTTTCTTATTATCTCCTCAACTACCTTAATAAAAGTGGAATTATAACTAAATTAACATAAATATACTATAATTATATCATATTAATGGAATAACCACAATAAACTCCCCGCTCTCTCTCTCTCTCTTATCTTAAAAATGAAATTGTCGCCCATGATGTGTCGATTTACAGGCATCGTGGGAGATGAACTTTCATTTTCCATAAATGAATTCAGTGATGTTAAGAAAACCATCAAATGGATGAAAACATATTGTAAATTTTATTATGTAACCCCTTTTATGTTCTTGACCTAACTTATACTTATAATACTAAATGATAAAACAAAATAAGTTCATTGTGATCAAAAACTACCAAAATTATCCTAAAATAATCATCATTAACTTTTATCTAATGGATCATCCTCATGGTATATAATGAAATACCAAATAAAATTATTTAAATTTCCAGGATATCAGTAAAAAAATTTAATAATAATTCTTTATTTTTATTCTCATCTTACACGAACTTCCACTCATGTGTACAAGTGAACCGATCATGAAAACTAAGAAAAGAAACACTCTATAAAAATGAATTTAAACTCTACAACTCATCCTAAGGCCTATAAAAAACATAATAAAAACATAATGAATAATATTCATGTATAAAATGTTTTGGAATTGTTAATTAATTAATCTAATTTTATTATTCATGATATTAACATGAAAGAAGATTTCAGACAAAAGGTTATAGGATTTATCGAACCCAACTCTCTTTCTTTGGGGTTTCCCTATTTCACACCATTTTCAGTATGTCTATTCCTTAAAAATAATTTATTCATCATTATAATATCTTTTCTGGGATATACATGCTTTCTAATGGATTTTATGATAAACACAATGTTTTCTAAAAGAACTCTTCTTTTAAAACACACCTTTAACTTCTAACTCAAGGATGATGATTCTTATATCAAGTATGTTTTCCCCATTTCATTTGGGAACCCAAATTTTTTGAATGTATGATTATGAGATGAGAATCATTTCTTTACATGGGTTATTTATGTTTATTATTGATAAATTCTCAATTTATCATGCATGATATTGTATATGTTATGATGTGATAGGAGAACCTGGGATTATATAGTGCTCTAATGCATTGGGTAATGTGAATAACCTCATGGGTAAAGTGAAACATGTGTGAACTTGATTCTTGCTTTGTTCCAGACTATGTTTGGTAGTTGAAAACTAATATATGATGTTTTTTTATTCATTTTGACATTCCAAGTCTTTTCTTAATGCTTCATCTCATTATTATGATCATATGCATTTGTTATGTTGATAATGTTTATGCTCACCCCATGTTATATTATTTCATGTTTCTATCTATACTCTTACTAGGATTTTATATCACCCCTTATTGATGTATATTATCAGTTGACTAATTGTACTTAGTAGAAATCAAGGTGCAATAAGAAGCTAGAGAATAAGGAATTAAATAAATGTTTGTATTTTAATTTTTAGAAGTAATGTATAGTATAAGTTTTCCCAAGACACTAAACCTTTGGATCCTCTATATGTAATGAGTTTATATTTTTTATCCATAAAATGGTGTAATAGTAATGTAAGAAAAATCAGGTTCACTATATTTGGTATCAGAGTCATGGTTTAGTTAATTTGGGAATTAATTTTAGAGAACCTTTTTGAAACCCATAGTATGATACTAAGTATATATAAGCACACAATAATATTTTCTAAACATAGGGATCCCATAAGATAAGAATTTAGAATTAATTATAAAAAAGAATAAGTTATATATTCATGACTTTTTTCTTTATGTTTTTTCTAACTTTTTCTATTATTGAAAATGGTGGGAACTGGGATAAACTATGCCAACAACCCATGCGAGGCATAATGCAGCAATTTCCCAAATGACATTCCCAATGCTTTGAGAGGTGGATTTCAAACTTTTATAGAGATAATTACCCAACAATCTCATGTTATGAACAATAATATAAATAATGACGAACATCCTCCTTCACCAAATGAGGATAAACTGGCTATCGACTGTTTTATGCGGCAACATCCACTTACATTTAGGGGATATTCTAATCCACTAGTTGTGGAATAGTGGGTTAACTCAATAGAGAAGTTCTATTCTGTGTATCACTATTCTGAGATAGAGAAGGTGAATCTTTTTGTTCATAATATAGAAATAGAGGCCTATAAATGGTGGGATTTGAATAAAAACACCAAGACAAGGGATGAAATAGAAGAGATAGAGTGGGATTACATTAATATAATGTTTCCTAATAAGTATTTACCTCAAAATATTCAAACAAATATGGAGAGATAATTTGTAGATCTGATGAAAAAGGTAGGAGAATCTATAATGGCCTAAAAATAAAATTTCACAAGTATTTAAAGGTACACTTTGGGTTTTTTTATCAATATTGATAGAAAATTGTTATGTTCTTTAGTGGTTCGAAAACACACCCTCAAAAGGCTCTTGAAATTCAAGACTTTGAGAGTTATGAAGAAGTTTTTCAATGTGATCTCAAGGTGGAGATGGAGTTTGGAGAATAGTTCCATGGTTATAGTGAAAAGAAATAAAATATTAAGTTTCAATCAAGAGGATATAATGATAAAGGTGGATTGAAAACTCAATCAACCCCTTGTCAAAAATGTGGAAGAAGCATCATAGGAACTGTCTCAAAGGGATAGGGAAAATATTCAAATGTAGGATTGAAGGACACCAAGCACCTGAATGTCAAAAAGACATAAAAATTCCAGAAAATGTGGTGGATGAAAGGATATCACCACCCATGGTCCAATTCTACAACTCTAGGGAGTATGGGCACTATGCAAGACAGTGCACTAAACCTTGAGTTCTCCAGGGTAATCTGCATCATCATCCATAAAATCCAAAGAAGTAAGGGAAGTATTATTCCAACACTACAATATATGTGGATTTAGAAAATTAAGTCATAAAAGTTATAATTCATATTCACTCAAGAATGGAAAAAATACGTATTTGATTCTAGTTCTATGTATTCATTTATATATCACATGTTTTCTAGAATTATTGAATCGAATCCCCAAAACCATGAGGTAGAGATATCCATAAAAACACCTAGTTGTGAAATCATTGCAACCCAAGTGTTGGAAAAATATTTTATTGGTGTATGTGGGAATATTCTTCCATTCAATTTCATGATACTTCCCTTGGTGGAATTCGACATTAACTAGGGATAGATTTGATCTCTTTATATATAGAACATATAAAATGTCGGGAAAAGGAAATATCTTTTCATATTCTGAACCAGCTCATGTTCCTCTATAAATGAATGGAAGATCATGAATATCCATTAAAAAATACATCAACAGTGTGGGTTTTGATTCCCTAAGAAGAGGCATACCTCGCTCAAATGGTTGAGTCAAAAGAGTTCATCCAACAAGGGGAAATTCCCATCATGAGGGAATAAATTCATGTATTTCTGAAGAGTTACTCATATTACCCCTGAATTGTGAGGTATATTTCTCATTAGAACTCATACCCAGAGCAAATACAATCTCAAAGTGTCCTAATAAGATCGCTCTTATCGAACTGGGGGAGTTAAAGAAGTAGCTACAAGAGCATTTGGGCAATGGTTTCATGCGCCCTAGTGCATCACCTTGGGGTGTGTCAGTTCTCTTTAACAATAAGGAGGATGAATTAATGTGGTTGTGTATTGATTTTAGGGAACTCAATAAGATCGCCATAAAGAAAAAGTATCCTACTCTGAGGATTGAAGACTTGTTTGATCAGTTGAGAGTAGCTAGGTACTTATAAAAGGTGGATCTATATTCTGGATATCATCAGCTAAAGGTGGAGATGCAAGATATTAATAAGGTTTTATTCCATACAAGGTATGGGAACCATGGGCTTTTGGTGATTCCCTTCAGACTCAATAATTCCCCTGTAATCTTCATTGATTTGATGAATAGTGTCTTCAGACATTACCTCAATAAATTTATGGTAGTGTTTATTGATGAAACTCTCATCTACTCCAAGATCAAGGAGAAACATTAATGACATCTAAGACTTTTGTTGGTGACATTGAGGAAGCAGAAGTTGTACACCAAGTTCATAAAGTGTGACTTTTGGATTCACAAAGTCACATTCTTGGGTCATTCAATCACGAGTGAGAGAATATTTATAGACCCTTCAAAAACCAAGGCACTTGAGGAATTCCCCAGACCCTATATTGTCACAGAAATACATAGTTATCTAGGATTAGCAGAGTACTAATGATGTTTTTTTGAGAAATTTCTCCTGATTTTCATGATCACTAACTAATTTAGAAAATAAAGGGGAAAAGTATGTCTGGATTGAAGAATTTGAGGAAAGCTTAAAGGAGATAAACAGAAGGCTGATCATTGCACCTATACACACATTACCAAAAACTAGATAAACTTTAGTGATATAAGGTAATGCTTCCAAGAAAGGCTTGGGTTTTGTACTCAAAAAAAATGATAACATGATAGCCTATGACTCACGACAGTTGAAGATTAATGAGAATAATTATCTTACGCATGATCTAGAGCTAGAAGCTGTGATTTCTACCCTGAAAATCTGGCGGCATTACCTCTATGGTGAGAAGTGTGAAAAATATATCGATCACAAGAGACTAAAGTATATATTCAGACAAAAGGATCTCAACATGCCTCAAAGGAGATGGTTAGATCTAATCAAATACTATGATTTCTCTATTCACTATCATCCCAGAAATGCAAAAAAGGTAGTTGATGCTCTATGTAGAAAAGAGCCTACTACTCTATCCATGTTGTAGATTGAGAAAGACCACAAATTCATGAATATTAAAAGAATTGATTTGGAAACCATAATGGTGGGGAATAAATCCTACATTTCCCAAATTATTTCCCAACCATATATCCTAGAGAATATTAAGAAGGCACAAAGGGATGATATGAAGTTTCAAAAGAAGGTGAATAAAGTAATGGAAGGGAAGCTGTAAAAGTTTCTTATCAATGATGGTGGTGAAATTTAGTTTGGAACAAGGATATGTGTGCCTTTATCACCCGGGATAAAGATGAACATATTGGACAATGAACATAGCTCAACTTTCTCTATCCATCCTGGTAGCACCGATATGTATCATGGTATCTAAGAACACTTTTGATGGGATAAAATGAAGAAAGATATTTATTAATATATATCAAGGTTCTTGATATGTCTATAAGTTAAAATGGAGGAAACAAGATTAAAGGGTTGATGCAACCATTGCCTTTACCCATATGGAATTGGAAGAATGACATAATGAACTTTATTATGGGTCCCCGAAGATGATCTATCTTATGAGGAGCAGCCAAAAAAGATTTTGGACCAGAGATATAAGGTTCTACTCAACAATACAACACACCTTTTCAAAGTGTTGTGGAGGAACCATAATTATAAAGAAGAAAATTAGGAACCAGAGGAGGCGTTGAAGGATAAGTACCCTCACGTGTTTTTGTAAAACAAAATTCCGAGGGAGAAGTTTCTAAAGAGGGGAAGATTGTAATGACCCCAAGTTTTATCAATGGAAATTCCCTTCATATAATTATATCTCATAAATTAAAATTAGGAAACACAATACTAAATCATGCATAAATTAACTACTAAATACTATGAGACCTTTATATCCTAGCCATTAAACATAAATTTTCCACTACTATGTTTTGAATTTTGAAAATATGACATACACAATTGCGATTAGTAAGATATTTTGAGTCTGATATGACAAAACTAATTTTTAGTGAATAATAGCTTACCCTTATAAATATTAATGTTACCCTTATGTATAGTAATATAACCCTTATGAATATTAAATTAGAAAAGTGAATAATAATCATACCAAATATAGTATAGATAAAATTATCTATATTATAAGTGACAATATGATATAATTATATAATAGTATAAGTAAATAAATATTTTAAAAATTATTAATTAAGTGTTGGTATTTTTATAAGTCATAAATATTTTATGATTAATTTAAAATAAAATTTATTTTAAAAATATGTGTTTATAAATTAATATTTTTATTTCTTAGGATTTTAAGATAATTTTATGACACCTTAAGTAATTTTTCAAAGTGTTATAAAAGAAGTTATAATTTTAATATTTGTATTTTCCAAGTAAATAACGATTTTACTTAAAAAATAAATTGCACATATTTAGAAAATTATTTCCATAAAATGGAGTTCTTGATTTCTACACATTATAAAATTGTTAAGGTGAATTTTTGGTATTTTTCTAAAATACAGGAATTCATGGTGAATAGTAAACTACAATAATTTATGATAAATGCTAAAAAATGAATTTTTGATTCATGCTTGAGTAATAGATGATATAAGTGACCATTAGTTATAAATCACATGCAATGATTACTATATGTTGTCTTAATAATCCTCACTATTTTTTTCTTGAGAAAAATAATAATCACTAATGATTAAAATAATAAGAAAACACCCCTCTCATCCACTATAAACACCACCCATCACACCCTATTCTCCTCAAACCTATAAATATTTTATTACTGCATATATTCTTCCCAATAATCTTAAAAAATCCCTCCCCCACATTCAGGAGCTCTTGATCTCATCAAAAGACTTGGACTTGGTTCCTTGAGGAGAATCTCATGTAGGGAATTCATTAAGTAAATCCTCTCTCTTTTCTTTTAATTTCCTTTCAATTTCAATTTATTTTATTATTCTATAATCACCTAACTTAATACAAATGGAATCATAAACTATATTAAATTAAATATATTTTAATTATTTCATGTTAATGTAAGATCCAACATCAAACTCCTCTCTCTCTCTCTAATCTTAAAAATGAAATTGTCACCCGTGGAGGGTCAATTTTCCGACATCGTGGGTGATGAACTTTCATTTTCCATAAATGAATTCAAGGATGTTGATAAAAACATAAAATTATTAAAAAAGATTTTAAAATGTATTATGTAACCACTTTTATGTTTTGGAACGAATTTGTACACATAATTATGAATGATAAAATAAAACAAGTCCATTGTGATAAAAAAACTGCCAAAATTAACCAAAAACAATCATCATTAATATTTTTCTAATGAATCATTATCATGGTATATAATAAAATCCTTCATAAGATCATTAAAACTATTTTAATAACATTAAAAACATAAAATAACAATTTTTTATGTTTATCCTCATCATACATGAACATCCATTCATGTATACAGGTGAACATATCATGAAAACTAAGAAAATAAACACTCTCGAACAATGAATTTAAACTCTAAAACTCCTCAAAAGGACTATAAAAGAACATAATAAGACCGTAATGAATCAAAGTTAAGTATAAGAGGTTTGGGAGTTGTAAATTAATTTATATAATGTTATTATATATGATATTAACATGAAGGAAGCTTTTAGACAAAAGGTAAGACGATTTCTTGAACCCAACTATCATTTTTTGTGATTTCCCTATTTCTCCCTCTTTTCAATATGTTTATTCCATAGAAATAATTTATTCATAATTATCATATATATTAGAGGATATAAATTTTTTCTACTAGATTTTATGACAAACACAATGTTTTTTAAAAATAACTCTTCTTTAAAAACACACATTTTACTTCTAACTCAAGGTTGATGATTCTTATATCAAGTTTGTTATTCCACATTTCATTTGGGAACCCAACGTTTATGAATTTTTTATTATTAAATTAAACCCATTTCTTTCCATGGGTTCTTTAGGTTCATGGTTGATATATTTTCTATGTAGCATGCATGATAATTTAAATTTTATGATGTGAGAGGTGCACCTGGAATTATATAGCACAAAAAACATGTGATGGTGTGACGGGTACGCCTGGAATTATATAGAACTCCAATGTATTGGGTAATTTAAAGAACCTCATGTGTAAAGTGAAATATTGTTTGAACATGATGCTAACTTTTTTCACAACTATATCTGGTAGTTGACCACTAAGACATGATGTTTTATTTTTTTGTATTGCCACATTACAAGTCTTTTCTTAATGACTCCCCTAATGATGATGATCATATGCCTATGTTATTATTATCATGTTTATTCTCACCCAATGTTATATTGTTTTATGTTCTTATTTATCCTCTTGTTAGGATTTTATCTCACAAATTTTTGATGTATATAATCAGGTGACGACTTGTATTAGTGAGAATCCAAGGGCCAATAAGAATCTAGAGAAGAAGAAATTAAATAAATTTTTATGTTTTATTTTGTAAAATATATGTATAGTCTTAGTTTTACCAAGAATCTAAACCTTTGGATCCATGATGTGTAATGAATTTATTTATTTTTATTTAAAATGATTTAATAGTAATGTAAGAAAAATCAGGGTCTCTATAGATCCTGTCTTCTTAGACCTGTAAAGGCTGGACATGGGAATCATAAAGGAATGAACATCCTGAATCTTGTCTCAAATAATTTCTCAACTTTCTCTTTTGTAAGGTGAAATACTATTCAAAGAAATGATGTAGAAATTTCGAAGAAGTTGTAAGCCATGATAAAGGGTAACTCCTTATATTTTAAAATTGATGAAGAATGAATTGCGATATTTGGGTCAAGACTATGTGTTCTATCAAATCCCGAGTTAAGGAAGGTACTATTGGATGATGCATATAGTTAAAATTTCTCCATTAATCAAGGAACCACAAAGATGTATCATGATATATGTGATAACTATTTGTGGGACAATATTATGAAATATATCACTAAATATACATAAAACATCCTGGTATGCTAGCAAGTTAAGAGAAAAGGGCATAAGTATAAGTAGATGATGAAACCATTACCCATAGAACATGTAAATGGGAGAGAATCACCATGGAATTTGTCACCATAATTATGAATACATATTAGGGAAATAATGTTATATGGGTTTTTTTGGATCATCTTACAAAGACATCTCTCTTTGTCATAATTCAAGTGGACTTCTCATTAGATTAAATTGCACAGATATATATCAGTGAAGTTGTAGGGATTCTTGGAGTACTATGATCGATTGAATTCAATCGAGATCAGAGATTCGCCTATAAGTTATGGAAGTATCAAACATGATCTAAACACTAAGAAGAACATTACTAGATCTAATAATTCTCAAACTAATGGAAAATCTAAGTGGATTATACAATCACTGGAAGACATTTTGTGAGCATGTTTTATGATATTAAAAGGAGTTCAGAAATAACATATTACTCTCATTGATTTCACATGCAATAGTAGTTTTTAATCAACCATCAAAATTTATCCCATATGAAAACCTTAATGGGAAGAGGTGTAGAACACATACATGTTGGGATAATTCTGGGGAACAAGAACTGCTAGGTCCTGAAATGGTTAATGGAATAGTAAAAACCATTAACATTATTCAGCATTTTGTCAAGGATACTCAGTGTCGAAAGAAGATCTATATTGATAATTTTCAATGAGACCTAGAGTTTTATTTGGAGACATGTCATTACTCCGCATAGATCCCTGGAAGAGAGTGATGAGATTTGGGAAGAATATAATGATTTTCCCAAGGTACATCAACCCTTTTGGGATCCTTGAACACATTAGAGCGGTGGCCTATTGACTAGCACTCCCACTGAACCTATCTCAAGTATGTTATGTATTACATGTATCCCTCCGGAGAAAGTAGATATCACACCTCTCACATGTACTTAATATAGAGGTGGTACCATTGGATAGTGATATCTAATTAAAGTATAGTGACCCTAGCCTTTTAACCTAATATTACATGATTTTAAGAATAACTAATCATTGAATTACAAGCCAAGGAACGTAATGTATATTTTATTAGAGATTAGGTTCATAATTAAACATCATGATTACAAAATTAAACATATTTTATTTAATATTCATAAAGAGATCATAACTTTCTTTGAGACCTTAAATCATCATAGGATTACCTTGGGATAGCATGAACAAAGGGATGAGCTAAAATCCTTGTATATGAATAAACATAAGAAAAAATATTAGCACATGGTTTATAAGGCATAACATAATGATATAAAAAATCATGGAACATGATTAAATATAAGGAATCATAACATGGGATCATATAATCATGGATCCATAGTAATGTGGCAGTAACATAAAAAATTAATTTAGTATGATTCAAGGATCATTTCACATTTTGGACCATTAGTCATGGCAAACAACGAAGACTATTTACCATGGAGCACAATTCAAGGCTAACCACTAAGACCATTGCACATAACGTATCACAAAGACTAATCATTACCCAGTTAATTGGAGTGCTATGTGGGCACATCCATAATAACATGTTCATAAATATGTCTTCCACATAAATAATCATACATAATCAACAAAAAATAAACATAAGGGTTACCCATAGAAATAATTGGGTATCATAATCATGTCACAAAGAATAATAAATGAGTGTATCATAAAAGATTACATGAAACAAATGAATTAAATCATAAATGGAAATCATAAAGTAAAATATTAATATATAATGATAATTTATGTCAAACTGAAGTGATAACATGTAAAAAGTGTATTTAAGAATCTTTAGAATTAAAACATTCTAGTGCGATTTAAGGAAAATATTAAAGAGTATTTAAATTAGAAAAGGGAATAATCTTTTATATAAAACCAGAAGTGAAAAAAAATTCATAATAATATTTATGATTTTTAATAAATAATGGTTGATTAAAATATACTATAGAGTTTGCTTCAAATTACATAATAATTTGGGATGTTGCCTTAAATCAGTCTTTCTAATCAGGAAAAATTGTGTAAGGAACCTTTTAAAAAATGTATATCTTAAAATAAGAAGGTTTAATGGATATTGATACTGTAACGACCCAAATTTTCATTAATGGAAAATCCCTCTTGATCCAGTTAAATGTTTCTTTATGTTTTTATAAGATGTCAACTTCTTTAAGTTTTACGTTAAGATTTGTGACCGTTACTTTTATAGCCGTTGAACAGTGATCATCTGGGTAGTTTAAATATAAGGCTTTAACGAACCAATTTTTCTACTCAGACAAAGGAAGCGATGGCCTCATCCAGTAGAATTGCCCCTTACGAAGCCCATTTGTCGGAGCTCGGTAAAGAGGTGGCGTCTTTGGGCTTTGCCCTTGACCAAGCCCAAGCTGAGCTTCATCAAGTCAAGCTCGAACGTGATCGTCTACGGGAAAAATGGAAGTTGATAGAGATTACCACTCGAGCGATGTTATCCGAGCAGCCCCAAGAGTCTGTCACCATCGCGCACCTTACCCTTAGGTCTTATGCGGCTATTTTAAGGGGTTATGTAACAAATAAGTAGAACCATGTTCATGTACATTATTTTTTTTTATATATAATAATGAATATAATTTCTAGTCATTTTTGATACATTGTAATTAGTTTTTAAAGTACAAATGGTGTTTTTAGTTATTATTTAATTAAGAATTATATTTTATTAAATTAGAGGATTTTTGAATTAAATAATATTTTAATAAAATATTATTATTAATATTAAATTAATTGTCATTAAATATAAATGATCTTATAATTTTATGAATGCAATTAAAATGTTTATTAAGGTTTGAAAGCCATTTCTGTCAAAACCCGTGAATTTCTTTATAAATGTCAGTTTTTATTTTAAAAGTGAAAATTCACATATTTAGAAAATTATTTAGATAAAATAAATATTATTTTTGGAATCAGGACGTCGAAATTATCCAATGGTGAATTTTTCATAATTTTCTGAGACAGTCCAATTTTTGGGTAAAAATTAAATACCTTTTAAATTTATAATGTGATTTATGACATCATAATAACCCAATGGTGATGTAATAAAATACCATAATCCTTAGGTTCGGCCAATATATGTTTTATCATTAAAATAATGAGGTTTTGGGTTTCTTTGACTCACTTTTCAAAGCATTAATGGAGCCCTCAAGACTTATTCAACACTTTGCCTTTTTAAATTAATTTCCATGGGAGTGTGACTCACCTCCACATAAGCAACCCTAATTTTTTAATAAGTTCGGACCTTGGACTTGTAAAATATTGTTTTCCTCTTTCCTTTTCCAGAAACCATGGGCAAATACCATGGGATGGTTTGTGGTTTGGATTATTTTAATATAAGGGGTCCCAAACCTAAATAATAAAGAATTCTCTCACCTTTCCTATATAAACCCACCCAAGCTCCCACTTCCTCCTCACTAAAAGCCCTTGAAGTTCGTCCAACCTCTGCCCTACTCTCTCTAGAATCCTCTCAAGGTGCCCCAAGCTCCCAAGAAGCCTCTCACAAGCCTCTCTCTAGCCTTTGGAAGCACACTTCCAAGTAAGGGTTTTTTTTCTTCCTTTCTCATTTTTTTGTCAATTTTCTTTAAGTTGTATTGCCCTTTTAATTTAATTTATGAATGTTGGGTTATGGTTTCGCACCTCCCCCATACTTCCCTCTTATTGTTTTAATGATGGTAGAACCCTTTCTCTCTCATTAAATGCCTCCCATGTACACCCGTTACTATGCCGAAATTCCGAAAGGAACTTCTCTATCTTCTTTTATATTCAAGCAATACTTTTGTATCATGAATCTAAATTCCATTTCTGTTGTTGGGACATGTATATATATGATCTCCTTACTGTCCATTTCATGTAAATATGATGAGGAACCCCTTTCTCTCTCATCAACCTTTTTTATGAATTCTTATGTCACGCTGTTACGCTGCCGAAATCGCACCAATTTTCTAATCCAATGTCTTTGTGTAGTGAATACCATGCCAATTTCTCCATCAAGGGTATTCACCTTTATGCACATATACGTATTGATTGTAAAGTTTCATGTATGAATTCCACATTCCTTTATCGTGGAAGAAATGATTATGTTTTATGAATCCATGTTTTATGATCCATGTGGCACACTTATGCATGAAATGAAATGTTTAAGAAGGGTGCGCCCTGATAGCGCTCCAATGCATTGGGTAAAGTATAGTATCATGATACGTCATGTGCAATGAGTGTTGACTCATGCTAATTCAAGTGCAACGAGGGTTTACTCGTGCTTCAAGTGCAATGAGGGTTTACTCATGCTCCATGTGCAATGAGCCTTGGCTCATGCTAATTCAATGTTAAGTGTTGTTGCCACATTTCCATGTTATGATTATCATGCTTTATCATGCCTTTATGTTCATGTCTCTCTTATGCTCTATTGATATGCCTATTTCCTAACATGTATTGTACTCCTCATGTTATTCATTGTGTACTCCCTTACTGGGCTTTATAGCTCACCCTTTTCTTATGCATGTCCTCAGGTTATCCCATGCAATGCTAAGTACGAAGGAATGTAGTGGTCATGTAAAGGAAGTTTTCAATAAGGATGTTGTATTTCAAGTTTAAAGTTTTTATGTAATGATCCTAAGCCCCAAAGACACTAAACCTCTCGATCTTCTTTGTTGTATCAAGTGAAGTTTTATGTAATAAAGCATGTTTAAGTTGTAATAAAAAGCAGGGTTGTCATAGTTGGTATCAGAGGATAGGTTTAGTTATTTTTGGGATTAGGAAACCCTAGTAAGACCTTAGATACAAGACTAAGAATAATAAAAACTCCCCTAAGTTTTGTTAAGTACTAAGTAAGTGGTTTATCAAACAAATACATCCCTGTCTGGATACGAGCAGGTAGAGGCGGCTCTGGCACAGATGTATCCTAGGGGTAAAACCCGAAAACACCGCTTTGAGCTAGACTCGAACGGGAACTGGTGCACGACAACGGGCCTTGCTGCACTCTTGGTTACGACACTCCCGGGGGATATGTTTTGATAAATTCACAATCTTAGTATGAACCCTTATTAAGGGAAAAATGCCCCTAAGAATATATGTTAGAAGGAAGATCATGAAAAGCCTGGATTGAATCCTATAGACTCATGAGTTAAAGAGATTAAAGTTTATTTATAAGTCATCAACTTTTGTCTTTGGATTACCCTTTATGTGTTACCCCTAACTTTCCTTTTATTCCAGCCAATGGCCGGTAATAGGAGAACTCGGGCTAACAACCGTTGTGAAGATCAGTGTGATGATTGTACCAATGAGATGCCCAATCCAATGGGAGCGGGAATCGCGAACTTTGTCACGCTTCTCTCTCAGCTAACTCAAGTTTTGAATAGAAACACTGGTCAAGAGGAACGTTCAACCCCCCCTAAGAAAGAACAAGTCGCTATTGAAAGCTTCATGAGACAAAGGCCTCCTACTTTTAGTGGATCATCTGATCCCACGATCGCTGAACAATGGATCAACTCCATTGAGAAGATATTCTCCATCCTCCAATGCTCTGAAAAAGAGAAGGTTCTCCTGGCGGCTTATCGTATGGAGGGTGAAGCTGATCAATGGTGGACATTGATCAAAAATACGAAGCCTGAGGAGGAGATCGAGGCTTTGGAATGGAAGGTATTCCGGAAGATGTTTTTCGATAAATATTTTCCACGCACCCTCCGTCTTAAGATGGAAAGGGACTTCCTTTCCCTCAAGCAGAAAGATGAAGAATCTGTGGGAGCGTACGAGGCAAACTTCACAAGGCTTGCACGATACGCTTCCGGCTTTGTCGTTACCCCCGAATGCAAAGTTGACCGCTTCTTTGGTGGGCTGAAGCCTAGCTTGCGGAAAGCATTAGCGATCCGTGACTTTGACAGCTATGAGGAGATTGTCCGATGTGCCCTTAAGGTTGAAATGGAGATCGGAGAATCACAGGGGTATCATGGGGACAAGAAGCGGAAGGTGGACTTCAATGCTGGTGGTCCGATGGATAAATCCAACGGCGCTAAGAAATTCCAGCACCCCACTTGCCAAAAGTGTGGAAAGAAGCACCCTGGGAATTGCCTTAGGGGGACAAGAAAATGCTTCAAGTGTGGAAGAGAAGGGCACCTAGCTGTTAACTGTCAGCAAGAAGGACCCGCGGCTGCGACGGAGGGGAGGAACGCTCCGTTCGAACCTCAACGCGTTGTTCAATGCTTCAAATGCAAAGAACCGGGTCATTTTGCGAATCAGTGCCCTAATCCAAGGGTTATCGGAGGCAATCAACAACCTCCAAGACAGCAAGGAAGAGCTTTTGCCATCACTTCTGCCGAAGTGAACCCCGACAACGAAGTGGTGACAGGTACGCTAGTTATTCATTCAAGAATAGCGAACGTACTTTTTGATTCAGGTTCTACGCATTCTTTTATATCTCAAAAGTTTAGTAGAACAATCTCTGCACCACCACAAACCATGGAAGTAAAGATGTCGGTGAGTACGGCAAATGGGGCAATCATTGCATCCCATGAGTATAAGTCCTCCCCTGTTATAATCTGTGGATTGAATTTCCCGGCGAACCTCGTCATACTCCCTTTGGTGGAATTTGATGCAATTCTTGGCATGGATTGGCTTTCCTTATATAGAGCCAACATAAATTGTCGGGAGAGGGAAATCACACTCCATATGGAGAATCGACCCCCGATTCTTTACAAGTGTCAGGAGGAAGATGAATCTCCTTTAGCTCCATCATCTCAAGCATGGATATTACTGCCTTATGAGCACGCATATCTGGCTCAGATGATTGAGTCCAAGGAAGAAACCACCCTTGAAGAAATGCCTATTGTGAGGGAATTCGCTGAAGTATTTCCAGAGGAACTTCCTGGTCTTCCTCCAAGAAGAGATGTTGAGTTCTCAATTGAACTTATACCTGGGGCGCTACCAATATCCAAGACTCCATATAGAATGGCTGTGGTTGAGCTTGAAGAACTGAAGAAACAACTACAGGAGAATCTGGATAAAGGGTTTATACGCCCAAGTGCATCACCATGGGGTGCACCAGTCCTCTTCGTCAAGAAGAAGGATGGGTCAATGCGGCTTTGCATCGATTATCGTGAACTTAACAAAATCACGATAAAGAACAAGTATCCTCTCCCAAGAATCGATGACTTGTTTGATCAGCTGCGTGGAGCACAATACTTCTCCAAGGTCGACTTGCGGTCGGGATATTATCAAGTAAGGGTGAAGAAGGAAGATATCCCCAAGACTGCTTTTCGTACAAGGTACGGGCACTATGAATTCATAGTAATGCCTTTTGGACTCACCAATGCTCCAGCAATATTCATGGACTTGATGAATAGAGTCTTTAGAGATTACCTAGATAAATTTGTGGTAGTCTTTATAGATGATATTCTAATATACTCCAAAACCAAGGAGGACCATGAGGAGCATTTAAGAACTGTACTGGAGACTTTGCGCAAGGAGAAGCTCTATGCCAAGTACAGCAAGTGTGAGTTCTGGTTGAAGGAGGTCTCATTCTTGGGCCATATCATCACAAGCAATGGGATATCTGTGGACCCCTCCAAAACAGATGCAATTGAGGGATGGCCGAGGCCAACATCGGTAACTGATATCCGTAGCTTCTTGGGGTTAGCTGGATATTATCGACGATTTGTGAGAAACTTCTCACGATTGTCCAACCCTCTTACCAAGCTAACTCGAAAGGGAGTAAAGTTTTCTTGGAGTGATGAATGCGAAGAAAGCTTCAAGGAGTTGAAAAGGAGACTTATCACTGCACCTGTGCTCACTTTACCCACAAGTGGAGAGCTTTTTGTGGTATTCAGTGATGCTTCGAAGAAGGGCTTAGGATGTGTGCTGATGCAGAATGATAAAGTGATATCCTATGCCTCAAGACAGTTGAAAATCCATGAGAGAAACTATCCAACGCATGATCTGGAGTTGGCGGCGGTGATCTTTGCCTTGAAAATCTGGCGGCATTATCTCTATGGAGAGAAATGTGAGATATATACTGACCACAAGAGTCTTAAATATATATTCACACAGAAAGAGCTTAATATGCGCCAGAGAAGATGGATAGAGCTCATAAAGGATTATGATTGTTCAATACATTACCACCCTGGGAAGGCGAACAAGGTGGCGGATGCCCTAAGTAGAAAGGATCCAGCAATTCTATCAATGATGAGAATTGAGAAGGATCCAATCTTCTTAGACTTGATGAAGATGGACGTGGGAATCATAAAGAAGGGAACATCATCAATCCTTTCACAAATGATTGTTCAACCATCTCTTTTGGAAAGGTTAAAGGATGCTCAAAAGGATGATGCGAGAATCCAAGAAAAAGTGGAAGCTATCAAAAAGGGAAAATCCTCAGAGTTTAATGTTAATGAAGAAGGAATTGTGCGGTTTGGGAAAAGACTATGTGTCCCATCAAGTTCGGAGATGAAGAAGGAACTTTTGGATGATGCACATAGTTCAAATTTCTCTATTCACCCAGGGAGCACAAAGATGTATCGAGATCTCCGAGAAAACTTTTGGTGGGATAATATGAAGAAGGAGATCGCCGAATATACATCAAAGTGCCTGGTGTGTCAGCAAGTGAAGGCAGAGAGGCAGAAGTCTAAGGGGATGATG
Source organism: Viscum album (assembly GCA_963277665.1). Classification (NCBI taxonomy): domain Eukaryota; kingdom Viridiplantae; phylum Streptophyta; class Magnoliopsida; order Santalales; family Viscaceae; genus Viscum; species Viscum album. The sequence continues at coordinate 1,837,693,745 of OY728161.1, forward strand.
CAACCATTGCCCATACCAGAATGGAAATGGGAGAACATCACCATGGACTTCGTCACTGGACTTCCAAGGACATCCAAAAGCAACAATGCAATCTGGGTTATTGTGGATCGTCTTACAAAGACTGCACACTTCATTGCTATTCGAGAGGATTTCTCTTTGGATCAACTGGCATGGATATACATCAGGGAAGTGGTACGGTTGCATGGAGTACCACTATCTATTGTGTCTGACCGAGATCCAAGATTTACCTCTAAGTTTTGGAAGAGTCTTCAACATGCTCTGAATACTGAACTGAACTTCAGTACGGCCTATCATCCTCAAACTGATGGCCAATCCGAGCGGACTATCCAAACACTTGAGGATATGTTGAGAGCATGCTCAATGGACTTTAAAGGAGGATGGGATCAACATCTTCCTCTAGTTGAGTTCTCTTATAATAATAGTTTCCACTCGAGCATCCAAATGGCACCATATGAAGCCCTGTATGGGAAAAGGTGTAGAACACCGGCATGTTGGGATGAGGTCGGTGAACGTAAGCTGCTTGGACCAGAAATGGTCGAAGAAATGGTGGAGAAGGTGAAAACCATTCAGCAGCATATCAAGGCAGCCCAAAGTCGACAGAAGAGTTATGCAGATAATCGTCGACGAGACCTTGAATTTAAAGTCGGAGACATGGTGTTTTTATGCATATCTCCGTGGAAGAAGGTCATGAGGTTTGGGAAGAAAGGGAAGTTAAGTCCAAGGTACATCGGCCCCTTCGAGATTCTTGATCGTGTTGGGGCTGTGGCCTATCGACTAGCACTTCCACCTACTATGGCCAAGGTGCATGATGTCTTCCATGTATCCCTCTTAAGGAAGTACATACCAGACCCTTCACATGTACTCTCTTCTGAGTTGGTACAATTAGAAGACGATCTTTCTTATGAGGAGCAACCAGTGAAGATCTTGGATCGTAGAGAAAAAGTTCTACGAAATAAGACAATGCCCCTCGTCAAGGTGTTGTGGAGAAACCACAAGTTTGAAGAAGCAACTTGGGAGTCGGAGGATATGATGAAGCTAAGTTACCCACATTTGTTTTAGTGTGGGAAAAGGAAAATTTTGAGGGCGAAATTTCTTAAGGGGGGAATGTTGTAACGACCCAAATTTTCATTAATGGAAAATCCCTCTTGATCCAGTTAAATGTTTCTTTATGTTTTTATAAGATGTCAACTTCTTTAAGTTTTACGTTAAGATTTGTGACCGTTACTTTTATAGCCGTTGAACAGTGATCATCTGGGTAGTTTAAATATAAGGCTTTAACGAACCAATTTTTCTACTCAGACAAAGGAAGCGATGGCCTCATCCAGTAGAATTGCCCCTTACGAAGCCCATTTGTCGGAGCTCGGTAAAGAGGTGGCGTCTTTGGGCTTTGCCCTTGACCAAGCCCAAGCTGAGCTTCATCAAGTCAAGCTCGAACGTGATCGTCTACGGGAAAAATGGAAGTTGATAGAGATTACCACTCGAGCGATGTTATCCGAGCAGCCCCAAGAGTCTGTCACCATCGCGCACCTTACCCTTAGGTCTTATGCGGCTATTTTAAGGGGTTATGTAACAAATAAGTAGAACCATGTTCATGTACATTATTTTTTTTATATATAATAATGAATATAATTTCTAGTCATTTTTGATACATTGTAATTAGTTTTTAAAGTACAAATGGTGTTTTTAGTTATTATTTAATTAAGAATTATATTTTATTAAATTAGAGGATTTTTGAATTAAATAATATTTTAATAAAATATTATTATTAATATTAAATTAATTGTCATTAAATATAAATGATCTTATAATTTTATGAATGCAATTAAAATGTTTATTAAGGTTTGAAAGCCATTTCTGTCAAAACCCGTGAATTTCTTTATAAATGTCAGTTTTTATTTTAAAAGTGAAAATTCACATATTTAGAAAATTATTTAGATAAAATAAATATTATTTTTGGAATCAGGACGTCGAAATTATCCAATGGTGAATTTTTCATAATTTTCTGAGACAGTCCAATTTTTGGGTAAAAATTAAATACCTTTTAAATTTATAATGTGATTTATGACATCATAATAACCCAATGGTGATGTAATAAAATACCATAATCCTTAGGTTCGGCCAATATATGTTTTATCATTAAAATAATGAGGTTTTGGGTTTGTTTGACTCACTTTTAAAAGCATTAATGGAGCCCTCAAGACTTATTCAACACTTTGCCTTTTTAAATTAATTTCCATGGGAGTGTGACTCACCTCCACATAAGCAACCCTAATTTTTTAATAAGTTCGGACCTTGGACTTGTAAAATATTTTTTTCCTATTTCCTTTTCCAGAAACCATGGGCAAATACCATGGGATGGTTTGTGGTTTGGATTATTTTAATATAAGGGGTCCCAAACCTAAATAATAAAGAATTCTCTCACCTTTCCTATATAAACCCACCCAAGCTCCCACTTCCTCCTCACTAAAAGCCCTTGAAGTTCGTCCAACCTCTGCCCTACTCTCTCTAGAATCCTCTCAAGGTGCCCCAAGCTCCCAAGAAGCCTCTCACAAGCCTCTCTCTAGCCTTTGGAAGCACACTTCCAAGTAAGGGTTTTTTTTCTTCCTTTCTCATTTTTTTGTCAATTTTCTTTAAGTTGTATTGCCCTTTTAATTTAATTTATGAATGTTGGGTTATGGTTTCACACCTCCCCCATACTTCCCTCTTATTGTTTTAATGATGGGAGAACCCTTTCTCTCTCATTAAATGCCTCCCATGTACACCCGTTACTATGCCGAAATTCCGAAAGGAACTTCTCTCTCTTCTTTTATATTCAAGCAATACTTTTGTATCATGAATCTAAATTCCATTTCTGTTGTTGGGACATGTATATATATGATCTCCTTACTGTCCATTTCATGTAAATATGATGAGGAACCCCTTTCTCTCTCATCAACCTTTTTTATGAATTCTTATGTCACGCCGTTACGCTGCCGAAATCGCACCAATTTTCTAAGCCAATGTCTTTGTGTAGTGAATACCATGCCCATTTCTCCATCAAGGGTATTCACCTTTATGCACATATACGTATTGATTGTAAAGTTTCATGTATGAATTCCACATTCCTTTATCGTGGAAGAAATGATTATGTTTTATGAATCCATGTTTTATGATCCATGTGGCACACTTATGCATGAAATGAAATGTTTAAGAAGGGTGCGCCCTGATAGCGCTCCAATGCATTGGGTAAAGTATAGTATCATGATACGTCATGTGCAATGAGTGTTGACTCATTCTAATTCAAGTGCAACGAGGGTTTACTCGTGCTTCAAGTGCAATGAGGGTTTACTCATGCTCCATGTGCAATGAGCCTTGGCTCATGCTAATTCAATGTTAAGTGTTGTTGCCACATTTCCATGTTATGATTATCATGCTTTATCATGCCTTTATGTTCATGTCTCTCTTATGCTCTATTGATATGCCTATTTCCTAACATGTATTGTACTCCTCATGTTATTCATTGTGTACTCCCTTACTGGGCTTTATAGCTCACCCTTTTCTTATGCATGTCCTCAGGTTATCCCATGCAATGCTAAGTACGAAGGAATGTAGTGGTCATGTAAAGGAAGTTTTCAATAAGGATGTTGTATTTCAAGTTTAAAGTTTTTATGTAATGATCCTAAGCCCCAAAGACACTAAACCTCTCGATCTTCTTTGTTGTATCAAGTGAAGTTTTATGTAATAAAGCATGTTTAAGTTGTAATAAAAAGCAGGGTTGTCATAGATACATTATTTTGAATATATATACATAATTTATAATATGTACATAAAAATAAAAGAAAATATCATTTGGGTAAAAAGAGATAAGGTGCAACCCGAATGAATAATGGAGATTCATGTTGAATCCCTTACCTTAAATCTGAAGGTGTACTTCACCTGATATTAAAGTACTGTATAATCAAATTATATTTATTAATTAATACTAATAGAACAATTTATACATTTATCGGATTTATTATAACTTTATTAAGTTCATTTATGGCCTTTTTGATGGGTTAAGAGATTCAATTTCATCGTTTGGGAGCATTTCTTTACTTGGTTTTCATGATCGGTTTACTTGTATACATATAGGAAAGGTCATATAAAGTGGGGGTGATTATCTATAATTGAAATTATATGTTATTAGTGACATTATAGAGGATAAAGTTTTCTTAGATATCTTTTGGTTTTATGAAATGAGTATGAATCATTAGATAAATATTTAATGATAATTGTTTGGGTTTATTTTGGCGGTTTTTTGTCACAACGAACTCATTTTTTAATAAATTAATATCATGTGTAAAAAATGATTCTATAACATTAAAAAAGATATAATAAGTATATTATAATTTGGTTCATCCATAAAAATTGTTTCATGATCATCCTTGAATATGGTAATGGAAATTGAAAACTCCATCATCCTTGAATGTGATAAATTAACACATCACGAACGATATTTTCATTTTTAGTACAAAAGGAGTTTGAAAGAGAGATGATAATGACTTAATCCCTTAGCATAAAAAAATCCTGTATATTGAAGGTAATGGAGTTATCATACCATTTGGATGATGGAGTGATGAGAGAAAAATAAATGAAAGGAACATGCAATGAATTTAAAAGAAAATATAGAGGTTTTTTCTGCTTGATTCCTTATTCTCGAGAACCTCCTCATGGAATTGGTTTTGGTATTTTATTAAGAAAAAAATATCCTAGAAATACAGGAGGTTCTTTGGAGAATATTTTGGTAGATTTTGGAAAATTCTCAAGGACTAAGAGGTGTTAGGAGAAGAGGTGGTGAGGGTTGGAATTTATAGTGGAGGAGAGGTGGTGTTTTCTCATTATTTAATTAATTAGTTCTTTATTTTTCTCAATATAATAAATTGGGTGGATTATTGAAACAAAATAATGTAATTGGATCATGTCAGTTTGATCCCATTGTGCTTAGTCCATCGATGACTTGATGAATAGTGTATTTAACTTATAATATATATGTACTGTAAATTACTATATTTTATTATTCACAAAATGTCACACCCGGACATTTAAAATAAAATTATTTTATTATTTTATCAGACTTTGAAACTTTCTATCAAACTACGGGGCAAGCCTGTTTGAAATTTTTGCATTTTGCTGATGAATGAATGCATTTCCCTTGACATCGTCTAATGCATGGGAAGGGTGTGTTCAAAGCCGCGTGGATTTGCTCGGGTCACCGTACAACCTACCTCATGTTCAAGACAAATAAATAAAATGATTTTTAAAGAGTTATTTTAATAATTATAATAATGGTTATTATTGTTATTATTATTATGTTCACCATGTTTATTAATAGAGGGTTAATGTTATTAAGTAATTATTAATAACATTCTATTAATTTTTTAAAATATATTAGGTTTATTAATATCATATTAAGTTATTAAAATTTTTATTATGATTATTATTATTAATATCAATATTTTTCTTATTAATCTATTTACAATTATTTTTATCTTATTATTATTATTATTATTATTATTATTATTATTATTATTATGGTTAATAATTTTATAATTATCTAGTTTATTATAATTATTATTAAGTTTATTATTTTTAATATATTTAATTTCATTACTATTATTATTCTATTCTATTATTATTTTTTGTTTTGTTTTAGGGTTGGTTAATTTTTTTTAGACCCCAAAGGGTCTCCTTCCTCTTGCGGCGCCTCCCCACTCCCCTGCAGCCCTCATCTCCCTCCCATGCGTTGCGCTCCTTTCCCTCCGTCCAACTGCGAGCGAGCTAGTGAAGCCCACCTCTTCCCTTCCATCGGAGGCATCACCTTGCCTCCCTCCAAAGCCCTAACATCTCTGCTCTAACATTTCCTTCTGGCCGAGGAAATCAACTCGCCTCTCCCGGCATCCCACATCTCAGATTTCCCTCCTGCCGCATCTCAGGTCTTCACCATATGTCTGTTACGGACTTCACCATACCAGCATCTTTCACCTCTCTCCGAAGAGTAGTTGGTTGTCCGGCCACCACAGCGTGCCTCCATCTCATCTCGGCACCCCCATCGTTCGACGCACATCCCCACTGATTCCTCCTCCTTGCGCGACCAGCTTACCCCCCTTCCCTTACCATTTCACACAACCTAGCTCCCCCTAATCGGTCCATGTCGTAAGACCCCCACCGGCCGAGGCCTCCCAGCGTGCCTCCTCTTCTCCCTCCGGTGCGCCTCCCTCCCTTCAGTCGCTCCCCCTCCCGTAGCCTTCCTCTGGCACGGCAGTCCTTTAGCTGGCCTCCTCTCATCGCGACTGCACCTCCACGTCACCCCCCTCTTGCGGCTTCCCACCACTCGGAACCACACCTCCCTACATTTATCGCCGGGATTTCCTACACGGCGCACCTCCAGTGGCCCTCTCCCTTGCTCGGTTGGCCATCTACACCATTGCCGCAAGTGTGCTTTGCTCCGATTGTTCGTTCTTCCAATTGGTATATTTTTGGTTTGGGTTTCACATTTTGTTTGGTTCATTTTTTTTGAAGTAATTTATTCGATAATTTGTTTTTAGGGTTCGAATTAGACCCCTTGAGGTGCGATTGTCGTACGACAGGATATTTGCACCAATTTTGCGAAGTTGTCTATACCGAGGTTGGTGGTTCTGCAGTCAAATGTTATTTGAGTGATTAATTTACTTGTTTAATTAATTTATCATGTTCTTTAATTTATTTGTTTTATGAAAATTTGGTTTTCCCTGATGTTATCATGTGTTGGATTTTTTTAGTTGCTTGTTCATATTAAATGGAGTGTGTTTGTGATGAAAACCCATGTTTAGTATTTTATTAGTGTTTTATTATGTTGTTCAAGCACTGTAAATTCTATTCTGTCATGTGATTGGTGTGTGTTTGGATTTAAAAGAAGTTTTTAAGTGGGTATTTGTGTTTAAAGCCTTTTGATACATATTGAAGTTGTTTTGTTAAATTTTTATGTGGTTTATTAAATCATTTAATAAGAATTTGGTTTTAAATTGAGGTGTGGTCTCAAATGTCTTCAAAATGGGGTACTCACTTTTCTTTCAAATAGTGGGTTGAAATGTGTGAGTAGTTTATCTCTTGTGGATATGCCCTTATTGAACCTTCCTTTTGCAGATGACGATTATGGTTTATGCAATTGATTCTTGTGTTATAATAAATGGTTGAATGATTGGTGAAAACCCTTGATGTATTATTTTGAAAAAAATTTATAGATCGTTTATGTGTTTAATTGCTTTATTAAATTATATGCGTAGTGCATTGGGCCTTGCTTCGATGGTTTTGGGCCACAGGTGTTGAGGTATCCTACATGTACATGCATAGGGTAAGACATATATATATATATATGTCGTCTTTGTACATATTCCCTCATGGCGCAGGGAATATGTGCAATGCAGCTAGGGGTGTGTGTGTATATATGTATAAATGCATGTGCATGTATGCACCAAGTGTCGGTTCGAGTGGTGGTTGACAAATAGAGACAAGTTTGTGGTAGGCCCCTTATTCTTATGCCTTTAGTTTTAATTTCATAATTGCTTTCTTGTTTAAAAATATGTTTTACATTTGCGCCACATGCACATTCTATGAAATATGGTTGCGATTAATATAAATGATTATGCCTTTGCTTTGAAAATTGAAATGTATTTTTAATGCTATCGACCTTATGTGACTATTCTTGAAAATCTATTTCCTAAGTGGTTTTGAATTGGTAATGAGTAGTTCCAAAGGTGTTTGGCCTTTCGACCGGTTAGTTATTAAAAGTGTTCCCTTTATGTAATTAAGCATGTTTGACATTTTAAGAATGCTTTATAAAAAATAGAAACCTCTATTGAGGCATGACCCCTTTGGTTTTAGAAATATGATTTTTATGTTTAATGTGTTATTATGTGCCTAATTTTATGCTTATGCATTGTGTGACGTGAAATAGGGGGGATGCGCTTAAGTAGGGAGATTGGTTGTGAGAGGTTGAATGGGTTTTAGATAAAGAAAGTGTTATGTACTTATATGTTTTCTTGATAAAGAAAACTCACCACCACTTGAAATAGAGCACAATGGGAAACCTGGGTATTTAAGTGGGTGACCAGGACTAGTACGCTAGATGACACAGAAGGGGATCGTCCCGGTTCGTCTAACAGGATTGACGCAACAACACCAACTAAACATATGAATTTCTGAGGGTGGGGTTCTTCTAAGCCACGTTTTCTGAGTGTCGTGGTCTTCTAATCCATGTTTTCTGAGGGTCATGGTTTCTAATCCACATTACACTAAGGTACGAGGTCTCCGGGTTCCCACTTGTGCTAGCTACCTATAGGGATTACCCATGGTGCTCATTTGCGACATGTTTTTTGTGATGTAATTTTATTTTCTGTTGTTTCATACTTGATATCTTATTTGAGAAAACCATATCTTAATCCAAATCGGTTTCTTTTCATTTTGAAACGTTAATGCATTCTTGAAACCTATTTTGAAAATGTAGTGGGAGAGGAATGATTTAATTGAAAATGAAAACATGTTTCTTGAATTTGAAAATAAGGAAAAACATTATTTTATTATATCTTATTTTCGAACTGGAATGATTGGATTTCTTACAAAAGTTAAGGGAATATGACGTGGTTATATTTTGGAATTCCTACTGAGCATCTTTGTGCTCACACTTTACTTTTTAGTTGTTGGTTTCAGTCTTGGATCACTTTTGGGAGAAAGTGTAGTTTATGTTCTGTGGTGTCCCACGAGGTCACCAGAGGTATGTCACATTGCTTTGTTTATTCCTTTTTCTTCTGCTAAGTTGTTCGGTTTATTTCCTTTTTTTATCTTCTTGTTAGTTTATATTTATTTATCTTTTTTATGGGCCAAATATTTCCCAACTTATGTATTTTGATTCTCGGCACTAGTTGCCAGCCCGTGGGGATCGAGAATGCCCTTCTGGCTATGTCGCAGACCGGCTCTGGTGACCGGTTCAGGGTCAACCCGGGTTGGTTCATGACAAAATGGTATCAGAGGAGGTTGGTGATTAGGTGTGTCAGGAATCAAGAGGTAGGTGCAGGAAAGACGTCATGAACCCTTTCCCATCCCAAGACTCGAGTTTACAGGGGTAGTATGAGATTTGAGTTTTTCTTTTGCTTGGTCTATATAGATGAGGGATGATAAGGGAAGTGATCTGGTGTTACACGACAAGCCTGAATGGAGTGGCGACCCATGTACAGCCCGAGTGCGTGGTTCAAGATACTTCCTGTGGTGGATGCCTGCTCGGAGCATGGTCTACTAAGCCATGTTATCGGTAGGCATAGCCACTAGTCCCATATTTTTGGAAATTTTGATGTGAGTTATGTTTGACCTTCATTTTGGTTTGTGTGAGTACATCTCAAAAATGAAAATGGATTTTTGTGAAGGTGTTTTCAAAAGAGAATATGGTTGTTGGAGTGGAAAATGGTTTTTTAAATTGAAATTGTTTTGGATTTTGGAAATGTGTTTCTTTAATGATATGTAACTTTCACAAATTGGTTGGGAATTTGTGCTTTGTGATGAATGGTCTGTTTTGGAAATGAAAAGTGTCTTGAATTGGCCCTTGGTATTCCTATTAGTGATCACATACATTGATGTGCACATGTGGCTAGTGGAGAAATTGGTGATGTGAGTGGATGGCTGCTTGCGCTAGCACATGGATATGTATGTGTGAGACTTCATGGGATACCAATGGTGGATATTTAAGTTGTTTTGTTTGCTGAAAAATGGTTTTCAAAACAGTTTTTTCAAATGTTTAGAAAAGTGAGTGAGAAATTGTTTAGTGTTCTTTTTTCATGTTTGGTACCATTTTTCGTGGGTTCTTGGTTTTGACATACTAAATTATGTTTGGAATAGTTATTTGAGTTTGATCTTTAGTTGTGATTTAAGTGTGAAATTTTGAATTATGATGGATTTTCATTCTGATTCGTGCCTCTTGTTTTGGGTATGCTTCCCAGAAAATTTCTAGAAGTTCTTAGTGAGCCTCTTCTAGTTGTTGGTTCTACCCAGACTCTTATCGGAGTGGTGTAATTGAATTCTTTTTGGTTGTTGTCCAGCTTCCATAGAGATCATGGTCTATCGAAGGTAGCGGACTGGCTTGGTGAAATCATTGGTGTTTTCAGGATATTAGAAACTCCCAAAGCTATGAGATTCCATGTTGGTTCGGGTTCGTTTGAAGGTGAAAATTTGGATTGGTGGAGGAGATAATTCTAGCATCGTCACATGATGGTATGTCTTGGAAGGTGTTTAAGACAACTCTCTTTGGATGGTTTATACCTGAGGAAGTAAAGGCGAGGAAAGTTGCAGAACTAGTGAGTGTTGAGTAATCCCAACGAGCAGTGAAGGCCTACGTGGGGCATTCCAAGGGGTTGATTCCATTTTCTTCGGAGGTGGCGTCGTAGAATTAGCTAATGTTTCTCTTGTTTTGGGTCTTCATCCAGGGTTCCAGGACCATTTCTTTTTGGCGTTCGGGAAGGTTCCCCATCCAGTGATGAGAGCGAATCGGATGAACCTGTCTCAGACAAGCCTTCTTGTCAATTGCATCTTCTATTAGTTGAGACACCCCCTTGTTTGCTTCTAGTGAGCTCAGTTTGGGTACTTTAAGTCGCATTTTCATCATCCTACAAAGTCTTGCCATCAGTGTGGCCATTTGGGACAATTGGAGAGGTTCTGCTAGCAGCATTTTCAGTGAGAGTCTCGACTGAAGGATGTCAGCTCCTGACTACGGGGCATCAAATGCTTCAAGACATCAGTGATCCAGCCACAAGTCTCGGAGTAAATCTCTTCACGTAGTCAGGAATCGTTGGGTAGGGGGCACCTTGGTCTAATTTTTGTCTCCAGTGTTGAAATGGGGACGATCTGAATTTCATTGTTGTAGCTCCTCATCTTTGAAGGTTTTGCTTTTCTGTAAGAGGCACAAAGGTCTCTTTTTCTCGTTGTGGTCTTTGTTCTTTGAATTCTCCACCTTGTTTGTAAAAAGTCATAGTAATATTGTTTTCTTGTAATTACGGTAGTTGTGCAACCTCAAATATGAGATTTGGAGTTGTCTCTTTATGGCTGTGAGTTTCAAGATGATTATCCCTCTTGTGTGGCTAGCTCCATGGGTGACCCATTATTGTTTTAGGATGTGCTCGTTTTGGAGACACATACGTCTTGGGAAATAATGAATAGGGGTTTGGTCCGCTACTCGGTTTGGTGTCTTTCATTGCTGACCCCATGTGGTGGGGGTCTGGTTTATGTGGAGAGTTCATGGGTCAGTTTGTGTTGGGTTTCTCGTATTGGTCTGTGCTAATTGGCTTAAGCTGGTCAGTTCTTAAATGGTGGGGAGACCCACCATGAATCATGTCATGCCTTCTTTGAGGTTTGGTTTATGTGGCGGTTCCCTCTTGGATCAAGTTAACAGTTCCAGAGATATCCCATGCTGAGAGTCGCAATGTTGGTTGTGCTATTCGGGTTCTTGTGGTGGGGAGAACCCTCCTCGTTTCCTGATGGTTCTTCTCTTTTCAGTTTCCCTCAGAGTTCATCAGGTGTGACTGATGGAGTGAAAAGTCACATCGAGATTGTGTTTTTGTTAGCCTCGTTCGGTTTCGAACTTGAGTTTGTTCCCTCATTTGGATGGGTGACTTTCTGGGGGCAGCAAGTTTTTATTCTGGGGGAGAATTGTCACACCTGAACTTTTAAAATAATATTATTTTATTACTTTATCAGACTTTGAAACTTTCTATCGAACTGCGGGCCAAGCCTATTTGAAATTGTTACATTTTTTTGATGAATGAATTTTTTGCCCTTGACATCGTCTGGTGCATGGGCAGGGCATGTTCATAGCGGCGTAGCTTTTCTCGAGTCACCATGCGGCCTACCTCATGTTGAAGAAAAATAAATAAAATGACTTTTAATGAGTTATTTTAATAATTATAATACTGGTAATTATTTTATTTATTATTATGTTCACCAAGTTTATTAATATAGGGTTATTGTTATTATGTAATTATTATTAACATTCTATTAATTTTTTTAAATAATATAGGTTTATTAATATCATATTAAGTTATTAAAATTTTTATTATGATTATTATTAATAATATCAATATTGATCTTATAAATCTATTTACAATTATTTTTATCTTATTATTATTATTATGGTTAATAATATTATTATTATCAAGTCTATTATAATTATTATTAAGTTTATTATTTTAAATATATTTAAGTTTATTACTATTATTATTCTATTATATTATTATTTTTTTGTTTTGTTCTAGGGTTAGTTAATTGTTTTTAGACAACAAAGGGTCTCCTTCCTCCATGGTTCCTCCCCACTCCCCTGCAGCCATCATCTCCCTCCCATGCGCTGCACTCCTTTCCCTCCATCCAACTACGAGCGAGCTAGTGAATCCCAACACTTCCCTTCCCTCGGTGACGTCCCCTTCCCTCCCTCCAAAGCCCTAACATCTCTACACCGACATTCCCTTCCGGCCGAGAAAATCATCCCGCCTCTCTATGTATCCCGCATCTCAGATTTCCCTCCTTCCACATTTCAGGTCTTCACTATATGTCAGTTTCGGACTTCACCATACCAGAATCTTGCATCTCTCTCTGAAGCACAGTTGGTTGTCTAGCCACCATAGCATGCCTCCCTCTCCTCTCAGCACCCCCATCGTCTGACGCACCTCCCCACCGACTCCTCCTTGCGCGACCAGTCTACACCCCTTACCTTCCCAGCTTGCACGACCCAACTCCCCCTGATCGCTCCATGTCGCGCGACCCCCACCGGCTAAGGCCTCCTAGCGCGCCTCCTCTTCTCCCTCCGGCGCGCCTCCCTCCCTTCAGTTGCTCTCCCTCCCATGGCCTTCCTCTAGTGAAGAGGTCCTTTGGTTGTCCGTCCCTCCCTCAGAATGACCTCCCTCATCACGACTGCATCTCCGCGTCGCCCCCCTCTTGCTGCTTCGCACCTCTCAGAACTACGCTGCCCTTCATTTCCGGCTGGGATTTCCTGCACGGCGCACCTCCAGTGGCCCTCTCACTTCCTCGGTTGTCAATATACACCATCTATTCAAGTGTGTTTTGCTCCGATTGTTCGTTCTTACAATTGGTAGATTTTCGGTTTGGGTTTCACATTTGGTTTGGTTCATTTTTTTGCATAATTGATTTGATACTTTATTTTTAGGGTTCACATTAGACCCCTTGAGGTGAGATTGTCATGCGACGGGAGATTTGAAACAATTTTGAGAAGTTTTTTATACCCAGGTTGGTGGTTCCGCATTCAAACATTATTTGAGTAATTACTTTACTTTTTAATTAATTTATCACGTTCTTTAATTTATTTGTTTTGTGCAAATTTGGTTTTCCTTGAATTTATCATGTGTTGGATTCATTTAGTTTCTTGTTCATATGAATAGAGTGTGTTCATGATGAAAACCCATGTTTAGTATTTTATTAGTTTTTTATTATGTTGCGTAAGCACTATAAATTTTGTTTTGTCATGTGATTGGTGTGTATTTGGATTTAGAAGAAGTTTTTAAGTGGGTGTTTGTGTTCAAAGCCTTGTGAAACCTACTGGAGTTGTTTCATAAAATTTTTATGTGGTTTATTAAATATTTTAATTGGAATTTGGTTTTAAATTGAGGTGCGGTCTCAAATGCCTTCAAAATGGGGTTTTCACTTTTCTTTCAAATGGTGGGCTGAAATGTGTGAGTAGTTTATCTGTTGTGGATATGCCCATATTGAACCCTCTTGTTGCGGATGACAATTATGGTTTATGCAATTGATTCTAGTGTTATAATAAATGGGTGTGTGATTGGTGCAAACCCTTTATGTATTATTTTGAAACATTTTAGGGATCATTTAAGTGTTTAATTGCTTTATTAAAATATATGTGTAGTATGTTGGGCCTTGATTCGATGGTTTTGGGCCGTGGGGGTCGAGGTATCCTACATGTACATGCATAGGGTAAGACATATATATATATATATATATATATGCCCTCTTTGTACATATTCCCTCTTGGCGCAGGGAATATGTGCAATGCAGCTAGGGGTGTGTGTGTATATATATGTATAAATGCATGTGTGTGTATGCGCCAAGTGTTTGTTCGAGTGGTGGTCGACAAATAGTGATAAGTTTAAGTTAGGCCCCCTATGCCTATGCCTTTAGTTTGAATTTAATAATAGCTTGATTATTTAAAAATATGTTTTACATTTACGCCACATGCACATTCTATGAAATCTGGTTGCGATTTCTATAAATGATTATGCCTTTTCATTGAAAATTGAAATGTATTTTTATTGCTATCGGTCTTAAGTGACTTTTATTGAAAATCGATTTCTTAAGTGGTTTTGAATTGGTAATGATTAGTTCTAAAGGTGTTTGGCCTTTCGGTTGGTTATCTATAAAAAGTGTTCTCTTTATGTAATTAAGCTTGTTTGGAATATTAAGAATGCTTTATGAAAAAGAAAAACCCCTCTTGAGGCACGCCCCCTTTGGTTTTAGAAAAATTATTTTTAAGTTGAATGTGTTATTATGTGCCTAATTTGATGTTTATGCATTATGTGACGTGAAAGTGGGGGAATGTGCTTAAGGAGGGAGAGTAGTGGTGAGAGGTTGAATGGGTTTTAGATAAAGAATGTGTTGTGAACTTATATGTTTTCTTGATAAAGAAAATTCACCACTACTTGAAATAGATCACAATGGGAAACCTGGGTATCTAGGTGGGTGACAAGAACTAGTATGCTAGATGACACGGTAGGGGTTTTTCCCAGTTCGTCTAGTAGGATTGACGCAACAAAACTAACTAAAAATATGAATTTATGATGGTTGTGGTCATCTAAGCCATGTTTTCTGAGGGTCGTGGTCTTCTAAGCAACGTTTTTTTGATAGTCATGGTTTCTAAGCCACGTTTCACTAAGGTACGAGGTCTCTGGGGTCCCACTTGTGCTCATTACCTATAGGGATTACCCATGGTGCTCATTTACGACATGTTTCTTGTGATGTAATTTTTTTTCAGTTGTTTTATACTTAATGTCTTATTTGAGAAAACCATATTTTAATCCAAACTGGTTTCTTTTAATTTTGAAACATTAATTCATGCTTGAAACCTATTTTGAAAATGTAGTGGGAGAGAAATGATTTACGTGAAAATGAGAAATCGTTACTTGAATTTTAAAAGAAGAAAAAACAATATTTTATTATATCTTATTTTCAAACTGGCATGATTGGATTTCTTACTAAAGGCAGCGGCATATGACGTGGTTATATTTTGGAATTCCTATGGAGCATCTATGTTCTCACACCTACATTACTTTTTAGTTGGAGGTTTCAGTCTTGGATCGATTTTGGGAGTGAGTGTAGTTTACGTTTCGTGGTGTCCCATGGGGTCACCTGAGGTATGTCACGTTGCTTCATTTATTCCTTTTTCTGCTGCCAAGTTGTTCGGTTTATTTCCCTTTTTTTATCTGCCTGTTCAGTTTATGTTTATTTATCTTTTTTATGGACCAAATAATTCCCAACTGGTTTATTTTGATGCCCAGAACTAGTTTTCAGCCCGTGGGTATTGGGAACGCCTTTCGAGCCATGTTGTGGACCAACTTGGGTGACCGGTTCAGGGTCGACCCGGGTTGGTTCGGGACACAAAAAATTCAAGTATTTCAGAAAAATCCAACAATTCACCATAACAACTATTAGATGTCTATAATTAAAAAATGAACTCAATTTTATGAAAATAATTTCTAAATATGAGAAATTTAATTTTTAATTAAAATCCTAATTTACTTAAAAAATACAAAATTTAAATTATAACTGAATTTATATCACTTTGAAAAATTAACTAAGGTCTCATAAAAATATATTACAATCATAATACAAAAGAAATATTAATTTATGAAAAAAATTTATGAAAATAAATTTTATTTTAAATTATGAAATCAATCAAAAAATTGTAATTAAATATTTATGACCTATAAATAAACCAACACTTAATTAATAATTTCTAAAAAAATTATTTACTTATACTATGATACAATTATGTCATGTTACCATTTATAAGATTCTTGAATTTTATATATAATTTCATAGGTGAGGTTACTATTCCATTGTCTGGTTTACTATTTATAAGGGTCACATTACTATTCCAAATGTAAAGTTATTATTCCTTTGGTATATATTCCTTAACTTCTAGAAATACCTTTTATTTCATTAATTCTTAATTTATAAAGTTTTTATTGTGTTATTCATGTGATTTTATATAATTATGACATAATTATAAGAATTTAATTTACATTGATAAAACATTGGGTAATTACATTCTTCTCCCCTTTTGAAATTTCACCCTTGAAAATTTCATTTCACACACTAAGGTGAAAACAAGTGTGGGTACTTCTCCTTCATTTCCTGCTCTAGTTCCCATGTTTCCTCTTAATACTTATGGTTATGCCAAAGTACTTTGACTAGGTGAGTGGTCTTGTTTTATAGAAATTTATATCTATGGTCAAAGATCTTCACTGATATCTTTTCATAAGAAATATCATTCTCCAACTGTACCCCCTCTGAAGTCTGTACATGTGAAGGATCTGGTATGTATTTCCTTAAGAGGGATATGTGGAATACATAATGTACTTTAGACATGTTAGGTAGAAGAGATAGTTTATCGGCCACATCTCTAACATGATATAGAATCTTGAAGGGGATGATGTACCCTAGACTTAGCTTTCCATTCTTCACAAATCTCATGACCTTATTCCATGAATATATTCATAGGAATACCATGTCTTCAACATTAAACTCAAGGTCTCATTGATGATTGCCTACATAACTCTTTTGTCTACTTTGGGATTCCATGATGTATTACTGAATGGTTTTCACCCTTTCCACTATTTCTTCATCCATTTTCGGTCCTAGAAGCTTACACTCACCAACTTCATCTCAACATGTCGGTTTTCTTCACCTTTTCCCACAAAGGTCTTCATATGGATCATTTTAGATGATCGAGTGGAAACTATTATTGTAAGAGAACTCAAACAGAAGAAGATTTTGGTCTCATACTTATTTGAATTCCAAGGAACATTCTCTAAACATGCCTTCTACTATCTTAATAGTTTTCTCATGTTATCCATCATTTTGAGGATGATAGGTCATACAGAAGTTCATTTCGGTGTTCAGATCATGTTAGAGACTTTTCCAAAACATGAAGGTGAATCTCATATTTCGATCAGATACAATTGATAGTGTTACTCCATGAATCCTTACCACTTATTTGATGTATATCCATTCAATTTGATCAAGTGGTAATTCCTCTCAAATTGTATTAAAGATATTTTTATTTTTAATACAATCCATAATAACCCATATAGAATTGTTTTCTCTGGATATATGTGGAAGTCTTCTGAGAAATTCCATGGTGATGTTCTCCTACTACCATATTGGTATGGATAATGGTTTCATTATTCATTTAGACTTCTTCCTTTTATCTTTCACTTTCATACATTCTAGTCACATTGATGTAAATATAGAGATATTCTTTTTTATATTATCCCAACAAAATTTCTCTCGTAGATCTTGACACATCTAAATTCTCCCTAGTTAAATAGAGAAGGTTGAACTATGTGCATCATTAAAAAGATTTTTCATTATCTTTGGATAAGATGGTACACATAGTTGTGACCCAAATCATACGACTCCATCCTCGTCGATCTTGAACTTAGATAATTTCTCATTTTTGATTGCTTCTAACTTTTTCTTAATTTCCACATCATTCCTTTGAGAACCCTATATTTTTTCTATAAGGGATGGTTGAGAAATTATTTGGGAAAGGATTGGTTAGTTTCTTCCTTAATTACTCCCATTTACATACTCTAAAAATCTAAGAATATTGGATCCTTCTCAATTCTCATCATTGATAATGATTAACGATCATTTCTACTTAGAGCATATGCCACCTTATTTTCTTTATCAGAATAGTAGTGGACTGAGTAATCATAATATTTGATGAGTTTTAACAATTTTAACTAGGTTGTGTTAAGCTCCGTCTCTGTGAGTATATATCTGAGACTCTTATGATCAGTATATATCTCACACTTCACCTGATAGAGATAATGCCGCCATACTTTCAACGTGAAAATCTTAGCTGCCAACTCGATATCAGGCATATGATAGTTTTGATAATTAATTTTCAACTTCCTTGAGGTGTAGGCTATCAGTTTATCATTTTTCATTAGTGAAAAACATAATTATTTATTTGAAGCATCATTGTGTTCAAAAAATAGTTCACCATGTATTGGGAGTGTGAGTAATGGCATAGAGATAAGCCTCTTTTTGAGATCCTTAAATATTTTCTTACATTATTGAGTCCAAAAAACATTACTCACTTCCATGTCAACTTGGTTATTATGTTTTAAAATCATGAGAAGTTCTTTAAAACTATTTGCTAATACCCAAAGAGTCCAAGGAAACTACTGATCATTATTACAGAAGTTAGCCTTGGGCACTCTTTGATTGTATTCTTCTTGGATGGGTCTACAAATATTCTGTTATCTTTGACAACATTCCCAAAGAAAGGTACTTCCTCCGTACAGAGCTGAACTTTAATGTAATTTTCATATAAGTTCACCCTTCACATGTTCTTTAGCATAGTATTCAAATTATCCTCATGTTCATCCCTTCTCTTAGAGTATATAAGAATATTGTCAATAAATAATACCACAATTTGTCGAGATAATCTCCAAAGACACTATTCATTAAGTCCATGAAATTTTTTGGAGTATTAGTTATTACAAAAGGAATCACTATGAACTCATTGTGTCCATTCCTTATTGAAAAGGATTTTTAGGTAATAATTCCTTCCTCAAATTTAATTGGTGATTTCATGACCGAAGGTCCACTTAGATAAATAACTAGCCAAACTTAGCTAATCAAAAAAGTCATCTATACTAGGAATGGGATACTTGTTCTTTATCATGATTTTTTTATCTCATAATAATCAATATATATTTTCATTGATAATACCTTCTTCTTGATGAAGAGGATAGGCACTCCCCTTGGTGAATCACTCAGGTGTATAAAACTCTTATCCATATTCTCTTGTAACGGCCTCTTCATCTCTTCTAGATGAATGGTGGCCATTTTATAAGGTGTCTTTGATATATATAAAGATCCAGTAATAAGTTCAATTGATAAATCAACCTCTATATTAAGAGTAAGGATAGAAAATTCCTCATTTAATGCATCAGTGTAATCCCTCATGATGGGAATGTCTGCTAGCATGATCATCCACTTTTTCACAATCATTTGAGGAGATATGCTTGCTCATAAGCTAAAAGTATCCACACTTGAGATGATTATTTTAATGGAGATTCATCTTCCTCATTACACCTGTAAATAATTGAGAGATGCTTCAGGATATGAAGAGTGACCTATTGTTCCCCACGGTTGATGTTATATTTGTATAAAGATAAAAGATCCATGCCCAATATAGCATCAAACTCTACCAAAGGAAGTATGAAAAGATTTTCCATGAGGTTCAGTCCACAAACATTAACTGGAGTGGAGTTATATACATTGAATTCAATAATTACCGAATTTTATATTCTCACATATAACTCGACCTCCATATTTTGATGTGGTGTTTGAATAGTTCTACTAGACTTTAAAGATATGAAAGAATGTATAGAACCAAAATCTAATAGTTCATTTTCTATTCTTGATTAAATAACAAGATCACTTATCACCACATCATTTTCTGGCTCCACCTCAGTAGTAGTGATAACATAATCCCTTCCTTATTTCCTTGAAGGTTTTTGTTTATTGCCTCCAACAACCCTCAGCTTATGGAATTTGTTTGCAAATTCCCATGTACCTTGTAGTTGAAACACTACACTATTGGTTGATAAATGATATAAACCTTCCTTTCATCTTCCACTTTAGTGGAATTCTTCATATCACTTCAGTAGTTCTCATCCTGATTCCATATTCTACCACATTTTAAACATTTTCTAGTTCCCTTTAGATAATTCCCATGATGCTTCTTCCCACAATATTTTCAAATGGGATATTTAGTCATTTTTTCATCATGGGATTTATTTCCTGATCCACCTATATTAGACACCATTTTCCAAAAAAAAATCACTGAGCCCACGAGACCATTGAGATTATCTGATCACTATTTTAACCTTGAGGGAAAAACTAGAAATCTCCTCATAACTGTAAAAGTATCGAATCGCCAACACTTTCCGTAGACTCCGAATTAGTCCGCTAAAGAAGTAATTCACCTTGTTTTTTGTGTTCACAAAAATTACATAGGCATATCTTATAGTCCTTGTAAAGTTTGCTTTATAATCCCCAATAGACTCATCTTCCTACAGCTTAATTATGAGGAACTCTCTTTTCATATTGAGAAAGAGGGTTTGGGGAAAATATTTATTGAAAATAAAAAACTTGAATTCATCCCAATCAATGGAATAAATTTTCTCCTTGGACTTTGTATTTATTATCAGTGTCCCCCACTGATCAGCTTCCCCATAAAAGTGATATACCGTCATCACAACTTTATCTTCTTTTAAGCACTGGAGGACCGAAAATATATTTTCAATGAAGTTAATCCGTTGTTCCGTGAGGAGGGGATCATAAGATCCACTAAACATGTGAGGCCTATTCCGTATGAATGATTCGATGGAAAATTAATCATTAATTAGATATAGAGGTCCTTCCACACTTTTGAAATTATTATTCATAACTTGATCCAGCTGAGCAAGTACTATCATAATGTTTTTGGCACGTTTTCCCATCATATTGGGAATTCCATTAGGGAAATCGTCACATTTCCTATCACATTGATTATTGGAATGTGTTCTTCTATTTCCCTCCATTAACTAAGAAAATTAAAGTGAAATTAGGGGGCTTGAATACTTAGCTAATAAGTATAAAAAATAAATATTAAACATAACAGGATAAACTCTTAATGGAAAGTATATCCTAACTTGTGATTTCCTAGGTTTCAATCTAGGTTATCTGTGATCTTTTTACTAGCATATATTCATATGAGGATTTTCTTTATTCCCTTGATAATGGATTTTAAGGAGATTATGAATTTACCAAAGTACATCCCCCGGGAGTGTCAAACTAGGTGCATAGTAAGGACTATTTTTTGTCTATCAGGTTTCTTCAAGTCAGGCTCAGAGAACCACTACTAGAAATTAAAGTTATAGCCACAGACCTATAGCCATAGTTTTATTTTTCTGTGTCTATACCTTTCTAATTTCCATGGTTTAATTAATAAATCATGGTTATACCGCATCTGTCAATTATTTAGTATTGGGCTCATCCTCCCTGATTCACTACTCACCTCTCACTACTCTCCCTAATGACTTCTCCTCCCGACAAATTCTTCTCACCACGGCGCCCTCCTCCTGATGAATTCTCCTTACCGACCTCTCCTCCCCGACCTCTCCTCACTGCGGCACCCCTCCTCTCCAATGAACTCTCTCACCGTGGCACCCTCCTCCCCGATGACCTCTCTCATAGTGGCACCCTCCTCCTTGGACACCACTCTAACCGCGGTGCCCTCCTCTCTAACGACTTTTCACCACTACACCCTCCTCCCATAAGCTTCCAATCAACCTATGTATTTTATACCATATTATTTCATCAATGTCCTGATTTTAAGGTTGTACTGTGATTTTAATTTCATGTGATGGTTATTTAGATCTCCATTCCTCTTTAATATAGGTAATATGGGGTCTGTAAAATCTATCTATGGAGGATTTAGATCGACCAAATCAAGGTCTAGATTCCTCTGGGGATGAATTAATTTTCACCTCTCATACAATGATTCATTACAAGAAGAAAAGGAATTGATTAATTCAGGTATTATTGATAGAATATTCTCCTTATAATTAAATCATGTGAAGGAATATGGTAGATCAAAATATTGATTTTATCATGTTTTTTATATTTCTATCCATCATGATCATGCTTGGGTTATCTCACAAGAAATATTAGTTGTTACAAAAAAATGGAAGGTATTAATGATAGTCATGATCCTTGAGGGTTAGATAATCTAATTTTATGTGACATGGGTTACCCAAATGAGTGGAATATAATATTTATGGTTGATAAGTACCCTTTTTTTAGGTGAATTCACTTGATGGTATATATAGTCCATCTCCATGATGTATCACTTAACTGGAAAACCACATCTATGTCCCTTAATATTGATTCTCTTCAAATTATCTATTTTAATTTAATATTCGTTTCATTTATTATCAGTGGAAAGAGCGTGAAATCAATTATGTGGGGGGTAGGATATATCCATGAAATTTAAATTTTATTTTGTTGAGGACTTTCATGTCAAGAAATATCTAAATTTTTTGAGGATCTCTAAGATATTTAATCTACCTCTTAAACCATGTGAACACTCATTCATCATGTACTTTAGTGAAGACCATATTTTGGTTGGATATAATATCATTATGATCATCTTTGTTTGTTTCATGATATATGTTATCTACATGGATAATAATAATAAAATTCAATTATGTAATGTGAATAATTGTGATCAAAACCTCTTCACTGTTGTAGGGGGATCTATTTCCATAAAACTATTTTTAAGTGGAAAAAACAACTATCATTGAAATTTTAAATCTTGGTAGTCAATTTTATATTATGATCACCATGAGGATCCTCTCTCTCTCTCTCTATTAAATGATCCATAAAAAGAGGTTTTTGATAGGTAAATGTGAGTGACTTTTCAATGGATTGCATTAAACTAGATCCCAATGGGGAAGGATGATCATAAGGTGGATAGATCCAAGATAATTATTCCTATGAAGTTCCTCCTAACCAATACATCGTCAAATAACATTAAGGGGAAGGGTGTAATAATTATCCTATCTATATGGTATGAGGTTACTATACCACAATTATGACTATCTTATGATGATAAAATGGTTGTAATAATATATTTGTAATTATGGGGAAGTTTTTTTCCAATAATACTACAGAGGTAGTTTCTTCCTCAGTATTTATTTCTATTTGGGCTTCAACTAGGGAATGAGTTTGGTGTAATACATTTTTTTGGGTGAAAAGTTCACATGAGTAGGGGATTCCTTATGGTGGCATGTTTTGTTTTCAATTAATTGGAGGCATGTTTAACCTTATTGGAATCTTAATTCATGAGTCTATTAATAAAATTTCCTATCAGTTATTTTATTTATATGATATAGGAATTCCATTATTTTTTCACATAGACCAACTTTAATATATGCAGCTAGGCCTTGAGACCAATTAGGGGGTGTAGTGTACTGGAACGGGGGAAGGGGGTATAGGGGGAGGGGGCTTTCTAAGAGGGGGTGTTTGGGGTGGGGCTTGGGGGTTGGGGTGGTAGTGTTTAGGGGGTGTCCAGGCGGGGTAGTGTGCAGGGAGGGGGTAGGGGTGCAGGGGGGGAGGGGTTGTCCAAGAAGGGGGCGGGAGTTGGGGCGACAATGTGCAGAGGACAGGGGGTGTGGGGGTATAGGGGGAGGGGGGCTATCTAAGAGGGGGTGGGAGGTGGGGGCAGTGTGCAGGGAGAAGGGGGTGTGGGGTGTAGGGGGAGGGGGCAAGGGGTGTAGGGGGGAGGGGGCTATCCAAGAGGGGGGTGTCCGGGGTGGGGGTTGGGGGTAGTGTGCAGGGGGTTTGGGGGTGTGGGGGTGTAGGGGGAGGGGGCATGGGGTGTAGGGTGTAGGGGGGTGTCCAGGGGGAAGTGTGCAGGGAGGGGGCAGGGGGTTCAGGGGGAGGGGGCTGTCTAGGAGGGGGTGGGAGGTGGGAGGGCAGGGAGCAGGGGGTGTGGGGGTCTAGGGGGAGGGGTGTCCAGAAGGGGGGGTGTCCGTGGGGGCAGTGTGCAGGGAGGGGGAAGGGGGTGCAGTGGGAGGGGGGCTGTCCAGGAGGGGGTCAAGGGGTCTGGGGGAGCAGTGTGCAGGGGGCAGGGAGGGGGGAAAGGGGTGTGGGGTTGTAGGGTTGTAGGGGGGAGGGGGCTGTTCAGAGGGGGGTCGGGGGGTTTCCAGGAGGGAGGGGGTGTCCGAGGGGTGTCCAAGAGGGAGGGGGAGGGGCTTCCAGGAGGGGGGTGTCCATCAGAAAATTCTATAAAAAAACATAATGGGTCATTGTTCAAACATATAGGTTTAAATGTGGGTGTTGGAGGTGCACCAAAATAATATTATGTGTTCATAGAAAGGGGTGACTATTCATGATTTTTTATAATTTGAAACATTTATGAATTCCCTTAACCATAATATTTGTTATGATTTTTTATTGACATGTTATTGATGATTACTTATTATCTTATGAAACAATACTTATAATGTTAAGTCATTTTCTTGATTATTTATTTAATATATGTTTATCTGCCTCAGAATGGATAAATACTATATTTACAATGTTGATCGGATCACTAATGAATTTCAGAAGGAGCTGTGATATTTCTTGGACTTTTCATACTCTAATAATTCTTATGGAATATTGATTCGATGTATGTGTTTTGATTGTGTTGGAAGACCATGGTTAACTCACAAGGAAGTGAGTTATCATATCACTAAACAAGGTTTCCAAAAAAATTATCATGTGTGGTATCACAATGGAGAAAAAGTGCATTTGGAGAATTCCATCAATTCAGTGGAAATGATTAGTATGAAAAATATGATTTTCGATCAGTTTCCTTTTGTTTCTGAAGCCAAATCCTCATGTATACCAATGCAATAGGAAATGAATACCGGAATACAGTTTTTGTCTATTAATCAGGATGATGACATTGAGAGTGTTAGAAAGCTGATGGAAGATGGAAATACCCCAGTATATCAGGCATGTGGAAAAAATAGAACATTTTTGTTTTTAATGCGATTTTATCAAGGGAAAACAATTTATGGATTTAGTAATACTAAGGTCAACTATATCCTTACATTTATTAAGGATTTACTACCTGATGATTCATGTATTCTGGAAAATCATTCCATGGAATCAAAGTTGGTTGAAAAATTTGGATTTTCATCTATTAAGATTTAGTCTTTCCCCAAAGATTGTAGTATGTTCCAGAAGGAAAATGATGAGTTAATTCAGTGAAAATAGTGTGTCACATGAAGGTGGGAGACTAACAAAGATGGAACAAAATCTCACATACTAGAGAAAGTAATGTGGCACTTCCCTTTAATTCCCTGCCTTCAAAAACATTTTATATTAGAACAAATGGAAAAGAATATGAAATGGCATAAAGATGAATGAAATAAAGACAATGATGAAATAGTGTATCCTGTAGACGAGTTGTCTTGGACAAAATTTGATAGGTTACATCCTGATTTTGCAGCTGACCCACGAATTGTTATATTGGGATTATCATGTGATGGTTTCAACCCCAAAATGCATACTACACATAGTACATGGCATGTTTTCATTCACATTTATAACATTCCTTCATGGATGTGAATGAAGAAGCCATTTAATATCATGAGTATATTGATATCTGGACCCAGTGATCCTAGAACCGATATTTATATATACTTTCAGCCATTAATAGAGGAGTTAAAGGGGCTTTTGATTGTTGGTGGACAGGCATATGATGCATTCAGAAAGGCGTACTATATGTTTCGTGCAGCTTTATTATGGATGATAAATGATTTCCCAGCTTACAGAATGATGTCTAGTTAGAGTAAAGGGAAATTATCCTGCCCTATTTGTATGAAAAATACATGTTTCTGAAGATTAAAGTTTCGACAAACTTTCAAATTCATAGGGCATTAGTGGTTTCTACTGATGGATCATCCATACAAGAAAAATCAAAGATAGTTCTATAATGTCGTCGAGACAGATGAGACACCTCAATGAATTTCAGGGAATGATATTGTTAAAGAACTTGATGATTTAAATTATGTTCTTGGAAAAAGTTGATCAAATATCAGAAAGAGAAAACATGTTAATTCAAATTTCAATAGAAATTTGAGAAAGAAAAGAATATTCTTTGATTTTCCGTATTGATCATTTAATTTATTGCATCATTTTTTGGATGTAATACATATCAAGAAAAACATTTGTGAGATGTTACTTGATACTATATTAAATGTCAAAGGAAGAAACAAATGACGATTTGCGGTCTCGTCGTGATTTGATAGATTGGGGTATAAGAGAAAAACTTCATCCTAAGTCAATTGGTCAAACTATGTAGAAAATCTCTATTTCCTGTTATTCGATGACAAATGTGGAGAAGAAAAAATTTCTACAGGTCTTGGAATGTTTGAAGGTTCCAGAAGGTTATTCATGTAAAATTTTGAAAACTTTGAATACACAAGATGTGAAACTAAAATCTCTTAAAACCCATGATTACCGTGTCTTGTTACATGAGTTTATTCCTATTTCCATTCTACATTTACATTCACATAATGTTAGAGTTATTATGATAAAGTTATGTTATTTTTATCAATACCTTTGTGCCAAAAGACTGAGCAGAAGTGTTTTTCAGAAATTGCAGAGAGATGCACTGATTATTCTTTGTGACTTGGAGAAAAATTTTCCACTGTCATTTTTCACATGTATGTTACATCAGACTTTGCATATTCCCACAACATTTCTTTTTTGTGGTCCTGTTTCAAGTCAGTGGAAGTATCCTATAGAAATTATGATTTTTACATTTTAATCTTATGTGAGAAATGAATATCACCCCGAAGTCTCTATTTTGAAACGTTATTTAGCACAGTAATGCATGGATTTCTATTCATCGTACTTGGATAACGTCACTACGAGGTCTAATCGACTTATGTGAACTAAATATGAGCAATATGATCCCATTGACCCTTCATTTCCTACACTTCCCCAAACATGGGGATATTTGGATCATACTCGTTGTCTACTCTAAGGATGGAAGAGTTGGAAATGGATCATCATACATTATTATTCAACTATCGTGTGCTTGATGATTATATCAAGAATGTAAACTAAAAAATATGCATTTATTCATTATTTTATTTATTCATATCTTATGATAATTTTATGCTTTCATATTTGTAAAAAAAATTAGAAATTATAAAAAAGAGACATCGCTCTCTATCTATTAAGAGGAAGTAACTGTTGCACATAAAAGAATTTGTTTCTTGGTTAAAGTCAAAGATAATAGGTTGTTTATTTATTATCATAACATAATCACATGTCTTTTTTAATATTCAATGTTGGTGACTTTTAGTTTTTAACTCTACCAAGGAATGAAGTATCAGATTAAATAAGAGCATTGTCCTTTGATCCAAACGATGTGGTACGTGATTGTAAATCAATGTTTGTTAATGGATTTAAATTTGTTATAAATAGATGTGAAAAAATGTCAACACAGCATGAAAGTGTCACAATAAGCACCACAATAGATTGTTATGCAAGTTCATCATATTGACAACCTCGGTCAAAAAATGTATCATATTATGGTGTTGTTGAAAGAATCATTTTATTAGATTACTATGCACATGGTCATGTCGCAATGATGAAATGTAAGTGGTTTGATTCAATGACATGACAAGGAATGCATATTGATAACTCTGGATTTAGAGTGATTGATATGAATCACCATCATCACACTGATGAACCTTATATTCTTACGTCACAGGGTAGATAGGTGTTTTTTGAAATTGACCCATTACAACAACAATTTTGTGTTATTTTTGATGTCATTCCAAGACATATTTTTGACAAATACATGGATGACAATGATGTTGTGGATGAACCTATCATTATTTATTCAAATGTTTCATTTGACGACAAAGATGACTTAATTATTCGAAAATATTGTGAACTAGAAATTGTCACATAGCACACATAATGTTGAAACATTTTTAAGTATTTACCTGGCATTATCGTAATATTGTATGTGTTTTTTTAAACATATATACATGATATCAAATTGACTAGTATATTTTATACTATTGTCGAATATAAAACTATTTATAGTCTGACTAATTTATGTTTAATAACATCAATATTAATTCTTGAACATAGAAATGTCTTAATATTTTCCCAATATAAATATCAAATTGAAAATATATCTCATCGATTTATGATACAATTGTATTATTTAACATTTTTCATTATTTCTATTTATTTGAGAATATTATTTTAAACTTCCTGGTCAAAATGTCTGAATATGATGATATTAGAAGAAATATAAGAATACAATGAAATAGACAAAACATATCTCATTAGGCCAACACTGTAAGTACAATTTATGTTTCAATATTATGGACTTTCATATTATTTATCTTGTTATCGTTTGTTTTATTTTATCGTCTATGTTATTTTAGGCTACTTCATTGAGGAGACAGTTGTATTATACTACCAAGGTTTATAGTATGGTGGGGGTATTGATTCTATAGTTCAGCCTACTACTATTCCCCTTGAGTCACCAGAAGGTTATCCTCCCATTATGCCACCTCCATATTATCCATGCCCACATTTTCCATATTCCTTTCTGCTCGCACCCACATTGGATTGTAGTTCTCAGACTCTCATCCCTCTTTATTTTCCATTCCCACCATTCACTGTACAGAGAACTGCACCCCCATATATCCCACCACCATATCCATATCCATATCTACCCTCATTTATAAAGGATTATCCATCTACTGTATAGAGTAATCCTATTGTAGATATCCCACCTACCATAGAGTCTTTTCCCCCTCTAGACGCTGCACATCAGGGGTCAGCAGATCCCCCATCTACTGGTATGTGTTTAAACATTATTTTTAGTGATTAATGATAAATTCATATATATTATTATCCTTTATTAATTTTTTTCATGATTAGCTCCATTATCCACCAGACAACGAGGCCGCACAGAAATGTGAGTGGTTTCGAATCGACACACGCAAATCATGGTTGAATATAATGAGAACGGAGCTATAATTAAAAAATGGTACGGAATGTAAAATCATTATGGGAACACTTTCTAGACATAGAAATATCTTTTCGGTTCAACTAATAAGTCAGAGGGAAGTTGGAGAACAAATAAAGGACAATGCCTAGGCAGAGATCTGGGTAAGTAATATTAATCACCTCACACACATATATATATATATATATTAATTTATAATATTTTCTTAACAAATATTTGGTCCATTGTAGCTCTGATATAATTTTCCAGATGGAAAAAATTTTAGGGCTGCAAGGTTAATAGATTTAGGTGAAATGTAGCGAGCGTACAAGTATGACTTATTTCTTGTTTGGAAAAAGAGAGTTCGAATGGATATTGAAGAAGTACCGGTGATTCATGATTGCCCAATATCACAATACAGAGAGATGATCAGTTATTGGAAGAGTAAATAGTTTAAGGTATTTGTTAAATATATATATATATATATATATATATATATATTCATTTATTTATTTGAAAATGAGTTTTATTTATGTTAATGAAATTATATAATTATTTTTTTATAAGAGAAATCAGACGGAAAAAAAAGAAATAAGAGTAGAATGAAACATGTTTATACTCGTGGACACACTTCACTCTCAGATCTTGAGCAAACACAGGTAATTTGATATTTAAAATATTTAGCTTCATTTAGTGTAATTTATTTGACTTCCAATTTTTTTATTTCATTGTTTTTTCTAGAAAAAATAATTGAATATCGAGGGTCATGTTACTAGATCTACATTGTTTTCTATAAGAAGAAAAAGTAATGATGGTATTGTGCCAAATATTGACACCGAAAAGGCGATTGAAAGAATATTTCAATTTATTTTATTTTGACTGAATTTAACTCCTTATATTATTTTATAATTTTAATTTGTTTCATATATCAATCAACAGAATGATTTGGATACATTGGCAGAAAAATAACCTAATAATTTGGACTTGAAAGATCATCTACAATAGGCATTATGAGCTGAGCATCATGGAAGAGTGTGTTGTTGACATGGGAAGAAGATTGTACCATCTTGATACAATTCTACTGAGAACATTTTTTCTAGCACCAATTCTGTTTTGGTCACAGTGGAACAGAGGAATTCCACAATCAAAGAAGCAACTCAAAAAGCAGAAAAAGAGATACTTGAAAATATGATAAAAGTTATGTTTGTCAGTTATTCTACACTTTCACCAAAATTAGCTACAGTGGTCGACGCATGTTTGATGTCAATTAGTTATGCTAATGTAGATTCTTCAGCTAGATCTAGAGATGGAGCTGGAGTTGGAGTCAGGGCTAGTACCAGTGTCATTACGGGTACCGATGCTGATGTCGATGATGATGTTGGTGGTGTGAGAGGTGCTGATTGTGTTTCTGTAGGAGGTGTGGATGAGGGTTATCGTGAATCTGATGATACTGATATTGAGACTCGCTATTGATGTGAATTGTATTTTTGGATTGTTAATATGTGTAATTTTATTATGAAGTGAGGTTTGATTATTGTAATATTGAATTGTATTGTAGTGTTTCTGACTGTTTCTACATATATTGAATTATCCTATTATGCGAAATGTTTGTTTATGTAGTAGTTAAGTTTTATATTATATTGAATTGTATCCTCCTCCGACGTAACCATCGTACCTCCTTGATGACGCTGCTCCGAGGTGGCCCCTCTATCTTCTCCGGCACACCTTCGACAGTATGTAGTCCAATTTTTTATTTTTTTCTTGAGGTTTCCACTCATTTACATTCACTAATCATATTGTGAGTTTGATGACTTGTAATGGTATGCAGGATAGCGATGCATGCTATGAAGAGAACCAGTAAGAAAACATAACCGATGTAAATGATTTTCTCCCATGACTGATAACCTGGATTGAAAAGAATATAAAATTCATGAAGTAACAGTTATTTTATACCATTTTTTTCAAGACATTAGTAACCATTTGTTGTGTTTTTAATCAAATTTACATGGCATACACCATGCTTGCAGAATTGATGATTTTGAGTTTACTCTTGACTGTGCAATATTTGATCTTCTGGAAATTGGTCTGTATCATGGTTGGATAGTTGATCCCCAGGTATGAACCTTTGAATAATGTACCTTTTTATTTTTTATAACAAATGATATAATATATTCATACCTTCATCATATTTATTTATTTGAAAAATATGAATATTTTCGATCATTTGTTGATTTTGATTAATTGTATTGGTATGCAGGATAGGGATGCATGCTATGTGGAGAACCATAAACAAAATATGGCCCATGCTTATTCATGTTAGAATATATATAAGGATCCTCTTGTGTGTGGCTTGACTCTTTTGAGGTATAGTCCCTCTTCTAGCCTCTTTAATTCAAGAATTTTTTAAATTTCATTTAGATGACTTCTTAATTCTGCTTGTTTATATTAAATTGAAATTATTAATCAAGTTTTAGTTAAAATAATTGTTTCATTTGATAAAAAAGTCATGTTTTTGTAATAAAACCCCTCCAATAGAGGTGTGTTGTCTGCAAAAACTCATAGTGGTAGTTTATGTTTATATAGCTTGTTTGACATTATTGCCTTAATGCTTTCCATTTTAATCCTTACCCTTTCTTCTCTAATTTGAGACACCAAGAGCGTCTCCAAATATTTTTTTGACTCACAGGGGTGTGTGCAAGGGGCAGGGGGTGTGCAAGGTGGGGTGGGAATGTGATAGGGGGTCTGTCTAGGGGGGGTGTCTATCCATGGGGGTCTGTCCGGGGGGGGTCTGGGGAGCGGGGGAGGGGGCTGCAGGGAGGGTGGTAGCTACTGCAGGGGGTTACTACAGGGGTGGGGGCAAGGGGGTTGTCTAGGGGGCGCAAGGGCTATCTAGGGGGATGCAAGGGGCTGCCTAGGGGGCGCAAGGGCTATCTAGGGGGGTGCAAGGGGGATGTCTGGGGGAGTTGTGAAGGGGGGGTGTGAATTAGTGGTTTATTTTTTAGGAATTACTTTTCTTTAAAATTCAAACTCTCTAACTTGTTAAGACTACACACCTAATTAAGGCTTAATCTACCGTAGGATAATATTTAATCTTCCTCCATGAGCTTTTAGGTTAAGATTTGATCGTGTACACTTAAAGTATCTAGAAAATAATTTAAGATGTCTATATACCTTGATCAATTAATTTTGATAACATGTAATGACCAATTTCCTTAGTGAAAAAATTCTCAGGTTATGATTCCATATATCTAAAGTAATGGCTTTAATAAAATGCATGCAATAGGTTCACGTATTGTTATTCAATATTTTATTTAATATAGGACTTTCACAATATCAAATCACTTCTTCAAGAATCATCAAGTTAGTTTAACTAGGTACACTTCATTCATGGGATTCATGAAATCCAAAACATTAACACAATTGTTTATAAATTATATTACATTATGTGTTATTTAATAACTTGTTTTAGGTATGTCAATTATGCTTGAAGGAATTTATGGGTAGCAAGAAACCTTTGTATTTGTCTATTATTTTTGTATTATGAAAATTGCATGATCTAGGAAAGGTTATGTGATCTATTCACTATCTTTGAGTGACCCATATGTGGCTCACCAAATGTTTTTTCATAACCAAAAAGATTCTTTGTTAGATATAAAGAATTGTCTGCGGGTAGTTTTCTCAATGTCTTCACAAGAACTGACTTTCATGTGTGTATGCTTTTGCATGGTAGGCTATATCTGTAGATAGGAATGCATGCTATGAGGAGAACCAACAACAAAACATATCATGTGCTTATGCATGTGAGCATATATATAAGGATCCTCTTGTACGTGGCTTGACTCCTTTGAGATAGAGTCCCTCTCCTAAACTCTTTAATTTAAGAATTTTTTAAATTGCATTTAGCTACCTTATTTATTCTTCTTGTTTATATTAAATTGAAATTCTTGACCAAGTGTTAGTTAAAATAATTGTTTTTTTGATAAAAAAGTCATGGTTTTGTAATAAAACCCCTCCAACGGAGGTGCACTGTCTGCGAAAACTCATTGTGGTAGTTTATGCTTATATAGCTTGTTTGAAATTATTGCATTTATGTTTTTCATTTTAATCCTTACCCCATATTCTCTCATTTGAGACACCACAAGCATATCCAAATATTTTTTTGACTCATAGCGTTGTGCGTAGGGTGCATGGGGTGTTCAAAGTGGGCTGGGGTTGTGCTAGGGGGTCGGTCCAGGGAGGGGGGGTATGTCCAATGGGGGTGTCTGTTCGGGGGTTGTCCCGGAGGGAGGGGGTTGCAGGGAGGGGTGGAAACTATAGGGGGGGATACTACAGGGGTGGGGGGGAAAGGGGGTTGTCCATGGGGTGTTCAAGGGGGTGCAAGGGAGCTGTCCAGGGGGGTGCAAGGGGGCTGTCCAGGGGGGCATGGGGGTTGTTTGGGGGGGTGCAAGGGCTTTCCAGGGGGTGAAAGGGGTTGTCTGGGGGGTGTGAATTAGTGGATTCTTTTTTAGGAATTCATTTTCTTTCAAATTCAAAACCTCCTACTTGTTAATACTACACACCTAATGAAGACCTAATCCACCGTAGGATAATATTTAATCTTCCTCCATGAGCTTGTAGGTTCATATTTGATCATGTACACTTAATGTATCTTAGAAAATATCTGAAGATGCCTATATACCTTGATCAATTAATTTTGATAACATGTAATGACTAGTTGCATTAGTGAAACAATTCTCGGTCTACGATTCCTTCTATCAAAAGTAATGACCTCAATAAAATGCAAGCAAGGGGTGAACATAATGTTCTTCAATATTTTATTTAATATAGGACTTTCAAAATATCAAATCACTTCTTCAAGAATAATCAAATCAATTTAATTAGTTACAATACATGCATGGGGTTCCTGGAATCCAAAACATTAACATAAATGTTTATAAATTATATTACTTTATGTGTTATTTAATAACTTGTTTTAGGTATGTCAATTATGCTTGCATGAATTTATGGGTAGCATGCAACCTTTGTCTTTCTCTCTTATTTGTTGTATTATGAAAATTTCATGATCTAAGAAAGGTTATGTGATATATTATCTATTTTTGAGTGACCCATATGTGGCTCACCCAATGTTTTTTCATAACCAAAAAGATTATTTGTTATATATCAAGAATTGTTTGTGGGTAGTTGTCTCAATGTCTTCACAAGAACTGGATCTCTTGTGGGTATGATTTTGCATGATAGGTTGTGTCTGTGGATAGGGATGCAAGATATGCAAGGAACCAACAACAAAACATATCCCATTCTTATTCATGTGATAATATATATATGGATCCTATTGTGTGTATCTTGACACATTTGAGGTAGATTCCCTCTTCTAGCCTCTTTAATTCAAGAATTTTTTAAATTTCATTTAGTTGCCTTCTTGTTTCTTATTGTTTATATTAAATTGAAATTCTTGATCAATTTTTAATTAAAATAATTGTTTTTTTTTGATAAAAAATTCATGGTTTTGTAATAAAACCCCTCTAATGGAGGTGTGATGTCTACGGAAAATCACAGTGGTAGTTTATGATTATATAGCTTGTTTGACATTCTTGCATTTATGTTTTCCATTTTAATCCTTACCCCTTCATCTCTCATTTGAGACACGATGAGCATCTCCAAAGATTTTTTTGACTCACAAGGGTGTGTGCAGGGGGCAGGGGGTGTGCAAGGTGGGGTGGGGTGTGTTGGGGGGTCTATCCATGGAGGGGGGTCTGTCTGGGAGGGGGTGTCTATCCAGGGGGGGGGGGTTGTCCAGGGAGGGGGGAGGGTGGCTACTTAAAGGGGGGGCTACCGCAGGGGTGGGGGCAAGTGGGATGTCCAGGGGATGTTAAAGTGGGTGCAAGGGGATGTCCATAGGGGTGAAAGGGGGCTGTCCAGGGGGCATGGGGGTGCATGGGGGCTGTCCAGGGGGGTGCAACAGCTATCCAGGGGGGGTGCAAGGGAGCTGTCCAGGGTGTGTTCAAGGGGGGTGCAAGGGGGTTGTCCAGGGGTGGTGCAATGTGGTTGTCTAAGGGGGGAGGTGTGGCTATTGCAAGGGGGAGTTACTGTAGGGGTGGGGGTAAGGGGGATATCCAGGGGTGTTCAAGAGAGGTATAGGGGGGCTGTCCAGGGGGTGCAAGGGTTGTCCAGGGGGTACAAGGGGGATGTTTAGGGGGTGTTCAGGGGGGTGCTAGGGGATTGTCCAGGGGGTGCATGGGGGATGTCCAGGGGGCATGGGGGTGAAGGGGGCCTATCCAGAGGGTGCAAGGGGCTATTTGGGGGGGGGCTGGGGTACGGGGGGTGTGAATTAGTCATTTATTTTTTAAGAATTTATTTTCTTTCAAATTAAAAATCTCTAACATGTTAAGACTATATACCTAATGAAGGCTTAATCCACCGTAAGATAATATTTAATCTTCCACTACTAGCTTTTAGGTTTATATTTGATCGTGTACACATAATGTATATTAGGAAATAATTGAAGATGTTTATATACCTTGAACAATTAATTTTGATAACATTTAATGACCAATTGCCTTAGTGAAACAATTCCTGGGATACGCTTCCTTCTATCTAAAGTAATGACCTCAATAAAATGCATGAAATAGGTTCACATAATGTTCTTCAATATTTTATTTAATATATGACTTTCACAGTATCGAATCGCTTCTTCAAGAATCATCAAATAAATTTAATTAGGTACAATTGATGCACAAGGTACATGGAATCCAAAACATTAACACAATTGTTTGTAAATTATATTACTTTATGTGTTATTTAATAACTTCTTTTAGGTATGTCAATTATGATTGCATGAATTTATGGGTAGCATGGAACCTTTGTCTTTCTCTTTTATTTGTTGTTTTATGAAAATTACATGATCTAAGCAAGGTCATGTGATCTATTCACTATCTTTGAGTGACCCATATGTGGCTCACAAAATGTTTTTACATAACCAAAAAGATTCTTTGTTATATATCAAGAATTTTCTGCTGGTAGTTGTCTCAATTTCTTCATAAGAACTGGATTTCTTGTGTGTATGCTTCTGCATGATAGGGGGTTGTCCAGGGGGTGCAAGGGGGGCTATCCAGGGGGGTTCCAGTGATGTCTAGGAGGTGCAGGGGGGCTGTCCATGGGGGTTGTCTCGGGGGGAATGGGGTGTGGTGGGGGGGGGGGGGCTGTCCAGAGTGGTGCAATGGTTGTCCAAGGGGGTGCAAGGGGCATGTCCATGGGGCATGGGGGTGTGGGGGGGGGGGGGGCTGTCCAGGGGGTGATAGGGCTGTCCAGGGGGTGCAAGGGAACTATCCAGGGGGCATGGGGTGCAGTGGGGTCATGGTGGTTCCAGGGGGGAATGGGGGTGCGAGGGGGGTGCAGGGTGTTGTCCAGGGGGGAATGGGGATGTAGGGGGGCTGTCCAGGGGGTGCAAGGGCTATCCAGGGGGTGTAAGTGGGCTGTCTAGGGAGAATGGGGGTGCAGGAAGGGTTGTCTAAGGGGTGAAAGGGTTGTCCAGGGGGTGCAATGGGGTTTTCCCGGGGGCATGGGGTGAAGGGGGTTCAAGGGGAGCCAGGGGATTGTCCAGTGGGTGCAAGGGGCTATCCAGGGGGTGCAAGGGGCTGTCCAGGGCTATCCAGGGGGTGTAAGTGGGATTTCCAAGGGATATGGGGTGCAAGGGGTTGTCTATGGGGTGCAAGGGGCTATCCAGGGGGTGTTCATGGGGGTCTAAGGGGGATGTCCAGGGGCATGGGGTGTAGGGGGATGTCAAGGTGGGTGCAAGGGGGCTTTCTAGGGGGCATGGGGATACAGGGGGCTAATCAAGGAGGAATGTGGGGTTTTTTTATGAAATGTAAAACTCTAGAGCCATAGTTTTAAACTGTGGATTTAGACCTATTTCCATAGTTAAAAATCATGGATAAAGCTATATAACCACAGTTCAAAACTGTGGCTATAGGCCTTGTGTGGCTTAATTGCCCTTCCACGGTTTGGAACTGTGGAACTAGGGTTTTATCCACGATTTCAAACTATGGCTATAGATCTTTCCCTATAGCCATGCCAATACTAGCCACGGACCATTGAACCATGGTTATAACATATAGCCACAGTTTTGGGGCTCATAGCGAAGGTTTGAAACTGTGGTTATAGCCAATATTTCCAGTAGTGAACCTTGTCAGAGTTGTTACTCCTAGGTACATCTATAACAGAACCACATCCACTTGTATTATCCATACATGGATATATTTTTTTGATAAACCACATAATCAATACTTACCAAAATTTAGGGATGTTTTCTTATAATTATTCTAATCCCTAAGGTTATTACTAAAGTGATCTATTACTAATATCCAAAAATAACTAAACTTGTTTCTAGGATACCAACTATAGTGAACCGTGCCTTTTCACATAATAGTACACGATTTTAAGAATAATTAAACATCAAATTACAATCCAAAGATAGTAAAATCTAGTGTTTTGGAGATTAGTTACAAAAATAAACATCATGATTCCAAAATAAGAACATATTTAATATAATCTTCATAAAGTGATCCTAAATTCCTTTGAGCACTTAAATATGCGTAGGATAACCTGGGAATATCATTAAAAAGGGATGATCTAAAATCCTATTAAAGGAATAAACATAATAATAAACCTTAGCACATGGGTTAGAAGGAATAACATAATGACATAAAAAGGCATGGAACATGATTAAATATAAGGAATCATAACATGGGATCATATACTTATGGATTCATAGTAAAGTGGTGAAAATATAATACATGACTTTAGCATGTGTCAAGGATATTTTCACACAGAGGAGTGTGATTCAAGGCTAATCACTATGATTGTTGCACATGGATCATGAGTCAAGGCTAACCACCAAGACCATTGCACATAACGTCTCACGAGACTAAACATTACAAAATGAATTAGAGCCCTATCTAGGTAAACTCATCATAACATGTTCATGAAATTTTTTTTCACATAAATAATCATACATAAAAAATCAAACATAAACATAACAGTTTCCCATGGAAGGAATTGGGTGTCATGATCATATCATAAAGCATAATAAATGGGTGTATCCTAAAAGTGTATATGAAAGAAAGGAATTAAATAATGCATGAACATTAAAAAATGAAAATTGGATTATATAATGATTTCTTATGCCAAACTAATGTGATAAAATGTAAAAAGTTTAATTATGAAACTTTAGAATTAAAAAATTTTAGTGCGGTTTCAGGAAAATATTAAAGAGAACTTAAGGAAGAAAAGGGAATAATATTTTTTTATAAACTAGAAGTGGACCTAGAATTTTTTAATAATAAAATGAATGATTTTATAAAAAAAATGGTGTCTTAAAAAATACTATATAGTTTAAATGAAATTGGGCACGAATTCAGGAAGATCCCTTAAATTATGCTTGCTTATCAGGAAGAATTGTGCAGGGGGCCTTTTAAAAACATGTATATCCAAAAATAAGAACGATGAATGGATATTAATAAATGAGTTTAGAACATATAAATATTATTTATAATATTTACATAAATATTAAATGTAATTTTATTTGGGTAAAAAGAGATAAGAAGTAGCCAGAATGAATAATTGAGGTTAGGGTAGAATCTCTTACCTTAAGTCCGAAGGCGTTCTTTACTTAATCTTAATGTCTTGGATAATTAAGTTGGACTAATTAATTACTAATTTAATAACCATTTATACATTTATCTTATTTACTATAACTTTATTAAGTTCATTTATAGACTTCTGATGGGTTAGGAAATTCAATTTCACTATTTGGGAGCATTGGTTTCCTTGGTTTTCATGATCAGTTTACTTGTATACATGTACGAAAGGTCATAAAAAAGAATAATTATCCAAAAATTGAAATTATATGTTATTAATGATATTAAAAATGTTAAATTGGTTATATATATCATTTGGATTTATGGAATGAAAATGAATTATTAGATAAAGTGTTAATGATAAACTTTTGGGTTTATTTTGGCAGTTTTTTGTCACAACAAACTCATTTTGTTTTATAAATTAATATCATGTGTAAAAAATGATTCTAGAGTATTACATAAGATATAATACATATATTATTATCTGGTTCAACCATAAATATTTTTTGATGATCATCCTTTAAGATAGTAATAGAAATTGAAAACTTCTCCATCCTTAAATGTGAAAAATTAACATATCATGAATAATGTTTTCATTTTTTGAATAAAAGGATGGGGAAAGAGAGATGATGATGAATTATTCAATTATCATTACAAAGTTATAGTATATGTTAGGTAATAGAGTTATAATACCATTTAGATGAGAGTAGGATATGATTGAAAAAGAAAATAAAGAAACTTGAAAAGAAATTAAAAGAAAGGGAAGAGGGTTTTACCTCTTGATTCCTTCTTCTTGAGAACCAAATTAGGGGATGGGTTTTGGTATTTTTTTAATACAAAAATCTCTTGGTAATGGTGGACGGGATTGGGAGGATATTTAAGTATAATTTTCACAACTCTCATATCTTTATAGGTGTTTGTAGAAGATGTGGCGAGGGGTAGTATTTATATTCGAGGTGAGGGGTGTTTTCTCATTATCTAATTCATTAGTTTATCATTTTTTTTCAAGAAAGGAAATAGTGTTGATTATTGAGACTAAATACAGTAATTATATCTTGTGACCTATAACTAATTTTTATTACATCATCCTCTACCCAATGAATAGTGTATTTAACTAATAATATATATACCGTAAAATAACGTATTTTACTATTCACCAAAAATTCAAGTATTTCAAAAAATCCAAAAAAACCAACCTAAAATTTTTTCAACATGTAAAATTAAAAAATGAAATAAATTTTATGAAAAGAATTTTCTAAATATAAAAATTTTAATTTTTAATTAAAATCATAATTTACTCAAAAAATACAGATTTTAAATTATTACTGAATTTATATCACTTTGAAAAAATTAACTAAGGTCTCATAACATTATTTTATATTCATAAGACAAAAAAATATTAATTTAATATTACAATTTATGAAAAAACATTTTATTTTCAATTATTAATTAATCACAAAATTGTAATTAAATATTTATGACCTATAAAAATACCAAAACTTAATTATTAATTTTTAAAACACTTTCTTACATATACAATGATATAATTATATCATATTAACATTTATAAGATACTTAAATTTTATTTATACTTTTATAGGCGAGGTTATTATTTTATTGCCCGATTTACTATTCATAAGGGTCAAATTACTATTCCAAAGGTCAAGTTACTATTCCTTTGGTATATGTTCTTTAATTTCTAGAAATGTATTTTATTTTGTTAATTCATCATTTATGAATTTTTTATTGTGTTATTAATGTGATTTTATATGATTATGATATAATTATAAGAAGGGGACTTCCATTGATAAAACATTGGTTCATTATATGAAGAGGAGCCAATGAAGATCTGATATCAAAGATAAACAGTTCTCAAAATAAGACAATGCACCATGTCAAATTGTTGTGGAGAAACCAAAAGCTTGAAGAAGAAATGTGGGAATTGAATGAATTGATGAATAAGAGTTACCCTCATCTATTTTAGTGTGGGAAAAGAAAATTTTGAGGAAGAAATTTCTTAAGGGTGGAAGATTGTAACAACCTGAACTGTTATAATTAAAATTTTCCCATTTTATTTACAGAAATTTCTTGTTATGTAATATGGTTATAGAAAAAACATGCACTAATTTGGTTTTATTATATCCTATCATATTTAATTTACTTTTCAGAATCATTATCGTTGATAATATAGTTGTTGAATAGTGATCACATGATTAGTAAAAATATAGGGTTTTAATAAATCCAATTGACACAGACAAAGAAATTTATTTACCTAACCAGTAGTATTTCACCCTA
The DNA here is from genome assembly GCA_963277665.1 of Viscum album. NCBI lineage: Eukaryota > Viridiplantae > Streptophyta > Magnoliopsida > Santalales > Viscaceae > Viscum > Viscum album. Next base: position 1,837,734,575 of record OY728161.1, read on the forward strand.
TGAAGCTCATTTATCAGATATTCAAAGGGAGATAGAATTTATGGGCTTTTACCTTGACCAATCCCAAGATTATATCTAATAATTTAATAATAATAGAAACCGTTCATGGGAGAAGTTCAAGTTCATTGGGAACACGACCCAAACCATGTTCACTTAACCACTCCTGGAAAATCCAACCATCACACACCTTACTCTTAGGGAGTTTGATGGTGAGTTAAAGATATATGTATCACTAACCTAGCATTGTGATTATGTAAATTATTTTTTTTAGTATATGGAATGTATTTTCATCTGATTATTTTTACTTTCTAAATGATTTTTATTTTTGATTCAATAAATCACAAATAGTATTTTTGTAAAATATTCAAATTCAAATAATCAATTTATGAATTAATGGATCTTATAAATAAATAATACTATAATACAATATTTTTATTAAATAATTTTTATCAAATATAAATGATCATATAATTTTTATAAAGTCAAATGTAATTTTTTATAAGGGTTCAAAAACAGTTATTGTCAACAAAAACTTAGTATTTCTTAATAAATGCTAATTAATTTAAAAAGTTACAATTAAAATATTTAGAAAATTATTTAGATAAATTGAATATTATATTTTTAATGAGAATTTACAAATTATTCAATAGTGAATTTTTCATAATTTTCTGATACAATCAAATTTTTTAGCACAAAATTAAATACAGTATAAATATACTTTGGTATTATAACATCATAATTACCCAAAACTAATGTACTAATTACAATAAATGTGATAAAAACCCAAATATATTTTTTACCTTTAAAATAATGTATTTCTAAGTTTATTTTATTTATTTTTTAAAATCCATTGTGAATCCTCCAAAACATATAATATACTTTAATTTTTTAAAATCCTTTTGTCATGAGTGTGACTCACCATTACCTAAATTGGGATTTTCTTTAAAATTTTGGCCCTTGTAATTATAAAATAATGAGAAACAATACCTTTTTCTAAAACCATGGTAAAACCCATGGGATGGTTTGTGGTTTTGGATATTTTATTATGTAGAGTCCAAAACCCAAATAGTACAGAAATCCCCCTATTTTCATATATAAACCCACCCAATATCGCATTTATCTTCACTCAAACTTCTTGGAGCAAGACAATACTCTTCTATAAACACTCTATATCACTCCCAAGTTTCCCCCAATCTCTCTAGAATCCCCTCCCAATATTTTTAAGTCTCACACTCAAGTCAGGGGTCCTCAACTTCCTCTCCTCCTATCCAATTCAAGCACATTATTTGAAATTGGTTCTTTTGATTTCAGTTGATTATATATTCATTCATTTATAATAATTGCCTTAATGTCCAATGGATTTTATTTTAATTATGGATTATTTATCCTCCATCACTTAGACCCTTACCTAAGCTGTTACTATGCCGAAATTCTATATGGGATCCCCACATTCTCTTTTTTATTAAAGTTTCATTATGAACTTATGTGTTCTATTTCCATTTCCTAAAGTCGGTAAATTACATTACAAGTCTTTATTACTTCCCATTTTATGTCCAAATTATTATAGACCATGTTTTCTTTCATCAACCATTTTTATGAATTTTAATGTAACGATGTTATGCTTCCGAAATTTCACCATGATTTTCCATGCCAAAACAGTTGTGTAGTGAATACCATACACATTTTTTTATTAATCATATTCAATTTTACACACATATACTTATTTATTGGGGAGTTTTATGTAGTTATTTCACATTTCATGATTTTGGAATAAATTGTGAGGATACATTTCTAATGACACAATCTTGATGTACATGGACATTACTTTTCTTTTCCATAATACTTAATACATTACTCAAATATATGCCCAAAGACTATATTAGTTTAGTGTATTTGGAAACTCAGAACATAGTCTTCTAACTTGGTGAACTATATTCAAAATCTCCCATAAAGATCTTCCCCTTTGGTTTTCCTTCCTAAAATCTTACTTTATATTATGGGGAAGAAACATAAAAAGGGTGTTCTCAAATGCTTAGTAAGGGTAAACATGGAGAACATAAAACAAACCATAAACAATTGAACGTAAAAACATGAACATAAATTATAAACATCGAAATATTAAGTTCGGAAATAAATCTTGGAAGTACGTGAGGAATAGATCACAAAGGAACATTAACCATAATAGAATAGCATTTCCATAAAATATGGAACTGTGTAATAAAAATATACACATAATATGATTTCCATAGTAGCTAAGGAATTTCTACCAATACCATTATAGTGGACAAATACCATTACTGAACCGGGTTTACTTGTCGTTCCATCTCCGTATTACTGAATCAGATTTACTTGTCATTTTAGTCATCTTTATCTCATGAGATATAAGTCATTACCCAATGTATTGGAGGGAGATATAGGTCCCACCCATCTCATAAAGAAATAATTCTTACATGTTCCATGGAAACATAAATCATTCATCATAGTGTCACCCAAGAAACAAAATGGGTTTTGTAAACATCGTTCTATCATAACATAATCCATAAAAGATAAATCTATTTCATAAAAATAATTCCATCACAAACACAATAAAATAAAAGAAATAATAGGGATATAAACATACACCTATTTCATCTTATATGGAAAATAATTTTGATAAAACACTTGAGCTTAATTCCTAATGAAAAATATCATTTCTTTATAAAAAACATTGTATTTTCTCATAATGTTTCACAATTTTAAATTAAAAGAATTTATTTGAAAATAAAATTTAAATCATGTATAGAGGAAGCTTCATGGAAATAAGGCTTCATGAAACTATAAAAATTCATTCATTTTATATAAGTTAAAAACACATTCTCCTCGTTCTTTTGTAGGAAAAGTCAAAAAGTACCTTGTATGGTAAAAAAAATATTCTTTCCATACAATTTAGTAAAAGTTAAAAATGGGTAAAAATTAATTTAAACATACATAAAATAATAGTAAACATTTTATGAAAAAAATTTTAGAAAACATGGACCTGGATGATAAACACATTCACAGTAAATACTTACATATAAACAATCATAGTTAAAAATGAGATTGCTAAATTATCCCTTTCGTTGGGTCTGATATGCTTCATATGTATCTAAAACTATTTTATAGTGGGTTTAAACATGCTATTAACTTGTAACATAACCATAATAATATTTATTACATAATATATAATTCACTTATGACTTTATGTTACCCATTCATTTCTCAATTCCATGTCAAAGCAATGTTTTGGGTAATAATCGTTTTATTTATCATACATTTTTTGACATGTTATTCTTGATATTATTACTTAGATTGTGATTTACATAATTCCAGAATTTAAAACATGGTTTATATATCATATATATTCAGTATATGTATATAATAGATAGATAAATGAAATGGATTACACCGTTCAGGGATATGGTAGGTCGTACGTACGCATGACCATTGTTTCTGTTTCCTTATTAAATTGAATGGAAGCAAGTAAATTACACACATATATATATATATATTTATTTAGTAAAATTATTAGTTAATATATTTCATGCTTATTTATATAACCATTCATGAACTTTAATGTGGAGAATGCATCTCATCACGTCGTGGAGACGGTAGGTCGTACGTACGCACGAGCGACGATATCATTCCCATAATTCTTGAATGGTATTGAATTGAATGGTTTATTATATTTAAGAATCAGTATACTTTTATAATAATCATATATAGTTATTACATCCATTTTTACACCCATCCAGGTATTTTGGTGGTGAAAATATATTACATCGCAGCGTGGAGATGGTGAGTCGTACGTACACATGCGTGGTGATCTCAATTTTCATAGCATGGTTAGAAGGTGGAATATGGATGTTCAATAATCATAATAACATCTTAGTATATAATTAATACTGGAGTTATTACTTTATAATTAAACAACTCATGAGGTGGAATTATAAGAAGAAATAAGTTTGAAAGAATCGGTAAATGATATTACCTCTCCTTCGACGTGCCTCCTATAAATCTCTTCATAGTGCACTATATATGGTCTTTTATGAAGACCAGGACCTCTATAATCTTTCTAGGGACGTTGATAGGGGAATTTTCAGGGTATGTTCTAGATTTAATTCTCAAAATGAAGTGTATAGTTGAGGGAGGAAGTTCTCTTTTATAATTGAGGTGAGGGGCACTTTTGGAAACCTCAAAAATAATAATTTATAATAATTTATAATAATTTTAGAATCAACAAAAGTACCAAAAAATGAGATATATTCTATTTTAAGATATTATAAGATTTAAATATCATCAACCAATTAAATTTATACAAATTATGAAGTCAATTTAAACATTGTCATTTTAATTGACTATTAGTTATTCTATTTAATTATAATTAAGATAAAAAATGATTCAATATTAAAAGGTTGATATATTTACTTATTTAATTTAAATTCTACAATAAATTAATAATTTATAACATTTAATACCATATAATAATTATTCTATATTTTTCAAATTGTTTTATTTTTTTAAAACAATTTTATAAAACATTATTTTAACAAAATCTCAATTGTGTCAATTTTGAAACTATTCATTTCATGTATTTTCAGAAATATCAGGATAAGGTGTTATTATCGAACAAAATATTATATTATATCCCTATAGGGTCAATAAAATATATAAAATTAATTGTACAAATTAAATTATCCCAAGTTATATTTATTTTAATTTTATTTAATAACATCTATTTGATATTTCCCTTAATAAAATAATTACAACATCAAATTTTTTTAATTATTTTATATAAGTATTTTATGAATAAAAATTAATAATAAAATACTATTATGAACATAAATTTACTATATTTTATAATAATATATGTATTCAAAATTATCTTCTTGAAAATCAAAAACTAAAAATTTTATTCTTATTAAAGTATGAAAGTGACAATTTCATGATCACTTAAACTAAAATAATATAATTGCACTAATCAATTCCATATGGATTAAAATTGTCCATAATTTGACCATTGAATGATTATGGTTGATATATACTTGACCAATAAAATTTGGTAATGTTTTTTGGCTCTTTAATGGTTATTGTCATTTTAATATAAATTAGTTTACTTATTTTTTATCAATTAAAGTTTTTATGTGTCATCTATATATAAAATTTAAGGTAATTATTTATTTCCTAAAAATTAAAAATAAATTACCATGATAAATATAAACATTTTATATTTCAAATAAGTATTTATATTCTAATTTATCGTTTGTATAACCATATTTTAAAAATGATATATTATTTAAAACATGAATGTGACATCTTTAAATATTCATTAAATTAAAATACTATAAATACCATAATATCCCCCAAATGGCCCCAAAACATCAAACATAATTTTATATTATGGAAATGTGTTAATTAAGTTAAAATTTACAATTTATATTCATTTATATCACCAATTTTTTCATATAGGAACACATAAAAGATATTAAAGACAAAGAAAATGACACTTTGTGTATTCCTTTGTTATAAAAATTATTTAAGTCAATTTCATGGAAAAGTGTCTATTAAATGAAATAATTTTGATCCTTATGTCTTAAGGGTGGAATTACATTCATAAAATAATATTTTTTTCATTTGTTTTGGTCAATTTATAGTCATTATAATTTTATTTAAAACCTAAATTACTTAATTTACCCTTTACCGTGGCAATAAAATTTAACATGGTTGCTATTCTTATTGGTAAAAAATAAAAGGGACCTACTTACCAAATTTGGAAATCCTGAATCCAAATTTGAAATCAATTTTTCAAAATTCAACCCACTGAAGTTCCAGAATTAAATTTAAAATAAAACCATTTAAATGTCACGAAAAAACCTTTTTTGGAAAAATTCCCCGTTTTAAATGGAAAATGTTTTTATAATAAATCCACGTATAAAATAATTTTAAAAAACAATAATGGGATAAAAATGAAATAATTAAAATTTAAAACTAATAAAAATCAATTTTTTAATATTTAATGTCTTTAAAATACAAAAAATCAGTATTTTCAATATTTATCAAAAAATGAAACTTATTAGAAAAATACCAAAAATTAAATCAAAGTAAATTTTTATATTACGCACTAAAATAAGAAGTTTATTTTGTCAAATATAATATATAAAAGTGTTAAAAACTATATTTAAAATGGGTGCGCCATCAAAAAGAAGCAAAACTGCATTTTTTGAAAGTAATACTTTATCAAAAAAATTGGATTTGTTCTTACATCATGTCTAGAAAATATACAAGATAACTTGTAACATTATATAAAATTCAAGATGTGGTTAATAATATTCATAATGGCTAGTTTATATCCCATTAAATAATAATAGTTTAATAATATAATGTTGTTTAGTGAAACTCAGTATTGCGTACAATGCAAGCTATCGAGGAAGGTCACTCTTGCGTGTAACAGAAGCTAAGAATAGCATTGATTGTACTACAACCTAATACATTTCTTTGTATATCACAAGAAAATATTGGTTCTGCATGCAAAAAAAACATCAACAAAATTAAAAATAATATATCTCTTAAAATATCGGGGTGTAACATTCTAACCCCCTTAAAATGAATTTTTCCCTTGAAATTCTTCGGGGTTATAAAAGGTTTAATACTTGAAAGTTTATTTTGTAGAAACCCACATCGTAAAAATGAATATTAAAGCCTAATTTTAAAAAAGACAGTTAGAAACATAACGGTTAGCCAAAGTAACTCATCAATGGGTTTCCACATAGGAGAACATAAGTGGAAAGTGAAAACATGGATATAAAAGAGAAATATAACCAAAAAGTTTTGATTGATAGTGATAGATAACAAGATTTGGAGAAAGTTAACTACCAAAAATAAATAAATTTATGATGGTTTAAAGGACCATCTTATTCATTGGGTAAGAAGGTACTAGGATGACATGTTTGGTTTTCAAGATCCTTTTTCTAAAGTTGCATGATTTTTCATGAGAATAAATACTTACTTGATTTTGGTATAATCTCATCGTTTTTCATACCATGAACAATTTCAACTTCATCTCTTTATTAAATAAATGAAGTTGAATTTTTCATTCTTGAAGTGTTATCATGATATCTCATTTCATCTGTCTCAACAAAAAGGTTAGCCCAGGTGATCAATTATTCATAAGGCCACCGATAGTGAGATAATACATTAATCTAGCGAAATTCAACCAGAATATAACTTATTTTGTCCCTAAATGGATAACATTACAATCCATCCAAAAAATAAAATTATAAAACTCTAGAAAGTGGTGAATGAAATCTGGAAAACATTTTCCTCCCATATCTCATATGGTAGTTTTTGGTTGTCACACTCCAAACATGTGAATATCTTAATCATGTATCCTCTTGTAACATTAAAATAATTTTAATTTTCATATAACCTTAGTGAAAACATGCATTCTTTCAAAATTAAGTTTTTCCACACACCAAAAATATGAAATACTAAAACCATGATATTACTTTGTCCTTATATCAATCATGATGTCATTAATACTATCAAACAACTCATTATTTCCTTATCCCATTGTTATTCACATATCATGTGTTTTCCAAAAATATCTGAATAAATTTTCATGGTTACCAATACTATTCAACATATACTTTCAAATACTTAAGGAAAAAATTTATGTAACAATCCTAGGATGTTTCTTCATTCCCTAGTAAAATAAAATTACTTATACAACATGATTATTGAAAAACATGGTATCATTCCACTATATTATTAAACCGTTGACTGTGCTTCATCATGTTATTCTTTAACACATATTTCATCTCATATATCATTTGTAGCCTCTTAATCATCATCATGATAAATACTACCCATACGACCATACTGATTCTCGTCATGAGATTTTTCCCTTAGTGAACCGACTTGCATAATTCCCATACATTCCACATTTAAAAAATTTAACCATCATTGATGTCTTAGTAATACCATTATCCTTTTCCATTGTGTTAATTGAACCCTTTACATTTCAATTATTGTCTTTTTTTCCTTCCTTTCCACACCCAAATCATCTTCCTGCTCCTTTGAGACATTCTCCTTGATGCCTCTTCCCACATGATTTACATGAGGAAAATTGAACTTTATTTCCCTTATGGTCACCATGAAAATCTATCTTTCTCTTATTAGTCTAGTTAGGAAACTCACCAAAGTTGAGATAATTGATCATATGATGAGATTTATGATTAGGCATAATAATGATGTTTCGCCTTCCAACTCCCATTTCATTTGGTTTCTCATGAATAATATCATTTCATTGTCTATAATATTCTTCATTGATATGAATGCTCCTGTTTCCACCAATTTTCTAAAACCGAAAAAGAATAGTGTGAGAGGAAAAAATCATTCTAGGAAACAAACATAATTAAAGGGGATTACTTTAAATTCTATAATATCTTACGTTTAATCCTAAGTTATTCATTATTGTTACCATAATTCTAGGACTATAACTTACAGTTAGACTTACCCTTAGGGACATCCCTAAATATACCTTATAAATATATCTAGGGATCTCACTAAAGTTTTCACATCCAAGTTTCCAAAGGTTAACTATACCTTCTTTCTGATACCACCTATAACAACCCATGCTTGATATACATGGACATTACATTTCTTTTACAGAAAACTTAATACATTACACAAATATATTCCCAAATACCGTATTAGTTTAGTGTCTTTCAGAACACAGAACATAATATTCTAACTTGGTGAAAGATCTTCAATATCTCCCATAAAGATCTTCCCTTTTTGTTTTGTAACCTAAAACCTTTCTTTATATCCTGGGGAAAAAACATAAAAAGGGTTATCCATAAGGTTAAACATGGAAAACATAAAACACATCATAAAATTTTGAATGTAAAAACATGAACATAAAGTTTAAACATCAAAATCTTGATCCATGAAATAAATTTTGGCAGTATATAAGACACGGATCACAAAGGAACATTAACCATGATAGAATAACATTGAAATAATACATGGAATTGTGGAAAACAAATATGCACATAATATGATTTCCATAGTATCCAAGGAATTACTTCCAAGACCATTATAGTGGACAAAGTCCATTACTGAACCGGGTTTACTCGTTGTTCATGCCTTGAACTACTAAACCAGATTTATTGTTGTTCTAGTCATGTCTATCTCATGGTATATAAATATTTACCCAATGAATTGGTGGGAGATATAGGTATCACCATTCTCATAATGAAATAATTCTTACATGTTCCACAAAAACATAAATCATTCATCATAGTGTCACCCAAGAAATGAAATGGGTTTCTTAAACATCATTTCATCATAACATAGTCCATACAAGATAAATGGATTTGATAAAAATAATTCCATCATAAACAAAATAAAATAAAATTAATAATATGGATAGAAACATAAACCTATGTCATCTTATATGGAAAATAATTTTGATAATACACTTGATCTAAATTCCTGAGGAAAATATCCTTTCTTCTTCAAAAACGTTTTATTTTCTCAAAATCCCACATAATTTTAAAATAAAATAATTTATTTGAAAATAAAATTCAATTCACATAAAGGAATATTTATATAAATAATTCATTATTAAACCATAAAAATCCATTCATTGCTTATAAGTTAAAAAAATATTCTCGTTGTACTTTTGCTGGAAAAGTCAAAAAGTACCTTGTATGGTAAACAAAAGAATGATTCCTTCCATATAAAACATTAAATGTCAAAAAAATGGGTCAAAATGAATTTAAATATACATTTAATAATATTAAACATTTTAAGAAAACATTCTTCAAAAACATGGACATGGATGATAAACATAACTCCAATAAATACTTACATATAAAAAATCTCAGATAAAAATGATATTGCTAAATTATCCCTTACATTAGGTATGATTTCTTTTTATGTATTTGAAACTAATGTATAGTGGGTTTAAACATATTATTAACTTGTAACATATCCATAATAATATTTATGATATCATATATGATTCACTTATGACTTTATATTACCTGTTCATTTGTCAATTCCATGTTAAAGTAATGTTTTGGGTAATGATCGTTTAATTTATCATAAGTGTTTTGACATCTTATTCTTGATATTATTACTTATTTTGTTATTTATTTACTTACATAATGTAAAAAATTATTTATATATCATATATATTAAGTATATGTATGATAGATAGATAAATGAAATGGAATACTCTGTTTATGGAGATGGTGGGCCATACGTACGCATGAACGTTGTTTCTGTTTCCCTATTAAATTGGATGGAAGTGAGTAAATTGCAAATATATATATATATCCATTATAATTATTAGTTTATATATTTAATGCTTAATTTTATAGTCATTTTTGAATGTTTAACTCAGAGAATGAATCTTATCATGTGATGGAGACTGTGGGCCGTACGTACGCATGAGTGACTATATCATTCACATAATTCTTGAATGGTATTAAATTGAATTGTGTATTATATTTCAGAATAAATATCATTTTATACTAATAATCAATATTTATTACATCCATTTTTACACCCATCCGAGTAAGGTGGTGGGGAAAAACACATTACACCACAGTGTGTAGATGGTAAGCCGTACATACACACGCGTGGTGATTTCATTTTTCATAGGAAAGGTAGAAGATGGAATATGGTTGTTTCATACTCATAATAACCTCTCAGTATATAATAACTACTAGAGTTATTAATTTTTAATGAAACAACTCATGAGGTGTAAGTAGAAGAAAAAAGAAGTTTGAAAGAACCGGTAAATGATATGACCTCTTCTTCGACATGCCTCATCTAAGTCTCCACGTAGAGCACTATAGTTGGTCTTTTAAGAATACCAATACCAAGATAATGTTTCTAGAGAAGTTTATAAGGTAAATGGGAAGGGTATGGTCGAGTTTTAAATCTCAAAATGAAGTGGAGAGTTGAGGGAGGAAGTGCCCTATTATAATTGAGGTGAGGGGCGCTTTTGGAAACCTCAAAAATATTACTTTATAATAATTTGAAAATAAATCCAAATACCACAAAAAATGAAATATATTCTAATATAAGATATTATAATATTTAAATATCACCAACCATTAAAATTTAGATAATTTTTTATATCAATTTAATCATTATCATTTTAATTGACAATTAGTTATTCTATTTAATTTTAATTAATATAAAAAATGTTTCAATATTAAAAGGGTAAAATATTTAATTATTTGATTTAAATTATACCATAAATTAATACTTTAGAACATTTTATAACATATAATAACTATTATATATTTTTAATATTGTTTTATGATTTTTATATTATTTTATAAAATATTATCTTACCAAAATCTCAATTGTGTCAATTTTGAAACTGTTCAATTCATGTATTTTTATAAATATCAATATAAGGTGTTGTCCTAGAAAACAATATTTTACTATATACTTATGGTGTCAAGGTAAAATATAAACTTCATTAGAAAAATTAATTATCACAAATTGTTTTTATTTAAATATGTTTAATAACAACTATTTGATATTTCCCTTAAAAAATAATTAATACATCCATGTTTTTTAATTATTTAATATACTTATTTGATAAATAAAAATTAAAAATAAAATACTATTATGAAGATAAATTTAATATATTTCATAAAAATATTTGTAGTCAAATTTATCTTCTTTTAAATCCAACATTAAATATTTTATACTTTTTAAAGTATGAATGTGAAAATATTAACATTACATTAAATAAAATAATATAATTGTCCTAATCAATTCTATATGGATCTAAATGGTCCATAATTATAGAATTGGATTATTAGGGTTAGTAAATACTCGACCAATAATATTTGGTAAAGTTTTTTGGTATTTTATTGGTTATTATCATTTTAATAAAAATTATATTATTCATTTTTCGTCAATTAAATATTTTCTACATCGTCTATATATAAATATTTAAGGTAATTATTTCTTTCCTAAAAATTACAAATAAATTACCATGAAATATATAAAAATTTTATATTTAAAATAAATATTTATACTATAATTTATCTTCTGTATAACTATATTTTAAAAATGATATATTATTTAAAACATGAATGTGACATCTTTAAATATTCATTAAATAAAATATTATAAATACCATAACATCCCAAAAATTGCCACGAAACATCAAAAGTAAATTTATATTATGTAAATTTGTTTATTAAGTTAAACATTACCATTTATATTCATTGATATCACCCATTTTTCCATATGTGGACACATAAAAGATATTAAAGACATAGAAAATGACACTTGGTGTCTTTCTTTGATTTAAATATTATTTATGTAATTTTCATGGACAAGTATAAGGCCCCATCCTTAAACCTTACTTAATCTTGATTTATTACAAGATTACACATTGAGGATCTTTTCGGGTTTAGAATTTTAGAGAATTAGATCATAAAACTTGCATTACATTCCACGTAAAAACAAAGTGGTTACATAAAGATAGTATTCTTATATCCGATCAATGGAAACATATTTAAAATAAAACATGGATTCTTTCTTGAAACTTCCTTGACACTATCATCATATCATGTACCTTTCCCTTGACCTGTGAAAAACATTTTAAAAAAAACTTGGGATGAGCATAAAAAGCTCAGTAAGGGATATAAAAATATGGAAAGGAAACATGGGTACATATATACATAAGAATGAAATCATACTTTACCCATAAAACATAAGCACTTTAACATACCTCATCAAATCATGAATAAATCATAGAAATCATAAGACATAAAGGTAACTTGAGGCATTCATAACATTCTTACGTAGGGAGTAACCCTCTTGGTTACGTTTGGAATACCCATCACAGTATATTCCCTAAATCTCTTCGGAGAAACCTTAACGTTTCACTCCTTCGCATTACCCAATGCATTGGAGAGCTATATCTGGCTCACCTGCCCTTAGTTTATCACGGAACCACCCGTCTTCATAATAATGCCCAAGAACCTCAACATAATCGTATCACATAAAACATGCATAAAGGAAACATAACATTTTCACCTTTCAATCACAAGATATCAATACAACACATTGATATAAAGACATTATGAAAACCATTTTCAATACCAAAATAAAAGAAAAGTAAAACATGGTATTTATTTTTCTTTTAAAAAAGTATGACTTGTAGAGGAAGCCGAAACTCAAATAATGGTCACGACGGCGGAGAAGTAGTTGTCGCCGCATACGTACGACAAAAACATTCCCTTTTGTCGTTTAGTAAACGCTTCGTATAAAAAAGATTCCTTTTGAATAAACGTAAAATTCAAAGGGGTTTATACACCGTATAAAAGAAAGTTGTGTATAAAATAAAATATGCCTCAATGAAAGGAGATTGAGACGAAGTCCCATTCCTCGGGTCCGACTTGACTCGATCGTTCTTTAATGTCCTGCATAATAAACTTGAGTTAATTTCTACTTATTTAAGAACCTTTTTCAAGTTCATTATTCCTTTTATATCACTTATTTCCATGTCATGAACACTATGTAATTATTTAAGTTAATAACGGTCATTTTAACGATCATTGGTACTTGAGTAAAAAATAAAACCTTTATAATTACATGTTGTTCATGTATCCATTATATCCAGAATTATAATAATTATGTATATATCATATATATCCAGTATATACATGCATTTATAATATTACATAATCATTTAGAGGTAAGAAATGAAATGCACCGTTCATGGAGACGGTAAGCCGTACGTACGCATGAACGCTACTTTCATTTATATTTCGTATTTTATAGAATGGAATCATAATTATATAAAGGTATATTATAATTCCAGTATAATATAATATATAATATCATAGTTCCATCCTTTATACGTCCCACATATGTTATTTAACGAATCAAATCACTTTGAGGGGGCGGTAGTCCGCACTTCCTAAAATGAAGATATCGCGTTTACCCATAATGGAAACCATAAAGGTATACCCAAAATGAAAAATACATAAGCTTAAGGAAAACATAAACATATTGTATATCATATATAAATATAGTGACATCTTAATGTCCACCTTTGAAGGTGTTAAAAGAATGTTGAACAATCATCGTTTCGGGAGGCATAAATTTGCCATCCACGGAAACAGTATGTTCGTTAACCATTAGATGTAGGTGTGTGTAAGTGTAGCTTGAATACTTATTATAACAACATCCTAGTATATTGATTATACTGGATTTGTTACAAAAGAAAAGAATAAAAAGAGTTTAGGGGGTTGGAGAAGCAAAATAAAACAAAAGTACTCAAAAGAAGACATTACCTTAAAATCAGGTAACTCCCTTTGGTTTGAGCTCAAAGGCTTCCTTGGGAAGACTTCTGTCCAAAGTGAGGCTCAAGGAGTAAGAGAGGTAAGTGTAGAGACAAAATGGGCAGGGGTTGTCTGAGCCAAAGGCTTTGGGAGTGTGGGTAAGGAGGTAGAGGTGGGGGCCTTTTATAAGAGGAGAGGAGGGGCACTCTTGGAAAGTAAAGATAAGTTACTTTATTTTAAAATGTGTTTCGGATTAAAAAGGTCCCACATTGATATAATTCGAGGATAAGGTGATAAGGGTTCGAAATCCACTCATCCAATTGGTTTTTTCCATGTGTAGGTTTTAGATTTTACATTATCTTTCCATTTTATTTAAATCGTTAAATAATGAGGTCATCGCTGCATCATCATGATGTCATAAATAATTTAATTTATTTAATGTATAAAAATTATAAAAAAAATACTATGATGTAAGAAATATTTTTAGCTTTCTAATTAATATTTATAGTCAAAAATATGACATGTATAACCCCATATAAAAAATTGTTTTAGTAACATAACTCATGTTTGTGTCATTTTTACTTTAACATTAAATAAAACGTTATTTATGTCATTTCCCAACCAAAGTGGCTCCATGGGGTCCCCAAGTTGACCCATGGATTGTATTGGTCGGCCATGACACATCCAATAATGTTAGGACATGTGTCTAGGTCATTTCATTTTATTAAAACATTATTCTTACCTTAAACTACACTAATTACCTCTAATCGCGATTAAAAACTTAATAAGTTACTATTCACCAAAAAAATTATTATAATCTCATTAAACCACATTTTACTTCTTAATGACAACCATGTATGTCGGATTTTTGAAATTCAAAACACAAATATGGCAAAATTTCATTTAAACGAAAAATCAGTTTTTATAAGTACCACTTAGTGGTTTCACTATTCATCAAAAATTGAAGTTTTTCAGAAAATTACCAAAAATTCACCCTAAGCTATACTTGATACTCTGAATTCAAAAATGATGTCTATTTTACAAAATTCAAATCATATAAGTTACATTAATTAATTTAATAAATAATTCCCACTGTCATGACAAATAGCGTGTTTTTATGAAACAATAAGTATCAAAAGATTTGACACTAGTTTAAGTCCAATTTCAAAGTGAAATTGATTCCAAAGACCACCATTGGATTAAATGGTAAAAATATATTCTAATTTCACTTTAAAACCAATTCAAAATATAATCTAATAATATAAATAAATTATATTAAAAAGCAGTTTTGATGTAAAATGCAATATTTTTCACTATTCATAAAAAAATGAACATTGTCAGAAAAATACAAAAAATTCACACAAAGTAAATTTTGATATCCCAATCATAAAGAATAAGTTTATTTTGACAAACATAGCATATAAAATTGTCAAAAGATAGATTTAAAAATGGTTTTCCATCAAAAGGCAGTAAAACAATCTTTTAAAAAAATATTAGTGTATTCCATGCTTAAGATTGTATTTATTTTCATTTTAAGCCTCTGAAACACTATCTAATTAATTAATAGAAATAGATAAAAATATCTATTATTCATTACTTACTTGGGATGTTACATCCTTCCCCCCTTTAGAAAATTGCGTCACCGCAATTTATTTACTTATCGAATAAATGGGGGTACTTATCCCTCATTGAATTTTCAGATTCCCATGTTGCCTCTTCCATCATGTGGTTTTTCCACAAAACCTTTACCTGTTTAATCAACTTATTCCGTAACACTTTCTCCCTGTGGTCAAGAATCTGGACCGGTTGTTCCTCATAAGATAGGTTCTCTTCCAACTGAACTACCTCTGGACTCAAAATATGAGATGGATCTGGCATATACTTTCTTAACATCGAAACGTGAAAAACATTGTGTACCTGAGATAAACTCAGAGGTAAAGCCACTCGGTAAGCAACTGATCCAACTCTCTCCAGAATTTCATATGGTCCAATGAACCTTGGACTCAGCTTTCCTTTCTTACCAAATCACATCACACTTTTCCATGGTGAGACTTTGAGAAAAACATGATCACCTACCTCAAAAGTTAGATCCTTCCTCCTGTTGTCTGCATAACTCTTCTGCCTACTCTGAGCTGTTCTCATGTGCTTCTAAATCATCTGAACTTTTTCTTCCATCTCTTCTACCAATTCTGGTCCCATCAACTTCCTTTCACCCACTTCATCCCAGAAATCTGGAGTTCGACACCACTTCCCATATAATGCCTGAAATGGTGCCATCTGTATACTGGAATGAAAACTGTTATTATATGAAAATTCAACCAAAGAAAGATGTTGGTCCCAACTTCCCTGATAATCCATAGAGCAAGAACGTAGCATATCCTCCAATGTCTGAATTGTTCGTTCTGACTGCCCATCTGATTGAAGATGAAAAGCTGTACTAAAATTTAATTCAATACCCAACGACTTCTGAAGGCCTTTCCAAAAGTTAGAAGTGAACCTGAGATCACGATCAGATACAATGGAGAGAGGAACTCCATGTAACCTGACTATCTCTTTAAGATACAAACGGGAAAGTTAATCTAGGGAAAAAGTATCTCGTATAGCAAGGAAATGAGCAGATTTGGTCAAGCGATCAACAATAACCCAGATTGCATTATTACCTCGAGATGTCTTCGGTAATCCCACAATAAAGTCCATGGATATATTCTCCCATTTCCACTCTGGCACTGTTAAAGGATGAAGTATCCCTTTTGGTAACTGCCGCTCTTCTTTAACCTGCTGACAAGTCAAATACTTCACAGTAAAATCAGCAATATCTCTTTTCATTCCATCCCACCAGTAATACTCCCGAAGATCTCTGTACATCTTAGTACTACTATGATAAACTGAAAACGGAGAACTATGAGCTTCACATAACAACTCTATCTTCAACTGTGAATCACAAGGCACACACAATCACTTCCCAAATCTCAAAACACAATCACTATCAATGTTGAATTCGGGCAACTTACCTTTCTGAACCAGCTCTACCTTTTTCTGAAACTCACTATCTTGCTTCTTTGCTTGCTTGATTCTATCTGATAGAGATGATCTCACAGATACCTGAAACAAAACAGAAGAAATTCCTGCACCAACAACTTCTATGCCAAAGTTCATCAAATCCTTAACCAAAGGATCACGTTCCAAATGCAACATTGCTAATGAAGCATTACTTTTTCGACTCAAAGCATCAGCCACTTTATTTGATTTTCCCGGATGGTAATGAATTGTACAATCATAATCCTTGATTAATTCTAGCCATCTCCTTTATCTCATGTTTAACTCTTTCTGAGTGAATATATACTTTAAACTTTTGTGATCAGTATATATTTCACACTTTACTCCATACAAATGATGCCTCCAAATTTTTAAAGCAAAAACAACAGAAGCTAATTCCAAATCATGTGTAGGGTAATTTACCTCATGAGTTTTCAACTGTCGTGAAGCATAAGCAATTACCTGATCATTCTGCATTAGGATGCAACCAAGTCCTTTCAATGAAGCATCACTGTAGATAACAAACTCACCATTCTTGGAAGGTAGTGCCAAAACTGGAGCATTCACCAATCTTCTTTTCAATTTCTGAAAACAATCATCACATTCTTTTGTCCAGATAAACTTAACACCCTTCCGAGTTAGCTTAGTCATTGGACTAGATAACCGTGAAAAATTTCTAACAAACCTTCTGTAATAGCCTGCCAAACCAAGGAAGCTACGAATATCAGTTACATTTGTGGGTCTTGGCCAGTCTTCCACAACTTTTGTTTTTGCAGGATCAACAGTTATCCCATCTTTAGAAACAATGTGATCAAGGAAAGAAATTTGTTGCAACCAAAACTCACACTTGCTGAATTTCCCATAAAATTTCTTTTCTTTTAAGGTTTGCAAGATAACCCTTAAATGTCTTTCATGATATTCTTTACTTTTAGAAAACACCAAAATATCATCAATAAAAACCCCCACAAACTTATCCATGAACTCATGGAAAATTCTATTCATTAAGTCCATGAATACAGCAGGTGCATTGGTTAGCCCAAAAGGCATTACTACAAATTCATAATGGCCATATCTTGTACGGAACACGGTCTTTGGAATATCTGCCTTCTTTACCTTCAGCTGATGGTACCCCGATCTCATGTCAATCTTTGAAAAAAACTGAGCTCCCTGGAGCTGATCAAACAAATCGTCGATATGAGGCAAAGGATATTTGTTCTTAATAGTGATATTATTCAAGGCTCTATAATCAATGCAAAGTCTCATTGAACCATCTTTCTTTTTAACAAATAAAACAGGAGCACCCCATGGTGATGTGCTAGGTCGAATGAAACCTTTCTCTAATAAATCTTTCAATTGCTCCTTCAACTCTAAAAGTTCAATTTGAGCCATTCGATAAGGGGGTTTTGAAATTGGCTTAGAATCAGGAACTAAGTCAACAGTAAATTCAACTTCCCGATCTAGTATTATTCCAGGCAACTCATCAGGAAAAACATCAGGATACTCATTTACCACTGGCACATCATTAATCTAAACAGTTCCTTTATTTTCAATGATGTGTGCAAGGTAACATTCATTTACATCTTTTACAAGTTTCTCGGCCTCTTGATAAGTTATCAACAGTAAGGGTTCATTCTTGTACACAAACTGAAAGTCTTTCTGAAAAGAAACTTCTTTAGCTCTATAGTCAATCTTAGCATGGTAAATAGAGAGCCAATCCATACCCAGGATAACATCAAACTCTACTAGAGGTAGAACAATAAGGTTTGCAAATAGGTTCTTTCCACAGATAAGGATAGGAAGATTCTTATAACTTTTTTTGCCTCAAAATTTCCCCCATGTGTTTTTACCAAAAGTTCAGGAGTCATTTCTTGAGATGGTATTCCCATTTTACTAGAAAAGGTTTCAGAGATGAAAGAATGTATAGACCCCGAATCAAACAACACACTGACATAATCTGAAAAAACAAACAAAGTACCTGATACAACTTCATTTGATAGCCCGACATCTGCTGAAGTAGTTGCAAATGATTTCACCACCCCTTTCTGCTTGTAGTCTAACTGCTTCCCATCACTCGAGCTCTTTGTCGGACACTCATTTTCATAGTGACCCATCTCATTGCACTTAAAACATTTCACTAACTTTAAATCAAATTTGGTCTTACCTTCACCTTGATCTTTTTCAGTGCAATCACGAGCCTTATGTCCCATCTTACCACATCAGTAGCACTTTCCAGAATTCAGAAGACATTCCCCAGCATGCATTTTACCACATTTATCACAAACTGGAAACTTAGTTTTCTTACCATCATACTTTTTTAAATAATTCTTTCCTTTCTCATACCACCTTGGACTCTTCTTCTGTTGGTTGTTATAGAACACTTGATCATCAACAAACTCCATTTCCACCTTCTCAGCACACCGAACAAGCTTTTCATAACTTTTAAACTCACGAGAAGCTAATGCCCTTCGATATTTTGGATTTAATCCTGAGTAAAAATGATTGATTTTACTATCAAGGTCTCAGACAAAATTTGGAGCATACCTTTCCAATCGAGTGAACCTTTCTTCATAGGTAGCCACTGAGTCTTCCTCTTTCCTCAATTCCAAGAATTGTTTTTCCATCCTAAGTTGAACAGCCTTAGGAAAATACTTTTCAAGAAACATACCTTTGAATTCATCCCAGTCGAGAGGATCAATCTCATCAGCATCCCTGATATTTTTAACCATCGACCACCACTGATCTGCTTCACCCTCCAAACGGTAAATAGCAAGACTAACCTTTTGATTGTCTGAACACCCCATGACATCGAAAATATTCTCCAGTGCTTTAATCCACCCTTCAGATAACACAGGGTCAGATGATCCTCTGAATGATGGGGGATGTTGCCTCATGAAATGTTCCACCACTGACATGTTCCTATGCGGTTGATCTGACCGATCTCGTGTATGGATACCACCGCCATTTATCGCTTGATTCAACTGCGCCATTACTGCAAAAAATTGTTCAGTTCCAATTCCGACCATCTTAGGATGTTGATTCGGAAGGTTATTTCCTTCTGTATGCCTTCCTAGCACTGCTTCCCTGTTTCCCCTACGGAAAACCATTCTGAAGAAACATGTCTTAGATGAAGCAACATGGTAATCTTCAAATACTATATTACTTCAATTTGACCATAAAAAAAATTTGGATAATCATTTAATAGAATTCTAACTCCTAAAGTTATCTAAACCGACCTTTGATACCAACTATAAGGCCCCAGTCTTAAACCTTACTTAATCTTGAGTTATTACAAGATTACACATTGAGGATCTTTTCGGGTTTAAAGTTTTAGAGAATTAGATCATAAAACTTGCATTACATTCCACGTAAAAACAAAGTGGTTACATAAAGATAGTATTCTTATTTCCCATCAATGGAAACATATTTAAAATAAAAAATGGATTCTTTTTTGACACTTCCTTGACACTATCATCATATCATGTACCTTTCCCTTGACCTGTGAAAAACATTTTTTAAAAAACTTGGGATGAGCATAAAAAGATCAGTAAGGGATATAAAAATATGGAAAGGAAACATGAGTACATATATACATAAGAATGAAATCATACTTTACCCATAAAACATAAGCACTTTAACATACATCATCAAATCATGAATAAATCATAGAAATCATAAGACATAAAGGTAACTTGAGGCATTCATAACATTCTTACGTAGGGAGTAACCCTCTTAGTTACGTTTGGAATACCCATCACAGTATATTCCCTAAATATCTTCGGAGAAACCTTAACATTTCACTCCTTCGCGTTACCCAATGCATTGGAGAGCTATATCGGGCTCACCCGCCCTTAGTTTATCACAGAACCACCCTTCTTCATAATAATGCCCAAGAACCTCAACATAATCGTATCACATAAAACATGCATAAAGGAAACATAACATTTCCACCTTTCAATCACAAGATATCAATACAACACATTGATATAAAGACATTATGAAAACCATTTTCAATACCAAAATAAAAGAAAAGTAAAACATGGTATTTATTTTTCTTTTAAAAAAAGGTATGGCTTGTAGAGGAAGCCAAAACTCAAATAACGGTCACGACGACGGAGAAGTCGTTGTCGCCGCATACGTACGACAAAAACATTCCCTTTTGTCATTTAGTAAATGCTTCGTATAAAAAATATTCCTTTTGAATAAACGTAAAATTCAAAGGGTTTTATACACCGTATAAAAGAAAGTTGTGTATAAAATAAAATATGCCTCAATGAAAGGAGATTGAGACGAAGTCCCATTCCTCGGGTCCGACTTGACTCGATCGTTCTTTAATGTCCTGAATAATAAACTTGAGTTAATTTCTACTTCTTTAAGAACCTTTTTCAAGTTCATTATTCCTTTTATATCACTTATTTCCATGTCATGAACACTATGTAATTATTTAAGTTAATAACGGTCGTTTTAACGATCATTGGTACTTGAGTAAAAAATAAACCCTTTATAATTACATGTTGTTCATGTATCCATTATATCCAGAATTATAATCATTATGTATATATCATATATATCCAGTATATACATGAATTTATAATATTACATAATCATTTAGAGGTAAGAAATGAAATGCACCGTTCATGGAGACGGTAAGCCGTACGTACGCATGAACGCTACTTTTATTTCTATTTCATATTTTATAGAATGGAATCATAATAATATAAAGGTATATTATAATTCCAGTATAATATAATATATAATATCATAGTTCTATCCTTTATACGTCCCACATATGTTATTTAACGAATCAAATTACTTTGAGGGGGCGGTAGTCTGCACTTCCTTAAATGAAGATATCACGTTTACCCATAATGGAAACCATAAAGGTATACCCAAAATTAAAAATAAAGAAGCTTAAGGAAAACATAAACATATTATATATCATATATAAATATAGTGACATCTTAATGGCCACCTTTGAAGGTGTTAAAAGAATGTTGAACAATCATCGTTTCGGGAGGCATAAATTCGTCATCCACGAAAACAGTATGTTCGTTAACCATTAGATGTAGGTGTGTGTAAGTGTAGCTCGAATCCTTATTATAAAAACATACTAGTATATTGAGGATACTGTATTTGTTACAAAAGAAAATAATAAAAAGAGTTTAGGGGGTTGGAGGAGCAAAATAAAACAAAAGTACTCAAAAGAAGACATTACCTTAAAATCGGGTAACTCCCTTTGGTTTGAGCTCAAAGGCTTCCTTGGGAAGAATTATGCCCAAAGTGAGGCTCAAGGAGTAAGAGAGGGAAGTGGAGAGACAAAATGGGTAGGGGTTGGCTGAGCCAATGGTTTTGGGAGTGTGGGTAAGGTGGTAGAGGTGGGGGCCTTTTATAAGAGGAGAGGAGGGGCACTCTTGGAAAGTAAAGATAAGTTACTTTATTTTAAAATGATTTTCGGATTCAAAAGGTCCCAAATTGTTATCATTCGAGGATAAGGTGATAAGGGTTCGAAATCCACTCATCCAATTGGTTTTGGCCATGTGTAGGTTTTATATTTTACATTATCTTTCCATTTTATTTAAATCGTTAAATAATGAGGTCATCGCTGCATCATCATGATGTCATAAATATTTTAATTTATTTAATGTATAAAATTTATAAAAAAAATACTACGATGTAAGAAATATTTTTAGATTTCTAATGAATATTTATAGTCAAAAATCTGACTTGTATAACCACATATAAAAATTGTTTTAGTAACATAACTCATGTTTGTGTCATTTTTACTTTAACGTTAAATAAAAAGTTATTTATGTCATTTCCCAACCAAAATGGCTCCATGGGGTCCCCAAGTTGACTCATGGCTTGTATTGGTCGTCCATGACACATCCAATAAGGTTAGGACATGTGTCTAGGTCATTTCATTTTATTAAAACATTATTCTTACCTTAAACTACACTAATTACCTCTAATCGCGATTAAAAACTTAATAAGTTACTATTCACCAAAAAATTATTATAATCTCATTGAACCACATTTTACTTCTTAATGACAACCATGTATGTCGGATTTTTGAAATTCAAAATACAAAGATGGAAAAATTTCATTTAAACGAAAAATCAGTTTTTATAAGTACCACTTAGTGGTTTCACTATTCATCAAAAATTGAAGTTTTTCAGAAAATTACCAAAAATTCACCCTAAGCTATACTTGATACTCCGAATTCAAAAATGATGACTATTTTATAAAATTAAAATCATATAATTTACATTAATTAATTTAATAAATAATTCTCGCTGTCATGACAAATAGCGTGTTTTTATGAAACAATAAGTATCAAAAGATTGACACTAGTTTAAGTCCAATTTCAAAGTGAAATTGATTCCAACGACCACCATTGGATTAAATAGTAAAAATATATTCTAATTTCACTTTAAAACCAATTCAAAATATAATCTAATCATATAAATAAATTAGATTAAAAAGCAGTTTTGATGTAAAATTCAGTATTTTTCACTATTCATAAAAAATGAACATTGTCAGAAAAATACCAAAAATTCACACAAAGTAAATTTTGATGTCCCAATCATAAAGAATAAGTTTATTTTGACAAACATAGCATATAAAATTTTCAAAAGATAGATTTAAAAATGGTTTTCCACCAAAAGGCAGTAAAACAATCTTTTAAAAAAATATTAGTGTATTCCATGCTTAAGATTGTATTTATTTTCATTTTAAGCCTCTAAAACACTATCTAATTAATTAATATACATAGATAAAAATATCTATTATTCATTACTTACTTGGGATGTTACAAAAAGAGTCCATTAAATGATATAATTTATATCCTTATGTGTTAATGGTCAAGCTAAATTCATAAAATAAAATTGTTTCATTTGATTTGGTCAGTTTATAGTCATTATAATTTTATTTTTAACATAAATTACATAATTTACCCTTTACCGTGGTAATAAAATTTAACATGGATACTATTCTTATTGGTCAAAACTAAAATGGAAATACATACCAAATTTGGACCTCCTAAATACAAATTTCACATCAATTTTTCAAAATTAAACACACATAATTTTCAGAATTAAATTTAAAATAAAATCGTTAAAATGTCACGAAAAAGTGTTTTTGGAAAAATGCCCCCTTTTAAATGGAAAATGTTTTTATAATAAATTCACGTATAAAATAATTTTAAAAAACCATAATTGGATAAAAATAAACTAATTATAATTTAAAACTAATCAAAAACACAATTTTAATGTCTTTAAAATAAAAAAATCAGCATTTACAATATTTTTTGAAAAAATGAAACTTATCAACAAATACCAAAAATTAATCCAAAGTAAATTTTTAAATTCTGTACTAAAATTAGATGTTTATATTGTCAAATAAAATATATAAAAGAGTTAAAATCAGGATTTAAATTGGGTGTCCCAACAAAAGGCGGCAAAACTGCATTTTTTGAAAAAAAAAAAATTCTTTTATACAAAAAAATTAGATATGTTCTTATATCATGTCTAGAAAATACAAAAGATAAATGTTAACATTATATAAAATTAAAAACTTGGATTATACTATTCATAATGGTTAGTTTATATCCCATTAAATAATACTATTTTAATAATTTATCATTGTTTAGTTAAACTCGGAAGTGCGTGCAACGTAAGCTATCGAGGAAGGTCACTCTTGCATGTAACGCAAGCCAAGAATAGTTTTACTTATACTTCAAGCTAATAAAGTATTGAGTATAGTACAAGCAAATATTTTTGTAGCGTATAACACAAGACATCAAATAAATTAAAAATAATATATCTCATAAAATCTCTAGGTGTTTCATTCTTCCCCCCCATAAAATGAATTTTTCCCTCGAAATTCATCGGGGTTATAAAAGGTTTACTACTTGAAAATTTCTTTCCTTGAAACACAAATCATAAAAATAAATACTAAAACTTTATTTTAAAAAGGAAAGTTATAAACATAACAGTTAACCAAACTAACTCATCACTGGGTTTCCTTATAGGAGAATATAGGTGGGATGTAAAAACATGGATATGAAATAGAAATATAACCATCAATTTATGATGGATAGTGATAGAGAAAAAGGTTTGGAGAATGTTAACTACCAAAAAGGCATAAATCTGTGATGATTTAAAGGACCGTCTGATTCATCAGATTAGAAGGCACAAGGATAACATTTTTTATTTCAAGATCATTTTCCCAAAGTTGAAGAATTTTTCTTGAGAATAAATACTTACTTGATTTTCGTACAATCTCATCGTTGTTCATGACTTGAACAATTTCCACTTCATCTATTTTTTAAAGAAATGAAGTTGAATTTATCATTCTTAAAGTATTAGCAGATCATGTGATAGAGTGATATTTCATTCCATCTGTCTCAACAAAAATGTTAGCTCTGGTAATAAAATATGCATAAGGCCACCTATAGTGAGATAATACATTAATCTAACAAACTTCAACAAGAATATAACCTATTATATCCATAAATGGGTAAGATTACAATACTTCAAAAAACAAAAATTATAAAACTTTAGAAAGAGGTGAACTAAATTGACACAATATTTTCCTCCCATATATCATAAGTTAGTTCTTGGTTTTTATATTCCAAACATGTGAATATCTTAATCATGTATTCTCTTATAACATTTCAATAATATGAATTGCCTTAGAACATTAGTAAAAAACATGAATTTTATCAAAATTAAGTTTTTCCACACACAAAAAATAAAAAATACTCAAACCATGATATTACTTTGTCTTTATATCAGTATCAATGTCATTAATACTATCAAACAACTCATTATCTCTATATCCCACTATTATTAACATATCATGTGTTTTCAAAAAAATATCTGAATAATTTTTCATGGTTACCATTACCATTCAACATATACTTTAAAATACATAAGGAAAAAAAATAGTTTGACAATCCTTAAATGTTTATTCATTTTATAGTAATATAAAATTAATTATACAACATGATTTTCGATAAACATGAAATCATTCCACTATCTTATTAAACCATTAATCATCCTTCATCAAGTTATTATTTAACCCATCTTTCATCTCATATATCATTGGTAGTCTCTTCATCATCAGCGTCATAAACACTACCCATACGACCGTACTAATTCTATACATGAGATTTTCCATTAGGGAATAGATTTTCATAATTCATATACATTCAAAATTTAAAAAATTTAACTATCATTGATGTCTTAGTAATACCATTATCCATGTCCATTGTGTTAACTAAACCTTTTCCTTTAAAATTAATGGATTTGTGTCCTTCTTTTCCACATCCAAATAATATTCTAGTTCCTTTGATAAATTCTCCATGATTCCTCTTCCCACATAATTTACATGAGGAAAATTGAACTTTATTTCTTCTATGATCACCATGAAACTCTATCTTTCTCTTATTAGATGGGTTAGGAAACTCACAAAAGTAGAGATTATTGATCATATTATGAGATTTATGATTAGGAATAATACTATGTTTCGCCTTCCAAATCCAATTTCATTTGGTTTCTCAGGAATAATATCATTCTATTGTCTATCATAGTCTTCATTAACATGAATCCTCCTATTTCCAGCAATTTTATAAAACCAAAAGAGATTAGTGTGAGAGAAAAAAATAATACTAGGAAAATAACATAATAAATGGAGAGTACTTTCAATTCTCCAACATCTTATGTTTAATCCTATATTATTCATGATCGCTACCATAATTCTTGTATTGTAACCTATAGTTAGACTTACCCTTAGGGATATCCCTAGACATACCTTAGAAATATATTTAGGGATCTCAATAAAGTTTTTGCATCCTAGTTTCCAAAGGTTTACTAAAACTTTTCTCTAATACCACCTCTAATTACCCAAGCTTGACGTACATGGAAATTACATTTCTTTTGAGGAATACTTAATACATTACACAAATATATTCCCAAATACCGTATTAGTTTAGTGTCTTTTGAAACACTGAGGATAATATTCTAACTTGGTGAAAGATCTTCAACATCTCCCATAAGGATCATCCCCTTTTGTTTTACTAAGTAAAACCTTTCTTTATATCATGGGGAAAAACATAAAAATGGTGAGTTAAAATTCTTATTAAGGGTAAACATGGAGAATATAAAATAAACCATAATCATTTTAACGTAAAAACATAAACATAAAGTTTAAACATCAAAATCTTAAGTCATAAAATAAATCTTGTCAATATGTAAGACATAGGTCACAAAGGAACATTAACCATGATAGAATAGCACTGGCATAAAACATAGAATTGTGGAAAACAAATATGAACATAATGTGATTTCCATTATATCCAAGGAATTGCTTCCAAAACAATCATAGTGGACAAATTCTATTATTGAACCAGGTTTACTTGTCGTTCCAGCCCTGTAATACTAGACTGGATTTACTAGTTGTTCCATTCATGTCTATATCATGGGATATAAATATTTACCCAATTCATTGGAGGGATATATTGTTCCCAACCATCTCGTAATGAAAACATTCTTACATGTTCCACAAAAACATAACTCATTCATTATAGCGTCACCTAAGAAATAAAATGGGTTTCTTAAAAATCATTCCATCATAACATAATTCATGCAAGATAAATAGATTTAAAAAAAATCCATCATAAACACAATCAAATAAAATTAATAATAGGGATAGAAACATAACCCTATGTCATCATGGATGGTAAATTATTTTGATGAAAAACTAGAGCTTAATTCCTGAGAAAACTATCCTTTCTTCTTCAAAAATGTTATATTTTCTCAAAATGTCATGCAATATTAAAAGAAAATAATTTATTTGTATATAAAATTTAAATCTTTTAAAGGAATATTCATGGAAATAAGGTGTCATGAAACCGTAAAAATCCATTCATTCCATATAAGTTAAAAAACATTCTCCTCGTACTTTTTTCGGAAAAGTCAAAAAGTAACATGAATAGTAAACAAAAGAAAGATTCATTCCATACAATGTAGTAAAAGTCAAAAAATGGGTCAAAATGAGTTCAAAATACATAGAATAATAGTAAACATTTTATGAAAACATTTTTTGAAAACATGGACATGGATGATAAACATAACCTCAGTAAATACTTATGTATAAACAATCCCGAATAAAAATGAGATTGCTAAATTATCCCTTAACTTAGGTCTGATATGATTCATATGTATGTGTAACTCATGTATATTGTGTTTAAACAAATTATTTACTTGTAATATAACCATAATAATATTTATGATATCATATATGATTGACTTATGACTTTATATTACCTGTCCATTTATCAATTCCATTTTAGAGCAACGTTTTTGGTAATAATCGTCTTATTTATCGTACTAGTTTTGACTTGTTATTGTTGATATTATTACTTATATTGTGATTTAATTACTTCAAAAAAGTAAAAAATTATTTATATATCATATATATTTTGTATATATGTATAACATATAGATAAATGAAATGCAATACACCATTCATGGAGATGATAGGTCGTATATACGCTTGAACGTTGTTTCTATTTCCTTATTAAATTGAATGTAAGTAAGTAAATTACATATATATATATATACATAAATTTATTATAATTATTAGGTCTTATATTTCATTATTATTTTTAGAATCATTCTTGAATCTTTAACTTGGAGAATGAATCTCATCATGTCGTGGAGATGGTAGGTCATACATACGCACGTGCGACGATATCATACCCATAATTATTGAATGGTATTTAATTTAATGGTGTATTATATTTCAGAATCAATATCATTTTATAATAATCATATATAGTTATTACATCTATTTTTACACACATGCAAGTAAGGTGGTAGTGAAAAACATATTACACCACCGCGTGGAGACGGTAAGCCGTACATACGCACGCGTGGTGATTTTATTTTTCATAGATATTTCAGAGAGAAAGTTCCATTTTATAATTGAGGCGAGTGGAACTTTTCGAAACCTCAAAAATATTAATTTATAATAATTATAAAATCAATAAAAATACCACAAAAATGAGATATATTAGAAGCTAATATGTGATAATATTTAAATCTTATCGACCAATATAATTTATACAAGTTTTGATGAAAAAATAAACATTATCATTTTAGTTGAAAATTAGTTATTCTATTTAATTTTAATTAATATAAAAAATATTTCAATATTAAAAGGGTGAAATATTTAATTATCTGATTTAAATTATACCATAAATAAATAATTTACACCATTTTAGACAATATAAAAAATATTATTTATTTTTAAAATTGTTTTGTGATATTTAAATAATTTTATAAAACACTATTTTAAAAAAATCTCAATTATGTCAATTTTGAAGCTATTCAATTCATGTATTTTTAGAAATATCAAGATAAGGTGTTATACTCAAACCAAATATTTTATTATATATCTATTTGTTCAAAATAATCTATAAAATTCATTGTAAAAAATAATTATCCAAAATTATATTTATTTTAATATTTTTAATTACATATATTTGATATTTCCCCTAATAAAATAAATACCACATCAATATTTTTTTAATTATTTTATATAATTATTTGATGAAGAAAAATTAAAAAACCAATTATAAAGATATTTTTTCTATATTTTATAATAATATCTGTAGTCTAATTTATCTACTTGAAAATAAAACATTAAATATTTTATACTTATTAAAGTATGAATGTGACAATTTTAACATTACTTAAAATAAAATAATATAATTATCCTAATGAATTCTATATGGCTCTAAATGGTCCATAACTAGACCATTGGATGATTATGGTCGATATATACCTGAACAATAAAATTTGGTAAAGTGTTTTTCCCTTTAATGGTTATTATCATTTTAATAAAAATTAGTTTATTGATTTTTCATCAATTAAATATTTTTTACATCATCTATATATAAAACTCTAAGGTAATTAT
Source organism: Viscum album (assembly GCA_963277665.1). Taxonomy (NCBI): domain Eukaryota; kingdom Viridiplantae; phylum Streptophyta; class Magnoliopsida; order Santalales; family Viscaceae; genus Viscum; species Viscum album. The sequence continues at coordinate 1,837,764,934 of OY728161.1, forward strand.
TTATTTCCAAAAAATTAAACATAAATTACCATGATAACTATAAGCATTATATATTTCAAATAAGTATTTATAGTCAAATTTATCTTCGGTATAACCATATTTAAAAAATCATATATTATTTAAAACATGAATGTGACATATTTAAATTTTAATTAAATAAAATATTATAAATACCATAATATCCCTAAAATGGCCCCAAAACATAAAAATTAAATTTATATTATAGAAATGTGTTCATTAAGTTAAAATTTACCATTTATATTTGTTTATATCACCTATTTTTTCATATTTGAACACGTAAAAGTTATAAGAGACAAAGAAAATGACACTTTGTGTCTTTCTTGGATTTAAATATTATTTAAGTCATTTCAATAAAAAGTGTCCATTAAATAAAATAATTTTGATCTTTATGTGTTAAGAGTCGAAATAAATTCCTCAAATATAATTTTTTCATTTGTTTTGTTCAATTTATAGTTATTATTATTTTATTTTTAACCTAAATTACCTAATTTACCCTTTATCAAGGTAATAAAATTTAACATGGTTATTATTCTTATTGGTCAAAACTAAAAAAGACATAGATAGAAAATTTCAACCTCCTGAATCAAAATTTTATATCCATTTTTCAAAATTCAACACACATAAGTTTCGGAATTAAATTTAAAATAAAACCGTTAAAATGTCACGAAAAACCGTTTGAAAAAAACACCTTTTAAAATAGAAAATGTTTTTATTATAAATTAATGTATAAAATAATTTTCAAAAACCATAATTGGATAAAAATGAACTAACTAAAATTTAAAACTAATACAAAACATGATTTTTCTATTTTATTTCTTGAAAATTAAAAATTCAGTATTTTCAATATTCATAAAAAAAAATTGAAACCTATCAGAAAAATACCAAAAATTAAACCAAATAGAATTTTTATATTATCCACTAAAATAATAAGTTTATTTTGTCGAATAAAAGATATATATATAAGTTTTAAAAACTATATTTAAAATGGGTGCACCATCAAATGGTAGAAAAACTACATTTTTTGAAAAAAACAATCTTTTATCCGAAAAAATTGGATTTGTTCTTATATCATGTCTAGAAAATACATAAGATAAATGGTAACATTATATAAAATTAAAAATGTGGTTAATAATATTCATAACTACTAGTTTATATCCCATTAAATAATAATATTTCAATCATATATCATTGTTTAGTGAAAATAGGTATTGCGTACAACGTAAGCGATCGAGGAAGGTAACTCTTGCGTGTCATTAATTCCAAGAATAGTGTTGTGTATACTGAAAGCTAATATAGTATTGTGTATATCACTAGCTAATATTTGTGTATCATACAACAGAAGACATCAGATATATTAAAAATATAAATCTCATAAAATCTTAGGGTGTTACAGAATGAATCCATATTGTATGATCTATGTGGAACACTTAAGTATGAGAATGAAATGAATATTGTGGGTGTGCCCAGATTTCACTCCAATGCATTAGTTTTTGTTTAGTATCCTTATACATCATATTAGGATAGGTAGTGAACATTATTTCTTTATGTTACATTTTCCACCATGATGTATTTGTGTGTTTAGACTTGAACTGTGTTTATGATTAAGTGTTTTGAGTTTTTTCCACATTTCCCATATAATGATTATCAAGATATATCATGCCTTATTATTCATGTATATTTTATTCTTCATGGATATGACTATTTTCTAACATGTATCACTTGTGCTGTGTGTATTCTCTTATGGGGATTTATTTCTCACCCCTTTCTTATATGTGTCCCAAGTTTATCCCATGCAGTTTTATGTTTGAATGAGTATTTTGATCTTGTTAAATAAGTTTTTGATAAATATGTTTCATTCCCTATTTTATGTTGTTACGTAATGTACCTAATTCAAAAATACACTAGATTTCTATATCATCCAGGTTGTATTAAGTGCAGTCTTATGTAAAAAATAAAGTATTAATGTGAAATAAAGTGAAGGGTTGTTATACTACCAAAATAGGTAGCCATGTCATATTTATCCTAATTGTGATAGGACCAAATGAGTTTCATTCTTATACAGAAATGAGTAACCTATAAAGATTTTATGTTATTTCACCATGATCAACTGCTGCTCATGGTTAAGGTTTGACTATAGGTTCTAGAGTGGGTCCAAGAGAACCTTAATCAAGTGGTCTTTGGGACCCCTCTAGTTATTTGTGATACAAAAAATGATGTGGTTACTAGGGGTAGGGTAATTAGGGTCTGTATGGAAATACCCCTTGGGGGAGTTAGGTTTTAAGGTCGTAGGATCATAGATCAGCAAAGATTCATGTTATTGTATAGTCTCATGTATATCATAGTAAGGTGCCATCAACTATTCGAGGTATGATTTTAGTGGCATCCACCCTTGTGTCTATTTTATTCAATGTAGTTTAATACACTAATTTATATCTACTTAGTTTCTTAATGATTTTAGAATGGTTATAGAGTGTTTTTATGGGGTGATTTCAATCGATAATCTCTTAAGTTTTCGATATAAGTCTATTCAATGATTTGTAGATTTCACTACCATGATTAGTGGGTATAAGATTATCTAATATTTATTTTTATTGGATACATGTAGATTTTCCTTAATCCTTAGGATTTATTCCATGACTCAATATTGAGTATCCATGGTCATCTATCATTGAAAAGTTCCTTTCATGAAAGTGATTTTTATACCTTCAATGGGGATTGGGGTTTACAAGAATGTTATTCAAGACAAAACAATAAACTGTTGGGGTGATCATGGATCATATTTCTAATTAATTCTTGGGGTTTCTACCCAATAGATAGGTTGAATTTATGATTAATCTGATATCAGGTATGGATCCTAGATCTATTCCTACATATAGTATGGTTTCTATAGAGATTATAAAGTTTATGATTCAATTAAAGGACCTTTAGGAAAAGATATTCATTCACCAGAGAATGTATTCTTAGGGGGCTCCTATTTTATTCACAAATAAGGGTTATGATTCATTGTGATTATGTGTGGATTACCATAGGTCGAACCAAGTTTTATTTGAGAATTGGTATCCTATTCCTCAAATATATGATTTTTTCAATAAGTTAAGAGGATCCATGTGGTTCTCTAAGACTTATTTGGTATTTGGGTATCACTAATTGTGGGTGGGGTTAGACGAAGACCCATTTAATACATTTAGAAGTAGGTATGAATTCTATAAATTTCTAATGATACCATTTGGTTTGTAAAATGTGCCAACAATGAATATGAACCTAATGAGTAGTGACTTTCATCCATTTTTGGATTCATTAATGGTTGTTTTTATCAATTATATTTTAGTATACTCCCAAAAATTGTAGGACCATGGTCGAAAAGTAACGTTTGTATTGATCACACTAAGAGAACATTACCATGCTCTCCAAATTTCATTTCTGGATCAGTGAGGTGTATTTTATTGGTCATGTGATATCTGAGGTTGGAATATCATTGAACTCTGAGAAGGCCAAGGCACTATTTTTTTAGGAGTGATTCAATAATATTTTTTAAAATTTTTTGATTTCTGAGATTAATAGGCTCGTATATGATATTCATCTTGTAATTCTTCAAGTTAGTAACACTAATGATGGCTCTAGCCAAGAAATGGTTGAAGGTAAAGTTGTTTAATCCCTATAACAGATGATTCTTGGAGATATAGGGTAGGTTAACATCTATATATATTATGAAAATACCATATATGGATAAGTAATATTCCCTAGAATGTGATACATTAGGGGTAGGTGTTTTTGATACACTCTTTGGGGTCGTCAGCATGTCATGTGTGTGTCTTCTGTTGCCACACATTCCCACTTTCCAAAGGTGGGAGGACTTCATCACTTTCATCGGTGATGCCTTCTCCTTAATCAAAAAGGGATGATGGGATGTCGTTTCCCCCTTCCATGGATTCCTATTTGGATATCATTACCTAGTCTGGGTCTCCCCCAAAGATTAATTCCCATTGGGGGAACTCATTTTTTGTACCATCTCTATGTGGACACCAATTAACTATGTTGCTTCTCTATCGATAGGGAATCAACCTTTGGTCAAGAGAGAAGTCATGTTAGGCATCTTTGGGCATGTCTAAACATTAGTTAGAGTAGATACCTGTAAATATACCTCTTTATTGCGCATATTATCTCAGTCAGTTTGGTAACAAAACCCAAGGCACCCCATTTCCTCCATAAAGTAATCAATTTCAGGGGAATAAGTCTTCTGAGGCTTTTCACATCAGGCATCCCATGTTTATTGCATGGGGTAGGTATTCTAAGTTAGGTCATCAATTATACATCCTATGGAGATAGATCAGAATGTCCTATTGAGACGGATTGGGGCACGAGTTTAATGTCATGTGAAGACATTCATAAGGTTAATATATTCTAGGGATAGTATGGTTTATCAGAATGCCCTGTTGAGGTGATTCATGGAGGTGTTTCTCTAATAGGGGAGGTGTAACACTAGGGTGGTAGATTATAACACCCTATTGAGGCAGATCAAGGAGGTGTAGCCCTATAAGGGAAGATTTCACACCTAGGTGGTTGATCAGAACAACCTGTTAGGGAGTCTCAAGGAGGTGTTTCCCTAGGAGGGAAAGATGTACCACTAGGGTTGTGGATCTGAATGCCCTATTAAGTCAAATTTAATAGGTTTGTCCCTATGAGAAAGTATTTCACAACTAGACTGGTTGATCAAAACTCCCTATTGAAGTGGATCCATGAGGTGTTCCCCTTGGAAGGAAGACTTCACACCTAGGTTGTGGAATATAATTCCCTATTGATGAGGATCTATGAGGTTCATCCCTAGGATGGAATATGTCACACCTCAATTGTAGATCAGAACACCCTATTGGGGCAGATCCAGGATTTTCATCCCTATGAGGGAAGATGTCACACCCGGGTTATTGATTAGAATTACATATTGAGGCAGATCTAGGAGGTGTGTCCCTATGAGGTAAGATGTCACAAATGGATTTAAAAATGATAGGATTGAACCTCAATGAGATGTCCTGTATAACATATTTTAGAGATAGGGATCAAAACCCACATATTTTGATGCCATAGTTTAAGTTCAAGTGATATGATAGATCCATGCAGTATAACTTCATGCTGTAAGGACACTCAAGTCATGGATGAAGAATCTAAAGGGGATGTTGTGGGGCTTACACCTATGTTCTTACCTTTTCAAGAGGATAACTCTTTCGGTAATAGTGCGGGGATTATTCATGGAAACCTCCTATTGGAGGAGGACGATACCGTAGTGGGGGAGAAGGTGGAATCCCATGATAATCATGCATGAGGCATCCTATGTTTATCACATAGGGTAAGAGGTGTGGGGACATTCCATACCCATCATACATGAGGCATCCTATGTTCATTACATAGGGTAAGGCTATAGTTTAATTTCATGTGTTGAGGAATTTGTCACGTATTATAATTTTTTATGAATAGTATTTTGATCTAGGTAGTTTTATGTCATGAAACTTTAATGTTGATAATTGGGTAACTCTTCAAGGGGGATCAATTTCAATTTAAGAGGATGATTCTTAAGGAATCCTCACTGAGATAGGTGTTTAGTTTCCCTCAAATGTTCCACCTATATATATTACATGACCATTAATCATGTGCCTCAAGGTAGGACATAGCGTTGCAACTACGATGGAGGATTATAAATTAAGAGGCCCGACATTAGGATCTATATTCATAAGATCGGTGGGTATTAGGGTATATATGATTTGGAGAAACAAGTAAATTAATTACTGCACTAGAGGTATATGGAATGCTGGGTAGGGGAATATAAAGTCATTTCATGCAACTTTATTATATTTTGTGCAAAAGTGACGCAAGAAGGGGTCTCTAGTATAAGTGAAACTTATGGATTCAAGAAGGATAGTTGTGTGAAATATTTGGAGTTACTCGTAGATCAAAATTTCTTGAAGGTAACTTCACTTTGTACAAACCTGACCAGTCTTAGGAGTAGTTTCATGAGAATCAATCCACTAAAGTCCAAGTCATGTTTGATCCCACATGAGGTCTTTTGTACAAATTCTCTACCTTTGTGGGTCCATGATCACTAGTTTTGTGTGTCATCACATAAGAGAGGAAGTTGCGTGTAGTAGAGTGTCACTTATCCTTTTTCAGAGCCTCCCTAATACTGGGAAGAATCTATTTATCGCTAAAATACAAATCTATTGGTGTACAAATCCTTGGGAAAGAAACTAGGTTGTGAATATCTCTATCCTTTTCCACTAGAGCATATCCATGCAAAAAATTCGATTTCACACCTCCTTTGGTGTGAAACCTCATGGCTATATGGTGGGGTTTTATGAAACATTCATGTATTACATAAAAACATTGTTTTTTTTTGTTCATGGTTCTTGGAAGCATGCTCAAACTATGTGGCCTCTATGGAACTGCACATCACATTTGGTGAGCAGTTCATTTGCGTGGAGAACAATTTCTTTGTGTGCACCTACCAAACATTGTTTTCAACTTGATCATCCTCCAAATAATGGTCCTTTTGGGCTATTTGTGTGTTTTATTCATCCAAAACTACCCTTTCGAGGTCCCAAATGATATATCATTTCCAGTAAATTACCCCCCTCAAAATTTGAGCTGATAAGAGACTAAAAGGTGGGGTTTTGAGGAAAACACCTAAGAGAGTGGTTAATTTATCATAGGGTTCACAAATCTTTCTTCTGGTCATGCAACTTATTTGCGTTTTATGCATAATTTGGCGATTAGAGACTATAAATTAGAGGTGTACCCACTTTTATATTAATTGAATTCTCACATGAAAATCATTTTCTCTCATGCATGTAAATCATCTTTTTCATGAAAACCCGATCCACAAACACATATTTCACGCAACTCCACCTTTCATGAAACTATATCCACGACTAAGTGTTAATTTTTTTGTGAACTTTCCCAATGTTTCATTCTACTACAATCTTTTCACGCCCATAGCCCAAACTTGTTAGCATCTACCTTAGATCTGACAAGTTCTCTTGAAACAGATAACCAACCAAACCAACCTCAAATCGATGCTACTAACACCATCTGAGGGTAAAAATGGTGGTAAACCCACAAATTCTATAGTTCATGAGGTTATTTCTGAAAACTAGTGACTTATGAGCATGGTAACTGAATCCCAAAAGAACTATCTACTGAGAAACCACCTTCTATTTTACAATTTTGGGCCGATGGATTAGGTGGCCATCCCATGCATTGAAGTTAACACACCACGTTATTGGTTCACACATCAGGATGAGATCATCCACTAGAACAAGTTCGTTCAATTTCACCCTAATCAAGATCACGAGGGAATTTCCATCTACATGATGATTGTATGGATGAGAATAGTTAGCGGGGAGAAATTAGTGGTCGAAGAGTTCACATCTTGTTATTCTTGTATTTTCCTGAGGAGTATCCAAAAAAAACAGAAAATGTCCGGCATAAAGACCGAGATCGGTGGGTTGGAGGTAACTTTACTAATGAATGGGTATGCGCATACTGGGTAAACTTCACCTACCAGGATTATAGGGCTAAATTTCATTATATTGGTTTCTATAAGTTAGTGTGGACATCCTAGTTCCACAAGTACTATCAATAGGAGATGTTTCCATAGCTCCTCATCCATTGGTCTTCGTACACCAACACCTTCCACCAACACCATGGGTAGGTGGGAATAATCATTTGGGATATAAAATAAATCATTATAATCCCACTAAATGAGTTTTTGTATGACGGGTTTCTACTGGGGTCGAACACTTAGGGTGATAGGCAACAGACCTCTCTCCGGGCACAACATATTCTGGAGGCATTGAAGAGAAACATGGATCAAACTCCCCCTTCCTTCCGAAAATTTCATTAAGGACTTGGTTGGGGATGTTTTTAAATCATTATATGACCATGAAAATGTCAATGAAGCTAAAGAAGTGATCAGAGGTTCCATAAAGGAGGAGGTCAGGATCATACCAGTCGATTCTGGAGGAGGGGTAGTAGGAGCAGTGGGACAACAACATTGTGAGAGACTTGCATCTATTATTATACTGCATTGCATTCTGGGAAACCATACTTAGTGTCTAGATACTTATACTTAGAGACATTTATTTTGGTTTTCACCCAAGGACACCTAGGTTGGAGGAAGCCATGGAGGCCGAAAACATGGTGAATTTGGGGGTACTAGTAATGGACCGAGTCTATGGGTAGATGGGCTATGTGGAGATGGGGGACATAACCAAGAGGATTTGTGGCCCATTTTAGTTTCTATATGGCTGGATTAAGGTAAACTTTGGATAATATGAGTTTTTGAATGCTATTATAAAGCTGAATGATGGTCTACGACCCCCACTAATCAACAATGTGGGGGTTTGGCTAGTGGCACTTAGTGAGTCTATGGTTACGATTGGCATTAGAAACTATGTGAACCTCAAATTACACCCATTCTCAACCTTGTTTGGCAGAATTGTGGACAACCAAAAGGGTGAATTTGAGAAAAGTTAATAACAAAAGACTTTTTGGGGATGATATTTGGTTTCTATAATCAATCGAAATAACTACTAGGATCCATACACTCCACATTGGTTCACCCGATAGTTTGGATGCATCATGAATTTGATAAAGAGAGTGTACATGGGGGGTTTTTAAATATTTGAGTACTTGTATCCTTCATCAATTGTGGTAAATGGTCATAAGTAAGGGCTCTGGGATACCATAATGTTACCACTGACTAATTTTAATGCTGGCATGTCTCATGATTATATTGGAAACTAGGCAGAGGCGTACCCAAGCATGATTTTGCATCCAATAATAATGGTGATTGTACAAATGAGAGAGGTACTATATAAGGAAGGGGAAGATAGGCTTCCCATTGAGAATCAAGCTAAGAATTGAGGGAAGCTCAAGATAGAGGTGCGATTGGGGAAGTGCAAGGCATTGTTTCACCCCAACCTTGTAAAGGGGAGGGCCTTACCCAGAAGAGGTCATGGTATCATGAAGTTGGATCTCAGTATGGAAGAATTAGATACAAGGATTCCATAAAAAATAATATATGGTATCTCTTATCTAGCCACAAATGTTAGCTTCCCTGTGCTTTGGGTTTCCTGGTCAGTGATGAGGATGAACCATCTAGGGGAGCAACTATGGATGTTGTTGACCTGGGAAGGGATCGTGAAGCCAGAGGTGGGGAACACCAGGATCACTGATAAGGTACCCCTCTATAGAAGTTCCCAAAAACAAGAATCTACAGATGCATTTTCTCAGGATCATGGGACACCTGATATTCCCCCGGTCCCGATGCGATTCATGTTTGGTGGTGTTCTATGACATGAGGAGATTCCACCTGAAGATGAATCAACTGAGGAGTAATTGGTTGGTGATGAATCAAAAGGATCTATTAAAGGATAATCCTTGTGGTTTTCCACTATTTAGGTGAGTCTATGGGAGAACGGAGGGATCACACCTTCATATGATTTCAACTTGATCGACATCCTTGAGGTAAGCTTGTTAACTTACATGTTTATTCCAACCCTTCCCCTCTTTTGTTTAGAATCTCTAACTAAATTTAATCTTATGTAAGAGAAAGACAAAAATAGAAAATACGTCCCTATTTGGAGGGGTTGAGGGTGATCCATCAGGTTATATATTGGATGTAGGAGAGTATGCTCCGAGGCCAATGATGGAGTTTTCGTCATCTAGTGGGTCCATCGAGGAGGTCAGAATGGAAGTCTCAGAGCCTCTGGTCCTCCCTATCATCATAGGGGGGTTCCGCCATAGCATCCCAATGGTAACATCTACTGTTGGTGAAGTAGGTCGCTCAAGGAGGCTCATTATCAAGATCCATCTACCTCAATGTAATAATGAATCTCAATTCACTTGGCACTTACAAAACTTTTAGAGAGAGTTTTTGTTTGACACAATAATGTATATGTATGTTCTCATAAATCATCTTCTCAACCATCACTGGGGGGTTCGGTTCATCCATTAAAATGTCAACTAGCGTCGAGGGGTATCATGTGGTGGAACTCCCTATCAAAATTCTAGTACAAAGTAGGTGAATAGGTGTGCAGCCTTCATTAATTCTCAAGAAGAGTTCATTAACCAATTAAAGGAATATCTGGTGGTGTCTGGGGACAAAGTGAAGAAGATGGTCTCTCAAATAGCTAACTACCATGGTAAGTAAAACCGTGTATGGATCCGGAATGACGAGCTTCATCTTATGGTGAATTAGGAGAAAGAAGGTATCCTTAGGTTGTAGAAGACCCTAGAGGCTGAGTTCCAAAGTCGTTCTTGGCCAGAACACTCAATTATCAGGGTGGTTTTATAGGGGTATTTTTTTACTGGGACTTAAGAGAGGCTCTCGTGTGTGGATGACCCTCGCTATCTACCAAAGATTCATTGTTTTAAAATATTCCCCATGAAAGGGAATATTTATTTCATGTCATTTTATTATCGCACAACAATCATACTTTTGAGGCAACCAATGACCAATCCCTAAGATCATGTGTGTCATGAATAGTGTGAGAAAATGGGATTACAATGTGATTGATCATTTATATAAGAGTGTAATACAATCATTGAGAACTCTATGAATGAATTTACATATTTACCACCAGAATTTTTCAACCCGATAGGATTTATAGATATAGAACGGTGTTGGGAAAAATCCATCAAGGTATCATTAAAGCATTTTTGAGGTGATTGTGTTTGTTGACAAAGTGGAAATCTGTGTTGTGATTGTTGACAAAGCAAACCATGACATAAAAATTTGTTGAAAAAGATGATTTCATGGTTTTATGTCAATTTCATGAGCTGTGATTAATGATCAAAGTTTGATTCAAGAACGTCGACAAAGGAATGGATGATCTAGAGGCGTTACAAAAAGAGCAGATACAAGGAGGCGTTGTTTTCCAGTGTTTGCCAAATTTTTGGACCTGAAAATCGACAAATGAAGAAAAGTGGTTTTTGGAAAAGTGACTTGTGCGCCATGTACTTGAAAGAGAGGAAACTTTCGTGCCATATGTTTTTCAAGATCAGAGCATCAAAATATGGCAAAGGGATAAGGGATGACCAAGTTTTAGAGTTGGTCGCGCAAGTGAGTTGCGCGGCAGAGACTTGCGCACCGAAACTTGCGTGCCGAGGGGAGACTTGTCCGCCATCACACAGGGTATCAAAATTCCGATAAATACAGGTTGAACCCTCCTCATTCAGGGCATAGTTCAACACTTAGAAAAATCAGAGCTCCCGTCGCGCATGTGTGGTGGTCGTGCAAGTGGTGTGTGGTCGTGCAAGTAGAAGTTATGCACCAGGTGATAGTTGCGCGCCTAAGGTGGTTTGGGAGAGAAAGGAAGTGATTCACACAAGTTTTGAGTTGCAGAATAAGGCGTTGTGCAAGTGGTTTGGTGACACTTTCACACCATATTTTGAAGAAGCATGAAAGTTGTTGGTTGCACGCCAATATTGTTTTGTGCGTAAAAGGGTGTGCGTCGCGCAAGTTTGGAGTTGCAGAAGCTTGTGTCGCGCGAGTGGTTGAGAAGGACTTGCACGCCAGTTTTGACTTGCATGCCGAGACTTGCGCACCACCTTAGAGAAGGTTTCCAAGTAAGGTTATTTCAAGGCAGTGGTTCAGGGCTGCGTGGAAGCTGGAAGATTGCTCGATACCCTCTGTGCAAAGAGAGATTCATCTATGGGTAAAAGTTAGACTTCAACAGAGCATCTACATACAACGGAGGATGAATTCAATAGTGATAATGAAAAGACCTATAGCTCTATAAACTATGAGTGGATCCTTTCCAGAGTAGTGAGAAAAGGAAGAGGAAGAAGGTGATCCTCTCCACTGGCAGTGAGCTAGAGAGAGAGAGAAACAAGAAGTGACCCTTGGGAAAGTAGTGAGCTAACCCTAAACCTTGTAATGGTAGTGATCCTGGGTGTTGGAGTGATCTAGCCCGAACCATGTAAACAACAGTGTTCTTTAGTGGATTTGGTATAGCGGCACATCGTCGTTGTATGCTCCTTGGACGTAGCCCAGTGAGGGTGAACCAAGTAAAAATCTATGTGTCTGCCTGCTTACTTCCTTGCATTGCATTTAAAGCATTATCATCAGATAAAGAAGAAAATAAGTGGTCATAATAAATACACAAAAGCAAAAAAAGTGACCCTTGTAATAAAGAAGTCAAGATCCATTGGGGCAGGAAGAATTTTGAAAAAGAATATCCATACCCTAATTCACCCCCCCCCCTTTCAGGGTATATAGGCCCCTATTGGTCCTAAAAATTGGTATCAGAGCGGTAGGTTTCTTTTATCAGATTTATTTTCTCCAATTTGGTGTAGTAGATTTGTATGGTTAAATTAGTCTACTCTTATCTCAGTGTGTCATGGAAAAGGGAAAAACATCAAAGAAGAATCATAAGTCAGGTGATATCCCTAGTGTGGAAGTGTTTATGGAAAACGTGTGATTCAACTAAAAGAAACAAAGAGCTTATTGAAGTAAGGCCTGGATGAATATGATAGGGAAAATATTGATTCACTCAATCATGATGTTAGAATTAGTTTAGTACATGAACATCAAAGTGATACTGAAATGACTAATGATGAAGAAGTTTTAAGAAGGAGTCCACAAGTAGATGTTGTCAACATAATAATGAAATTGGATCAGAAATTGAATGAGGAATTTAAATCTAAATATATCTGGATCCAATTATTGGAAATTGAGGTTAACAATATAAGAGGCTTAAATCAAAGGATTATTGATGTGGCTACTTACCTAAGGGATAAGAATGATTCTCAAGGTGAAGAACTACAAAATATGGCTAAAATGAATGGAAAAAAAGGCTGATGATTATGAAGAGAATCAAAAGTCTGATGATGTTCAGAATCTGAAAGCTATAGATGATGATCTAGAAACATTGTTGTCTGAAGAAGTTCATATGCATCAAAGGATACAATAAGAGAATTCTTTTTATTCTGATTCTATTGAAGAAGAAAAATTGAAAGTGAATGAGAAAAGTGACATGGTGGAAGATCTCACACGGGAACTATAAGATGAGTTGAGTAGCGGGAAGAATCTCAAAAAATAACTCAATTCTAAACTTGAATCAAGAGATAAGAAAATTCAAAAATTGGAGGAAGATATAGAAAAATACAAGAAGGAAATGGGGATATCAAAATACAAAGGAAAACCTAAGTTGAAGGATGCACTGCACTTACTATTTTATTTTCCTTCAGAATGTGATGATAAAATGAAAAGGAAGAATGAGATTTCTAAGGAGAAACAACAAAATATTTTCTCAGCTCAAAGACCATACAGTTTAGGAAAAACTGGCATTAGATTTGATGAATCACCTCTCATGCATGATAAAAAGAGAGTTGTGAACAGTTCTAGATGTGGAGAAAATTCTGCAGGCGCTGGAGATAGGCCTAAGAGGACAGTTAAAAAAAGAAGTGACGACATGAGCTATTTCTATGGGAATCATGACCACACATAAAGCCCTTGTTCAGAGGTTCTGTAATACATTTCAAGCTGTGAAAATATAAACTTTTATAAATCTTAGAATAGGAATAAGATTCATAAGAAATCAGAGAGAATAGTTTCTCAAAGGAAAGAATTCATTAGATGTTATTACTATAGAAGAATGGGGCACACCATAAATATGTGTCAGGAAGCTCAGGAGCTCAATGTCAGAATAAGAACTCAAGCTGCAACAACATCTCAGATGAGAGATGATGAAATGAGGTATGCCATTAATGGAAGATGTTTCATATGTTCTAATCATGGGCATTTGGAAAGATATTACAGAAAGAAGAATGTGAGAAAGGAAAAGGATCCGAGAAAGAGATTCTTGACTCTAGTGATTTATAAAGAGAAATCTTACATTTAGAGACAAAGTGTAAAGTTGGAGAATAGCATTAGAGCCTCAGGGGAATCACATAGAGCTGAAAAAAAGGTGTAACTTTAACCTCCTTTGTCACACTCACAACCACCCTCTAAGAAAGAATATGAACAAATCTGGAAGAAAAAGGGAGGAAACACTAAATTTGTGAGTAAGAAGAATGTACATTCATTGGAGGACCCACCACCAACGCAAAATAGGGTGGTAACTCAGAAATATGATAAAAGAAAAATAAACAAAGAATGCATTGAAAAATTTGCATGTCGTGTGCCACCACAAGAAGTATAGAATAGAGGAAGATCCCTACAATGGAGGAAGGAGAAAGGGAAGATGATAAGAAAAGATATTCCTGCTTAGAGAAGGAATCAAGGGAAATGGAATTTTGGTGGAACATCAAAGACAAAAATGTGTACTAGTGGGTTTAAACCCTAAATGGTGAGAAATTCTAGGCTTGCAGAATCTACATATCAGAAAAATATTTAGCATGTAGGTAATGAATGCTTATTCATTTGGCCAGAGTAGTTGAAGTTGGCTAGGCAGCTAGAAGAAGCAAGGAAGGAGTTTGATTCTCTCCAAGAAAGAATCAAAGGGTTGACCCATGTATATAAATGTTGTTAACTGATGATTCAAGTGTTTCGAGTTTTAGGGAGATACAATACAATAGGAAGTGGCATCTAAAGATGCAAAGTGGAGATGTGATACGATTCAGAGTTTTAATTAACTCAAACCAGGTACCAAAGATGATGAAGAAAGGGAGAAACATAGCATAAAAAGAAGTGAATGTTTTATTAACTTTATCTCTTGTTTCCTACACCGAGTTTAAACTCAGTGGGATTAGAGATTTGGTTAATGGATCAATGTCAAGTTCTATATCAGAATAAATGATGCATGAGGAGAAAAATGGTTAAGGGCCTAAGTAGTGGGCCTAAAAATTGGAAGAGTTGCATAACACAAGGGGAGCAATCTATATCCTAATCAGATGAAAGATCTCAATGGGATATGAAGGATGAATGTTTATGTTCATCAGGAATGATTTGGGGGCAAGAAGCAACATACAGGTTTTTCAAGATTATTTATTTTGTTTTAATAATATGGTATCAGCTAACTATTTTTAGGATACTAGGAAGCTGCAAGAGAAAATCAAAGGTGCTTCAACCAAAATCTAATAAATTAGTTGAAACAAATGACATCATTGAACAATGACACAGTGAAACGTTTTTTGTTAAAAGTGTGGAAGTTGTAAGAGACTCAAGGAGATCATAAGTGGCTGAAGTTGATTTATAAGATGATACTGATAGTGAGTATGAGGAAGTAAAATCCTTATCTGCACAAAAGCCAAAGAGTCGAGCTGAAATTTACAAGAAGAATATCATTGGTGACTAGTAAGCTCCAGTTCAGACAAGGAGAATGAAATCATTGTATCAAACATCTTTTCTATCTCTGGTTGAGCCGAAATGCTTTGCTGATGCAGCTGAAGATGAAAACTGGGTTCACACCATGAATGAAGAGCTTGATCAGATTGAGAAGAACCAGACATGGGGGATTGTTTCGAGACTAGTAGATAAGAATGTCATCTGGACTAAATGGGTCTTTCGCAACAAGATGAATGAAGATGACATAGTGGTTAGAAACAAAGCATGGCTAGTGTGCAAAGGATACTCCCAGATAGAGGGAATAGATATTGATAAGACATTTTCACTGGTTGCAAGGCTGGAGACAATCAAATTATTCCTAGACATTACAGTGCAACAGAAGTTCAAAGTGTTCTAGATGGATGTAAAATCTGCATTCCTGAATGGAGTTCTGGAAGAAGAGGGGAATATTGAGCAACCAGATGGTTTTCTCATTCATGAGGATGAGAACAAGGTTTGCAGACTGAAGAATACATTGTATGGGCTGAAACAGGAACCAAGAGCATGGTACTCAAGGCTTGATCAGTACTTGAAGAAGCTTGGTTTCCAGCATAGAGGAGTTAATTACAATATCTATTTAAGTAATGACAGTAATCAAAGGATTATGGTGTTGGTTTATGTCGATGACATAATATTTGGTGACACAAGGCAGTAATGGAACATTCATTTCTCAATCCAAATACGAAAAGGAGGTTTTGAAAAGATTTTGGAATGGATAATTCCAAGGAAATGAAGACTCTGATTGCTACCCGGATGAAATTATCAAAAGATAATAGTGGCAGGGCAGTTAATATCACTGAATACAGGCAGATTATCGGCATTTTACAGTACCTAATAGTAAAAGACCTGATATTGTTTTTTCCACATGCCAAGAAGCACGTTACCAAAGCAATCCAAAAGAAATCCACATTCTCTCAGTGAAAAAGAATACTTTGGTGTATCAAATGCACCGTGGATTTCAGTCTGATGTTTAATGACAAATCTCAATCAGGGTTATTGGGTTACAGAGATGCAGATTGGACCGGATCAGCAAATGACAGAAAATCAACGTCAGGAGGTTCATTCTATCTTGGTGGATTGTGTATTTCTTGGCTAAGAAATAAGAAAGATTTCATTTCATTGAGAACTGCAGAAACTGAGTATATTGCGGCCACTCAAGCGTGCACACAGTTATTGTGGATGAAGCAGCATATTGAAGATATGGGAGTTGAAGTGAAGTGTCCGATCGGAATCCAGTGTGATAACTCAAGTGCTATCAATATTATCAAAAATACAGTTCATCACTCAAGGACAAAGCACATTGAGATCAAGTATCATTTTATCAAGGAGAAGGTTGAGCAGGGAATCGTGAAGTTAGAGTATGTGCCTACAGAGCTACAGGTTGCAGACATTTTGACAAAGGCCTTACCCAAGGATGCTTTTCAGAGGCATCAACTAGCTTTGGGAGTCCAGTCGACTCCCCACACTTAAAAGATTGTGGATGTGGACCCCCCCCCCTCCCCTCTCTCCCTGAGGTATGATGTGTTTTTTCCAAATGTGCTGATATGTGTTCTCTACTCTGTTACAGGGTGCAAAGGAGTGTCCTTTGGGTTCATTGAAAAAGGGGGAGAAAATAGTGATTATTCAATGGGGATATAATGTGGTAATTTTATAAATCCTGATTGATATGGGGAGAAGCTGACAGGTGGAGCAGCGAGATAGGGGGGTGCAATGAGATAGGGGGAGAGTATCAAATCTCACGATGCTTGAAGTGATCGATCAAAGAATAGATATCACGATAGCTGAGGATCATGATAAAAGCAGAAGAGTGGTGTTGGAATGTGTTAAGAATATTTCAAAAAATTGGTATCAGTTTGGTGTCAATAATGGGTGTCAGAGATGAAGTGATTCATTGATGAACTTTTCATTTACTCTTGTTTCTCACGCCAAACATTTCTCATGTGGGCTTAGAGTATGTGTTGATTAAATCTTTGATCGTTATCGGAATCTCTATAGGCGAATGGTGGATGAATAATTAACGATATATATTTTTATGGAAGAGTTGTCAACACACCCAAAGGGGGATATTGTTAGGCAAAAATCAGTCATAGTATCATTGAAGCATTTTTGAGGTGATTGTGTTTGTTGACAAAGTGGACATATGTGTTGTGATTGTTGACAAAGCAAACCATGACATAAAAATTTGTTGACAACGAGGATTTCATGGTGGAATGTCGAGTTCAAGAGCTGTGTTTAACAATCAATGTTAGATTCAAGAACGTTGACAAAGGAATGGATGATCTGGAGGCGGTAAAAAAAGATAAGATACATGGTGGCATCATTTTCCAGTGTGCCAAATTTTTGGGCATGAAAATCGACAATTGAAGAAAAGTGGTTTTTTGCAAAGGGACTTGCACGTAGTGTACTTGAAGAAGAGGAAACTTGTGCACCATATGTTTTTAAAGATCAGAGCATCAAAATATGGCAAAGGGATAAGAGGTGACCAAGTTTTAGAGTTGGTCGCGCAAGTGATTTTCGCGGCAGAGACTTGCGCGCCGAAACTTGTGCACCAAGGGGAGACTTGCACGCCGTCGCGCAGGGTGTCCAAATGCCTATAAATACAGGTCGACCCCTCCTCATTCAGTGCAGATTTCAACACTTATAAAAATCAGAGCTCTCATCGCACAGGTGTGGTGGTCACGCAAGTGGTGTGTGGTCGCGCAAGTAGAAGTTGTGCTCCAGGTGATAGTTGTGTGCCTAAGGCGGTTTTGGGTGAGAAAGGAAGTGAGTCGTGCAGGTTTTGAGTTGTAGAAGATGGCGTCACGCAAGTGGTTTGGTGACACTTGTGCGCCAAATTTTGAATAAGCATGAAAGTTTTTGATTGCACGCCAATATTGGTTTGGGCGTAAAAGGGTGTGTGTCGCGCAAGTTTGGATTTGTAGAATCTTGTGTCGCGCAAGTGGTTGAGAAGGACTTGTGTGCCAGTTTTGACTTTCCCATCGAGACTTGCGCACTGGCTTAGAGAAGGGCGCCAAGTAAGGTTATTTCACGGCAGTGGTTCAGGGCTGTGTGGAAGCTGGAAGATTGCCTGATACCCTTAGTACAAAGAGAGATTCATCTACAGGTGAATGTTGGACTTCAATAGAGCATCTACATACAATGGAGGATGCATTCATTAGTGATAATGAAGAGACCTGTATTTCTATAAACTGTGAGTGGATCCTTTCCAGATCAGTGACCAAAGTAAGAGTAAAGAAGGTGATCCTTTCCACTGACAGTGAGCCAAAGAGAGAGAAACAGGGAGTGACCCCTGGCAAAGCAGTGAGCTGACCCTAAACCTTGTAAAGGCAGTGAGCCTGGGCATAGAAGTGATCTAGCCCGAACCTTGTAAATAGTTGTGTGCTTTAGTGGATTTGGTACAGAGGAAAAACACCATTGTATGCTCCTTGGAAGTAGACCAGTGAGGGTGAACCACGTAAAAATCTCTATGTCTGCCTTATTACTTCCCTACATTGATTTAAAGCATTATCATCAGATAAAGAAGAAAAGAAGTGGTCATAATAAACACACAAATGCAAACAAAGTGACCCTTTTAATAACGAATTCAAGATCCAGTGGGGCAGGAAGAAATTTGAAAAAGAATATCCATACCCTGATTCACCCCCCCCCCTCTTAGGGTATATAGGCCCCTATTGGTCCTAACAAATGGGGCTCTCTAAAACACCGAATTAATTTTCCAATGTGTGATAATGCTTGAATGGGGTAACACCAAAGGCATTGAATTCTACCTAAACAAAGGGTAATGAAGTTTTTGAATCACAATGAATGATATATAGAACACAAAGGGGTGGTATGATGACATAGGATAACTACTAACCAAGTTTGAAACACAGAATCCATTATTGTTTTTTTGAGGATTGGGACAAAGAAATGAGAGTCGACTACTAACCATGTTTGAAACATTAGACCTATTTCAAAATTACATCCAAATTCGTCCAGGTCATGTTCCCAATATGGTATGTAAGTTAGTGTAGCATGGAACCATTCCATCAAGGGGGGCCATTTAGACATTAAAGATGATAAGGATCTAAATAAAGAGGCACATGAAGCTTATATATGAAGTGATGGAATGTTCAAATGATGTTCAACCCACATGGGATTACACCACCATGGATTTAATCATATTGAGTAGTAGTATCATTCTGAAAAAAGTTCAAAATAATCTTCTAGGGGGAGAATCGTCCCAGTTTCTGAGTGACGGTTGAAGACCATGAATGATGCAGTAGGTGAGTGACACCGAAGGAAAGATCTCCTCAGGAAAGGGTCTAAGATGCCCTATAGTGATATGCTATGCATTAGAAATGATAAACATGCAGTTTAACATCTTATGGTGAGGAAGTTATAAACACAGTTTAATGTCATGTAGTAAGGATGTTGGACATGCAGTTTAACATCATATGGTGAGGATGTTGGACATGCAGTTTAATGTCATATATTAAGGATGATGTATCACACATTTTGACATCATGTGATTGGGATACGATGTGTGGGTATTATGTACTAATCTACCCATCATTTATTCCACATTTCAGGCCAACATAGAATCGCATCTCCATTACATGGGGTAGGGTTATAGTTCAATGTCATGTGAAAGGATGTGTGTGAACTAGAGTGAATGAAACCCACTCAGCCTCTATGGCGGGGGTGTATGAGGGTAGCATAATCGGGGTAATCCCTGGAGGGGCCTATTAAGAAAATGAAGTTTAGAAGAAATTTAAACACAAAAAATAATCTGGGGTGAGTCACACTAAGTTTAAGGAAATTATACTTGGACCAAGACACTAAGTTTAAGGTTAAAAAGTTTGGATCATGAATCTTAGTTTAAGGTCATAGACTTTGGAATAATTGTTGAGCATCCTAAAAGGATATGTATAGTGCGTCAAATTAACAAACATGAGGTGAATTGTGATCCAAGGGACCAAACTCCACATGACACATTACTAATGGGACTAACACACATTTTAAAGTCATGATTCTTGGACTTGAACTCCTAGTTCAGGGTCATAGAGCTAAACCAATGGATAATACCCCAAAAAGACATATGTATTGTGGCATAGTGACAACCAAATGTGAAATAAGTTCCAAGGGAGGCCTAACACACACAACACCTTCCTAGCGGGTCTCTCACATAGTTTGAATCCATGATGCTTTAACTTGGACTCATAGATTAAGGTTATAAATTTTTTACCATGGACACCCTAAAGTGTTTTTCATCGAATAATGGAGTAGTGTCCCAATGTGAAAGGAGGTACATGGGAAGCCCACACACCATGTGAAATAAAAGGGGAAGGTTGAAAATAGTTTAAGTTCGCGGTGCTAGGACCTTGGATCCTAGTTTAAGGTCGTGGAGTTTAGACCAATGGAAAATAGTATAAGTTAATAATTTTCGGACCTAGGGCTTCTGTGTCTTTAAGGAATGTGTGAAATACTGAGGGAAGGTAACACAATGTTAAGGGATGGACCTAGGATTCCACCTAATGCCACAATGAATATTCTCAAGACAATTTGAAGATAGTTTAAGGTCATGATTCAAAGATAATGAATCTTAATTTACAGTCATAGAGATTGAACTATAGGGTACATACATCTCAACTATTATTGAGGAAACCTCCTCCTGACTACTAAGACCACATTATCCATGCTCAACATGAGAAAAAAAAGTGGTATAGTGTTCCCATAGTTTTCAGGGGAGAACACAATGATGGTGGAAGTGGAAAAAATCACATGAAGGCTAATAAAACATCACATACATGGATCATAATAGAGGGGACAAATCGACGAATGGGTAACAACAATTTACCATGTTTTAAAAACAAGTTATAAACCTTTTTTGGTTGGAGATGAGGTGAACAAATATAGGATCAACCATTGATCATGTCCAAAACACTAGAGCCATTGTTTACTAATGAAAATCCTTTGATGCGTGAACCTAGGATGGTAGATAAGCCAGTGTGGCTTGAGACCATTCTATTAGGGACACTCTTCAAATAAGGTGGATGATGATTACCCAAATCAAAAAAAAATCATGAAGAACATAGATGAATGTTTGTGTGGATGAGATTCAAGCCTATACTAGAGGGAAAAGACCCTAATGTGAGTCGATGGTAGTTCTAAGACTAAGATGATATATCTATATATCACTATATATCCCATAAGAATGGGAATAAAGCCACACATAGTTCTAATGCACAACATGTGTGACATCCTAACCTATTTTCCACTAAACTGATGCTCCAATATGGTTCTCCACAAGCCCTAAAGCACACCTCTCCATACTTGATAGGCTTTTGACAAATAGTTAGGACCTAGTGTGTTTCCATGGAGAGACTATTCCATCATATCAGAGTAAAAATAGCATAAATATCTACATATCATTGAATTAGTAAATAAACAGAGTGAAGAAGTAGTAAATAAACTAAAATAGATCATGTTGTAGTAATAAATGAAATGTTATAAAATCCCTAACATCTATGTCATACTTACAACACTGGTTACTCAATGGGATGACCAAACATATAGGAATACACAAAAGAAACTGAAATAAAATTACAAGGATCTACTACTTACACTGAGTTATACCACATACCTGATCTCCAAGAAACCTATGAGATACATCAAACCAATCATAAGAATCTACAAAAGCAACACCAATCGATAATACAAATCTAGGACTTATCTCTATCCATAATGCTGTCAGTTCACAACCTAAAAAAGAAGACATAAGGTTTGCACACACATTGAGGTACACATATAGGGGTGACAAATAATATCAGCATACACCCCAATGATGAAACTACAAATATGCTATCATAAGTTCTGGATCATGCAATATTCTCACCATAGCTGAGACACAACTAGAAAAATGAACAAAATAAATCAAGTGAACCCATAATCAATCCCTATATCCATGATCTAGGTCAACTCGGTAAGGTTTTTCCTTTTATATCCATATTTATATTTTTTTGTTTTTTTAGTAAGAAGCAAGTCTTCATATAACTAAAAAAGGAAACATGGGTTACAATAGTCTGAAAGAAGGAAGATTACATTTATTTATGTATATATATCCATATATATATATACATGATTAAGGTCAATTAAATAACATAAATCATCACCAGTCGATCCTAGGATCCATAATCTCAATCTTCTAGACAACCTATGAAAGGCCATTTAGTGGGATGTCATACCACTCATGCCAAGTGTCATTAAGTTGATTTCTAGATACATAATCACAAATGACAATACATGATTTGATAGGTGTTCGAGATTTATCTAAGGAAGCTATGTCACCATAGGGGGATACTCATCCTAACCCTAGGTTCTCCCATACTTTCCTCCAATCAATATAATGATGGATTCCAAGTAGTATCTATGCATCCTTAAATTGTCACTGAGATGGATGTCAAACCACTCATTCTATTTAAATCAATTTCATTATATGGTCCCTAGGTCCTAATCAGTACGAACTCATGACATTTCAATTCAGATAATCCTAAAGGGTCAAACCCTTAGGCAATGTATAAGGAGAGCTCACCAGTGAGGCTTCATTCGACCCCTCAAAGTCTCTGATCAAGGGGAGTCTAATTGTCCATATCTCCCAAGAGAGTATAACAATTCATGATTATCTCAATGATGTGGAACTCTATGTCAAAATCTATGATCATGTAGTTGATCAGGGAGAGAAAAATCATCCCCATACCTCGGGAGACCATATTCATCCATGAGTATAATCAATAGGTATTCCATGAAAAAATTGAGGAGAACATAATCATCCTCCTTAAACTATAATACAAGGAGATTATAACCATCCTTAGCATACAATAAATTGAATATATTGGAATCATACTCAACAACATAATCATGGATGTGAATAAATCTAGACATAAATGGATCATAATTCGGATCCTAAAAAGCATATATGGGCATCCCAACATATGAAAAATATGGATCCCGAGAAATTTGTATGGGAATCCAAAAGATAAAACGAAAATATATCACATATGGCATATCTTCCATAAACCAGGAATCATCTCTAGCTATCACAAATACATTATCAATAACTAGGTGAAACATAAATAAAAGAGTGATGGTGGAAAAACGCATAAAACTACCACTACTTTCATAGCCTCATGGTATTAAAAACATGGTATAGGTTCAGTGTTTACACCCTATACCATTTAAACCCAAAACTGATGTAGTAGCTCAGGGATAGTCATACATCAAGTCATCCATTAGGTCCCTCAAGTCATATTAAATTTAATGATTTCTACTTAGGATAGTCTAAGTATGTAGATAAATGAGGAAATCCCTCTTGAGATCCTCTATGGTCAAACATAAGTTAAGGAATAGAAATAAAGATCCTTATCAGAGTAGGTAAATATAAGTAATTCTACATGGGGTCCTTGACAGTAATCAAACAAAGGCATCCTACACGAGATCCTTATATTGGTATAGGTAAAGGGATCTTACAAGGGATTTCCTAGGTTAGCATGAAAGTGAAGGAATCCTAAAAGGGACCTTTGGTTCTAGATAAGAAGATAGAGGTGTCCTATAGGGTATCCTCTAGGTTGAAATTTAAGGTGAGGAATCCTATAGGGGGTCCTAAGAAACAAATAACCTCATGAACTCCTAGGCCATAAGGGAACATATTGAAAGAGAGATATCTACAGGGGGAAAATCTGTTAGAACCATGGTCATATTTGCATGAATTGGAGAATGGTTTGTGTTTGTTGTCAATCCTCAGAGGAAGTTCAGAATGTGTTCCAGCAAAGGACTCATACAGGTCAAACAGATAATAGTATTGAAGATGACACCATTTTCCTATGTTTTCCATATTTATGGACCTCAAAACCGACAAAAGGGGAAAACAATGATTTTTGGGAAAGAGACTTGCGCGTTGGGTATTTGTCGCGCAAGTGACTTGCGCTCTGAGAGAGGAATTGCGCGCCAGTGCTTAGGAGGATTGGAAAGTTTCAAGTCATATATTTTTGTAAATTACAACTTCAAAATATGGAAAAGGAAAGAGGTTCACACAATTATTGGTTGGGTCACTCAAGTGAGTAACACGACAGAGGCAAGGGCGGTTGGAATTACGCACCGAAACTTGCACGCCGGGAGGAGGCTTGTGTGCCACCACACATGGTGTCGAGTTTACCTATAAATAGAGAACCACCCATCCTCATTTGAAAAGGAGTTTGAGACTTAGAGAAATTCAGTGCTCCCGTCGTGCAGGTGTAGTGGTCGTGCAAGTGGTTGTGGGCCGCACAAGTATAAGTTGTGTGACAGTTGTTTACTGTGCGTCCAAGGTGGTTTGGGTGAAAAGGAATGTGTGTCGCGCAAGTTTGAAGGTTTTAATGTGAGTGTCACGCAAGTCGTTGAGGTGGACTTGCGTGCCAGTTATAACTTGTGTGCCATCTTTGAAACTTGTGCGCCGGCATAGGGAAGCGCGCCTGGTGTTGTTGAAGTACACCCATCTTTTTGAAACTACACGAAAGCTGTAATATTGCTCGATACCTTTGGTGAAATGTGAGTTTAGTCTATGGGTTAGAGTTGGACTTAAACAGATCATCTACATACAATAGAGGATGCATTCTTTTGTAATGATGAAGAGACCTTCGCGTCGATAAACTGAGTGGGACTTCACCAAGGGCAGTGAGCTAGGGGAGTCAACGGGAGTGACCTGAGGGACGCAGTAGGCTATACCAGAACTTTTGTAAAGGTAGTGATCCTAGGACAGAGTGACTGTTCTCAGACCATTGTATTCCACATCTAGTGAAGAATATTGGAATTTGGTACGACCGATAACCCGTCAGCGTATGCTCCTTGGACGTAGCCCTTAGTGGTGAACCGAGTAAAAAGTGTTATGTTTTCTCTTTGCATGTGAATGTTTGATTGTTTTTCATTTCCATCATACAGGTCAAACTATTTTTTACCAACGTGGGAACAAGATTGAAAAATTATAAAAGAAAAAAGTTTACACCCTGATTCACCCCTCCCCTCTCAGGGTGTCTTGAGGTCCTTCAAGTGGTATCAGAGCCAGGTTATTGGTGTTTGATCTGTTTTTTACCATCATGGGAAATTCAGCCAGTGTTAGAGGAGTTCCCCTATTAATGGAAGTAATTTTCATATTTGGAAGAACAGAATGAGATCTCATCTAAGATCCCTTGGAATGGATGTTTTATTTTCCACCATTCAAGGTATACATGTTACTGATCCAACAGGGCTGGCTATGAATGATGCCGATAAGAAAATTCTTGATGCTAATGCTAAAGCGCAGAATTCTCTCACCGCAGCCCTTTCTGATCAGATCTACCTAAAGGTGATGAGTTGCACCTCAGCAAAGTCTATGTGGGGTAAACTTGAAAATATTTATAAAGGAGATAACAAAGTGAAGGAGGCGAAACTACAAGTCTTACACAATAGGTTTGATGATCTGAAGATGCATCCTGATGAGAATGGAAACTCTTTCTTCAATCGAATTACTGAAGTGGTTGGAGCAATTCGGGGTCTAGGTGAAGAAATCAAGGACATTGACATTGTAAAGAAAATATTAATAAGACTTCCACCCCAGTACAATGCAAAGGTATCATCCCTTGAGGAAGGAGATCTTTCCAAACTTTCTTTGGATGATCTATTGATTAGCCTAGTGGCATATGAAATGAGAGTCAAACCAGAAGATGCTACTACACGAGTAAGTAAGGAAATGGCATTCAAATCAATAGAGAAACTGAAAATTTCAAAATATAGTAGTGGTGAAGATGATGGGGAAAAAGAAAATCTTTCTCTCATTGCCAAGAAGTTCCAAAAAGGAAAAAGTAAATTCAAAGGGAAGTTACCTCTTCCTTTCTTTCGCTGTGGAAAAGTTGGTCACATTGCTTATTAGTGCTTAAGAAAGATTGATGATGATGATAGCGATGCTGAAAACATTGAGAAGCCTCATAAAAGGTTTTTCAAGAAAGGAGACTTCAAATCTAGAAAGAAAGTTTTGAAGAATAATTTTGTCTGTGAAGAGGAATAAGATGACAATGAATTCTGTGATGAAGAAGAACCAGAATTTAAAACTAGGAATCATGCTTCCATGATGGCCACTATTGAATAATTAGAAGATATTGGTGGAGAGAATCTGTTGAAAACTAGTGCAGATCCAAAGTTGCAACTTAATGATGCTGTTAGTAAGCTTAAGATTAAATGTAAGAGTTGAAATAAGTGGAAATTAATTGTAGATGATTCAACTGAATATGTTGATCAACTTGAAGCTGAAATTGAATGACTAGAAGAATTTGTGAAAGCATAGTCTAAAATCCTTGAAAGCAATGACAATGTAGTGGATCTATAGCTGAGAATTGAAGAGCAGGGAAAGGTTATCAATGACCTCAAATCCAAACTGGAAGAAAAATCCAAGACTATTGAGGGTCTTGAGGAAGAAGTTGTTATTCATAGGAGTAAACTTGAGAATGAATCAATTTCAAAAGAATCATGGAAGAAAATACAGTTTGGAAGATTCTCAGATTCAAAATTACTGGCAAGAACCAAGTGTGGTTCAGATGGGGTTGGGAAAATCTTGAGTGATCAAAGACCAGCTAGCATGGGAAAGAGTGGAATTGGCTGTGAAGCTCATACATCAACTTCTGGAAGTAAAGAGAGCCAAAAGAAAGACAAGATGAAAGTTGGAAATGTTGAAACATTGCCTGTAGTGCTGAAAAAGAAACCCTCAATCCAAAATAAAAGGAGAACTGAAAATTATCCTCAAACATTCATAAATGAGAGAAATTCCAACTATTCTCTCAAGGAAG
Source organism: Viscum album (assembly GCA_963277665.1). Classification (NCBI taxonomy): domain Eukaryota; kingdom Viridiplantae; phylum Streptophyta; class Magnoliopsida; order Santalales; family Viscaceae; genus Viscum; species Viscum album. Next base: position 1,837,792,105 of record OY728161.1, read on the forward strand.
AAGTCAGGAGGAGAAATTAAAGTGAGAAGACATTTCCTCTCATGAAGTGTCAGTTCTGTGGTTATCTAGGCCATACCATGTCATATTGCGAAAAGGAAAGAAGCCACCTGAATGAGGAAGATCTAGGACGTCAACAAAGGAGACTAGCTTCATATCCTCCATCTTATAGAAGAAACAATTTCAATGGATATTGTTTTCATCGTTCTAACTTTGGTCATAAGGATGTTAATTATAGGCAGAGAAGGGGCATGGACGCCTCATACCAGAGTTCAAGACAAGTCAAATCTCATCAAAAAGATAAGGTTGCTCTTTCAAACAGGTTTTCTCCTCTCAAAAATGACTTCGACTATGAAGAACCAATGTACACAAATGAGATAATTGAAAGGCCAGCAGTGCTTTATACTCAATCCAATGTCTTACGGAAAGAAAGGAAGAAAATTGAGAAATCCAACCCTGTAGAGGTGTCCCTCAAAGCCACACAAATCAATAGTACCTGGATACTGGATAACGGTTTTTCATCTCATATGACAGGTAATGTTGGCCTATTAACAGATATCAAAAGGAAGTTTGATGGTACAATACGATTTGGTGATGATGGAGCTCTGAAAATCAAAGGCAATGGAAGTACTGAATTAGCTAATGGAGAGCTAAAGATGACTGAAGTCCTTTATGTAGATGGCCTACTTCATAATCTTCTTAGCATGAGTCAACTCTGTGACTTGGGACTTATAGTTACTTTTAATCAGAAAGGCTGCACTATCAAGGGAAAGACAGAAAATTCACTTATGAAGGGATGAAAAACAAAAGGCAACTTGTATCAGGTTGATAGTAAAGAAAATGTTTGTTACATGATGGTTGAAGAAGAAAACAATTTGTGGCATCGAAGACTGGGACACATGAATCAACAAGACATGGAGAAAATATCAAAATTGAGGATTTTCATGGACATTCCCAACCTGAAGCATGAGTGTGAAAAGTCTTTTGATGCTTACATTCATGGAAATCTGGTTTGCAGCTCATATCGGCCAAAGAAGAAAAGGGCATCTCATCTTCATGATCTAATTCATATAGATGTATGTGGGCTGATAAATATTGCCGGAACTCCTAGAGAAAGGGACTTTGTCCTTTTCATAGATGATTATAGTAGAATGTCTTGTGTTATGTTCATTCACAGGAAACGACAAGTGCTTGACTGCATGAAAACATATCGGCGAATCCCCAAGAATGATACAGGACGAACAATCAAAGTGTTGTGATCTGACAATGGAGGAGAATACACGTCCATTGAATTTGAAAATTACCTGTAGAAGCATGGGATACAACATGAGGTAGTTGTTGTGAGAACTCCACAACAAAATGGAGTTGTTGAACGTAGGAATTGATAGGTGAACAATATGGCACGAACTATGCTGATGGAGAGTCGTATTCCACGACATTACTGGAAAGAGGTTGTTCAAGCTGATGTGTACATTCAAAATCAAACAGGACTTTATATGGGTGAGATGAATACACCATATGAATTGTGTCATGGAAGGATGCCCTCTTTGAAATACTTTCGTGTTTTTGGTAGTAAATGCTTCATTAGAAACAAAGAAGGAAATCAATGGAAGTATGGTGACAATGCAGATGAAGGAATTTTCCTCGGATACTTGATGAACAGCAAAGCCTACAAGTGTTTCAACAGGAATTTAAGAAGGATTGTGGAAAGCAATGATGTTAAGATAATTGAAGAGAAAACCAAAAATGCTTCAAGGACACCTTATGATGATATGATAGAAAGTGAAGAAGAAAGTGAACCTATAGAAAATACAAATACAGAAATAGAAGAAGCTATACAAAACACTCAGCAGTTGCATCATGATGTTGACTCAGAAGAAGAATCTGAAGAAGAAACTATGGCTAGAGAAAATGAAACTGAACCTTGCAAGAGAAATCGAAGAGCTGAGATTGATCAATCCAACATAATTAGGGACAGGAGTGTACCCACCCAAACAAGGAGGATGGGGAATAACACGCAATCTGTATTTCTTTCAGTTGTGGATCCATCCTCATTTGAAGAAGCTGCAAAGGATGAATCATGGGTGAAATCCATGAATGAAGAGTTATATCAGATTGACAAGAATCAGACATGGGTTCTTGTCCAGAGACCCGAAGGTCACAATGTGATTAGTACGAAATGGATCTTCAAGAAGAGGTATTATGATCATGGGAGTGTTATTAGAAACAAGGCTCGACTAGTATGTAAGGGATATTCCCAGATTGAAGGTGTTGATGTTGAAGAAACCTTTGCTTCAGTGGCTAGACTGGATCCAATCAAGTTGTTCCTTGACATGGCTCTCCAAAGAGGATATAAAGTATATCAAATGGATGTCAAGACATCATTCTTAGATGGTATACTCGAATAATAAGTCTACATTGAACAACAAGTGGGTTTTCTTCTTGGTACTGACGAATCAAAGGTCTGTAAACTAAAAAAAGCACTTTATGGCTTGAAACAGGCACCACGAGCATGGTACTCCCAGCTGGACTCTTATCTCAAGAAGCAAGACTTCAAAAGAGGAGGATTAAATAACAATATATATGTGAAGAATTATCCAAAAGATAAATTCATGGCTCTAGTCTATGTTGATGATATCATATTTGGTGGAAACAGGAAGAAATCAGTGGATGAATTTTCCAATCACATGAAATTAGAATTTGAAATGTCCATGATTGGGGAGATCACATATTTCTTGGGGCTGCAGGTGATTCAAAAGAAAGATTACACTTTCATTTCTCAGGAAAAGTATGCAAGAGAGCTGCTGAAAAAGTTTAATATGCAAGACTCCAAACCAATGTGAACTTCGATTACAGTTGGAACTAAACTTGGAAAGCATGAAGATGAGACCTCTATAGATCCCACCATGTACTGGAGGATCATTGGGAGCCTACTGTACCTGACAGTGACACGGCTAGATATTGTCTTTTCCACATGTCTTGCAGCCCGCTTTTAGAGTAATCCAATGGAGGAACATATGGCAGCAGTAAAAAGAATCATGAGGTATATTCAAGGTACTCACAATTATGGCTTATACTTTGCTGCAGGAAGGGACATTGAATTATAAGAATTTTCTGATACTGACTGGGCTGGCGATGTAGTGGATAGAAATTCCACCAGTGGTGGAGCATTCTATATTGGGAAAAAATGTGTTGGACGGTTGAGCAAGAAACAAGAAAGTACTTCTCTTAGTACTACTGAAGCTGAGTATATCTCTACCACAAAGGCATGCACTCAACTGCTTGGATGAAGCAACAACTAACAGATATTGGTGATGAGGTGAAGTAACCAATGGTAATTTACTGTGATAAAAAGAGCGCAATTGATCTTACGAATAATCCTGTCCAGTATTCTCGTACAAAACATATTGAAATCAGGTATCACTTTATCAAAGAAAAAGTTGAGCAAGGAGTGATTAGAATGGATCATGTGGGAACTGATGAGCAAGTGGCTAATATTCTGACCAAGCCCCTGCCAGTGGCTGTGTTTGAGAAGAATCGGTTGAACCTTATTGTTCAGCCATCTCCCAGTGCATAAGGAGGTTATACAATACCCCTCTCCCCAGTTATGTTAACTGTTTTTTAATCTTTTTATGGATGTGATGTCGGTTTTTGGGGGAGATAATTTCTAAGGGGAGTGTGTTTTGAGTTGAACAAGGAACAATTACCGATCTCTGGGTTTAATGTAAATGGGTGAGAAAGGAATAAATTCAGACATTTTTAGGCATGTAATGCTTCTGTGACACTGTAAGATAATTTCTTGGGCATCATTGAGATTTCCAAAACAAGGGAACCCAAGTCAAGATTTATCTCTTGTTTTTTACACCGAGCATTGCTTATGTAGACTTAGAGTGTTGGCTGAGTTGATTCTTTCATTTTGGGTCTGCATGTGGATGGTGATCTATTGAATTTATTTATTGATTGCTAGCAAACCCAAAGGGGGAGATTGTTGGAACCATGGTCATCTTTGCATGAATTGGATAATGGTTTGTGTTTGTTGTCAATCCTCAGAGGAAGTTTAGAATGTGTGCTAGAAAAGGAGTCATACAGGTCAAGCAGATAATATTATTGAAGGTGACACCATTTTCCAGTGTTTTCCATATTTCTGGACCTCAAAACTGACAAAAGGGGAAAAGAATTCTTTTTGGGAAAGAGACTTGTGTGCCGGGTATGTGTCGCGCAAGTGACTTGCGCGCCGAGAAAGGACTTGCGCACCGATGCTTCAGAGGATTGGAAAGTTTCATGCCATATTTTTTTGTAAATTATAACTTCAAAATATGGAAAAGGAAAGAGGGTCGCGCAAGTATTGGTTGGGTCGCGCAAGTGAGTTGCACGACAGATGCTAGGGCGGTTGGAGTTGTATGCCGAAACTTGAACGCCGAGAGGAGGCCTTGCAGCACCGCGCAGGGTTTCGAGTTTTCCTATAAATAGAGGACCACCTCTCCTCATTTTCAATGGAGTTCGAGACTTAGATAAATTTAGTTCTCCCGTCGCACAGGTGCAGTTGTCGCGCAAGTGGTTGTGGGTCGCGCAAGTATAAGTTGTGCGACAGTTGTTTGCTGCGTGTCCAAGGCAGTTTGGGTGAAAAGGAATGTGTGTCGCTCAAGTTTGAAGGTTTTAAAGTGAGTGTCACAGAATTCGTTGAGGTGGACTTGTGCACCAGTTATAACTTGCACGCCATCTTTTAAACTTGCGCACTGGCATAGGGAAGTGTGCATGTTGTTGTTGAAGTATGCCCATCTTTTTGAAGATGCACGAAAGCTGGAAGATTTCCTGATACCTTCGGTGAAAAGTGAGTTTAGTCTATGGGTGAGAGTTAGACTTCAACAGAGCATCTACATACAACATATGATGCATTATTTTGTAATGATGAAGAGACATTCACGTCGATAAACTGAGTGGGACTTCACCAAGGGCAGTGAGCCAGGGGGAGTCAACCGGAGTGACCCGAGGGATGCAGTAGGATATACCAGAACATTTGTAAAGGCAGTGAGCCTGGGACAGAGTGCCTGTGCCTGAACCATTGTAATCCACAGCTAGTGAAGAATAGTGGAATTTGGTATGACTGACAACTTGTCGGCGTATGCTCCTTGGACGTAGCCCTTAGCGGTGAACCAAATAAAAATTGTTGTGTTGTCTCTTTTCATGTGAATGTTTGATTGTTTTTCATTTCCATCATATAGGTCCAACTAGTTTCTACCAACACGGGAACAAGATCCACATCTTTTAAAAGAAAAAGTTGACACCCTGATTCACCCCTCCACTCTCAGGGTGTCCCAGGGTCCTTCAAAATCTACATAATCATTGGTCAAGATATATTTCTCATGGACCATCTCATATCAATGTCTCCATATCATAAGATAAATGGATTATCTTATTAGAGGAAGAACCTCTCCATTTATGAAAATCACAAAACGCCACCTAGGAGTCCTTAAAAAACCTCAATGGTTATACCATCACGATCTATGATAAATAATACATATATTAGACTAATCATGAATCCAATTATTAATCATGGGTGTAAATATACTAAAAACCCTAAAACTAATAGAATGGTGAAGTACACAGCTTGTATACCTAGTACACATCATGTACCCCCAAATCCCCCACTGAAGTGTCTACGTCATTCGGACTTGGAATGTAAATACCCATGTACATTGTATGTTGATCTTATAAAAATCATATACCCTACATTGGATACATTCTCGTATACATCACATGGACTCTCTGTGTTCTTTTATTAGTTGTGTACCTCTACAAAGTGTACAACCCACACGGGGTTTGGTTGTGTTCCCTACATGGTCATTTCCCCTACACGGGATGTCTAGATGGGTACTTGACTACATGGTCGAGTCCAAGTACATAGTGTGTATACCCTATACATAGTGTATACTTCTAAAATATCATCTTCCCCATATAATAAGAATATAAGGAATTATTTCTCGAATCAACATCTCATATGATCAGGATTTGTGAATGCGGAACCCCTCAAATCAACCAAAACAACAGTTTTCACCTAAATATAATAGATTGACTCACAAGGGTTCTTAAGCAGACATAATAAGGGTATAAAAAAATTAATAATAAATCTATATGTATCTATGGAAAAAATTAAAAACATCATATCCATTATGAGTAATTAACCAAAGTTTTTCCCATTTCCATGATCCATGGCTACCCCAAGATAATCTGGATCATCCAAAATTTCTACAGCAGTATAACCCTCATCTAATATTTATATAAATCTCTCTACCTCTATCCATATCCTATATCTATTTTAGTAAAATACAAGGCCTCATGGAATGTGTTAGAGTCCATGGGAGAAAGAAAATAGAAGTAGTAAAGGAAAAAAAGAAAAGGAAAAGAAACGAGGGTGACCCAACCCCGATGCTCGACATGAGATTACTCCTCACTATGAAAAAGCTCCATGTTCTAGATTTAATGATGGAGAAAAAATCCCAATATTATTATCCATTAAAAAAATATAGCTGAACGAATCCACATGAATAAATTAATTTTTAATGAATTTGATATTTAAAAATTAATTATTCTGCTAAAATTCGAATAACTTGTAATTCCACCAAACTATTCACCTAGGGTAAAAACCCTATTGAGGGACCAATGGAGTGTTCAAAAAAATTATCTAAGATCATATTCTTGGGTAAAATGATTATTTGACCCCTTATAAGCAGCTAAGATAAGAAAATAAAATTTCTACTCAAAATTCTTGTTTGGAAAAATATGAGTCATTAAAATATCCCACCATAAACCTTATCCTCCCCAAGAAGCATTAGTGGTCAAATGTAGTTGTTCTCTAAACTTAAGAATCTACACATAAAAAAGATATCTTGACTATCTAAAAACTAGTAACATAGTGTGATCAATAGTCTCCTACACTGGAGACACTTAAATTGGACTGATCTAGTACTCCCCACCATAGGAATACCCTTATCTTCATCTCATAACCAAAATCGAAGATCAAAGGCCAATGGAAAATAATAAATTTCAACATAAAATGAGGGTCACCACCATTAAACGGCCAACAGTGAACTCCCCATCATATATCATACAGTATAACTCTCCTTGATCACAACTTCAATAGGTTCCATCATCAAGCAAGGAAGTAAAGTTAAATAAAAGAAGCTCTATGTAGATCCAATACTCTCTTAGTGTACTCATGTCAATATAAATATCATGCATGATTGTATCTAACTATAGATACACTAATATTCCATAAAATGGAATGTATTAATCTTCTGAGCCATGATCACATCAAACAAGGATATACTTTCCAAGGGAAAGTATTTAAAACATCAGCCTTTGGCTCACATCCAGCCACTCACTGATTCAAAATTTAAATAGTACCACACATAATTGATACATACCATCACCACCATAATCACAAACCCATGAATCATCCATCATAATGAAAATATAACCATGCTACATTGCATGATAATATCATTAATCTCGAAGCTCCCTTGTAACTCCTCTTCAAAATTGGAAAACTCACATGTGCCATGATTTAATCCATAACCGCCTACCACACAACATCATTTAAGATATCTAATAATAAAATGTGAAATTAATGGTCGACTAGGATAGGAACTCGAATAGTCATTTCCATATAATTTTTTCTTGATTCCAAATCACACTTGGTGGTTTCTCAGAAATAAAAGGCATCATCATGACTTTACCACAAAACATGATCACCAACTATGCATCAGTTTCATAACGAGTGTACAAAAAATATCACAACCTAATAAAGGCATCCACAAACCTCAATGCAACCTATCTTATATATGTTTCCCTATATCAAAATGAATTTCAACCTTCAAGGTTCTGATTCAAAACTAAGGGTTTTTTCTCTCTCAATTATCCCTATAGATAAATTCTCACAACTCAGTCACAAGGTCTAACCACCTTGCCCAATGATCAGACCTCTCTAAGGGAGGTGTAGATAAAACTATCCTAATAGGGTCAAAACTATCAACCTGGCCAACAAGGGAACTAATCTTCTATGAGAATCCTCATAAGGAACTACTTCTTAGAGGTCATGATACCAATGTAGAAGACATACATAACTAACACTCATCGAATTTACATATGTATTAACACCTCCTCAAGGACCAATTCACCAAAACAATTTATGTATTCATCAGTATCATACAATTATACCTAACTAGATAACCACAAATGAGGGTCAGTTAAGTACAATTTCATTCAAATATATGCAGGAAATTTCTGTATAGATTTTTATTGACACTTTAAATAACCAAACATAAGACAAAACACCCTACCTGGATTCCAACACATGGGAATCATGTGAACTCTCGACCTACTTGTGTCACTACACCTCTCGTACCTAAGGACTAACTCATTAGAATCACTGTCAAACATCTCAATTTCTATCCACATCACCTACCATCATATTGAAATATATATTTTATTCGGCATAATTGGGTAGATTGAAACTAGTAACCTATATGGGAAAACACACTTTATTTTTCTTGAAAATTTAAAAAATTGGTCTCTTTCATTAGTAAAATAACACAATAGTAGGCTAATAACATGTGAATCCTACATTCCAAATATGATGCATGATATGCCTCTTGTGTTTTCTAACCAAAAGTCAAAATCAATCATTGGCCTCTTGATAATGGCCAAGATCTTTTAATCCATAATGAATCATAAAATCCGCACAACATGTGTGTCACACAAAGTGAAAATCATATACAATAGAAACATAATAGATCATAAGAGTGATCCCTTATCCCACGATACTAGGACTTCTTACCAGGACAAGTGCTCTCAACACCCCAGTCCAATATCCATCACAGCTTCTAACACATTCCTAATACTCATCTCTATCATATCCCAAATATTAATAATTGGAAAATAAATATCTTTGATACATATTTGTAATATCCTGACCCGAATTCCAATTAACTGGTTCTCTGAGATAGTTTTACACTGGGCCTCAAGCATGACGATCCATATGCCAGAGGCTTCCGAATAGTAGTAAGGGTCTATGGTGTGTTTGTGGTGAGACTATTCCCCTATATCAGAGTAAACACAGTAGAAATATCTAGATATCATACAATAAGTAAGTAAATAGAGTGTAGAACAAGTAAATAATCTGAAATAAAACATTTTTTAATAATAAAATAACTCTATAAATACTAAACATCCATTTCACACATACAACACTAGTCACCCACTGGGCTGACCATACATTCAAAAGTAAATTGTGGAAATTGAAATAAAATTAAAAGTATCTACTAATAAATTATATCTAGACTAAATAATTGATCTCCAAGACCCTACCGAGCTACACCAGCTTAATAATAATAATCTACATTATTATCTCCACTCAATCATCCAACCCTGCACCTCAGGTCCATCGATCATGCAGTATGTGGTCAGCCTAAAAAAGAAGACGAAATGTCTTCACACACACTAAGGTGCATGTACATGGGTGAGAAACAATATTGTTACGCCAATCTAATGAAGAACCTATAAATATACTATCATAACTGAATGCTCATACAATATTCTTATCCTAGCCTAGACACAATTGGAATTAAAAACAAAATAAATCAAATGAAACCACAGTTGATCCCTTGTTCTGTGATCCGGGTCGAATGGGTAAGGTGTTTTCATGTATATCCATAATAATATATGAATATATATATATATATATATATATATATATATATATATTCCCATATATATATATATGTGTGTGTGTGTGTATACATGAGTAAGGTGAAGGAAATAGAATAAATCATCATCATTCAATCCTTGGTGCTGTAATCCCACTAATATGGGCATCCTATAAAAGGAAATTGAGTTGAATTTTGTGTTAATCATGATTTTTAGCATTATGTATATCTCAGGGTATATAATCCCAATTGAAAAAACTATTTTTTGGAGAATGGTACTATTGTATTTGAGAAAGATACATCACCAAATGCAGATACTCATCCCAACCTAGGGTTCACCCACACTCGCTGTGAGGACCCAACCCCAGAATACCCGGAGTTGGTGCCTTGAATCATGACATGTAGTTGTTAACAAAAACATGCACTGATAAATTACACATCATTTCCCATACAGAGGATCGAATTCGGTTAAGGTTCTGGGAAAAGAGTCACTTCTGTCAAGCTTCTTCAGCTGAAAACTGATACCTGAAAAATTTTATTCAAAAACATAGGGTGATCATACGAATGGCCAGTAAGGGGTTTTAAATAAAAATATATTAAAACAATAAAAATTTTGAAACATTATTTTCAAATTTTCTATAATACATTTTAAGAAATGCTGAAACACATGTATCATAACATATAAATTGTCTAAGAATTAAAAGAGAACTATTGAAAGAATACTGACAGGGTTACAAGGAAACATGGTTCAATTATAGACATGCTCATATGGTGTAAGAAGTAAAATACATTCCATGTGAAAATTGAAGTAAAAAATTAATTTCTAAGTGCATTACATGATCAGAGATGCGCTTAAATAAAAACATCAAGTTCATCCTTTTACTACTGAGAAACTTACATTGGCTAAAGGCTCTGAGTACAGCATAACACTATGCCATAACTTTTACTCCTGATTTTCAAGTAGATAATCACTTTAACCTAGAATATTATACTAGAAAAATATTCCTTTGGTTAATTAAATTTCATAGCCATAATGAGGAAAGTGCATATGCTAGACATCATAACCATACTATCCAGGTCTCGAGCAAGGACCATAAATAATCATTTTGTCAAGGCCTTGTGCCAAGACCATAGTGTCTCTCATGAGACCCATCGATGCATCGAGGGGATATAGCAGGCCCCACCTATCACATAATAAGTCCAATGCATTTCTCATCACTCTAAATCAAAGTTCACATACCACTTTGAATTAGTAAATTACTTATTACTTATCATTTCAAGGGTCACAAATTTCTTGTTTCTTTCATTCACATTATTCAAAGTGTCCCATACCACCTTGAATAATTTAATATTTAATCCATATTTGGTCATAGTAGTTAAATTTAAACCACTAAAATTTACATAAATATAAAGTGAGTCATGAATTTAGAAGTTAATAAAAAAAATATCAAATACAAGTTTTTTTCATTGAAGGGTGAATATAGTAAACAGACTATGGAATATGTGATGACAACCAAGGTACTAAAAGAAAAACAAGTTTTTTCACATGCAATAGTAACCTTAAAATTCTAAAACCTTATTAATAAAAATTCATATTGGAATTTCATCTATATGAATAATTAATTAAATAGAAACCAAACATTTCATGTGGGGTTTTAAGCTTGAAGATGCTCAAACATTTATTGCTAATATGATTTTGTATAACACATCATAATGTCAAAAATAGAAATCCTGAAACTCATCCATAACCAATACCATTTAGTATATAAGAAAAAAATTGACTCATACATATGAATATAAAAGATGAAAACCCCAAATATTATACTCATGAACTAAACACAACAAAAGTATAGTATTTGTATTATCCTCAATTAGGGTTTCGTGTTGTGTAAATTGTTCATAAAATAGGGTGTATATAAAGTGTAGTGTTTTAAAAAAAACTAAAAATATTTTTAAGACACATGTTTTATTCTTTCTTATTAAAACATAGAAAATTCTAAATAAAATTAAGGAACAAGGTTTATGTGTACACCCATATTTTCACATATCCAAAATTACATAATGTATAAAAGGGGTAAACCAATAATCCATTGACACCCATGTGACTTTAATATTTTAGCTACATTAATTTACTAGAGTCCCTAAAACTTTTAAATCATAATATAAATTTTAAAGGGGTAATTTATTAAAAAATATTACATTAATGTTTATATAAACATATGAAACAAACATGTATAACTGAGTCCTACATCAAGGTTAGTTGACACATACATATTTACCAAATACATAAATTTAATCATAGATTTTCAATGCTAAAAGACCTAAAACTTGGTCCAGAAGATGAGTTATACAAAATATATACTTATATACAACCATGTGTATATATACATATATATAAATATATGAATGTTTTGTACAACACATAATTCTTTATGTTTTAAAATTCTACTTAAAACTTGACACCCAATGTTAAAAGTCTCAAAACCGGATATAATTAAGATTTATGTAAAACGATATAGTTATATATAAAAATATGTTTACATAAATAATAGGATATATACAATTCATGAGGAAAGAAAATTTTCCTTCAAGTTTAAAGATTTCATAGCCCAAAATCCATAAGACCTAAGGTCGGATGTTTGACGGTTTTCACCCAAAACCGTATGATCATACATGTATTTATGTGTAAAACAAAAGTAAAAAACAACCGTATATATATATATATTTAAATAAAATCTTTAAGTTTTGTATGTATCATGTAAACCCTCAAGTTCATGATACTTCTTGGACTCAAATTTCAGTAGACTTAGGATTGGTTTAAGAGAGGGTTATAAGTGAACTGTAGGGTTAAATATATATATATATTTTTATGTGTATACATATATAAGTCTATACCCTCAGACAATAAAAACAAGGCAACATAAGTTCCATTACCTTGGGTCAAGGAGGAGGATAACTTGAGGAAGACTAGATGAAGCTTCTTGTAAGTTTGAGTGGGAGAAGAGGGGACAACCGAGGAATGGTGAAACCTAGTGGTTCATGAACTATACCATGTATAAAATAAATAGAACATTTAATACCACCATTGGAATTAGGTGTATTAAATGGTCGGGGAAGTCTTTGTGGAAAAAAATAAAGCAAGGAGGGTCCACCATCTATCAATGGTGAAGAAAAAATGGTGCAAGTAGGAGGTGTAGGGGTTACTGGTTCAACACAGGCGGAGAAGAAGAGGACAATGTGGGAGGAAAAACCAGAGATTAGATGGACGGTCAGGATCTATTCTGACCTTGATCCGATGGTCGGGGTGTGTTCGCGGATTTTAAAAGTGATGGACAGCTCAGATTAGATCCCCAGCTAGATCAGATGGCCCTGGTAAGACACGACATTTTTAAAATCTCAGACAACCGAGATTAGATCCGTGTCGGATAGGATGGTGTATGAAAATGGGGATGTATTCCACGGTCGCATAGGGTCAAGTGATGGATCAAAATTGACATCTCAGATCGTGCACGATGCAATCCAATGGTCTGAATTTGATTCCAGTTGAAATTTTCATTCCCACATAGAAATAGTGAGACTCATGCAACCTCTTTATAACCATGAGACTCCTGAAAAATGTATAGAAATCAAAGCACACAAACGGGGGTCTTATACACGAGCCCCCCCCCCCCCCCATAGTCTTCGTCCTACCCCTGCCTCACTGTGGCCTCATGCCCACGGTGGTGCACTCTAATCTCTCATGTGCTCTGGTGTGCCCTTCAGAGAAACTATTCCCACTCTCGGGCCGGCCTGAGCTGAGGCCGAGGTCTAGGCTCAGCCGCCTAGCACGAGCTTCCTCCCTTGTCTTTGATAAAGGGATGGCCCTATTGGGCTTATTGTTTTTTAATAAAATACAACTTCCAAGATTATAAATTCATAAGAAAATAAATGCATTCATTTTAACTATATAGCGAATAACTTAAATTTTATAAAACATGGGTTCTTATTTAAACTTTTAAAGATTAAAGAATACAAGTTAAATTATACCTTATCTTATCAAAGAGTGTTACAAAAAAATATAAACAATAAAGTTTTATAATACCAAGTTATAAATTTAATATATCCATATGAAAACTTTTATACTAGTATTATTGAAATCAAAACATAGTTTAGTTGAAACCTTGTTTAAGAATTAAGAATGAAAACTTCTACAAGATATTTGAAATATTTGTAAGATGTTTGAAATTATCATCTCATTTTAAAAATCACCTAAGTTTAATTCAAAATAGTAACTCATTTTTCTTTTAAAGTTCATAATAAGATGTTGTATTACATTTTCATAACTTAAATTCTTTGAAAAAACTAGATTTGATATTTTTTATTAAACCCCGAAAAGACCAACAACTATAATTATAGTCGTTAGAACTCAATGGTCACAAACATCCCCAATAGTCATCCAATGGGTAACGGTCGGGTAGATGCCTTAGAAAACCAAAAATTAGGGTGTCCTAACCCAAGACAAAATTATAAGATGGTGCTTGATATACCATTGATGGTCAGTACGGTTTTCATGATAATGGTGGTGATGTTCTTCGTTATGACTGACCTAGGGGAGCTTCTCTATATATTGGGTCTTATTGTTTTTTTAGGGGGCCTTCCAGTGGCTCTGATTTGGTTCTTAGTAGGTATTTTTGGTTATCATAATTTCATGTTTATGTTATTGTAATGTAAACACTATGGTGTTATTATTTAAAGGAAAATGCTTGTGTCCATTTTGTATGTTTTATTCATTTTGCATGAAAATAAAATAAATTAAAACCATATTATTACATTTATTGGAGGAAAATGTTTTTGGGCATCACAATATCCCCCTATATAAAGAATTGTGTCCTCACAATTAATTTCATACAACCACATTAAAAGAAACTCTCTAACGTTCTTTACCACATCCTTCATCATGGAGGGTCCTCAGGTAAGGCAAGATGAATACCCAAATTGGTATTTCGTTCTTCTACTTCCCCGACACAAAAAAATTTCAGACAGTAGGCGTTAAACTCATGCAGTGTGCACTTGGGATTCCAGAGAGAGGCTCGAATGGTAGAGAGTTTAGAAATGTCTGAATGGACAGAGTCTCTAACAACCCATCAGACCGTCTCTCATGTGAGAATGTCAATGACAACAACATGGTCATACAAATTGATACTCAGGATCTGGTACATATAAGCTGCACATAAGTCCCCTTCCAAGAAATCTTCTTGAAACTCTACCCTAGATGTGTAGTTCCGAGATTGGGTGAAGCATAGGAAAAGACCTTCATGGTAATTTCCTCTTCGTCTATACTCTGCAAGTTGATAATTGGCTATACGGTGGTAAATGTAGCCATTCTTTTGATGGGAACGGAGCATATCCAGACTGTTCGATATCCCATAAAGATATTTGTGCATTCTCCACAGGTTTGAAAAAGGAAGGTACTCTTCTACATAGTTTTTGACCATAATGGTCTCTAGTATCTCAATGTGGAGTGATAAGATGTGAGTTTTTCTTTCCATCTAAAAAGTTTTATGAAAGTCCAATCAGTTAAACACAAACACCAAAAAGGTAGAAGGAGGAAGAAAAAACAAAATATATTTTCATAAAAAACCGGTACACAACATCTAGGACTAATGGTTTCCACAGTTCCTAGTTACACGGATCCCTAAAACAATTTCAAAACATTCAATCTCCCTGAACTAAATGCAACCCGAGCAGTCTGGTTCAATCTCATGAGTGCACTTATAGTGTCTCCAGATTCTAACATGAGGGGTGTAAATATAAGAGACATGAGTATGTACTTGATGTCTTTACATAGAATGGGAGGTTTCAAATTCAAGAATTTCAGAGTTCATTACTTCACCGAAATGGCCATAGGACAAGACGTGGCACATATATGTTGCGCGGAGGTCTCCTACCGCAGCAGCTTCTTGGAAAATCATAAGGGACTAGATGCATTCTGCTATGGCGAAGCATCTAAAAAGTCTTTCGTTTTACTTTCCCTGACGTGCGTAAGATAGAAATTGGATTTGCATCATAAAAAGGTAGTCCAAACCCACTCTTCACTGGATTTGAAGTACACAGAGAGAGTTGGACACATCGTAAAGGTGTTTACATGTCAAACGAATATAAGCACAGTTTAAAAAATTTTCATGGATGGATATTGAAATTATGGTTTCTAGGGATTCTATAGGAAGAGACAAAAGACTAGTACATTAGTTTTCCATCTAAAAATTAAGAAAAAATCATATTTAGAAATTCTTAAGTAATTTTTTTTCTTTGTTTCAATTCAGGTTTTAAAAAGTTATCTAAACCGAATCCTCTGATACCAACTGTGAGGACCCGACCCCATAATATCTGAAGCCAGGGCATTGAATCATGAGTTGTAATTGTTAACAAAAACTTGAACTGATAAATTAAACATCATGTCCCATACAGAGGATCGAATTCAGTTTAGGTTCTGGGAAACCAGCCACTTCTGTCAAGATTCTTCAGCTAAAAAATGATACCTAAAAAATTTTATTCAAAAACTTAGTGTGAGCATACGAATGCCTATTAAGGGGTTTTAAATAAAAACATATTAAACCAATACAAGTTTTGAAACATTCTTTTAAAATTTTCTATAAAACATTTTATGAAATGCTGAAACACTTGTATCATAACATAAAAATTGTCTAAGAATTAAAAGAGCACTATTCAAGGAATACAAAAAGAGTTACAAGGAAACATGATTCAATTATAGGAATGCTCCTATGGGGTAAAACGTAAAAGAAATTCCATGTGAAAAGGAAAGTAAAAAAATTATTTTCTAAGAGTATTACATGATCAGAGTTGCGCTTAAATAAAAACATCAATTTCGTCCATTTAATAATGAGAAACCTAAACTGGCTAAAGGCTCTAATTACTTCATAACACTATGAAATAACTTTTACTTCTTTTGATTTTCATGTACATATGTTCTTTAACCAAGCACATTATACTAGTAGAATATTCTTCTGGTTAATTAAATTTCACAGCCATAATAGAGAAATTGCATATGTCGGACATCATAACCATACTGTCCAGGCCTCGAGCCAAGACCATAAATAATCATTTTGTCAAGGCCTTGTTCCAAGTCCGTAGTTTTTCTCATGAGACCTATCGATGCATTGAGGGTCTATAGCAGGCCCCACCCAACACGTATTAAGTCCAATGCATTCCTTATCTCTCTAAATCATAGTTCACATACCACTTTGATGTAGTAGGTTACTTATTACTTATCATTTCAAGTGACACAAATATCTCTTTTCCTTATTCACATTATTCAAAGTGTCCCATACCACCTTGAATTTTTTTTGTTTAATCCATATTTATTAATAGTAATTAAATTTCATCCATTAATATTTACATAAATATAAAGTGAGTCATGAATTTAGAAGTTAATTACAAAACTATCAACTAAAATAATTTTTCATTGACGGGGAATATAGTAAGTAGACTATGGCATATGTGATGACAACCAAGGTACTAAAAGAAATACAAGTTTTTTCACATGCAATAGTAACCATAAAATTCTAAAACCTTATTAATCAAAATTCATATTGTAATTTCATCTGGATGCATAATTACTTAAAGACAAACCAAACATTTCATGTGGGGTTTTAAGCTTGCAGATGCTCAAACATTTATTGCTAATATTATTTTGTATAATACATCATAATGTCAAAAATAGAAATCATTAAACTCAACCCTAAAAAATACCATTTAGTATATAATAAAAAAAGTGACTCATACAAATGAATATAAATGTTGAAAACCCCAAATATTATATTCACAAACTAAACACAACAAAAGTATAGTATTTGGATTATCCTCAATTAGGGTTTCATGTTGTGTAAATTGTTTATACAATAGGGTGTATATAAAGAGTGGTGTTTTAAACAAAAAATAAACTTATTTTGAAAACACGTGTTTTATTATTTCTTATTAAACCTTGGAAAATTCTAAATAAAATTAAAGAACAAGGTTTATGTGTACACCCATATTTTCATATATCTGAAATTACATTATGTATAAAAGGGGTAAACCAACAATCCATTAACACCCATGTGACTTTAATATTTTGACTACATTAATTAACTAAAGTCCATAAAACTTTTAAATCATAACATAAATTTTAATGGGTTAATTTACTAAAAAATCTTACATTAATGTTTATGTAAACATATGAAACATACATGTATAACCGAGTCCTACACGAAGGTTAGTTGACACGTACATATTTACCAAATACATAAATTTAATCATAGAAGTTCAATGCTAAAATACCTCAAACTTGGTCCAAAAAATGAGTTATACAAACTATATACTTATATACAAACGTATATATATATATGTATATATATGAAAGTTTTGTACAACACATGATTTATTAAATTTTAAATTTCTACTTAAAACTTGACACCCAATGCTAAAAGTCTCAAAACTAGACATAATAAAGATTTATATAAAACCATATAGTTATATATAAAAATATATGTTCATAAATAATCGGACATATACATTGCACGAGGAATGAAAATATTCCTTCAAGTTCAAAGATTGCACAACCCAAAATCCGTAAGACCTAAGGTCGGGTTTTTGAGGGTTTTCACCCAAAACTGTATGATCATACATGTGTTTATATATAAACCTAATGTACAAAAAACCTTATATATATAAATCACATATTTATGTTTTTTATGTATCATGTAAACCCTCAAGTTCATAATACTTCTTGGACTCAAATTTCAGTATACTTAGGATCAGTATAAGAGACGGTTATAACTGAACCACAGGGTTGAATATATATATATATATATATATATATATATATGAGTATACATATATACGTATATAACATCAAATAGTAAAAACAAGGAAACATAATTTCCCTTACCCTGGGTTGAGGAGGAGGACAACTCGAGGAAGATTAACTGAAGCTTGCTGGACGTTCGAGTGGGAGAAGAAGGGACAACTGAGGAATGGTGAAACTTCGTGGTTTATAAACTATACCATGTATAAAATAAATATAAAATTTAATTCCACCATTTTAATTTGGTGTATTAAATGGTCGATGAAGACTTTGTGGAAAAAAAAGAGGGCAACGAGGGTCCACCGGCTGTCAAGGGTGAAGAAAAAATGGTGCAAGTAGGAGGTGTAGGTATTACTGGTTCAATGCATGTGGAGAAGAAGAGGAAAGCATGGGAGGAAAGACCAGATATTGGATGGATGGCCAGGATCTGTTCTGGCCTTGATTCGATGGTCAGGGTGCATCCACGGATTTTAAAAGTGATGGACGGATAGGATTAGATCCACGGCTAGATCAGATGGCCTAGGTTCAACGCGATGTTTTTAAAATCTCAGACGGTTGAGATTAGATCCGTGTCAGATCAGATGGTGTACGAAAACATAGAGGTATTCTATGGTTGTTGAGGGTCAAGCGCTGGATCGAAATAGATGTCCTAGATCATGCGTGACGTGATCCAACAGTCCAGATTTGATCCCAGTTGAAATTAGTCATCCCACATCGAAACAGTGAGACTCTCATGGCCTCTTTATAACCCTGAGACTCCCAGCATATGTTCAAAAATCACAACCCACATAAGGGGGCCTATTACACGGGATCCCCCCTGCAGGTCTCAGCCTACCCCTACCTCGTATTGGCCTTGTTGTAAAGACCCGTAAATTTCAAGGAAATTTTTTTCTTAATATTCTTTGGAATTTTACAAGAACGCAGTTTCTGATGGCACGTGATTCCGAGGCCTGGTGTGCCCGGAATCATTTTCTGAAGTTTGGCTCGGGTACGTTCAGTGAACAAACGAGCGGGTTTTTCTAACTTTTGAACCGGTGCTCAGAATTGAATTCTGAGGGCACCAATGGAATCATAGCGCCAGTATTTGCTTAGAAACGCCTCTTCTGGAGTTGCATTTGCTCGGGTGTGGTTTTTAATTTTTGGGGTTAAGTGAAGAACATAAAGTAAAGTGGTGCGACAACTTTATTTTATTTCACTTAAGCCACTTAAATCCACTTAAAATCTACTTAAGCTAAGTTCAAGCGGATAGGGTGGAACCCCAAATATCCTACCCTCTTGGTAGGATATTTGTGAGGTGGGGCCCGCATGAGCCCCACCGTTTCTTTCCCTCTAAGTAACGCACCCGCGAAAACTCCTCTTTAATGAAAGTCAACTGGTGCATTTCCTAAAACTCTTAACGCTCCTATTAATTGGATAGTTAAGACGTTACCATTAATTCACCAAATTAATGGTTCGTTTCTTAACTTGTTTTTTTCAAATTGTTGGCATGTAATAAAATAAGACCAACATACTTTCTTCTTGGGTGTGAATTGTTGAGAGGATTTGGAGAACTGTATCTTCATCCTCCTTCGCGAAGAACGTGAAGAACGCGAAGAACGCCGGCCTTCGACGAAAGGTGACGAAGAACGTCGAACCCTTGGAGATCGACGACGTGACGCCGTGTACCGCGACGCCGACGATTCTCCTCCCCCGACACTTATTCCGTGAAAGTTCCCGCCGGCACGGCGGCGCCGGTGGCCGGCCGCCAGGAAGCAGCGGCGCTCGACGCTCTGCCGGGAATACCTTCCGCGGCTGAAGCCACAGCTGTGAGAGCCTGTCCCGCGGCCGCGCGGGACCGCGGGGAAGGGACGCGGCCTTGCGCCGCGTCCGGTGACACAGAGCGGCCCCCGCGCGGGGGCCGCGACTCCTTTGGCGCGGCCGCTCGGCCAGCGCCGAGCCGCCCAGACCGGCCAGCCGGGCCGGGCCGCGCCCAGTCGGGTCGACCCCGTTCGGGCCGACCCTGGGGGGTTGGGCCGGGTCGGTCCGGGCCCAGACCCCCCGTTTTCAGACCATTTCGGTCTTTTTCTCATAACTTGAGCTGTGGGCCTCTGATAGACGCACTGTTAGCGGCGATGCGCTCTTTGGATCGATACGGTCGTTTCAGTATATCGCACTCATGGTTTCGGAGGACTTTGGGTTTGGCCAGGTTGGTTCGTACACGAAACCAACCGGGCCCTCAGAGCGGAAACACTTATATCTTGAGCTCCGGATGTCCGATTGACGTACTGTCGACTTTGTTGAATTCCTCTAAGTGAGACGGATCTTTTGGCTTACTCCGCCCGAGGTTTGGACGCAGGTGGAGTACGATCGGGTTGGTTTTTCCTTAAAAACCAACCGGGCCCCTAGAACGAAAAAGCCAATAACTCTCAGACCGGGCGTCCGATTGACGCGCCGTCGGTGACGTTGAGTTCCTGTTAACGATACGGAACTTTTGGATACATCAACTCTGGACTATGTGTCAGTTCATGTATCAGCCCCTCGGTTCGTGGAGCGGACCCTCCCGAGCGAGCTTGTTGTGTGCGGGAACCCTAGAGTTGGCTGTGACTGCGACGACGACGACGACTGTGCAGAGATCCTCAGTGGATTTGACGGAGACGACTACAGCACTCAGCGATCCTTTGTGGATCAGTGCTACTGATCCTGTGTGGGTCCGATCCTGTGTGGGTCAGCGCTCAGCGGTCCTGTGTGGGCCAGCGCCTATAGATCCTGTGTGGGTCCGAACCTGTGTGGGTCATTGCGGAGGTTAGTTACCTATCGATCCTTTGTGGGTCAGATCATTTGTGGGTCATTACGGGGGTTAGTTACCTATCGATCCTTTGTTGTTCAGATCCTTTATGGGTCATTGCGGGGGTTAGTACCTATCGATCCTTTGTGGGTCCAACGGATTAGATGAATCAGTGTCAATATCTGGTCATCTTTATCGTCTTATGAAGAGTATACCTGTGTGAGCTGAATCCTGTTTTTCTTTCCTATGTGGATTGTGTTGTGCTATCCTGTGTGGATTTACGTTTTGTATACCTGTGTGAGCTGAATCCTGTTTGGTTTCCTATGTGGATTGTGTTGTGCTATCCTGTGTGGATTTACGTTTTTCTTTCCTCTGTGAGCTGAATCTTGTTTTTCTTCCCTATGTGGATTGTGTTGTGCTATCCTGTGTGGATTTACATTTTGCTTTCTTGTGTGGACTGGGTTGTACTTGGGTTCAGATGTTGGAGCCGAACGAGAATTGATTACTTAGGTATATGTATGGGTATATACCTAAGCGGTGTCGGATGTTACTTCATGATTGTATCTTTACTTTGTGGATTGTCCTTTGTGGATTCTGGGAGACCTTCGGGGGTCTCGGGGTCCCTACTGAGTTGCTTATACTCACCCATGCACAGGCTATGCCCGCACTACGTTGTGTTGGTTGCAGACGACGGACATCGCTGATCGTGGTTGAAGCTTGCGGAGCAGGACGGTACCTGGAGGTGGACCACTGGGCGGGACGTACTCGGAGCGGTCGGCTGGACCCGAGGAGCAGTGGAGGCTATCTATGCCCACCCTTCAGGTGGGATTTCTGGTGGACTGCTCGGCGTTGCGGCTTTACTTAACAGTTTCTGTTTTCCCTTCCAGTTGTACTTTACTTTCAGTTTGGGTTTGTATACTGGCCCACTTACTTTTCCGCACTTACTATTGTACCAACTTTTATTTAGTTTTTACTTCTTCTGCTTTCTTGCTCTGTGGTGTTTGTTTACTTTGCAAAGACAATGCCTTCCCTTTTTATCGGGAATTTACGCCTTGGTGCTAGTCGCCAGCCCCTGGCCTATGGAAGGCGGGCTTGGGGTAGTCACGACATGGGCCCCGAGGACGGGTCATGACAAATTGGTATCAGAGGAGTTCAGTTCTACCGCAGAACCTTGGTACTCTGATCTTTTCTATGTGAAGCAATAGTGTTAAGCGTATTGAGTGTGGTCATCAGTCCAGGGAGTCCAATGTTCGTGCGGCGGCCGATGTATCCGTACACCAGGACCCTGACTTCTGATTTCCGACTTAATGCACAAAAATATTGATTACATGTGTGTTTCAAGTTTTCTTTGTGATTACTTTGTGTCAGCTCACCAGGTATACTGTTCTGACTGTGGCGCACCTGTTTCCTTTTTAGGATGTCCCCACGATGGCAGCCAGCTAGGGTTCCGAGAGTTGAGCATGACGACAGCCCGCCGAGCGACGAGGCCTCGGTATAGGGCCCTTTGACAGCTGAGGCACCGGCAGTACCTCTACCCGCCGAGCCACCGATGCTTCCATCCCCAGCCGCTGATGATGCATGTCGCCTTAGTGCACTGCATGAGTTCCAACGCCAGCGACTGCCTAGGTTCCGTGGGGAGATGGACCCCTAGGCAGCTGAGGACTGGCTGGAGGCAGTGGTGCGAGTTTTTCGGTTAGTGAGGACACCAGCAGACCTCATGGTGGTCCTCGCAGTGAGCCTACTACACGCGGCAGCGGGCCTATGGTGGAGCTTGATGCTCCAGGTGCACGATGAGGCATCTCTTCTCTGGACGGACTTTGAGAGCCTCTTCCGCTCGGAGTTCATCCTGACCACCCTCCGTGCGGTGCGCATCCAGGAGCTTCTTCATTTGCGGCAGGGCAGTTTGACGGTCGCCCAGTACTCGGCGAGATTTACCGATCTCTCGCGTTACTCGACAGACATGGTACGAGACCCGTTCTTCCGGGCCCGGACCTTTGAGCAGGGATTGAGACATGAGATCAGGGCATCACTGATCTCCCTCATCATTCTGACTCAGTCAGGAGTACTGGAGCGAGCCCTTTTGATCGAGAGATTTTTTGCTGAGCCTTCATCAGCAGCGAGACCTACCGCGGGGCGGCACGTAGCAGAGTCTTCTGCGGCAGGCAGTCGACGGATGACTCAGGGGTCCAGGCAGACCAAACCCTCATGCAGATGACCTCAGGACACTGGCTCAGTAGTGCGGGGAACACAGCGTGGAGCCAGTCTTTCGAGAGGCAGGCAGTGCTACACATGCGGCGGGCAGGGCCACATGGCTCGTGACTGCCCGACCCACCGTGCCAAGGAGCAGCAGACGGTTGAGGGGCCACCCAAGCAGAGGCAGAGGGTCGACCATGGTGGTCTGCAGGGAGGTGGAGGACGAGGCAGAGGAGTTGGCCGAGCAGCAGGTGGTGGGAGACGCTTTGAGGTTCTACCACCACCACCACCAGGAGGTCCACCCCGACCATAGGGAGCTGGCGGGCAGAGACAGGCATAGCTCCAGGCAGCAGAGGCCTATGACCATGACGCGCCCAAGATGATTTGAGGTACTATCTGTGTCTATTCCACCCTTTCTGCAGTTCTTATAGACACAGGAGTGAGTCACTCTTTCATAGCTGCTGCCCTTGTTCGGAGCTCGGAGATTCCGACAGAGCCGTTGGCTCGATCCTTACGGCTAGAGACTCCTACGGGAGCAGACTCGACGATTACGCACTGGTGCCGGTAGTGTGAACTTACTCTAGGAGGCGAGAGCTTTGGCTGGGATCTTCTTGTAGAGGCATCGAGGCCTTACGACGTCATCTTGGGCATGGATTGGTTATCTACAGTCCATGCTCAGATCGAGTGTATTAGGCACAAGGTGCGATGTGTACGCACCGACGGGAGCAGGTTCACCTTCACCGGCGAGAAGGGAGCCTTCGCAGCATAGGATGGACTTCCGCAGAGGAGAGGACAGCCCATCACTCATCAGTTGTCTAGCCTCATCCTAGGAGCAGTTGACGTGTGGAGTCCTAGTTTTCCTGCAGTGGTGGATCAGTATGCGGACGTCTTTCCCGACGACGTTCCAGGACTACCTCCTCGCAGAGAGGTAGACTTTTATATTGACCTATACCCCGGGAAAACCCTGATATCGACTCCAGCATATTGGATGGCCCCCGCTAAGTTTCGAGAGCTACGGGTACAATTGGAGGACTTAGTGGGCAAGGGATTCATCCGACCCAGTGTTTCACCCTGGGCTTCCCCGATACTGTTCGCCAAGAAGGCGGACGGGAGCTTGAGACTTTGTGTCGACTATCGTCGCCTGAACCAGGTGACAGTGAGGAATAAGTATCCGCTACCGAGGATTGATGTCCTCTTCGATGAGCTCAAGGGAGCACGGTGGTTCTCTAAGATAGACCTCAGGTCAGGCTATCATCAGCTCAGAGTTCGAGACGAGGACGTGCAGAAGATGACCTTCAGATGTCGGTATGGCCACTATGAGTTCTTGGTTATGCCATTCGGCATAACCAATGCTCCAGTGGTGTTCATGGGCCTCATGAACAGGATCTTTCAGCCATACCTTGATCGATTTGTCGTGGTCTTCATCGACTACATTTTGATATACTCGACGACTGAGGAGGAGCACGCCTATCACCTACGAGTTGTACTAGACACACTCCGAGAGCACCAGCTTTATGGAAAGATCTCGAAGTGTCAGTTCTAGATAGGCGAGGTCCACTTCTTGGGGCCCGTCATCTCTGAGGCGGGATTTGCGGTGGATCCTGCGAATATCGAGGCAGTGCTAGCTTGGGAGCCACCCAGGAGCGTGACGGAGGTGCAGAGTTTCTTGGGACTAAATAGATTCTACCGGAGATTTGTGCCTGACTTCTCCAGAGTTGCATCACCACTCTTAGCTCTTACGAATAAGGGGAAACCCTTTGTATTGTCAGACAGATGTCAGCAGAGCTTCCAAGAGCTGAGACAGAGATTGACCAGCGCGCCTATCTTGAGGCTTCCAGAGGAGGGAGTTGGGTACGTAGTCTACTGCGATGCATCAGGGACCGGACTTGGATGTGTCCTGATGCAAGAGAGGGCAGTGATCACCTACGGATCACGTCAGTTGAGGCCGCATGAGCAGAACTACGCTACCCATGACCTGGAGTTAGCCGCAGTGGTCTTCGCTCTGAAGACATGGCGACACTATCTGATGGGCGAGCGCTTTACAGTCTTTTCTGACCATCAGAGTCTCAGGTACATCTTCTCTCAGAAGGAACTGAACCTAAGACAGTGACGATGGCTCGAGTTCCTCCAGGACTATGACTTTAAGATAGTCTATACTCCTGAGAAGGGGAACGTGGTAGCCGATTCTCTCAGCAGGAGGACGGGCATTCAACTACTTGAGGAGGCGACAGAGCAGCTAGCCGCTTTGCAGATATCCTTCGTGGATAGAGATGGAGAAGCCTTCCTTCAGTCTCTCACAGTCACCCCTCTAGTACTGCAGCAGGTCAGAGAGGCACAGCATGGGGACGCTGACTGTGAGACGCGTCGTGCACAGATATCCTCAGGTCAGGCACCTGATGGTTTCTCCTTTGGAGCAGAGCACGACATCCTTTTTAGAGGACGTACCTTGGTACCAGTTGCCTTACGAGAGGAGGTGATGATAGAGTTTCACACTTCTCCTTTGGCGGTAAATCCTGGAGTGGCGAAGTTGTACCAGGATCTCAGACGACAGCACTGGTGGACGGGCATGAAGAAGGTTGTGGCAGAGTTCGTTTCTCGATGCCTCACCTGCCAGCAGGTGAAGGCGGAGCACCAGGTACCAGCAGGCTTGGTACAACCCTTGGAGGTCCCGGAGTGGAAGTGGGACGAGATATCTATGGACTTCGTGACTGGACTTCCACGCACTTCCAGAGGTCACGACTCCATTTGGTTGATTGTCGACCGACTCACCAAGTTGGCTCACTTCTTACCCATCAGAGAGCAGGGCTCAGTGGAGAGCTTGGGAAGTCTCTATGTTCAGGAGATTGTATGGCTTCACAGTGTCCCATCATCTATCGTCTCCGATCGAGATTCTCTCTTTACTTCCCAGCTTTGGAAGAGGTTGCAGGAGGCGTTTGGGATGCAACTACGTCTGAGCACCACCTTTCACCCTCAGACGGATGGTCAGACGGAGAGGACCATTCAGACTCTTGAGGACATGCTCCGCGCATGTGTCCTCGACTTTGGTCGCAGCTGGGATGACCACCTACCCTTGGTGGAGTTTGCGTACAACAACAGCTACCACTCCACCATTGGGATGGCACCGTACGAGGTGTTGTACGGCTGACCTTGCAGATCTCCTTTGTGCTGGACAGACCCTGGGGAGTCAGCACTTGTAGGACCAGAGATGGTCCGGGCCACGACAGAGAAGGTCCAGGTCATCTAGGAGCGGATGAGGACAGCTCAGAGCCGACAGAATTCTTATGCTGGCAGGAGGCGGTGGCCACTAGAGTTCGAGGATGGCGACCACGTCTTCTTACGTGTCTCACCACGACGTGGTTTACGGAGATTTGGCCGAGGTGGCAAGTTGTCTCCACGCTTCATCGGACCATTACAGGTCCTCAGCAAGATTGACGAGGTGGCCTATCGCCTAGCTCTACCTCCTCAGTTGCACCGGGTGCACGACGTCTTCCACGTATATCAGCTGAGGAGATACGTGCACGACCCGACGCATATCTTTGACCATGGGGAGCTAGACGTTGATGATGGGGCGAATTTTGTGGAGGTCACGGTGGAGATCGAGGATCGACAGGAACGGATCCTACGTGGACGATCGATTCCTCTAGTGCGCATCAGATGGCAGCACGGGAACCTCCAGGAGAGCACTTGGGAGCGAGAGGCTCAGATGCATGCTCAGTACCCGCATTTTTTTCCCTAGTTTACGATGTATCTTTACGGGGACGTAAATCCCTGAGGTGGGAGTGATGTAAAGACCCGTAAATTTCAAGGAATTTTTTTTCTTAATTTTCTTTGGAATTTTACAAGAATGCAGTTTTTGACGGCACGTGATTCCGAGGCCCGGTGTGCCAGGAATCATTTTCCGAAGTTTCGCTCGGGTACGTTCAGTGAACGAACGAGCGAGTTTTTCTAACTTTTGAACCGGTGCTCGGAATCAAATTCCGAGGGCACCGATGGAATCACAGTGCTGGTATTTTCTTATAAATGCCTCTTCTGGAGTTTCGTTTTCTCGGGTGTGGTTTTTAATTTTTGGGGTTAAGTGAAGAAAATAAAATAAAGTGGTGCGACAACTTTATTTTATTTCACTTAAGCCACTTAAAGCCACTTAAAAGCTACTTAAGCTAAGTTGAAGCAGATAGGGTGGAACCCAAAATATCCTACCCTCTTGGTAGGATATTTGTGAGGTGGGGCCCGCATGAGCCCCACCGTTTCTTTTCCTCTAAGTAACGCACCCGCGAAAACTCCTCTTTAATGAAAGTCAACTGGTGCGTTTCCTAAAACTCTTAACGCTCCTATTAATTGGACAGTTAAGACCTTACCATTAATTCACCGAATTAATGGTTCATTTCTTAACTTGTTTGTTTCAAATTGTTGGCATGTAATAAAATAAGACCAACATACTTTCTTCTTGGGTGTGAATTGTTGAGAGGATTTGGAGAACTGTATCTTCATCCTCCTTCGCGAAGAACGCGAAGAACGTCGGCCTTCGACGAAAGGTGACGAAGAACGCCGAACCCTCGGAGATCGACGACGTGACGCCGTGTACCGCGACGCCGACGATTCTCCTCCCCCGACGCTTCTTCCGCGGAAGTTCCCGCTGGCGCGCCACGCCGGCACGGCGGCCGGCCGCCAGGAATCGGTGGCGCCCGGCGCGCCACCGGGAAGACCCGCCACGGCTAAAGCCGCGGCGGCGAAAGCCAATTCCGCGTCCGCGCGGGACCGCGGGGAAGGGACGCGGCCTTGCGCCGCGTCCAGTGACACGGAGTGGCCCCCGCGCGGGGGCCGCGACCGCTCAGCCAGCGCCGAGCCGCCCAGACCGGCCAGCCGGGTCGCGCCCAGGCCGGGCCGGGCCGGGTCGCGCCGGCCGGGCTTGGTCGTGCCCAGTCGGGTCGACCCGGTTCGGGCCAACCCGGGGGGGGGGGGGGGGGGGGGTTGGGCCGGGTCGGTCCGGGCCCAGACCCCCCGTTTCCGGACCTTTTCGGTCTTTTGCTCATAACTTGAGCTGCGGGCCTCTGATCGACGCACCGTCAGCGGCGATGCGATCTTTGGATCGAGACGATCGTTTCAGTATATCGCACTCATGGTTTCATAGGACTTTGTGTTTGGACGGGTTGGTTCGTACACGAAACTAACCGGGCCCTCGGAGCGGAAAGACTTATATCTTGAGCTCCGGACATCCGATTGACGTACCGTCGACTTTGTTGAATTCCTCTAAGTGAGAAGGATCTTTTGGCTTACTCCGCCCGAGGTTTGGATGCAGCTGGAGTACAGTCGGGTTGGTTTTGCCTTAAAAACCAACCGGGCCCTTGGAACGAAAAAGCCAATAACTCTCATACCGGGCGTCCGATTGACGTGCCGTCTGCGACGTTGAGTTCATGTTGACGATACAGAACTTTTGGATACATCAACTCTGGACTATGTGTCAGTTGATGTATCAGCCCCTCGGCTCGTGGAGCGGACCCTCCTGAGTGAGCTTGCTGTGTGCGGGAACCCTAGAGCTGGCTGCGACTGTGACGACGACGACGACTGTGCAGAGATCCTCAGTGGATTCGATGGTGACGACTAAATCACTCAGCGATCCTTTGTGGATCAGTGCTACTGATCCTGTGTGGGTCCGATCCTGTGTGGGTCAGTGCTTAACGGTCTTGTGTGGGCCAGTGCCTACAGATCTTGTGTGGGTCCGATCCTGTGTGGGTCATTGCGGGGGTTAGTTACCTATCGATCCTTTGTGGGTCAGATCCTTTGTGGGTCATTGCAGGGGTTAGTTACCTATCGATCCTTTGTAGGTCAGATCCTTTGTGGGTCATTGCAGGGGTTAGTACCTATCGATCCTTTGTGGGTCCGACGACTTAGATGAATCAGTGGAAATATCTGGTCATCTTTATCGTCTTATGAAGAGTATACCTGTGTGAGCTGAATCCTGTTTTGCTTTTCTATGTGGATTGTGTTGAGTTATCCTGTGTGGATTTACGTTTTGTATACCTGTGTGAGCTGAATCCTGTTTTTCTTTCCTATGTGGATTGTGTTGTGCTATCCCGTGTGGATTTAAGTTTTGCTTTCCTATGTGAGCCGAATCCTGTTTTGCTTTCCTATGTGGATTGTGTTGTGCTATCCTGTGTGGATTTACATTTTTCTTTCCTGTGTGGACTAGGTTGTACTTGGGTTCAGATATTGGAGTCGAACGAGAATTGATGACTTAGGTATATGTATGGGAATATACCTAAGCGGTGTCGGATGTTACTTCGTGATTGTATCTTCCCTTTGTGGATTATCCTTTGTGGATTCTGGGAGACCTTCAGGGGTCTCAGTGTCCCTACTGAGTAGCTTATACTCACCCCTACACGGGCTATGCCCGCACTACGTTGTGTTGGTTGCAGACGACGGACAGCGCTGATCGTGGTTGAGGCTTGCAGAGCAGGACGATACCTGGAGGTGGACCACTGGGCAGGACGTACTCGGAGCGGTCGGCTGGACCCGAGGAGCAGTGGAGGCTATCTGTACCCACCCTTCAAGTGGGATTTCCAGTAGACAGCTCGGCGTTGCGACTTTACTTTACAGTTGTTGTTTTCCCTTCTAGTTGTACTTTACTTTCAGTTTGGGTTTGCATACTGGCCCACTTACTTTTCCGTACTTACTGTTGTACCAGCTTTTACTTAGTTTTTACTTATTCTTGCTTGCTCTGTGGTGTTTTTTTACTTTTCAAAGGCAATGCCTTCCCTTTTTATCGAGAATTTACGCCTTGGTGCTAGTCACCAGCCCCTGGCCTATGGAAGGCGGGCTTGGGGTAGTCACGACACGGGCCCTGAGGACGGGTCTATGGAAGGTGGCGCGGTGAGTTGCACCTCAATCAAGTAATCAATATGGGAGATCAAGATGACCCCCAACATTTGGGAGAGCATGATATTCCATCAGTACAATCTGTAAGGACACCATGCCAAAATAAATGAGAGGATAATCATCCTCCATGAAAAATTGAGGATATCAAAATCATCCTCATCATAAAATAAATTTAGGAGAGTGGAATCTTCCTCAACAATATTAATATAAACATGAAGAACATCTAAATATGAATAGCTAATAATAAATATCCTAGGAAGCACGCTTGTGTATCTGAACATATGAACTAGTTGGATCTTAGGAAATATGTTTGGGAACCCCAAAGATAAAAGAAAAATGTATTTTTATAGGAACATCTACCAAAAACCATGAAGCACTTACGGATATCACAACTATATCCTCAGTAACCAAGTGATAGAATAATTATTGAATTAAAAAGGGTGAATTTTTAATTCAATAATTTTTCCCAAAAAAAAATTATTACAAGTTTAATTTTTGATTATGTAATTAATTATTATACATGAGTTTAATGTGTATCAACTGATCACGATCCATGTAATTATCAATGTTTGTATGGTTTTTGTTTGTTTATTTATTTAATTATTTCAATGCATGTTTCTAATATTTGTTTTATTAATTGAAAATATGTTTGTTGTCTTCACGTCATTATATGTATAACGGAATGTGTTCCAAAAAAAGTTTTTATCTATATTCCCCATTCCCAAGACCCCCTTGACTATATGCGAGTATTGTTGTATATTGATAAAGTGGAGAAGTGACATACTTCACACCGATATTTGGCGATGCACCAGATAAGAGTTTGACGAATTGGATGGGTGAGTGATACAACTCGAGTAGTAAGAGACATGACTCAAGGAGTTACCCCTAGGGTCTAGGTTGATCTATTTTTTACTCAATAGGTCAACCATTAGTATCATCTTGTGGTCACATCATCTAATTTTATTTTATCATATTTGTTTATTTTTTTTATGTGTAGTTTTTTGTGCGATCACATAAAATAACAATAAATCATGCATAGATAAAATGAACATGTGATGTGATGTATTTTTCGATATATTACATGGTGAGATGTGAGCGTGATCACATAGTACATGCTTATGATACAAAAAATGATTTCATTTTTTCATGTTATAATAAAACCCTAGAATAAATATTAAGTCACAAAATCTTTAAATAATTTTAATTTGAACAAAACTGGGTGTTCAGGGTGCTCACAAGCCAAATTTTAGGGTGGCTCCTACTACTGAGGAGTTCTTAGTAGCGTGATGGGCTGACTTAATTGAATTTCTAAGAAAATAAGTATCCAAATATATCTTGATACAACTTTAGAGTAGAACATTGACAAAATCTTCTTTATGATTTTAGAATTCTCAACTTCACTCGATAGATCAAGGAGTCATGAGTTAATACAGTTTGGTAGTCAAACGTCTACATTGAACTCTCCAAGTAGTGTTGTGACCAATGATTATAGACTATGAGGGGAGCTTAAAAGATAATTTCTACTAGAATACCACAGGGATAGAGTGTTTTGATTCTAGAACATAGGGTTTTTAGAGTTCTATAACATAGTTGGAGATATTTAATGATTTATATAATCAATAATGTCAAAATAGATAATCAAGATAAGGTATTAATTGGATAGATTATATTTTTGTAGAAAAATGGAATGTAATGCCAAAATACATACTACGATATTTATTAGAAAAATTTAAATTCCTTTATAGAATGAATTTCGAAAGAGTCGTATAGGAACTTGAACAAAGTACTACAATATTAAAAAATTCAAGCTATGGATATCCCCAATACCTATTAAGACGCCTTATGAAGCAAGGGTGGGTGAAATTATTATAGGGGGCTCATGTATGATGCATATGATGGTTTTTTCATAATGTCATCATCAATGTCTGGTGAGAGTTGTGGGTACTATATTGAGAGATGGGTGATTTCACATGTTGTCTCGTATTTAAGAATATTACAATGAGAAATAGAAATAGCGATATTAATAGTTTATTATTACACAAGTTATGTGTAAATTGAAAGATAGGTCATGATCTTTCTATGTATAACTTTATAATATCATTTTCCCTAATTTACTCTAGTTTAATTTAAATTTAGAAAACAAAAATCATCTAAAAATATCTTCATTTCCATCTAGGTAAGGTTCACCAAGAAATTAAAACTTAAAAAAAAATTAATCATTAGTTATTATAATGAACAAGTAGAAAGACAATGTGAAAAAAGCTAATCAAAAACATGACTTCAAGGGAACCTTCTCAACTTCCTTCAAATAAATAGGTATTAAATAGTAAGTTATTTTCTTTTCATATCATGGAATATATCTATAGATGTTTTAATACAACGAAATGAATCGTAGAACAATGAATTCACTTCTTCTTCAGGTATATTCATCAATTTTAAGTAATTTTTATGTTATACATTTTTGGTTATTAAATAAAATATTCATATTACATATGTTTATTTAAATATATTAAACAAGTAAGTATAAAAATGTTACAAAAAGTAAATCGTGTTCTCTAAGAGGCTAATAAATGGTCATTACTAAGTCAGTGGTGAGAATCACACAACTTAAAATTCTCAAGTTTAATTATTCTATTTGAAATTTTGTTATGTATTTCCAAAACTTTTATCCCACATGTCCTTTGGACATAAGGAGACATTATTCTAGTTTTAGAATTAATATTTGTGGTGTAAAATACCTAAGTAATAGTTCAAGGATACATGAATCTTAGTAAATACATGATGAATATAAAATGAGAGACTTATATACCCATTTTTGGAAAGATAATACTTTTTAAAGAAAAACTTAGTAGTTTTCAATGATATACTCACTATGGATTTATACTTCTTAGATTTAAATACCATATGTTTTATTGATAAACTTATGTACTTAGTTTTTTTCAATGAATTCTTTATAAATAAAGGCAATCTACAAATATTTTAGAACTAGATCAGATAGAGAACCTAAACTATTCAAAATTTAAGCTAGTGGAAAGTATAATTCATAATTTTCTATTAAGTGTTTAGGAATATGAAAGTAAAGTATGGTATATTCACATTCAGAATATGTGATATACTTTGGTCTGGTGTGTCGAAAAATATCTAGACTAAGAATTCATTTCTCAATATATTGTAGCGTGGAATAATTACTAAACGCACATTACCTTATCTATATGAGGCCTATGATTCTAATAATGAGGATCAATGATGTGTCTTACATGTTAAAATTTATCAATAAAATGTTTTTTGGAGTAATTCCTAAATTCACATTACCTTATTAACATACGAGTCATGATTTAAGTAAAAGGTGTATGAATGTGGCAATTTATATCCATTTAATAAACTTCCATTATTTTAAAAACATGCATCATAAATAATTGTATTATCACATAAAAATATTTTAGCTATCATGAAAAATGGATATCATATGAGTTATAGTATGATATAAATCCATTTTCATAAGAAAATGTATTAATATTCAAATTGTTTTTTGAGGATACAAACAAAATTTCAACAAATAAATAAAAATAAAAAACACAACATGAAGCTATAATAATCATCCTAATATTTACTTAAGATATTACAAAAAATACCTAAGATAGAAAAGTGATAGTCAAAGTAATTGAATATATTTATACAAAAAGGTGTACATATCTACATGAGATAGTGGGAGAATTATTTTTATGCATTATTAAATACTAGAGATACAAAAATAGTTGACATGGGAACAAGTTCCATAAGACCTTGTGGAAGAGAATTTTCTAGAGACACATAATTCATAAGATCGTTAAAACCATAGTGATGGTTTTATATTCACCACGACTGGTGATACATTACTCATTGAGAATAATTAATCCAACAAGTAATTAGTATATGGAAATTATCTAATATTGAAAAGACCAATTAAAATTCAATAATGTATTCCTTGTATCAAATAATATGGGATTATTATTTTTAATACTGTGGTGGGTATTCAAGTGAGACAACACATGGATGGTACAAGCATGGTACCAATAAGTCTTTATTGGTAACACAAAGTTGTTATGCTTAAATCCATTATAATTTCACTTATCATAGCTATTTTATATGGTCATGTTATTTTCAATTATATGTCAAGAACACTAATCATAGAAGGTGTCTATTTGAGATAACCATAAAGGGATGGTCACACCACAAAATACAAATAAGGGGTGAAAGTGACTAAAATTTATTTTAGGATTTAAGTAAGAAACAAGATCATATAATATTCATTTGGAATGAATATTTTCCATTTATCTACAAAATTTAGTGGCAGATCCATTTCCTTCCAAGTGAAATATGTAACATATGGAAAACAACTATTGGTCTTAAAGTTAGTTAAGACTGTAATGAATGTATCTCTCTAGTAACTAACATTAAGTAATAGCCCATGTTCTAGGGAATGAGATCTAATACGGTAGATCTAATGGTTTTAGAGACCTAATAAATAGTATATATACATACATGGTATTGAAAAATTAAATAGGAACAATTTGGGGGATAATTGTTACCAGTGCCACTTGTCATATATCTCTACAACAATACATTCACAGAAATAGGAGGAGATTAAAGTGGTGAGTCGAAATTCCAAACACTTATGTAATGGATCTATCACATATTGCATGATATGTACAAGAAATGATATATCCAATATAAAATTTATGGTAGGAAAATATCATATATATATATATATATATCTAGGAGACCTGTAAAGGAAGTAGTTAGAACTATCTAATTGCACTTGATTAAGTATAGAGGAAATGTACCTAGAATGTGGAGAGAAATGGCTACTTGTTTTGAGTTGACGAAAACTAATCTTCCTATAGATCAATATGATCTAATTTTGCAGTTAGGAAAAGTTAATTAGTAAGAAAATCTTATTCAACTAGTGGTATCCATATATATAAATACCGAGTTTATTGCATCTTCCAATGAAGCTAAGAAGTAATGTATTAAATGAAACCATTTTTCTAGTTATTGGAATTTCCCATAGTATGTAAAGTATTATTATAATGTAGATTTTGATACAATTACTAGTCAAGATGTCTTGTTTTGACAATGAAAAATATAGTATACACTCAGGTTTTACATCTCATGAGGATTTTTACTCAAGGATATGAGGTCATACATAGTATAATATCCATAGAGGGGAGATGTGGAAGACCTAGAAAATAAAATTGTGACTCATCATAGACATGATCTTAATCATGTGAGAGCTAACAAGGATGGTTAGAAAGTTAGATATAGTGAAAGTGGGAGTGTTGTAATTGTGGGTTCCAAAGACCCAACTATATAGTATATATCGATTACCATTTCATGTATAGAAAAAGATATGCATGATGTATACATATCATTATAGTTTATATATTTTTTAACCCACTTTTTAAATGCTAATTTCCATATATTGATTTTCATATCAAAGGTTTATAGGAAATTCAAATCTATAATGAGAACCTCAAGATACTATGAAATTAATCTCAAATTAATGTCATATGATCTAGATACATCATACTAACTGAAAACAGTTTATTTTTTACTATTAGGTGTCAAGGGTTCAAAATCATTTAAACTTATTATCTTGAAGTTTTCACTTGGTGATCTCTAGTAATTGATATTGTGATCACATAACCACCAATAAGAACACCACTTGTTTTGGGTGTCGTTGGATAATTTTATATATGGACATGTGGATTGGTCTCCTAACTTGATATCATTAAAAATGTTTTCCATTTGATCATGTACTTCGATGCAAGGAAAAAATCATGATAATGACATCCTGGTGAGGTAAATTGTGTTGGAAGTGTCCTTAGTATTATGGAATTGGTTGGATGGTCAAGATATGATTTTTCACTTTCTGGTTGAGGAAGTAATATTCTGGGATTCGTTGATCAGGATGGTAGTACCTTTTTAAATCCATGGAAATAGTAGTCAAAGGTAATTCCATCTAGATAGATCAGAAAATAAAAAAATAAACAAAGGATTATGACACCGGTGTGCATCCTGATTAATGAGATATCTAAAAATAAATGGATTATTTTACACAGTATGTGTTCATATGTTCGTTCTCATTTCTATGACTACTATTTATCTCTTTAGGGTTCATGATGGGTTGCTAGTTTCTGATCTCGGTATGCGAATGGTATTCACTACTATTGATATAAGGTCCTAGAGTATCACGCACAATAGAGTATTCCATAATCTTCCATATTCAGATGAAAAGGTATATAGGACATGGTCGGCCCCACCACTAGAGTCTAGGATTTTTCTAAGGGCATGTAGTCACTAATTAATAAAAAAATTGATATTATTTTAGTATAGAATAATAAAAAAATGAATTTATTTATTAAATTTATTTATAATTATTAAAGTAAATACATGGAAATATAATATGAATGAATATTATTTTAATATTCAAGGTTCATTTAACATCTATGGAAAGGACGAGTCGAGTTAAAGGATTGGATTTATCAAGTAATATATTTATTATATTATAATAAATTTATAAATTATAAATGATATTTATGATTTATTATAGTAGTCATAATATATCATTTATAGTTTATATAGTGAGTAATAAATATTCGAGGTTTGTGGATCCTTTTTCAAGTAATTACATAACTCACTATAAATAGGAGGAGGGATGATTTGAGGTGGATTATTCACTATAAGCTCTTGAAATATTCTCTCTTCTATCCCTCTTTCTAGAGATATAAGCTCTCAATCTAAGAGATCGGGTTAAGATCTCCACCATGCATCATAATAATATTGATGTAGTGATCATCAGGGTGTCAAATTTATCATTGGATCTCTATGTTAGCACTCGAAATTCATTAATTGATGATCCTAAAGATTCTTGAATAATGTATGGATGATCTAGATGAATTATAAATAATATTCATTAAGTATTGATCGCTAGTGATGAATGGATGAAGAATTTGAGGCCTCATATCAAACAAGGTATTTATGGTTAAATTTTTGTACTTCAAATTCTTATCGCATGATACTTTGGCTTAACTGGGTCAGAGATTAACTGCTAATGACATTATTATGTTAATCGTTGAAGAAAAATTTTAAATACCTAGACCACTAGATTCCCTTGAATGCCTCCAGAACTTCATATTCACAACACAAGTCAAACATCCACTGCATGATAGAACATATCTCAGAGGCGTTTCTAACCTCAGCATCACATCCATGTAGGAAGGGGTGTTCACCATTTTCTCATGTGAGATGGCACCGAATTCTATATATGGATCAGGGGAGTTTTAACCTTTTGAGGGAATTATCCCTAATCCCAACATATCTACAATATCTTGTGTAGAGTTATAGAGGATGGAGACTGGTGGTGATGTAGACGGTTACATTGTGAGCCCCTAGAAGGGGGATAGAACCTCTACCACCTATAAGTACCCATAGAGGGATCTTGGGATCTAGTGGAGATTGGTTTTTGGGATCATGAATCTCAATTGTTGGGATCCTTCCCCAAAATCTAGGATTTGGGGTGAATGTTCTATCATTAACTCATCTTTCACCACAGAATATGATAGGTCAACGAGGTCAATGATGACATGGCACTTCCCAGAATTCTTCCCCAAACGGCTGGCGTTCACCCTTCTAC
This sequence comes from Viscum album, assembly GCA_963277665.1. NCBI lineage: Eukaryota > Viridiplantae > Streptophyta > Magnoliopsida > Santalales > Viscaceae > Viscum > Viscum album. The sequence goes on from OY728161.1 coordinate 1,837,830,153, forward strand.
CTCTGGATGGATCTTTAGGGTATGGTATGTCTCAGATATGTGGAAGATCTCTATATGGGTTGGTTATAATTCTGGGAGGACCCCCATTTTGGTAGGTATGAATACGGGTCAGACCTCTATGCTTATTTTCAATGGAGTGGGGAGGATGTCCACTATGGTTAGTAGAATCATAGAGAGCAAATAAGTGTAGGTTAGTTGTAGAGTAGGGAGGACCTCTACTCTGATTCATTGTAACATAGGTAGGAACTCCATGTTGACCTATGGTAGTGTGGGGAGGGGCCTCTATACTAGTTTTTGATGAATTGGGGAGGACCTCAACTGTGGTTGGTGTTGGAGTGGGGAGGTCCTCTACTTTGATCATTGAAAACATGGGGAGGACCTCCATACTACCTATTAAATGAGTGGAGAGGACCACCACTCTGGTTGGTGATAGTGTAGGAAGGACCTATGCTTTGATCATTTATGGAATGGGGAGGACCTTTGTACTAACTAGTTAAAACATGGGGAGGAACTCCATGTTGGTTAGTGGGAGCACAGGGAGGACCTCTGGACTATATCTCCTCATCATGGGATGAACCTTAATGGATTTTGGTGATGTTGATGATTAAGAAAGTCAACACATACTTTTTTTGAGGTAGTTGGGGTTTCAACCACAAGAGGGAAAAGAGGGATCCATATTCACTTATTACAAAGATCTGGGGTGATACACTAATAGTGGTAGGGTCTACATGATTTGTATAAGATTACCTTTGTCATGAAGTGTCCAAAGACTTCCCCCGACACCAAAATTATGTGCATTGCATCGAGGTTGGGAGATTGTGGATGAATTCCACCTGATCTTTGGCATGTGGGACTAGTTGTTATTAGCATTTTATGAGGCCTGTTTGATGTCTTACTATGTATCTCGAGAGTGGAATTCATTTTTAGTGTTAATCATATGTCCCATTCCTCCTTAGTGTAGGTGAGTGAGTCATAATTTCACTCTAGGGAGAGACTCCTGAAGAGATTCTTTATGGGAACGTGGGTGGTTTCCCCCTGCGTGGTCCTTGGGGGTGGTAGTGAAGACAAGGTGACGATGCCTCCAGATCCTAGAAAACTCCATCCATAGGATAATACCACCCTCTTGTTTTTATCAGTGCACCAGGGTTTCGATCAACCTCCTATGGATCATCTCAGAGGGTGAAAAGGGGTGTAGGAACTACATAGCTGAAGTTTTAGCAGAAGTTGTATAGAAAGCATAGTTAGGAAGGATTTCCACATCAATGTATCTCCTTCCCTGTGAGAGCCTAGTGGATGTTTTCCTATATCTTGAGTCCTAAAAAGAATATGGATTCATCCATAAATATCGTTATAGGAAAATCAATTCCCAATTACCCAACATCATCCAATATTCTGAAGATGAAGAGGGATCCACACTGATAATGTCACATACTAAGGATTCCCAATTCTAAGTGACCCAATTCACAGGTGAGTTTCATGTTAGGCCCACTGTTTTCTTGGTGGGAGATCATTATATATGTCTGAATCTAGTGACATGAAAATATATGGATTCTCAAAACACTGGTATCCCCCATGGTTGATAGAGAATATTTTCACACTAGGTTCACCATTTCTCTTTCTGACACTTTCATTAGGGCCAACATATCATCATGTGCATGGAATCTATTTCCCCACATTTCCACTTTTCAAAGGCAGAAAATTTTCATCAATTTCATTTTTTATGTCTTCTCCTTGATTGAAATGGGATGATGGCATGTTGGTTCCACCTTCAATGGATTACTCCATGAAGATAGTTTCATAGTTCGGGTCTCCCTAAAATATTAGGTCATGTTCATGGAACTCAATCTCAGGGCCACATCTATATGGTCTCTAGTGAATTACATTGCCTCTATCTAGACAGGGATGAAAACTTTGGAAAAGAGAGTAGTTACATTGGGCATCTATGGGCATGTTTATATATTTGATACTTTGGTCACATATAAATATTCATCTTTGGAGGGAATCACATATGAGTCAAATTGCGAATGGAAGAAAGGCATACCATACCGGCCACAAGGTAATTGATTTCGGAAGAATAATTCTTCCAAGGATTTTTAGGTGAGGATTCCAATGCTTATTTTATGTGGTAGGTATTATAGGTCAAGTCACAAGTTCTACATCTTGTGAAGATGGATCAGAACGTCCTATTGAGATGTATTGGGGAATGTTTTTAACATCTTGTGGAGACAAAAAATAGGGTTAATGACATGTGGGGATATTACGGTTGATTAGATTACACTATTGAGGTGGATCATGGAGGTGTGTCCTTATGAGAGAAGGTTTCATGCCTAGGTGGTAGATCAAAACACTCTATTAAAGTGGATCAAAGAGGTGTGTCCCTAGGATGGAAGATTCCACACCTGGGTGGTTAATTAAAATGAACTATTGAGTTTGATCAAGAAGGTTCGTCCCTAGGAGGAAATATGTAAAACCTAGGTTATGGATTATAATTTTCTATTGAGGTGGATCCAAGAGGTATGTCCCTAGGATGGAAGATGTCACACCTGGATCAGTGGATCAAAACTTTCTATTGACGTATATCTGAGAGGTTTTTCCATTTAAGGGAAGATATAACACCTGGGTTGTGGATCAAAATATCTTATTGAGTAATATATGAGAGGTTCATCCCTATGAGGGATGATTTCACACTTGATTTTTGGATTATAACACCTTATTGAGGTTGAACCAGGAGGTGCATCCCTAGGAGAAAAGATGGCACACCTATATTGTGGATCGGAACACCCTATTAAAGAGGGTCTAGTATTTTTGTCCCTAGGGGGAATGTTTCACACCTGGGATTACATATATTGGGTTTAAACCACATGGAGTCATCTTATGTACCCTCTTTATGAGATAGGTATCAAAACCCACATAGTTCGATGTCGTGGTTTAACGTCATGTGACAAGACAGATCCATGCAGTTTATCATCATGTGGTATGGATTCTTTTTGTGTGGAATGATAATCTATGAGGGATAGTGTAGGGATTACATGTGGGAGCATACATTTTCAAGAGTATCACTCTTTGGAGAATGGTGTGGGTCTTATACATGAAAGAATCTCTTTGGAGTAGGATCATCCCAAAGAGGGTGTAAAGACCCGGAAATTTCAAGGAAAATTTTTTCTTAATTTTCTTTGGAATTTTACAAGAATGCAGTTTCTTATGGCGCCTGATTACGAGGCCCAGTGTGCCCGGAATTAATTTCCGAAGTTTAGCTCGGGTACGTTCAGTGAACGAACGAGCGTGAATTTCTAACTTTTGAACCGGTGCTTGGAATCGAATTCTGAGGGAACCGATGAAACCGCAGCGCCGGTAATTGCTTAGAAACACCTTTTCCGGAGTTGCGTTTTCAAGAGAGAGGTTGATAAAAATTTTGGAAGATAGAATAAAAATTTAACTACAATTTTTAATTTCTCTTAGTGGATTTAAGCTTTGGGTGGAAGTTGGGTAACCACCCAACTTCCCATGGAAGGTTATGAGAGTGGTGGGGCCCACACAAACCCCACCCCTTCACATTCCTTAACTCCCTCAACTCACAATTAAATTTGATAACTTAAGTTTTTGATAACTTATGATATTAATGGAGTGTGTTTAATGTGAGTGTTTGAATTTCAAATTCTTGAATTTCAAACCTTAAGTTGGGTTAATAAAATAAGTAAGGGACTCATTTTATTTTGGGTTAGAGGCTTGTTGCTTGAGAGCTTTGGGAGAAAAGCAAAGGTAGACTTGAGTTTCTTCATCCTCTTCGTCAAAGAACACAAAGAACACGAAAAATGCGAAGAACGCGAAGAACATGAAGAACGCCGGATTCCTTGGAGGTTGAAGTCTCCTTCCGCGACGTCTTCTTCCGCGACGTCTCCTTCCGCGATGCCTCTTATCGCGATGTCGATGACGTCTTCTTTCGCGACGTCTCTTTCCGCGACGAATCCTCGTTCGACAAACCTCTGTTCAAGCTACGCTCGAGGTAGGGGAATTTTTATTTGGTGTTCTCTTATCTTTTGAGAAAAGAATGACGAGCGCGGACCAACAATTTCCAGATTGATCCGCGGATCGTTCGTTCATGCAGATTGATGTTGAGGATTATTGTTTTTGCTGTGAAATATTTCTTTGTCGTACGTCGACTTCTATTTGATTGCCACTTGCTATCATTATAACGGGAGGAGGTCGGACCGCATGAACACGGCCGACCCTCCTCCCCCCTTGTTGTTTGAATTTTGTTGCGGCACGTGAAAGGCGGAACGGTGAGTTGCACCGCGTGGGAATTATGAGGAAGGGCTAAGAAGCGCGGCGCCGTCCCGGGAGGACCATTGGTAAAGACGGCATGAAGTTCCGACCACCGGAACTCGTCCGGTGGTCCGCGGAGCAGCCCGTCGTTGCGCCTTGCCGGCACGGCGGCACCGGAGGCAGGTAGCGGCGGTGCCCGGCGCGCCGCCGGAAGGAGCCGCCGTGGCTGAAGCTGCGGCGGCAGCTTGCGGTCCCGCGACCGGCTGCCGAGTCCGCTGGCAAGGGCGGCCCCACGCGGGGTCGCGGCTCTTCACGCGGGGGCAGCCCCCCCTGCACGGTTCGGCCGTTCGGCTGAACCCCTAGCCAAGTCGGGCCGCGCCGCGCCGGCCGGGTCGGACCCGCACCCGGGTCAGGGCGACCCGGTTCGAGCTGACCCAGGGGGTCTCGGGCCGGGTCGGTCCGGGCCCAAAACCCCCATTTTCAGATCCTTTTCGGTCTATTACCCATATCTTGAGCTGTAGACCTCCGATCGACGCACCGTCAGTGTAGATGCGGCCCTTGGATCGAGACGGTCTTTTCGTTATATTACACTCAAGGTTTTGGAATACGTTGGGTTCAGCCGGGTTGGTTCGGATACGAAACCAACCAGGCCCTCGGAGCAGAAACGCTTATATCTTGAGTTCCGGACGTCCGATTGACGCGCCGTCTGTCTCATTTAATTCCTCTTGATGAGACGTAACTTTTGACTTACTCCGCTCGAGGTTTGGATGTCGTCGGAGTGCGGTCGGGTTGGTTCACTCACGAAACCAACCGGGCCCCTGAAACGAAAAAGTCAATAACTCACAGACCGGGCGTCTGATTGACGCGCCGTCTGTCTCGTTGAATTCCTCTTGATGAGACGGAACTTTTGGCATACTTTGCCTGAGGTTTGGATGTAGTTGGAGTATGGACGAGTTGGATTGTACCCGAAATCCAACCGGGCCCCTAGAACGGAAAAGCTGATATCTTTCAGACCAGATGTTCGTTTGACGAACCGTCAGCGGCGTTGGTGATCCCGTTGAGAAACGGTCCCTATGAGTATACCCTAGGAGAGTTCGGGGTACAGTTGAGATACAACTGTGTTGGTTCGTACACGAGAAAAACCGGGCCCCTGGGGCGAAAAGGCTAATAACTCACAGACCGGGCGTCCGATTGACGCGCCGTCTGTTGCATTGAGACCCCTGTGACGAGGCGGACCTTTGAGATACTTCTTCGTGGTACTTTGAGATACTTGGAGTATCGACCTATAGCTCGTGGAGCGGACCCTCCCGGAGACGAGCGTACGGAGTACGGAGACCGTGTAGCCGACTGAGACCTGATGACTGCTTGACCGACTCGACTTGGAGTGAGTTGACTAGCCCAATGGACGGAGCACTAATTTGTTTGGGTGCAGACCCATGGCGGATGGAGCACTACCTGTGTGACAGTGCAGACCCACGGTACTCATCGGGAGAGTACCTCTACAGGCTACTAGGGGGTGTGCACTACTGTGTTTGGGTGGCATACCCCGGCGGGAAGCACTACTGTGTTTGGGTGGCTGGCCCGCGGTACTCGACAGGAGGAGTACCTCAGTAGTCTTAGGTTAGTGAGCAGTACCTCGGAGTCGTGACAGGACCACTGTACACTCCAGAGACAGGGCTCTTCAGTAGTTACGGTTTCGATAATGAAAATCCTGGTTTGAGCTGAGACTTTTGACCTTTGTGTTTACCTTATGATTGAGATGGGTCACTTGATAACTTAGGTATATGTATGGGAATATACCTGGGTAGTGGTTATCCGTTGATTTCATGATCTTGGTGTTTTCCTCATGATTGAGATGGGTTACTTGATAACTTAGGTACATGCATGGGCATATACCTAAGTAGAGGTTATCTATTGAGATCTTATTTGTGGTTATCCATGTTGGTTTTAGTGAGACCTTGAGGGTCTCGGGGTCTCTACTGAGTATCGTTATACTCACCCCTGCACGGTCTATGCCCGCACCTCGTTGTGTTGGTTGCAGACGACGGGCAGCGCTGACGGAGGCCGAGTGTTCGAGGACTGGACGGTACCCGGAGGTGGGCCACATGACGAGTCAGTATCCAGAGGTGGAATTCGCGACGAGGCGACACACAGAGGAGGTTGACGGGCGAGAGCGTTGTGGAGGCTATCTGTACCTACCCTTCAGGTAGGATCCGTGGTGGATGATCCAGGAGCTGCGCTGTCTGTACCTACCCTTCAGGTAGGATCTGAGGATGATGACCCAGGAGCTGCTTCCTTTATTCCAGTTGTTGTCTTTTATGTTGTACTTTGTTCAGTTGTAGTTGTACTTCAGTTGGGTTTGTATTCTGGCCCATTTACTTTTCAGCACTTCTTTTTTGTACTTAGTGTTTTACTTCCGCTTGTGATCTGTGGTGTTTGTTTTCTTTTATAAAGGCAATGCCTTCCCAGTTATCGGGATTTACGCCTTTGGTGCTAGTCGCCAGCCCCTGGCCTATGGAAGGCGGGCTTGGGGTAGTCACGGCACGGGCCCCAAGGACGGGTCGTGACAAATTGGTATCAAAGGAGTCGGTTCTACCGCAGAACTTATAACTCTGATATTTTCTTTCTGTGAAGAAATAGTGTTAAGTGTACCGAGTGTGGTCTTTAGTTCAGGGAGTCTAGTGTTGGTGCGGGCGGCCGACGTATCCATACACCAGGACCCTGACAACTGATTTCCGACTTTGTGCACAAAAACACTAATTGCGTGTGTGTTTTCAAAGGTTTTCCCTTAAAACAGCTCAAAACAGGTCAGCTCACTAGGTATAATCATTTGTCTGTGTCACGTTGTTTCTTTCAGGATGCCTTTTCATGGACGACCAGCTAGATCCCAGAGGGATGTGCGTACTGACAGCCTATCGAGCGACGAGGCTTCGGTACAGGGCCCTCTTGCAGTCGAGGCACCAGCGGAGGCACCAGCGGTACTACGATACGTTGGGCCACCGATGCCACCAGCCCCAGTAGTAGGAGATGCACACCACTTGAGCACGCTGCACGAGTTCCAGTGTCAGTGGTCACCCAGGTTCCGGGGAGAGATGGACCCGCAGGCGGCTGAGGATTGGCTGGGGGCAGTGGTGAGGGTCTTCAGGCTAGTGGGGATGCATGTAGACTTCATGGTGATCTTTGCTGCCAGCCTTCTTCAGGCAGCAGCAGGCAGGTGGTGGAGCAACTTGTTCCAGTTTTGCGATGGGATGACCTTCACATGGTAAGACTTCGAGACCTTTTTTAGGGTGGAGTTTGTGCCAGTAGCTCTACACCCCGAGCGTGTACAGGAGCTTCTGCCTTTGTCGTAGGGTTTTCGATCAGTATTCGAGTCATCTGTGGGCAGTAGACAGATGATGCAGAGGTACAAGAGGACCATAGCCAGCTGTACGAGGAGTAGGAAGTGTTATTAATGTGGCAGGAAGGGTCACTTGGCACGTGACTGTCCGACCCCCCGCACAGTCGATCCACAGACTTTAGAGGAGCCATCGAGGCGGAAGCAGCGACAGGTGCTTGAGTAACAGCCGAGCAGTGGACAAGGCAGTAGAGCTCCGGGAGCAGGTGGACAGGAGCGGAACTAGTGGATACGTCCCTTGTACTTCTAGTTCCATATTGCTGTTGTATTCGTGTCTTTGTACTATGAGCTGCAATGATAAAAAAGACACTTATCTTTGTGATGTTTTCTTTCCTGTCCTTTTGTTTGGTTGATACTGATTGGTCCCGGTTAAAACTATTGACTTGACCCTCACTTTCGAGATTTCTACTTGAGGAGACCCAGTGACCTCACACTGATGCCGATAGTGTGACTCGACCCTTGGAGGCGAGAGTGACAGTTGGATCTCTTGGTAGTTACGTCGAGGCCTTACGACGTCATCCATGGCATGAATGCATCATTCATGTCGGGATTGACTGTATTAGGCAGTGGGCGTGGTTCATCCAGGGGATGAGACCGAGTTTCTATTTTCGGCAAAGGAGAAATTTTAGCAGCTCTTCCAGATCATAGGCAAAGAAGGTGCAGATCATCTAGGAGCGGATGAAGACTGCATAGTGCAGTAAGAAACAGGAAACCGACGCCAGTCTTAGAGACTCGAGCATGTTAAATGTTTCAAGAAGAGGAATCTTTTAAAGAGAGATGAATCTGCGAAGCAGCAAACGTGGAGGCAGAGCTAGGAGAGCAGCATGAGGTGGTGTACATCTTAACATGCTACAACCACCCGCCTTAGTTATCCCCGCCAGGCTCAGGGAGCTGGACGGCGAAGGAAGAGTGCAGCTACATGCGGTCAAGGAGTGTGACCCAGTGGCTCTAAAAATGATTCAAGGGATAGTCTGTGTCCACTACTAGCTGCTATAGTAACAGACATCGATATGAATCATTCCTTGCTTTCACGAATCTTGTCCCAGACCTAGAGTTTTCGGTAAGCCGTATACTTGACCCTCACGTCTGGAGATAACTTGGGAGGAGACTCGATAATCACACTTACGCCGATATTGTGGTCTGACCCACGAGGCGAGAGTTTCAGTAGGAATCTCTTGGTAGCAGCGTCGAGGCCTTACGATGTTAGTTTGATTATTGAATGGGCAATAACTGTTCATACTCAAATTGACGGTATTAGGAAAACGTTGGGATGAGTTTTCCTTGGTCGGCGAAAAGGAAACCCCAGGCAGCATAGGATAAACCCATGCACAGGAGGGTGCGACCGATCACTCTTGAGTCAGTCAACCTCACCCTCATGGTAGTAGTCGTTTTGAGTTTCAGTTCTAACAGGAATTGGAGACCTCTAGAGTTCGAGGATGACGATCACGTCCTTATACGGGTCTCACCTCGACGAGGTTTACGGAGATGTGGCCAAGGCAGCAAGTTAACTCCAAGGTTCAACGGACCTTTCTAGGTCCTCAGCTGGGTAGGCGAGGTGGTTTACCGCTTGACTCATCTACCTCAGTTGCACCAGGTGCACGACGTTTTCCAAGTATCTCAACTGAGGAGATACGTGCTCGACCCTTCGCGTATCATTGACCATGGGGAGCTAGACGTTGATGACGAGGTTACTTCCATGGAGGTTCTAGTGGGGATCGAGAATCGATAGGAGCAGATCCTACGAGGACGTTTGATTCCTCTGCTGCGCTTTCTTCGGAAGTACGGGAGCCTCCTGGTAAGCACATGGGAGCGGAAGGCTCATATGCGTGCTCAATACCGCTTTTGTGACACTAGTTTGTGTTGAAGCTTTACGGGGACGTAAAGCCCTGATGTGGGAGTAATGTAAAGACCCGGAAATTTCAAGGAAATTTTTTTCTTAATTTTCTTCGGAATTTTACAAGAACGCAGTTTCTGACGGTGCCTGATTCCGAGGCCCGGTGTGCCCGGAATTAATTTCCGAAGTTTAGCTCGGGTACGTTCAGTGAACGAACGAGCGGGAATTTCTAACTTTTGAACCAGTGCTCGGAATCGAATTCTGAGGGCACCAATGAAACCGCAGCGCTAGTAATTGCTCAGAAACACCTTTTCCGGAGTTGCGTTTTCACGAGAGAGGTTGATAAAAATTGTGGAAGATAGAATAAAAATTTAACTACAATTTTTATTTTCTCTTAGTGGATTTAAGCTTTGGGTGGAAGTTGGGTAACTACCCAACTTCCCATGGAAGGTTATGAGAGTGGTGGGGCCCACACGAACCCCACCTCTTCACATTCCTTAACTCCCTCAACTCAAAATTAAATTTGATATCTTAAGTTTTTGATAACTTATGATATTAATGAAGTGTGTTTAATGTGAGTGTTTGAATTTCAAATTCTTGAATTTCAAACCTTAAGTTGGGTTAATAAAATAAGTAAGGGACTTATTTTATTTTGGGTTGGAGGCTTGTTGCTTGAGAGATTTGGAAGAAAAGCTAAGGGAGACTTGAGTTTCTTCATCCTCTTCGTCGAAGAACACGAAGAACACGAAGAACGCGAAGAACGCCGGATTCCTCGGAGGTCGACGTCTCCTTCTGCAACGTCTTCTTCTGCGACGTCTCCTTCCGCGACGCCTCTTATCGCGACGCCGACAACGTCTTCTTTTGCGACGTCTCTTTCTGTGACGAATCCTCATTCGACGAACCTCCGTTCAAGCTACGCTCGAGGTAGGGGAATTTTTATTTGGTGTTCTCTTATCTTTTGAGAAAAGAATGACGAGCGCGGACCAACCATTTCCATATTGATCCGTGGATCGTTCGTTCATGCGGATTGATGTTGAGTATTATTGTTTTTGCTGTGAAATATTTATTTGTCGTACATCGACTTCTATTTGATGGCTGCTTGCTATCATTATAACGGGAGGAGGTCGGACCGCACGAACACGGCCGACCATCCTCCCCCCTTGTTGTTTGAATTTTGTTGCGGCACGTGAAAGGCGGCGCGGTGCCATTGCACCGCACGGGAATTATGAGGAAGGTCTAAGAAGCGTGGCGCCGTCGCGCCGCGCCGATGAAGTTGAACAAGCCACGGAGCCGTCGCGCGGCGCCGAAAAACCACGAAGAGGCCATAGTTTGTTTACTTGATCGTTGAGCGCAGATTGTCTGGCAATGACAAACGAGGCCGCAAGGTAATTTTGAGGCTTCCACAGTGAAGTTTGGGTCCCGGGAGGACCATTGGTGAAGAAGACACGAAGTTCTGACCACCGGAACTCGTCCGATGGTCCGCGGAGCAGCCCGCCGGTGCGCCTCGCCGGCACGGCGGCGCCGCCGGAAGGAGCCGCCGCGGCTGAAGCCGCGGCGGCAGCTTACGGTCCCGCGACCGCGCGGGACCGGAGGGAGGCGGGACGCGGCCGACTGCCGCGTCCGCTGGCAAGGGCGGCCCCACGCGGGGCTGCGGGTCTTCACGCGGGGGCAGCGCTCCCCCGCACGGTTCGACCGCTCGACCGAACCCCCGGCCGAGCCGGGCCGGCTTGGGCAGACCGTGTCGGGCCGCGCCAGCCGGGTCAGACCCATACTCGGGTCGGGGCGACCCGGTTCGGGCCGACCCAGGGGGTCTCGGGCCGGGTCGGTCTGGGCCCGAAACCCCCGTTTTCGGCTCCTTTTTGGTCTTTTACCCATATCTTGAGCTGTAGACCTCCGATCGACGCATCGTCAGCGGCGATGCGACCCTTGGATCGAGACGGTTGTTTCAGTATATTACACTCAAGGTTTCAGAATACTTTGGGTTCGGCCGGGTTGGTTCGGATACGAAACCAACCGGGCCCTCGGAGCGGAAACACTTATATCTTGAGTTCCGGACGTCCGATTGACGTGTCGTCTGTCTCGTTGAATTGCTATTGATGAGACGGAACTTTTGACTTACTCCTCTCAAGGTTTGGATGCCGTCGGAGTGCGGTCGGGTTGGTTTGCTCACGAAACCAACCGGGCCCCTGAAACGAAAAAGCCAATAACTCACAGATCGGGCGTCCGATTGACGCGCCGTTAGTCTCATTGAATTCTTCTTGATGAGACGGAACTTTTGGCATACTTCACCCGAGGTTTGGATGTAGTTGGAGTATGGACGAGTTGGATTGTACCCGAAATCCAACCGGGCCCCTAGAACGGAAAAGCTGATATCTTTCAAACCAGACGTCCGTTTGACGAACCGTCAGCGGCGTTGGTGATCCCGTTGAGAAACGGTCCCTATGAGTATACCCTAGGAGAGTTCGGGGTATAGTTGAGATATGGCCATGTTGGTTCGTACACGAGACCAACCGGGCCCTTGGGACGAAAAGGCTAATAACTCACAGACCGGACGTCCAATTGACGCGCCGTCTGTTGCGTTGAGACCCCTGTGATGAGGCGGTCCTTTGAGATACTTTTTCGTGGGACTTTGAGATACTTGGAGTATCGAACTATAGCTCGTGGAGAGGACCCTCCCGGAGACGAGCGTATGGAGTACGGAGACCGTGTAGCCGACTGAGACCTGACGACTGCTTGACCGACTCGACTTGGAGTGAGTCGACTAGCCCAGTGGACGGAGCACTACTTTGTTTGGGTGCAGACCCATGGTGGATGGATCACTACCTGTGTGACAGTGCAGACCCGCAGTACTCGTCTGGAGAGTACCTCTGCAGGGTACTAGAGGGTGTGCACTACTGTGTTTGGGTGGCATACCCCGGCGGGAAGCACTACTGTGTTTGGGTGGCTGGCCCGTGGTACTCGACAGGAGGAGTACCTCAGCAGTCTTAGGTTAGTGAGCAGTACCTCGGAGTCGTGACAGGACCACTGTACACTCCAGAGACGGGGCTCTTCAGCAGTTACGGTTTCGATAATGAAAATCCTGGTTTGATCTGAGACTTTTGACCTTTGTGTTTACCTCATGATTGAGATGGGTCACTTGATAACTTAGGTATATGTATGGGCATATACCTGTGTAGTGGTTATCCGTTGATTTCATGATCTTGGTGTTTTCCTCATAATTGAGATGGGTTACTTGATAACTTAGGTACATGAATGGGCATATACCTAAGTAGAGGTTACCTGTTTAGATCTTCTTTGTGGTTATCTATGTTGGTTTTAGTGAGACCTTGAGGGTCTCGGGGTCCCTACTGAGTATCGTTATACTCACCCCTGCACGGGCTATGCCCGCACCTCGTTGTGTTGGTTGCAGACGACGGGCAGCGCTGACAGAGGCCGAGTGTTCGAGGACTGGACAGTACCCGGAGGTGGGCCACACGACGAGTCAGTATCCGGAGGTGGACTTCGCGACGAGACGACACACGGAGGAGGTTGATGGGAGAGAGCGTTGTGGAGGCTATCTGTACCTACCCTTCAGGTAGGATCTGTGGTGGACAATCTAGGAGCTGTGCTGTCTGTACCTACCCTTCAGGTAGGATCCGAGGATGATGACCCATGAGTTTCTTCCTTTCTTCCAGTTGTTGTCTTTTATGTTGTACTTTGTTTAGTTGTAGCTGTACTTCAGTTGGGTTTGTATTCTGGCCCATTTACTTTTTATCACTTCTTTTTTGTACTTAGTGTTTTACTTCCGCTTGTGCTCTGTGGTGTTTGTTTGCTTTTATAAAGGAAATGCCTTCCCAGTTATCGGGATTTACGCCTTTGGTGCTAGTCGCCAGCCCCTGGCCTATGGAAGGCGGGCTTGGGGTAGTCACGACACGGGCCCCGAGGACGGGTCGTGACAGAGGGGGAGAAGGTGGCATCCCGTGATGATAATGAATGGGGAAACCTATGTTTATGAAATAGGGTAGGATGTATGGGGTACTCCAATCTCAATCATATATGGAGAATTCTATGATCATTACATAGATTAATGATATAGTTTTATGTTGTTTACTAAGGTTATTGTCGTGTAGTTTAATGTTCTATGACTATGATGTGGAGATAAGTAGTTTTATATCATGAAGATCGAACATATAGGAAGGGTGAAATCATTGAGCGGGTTGTGTCAAGGAGAAATGATGATTCATGAGGAATCCCCACTAAGATTGGTTTATATTTTACCTTGAAGATTCCACCTCTAGGTCTTATGTGGCCACTACTAATGCCCCTCTGTGTGGGACATGGTGTTCTTACAATCGTGGAGTAGTGGAAATCAGGAATCCTAACATTGGGGTCCCTATGATTATGACAAATGTAAATTAGGGTACCTATTATTTGGATAAATAGGTAAGGTAATGGACTCACTACATTCATAGGGAACATAATTTAGGGGACCTAGAAGATGTCGCATGTAACATTATTGTGTTGTGGGAAAAAGTTTCACAAATGGGGGGATTTAGAAGAAGGAAAGATTTTTATTCAAGAGGCATAGTTGTCTACAAGATCTAGAGTTGTGCACTGATCAGAGTTGAGTAAAGGTAGATTCTATTTGCATGAACCCAACCAGAATTTGGGTTAGTTGTGAGAGAATCAATCCACCATAGGCCAAGTCATGTTTGGGACCACCTGAGTTCTTTCATGCAAATGTTCTACCTTTGAGGATCCATGATCATTAGTGTTTCATGTTTTCATGGAATATAGGTAGTTTCATGAAGTAGAGAATCGATTCGTCTTCCATAGGGCCTCCCAAAGATTTAAGGGATATTCTTTCTATACCCGGAATACTCAGATATTTGAATGAAACTCCTTCATTATAGAACTAGGTTTCACACCACTACATCATTTTCCTCTAGGGCTTGTTCATGAAACAAATTTGGATTGATGTTTTCTTTGGTTCACAGCTGCATTGTTGCACGATGAGGTTGTGCACAATGTTAATTTCTTGAAAGAAAGCCTTTTTGTGTGCACATGTATTGGGCACATGTTCGGACTGAGGGTCCTCTATAGAACTATATTTCTCCTTGGGAATACAAGTCCTTTTCATGGAGAACTCTTTCATTGCACACACCTACAGAAACTTATGCAAAACTTCTTCATCAGCCGTAGAACAATTCTTCTAGGTCATTCTCATGTTCAATTCATCCAAAACATTACATTTGTGGTAAAAAAATGATATTTTGGTGCCCATAGTAGGTATTTGAGTAGTTATGGTGTAGTAAAATTTCTTTTTCATTTATGGGACTAAGAAGATGAGGCCACATGAGATTAATTACCTAATTTATGATTTATAATTTTTTTGGTAATGCGCATGATGGCATATTGAAATCGCTACCTCTTAAGTGAGAGGTTCATGTTGAATACTAATCATAAGAGCCTCAAGTATATATTTTTCTAGTGTGACTTGAACTTTTATTAGAGAAGGTGAGTTGATACCTCTAGTACTTCGACATCAAGAAAGGCATATACCCTTGGGAAGGAGAATATTGTGGCTGATGTGTTTAGTAGGAATACATAGGTGTAGGTTATGAATAAGGATAGTAGTGAGTAAAAGTGATGTGCCTCTTCAATATGATGTATCCAAATGTCCAAGAGTATTAAGGTAGAGATACCATTACTTTTCCATCATAACCATGCTCCTTGAGAGAGTGAAGGAGAGTCATCTATCCAAATTAGATTACTAGGTTATAAGACAAGATATATATGTTAGGGAACTATCACCAAATTATACCCAAAATTATGATTAGATAATATTTGTACAAGGTTGAGTTTTGGTTCCCATGATCATGTGTGAGGAGTTTATGTGCGAATCACACACCTCAAACGGGTTGTTTGCCTAGGAATATCCAAGATGTTTGAAGACAAGAAAAGGTGGTATTGTTTTTCTTGGATAAAAGAAGATATTGTGGGTTTTTTTTCATGATGCATCACCTATTAGTGGGTAAAGGCCGATCATATGTGGTTTATAGGACTACTTCAACCTCTTCTAGTTCTTGAGTGTAAGTGGGATAATATGATGGGGAAATCTATGAATGGGATGCCAAGGTCTCCTTGTGGGATTCATGTGGTATGAATTATCATCAAATAGTTGATGAAGTTCATATATTTTTTACTCTAATTAAAGATTCCTAATTTATAGATGACATGGGATATCGATATGTTTAGGAGATAATATGTCTTCATGATATGCTACGGAGTGTTTTATGTAATTACAAAGCCTGGTTAGATCATTCTTTTTGGAAGGGGTGGAGGAAGGAAATGGATACCCAAGCAAGTTTGAGAAAAACATACTATTATCAGACTAATGGGGAGCCTGATATTGCTATCTGGGTATTGGAGGACCTATTCTAATCATCTATCCTTTATTTTGAAATATTGTAAGATATTCATCTATAACTTGTGTAGTTCACCTATAATAATAGTTAAATGGAATTGATTCATATGTCACGATTTTATGCCTTGTATGGTAGGTCATTCCAATCACCTATGTATTGGATTGTGGTAGGGGAATTTTTTGAATTATGGAGTCTGATCTATTAAATGGATTTGGAAAAAATGCTAGTGTCATGTACTGAACACTAGTTCATAAACTCTCACAATTCATCCAACCATAGCAGAGCTGACTGGAGACATTGACAATAGTACTTTAGATGTGAGGAATTTTCCAACATGGTTTCTATAGAATTGTGAAATTGATTAACATGGGTAGAGTAGAAAATTGTACTATTTTGTAGATATGGGTATTATAGAAACAGTGATTACTATAGAATATGTTTCTTTATGAGATCATTTTTAAGATATGAATTTTGATAGTGTGCGTTCCCTGTAGTTTTCTATTAAAAATAGTGAAATGATTCCACCTCTATATAAATATGGGGATTCTTCCTGAACTACATAAATCTATATTTTTTCATTCTTTATATTCTTCTATTTATTTCTTTTAATACCATTTTCTTATATTTGGGGATTGTTTTTCATTTTTTATTCCCCATAGGTCTCATAACAGAGAGTTGTCCATTATCAATTCAAGTCTCATATAGGAGATATTGGAGTATATTCAACTGATTCATTATTAGTTATTGACCACTCAGAGTAAATAGTGATTTTTTATGACTAGTCTTACTATCATCTAGAGTTTGAGGTTGGTGACTATGTATTTTTGAGGGTGTCACATTGTCTGGTTCATTAACTGACTTGGAGGCAAGAAATGTTAGAACTCAGGTATATGGGGTCATTAATTATTTTCAAGAAGATCCGTATAGTGGAATAGAAATTTTACTCCCTTAGAGATATGATATATATATATATATATATTATTATTACATATATCTCATCTTTATAGTTACCATCCTTACCATTATCATATTATTAGTATAGACCATGTTGAGTTGGACTCTGGTGTGTTGTTAAAGGAATGAAAAGTTTATATAGTAGAGCAGAGAGGGGGGTTCTATAAAAGAATATTTTACCTATGTTATTCATACAGTGGTAGAACAAGCATATCTATGAGTATACTTGGGAGGGGTAGGTTGACATATTATCACAATTTCTAGATCTCTTCTTCGATAAGTCTCTATTTTGTAACCCATGGATGAGTTTTCACATAGTGGGTAGGATATAACACGCTTTATATTTTGAGGTATGGAATTGATTTATGTTTTTCCAAAATATGCATATCTTGGTGGTTTCAAGTTTTTGGAGAAGTTGGTAGAGGCCAATGGTCTTATTTATCATAGTTTGTTTCAGTATGGGATATATATCATTGAAGATAGATGGAACATGGTACCATATGCAAGAGTAATGAGTGCCTAGTGGCCCTATGTAGAATGGGGGAGGCCCTGGAAGGCCATCGGTAACCTAGTGGCCCATAGGAGAGTACCCAATATGGTACCAGGTACCTTTTTTATGTTGACCATTTACTAAATATCCCTATGTAGTTTTAAAAAAATATTTAAATAAATTAAATGTCTAAATTTTATAAAAAACAAACACCCTGCATTTATCCCCCAATAGTTCCATAAAACTCTCCCTCCTTCCTTTCATTTTATTCTTCCTTTAGGCTAAAATATACCTCATTCATGGTTGGATGACAGTGTCATCAATCCTAGGGGATCACTACAGGTAATTCTATGGATCCTCTCCAGATTGTTCTTGGTCTCTTTGACCATATCATTTTGTTCTTCAATAAATCTCAAAAATTATTGTTTTCTTAAGATTTAAGGATTTTGATTGATCGATATTGATTAAACTTATCAGATTTTTTAAATGGTATCCTACTAAACTGAGGTATGTGGTGCCAAAACTTTTTCACTGGTTTATATAAGATTTATTATGTATGTGATATCTGGGTTATGTAGAATGTGTGTTTATACCCTTGAAAAGATTTCAATTTTTTCCCTCATTCCTTAAAGAGTAAGTGTAGTATATTACGAATATGATTGGTGCTCTGTGAGTTTTTATCAGCACCATAGTTATTTTTAACTATTTTTTGATTTAAGCATCAGCACTATGTCCATTGAACACCATGTGCCTTATTCAAATTATTTTTGAATGTATGTATCAAATCTTGAAAAGGTTTTATTTAATTATAGTGTGACCTTAGAATCCATATGTGTTATTCTATACTGTTCTTTGAATAAAGAAAACTTAAAATAAGTTAATCTATGGAAGAGTTATCTTCATCATGAAACCTTGATTGACCTGTGATAGATCGTTCAATTTGGATGGTTTGATTATTGATGTATCATTCACATTATTTAATCGGATATCGATGATAAATCATTCACTATAATGGATGTTATAGTAGTATATCACCCATCATGGGTATGTTCTAGTGGTACATTGTCCAACCTTGGGGATTTTTTTGGGTGATGGATTGTTCACCTGTTTCATCATGAACTGGTGATTCATTATTCACCTAAGGCTATATATCAGTAATATATCACTCACCTGGGGTAATATATCTATGATGTAATATTAACCTATGATTTTGTATTTATTTTGTTTCATTTACCTAGGTTTATGTATCACTGAACTATTTTTTGTTTAGGGGATCTTAAATTGGAGGTGTATCATTCACTTGAGGTTATGTATCAGTGGTGTGTCATTCACCTAGGGTTATGTATTAGGGATGAATCATTCACCATGGGGATAATTAATTTGGGATGTATCATTCACACGAGGTTATGTTTTAGTGTTACATAATTCCCCAGGGGTTATTTATTAGCAACATATCATTCAGCAGGAATATCATGTATTAGTGATGTATCATTCCCCAGGAAAATTATGTATCGATGATTTATTTTTCACCTAGTATTATATATTGTCATTGTATTGTTAACCTGGGGTTGGTATCAATGATGAATCATTCAATTGGGGGGTAACTTATTGGGGATGTGTCATTCGCTCTAGGGATACGAGTATGGTGATAAACCATTCACTTTGGCCACTGATATGAGGTGTGATGGGTCATTTACCCTCAAGTTGTGTTAAGAATATGGGAGAATAATCCAATTCTAATTTTTTTGATGAAATTATGTTTTCTATAGGATTGGATGTTGAGAAGTCCATAACATTACATTTATATAATTATGTTTAATTTTTTATCATCTTATATTGAACATGAACTTATATATTATAGATTTCTTTAGGGATACTGTTGGTGGTGGCCTACTGAGTTGTACGCAAACCCTACAAATAATTTCGAGTGTCCATGAGGATTTCATGGTCAATGATGTGTATTAGGTAAAGGATTATATTTTTGATGGGTAATCTATATGAATAGTTGGATTACAATATATGATTGAGAAGGGAACCAATTTTGAAGTAATATTTATTCTTTTGTTTATTTTTTGGATAACTTATATATAATAGACTTATGATAGATCGTACACTTAATATATATTTATATGAGATTATAGTATGGTTCAATTTTTTATGGAATTCATTGACTATTTATACATGGTTGTTTTATCAATGTAATGTTCATTTTATGAAGCTCTTATGATTGATGGTTGTTTTTACTTCCATTGATATTTATTTTTACTGATCTAGAGAGTTTAATTTACCCACTAGTCATACTTTAACCCTCATTACTAATAAATGGCCTCTAGTTTATGGGGAGGCACTCCAATGTTCATCTCATTCCACCTAGTCGGACACTATTCTTATTGACCGAGCTAGGAAAGTTCCATTGAGAAAATTAATTTTCATAATTTTGACTTTGATTGGAATTAACTACACCAATATCATAGTCTATATGGTATGTCAAGTGAAAAGGGAACTATCTTGATTTAAAATTGTTTGATAAATAAAAAATAAGATTCATTAAATAGACAGGAATAATGGTCATGATTTAATAATGTATACTCTCACAGGAGATTTTGGTGACATATAAAATGAATTATAGATTTATGCAATGGGTAAAGTCCCAAAAGGGGGACTGTGAAATATAGATGCAGATGATTATGAGGCACTTAGGTTCATCTCTAGGCAGATGATAGTCTGGTGCTAACCAGTGATTTCAACCATTGGAATACAATTTCTATTATTGGGTTTTATATGAATGTAAAATTTATTGTTACATCTTCATTCAATAGATATAAATTATATAGCCCCATGAAATAGGGGGTTTTAGGGAAATTTTGGAATTAGAACATCAACATGTTCATTTCATGTGTGATTAGGTATGAAAAATCAAACCTTGTCAAGAGTATTTAGTTTGGGTAATATATGTTGTGAATGATATTTTATATCATGATACTTTTAGATAAAATATAGTTTCACTTCTATGGGTATGTTGGAGTCCCAACCATAACTAGAGGGATAATAAAAGATAAGAAGCATGTAGAAAATATTTTTGACTGATGATGTTCACTGATGAAGTCGGAGGTCATCATGGCCCTCAAAATATCATTTATAACTCCTACACTAGCACAGTGGTGTAGGGTCAAACCCAAGAGAAGGCAGGTGAGTTTTCTAAGGTTTTAAACAAAATAAACTCCACTATTGTCAGTAGTGGAGGGAGTGAACATATTTTTAATTTTTTTAAATAATGAAATGGAAACAGGATAAGGAAACAATATTTTTTACAAAGAAACTCAAATTTACACTAAGTACTGATAAACTAGAGAAAAACAGTATACTAATATTAAGGAGCAAGAAAAATGAGCTCAAATCAACAAAAGTCACTCTGGAAATCTAATCTACTGGTTAAAATGGTAAACTTCTTCATAACTTTTATTGAATCACTCCTCAAAAACATGCTAAAGAATCCCCCTCACCAAGAAACTCAACAGGAAAAAGATTAAGTCTTGGAGTTCGCCACACCAAAACATAACCGAACGGCTAAGAAGTTTAGAAAAGATTATATTTGGAAATAAAATCGCCATAAATTTCCAAAGTTAATAACATTAAAGTTCTAATAGATGCATTCAAAAACAACCTCACCAGTCTATGTTGAATTATTAATTTTGAAATCAATTGATAGGTGAATCAACTGTACAGAGATTCATAATTCAATCTCACTGATTCATTATGATTTTGAAAAATGTAAAGTAATTGAAGAAGTTTTAAAGATAAACTAGCATAATTAAATTCCCAAGATAAGACGATATTAACCTATGATTATATTGATTAATGTATTTAAAATCATCCAAGAACAGAGTACAAAAATAAAGGTTATATGGAAGAAGAACTCCCAAAATAATGCTCTACTCTTGGGCTCCTTGGCCTCTTGCTCATCTCCAGTGCTATTTCTGGGAGTCTGCTCTCAAATCTGGTGTGTTCACGGGAGTCTGAATGAGAGTCTCTTAAAATCTGATGCTACTCTTCCTTTTAAACCCACTTTCATCTCTTGCACGTTACTGCACATTTCCACCAACATAATTTTGTATTTTAACATTTGACCACACACGTTCGTTTTTTTGCGAACGACATATCGCATTAGTTTTTCCGTCGTAACTAACTCTGAGGGAGTTATTTGAATAAACCTGGATGATTTTTAAGTTTTGGTGTGAACCTAAAAAGTAAATAAAATCAAAAAAAAATTTAAACTGTTAAAACACGATAGAAATTAAAAAAATATTTATAGATATTAATTTCTTATTAAGTATCACTACCACAAAACTGGGTTTCCGCAGTTCCACCCTTTATCAGCACTAAAAAAATCACTCATAAAGGGGGGGGGGGCTTTATCACCGCTAAAAAACGCTGATATATGGGCCCTTTTAACAGCTCTAAAAAAACGTTGTTAAAAGTGCCTTTTTATCAGCGCTTTATGTAGTGCTCATAAAGGCCCTCCCTTTATCATCACTTTTTTAGCATTGATAAAGGGGACCCCTTTATCAGTGCTTTTTTTAGTAGCGCTGATAAAGGGGGGATTTATCAGCGGTTTTTCCTAGTACTGATAAAATTTATATTTAAAAGAATAATGAAATATAATATATTGTTATATAGGTATATTTATATTGATATAAATATAGTATATATTTTTTAAATAAGTTTTAGATAAGTATAAATAGACTATTACATTTAATATATAAGAAATTTTGTGGAAATGGATTTACAATAATTTAAAAAATATTATTAATTAAAAATTTCCTAATTATAATCGATAAATAATCATTTAATAACAATTTGAAGACACAAAAAATCAAAAAAAAAATGAATAAAAGATCTAACATAAGTTGAAAATGTAACTCAAATTTCAAATGGACATAACTTTTGATCTGGGTGTCCGTTTGAGCTCCACAACATATCAAATCGAATCTTGTAATGAGATCTATGCATTAGTGACCGAAGGGAACCTTCTATAACATTTTTCAAGGACCAAAAAATCCTAAAAGTCCTCCAAAACTGAGTTTTTAATCGGGATACCCTTATTTTTTAACTTTCAAATAGGTATAACTTTTGATCCGGATGTCCTCTACGCCTGTACCACTTTTCATATCGAATATTGTTTCATTTTTTTCGATTTGACTAGTTGTGGAGTTGAAACAAACTTCTGGATTAGAAGTTATGGTTGTTTTAACATTTTATGTCTTTTCAAATACATATAGATATATATTTATTCGTACACACACACACACACACACACACATATATATATATATATATCTATGTGTGTAGTGTCTGTGTGTTGTATATATCTATGTATGTATATATATATATATATTTATTAATTTATATACACACATAAAAAACATATTTTATAAATGTATTTAAAACCAATATTATAAATATATATTAATATACAAATAAATATATGGATAAAAAATTACAACTAAAAATATATATATAAATAAATAAAATATAAATTAATATATGAATATATATATATATTAATATATGAATAAATATATATGTATTAATTAAACTAACATATTTATAATAATATGAATATATTTTAATATACGAATAAATATAACTATATATATATAAATATAAATATATATTAATATACGAATAAATATATAAATATTAATATATGAATAAATATATATGTATTAATATAACTAAATATATTTATATTTTAATATGAATCTATATTAATATACAAATAAATATAACTATTTATATATAAATAAACAGATATATCATTAAATATAGAAAAAATGAAATGACTTAGTGGTAAAGGTTCTTGTGCGCAAGGGGGAGGTCGCGGGTTCAAGTTTGGGTGGAAGCAAGGAGGTGCACGCAACCATGTGGGGGATTCTCGGGCAAGGGCAGGGCGCGGGTGAGTGGGTGGAGGTCTGCCTAGCGCTGATAAAGGGGGGGTCAAGCACAGTTAAAGGCCCCCCGCATTATATATATATATTTTATTATTTTTGTTAAAAAACAATTGACTTTTATCAGCGCTTTTTTAGCACTGATAAAAGGTGCCTTTATCAGCGCCTTTCTGAGCGCTGATAAAAGGGACCCCCTTTATCTTCGCCATGATTAACAGTGCTTTTTTAGTGTTGTTCATGCACTTTTCTAGCGCTGATAAAAGCCATATTTGTAGTAGTGTATTTAATTAGTTTTAAATTTAATGTTATTTATTAAGTTATTTTGTTAGTGTTATTAGTAATAGGTTTTTATAACTTAATTACATTTTTTTTATCTAAATTAGTATTTATTGATTATTTTATTTAATTTATTAATTTATTATTATTATTATTATTTATAAAATCTATGTTATAATATTAAAACATTATTTAGTTAATTATGTTAGTTAAAAGAAAATTAATTTGATCAAATATTATTAACATTTAAGTTTAAAAAGTTTTTTTAATTTTATATTTAATTATTGTTAGTTTTAATGTTATTATTTAATTAAGTTATTTATTTTCTTTGTTAATATTATTTATGTGAAATAAAATTATTAAGTTAATTATTATTTTTAAAACTAAATTATTTTCTAATAAAAATTAATTGATTAATTTATATTGATTTAAATTTATAAGTTATTATTAGTATTTTATTTCATATATTTTATTTTATTAGTTTTATATTTTTTAATCTGTTTAATTTAATTTAATATTTTTAATTATTTATTTTATATTAATATTATTTATCCTTATTATTATTTTTGTTTTATATTTTTATATTTTTTTCAAACTCTATCCTTCCTCCCCCGTTTATCCCCGATGCAATAGGGGGTGGTTTCGACGGCTTTAGCGAGAAGCTTTATTCTTCCTCTTCTACTCCGGGTGATGGTAAGACTCCTCCTCTCAACCCGCGGCGCAAGGTTCAGATTCCTCCTTCCGACAACTCCCTCCCATGGCGATATCCCCTCAAATTGGCATCGACCACCTCCTCGGATTCCCATAGCCGCAGCGGTGACAAGGGTCCTCAAATGTAGCGCGATGGTGGTCGAAGGCTTCATACCTCAGATCCTTAATGCATAGCTCTCTTCTTTCCAGCTTAGCAGTGATTATAGGTGGCTTCAGATTCTTCTCCAGCGACTCGAGCTACTCCTCATTTTGTTCAGCTCTGAAATGGCGGCCTCTCATGTGGGTTTCCTTCATCCACAACGAACACCAAAGATTCAAATCTGTAATTGAATTTCTGATCTGTTAAATTTGATTTGTTGTAAACTGTTTGAATTCAGTTTATGAATCTGTGGTGTGGGAGTGTTGTTGCGATCGATGTGATGATTTAGGAGAGGAATCATCGATGTGAGGGTGTTAGAACCTGTACCTGGGAAAAACCGTGAGACGGATAGTTAAATTGGTAAAAGGGAGAGGCACTTATGGTTAAAATAAATGAGTAACTGATAGTTAAAAAGGACCACCGCACATCGGTACAAGGATGAGAAATATATGACCATTGTTGTGTGCTTGAAAATCAGTGTGTGGAAAGTGGAAAACCGAGGAGGCCTTCGGTTTGACACGAGACACTGATAGTTAAAATGTTAGCAAAAAGAGGATCGGTGGTTTGAAAGGGTGGATAAAATAAGTGAACTAACGTTGTCAGAATGTTCAGTGGCAGGGAAACAAGATTGTTGCCAGGGGTGAGACCGATAGTGATTTGGGGGATCGGTGAGTCACATTGACTCACCTATAGTTAAAAATAAAAAAGAACTCACCAATAGTTGAAAAACAATGAGTCACCAGTGTGAGAAATTGATAAACTATCAGTGAGTGCATGACACACCGATAGAATAAAATAAAATAAAATTACAAGTCACCAATAGGTAAAAAAAGTATCAGTGAGTCATGACTCACCAATAGTTAAAAAAATGAGAGACCGAAACCGATGTCTAAGAGAGACTGATGCTGTTTCAAAGTGATCGGTGAGTCGTGACTCACCAATAGTTATAAAAAAAACTTCGATGTATCAAGGGATTAGTGAGTCGCAATCAGCAAGTTGCGACATCAGTGTGATGTGGAATCAGTGTGTCAACTCACCAATAGAACAAATTGAAAAATGTTAAATGATTAATTTAAAACAAATAATAAAAACAATAAAACATTAATTAATTAAAAAAAGTCAAATTAACTAAATTGTTAGACTAATTAATTAACTGTAACTAAAATCTAACTAAATTATTTTACAAAGTATAAATAAAAGTAACTAAATTATTAACTAAGAATTTAAATATTAAGATTAATTAAATATATGTCTAAATAAATGCAAAACACTTACAAAAAACTATCCGCAAACATGAAAATAAAATAATTAAAATTAACTAATATTTTTAACAACTAATTTAATTAGTTAAAAGACAAAATGAAAAGTTTAAAATTAAAAACACATTATTTTATTAAACTTTAACTTCAATTGTTAACTTATCAGACAAACAGAATATTTATACAATATAATAAATAAATAGTAAATTTATTTTAATAGACCTAAATTAAAGGGTAAAGTTTTAAATTAAAACTAAATTAGATTCATGCAAATAAAAATGACAATTAATTAAATAATAAACATTTAAAATTATTAAACTGTTAACAAGATTAAGATTATTAATCTATAAAGTAAGTTAATATAATTAGAATTATTAGAATGACTAAATAAAAAGACT
Source organism: Viscum album (assembly GCA_963277665.1). Classification (NCBI taxonomy): domain Eukaryota; kingdom Viridiplantae; phylum Streptophyta; class Magnoliopsida; order Santalales; family Viscaceae; genus Viscum; species Viscum album. The sequence continues at coordinate 1,837,856,226 of OY728161.1, forward strand.
AAAAACACATAATTAATTATAAAAAAATTATTAATTAATATATTTAGTAATAAAAATAAAAAAGTTCCATTATTTATAGAAAAATGTAAAAATACATAATTAAACTATTAAATGTTAAATAAAAGATGTGGAAAAACTGTGCAAAAATAGAGCCACATAAAATTATCTCACACTTAAGCATTGTTTGTCCTAAAAAAATCCCATGTTTTTCCATCTTTGAAAAACAATGAATAATATTTATGATTTAGATCAAACTGTAACATGTTCCGCCCTTAAAAACAAATGACAAAACCCATTAACAGGCTTTTTGAAAAACATGTTTCAAATGTTGTCTTGCCTAGAAGAAATAATCAAAGAGTAATCTAGAAATATATGAATCATAAAACAATGAATATTTCATGCCTCATATTTGATAAAACTTAGGGACTCATTTCAATCCAAGCTCAAGTTCTAAGTCCAAGGGGGAAAAGAGGTAAAATTTATGTGAAATTCAGAACATAACAATAGGAACTTTTACTTTGACTCATCAAATAGGTTCCAAAAATAAAATATATAAGTTTTTTTAATCACGTTAATAATACAACCTAAATAATTCCAATATAAAATTTTTTCCCTTTCTTCATTTGGCATTCATCATTCCACTCACCTTAATGAACTCATTTTTGACCCTAGACATTTTATTTAATTTTTTCTAAACCATGTATCATGTACTAAACACTGTGCAATGCCCTAATTCAAAGTGTACAGAAGGCTTATTGTAAACAAAAACTCACCCAGTATCTAGGGTCCCAAAGATTCACCGTGGGATCCCTGATGCCCAAACTACTCCAGTTCAATTTTTTTTTATAAAAATCACTTAAATTTGCAGACTAAGGTAATTATTTAAAATAAATAATAAAAATAAATATGTCCCCAAGGATCAATATCAAACTTCCAGTTCCATGGGCTATGATCATAATTCCACCAATTGGTAACCCAAAACACTTTCAAAGATAGTTCCTAAACCAAAATATCTATTAAATAACTAAGTAAATATCACTTCAGAAATCATCCATTATCATTAATTTCAAACTCAATGCACAACTTAACTACCAAATAAATACTATCCATAGGAAAGTCCCATTTGAGTAAAATGTAAAGCCTAAAATTATGAAATAATTTTGAAAATTTTTAACCATTTTTAAAAAATATATTAAAGTGAAGTGGGAATTGATGAGATTACATTTAAGCATAGCTTAGTATAATCAAGAATTGACCTCCTCCCCCACACTTAAAACCAAAAGTTTTCCCCAAAGGTGACTATTAAATATGGATAAGAACAATTTGAAATTTTAAGTTCAAAACATATTTTCAATTTAGTAGATTTATAACATGTATAAAAGGGTCTCTTTGAAGTTAAAAAATATTTTTTGCACAAAGTTTAATTTACGACAGGTTCATAATAAATTATATACATTAACATTTAAGTCCATTAAATAATTTTAAATACAGCTCAAAAGTAAATGTGAGGTGTAAGTGCATTGTGTACTGGGTGTAAGAATTTTAATAGATTGAGTTAAATAATACGTTCAATAAAGAAGACAATGACAAGTTAAACACCTGAAACTATACAAAAAAATTGAAAAAGACCAGAAACATGTACCCCCCACACTTAATTTCATGCAGTGAATGATTTTAATAACAATAAAATTCGGTTATTTTATAATGAGGGACATGCAGAATTTTTATTTTCAGCTTAGAGACATACAACAGACTTTTATGACCACATGATGCAAAAATTTAAACATAGGCAGAATTTTTTTCTAAAGCATTAATGTGTAGAAAAATGAAACAAAATTTAACGTTAAGGTAATTCCATGATTTAATGTTATTTTATCAATCTTCCAATAATGGAATTCAACTCCTCCATGAAACCATAGCAACATCCAGAAAATCAGCGCATGAAATCCAAGTACAAATAACCAGTAGTGACAGAACAAACCGAAGACAGCAAAGAAACACTTTATTCAACACAAAATAGTACAAGAAATGAAAACAAAGAAAAATCATGGGTTGACTCCCATGAAGAACTGAGCTTAATGTATTCAGTTAGACTATTTAATCACAATTTTTATATTTATTAACACACAAAAAAAGAAAGGGTTGCCTCCCGTGTACCGTTAGATTTAAAGTCCCTAGTTGGACTCACCTGGAAACTAACCGTAGTCACTAGGTGGATGTAGTTTCCTTAATAGGAACCACCACATATGTTCATCCCATTTGTTTTTAGTGAAAAAATGAAATATATGGGCACCTAACAATCGGTAAACCAAAACCAAATTCTCATAAGCTTCAAAAATCCCGAAATAGCACCCTTTAGTAATTATGGACATGGTGATGTCAACTTCCAGAATTATTTAATATTTGAGAAAATTAAAAATTTTAGGTAGAGATAACAATGGATTGGGTACTTTAAATGATGAGACATTGTCCTCATAACAATCTCTCTCAACTTCAACATTAACAGATTCAAATTCAAGAATGAAAATGGGTAAGTTCTAATTAGTAGGTTCAAAAGGGGATTCATTAAAGTGATGAACAGAATCATATAATATAGAAATAAAGCTTAAATACACTTCTAAACTACTATCAACATCATGATAATCCTTTGCAATCAACTCAGTTTAATATGGAAGTGAACTACAGGGAAGAGTTAATTGTTGTTCAACCAAACTTTTAGGGTTGGAAATACTATAAATATCTTCCAACAATTCCTCATATGTTAACTCAAACTGAACATATACTGCTTATGTCAAATCAATTATGCAATCGTCATCTTGTTTGTGTTCAACATCTACTTCAAGTTCATGTTCAAAAGGGTCACTTTCCAAAATAAAATCAGTAGTGTGTTATGAAAAGTTCAGTTCAGGGGGTCGAATGTTCAATTTAGCTTCAATAAAGTCCATTTCTAGAATGTTCAAAATAAAAAAATTCTCCTCAACATGTTTAACACTGCTTTCCTGTGCAACACAAATTTTAAAAAAGTGATATGAGAATAGGGAAATGAAAACTCATCAGTTAGTGTTTCTTCAAATATCATTCTTTCATCCTCATCATCCAACAACATTTCATAAATTACTGGGTTTACATATTCAAAACATGGACGAGTGGTTATCAGTTCAGGATCTAAAACTTTAGGTTCCATGTTATATAGTTTAAAGGTCTCTTCTAGAGTATTCTCCATTTTCAGTTCAGGTAAAAAATTCACAATTTCAGAAAAATTGAGTGAAGAGTTTTTAAAATTCAAATTTTCTTTCTCAAATATCTCTTCTACCCGAGTGAATTCATTCTCAAAACTTCTAAAATAATGAGTCTTTTCAAAAGTAGTGATCATGAAAAGAACTGGGAAATATTTTTCAATATGTTTTAATTCATCTTCAAAATTGTACAACTCAACATCATTAAATTTCATTTTGGGGTATTCATCAATGTGTTCTATATTAAGTTTGTTGGTTGTTTCCAATTTTAATTCAAAAAAATCAGATTTTTCAAAGTAAAAATGTTTGTTGCCCAGTTTAACTATCAATTTCCTCTTAAACTTGATCTTCAAATCTTTTATAAACAATTTTTTTTAATTTTCTTCAAATTCTTCTTGTTCTTTAACCCTTTTTTGTAATTCCAAGAGCATGCTTTCCAATATTTTCAGTCTTTTATCTTGCTCTTGAGAATCTCTAGCTTGTATTTCATGGGTGTGGTTAAAACAAGGGTTCCAATTATTCTGTCTAGTATCCAATTTGGTTTCAATTATGTCATGTTTATCTAGGATAACAGAAAAGGGTTCTAAGTATTCATATTGTTCATTTTCTTCAAGGTGAACAGTTTTTTGTGGCTGGTTATAATCACACTGGCAGGCAGTTTGTCCACAATAGCCACAACATACACTGTATAATTCTAGTTGATGATGATAGACCTCAAAATATTTATTTTTTAAAGAATAAAATGATATTATACACACAAAGTATCACAGTTGATGCACAATTTCAAAAACAGCCCGAGTAGTAGATACAGTTCACAAATTGCAAAGCAGTTTATTTTTTGTTTTTTTATTAAACCCCTAGACTCTCAGCGCGTGACTTCCCTGGAAACAGCGCCAAATTTTGATGAAGTATTAGTTTATCACCACCCTCAAAATATCATTTATAACTCCTACACTAGCATAGTGGTGTAGGGTTAAACCCAAGGGAAGGCATGTGAGTTTTCTAAGGTTTTAAAAAAAATACTCCGCTGTTATCAGTAGTGGTGGGAGTGAATATCTTTTTACTTTATATATATATATTTTTTTAATGATGAAATGGAAACAGGATGAAAAAACAAGATTTTTTACAAAAAAACTAAAATTAACACTATGTACTAAAAAATTAGATAAAAATAGTATACTAATATTAAGCAGTAAGACACAGGAGATCAAATCAACAATATTAACACTGTAAATCTAATCTACTAGTTAAAATAGTTAACTTCTTCACAAATTTTATTGAATCACTCCTCAAAAACATTCTGACGAATCCCCCTCGCCAAGAAATTCAAGAGGCAGAAGATTATGTCTTGGAGTTCGCCACACCAAAACTTAATAAAACAACTAAGAATTTTGAAAAAAGATTATATTTGGAAATAAACTCACCATAAATTTAAAAAAGTTAATGACATTAAAGTTCTGATAGATTCATTCCAAAACAACCTCTCCATTTGATGTTGAATTATTAATTTTGAAATAAATTGAGAGGTGAATCAACTGTACAGAGAATCATAATTCAATCTCATTGATTGATTTTGATTCTAAAAAATGTAAAGTAATTGATAAAGTTTTAAAGATAAACTAGCAGAATTAAATTCCATAGATAAGAAGATATTAACCTATGATCATCTTGAATAAAGAAGAGAAAACATTGAAGAATAGAGTACAAAAATTAAGGTCATATTCAAGGAAAACTCCCCAAATACTGCTTTGATCTTAGGATCTTTGGCCCCCTGCTCATCTCCAATGCTGTTTCTTGGAGTCTGATCTCGAATCTGGTGTGTTCACGGGAGTCTGAATGAGAGTCTCTTAAAATTTGCTACTACTCTGCCTTTTAAACCCACTATAATTTGTTGCTCGTCACTCCACATTTCCACTGAAAAACTTTGGTATTTTAACCTTTGACTGCACACGTGCGTTTTTTTGTGAACCACACGTCGCATTAGTTCTTCCCTCATAACTAACTCTAGGTGAGTTAGTTAAATGAACTTAGACGCTTTTTAAGCTTTGGTGTGAACCTACAAAGTAAAGAACAACAAAACCAAGTTCAAACTGTTAAAACATGAAAGAATTTAGAAATAAAATTTATAGTTTTTAATTTATTATAAAGTATTTAATTAGTTTTAAATTTAATGTTATTTATTAAGTTATTTTATTAGTGTTATTAATAACAGTTTATTATAACTTAATTACATTTTTTGATCTAAATTAATATTTATTGATTATTTTATTTACTTTATTAATTTATTATTATTATTATTTTATTATAAAAGCTATGTTATATTATTAAAACATTATTTACTTAATTATGTTAGTTAAAAGAAAATTAATTTGATCAAACATTATTAATATTTAAGTTTAAAAAGTTTTATTAATTTTGTATTTAATTATTGTTAATTTTAATGTTATTATTTAATTAAGTTATTTTTTTTATTAATATTATTAATGTTAACTAAAATTATTAAGATAATTATTATTTTGAAAACTAAATTATTTTCTAATAAAAATTAATCGATCAATTTATATTGATTTAAATTTATAAGTTATTATTAGTATTTTATTTCATATATTTTATTTGATTGGTTTTATATTTTATAATTTGTTTAATTTAATTTTATATTATTAATTATTTATTTTATATTATTATTATTTTATCCATATTATTATTTTTGTTCTATATTTTTTTTCAAACTCTATCCATCCTCCCGCATTTATCCACGACGCAACAGGGGGAGGTATTGACGGCTTCGGCGAGAAGCTTTCTTCTTCCTCTTCTACTTTGGGTGATGGCACAGCTCCTCCTCTAAACCCCCGACACAATGTGCAGATTCCTCCTTCCGGAAACTCCCTCCCAAGGCGATACCCCCTCAAATCCGCATTGACCTCGACCTCGGATTCCCACAGCCGTAGTGGTGACAAGTGTCCTCAAATGTTGTGTGACGGTGGTCGAAGGCTTTATCCCTCAGATCTGCGCCACATAACTCTCTTCTTCCCAGCGTATCAGAGATTCTAGGCGGCTTCAGATTCTTCTCCAGTGACTCGAACTCCTTCTCTTCTTGTTCGTATCTGAAAGGGTGACCTCTCATGTGGTTTTCCTTCATCCGCGGTAAACATTGAAGATTCAGATCTGCAATCAAATTTATGATCTGTTAAATTTGATTTTTTGTAAACTATTTGAACTCGTTTTATGAATATGTGGTGTGGGAGTGTTGTTGTGATCGATATGACGATGCAGGAGTGGAATCATTGATGTGAAGGTGTTGGAACCATTACAAGGGGAAAACCGTGAGACCGACAGTTAAATTGGTAAGAGGGAGAGGCACCGATGGTTAAGATAAATGATTAACTGATAGTTAAAAAGGCCCACCGCACATTAGTAAGAGGATGAGAAATATATGAGTATCGGTGTGTGCGTGAAAATAGGTGACTGGAAAGTGGAAAACAGGGAGGCCTTTGGTTTGACACAAGACACCGATAGCTGAAATGGTAGCAGAAAGAGGATCGGTGGTGAGAAAGGGTGGAGAAAATAAGCGGAATATCAGTGTCAGAATGTGCAGTGGTAAAGAAACGTGATCAGTGATAGGGGTGATACCAATAGTGATTTGGGGGATCGGTGAGTCTAATTGACTCACCAATAGTTAAAAATAAAAAATAATTCACCGATAGTTGTAAATAAAAAACGAGTCATCTGTGTGAGAAATTGATAAATTATCATTGAGTGTGTGACACACCGATGGAACAAAATAAAATAAAATTAAATTAAATTACAAGTCATCGTTAGATAAAAAATTATCGGTGATTATGACTCACCGATAGCTAAAGAAACAAGATACTGAAACCGGTGTGCAAGAGAGACCGATGTTGTTTCAAAGTGATCGGTGAGTCATGACTCACCGATAATTAGAAAAAACACCGGTGTGTCAAGGGATCGGTGAGTCGTGATCAGCGAGTCACGACATCGGTGTGACGCGGCATCGGCGCGTCAACTCACCAATAGAACAAATTGAAAAATGTTAAAATATTAATTTAAATCAAATAACAAAAAGAATAAGACATTAGTTAATTAAAACAATAGTCATATTAACTAAATTGTTAGACTAATTAATTATCTGTAACTGAAATCTAACTAAATTATTTTACAAACTATAAATAAATGTAATTAAATTATTAACTGAGAATATAAATATAAATATTAATTAAATATATGTCTAAATAAATGCAAGACACTTACAAATAACTATCCTAAAATATGAAAATAAAATAAGTAAAATTAACTAAAGATTTTTAACAACTAATTTAATTAGTTAAAAGATAAATTGAAAACATAAAAATTAAAAACACTTTATTTTATTAAAATTTAACTTAAATTATTAACTTATATAATAAACATAATATTTAGACTATATAATAAATAAATAGTAAATTTATTTTAATAAATATAAATTAAAGGGTAAAGTTTTAAATTAAAAATTAAATTAGATTAATGAAAATAAAAATAAAAATTAATTAAATAATAAAGATTTAAAATTATTAAACTGTTAACCAAATTAAGATTATTAATCTATAAAGTAAGTTAAAATAAATAGAATTATTATAATGACTAAATAAAAAGACTAAAAACACATATTTAATTATAAAAAATGATTAATTAATATATTTAGTAATAAAAATATAAAAGTGTCATTATTTATTAAAAAGTCTAAAAATACAAAATTAAATTGTTAAAAATTAAATAAAAGGTTTTGCAAAACTATGAACAAATATAGCCACATCATTCATTGAAGATTCTTGAGTATGCTTATTAAGAAAGAGAAACTTTATGGTGGATAGTTTTTATAGGTCCACTTTAGTAGGTGTTCGTGGAACTGGGAGATGGTAGATTCCAATAAAGAAAATGTATGTGGATTTCAAATTTTAGAAATTGGATTGAGATGTAATTTGTTTTTATGTATCTCAAGAATTAGAGTGTCGGTATTTGAAATAGTGAGACCCATAGAAAATATAATTGGGGGAATTTATATAATTTTACTAATTTTTAGGAATTAATGAAGTAGATGGAACAGCCACCAGGGTACCTAGAATAATTTTGTTGGGTACTTAGTAGAGAAACCAATGGTTTTACCCCACTATTTTGTTCATCACCTTACCTGTAGAGAGAAACCTAGTACTCAGTGGTATGTTTCATGATACAAAATAAGGATATCCTATCTTCCCCCATTTATACCCCTTATTCGAATTTCAATTTGGGTTATATGGGAAGCCTTGATTCATCTTAGAGGTAATTTTATTTCATTTTCCCTATCTTCCTTCTTTATCTCCTTCCTTTTATGATTTACGGATGTTCACATTGGATATATGTAAAATTCCAATTTATAAAGTTGAAATATAAACAATACAATGGGGATTTTCATGAATAAACTCTAGGCAGCTAGAAGAGGATGAGAATAAGTTATTGGGTACTATTTCACTAATGTTAAGTAAATTGATATTTGTTTATTTTATTTCCATCAAATGGGAATGAAATTGATTAATTAATTAGAATAATAAATTGGATATTTTACTCATGGAGGGACCTTGAGTCATTATCGAATTATATCAACTTCATTGAAAAAGATTTCAATGAGGTTATGCCAATCACTAAGAATTTCATCAATTATATTGAATTTTGATTGATTGATTGTGGGAATTAATTTTTAATTATTTTATAATTTATTAAATTAATATTTTTATAGTATAGGTGATCCTGGGGTTTTTTATGGAAATAAATGCAATAGATAATTATGAATCATCATTGAGATAGGTAGTTGCTAATATTTTTAAATTTTATATGTAATTACATGTATTTTGTGATATAAAAGTTGGGATAAGTAGGTGATACCAATATGAATGAGTTTTATTATAGATTAAATGGTTTTGGGAGAATGGGAGTGGACTATTAAGGGTGCAGTGTGTGGTCTATGATATTTCAATTGAATTTTAATGTCACTCCATGAATCTTTTATATAAATATCCTTGGGTAGAATAATGTAAGAACCTATAGAGGATTATAAACTTGTGTGATGGTTCTCATGGCATAATGGGGTCCAATTCCATGGTATACAATGTTTGATTGAGATAAGTGAGCTATGTATGGATGATTTATAGGTTCACTCAAGTGTTCTTCAAGGAAGTGGAATCAGTTGGAGGGAAGACTGGTTAATAGGGATTATATCTTTTTTAGTAGTCTTGTAAAGACTACTATGATTGTTAGGTAAATTATACCAAGGTTAAAGTAATTGTTTAAATATCTATTAATTGATTTTTTTATTTGTTTTCATTTTTAGAAATGGTTAGTAATGACACTTATAGACTAAGTCGTCATTAGGGTTATATTCTAAGTAGATAATGGGATTTGAGTAATAACCATGTGTAGTCTCATGTTATAATGAGGGATGATATAAATAGAAGATATTATAATGTTAACTTATAAGGTTATGGTTTTTTCTGCACACATACATTGTTTTTTGGGTGATTGGAGATCTCAAGGAAGGGATTGAAGTAAATAAGTACAGTGTGAGATTAAATTTCAATTGAAGGAGGAGGATTAAAATGTGGTATGGTATGTTGTGGCATGTTGTAGTCTCGGAGATGGCCCTTATGGTGTGGCCATGACCCTATAGTTTGGAGCTTCAAAATGAAATATTTTTTTGGATATATTATTTTAGAGGTGTTTATAGAATAGTTATTGTGCCTACGTTGTAGACCTCAAAGAGTAGAGATTCTTCTCTCTACCTTCCTAAGGGTTGTTGTGGCATGGTGCTTCGTGTTGCCTTATATAGAGAATAGGTTGGGTTATTATATTTTCCTTCCAAAGGGTTTCTAGGTTATGGGGAATGGTCTATGTCATTGAGTCCCTAAGGATGGGACCATTGGTTTTGTGGATCTAAAGACCATTTTGACATAGTGTCTTTGTTTTTTTGTGGTGTTACTACAAGTTTATAGGATTGGTGTTCGAACAACATCTAGAAATGGGGATATATACAAGAATTTGGGTCATGATTTATAAATAGAAGCCTTGACTACACATATTTCCTTATGATCAACCATTACACACCATGGTTTGTGTTGTAACCACACCTATTTGTATGTTTCCACAATTTTTTCATCATAGTTTGGGTGAACGACCAAGCCATTGCAGCATGGTCATGGGTGTTTCATCATTATCTTGTGTTTTATCCAACCTATATAAATTTGGAAGAGCCTTTGAAATCATCATATTTTCTCCCTCATCTTTAAACCCATAGGAAAAAAGAGGAGCTATTCAGTGACCTTTACGACCTATTTTCGTATCTTTAAACCTTGTCTTGTATATATTGACTCATGGGTGATCTGAGGTGAGCTTCTGGTTTTTGATCTATCCCATTCTCTCTTTCCATTCTATAGAAATTTTTTTTTCTTTGGTTATTATTTATTTATATTGATGATTTATGGCCAATTTTTTAAGGGAGAGAATTTTTAAAAATTGTGGGTTCCTCATGGGAGAGGTGATTTAGAGATATGTTCTTGTTCTTTTATTCTTGTTCAGGATGAACTTAAATATTCATATTAAGGTATCTGGTTTGTGTAATTTATTTTGTTATGTGAAAGTATGGGATTGGTGTGAGTTATTTTTAATTAATAGATGATTAAAGTTAACTTAAATGAATTTAATAATCTATAAAATTATGAATTGGAATAATTAGAACTTGGTGTAGTGGTCACATGTTTTTAAGCTTTAATGGTGGATTCATCATATTATTTTCAAGATAGTGAGATTTTTTTTGATTATTGATGTTTTTTCAAATTATTGACGTTCTAAAATTAGAAAAACGATGTAAAGATTGTAAGATGAAGTGAATAATGAATGATATGGGAATTTAATTAATGTTCTTCCATGAAAACTATTTAAAATGAAAGTAATACAAAAATCAAGTTCATAAATAATGATAAAACCTGATTATAATAAATTTGTTAATTCAATATAATAATTGGTGATTATAATTGTTGAAATTAAATATTTTTTGGATTTTATGAGTCTAGTTTTTCCTTCTTGTCTTATTTTCGTTAGTCCAATGTCCTTAGTTCCCCCTGAGTTTATTATGATAAAACAATCTTTGTTTTCATTATATATATTTCATGATATGTTAAAGATACCTTGTTGTGAATTTTTTGAAACCTAATATGAAAAATATATTAGGTAGGTATAGGATAGTTTTCTTGGTTTTGGAAATGGTTGGATGTAAATATTCTTGGAATAAAAGGATCAAGTTGAGATATGGGCTTTCCTATTTACTGGATTGTTGTGCTGGGTCATCGACTAGTTGGTTAATATGGGTTGATATTAGAGGTAGAAAATTTTTTCAAGATATATTCTTATTGAGGGTTCTTTTTCTTCGTGATTAATTTTTTTATTTATAACTACTTTTTTTGGTTGGCCTAATCACTGAAAATTCATCTTCCTTGTGGTATTTTAGGTAAAGTCATAGAATACTCAAATTATCGAATGGAAAATGAATTATAAATTAATTTTTTGGAATGGATTTCGATAAAGGTAATGATATCTAATTGAAAACCATAAAATTGGTTGGGATAAATTATCTAAAATCATGGAATGGATATTTGTAATTTTAAATAATGAATTATAAAAATAAATTTGGCTTGTATGATATGGAATGATTAAACCATAAATTATGAAGATGGGTTTTATAAATTCAAGGATAATTTTTTATTTACAAAATGATAAGTTATTTTGAATCATGATGCTTGTGTTCTTATAGGATATCTTTCCTTCTAGACCTTAGTAGGGGCAGTTGAGCATCGTGTGGGATGATAACTACATTTTAACTCTAAGTATAAGTATTTTACCTTATTTTGGTTGTGTGATGTACTATTTATTATGTTTTTTAACTTCATAAACTACACCACATGAGTCGAAATGGTAGTAGATGACCAAATATTTTGGGTTTGGGGTGTTTTCCCGAACATATAAGTTGTTGTGGGAAAGAATTTTTTGCGACACCAACTTCCTCACTCAGCCTTCAACCATAGTAGGATGTGTCATAGAGAAAATATTTAAAAAAAATTAATTTCAACATTTTTATTCTCACTAATTTCATATTTCAAGGTTAATTATTATATTTTTAGTTTTTTGAAATTATTTGTGTTTTATTGTGGAAATGGTCCAATTATTGATTTTAATGTTCTTTAATTCATCTTTGTATTTCAACCAGAACATTTTCTACCCTGATCCTAATTGAAAAATTTTGGTTTGTAGGATTCTATATTTTTTTTATATATCATTCAACTGGATACAAAGAATAATCCCGTAATAAGAATCTCAAATATAGCTCACAATTTTGGCCTCAAAATCTATTAATTATTCCAGTGACTTTAAAATAAGGTCTCATTTCTTCCAACATACCAAACAAAAGGAGATTAAATTTTAAATAAAAATAGAGAACAAGACATGTTAAAATTTTTATAACTTTAGAAACCTGATATTTTAGTGCTTTTAATGTCATAATGGAATAAGAACATGGTTCCTTAGAATTCAAATAGTCATCAGGTATAAAAAAAATTTGGATTAAATATGTCATAAAATTTTATACACATGAAAAAATAAGATCAGATTTTGTAGTTGTACATCGGAGAGATAGAAAAATAGGTTTTATGAGGAATAACTTCCAAAATTATAAAATTTAATGTTTTTAATAGAACTCAAATTTGGATAAAAATATTTAGTTCCATAATTTTTACTTTACTTACCAATAAAAATGAATCTCCTATTCATTCCAATGATAATTCAATTATTTAAGGTTGGTTGGAATGATTCTATAATAGCCTACTATATTTTTAGTATATATTAGTTTAGTGTTCTTCCACTCATCTCAATTTTTTTCATTTATATTTTGTATTCTTCCACAGCACCTTTATAATACTCATAATGGTGAGTAAATAACACAAGTAATGGCCTTGGGGGAGGATTTCGTGGTGATCCTTAATTATTTATCTTTAATTCTCAATTTTTTTATTCTTTTGGAGGTGATGAATAGAGGAGCATTATAGGTTGGTGTGCCTATCCTCTAACACTCATTGGAATGACTCTTGAACTCATTGTATTCTCTACCAAATTAATATTGTATCCCTTCTCTCAGGCATGATCTTCATATAATGGAGTCGGTTGTTATCAAGGGATGAAACAACATATTAGGTAGTTGCATATTGAAAGGTTTCATAGTCTAAGTTGAGGTGTATTCATGTTTCTTGACTGTTGGCAGAGGTTGGATTTTGTTTGTTGAAGAGATATCATAAGGTTCATATGTTTCACACTCAAAGTAGAATATAGTAGTTCATATATGACGTGATAAACTATCAAATGGAATTATAACAATAATAATGGATAATGAAGGAACTTGTGTAGCCAAACCTAGGGCCGATTCATTTCCTTATATCTGAATTGAATGTTTATTTTCATGTATAACATTTCACATTCCCATCCCATCATATTTTCATTTCTTTCATAGGTAGATAATTAACAGATTAGAAATAGTGGGTGTTTGGTTATAGATTTATATAATAGTGATAACCAAGGTCAATCACATTGCTTCACTAGTAAATACAAATAGTTTATTTTTATACACCCAAGGATAGGCGTGTGTCAAAACTTATCATCATTTATGGGGATCTTAGTGGAATTCACTCACTATTTCATTTTAACATTTTGGAAATAATATTTATTGATTTGAAGAAAAATATAGAAACTATACATGATGTATTACAACTCCATTTATTATGCATGGACTAGCCCCTCTTATGTGAAAGAAGAAAAATATGGACAATTGTAAGGGATTTAATAAGAAATAAGAAATTTGGAGAAAAAATATAATAGATATAGGAATATTTCAATGCATTCTTAGAGTATAAATTATAGCATGAACTAGAACCCATGGAGGAAAAAGTATCCCCAATAAATTTTCAAGTTGAAGAACCTGATAAGGCGGTGATAGAGTTGGTTTAAGATCCATTATACCGCTCTCAACCATTGCATTAGGAGGTTCCTGAATAATAAATTCAAGGTTATATAATAATTAGGGATCAAGATTATTTTGATCAGTATTGGTCATATTTTTTAGAACATTAAGATGTATGTTATTCTATCATTTTTCGACAATAAAAAATAAGAAACTTTCTATCTCTATATTACCTTATAAGAAGAAACAAAACAAGTGGAGTAATTTAAAGAAATAGTGGAGATTCATAAATACCTACCATTATCCACTAAAACTATACTCCAAGATGCACTTTCCAATGAATAGAAAATTGAATCCAAATAAATTTAGAGAGATAATACTTTCTTGAACTCAGTTTCCTTTAGTTTTATTGAAACTAAATTAAGTATTACCTCCCACTTCTTTGAATTTTCATATTCATTTAACACATGGATGTCCATGGAGGATGAAAAAGTGGAATATTTTTAAGTAAGAAAAGAAGAGTTAGTTAGGGAGTACATTGATTCATATGAGGATGGTGGTAAAAATCTAGAAATAATTTATGAATAAATTATTAAACCTGAACCAGAAGTGAAGAATGTAATATTTGAATTCCTTTACTACTAGGGGACACCAATCCTCTAATTAAACAAAATAAGGGGCACCCTTATCTTATTCCCCTGACCCTGCACCTAAAATTCACTCTTTATTATTTCTTAGGGTTGGGAAATTTTTTCTCTTATTTAGGGTTTCATACTATTGGAATACACTTATAGATATTGGGATAGATAATATGTGGTCTTTTATGACATAAAAACCACATCCACCTTTGTTTTGGGGATAACCCACTGAAACTTCTTGACTATGGGTTATAAAATCCTAGAATCTATTTGGGAGTTCCACCCAAAATCTATCCTCTTTTCCCTCAATATTTCTCTTTTATTTATTTTTATTTAAACTCAATTCTTATGTTTTGTTTTTTCTTTCATTCTAGTTTGATATGGTAGTATCTAGGATCTTAACAAAAGGCTACCACTAGAAAATAAGCAAGGTTTTATATTTTATACCCTTATTTTCTACCATAATATTACTAAATTATGTCTGAAATTAAATGAAATAGTAGATAAATTTTTAGTTTTCCAGCACGTAAACCTATTTCTAATTTTTTTGGGTGTTTCCATTTATTTTTAATGTTTTTTTCAAAAAAGTCGTGTTTTGAGTTTATTTTTAATTTTTTGGGTGTGATTTTTGGTTATAAATTTGATATTTCAATGCTGTCTTTTCTTGTGAAAAATGAAAATATAGTTTTGAGGATTTTACTTATTTTTATGTTATTTGAATTTATATGTTTTTTAGGGTGTTTTTTTTATTTCATAATTTTTTTTGTTTTATAATTGAGAAAAAGTTTTTGAATGGATGAGAATTTAGTGGAACTAGAATTATAACATGTGGAAACCTGAATTATGAAATATTTATTTATTTAATTTCTCACTCTGAAAATTATAACCTCAGGTATCCAACCAAAATTATATTTATATAATTCCTTCAAAACTATAGAATAATGGTCAATTGGGATCCCAGATAAAGTTATAATACATTTAGGCACTGAAAAAACAATAAAAAAAATTACATTGCCTATTTATAAAAAATGAATAGATTTAAGTGATGGGAATATTGAATGTCAGATGAAGAAGGGTACATTAATTATAATAATTTCATTTTGGTTGTATAATGGAATTTGAAATTGATATTTTGTTTAAGGATCTTGCGAAAGAGGTATTTATGATAGTGTCACCTGTTCAAATATCAATCCCACTAATTTTCATTCTGTTCAAAAACCTAGAACTTGAACTTTTAATTATATTGGAATGGGGATTAGATGATACTTTTAGATGGGGAATTATATTTTCAATGATGTATAAATATTTCTTTTTCTTATTTTATATCTGGTTTATTGGAACTTAAGAAGACACTTTTCTTCATTCTGTTGAATTCATTGAATTTTGCATGATTGAAATATTTATGTTTGGGGGATTTGATAGATCTACTATTTTCAAAAAATAATAATTTAATTTCAATTTTTTAATCCCAAAAAATTAATATTTAATGTTATTTATTATAATTTTAGATTTTCATAATGATTTGAGCTTTATTGTGAAAATGGTGGAATTATTTATTCTAAATTATTTTATTTTTTTTTGTTTAGGATAGAAAATTTTATAAATTGACCAAAATTGACAAGTTACTTTTATCTATGATTATATGTTTCTTTACAATTCATTCAACTAGAGACAATTATTAGTCCAATAATATAAGTCCCAAATGTATCTCACAATTTGGGCCTATAAATCTGTCCATAGTTCTAGGGAATTCAAAAGATGAACCATTTCATTAAAAATACTCAAACAAAGGATCTTAAATTTTAAGGTAACATATAGATATTCCCATGTAACATTTTTAGTATATTTCTAAACTCTATATTCTTAAACATTCAATATCATAATATCATAGGAACTGAGTATATTTTAATACAAATAGTCAATGAAGAAAAAATAATGTTCCCAAGTAAATATTTCAAAACATTCTCTACACGTGGCCAAATAAACTAAAATTTTTTATTTGATAATGGATATATAGAATAAAAACATTCAAAAATTAAACTTTCCCAAATTAGTCCGTTTAATGAGTCTACCATGTTCTAAATTTGGAGAACATTTTTTGGATCCAAAAATTTCACCTATCTTTCCTATAAAATTGTATCACCTCTTAATTTCAAAGAGTTGATTCTGTTAGAATATTGGATGGGTGGAATTATTCTATAATTATCTACTATATTTTACACATATATTATTTTGGTTTTTCTCCCCTGATATCTATTATTTTCTTTTCACTTTTTTATTTATCCATCATACCTTTATAATACTCATGATGGTGAATAACTAACCCATGTCTTGGACTTTGGGAAGGTTTTCATAGTATTTCTAAATTCCAAATATTTAATTATAAATTTTTTTCTTCTATTTATTGTGATGGAAATATTATTTTTATTAGTTAGTGTGAAAATCATCCACCAAACCTTGAAATGACTCTTGGAATATTTCTATTCTCTTCAAAATTACCATTTTATCCCTTCTATCTGGTATGCGCTTTATAATACATAGCCCAAGAGTCCTAGAAGTTGGCATTCTCTTGATTGAGGTGTGTTCGTCATTATTAACTATTTGAGTAGGTGGGATTTTTTTCTGAAGATACCTCCTTGGCATGGTAAGTTTCACACTCAAATTATAGGACAGTAGTTCATGTATGATGGGATAAACTATCAAATGGAATTTAGACAATATTTTTGGATAATGAAGTAACCCCTGCATTCAACCCTTGGAACAATTCATTTCATAATAAATCATCTATTCTTTCTATTTTTTATGTTTATTTTCTTAAATATAATTTTACATTCCCAACATATATATTTTCATTATTTTTGTATATATACAATTAAGGTATTAGGTTTAATGCGAGTTTGATTACAAATCTCCTCAAGAGAGACAACTTTTTTCAACTACTTTGCCAGACTATGAAATTAAATTTTTTTATTTTTATATACCCTCCAAAAGTTGTGCATCACAACATGGAAGAGTTATCGGGGATACATGTTGTCTAAAATTTATTTTTATTTTTCATATTTTTTAAATAAAATTTCTTGATTTCAAAAAAAAGGGAAAAAATTATCCATTATGTTTTCGAATTACAATTGTTATTAATGGACTAAACTCTATCATGTGTAAAAAGTATAAAATGAATAGTTTTGATTATTTAGATCAGTCAAAAAAATATGGAGATAAAAATAAAATGGATGGGTGAATATGTCGGTACAACCCAAGAACAGAAATTGGAGCATGATCGAGAACTAGGGGGGAATAAGTAGACCTAATAATTTTTCATGTTTAATAACCTGAGTATGCTATGAAATAATTTATTAAAGACCCATTCAGCCTCACTTGATAATTTCATGAGGAGTTTTTTGAAGAATATGTTCCAAATGATGTAATTTTAGGTGATCAAGATGATTTTGATGAGTATTTTTCAAATTTTTTAGAACATTAAAAGGTAATTGATTCCCCCATCTATGATAATGAAAAATCATCACCAAAATATCTCTCTATTTCTTTGGAATAGGAGATCACCCAACTTATATAATATTATGTAAGAATAGATTAGAATAACTACCCACCTCAATCTACTATAACTATATATTAGAGGTACTTTCCAATGAAGAAGCAAATTGAATTAGAAAAAACATAGGGATAAATTACTTTATTTAACTGAATTTCATTTAGTTTTGTTGAAATTGAATTGAGTAATACCTCTCGCTGCTTTAAAATTTTAGATTCATATTAAACATGAATTAACTAGGAGGATGACGATGATGATGATGAAGTAGACTATTTTGAGGAGATAATGAAGGATCTAATTGATCTATACATAGGTGTATATGTGCATGGTGGAATAAAACAACAAATCATTAAGAAATAAATTGTTTAACATAAACTGGAAGATATTTTTTTAATTCCTAATTCCATCACCACTAATGAACACCACTTCCCTAGATGAAAAAAATATGGAGCACCCCTATCTTCTTTTCCCTCCCACTCTACACCTCAAATTCTATCCCTTTTCTCTCTTGAGATTTAGGAAATTTATTTTTTATTTATGTTTCCCCACTCTTGGAATCCACTGATATATTTCAAGAGAAATAAAATGTGTTTTTTTATGTCATAGAAACCTCATTCACCTTCTAATTATGGATAACCCACTTAAACATCCTAACTATGGGAAATAAAATCATAGCAACTCTTTTTGTAGTTTCACCCAAAATATAAACTATATTCCATTTATATTTATTTTTTCTTTATTTTTCATTCAATAAAATTCATATTTTTGTTTTTTTTCTTTCTTTCGAGGTCTATGTGGCAACATATTTGAGCTTAAATCAAATCTACCACTAGAAAATAATTCAAGTTGTATATTTCCATCCATTTGGTTTTTCTAAACATATCATTTTAAATTCAATTTTATTTTCGATTAAACTGTAATTAAATATTATATGTGAGTTATTTATTGGAATTTTGTTTGTGTTTCCATTTTAGTTTCCAATTTTTTCAAAAAAATCACATTTTTTTCAAATTTTAATTTTTTTGGAGATATTTTAGGTTATAAATGTAAAGACCCGGAATTTAGATTGAATGAAATTACTTAAATACATGGGAATTTTATATGTCCGCGAAAATTGACGGAACATGATTCTGAGGCCCGGTGTACCCAGAATCAATTTCTAAAGTTTTTTTTGGGCACATTCAGTAAATGTATGAGCGAGATTTTATAACTTTTGAATCGGTGGTCAGAACTGAAATCTGAGGGCATCTTTGAACTCGTAGCGCCGATATTCGCTTAAGAAGACTTTCACATTGACAGAAGTGATTCGGGAATAAAAGATAGTTTTTGGGTTTTCATGAAAAGTAATAAAATAAAGTGAGCTCCACTTTATTTTATTTGAGCCGCCATGTGGTTTTTTGGTGGTAAAAACCTCCTCATGGAAGTTGAAGGTGGGACCACCACACCTTAACCTCCCATGGGAGGTTATGGTGGTGGGGCCCACCCAAACCTAACCTACCACGAGAGGTTACGACGTGGGGACCACACGGGGCTTAACCCCCTATTGATTGAAAAGAGTAAAACCTCTCAACTCTCCCTCATTAATGAGGGAGAGCCTCTTGACCTTCCCTTTAATTCAATTATGCCAACTCCCCTAATTAATTTGTGCCAACCCTTCACATTAATTACGTGGAGCAAAGTAATTAATTCATTCTTTTTGAATTCTTTCCAACGAATTAAAAGATACTCTAATCTAATATTTGGAACAACTTTGGCATTTGGGTGGAAGTTTGGGAAGAGGAGAGCTTGGGATGATTAGAATTCTCCCAACGAAGAACGAAGAATGAAGAACACATTCTTCCAATGAAGAATGCTGGCGACGATCCTTCTTTGACTTCTTCCCCAGACACCTACTGACGTGGAGCGTCTTCCACAGTCGATGCAACTTGGGATTGGAAGCATGCGGCAGATGCAACGAACAACGAACTCCTTCGTCTTCTTCCTATGACTTCAACATCGACGACCGACAATCAAAGGTAGGGGGTTTAATTTTTGTTTTATCCCTTTCTTTTATCATCTTCGGTTGGAAAAAAAATCAATGCAAAGATCATAAAATAATTGTTGTTCATCGTACTACTTTGATGAACCCACTGATACCACCCTAAACGCGAAGGGTGCGGGCCAAACCAACATGGACCGACCCCTCCGCCGATCTTGTTTATGATGAACTTCGGCATGGCGATGAGGCGGCGGAACTATGAAGGCGGTGATGACCAAGGTCGTGCTACCCACGACCTCTACGAACCGCGCCGCCCCCACGGCGCTCCGGTGCTCCTGGAAAAACACTGTCAGCCCGAGCCTCACTGAAAAGGCCTACTCGGACAACTCCCGACTGCCTGCCCACCTGGTCGTGCCCTACTGAGCCGAACACCGTCGGCTCGCCTACCGGCCTCCGCATGCACCCCACACGCCTCCCCAAACCAACCCGAGCTACGCCGTACAGGCCCAC
The DNA here is from genome assembly GCA_963277665.1 of Viscum album. NCBI lineage: Eukaryota > Viridiplantae > Streptophyta > Magnoliopsida > Santalales > Viscaceae > Viscum > Viscum album. Next base: position 1,837,877,164 of record OY728161.1, read on the forward strand.
CTGGCCTTCTCCTGGCCGTTGGCCCGCCACGCAGCGCCTTGCCCTGTCGAACGCCGTTAGCTCTCCTGGCCACTCCTTGCCCGGTCGAACGTCGTTGGCCTGCCTACCGGGCTCCACGCACGCCCTGCGCGCCTCCACGAACAGCCTGCATGCCAGCCTCTGTGCGCCCGACATGCCTCCCGACCGAGCTGGTGTCCCAGCCTCCTTGGGGCCTCCTAGCTGAGCTGGTGTCCTACCCCCCTTGCGGTAACCATGTCGAGTAGCGCCGGGCCATGCCCTCGCGACGTCTCGGGCCGAACCGGCCCCAAGCCCAGGCTGAACCGCCCACTCGTCCGGCTGGGTTGGGCCCAACGGGCCGGGCCAAACCTAACAGGCTGACCCACCCAATGGGTCGGGCTAGACCTAACAGGTTTGACCGGGTCGACCCAGACCAAGTCGTCCCAGACTGGTTTGTGCCGAGTCGGTCCGACGGGGTCGGACCGGACCCGGGCCCACTACTGACCCTTTTCTTTCTTTGGCCATATCTTTGGCACTGGACGTCCATTTGACGAACCGTCAGCGGTGCTAGTTTTATTGGAGCGTGACAGGCCCTTTGAGTATACCCCACTGGAGTTCATGGTAAAGTTGAGATACGGTCAGGTTGGATCGTACACAAATCAAAATGGGCCCCTAGAACCAAAAGGCTAATAACTCACAGACCGGGCGTCCGATTGATGCGCCGTTTATTACGTTGAGACCTCTATGATGTGGTAGACCTTTGAGATACTTATTCTTGTGACTTTATGGTTGTTGATGTATCGACACTTGGATTGAAGAGTGGAGCCTCCCGGAATCAAGCATGCTTTGTGCGGAACCCTGTGGCTGGCTGTGCACTAACGACTGTTCCTGGATCCTGTGTGAGTTCAAAAGCACTGATGACTGTTCCTGGATCCTGTATGGGTTCCACAGCTTTGAGGTTTGTTCCTAGATCCTGTGTGGGTTCGAAAACTCCATTTATTGTTCATGGATCCTATGTGGGTTTGAAAACTCTGTTTACTGTTCCTGGATCCTGTCTGGGTTCGACAGTTCTGAATTCTATTCTTGGATCCTATGTGGGTTCGATAGAATAGATGATTCAGTGGCTAAATATGATCATCTATATCTCTCTACAAAAGTTGTATACCTGTGTGAGCTGAGTCATTAACTTTTGTATTTATCTCATGATTGAGATTGATTACTTGATAACTTAAGAATATGTACGGGAATATACCTAGGTGGGGTTATCTGTTGATTTCATACTCTGTGGATTATCCTTGGTGGATTTTGAGAGACCTCGAGTGTCTCAGGGTCCTTACTGAGTATCATTATACTCACTCCTGCACGGGCTATGCCCACACCTTATTGTGTTGGATTCAGACGATGGACATCGTTGACTTAGGCTGAGTGTACGAGGACTGGACCATTCCCAGAGGTGGACCTCACGACGAGTCATAACATGGAGGAGATTGATGGACGTGGAGTGCTGAGGAGTCTATATATACCTGCCCTTTAGGTTGGATACTTGGTGGACAAACCAGAAGCTTCTTTTCACCTTTTAGCTATTTTTCCCTTTTCATTTGTACTTGTACTTTACATTTGGGATTTTATTTCCGGCCCCTTTACTTTTCAGCACTCTCTTGTTATACAGTTTTACTTAGTGTTTTGTATCCAACCGTGTGCTCTGTTGTGTGTGTTTATAGTTATAAAAGAAATGCCTTCCTAGTTTAGGGATTTACACCTTTGGTGCTAGTCTCCATCCCCTGGCCTATGGAAGGTGGGATTGGGGTGGTCACGGCACAAACCCCGGAGGATGGGTCATGACAAATTGGTATCAGAGGAGTCGGTTATACCACAGAACTTAGGACTCTGATCTTTAGTTTCTGTGAAGCAATAGTGTTAAGTGTACTGAGAGTGTTTTTCTGTTTAGGGAGTCCAGTGTTGGTGTGGCGGCCGACGTATCCATACACTAGGACCCTGACTACTAATTTCTGACTCAGTGCATGAAAACACTGATTGCGTGTGTGTTTTAAAAAAATTTCTTTGAGTCAGCTCACCAGGTATAAATGATTGAGCGTGGCGCACCTGTTTCTTTACAGGATGCCTCCACGTAGATAGCCAGCCAAGGTTCTAGGCTTTGTATGAGATGACATCCCACTGAGCGACAAGGCCTCGGTGTTGGGCCCTATTACAGCGGAGGCTCCGGCGGTACCACTACCCATTTGGAAACCGATGCCACCAGCCCTAGAAGCAGACAATGTATGCCACTTGAGCACATTGCACGAGTTCCAGCGCTAGAGGCTGCCCAGGTAAGGGGAGAGACGGACCCGTAGGTAGTTGATGATTGTCTAGAGGCTGTGGTGAGAGTCTTCAGACTGGTAGGGACACAATCATACCTTATGGTGATCCTTCCTGCGAGTCTCCTTTCGGAAGCAGCAGGCAGATGGTGGAGTCTGATGCTCCAGGTGCATGACGAGGCGACACTACTTTGGGCAGAATTCGAGAGCCTGTTTCGGGCGGAGTTTGTCCTAGCCACGCTATGTGCGGTGCGGATACAGGAGCTACTTCATCTAGAGCAGGGTAGCATGACGGTGGCACAATACTCAGTGAGGTTCACCAACCTCTCGCGCTACTCCAAATATATGGTGCAGAACCCATTCTTCAGGGCCGAGACCTTCGATCAGGCACTCAGGTGATAGATCAGGGCTTCGATGATCTCCCTCAGCATCCCGACGCATACGACGGTGTTGGAGAGAGCCCTATTACTGGAGAGTTTCCTTGATGAGCAATCACCAATAGTGACACCCGCCACTAGGTGTCATCTAGCATAATCTTCTACAGCTGACAGTAGAAAGATGTCGTAGATGTATAGTCGGACCAGACCATTCCGTGGACGACCTCAAGACTCGGGTTCGGTTGTGCGAGGCACATGAAACAGAGATAGTCATTCGAGGAATGGGAAGTGTTTCACATGTGATGGGCAGGGTCACATGGTTTGTGACTTTCTGACCCGTCATAAAGATGATCAGCAGACAGTTGAGGGACCTCCCAGGCATAGGAAGAGGTTCGATTGAGGTGATCCGTAGGGCACAGGTGAATGTGCCCAAGGAGCTGGTCGTGTATCTGGCAGGGGACGACATTACATGGTGTTACCACCACCACCACTAGGAGGTCCACCCCAACCACAGGGAGTAGGTGTACAGGGGAGAGCTCAGCTCCATGCAACTAAGGATTATGATCATGGCACTCTGTAGATGATTCGAGGTACGATCTGTGTCTACTCCACCATGGATACAGTTCTTATAAACACAGGTGCCAGTCACTCTTTCATTTCCACCACCCTCGTTCAGAGCTCGGAGATTCCAACGGAGGCGTTGGCTCGATCTTTATGGATAGAGACTCTCACAGGAGCAGACACGATGATCACGCACTAGTTCCGGTAGTGTGATCTTACTCTATGAGGCGAGAGCTTCGGCTGGGATCTCCTCGTAGTGGCGTTGAGGCCTTATGATGTCATCTTGGGCATGGACTTGTTATTTACAGTTCATGCTCAGATCGATTATATTAGGCGCAAAGTGCGGTGTGTCCGCACAGATGGGACCAGGTTCACCTTCACCGATGAGAAGATAGCCTTTTCAACACATGATGGACTTACTCAGAGGTGGGTGCAGCCGATCACTCATCATTTGGCATGCCTTACCCTCAGAGTAGTTGATGTGGAGAGTTAGACTTATCCTGTAGTGGTGGACTAGTATGCAGATGTTTTCCCTGATGATGTTCCAGGTCTACCTCCTCGTAGAGAGGTGGACTTTTACACCGACCTATAACCCGGGGCAACATTGATATCAACAAAAGCATATCGGATGGAACCCGCTGAGATTTGTGAGCTACAGGTACACGTGGAGGACTTTCAAGGGAAGGGATTCATCTACCCTAGTGTTTCTCCCTGGGCAGCCCTGATTCTGTTAGCCAAGAAGGCGAATGGAATCTTGAGGCTTTGTGTCGAATACCGTCACCTGAACTAGGTGAGCATGATGAACAAGTACCCACTCTCGAGGATTGATGATGTCTTTGATCAGATGAAGGGAGCGCAGTGGTTCTCGAAGATAGACCTCAGATCAGGCTATCACCAGCTCACAGTTCAAGACGACGATGTGCAGAAGATGGACTTCAGATGTAGGTATGGCCACAATGAGTTCTTGGTTATGACTTTCGGCATAACCAATGCTTCAGCAGTGTTCATGGGACTAATGAACAGGATCTTCCAGCCATACCTCGATCACCCTATGATAGTCTTCATTGACGACATTATGATCTACTCAACTACTGAGGAGGAGCTTGGATACCATTTGCAGGTAGTACTGGACACACTCCGAGAGCACAATATTTATGGTGAGCTCTCTAAGTGCCAGCTTTGGATCCAAGAGGTTCACTTTTTGGGACATGTCATCTCAGGGGCTGGAGTTGCAGTAGATCCAGCGCATATTGAGGTGGTACTTGCTTGGGAGCCACCCAGGAGTGTGACGGAGGTTCGGAGTTTCCTGGGTTTGGATAGATATTATCAGAGGTTCATGACAGACTTATCTGTAATTTCAGCACCACTGTCATTGTCACGACCCGACCCAATGGGGCTCGAGCCGCGACTCCCCAAACCCACCTCCAATAGGCCAGGGGTTGGTGACTAGCGCCGAGTAGGCTATCACACACATGGGAGGCATTAGCCTAAGGTACCTGTACACACGCACCCACAAACACCTCCATGAAACAGTGCAGAGATATAGAAACTGAAAAGTAAATGCATGCATACATCTATCCCAAACCAGAGTACAACAGAAGTACAAAAGGGAAAAACAGGGCCCACCAAAAGAAAACTATAAAAGCGCATCCAACCTGCTCAGAAGAAGGGGAACGCTGCCACAAACACCCGCCAGAAATCTCCCTCGACACAGCTCCGGTAAACACCCCGGTCAACACGCTCACTAAGCTCCGCCTGCTCCGGGTCCTCCTGGGACTCCGTCGAAGGGCCTGTGGTCTGCACAAGACACAAACATGTGCGGTCAAAGCCCGTGCAGGGGTGAGTATAAACATACTCAGTAGGCACCCCAAAAACCCAAAACCCAAGGGAGAAACTGAAAGGCAACAGTCCGCTCAACCCAGCCCGAGGGAACCCAGACGAGAGAGAAACTCCATCTCGTGACCATCCTCAGCTAAACACAACTAGTCAGCTCAGCTCAGGTGTATGCCCATACATACACCTTGAACAAACCAGATATACTCATCCCACGCCACAAAGCCACAAGAGGTACCGACCTCGTCACCAGCAACTGCCCCAACCAGGAGAGTACACCCCATGATCATTGTCATACCATATGACACTCATCCGAGAGATACACTCCATCGGGTCCCAAACAAACATCTCAGACGCTCACCCGAGAGACCACGCTCGTTGGATAACATAACTAAGGAAACATCGCTGAAACACCATAACCACCAAACTCCTCGGATAGGGGATCGCCGCTAGGGTACGCTAGGGGATACCAGGACCCAATCCGGTATACGTAGCTCACAGATAGGGGATCACTCCTAGGGTCCGCTGGGGGATACCATGACCCGATCTGGCATACGTGGTTCACACAGATAGGGGATCACACCTAGGATCTGCTGGGGCATACCACAACCCGATTTGGCGCTCGACAGAAGCTTCACACTCAGATAGAGGATCATCGTCCATATAAAGATGGTCACGATGATACCAGAACCCTATCTGGTACAACTCACGATGTAGGGGATCGAACCGACGATGCCGCAACCCTATCGAAACCACGCGCTGAGTAGGGGATCGCATAACCAACGATACCGCAACCCTACCGACACCAAGCGCTGAGTAGGGGATCATATAACCCACGATACCGCAACCCTACTATAAACCTAATGCTGAGTAGGGGATCGTATACCCGACGACGCCACAACCCTACTGAGCACGGCCCACCGCGTATGGGATCATATTTCCGATGATGCCACAAACCCTACGGGGTTTACCTGCTAGATAGGGGATCGCCGCCCGTGAATAAGCGGTCACAGCGATACCAAGAACCTGATCTAGGATAAAGATGCTAGAGGATCCGCTCTAGGCCCACCGGAGGGATACCACAACTCTAACAGTTTAAACATCCCATCGAGAGGATCACAAACCCATACGAAGGTTGTGATGCCACACGAACCCTCGTAGGAACGAAACAAGGGAGAAACCTCAACCACTGCTGGTCCAAACGTCGCTAACCCGAGCGACCCGCCACAATGCCACAATGCACATCTCCTACGAGGCCACCATCGCGTTCCACGAGAAAAAACACGCAGCATAGGCTGTTTACTCGCCCGAAACGGAGCACCAGTGAAAAAGACACTATTCACCGTAGCTAGCCCATGCGGGGCCCACACAATGATCCCGAAACTCATCGAGCAGACCATACCATGACGATCCCCTCGGAAAAACAAGCGGAATCGACTACTCGCTCGTCCAAAACGGACACCCGGTGAAAAAGGTACTATTCACCGAAGGCCAGTTCAGGTGGGGCCCATGCCTGGATTCTGAAACTCATCGAACGGATCGCACCATTGTGATCCCCTCGGAAAAACACACATGATCGACTATCCATCCGCCAAAATCGGACTCCTGGTGCAAAAGCTGTGTTTCTCCGCAAACGCCAAAACCCGGCCTCGTGGGGCCCGCACCCCGTTCACAGACCCAACACCCAGAAACCATCTCAAAAAGTCCTTCGTACCATCAGGGTCTCAACGCCACTGACGGCACGTCAATCGGACGCTCCGGGTAGAAGTTACAACGGCCCGAAGTCGTAAAATAATAAAATAATATTATTTTATACGACGTTTCTAACTCCCAGGACACGATCCCGAACCCTTAAACCATCAAAGTGAGTTCAAAAGTTCCGTCTCGACGCAGGGAGCGCATCGCCGCAAACGGCTCGCAAATCGGACTTACGGTTTGTGAGTTACGGGGGTTTAAAGAACCCCCGGAAAATCCTGACCGGACCACCGCCGGCCTCACCGGAAACCACCGTGCCGCCGCCGGATTCTGCCGCGCCGCCGCCGCCGCCGCCGGAAACCGCCGTGCCGCCACCGCGCCGCCGCCCTGCCTCGCCGGATTCCGCCATGGCCGCCGTCGGAATCCGGGATTTCCGCCGGAAAACTTCCGGGGACCCCCGGGAGCACCCCGGTGCTCCAAAATCAGATCCGAAACATGTTTCGGAAACCTCGGGACCCAAACTATACAACCCTTATAACGATTTGAAGAAAAAAAAAATAAATGGGGTCTGGGATTTCAAAACTCAAACCGCCTACCTCGCGGCTGAAACGCCGACGTTCTGCCTCAGATCCGCGCTCCAGATCTTCCGCTGCGCGCTCCTGGAACGTCCGCCGTCGAATTCCGAGGTCGTGGGCGCTTCGTTTGCTCGATTCGGCGGAGTGGCGATGAAGAACGGCGAAGAACGCCGAGAGGAACGATAAAGGGGGGGGGGGGGCGCTGATATTTATATCAGCCGCCCGCCGACGCCAAACCCGCCTCGGACCCGACGCCCGATGCGAACAAAAGTAAGGTCACCCCTAGGGTAAACGTGTCGTTCTGAACGCAACGGCGGACTCAGATTTTCCATCTGAGCCTCCGTTCATAAGTTATTCGAGCCGACACTCACCCACTAATTTCGCCACTTATTTACGAAAACGCCCCTGGTGGCGTTTCTCACCGCAGGCCCGCGCCCGCAAAATTTACACCTCACCTAGGGTAAACGACACGTTCTGGACGCAACCGTGCCCTCAGATTCCAGTTATGAGCTACCGTTTAGGAGATATCACACCCCCTCCACGTGCATAGTATAAAAATACTTAATATTTTTATAAAATTAATTCCGGGCACACCGGGCCTCGGAATCGCACTCCGTCTTCGCGCCTAGCTCTGGAATTATTCGTAGAAACATTCCAAAGTCTGACAGGGCCAAAAACCTGAGTCTCTACATCCTCCCCCCCCTTTGAACTTTTCGTCCCCGAAAAGCTCTAAGCACAAGGAAAGCGACTGGACTCTCAACTGGGTCTCACACACCAGCGAGCTCACCAACAAACACTCACACAGGGTCTTACCAACGCCCTGAACAAAACTCGAGCAAGCAACAAAAAGGAAAGAGTACCGCTAAACAGTGTCTAACAAACTACTACAGTAAGTAGAAAAGACACAAGGCGTACCTCTATCCATCCACGATGCCTCTGGGTGACTGCCTCCAGGGCATGCAGCTGTCCTTGCCCTCGGCCACCAGCTCCCTGAGCTTGGCATGGACCACCTGGGGGTGGGGGTGGTGGCAACTGATACTGCCTACCACCTCCTCCTGCTGCACCAGCTCCGCCACCACGTCCGCCGCCCTGCGGACATCCTTGCTTGAGACGCTGCCTCTGCCAAGGCGGTCCATCGACCGACTCCCTCTCAGAAGCACGTCGGGTCGGACAATATCTAGCAAGATGTCCCTGACCATCGCAAGCGTAACACCGCATCTCCTGCAGCTGACCAAAACTGGCCTACGAGCCCTGTGAGCCCTGAGGCTCAGATCCTCCATCCTGGGGTCGCCTCCTGAAACGTCGGCCACGTCCAGACCCCTGAGTCTGTCGTTGGCTACCAGATGCCGATCCGACTGAAAAAGTCTCAGCCCTCGAGTGCCCAGCACTAACAGGGGGAATCTGCTCAGCCAGAAAACTCTCCACCACCAACGCTCGCTCCAGCACTCCATCTTAGGTGGGCAGGCACAAGGAAACCACACCTGCTCGGATATCCCTACGTAAGCCCTGCTCGAAGGTTCGAGCCCTAAAGAACGGGTCTCGAACCATATCCTGGGAGTAGCGCGACAGGTCTGTAAACCTCGCTGAGTACTCCGACACAGTCAGGCTCTCCTGTCGAAGCTGCAAAAGCTCCTGGATCTGCACTGACCTCAGCGTCACCGGATAGAACTCCTCCCTGAAGAGCCGCTCAAACTCTTCCCACGTGAGCGTCTCCTCGTCATGGGACTGCATCACCAAACTCCACCATCGCCTGGCAGAACCATGAAGAAGGCTCGACGCTAGGACCACCATCTGATCTGGAGGTGTCCTCACTAGGCGGAAAACTCGGGTGACTGCCTCAAGCCAGTCATCAACTGCCTGGGGGTCTGGATCACCCCGGAACCTCAGAGGTCGCTGCCTCTGGAACTCGTGTAGCGCACTCAGCCTGCGTGCAACCTCGTCCTACACCACCGGCACAACTAGCTGCTCAACAGGTGGTGGCTCAACTGGCAGACCACCTGGAGGTGTAACCTCAGAACCTGCGCCCTGCTCCACAGCCACTACACGGGGCGGGTCGTCAGCACAATCCTGCTGCGGAACCCTCGCTGGCTGTCGTCGTGGAGGCATCCTGAATTACATTCAAGACACACCACAATCAAAGAGTATATCTGGAGAGCTGACTCAAGAAGGACAAGGAAAAAACCAAAAACCCAGTCCTATATGATGCATGTACCATTATGTCCCCGCGACCAGTGTACGAATGTCCCGAGTCGAAAGGCAGGTTATCAGAGTCCTGGTGTATGGATACGTCGGCCGCCGCACCAACACTAGAGTCCCTGGCCTGAAAGCCAAACTTGAAACACCCTAACACTGCCGCTATGCAACCCAAACCAAACTCACAGCTAGACCAGCTACGCTCTGAGATCCCAAAGGTGGAACCTCCTCTGATACCACTCTGTCACGACCCGACCCAATGGGGCTCGAGCCGCGACTCCCCAAGCCCACCTCCAATAGGCCAGGGGCTGGCGACTAGCGCCGAGTAGGCTATCACACACATGAGAGGCATTATCCTAAGGTACCTGTACACACGTACCCACAAACACCTCCATGCAACAGTGCAGAGATATAGAAACTGAAAAGTAAATGCATGCATACATCTAACCCAAACCAGAGTACAACAGAAGTACAAAAGGGAAAAATAGGGCCCAGCAAAAGAAAACTATAAAAGCGCATCCAACCTGCTCAGAAGAAGGGGAATGCTGCCACAAACACCCACCGAAAATCTCCCTCGGCACAGCTCCAGTAAACACCCTGGTCAACACGCTCACTAAGCTCCGCCTGCTCCGGGTCCTCCTAGGACTCCGTCGAAGGGCCTGTGGTCTGCACAAGACACAAACATGTGCGGGAAAAGCCCGTGCAGGGGTGAGTATAAACATACTCAGTAGGCACCCCAAAAACCCAAAACCCAAGGGAGAAACTGAAAGGCAACAGTCCGCTCAACCCAGCCAGAGGGAACCCAGACGAGAGAGAAACTCCATCTCGTGACCATCCTCGGCTAAACACAACTAGTCAGCTCAGCTCAGGTGTATGCCCATACATACACCTTGAACAAACCAGATATACTCATCCCACGCCACAAAGACACAAGAGGTACCGACCTCGTCACCAGCAACTGCCCCAACCAGGAGAGTACACCCCATGATCATTGTCATACCATATGACACTCATCCAAGAGATACACTCCATCGGGTCCCAAACAAACATCTCAGACGCTCACCCGAGAGACCACGCTCGTCGGATAACATCACTGAGGAAACATCGCTGAAACACCATAACCACCAAACTCCTCGGATAGGGGATCGCCGCTAGGGTCCACTAGGGGATACCAGGACCCACTCCGGTATACGTAGCTCACAGATAGGGGATCACTCCCAGGGTCCGCTGGGGGATACCACGACCCGATCTGGAATACGTGGTTCACGTAGATAGGGGATCACACCCAGGATCCGCTGGGGGATACCACAACCCGATCTGGTGCTCGACAGAAGCTTCACACTCAAATAGAGGATCATCGTCCATATAAAGATGGTCACGATGATACCGGAACCCTATCTGGTACAACTCACGATGTAGGGGATCGAACCGATGATGCCGCAACCCTACTGAAACCACGCACTGAGTAGGGGATCGCATAACCAACGATACCGCAACCCTATCGACACCAAGCGCTGAGTAGGGGATCGTATAACCCACGATACCGCAACCCTACTATAAACCTAATGCTGACTAGGGGATCGTATACCCGACGATGCCACAACTCTACTGAGCACGGCCCACCGCGTATGGGATCATATTTCCGATGATGCCACAAACCCTACGGGGTTTACATGCTAGATAGGGGATCGCCGCCCGTGAATAAGCGGTCACAGCGATACCAAGAACCCAATCTAGGATAAAGATGCTAGAGGATCCGCTCTGGGCCCACCGGAGGGATACCACAACTCTAACAGTTTAAACATCCCATCGAGAGGATCACAAACCCATACGAAGGTTGTGATGCCACACGAACCCTCGTAGGAACGAACCAAGGGAGAACCCTCAACCACTGTTGGTCCAAACGCCGCTAACCCGAGCGGCCCGCCACAACGCCACAATGCGCATCTCCTAAGCCAAAATCGAGGCCACCATCGCGTTCCACGAGGAAAAACACGCAATATAGGCTGTTTACTCGCCCGAAACGGAGCACCGGTGAAAAAGACACTATTCACCGTAGCTAGCCCGTGCGGGGCCCACACAACGATCCCGAAACTCATCGAGCGGACCATACCATGACGATCCCCTCGGAAAAACAACCGGAATCGACTACTCGCTCGTCCAAAACGGACACCCGGTGAAAAAGGTACTATTCACCGAAGGCCAGCTTGGGTGGGGCCCACGCCTGGATTCTGAAACTCATCGAACGGATCGCACCATTGTGATCCCCTCGAAAAAACACACAGGATCGACTATCCATCCGCCAAAATCGGACTCCTGGTGCAAAAGCTGCGTTTCTCCGCAAATGCCAAAACCCGGCCTCGTGGGGCCCGCACCCCGTTCACAGACCCAACACCCAGAAACCATCTCAAAAAGTCCGTCGTACCATCAGGGTCTCAACACCACTGACAGCACGTCAATCGGACGCTCCGGGTAGAAGTTACAACGGCCCGAAGTCGTAAAATAATAAAATAATATTATTTTATACGACGTTTCTAACTTCCGGGCCACGATCCCAAACCCTTAAACCCTCAAAGTGAGTTCAAAAGGTCCGTCTCGACGCAGGGAGCGCGTCGCTGCAAACGGCTCGCAAATCGGAGTTACGGTTTGTGAGTTACGGGTGTTTAAAGAACCCCCGGAAAATCCTGGCCGGACCACCGCCAACCTCGCCGGAAACCACTGTGCCGCCGCCGGATTCCGCCGCGCCGCCGCCGTCGCCGGAAACCGCCGCGCCGCCGCCCTGCCTCGCCGGATTCCGCCATGGCCGCCGCCGGAATCCGGGATTTTTGCCGGAAAACTTCCGGGGACCCCCGGGAGCACCCCGGTACTCTAAAATCAGATCCGAAACATGTTTCGGAAACCTCGGGACCCAAACTATACAACCCTTATAACGATTTGAAGAAAAAAAAAACAAATAAATGGGGTCTGGGATTTCAAAACTCAAATTGCCTACCCCGCGGGCGAAACGCCGACGTTCTGCCTCAGATCCGCGCTCCAGATCTTCCGTTGCGCGCTCCTGGAACGTCCGCCGTCGAATTCCGAGCTCATGGGTGCTTCATTTGCTCGATTCGGCGGAGCGGCGACGAAGAACGCCGAGAGGAATGATAAAGGGGGGGGGGGGGCGCTGATATTTATATCAGCCGCCTGCCGACGCCAAACCCGCCTCGGACCCGACGCCCGATGCGAACAAAAGTAAGGTCACCCCTAGGGTAAACGTGCCGTTATGAACGCAACGGCGGACTCAGATTTTCCATCTGAGACTCCGTTCAGAAGTTATTCGAGCCGACACTCGCCCACTAATTTCGCCACTTATTTACGAAAACGCCCCTGGTGGCGTTTCTCACCGCAGGCCCGCGCCCGCAAAATTTACACCTCACCTAGGGTAAACGACACGTTCCGGACGTAACCGTGCCCTCAGATTCCAGTTCTGAGCAACCGTTTATGAGATATCACACCCCCTTCACGTACATAGTATAAAAATACTTAATATTTTTATAAAATTAATTCCGGGCACACCGGGCCTCGGAATCGCACTCCGTCTTCGCGCCTAGCTCTGGAATTATTCGTAGAAACATTCCAAAGTCTGACAGGGCCAAAAACCTGAGTCGCTACAGTCATCGTTGATGAAGAAGGGGCTACCCTTCGTGTGGTCGGAGAGATGCCAGTAGAGCTTTCAGGAGCTGAGGGAGAGGCTGACTAGTGCCCCCATCTTGATGCTTCTAGAGGAGGGTGTTGTGTACGTTGTCTACTACGATGGATCAAGGACCGGACTCGGGTGTTCTCTAATGCAGGAGAGAGAAGTGATCGCTTATAGTTCTCATCATCAGAGACAATATTAGCAGAACTATGCCACCCATGACCTGGAGTTAGGAGTAGTGGTCTTTACCTTGAATATGTGGCGACACTATTTGATAGGTGAGCCTTTCACAGTCTACTCTGACCAGCAGAGTCTCAGGTATATCTTCTCTCAGACGGACCTAAACTTGAGACAGTGATGTTGGCTTGAGTTCCTCCAGGACTATGACTTTGAGATAATATATACTCCTGGGAAGGGGAATGTTGTAGCAGATGCACTCAATAGAAGATCTGGTATACAACTGCTAGGAGAGGTGACATAGTAGATGGCTACTTTACAGATATCCTTTGTGGATCAAGACGGAGCAACTTTCCTTCAGTCTCTTACAATCACTCCTCCACTTCATCAGCGAGTCCGGGAGGCACAGAATGGGGACGCTAACTATGAGACATGACGTGCTAAAATATCCATAGGGAAGGCACTTGATGGATTTTCTGAAGGTGGGGAGCACGTCATCCTCTTAAGAGGATGTACTATGGTGCCAGAGTAACTTCAGGAGGAAGTGTTAAGGGAGTTCCACACATCCCCTCTAGCGATACATCCAGGAGTGGTGAAGATGTACCAGGACCTTTCACGATAGCACTGGTGGAAAGGTATGAAGAAGGCAGTAGCGGAGTTTGTCTCTTGATACCTCACTTGTCCGCAAGTGAAGGCGTAGCATCAGGTACCAGCTGGCTTGGTTCAGCCTTTAGAGGTCCCAGAGTGGATGTGGGATGGGATATCCATAGACTTCATGACAGGACTTCCATGTACATTTAGGGGTCACGACTCAATTTGGGTGATTGTTGACCAACTCACCAAGTCGGTCCACTTCCTACTAATCAGAGAGCAGGGTTCTGTAGAGAGATTGGGACGCCTCTACGTACATGAGATTGTGTGGCTACAAGGATTACCCTCAATGATTTTCTCCGACCATGACACACGGTTTACTTCCAAGCTATGGAAGGGGTTGCAGGAGGCTTTCGGGGCACAACTTCGTCTAAGCACTGCCTTCCATCTTCAGACTGATGGTCAGACCGAGCGGACCATTCAGACCCTCGAGGACATGTTACGTGCTTGTGTCCTCGACTTCGGTCACAGTTGGGAGGATTACTTTCCTTTGGTGGATTTTTCTTACAACAACAGTTATCACTCTACCATAGGGATGGCACCTTTTGAGGTGTTATACGGGCGACCTTGCAGATCACCGTTTTGCTGGACTGACCCTGGGGAGTCAGCACTAGTGGGACCAAAGATGGTACGAGCTACCATGGAGAAGGAACATATTATCCAGGAGTGGATGAATATTGCATAGAGAAGGCAGAAGTCGTATGCCGACAGGAGACAGAGACCTATGTAGTTTGAGGATGGTGACCACGTCTTTCTACGGGTCTCACCTCGAAGAGGTTTACGAAGATTTGGCCAAGGCAGAAAGTTATCTCCAAGATTCATTGGACTTTTCAAGTTACTCAGCAGAGTAGGCGAGGTGGCTTACCACTTAGCTCTTCCATCTCAGTTGATGAGATACATGAATGACCCTTCTCACATCATCGACCATTGGGAGCTGGACGTCAACGATGGGGAGACTTTTACGAAGGTTCTGGTGGATATTGAGGATCGACAGGAGCGGGTCCTTCATGGATGGTCAATACCTCTGGTGCGCATTCGTTGGAAGCATGGGAACCTACAGGAGAGCACATGGGAGTGAGCAGCTCATATGCATGCTCAGTAGCCCCACTTGTTCCCTTAGTTCAAGTTACAGCTTACGGGGACGTGAATCCCTGAGATGGGGAGAATGTAAAGACCCGGAATTTCTGTGGAAAAAAATTTCTTAAATACATGGGAATTTTACGAGTCCGTGAAAATTGACGGCGCATGATTCTGAGGCCCGGTGTGCCGGGAATCAATTTATGATGTTTTTTTAGGTATGTTCAGTAAACATACGAGTGTGATTTTATAACTTTTGAGAATATTCTCGGAACTGAAATTTGAGGGCATCGTTGAACTTGCAGCGCCGATATTTTCTTAAGAAGACTTTCACTTCAACGGCAGTGAGTCGAGAATAAAAGATTGTTTTTGGGTTTTTGTGGAAAGTAATAAAATAATGTGATCTCCACTTTATTTTATTTGAGCCTCCATGTGTGTGTTTGGTGATTAAAACCTCCTCATGGAAGTTGGAGGTGGGACTACTACACCTTAACCTCCCATGAGAGGTTATGGTGGTGGGGCCCACCCGAACCTAACCTCCAATGAGAGATTATGATGTAGGGACCACATGGGAATTAACCCCCCCTTTTGATGGAAGAGAGTAAAACCTCTCAACTCTCCCTCATTAATGAAGGAGAGCCTCTTGACCTTCCCTTTAATTCAATTGTGCCAACTCCCCTAATTAATTTGTGCCAACACTTCACATTAATTAGGTGGAGCCAAGTGATTAATTCATTCTTTTTTAATTCTTTCCAATGAATTAATAGATACTATAATCTATTATTTGGAACAAATATGGAATTTGGGTGGAAGTTGGGGAAGAGGAGAGCTTGGCAGGATTAGAATTCTCCCAACAAAGGACAAAGAATGAAGAACACGTTCTTCTAACGAAGAACGCCAGTGACGATCCTTCTTCAACTTCTTCCCTGGACACCTACCGACGTGGAGCATCTTCCACAGCCGACGCAACTTGAGATTGGAAGCATTCGGTGGACGCAATGAATGACAAACTCATTTGTCTTCTTCCCGTGACTTCAACGTCGACGACTAACAATCCAAGTTAGGGGGTTTTATGTGTGTTCTATCCCTTTTTTTCTCATCTTCGGTTGGAAAGGAATCGATGCGGAGATTTTGAAAAAATCATCGTTCATCGTACTTCTTTGATGAACCTATTAATACCACCTTAAACGTGGAGGGTGCGGTCCAACACCACCTGGCCCGACCACTCCGCCGATCCTGTTTATGATGAACTTCGGCATGGCGGTGAGGTGACGGAACGACGAAGGTGGCGACGAAAAAGGTCCCGCTACCCGCGGCCTCCGCGAACCGCGCCGCCACCGCGGCGTTTCGGTGCTCCCAATCGAACACCGTCGGTCCGAACCGCGCCGAACCAGACTACCCGGCCGCCTCCTAGCCGTCGGCCCGCCTGGTCGCGCCCTGCCCGGCCAAACGCCGTCAGCCCGCCTGCCGGCCTACGCGCACACCCCGCGCGCCTCCCTGAACCGGCCCATGCTGGCCCGAGTTGCAGCGCATTGGCTAGACCGGCTGCCTCCCGGCTGCCGTCCCACCTGGTCGCGCCCTACCTGGATGAACACCATTGGCCTGCTTGTTGGCCTTCGCGTGCACCCTGCGCGCCTCTCCGAACCGGCCCGCATGCCGGCCTCCACACGCCTCTCGGCCCAGCCGGCGTCCCAACCTCCTCGCGGCCTACCGGCTGAGCCAGTGTCCCGGCCCCCCTCACGAAGCCCTAGCCGAACCGGCCTGGCAACGCCCTCTATGCCGAGCCACACAGGCCCACGCCTTCACGATGCTCCTGATTGAACCAGCCCCGAGCCTAGGCCGAACCGCCCACGCAGCCCGCTGGGCTGGGCCCAGCGGGCCGGGCCGAACCAAACAGGATGACCCGCCCAATGG
Source organism: Viscum album (assembly GCA_963277665.1). Classification (NCBI taxonomy): domain Eukaryota; kingdom Viridiplantae; phylum Streptophyta; class Magnoliopsida; order Santalales; family Viscaceae; genus Viscum; species Viscum album. The sequence continues at coordinate 1,837,894,205 of OY728161.1, forward strand.
GTCATGCCAAACCCAACAGGTCTGACCAGGTCGACCCAGACTGGGTCGGCCCTGATGAGGTTGGGTCGCGTCGGTCCGACCGGGTCAGACCTGACCCGGGCCCCCTAGTGACCCTTTTCTTTCTTTGGCCATATCTTTGGCACCGGACGTCCGTTTGACAAACAGTCAGCGGCGCTGATTTTCTGGGAGTGAGAAAGTCCCATTGAGTATACCCCACTAAAGTTTGGGGTAAATTTGAGATATGTTCATGTTGGATCATACATTAATCCAACCAGGTCCCTATGATAAAAAGGCTAATAACTCATAAACCGAGCATCCGATTGAAGCGTCGTCTGTTGTGTTGAGACCTATATGATGTAGCAGACCTTTGAGATACTTCTTCATGGGACTTCATGGTAGTTTATGTATCGACACTTGGCTTGAGGAGCGGACCCTCCTGGAATCAAGAATACTTTGTGTGGAACCCTATGGCTGGCTGTGCAGTGATGACTGTTCTTGGATCCTACGTGGGTTCGACAGCACTGAAGACTGTTCCTAGATCCTGTGTGGGTTCAACAGCTTCGAGGACTGTTCCGGGATCTTGTGCAGGTTTGATAGCTCTGTTTACTGTTCCTATATCCCATGTGGATTCGACAGCTCTATTTACTTTTCCGGGATCCTGTGTGGGTTCGACAGTTTTGAATTCTGTTCCTAGATCCTTTCTGGGTTTGATAGAATTGATGATTCAGTGGATAAAAATAATCATCTCTATATCTCTACAAAATTTTTATACCTATGTGAGATGAGTCAGTAACTTTTGTATTTACCTCATGATTGAGATAGATTACTTGATAACATAGGTATATGTATGAGCATATACCTAAGTGGTGTTACCTTTTGATTTCATACTTTGTGGATTATCCTTGGTGGATTTTGAGAGACATTGAGGTTCTCAGGGTCCCTACTAAGTATCGTTACACTCACCCCTGCACGGGCTATTCCCGCACCACGTTGTGTTGGATGTAGACGACGGACAGCACTAACCGAGGCTGAGTGTACAAGGACTGGACAGTACCCAGAGGTGGACCTCATGACGAGTCAGAACCTGAAGGATACTGACGGATGTGGAGTTTTGAGGAGGTTATATTTACCTAACCTTCATGTAGGATCCATGGTGGACAATCCAAGAGCTGATTTTCACCTTTTAGTAATTCTTCCCTTTTTAGTTGTACTTGTACTTTATAGTTGGTCTTGTATTTCCGGCCCCTTTACTTTTCATCAATCTCTTGTTATACAGTTTTACTTAGTGTTTTGTATCCAGTCGTGTGCTCTATTGTGTGTGTTTACAGTTATAAAGGCAATGCATTCCCAGTTTAGGGATTTATGCTTTTGGGGCTAGTCACCAGCCCCTGGCCTATGGAAGGCGGTCTTGGGGTAGTCACGGCACGGGCCCCGGGGGATGGGTCATGACAAGAAATGTTAGCTTTAAACATTTTCCCTCCTTGTGAAAAATTTCATATTGGTTTTGAGGATTTTACTTATTTTTAATTTTTTGAATTTATAATATCTTTGAGTGAGATTTTATCCGACTTTTAAGGAAATTTATGTTTTTAAACTAGTAAAAGCATTGTGAATTTTTGGAAATTTAGTGGAATTAGAATTATAACATGAGGAAAATGGAATTTTGAACTCTTTCTTGAGTGAATTTCCCATTATCAAAAATAAAACCTTAGGTATCCAACCAAAATTAAATTCATATAATCTTATTGAAAATGGAGTAAAATGAGAAATTTGGATCCCATGTAAAGTTATGATACATTTAGGCACTGAACCAATTCAAAAATAATAAATAATTTCATTTTTTATTTGATAAAAATGAATGGATTTATGTGAGAGAAATATTAAATTCCATATGAAGAAGGGGAAATTGAATCGTGAATATCATTTGGGTTGTATCAAGGAATTGGAAAATGGATCTTTTCTTTTGGAAAATAGGAATTTATGATAGTGAAACTTGTTAAAATATTAATCCCACTAAATTATATTCTATTTACAAACATGGAACATGAGATTTTACTTGAATTGATGTGGGGTTGTGGATGGGAATTTTTGACGATGTGTTATATATTCAATTATTTAGAAATATTTATTTTTCTTATTTTCTAACGTGTGTATTGTAACTTAGGAAATATATAACTTTGCATTAGGTTAAATTCATTGAATTTTCTAGGAGTGTATTTCCAAAGTGTGGGGAAGTTGACATAACAAATGTTTAAAAAAATTATTAGAATTTTTTTTTTCCCACCAATTTGATATTTTAAGGGTGATTGTGATATATTTTTTGAAATTATTTGATATTTATTCTAAAAAGGGAATAGTTTTTTAATTTTAAGTATATTAAATTAGTTTTGTATTTCGACCAGAATTTTTTTCACTAACCCAAATTGAAAATTTCCTTTTTTAGACTTCTATATTCACTTCTCTATGATTCATTAAAATAGATCCAAAGATGAATCGAATCCTATGAGTCCTAAATGTAGCTCACAATTTTGGCCTTGAAATCCTACCACAGTTCAAGAGAATTTCAAATATGATACCATATCTTTTAATATATTGAACAAAAGAAGATGAAATTTTAAATTAAGATGGAAAACATCTGAAGTAAAGTTTTTCGTTGCTTTTAAAACTCCTTATTTTTGTGATTTTAATGACACAATTGTTTGAGAACATGATGTATAGGAATTCAAATAGTCATTTAGTCTAGAATAATTTTACAGATTAAATATCTCATAACTATCTCTGAAAATTCCCTAAGAAGATCAGATTTATTTGGTCGATAATAGAGTGATAGATGAAAAACTTTAAAGAATACCAGTTTCTAAAATTCATCGATTTAATTTTCTTACCATGTGAAAACTTCAGAGGATAATTTTGGGACCCAAAATTTTATCCGTTATTTCCTGTAAATAAATATCTACTCTCCAATTAAAAATGTTTTCCATTTTATAATCTAGGTTGGTTAGAATTATATTTTAATAGTATACTATATTTTAAGTATATATCAATTTATTTTTCTTCCTCTAATATCTATTTTTTTCTTTTCATTTTTTTATTTTTCCACTATACCTCTATAATGACCACGATGGTGAGTAACAAACCCTTTTCTTAGCTTTGGGGTATGTTTTTGAGGTGTTACCAAATTCTGTTTTCATTTAACTCTAACTTTTTATTTTTAATGGGGTAAATATTATTGTTAATGGTTGATGTAGTGATCGTCTAGAAAACCTCATATTAACTCTTTAACTCTTTTTATTCTCAACCAAATCATAATTACCTCCCTTATTTTAGGAAATATATTCATTTAATGGAGTCAAGTGTGCTCAAGATATGAGATGGAATACTATGGAGTTGGGTTATGGAAGATGCAACACTCTCAATTGAGGCGTGTTCATCATTTTTTAATATTAACGGTGGTGATATTTTTTTTTCTGAATATATTTCCAAGGCATGCTAAGTTTCACACTAAAAGTATAGGATGGTGGTCTATATATGATGGGAAGAAATATGAAATGGAATTTATAAAATAATAATATAAAATTAAGGAACCCATATATCCAACACTAAGACCAAGTCATTTTTGGGCAACTCGTCCAATCTATATGCATTGCATGTTTAATTTCTTATATATAATTTCAAATTCAACCCCCACCCTATATTCATTACTTTCATAGGTAAAAAAATAAGTGATTATGAATACTCAAGGTTTGATTATGAAGATCCATAAGAGATATGACCTTGGTCAACCACTGTATTATACAATGAAAAATAAATAGTTTATTTTTACACACCCCATAATTGGTGTTCATAAAAACATGGACTCATTTATAGGGATCCAATTGGTCTTAACTCACTATTTTTTTCAAATTTTATGAAAAATTCTTCTTGATTTCAAATTAATGAAAAAGAAAGAAATTATCTATGTTGTATTCCATTTCCAATTATTATGCCTGGACTAACCCCTCTTAAGTGCAAGAAGAATAATATGATCAGTTTCAACAATATGTAAAAGTCATACAAAAACTGAATAGAAAAATAGAATTGATAGCTAAATGGTTTTGTGAATCTTAAGAGCAGCAACTGAAGCATGACCCAGAACCAATGGTGGAAGAAGTATCCCCACTGATTTTTCAATTCGAAGAACCTATATAGGTTGTGAAGGAATTTTTTAAAGATCTATTTTTCCTCCCTTAACCATTAATTGAGGAAGTTACATAATAACACATACAGAAAAATTCACCAATGGGAGATCAAGATGATTTGGATGACTATCAATCAGATTTTTTTGGAAATTGAAAATGAAAGTGATTCTCCCATCTATGAAAATGAAAAATAAGAAACTTTATATCTCTCTATTTCCATGGAAGAATAAATTTCCCATGTGATGAAACTTTAAGAAATACCAGAGGATCATAATTACCTACTTGAATTTGCTATAATTATTCTCCCATAGGCACTTTCCAATGAAGAAGCAAATAAATCTGAAGAAAATCAAGGATATAAAAATTTCATAAACTCATGTTTTCTTTAATTTTATTACAATTTATTTGTGTATTACCTCAAACTAATTTGAAATTTTATATTTGTATAACACAAGTATTTCCTTGGATGATGTTGAAGTATAAGAATAAGTAGAATATTTTTAGGAGATAATGGAGGAGCTAGTTGAGTTGTACACTGGTATAAATTACAATGGTGGTAAAAATAGAAAATAATTTATGAATAAATTATTGAACCTAAACCAAATGAAAATCCATGTCATTTTCTAATTCATTTACCACTAGTGGTCACCATTCCTCCAAATAAAAAAACTAAGATCACCCCTTTCTTCTTTTCCCTCCCCTTATACACCTCAAATTCTCTCTCTTTATCCTTCTTAGGGGTTGTAAACCTTTTAATTTCTTTAGAGTTTACAAATTTTGGAATACACATATTAATTTTTGGAATAATAGTATGAAGTTTTTCATGTGATAGAAACCTCATCTACCATCAGATTGGGGATTTCCCACTAAAACTGATTAACTAAGGGTAGTAAAATCCAACCATATCTTTGGGGAGTTTCACCCAAAATCTATCCAATTTTCCCTTTCTCTTTATTTTTTATTTATTTATATTTTAATAAAATTATTATGATTTTTTTCTTTCTTTCTTTCTTGTACTATGTGGTAGTAGTTATGATATTTTCTCAAAGCTTCCAATGGAAAATAATTTAGGTTGTATATTTCCTTCCCTTTTGTTTTTATACCCTTATCTTTCGAAAATATATTTGATATTAAATAGATAAGTACTTAAATCTTAAGTGTGGGGATGTTAACCTGGATCTATAATTTTTTGTGTGATTTTATTTTATCTTTCATATTTTTTAAAAAAAAAATCATGTTTTGTTTTTTTCTTTTTTGTGCTCTTATGTTAGAAATTTGAGATTTAAATGTTTTAATTCCAAGTGAAAATGGCATCTAGTTTTTAAGACTTTAATGATTTTGAAGTTTTCAAATTTATATAATTTCAAAGTGAGTTTTTATATGGATTTTATGGAAATATATGTTTTGGAACTGGTAAAGTGTTTGTGAATAGATACAAATTTATTGGAATTATTATTATAAAACGGGGAAAATAGAATTTTTAACTATTTATTATGTGACTTTACAATTGAGAAAAACAGATCCTTTTGAATTAAAAAAATATTTTCATATAAGTCCTTTTAAACTAGAGTAAAATGGAAAATTCTGATCCCTCATGAATTTTTGAGATATTTCAAGAAAAATATTTAAAAAAATAAATAATAAACAAGAAAAATGCAATTTTGATTTTTCAAAAATGAATGGATTTAATTGAGGGGAATATTGAACACCAGATGAATAAGGGGTAAATTGAAATTTAATAATGTCATTTGGGTTGTATCAAGGAATTGGAAAATGGATTTTTTGTTCAAGTAGCTTCATGAAGAATATTTTATAATAGTGTCACTTGTTAAAATGTTAATCCTGATAAATTACATTCCATTTACAAATCAAGAACATAAAAATATACTTGAATTGAAATGAGTAAATGGATGGTACTTTTATTGGAGACATGATATTTTTAATTATGTATGAATCATTGTTTTTATTATTTTCTAGAATGTGTATTGGAACCTAATGATGAAAAATATTTTCATTATTTTGAATTCAATGAATCGCTTAAGGGTGTAGTATTTAAGTTTTGGGGAATTCAAAGAGCCAATATTTTAACCAATTTTACTTTGAATTTAATTTTTTTAATCCCTCCAATTTGATATTTTCAGGTTAATTATCATATTTTTAGGTTTTTGGAATGATTTTAGATTTATTTTTAAAATGACTTAGTTTTTTATTTTAACATATTTTAAATCATTTCTCCATTTTAGAAAGAATGTTTTCTACACTGTCCCAAATTGAAAATTCCTTTTTTAGGATTCTATATTCATTGGTCTATATTTCATTCAACTATATACAAATTTAAATCTAATCACAAGAGGGAAAATTATAGATCACAATTTGGTCCTCTAAATCTTTTCACAATTTTAGATAATTTCGATGATGGGCCCATATCTTCCACTATTTTGAATTAAAAGAGAAATATTTCAAGGTATATAGAGAAAATTTAAATGAAATTTTTTCATCACTGTTGACACATGATGTTTTAGAAAATTCAAGGTAATAATGTAATATGAACTCAGGGAAATGTAATTCAAATAGTGTGACACCCCAATATTTCATAGTACGTTATCTCTTTAAAGTAATTCAATAGCTTGCACCACGCACAACAACGAGTTCGAGCATACGACGAATTACCAAACCAGTCGTTCAAATTTTTTTTATGAATAATGTTAACTAGATTTTGAATTTTACATAGTCTATATAATTTTAACTTCTGTATTATGTGTTTATTAGACATATTATAAAAACAAATCCAATTTTTCATATAAAATAAGTTTTTTTTAAAAAAAAAAACAATTTTACCTTATTTAAATGGTGAACCCTTTTTAAAAAAAATATTTGAAACTTTTATATATTCAATTTGACAAAATGAAATTCTTCTTTAGAATCTGGATATCAAAATTTACTTTGGATGATAATTTTGGTATTTTTCTGTCAATTTTCATTTTTAATGAATAGTGAGAAATACGGTATTTTAATTCAAAATGGCCTTTTAATATAATTTATTATATGGATAGATTATCTTTTAATTGGTTTTAAAGTGAAATTAGATTATATTTTTACCATTTAATCCAATTTTAGTCATTGAAATTAATTTCACTTCAAAATTGGACATAAACAAGTGTCAATCTTTTTATAGTTATTATTTCTTAAAAACACGCCTTTTGTTTTAACAGTGGGAATAAATTTTAAATTAATTAATGAAACTTATTTTTTTTGAATTTGGTAAAATAGATATAATTTTTGAATATGGAATATCAAATATATCTTAGGCTGAATTTTCGGTATTTTTCTGAAAAAACATCATTTTTTTATGAATAGTGAAAACACTGAGTAGTAGTTAAAAAACAGATTTCTTCATTTAAATGAAATTTTACCGCTTCTATGAATTAAATTTAGAAAATATGACATACATTGTTGTTATTATTAAGTAAAATTTGGTTCAATAAGATGAAAATAATGTTTGGTGAATAGTAACTTTTGACTTCTATTTACCACAGTTAAAGGTAAATAGGGTAATTCAAGGTAAAAATATTATTATAATAATAATAAATTACCCTAACATGTATAATAATCCTATTGGTTGATACATTTCCGACCATGGGAATCTTTGGGTCAATTTTGGGACCCAATGGAGCAACTTAAGAGTGATAATGACACTTTATATTAATTAATTTAAAGTAAAGACAAAAATGATACAAACATATATATTTTAGTAAATAAATTTTTACATGGGGTTATATAAGTTATCACTTAGACTATAAATATTCCTTTTAAATATAAAAATACTTATTACATCATGTTATTTTTTTATAATTTTTAGACATCAAGTAAATAAAATTATTTATGACACAATAATGATGCGGTGTTTACCTCAAAAATAAATGATTTAAATAAATAAGATTTTAAAAATTAAAACAATATCCAAAACCTATCCAATTCATATTGGATGATTTCATTCCAAAAAATAGTCATCTTATCTTCAAATTTAATAAGTTTTGGACCTTTAGAAACTAAGAATAATTATATGATAAAATAATATTTTCACACTTTCCTAAAGAGCAACTCCCCCCCTTATTGAAATACATCAACTCTAACCCATGGCTCACAAATCTCAATCCCATTGTGTCATACAAAATATACCCAAATATGATCTCAAGATCCCTCTCTTTCACCTAGAATCCTTACCTTAGAGAGAAGGCACTTCAATAAATCCTTTTGGTTCAAACCAAAAGGAGTTACCTGATTTTAAGGTAACGTCTTCACTAAAGTTCTCTTCTTTTATTTTACTTATCAAAACCCAATAAACTCTTTTTGTTACTTTATTTTATAAAAAAACTAGTATCCTCAATATACTAGGTTGTTTTATCTAAATTATTCGAGCTACAATTACACACACCTCCATCTAATGGGAAAAGAACATACTGTTTATGTGGAAGACGAACTACTGCAACACAAAACGATGATTATTCAATTATATCCTACTGCCTCTAATGGTGGCCAATAATATAGAAATTTATTTACATTTGATATATATTATATTTATATTATCTCTATACTTCTGTAATTTTCATTTATATCGTACTATTATGGTTTCCATAATGGGTAAATACGATAATGTCATTTGAGGAAGTGCGGACTACCGCCCCCTCCAAGTGATATGACTCGTTAATGCCATATGTGAAATGTATAAAGTATGGAGTTAATTAAATTAAATAACATATTTATTATACTATAATTATAATATACCTATTTATTATTAATTTTTCATTCCTTTATGTATCAAATATAAATAAAGGTAGTGTTCATGTGTACTTACGGCTTACCGTCTCCATGAACGGTGTGTTTCATTTATTAACTCCAAATGGTATGGAATATTATAAATATATATATAATGGATATATATGATATAAATTATATCTAAATAATGAAAATAAATATGTAGATAATATACTTTTGACCACATGGACAATTTGTAATTTTAATAAGTTCATTTTTTACTAAAGTTCCAAACATCGACACAATGTCCGATATGAACTCAAATAATTAACTAATTGTTATAGAAAGGTAATAAGTGATGTAAAAGTAATAATAAATGTGAAAAATTTTCCTAAGGAAGTAGAAATTAACTTAAGTTTATAATTCATGAAGAACCCAGAACATACGAGTCAAGTTCGACACAAGGTAAGGGGTTTCTTATCTTACTTTTAATTCCGTGAGATTTCCATTATACGCCACTTATTTATTGCATGTGGTGTATTGTGTACTTTCATTTGATATATTTTATCATTATCCTCTTTATATACATGGTATTACGTGATTAATTTTGTGGTTATAAACTTTTGGTCATACGACTCAATTGATTACAACGTGGTAAGGGGTTTTCACCTCACTTTTATTCCCATGATATTCATGTTATATTTGCCACAATTATCTTTTGTGTGGTGTATGTACATCCCAAGATTATATCCTTTTTATAATATAATTTAATTTATGGGTATTTACATCATCATTGTATGATCCTTCTTTCATGGGGTTTGTGTTTCGTAAGTTACCAAAACGGTAAGGGAATTTCAAAATTAATTTACACTCATTGGGTTTTACGAAAACTTCATCGACTATTTTACTCCAAGATTATATGTAAAATCACTATTTATTTACTCATGTGTTAATTTCCACTCCCCTTTGTGTGGATATACTTATTAGAAACATAATCACTCCATTGATAAATTCTCAATTCATCGATATGAACTTGATAAGATTAATTTTAACTCAATCTCTATTCATTGAGTTAAACATCCAAGTCATTGGTGTTGTTTTTACAAGAATAGGTGTGAATGTCCTCTTATTTATTTACACTGAATATCCAATCATATTGAGTGTATTTATATTTTTCACACATAATTATTTCATTGATTTATCCTTAACCTAAGGATAAATTCTTTATAAGGTATTTCATCTCAATTTACATTTCATTGAGACTTCTTTGTTGTTATGCGCTAATTCACTTTTATATGGTGTATATATTGTACTTTGACATATTATATCATTAATACCATTGTTTAATGATATTATAAAGTTTTTATTACCTCAATTATTTGTATTCAAGCATCTCTCATTTGGTTAGGAACTCTAACTAAAATATCATTTTAAATGTTTTAAAGATTTATTCTTCTAAATCTTTCTCATTAATGTCAATATAATAAAAATGGTTTTAAGGGTTTACTTATATGTAAATTAATGATTTAAAATTAAAATTACTTTTAAAAGTTTCAAAGTGGTATGGGACACTTTGATTCAAAAACCTATTTTAAACGGCTTCTTGATAAATAGTGAGACTTTTAAATGTTTTCAAGAAAACATGGGATATTTCTCTCATATAGTTTTGATGATTATTCTCATATATGTAAATATCCTTCATTATTATTGATTGAGGTTAATTTATTATAATAAAATAATTCATATTGTATTGAATGATTTATGTTTGACTATGGATGTTCTATTTTTATACCATTCTTGGTTTGTGGTTAAAATATTGACATTTCATATGATAGTTTTAATACGAAAGTTTAGATTATGTTTCAACCTTTTCATATAAGGAATTCATTGGACATAGTAATGAAGGGTGGATCCTGCTATAGCTCCTCGATGCATTGGTAGGTCTCATGATACAAACTAGTGTCTTGGCAGAAGGCCTTGAAAAAATTATTATTTATAGTCTTGGCATGAGGCCATGACTATATGGTTATGATGTCCGGCATTATGAATTATATTATTATGAAATTGGATATTGATATTACATGCGATTATTCCACTAGTAGAATATCCATGTGAATATGTAAATGGAATTATTTGATTTATCTTTTCTATATTTTTCTAAAGTTTAAGTTTAAAAGTCTTGTGTTTTAGTCTTATACATTGCCTTAAATGTTTATTCTTATTATCATAGATTATGCCATATTGTTGTCCTTACTGAGCATCTAAGCTCACCCCTTTCTTTTGTTTTATCTTTCCCAGTATGCGAAGAAGTATATTACGTTTATCTAGTGGGAATAGGCTATGGGATATAAGAGTGTTAAAAGGGGACATAATGTTGTTTTTTTATTTCATGATTTAATCTAAAACTTATGTATATATATAGTAATTTCAAGGCTACTAAACTGATCAGTCTTTCAGGACATGGTTCATTGTATCATGCCAATGTTTTGTAATAATGCACTGACTCTGGGTAACTGGGGTCAGGGAGATACAGTTGGTATCAGAGGAATTTTAGTACAAACCTTGGAAACTAGATTTAGAAAGAATCTGATTAGAGAACATTACCCTACGATAGACATTGAGGATTAGTATAGAATAAATTCCTAAAGTTCTGGTAATGTAGAGATTTTTTGAGTTTTCCAAGCAATAAATCTCTGTCTATATATGAGCAGGTAGAGGCAGCACTGGCACATATGTACCTAGGACTAAAAACTCTAACAAGGAGTTTCAGGCTGGACCCAGGGTATCTTGGTACACAATAACAGGCCTTGTCATACTCTTGGTTACGACACTCCCAGGGGATATTCTAAGGATAATTCACATTTTCCTTGCAACCCTATTTGAAGTTTTTTAATATAATATGATAATAAATATACTCGCTTAATACTAAGGTGTTTCATATTGAAAATAAGGTGTCATGATATTCTCTAAATGATTTTATGGCTCGGACTATGCTTTCTGGTTTTAGTCAATGGATGGATTCCAAATAAGTCATAGTGACATTTAACATGATTTACAAGGAGGGAATGGTGGTGTAAATGATAAAAAAATGAAATATTGGTAGGTGTAAAAGATATCGTGTTCATGTTGAATTAGTTTTCCAAAAATATGATCAACAACATATACATTAACCAACTCCTGCATTGAACAAATAAGAGAAAGGCAAAAAATGATAAGAGCTCTAGTAGTGGAGGCCATGGAGAAAAGAAATATGAATTTCTAACATGCAAGAAATGCTGAAATAGACACCTAGGAAAGTGTTTCAATGGAATAAAGAAATCCTTTATGTGTGTGAAATAAGGACATAAAGTAAATAATTTCCGAGGAAAAATGAAGAGTACAATGGAAGAAAATAAAAATGATCCTAAGAATCCGATCACATTCATTTGCCATAAATGTAGGGGACCTTGGCATTACCCGAGTCAATGCCATATTCTATAGGATAACCTCTAGGTCAGGGAAGAACCTATGTGAAAATAAATGGATGGAAAAATGTTAAAAGTTATTAATGATCATTGTTTATGGGATTACTTTGGAAGACATTTCCCTTTTATGTGTAACCATGCAGTTGGTTATGTGAAAATTCTATTCAAGGGAGAACTATCTTTTCATTTGTGGATATAATTATAATGAACCATTTGGGTTTATATGATCCTTCAATTGAGGCAATTACAGGTTATTACTTTTTGGGATAAAAATATAGGGTATGAGATAACATTTATGGTTAAAATATGTTAGGGTTATTTTTTAGGAATATATCTCATTTTTCTGTAATGTTATAAAATTATATAGTTTTTGAAAAATGAAAACATGCAGATCGTGTGAAAACCCATCACGTCAGACAAAGCTATGGGAATCGAACCCACAACCAATGTTAAACTGGGATTTATCACCTACCCATGGACTATGTGAATTCCCTAGTTAATATGACTAATTCTCTTTAGCAAAATGATTTTGTGTAACAAGAATATGTTGATTTTGGGAACTTATAATTTATCCTTATTATCAGAAAATGATTTGGTGATTAAGCAATAAATGTTATTTTGGAAGACATTCGCTCTTTTGATAACACTATATGCCAAAGGAAAATAGAATACTATGAGATTTCATTTGAAAAGTAATGATGGATTTTTATTTTTGAGGAATTTATGTTTTTATAGTAGACTTATAGAAATTTGGGTTATTTACGAAAATGATTAACCAACCATAGAGAATATGTGATTTGGTTAATTACTTTTAAGTACGTGACTTTAAGAGTAGTCTATGTTATTTGGAGATAAATGATAAGACTTATCATGGAAGACTATGTGATCAAATCCTTCTGATCTTTGGATTTCAAACTTAGTTTGGATTATTTTGAAGAATTTTAAGGACAATTTTTTTTTCTGAATGGTCTTTGTTGAACTTTGGGTATTGTTTGTTTAATTTTGGAGATTAAGAGTAGTAGTTCTTTCTATAATTGATTATCCTTTTTGGGGATCATCTGATCTTGTAGTAACCATTTTGGTATTGTTTAATGTATAAAGACAAGGTAAATATATAGTTCATCTTTTGTGGATTATGTGATTCTCTATAATTTGATTCTGGCGCTTCAGGTGTGACCAAGTCATCTTGAATACTCATCGTTTGGAGAAAAGATGTGTTTATGGTAAAAATTTATTAAAGTATTAAACTCTACTTGTAAAATAAGTATATCTCTTTATGATCTTAGTAAATAACATAAATAAATTCCCCAACCTTAAGAATAGGAACTTAAAACAAACATGTTTCCCATTTACTTTTCCTACAGGGTAATCAAAGACCTTTCAACCCATCAAAAGTTTATGGATTTCAGATCGTTAAATTTCTCCTAATAATATTCTCGATCACTCTCCATCAAAACTTGATGGTTATATTTCTCTTCTATATCAATGTTTTCCTACATGGAAACCTAGTATTTGTTATTTTTGGCAACCTTCATACTTACCTCTCTTTATTTTAAAATAGAGGCCTCATTAATCCATTTTTCGATGTGGGATTTCAACTAAGATATTTTGAAATGTCAAACCTCAAGTTTTCAATTCTGTGCTTAAATTGTGAGGACACAATTTATTTAATGAGGGGAGAATTCAACACCCCAATATTTCATAGTACGTTATATCTTTAAAGTAATTCAATAGCTTGCACCACACGCAACACCGAGTTCGAGCGCACGACGACATCCCAAACTATCCGTTCAAAAAGCAGTTATGAATAGTATTAATAGGATTTTGAATTTTCCATACTCTATATACTTTTAAATTCTGTATTATGTATTTCTTAGACATATTATAATAACAAATTCAATTTTTCAGTTAAAAGAAGTATTTTTCAAAAAAAAATGCAATTTTACCCCCTTTTAATGGCGAACCCTTTTTAAATCCAATATTCAACACTTTTATATATTCAACCTGAAAAAATAAAATTTTATTTATAATCAGGACATCAAAATTTACTTTGGATATAATTTTGGTATTTTTCTGATAATGCTCAATTTTTAATGAATAGTGAGAAATATTGTATTTTAATTCAAAACTACCTTTTAATCTAATTTATTTATATTGTTAGATTATCTTTTTAATTGGTTTTAAAGTGTAATTTGATTATATTTTTACTATTTAATCCAATATTTTTCATTCTAAATAATTTCACTTTGAAATTAAACATAAACAAGTCTCAATCTTTTGATAGTTATTATTTCTTAAAAAGACGCTTTTTGTTTTGATAACAGAAATTAATTTTAAGTTAATTAATGAAAATTATATATTTTGAATTCGGTAAAATATACATCATTTTTGAATTTTGAATATCAAACATATATTTGGAATATTTTTTGGTATTTTTCTGAGAAACTTCATTTTTTTTATGAATAGTGAAAACACAAAGTAGTAGTTAAAAACCGACTTCTTCATTTAAATGAAATTTTACCGCTTCTGTGAATTGAATTTTGAAAATCTAACATACATGGTTGTTATTAATAACTAAAATTTTGGTCAATAAGTTGAAAATAATTTTTGTTGAATAGTAACTTTTGACTTTTATTTACCGTAGTTAAAGGTAAATAGGGTAATTCAAGGTAAAAATAATATTACAATAATATTAAATTACCCTAACATGTGTCTTAATTCTATTTTCTGATACATTTACAACCATGGGCATCCTTGGGTGGATTTTGGGACCCCATGGAGCCACTTAGTAGTGATAATGACACTTTATATTAATTAATTTAAAGTAAAGACAAAAATGACATAAACATATATCTTTTAGTAAATCACTTTTTTACATGGGGTTATATAAGTTATCTCTTCAACTATAAATATTCACTTTAAATATAGAAATATTTCCTACATCATGGTATATTTTTAAAATTTTTATACATCCAATAAATAAAATTATTTATGACACAATAATGATGCAGTGTTTACCTCATTAATGAATGATTTAAATAAATAAGGTTATAAAAAATAAAACAATATCTGAAACCGTTCCAATTATAATTGGATGATTATATTTCGAACAAGAGTCATTTTATCTTCAACTTTAAATAAATTTTGAACCTTTAGAAACTGAAAATCATTATATAATAAAATAATATTTTCACACTTTCCTAAAGAGCCCCTCCTCCCCCTTATAAAAATCCATCACATCTAACCCATTACTCACACCTCTCAATCCCCTTGGATCATCCATCCTCTGCCTAAATAAGCATTGAAGATCCCTCTCTTCCACCTATATGCATTACCTTAGGCATAAGGCACTTCAATAAATCCTTTTGGTTCAAACCAAAAGGAGTTACCCGATTTTAAGATAACGTCTTCCCTAAAGTTCTCTTCTTTTATTTTACTTCTCAAACCCCCCTAAACTCATTTAATTATTTTATTTTATAAAAACAATATAATAAATATACTAGGTTGTTGTTATGATAATTATTCGAGCTACACTTACACACACCTCCATCTAATGGGAAAAAAACATACTGTTACTGTGGACGGTGAACTACTGCCTCACGAAATGATGATTGTTCAATTATCTCCTACCTCCTGTAATGGTGGTCATTAATATGGAACTGAATTTAAATGTGATATATATTATATTTATATTATCTTTATACTTCTATATTTTTCATTTATATCATACCTTTATGGTTTCCATAATGGGTAAACACGATAATTTCATTTGAGGAAGTGTGGACTACCGCCCCCTCAAAGGGATATGACTCATCCATGACATATGTGGAACATATAAATAATAGAGTTAATTAAATTACTTAACATAGGTATTATAATTTAATTATAATATACCTATTTATTATTTTGTTTACATTCCTTTAAATATAAAATATAAATAAAAGTAGCATCCATGCGTACGTACGGCTTACCGTCTCCATGAACGGTTCGTTTCATTTCATAAATCCAAATGATATGGAATATTATAAATAAATATAAGCTGGATATATATGATATATATGATATCTAAATCATGAATATCATTCTGGATATAATGTAATTTTGACCACATGGAAATTTTTTAATTATAACTAGTTCATTTTTTACTAAAGATTCGAGCATCGACAAAATGTCTGATATGAACTCAGATAATTAACTAATTGTTATAGCAATATAATATGTGATATAAAAGGAATAATAAACTTTAAAATTTTTCTTAAGGAAGTATAAATTAACTTAAGTTTATTATTAAGGAAGAACCCGAAACATACGAGTCATGTTGGACACGAGGTAAGGGGTTTCTTATCTCGCTTTTAATTCCGTGAGATTTCCATTATTTGCCACTTATTTATTTCATGTGGTGTATTTTGTACTACCATTTGATATATATTATCATAATTATATTTATATTCATGGTATTATGTGATTCATTTGGTTGTTATTAACTTTTGTTCATACAACTCGATTGATTACAACGTGGTAAGAGGTTTTCATCTCACTTCTATTCCCATGAGATTCATGCTATATTTTCCACTATTAACTTTGGTTCAATGTATGTACTACTCATGATTGTGTTATTTGAATAATATATTTTAATTTATGGGTATTTACATCATCATTTTATGATCCTTCTTTCATGGGGTGTATGTTCTGTAAGTTACCAAATCGGTAAGGGAATTTCAAATTTCAATTTCCACTCATTGGGTTTTACGCAAACTTCATTGAATATTTTACTCCAAGATTATGTGTAAAATAACTATTTATTTACTTATGTAGTAATTTCCACTCCCTTTTGTGTGGATAAACATTCGATACACATAATCAATCCATTTCATAAATTCTCAAGTCATCGATATGAACTTCATAAGAGTAATTTTAACTCAATTTCTATTCATTGAGTTAAACATCCAAGTCATTGGTGTTATTTTTACAAGAATATGTGTGAATTTACTCTGATTGATTTACACAGAATATCCAATCATATTGAGTGTATTTATATTTTTCACACATAATTATTTCATTTATTTATCCTTAACCTAAGGATACTGTCTTTATAAGGTATATCATCTCAATTTACATTCCATTGGGACTTATTTGTTGTTATGCACCAATTCACTTTTATATGGTGTATATACTTTACTTTGACATACTATATCATGAATCCATTTATTCTGATGATATTATAAAGTTTTTATTACCTCAATTATTTGTATTCAATCATCTCTCATTTGGTTAGGAACTCTAAATAAAATAACATTTTAAATGTTTTAAATATTTATTATTCTAAATATTTCTCATTAACGTCCAAGTTTTAAAAATGATTTTAAGGATTTATTTTTATGGACATTAATATTTTAAAATTAAAATTACTTTTTAAAGTTTCAAAGTGGTATGGGAACCATTTATTCAAAAATCTATTTTAAACGGCTTCTTGATAAATACTTATACTTTTAAATGTTTTCAATAAAAAGGGAGATATTTCTCTCATATAGTTTTGATGATTATTTTCATCTATGTAAATATACATCATTATTCTCTATTGAGGTTAATTTATTATAATACAATCTTCCATATTGTATTGAATGAGTAATATTTGACTGTGGATGGGCTATTTTTATATCATTCATGGCTTGTGGTTAAAATATTGACATTTTTTATGCTAGTTTTAATGTGAATTCTTAGATTATGTTTCAAACTTTTCATATGAGGAATGGATTTGACTTAATAAGTGATGGGTGGAGCCCGCTATAGCTCCTGGATGCATCGGTTGGTCTCATGAGACAAACTAGTGTCTTGGCACAAGGCCTTTCCAAAATTATTATTTGTAGTCTTGGAACGAGGCCTTGACTATGTGGTTATGATGTCCAGAATTATGTGTTCCATCATTATGAAATTAGCTATTGATATTACATGTAATTATTTGACTAGTAGAATATCCATTTGAATAAGTAAATGGAAATATTTGATTTTTATTTTCCATATTATGCTGAAGTTTAAGTTTAAAAGGATTGTGTTTTAGTCTTATACATTGCCTTAAATATTTAAGATTATTTATAATAGTTTCCTCTATATTGTTATCCTTACTTTGAATCTGAGCTTACCCCTTTCTTATGTTTTATTTTTCCCAGGATGTGAATAAGTATATTATGTTTAACTAGCAGTAATAGGCTAAGTGATATAAGTGTTCAAAGGGGACACAATGTTGTTTTTTTATTTCATGATTTAATGTAAAACTTATATATGTATCTAGTACTTCAAAGGATACTAAACTGATTGGACTTTTGGGACATGATTTCTTGTATCATGCCAATGTTATGTAATAATGCACTCACTCTGCGCAACTAGGGTCAAGGGATTACAAATAGTCAGATGGGATAGAGTAATTGACTAGAGAAAATATTTCATTAATTTTAATCACCATGTATAAATAAGATAAAAAAATAGTTTTATAAAGGATATATATAAGAATAAATTTCAAGAATAACACTTTCCAAAATTAGTCCATTTAATGTGTCTACCACATTCCAAAATTGGGGGAAATTTTTTGAGCCAAAATTTCTACTTTTCTTGAATATTGAAATATATCTCCTCTCTATTTCAAAGTGTTTGAGATTTTAGAAGCTTTTTTTGGTGGATTTCTTTTATAATATTCTATTATATTTTAACTATATATTATTTTAGTTTTATACCTCTCGTATATGTTGTTTCCTTTCGCATTTTTATTTTTACACCATGCCTCTATGATAATCATGATGGTGAGTAACTAACCTTAGTATTGGAATTAGAAGAGGTTTTCATAGTTATCCTGAATTCTTGCTCTATAATTATAAATGTTTTTATTCTATTCTTGTTTATCAAAAGAGAATTGTTAAAGGTTGGTGTAGTGGTCATCCAAAATTCATTAGTATTACTCTTGAACTCATTTATTATCTAAAAAATCACTATTCCATACCTTCTCTTATCCATTCACATTATACTATGGAGTTGAGTGTGTTTTAGGGATGAAACGACATATGGTGGAGCCAAGTTTTGGAAGGCGTCACACTCTAAATTGAGGTGTGATCATCATTCCTGACAATTTTATGATGTGAGATTTGGTTTTCTAAAGAGATCACTTAGGCATAATTAGTTTCACACTCAAAGTAGATGATAGAAGTTCATGTATGATGGGATGAACTGTAAAATAGAATTTATAAAATAGTAATAGATAATGAAGGAACCCATGTAGCCAACCCAAGGACTAATTCCTTTCCTTCTAACTTATCCACTCTGTCTGCATTAAATTTTTATTTTCCTATATATAATTTCACATTCCCAATCCCTATATTTTCATTGTTTACATAGGTATATAATTAATTGATTAGGAATAGTGTATGTTTGATTATGATGATACTCAAGAGAGATAACCCAGTTTAGCCACAATAATGCACTACAAAATAAAAATAGTTGATTTCTCAACACCATGTAATAGGTTTTCATCAAAACGTGACATCATTTTTGGGTATCCAAGGGTTCTTCTCTCAGAATTTCTTTTTCAAAATTTTAAATTAATTTTTTTTGATTTAAAAAAAATAGAAATTTTCCATAATGTATTCCAATTCGAATTATTATACATAGACTAACCCCTATTAGGTACCAAAAGTAGAACATGATCACTTATAAGTAATTAGTGAAGATATACAAGACCTTGATAGAAAAATATAATGGATAGATGAATATTTCCATCAATTCGAGTAGTAACAACTGAATCATTAACCAAAACTAGAGCTGGAAGAAGTAACACCACTAATTTTTAAAGTTTAATACCCTATGGAGGCCTTGAAAGAATCTATTAGAGATCCATTCTATCTCTCTCAACCATTTCTTGAGTTTTTTCCGAAATAACACATTCTAGTTAGTTTACATAAGTGAGAGAAGGATGACTTGAATGAGTATTGTTTAAGTCTTATAAAACATGAAAAGGAAAGTGATTATTTTAATAGTGAAAGTTAAAAAGAAGAACCTTTATATCCCAATATTTCATCATAATAAAAGATCACCCAAGTGGGGGTTTTTTAAGAATGAATCAAGCATTCTGAATACCTACCTCCATTAACCACAACTATAATCCAAGAGGGATTTTAGAATCAAGAAGAAATTGAATATGAAATAACCGTGGAAGATAGTCCTTTCTTGAACTCAATTTACTTTATTTTTATTAAAATTGAATTGAGAATTAATTTCCACAACTTTAAATCTCTATATTTGGATAACATGTTGATTACCTTGGAGGATGATAAAGTATATAAAAAAGTTGAATATTTTCAAGAGAGAATAGAGTATCCAGTCGAGGCTTACACTAGAAAATATGGGGAAGGATATATAAAAGTATAAATCATTCAAAAATAAATTTTTAAAACTTGACTATAAGAGAAACCACATCATTTAATAATGACTTCACCACCTCTAGAGACCTCTCCTCTAACTGAAAAAAATAGGGATCACCTCTATCTACTCTCCCTACCCATCTGAACCTTAAATTCTCTCTTTCTTATTTATTGGGGGTTGGAAGATTTCTTATTTTATTCGATGTTTA
This sequence comes from Viscum album, assembly GCA_963277665.1. NCBI lineage: Eukaryota > Viridiplantae > Streptophyta > Magnoliopsida > Santalales > Viscaceae > Viscum > Viscum album. Next base: position 1,837,915,216 of record OY728161.1, read on the forward strand.
TGACTCTTGGAATACCATTATGGATGTTGAGAAAGATAATATGTGTTGATTCATGACACAATAAATCTCATCCAACTTCGTATTTTGGATAACCCACTCAAACTACCTGACTATGGGAATAAAATCCTAGAACCTCTTAAGGGAGTCACCCAAAATCTATCCAATTTTCCCTTTATTTATTTTATTTTTTCAATAAAATTATTACATTTTTTATTATTTATTTCTAGGTCTAAGTGGTAGTAGCTAAGATATTAAATCAAAGTCGCCATTGGAAAGTAATTCAGGTTGTATCTTTCTTTAGATTTTTTTTCAACCCTTATCTTTCAAAATTATATTTGATCTTAAATGTAATGGTATCTAAATCCTAATTATGGGGGATGTTAACCTATCTCTAGGATTTTTTTTGTATTTGGGTTTTATTTTTCAAGATTTTTTTTTAAAAAATTAGGTTTTTTTATGATTTTAATTTTTTATGTACTTTAATATAAAAAAAATTGATCTTTAAATGTTGTTATGCCTTGTGAAGAAATTAATTCTAGTTTTTAAGGTTTTATAAATTATGAAGCTGTTGAATTTATATTTTTTATGGTTTTTTTTGTAATTATTTCATGTAAAAAAATTGGAACCAGGAAAAGTTTTGTGAAATGATGAAGCTTTTACTAGAATTCAAATTATAACATGAGGAAACAGAAATTTTGAAATTTTTATTGAGTTAATTTTTCATTTTGAAAAAGTAAACCTTAGTAATACAACCAAAATGAAATTCATATAAATCCATTTAAACAGGAGTAAAATGGGAAATTAAGACCCCATTTGAATCTTTGAGACATTTCAGGACTAAAAAAAGAGTTCAAAAAAAAATACAGTGCCTATTTTCCAAAAATTAAGGGGTTTAGGTGTGGGGAATATTGAATGCTAGATTATTAATGGAAATTATGACTTATAAGAATTTTATTTGGATTCTATCATAGAATTGGAACATTGATCTTTGTTTTATGGAGGTTATGAAAGGGGGATTTATTAAAGTGCACTTGTTAAAATATTAATCCCAACAAATTATGTTCCATTTACAAACCTCACACAAGAACTTTTACTTGAAATGACATGGGGAATTGGATGGAAATTTTAGAGGAGGCATGATATTTTCAATGATATATGAATCTTTATTTTTCCTCCTTTCTAGCATGAGTATTGTAACCTAGGTAGAATTTATCATTTCATTAGGTTAAATTCATTGAATTTCTGGGAGTGTGGTTTTTAAGCATGGGGGAATTGACAGATCCAGTATTTTCATAAATTTTACCTTTAATTTCACTATTTTTAATCCCAAAAATTTGATATTTTATAGGTAATTATCATAATTTTAGGTTTTTTAATGATTTGAGATTCATTTTATAAATGGAAATTTTTTTATTTACAAGTATTTTAAATTAGTTTTTTATTTCATAATGGTGTTTTTCTAAACTGATTAAAATTAAAAAATTACTTTTTTTACACTTTGATTTTCATTGGGAATATTTTAATTCAACTAGATCCAAAGTTGAATCAAATTATAAGAGTCCAAAATTTAGCTTGTAATTCAGGCCTATAAATCTATTCATATTTTTTAGACTTTCAATGATAGGATAGTATAACCCAAAACACTAAACCAATGGAGATAAAATTTTAAGGGAAGGTAGAGAATATACTAAGGAGTATTTTTTAAACCTATTTAAACTTAATATTATGGTAATTTGAGGCTCAAAATGGAAAGGTAACTTGGTTCATTTGAATTTGTATCGTCATCAAAGAATGAATAATTTTTCATATTAAATTTATAAAAACATTCTTTACTCATGTAAAAGTAAGGTTAAATTTTTTTCCTCAATAAAGGATATAAATAAGAACAACTTTTAAGAAGGATACATTCCAAAATTCAGCCATTTAATATGTCTAACACACACTCGGTTCATAGGATAATTTTTTTAGCCAAATTTTTTTACTTTTTTACCAATAAAAATGTATCTCTTATCTATATCAAATAGATATCCATGTTAGAAGCTACATTAGGTGGAATTATGAAATAATGTTCTACTATATTTTCAGTGTATATTAGTTTACTTTTATCCCTCTCATCTCTTTTTTTTTATTTTCTCTTTTTTATTCTTCCAATGTACCTATATAATATTCCTGAGAATTATTACTCTTTAATTATTAATTTTTTTATTCTATTTGTGGTGAGGGAAGTAGGTTTGTTATGTTCTCCAAAAAAATCTATTTTCCCTCCCTTTACTTGGGAATTATCTTCATACAATGGACTTGAGTGTGTTCTCGTGATCAAATGACATATGATGGAATCAAGTATTGGAAGGTCTCATATGCTCTATTGAGTTTTTTTCATTGTTCCTAACTATTAGAGGAGGTGATATTTGGTGTGATTGAGATATATTCTAGGCATGATATGTTTCACACTCCAAGTTGAGGACATTAGTTCATGTATGATGGGGTGAACTACCTAATAGATTCTATAAAATAATAATGGATAATGAAGGAACGTGTATATCTAACCCAAGGAACAAGTCCTTTCCTAATAAATCATCCATTTTTTGACATTGTTTATTTTCATATATAGAATTTTAAATTCTCAACGACTATATTTTCACTATTTTCATTGGTAGTTAATTAAGGTATTAGTGATAGTGGTTGTTTGATTGTGAATATCTTAAAGATATATTACCTTGGATATCTATTTTCCTATATAAATAAATATAATTAATTTATTTTACCACACCCAATGATAGGTGTGCATAAAAACATTGTGCAATTTTTGAGTATCCAAGTTTTCTTAACTTACTATTTCATTTTTACATTTTTTAAACCAAATTCTATTGATCTCAAAAAAATCATCCATGATATATTCCAATTCCAATTACTATGAATGGAATAACCCCTATTACATCCAAGAAGTTATATATGAATAGTTTTATAGTCATAGAAATGGCATAAATAACCTAGAAAGAAAAATATAATGGATAATTTAATATATTGGTGAATCCTAGGAGAAACAAATGGATATTGAATGAGAACCCGTGGAGGAAGAATTATCCCAACAAATTTTTCTTGTTAAAGAACCTAAGAAGTTTATAAAATAATGTATTAAATATCTATCTGACCACTATCCATAATTTCTTGAGGAAATTAATAAAGAATACAGGATATCTAATGTAATTATGGGATATCAAAGTGATTTGGATGAGTATTGGTCCGATTTTGTAGAACATGAAAAGGTAAGTGATCCACGTATATGCGATATTGAAAAATAAAAACATTTACGTCTCTATATTTCCTTAAAATAAGAAACAAACCAAGTGGTGAAATATAAATAAATACCAGAGGAGCCTAACTACCTACCCACTTCCATTACAATTGTAATCTAATAGGCACTTTCTAATGAAGAAGAAATTAGTACTGAAAAACTTATCCAGATAGGAATTTATTGAAATAAATTTTCATTAATTTTATGGAAACTAAATTGATTATTTCCTCCCACAAAATATAATTTTCATATTCAACTGACACGTATATTTCTTTTAATGATGATGGAGTAGATAGATAAGTGGAATATTTTTAGTAGATTATGGACGAGTGAGTAGAGATATACATCGGTCCATGTGAGGATGGTGGTAAAAAAACTAGAAATAATTTAATAATAAATCATTAAAACTAAACAAGAATAAAATAAATTTCCTTTCCTAATGCCTTCACCACTAATGGACACTACTCCTCCATCTAAACAAAATTGAGAGCACCCTTATCTTCTTTTCCCTACCCCTCTGCCCCCCAAATTCTCTCTTTATCATTTATTAAGGGTTGGGAAATTTCCTCTTTTATTTAGTGTTTCCTATTCTTTGAATACACTTATGGATATTAGGTAGAATAATATGTGGTGGTTCAAGCCAAAAAAACCTCATCCACCTTCATATTGAAGATAATGCACTGATACCACCTCATTTAGTGCAGAAAAATTTTTAGTACCTCTTTTTGGGGGTTCATCAAAAATACATCCTATTTTCCATTTCTCTGAGTTTTTTGAATTTTATTTTAAAAAATATTTCTGTTTTTTAATTATTAATTTCAAGATATAATTAGTAGAATCTAGGATCTCATCTCAAGGATTCCATATGACATGCCTTCTCTTTATTTCACATTAACAGTTGATTTATTACATAATACTACACATCATACAACTTGTATAATTGAGAAGTCTATTTAATTTGGAAATTAGGTGCAATATGTAACAACATAAAATAGGTAATACAAAATCTTTATTGAAATATTATTTATCATGGTAAAAAAACTCCTTCAAACTTAAAACTACATGGGATAAGTAAGGGACATAAATAAGAAAGGCGTGAGTTATAAAGCATAGTAAGAGAAAATTATAACATGAATTAGATAATAAATTGTAGAAAATAGGAATATAAATGGGGCATAAAATGAACATGAATAATAAGGCATGATATACCATAATTATCATAACATTGGAAATGTGGAAACAACTTAAAACATTATAACATAAACATAGGTCAAGGATAACTTCCAAGACATAATGATGGACAAAGGACACTAAAGGAAGAAAGGTTAAATCCCTATCACATACATTTCATTCTCAAGCTTAGGTGTGCCACATAGATAATACAACATGAATTAATTTCTCCTAATATTTTATTCCATGATCAAGGAGTGTGGAAAAAAATACATTTCAATCCCCAAAAAATGAGTAAAATTTCCTAAAGGTGAACACCCATGTTAGGAATTGGGTATGGGTATTCCTTACACATTCCTTTTGGCATGGATTCCCATGGTGAAATTTTTGTAGTGTAACGGGAGCATGTAAATGTTCATGGGAGGGATAAATGATAGTGAAAGGTGTATATAATCATTTATAAATCATATGGGAAGTATTGGTAATGTTTAAAAACACACACCAACGTTAGGAATTGAAAATAAAAGGGAATTAAATGAATAAAATTCTTGAATAAAGGGTAGGGAGATAGGATCCCTTATAGAATTTCAGTAGCATAACAGCATCACATAAATTTCATAAAATGGACTGATGAGAGAAAAATGGTTCTATAATATTTTGAAAATAAAATAGGTAGTAATTGGGTATGGAATAACATATCCATTCATAAGTAAATTAATATCAAATTCATAAGGTAAAGAAGATACTTTAATAGAGTGGAAAAGAAAAAGATCTATTACTTGAGTGCGTGACAAGAGAATCTTGAAAATTGGATTCTTGAGATCTTGGGGTGGATTTAGAGGATTATAGAGAGAGTAGGGATGTGTAAGGACGTGTTCCAAAGATTTTTAGGGAAGATAAATTGTATCTTTGGTCAGTTTATATAAGAAAATAGAGGGTAATTCGTTAATTTTTCAAAGACGTAGGTTTTGGACTCTATATAATAAAATAACCAAAAAAACATTCCCATAGTTTCTACCCATGGATTCTACAATATAGGGGATTTTTAATATTTTATTATCCAAAGGGCCTGACTTATCAAAATAATTCTCTTTTCTATGTGGAGGTGAGTCACACTCTTAAAAAAATGAATTCAAAATCTTAAAATATATTATATGTTATGGAGGATTCATAGAGGAATTATAAAATTAATAAAATAAACTTAAAATAAAATTATTTTAAGGGGAAAACATATATTTTTCATAATATACCCATTATAGAGTTTATTACATCATTTTTGGTTCATTATGACATCATAATACACACCGTGTATTTATATGGTATTTAATTTTTACCCAAAAATTCAATTATCTCATAACATTATGAAAAATTCCCTATTCGATAATTTTTACATTATAATTCAAAAAATGATATTAATTTTATCTAAATTTTTTTATAAATATTTGAATTTTTACTTTTAAAATAACAGTTGACATTTATAGAGAAATACTGGGTTTTTTTTGACAATAACAGTTTCTCAACACTTATAAAAAGTACATTTGAATTTTTAAAAAACTTACATAGATATTTATATTTAATAAAAAATATTTAATATTAAAATTTAATTAAAATATTATTTATTTCATAAAATCCATTAATTCATCAAAATAAATTATTAATAGAATTTGAATACTACCAAAAAATAATATTTGTGTTATATAGTATCAAAATAAAAAAATATTTATAAAGTAACAATAATATAATGAAAATATATTAATTATTCTATAAAAATAATGAACATAATATTTTTTCTAGGGTCTTGATACATATCACTTTAATACAACAGAAAACACCCTAAGAGTAAGGTGTGTGACTGTGAGATTTTCATAGTGTGGATCAGTGTACATGGTTTGGGTCGTGATCTCGATGAGCTTGAAATTTTCCCATAATCGATTTCTCTCATACTTAAGTGTTTGGATATAAACTTGGTATTGGTCAAGGGAAAATCTCATATATGTTATATTCTGTATAATCTCTAATAAATGGGCTTCTTAAGGTACGATCCTACTGGTTGAGTTCATTTGTTCCTTTTTATGTATCAATTGGATTTGTTAAAACCCCATACATAAACAAATAATAGGATCATTTTTCAATAGTTACATTATCAATGATTATGATATATAAATATCATTTAAATATTCAAGGATAAAACCAAATAAGTGCATGTGCTTTCTATAACAATATAATATGATTGGAAATTTAATTAATTTTTAACAGTAATTTTATTTATAACAGTTCATGTTGTTACAATCTTCTCCCCTTTATAAAGTTTTTCCTAAAAATATTCCTTTTACACATTAAAATAGATTTGGGTAACTCTGTTTCATCACCTCCTCTAGTTCTCACATCACTTCTTCAAACTTTTGGTTTCTCCACAACACTTTAAAAAAGGTTCATCGTCTTATTTCATAGAACTTTGTCTCTATGATCTACTATATTTATCAGCTACTCCTCATATGTGAGTTCATTATCCAAAGGTACCACCACTAGATTGAGTACAAGTGAGGGTTCAAGTATGTACTTCCTAAATGGAATACATCATGTACTTAACATAGGTTAGGTGGGAGTGCAGTCAGTAGCCCATCGCTCTAATGCAATCAAGGATATCGAAGGGGTTGATGTATATTGGACTAAGATTTCTCTTCTTCCCAAATATCATCACATTATTCAATAGAGATATATGTGGGAATACCATGTCTCCAACATCAAACTCTAAGTGTCATCATTGATTTTCATCATAGCTCTTCTATCGACTCTTAGAAGCCTTCATGGGCTGTTGAATAGTCTTTACCTTTTCCACTATTTTAGGACCTATCATTTTTCATTTACCGACTTCATCCTAGCATGTAAGTGTCATTCACTTCTTCCCATAAGTGGAATAATAGGGAACCATTTGGATGATCTATTGGAAACTGATATTGTAAGAGAATAAAACCATATGAATATATTGATCTCATCCTCCTTTTAAGTCAATTTAGAATTATCTTAACATATTCTCAATAGTCTCGATAGTCCACTATGATTTCCCATCAGTTTTGTGATGATAGGTCGTACGAAATTTCAACTTAGTTTTTAGATCATGTTAGAGAATTTTCAAGAACGTAGACGTGAATCTCGGATCTTGACTAGATACAATTGATAGTGGTACTCCAGGAAGCCTTACCACTTCTCTGATGTATATCTGTGAATGTTGATCGAGTGTGAAATACTATCAAATTGAAATGAAGTGTGATATATTTATAAGAGGATTCACCATAACCCAGATAGCATTGTTTTTCCAATATGTATTCAGAAGTCCGATGATAAATTTTATGTTTATGGTTTACCATTTACATGTAGTTATGGGTAATGGTTTCATCATAAAGATAAATTTTTTTATTTCAGTCTTCACTTGCTGACATACAAGAAATTTTGATGTATATTCTGTAATATCGTTCTTAATATTTTCCAACCAAAAGTGTTCTAAAAAATTTTAATACATCTTTTTTGCTTCTTAGATTAATGGATAAAGTTAAACTATGTGTATCATCCAACAGTTCTTTCTTTATTTTAGCATTTGATGGAACACATAGTCTTGACCCAAATCTCACAATTTCTTCTTCATTAACATTGAAATATGAGGATTTACCTTTCCCTATAGTTTCCACTTTCTTATGAATTACCACATCATCCATTTCGGCATCGTTAAACCACTCTAAAAGAGATAGTTGACCAATATTTTTTCAAAGGATTGATGATGTTACTTCCTTCATGATTCCCATGTCCATCCTTTCTAAATATTATAAGATCAGATACCTCTAAATTATCATAAATGATATAATTGTAGAATTATTTCTGCATAGAGAATCTAATACTTTAGTTGCTTTCCCAGGATGGTTGTGAATTGAGCAGTCATAGTTCTTGATCAGATCTAAAAATCTTCATTGGTTTATATCCATCTCTTTCTTTGGGAATATATACTTGAGGATTTTGGGATCTGCATATATTTCACACTTCTCCCCAAAGAGATAATTTTTCCAAATTTTGAAATTGAATATCACTATATCCAACTCCAAATCATGTGATGGGTAGTTCTATTCGTGAACTTTCAATTGCCTTGAAGCATAGGCTATGACTTTGTCATATTTATTTAACATACAACTCAAGATATTCTATGAATCAATACTGAATACCATGAAAATATCCCCACTTGTGGGATGTGTGATCATAAATAAATTGATAATACTCTTCCTCAACTCCTTGAATCTCTCTTCACATTCATCATTCCAAGAAAAATTGAATCCCTTTCAATTTATCATGGTTAGAGGGTTTGACAATCGTAATAAATTTCTCACAAATCATCAATAATATTCAACTAACCTAAGGAAATGATGGATATCTTTTATAGATGTTGGCCTCAAACATTCTGAAATTTATTTTGACTTTTAAGTTTCCATATATATATCCTATTTATTATGATTATATTCCCCAATAAGTATACTTCCTTCAAACAAAAGTCACATTTTATGTACTTTTCATAAAGCTTCTCCATTCACAAGGTCTTTATCATAATACACAGATCCTCCTCATGATCCTACTTTATTTTGAATTATATTATAATATCATCGATAAATACTTCCAAAACATTTCAAGGTAATATATTAGTATTCTATTAATTATGACCATGAATATTTCTAGAGCATTAGTGATTCTGAAAGGCATCACTATGAACTCATAATGCCTATACCTTGTATGAAAAGAAGTCTTGGGGAAATCTTCCATATTTACCCTTATATGGTAATATCCCTCTAGAATATCCACATTGGATAAGTATTGTGCTCTACATAGCTGATCGAAAAAGTCATCAATATGTGGTAGAGGATACTTGTTCTTTATTGTGATCTATTTGAGCTCAAGATAATTGATGCAAAGGCGCATTGACTCATCCTTTTTCTTAATAAATAGGACAAGTTCAACCCATGGTAAAGCACATGGGAATATGAACCCTTTATCCAGATTCTCCTATAGTTGTTTCTTAAGCTCATCAATTTCCACAACATCCATTATATGTTGAGTCTTTCATGATGTAAATTCCCTGGGTATAAGCTTGATTGAAAATTCAACATCTTGACAAGGAGGAAGACCAAGAAATTCCTTGGGGAATACATTAGTGTATTCTTTCACAATTGTCATGTCATTGAAGATGGTTCTTTCCATAGAATCAATCATGTGACCTATATTTTCTTTCTCATCTGGTAAGAATATTCATTCTTGAGATGATGGTTCTAAAAAAGATTCATCCGCCTACTTTCACTTGTATAGAATCAGGGGTCAATTACCAATAAAGATAGTGATTTCCTTCTCATGAAAATTTATGTTTTCTCCATATAGGGAAATACAATCCATGCCCATAATTGTATCAAAATCCACCAAAGGGAGTATAACAACATTCTCTAGAAATTTTATCCCACAAAATTTGATAGGGGAGGTGTTATATACTAAGGATGAAATAATTTACCCTTTTTTAATTTTCACCTACATCTCAACCTTCATGATTTGTGGAGGTTTTTGAATAGTTCTACTAAACTTTCATGATATGAAGGAATGAGTGAAACTGGAATCAAAAAGTAAATACTCTATTCTTGAATGAATAACTAGCATACCGATCACCAATTCATTGTCAATATCCACCCTAGTGGTAGTGATAGAAAAATCTCTCCCTTGATACCTTGGAGGTTGTTAGTTTCTTCTGAAAACCCTTCTCTTAGTACATTGGTTTTCAAAGTTCCATGGTTCCTTGTAGTTGTAGAAATGAACAATGCACTAAGGGTTGACTGGAGAAATCCTTTCCTTTGTCGAAGTAACAGGTTTCTCTTATTGGTAATCATTATCTATGTGTCCTTCCTTCCCACACCTAAAGCATATTATCATCCCCTTTAGTTTATTTCTATGGTTCTTCTTTCCAGACATTTGGAAAGTGTGATACTGAAATTTCTTGGCACCATTAGATTTCTCCATCGAACCTCTAGAATTAAAATCCACTTTCCACTTCTTATCCCCATGATACCCATGAGATTCACTGATCTACATTAAAACTTTTAGTGAACATCGGAAAATTTCATCATAGATATCAAAGTCTCATATCACTATGGCTTTTCATAAACTAGGTTTTAGCCCACCAAAGAAGCGGTCAACCTTGCATTTGGGGGTAATGAAAAAGACAAAGGCATGTTATGCATTTCTTGTGAAGTTTTCCCTGTACTCCCTGATAGATTCATATTCCTTTTTCTTGAGGGAAAGGAAATTACTTTCTATATTAATATGGATAGTGTGAGGAAAATATTTATCAAAAAACACTTTCCTAAAATCCTTCCACCCCATCAATTCGATCTCTTCTTCAGGCTTCCTATTTCTTATCAATGTCCACCACTGATCAACTTCACCCTTCATATGATAAATAGCTGGTATAACCTTATCTTGTTAATAACATAGAAAGATGGATAATATCTTCTCAATAGAGTTGAACCATATTCTTCAATTAAGGGATCAAATGATCCATTTAATGTTGGAGGCCTTTCTCGCATAAATAAATCAATCGCAACTTTCTAACTCTAAGGGGGACTTGGATGCTCCTCCTAATCCAAGTTTCTATTCAGAAACTGAGTCATATAAGAGAGTATCATCACGAAGTTCACAATTCCTTCTCCCATCAATTTGGGCATATCTTTGTGGAATTCATCACATTTCCCTTCTCATTGATTGTTTGCCCGATTCTTCTTATTTCTAGCCATTGTCTTGAAAAATGAAACAATTTGGGATGAGTATATTTAAATTTTAAACACATAAAGTGGAATTTAATGAAATTAAAGCGATAACTTATAACATACATTTATTTTCAAAACTTATGAATTTATAGCCTTCAATCTATGTTATCCATGATCTATTTCCGAGCATACACTCTTATGGGAATTTTTTGTTACCTTAAAAATGGTTCGTAATGAGGTTTTGAATTTACCAAAGAATATCTGATGGGAGTTTCAAAACAGGTGTGTATTAAGGTCCATTATTGTGTACTAGGTTACCCTAAGTCGGGCCTAAGACACCTTGTTGAAGTTGTTACTCATAGGTACATTTGTTCCAGAACAGCATCCACTTGTAGTGTCTAGATAGAGATGTATTTTCATGATAAACCAATTACACTATACTAACAAAAATTTAGGGATTTTTATTATACTTAGTCTTATCCCTAAGTCTTTCACTAGAGTCCTCTAAACCTGATCCAAAAAATAACTAAACTTTTCCTTTGATACAAACTATTAAAACTTTTCTCTTTATTTCATATTAATATTTGATTTATTACATAAGAATGCACATAATACAACAAAAATGATTTATAATTACAGTGTCTTTATAAAATAGGGATATTACATAAAAACATAAAATAAGGAATACAAAATCTATATTGAAAACTTAATTTACAAGTTCAAAATACTCTTTCGAACTTAAAACTGCATGGGATAACCCGAGGACATACATAAGAAAGGGGTGAGCTATAAATCATAATAATAATAAAACATAACATGAAGAATATTATTCATTTTAGACAATAGGAATATTAATGGGTCATAAAAGGAACATGAATAATAATGCATGATATTGCAAGGTAATCATAACTTGGGAAATGTGGAAACAACTTAAAACACTATCTCATAAACATAGGTCAAGGATAACTGCCAAGAAATAATGATAGTAAAAGTCCCATAAAGTAATTTGGTTCACAACCTATCAGAAAATTACGTATCATGATACTAAATATAACCCCCTGCATTGGAGCGCTATATAATTCTGCGCACACCCATCACATACATTTCGTTCTCATTCTTAAGTGTGCCACATAGATTATACAACATGTATTCATTTTTCATTATATTTTATTACACAATCAAGGAGTGTGAAATAAATACATGTAATTACACAAGATTTAGTATAAGTGTATAAATGCGAACACCCTTTATAAATATTGGATATGGGTTTTCACTACACATTATTTTAGAATGGATTCCCACGGTGAAATTCTAACAGCATACTGGGAGCACATAAATGTTCATGAGAGGGATAAAAGATAGTTAAATCGGTATATAATCTTTTAGAAATAAAATATTAAGTATGGTACATGTGTAAAAACACACCCCAAAATTATTAATTGAAAATAAAATGGCACAATATGAAGAATATTCTTGAATAAAGGGGAGAGAGAAAGGACCCCTTACGAAATTTGGGTAGCATAATGGCGTCACATAAAAATTCATAAAATAGGTTGATGAGAGAGAAAGGGGTATCTCATAATTTATAAATAAAATATGAAATTATGAGGATATGTAATAACATATCCCATTATAAGGAAATTAAGATAAAATACATATGGTAAAGAAGATACTTTAATAAACAAGGGAGAGGAAAAAATACCTTACTTGATTGTGTGACTCCAAAAGCTTTAAAAAGGGATTCTCGAGAGATTTAAGTGCTTTGAGAGGATTCTAGAGTTGGGAGGACAAATTAAATACGTGTTAAAAGGATTTTTTCTGAAGATAAATGGGATCTTCTGTTGGTTTATATAGAAAAAGAGAGGGGAATTATTTAATATTTCACAAACTTAGGTTTTGGCCTCTATATAATAAAATAACCAAAACCACAAACATTACCATGGTTTTTCTCCATGATTTCTGCCAAAAAGTGGAAGCATTTATTATTTTATTAGCCAAATATCCGAACTTATTAAAATAATTCCCTTGATTATATAAAGGTGAGCCACATTCTTAAAGAAATAAATTTAAAATCTTAAAATATATTATATGTTTTGAAGGATACATAAATGATTTATAAAATTAATAAAATAAACTTAAAATTATATTATAATTATTCTAAAACATATATTTTTTAGAATATACCCATTATATTATTTATTAAATCATTTTGGGTCATTATGATGTCATAATATACCGTATATTTGTACAGTATTTAATTTTTACCCAAAAATTCAACTATCTCCAAAAATTATAAAAAATTAACTATTGGATAATTTTGATTTTATGATTCAAAATATAATTTTTATTTTTATTTATAATTTAATAAATATATGAATTTTTACTTTTAAAATAAGAGTTGACATTTATTGAGAAATGTAGGGTTTTTTTACAATAACAGTTTTTAACCCCTATAAAAATTACACTTGACCTAATAAAAAATTATATGACCATTTATATTTTATAAAAAATATGAAATAATAATATTTAATTAAAATATTATTTATTTCAAAAAATCTAGAAATTTATCAAATTAAATTCCTTAATAGAATTTGAATATTACCCAAAAATACGTTTCAGGTTTTAAATTATAAATATAAAAAACATTTATAAAGTAACAATAATATGATGAAAATATATTCATTATTACAAAAAAAAATAATGTACATAATCATTTTTATTGGGTCTTGATACATATTCCTTTAATACAATAGTAATCTCCCAGAGAGTATGGTGAGAGTCTATGATATTTTCTTAGGGTGGTTTGATATACATGGTTTGGGTTGGGATCTCGATGAGCATGATCTACTCCCGTAAATTGTTTCTATCATGCTTAAGTTATTGGATATCACTTTGTGATTGGTCATGGGAAAATTCCATAGATTCTATATCCCTCAGAAGCTCCAATAAATGGGGTTCATAGGGTATGATCCTATTGGTTGAGGCCATTACTTCTTTTTTCTGTGTCAATTGGATTTATTAAAACCCCATACTTAAACTAATCATAGGTTCACTATTAAATGGTTATATTATTAATGGTAATGATAAATAATTTAATTTTAAATATTATAGGATAAAACCAATAACTTCATGTGTTTTCTATAACCATATTACATGATAGTAAATTTAATTAAATTGTAAGGGAAATTTTATTTATAACAATTTGAGTCGTTACATGCCACTAGAAAATAAATCAGGTTTTATATTTCATTAATTTTTTTTAACATTTATCTTCCAAAATTATGTATGATATTAAATAAAAGGATAGTTAAATATTTAGTGTGGGGCGTGTTAACTTATTTTTAGAAATTTCTTGCTGCTTCCATTTTATTTTTCACGTTTCTTGTCAAAAAATAATCATGATTTTTTCTACTTTCAATATTTTGGGTGTAATTATATGTTAGAAATTTTAGCTTTAAATGTTATCCTACCTGGTGAAAAATGTCATGATATTTTTTATGATTTTACTGGGTTTTCATTTGTTCAATTTATTTGATAACTGCGTAATTTTTCTACTTATTTCATGGATTTTTTAGAACGAGGAAATGGTTTGTGAAAGGTTGAAAATTTAGTATAATTATAATTATAACATGAGGGAACTAAAATTTGAACTCTTTATTCAGAAAATTTGCCAATTATAAAATAAAACATTAGTGATCGAGACAAAATGAAGTTTATATAAGCCCTTTGAAATTGGAGTAAAATGGGAAAATGTGATCCCATATGAATTTTTGAGATAAAGGAAATGAAAAATATATATTGGGTTTAACGATATTAGGGAAAATAAATTTATGATATTTACACTTGTTAAAATGTAAATCCTATAAAATTTTATTCCATTTAAAAACCTAGAACTTTAACTTTTACTTGAAATAATGTGGGGCAGTGGATGTGACTATTAGATGAAAAATTATATTTTCTATGATGTATGAATATTTGTTTTTATAATTTTTTGGCATGTGTATTGAAACATAGGTAGGATACATTATTTCATTGGTTTAATTCAGTGAATTTACGAGGAGTGTAATGTTTTTGTGTGGCGGAATTGATGGAGAGAGTGTTTTTAATAATTTTAATTTTAATTTCAATCTTTTTAATCCCAAAAATGTGAAATTTTAAAGGTAAATATCCTAATTTTAGGTTTTTGGTACGATTTTAGATTCATTATGAAAATGGACTAATTTTTAATTTTTAATTCTTTAAAATCATCTTTGTATTTAATCCAGATATTTTTCTACACTAACCCAAATTAAAAAAAATCCTAATTTTTAGGCTTCTATTTTTTTGGATACATTGTATTTAACTGAATCCAATATTTAATTAGATCATCAGAGGCCCAAATATATCTCATAATTCATGCCTTGAAATATTTTCACAGTTTTGTAGACTTTCAATGATGGGACCATATCATCCAACTTACAAAACCAAAGGAGATTAAATTTCAAAAGATGATATAGAACATTCAAATAAAATTTTTCATAACTATCTAAACTTGATATTATAGCTCTTTCAAGGTCATAATAGAAAAGAAAATAATATCATTGTAATTTTAATGGTCTTCTAGTCTAGAAACAATTTTTAGATTAAATATGTCATAACTTTATCTTAAAAGGACCAAATAAGATTATGTTTTGTATCTTCATATTATATAAATTGAATTAAATCATTTTAGAGGAACACTTTCTAAAATTCTTCCATTTAATATTTCTAAGACATGCCAAGTTTGGAGGAAATTTTTTTTGTGTCAAAATGTTTAACATTCATACCTATTAAACTATATCCTATCTCCATTTCAAATAGTTGGCCATTTTAGAAGATAGTTTTTGTGGAATGAAGTTATAATAGTCTATTATATTTTTACTTTATCATATTATTGTTTTATTCCTCTCATATCTATTATTTTCTTTTAACATTTTTATTCTTCCACTATACCTTTATAGTACTTCCAATAGTGAGTAACTAACCCTAGGCTAGGCCTTGGGGGAGTTTTTCACAATGTTCCTAATTTTTACCTCTTGATTTATCAATGTTTTCATTCTATTTATGGTGATGGAAAGATGATTGTTATAGTTTGTTGTTACAATCATCCACCACTCTTTAGAATGACTCTTAATGTCATTTTATTACTAATAAAATATACATTCCCTCCATTATCTTGAAAATTATCTTTGTATGTTGTATTTTAGTGTGTTAGGGGGATGAAATAACATATAATAGAGTTGTGTATTGGAAGGTGACACACACTCATTCGAGTTGTGTTCATCATTTTTACTATTATAGGAGGTGACATTTGGTGTAATGAAGAGATCTCATATGCTTGATAATTTTTACACTCAAAGAATATTATTTAACTTATTTTATGATGGAAAAAAATATATAATGTAATTTTGAAAAAAAATATTGGGTATTGATGGAACCTTTATATCCAACATAAAGACCAAGTCCTTTCTGGTTAACTTGTACATTCTCTCTATATTGCATATTTATTTTCATGTATATCATTTCACATTCCCAACCCCCATATTTTCATTATTTTCATAGGTATATAATTAAGTGATAAGGAATAGTTCATGTTTTATTATGAATGCACCCAATAGATAAAACCTTGTAAAACCATGAGATTTTACGAAATATATTTTTTTAAATAAATTTAATTTTTCAATAGCTTGCAATACACACAACATTGAGTCTAAATGAACTATAATATAGTATATCAATTTAACATATCCATTAATTTTTTGGTTTAAATATGAATAACCACATTTTAAACATATTTATAAAGGTTATAGATAAATAAAATTTATTTTTAATAGAGTCCTTATATGCTTCAAAAAATAATTTTTTCATAGAAATGGTTTTTATTACTTTTTGTGAAAAAATAATATAATTAGTTTTTTTTCAAATTTCGAAAAATATATTTCAAATAATGAACATCATTTTTTAAATAAATATTTAAAAATTATCTTAGAGTTAATTTTTAATAATTTCCTTAAGAGATTAATTTTTTTATGAATTGTGAAAAATATTTTTTATTGAAAACTTTCTTTTGTATTAATGAATTTAAAAGGTTATATTTTGTCTAAAATGGTTTTAAATGTAAAAATAGTTCTTTTATACTATTATTAATATAATTATGGTCATTATAATTAATTTTACGTGCATTTTGGTATAAAAATCTTGTATACTTAAGGAAACATTTTTCCTGAAAACTATTTTTCATCATGTTTTGTGAGTATATTTTACAAGTAATTTCTAAAAGAAATATATATTTAATTTGATAAAACATATTCCATATTTGGAATCATAAATTACTGTTTTTTGATGATTCCACTTTCATTTTTTTCATAACGAATAGTAAACAAATTCATCGGGGTTAAGTTTAAAATGGGTTTAGCAAGAGTTAAATCAAGAGATAAGGGTAAATTTCTTAATTAAACTTGTCTAAATAATATTTTATATCCATATTATACCTCATCCAATCCAAAATTCAAATAAGTATCCATTTTGAATCATTTTTCTGGATAATTATTGTATTATATTTTAATCTTTTAAAAAATTCCAAGTGTGTCCTCTCCCCCACCTATAAAAGGACACCCATCAATTATTTTATTTACACCACTTTGAGTCTTATATCTCAAAAAAAACCAATCCAAATATATTATAAACTTCCATATACTTGAATTATATTTTTTCCCTTAAAATACCATTCCATGAGTCCTTAAGAAAGGATCTAAAGGAGGCTAATCAAAGGAGATGTAATCGTTTTACCAAACCTCTTTCAATTTCTTTTTTCTTATACCTATTGTAAATATGTAGTATTCATCATAAAATAATAATTTAGTTTAAAAAATATACTTTAATGATATTATTATTATCTAACCACCAATATCCCCCCCCAATATTCCATCAAATTGGAAGTGAAAGTATCACTTGTGCATATATATGGACTACTGCCACCTTATAGCGATACAATTCATTTTTCATCACCAAATTTAATGGATTTTTATTATGATATGTTTAATTTTTGTGAATGAAAATTATGAAATAATTATTCTTCTATAATTATCATATAATATCTACTTTCTTTCCTTCCAATCAATTGTAAAATGATAATGTTTCTCGCGTGTACGTGTGGACTACCACGTCCATGAAGTGATATGATTTGTTTTTAATTTATACTATATATAGATTTTAATAATGATATATTTAATGAATATATATGATATATATCATATAATAATTATTTTTTAATGTTGAATTGTTATTTACATTTCTTTTATTCCTTCCATTGAAAATTGAAAATAATGTGCATGCATAAAAAAAACCTAACATCACCATGAACAGTATAATTAATTTTTATATCTATACATTTTATAGATGAATCTATATATATATATAATGAATAAATATTATATTTGTATCCCAGTTAAAATTATGGATATGATGGAACCATGATAAAACTAAAAGTATTGGATCTACCAAACCAAAATTCTGATGTAAAACGAAACAGTTAATACCTATAAAAAATGATTTTAATAATGAATTATTAATAAATGGATGTTAAAATGTTATAAGTATATAATATATGATATTATGATTATTTACATGATTTTAGTATAGAATCATAATAAATTAAAATTTAATAAATAGGACTTTAGAGTGATTTTGAAGTAATTTGAACATGCGGTAAGAGATTTATATTACAATCTCATAATTTATTGGGATTGTTTATAATTATGTTTACAATAATGAAATACCATTATATACCTCTCAATAAATAGTTTTATTTTATAATCCTATTGTTATTTATATAATTATATTTTTTAAATTCATTTTCCTCTCTTTAAGAACTCAAGATATCGAAATAATGTTTTAAAGGAAAATCTACTTTATTTCTCTCTTTGGTCAAAAATACTTTTTCTTTCATGTCCATGTTTTCTAAATTTTTTTTTCAAGAATTTATCTCCTATTATCCTATTATTGTTTAAATTAATTTTTAACCAAGTTTTACTTTTTATTATATGTTTTAAAAGGAATATGTAATTATTTCTAAAATGCGGTACTTTTGAATTTTTTTAATGAAAATGTGAAAGGAATCCTCATTTTAACATCCATGGCATAATTTTTTTTATTCCATTATAATTGCTTGGTGATTTTAATATTTATTTACAATTTTAAATGGTTCATTTTAATGAGAAAAAAATCATTAATATTTGGTAAATTTTTACATTTTAAATAAGTAATTTCAAAGTGAAAAGGGTATTTTTGTCAAGAAATGTTCCAAGTGATCTTTTATAAGATTGTTTCAACAAATATGAAATAGATTAAGGTTATAGGGGATATAATTCATTGACACAATCCTCATTATTCATCTATATGGTTTATTATGATAATATGTTTTTGAAACCAATTTATTTTCCATGGGTTATGTGATGATGAAAAGTTGAAATGTTTATGAAACTCATTTCTTTTTCACAGGTTATGGTGTGAGGAATATTTTATGATCATGTGGAATACATATGTATGTTTTTAATTATGTGGTGAGTATTACTAGAATTATATATCCCTCTAATTCAATGGGTAATGATTTATATCTCATAATATAATAAAAACTAGAATGGGGAGTAAACCCAGTTTAGTAAGGTACTCTGTCTATATGATAGTCTTGGGATAACATTTTGACTAATGATGTGAATGAATAGTGAGTGAGCTCAATCCACAATTATAGTCTTGGAAATGATCTTTGACTAAATAAATGATTTTTCATGCTTCTATTTATGCTGATAACTTATGTCTTATGACAATTTTATTCTCTCATGGCTCAAATTCTTTGATTCCTTTATGACTCGTGTCATATGAACAACCAAGACTGATTCCATGATTCATGTTTATGATCTAAGAATCAATGGGTATAGTTTTAAAAAGGTTAATATCATTCTATCATACCCATTATACTCATTTCACTACTAAAAAAATGTAATTTAGTGATGTTTTTTAAGAGATTATTTTTAAAAACATCACTAATTTAGTGATGTTTCCTGAAAATGTTGCTAATTTAGCGAAGTTTCATGAAAAAATTACTAAATTATAGATGTTTTTGGAAAATTTATCTAAATTAAAGATATTTATTGAAAACATTGCTAAGTTATCGATGTTTCCTGAAAAAGGATTCTAAATTAGAGACGTTTCTTGAATAATGTCACAAAATTAGTGACTTTTTTAAGAAATGTCGCTAAATTGGTGATGTTTTTTAAAAAAATGTCTCCAAAATAATATATATTTATATAGCTCATTATTTACCTGGATCGATGTAAATTTATATATATATATATAAACACACACACACAAAGATATATATATATATATATACATACCTATATTTATACATAAAAACAAGCATATATTTTAAATTTAGTCATGTTTTTAAGAAAATGTGGCTATTTTAATGACATTTTTCGGTGTTTTAAAATGTGTATAATTATAAATATATATATATATATAATTATACATATTAATACATACACATATATATTTATACACACACGGACATAGACACAAATATATTATATATATATAAACACACGCATTTATAAATAAATATATGTACATATATATATAAATACACACACATATATATAAATATATATATATAATATAAACATATATATATATTAATATAAACATATGATATATATAAATATATAATATAAACATATAGTATATAAAGAATATAAACATATATAATATAAACATATATATAAACATAAAATATAAAAAAATAAAAACACATATATATAATATAAAATATATACATATATATATATAATAAAAAATATGAACATATATATATGTTAATATTAATATATGTATATTAATAAATAAAATTATATATATTTATATAATATATTAATTTTTTAAATACTGACACATGTATATGAACATATATAAACTCACACTTATATTTAGATATATATATATATATATATATAAACACATTCACATATATATGAACATATATATATAAATATATCTATCTATATATATATTAACACACACACATATATATAAATATACATACTTACATACATATATATACACATATTTATATATATATAAACAAATATATATTTTAAATTTAATCACATTTTTAAGAAAACATGGTTAATTTAGTGACATTTTAATCAGTGTTTTAAGTCGTAGCAATTTTAGTGACATTTTTATCAGTGTTTTCAAATGCGGCTAATTATATATATGTATACATACACATATATGTTTATACACAGATATATATAATCATATATACACATATATATTTATATATTAATATGAACATATAATAAATATATATAATATACATATATATAATATAAATATTACAAATAAACATAAAATATAAACATATGTATATACTCTATAATATAAAACATGCACACACACACACATATATATATATAATACACACTCATATATATATATAATATAAACATAAAATATAGACATATATATGTATATTAATATATATATATATATTATTAATATTTTAATAATTGAAATGTATTTATACATATAAATATAATATAATATTTCTAGTTACATTGGAAAATAATTTGCAAACAAGTTGGTTCCTTCTTCTAGTATGAAATCCTTGGTCCTTACTTTGATTCCCTTCGAAGCTGAATTTTGTACATGGATCCCTTTTTCGATGTCTAACCATGGGAGCTCTGGTATGTATTTCTGGTGATGAGGAACGAGATGGGGGTAGGGTTGGAGGAATTGGATAGGTGGTACGAGGATATAGAAGGGTGGAATGGGATGTGGTATTATACTGGATAGAGGAGGCATAGGAACAGGATTGGTGGCATGTACTGGAGAGAGGAGTAGGAAGAACGAGATGGGTGGGTAGGCTGGAGAGTAGAGAGGGTGGAACGGGCGGGGTGGTGTGGGGTCGCGGGCAGAGAGAGTTGTGGAATATTTTTATATTTTTAAAAAGGTAAAAGTTTCAGAAAAATTAATAGGGAAATTTATAAATTTAAAAAATATTGATGTTTTTATTCCGATGTTTTCAAAAAATGTCAGTAAATGAGGTGTTTTTAAATAGTGACATTTATAAATATCGCTAATTTTGAGATTATTACTTAATGAAGTTTTCTAGAAATTCCAGTAAATAAAAATTAGAAACATTTATAAACGTTTCTAAATTAGAAACACCTCATTTAACGATGTTTTTGATAAAATTCATTCAACAAATTAGAAACATTTTAAAAAGTACCTAATTAAAAATAAAAATGTCGCTAAATTGTGTTTTTTATAGTGTTTTTTCTTAAATTATAATTGATGAAAACCTTTTTCACCCTTACTGAGCATTTGATCTCACCCTTAATTATGTTTTCTTTTCCATAGGATATAAATAAAATTTTTAAGAATAATGTGTCTAAGATGGGTTCTAGTTATAAAGAACTATGTGGTAGAGGATGTAGATATTTTATGAACTAGTTTTTTATGTATCCAAATTTCCAAAGACACCAAACTTTTATGGTTTTTATATGAATAATAATGATATATAATGAATATTAATATAAAAATATTTGAAATTTATGTGTGAAAAGAATGGGCTTATACATTTATTATTAAAGAAATGTTTAGTTAACTTTGAAAACTAGGATGAGAAAACTTTAGTTATAACCCATAGGATAATAATAAGTATATGAGAATTTCCTAAGTTATGGTAAATAAATGATTTTAGTTTTCCAAGAAAAGACAACCCTATCTAGATACTACCAGTGGATATGGTATTAGAACATATGCATCTAGTGTTAATAACCCTAAAACAAGTTGGTCAAGTATATCTTATCCATTATTTTGGTACATGATCATTGTTCCGATATATCTCACCTCATTTGATACCCTCAGGGAATATGCTTGTGTTAATTCACATTTTATTTATGAACCATTATGATGGATTTGAATACATGATCCTCATTATCATGGATTGAAAATAATATGCCTTGATTTAGAAATCCTATAAATTATTTTTCATGATTATGCAGTTTCCCACTATGATTACTATTTCTCAAGCTATGGTTTTTTATTTTAGTCAATGGCTAGAATAAGGAGGAATCATGTTAATGTTGAATATGATGGAAAATATAGAGATTATGAGTAACCTAATGGGATGATAATTGGAGTGAAATGTATCTTGATAATTCATAATCAGTTATCATGATATATTATTAACAACTTGTACCTTAACCAACTCTTGGACTCACCAAATAAAATAATAATCTGGTTCACTGAGGGATCGGGTGGTGGATACTATAGAGGAAACAAGGCTCATTTTCCTTTATGTCAGAAATGTGGATAGATATTCCTGGGAGAATGTCTCTAAGGAATTATAAAAAATTTTATGTGTGTAAAATAAGTTAATAAAGTAATTGATTGCTGATGAGAAATAAATATTTCAATGGGTTGAAATAAATTTCATTCTAGGGATATATTTAAAGACTTTTGTCTTATATTTGTAGAACCTAATCAATATTTAAGTTAATTTCCTTTTCTAATGACTAACTACTAGACCGATAAAGTTCATATATCATGTTGAATTTTTTAAGAATGTGTCTTATGTAAATATTATTAACATTAAATTTACGTTGTTTTGGGTATAGATTGACTTTATTTATATAAATCCCATATCAATTATCAAGGAAGAGAAGTGACATTTTTTATTCTGAACCAACCTATGATATTCTATTGGTATGATGATAAATATTAACTTCCAATTAAAATTAAATCCATTGTATGGGTCTTGATTCCTTTTCAAAATGGTTTTTTTATCATAGGTGGTTGGGGAGAAACTCAAAATCGAAGATATGATTATTTTATAATAATTTTTTATGATTTTTTAGAATATTTGTTTGGTATTCTTCAAAACATTGAAGTTGAGTTTTCAAGAAAACTCATGCCTGGTTATAAACCTATTTCAATTAATCCATGTATAATGTCCTTGATTGAGTTTTATGAATTTTAAAAGAAAATCAAGAAATATTTTTGAGGGATTCATTTGGCCAAGTGCAGCACCTTGGGGCTCACTTGTTCTTTTTATTAAAGAGAAAGATGGATCAATGAAACTATGCATTGATTATCAAGAACCTAATAATATTAAAATCACGAATAAGTATCCTCTACCTTATATTGATGATTATTTTCATCAATTATAAGGAGTAAAATATTTTTCCAAGATTGATCTGTGATCTTGATACTATCCTTTAAGGGTTAAAAGTGAATAAACTCTAATGAAATACTTCTGTATGAGGTATAAACACTATGAATTTATAGTGATTCCATTTGGTCATATTAATTCCCCCATTATATTTTTATATTTAAGGAATATATTCTATAGAGATTAAATTTATCGGTTTTGTATAGTCCTTATAGATGATAATCCTATATTTTCAAATAGAAATAAAGAGCATGAAGATCACATAAGGATTGTAATGAAGAACTTAAGGAAGGATAAGTTGTATACAAAATTTACAAAGTGTGAATTTTAGCTATAAAAGGTTTCATTTTTTGGGTTATATAATCTCAAGAGAGGGTATATCATTAATTCTAAAAAAGAAGCAAGTTATTAAATGTTATCCTAGGCCAACCACTGTGAAAGAGATCTATAGTTTTTTTGGTTTGGCTGGATACTATTGATGATTTTTTGAGAATTTATCATGGTCATCTTTTAAACTCACTAAGTAAACTAATAAGGGTGAATAATTAAATGTTTTTATGTGTCACTTTAAAACATAACCCAAATTCTAAACCCTGTATAATATAGTATTGCATCAACCAATGTTGTCTCCCAATGGGACTACCCTATATATGTTTATTTATAACGATTTTTTTATTTTCTACATTTATATTTTTATTTGTTTTCAAAGGTATTACTAAATATGTAAAAGATAATATTTTAAATTTAAAACACTAAGAAACTGAAATATTTTAATAAACACAACATATATAACAAGCATATAAGAAACAAAATAGAGATAATTGGCCAAATCTAGTAGTCCTCCTGGTTTAGTATTTCTTCATCAATTTAAATTATTTAAACCGAAATTATTTCAAGTTGTGAATTAAAATCTCAATGTGTGCATCTCATTCATCTTTAAATGTCAATGTCATTTAATAAAATATTGGTTTTTAGACTTATCTCAACAGGATATATTTTATTTGATCAACGATCATCAAACATCTATACATAATTACAATCTCATTGTGATTACAATTATTGATCCAGAATTGAGAAGTTTGAAAAATAATATTTAATCTTCAAACTTCTAACCAGACTAAGTTAACAGTTTTCACTCTTTGAGCAACATTAATAGAAAATAAGAACACGATATGATATTAAAATTAATCATTAAATTTCAATCATATTTTCAACAAATATAATTATGGAGTGTAATTATAGAAAATTTTCAAGAAATTAAATCTCAGAATCAAATCTTCATTCAAATATAAAATATTTAACCATAAGGAAACTTTTTCAAAAAATATTTTAGAGAAGTGAACTCCAATCTTCATCTCCATCAGCATTGGAAGTAGTGTTATTTCTCCAATAGGTCTCATAGTTTCAATCTTGATCTCTCCATTTCCAATGTATCTATTAATATTTTTTCCATATATAAATAATCTTACCTTATTTAAATAAAACATTAATATATATATATATATATTATTTTAATTTCTATGTTACTTAGAAAATATCAAAGCTCTTTTTTCCATGTGGTATCTTCTAGTTGGCATGTATAAATTGTTTGTCTAACAAGATATTGAAATTATATTTATCCTTCAAAAAAATAAAAACATGCACATTATTCTAGCTCAAAGCTCAATTAGAAATAATCTAAAAGTCCTCCTCTATTATCCTCTAAACAACTCTTCCATGAAAAACTGATCCAACAAACACCTACATCGCAATTTATCATCTAAATGTCAATGTGAACAATCCTCCCCAATCATGGCACACTCTAATCCTTTACCCATGTACATAATTTAGTGAAAAATAGGTGATTCATGAGGTAACACACACTGATTCCACTAAAACTTTCTTCGATCAGTTGGGACATGTAATAAAAAGTGGAACAACCAATCATCGAAACTCATGATCAGAATAAAAATAAATCAATAGTGTCATATGTGTCTGTATCACCACTATAAATTGAAATGATGATCTCCTCATCAAAATACATGTGGTCTTATCAAGCTTGGTCAATGTTATTATTTAACTCATGCATAACCATTTCAATTGATCTTTGAAATTAGATCGATCCAAAAATCAGTCCCCCCAGCCTTACCGAACACATATTATACCTCCTCATTTTGAATTCAAACATTTTAAACCCAGAAAATAATCGACCATATATTTAAATAACCATTCTTAAACATTAAATATTTTAGTGACTTTATAATTTAATTCATTTTATTAAATTCCTTAATATCTTTTAGGTTTATATTTTTAGATAATTATGTCATTACTTTTACATAATAAAACTACAATTCTCAAATTGTTCACTTATGATTAATATTAATTATTTCTACAATACAAAATATTCAAATAAAATTTTACTTTTCTTCATTAAAGATCACGAAAAATTAAAATTGACTCCTTAATTTTCTTTACCCATCCTTGAAACCCTATAAAAATTATTTTTAAAATGTGGGATGAAAAAAAGGGAAGTAAGGAATATATATAAAAGAAAATTTTTATTCCGGTGAAAAACATAAAAACTTATGAAAAATATTTTATTAAAAATCATTTTTATTAGAAAAAGTAATTGTTCCATTAAAAATATCAGTATCTTATCTTTTGAAATAAAAAAAATTCCATGAAAACTCATTATCATGCATAGAAAAATCTTGCAGGTTCCTTACAATATCAACATCATAAAACCCATTAAAATTGGAATAAATAAATGACTAACTTCCAATATAAATATTTGAGGAACATAACCATTACCCAATGCATTGAAGCACTATATGGGTGCACCCACGGTATAAACTATATCGGTCTCACCCGGTGCTATCTCAGAGCACCCATCGTATATGCTATATCGAGATCACCCGTGAGCAATAATGGGTCTCATCCCATTGTAAACAATATAACAAGAATAAATCCCTTTGAATATATTTTAAACCCATGTGAAAAAAATTTAATATATCAAAATACCCTTTCTTTGTAAAACCCCATTTTCAGTACCAAAATACCTAAAAATGGAAATATGGTTTTTCTTTGAAGAATTCATAGAAACGTGTAGAATAAGATAAACTTAAAATAATGGTTATGATGGTAAGAAAAGTCATTATCACTATATAAATTAAAATAAAACATTCCTTTTTTTCTTTTTGGTAATTAAATTTAAACATTCTATAAAAATATTCTTTTTGAAAACCTTTGAAATAAAGTAAAATAAAATCTTTTATTAAAATCTAAAAATTGAGCACATAATGAAGAAATCATTTCCTTTGAAAAGAAACATGAAAAAATAAAAAGGAAACTAAAAATTATTGAGTAATAATGATGGAAGAAAATTTTATTCATGTTATATAAGTAGAAATATACATTCCTTTTTTACTATTATAAAAATATTAAAAAGAGGCACTTCAAAAAGGATTTTTAAAAGATAATTCCATAACCTTGAGACTAAATCGTCACATATTTTATTTATATTACTAAATAAAAAACATAAATTTATTTTATGCTTTCTTAAAAATATTTTTCAAGTTCATTATTCCTCTATTTCATTTAATACCATGTTATATATAATTAATTAATATATTAAATTCTTGTCCGTTGTTCGGATGACATTCAGATCATATGTTAAAAAATGACTTCTGTAGGTCAAAAATGGTCAAAAATATTCTATATTCCATAATATAAATAATAATTGTTGGGAAAAAATCCCTCAAGGTATCATTGAAGCATTTTTGAGGTGATTGTGTTTGTTGAAAAAGTGGACATCTGAGTAGTGACTATTGACAAAGCAAAACTATGACATACAAATTTGTTGACAAAGAGGATTTCATGGTGGAATGTCGAGTTCAAGAGTTGAGGTCAACAATCCATGTTTGATTCAAGAACGTCGATGAAAGGAATGGATGATATGGAGGCGGTACAAAAGAACAGATACAAGGTGGCGCCGTTTTCCAGTGTTTTCCAAATTTTAGGGCCTGAAAATCGGCAAATGAAGAAAAGTGTTTTTGGTAAAGGGGCTTGCGCGCCGTGAACTTGGTGTACAGGAAACTTGCGCGCCATATGTTTTTCAAGATCAGAAGATCAAAATATGGCTAAGGAAATAGGTTCGCGCAAGTTTGGGAGTTGGTCGAGCAAGTGTGTAAAAGGAGAGAAGACTTGTGCGCCGAGACTGGGTCGCGCAGGTGACATGCGTGTCGTCGCGCAGGGTGGTCAGATTTCCTATAAATACTGGACCACTCCTCCTCATTCTTCACCGGAGTTCAACACTTTGAGAAATCATAGCTCCCGTCGCGCAGGTGTGGTGGTCGCGCAAGTGGTGAGTGTGGGTCGCGCAGGTGAATTTGCGCGCCAGTAGTTGAAGTTGTGCGCCGGTGTTAGAAGTTGCGCGCCGGTTGGCAGTTGCGCGCCAATATTGGTTTGGGCGTAAAAGGAATAGAGTCGCGCAAGTTTGGAGTTGAGGAATCTTGAGTCGCTCAAGTGTCTGAGGAGGACTTGCGTGCCCGTTGTGACTTGCGCGCCGATACTTGCGCGCCAAGATTGACTTGCGCGCCAAGTAAGGTTTGTTCCAGCAGTGGTTTTCGGGCTGCGTGGAAGTTGAAAGTTTTCCTGATACCTTCGGTGCAAAGAGAGATTCATCTACGGATGAAAGTTGAACTTCAACAGAGCATCTACATACAGGAGAAGACGCATTGCATTCAAAGTATCATCATTAGATAAAGAAGTAAAGAAGTGATCAAAGTTTACACACAAGAGCAAACAAAGTGACCCTTGTAATAAAGAGGTCAAGATCCAGTGGGGTAGGAAGAACTTTGAAAAAGAATATCCATACCCTGATTCACCCCCCCTCTCAGGGTATATAGGCCCCTATTGGCCCTAACAATAATAATCAGGAAAAAAATATAATTTCTATGCATCAATCATAATCTTAGAACTAATCGCGAAATAAGGTTATGAAAAATGAAATATAATGCAATCATGGAGACGGTAGTATTTACATAAATGTGAGTAACGTTCCCATTATTCAACTATCATTGTGGAAAGAAGGAAAATATTATTTTATCATTACAAAATGATCATAATATAATAAATATCATATTAATAATTTAATTATACTTATATATGTCATCAATGTGATTTGGTGAGGAAAAATGAATGACATAGCTTCGTGTAGATGGTACTCCAAACGTACGCTTGAACGAAATTATCATTTTTTCAGTGAATATAAATGTAATAAGGTAAATGATGTATTATATTTTAATAATGATAAATAGGTCATGAATATTATAAAAACATTAATTCCATTATTATAATCCATCCATGAAATTTGGTGATGGAAAATCAATTGCATTGGTTCGTGAGTTTGTAGTCCTCTATAAACAAAAATGATGGTTTTGTCTCCCATTTGACAGAAGAGGATATGGATATAGATAATTAAATTGAAATAACAACATATTAGTATATGGAGGATACTAGTGTTATTATTTTATCATGGTTGAAGAATACATTAATGAGGTGTAATAAGAAATAGAATAGAAAATCTTGATTAAAAATGATACCTATTCTTCAACCAAGCTCCTTTATTAGCACCTTAAGACATATAAGGTTGGATTTATTCCTAAACCAATACCTATATAATCTGTTTAGTGATTATTGTAAGGAATTTGGGTAGGTGTTAGTCAAAAAATGGGTTTTTATGTGTGAATAAATGAGAATAATTGGTGTCCTTTTATAAGAGAGAGGAGGGGAACTCTTAGAAGTCCTCAAGATATTAAATTAATATAAATTACTTTTCAATTTCAAAATGGATAAAAAATGGTTTATTTAAAATATCATATGTGTATGGGTCTAAATAATATCAGATGTGTATGGGTATAAATAATATTATAAAGTTACTATAAATAAATAAACGACCTCTAAATAGACCATGGATTATATTATAAACCAAATACTAATATATTTTCTAAATATAAGTTTTTTATTAATTTTATATCATTTAATAAAATATTATATATTATAATATATCATTAATATCAAATTTTATAACTACTCGTCACATTGATTTTAATCACATTAAGAAAGTAAGTAAAATTAGAACAAAATATTTTAATACATATCTAATATGTAATTTTAATCTATAAATTTCAGGGATCACATTAATTCTCTCATATCATATTAATTTTAATATTTTTAATATCATTTATTTTATTTTTTCATTAATTGAATAATTATATCATCAACGTTGTGTAAATCTTTAAGGTATTTATTAATTTACTAAAAATTAAAATAAATTTCCTTGATGTAGAAAAATTATTTATATTTAAAAATAATATTTATAGATGAACACAGACTTTGGTTGACATTATGTTAAAATTATTGTTGTTAATAAAAACAAGAGTGTGACATGTTTTACTTTTCTTTAAATAAAATATTATAAAAGTCATAATCTCATCCAAATGGTAAAAAAAATCTATATAACAAAATATTGGATGAATACGGACAAAAGAAATCATAAAATAAAATTTATTTAAGTTTTAGATTCATTTTATTGTCCTTAACATTTAATTTTTAGCTTTAGTTGCCTGATTTACCCTTTATCATGGTAAAAAATTACTAAGGGAAATATTCACATCGAACAAAAATAAAAGAAACCTATTTACTAAATTCAAAACTCCTACTTAAAATTATTTAATCCAATTTTCAAAAATCCAAATTTTTAAGTAATATATTTTAATTTAAAATTAAATCGGAAAAAATGCAATAAAAACAGTTTTTCATAAAAAATTCCTTTTAAGTATAAAATGTTTTTGGACTAAATTAAATCAAAAAATTCTATTTAAAAACTATAATTGCATTATTATTAATAAAAACTAACTAATTTTATCTCAAAACAAGTCTAAAATATATTTTGACTTTGTAAATACTAGAAAATAAAATACAATTTTCAATAAGAATCATTATTTTTAGCTATTCATTGAAAATAAATATTTTCAAAAAATTATCAAATACTTAACCAAATATGATATTGAAATTATGAATTTAAAAATGAACATAATTTTTTCAAATAAATTTTCTAAAATTTCTGTGAATTGATTATAATATTCACTCAAAATAAGGAAACCCATTTTTAAAGAAATTATATTTTTGAAGAATAAAACGAATTTACACAAAATTAACTGATTGTTTTTTAAGAATTTACCAATGGATTTACATTGAGTAGGTCCTTTATATTTATTTCATAAATAATTTATTCCTATTCATATTCTCCTATTTAATTACTATATTATAATGCTCACATTTAAATAATAATATTTTGTTGTTCATTTAAGATCAATGTTGCATATATTAAACATTATTGAACATAGTATTTCCTTTTAAATTATTAGAATATTAAATTATAACCCATTTTATAAATTTCATCTCCAGAATTCAATTTTGGTCTCGATAACTAGGGATTGTCTTCTCAAAATATCTTTTTTTGAAAACCCACATCGTAAAAAGGGTCAATAAAACATCCTATTGAAAAGAGAGAAACAGAAGTATGAAGGCCATCTATAATAACACATAGTAAGAATAAAATTACGAAAAAATAAGTGAGAACTGAAAACATGGATATAGAAGAGAAACCTAACTTATAAAGACTGTTATATAGTGATAGAGAATATGGTCGTGACAAAGTTAACCATCAAAAAACCGTAAATATGTAATGGGTTAAAAGGAAATTTATTTCTCACTAAGAAAAGTAAATGGATAAATTTTTTGTTTTGAAAATACTTTTCTTAAAGTTGAGGAGTTATTTTACTTCCTAACCTAAGAACATAAATAAATATACTTATATGAAAAGTATAATTTTATACTTCAATCCATTCTTTCCATAATCTCATCTTTTTCTCCGAATGAGGACTATTCAATATGAATTTTTCATGCCTAAAGCACTAGAATCAACTTATATGGATCAAAAAATTCACAAAAGAATAAAAATTTATTCCTCCTATATTTGGGTATTAACCAAAACTAAAATGGTTAGTACAGGGTAAAATAATTCCTACAAATAATAAAACTTAGTATGAAAAAAACTACTTTAATCTCTAAAATTCAATAGTAATACACAAAGTTCAAAATTGATCATTCAAAAAAAATATTCTTAAAACTCCTCAAAAATATTCTATACTAAGATTAAAACCCAAAAATTAGAAGGAATTGATCAAAAATTATTTAATATTCATCTTCTAAAATAATATCAATCACTCTTAATGGCTCATACCAAAAATGTAATTCCCCAAATCACATAATATCAAAGATATGGTTTTTATTTCTATAAATATCATGAATCACCAAAAGATGCAATAAAATAATAGAAACTTCTAAAATATAATTCAATTTTTATTTTTAAAACAAAATCCCATAGTTTTCTACTTACCTTAATCCTATAAGGTTCCCAAAATAGTGAACTTATTCCAAAATAATAGTAACCACTTAACAAACAAATAGATTTTCAATCACATGGTTATCCACAAGATAAAAAATAGGTTCACAAAATAAAATTAATCTTTTTTTTTTCAAATCATAAAAGAAGAAAAACAATTTCATACTAAGAATTCATGTAGTCCAGTGGTTGGCATTGCACCCTTGTCAACCTTCGGTTGTGGTTCCAACCCCATGGTCTTTTGGATGTGACGGGTTTTCATCTAGTATACATGTTTTTCTTTTTTTAAAATATAATCCTTATAAAATTGGTAAAAAAGTGATAAACATACTCAAAAATAACCTTAACATATTTAATATTAAAGAAATTTTTTAAACTCAAAGGTTATCTCATACCTTTTATTTTTCATCCCAAAATGATAATTACCCATAATTACCTCAAAATCAAATATCATATAAAAAATAAAGGATATCTATATCTTGAAAATTATGTCCAAGAAATGAAAAGATCATTCTTAATCAAATAACTTTTATACATGATAAACTTAAGGGTTATATACACTTCAAAAATCTATCAAAACTCAATAAAAATATCCCAAAGTTCTCCCATCATCAAAAGAGTGTTAATGATTTTAAACTTAAGATCATCCTTAAATCTACCATTATACCATGATTTTACACCTTATTCCTTAATATTTATTTCCTAAAAACAAAAATATGAATCATGATCTAGGATTCAAAAAATTTAAATAATAAGACAAGAAATAATCCATACCTCTCACATGTCATTTACATTTTCCAAATTTTCAATGAAAGTGGAATTACGTATTACTAAACAGTTATTTATATGGTCTTGATGATCCTATTCAAGAGCCTTCCCTTTAGTAAACTGATTTTTATAATGATAATTCTCCCCACATTTAAAACATTCAATTGATACCTTAGGAATAACTTCTTCCCCCTTCATAGAGTTAAATTAACGATTCCCTTTTACTTGCAATATTATTGATTTAGAACCTCCATTACCACATATAAAACATATTCCCATTCTTTTAAAACATTTTTTTGATTAATTATTTACACATTCTTGAGACATAGGTTATTGAATATATTTACCTTTATAGTCATTATCTAATGAACTTCCAAAGGGATTCATTTCACCTATATTTGATGCATTAGAAAACTCCCCAAGGTTTTAGTAGTTAATAATTAATCCACATATTTGGTAAATAATAACCATAAGAGTTCAAAATATATATCTTATTCTGCTTGGTGGATCATTCAGACAACCACTGCATTTTCCTTCACATCCATCATCACATTGGTTCTTGTTGGATCCATCCATTTACTAAAACCAAAAAGTTTAGTTTGATTATATTAATAAAAAAATAACAAATCATCATATAAGGTGGATAAACACTAAGTTATCCTTATTCATTTTATCTTCAAATCTATAGATTTATTAAAAAAACTCTGATTATCCCTAACATATGATCTATTATGGTTATAGAGTGTTATTAACTTTTTCTCTAATAACATCATATCCTATAAAATTATCTAAACCCTTCTCAGATACCTAGTAGAAGGACTCATCATTAAACATTATATATTTTAGTGAATTTAAACTAGAATCACTATTTGAAATACGGAATTTAATGTCAAAGTAATAACATCCATTTTTTATAAACTGATACCAATGGAATGTGCAAGAAATATTGGCGTCCGTTTTTAGTAAAACTGATGCCAAAATTTTTTATTAGTGTTTTTCTTCATCAGTTTTACTAAAAACTGACACCAAAAACTAGAATATGATGATTTTTAGCATTAGTTTATGTGAAAACGGATGCCGAAAAATAAAAAAAATGTTTTTAGCATCGATTTTGGAGAAAACTGACCCCCTATATGTAATTTTCGGCATTGGTTTTCCAAACAATCGACACTGAAAATAGATAAATAGAATACTTTTGGTATCAATTTTTACCAAAATGGATGCTGAAAATAATATATTATGGTTATTGGTTTTGACAAAAACAAATGCTGAAATGTTTTTTTTATTTTCGGTGTCGGTTTTGGTTAAAAGCGACCCCAAAAGTCATTTAAAAATTGTCACGATGGAGAAAAACATCATGTTCTTGGATCTTTAAAATTGAAACCTGTTGCAGCTCCTATCGACTCTCAATGACTTCAAAGCCTTATTTTGGATCTCTAACAGCCATTTTTTACGATTTTCTTCCATTTTCACGATTTGTGGTCTTCGTTCTTCATTATCTTCTATTGTTTCATCATCTATGGTTTATTTTTCATCTGAAACCTATTTTGGGAGACATTCAACCATGGTTTGATTTTAGTTTGTTTTTTATCTTTATTTTTCATTTTTAAAATCTATTTTTATATAGATCTTGTAGTGATTAATTTTCCAAAGCATTATACGAAGAAAAGTTTGGATTTGGGATCTATTTTCGTGTTAAACTAAAAAAAGTAAGTTTTTTTTTAAATTTTGAAGATAATTTTTTTATCATTTATTTTTTATTTTGATTTGCTTCAATTATTAGTTTATATATTATTTTAAAGGTGTTGGAACATGGTTAATTATCATCCCAAAGAGTGATTTTTCAATTTTCATGATATGAATTGGAGTTGTATGATTTTAGGTTATGAATTTTTATCTGGAATTATGTATAAATGTATTAGTCAATGTTCTTGATATGGATTGGAGTTGTGTGATTTTAGGTTTTTATGTTAGAATAACTCAATGTGAGTCCTCATAGGATTGATACAATACACCGGAGAATGGTGGGGGGATTGAATCAGGTCTAGCTAAATTATACCAAAAACCAATTGAATTATTTTTAATCTTTTCTACTAATTTGGTCCATTGAAACTCTATGGTCAGTTAGGACATAAATATATATTTTTATCTTTTACCTAATAATACAAAACCACATATAATATAAAATCTAAATAGAAAATCCAAATGTGTTATTTTTACATGTTTTAGAATTAATTTAGAAAACCTACTCTCTATTCTATTCTACTCCCATTGATGCATATATTCTATACTATAATATATTAATCATTTATAATGGGTGTCCAAGGATTATCTTGACTCTTTGTTTTCCATAATTCACAAGAAGATACAAAATATTACCCATGAAAACTTTGTACTATATCCCACAACACCTTTGTATTATAATCCCACTGGTTCTTTCTCAAAATACTTCTTATAGAAGTTACTCAACACTAATTCAAACGTTGTCACTACATCCAAATAATAGGACATATTTCTCACCACAACATCATTGTATGCTTGTAGATCATCAAGAAATAAATATATTTAAATTGAACTCTTATATTCTGATCATCCATTGTATCACAATTTACCGTCAAACCATCCCATTTAGCCTTAACCACAGATGCCTCATTACCTATAGTGGAATATTCTTCCAACATTCGACACTAGAATTCATTGAGTTCTATAAAGTGCCTCTACAATGTCTTTGTCTAATTTTTTATAAGATTTTCTGATGCATTGTTCTTTAACTAGAATCTATGTAAATTTTTTACTGACTCAAATGTATTGTCTTTTGTATCAAATAATAGTTGGGTTGTGCGAGAACTATAAATGATGGAGTTGTGGGACTTGCAAAGGTAACAAAACTTCTTGAAGAATTCAGTGATTGTAAGTACATGTATTTTAATTATACTTTATAATTCAAATGCGTAGATAATTTTTTGATTAACTATATAAAAGCATGTATGTTATATATTTTTATTGAATTATAAATATTGTTTTATTGTTGTATATTATGTTTTGTTTTCAAGGGATTTGATTTTATTGAAGTTAAATTTTTAATTTTCTTAAAAAAAATTAACTTACAACATCGATTATTCTAAAAACTAACGTTGATATTTAAAAAAAAATAGGGTTTACAAAGTCGGTTTTATCTAAAACGGATGCTATAAACCCGATACTTGTTGATTTCTGGTGTCAGTTTTTGGTAAAACCGATGCAGAAACACTTAACTGAATTGATTTTTGACATCAGCATTTTGATAATTGGCATAAAAAATCGGTTTTCATCATCAGTTTATTTCATAAAATGATGCTGAAACCCTTAATGAAAATGATTATTGGCGTCAGTTTTTGGAAAACCAATGCCTAAAATAATATTATTTATGTAGGCTTTATAGACGTCAGTTAAAAACTGACATTAAATCATGATTTTTCACTAGTTAATTAACTTTCTTACATTCCCAAGGATATTTTAGGATTATATTTTTAAGTAATTTGGCTATTGATTTTACATAATAAAACCATATTTTACAACGTGAACACTTTTGATTAGTATCTGTTTTCCTACAATATAAAATAATTTAAATGATTTATTTTCATGAAAAATCATAATTATTTTTACTTGATTAATTCCTTTTCTTTAACCATTATTAAAACCTATGAAAAACATTTTAAAACTATGGGATGAGCACAAAATGCTCAGTGAGGGACATATCGAAAGAAAATCTATTATTCTAGTGACAAAAATGAAAACCTATAAAAACCATTTTTTTAAAACTTTTAATCCAAAATGGGAAACAATTTTCCTTTAAAAAGATCATTATCTTACCTTATGAAATCAAAATAAAATCATGAAAACTTATTAGCATTCCTAGAAAAGTCATGTCAGTGACTAGGGACATAGACATCTTAAAACCCTTACAAAACACTTAGAATTGTATTAACAATATGGAAAAATTCCAATATAATTTTACAAAGAAAATAATCATTACACAATACATTGGAGCACTATTTGGGCACACCCATTATATAAGTTATATCTGCCCCACTCAGTTCTATCTAGGTGCATCCATAATTAAGCTATATCAGGCTCACTTATGAGCTATAATAGGGAAAAATCCTTTGTAAACAATGTTTATGGACCATATGTTCAATAAAACCCCTAAAAAACTCTTTTAAACCCATTTTAAAAGACATTTTGGATATCAAAATTCCCTTTCCTATTAAAAACCCCATTTTCAATACCAAAATACCTAGAAAAAATGGAAAGGGGGTTTTCCATTGAAGAAAATATAGAATCTTATAGTGGAATACAAACCTTAGAAAAAAGTTATGGTGGTGGGAAAAGTATTTTTCACTATATAAATTAAATTAGATCATTAATTTTTGTATTTTTATAAATAAAATCAAACATTCCATAAAAAATATTTTTGAAAACCTTTCAATGAATGTCCTATAAAATCATTTATTAAAATCTAAAAACTACACACATAATGAAGAAATAATTTTCATTGAAAAGAATAGTGGAAAATTATTAAGGAAACATAAAAGTGTTGAGGATTCACAATTGTGGTATATAAAATTCATGTGATATATGCAAAAATATAAATTACTTTTATACTTTTTAAAAATAGTTTAAAGATTAACTTTAAAAGATGATTTTTAAAAGAAATTATCTTACCTTGAGTCTGAATCATCACATACATTATTTATCTACCTAAATAACAAACTTATGTTAATTTTATACTTTCTTAATACCATTTTTAACGTTTATTATTCCTTTATTTCATTTAATACCATGTTATATACAATTAACTAAACAATTAAATTCAAATATGGTGTTCTGATGATATTCGGCTCATATGTTAGAATTAACTTATGTAGGTTAACAATGGTCAAGGTGAAAATTATTAAATCATATAAAGAATAATAATAATTACATAATTATAATTTTTTACATCAATAATAATTTTCAAACCAATCAGGGTTGATGGTTATGAAAAATGAACTATGTTACAATCATGGTGATGGTAGTCTGTACGTTCGCATGAGTAACATTTCCATTTTTCAAATATCATTATGTAAAGAAGTAAAGTACAATTTTTTTATTAAATAATTATCATAGTATTATAAATATAATATTTATCCTTTAAATATACATATATATATCATCCATGTGATGTGGTTATGAAAAATAAATTACATCACTTCGTGGAAGTGTTAGTCCACATGTACGCACAAACGACGTTATATTTTTCCATTGAATGGAAAGATAAGTAGGTAGATGATATATTACATTTTAATCATGATAAATATGTCATTAATATTATATATAAATAGTAATTTCATCATTATAATCCATTCATGATTGATGGTGATGGAAATAAAATTACATTGGTTCGTGAGGCAATAATCTGTCGTCCACATGAACGATGGTTTCATTTCTAATTTGATGGAAGAGGATATAGATATAGGTTATAATACTAACAAAATAAATTATAATTATATGAATAATATTGTTGTTATTATTTTATCATGGTTGAATAATATTTGAATGATGGGGAAGAAGAAATAACAAAAAACACTCGATCAAAACTGATACCTCTTCTTTAAACAACCCCCTTTTCTTAATACCTTAAGACCTCTAAGGTTGGTGTTATGCCTAAACCAAGAACTATAAAATAAAGGTATGTATTATATTAATGTAATTTTTCAGGTATTGGGCAAACAAAATAGGTTTTTAATCTTGAATAAATGAGAATAAGTGGTTCCTTTTATAAGAGAGGGGAGGGGAACTCTTGGAGTTCCTCAAAATATAAAATTAATTTAAATTAATTTTCAACTTCAATGTATTAAATATGGTTTATTTAAAATATATGATTATTATTTTTTAAAATTATCCCAAAAAATAATTTTTACACAAGTTTATTCTACATTATTACCCTTATCATTTGGTTTTTAACTCCTCAATAACCCCTTTCACACATACCTTGACAAAAAAATATTTTTACTCTTTGAGGGTTAATATAGTTACTTTAAATCGAAAAATAGTCCATAAATGGAACATGTATGATATTATAAAACAAATTATAATCAATTTTCTATATATAAGTTTTTTATTAATTTTATATGAATTAATAAAAGATTATTTAATATAATATATCATTAATGTTAATTTTTAGAACAATTCATTACTTTGATTTTAATAACATCTAGAAATGAAGTAAAATAAAACAAGATATTTTAATACATCCATAATATTTCATTTTAATCAATAAAATTTATGGATAACATTAATTATCTCAAATTATAATATATTTCATATTTTTAATATCATTCATTTGATTTTTCCATTAATCGAATAATTACTGTAATAATGTGGTGTAAATTTTTAAGGTAATTATTTCATTACAAAAAATAAAAGAAAACCTTGATTAATATATATCACTTATATTTTAAAATAATATTTGAAAATAAACATATCCTCTGGTTAAACATATGTTAAAAATATTAAAGTTAATAAAAAAGAGTGACATTTTATTCTTTTCTTTAAATAAAATATTATAAAAGTCATAATCTCATCAAAATGGTCAAAAAATACATATAACCGAATATTAGATGAGTATGGATGAAAT
Organism: Viscum album; assembly: GCA_963277665.1. Lineage (NCBI taxonomy): Eukaryota > Viridiplantae > Streptophyta > Magnoliopsida > Santalales > Viscaceae > Viscum > Viscum album. The sequence goes on from OY728161.1 coordinate 1,837,955,593, forward strand.
GAACCCATCCAATAAAACTTAGGTAATTTTTAAGGTCATTTTATATTCCTTATCATTTTATTTTTAAATTTAATTACATAATTTACCCGTTACCATGGTAAAAAATTACTAAGGTCATTAATCATATTGCCCAAAAATATTGGTGAGTTATTTACTAAATATAGACCTCATGATTCCAAATATTAAATATATTTTTTAAAATTCAGAAAACATAAGTGATATAATTTAATTTAAAATTAAACTCTCAAAACACAAAGAAAAACACATTTTTATATAAATGTTCTTTTTAAGTATAAAATATTTTATACTAAATTCAAGTATAAAATTAATTTTAAAACCATAATTGGATTATTATTAATAAAAAGGAACTAATAATATTTAATAACTAATACAAAATATTTTTTGACTTTGTAAATACTAAAAAAATAAAATATAATTTTCAATAAGAATCAGTATTTTCACAATTCATTGAAAAAAAATATTTTTAGAAAATTATCAAAAAATCATCCTAAGATAATATTTAAATGATGAATTAAAAAATAAAATTAATTTTTAAAATACATTTTCTAAAAAAATTAGAAATTTATTACAATATTCACCCATAAAAATAAAAAAACCATTTTTAATGAAAACTTATTTTCAAAGAATAAAATGACTTTACTAAAAATTAAGTGATTATTTTATAAGCTTTTACAGATGTATTTATATTGACTAAAACCATTATATTTATTTCATAAATAATTTATTCATATTCATACTCACCAAATTAATGATTATGTTATAATGGTCACATTTAAATAATAATATTTCATTGTTCATTTAAGATCGATGTTGCGTATCTTGTATGCTATCGAACATAATATTTCCTTTTAAAATATCAAGATACTAAAATATATAATTTTTTATCTTCACTTTTAGTCATCTAAACGATTTCTTGATCACCCAAACATAACACAACACCAATCTAAAGTGTGTTCTTCAATAATGGCGGGTTCCTCAGCCTTTGCAGTTTCAAGAAACCCCGTGTGAGCTTGGTCATTATCAACAACCTCATACCTATTTTATCATTTATATATAGGTGAGATAAGGATCTATATCATAATCAGGTTCATTACCAAGCTCTTCGTTCTTCTTTGATGACGATGATGGTCAACATTCAATCTCATCTAATCTTTATCGACAGTGGTTCTCAATCAGAATATTCATCTAGATACCTAACATTTGATTTCAACCTTACTTGTCAAGCTATAGTTAGAAAAAGTCATCAATATCATTTCTTTAGATTTGGTTTTGTCACTTATGACTCTTACTTCAACAAATTTTGCAGGATCATCCCACATGTTCATTCCCTTCATCCTCAATCATGGCCCGATCTTATTTGATTTCATAAACTCATCTTCAGTTCGATTCCAAGATCAATACCATATCCAATATTATCCAAAATTTGGTCACCCTTCAATCATTCATTCATGGGTGTAACTCATTTTTGGGAGATATCTGTAGATAAGTTATCTTACAAAAACATTCTCTTAATAAAATTATCCCAAATTATCTTACAGACTTATCAGTGTAGACAACCAATTATCCTACATGGCTTCCAAAAAATATTTTTTCCATTTAAATTATCTTACACAGAAGTAGGATTTTAGAATTTTTTACCTTTTGTGGATAGCTAAGTTAAATTCTCTTACGGGAAATTTTCCAACACACTGCGTGTTCATTTTACTCTATGTGGGTGTAATTATAGTGTCTTAAAATAAATTACACCCTTCAATTTATAAAAATATAGAACAATTAAATAATTTAAAATATATTAATAAAATATGATATTAATATAAATTAAATTAACATAGTAGATTAAAAAAATCAACGTACATTAAACATTTAAATGAATATATTGAAATTTTAAATTTATATAACATTTATTAAAATTTGATAAAAACACAAAGATCCTAGGTTTAAATTAACTATGTATCAAATGTATTTGTTAAATTAACTAAGTACCTAGAATAAATAAAAACATTTAAAATTGAAATTTTAATTAAAATATCAAAATAAAATATTAAAAATTTCATGAATGAATAAAAGAAACATTAAACATAAAAACACCTAATAAAAAAATAATTCAAAGATTTATTAATTTATCACCAAACTAAAATAATTATAATTAAAACATAATTTAACATTTCGGTGATAATTTAATAAAATTATATCTTGAACAATAATTTTTCAAATAATTGAAAATATTCAACTATAAGAATATTTACACATAAAAATTCATTAATTTACCATAACTCAAAGGAAAAGATAATAAAAATAATTCCACTTCAAATTCCCCCAATTTAGACTTTGATTTTCCACATGAAAAAAATCCAAATTCAGTGGAATAAAATGAATCTTTAGTTTAAAATACTGGATGGACACAATAAAAATAAGTTTTCAGAATGACTTCCCCCTTGTATTTTCATCAATCATAGATAGTATTTTCCCTCAAAAAAATGAGTATTTTTAGTGAAAAATTATTTTCCATTTTACAAAAATGATTATCATTACAATTTTGAAATTGTATTAAACCCACTTAAATTTGTATTCAACTAAAATTCCGAACCTCTATTTACCATCAAGAGAATATAATCACATAATTAAAAAACTAAAACAATTTAAACACTATGTTTGGATGAGAAAACTTATTAATTTAAAAGGTAGTATAAATAACTCCTCCATTAGCTTAAATAATAAAAGAAAGATTTCAACCTGGATTATAATTTTCATTTAGAAATTCATTTTAATGCATATTTTATGAGTTTAAAAGAAAATTAAAAGATACAAGGGAAATGATTGTTGTATAACATCCACATAATCTTTTATCAAAGTAACACTCTTTTTAAGTGGCCCATAAAAATGTTTTTCCTAAATAATTCCAAAGGGTGTTAGAGAATTAACCTCCTCAAAATATTTGGAAATTCAGTTGATTAAAATAATTTTTAAAGGGTTGCAAGAAAGAATAATGTATTTTTTCAGAAAACAAAAATAAATAACAGCACATATCATGCACAAAATTTCACTACTGGTTACAACTTAAATCGTTAAAATCAAAAATAAAATGTATAAACTGGTGAATGTTCAATATGTTTTAGCCATAACACATAATCAAAAACAAGTAAACCAATTAGAAAAACAAGTAATATACAAACCAAAAACCAGCATGCTAAAACTCTTTAATCTCAATTTTTCATTTAACCAATTATGATCAAACCGGTGATAGAATCAAATAGATTTTGGAAAGCAAAAAGACATGCATAATTTTTATGAAAAACTCCCTTAAATTAGAACCACTTTTAACCTATAAATCTACTCAAATTCCTCCTTCTTATATCTGAAAATGTTCTTATGGTTAGCTTGAAAGATCCTAAAGATGGAAACAAATAAACATTTAAGTCTATGAAAATTTAGATCAAGTAAAATAAAACCATATATTAAGAAAATAATAGCCTTATTGAAGTTTCTTAAGTTTGTAGATTTTTTTTGTCAATGTATATTGTAAAATTTTTATTCCAATAGGAAGTTAAATTGGAGAGTAACTCTAATTGGATTTCTCATGTTAAAAAAATTGGAACATATCCTCTCATTAAACTCACTTAATTCTCTATAAATAATCACTAAAAAAAGAAAATTATTAACATTAACAGATATTAGTTCCTTCCCCAAAACGTATTCCAAAAAAGAAAAAAATAAAGGGAATAAAAATCATGTATTATTCATTTTTATACAATTTTCAATAAATAGAAATCTTCCCCAATAGGTTCTTTATTACCTTCCTTAAAATAAATTTATTCAATTTCCAATTATAATGAATTGAACATACTTCCCAGGATCTCAAATCTTCATAGAACCAAAATCGATAAAACGATTTAAAATAAAAGGACCTTCACATTTTCAATGAAAGTTTCATGGGAAAAGCTTCATCCTAGAGTTGTATAGTATCACCTTATATTGAATCTAAAAATCTTTTTTCAAAATCATTTTTTCATGACTATCCTTTTTTCTCAAAAAAACACAACATTTTAATAAGCATTATTCCTTATTTATTATAACTATTGAAAACAAATATTTCTCTCTTTTACAACTTTATACAGAGTCAAATTATAAGATTTGATATCCTAAAAAATATTTATTCTCTAACTCCATGGGAAAATTCCAAGAACTTCCCAAACATATACTATAATTTGATATTCTAATTGGAGTCTTATAAGCAATCCATATTCCCAAAAAACATTCTCAAACCTCAATATCTAATATTTCTTATTTTAATTACCAATTTTATCAATAATATTATTAATATATCTTTTTGAAACTTCATCCATACCATTAATTTTAGGATGATATGGTGTAGACAATTTATGATTAACCCCATATAAATTCAAAAAAGACTATAAATACCAATAAAAATTGAATACCATTGTTTGTGGGAATAAATATTGGCATAATAAATAAATAAAACATATTCCTCTTGATAAATTGGGACACCACTATGGCATAATTAGTCATATTGGGAATAGATTTAATATGCTTAGACACGCAATCCACTGCAATTATGATATAAAAATATTCAAATGGATTTGGAAAAGAACCATAAAATCCAATCCCCAAACATCAAAGACCACACAAAATAACAAATTATTTTGTGATATATCAAGTCTTTGAAAAAAAATTCCTTGGAATATAAAATCATTACAAGTCCTATAAAACTCATGCAACTCTTTGAAATGGTAGGCCAAAATATTCTAAATTTTAACACTTTACCAGAATTATTTTATAGTAAAAGTAAACTTTACAACTCAAGATATGTTAGAATTTTAGAAGTAAATAATGTTTAGAATTTGGGATACATATTCTAATAATTTGATCACTTTCAAAATTCTAAAATTAAGAATCATTCCAGACATATTTCCTTGACTCATGAATCATTTTTGAAACATGTTTCTTGGAAAACCAATTTGGAACAAATTCAGTAGCTATGTTATTCACAATTTTTGAAAACAATAGAATCTTGTCTACTGAAGGATAATATAATTTATCCTTAGGTAAATAATCTCTAATAGGTTCATAAAATGATTTATCTTGACAAAATTTAGTAGGTATACTACTCAAATGATCATCCATAATGTTCTAAATTCATTTATGATCTTGGATATCTAGTTAAAATTCTTAAAGTAATGAGATCCATCTAACTAGCCTCGATTTTGATACTTGTTTTTTCATGAGAAATAAATAATCAGAATGATTGGTGATAGCCACTAACTTCTATTCCAACATATATCTTCTAAACTTACAAACATAAAAAAAGTGGCTAACAATTCCTTTTTTATTGTGGTGTAATTAAACTAGGTGACATATAGAATCTAGAATCATATGAAATGATATTTAACTTTCTCTCCAATATTTTCTAAACAACATAACAAAAATATAATTTTGAATCATCACTCATAAGATAAAAAGAAAATTCTCAATTATGTGGTAGATATATTGGTTGGGATGTATGCTTCTTCTTTAGTTCATTAAATTATTCCTTACACTTCTTTTCAAAGGAAAACATGAATTAATTTTTGAAATATTATTGTGAAAGGAAAATAAATCTGGATGAAATATTTTAAGAAACTCTTATAAAATCTTGTATTACCAAGAAAATATGTAATATAATTCACAGTACTAGGAAACATTAGTGAATATATTATGACAACCTTGGACTTGTCCACTCATATCTCATTCCTAGATACTTCATGACCAAGAACAATTCCACTTTTAACCATAAATTTGAATTTCTCAAAGTTCAATATAATTTTCTTCTCAATGAACACTCTCAGAACATCCCCTAAAATTTTCAGAAAGCTCTCAAAATATGGACCATAAACACGATTTTTTTTATAAAAAAACAACATGCATTCCTCAAGAAATTCCGAAAAAATGTTAAGAACGCATCTTTGGTAGGTGGAAGGAGAATTACATAGTCCGAATGAAATTATCTTAAAATAAAAGGTACCAAAAGGACACGTTAATTTTTTTCCCTGGTCTTCTAGAGCTATATGAATTTGGAAGTATCAAGAAAAACTATTTAGGAAGAAATAATGGGATTGTACAACTAAACTTTCAAGGATTTGGTCAAGAAAAGGTAAGGTAAAGTTTTCCTGCCTAGTCACTTCATTTAGCCTCCAAAAGTTTGTGAACACCCTCTACTTTTTTAGAAACCTATCAAGAAAAAACATTCCAAATTCGTTTTTTAAAACTCTGAATCCTCCCTTTTTAGGTACAATTTGAATTGGACTTACCTATCGACTATCATAAATGGGGTAAATTTTACCTGCAACCAATAAGGTAGTTAGCGCTTTATTAATTACTTCAAGAGGGGTAGGATTCAATCTCCTCTAAAATTTTCTAACATGTCTTTAATTATCATCTAAGAGAATTTTATGCATTCACACCAAGGATAATCTTGGGAAAATCATCCAAAGACCATCCTATGGATTTCCTATTCTTTCTAAAGACCTCTAAAGGAATATTTTATTTATCACTATACTACCCACTTGAAATTATAATAGGGAATATTTTTTTGTCTTCAAAGTATAAATAATTCAAATTTTCAAGAAAATGTTTAAATTAAAATATGGACGGGTTTTCTCCTTTATAAAAAACTGTTTATTTGGGTTCTTTGAATTGCATTTTAGCCTCTAAATCATCCCTAGGAATACAATAATTAAAATCTCCAAGACTAGTTGCACATTTATTTTCAAGAAGAAAAATATTTTCATCCTCAAAAGAAATTTTAGTTTCAATATTAAGAAATATGATGAGACTTTTCAATTACATTTTGCATAAAATTTAAGTTAAAAACTATGGATTTACAAGAAATATTCTCAGAGAAAAATGAATTATCCAAAATTACAGAATTTTCATTTTAATCAAAATAAATTTTATAAATTTCATATTTAATTTTACATATAAATTAATAATTTCTAGTATCATTTTATTTTCCGAAAAAATTATAAAAATTCTCATTTCATCCACTATCGTTTAAAAAAATATCCTTATCTTATTTAGAGATGCCAAAATAAAATTTAGTTTCTTCATAAACAGACTTGATTTCACCATCTTTACAACAGATTTCAAGGTTTTCACTTTCAATTTCTTCACTATTAATAAAATTTTCATTTCTTATATAATTTATAGGTTGGTTATCTAGAATAAATTGAATAAACAACTCTATTTTAAACTATTCAATTATGTTAACTTGGTGTACATAATGATATTTTATAAGGTGATTCATTGATTAAAAGATAATAAATTTTCCATATTTCATATAAACTCTAAATAAAGAGTCTCTCTATGAACTTTGATTATTTATTTAATATTTTTCAAGAATGGTCTTACAAGAATTAAGGTAGTATGTGAACTAAATCTACCATCCTCTATATCTGACACATAAAAAAGTAAGGAAAACTAAATCATTAACCCTTACCAACACATCTTAAATAACTATAGTAGTATTAGCTACACTCTTATTATATATTTGGATGAAAACACCATATTTTTTTTATCTCTCCAGCCTGTATATATGAAAATATAGAAAACTACATAAAATTTACAGAGGCTCCTAAATCTAACATTGCATATTAAGACTAATGATTTCCAATTACATAAAGAATATAAAATGTAATTGGATATTTTCATTTAACAAGGGGGTAATGGTGGATCATGGAAGAAATATTCCTTCCCAAATTAACATTCTCACCTCCCTTGAACTTCCTTTTGTGAGTTCACATCTTCTTCTAAAATTTAGTATAATGAGGGATGTCTTTAAGAGCACGTGACAAGGGGAAGTTAACCAATAATTTTATAAAAAATTCAAGAACATAGTTTTTCATTTTAGTTTCAACATTTTTCTTGATTAGAGGGATCCATAAAGGATAAGTAGTTTGATCCATGAACATTTTTAGATAATCTTCATCTATGTTTTCACCTTTGTAATATCACATTAGATTTTAAAAATACTTTTTGGTTCTTTAAAGGAGGATTTATTGATTTTTATTTTTTCCTTTGTTCCACTGGGGTGTGGATAGTAGGTTCTTATACAATTTTATCAAGTGGTAAAAAAAATTATTAGATGTTTTAAAAGATTCAGCAAGAAGTTTGGTGACTTCTTCATCAGATTTTTGATTATTTTTATAATTACAACTACCTTTTTTCGAGTTTTTTCATTATAAATTTCATAATGGGGGTTTTTAATTTTTGGTCCACTTCCCAAAATTATTCCACTTACATAATCTCTCTCTCTAAGGTTCACTTCAGCTTATGATGAAAAAATATCACTCAATTGATTAGTCATACCACTGATTTCAATTCCATCTGAACCATTTGAGTCACCATGTTTTAAAGTAACATGTTTTGTTTTTTAAAAATATCCTATTTATTTTTAACAATTTTTTCAAGGTGTGAATAATTTATTTATTTTCATTGTTATATGTGGATTTCTTAAGTTGTAAAATTCATAAAATTATATCCAACTTGGTTTCTATACTGAATGGGAATATACATGGGTTTCTAATCACAATTTCGGTGTTGTGAATTATTGTTTAGTTCATCATTAGACCTAACCCTTTTGTTATATTGGTTATTTCATTCTGGGTTGAAATTATAGTCTGATTGAAAAGTATTAGATTGAAAATTTTGTTTGAGAAATTGGTTTTCTGGGTTATTCGGGAAACATTTTCCAGTAAATGTATCATTACATGCTTTATGAGTCGCTTGTAACTGAGATCATTAATCATTAAAATGGTTTCTATAAAAAAATAGCATAGTGTATCTAAATGGAATATATTGGTTCTAGTTTAGATTATAAAGTGATAGAGTTAGTCAACATTTGTCTCCTTGTTCTCACGAGATCACTCAACTAAATCTTAATTCAGTTATTATCAAAACTGGAATTAGATACTTCTCTAACCAGTTCAATATGGATCAGGCCACTAGTACTGAACTACTATAAAATTTTCACCCTATTTGGAATGATATTTCTATAATCTATAGGAGTCTTATCAACCAATTCTCCTTCATCCACAACATTAATAAAAATAATATCCCCATCAATGTTTCTAACTAAATCGAAGGTTTTTTACGTGTCATCTTTAAACCTAATTTTTTTTTAAAATCTTAGTACTGTAATATAATAGTAACCATGGTTGTCTCCTAATGATACTGGCCTATTAAAGTTTCTTTTTCATAATTATTATATTTTATATTTTTATATTTTTAATTATTTTCAATAGGGATTACTATAGATGTAAAATTTACTATTCTAAAATTAATAACACTAAGAAATAGAAACATTGGAATAAATGTAGCAGAGATAAGAAGATGATAAGAAACATAATAGAGATAAATGGTCAAATATAGTAGATCTCCTATATAAATATCCCCCCATCACTTTAAATTATATAAACTAGAATTCTATCAACGTAAAAATTAAAATAGTAATTCTTATATCTCATTTTGCATGAAATTTCAAGGTCCTTAACTAAAAGAACAAATTTTTTCCTTCATTCATTAGGATCCAATTGAGGCACTCAATTGTCATCAAGAAACAGCAAACATTTACCCGCACATTGTGCTCAAAAATATCAATTGATAATTGAAAAGTTTAAACAAAGAGAGTCAATATTAAAACTCCTAACCATACTGAGTTAGCATTACACACTCTTTGAACAAAACACTCTAATAAATTATGTGACCATAATAGAATATAATAGAAAAGAGGAAAACAAAGTGACATAAAAACTGATCCTTAAATGTCAATAAACTATTCCAAAAACATAAGTCTTGAGAAAATTTATAGTAAATTTTTAATAAATTGAAGCTTAGAAAAAATCACTAGTCAAATCTAGAAGATTTAGACACAATGAAACTTAGACAAACATGATCTCAGAGGACAAGACTCCAATATTCATATTTATCTACATTGGAAGTAGTATAAGCTCTTAATAAAATCTCCTAGTTTCACTCCTATGATCTATCCTTCTGATGTTTCCAAAAATAGTTGTTTTCAATCTTCGAATAGTCATCTCTTTTTGAAAGAAAACATTTATCTATTTACTGTTTACATTATTTTTAACCTATAAAATATCAAAATTATTTTTCCATGTGTTAAATCATGTTTGGATTGTATCAATTTTTTTCTGATAAGAGAGTGAAATTGTCTTTCTACTTCAAAAAATCTTGCACATTCTTCATGCTCATATCTTGATCAGAAGGGATCTGGGCATCCTTTTTCTCCAGAATTTAAGATAATATTCAAAGAAAAATTGTTCCAAAAAAACACTTACTTCACAATTTATCATCCAAACTTTAATGTAGACAAGACTCCCATGGACTGTAATTCTCAAAACCTTTCCCCATGTAAAACATTTAGGGCAACATTAGTGATTTATGAGGTAACACACAATGATTCTATTGACTAATTTCTTCGAGAAATAGGAATGTGCGATAAAAAGTTGAACAACCGATGATCAAAACTCATGATCAAAATAACAATGAATCAAAATAATCACTTGTATCTACATCAAGACCATAAATAGAAACTGTTATCTCCTCATAAAAATCTAGTTTGTCTTAGAATCTTGGTTTTTGTTCTTATTCAACTCATGAAAACCCCATTTTATCAAGATTAGAAATTCGATCGAGAAAAAAATCAGTTTTTGAGGCCTCAAAGAACACATATTGTACATAACTAAATCAAATTAAAACATCTTCAAACTAGAATAGACACATAAATCTTCAATTTTGGATCTTCACTTTTGGTCTTCTAAACCATTTCTTAGTTATCCAAACATGATGAAACTTCGATCTGGAGAGTGTACTTTGGAAGTGATGGGTTTCTCATCCTTAAAATTTTCAAGAAATCCAATGTGATCTTGGTCATATTCAAAAATCTCAGCAATGATTGAACATTTCAATATATGTGAGATTAGGATCTTTGTCATAATTAGGTTCCTCATGAGGCTCATTGTTCTTCTTTGATGATGATGATGGTTGACCTTTAAACTCACATAAGATTCATTGATGGAAGTTATCGATAAGAATATTCATAAAAATCCCTAACATTTGAGTTTGATCTCCGACATGAATCTTTAGATAGCACAAGACATCAATATAATTATATTTAGATCTGGTTTTGTCATTGCGGATTCTCGATTCAACCAATGGAACGGGTTCAGTCGACACACTAATAGTATTCATCCTCAAAATCGGTCGGATCTCAGCTAATGTCTAAAAATATTATTTTTTTAGATTCCAATCTCAATATCATTGGAAATATTCTCCAAAATTATATCTCCCTGCTAGCATTAAATCTTGGGTAAAACTCATATTTTAGAGAAATCTGTATAAGATAAATTATATTATGCATAAATTCTATTATGTATATCATCCAAAATTATCTTATGGTATAATCAGTTAAGAAATACAATTAACTTATGTCACTTATGTAAAATATTTTATGCAGTGACATTATCTTAAAAATTAAAAGGATTGTAGCATATTTTTTTCATTATGTGGAAATTTGAGGTAAAATCTCTTATAGGAAATTATCCAATGCGTTGCTTGTTCATTTTTTTCTATGTAGTTATTGTGTTGGTGCCTTAAAATAAATTTCATCATCTACTGTATAAAAAATAAAACAAATTAATGAAAATTTATAAATAACTAAGTACCTATAATAAATATAAACATTTAAAATTGATATTTGAAATAAAATGTGAAAATAAAATATCAAAAAGTTCTAAGAATGAATAAATGAAACTTAAAATATAAAAACCTCTAATTAAAAAAGAATTATAAGATTGATTAATTTATAACAAAAATAAACAAAAAAAAACTATAATTAAAACAAAATTTTACATTTACAATGATTATTTAATTAAATTACATATTTAACAACAATTATCCAAAAACCTAAAAATACTCAATTTTAAGCATATTTCTACATAAAATCATATTAATTTACTTTAATTAATGTGGAAGACATGCAAAAATTAAGATTATATTGGGGGAGAAGTTCTTTTGTACATATGAATGTGGAGAAAATTTCAAGGAACTAAAGTGAAAAAAATAGTCAGTGCACCTATACTTACTTTACCCTACAGTGGGGAAGGGTTTTGGATCTATAGTGATTCATATAAGAAGGGATTAGGATACATCCTTATGAAGAATTATATAGTGATAGATTAGGCCTCACACTAATTAAATGTTCCCAATAAAAATTACCCAACTCATGCTTTGGAGTTAGATATAGTAATTTTTTCATCAAATATATGAAGTCATTTCCTTTTTGAAGTAATGTGTGATATATATACTGATTATAAGAGTTTGAAGTTAATATTCACCCAGAAATATCTAAATACATGCTAGAGAAGATTTTTGGAGTTGAATAAAGACCATGACTGCTCAATACATTACCACCATAGGAAAAAGAACAAGGTGGAAAATTCTTTAAGACAAAAGGATAATTTTAGCTAATCTATGATGAGGATCACAAAATATACAATATTTCAGGATTTACAAGGGATATATTTAGAAATATTGATGGAAGGAGATAAATTTTATGCTCAAATGAGTATTCAACCATCTACTAGGTAACTATTAAACAGGTGAAAAAGTAATATGAATAACTATAAAAGAAGGTGATAAATGTTTCTGAGGTCAGCTATGATTTTGATGTAAAGATACGTTTTAGGAACTGTATTTATGTAGCATTAATACTAGACTTGGAGAAGGAGCTATTGGATAAATATCATAGTTCATCTCTCTTCATTCATCAGGGAAGTGAGAATATGAATAGTGATCTGAAAGAATATTTCTAGTGGGAAAACATGAAGAGAGATATTGCAGAGTATGTATCTTGATTCTTAGTATGTCATCAAGTTAAGGCTGAGAGACAAAATCATTTGGGGATGTTACAACCATTACCCATACCATAATGTAAATGCGAAAACATCACCATGGATTTTTTTCATTGGGCTCCCCTAAATGTCAAAAGTCCACAATGTTATTTGGGTTATTGTTAATAACTTATGATGTTAACACACTTAATTACTATTTTAGATGATTTATCTATTAATCATATTTGTATAATATAAATTTAAGAAGTGTTAAGGTTTTATGGAGTACCGCATTCTATTTTATCATATTCGGATCAGAGGATTACCCTAATATTTTGGTGAGTCTTCAAAAATATATTTATTCAGATTTTTTTAGCATATATTATCATCCTTAGAGAGATATTGAATATTAGGGAACCATTAAAACCATATAGGATGTGTTGAGGTCTTGTTCTATGAATTTCAAATTTTTTGGAATCAACACCTTCCTCTTGTCTCTTATTATTACAACAATATCTTTCACTAGAAAATTGAGATAGATCATTATCAAACCCTCTATGGAAATAAGTGCATAAATCTAATGTGTTATGATTATGTTAGATAAAGAAAGATATTGGGAGCTATGATAACTGAGGAAATGGAAAATAACGTCATATTTATTCAGTAACACATTAAGGCAGCTCAGAGTCGACATAAAAGTCATGTTGACTATCATCAGTAAAATATGAAATTTGAAGTTGGTGATAAGATATTACTAAAAATTTATAAATTTAAAAAGGTTATCATATTCAAAAATAAAAGAAAGTCGACCCCTTGGTATATTGGCCCATTTCAAATTTTTTATCAAGTAATGATTGTAACATATCACTCGGTGCTTCCATTGAACCTATCTCAAGTTCATGATGCATTTCATGTATCTCTCCTGGGGAAGTACATACCTTATCTTTAACATGTACTAAACAGAGAGGTTGTAAAACCAGAGCATGAAATTTTCTATAAAGAACAATAGGTCGAAATCTTTGACTGTAGAGAAAAAGTGCTACATAACAAGACTACTCACCTGGTTAAAGTTCTCTGGAGGAATCATAAATTCAAATAAGCTACATGGTAAACCAATTATGTGATGAAAAAAACATATAATCATTTTTTTATATCATAGTGATGGAATTTTAAGGTTGAAATTAAATTTATGGGGGTTGAATGTAATATCCTAAGATTTATTAATATAGTTTTTAAACTAAATTTAATTTCTTTGATGACTTATGACACACGCAACCCTGAGTCTAAATGAATCATACTATAGTATATTTTTATAACCTACATTTTAAGTTGGTGGTATTAATTAGAATAAACACCTTTTAAAAATAATTATAATGTTTTTAGATAAATAAAATATATTTATAGTAAAGTCTTTAAATGCTTCAAAAAATTAATTTTTCCTTAAAAAAGGATTTTATTACTTTTTTTGAGAAAATAATATAATTATTTTATCCAATTTCAGAAAATTTATTTGAAAAATGAACTTAATTATTGAAATCAACATGTAAAAATTATCTTAGGGTGAATTTTTTATAATTCTCTGAAAAGATTAAATTCTCAATGAATAATGAATATACTGATTTTAATTGAAAACTATTTTTTCCATTAAGCATTTAAAAAGTTATATTTTTTAAAGTATTTTTAAATTAATATTCGTTCATTTATATTATTAATTATAAAATTATGTTCATAGTGATTAATTTTTTGTGGATTTTGGTATAAAAATTTTGTATAATTAAGAACCATTTTTCTCTTGAAAACTCTTTTCCATCGCGTTATTCAAGTTCATTTAAAATTAATTTCTACCTATTTTAGAGATTGAATTTGATAAAATAGATTTCATATTTAGAATAATCATGAAAAAACATTAATAATACCACTTTCATTGTTGGTTATAATGAATAGTAAAATAATAAAAATTTGTCATCAGGGTTCAGGTCAAAACGAGTTTACTGGGGGTTAAACCGAGTGATAAGGGTAAATTTTCCAATTTAACTTGTCTAAATCCTATTTTATGGTCATATTTCAACCTCCTTATATATCATATTTAAATATATGGCCATTTGAGAACATTGTTTTTAGAATGGCATTATTATATTTTAATCTTTTAATAAATTCCAAGTGTGTCCCCACCCCCACTTATAAAAGGATACCCATAATTTATCTTCTTTACACCAATTTTATCCTTCAATATTGACCTAACCACAAAACAATACCTTATAAAATTCCCTATCCACGAATTATATGTTCTGGAATTTATGAAATAGCATTCCAATGATCCTTAAGAAAGGATGTAAAGGAGGCTAATCGAAGAAGAGGTAATCATCATACCCAACCTCTATAAATTTATTTCTTCTTTTATCTCCTCTAAATATGCGGTATTATATGTAAAATAATAACTTCATTATCCTAAATATACTAAAATTTTATTATGATTATGGATCTATAATACCCTTAAATTCTGTGAAATATTTATTTTTTGAATTAATTTAAATCTTTTTGATATTTTTCATTTAATGAAAAATTGAATATAGATTTTGTTTTACAAAAGAACTAAGTTTTTCTTGTGTAATATGAACCACCAAGTTAATCATGTTCTATATGAAACACTCAGATTATATTCCGGTACAAGGAATTATTTTTTCCTTTTTTTCACACAATTATGAGTTCTTTCAATAGCTTGCATTACACGCAAGACTATGGTTTACCAAACTAAAAAATAATATTATTATCATTATAAAAAATTATTATAGTTACCACCTAGACATTGAAATGGAAATTAAAAATAATATTAGCTAAATTATGAAAATTTGATTTAAGCATGTATATAAAATTAATCTTTTATTTATCAATTATCTAGAAATGAAAGTAAGCACTATTTTTAAATAAAGAAATTTCTTTTCTAAGAAAACTATTTTTCAATGGACAAACACCATTTTGTCTCAATAAATTAAAAAAACACTATTTATGTATATTTTTAATAAAATTGATATATTAAATATTAAATAAAATTTTTCAACACCCAACTAATAGATTTGATATGCATAATATAATAATATATCCAATTATATGAATAAAAAGATATATGTTTCAAAAGGGTCATTTTACTGCCTTTTAATGGAGAACTCATTTTAAATCTAATTCATGACACTTAAAACTTTTAAATGAAAAAATAAACTTCATTTTTTAAATCTTAATATAAAATTTTACTTTAGTATAACCTTTAGTATTTTTCTGATAAGTTTCATGTTTTGATGAATAGTGAAAAATACTAATTTTTAATTGAAAATAACTTTTTCATCGAAATAATTTATTGTGTAAAATTATATATTTGATTAGTTTTATAGAATAATTAGATAAAAAAATTTAATTTAATACAATTTAGTTCATTATAATCAATTTTAAAATCAAAGTGTATATAAAAACATTTCGATATTTTTGACATTTTCACTTTAAAAACATGTCTTCTCATTCTGTCAATAAGATTAATTTTAAATTAATTCTGGAAAATTCTGTGTTTTGAATTTTGAAAAATTTATTTCATATCTTTAGTCAAAATTTCTAATTTTAGTAATTAATACCCTTTTATTTTTAGAGAATATGAATAGTAACTTTAGTAATTTTTATTACCACGGTTAAGGATAAATCGTGCAATTAAGGGTAAAACATAATATTATAAATATTATAAAACTAACCTAACACTTGAAAAAATGTTATTTTATGAATTTAATTTTACCCTTATCACATAAGGTTAAAAGTTAAATTTTTTAATGGACACATGTTCATTAAAATAACTTAAATACTATTAAAATCAAAGAGAGTGACAAAATGTCACACTCTTACTTTTAATAATTACAATATTCTTAATATGGGGTTAAATAGAATATATTATAGACAATATATATTATTATTAAATATAAATATTTTTTATACATCATAGAAATTTATTTTTAATTTTATAGAAAAAAAATAATTATCATAAATAATTACAATATGGTGATGTAGTAATTATTCAATTAATGAAACAATCAATTAAATGATATTATAAATATTAAAAGAAATATAATTTGTCTTAATTAATGTTATAAACAAATTTTATAGGTAAATATTACATGTTAGTGGTGTAATAAATTAATTTGTTCTAAGTTATATTGTTTTAATGATTTTTCAAAATTCAAAGTATTGAATAGTTTCAAAATTCACACTTATGATATTTTATAAAAAAATATATTAATAAATTGTTTATATATAGTAAAAATAATAAAAAAGAATAAAGGGGTGATATATATCCTAAAATGTCATAAATTTCCCATTATGGTCCAATTTTAACTTTATAATATAAAATTACATCCACTTAATATTGAAAATTTTGTTACCATAGTCAAAATTAAAATGGATTAACTAAGGGTTAATCAAAATGATAAAGTTTAGAAATAATATCAAAAAATATTCTAAAATATACTAGTTGATGATATTACAACCTTATATTATCTTATCTTTTAATAAATGGATTTTTTTTGGAATTTTTAATTATAATTAATTTATTATAGATTAATATTTTGAGAAATTTTAAAAGTTCCCATCACCTCAATTATAAATGGGAACCTCTTCTTCTCTTTTACTAACACTTAAAAACCTATCTATTTCAGCCAAAATATATCTAAATATCTTAAAAAATTCCCTAAATTCATCATAGAAGCCATAGTTTGGGCATAAATTCATCCAAAGAAGTCCTTTTGTGCAAATCAAAAGAAGATACTCAAAGAAGAGGAAACATTCAACAACAAATATTGTTATTTTATTTATTCCTTGAACCCCTTAATTTTTCAGATTACATTATTATATAATAAAATTATTATACAAAATATAAGGATATTTTTTATTATAATTTTTTTAACTAAACATAAACAAACTTCCATCTAATAGGTAATGAACTTACCGCTCTTGTGGACGGTGAATTACTGCCTCATGAAACGATGTTGTTTATTTTTCCATTACCAGCTCTCATGGTTGGGTGTAATGATGGAAACTCTATCATTATAGAATAAATATGATATTTATGATGTACTTACGATTATATAATTATTATATGAAACATATTTTCATGATTTTCATTTTTTGTAAGTATGATAACTTCGTTTGTGGATATGTGGACTACCGCATTCTCAAAGCGATATGATTCATTCACACATTACATGGAATGTATTATAGATGGTTTTAGTGAAAATATATGATATATATGACATAATAATTCCACAATAATGATATTATATATATAAATATATTTAATTTAATTTATTTCTTTCTATACGACAAGAAAATTGAAACAACATTCATGCGTAAGTACGACCTACCATATTAATAAACAGTGTCTTTTATTTTATATATTTTATAAATTACTATAAATAATTATATAATGAATTTATATTATATTTATATCATGTTTATCATTTTTTTATTACAAAATCATGATATAAGTAAGAGGAACAAAAATATAAAAAATCTAACACATGCATAAATCAAAGAAGTTATTACCAGAAACATAACTTTAACATGGAATTGTTAATAAATTGGGAATATAAGGCCATAATTAAATCATATATGGTATAATATAATTGATTTATGTTCTATGATATATTTATATAAAACTTATATTTATTATTCATGATGTTTTCATTAGTACTACGAGAGTCAAGACATAACGTAAGAGATTTTTGTCTCACTTTTATTTTTGTGGGACACATGGCTTATACAAGACTTGTTTCTTCTAAATGGTGTATATAATTCCCCTGAATTTATTTTATTAGTATTATACTGAATATTATGGTTTTTATATATCCATATTATTTTATTTCTTTCATAGGCCATACGATTTGAATGATTGTAATGTGGTAAGGGGATTTCGAGTCTCACTTTTATTTATGTGAGACTTATTCCATATTCACCACTCGTTTCTTTTTTTGGGTGTATATATTGACCATGAGTGTAATATTTTATACTTAATAATAAATTTATTGGTATTAAAATATCCATTTTAGGATCTCTCTTTCATGGGGTTTATATTTCAAGAGTTACAAAATCTGTAATGTAATTTTGTCTCAATTTTTTTTCTTCGAGACACATGTTATGTTATGCACCTATATTATATTACAATGTGTCTATATTGACCTTTGAAATTTTATATCATGAATATAATTATCTTCATGATATTTTACACTTCATGTAATTTTATTCTATTTCATTTTTGAAATATGTGTTCATTGGAAATTATGTTTTCTAAAAATGTTTTAAAACTATTTTAAATGATCTATTGTGAATTTTAAAGGAAAAGGATTTCAAAGATGTTTAAAATGGTTTTAAAATATTCATTAATAATTTTTAATGGTTATTTTAAATCAAAAATGTTTTTCAAAATGTTTTGTTAATTGATTTTTTTTTTAAAATGGAAGGGATATTTTCCTCAAGAATTATTTCATTTGATCTTTAAAAATCATTTTCCATCTATGATAACATTATTTAATGTTACTTATGATTTATTGGGGTTATGATTCAAGGATTATATCCACATCATTTATATGGTTTATTTATGGTTATGATAAATGATTTATGTTCTTTTGGCACAGATATGTATGGATTTCATTAATTTAAGGGTGGGACCTATATCTCCCTTCAATGAATTGGGTAAAGATTTATGTCTTTTGAGATAATGATGGGAAACAAGTCAATGGGATTGATCCACTATGGGAATATAGAGAAACTCAATCCACTATGGGAAGAGGGGGAAACCCAATCCACTATGGGAAGATGGGAAAACTTGATCCCTTATGAGGAAAAGACTATGACTGGGGATGGTGGTGTGTCACACCTAATAGGTATAGTCCCCATGAAGTGCTCTGTTAAATTTTGGAAATGTGTCCTGACTTATAGGGAATGATATTACATGTTTATTTGTCTGCCCCAAATTCCTTGTATTATTCTTATATTATGATTTCATGGATTATTCTTTTTATTTACTCCAGATTAGTGTCCTATGAACTTCTATTATTTATTCCATGACTCATGTATATTATATTTGATATAAAATTATGATTATATTATATTAAGATCATGTTCTAATACCCTTATGTTCATGATTATTCTTCCATACCTCCCATGATTACTTTTACTGAGAATATAATATCATCCTATTTTTTATGTTTTATTTTCCATAGCTTGTAGATAAACATTTTAGGTAGGGGTGATAAAGGGTAAGATCGTTTTGGGAAACATTGAAGATCTTTCACCAGACTTGAAGTTTGTGTTCCAAGTTTCCAATGGAATTAAACTAATACATTCTTTGGGAATGTGTTTGTTTAATGTATGAAATGTTATAAAAAAATAATGTAATATCCATGTATTAAAATCAGGGTTTATTATAGGAACCACCAATATCCCCCCTCTATTCCATCAAATGGGATGTGGAAGTATCACTTATGTGCACTTGTAGACTACCGCATTCACATAGTGATATAATTAATTTTCCACAACCAAGTTTATTGGATGATTATTTTTATGTGTTTAATTTTATACACGGTATTTATGGAATAATTATTCTTTTGTAATTATGATAACCTATCTACCTTTTTACTGTCCAATCCATTGTAAAATGATAACATCGCTTGTGCGTACATCTGGACTACCACCTCCATGACGTGATGCGATTAATTTTTTGATTATCCTTTACATGGATGGTGATAAGAATATATTTAATGAATATATATGATATGATAATAATTCTACAAATTTTAATATTTATTTACCTTGTTTCATTCCATCTGTCTAAAATTTCAAACAATGTTCATCCGTACATACAGTCTACCATCTCCATGAACAGAGTAATCCATTTTTGTTATCTACCTTTTATAGATAAATATATATATATAATAAATATATATTATATTTATATCATGATTAACATTCTAGAGATGATGTAACCATGAATCAAAGTACAGGGACCGGAACTACCAAACAAAAACTCTCATGAAAAATGAAATAGTTAACACACAGAAATAGTGATTTTAATAAGGAATTATTAATAAATGGGTGTTGAAATGTTATAAGTTGATAATATATGATATTATGAGTATGTACATGATTTTTAATATAATTATAATAAATTTAAAATTATTATAAAGTATTTCATAGTTCTTTCTTAGTAAGACAAACTTAAGTTAGGGGATATATGTAACAAACTTATTGTTTAACAAATTATTTATAATTAAGTTTCCAATAATAAAATTTCATGATATAAATCCTGATAAAATCATAAATTTTCTTATCCTTTAGTTATTTCTGGATATTAAATGGGTTTCTTTCATTTTCCAATTTTGATAACTCGAGAGACTGAAAGAATGTTTTTAAGGAAAATCTATTTTATTTAACTCTTTGCTTGAAAATAATTTTTCTTTTATATGCATGTTTTCTAAAGATATTTCTAAGAATATTTTTACAATTCTACTATGATATTTTAATGTTATTTTTACCCATATTTTACTTTTTTAAATTTTTTTTAAAACAAATCTTATTTTTATTTTCAAAATGATGTACTTTCTATCGAAAATGTAAAAGGAGAAATTATTTTAATGTACACATTATGAACATAATTTCCCACCATTATAATCGCGCAATGCTTTGAAGCTTCCATTACTAGCTTCCAAGGTTCCTTTTAAAGAAAAATTTTTATTTAATATTTGATTAATTTTTAAACTCTAAATTAGTCATTTCAAATTGAAAAGGTAAATTTCATAAAGAAATGTTTCAAGTGATGTTTTAAAGGTGTTTTTCATCTAGTATGACATACTTTAATGTTATTGTGAATATGATCCAATGATATCATACTTATTATTTATTTGGCTGATTTATGGTGATAATATTTTTATGAAAACTATTTATTTCGAACAGTTTATTCAATGATGAAATATTTAAATGCTTATGAAACTTGTTTCCTTTTCATAGGTTATGATATGATGAATGTTTTATGATCTTATGGAACAAATATGTATAATTTTTATTATGGGACTGTAGGATTGGATATATATATATATCCCTCTAATTAATTAGGTTAATATGAATATCTCATGAGATAATAAGGACTAGAATAAGGAGTGAAACCTATTTTGTAGGGGAATGTTTCCACTATAATAGTCCTGGGATTGAACATTGACTAAAGATGTAATGGAATGGGGAGTGAACCCTCTTCACTATGATATTATTTCTAGTGAACCCTTACTAAGAAAATGATTTTCCATACTTATTTTTATGCCCTGAACTTATGTATTATTCTGATGTTATGCTCTCATGGCTTATGTTCTTCGATTATTTATGATTTATGTCTTATGAACTTCCAATCCTTATGTTAGGACTCATGTTTATGATTAGAGAATTATTTTATATGATTTTCAAAGGTAAATATCATGTCACTAGTGTAGAAAACTTTTTTAACACCAGTTGTTTTTATTTTTTAACTCAGTTTTTAGCTAACGTTATTAAAGGAGATGTTATAAATATTGTTTTTTATGCCAGTTATAAAAATCCAACATTATAAATCTATAGTGGAACTAATATTTTACGTTAGTTATTTAACAACTGATGTGGTAGAAAATTTATTACGTTGGTTATTTAATAACCGGCATTAAAAATGGTTCCAGATGTAGTTTTTTTACGTCAGTTATTTAATAATCGATGTAATAAAAAATCTACCACGTTGGTTATTATATAACCAACATCAAATACCATGAATTTGAAGCATTTTTTACATCAGTTTTTTAATAACCAGCGTGAAAAAAGCTTCAAGAAGATGTTTTCCACAATGTTTATTTAATAACCAACATAAAAATATTATACAAAGTCAGTTATAAAATAACATACATGGAAAACAATTCAGGGTGATGCTTTTAATGAAGGTTATTAAATAACTAACTTAAAAAACATTATACCAAATATGATTTTTTATAACCGGCATGGGAAACCATAAACCAATCATTTTTTACATCATTTATAAAATAACTGACATAAAACCCAATTTTTTAAAAAAATACTCATGAAACCATTCCTCTGAACTGCCGAAGCAGACCTGAAACTAGAAGAACCTGAACAAAACAAAACCAAAAACTTGACCAAAACCATACCAGAGAAACAAGAAGAACTAGATTGAAACAATAAGAACCAATATTAAAATTAAAAATTCACATTTATAACATTTAAAACTTACAATATCAACAACAAACAAACCTAGATCCAACAAAATAACTACCAAATACACATTTACAATTACAAAACTCAAAATTAAATTTTACCCTAGAAACAAACTAAAATAAAATCAAACATGTAAAATAATTTGACCATTATACTTGTAACTGTTTGACCTCTTGAGAACTATAAGTCTGAGGGTCATAAAATAGCTACAAATTAAATGGAAAGTAGTTAACATGTATAATTAATAAATCAAATGAAATATTATGGAAAGGTTTATAAGGAAGTAAAACCTCATAAAAATTAAAAATTCTTACAGTTGTAATTATTTCATACATAAATATTAACCTATAATATCTACAATCAATGACACCTTGATGTTTATGAAATTTCTATTTAAATGAATTTTTCAATTCAAAATATCATTTTTATATAATACATCCAAAATGTACAAATAAGAAATGAACATTTACCTTTACTTTTACATTTTTTATCTTGGAACCCTTTTTATTTATGGTTTCTAAAAAGTAGGCACATACAATGTTATAAAATAGTATGAATGAGATAAATTTATAATTAATTATAATATAAAAAAATATTAATAAACTTAAACATACTTTTCCAAAATATTCTTAAAAAAAAATTCACACATCGCCATGGATAGAGCATATCCAATAAAGTTTTTTCTCCCTTGGACAAAAAACACCTAACATAAAATGGTCTCTAATGTAAAATAAAATTTAATTTTATAGGTTTTTATGATAAAATATAAAGAACACTTTGTGAGATATATGTTTCATACCTCTCACATCAAGGAATCATCCAACACTGCATGATTGTATTCTATTCAAATATTTCAGCAATATAAATTATTCTTTATTCCTCATCCAATGCATGTGCTTCAGGGAAAATAAATTGCAGTTCCATGAATCCATAAAAAAATTTATACTCATTATACTCACACATGTTATAAAGATACCTAATAAAAACATATATAACTATACATTTTTAATAAATTCAACATAGTGAAAGAAATGTGTTAAGATTTACATGGAAAAAATTTCACCAAGTTGTTGCCCAAATTATATCCAGTTTCAAGCTTCATGATATCAGTTTTAATAATACCCACATCTATTTCACATATACAAACACGAGCTTCCATTGGGAGCATATAATAAGCCCCCAAAAAATTTGAATATCTTGATAATCTCTCAAGACTTCTAGAATTTGTATCTGATGCCATAGCCATTTATCTTTGTTGTTTCCTATACAATATTTCTTTACCTTTAAATTATTCCTATAAATAAATAGATAGATAT
This sequence comes from Viscum album, assembly GCA_963277665.1. Classification (NCBI taxonomy): domain Eukaryota; kingdom Viridiplantae; phylum Streptophyta; class Magnoliopsida; order Santalales; family Viscaceae; genus Viscum; species Viscum album. The sequence continues at coordinate 1,837,980,104 of OY728161.1, forward strand.
ATTAATTTTAAAATTTTAAAACAAATTTAATACAAAAATAAAGTAAAAGATATAACATACACATACCTCTATGGTAATGGGTCGCATAAGTCTAGATGGCCAAACTAAAAAGTGGCTGATACTTTGTCCTATTATCATCACCTCATCTGTAGGTAACGGTAACTGAGTTGATAAATCTATAATATCCCGTATAGTGACCCTATTCTACTCTACCTATAACTTTTAATGATTAATTGTATCTCTTATATAATATATCATCCCATATGCAACTATATGATGGTGGGGATCATCAACAAACAACTCACAATAACTAGGATGTTTTCGAGGAGGGGTGTAAGAGTAGGATAAAAATGGGGTCCACAGGTTGAGGTGGAGGATAAATAATGGGGTCTAGAGGTGGGGGAGTGGGAGATGCTCGTGGATGTGGAGGATAAATAATAGGGTCTGCAGGCATAGGTGGAGGAGTTGGAGCGGTAGTATGAAATTGTCTTTGCATGTCTTCAAAAATAGACTGTACCGATGCTCTGATATTTTCCTCCATCATCGCATTAATATTATGAAATTCAAACACTAAATATTCTACTTGTTTTTTTATATATACCCTCAATGTAAGAAGCTGAAGAATGTAGAAACACTTTTCTTACTGATACACCCATCAGGTATCCTCGTACACGACCCAGGTGTTCGGGCTTTCCCTATAATGTATATAAAATATCATTCCTCTCAAAAGCTATAAAAAACCAATGTGTGATAATCTCCTAAATATAATCCTGTGTGAATTAATTAAAAAATTATGTGATGTTTCAAATTATATAAAAAATATAATTCACTTAAATAAATAAAATAAATATCTTACAATATTCTCAGCTACGATCCTCGATTCTTCCGTAAGATATTGCCCCTTTTTTCTTATCTGAGCCCTCTTCCATTTTTCATATCTATATAAAAGGGATGGAGGGGAAACCTCTCCAGAGCTTGAAGACTCAACTCTATGTTTTTGTAATTTTTCCTCCATCATTTGTTCTTCCAATAAATTATACCCTCCCCAAGATAAAAAAATGAGGGTATACATTTTTATATTGGATATCCTAAAGATATATCCTTATTTTTTGTAAATTAAGAATAAAAAATCATTAAAAATCATTAATAATATCAGTAATATAAGAAAAATTATAAAAGTTTACATTTCAATTACCAAAAATGATTATTTTCTTCTAATTTCAACAAATTTTTTACATTTTTCCTTCATCTATAAAAGGATATATATGACATGGATTGTCATATTTCCTATGACTAAAAATGAAATCATATGTGAGGGTTGATTTGAAATACCTCCATCTCCTAGCATCCATCGATAAAAAAAATTACAAACTCCTCTAATGTTAATAATATCAAATGTCATCTAATAAAGAAGATGTAAAACATATTATATTTTAAAAATTTAAATATTAGTCAAACAATAGTAAAATATCTTACCAAAATTGTCTCTCAAAACTAAGATAGTGTCATTTTCCCACACTTTTCCAATCATTATACAAAATTATTACTTTTCTTTTACCCTGTGATGATATAAAACTCTTAAAATATTTTGCATTTGGACCTCTAGGAATATAATTCTCATCAAAATATATAACTATTATAGGGCCCTAGCAATGGGAAAGTGATATTTTTGGTAAACATGTGCAACCACGTTTACCAACTCTTGAACTCTTCTTTATCATTGTGGGAGCACATGAAGAAGTTTGGGGAATATCATGAAGAGCATGTGAATGTTCCTCCCAAGAAGTATAATCATGTATCTCAACTCTAGAATTATGTGGTCGATCAACTAATTTATCGGTCATTATCCTTTAAATAAAAAAACAAACATTAGTTCACAAATATACAATTTAAAATATTACAATAATAATGTAAAAAATGAAAAACTAAACTAAGTTATGTAATAGTAAACATTTTAGGCAAGGTAATCACAGTGAACATGGTAAACATGGTAACCATGGTAAACATGGTAACCATGGTAAACATGGTAAACATAGTAACCATGGTAAAAATGGTAAAATTGGTATGGTAAATTTCATTCAAAAAAATATATAAATATATAAGTTACGTAATAGTAAACATGGTAAAATTTGGAAATCATGGTAAACATGGTAAAAATGGTAAAGTAATTGTCATTCAACAAAATCAATAAATATATAAGTTAAGTAATGGTAAACATGGTAAACTACACAAAACTAAACTAAAATAAACAAACATTTCTACTCATTAGTTTTGATACGCATTTTAATAAAGAAAAAATTATAATATCTAACATTTTATCAAATTAATAAATGTCAAAGAGAAATAAACCTATGTTACTTGTAATATTAGTAATGTACAAATGGATTTTTTTCTCCAAATTCTTTTTTCATGATCATTCCTTATGGAACAGACCATGTCAACAACATGATCATCATTATTTTCTGCTAATATTTCCATAGAATTAGGGATATCTCATAAATTATCATCTTCGTTAATCTGATCCTCACCAACATATTATTTTTTCCTTGTAAAACAATAGACAATTTCATATCTTATTGATCAAAAATATAGAAAATATTTTTTTCATGTGTGGCTATTGTAAAAAAATCCATTATGCCTTCCAATCTATTCATATTAACAACTATCATTCTAAATTCATCATGTCTGACACTGTTGTTACTAATAAACCATTTTAAGTTAAACATAAGAACATTAATTTTAAAGTAATCAACCTACCATATTTCATCAATGACTCCATAAAATGAACATGGTGTAAAAATTGGGTTTTTTTCTTTAGAACTCAAAATATGCACCGCTTCGGAAAACACCAATACCCCACTATTCTAAACTACACTTATATTTTCTTGAGCTTTTGTATGAAATGTATATCCATTAATGTCATATATGGACCATGTTATCACATTTAAACTTGGATCACCCACTAACCATCTTAATGTCTTTGATGCATCTGATCAACTAAGTAGGGTTTTTTAAGCAATGGAAAAAATGTTTTGTTATAATCATTCAAAATCCATATTTCTTTCTTCTTTGGATGAAATTGTTTCAAATCATTAAAATAAAATGTGATATACGTTTGAGAATCAGATATGTTATTCAAGATTTATAAATTTACCTTGTTCATCTATTCAGCTGACAACGATTTGACTTTCAAGCCACAAATCCCCTTTCCCTCATTATTAACTCGTTCATGGTGAGATGGAGGCAAACCAATGTGCTCTTCCACAGATAGATAGCTTGTAAAAAACTCAACAACCTCCTCAGAAATATACTTTTTAGCGATGGAGGATTCAGGTAGATATAGATTCTTAACATACCTCGTCAACATTTTTATATACCTTTCATAAGGATACATCTAACGAAGATATACAGGTCCACAAATCTTTATTTCTTGAACCAGATGAACCATTAAATGCACCATTATATCAAAACAATATGGATCAAAGTACATTTTCAATTGAAAATTAATATAAATTTCATCCTTTTCCAAAATGTTCAAAGTATACACATCAATCACCTTATTACAAATTGAATTTAAAAAATAACATACCTTCAAGATAGTCTTTCTGACATGGATGGGAAATATTTCACGCAATGAAACTCGTAGAAGTTCTTGCATCATGATGTGATAATCATTTGATTGGATACCTGTCAACTTCAAATCCTTCAAAGAGACAAAAAAATTTCCATTTTAAGAATAACCTTGTGGCATTTTGATATCATGAAGACACTGGAAAAACTAATTTTCTCCCTCTAGGATAATGTATGACATGTCGGGGGAACAACCATTCTCTTGTCATTAGGAGTGAGAGATAACTCCAAAACCATTCCCTTTAATAGTATGTCTAATCTTGAATTCAACCCATCTTTAGTATTTCCTTTAATATCTAATAATGTTGCAATCAAACTATCATAGATATTCTTGTCTACATGCATGACATCAGTATTATGTTCCACTTCATGATATCTCCAGTATAGTTTCTCGAAAGATATTGACCATTTCTTCCCAATATGTCTATCATTACCATATTTATATGTCTTTCCCAATGTCACATCAAGTTTTTTCACCCTCTCAAAATACTCATCAGTATATAAAAGTTTTTTAGAAATATAAAATTCTTAAAATCCATTTAATTCCTTTTTTAGTTTTCTATAAGATTGATCCATAGGCAAAAACTTTCGATGTCCCATGTATACTTTTTTCTCCCATAATGAATTTGAAAATATGAGGTATGTTTTTTGAGAATTGGACATGCTTTATGCCCCTAACAGTGTATCTAGACAAATTTCCATGCACTGGGAGGTCTTTTATAGTAAACATAAGCACTGCATGCAGTTAAAAATATTAAATTTTATAAGAATCATAAACCCTAATACCATCCTCCCATAAAAGTTTCAAATCATCAATCAATGGTGAAAATAAAACATCAATATCATTTTTGGGTTGCTTTGGACCATAGATCATTATACTCAACAAGACATATTTTCACTTCATACAAACTTCAGGATATAAGTTGTAAATTAACAATAAAACAGGCCATGAACTAAGTGTGTTACTGAGGCTTCGATATGGATTCATTCCATCTGTGCACAACCCAAGTCAGATAATTATAATTTCATTTTCAAATTTAGGATACTGCTCATCAATTTTCTTCTATTGTGGACAATCAGCTGGATGACGTATCTTTCCATCACATATCTTCTCATCGACATGCCATATTAACCTTTTTTCATCAGGTGAATTAGCAAATAAACGTTTCAAATGATAAATTATAGGAAGATACCAAAATACATTGACAAGGATCTATGTAATCTCAACATCAGCCTGTGATTTTTCTTTCAATTTATACCGTGATATCCCATATTTATGACACTCTGAAAGAAATTTATATTCCTTTGTATATATCATACAGTCATTAGAATATGCATGTATTTTCAAGTATCCCAATGCCATCCTGCATAATATTTTCTTCACCTTATAATGTGAATCTGGAAGATCGTTGTCTTTTGGAAGAATGTATTTCAAAAATTGTAGCAGATCTGTAAACTCATGTCACTCTATCCATGTTTTGCCTTCAATTTGATCAATCTTAACACCACCGATAAAACAATAAAATCAATACAACCAGGATATAATGGTTTTTTAGAATCACCATATAAATTCTCAATTATCGGTTCTATCTTAATTTGTTCTACAGCCATATAATGAATCATTTCTTTAATTTCATTGGAGTTACCATATTTCAAATCATCATCATAAGTAGATCTGACATTCTGTCCAGTTTCACCATTCCAAATCCAAGGGATGTAACTCAGATTAAAACCATAAAAAATCAGATGATCTTTGATCTCTGTACTTTTCAAATTCTTTATATTCAAACATTTCAGGAATAGACAGAAAAATATGTTGTTTATTGGAACAATTCGTTTAGAAAATTCCAAAAAAGTCATCAACACCATACTTATATTCATTTGTCACGACCCGTCCTCGGGGCCCGTGCCGTGACTACCCCAAGCCCGCCTTCCATAGGCCAGGGGCTGGCGACTAGCACCAAAGGCGTAAATCCCGATAACTGGGAAGGCATTGCCTTTATAAAAGTAACAAAAAACCACAGAGTACAAGCGGAAGTAAAACACTAAGTACAAAAAGAAGTGCTAAAAAGTAAATGGGCCAGAATACAAACCCAAAAGAAAGTACAACTACAACTGAACAAAGTAAAACAGAAAAAGACAACAGATGGAGGGACTGAAGCGGCTCCTGGGTCGTCCTCCTCGGATCCTACCTGAAGGGTAGGTACAGATGGCGCAGCTCCTGGATCGTCCACCACGAATCCTACCTGAAGGGTAGGTACAGATAGCCTCCATAGTGCTCTCGTCCGTCAACCTCCTCCGAGTGTCGTATCGCCATGAAGTCCACCTCCGGACACTGACTTGTCGTGTAGTACACCTCCGGGTACCGTCCAGTCCTCGAACACTCGGCCTCCGTCAGCACTGCCTGTCGTCTGCAACCAACACAACGAGGTGCGGGCATAGCCCGTGCAGGGGTGAGTATAACGATACTCAGTAGGGACCCCGAGACCCTCAAGGTCTCACTAAATCCAACAAGGATAACCACAAGAAGATCTAAACAGATAAACTCTACTTAGGTATATGCCCATACATATACCTAAGTTATCAAGTAACCCATCTCAATCATGAGGAAACACAAAGGTCAAAAGTCTCAGCTCAAACCAGGATTTTCATTATCGAAACCGTAACTACTGAAGAGCTCCGTCTCTAGAGTGTGCAGTGGTCCTGTCACGACTCCGAGGTACTGCTCACTAACCTAAGACTGCTGAGGTACTCCTCCTGTCGAGTACCGCGGGCCAGCCACCCAAACACAGTAGTGCTTCCCGCCGAGGTATGTCACTCAAACACAGTAGTGCACACCCCCTAGTAGCCTGCAGAGGTACTCTCCGGACGAGTACCGCGGGTCTGCACTATCACACAGGTAGTGCTCCGTCCGCCATGGGTCTGCACCCAAACAAAGTAGTGCTCCGTCCACTGGGCTAGTCGACTCACTCCAAGTCGAGTCGGTCAAGCAGTCGTCAGGTCTCAGTCGGCTACACGGTCTCCGTACTCTGCACGCTCGTCTCTGGGAGGGTCCGCTCCACGAGCTGCAAGTCGATACTCCAAGTATCTCAAGGTCCCACGAAGAAGTATCTCAAAGGACCACCTCGTCACAGGGGGCTCAATGCAACAGACGGCGCGTCGATCGGACGCCCGGTCTGTGAGTTATTAGCCTTTTCATCCCAGGGGCCCGGTTGGTTTCGTGAGTGAACCAAACCCAGCCGTATCTCAAATGTACCCCGAGCTCTCATAGGGTATACTCATAGGGACCGTTTCTCAACGAGATCGTCAACGCCGCTGACGGTTCGTCAAACGGACGTCCTGTCTGAGAGTTATCAGCTTTTCCGTTCCAGGGGCCCGGTTGGATTTCGGGTGCGATCCAACCCAGCCACTACCAACTGTATCCAAAACTCGGGCGAAGGATGCCAAAAGTTCTGTATCGTCAACAGGAACTCAACGCAACAGACGACGCGTCAATCGGACGCCCGGTCTGAGAGTTATTGGCGTTTTCGTCTCAGGGGCCCGGTTGGTTTTTAAGGCAAAACCAACCCGACCGTACTCCACCTGCGCCCAAACCCCGGGCGGAGTGAGCCAAAAGATCCGTCTCACTAAGAGGAAACTAACAAAGCTGACGGTACGTCAATCGGACGTCCGTAGCTCATGATATGAGCGTTTCCGCTCCGAGTTTCCGGTTGGTTTCGTGTACGAACCAACCCGGCCGAACCCAAAGTATTCCGAAACCTTGAGTGAGACAAACCAAAATGACCGTCTCGCTCCAAGGATTGTGTTGCCGCTGGCGGCGAGTCGTTTGGAGGCCCGTAGCTCAAGTTACGGGCGTTTGAACGAAAGTCGTCCAAAGACGGGGGGTCCGGGCCCGGGCCGACCCGGCCCGACCCCCCCTGGTTGGCCCGAACCGGGTCGGGTCCGACCCGGTTGGCCCGGCCAGGGCCGGTCCGGCTCGGCTCGGCCGAGCGGCCGTCGCGGGAGAAAGCCGCCACCCCACGTGGCACCCCCGCGGCACCCGCGGGGTGTCGGCCAGACAGCCGGACACGCCGCGTGACAACCCCGCGGCACCCGCGGGGTGTCGCGCTGGACACCCGCGGGGTGCCGCCGCCTCCGGCCACCGGCGCCGCCGCGCCGGCGACCCGCGCCACCACCGGCTTCTGCGGGCCGCCGGAGTCGCTCCGGTGGCCCGTTTTCCTTCCCGTCTGCGCCGTTGTTCCTCCCGTGTTCCGTTCTTTACTGCGGGATCATCAAACACCCGTTGCGGCACGTTCCGTCGTCGCCCGCCAAATCCGCAAAACACGAAGAACGACGGAGGGTTGTCGGGCCGTGTTCGTTTGGCCCGCACCCTCCGCGTTAGATATAAACAACGGGAGAAAAAATAAAATGTTCAACACATAAACCAACAATTTTAATAAAATAAAATTGTTTCTTTGATTTCGGTTCTTTAATTTTTAAAGAACTTTCACGGAAATAAATAAAAAAAAGGGGGGTAAATCCCAAAATAAATCCCTACCTCGCCGTCGCTGTCGGATGCGAGGTCGTCGCGGAATTGACCGTCGCGGAAGGAGGTGATCGTCACACCGCGGAAGGGCGTCGCGTCGACGATCTCCGAGGACCAAGAACATACGGATTTAATTAATAATAATTAAATCCATGTTGTTGTTGAAATCCAAAAAGAAAATAAAAAGAAGCGCAACCCCCTACCTTGGTTGTTGTCGATCGAAGGATGTCGCGGGGTTGGATCGTCGTGGAAGAAGCGTCGCGAAGGGAGATCCGTTGGCGTCGCGGTACAAGGCTTCGCATCGTCGATCTCCGCAGGTTTGGCGTTCTTCGCGTTCTTCATGTTCTTCGCGTTCTTCGCCAAAGAAGAACGCTTTCCTCCAAATCCTCTCCACGCCACAAGTTTCAACCCAAAATAAAATAATCTTAAGCCTTATTTTATTTACACAACTAAACATTTGAATTTCAAAAGATAAGAAACGAACCATTAATTCGTATAATTAATTCAACGAAAGAAACAGCTCATTTAATTTACGAAAGAAACAGCCCAATTAAATGGTCTGTTAAGATTTTAAGAAACGCGTCAGTTGACTTTCATTAAGACAGGTTTTCACGGGTGCGTTTCTTAGCGAAAAGAAACGGCGGGGCTCATGCGGGCCCCACCTCACAAATATCCTACCAAGGGGTAGGATATTTTTGGATAGCATCCTATCCCGTTCAACTCAGTTCAAGCCGCCTTTAAGTGGCTTCAAGTGGCTTCCAAGTGCCTTAAGCGAAATAAAATAAAGTTGTCGCAAAATTATTTTATTTCTTAACTTTAAGCCCCAAAATTAAAAACCACACCCGAGCAAACGCAACTCCAGAAGAGGCGTTTCTAAGCGAATACTGGCGCTGCGATTTCATCGGTGCCCTCAGAATTCGATTCCGGGCACCGGTTCAAAATTTAGAAAAACCCGCTCGTCCGTTCATTGAACGTACCCGAGCCAAAACTTCGGAAAATGATTCCGGGCACACCGGGCCTCGGAATCAGGTGCCGTTAGAAACTGCGTTCTTGTAAAATTCCAAAGAAAATTAAGAAAAAAATATCCTTGAAATTTACAGGTCTTTACATTACTCCCACCACAGGGCTTTACGTCCCCGTAAAGCTTCACGACAAACTTAGGGAAACGAAGCGGTACTGAGCACGCATGTGAGCCTTCCGCTCCCATGTGCTCGCCTGGAGGTTCCCGTGCTGCTAAAGAAAGTGCACAAGAGGAATCGACCATCCTCCTAGGATTCGCTCCTGTCGATCCTCGATCCCCACAGGAACCTCCGTATAAGACACTCATCGCCACCGTCTAGCTCCTCATGGTCGATGATATGCGAAGGGGTCGAGCACGTATCTCCTCAGTTGGGATACGTGGAAAACGTCGTGCACCTAGTGAAACTGAAGTGGATGGGCCAAGCGGTAAACCACCTCGCCTACCCAGCTGAGGACCTAGAAAGGTCCGTTGAACCTCGGAGATAACTTGCCTCCCATGCCACATCTCCGTAAACCTCGTCGAGGTGAGACCCGTAAGAAGATGTGGTCGTCATCCTCGAACTCCAAAGGTCTCCATTCCTGTTAGAACTGAAACTTAAAACGACTGCTGCTATGAGGGTAAGGTTGACCGACTCAAGAGTGATCGGTCGCACCCTCCTGTGCAAGAGTTACCCTGCACTGCCTGGGGTTTCCTTTTCCGCCGACCAAGGAAAACCCATCCCAACGTTTGCCTAAAACCATCAATTTGAGTATGAACAGTTATTGCCCATTCCATACTCAAACTAACGTCGTAAGGCCTCGACGCTGCCACCAAGATATTCCAACCAGAACTCTCGCCTCGAGGGTCTGACCACACCGTCGGCGTAAGTGTGATTATCGAGTCTCCTCCCAAGGTATCTCCAGACGTGAGGGTCAAGTCCACGGCTTATCGGAAACTCTAGGTCTGGAACAAGATTTGTGGAAGCGAGGAATGATTCATATCGACGTCTGTTACTACAGCAGCTAGTAGTGGATATAGACTGTCCCTTGAATCATTTCTAGAGCCATTGGGTCACACTCCTTGACCGCATGCAGCCACACTCTTCCTCCGCCCTCCAGCTCCCTGAGCCTGGCGGGAATAACTAAGGCGGGTGGTTGTAGCATGTTAGTATGTACACCACCTCATGCTGCTCACCTAGCTGTGCCTCCACGTCTGCTGCTTTGTAGACTCATCTCTCCTTTAAGCTTCCTCTTCTTGAAACATTTAACACGCCCGAGTCTCTAGGACTGGCACTGGTTTCCTGTTTCTTACTACACTGTGCAGTCTTCATCCGCTCCTAGATGAACTGCACCTCCTTTGCATATGATCTGGAAGAGCTGCTAAAATTTCTCCTTTGCCGAAAAGAGAAACCCGGTCTCATCCCCTCTCTAGATGAACCACGCCCATTGCCTAATACAGCCAATCCTGACATAAATGATGCATTCATGCCATGGATGACGTCGTAAGGCCTCGACGTAACTACTAAGAGATCCAACTGTCACTCTCGCCTCCAAGGGTCGAGTCACACTGTCGGCATCAGTGTGAGGTCACTGGGTCTCCTCCAGTAGGAATTTCGAAAGTGAGGGTCAAGTCAACAGTCTTAACTAGGACCACTTAGTAACATCACAAAAGAGGACCGGAAAGCAAACATCACAAGATAAGTGTCTTTATTTTATTACAGCTCATGGTACAAAGACACAGAAACAACATCAACATGGAACTAGAAGTACAAGAGACGTATCCACTAGTTCCGCTCCTGTCCACCTGCTCCAGGATCTCTACTGCCTTGTCCACTGCTCTACTGTTGCTCAAGCATTCGTCGTTGCCTCTGCCTCAGTGGCTCCTCAAAAGCCTATGGATCAACTGTACGAGGAGTTGGACAGTCATGTGCCAGGTGCCCCTTTCCACCGCACGAGTAACACAGTCTTCTTCTGGCACGCCTGGCTCTGACCCCACCCCGGGTGCCCCGCACCACCGGTCCTAAAACCCGAGATCGCCCAACTATTGGTTTGGTCCTCCTGGACCTCTGCATCATCTGTCTATTGCCCATAGATGACTCGGCTTCTGATCGAAAAACACGCGGCAAAGGCAGCATCTCCTGAACACGCTCGGGGTGTAGAGCTACTGGCACAAACTCCACCCTGAAGAAGGTCTCGAAGTCTTCCCATGTGAAATCCATCCCATCGCAAAACTGGAACAAGTGGCTCTACCACCTGCCTGCTGCTGCCCGAAGAAGGCTGGCAGCAAAGGTCACCATGAAGTCTGATGGCGTCCCCACTAGCCTGAAGACTCCCACCACAGCCTCCAGCCAATCCTCAGCCGCCTGCGGGTCCGTCTCTCCCCCGAACTTGGGTGGCCTCTGGCGCTGGAACTCATGCAGTGCGCGCAAGTAGCGGGCATCGCCTACTGCTGGGGCTGGTGGCATCGGTGGCCCAACGTATGGTAGTACCGCTGGCGCCTCCGCTGGTGCCTCAACTGCAAGAGGGCCCAGTACCGAAGCCTCGTCACTCGACAGACTGTCAGCACGCACATCCCTCTGGGCTCTAACTGGTCGTCCGAGAAAAGGCATCCTGAAAGTAACAACGTAACACGGTCAAACGATTATACCTGGTGAGCTGACCTGGTTTGAGCTGTTTTAAGGGGGGAAACCTTTGAAAACACACACGCAAACAGTGTTTTCGAGCACAAAGTCAAAAATCAGTTTCCAGGGTCCTGGTGTATGGATACGTCGGCCGCCCGCACCAACACTGGACTCCCTGGACTGAAAACCACACTCGGTACCCTTAACACTATTGCTTCACAAAAAGAAAGATCAGAGTCTGCGGTAGAACCGACCACCTCTGATACCAATTTGTCATGACGCGTCCTCGGGGCCCGTGCCGTGACTACCCCAAGCCCGCCTTCCATAGGCCAGGGGCTGGCGACTAGCACCAAAGGCGTAAATCCCGATAACTGGGAAGACATTGCCTTTATAAAAGTAACAAAACACCACAGAGTACAAGCGGAAGTAAAACACTAAGTACAAAAAGAAGTGCTGAAAAGTAAATGGGCCAGAATAAAAACCCAAAAGAAAGTACAACTACAACTGAAAAAAGTACAACAGAAAAAGACAACAGCTGGAGGGATGGAAGCGGCTCCTGGGTCGTCCTCCTCGGATCCTACCTGAAGGGTAGGTACAGATGGCGCAGCTCTTGGATCGTCCACCACGAATCCTACCTGAAGGGTAGGTACAGATAGCCTCCACAGTGCTCTCGTCCTTCAACCTCCTCCGAGTGTCGTCTCGCCGTGAAGTCCACCTCCGGACACTGACTTGTCGTGTAGTCCACCTCCGGGTACCGTCCAGTCCTCGAACACTCGGCCTCCGTCAGCACTGCCTGTCGTCTGCAACCAACACAACGAGGTGCGGGCATAGCCCGTGCAGGGGTGAGTATAACGATACTCAGTAGGGACCCCGAGACCCTCAAGGTCTCACTAAATCCAAAAAGGATAACCACAAGAAGATCTCAACAGATAAACTCTACTTAGGTATATGCCCATACATATACCTAAGTTATCAAGTAACCCATCTCAATCATGAGGAAACACAAAGGTCAAAAGTCTCAGCTCAAACCAGGATTTTCATTATCGAAACCGTAACTACTGAAGAGCTCCGTCTCTAGAGTGTACAGTGGTCCTGTCACGACTCCGAGGTACTGCTCACTAACCTAAGACTGCTGAGGTACTCCTCCTGTCGAGTACCGCGGGCCAGCCACCCAAACACAGTAGTGCTTCCCGCCGAGGTATGTCACTCAAACACAGTAGTGCACACCCCCTAGTAGCCTGCAGAGGTAATCTCCGGACGAGTACCGCGGGTCTGCACTATCACACAGGTAGTGCTCCGTCTGCCATGGGTCTGCACCCAAACAAAGTAGTGCTCCGTCCACTGGGCTAGTCGACTCACTCCAAGTCGAGTCGGTCAAGCAGTCGTCAGGTCTCAGTCGGCTACACGGTCTCCGTACTCCGCACGCTCGTCTCTAGGAGGGTCCGCTCCACGAGCTGCAAGTCGATACTCCAAGTATCTCAAGGTCCCACGAAGAAGTATCTCAAAGGACCACCTCGTCACAGGGGGCTCAACGCAACAGATGGCGCGTCGATCGGACGCCCGGTCTGTGAGTTATTAGCCTTTTCGTCCCAGGGGCCCGGTTGGTTTCATGAGCGAACCAAACCCAGCCGTATCTCAACTGTACCCCGAGCTCTCATAGGGTATACTCATAGGGACCGTTTCTCAACGAGATCGTCAACGCCGCTGACGGTTCGTCAAACGGACGTCCTGTCTGAGAGTTATCAGCTTTTCCGTTCCAGGGGCCCGGTTGGATTTCGGGTGCGATCCAACCCGGCCACTACCAACTGTATCCAAAACTCGGGCGAAGGATGCCAAAAGTTCCGTATCATCAACAGGAACTCAACGCAACAGACGGCGCGTCAATCGGACGCCCGGTCTGAGAGTTATTGGCTTTTTCGTCTCAGGGGCCCGGTTTGTTTTTAAGGAAAAACCAACCCGACCGTACTCCACCTGCGCCCAAACCCCGGGCGAAGTGAGCCAAAAGATCCGTCTCACTAAGAGGAAACTAACAAAGCTGACGGTACGTCAATCGGACGTCCGTAGCTCATGATATGAGCGTTTCCGCTCTGAGGGCCCGGTTGGTTTCGTGTACGAACCAACCCGGCCGAACCCAAAGTATTCTGAAACCTTGAGTGAGACAAACCAAAACGACCGTCTCGCTCCAAGGATTGTGTTGCCGCTGACGGCGAGTCGTTTGGAGGCCCGTAGCTCAAGTTACGGGCATTTGAAGGAAAGTCGTCCGAAGACGGGGGGTCCGGGCCCGGCCCGACCCCCCCTGGTTGGCCCGAACCGGGTCGGGTCCGACCCGGTTGGCCCGGCCAGGGCCGGTCCGGCTCGGCTCGGTCGAGCGGCCGTCGCGGGGGAAAGCCGCCGCCCCACGTGACACCCCCGCGGCACCCGCGGGGTGTCGCGCTGCACACCCGCGGCACCCGCAGGGTGTCCCGCTGGACACCCGTGGGGTGACGCGCTGGACACCCGCGGCACCCGTGGGGTGTCACGCTGGACACCCGCGGGGTGCCGCCGCCTCCGGCCACCGGCGCCGCCGCGCCGGCGACCCGCGCCACCACCGGATTCCGCGGGCCGCCGGAGTCGCTCCGGTGGCCCGTTTTCCTTCCCGTCTGCGCCGTTGTTCCTCCCGGGTTCCGTTCTTTTCTGCGGGATCATCAAACACCCATTGCGGCACGTTCCGTCATCGCCCGCCAAATCCGCAAAACACGAAGAACGACTGAGGGTTGTCGGGCCGTGTTCGTTTGGGCCGCACCCTCCGCGTTAGATATAAACAACGGGAGAAAAAATAAAATGTTCAACACATGAACCAACAATTTTAATAAAATAAAATTGTTTCTTTGATTCCGGTTCTTTAATTTTTAAAGAACGTTCACGGAAATAAATAAAAATAATGGGGGTAAATCCCAAAATAAATCCCTACCTCGCCGTCGCTATCGGATGCGAGGTCGTCGCGGAATTGACCGTCGCGGAAGGAGGTGATCGTCACACCGCGGAAGGGCGTCGCGTCGACGATCTCCGAGGACCAAGAACATACGGATTTAATTAATAATAATTAAATCCATGTTGTTGTTGAAATCCAAAAATAAAATAAAAAGAAGCGCAACCCCCTACCTTGGTTGTTGTCGATCGAAGGCTGTCGCGGGGTTGGATCGTCACAGAAGAAGCGCCGCGAAGGGAGATCTGTTGGCGTCGCGGTACAAGGCTTCGCGTCGTCGATCTCCGCAGGTTTTGCGTTCTTCGCGTTCTTCGCGTTCTTCACATTCTTCGCCGAAGAAGAACGCTTTCCTCCAAATCCTCTCCATGCCACAAGTTTCAACCCAAAATAAAATAAGCTTAAGCCTTATTTTATTTACACAACTAAACATTTGAATTTCAAAAGATAAGAAACGAACCATTAATTCGTAGAATTAATTCAACGAAAGAAACATCTCATTTAATTTACGAAAGAAACATCCCAATTAAATGGTCTGTTAAGATTTTAAGAAACGCGTCAGTTGACTTTCATTAAGACGAGTTTTCACGGGTGCATTTCTTAGCGGAAAGAAACGACGGGGCTCGTACGGGTCCCACCTCACAAATATCCTACCAAGGGGTAGGATATTTCTGGATAGCATCCTATCCAGTTCAACTTAGTTCAAGCCGCCTTTAAGTGGCTTCAAGTGGCTTCCAAGTGCCTTAAGCGAAATAAAATAAAGTTGTCGCAAAATTATTTTATTTCTTAACTTTAAGTCCGAAAATTAAAAACCACACCCGAGCAAATGCAACTCCGGAAGAGGCGTTTCTAAGCGAATACCGGTGCTTCGATTTCATCGGTTCCCTCAGAATTCGATTCCGGGCACCGGTTCAAAAGTTAGAAAAACCCGCTCGTCTGTTCATTGAATGTACCCGAGCCAAAACTTCGGAAAATGATTCCGGGCACACCGGGCCTCCGAATCAGGTGCCGTCAGAAACTGCGTTCTTGTAAAATTCCAAAGAAAATTAAGAAAAAAATTTCCTTGAAATTTACGGGTCTTTACATCATTAATCATTTAATGTTCTATAATCCAAATTCGACTCATTATTACGTATAAAAAAATATCCAAATTAAACATCTTGTTAAGATAATCCAATTTTATATTTATATGAAATATATCATAATTTGAATGTAAAATAATTTTTAAATATAGAACAATTATATACATATTTGAAAAATATATGCATGAAAATAATTTTAAAAAGAAAATATAGTTAGATATAAGAATTTTATATTTATATGAAATATGACATAATTTTAAAGTAACACAATTTTTAAATATAATATAAAATAAATATAGGTATATTTAAAAAATTTAAAGATATTTTTTTGAGCAATAAAATATTTTCTTCATTTTATGAAATTTTGATGGTCACATATGTGTGTTTTATTCTTATTGAGATTTTTGTGGAAAATGGTTTCATGTATGGCTGAAATTTATTTGAGTGGTATGTTAATATTGTTATGTTCTGAGACACTTTTTGAAATGGATTTATATTATACTCAAAGTATAGGCCTTGAGAGGTACCTATATTTTCTTGGGAAGGTGGTGCAAATATCTTATTAAATTTATGTTGAGAGGTTGTTTTCAGGTCCACTTAGCTAATAATAAATAGTTAATGAATAAAGTGCTAAATAAATAAGCAACCATGCATCAATATAATATGTTATAATATATTCTAGAAGTCATCATAAAATATGTACTACATACAACATGACCATATAGGAAAATAATTAAATAAACAAAGGGCCCAACTATTATAGGTAGACTGATTAAATATTCATCACAAAACATGTGGGAAAATATAAATTATTTTTTTCTAGGATGAAATAACCAAAACAATTGATGTGTTATATAAAATGACAAGGGTGATATGGTATATAACCATTGTCTCCATGATATCTATATGGGGATTTCATATTTAAATATGGAAGCAGCTAACCAAAGTAACATGGAGCTTAATTCCCAATGATTTCAGATCAAGGATAAGAAAAAATGTGTCCAATAATGATAACATTAGAAAAGAATCCAAGATATTGTTATATTTAGAAAAACAAATCACAAACAAAAATGTAGGGAACTTTCAAAAAATAATGAATGAAATCGTGGTGTGTGAGGGTTACTTGAGTGTTTTAAGTTGATATGATAGATCCGGTGATAATAAAGATGATGAAAAATGTAGTAAAATTGAGGATGAAGGGTACGAGTTTAAAAAATTGTTTCTAGGTTTTCTGTGCAAGAGAGACTAGTCACAGTCACCCAATCAAAAAAACGCAATGACACAATAAGGGTCTTGATAAATTTTTTAAATGATTTATCACATCGGTTATTTAATAAATTATGTGATAAAATATTTTTTTATTATATTTATGAAATTTTTTATTTAATAACTGGCGTTATAAACACATTTTTATATCAGTTATAAAATAACCAACGTTATGAAGTGGATTTTTTACATTGGTTATATAATATCCGATGTAAAAAAATCAGTTCTATCACATCAGTTATTTTATAACCAATGTGATAAAGTGCGTAAGTTGATTTTTCACATCAGTTATAAAATAACCAACATCAAAACTCGATTTTATTTACATTGGTTATTTTATAACATACGTAAAAAATCAAATATCATCATTTTTTAGGTCAGTTATAATATAACCGATGTGATCAATCAACTTTTACAGCTATTCATGTCGGTTATTTATAACCGACTTAAAAAATGCCAACATGGTTAATGTTTTCTGCACTATTGTGCTATCATACCAAGTATGCTCATGTTATTTTTAAAATATCATCGATATCTCACTTCTTTATCCTTAATTAATAACTAGGATCACTCTTTATTATGTTTTATTTTCCCTGGTATGTGAAGAATATTTTTATGTATGGTGTGTGTAATAAGGGTTCTAATTATGTATAACTAAGTGGGAGATGATGTAGATATTTTATGAACCAGCTTTTTATGCATCCGAGTTTCAAAAGACAATGAACCTTTAAGGTTTTGGTGTGGAGAATAATGTTAGGTATTTCATATTCATCAAATAAGATGTGTTATTTATTTATGAAAATTATAGGTTATTATAAACATGATCATCCAATGTGATACAAGAGTAAATATAAATAGTTTCTTTTACTACACCCTATGAAATCAGTGTGTCAAAACTTAGAATTATTTTTAGGGATCTAAGTGGTTTTCACACACTATTTCCTTTTCATATTTTCTAAAAAATTTTTATTGATTTCAAAAAAAAGAATTTTTTTGTCCATTATGTATTTCAATTCCAATTAGTTTGTATGGACTAACCCCTCT
Organism: Viscum album; assembly: GCA_963277665.1. Taxonomy (NCBI): domain Eukaryota; kingdom Viridiplantae; phylum Streptophyta; class Magnoliopsida; order Santalales; family Viscaceae; genus Viscum; species Viscum album. Next base: position 1,837,998,233 of record OY728161.1, read on the forward strand.
TATTTGTAAGAATAAAAATATTTCTAGTTTCAAGTACTTATAAGAGACATGAAAAAAAGAGACAAAAAAATAATAGATAGCTGGATATATTCATGTTCCTCAAAGAAATAACAATATCATGAATAGGAAAGGGTGGAGCAAAATTTTCCCCACAAATTTTTAAATTTGAAGAACCTAAGGATGACATGAAAGAATAGATTAAAGATCCATTTATCCTCTCTCATCCATTTAATGTGGATTTTCTTGAGGAATACATATAAGGTAATGTACTCATAGGAGATCAATATGATTGGAAGAGAATTAGTTAGATTTTGTAGAACTTAAAAAGGTAAGTGATTCTCCAATTTTTGAAAATTAAAAATCAACACCTTTATATATATTTATTTACTTGGAAGAAGGGACCATATAAGTGGTTGTGTTTGAAGAAATACCAAATTATCCTAAATAATTACCTTTATCCACTACAATTATACTCTAAGAGACACCTTCCAAATGAAGAAGAAATTGAAGTTAAATAAAATTAGAGAGAGATAATTTTTTTAGACTACATTTCCTATAATTTTTCTGAAACTGAATTTATTATTACCTTCTAATAATTTAGATTTTCATATTCAACTAACAGATATATTTCTTTTGAAGATGATAAAGTAGGTGGATAAGTGGAATATTTTGGGGATATAATGGAGGATCTAGTTGATTTGTACACTAGTGAATATAAGGATGGTGGGAAAACTATAAATTATTGAAGAATAAATTGTTAAACCTAAAAAAGAAGAGAAACTACATCCTTTCCAAATTCCTTCACCACCAGTGGAAACAACTCATCTAGATGAACAAAATCGATAGAAACTCTATTTTTTCATCCCCCTTTGTACCTCAAGTTATCTCTTACATATTTCTTATGGGTTGGAAAATTTATTATTGGAATTTATTACTCTTGGATTCCACTTATAGATGTCTATAGAAACAATATGTAGTGGTACATATTAAAAAAAACCTCATCCACCTTTTAATTGGGGATAATTTATGAAAACTCCCTGATTAGGGGAAGTAAAATCATAGAATCTCTTTGAGGGGGGGGGGGGGGGTCACCCAAAGTCTATCCTCTTTTCACTTTATATTAATTTTTTATTTATTTTCCTTTCAATAAAATTATTTTGTTTTGTTTTTTATTTCTTTCTTTCTATGTATAAGTGGTAATATCTTGAATCATAACTCATGTTTTCCACTGGAAAAAAATTTAGGTTATATCTTTCCTTACATTTTTTTACCCATATATTTCTAAATTATGTTTTAACTTAAATGTAAGGTTACTTAAATCTTAATTGTGGGGGGTGATTTCTTGATTTTATAAATTTTTTATGTGTTTCCTTCTTATTTTTCATGTTTATTTTTAAAAAAAAATCATGTTTTGTTTTTTACTTTTAATTTTTTTTATTTGATTTTTGGTTATAAACTTAAGCTATAAATATTGTCCTGTCTAGTGAAAATTTTCATTCTAATTTTGAGGATTTTACTGATTTTGAATTTTTAAAATTTATATGATTATTTAATTTTTTTGTTTCTATTAATTTCAAGTATTTTTTTTAACTGGGTAATTTTTTTGAATGGATAAAAAGTTAGTGGAAATAGAATTATAACATGAGAAAACTAGAATTTTGAACTCTTTATTGAGTGAATTTCACATTTAAAAAAGAAAACCTCGTGTATGTAAAGAAATTTCATTCATATAGTTCCATTGAAACTTGATTAAAATGTTTAATTGGGTCCCCATATTATGTTTTGAGATATTTTGACACTAAAATATGAAGAAACAAAAAAAATACAATCCATATTTTTTCATAAATAAATTGATTTGGGTGAGGGGAATAATTAATTCTAAATAAATAAGAGGTAATTGACATATAAAAATTTTATTTTTTTTGTATAAAGGAAGTTTAAAATAGATCTTTGGTTTTTAGAGCTTGGGAAAGAGTAATTTATGACAGTTCCACTTGTTAAAATGTTGTTCCAACTAAATTCTATTTTGTTTACAAACCTATAACTTTTAATTTTACTTAAATTTATGTGGGAAATTGGATGGAAATTTTAGAGGAGGAATGGAATTATCAATTATGTATGAGAATTTTTGTTTCTTCTTTTCTTTCAAGTGTATTGGAACTTAGGTAGGACACATCTTCTCATTACGTTGAATTTATTGAATTTACAAGAACTGTAATATTTAAGTATGAGGAAATTTATAGAGGCAAAAAATTTAACAATTTTAATTTCAATTTCAATTTTTTTTTTCAAAAAAAATATTTTAAGGGTAATTATCATATTTTTAGGTTTTTTAATGATTTGAACATTATTGTAAAAATAGAAAAAATGTTGATTTTAAAGTTTTTTAAATAAATTTTGCTTTTTTTAACTTTCACTACACTAACCCAAATTGAAAAGTTCATGTTTTAGTCTTCTGTGTATGTTGGGGTATAATTCATTCTGCTGGATCCAAATTTTAATCTAATCCTAATAGAACCAAATATAGAACACAACTCAATCCTTAAAATATCTTCATAGTTCTATATCATTTTAAATATGTTTATGCTTCAACCAACATGCCAAGATAAAGGGGTGAAATTTTAAAGGTGGATATTGAACATTCCAAGGAATAATTTTCTTGACTATAGAAACTCTAGATACTTATGTTTTAAAGTTCACAATCGCATGGTAACTCAATTAATTGGAATTAGAATGGTCAGGTATTCCATAATAATTTTCTAGAGAAAATCTATAATGACATTCTCTAAAAATGTCTAAATAATCTCAAAAAAATTGTTGATAGAAGAGAGATATAAAAAAAAATTAATAATAGTATATTCCCAAATTCTTCCATTTAATGTGTTTAAAATGAACCAACTTCAAAGGAAACTATTTAGATCGAAAATCTTCACCTTTTTTGGGTATAAAATTTAATCTCCTCCCTATTTTAAAGAGTTAGAAATTTTAGAACCTAGGTTGGGTGTAATGATTCTAAAATATTCTATTATGTTTTCAATATAAATTATTTTATTATTCTTCCACTCATCTCTATTATTATATTTTCACTTTTATATTCTTCTATCATACCATTATAATACTCACGATGGTGAGATACTAACCATAGTCTTGGTCTTGGCTGAGGTTTTCATGGTTTTCAAAAATTCATGATCTTTAATTGTCAACGTTTTTATTCTTTTTTTGGGGAGGGAAAGGGGAGTGTTACGGGTTAGTGTGGTGATCATCCACCACTCTTTTTAATGAATCTTGAAATCACTTTATTCTCTACCAAATCACTATTCCTTACCATATCTCGATCATGATCATTATAAAATGTAGTTTAGTGTGTTCAATGTATGAAATGGAATATGATGTAGTCGAGTCTTGGAAGGTGTCACGCTCTAATATATCATTTCACATACCTAACCCCTATATTTTCATTATATTAATATGTTTCTAATTAAGTGATTCAAAATAGTGGGTCTTTTATTATAAATCTCTTAAGTAGAGGAAACCCTGGTTATCCACTATTTTACACTTATAAATAAAAATAATTTCTTTTTTCACACCACATAATATGTGTGCATTAATGTGTATGTGTATTCAGGATATAATGGTTTAACATATAGGTTATGTATCAATGTGGGATATTATGGATCTCAGTTTCACCATACATGTATTTTTCGTCTATAAGAGTTTGAGTTTATAACATATACATGTATTCTAACTATAGTGATTGTGGTTATTGTAGGTTTAATAGTATAAGTTTTGATATATTTAGGGATAATAGATTATACTAGGGCTATGATGGCTCTTGTACTTGTCACTTGGTTGGGGATGTCATGACATGAGTTTGGGATAAGTGTACATGGGTTACAGGATGAGATAATTTTATATTTGTGGCATGGTCTCATGGTAGGTAAAGATTAATTATGGAAGGGATTTGAGCATATAATGTTTTGTGGTAGGGAATGAATCACAAACCAATGAGTAATTGGGTAGAGGGTACCCTTATTGTGTATATTCTTTTGATATATAATGACTTATTATAATGTGTTACTTAGTGAGATATCCTTGGTGAGGATCAGATATAGTTTTACCTTCTTAGATAATGAGTTGGTTTCCTCTATTTATTCACTAGGTTTTAGTATGATTCTTTCACATTTTCCCAAGAGTTTTTTGGGAGGATCCTACTGAGTATAATTATATTCTCCCCCCATATATATATATATATATATATTATTTTTGAATTTTTCAAGGGTTTGTTAGTGATCATGTTAGTAATTACCATCTTGTGCAGTTTTTTAGGAGCTATTGGAGTTATTGGTATCTTATTAGGCTTTGAAATTGGTATTTTTATGTTTTTCAACTTTTTATGACATTGAATACATGTACTAGGATAGTTTAATTATTATTTATGTATTGGGGTTGTTTGGTGGATCATATCTCTTATCATGGATTTATAAATTTATTGTAATTCCCCTCATTTATGTATTTTATTCCATTAATTCTAGTAGTCAACTCATGGTCAATTAGCGGAAACCCCCTCTAAATAATTGGTCCATGAGGGGTACTAGTGGATGGGGGGTTTTGGTAGATTTTCATCAGATCTGATGGTTAAGAAATATAATAGATCTTAGGGATAAGCACTAGTGTGGATTTCATGGGTTGGTAGGTAAATAGTACCATCTAGACTTAGCTCGTGATGTAATAAGGGGAGACCGTATAGGACAAAATATTTTAGGGCCCCCTTTGATCCAATATAAGGACCTTATATTTATTTAACATACTAATTGAATTCATGATGCTAGTAGGGTAGAGACCTAGGTAAGGATCGTGCATCATTATTGTTTTCACTCATGTTTGAATTTTATAGAAAATGATAATTAGGTTGAGTATTAATTAATTAATTATATGTATTCGATATTCTATATTTATGGATTCTTTAACACTTTACTCTTTTATAAGTATAAATCCAACTTGTTGTACCCATTATGTTTGTTTCAATGATATCCATCAAGATGCACTATTATATTTCCATAGAGTTGATATAAATGATGATGATTCATGGATGAATATACTTTGAGAGTTTTATCACTATATTCTATAAAAGTTTGAGGGGTCCATATTAGATTAGGATACAAAGTCTTGGTTAGAAGAGTTGGATATTACCTTTATTTTTATTAATTCTCAAAGGGAGCATTATATTTCCTAACATGTTAGAATACTGCATAAAGCTTCCAGAAAGAGGTGGTTTTTTTTCAAAAGGATCATAAGGAGTCGACCATTTTATGGGAGAAGGTTCGTGATCAGTTCCAAACCTAGTTTCTTTTATCTACCATGAAATAGTTTTATAGGGATAATATTATTACTCTCTATTATGGAAATTCTAGAGTGTGGGAATTTGAAATTTTATATAAGAACTATTTTCTCTTCTCTAGAACTTATTCAGATAAGGAGTATTTTCATACATAGATCTAGTGTCAGGTAACTTCATTCATGTTGTCAATTTATCTTGAGGTACTGGAAGAGGTATAAATCATTGATTGGATTATAGATAGGATTGGGACATCAAGGGATTAGAATCATCAAGACTCTCCATGGAGAAGAGCTTTGGCTAAAAATTCTCAATTTCCAAGTCATATAAAGTCTCAGATAGTAGGGATATGGTTTCATCCTATTTCACTAGGGTTAGTAATTCTTGGACGCCGGATAGTATATCAGTTTTGGTTTGTTTCACATGTGGAGGTCATGGCCATCCGAATATTCAGTGCTTAACATTTCTCAATAGTCATAGTCAAGATGGTAGTCATCCTTAGGCTTAGTTTTGGTAGCAGTATCTTACAAGGCAATAGAAATTTGATCTATAGTCTGCCCTTACCTTTGATCAGTAGATAAGGGATGGGGAAAGTTGATTAAATACATGTGATTCCCCTCATCACCAAGTAAAACAATCATATTTCTACCATAGTGGTGGTTTCCATGAAGACCAGAGTGGTCGTGGAGTCGAATGAGGTCAGGCTCATTCCTTAGAGGTGTTATCTCCAGGTGATCCAAATTTCATGTGAGTTATTATCTACATGTATTCTACCTAGTTTTATTATTATTTTTATACAAGAGATACACACTCTATAAATTTAATTACCCAAGTTCATACATTAGGACCTAAGGCAGAGAGGATTCCAATTCCCTTAGTGTTAACTATTGAATTTATAGGTCAAGATAGATTTTATGAATTTTGTAAATATTTTGAGCTAATTCTATGGAAACGCCTCTCTTGAAGAGATTTACTATGTTTTTATATACAGCCATATTATATCATCCTCATAATGGATTGGTTGTATTCAGTGTAGACCATTTTTGATTAATTCAAGAGGCACAACATATTCTATGATGCTAATAGAGATAATGACATGTTTTTTGGAAAGTGATACCCTCATATGGGTTGGATGTGGGTCAAGTCCTTGTCTTCATTGATAGTCAAGCTGATATTGAGTTTAGTGTAGGATAATTTGGTGTTATTTTTCAAGGTTTTGTAAGAGTACTTTGATATCTTTCTTGAAGAGGTTACAAAACTACCTCCTTAACTTGAGATTGAGTTTTGGATAGATTTTCAGTTGTGTGTTTCTTTGATATCAATGTCCCTATATCTGATAGAACCTCTAGAGTTTTGAGATATATGGATTCAAATTTAAGATCTTATATAGTGAGGTTTTATCTGACCCATTGTATCACGTTGGGGGGTTATGATTCTTTTTTCAATGAATGAAAATGATAGTATACATTTATACATTGATCATCATCACATTAACTAGGTGAAACTATAGATCCATTATTTTCTTATATAGATTGATGATCTATTTGATTAGTTAAAGGGAGTTAGTTGGTTCTCAAAGATCTATTTTTGTCCAGGATATCATCATACATAGGTGAAGGATGAGAATATTTAGAAGACTATTTTCATTAGTTTTTATATGAATTATGAGTTCATTGTAATGTTTTGTGGAGTTATGAATGCTCAATCCATGTTCATGGGACTGATGAATTGTCTGTTTCCTAGATTTTTGGATTATTTCATAGTGGTATTCAATAGAAACATACTTATGTATTCTAAGTCAGAATATGATTATATGTAGGATCTATAATCTAATTTGTTAGTTCTTCATTTTCATCATCTATTTGGGAAGTTTTCAATGTGTGTGTTTTGGTCCTATGAGGTTAATTTAATGAAAAATGTCATCTCTCAGTGTAGATTAGTCATGGATACTTCAAATATTTAGGTATTTGTTTCTTGGTTATCCCCAAATAATGATTCATATGAGATTATTTTCCTTGTTTATGTTTTTCATTATTGAGGGTTCATACTTTAATTCACTCATATTGTGACTCCACTGATAGCTTTGACCAGAAAAGATCAACTTTCACAAAGATGGACCATTTCTATGATACTTTTGAGTATTTTAACAAGAATTTGATTAATTTTTCTACTATTAGTTTATTGGAGGAAGGAATTATTTTTTAGTTTTATTGAGATGATTCACATCTTAGATTAGGTGGTAATTTGATGCGATAGAGAGATGTTATCTCCATTGGGGCTTGGAATTTATGACCTCATGACTATAACTATACTACCATTGATATTGAGATAATTTTGGTTGTGTTTTCTCTAAATGTTTTGTGGAATTACCTCATTTTTGATGTCTTTGTGGTATTCATATATGAAAAGATCTTTATTATTTCTTTTTTCATTATGATTTTAATTTTTGGTATCATTGCTCGATGGAATTCTTACAGGATTATGGATTCAATATGTCTTTATATTATGGGTACAAGGAATATTGTTTCTAATAATTTGGGTATTAATACATAATGATATGATGTGTGTGAGTTTTTTGATGCTTTGAGAGTGATGGGGGTTCTCTCTTTGATTCACTTCGCTATATAATAATTTGATTATAGTGGGTGTCTCTACCAATTGAAGGTTCGGTATTATTTAGTGTAGAAGGTGGAGCAGTCCTAATCAGAGGATTATAAGGTGGTGGTTTGTTGAGATCAATTTATTTTTTATGGTTATATGGAGGGATTTTTTGAGGATGATCTTTATTCGGTTTTATTCCTTTAGAGTCTCTGCATTCCTTTGATGATGTATGATGTGGTTCTCTATGAGTTCTATATTTCACCCTTAGTGGTTTATCATAGTGTTTCTAAGATATATCTTGCTTTTTTAGCTCAATTTTAGTGTCCTGTTATAAATATAATTGGTGTATAGTTCATATCTTAATGTTTGGTTTTCTAGAAGGTGAATTTTGAGCATTGTATTTCAAGTGGGTTGCATCAGCTTCTCGATATTACCCAATGAATGTGGGAGGACATCTTGATGGAAATAATCAATGTATTTCTTTGATATTAGGTAGGAATTGATTCTATTTTAGTCATCATGGATCACTTGATGAATTCATCCCACTTATTAATGATTAAGGAATCTATTATAGTGGTTGTTTTGTCAAGCAAATATATGGAGTAGGTGTTGAGGCTTCATGGGGTTCTAAAGATAACCATCTCTGATCGTGATCCCTATTTTACATCTAGAGTATGGAGAGGTATATGATAGGCTTTAGGATTTCATTTATTCCTTAACACCACTTTTCATCCAAATATGGATGGTTAGATAGATCATACTATATAAAATTTAGTGGACATGTTGTGTGCATTCCTTTTAGAGTTTATAGGTTCAAGGGTGAAGCACTTTCCCTTGGTGAAGTTTTCTTATAATAATATTCATCACTATACCATTTTCATGGGCCCATTCTAAGAACTGTATTGAAAAATTTATAGATATATGTTGTGTTATAACTAGGTTGGAGAGTATATTATTCTTATTTTGAAATTGGTGCAGAACATGATGGAGAAGGTTTCTATTACTCAGGTATTGTTGAAGGAACCATGGGATCACTAGATGTCATATTATAATCATAAGAGGAGTCCCATAGAGTTTGATGTTCGAGATTATGTGTTCTTTTTGGAATCTCCTCATCATGAGTAGTGGAAGTTTGGTTTTGGGATTATTATTTCTCCTAGATTTGTTAGACCTTTTAAGGTGTTGGTGTGTGTTAGAGTTGTTGTATATTAGTTAACACTTCCCCTGGGAAAATCCAAATTCATGACTTCTTCTATGTGTCATAACTTTGTCGATAAATTCATAATGACTCTCATTTCATTGATTTTGGCATGTTTGAAGTTTAAGATGATGAGAATTTTGAGGAACAACCCATTGATATTTTGGATTGTCAGGATGAGGTGTTTCAGGGTCATTTTTTCCCTTGGTTAACGTCCTATGGTGTCATAGTGACTTGAAGAAGAGTGCTTGGGAGCATGATTCATAGATGCATGCTCAATATCATGATTTGTTTGGTGTTTTAATTTGCGGATGGTATGTATAACCCTTATTGATTTATGATGTGATGGATGATGTTGTGTGCTTATTTGACTAGTTCTTTTGATGTGTTTTATATATCCTTATTATATAAATATCTATGAGAGTTATCTTTCAGAGTGGTTTTCTTGATCTCTTTTTCTTTTTTTATTAGTTTTTGGTTTAATTATTGAGGATGAAATTTTTTAATAGGTTTTTTATATAAGGATACATTTTTCTCACAAGCCCTTTTATAGTGTTTTTTGAGTGATTCATGGTGTCGGGGAAGGTATTGATGGATAAAAGTGTTGTTGGATCTGAAAATTTAGCTAGGGGAGGAGGATTGTAGTGTGACATGTTGAGCGATTATGTGTTGTAGTGTCAAACATGAACCTTGTGGTGTAGCCATTTCACTATAGTGTGGTTTCTCTAGATAAAGGATTTGGTGGCTTCTTTTAGGGGTGGCTATGGAGTAGTACTTGGGGACGCGTCAAAGAGCTTGAGGTGTTTGGATTATTACCAATACCCCCCTAAATATTTCTATGGTGGGGTTATTTGGTTTATTCCATGGATATTATGGGTTGGGTTCTTATTGTTGACATCCAAAGGATCATTGTTGAATGGGGTATGGGCTATTCCATGGTGTCCCAGTGGTTAGGACCCTTGGTTCTTTAAATATGAGGACCATGTTGTTGTGGTGTCTTTTGGGCACCATGGTGTTACATTGGGTTTATAGAATCGAGGTTTAATCAAGTTTTGGAAAAGGGTGATATGAAGGTATTTGTGTTGTAATTTACAAAGGTAATATTTAACCAGACCAATTATGGTGTGGTATGTTGTTCTGCACTATAGATTTGGTGGTAACCTTAGACATTATGATCTGTATACCCTTGTTGCACCGTGGTTTGGGTGAAATACCTAACAAATATGGTTTGGTAGGGGTTTTTGTTTCATGGTATTATGTTATTTCAATATTGTATAAATTTAGGTGTGACTTCAAAATCCTCTTATTAACTCCCTATTCCTTTGAACCCTATGTGACTAGAGGATCTCCTCAGATACCTTTAAGCCCCATTTTCTTAGAACTAGTATCCATATACTAGAGACTGATTCATGAGTGATCTGAGATGTGTTTCATTATTCTCTTTCATTCATGATCTCTCATGTTATGTATTTCCATGATAACAAAGCCTTGTTTTATTTGGTTCTTGATTATTTCCATTGATAATTTAGGGAATATTTTTTATGGGATGATATTATTAGAAATCAGGGGTTCCATAAAGTAGAGAAGATTTGGAGATCTATTATTTTTCTTATATTATTATTCAGGAAATGTTGAAAGATTTATATTGAGGTAGGGAATTCATGATCTTTATTTTTATGTGAAAGTGTGGAACTAACATGTTTCATATTCAACGATTTGTTGGTTTAAGTTAAACAAAATGAAGATAATAATAAAAAAAATTAACATTTGAAAGAATGGGAATGAGTTTATGTAATCACATGTGTTTATTATTTAAGGGTATAAGTCTCTAGTTTTTGTATATATAGTTTGAATTTTTTGTTTTGATTATTTATATTCCTTAGAATGATTTACTTACTGGAGTTTCATATACAATGTAAAGATAGTAATATTAATTGAATAATGAATGAGGCATATGAATGTAATTATCATTTATCTTTGAAAACTGTTGAACATAAAAGTGATGATTAAAGCATTTTTATGATTGATTTTGAAACCTAATCATGATAAATTGGTCAATCCAAGATGCTAAAGAGTAGTGATTATTTCTAAAATTAAAGTGTTTGGTACTGTTATGAGCCCAGTTTTGATTTCTTGGTCTATTTTCCTTGGTGTGATGGATTTAGTTATCCAATGAGTTTATCGTGAAGGAAATATTTTTTCTACAACTATATATATATATATATATTGAAATTTTATAGATCAATTTCTTGGAATTTTTATGAAACCTGGTACAGTTGTAATATTAGTTAAGGATAGGCTCATTCCCTTAGTTATGTTTGTGGTTAGATGTGAATGGTTCTAGGATAGATGGAATAGGTTGAGAGTTGGGTTACTTGTTTACTGGATCCTTACATTGGGTAATTGACTAGTTGGTTGGTATGGGTTAAGACCTGAGATTACTTATTTTTCATGATGTTTTCTTCTTGGTGGTATGTTTTCTTGATGGTTGTTTTTTGTGATTTCCAACTATATACTATAGTTTTCCTTTTCACTACCAATGCATATTTCTTGTGATATTTTCGGTCGAGTATTAGAATGAAAAAATTATGTAATGTTAAATGAATTATAAATAAATTTATGAGAATGTGTTTTTATGGAAATAATGGTATCTAATTGAAAACCATATAATTAGTTGAGTAAAATTATATAATAGGATGGAATGAAAATCTTGAGTTTTAAATATTGAATTATAAAAAGAAATTTTTATTTCATAATAAGGAAATATTAAACCAAAATTTATGAAGATGGGTTTTATAAATTTATGGATAATTGTAAAATTACTAAATGATTAATGATGTTGAATCTTGATACCTGTGTGCGAATAGAAAATCTGGCCTTCGAGACCTTAGTTGTGGGAGATGGGTTTATTGAGGTATGATACCTACAGTTAAAGTCTATGGATATATAGTTGACCTTATTTAGGTTGTATGATACACTATTCATTGTATTTTTTTGATTTCATATAATCCACTATTTGAATTGGGTCGGAATATGATGCATAAATATTTGGAGTTCTGTATGTTTTCTACAACATCTATGTTGCTTATAGAATATATGGATGACTACACCCACTTCAAGGATCTCCCTTCATATGGAGAAAGATATATAGAAATATCTAGGATTTGATGTCTTAAGTTATAAGGTATATTTCTATATGGTTTTTGATATCTTTAGGTTTAACCATACATGTATGTGTAGACTATACTTAAGATTATAGCATATACAGGTATTCTGACTATAGCGATTGTGGTTTCCACATGTGTACTTGTATGGGGTGTGTGGATTGAGGTATGATTTATGATACATAGGCTATGATGGCCTATATATGGGTTACTTGGTTGTGTATGTGATGAGATATGTCTTGGATAAGTGTGAATGGGGTGCATAATGAGATGTTGTTATGGTTGTGGTAAGGTTACCCGGGTGGGTAGGAAGACTTATGGAAGCGATAAAATCATAGGATATTTGGTGTTGGGGTGTGAGAGAAACAAACCAATGGAGAAGTGGATATGGGGTACCCTTATTATGTATATTATTTGCTATATAATGACTTGTGTGTGTTACTTGGTGAGTTATTCTTGGTGAGGATGGGATATAGTTTTACCTACTTAAGTTATGAGTTAGTTTCCTTTGGTTATTCATTGGGATCTAGTATTCTTCTTTCACATTTTCATGAGAGGTTTTGGGGAGGATCTTACTAATTATACTTTTATTCTAACCCCATATATATATAAAACATTTTCATGTCTATAAGAGTTTTTTGTTGATCAGGTTAGGTGTTACTAGCTTGTGGAGTTTATTAAGAGATATTGGAGTTTGTGGTCATTTATTAGGATTTTTACTTGGTATATTTGGTTTTCTGCACATTGAATAACATTACATTCATTTATTAGGATTTCTTATTGGTTTTTTATATGATAGGGTTCGTTTATGGATCATATATATTATTCTAGATTTATCAATTAAGGGTAATGCCTCTCATTAATGTTTTTTGTTCCCTTAATGATAGTCTCCAACTCGTTTCCAGTTAGAGTTAAGCTATAAGAATCACACCCTCTCTTCAATTTCAACCAAAGAGGTGTCCCAGTGGAGGGGGTTCATGACATAACTAGCTCAATATATGTCTATTTTGAGACTATGGACATATAAAGAGTGCGTTAAAAGGGGATATATTCCCTAAGTATTTTTACACATATGATTTTTATTATCTTATATCATATTTTAAGATATGTATATATCATATTGTATAAAATGCATAAAACCAAGAAATGTCATATTTCTTGGTATGGTATATCTTATTGTGTGATATAATGGTATCACACCATTTCCTTTTTCATAACATTATACGATATAGACATATCCCCATTTATTGATATGTATTAATCATATTATATTATTGATAATATGGAATTCAAATATTAAACATTAACATTCGAGTTTTCTTATATATAGTTTATAATTATTATTTCGGTTCTATACAATGAAACATTTGGTAGAATCAAATATGCATAGTGTTTTTAATTCACGTATGGTCGAATAACCACAAAATAGTTGTCATTTCAAGAAATTACTTGAACTTTTATAAAACATTATAGTTAATAAATAGAGGCTAAATAATCACCCATAAGTGCTGTATAAAAGAGTTCAAATCCATTATAATTATACAAGGTTATTTTTAGATTCTTCTTATGTCAAATCTCTCTTATCCTTCTTTATTTACACTTGAGGTACTAGAATATCATAGATGTAAGGAGGTTCTTACTCAAGAATTAAGAGATTTTTTAGCTTGTGGATACCCTAGGATTAAGAAGTGTTTATATACTTATAATTGATCTTAATTAACAATATGATTGAAGACAAGAGGCTCAAATATCTTTAGCGTATTGTATGTTCTTCATTTATGTTTATAAATGCTTTCAGTTTCAATATCATAGATGATATTTGATATGGTTTCTTTATCTTTCACTACATGAATAAGTATTATTCAATCCTAATAAACCTTTTAGTGGTATAAATGAAATTCCTTTCTATAATTTATTTTTTAAAACGTCTTTAAAATGAAGAATAATGGAAAAAATATTTTGTACCATAAAATATGATATAGATTTCCTTTTGAAAATGGGTATCATATTCAGTGTTGTTAAATGTGGTATAGATTTTGAACTATTATTTTTAATATAATAATTGATATCATAAGATAAAATGGGATGATGTTGTATGATATAGTTTTCCTCCACTTATGACATAGGCGCTTGGCTTTAGTTTCAGTATATCGTAGTGTGTGATATGGGCCCATCATATAAAATGATAACACCATTTTAATTTCATAAAATAAAGTATTGTATCAACCATATGTTATAATTGATTTATCAATATACGATTACTATCATTGAGGGATGATATCATAGGATATGGTTTGCCTATCGTAAACCATGATATAAGTTTTGAACTAAACCGTATTTTATGATTCCAAATGAATCTTAAAATGAAATATAGAATAAAAACATATTTTTTATATTTTTAAATTATAAATTGATTTATGTAATTTATAAATTATATTTAAATTATAAAAAACGTATTTTGGGATATTTATTTAATTTATAAAGTGTTTATAGATTAATTAGTTATAAAAAAATTATAATTAATTATTAAATTTCTTTAAAACATTTTATAAATAAAATATCTTTGATATTAATTATTAATATTAAACACCTCTAATCTAAAGGAAATGACTTAAAATTTAGATATATTTTTTATAGAGATATTATAAGTTAATTTATAAACTTTTTATAAATTTAAAAATGATGTAAAATATAAGTGTTTGTTTGAAATTATGAATTGCTCATAATTATTATTTTAAAATGTTTAATTAGAGACCTTATTTAATAAATCATTTAAACCATATAAAAACTGGTTTTGATCAATGATATAATCATGATAAATATAATATTAAATATCTAATATTTATATTAGTTCAACTATTTACATAATACATCAACTGTTTATATGAAATATAAAATGTTTTTATTTCAATTAAATATCATATATTTGAATAAATGTCATATAAAATGATAATATAAGGGAGTTAATATTAAAAATAAATATAAAGTATTCATATTTATTTACTTATGGAATTTCCAAAAAAATTATTCAATTATAAAAAGTTTATAATGTAACACTCCAAGCTTCCATGGTACGCTACTTCTTATAATTCAATAGCTTCTGATGTATGCAACACAGAGTTCAAGCGCACCACCATCTATCAAACTAGCTATTTAAAAAAAATTATGAATATTATTAACCACATTTTGAATTTTATATATCACATATAATTTTAACATTCATATTATGTGTTTATAAGACATAATATAAGCATAAATTCAAATTTTCAGATCAAAGAATTATTTTTTAAAAAATTGAGTTTTTCCACCTTTTAATGGAGAAACATTTTTTAATATAATATTTGACACTTTTATATATTCAATTTGATGAAATTAAATTCATATTTAGAATAAGTATGTAAAAATTTAGTTTGGATAAATTTTTGGTGTCTTTTTTATAAGCATCATATTTTAACGAATAGTGAAAAATACTACATTTTAATTCAAAATTGCTTTTTCATTTAAATTATTTATATAGTTAGAGTATCTTTTTAACTGGTTTTAAAGTGTAATTTGATTATTTTATATCATTTAATCCATTTTTTATTACTTTAAGTAATTTCACATTGAAATTGGATATAATCACATGTCAATCTTTTGATAGTTTTTACTTCTTAAAACCCCACTTTCTGGTTTTGACAACAGAAATTAATTTTCAATTAACTTCTTCCAATTATATGTTTTGAATTTGGAAAAATGGATTCCATATTTTTAATCACAGGTTCTAAATTTTGTGAATAGGTACCTATTTTTTGGACATTATGAATAGTAACTTTAGTAATTATTTTTATTTACCATTGTAAAATGGTAAATCAAGTGAATATGGGTGAAAAATAATAATATAATAATATAAAACTACACTAACACGTTTCTTAATCAAATTTTATGATATATGGACGAACATGAGAATCCTTAGGTTGATTTTAGGGCCCCATGGAGCCACTTGGGAGTGACAATGACATGTTATAATAATTAATTTAAAATAAAGGGAAATATAACATAAGAATATACCTTTTTACTAAAGCAATTAATTTGAGTTATATAATAGATATATTAAAATATAAATAGTAATTTTAAATTTAAAACGATTTAAAATATCATGGTATTTTATTTATAATTTTTAGATTTTAAATAATTAAATTTATTTATAACAAAATAACGATACAATGTATTCCTTAGTAATAAAGAAATAAAATAAATAATATTATAAATATTAAAAACAATTTAATTTTAAAGTTTTTATGCCATCCAGAAATTTTATGTACTATTATGACATATTAAATTTTAGTTAATTCCTTTAGTTCTAAAGAATCAATTTGTTATGAGTTTAAAAAAAATCAATTACTAAATAGTGTTAAAATTGATATAAATGAGTTTTTAAAATAAAAACTATTTTATTAAATGATATAATTGTCCTAAAAATTTAAGATTCATAAAAATGACTTATATAATGTTAAAAATGTTATTAATGATCTACTATTGGTTCAATTTTAATTTTATAGCAACTATAGTAACCATATATTATGAAAATACAAGAAGACATGGTAAGAGTTAATGTTTTTAACTAAGGGTTAAATCCAAAATATAAGGTTAAATTCAGGACCTAAACTTCTCTAAAACGTATTGGTTGAGATGATTTCAACCCATACTCATATTATCCTCGAAATAAATTACTTTTTAGCTATTATAAATCTAAAATCAAATTATAATAAATTAATATTTCAGGCTTTTCCTAACGTGACCCTCACCTCTCTTATAAAAGGGCACTTCTCCTTATATTTAATTCACACATAAAAATCCATTTTGATTCGAAAAAACCTAACCCAAACTCCTCCAAACTTCCTTAGATTCATTATAGAGTCCACCCTTTTGGAATAAACCCAAATGAAGGAGTCCTTTTGTGCAAATCAAAAGGAGACACACGAAGAAGAGGTAATCATTTTATCCCTTCTTTCAAAGTTATTTTCTTCTTATACTTCCTCTTTAAATGTTTTTGTATAGAAAACTAAAAAATATAGTATCATCCATATAACAAGATATTATTATAATAATGGTACAACTGTAATAACCATTTTATCGATACTACAAATAATAATATCACCATTTCTGCATACGTACAACTTCTCATCTCCACACTATCGTGTAATTTGTTATTCCACATTAATTTATTTGGATGGGTATAATGATGATTATAATATAAATAAGCAATAAATATGATAGTTTTATGATTCTGTGTAATTAATATACCATCCAGTTTCATATCTCTTAACCATTAAAGGAATGGTATTGTCGCTCATGCGTATTTACAGTCAATCATCTCCACAACGCGATGAGATTCATTATCCACATTAGCAATTCAAGAATGATTATAAAAAAATATATATACTATGAATAATTGTGGAATATATTAAATAATAATTATATTGGAATAATATATATATATATATATACGTCATTCACTTACTTTCATACGATAAGAAAATGGAAACAACGTTCAAGCATACATACCGCCTACCGTCTTTATGAATGGTGTATTCCATTTCATATATCTATCTATCATATATATTTATATTATGAATATATATGATTTAAAAATCATATTATACATTTTTCAATTAATTAAATCATGATCTAACTAATATAATCAAGAATAACAAGTCATAACACGTACGATAAACAAAGCGAATATTACCCGAAATATTGCATTAACTTGGAATTGTTAATAAAAAGGTAATATAAAGTCATAAAAAATAATATATGATATCATAAATATTGTTATTATTCTGATATAAGTTAATAATATGTTTAGAAACATTATTCAAGGATTCCGGACATGTACGGAGATTATCAGACCTAATGTAAGGTTTAATTCCTCAATATCATTATTATCCGATATTGTTTATGTGTAAGTATTTACTGGGAAATATTTATCATCCATGTCCATGTTTAATAAAAATGTTTTTAAAATTAATATTTGAAGGTTTTATTGAAGGGAATATTTTACTAGAACATCATTTTAAATTTTAAAAAATTTATTTTTCAAAATATTTTTCATTAATATCCATGTTTTCAAAATTGTTTTAAGGATTTATTTATATGGTCATGATTGTTTTAAAATGTTAATTCATTTCAAAAGTTTTAAAATGGTATGGGACACTTTGATTCACAAATCTCTTTTAATTGACTTCTATTATAAATTTTGTGATTTTTAAATAATTTCAAGAAAAAATGCATATTTCTCTCAAAGAGTTTTACTGATTATCTTCATCTATGTCAACAACCTTTATTGGATATTATTCTTTATTGAGGTTGATTTGTACAATCTTATGTATTGTATTGAATTATTTATGATATGTTTGACTATGGATGTTCTATTTTTATGTCATTCATGGTTTATGGTTTAAGTATTGGCATTCATATGCTTGTTTTAATATGAATGTTTATGTTGGTTATGTTTTAACCCTTTCATAAGAGGAATGCATTGGACTTTGTAAGTTTTGGGTAGGGCCCACCATATCCACTCGATGAATCGATAGTCTCATGACAAAATTATGTTTGGATTTTTGCTAATGTATTACCCAATTTGGTATGGTGTCTTGGACGAAGCCTTTACGGTATGTTTAAGATGTCCCACATTAGAAATTCCCTCGTTATGAGATTAGTTATTGATTTTACGTGTGATTATTCCACTAGTTGAATATTTATGTGAATTTTTGAATGGAATTATTTGATTTATTATTTGTATATTAAGCTGAAGATAATGTTTTAAAAGTCTTGTGTTTTATTTTTGTACCTTTCCTTAAAATTTTATGTTTATTTGTGACGGTTTCTATGATATTTTTTATCATTACTAAGCATCTGAGCTCACCCCTTTCTTATATTTTAATTTCCTAGGATGGAAAGAAGTGTTTTATGATTGATATTCATGGTTAATCTTGGAGAATAATGGAATTTACAAAGGATTATCTATGTTGTGTTTTGTGTCAGAAATTATAATATAAAGTTCATGTATGTAATCTATTTTCCATTATTGCTAAACTGATCGGTCCTTCGGGACGTCATTCCTTATAATAATTCCAATGTATTAAAATAATGCATTTTCTCCATGCTTCTGGGGTAGGGGTGTTACATTTGGTATAAGAGGAAGTTTAGAAACAACCTTGGAAATAGATTTAGAAAACTTATATTGGGGATTATAAACCTAAGATAGACATTGAGGATAAGTATTGAAGGACCCCATATAATTTTGGTAAAGTAGGGATTATGTTGATATTATAAGCAATACATCCCTTTCTGGATACTACAAGTGGATGTGATTGTGGCACAAATGTTCCTAGGGGGTGAAAACTCCAACAAGGTGTTTCAGACTTGACTCGGAGTAACCTGGTACACGACAACAGGCCTTACTGTGCACCTAGTTTGACACTCTCGGGGGATATTCTTAGGATAATTAATATTTTACTTACAAACCATTATAAAGGATTTATGAGTAAATATTTTCTCAAAGGAACCATAATTATGATTAAGAATTAGATATGCATAAAATTTTCAATTTATGTTAAGTATTTTAATAGTTTGGAATTATGTATTATGATTTATTGCCTAATCTAGTTTATGAAATTGTTTAGAAATGGCACCTAGTGAAAGGAATGGAAACTGTATCAATGCATGTAACTTGTATAGTGATTTTCATCCTATGAAAGATAATTATAGTCGAGTTGGTGATGCAACTGGTGTTGAACATCTTATAACCATATTGGGATAGTTGACTCAGGTTATGAATAACAAACTTACCAGAATGGAGCACCCTAATCCACAATAGAGAGGATCAATTTTTTATAGCTTCATGAGATAAAAACTTTCAACATTAAATGTGACTATAAATCCATTTTTGGATGAGCAATGGATAAGTTATTTAGAGAAAATATTTCTTTCTTTGGGAAGTATCAAAAGAGAGAAAGTTGTCATGGCAGTTTACTGTCTCTCATGAGATAAGGATCAATAGTGGTCATTAATTCTAAACACAAAGGAGGATGAATAAGTATAAAATATGGAATTGAGGGAGTTTAAATAAATTTTCCTAGATAAATAATTTGCTCGAGAAAAGCGAGCTGATATGGAAAGGAAATTTCTGAGTCTAAGTTAGAAGGAGGATGAGAATGTTGCAAAGTATGATGATAACTTCATAAGGTTATCAAGTCATTATATAAACTACATACGTATCCCAATAGGTAAGATTGAAAGATTATTTTCTTGGTTAAAACCATCCCTCTGATGAGAACTAGTCTCACAAACTTTCTCATCTTATGAAGATATGGTCTCATGTGCTATCAAGACAGAAAAGGAATTCTCTAAGTCTTACAAAATTAAAGTAAATCGTGAGAAGAATATAATAGTGGATCAAGAGATAGATAAATGAAAAAATGGAAATAAATATTTTCCCTTATGTGATAATTGTGGGAAGAAATGCCTTGGTACTTTCCTGAAAAGAATGGGAGTCTGTTACAAATATAAAGAAAAAGGTCATCATGATCGTGATTGTAAGGGAAATAAACAAGTTGTTCAATACTATAATTGTAAAGATATGGGACATTATGAAAATTATTTTCCAAAGTGTCCAGTAAATATAGATCATAATAAAAAAATGTATCAATGTCAAGCTTATGTTATTATTATGGTTGAAGTGGAATAATTAATGTATTTGTGTTTTTGGATTCAAGAATTATATTCTGGTAATAAGAAGAATGTGATATACATATATATAGGGATTCTATAGAAATAATTTTTTTTCATTAAGGTTATAATATGATGAAGGTTATCATATATTCACTATGTGACAATAAGAGAAACATTAAGTTGTTTGGGAAATCTCATGTTACAATTGATTTTGGAAATTTAGAGACCTTTTAGACAGAGCTTGGATTGAAGTATTTTTTATAACTCTGATCGTTGGAATGGATTAATTTGAACTTTGGATAGTATTTTTTAAGGTTAAAACATTTCTTAAGGTTATTTTGGTAATTTCACAATAATATAATTTGAGAAAAAGAAAAACCTGCAGGTTGGGAAACAATATGTCGCATCAGACAAGGTTGTAGGAATCAAACCCACAACCAAAGTGCGATAAGGATTTATAGCCTAGAATTGGCCTACAGAAAGTACCTGGTTAGTATAACATACTTTTATTTATTTAAATGGTACAAGTTTATATTTGGAACATTATATGATTAGGATAAATAGAATATTTTTTTGAGTTTTATTATCTTTTGAAGAGAAAGATGAGTTTTTTGGTAGGAATTAGTTAACAGATGAAACTTTACATGTGAATTAAGTATGATTCCTTGTATTCTTAGTCTATAATTTAATTCTTAAACTATAGGGAAACTATCATAAAACCAAAAATGTTTTCCTAGTAAATTTTTTTGTGATGATTCAAACTGTCCCTTAGATCATCGTTGATTTATATCATTCAGAATGTTCACTTTCTCTTAATAATATTCTCTATCACTCTGCATCATAATTTGACAGTTAGATTTTTATTTCATTTCCAAGTTTTCCTACATGGAACCCTATTATGTGTTATTTTTGGTAACCTTCATACTTTCCTTTCTTTATTTTAAAATAGAGGTCTCATTAATCCATTTTTCGATGTGGAATTTCAACTAAGACATTTTGAAATTTCAAACCCCTAGTTTTCAATCTTGATTTTAAATTTTTAGGAAACAATTTATTAAATGATGGGATAATTTAATGCCCAAAGCTTCCACAATATTTTTCTTCTTAAAAATTCAATAGCTTAAGATGTACGCAACACTGAGTTCAAGTGCACCACGACCTATCAAACTAGCTGTTTAAAAAGGCAATTATGAATATTATTAACCAAATTTTTAGTTTTATACATCTAATATAATTTTAACATTCATATTATGTGTTTCTTAGACATAATAGAAGGACATATTCAATTTTTCAAATAAAAAAATTATTTTTAAAAAAAATCAGTTTTTACGCTTTTTAAGGGAGAACCCATTTTAAATATAATATTTGACACATTTATATATTAAATTTTATGAAATGAAATTATTTTTTTGAAGAAAGACATTAAAAATTAGTTTGGATAAATTTTTGTGTTTTTCTAATAACTTTCATATTTTAATGAATACTGAAAATATTTTATTTTAATTCAAAACTTCTTTTTCATATAAATTATTTATATAGTTAAAGTATCTTTTTAATTTGTTTTAAAGTGAAATTTTATTATTATTTTTTCATTTAATACATTATTTTTCATTGGAAGTAATTTCACACAGAAATTGGACATAAACACATGTCAATCTTTTGATAGTGTTTACTTCTTAAAAACCCGCTTTCGGATTTTGAAAACATGAATTATTTCTAAATTTATTTCTGTCAATTCTGTGTCTTGAATTTGTGAAAATTGATTCCATATTTGGAATTAGAATATCCAAATTCTGTAAATAGGTACCTTTTATTTTTTAACATTATGAATAGTAACTTCAGTAATTATTTTTATTTACCATGGTTAAAGGGTAAATCAGGTAAATAAGGGTAAAAAATAATTCTATAATAATATAAAACTACCCCAACACATGTCCTAATTCTATTGGATGATATATGTCCGACCCTGAAAATCCTTAGTTCAATTTTAGGACCCCATGCATCCACTTGGGTGTGAAAATCACATGTTATAATAATTAATATAAAGTAAAGGAAAATATAACATAAACATGTACCTTATTACTAAAATAATTTTAATTTTAGTTATATAAGATATATATTCAACTATAAATAGTAATTGTAAATATAAAACAATTTACTGCATCATGGTATTTTATTTATAATTTTTAGATATTAAATAATTAAATTTATTTACGACACAATAATGATACAGTGTTTGCCTTATTAATTAAGGAATCAAATAAATAATATTATAACTATTAATATAAATTTAATTTGAATGTTTTTATGCCATACACTAATTTTATGGATGATTATGACGTATTATCTTTCATTTAATTCATTTTTTTCTAATTAATCAAGTTTTTATGACTTTAAAAAATTAATTACTAAATAGTGTCAAAATTTACATAAAAAAGTTTATAAAACAAATACTATTTTATAAAATGATATAATAGAACAAAAAATCTAATATTTGGACATTTTATTTATATAATTTTAAAAATTTCATCATTGATCCACTTTTAGTTCGTTAATCATTTTATAGTAACTATAGTAACCATAAATTATGAAAAGACGAGAATACATGGAAAGAGTTAATGTTTTTAACTAATGGTTAAAGCCAAAAGATATGGTTAAATTCATGACATAAACTTGTTTAAAACCTATTTTATGAGATTAATTCGACCCATAATAATATTATCCTCTAAATTAATCATTTTTTGAGCTATTATAAACTGAAAATTAATTTATAATATTTTAATATTTCAATATTTTTTTAAAGTGCCCCTCGCTTCTCTTATAAACAATAACTTCTCCTTATCTTTAATTAACACCTCCAAATCCATTTTGATCGGCCAACAAATTCACAAATATCCTCTAAACTTCCCTAACTTTATACAAGAATCCATCCTTTTAGAGTAAAACCAACTTAAGGTGTCCTTTTGTGCAAATCAAAAGGATACTTCTGAAGAAGAGGTAATCATTTTATCCCTCCTTTCAAAGTTCTTTTATTCTTATACATTATTATTCTATGTTGTTTCCTTACCAAAGTAATAAATACATTATCATACATATAATTATATGTTATTATAATCAAGTTACAACTATATTCACTATTTTATCCATCCTATTAATAATAATATCACCATGTGTGCATACGTCCGGCATACCGTCTCCACACCGTGGTGTAATTTGTCATTCCACATTACTTTATTTGGATGGGTATAATAGTTAGTATAATAGAAATAAATAATTAATATTAAATGATTATGATTTTGTATAATTAATATACCATCCAGTTCCATATCATTTAACAATTAATTGAATGATATCGTCGCTCATGCGTATGTATGGCTTACCCTCTTCATAACGCGATGAGATTCATTCTCCACATTAACCATTCAATAATGATTATAAAAACATATATTTTTATTATGAATAATTATGAAATATATGACATAATAAGTCTACTATAAATATATAAACATATATATATAATTACATATATTTCATTCACTTACTTCCATATGATAAGAAAACGGAAACAACATTCATGCGTAGGAACGGCCTACCATCTCCATGAACGAGGTATTCTATTTCATATATCTATCTATAATATATATTTATATTATGAATATATATGATATATAAATCATATTATACATTCTGGAATTATATAAATCACGATCTAAGTAATAAGATCAACAATAAAAAGTCATAACATGTACGATAGAAAAAGCGATTATTACCCGAAAAGTTAGATTAACTTGGAATTGTTAATAATAGGGTAATATAAAGTCATAAAAGAATAATATATGATATCCTAAATATTATTATGATTCTGTTATAAGTTAATAATATGTTTGAAGACATTATACAAGAGTTTCGGACACATAAACAGAGTATCAGACCCAAGATATGGGTTAATTCCTCAATCTCATTATTATCTGATATTGTTTATGTGTAAGTATTTACTGGGACATATTAATAATCCATATCCATGTTTCATAAAAAAATTCAAAAGGAATATTTTAAGGTTTTATGTAAGGGAATATTTAACTAGAACAATATTTTACATGTTTTAAATATTTATTGTTCTAAATCTTTTTAATTAATGTCCATGTTTTCAAAATGATTATAAGGATTTATTTATATGGGCATGATTGTTTTAAAATGTTAATTCCTTTCAAAAAAATTAAATTTTTATTGGACACTTTGATTAAAAATATCTTTTAAATGACTTATTTTATAAATTTTTATACTTTTAAATGATTTCCATAAAAAGGAATATTTCTCTTAAAGATTTTTACTAATTATCTTTATCTATGTCAACATCCTTTATTGGATATTATTTTTGATTGAGGTTTATTTATACAATCTTCTATTTTATATTGAATGAGTTATGATATGTTTGAATATGGATGTTCTATTTTTATACCATTCGAGGATTATGGTTTAAGTATTTACATTCATATGATAGTTTTAATATGAATGTTTACGTTGGTTATGTTTTACCCCTTTCATAAGTATAATTCATTAGACTTTGTAAGTGTCGGGTGGGGATCGCTATTGCCCCTCGATGCATTGGTAGTCTCACGAGACAATTATTTTTGGGTTTTGACTAATGTCTTAACCAATTAGGTATTATGTCTTGGCCAAAACCAGGACAGTATGTTAAAGATGTCATGCATTATGCATTCCCTTATTATGAGATTAGTCATTGATTTTAAATGTGATTATTAAACAATTAGAATATCCATGTGGATGTTTAAATGGAATTATTTGATTTATTATTTCCATATTATGCTAAATATAATGTTTTGGGAGTCTTGTGTTATTATTTTTTACCTTTTCTTAAAAGTTTACGTTTATTTGTGACAGCTTCCGCTATATTGTTTATCCTTACTAACCATCTGAGCTCATCCCTTTCTTAATTTTTAATTTCCTAGGATTCCAAGATGTGTTTTAGGATTTATATAAAGGGTTAATATAGGAGAAAAATGGAATTCCCAAAGTATTATCTATTATGTGTTTTATTTTAGTAATAGTAATGTAAAGTTCATGTATGTAAACTATTTTACAAGACTGCTAAACTGATTGATCCTTTGGGACTTGATTCCATGTAACCATGCCAATGTATTAAAATAATGCATCGTCTCTAGGATTCTGGGGTTGGGGTGTTAGAGTTGGTATCAGAGAAATTTTATCAACAACCTTGTAAATAGATTTAGAAAACTAAGACTATAAATAATTACCCTAAGATAGACTTTGAGGATAAGTATAGAAGGACCCCCAAGAATTTTGGAAAAGTATGGATTATTTGGATATTCCAAGAAATACATCCCTATCTGGATACTACAAGTGGAAATGGTTATAGAATAGATGTAATTATGGGTGAAAACTCTGACATTGTGTTTTAGGATTGACTAAGGGTAACCTGGAAGATGACAATGATCCTTATTGTGCACTTGGTCTCACACTCCCAGGGGATATTATTAGAATAAGTCTTATTTTATTTACAAATCATTTTGAAGGATTTATGATTAAATATGTCCTCAAAGGAACCATATTTTTTTATTAATGATTAGATATGCATAAATTATTCAATGTATGTTAAGTATTTTACTAGTTTAGAATTATGTATTATGATTCATAACCTAATCTACTGTATCCCATTATTTAGAAATGGAACCTAGTGGATGGAATGTAAATTGTATCAATGCATGTAATCCATGTATGGATTTACATCCTTGGAAGATAATTATAGTGGATATGGAGATGTAACTGGTACTGAATAGCTTATAACTATATTAGAACAGTTAAATCAGGTTATGAATAGAAACCATAGCCATATGGATCAGACTGATCCACAACGCATAGGATCAATGTCAAACCACTTAATGAGATAACAACTTCCAACATTCAATTGACTACACAACCATTATTGGCTGAGGAATCGATAAGATCCTTAGAGAAAATATTTCTTTATTTGGAAAGTATTGAAATGGAGAACGTGGTCATGACAGTTTACCATCTCTCAGGAGATTCGGATCAATGTTGGTCATTAATTCTAAACATAAAGGACTAGAAATTAGAAAATATGAAATGTATGGAGTTTGAAGAAATTTTCTTAGAAAAATACTTTCCTCGTGAATAGCGAGCTGATATGGAAAGACAATTTCTGAGTCTAAGGCAGAAGGAGGATGAGAATGTTGAAATATATGATGCTAAATTCACAAGGATATCAAGGCATGTTGCAAACAATATACATAACCCAAGAATTAATATTGGTATATTCTTTTATAGGTTAAAACCAATCCTCCAATGAGCACTAGTCTTATAATATTTCTCATCTTATGAAGATATGGTCTCATGTGCTATCAAGATGAAATAGAAATTCTCTAAATCTTACGACATTAAAGTAAAGTAAGATAAGAAGATAATGGTAGAGAAAGAGATAGATAAAGGGAAAAAGGTAAATAAGGATATTCTCTTATGTGATAATTGTGCGAAGAAACCCCCTAGTACTTGCCTGAAAGGAATGGTAGTTTGTTACAAATGTGAATAAAAAAGTCACCAAGATAATGATTGTAAGGGAAATAAAGAAGTTATGAAATTCTATAATTGTAAAGATAGGGGACATTAAAAAAATTATTGTCCAAATATTTAAGGAAATATATCTCAAAATAAGAAAATATAACAAGGTCAAGCTTATGTTGTTACTATGGTTGAAGTGGAATAATTAATGTATTTCTATTTTTGGATTCAACAATTATATTCTAGTTTTAAAAATAATGTTATATTTATAGGGATTTTACTAAAATATTTTATGTTTCCATTATGGTTTTAATGTGATGAAGGTGATCATGTATTTATTATGTGACGAATAGAGAAACATTACATTTTTTGAGGAATCTAACATTGCAATTGATTTTGGAAATTTTGAGTCCTTTTAAAGAGCTTTTGGAAAGAAGTATTTTGGATAACTCTAAAGGTTGGAATGGATTAAGTTTAACTATAGATATTGTTGTTTAAGGTTAAAACATTTCTTAAGTTCATTTCTGAAATGTTATAATAATATAGTTTGAGAAAAAGGACAACTCATAGGCTAGGCAATAACCCATCATGTCGGAAAAGGTTGTAGGAATCGAACCCAAAACCAAAGTACAATAAGGATTTCTCACCTACCATTGGCCTACACCAATTCATTTATTAGTATAAAATAGTTTTCTTCATTTGAAAGGTATAATTTTATATTTGTAACCTTATGCGATTAATATAAATAGAATATTTTTTTGAGTTTTATTATTTTTTGAAGAGAAAGATGAGTTTCTGGTAGGAATTAATTAAAGGATGAAACTTTACATGTAAATTAAGTATTCGTCCTTATGTTCTTATTTTATGAAGTAATTCTTAAAATCTATGTAAAATATCATAAAACCAAAAATGTTTTCCAAGTACTTTCTTTTGTGATGAATCAAATGGTCCCTTGGATCATTATAGATTTATGTCTTTCATATTGTTAACTTTATCCTAATAATATTCTCTATCACTCTCCAACAAAACTTGATGGTTATATTTTTCTTTCATGTACATATTTTCTTATATGTAACCCTAGTATGTGTTATTTATGGTAACCTTGATACTTACCATCCATTATTTTAAAATACAGGTCTCATTAATCCATTTTTCGATGTGTGATTTCAACTAAGATATTTAGAAATGTCAAACCCCTAGTTTTCAATATAGAGTTTAAAATTTGATGATTAAATGTATTGAATAAGGGGATAGTATAACACCACAATCTTCCACGATAGTCTTCTTCTTATAATTCAATAGCTTGTGATATACGCAACAACGAGTTCAAGCGCACCATGACCTATCAAACTAGCTGTTTAAAAAGAGGTTATGAATAGTATTAACCATATTTTGAATTTCATATAACCCATATAATTTTAAAATTCATCTTATGTGTTTCTTAAACATAATATAAGGAAAATTCAATTTTTTAGATAAAAGAAGTATTTTTCAAAAAAATGCAGTTTTTTCACCTTTTAATGGTGAACCCATTTTAAATCTAATATCTAAAGCTTTTATATATTCCATTTGATGAAATGAAATTATTATTTATAATAAGGACACAAAAATTTAGTATGGATAAATATTTTGTGTTTTTCTGAAAACTTTCATATTTTAATGAATAGTGAAAAAATAATGCATTTTAATTCAAAAATGCAATTTCATCTAAATTATTTATATATTTAGAGTATCTGTTTAATTATTTTCAAAGTGTAATTGGATTATTTTTTTAAAATTTAATCTAATTTTCTTTATTTTAAGTAATTTAACATTGAAATTGGACATAAACACATGTCAACCTTTTGGTAGTTTTTACTTCTTAAAAACCCGCTTTCTGGTTTTGAAAATGGGAATAAATTTTAAATTAATTTCTTCCAATTATGTGTTTTTAATTTGGAAAAATAAATTCCAAATTTTGAATCAGTAGTTAAAAATTCTGTAAATAGGTACCTTTTATTTTTGGAAATTATGAATAGTAATTTCAGAAATTTTATTTATTTACTATGGTTAAAGGGTAAACCAGGTAAATAATGGTAAAAAATAATATTATAATAATATAAAACTACTCTAACATGTGTCCTAATACCATTGGATGATATATATCCGACCATTAAAATCCTTAGGTCGATTGTAGGACCTCATGGATCCACTTGGGTGTGAAAATGACATGTTATAATAATTAATTTAAAGTAAAGGGAAATATAACATAAGCATGTATCTTATTACTAAAATAGTTTTAATTATATTTATATAAGATATATATTCAACTATAAATACTAATTAGAAATATAAAACTATTTCCTACATCATGGTATTTTATTTATAATTTTTAGACATTAAATAATTAAATTTATTTATGACACAATAATGATTTCATGTTTGCCTTATTAATGAAGGAATCAAATAAATGATATTATAAATATTAAAATAAATGTAATTTGAACGTTTTTATACCATAAATTAATTTTATGGACGTTTATGACATATTTTATTGGAGTTAATGCGTTTTGTTATTAAGGAATAAAATTTTTATGACTTAAAAAAATCAATTACTAAATAGTGTCAAAATTGACAAAAATGGGTTTTTAAAACAAATACTATTTTATTAAATGGTATATTATTCCCAGAAATATAGGATTCTTCAAACATACTGATATAATGTTTAAAATTTTATTTATGATCCCTTTTTGGTTCTCTTGGAATATTATAGTGACTATAATAACCATACATTATGAAAATACAAGATGACATGGTAAGAGTTAATGTTTTTAACTAAGGATTAAGGACAAGCGATAAGGTTAAATTCATGACCTACACTTATCAAAAACCTATTTTTTGAGATTATTTTAACCAATACACATATTATCCTCTAAATTAATCACTTTTTAACTATTATAAATAGAAAATAAATTTATAATAAATTAATATTTCAATATTTTCCTAAAGTTCCCCTCACCTATATTATAAAAGGGAACTTCTCCTTCTCTTTAATTCACACCTCCAAATCCATTTGGATCGACCAAAACCTTCCAAAATATCCTAATAACTTCTCACACTTAATTATATAGGCCACTCTTTGGTAATAAAACCAACTTAAGGATTCCTTTTGTGAAAATAAAAAGGAGACACCAGAAGAAGAGGTAATGGTTTTATCCCTTATTTCAAAGTTCTTTTCTTATTCTACTTCCTATTTCTATGTTGTTTCCATACCAAAGTAATAAATACAGTATCATAAATATACTTAGATTTTATTATAATCATGGGACAACTATACTCATCATTTTATCCATATTATGAATAATAATATCCTCATGCGTGTGTATATACGGCTTACCGTCTCCATGCTGTAGTGTAATTTGTTATTCCACATTAATTTATTTGGATGGGTATAATGATGATAATAATAGAAATAGATAATGAATAAAACATGATTATTATTCTTTATAATTAATATACCATCCATTTTCATATCATTTAACCATTAAAGGAATGATATCATCACTTGTGTGTGTGTACAGCCTATCATCTCCACGACGCGATGAGATTCATTCTCCACATTAACCTTTCAAGAATAATTAATATATATATATATATTATGAATAGTTATGAAATATATAACATAATAAATCTACTTTAATAATATATATATATATATATTTCATCCACTTAGTTCCATACGATAAGAAAACGGAAACAGCGTTCATGCGTACGTACGACCTACCATCTCCATAAACAGTATATTCCATTTCAGATATCTATCTTTCATATATATTTATATTATGAATATATATGATATATAAATCATATTATAAATTATATAACTAAGTAAATCATGATATAAGTGATATGATCAAGAATAACAAGTCAAAACACGTACGATAAACAAAGCGATTATTACCCGAAATGTTGCATTATCTTGTAATTGTTAATAAATGGGTGATATAAAGTTATAAAATAATAATATATGATATAATAAATATTTTTATTATTCTTATATAAGTTAATAATATGTTTAAAAACATTATACATGAGTTTCGAACACGTACGAATCTTATCAGACCTAAGGTAAGTGTTAATCTCTCAATCTCATTATTATCTGATATTGTTTATATGTAAGTATTTATTGGGAAATATTTATAATCCATGTCCATGTTTCATAAAAATGTATTAAAAAGGAATATTTTAAGGTTTTATGGAAGGGGATATTTGACTAGAACAACATTTTAAAAGTTTTAAAGATTTATTTTTCTAAATATTTTTAATTAATATCCATGTTTTCAAAATGATTGTAAGGATTTATTTATATGGACATGATTGTTTTAAAATGTTAATTTCTTTCAAAAGTTTCAAAGTGGTGTGGGAAACTTTGATTCAAAAATCTATTTTAAATGAGTTCTTTTATAAATTTTGTGACTTTTAAACAAATTCAATAAAAAAGGGTATTTCTCTCGAAGAGTTTTACTGATTATATTCATATATATCAACATCCTTTAATGGATATTATTCTAGATTGAGGTTGACGTATACAATCTTCCATATTATATTGAATAATTTTTGATATAATTGAATGTGGATGTGCTATTTTTATACCATTCACGGTTTATGGTTTAAGTATTGACATTCATATTCTAGTTTTAATATGAATGTTAATGTTGGTTATGTTTTACCCCTTTCCTAAGAGGAATGAATTGGACTTTGTAAGTGTCTATCGGGGCCCGATATAGCCCCTAGATGCATCGGTAGTCTCATGAGACAATTATGTTTGGGTTTTTCCAAATTCCATACCCAATTAGGTATGGTGTTTTCATCGAAGCCTTGATAGTATGTTTAAGATGCCTCACATTATGCATTCCCTCATTAGGATATTAGTTACTAATTTTACCTGTGATTATTCGACTAGTAGAAAATCCATGTGAATGTTTAAATAGAATTATTTAATTTATTCTTTCCATATTATGAAAAAATGATGTTTTAAAAGGCTTGTGTTTTAGTTTTTTACCTTGCCTTAAATTTTTATGTTCATTTTTTATTACTTCCTCTATATTTTTTATCCTTACTGAGCGTTTGAGATCACCCCTTTCTTATTTTTTAATTTCTTGAGATTCCAAGAATCATTTTATAATTGATATATAGGGTTAAGCTAATAGAATAATGACGTTCCCAAAGGATTATATATGTTGTGTTTTTTGTTAAAAATTATAATGTAAAGTTCAGTTATGTAATCTATTTTTCAAGACTGCTAAATTGATCAGTCCTTTGGTACTTGATTCCTTATAATCATGCCAATGTATTAAAATAATGCACCGACTCCAGGATTATGGGGTCGGGACATTACATATAATCACTTATTTTATGAAATATTTATAAAATTTATCTCTTTTTTAGATTTATAAATTTTTCATTTATTTATAATTATTCTCTATATTATTCATAGATTTAATTTCTTTTATATTGTGAATTGATGTATGTTTTATTTTAAATAATTTTAAACTACTTCTTCAAATTATAGTAAATATTACATGTTAGGTATGATAATTGATTTCTTTTTATTTTACCTTGAATTTGGATTATTTTTCATTATAATCATTAATTATAGGTTAATTATAGTTTATCCATATTAAGAGATAGAATAATGATCGAATTGTGATCTCTTGTGATTATTGAAAAATAGGTAGGGGGTTTCGTTTAAACTTATCACTATCCTGATATCTTAGGAAATGTCTAGAAATGTTAGGGATGAATACCTCTAGCATCAGGCTTGATATTGTAGTAATTTTTTATTTCATTTGATTCAAATACTTTACATAAAAGGGTTTCATATACCCTATGAAAGTGATGCATTTGAGTATTTTTAAATAATGTTGGATTTTTAATTCGGATTAGTAACACAAGCTAGGAATTTTCTAAATAATTACACCTCGAGATGGTCTGAACTTATTAATTTTGTGGAAGGAGTGGGGATTCAAAACTAAATCATTATAATCATTCATAAATTTAAAGAGAAAATATTAGATAACATGGTGATATTTTAAAACCACTTACAAATCTAATTGTTTGATTCCTTCCAAATAAAACAATTGTGAATGCTTCAATCTTTCAAATGGGTTTGTGAGGCCAAAGCTGGGTTCCTATAGATTATTTTATATAGTGATAGAAGGTTTTAGATTACCCAAATAGTATTATTTCCCCTTATATAGCTTGATATTAGGGTTAAAATTATCTAGAAAACCCAAATATGATTAAAATACCAACAGAATTGAGTTGGGATAGACCATATTACAGATTAAGACAAATAATTATCTATTAAATTATCTAATTTCCATATATGATATGATTGATATAATATTCTGCCTAAATAGCTGAATGATGGTTGTAATGCTACAAAGACCCAAAACATAGTGAAATATGAATCTTGGACCACTAATTGGTATAATGGGTATTAAAATGGATTATTATTTTATTAGGGGTAAATATCATAAAAAAAACTTATTAAATAGATGTAAAACATGATATTTCATTACCCCATCAAGACAGAGATACCAAAATGAGGGGATAGAGATAATGACCCCAAATTCCTACCACTAGTAGTCGTTGAGTTAGCAACTATAACTACACCAAATTCAGTAATTAGTTGTATTTTTTTAATAATTACTGCTAAAACTTTTAAAAAAAAGATGAAACTTATTCCATCCCCCCCCCGGAGCCCGACAGCCACACCCCCTCTTACCCCGACCCCATTTAACCCCTCACCATCATTCCCTTTCCATGTTCAACCCCTCACTGTCAGCCCTTTTCCCCATTGAATCCCTCGTCCCATCGAACCCTTGCCCCTTGTCTTCAGCCCCCAACCTTGTCAAACCCTAGCCCGCTAAACCCTATCCCCTCTCCTCTAACCCCTATCCCCATCAGACCATATCCCCTCACCGTCGACCCCCTTTTCACCCTCTCCATCGGCCCCCTTCTTTGTTTCCACCTTCATGCCCTACTCGGCCCAACTGTCTCTCCCAAATTTGAGGTAATTCACCCGTTTATTATATATTTTTTAATTTTATAAAATGTTTGGGTTCGAGCATAGACCTGTTCTTGATAAGGTAATCTTATATTCATGTGCATGTTATGACTTAACTATAAGTATGGGAATCTTATCAGGAGTTAGAAATGCTCCTTGTTGGGTGCATGATTTTTTTGGGTTTGTGAAAGTGGAATTGATATTACAAGTTGATGAATTGGATAAATTATTTCTGATGTTTATATTTAATTTAAATAAATTATTATGTTGTTTTGGATACTCTCCATAAATATTTATTTATATTTTTAACTATTAGCTAATCTGTTATATCCTACTTGAATGTGTGGTAATATTTTGGTTGTATTTCCAACTGGGTATGATTACTAACCCCATCCATATAAACATTGGTGTGTATTCAATACAACACTTATATTTATAAACCATTTTATTTATAAATATAAAATATTAATTATATTTTTAATGTTTTTAAAATAATAAAATTAAGTAATTAAAATTAATTTTAAAATGGACGGTAAATCGCCTATATGAACACTCTAATAAATGATAACAATTTTACTAATTGAATTTAGTATAGATTGTTATAAAATTTGTTATTTGAAACCATTTGAACATTTGGAATGAAATTAAATCAATTTACCCCAAATTATGGAGTTATAGACTCATTTTTTATGATGTTTTACCATTACTGATGAATTGATGCAGCCTTAGAACTATGAAACAAACATACATCTGATGAAGGAAATAAATACAAAGATTAAAAAACATGATTATAATAGAACATAAATGAACAATAATAAATCATATATACATAAAAATTTGTTCTAAAATAATTATTTAATAAAATTAATTTGATTATTTAGGGGTTAAGATTCATTTACTAAACTGATTTGGGAGTCGAGGTAAGATATTTTCTTTTTCAAGCCTTCTTTTTTTCATATGTTGTTTATCTAATTTTCATATTATATTTTATGTAACATACTGAAAATATTTTAACAATAACTTAATTAATTCCATTTACTATTAAGGTTTTACTTCTCTCGTTTCCTCTTATACATATTCAATAGTTATACCCTATATGGTTTGTAGGAGGTCTTCAAAATCTTTCTAGTTCTTGATGATATATTCTTTATCTCTCTTTACTACTCATATGATATTTATATTATAATTCATTTATAATATTTTGGATTCATTATCCTTACTTTTTAGGGGATACTAATGTATTTATGATTTCCTTCCTACTCATATATTAATTCAAACCATATAAAGTATATGAAGGAAACATTTACAGCTTTATTATTTTATCCCCCAAGATTATTCTATATAAAATCTATTTATTTTTAATATTCCATTATGGTGAAGTTTTATTGTTAAAATTTTCATTTAAAATAATTTAATCCCTTTTTGAAAATAACTATTGAATGTGACTCATTTTATATTTTTATAAACAATTCAAAAATAAAAGTATGAATTCTCTTTTTGCAATCCCTCTTTTGTTTCCTCTATGTTCTTATCAATAGTCATTTTTAATGTATTTTTATATTATTTGATAAAACATTTTATATTATGAAATATAATTATTTAAATGAAAATCTTATATTTTAATTATTAGGGAAATTATTGAACTAAATATATTCCCTTATTTCGTGCTTTGGTTTGGCGCCTCCTTCTTTTCATATGGTGGCATGTGTGTTTTGGATGGTGTAATGTGTTTTGTATGTTCTTGGTATGGTTGAAGTTGTAAGGTTCCCACTTAGCCAAAAAAAGTGGTTCTTTATTCCAAAAATGAAAAAAATGATTTGGAAAATATATACCCTTATTTAAATATTTTGTAAATACTATATGATTCCCTATCATGATTGATGTGTATTTACCTAATGTTTTACTTTATTTCATTTGATGCTTGTTTTATCTCCACAAGTTATCATTTTGTTATTTTTTATGGATTTATAATGTTTTTATATCAATGTGAAACACATTAATATATTATGTATTATAATGAATGGAGTGGTCTTAGGATTATATAGGCCCCAATCAATAGGTTAATACTTAATGTATCATGATTTATCTATGTGTGGGTTATGTTATGTATAAATCATCCATAATTTTATGAATGAAAGTGAGTGTTACCCCCTTCCATCTTCTGAGTGCCCCATGCCATCTTCTGAGTACCCCGTGTATATCCCGCACTGGCCTCACTACTATGATGATCGAGAATCACTAGGTTTCCCTAGACTTAGTGACCCTAGGTTTTTTCTCCCATGATTCCTGTTTTAAATTAATAAATGTATGATTTTTATTTTTCTTCTATTTTATATAATATTATCCATGACTCATTTACTTTTTTTACTTTGAATTTTTTAGTACTCACATGACTCTTATTATAATTACCTGGGTTGTGTTTGTTTTCACTTCCATTTGTCTCTTTTCCTACTTTTTAATAATTATGTGTTTTAATTTATTTATTTTCAATGCATTATATCATTAATTTTCATCAAAAAAATAAAGTCTATTGATATGGAATAATTTTAATAGTACAATAGTAAATATATAAGTTCTTGTGGTAGGAAGGATTAAATATTTATAATGAAAAATGAAGAATAGAAAACATAAGTTTAGATACATATGAATATGGTTAGTTTTAAGACACTTTCTGGGATACTGCTAATGACATTATCAAATATACACACATCCCAAACATTCATATTGTTGACTTATACAACAATCCTCCAACCAATCCTAGATTTTGAATGTTCAAGATGCATAAAGAAATCCAATACCCCATTTCAAGAATTATCTGAAGCCCATATATTGACTAGGTTACATATTTTCTTGAAAATTCTCTTATTGAACTGGTATGGAAGTTGCTGCAAACATGTAGAGATAAGTAGAGGAACACAAACTCAATAGTTAGAGTGGGAGAGGTAGCTTCACCTTGAGTGGATTATTAGGTTTGACAACCCTGTGTTCTTGGTTTTTTTGGATAGGGGATTTCTAAAATTTTCTTCCCTTCCTTATGAAAGAGGGTAGGCTATTTCTCTTTTCGATGCATCAAATATGGTGTCAAAAAACTTGGAAAAGCCTTGATATGTGAAGATAAGGAAGTAGCTATATCTGATACTGTATAACTCGATGAATTGCAACCAGCCTTCCTGAAACCAAAACTGGTGACCACAAATTTGGGAGGGATCCTCTATTCATTGAAACCAGGATTTTTGGTCACCAGGTTTGGTTTCAGGAAATTTGGTGGTTGTTCGTCGAGTTCTATAGTATCTGTAATGACCCACTAATTCTCACTGGATTCAGAACACAATGAGTCATTATTAGATTTTAGGTGACATCCCCAAGACACCAAAGGCTAGAAATAAATTCCAAAGGGTTTCAAATACTAATGGGGGATTATTTACTCTTTTAAAGATAAACTATAAACCAACCAACCACAAACTATATCAGTTATATGATGCATGAACAAAATAATGAAAATTTAGAAAATATTTTAAACCAAAGTGAGCCCAAAAAAAGTAATACAGCATAAGAAAACTAGACATCAACCTAATAGTGTAAGATAACTCAACAAGACACCAAAATAACTGAAAGACTCTACGATCCACCAGCTCCGTGCTCCACCACCACCAGACAGCTCAACAACTCAAGAAGTATTGCCTAAAGACCTGTTTTACCCTACCTTTGTCCACATCCCGAAAGATGACATATGTGAAAGTACCAAGGTGAAAAATTAGGTGTGATTATAAAACTCATTAGTCTTTCCCTAATGACTTCTCCAGTCATTCCACTAGGAAAGAAGAGTTAGACACATTTATATAAATAGTTTATATAAAACAATTTTTGAAAATAATTTATAACTAAACATAAACACTTCTCAAAATAGTTTATAACTAAATATAAACTAAAAACAAGTGAAATAATTTTACATAAATCTATACTCCTGGTAAAAATTTAAATAAATCTTTAAAACTCTTTATAAACACTACTTTTTCAAACCAATAAACTCTAATCAACAAAAACTACCAAAAATGCATGCATTATTATGAGAGTTCCATACTCATGATTAGTTTCTTGTTGATCTACCATTTTTTCACAAGGTAATTATACAATATGTTCCATTTAACCATTTTCACCTAGTATATGATCATATTTCAACTATTTTAAATAATTTAATATGATATTTGTACCTAGTTTTCCAAAAACTAAAACCAATTTCAAACAATTTCAGTTGCTTCAATAAAAAAACTCATTTATTGAAAACTTTACAACCATCGAATTTCAAAACATTAAATAATTTAATAACCCATATATCTAATGGAAAAATTTTAATTAAATCAATTTTAAAAAATTATAGGAGATCCATAATTTAAAATTCCCCATTTAAAATCAAAAACTAGGGTTATTCACAAAACCCCCCAATTTCCCACATTTTCCTCCACCTGTCACTAAAGAGGCTTAAAAAATTGCACAGAAGAAGAAAAATTAATTTTCATTAAAAAATAAATTTTAATGAATTCAAATAAACTCCAAAAAATTTGAGATGATAGTGAAACCATCTACCTTACTTGTTTTGACAAAAACCGACAACATGCGAAGAACGCTCAAGAATTCAGGTCAGGATTCCAAGAAACAGCCTAAGATCTACTCCCCTATCATGAAAAACACCATATATAACCTTATTTGGCATCAAAATTCTTATATCTCATCACTGGTGCTGTAGATCAAAGAAAAGTATATGAAATTAGGAGTAGATTTAAGAAACTGTAAAGAAAATGATGAAGAAAAGGCACTTATCGTAAGAGTCTGCCTTCAATTCTCCAAGGAATGTGTTTGGATATCTTCTAAATTTATGGGAGAACCTAATTTGGACTTTTGGGGAGAAATAATTTGTGTTAGCGTTGATTTTTTTTGAAATATATCAAACAGATGGCCAAACCAAATTAGATCCACAAAGATAGGGAATTAGTTTTGGCCTTACACGGTTTGTCCAAACCGTGTGCAGATCGTGCACCCCATTTTTTAAACAAAACCATCCAAAAGTACTCCAAAGTCTCCCCCAACTTCCCACATAACCTCTGAACATATGAAAGGAATTAGGGAAGTGTTACATAATAGGAACTGGGGGTGATGCATTCTCCCCATCATTGGTCTTTTTGTCCCTAGAAATTTGAAATCAGTTGCTACCCTGAAAGAGTTTAGGCCATTTCTCTTTCATTTCTTTCTCGGATAAAGCCTTTTTTTCATTTTCTAAAGAGACAATTTAAGGGTTACTGGTAACCGCACAAACACAAAATCCAAAATTCAAATGGAGGATGGGCGTACACATGATCCAGATACCATTTCAAAATTCAAATTCAAAAATGAGGGTCATCATGAACGAACCTCGATCTTTGAGACGACGTACACCACACAGCCCAACGCATGCTCCCTGTCATCATGAGTCAACACCGAAGAAGGACGCAGGCGACCATCCACCGGAAATCTTCGTCGTCGGCCCTATACCATCATCATCGCTGATCATGTCGCAATCATCACTCCAACCCATCCATCATAGAGGACCTCATCGCCGCTCCAAACAACAAGACGATGTTTCCAAACTCAGCAGTAAGAATTCATCACCACATAAACACCAAAATCGAGCAGAAGATCCAAAGACCAGTTGCACACCCACCTTCAAGCAACCAAAATAGCATCCATATAAACCAGCACCTTCACAGGTCGTCGGAATAATCGTCAGAAGAAAACCCCACCACCATAGCAGGGAACCTCCGACGCTGCCGCATTCGCCACCACACCTTCCAAACTCTATCACAACAAAAGTGAAATCAAACAGATGAAAAAGAAAAATCAAAAACCAACATCGCTAGATCAGCCTCCGCTACACAGCTACGCCGAAGGAAGGTCACGCCGCAAAGAAAATCAAACTAACATCCTAGCCCATCGCCACCTTCAAACCCACCAGAGAAGACTGCAAAAACCCCCAAGGCACTCGCATCCACCGTAGATCGAAGCTAAGACCCCCAAACCACCAAAAAATCTTGACCCAGGACCAAATACACACCGCCATCGAACCCACAAACCCGCCAATGGCGCATGCCGAAACATCCAGCGACCTTTGTCGCAACCCGGTCTTCCTCTCGTGACTCCAGATCTGACAGTGTCGTAGAATCCCGGAGCACAAGAAACCCATATCATCACATGGTTAGGATCAGGCTAATATCACTACTGTAAATTATGGCATTTGCGACGGGTCATTTGCATCGGGATCCCGTCGCAAATAGGCTTTTACGACGGGGGCCCGTCGCAAAAAGCCCGTCGCGGAAAACGGCGTCGCAACAACAATTATTTTTTACAGGCCCGTCGCTAAAGGTATTATTTGTGACGACGATCCTTCCCGTTGCAAATATTAGTCCGTATATTTGTGAAAACCTTTTAAAATAGTAATTGCGACAGGCCCGTCGTAATTACTATTTTTTAAAAAAAAATTAAAAAAAATTAATAAATTATTTTAATGAATATAATAATAATACTATTTGCGATGAGCATAGTATCCCGTCACAAATACTTTAAAAAAATAAAAAAAATTATTAATAAATTATTTTAATTAATATAATAATAATCCAATTATAATTCAAAAATAAAAAATATTAATAAATGATTTTAATTAGTATAATAATAGAATTATAATTCACAAATAAAAATAATAAATTATTAATAAATTATTTTAATTAATATAATAATAATAGAATTATAATTCAAAAATAGAAAATAATAGAATATTAATAAATGATTTTAATTAATATAATAATATTAGAATTATAATTCATAAATAAAAAAATATTAATAAATTATTTTTAATTAATATAAAAATAATATAATTACTTTACATTCAAATATTAAAATAATTCTAATATTACAAAATAATAATAATAAAATAATAATATTATAAAATTTTAATATATACATATAATTTAATATTATAAAATATAAATAATATTATTATTCATATTAATATTGTTATTTCAAAATATAATATTATTAATATTTTATAATGAGACATAAACTACGAATAGAAAAAAAAATCATATTTTGATTTAACAAACTTTATAACATAAAAACAAACTCTAATCTGAAGGAGGGGGGATCTGCAGATGCTGGTGGAGGAAACTCCATCCCTAAAGCAT
The DNA here is from genome assembly GCA_963277665.1 of Viscum album. Classification (NCBI taxonomy): domain Eukaryota; kingdom Viridiplantae; phylum Streptophyta; class Magnoliopsida; order Santalales; family Viscaceae; genus Viscum; species Viscum album. The sequence goes on from OY728161.1 coordinate 1,838,040,063, forward strand.
GAGTGAGTCGGCGCATGTACTCCATCTGCTCCTGCTGCTGCTGCTGCCACCGGCTCGTCTGCTCCTCGTACAGCTGCTGCTGGCGTCGACGCTCCTCCTCATGCTGCTGCTGCTGCTGCTGACGCATCTGCTCCTGCTCCTGTCAGAGACTCTCTATTAGTGCAGTCTGAGATCACAACTGATCCTCATACTGTGTAGCAGAAGAAGATGCATGAGCTCCTCTCGAGCTGGATGCTGACATCGAAGCACTGCCATAATAATCTCCGGGAGTCAGTCGAGAACTGATACCAACTACCTGGCCCTTCTCGAAGGCATACTGGGTGGCCTACATCCATGCCGCCTCATCAAACTGATGGCCAGTGGTCTGATCTAATGACTCGGCCTGACTCTCAGGCCGGGTCTGTGATGCTGCGGCCTCATATGACTCCTGTAGTTTCAATTTAAAATTAAAATTGTGAATATATTATATGCAGTTAATTTTTAAACTTGAAAACAAATAATAATGACCACGATGTGACACTGACGATCACCTCTGATCTCCCCAGTAGCAGTATCACTATACATCTGCCGATATACGTCGTACTCCGTAATATCGGGGTGCTCGACAGCCTATAAGAATAAAAAATAAACTGTTAATATTTATAGTTATATAAAATATTTATAAATAATGTACGTACCAGATGCTGTCTATGAGTACTGAAAGTACGAATCCCAGCTCGATGAGTCACCTCCTGTCTCCCCCGATTCTGCCTCCCCACCGATGATCTCCTCTGAAAGGCCTCACTCAACCAGTGCGCACATAATCCATCCCATAAATGGGATGAAATGTACTCTGGTCGGTGTGTTTTAGATGACTCGTCAAAATTTGACACTCCTACTTTCTTCGTGGCAGCTTTTCTTAAATTGTGCAAAAACTGATGAAAACGATCACGCATGGCCACCTCCCATGCCTCGTGGATGGCGTCACGCATGGTATCCTCGATCGGATACCATAAACCCTACAAATAAATCAAAATATCAAGTTAGAAATGAAATAATTTTCAAAATAAAAATTATTTATTTACGTACGTACCAACCAATGGCCGAACATGGCCTGCTGCACATCAATGGGAATCTGCTCCCATGTGGTCCAAGGTTGAGAGAAATAGTTGCGCAAAATAGCGTTGTCCTGTCCGACGGCTATATGCGGAAAACTGTAAAAATAATAAACATTTATTATGTGAATAGATTAATGAAATCTTAGTCAAATCCTCAGGTTATCACACCTCTGTGTGCGTGGATCAAACCCAAGACGTCGACATCGCTCGGGGACGGGGTCAGAAATCATCAATCGTGTAAGACCGCACCCCCTCCGCGTACTCCCTGGAGCGCCTGCAGGCTGAGGGTCATCTGCCAGCAACTCATCTGCATCGAAAGGCAGGTCAGCATCCTCTAACTCATGAAATGTCTCGCCGTCCATCTGAAACAGAAAATGTTAATGTTGTTAGCAAATAATTGATAATTACTATTATATATACATATATATTAGTTATGATTGTATATAACTACCATGGAATTCTATCAATGTTCATCTTCATCATCATCTTCATATATGTCAATGTCATCTTCATATTCCTCCTCAACATCATCGATATCCATTCGAGTTCCAGTTGCTTCATCTCTTACCATTTCAAATTCATATGTGACATCGTTAACATCATCATCATCACCGACTCTTAAATGTGGGGTGTCGTCATCGATACTCATGTCTCTTTGTAAAAAAGATTGATTTTGAGTACTCTCTTGAAAAACTTCAATTATTTTCACATTAGTGAAAGCACAATCACTTTGACTAAACTGATTGTCTCGAATTTTGATTTTTATTATACTCCACCAATCAGTCAAGTCTCTTGATGTAGCACAATACTTTGCGTAATAAACTTGATGTGCCTGTTGAGCCAATAAGAATGGTTCATTTACTACGAGAACACTTTTACATTTAATATCGATGATTCCATGAGTCAGATGAACATGCACGCCTCTCTCTCTATCCAACCACCGACATTTGAACGTGGTTATGTAATGTTGTCCAAGATAACAGAGTTCAATGATTTCATCAAGTATGCCATAAAAGTCAACTTCATTTTCTCGATGATGATATCCTCTCAAGCTAACTCCACTGTTCATTGTTTTTTTTGATTCCCCATATGCATGTGTGTGAAATCAAAATCCATTCACCACATATGCATTATAAGTTTTAACAAGTTTGGAAGGTGGGTTACTCAATATACACAGCCGTTTGTCAATTTTATCAGCATGTCGAGACACCTGAAAATTTGTGAAATAATCATCAAAATAGTAAACTATACATTGAATGAGTTGCTAAAAGAATGCAAATATTACATGTGGAGACAGAAAACACACAAATGAAAGGAGAATTGTATATAATATAGAAAATTATATTATTTTAATATTAATAATAAAATATACAAATAATGTAATAATGTTATTATTCCTAATTATTGGTAATTATTCTTAATTATTGTTAATTATTCCTAATTATTGGTAATTATTCCTAATTATTTGAAATTATTCCTAATTATTGGTAAATATTACTAATTATTACTAATTATTGGTAATTATTGGTAATTATTGGTAATTATTGATAATTATTGGTAATTATTACTAATTATCGGTAATTATGGGAAATATTACTAATTATTGGTAATTATTGGAAATAATTACTAATTATTGGTAATTATTACTAATTATTGGTAATTGTTCCTAATTGTTACTAATTATTACTAATTATCACTAATTATTACTAATTATTAATAATTATTGGTAATTATTGATAATTATTGGTAATTATTGGTAATTATTAGTAATTATTACTAGTTATTGGTAATTATTGTTAATTATTATTAATTTTTGGTAATTATTACTAATTATTACTAATTATTACTAATTATTACAAATTATTACTAATTATTACTAATTATTGGTAATTATGGGTAATTACTGGTAATTATTATTAATTATTGGTAATTATTACTAATTATTACTAATTGTTACTAATTATTACTAATTATTAATAATTATTGGTAATTAATGGTAATTATTAGTAATTATTAGTAATTATTGATAATTATTACTAAATATTGGTAATTATTACTAATTATTGGTAATTATTACTAATTATTACTAATTATTACTAATTATTACTAATTATTGCTAATTATTAATAATTATTGGTAATTACTGGTAATTATTAGTAATTATTAGTAATTATTGATAATTATTACTAAATATTGTTAATTATTACTAATTTTTGGTAATTATTACTAATTATTACAAATTATTACAAATTATTACAAATTATTACTAATTATTAATAATTATAACTAATTATAACTAATTATTACTAATTATTACTAATTATTGGTAATTATGGGTAATTATTGGTAATTATTACTAATTATTGGTAATTATTACTAATTATTACAAATTATTACTAATTATTACTAATTATTACTAATTATTACTAATTATTAATAATTATTGGTAATTACTGGTAATTATTAGTAATTATTAGTAATTATTGATAATTATTACTAAATATTGGTAATTATTACTAATTACTGATAATTATTGGTAATTATTGGTAATTATTGGTAATTATTACTAATTAATGGTAATTATTGGTAATTATTTCTAACTAATGGTAATTATTGGTAATTATTTCTAATTAATGGTAATTATTGATAATTATTACTAATTATTACTAATTATTACTAATTATTGGTAATTATTACTAATTATTAATAATTATTTGTAATTATTACTAATTATTGGTAATTATTACTAATTATTACTAATTATTGGCAATTATTGGTAATTATTGGTAATTATTACTAATTATTACTAATTATTGGTAATTATTACTAATTATTACTAAATATTGGTAATTATTAGTAATTATTACTAATTATTGGTAATTATTTGTAATTATTTCTAATTATTACTAATTATTGGTAATTATTACTAATTATTACTAATTATTGGTAATTAGTGATAATTATTACCAATTATTACTAATTATTGGTAATTATTGGTAATTATTACTAATTATGGATAGTTATTGGTAATTATTACTAATTATGGGTAATTATTGGTAATTATTACTAATTATTGGTAATTATTACTAATTATTACTAATTATTAGTAATTATTACTAATTATTACTAATTATTGGTAATTATTATTAATCGTTACTAGTTATTGGTAATTATTGGTAATTATTTCTAATTATTACGAATTATTGGTAATTATTACTAATTATTACCAATTATTACTAATTATTGGTAATTATTGGTAATTACGGGTAATTATTACTAATTATGGATAATTATTGGTAATTAGTAAATTATTACTAATTATTGGTAATTGTTGGTAATTATTGGTAATTATTACTAATTATGGACAATTATTGGTAATTATTACTAATTATTGGTAATTATTGGTAATTATTACGAATTATTGGTAATTATTGTTAATTATTAGTAATTATTACTAGTTATTGGTAATTATTGTTAATTATTACAAATTTTTGGTAATTATTACTAATTATTACAAAATATTACTAATTATGACTAATTATTACTAATTATTACTAATTATTAATAATTATAACTAATTATTACTAATTATTACTAATTATTACTAATTAGTGGTAATTATGGGTAATTATTGGTAATTATTGGTAATTATTACTAATTATTGGTAATTATTACTAATTATTACTAATTATTACTAATTATTATGAATTATTACCGATTATTAATAATTTTTGGTAATTACTGGTAATTATTAGTAATTATTAGTAATTATTGATAATTATTACTAAATATTGGTAATTATTACTAATTACTGGTTATTATTGGTAATTATTGGTAATTATTGCCAATTATTAGTAATTATTGGTAATTATTGGTAAATATTACTAATTAATCGTAATTATTGGTAATTACTGGTAATTATTAGTAATTATTAGTAATTATTGATAATTATTACTAAATATTGGTAATTATTACTAATTACTGTTAATTATTGGTAATTATTGGTAATTATTGGTAATTATTACTAACTAATGGTAATTATTGGAAATTATTTCTAACTAATGGTAATTATTGGTAATTATTACTAATGAATGGTAATTATTAATAATTATTACTAATTATTACTAATTATTGGTAATTATTACTAATTATTACTAATTATTGGTAATTATTACTAATTATTACTAATTATTGATAATTATTACTAATTATTGATAATTATTACTAATTATTACTAATTATTGGTAATTATTGGTAATTATTACTAATTATTACGAATTATTGGTAATTATTACTAATTATTACTAATTATTGGTAATTATTAGTAATTATTACTAATTATTGGTAATTATTGGTAATTATTTCTAATTATTACTAATTATTGGTAATTATTACTAATTATTACTAATTATTGGTAATTAGTGATAATTATTACCAATTATTACTAATTATTGGTAATTATTGGTAATTATTACTAATTATGGATAATTATTGGTAATTATTACTAATTATTGGTAATTATTGGTAATTATTACTAATTATTGGTAATTATTACTAATTATTACTAATTATTGGTAATTATTACTAATTATTACTAATTATTGGTAATTATTATTAATTATTACTAGTTATTGGTAATTATTGGTAATTATTTCTAATTATTACGAATTATTGGTAATTATTACTAATTATTACCAATTATTACTAATTATTGGTAATTATTGGTAATTATGGGTAATTATTACTAATTATGGATAATTATTGGTAATTAGTAAATTATTACTAATTATTGGTAATTATTGGTAATTATTACGAATTATTGGTAATTTTTACTAATTATTGCTAATTATTTGTAATTATTACTAATTATAACTAATTATTGGTAATTATTACCAATTATTCCTAATTATTGGTAATTATTACTAATTATTACTATTTATTACTAATTATTGGAAATTATTACTAATTATTGTTAATTATTACCAATTATTACTAATTATTGGTAATTATTGGTAATTATTACTAATTATTCCTAATTATTGGTATTTATTACTAATTATTAGTATTTATTATTAATTATTGGTAATTATTACTAATTATTCCTAATTACCATTAACTATGAATAATGAATACTAATAATTTAAATTTATTAAGTAACAAAACAATCTAAACATAATTAAATTACAACTAATTATGAATAATTAAAACTAATAAAAAAATTAAAATAAATATTAAATTAAAATGAACATAAATACCTTTAAAATTGATCTGAGGTTGATCTCTGATCGTTGTTGCAGACTTCAATATCAACTCCGGAAATAAAAATTAAACTTAAGAAACTCTGAACTCTAAAAATAGATTTTTGAGAGAAGTAGAAGATTGAGTTTGAGAATGAATGGAAAAAAACGGATGGGGGTATTTATAGGTTAGCTTATTTGCGACGGGTGTCCCGTCGCAAATAGTAGTTTTTGCGACGGTACCCGTCGCAAATACCTTAGCCCGCATTTATCACGGTCAACGGTTAAATAGTTATTTGCGACGGGACCCATCGCAAATAATAACATGCCGACAATCTATTTGCGACAGGGGTATATTCCCGTCGCAAATGTTTTTTACCGCTGCCGGTTATTTGCGACGGCCGGTAACCTCCCGTCGCAAATAACTTTCCCGCAAATAACCTTTCGCGACGAAGAGCTTTCCCCGTCGTAAATATCTTTTACCGCCGCCGGTTATTTGCGACGGGTGGTAACCCCCCGTCGCAAATAACTTTCCTGCGATTTGGCGCGCATTTTGCGCCAGACCTTTTGCGATGGGTTAGCTTACCCCGTCGCAAATAACTACTTATTTGCGACGGTGGAATTTTTCCGTCGCAAATAAATTTCTAACGAGACTATTTGCGACGGGATTTATCCCCGCCGCAAATAACCCGTCGCAAATACCCATTTTTCCCGTAGTGTATGTTTTCAACTAAGATACGTGGAACACATTGTGCACCGAACTGAACCATGGTGGAAATTCCAACTGATATGACACCTCTCCAACCCGTTTTAGTATCTTTACAGGGACAAAGTACATGGGTGACAATTTTCCCTTCTTCCCAAATGGCGATGTCCAAGCTTTGGAGAGATCCTCAAGAACAAATGATCACTCACCACAAATTAAAACGGTCTCCGGTGATGATCTGCATATGATTTCTGATGACTCTAAGCCATCTCCATTCTCTTTCTGATCAACTGGGTCTTCTCTGTCGTTTCTTGGACATGGCTCGGCCCAACTAATGAGGTATCACCTTTTTCTACCCAATACAGTGGAGAACGACAAGGACGCCCATAAAATTCTTCAAAGGGGGGCATATGAATCGATTCCTAATAACTATTATTGTATGAGAACTCCACCAATAGAAATTGCTCTACCAATGAGCCACCAAAATCCATTACTAAAGCCCGCAACATGTCTTCCAACGTCTGTATCGTCCTATCATATTTCAATCTATCTGAGGATGATATGTCATACTCACATTCAACGGAGTTCCAAGGTCTTTCTGTAAGGATTTCTATAAACAAGATGTGAATCTCAGATCTCTTTTGGATACTATCTAAACTCTTATGTCATTTATCTTTACCACTTCTTGGATATAGATTTTGGATAAATCCACCATCGTATGAGTTTGATGAATTTGAATAAAATGGGTTGACTTGGTGAGCTAATCCACTATCACACATATGGAATCATGTTTCCAGACCATTTTTGGGAGACCTGTAATAAAATACATAGCTATATACTCCTATTTTCACACTATAATAGGTAAAGGCTGCAACATACCCACTATTTGCTGATGCTCTTCCTTAACTTTCTGACAAGTTAAGCACTTTGAACCAAACTCGGCGACTTTTCTCTTCATACCATTCCACCAAAACTGTGCCTTCAACGCCTTATACATCTTTTGTATCCCCATATGTACAACCCATCTTGAATAGCGATATCCATGAAGAAGTTGTTCCTCGCAAGAGATAGGTACAAACATCTGATCTTGAAACCACAAAACAGAAGTCCCATCATGTTTTCATCCCTCAATGGTCTCCCCACCATTGATTTTTGAACTCATAAGAAATCATTCTACATCAGATGTTTGTGCCTCTTTAATTATTTTTACCAAATCAAGAACTATTGAAACTAAGAATAAAACCACAACATAACCTAGGTTTTCTCATTCCATATTCGTATTGGCTAATACCAACATCAATTTACACTCCTATGAAACTTCCATTTCCAAACAAGCATATGGACTACCGCTTAATGCATCAACCACTGAATTGTATTTTCATAGTGTATACATCAAGTTGAAGTCAAACATCTGAAGATAATCCATCCATATCCTTTTCCTCATATTCATATCCCCTTTTGAGAAAAAATTTTCCAAGCTCTTATGATCAGTGAACACAATTAATTTCTCACCAAAGAGATAGCGACTCCAAGTCTTTATTTCTTGCACAACTGTAGCTAACCCCAAATCATGTGTTGGGTAATTTTTCTCATGCACTCTAAATTATCTTGAACTATAAGCAACCATATGGTCTCCCTAACTCCCTTTTTACCATCTCCATATAATCTATCATACAAAGTACCGAAATCTCTGACTGAATCTCCTTCCTGAGTCTCGACTAGAAAATGCATTCCTTTAATATTACACTTGATACGACATCTGGTGAAAATCGCACTAAATTCATGAATTTAGCCGCATATTAAGTAACAGAGTGTCTCTCATACTTCAGGCTGAAAAATTATGTTTTTTTGCAAGATTTTGAAACTGTGAGGATATAATTGTTTGTTTTAGACTATTCATCAAAATCCTCCCAACTCAAGAATTGATCCAGTCTAGCTTGCACTGCCAAATCCCACCACTCTCCTGCAATATCCTCCAGAATATAAGTTTCCATTTTGACCTTAAAGTCCACTGGTGTGCTAATGATCTTGAAGATTTGATTCATCTTGTTCATCCATCCCTCTCCCACTCTCACTATTGTGTTTGTGTGCCTCTACTTATCTCTCCATCTTTTCAGTAACTACCATACGAGTTCTCCAAGAGAATTTTCAACAAAAGATGTAACCCAGTCAACATTTGGGCTTTGGATCATTCTAGAAATTGGGAAGTAAGTTTCTTTATGCATAGTGAACATTAAAAAACATGGTTTGGTTAGAGGATTACTGTAGAAGACAACAATATAAAAGTGGGGTACTTGTGTATATTTGATCATGTCATTAGTAGTCTCCTTGAAAGTGTCTTCAAACTAACCATAATAAGATGTATATAAACTTATGTTTTTTCTTCAATTTTAATCATAAATATTTAGTCCTTCCAACCGTAAGAACATATATATATTTACTATTGTCCTTTTAAAATAAATCCACATCAATAGAATTTCTTTTTTTGAGGAAAATGTTATGATGATAATCCATTGAAAATAAATTAATTATTTGTATACACATGGTCCAACTTTTCAAGGATTTGTGTTTCACATAAAGATAAACCACCTCTGCAACTCTCCAAAAATATTATTAAGATTATAATGGAATTCATTATCAATTATTTAAATATTTTTAAAGTGTACTCAATTTCACTTATTCAATTTCACTCATTTTTAAAATTAATTTACTTAAGACTATATATCCACTAATAATGTTAAAAATATTTTTGTAAATAAATATTTTTTTTATTTAGAATATGTCGCAAAAAAAGGTCCCAAAAATTTTCTAGTGGGTCTCCCCCTGTTCTGGTTCTCCTCAGTTGCTGCCTATATTCTATGGAAATCGAGATTCATAAGAGGCCACAAAGTGGATTGAGGAAGTTGATCATGTCCTCGGATTTTTTGGAACTCCCAAAGTTGCTAGAGTTCATGTTGTTCTGGGTCTCTTATGGGTCTATATTTGGAAGAATGGGACTATTTTTTCCCACCAATAATGCAATTTAGGATGACATGGGATGTTTTAAGTCTATATTTATCTTATGGTTTATACCTGAGGAGGTGAAGATGAATAAAAGTAAATAGATCATTATTTTCCAACAAGGTCAGCAGACAGTGAAGTTTTATGTTGAACACTTCAAAGATACGGTTTCCTTTTCTCTACAGGTGCTGTCATAGGATCTGTTGAAACATTCTATTTTAATTCGCGGTCTTCATCCAGAGATCAAGGAGTGAGTCCTCTTCTCCAAGGATCTCCATTTGTATAAGTTGGTGTAGGAAGCATTTTTGGATAAGTTTATTTGAAAGAAACATACAACACATTGGTTACATGTGTTCTTCCTTTGAAGATTCATTAGTGTTGGGTTGTTTTGGTTAATGATGAGTTTGGGTTGCATTTTGATATATGAAAATGTTTTGTCAATTAAATGATGAAATTTATGGGCTTTTGTGGTGGTTTCTTGTGTAGTTGTTTGTTAATTGAGATATGAAATGTATGGGTTTATGCATTTGTTTATTTTTAGTGTAGTTTCGAGCTTCATAATAAGCAGATGGATTTTTTTTGTAAATCAATATTTAGAGAAAGTTCAACCCACTATTAAATATGGTATATTCTATTATTAGCGGTGGTTAAAACAAAAACTAAATATGATTAATTATTAATCTACCGGTGGTTTTTTTAGTGTGTTTATCCAGTTAAAAAAATTTATGCGGTAGTTTTAACCGCCACTAAATCCTTGTTATTTTTTTGCCAAAAAACTGCCGTGAAAATGAAGAAAACCACCACTAGATAATTATATGATTCTTACTAGAAATCATCACTAAATGGAAGGAACTGTCGTGTATTGGATGTCGACAACAACTTTAGAAATGGTTTTTTGAAACTGTCGTAGAACCATGTGGCAGTGGTTTTAACTGCCATGAATTCAAAAAAACTGACGCTAAGTATTGATCTTCTTATAGTGTAGCATTGAGGGTATAAAAATATCATGAAATGGGATGCATTACCCTAAATAATAATATAGTATTGGGACATAATATGAATCATCCACAAGAAACTTTGTGGAATAATATAAAATATAGAAACCAAAATCGTCCCACATGCATGTATAAATAAAACTGATATAGATAAAAGTATCCAAAGTAAATACCCAAAAAAAATCTAAAGTAATGACATAGTAGCTATATGAAATTATTATCTAGTATTGTCCCACACGGTTCTTATAGTTCTCCTAGAAACTTGAAAATAAGTTTAAATATATAGAGTGAGCATACAAGTATACTCAATAGAAAAACCAAAGTCCCCTGTGATCATATAAAAGAAATATAAGAATGGACCCAATAGTGAATAGTAGAACCAACATCACCTAAAAAATTCAACTATACATCCCAACCTCACTAAGGAACACTCACTAAATAATACAAGCCAATTATACTAACATAATAAGATGCATATCGATAAGGGGTACCCCACACCACTTTCACACAGATTTTCCACTCTCACACTCCAACTTCGTATATATTGGAACTCTTATATATTTTTAATAAAATATACCACCATCCCATTGAACGGTCACATCACATCATTATAAAGGACACTTAGGCCACCACACCATAGCATGGTCACATGACATCATGTATGAACACAACTGGTCTATCACATTACAACCATAACCAAAGTAGTAAGGCATCATGGACATAAAGGACATCAAACTCATGCCCTCTTCCTATTATGAACGACCCCACCATAAGCCTCCCCACGGAATGGATATATCATATCATACATAAAAATACCTGGTCCATTTCCCCATAGCATGTTCATTACATCTTGCCGAAAAATACCTAGGCCACTTCCTCACAGCACGGTTATATCACATATCGCTCAAAAACACCTGGTTCATCACCTAGTGAACTAACATACCTCTGGTCATCATAGCCTATGTATATATACTCTCCTAGAAGAGAATGCAGGGAAGAATAGGTTTTTAGTCATCCATCCTCATCATCAGGATGTTGTGGAAAATACCCCCAACGCGAATATTTTTTTTCCGACACACAGTACTCACTGTGGGTTGGGTGAATATAGAAAACACAAGGAATATAAAAGTATATACAAATAGCCAGACAGAATCCCAACTTATAGGTTCACATCCAAACACTAACCAACTCACGACATCACCACTTTCTCTATCACCTCTAAATTCATAACACCGCACAGACCACAAGTCACATCTCGCACCACTAATGGATTCCATTATCAAACCCATTTGTTTCATTATTAAGCATCAACCACATTAAACCACACATCCTATAATTTATTTATTCATTATCCATTTTCATCCTATTAACTAAACCAAACCCCATAAATTTAAATAATTATTAAACAATTATTCTGTCACTACCTAGTCTTATAGAATAATGAAAACACACATCACAAGCATCTCATCATCCCCATCATACCATCACCTCACCTCCCCAAAAGCACGTCCAAAAAACCACCACCTTGCCACCCCAAAAGCAGGGCCAAAAAAATCACCACCCCACAACACCAAAAGAACAACCAAACAAACCACTAGCTCACTGCCACAAGATCACATCCAAAAAACCACCACCTCGCCACCACAAAAAAAAGGCCAAAAAACACCACTTTGCCTCCCCAAAAACATGGTTAAAAACCTAACACCTTTCCACCCCCAAAGTATGGTCACATCTCACCCATCAGTCTGTCATCATATCAAAACAACACATCACCACCCTAGAATAATGGAGACATATTAAAACAGATCAAAGATCATTACAGATATTTAACAAATGGTATTTTATCACATTTCAATTTATTTTAGGTTTGTTATCACACAAGCCATAATCATGGGAAAATCATTTCATTAGCCCAATATAAGTGGTTAGAAAATTTCCATTTTAGGGTAATATCAAAATGGTCACAAATAACACAATATCCAAAACCCATATCATACAGCATAAAAAAATCCCCCAATAGACACAATTTTAAGAGGTGCATTAAATGCTTACAATTATTATAACAAAATAATAATAAATTTGTAAAAACTTGTGAATCGTTACTCTCTTTCCCCTTCAATATTAATTATAAAATTATTTTTATTTGATTAATCTAAAAAATCCATATCCCATAGATAAAAAAGAGTAAATATATCCTACATGATAAATAATAAAGAGAAATGAGGGATTACCTACCTAAAACAAGCATTTTCGGCTCGTTGCGCACTGTAGGGCGAAGAAGAAATGCATGCAAACCAAAACTGCTTGCAAAATCCATGGATTAACCTAAAACACAACTAAGGATAATAAAAATGAATCCAAACTCAAATATCAAACCAAAAAATAATTTCAGTATAAAACCACAATAGAGAAGAATGAAGAAACTATAAGGAAAAGAGAAGTACTCACTGTAGATCACCAACAAACAACCCATGGATCCAATGAATCAAAGTAGGGAGAAGAGGGATAGAAGGTATCCTTAGGGAACCTAGGGTTCATTTGGAATGTGAGTGGAAGTATCCATGAAAAAATTAAAGGAATCATCCAATAAAAGGACATTGAATCCAGGATCCCTCCATTTTCACAGTGTGTAGTTCATAGGTTTTCTAAAAATTTCAACTTTCTCAAAAAAATTGCATCGTATTTGACTTTATTTAATACACATTATGAGTTCAAATTACATGACATGTAATCCATCTCATGTGTTTTCCCTTATTCGCATATAATATGTGAACTGGCCGTCTACACAAGTCATGAATTTCCATCTTAGGCCATGTAAATAATACACGATGTGTATTTTCTACAATAGCTTTGTTGCACCTCCAACCACCCCGAAATCTCCTCAAGACTCCACAAAAACACCTACTACACCAAAAACCCGAAAATTGACAGACCATGGATACACAAATTATTATATAAGATACCTATAAAATGATTCTTTCCCTTGAGAATCCAAAACCAAGCCTATAATGAAAGGGGTCCGAATAACCACACCATGAGATAACTCTCAAGGATCTATTCATACCTCAAATGTTACCACCAGCCAAACACGCCAAAACAAATGTCCAAAAAACATATCTTACAACCTCATCACCAAAAAGATGCATCAGCACAACCATCCAACCTCTATAAATCTCAAACAAACAACCACCACAACCAAAAAACCACACTACCTCGAACATACAATTCAAGGAATTCCATCCTTCATATCAAGATATTATCTTCTCTTAGAGGCATTGACTTTTCCACACTAGTTTAATTACATTGTAGAATAATTTATCTTGATTAGTAATCAGTTCCTCCCCTTTTTGTATGTTATAACTTTATCACACATCATATATTTTTTTAAATAGAACATTTCATCAAACAACAATATCCGAACACCACATAATAATAAAAAAAGAAAAGAAAAAACTAAAAATAGATCTGAGTAATGGGAACACATATTTGTCTCTCACTCATAGGTAATCTCCTCCAAGACATCATACCTTAAATAAACATGAACCAAAGAAAATTTCCTTCCATATAGTGACTTATCTTGTTTATCCTACATCTTTATTTGCTGCTCCATGAATTTTGCCTCATCCTCGATATCCAAATCTTTCTAGACATTGGCATCAGATTTATTGTGAAGATACCAATGAAGATGAGAGACATGTAAGATATCATGGATCCCCTCTAGATATGGTGGTAATTTCAACCAATACACCAACCTTCCAACTTACCCCACCACCTCCAAGGGCCCAACAAACCTGGGAGAAAGCATACTCTCCCTTCCAAACCTTCATTTCCCACATCGAGGGGAAACCTTCAAGAATACATTGGTCCCAAAACTCAAAATCCAAGAGCCTCATCCTAAGATCTGCATAGGACTTAATCTGGTCCTATACTACTTTCATCATCTCATGAATAATTAAACCCTTCTCTGTTGTGCTCTACACCACATCGGGATCAAGGACTATTACATCCCCAACATCCATCCAGCACAACAGAGAAAGACATTGTATCTTATAAAACACCTCAAAATGATCCATTCCAATGGAAGAGTGACATCTATTTTTGTATGAAAAATAATCCCAAGGTAGATTTCTTACCCAAGATCCACCTAAGTCCAATATGTACACCTGATATATATACTCTAGTATCTGGATGGTCTGTTCTATCTTCCTATCCTTCTAAGGTTGGAAAGAAATTATAAGGTGTAACTAAGTTCCAATACCCTCCAGAATCCTCAGGTAAAACATGAATATCAATCCTAGAAAATGGAACTTGTAACTCCATGAATCCACACCACATCATCTATATACCACTTATCCAAAACATCCAGTGTTCCCAAAACCATGATCGCTAAGAAGTGGGATGATTTCATCAACCGATCCATTATCACCTGGATAGAATCAAAACCTACATTAGATAAGGGTAAAACTATTAATAAATACATATATATTTCATCCCATTTACACTATATATAATCAAAAGGTCGTAACAAACTATCAAGAACGTGATGCTTAGCCTTTACTTGCTAGCAAAACAAACACCTCGTCACTATCTATACCAACACATGTTTCATCTCGAACCACCAAAAATGAATCCTCAAGCCACGATACATATTGAAAAATCTTGGTTATACCACCAAACGTGAGATATAAAACTCACAAAGAACCCCATCATGCATCACTATGAGAATAAACAACCACCCATGAAACAATATCCGATTTCGACCATCCTCCACCCATCCCTTCAGATCATCACCGTGGCCTTCACGATCAGACATCACCTATGCCTATGAGTCTTCCCAATGAGACTCCTCTACCTTCCACATTATACCAAAATCTATTTTTTTAATTTATTAAAATCCACTTTTTTGAAAAGTGGGAACCATACAACTAAATCCCAGCAATTCATAACCCCGTCCACATGACACTTGTTCAAAAAAAAAAAGAAAACAACATTCAAATTTCAAAGTCAAGTTTTAGAAACCCGCCAAAGGCAACTTTGAACCACAAGCTACCCACCTCGATCCATATCTCAGGAGACCTCGAACCACACCACACTACCCCATCATCATGTCACCGCCTGAAATCTCATCTATCACCGCCATCAGGTTTGCACATCATCAAAGGCGTCATCCTCACGGGAATAATGTCACTGACCGCATCACTGACATCCACTTCCAGAACGTAGAAACCCGTCACTTAGCATCACCGGGGCTGAACACAACCTTTCCATCGACGATTAAAACGTCTACACCGTCAACCTCGGGAATCCGTGCTCAGATTCACATCCCAAAGACCGTTGAAGACCTCCACGTAGCTCCACATAGGAGAGAATGGGGGACTCTTGGATCCATAGCAGATAGAAAGAAGGCTTAAGCAGGAAGAAACAATGGCAAGAACCTCTAGGAACCGTCGATGCCGAAGAAAGTCAACATCGTCGCGACAGACACAAAATACCCTGAAACGCCATCTGAAAAACCTCCACCGCAGCCTTTACACCGACTCCAACACCAAAAGCGAACAACCAGTAGCAAAATCACCAGACCATTCCCATCGCGAAACACAACCAAAAAAGATTGAACATCGTATCAGAGAAAACGGAACCAGGCAGACCATCCAACCAAAAACAACTGCAACAAAGAGCTTCAACCACCGAAATCATCTGCTTCATGGGACAAGATCTGGGATCACCTTATGGGACACCTAGGCCAAACGAACGCACTTCCCAGATATTCCTAGAAACCAACACGGCTGGCTGACTAGGAGCGTGGTGAAGGGAGCAAGAAGCCAGAGCAGCGAAGGGATCAGACAAGGCTTCAACAGAGAAGTGACCACCAAAACTAGCTCGTGATAGCGAAGCCATTATCAACAGTGAAGGAAGCTCGAAAAACACTACACATAGTAACCATCCACCGAAGACCACATCACAGAAAAAGCAAAGCAAGAGACACACCTTCTGGAATACCAATGACCAGATGACCCGCACCTCCCAAAGCCTCTGTGTATCCACCATCGCGCACCAACTAGGAGAGCCACGCAATATCCGGAAGTCGGAGTAGTGGATGAATCTGGCCAAGGTTTCAACATAGAGGTGCGACTGCAACAGGGCCACCAGATCCTGTCGATGAAGCCACCACCGAGCGAGAAACCCATGATTGTGAAGAAGCCGAAGACTGAGCTCGAAGAAACCATGCCGATGTCGCTCGAAGAGAACCCTTGTCGCTGTAGAAGTCGGAGGAAGAAGAACAGAGCTCAGCACTGAAAAGAACAAAACCAATCATTGAAGGAACAGATCCCGCCGCCGCAAGAAATCAAACGCTACAGAAGGGTCAGAGGATGAGAACGGAGCCCGCCGCCACAAAGAAAGAAACCCTAAAAGAGGGAGTGACGGTGGAGAGCCGCGTCCAAAGCCACGACCTCCACCTTCCACATTAGATAATAGTACAATATCATATGAAACAAACAGCCTATACCACCATCCACCCTTACATATAAGTGAAAGGCTTTCAACTCCTCCATTGCTGTCCAAGCATCCTCAAACTCCTAAACAACATCCTTACACAACTTCCTACTCAAAGCATCATCTACAACATTCTTTTTTCCTGAGGTGTTGGATATCTAAAAATTATAATACTAAAAAAAATCCATCCAAATATATTTCCTCAAATTCATATAATTCTAGGAAAAGATATACCTCAAACTCATGTGATCTATGAAGACAAAAAAAGTGATCCCAAGTAAAGTAATGCTGCCAAAACTTCAGCACATACACAACCACTACTAACTCTAGATCATGGGTGGAATATTTATTCTCATGGATATGTAACTTAAAAGACCCATAAGTGATCACTTCCATTTTCTACATCAACATACATCCTAATAAAATACAGGAAACATTAAAAATAACCTCAAACATCAAACCCACCTCAGCAAAATAAAGCACTGGAGCACTGACCAACTTCTCCTTTAGGTAACCAAATTCTACCTATCACTGATCTGTACACATAAAATCCTCGTCATTCCTGGTAAACTCTATCAATGTGGCTACAACTTGAGAGAAATAGGGCATAAACCTATGGTATTAACCCACAAGACTAAGAAAACTGGTAACCTATTCCATGTTCTTATGTAATTACCAATAAAAACTGCCTCAACCTTTGATGGGTCTACTGATCCACCCTAATGAGATACCGCATACCCAAGGAAATAAACCTCTCATGTAAAAAACTTACGCTATGAAAATTTTCCATAATGATGGTGGTGTTGAAGGACCTATAAAACAACTCTGATATACTCATCATATATATCTTATGAACTCGAGTACACCAAGATATCATTGATGAACATGATGATGAACTGGTCCAGGAACTCATGTAACAAAAAGTTCATAATTCCCATAAACATGGACGGTGTGTTCATAACATCGAATGGAATGAATATAGACTTGAAGTTCCCATACATGCATCTGAATGAATTCTTCAGGATATTCCCCTCCTTTAGCCTCAACTGGTGATATCCAAACCCTATATTGATCTTAGAAAACCAACACACCCTTCTCAATTGGTCAAAAAGATCATTTATCATCAAAAGAGTGTAACGGTTCTTAACCGTCACCTAATTCAACCTACGATAGTCTATACACAAACTTAGACTACCATCCACCTTCTTGGTGAACAACATTAGATCATCCTAGAGTGACACAATGGGCTGAATAAAACCCTTATGCATTAGATCTTCAATATGAATCCTCTACTCCCACAACTCATATGGTGTCATCCTATAAGGCACCATCAAAATTGTAGAAGCATCAGGTAGCAAGTCTATCCCAAACTCAATATCACATCGACGGGGTAGCTTCACAACCTCCTCAAGGAAAACATCCAGGAACTCCTCCACAACCATGGGGACCTCCAATGTCCAATAATCCACTGATTACACTAAAAATTAGCTATCAAATAAATAATTGGCTCTACGTATTGACTGATCACCTGACAACCCCACTCACCATTGAAAACCTCACACTGGTCATCCACATCTAAGAAAACTATTCTTTTATAAAATAATTTGATAACAAAATGCATGGAATAAAACCATTAGATGCCAAGGATAACATTTTATGGATGTATATTTTGTAAAAAAATATCCTCATGGTACTTATGTGGCCCCATCATTAGTCTACACCCCTAGAACACAACAAACAAGATAGTCTGGCCACCGACTTGTGTAGTCAACACCAGGGTCATGGGAAGCCCCTGTATCAAGTCCCAAATAATATAATAGAGTGGGTGTAACAAATGAGTGAAAATATCATAAATAGAACAAGTTATAAATATGGGTACATGATAAACTAAACATAACTTTAATGATATTTGGCCCATCCAGCGTTGCTTCCTTCACTTTGTGCAACTGATCATGACCAACTCCTCTACCTCTCTTCTAAAAACCACCTCAATGACCAAACTCAGGTTGAGGAAAATTAACATGAGGAACATCCTGAGGTCGGCCTCTAATCGATCCATATCTTTTTGGATGAGCATAAGCCTGCTTTTCCTGATGCTAAAATAGTCTCACTAGTAACCGCTACTGAGGCCAGTGATAAACTTATCCACCTCCAAAAAAATAATCTTGAGAAACCACTAGTCACTAGTTATGGAGGTTGCCACAAACCCCACAAACAAAACACATTATATTGATATCTCTAGTAAAATCATGGAAAACCATGGGATCAGAAGACCAAAAGAGAAACCGTTGAGGTCGACTCCCCACTGGTAAAAACCTCAACGACCTTGGAACCTGAGACCTTTCACTGATAACTCTTCTCCTAAAGGAACCCAACAGGTTCCCCTCTCATGGAAAACCTCAAATGAGCAAATATTCTTGATCTCATCATCCTTCTTCAAAACCTTCAAGTAAATTGTAAACATAAAAGGTGTAACTTCATACTTGATAGAAGGAAGGATTGCCTCCTCAAGACGTCTCGCACGAGACTCCTCATCTAAAAAAGATCTAGTGAAAACATAAAAGATCATCAAACTGAATCCACAACACTTACACTGACATAATCCCATGTTGAAGAGAAAAAAGAACTTTAGGCTTAATTGCCTTTATAGTTAATGAAAGGAACTCTAACTAGAACTCTTTATAGAAGCCAATCCATGAAAAATCTGCCTCCTTCTGCTCTCCAAAATATATCATTCACCACTAACGCATATCTCCATATATATAAATGACTAAAAAGGGACCCAATATCCCACTGAGGCCAGGATCAAACTAAAAGAGATATTTATCTCTTCCATCCAACCCACTATCACCATATATGAAGAACTTCCATCATACTTCCCCTAATCCTATTGATGAAAATCATATAATTTCCTCTTCCAAGTTTCATCCTCTTCTGTCATATCAACCCTATGGAAATCAACCAGATCACCCTGTTGAACCTCAACTTCCAAAGACACACATGGATGATGAACATGAGATATTCCTAAAAAAAAGGAGAACATCTTAATCCCGGTAGCATGGAATTTTATTTATTTTAATTTTAATTTACTTTATTCATTTTAACCTTCCCAAAAAACCCAAATAAAATAATAACACAAGTAATCATGATGCATGTAACTCTCCTAGCTGTCTACCCTACATATGGGTCCACCTCACTGGGTTATTCAATAAGATCAGAGTTCGTGCACTAGATCATGGGGGCCTAAAATCTATGTCATAGCCAATCTCTTTGGCCTATGTCACACACCAAGGTCAAATGGAACTATTTCCATTCCAACCCATAAAATATTCACTAAGAATAACTCAAAACTCTATCATATCTCTCAACATTCCTCAGATACATCTCTTTCATGAACCCCTCCTGCCAAATATACCACAATGAGGGGATAGAGATAATGACCCCAAAGTCCCACCTCCAGTAATCCCCAGTTCAGTTACTAGCACTAAGGGTATAAAAATATCATGGAATGGGAGGCATTATTATATATAATAATATAAGATTTCTAGATAAGATGAATAATCCACGAGAAACTATATTAAATAATATAAAAAAAACAAAACCATCCCACATGCATGTATAAATAAAATTGATATAAAAAAATCTCCAAACTAAATACCCAAAAGCAAAGCTAAAGTAGTGATGTAGTAGCTATCCAAAGGTATGATATAGTAATTCATATCATGAAACCTAAAAATCAGTTCATATACATAGGGTTAGCGTACAAGTATACTCAGTAAGAAAACAAAAGTCTCTAGTGTACATATGAAAGAAGTATAGTAATAAACCCATGAGAAAACATCCAAACCAAAAGCACCTGAAAAATTCAACTATCCATCCCAATATAACCAAGGCACCCTCAACAAATAATCCAAGACAATTATAGTAACCTAATAAGATTTATACTGATATGGGGTACCCATCATCACTTTCACACTAATTTTATACTCTCACACCCCAACATCATATTTCTTATAGCTCCCATATCTTATAAATAACATATACCACCACCCCATAGCATGGTCACATCACATAACACCTATAGATACCTGGTCCATTTCCCCATAACATGGTCAAATCACATCATGCCTACAGACACTCGGGTGATCACATCACAACCATAACAAGAGTAGTAGCATATTATGAACATGATTTAAATCAACATCGTGAACTCCTCCTACCATGAACGACCCCTAACACAATCCATCCCATAGTACAGACATATCATATAATACCCAAAAACACAAGGGACATTTCCCCACAAAATGATCATCACATATTTCCCAAAAACTCCCAAGTCACCTCCACACAGCATGATTATTTCACATCTTACCCAAAAACACCTCGGTCATCATCTAGTGCACTAACAAACCACCGGTCATCATATCCTATGCATATATACCCGCATAGAAACTAGAATGAGGAAAATAAGGTAGTTATTCATCCATCCTCATCATTAGGATGTTGGGAAAAAACTCGGTGTAAATATACGGGTGTTGTTACATAGTGCTCTATGTGGTTGGGGTGAATATAGAAATCACAAGGAATATTAAAAAATATTAATATATCCCACACAAGGCCAGCATATAGGTTCACATACAAACACTAACCAACTCAAAACTTCCTCACTTTCTCTACCACCTCTAAATTCATAAAACCACAGAAACCATAATCTGTATCCCAAACTACTGAAAAATTTCATTATCCAACCCATTCGTTTCATTATTAATCATCCACCACATTAAACCACACGACCCATCATTTAATTATTCATTATCCATTCCCATCCCATTAACCAAACTAAACCCCATACATTTCAAACCTTATTAAATAATTATTTCATCACTACCTAAACATCTAGTATAACAGAAACACACATCACAAGCATCTCATCATCCCCATCGTATCACTTCATCACTACCCCACAAGCACGAAAAACAAACTACCACCCCACTACCCTAATATATCTACAAAAAAATCACCACCCCACCACCCCAAAAAACATCCAAATAAACCACCACCTCACCACCCCAAAAGCATGATAGAACAAACCACCAACTCACCACCCAAAAAGCATGGCTAAACAACCACCACCGCGTCACCCCAAAAGCAAGGTGATATCTCACCCATCATCAACACATTGAATCACAACCCCACATGGCCACCCACACAAGAATATCCACGCATCGCAACACATCAAAGACCATTTTACATATTTCACAAAGGTAATTTTATCGCATTTCTCTTTAGTTTAGGGGTGTTATCACACAACCCATAATCCTGGGGAAATCATTTCATTATCTAAATATAAGTTGTTAGCCAATTTATATTTTAGGGTGATATCACCACAATTATAAAAGACAAAAAATATATAACACATATCAACCAGCATAAAAAAATACCCCAATAGAAACAATTTTCGACGGTGCATTCAAGCTCGTACAATAATAATAACATAATGACAATAAATATGTAAAAACATGAAAATCATTCTCCATTTCCCCTTAAATTTCAATTATAAAATTATTTATCTTTAATTGAGCCTGTAAAACCATTTAAAATATATAAAAAAGAGTAAAAACCTCCCACATGGTACACAATAAAGAGAAATAAAGGATTCCCTACCACAAAGAAGAATTTTTGACTCGCTACGCACCATAAGGAGAAGAAGAAACACCAAAAATACACAATTGCATGAAAAATTCATAGATAAGCCTAAAACTCAACCAATGGTCATAAAAATTTATCCAAACCCAAATACTAAAACAAAAAATCATTTTTTTAGTGAATCCCCAATAGAAGAACAAAGAAAACTACATGGAAAGGGGAATCACTCATCGTGGATCGCCAACAAAAAACCACTGAATTCAATGAATCAAAGCAGGGAGAAGAGGGCTATAAGGTCTCCTCAAGATGACTAGAGTTTATATAGAAAAATATAGGATGAATAAATAGCCAAATGGAAGTAATTTGATGATAAAAGATCTTTAAATCTTGGATCTTTCCATTTTAACAGCGTGTAATTCATGGGTTTTCTGAAAATTTCAACTATTGATAAAAATTGTATTTCCTTGGAATTTATTTAATAATCATCATGAATTATACTTAAACGAAATGTAATCCATCTCATGGTTTCCCCCTTAGATACATACAATCCATGAACCAGTTGGATACACAATTCATGGAACATAATTTCACATAATATAAACAATACATGACGTGTATTTCTTACAGCAGCTCTGAAGCACCACAAACCACCACATAACCTCCTCAAGCCTCACCTGAATCACCTTTGACACCCAAAATCTGTAAAGTGTGGACCAAAGAGGCACATACCATTACATGGTACTTTTTTGATAAAATGTTATATAGTAGATAAAATGGATTCATCATCATCATCATCAATCATGAATTTGAGACCAATCTTAAATAAAGAAAAACTTAATGTAGGGAACATCCTAGATTGGTATATAAACTCAAGAATAATTATTAATAAATAAGGATAATAATATATTTTATAGAAACTGATTCCTAATTATTTGATCAATAAATTTGTTCAATAAATAGATATAGATTACTATGATAATCATTTTAATGATTTCCTTGATGTCTCCACCCTCATTCTTGTATCAATAGATCATATGTTATTAAAACAACATGAGAATATGTGTTCATTGTAAATGGTATATGACCTGAAAATAATTTATTAAGAATAGTCTATGCATGAGAGGTATAATGTTTCAAAGGAACTTTTTAGATGCAATATGTCTGAATAAACTTCAATATCTACTAATTTACTCACTATGATTATATATGTTAATGACTTGGAGTTGTAGAGGTCTCCTCTAAGGATTAATATAACTATAAACTTTATTATATAGTCTTTACAATAAATTTTCTATCATTTCATTGTAAACTACTATATCAATGAGTTTAATAAATGGTTACCCAGTCTCTTCAATATATTGAAGATATTTGAGAGAGTCATTCGAGGTCCAGGATCAACTGTTATATTGTCGATGCAAGAGGGTAATAGTTAAAATCCAAAGAAGGAAAGATTTTTTAAAAAGACCAGCAGTCAGTCTTCCAATAGATAATCATAGTTTTTGAAACCTATGGGTGGAATCAGGATATAGGGGTAGTGGTTCCATTGTGGCAAGGTTGTCTATTGGGTGATCAATTTTCCAAAAATACATAAAAGGTTGCAATAAACTTCATAGAGAGTCTATGTCTGGTATTACTATTAATGAAATAAATTATTATATTTTAAACTATATATAATAAAAACTATAAATTAAATAATTACTTTGAATATGTATAAAAGTTTAAAATTGAATAAGTTTTCATGGTTAAATCTTGAAGTATCAAGTGATGGATAAATACTTATTATATCATGGTACTGGATAAAATGGATTACTTTAATGCTATAATGGATTAGAATAACGACTATATATTTTCATCTTTTTTTCCTCTTTTTTGATATGAGGATTTATTATGAAAAATAGTTATTATAAATAAGCAAAATTTTTGTTTTGATATACATGTTTATGTTTGATCTGATTTTATAACATGTCTAAAAAGAGTAGAAGAATAAAAGGATTTTTATCTGGGATAAAGATTTTATCCAAGGCATTTATTAAAATATGAGTGATGTATTTCCCACCACCTTCCAGTTTCATATTTTAAAGAATAAAATATTTTTTAGAATATCTCTCAAAAACTAGTATATTATTTAATAAATTGATATTAATAGTTACTTTTTAAATATTAATACTATAGTAAATAAGTGTTATTTAATAACATAAATAATTTTTTATATTATAGCATGATATTTTGGATAAAATATAGTTTTGAAGAGACTTGTAGGAGTATATTTGAACATAAAAAAGTTCAAAGTATAATAAATGAAAGAATAAACCAATCATATTCAAATTAAATGTCACTCTATTTCCAAAACGAGTTTAGGATGTGTTGGTATAAAAATTAATTAATGTAAACAGTTAAATTTTATTACCAAAATGATCTCAAAGAAATATTTAAATGGTAAAGTTACATAAAAGATAATTATGATGAACTTAGAGATATATCTAAGTATATAATAGAAGTTATCAATATCATAACATTGTATGTTGTGAAGTAAAGAAGTTTTAATACATTTTAAAATATTTTAAAAATATAAATATGATTCCTAGTATTACCATTATTAAAAAAAATATGCCATCATATATGTTTCCCAGTAAAGAAGTTTAGTGGGTGGTTTTATTAGATGGTCACATAGAGATATATAAGGAATTACATTGATATGTAATGAGTTTAAAAACACCCAGAAAATGTATTAAACATAATTATTCTACAATATTTTATCATATAGGAAATTATTAGTCACTTATTTAGGTTTTTGATAGTATTTGTATTAGAGTTTAGGAGTGTGAAATGTATCATGATATACAAAAGGTATTCTCCACTTTATCATTCTTTCAGGTTGGATAAATATATATAAAATAAGTGAAATGATAATTAGCCTTTCAATGTAAAACCACAAGTTATCCCAAACTGATGTTCAACATGAAGTACTATAGTTTGTGGTGTAGTGTTAAGGTTAACATGGTAAGGATTTAATATAGATATAGAGAATATTCCCATGAGATGCAAAACGAGTTTTTTGTGCATGATGGCCCACTAAGTATACTACATAGTGTGTTATACACTATGCCTTTGGTATGCTGGGGTTTAATGTTTCATATTGAGTCCCTGTATTTATGGATTAAAAAGATACCTATAATGATAACTTTTATACTTTTAATTATAACAGTATCCTTGAGGATAAACTAACTAGGGTATGGTTGAGAATTTTGTTGATCATGTCATTGGTTGAGAATTAATCGAGATGTTGTTTTTTTATCTCGAGAGATGTGTATGAAATTTGGGCCCCTAATTGAGATAAACTAAAGGATTGTATGATCATAAATAGATATGGAAATTTAATATTCTCTTATCAATTGAGTGAGGGACATGTTATGTTGTTAGGTCCACAAGGGTCATTAGTGAGAGATTCCATAAGAAGGGGGAATTAGGGAATAAAAATTGCTCCAATTTATACCTAACTATTACTAGGGTCACTCTTATGTTATTATTTCAATGTTTATATGATTAACATTTCTACTTTATTTTCCTTTATTTACTTTGATCAATGATCACTTAACCCCACACACACTGATTTATGTCTTGCAGAAGATAAGTAGATAATGAACACATAACATAAGAATTTTATTTATTTCACCCACTTCAGTATAATATAAGGAGAATATAAGAGTAATGTTCTAATGTACTAGAATATAATATACTCATTATTCCATGGTGGGTTTATTCTAAGTCACTCTATTTCCTTAGGTTACTTTATTTATAAGAGTTAAGGATGGATCATTACCTCCAAATGGTTGCTTAATAATAATTTTAGGTCTATTAACTCCTCAACCAAGGCCACTTTTTAAATTTAAGGGTCACACCCTTTTATCCCCTCTTCTAACTTCTCAAGAGAGAATAACTCTTTGTTACGTAGGTTAATTCACAACATCACTATATCTTTGTTCCACCAAGTATGGGTAGGTTCTCTTTGATCTTCATAGTGATATTTCACAAAAGAAATGTGAAATACTTCATAACTACATTTTCACATTCCTTGATGGTCTTTACCACTTCAAGTAATAACTTCTTCCTTTTGAAATGTCTTCAATGAGTTCAAAATTACTTTTTATATTCTTAACTTAGTGTGAATGTTCAATACTAACTAGCATGAAACTTCTATTCACGTAAATATTTCCTTTTAAGTCACTACACACAAACATTTTCAATATAGTTCTTTCACTTAAGACTACACATAATAAAAAAATAAATGTTCACACAAATAGTATTTTCACATAACACAGTGTTTTATACAAGACACTTATGGAACATAATGGTTTGCATAACCCTTTTGTACAACTTCATCATGGGTGAAATCAAGACTTTTATCTCTCACCAAAATCATTATAAAAAAACTCTATCTATAAATTATTTTATAGGTATTTCATATTTATAAAAAAACATCCCATCGTACACCATGAAACCCTTCTTTACATAACTTCACTTAATGCATCCTACCAACATACAACTCCCCTTTACATTGTAACTCTGTTTCACCAACATTAACATATTCAAGAAACTCTATATTTACAGGAGTGATTTATTTCCTGAAGCAACTAAAGCTAAAAATAAATTAAATAATATATTAATTTCATGATTTAGATAATTCATCTCACAAATATTTTCAAAACCTGAGGACCAAAATGTTTAGTGTCTTTGAGATTACATATATAAACAACTTATTTTAAAAAAAACTTGAAACAATTACTTAATAATGATGCTCCTATAAACACTTTTTTTGAAATATAACATGATATAATCATATTCATAATCTAGGTAATGGAAACATATGAAGGGCGTGAACTTAGATTCTTAATAAGGGAAAACTTTATCATAATATATCAGATCATAAAGATGAAGGAGAACATGAGAAAGGGATAAATATATTAATAAAATATCACGAGACGATAAATTATAACCATAAAACATTAAAAATCAACAAAAGATAAAAAAATATCATTAAGAGACAATAAAAGTTATTATGTGGCTCAAAATACATCTCAATACCCATAAAACATATGAGCATGACATGAGAGTGCAGAATACTTTAAAAATAAGGCATAACATTAAAGAAAGTCATATCATGAAAATAAAATTCATCTTGTAATACGAAATAACTTGATAAATTAATTTTAAATGTTTCACAACCATAATCATTGGAAAAATTATATGAGAAAACTCATTATGATCACACCTATGTTAACAAGCTCATTATGTCCACTCTTTAAAATGTGAGCAAAATCATTATGCCCATGCCTAAGTGAAAAAACTCATTATGTATGCACCTAACAACATCAGGTGATATAAAATTAAAACAATACTTGTGATGGTGATATAAGACCCCAAACATCATCATCTACACAAATGTATTCCACTTAAAATCAACCATTATCATATATTTAAGAACCCATGGAAAATAATGTGTTTCTTAAACTTTTAAGAAAACATAACAAAACATTAACTTAAGATATAAAATGGTATAAAAAATATCATTTCACAAAAATAATCATATCATAATAACATATAGAGGGTGATCAAAACCTCACTTCATAAGAGATGAATCTTAGAGGAAAAATAGAATTGAAAATAAAAAAATTCACAAAAACTTTTAAGCTTGTTATAAAAGAGGAAGTGGAAATTAAATTCAACAATATTTTTAAGAAGGTATAGAGAATAATTTGGAAAACATTAGCATAAATATTTTCTAATAAAATTTATTTAAAAATAAAAAAATTCAAGCTAATAAATTTGAATTGGAAAATAATTAAAAGAAATTCCTTTATTAATATTTTTATGTAGTCTTTAAAAAACAATATAGAAACTTTGAAATACTTTCATTTTTTAAATTATGAAAAGGAAAATATGAAAATTATAAAAAACTTACTTGTATTTAATTAAATAAAAAATTTATAGGAAAAATATGGAAATGGAAGAGAATATTAATTATTAATAATGAGATTTATTATTACTAATGTTATAATTTTATTTTAGAAAATATTTTATCAAAGAATTGGTTATTGATGATGAGATATAATTTCCCCATATATAAAGAATAAATTCCATATAATATAGGGAAATGAATGGATAAAATAAATATTGAAAAGTATATTCATGTAATAAATACTATTACCTAATGAATTATAAATTTATTTTATGAAACCCTTACAATATTGGAAATGTAATAATCCAAGGATCTTGAGAGTAGGATAATTAAATAGACATTAAAATGTCCTAAAATCAAAGATATTTAATTTTATGAAATAAATAGGTTGAAGAATACCCAATATAAATGAAATGATGGTTTGTAATATCAATGGAGTGTAATATAAAACATGTCTCAAGGAGTTGAAAATGAGATGAAGAAACACTTATAACTTTTTTAATATTTGACTCAAAACCCCATGATAGAAAGAATTTAGAATTGAACATTGAATATCATGAAATATAAGAGAATAAAAATAAAAAAATTAAATGGTAATTAGATACAAAATTATATATAAAACATGGTTTATCATAATAAGTATGTATCAAGGGATCAAAAATTGAGGTAAGAAACTATAAATTGGTTCATGATTCGTACTATGCACGTGCCTAACTTCTTTGGGACCTTGAAATTTCTTCTAAAATTATCTTTATAAATGAAGGGATTAGGATAACTTACGGTAACTAGAGGATACTGAAATTTAGATTTATTTCTAATATGAACAAAATTAAAGAGTTTTTGAAATAAATTGAAAGTAAAAGTTGTAATATGAAGTTGTAGAAGGGTCCCCTTTTATAAGTGAAGAGGGGGGATTTTGGAAGCACCCATTACATTTTCAAGAATGTAAAGTTACTATTCAAGGTAAAAAGGCTCAAAAGGGGGAATAATGGGAAGGTGTGATGTTTCTTATATATAAACCTCAACCATCTAGTTTTAAACATGTTTCTAACATGTTTTGTGTTATTTTCTCTTAATAAATTCATTTTTACCATTTTTTACTTTTACCAAAGTAATTAATTTTTAACCTTAGTAATTAATATTTAATGACCAAATTAAAATTGAAATTTTTAAAGAATTTGAACCTTTTGATTAAAAATTTGAAAATTATTTTGTCAAATAAAATATCTATTAGTTTGAAATGTTAATTTTAAAATAAACACACATATCATGAAAAATGATTTTTAGGAAAAAGTATGTTTTCAAGATTAAAATATTATGTAATCCATGGCTTTCAAAATTATCAATTTTAATGAAATTAATTGACTTATTATAAAATAAAATAAAATTTATATTTCATTAAAAGAAAAGAAAAATTGAATTTTATAATTAAAATACTTAATTAAAAGAAAATATTAAAAATGGTTTTGATTATAATTAAAATAATATTATTGTTTTTTAAGGTTAAAAATAGTTATTATAAATTTAAAAAAAATTTATTTAAAAATAAAAATAAAATTACTTGAATACATATTTGTTAAATTAAAAAAATATAGGTCTTTATTATATGTAGATAAAATAATAAAATTCATCATTTTAGAAACGACAATTTTTTCACAATTCAACTAAAAAACAATTATTTTATAATAATCCCAAAAAAATATTAGAATAATATTGATACGTGAAATTAAAAAATTATGTTAATTATATCAAACTAAAGTTTTAAATGTGATATAAATTAGCATTAATATAAAATGTATTAGTGGAAAAAAAGTATTTTAAACAAATGACCCTTATATTGATATTTCTTTTTACATAGTTTCATAGTGTGGTTACTTCTATTGATACCCATAAATTTAATGGAAACAATATATCATTCATATTTAATAATTTTATTTTATTAATGTATCCTGTTTTTTTAATTTGGGGTTGCATGTAAAAAAGGCTACTCAACATGATATTTATTTAAGAAAAAGTATTTAATAAGATCGTGGGTCATTAAATTCTACCCCCTTAAAATAATTTCTTCCAAAAAAATTTATTACTAGGAAGGAAAAAAGTGATAGTACTTTTATGCATTACATATTTATGTTCCCATGTAGCTTCTTTGAATTTTTCATTCCTTTGTAGAACTTCGACAGGATGAGTGGTCTTTTTCCATTGAAATTTATCTCTACAATTCAAGTTCTCAAATAGTTATTCCCTATAAGAGAGATCATATTCCAATTACACAACCTCCAAATTTATTAAATGTGAAGGTTATGGTATATACTTCCTCAAAATTGATACATGGAATACATAATATACTTGGGAGATTTCACAAGGTATTTTAAGTGATAAACCACTGCCTCAATATGATTAAGGATCTTGAAGGTACTGATGTATCTAGGGATAAAATTTCCTTTGATCCTAAATATCATAACATGATTACATAGAGATATTATAAGGAACACCTTATCACCAACATGAAACTATAGATATCACTGATGATTATATTAATAGCTCTTATATCGATATTATCTTACTTTCACATGTCACTGAATGGTTTGAACCTTATTTGGATTTTCTTGGAAAGGGTGATGACCTATCAACTTCCTCTCTCCAACTTCATCCCAACATGTTGTATTCCTAAATATATTCCCATAAAGATCCTCATATGGTTCCATTTAAATGCTAAAATGGAATATGTTGTTATATGATAACTATACCAAGGGGATGTGTTGATCCCAATATACTTGGAAACACATCAAACAATATCTCACCATATCCTCTAGAGTTTAGATGGTTCTCTCAAAATAACCATCTATTCGAGGGTGATAAGTAGTGCTGAAATAAAACTATATCTCCAATTGTTTATAAAGACTTCTCAAAAACCTCATGGTAAACCTCATATCCCATTCAGATATAGTGGAGAGTGGTACTCCATGTATCCTTACCACTTATCTTATATGTATCACGATGATTTAGTTAAGAGATAAATATTATTTGATGTAAATAAATTGTGTTGACTTAGTAAAGTTATCGACTATAACCCAAATAGAAATATTTCCTTCAGAAATTTTGGGGATTCCTATGATTAAATCCATGGTGATGTTTTCTCAATTATATACTAGTAATGTAAATGGTTTCAAGATACCCTTATACTTTTTCACTCATCCTTAACTTTTTATCTTACTATGAATCAAGACATGTATTCTACAATTTCCATATTCATGATATCCCATGAGAAGTTTTGTTTTATATATCTATACACCATTTTGTTACCTGGATGAATAGATAAGGATGATCTCTATAAACCATCCAAAATTTACTTCTTCATTTCTGATTTTAATGGGACACATATATGTGTTCTGAACCTTATAACTCCATCTATATCAAAGTTAAACTCTACAATATTTTAAACCTTTTTCTATCACTCTATATCATCTTTATGGGATTCTTTTATCTTTACAATAATGGATATTTGTGGAATAATTTTGTAAAGATTGGTTTTGTCTCCTTTATTTATGATTTCAAGATTCATTTTTTATAAATCCAAGAGTATTGGATCTTTTTCATTCCTAATCATGGATATAGTAGCATGGTATTTCCTAATTAAACCTTAAACTGCCTTATTTTCCTTCCTCAGATGGAAATTTATTGAGAATTCATGATATTTTATCAATTCCAACCATATCCTTTGGAATATATTAAACTCCTTCTGTATGAATATATATTTCAATCTCTTTTGATTAGTATATATATCACATTCATATCTATAGTGATAATATCACCAAATGTTTAAAGAAAAAAACCATTTTCACCAGCTCTAAGTCATGTGTTTGGTAATTTTTCTCATGAGCCTTTAATTGACATGATTTATAAGAAATTACCTTCTCATTATATATAATATTTCATACCAAGTCCTTCAAGGAAGCATCATTGTATATCACAAACCCTTATCCACTATAGGGTAGTGTAATTACTGGTGGAGTGACTAAAATCTTCTTTAGTTCCTTGAATTTTTTTTCTCATTCCACTATCAAAAGAAAATTTAATTCCTTTCATGTTCACTCTGTTAGTAGATTTTATATCCATGAGAAATTACTCACAAATAGTTTATAGTATCTATCTAATTGTAGAAAATTATAGATCTCAGTTACTATGATTGGTTTGACCCACTAATTGATAACTTCCATCTTTGATGGATCTACTAATATTCCCTTTCTTGTGATTACATGGCCCAATAAAGAAACTTTGTAATGAAATAATTCATAATTTAATAATTTTTCATATAGTTTCTCCTTTCTCCAAATTTTTAATAAAATACTTAAGTGATCTTCATTTTCTTCCTTTATATTTAAATATATAAGAATATCATCTATAAATACAACCACAAATTGATCAAGGTAGTATCTAAAAACCTTATTCATTAGATCCATGAAGATAGTGGGATAATTCATAAGTCCAAAGGGAATGGCTATAAATTCATAGTGATCATACCTCATATGAAAAGTTGTCTTGGAAAAATTCTCCCTTTTTACCATTAATTGATGGTATCTAGAACGAAGTTTGATGTTTAAGAAGTATCAATATTCTATAATTTACTCAAATAGAATATAGATATATGGTATAGGATACTTTTTCTTGATCATTGTTTTATTAAGCTCATGATAATAAATGAAAAAACACATTCATCCATTATTCTTTTTGATAATGGGAACTGGTTCTCCCCATGATGAAGCGCTAGTGAATATAAAATCCTTATCCATATTCTCTTATAGTTTCTTCTTTATTTCCCTAAATTTAATGGGATCAATTCTACTTGGTATTTTTGAGATAGTCACGGATCCAAGTATATGTTCAATTGAAAACTCAACCTCATTATGTAGGGAAAGACTATGAAGTTTATCTGAAAATAGATTAGTATACTCCTATACTATAGGAAATCCATTAATTTTATCCTAATCCTTGATAATTTGAGTCAACGGTACATCATTATTGGGTATCATAACTCATACTATAGAATTTTATTTCATTGGGAGTTCATAATAATCTTGGCATTAATACTTTATAATAGGATGATTTGAGATATGAAATTAGATTTTCTTGTCTCAAAAGCTGATATGATCTTTATGAAAGGAAATACAATCCACATCCAATATTATCTCAAATTCAACCCATATAAGAATAATTAGATCTATGGGAAATATCCTCCCACAAATATTGATTGCATCATATCTATATATCATAAATATGATCATTATAATACCAAGGGTTATTATATAGTCTAATATCCAATTATTTAGTTTTATATTATACATTCTTCGAAAACTATTATTATATAAAATAATGTGATGAACCATATTAAAATAAGATATTAATATATCTAAAAAAGAGATCCAGTACACCTTGCATCACTTCATTATCATGATCTACCTCAACAATGGTGATCATAAATTTCCTTCCTTATTGCCTTGGTTTGGGAGGTTTATGCGGAATATTTTATTCATTATCCTAGGGTTTTAGTAATTGATTCTCATATTTTTAAAACACTTTTAACTTAAAGTATTTCAGTGTGGTTGGATCATTAGTTTGTACCTTCTTCTATTTCATTATGCTAATTAGCCTCTCAACCTTACTTCCATAGTTGTGGGATCGGTGTCCTACTTTACCAAAATTAGAAAAAAAAAATTATCCAGTGATTCAATTATATGGATGTTTTATCCCACATTTATTTTATATAGGAAATTGTGATTTCTTCCCAAAAATGTATCGTATCATCTGACCTCCCATGACACTCTACATTCCTTTTCTTTTCCTCGAAAAAATGAGAGGTTCTAGTTTCCATCATTACTTTAAGAGAATGTTGAAAAATATCTTCATAGATACCAAAGTCTCATACATTTAACTCCCTTCAAAGACTAGGATTTAAGTATGTAAAGTGGTGATGTATTTTACATCCCTTATCATAGATAAGACTGGAGGCATGCCTCATGAGTATTGGGAATTTTTCTTTATAAGATCCAATATATTCATCTTATTTTTGCTTCAATTCCAATATTTACCACTCTATTTTTAAGCAAAGAGCCTGAGATAAATACTTATTGAAAAATATCTTCTTGAAATCTTCTCATTCCATAGAGTTTACTTCCTCCTTTTCTATGATATTCTTAATGAGAGTCAACCACTGGTCAGCATCACCTTCTAAATAATATACTGAAAAAATGACCTTCTCATGAGTTGAGAACTAGGTAATGGAAAATATATTTTCCATTTTATTTTCCCACTACTCAGTAACCATTGGATTATAATACACATTAAAAGAAGGTGTATTTTTCCTCATGAATGACTCAATAGCAAGTTATTCCTTCCTTAGTGTGTTCAAGATATCAACTCAATTTGAATTATTTCTCATATCTTGATACATTTGTGTGATCATTTCCATGAGTTTTTTCATTCCATCCCCAATATCATTTGGTTTACCATTGTGATAATCCAAACATTATTCATTGTACCAATTTTTAACTCGTTTCTTTTAGGTTCCCGCCATTACCTTGACTAAAGGAAAATTGGGAACGAGTATACCTAAATATCTAGGTTTCAATCTAGGTTATCCATTTTTAGTTTATAACTAAAATAGTTATATATCCAAATCCTTCATAATGGGTCATAAATATAATATGGATTAAACAAAGTATATCACTCGAGAGTGTCAACCCAGGTGTGTTGTTAGGCCTCTTTGTTGTATACCAGATGATGATTAAGTTAATACCTAGTACAACCCCTTTCAAGGTTACTACACCTAGGTACATATTTAATAGATCCTGCATCCAATTTTATTATCTATACTGGGCTGTTATTTCTAATAAAACCAGACAATATCTACTTTATAAAAATTTTAGGATGTTATTTTATACTTAGACTTATCCCTAGGGTTTTCTCAAAATTTATCTAATCTGATCCTCAAAATAACTAAACTAATCTCCAAAATAACTAAACTATCCTATGATACCAACTGCGGTGACCCAAGCTAAACACAACTTAAATAATAAATTAATTTCATGATTTATATAATACTTCTCAAAAACAGTTTCAAAAGTTGAGGACCAAAATTTCTAGTGTCTTAGAGATTATCTATATAAAAAACTAATTTTACAACACTTGAAACCATTAATTATATATTTTTCTCTTCTAAACCATTTTCTTAAACTCTCACATCATATAATCATATCCATAACCTGGGGAATGGAAACATAATAATGGGGTGAGATCATATACTGAGTAAGGAAAAATCTATCATAATGTATTAGATTATAAACATAAATGAGAACATGAATAAGGGATAAAAATATTAATAAAAATTCTTATACCATATATGATAATTAAAAAACATGATAGAGTAATATAAGATCACAAAAATATTATTAAGGAAGAAAACATGTTATGACATGGCTCAAAAATACATCGCTCAACACTCATAAAACATTTCAACATGACATAAAAGTGCAGAATACATTAGAAATAATTTATACCATGAATACTTGGAATATCAAGAAATTGAAATGAAACTTTGAATTTGGAATAATTTGATAAATAATTTTTAAATGTGGAACAACCATGATAATAGTAAAACCTTTGTGATTAAACTCACTATGTCGACACCTATGAGAAAAAACTATTTATGTTCATTCCTGAAAATGTGAGAAAACTCATTTTATCCATACCCCTATGAAAAAACTCATTATATACATACATAACTATCTCATAAAATATAAAATTAAACCAAATCATTGGATTGTGATATAGGACCCCACCCATCATCATAT
Organism: Viscum album; assembly: GCA_963277665.1. Classification (NCBI taxonomy): domain Eukaryota; kingdom Viridiplantae; phylum Streptophyta; class Magnoliopsida; order Santalales; family Viscaceae; genus Viscum; species Viscum album. The sequence continues at coordinate 1,838,077,042 of OY728161.1, forward strand.
ATACATATGTGTTCCACTTAAAATCAATCATCCTCATATCTTAATGAAATCTCGAAAAAAACAACGGGACACTTAATTTTTTTTTTAAAATATCACATAAGATAAAATTAAGATATCATAGGATATAAAAAACTCATTTTAAAAAATTAATCATATCATAATAATATATAGAGTGTGATTAAAACATCACTTCATGGGAGATAAATCTCATAGTAAAAATAAAAAAAATCACAAAACCCTTTAAAATTGTTATAAAATATAAAGTAAAAATTAATTTTAAAAAAAAATTTAAGAAGGGAAAGATAATAATTTTGAAAACCTTATCATAATTATTTTGAAATAAAATATACTTAAAAATAAAAAAATAAAGATAATAAATTTGGAGTGATTTATAATGAAAATAAATGTATTTGTTAAAACATTTAGGTCATCATTAACAAACCCACATTGAGTAATCTTTGAAGTAATTTCCCTTCATAAAAGATGTAAAGGAAAATTCAAATAATATAAAATAAAAAAATAATTGTATTTCATTAAGGAAAACAATTTTGATTAAAAAACATGGAAATGGAAGAGAATACTCATTTGTAAAAATTGGAGTTATTTTTACAAACTTTATACTATTATTTTGGAAAAAGGTTTATCAAATAAGTGGTTATTGATGATGAGAAGTAATTTCCCTAGATAATATGAAAAAACTTCCTATGAAATAGGAATATGGTAGTATTAAAGAAATCATGAAATTAATAATCAAGTAAGAAAGACTATGACCCAATGAATCTTAAATTGAATAGATGAAAGCCTTATGGTATTGGTAACTTAAAAATCAAAGGAGGTTGATAGGAAGATCATGAAATGGACATTAAAATCTCATAAAATGGAAGATATTTTCATATATGAAATAAATATAGAATTAAATACACCATATAAAATAAATTATGCTCTGAAACATCAAACATGTCTCATAAAGTTTAAAATGGGACAAAGAAACCCATACAGGTTTTGTAATCATTGAGTAATAACCCTATTAGAGAAAGAACTTAGAATACTTAGACATTAATCTCTGTCTATACCCACAAACTTGTTCTTATTGTGGATTTTCTCTTATAATAAAATGCAGCGTTGAATGAGAAAGTACCTAGAAAAGAACAATAACTTTTATAAAATATAATATAATCATTATACAGATATTAAATGGGAAGTAGATACACCATTATAAATGAAAATTAGTATATAATAACAAATATTCCTTAAGGTATTAAAAATTCATACATGAAACCCATACCTTATTTCTGATTCATTATGCACTGGCACATAACTCCTTTAGGACCTTGAACTTTCTCTTGAAAGTCTCATTAGAAATTAAGGGGTTATGATACCTTATAGTGACTAGAGTATAATTAAATTGATATAGCTTTATAATAGGGATAAAATGTGAGATTTTTATAAATAAATTCAAAGGTAAAGGTATAACAGGAAGTGGTATAAGGATCCCCTTTTTTAAGTGAATTGGAAGGAAGTTTCAGAAGTACCCTTTATATTTTTAATAATGTAAAGTTATTATTCAAGGGTAAAAGGATAAAAAGGGGGTAAAGGAGGAAGGTGTGTGGTTTGGTAGATCCATACCTCAACAATAATTTTGAAAACATTTTTTAAGCATTTTCTGGGTTATTTCCTCCTAGTAAATCAATTTTTACCATTTTTACTTTTACCAGAGTAATTAATTTTTGACCTTAGTAATTAATTTTTAATGACCAATTTAAAATTGAGATCTTTACCTAATTTGAAACATATAATTTCAAATTTTAAAATCACTTAATCAAATAAAATTTCCAAAAATTTGAAATGTTAATTTTATAATAAACACATGTATCGCGTTAAAAAATTTTAGGAATAGGTCTATTTTCAAGCTTAAAACTTATGTGTTTACAACAGTTGTCAAAATTATCAAATTTTAGGATATAAATTGAATTATTATAAAATAAAATAAAGTTAATTTAAGTATCTACCAAATAAATCCAAAACTAAATTTTATCATTAAAATATTTAATTAAAAGAAAATATTGAAAAGTGATTTTATTATAGTAAAAATATTACTCTTGTTTTATAAGGTTAAGAATAGGTTTTATAAATTTAAATAAATATATTTAAAATGAATAAAATTATTCCAAAAATATATATTTCATTAGTTAAAAAATATTTGTATTTTTATATAATAATAATTTATAAAATTCATTATTTTGGAAAATACTGTATTTTTTCACTATTCATTTACAAATCTATTGTTTTAGAAAAATTCCAAAAAATAATATTATGATAATTTTTATATCTAGGTTAAAATAAATTAGGTAATTTTATCAAATTCAAGTTTTATGTGTGATAGAAATTAATTTTAATATAAAAATTCATAAGTGTAAAGAAAAAGTATTTTAAATAAATGACTCATATATAAATATATCCTTTTACATAGTTTTCATAGGGTGGTTACTTATATAGATACCCAAAAATTTAAAATAAATAATATATCACTCGTATTTAATAATTTTACTTTATTAATGTATCATGGTTTTTTTTAGTTTTGAATTCCATATAAGATAAACAACTTAGAATGATATTTATTTAAGGAAAATTATTTACTAAGACCATGGTTCGTTATATTTCATCTTTATGGGAATGCATATTATACTTAAATTATCACTATGATTATCTTGGACACCTTCAAAGACACCCAAAACCACTCCTTTATTAATGTATAAATTTCTTCATAATAATGGAACTTTACCATGGACTTTTCATGATACATTTTTGACTTGATGCTCTTCTTTCTTAAAAATAATTCATCACATGCTACCACTGACCAAAAACTTTCTATTTCAAACGAATATTCTTGAAATATCCCTTATCATTCAATATTTACACCTTCTAATTTTCATATTCAAATGCCAATGTACATTAACTACTTACTCCATGTTTATGAAAATAGTTTTTGTGTTCTTAGACTGTGGTTTTTTAATCCTTCACAAAAACTTTCCCTTGATATATAGCTCTAATTTTTCCTCTAATGGGAAATAAAATAGATTAATCCCAAGTTTACATGGTGAAAAAAATGGTCAAAAAAATCTCTATCTCTTCATATAAATTTTTAATAAAAAAACCAAACTCACCGTAGCACCAATTCTCTTTAGATACTGACCATCACCCCATTTAGATTTGTTGTAAACACTTTCATAAATCCAATACCATTCAAACATCATGAAACAAAACACATACCTCACAATATTCATGATGTTTCCACATATAAAGCTTTCATATTCATGAATCTCTCTACTTTCCCTTTAACATGAAATACAGAGTATACCATGTACCATAAGTAACAAATAAATTATTTATGGAAAACCACTACCTTGAGAGACAATGGTTTCAAATTCAAATGTGGTATCATTATCACCATATATTATTAATGTAAAACAATAAAATATGGAATCTTTTAACACATGTAACAATGCTATTTTTTCTTCATAAAATTTTTTAATGTTTAGAGGAATAATTTTGAAGCCAAATACTGAGTCAGCATCGGATTTTGGGGCCCGGAGAGACCCTGTGCGGATATATTAAAAATATTTAAATATATTAATTTATTCACATACAGTTTTTTTTGAAATAATATAATATATCTTGAAGGGTTTCATATATGGTAAATCTAATACTATCATTAAATTTAGAATGTGAGTTTTACCCTTGGTGTGACTAACTTTTTTGCCATAGCGTGTTTGGTTAAAAAGTTTTTGTGGGTTGATTTTTACATTGATTAATTAAATTAAATTAATTTATTTTATATAACCTAGATGGTCCACCTATTTAATCTTAGTTATGGAAAAATCATAGGGTTATCTGCATAACCCTAGAGAGTTGAGGAGGATCTTTGGAGGAGAGCTTCATGGCGAAGATGGATCATGGTCCAAAGGATCAGTATCGCTTGGATCATCTATGACAATGAGGTTAGTGGATCTCTCCAAAGACTTTGAATTAAAACCATTATTCACCAAAAATCAATCCAAAAATATGGTAGGATGTTATTTTTTGGATTTACCTCTGTTTTGTATTCCATTTCAAACATGAGTCAATCCTTTTAATAAGATTGATTTGTGGATCAATTATAGATTTGTGGGTTTTTCATAATCTTCATGGATTTTTGGAATTGATATTATCTATTATTCATACATCATTATAATATAAAATAATTGAGGACAACCTGAAAAATTTTAAAGGTTCATTCCTTATGTTTTTTATTCATGCATTTCACCCGTAGTTCTTCACACTTTTATCATCGGTATTTCATTTACAAGGTAGTTTGAAAAATAATTGGTAGGTGATTGTTGAAAAACTATTCTTAGGCACAAAATATTGATACTGAATTAGGGGGGTCAGTATTTATAGCATGAATAAGGTGCGACAATGACTATGTGATATTGAGGTTTGGACCAGAGACCCTCAGTTTCTGGGTTCATCATCCAGCAGTGTGGTGCAGTGGAGGATATTTGTGGGTAGATAGGGTGGATAGAATCCAACCACCAGTGAAAACACAATAATGGTCAATTTTAGATCTAATATCAAAGGGAATTATTAATTCAAGATCCAGTGGTGGTGTCAGTGGCATGACTGTACAATGAATGAATTTTTTATTTTAGTGAAAATCCCAACAAAATGGTGTGTAATCTAAAAGAACACACACCGTGTAGTCCCCTATGAGAGGTAGATAGGTTTTAGACAATGAGATAAATATCACACATTGTGTGGTGGGACCACACATTGTGTGGTGGGACCACACACCATGTAACCCTTATCCAACTAGCTCATTGTTTATAGGGAGTACATTCCCAGGTATCCATGTGTGAATACACGATGTGTTCATTAGATCAAACGTTGTGTATACCTTAGTAGATGGCTTGGTGTGTACAGGGAGTACATGCCTAGGATATCATGTGTCCCCACATACTATGTATTCTGAGATTCATGTTGTGTAATTAAAAATTACTCATACATGACCTACATAAATGAGAACACCCTGGGTATATGGTCAGGGACCATTGCACAAGGGCTGAACCAGATGTCACATTGAGTGTTAGTTTAACTTCCACACACCATGTACATAGAGTAGAAACACCATGTATCAAGAGGAAGAAATTTCATGTGAGATAGCAAGACATGGGTAGTATCAGATTAGAGTGACATGTTGTGTGCCCAATACTACACATTTTGTACTCTTTCATGGATATTTGGATCCCTTTATCTCCCACCATGAATATATAATTCTTTGAGACTCAGATTTGGGACCGTGATTAGCCTATCTTGAGTAGTTTTCCATGTAAAACATGATTGTTTCCTTCATTTCGAAAGAAGAGATACAATGTGAGGTGATGCTAGTGGGAATCTTATCTTAGTAATTCTTAGAGGTTGGTAGTGATTGGGTTTTATCATCGAAGTGCTATCAGGGTTGGAAACCCCATTGTCACACCAAGGAACATGTCCCCCATACTCTTTAAATAAGTAGGTCTGGAAACCACCCATATTTCACTAGGTGTGGGTCCTAAATATATGGATTGGAACCCCCATCTTTGAGATTCAGTAGTCATGGTTCCTCCAATAGAGTTAGTACTCCCATGGATGTATAGTAGAGTGGCAATGTGAAATATCTCTACATGTATTATTCAGAGGTTATGCAATATAATGAGGTCAAAACCCCCTATCATATTAGGGCGTGGATCCCCATACTCTTCAATCGTGTAGACTGGAACCCCCCTCATGATATAGAGGGTGTAGGTCCTCTATCAATTGAGTGAAACACCCCTGACACACCAGGGTGTGGGTTCTCCACTGGATGTTGTTTTCCCTTATTTGTGGAGTATATTGGTGGAGTAGAGGTCCTACACATGGATTCTTGTGCGGTTTAGGATAATTTTGGTCATCACACATGGACCTTTGGATCTTCAGGATGACTCGTCTTTATTAGATGGGATATGGATATGTAGATCCAATATTACTCTTCATTTGTATTTTTATTGAGCATACTAGGTGGTTATTATTGTTGGCCCAATGTTTTATCGACGTGTCTTCATGATGATGAGATAACTACTCTATCATGATGATTTTTGTTTGGGTATTTAGAGTATTCCTATTGGGTATGTATATACTCACCTATAAATAGGATTTTCCCACACATGTCATGTCTTATAAAGATAATAAGTAGATCATCAGTGACTTCAGTGATTATAACAGTATTTGGGTTCACTAACAGCATTCAATGATCTGATTTAGAGATCATGAGTTGGAATCTCTTCAATTTTCCCCATTTTCCAGTTATCGTTAGGATGAGACTTCATTTTGGTTTTGTCATTTATTTTTCTCCATTATTATTGGGATTTATGTTTTCATACTCTTATATATTCCCTAGAGGTTATTTCATGCATGGTAACACTCTAGATGTTTCATTATTTTTTATTCCTCTTCTCATTTTCATAACGATAGTTGTGTCGTACATAAAGGTACATTAAGATAAGGCCAACCATTATATTTTATACCTTATTAGGAACTTTTTCCTATATCATAGAATATTGGAGGTAGTCTCAAGGTGTCACACTTGGTTTTTCACCAGCCAAGTGGGCCCCAGTGGGTTGGTTCATGAAAAATTGGTGTCAGATTAATTCTTCCTCGGGTCGGTGTTAGAGGGAGACCCATGGTGAGGATCGGTTGGGAAGTTAGGTAAATGGTGGTGAAGTGTCTCAAGTGTGGATCTCAAGTTATGGAACCCATCATTAGTGTGGCGTCCAATGCATCCATTCCCAAAGAGTCTGACTACCTACTTGTCAACTCAGTATACTGAGGCATCTGTTGAAGGGGAAACATTGGTACATGCATAATATAGTAATGGGTTGTAGATTACATGTACTCATAGGGTCAAATACCTATGAATATGGTATGTATTGATAATTTTTAAGATTATTTCATGATGAAAAATAGATAAAATTTTGAGACGGTTTCATGATGATGAACAGTTGAGAGAGACGAGGCCTCAGTTTGTGGACTCATTAAAGAGGTGTTACTCTAAAAGGTCACTAAGTAGTGCTACTAGAAATTGAAGAGCACATAGACCCACCACAAGTGGTTATAGAATATTATCATCGTCATTTTTATCAGGTTATGGATCAAATAGGGTAGGATAATGGTGAACATAGGATTAGCGCATTATATGAGTTCTAGATATAGAGGCCGCTAATATTTTTTGATGATCCAAAACCTTAGGAAATGGAGGATTAGCTTGAGGTAGTGGTCTATTTTTTCTATCTTGTGTGGATCCCGACTGACCAGATGGTTGTGATTGTGACCAATATTGTTTATGGAGTAGCATATCGTTCTGGTGGTACCAAAATATGATGCACTTATACTGATTTCACATCATGGGTTTTGGAGATAGATATTGCCTGAGTTTTGTGGTGGGACAAACCCCCTTCTTAGGTGGTAGAGTACTAGAACAAGATTGTGGTTTAAAAATCACTCTTATATGGGACCCCTCTTGATGGTGGTCTTAGTGGTAAGTGCTCTTTAAGGTTGTTGGTCAGAGTGGATACTCAAGAGGGGGGGGGGGGTGAATTGAGTTCCAATTAAAATTTATGTTAAAATATTGTCTATTAAAATCCTCCAATTTATAAAACAAGTTAAACTGTAGTGAATTTATAAAGATTGTAAATTTTCACTTAGCTTCTCAAAGATTGATTAGGTCTCAGTTAATTTAACCACAAGATTAAACTAACTTTTGAAACTAAACTACTGATTTACAATAAGTGTAAACACTTGATAATTTAACTATCAAAGTAACTTTAAAATGGTTTTATATTTAAAAGTAATAGTAGTGGAATATAAAAGATATATGTAGTATACTTTAAACTTAAACTAAAGATGCACAACAGATATAACAAGAGGTTCAGTCTCAATCCGAGACTTAGTCCTCTCAAATTTATATAAATTTGATCCACACCCTGGATCGGGGTTAACAACAGTTTACAAAACTGTCCAGGCCAAGCAGGGACCTCTACCATAGTTCTTCATGGGAAACAAAACAAAGACCGGGCCACACAAGGACCTCTTCCACAGTTGACATGGGTAAACAGGAGTTAAGAGTTTTGGAGTGAGGATTTTGATATCCTCCAGTTCAGTGCAAAAGACAGTGTGTATATGTAAGATATACAGAGTACACCACACTTCTCGAAAGTAAATAAACAAGTCACTTAGAGAGAACAGATAAGAGTTTAGAAATCTCTAGTGATTATCAATGCAGCTCTGGACTTGTTGGATTCAGCAGAAAAGCTTCTGAGTCCTTCTCTGGTTTTTCGGATGAAAAACAGATTGTCATAATCTAGCTTTTGTTCTACAGGAGTGAAAAAAATCTCTTGATTCATCGTGTTTTCTTCAGTGGTGTTGGATTGCACTCATGATACTTCTTTTAAAGTCTTGAAAATCCCCTTCTTGCCCAGGATTTTTCTTTTTGTTCAGCACACTGCTCTCGGGCGTATGTTAGTTCTTCTTGTTGTATTGTCACACTTGTTCACATGTACTGCATCTCAATCTTCCTTATATTCCACGAGTTTTGGCAGTAGGAATGATTCCCTTTTCATAGGTACGAGATACGGTTTCCTGACATGCCAACAACTGTCATTAAATAACATTAATTGCATTAAAAACATCAAATATGACCGTTAGCATTATTTAATGAATATTGACAAAAATTTAAGAATGTGTGTCACAGTGATTATGTAAACGGTGTCTTCTTCACAGTATGGTATTCACTGTATGTGGTTCACGGTATGTGCTTCACGGTATGTGCTTCACGGTGTCTCCATGTCACGGTGTGTAGCTCACGGTGTCTGGGTCATGGTGTGTCCTTCATGGTGTCTGGGTCACAGTGTGTCGTTCACGGTGTCTGGGTCACAGTGTGTCTTTCATGGTGTCTGGGTCATGGTGTGTCCTTCACGGTGTCCAGGTCACGGTGTGTCTATACTTAGACAAATATCTTTATTTATACTTAAACATTAATATGCAGAATATGGATTAAGCTTAATCATTATAGAGTAAGAGAAGTTGAAACATAAATATAAAGGCTAGATAATATAAGTGAGATTTGTGATCATGCATAAGACTTGTAAATAATAGAGAGAGTAATTAACATCAATAAGATTTGTTATCATTAAAACATTATGTGTAGTTATTATTGAGACTGAAGAGAATTAGAAAGATCTGCAATTAATATTGAGATTAATTAACAGTAATGGGATTTGTGATCATTAAAACATGATTAATACATGATGAGTCCAACAATCTCCCCCTTTTTGATGATCAAAATCATGTATAGTCAAAATATAAATGAAATGCAACATTAAAGAAACTATCATATTAGAATAGAAAAAAATTAGAGAATAATAGATTCGATAATAACATATCTCATTATAGTACTGATACTTGTAGTTTTTCTCTCCCTTTTCGGATTATCAAAAAGTAGAGAAAATGAAGTGAAACACTACATTTTTCATTGAAAAGGTTCGGAAGAAAACATACATAAGAAATACAACAAATGACATCCCATCAAAAAAGAAAACAGTCCCTGGACTCTTCAGGGAGCCGCCTTTTCCTTGCCATTATCAGTAGTAGGAGCTGGGGATGATGTAGACGAAGGCATAGATGTGGTAGACAAAGAGGGTAAGGGTAGACCTTCAAAAACGGATGGAGCCAAAGTAGGAGCAGTAGAATATCTAGGTTGTGTTTGATCAAGAATGACTGGCTGGATTTGAGAAAGAGCTTGGCTGACTGACATGGCAGTTGAGGCTAAGGCAGGTAGACCGGGTCTAAGGGGTGCAGCAGCTGAAAAAACAGTAGCAGTACTCTACACATGAAGATACGGCTTCAAAAGATTTATGAAATCAGTAATGATTTCACCACTATATTGCATAGATTTTTCAAAATTGTCATTATTCTCCATGAATTTGTCCAACAATATGGTGAACTCTGTAAGCTTCTAAACTTGAGCTTTAAAATATTTAGTTACCAGAGGGATTTTCAGGTTTTCCACAAGTTACTTAAAGTGATTTGACATGTCACTTTTGGAGAAAATCCGGGTGAGATAAAAATCTATTTTCTTGGTGATCTCCTGTTGAGCATCATTGTCTATCTTAGAATGAACTCTAACCAAGTCCAATGCTCAATCACTATTCTTAACCACTTCTGACAAAGAAGACAGATCCAAGCCACTAAAGGCATTCTGAAGTTCTTCCTTGATTATGGATCTCAGCATAGAATCATCCAAAGGAAAAATAGAAGGTTGATCAGAAGCAGGAGAAGCCTTGATAGCTTTGGTTAGAACATTGGGTTGTTTCAGAACTTTTTACAGGCATCCAATGTACTCACCTGTGAGCTTATTTAGATTTTCTACAAGCTCCCTCATGCGTTCCAGCATTTTTGTGTGTCTTTTTTCAATCTTCTCATCAAAAGACAGTAGATATGGATGCACTTGAGACACAATCTCTATAGAAAGGGTGGAATCAGATGGCTCAGGAGAAGCAGCAACAGGTGCAGGGGCAGAAACAAGAGAAGGCTCTCATCTCAAAGACAACTCATTCTGCAAGTTTTCTAACATAATTTTCAGGTTTTCAATATCAGCACTCAACAGCTTATTTTCTACTCTGACTTCTTGAATTTCTCGGATCATCCTTGGTTGAATATTAAATATAATATTTTCCAAGAAAATTGATTCATCTTCTTGACTCAGTTGAGTTACTAGACGAGGTTGAGTGGATAAGATCTTCTCAACTCCAGCTAAAAGAGTCTCTCCAAAGACTTTCAGATCATCTTTAGTTATAAAGGAGTGTTGCTCAGGTAAGAGTGTAGGTAAAGGTAGTAGAGCAGGTTCTGGTTGTGGTTCATAGTCATCTTCAGACTCAGATTCCGGTTCAGATTGAGAATGGGGCTCTGGTTCTGGTTCTGGATGAGCTACAGACTTTAGTTGAAACACAGAAGAGAGATCCATTCCAGTTTTAGTCACTTGTTGTGACTCATTCACATCATAAAATCTTGGGAAAACATATCGAGTGTACACAGAGTATGACTCATCACCAGGTTCAGATTCAGATTCAACAGACTTGGCTGCACTAGTCTCAAGGTTTTGAGGTTCCTCCCCCTCAAATTTTGCTTCCATTTCAGAGACTATAGGCTCAACAACGTGGTCAAGATCTACCGGATCATCTCTAATCTCTTAAGCTAAATCTTTCCTTGCCAGCTGAAAGGAAATTTCCATCCTCTCTTCAGCAGAGGGAATTATCTCAGGAACCGACTGTTCCACAGGCAGTGCTTCCATATTGGCTTGGTTTTCAACAGGGAGTCCTTCTACACCAGCAGAATCTTACATGTCTTTTTTATCTAATTATGTTACTATAGAATCTCTTACATCCTCATATTGGATATCCAGATTTAAAACTTCTCTAGAAGCATGAGCTTCTTCCTCACTAAGAACAACTGAAGAATCCATAGTCCTTTCCTTTTCAACAACAACTTCCTCTCTTTGAGGTATTTCAACAGGATCATCAGCAGGGACAACAATCCTTTCTTTCTCAATAGGAGATGCTTCCACTTGTGGTATTTCATCCTCTTCTCTAGTTGGTACTTCAGATGCCACTTCCTCTTCTTCTTCTTCTTCTGAATACTCAGCCACTTCATCTGGTTCCAAACCAAGATCATCTAGGTTCTTAGGTCTTCTTGGATAATCAACAGGATTAAACTTCTTATACAATTTTTCATTATCCTCAACCCGTTGCTACTTCCAGGGGTTCCAACTAATCTTCATCCTTCTGATGATAGGCTTGGATAAGCAGAAATCAAATTCCTCTAACTTTTCTTCATTCGGTCCAACCATTCCTTTGGCAACAAGAATGGATGAAATCATCCTTGAGTGAACCAAGGAGGTGGATTTGGAAGTGACTTTAATCATCTCACAGATATGCTTAATAACATACTTTCATAGGTTGATCTTATGGCCATTCTTCAACAGGTGAATTAGGAACACATCCTGATACTTCATTATAGCAAAATCCCCTTTTCTTGGACTGATCAAATTCTGAACAAATTTGAATAGTAGTCTAGTTTCTCTATCTAGCTCTGCAGCTATAGCCCTTCACTTGGTGCCATTACCAATTAAGGTTCCCAAAGAATTTTCCAGATCGAAGATGTCAGATGAACGAGGAGGATCTCTCTGTTAGTCTTCATAAACTCCTTCATGTGGAATTATTAGACAATAAGCCCACAGTCTCGAAGTGAAAGAACACTTCTGACCATTGATCCAGCTGGTCACCATAAAGTTTTCTCCAAAATCAAAGGAAAACTTCACATATTGGTAGAATTGAGATACCAATCTCGGGTAAATCGGACTATCTTGTCTAGAGAACCATTCATGCCATCATTGTTCTTTTAAGACTTTCAAGACTAACGACTTGCTAGAAGGCAGCCACTCAGGGAAAATTTCTTTTTCAGGAACTACGGTGCGGTTTACCAGGTTTGGGTTTAGAGGTCCTTCGGGAGCTATCCTCGGTATTCTCTTCTGTTTCTTAGAGCGGCGCTTCTCAAACGAGGGTGAAGACGGATGCTTCATCCTAAGCATCCAATAAAGGTTCAGGTGAGAGAGGAGAAGGTTTTCAAGAGTGAGAAGATTCAAGAGAGAGTTTGGGTAAGTAATCAAATGAAACCCTTAAGTTTTATCATTTGGGAATGTCAAACGTCATAAAAAAACACTGGAAATCAAATAGTGGTGAAACAAAAATTACTGCGATACGGGTTAAAATAAGAGTATAAATAATCTTCACGGTGAGATCGTGAGTAGGAATTACTGTGTGATGAAAACCATTCATCACGGTGAGACAGTTGGTGGTCTTCACGGTGAGATAGTGACCATTCTGTGCAGTCACGGTGAGACCGTATGCATGAAACAATAATTTTAAAACAGTGACCATGAAACCATAGTAAAATACAGTAAAGTATTAAACATTAAAATTAGCAAGATATCTATTTATGATATACCAAGATCATGTATGATGTAGTCTAATCTTTCAGAATTTAATGGTTTAGTGAATATATCAGCAAGTTGATATTCAGTACCAATGAATTCCAAAGTGATATCACCTTCTTGATAATGATCCCTCAAAAAGTGATGTCTTACATCAATATGTTTTGTCCTAGAATGAGAAACAGGATTCTTAGAAATATTAATAGTACTTGTTTTATCACAATTTATTGGGACATGTCTGAATTGATATCCATAGTCTAGTAATGTGTGTTTCATCCAAAAAATTTGCGCACAACAACTGTCAGCCGCTATGTATTCAGCTTCTGAAGTAGATAATACAACAAAATTGTGTTTCTTACTACACCATGATACTAGTGACTTTCCTAAAAGGTGACATGTTCCAGAGGTGCTTTATCTATCTAACTTACATCCAGAAAAATCAACATCAGAATAACTAACTAATTCAAATGATTGTCCTTTGGGATAGAGCAGTCCTAAATTGGGAGTGTTCTTATGGTATTTGAAAATCCTATTTACCGCATTTAAATGTGACTATTTAGGGTTTTCTTTAAAACGATCACACATACACACACTAAGCATAATATCTAGTCGACTATCAGAAAGGTAAAATAGACTTCCAATCATTCCTCTATAAGTTGTTTGATCAACAGATTTACCCTCCTCATCAAGATCCAACTTACAGGTGGTACTCATGGGAGTGTCACTACTTTTTGTGCTATCCAATACAAAACGTTTTAAAATATATCTAGTATATTTACTTTGAGTTAAAATAATTCCATCATCATTTTGAAAGATTTGAAATCCAAGAAATAATTTAAGTTCACCCATTAAACTCATTTCAAATTCATTTTGCATCATTTTAGAAAAATCAGTACATAATGTAGTTTTTAAAGATCCAAAATTAATATCATCTACATAAATTTTTACAACTAAAACATCATTAGAAATACGTTTTATAAAAAGATTAGGGTCAGTTATACCTTTTGTAAAACCTTTAGAAATTAGAAAAGTACTTACCTATCATACCAAGATCTTGGAGCTTTCTTTAAACCATATAAAGCCTTTTATAATTTAAAAATATGATTTGGAAAATGAGGGTTTGTAAATCTAGGTGGTTGTTCAACAAAAACATCCTCAGCAATATATCCATTTAAGAAATCACTCTTAACATCCATTTGATATAGTTTGAAATTTAGATGTGCAGTATAAGCAAGTAGAATCCTAATAGCTTCTAATCTGGCTACTAGAGAAAAAGTCTCCTCATAGTCAATAACTTCCTCTTGACTATAGCCTTGTGCAAATAGCCTATATTTGTTTCTAACTATGCTTCTAGATTCATCTACTTTATTTCTAAACACCCATTTAGTGCCTATGGTGAAAGTGTCCTTAGGTCTTTCTACAAGATTCCAAACTTTATTTCTTTCAAACTGATTGAGTTTTTCTTGCATGGAAATCACCCAAAATTCATCATTAATATCATCATCAATGTTTTTAGGTTAAATTTGTGAAAAGAAGGCTTGATGTTCAACCTGATTTCTAAGATAAGCTCTAGTCTGTGTCCCCCTATCCAGATTTCCTACAATAGCATCTAAAGGATGATTCTTTAGAATTCTAGTTGATCTAGTAAAGGTAGGACTAGAAATTTCAGGTTCTTCTCTAGGTTCAGGTTCATTAGAAACAGATTCTAGAATAATTCCAAAACTGGTTGTCTTTATAGCAGGTTTTTTAGATTTGTCATTAAGGTCCAGAACACTCAAATCTTCTTCAAGATTTTCAAGATAGGTTTTAGGCTCATGTGGATCAGTTTCATCGAACTTGATGTGAACCGATTCTTCCACACACTTGGTTCTCTTATTGAATACTCTATAGGATTTCCTAGTTATAGAATAACCAAGAAAGATTCCCTCATCACTTTTAGAAGCAAACTTATCAAGATTATCCTTAGTATTAAGAATAAAGTATTTGCAACCAAATACTCTAAATTAATTGACTTTAGGTTTTCTATTGTTCCAAAGTTCATAAGGGGTCTTCTTAAGAACAGGTCTAACTAAGACTCTATTAATGATATAACAAGCTGTGTTCATAGCTTCATCCCAAAAGTAAATAGGCAGGTCATACTCATTAAGCATAGTTCTAGCAATTTCTTACAGGGTTCTATTTCTTCTTTCTACTACACCATTATATTGAGGTTTCCTAGGAGCAGAAAAGTTATGATTATATCCATTGTGTGGGAAATAAGATTCAAACTCTTTATTTTCAAACTCACGACCATGATCACTTCTTAGAGTTTTAATCTTAAGTCCACTAAGATTTTCTACAAATTTGGAGTATTTAATGAAGTAAGAACAAGCTTCACTTTTGTGAGTTAAGAAGTATACCCAAGTATATCTAGAAAATTCATCTACTAAGACATAGACATAGTTCTTCCCATTTAAACTAGAAACTCTAGATGGTCTAAACAAATCCATGTGAACCAACTCGAGTGGTTGAGAAGTTGAAACTTCTTTCTTTGATTTAAAAGAAACATTATGTTGCTTTCCCTTTTGACAGGTATTACATACTTTGTCATTTGGAAACTCAAGTTTAGGTAGGTCTCTAACCAAGTTCTTCCTAGTTAGTTCTCTAAGTGAATGTATATTGCAGTGTCCTAATCTACTATGCCACAACCAAGACTCTTTATGAAAAGCATTTAGGCAAGTAACATTTTGTTTAGCTAGAGAATTTAAATCAATTGCATAAACATTTTAATTTCTTAAAGAAGAAAATACTAAAACATTTTTAGAGTTAAAAAAATTACAGGAATCATTTTCAAAATTGACATTAAAACCATCATCACACAATTGAGAAATACTTAACAGATTATATTTCATTCCATCAAAAAATAAAACTTTAGAAATTAAAAATGAATCAGTGTTACCAATTTGGCCTAGGCCGATGATCTTTCCGTTACAATTATTACCAAAGGTGACATAGCCACCATCAACCTTTATTAAACTCTTGAATCATGAGTATTCCCCAGACATATGTCTTGAACATCCACTGTCCAAATACCATGTATTCTTGTGGGAACTTTTCAAGAAGGTTTCCTACAAAACAGTTTTAGATAGAATATGATTTTGGTACCCAGATCTTCTTGGGTCCAGACAGGTTATCAATCAATGATTTTGGTACCCAAATTCTTCTTATGGGTCTCATATAATTTACAAAATCAAAAGATTTTGAGATATAAACTCTATTTAATTTATAACTATGTGAATAACTAGTTGAAGCGTATGAATGTCCAGAACTAGAACTAGCAGTATTCTGTCCAGATTTAGGAATAAATCTATTCTTGGTAATCTATCTCTGTCCAGGTTTGTATCCTATTCCAGTAGTGTATTTTGGTGCCAATTTCTTTTCTAGAATTTGAGTTAGTGTATCCTTTCCATTTGTGAACTTCTCTAAGTCTTTTCTAAGTTTCTCATTTGACATTTTCGGTTCTGTATTTTCCTTTAACAGTTGAGCATTCTTCTCTTTTTCGATAGTAAGTTCGGTTTTAACAGTTGTAGTGAGATCATGTTGTTTCTTCAATGATTTTTATTTATCCTTAAGTTCATTGCATGTCTCTTCCATCATATTACAATATTCAAAAAAAATCCTCACTATTCATGTTTTCAAAATCTGAATTAGATTCTTCATCATCTACAGAATAATAAGAATTTAAAACAGGAGTATCTGATGTTACCTCAGATGTGTTTGTCATGAAACACATGTTGGCATGATTCTTTTCAGAATCAGACATTTCTGATTCACTTGTGCTATCTTCAGAAGCACTCCAGGTAGCCTTCATAGCTTTCTTGTACTTACTGTCCTTGTAATCATATTTCTTCTTAAATTTTAGTTTGGGCAGTCTGCTTTAATGTGTCCTTTTTTTTCACTCGTAGCAAACAACTTCATCACTTTTATCTGGATTTTTCCATTCCTTCTTCCAATGTCCCTTATTGTCATACTTACCCTTGTAATTTGTTTTTTTGAAAAAATTCTTCTTCCTATAAAATTTCTTAAAACTTTTGGCTATCTGAGCCATTTTAGCATCACTATCAAAGTCTGAACTTTCACTTTTTGAACTTTCAGTTTGTATTTGAGTTTTTTCCTTGTCCTTGTTATTTGAAGCAGTATTCTTGAAAGCCATTGATTTCCTTTTTGGTTCATCCTCTTCCTCTTTATTCACCTTGAGTTCTTCCTCATACATCATAAGTTTACCAATGAGTTCTTTGACAGGTAGAGCTCCAATGTCACATGACTCTATGATTGATACAGATGTGCCTCTCCATCGGTCTGGTAGACACCTCAATATCCTCATAATTTGTTCCTTTTTTGGAACAGCCTTTCCGAGTGAATTCACTGTATTGACTATCTCATTGAACCTGAAATACATATCAGAAATGGGTTCATCAGTTTTCATTTTAAAATTATCATATTTAATAGTATAAGTATTCAATCGCATTTCTTTAACATTAGTTGTTCCTTCATGAGAAACCCTTAAAGTATCCAAAATTTCATAAGCAGTTTTGCAAGAAGATATTCTGTTAAATTCCTCATCTCCTAGAGCACAGTACAAAGAATTCATAGCTTTATAGTTATTATTGTAAGTAGTCTTTGTAGGTTCATCCCAAGTTGTTCTTTCAGTTTCTGGAATTTTATATTGAGATTCTATAGCAGTCTAGATATCAAAACCCATACTTTCCCAATGAATTTTCATTTTCAATTTCCACTGAGTATAGTTCATACCATTAAAGAAAGGTGGCATGTTAGTAGCAACACCCTCTAGTCTATTTTCCATAGCTAGATTTTAGAAAGTATAATTAAATAGATAAAATTTAGAACTAAAAGAAATTTAAGATCTTTAAAGATGCAACTAAAATCACAAATGAAAAACAGAGTATTTCAAAAATCCTTAAACAAAAACACCTCTCATACCAAATGTTGGTCGGAGTGGATACTCAAGAGGGGGGTGAATTGAGTTCCAATTAAAATTTCTGTTAAAATATTATCTATTAAAATCCCCTAATTTATAAAACAAGTTAAACTGTTGTGAATTTATACAAATTGTAAATGTTCACTTAGCTTCTCAAAGATTGATTAGGTATCAGTTAATTTAACCACAAGATTAAACTAACTTTTGAAACTAACCTACTGATTTAAAATAAGTGTAAACACTTTCTAATTTAACTATCAAAGTAACTTTAAAATGGTTTTATATTTCAAAGTAATAGCAGCGGAATATAAAAGATATATGTAGTATACTTTAAACTTAAACTAAAGATGCACATCAGATATAACAAGAGTTTTAGTCTCAAGACGAGACTTAGTCCTCTCAAATTTATGTAAATTTGATCTACACCCTGGATCGGGGTTAAAAACAGTTTACAAAACTGTTCAGGCCATGCATGGACCTCTACCATAGTTCTTCATGGGAAAAAAAACAAAGAACAGGCCACACAAGGACCTCTTCCCCAGTTGACGTGGGTAAACAAGAGTTAAGAGTTTTGGAGTGAGGATTTTGATATCCTCCAGTTTAGTGAAAGAGACAGTGTGTATGTGTAAGATATATAGATTACACCACACTGCTCTAAAGTAAATAAACAAGTCACTTAGAGAGAACATATAAGAGTTTAGAAAGCTCTAGTGATTATTAATGTAGCTCTGGACTTGTTGGATTTAGCAGAAAAGCTTCTGAGTCCTTCTTTGTTTTTTTTGATGAAAAACAGAGTGTTGTAATCTAGCTTGTGTTCTACAGGAGTGAAAAATATCTCTTGATTTGTTGTGTGTTCTTCAGTGGTGTTGGATTGCACTCATGAGAGATCTTTGAAAGTCTTGAAAATCTCCTTCTTTCTCAGGATTGTTCTTTTTGTTCAGCATACTGCTCTCGGGCGTATGTAAGTTCTTCTTGTTGTATTGTCACACTTGCGCATGTGTACTGCATCTCAATCTTCCTTATATTCCACGAGTTTTGGCAGTAGGAATTATTCCCTTTTCATAGGTACGAGATATGGTTTTCTGACATGCCAATAACTATCATTAAATAACATTAATTGCATTAAAAACATCAAATATGACCGTTAGCATTATTTAATTAATATTGACAAAAAGTTAAGAAACAGTGTCACAGTGATTATGTAAATGGTGTCTTTTTTAAGGTATGGTCTTCACAGTATGTGCTTCACGGTATGTGCTTCATGGTGTCTTCATGTCACGGTGTGTAGCTCACGGTGTCTGGGTCACAGTGTGTCCTTCACGGTGTCTGGGTCACGGTGTGTCCTTCACAGTGTCTGGATCACGGTGTGTCATTCACGGTGTCTGGGTCACGGTGTGTCCTTCACGGTGTTTGGGTCACGATGTGTCTATACTTTGACAAATATTTGTATTTATACTTAAACAGTAATATGTAGAATATGGATTAAGCTTAATCATTAGAGAGTAAGATAATTTAAAACATAAATATAAAGGCTTGATAATATAAGTGAGATTTGTGATCATGCATAAGACTTGTAAATAATAGAGAGATTAATTAACATCAATAAGATTTGTTATCATTAAAACATGATGTGTAGTTATTATTGAGACTGAAGATCATTAGCAAGGTGTGCAATTAAGATTGAGATTAATTAACAGTAATAGTATTTTTGATCATTAAAACATGATTAATACATGACGATTCCAACAAAGGTGATGTGAGGTACTAGTAGATCCATGTGTTAGTGATGTTTGATGTTTCTTAGGATGCATAAGGAAGAGGGACACTCCCCCCCCCCCTCACCAAGACGTGTTCTTGTTATGTGATCTAAAACCATATAGGTGACTCAGTATCACCTAAAGAGAATAGTGTTGACATGTGGTGGATGAGTTCCTTTGACTTGAATATTTGAAGTCTGTTTTATGTGATAAGGTTTTGGAGCAATCCTTGGTTATGGTAAATAGGTTTCCAAGGGAAAATATAACTTCAGTCGATATGATCTTATGATCCAAAGGCTTCGAGTGTGGTTTTTGGTGTCACATACATTTTCACTACTATAGCTATAGTTTTAGCATATAATCATGATCCATATTTCCCTAGTCGTAACCCCTTTTCAAGGCCTAGAGATGCCAGTATAGCCTTTTTTTTCCTCAAACCTTATGCTTATAGGATCTTACATAGGAGGATTGGTGATCACACTTATACCAGCTGTGTGAACTAACTTTTAGAGGATAAAGAACTCCATGTGTAATATTTTAGTAGTAGGTAATGAGGCCCTATGATTTTTTCCTTAGTATAGGCCAGTTTTTTACAATCCATTATAAATTTAATGTTACCAGTGGGGGTTACAGTGTACCCGAGTTAGTGGGATAGGGTTTACTCTTATTTGGTGAGAAGGAATCCCATGAATAGTAGGATGAGAGTGTGTGTAAGAGGATACAGTTAATTCCGTATTTTTTTCCTGATATAACCCTTGGAGTAGTGGATTATATGGGATTTTAGATCCAGTAATTTGAGAGAGGTTTGAGGACACCTTACCAAAGGAGTTTCCCGGATTACCTCTGTAACACCCCGAGATTTTATGAGATATATTATTTTTAATTTCTTTGATGTCTTTTATTATACACTACACCAAGATTAGTTTGTACTATATGCAACACCGTAAAAGCTTTCAGTATACGCAACACTATTCTTGGCTCGTGTTACACACAATTTCAAGTTCGTTTTGTGTAAATTATTCTACACAACATTAAGTATAGATTTTGTTTAATGTTTAAATGGAATAATTTTTTATAATGTTATACGCAACACCAAACGGAGCTTTCACTACACGCAGCCTTGACTTGGCTTGCATTACACACAATCAATACCATCCTCGATAGCGTGGGTAGTACGCAATACCGAGTTTCACTAAACAAGATATTATTGTAATATTATTATGAACTAGTCATTATGAATAGTAATACCCAGTTTTTTAGATTTTATAAATTTTATCTTTCAAAGTGGACTTAATTTTTGGATTCAGAATATTGAAATTATCCTAGGGTGAATTTTTGGTATTTTTCTGAAAACTTTCAATTTTTGACGAATAGTGAAAACACTGGGATACTATTTAAAAACAGACTTTTTATTTTAATAATTATTTATTTTATTTAAATTTATTTTAGATAAAAATTTATAAATAATACCTATATAAGTTCAATGTAATTCATTGGAGTCATTTTATAATAATTATATATATATATAAATTTTATTGAACTTTTCACCATCTTTTACCCACCTCCTAGGAGAATTTGAACATTTACCCAAAACTAAATTTTACCGCTTCTGTGAGTGGAATTTCAAAAATCCGAGAGACACGGTTAACATCAAGGAGTAAAATGTGGTTCAATAAGATAAAAATAATTTTTGGTGAATAGTAACTTTTTACTTTTATTTACCATGGTTAAAAGTAAATAGGGTAATTAAGGGTAAAAATGATATTATTATTACCCTAACACATGTCCTAATTCTATTGGATAAGTATAATTCGACCTAAAACAACCTTAGGAATATAATATTATCATTTAGCCCCACTTGGATTAGATTAGGACATTTATTATTATTTAATTCAAAGAAGAGTTAAAAGAGTTAAAATCAATGTTTAATAACTAAAACACTTTTAATATAGGGTTATACATAAGATAAATTCGACTATAAATATTCATTAGAAAAATAAAAATATTTCCTACATAATGTTATTTTATTTATAATTTTTGGACATTAATTAATTTAATTTATTTATGACACAATGATGATACAGTAATTACCATATTAATGAAATATTAACATAATTGATGTTATAGATACCCAAATAAATATAATTTGAGGCTTTTTATAAATTAAAATAATTTTTTTAGGTTAATATGACATTTTAGTATTGATTTAATTAACTTTGTTTGAACTAATCATGTTGTTATAATTTTCAAAAAAATCAATTACCAAACAGTGTCAAAATTGACATAAAATAGTTTTTAAAACAAATATTATCTTATTAATTGTTATTCTATTCTTAAAAAATATAAGGTTCGGCCAAATGACTTAGATAAGGTTATATATATTAATAATGAACCACTTGGGATTTTTTGGGCTTGGTATAGTAAGTTTATTAACCATATAGTGTAATAAAACAAGAAGACATGGTAAAAGTTAAATTATTTAACTTAGAGTGAAAATTAAATGATAAGGTTAAAATAGTAACCTAAACTTGTCTAAAACCTATTGTTTGAGAGGATTTCGACCCATCCCCACTTTAGATTTGAAATAAATCAATTTGGAGCTATTATAAACCGAATATGACTTTATTATAAAATAATATTTTAAGTTTTTTCTAAGGTGCCCCTCTCCTCCCTTATAAAATGGCACATCCTACCTCTTCTCTTTACACAATTTTGAGCCTTCAAGATCAGCCAAACCCTACCCATTTCCCTTATCAACTTCCCTAGAAATATTATAGAGGTTCTGGTATCCTCAAAAGACCAACTCTAGTTCCTTAATAGGAGGTTAATAAGAGGCGCGTCAAAGAAGAGGATGTTCGAATACATACGCAGCATATCGAACATAAGGTAAGGGATAACTTTTCCAATCTCATTTTTATCCGAGATTGTTTATTATTAAGTATTTACTAGGGTTATATTTTCCATCCATGTCCTTGTTTTCTAAAAATGGTTTCATGTATGTTAAAAGTCCTTTTTACCCATTTCTTACTTTTACTACATGGTATGTAAGGAATCTTTCTTTTTTTTACCATATGAGGAGCTTTTTGACTTTTCTGAAAAAAGTACGAGAAGAATGTCTTTTTAACTTATACGACACGAACAGATTTTACGGTTTCATAATGCCGTATTTTCATGCAGCTTCCTGTACAATATTTCATGATTATTTTCAACAAAATACTTTTCTTTTAAAATTTCCTGAAATTTTGAGAAAAGAAAATGATTTTTAAGAAGAAAGGATATTTTCCTAAAGAATTCATTTCAAGTGTTTTATCAAAAATATTTTCCATCTAAGATGAAATTATTTAGAATGTTTATGTTTCAAGTATAATTTATCTATTATTTACATGGTTTGATTCTTCTTATGATGAAATGATATCCATTTGTTTTATATGGATTATTTTATAATGGGATGATGTTTATGAAACCCATTTTATTCTTTGGGTTATGATGAATGATTTAAGTTTATTTTGTGGCACACGTAAGAATGATTTCATTATGAGATGGGTGGGACCTATATCTCCCTCCAATGCATTGGGTAAAGATTTAAATCTCATGAGATAGAAATGGCCGGAACGGTAAGTTAATCATGTTCAGTGATACAGGACTGGAACGAGGAGTGAACTCGATTAAGAAAGGGACTTTGTCCACTAAGATGGTCTTGGAATCAATGCCTTGGATACTATGGAAATCATATCAAGTGCTTAATGGTTTTCCACAATTACATGTTTTATTCCCATTCTATCATGATTGATGTTCCTTTATGATATATTTCTTACGTACTTCCAAGATTTAGGTCTTTGCTCAAGATTTTGATGTTTAGATTTCCTGTTCATGTTTTTTTTGCATTCAAATGTTTATGGATTGTTTTATGTTCTCTATGTTTACCCTTACTGAGCATTTGAGCTCACCCTTTTTATGTTTTCTTTTCCCCAGGATATAAAGAAAGGTTTTAGGTAAGAAAACAAAAAGGGAAGATCTTTATGGGAGATGTTGAATATCTTTCACCATGATTAGAAGATTGTGTTCTGAGTTTCCAAAGACACTAAACTATTACGATCCTTGAGTGTTGGTTTTTGTTATGTATTAAGTATTCCGTAAAAGTAATGTAATTTCTAAGTATGTCAGGATTTGGGTCTCTATAGTTTGTATTAGAGGAAAGGTTTAGTTAACCTTTGGAAACTAGGATGCGAAAACTTTAGTAATATCTCTAGAGATATTTCTATTGTATGTCTAGGGATGTTCCTAAGGTTATGTATAAGTACAGGTCATAGTCCTAGAATTATGATAATGATTGTGAATAACCTATGATTAAACCTAATATGTTAGAGATTGAAAGTACTCCCCTTGATTATATTGTTTTCCTAGTATGATTTTTTCCTCTCACACAATTCCTTTTGGGTTTTATAAAATGGCTGGAAATAGGAAGATTCACGATATTGGAGGATATGATGGACAATGGAATGATATTCTTCATGAGAAACCAAATGAAATGGGATTTGGAAGTCCAAACATCGTTATTATACCTAATCAGCAATCTCATAATATGATCAATAATCTCAACTTTGGTATGTTTCCTAACTTAGCTAATAAGAGAAATATGGAGTTTCATGATGATCATAGAGGAAAGAAAGTTCAATTTCCATCATGTAAATCATGTGGTAAGAGGCATCAGAAGAATGTTTCAAAGGAACTGGAAGAATCTTTGGGTGTAGAAAAGAAGGACACAAAGCTGGTAATTGTAAAGTAAAAGATTCAGTTAACACCATGGACAAGGATAATGGTATTGCTAAGACATCAACAATGGTAAAATGTTTTTAATGTGGAATTTACGGGCATTATGCAAACCAATACTCTAAGGTAGGGAATCAGTATGGTCGTATGGGTAGTATTTATGTTGATGATGATGAAGAGACTAAAAATGATATATGAGATGAATGAAATGATGAAGCTCAGTCAGTGGTTTAAGAAGGTAGTGGAATGATTGTATGTTTATCAAGAATAATGTATGGTACTATGGGATAAAGAAAAATCTAAGGATTGTTACACTATTGTCTTTCCTTAATTTTTTGAAAGTATATGATGAATGGTACCGGTAACCATGAAAGGTTATTCAAATATTTTTGGAAGGTAGATGATATGTTTATAATGAAAGGATAAGAAGATAATGAGATGTTTGATAGTATTAATGAGCTCATGACTGATATAAGGACAAAGTGATATCATTGTTTGAGTATATAGAAATTTTGCGATTTTGGTAAGTGGAAAGAGTTAACTTTTGACAGCACTAGTGTTTTTACGAAGGTTCTATGGTAATTCATGTTTCAAAAGAATACATAATTAAGGTATTCACATGTATGGAATGTGACCAACAAGATATATCTTATGATATATGGGAGATAAATGATGGTATTCACGTTCTTGTTAGGTGAACTTTCAAGTAATTGTTTTCTTTATACTATGAGATTGGACATATGTGTTTTGGATGAGCCTGAAGATTTGAAATAGATTATGTTGGAAATCACATAGTATTGTTTAAGGATATAACTTTTTTTCGATATTATTTTTGGAATGTTATAATAGTATAGTTTTAGAAAAAGGACAACTCGTAGGACAGGAGACAACCCGTCGCGTCGGACAAGGATGTGGGAATCAAACCCACAACCGAAGTGCGACAGGCCTTTATCACCTACCACTGGCCTATATGAAGTCTCTGGTTAGTATAAATTAGTGTCAATTTATTATGTGGTATGATATACGAAGTATATGTCCATTTTAGGAACCATATACGATTAATCTCACCATAGATAGACTTATGTATATAACTTTTTCTAACCTTATGTTTGAGACATATTGAATGACCTATCATTTTATCGCATGATCTGCTAACACTTCATGGAAGACAAATTCAACTTCATTTCTTTAAGAGATGGAGTGGAAATTGTTCAAGGCACAAACAATAGTTAGATTGTACCAAAATCAAGTAAGTATTTATTCTAATTCAAAATTTTCAACTTCAGGGAAATGATATTGAAAACCAAAAATGTTGTCCTAGTGCTCTTATATCTGATGAATCACATGGTACCTTAGATCATCACAAATTTATGGCTTTGTGATTGTTGGATTTTTCATAACCATGTTCTCTACCACTCTCCATCAGAACTTGATGGTCAGATTTCTCTTCCATATCCATATTTTCACCTATGTTCTCCTATGTGGAAACCCAGTGATTAGTTAAGTTGGGTAACCATTAAGTTTCATAATTTAGTTTTTAAAAGTTCAGTTTTGGTATTCCATTTTACGATGTGGGTTTCTATGAAAGAAACTTTCAAGTAGAAAATCATTTATAACCCCAACGAATTTTGAGTGAGAAATTCATTTTAAAGGGGGGTAGAATATAACACCCCGAGATTTTATGAGATATATTACTTTTAATTTCTTTGATTTCGTCTATTATAAACTACACCAAGATTATCTTGTACTTTACACAACACCATATTAGCATGCAGTATACGCAACACTATTCTTGGCTCATGTTACACACAATTTCAAGTTCGTTTTGTAGAAATTATTCTACACAACATTAAGTATAGATTTTGTTTAATGTTTAAATGAAATAATTTTTTTATTATTTTATATGCAACACCAAACAGAGCTTTCACTACACGTAGCCTTGACTTGTCTTTCATTACACGCAATCAAGACCTTCCTCGATAGCGTGTATAGTACGCAATACTGAGTTTCACAAAACGAGATATTATTATAACATTATTATGAACTCGTCATTATGAATAGTAATACCCACTTTTTGAAATTTTATAAATTTTATCTTTCAAAATGGAATTCATTTTTGGATTTGGAATATCGAAATTTTCCTAGGGTGAATTTTTGGTATTTTTCTGAAAACTTTCAATTTTTGATGAATAGTGAAAACACTCGGAAAAACCGACTTTTTATTTAAATAATTATTTATTTTATTTAACTTTATTTTAGGTAAAAATTGATACATAATACCTATATAAGTTCAATCTAATTCATTGAAGACATGTTATAATAATTTTAGATATATAAAAATTTTATTGAACTTTTCACCGTCTTTTACCCACCTCCTAGGAGAATTTGAAAATCTACACAAAACTTAATTTTACCACTTCTGTGAGTGAAATTTCGAAACTCCGAGAGACACAGTTAACATCAAGGAGTAAAATTTGGTTTAATAAGATAAAAATAATTTTTGGTGAATAGTAACTTTTTACTTTTATTTACCACGGTTAAAAGTAAATAGGGTAATTAAGGGTAAAAATGATATTATTATTACCCTAAAACATGTCCTAATTCTATTGGATAAGTATAATTCGACCCAAACCAACCTTAGGAATATAATATTATCATTTAGGACCACTTGGATTGGATTAGGACATTTATTATTATTTAATTCAAAGAAGAGTTAAAAGAGTTAAAATCAAAGTTTAATAACTAAAACACTTTTAATATAGGGTTATACATAAGATAAATTAGACTATAAATATTCATTAGAAATATAAAAATATTTCCTACATAATGTTATTTTATATATAATTTTTAGACATTAATTAATTTAATTTATTTATGACACAATGATGATGCAGTAGTTACCTTATTAATGAAATATTAACATAATTGATCTTATAAATAACAAAATAAATGTAATTTGAGACTTTTTATAAATTAAAATAATTTTTTAGGTTAATATGGCATGTTATTATTTATTTGATTAACTTTTTTCGGACTAATCATTCTGTTATGATTTTCAAAAAAATCAATTACCAAATAGTGTCAAAATTGACATAAAATAGTTTTTAAAACCAATATTATATTATTAATTGTTATTCTATTTCTAAAAATATAAGGTTTGGCCAAATAACTTATATAAAGTTATATATATTAATAATGAACCACTTGGGATTCGTTTGGCTTGTTATAGTAAGTTTATTAACCATATAATGTAAGAAAACAAGAAGACACGGAAAAAGTTAAATTATTTAACTTAGAGTTAAATCTAAATGATAAGGTTAAAATAGTAACCTAAACTTGTGTAAAACTTATTGGTTGAGATTATTTCCACCCATCCCCAATTTATCTATGAAATAAATCAATTTGGAGCTATTATAAACGAAATATGACTTTATTATAAAATAATATTTTATGTTTTTCCTAAGGTGCCCCTCTCCTCCCTTATAAAAGGGAACCTCCTGCCTCTTCTCTTTACACAATTTTGAGCCTTCAAGCTCGGCCAAACCCTGCCCATTTACCTTCTCAACTTCCCTAGAAACATTATAGAGGTTCTGGTATCCTCAAAAGACCAACTCTAGTGCCTTAATAGGAGGTTAAAAAGAGGCACTTCAAAGAAGACGAGGTTCAGATACATACGAAGCATATCAAACATAAGGTAAGGGATAAATTTTCCAATCTCATTTTTATCCGAGTTGTTTATTCGTAAGTATTTACTAGGGTTATATTTATCATCCATGTACTTGTTTTCTAAAAAAAAATTCATGTATGTTTAAAGTCCTTTTTTCCCATTTCTTACTTTTACTACATGGTATGTAAGGAATCTTTCTTTTTTTTACCATACGAGGAACTTTTTTACTTTTACGACAAAAGTACGAGAAGAATCTTTTTTAACTTATATGGCATGAACAGATTTTTACAGTTTCATAACTCCTTATTTTCATAAAGCTTCCTTTACTATATTTCATTATTATTTTCAACAAAATACTTTTCTTTTAAAATTTCATGGAATTTTGAGAAAAGAAAATGATTTTTAAGAAGAAAGGATATTTTCCTCAAGAATTCATTTCAAGTGTTTTATCAAAACTATTTTCCATCTAAGATGAAATTGTTTAGCATGTTTATGTTTAAAGTATAATTTATCTATTATTTACATGGTTTGATTCTTCTTATGATGAAATGATATCCATTTTTTTATATGGATTATGTTATGATGGGATGATGTTTATGAAACCCATTTTATTCTTTGGGTTATGATGAATGATTTATGTTTATTTTGTGGCACACTTAAGAATGATTTCATTATCAGATGGGTGAGACCTATATCTCCCTCCAATGCATTGGGTAAAGATTTATATCTCATGATATAGACATTTCTGGAATGGTAAGTTAATCTGGTTCAGTGATACATGCCTGGAACGAGGAGTGAACTCATTTCAGAAAGGCACTTTGTCCACTAAGATGGTCTTGGCTGCAATGCCTTGGCTACTATGGAAATCATATCAAGTGATTAATCATTTTCCACAATTACATGTTTTATTCCCATTATATCATGATTGATGTTCCTTTATGATATATTCCTTACGTACTTCCAAGATTTATGTCTTTGCTCAAGAATTTGATGTTTAGATTTCATGTTCATATTTTTTTTGCATTCAAATGTTTATGGATTGTTTTATGTTCTCTATGTTTACCCTTACTGAGCATTTGAGCTCACCCTTTTTATGTTTTCTTTTCCCCAGGATATAAACAAAGGTTTTAGGTAAGAAAACAAAAGGGGAAGATCTTTATGGGAGATTTTAAAGATCTTTCACCATGATTAAAAGATTGTGTTCCGAGTTTCCAAAGATACTAAACTATTACGATCCTTGAGTGTTGGTTTTTGTTATGTATTAAGTATTCTATAAAAGTAATGTAATGTCCAAGTATGTCAGGATTTGGGTCTCTATAGTTGGTATCAGAGGAAAGGTTTAGTTAACCTTTGGAAACTAGGATGTGAAAACTCTAGTAAGATCTCTAGAGATATTTTTATTGTATGTATAGGGATGTTCCTAAGCTTATGTATAAGTACAGGTCATAGTCCTAGAATAATGATAACAATCGTGAATAACCTATGATTAAACCTAATATGTTAGAGATTGAAACTACTCCCCTTAATTATATAGTTTTCCTAGTATGATTTTTTCCTCTCACACTATTCTTTTTGGGTTTTAGAAAATGGCTGGAAATAAGAAGATTCACGATATTGGAGGATATGATGGACAATGGAATGATATTCTTCATGAGCAACCAAATGAAACGGGATTTGGAGGTCCAAACATAATTATTATTCCTAATCAGCAATCTCATAATATGATCAATAATCTCAACTTTGGTAAGTTTCCTGACTCGGCTAATAAGAGAAAGATGGAGTTTCATGATATTCATAGAGGAAAGAAAGTTCAATTTCCATCATGTAAATCATGTGGTAAGAGGCATCAGGGAGAATGTTTCAAAGGAACTGGAAGATGCTTTGGATGTGGAAAAGAAGGACACAAAGCTAGTAATTGTAAAGGAAAAGGTTCAGTTAACACAATGGAAAAGGATAATGGTATTGCTAAGACATCAACTATGGTAAAAAAATTTAAATGTGGAATTTACGGGCACTATGAAAACCAATGCTCTAAGGTAGAGAATCAGTATGGTCGTATGGGTAGTATTTATGTTGATGATGATGAAGAGACTAAAAATGATATATGAGATGAATGAAATGATGAAGCTCAGTCAGTGGTTTAAGAAGGTAGTGGAATGATTGTACGTTTATCAAGAATAATGTATGGTACTATGGAATAAAGAAAAATCTAAGGATTGTTACACTATGGTCGTTCCTTGAGTTTTTGAAAGTATATGATGAATGGTACCAGTAACCATGAAAGGTTATTCAAATATTTTTGAAAGGTAGATGATATGTTTATAATGAAAGGATAAGGAGATAATGAGATTTTTGATAGTATTAATGAGCTCATGACTGATATAAATACAAAGTAATATCATTGTTTGAGTATATTAAAATTTTGGGATTTTGGTAAGTGGAAAGAGTTAACTTTTGACAGCACTCATGTTTTCACTAAGGTTCTATGGTAATTCATGTTTCAAAAGAATACATGATTAAGGTATTCACATGCATGGAATGTGACCAACAAGATATATCTTATGATATATGGGGGATAAATGATGGTATTCACGTGCTTGTTATGTGACCTTTCAAGTAATCATTTTCTTTATACTATGAGATTGGACATATATATTTTGGATAATCCTAAATATTTGAAATAGATTATGTTGGACATCAGATAGTATTGTTTAAGGATAGAACTTTTTTTCAATGTTATTTTTGGAATGTTATAATAGTATAGTTTTAGAAAAAGGACAACTCGTAGGACAAGAGACAACCCGTCGCATCAGACAAGGATGCGGGAATCGAACCCACAACCGAAGTGCGATAGGCCTTTATCACCTACCACTGGCCTATATGAAGTCTCTGGTTAGTATAAATTAGTGTCAATTTATTATGTGGTATGATATACGAAGTATATGTCCATTTTAGGAACCATATACGATTAATCTCACCATAGATGGACTTATATATATAACTTTTGCTAACCTTATGTTTGAGACAGATGGAATGAACTATCATTCTATCGCATGATCTGTTAACACTTCACAGAAGACAAATTCAACTTCATTTCTTTAAGAGATGGAGTGGAAATTGTTCAAGGCACAAACAACAGTTATATTTTACCAAAATCAAGTAAGTATTTCTTCTAATTCAAAATTTTCATCTTTAGGGAAATGATATTGAAAACCAAAAATGTTGTCCTAGTGCTCTTATATCTGATGAATCAGATGGTACCTTAGATCATCACAAATTTATGGCTTTGTGATTGTTGGATTTTTCATAGCCATGTTCTCTACCACTCTCCATCAGAACTTGATGGTCAGTTCTCTCTTCCATATCCATATTTTCACCTATGTTCTCCTTTGTGGAAACCCAGTGATCAGTTAATTTGGGTAACCATTACGTTTCATAATTTAGTTTTT
The DNA here is from genome assembly GCA_963277665.1 of Viscum album. Lineage (NCBI taxonomy): Eukaryota > Viridiplantae > Streptophyta > Magnoliopsida > Santalales > Viscaceae > Viscum > Viscum album. The sequence continues at coordinate 1,838,108,759 of OY728161.1, forward strand.
AAAAGTTCAGTTTTGGTATTCCATTTTACGATGTGGGTTTCTATGAAAGAAACTTTCAAGTAGAAAACCCTTTATAACCCCAACAAATTTCGAGGGTGAAATTCATTTTAAAGGGGGGGTAGAATATAACACCCTGAGATTTTATGAGATATATTATTTTTAATTTCTTTGATGTCGCCTATTATACACTACACTAGGATTATCTTGTACTTTACGCAACATCTTATTAGCATGCAGTATACGCAACACTATTCTTGGCTCATGTTACACACAATTTCAAGTTCGTTTTGTGGAAATTATTCTACACAACATTAAGTATAGATTTTTTTTAATGTTTAAATGAAATAATTTTTGATTATTTTATATGAAACACCAAATGGAGATTTCACTACACGCAGCCTTGACTTGGCTTGCATTACACGCAATCAAGACCTTCCTCGATAGCGTGTGTAGTACGCAGTACCGAGTTTTACTAAATGAGATATTATTGTAATATTATTATGAACTAGTCGTTATGAATAGTAATACCCAATTTTTGAAATTTTATAAATTTTATCTTTCAAAATGGACTTCATTTTTGGATTCGAAATATCGAAATTAGCCTAGGGTGAATTTTTGGTATTTTTATGAAAACTTTCAATTTTTGATTAATAGTGAAAACACTGGGATACTATTTAAAAACCGAATTTTTATTTAAATAATTATTTATTTTATTTAAGTTTATTTTAGGTCAAAATTGATACATAATACCTATATAAGTTCAATCTAATTCATTGGAGTCATTTTATAATATTTTTAGATATATAAAAATTTTATTGAACTTTTCACCGTCTTTTACCCACCTCCTAGGAGAATTTGAAAATTTACACAAAACTTAATTTTACCGCTTCTGTGAGTGTAATTTTGAAAATACGAGAGACACGGTTAACATAAAGGAGTAAAATGTGGTTCAATAAGATAAAAATATTTTTTGGTGAATAGTAACTTTTTACTTTTATTTACCACGGTTTAAAGTAAATAGGGTAATTAAGGGTAAAAATGATATTATTATTACCCTAACACATGTCCTAATTCTATTGGATAAGTATAATTAGACCAAAAACAAACTTAGTAATATAATATTATCATTGAGGCCCACTTGTATTAGATTAGGACATTTATTATTATTTAATTCAAAGAAGAGTTAAAAGAGTTAAAATCAAAGTTTAATAACTAAAACACTTTTAATATAGGGTTATACATAAGATAAATTAGACTATAAATATTCATTATAAATATAAAAATATTTCCTAAATAATTCTATTTTATTTATAATTTTTAGACATTAATTAATTTAATTTATTTATGACACAATTATGATGCAGTAATTACCTTATTAATGAAATATTAACATAATTGATGTTATAAATACACAAATAAATGTAATTTGAGACTTTTTATAAATTTAAATAATTTTTTAGGTTAATATGACATGTTATTATTGATTTAATTAACTTTTTTTGGACTAATCATGCTGTTATGATTTTCAAAAAAATCAATTACCAAATAGTGTCAAAATTGACCTAAAATAATTTTTTTTTAAAAAAATATTATATTATTAATTGTTATTCTATTCCTAAAAATATAAGGTTTGGCCAAATGACTTATATAAGGTTATATATATTAATAATGAACCACTTGGGATTCGTTTGTCTTGTTATAGTAAGTTTATTAACCATATAGTGTAAGAAAACAAGAAGACATGGTAAAAGTTAAATTATTTAACTTAGAGTTAAATCTAAATGATAAGGTTAAAATAGTAACCTAAACTTGTCTAAAACCTATTGGTTGAGATGATTTCCAACCATACTCACTTTAGTTTTGAAATAAATCAATTTTTAGCTATTATAAACTGAATATGACTTTATTATAAAATAATATATTAAGTTTTTTCTAAGGTGCCCCTCTCCTCCCTTATAAAAGGGCACCACCTGCCTCTTCTCTTTATACAATTTTGAGCCTTCAATCTCATACAAACCCTGCCCATTTCCCTTCTCAACTTCCCTAGAAACATTATAGAGGTTCTGGTATCTTCAAAAGACTAATTCTAGTGCTTTAAGAAGAGGTTAAGAAAAGGCGCGTCAAAGAAGAGGAGGTTCGGATACATACGAAGCATATCAGACATAAGGTAAGGGATAAATTTTCCAATCTCATTTTTATCCGAGTTTTTTATTCGTAAGTATTTACTAGGGTTATATTTACCATCCATGTCCTTGTTTTCTAAAAATGGTTTCATGTATTTTTAAAGTCCTTTTTACCCGTTTCTTACTTTTACTACATGGTATGTAAGGAATCTTTCTTTTTTTACCATACAAGGAACTTTTTGACTTTTCCGACAAAAGTACGGGAAGAATGTTTTTTTAACTTATACGGCATGAACATATTTTTACAGTTTAATAACACCTTATTTCCATGAAGCTTCCTGTACAATATTTCATTATTATTTTCAAAAAAATACTTTTCTTTTAAAATTTCATGGCATTTTGAGAAAATAAAATGATTTTTAAGAAGAAAGGATATTTTCCTCAAGAATTCATTTCAAGTGTTTTATCAAAACTATTTTCCATCTAAGATGAAATTATTTAGCATGTTTATGTTTCAAGTATAATTTCTCTATTATTTACATGGTTTGATTCTTCTTATGATGAAATTATGTCCATTTGTTTTATATGGATTATGTTATGATGGGATGATGTTTATGAAACCCATTTTATTCTTTGGGTTATGATGAATGATTTATGTTTATTTTGTGGAACACATAAGAATGATTTCATTATGAGATGGGTGGGACCTATATCTCCCTACAATTCATTGGTAAAGATTTATATCTCATGAGATAAACATGACTGGAACTGTAAGTTAATCTGGTTCAGTGATATAGGACTGGAACGAGGAGTGAACCCGATTCAGAAAGGGACTTTTTCCACTAAGATGGTCTTGGCTACAATGCCTTAGCTACTATGTAAATCATATTAAGTGCTTAATCATTTTCCACCATTACATTTTTTATTCCTGTTTTATCATGATTTATGTTCCTTTATGATATATTCCTTATGTACTTCCAATATTTATGTCTTTTCTCAAGATTTTGATGTTTAGATTTCATGTTCAAGTTTTTTTTGCATTCAAATGTTTATGGATTGTTTTATGTTCTCTATGTTTACCCTTACTGAGCATTTGAGCTCACCCTTTTTATGTTTTCTTTTCCTCGAGATATAAAGAAAGGTTTTAGGTAAGAAAACAAAAGAAGAAGATCTTTATGGGAGATGTTGAAGATTATTAACCATGATTAGAAGATTGTGTTCTGAGTTTCCAAATACACTAAACTATTACGATCCTTGAGTGTTGGATTTTTTATCTATTAAGTATTCCCCAAAATTAATGTAATGTCCAATTATGTCAGGCTTTGGGTCTCTACAACCTCCCCATTGAGAGTTTCTTTCTTCATATACTTGCACTAGGAATTTTCTGATATTTTTGCTAGCATATCAGATGACCCCGTGTAGCTATGAGAATTGGATGTTTGGTTGGAATAATCTATAGAGAAAATATTGTTAGACCCAATGTGTTCTCCTAGTTAGTATAGTGTTATTATCCTAAGACAAAAATGAGAGTTTAATGTTAGGTGTGGATTGATGTTTCCTGAACTAGATGATGTTGTAATGAGTATATGCCCCCTAGAATCAATGAATTATTCTACCAATGGTTATGGGTGAAGTGGTTCTTGGATTTTTACCTCAATATAGGTTATCACCGGCTCTAAGTTCTAGAGGAGGATGTACCAAGTGTGGATTATGAAAGCCTCTATGGTTGTTTTTTGTTATTGGTGATACCCTTTAGTGTGTTGAACACCCCCATCAGATTTCACAAGACATAGTAACCGGATCCTTAGCCATTATTGGATCAGTTTGTAGTAGTCTTCTATGATTACTTCCTTGTGCACTTATCATAAAAGGTAGATCCCATGATACAATTGGGGATGGTTTGGGACTTTCTCTGAGAGTATCACTATTATATGGAGCTCTTGTAGATTAATTTCTGGGTGTGGGAGGTCCACATCTTAATAAATGTATTATTAGACATGGTATTGATAGTGTGCCAATAAAAGGTTGAGTCAGTGTAGCTTTAGAGCCACACAAGGGTGTGGTTCTGACAGGTGATTCTCACAAAAAAAAGTTTTTTGTTTTTTGTTGTTAAGTGAGGTGGTAGAGCATTTGAACTCTTGAATTTGACCTATAACAATGAGGATGATGAAATATACCTATAGTCAATGGTTTTTACCCCACATATTTTTCAATTAGGAAGGTAAACACAACTTGGGAATATCGATTGTGACATCTTTTAGGAAGCAACAACAAATGAACATGTTCATAGTGGATTTTCTAAAGGTGGGAAGTATTTCATCCTTGTTCAATGATGGAAGGTGAAACCAGATATGTTGTGAGAGTACATTTTAAGTAGTTTTCATTCACTTCGTAGTATACCTTATATTGGTGTGGTTGTCCTAAGAATCTTTGGCGTTAGGATTAGTGGACAAGGATGTTTTACTATTGTTTGAGTTAAACTCTTGATATCTCACCTATCTATAGGTGGAGACCAAAGTGCTCGGATGGGAGAGGAAATAGTATAGAATCATTTTGGTTTTCATGATGAAGTTTTCATAATACTTGAGGGGTAAAAATTATATTTGAATGATCATATATATACTCATAGAGTTTTCCACTACCTAACCATCTAAGGATATAGCTTGGTGGAGATTTCGAGAGATCTATGTGTGCAGGAGGTATTCTGGCTTCCTAAAAATCCATTTAAGATCATTTCAAACCATTATTCTCATTTCACATCATGATTATTGAGAGGATTTAAGAGGCCTTCGGGACTCAACTATTGTTGACCACCATGATTTTACCTCAGACAGATGGTCAGGTAAAGAAGACCACTCAGGTTCATGAGAACATGCTCCAAGTTTTCATGTTAGTTTTGGTCCATGGTTGGGGGGATCATCTACCATCGGTCGATTTTTCATATCGAAAAAGTTAAAACTCTATCATTGGTGTATCACCTTTTGAGTTCATATATAGAAGACCCTACAGGTCACCACTATAATGGTAAGAGGTAGTGGGAAATAGTGCTTGTGGGCCTAGATTTAGTGCTAGCAATGGTTGTGAAAGGTATTGTTTATCTAGGGACATATGATAACTACCCTAAAACATCAAAGTCTCTTTAAAATTGATGATTATGTCCTTTTTATTTCAATAAGAAGATCTATTGTTCTAAGATATTATTCCTTGGAATTGATTATAGATATTTATAAGATGAATCAAGATATCTCCAAGGTTTATAAGCCCTTTTTTATTTACTATATTTATTTAGAGATGTGGTGCACCACTTGACCCTGTGACTATAGTTAACCCATTAGTTAGAGTTTCCACATGTCACAGTCATGGTGAAATGTTCATGAATCATTCCATTATGTGATCCAGAATAAGATAGATGTTGATGATGGAATTACCCTTTTGAAGGATTTTGGTGATCCATATGGAGTTTAAGAACTGGCCAGAGAAGACCCTTCATGGGAAAGTGATTACCATGGGTGTGTGTGTGTATTAACTACACCAGAACCTCCTAGGGAGATCTTGGGAGTAGGAGACCCATATGAGAGATTGGTATCCTCACTTATGAGTAGGATTTCATTTTATTTAATGAAAATAATTGAAGGTGGGTAGAGTGTGATGACTCTTTTTTCTTTTGTAAGACTTCAGAATATTTTAAGGAATATTTTTGAATCAAGTCGATGATTCAACAAAAGATTCTAGGGCCTAAAGAGCCTCAGCATGGATATATTAAAAATATTTAAATATAGTACATGCACATATTTTTTCATAAATAATGGAATATCTCCCAAATTTTGTTCCATATGGGAAATCTAATACCTCCATTAAATTTGGAATGTGGGTTTTCCCCTATGAGTGACATAACATTTTTTGGTGTTGTGTGTTCGATTAAAAAGTGTTTATGGGAGGATTAGTAAATTAATTAAATAAATTAAATTAAATTATTTCCCATGACCTAGATCCTTCCCTTATTTAAACTAGATTATTATAAAATCCTAGGGTTAGCTATATTACCCTAGAGAGTTTAGTGGAGTTGTGGAGGATATCTTTATGGGTATTCCGATCATAGTAAAACCGATGAGTACTGCTTGGATTTTATACACCAACAAGATTATTGGATCTCTCCAAAAACTTTTATTTATGATTTGTATTCATCATAAATCAATTAAAACCCAAGGTGGGATGTTTTTTTGTGGATTTACTCTCATTTGTGTATCCCATGTTGAATGTGATTCAATCTTTATAACAAGATTTATTCATGCATCGATGGTTGATTTATGAGTTTTTCTTTATATTCCTAGGTTTTCCTAATTAATATTATCTTTTATTCCTTCTTTTTTATAATTTAAAAAAATTGAGACCAACCCAAACAATAGATGAGGTTAATTACTCATGTTTTTTATTCGTTCATTTATCGCATTGATCTTCATAAATTCATCATTAGTGTTTCCTTTGAAAAATAGTTTGATAAGTACTAGGTAGGAGACCATTATGTAACCATTATTTGGTGTAATGGATCAATGTCGTGTGGTTAGGATTGGGATTAATGTCATGAATGAGGTCTGACAATGATCATAGGTGATTGAGGTTCAGATCGGAGACCCTAAATTCATGGGTTCGTTGTTCGATGGTGCGGCGAGATAGAGGATGTCTATGGGTAGATTGGGTGGATGAAATATGGCCATAGACGATGCATCAGGAATAATCAATCATAGATCTGGGATCTAGATGCGTGATTGATGGTAGATCTAGTGGTTTCGGCAGCATGAGTAAACGATGTGTGATGTTTCTATATTTTTTGGGAAAATATATACTATAAGGTGTGTACTCAAAAAGAACGCATGTCGTGTAGTCCCCTATGAGTGGGGTCTAGGGTTTAGGCATGGAGATAAATATCACACACTATGTGTTGGGCCCACATTCTATGTAACCATTAGCTAGCCAGCTTGGTGTGTACGGGGAGTACATTTCCTGGTATCAATGTATATAAACATTTCATGTTCATTTGATCACACACCATATATACATTGGTGTGTGGATTGGCATGTAGAGTGGGTATATGACATCCTGAACTATGAGGCCACTAAAGGTTCCCAGATCCCAATTGGACACATAACCTCAAGAAAATATCTTCAAATGTGAGAGGCTACTAAATAGCAGTGATGGCCTAGGGTGTGTCTGTAGGGAGATTATTCCTTCATTACCAGGGTATAGCACAACGGATCAATAAGAAACTTAGGTAAATAGCAGAAGCAATAAATTAATAATAGATGGGACAATATAATATAACTGAAGTATAATAATAAAATACAAGTGAAAGTGATATAATTATACAAAAGATTATGATAATATGTCATTTATCTATAGAGTTGTAGAACATGGATACAAAGTAATAGACAAGCATACTATAAAAAAGTAGAAAAAAGGAATCCAAAAACTATATTAAGCATCCCAAGCTCCATCTCAGTCATCTGTAGCCATCTCTATCCTACGATATAAATAAATCAAGTGCCTGAAGAGACACACTTCCTTTTTTCAACACCCATATACATATAGTCTTCACACGTACCAATGGAATCCTAGATAGGGTGTTAGATAAATCTCAGTAGGTATCTACTAATATTTTCTATAACATATTTTACATGTAATATAAACTAAAACATTGTGAAATCATGCATATCTAAAAGTAAATAAGTACAGTAGTTTAAATACCAAATGATCTACTTCATCCCTCGACTAGTGTATGAATATATAACCAATTAATTTATCAATTAAGTTCTATTTTATATAATTAAGTCACGTGATGCATAGCCAGTACTGACATCACCTTGTGAAAGTAATAGTAAAGGTTCTGAGATATAATAAGGAAACCTATAATGATATTAATAATGAAATGGTTCCAAGATTATAAACAAGGAAACTAAGGCCTCAAGGGTTGCTAAATATGTAGTAAGAGTATCCTAGATAAGGGGGCATATCGTAATACAAGGAGAAACATCCAAGTCATTTCACAATAGTTTGATCTAACCGGGTCTAAGGAATCTATCCAAGGTAAAATAGGATAAGAAATGGAATGTCCCAAGGATGTAACCAACACACCACAAGTGCTCATGTAGTTCTGTCAAGAATCCAAAAGCTAACTCGATTCTAACCACTCCTATAATGATATCAAGGTCCATATGTAATTAGGCACCTTACATTTAATTCATTTAATAAATTAGGCCATATAGTAATTATTCCAATTAATATTTCAATGTTTATTCCATGCATTTTATACAAGTGAGAAGGTATCTCGAGACATGCAGCCATTTACATTCCATTCATTTAAGTCATATTCAATTAATAAGGTTTTCTCTTCTTCCTTCCATAAACATGGAAAGGTTTTCTATGGACATGTAACTAAGAATTCATTCAATTAGGCCAAGCCATTTCCATACCATATACTTTCCATTTCATTTTAGATTGATTTATTAATTTATAGAACTTACCATGGGTGGTTCAAGTGGAGGGTAACATGTTCCAATCCATTCATCAATTAAAAATTTAATACTAAATTTAATAGGAAGCCTTAAAATTAGAAAGTTCAAACCAAGGCACCAGAATGGTGCAGCTAATAGGTCAAAATAGACCATTAAGGCATAAAAGGAAACTGACGACATAAACATGGAAAACACCCTACTTGGGTTAGTTGATGTTGTGGATGTAACCACCAATGTTGAATAACACATATGGAATGGGTCTTAGAACATGGTTCTAACAAAAACAAGAAAGGCATGTAAATTAAACTGATGACGCTCGATAAAATTGGTGCACCCATACAACAAATTATAAAAGGAGAAATCTTGAAAAGTGAGATATATACCACCTAAATCACACTCATATGACTCTCCTCATCCAGTATCAGCCTCTATTTTAGAAATGATTAAATTATATCTAAAGAACATATCAACGCCCAGAAATTGGTGCATATGAGAATGCATCTAAATAGCATCATTGATAGGAAGAAAAATGACAAATGATTAAAAAGGAATCGAGAACATATCGATGTGGATCCAATGAGATGAATGGTGATCGAATCAGGCTCTGGATGGAACCTAGATCTCAAATCCTATAATAGACTTGAAAAATGAATCAAAAGAGGGAGTAAGGGGCTATTGTCTACTAGAAATAAAATTAGGGAAGGGGGATTGAGTTAATTAGATAATTAAGAGAAACCCCATATTTTTACCCAAAAATTACCCTTCACACAATTTGGCCACACAGTTAGTAAAATCATGCAAAAACCTTTCACGATATGTTTTAGGAATGGGTACCCGCATAGTTAGAAAAACCATGTGCTAACAATGTGAAAATCCACTATCAAAATTTTAGACATTATCACATGGCCATGCAGCCCATTTTGTATGGTTTTTGAAAACTTTTTACCCTCCTGATACTCACTCTCAAGCCTCACGTGGTTAAAACTAACTATGCAACATGCCAAAAACCTCCACTGGTCGGGTTTCTGAGCTCCGAACAAGCTCTGGAGACCCCCAATACCATTAAAAACTCACTAGGAATCCATTTTAGGCCCAAAATAAATAATTAAACCAATATTAAAAGGATTATTACCTGAGTGAAAAATCTGTGTTCTTACAGTATACCCCCTTATAGGAACTCATCACTGAGTTCACCTTCTGAGGGATGAAAAATAATGTATGAGAACAACTCTAGACACTATACATGTATGTCAGTCTCCCCCTCCCAAGTATCATCCTATACATGGTCATGATGCCATAGAAACCATACTAGAAGGACAGACCGACCTTAGAGAGCCTTCATGCTCCAGTCAATGATGCTTATAGGATACTCCTCAAAGGAAGAATCGAAATCCAACTCAACTTCCTCAAGATAAAAATTATGAGATGGGTCAGCATGATACCAGAGAGGCAGTAAAATGTGGAAGACGTCACACATGGAATGGTACCTCTGAGGTAGTAGCAACTGATAAGCTATTGGCCTGACCCTCTCCAGAATCTAAAATGGACTAAAAAAGAACAGTGATAGATTACCTTGCCTTTTCATTAGTATATGACCTAGCCTAGGTGATACCCATAATAAAACACAATCCTTGAACTCAAACTCCAGAGTTAAATGATGGTTATCAGCATAATATTGTATTCTAGAATGAGCAGTAGACATACTCTTTTTGATCAGCTTAATCGACTCTAAAGTATCCTACATGAGATGAGGACCTAGTAGGGATAACTCTCCTGCCTATAGACAGTATAGGGGTGAATGGGATGGCCTATCATATAAGGCCTAAAAATAATCCATCTGAATTTTTTCTTGAAAGCTATTATTATAGGTGAATTCAAAGAGGGGGGGTATGTTTCTCCCAAAAACTGTCGAAGTCAAGGATGCATGTCTGAAGGATGTCCTCTAGAACTTGTATCATCTTATCTGAATCTCCATCAATCTAAGGGTAAAAAGTTTTTCTTAGAAGCACATGTGTAACCATATCTTTCTATAACCCCTTCCAGAACGATGATGTGAAATGGGAATCCCTGTCTAAAATAATAGTATGAGGAACCCCATATAGTCTGATGATATAGCGAACATGAATTATTCCTAGCTTATCAACTAATAAATTCTCCCAAATAGAAATTAAGTGGGATATTTTATTCTGTCTTTCAATGACAACCCATGCATCGTATCTACCCCAAGGTGACCTAGGTAAACTGACTACAAGGTCCACGTAAACATCTTCCCATTTTCATTTTGCGACTGAAATCAGTTACAAAAAGCCTATAGGTATTTGGTCCTCCATCTTCCTTAGCTGATAGATGGAACACCTAGTGATAAATCCTACTATCTGATGTTTCATCCCATGCAACCAATACTAGCATTTCAGGTCTCGTTACATTTTGTAGATTCTTGGATGAACTGCCCACTAAGAAGCATAGGAATATTACATTAACTCTTAACTCATATCTATAGAAACCCATACATTCCCATGTATATATAGGTTGTCATATCTATCCAAGGACTAATCTAGAGGCAGGTAAGTTCCTAAAATATTATCACGGATAACCAAGCCCTCAAGAACTAAAAATTACTTGATCTTTTCCTTCTCAAGGAGGGAAGAGGTAACTGTCAAGGGTGATAGATAATACTGCTTGTGACTATCATGAAACTCAAGATGTAGCTCAGAAAAGTGGTCCATCAATTTCCATTCATAACTATCTTTTTGTATGTCTTGTGCCTGAGTTTTCTGACTCATCATATCAGCTACTACATTGCCTTTTTCAGGCATAAATGCAAGACCAAAATCAAAGGACTGAAGATATTCAACCCATCTTAACTATATGAGATTAAAGTAATGTTGTGCAAAGATAAATTTGAGGATATTGTTGTTTGTATACACCAAAAAGTGGTCACCCAATAGAAAAAGTCTCCAACAATGTAAGGCATGGACAAATGCTACAAACTCGAGGTCATGCATCGTGTAATTTATATCATCAAGCATCAACTGCCGATATCTATACACAAAAAAAAATTATCCTCCTACATCAGTACTACTCCTAGGTCATTGCATGATGCATCATAGAGCACTGTATAACCTCTTCAATGATCAAGAAGAATCAGAATAGGTGTCATGAAAGGCCTTCCTTTCAACTCCTGAAAGTCTTTCTCACACTCTTCTGACCATAGGAACTTAACAACCTTCTTATTAAGTCCAGTAAAAGGTGAAATGAATAATGAAAAGTCTTTTATGAAATGCCTATAACATCCATCCATCCCCAAGAAAATCTATATATCAAACATGTTCTTAGGCTACTCCCTGAAAACTACTGCACTAACCTTTTCTAGGTCAATAGAGACTCCTAATTCTAATATGATATGACCCAATAAGTGAACATTTTTTATCCAGAAGTGGAACATAGAAAGCTTGACATAAATATAATTCTCTCTCAGTGTACTCACAACCATATCAAGGTGTTTATAATGGCCTCTAAAAGTGTTTGAATACACAAATATTTCTTCCAAAAATAATATTAAAATGGAATCCAGATAAGGATGAAAACCCTTATTCATCAAATCCATAGAAATAGAGGGTGCTTTTATAAGACCAAATAGTATTACAAGGAACTCATATATACCATACGTACTATAGAAAGTTGTATGAGGTATGCCTGACGGCCTGACTCACACCTAATGATAGCCCGATCTTAGGTTGATCTTACAGAATACCCTAGATCATCTAATATATTCAAATATATCATCTATTAGAGGAAATGGATTGTAGATTTTGACCATAATCTAGTTCAACCATCTGTAATCCACACATAGATGAAAGGTGTCATCCGCCTTCTTAGTGAAAATAATGGGAGAACCCCAAGAGGAAGTGTTAGGTTGTATAAAACCTTTGGCCTATAAGTCCTCTAACTTCCACTTGATCTCATGGATATTAGTAGGTTCCATCATTTATAGAGAAATGGACACTAGATTTGCTCCTAGAATTAGCTCAATCGTACACTATACCTCTATATTAGGATGTAATCCAAAACAATTATCAAGAAAACATCCCTAAAATAATATACTATCGAAGGGAATTCATATTAAATTAAACCCTAATCCTCCATGAAGATATTGGAAATACGGGCAGTCACTCCACCTAGCCCATGGTGCTATGGTCTAGATCTTCTGGCTTGGACATCCCACTCACCCTTATGTAGGTAACTGCTACCCTCTAGTGATGTAAATGACACCCTACTGCAATAGCAGTCTAAAAAGGTGTGATAAAAGAAAAAACAATCCATCCTGACAATGATATTCAACCATGTCATCTCGAAAACAAAAAGGTCCCATAAGAAAGGGTAATTGTCTACCTCAAGGGGATAGTGCCTACACTGGGGTATTCCCTCTAACCATACTCCCAATGGTGTATCCAGGGTCATCAGACCACAGTAATACTATATTTCCTTCCTAATACTTTACATGATAGATAATGAGATAAAAGAGTTTGAATCACCTATATCAAATAAAGCAGATACTATATTGGAGGATACTAGAATAATACCTTTTACTGTAGATGGTCATGTAGCCTTATCAAAGTTTATCGACTATAATGCATTCAATTGAACTGATCCATAGACTTATGGTATAGCTGAACTACCATGAGTAAAACTACTCTACTAGAGATGCTGGTGATTGGGAGTCTGGATACCACAGCCACAGCCTCCTCCTTAGCCATTCCTTCTAGTGAGACTCCAACTTCCCACCTGACGTGGCATAAAAGAACTTTTCGCTGAAAGTGGAGATGGTGGGGATCCTCTTCCACTAGAAGATAATGGAAATGTCTAATGAAATCTCTAAAGATTCCTCATATAACCACAAGTTTGGCACTCCATAGGGTCTCTATCATAATGAAGCCTGAGGTGCCTAGGTCATTCACACTGATGAAACACAATAAAGCAACCAATACAGGTACTTTGGATTCTATAGCCCTGATAAAAAACATTAAGGGATTTCTTCCTGCTACCAAAAGAACTACAATCATGTCATGGAACTGATCCTCTAAGATGAATACTATCATCGTACTTCAGGTTGTGCTTTGTGATAATAGCCTGATTGACAATTTCATAGAAGGTTTTCATGAAAAATAAATTCACATGAGTACGGATGGAATACAAGATACCATCCACGGAGTGTTTAGCATGTGAGATATCATCACCAGATAGAAGAGGTTCAAAGAAATGTAACTCAATAAAATAAGATGAATACTCAATAACTAACAAAGAAAACTTTTTGAGATGTATAAACTATATGGTTCTTTCAACTCTCAACGTATGAGGAAATAACTGATCATAGAAGTCAATCTGAAAATCATCCCATACCATGCCCATATGAAGACTGACCAGGGTAACTATATCCCACTAACTCTTGGATGAATCACGCATCATGTACACATTAATATTGACCCTCTACTCTATAGGTATCTTCAGATGCCTAAAGATAGACAATGTGGACTCTATCCAAGACTCAGCAGCATGTAGACCACCATCCCCTATGAAGGTGGAAGGATGTTGTTGCTAGAACTCACAATTCAGATTAGCCATCATAGGTGCAGGATGTGCAGAACCTTGTATGGACTACATCAGATGTAGGAAACTATAATGGACCAGAGAATTATTTCCTAGATCAGGTACAATAGGTGGTGCCTTAAGTGTCAATCCTAGAGGTAATACTGGAAGCTAAATGCCCACCATGTCTAGAGCATGGTCATTTCCACCCTCCTAGTGCACTACACGAGGATGTTGTGGAAGAATTTATCTACAAATTCTAACCACACTCCTCATAACAAGCTTAGAATCATATAGATAGCAACACTAATATAAGATAAATGTAAGAAAGGCTCACTACCCATGGCATACTATCCCAACAGCCTAATTAGAAGGCCATGTATTGGAAAGTGATCAAGAATTAGTTTGAGGAGTTTCATCAGTCAATAGCACCTTACCACAACATTTACAAGCAACCATTACATTTTTTTAATATTTAATTTCTAGGTTCACTCATTTTCCTTTCATAAACATGACAATTTAGGATAATGATGTGCAACCATTACACTTTATAATATATTTTTCTCTTTTATAGTTTTTTTTATAACTTTTATCAAAGTTCATTTGAAATGGATCTCTATTCCCAGTGAATCAGGGACCATACACCTTATCACAAAAAATGACACCCATTTTATTTTAATTTAATGGCTTGACTTAGTAAATTCCCAATTCCAACACACTATGAAATATAACACCTCGTGAATTTAAACTATTGATCGCTCAATTTTATCCATGTAAAATCATAGGCATAATATAACTACCACAACATCACTCAATAATCATTGGCATATCAAGAAATTCAAGCAGTGAAATTCATCTATATGGCCTGGAAATATGCATGGCATGCGAATTATAGATTCCTATGATGATACATGTAATAATTATGCTTTAAATCATATCATCGGGCCAAGGATGAAATGAAATTCTCAATAAAAATAATAATCCACAACACCACATATCATGTGAGTCACCCAGTGGTTAAAAAATATCAATTGTAATTGGAAAAGCAAAACAAAAAATGTAATTCAGGAAACTCATAATTTACCCCAAACATGGTTTCGCAATTCCCAGTCATGTCTTATAACCAAGTTCCAAGCATTCTTAATCTTCTAATATTGTATATAAATAGTAAATAAAGGAAGAAACTGCTCTAATACCACTTTATGACATCCCAAACCCAGATGCCACTAAAGGTTCCCTGAGTCTGGTTGTCCACATAGCCTCAAGTGCATCTCCCTGAATGATAGAGGTTTCCAACTAGTAGTAAGGGCCTGAGGTGTGTATGTGAAGAGATTATGATCTCATTACCATAGTGTAGCATAGAGGATTAATAAGAAACATAGGTAAATATCATAACCAATGTAATAATAATATATGTAATAGTATAAGCTAACTAAATGATAAAAATAAAAAACAGGTTCAACTGATATAAATATACAAAATATGATGATATGTAATGTATTTATAAATCTAGAGAACATGGATACAAAGTAGAAGACAAGCGTACTATACAAAAGTATCAAAATGAATCCAAAAACAATCCTATATATCCCGAGCTTTAGCTCGGTCATCTGCTACCATTTCCATCCTACTACAGTAAGCAATCAAGTGTCCAAAGTGACATGATCCCCTTTTTCAATACCTAAATATATATATATTCTACCTGGGTACTAATGGTTTCCTAGGTAGGGAGTGAGATAAATCTTAGTTGGCTACCACCAATGATGTCTATAACATCTTTTCCATGTAATATAAACTCAAATAGTGTGCAAGAAAACGTATATAAAAGTAAAGCAGTACAATAATTTAAATACCCAATTACCAACTTCATCCCTCAACTAGTGTCTAAACATATTACCAGTTCATTTATTAATTAAGTTAATGTTTATATAATAAATTCATGTGACGCATATCCATCATTGACATCGCCTATTGATAGTAATAGTAATGGTTCCAAGATATAATAAGAAAATCTATATTGATATTAATAATGGAAGGGTTCCACGGTAATAAACAAGGAAACCAAGACCTCAAGGGTTTCCAACTCAGTAGTAACTAAAACCTGGCTAATGGGTAAGAGTGTAATCCAAGGAGCATCATCCAAGACTTTCCACAATAGTGTGATTTGATTGAGTCTAAGTAATACATCCAAGTTAAAACAAGATAAGCAATGGCTAGGCCAAAGGATGTAACCAAGATACCTCATGTCCATATAAGCCATGATATAACCAAAGAGTATGTCAAAGCCATCATATAATAGTAAATTACGGATCCTAAAGTGTCAAACTGAGCATCCACTGATAGATGAAGATCGGGTTCCAAGGTGGGTCTCAACCAAGGAAACTGTTATCCTTGAATCCAAATGGCATCCATGAGTGCTCAAGGAATTCTCTCAAGAATCCAAAAGAAAAATTGAGTTGGAACACTCCTATAATGATGTCAAGGTCTATATGTAATTAGAAACCTTAAATTTAATTCATTTAATAAATTAGGCCATATATTGATTATGCCAAATAAAATTCCAAGGTTCATTCCATGCCTTTCATAAAAGTGACAAGGCATTTGAAGACATGAAACCATTTACATTACATTAATTTAAGTCATATTAAATTAATAAGGTTCACTCTTATACCTTACATAAACATGGAAAGGCATTCTATAGATGTGAAACCAAGAATTCATTCAATTATTCCATGCTATATCCAAACCATATACTTTCCATTTCATTTTATATTGACTTATCAACTTATAGAACTTAACTTAGGTGGGTCCAGTGGGGAGTAACATGGTCCAAGTCACTCACCAGTTCATAATTCAATTTTCATTTTAAAATGGATTATTACCATTAGAAAGGTCAATTCAAGGAACCCAAATGGTAGAGCTAATAGGTCAAAATAGACCATTAAGGCTTAAAAGGACACTAAAGGCATAACCATAGAGAAAAACCTACTTAGGGTGGTTGATGATGTGGATATAACCATCGATGTTTAATAACACATGTGGAATGGGTTTTAGAACATGGTTCTAACAACTAAAAGTAAGGCATGTAAATTAAAAAGATGATGCTCGATGAATTCGGTGTGCCCAAACAACAATTTATAAAACAAAGAATCTTAAGTAGTGTGTTATAGAACACCTACCTCATACTCATACGAATCTCCTCATCCAATATCATCCTATAGTTCAGTATGGATTGGATTAGATCTAAAAACCATTTCAATGCCCTAAAATTGTGGAATATGAGCCTGTATCTAAATAGAATCATTGATAGGAAGAATAATGATGAAATATTAAAATGAAATCGAGAACATACCAATGCGAATACAATGAGATTAATGGTGATATAATCAGACTCTGGAGGAGATTTATGCAGCTATGGTGAACCTCAATCATGAAAGTGTGGCAGGTCCCGATGGTTTCCCCAGATCCTTTTATAGAAGCTCGTGGGAGGTGGTGAAGGGGGATGTTTTCTTTGCCATTAAAGATTTTTTCAGAGGCGGGAGTTTGCCTAGGATCACGGCTGCCACAACTCAGGTGATCTTACCAAAGGTTAAGGACCCATCTTCCCTTTTCCACTACCGGCCGGTGATCATGTGTAACTTCCCTTACTAAATTCTGGCAAGCATCATCAACAGGCGGTTGTCAGGCCTTCTCCCCCAATGGATATATCTAGAGCTGCATGGGCTTGTGAAGGATCGCTCGATCCAGGGAGCTGTTGCTTTGGATCAGGAGATATTGAAATACATTAACACAAAAGCTCATGGGAACAACATGGAGATTAATCTAGATATGAATAAGTCGTATGATAGAGTTGAATGGGGATTTATCAACAGAGTCCTGAACAAGCTGGGTTCTACCAACTGGGCCATTGGCATCATTTTCAGGTGCTTCAGCTCTGCTTGGCTGGATGTTTCTTTCATGGGGAGAAATCATGGGTTATTCAAGTCAGTGTGTGGGATTCATCAGGGAGACCCTCTTTCACCGAGCATTTTTATCCTCATGCAGGACACACTGTGCAGAATGATCAATAAAGGGCTGTCTAATAGGGATATTCAGCCTTTTAGGAGGAAGTTGGGATTACCATCTATATTTCACTTGATGTTTGCCGATGACACCATTATTTTTAGTAATGGGGGGAGGAAATCGGTGTATGGTATAATAAAGATTCTGGAGAAGTATTGTCACTGGAGTGGGAAAATCATCAACAGGGAGAAGAGTGAATTCTATGTGTCCAAGGATTGTTTCGGGAGTAGGGAAATGGCTTTGGGTTCTTGGTTGGGTATGAGGTAGGGGTTGTTTCCCTTTGAGTATCTTGGGACTCCAGTGTTGGCTGGAAGGATGAGGATAAGGGACTTTGACCAGGTGTTGAGTCAGATCTCGGGGCGTGTCCTGAACTGGGAAAACCTGTTTCTATCTTTTGGAGGTCGCATATCGCTTGTAAATAGTGTTCTCTCGGCCATTCCTATCCATGAACATTCAGTGACTAATGTCCCGAAGGGAGTTGTCAGATCTATTGATAAGATGATGGCTCGGTTTATCTAGGATACAGCTTCGGAGGGGAAGAGGCATTGGGTCTCCTGGAGGAATATGGCTCGGCCTACTCGGGAGGGCGGGATCAATGTGAAGAGCCTTGATGTCACGATCCACTGTATGCATGCAAAGTTGGCATGGGAGGTCATTGAAGAATGGTCTTTTTGGGGTGCCTCATGTAGGGAAGGTTCAGGGGCAGTGCTGGCCTTTCTTCGGTGAGTGGATCACCTTTGTGGTCGGAGGTTAACACCATTTTTTACAGACATGGTTTAGCTCTCTTGGTGGATAGTTGGGGATGGAAACATTCTTTTTTGGCATCACAACTGGTCGGGTAGCATCCTCGGATATCCCAGATTTCCAGCGCCCATGATCATTTTCAAGGAGGCGATGCAGTACCCTTCTTTCTTCAGAGGCATTCTGGATGCTGATCATCATGAGATTTTGACTCTATCAGTACCAGGGCGGATCGTGACCACTATGTCTTCACACCTACTCCTATGGGGAAGTTCTCGTTGAAATATTTTCATTGGAGTAGGGTCCCCCAGGCACAACCTGTAGAGTGGAGTGGCTGGTTATGGTATAACTCCCTTCTGACTAAGTTCAATTTCCTCACCTGGAGGATACAGAATCACGCACTGTCGTCTGATGATAACATCAAGAGACTGGGGATTAGTATGGCCTCTCGGTGCATCTGTTGTGCAGGATCCCGTGAGGAGACGCTGTCTCACATCATTGTAGCAATAGATTGGGCTCGTGCGGTGTGGGGATTCATAGGTTGTTTCTTTGGATTGTCCCTCCTGGTGGAGACAGTCGAGGACTTTCTTTCCAGATGGTTCCAGGGAGTGGATGTGACCGGGAAAGAGAAGGTAGCACGGGCTGTCACCCTGAGTGCAGGATGCTAGGTGTTGAGGCAGGCCAGGAATAGGGAAAGGTTGGAGGAGGAGGCTCCCATGGGCAGGGCAATCGTCGCCAGGGTCTGCTTCATTTTGGCAGATTGGTTTCACCTTGCAGGTGACTGGAAGGACGCGTCGGCACTGCGGGAGATGTACGGGGCTCGAGGGATCGTCTAGGTGTCGTGGGTAGGAAGGCAGGATAAATGGGTGTGGTGGCAGCCGCTGGAGGAGGGTATGAGCTGAATGTTGATGGGCCATGCCGGCAGGGGGAGGGGCTGTATGGGATGAGGCGGGGAGTGTGGTGATGGCTTTTTGTGCCAATTTTGGGAATGGATGCTCCCTACAGGAAGAGGCGAGAGAAGTTCTAGTAGGACTCTCCATGTGAATCTAGAGAGGAATCAGTCTATCCCAGATGGAGACGGACTCCCGGGTCATTCACGATGTGCTCCAATGCAATGGAACCTGCCCTGGCCTATTATTTACACGATTAGGGAATGCAAAGCCTTAATGTCCCGGAACACAAAAGTTACTCATACATGGAGAGAGGGAAAAAAAGTGGGGGATCATTTGGAAACCCTGGCGAGTGATGTCATCTCGGTCACCTATTTTTCTAGTGGTTCTCAATTGAAACCTGAGGGGGTGAACCTGATTCAAGGTGATGCCCTTGGTTTGCATTATTTTCTGCCTCCTTAGAGCTGCCTTCTTTGTAAACACTTTTTTTAATTAAAATTGAAATGATGTGTGAATCAGACTCTGGAAGGAAGATATATCTCAAATCCTAGAATATAATTGAAAGGGGGTTAAAAAGAACATAGGAAGGGTTTGTTTTCCACCAGAAATAAAAAAAAGATGATGGTGTTTGAGTTAATTATATCATTAAGGGAACCCCGTCTTTTCATCCAAATATTATCCTTCGCATGATTTAACTGCACGATTAACCAAACCATGTGAAATTTGTGCATGGTTTATAGTAAAATGGGGGTACCCACATGGTTAGGCCCCATAGTTAGGGAAATCATATTCCACCCTTATGAAAATACACTATCAAAATTTCATACATTCTAGAACATCAATGCATCCCATTTCACACAGTTTGGTAAAACCATGCACCCTCTTATTTCTCATTGTCTAGCCTCACACAGTTAAAACCAACCATGTGTCCAACCCCTCACAGTTTACTCTAACCATGCGATACGCCAAAAACCACCACTAGATAGGGTTATGAGCTCAAAAAAAGTTCTAGACACCCCTGATACCTTTACAAACACACTAGGAATCCATTTTAGGCCAAAATTAAAGAATTAGACCAAAATTAAAAGGATATGTACCTAAGTGAAAAAATAGGTTCTTACAGTGTACATGACCAGGAGACCGCGTGTCCCTATAAGACATGTATGGAGGGATACATACAGTGTACTTAGAAAAGTACTTGGATACATCATAATTTTATAGGCATGCCATTAGTACATGGGTACAGGCCATTGTGCACAGGCTGAACTAGAAATTGCAATGAGTGCCAATCCGACCACTATATGTTGTGTGCCCTAAGTGGGAATGTTGTGTATCGAGAGGAATATATGAAATTTTATATAGAGATACATAGGTAGTTGAAAACATATATATACACATTATATTCCCAATGGTATACTTTGTGTACTTCTTCAAGGAAATGTGGATCCCTTTATCTCACACCTTGTGTATCTCCTTCTATGAGACTCGGATTTGGGCCCATGAGTAGCTTATCCTAAGTAGTTTTCCACATACAAAGTAATGGTGGAATTAATTTAGACAGTGGAGATACAATTAATGGTAATTTTAGTGGTAAAATTATCTCAACTATTCTTAGTAGGTGGTAGTGATCATTTGTAATTATCAGAGTGTTACCGAGGTTGGAACACTTTCTATTGTATCCAGGAATGGG
This sequence comes from Viscum album, assembly GCA_963277665.1. Taxonomy (NCBI): domain Eukaryota; kingdom Viridiplantae; phylum Streptophyta; class Magnoliopsida; order Santalales; family Viscaceae; genus Viscum; species Viscum album. The sequence continues at coordinate 1,838,130,360 of OY728161.1, forward strand.
TCCCCCATACTATTTACAAAAGTAGGTTTGGGAACCCCCATAATACACTAGGCATGGTTCCTATATATAATTAGTGGAACCCATAATATTCAAGCTCTAGTGGTCATGGTTCCACTACTAGATTTATTTCTCCCTTGGTTGTGGATTCCAGTGGTGAGATGCGGGCTCTCCACATGGATTCTTGAGAGGTTATATGAGATAATAGGGTTGGTAACCCCTATCAAATTATGGAATGGGTCCCATATAATATTCTCTTAGGTGGAGTGGTACATCTCTAATTAAATAGAGGGATAGGGTCCTTTATATATTGAGTGAAACCCCCCTGATGCACTAGGTTATGCGCCCTCCACTAGAGATTGTTCCCCCTCGGTTGTAGAGAATAGTGGCAAGCTGAGGGTCCTCCACACTGATTCTTGTGTGGTTGTGCATAATTTTGGGAAGCAAAGATGGAACTTTAAAGGTTTAGGCTAACTCATTATTCTTATTTGGGTTGTGGACATGGTGATCCCCTTTCTCTCTTCATTTGGGCTTCTTGTTGAGAATATTAGGTGATTACGATTGTTGTCTTGGTTTCTGATTGACATGCCTTTATGATGATGATCTGACTACTCTATCTTGATGATTTGTGCTTTTTGATTTGAAGGTTTTATAGTGGGTATATATATACTCACTGCTACATTTGTTTTTACTACAAGTGTTTTGTCTTATACTGATGATAGGAATATCGGTGGTGACTTCGATAGAGCATAGAGATACTTGGGTTTATTGACCCCGTTCGATGGTTGGATTTGGAGATTAAGAGTCCTTCACTATTAATACTTCCCCTTTTCTAGTTTTTATCTATATGGGAATTTATTTATAGTTGTTAATGTGTTTTCCCCATTATACTTTGGATTTATATTGTTGTTCTCCGATATATTCCCTATAGGTTATTGCATGCATGGTTATACTCTAGATGTTGTATCTTTTTTTTATTCCTTTAATCATTTTCATGGAGATAGGTGTGTGCATTCATATGGGTACATTAAAATAAGGAATTACACTACATTTTATGCCTTCTAAGGTGATTTTCTCTATACCCTATCCTATTGGAGGTGTTCTTGGGGTGTCACACTCAGTTTTTCGCTGACCAGGCAGGCCCTGGTGTTCTGGGTCATAACAATACCTCTGATACCGATCACAAGTTTTGTGAGGTAAAAAATGATATCTTGTCATTCCTATTATTCAAGGAGTTTCCATAGAATTTTTATAATAATTATCTCATGTGTAACACCTAATATTCGATTATAGTGCGTAGTATTTTCTTTCTAAAGAAATAATAACATAATGCCTATAGTTTTATTCCAGAATCTAATTAAAAAATAAATTCCAAAATTTTATAAATTGAATTTGAATAATATAATTATATTTTTTAATTTGTAATTTCAAAATTATCTTAATAGAAATTTTTTATATTTTTCAGAAATAGTTTATTTTTGGGTGAATAGTGACATACTAATTTTACAAAAAAAAACTGTCACTTTTATGACTTTATAATGGTGTTAGAATAAATTTAATTTTTATGAAATTTTTTTATAAAACAAATATATATTATATAATTAATATAATTCATATAAATATATTATTTTTAACTTATAAAAATATGCTTAACATTTTTGTTAATCTATTTAATGTTTTTGTTCAAATAAAAACTATTTTTAATTATTTGTTCATAATCATTTATTTATAAGGTTACTATAGTTTTCAGTTTGGTTTTAATGAAAAATTATTATAATTGTTTTTAACATAATAAAAATAATCCCATGATAATCAACATTATGCTTTATTTTTCGATATAATCATTTTTATGTATAAAACAAACATTTTTACAAAAATGGTTTTCATTGCGTTTTGTAAACTTATATTAAAATTCATTTCTTCGACTTATAGGATTTTAATCATATAAAATGGATTCCATGTTTTTAATACTAATAATTAATATTATTTAACAAGTCCAACTTAATTTTTTTCATAACGAAGAGTAACCATAGTAAATATGTATCACCTCAGTTAAGGGTAAAATGGGTTAAAAGGGTTAAAAATAAATGGATAAGGTTTCAAGATAACACAAAACAATTACATAAACCTAATGGGTTGGTTTCATTTATACCTTAACCTTATAATATTATAATATATGACAATATTTAATCACTTTCACAAGAAAATGACTTTATATTATTAAAATATTTTATGTAATTCCATGTGTATCCCTCCCCTCACATAAAATAGGGAACTTCTTCTCTTACCTTATTCACAAACATTGAACCCTATAGATCATCCAAGACTAGTCCAAAAAATTAACTATATTACTTCCCTTCATTATCTATCACCTAGTATTATGATAAGACCATCTTAATAAGTCTTAAGGTGTAAACCAATGGAGGTATCTCAAAGAAGAAGTAATTGTCTTACCCAAATCATTCAAAATTTTTTTATTATTCTACTTCTTATTATTATTTTTGTATATATCCTAAAATAATTAAAATATAATGACCAATATACTCAGATTTTATAATTATTATTTAGAAACTATTTTCCACCTACTTTTCATCCTATGGAAAATGAAAATATCGCTTGTGCGTACATACAACCTACCGTCTCCACATAGCGGTGTAATTCATTTTTCAACACCATTTTAATTGGATGGTTATAAATATAGAATTAATGATATTTATATGATATTTTTTAAATAATTATGATATTTTTACTATAATATTTCATCCACCTTCTTACCCTTCCATCTGTTCGAAAATGATAATGTTGCTCATGTGTACGTGTGGACTACCATCTCCATAGAGAGATGTGAATTGTTCTTCTATTACCACCATGAAAGGATGATTATAAAATTCTATATAATGAATAAAAAATATATCCATGAAATTATTACCATTCTAGATATTTTTTAACCATTTCATGACACCTTGAACCATGGAAAATATACCGAAGTAATTTGGGAGAAATTAACTGAACAACCTTAAAGTGGTTCACATAAGCAAGAAATATTCAATTAGTGGATTTAAAATGATTATAAAATGATTTTAATAATTGGAATAAATATTAAATAGTTTATTAATAAAGTATTTAATAAATTTAAATTCATTGTACTAGAGTATCAAACATGTATGACTAATTAGATACCCAAGGTAAGGGATTTTTGTTACAATCTCATTTTATTTCATGATTATTTATGTTCAAATTTTCTTGGGGAATATTATATAATCCTAATATTTTAAACCCAATATATTTTTTTATCCTCTATTTATATTTTATTTTACATGTTTATATTACATTTATTCTATTATTGGATAAATAATTAATTAGTAAGTTACATGTAAGGGACTTGCTTTTGAAAATCTTGTTTTAATGTATTCCTTCCAACTTTCTTTATTCTATATAGAGGTTATTTTAAATGTTTCAAAAATATTATTATTTATTATTCAAATGTTTATAAATTTAATTTTCAAATATTTTTAATATTATATACAATTAATTAAAAAATAAACTTTTCAACATTTATTGTATGGGTAATTCTCAACTTTTTACAAAACTATAAAAAAAATGTTTTTTAACATATACATCTTAGTTTCCCTTTCCCACTATTATAGATATTATACATAATCAAGACTTATTTATATATTTCCATGTCTATTTTCAAATAAAATACTTTTCTTAATATTCTAGTAATTTTTATTTAAAAGTTTATCAGAATAAAATGATATTGTTTTCTTAAAGTAATAAAATAAATTTTGAAATTGATTTATAAATCTATTATTAAAAAAAGTTACAAGGATGTTATTTTTAATATTTTTCTTCTATTTTCATTTCTAAAGTCTTGGTTTTACTATAGTGTGTATAGAAGTGTATAAAACATGTAAAGTAATTATGAAATCTATTCATGTATTGTCATTGTCCAATCTGTTTGAACTCCGCTTACATGGTGTGTCTAGTAAGGTATACGACATGTGTGAATAAGAGGAATATATATTTATTTGATCTACACTGAAGGAATTTATAGTTATCCTTGCATAGACTACACAATATGTGATAAATTACATGTCATGTAGCTATCTATAAATCGTGTCTCTGTATAATAATCCGTGTGTAAGTCCACATCGGCTCTTGGTTAGACAGTTTGTACATGTCGAGCTTCCAACCTGATATACACAACTTGTATAATTCTAGTACACATCATGTAGGTCTAGATCATTTTATCATTTTGTATGTGGTTACACTCCACTATATATGGTCTCAAGTTACATGACATGTGACACTAAGTCGCACAATTTTTTATATTTATAAAATAAAAAACCCCTAGTATCACAGCTCACAATCTACATGACATGTAATCTAGAGGGTTACACTATGTGTAGTTTGAAAAAATGAGTCTCTGGCATATAGAACGTCATGAAATGCATCACTTACTCCACATATGTCCACATCATCTGTAATACATAACTCCAACACCTGTGGGGACTCTTTTTCACCTTGTTGGGTTGATCTATGTCCATCCATCATTACCTGGTATGTTACTAAACATCTTCTCTTCAAACCACATCCAAAACCAATGTACCACCACTTCCAAATATATGAACCCATGGTTATTCAAATAACCTCCATCATAATATCATAGTATAATGATCAAGATTCAAAGGAATGAAGGAAGAAAAACAGCCAAGAGGGTGGTGATTGATTGAATACTTGACCACCCAAGAATGGGATCACATTTAGATTCTTCAAAAAATGTAATTAAAAGACAAAAAATAATGAAATTATTCTCAATGTAAAATCTCTCAATATAAAATGATTATTCATTTATAGTTTTATTTACCAAAGATTTTATTTAATTAATTATAAATATTATAATTTAAATTCAACATAATAAAAAAATATTTTTAGCGAAATATAATTAATAATACTTGAAATAAAAAACTAAAAGAACATGGAGGCTTCATCTCCACATTAATCCCATGCTATGAAATAAATAATTTAATAACTAAGCTAGTAGAACTGGAAAATAAAAGAATAAAATCAAAGTAAAAAAATGTATTCTCTCCTTGTGTGGTGAAAAAAATCCAATCAAATTATATAATCAAATTTCCTTTAAACCCTCACTATTTTAATAATATAAAGATCCCAAAATAAACAGATTCATGAAATGAATTTTCTTAAGATAAGATAAAGAGTTTCATTATGAGTTATTTAAGGGAAAAATAAAAATTAAATTTACTATTATTATTTTTCTTATTTTTCTGACTATAATTATTTTCATCTCATATAAATGTATTTGTCATAGGTATAATTCCCTAGCCCAAATCGCTCCAAAAAGTAACTGGACGAGAAAACCATGGGACCTCGGGTGCACCTCCTCATATGCTAGAGGCTACTAACTAACAGTGGGGGTCTAAGGAGGTACTATGAAGATTATATACCACAATATTAGAGTGTACAATCACCTATAAATAAAAAAACTTCATACACAATCATAAGCATCAGAGTACACATAATAATAACTTAAACATAAAAATGTTGTAATAAAATGAAATACAGCATACGCACTTGAGTGATCGTGCTTACGAACAATAACTAATCACCCATTATGATGATCAAAAATACATTAATAAATAAATATACAAGGATCTACTTCTAATTTGGATCCATACCACATACCTGGTCTCCAAAACACTATCGATCTTCTCCAATACAATCATAGGACTCCACATAAGTGGCTCTACTTGATCATGCAATCATGGGACTCTGACCTATCCATTACGCCCTATGTGCAACATGAATGTAGACATCAAGTCTGTACACACACTGAGGTGCATGTACAGTGGGTAAGAAACGAATCTCAATAGTCCACCCCAATGGTAAAACTATAACCTTCTATAATAAGTTAATGATCATGAAATATGCATAGCCTGGCTAAGAAATAATTAGAATAAAATAAATAATTAAACCATTGTCTATCCTTGGGTTATACCATGGAACCCAATCGACTAAAACTAACTTTAAACAGTGTCTGAATGTCTCTAAGAACTTTATAGGGAAGTTATCAACCATAGTAACATCACATCCCCAATTGAATACAAATATAATTTGGGCCATGACCAATCACTATCATCGATCCTCAATTCAACTACCTCAATTGACAATACCTTCTTCATCTAGTGCCAGAGTGTCTCTGGGCATGATCATCACCTCAGCCAAAACTATATCCTATATTGAGGGATACCATTCTCACACCACCACTGATGAGTATCATGCCCTTGAGAATCTCCAGGAATCCCTCATCCTTAATTCCTTAATATGAACTCCATAATATTACTTGTGTGTTCTCTATGTTACGTTGATGACTAATTCCTAGGAGGGTGAAACCCTATGAAATCCAATACATATAGGTGTGACTGATTCCTAAGTGACATAAAAAATCAAAGGGAATACCCTCCTTGGATCCAATGGTCAATGTAATAGCTATAAAATATCTTATGGATCCTCAACCAAACCTTCACTGGTGTGTCTGCCCGATCCTAGAGGGGTATCCTAGGCATCAATCGAGGGGATCCAAAAGTCGCCCTCAGGATGTCCAACATTTTTTATCGAGGATATGCACCCACCTGACACCTCATACCACCTTTCAAATCTCAATCATAAAAAGAATTCCAAATATTCTAGTGGTATCTCCATTCAAATATTAACACTCAACCATTCTCAATGGTATCATAATATCAGAGTAACCCCTACCATCCTTGGCATTCCTGTAAACGTGGCCACAAACACTCTAATACTAGATCCTAGGTACCACCTTTTGGAATCCAATCCTACATTAACCAAATCACTATATTATAGTCATGCTAGGTATGCATCCCAAAAGTACAGTGAGATAGGATCCTAAAAAACTAGGCATCCCAGAGTCTCATCCATCTAAATAAGTTATTCTCGAGAATCTCAGGCAGTAACAATAGTGTTAGTCCAAACAATTGATTCCTACGAATCTTAGGAAATCACATTCAAATAAAAAATAATAAAATAAAACATATCGAGTGTTGGATTAACACCCACACTCTTCATCTTCATCTTATCCCCAATAGGCTTACACATCAGTTTGGGTTCTAAGGTGACACCCATAACCATCACTTCCAAAAATTTACACACACCCTCTCAGGGTCTGTTAATCACTAAGACGCATAATCTGGTCCTCTGAGTCACTACATAGAAAGGTACTCTAATTTGGTTCCATTAGGTTAAATTTTAAGTGTATTGATCCCTCTTGGGATCCTTGGTGTCAAAACATAAGTAGATTCATACCTCCTAGGATCCCCAATAACAACTATCCTCTTGAGCCAACGCCCATCTCTCAAGGGTAAAACATCCCAAAAACCAACCTATAACATCTCATGGACTAAAAAACCTAATAGTTCAAATATCATAAGTGATATTGACTCAATCCCATCACATTTCCAAATCATTATAGGTTGTCCTGAGCACCTATCCTACCTTCCTCCTTGAGTCACAACCTAGTCCCGCTAACGAGGGACTATCCCATGTTAAAACCAAATGTGTAATTTTGTAATCCCATTATATGTCCTATAACTATTTTCATGACCCTCATCAAGGCCTCATCTTATATATCATTCTTAGAAGACCGCTGGTTTTAATTAATGGAGGAAAACCTCTCCGTTATAAATTTCTAACCCAAAACTACCTCTTAGAAGTCCTCAAAAAACCCCAAGGATTACACCATCACGTTCTATTTATAAAAATACTCAGAATGGAATCCTCTTATATAAAATTCTATCTTTGAGGTGAAAATCACTCAAAACCCCTCAAAGTGGACGATACATGGTGTGTAAATCCAAGTAAACAACATGTACTCTCAAATAAACACTTTTCCATGTAATATTACACGCCCTAGGTACACATGGGTCTCGAAGTTTACTTTTACACACCAGGGTAAACCCAGGGTCTAGTCGTGTACTACAACATGGTTGTGTCTCCCTCACATAGGGTTTCTGGAAAAGTACTCGGCCATATGGTCATATCCCATTACATGGGGTATACTTATAATACATGATTTATAGTCCCAAAAAATGCATCTACCCCAAATAGGAAGAACACATGACATGTGTTCCTAAACCTACACATCATGTGATCTCATTTTCCAAATAGGAAACCCTAATGATCCTTCTAAAACCCCCATTCAACCCAAAATAACCCCAAATTGACCCCAATGGGATCCCCAAAAAAATCATAAATGTCTTTATGATTAAAAAACAAATATATAGGGATTTTTGGCTAAAAATGAAAATAGGTCCCAGCTCTATGAGGATTCTTTTGAAGCTTCTCCAGTATCTTTGTTCTATAGCTACCACATGAAAATATAGCTCCTTTCGAGATCTATAGAGGCACCTCCCTCTCCTTCCCTTCCTCCCTCTCACTCTCTATATTCATATCTATCAACCAAAAATAAAATCCCAAATGGGGTGTGCGATTCAATCCATATGATTATGGAGGAAAGAAAATGGAAAAGAAAATAAAAAGAAATAAAAACATGTTATTTCAAAGCCATTGGGCCCTTCATCTTTGGTCCCTATTTACGAAAAATCTATGCAGAAATGACGGTGAGTTATCACTCCAAGAATACTTGGAGAACTGGTTTTCTGGCTCAGGAACTTCAGGCCAGGAGAGGATGGTTATAATGATAATTATTGTGGCTATTTGTTGGGTGCTTTGGGAGGCTCGTAATCAGGTTCGGAGGGGAGCCAGTCGATCTTTCTTGTTTCTCCAGGCTAGCCTCAAAACTCTCATTTTTTGAACTTTCCTCTCTCGTCAATGGAGGATCGACATCAACTGTAATTTGTAATCTTCTCAATCACCCCTGCATCCTGGGAAGAGGGTCTAGTCAGTGGGTAAAATGGTGTCCACCGGTTACGGGTTTCAAGCTTAATATCAATGGTTCCTGGATGGAGGGTATCATGAGGGGGGGAGGAGTGCTGCATGATTATTCCGGTTTGGTCCTCATCACTTTTAGTGCTTTTTATGGCATGGGGAACTCCTTGAGTGCAGAGATACATGCACTCGCATCCGGTCTTATGGTTTTTAGGCGGGGTAAGATGGAGGTGTCCGAGATCGAGTCCGACTCGAAACTCCTTGTGAAGGCCATGAAAGGGAACAATGGGTTTCCTTGGGAGCTCTCTTATCTCATCTGGAGATGCAAGAACAAAACCTCAAAAGGAAGACTTATTCACCATAGTTGGAGGGAGATGAACTTTGCGGCCGATTCCCTTGCTCTCTTGGGTAGGCAGGACGAGACTCTCATTATTTATGATTCCCTTCATTCTCTTCCCCCGGAATGTGCTTCTGTTGTCCATGGGGATGCTCTTGGCCTTCACCATTTTTGACCCCCTTGAGGGGATGTTTCCTTTTCCTTGTCCTTTCTAATTTGAATAAAAAAAATATATTACTACTATCTAGTGATGTAAAATGACTATTTTACCCATCATGAGCATCTGAAATCAAAAATTAAAATTTGTGGTCATTTTTACAACCCGAAGAAAAAAGAGGTTTTCACAATCTCCCCACCATAAAACTTTTCATCTATGAGAAGTCTCAGTGTTCTACCAGTATCCAATGTAACACCAAAATCTTCCACAGTATGCTTCTCCTTGAATAATACAATAGCATGCATTATACGCAACTTCGAGTTCTAAAACACTAAGACCAATCAAACTAGTCGTTATGAATAGTAATACCCACTTTTTGAAATTTTATAAATTTTATTTTTCAAAATGGACTTTATTTTTGGATTGGAAATATCAAAATTAGATTATGGTAATTTTTTTGAATTTTTCTGAAAACTATCAATTTTTGATGAATAGTTAAAAACACTGCGTTATTGTTTAAAATCGAATTTTTATTTAAATAATTAGATATTTTATTTAAATTTATTTTAGGTTAAAATTGATACATAATACCTATATATTTTTAATATAATTCACTGGAGTCATTTTATAATAATATTATATACATATATATATATATATATAATTTTATTGAAGTTTTTATCGTCTTTTACCCACCTTCTAGGTGCATTTGCAAATTTGCATAAAACGAAATTTTTCTGCTTCTGTGAATAGAATTTCAAAATTCCCAGACACACCGTTGACACTAGTAAGAAAAATTTGGTTCAATAAGATGAAAATAATTTTTGGTGAATAGTGAATTTTGACTTTATTTACCACGATTAAAAGTAAATAGGGTAATTAAAGGTAAAAATGATATTATAATTACCCTATCACATGTCCTAATTCTATTTTATAAGCGTATTTAGACCAAATTCAACCTTAGGAATAAAATATGATCCTTTTGGTCCACTTGGATTAGATTAGGACATTTATTATTATTTTATTTAAAGAAGAGTTAAAGGTGTTAAATTCAAAGTTTAATAAAAAAAACCATTTTAATATAGGGTTATACATAATATAAATTTTAGTATAAATATTCATTAGAAATCTAAAAACAATTCCTACATAATGGTATTTTATTTATAATTTTTAGAGATTAAATAATTAAATTTATTTATGACACAATGATGATGCGGTAATTACCTTATTATTGAAAGATAAAAATAATTGATATAATAAATATTAAAATAAATGTAAATTGAAACTTATGATAAATTAAAATAATTTTATAGGTTGATATTACATGTTAGAGTTGATTAAATAAATTTTTTTCTAAGTCATAAAGTTGTTATGACTTTCACAAAAAAATACCAAATAGTGTCAAAATTGACATAAATGAGTTTATAAAAAAAATACTATATTATTAGTTTATATAATATTCCTAAAAATCTAATGTTCAGCAAAAGGACTTAAATAAGTTTAAATATATAAATAATGGATCACTTGGGGTTCTCTTGGCTTTTTATAGTAATTTTATTAACCATTTATTATAACAATACAAGAATACATGGTAAAAGTTAAAGTATTTAACTAAGAGTTAAATCTAAAAGATAAGGTTAATATGGTGACATAAACTTGTCTAAAACCAATTGGTTGATAGTTTTTGGACCCAGACCTACCTTATCCTCGAAATAAATACTTTTGGAGCCATTATAAACCAAATATGATTGTATAATAAAATAATATTTCCATCTTTTCCTAAAGTGACCCTCACCTCTCTTATAAAAGGGTACTTCCCCTTCTCTCAAAATCACTCCTCCAAATCCATTTGTCTTGGTAAAACCCGGCTCAAATATCCTACCAACTACCCTCAATTCTTCTAGAGGATATACTTTGATCATAAATCCAGCCTAAAGAGCCCTTTTGATCAACTCAAAAGGAAACACCTGAAGAAGAGTTAATAATTTCACCACCTCTTTCAAAGTTCTTTTCTTCTTCCACTTCCTCTTTATTTTTTGTTTACATACCATAATAATAACTCTAGTACCTTATACATGATATGATGATATTATAAATATGGTATGACCATATTCATTATTCTATCCATCCTATGAATGACAAGTCACCATACGTGTGTACGTACGGCCTACCGTCTCCACGTGGTGGTGTAGTTTTTTATTCAAACACTTTATTATTTGGATGGGTATAATAATGAGTATAATTGATGTAAATAATAAATATAACATGTTAATGATTCTATATATATGATATAACATCCAATTACATATGATTTTTTCATCAATAGAATGATATTGTCGCTCGTGCGAACGTACGGATTACCGTCTCTACGAACACGATGAGATTCATTCCCCATCATAACCATTCAAGAATAATTTTCATTTTATGATTAAAAATAATTTTTAAGATCTTATTATAATTATAGATATGAATCAAATACATCCTTTCCATAATAAACTTGAATTAAGTAACAAAACATATAAAGTAAAACTAATTAGTTAACACCCTAAACAATGATACTACGAAAATATTATTAACAAAGAAATATTATAAGATCATATATGATATCATATTTATGTATGTGGTTCTTGGATAATTTAATAACAATGATTTAACTATTATACAAAAGGCTAATGTACCCTATATCAAGGAAAAAGTACAAGGTAAGGGTTAATTTTACAATTTCTTTATTATCCAGGGTTACTTATACATGAGTATCTACTGGGAATTCTCTCTCATCCACATCCGTGTTTCTTAAAAATGTATTTCAAAACATTTTTACTAATTAAAATACTATGGTTTAAAGTCATTTATACCCCCACTTGACTTTTTATAAAATTGTTTGAAAGGAATCTATCTGTCCTTTTCCAAACAAGGTACTTTATGACCATTTTGACAAATTAAGGTAAGAATGTTTTTTTAAACTTATACGGAGGGTGCGACTATTTTCCACCGTTATAACAAATTCTAAGATTACCTTACAAGATTATAAGAATATTTTCAAAATAAATGTTTTATTTTATAATTAAGTGCCTTTTAATTGATTTCAAAATAGAAATATATATTCCTCTCAAATAGTTTTGATTTCATCTATGCCAACATCCTTTGATGGATTTTACAATTGTTTGAAGTTGATTTATTATGATACAATCTTCCATATTGTATTTATGGTTTTTTGATATCTTTGACTATGGATGTGTTATTTTTATACCATCCATGGTTTATGGTTAAAGTATTAACATTTTGTATGCTAGTTTTAATATGAATGTTTATGTTATGTTTCAACCTTTTCATATAAGGAATGCCTTGGACTTAGTAAGTGATGGGTAGAGCTCGCTATAGTTCCTCGATGCATCGGTAGGTCTCATGAAAAAAACTTGTGTCTTGGCACAAGGCCTTGAAAAAATCTTCTCTTTAGTCTTGGAACGAGGCCTTGACTATGTGGTTATGATGTCCAACATTATGCATTCCATCACTGTGAAATTGGATATTGAAATCACATGTGATAATTCAACTAGTATAATATCCATGTGAATAAGTAAATGGAATTATTTGATTTATCTTTGCCATATTATGATAAATTTTAATTTTAAAAGGCTTTTGTTTTGGTCTTATACATTTCCTTAAATGTTTATACTTATTTATGATAGTTTCCGCCATATTGTTATCCTTACTGGGCATCTGAGCTCACCCCTTTATTATGTATTATTTTTACCAGGATTTGAAGAAGTATATTATGATTAACATGCTGGGATATTCTAAGGGAGATGAATGTGTTAATAGAAGAAATAATTTTGTTGTTTTTCATTTCATAATGTAATGTAAAAATTATGTTTGTATCTAGTACTTCCAAAACAACTAAACTGATTGGTCTTTCGGGATTTGATCCCTTGTGACCATGACAATGTTATTTAATAATGCACCAACTCTGGGTAATTATGGTTAGGGAATTACAGTTGGAATTAGAGGAAGTTTAGTACAAACCTTGGAAACTATAGTTAGAAAAACTATGATTAGAGAAAATTACCCTCAGATAGACTTTGAAGATTAGTATAGAAGAACTTCCTAGAATTTTAGAAATATAGAGATTTTGTGAATTTTCCATGAAATACATCCTTGTATCAATACGAGCAGGTAGAGGAAGCTCTAGAACAGATGTACCTTAGAGTGAAAACCCTGATAAGGAGTTTCAGGCTTGACCCGAGGTATCCAGTTACACGACAACGGGCTTTGTTGCACTCTTGGTTAAGACACTCCCGGGGGATATGCTTAAGATAATTCACATTTTATTTAAAAACCATTATGAAGGATTTATGATTATATACCTCCTCAAAGAAAACATTTTTATGATTATGGATTATATCCATAAACTGTTCAATTTATGTTAAGTATTTTACAAGTTTGGAATTATGTATTGTGATTCATAAACTAATCTAGTGTATTCAATTGTTTATAAATGGAACCTGGTGGAAGGAATGGAAACTGTATCAATGCACATAATCCATGTAGGAATTTCCATCCTACTCAAGATAATTATAGTGGATCTAGTGATGAAACCAGTGCTGAACAACTTATAACCATACTAGGACAACTCACTCGAGTTATGAATAATAACCTTACCCAAATGGAGCACCCTGATCTACAAGGAAGAGGATCAATGTTAGACCGCTTCATGAGGCAACAACCACAAACATTCAATGGGACTAAAAATACATTTGTAGATAATAAATGGATAAGTTCCTTATAGAAAATATTTCATGCTCTAGGGAGTCGCAAAAGGGAAAAAGTTGTCATGGTAGTTTATCGCCTCACGGGAGATGCAGATCAATGGTGGTCATTCATTCAAAACACAAAGGAGGTTGAAGAAGTATTAAATATGGAATGGAGGGAGTTTAAAGAGATTTTATTAGAAAAATACTTTCCTCGTGACCATCGAGCAGATATAGAAAGACAATTTATGACTCTGAGGAAAAAGGAGGATGAAAATGTCACAAAGTATAAGGATAACTTTACAAGGTTAGCAAGGCATGTAGTAGATTATATAAGTAACCCAAGGAGTAATATTGATTGATTATTTAATGGGTTAAAACCATTTCCTTGTCGAGCATTAGTCTCACAATCCTTCTCATCATATGAAGATATTTTCTCATGTGTTATGAATATAGAAAATGAATTCTATAAGTCTTACAAGTTTAAAGCAAAGCAAGAGAAGAAGAGATCTGCTGAAAACTCTGGAAATGGAAAAAATTAGAATAATGAAAATTTTAATTCACATACTATAATAAATGTGGGAAGAAATACCCCGGTACTTGCCTGAAGGGAATGGGGGTATGTTACAAGTTTGGTGAAAAAGGCCACCAAGCTTGTGATTGCAAGGGAAAGAAAGAGTTTGTCAATGTTGAATGCTACAATTGTAGATAAATGGGGAATTATGAAAATTAATTTCATAATCACCAAGAAAACTTACCTCAAAAAAGGCCAAGGAATAAAGTCCAAGATTATGTGATTACTACTGCTAAGGTTGAATCTCTGAATGACATGGTGACAGGTAATTCAATGGTTTCCTAAATTTTATCAAATGCTTTATTTGATTCTGGATCATTGAATTGATTCATTTCCTCCCAGTTTTCTAAGAAAATTAGATATTTACACTTTTATTTAACAAGGAATTTGTCAGTCAAAACTCTTAAGGAGAGTATCATTGCAACAAAGTTTTGTGAATCAGTTCCCATTAGGGCATATAAATATGCTTTATCTACTGATCTCATCATCATACCCATTATTGAATTTGATATAATCATCGGTATGGATTGTATTTCAGAACATGATGTGAAAAATTATTGTAAGAAGAAGGTGGTTACAATTTTTTATGATGATAAAAAGTATCTTATCTTTAGATCAGAAATGTAACCACCTCATTCTTATCTAGATCCACCCCCAGTAGATCAACTAAATTCAATTATTGGGGAGGAAGAGAATGAAATAAATATGGGTGAGGAAAGGTATTTTAAAATAGAGGATGTACCTATTGTACAATAATATGTTTATTGGTTTCCAAAGGATTTACCTGGACATCCACCAGAATGAGAAATTGAGTTTTCCATTGATTTAGTTCCTAGTTCAAGGCCCATATCGAAGACCCCTTATAGAATGACCATTATTGAATTAGTGGAACTAAATAAAAAACTAGAGGAATTGAGTAATAAAGGATTTATTCTCCCTAGTGTTTCTCCATGGGGATCCCCTGTTCTTTTTGTTAAGAAGAAAGATGGATCTATGAGGTTTTTCATTGAATATAGGGAGATCAACGCTATAACAATAAAGAACAAGTTTCTGATACATCGAATTGATGATTTATTTGATCAACTTCATGGAGCTCAATATTTTTCAAAGATTGACCTTCGATTTGGTTATGATCAGTTTTCTGTGAAGAAGGAAGACATTCCGAAAACAGCATTTCGAACTAGGTACGGGCATTACGAGTTTACAGTAATGCCTTTTGGACTGACTAATGCACCCTCTATCTTCATGGATCTAATGAATAGAGTTTTCAAGGAATATCTTGATAAGTTTTTAGTGGTATTTATTGATGATATCTTGGTTTATTCCAAAATCTATGAATATCTTGAATATCACTTGTGCACTATTCTAAAAACCCTCAGAAGAAGTGAATTATATGGGAAGTTTAGGAAGTGTGAATTTTGGATTTAGGAAATTTTTTTTCTTGTCCATATTTTCTCTAAGTATGGAATCTCTATTGATCCTTCAAATAAAAGAGCAATACAAGAATGGATAGCACCGATGAGTATAACTGATGTACGCAGTTTTATTGTTTTAGAAGGTTATTATCGGCGTTTCGTCCAAAATTTTTCTTGATTGGATAACCCATTAACCAAGATCATGTGTAAAGGGGTTAAATTTATTTGCAAAAAAGAGTGTGAATAATGTTTTGAAGAACTAAAGAGAATATTATTCGATGCTCCTATCTTGACTCTACTATCAAGAAATGATGGGTTTGCTATTTATAGTGATGATTCAAAGAAAGGACTTGGTTGTGTCTTTATGAGGAATGATAGAGTTATTGTCTATTCATCATGATAGCTAAAAATTCATGAACAAAACTATCCCACTCCTAAACTTGAGTTAGCAGCTGTAATATTTTCCTTGAAGATATGGAGACACTATCTCTATGGTGAAAATCTGATATATATACTGATCACAATAGTTTGAAGTATATTTTCTCATAGAAATAACTCAACATGAGGTAAATATGATGGCTTGAACTACTCAAGGATTATGATTTCACTATACACTACCACCTGGGGAAGGAAAATAAGGTGGTAGATTCTTTGAGAAGAAAGGATCATGGATTTTTAAACAAGATGAGAGTTGGAAGGGATCCTATGTTCAAGGATCTAGTAAATGTGGATATGGGAATAATCATGGAAGGTGAAACATCAATAATTTTTCAAATGGTTGAAAAAACATCTTTACTAGAAAGGATAAAAAGTTCTCAGAATGATGATGAGGAGTTTCAAAAGAAAATTAAAGCTATGAATGATGGGATATTGATCAACTTTGTATATGAAGATGGGATTTTGAAATTTTGGAAGAGACTTTGTGTTCCTGACATACCTGGTCTAAAAAGGGAATTTTTGGATGATTCTCATAGCTCTAATTTCTCTACGCACCCTGGTATCAATAAGATCTATAGAGATTTGAAGGAACATTTTTGGTGGGACAACATGAAGAGGGGTATTTCTGATTATGTATCAAGATGTATGGTTTGTCAACAGGTGAAGGCTAGAAGACAACATCTTAGAAGAGCCATGAAACCTCTTCCCATACCTGAGTGGAAATGGGATGATATTACGATGGACTTTTTCATGAGACTACCAAATACTCCTAGAATGAATGATGCAATATGGGTCATTATTGATCGTCCTAACAAGCCATCACATTTTATTGCTATAAGAGAATATTTACCACTTTAACGTTTAGAAAAACTATATATTAATGAATTTTTAAGACTTCATGGAGTACCCCTATCGATTTTTTATGATCCTGAACTCTGTTTTACATCAATATTCTGTAAAATTATTTAGAAGGCCTTGGATATTGAACTTCATTTGATCACTACCTAACACCCTCAAACTGATGGACAATCAGAATAGACTATTCAAACCTTATAAGACATGTTGAGATCTTACTCACTTGACTTTCAAGGTATGTGGGATCAATGTTTACCACTGGTAGAATTTTACTATAATAATAGCTTTCATTCAAGTATTCAGATGGCACCATATGAAGCGTTATATGGAAAGAGATGTCGCACACCAACTTTTTGGGATGATGTTGGTGAAAGAAGACTCATAGGCCTTGAACTTGTCAAGGAAACAATAGTAAAGGTGAAGGTTATCCAAACCCACATCAAAGTATCTCAAAGTAGGCAAAAGATCTATACCGATAACTGAATGAAATATTTGGAATTTCAAGTAGGAGATCATGTTTTCTTGAAGGTGCCTCCAAGGAAGGGTGTTATACGATTTGGTAAGAAGGGAAAATTAAGTCCCAGGTACATCGGACCTTTCTAAATTCTACAACGAATTGGAGTTATAGCTTATCATTTGGAAATGCCGCCAAGTCTCTCCAAAGTTCATGATGTGTTCCACGTATCACTGTTGAGAAAATACAAGCCTGACCCAACGCATGTACTCACCTATGAAGAAATATAACTGGAACCCGACCTGTCTTATTGTGAATAGCCTATCAGAATTCTTGATATCAAAGAACAAGTTTTGAGAGACCAGACCACTCATCTTGTGAAAGTTCTGTGGAGAAACAATAAGATAGAAGAGGCAATGTGGGAACCCGAGGAACTTATGATGAATAATCACCCAAATATTTTTATGAAGTAATAATATAGAAATTTAGAGGAAGAAATTATTTGAAGGAGAGAATAATGTTACACCCCAATCTTCTACGGTACACTTCTCTTTGAATAATACGATAGCTTGCGTTGTATGCAACTTCGAGTTCTAACACACCACGACCAATCAAACTAGCCGTTATAAATAGTAATACCCACTTTTTAAAATTTTATAAATTTTATTTTTGAAAATGGACTTCATTTTTTGATTTGAAATATAAAAATTATCTTAGGGTTAATTTTTAGTATTTTTCAGAAAACTTTCAATTTTTGATGAATAGTGAAAAAAACTGTGTTATTCTTTAAAACCGAGTTTTTATTTAAATAATTCGTTATTTTATTCAAATTTATATTAGATAAAAATAGATACATAATACCTCTATATGTTCAATTTAATTCATTGGAGTCACTTTAAAAGAATATTAGATATATAAAATTTTATTGAACTTTTTACCATCTTTTACCCACCTTCTAAGCGCATTTACAAATTTACATAAAACATAATTTTACTGATTCTGTGAATTGACTTTCAAAAATACTAAAGCCACGGTTGATATCATTAAGTAAAATGTGGTTCAATAAGATTAAAAATAATTTTTGGTGAATAGTAACTTTTGACTTTTATTTACAACGGTTAAAAGTAAATTCGGGTAATTGAAGATAAAAATGATATTATAATTACCCTAACACATGTCTTAATTCTATTGGATAAGTTTATTTCAAAAAAATAAACCTTAGGAATAAAATATTATTCTTTTGGTCTACTTGGATTAGATTAGGACATTTATTATTATTTTATTTAAAGAAGAGTTAAAAGTGTTAAATTAAAAGTTTAATAACTAAACCATTTCTAATATAGGGTTATACATAATATAAATTCAACAATAAATATTAATTAGAAAGATAAAAGTATTTCGTACATAATGGTATTTTATTTATAATTTTTAGAAATTAAATAATTAAATTTATTTATGACACAATGATGATGTAGTAATTACCTTATTATTGAAAGATTAAAATAATTGATATTATAAATATTAAAATAAATGTAAATTGAGACTTATGATGAATTAAACTAATTTTCTAGATCAATATGACATTTTATGGTTGATTAAATAAATTTTTTTCTAATTTATAAAGTTTTTATGACTTTCACAAAAACAAAATACCAAATAGTATCAAAATTAACATAAATGAGTTTTTAAAACAAATACTATATTATTAATTGATATAATATTCTCAAAAATCTATGGTTCGGAAAAAGGACTAATATAAGGTTATATATATCAATAATACATCACTTGGGATTCGATTGGATTTTTATAGTAATTTTATTAACCATTTATTATAATAATACAAGAATACATGGTAAAAGTTAAACTACTTAACTAAGAATTAAATCTAAAAGGTAAGGTTAATATAGTGACCTCAACCTATCTAAAACCTATTGGTTGAGATTTTTTCGACCCATCCCCACCTTATCCTCGAAATAAATTCTTTTTGAGTCATTATAAACTGAATATGATTGTATAATAAAATAATATTTAAAGTTTTTCCTAAAGTGACCCTAACCTCTATTATAAAAGGGTACATCCCATTCTCTCAAAATCCCCCATAAAAATCCATTTTACTCGGACAAAACCTACTAAAATATTCTCCAAACTACCCTCACTTAGAGCTAGAGGCCTTACTTTGACTATAAAGATAACATAAAGATCCCTTTTGATCAACTCAAAAGGAAACACCCGAAGAAGTGGTAAAAATTTCACCACCTCTTTCAAAGTTCTTTTCTTATTCCACTTCCTCCTTATTTGTTGTTTCCGTACCAAAATAATAACTCTATTACCTTATATATACTTTGATGATATTATAAATATGGTGTGACCATATTAAATATTCTATCCATCCTATGAATGACAAGTCACCATATGTGTGTACGTACGGCTTACCGTCTCCACAGCGTGGTGTATTTTGTTATTCAAACACTTTATTATTTGGATGGGTATAATAATTAGTATAATTTATGTTAATAATAAATATAACATGTTAATTATTCTATATATATTACACTACATCCAATTACATATTATTTTACCATCAATAGAATGATATTGTCGCTCGTGCGTACGTATGGATTACCGTCTCCAAGAACGCGATGAGATTCATTCTCCTTCATAACCATTCAAGAATAATTTTTATTTTATGATTAAAAATGATGTTTAAGAATTTAATATCATTCTTTATATGAATCAAATATATCCTATCCATAACAAACATGACTTATGTAACAAAACATATAAAATAAAACTAATCAGTTAACACCCGAAACAATGATACTACTGAAATATTATTAACAAAGAAATATTAGAAGATCATATATGATATCATATTTATGTATATGGTTCTTGTATAATTTAATAACAATGATTTAACTATTATACAGAAGGTTAACGTACCCTCGATCAAGGAAAAATTACAAGGTAAAGGTTAATTTTACAATCTCTTTATTATCCGAGGGTACTTATACGTGAGTATCTACTGAGACTTATTTCTCATCCACATCATTGTTTATTTAAAATGTATTTCAAAAAAAAATTAATATTTACAAGAATGTGGTTTAAATTTATTTATACCCTCATTTGAATTTTTATAAAATGGTTTCAAAGGAATATTTCCTTCATTTTCCAAACATGGTACTTTATAACCTTTTCGAAAAATTAAGGTAAGAATGTTTTTATAACTTATATGGAAGGTGTGGCTATTTTCCATCATTATAACACCCTTGAATATTTCCATACAATATTATAATAATATTTTCAAAATAAATGTTTTATTTTAAAATTAGGTGACTTTTAAATGATTTCAAAATAGAAAGATATATTCCTCTCAAATAGTTTCATTTCATCTATGTCAACATCCATTGATGGATTTTACACTTGTTTGAAGTTGATTTATTATGATAAAATCTTCAATATTGTATTGAAGGTTTTGTGATATGTTTGGAAATGGATGTGTTTTTTTATACCATTCATGGTTTATGGTTAAATTATTAACATTCTATATGTTAGTTTTAATACGAATATTTATGTTATGTTTCAGCGTTTTCATATGAAAAATGCATTGGACTTAGTAAGTGACGGGTGGTTCCTACTATAGATCCTTGATACATCGGTAGGTCTCATGAGACAAATTAGTTTCTTGAAACAAGTACTTGAAAAAATCTTATTTTTAGTCTGGGCATGAGTCCTTGACTATGTGGTTATGATGTCCAGCATTATGCAATCCATTATTATGAAATTGTCTATTGATATCACATGTGATTATTCAACTAGTTGAATATCCATGTGAATAAGTAAATGAAATTATTTGATTTATCTTTTACATATTATGTTGAAGTTTATGTTTAAAAGGCTTGTGTTTTAGTCTTATACATTTCCTTAAATGTTTATGTTTATTTATGATAGTTTCTGCTATATTGGTATCCTTACTAAGCATCTGAGCTCACCCCTTTCTTATGTTTTATTTTTCCAAGGAAGTGAAGAAGTATATTTTGACCGACCTTCTGGTATGGTATAAGGGAGATTAATGTGTTAAAAGGATACATAATTTTGTTCTTTTTCATTTCATAATGTAATGTAAAACTTATGTTTTTATCTTGTACTTCCAAGGCTACTAAATTGATCGGTCTTTCGGGATTTTATCCCTTGTGATCATGCCAATGTTTTGTAATAATGCACCGACTATAGGTAACTAGGGTTAGGGTGTTACATCCAAGAATTCACTTAAATAATTTTCACAATCAATTCTATCTCATCTATTCGATGACCTATTTTATATCCCCCATAACACTCCCAACGTAAGATAAATTCATCCGTGACTGTTTTGATGCTACCCACCATATGAGTATCCTTATCATTTCCACATAAACAATTCTAGCATCCACAACCCGTGATTATTTCATCACCAAATTAAATGAATGCATGTTTCCAAACTAATTTCACCATAACACCAATGCAAAAACATCAACCACCAATTCTTGGCTCAATGTGAATGGATAAAATAGTGCATAACAAAACGTTTAAAATGAGGATTGCATCCTCCAATATCCTATGGTGGACCCTCCACCATAAGGTTTTCCTTGAAATGTACCTCAAGTTTTGGACTCAACAAGTCTACCATAGCTACACCACTCGGGTTTCCTTAAATCCCAAGAAAATGAAACAAACCCAAATATAGTCCAATCGGCACTATGCATAAACCACGCACACATGCCTTCATGTAATAAGTCATTTACCAAAAATTCATTCCTAACACCACTCTCCTACCCAAAGAAGAGTGATTCCCAAAGAACCTATAATGGGATCTCATGTTCAAATGATTCATGAACAAAGATCCTAGGATAAAGTACCAAATCCACTGGACCATACTCCTCTTGAAGGTCAGTTACAATAAGCCAAATCACCCTTGAAACTCCTCTTTAAAATCGGCAATAGATCATATACCAAACTTAAACACAGGATTATCCTCAATCTAGAACCATACCATATCATGATAATCCATCCACGCTCTCTCTCGCATACTAAAATTCATCCCAACAATAGACCTAGACACCCAACCAATCCTTCCCTTGAAAGATCACATTGATACCAAGGCACTCCCAGTGCCACACATTTCATAAAACTAGCACCCAAGGTGTCATTCTCATAAAACCCCAAGTCAACGTGCTTATACCACAATCTAGATTTCACCACCCATGCATCGATATCAAAATCTAGCATGTACTTGTGTTTCCTTAATCAAAGTCTCCCACAAACCTAGGACAACAACTCTCACAGGTTTCCCTCAATCATTACAAAATCCCTGACTCGCTAAAAATTGATTCGCATCTCAAGGTATCTAGGTCCTCCCACATGAACCATGGTATAGTATTAAGGAAGTCCATAAAAAATAGTACATTATCCATTATCCTATTGTTATCTAAGAATATGGATAAATGAAAACTCAATAGGGGGGCGAATTGAGTTCCTAAAAATTAATTTTAAGTAAACCTACCTCTTCAAAGTATGAGAGTTCAAATATTTTCCTTAAGAAATATAGGCAGAGGAAATTTAAAATAATAATGGAAATAGATTAAAAATAATATATTTGTAATGGTTTGGGGAACAGAAATCCCCTAAACCACTCCACCAACACTCACTCCATGAGTTTGGTGATTTTCACTATAATAACCCTTTTATCAGGGGATCCTAGATGAGTACAAGCAGTTATCACTTATTAAAATGGTAAAAGAGATTTAAACTGAGGTATCCCTTTACTAGACCTATCCACACTTAACATGCTCAATTATAATGAGTGTAATCATAAATAAATATTATTGAATCTTTGAAGAACTTTTTTATCATATAGTTGTAAGAAGAAACTGATTATAGTTGAAGATGCATCCTGGGAAGATGATTATGTTAAAGGTATAGATCTAGATGATCATTAGTTCAACTGATTTTCATAAAATCATAGAACATGAGTGTTTGTATGAATCATTATCGATGTACACATTCTCATTGTTGTTAATATCAGAGTATTTCCAAGTGTGTGTGCATTATTGTAATTTTCTATATTGTCTCTTTTATCCATGTAGTGGATAATTGTTTCTTTTATATATTATATTTTAACTTTAAGTGCACAAGATAATTAAAACGGTTGAGTGAGTAATCCATTGATAATTTGATCAAATAGGATATTAATGACATATATCCATTCCTTCCAAATATAGAAATTACTTCTACAGCAGTAATGTCAGAAATATTCATGTTCTTCAGATCTTTCCATTCATGTAAAATGACACACTCTATAGATCTACCTTTCCTTAAATGGGAAATCCTTTCTCTAATATGTTCTAAAAGATGAAATAAATTACCAAGAGATTATGAAAGAAGTCATGAGATTATGAATAATAGCTAGTTCTTCATAATATATTCAACTAATAGTATTGTTCATCATAAAATAATAACCTGGGAGACTTTTAAAGATAAATAAGATCTTTAAATTAAACTGTGCATAAGATAAACTAACTTCAACATTTCATAGGATAATTATTTAGTGTAAGATATATATATTACTGTGATGTGATAGTTATCTCTTACAACTTCTTATGGCTCTCATAAGATAATATTTTACAAATATAATTTTTGTAAGATAAAGAATTCTCATTAGATTTATTCTAAGTAGTATGATAACTGAATTTAAAATATACAATAGATAGTCCAATATTTTCTTAAGATATTATCTTACATAGTAAGATAATCTTTTAATGCATATTTTTTTATCCTAACCAAATGGATGATAATATTTCAAAACATTAAGTCTCGTAAGATACAATACTTTTCTGTCAATCAAACACCTCTCTTGATATAACATAATTAATTGTAGATAGCCTAAGATAATCTTAATATAACAAAACTATTATCTAAAACACTTAAGATAAATATGTTAGAATAAAAATAGGGATTTTGTAAATCATCAAAACACATAAACACAGAGATATGTTGGAACAACATAGGTCTATCCAACTATATATCCTTTTTTTATGATCACAAAACCCATTGAATAATAAATAAAAATTTACAAAAATATTTTTAATTTTCAATTTTCTTCTTCCCTTCGTTTTTATTCTGACCATTTGTATAATAAATTTAGATTCTTTTATGCCTATTTTTTTCTAAATCTAAATTTTTGTATGTATATTTTTTTCTAAATATAAATTTTTTGTATGATTCTTTTTCCTCTCCCCATTTTTGTGACATCAAAAAGAATTACAGTAATGAAAAAAGAACACAATTAATATTACACATAAACAAGTGTATATTGTTTGTGATACTAAATGTAAGCATAATTTGGCATGAAATAGTATGGACAAAAGTGATAAGTATCAAAATTCATTAAGTAATTAAAGAGTAAAGAATCATACAAATCATAAATATAGAATAATAACGTAGAATTAAGTAAAAACATATTCAAAATATGAATGAAGTAATTCAAGATAATAACTATAACAATGACAAATGAAATAAATAAGCAGAATAAACAAGAAAGAATTCAAATTTTTTCTTAAAAATACAATCAAATTTTCGTGCAATTAGTTTAAATATTTTAGAAAACACATCCAATAAAATATGTAGGTTGTGAAAAAATTTCAATCCTATTATGTGAAACAACTTTTTAAGAGTGGTTTTTTAATGATAAATATTGGCTAGTAAGTAGAGAAGATAAAGGCATATAAGTGTAAGTTGTCTCTCCAACAACATCTCCCAATGTAATTAAGGATGATTCGAGACCTGATTGATCACTTAGATAAATCCTTATACATGTGGATTCAATTTTGGGAACAAATTTTTCAGATCTCACCATATCAATATTATATGTAGGTATTCAAAGGATAGTTTTGGGGGTGGTTCAGGTAAAGTTAAATAAACTAATTTTTCAAACTTGAGATTATACCTTAAATAAAAATCAGTTAGTTTAAATATATTCTTTAATCTATTAGAAATATAATCAAAAAGACCAACTATAATATTTCTTGGCATACACCTCCCTTTCATCTGAAATTAAACATCAGCACAAGCATCAATTCATTTTACCATGGCATCCTTGCAATAATCTTGGATAGTTGTGAATCCATTCCAAACCTTCTAAGAGAAATTTCAAAATAAATTCTAAATATATCCATTTTTTCAACACCAATGACCAAAGTTTTCAATTATTCAAACTAATTATCTTAAATTATCACTATATGATCAATAGAAACATTTTCATTTCCTTTCTAAGAGGTATGAGATTCTTATCGCTCAACAAAGGAATCTAATTCTTTTTCATCTTATTCTTCATATGATTATTAATTTAAACTACTTACAACTATATGATTAAAGTATTAAAACTTTTTCTATATAACTTAAAAATTATTCACCAAAAAACCAACCATTATTTCTAAACCAGTTATAATAAAACTTACATCTCGTTTCACTTCAGATGCAACATTATGAACTTCTGAGACTTTTTCTTTCTAAAGTGAGGAGATATTTTTTCTAGATTGATCAATTGATATATTATATTATTTACAAAATCTTGGATCCTTATTACTGCATTAATTATATATTTTTTAAGATTTTAAATTATTTCCACTTATATTAGGTCATATTATATTGAAGCAATGGAAAATTTTAATGTGTATATTGCTTGAGACACACCTTCTGACTTTGAAAGTGCATCACCTTGACTTATGGTTTCTCCAAAATATTATGATGAATATTACTTTAGAACTTATTAAACTAATAGCTTAACTTCATTTAAATATCCCTTATAAAATGCATTCTCAAGAAGAGTCATAATTTCATTTCTAGATTCAACTAATTGAGCTTTCATAGATTCCACTTCCAATGTAAACGTAGAGTCACTCTCTTGAGAAATCTTAGTGGCATGTTTACCAACTGTAGGGACTTTTAAATTTATACACTCTTCATAGATAGTGGATAATCAATCCTATTGAACTTTTTCTTATTTACCATCAACTTGTTGTCTTTCTTCAACATGAGGTATTTCTCCAACATGGTGGGATTCTTGAGATTCAGATATAATTATTCTTCGTGAAACTAATTTATCAAATTATTTAGAATAGTAATCATAAATAAGAGGGGAACAATGTCATCATATTGATATTATACTATCTTGATCAATAAAGAGTAAATGAGTAATGGTAGAGGCTAACCTTTCTCTATTGACTAAAAGAAGAACAAAAATAGTTTGAATGGTACCATGAGTTGAACTTTCATGAGGAGAAATTAATTATCCAAATTGAACAAAAGTTTTGAATCTCCTTCACCTTTAATGAAGAGTCTAATCATCATGTTCTTATCTTAATTAAAAACTTTGAGCTACTTTATCTACAAAAATAGGTATTTCTTCTAGGCAAGAAGACTACCCCTGAGTTGAAGTGGGATCAACTTTAACTTCTTCTCTAGAAACCATGGGCATCAGCTTATTCAAATATGAATTCTAGTAAAAACCAATTTTCTTTAAGATAATCACACTCAATTTTTTCATACCATGATAATAAACAATGTAATTCTCATCCATAAAAACTCCATCATTATGAAAAATGAGAGTCAATATCCTTATAAATTGATAAAAAAATTATATATTTTTTAGGAACATGATAGATGTATCTCATAAAAAATAATGCCAGGTTAAAAGTTTTTTCAATCATGAATAGATGAATAAAATAACATCTTGAAAGAGAACTTTTTCAAACTCACTGTTCCTCTGAGCGATTGCAGACTGAAAAAAATTCATAATAACTTTTCTCTTCATTTCTAAGTCCTTTACGGGATTATTTTCAATATGCATTGTTCCAATTAATGAATTCATAATTTCTGGAAGAGTAAATTCATATAAAAAAATAAAGAATTATTTATGTCTCAATATCCTTCATGAGGGATCAGAAAACTTCAGCTATCTCTAAATAATTTATCGAAATATTTTTATGGTTCACCATTATAGTGAACAAGTCTCCATTATCACCGAAGTGAAAAAAAAATCAAAATTCATAACACTCTTGAACATATTTCTCAAATAAAAACTCAATTTATTTATTATATAAAAAACTCCCATCCTTGATGATTGATAAATCTCTTGAGTAACATAAGTGTCTTTTCCAGCTAGTTGAAATTTATTGCACATCCACTCAAAACTTTTCTTGATGTCCTTTGTCTTTGGATTCAACTTGTAGAGGCATCATCGGTTCTATTAGTATTGTCCAGTTTGAAATAGGTATGAAATATTTCAAAGACTAGGGAAAGAAGAGTTTAGATGGCATAGGAAAAATAGGATTTGAAGGTTTGTAAGAGGTTTCATGCATAGAACTAACACACTTTATTTTGTTTCATGGTAAACGAAGGGTCATGCAATGATGTGCAGAATAATCACTATAAAATCTAAGTGAAGTATCCAATTTTATATGAATAATATGTAAAATAATGATTCCATAATTAAAAATATAGGATTTTTTATTTATTGATATAAAACTTACATCATAAATATATATTTGTACTAATAGAATATATGAGGATAAATTTTTCTTAAATGGTGTTGGGTATTCCTTCCCAACTAAAAAAATTGATAAAATAAATTAAATTAATATTTCATACCATTCTCTTGGTGATTTTTTTAAGTCTATATAAAGCTTTTGGTATGTTTAAAAATGAAATTTTGAAAAGTAAGGGTCTTCAAAATGAGAATTTTATTCTATATAGACTTCCTCTATTAAAAATTCATTTAAAAAATAATATTTAACATCCATATGATAAAATTTAAAATTCATATATGATGTATATTCTATAAGGATTATAATTTCTTATAGTATAGCTACAAGGGAAATATATCTTCATATCTTATCCGTTGTTCTTGATTGTACCCATTTCTAACTAATCTAGACTTGTTTCTAGTGATTATGAAATGATCATACTTATTGTTTCTAAATACCCATTTTGTTCCAATAATAGGATAGTCAGTTATTATTTCAACTAATTCTAAAACTTTTTTCTATTGAGATGGTTTAACTTTTATTTCATTGCTAAGCACCAAATTTCATCAGATAAATGTTCTTTTATAGACTTAGGTTCTAGCTAGGATAAAAGGGAAGAAAATTTTAATAGGTTTCCTAAATTTCTTCTAGTTCTAACTCCTTCATCTAAGCTTCCAATAACAAGTTATAGAGGATAGTATTTAATATTTCTAGGTTTTCTAAGAAATATACATTTCGTTTCACTATTATCAACCCCTATAGATTTTGGTTCAAAATAATTAAGTTCCAAATCATCAACCTTGACATCGATAAAGATGAGTTCAGATCTCATATCCTTGAGAGAATAACTTTGTTCATTAGTTTGAATCATTTTGTGATCAAAATGATCACTTTCATCGAACTTCATATGAGTTGATTCTTAAACAATCCTTGACCTTTAGGAAAAAACTATATAATATTTGTAAGTA
Source organism: Viscum album (assembly GCA_963277665.1). Classification (NCBI taxonomy): domain Eukaryota; kingdom Viridiplantae; phylum Streptophyta; class Magnoliopsida; order Santalales; family Viscaceae; genus Viscum; species Viscum album. Next base: position 1,838,159,787 of record OY728161.1, read on the forward strand.
GTAGATTAACCTAGAAAGATACCTTTATCACCATTGGATCAAATTTACCAAGATTATCCTTGGTGTTCAAGATGTAAACCTTACATCCAAATACTTTAAAGTATCCTACCTTTTTTATATAATTACACAATTCATTGGGTGTTTTCTTCTAGATAGGCTTTATTAGAACTATGTTAATGACATAACAAGATGTATTAAAAGCCTAATCCAAGAAATGAGTGGGAAAGTTCTGTTCACATAACATAGTCTAATAAATTTCTTACAAAGTCTTATTCCTCCTTTAAACAAAATCATTCTATTGTGGTGACGTGGGGCCTACAAAAAGTATGTTTAATAACTTTTATGAGAAGTTTGAATTAAAATTATAATTATAAAATTCTCCTCCAAGATCACATCTCAAAGATACAATTTTGTTATATTTTATATTTTTAACAAGAATACAAAAATTAATAAAAACAAAACAAGATTCACACTTAAGTATTAAAAATTAAACCCATGTAAATCTCAAAAAATCGTCAACTAACACATAAAAAATAATTTTCAAGTAAGATTTGGAGTTATAGTAGTTCCAAATAGATATATATGGATGATCTCTAGATTTCTAGATGTAGAAACCACAATGATTGGTTTAAAAGATGACTTGTGTTACTTACCCATTTTACATGCATAACATAGTTTCCTTTTATCCAATTTAAGGTTAGGAAATTTGGAAATTGGATGTCTTTTAGACATCTTTTTTAGAGAATGAACATTACAATATCCAAATATTATATGAAAAATCCATGATTCTTCAATTTTAGTATTCATAAAATTTACATTTTTTCTATACAAGGAATAGAGATATAATGTATAGACATTATCTATTCTTGGTTCTTTAAACTTGAGAGATTTATCTTCGAAAACTGAACGTGCATTGTTAGAAAAATAAATTGAATATCCATCATCACAAATTTGAGATATGTATATCAGGTTGTTCGTTAAGACTTAAACATAAATAACTTTGTTGATTAGAATATATTGTAGATTTACAATTGATCTAATGCCAACAATTTTTTCTCTAGAATTTTCACCTAATGTGACATAGACTCCATTAGTCTTGGATAATGAATAAAAATTTGAGAAATGTCTACTCATATGTCTCAAACAACCTCTATTCATAAAAAAATTTCATTATTGTTCACATGGATAGTTCCCTACAACAACAAGTCAAATAACAGATTTTTTTGGTAGCCAAATACACTTTGGTCGAGCAATGTTAGATATAAAAGATTTGGGGATCCAAATCTATTTGTTTTCTCTAGAGAAACTATCAATAATTTTTGAAAAAATATTTTGTTAGAAAATAAATTTTAATTCCATAAACTTGAAGATTTTTCATATTTTATATGTTCGAATAATTTTGTATTTCCCCACAATCAAAACAAGTAACTCTATAAAGATTTGAGTTTTTAGAACTGGACACAAAATAGTTTTTATAAAAAAAATTATTTTCACCCAGACTTCCTATTATAAAATTTTCCTTTCTAAGTTGATTTTGACCAAGGATTTTTTTAAATAATATTCCCATTAAGTAAATACACTTTCAGCATATCTAAAGTTTTTAACCTCCTTCTACAAGTTCTTAATTGTCTTAATCTATTTAATGCATGATACAATATACTTTTCCAATTGATTTTTAAACTCTACAATTTTTTTACCTAGGTCCTAATTTTTATTAACAATATTATTGTAAGAATTTATGAGGGACTTATTTTTTAAAAAAATTCATATTTAGTTTCCAACATGGTACAATATTCAAGTAATTCTTCATATTAGTAGTTTTTATTTTTGGATTCATACTCGTGTTTAGAAGAATAATAAAAGTGTACCTCATTTGAATGTGCCATGAAACACAAGTTGGAATTTTTATAGAGAGTTTTAGATTATAATTATCATGATGTGAATTATCTAGAATCATAATAAGCACTCCAGGTGACCTTAATATCTATCATAGATTTCTTCTTATAACCAAATTTCTTAAAGTATTTATTTTTTATCTTTTATCATCTTTAAGCTATGTAAAATTGTGCTTGATGTGTCATGTATTCTTTCACTAATAGAAACTTATCACTTTAGAGTTATCACTTTGTTTTTTTGTACTTATTGAAAGGTATTCTGAAGCATTTTCAATGTTTGTAAAAGTTTTTGAACTTTTAGAAAAACTGTGCAAGTTAATCATTTGATCCATAATTTCTTGAGGAGTATTATTCTCTAGATATTTTTTATATCTATATAATTTTGTAATTTTTTTCATCTCTAGAAGTATAAAACTTCTAGGAAGAATTTTATTTCTTAAATATTCTAGGTTTTACTACTTCATCTTCCATTTCATCTTTATACATAATAAGAGTTCCAATCAGTTATTTTATTTTTAAAGTTATTAAACTCTATAGATTGTCTAATGGAATTTTATATTCCAATAAACTTAGGTGGTAAAAATTTGAGAACTTACAATTCTTACCCAAGCTTAGTTATTGGAATTCCTATAGAATCAAAATTATTTACAATCTTGGTGAGTCTCCAATTCAGCTAATTAATACTTTCCCCTTAATCTATTTTGAATGAGTTGGACTTATGTTTGGATTAATTATATCTAATATCATTCATATTGTAATTACCTTTATATGAAACTCATATAGTGTTCCACATTTCATGAGTTTTTTTTATAGTGAGAAACAATGTTGAATTCATATGGATTTACTAATTTAACATATAATTTTAATCCAAGATTCTTCAAATAAGTAGTCATTTGATCCTTCCAACAACCATAATTTTCACCATTAAAATAAGGATTCTAACCATTGACATACCGTATCGATTATCTTCCATATAAGACTTTTCGAAATAGATTCTTGGACTTCAACCTTTAAGAGTGGTGAACTTAAGAGTAACAAGCTATGATACCAATTTGTTTCCCAGAATATAGTTATCTAAAAACTTAAGAGGGGTGAATTGAGCTCCTAAAAATTTCTTGGTAGTAAACTTCCCTCTTCAAGGTAGAAGAGTTCAAATATTTTTCCTTAATAAAGATAGGTAGTAGAAATATAAAATTTAAATGGAAGGAGATTGAACACAAGATATTTATAGTATTTTAGGGACTAGAAATCCCTTAGTCGACTCCACCAATACTCTACTCCACAATTTTGGTGATTTTCACTATAATAACCTTTTTATTAGGGGCTACAAACTGAGTACAATAAGCTGTCACTTTTTACAAAGGTAAAAGATATTTCAACTGAGTTCTACCTTTAAAAGTACTTTTCATATCCTTAACACACTCAATTACAATGAGTGTAATGATAAATAAATATTACTTTATCTTTTAAGAACTGTTTCAGCATATGGTTTCTAGCAACAACTCACAATAGTTGAAGATATGTCCTGAGAAGATGATAGTCTTAAAGGTATAGCTCTATATGATATTTTGTGCAATAGGTTAACTTTAAATCAAATCACATGAGTTTTTTATGAATATTTTTCTATATACACATGCTCATTATTATTAATATCATAGTTTTTCAAGTGTGTGTGCATCACTGTAGTTTTCTATGTTGTCTCTTCTATCCATACAGTAGCTAACTTTACCTTGTATATATTCTCTTTGAACATTAATCATGCGATATAATTACAATGTTCAATTGAGTAATCCATTAAGAAGTTTATAATACAGGATATTAAAGACATGCATCCATTCATTACAAATATAGAAATTAATTATGTAGCAGCAATGCCATAAATCTTCTTATTCTTTGGATATTTCCATTCATGGAAAAATGAAATACTTTACATATCAGAATTTTCTTAAATTGATAATTCTTTATCTGATAAGTTCTAAAATCATGAAATGACTTATCAATAGATTATGAAAGTAATCATGAAATTATAAATAATGGCAAGTCCTTTGTAAGATATTCAATTGATAGTATTCTTCATCATAGGATAACAACCTGAGAGAATTTATAAGATAAAGTATATGTTTGAATTAAACTATGAGTAAGATAAACTAACTTCAATATTGTGTAGGATAATTCTTCAGTGTAAGATAAATTTGTTACAGAGATGTGATACATATCTTTCAAAACATCTTCTCACTCTCATAAGATAATATTTTATGAATTTCATTTTTGTAAGATAAATACTTCTCATTAACTTCATTATGAGTAGTACGATAACTAACTTTAAAATATGTTGTAGCTAGTCCAATCATTTCATAAGATATTATCTTATGTGGTAAGATAATATTTTAATGCAGAGTTTTATGATTTTAACCAAATGATAAATAATCTTTTAAAAATTTAAGTCTCGTAAGATAAAACACTTTTTTGACATAATATAATTACTCATAGAAATCATAAGATAAACTTTGCATAACAAAACTATTATCCGAAAAACATAATATAAACTTATTATAATAAAAATAGGTATTTTTTGAATCATCAAAACTCATAAACAATGAGATATATTGGAACAATATAGGTCTGTCCAACAACATCCACAAACCAGGACATCCAATAATCCAAATGCTTTCTCAAGGGTCCATGTCCATAAAGAAATCTCATGACAGCACTATCAGCCTACCCAAACACTTATTCTCACTAAGAATCCATCCATGGATTTCTCCCTTGAGAATCACAAATCATTGGTCACTATTTTCACTACCAACTACATCATCCTAGAAAATTTGTACCAAGGGAAACCATAGCCACATGCTTAGTTAAGTATAATATCATTACAATCTATATGGGAAAATACTATATATATTGTTACTAGATCTCTAAATAACCAAGAATCTATCCATGTCACATAGGCACACACATACAAGAAAGGTCTCTTTAGGATGATATGTATCCCATGAACCACAATCACATAAATTGTTTAAGTATAGTGAAATTCCAATCTATATAGGAAAACACCATATGGGTTGTTGTTGTCACCTTATATAATAAAACATAAGAAATAACAACACACTAGGGTTTTCCACTATGGTATTATGTTCCCCAGTAAACCATTAGTGTTACCTCATGTACCATAAATTGAGGGACTATGTCGTCGTCATCAGTAAAAATTGCATCATAGATCCATATGGCTTTCCATTAGGAGGTAATACATGTACATGTATATCCAGATGAGTAGAATGTCACTAAATACTTACATAGTAAAATTTCATATGAGAATTTACTGACACTTTAAATATTTGAACCTATCATCAATGAAAAAAATCAGATTATCATGCCCCTACATGTCATGTGAATCCTATATTCCAACTCATGATGAATGAGATGACTCTTTCCTCTATGTTTCAATTGTAAAATATTGAATTGGTCTCTTGATAATGGTACAAGATCCAAAAATCCAACAAGTCATAAATCCAAACGTCATTTTCATCACATAAGATGAAAATAACCTGACCCATAACATCAAAAATCTAGATCATCAATCTTATCCCTAGAAACTAGGACTTATTACTGACAAAGGTGATTGTGACACACTAGTTCGGAATAAATAATACGATCTAACACATTCCTATATCTCATGGATACCATACCCCAATAATAATACAAAATAAAAATAGATCTGATACCACTTTGTAACACCCTATCCCAGATCACTCCAAACAGCAACCATACTAGACAACCATGAGACCACAAATGCACCTCCTCATATTCCAGAGGCTTCTGAATAGTTGTTGGGGTCTAAGGTGGTAATGTGTGGTGACTATAACCCCATATCATAGTATAAAATCATAGATAAATAAACTAAACAACATACACATCCATAATCATTAGAGTATGAATAATAATAACTGAAATAGAAACATGATGTAATTAAATGAAATGAAACATACAAACTCAAATGGTTAGGCTCGCGTAAAATAACTGATTTTCTACTAGGATGATCACAAATACTATAATAAATAAATGAAATAAATATGCAATCATCTACTTTGAAATTCAATACATAAAACATACCTGGTATCCAAAACTCTATCGAGCTACTCCATACCAATCATAGGATTCCACACGAGTATCTCTACTTGATCATGCAATTTTGGTCCTCCACCATATCCATTGTTCCTTGTGCTTAACCTGAAAGTAGATGTAAGGTAAGTATGCACATAAAGGTTCACAAATAGGGGGTGAGAAATTAATCTCAGTAGGCCACCCCTAATAGGGAACATATAACCTTTTTTCATAAGTGAATTATCATTCAATATGAAAATCCTTGATTAGAAATAACTGAAATAAAATAAATAATAAAAAACTTTCAATCCTCGGGTTCTACCATAGAACCTAGTTGACTCAAGCCTACTTCCACCAGTTTCATAATTTCTTTGGGAACATCACATAGACTTTTCCAACCACGATAACATTTCCTTATTAAGGGTATCTTTATATAACTCAAGAAAAGCCCAATTTCCATCATCAATCCATGGTCCCATGACCACAATCGACCATACATGCCTCATACATTGCTGGAGTGCCCCTATGCATGTGAATCACCTTAGGGGAACCTATATCCTCTCTTTGGAGATCCCATTTTTACACTTCCACTAATGAGTAGAAAACCCTAAGGTTTTACTTGGAATCCTATATCCGCAATCCCTCGGAATGAACCTCACAATAGTACCTAGATATTATCAATGTTAGGTCAATGATTTATTCCTATGAAGGGGAAACCCTAGTAAATTCTATACATATAAGAATAAATGATTCCTAGGAAACCCAATAAATCAAAGGTAATGCACTCCTTGTATCCCATGGTTAGTATCATGGGAATCCAATATCATGTAACTCCTCAACCAAACCATCACTACTTTTTCCACCATAACCAAGCGAGGTATGATAGGTATCGATTGTTGGGATCCAACAGTCACCCTTAGGATTTCCAATATCCTTTCTCAATGATATACGCCCACCTGAAACCTCAAACTACCATTCAAATCTCAAGAATCTTAGGCAATCACAATGATCTGTGGGAAAGCCCATTTGAATCGAGACACTTGAGAATTCGTAATGGTATCACAATTTCAATGGAATCCCTACACTACTAAAAATTTGGCCTATTGAGACCGCCAATGGTGGTCTCTATAGGCCTCTAGAGATGTCTAGTGACTGCCATTGGCAGTCACATTAGGCCCGATATTGTAGGCCTACAACGACCGCCATTGGCGGTCTCTAAACTGGAAATATTTTTTAAAAAAAATCATGGTACAGAATAAAAAAAACAGCATATAAATCTTAAAAAATGGAAAACAAATCCAAACACCATAAACATCAAGATCATCATAAACAATAAATGATATACATGCTTCAACAATCCACAACCATTTGCTTTAGAAACCTACAATAAGATACAAAGAAAACAACTAAACAAAACAAACATAAATTTTACATATTTATTCAGTTATTATATACATATAATAAAATTAAATCCGACATCTCATGGGTTCTATATTAATTTAAAACCCCCAATTTAAGAAATATTATCATTTTAGGATGTTTTTTTCTTGTTTTGAAGTCTTTTATTTAGTTTCTGAAAGTGTTTTGTTGTCTAAAAAGGAATATTTTCCATGCGCACCACACGTACGATGGACATGTTATCTCCTCCTACATGTCACGTATAATATTTCTATTGTTTTCGTGTGGTTTCAAGTCATTCACAGCACGTTTTCTCTGAATTCAACTATGACACATCGTTTTGGTCTTTTCCAGAAATGTGTTTCCAGTCACCGCGGTCAAAAAGCACCTCTTATTGACATGTCTTCTACCTGAACATTTCTTAATTCACACCATGGTGGTTGTCATATGATTTCATGGCATTCTGAGGTCATTCGTGTGGTTTTGACCACCCAACGTGCCCTTTTAGAGCGCGTCAAACTACTGAAAATGACACATTCGGTCGTACTGCATGCACCACATGTTTGATGGATGTTTCATCTCCTCTTACATGTCACGAATAATATTACTATTTTTTTTTGTGGTTTCAGGTCATTCAGAGCACGTTTTCTCTGAATTCGACTGTGACATGCCGTTTTGGTCTTTTATGACTCCATAAACGTGTTTCAGGTCACCGCGATCAAACGAAACCTCCTATTGACGTTTTGTATGCCCGAACATTTCGAAATTCACACCACGGTTGTTTTCTTATGATTTCATGGCATTCTGAGGTCGTTCGGGTGGTTTTGACCACCCAACGCGCCCTTTTAGAGCGCGTCGAACTGCTGAAAACGACACATTCGGTCATACCGCATGTACCCCACATCCGATGGATGTTTCATCTCCTCCTACATGTCACGAATAATATTCCTATTGTTTTCGTGTGGTTTCAGGTCATTTAGAGCACGTTTTCTCTGAATTTGACCGTGACACGCCGTTTTGGTCTTTTATGACTTTGAAAACGCGTTTCCAGTCACCGCGGTCAAACGACACCTCCGATTAACATTCTGTCTACCCATCCATTTTACAATTCACACCACGGTTGTTGTCATATGATTTCATGGCATCCCGAGGTCTTTCGGGTGGTTTTGACCACCCAACGCGCCCTTTTAGAGCGCGTCGAACTACTGAAAATGATACATTCGGTCGTACCAAGCGCACCGCACGTCTGATGGAATTTTTGTATCCTCCTACATGTCACGAATAATATTCCTATTATTTTCGTGTAGTTTTAGGTCATTCGGAGCTCATTTTATTTGAATTCGACCGTGGCACACCGTTTTGGTCTTTTATAACTCTGGAAACGCATTTTCGGTCACCGCGGTCAAACTACACCTCTGATTAACGTGCCGTCTGCCTGAACATTTCACAATTCACACCACGGTTGTTTTTGGATGATTTCATGGCATTCCCAGGTCGTTCGAGAGTTTTGGACCACCCAAGGCGCCCTTTTAGAGCGCACCGAACTGCTGAAAACGACACATTCGGTCGTACCGCTCGCACTGCACGTCTGATGGACGTTTCGTCTCCTCCTACATGTCATGAATATTATTTATATTTTTTTGTTTGGTTTCAGGTCATTCATAGCACGTTTTCTCTGAATTCGACTGTTACATGCCGTTTTGGTCTTTTATGACTCCAGAAACGTGTTTCCAGTCACCGCAATCAAACGACACCTCTGATTGACGTTCCCTCTACCTGACCATTTTATAATTCAGACCACGGTTGTTTTCGTATGATTTCATGTTTTTCTGAGGTCTTTTGGGTGGTTTTGACCACCTAATGCACCCTTTTAGAGCGCGTCGAACTGCTGAAAACGACACATTTGGTCGTACCTCACGCACCGCACGTTCAATGGACATACCGTCTCCTCCTACATGTCAGGAATAATATTCATATTGTTTTCATGTGGTTTAAGGTCATTCGGAGTACGTCTACTTTGAATTCGACTATGACACGCCGTTTTGGTCTTCTATGACTCCGGAAACACCTTTCCAGTCACCGCGGTCAAACGACACCACTGATTGACGTTCCGTCTGCCCGACCACTTTAAAATTCACACCGCAGTTGTTTTAGTATTATTTCATGGCATTCCAAGGTCATTTGGGTGGTTTTGACCACCCAACACACCGTTTTAGAGCATGGCGAACTGCTGAAAACGATACATTCGGTCGTACCGAGTTCACCGCACTTCTGATGGGCATGTCGTCTGCTCCTACAAGTCATGAATAATATTCCTATTTTTTTTTTGTGGTTTCAGGTCATTCGGAGCATGTTTGCTCTGAATTCGACTGTGACACACCGTTTTGGTCTTTTATGACTCCGGAAAAGCGTTTCCAGTCACCGTAGTCAAACGACACCTCTGATTGACATGTCTTCTACCCGACCATTTTAAAATTCACACCACGGTTGTTATTGTATAATTTCATGGCATTCTGAGTTTGTTCGTGTGGTTTTGACCACCCAACGTGCCCTTTTAGAGCGCGCCAAACTACTAAAAATGACACATTCGGTCGTACCACACGCACTGCATGTCTGATGGACGTTTTTTCTCCTCCTACATGTCACGAATAATATTCCTATTGTTTTCGTGTGGTTTCAGGTCATTTGGAGCACATTTTCTCTGAATTCGACCGTGACACGCCGTTTTGGTCTTTTTTGACCCTAGAAATGCATTTCCAGTCACCGCGGTCAAACGACACCTCCGATTGACATGTTGTCTTATGACCATTTTAAAATTCACACCATGGTTGTTGTCGTATGATTTCATGGTATTCCGAGGTCATTCGGGTGGTTTTGACCACCCAACGCGCCCTTTTAGAGCGCGTTAAACTGCTGAAAATGACACATTCGGTCGTACCGCATGCACCACACGTCCGATAGATGTTCCATCTCCTCCTACATGTCACGAATAATATTCCTATTGTTTTTTTGTGGTTTCAGGTCATTCGGAGCACGTTTTCTTTGAATTCGACCGTGACATGAGGTTTTGGTCTTTTATGACTCCGAAAATGCATTTTCGGTCACTGCGATCAAACGACACCTCCGATTAATGTTCCATATGCCCGACCATTTCACAATTCACACCACGGTTGTTGTTGTATTATTTCATGGAATTTTGAGGTCGTTCATGTGGTTTTGACCACCCAACGCGCCCTTTTAGAGCGCGCCGAACTGCTGAAAACATCTCATTCGATCGTATCGTGTGCACCGATCGTTCGATAGATGTGTCATCCCCTCCTACATGTCACGAATAATATTCCTATTGTTTTTGTGTGGTTTCAGGTCATTTGTAGCATGTTTTCTCTGAATTTGACCGTGACACGCCGTTTTGGTCTTTTATGACTCCAGAAAATCATTTCTGATCACCGTGGTTAAATGACACCTCTTATTGACATTTCGTCTACCCGAACATTTTACAATTCACACCATAGTTGTTGTCATATGATTTCATGGAATTCTGAGGTCGTTCGGGTGGTTTTGACCACCCAACACGCCCTTTCAGAGTGCGTCGAACTGCAGAAAATGACACATTTGGTCGTACCGCGCGCACCACATATCCAATGGATGTTACGTCTTCTCCTACATATCACGAATAAAATTCCTATTGTTTTTGTGTGGTTTCATGTCATTTGGAGCACGTTTTCTTTGAATTCGACTGTGACATGACGTTTTGGTCTTTATTGACTCTGGAAATGCATTTTTGGTCACCACGGTCAAACAACACCTCCGATTAATGTGCCTTCTACCTGAACATTTCACAATTCGCACCACATTTGTTTTCGTATGATTTCATGGAATTGCGAGGTCGTTCGGGTGGTTTTGACCACCCAACGCGCCCTTTTAGAGTGCACCCAACTACTTAAAACCTCTCATTCGGTCATACCGCATGCACCGCACATCTGATGGATGTGTCGTCTCCTTCTACATGTCATGAATAATATTCCTATTGTTTTCATGTGGTTTCAGGTCATTTGTAGCACATTTGCTTTGAATTTGACCGTGACATGCCGTTTTGGTCTTTTATGACTCCGGAAACGCATTTCCAGTCACCGCGGTCAAACGACACATCCGATTGACATTCCTTCTACCCAAACATTTCACAATTCACATCAAGGTTGTTGTCGTATGATTTCATGGCATTATGAGGTCTTTCGAGTGGTTTTGACCACCCAACGCGCCCTTTTAAAGCGCATCGAACTGTTGAAAATGACACATTTGGTCGTACCGCACGCACCACACGTCTGATAGATGTTTCATATCCTCCTAAATGTGAAAAATAATATTCCTATTTTTTTTGTGTGGTTTCAGGTCATTTAGACCATGTTTTCTCTGAATTTGACCATGACATGCCGTTTTGGTCTTTTATGACTCCGGAAACACGTTTCCAGTCACAACGGTCAAACGACGCCTCTGATTGATGTTCCAAGTGCCTGAAAATTTAAAAATTCACACCGTGGTTGTTGTTGTATGATTTCATGGCATTCCAAGGTCGTTCGGGTTGTTTTGACCACCCAACGCGCCCTTTTAGAGCACGTCAAACTGCTGAAAACGACACATTCGGTCGTACCGCACCCACCGCATGTCCGATGGACGTTCCGTCTCCTCCTATATGTCAATAATAATATTCCCATTGTTTTCATGTGGTTTAAGGTCATTCTGAGCATGTTTTCTCTAAAGGGGCTAATGGCATAACGACTAATTGGCATATTGTATAGTTATACAATTGGAGTAATGGCATAATGGCCAAATGGCCATTTGTTCTAACATCTAATTGAACAATTAGACATATGGACAATTTTTCTAATGGCCTAACAGCCTAATGGCCAATTGGTCTATTGTATAGTTGCACAATTGGGGGGGCTGTGTGGGGGTGTGGGGGGTTGTCCAGGGGTGCGGGGGGGCTGTCCCGGGGTGGGGGTGTTGTCCAGGAGTGGGGGGCTGTCCGAGGGTGGGGCGGGCTGTCCGGGGGGAGGGGGCTATATGGGGGTGCGGGGGTCTGTTCGGGGTGGGGGCTGTCTGGGGTGGGGGGTGATGTCCGGGGGTGGGGGTGCTGTCCGAGGGGGCTGTCCCGGGTGGGGGGTTGTCCAGGGTGGGGGTTGTTGTCTGGGGTTGGGGGCTGTTCGGGGGTGGGGCGGGCTGTCCGGGGTGCGGGGGGCTATTCGGGGGGTGGGGGGTGGATGTCTAGGGTGGGGGGCTGTTCGGGGTGGGGCGGGCTGTCCGGGGTGTGGGGGGGCTGTCTGTGGGGGGGGGGTTGTCCGGGGTGGGGGTGTCTGGGGGTGGGGGGCTGTCTGGGGGTGGGGGGGTGGGCTGTCCGGGTGTGGGGGAGTTGTCCGGGGGTGCGGGGGGTTGTCCGGGGGTGCGGGGTCGTTTGGGGACTACAAATAGTGAACTTGAGCTCAGTCATAAAAAACAAGTTTCATGGTTTACATTACGAATCACATGGTTTTTTCAAAACTATTACAAAACATGCAATTTAAAACATTAAAGAATTAAATGAACAAAAAATATCGAAATCATTAATCAATTTCATAGTTACTTCTCAATTCATGCACACAAACATTGCATCATGTCAAAACACACATGATACCCCAAATCATAAAAAATATCACTAGAAATCCAACCTAAACATCAATAACAACCCCACCATCAAAAATAGAAACACAACTCGTGAATATGATGCGTCATGCGTGGTCATGACTGTTACCTTTATCTGGTGGGATAGGGGCCTACAACAAATAAACATTATGAATATTTTCAAAAAAAAAATATAAATTAAATAAATAAATATAGTATAAACCTGCATCGTATGATCCCCTGCACCATCACCTGGATGTACATACTCCAGCAGTGCTCTAACCTCAGCGATCAATTGCGCATTTACCTCCTCGAAAGTGCGTAGTCGTGCCTCGAAATCTGACAATTGTTGTGTCATCTGAGAAAAAGCAGGACCGACAACTGCAGTGCATGACACTACAGAACGAGGAATCCCTGTTCCAAACGTCAAACTATATCCATGCCCGTCCCAACCAATAATGTGATGAAAGATCTCATCCCTTCGCATGGGAAGCTGTCGATGGTCCTCTCATAGATGTTCTAACTCAGCTTCAAATTGAGCCTGTGAAATATTTAAATATATATACATATATATGTTAATATATAGATTTATGTAAGTGAAAGAACTTACTATCAATGCTACAGGCTATGGATCATTGTGATCACGAGTCCTCATCCACACCGACATTTTATTAGTCAGTGAACCTTGCTCCCACAACTGTATATGAATAGAATATAAACACAAAACCATATTAATTAATAAATTTAAAAAATGAATAATAAATAACTCATTTTGGATATGGACACGTGACGAGTCCTGAGCCTGTGAGGTGGTCCCTGCAATGCCTGATTCTAAGAATAGCATGCTGACACCTCCTACATTCAATTCATTCAAATTTCAAACAAATCACACATTCTTGAAAATATATATACCAAAATAAATATACAAACTGCAACACCCTCAATAGACCAATATGCATCTAAGTCATGCCACTGAGCCGGGAGGACACCTCTCTGGACTTTTTCCATCATTTCTGGGGCACCCACATTTGGTACCCAGTGGTCCCTCTTCACATTGCCTTTATAGTTATCCACATATTACGGCATTTTTCTCATACACACAGGCCAAAACTCATCAGGGCATACTTTCAAATTTTTCTATTAAAGAAAAAAACACACATATTTGTATTTTTTATACATAGGGAATAAAGTAAAAAGGTCTTCTTACCTGAACCTCTCTCCAAAGACGATCTAACGTGTCTTGATGGATAGAAGCCCAGTCACGCGTGGTCAATGGAAATCGATGTGGGTCACGTATGATATGACCCAGCTGACGAATAAATGCAGTGGCATTCAGTCCCACAAGATGAAATACCTCATCAAAGGAAACATCAAACATCGTGTCTGAATTCCATGATAAAATGCCACGACCAGGGCCTCTCTTGCGAGAGGAAGAAGCAATCGAGTATGGTCCTGTTGAAAACAATTTTATATATAATTTGACATATGTTATAAAGATATATATATATATATATATATGTATGTATGTATATGTTTATCAGTTACATAAAAAATAGATACAATGACATTCAAACATACCTCGACCCTGAGATGTAGATGTCTCATATGGATGATGTGGATCTACTTCCTCTTCCCTTGACATGCCTGCAGTCATAGAAAACATTAGTAAGGGGACTATCCAAAGTTTCCAAAAGATAAATTGGATTGTTCTTAAAAAAATAAAACTTGTACAATTGTTAATCAAACAAAAAGGGATTAAATAATTTGTTGTGAATGAACTTTAAAAAATCAGTAAGTTAACAAAACAGATATACAAATTATGTACAAAACCAATCAATGCATAGCCAAATTTCAGATTGAATTAATAAAAATTGAAGAATCACATGAACCAGATGAAGAATACCTCAATGGGAAGATACACCGACAATAACATCAATATACCAAGAGTTAAATCACCCTAAATATTTATAACTGAATAAACTTCCAAAAGTGAGGATTAAAACTTACAAGGATTTATAAAATGGTTAGATAATTTATGATATCCTAGGACATTCAATACAGAATAGTGGGAAAACAATTATAACTTTTATTAAGCATCAAAATCGACCGTTTATCCTTCAACATCCACTCTGACCCAATAAATATCTTCTTCATGTTGAACTATGGTATATTGATCAAGCTGTTGGGAAAAAAACGGAATAGTCTCGGGTTCATCTTCTTCAAATAAAAACACTCCTCGCCAAGTCATTTTGACAACAACTTGTCAACTTGGATTCGAAATCAAAGTAACGAAGAATACTTGTTCCACTTGTGATGTCAAAATGAAAGGTTCATTCTCAACTCGTTAATTTCTATTTAACATATAGATAAAATTCACCAATGAAAACTGATATTGATCGACTTTACATCCACACACTGGATCAACCCAATTACACTTTAACAATATGTACTTCAACCCGTGTGTGTATAAAACTTCAATGATGTATATCAATTGACAATAGTAATAACCATAATTGATAAATGGACAATTGATGCCACTTTTTTTTGTTTATCGTATTTCATCAACATCTTTAATGCAAAATCGAAAACCATTAGCATCTATAGCTTTATAATGACGAGATGTTATAGATAGACCCTCAGCCAGTTGGATAAATTCTTCAGTTAGCGTGGGGTCCCCTAACTCCCTCAGCTTATGAACCTTTAAAATTTATAAAATTCAATACTGATATATGAAAAATGAAATTAGTATAATACTTCCCTCATAATGAAAATCAATTTATACATACATAATCCTTGAACCAATCATGAAATGACGCATAATGAGATTGTTTAATTTGCAACTCAGTCACATGATTCATCTCTTATTTTATCTCATTAATGTGTTTCCTACAAATGATCACGTGATGTTTAAATGGTAAACTTATGCAAAAAAAACATGAAAAAGTTAAACAATAAAAGTGATAAGATACTTACTGCATTAATGGTGCAACTGATGGAGTATTGAACAAGATATATCGATGTGCTCGTATCCACTCGATGTTGTCCATATCAAATATGGTTCCTTCTCCAACTGAACCATCTTGAATCAGAGAGGGATTATCTAGTTTTGTTTCAACATCCATAAGACATTCTGCACAAAAAGTAGTACACTCATCCATCAAATAACCATTGGCTATTGATGCCTCCGGAGGAGCTCTGTTGCATACAAATTGTTTCAATGTACTCAAATAAGGCTCAATAGGATACATCCACCTGAATTGCACTAGACGAGCATCCATTACTTCATCAGTTAGTTGCACTTTCAAGTGGACCATAACATCGAAAAATGAGGAGGGAAATAGTTTCTCAAAGTGACAAAGTGTAAGTACAATTTAGTCCTGCAAACTTTTAAAATCACTCATTCATTGATTTATTAAACAAAAATATCTAAAAAAATTACTCATCTCAATCAATGGATGAACAACATTGGGGGATAAAAAATCAAAAATTGCGATTGGAATCAACTACTGAAGTAGTATGTGATTGTCATGACTTTTCATCCCTTGAAATGTCTTGCTCGTCAGATTCACACACTTTCAAAAATTAGAAGAGTAACCATCAGGAACCTTAAGAATCTTAAAAATGGAAAGAAATGTATCTTTCTCCTTTTTATTCATCATATACTATGCAACTAGCATATATGCCTTGTTTCCCTCAGCTAAATATAAATGAAACTGTTTCCTTAAACCCATTTCTTCTAAATCACGGAGTGCATTAACATAGTCCTTTGATTTTCCACTAACACCTAAAATGGTCCACAATATGTTATCACAAAAAAAAAATTCAATGTGCATGAAATACAAATTATACCTCAGCATGTTTGTTTTCCAATATGGAAGACTATAAAAAATACTTTTCTTTTTCCAATTGTGATTGCGCTACCTACCCGCAGTACGAATATTACATACTGGAGGAGCCACCAAATCCTGAATTTCGTATACCGTGCAGATGTTTTCTTCCTCAATCTGCGATAACATTTCAACTCATGTCATGATCTTTGGTGCTCGGATAAACTCTCTAGAACCATCAAATATCACTCTGTCCTTTCTGAACCTGTGCTAAGGGGGGAGAAAACGTATGTGACCCATGTATGCCCATTTTTTTGAATGTTTAATCCATACAGATTTTTTACTTTTATTGCAACAAGGGAAAGAAAATTCCCCTTTCGTACTCCAGCCTGATAAATTTTCATAAGCTGGGAAGTCATTGATTGTCCACAATAAAGCAACCTGCAGTTTGAACATTTCATTCGTTTCATAGTCATAAGTCATCAAACCATCTCCCCAAAATTCATTCAACTCATAAATCAATGGCTAAAGGTAAACATAAATCTTATCCCCCAGACTTTAAGGTCCATCGATAAGAGTAGAAAGTAATATAAATTTTTTCTTCATACAAAGCCATGAAGGAAGATTATACGAAACCAACACCACGGACCATGTGCTATGAGTTGCACCAACCATAGACTTGAATGGATTGAAACCATCTGCTATCAATCCCAATCAGACATTACGAACATATTTAGCAAAGTCGGGATGTCTCTTATCAAAACCCTTCCATGCATGAGAGTCTGTCGAGTGGGTAAACATATCACTTTCATGAACTCTTTTTGTATGCCATATCATTAAATTAGAAACTTTAGATGACATAAAAAAATCTTTTCATCCTCGGTTTAAGGGGAAAGTAATGCATTTTATTTACGGAAATTAGTTTCACTTGTATCGCAATCTGACATTGATGAGTCTGGTTTCCCCTATTCTCTTTCCACCTGGAAGCACCACAAACCGTACAAATATCCAAATGGGCAGTTTCCTTTCTAAACAACATACAGTTGTTTGCACATGCATCTATGGTCTCATATGTAAAACCTAAGTTCTCTATCAACTTAAGAGCATGGTAATATGACTCTAGAATCCTAGTGTCGACAGGAATAACCTTTCTCAATAACACCAAAATCATGTTGAATGATGATTCTGATCAATGATTCAAAGTCTTAAAATGCAACAACTCCACGATAAACAACAGTTTATTATAAGAAGTACATCTAGGATATAATTTTGTTTTTGCAACATCAAGTTATTTATAAAACCTCCTCGAATCATGATCTGCACCAGAGCAAAGATTTAGCTCACTGGTCTCAAGATTCTAGATGTTAATTCCTTCAGGATCCAACCCACGTACCATTTCAGTAAGCATTTCATGCATTGGATCATTCATCCTTACATCAACATCCATCTTAACTGCATCTCTATTTTGACAGCGAACATATTCTTCTCCATGATGAGTCCAACTCTTAGAATTTTTTAGAAATCCATTAAAGAATAGGTTCTCCCTCACAACATCTCTTGTGAATTGATATCTGTTAGTACATTTTCTACATGGAAAACTAATATAGTCACTTTAAAATCCTCTGGTGAAGTCAATAAACTGCATAATTTCATTGAAATATTCTCTAGACGTTTGATTTGGAAGATCAATCCAACTATTATCCATAATAATATCTGTATAACAAACATTTACACAATACTTATTACATTTTCATTTTTCAAATCAACTATATTTAAAATAAATACTAATCAATTGTTTGTGAACCATTGATAAAATAATAATGTAAGTTAAAGCCCATATCATACCTGATTGCGCTACAAACTTGGAAGGGAGGGGAGCAGAAGGCGGTGCTGCGAGGGAGAGGAGAGGCAGCGAAGGGGAGCCGGAGCCAGAGGTGATGTGGTGAGGGAGGGGATGGGCGGTGGTGGGGAGCCGGAGGAGAGGAGGCGGTGAGGTGGCGACGGTGCAGCGAGGGTGGGAGGACGAGGGAGGGGACTAAGGGCAGTGGGGAGCTGGAGTGGATGGGCGGCAGCGGTGAGGGGACGAGTAGAGACCGTACATGGAGGGAGGGGACCAGATGGCGATGGTGTGGCAAGGGAGGGGATAGTGAGGAAGGGGACGGGTGGCGGTGGTGCGGTGAGGGAGGGGGACGAAGAGGGAGTGGATGGGGGTTGGCGGGGATCTGGAGCAGAGGGCGGTGAGGGGACTGGGGACGGGCAGCTAGGAGTGGTTGTCTGGGGGGTTGTCCGGGGTGCGGAGGGCTATTCGGGGTGCGGGGGGCCTGTCCGGGGTGCATGGGGGTTGTCCGGGATGCGGGGGGGCTGTAAGAGGTGTGGGGAGGGTTGTCCAGGGTGCGGGGGGGCTGTCTGGGGTGGGGGGTTATCCGGAGTGGGGTGGTTGTTCGGGGTACGGGGGGTTATCCGGGGTGCGAAGGGGCTGTATGGGGTGGGGTCTGTATGGGGTGGGGGGGAGGGCCAAGGGGGCGGAGGGCCTAGGGTGGAGGCTAGAGGCCGGAGGGTAGAGGGGTCGGAGACCGGAGGGGGCGGAGGCCGGAGGCTGGAGGGTGGAGGCCAGAGGGCGGAGGGATGCCGAAGGGGATGGAGGGCAGGGCGGAAGATGGCCAGAGGGTAGAGGGCGGCCGGAGGGCAGGCGGAGTCGGAGGGCAGAGGGTGGAGTGAGGGCAGAGGGCGGAGGGTGGAGTGAGGTGAGGGAGGCGAGCGGTGGAGGGCGGCGAGGGTGCACGGTGACGGGGTAGGGTGCGTGGGGGAGGGCAGAGGGTGAAGACGGGGGAGGGCGCACAGTGAGGTCGAGGTCAAGAGAAGAGGGCTCTTGGGGGTGGGGCAGGGGGGGACGAAGCCCCCTTTTTTTTGGTAATTCTCAGCGACCTCCATAGGCGGTTGCCCGTGTCAAGGGGATTCAAAGCCCAATATTGTAGTAGTTCTACCATCCTGAGAAATCCTATGTATCTGGTCACACATGCTCTAATGTTGGATCCAGGTAGGAACACTTTGGGATATTCTCAACATGGATAGGGTTTTAATCGGTGTTGGAGAGTTTTTTAACTAGTTATAACTTTTTTATCATTTTACCTCTTAGATCAGTTAGAATATTGATGCTCCTATTATCTCTTAAATATTATATGTAGGTATATAAAAACAAGTAAAGGATAAAAAATGATATTTTTATCTTTTTTACTACTCAGTAATAGTATCTAGTCCTTTATGTGTATGGTGATGATCATCACATGTCTTCTCCACTATAATGAGTTACATGTTTACAGTGGTTTTTCTAGAAAAAAAATCCTTATCAAAAGTGTGTTTCAGTATACTTTAGTAGGGGTAAGAAAATAATATTAAATATCTATAATACTAATAACCTTGAAAACCTATAGCTCCTTGGTGGAAATTTATGCTACCTTTGTAGACAGTATTTGACTTCTTCAGCTACTTTGTGACACTAAGAAGGTCTTATATCTATTGAGACTTATATATAATGTCATGGTGTTGCTTTTTTCACTTTATTATTATCTTACTTGTACATAAGCACACAAGAAAATATTATTATTCACAATATTAAATAGAAATATACTATTATTACACTACTTTCAAGACTTGTTCTTCTCATATTATTTTCTTATATTCTTATTTAATATGGAACATGTCCTTCTGATCCTTTAATCTGATATTTTTCAATCAATGCAAGTTCTTCCATTGACAGTTTATCCGATCTCATCTTCTACACCCTATCTGTATGATACCACCTGACAGGAAAGATCTATATAGTATTACTTTTCCACTAATATCCTTCTTTGATCAGTGATTTTTTGCTCGATCTTGTTCTTTTTCTTGGTCTGGTTCACCTACTCAATCTGGCACCTCTTTGTTCGCTACTTCTACCCAGATGAGAATTGATCTCAAGATTCATGGTTGGAACTTCTTTACGACTCTTCAATTCTCCATCATTATGCACAAATACAACAAATACTTCAAAATGTAGCAATAAAAACATCTCAACACCTTTTCAAACCTTTATATAGGCCTCAATTCACCAAAGACTAAGGGTGAATTTTTCATGTTCAAATTCAAACTTCCCACTCAAATTTTGTATATTCCTCTCAAATATTTCAGTGAATTGACTAAATTTAAGCATCCTAAAATATAGGAGTAAATATTATTTTTAGGAACTCTCCTTAGATCTTGGCATCAAATTTATTCTTCAAAACTCCTACAATCTCATCTAAATTCATGGTTCTTCCCTTCATTATTATTGAATCATTGAACAACTATCTCAACATCATCATAAAAAATTACCTTATGAAGACTTTGTTAATACCTTTAAATCATCCATCCAATAAACTTCATAACAATTCTGGGCATTCCTTCAAAATATAATTGGATCATTTCTTATCTAATGTTTCTCCACTTAGTAATATTCCATCTGGTAAGTCTGATATGTTCCATTTTCTCATATCTCATCAAGTAACTTCTTATGATGAATCCTTTTAACTCCCTTTCCACCTTATCTTACATAGCCATTTCTCTGACCAGCAAATTTGTAAGAGTTTATCAAATACCTCCTTTATCTGATGACTATATAATCAATCCATGAAATTCTATCAAAAATACTTTCACAAGGATCTTCCACTATCTAAGGGTTTCTCATATGTGTGTCAATTTTACTACGTCCGATGAAACTTCTATCTGGTGGATTTGTAGAACTATGTCCAATGAATTTTTAATACTCTGTATAATTTATTCATAACACTTTATTTTATGACATCACTCAAATATGTTTTATGATTCCTTTTCATGAAAACTTCAATATGATGAACGTCACTTGAAAACCTATATCTAATGAATGCATATGAAAACCACTTGTCTGATGACTTCACAACAATTCTTCTATCTGAAGACCTTCTTTGGAAACATCTTCATTCAATAGTCTTCACATATTTTCTCAATCTGATGAAATTTCTTGAAACCTATACTCGATAATTTGAATTCTTCTATCCCATAGAGTATTCCTAATGACTTATAAATTTCATATTACAGACTTTATACATTCTTTGGTTGGATATAACCTTGTCAGTAGCTTCCACAATACTTCTTAACTTGATCTTTATACAAGTACATCAATTAGACTTTTCATAGATCTTTATAAAACCTCAGTCATCACTTAAAAATATTTAGGAACCATAGTTACACTTAGTTATTCCAAAACTCATAATAATCATGACTTGAACATTTCATAGTTGTACCTTTGAAGGGTAACATCAGTCCACAAAAAAATCACAACTCTTTCTAGCATGAAATTTTTATAATCTCATGTCAATCTCTCCTCTTGGACTTAAGGATCACGAGAACTTTCATTGATCGTGATGTTTGGTATATTAATAGAAGAAAAGAATTTCCATATTTACCACTCTTTCATAGATGATTTTATTCTTACTAACTTTATATTGAATAATAAGCACAAGGCATTTTTATGTTCAAACAATAAGGAATATATCACTAATCATCAACTGATATAAGTTTATCTAATCATTCTCTGCCTGATGTAAATTGTGAATCTAATCAATCAAAAAATTGGTTTCACCTTTCATCTGATCACCTTAATACACTATACTCTACCTATGTCTGATGATCTTAGCTTTCTCAATTCATTTATTACATACTTCTCCATTTTTTTGACTCCACCTTCTTCATTTGGTAATATTTTATTTGGAAACTTCCCAAGAAAACTTCAAATTTTTTATATCAAATGTTCTAATCCAACAATATTAGAACATGTTGTTGACATTATAAACATATAATCAATCATCATAAGTTAAACTCAAATTTTTCAAATAATTTTTAAGTATTAAATAATATTTAAGTAACATGTATATCTCAAATTATCCAAAGGAAAGAACACCATGTAACTTCTTCTTAGATAACAAGACTCGAGTTCTTCTTCTATTCTTCATCCAATCATCCAAGTTTCATCAACTTCATTACCAAACTCGAGTACTTAAATAGAACATTTAAGAATTTATTATTTATTACAACTGCAACATATTGATAATAATTAATCGTATTTTATTTACAACCATTAGAAACCATTGATAAGAAATAAAACTCTCACCCAAAGTGGGATCTACAATCTCCCTCTTTGTATTTATTAGAAATACCTTCAAAGTTTATTTTAAATAAATATGTTAATATATATCTTAATTCTCTCTGTTTATTTTTCTTCCTTATATTTCCTTTACTTTTAAAAACATTTATTTCACTTTCTCTCCCCCTTATTGTTAAAAAATAAAAAGTTCATGGTACAAAGGTTATCAGTTCATTATTAAACAATGTTTCATCCATCATTTCACTCTAATCCTATGTGATCCTTGATCAGTATAGAAAACAAGAATATTTAATTTATATAAAAAAGTTTTAATTTATAAACTAATCTTTATACCTCAGGAAATAAAGACTTGAAATCTTGTCTTCAAGGTTTTCCCACTCATATTTTAGGCTGAAGATACAACTTTATATATGAAACATTTTTAAGGTAGATCAACCTAAAACTCCTGAGCTTACTTCAAAAAATATATTAAAAACATTCATGTACAACTAAAAAGATAAAAATATTTAGTGGAATTTAATACTTACACTTTTCTTATGTCACTTTTTAATTCAATTTCTCCCCATTTTTATTAATTTTTTTATTTTTTTAACCAAGTATGATAAATTAAGAAATAAATATCATTTCCAATGTCATTTATTTAGGTAAATTACAAAAAATAGATTTATAAGGGATGATGATTCTGATATCAAATTCATCATACTCCATTTTTAACCCACTAAAGAAGAAATTTCTTACAATATTCATAATTATGAATCTATTCAATAGATTTGATTTAGGAAATTTATTTTGATAATACAAAAAAATGGATCTTACTTTTTTGGTTGTCTATACTTTTAAAAATTTCCACATCTTTACAAAGGATGGTCTTTTTCAATATATTCCTTCGGAATTTAAAATGTAATATAAAATAAAGATGGTATATTCTTTTACTTTGTTATCATGTGTTGACATCAACCACTTTAACTTCAACAAGTATGATCCACTTATACGATTTCCAATAAACCAACTTAGGAAACATTCTAGGATGAAATCTTCCTTAATGAATGTTGTCCAAGGTTGACATTCATTTCACTATCTCAGGTTCTCCCCTGAGATTATGATTCATATTCAATTACCTATTATGAAGATATAAATAAAATAAATATAAGTAAAGGGAATAAGGTGTCTCTTCCTTGCTTTATCAATGTGAATAGAAAGGTTGAGATAGTTTTCTCAACCAAGTTAATTCATCTCCTCTGGTCTTCATGCTTGTACTTATGAACTTCAATTCTGATTTATCTTGGGGTAGTATGGATCTTTTCATGTTCAATTATACTTTTTGTAGAGAAGTTTTATTCTTAACAACCATCATGTATGATGAATTATTAATCCTTTTAAGGACTTATTCTTGTTCTGGTAGAATAGTTAAACAAACTTTTTCACTATGTTCATCTTTCTTACAAATCTCATACAGAACATCTTTAACACAATAGTTTTCTTGTATTTAAATCCTCTCATGATCTTTAAATTAATCTTTTGGAATATTTTCTTTTCCTTTTTCACTATCCTTTCCTTGTTCTTCGCCTATTTTCTTTATTCACACCAAATATTCTAGCCAGATTACTAAAATAACATTGGGTACATTGGAAAAAAGTTTGTGTCATTCAAATGGATTCTTATGAGTGTCATCCATTTTATTAGTTCTTTTATATAATTAACTTTTCTAAAACTTATTATATTTGGAATACAAGGACTTATTATATTTATTACTTGATATCATCTTGGGAGAATTTTTGTTTACAACATTCTTCTTATTACTTCTAAAGGTTTCTTCTTCTTTCTTCACAAAATTACATGGAATTATTTTCTTATCTGGTTTTGATACAAATCGAGATAATCATGTACCAACCTTGTGAACACAACCACTGTATACATCATAATAAATTTTAAGACTTCCAAATCTTTTTGAAGTATACATATTTTTATTAACCTCTAGGTGTTACTTCTTTATCTCCAACTTGCAATGCTTTGGAATGGGCTTCCTTTATTAGTTAACATTTATAGGATTACACCAATAATATAATGAAAAATACCTAAATTTTTTGTAGCACCAACACTGAACCACAAACCTTGATCTTCTTATATATTATGTTTGTTGTTTTTGGGTCTTCTTAACAAATCATTTGGCGCTTCATGGGGAATGATATTACACCCTAATATTCTTATCCACCCTAGATAATATGGTATAATATTCATTTTTTTATCTATACTTTTACTTTTTTTCATACTACACTACTGAAGAAAATAGTTTTAGAAACTAAATATCCTTTATGATGTTTTGTTTTAAAAGATTTTTTTTAATTAATTTTTTGTAAATGATTTTTTTTGTAAAACAGGTGAAAGTTATTAAATGAGTTTACCGAGTTGCATAAAAAAATGTGTAAAGGATAAAATATTGGAATGTTGGAATGTTTTATAACTTTCCAACTAAGGAATATAAAAAGATGAATTTTTTGTACAGAGAGTTTCAGAAACAAAACATTTAGACTGAGAAACTATAAGATAGATGGAAGTTTTAAGTTTCTAAAATTCAATGAATTACAACCCCACTATCGATCCGACACACTTTCCAGAGGGAAGTTTCGTAATAAGTTTTTATTAGATAATCTAATATTGTGAAAATCATTTAGTTTTTGAAAAACATGAGAATATGAAGATTCTGGTTTTTAGTCAAAATGATAAGGAAGATTTTTTATAAGAAGCTACAATGTCGCAACATTACTTATATGAAAAACCTGATTGGACTGATCTACGAACTGACCATACGAGAGGGTGGTTATTGGATGGAACAAATAAGAAGCATAAGAAACACTTTATCATACAAAGATTTATAAGAATCTCTGAAGTGGTTATTATAACAACCCTGCTCTGTATTACACATCAATACATGTTTTATTACACTTAATACAACCTAAATATTGAGGGGTCTAGTGTATTTTGTAAATTAGGTACATTATATAAAAACTTAAAACATTAAAATTAACATATTTATTGAAAACTTCTTTAATATGACCAAAACATTCTTTCATACATAATAATGCATGACATAACCTGAGAAGAATTATAGAAAAGGGGTGAGCTATAAATCCCAATAAGAAAATAAAAAAGGAATAACATGAGTAACACAATACACAATAGAAAATAGGCATATCAATGGATCATAAAAATAACATGAATAATAAGGAATCATATATCATGATAATCATAACATGGGAAATATCGTAATAACTTAAAAAACTGCATTATAAACATAGGTCAAGGCTAAACCCACCAATACATCATGGTGGAGAAAGTCCTATAAACTAATCAGGTAAAACCCCTATCCCAACATGATGTATCATGATACTAAACATTACCCAATGCATTGGAGCACTATCAAGGTGCACCCTATGTAATCATTTCATTCTCGTGCCTAATTGTGTCACATAGATCATATAACATTGACTCGTTCAACATAATAATTTATCCCAAGATCTATGAAGGTTTAATAAATACATGTAAGTCTCCTATAAATAAGTATATGTGCATAAAGATGAATACCCTTGATAGAAAAATGGGTATGGTATTCACTTCACAATTATTTTGGCATGGAAAATCCCAGTGCAATTTCGGCAGCATAACGGCGACGTATAGAAATTCATAAAATGGGTTAATGAGATATAAATGGGTATCTATTCCTTTATAAATTACATGGATAGTAAAAGGGACATTTAATTAAATTCCCTAATATAATTAATTGGAAATAGAAAGTGTAACATAATAAAGAAACTTGAATAAATAGGATAAAGGAAAGAAACCCTACAAAATTCTGACATGGTAACGGGTGTGCATAAAGGTTAGTAGGAGAGATAAGTGAGAGTATTAGGGTATATCATTATTTAAAAATAAAATTTATATTAAGGGGGATATGTAATAACATATCCCAATATAATCAAATGGAAATTAAAATACATAACATTAAAAATATTTCTTGATAAAAGAGAAGAGTAGAGGATGAGGTTCCCTTACTTGAGTGCATGACTGAAAAGGTTTGGGAGGGGATTTATGAAATATTGGGGAGCCTTGGTAGGAATATAGGGAGTATATTGTAGAGTTTATTAATGATCCAAGTATTTTTAGTGAAGATAAATGGGAGCTTAGGTGGGTTTATATAGGAAAAGAGGGGGATGTCTTTATTAATCTGGTTTTGGACACTGCATAATAAAATATTCCAAACCACAAACTATCCCATGGGTTTTTCCCAAGGTTTATAAAATAGGGGAGTGGTTTACATAATTTTATAGTTAAAAGGAAAGAAATTATTAAAATATTACCCTTGGTGATGTGGATGTGAGTCACACCCTTAAAGAAATGATTTTAAAATATTAAAATATATTGTAAGTCTTGGAGGATTCATAATGGCTTTAAAAAATAATTAAAATAAACTTAAAATAATATTATTTTAAAGGTAAAATAAATATTTGGATGAGGATACATTTTATAGTATTTATTATGTCACTGTTGGTTCATTATGATGTCATAAAACACACTGTATATTTCTATGGTATTTAATTTCTACCTAAAAATTCGACTCTCGGAAAATTATGAAAAATTCAACATTAGATAATTTTGACATCCTGATTTCAAAATTAATATTCATTTTATCTAAATAATTTTCTAAATATGTGAATTTTTTCTTTTCAAATAAAAAATGACATTTAATAAAAATCACGAGTTTTTTACAATGACTTTTTTTTGAACCCCTATAAAAATTATATTTCACTTCATAAAAAATATATAATCATTTATATTTAATAAAAATATTTAATAATAATATTTTAAAATATTATTTATTTCAAAATTCTATTAATTCAAAAATTCAGTAATTGAATTTGAATATTAACCAAAAATACATTTTTTGCTTTATTGGATCAAAAACCAAAATCATTTATAAAGTAAGAATTATAGGATGAAAATATATTCATTATTATATAAAAAATAATGTACATTTTTCATAATTCTAGGTTCTTGATACATATTCCTTTAATACACCTGCATACGCCCTATGAGCAGGGTGTGTAGAGGTGGGTCTTTCATAGATCCGTTCAGCGAACATGGTTTGGGTCATGATCTCGATGATCTTGAACTTATCTTGTAAATATTTTCACTCGTGATTAATTTATTGGATCTCATATTGGGACTCATTTAGGGAAAATCCTATAAATTCTACCTCCCTCATAAGCTTTGATAAATGGGATTCAAAGGGTACGATCCAACTAGTTGAGGTCATCACTTCCTTTATCTATGATAATTAGATTTGTTAAAACCTAATATTTATACTAGTCATGTGATCACTATTCAATGGATATATTATCAATGGTAAATATACATAACGATAATTTAAATCCAATTAGATATAATAAAAAAAATAAGTACATGTGTTTTCTATAACCATAAGACATTTAATTAAATCAAAAGGTAGAATTTTATTCATAACAGTTCTGGTCGTTACAATATTCCCACCTTTAGAAATTTCACCATATAAATTTTCTTTTCTCACACTAAAATAGATGAGGGTAACTCTGCTTTATCACTTCCTATAGTTCTCATGTTACTTCTTCAAACTTTTGGTTTTTCCACTGCACTTTGACTGGGGGAAATATCTTATTTCGTAAGACTTTTTCTCTACTATCTAATATTTTCACCAACTTCTCATCATAGGAAAGTTGATTCTCTAATAGTACCACCACTAGATTCAGTACATGTGATGGTTCTAGTCTCTACTTTCTTAATATGGATACATGGAATAAATCAGGTACTTGAGATAGGCTTGGTGGGAGTGCTAGTTGATAGGCCACTGCTCGGATATGATCAAGGATCTTAAAAGGGTCGATGTACCTAGGACTCAGCTTTCCCTTATTCCAAAATCTCATCACTTTCTTCTTTAAATATATTCAGAGGAATTTTTTTTCCCCAACATCAAACTCTAGGTCACTTTGATGATTGTCATCATAGCTCTTCTGTCGACTCTGAGCAGCTTTGATGTGCTATGGAATGATCCCATCCTTCTGCACCATTTCTTTGACCATTTCATGACCTATAAGTTTCCCTTCCCCAACTTTATCCCAACATGCCGATGTTTTTCACCTATTCCCATAAACGGATTCATAGGAATTCATTTGGATGCTCGAGTGGAAACTATTTTTGAAAGAGAAATCAGCAAAAGGAAGATGTCGGTCCCATATGCCTTTGAAATCCATTGAGAAACCTATCAACATGTCCTCATGTGTTTGGATAGTCCACTCAGATTGGACATCGGTTTGAGGTTGATAAGATTTACTAAATTTTAGCTCAGTGTTTAGAGCATGCTGGAGACTTTTCCAAAATTTAGTGGTGAATCTTGGATCTTGAACGTAGAAAATTGATAGCGGTACTCTGTGCAGCAATACCACCTCTTTGATATATATCTATTCCATTTAGACTAGTGAGAAATCCTCTTTAATTTCAATGAAGTGTTCAGTCTTTATAAGATGATACACAACAATAGAGATATCATTTTTCCCTTTGATATCTTTGGAGTTCCGGTGACAAAGTCCATGGTCATGTTTTTTC
Organism: Viscum album; assembly: GCA_963277665.1. Lineage (NCBI taxonomy): Eukaryota > Viridiplantae > Streptophyta > Magnoliopsida > Santalales > Viscaceae > Viscum > Viscum album. The sequence goes on from OY728161.1 coordinate 1,838,189,456, forward strand.
ATTTCTATGTTAGTATGGGTAATGGTCCCATTATCCTCTTAGACTTCTTCCTTTTAGCCTTCACCTGCTGACATACAAGGTACATTGATATATTATCAGTGATCTATTTCTTTATGTTCTCCCACCAATAGTTTTCTCAGAGATCTCGATACATCTTTGTGTTTCTTAGGTGAATGTAGGATGTCGAAATATGTGCATCATCCAATAGTTCTCTATTTAACTCATGATTTGATGGAACACATAGTCTTGACCAAAATATCACAATTCATTCTTTATTCACATTTAACTTTGATTTTTTCCATTTTCTTTTAGTTTCCACTTTCTTCTAAATTCCAAAATCATCTTTTTGAGCATCCTTTAACCTTTCAAGAAGATATGTTTGATAAATAATTTGTGAAAGGATTGATGATGTTTATTTATTTATGATCTCCATGTAACACCCTGAGACTTTATAATGTTTATATATAAGTTTAATTTTGTTTCATTCTTTATTTTTATACAACACCATGTTAACCTTATGCTACACACTACTATGAGTTGGCTTGCATTACACATGAGGACCACTTTTAACGAAAAACAATATATTAAAAAAATATTATTATAATATAAAACCTAGCCGTTAAATTAGCGGTCACCAATGGAATTAACCAAATTTTTAATTTTTATATTCCATATAATTTTACCATTCATCTTATTTAATTTCTAGACATGATATGGGAACAATTTCAATTTTTTGAAGTATTTTTTAGAAAATGGAGTTTTTCCACCTTTTGATGGAACACCCAATTTAAATTCAATATTTGACAATTTTATATATTCAATTTGACAAAATAAACATAATCTTTAGAATAGGGACATAAAAATTCAATTTTGATGAATTTTTGAAATTTTTTGAAAAGTTTCACATTTTGATGAATAGTGAAAAATACTGCATTTTAATTCAAAACTACCTTTTCATCTAAATTATTTATATTGTTATATTATAATTTTAATTGGTTTTAAAGTATAATTAGATTATTTTTTATTATTTAATATAATTCAGTTAATTGTAAATATTTTCACATTAAAATTGGATATAAACACGTGTCAATCTTTTAATGATTTTTTCTTTTAAAAAAACATTTTTTCTCATTTTGCCAATGTGAATTAATTTTAAATTAATACTACAAATTATGTGTTTTGAATTTGGAAACATGGATTCCATATTTGGAATCATAAGGTCTAGATTATTTAAATACGTCCCTTATATTTTTGGACAGTATGAATAGTAACTTTAGTAATTATTTTTATTTACCACGATTAAAGGGTAAATCATGTAAAAAAGGTAAAAATAATATTATAATAATATAAAAAAAACCATAAAACTTGTATCTTATTTATTATGAAACTTATAAATTTTAATTTAAAGTAGAGGAAAATATGTTTTAAACATGTATCTACTTGATAAAACAATTTTTATATGGGGTTATATAAGTGATCTCTGAGATTATAAATAGTATTTAGAAATATATAATTATTAAATACATCATGGTTATTTATTTATAATTTTTATTAATTAAATAACTAAACTTATTTGTGACACAATGATGATATAATAATAGATTTATTAATGAAAGAATCAAATAAATGATATTATAAATTATAAAATAAATATTTTTTGAATTATTTGATATCATAGATGAATTTTGTGGATGAATATGACATGTAAGGATCGATTTAATGTATTTTTTTTAATTAATAAATTTTTTATGAATTTTTTAAAAAGACAAGTAAAAATAGAGTCAAAATTGATATAATTCATAATATAAAATATAAAATAGTTTATTAAATGTTAAAAATTTTCTAAAAATATAATATTTTACCACATGGTTAGGATAATTCCTAATATTTCATAAATGACACTTTTTTGGTTATTTTACATGTTATGGTAATTACATTAACACACAAAGTATAAATAACATGGTATCATGGTAAGATTGAAAAGGATAAAATAAGAGTTAAACCACGAAGATAAGGATTAAAAAAAATATTCAAAAATGTTATAATTTTAATTGGATGATGGTTATTCGACCCAAAATCATTTTATCTTTAAAATTTTTGATTTTGGGACCATTTTTAACCAAAAAATAATTTATATTAATTTAATATTTCTAGAGTTTTCTAAAGGGACTCCCACCTCTCTTATAAAAGGGAACTTCTCTTTATCTTTAATTCACACCTCTAAAGCCATTTGTTGAGTCAATAAGGTTTTCCTTATAACTTTTCCATTCCTTCTTATTTTGAAAATCACAAACACCTTATCCTTAAGAAAAATTGTTTTTATAAGGAAAATCTCTTTTATAAGAAAAATTATCCTTATCATATTTTCATCTAGATTTTTCTTAAGTATGATATTCGGATTCAATTCTTTTTTCTCGGAATTGCTTGAAACTTTGATATGAAGTATTCTGTTTTAGGATCCGGATTCTGGATAAGAACTGTGATAAAGTTTCACTCCGAAATCCAGAATGAGAACTGTGGTAAAGTTTCATTCCGAATTCCAGATACAGTTTTAAGCCAGATTCAGGATACGAATTCTTATGAAGTTCGATGACGAATTCTCATTACAAATTATGATGAGGAATTCTCACTACGATTTCTAATGAGTAATTCCCATTATGAATTCTGATGAGGAATTATCACTACGAATTCTAATGACCAACTCCCATTCCGAACTCTCATTCCGAATTCTCTTACTAAACAGAATCTGATTATCTTTGTTTTATAAACTCTGAATATATTCAGACTCCGAAAATTATTTTTTGTTAGAATCCGAACCTTCAATCTGAAGCTTTCATTCCGGTCTTTTGAGTTAGAATTAAAACGATGTCGTACATTCTGTTACACTTGTTTTGTTATAAAACGATGTCGTCTATTTTGTTATAAACTAACCATTGTCTATGTGACACATGTACAAGTCCCTCCGATCTTTAAGGAAAATATGACCGTTGGAGAAGGAGCCGACCTTACCTATAAATAGGATCTCATTTGAAAGAGCTCATAACACACAACAACGATTTTTGACATTGTGCATACATGCTGTTGAAGTGATTTCTAGAGAGAGAGGCTCTTATTAACTCTCAAAGCTTCGTGTGACTCCGAATGTTGGTGATTACATTCGAGGACTTCTGGGGATAGGAAGACAGAGGTGCCGACTACCTTGAAGTTCGAGGGCTTCCTTGCTGAGGAAGACAGAGGTTTCCAACTACCTTGAAGTTGAGGGATTGTGGGGATAGCAAGACAGAGACACTCCGATCTTCGTATCGAGGGCTTACCCTGGTGTGGGTAAGACAGACTTGCTTGAAAGTATAAATCAAGGGACCTTTATCCAAGGTTGTTGGATACCCTTCTTTTTGGGATAAAAGACTATTATCTTGTTACTTGTAGTTCTACTACTTGTTTATTTTCACTATGCTTTGTATTATAAGGAAAGTATAACTTTCTTATACTTCCTTACTTGTACTCTATTTCATTTAGATTATATATGCTTTAAGGTAGAATCTCATATTGTAACTTTTGTTAAGTTTCAATTTCCAGAACCATATTTCCAGAACCTACTTTCGGAATCTCTTTCCAAGTTTGCATTCGGTGTTAGAGGTGTTGTGAATTTGCTTAGTTTAGCTTTGTTAAACTTAGCCCTTTCCTTTGCTTAAGGAAAACATAGTTATTTGTAACTAACTTTAAAGGTTCCAAAGGAATTTTTAAAGTATACAATTCACCCCCCCTCTTGTATATTGAGCATCTACATCACTATTTCGATCCTACAATTGGTATCAGAGGTTGAAAACCTCATACTCTATACCAATCCTACAATTGGTATCAGAGGAGGTCTCTGAAATACTTATACTTACGAATAAGTTTTTCTAGCTCACTTTTTCATTCCGAACTTTTTCATTCCGAACTTTTCCATTCCGAACTTTGTTATTATGAATCTGTTCTACTAACAAGTTTGTGTGTCGAAGGTTATTTTTAGTATGGCAGGAATTAATGTTGGTTCAATTGATATTCTGAATCCTACAAGACCACCAATCTTTGATGGTAATGATTATGAGTACTGGAGAGATCGAATGAAGACTTTTGTTATCAATACTGGAGTAGACAATTTTGTTATGCTTACTGGTGATTATAAAATTCCTGACAAGGAAGTTAGAACTTTCACTAACTAGGAAAAGCAAAAATATCAACTCAACTATAAGGTACACAATACTTTACTGTGTTCAATGACTAGAAATATATATAGCCAAATTTCTTCTTGTGAAGCAGCTAACTGTATCTGGAAGAAGTTAGAGGTTACACACTTTGGAACTTCTAAAGTGATTGAGACCAGAAGAGCTATGCTTAGAGCTGAATATCATGGCTTCAACTTTCCTTATGGTGAACCAATCTGTAAAGTTCAACAGAGATTTATGACTATCGTAAACAGCCTACAGTCTATAGGAGAGAAAGGTTTAGACGATGAAGCTCTTGTGGATAAGATAATTGATATCATGCCTAATGAGTGGGAATCAAAAAGAACAGCTATAGATGAGAACAGGAAAGTGACTCAGATTTCTCTTGATGAGCTTTTTGGAACTCTTCTCCAACATGAAACCAGAATGAAGAGAGATGCTGACAACATCAAGAAGAAAAATGGAAATGGCACTGTTTCTTTCACAACAACATCAAATCATATGAAAGCTAAGACTCCTGAGAGAGTAACCAGATCTAATTCTAAGAAGATGGTATTTCAATCAGATTCTAGTGAGAGTGAAATATCAGAAAATGAATTAGTAAATCTTGCTCGATGGATGAACAAGATAGCTGGCCAGAGAAATTTCCAATCCAAGTATAAGAAAAAGGAAAGTAAAGATAAGAAAGATGGAGAAGTTACTTGTTATGAATGCAAGAGAGCTGGACATATAAGACCAGATTTCCCTATGCTCAGAAAGAAAGATAGGAAAGAAAGACATTCAGACAGGAACAGAAAGAAATATTATAAAGCAAAAGCTAAGAAAGTTCTGAAAGCTAATGACACCTGGAGTGCCAGTGGTTGTGACTCTTCAGATGAATCTTCTGATTATGAATCTTCAGGACAAAAGAATCTTGGTCTTATAGCCATATTACCTATTAATAATCATTGTCTTATGGCTAAGGTACGAAATGCTGAATCATTGACCAATGTTTCTTTAAATTCTAATGATAGTAAGTATTATGACTCTTCTGATGAAGAATCATCTTCTGATGAAGAAAATACTTTACCTACTTATGAAGAAGTCTCTAGGTTTGCTGAACTTCTTGAGATTGACAATTCTAAACTCAATAAAAAACTTGATAAGGCAAACTCTAGGAATTCTATTCTTACAAAAGTGATATCAAATCTTTCTAAAGATCTTGATAAGAAAAATGCATATTTTGAAAGTATTTCAAAAAATATTGAGGAAGTAAGTGATAAAACACTATTTTATTTAATATTTTATTGATAATAAATGATATAATTTCCTCACATTGTGTTAAATATGTTTATTTATAAAATATTTGGGATTTGATCATTCATTTGAAAATTTGGTGAAAATTCCAGTTTTACCCTTAATAGTGCACTGTAGTATTTCGAAGCTAAATATTTTTATGTTTATTATTTGAATTTGATATTTTGTAACAGTGTTCCTAACTTAATTATCTACAACTTTTATTCAGGACACTAAAGCTAAAGAGTTCATTTGGTTGTTGAAATTGGGTCATGAAGTCAAAGTTGGGCTGGGCTCGCCAGAATGGAGAAGGTTCTGTATTTGGGCCATATCCTCTACATACGGGTTTGGATTGAGCCCAAATTTTGAGGAAAGCTCGGGGACATGATGTGGCACAAATCATCCTTCTGGAAGGCCGGTCAATTCACGCGTTTTGGAGGTCAAATGGGCGGTGCAAGTTTCATTAAAATATTTGGCCGAGATTTTGCATTCACACTTGAAACCACTTTAAACCTAGCCTCCCCTCCACTCTATAAATTAGTGATCTTCTCATTTGGAGAGGCTGGTTCGTGCATTGGGATATTGGAGGCAGAGGAGAATTGGTTTCAACCAAATTCTTCAACCATTGTAAGAGAGGTAGCTCTTGAAGCAAGGATCCTCTCATCGAAGCCTCCTTCTCTCCTTCATGTTGTAATTGTTTTGTTTGTGTAATAAACTTCTTTGTTCTTCTTTTATTTCTTCTCTTTTCCTCTGTTTTATTTAAATTTATTCTTCTCTTAATCTTCCTCTTGGGGCTGGAATTCTTGAGTAGAAGCGATATTGGGTTATACCCATTATAAACCTTTGCACATGCAAAACGCTTCTACGATGATTACGCCACCCATGGAAGAGTAGTCTTTTAGTAATCGATCTATCTTCTACCCTCTTCATTTAATTATTTTGAATCAATGAGCTACTTTAATTCACTTAATATGATCCATGAATTGTGTTTTTAAATTGTAAGAAACTAAGCAAGCAATTGAACAATTAACACAAAAACACGCGAGGTCGGGATTTTGTGTAAATTGTGAGAGCGCGATCTTAATCGGTAATACAAGACCACACGGGATAAATTTGTAGAGTTCAAATATAATCCCTAAACACAATTCATCCTCATTTCCAGAATGGATATGTGCCTTAATTTACCACTGATCATAAGCTAATCTTAGAACATCAATCAAAGCAGGGTGCTGCGATTGCACGTTCCAAAGTTAGCCTAGGTTTAAATTCACATCATCTTTGTGGTAAAGTTAATTCTCGTAGGGTTCGGGATTTAACAAATTAAGGGATCATAATTAAGTGAATGTTAATTTAAATGATAATGATTAATAATAAAGTGAAGAGGTAGATTTAGATCGATTACGCTTTTTAAATAGATTTCTAAAAAAAACATCTTCTTGTTGTGTCATTTAAATTGAAATTCATTTCAAAACTAAAAACAAAAAAAATTATACAATCTTCTTCCAGCAAACTTCTTCTAGATTCATAAACTACAACAAACCCCAATCCTTTAAAGTAGTGTTTTTATTCCCTTTTATTTTATTTTTAGAATACCTCTAATAAGATGTTTTAATTCACTTCCTCCTTTGAGAGACGACCTTGGTTAGCCCCCTATGCTACACCAAGTAAACTAAACATTAGCTTCATGGAGTGTTGTGCTTGGAGTTTTATCCAACGTAACTCACTTTTGAAGTTCTTTTGAGAGCGCGTGTGACAACGCTCTTTCAAATTGGCGCCGTTGCCGGGGAGGCAAGTAATTATTTCAACCAATTAGAGGTATTTATTTTATTTTACATTTTATTCTCTTCCTCTCTTCTTTATTCCTTCTTTACCCAATCTGATTTTTCTTCTTCTTCTTTTAATTTCTTCTACTTCTCTTTGGACCATCAACTCAAACTTCTCATTTTTATTTTACTATGGTCCACTTTCTTTCTTTTCATTTTTATTTGATCTATGACACGAACTAATCCCGAAGATCTCTTAGATCTTGACCCTGAGATTGAACGCAGCCTTAGGGCACGAATCAGAAATTCTCAGTCTACGGGAAGTTTCAACATTCAACCAGTTGGAGAATTACTCCAATATCAGAACATTGAAATTGGAAGCAATTCAAATTCAACCATAAAACAAGAACCAATGGCTGGAAATAATGGAAATGAACTTAATAGAACCATTCGAGAATTGGCTGCACCTGATATTAACTATCAACCAAATTGTATTTCATACCCAAATCTCGAATCGGACTTTGAATTGAAATCTGGATTAATTCACCTTCTTCCAAAGTTTCATGGCTTATCTGGTGAGGATCCCAACAAACACCTTAAGGAATTTAATGTGGTTTGCTCAACTCTAAAACCTAGAAATGTCTCTGAAGATCAAATCAAACTAAGAGCATTCCCATTCTCACTTGATGGAGCTGCGAAAGATTGGATGTATTATTTACAACCCGAAGATGTAACTTGTTGGAACGATTTGAAACGTCTTTTCTTGCAGAGATTTTTTCCAGCATCAAGGACCACATCCATTCGTAAGGAGATCTCGGGGATCAAGCAAGCCCAAGGGGAGTCAATGTATGAGTACTTGGAGAGATTCAAGAAGTTGTGTGCAAGCTGTCCGCATCACCAAATCAGTGAGCAATTACTCATCCAGTACTTCTATGAAGGACTCACACCCATGGAGAGGAGCATGGTGGATGCTGCAGCTGGAGGAGCATTGGTGGACAAGACACCAGTAGCTGCACGAGCATTGATCGACAAGATGGCCCAAAACTCCCAACAATTTGGTGATAGAGGTACACCACATGTTCGAGGAGTACATCAAGTAAGTCCTTCTTCTCTTGAAAGTCATTTGATTGATACTAAGTTAGAAGAATTGACAACTATGGTGAGGCAGATTGCATTGGCACAAAAGACATCTCTACCCCCTCCTTCAAGGCCTTGTGGTATTTGCACTGAGACAAGCCACCCGACTGACTGTTGCCCACAACTCCAAGAAACAGAAGATTGTGCAGCAGTGTTCCCTGGGAGACCATTTCAGCAGCAACAACAACAACCATATCCCCAAAAGAAGTTTGATCCAACCTACAACCAAGGGTGGAAAGATCTAGCGGACATGAGGTATGGCTCTGGACAACAACAAAGGCCCCCTTTTCAACCAAACTTCCAGCAGCCTCCGCCTTACCAGCAGGGTTTCCAACAACCCCAAAGGAGATTTGAAGCTCAAACATCAACAAGTCAACAACAATGGAATCATCCACCAAAGGTAGATTCTAATACTGATGATCTTTTGAAGCAAATTGTTCTTAATCAACAGAATGAGCTGAAGAGTCAAGGTTCGGAGCTGAGAGAGTTGAAGACTCAAATGAGTCAGATTGCCACCGCCCTCCATGAACTTGTAAGTAAGAATTCTGGAAATCTACCTTCCCAACCCACTCCAAATCCAAAGGGGAATGTTAGTGCCATAACATTGAGAAGTGGGAAGCAAATGAACGATACAGCTGTACCTACCATTCCACCGGGATTCACCTCAACTTCAGAGAAGCCACATTCCATACCAACTGATGAACAATCCAAGGAGAAAGATAAAGGTAAGAAAAAGATTGATGATGTTCCTCCTAAACCACTTCCTTTTCCAAACAGGGTTGTTCAAACCAAGAAGATGGCTGAAGAAGCAATGCAAAAGGAGGTTTTGGACACATTCAAGCGTGTGGAGATCAACATTCCTCTACTCGAAGCCATTAAGCAAATCCCAAGGTATGCCAAATTCTTAAAAGAACTTTGTACCAATCGAAGAGGGCTCAAGGGAAATGAGAGGATCAACCTTGGAAGGAATGTCTCAGCACTCATTACACCAACTCTAGCAATGCCAACAAAGTGCAAGGATCCCGGGACATTCACCATCCCATGCACCATAGGGGAGTTTCACTTCTCTGATGCTCTTTGTGATTTAGGAGCTTCAATAAATGTGATGCCTCACTCTGTTTTCTCTTCATTGCAGATTGGTGAGCTCAAGCCTACAAGGGTAGTGGTGCAGCTAGCGAATAGATCTACAGCATATCCGGCTGGTGTCCTTGAAGATGTGTTGGTAAAGGTAAAGGACATGATCTTCCCTGCTGATTTCTATGTACTAAACATGGAAGATGACCAGGTAAGTTCTCATGCCCCTATCATTCTTGGTAGACCCTTCCTCAAAACTGCTAAGACCATTATCAATGTTCATGAGGGTACTCTTTCCATGGAATTCGGGGATGAAATCGTGAGGTTTAAAATCCTGGATTCTATGAAGTACCCACCAGAGGAACACTCAGCATTCTTTCTCTCTCATTCTGAGTCTCCATGTGATAGTCCCTCTATTTTTGATTCCCAATCTCTTGGGGACTATTCACTTCTTAATGAAATAATGAGTATTGGGTCCAACTTGATGTCTCATTCTACTTCATCCCCTTTAATTCATGATCTTTATGATCTTGGGATTGGTTCATTTGTCCAATCATATTCGAATTCTGAGCATGTATACTCTGATTATGATATGGCTGCTAATTTTTCTGATGGATTTGATGCATTGTTCTCTCATTCAGATGATATGTATGATTGTGCACAGATGTCTACGCCACTCATGCTTCCATCCATTCAGCAGCCACCATCACTGGAACTAAAGCCATTGCCACCAAATCTCAAATACTCATACTTGTTAAGTGGTGAAAAATTACCTGTTATCATTGCTAACAATCTCTCTTTTGAACATGAAGAAAAACTTTTGAATCTTTTGAGGGAGAACATCAGGGAAATCGGGTGGACCTTGGCTGACATATCAGGTATTAGCCCCTCCATTTGCATGCATAGGATTCTTTTGGAAGATGGAGCTAAACCGGTGAGGCAACCACAAAGGAGACTCAATCCAACCCTTCTGGAGGTTGTTAAAAAAGAGGTTGAAAAATTGCTCGAGGCAGGTATAATCTATCCCATTTCAGATTCTCAGTGGGTAAGTCCTATTCAGGTTGTGCCTAAGAAAAGTGGTGTTACTGTTGTTAAAAATGAGAAAGATGAGTTAGTTCCAATGAGGGTACAAAACAGTTGGCGCGTGTGTATTGATTATAGGAAACTAAATCATTCCACTCGCAAAGATCATTTCCCCCTCCCATTTATTGATCAGATGCTTGAGAGACTAGCTGGGAAGACACACTATTGTTTCTTGGATGGATTTTTTGGATATTTTCAGGTTCCTATAGCTCCGGAGGATCAGGAGAAGACTACATTCACCTGTACCTTTGGGACATTTGCCTATCGGAGGATGCCATTTGGACTTTGCAATGCCCCAGGTACCTTCCAGAGATGCATGGTGAGTATTTTTTCTGATTTTATTGAGACCTGCATGGAGGTATTTATGGATGATTTTACAGTGTATGGATCTTCATTTGATGAATGTCTAAGTAGTTTGGAAAATGTGTTGAATCGTTGTATTGAGAAGAATCTAGTCCTGAACTTTGAAAAGTGTCATTTCATGGTAGAGCATGGCATTGTCTTAGGGCATGTAGTGTCAAAACATGGGATAGAGGTTGATAGATCTAAGGTAGACATCATTTCATCCTTACCCTACCCTTCATGTGTGCGTGATGTTCGATCATTCCTTGGACATGCTGGATTTTATCGACGCTTCATCAGAGATTTTAGTAAGATCGCTCTACCCTTATCTCGATTGCTTCAAAAAGATATTGACTTCAATTTTGATGATTCATGCAGGGTATCATTTGATGAGCTAAAGAAGTGTCTGACCACTCCACCGATCATACAGCCCCCACGGTGGGAGATTCCTTTTGAGCTTATGTGTGACGCCTCCAACTTCGCGGTTGGAGCTGTCTTATCTCAGAGGGTGGAGGGACGTTCACATGTGATCGCCTATGCATCGAGGACACTAGATTCATCCCAATCAAACTACACCACAATAGAAAAGGAGTTTCTTGCTGTTATATTTGCTTTAGATAAATTTCGTTCATATTTATTGGGCTCTAAAGTAGTTGTTTTTTCTGACCATGCAGCTTTGAGGTACCTCCTAAAGAAGCCAGATGCAAAGCCACGACTTATCCGTTGGATGCTACTTCTTCAAGATTTTGACCTTGAGATAAAGGACAAGAAGGGGTCAGAGAATTTGGTGGCAGACCACATGAGTAGGCTTACTCACACACTAGAGGGTGACACCTTGGACCAGGTACCACTTCGGGACACTTTCCCCGATGAGCATCTCTATACCATCTCAGGTAAGCATCCTTGGTATGCTGATTTAGTTAATTACATTGTTGGCTCTGAAATCCCAGTAAATTTGAAGAAGCATCAAGTCCAAAAATTAAAAAGTGAGTCTAGGTATTATGTGTGGGATGATCCATACCTCTGGCGCATGTGTAGTGACCAAGTCATTAGGAGGTGTGTTCCCGATCATGAGTTTGAGTCTGTTTTGCATTTCTGTCATACACTTGCTTGTGGTGGACACTTTGGACCCCAACGGACAGCTAGGAAGGTTTTAGACTCAGGATTATATTGGCCTAGTTTATTCCATGATTCCCATGTATTTTGTAAGTCATGCTCTCGTTGCCAACACACTGGAAACATTTCAAGAAGACACGAGATGCCCCAACAACCCATTTTATTCTGTGAGATTTTTGACGTTTGGGGAATTGATTTTATGGGACCTTTTCCTAGTTCATTTGGTTTCTTGTATATCCTTGTTGCTGTCGATTATGTGAGTAAATGGGTGGAGGCCAAGGCCACCAGGACTGACGATTCTCATGTTGTTGTGGATTTTGTCAAAGCACAGATTTTTTGCAGGTTTGGAGTACCAAAGGCCATCATCAGTGACCAAGGGACACACTTTTGCAATAGGAATTTTTCTTCCCTCCTTCGGAAGTATGGGGTGACACACAAAACATCAACACCATACCACCCCCAAACAAATGGCCAGGCTGAGGTTTCAAATCGTGAGTTGAAACAAATCTTGGAGAAAACCGTGCAGCCAAATAGGAAGGATTGGAGCAAGCGCTTGGATGATGCATTGTGGGCTTATAGGACAGCATACAAGACCCCCATTGGTATGTCCCCATTTCGGATTGTTTTTGGGAAAGCGTGTCATCTCCCCGTGGAAGTCGAGCATCGGGCATATTGGGCTATAAAGAAATGTAACATGGATTTGGCCCAAGCTGGAATTCAAAGGAAGTTGCAAATTCAAGAGCTTGAGGAGATTCGCCTGTCATCATATGAGAACTCAAGGCTCTACAAGGAAAGATCAAAAGCAGCTCATGACAAAATGATCCAACAAAGGGAGTTTCATATTGGAGAGAAAGTCCTTCTCTATAGTTCACGACTGAAGTTGATGCCTGGTAAGTTGCGTTCCAGATGGTTAGGTCCTTATATTGTGTCTAATGTTTTTCCTTATGGTGCAGTGGAGATCACACAAGAGGACACTGGAAGGAGCTTTACAGTCAATGGGCAACGTTTGAAGAGATACATTGAGGGACATCCTACTGATGCAGTGGATTTTATCACACTGCATGACCCCATCATCACTTGATCACATCAGGCTGTTCCTAACCCTTTAACTTTTATATTATTTGTCCTATTTAAAAATTCTGCATTTCATGTGCATATATCATCTCACGGGTTCACATTGAGGACAATGCAATATTTTAAGTGTGTGGGAGGGAACCTTTTAGTTTAGTAATTTCAATTGTTTTCCTGTTAAAAAAAAAAAAAAAAAAAAAACCAAAAAACAAAAATTGTGTGTTTTTCAAAATTTGTGTGTTTATTTTACAATTTTCTGTGTGTTTTTGAAACTTTTGAGCTGAAATGATTCTCATCGCCATTTTTAAATCCATATCAATAAGTGAAACAATTTACCCCTTGAAACTAAGCTTAAATGAATGCTGAAATGACTTTGTTTCAAGTTCAAATATTTAGTAATTTCATGCAAAGTACGCTGAATTTTGAATCCCATGCCAATCTCACTGTCTTTATATTTGAAATCACTTTCCTGTGAGGCTTCTAAACCATTATTTTCATATTCTTTACATTCACCTCACTTCTTGAGAGAGCCAAACCATACTTGATTTAACCAGAATTTGATCTATTCCTGTCAAAACTTGAGGGTTTGAGGTACTTGTGTTTAAATGATTGAGGCATTTGTTTGGTATTAAAACCCCTATTTCAAATAATCCTTTTTTATAATGGCCTACCTTGAATATTTAATCCTTGTAGCCCTTAGAAGCCATGCACAGCCTGTTAGGTTAAGCCACATTACAAGCCAATTTTCCCTATCCAACCAACTCTTGAAGTGGAATTGCATAATCTAGTTGAGCTTAAGTGTGGGGGAAGCTGTCTTGTGTTGTGCCACCACATTATGTGATACTTTGGGTGGAAAATTAAATTCTGAAGAGATGTGTTTGCTGCTAAAGAAAGTCATTATATTGAAAGCTGTGCCTTTTCTGGAGCTTTCATGACAAGTGAAGCTGTGCCTTTTCTGGAGCTTCTAATTGAGGTGGAAAGCTGTGCCCATCTGGAGCTTTCAAGAAAATCATGTTTTAGAAGATTGACATTTTTTATGCTGAAATGATGAATGGTGTAAACCTTTCATGACTTTTCATGATGATGGAGCTGAATTGATACTATGGGGATTGAAGAGAAGACCATATTTAAGTGAAAATTAGATTAATGCAATTTTGCTTCAAAAGAGTCAAGCCCTCCTCATTCAGCCTCAGAGTTTTTCGCATCTTAATCCTACCAACCGAAAGCCACAGAACAACCCTGAAAAGTCCTCATGATAAACATATGTCCTTGACTCACATCGGGTAGCGATGTAGGAATCTATCAAGCCTATGGTGACCCTTGTATGAGTTTGGATGAAAAAGACATTGCAAAAAAAATTGATATTTGAGTGATGAGAGAAAATTCAAGCGAGGTAAGTGTTTTGTGCATGGGTGGATAAATGAAGTGGAAATATATTGAATGATATAAATGGAGAACCTGAAATAAGGTTTTTTATGAGGCATTATATCTTTTTTATTCTTGGTGTGAAATTGATTGATCTTAAAGATATGTGTTTTAAAATTGGTTTTGATTTGATATTGATGTTTACTTGATATGAGGTTTTGCCCAGGTGTGCAAAAGGGTAAGTGTGGGGGAGTTGATAAAACACTATTTTATTTAATATTTTATTGATAATAAATGATATAATTTCCTCACATTGTGTTAAATATGTTTATTTATAAAATATTTGGGATTTGATCATTCATTTGAAAATTTGGTGAAAATTCCAGTTTTACCCTTAATAGTGCACTGTAGTATTTCGAAGCTAAATATTTTTATGTTTATTATTTGAATTTGAAATTTTGTAACAGTGTTCCTAACTTAATTATCTACAACTTTTATTCAGGACACTAAAGCTAAAGAGTTCATTTGGTTGTTGAAATTGGGTCATGAAGTCAAAGTTGGGCTGGGCTCGCCAGAATGGAGAAGGTTCTGTATTTGGGCCATATCCTCTACATAAGGGTTTGGATTGAGCCCAAATTTTGAGGAAAGCTCGGGGACATGATGTGGCACAAATCATCCTTCTGGAAGGCCGGTCAATTCACGCGTTTTGGAGGTCAAATGGGCGGTGCAAGTTTCATTAAAATATTTGGCCGAGATTTTGCATTCACACTTGAAACCACTTTAAACCTAGCCTCCCCTCCACTCTATAAATTAGTGATCTTCTCATTTGGAGAGGCTGGTTCGTGCATTGGGAGATTGGAGGCAGAGGAGAATTGGTTTCAACCAAATTCTCCAACCATTGTAAGAGAGGTAGCTCTTGAAGCAAGGATCCTCTCATCGAAGCCTCCTTCTCTCCTTCATGTTGTAATTGTTTTGTTTGTGTAATAAACTTCTTTGTTCTTCTTTTATTTCTTCTCTTTTCCTCTGTTTTATTTAAATTTATTCTTCTCTTAATCTTCCTCTTGGGGCTGGAATTCTTGAGTAGAAGCGATATTGGGTTATACCCATTATAAACCTTTGCACATGCAAAACGCTTCTACGATGATTACGCCACCCATGGAAGAGTAGTCTTTTAGTAATCGATCTATCTTCTACCCTCTTCATTTAATTATTTTGAATCAATGAGCTACTTTAATTCACTTAATATGATCCATGAATTGTGTTTTTAAATTGTAAGAAACTAAGCAAGCAATTGAACAATTAACACAAAAACACGCGAGGTCGGGATTTTGTGTAAATTGTGAGAGCGCGATCTTAATCGGTAATACAAGACCACACGGGATAAATTTGTAGAGTTCAAATATAATCCCTAAACACAATTCATCCTCATTTCCAGAATGGATATGTGCCTTAATTTACCACTGATCATAAGCTAATCTTAGAACATCAATCAAAGCAGGGTGCTGCGATTGCACGTTCCAAAGTTAGCCTAGGTTTAAATTCACATCATCTTTGTGGTAAAGTTAATTCTCGTAGGGTTCGGGATTTAAAAAATTAAGGGATCATAATTAAGTGAATGTTAATTTAAATGATAATGATTAATAATAAAGTGAAGAGGTAGATTTAGATCGATTACGCTTTTTAAATAGATTTCTAAAAAAAACATCTTCTTGTTGTGTCATTTAAATTGAAATTCATTTCAAAACTAAAAACAAAAAAAATTATACAATCTTCTTCCAGCAAACTTCTTCTAGATTCATAAACTACAACAAACCCCAATCCTTTAAAGTAGTGTTTTTATTCCCTTTTATTTTATTTTTAGAATACCTCTAATAAGATGTTTTAATTCACTTCCTCCTTTGAGAGACGACCTTGGTTAGCCCCCTATGCTACACCAAGTAAACTAAACATTAGCTTCATGGAGTGTTGTGCTTGGAGTTTTATCCAACGTAACTCACTTTTGAAGTTCTTTTGAGAGCGCGTGCGACAACGCTCTTTCAGTAAGTTCTGAGAAGAACAAACTTTCCAAAGAATTAGAAAAAGTAATTTCTAATAAAAATATTTTCGAGCCTAACTCTAGTTTCAAAACTAATGATTTTGAGGATAAAAACTTGGTTATAAAACTCAAGTCCGAAATTTTTTCCTTAAAGAAGTGTTTATCAAACTTTACCCATGGTAAGGAAAATTTTGATAAAATGTATTCCCAAATACGACCTTTAAGAAATAAATCCGGATTTGGTTATACCCATGCAAAACCAATTTTCAGTAACAATTATTTTGTTCCTAAAAGTGCCCCATTTTGTACTAAGTGTAAATGTGGTGGTCACTGGGCAAAGAATTGTTCCTTAAACAAAACCCAATCTTTAGGATTTCACAAATCTTATTTCTCTAAGAAGATGTGGGTACCTAAAATTTTATAGTCTGGAAATCTCGGATCCAAACAACTTTGGATTCCGAAAGTCTAATTTTCTTCTTGATTTCAGGAAAATAAAGAGAGTACCAGCAACAATACATGGTACATGGATAGTGGATGTTCCCGGCACATGACTGGTAACAAAATCTATTTTGAAAAGATTATCAAAACGAAAGGAGGAAAGGTAACTTTCAGAGATAATGCTAAGGGCGAGATTGTTGGTATTGGTAATATATTTTTTCTTGGTAAAAATTTGATTTCAAATGTTCTTTTTGTTAAGGGTCTTAAGCACAACTTCATTAGCATAAGCCAGTTATGTGATGAATGTTACCTTGTGAATTTTAGGAATGATAAGTGCTTAGTTCACAATTCCAAGGAATAATTTATTCTCTCAGCCAACATGCAAGAGAATGTTTACACCTTAAATTTAGAAGACCTCAGGAGTCAAGATTTACCTTGCCTTAGTACAATGGAAGATCATTCCTGGTTATGGCATAGAAGACTAGGTCACTGCAATCTTAGAAACCTATGTACACTCTCTAAGAAGAAACTAGTTAAGGATCTACTGGAGCTTAGATTTGATTCTTCTAAAGTTTGTGATCCTTGTCAATATGGAAAGAAACATAAATCTAGTTTTAAATCAATCGGTGAAGTCACAACAACTGATGCATTACAGTTAGTACACATGGATCTTTTTTGTCCTACACAAACTGGAAGTATTGGAGGCAAATACTATGTGTTTGTACTAGTTGATGATTACACTAGATTTACTTGGGTTTATTTTCTAGAAAGAAATATGAATCTTTTTCTTATTTCAAAAGTTTTAGAGCTCAAGTTAAAAATGAGAAAAACCTTCCATTGAAAACTATTCATAGTGATCATGGAGGAGAATTTCAAAATTCTGATTTTGAAACTTTTTGTAGTAAGAAAGGTATTACTCACAATTTTTCAGCACCTAGAACTCCTCAACAGAATGGTGTAGTTGAAAGAAGAAATAGAATTCTTCAAGAGATAACTAGAACCATGTTGAGTGAATATTCTATAGCTAGACTTGAATCTATCTGTATTTTATTTTCCTTTGCAGCATTCTTTAATTTCAAACTTTTCCAAATGGATGTGAAATGTGCTTTTCTTAACGGTTATGTTCAAGAGGAAGTTTTTGTTGAACAACCTCCTGGCTTTGAAGATACAAAACATCCTGATCATGTTTTTAGACTTACCAAAGATTTTTATGGTCTTAAACAAGCCCCAAGAGTATGGTATGATAGACTTACTGGATTTTTGCTTCAAAATAACTATGTTAAGGGAAATGCAGATCCAACCCTTTTTATAAAGAAAGATAAGAAAAATGTTTTGATTGTTCAAATTTATGTTGATGACATCATATTTGGTTCAACTCAGAAATCTTTGACCGACTCTTTTGCAAGTCTAATGAAATCTGATTTTGAAATGAGTATGATGGGTGAGTTAACTTTTTTTCTTGGTTTTCAAATTTCTCAAAAACCAAATGGAACCTACATATATCAACATAAGTATATTAAAGATATTCTTAAAAAGTATGGTTGTGACAACACTAAGAGTTTAAGTACTTCTATTGGTACCTCAAACTCCTTAGATCTTGATGAAGCTGGGAAACCAGTAGATCAAACATCTTTTAGAAGTATGATAGGAAGTCTACTATACTTAACAGTTAGTTGACCAGACTTAATGTTTTCAGTATGCTTATGTGCAATATATCAATCCAATCCTAAGGAATCTCACTTAAAGGCAGTAAAAATAATTTTTTGCTACCTTAAGGGAACCATGGATCTAGGATTATTTTACACTTCTAGAAATGATTTTATCCTAAAAAGATTTTCTGATGCTGACTTTGGTGGATGTAGAATGGATAGAAAAAGTATATCCGGAACTTTTCATTTCTTAGGAGATTCATTAGTTTCTTGGTCCTGCAAGAAGCAACATTCTGTAGCACTCTCCACTGCTGAAGCTGAATATGTAGCAGCTGGAAGTTGTTGTGCTCAAGTGTTGTGGATGCAACACACACTCACAGACTATGGCTTGAGTTTTACTAAAACTCAAATTTTGTGTGATAACACTAGTTCCATTCCTCTTAGTAAGAACCCTGCACATCACTCCCGTGCAAAACACATAGATATTAGGCATCACTTTCTTAGGGATCACACACTTAAAGGAGATATTATTCTTCAGTTTATTGGAACGCAAGATCAACTTGCTGATATTTTCACAAAATCTTCTCATTCTGATAGATTTAAATATATTAAACAGAAGTTAGGAATGATAACCGTAAGGTAATCTTTCTTAATTAACTTTCTGTTGAAAAAGTCTCCTTACCACAATAAACTCATTTTCATAGAGGGAGTACATTTGTTTGATATAATAACAAAGTTTTTCAAAGTTTGTTTTCAAACATTTCGGAACGAAGATTTCCGGAATGGAATTTCTGGAACTACAATTTTCCAGAATGGATATTTTCGTATAGAATATTTCTGGAATGGAAGTGTTTTTATTGAAAACATCCGGAATGTAAAATTTCGTACTGGTATTTTCATAAAGGAACTTTCATTGTGAATCTCTCTTAATAAGTTTTTTTTCTCAAATTCTTGGAATTTGTTTTTCGTACTTCGTTTTTCGTAATGAGTTTTTCCGTACTGAGTTTGTTTTCCATAGTAAAGTTTTTTTGCGAACTTTGTCTTTTCATAATAAATTTTTTTTCTTAGTCATTTTTATATTACCCATTACGAATAATCCTCCTAAGCCAATTTGAAAGGTATGATTACCTTACTCAAGTTTTCGTAGTCATAATTTACTTGCTGGAATTTTCTTGTATTTTGTTTTCAGATTATAGTTTTCATAATTCTTTGTTTTAATAAAAAAAACCTCAAAAAGATCGGATTCAAGTTTTCTTGAGAATTCGTTTTCAACCGCCAGATATGATCTCAGCTTATCACAATCGTTCGATCAACCGTGGAAGTTGAACCGTCATCTCGTTGCCTATATAAAGGGGACCCAAATACCTGTCCCACATCAGTTTTCAAGCTCTCGTGTCCCGAAGCTCTGCCTCTCTGGTTTAAGGTCGTTCCGAACTTCAGATTTCTCCATTCCAAACTTATCAGAGGTCATCAGATCCGAATGTCTGTGGAGTTAGCTTCTCAAGAAATGTCATCCTCTAATTCTATTTCACAATGGTTAGTTTACAGAGAAAGGTTAGTCCATCCGGATTTCTTCAAAAACTATGATTCTCTCATTTCGAAGAACATTAAGTTGAATGGGTGGGAAGATATTTTTGTATCCAAACCGGGGAACCAAGACGATGTTTTTTCGGAGTTATTTGTTGAGTTCAATGAAACAGTTTCTTTCTTTAAGGAAGATAATAGGGAGAAATTTTCTTTTAAGTCTTATGGAAAGACTTATAAGCTTTCTTATACCAAGGCAGCAAGCTTGGTAGGGCTGACTTATGAAGGAGAAGCCGAATTTATTTCTCATGTGTTTCCGGATTCTAAGTGTAGCTTCGACAAGGAAAAATCCTTGAAAACTCTCGGACTCTCAGATGACAAAGCTCCGAAGATTGCTAGTTTGCCTACAAATTTCCGGATTCTAGAGTTGTGGGTGCAAGGTCTTATCGTACCGAGGAAAGGTGATAAAGACAGTTTAAAGAAGAGTGAGATCTATATCTTAGATTTCCTGATAAATATAAGGAAGTTTAACTTCATGAGGCACATTCTTATAACCATTGAGAATCTTAAGAAAGGAAATCTCAGAGCCCAGATCGTAATGTACCCAGAAATTTTATCAAAGTTGATAGTTCGGTGCCTTGAGTCCTTCAAGGAAGCTTTCAGATCTAAGCCAAGGGTTTGCAAAATTTTGTTGTTCAGTGATGATACCCTTAAGAGGATGGATGTGGCTTTCAACAAGGAGACTGGTGAGTTCTTCGATTTGCCTAATCAAGAAGAAGCGGCTCCGAAGACTGCTGAACCGGAATAATCTAAGCCAGTAAAGAAAAGAAAGTTGAAAGAAGTTGCAGCTGAGGTACAGGATCCTAAATCTAAGGAAGTTCAAACCGCACCTCCCAAACCAAAGAAGAAGAAGGCCTTTCCTGATGAGGTTGTTGCGAAGTGGAGAGAAGATAAAGAGAAAAGGAAAGAAGGGGATCCGCAGTTCGGATTGGACCCTGTGGAGGATAAGGCATTGAAGGAGAGAACTGCTGATGAACTTGAAAAAGAAGTAAAGGAAAAGAAGCTCAAGAAGAAGATGACAGAAGCCGAGGCAGTCCAAGCGTTGTTAAAATTTAATGAGATGGTATCCAGAAGCATTCCATTTCCGAGATCTTTCTCCTTGGAATATATACCTGAGACTCCAGGAAGAAACCTTGATTTTCCGGAAGAGACTAGAGCTGAGCATGTTGAGCAACTCGAGCAGATTCAGCAAGTGGGAGAGGAAGAAGTAGTTGCTGAAGGAAGTGGTGAAACAGGAGATTTATTAAAAGAAGTAGATGATTATAAGGGGTCGCCTTCGGAACATCTGTCACTCCGAACTTTAGAGGCTGAATCATCTAAGTTAGTAACTCTAGAGAAGGATAAGAATGATGAAGATGTTGTTCAAAAAGTTGTTGATGATATTATTCAAGTATCTACTAGCGAGCATAAAACTCCTGATCAAGAATCTATTCAGAAAAAGGAAAAGGGAAAGAAACTCCTTGTTGAGACTCCGAAATCAGTGGCAAGCAAGAAAAGAGAATTTGGTGATTCATCTAAAAGGAAGTTGGATCTTATTGAGGAAGAAAATTCTCCAAGAAAAGTTTCAGATTCGGAGTCATCCTCTTTGGGACATGACTTTGTTGTTCAATCTTTAAGGAAGTTAGTTGGTTCCATTCCGACTATCTCAACTATAGATTTAAGATGCCAAATGCTCCAACATGCTCTGAATCAGAAATCAGATTCTGTATCCTTAGTCATGGATAAGTATGTTGAGATAGAAGTCGAATTCAAATATTTTCTTGTTGGCTATGAAGCCCACAAAAGATCTTGCAAGAGAATGACGAGCTGGTCGAGGGAGACTGTGGAAGAGATGAGGCTATTCGATGAGTTTCAAGACAATGTTAAAGATGCCTTTGAGACTGAGGACAGGAAGATAAATGAGTTAACTTCATCCTTTGAAGAGAAGCTGACAGATGAAAAGAACTTCCGGATTCAAGAAATCAGAGATCTGAATGGTAAGCTGAATTCCGTTTCTCAAAACTGGAAGTTTGAAAGGGATCATCGGATTGAGTTTGAACAGAAGATGAAGTCTCAGGAAGAAAAGATCAAGGCTCAGGAAGAAAAGCTGAAAACCCAGGAAGAAAAGATTGAAGCTCAATCTGCAAGAATAGTTGTCTTAGAGAAGCAAGCTGAAGAAGATCATAAAGACCTGAAGAAGATCAAGACTATTCTTATGGAGCTCATTTCGAAGGAAAAATATCCGAAATAACTAAATCCAATCTTTTTGTTGTATCTAGTTTTCTTTGTTGCCGACATTTCAAATCTAATGAAAAATGTGCTTCTCGTTTCTTTTGTTGTTATTACTAATTTTTCAGGTACTTTGTTATTTTTTCCATTCCCTCGATCTCTTTTTGAAAATCACAAAGGCGGAGAAGGAAAATATCCTTAAGGAAAAAGAACTCTAATAAGAGTTTATCTAAGGGGGAGAAGGAAAAGATCCTTAAGAAAAAAGAACTCTAATAAGAGTCTATCTAAGGGGGAGTTTTTTTTATTAAAGAAGACTTTCTTATTCGTAATAAAATGTCACTCCGGAAATCTGAATACGATCCTTAGAGTTTCAAGGCCTAAGGGGGGGTTAGTCGTATTCATCAATATCCTTAAAGCAAAGGGAGATAAGCTTTAATGTTTTTCTTTCTTC
The DNA here is from genome assembly GCA_963277665.1 of Viscum album. Taxonomy (NCBI): domain Eukaryota; kingdom Viridiplantae; phylum Streptophyta; class Magnoliopsida; order Santalales; family Viscaceae; genus Viscum; species Viscum album. The sequence goes on from OY728161.1 coordinate 1,838,212,255, forward strand.
TTAGAATTTATTTTTTCGTAAGGATGTTTGTGCTTTCCAAAAAGGGTGAGATTGTTGAGTCAATAAGGTTTTCCTTATGACTTTTCCATTCCTTCTTGTTTTGAAAATCACAAACACCTTATCCTTAAGAAAAATTGCTTTTATAAGGAAAATTTCTTTCTTAAGGAAAATTGCTTTCTTACGGAAAACTGCTTTTATAAGGAAAATTGCTTTTATAAGGAAAATCGCTTTTATAAGAAAAATTATACTTATCATATTTTCATCTAGATTTTTCTTAAGTATGAGATTCGGATTCATTTCTTTTTTCTCGGAATTTCTTGAAACTTTGATATGAAGTATTCTGTTTTAGGATCCGGATTCTGGATAAGAACTGTGATAAAGTTTCACTCCGAAATCCAGAATGAGAACTGTGATAAAGTTTCATTCCGAATTCCGGATACAGTTTTAATCCAGATTCAGGATACGAATTCTTATGAAGTTCGATGACAAATTATCATTACGAATTCTGATGAGAAATTCTCACTACGAATTCTGATGATTAATTCCCATTACGAATTCTGATGAGGAATTCTCACTACGAATTCTAATGACCAACTCTCATTCCGAACTCTCATTCCGAATTCTCTTACTAAACAGAATCTGATTATCTTTGTTTTATACACTCTGAATTTATTCAGACTCTGAAAATTATTTTTTGTTAGACTCCGAACCTTCAATCTGAAGCTTTCATTCCGGTCTTTTGAGTTATAATTAAAACGATGTCGTACATTATGTTACACTTGTTTTGTTAAAACAAAATGTCGTCTATTTTGTTATAAACTAACCGTTGTCTAAGTGACACGTGTACAGGTCCCTCCGATCTTTAGGGAAAATATGATCGTTGGAGAAGGAGCCGACCTTACCTATAAATAGGAGCTCATTTGAAAGAGCTCATAACATACAACAATGATTTTTGACATTGTGCATACATGCTGTTGAAGTGATTTATAGAGAGAGAGGATCTTATTAACTCTCAAAGCTTCGTGCGACTCCGAATGTTGGTGATTACATTCGAGGACTTCTGGGGATAGGAAGACAGAGGTGCCGACTACCTTGAAGTTTGAGGGCTTCCTTGCTGAGGAAGACAGAGGTTTCCAACTACCTTGAAGTTGAGGGCTTGCGGGGATAGCAAGACAGAGACACTCCGATCTTCGTATCAAGGGCTTACCCTGGTGTGGGTAAGACAGACTTGCTTGAAAGTATAAATCAAGGGACCTTTATCCAAGGTTGTTGGATACCCTTCTCCTTGGGATAAAAGACTATTATCTTGTTACTTGTAGTTCTACTACTTGTTTATTTTCGCTGTGCTTTGTATTATAAGGAAAGTATAACTTTCTTATACTTCCTTACTTGTACTCTGTTTCATTTAGATTCTATACGCTTTAAGGTAGAATCTCATATTGTAACTTTTGTTAAGTTTCAATTTCCGGAACCATATTTCCAGAACCTACTTTCGGAATCTCTTTCCAAGTTTGCATTCGGTGTTAGAGGTGTTGTGAATTTGCTTAGTTTAATTTTGTTAAACTTAGCCCTTTCCTTTGCTTAAGGAAAACATAGTTATTTGTAACTAACTTTAAAGGTTCCAAAGGAATTTTTAAAGTATACAATTCACCCCCCTTCTTGTATATTGAGCATCTACATCACTATTTCGATCCTACACCATTGGCTTAGAGAAACCCTACTCACTTTTGCTCCCAAAATCCCTTAATTCATATTAGAGGCCACCATTTAGGCATAAATCCAGCCTAAGGATTCCTTTTGTGCAAATCGAAAGTAGATACGTGAAAGGGAGGTAATTGTTTTATCACCTCTTTCAAAGTTATTTTCTTCTTATACTCCCTCTTTCTATATTGTTTTCATACTAAAGTAATAAATCTAGTATCTTATACATGTTCATATGTTATTATAATTATTTGAAAACCTTATACCTACTTTTATTCATCCTATGAATAACAATATCACCATGCGTGTGTACGTATGGCTTACCGTCTCCACGTCGTGGTGTAATTTTTTATTCAACAATACTTTATTAGTATGGGTATAATTATGAATATAATGGATTTAAATAATGAATATAATATTATAATTATTCTTTATAATTAATTTAAAATCCAAATTCATACCATATAGCCATCAAGTGAATAATATCGTCACTCGAGCGCGGGTACGGCCTACGGTCTCTGCGACCTGGTGAGATTCATTCTCCATGTTAACCATTCAAGAATGATTATAAAATTTATATTATGAGTAAAAATAATAATTATAAACTTAATACAATTCTTTATATGAGTAAAATACATCCTATTCATAAAAAACATGACTTACATGACAAAACAAGAAGGGGAAAAGGAAGTAGTTAACACCTGTAACAATACTGAAATATTATTAACAAAATGAAAAAGAGGGTCACATATGATATCATAAATATGGATATTGTAACAACCCGAGATATTATGAGAAATATTATTTTTAATTTATTTGATGTCTTGCGTTGTATGCTACACCAAGATTATCTTGCGCTATACACAACACCGTATTAGCTTGCAGTATATGCAACACTATTCTTGGCTCGTGTTACATACAATTTCAAGTTCGTTTTGTGGAAATTATTCTGCCCAACATTAAGTATAGATTTTGTTTAATGTATAAATGAAATAAGTTTTTATTATGTTGTATGTAATACCAAAGGGAGCTTGCACTACATGCAGCCCTGACTTGGCTTTCATTACACGTAATCACGACCTTCCTCGATAGCGTGTGTTGTACGCAATACCGGGTTTCACTAAACAACGATGTGTTATTAAAATATTATATAAACTAGCCGTTATGAATAGTAATACCCGTTTTTTGAAATTTTATAAATTTTATCTTTCAAAATGGACTTCATTTTTCGATTCAGAATATCGAAATTATCCTAGGGTAAATTTTTGGTATTTTTCTGAAAACTTTCAATTTTTGATGAATAGTGAAAACATTGGGTTACTATTTAAAAACTAAATTTTTATTTAAATAATTATTTATTTTATTTAAATTTATTTTAGGTAAAAATTGATACACAATACCTATATAAGTCCAATGTAATTCAATGGAGTCATTTTATAAAAAATTTAGATATATAAAATTTTTATTGAACTTCTCACCGTCTTTTACCCACCTCCTAAGAGAATTTGAAAATTTACATAAAACTTAATTTTACTGCTTCTCTGAGTGTAATTTCAAAAATCGGAGAGACACGGTTAATATCATGGAGTAAAATGTGGTTCAATAAGATCAAAATAATTTTCGGTGAATAGTAACTTTTTACTTTTATTTACCACGGTTAAAAGTAAATAGGGTAATTAAGGGTCAAAATGATATTATTATTATCCTAACACATGTAATAATTCTATTGGATAAGTGTAATTAGACAAAAAACAACCTTAGGAATAAAATATTACCCTTTAGGTCCACTTGGACTAGATTAGGACATTTATTATTATTTTATTTAAAGAAAAGTTAAAATAGTTAAAATCAAAGTTTAATAACTAAAAAAATTTAATATAGGGATATAAATAAGATAAATTTGACTATAAATATTAATTATAAATCTAAAAAGATTTCATACATAATGGTATTTTATTTATTAAATAATTTAATTTATCTATGACACAATGATGATGCAGTAATTACCTTATTAATGAAATATTAACATAATTGATGTTATAAATACCCAAATAAATGTAATTTGAGACTTTTTATAAATTAAACTAATTTTTTAGGTTAATATTACATGTTATTATTGATTAAACTAGATTTTTTCGAACTAATCATGCTGTTATGATTTTTACAAAAATCAATTACCAAATAGTGTCAAAATTGACATAAAATAGTTTTTAAAACAAATATTATATTATTAAATGTTATTTTATTCCTAAAAATCAAAGGTTCCACCAAATGACTTAGATAAGGTTATATATATTAATAATGAACCACTAGGGGTTCGTTTGTCTTGTAATAGTAAGTTTATTAACCATATAGTGTAAGAAAACAAGAAGACGCGGTAAAAGTTAAATTATTTACCTTAGAGTTAAATCTAAATGATAAGGATAAAATAGTAACATAAACTTGTCTAAAATCTATTTGTTGAGAGGATTTATACCCATCCCAACTTTAGCTTCTAAATAAATCAATTTGGAGCTATTATAAACCAAATAAGACTTTATTATAAAATAATATTTTAAGTCTTTCCTAAGGTGCCCCTCTCCTCCCTTATAAAAGGGCACCTCAACCCTCTCCTCTTTACACAATTTTGAGCCTTGAAGCTCGGCCAAAACCTGCCCATTTTCCTTCTCAACTTCCCTATAAACATTATAGAGGTTCTGGTCTCCTCTAAAGACCAACTCTAGTGCCTTAAGTGGAAGCTTAAAAGAGGTGCGTTGAAAAAGAGGTAATCTCTTCTACCAATTCTTTCAAGTTTATTTCTTCTTTGACTTATTTTTATTTAGTTGTTTCATTATAAAGTAATAACATAAATATCAATAATATAATAATATGTTATTATAAATATGAAACAACCCCATTTCACCTTCTACCCATCCTATGGAAAACGAAATCACCGCGCGTGCGTACGTACGGAATACCGTCTCCACACCGTGGTGTAATCTGTGTTTCCACCACCACCTTACTTGGATGGGTATAATGGTGTAAAGAATAACTATATATAGTTATTATCACATCATACTGATTCTGAGATATTATATCATCCACTCCAATTCAATTCAATAATTATGGGAATGATATCATCGCTCGTGCATACGTACGGATTACCGTCTCCACGACGCGATGAGATTAATTATCCATGTTAACCATACAAGAATGATTATAAAGTATATATAATGAATAATAATGAAATATATGACATGATAAAGCTACTGGAATTATTTATATATATATGACATCTACTTACTTTCATTCAATGCAACAAGGAAAAGAAAACAGCGTTCATGCATACGTACGGCCTACCGTCTCCATGAACGGTGTATTTAATTTCATTTATCTATCCATTATATATATATACTAAATATATATGATATATAAATCATGATTTACATTCTGGAAGTAATTAAATCATGATATAAGTAATAATAATATCAAGAATAACAAGTCCAAACATGTACGACAAATAAAACGATTTTCCCCAAAACGCCGCTTTAACATGGAATTTACAAAAGAACGGGTAATATAAAGTCATAAGTAAACCATATATGATATAATAACAATGAATATGATTCTGTAATAAGTAAATGAAATTATTTAAATCATTATACAGGAGGTTCGGATACGTACGAAGCATATGGGACCTAAGGTAAGGGATAATTATTCCAATCCCATTCTTATCTGAGATTGTTTATTCGTAAGTATTTACTGGGGTTATATTTATCATCCATGTACCTATTTTTTAAAAATGGTTTCATGTATGTTTAAAGTCCTTTTTACCCATTTTTTACTTTTAATAAATGGTATGTAAGGAATCTTTCTTTTATTTACCATACGAGGTACTTTTTGACTTTTCCAAAAAAAGTACGAGAAGAATGTTTTTTTAACTTATAAGGCATGAACGGATTTTTACGTTTCATAATGAATTATTTCAATGAAGCTTCCTCTACAATATTTCAGGACTATTTTCAACAAAATAATTTTCTTTTAAAAATTCATGTCATTTTGGGAAAAGAAAATGTTTTTGAAGAAGAAAGGATATTTTCCTCAAGAATTCATTTCAAGTGTTTTATCAAAACTATTTTTCATCTAAGATGACATAATTTTATATGTGTATATTTCAAGTATAATGTCTCTATGATTTTCATGGTTTTACTTTTATTATGATGAAATGATATCCATTTTTTTATATGGATTATGTTATAATGGGATGATGTTTATGAAACCCATTTTATTCTTTGGGTAACACTTTTGGAAAAACGGCCTATACCCACGGTTCAAAATCGTGGGTATAGCCCCCAAAACCGTGGGTATAGCCTATACCCACAGTTTTGGGAACCGTGGGCTGGAACGGCGTCGGTATAGGTCCCTAGCCTATACCCACGGTTTTCCAAAACCATGGGTATAGGTGTCCTGCCACCGTGTCACTGAAACATAGCCAATTTCCACGGTGTCAATGACTTTTACCCACGGTTTCAAAACCGTGGGTATAGGTCCTAAAATAATGCAGGCACCGAGTTTCGATCTCGCAACTTCTTCGCTGCAAACACCGTGTCTAACCACTATCCTAACATCACCTATATATATATATATATATATATATATATATATTTAGTTAAATATAGTTATAAAAAATAGTGGGTATAGAGGGAAGAACCGTGGGTATAGGGTTCCCGCTAAAAAAAATTTCCTTCCCACGGAAAAAAAAAATTCTCGGGCACACAAAAGTGACCTATACCCACGGTTTTTCATAACCATGGGTATTGGTATTTTATCCCAGACCTATCCCCAAGGTTTTCCCCAAAACCGTGGGGATAGACCCCCCCTATACCCACGGTTTAGGTAAACCATGGGTATTGGTGACTTTTCAAGACCTATACCCACGGTTTGCCAAAACCGTGGGGATAGACCCCCCTATACCCACAGTTTTGGAAAACCGTGGGTATAGGTCTTGAAAAGTCACCTATACCCACGGTTTACCTAAACCGTGGGTATAGGGGGGGTCTATCCCATGGTTTTGGGGAAAACCGTGGGGATAGGTCCATTTTCTAGTAGTGTAATGATGAATGGTTTATGTTCATATTGTGGCACACGTAAGAATGATTTCATTATGAGATGGTTGGGACCTATATCTCCCTCCAATGCATTAGGTAAAGATTTATATCTCATGAGATAGACATGGCTGGAATGGCAAGTAAATCTGGTTCAGTAATACAGGGCTGGAACGGTAAGAAAACCTGGTTCAGTAAGGGACTTTGTCCACTAAGATGGTCTTGGCAACAATGCCTTGGCTACTATGGAAATAATATCATGTGCTTAATGTTTTGCCACAATTACAAGTTTTATTCCCATGCTATTTTATCATGATTAATGTTCTTTTATGATCTGTGCCTTATGTACTGCAATGTTTTATGTCATTGCTCAAGATTTTTATGTTTATATTTTATGCTCATGTTTTTACATTCAAATGTCTATGGATTGTTTTATGTTCTCTATGTTTACCCTTACTGAGCATTTGAGCTCACCCTTTATATGTTTTCTTTTCCCCAGGATATTAAGAAAGTTTTTAGGTAAGAAAACAAAAGGGGAAGATCTTTATGGGAGATGTTGAAGATCTTTCACCCTGATTAGAAGATTATGTTCCGAGTTTCCAAAGACACTAAACTATTACGGTCCTTTGGTGTCTGTTTTTGTTATGTATTAAGTATTCTTCAAAAGTAATGTAATGTCTATGTACGTCAAGCTTTGGTTCTTTACAGTTGGTATCCGAGGAAATGTTTAGTTAACCTTTGGAAACTAGGATGCGAAAACTTTAGTCAGATCCCAAGAGATATTTCTAAGGTATGTCTAGAGATGTCCCTAAGGTTAAGTATAGGTATAGGTATAGTCATAAAATTATAGTAACAATCTTATAATTAACTCTAAGATGTTATATATTGAAGGTACTCCCCCTTTATTATGTTGTTTTCCCTATCATGATTTTTTCCTCTCACACTATTCTTTTTGGGTTTTAGATGATGGTTAGAACCCGAAGGAACCGTGTTGATCAATGTAATGGACAATGCAATGATTTTCCTCCTGAACAAACCAATGTTATGGGATATGGAGTGAAAAATCTTATTTCTATACTTACACAAGCTATGAATCATTCTGGACTTCCAAATGAGCAGAGAAGGGAACAAAATTCTGTTGAGTCCTTCATGAGGCAACGTCCACCTTCTTTCAGTGGGTCTTCTGATCTACTTGTTGCTGAACAATGGATCAATACCATTGAAAAGATATTTTCTATTATTCGATGTTCCGAACATGAAAAATTCATTCTAGTTGTTTACCATTTAGATAGTGAATCAGACCAGTGGTGGACTCTAATTAAGAATAAAAGGCTCTGAGATGAAATTGAATCCATGGAATGGGATGAGTTCAAGAACTTATTTTTCAATAAGTACTTCCCTTGTTTTCTTCTAACAAAGATGGAAAAGGATTTCCTTGAGCTTAAGAAAAAGTATGATGAATTTTTTGGTTTATACGAAGAAAATTTTACAAGGCTTTCAAGGTATGCATCTGGCTTTATCATCTAACCTAAAAGTAAAGTTGATCGATTCTTCAGTGGCTTAAAACCAAGTCTTCGAAGGGCATTAGCTATAAGAGACTTCAGTAGCTATGAAGAAATTGTGAGTTGTGCTATCAAGGTAGAAATGGAATTTGGTGTTACATATCTATCTCGTGGTTTTGACAAGAAACTAAAGATGGACTTCAAGGAGAAATCTAAAAATAATGGTGAAAAGAAGATAAATGTTTCTTTATGCTCAAAGTGTGGAACGAAGCATGGTGGAGATTGCCTAAAAGGTACTAGAAAATGTTTTAAGTGTGGAAAATAAGGTCATCGAGCAGCTGAGTGCCGAAGTAATGGGAAAAAGGTTTCTAATGACATGAATAGAGAAAAGACTACAGAGAACGCTCCGTCAACACTTCAATGCTTCAAGTGAAAGGAAATAGGGCATTATGTTAATCAATTCCCTAATCTAAGGGTTAATGATGATCAACGTGAGAAACCTCTTAAGGAAAAGGATAAAGGGAAGTTGCATGCGATCACTATTTGTGATGTTGAGTATGAAATTGATGTTGTGTAATTATTAAGTGTTTATGTAATGGTATTTCAAAATAGTATCATGGAATCTCATTTATGGTATCGTGGAATTTTGGAATATCTATGTATTGGTTTTCAATAATTATATGGTACCGGTAACCATGAAAAGTGATTGAAGTATTTTTGGAAAGAAGATGATTTGTGAATAATGAATGGATAAAGAAAAAATGAAATGAGCTCATGACTGATATAAGGATAAAGTTATATCATGGTTTGATTATATAGAAATTTTGGGATTTTGGTATATGGAAAGAGTTAACTTTTGACAGCATTCGTGTTTTCACTAAGGTTCGATGGGTATTCATTTTTCAAGAGAATACATGATTAAGGTATTCACATGTTTGGGATGTGACCAACAAGATATATCATATGATAAATGGGGGATAAATGATGGTATTCACGTGCTTGTTATGTGACCTTTCAAGTAATCATTTTCTTTATACTATGAGATTGGACCGAAGTATTTTGGATAAACCTAAAGATTGGAATGAATTAAGTTAGACATAAGATAGTATTGTTTAAGGCTAGAATTTTTTTCAATATTATTGCAGGAATGTTAAAATAATGTAGTTTTAGAAAAAGGGACAACCTGCAGTACGGGCGACAACCCGTTGCGTCGGACAAGGCTGTGGAAATCGAACCCACAACTGAAGTGCGACAGGCCTTTATCGCCTACTACTGACCTACAGGAAGTCTTTGGTTAGTAGAAACAAGTTTTATTTTTTTAAGCGGTATTATAGAAGAAGTATAAGTCCATTTTTGGAATCATATACGATTAACCTCGCCATAGATGGACTTATGTATATATGATAACTTTTTCTACCCTTTTTTTGAGATAGATGAAATGACCCATCATTCTATCACATGATCTGCTAACACTTCAAGAATGAAAAATTCAAATTCATTTCTTTAAAATATGAAGTGGAAATTGTTCAAGGCACGAACAACGGTGAGATTGTACCGAAATAAAGTAAGTATTTCTTCTAATTCAAATTCTTCAATTTTAGGGAAATGATCCTGAAAACAAAAAAACGTTTCCCTAGTGTCCTAATATCCGATGAATCAGATGGTACCTTAAATCATCACAAATTTATGGCTTTGTGATTGTTGGATTTTTTATAGCCATGTTCTCTACCACTCTCCATCAGAACTTGATGGTTATATTTCTCTTCCATATCCTTATTTTCACCTATGTTCTCCTATGTGGAAACCCAATGATTAGTTAATTTGGATAACCGTTACGTTTCATACTTTAGTTTGTAAAGTTAAGTTTTGGTATTCCTTTTTAAGATGTGGGTTTCTATTAAAGAAACTTTCAAGTAGAAAACCATTTATAACCCCAATGAATTTCGAGGGAGAATTCATTTTAAGGGGGGTAGAATGTAACAACCTGATATTTTATGAGAAATATTCTTATTAATTTATTTGATGTCTTGTGTTGTATGCTACACCAAGATTATATTTCACTATACACAACACCGTATTAGATTGCAGTATACACAATAATATTCTTGGCTCGTGTTACACACAATTTCAAGTTCGTTTTGTGGAAATTATTCTACGCAACATTAAGTATAGATTTTGTTTAATGTATAAATGAAATAAGTTTTGATTATGTTATATGAAATACCAAAGGTATATTGCACTACACGCATCCCTGACATGGATTGCATTACACGCAATCCGGATCTTCCTCGATAGCGTGTGTAGTACGCAATACCGGGTTTCACTAAACAATGATATAATATTAAAATATTATATAAACTAGCCGTTATGAATATTAATACCCATTTTTTAAAATTTTATAAATTTTATCTTTCAAAATGGACTTCATTTTTGGATTCGGAATATCGAAATTAGCCTGGGGTGAATTTTTGGTATTTTTCTGAAAACTTTCAATTTTTTATGAATAGTGAAAACACTGGGTTACTATTTAAAAACCGACTTTTTTTTTAATAATTATTTATTTTATTTAAATTTATTTTAGGTAAAAATTTATACATAATACCTATATAATTTAAATGTAATTCATTGGAGTCATTTTATAAAAAAATTAGATATATAAAAATTTTATTGAACTTTTCACCATCTTTTACCCACCTCCTAGGAGAATTTGAAAATTTACATAAAACTTAATTTTACCGCTTCTGTGAGTGGAATTTCGAAAATCTGAGAGACACAGTTAATATCACGGAGTAAAATGTGGTTCAATAAGATAAAAATAATTTTTGGTGAATAGTAACTTTTTACTTTTATTTACCACGGTTAAAAGTAAATAGGGTAATTAAGGGTAAAAATGATATTATTATTATCCTAACACATGTTCTAATTATATTGGATAAGTGTAATTCGACCATAAAAAACCTTAGGAATAAAATATTACCCTTTAGGTCCACTTGGATTAGATTAGGACATTTATTATTATTTTATTTAAAGAAGAGTTAAAATAGTTAAAATCAAAGTTTAATAACTAAAACATTTTTAATATAGGGTTATAAATAAGATAAATTCGACTATAAATATTCATTATAAATCTAAAAAAATTTCATACATAATGGTATTTTATTTTTTAAATAATTTAATTTATTTATGACACAATGATGATGGAGTAATCACCTTATTAATGAAATTTTTACATAATTGATGCTATAAATACCCAAATAAATGTAATTTGAGACTTTTTATAAATTAAACTAATTTTTTAGGTTAATATGACATGTTAGTATTGATTCAATTATCTTTTTTCGAACTAATCATGCTGTTATGATTTTTACAAAAATCAATTACCAAATAGTGTCAAAATTGATATAAAATAGTTTTTAAAACAAATATTATATTATTAATTGTTATTTTATTCCTAAAAATATAATTTTCTCCTAAATGACTTAGATAAGGTTATATATATTAATAATGAACCACTTGGAGTTCGTTTGTCTTGTTATAGTAAGTTTATTAACCATATAGTGTAAGAAAACAAGAAGACACGGTAAAAGTTAAATTATTTAACTTAGAGTTAAATATAAATGATAAGGATAAAATAGTAACCTAAACTTGTCTAAAATCTATTTGTTGAGAGGATTTCGACCCATCCCCACTTTAGATTCTAAATATATCAATTTGGAGCTATTATAAACTGAATATGACTTTATTATAAAAAAATATTTTAAGTTTTTCCAAAGGTGCCCCTCTCCTCCCTTATAAAAGGGAACCTCATCCCTTTTCTCTTTACACAATTTTGAGCCTTCAAGCTCGGCCAACCCCTGACCATTTCACTTATCAACTTCCATAGAAACATTATAGAGGTTTTGGTCTCCTCAAAAGACCATCTATAGGTCCTTAAGAGGAAGCATAAAAGAGGTGTGTCGAAGAAGAGGTAATCTCTTCTACCAATTATTTCAAGTTTATTTCTTCTTCAACTTCTTTTTCTTTAGTTGTTTCATTATAAAGTAATGAAATCAGTATAAATAATATAATGATATGTTATTATAAATATGAAACAATCCCATTTCACCTTCTACCCATCCTACAGAAAATGAAATCACCGCGCGTGCGTACGTACGGAATACCGTCTCCACGCCGTGGGGTAATCTGTTTTCCACCACCACCTTACTTGGATGGGTATAATGGTGTAAATAATAACTATATAGAGTTATTATAATATCATACTGATTCTAAGATATTATATCATCCACTCCAATTCAATTCAATAATTATGGGAATGATATCATCGCTCGTGCGTACGTACGGATTACCGTCTCCACGACGCGATGAGATTCATTCTCCATGTTAATCATACAAGAATGATTATAAAGTATATATAATGAATAATAATGAAATATATGACATGATAAAGCTACGGTATTTATGTGTATATATATATATATATGACATCTACTTACATTCATTCAAGTCAACAAGGAAAAGAAAACATCGTTCATGCGTATGTACGGTCTACCGTCTCCATGAACGGTGTATTTCATTTCATTTATCTATCTATTATATATATATATATATACTGAATATATATTATATATAAATAATTATTTACATTCTAGAAGTAATTAAATCATGATATAAGTAATAATAATATCAAGAACAACAAGTCCAAACACGTCCGATAAATAAAACGATTTTACCCAAAACGTTGCTTTAACATGGAATTTACAAAAGAACGGGTAATATAAAGTCATAAGTGAACCATATATGATATCATAACAATGAATATGATTCTGTAATAAGTCAATGATATTATTTAAATCATTATACAGGAGGTTCGGATATGTACGAAGCATATGGGATCTAAGGTAAGGGATAATTATTCCAATCTCATTCTTATCCGAGATTGTTTATTCGTAAGTATTTACTGGGGTTATATTTGTAATCCATGTCCCTATTTTCTAAAAATGGTTTCATGTATGTTTAAATTACTTTTTACCCATTTTTGACTTTTACTAAATGGTATGTAACGAATCTTTTTTTTACCATACGAGGAACTTTTTGACTTTTTCGAAAAAAGTACCAGAAGAATGTTTTTTTTAACTTATACAGCATGAACGGATTTTTACGGTTTCATAATGAATTATTTCAATGAATATTCCTCTACAAGATTTCATGACTATTTTATCCAAAATAATTTTCTTTTAAAATTTCATGGCATTTTTTGAAAAGAAAATGATTTTGAAGAAGAAAGGATATTTTCCTCAAGAATTCATTTCAAGTGTTTTATCAAACCTATTTTCCATCTAAGATGACATTATTTCATATGTGTATGTTTCAAGTATAATGTATCTATGATTTACATGGTTCCACTTTTTTTATGATTAAATGATATCCATTTTTTATATAGATTATGTTATGATGGGATGATGTTTATGAAACCCATTTTATTCTTTGGGTAATGATGAATGATTTATGTTCATGTTGTGGTACACGTAAGAATGATTTCATTATGAGATGGGTGTGACCTATATCTCCCTCCAATGCATTGGGTAAAGATTTATATCTCCTGAGATTGACATGGCTGGAATGGAAAGTAAATCTGGTTCAGTAATGCAGGGATGGAATGGCAAGTAAACCCAGTTTAGTAAGGGACTTTGTCCACTAAGATGGTCTTAGCAGCAATGCCTTGGCTACTATGGAAATCATATCACGTGCTTGATGTTTTTCCACAATTACAAGTTTTATTCCCATGATATTTTATCATGATTAATGTTCTTTTATGATCTGTGCCTTATGTACTGCAATGTTTTATGTCACTGCTCAAGATTTTTATTATTAGATTTTAGGCTCATGTTTTTACATTCAAATGTCTATTGATTGTTTTATGTTCTCTATGTTTACCATTACTGAACATTTGAGCTCACCCTTTATATGTTTTCTTTTCCCCAAGATATTAAGAAAGGTTTTAGATAAGAAAAAAAAAGGGGGAAGGTCTTTATGTGAGATGTTGAAGATCTTTCACCATGATTAGAAGATTATGTTCCGAGTTTCCAAAGACACTAAACTATTACTGTCTTTTGGTGTCTGTTTTTGTTATGTATTAAGTATTCTGAAAAAGTAATGTAATGTCTATATACGTCAAGATTTGGGTCTTTATATATATGGTCTCTTTAAAATTTAATGACATGATTTAACCATTATATTGGAGTTTAACGCACTCTCAACTAAAGGAAATTACAAGGAAAGGGTTAGTTTCGTAATAATATTATTATCTGAGGTTGTTTATACATAAGTATCTATCAGGAAAAATTTATCACCCATTTAAATGTTTCATAAAAATGAATTTCAAAATACTTTTATTATTCCATGAAAATTGTTTCAAGTCTTTATTACCGATGTTTAACTTTTTATAAAAAAAAATTGAAAGGAGTCTTTCTATCATTTTCCAAACAAGGTACTTTATGACCTATTCAAAAAATTAAGGAAATAGTGTTTTTTTAACTTATACGCTGCCATCATGACACATTAACATTTTGAAGCTTCCTTAAAAGTTTAAAAGGTTATTTTTTAAAAAAGAAAATTTTTCCTTTATAATTGTGCAGGCTTTTAAATGATTTCAAATTAAAAACAAATATTTCTCTCAAAGAGTTTTAATGATTTTATTATATTATTTTCATCTATATCAATATCCTTTGTAGGATTTTATGCTTGATTTAGGTTGATTTGTTATGATAAAACATTTCATATCATATTGAAGGGTTTATAATATATTTTACTATGTATGTGCTATGTTTATGCCATTCATGGTTTATGGTTAAAGTATTAAAATTTCATGTTCTAGTTTTAATACGAATGTTTATGTTATACCTCACCATTATCATAAGAAGAATGAATTGGACTTAGTAACTGACAAGTAGGGCCTTCTAATTCCCCTCGATTCATAATTAGGACTCATAATACAAATTAGTGTCTTGTCACAAGCCCTTGATGGTATGGTAATGGTCTTGGTACGAGCCCTAGATGGTATAGTTATGATGTCTGGTATTATTCATTTCCTCATTATAAGATTAGTTATTGATATTTCATGTGATTATTCGACTAGTAGAATATCCATGTGAAATTTAAAATGTAATTATTTTATTTATTCTTTCCATATTATGCTGAATATTATGTTTAAAAGGATTTTCTTTTAGTTTTATACATTTCCATAAAATTTTATGCTTATTTATGATAGTTTTTTCTATATTTTTTATCCTTACTGAGCATCTGAGCTCACCCCTTTATTATGTTTCATTTTTCCCTTGGATGTGAAGAAGTATATTATTATTGACCTGTAGGTATAGTCTAATGGATATGAGAGTTCTCAATGGGGATAATATGTTGTTTTTAATTTCAATATGTATTGAAAAACTTGTGTTTGTATCTAGTATTTCCAAGACTACTAAATTGATTGGTCCTTCGGGATTTGATTTTCCTGTGATCATGACAATGTAAAACAATTATTCACCAACTTTGGGTAACTTTTGTCAGGGTGTTATAGTTGGTATCAGAGAATGTTTAGTACAAACCTTGGATGCTAGATTTAGAAAAACCTTGATCAGAGAACATTACCCTAAGATTGAAATTAAGTATAAGTATGGAAGAACATCCTAGAATTTTGGTTATATAGAGATTATGTGGGTATTCCTAGAAAATAAATCCTTGTCTGGATACTAAAATTGGACATGGTTCTGGAATAGATGTACATAGGATTAATAACTCTAAGAAGGTGTTACAGGCTTGACTCGGGGTAACCTGGTACACAACAATGGACCTTACTACGCACCCGATTCGACACTCCCAGGGGATATTCTTAGGACAATTAATTTGTTTTTTTCAAACCATTATGGAGGATTTATGATTAACTATGTCCTCAAACAAACCATTTTTATGATTATGGATTAGATATGCATAATTTTTTCAATTTATGTTAAGTGTTTTACTAGTTTGGAATTATGAATTATGATTCATAACCTAATATAGTGTATGCCATTGTTTATAAATAGATCCTAGTGAAAGAAATGGAAATCATATCAACGTACACAATCCATGTAGGGATTTCCCACCAATGCAAGATAATGACATTGGATTTGGTGATACAAATGGTTCTAAATAGCTTATAACCATAATAGGATAGCTAACTCAGGTTATGAATAATAACCTTACCAGTATGGAGAACCATAATCTACAATGTGGAGGAACAATGTTAGACCGCTTCATGAGACAGAAACCTCCATCATTCAATGGGACTAAAAATCCATTTTTGGTTGAACAATGGATAAGTTCTTTAGATAAAATATTTCTTGCATTGGGAAGTAATGAAAGGGAGAAAGTTATTATGGAATTTTATCATCTCTCACAAGATGCGGATCAATAGTGGTCATCAATTCAAAATAAAACAGAGGAAGAAGAATTATAAAATATATAATAGAGGGAATTTAAATAAAATTTCCTATAAAAATACTTTCCTCGCGAATAATGAGCTGATATGGAAAGGAAATTTCCGAGTCTGAGGAAAAAGGAGGATGAGAATGTTACAAAGTATTATGCTAACTTCAAAAGGTTAGAAATTCATGCCATAGACTCAATATATAAAATAATAAGTAATATTGATCAATTATTTGATGGGTTAAAACCATTCCGCTAATAGGTATTGGTATCACAATATTTCTCATTATACGAAGATATAGTCTCATGTGCTATCAAGATGGAAAATGAATTCTCTAAGTGTTATGAATTTAAAGTTAATCAAGAGAAAAAGAGAATGGTGGAGCAAGAGATGGGTAATAGGAAAATGGGAAAGAAGGATTTTACCATATGTGATAATTTTGGGGAGAAACATCCTAGTACTTGTCTGAAATGAATGGGAGTTTGTTACAAGAGTAGAGGAAAAGGTCACCAGGATCATGATTGTAAGGGAAAGAAATAAGTTGTAAATGTGTAATGCTATAATTGTAAAGATATGGGACATTATGAAAATTATTTTCCCAAGTGTAAAGTAAATATAGCCTAGAATAAGCAAATGGATCAAGGTAAATCTTATGTTTTTACTACGGTTTAAGTGTAATAATTAATGTAATCGTGTTCAAGAATTATGTTATTATATTCTGATTAAAAGAATAATGTTATATATAAAAATTGTACTACCGTACATATTATTCAAGTATTTGGAATCATGAATTATTTAAATAATTTTTTTGTAGTTATAAAGGTATTTTTCAATAATAACTACATTAAGTTATTTAGAGAATCTGATGTTATGTTTGATTTTGGAAATTTAGAGACCTTTCTAGACTTTTAATTTGGACAGAAGTATTATGGAAAGGTCTTAAGGTTGGAATGGATTAAGTTGAACATTGGATGTTATTGATTGAGGATAATACATTTCTTTAATTTTGAACATAAAAAGTTTATTTTCTAAATGTTATAATCATAGAGTTTTAGGAAAAGGACAACTCATAGGTCAGGCAACAACCCGTCGCGTCTGGAAAGGTTGCGAAACTTGAACCCACAACTGAAGGGTGACAAGGGTGCATCACCTATCACTAGACTACGTGAAGTCTTGGTTAGTATAAAATAGTTTTTTTTATTTAAATAGTATGATAGATTAAGTATAATATCATTTTTTGAACCCTATATGATTAAGATAAAAAAATTATTATATTTTGGATATAAAGGTGAGTTTGTGGTACAAATTGTTTTAAAGATAAAACTATACTTATTTAGTTTGTATGTTTCATTATGATCTTAATATATAAAGTAAATAAATTATTCAAAACTCATGAAATGATCATAAAACCAAAAAAAATTACTAGTAATTTCTTTTCTGATAAATCAAATGGTCCCTTAGATCATCACTAACTTTTAGCTTTGTGATTGTTAAATTTTTCTTCATCATGTTCTCTATCACTCTCCATCAGAACTTGATGGTTATATTTTTATTTCATGTCCATGTTTTCCTACATGAAACCCGATTATGTTTTATCTCTAGCTTCCTTCATACTTCCCTTTATTTATTTTAAAATGGAGGTCTCATTAATCGATTTTTCGATGTCGGATTTCAACAAATATATTTTGAAATGTCAAACCCCTAGTTTTCAATCCATAGTTTAAATTGTGAGGATGAAATTTATTGAAGGAGGGTATAATGTAACACCCGAAGTCTTTATAACATTTATAAATAAATTTAATTTTTTTCTTTCTTTCTTTTTACGCAACACAATGTTAATCTTACACTACACACTACAATGATTTGGCTTGCATTACACATAAGGCCCAATTTTAACGAACAATAATATACTAATAAAATATTATTATAATAAATAACATAAAAGTTAAATTATATTTTATGAATGGTATTTACCAAATTTTGAATTTTTATATTCCATATAATTTTAACATTCATCTTATAAAATTTCTAGACATCATATAGGAACAAATTCAATTTTTTTGAAGTATTTTTTAGAAAATACAGTTTTTCCACCTTTGATGGTGCACCCAATTTAAATTCAATATTTGACACTTTTATATATCAAATTTTGAAAAATAGACTTTCTATTTATAATTGGGTTATAAAAATTTAGTTTGGAAAAATTTTGGTAATTTTTTGAAAAGTTTCGCATTTTAATGACTAGTGAAAAATACTACATTTTAATTCAAAACTATCTTTCCATCTAAATTAATTATATTGTTATATTATCATTTTAATTGGTTTTAAATTATAGTTATATTATGTTTTTATAATTTAATATAATTCAGGTAATTGGAATTATTTTCACATTAAAATTGTATCTGAACACACGTCAATCTTTTGATGATTTTTACTTTTAAAAAAACAAGTTTTCTTGTTTTATCAAGAGGAATGAATTTTAAATTAATTACTGAAACTTTTGTGTTTTTAATTTGGAAAAATTGATTCCATATTTGGAATCATATGTTCCAAATTATGAAAATAGTTCTCTTTTATTTTTTGACATTATGAATAGTAACTTTAGTAATTATTTTTTATTTACCACGGTTAAAGGGTAAAAAAAGGGTAAAAATAATATTATAATAATAAAAACCTATCCTAAAACTTGTCATAATACTATTATATAAGTTATGGGATACCAATAAAACCCTTGAGATAAAAAATTTTCCTTCGGTAGCCACTTGGGTGTGATTATGACACTTATAATTTTTAATTTAAAGTAAAGGCAAATATGTTATAAAAATGCATCTTCTTACTAAAACAATTTTTATATGGGGATATATAATTTATCTATTAAAATATAAATAGTAATTATAAATATAAAAATACTTTATACATCATGGTTATTTATTTATAATTTTTATGAATTAAATAATTAAATTTATTTATGACACAATGATGATGCAATAATAGATTTATTAATGAAAGAATCAAATAAATGATATTATAAATGTTAAAATAAATATTTTTTTAAATATTTTATTCCATTCATGAATTTTTTGGATGAATATTACATATTAGTATTTATTTATTATATTTTTTCTAAGTAATCAAGTTGTTAGGAATTTTTAAAAAGTCAAGTATGAATAGTGTCAAATTGACATAATTCATATCTTAAAATATAAAATAGTTTATTAAATGTTATAAAATTACTAAAAATATAATATTCAACCAAATGGTTAGTATAAGTCCTAATATTTCATAAATGAAACATTTTATGGTCTTTTTACATGTTATGGTAATTAAATTAACACACAGAGTATAAATAACAAGATATCACAGTAAGATTAAAAAGGGTTAAATAAGGGTTAAAGAAAAAAGATATGGATTAAAAAATATTCAAAACTTATATAATTTTAATTGTATGATAGGTATTCGACCTATAATAATCACTCTCCAAAATATTTTATTTTGGTACCACTTTTAATAGAAAATTAATTTATATTAATTTAATATTTTGAGAGTTTCCTAAAGTGCCCCTCACCTCTCTTATAAAATAGAACTTCTTATTCTCTTTAATTCACATCTCAAAATCCATTTTTATCAGAACAAACCTACCCAATTATACTCCCAACTTCCTTCAATTTATCCTAGAGGCAACACTTTGGTAATAAATACAACCTAAGTAGTCCTTTTGTGTAAATCAAAAAGAGATACCTGAAAAAGAGATAATTGTTTTATCACCTCTTTCAAGGTTATTTTCTTCTTATACTTCCTCTTTATATGTTGTTTCCATACTAAAGTAATAAATAAAATATATTATACATGTTTATATGTTATTATAATAATGTTACAAAATTATACATCCTTTTATCCATCCTATGAATAACAATATCACCATGTGTGCGTACGTACGGTTTACCGTCTCTACATCGTGGTGTAATTTTTATTCAACAATACTTTATTAGGATGTGTGTAATTATGAGTATAATGTATTTAAATAATGAATATAACATGATAATTATTATATATAATTAATATACCATCCAATTACATACCATTTAACAATCAAGTGAATGATATCATCGCTCGTGCGTACGTACGGCCAACCGTCTCCATGACGTGGTGAGATTAATTCTCCATGTTAACCATTAAAATATGATTGTAAAATTTATATTATGATTAAAAGTTATTATTATTTACTTAATATCATTCTGTATATGAATAAAATACATCATATTCAAAATAAACATGACTTACAGAATAAAACAAGATGGGGAAAATGAAGTAGTTAACACCCAAAACAATGGTAATACTAAAATATTATTAAGAAAATGATAAAAAAAGGCTCACATGTGATATCATAAATATGTATATGGTCCTAGAATAATTTAATAACAATATTTATCCATTATACATAAGTTTAATGCAATCTATACTAAATAAAAGTACAAGGTAAGGGTTAATTTCACAATCTCATTATTATCCGAGATTGTTTATACGTAAGTATCTATAGGGGCATATTTATCACTCATTTCCATGTTTCATAAAAATAATTCAAAATACTTTTAATATTCCCCAACAATTTTTCAAATTAATTTTTACCCATTCTTTACTTTTTATAATTTTTTTCTAAAGGAATCCTTATGTCATTTTCCAAATAAGGTACTTTATGACCTTTTCGAAAAATTAAGTAAAGAATGTTTTTTAACTTATACAGCACAACCTGATATTTCCATCATCATGACACATTAAAGTTTTTAATCTTCCCTTATAATCTTACAAGGTTATTTGTTTTTAAAATAAAAGTTTTCCTTTATAATTGTGTAGGCTTTTAAATGATTTCAAAGTAAAAAAATAGATATTTCTCTCAAAGAGTTTTAATGTTTTTATTGGATTATTTTCATCTATGTCAACATAATTTTTTGGATTTTATGCTTGATTGAGATTGATTTATTATGATGCAATCTTACATATTGTATTGTTGGTTTTATGATATATTTGACTATGGATGTGCTATATTTATACCATTCATGGTTTATGATTAAAGTATTAACATTTAATATACTTGTTTTAATATGAATGTTTATGTTATGATTCACCCTTTTCATAAGAGGAATCCATTGCACTAAGTAAGTGATGGTAGGGGCTCGCTATATCCCTTAGTTGCATCAGTAAGTCTCATAAGACACACTAGTGTCTTGGAACAAGTACTTGATTGTATGGTAATGGTGTTGGCATGAGCCCATGATGGTATGGTTATGATGTTTGATATTATACATTTCCTTGTAATGAGATTAGTTATTGATATTTTATGTGATTATTTGACTATTGGAATATCAATGGGAAAGTTTAGATAGAATTATTTGATTTATTATTTCCATATTATGATTAATATTATGTTTAAAAGTCTTTTGTTCCAGTTTTATACCATGCTGTAAAAGTTTATGCTTATTTATGACAGATTCTGCTATATTGTTTATCATTACTGATCATCTAAGCTCACCTCTTTCTTATGTATAATTTTTTTTCTAGGATTTGAAGAAGTGTATTATGATTGAACTAAAGGGATAGTCTAGGGGATATGAGAGTTTTCAAAGGTGATAACATGTTGTTTTTAATTTTAAGATGTACTGTAAAACTTATGTTTGTATCCAGTATTTCTAAGGCTATTAAATTAGTTGGTCCTTCGGTATTTTATTTTCTTGTTATCGTGATAATGTAATAAAATAATTCACTGACTCTGGGAAACTAGGGTTTGGGTGTTACACCCCATGTCCTTCCTCATAAAATATAAGAAGATCTAATCATTCTCAATTCTCATAAATGATATAATTGCTAGATCCTTTCTACATAATAATATGCCACTTTGTTCAATTTTCCAGGATGGTAGTGGATTTAGTAGTAGTAATCCTTGATGATCTATAACCATATTTGTTGGCACATATTCATCACTTTCTGTTTCAATATATATTTAATACTGTTGTGATATGTATATATTTCACACTTCTATCCAAAGAGATAATGTTGCTAGATTTTCAATGTAAAGATCATAGCAGCCAACTCTAGATCATGTGTGGGATATTTTTGCTCATTAATTTTCAACTGCCTTGAAGCATAAGTAATGACTTTTTCATTTTTCATCAACACACATCCCAATCCCTTATTTGAATCATCACTAAAAATTATGAAAAATTTCCCACCTGTGGGTTGTGTGAGCATAGAGGCAATGATAAGCCTCCTTTTTAACTCTATAAATCTTTCTTCACATTCATAATTCTAGGAAAACTTGAACCCCTTCTGAGCTATCTTGGTAAAAGGTTTGACAATTGTGGTAAATTTCTCAAAAATCAGTGATAATATCCATCTAACCTGAGGAAAATATGGATATCTATCACATATGTTTTCCTTATCCATCCATTAATTACTTTTGTCTCTGAAGGATCCACAAATATATCATTTCTTGTGATGATATTCCCCAAGAATGATACTTCCTTCAACCATAACTCACACTTTTTTTACTTTTCATAGTGCTCCTCCTTTCGCAGGGTCTTTATCATGGTGCACAAATGCTTCTCTTTGGTTTTAGAGTATATTAGAATATCATATATAAAGACTACCACAAATTTATTGAGGTAATATCTAAAGGCTCTATTCATCAAGTCCATGAATATTGTTAAAGAATTAGTGAGTTTGAATAGAATCACTGTCAACTCATAGTGCTCGTACCTTGTACAAAAAGTAGTCTTGGGTATATCCTCCTTTTTCACCCTAAATTTGTAATATATCAACTATAGATTCACCTTAGATACATATTTTGATCCTCATATCTAATCGAACAATTCATCAATTCGTGGAAAATTGATAATTTTTCTTTATCGTGATCTTGTTGAGATCACGATAATCAATGAAAAGGAACATTAACCCATCCTTCTTCTTGATTAAGAGGACTGGTGCACCCCTTGGTGAATCACTTGGGAATATGAATCCTTTATCCATATCCTCCTATAGTTGTTTCTCCACTTCCTCAGGTTCCACAATAGCCATCCTATATGGAGTCTTGGATATTAGAAATTTCCCATCTATAAGCTCATTGAAAATTCAACCTCTCAACTAGGGGGAAGACTAGGAAATTCCTCATAAAACACATTATAGTATTCCTTCACAATAGTAATATCTTCAAAGATGGTCCTTTCCTTAGACTCGGTAATTTTAACTAGATACTCTTGTTCATAAGAAAATAATGTCCCTATTTGAGATGATGGTGCTAAATAAGATTAATCCTCCTCCTTGAACTTGTATATAATCGGGGGTCGATTCACCATATGGAGAATCATTTTCCTCTTATGGAAATTTATGTTGGTTCTATATAGGTAAATGCAATTCATGCCCAGAATTGCATCAAATTCCACCCATGGAAGTATGATAAGGTTCGCCAGGAAGTTCATAGAACAAAATCTGACAAGGGAGGAGTTATATACTTGGGATGTAATAGTGGAAAATTTTTCTATTTTTACTGACATCTATACTTCCATGATTTTTTGTGGTGTTTGAATGTTTATACTAAACTTTCAATATATGAAGGAATGTGTACAACCAGAATAAAAAAGTATATTTTCTATTCTTGAATGAATAACAAATATACCTTTCACTATTTCATTTTCATGATTCACTCTGATGGAAGTGATGGAAGAAGGTAACCCTTACTATCTTAGATGTTATTGTTTACCTCTAAAAACCCTTGAATTAGGGAACTGGTTCTCAAAGTACCTTGGATCCTTGTAGTTGTAGCAATGAACAATGTGTTGAGGGATGACTAGAGCATTCCTTTCTTTAGTCACATTGGTGGTTTTCTCCTATCGGTAATCATTGGTAAGATTCCCTTATCTTCTATACCTAAATAATTTATTTTTCCCCTTATTCAATTTCCATGGGGCTTCTTTCTACACCTTTGACAAGTGGGATACTGAAATTTTTATTAGCATCATTGGATTTATCCAACAAACTGTCAGAATTAAACTCCACTTTTTGTTTCTAATCCCCATAATACCCTTGGGATTCTCTGGTCTCCATTTCAACTTTTAGGTAACATCAAAAAATTTCCTCATATCTATCAAAGTCTCAGATCCTTCGGGATTTTCATAGACTATGATTTATCCCACTAAAGTAGTGAACCATGCATTCAGGGGTAATGAAAAAACCAAAGGCATATCATACAATTATTTTTAAGTTTTCCTCGTATTCCCCAATAGATTCATCATCTATTTTCTTGAGTGAAAGGAAATATCTTTCCATTTAAGACAGAGGGTGTAGGGAAAATATTTATCAAAAAAAATTATGACACTCCCTCCACTCATTTATCTTGATCTTTTACTCAGAATTCATATTCTTGATCAATTTACACCACTGATTAGCTTCACCCTCTATATGATAAACAGCCATAAGAACCTTCTCTTGTTTGTAACATTGAATTATGGAGAATATCTTTTCAATGGATTTGATCCATTTCTCCGTGAATAATGGATTAGATGATCCATTAAAATATAAGGCTTTTATTGCATGAATCTCTCGATTGTTTTTTGTTCTCCATTAGGGGGTTTGGGTGCTCCTATTGATCTATGTTTCTATTTAGAACTTGTGTTAACTGAGATGGTATCATGACATAATTTGTGATTCCTACTCTCATTGG
The DNA here is from genome assembly GCA_963277665.1 of Viscum album. Lineage (NCBI taxonomy): Eukaryota > Viridiplantae > Streptophyta > Magnoliopsida > Santalales > Viscaceae > Viscum > Viscum album. The sequence continues at coordinate 1,838,237,713 of OY728161.1, forward strand.
GTTGGGAATCTTGTCGGGGTAGTCTTCACATTTCCCTTCATAGCGTTTGGAAACTTGATTCATCCTATTACTGGTCATTAGCTAGAAAAAATAGAATTAGGTATGAGTATCTTAAAATTAAACACATAAAGGGGAATCCGATGAAATTAAATTGATAACTTATAAATTACATTTACCTCATTAAATTATGTGTTTCTAGGCTTCAATATATGATATCCATGATCTATTTCCTAACATATATTCTTATGGGAATCTTTTTATTCCCTTAATTATGGTCATTAATGAGCTTATGAACTTACCAAAGCATTTTCCCTGGGAGTTTCAAACCAGGTGTGTAGTAAGACCCATTTTTGTGTACCAAATTACCCTAAGTCAGACCTGTAACATCTTATCAGAGTTTTTACCCTTAGGTTCATTTATGCCAGAACAACACCCACTTGTAGTATCCAGATAGCTATATATTTTCTTGATAAACCACTTAATATATACTAAAAAATTAGTGATTTTTTCTTATACTTAGTCTCATACCTAAGGTATTTTCTAGATTTCTCTAATCCCAAGTCTTTTTCTAGGGTTTTCTTATCCTAATCTCAAAAATAACTAAACCTATCCTTTAATACCAACTGTAAGAGACCTTATCTTTATTAAACATTAATACATGATTTAATTACATAATTTTCACTTAATAGAACCAGAAAGATCAAGTGGTATAATTTCCTTGGTAAATTAGGTACATTATATAACAACTTAAAACAAGAAAAGCAACATCTTTATTGAAAAATTATTTAACATGACCAAAAATTTCCTTCATACTTAACACTGCATGGGATAACCTGAGGACATACATAAGAAAGGGGTGAGATATAAACCCCAATAAGGTAATAAAAAGAGAATAATATGAGGAAGACAATACATTATAGAAAATAGGCATAACAATGGAGCATAAAAATAATATGAATAATAAGGCATGATATAGCATGATAATCATAACATGGGAAATGTGGCAACAACTTAAAACACTACATCATAAATATAGGTCAAGGATAAACCCACCAAGACACCATGGTAGAAAAGGTCCCATAAATTAATCTGGTAAACCCCCTATACCAACATGACATATCATGATACTAAACATTAACCAATGCGTTGGAGTGCTATTAGGGCACACCCTTCATAATCATTTCATTCTCATGCCTAAGTGTGCCACATAGATCATATAACATGGATTCATCAAACATTATAATTTATTCAAAAATATTGTAATGTGGAATAAATACATGTAATTCTCTAATCAATAAGTATATGTTCATAAAGTTGAATACTCTTGATAGAAAAATGGGTATGGTATTCACTACACAATTATTTTGCATGGAAAATCATAGTATAATTTTGGTAGCATAACGACATCATATAGAAATTCAAAAAATGGGTTGATGAGAGATAAAGAGGTAATTAATAATTTATAAATGAAATGGAAAGTAATAGGGACATGGAGAGACATACCCCAACATAATTAATTTTAAATAGAAGGCATAACATAATAAATAAACTTGAAGAAATATTAGAAAGGAAATAACCCTTACAAAATTTTGGCATGGTTTCCAGTGTGCATAAAGGTTCATAGGATGGATAAATGAGAGTGATAGAGGATCTCATAATTTATAAATAAAATTTAAATAAAGGGGATATGTAATAGCATATCCCAACATAATAAATTGGAAATTAAAAGACATAACATTAAAAGGAGTGCTTGATAAAAGTGGAGAGTGGAGGATCAGATTCCCTTGCTTTAATGTATTACTCAAAAGGTTTGGGAGGGGATTCTTGAATGACTGTAGGTGCCTTGGTAGGAATATAGGGAGTAGAGGGCAGAGTTTGGTCATGCAGTAAGGAGTTGGAGTGAAGATAAAGGAGATCTTGTGTGGTTTTATATAGGAAAGGAGGGGGATTTATTTATTATTTTGGTTTTAGACACTACATAATAAAATATTCAAAACCACAAACTATCACATGGTTTTTGCCCACATTTTCTACAAAATGGGAGCGGTTTACATTATTTTATAAGTCCAATGGCCGAACTTATTAAAATATTACCCTTGGTGATGTGGAGGTGAGTCACACCCTTAAATAAATGATTTTAAAATGTTAAAATATATTATAAGACTTAGAGAATTCATAATGAATTTACAAAATAAATAAAATAAACTTAAAATAAAATTATTTTAAAGTTAATATATATATATATATATATTCCATTGAGGATACCTTTTATAGTATTTATTACATCACTATTCGGCCATTGTGATGTCATAAAACACACCATATATTTATACAGTATTTAATTTTTAACCAAAAAAATGACCCTCAGAAAATAATGAAAAAATAACCATTAGATAATTTCAATGTACTGATTACAAAAATAATATTCATTTTATCTAAATAATATTTTAAATAAATTAATTTTATCCTTTAAAATAAAAATTGGTATTTATTTAAAATCACGGGTTTTTAACAATAACATTTTTTTGAAGACTTATAAAAAATATATTTGACCTCATTAAAATTATATGATCATTTGTATTTAATAAAAAATATTTAATAATAACATTTTAAAATATTATTTATTTTAAAAATCCATTAATTCATAAATTCTATAATTAGATTTGAATATTAACCAAAAATACAATTGGTGTTTTATTAAATCAAAAATAAAAACATTTATACAGTAATAATAATAGGATGAAAATATACTCATTATTCTTTAGAAAATAATGTACATATTCCTATTTCTAGGGTCTTGATACATATCCCTTTAATAGACCAACATAATCCCTATAAGTAAGGTGTGTGATGGAGGGGTTTTCATGAGGTCATTCGGCGAACATAGTTTGGGTCGTGATCTCGATGATCTTGAACTTATCTCATAAAAGGTTTCACTCATGATTAAGTTGTTGGATCTCATATTAGGATTGATCAAGGTAAAATTCAAGAAATTTTATCTCCCTTGGAATCTCTGATAAATGGGCTTCATAGGGTACGATTCTACTGGTTGAGTCTGTCACTTCCTATATCTTTGAAAATTGGATTTGTTAAAACCCTAAATTTATACCGGTAATGTGATAATTGTTTTATAACTATATTATAATTGGTAAAGATACTTAATGTTCATTTAAATCTAATTGGATATAATAAATAAATAATTTCATGTGTTCTATATAACCAAAATACATTTAATTAAATCAAAAAGTGGAATTTTATTCATAACAGTTTGGGTTATTACAGTTATTTCTGAGTATTTTTTATTTTTCAAAATGTTGAATAATTAAAAATTGAATCAATAAATAATATTTAAATATATGAGTAGAGAAAAGGGGGGAGATATTATTTGTAATTAGGCACAGGGCTCCAAACACAGATGATTGGAAAAATCTTTCTAGATAGATATGTGTGAGAAAGTGTGAAGTTTCTTCATCAGATAGAATTTAATAGCTCGAATTGAGTTGATAAAAGAATTATTTAAGAGATAAAGTTTTTAAGAAGATACTATTCTTTGTATAAATAATATCAGAAAAAAATACTAAGTGATAGGATTAAGATAAGCAGATAGAGTCTCCAAACCGAGAAGAATTTATATGTCTTAAAGCTACTACCACACATAGATGGAGTAGGAAACTGAAGTATTTGGAATTTGCAACAATGTAATCAACTATCTTCAGTTAGTTTATAAGAAAATATAGAGGTGGGATATGAGTTTTTGAATAGACAACTTATAGGAAGTTTAAAGGTGAGATTTTTGTAATGGGTTAAATAAAGTTAAAATTGTTGTGAGGTTACCAAGTTTGAAGTTAGAAACAAATACAGGACTAAATCAATGTTTTTAATTTTAGTGGGTCAAGAGAACTTGACATATGAAGAAGGTATAGGAAAAATTTATAGACAAAGATGTTCTGGAAAATCAATTTCTATATAGAAATTTTGGCAGAACTTTTTAAATTTCTAATTTGATTAAAGTTTTAGATAATTCAAAGAGATTTGAGAAGACACCATAACAGTATATGATATTTTAGAGGGACTCAAATAAATTTAAAATCTCTAATAAATTAGGATTTTTGAATTTGGTCGAGCAAGAAAACTTTTCAAGTTTCCCAACTTTACTATTTCTAGAGCACCTATAAATAAATATGAAAAGTACAATGGTACCTGTGACTATTCACCCATGCATAAAAGATAAAATGTTGCATATTTGGTTTTAAAACTAAGTTTCCAACTAATTTTGTGTTTTGTTATTAGCAAGTCAGATAGATAAAAGTTCAAAAAATTATACATAGGAGAAACAGATAGTAAAGATCAGACAAAGTTCCATGCAAAGGTTTTTTTGAGCCATCAATTTTTTCTTATCAGATAGAACGTAAATTTGTTTTATGAATAGTTAGAAAAAGGTGCAACATATAGAAACTAACAAATGGAGTATTTTTGGACTAAGAAGATCAGAGAGAGGGATGATCGGAAAGAGTTTATGGATAGACCCCATGTGGAGAGGTTTTGTCAAATTTACCTTTATGGTTTTGGATAATATTTTGTAATAAAAATTTATAAACTAAAAGGTGTTAGTATAATCATTTTAATCGAAAGATAGAAGGTGTACAATGGGAGTTAACATAAAAAAAATTTCACTTCTTCATAATAGTTAATTTCCATAAACACATGGGAGTGGCTATAGAAAGGACGTAGGTTCTCACACTATGGTCGGACCTTGTAAATCTCATGTGACTTGTTTGATTCCATTTTTTCTATATGAATTTTAGTAGAATAAAATTTTATAATGAATAAAATCTAAAAATTTGCAGGGTTTAAGTTTCTTAAAGTTTAAATTTTTAAAAATAAAATCATTGATTGGACCCCCCCCCCCCCCCTCGGTAATTCAAAGATCATTAATAACTTCAATTGGTATCAGAGGGGTAGGTTCCCCTGTTAAATACTTATCATAGTTCATCTCAATTCTATCAATCGTATAGGAATTTCTACTTTTATGGAAAATCTTATTATGGAAGGAAAAACATATTGATTTACCATCTTCTATCACATGGCCTAGTAGTTTTTGGTGTTTCTACAATTGGGTTTTCACCCATTGATAAAGATACCTCTATAACTTTTACTAAAAAGATAAACATTGAAGTTGATAGAAAAGATAGAAATGTTTTTATTATGTCTCTATGAGAACATTTTTATATGAAGGTGATGGGTCTTAAAATATCCAATTTAATGTGGGATAATCTTGAAAGTATTTTCAAAGTAAATACTAATGTTAAGGAAGCAAAGATACAAATATGGTGTAGCGATATTGAAGGAATAAGAATGAGATATAAATAAAATATTGATGAGTAATTCATGAAAGTAGATAAAGTTGTTTGTAACATCAAAGGTCTTATATATGTCTTGTAAGATTATACAATTATGAATAAAATCACGAGAAACTCTCCAAACATATTTGATTTTAAAATATCTTCTTTATAAGATAAAGAATATTTATCTCTTGATTAATTACATAACTTTCCTATTTCCTATAAAATGAGAAAAAATCCAACATTTAAAAAGAATATCAAAGATGAAATGGACTTTGAATCTATGATAAAGATGAAAATTCAAGATGATGAAGATTATAAAGATGTTTATCATTTTAATTCTGAATATAATGGGGATGATGACTTGAAAGAAAAAATTATGTCTTTTATCACAAATAATTATCAAAGATTAATAAGAAAGTGTAGATAAAAACTTCTTATCAAATGTTTTGAGTATGGTGGAATTGGTAATTTTTTTATTAATTTTCTTAAAGTGATAGTTTGTGAATTTGAATATTGTTCTGAAGAAAAACCTTAGTGTAAGAAGTTTGAAAAAACATCCAAGAAAAAAATAAGTACCCTGGTGGAAAGAAGAAGCTCACTGGAAACAAAATAAGCATGATGAGTAATAAATTCAAATTTTTCTTTGATGATATTGATTCAATAGAAGATAAAAGTTCAAAAATAAATAGAACCTTCTTTGAAGATGTTGAGAAAATGGAAGATTCATCAAATAGTGAAGAATAATGAGGACGTGCAGAATATTATAGAGAGTATCAGCTTAGATCATAGATTGTTGAATGTCATGAAAAAAATAGATATCTCGAGAAGGAAATAAAAATGATGAAGAAATAAAGTGGAAAATTTATTGAAATAAGTAAATATGTTTCTAAGTATGAATAATAAAACATCCAATATATCATAGACTAAAAACTAAGAATTTATAAATAGAGAAAGATGGTTGAATACCTCATTAATAAGTTGTTTTCTAAGGAATATGAAGTTAAAAAAGCTCAGTAAAAACTTATCAAGGATTAAAGTTTCTTAATAAATTTGAATGAAAATTTCATCAAAGCTTTAAAAGTCAAATATGAATCATCTAAAGATACATAAAAATCACATTCCAAGAATCATGTGAATTCTTCACCTTACAAAAATAAAGTTTCATCATATTTCTAAAAAAAATTAAGTGTCGAGAAAAGTTTTTGGAAAACTTAGGTTGAGAAGGGTTGTGAAAAATCTATCACATTCACAAAATCTGAAAATTTACTCTATAATAAATATTTAATATACCCAAATAATGTTATAGTAGAAATAAGTTATCAACCTCAACAAAATTTACACAAATAAAGATCATAATTCTACAAAAAAAACCCAAAAATTTTTATTTTTTCTAGTGATATGGAATCTATATACATAGGTTGTATAACTATTGGCATAATTTATCACTTCTTGGAATAAGTTATTAACAAAGGGGAATCAATGGTGGAATCAAAATGAGTAACTTTCCAAGAACACAAAAAGTTGAAAAAGTTAATTATCAAGAAGTTAGAAAACTTCCAACAAAAAACAAATTTTAATGTATAGGAGAAGTATGTAGGATATGTGAATAAGTTTAACACCATGCCAAATAATGTATGAAAAATATTCTCGGACAAAGTTCTTATGACAGAAAATAAAAGGAAACTGAAAAGAATAAATTCAATGAAAGATCATTTTATGTTGAGATAGCCTTAAAATAAAATAAAAGGAATAAACAATGGATTCTTGATAGTGGTTGTTCTTCACACGTGATGGAAGATTTTAAAATCTTGAGAAATTTTGAAAATTGATATGGAAGAACAGTTACCTTTGAGAATGATAGTTCCTTAAAAATCAGAGGAATTGAAATGCATGAGATTAAAGTAGAAATATTGAAATATAAGAAAGTATTTTTATCAATGGATTGGAACACAACTTAATTAGTGTATTTAAACTTTGTAATGATGGGAAATAGGTGATCTTTAAAAAATATTTGTGTATCACTAAAAGTTTAAAATAAGGAAAAGTTGTTACTTAATTATAAAGAACCAGTGGAAATCTTTTCCATATAGGAGAACATTGTGACTCCTAATATCTAAGTGAAGAAGATGAAAATAAGTTACGGCATCATGTACTTAGGAATCATGGGTAGAGAAATATGAAAAAAAATAAAGTTTATGTTTTATGAAATTTTTCATCATTGGAAAGAATAGAATATGATGTTTTCATAACTTGTCGAAAAGGAAAAATGACTACTAAAAGCTATAATAAATTTGAGATTCATTCTACTATACCTCTAGAACTTATTTATTCAGATATTTATAAACCAATGAGACATAAATTAATAAAAATTTATTTTTACATTATCACTTTTATTGATGATTTCACTCATATTACCAACATCATGTATATGAAACACAAGTTAGAGGCCTTAGAAATGTTTAGATTTTTAAAAAAAGATATTGACAGAGAAAAGTGGGTTTATATAAAGAATCTAATAACAGATAATGGTAAAGAGTTGACATGAAAGAATTTTAAATCTTATCCAAAAAATAATGGAATAAAAAATTAGTATAATACTCCATACACCCCATAACAAAAAGGAGTATCCTAAAGGAAAATAGAAGTTTGGTAAAAATGGTTAGAATCATGTTAGCAGAATATAAACATTCAAAGTTCTACTGGATAGAAGCTATTAGTATTGTTTTACATGTAAAAACAAATGTTTTCTAAGGATAGAATCAAAAATTACTCTGTATGAATTTTTTTATAATGAAAAACCTTTAGATAAATATTTCAACGGTCTTATAAGTCCCTATTTACTAAAAATCAAAAATCTGGATCTTGGAAAATTTTATGAAAAAGTTTAGGAAGGAATTTTTATGAGATATTCACACAACAAAAGTAGTTATAAATGTTGGAAAAAACATTTAAAAAATTTGGTGGATTCCTATGATGTGAAATTTATTGGAAATAAAAATTCCTTAACAAAGTATATTGAAAATATTGAGGAAGTCAAACTGAAGATTTCCAAAACCAAAAGTGAAAGTAAGAAAAAACATATATATCAAGACTTCGAAGAATTGTGTGATGAGGAAAGTGAAGTTGGAAGAGAAAATTTGAAATTTATTACCATATATAAATAGTTCTAAATTTAAAATCTACTTTCAAATTAGATATCTATGATTCATAATAGAATAAGGTTGAAATTAGATAATCAAACATCACTCATTTAACAAATTGAACCAGAATTAGTTTCTAAAGAAGTTAAACATAAATAATGGGTGGATGCAATGAATGAAAAGTTAGATAAAGTTGAGAATAATTAAATGTGGTAATTTTTTCCATGAATAGTAGGTAAAAATGTTATCAAAACAAAATGTGTGTACCAAAACAAGTTAAATAAATTTGGATAAGTTTCATGATATAATTAAAGACTTGTTTAAAAAAGATATGATTAGGTGGAAGGTGTGGATTTTGAAGAAATAATTTCCCCCACTCCAATATTAGACACTATTATAATGTTTCTAGTAGTGAATACACATTGAAGTAACAATGTTTATCATATGTATGTAAAGAAAGCTTTCCTTAACAATGAAATTGAAGAAGTTTACATTGAGAAACCCTGTGCATTTTTACTTGATGAATACAGAAGAATGTTTGTTAAATTGAATAAATAATTGTATGGGTCGTGTTATTGGTATTACAAACTTGATAATTTTTTGAGAATGATGAATTTTTCTAAAGAAAAGTTTGACAGCAGCTTATATGTAAAATAAGTAAAATCCAGCACCCTGATTATAATTGTGTATGTAAATGATATAACTTTTTCAAGAGATAAAGAAAAATTTTGTAAAGAATTTTTTTTAGAAAGGAAGAAGAATTTTGATATGTCAATTTTCGGTGAATTAACATTATTCCTAGTTTTAGAGGTTAAATAAAAAGAAAAATGCATTTTTTTTCTCAATAAAAGTATGCTAGGAAATTTATATATAAATTTGGTACAGAAGAATATAAATAATTTTATACTCCTATTTCAATTGGGATTAATATGGGTAAAGATAAAGCTGGAAAAGGTGTGAATTAGAAGGAATTTAAAAAATCGATAAGAATTTTTCTTTATCTAACAACTTCAAGACATGATATTGTTTATCAAGTGACATTTTGTCCTAGATATTATAGTGATCAGAAAGAATCTCATATGCTGGCAGAAAAAAGAATTTTGAGATATGTTAAATGAATAAATTCTCATGGGATATTATAAAAAATACATTTTGATATGAACTTTCATGGTTATACTGATGCAAATCGGGCTAGAGATTCAAATGACATAAAAGCAATTTCAAGTAGGAAATTTTTTGTAGGAGAATTTTGTGTGGGTTGGAAGAATAAGAAACAAAGTTAACAAAAATTTGAGCACACCTGAATCAAAATATGTTTCAACTACATAGGTTTGTAATAAATTTTATGGATGAAAGTTAAGTATGAATATTTGAAATTTTATGTATTCAAACTATTGAAGATTCTTTGAGATAATCAGAGTGTAAATAATCTTTTTAAAAATCATTTTCAACACTCAAGATCAAAGTATAATAATGTTAAGATTAATTTCAAAAAATAAAAATTTTCTAGTGGAGATATTTTTTTGGAATATATTTCAATTAAAGATCAAATTATAGATGTTTTCACAAAAGTTATGCCAATGGAGAGATTTGAGGAATTGGGGTCGCAAATTCTTGTTTGATCCTCCACCAATTACCTTCTAAACATCTTAAGGGAGGATCTCTACTATGTGTTGGATTATATTGAAAAGGGAGATAATTTGTAAAACTTTTTCCTAAAATAGGTAGAGAAGTAAGTTTCTTAGTAAAATGAATCTAAATATATGGTTATCATAAAATGTGGGAGAGGAAGAAAAGTGAGAGAAAAAGAAAATTTAGGGGGTTTTATATTAATATTGCCTAAAATTTTTATTATCATAGAGGGATATAATTATTTCAAAAACATTACTTTATCTAGTAGTGTGGTGTTGGGACACTCTCTTGTAAGAAAGGATATGATTTGGAAAAAGTTTAAAAAAAATTTACAAAAATGAGTTGTGAAAATGTTTGAGAGTTGGAAGATAACGCGTTGAAAATTTGTTAAAAATATTTTTCAATAAATACAATTGTGGAGATTGAAGATCCTTTGTGACATTTTTTTAACAAATTTTTGTTTTTATTGAAAACTAAATTTTGTAATAATGTTTTTGTAAAATATGTGAAAATTATTAAATGATTTTGTTGAGTTGTTGAAAAAAGGGAATTTGTAAAGTATAGAATATAGGAAATTTTGAAGGTTGTATAAATTTCCAAATTTAAGTCAGATGATAATTTTCTGATCTCAAATTTCTCAACATCATGAAAAACCTCATGATAAAATATTTAAAGTGAGGATGTTGAATTTTTCTGGACACATATTTTTCAGATGAAAAAAATAAAAAATAGCTCTAGATGTGGTCTACCGAATAGAACAACACCAAACTGATTAATGTAAAAAGATGAGGTTTTCATACTGATACTTCTGAACACAAAAAATTCAGACTAAAAAACTATAGGTGAGAGGGAATTTCGAAGTTTTGGAATTTCAATGAAGTAAAACCCACTTCCAATTAGACATAATTCTCAAACAGAATTCTCAGACATATTTTTTTTACAAAGTCCAATTTTTTGAAAATCGATGAGTTCATGAAAAACGTGAAAGAAAAGATGTTGGTTTTTAGTCAGACCAATAATAAATAGTTTTTATAAGAAGCTCTGACATTACAACATTACTTATCGAATAGATGTAGATTACTAGACAAACTAAATGATGGCTATTAGATGGAATGGAGAAGAACCACATGACAAGGTATATTGGACATAGAATTTGTAAGAATCACTAAATTTGTTACTGAGTTTTTTTTTGGGGTTTGAAAAATTCATAAAAATTGAAAAGTTACTCAAAAATCAGATTTGAATATTTGAGAAAAGAAAAAAGGGGAGATATTCTTTGTAATAAAATATAGGGCTCTAGACATAGACTATCGGATAAACCTTTCTGGAAAGATATGTGTGAAAAAGTTGGAAGTTACTTCATTATATAAAAGTTAATCAGTTGAAGTGATTGCGAAAATACTTGAAGAAGATATTATGTCATGAACCAACCTGGGTAATCCCTGAACCGGTCACCCGCGCCAATCCACAGCAAGGCCTGAGAGGCGTTCCTGATCCTCCCAGGCTGACGAAAAGAACAAGGGAATCAACAGAGAACGAATGTAAAAAATTTCACCCAAACCAAATAAATAAAGCAATAGAAATAATAAAGAGCAGCGCATAATAAATAATCCAAATAAAACGACTAAATAAGAACAAAAGAAAATAAAACTAACTGAACTCAACATCCGAACTAACTTTGTGTGACCCCACAGGTCACTCCCCTACTCAACGATCAAGCATCTCCCAAGGCGATCCCACCCAAGTTGGAGCCTGCACAAACACTAAAAATATAAAATAACTATAGGAATGAGTATTAAAACTCAGTAGGCTAGTCTGATATCTATTCCTAATTCACTTCCTTTAAAATAAAAGAAACACCATTTCAAGTTTGAACAATAATTTATAAACTTATGTTTTCTGAAAAATTTTACTTAAAAACAATGTACGAACCATTTACATTAACCATTTTCAAATCTAGATTCTTTCCATTAATTTTAATGACATTTTCAAAGGGAAAGTGGTGTCTACATTTTCATATTTATACAAAGAAGGTAAAACACTTTCATTTGGAAACCATTTCTAGAAATCTAATCAGAACCAGATCACCACATTCCAAGAAAAACAATACAAAAAGATGCACAATAGGAATCACATGGCAATGGAAATGTAGGTATACATACAAGCATCATAATCAATTCTGCAACCAAAAAAATCAAAATAGACATGGGTGAACCTAGGAGATTAAGAATAGTCTAGAAGACACTAATACATGATTCCTCATCCTCATTGGCATGTCACACATGATGAAATCTAAATGTTAAAAATGCTCAAACATCCTTTCTCAGGAAGGCCGAGGGAAAATCCCATAGCAATGAACCCACACATGTCCGCCTAATATGGGCCACTAGTCAGTACCATAACCTGCCAGTGTGGCAATCATTCTCATAATATTCTCTCAATATGTCAGGATCCCATGTCTCAAGTATTTAAAAAGGGGGTGAACCAATTGATGCCAGTCGAGCATCCAATAAAATTATATATAATAATAATTCACAACAGGTCTCACCCTGAGCCTACCCTATGACCATTCTCATGGATTAAGATAATACAATTATAACGGGTTCCAACTGAAGAACCCTAAAAATGGATTCTGATAATCCCCTAACAAGGTCCTCCCATCCATTTCATTCAAATTAGGAATGAGTAAAATCCAATGGGGGTTTTCATAATAAACACTTTTCAAAAATTTCACAAAATGGCCAAATGGGCCCTTTGACATTCACAAAAAAATCTTTTCTCAAAATGCAAACACTTTTTCAAAAGTGGTGTTAGGTACACCATTTACACTCAAAAATATTCATGACCATTCTTTAAAACATTTCCCATCAAACCGATTTAAAAACCACAACTACTTCTTTTAATTTAAAATCATCTAAAACATTTTTCACAAACCCACGTTTACCAACACACACAAACACTTTTCAAAAAGGATTTAAATCTCACCAAAACACTTTGAAAAAACAAAACTCATTCCTTAATAAATCCCAAACCATTCCATAAACCATTTAAGTAACCCAAAACATCATTTCACATGTTTCTTCCACATTTATAAATTCAAGAAAAATCAATTTCTATATAATACAAAACAAATCATAACCACCTAGTATACACAACTCAACAAAACACACCATTTCAAACCATTCAAAAAAACTCCCCAAAAAAATTTCATTACACCGTGATGCAAAACATTTCACAAAAATGACAAATGGGACATCCATAAATGGCACATGAAACATGTTCTAAAACAATTTCTAATTAACAGTCAACAAAGTGAAAAACAAAAACTTCATGCTTTAAATTGATTTAAAGTGCTAAACCCTTTTTTTAATTGTCAAAAAATATGTGCGAATTCCAATGTAAATTTTGTTTTCCAAACACTAGGTGTGCACATTTACGATAAAATAATACTGATATTACAAGGCAATGAATAAATCACCATTGGATACTAAGCAACTCATCTAAGGATCATACGACACGTATTTATAATATAACTAAGGTGTGAAAAACATGAAATTGAAATTTCTTAAATTATAATGGCGAGTGAAAGGGAGACCTAATTCGAGATCAAAGCGTGATGACAATGCAACCTTGAAACCAAGGCGCGACGACAACGACCACTTGAAAACACCCTGCACGGGTCCTAAAATGCTAACTTTTCCAAAATAAAAATTATTGAATAAAAACCATAATAAAAATAAGCAAAAGGACATGGCCTAAGGGAGGATGGTATACCGGAAGGAGTGGTATTCATGTCAGAAGGAGAGGCGCACCAGTAGGGGATTGCACTGGTAGAGGCGACGCACCGGATGAGGGTAGGTCGGAGGTGGCTCACCGGTGTTGCATGCGCCGGTCAGAGGAGGTTTGTACGGCTGGAAGTGGGAAGATTGGGGCATCAACTAGCCAGGAAAAAGGGGGAGGCACCACTGAGGGGTGTCCACTAGATGAGAGCTTCCTGAAATGGGAATCACTACAGGGGGAAGCTGGTGTCGCATGCACGGAGGCCAAGGGGTAGGATAAGTGGAAGAGGGGAGGGTTTGCGGCTGGATGGGAGTTGTGGGTTGAGGAGGGCAGGCTGGATATGGGTCACTTGAGGGGGGTGCGCCATTGAGATCAAGAGGTCCGAGGGGGCTGGCTGGGAGGCCAGCAGTATGGCGCGTCACGGGGAGGCGGCTAGGGGACCTGGGGTTTGTTGCCACAGAGGAGGAGGTGCGCGGGGATAGCGCTCGTCGAGACGAAAGGCGATGGGGAAGGCATCCAGAAGGTCGGGCCACTGGGTGAAGGAGGAAGGGTCGGGTCCGAGGGCTACTGGGGCATGCTGCAAGGGGGAAGGGGAGATGGGGGTGCTACTATGATCAGAGGGGCATAAGCGAGAGAGGCTGGGTGCGGCTGGGTGGAGCGCGCAAGGAAGGAGTTCGAGGGCCAGGACGGGGGAAGAGGTACTGGGGTGCTGGAAGAAGCGGGAGAGGACGAGAGGGAAAAGTGTTTCACTATTCAACAGGGAGGAAGTCTAGGACGCACCTAGGTGTGCTGAGCGGGAGGAATTCTGTGTCCAGGCTACGGCAGGGACAGTGCAAGCAGGGGGTCGAGGCGGCGCTATAGGGGAAGAAGACTCGTGCCTCACACACAAATGGGAGGCCCCTTCACATGGAGAAGGGAGGGGCCAACTAGGGTTTGAAAACTTTTTTCCTTTTCCCCTTAAAAAACACCCTAAAACAACTAATAAAAAATGATAGAAAATAAAATAATAATAATAATACATAATACATAATAATACTAATGTATAGTGATAAAAATAAAAATAAAAATAAAATTACTCATACTATTTCAAAAATAATAAAATTATTAGCATAATAAAAATTTTAAATGACACAACAATTAAAGTGATTTATAAATACAAAATCTATTTATTTTAATTTTCTAAGGATGGGCAGTCACGCAGTCGCCAGGGCGAAGCTGCGCGGCTTCCAACTTCGTGTCCCACTCCTGCGCCTGACTACATCATCACTAAAAATAATAATTTAATATAACCCAAATACATAATTCTCCTAGGACTCACCCAAACCCCAACAAAGTTTATTTAAGGAATAAAATAATTAAAATGAAAGGGTCACATGGGTTGGGGTGTGACAATTCTCCCCACCATAACACTTTCCACCCCTGGAAAGCCACAACACTTTCCAGCCAATTGATCAGCACTTAAGGATTCCACATAAACACGATCCAACCTCTTAATACAAGGGCATTACATCGACCACCAGTGGGACTTAACCATATTTCCCGAAAAAAATTACCAACAGAGGGGAGGCTTGAACGATCTCCCCACCATAAGAATTCAACTAGCATCTGATAACAACTTAAGAGAAACCCCAAAGAGACTCATGGTGGGTCTCCCCACCATAAAGAACCAACCTATACATGGCCAAACAGAAAAACCAACTTAGGCCTAAACTGGGCCTTACTCAAGCTAGAAAGAACACGGAAAGAACATTCAAAACACTTACTCATGTCCAAAAGGGATAAGAGCTGAATCGAAAACTCAGCACGAACCAAAAACCCTCACCCCACTGGTGGGGAGGGAGGTCCCAAGGATTGGATCAATGAAACTTTGACGGACAACTACTCATGACCCATCACATCAGGATAGACACCAACCAAAGTCTCCACTAATTCACATGGGTATTCCATACAAGGCCACTAATTGGAAACTCGCATCCAAAAGGAACAATTGCTGACATTGCACGAGGGACAATTCCATCTCACTCTTTACGATAAGAGAAAATTTACAATGATAGAGAATCCACAATAGAAATGCTAAAATTGCCTCACCGCATGACAGAGGCACAACCTTAACCAAATGCCTTAAAATTACTCCAGGGTTCCTGACTACGCACCAGCTTCACTCTAAGGCCTTTTGGCTGGAGCTCTAATGGATGAAGCGTCTCCTGCCTCGCAGTCAGGTTCTGATAATCCCAATAAGAAACATACATCTTTTTATTTGACAAAATAAGAGACAAGATTTTGAAATGTAAACAACGCAGGCATTGAAAACCAGAGTACATTAAAAGACCCATGACATTCCCATACATTTCAAAACCCAAAGCACCATCAGTACACCTACCACGATAATAGATCACTTATATTGAAAGGAAACTTACACAAGAAACATTAAACAAAAACCCAAAAACACATCACTACTGAGAACTTACTCTACGATGATTTCTAGGAAAGCCCTGATAGAATCATTGTAAGTGACCCAAACATCTGAAATCATGACAGGGGTTAGGATTACTTGGGTAGGACGACATCTTGTGACCCATCTTTCCACACTAATAACAAATGAGGATCTCTCACTCTGAAGAGGTTGATGAAAGATTCCTAGGGCTTTTGATTCCATGACCTGCTCCATCCACTTTCAATCGCATCCTCGTCTCCTTGCCAGAATCTTCAACAATGCTCCTAGGGATTGAAGGAGGGAGGAATACTTTGAGTAATCCTTCCATTATGGCTTCGACTTGAAAAGTTTTTATTTTCACATCGACAAAAGAAGTTAGTTTGGAAGCTGACACCTTTGTCTGTAGATCTTGTAAGAGACCCGCCTCGAAGCGTCGAGCCTTCATGGAGTCATCTGTGGCATACCCTAAATCATAAGGTACTAGCTCCGAAAAGCACTCGAAATATTCCAACACGGATCTATCGCCCTGCTGCAAATAACACATCTCCTGCCTCTTTCTCACCTTTTCTTCTTCATAGAAATACTAACGAATGAACAGAGCCTTGAAAAACTCCCAAGTAAGCTCTTGACAGAGAATGTTACAAGACGCGGGCATCCATCACATCCATGGTGAACCTTCAAGCATGAAGGTTAAAAACATGACCTTCAACAACTCGGGCAACTCAACGAGGTCAAAGTCTCTTTAAATCTTCCGCATCCACTCCTCTTATATTGAATGGTCTTCTTGACCATAAAAGAGAGGTGGGTCTAGCTTACGAAACTCAAGAACAAAATCCTTAAGTTTGATCAACCGTACAATAATCACCCATCAACGCTTCAAGTGTATAACCACTGGAAAAGAAAAGTTAAGAATCCAATCAATTTCAACTCAATAAATAAAATCCTCAAATGAAAACACCGCATAGGTGAAAATATCTAAACACAAGAAAAAAAATCTATCATAACATAAAAACTTTCCTTTTTTGAAAACATATTTAATTTTAAAACAATCTTGGTGGGTTAAACCCTATCCATTGGAATTATTTAGAGTCTCACTCACATGCAAGATTTTGGGCCACCCCAGGCATTCATCCTCCATACCAGACATTCGTTCATATTACAACCTCACATTATCCATGTGAGCACCCCTAGGAACACCAAGTCCAAGGCCAAAACAAAACAACATCATTTTCCAAAAACAAATCATTCATCCCATTTCCTTTAAAACAATCCAAAAATTAAACACATTATTTCAAACAACCATTTTTTTATTCAAACAACTTCAGAAATCAAAGGAAACTGTAACACCCTGAGATTTTATAAGATAAATAATTTTTAATTTCTTTTATATCTTCTGTTGTACGCTACACCAAGATTATCTTGTGCTATACGCAACACCGTATTAGCTTGCAGTATACGCAACACTATTCTTGGATCGTGTTACACACAATTTTAAGTTTGTTTGATAGTTGTTATTCTAAGAAAAATTGTGTATATATATATATATATTCAATATATAAATGAAATATGGTTGTATTTTGTTATACGCAACAACAAAGGAGTCTTTCACTACACGCCACCCTGACTTGGCTTGCATTACAGGCAATCGCGACCTTCCTCGATAAAGTGTGTTGTACGCAATACAGAGTTTCACTAAATGGGATATTATTATAATATTATTATAAACTAGCCGTTATGAATATTAGTATCTGAATTTTTAATTTTATAACATTATAATTCATCTTACACATTTTATAGAACATGGTATGAGAACAAAATAAATTTTTCGGGTAAAATATGTATTTTACAAAAATTGCAGTTTGGTCGCCTTTTGATGGTGCACCCACTTTAAATCTAGTTATTGACATGTTTATAAGTTCAATTTGAGAAAATAAAATTCTTCATTGGAATCAAAATATAAAAATTTAATTTGGATAAATTTTTCATATTATTCTGATAACTTTCATATTTTAATGAATAGTAAAAACATGCTATATTTTAATTAAAAACAACTTTTTTCATCACAATAATTTATATGGTTATATTATATTGTTAATTTGTTTTAAAGTGTAATTAGAATAAATTTTTACCATTTAATCCAATGTTGGTCATTGGAATTAATTTCACTTTGAAATTGGACATAAACAAGTGTCGATCTTTTGATAGTTATTGTTTCTTAAAAACACGCTATTTGTTTTGATAACGATAATTAATTTTAAAATTAATTAATTCCACTTCTATTTTTTGAATTTGAAAAATAAGACATCATTTTTGAATTTGGAATATCAAATATAGCTTAAGCTGAATTTTTGGTATTTTTCTGAAAAACAGCAATTTTTGATGAACAGTGAAACCACTTAGTGGTAGTTAAAAAACTGAATATTTCATTTAAATGAAATTGTACCACTTCTGTGAATTGAATTTCAAAAATCTGACTTACATTGTTGTTATCAAGAAGTAAAATTTGGGTCAATAAGATGAAAATAATTTTTGTGAACAGTAACTTTTGACTTTTATTTACTGCGGTTAAAGGTAAATAGGGTAATTCAAGGTTAAATGAATATTATAATAATTCAAAATTACCATAACACCTTTCCTAACCTTATTGGATGAGTATTGGCCGACCATGGGCATCCTTGGGTCGATTTTAGGACCCCATTGAGCCACTTGGTAGTGATAATGACAATTTGGATTAATTAATTTAATGTAAAGACAAAATTGACATTAACAAAAAATATTTTAGTAATTGATTTTTATAAGGGGTTATATAAATTATCTTTTCAACTATAAATATTAATTGGAAATATAAAAATATTTCCTACATGGTGTTTATTTTTTTATAATTTTTAGACATCAAATAAATTAAATTATTTATGACACAATAATGATGCAGTATTGACCACATTAATAAATGATTTAAATAAATAAGATTATAATGATTAAAATATTATCCAAAACATGTCCAATTCTGATTGGATGATTTTATTTCTACCATGATTAATATTATCTTCATCTTTAATGATTTTTGGAACTTTTGAAACCGAAGATAAGTTTATAATAAAATAATATTTTTACACTTTCCAAAGGTGCCCCTCTCCTCCCTTATAAAAGAGCACATCTTCCCTCTTCTCTTTACACAATTTTGAGCCTTCAAGCTCGGCCAAACCCTAAAATTTTCCTTATCAACTTCCTTATAAAAATTATAGAGGTTCTGTTATCCTCAAAATACCAACTCTAGTGCCTTAATTGGAGGTTAAGAAGAGGCGTGTCAAAGAAGAGGTAATATCCTTTACCGATTCTTTCCAATTTATTTCTTTTTCTACTTCTTCTTATTTATTTGTTTCAACATTATTTAATAACATCAGTATCATTCATATACTGATATGTTATTATAAATATTAAATAACCCTATTTCATCTTCTATCCATCCTATGGAAAACGAAATCACCGCGCGTGTGTACGTACGGAATACCGTCTCCACGCCGTGGTGTAATCTGTTTTCCACCACCACCTTACTTGGATGGGTATAATGGTGTAAATAAATAACTATATATGATTATTATAAAGTGATATTGATTCTAAAATATTATACATACACTTAAATACAATTCCACGATCATGGGAATGATATCATCGCTCGTGTGTACCTATGGACTATCGTCTCCACGAACGCGATGAGATTCATTTTCCATGATTAAACATTAAAGTTTAATTATAAAGTATATATAATAAATAATCATGAAATATATTATATAATAATTATACTTTATTTATTCAAATATATGTTTCATTTACTTAATTCCATTTAATTCAATAACGAAAGGAAAACAGCGTTCATTAGTACGTACGGCCTACCATCTCCATGAATGGTGTATTTCATTCCATTTATCAATCTATCATATATATTTATATGCTAAATATATATTATATATAAATCATGTTTTACATTCTGGAATTAAGTAAAACAGGATATAAGTAATAATATCAAGAACAACATGTCGAAACACGTACGATAAATGAAACGATTTTACCCAAAACGCTGCTTTAACATGGAATTTAAAAAAGAACGGGTAATATAAAGTCATAAGTGAACCATATATGATATCATAACAATGAATATGATTCTGTAATAAATCAGTGACATTATTTAAATCATTATACCGGAGGTTCGGATACATACAACGCATATCGGACCTAAGGTAAGGGATAACTTTTCCAATTTCGTTTTTATCCAAGATTGTTTATTTGTAAGTATTTACTGGGGTTATATTTATCATCCATGTCCTTGTTTTATAAAAATGGTTTAATGTATGTTTAAAGTACTTTTTACCCATTTTTTACTTTTAACAAGTTTTATGGAAGGAATCTTTCTTTTCTTTACTATACAAGGAATTTTTTGACTTTTCCAACAAAAGTACGAGGAGAATGTTTTTTTTAACTTATACAGCATGAATGGATTTTCACGGTTTCATAACGCCTTATTTTTAGGAAGTTTACCCTACAATATTTAATGACTATTTTCAACAAAATCCTTTTCTTTAACATTTTCATGGCATTTTGTGAAAAGAAAATGATTTTGAAAAAGAAAGGATATTTTCCTTAAGAATTCATTTCAAGTGTTTTATCAAAACAATTTTCCATCTAAGATGACATTATTTCATATGTGTATGTTTCAAGTATAATGTCTCTATGATTTACATGGTTTCATTTTTCTTATGATGAAAGGATATCCATTTGCTTTATATGGATTATGTTATGATGGGATGATGTTTATGAAACTCATTTTATTCTTTGGGTTATGATGAATGATTTATGTTGTGGCACACGTAAGAATGATTTCATTATGGGATGGGTGGGACCTATATCTCCCTCCAATTAATTAGGTAAAGATTTATATATCATGAGATATACATGGATAGAATGGCAAGTAAATTCGGTTCTGTAATACAGGGCAGGAATGGCAAGTAAACCCGGTTCATTAAGGGACTTTGTCCACTAAGATGGTCTTGGTAGCAATGCATTGGCTACTATGGAAATCATATCATGTTCTTAATGTTTTTCCATAATTAAAAAATTTATTCCCATGCTATTTTATCATGATTAATGTTTTTTTATGATCTATTCCTTATGTACTGCAATGTTTTATGTCATTGTTCAAGATTTTGATGTTTAGATTTTATGCTCATGTTTTTACATTCAAATTTTTATGGATTGTTTTATGTTCTCTATGTTTACCCTTACTGAGAATTTGAGCTCAACCTTTATATTATTTCTTTTCCCTAGGATATAAAGAAAGGTTTTAGGTAGGAAAACAAAAGGGGAATATCTTTATAGGAGATGTTGAAGATCTTTCACCATGATTAGAAGATTATGTTCCGAGTTTCCAAAGATACTAAACTATTACGATCCTTGATTTTTGGTTTTTGTTATGTATTAAGTATTCCGAAAAAGTAATATAATTTCCATGTACGTCAAGATTTGGGTCTCTACATTTGGTATCAGAGGAAAGGTTTAGTTAACCTTTGGAAACTAGGATACGAAAACATTAGTGAGATCCCTAGAGATATTTCTAAGGTATGTCTTGGGATGTCCCTAAGGTTAAGTATAAGTGTAGGTTATAGTCCTAGAATTACGGTAACTATATTAGAATTAAACCTAAGATGTTAGATATTGAAGGTACTCCCCCTTTATTATGTTTTTTTCCCTATCATGATTTTTTCCTCACAGTATTGTTTTTGGGTTTTAGACGATGGTTGGAACCCGAAGGAACCGTGTTGATAAATGTAATGGAAAATGCAATGATTTTCCTGCTGAACAAACCAATGTTGTGGGAGATGAAGTGAAAAATCTTATTGCTATAATTACACAAGCTATGAATCATTCGGGACTTCCAAATGAACAGAGAAAGGAACAATATTCTATTGAGTCCTTCATGAGGCAACGTCCACCTTCTTTAAGTGGGTCTTCTGATCCACTTATTGATGAATAGTGGATCAGTACCGTTGAAAAGATATTTTTCATACTTCGCTGTTCATAGCATGAAAAATTCATTTTGGATGTTTACCATTTAGAAGGTGAAGCAGACCAGTGGTGGACTCTAATTAAGAATACAAGGCCCCAAGATGAAATTGAATCCATGGAATGGGACGAGTTCAAGAACTTGTTTTTCCATAAGTACTTCCCTCGTATTCTTTGAACAAAGATAGAAAAGGAGTTCCTTGAGATTAAGAATAAGGATGATGAATCTGTTGGTATATATGAAGAAAATTTTACAAGACTTGCAAGGTATGCATTGGGCTTTATCATCTAACCTGAAAGTAAAGTTTATCGATTCTTCAGTGGCTTAAAACCAAGTGTTTGACGGGAATTAGCTATAAGATACTTCAGTAGCTATGAAGAAATTGTGCGTTGTGCTATCAAGGTAGAACTATAAGTTGGTGTAACATATCCATCTCATGGTTTTGAGAAGAAACAAAAGATGGATTTCAAGGAAAAACCTCAGAACAATGGTTAAAAGAAGATGAATGTTTCTTTATGCTCAAAGTGTGGAAAGAAGCATGGTGGAAATTTTCTAAAAGGTACTAAAAAATGTTTTAAGTGTGGAAAATAAGGTCATCGAGTAGTTGAGTGTCTAATTAATGGGAAAAAGGTAGCTAACGATGTGAATAGACAAAATACTATAGAGAACGCTCCACTAACACTTCAATGCTTCAAGTGCAAGGAAATGGGACATTATGATAATCAATGCCCTAATCCAATGGTTAATGACGATCTATGTGATCAACCTCTTAAGGAAAAGGATAAAGGGAAGTCACATGCGATCACTATTTTTGATTTTGAGTATGACAATGATGTTGTGGAATGATTAAGTGTTTATGTAATGGGATTTCAAAATAGTATCATGGAATCTCATTTATGGTATCACGGAATATTGGAATATTTATGTATTAGTGTATTGTGGTTTTCAATAATTTTATGGTACCGGTAACCGTGGAAAGTGATTGAGATATTTTTGGAAAGAAGATGATATGCGCATAATGAAGGGATAAAGAGAAAATGAAATGTTTGATAGTATTCATGAGCTCATGACTGATATAAGGGAAAAGTTATATCATGGTTTGAGTATATAGAATTTTTAGATTTTGGTATGTGGAAAGAGTTAAATTTTGAAAGCATTCATGTTTTCACTAAGGTTCAATGGGTATCCATTTTTCAAGAGAATACATGATTAATGTATTCACATGTTTGGAATGTGATCAACAAGATATGTCGTATGATATATGGGGGATAAATAATGGTATTCACGTTCTTATTATGTGACCTTTCAAGTAATCATTTTCTTTATACTATGAGATTGGACATATGTATTTTGGATAAGCCTAAAGATTGGAATTGATTGTATTGAACATAAGTTAGTATTGTTTAATTCTAGAATTTTTTTCCAATATTATTGATGGAATGTTATAATAGTGTAGTTTAAGAAAGGGGACAACCTGCAGAACGGGCGACAACCCGTCACGTCGGACGAGGCTGTGGGAATCGAACCCACAACCGAAGTGCGACAGACCTTTATTGCATACAACTGGCCTATAGGAAGTCCCTGCTTAGTATAAATTAGTTTTAATTTATTAAGTGGTATGATATATGAAGTATAAGTCCATTTTAGGAACCATATAAAATTAATCTCACTATAGATGGACTTATTCTAACCTTTTGTTTGAGACAGATGGAATGACCTATCATTTTATCACATGATCTGATAACACTTCACGAATTACAAATTCAAATTCATTTATTTAAGAGATGAAGTAGAAATTGTTCAACGAACGACCAACGGTGAGATTGTACTAAAATCAAGAAATTAGTTCTTCTAATTCCAGTTTTTTTCAACTTTAGGGAAATGATCTTGAAAACCAAAAATGTTGTCCTACTGCCCTCATATCTGATGAATCAGATGGTACCTTATATCATCACAAATTTATGTCTTTTTGATTGTTGGCTTTTCCATAGCCATGTCCTCTACCACTCTTCATCAGAACATGATGGTTAGATTTTTCTTCCATATCCATATATTCACCTATGTTCTCTTATGTGGAAACCCAGTGATGAGTTAATTTGGGTAACCGTTATGTTTCATACTTCACTTTTTAAAATTTAGTTTTAGTATTCCTTTTTACAATGTGGGTTTCTATGAAAGAAACTTTCAAGTAGTAAACCATTTATAACCCCGACGAATTTCAAGGGAGAAATTCATTTTAAGGGGGGTAGAATGTAACACCTCGAGATTTTATAAGATATATTATTTTTAATTTCTTTCATATCCTATATTGTATGCTACACCAAGATTATATTGTGTTATACGCAACATTGTATTAGCTTGTAGTATGTGCAACACTATTCTTGGATCGTGTTACACACAATTTCAAGTTTGTTTAATAGTTGTTATTCTACGCAACATTGAGTGTATATATATATATATATATATATATTCAATGAATAAATGATATATGGCTGTATTTTGTTATATGCAACAACAAAGGAGTCTTTCACTACACTCCACCCTGACTTGGCTTGCATTACACTCAATCGCGACCTTCCTCGATAGCGTGTGTTGTACGCAATACCGAGTTTCACTGAACGATATATTATTATAATATTATTATAAACTATACATTATGAATATTAGTATCTAAATTTTGATTTTTATAACTTTATAATTCATCTAACACATTTTATAGAACATGGTATGGGAAAAAAATAAATTTTTCAGGTAAAATATGTATTTTTCAAAAATTGCAGTTTTGCCGCCTTATGATGGCGCACCCACTTTAAATCTAGTTTTTGACATGTTTAAAGTTAAAGTTGACAAAATAAAATTCTTCCTTGGAATAAGGATATAAAAATTTAATTTGGATAAATTTTTCATATTATTCTAATAACTTTCATATTTTAATGAATAGTAAAAACACGCTATATTTTAATTTAAAACAACTTTTTTCATCGCAATAATTTATATGGTTATATTATCTTTTTAATTGGTTTTAAAGTGTAATTAGTATATATTTTTACCATTTAATCCAATTTTGGTCATTGGAATTAATTTCACTTTGAAATTGGACATAAACAAGTGTCGATCTTTTGATAGTTATTGTTTCTTAAAAACACGCTATTTGTTTTGATAATGGGAATTACTTTTAAAATTAATTAATTCCACTTCTATGTTTTGAATTTGTAAAAAATAGACACCGTTTTTGAATTTGGAATATCAAATATAGCTTTAGCTGAATTTTTGGTATTTTTATAAAAAACATCAATTTTTGATGAATAGTGAAATCACTTAGTGGTAGTTAAAAAACTGACTCTTTCATTTAAATGAAATTTTACCACTTCTGTGAATTGAATTTCAAAAAACCCACTTACATGTTTGTTATCAAGAAGTAAAATGTTGCTCAATAAGATGAAAATAATTTTTGGTGAATAGTAACTTTTGACTTTTATTTACTGCGGTTAAAGGTAAATAGGGTAATTCAAGGTTAAATGAATATTATAGTAATTCAAAATTACCTTAATACTTGTCCTAACCTTGTTGGATGAGTAGTGGCCGACCATGGGCATCCTTGGGTCGATTTTGGGACCCCATTGAGCCACTTGGTAGTGATAATGACAATTTGGATTAATTAATTTAATGTAAAGACAAAATTGACATTAACAAAAAATATTTTAGTAATTAATTTTTATAAGGGGTTATATAAATTATCTTTTCAACTATAAATATTCATTTGAAAGATAAAATAATTTCCTACATGGTGGTTATTTTTTTTATAATTTTTAGATATCAAATAAATTAAATTATTTATGACACAATAATGATGCAGTATTGACCTCATTAATAAATGATTTAAATAAATAAGATTATAATTATTAAAATATTATCCAAAACATGTCCAATTATGATTGGATGATTTTATTTCGAAAATGAGTCATCTTATATTCATCTTTAATGATTTTTTTACCTTTTGAAACCGAATATAAGTTTATAATAAAATAATATTTTCACACTTTCCAAAGGTGCCCCTCTCCTCCCTTATAAAAGGGCACCTCCTCCCTCTTCTCTTTACACAATTTTTTGTCTTCAAGCTCGGCCAAACCCTTCCCATTTCCCTTCTCAACTTCCCTAGAAACATTATAGAGGTTTTTGTCTCCTCAAAATACCAACTCTAGTGCCCTAAGAGGAGGTTAAGAAGAGGCGCGTCAAAGAAGAGGTAATATCCTTTACCGATTATTTCCAATTTATATCTTCTTCTACTTCTTCTTCTTTATTTGTTTCATCATAAATTAATAAAATCAGTACCACTCATATACTGATATGTTATTATAAATATGAAACAACCCTATTTCATCTTCTATCCATCCTACGGAAAACGAAATCACCGCGCGTGCATACGTACAGAATATTGTCTCCACACCGTGGTGTAATCTTTTTTCCACCACCACCTTACATGGATGGGTATAATGGTGTAAATAAATAACTATATATGATTATTCTAAAGTTATATTTATTATGAAATATTATACATACACTTCAATACAATTCCACGATCATGGGAATGATATCATCGCTCGTACGTACGTACGGACTACCGTCTCCACGAACGCGATGAGATTCATTTTCCATGATTAACCATTCAAGTATGATTATAAAGTATATATAATAAATAATCATGAAATATATTACATAATAATTATAATACTGGATTTATATACATATATGTTTCATTTACTTAATTCCATTTAATTCAATAAGGAAATGAAAACAGCATTCATGCGTACGTACGGCCTACTGTCTCCATGAACGGTGTATTTCATTCCATTTATCGATCTATCATATATATTTATATACTGAATATATATTATATATAAATCATGTTTTACATTCTGGAATTAATTAAATTAGGATATAAGTAATAATATCAAGAACAACATGTCGAAACACGTAAGATAAATGAAACGATTTTACCCAAAACGCTGCTTTAACATGGAATTTACAAAAGAACAGGTAATATAAAGTCATAAGTGAACCATATATGATATCATAAAAAGGAATATGATTCTGTAATAAGTCACTGACATTATTTAAATCATTATATAGGAGGTTTAGATACATACAAATCATATCAGACCTAAGGTAAGGGATAACTTTTCCAATCTCGTTTTTATCCGAGATTGTTTATTCGTAAGTATTTACTGGGGTTATATTTATCATCCATTTCCTTGTTTTATAAAAATGGTTTCATGTATTTTTAAAGTCCTTTTTACCCATTTTTGACTTTTACCACGTGTTATGGAAGGAATCTTTCTTTTGTTTACCATACAATGAACTTTTTGACTTTTCTGACAAAAGTACGAGGAGAATGTTTTTTTAACTTATACGGCATGAATGGATTTTTATGGTTTCATAACGCCTTATTTTCAGGAATCTTACTCTACAATATTTCGTGACTATTTTCAACCAAATCCTTTTCTTCAAAATTTTCATGGCATTTTGTGAAAAGAAAATGATTTTGAAAAAGAAAGTATATTTTCCTCAATAATTCATTTTAAGTGTTTTATCAAAAACATTTTCCATCTAAGATGACATTATTTCATATGTGTATGTTTCAAGTATAATGTCTCTATGATTTACTTGGTTTCATTTTTCTTATGATGAAATGATATCCATTTATTTTATATGGATTATGTTATGATGGGATGATGTTTATGAAACCCATTTTATTCTTTGGGTTATGATGAATGATTTATGTTGTGGCATACGGAAGAATGATTTTATTATGAGATGGGTGGGACCTCTATATCCCTCAAATTCATTGGGTAAAGATTTATATCTCATGAGATCGACATGTCTGGAACGGAAAGTAAATCTAGTTCAGTAATACAGGGCCGGAATGGCATGTAAACTCGGTTCAGTAAGGGACTTTGTCCACTAAGATGGTCTTGGCAGCAATGTCTTTGCTACTATGGAAATCATATCATGTGATTAATGTTTTCCCATAATTACAAGTTTTATTCCCATGATATTTTATCATGATTAATGTTCTTTTATGATCAATTCCTTATGTACTGCAATGTTTTATGTCATTGCTCAAGATTTTAATGTTTAGATTTTATGCTCATGTTTTTATAATCAAATGTTTATGGATTGTTTTGTGTTCTCTATGTTTACCCTAACTGAGAATTTGATATCACCCTTTATATGTTTTATTTTCCCTAGGATATAAAGAAAGGTTTTAGGTAAGAAAACAAAAGGGGAAGATCTTTAGGGGATATGTTGAAGATCTTTCACCATGATTAGAAGATTATGTTCTGAGTTTCCAAAGACACTAAACTATTACGATCCTTGAGTTTTGGTTTTTTTATGTATTAAGTATTCCAAAAAACTAATGTAATGTCCATGTACATCAGGATTTGGGTATCTACAGAAACCCAAAACAACTCAAAAAGGGAACTAGTATCGGTGGGTGACTTGACTATATGGTTGGCGGCCATATTCCAAACAGGTCACCGACACATAAATCCTTTTAGAACCATACTCCTAACTCCACATGGATTTCCAGGCTATGAGGATCATGAGTACAATTATCCCAACTCTCTTTGTCACATCCCAATCGCAAAACATTCCATAAAAACCCAAAGAAACTAATTAAACTGGACTTTCCATGGAAACCCAAGGATCAGAACAAGAAGGAGTCTGTGATGCTCTTCCCACACCTACCCCTCGAGTCCCAACAATCCTACTCTATCTACCTTGTCATCCCAAATAATAAAGGGTACTCTGAAAAGTGATGTCCTCTAGGAGCCAACCATCTTTGATACCATTTTTTCATGAACCAACCCAGGTCGACCCTAAACCGATCACCTGAGCCGATCTGCGGCAAGGCCTAAGAGGCATTCCCGATCCTCCTAGGCTGGCGACAAGGCCAGTGCAAGAGGGAGGCCGAGGCAATGCTATAGGGTAAGGAGACTCGCGCTACACACAAAAAGGGGAGGCCTCACCACATGGAGAAGGGAGGGGCCAACTAGGGTTTGAAAAAAAATTTATTTTCCCATTAAAAAACACCCTAAAACAACTAATAGAAAATGATAGAAAATAAAATAATAATAATAATATATAATAATACTAATGAATAATGATAAAAATAAAAATAATAATAAAATTACTCATATTATTTCAAAAATAATAAAATTATTAACATAATAAAAATTTTAAATGAAGCAACAATTAAAGTGAATTATAATTACAAAATATATTTATTTTAATTTTCCAAAGATGGTCAGTCGCACAGTTTCCAGGGAAAAGTTTCACGGTTTCCAAATTCGTGCCTCGCCTATGTGCCCAACTATGTCAACACCAAAAATTGTACTTTAATATAACCCAAATAAATAATTCATTTTAGACTCACCTGAACCCTGACAATGTTTATTTAAGGAAGAAAATAATTAAAATGAAAGAGTCACACGGGTTGGGGTGTGACATATTAAGTTTTTAATCGGACACCTTTCTCTAGAAAAACAATATTGGAAGTAGTTTTACTGGGTGGACAAATTAAGTTAAACAGGTAGAGTCTCTAGACATTGAAAATGTTGGATGTATTTAATTTTATACTACAAAAAGATGGTGTAGGAAACTAAAGTCTTTTTATGTTTCAATAATGTATTCAACCTTCTTCAGTTTGTTTGGAGGAATAGTCAAAGCTAGGAGATGTGTTTTTAGATAGATATCTTGTAGGAAGTTTGAAGATCTGAGTTTTGTAACATACTGAATAAATTTCAAATTATTGTGAATTTATTGAGTTTGAACTAAGAAATAAAGACAAGAATAAATCAATTTTTTGAATTTTAGTAGGTCAAGGAAACTGGATAGATGAAGAAAGTTCTGGATGAAGTTCCAAAGAGAGATTTTTTGAGAAATCAATTTCCAAATAGAACTTTTGGAAGAACTTTTTAAACTTATAATTTGAGTAAAGTTTTTAATAATTCAAGAAGATTCAAGAACACACCATAAGAGTTGAGAAGATTTGAGAAGTTCTTAAATAAAGTTCAAATATCTGAGAAATTCATATTTTTGAATTTGGGTGAGTGGTAAAACATTTTAGGTTTCCCACCTTTACTATTTATGGAGGATATATAAATACATATACAAATTAAAGTAGTAATTTTTAATATTTATACGTGTATAAAATATAAAAAACTGAAGATTTGGTGTCAGAACTAAGTTTCCAAACAATTTTTTTTTCAAGTAGAAGAATTGTTTCTAGACAAAGTATTTTATCAGAAGATCAATTAGAGAAAAGTTATGAAGACTAGATATAGGAGAAATGAATGGTCGATATCAGAAAGAGTTCCATGAAAAAAAAATATGAGGAGTCAAGTTTTTCTTATCAAACAGAACATAAACTTATTATAGGCATAGTTTGATAAAATGTGAAATGGACATAGATAACAGATGGAGAATTTCCAAACCGAGAAGATCATACATAAGGCTGGTTAGATAGATATTTCATATGGCCACCCTATGGAGAATTTTATTCAAATTTATGTTTGTTTTTTGCGGCTCAAATTTTTCAAGAAATTTTTTTAAACTAACGTGATTCAGTATAATCATTATTATTGGGATATTTAAGGTTACCAATAGGATTGGACATAAAATTTGTTTTTAATTCTTTATAATAGTTAATTTCTATAGACCCATGGGTAAGGCTATGGAAAGGATTTAGGTTATCTCACCAAGGTTGAACCTTATAAATCTTATGTGTCTTGTTTACTTCCCTTTTTTCTACATGTATTTGAGTTTACTAAAATTTGATAAGGAAGAAACTCTAACAAGTTATAGGGGTTATGTTTCTTAAAGTTGAAATTTATAAAAGTAATATCACTAATTCAACCCTCCACCCCCTCTCAGTGATTCAACAATCATTGGAAACTTGAAATATTATTACAATAAGGTATAGATATTACCACTTTCTTCACATATGGTTTAGATATATCCTTGAGAAAATTCATGATCTTCTTGCCACATGTTGGAGTTATTTAAACATTAGAATCCTCCAATGAGAATTGTGTAGCAACAACAACATTCTCCTTTTTTGTAATTACTTAATATGTTTCTCTTCAAGTTTAAAAAACTTGACTTACAATTATATACATATCATATTAAGGGTGTTTTTTATCTTTAATCATAATCATCATCTCTTCACAAACATTTTTCATTCTTTTAACTTTCTCTTCATACAACTTAAATTTGTTTTGTAACAAAGATTTTGGTTCCTTGGTCTTCTTAAATTTTACTTCTGATTAAAAATACTTTACCTTAATTATATTTTCCAACTTTTCTTCAAGTGCATGGATATTTTATTCTAGAGTCTTATTGAATCCATATTTCTCTTCAACTTTCATCAGGTGTTTACTTTTAAGTTTTGAGGAACTTATTTCAATCTATAATTTTATTTTCTAAAGGGATCCAATAATATTATAGGGATTTATACATTCTAGAACTTTTTATTGAATACCCTTCTCTATTTTATCCACTTATTCTTTCAGTTGGGTGATCTCTTCCTTTATACTTTGAAAGACTCCACAAACAAGACCTATTGTTTCTTTAGGAATAAAATTTATAATATCTCTTAATACACTAACAAGTATATCATGAGAAGTTTTATATTGATCATTATCACCACTTATGCTCAATTATTTTTCTTAAGGATGGTTTGAAAAAGAATTTTCACATGCCTCATGGTCACTATATCTTGATCCACTGAACGTAGAAATGTTTTCCTTCTCTTTGGTGGAAACATGAACAACCTGTTCTTTAATTTCCAAGCCATACCTGTCTTTATTTTTCATAAGACATAGAGAAACTGATCTTCCTTATTCTACTTGGTTTAAATGGTCATATTCTTTAACATTATTTTATCTTTATTTCTCATGTTCATAATGGTATTAGTAAGAATATAATTCAACCCAGAGATAACTGATTATGCACCAAAACTACACTTTATTTTTTATATAGGAAAGAAACTCAAATATTAAAAAGAAAATAATTTCAACATAGAGTATCTAATAGAGGTGAAACTTGGCTTTGATTTCACTTAATATGACCACTTTAAGGTATTATAAATACTAATATGGGGGATAATTAGTGTCGGTACCTTTTAAACTAATTATAACTTTTTATCACTTTACCTCTTAGACCAATTAGAATCTTGATTCTATTATTATATCTTCTTTATCATATGCATGTATATGAAATAAAGTAAAGGATAACAAACAATATTTTTACAAGATTCACTACTCAATAATAGTATCTAGTCCCTTCCATGTATGGTGATGACAAGTACATGGATTCTCCACTATAATGAGATACTTTTTTACAATGGTTTGGATTAAAATAATCATTTTCCTAAGTGTGGTTCCCTACACTTCAAGAGGGTGGATAAGAAAACAATACTAAATCCCTGGACTGATAATAACCTTGTTGAAGAACCTTTTTGATGTTTTGTTTTAACAAATTTTAATTTTTATTAACAACTAAATTTTTGTACAATAATTTTTTTTAAATAGGTGAAAGTTTTTAAATGGGTTAGTTGAGTTGATGAAAAAATAAAGTTTTAAATTATAGAAGATACCAAAGTTGGGAAGTTGTATAACTATCCAAACTTAAGTCATGAAATGATTTACTAATCTCAAATTTCTCAAAATCATAGAAAACCACATGATAAAATATTTTGAAGGGAGGATGTTGAAGTTTTCTACACAAAAAAATTTTTAGGTGTAGAAAATCAGATGAAACTCCTAATGTAGTCTACCAAATAGAGAAATACTAAACTAAGGACCTTCCAAAGCTGAAGTTTTTGGACTAAGAGTTCCAAAAACAAAACATTCAAAGTGAGAAATGATAAGAGAGAGAGATAGAGAGAGAAGTTTCAAGTTTCAGAAGTTCAATGATGACCCACCCCACTACAAATCAGACACACTTTTTAGATAGAAGTTTTAGATGAAGTTTTTGTTAGAAAATCTAAGTTTGTGAAAATTTATAAGTTCATGAAAAATGTGAGAAGATGAATATTCTGATTTTAATTCAGGCTGATAAGGTAGAGTTTTTTATAATAAGATCTAACATTAAAACATTAGTTATTGGACATAACTAATCGGACTGATGTGTAAAACTGAACAGACTAGATGATGACTATCTAATCGAATAAAGAAGAAGTATAGGACATAGTTCATCAAATAGAGAATTTGTAAAAATATATAATGTTTTTGTTGATTACTTTTTGTGGTTTCACAAAATTCAGAAGAATTTAAAATTGAATAAATAAATTTTAGTCGAATATCTAAGTAAAGAAAAATGGGTAGATATTCTTTTTAATCAAACACAGGCAACCAGACATAAACCATCGGACAAACATTTCTGAAAAGATAAGTGTGAGAAAGTTTTTTGTTGCTTCCTTGGACAAAAGTTAATCAGTTTAAGTGAGTTACTAAATAACTTATATAAGTGATAAAGTTTTTAATTAGACATTGTCCTCTAGAAAAACAGGATCTGAAGCAGTTTTACTGAGTGGAAATATGAAGTTTATAGGATAGAGTCTCGGAACAAATAAATTCATATGTGTTGAATTTATAACAGAAAAATAGGGCATAGGAAACTAAATCCTTTATAAATTGTAACAATTTATTCAACCATATTCAGTTATTTCATAAGAATGGAGATATGCTATAGATGATTTTCTAGACATATAAATTAAATGAATTTTAAAGATCAGAGTTTTGTAACAGGCGAAATACTATTTGAATTGTTGTGAAGTTACCGAGTTTTAACTAAGAAACAATTACCAGACTGAATCATTGTTTTTAATTTCAATGGTTTAAGAGAATAAGATAGATGAATAAACTACTAGATAAAGTTTTAGACAGAGATTTTTCATAAAATCAATTTCTGGAAGGAAGTTTTTGTATAACTTTGTAAATTTCATATTTGAGTAAAGTTTTATAAAATTCAATAAGATTATAGAAGATTCCATAAGAGCTGAGAATATTTTATATGCGCTAAAATGAAGTTAAAATATCTATGAAATTTGGATTTCTGAATTTGGGTGGATGGGAAAACTTTTTAGGTTTTTTGCATTTACTATTTCTAGAGCGCCAATGAATACAGATGCAAATTACAACACTACTTGAGACTATTTACCCAAGCATAAAAGCTAAAATGTTGCATATTTTATGTTAGAAATCAGTTTCCAACCAAATTTGTGTTTTTTGTTGAAGAATATTTTTTTTAAATATTATTCAATCAAAATATTAAACAAAGAAAAGTTCAAAAGACTGGACATATGAGAAATGAATAGTAAATATTATATGGAGTTCCATGAAAAAAAATTCTGAGGCTTCAAGTTTTTCTGGTTAGAATGAATAGAAATTTGTTTAAGAAATAGGTTTAGAAAAGTTCCAATTGATAGATACTACCAGATAGAGTATTTCTAGAATGAGAAGATCAAACAAAGGTCCGATTCAATAGATGTTTTAGATGGACCCCCTATAGAGTAGTTTGTTAAAAGTTACCTTTTTACTTTGAACTCAAATTTTGTAATAAAAAATTGTAAACTAGTGGGAGTTAGTATAATCATTACTATCTGGAGATATAAGGTTTCCAATAGTAGTTGACATAAAAAAATTCCACTTCTTTATAATAGTTAATCTTCATAAACCCATAGGAGTGGCTTTAGCAGGTATGGAGGTTCTTACACTAAGGTCAAACCTTGAAAATCTTTTGTGCCTTGTTTACTTTCCTTTTTTACATATATTTGAGTTTACTAAAAGTTATGAGAAAGAAAATCTAACAAGTTTAAGGGGTTAAGTTTTTTAAAATCGAAATTCTTAAAAAGACAATCACTGATTCAACCACCCCCTAGTGATTCAATGATCATTAGAATATCCAATTTGTATTATAGGGTAATATTCCCATATTGAATCCTTATCATTGATAATCTCAATTCCATCAATAGTATAGGAACTCGTACTTTCGATGGAAAAAATTATCATGCCGAGAAAAATAGAATGATTATCTATCATCTGAAACTTGGCTTGGAAGTTTATAATGTTTCTATAATTGGGTTTCCACCCATTGATAAATATTCCCCTGTGTCTTTAAACAATAAAAACATTAAATTGGATGGAAAATATTAAAATACTATTCTTATATCTCTATCACAAAATATTTATAACAGGGTGATGGGTCTCAAAGAAGCAAAGTTAATGTGGGACAAGCTTGAAATTATTTTTCAAGGAAATTATAAAGTGAAGGAAGTGAAGCTATAAATATGGCATAGAAAGTTCGAAGAAATAAGAATGAGAGATGAATAAACTATTTTTGACTACTTTAACAGAGTGAATGAAGTTATTTGCAACATTACAGGTTTTCAGGATGTCTTGGATGACTCTATAATTGTAAATAAACTTATGAGAAGCTTTCTGGACATGTTTGATTCAAAAATATATGTACTAAAATATAAATAATATTTATCTCTTGATGAATTTCATAACTTTATTGTTTCTTGTTAAATGAGAAAACTTCATAATTAAAAAAGAATATAAAATATGAAATAGTATTTGAAGCTTTGATAAAGATGAAAATTCAAGATATTGAATATATTAATCCTTTTGATTCTAGTGATAAGGATTATGATGGTTTGAATGAAAAAACAAATTGGTATCTTATCTCCAAGAATTATTGAAGAGAAAGAGGAAATTATGGGGGGAAACTTCCTCTCAAATGTTTTAAGTGTGGTGGAATTGGGAATCTTTATATGAATTACCCCAAAAAGATAGTTAGTAAATTTGAATATCATTCTGGAGAAAAACATTGGTGGAAGAAGTTTTATAAAACTTTCAAAAAAAAATTAAGTACACTAGTGTCAAGAATAAGTTAACTAGAAACAAAAGAATAATGTTGAGTAACAAAGTCGAATATGAATTAGATGATATATATTTATCAAAATATGAATATTCAGAAAGAATCATAACCTTCTTTGCAAATATTGAGAAAAATGTAAGATTCATCAAACAATGAAGAATAAGAAGGAGGTAAAGAATCTTATAGAGAGTATCATCTCAGATCAAAACTTTTTGAACGTCTCAAAAAATAAATTGGAATAATAAAGAAATAAATTATAAAAGTGATTGAAGGAAGTAAAGATGTTGCAAAGCATGAAGAATAAAACAGCCAATAGATCTTAGGCTTCAAAATAATAATTTTTTAATAGGGAAAGATGGTTTAATACCATATTAAGAAGTTGGAAAATACTGTAGATAAAGTTAACAAAACTCAATCAAAACTTCTTGAGGTGAAAAGATCATAAAGTAAATTTAAATAAAAATTTCATCAAGGCTTCAGAAGTAAAAGTTGAATCATCTAAATATGAAAGAAAATCACATTCCAAGAATTATGTGAATTCTCCACCATCCAAAAATAAAGTTTCATATGATTTTTATAACATTTTAGGTGTCAAGAAAAGAATTTGGAAATCTTGTATTTAGAAGGGTTTTGAAAAATATATCACATTATGAAAAGTTGAAATTTCTCTCTGTAAGAAAGTTGGAACATACCTTGAGAATTATAGAGTAGAAATAAATTATCAACCTAAACAAAATTACTATATAGAATGACTGTACTTCTATAGAAAACTAATATTTTATATTTTTTTTGGTGTTATGGAATCTTTGAAAAAATGGCGTATAACTATTGGCAAAAAATTTCATTTCCTGGAAAAAGGTATGAACAAATAGGAAGTAATGGTGGAAGTGAAATGAGTAACTTTCCTAAAACAAAAAAATTTGAAAAGTTAAATATCAAGATGTTAGAAAAATTACAACGGAAAAAAATAGTGTCTGGAAGAAGTAGAAGGGAGATGTGACTAAGTTGGACACCATGCCAAATAAATTATGACAACTCTTCTGGGAAAAAGATCTTATGCCAGAAAGGAAAAGGATTTTGGGAAGAATAAAGTGAAAGAAATATCATTTTTTGTTGAGATAGACCTAAAATAAAGTAAGATGAAGAAACCATGGATTATTGATAGTGGTCATTCTTCAAACATGATATGAAATTTGAAAATCATGAGAAATTTTGAAAATCTAAATAGAGAAGCAGTTACCTTCAGGAATGATAGTTCCATAAAAATCAGATAAATTGGAACAGTTGAGATTGAAACAGAAAAGTTAAAATATAAGGAAGTATTTTTTGTCGATGGAATGAATCAAAAATTACTTATTGTAAGTCAAATTTGTGATGATGGAAAATAAGTGATCTTTAGAAAAGATTCTTGTATCATTAAAAGTGTAAAATATGGAAATTTTTCTATTAATGGAGAAAGAACCAATGAAAATATTTTCTAGATAGGAGAACATTGTGACTACTATTATCTAAATGTTGAAGATGAAAATAAGTTGTAGCACCATTGAATTTGTAATATTGGGAAGAAAATATTGAAAAAACATTATAAAGATGAGTTTTATGAAATTTTCTAGCATTGAAAAGAAGAGAATATGATAATTTCATAAATTTTGATAAAGGTAAAATGACATGTAAAAGTAAAAATAAAATTGAGATTCACTGTACCAGACCTCTTGAGCTTATTCATTCAGATATTTATAGATAGAGGATACATAAATCAAAAAAAATATGTACTTTATCACTTTTATTGATGATTTCACTCGAATGATCAACATCGTGTTTATAAAACAAAAGTCAGAGGATATAAAAATGTTTATATTTTTTAGAAAAGATGCTGAGAGAGAAATGGGAGTTTATATAAATAAGTTGCGAATAGATAATGGTTTAGAGTTCAAATGAAATGATTTATTAATACTATCTAAAAACCATGGAATAAAACATCTTTATATTTCACTATACACCCCACAACAAAATTGAGTAGAAAAAAGTAAAATTTGTGGTTTGGTGGAAATGGGAAGAATCATGTTAGCATAATACAAAATTTCAAAGTTCTACTAGAGATAAGCTGTTGGTACTGTTGTACATGTATAAAATTGATGTTTTCTAAGGATGGAATACAAAATGACTCCTTATGAAATTTGGTATAATAAAAAAATTCAATGATATATTTCAAGGTTTTTGGAAGTCCATGTTTGCTAAAAATTCAAAATCTAGAACTTGGAAAATTTGATAAAAAATATGAGGAAGGAATGTTCATGGGATATTAACCCAATGTAGTAAGTTAAAAATTTTAGAAATCCCATTTAAAAAAGTTGTTGGATTCCTATAATATGAAAGTTATTGAAAATCCAAATTCCTTAATAAAAACTGAATATTTATAATAAAAGTGAAAGTGAGCCAAAATAGATATATAAAGACTCAAAATAATCATGTGATGAGGAAAGTGAAGCTAGAAGAGAAACTTTAAAATTTCATACCTTATAAAAACATGTTGAAACTGAAATTATACATGGAAATTAGAAATCTTTAATCCATACTAGAATAATGTTTATATTAAAAAATAATAATACATCACCCATTTCACAAATTGAACTAGAATCAATTTCTAAAGTAGTAAAAAAAATAATGAGTCAATACAATGAATGAAGAGTTGTATAAAATTGATAAAAATAAAACATGGGAACTTGTTCCATAACTAGTATGTAAAAATGTTATTGGAACAAAATGGGTGTATAGATAAAAGTAAAATGGACATAGAGAAGTTTCAAGAAATGTAGAAAGACTTGTTTTTAAAGATTATACACAGGTGGAAGGTATGGATTTTGAAGACACCTTTTCTCCTATTTCAAGATTATAAACTATTATAATGTTTCTAGTAGAAGCTACACATCAAAGTTTCAAAGTTTATCAGATGGATGTAAAGTCATATTTCCTTAGTGGTGATATTGAAGAAGGAGTTTACATTTAGAAACCTTGTGGGTTTTTACATGATGAATATGGAAGTAAGGTTTGCAAATTTAATAAATCCTTATATGGGTTGAATCAAGTCCCACATGCTTGGTATTCAAAACTTGATAATTTTTTTAGAATATAAAATTTTTCTAGAGTAAAGGTTGATAACAACTTATATGTGAGATAAGTTAAAAAAACCCTAATTGTAATTGTGTATGTAAATTATATAATCTTTGTTGGAGATGAAGAAAAAGTTTTAAAAAAATCTAAGGAAATAAAGAATAACTTTGAGAGGTAAATTTTGGGAGAATTAACTTACTTCTTGGGTTTATAAGCTCAAAAAAGATAAAAATACATTTTTCCATCACAAGAAAAGTATGCCAGGGAATTCCTACAAAAATTTGGTATGGAAAAATCTAAAGAAATTTTACTCCTATTTTAGTAAGGATGAAGATGAGTAAAGATGAAGCTAGAAAAAATGTGAATCAGAAAGAATTTAAAAAATTTATAGGAAGTTTTCATTATTTAACAGCTTCAAAACCTGATATTGTTTATAATGTGACATTATGTTCCTGATATCATAGTGATATGAAAGAATATCATATGTTGGTATAAAATAGAATTATGAGATATGTTAAAGGAACAACTTTACATGGGATATTATACAAAATAAGTTATTATATAAACATTCATGGTTATATTGATGCTGGTTGGGCTAGAGATTGTAATAATAAAAAATCAACTTCAGGAGGAACAATTTTCTTGGGAGAATGTTGTGTGAGTTGGCACATGAATAAACAAAATTAATAAGCTTTGAGCATAGAAAAATTAGAATATGTTCTATCTACACAGGTTTGTACTCAAATGTTTTGGATGAAAGTTCAGTTTGAAAATTTTAAATTATAATTTTAAAAACCATTAAAGATAATTTGTGATAATTATAGTGTAAATTATCTTTCTAAAAATATTTTACAACACTCATGATAAAATAATATTGAATTAATTTTCAATTCATAAAAGAAATATTTGATGGTGTACATATTTTTCTATAATATATTTCAATGAAATATCAAACTCTAGATGTTTTCAAAAAATCTATGTCAAGGGAGAGATTTGAATAATTGAGGCTGAAACTTCATGTTCATCCTCAACAAAAGGCCTCCTAAACATATTAAGTAAGTAACACCCCCACTAATCTTTATATTATGTTTACAAAGGGGGAGAATTTGTCAAAAAATTGTTAAAGGGAGATAAGTACTTGTCTTACTTAAATGAATCTAAAGTTGTGGTTATCATAAAATGGTAGAGATAAAGAAAAGTAAGAGGAAAAGATAGTGAGAGAAAAACTAAATTCAGGGGGTTATATTAATATTTCCATAAAATTTACTTTTCACAGAGGGATGAAATTCCTTCAAAAAAATTACTTACCCAGTAGTGTGGTGTCAGGAAACTTTCTTTTGAGAAAGTTTGTGATTTGGTAAAATTTTAAAAATTGTTTTGTTACAAAAAATGAGTTATGAACAAGTTTCAGTGTTGAAAGATGATGAGTTGAAAATGTTGTTAATAAGAATTTTCAACAAATAATAATGGGATATTGAAGAGAATATGTGATGTTTTTTTAACAATGTTTTGTTTTGTTTTTTACAACTAACATTTTATAAAAGATTTTTTTAAAAAAATAGGTGAAATTTCTAAAATGAGTTTGCTGAGTTGCTGAAAAAAAGAAAGCTATAAAGTTTAGAAGATAGGAAATTTGGAAAGTCTTATAAAATTCTCAAATTAAGATAGATAATGATATTATAATCTCAAATTTCTCAACATCATGGAAAACCTCATGATAAAAGATTTAGAAGAGAGGATATTGAAGTTTTCAGGATAAAGATTTTTCAGATGCAGAAAATTGG
Organism: Viscum album; assembly: GCA_963277665.1. Lineage (NCBI taxonomy): Eukaryota > Viridiplantae > Streptophyta > Magnoliopsida > Santalales > Viscaceae > Viscum > Viscum album. Next base: position 1,838,278,944 of record OY728161.1, read on the forward strand.
ATGAAGTTCCTGACATAGTCTACTAGATAGAGAAAAACCAAATTGAGGAAAGTACAAAGCTGAAGTTTTCAGACTAAGAGTCCCAAATACAAAACATTCGGACTGAGAAATTATAGCAGAGAGAGAATTTTGAAGTTTCTGAAGTCTAGTAAATTATAACCTCCCTGCCGAATGATCACACTTTTCGGAGTGAAGTTTCGGAAGAAGTTCATGTTAGACATTATGAGTTTTTGAAAAACTATGAGTTTTTGAAAAACATGAGAAGATGGAGATGCTAGTTTCCAGTCAGAATGATAAGTATAAGGTTTTATAAGAATCCTCAATATTGTAACATTTCTTATTAGACAGACTTGGTCAAACTAATGTGCAGCAATGACCAAACTAGATGATGGATATCAGATGGAACAGAGAAGAATAACAGAATATATTTCATAGGATAAAGAATTTGAAATAATCCTTGAAGTTTTTTTCCTGGGTTTTTATGGTCTATCAAAATGTAGAATAATTGAAATGTGACTCAATAAATCAGATTTGAATATCTGAGTAGAGAAAAAGGAGGGTATCTTCTATATAATTGGACATAGGGCTCCAGACGCAAACCATTATACAAACATTTTTTGAAATATATATATGAGAAAGTTTGAAGTTTCTTCATCAGACAGAAGTTAATCGATTTAAGTGAGTTTCAAAAATACATTTAGAAGATATCAAGTTTGTAATTAGACACCATTATCTGGAAAAACAAGATCAAAAGTATATTTACTAATTGATCAGATGAAGTTGAGCGAACTGAGTCTTCATATAGAGAAAAAGTCAGATGTGATTGAAGTTTCTACCAAATATATATGGCATAGGTAACTAAATTATTTGGAAGTTACAACAATATAGTCAACCATCTTCAGTTATTTTGGAGTAAAGAACCCATGCAGGAGATGAGTTTTCAGATAGAAATCTTGTATGAATTTTGAAGATCATATTTTTGTAATAAGATGAATAAATTTTGAATCGTTGTGAATTTATTGAGTTTGAACTAAGAAAAAATTACTAGAATGAATCAATGTCTTTAATTTCATTATTTCAAGATAACCCAATAGATGAAGAATGTATCGGAAATTTTTTTGGATAAATATGTTCCAGAAAATCAATTTATAAACAGAAATTTTGGTAGAACTTTTTAAAGTTATAATTTGAGTAAATATTTAGAGAACTCTAAAATATTCAAGAAGACACCAAAATTATTGATAATATTTGAGAATCACTCAAATGAAGTTTAAATATCTGGGAAATTTTTATTTTTTAATTTGGGTGACTGGGAAAACTTTTTATTTTTCCCACCTTTACAATTTTCATAGTTCTTATAAATAAATGTGCAAAGTAAAGTGGTAATTTTTACTATTCACTAGTGGAGACAAGATAAAAGACTATAGATTTTTTGTCATAACTGAGTTTCCAATCTAAGTTTTATTTCGTGTTAATAAATAGTTTTCAGACAGAGTATTCCATTAATATATTAGATCGAGAAAAGTTTAGAGTACCAAATAGGGGAGAAATGGACAATGAAGATCAGACACAATTCTGTGCAGTTGTTTTTTTGAGGTGTCAAGTTTTTGTGATCAGATAGAATAAAAATTTGTTTTAAGTATAGTTTGAGAAAAGGTGAAATGGATAAAGACTATCGGATAGAGGGTTTTTTGATTGAGAGGATAATACATAGGGATGATTAGAAAAACATTCTGAACATACCCCCTGTGGAGCAGTTTGTTCAAAGTTTCCTTTTGGCTATGGCTCAAATTTTGTAAGAAAAAATTTTAAACTGAAAAAAGTCAGCATAATAATTCAAATAGATAGATAGAAGGTGTCCAATGGGAGTTGACACAAATGTTTTTTCACTTCTTCTTAATATTGAATTTCTATATACCCACTGGAGTGGCTGTTGAAAGCTTGGAGAGTATCATTAATTCTTTATGGGTCTATTCAAAAATAAATTTATAAAACCTCAACTATGATACTTAATTAATAAAAACATAGTATTAGTAAGTTCAATGTTGAACCCACAGATATGGTGAATTAGTTTTATTTGGTTTTCAAATAGATTTAATTTTATTAATTTATAGAAATAGTTGATAAAATATTGGTTTCATTAACTTTGAGAGAGAAAAATAAAATCAAATTAGATTGATTGATTGGTTTGGAAACAGATTTGGAGAGTGTTCTAGGGTTTTTGTAGTTTTGGGGTTTAGGTGTAATTGGATTTAATAAAACATATTGATTAATTCATGATTGGTGTCATAGTATAGATGAGAAAGATCCAATGGTCATGGTATCCCCTCCTTGATGCAGCAATCCCCTATTTCCTTTGGTCCAGTAATTTTGGATTTTTTTCGAAACAAGTTTGTCTCGATACCATTTTTAAAACTGATTTCCCCTAAAGTTGATAATTTTCATTCCTTATTTAGGTTTTTCAATTGCACAATTTTAATTCAATTATCAACGGTCATGATAAAAGCAAAAGAAAGGGATTTGAAGATGAATATGAATTATAAAAAAAATATATAAATAAACGAGATAAAATAAATCCAACGCACCATCCCCCTTATATTTAAATCACCCTAGAACATGGAGGGTTTACCCACTCATCAAAGTGATGGTAGAATAAGAAAAAATGAGGAAATAAAAATAATGGATAAAGAAAAGGGAGATAAACTCGAGGAGGGTGTAGTGTCTCTCTCCAAGCTTTGGTCTCGACAGATATGAATCTAAAAAAGCAACAGCCTAGACCTCATTTTATAGACTTCATATAGGATTTGGAATTAATTAATTCCATAATTTAATGGCCCAATGGTTGTCCACCATGGGTCCCATGTCAAAGATTTGGTCAAAAAATGAATATTTTGTGAATATGGGCAAAAAACTACCATCGAGGAAATTACACCACGTGTAATTGGGTTGCACCACGTGTTAATTTCTAGGATGTTTTTATTTTCTTCAAGACATGTCCTTATTTTCACCACATACACTGGTACACATCATGTAATGATTACACCACATGTAATTCCATTTTTATACTCCATAAAACTCATTTTTCCTTGGTTCTTCAGTTTTATGCCCTAAAAGGGCTCCATTATCATCCTTAAAAATCTGGTTTCATGCCGCTTCACTCGTGGCGAAGTGTGTATTTTAGCGTAAAAATTTACTTTGTTCCTTTTCCAAGAATCATTTTATTATTCCATAAAAACATAAAATAATTAAAATTTCCTAAAATTATAAAGAATTATGAATTAAATACATAAATTAATACATTAAAATACAATAAAATGTATACATGAAATATAGATATTAAATTCCCCCACACTTAAATTCAAACTTGTCCTCAGGGATAGAATTTGAACATACTATAAAGAACGTTCACCTTACCATGATTTAAATTTAATTTAAATAAAATAAATTGATCAAATAGAAAATTAAATGTTCAATCATCATAGGTAAAAAATTCATCAATGTCTCATTTTTAAAAGAATACAAATTAAACATGTATTTTAATTTTCCCCTTTAAAATATCGAAGAATTTTCAATCATCCATTTTCATTTTTCAATTATTTATTAATATGCATGCCAGTTTCAATTTACCTCACATGAATGTTTCCGCTCATCGTCAGTGTACGAATTAATAGAGTGATGAACATACATAAAGAACATGTAACTTACCATAAGATTTCAAGGCATCTAATATCGCCACTACATAAAGAAAAAAATCACAAGTAATGATGAGGGATTCACCATTTAGGATCAAATGACTCTGAGACTTAGGGAAGGTATGTAAATTATGTACATAAAGTAAGGCTCAAAAATGAGGTTCAAATCTAAAGTAATTTGCATGATAATTAAAAATATCTTAAAGAAAGTCTCCTCTTCCCAAAGTATCTCAGAGCAGGCTCATAAAGTGATGAAATTAAGTAAATGAAACGCCCAACTTTTTTATTTTTATTTTTTTCTTCTTTTAAATTTGTGCGAGGGAAAATTCTCACATACACCACCCAACCCAAAATGATATCCTTATGAAACTATTTGTAATAGTTATAACAAAATCATCAGTCAAGTAAATGGTGTTTTTTGAATTTCCCTAGACATAACCCATTTTTATCTCTTTTTTTTTAAGAGGGTGTGCAATAAATAAAATAAATGTCATTTTCCCACATCCCATGAAATCTCCCCTGCACTTATTCATTACAAAATGTGCAACCTTTCTACCATTCACCATTTCCCTCTCTCTTATGATTGATAATCATGAAAAATATTTAGAGGGAGGTAGGAATAGATAAAATAGGCTTGTAACATGGATAATTTACTAACAAGTATATTCATGGATTCTATGGGCTTAAAATGGATTAATGTAATGTGGGTGTTAGGATAAGGGCTAAGAAAAAGAAGTCCTAGATCATTTTAAAATTAATTGTGTTCAATCATATATTTAATATGATGAAAAATAAGTTCTATAATAAAACTTGCCTGATTTTCTCAAGAAATATACTATAGAAATAATGTAAAATATTGGATTAGTGTATGTCTTAGGAATGAGATGAATGGTTGGGACAATTACTATATGGAAATGCATATGAATAATTAAATCAATGAATGAAAATATCAGAAATTCAAAACATGGAAAAATATCCGAAAATTTTCATTTACAATGATTATCATGCTCCTCAAATATTTATTTTTCAAATCCTAATCCATATAATTATCTCTACTAATTCTTTTTTCCATTTTTCTCTTTCAAATTTATTTACAAATAAATTTAAATTTCATGTCATGGTAATTATCCTAAGTAGTTTTGTATCTTCGTTCTATTGATTTAAGAATGAATCAAGTCTGGGTAACACCCCAACCCTAGAATCCTTGAGACAATGAATTATTTTAATACATTAACATGATTACAAGGAATTAAATCCCAAAGTACCAATCGGTTTATCACTCTTAGAAAATAGATTACATACATGAACCTTACATAATAATTAAAAACATAAAAAACAACATTGATAATACTTTGAGAACACTATTATTCTCCTATATTAACCCCACATATAAATCATAATATAAATCTTGGTATCTAGTAAAAATAAAACATAAGAAAGTGGTGAGTTTAGATGCTCAATAACGGTAAACAATATAGTTGAAGCTATCATAAATAAGTATAAACTTTTTAAGGAAAGGTATAAAACTAAAAAACAAGACTTTTAAACATAATATTCCACTTAATATGACAGGAATAAATCAAATAATGTCATTTAAACATTCACATGGATATTATACTAGTTGGATAATCACATTTAATATCAATAACTAATCTCATAATGAGGGAATGCATAATGTCAGACATCATAACCACACTGTCAAGGCCTCATTATAAGACTATACATAACCATTGCGTCAAGGCCAAGACACTATTTTATCTCATGAGAGTTACCAATGCATCTAGGGGATATAGAGGGCCCCTCCATTCACTTACTAAGTCTAATTAATTCCTCATATGAAAAGGGTGAAACATAACATAAATATTCATATTAAAACTAGCATACAAAATGTTAATACTTTAACTATAAATCATGAATGGTATAGAAATAGAACATCCATGGTCAAACATATCATAAAACCCTCAATACAATATGGACGATTTTATCATAATAAATAAACCTCAATCAAGCATAAAATCCGATAAAGGATGTTGACATAGATGAAAATAATCTAATAAATTCATTAAAACTCTTTGAGAGAAATATAACTTTTTTATATTGAAATTATTTAAAAGCTGCAAAATTATAAAAGAAAGCATTTATTATGAAAATAACCTTGTAAGCTTGTAATTAAAGCTTTAAAATGTTAAGGCGATATAATTTCAGAAAATAGACGCTCACGTTGTATAAGTTAAAAAAAAATTCCTTAATTTTTTGAAAAGGTCATAAAGTACCTCATTTAGAAAATGACAGAAAGATTCCTTTCAAAACATTTTATAAAAATTCAAACACAGGTAAAAATGACTTTAAACAATTTTCAATAATATTTTTAAATGCAGTTTAAGAAACATGGACATGGATGATAAATATGTCTAGGTAGATACTTATGTATAAACAATCTCAGATAATAAAGAGATTGTGAAATTAACTCTTACCTTCTACTTTCCTTTAGTTGAGGGTGTGTTAACCTCCTATATAATGATTATATTATGTTATTAAATAATAATAAAACTATATACATGTTTATTATATCATATATGATCCTCTTATATCATTTTGTTAATATTATTTCAGTATTACCATTGTTTTGGGTGTTAACTACTTCATTTTCCAATTCCTATTTTGTCGTGTAAGTCATGTTTGTTATGTATAGGACATGATTTATTCATTTCCAAAATGATATTAAGTTAATAATTATTATTTTAACTCATCATATAAATTTTATAATCATTATTGAATGGATAACGTGGAGAATGAATCTCACCGCATCGTGGAGAAGGTAGGTCGTACGTACGCACGAGTGACGGTATCATTTCCTTGATGGTTAAATGGTATGGAATTTGATAGTATATTAATTATAAAGAATAATTATCATGTAATATTCATTATTTATATCTATTACACTCAACATCATATCCATTACAATAAATCCATGTTGAATAACAAATTACACCAAGGTGTGGAGACGGTAAGTCGTACGTTCGCACGCATGGTGATATTGTTATTCGTAGGGTGGATAAAATGAGTAATATGGTTTTACCATGATTATAATAACATATAAGTATATTTATGATATTTTATTTATTAATTTTTTATTTAAACAACAAATAAATAATAAATAGAAGAAGAAATAACTTTGAAAGAGTTGATAAAATAATTACCTCTTTTTTGAGTATCTTCTTTTAATTTGAACAAAATGACTCCTTAGGTTGGATTTATTCAAAAATTATGGCCTCTAAGATGAATTGAGGGAATTAGGGAGGATAATTGGTAATATTTTGGCTGATCCAAAGGGATTTAGAGGTGTGAATAAAATAAAAGGAGAGGTTCCCTTTAATAAGAGAGGAGAGGGTCACTTTAGCCCGAATGGCCCAAAAGCCTTTATTTTTATTGATTTTTGATAACCCCCCCCCCCCTTCAAGGGATGAGGGGGTCTTTAGTAAACTCTTAAAATATTAAACTATAATAAGGCTATTCTAGATTCAAATACTTAAAAATGGCCCATAAATGAAACTTATAATACATTTTATACCATATACTATACCCTTGTGATTATTTAACATTTTTTTATTTTTAAATAATTTATTAATAAATTAATTCAATGAGATATCATTATTGCCAAATTTAATACGATTCATTTAATTTGACTTAAAATACATTGATACAAAATGGGAATTTGAATATAATTCTTTCAAACATCTATAATATATCTTATAGATCTATTAAATTCATTATAAACATTTATTAATTCAAAATATATCAAAATTAATATTATTAAAATCATTTATTCTATTTTTATGTTAATTAAATAAGTATTGTTTTAGAATTGGAAAGATTTTTAAGGTAATTATATAACTTTTAAAAATTAAAAATAAATTTATTTAATGAAACATATTTCATTTATATCAAAATATACATTTATATTGTTTCATAGCTTCATTTTGTTCCTATGTGACACATAAAAAATATTAAAATACAAGATAGTGATATTTTGTAATTATCTTTGATTTAAATAATATATAATTTATTTTCAAGGAAAAGTGTCTATTAAACAAATAAAAATTGATATTAATATGATAAATATATAATATTATTCATACAATAATTTTTTGACATGTTTTTGTTTTATTTTAAACCTTATAATTTTGATTTATCCTTAATTAATCTATTTAATTTTAATTGTGGTGATAACATTTCAAATATTAAAAGGCTATAATTTTTTATTTATATGATGAAAATTTCCCATAAATGGAAATTTTATAAAATTTTAGAACTTATAATTATCAATTTTTTATTTTAAATATTTTTAATATTTTTGAATAATTTAATAAAATGTTATTTTTAGAAAATATCAATAGTGTGAATTTTGACATTATTCATAACTTTGACTTTAATTAAAATTCAAACTGAAATATAAATTAAAAAAAAAACAATTTAATACACTCCTAACATGTCATATTCACCTATAAAATTCTTGGATAACATCAATTATGTCAAATTATATTTATTTTAATATTTTTAAAATCATTTATTTGATATTTATATTAATAGAATAATTACTTTTTCACTATTGTGTCATTATTTATGGAAATTATTTCGTCTCTAAAAATTATAAATAAATAATTATTATGTATATAATTATTTTATATTTCTAGAGACTATTTATGATCCAATTTATCTCTAGTTTATCTCTATATTAAAATTATTTTACTTATAAGAAATGAGAGTGTGCCATTTTGTCACATTCTTTGATTTTAAAAATATCTATGTCATTATCATGTAAAAATTGTCCATTAAATGATTCAAAATCAATAATTATGATATATTTGACATTATCCTAGTCATTTATCCCAATTATAGATTTTTTAGTATTTTATAACATTAAATAAAATATTATTTATTTTAAAGTATCATTTATATCAATTTTGATACTATTCAATATTTGCATTTTTTAAAAATATAAAACCAACATTATAACATCAAACCAATGCTTCCAATATGTCACTAACATTTCTATATTAAATAAAAAATTCTTTTATATCATTGATTAAGTCATATTATATTTATTTTAATATTATTAATATCATTTAATTGATTCTTCCTTTAATAAATCAATTACTACAACATCATTGTGTCACCATTTAAATTAATTATTTATTTTATAAAATTATAAATAAATTAAAATAATTTATATAAAAACTTTTTATTTCTAATTACTATTTATATTCGACCATATCACTTATATAACCTCATATTAAAAATATTTTACTTATTAAAAACAAAAGTATAACAAAATTGGATTTTCCTTAAATATAATATTATAAATATATCAAAGTCATCCAAGTGGTCCCCAAATCTACCCAATTATTCTTTTGGTAGAAAACCATTTACCCAATGAAATTAGGACAAGTTTTAGGGAAATTGTAATATTATTTTTACCTTTAATTATCTGATTTACCCTTAACCGCGGTAATAAAAAAATTTCTAAAGTTGCAATTCATAATGCCCAAAAATAAGAGGAACCTATTTACATAATTTGGACCCACTAATTCAAAATATGGAATCCATTTTTAAAAATTCAAAACTCATAAGTTATATTAATTAATTTAAAATTAATCTCGTTGTCAGAATGAAAAACCAGTTTTTAAAAGTTAAAACATTACAAAAGATGTAAATGTTTTTACATTAAATTTTATGGTAAAATTAATGTCAATGAAAAAAATTATATTAACTTATAAGAATATATTATATTTTTACTTTAAAACCATTCAATAAAATAATTTATCCACATAAATTATTTTTATGAAAAAATTTGTTTTCAATTGAAATTTAGTATATTTTTACTATTCATCAAAACTTAAAACTTATCAAAAAAATATAAAAAATTCATCCAAAGTAAATTTTTACATCCCAATTCGAAAGAAGAAGTTTATTTTGTTAAATATAATATATAAAAGTTTCAAAAACTAGATTTAAAGTGGGTGCGCCATCAAAAGGCGGCAAAACTGCATTTTTTGAAAAATACTTCTTTTATCTGAGAAATGGAATATTTTCTTATATCATGTCTTTAAAATTCATAATATGAATGTTAAAATTATATGTAATATATAAAATTCAAAATGTGATTAATATTATTCATAACCTCTAATTTAATAGCTAGGTTATATATTATAATAAATAATAATATTTAATTAATATACTAATGTTCGGTAAACTATGTCTTTCCTATAATTCAAGCCAACTCATTGTTGTGTGTGTCAAAAGATTAACATGGTTATGTATAAAAATCAAGCAAGAAACAAAATTAAATTTATTCAGAAATAAAAATATTGTAAAGTCTCAGGGTTTTACAGTGTGGGCACGCAATTGAAAGTTAGAAACTCAAATTAAATGTGGGGAATACAGTTGAAAATAAAAAATTGAAATTCTTTCTTCCCTTGTAATTGATGTTTCAATTATGGATTTCTAGGTTTCAACTACTTCTATAATCATGACATTTAAATGATTACACAATGTGTAATGTTGTTGCAGCCTCTTATTTTGATTCTTGATGCTTGCTTCTAGCTTGGGTCTTGATGATCCTACAAATTGAAAATAAACATATGAAATAAAAGGTCATTATCATTTAATTTTTAAATATTTGGATTGAGATCATACACACCTCTAAAAATAAAAAATAAATAAAGAAAAATATAAAACTTGGGTTTCCCATGGAAGCGCTTTTGTTTACCTTTGTTGGATTAACCTTACCTTCTTTAGCTTCATATTAAATGACATGTGATTGAAAATCATGTACCTCTTCAGGGTCCATAAATGGTCTCAGTTTTGTTCTATCCACATAGGTCTTCTCATGCCCTTCTTCTCTGAACATCTTTATTCTTCCAAACTGTAGTACTTTCTTGATCTCCATTGGACTGACCCACTATTTTTTTTCTCAATATTGATGAACTAAATAGAATTTCATGTGCCATTAATACTTGATTTCCTTTCTCAAATGTAGTGGTATCGGTCTCTCCTTTGATGTTATTCATTTTGGTCTTCAACTTCTATTTCCTCTTCAATTGAGCATCCTCTTTCACAACAACATCTAACTCATATACCTCTTCAATTTTAGTGACATACTTAGCTTCAGGTGTTTCTCATTCTCTAATCTCATTTTCCTCTTTCATATTGCAATTATTCATTGCTCGGTGGATTTTTAAACTTACTTGGTCACTAAAAACTCCCAAATAGATTTCTCCACTTCAAAAATTGATGATCGCACGCCCTATGGCTAAAAATGGTCTTCCCAAAATGAGCAGATTTTTCTCTTCTTCCATATCTAGCACTATTAAGTCGATGGGGAAGATAAACTTTTCAACTTTGATCCGAATATATTCAATTACTAGTCTTGGAGATTTTACTGTTGAGTCTACTAATTGAAGAAGTAATCTTGTATGCTTCAGTCCGTCCAGCCCCAAACTCTTGAATGTTGTGTAGGACATGATATTGACATTCACACCTAAGTCACACAAATATTTTCCACGTTTTTTAGCACTAATAAATATGGGAATTTAAAATATATATGGATCACTTTTATTCTTAGGAATGTCCTTAGATACCAGTTCCAAACACTCCTGTGTGAGCGGAATGGTTCCAATCTCTTTTAGCATTTTCTTGTTGGTTGACATATCTTTTATGAATTTTTCATATGCTAGCATGTTTGCAAGAGCCTTTATAAAAGGTATATTAAATGTAATTTTTTAAAGTGTTCCAAAAACATTCATGTATACACATTCTTATTTACTTGATACATTCATTCTAGAAAAGGAAATCTTGGCTTGTACTGAGGTGGTTCTTTTTCTTCTTTTTTAACTCCATGTCACTTGCTACTTTCATATTCCTCTTCTCTTTCTTATACTGGTGGTCATCCTAAAAATTATATACCAATTTCTTTTTTTTACTTCCCACTTCTAATCTATATATCTTTCAAATATTCACATGGGTTTTCTTCAGGGAATCCTGGAAGTATTCCTATGGGTATCTATCTAAGCTCATCATCAATTTTATCAACTTGAAGCTCAAGATTCCTTAATGTAGCCTTTTGGTTCAATACTTCTTCTTTAATTTCCTTTATTACCACCCCAAAAGTGGTCATTAATGTTTCTAGTGTCTCTTCCAATATATAGACCTAGCTCATCAGTATGGGCCCTTGGGGTTCTTATTGTTGGTACCCTGGTGGACTTTTTTGAAATATGTGTTCCTATTATTGTGGTCTGTAACCCTGAAATTGATTACCATGATTGTAATCATTATAATTAGAGTCTTCTATATGCATAACTTGGGTGTTTTTCTATTGGTCCATTATGATATCCATCTTCTTAGTCAATTATTCCAGTTTTCGCCACCATCCAGTCATTGTTGTTTATTATATGAATGCCTTTTTATTGTGTCCCTTCTCCTTTCCATAAGAAACTATTGCTTTACATCTAGTCTAGTAATTTGTAGCTCGCTTCAATCGACTTCTTCATTAATGATCCTTCAGTAACAGAATTAATAATTGACCCATTTCCCTATGAAAAAACCTTATAGAAATTTTTTATTAGTATTCATAGCTCCATTCCATGATGAGGGCATTTTCAAGTCATATATTTGTAACGCTCATAGGAAGAATATATTGAATCATCTTTAAATTTACAAAAGTTTAGAATGTTTACCCATATTTCCATTAACTTAAAAGGTGTAAAGAAGAGGGTGAGGAAGTTTTATTCTAGCACATCCCATGTAGTGATGGAATCTGAACGCAAGCTTTGAATCTAATCTTGAGCTCTCTCACGTAATGAAAATCGGAAAAGACATAGTCTTACTACATCACTTGAAACATTTTGGAATTGTAATGTGTCACAGAGCTCGAGTAAATCTCCCAGATGCTTGTTTGGATCTTCATGTGGAATTCCGGTGAATTGAACGTTGTTTATGATCATTGAAATTATTTCAAGATTGATCTCAAAGTGGTTTGTTGCAAAGGAGGGTGATAGGATTCTTAGTACAAATCATGTGTTTGATGGTCTCCCTAGTCTACGAGCATCCGCAGCCCCTGATCTCTTTGAATAACAATAATAGGTTGATTTTGTTTTTCTCTTGCCATGGTTTTAGTGACTTTACTCTCAAGGCTTGGTTCAGAATGGTTTGTGTACTTGATGGTTTCTTTCTTCTTTGACTGAGTGTTATGGTCATGCATTAAAAAATTTAAAAATCTGAAACTCACAACATGAACACACCCAACGTAAAAAGTGGAATTGAAATAAATTAATAAAATTAAAATTAAAAATTAATATCCTAAAAACTAAAAATAAATCGTCCCCAAAAACAGTTCTATTTTGATATCCTGTACGGCATCATTAATTCCCTTTAGGTATATGCAAAAAAATTATAAAAACTAAACTATGATACTTAATTAATAAAAATGTAGTGTTGGTAAGTTTGAGGTCAAACCCAAAGAGATGGTTAATTAGTTTTATTAGGTTTTCAAAAAATATTTAATTTTATTAATTTGTAGAAATAGGTGAGAAATGATAAGTTTGATTAATTTTGAGAAAGCAAAATTAAAATGAAACAAATTGATTGATTTGTTTGGAAATAGATTTTGAGAGCATGCTCGGGTTTTTGAAATTTCAGGGTTCAAGTGTAATTGAATTTAATAAAATATTTTTATTTATTCATTATTGGTCTTATATTCGAGACAAGAAAGATCCAATGGTCATGGTATCCCCTCCTTGATGCAACAATCCCCTATTTCCCTTGGTCCCGTAATATAAGATTTTTCTAAAACAGGTTTGTCCTGATACCATTTTTAAAACCTAATTTCCCCTAAATTTTACAATGGTCATTCCTTCTTTATGGTTTTAAGTTACATGAATTTAAAGTTCCTTTTTAATTTAATTATTAATGGTCATGATAAAAGTAAAATAAAGAGATTGTAATATAAATATGAATTACTAAAAACCAAATACATGAATAAATGAGATAAAATAAATCCAATGCACCTTCCCCTTTCTATTTATATCAACCTAGAATATGGTGGGTTTACCCCCTCATCCTAGTGATGAGAGAATATGAGGGAAGGATGAAAGAAAAATAATGCATAAGGAAAAGGGATATGAACTTGGGGAGGGTTCAACATCTCGCTCCAAGATTTAGTCTCTGATGGATCTAGATCTTCAACAGCAGTAGCCTAGCACTCCTTTTATATGCTCTATATGGGATCTGTAATTAATTATTTCCATAGTGTAATGTTCTAACGATGGTATAGGGAAGGTCCCACATCAAATATTTGGTCAAAAAATTAAGATTTGGTTAATCTGGGTGAAAAAATCCCATCTGGGAAATTACAACATGTGTAACTGGGTTACACCACGTGTAAATTTCTTGGATGTTTTTATTTTCTTCACAACATTTCCTTTTCACCACATGCACTGGTACACGTTGTGTAATGATTACATGATGTGTAATTCTATTTTTCTGTTCTGGAAGCCTCGTTTTTTCACGGTTCTTCAGTTTTATGATCCAAAGTACTCCATGATCATCCTTAAAAATCTGGTGTCGTGATGCTTCGTTTCGCTCACAGCGTAGTGTCTTTTAGATCAAATATTCACCTCTTTTTTTTCTTTTTCCAAGAATCATTGTATCCTACCATAAAAACATAAAACAAGTAAAATTTTACAAAATTGGAAATAATTGTAAATTAAATACATAAATTAATACATTAAAATACCATAAAATGTATGTATGAAATATAGATATCAGCTATGGAAAGGGTGTTGGTTCCCACACTGAGGAAAAAACTTGTAAATCTCATGTTCCTTGTTTACTTTACATTATTTTCTATATGAATTTGATTTTACTAAAATATGATAAGGAAGAACCTATAATAATTTGTAGGGGTTAAGTTTCTTAAAGTGGAAATTTGTAAAAAGACAATCACTGATTCAACACCACCCCTACACCCATTTTTAGTGATTCAATGGTCATTAGAAACTGCACATGTCCACCAACATCTCCTTGATAGATCTTTATATTGCATGTGTGGATAGTCTTCAACTTCTTCAGTAACATTGTAACACCAAGAAAGTATTCTAACTTTTGTGACTTTTTCTAAATGTCATAATGATTCTTTGTTCTTCACTTCATTATTCTCTTACTTTCACAACATCATACAAGAAAATCATCTTCATAGTAGCAGGAAATAGAAAGATTCTTTTCTTTCACAGGTTTCAAGACTTATTATTCTTCTCTTCTTTCTATGTATTCTTCTTTTACTAAGAACCTATACATTATATTTTTTCATCTGATACTGCCTTTATGATGTAATCCCATTTAGTGAGAGATCATCTAATCCATTCTTCTATACCCTGTATGTATGAGACCGCCTGGTAGGAAAGTTCTTTCTGTTATCACTTCATCACTTATTCCCTTCTTTGACTGGTGTTTATTTTCTACATCTAGTTTTTTCTCTCTATCTTGCACCCCCTTATTCTTCTAGCACCTCTCCATCTACTACTTAGACCCAGATGATAATTGCATTCAAGATTCATGGTTGGAACTTCCTTTTATCTCTTTAATTCTCTAATATTATACACAACTGAAAAAAAAAATATTTCACAGTGTTTCAAAAAAACATCGTAACGCCACCACATCCCTTTATATAGTCCTTCCTTATCTAAAGATTATGGGTGAAACATGCACTTTAAAATTCAAACTTCCCAATCAACTTTCATATATCCTGCTCAAATCATTCAACTTTTGGATACCTTAAAACATATATAAAGATAAGATTAAATGATCTTCATAGTAACTTTCCTTAAATCACATTGTCAACTATATTCTTCAAACTTCATATAATCTTGGATATAATCATCATTATTCACTTTAGTATTATTAAATAATTAAATGAATAGATCATCAGCATCATAATAAATGACCTTAAAAAAATTCATAAAGACCTTTGAATATTTTTTCGGTAAACTTTGTAACAACTCTTCCACCTAGGAAACTTAATTTAGTGTTCCTTAAAAACCTTATATGAACATTTTCCATCTTATAGTGATATTTTTGGTAATACTCCATTCCATAAGTTTGGAATGTTATCTTTTCTTAGACCTCATCAAGTAACTCTATCCGATGAATCCTTTGAACTCCCTTTCCACCTTAGCTTACGTAGTCATTTCTCTGACCGATGAATTTGTAAGAGTTCATAAAATTCCTCCTTTGTTTAATGAATTTGTTCAATCAATCCGCAAAATTTCATCTAGAATTATTTTGAAAGGCTCTTCCTTTTACTAATGGGTTCTCATGGGTTTTTTAGTTTTCCTTTATTTGATAAACCCTGGATATATTCTATTTTTATTCTATCTAGTAACTTTATAGAACCTAGTCTAATTACTTTGTAATACTTTGTCTGGTGTCTTCATAACACTATCTAATTTTGTAATGCCCCAAACCCAGTTACCCAGAGTCGGTGCATTATTTTAATACATTTTCATGATTATAAGGAATCAAGTCCCAAAGAACCGATCAATTTAGTAGTCTTGGAAAATAGATTACATACATGAATGTTACATTACACATTCAATCATAAAACACAACAAAAATAATCCTTTAATAATTCCATTATTCCCCTAGCTTAACCCTGAATATCAATCATAATGCACTTCTTGGAATCTAAGAAAAACAAAACATAATAAAGGGGTGAGCTCAGATGCTCAGTAAGGGTAAATAATTTAGCGAAATCTATAAAATTTTAAGAAAAGATGTGTAATAAAAACAACAGCCTTTTAAACATAAACTTGAATATAATATGGAAAAAATAAATCAAACATTACCATATAAACATGCACATGGATATTCTACTAGTCTAATAATCACATGTAATAATTAATTTCATAATGAGGGAATGCCTAACGCTGGACATCATTACCACATAGTCAAGGCCTCGTGCAAAGACTAAAAATAAAATTTTTTTCAAGGCCTTATGCCAAGGCACTAACTTGTCCCATGAGACCTACAGATGCATCGAGGGAATATAGTGGGCCCCACACATCACTTACTAATTCCACTGGCATATGAAATGTCAACACTTCAACCATAAAACATGAAGGGCATAAAAATAGTACATCCACAGTCAAACATATCAAAACTCATTCAATAAAATATGGAAGGTTTTATTATAATAAATCAACCTTAATCAATAATAATATCCATTAAAGGATGTTGACATAGTTTAAAATGATCACTAATACTTTTTGAGATAAATATCCCTTTTTGTGAAATAATTTAAAATTCACACATTTATAGATTTAAGGAAGTATTTTAAAGATATTTTTGAATAAAAGTGTCCCATACCACTTTGAAACTTTTGAAAGGAATTAACATTTTAAAACAATCATGTCCATATAAATAAATCCTTAAAACCATTTTGAAAACATGAATATTAATGAGAAATATTTATAAGAATAAATATTTAAAACATTTAAAATGATGTTTTAGTTAAAGAGTACCTTAAAAGAATCATTTTGAAATATATTTAATGAAACATGGACATGGATAATAAATATGTCCCATAAAATACTTACACATAAAAAATCTCGGATAATAATGAGATTGAGGATTTAACCCTTTCCTTGCACTTTCCTTTGGTCGAGGGTAGGTTTAACCTCACGTATAATGGCCATAGTATGTTATTAAATTATACCAACACCATATTCATATTTATTATATCACACATTACTCATTTATGACTGTATACTACCCATTTAATAATGATTTCCATGTTAAATAAATATTTCCTGTAATAATCGTTTTCTTTATTGTACGTGTTTTAACTTGTTATTCTTGATAATATCATTTAGATCATGATTTAACTACTTCTAGAATATAAAACATGATTTATATATCATATATATTTATAATATAAATATATATAACAGATAAATATATGAAATGGAAAACATCGTTTATGGAGATGGTAGGCCGTACGTATGCATAAACGTTGTTTTCATTTTCATATCATATTGAACGAAAGTAAGTGAATAAGATATATGTAAGTAAATACATACATAGATATATATATATATATATATCCAATATCATTATTATGTCATATATTACATATTTATTAATAATATATATTTTTATAATCATCGTTGAATGGTGAATGTGGAAATGAATCTCATCGCGTCGTGGAGACGGTAAGTCATACATACACACGAGTGACAATATCATTTCCTTAATGATTAAAATGTGTGGAATTGGATGTTATATTAATTTTACAAAGAAATTAGAATGTTATTTTCATTATTTATATACATATTACACATAATTATATCCATCTAAATAACATAGTGTTGAATAACAAATTATACCACGACGTGGAGACGGTAAGTCGTACGTACACACGAATAGTGACATTATCATTCATAGGATGGATAGAATAATGTGTATGGTTTTACCGTATTTTTAATAATGTTATAGTATATAGAAGGTAATTGATTTATTATTTTGGTATGGAAATAACAAAGAAAGATAAAGTGGAAGAAGAAAAGAACTTTGATAGAGGTGATAAAATAATTACCTCTTCTTTGGGTGTTTCCTTTTGATTTGAACAAAAAGGGCTCCTTAGGTTAGATTTATGCTCAAGGTAATTCCTATAGGTTGAATTGAGGAAAGTTGGGAGGATATTTGGGTAGGGGTTGTCCAATCCAAATGGCTTTGGAGGTGTGATTTTGAGAGAAGGGGAAGTACCCTTTTATAAGAGAGGTGAGGGTCACTTTAGAAAAACTTTGAAATATTATTTTATTATAAAATATTTTTGGTTTATAATGGCTCCAAATTTATTTATTCCTAATATAAGGTGTGTATGGGTCTCAATAATCTCAACCAATAGGTTTTAGAGAAGTTTAGGTCACCATATTAACTCTATCTTTTAGATTTAACTCTTAGTTAAATAGTTTAACTTTTACCATGTCCTCTTGTAATATTATAATAAATGGTTAATAAACTTACTATAAAAAGAAAAGAGAATCCAAAGTGGTTCATTATTGACATATCTAATCTTATATAAGTCCTCTATCTGAACCTTCTATTTTTAGGAGTATTTTATCATTTAATAAAATAGAATTTGTTTTAAAAACTCAATTATGTCAATTTTGAAAATATTTAGTATTTGGTTTTTGTGAAATTCATAAAAACATTATTAATTCAAACAAAATTCATTTAATCAACCTTAACATGTCATATTAACCTATAAAATTCATGGAATTCATCAAAAGTCTCAATTTACATTTATTTTGATATTTATAACATCAATTATTTTAATCTTCCATTAAAAAAGTAATTATTGTATCATCATTATGTCATAAATAAATTTAATTATTTAATGTCAAAAAATTATAAATAAAGTACCATGATATATGAAATCTTTATATATTTATAATTAATATTTATAGTCAAATTTATATTATGTATAACCCAATATTAAAAATGGTTTAGTTATTAAACTTTAAATTTTACACTTTTAACTCTTCTTTAAATAAAATAATAATAAATGTCCTAATCTAATTCAAGTGGATCAAATAGGTTCGTATTTTATTCCTAAGGTTTATTTTGGTTGAAAACACTTATCCAATAGAATTAGGACATGTGTTAGGGTAATTATAACATCATTTTTACCTTTAATTACCCTGTTTACTTTTAACCATGGTAAATAAAATTCAGAAGTTACTATTCACCAAAAATTATTCTCATCTTATTGAACCACATTTTACTTACTGATTTGAACCATGTCTCTTGAATTTTTGAAATTCAATTCACAGAACGGTAAAATTACATTTTATTCAAATTGGCTAATGTTCCTAGTAGGTGGGTAAAAGACGTTAAGAAGTTTAATAAAAAAATTACATCTAATATTATTATAAAATGACTACAATGAATTACTTTGGGCTAATATAGGTATTATTTATCTATTTTGACATTAAAATAAATTTAAATAAATAAATAATTATTTAAATAAAAAGTTGGTTTTAAACAATAACGTAGTGTTTTTCACTATTCCTCAAAAATTGAAAGTTTTCATAAAATTACAAAAAATTCAACCTAAGCTAAATTTTATATTCCAAATTAAAAAATGATGTTTATTTTACCAAATTCAAAACATATAAGTTTTATTAATTAATTTAAAATTAATTCCCCTTGTCAAAACCAAAAGGTGGGTTTTTAAGAAGTAAAGACTATCAAAAGATTGATATGTGTTTATGTCTAGTTTAAATGTAAAATTACTTCCAATGACAAAAATTGGATTAAATAATGAAAATATAATCTAATTATACTTTTAAACCATTCAAATTTATAATTTAACACTATAAATTATTTGATTAAAAAAGTTGTTTTCAATTAAAATTTAGTAAATTTCATTATTTATCAAAATATGAAAGTTATCAGAAAAATACAAAAAAAAATATACAAACTAAATTTTTATGTCATTATTATAAAGAAGAAGTTTATTTTATCAAATTTAATATATAATAGTGTCATGTATTGGATTTAAAAAGGGTTCTCCATTAAAAGGCGGTAAAATTTCATTTTTTGAAAAATACTTCTTTTATCTGAAAAATTGAATTTGTTCTTATATTATGTCTAAGAAACACATAATAAAAAATTTATAATTATATGGAGTATATAAAATTCAAAATTCAGTTAATACTATTTATAAATTCTTTTTGAATGGCTAGTTTGGTAGGTCGGGGTGCGCTCGAACTTGGTGTTATGTGTAGTGTAAACTATTGAATTACTTTAAAGAGATAACATACTATGAAATAGTGGGGTGTTACATTCTCACCTCCTTCAATAAATTACATCCCTGAAATTTGAAATTGTTCTTCAAAAATAAAAGGTTGAAAATAGAAAATACATTTGTGGAAAACCCACATAGGAAATAGGGTTAATAAAATTTAGTCTTTATAAGAGGGAAAGGGAAATGAAAACGTCACCACCAAATTTGGATTTCAAATAAGATAACAATGGTGGAAATTTGAGACACATAATTGGAGTGAAAATGTAAATATTTATAGGGAGTGATTGAGGTCATCAATCACAAACAAGTGAACAATAAATAGAAAATCGAGGGTCTCAAAGCCATAAATCTATGAGGATTTAAAATATCATCAGTTCAACAAAACATAAGGTATTAAGATAACACATTTTTTATTTTTATATACTTTCAATAATGTTTAATAATTAATTTCTTCATATAATAAGAATAAAAAAGAATACTTGACAAGTAGAGTTCCATCCATTAACTAATTTCTACCACAAACTCATCTTTCTCTTCAAAAGATAATATAACTCAAAAATATTCTATTAAAACTAATCGTATAGGGTTTCAAAAAATGAATTTATAATTAATCTGTCATGCACTTTAAAAAAACTACATTATACAAACCAAGACATCACGTAGGCCAGTGGTAGGTGATGTACCCTTATCACCCTTCGGTTGCGGGTTCAAGTCTCGCGGCCTTGTCGGACGCGACGAGTTGTCACCCGAACTCCGGATTGGCCTTTTTATAACAGCCCAAAAATAATATTAAGAAATGTTTTAACCTTCAACAATACTATCTAATGGCCAAATTAATCCATTACAACCTTTAGACTTATCCAAAATACCTATGTCCAAACTCATAGTCTAAAAATTTATAATGTCGTTATAACATAATGAAGATCTCTTTTTTTGACATAATAACATGTGAATACCTTCATCATGTATTCTCTTAAAACATGGTAACACCCTAAATTACTATAAAACCTTATTGATTAAATTAATTCTCCCTTATTCCTTATATAATACTAGATATATTACTTATATCCAAAAAAATTGAATACTCTAACAATGATGGAATAAACAAACCATTAATCTGTTCCAAGGTAGTCAAGAATATCTAGTATAATTTATCCAAATCAAACATATCTTATTCCAAAATCACAACCTCATTATCAGGACCATATTAAGGTTTATATTTCCATCAACCATGTATTTTCCAAAACGTTTAACTTTCTGTTGAGTCATTTTTCTTAGTACCATATAATCTCAATTCCTTAATGAAATAGTATTGCAGTGCAGTCCTTATATACTCTATAATTCTTATAACTTATACATCATTAATACAATACTCAAATGACACAATTATTTAATAACAACATAAGAACACTAATCATTCCGCTTAATCTGTGGTAGTATCATAACTTGATTATTATCCAATAGCATCATTTGGGGTATACTCGGATGATTGGGACATTGATTCGCATAGTGTCCCAACTCATTGCAGGTGAATAATTGTACATTTGAAACCTTTTTCTTACCCTTGAAATCCTAAACTTGGTGTCTTTTTTCTCCACACTTATAACAAACTCTCATTCACTTAAAGAACTTACCAAGGTGATTCTTTCCACAGTTATCACATATGGTATAATCCTTCTTTCCCTTCTTTCCTTTATCCATATTTCTCTCTACCATTTTTTTCTTATCTGACTTCTATTCAAAGTGATAGGACTTAGATAATCATTTACTTATCTTATTAACACATGATATTATTTATTTATATGATGAAATTATGTGGGAGAATATTTCCTTTCTAAATGATGGCTTAAGACCATGGAAGATATGATCTTTTTTACTCTTTGGATCATGCATATTGTTGGAGTTCTCATTCCTTCTATTGGGTGCCATTTATAAATGATGAAATACACTAGGTTAGATCATATCATAATGTATAATCCAAAAACTAGAAAAATTCTCAACATTAATTGAATATTTTCACACATCTAGTCTCATAATCATAAAAATGGTTTCTTTGCTAACATAATAACTCATAAATCCTCCATAATGGTTTGTAAAGAAAATGTGAATTATCCTAAGCATATCCCTCGAGAGTGTCGTAACCAAGAGTGCAGAAAGGCCCATTGTTGTGTACCAAGATACCCTAGTTCAATCCTGAAAATCCTTGTCAGAGTTTTCACTCCTAGGTACATTTGTGCCAGAGCTGCCTCTACCTGCTCATATCCAGACAGGGATGTATTTCTTGTAAAATACAAAAAATCTATACATTACCAAAATTCTAGGAAGTTCTTCTATACTAATCCTCAAAGTATATCTTAGGGTAATGTTATCTAATCAGAGTTTTTATAAATATAGTTTCCAAGGTTTGTACTAAACTTCCTATGATACCAACTGTAAAGCCCTGACCCCAGTTACCTAGAGTCGGAGCATTATTTTAGTACATTGTCATGATTATAAGGAATCAAGTCCCGAAGGACCGATCGGTTTCCTAGTCTTGGAAAATAGATTACATACATGAACATTACATTACACAATCAAACATAAAACACAAAAAAAATCCTTTGAGAATGACATTATTCCCCTAGATTGACCCTTCATATCAATCATAACACACTTCTTGGAATCCTGGGAAAACAAAATAGAAGAAAGGGGTGAGCTCAGATGCTCAGTAAAGTTAAATAATTTAGCGGAAGGTATAAACTTTTAAGGCAAGATGTGTAATAAAAAAAACATCCTTTTAAACATAAACCTGAAAATAATATGGGAAAAATAAATTAAACATTGCCATATAAACATGCACATGGATATTCTACTAGTCGAATAATCACATGTAATAATTAATTTCATAATGAGGGAATGCATAACGTTGGACATCATTACCACATATTCAAGGCCTCGTTCCAAGACTACAAATAAAATTTCTGTCAAGGCCTTGTTCCAAGACACTAATTTGTCTCATGAGACCTACCGATGCATCGAGGTTATATAGCAATCCCCACCCGTCACTTACTAAGTCCACTACAATCCTCATATGAAAATGTTAAAACATAACATAGACATTCATATTAAAACTAGAATATTAAATGTCAATACTTCAACCATAAAATATGAAGGGTATAAAAATAGCACATCCACAGTCAAACATATCATAACTCATTCAATACAATATGGAATATTTTATTATAATAAATCAACCTTAATCAAGAATAATATCCAGTAAATGATGTTGACATAGTTGAAAATGATCAGTAAAATTTTTTGAGAGAAATATCCCTTTTGTGAAATAATTTAAAAGTCACACATTTATAAATGGATTAATTTAAAATAGATTTTTTAATCAAATTTTCCCATTCCACTTAGAAACTTTTGAAAGGAATTAACATTTTAAAACAATCATGTCCATAGAAATAAATCCTTAAAACCATTTTGAAAATATGGACATTAATGAGAAAGATTTAGAATAATAAATATTTAAAACATTTAAAATGATATTTTAGTTAAAGAGTACCCTAAAAGAATAATTTTGAAATGTATTTTATGAAACATGTACATGGATAATAAATATGTCCCAGAAAATACTAACACATAAACAATCTTGGATAATAATGAGATTGAGCATTTAACCCTTACCTTGCATTTTCCTTTGGTCAAGGGTACGTTTAACCTCCTCTATAATGACCATAGTATGTTATTAAATTATAAAAGAACCATATTAATATTTATTATATCATAAATGATTAGTTTATGACTGTACACTACCCATTTAATAATGATTTCCATGTTAAATTAACAATTCAGTTAATAATTTCTTTCTTTATTGTACGTGTTTTAACTTTTTATTCTTGATCGTATAATTTAGATCATGATATAAATACTTCCAGAATATAAAACATAATTTATATATCATATATATTTAGAATATAAATATGTACAATAGATAGATATATGAAACATAAAACATCATTTATGGAGATGGTAGGTCGTACGTACGCATAAATGTTGTTTCCGTTTTCATATCGTATTGAACGGAAGTAAGTGAATAAGATATATGTAAGTACATACATATATATATATATATATAGTATAATAATTATGTCATATGTTACATACTTATTAATAATATATATTTTTATAATCATCGTTGAATGGTGAACGTGGAAATGAATCTCATCGCGTCATGGAGACGGTAAGTCGTACGTACACACGAGCGACAATATCGTTTCCTTAATGATTAAAAGGTGTGGAATTGGATGGTATATTAATTTTATATAGAAATTATCATGTTATTTTTATTATTTATATACATATTATTCATCATTATAACCATCCAAATAACATAGTGTTGAATAAAAAATTACATCACGGTGTGGAGACGGTAAGTCGTACGTACACACGCATAGTGACATTATCATTCATAGGATGGATAGAAAAATTAGTATAGTTGTACCATATTTATAATAACATAACAGTATGTAGAATTTAATGGAATTATTATTTTGGTATCGAAATAACAAATAAAGAGAAAGTGGAAGAAGAAAAGAACTTTGGAAGAGGTGATAAAATAATTACTTATTCTTTGGGTGTTTCCTTTTGATTTGAACAAAAGGGATCATTAGGTTGGATTTATGCTCAATGTAAGGCCTATAGGTTGAATTGGGGGAAGTTGGGAGGATATTTGGGTAGGTTTTGGCCAAGACAAATGGCTTTGGGGTGTTATTTTGAGAGAAGGGTAATTACCCTTTTATAAGAGAGGTGAGGTCCACTTTAGGAAAAGTTGAAATATTATTTTATTATAAAATAATTTTCGGTTTCTAATGGATAAAAATTTATTTATTTAGAATATAAGGTGGGTATGGGTCTAAATACTCTTAACCAATAGGTTTTATACAAGTTTAGGTCACCATATTAACCCTATCTTTTAGATTTAACTCTTAGTTAAATAGTTTAACTTTTACCATGTCCTTTTGTATTATTATAATAAATGGTTAATAAATTTACTATAAAAAGCCAAAATAACACCAAGTGGTTCATTATTGATATATATAATCTTATTTAAGTCCTTTTTCCAAACCTTAGATTTTTAGGAGTATTTTATCATTTAATAAAAAAGTATTTCTTTTAAAAATTCATTTATGTCAATTTTGACAGTATTTAGTATTTAGTTTTTTTGAAAGTCATAAAAAAATTATTACTTCAAAAAAAATCATTTAATAAACCCTAACATGTCATATTAACCTATAAAATTCGTGGAATACATCAAAAGTCTCAATTTACATTAATTGTTATATTTATAACATCAATTATTTTAATCTTTCATTAATAAAGTAATTATTACATCATCATTGTGTCATAAATAAATTTAATTATTTAATGTCTAAAATTTATAAATAAAGTACCAGGATTTAGGAAATAATATATATTTATAATGAATATTTATAGTCAAATTTATATTATTTATAACCCTATATTAAAAAAGGTTTAGTTATTAAACTTTGAATTTTACACTTTTAACTCTTCTCTAAATAAAATAATAATAAATGTCCTAATCTAATCCAAGTGGATAAAAGAGGTTCATATTTTATTACTAAGTTAGATTTTGGTTCAAAAACACTTATAAAATAGAAGTAGGACATGTTTTAAGGTAATTAAAACATCATTTTTACCTTTAATTACCCTATTTACTTTTAATTGTGGTAAATAAAATTCAAAAGTTATTATTCACCAAAAATTATTTTAAGCTTATTGAACCACATTTTAATTAATGATGTTAACCATGTCTCTCATATTTTTGAAATTTAATTCACAGAAGCGATAAAATTATGATTTATGCAAATTCGTTAATGTTCCTAGAAGGTGGGTAAAAGACGTTAAAAGGTTTAATAAAAATTTTACATTTAATATTATTATAAAATGACTCAAATGAATTAAATTGGGATAATATATGTATTGTGTATCTATTTTGACTTTAAAATAAATTTAAATAATTATTATTATTATTTAAATAAAAAGTAGGTTTTAAACAATATCGCAGTGTTTTTCACTATTCCCCAAAAATTGAAAGTTTTCAGAAAATTACCAAAAAATCACCCTAAGATAAATTTTATATTCCAAATTAAAAAATTATATCTATCTTACCAAATTAAAAACATATAAGTTTCATTAATTAATTTAAAATTAATTTCCCTTGTCAAAACCAGAAAGCGGGTTTTTGAGAAGTAAGAACTATCAAAAGATTGATATGTGTTTTTGTCCAATTTAAATGTAAAATTACTTCCAATTACCAAAATTGGATTAAATGATAAAAATATAATCTAATTATACTTCAAAACCATTCAAATTTATAATTTAACACTATAAATTATTTTGACTGAAAATTTTATTTTCAATTAAAATTTAGTAATTTTCACTATTCATCAAAATATGAAAGTTATCATAAAAACTCCAAAAAATTATCCAAACTAAATTTTTATGTCCCATTTTTAAATAAGAAGTTTATTTTGTCAAATTTAATATATAATAGTGTCAAATATTTGATTTAAAAAGGGTTCTCCATTAAAAGGCAGTAAAATTTCATTTTTTGAAAAATATTTCTTTTATCTGAAAAAATTGAATTTGTTCTTATATTATGTCTAAGAAACACATAAAATGGATGTTAAAATCATATGGAGTATATCAAATTCAAAATTCAGTTAATACTATTAATAACCGCTTTTTGAATGTCTAGTTTGGTAAGTCGTGGTGCGCTCGAACTTGGTGTTACGTGTAGCGCAAACTATTGAATTACTTTAAGGAGATAACATACTATGAAATCATGGGGTGTTACAAATTTCATCCCTCAGAGACATATTTCTAATTATTTTTCATGGAAACTTCAATCCAATTAATATCACTCATAAACCTTTATTTAGTGACTTCATATAGAAACTACATGTATGATGACTTCACAATCATTCTTCAATCAGACGACCTGCTTTGAAAACCTCTTCATTAAATGATCTTCACATATTTCCTCTATTTGGTGACATTTCTAGAAAAACTCTATTTGATTATTTGAATACTTATTCCTGATAGAGTCAGTTTGATGACTCGTTATTTTCATACAATAGACTTTATACTTCCTTTCATTGGCTGCAACCTCAGCAATAGATTCCATAATACTTCTAAACTTGATATTTGTACAATTATATATGTTATAATTTGTACATATCTTTATACAACTAAACTCATTACTTCAAAATTATTTGGAAACCATATTTTCGTTGTGTTCTATCGAAATCTAAAATCTTCATGATGTAAAGATTGCACAGTCATACCTTTTACTGGTAACATTGGTATACTAAAACATCACAACTATTCGCAGTAAGAACCGTGTACAAATGCATATCAATCTTCCATCTTGGAATTAATATTGTACCATGAGAATATTTAGTAATCATGATATTTGGTATATTAAGAATAGAAAATCATTTCTTAATTTATCTCTCTTTCATAGAGTCTCAGGGAAAAGAAAAAGTCATATGTGTTGAATTTTATAATAGAAAAAGATGGTGTAGGAAACTAAAGCCTTTGGAAGTAGGAACAATTTATTTAACCATATTTAGTTAGTTTAAAGGAACATACATAGGCTAGAGATGAGTTTCTAGAAAAATAGATTAAATGAAGTTTGAAGATCAGGGTTTTGTAATATGCTAAATAAAGTTTGAATTGTTGTGAAGTTACCGAGTTTGAACTAAGAAACAAAGACCGGACTGAATTAATATTTTTAATTTTAGTGGGTTAAGATAATTATATGGATGAATAAATAACCAAAAAAGTTTCAAATAGAGATTTTCCAACCAATCAATTTTTGAAAATAAATTTTGGAAAAACTTTGTAAAGTTCTAATTTGAGTTTAGAGAATTCAATAAGATTCGAGAAGACACCAGAAGAGTTGATAATATTTCACAATCACTCAAATTAAGTTCAAATATATAATAAATTTGAATTTTAAAATTTTGGTGAGTGGGAAAACTTTTTAGGTTTCCTACCTTTACTATTTATAGATAACCGATAAATATAGATGCAAATTACAGTGGTACTTGAGATTGTTCACCCATGCATAAAAGCTAAAACATTTCATATTTTGTGTCAAAAATCAGTTTCAAAATGAATTTTTGTTTTGTTTTGAGGAATAGTTTTCATAAATATTCTTCAATTAGAATATAAGACATAGAAAAGTTTAAAATACTAGATAGAGGATAAATGGATAGTAAAGATTAGAAAGAGTTCAATGCAGAAGTTTTTGTGAGGCGTTGAGTTTTCCTGATTATACTAAATAGAAATATATTTCAGTAATATGTTTAAAAAGGTTAAATAGACAGAGACAAATATATAGAGGATTTATAGACTGAGAAGATAAAATAGAGTTCTGATTGGACAGAGATTTCAGATGGACCCCATGTAGAGTAGTTTGTTAAAATTTTCCTTTTTAGTTACACCTCAAATTTTGTAAGTAAAATTTGTAAACTGATGAGGGTCAGTATAATCATTCCTATTAAGAGATATAAGGTGTAAAATAGTATTTTATACAAATTTTTTCCCCACTTCTTCATAATAGTGAATTTCCATAGACCCATGGGAGTGTCTTTGGCAGGAATGTAGGTTCTCACACTAAGGTCTAACCTTTTAACTCTTATGTTCCTTGTCTACTTCCTTTTTTTAAATGTATTTGAGTTTAATAAAAGTTATGAGGAATAAACTCTAAAAAGTTGTGGGGGTTAAGTTTTTTAAATTTGAAATTTGTAAAAGGATAAACACTGATTCAACCCCCCCCCCCCCAAGTGATTCAATGATCATTAGGAGATACAATTGGTATCATAGGGGAAGATACCCCTATTGAATCCTTATCATGGATAATCTCAATTCTGTCAATAGTAGAGGAATTTTTACCGTCGATGGAAAAAATTATCATGGATGGAAAAATAGAATGATTCTCTATCATCGGACACTTGGCATAGAAGTTGCTGACGTTTCTAAAATTGGGTTTCCACCCATTGAGAAAGATTTCCCTTTTCCTTTTTTTAATAATAAAAACATTTAATTTGATGGAAAATATTGAAATACTATTCTTATTTCTCAATCATAGAATATTTATAAGAAGGCAATGGGTCTCAAAGAAACAAAGTTAATGTGGGACAATCTTGAAAGTATTTTTCAAGGAAGTACTAAAGTGAAGGAAGTGAAGCTATAAATCTTCCATAATAAGTTTGAAAACATAAGAACTGGAGATAAAGAAGCTACTTATGAGTACTTTACCAAAGTTAATGAATTTTTTTAAAACATCATAGGTTTTTTATATGTCTTGGATGATTTTACAATTGTGAATAAACTCATAAGAAACTTTCTAGAAATCTATGATTCAAAAATATATACATTAAAATATAAATAATATTTATCTCTTTATGAATTATATAACTATATTGTTTCCTATTAAATTAGAAAAACTCAATCATTCAAAAAGAATATAAAATATGAAATGGTATTTGAAGATTTTATAAAGATGAAAATTCAAGATGGTAAAGATTTTTATCCTTGTGATTCTAAAGACAAGGAGGAAGATGGTTTTAATGAAAAATATCATGTATCTTATCTCCAAGAATTATCGAAGAGGAAGAGGAAAGTATGGAGTAAAAATTACTCTCAAATGTTTTAAGTGTGTTGGAATTTTTCATTTTTCTATGAATTTTCCAAAAATATAGTTTATGAATTTGAAGATAATTCTGGTGAAAAAAATTGGTGGAAGAAGTTTGATAAAACTTCTAAGAAAAATAATTATATACACTCATGGAAAAAAGAAGTTAAATAGAAACAAAAGAATAATGATGAGTAAGAAAGTTGAATTTGAATTAGATGAGATTGACTCATCAAAATATTAAAGTTCAGAAATAATCAGATCCTTCTTTGAAAATATTGAGAAAAATGGAAGATTCGTCAAACAATGAAGAAGGAGGAGGTGAAGGATATTATAGAGAGTATCATCTCTGATAAGAACTTTTTTTATGTCTTGAGAAAAATAAATCTCTCAAGAAATAAATTATAATGATAAAGAAATAAAGTAGAAAATTGATTGAAGGAAGTAAAGATGTCGCAAAGTATGAAGAATAATACATCCAAGAGATCTTAGGATACAAACTAATAATTACTAAATAGGGAAAGATGGTTGAATAAATCAGTAATACGTTATAAACTAAGGTATATGAAGTTAAAAAAACACAATAAAAATCCTTGAGGCTAAAAGTTCCTTAGTAAAGTTCAATGAAACTTTCATAATGGCATCAAAATTAAAAGCTAAATTATATAAATCTATAGGAAAACACATTCCAAGAATCATGTGAATTATCCACCATACAAAAAAGGTTTCATATGATTTTTATAACATTTTAGGTGTTAAAAAAATAATTGGGAAAACTTTTATTGAGAAGGGTTGAGAAAAATATATCACATTCCGAAAAGTTGAAAATGTTGAGTCAATAAGGTTTTCCTTATGACTTTTCCATTCCTTCATACTTGGGGGAGATTGTTAAGACAATAAGGTTTTCTTATGACATGTTCATTCCTTCTTGTTTTGAAAATCACAAACACCTTATCTTAAGGCAAATCTTGTTTTACCCTATGTTTTACTTCTATAAGGAAAAATTTCATTCCACAAGGAAATTTATCCTTACCATGTTTTATTATTCATATCATAATTTTTTTTAAGTGTAAAATTTGGTTTCAAACCAAAACCTCGGAATCCTATAATTACCTAGATATGAAGCATTCTGTTTTAGGATCTGAATTCGTAGAATTTAGGATACAAACTCTTCTGAGTTCTGACTCTGAATTCTGATTACGAATTCTGGATATGAACTCTTCTGAGTTCTGACTCCGAATTCTAATTACGAATTCTAGTTACGAAATTTTTTGAGTTCTGACTCTGAGTTCTCTGAATACAGACTCCAAACTCTTATGAGTTCTGACTCCAAAATCTCATGAACTCTGACTCCGAACTTTGTAAGTTCAGGTTCTGAATTCTTGTGAATCCAGATTCCAAACTTCATTGAAATTCATACTCTGGAATTCTATAGAATTCAGGTTCCGAATTTCTACAAAACAAAATCTGAATATCCTTGTACTATAGACTCTAAATTCATTTTTGGTTTGACTCCAAACTTTCATTTACTCACATTCCAAATATCAGTTTTTGGTTATGCTTACACCTATTTTTGGTATGATAGACTTACAGAATTTTTGCTTCAAAATAACTATATTAAGGGAAATGAAGATCCAACCCTTTTTATAAAGAAATATAATAAAAATGTTTTGATTGTTAAAATTTATGTTGATGACATTATATTTGGTTCAACTCATCAATATTTAACTGATTCCTTTGAGGATCTAATGAAATCTAAGTTTGAAATGAGTATGATGGGTGAGTTAACATTTTTCCTTGGTTTTCAAATTTCTCAAAAAATAGAAGGAATCTATATATCCCAACATAAGTATATTAAATATATTCTTAAAAAGTATGGATATGACAACACTAAAAGTATAATTACTCTCATTGGTACCTCAAACACACTTGATATTGATGAAGCTGTGAAACCAGTAGATCAAAAAACTTTTAGAGTTATGATAGGAAGTATACTTTACTTAATAGCTAGTCATCCAGACTTAATGTTTCCAGTATGCTTATGTGCAAGATATCAATCCAATACTAAGGAATCTCATTTAAAGGCAGTGAAGATGATTTTTCACTACATAAAGGGAACCATGGATTTAGGACTCTTTTATACTTCTGGAAATGATTTTGTTTTAAAAAATTTTTCAGATGCTGACTTTGGTGGATGTATAATGGATAGAAATAGCACATCCGGAACTTGTCATTTCTTAGTAGATTCATTAGTTTATTGGTCTTTCAAGAAGCAACACTCAGTATCACTTTCCACTACTGAAGCTAAATATGTAGCAGCTGGAAGTTGTTGTGCCCAAGTGTTGTGGATGCAACACACACTCACAGACTATGGTATGAGTTTTACCAAAAAAAAAATTTTGTGTGATAATACAAGGGTCATTTCCCTTAGTAAAAACACTTTACATAACTATCATACAAAGCACATAGATATTAGGCATCACTTTCTTAGAGATCACACATAAAAATTATATATCATTCTTCAATTTATCAGAATGCAAGATCAACTTGCTGATATTTTCACAAAATCTTTACCCTCTAATAGATTTGAATACATTAAACAGAAGTTAGTAATGATAACCATAAGCTAATCTTCCTTGATTAACTTCCTGTTGAACCAATCTCCTTACAGTAATAAACCCCTTTACATAGGGGGAGTAAATTTGTTTGTTTTCATAGTTAGTTTTTTAAAAAATTTGTAATGAAAATTTTCATAGTTATTTTTGTAATGAAGATTTTTGTACTTGAAATTTTCGTAATGAAGATCTTCGTAATCGAAACTTTCATAATGAAAATTTTCATACTCGAAATTTTCGTAATGAAAATTTTCGTAGTGAAATTTTGGTAATCAAATTTTTTTTTTGCAATAAATTTTTTCAACCTTAGATTTTTCATAATTAGTTTTTCATAGTCAAATTTGTCTTAATCTAAAGTTGTTCAAGAATAATATAACCTATTATGAATAATCCTACTAGAAATCCGAAATGTATGATTTCCTTCTTAAATTTTCGTAGTCATTATTTCATTGCTGGTATTTTCTTTTGTATTTTAAATTATCAGATTCTAGTTTTTCTTAAAAAACCTCAAAAGATCGGAATCTACCCAATTTTTTCTTGTGGCTTTCTTATCAACCGTTAAATCTGATCAAAAGGTTTCTCAACTATTAGATTTAATTTGTAAGATGAAGGTCACTTCCATCGCCTATATAAAGGACCCCCAAAGGGTTGTCCCACATCAGTTTTCTAGCTCTCGTGTGCTGAAGTTCTGCCCCCCTTTCTTAAGCCTGTTCTGAATCTCTCATAGTTCCTCCAATTCAAATGTTTGTAGAAGCATCTTCTCAAGATATGTCTACTGTGAATCCAATATCAAGTTGTCAAGTGTACAGGGAATGGTTTTTCCATCTAAAATTTTTCAAATACGATTCTATTATTTCTAAGAATATCAAGCTTAATGGATGGGAGAGCGTATGCATATCAAAGCCAGGAAATCAAGACTTAGTGTATCCAGATTTTATTATAGAATTTTATGAGTCAGTTTCTTTCTTTAAGGAAGATGGCAGAGAAAAATTCTCCTTCAAGAGTCATGGAAAAACTTATAAACTCTCATACACCAAGGCTGCTAGCTTAGTGGAGTTATCTTGTGAAGAGGAATCCAAGTTTTTCTCTCACAAACTACTGGATGTTCAAGAAAGTTTTATTAAGGTGAAATCTTTGGAATGTCTTGGACTATCAGATGTTAAGACCACAAAGATTTCTCACTTATCTATCAACAATCGGATCTTGCAGTTATGGGTTCAAGGTTTTTTCATACCAAGAAAAGGTGATAAGTAAACCTTAATGAAAAGTGACATATATATCTTGGATTTCTTGGTAAATCTAAGGAAAATCAATTTGATGAGGCACATTATCATTACGATAGAGAATATCAAAAATGGTAATTTGAGAGCTCAGATTATTATGTATCATGCCTTACTTTCCAAGCTGATAGTTCAGTGTCTTGAATCATTCAAGGTCCCTTGCAGTTCCAAGCCAAGGAATTGTAAAGTCATGCTTGTAAGTGATGACACTTTGAAAAGAATTAATATGGGATTTTCTAAGGAGTCAGGAGAGTTTTATGATCTGCCAGTGGAAGAGGCAGAAGTCATTCCGGAAAATGATGAAAAAGATGAACCATCAAAGAAGGATGGAAAGAAAAGAAAGTTGAAGGAAGTGGAAGTAGAAGACAAAACTCCTAAATCTAAGGAAGTACAATCCACACCTTTTAAACCCAAGAAGAATAAATCCTACCCAGATGAGGTTGTAGAAAAATGGAGGGAGGATAAGAAAAATAGAAAATCAGGGGAGCTGCAGTTTGGTTTGGATCATGCTGAGGCTAAGGCCTTGAAAGAATCAAATACTGAAGATCTTGAGAATCAAGCCAAAGAGAAGAAACTTAAGAAGAAAATGGCTCAGGCCGAGATTGTGCAATCTCTCTTGAAGGCTAGTGAAGTAGCATCCGAGAATATTCCGGTTCCACAATCTTTATTGACAGAACCTTTACCTGAGACTCCATGGAATAATTTCTTCACTCAGGGAAAAGCTAAAGAAAAACTTGTTGAAGAAGTGGAAGAAGTGGAAAAATTGGAAGAGGTCGAAGAAGAAGAAGAATAATAAGGGAGTGGTAACACATATGATCTTATAAAGCAAGTTGAAATTTATCAAGACAAGGGAACCCCATCCGAAAATTTGTCACTTCAGACTTCTCAAGTCGAGTCCTCCAAGCTTGTCACTCCAGAGAAAGATGAAGAGAAGGATGGAAAGAAGGGTGAAGACAAATGTGAAGAAAAAGTTGATAAATTGTCTGAAGAAGAAAGTATAAATCATGATTTCATTCATCCTGAGGATGCTGAGGCTAGAACTCAAAAAGAAGAGATTGATGAAGATAGAATTATTCAATTATCGGAAAGTGAGCTTGAGTCTCCAGGAGAGGAAGATGTTCTAAAAATTGATAAGGGTAAACAAGTGTTTATTGATACTCCTAGAAAATATATAGTGAAGAAGAAGGAAGTTGAAGGAAATTCAAAGAGGAATATTATTGATCTAGAAAAACAAGCATCGCCAAGTAAAGTCTTAGATTCTGAATAATCTTCACTTGGTCATGATTTTGTTGAAAAATCCTTGAAGAAGCATGTCGGGTCCATTCTGACTTTTTCAAGCATAAACTCTAGATACCAGATGCTTCCACATTCTCTTAATCAGAAATCAGATTCGGTGTCCATGGTGATGGAAAAGTGTGTCAAGATGGAATTAGATTTCAAAACATT
This sequence comes from Viscum album, assembly GCA_963277665.1. Classification (NCBI taxonomy): domain Eukaryota; kingdom Viridiplantae; phylum Streptophyta; class Magnoliopsida; order Santalales; family Viscaceae; genus Viscum; species Viscum album. Next base: position 1,838,314,550 of record OY728161.1, read on the forward strand.
CCTCATAGGCTATGAAGCTCATGGAGAAAGTCATGTAAGAAGATATCCTGCTGGTTAAAGAGGTCAGTACAAGAAACGGGTGAGCTTGATCAATTTCAAGAAGATGTCAATGAAGCTTTTGATACCGAAAACACCAAAATCAAGGATCTTAAAAACATCTTTAAGGAAAAGCTGACTCTAGAACAAAATACTCAGATTCAAGAGGTGAAAGACTTGAATAGGATGTTGAACTCTGTAGCTCAAAGCTGGATGAGGGAAAGTGATCTCCGGATTGAGTTTGAAGAGAATCTTGTGAAGCAAGATGAGTTGTTGAAGGCTCAAGCAGAAGTTCTTAAGTCTCGGGAAGAGAGAATCCAAGCTCTAGAGAAGAAAGCTGAGGAAGATCACAAGGAATTCAAGAATCTGAAAACCATCGTGAAGAAGCTAATACCCAAGGAAAAAGAGAAAAATAGACCCACACTACTAGAAAATAAGGTTATACCAATGGTTCTAAACCGTTGGTATAGGCTGGAAAACCATTGGTATAGCCTATACCAACGGTTTTCCAAACTGTTGGGTAGTAAGCCGTGAGGAAAGCCTTATACTAATATTTTGATCTAAACCATTGGTATATTGTTTTATTAAATTTCTCCCAATGTATACCAACGGTTTATAACCGTTGGTACTGCATTTTTTGAGAATTATTATACCAACGGTTTTCAACCGTTGGTAATGTGATTTTCTAGAACACTTATACCAACGGTTTAGAACCGTTGGTATTTTTTTCCAGAATTCTAGAACACCTATACCAACGGTTCTAAACCGTTGGTATTGTGTTTTTCCAGAATTCTAGAACACCTATACCAACGGTTCTAAACTATTGGTATAGTGTTTTTCCAGAATTCCAGCACTCTTATACCAACGGTTTAGAACCGTTGGTATTGAGTTTTTCCAGAACTGCTGCACAGCAGCCCCCCTCCAGTAGCCCCTCCACTATACAACTGCATAAAAAATATCACAAAAACCACATACATACTTAAAACAGTATAAAAACACCTAAAATAGCACACAAAAATACATAAAACCATCAAACTCTTCCAACCATGTCATGTACTACAATTCCCTATTTCAATCTTCATATGACAACAATCATCCGGTAGTAATTCACCTCACCCCTGCACAACCCCCCAACCAGCACAGCCCCCCCACCTCCCCATCAAATTCTAATAGGCAGAATAGTATGAGAAATACCTATTAGAGTTGAATAAGAGTTTTAAATTGGCTCATATCCCATTTTTTATGATCCTGGATTTGGGTATCTAATGATTTGTGATGAATTTTGTATTGAACTTGAATTGTTTATAATATATGGTGAAAGGTATTTTCTTAGGAGTCTCGTCACTTATGACCCCATGAGTGAAACTACCCAACTCATGAAAAATTGTTTGCGACTATCATTGATGAGTGTAAATTTCAGTTGTATTCACTTAAAATGATGTCCTTTTCAAACAAAAGAGAGACTTTGAGCGGTGACATCCACACCATGCCTCAGATTGAGGCGGGGTTGACTCATACACATCACATATGACCCATGGATCGTTTTCCTAAATTTTCAATAGAATCCGAATGCGTTTGGTCAATTTTCCGTATGCCAGTAGTTGTTTTCACTTAAAATCTTGTCCATTTCAAATAAAAGTGAGACAGTTTGAGTGGTACCGGCCACACCATGCCTCAGATTGAGGCAGAGTTAACTCGTACATGTCACAAATGACCCATGGATACTAGTCCTAAAGTATTAACAGAATCCGAATGCATTTGGTCCGTTTTCTGTATGTCAGTTGTTGTTTTTACTTAAATTGTTGTCCATTTCAAAGAAAAGTGAGACACTTTGAGTGGTACCGGCCACACCATGCCTCGGATTGAGGCGGGGTTGACTCGTACACATCAAAAATGACCCATGGATCGTTTTCCTAAAGTATCAACACAATCAGAATGCATTTGGTCAGTTTTCTGTATGTCGTTTATTTTACTTAAAAGTGCATCCATTTTAAACAAAATAAAGACACTTTGAGTGGTACCGGCCACACCGGCCCTCGAATTGAGGCGAGGTTGACTCTAACACGTCACAAATGACCCATGGAAACTTTTCCAAAAGTATCAAGAGAATCTGAATGCGTTTGGTCAGTTTTATGTATGTCGGTTGTTGTTTTCACTTAAAATCCTGTCCATTTCAAATAAAAGTGAGACATCTTGAGTGGTACTGGCCAATCCATGCCTAATATTGAGGCGAGGTTGACTTTTACACATCAAAAATGACCCATGGATACTTTTCTTAAAGTATCAACAGAATCCAAATGCATTTGGTCCATTTTCCGTATGTCAGTTGTTGTTTTGACTTAAACTGTTGTCTATTTCAAAGAAAAGTGAGACACTTTGAGTGGTGTCGGCCACACTGCGCCTCTAATTGAGGCGGGGTTGACTCGTACACGTCGCAAATGACCCATAGATCGTTTTCCAAAAGTATCAACACAATCCGAATGTGTTTGGTTGGTTTTCCGTATGTCGTTTATTTTACTTAAAAGCGCATCCATTTTAAACAAAAGAAAGACACTTTGAGTGGTACCGGCCACACCGGCCCTCAGATTGAGGCGGGGTTGAATTTTACACTTCACAAATAACCCATGGAAACTTTTCCTAAAGTATCAACAGAATCCAAATGCGTTTGGTCCATTTTCCGTATGCCGGTTATTGTTTTCACTTAAAATCCTGTCCATTTCAAATAAAAGTGAGACACTTCGAGTGATACCGGACACACTGTGCCTCATATTGAGGCAGGGTTGACTCGTACACATCACAAATGACCCATGGATACTTTTACTAAAGTATCAATATAATCTGAATGCGTTTGGTCCATTTTCTGTATGTCATTTGTTGTTTTGACTTAAACTGTTGTCCATTTCAAAGAAAAGTGAGACACTTTGAGTGGTGTTGGCCACACCGAACCTCGGATTGAGGCGGGGTTGACTTATACACATCAAAAATGACACATGGATCATTTTCCTAAAGTATCAACACAATCCGAATGCGTTTGGTCAGTTTTCCGTATGTCGTTTATTTTACTTAAAAGTGCATCCATTTTTAACAAAAGAAAGACACTTTCAGTGGTATCGGCCACACTGGCCCTTGGATTGAGACGGGTTTGACTCGTACACATGACAAATGACCCATAGAAACTTTTCCTAAAGTGTCAACAGAATCTGAATGCGTTTGGTCAGTTTTCCGTATGCCGGTTGTTGTTTTCACTTAAAATCCTATCCATTTCAAATAAAAGTGAGACATTTTGAGTGGTACTGGTCACACCATGCCTCAGATTGAGGTGGGGTTGACTCTTACACGTCACAAATGACCCATGGATACTTGTCCTAAAGTATCAATAGAATCTAAATGCGTTTGGTCTATTTTCCGTATGTCAGTTGTTGTTTTGACTTAAAATGATGTCTTTTTGAAAAAAATTACAAATACATGATGGAGGAATAAAAGTTAATGATATTGAGGAAAAAAAGTTACATAATGAGTAACATTCTATAAGGAATAAAATTTATAGAAATACTGACTGCATGGGAACTAATGTTAGGAATTTGAGGAATGATAGTTACATAATGTGCAATATCAATTGTAATAAGATGTTATAGAACCCAAAACCGCATTTGTTTATCTAGTTTACGGAAATCCAAACAACCTAATAACTTTTGAATACCTCTCTTGCTGTACCAGAACCATTAATTTATCATAACATCTAAGCCTGAATGAATCGAAATTAATTTACATTGTTCAGGATCAATTTCAGAGTATAACCTATCTATGTCATCAATGACATAGTGATCATGAAAAAAGCATCAAATGAAATATCCAAGTAGTTACCATTTAGGGAGGGACATTATTTCCTTCATTCTTGGTAGCACTTCATAAGCACTGACTTTGAGAACTCTGACTTCATGGTCTACATCAAAATATTATAAACCATTATTTTTTTATCTTCTTATAGTAAGTGTTGAGTTTTATAAGACATTTGCAATAAGTGAGCCTAATTCTATTAGAAGGCTAGAAAATATGTATAAAAATGGAAATATATCTAATAATACATTGGATTTATTTATAAATGGAAATGACCATTATTCATGATAAATGATACAATTATTGGCGATAGTACCTTGAGAACCAAATGCATCCGCAACGAAGACACCCTCCCTAAAGGTCTGTTTGAAGAGGACATCATGAATGATCAATATTATGCACCTTATAACAATATTAGTTTCCAACCAAGGAGAATTTTTTATACCGTGTATAAAACTCACGAGTTGGCCCAAATGAGATTCCACTTTAGCAATAACCATTTTGTGCTGACTTCATATCATAAATCCCAGTAGAATACACCTGTACTTTTCTTTAAGAGAAGACCCATCACAAAAGACACATTGAACTTCATAATAACAAAACTGTTGATTTCCCTGAATAATTTTCCACTATGCATCTGCACAGCTAAGCAATAGTAAAAAGATAAAATTATATTGGAACAGGATTTCAAAATTTATTCTCAACAAATTGAAATAGTAATCCTGAAGTAACATACATTTAAAATAATAAAAGGAAACAAAATCAATGAAACATGCAGCACCTCCCCCTCCCACCTCAGCCCCCCCCTGCATAGCCCCTTCCCCCAACATCCCATCCCCTGCCCCTCTCCTCCCCTCCCCCCTGCCCAACTTTTTCCCCTAGTAGCCCCCTCCCTCCTGCCATCACCCAGCCCCTCCCCTACCCTCCCCTCCCCTTCCCTGCCCTCCTCTCCAACCTGCCCAGCCCCTGCCCCTCCCCTCCCCTCCCCCCCTGCCCACCCTTTTTCTCCAGCAGTACCCTGCCCCCCCCCCTCCCCCCCTGCCCACCCTTTTCCCCCAGCAGCCCCCTCCCCTCCCCTCCCCCCTGCCCAACCTCTCCCCACACCACCCCCTCCCTCCTGCCATCATCCTCCTCTCCCCGACCCTCCCATCCCCTCCCCTCCCCTTCCCTGCCCTCCCCTTCACTGATACAGACAGGATGCAATTCTGGTCTGATCCCCCAATCTACCAAGTCATGCTGAGATCGTAAATCATCTTTTTTCTTTCCCTTGACATTTATAAGAATCGATAGCAACATTTCACATATATTCTTTTCAATGTGCATTACATCTAAGCAATGACGTAACAAGTTGGTTGACCAATACAACAACTCAAAGAATATACTCTTCTTCTTCCAATTGTAACAGGTATCATTGGAAACATTTTTCCTCTTTCTAGATTTCATTACACCCTTCCCAAATGAATAACTGAAATCCTTCAATTCTTTAAGCGCATCAGTTCCAGACATACGCTGAGGTGGATCGTCATTCTCCATGGTATTGTCAAATCTTCGACGATTGTTTCTATATGGATGGTTCATTAGAAAGAATCGTCGATGTCCCATAAAACTAAAACTATGACGATATTTCAATCTTCTCGATCGAGTATTATTTATAAAAATAGTACATGACAATTTTCCTTTTGTGCTCCATCCATACATCATTGCATAAGCAGGAAAATCAATGATCGTCTATATAAGCGCAGCACGCATCTGAAATATGTCTTTTCAACATGCATCGTATGTGGGCACACCCACATCCCAAAGAAGTTTCAACTCTTTTATTAAAGGTTGCATGTATACATCTATATAATTTCCGGGATCAGAAGGGCCAGATATCAGTATACTCAAGAAAGTGTAAGGCTTTTTCATACACAACCAAGGGGGAAGGTTATAAATGTGTATGAAAACTGGACATGTGTTGTGCGAAGTAAGAATCTGCCCAAATGGATTAAAACCATCACATGAAAGACCCAGTCTCACATTACACACGTCGGCTGCAAATTCAGGATATCGAGCATCAAATCTCTGCCATGCAAATCCATCTGCAGGGTGTAACAACTCTTCATTATTCTTTTTTCCCTTGGTGTCATGCCATCGCATTTTTACGGATATTTCATCAGACATGAAAAGGTTATGTAATCTGGGGATCAATGGAAAGTGCCACATTAATTTTTGTGGCACACGAGATGGTGTTCCATCATATTTTGGCTTCCATTGGGAGGTTCCACATTTGATACAATTATTTCTTTTAGCAATTTCCTCCCAAAATAAGCTGCAATCATTCGCGAAATCATGAATTTTTTTTTTGAGAATCCAAGTTCATCAACTAACTTCCATGCCATATAGTGGTTTGAGGGAATATCTGCATCATCTGAAAGTAAGTCCTTCAAGAAGGTAAGAATGTAATCAATTACAGTATTTGAAATCCCATACATAGTTTTCCCATGAAACAATCCGATTAAAAATTCCTACTTTTTCATTTTACGTCATTGCCGATATACTGGAGTCGTCGCAGCATCATTCAATTTTTTCACCCTATCAACATCATCATTTTCATTGGATGCATCATGTGTGCTTGTATCGAAATCTTGTTGGTTGGACATCATTTCCTTTTCATGATGCCGAATAAATGGAAACCGGTCATATATCAAACTCTCCAATTCAGTCCTATCATTTGGATCATCAACATTTTGAGATTCCATTTTCTCTCCATTGTGATACCACACATAATAGTTTGTTTAGAAACCATATTTGGTTATATGATAGCTAACTGCTTCATGACTCAACCAAGGTCTTCCAACACAATTAAAACATGGGTAGTGTATGAGACCACTATCTGTAGCCTTGTCAAATGAAAAATCTAGAAAGCTGTTCAAATTATTTTGAAAATCGGTTGAAATCCGATCAGTTTCATACATCCAACTTCTATCAATTCTGTAAAAAAAATTGCAATAAGTCATTTCAAAGAAATTCAATAATATTGAAGTTTAATCAAAAAAATATTTAGGTAAATGACAATTGTTTACTTTATATAAAAGCATAACTGACACATTACTCTCTATGAGAATCATATTAAGAAATACAACAAAATACAGTGTATATAAGAAAATAAGATACAGAATTTCTAATGCCTATATTCAAGGATTTCCCAGTAAGATATTCAAAGTGGATCAAGGAATACATAATCCTTAAGGATCTTGTTGGGAGTACATGAGTTTTATACTTTAACTTATTCAGGGAGATCAGGATGAGGAGTATGATGAGGATCCGGGGAGTGGTGGGACTGTCCAAGGGGGGTGTGGGGTGTCCAGGGGGTGTGCGGGGTGTCTAGGGGTGGTGGGGCCGTCCGGGGGGTCAGAGGTGTCTAGGGGGTCAGGGGCTGTCTAGGGGGGTCGGGGTGTCCAGGTGGGCAGGCTGTCCGCGAGGGTGGTCAGGCTGTCCAATGGGGTATGGGGAGTCCAGGGGGGTGGGTGGGCTGTCCAAGGAGGTGAGAAGGGTGTCCAGGGGGTGGGTGGGGATGTCCGAGGGGGTACAGGGTGTCCAGGGGGTGGGCGGGCTGCCCATGGGGGTGGCGGGGCTGTCCATGGTGTCTAGAGTGTCCAGGGGGTGGGCAGGCTGTCCAGGGGGGTGGGCGGGCTGTCCACGGGGGGTGGTCGGGCTGTCCATGGGGGTGGCGGCACTGTCAAGTGGGGTCGAGGGTGTCAAGGGGTTGGGGGGACTTTCTAGGGGGTGGGGGGGCTTTCCAGGGGGTGGGGGCGTCCAGGGGGATGGGGGTGTCTGGGGGGTGGTGGGCGGGTGTCCGGGGGTGGGGTGGGTGGGCTGTCAACAAGGGTAGTGATAGGTGTGGAAATTGTATACCTAGAGTTTGATGAGGAAATACTTATGAGGATGGATTGGAATCTTGGTAGGTTCTTAGAGTGGGATGGTCCCTCTGAGTATATAAAATGTATTATGAAACTTTTTAGGGAAATATAATTATCATACATGGCACATGTCTATAAGGTGATAAAATAATATTTTCATAGATGTAAGATTGTATTTTATGGATTTTTTGGACTAAATGAATCTTAATTAGTTAATATAGATGAAGAAGTTCTCTATAACAAATATTAGGAAAAATTGATCTATTACAGGACATTTTGTTGCTTTTTATGGATTAATATCCTTAAAAATACCATTATTAGTGGGTCATATAAAGAATCCTTCCCAAGATTGAGTTTAGGAGTACATATGGTTTTTATTATTTTTTTCCATGACTTTTGGGTTGATAAACACTAAGTTTCTTCATAGATCTCATGAATATGATTTTCCATCCATATAATGTCTCTTTAATCATTATATTTATAGATGAAATGACAATATAGTTTATGAAATTATTTTTTAATGATTCACATTGTGACCTATTAATGATTACAATTCAATAAAATTTTATTTATAAAAATAATTTTGTGTGTCAATATTGGATACAACAGACTAAGAGCTATTGAAATTAGAGAAGCACTAGGATTTTGGTCTATCTCAATCTCAACATCATGTCAACGGGGTATCATCACAACCACCTCATAAAAAACAAAAACAAAAACCCTAACAACCTTGTTATCCTCCAACATAATAGATTTAATCTATTCTATAAAAGTATGAACAATCACATAAACTAGGTGGTCCACATATCAACTTCCCACCTAAAATTCCCACTCAATAACAAAAACTAAATTTTTTCTATCCCCATATGATTACACAACCCTCCTTCAGAATCATTTGATAAAAATCTGTAAGGAATATAACTATTTGATTCATTTGATGACATAGTATAGGTATATTTATATGAAAAGAATACCCCCACAATAATCATGCAGCCCTGTCATCAGTCTTAACCCCTAGAACACATAAAAGAAGCTAGTATAGACATTTACTAAAATATTTAACACCATAAGAATAAAAATACACTCTAAATATAGTTTGAGAGGATATAATGGTGTGTGTGAAAAAAATTATATTAAATCAATTTAAATGAATATGGAACAAATGAGGGTTTACAATACACTAAGAGTGCCTCAAACAATCCAGAACCACTATAGCGCCACATATTCAACTTCATGAAACAGGACCTGGAAATCTTACCTACATCTTTACTGATGACCACATAATTGGAACACTCTATTTATGGTTCTTGAACACAAGGAACAAACTATGTTTGGTCTCTACCAACTCAATCACCCCCTTGTAGATCATAATCTTGTTTCCCCTTATACTAAAATGGTCTCACTGGAAGATACTTCTAATACTAGTCCTAAACCATTCATTCTCCACAAAACAATGATCAAAGAACCATTGGACACATCTTAATGACAATACAAGCTCATCACATTTAGGTTAAATTAAAATAAAAACAAAAACATATACACATCAAAATCAAAACTAAAAACTGAAATATTAGATAAATTTCAATAAAAATAAGGTACCAGTTAAGAAAATAACTAATTTAGGATGGGTCTGATAAGATTTGGAAGGATATTAAACACCTTGGATGGGATGGAGGAAGAGGAAGCCTAAGGAGCTCCAAGATCGCGAAACTACTTCGGCCGAAGGAGCTCCAAGATCGCCTGCTGTTCCCATTTAGGGTTCTGTATCACGAATGGGGGAGAGGACGGGCCGCTGGTAATTTGGGGGAAAGTTTTACCAACAGTTTTTAAAAACCGTTGGTATATACCTTCAGACCAAACCTATACCAACGGTTCCTTAGAACTGTTGGTAAAATCTTCCCCGAACCACACCTATACCAACGATTCTCATTGAACCGTTGGTAAAACTCCCCTAAACTACATCTATACCAGCGGTTCATTAGAACCGTTGGTAAAAGCTCCCACAAACACACCTATACCAACAGTTCTAAGGAACCGTTGGTAAAAGATTCCCTAAACCATCCTTTACCAACAGTTTCATGAAACCGTTAGTATGTAAGTGTGGGGAAAAACCCACATTCCAGTAGTTCCAATCCAATATTTTGTTGTAATATCTTGCCTTGTACAAATTCTTTCAATCTTAATGAAATTGTGGTTTCTACTTTTGTTTGGATGTTTGTACTAATATTTCAGGTTCTATATTGTTTTTCCATTCCCTCAAACTCTTTTTGAAAATCACAAAGGGGGAGAAGGAAAAATAATTCTAAGGGGTAGAAGGAAAAATAATTCTAAGGGGGACAAGGAAAAAGATTTCTAAGTAATGAAGAAATATCCCTAAGTAAGGGGGAGTTTATCAAAGGTGGAGTTCTCATTACAAATATTTCCACATTCAAATGAAAATTCTCATTCTATAAATCTAGAATACGATCCTTAGTGTTCCAAAGCCTAAGGGGGGTCTAGTCATATTCACCATTGTCCATGAACAAAGGGAGATAAGTTTTATTTCCAAAGTTTAGTAAAATATTTTCTAAGTCCTTATATTCTTTTTCGTAAGGATGTTTGTGCTTTCCAAAAAGGGGGAGATTGTTGAGTTAATAAGGTTTTCCTTATGACTTCTCCATTCCTTCATACTTGGGGTAGATTGTTAAGACAATAAGGTTTCCTTATGACTTGATCATTCCTTCTTGTTTTTAAAATCACAAACACCTCATCTTAAGGAAAATCTCATTTTACCCTATGTTTTACTTCTATAAGGAAAAATTTCCTTCCACAAGGAAATTTATCCTTACCATGTTTTATTGTTCATATCATAATTTTTTTTCTAAGTGTAAAATTCGGTTTCAAACCAAAACCATGGAATCCTATAATTGATATGAAGCATTCTGTTTTAGGATCTGAATTCATAGAATTCAAGATACGAAATCTTCTGAGTTCTGACTCTGAATTTTGATTACGAATTCTGGATATGAACTCTTCTGAGTTATGACTCCAAATTATGATTACGAATTCTGGTTACGAACTTTTTTGAGTACTGACTACGAGTTCTCTAAATATAGACTTCGAACTCTTATGAGTTCTAACTTCGAATTCTCATGAACTCCGACTCCGAACTTTGTAAGTCCAGGTTCTGAATTCTTGTGAATCCAGATTCCAAATTTCCTTGAAATTAAGACTCTGGAATTTTATAGAATTCAGGTTCCAAATTTCTACAAAACATAATCTGAATATCATTATACTATAGACACCGAATTCATTTTTTGTTAGACTCTGAAATTTCATTTACTCACATTCCAAATATCGGTTTTTAGTTATGCTTACACCTATTTAGTTATAAAATGATGTCATGCTTTTAGTTACTCACTAACCGTTGTTTGAGTGACACATGTACAGGTCCCTCTGAAATTTAAGGAAAAATATGACCATTGGGGGATGGAGATGACCGTTGAAGCCATGCCTATAAATAGGAGCTCATTTGAAAGAGTTCATGATTGTTCTGTGACTCTAGAGACCACATGCTGTTGAAGTGATTTCTAGAGAGAGACTTTCATTTCTTTGTGCGTACTGAAATACTTGTTTAGCTTTGCTTCGTGCGACTCTGATTGTTTTTATGTACAATTGAGAGCTTTCGGGGATAGGAAGACAGAGGTACCGACTACCTTGAAGTTGAGGGCTTCCTTACTAAGGAAGACAAAGGTACCGACTACCTGATAGTTGAGGGCTTTCGGGGATAGCAAGACCGACTCCGATCTTCGTATCGAGGGCTTACCCTGGTGTGGGTAAGACAGAATTTATTGAAAGTATAAATCAAGGGACCTTTATCCAAGGTTGTTGGATAACCTTCTCTTTGGGTTATAAGACTTACTACTTGTTACTTGCTTTGTTACAAGTTTTCCACTGCATTTGTATTGTTGAGGAAAGTATAACTATCTTATACTTCTTTATACTTGTACTCTGATATTATAGGATTCTATACGCTTTAAGGTAGAATATTAGTTGTTGTAAACTTTTATTAAGTTTCATTTCTGGAATCACTTTTCTGGAATCAAGCAAGTTATTAGAACTTAGAGGTTTTGTGAATTTTGGTTATTCAAAATTTCCTTAAGGATTTTTAAAATATACAATTCACCCCCCCCCCCCTCTTGTATTTGAGTATCTCATATTTACATATTCGATCCTACATTTTTTATTTTAGAGTATATCATACTCACATAGCATCTCAACAATTGGTATCAGATCATTGGTTCAATATGATTTAATCTCACGATTAGATTCAGAAGAAAATTCTCGGAATTGAATTTTCCAGATTCATACTTTTTCGGAATCTGTTTTTCGGACTCATATAGTCCGGATTCAGTTTTTCTTAGAGATACTCTTGTTATTTATTTTTCTTGCTGAGGAATAATCTCCTTGTTTAAGAACTTTTTCTATTAAAAAGTTTTTGTGGAAATATTTTTATTTAAAATAGCAGGAATCATTGTTGGTTCCATAGACAATATCAATCCAACTAGACCACTTATCATTGATGGAAATGACTATGAATATTAGAGATATCGCATGAAGACTTTCATTATCAATACTGGTGTTGATAATTTTTTTATGCTTACTGAAGGATATAAAATCCTTGACAAAGAAGTTAGTACCTTTACCAATCAAGAAAAGCATGAATATCAACTGAATTATAAGGTACGCAATACTTTTCTTTGTTCCATGACCAGTAATATATATAGCCAAATTTCATCTTGTGAAGCAGAAAATTCTATATGGAAGAAACTTGAAGTTACTCACTTTGGAACTTTCAAAGTCATTGAAACAAGAAGAGCCATGCTTAGAGCCGAATATCATGGTTTCTGATTTCCTTATAGAGAACCCATATGTAAGGTGTAACAAAGATTCATGACTATTGCGAATAGTTTACAATCCATGGGTGAAAAGGGATTAGATGATTAAACTCTTATTGATAAGATCATAGACATCATGTCGAATGAGTGGGAATCTAAGAGGACTGTTATTGATGAGAACAGAAAGGTTACTCAGATCTCCTTAGATGAATTGTTTGAAACTCTTCTTCAGCATGAGACTAGAATGAAGAGAGATTCTGATAACGTAAAGAAGAAGAATGGAAATGGTAGTGTTTCTTTTACTACAACTTCTAATCATATGAAATACAAGACTCTAGAGAGAGTTTCTAGATCCAAATCCAAGAAATTTGTTATCCAATTCAAATTTAGTGTAAGTGAATCCTCAGAAAATGAATTAGAAAATATTTCTTGAAGGATGAACAAGATAGATGGACAGAGGAACTTTCAATCCAGATATAAGAAAAAGGAAAGGAAAGATAAGGAAGATTCATAATTCACATGTTATGAATGCAAGATAGTTGTACACATAAGACCTGATTGTCCTATTCTTAAGAGAAAAGAAATAAAGGAAAGGCATTCTGAGAGAAACAGAAAAAAGTACTATAAGGCTAAAGCTAAGAAAGTCTTGAAAGAAAATGACACCTAGAGTGCCAGTGGTGGAGACTCTTCAGATGAATCCTCAGATTATGAATCTTCTGAACAGAAGAATCTTGGTATAATAGCTAGACTATCTATTGACAATCATTTCTTTATGGCTAAGGTACATAATGCTGAATCATTGACCAATGTTTCTTTAAATGCTAATGATAGTAAATATTATAACTCTTCGGATGAAGAATATTCTTCTGATAAAGATAATACTTTACCTTCCTATAAAAAAGTTTCTAGGTTTTCCAAACTTCTTGAGATTAAGAATTCAAAACTCATGAAAAAACATGATAAGGAAAATTCTAGGAATACTATTCTTACTAAGTAAATATTATATCTTTCTAAAGATCTCGATAAGAAAAATGCTGATTTTGAAAGTATTTCAAAAAATCGTGAGGAAGTAAATTCTGAGAAGAATAAACTTTCTAAAGATCTAGAAAACGTAATTTCTAAGAAAAATGTTTTAGAGCCTATCTCTAGTTCAAAATCAAATGTTTTTTAAGACAAGAACTTGGTTATCAAACTCAAATCTGAAATATTTTCTTTGAGGAAGTGTTTTTCAAACTTTACCTTAAGTATGGAAAATTTTGATAAAATGTATTCTCAAATCTAACCTCTAAGGAATAGTTCTGGTTTTTGTTATACCAGTTCTAAAACTATTTTTAGTAACAATTATTTTGTTCCATAAAGTGCTCCTTTTTGTACTAATTGCCAGTGTGGTGGACACTGGGAAAATAATTTTTCTCTAAAAAACTCAGTCTTTAGGATTTCATTAAGTCTATTTTTCTAAGAAGATGTGGGTGCCTAAAATTTTTCTTTCTGAAATTTTTGGATCCAAGAAAGTATGGATTCCGAAAGTCTAACTATTTTGTTTCCAGGAAAATAGGGAAAGTACCAACAGCAATATGTGGTACATGGATAGTGGGTGTTCCCGGCATATGACTGGTAACAAAAACTACTTTGAAAAGATTATTAAGACAAAAGAAGGAAAAGTAACTTTCAAAGATAATGCTCAGGGAGAAATTATTGGTATAGGTAACATCGTTCTTCTTGAAAAAACTTTGATTTCGAATGTTTTATTTGTTAAGGGTCTTAAGCACAACCTCATTAGCACAATCCAATTATGTGATGAAGGCTACCTTGTGAATTTTAGGAATGACAAGTGCTTAGTACACAATTCCAAGGAAGAGTTTATTCTTTCTTCCCATAGGCAAGAGAATGTTTACATACTAAACTTAGAATACCTTAGGAGCCAAGACTTACCTTGGCTTAGTGCAATGGAAGATCACTCTTGGTTATGGCATAGAAGTTTAGGTCACTGTAACCTTAGGAACTTATGAAAACTTTCTAAGAAAAGATTAGTTAAGGATCTACCGGAGCTTAGATTTGATTCTTCAAAAAATTTTGACCCTTTTCAATATGGAAAGAAACATAAATCAAGTTTTAAATCACTCGTTTAAGTCTCAACTACTGATGCATTACAGCTAGTGCATATGGATCTTTTTGGTCCAACACAAACTGGAAGCATTGGGGTCAAGTACTATGTATTTGTCTTGGTTGATGATTACACTAGATTTACATGGGTCTATTTTCTAGAAAAGAAGTCTGAATCCTTCTCTTATTTCAAAAGTTTTATATCCCAAGTTAAAAATGAGAAAAATCTTCCATTGATAACTATTCATAGTGATCATGGAGGAGAATTTCAAAATTATTATTTTGAAACTTTTTGTAGTAAAAAAGGTATTACTCACAAATTCTCAGCACCTAGAACACCTCAACAAAATGGTGTTGTTGAAAGAAGAAATAGAATTATTCAAGAGATAACTAGAACCGCGTTGAGTGAATATTTTGTAGCCAAACATTTTTGGGCTGAAGCTGTAAGTACTGCTTGTTATACTATAAATCAAGTTTTAATTAGACCTTTTATTAATAAAACTCTATGAGTTATGGAATGGTAGAAAACCTAGACTTTCCTACTTTAAGGTTTTTGGTTGCAAGGTATTCATTCTGAATACTAAAGATAATCTACATAAATTCACACCAAAATCTGATGAAGGAATTTTCTTAGGCTACTCCACAACTTCTAAGGCATATATAATTTTCAATAAAAACACTTGTACTGTTGAAGAGATAGTACATGTTTAATTTGATGAAACTGATACTTTTGATTTTAAACAACCCCAACCTACATCCTAGGATGTGTTTTAAAAAACTGATTATCAACCTTTGATAGAAGATCTTTATGATAAGGAAAATGTTCAACAAGATACTACTGAAACATTTACCCCTGAATATTTCCTACCCTATGTTAATGAACATGTTTTACAAAACCCAAATCAGTTGTTTCTAAAGAATCATCTCAGTGATAGTATCATTGGTGATGTGAATCAACCTATAAGGACTAGAAGTTCCTTAATAAATGAAGTAGAACATCTAGAATTCCTTTCCCAATTTAAACCAAAAAGCACTGATGAAGCTTTAGGTGATGATGATTGGATTAAAGCCATGAAAGATAAACTAAATGAATTCGAAAGGAATAAATTCTGGACCTTGGTTGAAAGACCTAAGGAAACTTCTATTATTGGAGTAAAATGGGTCTTCATAAATAAGTGTGATGAAAATGGAATCATTGTTATAAATAAATCTAGATTAGTTGCTAAAGGCTATAATCAACAAGAAGGAATAGACTATGAAGAAACCTATGCTCCAGTAGCTAGACTTGAATCTATTAGTATTTTACTTGCCTTTGCAACATATTTTAATTTCAAACTTTTTCAAATGGATGTGAAATGTGCTTTTCTTAATGGTTATGTTCAAGAGGAATTTTTTGTTGAACAACCTCCTGGATTTGAAGATACAAAACATCCTGATCATGTTTTTAGACTAACCAAATCTATGTATGGACTTAAACAAGCCCCTCGAGCTTGGTATGATAGACTTACAGAATTTTTGCTTCAAAATAACTATGTTAAGGGAAATACAGATCCAACCCTTTTTATAAATAAAGATAAGAAAAATGTTTTGATTGTTCAAATTTATGTTGATGACATTATATTTGGTTCAACTCAGCAATCTATAACTGATTCCTTTGCGGATCTAATGAAATCTGAGTTTGAAATGAGTATGATGGGTGAGTTAACATTTTTCCTTGGTTTTCAAATTTCTCAAAAACCAGAAGGAATCTATATATCCCAACATAATTATATTAAATATCTTCTTAAAAAATTTAGATATGACAACAGTAAAAGTATAAGTACTCCCATTGGTACCTCAAACACACTTGATCTTGATGAAGCTGGGAAACCAGTAGATCAAACAACTTTTAGAGGTATGATAGGAAGTCTACTTTACTTAACAGCTAGTTGTCTAGACTTACTGTTTTTAGTATGCTTATGTGAAAGATATGAATCCAATACTAAGGAATCTCATTTAAAGGTGGTGAAGATAATTTTTTGCTACTTAAAGGGAACCATGGATTTAGGACTCTTACACTTCTAGAAATGATTTTGTTTTAAAAAGTTTTTTAGATACTGACTTTGGTGGATGTAGAATGGATAGAAAGAGCACATCTGGAACTTGTTATTTCTTAGGAGATTCATTAGTTTCTTGGTCTTTAAAGAAGCAACACTCAGTATCACTTTCCACTGCTAAAGCTGAATATGTAGCAGCTGGAAGTTGTTGTGCCCAAATGTTGTGGATGCAACACACACTCACAAACTATGGTATGAGTTTTAACAAAACACAAATTTTATGTGATAATACAAGTGTCATTTCCCTTACTAAAAACCCTTTACATCAGTCTTGTGAAAAGCACATAGATATTAGGCATCACTTTTTTAGGGATCACACACAAGAAAAAGATATCATTCTTCAATTTATCGGAACGCAAGATCAATTTGCTGATATTTTCACAAAATATTTACCCTCCGATAAATTTGAATACATTAAACAGAAGTTAGTAATGATAACCGTAAGGTAATACTTCTTGATTATCTTCATGTTAAACCAATCTCCTTACATTAATAAACCCCTTTTCATAGGGGGAGTACATTTGTTTGTTTTCGTAGTTAGTTTTTTAAAATTTTTGTAATGAAAATTTTCGTAGTTATTTTTGTAATGAAGATTTTTGCACTCGAAATTTTCATAATGAAGATCTTCATACTCAATATTTTCATAATGAAAATTTTCGTACTCGAAATTTTTTTAATGAAAATTTTCGTAGTGTAATTTTGGTACTCAAATATTTTTTTTGCAATACATTTTTTCGACCTTAGATTTTTCGTAATAAGTTTTTCATAGTCAAATTTGTTTTAATATAAATTTATTCAAGAAGAATATAACCTGTTATGAATAATCCTCCTAGAAATCCGAAATGTATGATTTCCTTCTTAAATTTTCGTAGTCATTATTTCATTGCTGGTATTTTCTTTTGTGTTTTAAATTCTCGGATTCTAGTTTTTCTTAAAAAAACATCAAAAGATCGTAATCTACCCAATTTTTTCTTGTGGCTTTCTTATCAACCGTTAGATCTGATCATAAGGTTTCTCAACCATTAGATTCGATTTGGAAGATGAAAGGTCACTTCCATCGCCTATATAAAGGACCCCCAAAGGGTTGTCCCACATCGGTTTTCAAGCTCTCGTGTGCTGAAGTTCTTCCCCCCTTTCTTAAGCCTGTTCTGAATCTCTCAGAGTTCCTCTAATCAGAATGTCTGTAGAAGCCTCTTCTCAAGATATGTCTACTGTGAAGCCAATATCAAGTTGTCACGTGTACAGGGAAATTTTGTTCCATATGAACTTTTTCAAATAAGATTCTATTATTTCTAAGAATATCAAGCTTAACGGATGGGAGAGCGTGTGCATATCAAAGCAAGGAAATAAAGACTTAGTTTATCCAGATTTTTTTATTGAATTTTATAAGTCAGTTTCTTTCTTTAAGGAAGATGGAAGATAAAAATTCTCCTTCAAGAGTTGTGGAAAAACTTATAAACTCTCATACACCAAGGCTGCTAGCTTGGTGGAGTTATCTTATGAAGGGGAAGCCGAGTTTTTCACTCACAAACTACTAGATGTTCAAGGAAGTTTTATTAAGGTGAAAGCTTTGGTTGTACCCTAGTGGTACAGGCTCCTTCATGGCATCCAAAAGACCTAGGATCAAATCTGGGCAGGGACTAATTTCCGGGGTACTGTAACAGCACTGTAGCAGGGACTGTAGTAGTGGTGGAACTGTAGTAGGAGTGACACTGTAGCGGCAGAGGCACTATAGTAGGGACTGTAGTGGTGGGGGTACTGTAGCTGGTACTATAGCAGCATGGGTTCTGTAGTAGTATTATTCACCATGGGGCTCTTTGGGCCAAAAAAATGGGCTTTCAAGCCTATTATTCAGGCCACTTGGCCTTGGGCCTTCGGGCCATGTAATGGGTCTCCCTCTACTAAGTCTAACAGAGGTCTTTTCTTTAAATAATAAAAATGAGGCTCCAGCCCTAACCTTTTAAAAAAATATTTGGAATATCTTGGACTATCAGATGTCAGGACCGCAAAGATTTCTCACTTATCTGTCAACAATCGGATCTTGCAGTTATGGGTTGAAGGTTTTTTCGTACCGAGAAAAGGTGATAAGGACACCTTAAAGAAAAGTGACATATCTTGTATTTCATGTTAAATATAAGGAAAACAAATTTGATGAGGCACATTCTCATTACGATAGAGAATATCAAAAATGGTAATTTGAGAGCTCAGATTATTATGTATCATGCCTTACTTTCCAAGCTGATAGTTCGGTGTCTTTAATCATTCAAGATCCCTTGTAGTTCCAAGCCAAGTAATTGTAAAGTTATGCTTGTAAGTGATGACACATTGAAAATAATGAATATGGGATTTTCTAAGGAGTCAGGAGAGTTTTATGATCTGCCAGTGGAAGAGGCAGAAGTCATTCCGAAAAATTCTGAAAAAGCTGAACCATCAAAGAAGGCTGGAAAGAAAATAAAGTTGAAGGAAGTGGAAGTAGAAGAAAAAAAATCCTAAATATAAGGAAGTCCAATCCACACCTCCTAAACCCAAGAAGAATAAATCCTACCCAGATGAGGTTGTAGCAAAATGGAGGGAGGATAAGAAAAATAGAAAAGTAGGGGAGCCACAGTTCAGTTTGGATCCTGCTGAGGCTAAGGCCTTGAAATAATCAACTGCTGAAGAGCATGAGAAGTAGGCCAAAGAGAAGAAACTTAAGAAGAAAATGTTTGAGGCTGAGATTGTGCAATCTCTCTTGAAGGTTACTGAAGTAGCATCCGAGAATATTCTGGTGCCACAATATTTCTTGACAGAACCTTTACCTGAGACTCCAGGGAAGAATTTCTTCACTCTGGGAAAAGCTAAAGAAAAACTTGTTGAATAAGTGGAAGAAGTGTAAAAAGTGGAATAGGTCGAAGAATAAGAAGAAGAATAAGAAGAATGGAGTGGTAACACAGATGATCTTATAAATAAAGTCAAAATTTATCAAGACAAGGGAACCCCATCCGAAAATTTGTCACTTCAGACTTCTCAAGTCAAGTCCTCCAAGCTTGTCACTCCAGAGAAAGATGAAGAGAAGGATGGAAAGAAGGGTGAAGAGAAAGGTGAAGAAGAAGTTGATAAATTGTCTGAAGAAGAAAGTCTAAATCATGATTTCATTCATTCTGAGGATATTGAGGCTAGAACTCAAAAAGAATAGATTGATAAAGATAGAATTATTCAATTATCTGAAAGTGAGCATGAGTCTCCATGAGAGGAAGATGTTCCAAAAATTGATAAGGGTAAACAAGTGTTTGTTGATACTCCTAGAAAATCTATAGTGAAGAAGAAGGAAGTTGAAGGAACTTCAAAGAGGAAACTTGTTGAGCTAAAAAAACAAGCATCACCAATTAAAGTCTTAGATTCTGAATAATCTTCGCTTGGTCATGATTTTGTTAAACAATCCTTGAAGAAGCTTATTGGGTCCATTCTGACTTTTTCAAGCATAGACTCTAGGTGCCAGATGCTTCAACATTCTCTTAATCAGAAATCAGATTTGGTGTCCATGGTGATGGAAAAGTGTGTCAAGATGGAATTAGATTTCAAAACTATCCTCATAGGCTACGAAGCTCACAGAAAGTCATGTAAGAAGATAGCTAGTTGGTCAAAGAGGATAGTATAAGAAATGGGTGAGCTTGATCAATTTCAAGAAGATTTCAAGGAAGCTTTTGATACCGAAGACACCAAAATCAAGGATCTTACAAACAACTTTAAGGAAAAGATGACACTAGAACAAAATACTCGGATTCAAGAGGTGAAAGACTTGAATAGGATGTTGAACTCTATAGCTCAAATCTAGAAGAGGGAAATAGATCTTCGGATTGAGTTTGAAGAGAATCTTGTGAAGCAAGATGAGTTGCTAAAGGCTCAAGCAGAAGTTCTTAAGTCTCGAGAAGAGAGAATCAAAGCTCTAGAGAAGAAAGCTGAGGAAGATCACAAGGAATTCAAGAAGCTGAAAACCATCGTGAAGAAGTTAATACCCAAGGAAAAAATGAAAAATAGACCCAATCCAATCTTTTTTTGTAATATCTTTCCTTGTACAAATTCTTTCGATCTTAATGAAATTGTGGTTGCTTCTTTTGTTTGGATGTTTGAACTAATATTTCAGGTACTATATTGTTTTTCCATTCCCTCAAAATATTTTTAAAAATCACAAAGGGGGAGAAGGAAAAATAATTCTAAGGGGGAGAAGGAAAAATAATTCTAAGGGGGATAGGGAAAAATATTTCTAAGTAAAGAAGAAATATCCCTAGGTAAGGTGGATTTTATCTAAGGGGGAGTTCTTATTATGAAGATTTCCACATTAAAATGAAAATTCTCATTTTGGAAATCTAGAATATGATCCTTAGTGTTCCAAAGTCTAAGGGGGAGCTATTAGTATTCACCATTGTCCACGAACAAAGTAAGATAAGTTTTATTTTCAAAGTTTAGTAAAATATTTTCTAAGCCCTTATATTCTTTTTCGTAAGAATGTTTGTGCTTTCCAAAAAGGGAGAGATTGTTGAGTCAATAAAGTTTTCCTTATGAATTTTCCATTCCTTCATACTTGGGGTATATTGTTAAGACAATAAGGCTTCCTTATGACTTGACCATTCCTTCTTGTTTTGAAAATCACAAACACCTTATCTTAAGGAAAATATCGTTTTACCCTATGTTTTACTTCTATAGGGAAAAATTTCCTTCCACAAGGAAATTTATCCTTACCATGTTTTATTGTTCATATCATAATTTTTTTCTAAGTGTAAAATTCAATTTCAAACCAAAACCTTGGAATCCTATAATTACCTAGATATGAAGCATTCTGTTTTAGGATCCGAATACACCGAATTCAGGATGCGAAATATTCTGAGTTCTGATTCTGAATTATGATTACAAATTCTGGATACGAACTCTTCTGAGTTCTGACTCTGAATTCTGATTACGAATTCTGGTTACAAACTTTTCTGAGTTCTGACTCCGAGTTCTCTGAATACAGACTCCAAACTCTTATGAGTTCTGACTCCAAATTCTCATGAACTCTGACTTCGAACTTTGTAAGTCCAGGTTCCAAATTCTTGTGAATCCAGATTCCAAATTTCCTTGAAATTCAGACTCTGGAATTCTATATAATTCTGGTTATGAATTTATAAAAAACATAATCCGAATATCCTTGTACTATAGACTCTGGATTCATTTTTTGTTAGACTCCGAAATTTCATTTACTCACATTCTGAATATCAGTTTTTTGTTATGCTTACACCTGTTTAGTTATAAAATGATGTCGTGATTTTAGTTACTCACTAACCGTTGTTTTAGTGACACATGTATAGAGCCCTCTGAAATTCAAGGAAAAATATAACTGTTGGAGGAGGGAGTCGACCGTTGAAGTCGTGCCTATAAATAGGAGCTCATTTGAAAGAGCTCATGACTATTTTGTGACTCTAGAGACCACATGTTATTGAAGTGATTTCTAGAGATATACTTTCATTGCTTTGTGCGTACTGAACTAATTGTTCAGATTTTCTTCGTGCGACTCTGATTGTTGTTGTGTACAATCGAGGGATTCTGGGGATAGGAAGACAGAGGTGCCGACAACCTTGAAGTTGAGGGCTTCCTTGCTGAGGAAGATAGAGGTTCCGACTACCTGATAGTTGAGGGATTGCGGGGATAGCAAGACAGACTCCGATCTTCATATCGAGGGATTACCCTGGTGTGGGTAAGACAGACTTTATTTAAAGTATAAATCAAGGGAACTTTATCCAAGGTTGTTGGATACCCTTCTCTTTGGGTTAAAAAACTTACTACTTGTTACTTGCTTTGTTACAAGTTTTCCGATACATTTGTATTGTTGAGCAAAGTATAACTATCTTATACTTCCTTACACTTGTACTCTGATCTTATAGGATTATATATGCTTTAAGGTAGAATCTTAGTAGTTGTAAACTTTTATTAAGTTTCATTTCTGGAATCACTTTTCCGGAATCAAGCAAGTTATTAGAACTTAGTGGTGTTATGAATTTTTGTTATTCAAAATTTCCTTAAGGATTTCTAAAATATACAATTCACCCCCCCCCCCCCTCTTGTATTTGAGCATCTCATATTTAAATATTTGATCCTACATTTGGTATTATAGAGTATATCATACTCACATATCATCTCAATAGAAAATTCCCTCCATAAGAAATTTGTTGCATGCTTTGATAATGCTAGAGCAGAAAGAAATTATCAACTTAAAAAATCCTATAGAAAAAGGTCGTACTTCTATAGAAAACTTGTATTTTATTGTTTTTACTAGTGTTATGGAATCTATGGACAAAGTTTGTATAATTTTTGGCATAATTTTCCACTTCCTAGAAAAAGGTGTGAAAAAAGTGGAAGTGATGGTGGAAGAGGAATGAGTAACTTTCCTAAAACACAAAACAAAATTGAAAAGTAAAACCTAAATATGTTATAAAACTTTCAATGGAAAAAAATCAATGTTTGAAATAATTATAAGTGATATGTGACTAAGTTGGATACCACGTTGAAGAAAGTATGAAAACTCTTCTAGGACAAAGTTCTTATGCCAAAAATGAGAAGGAATTTGGGAGGAATAAAGTCAAGGAAATATCATTTGTAGTTGAGACAACATTAAAATAAAAGGAAAGGAAAAAACCATGGATTATTGATAGTGGTTATTCTTCAAACATTATGGGAAATTTTAAAATCATGAGAAATTTTAAAAATCGAGATAGAGGATCAGTTACCTTTAGGAATGATAGTTCCATAAAAATTAGACTAATTAGAACAGCTGAGATTAAAATGGAAAAGTTAAATCTAAGGAATTTTTTTTCGATGGACTGAAACACAAATTACTTAGTGTAAGTCAACTTTTTGATTATGGGAAAGAAGTGGTCTTCATAAAATATTCTTGTATCATTAAAAGTTTAAAATATGAAAATATTGATACTAATGGATAAAGAACCCGTGAAAATATTTTCTAGATAGGAGAACATTGTGACTCTTATTATCTAACTATTGAAGATGAAAATAAGTTGTGGCATCATAGACTTTAGAATATTGGGAAGAAAATCATGAAAAATCTTTCTAAATATGATGTTGTATGAAATTTTCTAACATTTAAAAGAAGAGAAGATGATATTTTCATAACTTGTTAGAAAGGGAAAATGACTAGTAAAAGTAAAAATAAAATTGAGATTCAGTCTACCAGACCTCTGGAACTTATTCGTTCAGATCATTATGGACTGATAATACATAAATATACAAAAATAGATTTGTACCTTATCACTTTTATTGATGATTTCACTCGGATGACCAACACCATGTTTATGAAACACAAGTCAGAGGTTGTAAAAATGTTTATATTTTTTAGAAAATATGTTGATAGAGGAATGGAAGTTTATATAAATAATTTGAGAAAATATAATAATTCAAAGTTCACATGAAATTATTTTGAATATTACCTAAAAAATCATGGAATAAAACATATTTTATATTGCTCCATACACCCCACAACAAAATGGAGTGGAAGAAAGTAAAATTGGAGGTTTGGTGGAAATGTAAAGAATCATATTAGAAGAATACAAACTTTCAAAGTTCTATTGGATATAAGTTGTTAGTACTATTTTACATGTACAAAACTGATGTTTTCTAAGGCTAGAATCCAAAATGAATCTTTATGAAATGTGGTGTAACAAAAAAAGTTAATTGAAATATTTCAAGGTTTTTGTAAGTCCGTGTTTACTAAAAATAAAAAATTTGGATCTTGGGAAATTTGATGAAAAAGATGAGGAAGGAATGTTCATAGGATATTCACACAACTAAAGAAGTTAAAAATGATATAAAACACATTTACAAAAGTTGGTGGATTCCTATTATGTGAAAGTTATTGAAAGTACAAATTCCTTAATAAAGGATTTTGAAAATTTTGAGGAAGAAA
The DNA here is from genome assembly GCA_963277665.1 of Viscum album. Lineage (NCBI taxonomy): Eukaryota > Viridiplantae > Streptophyta > Magnoliopsida > Santalales > Viscaceae > Viscum > Viscum album. The sequence goes on from OY728161.1 coordinate 1,838,339,334, forward strand.
AATTGAAGATTTCAAATGAAAGTGAAAGTGAGATAAAATAGATATATCAAGAATCAGGAGAATCATGTGATGAGGAAAGTGAAGTTGGGAGAGAAACTTTAAATTTTCATACCTTTCAGAAATATGTTGAAATTGAAATTATACATGGAAATTATAAATCTCTTATCCATACTATAAGAACATTGAGATTAAAAAATCATACATCACTCATTTCACATATTGAACCGGAATCAATTTCTAAAGTAGTAAAACCCAAAGAATGGGTGATTGCAATGAATGAAGAGTTATATCGAATTGATAAAAAATGAAGCAAGGGAACTTGTTCCACAACCAAAAGGTAAAAATGTTATTGGAAAAAAATGGGTGTATAAAAACAAGTTAAATGAACATATATAACTTTCAAGAAACAAATAAAGACTTGTTTTTAAAGGCTATACATAGGTGGAATGTGTGGATTTTGAAGAAACATTTTCTCCTATTTCAAGATTATAAACTATTGGAATGTTTCTAGTAGTGGGTACACATCAAAGTTACAAAGTTTATCTGGTGTATGTGATGTTAGATTTTCTTAATGGTGAGATTGAATAAGAAGTTTACATTGAGTAAAACTGTGGGTTTTTACATGATGAATATGGAAGCAAGGTTTGTAAACTAAAGAAATCCTTGTATGGGTAGAATCAATTCCCACATGCTTGGTATTCCAAACTTGATAATTTTTTTGAGAATATTGAATTTTTCTAAAATAAAGGTTGATAGAAACTTATATGTGAAATAGTTTAACTCCATAACCCTGATTTTAATTGTGCATGTAAATGATATAAGTTTTTTTGGAAATAAAGGTAAAAATTAAAAGAATTTTCTAAGGAAATAAAGAATAATTTTGAGACATCAATTTTGGGAGAATTAACTTTTTTTCTGGGTTTACAAGATTAAAAAAGATAAAAATACATTTTTCCATCTCAATAAAAGTATTCCAAATAATTTCTACATAAATTTGATATCGTAGAATCTAAATAAATTTCTACACCAATTTCAGTTGGGATGAAGATGAGAAAAAATGAAGTTGGAAAAAATGTGAATCAAAATTAATTTTAAGAATTGATAGGAAAATCTATTTATCTAACTGCTTCAAACCCTAATATTTTTTATATTGTGACATTTTATGATAGATATCATAGTGATCTAAAATAATCTCATATGTTGGTAACAAAGAGAATTATTACATTTGTTAAAGTAACAACTTCACATGAGATATTATAAATAATAAGTTATGATGTGAACATTCATAATTATACTGATGGTGATTGGGCTAGAGATTATAACGATAGGAAATAAATAATAGGAGGAACAATTTTCTTGGGAGAATGTTGTGTGAGTTGGAACATTAAGAAACAAAGTTCAATAACTTTGAGCATAGGATAATCTAAATTTTCTCTAGCTACATAGGATTGTACTCAAATGTTGTAGATGAAAGTTCAATTATAAATTTTGAAATTTTAAGTTTAAAAACCATTTAAGATACTTTGTGGTAATTATAGTGTAATTGATCTTTCTAAAAATCTTGTACAATATTCATGATCAAGTATATTCAAATAAGTTTTAATTCATAAAAGAAAAAAAAATTGGTGGATATTTTTTTCTGGAATATATTTTCAATGAAATATCAAACTGTAGATGTTTTCAAAAAAACTATGTCAAGGGAGAGATTTAAATAATTGAGGCTGAAACTTCATGTTAAGCCTCCACCAAAGGCCTCTTAAACATCTTAAGTAAGTACCACCCCCACCATGCATTAGATTATGTTTACAAAGGGGGAGAATTTGTAAAAAAAAAATAAAAGAGATATAGAATTACTTTTCTTTATTAAATGAATCTAAAGTTGTGGTTATCATAAAATGGGGGAGAGAAATAAAAGCAAGAGAAAACGAAAAGTGAGAGAAAAAGTAAAGTGATAGGGGTTTATCTTAACATGGACGCAAAATTTTCTTGTCACTGAGGGATGAAATTCCTTAAAAAAATTACTTTATCCCGTAGTGTGGTGTCAAGAAACTTTCTTTTGAGAAAGGTTGTGTTTTGGTAAAATTTGAGAAATTGAGTTGTTACATAAATGACTTGTGAAAATGTTTGAGTGTTAAAATAAGACGAGTTTAAGAGGTTGTTAATGAGAATTTTCAACAAATACTAAGGGGGTATTGAAGAGCCTTTGTGAAGTTTTTTTTAACAAAGTTTTTTCTACAACTAAATTTTTGTAAAAGAATATTTTTTTAAAATAGGTGAAATTTCTTAAATGAGTTTGTTGAGTTTTTGAAAAAAAAAAGTTACAAACTCTAGAAGATAGGAAATTTGGGAAGCTGTAGAACATTCCAAAATTAATTCAGATAATGATATTATGATCTCAAAGTTCTCAAAATCATGCAAAACCTTGTGATAAAAGATTTCTAAGGGAGGATGTTGATGTTTTCTAGACACATATTTTTCAAACATAAAAAATCGGATGAAGCTCCTAATGTAGTCTATCAGATAGAGAAAAACCAAATTGAGGAAAGTAAAAAAGCTGAGGTTTTGGAACTGCGAGTTCCAAAAACAAAACATTCGGATAGAGAAAAAAAAATGAGAGGGAATTTTGAAGTTGCTAAAGTTTAATGAATTATAACCTCACTACCAAATACACACACTTTTTGGATTGAAGTTTTAGAAGAATTTTTTGTTAGAAGGTTTTAGTTTTTGAAAATCTCCGAGTTTTTGAAAAACTTTAGAAGATGGAGATGTTGGTTTTAATTCAGAATGATAAGGGACAAAATTTATAAAAAAATTCAATATTTAAACATTGTTTATTAGATAGACCTAGTCAAACTAATGTAGCAGACTGAACAAATTGGATGATGGCTATCAGATGGAATAGAGAAGAATAACATGGCATAGTTTATGGGACATATAATTTTTAAGAATCCTTGAAGTTTTTTTTCTGAGTTTTGTTGGTTTTTCAAAATTCAGAAGAATTGAAAAGTGACTCAAGAAATCATATTTGAATATATGAGTAGAGAAAAAGGGGTATCTTATTTGTAATTGGACATAGGTCTCTAGACGCAGACCATAATACAAACCTTTCTAGAAATATATGTATAAGGAAGTTTGGAGTTTCTTTATCAGACAGAAGTTAATCTATTGAAGTGAATTGCTAAAATACTTTTAGAATATAACAAGTTTTTAATTAGACACTATTCTCTGGGAAAACAATATCGGAAGTAGATTTAATGAGTGATCAGATGAAGTTGAGAAAATAGAGTCTTCAGATATAGAAAAATTCAAATATGTTGAAGTTTCTACCAAACAGATATGGAATAGGTGACTAAAGTATTTAGAAGTTGCAATAATATATTCAACCATCCTCAGTTAGTTTGGAGGAACAAATAGAGGTAGGATATGAGTTTCCAGAAAGAAATATTTTATGAATTTTGAAGATCAGAGTTTTATAATAGGATGAATAAAGTTTGAATTGTTGTGAAGTTATTGAGTTTGAACTAAGAAACAAATACTAGAATGAATCAATGTTTTTAATTCCATTAGGTCGAGATAACCAAACTTATGAAGAAAGTACTAGACAAATTTTCGGATAAATATGTTCCAAAAAATAAATTTATGGACAGAACGTTTGGTATAACTTTGTAAAGTTATAATTTGAGTAAATGTTTATAGAATTCAAGAAGATTCAAGAAGACACCAAAAGAGTTGATAATGTTTGAGAAGCACTCAAATTAAGTTATAATATCTAAGAAATTTGTATTTTTTAACTTGGGTGAGTGTTAAAACTTTTTAGTTTTCCCACCATTACTATTTATAGAGTACCTATAAATACAGATGCAAAGTAAAGTGGTAATTTTGACTATTCACTTGTGTATAAAAGTTGAAACACTATATATTTTGTGTGAAAACTGAGTTTCCAATCGAATTTTATTTCATGTTAATGAAGAGTTTTCATACAGATTCTTCCATCGTAAGATCAGACAGAAAAAAGTTCAAAACACCAAATAGGGGAGAAATAGACAATGAAGATCAGACATAGTTCTGTACAGATTTTATTTTTGAGGTGTCATGTTTTTCTGATCAGATGGAATAGAAAGTTGTTTCAAGTGTAGTTTGAGAAAAGGTTAAATAGACAGATACAACCAGATGAAGGATTTTCATACTGAAAGGATCGGACATAAGGCTGATCGGAAAAATATTCTGGACAAACCCCCTATGGAGTAGTTTGTTCAAAGTTTCATTTTGGATACGATTCAAATTTGGTAAGAAAAATTTGTAAACTAATGGGATTCAATATAATCCTTCCAATCATGATATAGAAGGTGTCCAATGGGATTTTACACAAATATTTTTATCACTTCTTCATAATAGTGAATATTCATAAACCCATAGGAGTGGCTATTGATAGCCCAGAGGTCGTCATTAATTCCCAGTGGGTCTATGAAAAAAAATTATAAAAACTCAATTATGATACTTGATTAATAAAAATTTAGTATTGGTAAGTTTTATTTCAAACCCACAAAGATGTTGAATTAGTTTTATTAGGTTTCTAAAAAGATTTAATTTCATTAATTTTTAGGAATGTGTGAGAAAATATCGGTTTGATTAATTTTGATAAAGAAAAATGAAAACGAAGCAGATTCATAGATTTGTTTGAAAATATATTTGGAGATAATTTTATGGTTTTTTCAATTTTGGGGTTCAGGTGAAATTGGATTTAATAAAATACATTGATTAATTCATTATTATTGTCGGAGTCAAGATGAGAAAGATCCAATGGTCATGGTATCCCATCCTTGATGCGGCAATTCCCTATATCCCTTAGTCTGGTAATTTATGATTTTTCCGAAACAATTTTTTCCCGATTTAATTTTTAAACCTGATTTCCCTTAAAGTTGACAAAATTCATGCCTTATTTAGGATTTTCATTTGAACAATTTTAAAGTTCATTTTAATTTAATTATCAATGATCGTGATAAAAGTAAAGGAAAGGTATTAGAAGATGAATATGAATTGAAATAAACCAAATACATGAATAAATAAGATAAAATAAATCCTATGCACCTTCCCACTACTATTTATATCACCCTAGAACATAGTATATTTACCCCCTCATCCTAGTGATGATAGAATAAGAGATAATGGGGGAAGAAAAAGAATGTATAAGGAAAAGGGAGATGAAATCGAGGAGGGTGTAGCATATCACTCCAAGATTTGGTCTTCAAATAATATGGATTGCTAACAGAAGCATCCTAGAACTCCTTTTATAGGCTTCGTATGGTCTCTGGAATTAATGAATTCCATAATGGAATGGTCTAACAGTGGTACAGGGAAGGTCCCACATCAAAGATTTGGTCAAAATTTGAATATTTGGTGAATCTAGGAAAAAAATTCCTATTTGGGAAATTATACCACGTGTAACTAGGTTACACCAACTGTAGATTTCTATGATGTTTTTATTTTCTTCATGACATGTCCTTTTCAACACATGCACTGGTACACGTCGTGTAATGATTACACAATGTGTAATTCCATTTTTCTACTCTAGAATCCTCGTTTTGCCTTAGTTCTTCATTTTTATGACCTGGAAGTGCTCCATGATCATCCTTAAAAATCTGATGTCATGTCTTTTCACTTCGCTCACGGCGAAAAGTGTCTTTTAGCTCAAAAATTTACTTATTTTTGTTCATTTTTCAAGAATCATTATATCCTACCATAAAAACATAAAACAAGTAAAAAAAATTAAAATTGGAAACAATTATCAATTAAATACATAAATTAATACATTAAAATGCCATAAAATTTATGCATGAAATACATATATCAAATTCCCCCACACTTAAATTCATACTTTTCCTCAAGTATGGAATCTCAACATACTACAAATAATTTTCACCTTATAATGCTTCAAATTCAATTTCAATAAAAGAAATTGATCAAATGGAAAATTAAATGTTCGAGCATCACAGGTTAAAAAATTCATCAATGCCTCATTTTTTAAAGAATACAAATCAACCATGTATTTTTATTTTTCCCATTTAAAATAGAAAATCCTTTTCAATTATCCATTTTAATTTTTCAATTCATTATTAATATGCATGTCAGTTGCAATTTACCACACATGAATGTTTTCTCTCATCTTCAGTGTATGAATGAATCGACTGATGAACATACCTCAAGAACATGTAACTTATCAAAGTATTACAAGGCATCTAACATCTCCACCGTATAAATACAAAATCAAAAGTAATCATGAGTGATTCACTATTTAGGATCAAATGACTCTGAGCCTTAGGGCACATAGGTAAATGGTGTAAATCAATTAAGGCTCAAAAATTAGGTTCAACTCTAAATTACTTTACATTATAATTAAAAATATCTCAATGAAAGTCTCCTCTTCCCCCAATATCTCAGAACAAGCTCGTAAAGAGATGAAATGAAATAAATGAAACACCCTTTTTTTTATTTTTATTTTTTTGAAATTTTTGCTAGGTACAATTCTCACATCCTCCACCCAACCCCTAATGATCTCCTCACAAAACTATTTGTAATAGTTATAACAAGATCACTGGCCAAGTAAATGGTTATTTTTGAATTTCCCTAGACACAAACCATATTTTTCTATCTTTTTTTGTTTTTTTAATGTGGGTTTATAATAAATACAATGAATGTGCTTTTCCCACATCCCATGAAATCTCCCCCACAGTTATTCATTAAAAAACTTGGATCCCTTCTACTAGTCACCATTTCCCTCTATATTATGTTTGATAATCATGCAAAATATTTAGAGTAATGTAGGAATGGATAAAATAGGCTTGTAACATGGATCATTTCATAACATGTCTATTCATGGATTCTAAGAGCATAAAATGGATTAATGTCAGGTGGGTATCAGGATAAGGGCTAAGAAAAAGAATGCCTCAATCATTTTAAAATTGATTATGTTCAATCATAGCTTCAATAATATGAAAAGAAAGTTTTAGAATAAAACATGCTCAGGTTTCTTAAGAAATATAATATATAAATAATGGAAAATATTGGCTCGTGGATGTCTTGGGAATGAGATGAATGGTTGGGAAAATTACTTTATAGAAATTCATATGAATAATTAAATCAATGAATACAAATATAATAAATTCAAAACTTGGCCAAATCCTATAAAAATTTTATTTTCAATGATTATCATGCTCCTCAAATCATGATTTTTTAAATCCTAATCCACATGATTATCTCTACTAATTATTTTTTCCATTTTTCTCATTCAAATTTATTTATAAATAAATTTAAATTTCATGCCATGGTAATTATCCTTAATCACTTTATGTCTCTTGGTTCCATTGATTGAAGAATGAATCAAATGCAGACATGCAATTAGCAGTTAAAAACTCTAATTAAATGTGGGGAATATAGTTTAAAATACAGAATTTAAATTCTCACTCCCCTTGTAATTTATGTTTCAATCATGGTTGTGCAGGTTCTTCCTACTTTCAGAATCATGATGTGTAATGTTGTCGTAGCCCCTTCTTTTGATTTCTGATGCTTACTGCTAGCTTGGGTGTTGATGATCCTATAAATTGAAAATAAACAGATGAAATCACGGGCCATTATCATTGAATTTTGAAATATTTTGAGTGAGATCATGAACACCAGTAAAAATAGAAAATAAATAAATAAAAACAAAAAAACTTGGGTTGCCTCTAGGAAGTGATTTTATTTATCATCATTGGCTCGACCTTACCTTCTTTATATTCATCTTATATAATAGATGATTGAAAATTTTGTACCTTTTTAGGGTCCATAAATGGTATCAGTTGTGTCCTATCCATGTCGGTCTTCTCATGTCCTTCTCTAAAAAACTTAATTCTTCCATATGGTAGTACTTTATTGATCTCTATTGGATGGACCCACTATTTTATTCTCAATACTGATGAACTAAATGGAATTTAATGTACCATCCACACCTATTTTAATTTCTCATATGTAGCGGGGTTGGTCTCTCCTTTGGTTTTGGTCATCTTGGTCTTCAGATTCTATTTCCTCTTTAGTTGAACATCCTATTTTGCAATATTATCTAACTCATGTACCTCTTCAATTTCAATGACATCCTCAGCTTTAGGTGTTTCTCCTTCTCCAAACTCATTTTCCTCCAGCACATTGAAGTTCTTCATTTCCTGGTGGATGTTGAAACTTAATTGATCACTAACAACTCTCAAGCAGAGTTCTCCAATTTAAACATCAATCAACGCACATCCTGTGGCTAAAAATTGTCTTCTTAGAATGAGTGTATTTTTCTGTTCTTCTATATCCAATACTATGAGGTCGATGGGGAATATGAACTTATCAACTTTGATTAGGATATCTTTGATAACTCCTCTTGGGGATTTCACTATTGATTCCATTAATTGAAGAAGTACTCTTATAGGGTTCAGTCCATCTAGTCCCAAACTCTTGAATATTGTGTATGATATGATATTGACACTTGCACCTAAGTAACATAAATATTTCCCACATTTGTTAGCTACGATAAATATGGGAATTGAAAAGCTACCTGGATCACTTTACTTCTTAGGAATGTCTTTAGATACCACCGTCAAACACTCCTATGTGATTGGAATGGTTCCAATCTATTCTAGATTCTTCTTGTTGGTTACCAGCTCTTTCATGAATTTCATATATGCTGGAATGTTTGTAAGAGCCTCTGCAAAAGGTATATTAATATGCAATTTTTTAGTGTTTCAAAAACTTTCCTTTCTGCCCATTCTTCTTTACTTGATCCATTCATTCTAAAAAATGTAGTCTTGTATAGAACTAAGGTGATTCTTATTCTTATTTTTCAGCAATTTTTCCCCTTGCTACTTTCAGGTTCCTCTTCTCTTGCTTCCACTGGTGTTCATCCTAAAAATTTTATACCACTTACTTTTGTTTTATTCCTACTTCTAAGTTGTATATATTTCAAATAATAACATGAGAATTATTCAGGGAATTCTATTAGTATTCCTTTAGTTCTCTCTCTAAGCTGATCAACAATTTTCTCAACTTACAGCTCAATATTCCTTAATGTTTCCTTTTAGTTCGATGCTTCTTCTTTAATTTCCTTGAGTACTAGCCAATAAGTGGTCATGAATGTTTCCAGTGTCTCTTCAAATGTATAGACCTAGCTCATTTGTGTGGACCCTTGGGGTGATTTTTGTTGGTACCCTGGTGGTCTTTATTGAAATCCTTGTCCATGTTGTTGTGGTCTACAACCCTGAAATTGATTAACATGATTGTAATCAGGTTAATTGGAATCTTTTATATGTGTACTATGGGTTTTTTGTTCTTGTACCATCATGATGTCCATCTTCTTGGTCAATGATTCCATTTTTTCCACCATCCAGCCATTGTTGTTTATTGTATGAATGTCTTTTCATTATTTTCCTTCTCCTTGCTACTAGAAACTATTGCTTTCCATATTGTCCAGTAAGATGTAGATCACTTCCGGTGACTTCTTCATTAATGATCCTCCAGTAGTAGCATCAATAATTGACCTATTTCCCCATTAAAAACCTTTATATAAAGTTTATATTAGTATCTACATCTCTATTCCACAATGAGGTAATTTTAGATTCATATCTTTGTAACGTTCACAGGAAGAATATAGTAACTATTCTTCAAATTGACAAAAGTTTAGAATGTTTACCCATATATCCATTGACATATAAGGTGGAAACAATTGGGTGAAATTTTTCATGGAAGGTCATCTCATGTAGTGATGGAATGTGTAGGCAGGATTTGAATCCACTCTCGAGCCCAATCATGTAATGAAAATTGAAAAATATAGTCTTACCACATCACTTGAAACATTTTGGAATTGTAATGTGTCACAGAGCTCGAGTAAATATCCCAGATTCTTTTTTGGATATTCATGAGGAATTTTGGTGAATTGAACGTTGTTTATGATCATTGAAATTATTTCAGTCTTAATCTCAAAGTGGTTTATAGCAATGGGGGGTGCTAGGATGCTCAATAGTAATCCTATGTTTGATGACCACCTATAGTGTGCAAGCATCTGTATCCCCTTATCTCTTTGAATAACTCTAGTAGGTTGATTTTTTTCTGCTCCCACCATGTTTGTAGTGACTTTACTCTCAAGGATTGGTTTAGAATGGTTTGTGGCCTCGATGGTCTCTTTCTTCTTTGACTGGGTGTTGTGGTTGTGCATTTAAAAATTTAAAAATATGAAACTCATAGTATGAATAAACCCAACATAAAAAGTGGAATTGAAATGAATTAATAAAATTTAAATCCTAAAAACTAAAAAGCAATTGTCCCCAGAAATAGTTCCATTTTGATATCCTCGAGGGAGCCATTAATTCCCTGCGGGTCTATGAAAAAACAAATTTATAAAAACTTAACTATGCTACTTAATTAATAAAAAAGTAGTATTGGTAATTTTTATGTCTAACCCACAAAGATGGTGAATTAGTTTGATTAATTTTTTAAAAATATTAAATTTTGTTAATTTGTATAAATAGGTGAGAAAAGATCGATTTGATTTATTTTTAGAAAGCAAAAAGAAAATGAAGAAGATTTATTGATTGGTTTGGAAATAGATTTGGTGAGTATGCTAGGGTTTTTGTAATTTTAGGGTTTATGTGTAATTGGATTTAATAAAATATTTTGATTAATTCATGATTGGTGTCGGAGTCAAGATGATAAAGATCCAATGTTCATTGTGTCCCCTCCTTGATATGTCAATCCCCTATTTACCCTAGTCTAATAATTTAGGTTTTTTCCAAAATAAGTTTGTCTCGATACTGTTTTTAAACCTGATGTCCCCTAAAGTTAAGAATGGTCGTGTCATATTTAGTGTTGTCATTTTTATAATTTTAAATTTCCATTTTAATTAAATTATCAATGGTTATGATAAACATAAAATAAAGGGATTAGAAGATGAATATGAATTGCAACAAACAAAATACATGAATAAATGAGATAAAATAAATCCAACGCACCTTAAACCTTCTATTTACATCACCCTGGTACATGGAAGGTTTACCCGTTTATCCTAGAGATGAGAGAATAAGAGGGAATGAGGAAAGAAAAAGAATGCATCAAGAAAATGGAGATGAAATTGAGGAGGTTTCAGCATATCGCTCCAAGATTTGGTCTCTGAAGGATCTAGATATCCAACAGCAGCAGCCTAGACCTCCTTTTATAAGCTTCATATGGGCTCTATAATTAATGAATTCTATAATTTAATGGTCTAATGGTGGTCTGGGGTGGTTTCAACATCAATGATTTGGTAAATAAATGAAGATTTGGTTAATCTGGGTGAAAACATATCGTCTGGGAAATTATACCATGTGTAACTAGGTTACACCACGTGTAAATTTAAAGGATGTTTCTATTTTCTTCACAATGTTTCCTTTTCACCACATACACTGGTACATGTTGTTTAATTATTACACAAAATTTAATTCCATTTTTCTTCTCTGAGAGCCTCATTTTTCCTTAGTTCTTCAGTTTTATACCCCAAAAGTTCTCCATGATCATCCTTAAAAATCTGGTGTCATGCTGCTTCATTTCACTCATGGCACAAAGTGTATTTTAGCTCAAAAATTAACCTTTTTTGTTCCTTTTCCAATAAAATTTTTATCCTGACATAAAAACATAAAACAAGTAAAATTTTCCAAAATTGGAAATAATTATCAATTAAATACATAAATTAATACATTAAAATACCATAAAATGTATGCATCAAATACATATGTCACCTATGGAAAGGGTGTTGGTTCTCATGCTAAAGAAAAACCTTGTAAATATCATGTGAATTATTTAATTTCCTTTATTTTCTTCATGTATTTGAGTTTACAAAAAGATGATAAGGAAGAACCTCTAATAATTTTCTGGGATTAAGTTTCTTAAAGTTGAAATTTATAAAATGACAATCACTGATTCAACCCCCCCCCCCCCCCATCAGTGATTCAACAGTCATTAGGAACTTGACTTGTCCACCTACATCTTTTTTTGGATCTTTATACTACATGTGTAGACAGTCTTTAACTTCTTCAGTAACTTTATAACACCAAGAAAGTATTTTAACTTTTGTGACTTTTGTTGAATGTCGTAGTGTTGGTTTGTTTTTCACTTCATTCCTATTTTACTTTCACAACAACATACAATAAAATCTTCTTTGCAATAGTAAGAAATAGAAATATTATTTTCTTTCACTAGTTGCAAGACTTATTCTTCTTCTCTTATTTCCATTTATTATTATTTCATTTAGAACCTATAAATTTGATTGTTCCACTTAATACTTCATGTATGATGTAATTCCATCCAGTGAGAGTTCATATAATCCCTTCTTCTACACCTTGTATGTATTATACCACCAGATAGGAAAGTTTTGTATAGTTTCACTTTATCACTTCTGCCCTTGTTCTACGAGTGATTATTTTCTCCATCTGGTGTTTTATCTCAATTTAGTACCCCCTGCTCCTACTAGAACCTCTTCATATGATACTTAGACCCAAATGAGAATCACACTCAAGATTCATGGTTGTAACTTCCTTGCATCTCTTAAATTCTCTAACATTATACACAACTACAAAAACTACTTCACAATGTTGCAACAAAAACATCACAATGCCACTGCACCCCTTTATATAGGCCTTGCTTCTATAAAGATTAAGGATGAAACACACACTTTCAAATTCAAACTTCCCACTCAACTTTCATACATCTCACTCAAATCATTCAACTTTTGGCTTCCTTAAAACATCCAAAAAGATAAGATTAAATTATCTTCATAGGAACTTTCCATAAATTATGTTGTCAACTTTCTTCTTCAAACCTCCTATAATATTAGCTTGAATCGCTATTATTCCATTTATGATTATTTAATCATTGAATTACCATCTTAGCATCATCATAATAAATGAAATTAAAAAAACTTTATAAAGACCTTTGAATATTCCATTTCCTAAACTTAGTAACAACTCTTTCACCTAGGAAACTTCATTTGGTCTTCATTCAAAACCTCATATGAACATTTTCCATCTTATGGTGCTCTATTTGGTAATATTCCATTTGGTAAGTTTGGTATATTCTCTTTTCTTAGATATCATCAAGTAATTCCATCTGATGAATCCTTTAAACTCCCTTTTCACTTTATCTTGCATATTCATTTCTATGACTGATGAATTTGTAAGAGTTCATCAAATTCCTCCTTTGTTTGATAAATTTGTTCAATCAATCTTCAAAATTTCATCTAGAATTATTTTGAAAGGCTATTACTTTGTCCAATGGGTTCTCATGTGTTTTCTAGTTTTCCTCTGTTTGATAAACCCTTGAGATATGATATGTTTCTTATATCTAGTGACTTTGTAGAACTTAGTCTAATGACTTTGTAATAATTTGTCAGATGTATTCATAACACTATCTAATTTCATCACTCAGAGACATATTTCTAATGGCTTTTCCTAGAAACTTCAGTCCAATGAATTTCACTCATAAACCTCTGTTTGGTGACTTCCTATGGAAACCACTTGTATGATGACTTCACAACCATTATTCTATTTGACGACCTGCTTTGGAAACCTCTTTATTCAATGATCTTCATATATTTCATCTATATGGTGGTATTTCTAGGAAACCTCTACTTGATTATTTGAAGGCTTATTCTTGATAGAGTCTATTTGATGACTCGCTATTTTCATATAATAGACTTTATACTTCCTTTCATCGGATAGAACCTCAGAAAAAACTTTCATAATATGTCTAAACTTGGTATTTTTAAAAGTCTATATGTTAGACTCTGTACATATCTTCATAAAATTTCATTCATTCTTAAAAATATTTGGGAACCATAGTTTTTCTGAGTTGTACTGAAACCTAATATCTTTATGACTTGGACATTGCATAGTCATACCTTTTAATGGTAACATTGGTCCGCTAAAAAATCACAATTTTTCGCAGTAAGAACTAGGTACAAATTAATATCAATCTTCCCTCTTGGAATTAAGCTTGGACCATGAGAATATTCAGTAATCATGATATTTGGTATATTAATAATTTTAAATCATTAACTAATTTAACTCTCTTTTATATAGTATTTTCTTCTTCCAAAGTTTAACTTGAATCATGGGAACAAGGCATTGTGGTATTTAAACAATAAGGAGAGTATCACTAAGAATCTACTAATATAATTTTTTCAGATCATTCTCTGTTTGGTGTAACTTTTGAATCTAATCATCCAAACAATCAGTTCCATATTTCATATGATCACCTTATTACATTGGACTCTACCTCAATTCAATGTTATTATCTTTCTCTGTCTATTCATTACATACTTCTATATCTATTCAACGCCACCTTCTTCATCTGATAAAATTTTGTTTGGAAACATCTTAAAATAATATTATTAAGGAAAATTCACAATGTTGATAAAAAAAATTCTTCTCCAACAATCTTAGCACATGTTGTGGGAATTAAAAATATCTCACCAATCATAATAAGTTAAACTCAAAGTATTCAAATAATATTTAAGTATTAAATAATATTTAAGTAACATGTATGTCTCAAATCATCCAAAGGCAAGAACACTATGTAACTTCTTCAAAGATGACAAGACTTGTGGAATTTTTCTCTTCTTCATCCAATCATCCAAGCTACATAAACTTCATTATCAAGCTTGGATACTTCAATATAAATTTCTAGTGTCTTATTATTTATAAAAACTTCATCATATTGGAATCAATGAAATATTATTTCATTTAAAACCATTAAAAATTATTGATAACAAGTACAACTCCCACACAAAGTGAGCTCTACAGATCCTAGGTTCCACCTATAGGCATCCACACTCCCACATCAACCAAATCACTAGATGCTGGTTGAGATAGGAATCCACCCCAAAGTACTGTGAGACTGGATCTCAAACAAATCAAGTATCATAGGGTCTCATCCATCTCAATAGGTGATTATTAAGCATTCTAGGAAATCACAATAGTGTTAGGACCAACAGAAAATCCTAGGAATTATGTGAAATTACATACCATAACAAAATAATAAAATAAAACATATCAGGGGATGGTTGAATTCCCACACTCATCATCATCATATTATCCCCAACATGTGTACAGGTCAGTTTGGGTTCTAAGGTGACACCTGCATCCATCACTACCCAAAATCCATATGCACCAGCTCAGGGTCAATAAATCATTGGGGAACCTATTGGGGTATCTTAAGTCACTAACTAGGAAGGTAACCTACTTGGGGTCCTTTAGGTCAGCACTTAAGTGGAGTTATCCCTCTTGGGATCCTCGAGGTCAGAACATAAGTGGACATATCCCTCTTGGGATCCTTGATCACAACTTGTTTCTTAGGTCAACACCCATCTCTCGGGGGTAAAACATCCCATATACCAGCCTTTAACATCTCATAACTACACATACCAATATGGAAAACCTCACAAGGGAGATTACCTCAAGATCATCCCCTTTCCAAGTCACTCTAGGTTGGCTTGAACACCCAAATTATTTTCCTCCACGAGTCACAGCTCAGTCCCACTAACCAGGGACAGTCCCATTATAACACCAAATGAGGACCTTGGTGAACCCGTGCAATGTCTTGTAACCATTATCATGACCCAAATTTGGGTCTCATCCCATGTATCACTCTCAGGAGACCGTTGTATTCAATTACTGTATTAAAACATCTTCATCGTAACTTGATCTCCCAGAACTTCCTCTTAGAAGTTGTCAAAATACCCCAAGGGTTCCACCATCATGTTCTAAATGGAAAAATTCTCAGAATGGACTCCTCTTATGTCCAATTCTATTTATGGGGTGAAAAATCAACATGACTGATTCTCGCTCAAATTTACCCAAAAGAAGAAGGTAGGACGGTCCTTGTAGTCTAGCTTGGGTTGTCGAATCCTCAAAGACCTAAGAAGTACCTACAGACACGTACATTCTATGGATCATTTTTGGATATGGAGTGGCAAAATTGAGTTGATTTAATATGGTTTTAAAGGATCACTAACAGATTTAAGTTAATTTAAATTAAGTTAATGAGTTGATCCTAGGTTATCGCTTGGGGTGGATTGGATGAATTCCTTTTTTAATGATTTCAATTTCTTATATTTGAGATGGGTTCATTTAAGAAGATCAAAAAAAATAATAAATTACTGGTTTAATACCTACATACTTTAATACTAATCACCTATACACTTGAAGGATCAATGTTTTGAGCACTTCAAGGTAAAGTTTCGTATTACCACTTGAAGTGTGTGGTCTTAAATTCAACAAGGACGATTGAGTTTAAAAATCATCAAATAAAAATCTCAATTAAAGAAGTGATTAGAAATTAATGGGGTGATAAATAAAATCCAATACAGCACCTTACCACTCCCTTGGATCAATACATAAGTGGTTTATCTCTCTATTGATGCTATGGTTTTAATGGAAGCGGGAAGTAGACTCATGAGGGAGGAATTGAAGAAGTAAAGAAAACAATAAAAAGAAAATGATCACTCCACCGTTGTGTGAATAATTTCACAAGGTTTTGTGTGAATGGATTCACAACTTGAGGCAATGGTATAAAATTGAGATGGATAAGAACATAATAATAGGAAAATAAGAACTTTTATTAAGAAACTAGGATGAATTAAAACAACTTACATGTGAAAGACAAACTTGAGACATCAAAATCATAGCATAACATTACAATGAAAGAAAGCTCAAAATATGATCAACTCCTCCACCTCCACTACCTTAAATAGGAATTTCCGGAGGCTTGGGTAGATCTCCCAACAGTAAAAAAGATCCCACTTGATTATGGTAGTCCTAGTGTGTTGGAAAGCTTGTGGAACTTGGACTTTTCCACTCCTGACCTGAGGTGTGGCAGCCAGCTTGAAAACACTGAACAGATGCGCTTGTAACACCTTCTATATTGCTGAATTATAGTGTTACATATAATAAGAAAATGGATCCCTGGGTGTCTATTAACCTTCTGTAAAGTTTCATCGAAAAATAGTTTATGGTTAACGAGATATGTGTAAAATGGTGGGCTGTTATTTTGGGCCGCAGAATCTGGCCCAGAATTTTATCTTCAACTTGGGACGCCTAAATAACTATAATGGAAGACGAATTAGCACTGGATCCTGAAGAATTATTTGTTCCCCTTTATGTATTCTATAATACCACGAAATTTGGGCTACATTGTGTTTCTAATGTGGGTCCCACATTCTCATCAGTGGGCTGGTGTCCAATATTCCTTCTCTAGAATTGCTTCCATTCATCTCCAAATATCTTCATCATCCTTTATGAATCCTCCATTGATACATGAATGAAAAATGTTAATATTTAAGTTTGAATACATTTCCAAAAATATCAAATTAAAATATGGATAATTACAATCCTTAAAATTTGATGAATCATTGGGCCTAAATTGGTGTACATTAGGCATGAAGTGCACAAATGATAAGAATGGATGTTCAAAATTAAAATCCACTAACTCAGGCCCATAAGATCAAAAATTAACATTTAATACCATTAAAATGTAATTAAAATATTTATTTTTATTGTCTAATCACACCCCTCAACTTGAGCTTTGCTAGTCCCGAGCAAAATGTATCTCAACAACATGAAATTCGAATTCCCTTTTCCAAAAACATTTTAATACACAATGATCACCAAAAACCCTTATACCAAACAATCTTTAAACCCATCAAAATATTTTAATACATTATATTTTCATAAGCCAATCTCAATCCCAGGTCCATTCCTTTGTTCAAATTCATCTCCATATTTCATCCAATATCAATTAAGAGTGATGATGTGTTGTGCATCACATTAGACATGGAGGTTAATCTTTATTCAAGAGGGAAATGATGGAAGCACTAGGTGGAATCACATTTCAATATTAATATGAGTATTCAATTTTTTTTTATTGCATTGTTTTTTTTTTTGCAATTTTTCCATGGTAATTGAAATTGCACTCAAAAGAGTCAACCCCTATAGCAAGACTTTGTCGATGACTCCCGGGCTCAAAGACCTTAGGAAACCAAGTGAAGCCCACATACTTGAGCATCATCTCAAGTAAAATCAATCAAAAACAAAATCAAATTACCAAAAATATAGATAAAATTACTAAATCTGGGCCAGACAACTATGGAGTCACGATCCCCAAGTGCTGAAAGCCACGCATTATGTCATTTCATTAGTCTACACGCAAATTTAATGTTTTTTTTAATTTTTTTTATTGAATACTCATATTAAAACTAAAATGATTACCAAAACTATGCTATTTATTTGGGGGACCCCATGAACTCAAACTAATACCCCACTATCCAAAGGACTTGAATTGTGATTTTTTTATTTGGATGAAAATATAAACAATGAAATATCACATTGGACAGCCACACTTTCCAAAATCTATGCTCATGAAATTATACATGAATTAAAATCAGAATCAGGGAAATGATAAATTATTTGATATTCAGTTTCAAAGTTTTCAATGTGTATTATCATTTTCAAAGTTAAAGGAATTTTTCCTTCCATTTACACATATATTTTTTTCAAATCATTTTCTTTCACACAAAAGAAAAAAAATCATCTCCCCCCCCCCAACTTAAAATAACACTATCCTTAGTGTTTGAAGAAAAGAAAATTTAGAAGGGGGTAGAGGTAGAGAATGAGAGTTCAAAAAGGAAATGGAAAACGAGGATCATGGAATGAAGTCACCTGGTGGTTGAAGTTGAAATTCTTGTTGCTCCCTTTTAATCATTTGATCTCGATGTCACTCTGAGAATTCCCTAATAGAAAAAAAAACAAACAAACAAAACAAAAAAACTATATATATATATATTTATTTATATTTATATAAAAAATAAAATAAAATATAAGTATATATATAAAAATTATAGAATAACGAATCACAAAAAGTCGTAGGTCGGTGGTAAGCGCACGCCCTTGTCTCCCTTCGGTCCCGGGTTCGATTCCCCATGGCTTCGCCGGTTGTGAAGGGGTTTGACCCACGACCTACGACGTGTCCTTTTTATTTATTTATTAATATATTTTTTTTTAACCTACAAACTCATAAAAATAAAATAAAATAAACTAATGATACATTGTCTTCTTTTTAAATTTATGGGTAAGGTATTACTCAAGGATCACACCACGTGACACGGATGAATATGGCGCTCCCCTTTCGTACCCATCCATACTCATAATAGAAGAACAGGTCAAAAGTCTATATTTTTTTTATTTTTAAATATCAAAATAATTCATTAATCCTATTCAAAATATAATGTTGATTAAAACAAAAAAATGATTGGAAACTTGAAAACCATGGGTTGCCTCCCATGCAACGCTTTGTTTAACATCGCTAACTCGACATGAACCCCCTAACTTAACCAATACCAATTTTCAACATTTTAAGGGCCCCATATTTCTCCATGTCCACTAGATTGAGATTGATTCTTCATTTATAATTTTTGTGTGTGCAAACCTATGTTCTATAATGAGTGGTAAAATCCAAGAAATATCAGAAATGGTTGATCTAGTTTCTTTTTTAGTCTTTCTAAAGACATTAAGAATCATTACCTCTTAATTAGTTTCAAGATAATAAATTGTGAAAATTGGAAGTTTTTGGCTATCCCTAATGAATGGAAACTTGAGGTTGGTTGGAAGTCCTTTCGTTCAAGTTCGGGTAGGATAACATTTTCAGACATAGGTTGGGAATTTGAATTAAACTCAATTTTATTTTCAAAATTTCTCAATAGAATTGGTTCCTTTTGAATATAAGATTCAACCACAAAATTGGAAAGATCAATTTTAGGAATTTTTATGGACTCAAAGTTTGTGATTTCTCTCAATGGTTCAATGGTTGGTGTTTTTGAAAATTCATCAATGGAGTTATACTTAGGATACTCAATCCATGATGTCAAATTCTCCTCTTTTGAATATAAAAATTCAATTTCCTCCTGATTTAAATACCCTTAAACAATTCCTTGATCCTCTTCATCTATCCCAAATACAAAGGTTGGTTCTTTAAAAAGTTCATGTGGGGTTTGTCGGAAACAAGAAATGTCACATAAGGTTATGGAAGGGATAGTTGGTGTAGGGATGTGTTCCTCATAAGTTTTAATGCTTTGTAGTTCTAAACTCAAAGATGAAACCTCAAAATTCATTTTCTCCATTTGTTGACACAATTTTTCAAGTAATGGTTGTGGATCATTATGGGCAAGGGGTTGAGAAATATGGTCCATTCCAGGTGGATAATTAAGTTGTTGGAATTGCACAGGAGGGTGTTCAGATTATCTTTGTGGGGATTGAAACTAATTATATGTTGGGATGATTTGTGGATCATAGGAGTAAAAACATTTTGGTTCATTATTGTGTTTATGATCCCACAAGTAGAAATTAGGATGGTCATTGTACATCACACATGGGGTTGGGTGATCAAAGTAGGTATAGGTTTCCCATGTTTAGACTTATTCAAAATTGAATTCCATAGGAGTGAGGGGGTGATAACAAAGAAGTGGGATGAAAAAAAAGGATGATAATGTCTCAGATAATGTACTTAGGTACTCGGAAATTGTTCCAAAATTTGATTCACACTCAAATTTACCCAAAAGAATAGGGTAGGATGGTCCTTGTAGTTTAACTTGGGTTGTCGAATCCTCAGAGACCTAAGAAGTACCTAAAGACACGTACATTCTATGGATATTAAGTAGCCAACTTGGGTTGATTTAAGTGGCCAACTTGGGTTGATTTAAGATGGTTTTAAATGATCACTAATAGATTTAAGTTAATTCAAATTAAGGTAATGAGTTGATCCTAGGTTATCTTTTAGGGTGGATTGGATGAATTCCTTTTTTAATGATTTCAATTTCTTATATTTGAGAAGGGTTCATTTAAGAAGACCAAAAAACATTATCACTTAATGGTTTAATACCTAAACCCTTTAATACTAATCACCTATACATTTTAAGGATCAATGTTTTGAGAACTTCAAGGTAAAGGTTCGTATTAGCACTTGAAGTGTGTGGCCTTATATTCAACAAGGACGATGGAGTTTAAAAATCATCAAATAAAAATCTCAATTAAAGAAGTGATTAGATATTAATGGGGTGATAAATAACATCCAATACATCCCCTTGATACTCCCTTGTATCAAAACATAAGTGGGTTATCCCTCCATTTATGCTATGGTTTCAATGGAAGTGGGAAGTAGACTCATGAGGGAGGAATTGAAGAGGTAAAGAAAACAATAAAAAGAAAATGATCACTCCACCGTTGTGTGAATAATTTCACAAGGTTTGGTGTGAATAGATTCACACATTGAGGAAACAGTATAAAATTGAGATGGATAAGAACAAAATAATAAGACAATAAGAACTTTTATTAAGAAACTATGATGAATTAAAACAACTTACATGTGAAAGACAAACTTTAGACATCAAAATCGCAGCATAACATTACAATGAAACAAAGCTCAAAAGATGATCAACTCATCCACCACCACTACCTTAAATAGGCATTTCCAGAGTATTGGGTCAATCTCCCAACAGTAAAAAATATCCCACTTGATTATGGTAGGCCTAGGGTGGTGGAAAGCTTGTGGAACTTGGACTTTTCCACTCTTGACCCGAGGTGGCATCCAGCTTGAAACCACCGAATAGACGTGCTTGTAACACCTTCTATATGGCCGAATTAGAGTGTTCCATAGAAGAAGAAAATGGATCCCCAGATATCTCCAAATTGTCTGTAAAGTTTAAGCCCAAAATATTTTATGGTTAACGAGATATGTGTAAAATGGTGGGATGTTTTTATGGGCCGCAGAATCTGGCCCAGAATTTTATCTTCAACTTGGGCCACCTAAATAACCACAATGGAGGCCGAATTATCACTGTCTCCTAAATAATGATTTGTTCCTATATATGTATTATATAATACCATGAAATTTGGGATTCATTGGTTTTGTAATGTGGGTCCCACATTCTCATCAGTGGGCTGGTGTCCAATCTGCCTTCTCTAGAATTGCTTCCATTCATCTCCAAATATCTTCATCATCCTTTATGAATCCTCCATTTATCCCTAAATGAAAAATGTTCATATTTAAGTGTAGATACAGTTCCCAAAATATAAAATTAAAATATGGATAATTACAATCCTTAAAATCATATGAATCATTGGGCCTAAATTGGTGTACATTAGGCATGAAGTGCACAGATGATAAGAATGGATGTTCAAAATTAAAATCCACTAACTCAAGCCCATAAGATCAAAAATGAACATTTAATACCATTAAAATTTAATTAAAATATGTATTTTTATTTTCTAATCAATGACCCCTAAAATGGGATCGTACATGGTGTGTACATTAGAGTACACAATGTTTACTCTCAAACCCACACTTGGTCATATACTTTTATATTCCCTAGGTATTCCTAAGGTTTAGTCGTGAGCTTTCACACACCCTGGGTACACCCAGGGTCTGTTTGTGTACTACTACACTGTCATGTCCCCCTCACATGAGTTTTCTAGCCAATTAATCAGCCACATGGTCATTTCCCACTACACGACATGTACTTAGACAACATGACGTGTATTATTAAAAGCTTAATCTTTGACAAACATGAAGAATGGTGTGAATTATTGAAACTACATGTTGTGTGATTAGGTTTTCTAAATGGGAAACCCATGAGATCCTCCCAAAATTCCCATTAGGTCCAAAATAACCCCAAATCGACCCCCATGGGGTCCCCAGAAACTCATAAATGTATTAAAATTTTAAAAAAAAATCTATGTGGATTTTTTGATAAAAACGAAAATAGGGCCTACCTCAGGATGGAATCCATTGAGGCTTCACCTATATCTACGCTCTATGGAAAATTCACGATGATCTGGATCCTCCCAAAATCTGCAACATCACTTCCCCCCCCCCCCCTCTATCCCTATATCCCTATCTATCTCTATCGATCATGACAATGGGAATCCCTAAGGGTAAGTATGAGGAAAGACACACGAGGAAGGTGGAAAGAAAAGGTGAAATAAAAATAAAAGGAAAAAGGAAAAGGAAAAGAAAAAGGGACCTGACCTCGATGCTCTATAATGACTCGGTTTTTCCATTTATCACTTTTGAATATTATATAAATTAATTTTAGAGCTAGGTCCTAAGATGGTGTGATATTATGAGGCCCAGTGAGCCTGGAATTATTTTTTCAAATATATTAAATATATTAATATCACACATGCATAGTTTTCCTGAAAATGTGGAATAAATCCCAAAAGGGATTTGGATCATAAATTTGAGGCTTCTATTGAGTTTAGATCATGGTTTTTACCCTAGGTGTGACATAACCTTGGAGAATATTGAACGTTCAGGTTGGGCATGGTCGTGTGCGAATGTTTAAATAAACTAATATATTAAAATAATTTATTTATTTAAATTACCATGACCTAACTTTTCCTATAAAAATATGGCTATAATGAAATATCAAGGTTATCCTCATAAACCTATATCTATTAGAGAGGGTGTTAGAGGATCGTTCTTGAGTGAAAAAACAACCAGATCATAGATCAATGATCAATGTGCAATGGAATCTAAGGATATCTTCAATGACAATGACATGGATTCATTATTCATCATTGATCAATCCATATCGAGTTATAATGTTTGTTTTATGTGTATTTGTCCCTATTTTCTTATTTTATGACAAACATGAATCAATTGACCAATGGATTGATTTTTGGATTGACTTTATTGTGAGTACGGGTTTATTATCAGGGAATTCAAGAGAAATTGTTTGTTTATTTTGGATATTCATTCATCATTCTAATGGTAATTAATCAAGTCTAACCTAAAAATGACCTAGGTTCATTCCTCTATTGTGTTTCTTGGAGTTCTCCCACTGTTATTCATTCACTTATCATCAGTGTTCATTTTGGCTGGTGGTTTGAAAAATACCATATAAAAAATTGTTGTGTGCCTGTTACTTGGTGAAATGGATTGATATCATAGATCTGGGTTCTGATCGATGATGGGATCAAGATATGACAATTATTATGAAATATCATGACTATATCGGAGATGTACATGTATGGGTTTTGATAGGGTGGTGATGGCGGAGATTTAGGGTGATTCTTGAGCAATCGGGATGGTTAGAAATCAAATCTCCAGTGAAGATCAAGCTCAGTTAACCTATATAAGCAATCTATAGGTAGGATTTATGGTGAATTTTTTATTGGTGGTGAAGGATTTTGAATTTTCATAAAGAACTTGTGGGTTCAGTGAAATTTCAAACTATACAACATGTATTTTGGGAACACATGTTGTGTATGGGACCCTGGTTGTGCCGCTAGGGTTCTATGTAGAGTTAAGTATCATACGGTGTGTGACCCCTATCATAAGGTGTGTGGATTGACCTGGATAATCGATGTGTACTTAGGGAGGTATATAGACATATACATGAATATACAAACACGAACACAGCCAGAAGTACACGGGTACAGACACACCATGTACTCAGAAAAAGACACAGGCACAGTTCATGATACATGGGTAGAACCTGGTGTCGAAGGGACACATTGTGTACTTATAGTACATGACATGTACTTATTTAATTATTTATTTATGTACTTGTAATTTTTAGGTTGGACAATTTTTGTTAGGGTGTGTTCCCTTAATCATTTCTCTCAGGGTTTAGTATAGAGTTACATCCTATACATAGGATGGTGATCCTCTCTGAGGAAATTTAGTCTCGGATAGAGTTGTTGGAATCCTTCTGTGAGTTTTAGAGTGAGATCCTCTATCATCATCATTTTCCTAGGTGGTTTTCTTAGTATCTTCATTACCAACACTACATAGGCATTGATAACCTACTTAGTGGGTTAATCCAGATTAGGTTGTTGGTATACCCCATGGCCTTGGGTGTGATCCCCACCTGTATACCAATCTCTTCAAACTTCCAGCATGTACTTATTATAATGAGAACTGATGATCATGAAATCTCTAATGGATTTCATTAGTGTAATATAACTCATGGAGTGTGTTCTCCCAGATGAGTGTTATATGGAACCTTCAAGCATGAATCCTAGGCTGGCATTATGGTAGTGATCTTACCTTGTGATTGTGTGTCTAGTATGAGTATATCTGGATGTTTCTATTATATATATGCCATTGATATATACCTATGATGAGATGACTTTTATTATTGATGTTATTTTCTTAGTGATTTTGGGGTGTCCTACTGGGTATTGTTATACTTACCCCTACATGGGATTTTCCCACATGAGTCATGTCTTATGCAAATGACAGACCTTTTGACAAAGTCCTTGAGGGACCAAGACCAGGCGGAGCTTAGTGAGCCAGATAGACTAAGGTGTTTTTTGGTGGTTACATTGACAGCATTCCTCACCCACTTCATAGTTTGGACTTGTTTTTAGTTTCTTTTGGTGGACTTGTATTTGTCCCCTTGCTTTCTAAGTACTTATTCTCATGCTCTAATGGGGGTTTTAGATGTATGAATGCATGGTTGTTGGTTATTTTACATTTAATCATTATATAGGTGTGTATATGTGTGCATGTGTACAAGTACATTAGTCTAAGGCCTCCCATGTGTGTGATATTCCTACTCTTTACTGGTATCTAGCCCCTCACCTATTGGCGGTGAGCTTGGGGTAGTCGCAGTTTGGTCCCCTTTGGGATGGGTTTTGATAGAGTGGTTTCATAGGATTTGTTTCTAACTTAGGACCAGAGTCTTCGATATTGGTTTGGGTTTGATAGTGATAGTGTTAAGTGTTTCTATTTTGGATTTTAGGCTAGGGACTCTATTGTTTGTGCAGCGACCAACATATCCATTCATTGGGAATTTGACAACCTTATTATTGACTCAGTGCATGTAGGTACTGGTTATAAGGAAAATATTAGTACATTCATCATATAGGAATGGGTTTTGGTTTCCATTTCCTTCTTGATTTGGGTATCTAGATATACTCATTTATCATGGTACATATTGTCTATTTTAGGATGCCTTCGTGACATTTTCCAGCTAGGATTTAGCATTAAGATCATGAGGATGATAACCTCAATAGTGATATTTTGATATAGGGAACTCATTAGGAGGTGTTTCCTCCAATTGTTGCACTAGTCTTACCACCACTTGTAGAGTAGAATATGGTACTAATAGTAATAGCAGATGAGGTGCGCAGGCTGAGTAGGCTTCATGATTTTCAGTGACAGCGACCCCTCAGGTTTCAAGAAGATCTTGACCCCTGTGAATTTGAGGACTGTATTGTGGTAGGTATGTGATTCTTTCATCTTTTCTATACATCTTTAGAAAAGATGGTGGTCCTGGAACCAAGCCTTCTCCATAGCTCTGCAGGATGATGGTGAGGCTTAGTGACCTAGTGGTACGATGAGGCAACTCATGCATGTTCATAGTTCTAGAATCTTTTAAGATAGGTGTATTCTAAATATATGTTTAGGGTTTCACATATCTAGGATCTTATACATATTTAGTAATGAAGTACGACTATGGCTGAGTATTCATCAAGTTTCATTAACCTCTCTCAATACTCGATGGATATGGTATATGATCAGTTCTTTAAGGATCGGAACTTCAAGTGAGGACTATGAAAATACATATGAGACTGTGTGATACCTATATGAATTACTAACTATGTTGGGGTTATATATAGTTATTTGATAGTCAAGAGTGTTCTAGCTAACTAGACATAGATAGTTGGTGCTGGCAATGGGCACATTAAAGTAGAGACTTTGGTGGTAGGGATCTGATGATAGACTCAAGGACCAGGATGTGTGAGACATTTTAGGAGGATATCCCAAGATATAGGGTCTATGTATTAGGGTTCAAAGGATGGATATAGTCATACTAGATATAGGTGGTGATACTCTTATGATGGTTGGGTACATCTTGCATGATATTGTTCGACCCGACGTATGGCTGATAGAGAGATAGTGGATGGGCCACATAGGAAGAGGTAGTGGAAAGAGAGGGTAGATCCACAGGGTGGAGGAATTTGTAAAGGATCTAAGAGAGAATATATCGGTGTTATACATTTTTATTTGTTACCACCACCACCCCCAAGTGGTCCATGCCAGGATCAGGGAGCTGGGGGATAGGGATAAGGGCAACTGCAAACAGTCAAGGCTTATTACCCAGAGGCTCTAGGGATGATATGAGGTATGATATATGTCTTGTATACTTAAATTGAAGTATTTATATATATAGGTGTGACAAATTACCTTATTTCCATGTATCTGGTTTGAGACTTAGATATTGTGGTTGATCCTTTTTCTTGACCCTTGCGCTTGGATACTCTTATTGGAGGTGACTCAGTGATCACACACTTCTACTGATGGTGTGACCTAACTCTTGGAGTTGATATTTTCTTTTGGGATCTATTTTTAGAAACAATTAGGCCTTATGATTTCATCTTCATCATGGACTAGTCATCCATAGTTCATTCCTAGATAGATTTTTTCAGGCAGAGGATGTAGTGTGTCTGTAGTGATGGTATGAGGGTTTCCTTTATGGGTGAAAAAAACCTAGGTGGATCAGGATGGGATCATGTGTAGGATGGTGAATCTAATAAAATAGAAGTTGTATAGAATGACCCTTGGTGAAGTGGATGTTATGATCTTTCAAACTCTTGTAGTAGTAGTGGAGTACAATGACATATTTCCTAAGGGCATTCCAAACATACCTCCCTACTGAGAGATAGACTTCTACATTGACCTACTACCTATTACAACCTCGATATATGTTCCATCATATCATATTTATCCCATAGATATTCATGATTTGAGTGTGCATTTGGGTGACTTATAGAGGAAGGGTTTAATCGGGCCTGGTGTTTCACCCTGGGTATCCTTAGTTTTATTCTTCAAGAAGGAAGATAGGATCTTGAGGTTGTGTGTGGATTACCGTCACCTAAACTAGGTGAACATGAAGAAAAATTATCTACTACCAAGGATCTATGAACTTTTTTATCATTTGATAGGGGCATGATGGTTCTTGAAGACTAAACTTAGATTAGGCTATCACCAGTTGCGAGTACGGGACAAGGATATATTGAAGATGGATTTTTTGATGTCATTACAGCCACTATGAGTACTCGGTGATTCCCTTTGGCATGATTAAAACACCAGAACTGTTCGTGGGTACCATGAACTATATCTTTTAGCCTTTATTAGACTGGTTTTTGGTAGTCTTAATCAATGATATCCTAGTATACTCAGTATTCGAGGAGGATCACGTGAGACACTTAAGGATGGTTTTGGATGTACTCTAAGATCACCAGCTTTAGTGGAAGATCTCAAAGTTCCAATTTTGGATTCAAGAGGCCCACTTTCTAGGACAATTTATCTTATAATATGGGGTAGCAGTGGACCTGGAAAAGGTTGAGGCATTTTTATCTTGGGATCCACCCAATAACATGACAGAGGTGAGATATTCCTTGGGTTAATAGGAAACTATCAGAGATTTGTACCCTATTTATCCAAGATATCATCCCCTTGATAGATTTAACCTAAAAGGGGTGGATTTTTGTGTGGGTAGAGATGTGTCAGTAGGATTTCTAGGGTTTGAGGTATATATTGATGAGCGATCCCATCTTAAGATTTCAAGAGGAGGGTGTTGAGTATGTAGTGTTTTTCAACGCATCAGATACTAAGCTTGGTTGTGTTTTGATGCAGAGGTAGGTGATGATTGCATATGGTTCACATCAGTTGATACCACATGAGTAAAACTACATGACCCATGATATTGAGTTTGTAGTGGTAGTATTTTCATTGAATATATGGAGACATTATCTTATGGGTGAGTGATTTATCATCTATTCTGATCATAAGGGTCTTAAGTACATCTTCTTTAAAAGGATCTTAACTTGAGATAGAGGTAATTCCTATAGTTCCTCTATGATTATGACTTATAGATTTTGTATACTCCTATGAAGGGGGGCATGGTAGTAGATTCTCTCATCATGAGATCTTGTTCGTAGTTGTTGAGTGAGTCATCGGAGCAGTTGGCCTTGTTATAGTTATCATTTGTGGGTGGAGGTGGAGCATATTACCTTCCAGTCAATGGTTTTTACCCCTATGTATTTATAGAGATTTGGGGAGGTAAAACTTTGGGATACTGACTTTGAAACCCTATGTACTCTAATATCCACTGAACATGCTCCTGATGGATTCTATGAAGGTGTAGAGCGTGTCATTATTTTTAGAGTACATATTATTGTACCTGTTTCACTGAGAGAAGATGTGTTTAGGGAGTTTCATACTTCACCCTTATCAGTACATCCAGGTGTGGTGAAGATGTACCAGAACCTTTGGTGTAATTTTTGGTGTCTAGGGATTAAGAATGGAGTTATAGAGTCTGACTATCGATGCCTTACTTATCAGCAAGTGAAAGTTGAGCACCATGTTTCAGTGGGTTTAGCTCAACCCCATGATTTGTTAGAGTGTAAGTGGGATAATATATCCATATAATTCATTACCATATATATCTAGGGAACATGATTCCATTTGGTTAATCATAGACCGACTCACCAAGTCGGCCCACTTCCTAGCTATACGAGAGTAGAGTTTAGTAGAGAGCTTGGGATGACTTTACATGAAAAAGATAGTCTGTCTCCATGGGGTTATCTCAATGATATATTCTAACTATGATGTTCACTTCACATCTCCATTATGAAAGGGATTGAAAGAGGCCTTTGAGACTCAATTGCATCTGATCATGTCTTTTCACCACTAGACTGGTCTTCAGACTGAGAGGACCATTCAAGTCTTGGAGGACATGTTTCAATATTTTATATTAGATTTTTTCTATAGTTGGGAGGATCGCCTACCCTTGGTGGATTTTTCATACAAAAATAGCTACCATTCCACCATTGGTATGTCACCGTTCAAGGCCTTGTATAGGAAACCATGTAGGTCACCACTATACTGGACCAAACCTAAGAGAGTCAACACTTATGGGACTAGAGTTGGTTCAAGCCACTATTAATAAGGTAAAGATCATTCAGGAGAGGATGAGTACTACATAGATCCATTATATGTTCTATGTGTATTGAAAATGGAGTCCTTTGGAGTTTGAGGAGGGAGACCATGTGTTCTTGAGGGTCTCACATTGATGTGGATTGCGGATATTTGGCTGGGACGGAAAGCTATCTCTAAGATTCATTGGCCCTTTCCAGATACTGCATAGAGTCTGCGATTTGTCATGCTGCTTGACTCTACCCCTATAGTTGGACCAGGTAGATGACATCTTTCATGTGTCATAGTTGAGGTGGTATGTGCATGACCCATCACATGTTATTGATTAGGGAAAGCTAGAAATTGAGGATGGGGATACTTTTATAGAGTACCTGATAGAGATTGGGGATCAGTAGGATAGAATCCTCTATGGGTGAGTGATTCCTTTAGTGTGTTTTTAGTGGTAGCATGGGAATCTTTAGGAGAGTACCTTGGAGTGGGAGACCCAGATGCGTGTTTAGTGCCCAAATATCTTTGTGTGGTCTTTTTTTTTTCTTTCTGTGATATAAATCCCTAAGGTGGGAATAATCTAATGAATATAATTTTTTCATGTATCACTTTAGAATATTATATGGATTAATTTTGGATCTAAGTTCTGATATGCTGTGGGATTCTAGGGCCATGTGAGCCTGAAATTAATTTTTGAAATATATTAAATATATTAATAGCATGCACGTGTAGTTTTCCTGAAAAAGTAAAATAACTCCCAAATGAGATCTTGGATTGTGAATTTTAGGTCTCTGTTGAGTTTAGAGTGTGATTTTTACCCTAGGAATGACATAAATTTGGAGCATATCGGATGGTCATTTTGTGTGTGGTCGTGGTCAAATGTTTAATTAAATTAATTAATTAAAATAATTAAATTAATTAAATTTTCATGACCTAAATTTTATGATAAATATATGGATATAAGGAAATATTCGGTTTAGCTACATAACCCCGGATCTATTGGAGAGAGAATTAGAGGATCGTTCTCAGGAGAACAACAACCGGATCATAGATCGAAAATTGGTGTGCAATGGAATTTGAGAATCCCTCCAACAATAATTATATAGATTCATTCTTTGTCAGTGATCAATCCATCTCAATGTAGGAGTTTTTTATGTGTGGATTATTATTGTTTTATTATCCTACGAATAATTTGAATCAATTAACCAACAGATTAATTCATAGATTGATCATATTGTGGGTACAGGTTTATTTGTGGGGAATTCGGGAGAAATTATTTATTTATTTTGGATCTTCGTTCTCTATTCTAATGGAAAAAATTGAGTCCAACCTGAAAATTTTTTAGGTTCATTGCTCTATTGTATTTCTTATTTTTCTCCCACTATTCTTCATTCATTCATTGTTGGTATTAGTTTTGGATGGTGGTTAGACAAATACCAGATAAACAATCATTGCACACCTGTTTCTTGGCACAATGGATTGATATCATATATATGGTTCTGGATCGATGATAGGATCGAGCTGTGATGATAGTGATGGCAGATTGTGACTAGATTGGGGATGTGCGTGCGTGATTTTTTGGTGTTCAGTCATGGAAGAGCTTTATGGAAATTCCGAAGCAACCAAGATAGCCAGAAATTGAATCCCCGAAAACGATCAAGCTCGGTTGACCTAGATGCGCAATCCATAGGCAATATTTGTAGTGTATTTGGTAGTGGCATTGATAGATTTGGAATATTCATGAAGAACTTGCATATTCTGTGAATTTCTAAACTAGAAAACATGTATTTTGAGCACACATTCCATGTATGGGGTCCTAGTTATGGTCCTAGGATTCCATGTGGAGTTAAGTATCACGTGGTCTGTGACCCCTATCATACAGTATGTGACTCGACCTGATGGCCCGGTGTGTACCTAGAAAGTTACATGGACACAACATGACTATATAGACATGGATATGGATAGCTGGACATGTACATGGCCAGGAGTACATGGGTATGGACACACCATGTACTCAAACACAGGTACGGTCCGTGATACACGGGTAGAACCTGATGCTGAAGGGACTTGTTGTGTACTTCCAGTACACACCGTGTACTGCTTTAAATATGTATTTGAGCTCTTATCCTCTTCAAATTGGAAAAAAAATTACGATACATTCCCTTTTTTCTTTTCTTGAGGGTTTAGTATGGTGTCGTGTCCTATGCATAGGATTTTGATCCTCTTTGAGGAAATTTAGTCTCGAATAGAGTTATTGGAATCCTTTCATAAGACTTGGAGTGATATTCCTTATCATCATTATTTCCCTAGGTGGGTTTCTTGGTATCTTTGTTACCGGCACTATGCAGGTGTTGATCTCCTACTTAGCAGTTTAATCCAGATTGGGTTGTTGGTATACTCCATGGCCTTGGGTGTGATCCCCATTTGTGTATTGATCTCTTCAAACTTCTAGCATGTACTCCTTATGTAGATACCCAACGAGCATGAAATATAGGATGGATTTCATCATTGCTATCTGACTCATGGAGTGTGTGTTAAAGTTGGTTCCCTAAAACCAACTTCTTTGCACTTTATGATAACCTGTATTGATTTTTTTTAATATTAATAAACTCTTTATCACATCATGATTGTTCTTATGCATGATATAGCATGTGATAATGTCCTAAGAGTAGTTTTTACACTGAAAGGTCATAGTAGTTCACCGCTATGATGAGAACCCATAAGTATCATGACGGTATTCCTAAATGTATGTTCTATAGTTGGATTAAATCATTTGAGGGACACAAATTATTCAGGTTGTCATGGGTGGAGACTCATAGGACTTTGAGGCACCTTCTCATGGTGTATGTCCTTAGTAATATCCAATGTAGGATGTTATGATAATATGACATTCCAGTAAGCAATCCATATTTATATGTTTCATTGGATGTTCCTATCTAAATATATGTGTATTGATCCTTAGACAATAAGATTATTATTAATGAGTGTTATAAGTCATGTATTTTGACATATTGATAAAAATCGTGATGACATATGTTCACAGCGAGGTAGGATACGTTGGGTGCATCACGAGTAATATTTCATTAATGAATAATGAGAGAAAGTATTTGTACCTTTTTTCCTTTAATAGAAGTTTATATCTCAGGACCTTTTATGGAAATGATATAGCCTAAATAAATCCATGGTCATAGTGTTCTATAGGCAAGTTCGATTTCCAGAAATTCAAAGAAAGAGTCATCGAGCACATAGGTCGATGGCACTAACATGCAACCTTCTTGATTAGAGATATCATGATAGAAGGATTATATTACATAACAATCATCCTTATGAGATGTTATTTTGTTGTATCATTAACTTATTTCTCTATGGGTGTCTTGGTGTGTTGCTAGATGTTAACCTTTAATTTTAGGTTGTTACTGAGAACGAGGCCTAAAGGGTCACACACTAAGTGTATCTATAATCTCAGTTAAATAATATATTATTATTTATTATTTAATAATTTGAATGAATATTATTCTCGTACATGGTTTAACAATTATTCATGTTTGCTTAATCGCATATATTCTATCACCGATTATTCGAGATAATATTATGTGAGCAGATAATTTAATAAATATTTATTTTTTATTTAGTGAATATAATATTTATTTATTTATTGGTGAATAATGAAGTTATATTTATTTATTAAATAAATAGTCATTATTCAAGGCCTGATAAATATTATGGAGGAATAGAGGGTCGAGTTTAATTATCCAGTGAGAAATAATATATATTTAATATTATTTGAATAAATAATATTTAATTTTAATTCATGAGTTTAGCACATGTCAAGAAATAATAATATTTTTATTATTATACACATGTAGTTCCATCGGGATTAAATAAATATTAAAGGGAACTTGTGAAATTATTTATTTCTAACCTCAATGGTATATAAACTCAATTATATTATTTTTCAATAGATTCAATTCATTTTTTTGTGCACAATGACATTCATAGAGAATCCTTTCAAGCCCTAGAGAGATCCATCTCCAAGAACGCTCCCAAGAACAGAGAGTGATATTCCTACACCTTCCACTCTTGAGTCTAGAGAGATCGAGGAGAATCCTTTGGAAGCAATTATTAGGGTGATCAAAGGTGAATTATGAAAGTGATAGGATCTACCTTGATAGCACCCAGAGATTCCTATGGTGATGTTCGGAGGTTCGTAGATCACATGTGGATCACTGATAGAGGGAATCTAATCTTGATTCCTATAACCCAACAATGGTATGATGTAGAACTGTTGTCAGATACACCAACAAAGAAATAATTTCATGTAAGTTAATTCTTTAATTTCTTAAATTAATTATAAATAATATGTGATGGTCTTGTGGTTTGGTTCCAGAATGTATCCATTATATATATTCTTTGATTCAATTCTATTGATCACGGCATTTATCATTTTATAAATCTCAAATTAATCATCGATCATGAGAAAAAGAAAAGTTGGGAATGACCCATCTAATGATTCCACTACACCCGGAACCTACAACAGGTATTAGAGTAGTCTCATAATTATTTATAATTATTTAAAGATTGTTGATTGATTTACACATTTATTATTAGTTTTCAATTTCAGTTTAATCATTCCTTAATACAAATTGTGAAAAAAAATTATTCCTCTTAATTTCTCCTAAATATAATCAAATAAATTAATTTTATCAATAAAATAAATTCAAATATATCATTTGGAGGTGCTGAGGAATCTGACCAGATAACACAAGAGTACACACCGTGTAACCTGGAGGTACACTCAGTGTACTAGTGTTCAATGCACCAAGAATTAATTTGAAATTAATTCAAGTAATATGAATTTGTTACACATAGTGAATTTAATTATACATTGTGTATTGACTGGGATAGTCTGGGACACGATAAACTAGAGTACACGCCATATAAATTCAGTACACAACGTGTAGTCCCTTAGTCACAAGCAAGACATGTATTCTCTTACACAACCTACATGACTGGTGGCCATGTAACTCGGAGACCACACAACGTGTAGATCATGTACATGTCGTGTACTCAAACATTTTCCATGGCATGGTTACACGCTGAGTCCCTAGGCATGTGTCGCGAATAGATGGTGAGAAAAATACATGTCGTTTAGCTCCAATGTACATGCCTTTTACTTTTATCAAATTACACATAATTGAAAATTAATTTGTTATTTTGTGAAAACTTTATCAACATGTGCTTGTGTGTGGTCATTAAGTTGATAGGGCATGACATGTGATGGGTTTTTATATATAAATATCTAATTAATTTCTTTGTAATTTTCAGATCTACATAGCATGTATAAGTCATATTAAAGTTATTACTCTACATTCATTGAAGCATAACATGATACATAAATATCATGTAAACCATTTAATCATTAATTTGATAGTGCAAGTCATGAAATTATGTGATTAAGTCATGTATGATGCATATCACGAGAGTAAACTGTATATGAGTATAATACATATTGGGTAGTTCAGATGGGTACTCATTGTGTTGTCTCCAAGGTAAATTTTTGTACGTAGTTAATTTTAAATAAATTTATTTAATTTTTTAAAATTGTGATGGATGTGAATCTT
This sequence comes from Viscum album, assembly GCA_963277665.1. Classification (NCBI taxonomy): domain Eukaryota; kingdom Viridiplantae; phylum Streptophyta; class Magnoliopsida; order Santalales; family Viscaceae; genus Viscum; species Viscum album. The sequence continues at coordinate 1,838,374,979 of OY728161.1, forward strand.
AAGGAAGTTTGGATGATAATTAAGATAAAATAATTGATTAGATAAAGATGATAATTACTTGATTGGAGGATGATTTGTCTTAAATAAGAATGATTATAATTAAATGCTAATTTTATTAAATTCGTAATTTTTTTAATGCATGTGGCTAATCATTATCCTAGTGTATACCTTTTTATGTGATTGGTTTTATTTAATTTATTATTAAATTAATTTTTTTCTGTGTGTCATCTCTCCTCTCATTATATAAGGGTTTTCATGTCTATAGTTTCTTTTATGTAAACCCCTTAACCAATCCTTTGGTTCCCCTAACCTACGTGTGAGTAAAAGCATATGTAATGGATGGAGCTCCCAAGATAGTAGAGGAAGTTCAAGTTTGGAGTTGAGGTGAAACCAATCCAAGAGAGATACATAAGTGGATAGGTGGGAAGCTGCAATAAGAACCATAAATGGATCATGGTGTTTTTCCTCTAGGTTGACGGTTAGTTTATCATCTACTAGATAAACTAAACATTAGTAAAATCTCATGATCATACCACTTTATTATTTTATTTCTATCAAGTTTAATGGTTATTTAATTATGGTTATTTTGTCATTCTCACATGAATTAATTAATTAACAATAAAGAAAGATATAACTAAAATAAATTGGATTATGTGTAAATATTATCTAATACATAGTTAATCACTTTAGTAAATCCACTTAATATTAACAAGAATGTAGTAAAGATAATAATTGGTAATTTATGAATAAAAGATAAAATCCCTCAATTATATATATTAAGTTGGTATATCCTTCTACTACTTCAGTTAAAATCAAACCATAGTTAAAAGTTCTTGACCATCCAATTTTAAGGTGATTTAAATTATCAAGGAATTCCAAACTTGAAGTTTTGGGTTGACATAACTTAGTTCACATCAAGGGTTGACTGCCAAAGCGGGAGTTGGTGTAACTAAGAGGGAAAGGTTGAGGAAATCCAATTTAAGGATTTCAGGATTAGGGAGTCCACTCAATGTATCGAGGAAATGTGAGTTAATGTAGTTGGAATTTGTAATGTCTACCTAAACCTCTTCAAATTGATTGACCAGCCAATTTTAGGGTGATGAGAAGGGGAATATAGATCCTTTCTAATAGAATGTCCAAGAAATAGGCTATTATGAATCCAATGGTGAGGGATATTGGATTTTGATAAAATAGTGGGATATTAATAAATATAATATTTATTTATTTTCTGAATTTTATCAGATAAAGTACTAAAACTCTTCCCATCTTATTTGTAGAAATAGTAATAAAAATGACTTCAAACATATCATTGTGACCCATACTTGATAAGGATAACCTTCTTACTAGCACAAATTTTCAAGAATGGAGAAGGCTCTCATGCATTATCATGTGCCATGAAAGGAAATTGAATGTGCTGGAAGAACCTATTTCTGATGTTCTTGGTAATGAGTCTAGTGAGTAAGAGTTATCTCTCTATGAGAAACATTTGAATGATACTATATATTTTAAATGTTTCTTGATATTATCCATGACCAATGAGCTTTTGAAGTAACATGAGGATATGGATGTGTATAGCATGATGTCTCGCCTTCAGGATATTTATCAAGAGAATTAGAGATAAGATAGATATGAGATCTCCAATGATATATTTACAACTAAGCTTGGAGATTCAGCTCCAGTTGTGCCTCATGTATTCAAGATTATTGTCTACATTGAACACTTAGACATCTTAGGGATTAAATTCTAAGATGATTTGCACGAAGATATCATACTTTCCTTACTACCCAAGACCTTCTCTAGTTTTATTTTTAATTATAACATGAGTAATAATGAGAAGAGTCTTCCAGAACTTCTTACTCTGATTCACCGAGTGGATAAGGACATGGGGTGTGACAAACCCACATTCCTTATGGTGAATAATAAAAGGAAGAACTAGAAGATGGGTCCCAAGAATCATAACAAGCCTAAATCTCCCGAGCACCATCCTTCTAAGAAGAGGAAGATCCAAAGGCAGTGAAATGAACTGACTTGAATACCCTCTCAAACTAGTACCCAAACCAATACGCCTTATACTCGAAGGGTATTCTCGATCCCCATGGGCTAGCGACAAGCACTTGGGCATCAAAAAACAAACTGAGGGAATGATTTTACCCAACCTGAAGTAATGACATGGCACATATATATAACAGAGATAGTAGTGGAAAAGATTAATATATTCCATAATAGAAAATAAACAGAATAAACCAAACAACCCAAGAGTAGAAAAAATTTCCAAGTACAATTATAACCACAAAGGACTACCAAAATATGAAAAACAACTACTCTATGTGATAACATGGGAAGACTCTCACCATATCACCACCAGCTACTCAACTCAGCGGATAGAAAACCTCACTACCCCACTGTGGCACCTTTCCTTTCCCTACATCGAAAGACATAACTAGGTCAATACACTGTTGAAGGGGTACATAGGGTGTGAGCTAACTAGATTAATAGGGTCTCACCCAATTGTTCCATATCAAATATATGAACATTAATCCATGCATGATCAACTTTTAAATAAAACTAGTCATGATAATTTTTTAACAGTTTTTATATCAAAATCATGGAAAATAGTTTAATTTCCCATTTTTTCACAATTCCAAATAAAGTTGGTAAATAAATTTCAAAGTATTTCATATCCATATATCTCAGCAGATATATCAATTCAAAATAAAACAAATAATTCATCATTTATTATATCAATTCTATATAAGTACAATAAAACTGTACAAACTAAAAGTAGAATCCTAAATCATCCAAGAATCACGGGTAACATCTTAATAAGAATAAAACTAGGTCAATATAGATAGGAAACGTGTACCTAACATATATAATCATTTATGCATCAAGACAATAGACATATTCATCGAGTCTAGAGAGTAGAAGAACGCCCTAGTAATTGAACCTCCCAACACATCTAATAAGTCCCTAGAACAATATGCCTAGAGAGAAGAGGAAATCCCCGTGAGAAAACCCCTTGATGGTGGAAGAGACCTATTATTATACCTTACCCTTAAGTATCTAAGGCTTATCATATGCTCTGTTTTCCAAATAAATTCATCAAACCATTTTCATTAAATCATTCTTTGAAAAACATTTCACAAATCATTTCATGATGCTTCAAAAATCCTGTTACATTTACCAAAAACCAAGGGAAAACCATGTTTTATAAAAAAACCATATCCACACACACAAATAAAATAAATAATATCATTCCATTTAATTTAATAAAACAATTTATCAAAACAAGATTAATTCAGTTCACCAACACAAGCTAGAGACAGAACCACCTACCTCAAAACTCGGGGTTGCACACACCCAAAATAGAACCCACCATAATAAAAGATTCAACAATGACAACAGAGACCCTAGAACCAATTTACACATCTTGTAATTGATTTTGTTATTAAAAATGGTCAACGGAGAATAAGAATCAACACACACCTCAAGAACACACACTTGTCACACCATGATCAATAAAGAAATTGCCCTAGGAACATGATCGCACAACTGGTCTGGAAGGAAACAATAAGAAACATTACCATGGGTTAACAGATCTAACAACTCAATGCAACATCGCAACCATGATCAAAGAAAAAAATAAGTAGAAAGTATAACTCGGTTGGAGAGACGTAAACCAACCGCAATGGTGATCAATCGTCGAACGAATCAATCCAAACCAAATGAAGACTCCCAAAATTGATGGATAAGACTTCTAGGTCGAGATCCACAATACCTGTAGGCGAATGAAATAACATATCACTCATACGGGACCCTAAAATACAACATTGCAAAATTTACATGGATTTTAATCCATTTAAATGTAATGAAATCCTCAGGGTTCATATACGCCAAGAAACCCATCACTTTTTTATTACAAATCAATAATTTATTATTACACGGCATGTGAGATTTACACGACATGTACTCACTCTGAACTGGGTACCAAATTCATGACATCTTCCCCATAGAACTTGCACATCTTGTACTATTATTTCATGGTGTGTATTTCTCCTACATATTTTGAAAACTACAGATTATTACATGAAACCCCAAAACACCTTGGACATCCTCCTAACTTTGGGAGAATCTCACAAAACCATTAACATATTAATAATCAGACTCCATTAATTCAAAAAAACATACATCCCCAAACTTTAGTACATTTTTCTCATCAAATATTCTCTATTTCTGGGTGTCCCAAGATGTTCCCAATTAAAGATGAAAATAAGTAAATAAAATGGGATTACCTGAAAGCAGGTAACGAGATGTTACAAACTCCCCACCAAAGACTTTCTGTCACTAGGAAATCATGTGGAAGAATGAAGTCTGGTAAAGAGGTGAGGCCAATGCTCCCTCATAAACGAATCATGCTCCCAAGTCTCATGAGAATATAATCTATGCCTTCATAATACTCTAGTCAATGGAATAGACTTACAATTCAATACTTTCACTTGAGAGTCAATGATCTCAACTGGCTCCTCAGCAATGGAAACATCTGCCTCTAACTCAAATTCTTCCCAACTCAGAACATGAGAGGGATAAGGATAAAATTTCCTAAGTTGTGATACATGTAAGACATTATGAATGCCTATCAACTGAGCCAACAATTCTAGTCGATATGAAACCTACCTAAGATGCTCAATGAACTCAAATGGTCTCACATATCTCAGATCCAACTTTCCCAATTTTCAAAGCTGATGGTGACCCAACCAAGAAGAAACTTTCAAGAAAACCTGGTCACTTATGGAAAACTAAAAAGTATGAAGTTGTTGATCTATATATGATTTATGTCGACTCTAATTTATAACCATAATCTAACTTATATATTAAATCCTTGCAAGAGTCTCCTAAACCAAACTCACTCCCACTAAAGAAGCTTCTCCCACCACTTCCCAATAAAGAGGTGATCTGAATGGGTGACCATACAAAGCCTTGAAAGGATCTATTCTGATTGATGACCTATAACTATTTTTTTAAGAAAAATAAACTATTCCTAGATGGATATACCAAGATCCACCAAAATCCAAGACATAGGCACATAGCATATCCTCCAAAACTTTAATAACACACTCTATCTGGTCATCTGTCTGTGGATGATAAGTTGTACTCAATATGACCTCAGACCCAATCACCTCTTAGATACTTCTCAAATACCTTGAGTTAAACCTAGGATACTTGACTAAAATAATGGCAGAAGGAACCCCATGTAACCCCACTATTTCTTTCAAATATAACTTACCTAGATAATCAACTTTTATTGCGTCTTTGATCGGAATAAAATGATCTGACTTTTTCAACCGATCAATCACCACCCATATAGAATTTTACCCTCAGGTAGTCTATGGTAATCCAAAAAAAACCATGGATACCTTTTCCCATTTCCAAACTAGCATCAAAAGAGGCTGAAGAAAACCATAAACTTTTAGATGCTCTACCTTAATCTATTGGCAGGTGTAACGGTGGGATATAAAATCAGCAATGTCAAACTTTATACCCAGCCAATGTAATCACCATATCATATCATAATACATCTTCATAGTGCCTGGATGAATAGACCATGAATTACTATAACAATAAAACAAAAAAAATAACTCCCCATAGATGTTGGGATTACAAACCAATCCCCAAAACTAAGAATACCATCTTAAGAGAGAGACCAACCAGAAACGGTCTCCCCACTATATAGGGTTTCTTGAATTCCTCTAAAATCAAAATCCTAGTGCTAAATATATATAATAGACTCAAGGAGATATGAAAATAATTGAAAACTAGTCAAAACCATTCCTAAAACATCCTCTTGAGCATCTAGATGCAACTGAGAAAAAAATCCCAAGAGGTTCCACTCTTCCTTCGATTCCTGAATAGATTGCGATGGAACTTTCCTGTTAAGAGTGTCTGCAACAAAATTATCTTTCCTTGGGGTGTAGGTGATATAGAATTCAAACATCTAAAGGTATTTTACCCACCACCTATGTCTAAGATTCAAGTATTTTGAGAAAAGATATAACTCAAACTCTTATGGTCATAAAAGACTATGAACCTTTCCCCAAAAAGATAATACTTCCAACACTTAATTGCATAAATAACTATAGAAATCTCTAAATCATGAGTGGGGTAATTATTATCATGTGGTTGTAGTTGATGATAATTTTAATCTACCACATGATCATCCTGCATGAGAACACACACAAACCAGTGCTAGAATCATCACAGAAAACCAAATACCCCTTAACAAGCTCAGGTAAGATATGAATAGAAGTCAATGTAAAAATTTGTTTCAACTCATCGAAATAAGACTGATAATTTTCATCTCATGTGAATTTCACCCCTTTCCTGGTAATTTAAGTCAAAGTTGATGCCAAATTTGAGAAATCCTCGATAAACTTAATAGTATCCAACAAGACCAAGGAAGCTCTGAATCTCAAAGACATTTTGTGTCTCCCCCCATGACAAGATAGCCTTTACCTTCTCAGGATCAACTAATAATCCATGCTTAGAAATCACGTGTCCCAATAATTTCACTTCTTGAATCCATAAGTTTCATTTTGAAAGCTTTACATACAAATAGTGACTCCTATGTATTTCCAAAACCAAACTCATATAGTGCTCATGTTTGTACTCATACCTTTAATTAAACAAAATGTAATATATGAACACTACCACAAAATCATCAAGATACTGATGGAATATCTGAATCATCAAAGCCGTGAAAACTACAAGAGCATTAGTCAGACTAAACGGAGTCACTAGATATTCATAATGGCCATATATACTCCTAAAAACTATCTTTGGTATATCGTACTCCCAAACTCTGAGCTCATGATAACCTTACCAAAGATCAATATTCAAAAACCAATTTTCCCCCTTTAACTGGTCAAAAAAATCATATACATGAGGCAAAGGATACGTGTTCTTAACTATTACCCAGTTCAACTTATGATAGTCCACACATAATCAGATAGAACCATCTACCTTCTTGGAAAATAACAATGGGGCTTCCCAAGGTGAAACACTAGGTCAAACAAAACCCCTTTTCACCAGATTGTCCAACTGAATTTTGAGTTCTTTCAACTCTACTGGTTCTATACGATAAGAAGGTATCAATATTGATTGTGTCCCTAGCACCAGGTCAATCATAAACTCTACCTCCCTCTTTGGAGGTGGCCCAAATAAATAATCTGGGAAAACATTAGGAAAATCCTGAACAATGATGAGAATATCAACAAGAGAAGAAATTTCATCGATCTCAATTGCAATAGTAGACAAAGAACTTCTGAGTTATAGGCGAGAAGGTCCTTCATAGCCGGATCTCGGATCCCACTATCCCTAAAACACTTATGATCTCTCATCGGCCGCAAGAAACGTGACACATTGATGATAAAAATCAACCTTAGCACAATGAGAGACAAGACAATCCATACTGATGATCACATCGAACAGATATAGATCAAGAATGATAAAATCCTAGACTAACTCTATATCAGCTATCGATAGCTCAAAAGGACACTAAAACCCCCACTCTTTCCCCTTCCCAAGAGGTGTCACAAATTCCATAACAAAGGACAATAATTCTATTGGAAGGTTAAGCATATCAACAATATGGCTAGATATAAATGAGTGGGGAGAACTAGTATCAAATAAAGAAACCACTACTAAGGATTCAATAAATATGGTACCTCTCACTATCACATGACCCACATCTACATCCACTGGAATCTCATCTATAGTGTGAAGGCGATTCACTCCTGAGGCCCGTGGATGAAACCCTATAGTTTTTGAAGCATATGACTACATCACAGTAGCCTTTAGAGTCGATGATCCTTGACCATATCGAGGAGTAGACATAGCCTGATAGAAGTGTTGTAGATAACCATAACGTCCACAACTATTATACATCTTTGTAATTGAAGGACAAGAACTCCATGTGTGTTCAATATTTTTGCATTAATAAAAAGTTAGAGGCACACCACTAGATACAAGTAGAGGTTCTGAAGTGTCCTACTACTGAGAACCACCTCCACCACTCCTATGATGATCTTTCCACTTTCTCTTTTTCCCTAGAATGCCACTAAAGCTGGCACTATATATAATAGAATAATAGGAATATCCAACCTTTCATGTTATATTCATCTCTTCCATCATATCCATGTCATATGTCTCTACAGAGGTCAAAATATTCACTATAAATACCTGCAATTTGATATCCAGTTGCAAACCCTATAGGTACTTCTAAGCTTTCAAATGGTCATTCTTTACAAACTCTAGTGGAAAATTAACCAACTCAGCAAACTGATTGGTGTACACTAACGTCGAACGCTCTCTCTGCTACAATAATAGGAACTCTAGAGACTTTTCCATCATCAGTGAATCTAGAAAAAAATTCCAGAAGAAGAGAGTCTTAAAACCCCTCCAGTCCAATCCCACGTGCTTATCTTCTTGTACCATAGAATCCCACCAACGCTTGTTGGGAATCTCAAGTTTGAAAGATGTGTATTTCACTTTGATATTCTCAAGTGTATCTAGGAAGTTGAAGATCTGGTCAATATTTTCAAACCATCCCTCTGCCTCTTGAGGTTCATTTTTAACTTTAAAGGATGGTGGATTTTCATGCAAGAACTCTCATGATCAATCTCTTTATCCTAAATCTCCTAGATGTACCTCAACAACTACGTTCTAAGCTTGAGGCATATTCTGGTCAACAACATGGACTACTCGCGCGATAGCCTTGATAAAGTTCTAATACATTCGAGGATTACCTTGAGGACCATCAATTTCACCCTCTTAAGGAACTCACAGAACATGTATCAGAGGCATAATGTTTCACACCAAAACAAAATAAATGATCAGAGCTGCTTCGGCGGTGGCGTAGTGGTGCAAGGTCAAGGGCCATAACAATAGTGTTCAGTGAGGTCTGGTGTTCGATTCCTGGGATCCCACTCTTAGGGGAATTTCCACCTCCCATATACCACTCGTCTTGTCGGGTCACCCAGTGTCTCATCAGGGTGGGCAGAATGGGTGCACTTCACCTGGATGACAGATTGCTTTGATGAACCATCACTGATCGAGGTGTTACCCTATGGGACGCAATGTCATCTCGGCTGGAAACAGCTCCTTCCCGGCTGGGGCATCTCCAGATGATCTCTTCGTGGGAAGGGGGTTCTCGAGTATGGAGGGTTCAAAAAGGCCACTCTCAGGGATTCCCTTTTCTTAGTGAAAAAAGAAAATAAATGATCAGACAATTGAGAAATCTCATCCCAAACAAGAAAACTCATAATAAAAAACTAATATTAACAATAAGAACTCAAGACAAGAAACACACATCCCAACATCTCGTGGTAACTTGAGTTTCATCATGATAAGAGCTGGCTAGGCACTCACTACAATATACCTCTCAAGTCCAAAAAAATCTATCTCTAGTATACCAAACATCCCAAGATGACGTCTATTGAGGACATACCTCCTCTGATACCAAACTATAACGAACCGACCCGAATACCCTCTCAAAATATTACCCAACCCAATACGCCACATACCCGAAGGGCGTTCTCAGTCCCCACAGGTTGGAAACTTGTACCTGTGCATCAAATAACAAATGGAGGGAATGATTCTGCCCAACCTAAAGCAATGACATAAAAAATATATATAATAAAGACAGTAGTGGAAAAGATAAATATATTCCATAACGGAAACCAAACAGCAGAAACCAAACAACCCAAGAGTAAAAAAATCTCCAAGTATCAGTCCAGCCACAAAGTACTACCAAAATAAGATAAACAACTACTCCATGTAATAGCATGGTCATAATCCCACCATCTCACCACTAGCTACTCAACTCAACTGATATAAAATCTCATTGCCTCACTATGGTGCCTTTCCTTTCCCTTCATCGAAAGATGTAAAAAGGTCTACACACCACTGAAGAGGTACATAGGGTGTGATTTAACAGGTTAAGTAGGGTCTCAACCAAGTTTTCCATATCAAGTCTCTGAACAATAATCCAATCATGCTCAACTTTTATAGAAAACAAGGCATGGAAACAATTTAACAGTTTTTATATCAAAAGCATTGAAAAACAGTTTAATTTCCCCTTTTTCCAAAAATTTCAAATAAATATGGTAAACAAATTTCAAATAATTTCATATCCATATATCTTAACAGATATATCAATTAAAAACCAAACAAAGCATACATCATTTCTCATATCAAGTCTATGGAAGTACAACAAAAGAGTACAAACCAAAAGTAGAAGCCCAAATCGAAAAAGAAGCACGAGTAGCATTATGCCAAGGATCACACTAGGTCAGGATAGTTATGACACTCATACCTAATATAGGAAATCATGTATGCATCGAGTCTAGAGAGCATAGGAACACCCCAACAAGTGAAACTCCCAACAATTCTAACAAGACCCTAGAACAATAGGCCTAGAGAGCAGAGAAAAGACCCATGAGCAAACCCCCTGATAATGGATGAGACCTATTACTATACCTTCCACCTAAGTACCTAAGGATTATAATGCACTTTATTTTCCAAATCAATTCATCAAACCATTTCCATGCAATCATGCTTTGAAAACCATTTCAAAAATCATTTCACAATTCTTTGAAAACCCTTTCCCATTTACCAAAAACCAATGGAAACCCATTTTTTATGAAAAACCCAATTCCACACACAAAAAATAAAATCAATAATATCATTCCATTTCATTTAAAAAAATATCAAAACAAGAGAAATGAAGTTCACCAACACGGGCTAGAGACGGAACCACCTACCTTAAAACTCAGGGTCGCACATTCCCACAACAGAACCCACCACAATAAAGGATTCAACAATGAAAATGAAGGCCCTAGAACAAATATACACATATTATAATTGATTCAATTGATGAAAAGGATAAGCAGAGAAGATGAATTGACACACACCACAAGAATGAACACCCACCACACCATGATCAACAAAGGAATGGCCCCCAAAACAAGATCGTACAATGGATCTTGAAGGAAACAAGAAGAAACATCACCATGGATTAACAGATCTAATAATGCAATGCAACGAAACTACTGAAATCAAATAAATGAATAGTTAGAAAGGATCACTCACCCAAAGAGATTAAAACCAACTATAACAGTGATCAATCGTCGAACGAATCAATCTGGACCGAACAAAGACTCCCAAAATCGATGGAAAAGCCTTCTAGGTCGAGAGCCACGAGACCCACGGATGAATAAAATAACATATCACTCATACAGTTCCCTAAAATCCAACACCGTGACATTTACATGGCATGTAATTATTTTACATGTCGTTCAATCATTAAGGTTCAGATATGTCGAAAAACTCATCACCTTTTTTTAGAAATCGATCTTTTATGATTACACGGTGTGTAAGCTTTACGTAGTGTGTACTCACTTCAATCTATATACCAGATTCATGAAATCTTCCCTTCAGAACATACACATCGCGTACTACTATCGCATGGCGTTTATTTCTCCTACAGACTACAAAAATTCTAGATTCTTACACGAAAACCCAAAACACCTTGGTCGTCCTCCGAACTCAAGGAGAACCCTGCAAAATTGTTAACATGTTTATATCCAGACTCCATTAATTCAAACAAACATATATCCCTGAACTTTAGGTCATTTTTCTAAGAAATTTTTCTCCATCCTCGGGAGTCCCAAGATGCGCCCAATTAAAGAGGATAACAAGTAAAGAGAAGGGGATTATCTAAAGGCAGGTAACAGGATGTTACAGGTAGGGAAATGAAAAAAGAGGCAGTATGTTTTTCTTGTTTCAAGAAAATCCACTAGAAGAAGAACTACACCCATAAGTAAGGGAAAGCTAAAGTTGCATTCGTTATCGAATGTAATATTTTAATATATACACATTGGGTATTAAATACAACTTTTGGTGCTCACATTTGTATCCAAATGCAGCAACTAGGTAGATTATGAAAGATGTCTATAGGAGAGATGGATTTTTGAGTTTCCAATAGTTCGAGGTTGGTTGCTCTAGCCATTAATGACTACCACCTTTTATTTACAACAGAAATGATATTGGCTTTAAGGGATTTTTATTATGTACCAACTGTTACCAAGAACATAATTTATATTTCATGCCTATATGCAGATGGTTTTATTTTCGTGTTTGGAAATAAAAGTTGCTTCTTTTATGAATACAACATATCTTATGGTATGACACATTTAAATAATGGAATTTATGTATAAATTTACAAAAACCAAGTATTGGAAATAGATAATGAATCATGTTCACACTACTCATATAACACTCAGCTATGGAATCACCATCTTGGTCATGTAAATGATAAGCATTTGAAAAAGATCTATTAAGATGTTTATTTAGACTCTTTTGAGATAAAACAATATGAAATATGTCGTGCTTGTTTACAAGGAAAAATGACCAAACTTCCATTTTATGGTCATGATGAAAGGGCCACAAATCTTTTAGGATTGATATACACTGATGTGTGTGGACCATTTCTAATAGAAACTAGAGGTGAGTATTCTTACTTCATAACTTTTACTAATGAATTGAGTATATATGGATATGTATACTTGATGAGGTATAAGTCCAAGTCCTTTGAGATATTCAAAGAATTCAAGAATGGAGTAGATAATCAACTAGGAAAGAAGATGAAGAAGATTTGGTCGGATTGAGGTGGTGAATATCTTAAACAATAGTTTATTGAATTTCTACAGGAGTTTAGGATTCTATCTCAACTCACTCCACCTTACACACCACAGTGGAATGATGTTAGTGAAAGGAAGAATCATATCTTATTAGACATGGTAAGGTTGATAATGAGTCATGCAGATCTTCCATTATCCTTTTGGGGATATGCATTACAAATTGCAGCATATACATTAAACTGAGTACCAACTAAAGTGGAAAATAGAATTCCCTTCGAGTTATGGAGTGGAAAGAAACTCATTTTTTCACATACACATATATAGGGTTGCGAGACATTTGTTAAGGCCTTCTTAGGAAACAAACTAGCACCCCAGGGCACATAGCGTATCTTTATAGGGTATCCTAAAGAAAGAAAGGGATACTACCAATACAACCCCTCAGACAAGAAAGTGATTGTTTCCAGACAATCCATCTTTCTTGAGAGGGATCACAGCCTCAAAAAGGATAGTGGGAGCAAGATTGAATTTGATGAAATTGATGCTGAAGATACATAAGAGTTGGTATAGGAACAGATTCAACAGGTCCCCATGGAACAAGTAGTTCCTAAAACAAAAGTACTACGTAGGAGTACTAGAGTGGTAAAAGAACCAGAGAGACGGTTTTCTAGTCATCAAAGATGGTGAATCATTATTGGTTGAAAATGATGAACCTCTCCTACAAAGAGGAAGTAGAGAAATCAAAATCTAGAACATGGTAAGAATCCATGAATTCTGAAATGGATTTCATGTATCAGAACCAAGTTTGGGTTTTGGTCGATGCGCCAGTTGATGTAAAGCTCATAGGGTGAAAATGGGTATTCAAGAGAAAATTAGACATGGAAGGTAAGGTAAATACCTATAAAGCAAGGCTGGTGGATAAAGGTTTTAAACAGTGCAGGGAATTGACTATGATGAAACATTTTCACCAGTTCCTATGTTTAAATACATCATAATTCTACTTGCTATAGTAGCTTACCATGACTATGAAATTTGATAGATGAATTTCAAAATAGCTTTCCTTAATAGGAACCTTCAGGAAGATGTCTACATGACACAATCATAAGGGTTTTTGACTCTAGGAGATGCCAAAAAGATCTTCAAGTTGCAGAGATCTATTTATGGATTGAAGCAAGCATCCAGGTCATTGAACATTCGATTCGATGAAGCTATAAAAGAATTTGGTTTCATTAAGAATGAATGTGAACCATGTGTTTACAATAGGTTTAGTGGGAATGCGATCATTATCCTAGTAGTATATGTTGATGAAAAATTACTTATTGGAAATGACATATCATTCTTATAATCTGTTAAGGACTGGTTGAACAAGTGTTTCTCCATGAAGGAATTAGGTGAAGCGACCTATATTCTAGGGATCAATATCATTCGTGATTGATCCAAGAGGCTGCTTGGACTAAGTCAAAGAACACATATTGACCAGATACTAAAGAGATTTAGTATGGATTAATCTAAGAGAGGATTAGTTCTAGTGTCGCATGATATACATCTTTCTAAGAAATTGTGTCCTTAGACACAATAGGAGAAAGAGAGAATGAGTAAGATCTCATAGGCTTCATCAATCGGATCAATCATCTATGCCATGTACTAGACTTGATGTTGCCTATGCATTGAGCATGGTAGACATTAAGCAGATCCAGGAGAACAACATTGGTCTTTTATTAAAGTTATCTTCAAGTATCTGAGAAAAACTAAGGATATGTTCCTAGTGTATGGAGGAGATGAGAAGATGGTCATCATGGGTTATATTGATGCTAGTTTTAAAATAAATCAGAATGATTCGAAATCACGGTTGGGATATGTTTTCTGCCTCAAAGGAGGAGTTGTGAGATGGAAGAGTTCAAAGCAGCCAGTTGTCTCTGATTCTACAGCGTAGTCTCAGTATATAGCGGCTTCTGATATAGCCAAGGAAGTCATTTGGATACGAAACGTTTTCCATGAGCTTGATGTAGTACCTAACAGTAAAGACTCTATCACATTGTATTATGATAATACTACAGTGATGACGCTTGCAAAAGAGCTAAGGTCACACCAATGAAAAAAATACATACTCTGGAAGTATCACCTCTTGGGGGATTTTTATCAAAGGGGTGAGGTTACAGTAAGTTGAGTTCCCATTGAAGAAAATGTGGAGAACCCCTTGACTAAAGCTCCATCTCAGCAGAAACATGAGTATCATGCCAGAGCTAACGGACAGAAAGTTGTTAGCAGTTGGCTCTAGTGTAAGTGGGAGTCTGTTGGAGTTGATTCCCTAAAACCAACTTTTGTGTACTTTATGATAACCTTTATTCATTATTTTGAATATTAATAAACTTTTTATCACATCATGATTTTTCATCTGCATGACATAGTATGTGATGATATCCTAAGAGTCGTTGTCACACTGAAAGATCATAGCAGTTATCTGCTATGATGAGAACCCAGAAGTGTCACGACAAATATTCTTAAATATATGTTTTATAGCTGGATGGAATCATTTTAGGGGCACAAATTATTCATTCTATCAGGGGTAGAGACTCATGGGACTTTAAGGCATCTTCTCATGGTGTATGCCCTTGGTAATATCTAGTGTATGATATTTTGAGAACAAGACCCACTATTGGGGAATCCACATTTATATGTGTAATTGGATGTTCCTATAGTCGGAAGTGTGTATTGATCCTTAAACTTTAATATTATTATTAATAAGTGTTATAAGTCGCATACTTTGATGTATGGATGAAAACCATGACGGCATATGTTCGTGTTGAGGTAGGATATGTTGGGTGCGTCACATGTAATATTTTATTAATGAATAATGTGAGAAAAGATTTGTCTCGTCTATTCTTTAATGGAAGTTGATATCTCGAGCCCTTTAATGGAAATGATATAGCCTAAATAAATCCATGATTGTGGTGTTTTATAGGTAAGTTCAATTTTTAGAATGTCAAAGAAAGGGACATCAAGTACATGGGTTGATGGCACCAACATGAAACCTGCTTGATTAGAGATATTGCGATAAAGAGATTATATTATACAGTAAGCGTTCATATGAGGTATTATGTCGTTGCAGTGTTAACTTTTTTCTCTATGAACGTCTTGGCGTGTTGCTAGATGCTAATCATGGATTTTAGGTTGTTTCGCCTAATGCCGCTGAAAAATAGGCTTAGAGGGTCACACACTAAGTGTATCTAAAATCTTAGTTAAATAATATATTATTATTTATTATTTAACAAGTTAAATAAATATTATTCTTATTCGCGGTTTAATAATTATTCATGTTTATTTGATCGCATATATTTTGTTACCAGTTATTCGAGAGAATATTATGTGAGCAGGATATTTAATAAATATTTATTTTCTATTTAGTGAATATAATATTTATTTATTTATTGGTGAATAATACAATTATATTTATTTATTAAATAAATTGTCATTATTCAATGCCTGATAAATATTATGGAGGAATGGTGGACCAAGTTTAATGGTCTGGTGAGAAATAATATATATTGAATATTATTTGAATAAATAATATTTACTTTTAATTTACGAGTTTAGCGCATGTCAAGAAATGATATTATAATTATTATAGACATGGGGTTCTACGGAGATTAAATAAATTTTAAAGGGCACTTGTACAATTATTTATTTTTAACCCTCGGTATATAAACTCGATTATATTATTTTTCAATAGAGCCAATTCATTTTGGTGCGTACAACGACATCCGGAGAGAATTCTCTCAAGACCTAGAGAGCTCTCTCTCCAAAAACACTTCCAAGAACGGAAATCGATCTTCCTCCACCTTTCACTCTCGAGTTTAGGGAGATCAAGGAGAATTTTTGGAAGCAATTCTCAGGACGATCAAAGGCGAACAACACAAGCGATGATATCTACCATGTTAGCACCGACGATTCCTACGGCGACGTTCTGTGATTCATAGACCCACGTGTGGATTGCTACTAGATGGAATCTAATCTCGATTCCTACAACGCAATGACGGTACGATGTAGATCCATTGTTAGATTCATCAACAAAGAAAGAATTTCACGTACGGTAATTCTTTAATTGCTTAAATTAATAATAAATAATATGTGACGATCATGCGCTTCAGTTCCGACATTTATCCATTGTCTGTATTCTTTGATTCAATTTTGTTGATCATAGCGTTTACCATTGTGTAAATCTCAGATCAATCATTGATCATGACAAAACGCAAAGTGGGGCATGACCCATTCGGCGCTTTCGCTGCGCCCGGAACCTACAGTGTGTTCTCCTCTATGAGTGGTATATGGAACTTTCGAGCATGAATCATTGGCTGACATTACGATTGTGATCTTACCTTGGGATTATGTGTTTACTATGAGTATATCTATATGTTCTTATTATATATATGTCGTTGATATATCTGTGATGAGCTTACTACTATTCTTGATGCTATTTGCTTAGTGATTTTGGGGTGTCCTACTGGGTATTGTTATACTCATATTTGCATGAGCTTTGTCCGCACGTGTTGTGTCTTATTCAGACGATCGACCTTTTGACGAAGTTCTAGAGGGATCAAGACCAGACGGAGCTTAGTGAGCTAGACAGACCGAGGTGTGTTCCGGTAGATACAATGACATCAGTCCTCACCCACTTCATAGGTTAGACTTGTTTTTCAGTTTCTTTTGGTGGACTTGTATTTGGCTCCTTGCTTTTCAGTACTTGTTGTTGTACTCTGATGGTAGAATTTTAGATGGGTGCATGCATGGTTGTTGGTTGTTTTACGTTTCAACATTGTTTGAGTTTTGAAGGTGTGTGTGTGTGTTTGTACGGATACATTAGGTTAAAGCTTCTCATGTGTGTGATATGTCTACTTGGTACTGATCGCCAACCTCTGATCTATTGGAGGCGGGTTTGGGATAATCGCAGTTCGAGTCCCGTGAGATTGGGTCAATCGTTAAGATAACTTTACCATTTTACCCTCTTTAAGGGGTCCGTCCCGCGAAACTTAAAAATAAATTAAATCCAGATTATGAAAAATATGTGGGCATAAGAGAAGGTTCACATGGGGTATTTTGATTGGCGCACTAATGTTCGGTTGTTGAGAATAAACAATATATAGATTAAAATTTTAAATTAATGGTATAAAAGAAAAAGTTAGTAGATTTAATTATTTTTTAATTGCCTAGGAGAAAAGGTCCTTTAAAAACCAAAAGTCCCTTTTAAACTCAATTTAAAGTACATTTAAAAATAGTTATAAAGCAGATAAATTATTATCGACCAAATTTCATTTGACACGTTGATATTTTACTACAGATGCTTCTGCTTCGAGAAAAGTCAACCATTCAATTACTGGCGTTGTGGTCTTTGTCCTCTTTAATTCAAAAGAATAAGTCAAACCCGCGAATTGGCTTTCATTTGGGAAAAAATATATATTTAAATAAAGATTTTAAATTATTTAAATAAAAAATATTTTTTAAAAAATAATAATATACTTTCGGAAAGCTAATAATTGATGTACTTTATTGTTTTGCATTCACATCCAAATGGTTTTATGACACGTTATTTAATATTTATTTTCTTTAAAAAATGTTTTTAAAAACAGACAGGATTTAATTTTCCTCATAATCATTTTATGGATATATAAGTTAAAAAAATGGTTTTATCGATGATTTTCTGAAATGATTAAATGCTTAACCTATTTTTAGTATTTAAAAACTCATTTTTTTTAAAACATTTAGAGCCGTCATTTTTTAATGGCAGCGGCGGACGACGGGCGAGTGTTGAAAGTCAGCGATTACGGTTTAATAATATTATATAGACAAACCGGACCGGTACTCATGTTTACTCCGGTCCATGGCTCTGCTAACCGACAAAATTTTTAATTAATATTGAACCCTCACAATGTCCCGATGTTAATATCATATGAACTGGTGACACATGACATTTACAAATACATATAATTACACACAACAAATAATTTCACATAACATATAATACAACCCACATAAGATATATTATATATGGATAAATATAATCTACAACCTACACAACACTGTATATATAATTCACATAACATATATTGTAAAAATATAAATATATGTACAATTCACATAATATACAACATCAGGTCGCATGACGAGATCTGACAAACGGATCAACGCAACAGGCAAACGGTGCAGCATAGCAACACACAGACGTCGTTGGGTGGGCCACCTCGAAAGAGGGATAGGTGTGGTGACACCTATCAACCAGTCATTCGTGCCCACAAATTTATGATGTGGTACATATAAGTGTTTTGCTATGTGACTATCAATGCAGCCAGACGACGCAGACGATGCAGTGAGGCATCATTCAAGCATTACCATGGTGAGCGATACGAAACATAGATGACTGTGTTGGCAACTATCGTCCAACCCACTTCTCACACGGATCTACAATGTGGGATATAGAGGGGTCTTGCTACAATGTGTCGGAGGGCACCGCGATTCAAGAATTCTTGACAAGGGTGGATGACACAATTTTCAAATTGGTAACACGATGCGATGACTTTTGAGGGGGAGCGGTAAGACGCAAGACTGGTGATACGACATGATGCAAACAAAACCTTTTGGCCTTTATGTCATCTCCTTCAAATGCATTCGAGCGACATTCAGCTGGGTCTTCGGGTATCCAGGCCTTCAGACCACTCAAATATAATAAAATACATATGGTGGGTGATTTCAATTCTTGTGGAGAGGGATGAGTCTTGGTCCACTGGGTGCGTGAGTATGTGTATTGTTTGTGATTTGTAACCCCCTACCTTATATATATATATATATAATATAATATAAATTTAACCCCTACATTATATAATTAAATAAACAAATATATACATACAAACATACATAAATATATATGATAGGATATATGTATATTTCATGGGCTATATTTAGAGAGAGAGAGAGAGAGAGGAGAGAGATGTTCTTATAACCAAATCAGTCCTAGATAAGTGATCAATGATTGAACATCAGAACGATCAAATTGGTTGAGTGAGGTAGTTGAATCAATTTTATTATTTTATTTATTTAATATTATGTTACTATTTTCACATTTTTTTATTAATTATAATCTATTTTATTATCATATAATTATTTTAATGACATTAAATTAATTTCATTTTAGTTACAAAAAATCATTTATTTTTATATTTCCATATTCATTTATTTTTTACACTGTTTAATTTACTTTATTTTTTATATCCTAAATTCTAGATATTTTATTATTTTAAGTAGCATGAATTCCCACATTTAAGAGGAAGAGAAGTAAACTCTATCAAAACCTACGGGAGTGAGGTATAATCCTACATTGATAAATTTAGAAAAGTTATCAGCACTACTCTCTTATAGAATTGGTTTCCAAAAGTGTTTATAAACTTGCCTTCAATGGATTCTCAAAAATTTAGAAAAATTACCTAAAAAAGATACGTGACTTCGGTGTGTTTCACAAAAACAAAGGAAAATTTTATCCCCATGTTTTTAACATTTTTTTCAAAAAAATTAAACTCGACGATCCAATTTGTTTTTTTCCACTAAACCGAATAGTTGAATAAAAAAACACTTTCAACTCATGTTGACTTAGCCCAATCCAAAATGAAAAACGATTTAATCACTTGGATCGGACTGGAAAACCCACCAATTGATGGTTTGATCGTGCAAACTATAGAACCACGTGTTGTGATGAGTTGTGAAATTTAGAAAGGATTTGAAATTTTGATCTTGGAGTAGGGTACATTTTGAGAATTGAGATTCATATCGGAATTCCAAGCATTGAGACATCTCAAGAAGATGTTTTTTGATGTAGATCGAGGCCCATGAGGTAATTTGGGTGCTAAAGTGAGCATTGGAGCGGGGTCAGGATGGACCCCTATTAATATTTCATTGTAGCGGCTGATCACGCTATGACCCTGCCCGGGTTGCACTGCAACAACCTTCTATGAGGCTTCGTGATGTGTAGCACGGGGCGTCGCCCCGCGAGAGGGGAAGATGCCTAGGCCTCCCCTGGGAGAAGCATGGCGTGCTGCAACCCATAGGGGTCACACCGTGGTGGTGACAGGCAAGGGGATAACCTCTCTACCTGGGATGGTCGCACTACGGCCCAGTAAGGCCGTGTCACAACAAAGCCAAGCTTAGGACCATGCACTATGCATGAGGGTGGTCGTATTGCGACACAGAAGGATCACACCATGACTTGGCTAAGTTAGGTAGTGTCGCGCCACAACCTACATGGTCACGTTGTGATTGATCGTCGCCTAGATGAGTTTTTTTTAGCTAGGGCAGACTGACAATTTATCAGTTGCCCCCTTGGTTTTTAGTTGAGCAAGGCACAGGGAGAGGCCATTGTCAGCCGACTCCCCCCCCTTTCTCCTTCGATCCCCTAGGATAGGGGTGATGACATTTTGTGGTGATCTAAGGTATGCTCCTCCTTTCTCTTCTCAGTTCTTGGTTTCCCTTTATAGTATGTAATTTTCTTACGATTTTGGCTCGGGTTTCAGTGCCGATTCCACTGAAGTTTAGTAGAATCAGGTGAGGATGATGGAGTTTTTTCTCGGCATAGGTAAATGACATCCCATATTGAGGAACACATACAGTATTTAACCATTTCACTGCAGTTATGCCCCTATGATTTTTTATAGGGGTTTCAATTGAATTAAATAAAGTTGGCTATTGACCATGTGTCAAATGACATGGATTTTTCTCATGATGGTGTCAGGGGTACACTATGAACATTTCAGGTGCGTTGGTCGAGGTTTTGGGGATGTGGCAAGGCCGGGTGATTTTTTGGGTGATTATGATTTCTTGAATTTAATTGTATAATTAGTTGTTTTGATGTAATTGCTTGAGATAAGGCCTCATGTTGATGGGAGATAGTTGATTGGACTTGGACAAGCTTGAGTGAGAGTAGTCAGGCTTTGACTAAACAGAAATGAATATGTATGAGGTAGGTGGTCCTTGAACATGCCCTATAGTTTATGCATTTGATATGTGCCTGTGATATGTGGTCTCTCCATTTGAGAGCGATCAACCTTCTATTTTAAATGACATGAATTATTTTTTAAACTCTTGTTAAAATGGACCCTTGAACACTAGCTTGGCACCTTGGCTATCAAAGGATGAGGGATTGCTTACGAAAATGTGTTACGAGATATATGGAAGCTAGAGGGGTATGAACAAAATGAAATGAATAAACACGGTAGACCTTAAGATAAGTTCCCTTAGCTCCCTTGAGTGGGGAGAAATGATGGACCAGACACAAACAACCTAAGGTTCCACCTTAGAACACAAGGGTAGGTCATAACGAGACTAGAGATGCCTTAAAGCCTTGAGCTAGACGATTAGAGAATTGGGTAGGTGTTCCTCCCCAACTAGCATGTGAGTACCTGGGTGGGTATACCCTAGGTAGATTTTTGATAGGTTGGGTGAGTGGATCGACCTAGGATGACATTGGGAAGTGAGATGGGCATTATGCTATCTCCTTAGAGTAATGCTAGTATGGTTTTCTCTAGGAGGTCGATGATGCCTTGATATGATTAAGGTATTGACAAGGGATGTAGTCACAACACCCTCCCCCCAAAGGTACCCCTTCAGGACCGATAATGAGATAAGGGAGATAATGACGCTTGGATCCTTCCTTCAATAGGCCATGAGTTGGCGTTAAACATTGTGGACATCTCATACACACAAATGAAAGACGTTACCCTCTAATAAGAACATGAGGAATGAGAGATAAGATAAAACCACCAAAAAACATCTTCTCATAATAAAAGACAAAAGATCCCAATACATGCATGCAATTTTATACAACCAAAACAACTCTAAAAATACTACAAGTACCAAAAGAAAAGCCTCAACACTGACCTCAAAGCCCAAATGGATCTTGAACAACTCCATGAGCTAGTAATGTCTATCCGAACCACCAACTAGCTCCTGCAATCCTAAAAAAAAAATTATATATACATAGGGTGAGAATATCAGGTATACTCAGTAGAATCCTCCTCATATTCTATCATTCAAAAGATAAATAAATCATACTAAAGCTCAGTGAATAAATAAGTGAATCTAACTCGTCACCTAAACATATATGCTAAGTTCTCAGCCTCAACAAGACTTTCTCACCATGTATCGAATATAAGTAATAATATAATATCTAACATAATATCAAATGAAGATACCTCACCACCACTTCTCCAATGGTTTTCTGATCTTCCCCAATATCGCACATTTTAAGCTATCTCTCTACAAAATATAAGCCCACTCAAAAAAATGGGCAACTAAAACATACCATGTACTCCATGCATACCATCATCTTTTCATCAACACATATCATGCACCCTATGTATCACATCACCTCATCATCAACATCCATATCTCCAGACAGTAACCGAGTAGTTTTCAGGCCTCACCACAACCCGTATGTCATGTATTATACCTCAATCCATCACATTCCATACACAACATACCTATAATAATACTTAGGATACTATATCACGAGATACATGTGTGTGAAATAACCACAATCTATTATAACCCTCTACATACATATATGGAAAATATAATTACTATGCATACCAATTTATAATACTACTAGGAGAAGATAGTGGGGAAAGAGGGGGTAGTCATCCATCTATTCCTCACCAACTTAGATGTTGGGGAAAACACCCTCCCATAGTCCATTGGGTGTCATTATCCCTACCAATATTGGGTGGGGTAGTGTATGGAATCATATATCATAAGAATATATAAAAAACTCACAACCACACTATAGAAAACAACCTAGTCTTAGAATCAACCGCAACTATCATCTCTCAGACAATCGATTGCAATTGTTAAGGACTATATATCCTATAAGTACACACACATTTCAAATATACATTCATTTAATTATTTATTTTAACATTTCATAGTTACATTAATTACCATACGAAACCCATACCATCTAGGCATAATTTCTACGGTTCCTCAAGATTTATCATTATCCTGCATTCTATTAAACACCAACCCTATGGGTTAAATTATTTAGCTTTAATTATATTTCCATAATTCTAGGTACTCTAGGACTTGTATTAAGCTATCATAAAAGATGCATAAACCATGAACAACCATGAACATCTAGTAGTGGGGAAAAGAAAGTAGAAACAAGCTACCCGACCATCCAACCTTTAAGTCGATTCATTATTAAGAAATCATCTTAGATTACAACACATCAACAATGGATAAGCCCATCTTTAACCTATTTCATCAGTCTTGGTTCCATCCCCAAAACCACTAAGCATATCACCATGCATACTTCCATCATAGGCTCCAACTACTGCCACAAACCTGGGCCTCACTGCCCATTCTCATGAAACCATCATATATCCCTGGCTCACATCATGTCGCATAGCAAGATTCCACATCTAGAGAAATCACACAAGGTAGTAAGTAAAAAACATATAATCAACATGGAATTTAATCTCTAAGACCAATGGATCCAACCTTCATAAGCATACAAACTCACTTAACCCCAAACAATTTTTTTATCAAACAAATAATTCATTACCATCTTGGATTAACCAATTCATTTATCATAGGTTACAACCACAAGAAACCCAAGGCATAAAATATCAAAATATATAAGATATATAAACATGATTTCAAGCACAACTTCTAGATTAATTAAACTATAAGTAAGAACAAAATTCGATTTACATTCCTCTTTGTTATTTTTACAACAATCATGACCAATTTTATGTTTTTTATCCAATTTTCAAGAACAAAAAACATGATAAACCATAACATAAACATAGACAACACACTATCTAGAAAAAAAGAGGCAAACTATTAACACGATGGAAACAAATTTGATCACTACAACCAAAACTAAGATTCATTATTTAATCCAGTTTAATATTTATTAAGGTTAATTCCACCATTACTCAAAGAGATAAAGCATTATAACTTTTTAATTACACATAAAACTAGAGAAGCAACAAATCCCCTACCTCAATTTAGAAGTTAAACATACTTTAAGTAAGAATGTACGATTGAAGATCAACCACCACCGAAAGAAACACCACCAAGTTGGAGGAAGACTAGCCAGAACATAACATCCACATTCTACAAAAAAAACACACTTAGAACTCATCCCAAAAGAGAGAGTATTTCCACAACGATCACCTTAGATAAAGGAAGGATGAAAGGAGAAAGAGAAGGGGAGGGTAACTTGATCAAGAGAACTATATTCACCATGATCCAAGTTATAATCCAAGAGGATATTATCAAAGGGAACCAAGGTGGTAGAAACAACACATACCCAGTGAAAACATCTATCAATGGAGCCTCAAGGTGATAGAACAACCCAACCATTCCCCAGATTCTATGGTGTCACGAACTAGACCAGATATCCTGGTACCCTGATACCCAAGGAAAAAATGACATAGCTCGAAGGGAATTACTGATCCCCATGGGTTAACAACTAGCACATGACATCATACAAGATAAAGGAGGGAACAAATTTTTCACAAAAAAATGGAAGATAAAGATACACATCAGTATGCTCAAAACTCCAAAGGGAGATAGTACCATAAACCAAAGAGGTATATCAAAACCCCAAAATAGTACATCATCAAAGTACTCAAGAACATAAAAGATAAAAATCAAACATCCCAAAGGAATCAACACTCCAAGCCTAAAGGATCAAGAACACCCACCTCCTCCAAGAGGCTATTTCCCTTTGCTCGGACCTGGCTGAAGAAAATCTCAAAACATCCAAAGATAAAGGTAGAGTGTGAGCTAAAAATCCCAGTAGGGTCTCACCAAGTGTTCCATAATAATGTTCCATAATAATAACCAAATCATGCTTTCAATTTAAGTAAAATAAGGAATGGTAGTACATTTTCATATTTAAGATAAAACATGCTTTAATTTCAAAATATGGAAAACACTTCAAACATGGATTAAATAAACACTTTATATAAAATAGTTTATATAAACCAATAGGCATGAGTAAATTAGTTTCACAATCAATGAAATTTATAATAAAAGCTGTCACAATAAGCATCGTGGTCATCTGCCCTATGGTATGATAATTTCTAGTTATAGGACCATCACACTCTCATATCAGTGATCATGGAAATATGTGTACACGTTTTCCCTAGGCTTAGGTTGAATAGGACTCACCAACATCCCATCGAGGATAAGATCTGCCTAACTAGATTTTTGTTAGAATTCTCATCATCAATTCGTGGCTAGGTAATAAACATCCTAGTGTGATTGACCCAAATAACCCATTAACTACCTAGGATTTCATGTGTTCAATCAATCAATCAATTTTAAAAGGTAAAATCATTTAATTTAAAAAAAATCATCATTAATAATTCAATTTCCCAGTTTTCCTTTTAAAAATTCTAATTCACTTTCAAAACCAAAACATGGGGTTTTCATCAATTTATCAATTTTCAAAAAATAAATCCAATCACACGTTTTTATTAATTCAATTTAAGCCATTTTTTTCAAAACAATTCTCAAATCACTCCACAAATTCCATCAATTTCAAAATATGCCCCAATTTCCAATTCCATTGGAATTGAGGGTTTTTAACAAAATTCCATGCCAAATCAAATTCAAATTCCAATTCACATCAAATTTATTTTTCAAAAATTAATTTAAATCAATTTCAAACAACAAGCAATTCAAGGTTTAATCAATTGATGTAGCACCCAAACATTTTATGGTATGTTTCTCTTAAAAAATACTGTATTCATTAGATAGCTTATATTTCATTAATCACTGAGCCGATGTAGAACAAAACTTGGTAACTTATAGTAGATAGCCAAAACCTAGCCATTAAACTTAAATTTTCCAGCTCTATGATTCGAATTTTAAAAATCTGACATACACGGTTGTATTCAGGATGATATTTAGGGTTTGATAGAATTAACTTAATTTTCGGTAAATAGTAACCTACCCTTATGAATAGTAACCTAAAATTATGAATAGTAACTTAACCTTATGAATATTAATATGAATCTTATGAATGGTATCGATACCCTTGAGTGTATAAATGAATTTAGGCACCTTAAAAATGAAGATGAATATTTTAAGTGTTTATATATTTTGATTAAATAATGATTTAATTAAATATTTAATTAATCATATTTAGAAAATTATTTTTGAAAAATGGACTTCATTTTTTGATTCTACACATCGAAAAATGGTTAGGGTGAAATTTTGGGATTTTTTTGAAATACTTGAATTTTTGGTGAATAGTAAAATACATTAATTTACCATATAAATACATTATACTTTAAATTAACTATTATTAGCATCATGAGTGATGTAAGCACCAAAATATAGAACTCACATGCATATATTACTATTCTTGGTCATGAAATACTCACTATTTCTTTTCTTGAGAGGAAATAATAAATTAATGATTATAATATTAAGAAAACTCCTCTCCCCTCCACTATATAAACCACCCCTCACCCCCTCTTCCTCCCACACCACTCAAGCTTCAAGACTTGCTTAAATTATTTCAAATAATATTCCCAAGCCTTATCCCCACGTCCAAGACCTACTGGTCTCACCAAAAAGCCAAAAACAAAGGCCTTAAGGAGATTCTCAAGGAGGAGTACTCAAGAGGTGAACCTTTCTTCTCTTTTCTTTCAATTTCTTTTACAAAGTTCCATTCTTTTGTTCTCCCTTATCACCTCACCTCACCCAAATGAAATGATTATTCCATTACCTTACATGCACTGTATTTTCATTGTTCTAATGGAATATTTCATCATAATCTCTCCTTTTACCCTCCTTTTATACAATAAATGCAAACACCGTCCGAGATGTGTTAATTTATCACACTCAAGGAAGACGAGTTTTCAATTTGCATTACTCTCTTCAATACTGGTCATAAAACCTTTTAAATGGTTGAAATAGTTTATAATATATGTATTTTATCTTGATTAATGTTCTGGAATCTTTAAAAATTCATAATATGGAATAATAATACAAAACAAGTTTATTGTGCACAAAACTGCCAAGCCAAATCCAAGCGTTTATTTTTAACTCATCGAATGGGTCATCCTCATGGTATATAACCAGAATAATTATAAGATCATTTATATATTTTTAATATCAATAATAATTTATATTAACAATTCTGAATGTTTAACCATATTTCAAACAAACATCCATCCATGAATACAAGTAAACAGATCATGAAAACCAAAGAAGAAAATGCTACCAAAAGAATAAAATTGAATATCTTAAACCATCAAAAAGGCCATTAATGAACCTAATAAGGTCATAAAATATCAATTAAATATTTATGAGGTTATTTAATTATTAATTAACGAAGCTAAACTTTATTATTTAGGTCGTTAAGAACAATCAAGAACACCTTCAAGCATAAGGTAAGGGATCATCTCTCTCACTTTTGTTCAAGAATATCCCCTATGTTGCGCTCTTTTATTTTTAATGCCTAATTATAGGGTATGTTTTCTCACCTCCCCAATACTTCCCTTTTGACATATAAATAATGGCATACCCCTTTACCTCTCACCAATCCCTCGCAAGAACACTCGTTACCATGCCAAAATGTTTGTAAGGGGTTTTCTCATCTCACTTTCAATTCTGTGGGATTTCCATTGTTTGCCTCTTATTTCTTATATGTGGTATAATTTTACTAAAATTTGATTTATATTATCATGATTATATTTATATTCATGGAATTCTGTGATTCATTTGGTGGTTATTAACTTTTGGTCATACGACTCAATTGATTACAATGTGGTAATGAGCTTTGTCTCAATTTTCACTTCATTGTGACTTGCTTAGTATTGTGCACCTAATCTTTATTATGTGGTGTAACTAATGCCCATTTGAGATCAATTTTCAGTTGAAATTATATTCCATTTAAATAACCATATTCTCATATCATGGATATGATTATTGTCTAAGCCGTATACCATTTTACTTACGATATTTATTTTGAATTCTGTTTTGACTGTGGAAATACTGATGAATTCATATCGTCTATTCTATACAGATAATGTAAATTCATGTTTCTCTTGTGTTGAATCTATGTATAAAGAATTATTTGGATGCAGAGGAGGGTGGGTCCTGCTACAACCCCTCGATGCATCGGTAGGTCTCATGAGACAAATCAGTTGGCGACAAACCCTTCGAGTTTGTTTCCAAAAATCAGACAGGTTTCTACCCATAAAACTAAAATGTTTCTATGGTATTATGGTATCATGTGCTAGATACATGACGTACAATTAATAATATTTCTCTTTATTCATTATCAATTATTACTATCCATGAGGTTTTCACTATGAAAAAATCTATTGATGCATTTTCATTCTCAGTTTATTAATAGCGTAAGTTTTTCATTTATTCACCATGTCATATTGATTATGTCAAATTGTTTACAATTCAGTTATTATTGATTCATGATTCCACCATTTGTAACCTTTACTGATCATTTGAGCTCACATTGTTTACTTTCAACAGGTGATGAGGAGGAGATCATTTATTGAGTTATTGTGGATGCAATCTTTTTTTTGTTATGTATCGTATTTTGTAACCTTTTCAAATGTAATTTTGAGTTACATCTATGTATCTAGTTTCTTAAAGACTACTAAACTGATCATTCCTTCGGGATTTTCATTCCTTCTAACCATTCCAATGTACTTAGTAATGCACCGACTCCAGTCTAGAGGGGTCAGGGCGTTACAGTTTCTATCAAAGGAAGTTTAGTAGAAAACTTGGAAACTAGAGTATGAAATGTATAGTTGGGAACAAATCCCTAAGGTAGTATTTGAGGATAAACGTACAAGAACTTCCTGGTATTTTGGTAAGGAATAGATTATGTGAATCTTTCTAGCAAATACATCCCTGTCTAGATACGAGCAGGTAGAGGTGGCTCTGGCATAGATGTACTTAGGAGTGAAAGCTTCGACAAGGAGTTTCAGGCTTGACCCGGGGCATCTTGGCACACAACAATATGCCTTAATACACTCTTGGTTATGAAAGTCCTGGGGGATATACTTAGGATAATTCATATTTTCTTTACAAGCCATTATAAAGGATTGAAATGTAAATTATTCTTCAAAGAAACCATTTTTATGATTATGGGATTAGCCATGCATAGGATCTCAATTTATGCTGAGTATTTTGTTAAATTAAGATTATAAATTATGATTCATACCCTAATCTAGTTTGTGCCATTATTTAGAAATGGGGTCTAATGGAAGAAGGGGAATCAATACTCGTGGGCAAGGTAGGGATATCCCCACTGAGCAAGTCAACATAGTCAATGTTGGAGCAGATCAGATCATGACCATATTGGGACAAATTACTCAGGTTATAACAAATAACCATTCCACACCTGTGTTGGATCGTTTCATGTGGTTGAAGACCCCATATTTCAGTGGGACTACTAATCCAGTGGTTGCTGAGCAATGGATCAAGTCCCTTGAAAATATATTCATGGCATTAAGATGCAATGAAAATGAAAAGGTAGTACTGGCAGTATATTGTCTCAAGGGCAATGCTGATCAATGGTGGTCCTTGATTCAGAATACCACGAAGGAAGAAGAAATAGAATATATGGAATAGAGTAATTTTAAGGAAATATTCTTCCAAAAATATTTCCCTCATGAGAAACGAACCGAAATAAAGAGGAAAATCCTTATCTTAAAGCAAAGGGAAGAAGACAATGTTGCAGAGTATGAGGCTACCTTCACAAGGCTATCCAGGTATGCCGTAGATTATGTACGTGACTCGTCAGACAATATTGATCATTTCTTTTAAGGTCTTAATCCAATTCTTCTAAGGGCACTCGATTATCAAACATTTTCATCATATGATGAAATTGTATCAAGTGCCATAAAAATGGAGAAGGAATTTACTAGATCAAATTTGTTCAAGGGAAACCAAGATAAAAAGTGGTACTCTGATAACTAAGGGAAAGGTGAAGTGCCAACGAAGAATAAGGGAACAAAAAAGTTCCCATTATGTGATAACTGTGGAAAGAATCATCTCGGGAAATGCTTAAAAGGCATGAGAATCTGCTATAAGTGTGGATAAAAGGGTCATCTATCTCATGAATGCAAGGGGAAGAAAAAATTTGATGATGTTCAATGCTATAATTTTATAGAGATCAAACACTATGAAAATGAGTGTCCTAAATGCCAAGGAAGCATGCCTCAGAAAAATCCAAGAGAGCAAGGGAGAGCTTATGCGATTACAACCGCGAAAGTTGAAGTTCCTAATGATGTGGTGGTAGGTACTTTAATTGTTTCCTCAAACTTAGCCAACAATTTATTTGATTCTGGATCATCACATTCATTTATATCTTCCCAGTTTTCCAAGAAGATTAGACATGTACAATTTGATTTAATAAAGGAGTTATCAGTCAAAAATTCTAGGGGATGCATCATTGCAACAAGGGCATGTTAACTAGTCCCCCTCGTGACACATAAATGTGCTTTAGTTATTAATCTTATCGTCATACCAATGAATGAATTTTACACAATTCTCAGTATGAATTGGCTGTCAAAATATGATGAGAAGATTTATTTCAAGAAAAAGGAAGTTACAATTTTTGAAAATGGTGTAGAATCTCTTATTTTTAGAGCAGAGACCTCGCCACCCGATTCTTATCTAGATCTTCCCCCAGTAGCTCTATTGAATGCAATTCTTGAAGAGGAAGAGAACCCAATATCTATGGGTGAGGAAAAAAAATCTTAAAATTGAATATGTGCATATAGTGCAAGAATACATTGATGTATTTCCAGAGGATTTACCTGGACATCCTCTAGAGAGGGAAATTGAGTTTTCCATTGAATTAATTCCTGGTGCAAGACGTATATCAAAGACTCCCTATAGAATGACCACTATGGAATTAGCGGAGCTAAATAAACAACTAGAGGAATTGAGTGAAAATGGATTTATTCGACCTAATGTTTCTCCATGGGGATCCCCTATCCTCTTTTTCAAGAAGAAAGATGGATCCATGAGGCTATGCATTGATTACAAGGAAATCAATGATATTACAATAAAGAATAAGTATCCTCTACCTCAGATTGATGATTTTTTTTATCAACTTCATGGAGATCAATAATTTTCAAAGATCGACCTTTGATCTAGATATCATCAGCTACGTGTGAGGAAGGAAGATATTTCTAAGACAACATTTCAAACTAGGTATGGGCATTATGAGTTTACAGTGATGAATTTTGCACTAACAAATGATCCCTCTGTTTTCATGGATTTAATGAATAGAGTTTTCAAGGAATATCTTGATAACTTTGTTATGGTATTCATCAATGATATCCTGGTATACTAAAAAATCTATGAAGACCATGAGGATCACTTGTGGGTTATTATGAAAACTCTTATAAGAAATGAATTATATGGGAAGTTTAACAAGTGTGAATTTTGGCTTTAATCAATTTCTTTTCTAGGCCATATTGTATCTAAGTATGGAATACTAGTTGATCTTGTAAAGACAAAGGCAATCCAAGAATGGCCCATGCCAATAGACATAACCGAGGTACGCAGTTTTATTGGCTTAGCAGGTTACTATCGGCGTTTCGTTCAGAATTTTGCTCGACTGGCTAACCAGCTAACCAAGCTCACACATAAAGGAGTTAAGTTTGTGTGGACAAAAGAATGTATATAATGCTTCGAGGAATTGAAAAGAAGATTGGTCAATGCTCCAATTTTGACTCTTCTATCTGGAAGTGATGGATTTGTAATATACAACGATGCATCAAAGAATGGACTGGGTT
Organism: Viscum album; assembly: GCA_963277665.1. NCBI lineage: Eukaryota > Viridiplantae > Streptophyta > Magnoliopsida > Santalales > Viscaceae > Viscum > Viscum album. The sequence goes on from OY728161.1 coordinate 1,838,407,506, forward strand.
GTGTCCTTGTGCAAAACGATAAAGTTATTTCTTATGCATCAAGATAGTTGAAGACTCATGAGAAAAATTATCCAACTCATGATCTTGAGTTATCAGCCATAATATTTTCTATGACAATATGGAGACATTATCTCTACGAAGAAAGATGTGAGATTTATATGGACCATAAGAGTTTGAAATACATTTTCACACAAAAAGAACTCAACATGAGGGAAAGGATATGGCTCGAGTTACTCAATGATTATGATTGTTCAATACACTACCACCCAAGAAAGGTGAATAAGGTTGCAGATGCATTAAGCAAGAAATATCATGGACTTCTGACTCAAATGAGGGTTGAGAGAGATCCTATATTTTTGGATCTACTAAAGATGGATATGGGAATTGTTAAGGAAGGGGAAACATCGTTTCTATTTAAAATGATTTCTAAACCATCTTTATTAGAGAAGATAAAAATCTCTCAATCTAATGATGAGAATTTGCACAAGAAAATTAATTCTGTCAAGGATGGGAGATTGGAAGACTTCATGTATGAAGAAGGAGTTCTGAAATTTGGGAATAGGTTATGTGTTCCATCAGTACCTGAGCTAAAAAGGGAATTATTAGATGATGCTCATAGCTCAAATTTCTCTATACACCCGGGTAGCACAAAGATGTATAGAGATCTGAAGGAACATTTTTGATGGGATAACATGAAGCAGGAAATTGCTGACTACGTGTTAAGGTGCCTAGTTTATCAACAAGTAAAGGTAGAGAGACAACATCCTAGAGGGGTGATGCAACCTCTACCTATTCCTTTGTGGAAGTGGGATAAAATTACGATATATTTTTTCACTTTACTACTGAGTAAACCTAGAAGGAATGATGAAATAAGGGTAATTGTTGATCATCTCACAAAATCAGCACATTTCCTTCCTACAATACAGGATTTACCACTTGAGCACCTATAAAGACTTTATATTAATGAAGTTGTAAGACTTCATGGTGAACCTCTATCGATTGTGTCTGATCAAGATCCCTGGTTTACATCAAAATTTTGGAAAAGTCTCCAGAAGGCTTTGAATACTGAGCTTCGTATGAGTACTGCTTATCCCCCCCAAACCGACGGATAGTCTGAAAGGACTATTCAAACTCTAGAAGACATGCTGAGATCATGCTCTCTTGACTTCCAAGGTATGTGGGATCAATACTTTCTATTGGTGGAATTTTCTTACAACAATAGTTTCCATTCTAGTATTCAAATGGATCCATATGAAGCGTTATATAGAAAGATATGTCTAAATCCAACTTATTGGGATGAAGTTGGTGAGAGGAAACTTATAGGCCCAGAACTTATTGAAGAGACCACGGCAAAGGTGAAAATAATCCAATCCAATATTAAAGAATCCCAAAGTAGGCAGAAGAGTTATGCTGACAACTGAAGAAAGGATTTGGAATTCCAAGTGGGAGATCATGTCTTTATGAAAGTATCTCCATGGAAGGGTGTCTTAAGGTTTGATAAGAAAGGGAAATTGATCCCCAGGTATATCAGACCATTTGAAATTTTGAAAATAATCGAAGCTGTAGATTACCATTTACCAATGCCTCCAAGTATCTCCAAATTTTATGATGTGGTCCATGTGTCATTGTTGAAGAAATACATGCCAGACCCAACACATGTACCCACCTATGAAGAAATAGAACTGGAACCTGATTTGTCATACTGTGAAAAGCTTATCGGGATTCTTGATACAAGGGAGCAGGTATTGAGAAATCGAAAAAATCGTCTAGTAAAAGTTATTTGGAGGAACCATAATATGGAGGAAGCAACATGGGAACCTTAGGATGTTATGAAGAAGAACCACCCACATCTTTTTGGTGAACTTTATACATAAAATTTTGAGGATGAAATTTCTGAAGGAGGGAATAATGTAGCACCCCAAACATTTTATGGTATGTTTTTCTTAAAAACACTATATTCATTAGATAGATTATATTTCATGAATTGCTGAGCCTCTGTAGAATAAAACTTGGTTACTTATAGGATATAGCCAAAACCTAGCCATTAAACTTAAATTTTCTAGCTCTGTGATTCAAATTTTAAAAAACTGACATACACAGTTGTGTTCAGGATGATATTTAGTGTTTGATAGAATTAACTTAATTTTCGGTGAATAGTAACCTAACCTTATGAATAGTAACCTACACTTATGAATATTAACTTACCCTTATGAATAGTAATATGACTCTTATGAATGGAATCCATACCCTTGAGTTTATAAATGAATTTAGGCACCTTAAAAATGAAGATGGATATTTTAAGTGTTTATATAGTTTGATTAAATAATGATTTAATTAAATATTTAATTAATCATATTTAGAAAATTATTTTTTAAAAATGGACTTCATTTTTTTGATTCTACACATTGAAAAATGGTTAGGGTGAAATTTTGGGATTTTTCTAAAATACTTGAATTTTTTGTGAATAGTAAAATACATTAATTTATCGTATAAATACATTATAATTTAAATTAACTATTCCTAGCATCATGAGTGATGTAAGCACCCAAATCTATAACTCACATTCATATATTACTATTATTGGTCATGAAATACTCACTATTTCTTTTCTTGAGAGGAAATAATAAATTAATGATTATAATATTAAGAAAACTCCTCTCCCCTCCACTATATAAACCACCCCTCACCCCCTCTTCCTCCCACACCACTCAAGCTTCAAGCCTTGCCTAAATTCTTAAAAATAATCTTCCCAAGCCCTTTCCCCACGTTCAAGACCTGTTGGTCTCACCAAAATTCCAAAAACAAAGTCCTTGAGGAGATTCTCAAGGAGGAGTACTCAAGAGGTGAACTTTTCTTATATTTTCTTTCAATTTATTTTACAAAGTTCCATTATTTTGTTATCCCTTCTCACATCCCCTAATCCAAATGACATGATAATTCCATTACCTTACATGTACTGTATTTTCATTTTTATAATGAAATATTTCATCATAATCTCTCTTTTCCCCTCCTTTTATACAATAAATGCAAACACCGTCCGTGATGTGTTAATTTATCACACTCAAGGAAGATGAGTTTTCAATTTTCATTACTATCTTAAATAATGGTCATGAAACCTTTTCAATGGTTGAACCAAGTCATAATATATGTATTTTATATTTATTAATGTTCTGTAATCCTTACACATTGATAATATGGAATAATAATACAAAACAAGTTTATTGTGCACAAAACCGCCAAGCCAAATCCAAGCGTTTATTTTTAACTCATCGAATGAGTCAAACTCATGGTATATAACTAGAATCATTATAAGATCATTTATATATCTTTAATTTCACTAATAATGTATATTAACAATTCTGTATGTTTAATCATATTTCAAATAAACATCTATTCATGAATACAAGTAAACAGATCATGAAAACCAAAGAAGAAAATGCTACCAAAACAATAAAATTAAATCTCTTAAACCATAAAAAAGGACATTAATGAACCTAATAAGGTTATAAAATATCAATTAAATGTTTATTAGGTTCTGTACTTATTAATTAATGAATCTAAATTTGATTATTCAGGTCGTTAAGAATAATCAAGAACACCTTCAAGCATAAGGTAAGAGATCTTCTCTCTCACTTTTGTTCAAGAATCTCCCCTATGTTGTGCTCTTTTATTTTTAATGCCTAATGACGGGGTATGTTTTTAAACCTTCACCATACTAACCTTATGACATATAAATAATGGTATACCTCTTTACCTCTCATTAATCCCTCGCAAGAACACTCGTTACCATGCCGAAATGTTTTTAAGGGGTTTTCTCATCTCACTTTCAATTCTGTGGGATTTTCATTGTTTGCCTCTTATTTATTATATGTGGTATAGTTGTACTGACATTTGATATATATTATCATGATTATATTTATATTCATGGTATTCTGTGATTCATTTGGTGGTTATTAACTTTTGGTCATACGACTCAATTGATTACAATGTGGTAATGAGCTTTGTCTCAATTTTCACTTCATTGTGACTTGCTTAGTATTGTGCACCTAATCTTTCTTATGTGGTGTACCTAATGAAAATTTGAGATCACTTTTCAATTGAAATTATATTCCACTTAAATATCCATATTCTCATATCATGGATATGATTATTGTCTAAGCCGTATACCATTTTACTTACGATATTTATTTTGAATGTTGTTTTGACTGTGGAAATATTGATGAATCTGTATCCTCTATTCTATATGGATAATGTAAATTCATGTTGCTCTTGTGTTGAATCTATGTATAAAGAATGATTTAGATTCAAAGGTAGGTGGGGCCCGCTACATCTCCTCGATACATTGATAGGTCTCATGAGACAAATTAGTTGGCGACAAACCCTTCAAGTTTGTTTCCAAAAATTAGACGAGTTTCTACCCATAAAACTAAACTGTTTTTATGGTATTATGGTATCATGTTCCAGATACATGATTTCCAATTAATAATAATTATATTTATTCATTATTAGTTATTACTATCCATGAGGTTTTCACCATGACAAAATCTATGGATGCAGTTTCATTATCAGTTTATTAATGGTGTGAGTTTTTCATTTATTCACCATGCCATATCGATTATGTCAAATTGTTTAAAATTAAGTTATTATTGATTAATGATTCTTCCATTTGTAACCCTTACTGAGAATTTGAGCTAACCCCTTTCATTTTTTACTTTCAACAGGTGATGAAGAGGAGATCATTTATTGATTTTATGTGGATGCAGTCTTTAGTTTTTGTTATGTATCGTATTTTGTAACCTTTTCTAATGTAATTTTGAGTTACATATATGTATCTAGTTTCTTCAAGACTACTAAACTAATTATTCCTTCGGGGTTTTCATTCATTCTAACCATGCTAACGTACTTAGTAATGCACCGATTCCGGTCTAGAGGGGTCGGGGCGTTACAATCGACCAATATTAAATGAAACCACCTGCCTTTATTCATGGTATCAAATCTCAACACCTGTAGCAGGATTTTTCAATGATGAATGATGATAATGGAGATCAAGAAGTCCAACCTAGATCCAAGATCCAAATAAATGAAGTTTATATCCATTGAACACATGATGATCTATCAATATATACGGAGTAAGGAAAGAGAGAGTGGGAGAAGACACATGAGAGGAGAATCACTTATTAGAGAGGGATCGAATGAGATCTTCCACACTTTGATCTGCCAAGGATTGGGTTTGGAGGTACTAAAAAGGGTTCTTGTGAGCCTTAAATACCTATGAAATTAACCTAGGTCGGTTTAGGGTTGAGTGGGATTTTAAATTAGGGCTTGAAAATTTTTAAAATATTTTTTGAAATTAAAATTTACCGCTTGCACAATTAGCTAAATAGGGTCGCATGGTTAGAAAAACCATGAACCCTAACCATGTGCCCCTCTACTGGGGTTCATGGTTTCTACTATCTGGGTGCACATTTTTTCAAACCGTATGCCAACTGTGCAAACCCTCACTGCCCAGGGTTTCATGATTTTCACTGGTGGGGTGCACAGTTTGGGAAAATTGTGCGCCAACTATGAAGAACCCAAAAAATTCCAATTTTTTTCCAAATTACACTCAAATAATAATAAAAAAATGTCCAACCAAAGAATGATCAAAAGGAGGGTTGATGATTAACTAAAAAAAATAGGATGTTATAACCTCCCCACCATAAAAACTTTTTGTCCTCAGAAATCATGTCAATAAGTTTCCATATCAAAGAGACGATGACACTACTATTTAATCAATGCCTCCCTATCCCAAGTACCATGTTAATCATAAATTTTTTTCTATAGCACAAATACCAAAGGTATTATCCTCTTATGAAGTATCTTTATCTCTGAATCAACTATCCCAACTGGATTCTCAGTCACAGATAAATCAGGTTGAACATCAAGATCCACCCAACTTAAAACATGAGACAGATCAGAAAGATATTTTCACAATTGTGATACATGGAACATGTTATATATCAAAGTCAACTTTGTAGAAAGTTCTAAATAATAAGCCACTTTACCCACCCGATCAATGACCTCAAAAAGTTCCACAAAATGAGGAGTAGTCTTCCATTGCCTCCCAAGCCACCGATGACCTAAATGGGGTGAAACATTCAAGAACACCTGAACACCAACTAAAAACTCAAATGATCTATGATGATGATCAACATAAGATTTATATAGGCTATATACCATCAAAATTCTCTATAGAATCAATTGAATATTTTCTGACGTTTCCTAGACCATGCTCAATCCAACTAAGAAACTTTCACTGATCTCCAACCAACACAACATAGATTTACATGGCCCACCATATAAGGCCTCAAAATAATACATTTGAATCAAGGACTAGTAAATATTGTTACATGAAAACTTAACTAATACCAAATGGTCATCCCAAGATACAAACATGAAGCATATCCTCAAGAATCTGTATAGCTCTCTCTGTCCAGCCATTAGTTTACAGATGGTATGTCATACTTAAACGAACCTGAGATCCTAGTGCCTCCTGGAGGCCTCTCCAAAAGAGAGAAGTAAAACGGGGATACCTATCAGAGACTATAGGATATGAAACTCCATAAAAATGAATAATCTATTTCATATAGAGATTTTAAAAATCCTCAACTTTGGTTGTATAATGGATGAGTATAAAGTGACCCAATTTGGTCAGCCTATTGATTACAACCCATATCACATTATTCTTTCTCTAGGTATGTGGAAACCCAACCAAAAAGTCCATAGAGATATCATCCCACTTCCAAGTCAGGACTAGAAGTGGATGAAGAAACTTGAAGGTTTATAATGCCCGATCTTGACCTATTGAAAATTATAGTAGTGTGAAACAAAGTTAGCGATGTCTTGTCTCATACCTGGCCACCAGAATCATCACTACATGTCATAGAACATCTTTTTGTTTCCTAGGTGCACAACCCACTTTGAATTATGAAAATAACCCATAACAACTTTTCTCATAGGAAATGGAACAACGTACTGGTTCTAAAAACATAGGATACCTCCATGAAGAATGACCACTCAATTATGGTCTCCCCACCATAAAGAGAGTATATAATTCTACAGAATTCATCATCAACCTGCTGTTCCTAAAGAATCATCTCAAGAAGAGTGAAGGTTAACTGAACACTAGCCAAGACAACCTCAAACTCTATTCCCCAAACTCCTATATGCAACTGTGAAAAAAGAGACATCAAGTTCCACTCTTTTGATGGTTCTTTCATGGAATGGATTGGAATTTTTCCACTCAAATAATCTGCAATGACATTCCATTTCCCTGGGGTATAGGTGATTCCAAAATCAAAAGACTGTAGGTACTCCACCCAACACCTTTGGCGGAGATTCAAATATTTTTTAGAGAATATATAACTCAAAATATTGTAGTTAGAATACATGGTAAACCTTTCTATGAAAAGGTAATGTTTCTAACTCTTAAGAGCATGTATCACGATTGCGAGTTCAAGATCATGGGTCAGATAATTCTTCTCATGTTTCCTAACACTACAAAAAAAGTACTGCTTAGTGGTGGTTTATTAGTGGTGGTTCTATTATCCTTCATGGAATAAATCTAGTTAAAAAAATATATAATTTAACAGAAGTTTAATCAAACTGCCACTATATATATATATATATATATATATATTAACAATAAGTAGTAGTTTCAATTGAACCACCACTAAATGTTATAAAAAACCCCTGATTCCTCCTCCTCTCCCCTCCCTGGCGGAAACCCTGCCCCCGCCACCTCATTGATGACCCCTGTCCCCCAACCCTCCTAACTACCTCTATCCTCAGTAGTGACCCCGACCCCCACGAGCCCCCTCTCGGTTCCCCTCTTTGAAAGCGACACAGAACCTCCCTCCAACCTCCCTCTCCCCGGCTAGGTTTCACTCCTCAACGATGACATAGAATCCCCCCTCCGACCTCCCTCTCCCCGTCTCAAATCCCCTTAGAGGAGGAAATGCATAACCCCCATAAAGGTTGAATCATACTTCCCATAATCACCCTAAATCTATTATTCCTCAAGGGGATTATTTTCTTATAATTTCTATCTACAGTTCTGATTTTATGTATACATGGTATTAGATTACATTTTATTGGTTAGTGAATAGGTAATTGTAGTTGTGTCCTTTTGCAGTTTATCCTAGAGAAATCCCTCATAGGGAGTTTATTTCTATACAAAATAGAGTACGATGGTTTAAGGTGTTATGGGTATGGCCTTGGTTATCACACTGATATGATATTCATTCTTTGGATTAATTAGATATATATCATTTGACATATGATTCCATATAATAGAGAAAAAGGTTGATTATACAACTACAATATTCATAAATTGGGAATATTTGAGGGATAATATGATTCACCCCTTTCACATTAATTATAACTCATCATTATTTCATTAGAATTCCTCTAATTAATCCATAGAAGCTTTTAAATTAGAAATAGAAACACTATGTATAGCCTGAACATATGATGTTCTCTGGGGTGCATCCTCTATAGTGGTAGAAAGGGGTGTGTTATCTTTTAAAACCATCGTAGACATATAGAGTAGAATATTTTAGGTATGCATGACATATCATGAGCTCATATATAGTTGAATATTTTTGTAACAACAATTTTCCTACGAAAACACATTTCATTATATATATAATTTTTTATTATAAAGATTATCAAATTTAATTTTATAAAACAAACATCATTTTTAATCCAATATGTCAATGTTATCTTATGAATAATTTTTCATAATTTTCATAAATAATTGTTTTGTAGCTAAATAGTGAAAAAATACCAATTTTTTCTAAAACATTTACTTTCATTACATTACTATAATGGAAGAATGGATTAAATTCTTTCAAATCATTTTTAAATTATATATATATATATAATAAATCAAAAAATATAATTTTTTGTATTTATAAAACACTTGTATATAATTTCTCAAATATATGTAATATTTTAATCAAAATACTGATTTAGTCGATTAAATTAAAAATTAGTTTTCTTCACCTATTGAAATTATATCCATAAAATTTATATTTTATTTTAGATCAATATTATCATATTATGTAATAATTATAGTGTATTTTTTGGGAATAAATTTATAATTACTATGATTAATGTTGATGACCATGATAATGATAAAAATATTATTTTCGACGATTTTTTTTATTAATTTTTTATAACATTTAACTAATAAATTAGATTAATCTATTTTAGATAATGACACTATAATGATGTTTAAAAATATATATGATTATATTAACAAACATTTTATTAGTAATCCATGTAGTATAACATTAATAAAAAAATAGTAAAAATATAATTTTTCTATAGAAAATAGTTTTCAAATATATAAAATGTTTTATTTTAAATGTATGCTTAATCATGATTATAAATTTAATTACATTAAATTCATAAAAATGAAGGACAAACACACACAAAATTTATTTAGAGGGGTTATTTTATATGTTTAGTAAAACATAATTTATATAGGTAAAAACATGTTATCGTAGTAAAAGTAAAAACAAGTAAAAAGTAAATATATAAGAACAAATAATTTTTTATTTACCAAGAAATACACTTCATCTTCCAAATCTCAATTTAGGAATACATATTTGATATATTTTAGAACATTCATGGGTTTCCTTTTTTCTAAAATGTGGTGGTCATATAATTTATTTCATTATTCATCTATGTTTGTGAGAAATAATAATTTATTTGATTCATGTTTTTATATTAGAATTTTATTAAGAAAAAGTTAATTATTTGATCCATCCCATTTTCCTTTATAGTTGTTATAAAAGATTCAATGGATATGTTAGGTGATATTTAATTTTGATTGTACCTATTTAATTAAACATTTATATCTTTATATCTGAATTTACAGGGAGAATACAATCCAATACCAATGGATAAAAGTTGGATTAATTTACCTCAAAACGTACCTCAACATGCTAAGGGTTTGGAAGACTTTTTAGATTTTTCAATTTCAAACCAATCAGTGGATGGTAGAATAAAATATCCATATCCTAATTGTAAATTAAAGTAATGGTTGAATTGAAATGAAGTATACGATCATTTGATATTGAAACAGTTTCCTACTCGATATGTTTTTTGGATTTTTCATGGTGAATAAAATGTTATGGAAATTCAAAATAATGAAAATACTAACAAAGAAATAACAAGTGACCCGATAGAGGATAATTCAGTACGAAATTTTTTAAATGATTCATTTGGTTTTGAAGAACACAATGCCCAATATTTAAATAGATCAATAGAACCTTAAGTTGATCTTGAGTAGGTTAATATTGATCATAACTTCATTGACCAAAAAAATTATTTTTATTAATTAGTTGAAGACAGACAACAAGAACTGTATGAAGGGTGTTCCAAGTATTCAAAGTTGTATTTTATACTTAAATTGTATCATATCAAGTGTCTCTTTGTAATTACTGACAAATAAATGTCCATGATTTTAGATTTTCTTCATGGTGCATTTAGTGAATCTAAGATCCCTACATCATTCTATGAGATGAATAAAGTCATAAAAAAATTATACTTGATTGTACAAAGATACATGCGTGCCCTAATGATTGCATGCTTTAATGGGGAGAATATTCTGATAAAGATGAATGCACAAGATTCCATACAATAATATGGATGTCAATGATAAACAATGAGAGTATAAATCAATGCAACTCTAGGAAGAAATAGGAGAAGAAAACTCTTGCAAAGGTATTGTGTTACTTTCCTCTGAAATAATTCTTGTAAATATTATTCATGTCATCTAAAGACTGTATACGACATGAATTAGCTTTCTCATGATAGTAATGATGGCTTGATGAGACATCCAAAAGATTCAACATCATGGAATATATTTGATTCTCTATATCAAGATTTTTCTTTGGATCATAGGAATGTATATTTAGGATTGGCTTCTGATGGTTTTAACCCTTTTGGTACTTTAAGTACTAATTATAGAATTTGGATAGTTGTTTGATCCCTTATAATCTACCTCTATGGATGTGTATGAAGAAGAATTATTTGATTATTTTGATGATTAGTTTAGGAAAGGAAATGCCTATAAATGACATTGATGCATACTTTCAACCTCTAATTAAATAATTATGAGAATTATGGGATGATGGCGTGGAAACACATGATGCTTCAATGAGACAAATATTCAAAATGCATGCTGCTTTAATGTGGAAAATTAGTGAATTTCTTAGACTAGGAAATTTATCTGGTTGGAACACTTATACTGGTTTGGAATGTCTAGTTTTTAATTTTCATTTTGAACCTCAATAATTACCTTACAGCAAAAAATGGTGTTTTATGTGTCATCATCAATTTCTTGATGCTTCTCATAAATTTAGGTTTAACAAGACATGATTAAATGGAGATATTGAAATGATAAAGTCACCAAAAGTGTTATATGGTTCAAAAAATCTTGGGATAATTAACAAATTTCACTGAGGAATTTGGAAAATGTCATCAGTTTAAAGAAGGGGGAAAATGGTATGAGGTACAATATCTGAAGAATCTAGAAGACAACAATAGAAGAAAAATAGTATTTTTTTTTAAAACTTTCTTATTGAGAGTTTAATTTGATACATCATAATCTTGACGTAATGCATATTAAGAAGAACGTCTGTGACAATGTAATTTTTACAGTGCTTAAGGAGCAGAGTAAATCTAAGGACCGCCTTAATGATCATAAGGATTTGGATTCAATGAATATAAGGCATGGTTTGTGGTAAAATGAGAAGGGTAAGTATCCTTCAACTATTTTTACAATGAAAAATCATGAGAAACATGTATTCCTTCAAAATTTAAATAATGTAAAAGTGCCATATGGATATTCAAGAAACATATCAAGGGGAATTGACTTAAAACATCGAAATTTACATGGATTGAAAAGTTACAACTCACATATTTTGATTGATAAGTTGTTACCATTGGATTTTTATAATACTTTACTTGAAAAAGTAAATGTAGTTCTAGTTGAGTTTTGCACCTTTTTAATAGAGTTTTCTGAAAAAACTATAAATCTAGATGAGATTTATAAAATTCAATAAAGAATTGTTTTGATACTATGTCATTTGGAGATGTTATTTCCCCCTTCATTCTTCATAGTCATGATTTATTTGACTATTCATTTGGTTGAAGAAGATAAAAATAGTGGATCTGTACACTATCGATGGATGTATCCAAATAATAGGTATGTTGATATTATTTTTATTTTCATTGGTGAATTTTATTTTATCAAATCATTACGTAATTTTTTTAATATGCTTCTTATTTTTTTCATCAGGTACTTAGGTCATTTGAAATCATATGTGAGGAATAAAGCTCAACTAAAAGACTCTATTACTAAAGGTTACATAGCCAAACAGTTCTTAACCTTCTGTTCTAGGTATTTGTATGGGATTGAGACTATATTCAATCATGTTGGATGCGCTGGCGACATATCCACTAATTATCATTCTAAAAATCAGTCATCGGTATTTCCAATGATTAGATGACTAATTAGAAAGGGGTCAAATTTTATACTGACTAAATTGGAGTTTCTATAATCACATAGATATGTGCTACTCAATAGTGTTATTGTAGACCCATTAGTTGAAGAATTGTGACTACAAACAAATAGGTGACTACGGGGTCGAGATCAGAATGAGATGGAATTAAAAAAAACTATTAATAAGGAGATTTTAGAATGGTTTGTCCATTATGTAAGTATATACTCATATTCATATTATTGATATGTAATTATTTTGTCTATGTTAAAAGAAACACCTTATATTTTTTTTCTAGATAATGAATTTTGACAATTGAGCTAAAATATCGAATGATTTGAAGTTTTTAGCTCGAAGTCCTCTAAGTAAAACTAAGATATTCGATGCCTATAATTTTCATGGCTTTAGGTTTCATACAATTTATCATGAATAAGACTTCAAAACTCAAAATAGTGGTGTATTTACACTTTTAGAGGTGGGATACTATGGAAAGATTAATGATATAATTGAAATAAACTATCATGTCTAGTTTTCAGTTCTCTTATTCCAATTCAAGTGGGTAAACATTGATAGGGGTATAATGAATGATTATTTAAATTTTACTTTTGTTAACTTCTCTTTCTTGATGGATACCGGTGAGTGTGTAGATAATGATTTATTTATCTTAGCTTCATAAGTGAAGATGGTTTATTATGTGTATGATGAAATGTATGAAGGTTGGAGTGTTACTCTATACTTAAAGTATAGAGACTTATATGATATGGGTGATGAAGAAAAATTGGTGCTTTGTGAAAGTGGACCACATCAACCAAAAAATATTGAACAGTTTTTTCCTGAAAATATCGAAGCAGTAGAATTTGCAAGAGAGGGTGAAAATGAAGGAATTGTCACAATGGAGGTTGATAATAATTAAGATAATGAATATGAAGATAATTTAATGTATAAATTAGTAATGAAAATATATTACAATTTATCATTGATAAGTGTTTCATACATATATATTTTGTTCTAGTTTTTATTTTATTTTTATAAAAATCTTTTAGTTTTGATTTTTTTATACATTTAATATAACTTAACCATTTAAAATGTAGGAATTACAAGAACAAAAAAATTTTAAGATCCTAGCTGATTAGCATCTCAAAGCACGCCGCCACTACTATTATCTTCTATGGATCCTAGTGATTTTTTTTGTACCCGAGACTACTAGTGAGCTGGCCATTTCCTCAGATGTCATTGGTAGCCCACCACCTGATTCACCTTTGATGATGGAGTAGTTGGCCACCCCTCCATCTAGGGGATATTGGCGAGTTACTGTTACTGGTATGTATGTCATTTTTAAAAAAAACTTTATATTTTATTATTTGTTTAATTTATTTGTCAAACAGATAAAGACAACCATAGAATGGATATAGATATGAACACAACATATGTATGGGACTTTAAGTAATTCAAGATTATCATTCCATTTGACGAGTTCAAGGTGCCTACCAGTGATGCTACTAGAATCTATGGGCAGATTCTTGAGAAGCTTACTTACGAGACGATGATCTTTCCCATCAATTATAAATATTGGAGGCATATTCCTACATCTTGTAAAAATGAGTTCTTTGGCACTCATGTAAAGGTAACATTAATTTAATATTCCTTGATAACCAATTTAACATACATGAGTAAAATTTTATAATATACTTATAAAGTGTTATGTTTTTTTATTTTTAGATGTTTTTTCATTTTGATGTCCTTGACTTTGTTTAACACCCATGGAATTTGAAAAATTTGGGCAAAAAATGGAAAGATTTTAAATGGAGATTATGGCATGAGTTTAATGACACTTCTCTAAGATTATGATAGATGTATGAGAAAGTGCCTGAAGGCATTTATCATGAGCAATGGAAGCTCTTTGTCGATATCAACAGAGATGAATCTCATGAGGTAATTTCATATTTCACCATATCTTAATAGCATAAACACAATAAAATTATAATTCTTATTAATATTTCTATTTTTGTAGGAATTATCTAAAAAAATACTATGAATCATGAGAATCAAGTCATTCCTCACATTGTTGGGTCTCATATTTTTTCGAGAAAACAATTTTGGTTTTTATTTTATTCATTATCATTTATATCATTTTATTATAACTCATGGTTTTCCCTAACATGTTTATATTTTTTAATAAATCTAATGAATTAGATCACTCTGTTGGCTGAATAGAGACATGGTTTAAAGTGAATAAGAAACCCAATTAAAGTTTTGTAAATAACCCTACGAAAGATGTTGGAGTAAGTAATTTTCATTACCATTTCATATTATTAATTAGATAATATTATGAAGTTAGGATATTTTAAAAAAATCATTATTAATATTTTTTTATTAATAGGTTGAAATTCAAGAAGTATGGGATACGAACCCTTTACAATCATCATCAGTTTCCTATAACGATTCAGTTGGAATATTTTTAGGGAAGGAGCATCTTGGACGTGTACAGGGGATGGGTTCTGGGCCTACTCTATCAACTATATTTGGTAGGATGACATCATCTATTATTACTACACCCGTTGGGGGTTTGAGTAATTACATTGATCATGAATCAAAAATAAAAAATTCAAGATTGAAAGAAAAAGTGAAAGAACAAGACTCTTATATGAAAACATAGGATTGGTGGCAGTTACAAATGGAAAATGTTTTAGTTTCTGTATTTCAATGGATGAATGGAACGATCCCCTAGGAAATTTCTAGCCTTATAGCTCATCCCACCGAGGTAAATTATAAATTCCATAGATCATTCACACATTTTCAAAGAACATATACAACATCCATAAATAAAACTAAAATGAAAATTTTATATAGAAAACACATATTTTGAGTCATACTGACCACATATTATGTCAGATTTATGTGTGGTTGATTCCTACATATCAAAAATAAATTATAGATCATTATACATAAGTTTGAAAATAATATGAGATTTTTTTCTTGGTTTTGACTCAGTAAACACTTCTTAAAGGTACAAAATCCCTTAAAAAAGTGTTGAGGGGTTAAAACCTAGAAACTAACATTAGATTTCCCTGAAATTAGGGGACATAGACCATAAATTTAATTGTGAAATTTAGTAATTGAAGACATGTTATTCCAAATTATAGTTTTCCCTGGATGGATGTAAACACATTTTTAGTGTTTTAAAACACTAAAATGTGAGTAGAACTGTCAAAACCATATAAAACAACCTTATATTGATGAGAAATCATCGAAAAACCACTGTTTAGTTTTTTTTAACATGTATATGTAGAAAACACATCAATTTGACATGCGGTGTGGCTGAAATGAATTAGTAAACACTTCTTAATGGTACAAAAGCATTTAAAAACAAGTGTTGAGGGGTAAAAACTAGAAAAATGATGTTGGATTACCCTGAAATAAGGGGAAACCACCCCTATAATGAATTTTGAAATTTAGGAACTGATAACATGTCATTTCGAATTATAGTTTTCTTAGGATGGCCTTGAACACGTATTTAGTGTTTTAAAATAATAAAACGTGCATGGAAAATTCAAAACCATATAAAAAGACCTCATATTGATGTGAAATCATTATAAAACCATTGATGAGTTTATTTTGATGTGTACATCCAGATAACACATCAATCTGACATTTGGTGTGGTCAGAATTATTCAGTAAACACTTCTTAAAGGTAAAAAAGCCTTTAAAAACAAGTGTCATGGGTCAAAAACTAGGAAAATGATGTTGGATTGCCCTGAATTCAATGTAAAATACCATATATTTAATTGTAAAATATAGGAACTAAAAACATATCACTTCGAATTATGGTTTGTCTAGTATGGATGTAAATACATTTTTAGCGTTTTAAAACACTAAAACATGTGTGGAACAGTAAAAAGCATAGAAAAGACCTCACATTGATGTGGAATCATTGAAAAACCATCTATTATATTTTGTGACATGTACTCATAGAAAACACATCAATATTACATGTGGTGTGGTTAGAATTACCCGATAAACACTTTATAAAGGTACAAAAGCCATTAAAAACAAGTGTTGAGGGGTTAAAACTAGGAAAATGGTGTTAAATTTCACAAAAGTTAGGAGAAAATGACCATAAATATAATTGTGAAATATAAGAATTGGTGAAACATCATTCCGAATTCAGGTTTTTCTAGGATGGACATAATTGCTTTTTTAGTGTTTTAAAACACTAAAACATGTGTGGAATGGTCAAAATCAAAGAAAATGACCTCATATTGATGTGGAATTATTTCAAAATTACTGTAGAATTGTTTTTGACATGTACGCATAGAAAACATGTCAATCTTGTAAGGATCCGACCCCAGTTGCCTGGAGCCGGTGCCTTATTACATTACATTGGAATAATTACAAGAAATTCATATCCTAAAGGAACAAATAGTTTAGTAGATTTGGAAATCTAGATAAATACATAAGTTCAACATTACAACTTGAAATTAAATAAAACATATAAGTTTTATTGGGAACATCCACAACTATATGTTTATCCCTACATGTCATTCATAATAAACTTCTTCATGTCCTAAGAAAATGAAAAATAAGAAAGGGGTGATCTCAAACTCTTAGTAAGGGTAAACAATATAGCAGGAGATATCATAAATATAAACATTAATCATGGTGAATAATTGAAAACACATGTCTTTAAAAATAATAAACTTGAACACATTATGGCAAGAATATGATTTGAGTAAATATTTCCACAATAAAACATAATCATGGGTATTATACTAGTCAAATAACCACATGAATTATGAATTTCTAGATTCATAATGAGGTAAATGAATATGATGGAAATTATGAAACATACCGTCAAGTTCGTGGATAAGACTTCTAAAAATTATTAAGGCCTCAGCCAAAACCATATCTAAAAATGGGTAAGGGCTCGACCAAGTCCATATCTATTTGTCTCATGAGACTTACCGATGCATCAAGGGGCTATAGCAGGACCCACCCATTGCATAATAAGTCCAATGCATTCCTCATATGAATAGGGATAAACATAAACAATATATACATTCACATTGAAACTAACATATGAAACATAAATAACTTTCCTCGAACATTAAGCACAAACACTAACCATTCAGAGTAAAATGGTGAATGGTTTTAAGATAACACCTCCACAGTAAAAATAATCATAAATCATTCAATTAAATATGGCATATTATATCATAAATATTAATACCAATAATACATAATAATTAACAGGAGTGTTGAAATAGGTGAAGATACTCTTATGAAATCATCGAGTAATTCTTGAGATAAATACTCTTTTACTTTGAAAAGAAGAGTTCTTTTGGAAAAATATTTGTATAAAAACAGAAGCGAAATAAGATGACATTTTAATAATAAAATTAGTTATTTTAGAAAAATATTTTTTTCTAAAAACATATTATAGATTTCCCTTTAAAATAGGTAAGAATTTGAGAAATTCCCTTGAATCGGGATTGTATTTGAGGAAGAATTTTGGAAAGATCCTTTTAAAACATATAAATACCCATAAATAAAGGTATGATTCTGGTTGGAACAAATATATAGAACATTAAAATAGAAATTATAAGGATTACATATGAATGAATAAGAATTTAATTGAGGTAAGTAGATAATAAAAGTAACCCGAATGAAAATGGAGGTTCGAGTGGAAAACCCCTACCTTAAGTCCAAAGGTGTTCCTTAATTGATCTTAATGAGTTGAATAATAAAATTTAATTTAATAAATTAATGGTTTCATAACCTCCTCTACATTTAATTGATTTATTATAACCTTTTTAGGTTCATTCATGTCCTTTTGATGGGTTAAGATATTCAATTTCATTGTTTGGGAGTGTTTTCTTCCTTGATTTTCATGACTGGTTTACTTATATTCATGTATGAATAAACATGTAGAATGAGAATGGTTGTAAAAAATAGAAGTTGTATGTTATTAGTTAACAAACATAATATTACATGGTTATAAATTTTTTTTGGTTATTGGGAGTGAAGATGAATCATTATATAAAACTTTAATGACAGTTGTTTGGGTTAATTGGCGGTTCTTGATCACAATGAACTCATTTTTGATTTATAAATTAATATCACATGTAAAAAAGGATTTCATAAACTTAAATAAGTTATAATAAATATATTATAGTCTTTTAAACCATAAAAATGGTTTCATGACTATAATTTAATATGGTAGTAGAAATTGAAGACCCGTCGTCCTTGAATGTGATAAATTAACACATCTTGGATAGTGTTTTCATTTCTAGTATAAAAGAAGGGGAAAAGAGACATGATGAAGAACTATTAATTTATCATAAAAAAATTCTAGTAAATTTAAGATACCGAATTCATCACAAAATTTTGATGAAAGGAGGTTAGAAAAGAAAAATAAAAGAAAGGAACTTGAAATAAAAGAAATGAAAAGAGGAATTTACCTCTTGAAGTAATCTTCCTTAAAGCCTCTTTAGAAAAGATTTTTTGGTCTTTTTATGAGACCAAGGGATGATGGACGTGGGGGAGGAGCTTGGGAGGATATTTTGGTAGAATTTAGACAAGTCACAAGGCTTGAGGGTAGTGAAGACAAGAGGGAGTGAGGGGGTTTTTATAGAGGAGAGAAGGGTTTCCCCATTATTTTAATCATTATTTTATTATTTTTCCAAATACAACCAATAGTATTGATTTTTGTGACCAAGAATATTAATATGTTCACGAGAGTTCAAACCAAGTGTTCTTATATCACCCATGATTCTAAGAATAGTGAATTTAACTGATAATGTATATATACAGTAAATTACCATATTTTACTATTCATAAAAAAATTGAGTATTTCATAAAAATCCCAAAAATTCACCCTAACCATTTTTCAACGTGTAGAATTCAAAAATGAACTCCATTTTTGAAAATAATTTTCTAAATATTATTAATTTAATTTTAAAATAAAATCACAATTTATTTGAAAAATAACAATTTTGAAACTATAATTCGTTTTATATCACCTTGAAAAATTAATCAAGATCTCATTATATTATAAACTTAAGACAATAAAATAATAATATGATTTACTATTCATAAGGGTCATATTACTACTCATATTACTATTCATAAGGGTATGTTACTATTCACCAAAAATTAAGTTTGTCTTATCAGACTCTAAATATCTTACTGAACGCAACCATGTATGTTAGTTTTTTGAAATTCAAATCACAGAGGTGGAATTTTTTTTACTGGATAAGTTATAACAAAGTGGTGTTTTGTAGAGACTCAATGTTTCATGCATTCAATATTAAATTTATTTTCAAAATCTTGGGGTGTTACATTATCCCCTCCTTACTAAAATTTTGTCCTCAAAATTACCAGAATGTTACCACACAAAAATATTTGGTTAGTTATTCATCATAAGCTCCTCAGGATCCCATGTTTCCTCTTTGATTTTATGATTTTTCCAAAGTATATTTACCAGTTGAGTCATATGATTCCTTAAAACTTATTCTTTAGTGTCTAGAATCTGGATAGGCTCTTCATAGTAAGATATGTTAGGTTTTAATTATATACCTTCAGAAGTGAGGACATGTGTTGGGTATGGTATGTACTTTCTCATCAATGAGACATGGAACACATCGTGTACTTTATAAAGGTTATGTGGCATAACAAAATGATATGAAACATCTCCAATTCTCTCTAGAATTTATAAAGGGTCTATGTTCTGAGGGCTCAATTTCCCTTCCCAAATATTATGACACCCTTCCATGGAGATAATTTCTAGAAAACATGATCTCCCACTTGAAACTCCAAATACTTCCTTCAATTATCATCATCATCATCATGTAGATATTTATTCAAAGAAAAAACAAGAGAGGAGTGGGTTCAGCCCTTGGAACCCTTGGATCCAAGAGACTGAAATAAGGAGGTCTAAAATGATGAAGCCCAAGAGAATCCCCACTAATCAGATTAACCCCCTTAGGCTTCAAGCTAACCACAATATGTAAGAAAATATTCTCAGAACCAGGGACATCCAATGAGGCCAAGTAATCAGCTACTTTGTTCCCCTCCCGCCAAGTGTGCACCACTTGAGTGGTGTTGTTGAGAAGTCTTTGACACTTTCTAATAATGTAGTTGATCTAACAGGGGGAGACGACAGAGTCATGCAAGGAGTTGTGCACTAACAATGAATCATTTTTAACTTCAAAGATGTCCAAATTCCTTTGGCTGCATAAGGTGAGTCCTATGAGAAGCACCATGTCCTTTGAGCTGCTTTGATACAGCCTTGAATAGTCTTTACCTTCACTGTTGTTTCCTCCACAAGATCTGGGCCCACAAACTTCCTTTCTCCAACTTCATCCCAATAAGTTGGTGTACGACATCTCTTTCCGTACAATGCTTCATATGGTACCATTTGAATACTTGAATGGAAACTATTATTTTAGGAAAACTCCACTAAAGGTAAATATTTATCCCACATACCTTGAAAGTCAAGTGAACATGATCTCAACATGTCCTCTAAGGTTTGTATTGTCCTTTCTGATTTCTCATCAGTTTGTGGGTGATAAGCAGTACTCAATCAAAGCTCAGTATCCAATGATTTCCGAATAATTTCCATAATTTTTATGTAAAGCATGGATCACGATCAGAAACAATTGAGAGAGGTGCTCCAAAAAGTCTCACAATTTCATTGATATAGAGTCTTGCTAGGCACTCTAGTGGAAAATCCTCCCTTATAGCGAGGAAATGTGCAGATTTTGTAAGTCGATCCACAATTACCCATATTGCATCATTCTTTCTTGGAGTTTTGGGTAATCTAGTGACAAAATCTATGGTGATGTCATTACATTTCCATGTAGGAATAGGTAGAGGTTTCATGACTTCTCCAGGATGTTGTCATTAGACCTTCACTTGTTGATAGACTAAACATCATGATACATAATAAAAAATTTCCCTCTTCATGTTATCCCACAAAAAATTTTCTTTCAAATATTTATACATTTTAATTTTAATAGGGTGTATAGAGAAATTTGAGCTATGAGAATCATCCAATAACTCCCTTTTCAGCTCGGGTAGATAGGGAACACATAGCCTCTTCCAAAATTTCAGAATTCCATCTTCACACATAAAGTCATCCAACTTCCCATCTTTCATAGCATTAATTTTATTTTGAAGATTCTTGTCATCAAATTGTGAAGTTTTAATTATTTCCAATAAATATGTTTGGGAAACCATTTGAAAAAGTAGTAATGTTTCATTTTCTTTGATAATTCCCATATTCACCCTCACTAGATCCATGTACAAAGTATCCTTGTTAATCCTCATTTTTTTGAGAACACCACATTCCTAATCAATGAATCATCTACCTTGTTTGCCTTTCCTGGGTGGTAGTGTATGAAAAAATCATAATCCTTGAGTAGTTTGAGCCATCGCCTTTACCTCATGTTGAGTTCTTTCTGTAAGAAGATATATTTTACACTCTTATAATCTGTATATATCTCACATTTTTCACCATATAGATAATGTATCCATATCTTCAGAGAAAATATTACCACTACTAATTCAAGACCATGAGTATGATAGTTTTGTACATGAATTTTAACCTCCTTGATGCGTAGGAAATAACTTTATCATTCTGCATAAAGATACAACCAAGTAATTTCTTTGATTCATCACTATAGATCACAAACCCCCATCATTCCCTGATGGTAGAGTTAGGGTTAGATCATTCACTAATATCCTCTCCAATTCTTTGAAACAGTCCTCACATTATTTTGTCCATACGAACTTAACCCCTTTATGTGTAAGCTTAGTTATTGGGTTGGCTAAATGGGAAAAGTTCTGAACAAAATGCTGATAATAACCTGCTAAACCAATAAAAATACGTACCTTAGTTATGTTTGTTGGGGTAGTACATTCTTTCACATCCTTTGTCTTCACAAGATCAAAATATATTCCATCATTAGAGAAAATGTATCCAAGAAAGGAAACTGATTGAAGCCAAAATTCACACTTGCTAAACTTCCCATATAATTCATTTCTTCTAAGAGTATTCAGAATAGTGCGTAAGTGATTTTCATGTTCCTAATATATTTTTTAGTATACCAAGATATCATCAATAAACACCACCACAAATTCATCAAGATATTCCTTGAAAACTATATTCATTAGATCCATTAAAATAGAGGGTGCATTAGTCATTCCAAAAATAATTACTGTAAAATTGCAATGCCCATACCTGGTTTGAAATACTATCATTGGAATATCTTCCTTCCTCGCATGCAATTGATGATATCCAGATCTAAGATCAATCTTCAAAAAATATTGGTCTCCATGAAGTTGATCAAATAAATCATCAATCCCAGGTAGGGGATACTTGTTCTTTATTGTTATAGCATTGATCTCCCAGTAGTCAATGAAAAACCTCATAGATCCATATTTCTTATTAATAAAAAGAATAGGGGCTCCACTTGGAGAAACACTAGGGAGAATAAATCCTTTATCACTCAATTCCTCTAGTTGTTTCTTCAGTTCCACCAATTTCACAGTGTCCATTCTATATGGTGTCTTTGATATGGGCCTTGAATCAAGAATTAAGTTAATGGAAAACTCAATTTCCTTCTATAGAGGATGTCCAGGTAAATCCTTTGGAAACACATCAACATATTCTTGCACAATAGATACGTCCTCTAGTTGAACATTCATTTCCTCACCCATATCTATTTCATTCCCTTACTTCTCAAAAATTGAATTTAGTAGAACTACTGGGGGTGGATCTAGATGAGAATCAGATGGTGATGTTTCTGCTCTAAAGATAAGGGATTCCACATCGTCCTCAAAAATTGTAACCTCCTTCATCTTGCAATACATTTTTGCATCATGGTTCGAAATAAAATATACAGGGAGGATTTTATAAAATTCAATCATGAGTATGAGAATAAAATTAGCAGATAAATCATGTTTATATTCTATAATGGGGACTGCATGACATAACTTTATTGTGATGATACTTCCCTTAGGAGTTTTGAAAAACACCTCCCTTATTAAATCAAATTGTAAATATCTATTTTTCTTGGAAAACTGGGAAGATATGAAAGAATGTGATGATATAGAATCAAATAAAGAATTGGATAAGTTCGAGGAAATGATTAAAGTACCTGCCACCACGTCATTTGGAACTTCAATATCCATAGGTGTGATCGCATAAGATTATCCCTACTCCATTGGACTTTTATAAGGCACGTTTCCTTGATGCTTTGGAGAGTCATTATCATAGTGTCCCATATCCCTATAATTATAACATTTAACATTAATATCTTCTTTCTTCCCCTTGAAAAAACCATCATTATGGCCTTTATGTCCATACTTTTAGTACACCCATTTTCCTTTTAAGTAGGCACCAAGGTGTTTCCTTCCACAACTATCATAGGGTGGAAATTCAGATCTTCCCTTATTACCCATTTATTTATTTCCTTTTACAGAATTTTCCACAACCCTATTCTTCTATTTCTTTCCTTTAAAGTCATAAGACTTAGGGAACTCATTTTCCATCTTGATACCATAAGAGACTATATATTCGTATGATGAGAAAGTTTGGAAGACCAACACCCACTGGAGGAATGACTTTAGGCCATCAAATAATCAATAAATCTTGACCCTTGGATTATATATATAGTCCACAACACGCCTTTCTAACATTGTGAAGTTAGCTTCATACTTTGCAACATTCCCATCTTCCTTTTGCCTTAAATTCAGAATATACCTTTCCATATCTGCTCGTTGTTCACGAGGAAAGTATTTATCTAAGAAAATTTCTTTAAATTCACTCCATTACATTTTTATATCTCTTCCTCCTCCTCTGTGTTTTAAATTAGTGACCACCATTGATTAGAATCTCTCGATAGACCTCATTTCACTTTAAAAATAAATTAAAATATTTACTTATCCCTTTTCAATTTCATGTGTTGAATATTATCTTAAATAGGTAAGTATATGTTTTCAAAGTGTTTTTCATTATATATTATTTATTTGATGTTAAAATTTATTTTGTTTGATTAGCAAAATAACAAATTTTAGGTGCAACATTCTGAATATACTCTGTGTGTTTTCTCATTTTCATTTCTTTTCTTAAATATTCTAGTTTTCATTGTAGGCAGTAGATGATGGAAGTAGGTAGTAGATTGACCGTTCATATCCATGAAACTCTTCAGAAGAAAGTTTTGATGGTTCTTAGTTTCCATGGCATGTTAAAATTTTATCAATTATTATACTATAATTCTGATTTATTATGTTTAGTTTTAATTTTTTTTTCTTTTTTGTTACAGTTGATGAGATGACATGGTCAATTTCAATTGATGAGATGATGTGGAGGCAGACATATGCAGTGGAGGTCATGACGTGGATGTATATTGGGAATGGGTTGTTGGACATATTTTATATGTATATGTTGATGACTGAGGTATTGGTTGATAGATATATGGGTTGACTGAGACGGAGGTTATGATGATTGTGGATGTTTGTATATATGAATGTGGATGTATGATGTATGTATGATGAGTTTATCATATATTCATGTTTTAGTTTATTTCATGTTAGTTTTTTTTTTATATTTACAGTTTTTTATTAAATATTTTAAAAAAATATGATTTAGCGGTGGTTTTTAGTAATCGCTGCTAAATACATTAAATAAAATATGTTTCTTAGTGGTGATGATTAACCACCACTAAAACAAACTGCCACTAATATGTTTAGTGGTGTTTAGTTTCATTTTATTTATATTTATACTAGTTTTTTTTTTGAAAAAAGGAACCACCACTAACTAAACATGAATCCACCGCTAAATGCTCCAAAAATGACACATAAAAAAACCATTGTGAAATTAAAGAAACTGCTGCTAAATGACTAGTGACTGTGAAATATGTGAAATTTTTAATAACTGCTGCTATACTATTAGCTGTTAGTTTAAACTGCTTCTGGTCCACAAAAAACACCTATAATACCTTTTTTTATAGTGTAAGCTATCGAGATCCATAGGCTACCATGTGTTCACCCTGCATAAGAACACAACCCAAACCTGAACCCGATACATAAAAAAAGACCATATAGCCCTGCCCCACCTCTGGAAGAGTCAACACTAATGCAGAAGTCAAAAGATGTTTCATCTCAAAAAAATTACTCAGACATTTATCATCCCATGAAAACTTAACACTCTTCTGAGTTAGAGCGGTCATCAAAGAATCCAACTTTTATAAATCCTTTATGAATAGGTGACAATTCCCCACTAAACCCAAGAAACTCCAAATCTAAAATAAATTACATGGTTTCTCCCATATCATAACAACTTTCACCTTTTCATGGTCAACTGAGATACCATGTTCCAAGACCATGTGTCCCAAGAACTTCACTTACCTAATCCAAAAATCTCATTTTGATAGCTTGACATAAAGTTGGAAATTTCTCAACAGTTCTAAAACTGCTTTCAAGTAACACATATTATCCTCATAGGACTTAGAGTAAACTAGGATGTGATCCAAAAATATCACCACAAATATATCAAGACACTAATTAAAGATCCAATTCATCAAATCCATAAAGATTAAATGAGATTTTTAATACCAATTGGCATGAAAAGATACTCATAATGGCCATACCTCCTCCGAAAGGTAGTTTTCTAAATGTCAGATTCTTTTATTCTCAACTGGTGATAAATAGACTGAAGATCAATCTTATAGAACCACTTCTCCCCTTTAAATTGGTCAAACATATCATCAATCCATAACAATGGATAATTTTTCTTTTCCACAACTCAGTTGAGTTTCTAATAATCAACACATAGGTGAAGTGTTCCATTAGATTTATTAAAAAAGAGAACAGGCGTCGCCCAAGGTGACACACTCAGGTAGATAAATCATTTTTCTAATAGATCATCCAACTGAGTCTTCAACTCGTTCGTTTCAACTGGTTCCATTCTATAGGAAGGAATAAATACCTGTTGAGTACCAAACACTAAATCAATAGAAAATTCTACCTACCTTACCGATTGAAAACCAGAGAAATTAGAAGGAAAAAATTTGGGAAAATTGATAAAAACTAGAAGGAGATCATAACTCAAAGATTCCTGCTCCAGGTCAAAAGAAAACATAGAAATTACTTTATCCAACTCTAGATAAGAAAGTTTGGATCTACTCGACCTAAGATCCCATTCTACCTTAAAGATATGATACATACCATCATTTTCATTAAAGGGGACTCACCGAAGATATCAATCAATTTGATCCTCTTTAGAAATGATCCAATCTATTCTGAAAGTTACATCAAGAGGTTTCATGTCGAGAACTAGAAAATCCCAAGAAATTTCAATTTCTGATAAAGAGAAAAAACAAGTAGGAAACTAGAGACCCTGCTATCTCTTCATTCTGAGGGATTTAGTAATATCTATCACATAAGATAAAATATCCATAAGAATATTCAGTAGGTTCACAATACGAGTTAAAATGAATGAATGAGAAGCACCGATATTAAATAAAGCAATTACTAAAGATGAAGCTATAGTAATGGTACATCTCACAATCACTAAACCTATATCAGCTTCCACTAGAGACTCTTCCACTACGTGAAGAAACTTTGTTTTGGATTCCTATGGCCAGAACCCCTTAGATATTGAAGAATATGATTTCAGAACATTAATTTTAGGTTTTAATGATCTTGTTCCACTAAGTGGATAAGAGAATATATAGTAAAAATTATTCAAGTGTCTTGATTGACCATAGTAACTACATATCTTTGATGCCTCAGTAAAAACCCATTTAGAATACCCAGACTTCCACACTAGAAGTAAGTAAAAGGTCCTTTTCCTGACACCGTAGGAGGTCTAAAAGAACCCTTATATCGAGATCCACCATGAGATTCATCACGCTTTATCTTCCCTTTATAGGAACACCACTACGAAAAAAAGAAACTCCCTTCATCCCTGACTTACCATCCATATCAAGATTAACCATCAAAACCCTTTTCAAAACATCAACATAAAAAACTAGATTCAATAAGAAAAACTGAGAAATAATATCATATCAAAGTACTATACCAAACCATTGAGTCATCATATTCTCATTTGAAACAATATTAGGTGAAAATGTCTTAATCTCAACAAATCAGTTCACATATTCTATCACGAACCTGTCATCCTACTTGAGTTTGAAAAACACTATATCCTTAGCTAGTATTATAGACTTTGGTTATAATTGGTCAATGAAAATAACCTTGAAGTCCATCCACTCTAAATCCTAGTGCATATTTTCCATCACCATAATGTCCCACCATCTTCTTATAGTTCCTTATAGCTTAAATGTGGCACATTTCACCTTAATTGAAGTAGGAATTTCGAAGAATTTGAACAAAACCTTTATCTTTCGAAACCAAACCTCATCCTATTGAGGATCATCAAAGCCTTGGAACATAGGTGGTTTTTGGAAAAGTAATTCCTAAACATGATTATACGATTCACCCATATGAGGTTTCACAACTGGAGCCTAAACAGTAATGGGTTTAGGTGCCTTTCCCAAAGCTTAGACACCATGAAAAATTATCTCAATGAGATTATGGTCCATGGTAATATTCACTCACTGTGTTTCACCAGCATCTTCCTCCTAGATCCTATTCATTAATATTCTTGTAGGATTAATTATACACAACATTAGTATAAAACATTAAAGACATTAAA
Source organism: Viscum album (assembly GCA_963277665.1). Lineage (NCBI taxonomy): Eukaryota > Viridiplantae > Streptophyta > Magnoliopsida > Santalales > Viscaceae > Viscum > Viscum album. The sequence continues at coordinate 1,838,435,781 of OY728161.1, forward strand.
AGGTTACTCATATCGGCAACTCAAACAAGAGCAATAGGTAAATTAATCCCATCAGATAAGATACAAGATTTTGATTTCAACTATCCAAATCAAAAGTAGGGAAAAGACTCGAACTGATACTCAAGACACCTTTCCTAAACCACACATGGTTAATTAAGCCTAATTAAGATGAGAGTTGGCTATACACTCACTCACAACTACCTCCCAAGTCCCAACAAGATATTCCAAAATGCATACTGACATTAAGGTAAGATGCTTAACCTATACCTTTGATAACACTTTTTCAAGAACCATCCCAGATACCCTAGTACCCTGATACCTAAGTAGACATTGACATAGCACAAAGGGAATTATTAATACCCATGGGTTAGTTAATAACACCTACCATCATAAAATATAAAAGAGGGAAAAAATTAGCCACAAAATAATGGAAGATAAAGATAGATATCAGTATGCTCAAAAATCCAAAGGGAGAAAATACTAAAAACCAAAAAGGTATCTCAAAACTCCAAAATAGTACATCATCAAAGTACTCAAGAATATACAAGATAAAACTAAAAAATACTAAAGCAATCAACACTAAGATCCCAAAAGAACAAGAATATCCACCTCCTCTAAGAGGCGCTTTCCTTTTTCTTAGACCTGGCATAAGAAAATCTACAAATTCAAGAAGGAAAAGTTAGGTCATGAGATAAAAAGACTAGTAGGGTCTCACAAGTAATCTATAATAAGATTCCATAATAATAAACTAAATCATGCTTTCAATTTATGTAAAACAATCCATGATAGTGGATTTTAATATTTAAGATAAAATATTTTTTCATTTCAAAAGATGGAAACCATTTCAAACATGGATTAAATAAACACTTTATATAAAACAATTTATATAAATTAGTAGGCATTAGTAAAACAGTTTCATAATCAATGGAATTTATAATCAAAATAGTCACAATAAGCACCATAGTCATCTTACATGTGTTATAATAGTTTCTAGTTATAGGATCCTCACACTCTCATATAACTGATCATGGAAATAGGTGTACACACTTCCCTCAGGCTCAGGTTGAATAAGATTAATCAACATCCTATTAGGGATAAGATCAACCTAACTATATTTATATTATAATTTTCATCATAAATTCATTACTATGGAATAATAATCCTAGTGTTCTTGTCTCAAATAACCCAATAACTACCCAAGCTCACATGTTCTCAATTAATCAATCAATTGAAAAAGAAAAAATCATTTCATTTCAAATCAATCATCACTCGCAATTAAATTTCCCAATTTTTATTTTCAAAATTCCAATTCACTTTTAAAAACAAAACATGGGTTTTTAATCAATTCATGCCTTCTCAAAAAAAATCACAGGTTTTTATCAATTCAATTAAATCTATTTTTTCACAAAAAAATTCTCAAATCACTTCACAAATTACATCAATTTTAAAATACGCCCCAATTTCTAATTCCATTGAATTTGGAGGTTTCCCCAAAATTACATGCCAAACCAAATCCAAATTCCAATTCATATAAAATTAGTTTTTCAAAAATAAATTAAAATAAATATAAATCAACCAAAAATTCAAGGTTTAATAAATTGGCCAATCTTATATGGAACCACCTACCTTTATTCACAGTATCAAATATCAACACCCACGATGGGATTTTCCAACGCCAAATGATGAAAATAAAGATCAAGAAATACAACCTAGATTCAAGATCCAAATAAATGAATTTTATATCCATGGAGTATATGATGATCTATGAAACTCTATGGAGGAAAGAAAGAGAGAGTGGGAGGAGACACATGAGAGGAGAATCACTTACCTGAGAGGGATCAAACGAGATCCTCCACATTTCGATCCACCAAGGATTGGATTAAGAGGTACAAAAAAGGGTTCTTGAGAGCCTCTAAGACCTAGGAAATCGAACTAGGTCTAGTTATGGTCGAGCAGGAGTTCAAATGGGGGTTTGGAAATTTTTAAAATATTTTTTAGAATTAAAATTTACCATGTGTGCAGTCAGCTGGGCAGGGATGTAGGGTTAAAAAACCATGCACCCTAAGCATGTGACCCTATACTAGGGTGCACAGTTTCTACTAGATGGATTCATAGTTTGTCAAATCATTTTCCAATCGTTCAAACCCTTTCTACCCAGGGTTGCATGGTTTTAACTAGTGGGGTGCATGATTTGGGTAAACTGTACACCAATCGTGCACAACCTATAAAATTCTTATTTTTTTTTCTAAATTCCACCTGAAGCACCCTCAAACGATATCCAACCAAAGCATGATCAAAAGGAGGGTTGAGGAGTACTTGAAAACAACAATAGGATGTTACAACTAGATCATTTAGAAATCGAAGGAATTCAATAGGATAATAATGGATTGGTTAATAGAGGGGAATAATCAAGTTAAAAAAAATTTAAGACCCTCATTTATGATGCATGTGTTTATCCTTTGAAATAGATAAGATCTATGAAGAATGAAAATTATTTTGGCCATTTAAAAATCAACTCGACCATAACCATGACCTCCATCATGGAATGGTCCAATTCATGGTGTTCCTCAACATACTGATATGAAATTACTTCCATCTGGGTGTTTTGTCAAACCCTATGGTGTTTTCTCTCACCAAAACCTCCCCCATGGCATGGAGAGTTTGTTATGACCATGGCCCATAAGAAATTTCCTAGTGTTGTAGGACCTTGACCACACCCATGCTTTCCCATGTTTTCCTAGTAGTTTTGGATAGGATATCCCCCTAAACACCATTCCCAGTGCCACACCCTCCCTGGGTGTTTCCACGCTGGCTATTTCATATAGAGGGACAAACCCCAACCAACACGACCTCCAAAAGATCTTGAAAATCCATGTTTCTAGATATAGTGAAGCAAGCACCACATGAACAACCCAAAACATCTTCTACATGCCCTCAAATCTAACATGACCTTCACCACACCCACCACCAGGGTGTAGTGATCCCCATAATGGTCAAGACCACTCCACTAGCCTCTATAACACCTTCAATATCCCTCTTAAAACCACTGAGCCTCAAGAAAACACAAAGAAAAGTTTGGGAAGGTTGATACCATTACATAAAATACCTGTCAAATAATTCATATCTTCAATAATTTAAACCAAAAACTAGAGATAAGAAAAGAAAATGGGTAATCCAAATAGCCACCCCATGAGATACCTCTCAATAATTTCACTATCATAGGAGTACAACCACCTCACTTAGAAGAAAAATGCGCAAAACCACGCATCACCAAAAAATATATCCCAAACATTATCCTCAAGGAGATACCTCTAAAACAAGATAAAATCCACAAACAATGCCTAAAAGGAAATAAAACCATATCACAAGATAGATAAAGGTCAAAAACATCATTAAAACATCAATAAAAAATAAATTATAAGAATAAACAAATTCAGGGTACTAATTTTCTATCTAAAAATCAAATTATTAGGTGATCTCCTATACAAAATAATGCCACCAAAGGACATAAACTAAGGTAATAACAATCCCATACAACACTTTCTCCCTATGAACCTTGATCTCTATAGACCACTCCTTGAAGTTTGTATCATCATCGATATCAATATCACTCCAATATATGATTTCAGAATCATCATGAAGATAATGAAAAATATATGAAAAATAAAGGACATAATGAATCTAGATTATTCATGAGGGAAGTGATATCAAATAAAAAATGTGTCCAAGATGATTTGACACCTCTAATGGTCAAAAACAATAGGGAGAAAACTTACTCTCATGACTAAACCTTCACTACCCATTACGAGGAGTCACCTTAAAGAACACATGATATCCAAATAAAAACTCTAGAGGTCACCTATTATTGTTAACAAAGGACTTTTAATGATCCCACACTACCTTCATCTTCTTGTAAATCACCTGAACCATCTCTATCATGCTTTGCAATAGTTTTGGTAAGAGAATTGATAACTCTCCGACCCCAGTCCAGCACAACAGATAATGAAAAGGTCAACTATACAAAGATTAAAATGGAACCATACCAATGGTGTAGTTGGAACTATTATTTCAAGAAAACTATACCAAGGGTAGGTTTCTCACCCACGAACCTCCAAAATCTTGGACCCAAGAGCATAACATATCTTTAAGAGTTTGGATGGTCTGTTTTATCTGACCATCTAACTATGGATGAAAAGTAGTGTTAAAGAAAAACTAATATCCAAAATCATGATGAATACCACTCCACACCATGGAGGTAAAATGAGGATAACGATCATAGAAGATCATCCTCGAGACTCTGTGAATCCTCACTACCTCCTACCGATACTACCTTGAAAGAACCTCTGTTGAGCTCAACTCTTTGATCGCTAAGAAGTGATCCAAATTTGTCAAATGACCCACTATCAACCATATAACATCATAGCCTCCCTAAGATCAAGGTAATGTGGTTCCTAAGTCTATCAAAATTTACTCCCACTTCCACTGAGGAACATATAATGGATAGAGAAAACTACTGTGAACATGATGTTTAAACTTCATCTTCTAGTAGACTAAACATCTAGACATGAACTATGCAACTAAATTCTTCAACCCAAGAAACCAAAAATGACCTAACAGAGCATGATACATATTTTTTATGATAGGATGTACCACCAAGTTCAATATATTAAAATTTAAAAGACCCACCTTGAACATAACTGAAGGAATAAAAATCATCTACTAGAATAACACTAGGTGCTAATCATCCTCAGACCATCCCTCAGGAGCATCACCATAGACAACTCAGTATCTCGAGACCTCTACCTCAGAATCCCCAAAATCAGACTCCTCCACCTACTAAACTATAGATGACCACACTATCATCTGAAAAAAGAATCCTCAACCACCAAACTCTCCCATATCAAGATGCATCATGGAGAGATCTTCCATCACTCTCCAAGAATCTCCAAATTTACACAGAATATCACTACATGAATTCCTTCTTAGCACATCAGCTAAAACATTACCCTTTATCAAGGTATATGAAATCTTGAAGTAATAATCCAACAATACTTCTATCCATTGACACTATCACAAGTTTAGGTCATGTTGGGAGAATACATACCTCAGACTCTCATGATCTATGAAAACCACAAAGTGTTCACTGATAAGCTAGTGTTTCTATAAATTTAAGTCAAAACAAAATTTCCACCACCTCAAGATCATGAGTGGAATATTTATGTTTATGGGGTTATAACTACTAAGAAATATAATAAAAAACAAATCTATACTACATCAAGGAACTTACCAAGCTGAGACACGAAGTGTCATTGAAAACCCCAAACTAAACTCCCTCTTCTAGAAAACAAAGAACTGAGTAACTAACTAACTAATCCTTTAGATACTAAAAATCTTCCTAAAACTATTAATTCCATAAGAATTTTGAATCCTTTTTGGTCAAGATTTTTAGAGGAGTTACAATCCTAGATAATTCAGGTATGGACCTCTTATAATATCTTATAAGACCGAGGAAACTTCGTACCTCTAAATCATCTTTAGGGGATTCCCAAGAAACAACGATCTTGATCTTATAATTATCCACAACTAATCCACATCGAGACATGTAAAGACCTGGAATTTCCATGTAATTTTTTTAAATATATGAGAATTTTACGAGTCCATGAAAATTGATGGTGTGTGATTCTGAGGTTCGGTGTACCTGGAATGAATTTCTAAACTTTTTTTCGAGTATGTTCAGTAAATGTATGAGTGGGGTTTTGTATCTTTTTTACCGGTGCTCGGAATTGAAATCCAAGGGCACCGTTGAACTCACAACACCGATATTCTCTTAAGGATAGCTTCACCTCGACCATAGTGGGTTAAGAGTGAAAGATAAAATTTTGTGTTTTTCGTGAAAGAATTAAATAAAATAAAAATGTCTAACATTTTTATTTTAGAAACCCACTCAACATAAGTTATGGTGGTGAGGACCACCTAAGCCAAAACCTCCCATTTGAGTGTTAATAGGTGGGGAACACCAGAACTAAACCTCCCATGTGAGGTTATGGAGGTGGGGACCACCTGAACTAACCCGTTTTGAATTTAGAGGAGGGGACCACCTGAACCCCCTTTAATGAGAGGAAACCTTTCAACTCCCTCTTTAATGAGGGGGGGGGGGTGATCTTAGGTTTCCTCTAAATTAATTATGCCAACCTCATCGTAATTAATGATACCAATTTAATTATGTTCCAACAATTAAATTGATGGAACACAACATATTGTCTACCTTTCACTTTTTGGTGGAATTGGGAGAGGAGAGCCATTGGAGGATTATTATCTCCAATGAAGAACGCGTTCTCCAATGAAGAATGCGATCCTCAATGAAGAACACTCTCTCCAACGAGGAACGTATTCAATGACAACGAACTGACGATTGAGGAAACACCGACATCACCGACGTCTATCTATCCCCAACGACATCGTCTCCTTCCTCGTGACCTCCGTCGACAAATATTTGAGGTAGGGTTTCTATTATGTGTGATTATGGATTCCCATGTTCTTCTCTTCTAAACAAAGAACGTGGATCAACTCTCTAACTAGTTGATCTGTGGATGATTTATTTTTCTGTGGGTTAGGGAATAATCATTTTAGGGTTTTTATTATGTGTGATTATAGATTCCCATGTTCTTCCCTTCTAAAAAAAGAACGTAGATCAACTCTCTAACTAGTTGATCTGCGAATGATTTCTTTTTTTTGGGTTAGGGAATAATCATTGTAGGGTGGTTGTTTGAATTTCTTCCCCTTACCTGTTTTTGACAAATCATCGTAAGTCAGGAAGAGATTATAGTCGCTTGCTACCGCTCTAACGTGGTGAGTGCGGGCCACAAAAAACATGGCCCGACCTCTCCACAATTCTTGTGTTTAATTGTTGTGTTCTTCGCGATGGAGGAGGACAGTAACCAACCCCGGTGGGGAACAAGAACGGCGGACGACACCACTACCAGTCGTGACGAAGGCGACGGCACCGCCCCATGGCCACCACGCTGCCCGCGGTCTCCGCCACCCCACGACCTCGCGCCGTCAACGGCCTCCGCTGCCCCGTGGCCTCGTACTGCCCGCAACATCTGCTTCCCTGCGGCCTTGCGCCATCCGCGGCCTCCGCCGTCCGCAGCCTCCGCCGTCCGCGGCCTCCGCTGCCTCGCGGCCTCCACCGCCCCGTGGCCTCGCGCCGTCCGTGGCCTCCGCCGCCCCGTGGACTTCACGACCTCCGCTGCCCTGTGGCCTCGTGCCAGCTGCGAACTTACCCTCCCCACAACCTCTGTGGCCTCCGTCGTGCCGCGGCTTCCGCGACCCTGCGCTGCCCCGCGGCCTCCGCCGTCCCATGGCCTTCATGGCCCCCTGCGGCCTCTACAGCCCTCCGTGGCCCATCGTGACCCTTATGGCCTTCCAGGTGGCTCAACGCGGGCCGGGCCAGGTTGGTCTGACCGGGTCAGACAAGACCTGGGCCAACTTTGAACCATTTATGCATTTTGGCCATAAATTTGGCACCGGGCGTCCGTTTGACAAACCGTCAGCGGAGCTGGAAACCTTGGAGTGAAACGGTCGCTTTGAAATACCCTACCTGAGATTTGGGTTAATTTGGTGTATGGTTAGGTTGGATCAAGCATTAATCCAACTAGGACATCAGGATTAAAAGGATAATAACTTATAGACTAGGCGTCCGATTGATGCACCATCTGTTGCGTTGAGAACACTATGATGTAGAAGTCCTTTGGGATAATTTTTTTGGGACTTCGTGGTAGTTGGAGTATCGACCAATGGATTGAGTAGAGGACCCTCCTGGAGATGAGAAAACTTAGTGCGGGAACCCAGTAGCTAGCCGTGATGTGAATAATGAATAACGATCCTATGTGGGTTAGTACCGAGTGATCCTGTGTGGGTCAGAACCTAGAGATTCTGTGTGGGTAAACACCTAGCGATCTTTTATGGGTCAACATCTAGCGATCCTGTGTGGGTCAGTACCAAGCAATCCTGTGTGGGTCAGCACCAAGTGATCCTATGTGGGTCAGCAGCAGAGCCTATTAATAGAGTAAATGATTTAGCAGTTACATCTAATCATCTCTACTACTGTACCTAAGTTATACCTGGTGTGAGCTAAGTTCATACCTATGTGGTACTTTCCTTTGTGCTAATACCTTGGTGGTATTCTTCTGTGTGGTGTACCTGAGTGGTACTTACCATCGTGGTACTCTTTCCTTTGTGGAAAAGTTGAGCTTTGGGATTTTGAGTTGGACTTTGTGTTTCCTCATGATTGATATGGGTTTCCTTGATAACTTTGGTATATGTATTGGCATATACCTAAGTAGGGTTTTTAGTTTATTTCATGCCTTGTGGTTTATCCTTGGTAGATTTTGTGAGACCTTTAGGGTCTCAGGGTCCCTACTGAGTATCGTTGTACTCACCCTTACATAGGCTATAACCGCACCTTGTTGTGTTTGGTGCAGACGACGGACAACACTAATCAAGGTTGAGGGTACCAAGGCTAGATGGGGCCCAGAGGTGGACCATACAACGTGATGGTACGCAGAGGAGACGGGCGGATGTGGAGTGATGAGGAGGTGATCTGTACCTACCCTTCAGGTCGGAACCTCAGAGGAAGACCCAGTACCTGCCTTTCTTTTTCTTCATTTGTATTGTATTTCAGTTGTACTTGTACTATTACTGTTGGTCTTGTATTCTGGCCCCTTCTTACTTTCCGCACTCTTTTTGCTATATAGTTTTACTTGTGTTTGTATCTTTCTATGTGTTTGGTTGCGTGTGTTTAAAGTTTATAAAGGCAATGCCTTCACAGTTTTAGGTAATACGTCATTCGGTGCTAGTCGCTATCCCCTGACCTATGGAAGGCGGGCTTGGGGTAGTCACAACATGGGCCCTGAGGGACGGGTCGTGACAAATTGGTATCAGAGGAGTCGGTTCCACCGTAGAACATATTACTCTGATATTTTTTTTAACGGTAATAGTGTTAAGTGTAGTGAGTGTGGTTATTAGTTTAGGGAATCCAGTGTTGGTGCGGTGGCCAACGTATCCATACACCAAGACCCTGACTTCTGATTTCCAACTCAGTGCACGAAAACACTGATTGCGTGTGTCTTTTAAAGAGTTTTCTTTGTGATCTCTTTGAGTAAGCTCACCAGGTATAACTTTTTGACCGTGGTGCACCTGTGTCTTTTCAGGATGCCTCCAGGCAGACAACCAGCTAGGGTTTCAGATATTGTACGCAATGATATCCCATCGAGTGACCAGGCCTTAGTTCAGGGCTCTCTTCCGGCTGAGGCACCAGCGGTACCATTACCCGTTGGACCACCAATGCCACCAGCCCCAACAGTAGAGGGTGCACGCCGCTTGAGCACGTTGCACGATTTCCTGCGCCAGAGGCTACCCAGGTTCAGGGGAGAGATGGACCCACAGACAACTGAGGATTGGATGGAGACCGTGGTTAGAGTTTTTCAATTGGTAGGGACACCAGCTGATCTCATGCTGATCCTTACTGCCAGCCTTTTATAGGCAGCAACAGGAAGATGGTGGAGCTTGATGCTCCAGGTTCATGATGAGGTGACGCTTCTCTGGGCAGACTTTGAGAGCCTGTTTCAGGTAAAGTTTGTCCCAGCAACTCTTAGCATAGTGCACATACAAGAGTTTCTTCACCTACAGCAGGGAAACATGACTGTAGATCAGTACTGAGCAAGGTTCACTAACCTCTCATGCTACTCCACTGATATGGTGTGGGACCAATTCTTCAGGGCCTGGACCTTTGAGCAAGGGATCAGGCGATATATCAGGGCTTCAATGATTTCTCTTAGCATCCAGACGCAGGCAGGGGGGGTTAGAGAGAGCCCTCTTAGTGGAGAGTTTCCTTGCTGAGCAGTCACCAGTAGCGAGACCCACCACCAGTCATCACGTAGAGGAGTCTATTGCAGCTGGAAGTAGACAGATATCGCATAGGTCCAAGAGGACCAGACATATAGGTGGACAACTACATGATTCAAAGTCAGTTGTGTGGGGCACTAGAGGCAGAGCCAATCATTCCTGGAGCGGGCAGTGTTACGCATGCGGCAGGCAGGGTCACATGGCTCGTGACTGTTCGAACTGCCTTACGAATGATCAGCAAACGGTTGAAGGAATTCTCAGGCAGAGATAGAGGTTCGACTAAGGAGGTCCACAGGGAGTAGGTGGACGTGGCAGAGGAGCTGGCCATACAGCTGGCAGTGGGTGAGGATTTGAGATTTTACCACCATCACCACCAGGAGGACAGTGGTGAGCTCAGCTCCAGGAAGCTGAGGCCTATGACCATGACACTCCAGAGATGATACAAGGTACGATCTGTGTCTAATACACCTTAGCTTTAGTACTTATAGACACAGGTTCCAGTCATTATTTTATTTCCCTTGCCCTCGTTCGGATCCTGAATATTCTGATGGAGCTGTTGGCTCAATCCTTACAGCTAGAGACTCCTACGGGAGCGGATTCAACGATTACGCACTAGTGCCGGTAGTGTGAGCTTACTCTAGGTGGTGAGAGCTTCAGCTGGGATCTCCTAGTAGCAGCGTCAAGGCCTTGCGATATCATCTTGGGTATGGACTGGTTATCTACAGTCCATGCTCAGATAGACTGTATTAGGATCAAAGTGCGGTGTGTCCGCACGGATGGGACCAGGTTTACCTTCACCGGTGAGAAGGGAACCGTTGCAGCACATGATGGAATTTCCCGGAGGAGAGTGCAGCCGATCACCCATCAATTGGCTATACTTACCCTCTATGTGCAGGAGATTGTGCGGTTATATGTAGTACCCTTGATGATTGTCTTCGATCGTGATGCACGTTTTACTTCCTGGCTATGGAAGGGGTTGTAGGAGGCTTTCGGGATGCAGCTTCGTTTGAGCACCGCCTTCCATCCTCAGAAGGATGGTCAGACTGATCAGACCATTCAGACCCTCAAGGACATGCCGTGTGCTTGCGTCCTCAACTTTGGTCACATCTGAGAGGATCACTTGCCTTTGGTGGAGTTCGCATACAACAACAGCTATCACTCCACCATTGGGATGACACCTTTTGAGGTGCTGTACGGGAAACCTTGCAGATCACATTTGTGCTGGACTGACCCAGGGGAGTCAACACTAGTGGGACCAGATGTGGTATGGGCTACCATAGATAAAGTGAAGATTATCCAAAAGTGGATGAAGACTACACAGAGCAGGCAGAAGTCTTATGCCGACAGGAGACAGAGACCTCTGGAGTTCGAGGATGGTGACCACGTCTTTCTATGGGTCTCACCTCGATGAGGTTTTCGGAGATTTGGCTGAGGTGACAAGTTATCTCCAAGGTTCATTGGACCCTTTCAGGTGCTTAGCAGATTTGGAAAGGTGGATTACTACCTAGCACTTCCCCCTCAGTAGCACCGGGTGCACGACGTCTTCCATGTATCCCAGCTGAGGAGATACGTGAATGACCATTCTCACATCATCAACCACGATGAGATGGACATCGATGATGGAGCGAAGTTTTCAGAGGTTTCACTAGATATTTAGGATTGACAGAAGTGGGTCCTTTGTGGGTGGTCGATACCTCTAGTGCGCATTTTCTGGCATCACAAGAACCTCCAGGAGAGCTCATGAGAATGGGAGGCTCAGATGCGTGCTCAATACCCCCACATGTTCCCTTAGTTTGAGTTGTGGCTTTCGGGGACGCAAATCCCTGAGGCGGGGAAAATGTAAAGACCTAGAATTTCCATGTAATTTTTTTAAATATATGGGAATTTTATGAGTCTGTGAAAATTGACGGCATGTGATTTCGAGGCCTGATGTGCCCAGAATGAATTTCTGAACTTTTTTTTGGGTACGTTTAGTAAACATATGAGCGGGGTTTTTTAACTTTTGAACTGGTGCTTGAAATTGAAACTCGAGGGAACCGTTTAACTCGCAGCGCCAGTATTATCTTAAGGAGACCTTCACCTAGACCACAGTGGGTCGAGAGTGAAAGATAAAATTTTGTGTTTTTTGTGAAAGAATTAAATAAAATAAAAATGTCTAACATTTTTATTTTAGAAACCCCCTCAACATGGGTTATGGTGGTGGGGACCACCTGATCCTAAACCTCCCATTTGAGTATTAAGAGGTGGGGACCACCAGAACTAAACCTCCCATGTGAGGTTATGGAGGTGGGGACCACCGGAACTAACCCCTTTTTGAATTTAGAGGCGGGGACCACCCGAACCCCCTTTTGTAACACCCCAAGATTTCATAGTGTGTTATTTCTTCAAAATAATTTAATAACTTGCACTACACGCAACACCGAGTTCAATTGCACCATGACTTACCAGAAAAAAAGCCATTAAAAGTGGTCATGAATAGTATTAACTAAATTTTAAACTTTATATAATCCTTATAATTTTAGAATCCATATTATGAGTTTCTTAGTCATAATGCAAGAACAAATTCATTTTCAGTATTGCACTTTTATCAAATTTTGATAGTGAAACCTTTTTAAATACAATATTTTAAACTTTTTGACTAAATGGAGACATCAAAAAATTTAAAATGAAACATCCCAAGCTTCCACGGTACACTTTCCTTTGAATAAAACAGTAGCGTGTGTTGTACGCAACTTCGAGTTCTAACACACCGTAACCAATCAAACTAGCTGTTATGAATAGTAATACCTAATTTTTGAAGTTATATATATTTTATATTTTAAAATGGACTTCATTTTTGGATTCGGAATATCAAATTTAGCCTAAGGTGAAATTTTGGTACTTTTCGGATAACTTTCATATTTTGATGAATAGTGAAAATTACTAAATTTTAATTAAAAACAACTTTTTTAATCAAAATAATTAATAGTGATAAATTATGAATTTGAGTGGTTTTAAAGTATATTTAGAATATATTTTTACAATTTAATATAATGTTGGTAATTAGACAAAATTTTACAATTAAACCGAACATAAACAAGTGTCAATCTTTTGATAGTTATTATCTCTTAAAAACACGCTTTTTGTTTTGACAGCGGGAATTAATTTTAAATGAATTTCTACCACTTCTGTGTTTAGAATTTAGGAAAATGGATTCCATATTTGGAATCAGGATGTTCAAATTGTGTAAATAGGTAACTTTTTTTTTAGACATTTTGAATAATTACTGCGGTAAATATTTTATTTACCATGGTTAAGGGTAAATCCGGTAAATAAGGGTTAAAAAAAAATATTATAATAATACTAAATTACCCTAAAACGTGTCTTAACCCTATTGTTTGATACATGGTCGACCATGGGAATCTTTGGGTCTATTTTGGGACCCCATGGATCCACTTGTAAGTGATAATGACACTTTATTTTAATTAAGTTAAAATGAATACAAAAATGACACAAGCATATATCTTTTAGAAAAAAAATTGTTACATAGGGTTATATATGTTGGATTTTAGATTATAAATATTCATTAGAAAGATAAAACGATTTCCTACATAATGATATTTTATTTATAATTTTTAGACATTAAATAATTTATTTTATTTATGACACAATGATGATGCAGTAATTACTATAATAGTGAAAAATTAAAATAATTGATATTATAAATACCCAAATAAATATAATATGAAACTTTTAATGAATTAAACTAATTTTCTAGGATAATATGATATATTAGGATTGATTTAATTGACTTTGTTAGAAGTAATCAATCTGTTATGAGTTTCACAAAAATCAACTATTGAATAGTGTCAAAATTGACATAAAAGAGTTCTTAAAACAAATATTATATTCTTAATTGATATTAAATTCCTAAAAATCTAAGGTTCGTCCAAGAGACTTATATCATGATAGGTTCATCATTAATGGACCACTTGTGTGTCGCTTGGATGTATATAGTAAGTTTATTAACCATATTATATAAAAATACAAAGAGACATTGTAAAAGTGAAACTAATTAACTTAGAGTTAATACTTAAAGATAAGGTTAATATAAGTACCCAAACCTTTCTAAATTATATTGGTTGAGTGGTTTTCGACCTATCCCCACATTAACCTTTGAATAATAAGCTTTGGAGCCATTAGAAACCGAATATGAATTTATTATAAATTAATATTTCTAGCTTTTCCAAAGGTGCCCCTCACCCCTCTTATAAAAGGGCACTCCTCCTTCTCATTTCTTCACACCTTCAAACCTTTTGGTTCGGCCAAACTCTGCCCAAATACTCTCCCAACATCCCTCAATACAACCTATAGGCCTTAGTTTGATCAGAAAGCCAACCTAAGGAGCCCTTTTGATCAAATCAAAAGGAAGAACCCGAAGAAGAGTTAATGATTTCACCACCCTTCTCCAAGTTCATTTCTTCTTCCACTTCTTCTTCCTTTGTTCTTACCATTCTAAAATAATAACTCCAGTATCTCACATATACTGTGATGTTATTATAAATATGGTACAACCATATTAAGTATTCTATCCACCCTTTGAATAACATGTCACCATACGTGCGTACGTACGGACTACCGTCTCCACGTCGTGGTGTAATTGTTATTCAATATAATATTATTTGGATGGGTATAATAATGATGTGTAACTCATGTAAATAATAAATATAACATGTTAATGATTCTTTATATATGATATACCATCCATTTATATATTATTTTAATATCAAAAGAATGATATTGTCGCTCGTGCGTACGTACGGACTACCGTCTCCACGAACGCGATGAGATTCATTCTCCATCGTATCCATTCAAGTATAATTATCATTTTATGATTTAAAAATGATGTTTAAGTACTTGATATCATTCTGGATATGAATAATATACAACCTATCCTTTACAAAAAGGTCTTACGTAACAAAACATATAAAAGAAAACAAGTAAGTTAACACCCGAAACAATGATAATACTAAGATATTATTATAAATCGATATTAAAAGATCATATATGATATCATATTAATGTATATGATTCTTGTATAATTTAGTAACAATTATTTCACCATTATACAGGAGGTTAACCTACCCCAACCAAGGAAAAAGTACAAGGTAAGGGTTATTTCACAATCTCTTCATTATCCGAGGTTGTTTATACGTAATAATCTACTGGGATATCTTTATCATCCACATCCATGTTTCTTAAAAATGTATTTCAAAACATTTTTACTATTTACAAGAATATTGGTTAAAGTCATTTATACCCTTGTTTGACTTTTTATAAGAGGTTTATAAAAGAATCTTTCCGTCGTTTTCAAAACAAGGTCCTTTTTAACCTTTTCAACAGAATTGAGGTAAGAATGTTTTTTTTAACTTATACGGCGGGTGCAGTTATTTTACGCCGTTATAAAATCTTCAAAGCTTTCCTTACAAGCTTATAAGAATATTTTCAAAGAAAATGTTTTATTTTATATGGATATTAAATGATTTCAAAATAAAAGGAGATATTTCTTTAAAAAGAATTTTGATTTCATCTATGTCAACATCCTTTGATGGATTTTAAGATTATTTGAAGTTGATTTATTATGATACAAAACTTCTATATTGTATTGAAGGTTTTGTGATATGTTTGACTATGGATGTGCTATTTTTATAACATTCATAGTTTATGGTGAAATTATTGACATTTCGTATGCTAGATTTAATACGAATGTTTATGTTATGTTTAAACCTTTTCATATGGGAATGCATTGGACTTAATAAGTGACGGGTGGAGCCCGCTATAGCTCCTAGATGCATCTGTAGGTCTCATGAGACAAACTAGTGTCTTGGCACAAGGCCTTGACAAAATCTTATTTGTAGTCTTGGCACGAGGCCTTGGCTATGTGGTTATGATAGTCTGGCATTATGCATTCCAACATTATGAAAGTGGTTATTGATTTTTGCATGTGATTATTCGATTAGTAGAATATCCATGTGAATAAGTAAATGGCATTATTTCATTTTATTTATGCCGTACCATGTTGAAAGTTCATGTTTGAAAGGCTTTTGTTTTAGTTATACATTGCCTTAAATGTTTATGCTTATTTTTGAATGTTCCGCTATATTGTTATCCTTACTGGGCATTTGAGCTCACCCCTTTTCTATGTTTTATTTTTCCCAGGAAGTGAAGAAGTAAATTATGAATGACCTGCAGGGATATTATATGGGGATATGAGTGTGGATTATGGATACATTATGTTGTTGTAGTAGTTTTTCATTTTATGATGTAATGTAAAACTTATGAATATATCTAGTATTTCCAAGGCTACTAAACCAATCAGTCTTTCAAGATTTGATCTTTTTTGTGATCATACCAATGTTATGTAATAATGCACCGACTCTGGGTAACTGGGGTCGGGGCGTTACAGTTGGTATCAGAGGAAGTTTAGTACAAACCTTGGAAGCTAGATTTAGATAAACTCTGATTAGAGCACGTAGACCTAAGATGAACTTTGAAGATTAGTATAGAAGAACTTCCTAGAATTTTGGTATTGTAGAGATTTTGTGAGTTTTCCGAGCAATACATCCCTGTCTGGATACGAGCAGGTAGAGGCGGCTCTGGCACAGATGTACCTAGGGGTAAAACCTGAAAACACCGCTTTGAGCTAGACTCGAACGGGAACTGGTGCACGACAACGGGCCTTGCTGCACTCTTGGTTACGACACTCCCGGGGGATATGCTTAGGATAACTCCCATTTTCTTTACAAATCATTTTGAAGGGATTATGAGTATATACATCTTCAAAGAAAAAAAATGATTATGGATTATATCCATAAATAGTTCAATTTATGTTAAGTGTTTTATAAGTATGGGATTATGTATTTTGATTCATAAACTGATCTAGTTTATGCCATTGTTTAGAAATGGCGCCCAGTAGAAGGAATGAGAACTCCGGAAATGCACATGATCCAAAGAGAAGGAAAGATCATATCTTTCATGGTCTTAAGCTAGAATTTATAAGAGAAATAGTCTCCCATGTATTATCATCATATGAAGAAATAATATCATGTATTGATAAGATAAGTAAAGAGATTACTGAGTCCTATGGCTTTGAAGGGAAGCAAGAGAAGAAAAGGATAGAAGAGAGAAAGATGGATAAAGGGAAGAGGGAAAAGAAGAATTTTCCCATATGTGGTAACTGTGGAAAGAAACACCCTGGAACTTGCCTGAAAGGAATGAGAGTTTGTTATAAGTGTGGAGGAAAAGGGCAAAAAGTACGTGACTGCAAGGGTAAGAAAATGGTTTCAAATGTACAATGCTTCATTTGAAAGGAGTTTGGACACTACGCGAACCTATGTCCCAGTCATCAGACTATGATGCAAATGATGCTATTGGATAATAATCAAGTTATGATACTACCACAGATGAAGAGGAATGATTAGAGTTCTTATGTTGATTATGTCAATTGAGTGTTGTATCAACAATGTACTTGTTATAATAATTATGGAGTATATAAGGATTGTACTGCAGTACTATTTCATTAAGGACTTGAGATTGTGTGGAACAATGAAAAGTGACTCAATAGCAGGATAAATTTTTGGAAAATATATGGTTGAGAGAATGATAAACCATAATATAGTTCTGATACCGAGGTAGTGATTTTCGAATAATACATGATTATTTTGGAAAAAATATATTGGATATTCTTGACTACCTTGGAACTGATTAATGATTTGTATATCCCATCATTGTTGGGGTTTAAAACATTTTTGGATTGATGAAGTATATCCAGCATTCTATATGGAATAAGGGAGCATGAATGTAATCAATAAGGAATATGGTAATACATGATGAAGGTATTCATATGATATTACGGGGTAAAAAGGATCTATATTATGTTTACATTCCTTATAAATGTTAGACTGTGAGTTTGGACAGAAGTATTTTGGATAGTTCTAGTTTGGATTATTTTGGATTGCCATAAAAGGACAACCCGGAGGTCGGGCGGCAACCCGTCGCGTCCGGCAAGGCTGCGAGACTTGAACCCGCAACCGAAGGGCGACAAGGGTGTATCACCTACCACTGGACTATGAGATGTCCTGGATTAAATAATGTAGTTTTTATTAAAAGATCATGTAGATGAATTATAAATTCGTTTATTTTAGAACCCTATACGAATAGTGTAAATAGAATTTTTTTACATTCTATTATCTTTTAGAGTGAAAGATGAGTTTGTGGTAGAAATTTATTAATGGATAAAACTCTAATTATAAAGTAAGTATATCTCCTTATGATCTTAGCCAATCTCATAAATAAATTCCTCAATATTAAGAAAAGCAACTTTGAACAAAAATGTTTTCCTAGATGGTACCTTAAATCATCACTAATTTTTGGCTTTGGGATTGTTGGCCTTTTTATAGCCATGTTCTCTACCACTCTCCATCAGATAATTGATGGTTAGATTTTTCTTCCATATCCATATTTTCCTACATGGAACCCTAGTATGTGTTATTTTCGGTAATCTTCATACTTTCGACTCTTTATTTTAAATAGAGGCCTCATTAATTCATTTTTCGATGTGAGATTTCAACTAGGATACTTTGAAACGTCAAAAATGTGTTATCCTAATACCCTATGTTTTGTTGAACCGATGGTATTTCAATTCATCATAGATTGATGAATTTAAGGACCACAATTTTATACTTGTTTGTGATTGATGACCTCAATCACTACCTATAAATATTTACGTTTTTCCTCCGATTATATGTCTCTAATTTCCACCAATGTTCTCCTAATCGAGATCATAATTTGGTGGTGACCCTTTGATTTCTCTTTTCCTCATATTAAGACTAAATTTTAGTAACCCAATTTCCGATGTGGGTTTTCCCACAAATATATTTTCTACTTTCAACCTTTTATTTTCGAAGAACAATTTCAAATTGCGAGGACGCAATTTATTGAAGGAGGGGAGAATGTAACACCCCAAGATTTCATAGTGTGTTATTTCTTCAAAATAATTTAATAACTTGCACTACACGCAACACCGAGTTCAATTGCACCATGACTTACCAAAAAAAAAAGCCATTAAAAGAGGTCATGAATAGTATTAACTAAATTTTAAACTTTATATAATACTTATAATTTTAGAATCCATATTATGAGTTTCTTAGTCATAATGTAAGAACAGATTCATTTTCAGTATTGCACTTTTATCAACTTTTGATAGTGAAACCTTTTTAAATACAATATTTTAAACTTTTTGACTAAATGGAGACATCAAAAAATTTAAAATGAAACATCCCAAGCTTCCACGGTACGCTTTCCTTTGAATAAAACAGTAGCGAGTGTTGTACGCAACTTCGAGTTCTAACACACCGTAACCAATCAAACTAGCTGTTATGATTAGTAATACCTACTTTTTGAAGTTATATATATTTTATATTTTAAAATGGACTTCATTTTTGGATTCGGAATATCAAATTTAGCCTAAGGTGAAATTTTGGTACTTTTCGGATAACTTTCATATTTTGATGAATAGTGAAAATTACTAAATTTTAATTAAAAACAACTTTTTTAATCAAAATAATTAATAGTGATAAATTATGAATTTGAGTGGTTTTAAAGTATATTTATAATATATTTTTACAATTTAATATAATGTTGGTCATTAGACAAAATTTTACAATTAAACCGAACATAAACAAGTGTCAATCTTTTGATAGTTATTATCTCTTAAAAACACGCTTTTTGTTTTGACAGCGGGAATTAATTTTAAATTAATTTCTGCCACTTCTGTGTTTAGAATTTAGGAAAATGGATTCCATATTTGGAATCAGGATGTTCAAATTGTGTAAATAGGTAAATTTTTTTTTAGACATTTTGAATAATTACTGCGGTAAATATTTTATTTACCATGGTTAAGGGTAAATCCGGTAAATAAGGGTTAAAAAAAAATATTATAATAATACTAAATTACCCTAAAACGTGTCTTAACCCTATTGTTTGATACATGGTCGACCATGGGAATCTTTGGGTCTATTTTGGGACCCCATGGATCCACTTGTAAGTGATAATGACACTTTATTTTAATTAAGTTAAAATGAATACAAAAATGACACAAGCATATATCTTTTAGAAAAAAAATTGTTACATAGGGTTATATATGTTGGATTTTAGATTATAAATATTCATTAGAAAGCTAAAACGATTTCCTATATAATGATATTTTATTTATAATTTTTAGACATTAAATAATTTATTTTATTTATGACACAATGATGATGCAGTAATTACTATAATAGTGAAAAATTAAAATAATTGATATTATAAATACCCAAATAAATATAATATGAAACTTTTAATGAATTAAAATAATTTTATAGGATAATATGATATATTAGGATTGATTTAATTGACTTTGTTAGAAGTAATCAATCTGTTATGAGTTTCACAAAAATCAACTATTGAATAGTGTCAAAATTGACATAAAAGAGTTCTTAAAACAAATATTATATTCTTAATTGATATTAAATTCCTAAAAATCTAAGGTTTGGCCAAGAGACTTATATAATGATAGGTTCATCATTAATGGACCACTTGTGTGTCGCTTGGATGTATATAGTAAGTTTATTAACCATATTATATAAAAATACAAAGAGACATTGTAAAAGTGAAACTAATTAACTTAGAGTTAATACTTAAAGATAAGGTTAATATAAGTACCCAAACCTGTATAAATTCTATTGGTTGAGTGGTTTTCAACCTATCCCCACCTTAAACTTTGAATAATAAGCTTTGGAGCCATTAGAAACCGAATATGAATTTATTATAAATTAATATTTCTAGCTTTTCCAAAGGTGCCCCTCACCCCTCTTATAAAAGGGCACTCCTCCTTCTCATTTATTCACACCTTCAAACCTTTTGGTTCGGCCAAACTCTACCCAAATACTCTCCCAACATCACTCACTACAACCTAGAGGCCTTAGTTTGATCAGAAAGCCAACCTAAGGAGCCCTTTTGATCAAATCAAAAGGAAGAACCCGAAGAAGAGGTAATGATTTCACCACCCTTCTCCAAGTTCATTTCTTCTTCCACTTCTTCTTCCTTTGTTCTTACCATTCTAAAATAATAACTCCAGTATCTCACATATACTGTGATGTTATTATAAATATGGTACAACCATATTCAGTATTCTATCCACCCTTTGAATAACATGTCACCATACGTGCGTACGTACGGACTACCGTCTCCACGTCGTGGTGTAATTGTTATTCAATATAATATTATTTGGATGGGTATAATAATGATGTGTAACTCATGTAAATAATAAATATAACATGTTAATGATTCTGTATATATGATATACCATCCATTTATATATTATTTTAATATCAAAAGAATGATATTGTCGCTCGTGCGTACGTACGGACTACCGTCTCCACGAACGCGATGAGATTCATTCTCCATCGTATCCATTCAAGTATAATTATCATTTGATGATTTAAAAATGATGTTTAAGGACTTGATATCATTCTGGATATGAATAATATACAACCTATCCTTTACAAAAAGGTCTTACGTAACAAAACATATAAAAGAAAACAAGTAAGTTAACACCCGAAACAATGATAATACTAAGATATTATTATAAATCGATATTAAAAGATCATATATGATATCATATTAATGTATATGATTCTTGTATAATTTAGTAACAATTATTTCACCATTATACAGGATGTTAACCTACCCCAACCAAGGAAAAAGTACAAGGTAAGGGTTATTTCACAATCTCTTCATTATCCGAGGTTGTTTATACGTAATAATCTACTGGGATATCTTTATCATCCACATCCATGTTTCTTAAAAATGTATTTCAAAACATTTTTACTATTTACAAGAATATGGGTTAAATTCATTTATACCCTTGTTTGACTTTTTATAAGAGGTTTATAAAAGAATCTTTCCGTCGTTTTCAAAACAAGGTCCTTTTTAACCTTTTCAACAGAATTGAGGTAAGAATGTTTTTTTTAACTTATACGGCGGGTGCGGTTATTTTACGCCGTTATAAAATCTTCAAAGCTTTCCTTACAAGCTTATAAGAATATTTTCAAAGAAAATGTTTTATTTTATATGGATATTAAATGATTTCAAAATAAAAGGAGATATTTCTTTAAAAAGAATTTTGATTTCATCTATGTCAACATCCTTTGATGGATTTTAAGATTATTTGAAGTTGATTTATTATGATACAAAACTTCTATATTGTATTGAAGGTTTTGTGATATGTTTGACTATGGATGTGCTATTTTTATAACATTCATAGTTTATGGTGAAATTATTGACATTTCGTATGCTAGATTTAATACGAATGTTTATGTTATGTTTAAACCTTTTCATATGGGAATGCATTGGACTTAATAAGTGACGGGTGGAGCCCGCTATAGCTCCTCGATGCATCAGTAGGTCTCATGAGACAAACTAGTGTCTTGGCACAAGGCCTTGACAAAATCTTATTTGTAGTCTTGGCACGAGGCCTTGGCTATGTGGTTATGATAGTCTGGCATTATGCATTCCAACATTATGAAAGTGGTTATTGATTTTTGCATGTGATTATTCGATTAGTAGAATATCCATGTGAATAAGTAAATGGAATTATTTCATTTTATTTATGCCGTACCATGTTGAAAGTTCATGTTTGAAAGGCTTTTGTTTTAGTTATACATTGCCTTAAATGTTTATGCTTATTTTTGAATGTTCCGCTATATTGTTATCCTTACTGGGCATTTGAGCTCACCCCTTTTCTATGTTTTATTTTTCCCAGGAAGTGAAGAAGTAAATTATGAATGACCTGCAGGGATATTATATGGGGATATGAGTGTGGATTATGGATACATTATGTTGTTGTAGTAGTTTTTCATTTTATGATGTAATGTAAAACTTATGAATATATCTAGTATTTCCAAGGCTACTAAACCAATCGGTCTTTCGAGATTTGATCTTTTTTGTGATCATACCAATGTTATGTAATAATGCACCGACTCTGGGTAACTGGGGTCGGGGCGTTACAGTTGGTTTCAGAGGAAGTTTAGTACAAACCTTGGAAGCTAGATTTAGATAAACTCTGATTAGAGCACGTAGACCTAAGATGAACTTTTAAGATTAGTATAGAAGAACTTCCTAGAATTTTGGTATTGTAGAGATTTTGTGAGTTTTCCGAGCAATACATCCCTGTCTGGATACGAGCAGGTAGAGGCGGCTCTGGCACAGATGTACCTAGGGGTAAAACCTGAAAACACCGCTTTGAGCTAGACTCGAACAGGAACTGGTGCACGACAACGGGCCTTGCTGCACTCTTGGTTACGACACTCCCGGGGGATATGCTTAGGATAACTCCCATTTTCTTTACAAATCATTTTGAAGGGATTATGAGTATATACATCCTCAAAGAAAAAAAATGATTATGGATTATATCCATAAATAGTTCAATTTATGTTAAGTGTTTTATAAGTATGGGATTATGTATTTTGATTCATAAACTGATCTAGTTTATGCCATTGTTTAGAAATGGCGCCCAGTAGAAGGAATGAGAACTCCGGAAATGCACATGATCCAAAGAGAAGGAATGATCATATCTTTCATGGTCTTAAGCTAGAATTTATAAGAGAAATAGTCTCCCATGTATTATCATCATATGAAGAAATAATATCATGTATTGATAAGATAAGTAAAGAGATTACTGAGTCCTATGGCTTTGAAGGGAAGCAAGAGAAGAAAAGGATAGAAGAGAGAAAGATGGATAAAGGGAAGAGGGAAAAGAAGAATTTTCCCATATGTGGTAACTGTGGAAAGAAACACCCTGGAACTTGCCTGAAAGGAATGAGAGTTTGTTATAAGTGTGGAGGAAAAGGGCACAAAGTACGTGACTGCAAGGGTAAGAAAATGGTTTCAAATGTACAATGCTTCATTTGCAAGGAGTTTGGACACTACGCGAACCTATGTCCCAGTCATCAGACTATGACGCAAATGATGCTATTGGATAATAATCAAGTTATGATACTACCACAGATGAAGAGGAATGATTAGAGTTCTTATGTTGATTATGTCAATTGAGTGTTGTATCAACAATGTACTTGTTATAATAATTATGGAGTATATAAGGATTGTACTGCAGTACTATTTCATTAAGGACTTGAGATTATGTGGAACAATGAAAAGTGACTCAATAGCAGGATAAATTTTTGGAAAATATATGGTTGAGAGAATGATAAACCATAATATAGTTCTGATACCGAGGTAGTGATTTTCGAATAATACATGATTATTTTGGAAAAAATATATTGGATATTCTTGACTACCTTGGAACTGATTAATGATTTGTATATCCCATCATTGTTGGGGTTTAAAACATTTTTGGATTGATGAAGTATATCCAGCATTCTATATGGAATAAGGGAGCATGAATGTAATCAATAAGGAATATGGTAATACATGATGAAGGTATTCATAAGATATTACGGGGTAAAAAGGATCTATATTATGTTTACATTCCTTATAAATGTTAGACTGTGAGTTTGGACAGAAGTATTTTGGATAGTTCTAGTTTGGATTATTTTGGATTGCCATAAAAGGACAACCCGGAGGTCGGGCGGCAACCCGTCGCGTCCGGCAAGGCTGCGAGACTTGAACCCGCAACCGAAGGGCGACAAGGGTGTATCACCTACCACTGGACTATGAGATGTCCTGGATTAAATAATGTAGTTTTTATTAAAAGATCATGTAGATGAATTATAAATTCGTTTATTTTAGAACCCTATACGAATAGTGTAAATAGAATTTTTTTACATTCTATTATCTTTTAGAGGGAAAGATGAGTTTGTGGTAGAAATTTATTAATGGATAAAAATCTAATTATAAAGTAAGTATATCTCCTTATGATCTTAGCCAATCTCATAAATAAATTCCTCAATATTAAGAAAAGCAACTTTGAACAAAAATGTTTTCCTAGATGGTACCTTAAATCATCACTAATTTTTGGCTTTGGGATTGTTGGCCTTTTTATAGCCATGTTCTCTACCACTCTCCATCAGATAATTGATGGTTAGATTTTTCTTCCATATCCATATTTTCCTACATGGAACCCTAGTATGTGTTATTTTCGGTAATCTTCATACTTTCGACTCTTTATTTTAAATAGAGGCCTCATTAATTCATTTTTCGATGTGGGATTTCAACTAGGATACTTTGAAACGTCAAAAATGTGTTATCCTAATACCCTATGTTTTGTTGAACTGATGGTATTTCAATTCATCATAGATTGATGAATTTAAGGACCACAATTTTATACTTGTTTGTGATTGATGACCTCAATCACTACCTATAAATATTTACGTTTTTCCTCCGATTATATGTCTCTAATTTCCACCAATGTTCTCCTAATCGAGATCATAATTTGGTGGTGACCCTTTGATTTCTCTTTTCCTCATATTAAGACTAAATTTTAGTAACCCAATTTCCGATGTGGGTTTTCCCACAAATATATTTTCTACTTTCAACCTTTTATTTTCGAAGAACAATTTCAAATTGCGAGGACGCAATTTATTGAAGGAGGGGAGAATGTAACACCCCAAGATTTCATAGTGTGTTATTTCTTCAAAATAATTTAATAACTTGCACTACACGCAACACCGAGTTCAATTGCACCATGACTTACCAAAAAAAAAAGCCATTAAAAGAGGTCATGAATAGTATTAACTAAATTTTAAACTTTATATAATCCTTATAATTTTAGAATCCATATTATGAGTTTCTTAGTCATAATGCAAGAACAGATTCATTTTCAGTATTGCACTTTTATCAACTTTTGATAGTGAAACCTTTTTAAATACAATATTTTAAACTTTTTGACTAAATGGAGACATCAAAAAATTTAAAATGAAACATCCCAAGCTTCCACGGTACGCTTTCCTTTGAATAAAACAGTAGCGTGTGTTGTACGCAACTTCGAGTTCTAACACACCGTAACCAATCAAACTAGCTGTTATGAATAGTAATACCTACTTTTTGAAGTTATATATATTTTATATTTTAAAATGGACTTCATTTTTGGATTCGGAATATCAAATTTAGCCTAAGGTGAAATTTTGGTACTTTTCGGATAACTTTCATATTTTGATGAATAGTGAAAATTACTAAATTTTAATTAAAAACAACTTTTTTAATCAAAATAATTAATAGTGATAAATTATGAATTTGAGTGGTTTTAAAGTATATTTAGAATATATTTTTACAATTTAATATAATGTTGGTCATTAGACAAAATTTTACAATTAAACCGAACATAAACAAGTGTCAATCTTTTGATAGTTATTATCTCTTAAAAACACGCTTTTTGTTTTGACAGCGGGAATTAATTTTAAATTAATTTCTGCCACTTCTGTGTTTAGAATTTAGGAAAATGGATTCCATATTTGGAATCAGGATGTTCAAATTGTGTAAATAGGTAACTTTTTTTTTAGACATTTTGAATAATTACTGCGGTAAATATTTTATTTACCATGGTTAAGGGTAAATCCGGTAAATAAGGGTTAAAAAAAAAATATTATAATAATACTAAATTACCCTAAAACGTGTCTTAACCCTATTGTTTGATACATGGTCGACCATGGGAATCTTTGGGTCTATTTTGGGACCCCATGGATCCACTTGTAAGTGATAATGACACTTTATTTTAATTAAGTTAAAATGAATACAAAAATGACACAAGCATATATCTTTTAGAAAAAAAATTGTTACATAGGGTTATATATGTTGGATTTTAGATTATAAATATTCATTAGAAAGCTAAAACGATTTCCTACATAATGATATTTTATTTATAATTTTTAGACATTAAATAATTTATTTTATTTATGACACAATGATGATGCAGTAATTACTATAATAGTGAAAAATTAAAATAATTGATATTATAAATACCCAAATAAATATAATATGAAACTTTTAATGAATTAAACTAATTTTCTAGGATAATATGATATATTAGGATTGATTTAATTGACTTTTTTAGAAGTAATCAATCTGTTATGAGTTTCACAAAAATCAACTATTGAATAGTGTCAAAATTGACATAAAAGAGTTCTTAAAACAAATATTATATTCTTAATTGATATTAAATTCCTAAAAATCTAAGGTTCGGCCAAGAGACTTATATCATGATAGGTTCATCATTAATGGACCACTTTTGTGTCTCTTGGATTTATATAGTAAGTTTATTAACCATATTATATAAAAATACAAAGAGACATTGTAAAAGTGAAACTAATTAACTTAGAGTTAATACTTAAAGATAAGGTTAATATAAGTACCCAAACCTGTCTAAATTCTATTGGTTGAGTGGTTTTCGACCTATCC
Source organism: Viscum album (assembly GCA_963277665.1). Classification (NCBI taxonomy): domain Eukaryota; kingdom Viridiplantae; phylum Streptophyta; class Magnoliopsida; order Santalales; family Viscaceae; genus Viscum; species Viscum album. The sequence continues at coordinate 1,838,463,117 of OY728161.1, forward strand.
CCACCTTAACCTTTTAATAATAAGCTTTGGAGCCATTATAAACCGAATATGAATTTATTATAAATTAATATTTCTAGCTTTTCCAAAGGTGCCCCTCACCCCTCTTATAAAAGGGCACTCCTCCTTCTCATTTCTTCACACCTTCAAACCTTTTGGTTCGGCCAAACTCTGCCCAAATACTCTCCCAACATCCCTCACTACAACCTATAGGCCTTAGTTTGATCATAAAGCCAACCTAAGGAGCCCTTTTGATCAAATCAAAAGGAAGAACCCGAAGAAGAGGTAATGATTTCACCACCCTTCTCCAAGTTCATTTCTTCTTCCACTTCTTCTTCCTTTGTTCTTAACATTCTAAAATAATAACTCCAGTATCTCACATATACTTTGATGTTATTATAAATATGGTACAACCATATTCAGTATTCTATCCACCCTTTGAATAACATGTCACCATACGTGCGTACGTACGGACTACCGTCTCCACGTCGTGGTGTAATTGTTATTCAATATAATATTATTTGGATGGGTATAATAATGATGTGTAACTCATGTAAATAATAAATATAACATGTTAATGATTCTGTATATATGATATACCATCCATTTATATATTATTTTAATATCAAAAGAATGATATTGTCGCTCGTGCGTACGTACGGACTACCGTCTCCACGAACGCGATGAGATTCATTCTCCATCGTATCCATTCAAGTATAATTATCATTTGATGATTTAAAAATGATGTTTAAGGACTTGATATCATTCTGGATATGAATAATATACAACCTATCCTTTACAAAAAGGTCTTACGTAACAAAACATATAAAAGAAAACAAGTAAGTTAACACCCGAAACAATGATAATACTAAGATATTATTATAAATCGATATTAAAAGATCATATATGATATCATATTAATGTATATGATTCTTGTATAATTTAGTAACAATTATTTCACCATTATACAGGAGGTTAACCTACCCCAACCAAGGAAAAAGTACAAGGTAAGGGTTATTTCACAATCTCTTCATTATCCGAGGTTGTTTATACGTAATAATCTACTGGGATATCTTTATCATCCACATCCATGTTTCTTAAAAATGTATTTCAAAACATTTTTACTATTTACAAGAATATGGGTTAAAGTCATTTATACCCTTGTTTGACTTTTTATAAGAGGTTTATAAAAGAATCTTTCCGTCGTTTTCAAAACAAGGTCCTTTTTAACCTTTTCAACAGAATTGAGGTAAGAATGTTTTTTTTAACTTATACGGCGGGTGCGGTTATTTTACGCCGTTATAAAATCTTCAAAGCTTTCCTTACAAGCTTATAAGAATATTTTCAAAGAAAATGTTTTATTTTATATGGATATTAAATGATTTCAAAATAAAAGGAGATATTTCTTTAAAAAGAATTTTGATTTCATCTATGTCAACATCCTTTGATGGATTTTAAGATTATTTGAAGTTGATTTATTATGATACAAAACTTCTATATTGTATTGAAGGTTTTGTGATATGTTTGACTATGGATGTGCTATTTTTATAACATTCATACTTTATGGTGAAATTATTGACATTTCGTATGCTAGATTTAATACGAATGTTTATGTTATGTTTAAACCTTTTCATATGGGAATGCATTGGACTTAATAAGTGACGGGTGGAGCCCGCTATAGCTCCTCGATGCATCGGTAGGTCTCATGAGACAAACTAGTGTCTTGGAACAAGGCCTTGACAAAATCTTATTTGTAGTCTTGGCACGAGGCCTTGGCTATGTGGTTATGATAGTCTGACATTATGCATTCCAACATTATGAAAGTGGTTATTGATTTTTGCATGTGATTATTTGATTAGTAGAATATCCATGTGAATAAGTAAATGGCATTATTTCATTTTATTTATGCCGTACCATGTTGAAAGTTCATGTTTGAAAGGCTTTTGTTTTAGTTATACATTGCCTTAAATGTTTATGCTTATTTTTGAATGTTCCGCTATATTGTTATCCTTACTGGGCATTTGAGCTCACCCCTTTTCTATGTTTTATTTTTCCCAGGAAGTGAAGAAGTAAATTATGAATGACCTGCAGGGATATTATATGGGGATATGAGTGTGGATTATGGATACATTATGTTGTTGTAGTAGTTTTTCATTTTATGATGTAATGTAAAACTTATGAATATATCTAGTATTTCCAAGGCTACTAAACCAATCGGTCTTTCGAGATTTGATCTTTCTTGTGATCATACCAATGTTATGTAATAATGCACCGACTCTGGGTAACTGGGGTCGGGGCGTTACACCTTTAATGAGAGGAAACATTTCAACTCCCTTTTTAATGAGGGGGGTGACCCTAGGTTTCCTCTAAATTAATTATTCCAACCTCGTCGTAATTAATGATACCAATTTAATTCTATGCCAACAATAAAATTTATGGAACACAACATATTGCCTACCTTTTACTTTTTGGTGGAATTGGGAGAGGAGAAATATTGGAGGATTATTCTCTCCAATGAAGAATGCATTCTCTAACAAAGAACACACTCCCTAATGAAGAATTCTCTCACCAAAAAGAAACATCTTCAATGAGAATGAACCGACGATCGAGGAAACACTGACGTCACTGACGTCCGTCTATCCCCAAGGATATCGTCTCCTTCCTCACAACCTTCTTCAAAAAATCTACAAGGTAGGGTTTTTATTATGTGTGATTATGGATTTCCATGTTCTTCCCTTATAAACAAAGAATGCGGATCAACTCTCTAAGTAGTTGATCTATGGATGATTTCTTTTTCTACGGGTTAGGGAATAATCATTGTAGGGTTTTTATTATGCGTGATTTTGGATTTCCATGTTCTTCCCTTCTAAACAAAGAACACAGATCAACTCTCTAACTAGTTGATCCACGGATGATTTATTTTTCTTCAGGTTAGGGAATAATCATTATAGGGTGGTTGTTTGAATTTCTTCCCCTTACCTGTTCTTGAAAAATCATCGTAAGTCAGGAAGAGATTATACCACTTTCTACTGCTCTAACGCAGAGAGTGCGGGCCAAACAAACATGGCCAGAACTCTCTGCAATTATTGTGTTTAATTGTTGTGTTCTTCGTGATGGAGGAGGATGACAACCAACCCTGATGGGGCATGAGAACGGCAGCCGACACCACCGCCGACCGCGATGAAGGCGATGGTGCAACGACACCGCTCCACAGCCACCACACCGCCCGTAGCCTCCGCTGCCCCGTGGTCTCTGCCGTCCTGTGGCCTCCACCACCCCGCGACCTCGCGCTATCCGTGGCCTCTGCCACCCCATGGCATCCGCGACCTCCTACACCCCGTGGCCTCGCGCCGCCCCCGGCCTCCACGGCCTCCGCTGCCCCGTGGCCTCCACGGCCTCCGCCGCCCCGTGGCCTCCACGGCCTCCACCTCCCCGCGGCCTCCGCGCTGCCCCACGACCATCGCCCTGCCCTACGGCCTCCACCGTCCTGCAACCTTTGCGGCCCCCCAAAGCCTCCATGGACCTCCGTGGCCCCTCACGGCCTATTGAGACACCCAGTGCGGGTCGGGTTGGTTTGATCGGGTCAGACCAGACCTAGGCCAACTTTGACCCATTTACTCTCTTTTGGCCATAACTTTGGCATTGGGTGTTCATTTGATGAATCATCAGTATCACTAGAAACCTTGGAGGGAAATGGTACCTTTGGAATAACCCACCTGAGATTTGGGTTAAGTTGGGGTACGGTCGGGATGGATTGAGCACGAATCCAACCAGGCCATCAGGACTAAAAGGCTAATAACTTACAGACCGGGCGTCCGGTTGACGAACCGTCTATTACATTGAGACTCCTATGATTTGGAAGTCCTTTTGGGATAATTTTTAGTGGGACTTAGTAGAAGTTAGAGTATAGACCAGTGGCTTGATGAGCGGACCCTCCCGGAGATGAGCAAGCTTAGTGCGGGAACCTAGTAGCTGGCTGTGATGTGAAGAATGAATAGTGATCCTATGAGGGTCAGTACTGAGCGATCCTATGTGGGTCATCCCCTAGCGATCCTGTGTGGGTTAGCACTGAGCGATCCTGTGTGGGTTAACATCTAGAAATTCTATGTGGGTCAACACAGAGTGATCCTGTGTGGGTCAACACCAAGAGATCTTGTGTGGGTCAGCAGTAGAGCCTATTAATAGAGTAAGATGATTCAGTAGTTACATCTAATCATCTCTACTATTGTACCTAAGTTTTACCTGGTGTGATATGAGTTTGTACCTGTGTGTTAGTTTCCTTTGTGGTAATACCTTGGTGGTATTATTCTATGTGGCGTACCTGAGTGGTACTTACCATCGTGGTACTCCTTCCTTTGTGGAAAAGTTGAGCTTTGGGATTTTGAGTTGGACTATGTGTTTCCTTATGATTGAGATGAGTTTACTTGATAACTTAGGTATATGTATTGGCATATACCTAAGTAGGGTTATTAGTTGATTTCATGGATTGTGGTTTATCCTTGGTATATTTTGTGAGACCTTGAGGGTCTCGGGGTCCCTACTGAGTATCGTTATACTCACCCCTTCACGGGCTATGCTCGCACCTTGTTGTGTTTGGTGTAGATAATAGACAGCGCTGATTGAGGCTGAGGGTACCAGGGATAGACGGGGCCCAGAGGTGGACCATACGGTGTGATAGTACACAAAGGAGATGGGAAGATGTGGAGTGATGAGGAGGTGATCTGTACCTACCCTTCAAGTATGAACCTCGGAGGATAACCCAGTAGCTGCCTTTCTTTTTCTTCAGTTGTATTGTATTTTAGTTTTACTTGTACTATTACTTGTGGGCTTGTATTCCGAACCCTTCTTACTTTCAGAACTTTTTTTCCATACAGTTTTAGTTGTGTTCATATCTCACTGTGTGCTTGGTTGCATGTGTTTACAGGTTATAAAGGCAATGCCTTCCCGGTTTTAGGGAATACGCCTTTCGGTGTAGTCTCCAGCCCCTGACCTATGGAAGGAGGTCTTGGGGTAGTCACGACACGGGCCTTGGGGGATTGGTCATGACAAGACACAACATTCCCCAAGAATTTAACTTCAAAATATTGAAACTCACACTTTGATTTCTTCCCCAAAAGCTGCTGTTGATAAAGAACTCCCAAAACTATCCATAGATTCTCTACATTCTCTTCCTTAGATATGGAGTACACAAGTACTTAATCAATGAGAATCACCATGAAATGATCTAGGAACTCATAGAACACAGCATTCATCAACCCCATGAATACATCTAGAGAGTTCATCAAACTAAACAACATTATAATGAACTCATAATTCTCATAATGACATAAAAAAGAAGTCTTTGATATATCCTCATCCTTCACCCAAAACTGATGATATCTCGAGCATAGATCGATATCTGAGAACCATATATCTTCTTTTAACTAATAGAATAAATAATCAATCCATGGAAGAGTATAGTGATTATTCAATGTCACCTGATTCAAGTTATGATAATCGATACACAGAAGCAGACTACCATCAACCATCTTTGTAAACAAAACCAAATCACCCCAAGGTGAAATGATTTAACAAACAAGACCTCACTATAGGAGATCATCTATCTGTATCCATAGATCTCACAACTTAGAAGGATCCATCCTATATGACATGGAGATCATAGAAATTCCCAACTCTAGATATTTCACAAAATTTATATCCTATCAAGGGGGTAATGCCATGACCTCTCTAGGAAATACATCAAGGTATTCTTCCACAACCCTGGGAAACACCACAAAATGAAACTTATATGAAGATAACATCAATTTAGTCATAAAGGAAGACAAGTAAAACACACTCATTTGAATCATCTTAGGGACTCACTCACCAACGAACATGATGATATCTTCATAATTATAATAGAACACAACATTCCTCCAAAATAAATCCATGATAAGATGCACAAAATAAAACCAATCCATGATTAGGATGATGTCATGATGTCGTGTGGATATATATGAAAACATATAAATTATTCCCAAGAGTGGTGCTTCCCCAACACCATCTCATAATATCTAAATACTTTATACAGATAAGCTTGACCTCCAATTAGAATAGTTAACTCCAAGAGGAATGGAAGTATCTCCACCTCAAATCTTAAATCACAGATTAGGGTAGGTGATATGAAGGAGTGCATAGATCCTGTATCAAACAAAGAATACGACCAAGTAGAAAACAATAAAAAGATACCTCATATGATATTGAGCTCACCTAGATCTCGAAACTCTAGAGCATGTAGTTGAATATGACCCAATCCATGGCATCTATGGCCCTAATAAAGACCACCTCCATGGTCATACACTTCTTGCTAAGGATATGAAGCATCATGGGACTGTACCCCACCTACACTATCTCCCCTATGCTTATAAAAAGATAGAGCACCATTATACTACTACCTTAGCTAAAATTACCATAATAATGGAACCTGATGTAGAACACTAGCTGCACACTGCTCTCTTAGAAAGGTCAGGCACTCTCAACACTAATGACCATGACCTCCACATAAAAAATAGATGTATGACCCCTTAACAGGGGCCTAAGAGCCACCAAACTTAGAGAAATTAGATGAATAGGGATGTGACTTACCCCCGACAATATGGAAATCCTTTTTCCCCCAAAACCAGGCATTCCGTACCACATATCTTGTATGTATAAAATCATGATGACTCCCTTATCATGAAAATATAGTTCTGAACACCATCCTCTTGACAACATCTTCTCTCGCTAGTACCTCAAGATATTTCAGAAACACATACGGGGTAATTAGGTACTGGATATCTGGATGTAAACCACCCATAAAATGCCTTGATCTAACATCATCATCTAAAAATAGGTCCAAATCACATCAGATAAGAGTCCTAAAATGGATCCCAAACTCCTACATGTTGGAACTATCCTATTTAAGGGAAATAAGCTTCTTGATACTAGTACTAATCATAGTCAAAGAAAGAAAACCATCTCATAATTGATACCAGAACCTCTCTCATGAAATAGTTGACTCCCAGAGATCCCCAAGGAACATGAAACACCATTTTCTAGTTTCCCCACATAGCATCATCACCTCCAACAAAACCAATTACTCCTTATGAGAATAGATCAAATAGAAGTCTATCACCACATACTCTAACCAGTATTCTATAACTAAGTTTGAAACAAATCCCTCATACTTCTATAGTCTCTAACACCCACAACTACCAGAGTGTCCTCCTCTAAATGTTGTCATTATTGAGCTAAACTATGTAGCAATCTACTGGTATATCATTCTAAAAATATTTGGTGAAAACATGATGAGGACATCATCCTAGATCCATTATTTCAAAAGAACAAATGGTTAAGGACTCAAAATCTTGGAATATAAAATATTTAAGATTAATTAATTAATTAAGGTTCAAATTAATCCCAATTTATACCCATTTTAAATAAAGGTGTAAAAAATAATTATGCATGACCCTTTCCAAGGTATTTTCTCTGAAACAAACATCACTTCATTTAGTAGGTTTAGTAAACTTAAAGGTCTTCACATCAAATTATAGGGTCCCCAAAATACTCGTGTTCTAGCTGATATCCCTTGTTTACGTCGTATACTAAGATCAACTGACATTGTTTCCCTACCAATCCATGTATTCCTTCTTAGTTACTACCTCTAAACTATATTTTATCCTTCATTTAGACCCTTTTATATTAGTTTGTCATGACCTTATCCCCCCAAAGGTACCCCTCCTAGCCTGGTAATGAGATAAGGGAGATAATGACACCTAAATCCCACCTCTAATAGGCCATGGGTTGGAAACAAACATCGAGGGTATATTATAAACACAAATTGGAGGCATTACCCTATAAGAAGAACATGAGGAATGAGAGATAATATAAACCCACTAAACAAATCCTTCTCATAAAAAAGATAAAAGATACTAATACATGCATGTAATGTCATACAACTAAAATAACTATAAAAGATACTACAAGTACCAAAAGGAAAACCTAGATAGTGACCTAGAATCAAAAACAACTCCTTAATAATTTCATGAGCTAGTAATGTCCAGCCAGAAAACTAGCCAGATAAGTTGGTATTGAAATATATTTTATATATACATAGGGTGAGCATAATAGTTATACTAATTAGGATCCCCCTCAGAGCTTCTCATGCAAAATATAAAGAAAGCATACTATAGCCCAATGAAAAAATAAGTGAATCCAACTCATCACCTAAGTTGGTATGCTAAGTTCATAGCCTCATCATGGATCACTCACCAAGTATCACATACGAGTAATAATATAATATCCAAAAATAATATCAAATGAAGGTACCCCATTACCACTTCCCCACTGGTTTTCCACTTTGAAACAACTTCGCACGTCCTGATCCATCTCTCTCCAAAATATAAGCCTACCAAAAAACACATTGGAAACTAAAACATACCATACACCCCATGAATTGTATCATATCATCATCAACAAATATCATTAACTATATATGTAACATCATCTCATCATCAACATACATATCTCTAGATAGTAATCTAGTAGTTTTTGTGAGCCACCACAACCCGTACATCATGTATTATACCTCAATCCACTGTATCCCATACACAACATACCTATAATAATCCTTAGGATACTATATCTATAGATACATGTGTGTGAAATAACCACAAGAAATCACAAACCTCTACACACATATATTGGAAATATAACCACCATGCATACCATCACATAATACTACTGGGATAAGAGAGCAAAGAAAGAGGGGGAAGTCACCCATCCACTCCTTGCCAACCTAGATGTTGGGGAAAACTCCCTCCCAGAGTCCACTGGGTTTCATCCTCCCTACTGACATGGGTGAGGTAGAATATGAAATCAAATATAATAAGAATATATAAATATCTCACAACTACACTATGGGCAACAACTAAGCCTTAGAATCAACAGAAAATACCGTCTTTTGGACACCCAAATAGAATTACTAAGAACTAGATATCCTATAAGCACAAAAAGATTTAACATACAATTTATTCTAATTATATATTTTAACATTTAAGAGTTATATTAATTAACATACAAAATCCATTCCCTCCAAGAATGAACCAACCTCTTCCAAGGGTCATCAATATTTATCATCATCTCACATTTCATTAAACCACAAAATCCATGGGTTAAATTTTTTAGCTTTCATTATCATTCCATAATTCTAGGTACTTTAGGACTCATCCTAAGCTACCATAAAAGGTGTATAAATCATGGACAACCAGATGTATCAAGAAGTGGGGAAAGAAAATTAGAAACAAGAAACCCAACCATCCGATCTTGAAGTAGATTCATTATCAAGCAAGCATGCTAGCTTTCATCTCATCAACAATAGGCAATCCCAAGTTTATCCCATTCCATTAGTCCTAGTTCCATCACTGACACCACCATGAATATCACCATGCATCCTTCCATAAAAGGAACCAACTTCTTCCATAAACTTGGGCCTCCCCATTCATTATCATCAAACCATAATCCATCTTAGGCTCAATCACATCACATATCAAGGATTCTCATACAAAGTAATCACACAAGGCAGTATGAAAACAATATATAGTCAATAGGGAATCAAGGACCTAAATCTAGGGAATCCATCATTCATAAATATACAAGCTCTCTGACCCTATTTTTTTAACAAACAACTAATTCATTATTATCTTGGATTAACCGATTCATTTATCATAGGTTATAACCATATGAAGCCTAAGTAATCTACTACCAAAATCTACAAGATAATTAAATATGATTTAAATCATAAATTTTAATTTCATCAAACAATAAGTAATAAAAAAATTCAATTAACATGCCTATTTTTTATTTATTCAACAATAATTACAATCTTTACATTCTTTATACAATTTCCAAGCATAACAAACATTCTAAACCATAATATAAACATAGATAACACACTATCTTTGAAAATAAGAGGCAAACTGTTAACATGGTGGAAACACATTTGTTCACTACAACCAAAACCAAGATTCATTCTTTAATTATTTTTAATCTTTATTAAGGTTAATTAAACCATTAATAAAAGAGATAAAAAATGATAAATTTACAATTTTACATAAAATAACAGAAGAAACAAATCCCCTAACTTGATTTAGAAGTTCAGACTTCTTTGAGTAAGAACAAATGATCTAAGATTAACTACCACTGGATAAAACACCACTAAGATGAATGAAGTCTTGTCGAAACATAACATCCATAAGATACCAAAAATCCATTCTTAGAACTTGTCCTAAAACAAAGATGATTTCTAAAATGATCACCTAGGATAAAGGAAGAATGAAAAGAGAAAAAGAAAGGAAGGGTACCTTGATCATGGTCACTTGATTCTCCATGATCCAAGTTAAAATCCACAACGACATAATCAAAGGGAGTAAATAGGTTAGAACCAACACTTACCTATAAACAAAATATCAATGGAGCTTTAATGTGAGAGAACAACCCAACTATTCCCTAGGTTCTCCAAATAATCTGGATGTCAAAATAATTCAAGAGAAGGAAAGATCTGTTAATAGAGGGGAATAATATAGTTAAAAATGTATTTAATACCCCTCATTTATGATGGATGTATTTTACTTTTGAAATAGACGAGATCCATGAAGAATGATGACGATTTCATTCATTTCAAAACTTTCCTGACTATCACCATGACCTACAATATGACTTGATCTAAGCCATGGAATTCCTTAGCATAACAACATAAAACTGATTCTTTTAGGGTCTATTTTCAAAACCTAGAGAGTTTTCCATCACCACACCATCCTCCATGGGCATGGTGAAGCTGTTATGGACATGGACCATAGGAACTATCTTAATGATCCACACCCTAGACTATGCCCATGCTTCCCCATTTTTCCTATCCATTTTATACAGAAGATCCCCCAAGGTGCCAAGCCCATCTCCATACCCTCCCTGGGCATTTCCATGCTATTTGTTTCAAACAAAGGGATAAAACTAGACCAAAAAAACCTCCAAAATAGATTAAAAAGATATATTGATGTCTATGGTGCACCAAGAACCACAAAACATGTCCCAAAAATCTTTTCCTTTCCCTCAAATTTAACACAACCTTCACTACACCCCAACCAGGGTGTAGTAACCCCCATAATGTCCAAGACCACTCCCCCAACCTTCAGAACTCCTCCAAACTTCCTCTTGGTATCATTAATCCTTAGGAAAACATGAAGGAAAGGTTGAGAAGGTTCAAACCATTACAAAAATATGTCCCTTAAGGGATAAGAATGGTCCTGAAATATACAAATGAGATATAGGAACCCATGTAGGGTCTCCAGTTTATGATGTGAGATGGGGGACCATAGTAGGTAACCTAGTCCCATGTTGACCTATGAAAGGTATAGTATATAGAGTCTATCTTGGTAGTATCTTAGCATGTATATAGTGATAGTTATATGTCATGCGCTTGAGATTCCAACCTTGGTTTTGGATGGTGGGTTTGGGTGGATGACCAAACCATTTTATCATAATTATTATCATTATGAGACATGGTCAGCTGAGAAACACTGCTCCTTGAATTTTATCTATGGGATGTCTAGGATATTTCCTAGTATTTGGTGATTATTCCTATATGAAATGACTAAGATATCACCTAGGATTTATGACTATTCTTATATGGAATTCCTAGTATATCACTTGGGATTATGTAATTAGTCCTATATAGAATTCCTAGGATGTTACATGGGATTCAATGATTATGCCTATATGGAATTCCTAGGATGTTAGGATTCAATTATTATTCCTATATGGAATTCCAAGGATATTAACTGAGATTTAAATATTATACCTATATGGAATTTATAAGATGTTACCCAAGATTAAAAGATTATACCTATATGAAATCCCTAGGATATTACCTGAGATTTAGAGATTATTCCTATATGGAGTGCATAGGATATTATCTAGGATCTAGTTTTACACTTATACTACATTGGATGCATAAGTTTTCACCTAGGATCTAGTGATTATACCTATTTTGGATGCCTATGATGTTTCCTAGGATAAAGTGATTATGAATGATACTATATATAATGGTATGCCATATGCTCAAAGAAATTCGAAACTAGCTAAAATTGGTATGGTCAATCCCAAGTGTCACCTTAAAACCCAAATATCAATGATGATTATTTTTATTATGAACTCATTTTGTTTATTTATCTTTTTATTATATCAAATGCGCATACATTGTATTTACTGGTGATGTTAGGACCCATTTGGTGAATCTCTACTGATTTATACTCACACCTTTCTTGGGTGGCCATGAAACTTGGGTACTCGAGTTGAACTCATTATTCATAGGTTCAGGTAGGGAAGATGCCTAGTGTTTCATGATTGAGTTAGATAGCTCAAATGGAGTATAGTAATTTGGATGAGGTAAGGCTCAAGGATGACACTAGAGTATCTTCTGTATTTTATTTATTTTTATTATTTTATATATATGGACAGTCTAGTGGGTGACCAATCATGATGTATGAATTTATGATTCCACATTTCATCTGTTATATCATTTTTGTTTCATTTATTCTACGTACTCTAATTATTACTATTTTGGATGTTGTTAAGTTATTTTTTGATGTGGTTTACTTTAATATAAGGGTATAGTCTCCCCACGGTAACAACCTATTCTATAACCACTAATTTATATCCTCTAGCTTATGGGGATGTGTGATTAAGGTCACGTGACACCCCCAACATGGACATTGATGAGTGGTTCAGTACTGGCGTGGTGTTACAAAGTGGTATCAAGGTGTCATTTTATTTTGTATTACTATTTTAAGTGATGATAGACATGTTACATAGAAATGATTCAAATATTGTTATGTAACTCAAACTAGTGTGTCATAAACACCTTTTCAATGGAATTTCCAAGTTACCAAGGATATGGTATTGTTATTATTTATTTTTTCTTTTATAGTTGAGAAATTTATTAAAATATGATGTGTCTATTTGATATTGATAAGTATTGTTTCAACTCTTGTCCTATTAGTAAGAGTCCATATACATGTATCATTCTTGTAATATAGGACTCAAATGAAATATGCATGATTTTGTGTGATTTATATCATTGATGATAGAGGGTTTGTTCGTTTAAAGTTTCAATAACAACTTATATGGTTATTTACCATATAACTTGTTGGTGGAATTATAATCAACTATACTATTGTATTTTATAAAATGATAGGTCACTTGGATCTTATAGAGGGTCGATCCTTGAGAATTATTATACAATCCCTCTATATATGGTATGTATAGTGACCTATAGTGGGTTAGTATAGATACTTGATTCCTTGATACTGGTTTTGGAATAAAAAGGTTTTGGTTACTAAAAGTGAATAAAACCTATATATTGTTTTACCATAGAGCTTATTGGTGGAATTCTACTTAACTAGACTGTAAAACTATATTATAATTAATATATATCTTTATGGGATGATTTAATAATTTTTTAATATATGATATCACACTCCTCAAGGTGTTAGTCTAGTATGCGAATTCCCAATGATCATTAGTGCCTTAGAGTGCGCTGATGACTTGGCATGTGATTCCTGATGCATACATGTATATGATAACCCTAGACTGGGTATTTTAATAATAGAGTTTCCTTATGATATTTTAGATAGAATAATTTGTGTTCCCTATGATCTATGAACTCAGTGATATATGATTTATGAGCTAGGTGGGAGATTCTAGTTCCCTTGTGATATTGCTTGGGATATTGGTGAGTTGAGAGACATGTAGGAGGGAAACTCGATAGATGGGTTAACCCAAGATTATGAGTGTATATATAAATTGGTATTATGGGTATATAATTTTGGTTATGAGATCGATATGGTAGAGGTTCTATCAGACATGTGGGATAGGCTTTTGTGACACTTAGTGTTTTGTGTCATAAATCACTAGAGGTGATTTGGTACCATGGTTAGGTTTTGAGGGAAGGATCAGTGGGATTCTTGGATCTATTGATTTTAGGTTTGGTTCTTGATGAGATGGAATATCATGGTCCTATATAGTTATATATAGGATGGTTAGAGTGATGTTAGATTCTTTGGGTTTTGGGAATGACACTTGAGTAGTGTGCGATCATGTGATTGGTTGTATCATGAGTGAGATGTATTAGGTGTGTTGGAAAATCAATGAGATGATTTTGGTTAAATGATATTAACATAAAAGGAATGGTATTTGATATAGAAATATGAGCCTAAGTTTGATGATGTTGACTCATGGGAGCATGAAACAAGTTTTACAATCGAGTGGAATAAGAACATACAACCGTTGGGTTTTCATGAGATAGAGGTAGTACATGTTGGTTATGAGTGGTTCCATTTGAGTTGTAGATCAGTGAAAATTATTGTGTGATCTGAGGACTGATGGTTTTGATGAAATGATTATAGTCTTGGATGATCAAGTTTTTTATGAGATTGAGTGGTGTTCCTCTATTATGATTATGAAAACATGAGTGGTGATTTCACCATAGGCTGTTAAAGGATGTGAACATAATTATAGATGAATTTTGGTAGATGTTGAGAATGATGTTCTTGGAGAGATGAGAATGAGTAGAGATTGGTGTTTCACATTGGTGCTTCGGTATAACCGGGATGACTACATCCATTCATTACATATGTTAATAGACAGAGCACGGGCCATGAATATTGGTGTTTTGGTTTAGTAGAGAAATTATAAGTGTAACATCCCACCCCAACCCATTTTATTTATAAGAGGCAGAGGTGTTACTAACCTTAGGTGGTGTCCCCAAGATACCCATGAGGGATAATTTTTCCTCAAGAAATAAACCTGTAGTAAACACCATGACAAGACATAATATGATGCATCACATGAAACCAAAAGAACTCACATAGAATGCAACAAACAATGGAAATAACCATACATAAACAAGGTTTGAAAACTCAAAACATGAAATACTCTAAGGAACCATCATGTTACCACGATGAATCCATCGCTAAGAGACCTCCATGATCTAACTCTTATAAAATATTCTTGCAACATCATGATAATCCATTATAAAATAATGAAACCTATCCCTTTCCTATATCATGAAAATCAACATTTTCATACACACCAAAGTGTATATGTAAGGGTTGAGTGAAACAACTCAGTAGGAAAACCCAATAATTTCTAATAATTCCATTTAGAAAATAAAAATTTAGCTAAATAATTTTATATAAAATAGGATAAAAATTAAGAAGTTTAATAATTCACAGTTTTAAAAAAGTATTAAACAATTCTATTCCACTTTGTATATCATTTTTTCACCACACACACACCCAATGAATGCATCCAACCTTCGAAAAGTCTTAAATCATGTTTATAAAAACATTTCCTTCTCATAATAAGTCTTCACTTGTCCATTTACCAATGTTCCCCACCCTCACTGACCCCAATTCTGTACTGAATAAGGAACCATCAATTCAAGTATGTACACACACCAACCAAGTATGCAAAGTCCAAAAATCAATATTTTTACTTTAAACCAAAACCCCCTTTGATTTGTTTTTTAAAAACACCTCATGGACATCACTCATGATTCAAAATTCAAAAACTAAAACCAAAAAAGTTTTTATAATAAGAAAAATTCCATGATTTTTGAAGAAAAAAATAGAGAATTTAAAAATCTAAGTTGTAAGGGCTCAGATTTGTCTAGTCTAACCCTTTGCATGTTTCCAAAGCCTATAGTTCTCAGAGGAGTCCTAGAGTAGGTATAGAGGTGTTTGGTTGCTAAAATATGGATAAAGGGATAATTTATAAAGTGTGAGGGTTTCACACCATGAATATGCAATTCAAGGCTTGTGTGAGGCAAGTTCATGGGGTGATTCACAATGTGAATTAAATTAGGGTTAAATGGTCTGAGGCCATGATTTTTTTGACAAGACTTTAATGCTATGAAAATCCACTGGATAGTGTGCTGATATAAGATGAAGCACCTTAATTTATGACCTTTATCCCAAATCCCATGTGACCATCGACTCTCCCTTCAGGAGGTTTAGGATCCCTTCAATGAGGATCAATTCTCAGTATCCCATGTTCGATATGTGGTTATTTGTGGTATGTTATACAATTTTATCTCATGTTTATTAAATACGAATCCTCCTGCTTCTTATTTCCATGTGATGAAGGGTTCTATCTATTATTCTAATGGAGTTTTCTTGGATTTTTTTGGTGCATTTGAGGTGCGACATCCTTGGAGGGATGCAACTATTATAGTAAGGGTGATCAGGATTTATGATGTGGGTCCGTTATCATGTGAAAAAAATTGTCACCTTTATGGTAGGGGATTTTTTATCTTATTTATTTACATGAAATCATAAATTTAGTATGGTTTATCCCTTTGGATGTAAATGGAATTAACTTAATAGTTATTGAACCAGATTAATAAGGAATTGGTTATAGAGATCACATGTTGTTTCTTTCTATCATGATAACAATTTTCCTCTTGATTTTATAGATAGTGAGCTATCTATGTTATGATTATTATCATTTCTTGTTATGCTATGATTTTTATACTGTTATTTATGTAAATTGATAAAGAATATAAAGATAAAATTAATTAATTAATTATTTTAATAATTAAATAAGAGGAATATTGTAGAAAATTTAGGGCTTCTTATAATTTGATGGTAATAAAATTGATTCAATGTAAATTCTTAATTAAATGTGTTATTCCATTATAATGGAATTGATAAATAATTTTAAGCATGATAATGCTTGTAGATAGTGTTGAAATAAAAATTCATGTTAATGAGAACGTCACTTCTCAAAGTTTATGAAAACTAGTTTTGATAATAAGATATTGTTTAACTTTTGATATATTGTTATAGATTGATGCCTTAGTTTACCCATTGTTGGAACCTATAAATAATGAATCATTTAATTAAATATTTAATAGAAACCAATTGTTTGATAAATATATTTTATAGGTCCTAAGTTAACCATATTTTTGAGAAGGTCGAGTAGCTTGAGATTGGATTTGGGAGAGGTTGTTAATGTGTGAAGACCAAATTCCTTGTTTTAGGGCCTAGACATCCCTATTAGTTATGGTTGTTTGTTTATTAATACTTTTGTGATGTGATCTGTATTTGAGATTCTCTATGCGATGTTCTTTGAGCCTGTGATGGATGATTTTATATGGGTAAGGGAGGACTGGATGATGTTATGAGCCTAGGATGGATGAGCCTGGTATGGATGATATGATGTGATAGAGGAGGCTCAGATGATGTGGTTGTAGTTGATGCCTGTGATGGAGAGATTCATTGAGATATACATGTGGGTGTCATAGATTGAACCATAGATTAGGGAATGGGTTAAAGCTGGGCTTACCCATTGATGTGGTATAGCTGGATGCTTGCTTGACATGAGTATTTTTAATGGCCAATGGCCAGTTTTCTTGTTTTATATACATTTATTTCCCCACTGCTTGAGACATCTGGGTGTGCTTGGTTGCATGTTTCCTCTTTGTGGTAGATTCATATGGTTTTCATAAAGTACCTATATTATGGAATAATGGTAATAATGAATAAATAATTCTAAACCCATGGGGTTGGTGTTGATGAAATGAAAATGATGAAAATATGTTAATCTTGAGAAACTGTGGACTTGGTTTGGATTATGCCTAGAGGGAATGGACTTCATGATAATGGTTAATAAATGTATATTGAAATAATGTTAATGTTTAATTTAATTGATAATAAATAAATTAATGAAAGTAAATAATAAAAATAAAATAATTAATTAATGTATCTCCTTAAATGCTCATGTGCTTATAGGATATCTAGTCCATAGAAGTGGTAGTCGGGTGTTCAAGAAACAATATCTATGGTTGATCTTCGGAATAGGTTATGCACATAGTGTGGTTTTGAGATATATTATATCCTGTATATTCTGTTATTTCATATGTCACCCCATCCATGTTGATTAGGGAAACTAACACCCAATGGACTATAGAAGGGTGTTTTCCTTAACATCCGAGTGGGAGGATAGACGGGTGACTACCCCCTCACCTCCCACTCTCTTCTCTTAGTAGTTACTTTTGTTTGGGTATGCAGGATGGTTAGTTTCCCCATATATGTGTATATAGATATGTGATGGCTTGTGGTTATTTCATACACATGTATTATCGGATATAGTATCTAAAGGATTATTATTGGCATGATGTGTATATGATGTGATGACTTGTGGTACCTCACTTGGTGTATGGGATTTAATGGATTGTGGTATAATTCCTGATGTATGATACATGTCATACGAGATTTGGTGGATCCAAAAAACTACTTGGTTACTATTTATGGGGATGTGATATGGGATGATGTGATGTACAGGTGCATGATGTGATGTCTTTCCCTGGTGTATTTAGGCTGACTTATTTTAGAGAGAGATGCTCAGGACATGTGATATTGGGGAAGAGCGGAAAACTAGTAGGGAATTGGGAGTGGGGTACCCTTGATGCTTCATTATTTTATTATATTCTCTCTTGTATGAGATACTTAGTGATAGTAAGACATGGTGAGAATGTGAACTTATTATACCTATTTAGGTGATGAGTTAGTTTCACTATTGTTCACTTTGCTTTAGCATGATTTCTTTATCTTTTTTACAAGAGGATCTAGGGAGAATCCTACTGAGTAGAATGTTATTCTTACCCTATGTATATATCAACTATTTTCTTCAATTTATCCATAGAAGGTTGGAGATTGGGATGGATATTACCAGCTCATAGTTTTGTAGGAGCTGTTTGGGCTTTATGGCCGCTGCCATTTTTACCCTTTTGGCACTTGTAGTTTTCCTTTTAGTTGTTATAGTACTATATGAAATTGCATGTTTTCAATTGTTATTTATTTATATATATGTCTAAGAAGTTTTTTATTGGTGTATCTATATTATATCTCTATTATATATGTTATTTTACAGGGTAATTCCTCCCATATGTATGTTTATTATACCCTCGACGCTATTCTCCAACTTGGGACCTACTAGAGGCGAGACTAGGGTAGTCACCATATCCCTACTCACATTTCCATCCTAGTAGGGGTACCCTTTGGGTGGAGGGGGTCATGACAGAGTGGTATCATAGGTTCAGGTTGAAAGATATGATGAAGTTTAGAGTTATACATTTGTGATATTACATGGGTTGGTAGGGAAATGGTGTCAGATAAGTTTAGTGAGCAATGTAAACATGGGATACTGGGTGAGACACAATTATTTAGGCCCCCTATGATTTGATGAAAATACCTTTAAGTTTACTAATCCCACTAAGTGAAGTGATACTGGTTATAGGGTAGAGACCTAGGAAAGGATCAAGAATCATTCTTCTTTGCTCCTGTGTTTGGATTGGGTAGACCTTGAGATAGGTTAAAACCTTAATAAGATAAAAAATAAATACATAATTAATGTTAAATATCCCATATTCTAGGTTGAAGAGATCTAGAAGTTTGTTATTTTTATACGAATGGTTCTTGGTCAACTTCCTTATCAGTTTCGTGCTGACGATGTTCAACAAGATGTGCTAGTATATCATCATAGAGTGGAGGTTGATGACGATGAAACTTGGAGGATGAAACCCCAAGAGTTTCAATAGTAGAGTCTACAAAAGTATGAGGGATCCATTTTAGATTCATTAAAAAAATAAAAGTTAGATGAGGTTGAGATAGATTTCAGTTCGATCTGTACTTAGAAGGAGCACTGGGTTTCATTGTCTATGATGATGTTTTTTGGAGAAGTGAGGTAGTGGTAGTTTTTGTTCATTTGGGATCACGTGGAATCAAAAGTTAGGAGAAGTTTTGAAACTAGTTTTGAGTAGAGTTAATTTCTTCAGCCATGAAGGATACCATTCACTATAAGCTACTTACCCTTTTATAGGGGATTTCCAACATATGAGATTTCATGATCTATTTCAGAACCCTTTTGCAATATGCTTTAGACCTATTGCCAAATGAGAAGGTCAGACATAGAAATTTTGAGGAGGATTTTCATCCATATATCTAGTTCCAATTAACCAAATTTATGTTGAAGATATATCTTGTGGTGTTGGATAGAGTAGAGTTCATTGAGAGGATGTTTTCCAGAACCATATCATTATGAGAGGGGAGTCATCAGGATTACTCATGAAGTAGAACTTTGGTTTGGGGTTCATAGTTATTTGGATAGAATATCTTTCAGTCAAATGTGGGTAGGTCATTTCCCTCATTATATAATTTCTATAAGGGTGTTGGCTCTCAGACCCATGCCAAGGGACCAAACCTGTGTTTTTATTATGGAGATTGAGGTCATTTGCAGTGAGAGTGCCCAATTTTTATGAGTAGTCATCATATTCAAGGTGTTCTACTTTAGGTTCCTCCATTGAGATAGTTTTAGCCGAAGAAGTAGTCATAAGGTGTTCCAGTTTTGAGATCAGCATAGAGGAGTTGAGGCAGGCAGAGTGTAGCCCCGAGATGCTCCTTGTCCCCAAAGATCAGAGTGCATCCATGGAGGTGGTCTTCATCAGGGTCAGAGATGTTATGAAGAAGGTCATGGTTAGATTCATGGTTTTTAATTTTTAGTGCCAAGTGACCCATACATCATCCAAGTCACCTTTTTTATACGTGGGTGCATTATTTGTTTTATTAAGGAGAGATTCACTCCTTTATATCACCCACCCTCATCCATGATTTTGGACTTGAGTTAGAGAGTCTTCTAGTTCCCTTGGAATTAACTAGGCCAGTTTGAGGTTGAACTGAATTGTATAAAGTATGTAGAGACTGCGATCTAGTACTGGGGAAACACCTTTCTTGGGAAAATTTCCTATATGTTTACAGATAAATCCATATGAAATCATCATAATCATGAATTAGTTGTATTAATCACAGGATATCATGAATTTATTTAGGATATAGGTTTTTTTCTATGATGTTGATAGAGATACAACTGTGTTTGTTAGTGAGTGTGGCCATCAGATGGGTCAGAGGCATGTTCCATACTTATCTTCCTTGATGTTTGAGATGATTCTAAGTTCATTGGAAGTTCAGTATTCAGTGTTTCCCATGGTTGTAAAAGATTACCCTGTTGTATTTCCAGGGGAGTTTGTAGCATTACCCCCTTGATGAGAGACCGAGTTTGGGATCGATCTATAACCAAGAGTATCTCTTATCTCAATGTCTCTATATAGGATGTAAACTTTTTAGTTGTGAGAGCTACAAGTATAGATTGATGATCTATTTAAGTGAGGTTTTTTTCGGATGAATGTGTCACATTGGGGTGCACAAATTTTTTTCATGAAGAAGGCCAATGGTGGTTTGCAACTTTGTATCAATTATCACTGCTTGAACCAGGTGATGGTGAAGAACCATTACCTTATTCCATGGGATGATGATTTATTTGATCAGCTGAAGGGAGAAAGTTGGTTCTCTAAGATCGATCTATGATTAAGATATCATTATATGCGGGTTAAGGATGAGGGTATTTAGAGGACTACTTTACATTGTCATCATGGGAATTATGAGTTCATTGTGATGTTGTTCGGTTTGATGAATTCTCTATACTTTTTTCATGGGGTTAATTAAAGTAGTGTTCAAAGAGTTCCTAGATAAGTTTGTGGTTGTTTTCATCAACAATATCCTTATGTAATTCATGTCTGATAAAGAGCATGCGGATCATTTGCGTACCATTTCGGGAGTTTTTCATCATGAAAAACTATTTGGTAAGTTATCAAAGTGTGATTTCTAGGATCATGAATTCCATTTTTTGGGGCATGTTGTGTCTCATCATGAGTAGTTGTGGACCCTTCAAAGATTGAGGAAATTTTTTCTTGGGAAACCCCCAAGATAGTGGCATAGGTGAAAAGTTTCCTTGGTCTTGTAATCTATTACAAGAGGTTTGTATCTAATTTATCTCGGTATAACACTCATTATAAAACCTTGAACTTTAAGGATCAATCATTTTTTTGTACTTAATATTGTTAGGTAGATTTTCAGTACTTAAAGGAGATGCTAGTCAGTGCTCCATTCCTTTATTTTCTAATAGAATGAGTTTAGTTTAATGTTTTCTATGACACTTTGTGTCTTAGATTGGGATATGTTCTGATACAATAGAGATAATTTTTTTTCTCATAAATCTTTGAAGTTATATCCCCATGACCATAACTATGCCACCCCTGATCTTGAGTTGTTAACAATTATGTTTTCTTTGAAGTTGTGAAAAAATTACCCTATTGATGAGAATTTTATGGTTTTTACTTACCATAAGAGCCTAAGGT
The DNA here is from genome assembly GCA_963277665.1 of Viscum album. Taxonomy (NCBI): domain Eukaryota; kingdom Viridiplantae; phylum Streptophyta; class Magnoliopsida; order Santalales; family Viscaceae; genus Viscum; species Viscum album. Next base: position 1,838,485,438 of record OY728161.1, read on the forward strand.
ATGTCTTCTACCATCATGAATTTAAGTGAATCAACATTGGTGGATGAAATTATTATAGGATTAAGAATTCAATATTTCATATATGACCAGAGAGGAAATTTTTTTAGCTGATGCACTGAGCAGGAACTCACACAATGATGCCTTGTGTGAATCTGGAGATTCCTAGAGAGTGATGGAAGAACTATCAGTAAATCATATAGATTTGTGAGAGGTTGGAGGAATAGGTTGTGTTTTACATATTTTAGTGCATTCATATTTGGTATAAAAAGTATAGAAGTACCTATTGGTAGATTCTGAGATGAGGGTTTGGACGGACTGAGTTGTTTTTGGAAATGCCCCTAATAGTTGGTCTGAGGATGGACAACATCAGGTGTTGTTCTAGGGAAGGATTTTCTTTCCTTTGGTGATGTGTGGGATGGTTCTTATTTAGTTCTATAACTCACCTTTGGAAGTATATATTGATATTAAAAATATGTACAAAGCTTTGAGAGGTCATTTTTTGTGGCTTGGGTTGAAGCATCCAGTTGAAGAGTTTGTTTCTCGATGTTTGGTCTTCTAGAAGGTGAAGGCTAAGCACTATATTTTCAGTGGTTTTCTACAACCATTAAATGTTACCTAGTAGAAGTGTAATTACATCCCTGTGGACTTTGTTACTGGTTTACCTTGATATTATGGAATCTATGATGCTATATGGGTGAAAGTGGATCATTATACGAAATCATCCCACTTTATAGTGATCATGGAGTCAAGCTCAGTGGAGGTTTTGTCAAGGCACTATCTGGAGTAGGTAGTGAAACTCCATAGAGTCCCAAGGATGATCATCTATGATTAGGATCCTCATTTTAACTCCAAGGTGTGGAGATATATACAACATGATTTTGGCTCTCTGTTATTTTTTAACACCAATTTTCATCCCCAAATGAACAATCAAATAGAGCAGACCATTTAAACTCTTGAAGAAATATTTTGAACTTGTGTTCTAGATTTTGGAGGTTCATGGATGAGGCACATACCATTGGTTATGTTTTCTAACAATAATAGTTTCTAATCTACCATTGGTATGATGCCATTTTAATATTTGAATGAATGACCTTTCCATTCTCCATTTTTCAAGATTGGGTTCAGAGAGTCAGTAATTCTTAGTTCAGAACTAGTATAGAATATGACAAAGATGATATAAGCAATTCATGACAGGATGAAGTTACTGTAGGATTTTCAGAAATCTTATGCCAATTATAGGAGTATACCTATGTATTTCAACATTGTATATCATGTGTTATTTAAGGAGACTCCTCATCATGGGAAGTGAAGGTTTAGTTATGGGAGTAAGATTTATCCCCAGTTTTTTGGACCTTCTGAGGTGTTGGATTGTGTTGGAGATGTGACATATTATATATCACTTTCCCTATAGATTAATAGGATATATGATATTTTTCATGTGTCACAGTTTTGTCTTTATCTTTAAGACGACTCTCATGTCATTGATTAGGTAGAGATAAATGTTGATGATGATGAAACCTTCGATGATCTACCCACGGAGATCCAAGAATACCAGGAGAAGGTGTTTCATGGGTGTGTTATTTCCCATGGTTTGTGTCTTGTGGATGAATTGTGGCACAAAGGAGAGTAAATGGTAATGTGATTCACAGATTCCAACTTAGTACCCTGAGTTGTTTTACATTTAGCTCTTATCTTGTATCTTTTTTTTATTTTCTTTATGTTGACCTTTTTGGTTTTTGAGATGGTTCCCTCTTATTTATTATTATTAACCTTGATCTCCTTTGAGAGGTATATATATATAAAGAGAGTATTTAGTAGAAGTTTTTATTTATTTATTCATGGTTTCACACAATTCCTTTGAACGAAAATGTAATTAATCTACCAATCATTGAACCAAATTAATAAATAATTGGTTGTGGCGATCACATGCTATTTCTTTCAACTATGATAACAATTTTCCTATTAATTTTTTGTATTTTGTTCTATCTATGTTATGTATGTTAGAATGTATTGTTTTGATATGGATTAGCATGTTGTTCTTGATGGAAAATGATAAAGAAGTTTAATCCATAATTAATTTATTAGTTGGCTTAAGAATTAAAGAAGAGGCATGATGTAGTGAAACCAGTGTTTCTTATAATTTTATGGTAATAAAATTGATGAAATTCACTTGCTTTATTAAATGTGTTATTCTATGATAATGGAATTGATAAATAATATAAAGCATGATAATTCTTGTAGATAATATTGAAAATAAAATTCATGTTAATGAAAATGGTACTTATCTAAGTTTGTTGAAACTGGTTTCAATGATAAGAGAATGATTGAATTTTGATAGCTTGTTATATCTTAATGCCTTAGGTTTTTCATATTTGAAACTTATGAATAATGAATAGGTTAATTCAATATAGAATAAAAAACCAAATTTTTTATAATGATAATTTATAGGGTTTGAGTTTCCTATATTATTGAGAAGGCCATGTGCCTTGATTTTGGAGCAGTGAGAACAATTTTATGTGTAAAGGATGTATACCTCATTTTAGGGCCAAGATTTCCCTATTGGGTGTGCTTATTTGTTTCTTGCTACTTTTGTGATGTGTTGTAGATGTGAGATTTTTTGTACTATGTGATATGAGATTGATATGGGACAGGGAGGCCTAGATGATGTTATGAGTCTGGGATGGATGATCCAGGGATGCATGATCCTAGGATGGTTGAGACTGGGATGGCTGATATGACATGGGTGGGGAGGCCTGAATGATATGGTGGTAGTTGATGCATGTGATGGTGAGATGAATCAAGATATGCATGTGGGTGTCTAAGATGACACTAGAGATGATGGAATGGGTTGAAGTAGGGATTACAAATTTATGTGATAAAGCTATATTCTTTCTTAACATGAATCTGTTTAATGGCTGATGATTGGGTTTCTTGTTTTATCTTCATCTCTTTCCTCACTACTTGTGGCAGCTAGGTATTATTGATTTCACATTTCCTCTTAGTGGTAGATTTAGATAATTTTCATAGAGTACTTGGATTATGTAATGATTCTAATAATGAATAAATAATTCTTAACCCATAGGGTTGGGTTTGATGAAATAAAAAAGATGAAAAGATGTTAATCTTGAGAAACCATGGAATCAGTTTGGATTATTCCTAGAGGTCATAGAATTCATGACAGTGGTTAATGAATGTATCTTGAAATAAAATTAATGGTTAATTTAATGGATAATAAATAAAGAAACTAAAGGAAATTATAAAAATTAAATAAGTAATTAACGCATCTCTTTAAATGATTGCGTTTTTATAGGATATCTAGTACCTAGTAGTGGAAGCTGTGTGTCTAAGAGATGATAGTTGTAGTTGAGATTAGGAATAGGTTATTCTTATAGTGTGGTCATGAGCTATATTATATCCTATATATTCTATGATTTTATATGCTACCCCACCCATGTTGGTTAGGGAAACTGACACCCATTAGGCTCATGGAGGGTGTTTTCCCCAATATCCCAGTGGAAGGAAGGATGGATGAATACCCCCTCTATCCCCACTCTCTTCTCTTGGTAGTTACTTGTACTCGTATGCATAGAGGTTACTTTACCCATATACATGTGTAGAGGGATGTGATTCACTGTGTTTTTTTCACACAAATATGTTACCATATATAGTATCCAAAAGATTATTATATGTATAATGTGTATACACTGTGATGGCTTGTGGTACCTTACTCATTTTATGGGATGTAATAGTTTGAGGTATAATAATCAATGTATGATACTAATCATACATGATCTGGTGTATCCTTGAAACTACTTGGTTACTATATATGGTTATTTGATATGGGATGATGTGATGTACTAAGTGCATGTTGTGATGCATTTCCCAAGTTTCTTCAAACTGGCTTATTTTGGAGAGAGATGGCTCGAGATGTTTGACATTAGTGTAGAGCAGAAAGCTAGTGGGGAAGCAGGAGAAGGGTAAACTTTATGTTTCATTATTATATTATATGCACTCTTTTATGTGATACTTGGTGAGAGTTATCCATAGTGAGGTTTGGAACATAGTATACATGTTTTTGTGATGAGTTAGTTTCACTGTTGTTTACTGTGATTTAGCATAAATTATTTATCTTTTACACGAGATGATACAAAGAGGATTCTATTGAGTATACTATTATGATCACCCTTTGTATGTATAGAATATTTTTTTTTTCAAATCAACCAGAGAAGGTTAGAGACCGGGTTGGATATTACCAGCTCATGGTTTTGTAGGAGCTGTTTTGGCTTCATGGTCACTACCATCTTACCTTTTTGGTACTTATAGTTTTCTTTTCAGTTGTTATAGTAATATATTAAATTTTTTGTTTTCACTTGGGATTTATTTATATATATTTATGATTAGGTTTTTATTGGTGTATCCATATAATATCTCTCTTCCACATGTTTTATTATATGGTAATGTCTCCCATATGTATATTTATTATACTCTCAGTGCTAGTTGCCGATGTGGGGTCTACTAGAGGTGGGACTTGGGCAGTCACCATCTACCTTACCACATTGCTAGCCTATGAATGGTACCCTTTGGGGTGAGGGGTTCGTGACTTAATCCTTCAATTTTTATAGAAAAGTTAGAGGTAGAGTAAAGAAATAAACCTATAACGGTTAAAAGTGATTCATTTTCTGATCCTTTATGAATAATTTGACTCTTAAGGTTTAACTCTTCAAGATATAATGAAGTCAGTTGCCAAATTGATGAGATCCTCTAAAATAACATAGAAATAGCCCTAGGTTTGAGATGAATGGAAGATAAACTAACGACGATCATAGGGCCTAAAAATTAAATAAATCTATTGGACACGACTTCATTATGGGCATGAATTATGGATTCACATTTTGAATCTTAAACATTTTAAATACACCCAAATTTTTTTAACCTCAGCTTAAAATTATAAAAATAAATTCACATAATGAATAATAGTTCACAATGTGAGAGAATCTTCCCAAAACCATTCACACCCCGAATGAGATTCAGAGAATCTTCCTAGAAAACCATTTATTCCATGAATAACCATTCACAACATGCACAAACCACAATAACCAAATTCCATATTCCAAGCCATTTCCTCCTCTGAACCTTTTTATAAAATAAACTGAAACACACTAGACATAAAAGAAATAACATAAAATGAGAGAAAACCTCAAACCATGGGTATCACATTCTCCCCACCATTATGATTTATATCCTTGTAAAGTGTTAGGCCATCAATGATTTGGAAAATTTTGGGCCACTTATCTCATACGTGGTTCTCCCTTTCCCAAGTATCTTCTTTAATTTGACCATATTTCAACAAAACCCACACCAAGAATATCCATCTTCAATGAGAGACCTTGTCTTGCCTATCTAGAATACAAACCATGTTTTTCACATTTTTTGCATCAAGTTCAATAGTTTCATGGTCTTAACTGATCACATTATTAGGACTTGGTTGATACTTCTTCAATTTCAATACATGTAACATGTTATGAAACAAACTGAATCTTGGTGGTAGATTAATCCGATAAGAAATATCTCTAATCCATTCCAAGATTTCAAATTTCCCAACATAATGAGGAAAAAAATTCCCTTACTTACCCAAACAACAATGTTAGAGTCTAGGTGAGACATTAAAAAACACATGGTCTCCCATTGAACAAGATAATGGGTAGTTATGATGATTAGTATAAAATTTATGGTGACTCTGAGCTGTATCCATTAACTTCCTAAGCATATAAATCTTATCATTTTTCTCAGGAACAAGGCTAGGAACAATTATGGAAGTTTCTCTAATTTCTACACAGCAAAGTGGATATTGACATGAATGGCCATGAAATGCCTCAAACCAGGCCATATATATAATCTCCTGATAACTGTTATTGTACATTAACTATACTAAGTCTAATTGATCCTTCCATGAGCCACCAAAATCCATGAAATAATATTGGAGTATGTGTTCCAATGTTTTAATTATAAGTTCAGATTTCCCATCTATTTGAGGATGATACACCTTGACCATAATCAACTGGGTTCCAAGGTATTTTTTCAAGTAGTCCCAAAACCATGAAGTGAATCTTGGATCCCTATTTGAGATAATCAAAATTGTAACTCCATGAAATTTTACCCCTTCTTGAGTGTACTGATTTTATAATTCTTCCACCATATTATATTATATGATTAGAAATAAGTGGTATGACTTTGTGAGTCAGTCCAAAATCACCTAGGTGACATCATGATTCTAAATCATTATTAAAAAATGAAGAAAATACCATATAAATATATTCTCATCATCATGATCATTCTTTATTTATTAAATAAATTATGGAACCAAAATTATGGGGAAAATCAGAAGGGAAGGCCTAAGGGGGCCTGAAATAATGAAGACTGAGGGAACACCCTTTAATAAGGATTGAACCCTCAAGTTTCGACTGATTTGGGTTGTAGAAACATGTAGTAATCGAACCCTGCACCAAAAGATTTTCTAGATGGTATGCCTCCTTGTTTCCCTCTCTCCATGTGTGTCTCAAGTAGATTTTGTTAGAGATAAAGGCATGAAACTTCCTGGCGGGGTAAGATATTGACTAGGGGCTATTGATAATGCAATGTAAAGAGTTGAAGAGAATCAGAGATTCCATTTACACTTCTTCAATTTTGATTCTACCTTGCTTGCAAATAATTAGTCCAGAGATAAATGTGAGATATTCCACTTGGAGGGATGAACCTCTACCAAGGAAGACTGTAATGTCATCACCATGGTGCCCCAGGAGTCTCGAACCACCCCACCTCCCCTCATATCACTCGAAATGCATGATCCATCCTTATTGAGCTTCAGACCAGAGTGAGGAGGTTTCCACCATACCTAATGGACATTGAGAATACAAACTATAGGACACGCCTAAGAATATGGGAGGAGGATTTGAAGAGAAGGAACATCCCATCAATTATCTAGACACCTGATCAGATCGAGTAATAGGATGTGGGATGGGTTGAGATGACTTTACCAGATGAGCCAACACCCTCAAATATGGATTTTTTCCTAGCTTACCAAATGGGCCACACATTAGCATGAAGAATAAAGGATTTGGATATGTGCTCTACACCCCTTTCACCCAAGCCGTGGAACCATCGATTAAATAAGGAGGCATCAAGTGGGGAATGAACACGAACAAGAGTGAAGCCACCAAGGGATGGTCATACCTCCCATGTCGAGTCACCTTCAATGAATAGGTGATCACTGCTCTCCTCACTGGGTACTTTACAACACATGCACTTGGAAGGAAAGGGGACTCTTTATTTCTTGATGTTTCATCAGTTTCAACAACAACATGCCTAATCCTCCAAGTGAGGAAGTTATATTCCATAGGGATTTTCTTAGTCCAAAGAATGAAATTCTATTGATGGTCCTACGGTTGAGGCATAAGTGCACGATGATAATACTTTGAGGAGAATTTTACCATGAATGAAGGGGTAAAAACACATTTGTCTAGATCCACTAAGATATCAATGAGGTGAAAAATTTCTAGTTGGTCCTTTTTGAGAACTACCTCAATCAATGCCAGAAATATGCTGGCCTCCTCATATGTAATGTTGTACACTGGGCAACCAAGGAAGCCAAGGAAATCACTCAGCTAGTTTTCATTCCAGATGGACACTTTTCCTTCCCCAATGAACCACCAGACATGGGGAGGAATGGAGGAGAAAAGGGGGAGGAGCATGTACATAAAGGATGAACTGTATATGTTGTCACTCAACATGATGTCTTCCAAGGGGCTTCCCATGGTCCTACCCCATAAGTTCTGACATTCGTGAAGCTCCCAAGCCATCTTATCATGAAGGCAGAGGAGGGTATCTGTAATTCTCTGAATGATGATCCCCCATTCTTGAATGGGACTCACCATTTTTTCCAATGGAACCCATGCATGATTTCCCTCAGCCCAGACATCCTAAATAAAATGGGCAAGAACCTTGTAATTCTTTGATATTACTCCTTTGGGTGCTTTGACACAAGAAATCACATGAACATAGGTTCCAAGGATAACACTATTAACCATGCCGATCCAACCTCAAAATGATATGTGCCTCTTTTTCCAGTTGAGAACTCTCTCTATGATTCGACACACAATGAAGTCAAAATCTTGGATTTGGAGCCAGTGGGGGGAGATCGGGGCGCCTAGATAGCTCATTGGCCAACACCCCTATTGAATGACCAGAAGGTTACAAATGGAAGAAACGTGGGAGGGGGAACATACCCTCAAGATGAAGAGGTTTCTTTTTTCCTTTATTGATAACTTGCACACTCCAATGGGAGTACTCCTCCAAGACATGAATCATCCATCATATAGATTTCTTGGAAGCATTCTAGAAGATGAGGTTATCATCGGAAAACATGAGGTAAGAGATGGATGAATATTTTACCTTACTTATATATGTGAGTATCTTTCCAATGGACAAACTTTGGTGAATAAGGAAACTGAGTATTTGTTGGGAGAGAATAAATAGGGATGAAGAGATAAGATCTCCCTACCTTAACCCCCTAGTATCCTTAAAGAATATGTGGGATTTTCCCATGAAATGAATGGACAGCCATGCAGAACTACTCAATTAGTTCAAGAATAAGATTCAATGGGAATAATACCTCTTCCTTATTATGATAAATGAAATCCAAGTGTATATCAGAAAATATGATCATAAATTTCAACTGATGACGAGATTCTCTAGAAAATTGGTTATATGATTTTTGGATTAAAACATTCACTATAGAATTATATTTTATAGGTGTATAGATAAAGTCAAAGTAAAATTTTTTTATATTCCCTATCCATCACCATTGTTTGAGGTTAAAATCTCTTTGTGAAAAGATGTGTTTTTAAAATTTATAGCCAGTAAACATAGTGAAATTCTCACAAAAAAGATAACGACACCATGTTTTTAGTGCATGGATCACCGTAGCTAATTCCAATCATGTTTCTAGTAATTATTTTTATTTAATTATAAATTTCATGATCCATAAGCTACCACATGATCCCATTTCATAATAACACAACCCAAACTAGATCCATATGTGACACGGTAAACAACAAAATCTTCCCTCAGCTCATACAAGGTAAGGATAGATACCAAAGTGAGCCGATCCTTAAGATCCAAAAATGATTTTTGAAAATAATTGTTCCATTAGAATGGAGTGAATTTCATCATTAATGTCACCTTAAGAGAAGCAGGGCATGAAAATTCATGAACATAACAGTGATAGTAACTAACAAAATCTAGAAATACATGTATCACAAAAATGTTATTCAGTGATTGTTAAGAGATGACAAATTCTATCATTTTTGGATCTACTGATACACAATTTTTAGATATTACCTGAAAAAGAAAGTGAACTTCTTGAATTCATAAGTCATACTTAGAGATTTTTACATAGAGTTGGTGTTCCCACAAAGTGATCAAAATAATATCCAAGTGCTCTTAATGGTCATCATTTTTCTGGTAATAAACCATAATTTCATCAAAAAATACCAATATAAAGGAGTCAAGGTTACTATAAAAGACATGATTCATCAATTCCATGGATATTTCTATTTAATTTATAAGAAAAAAGTGTAAAAAATGGTATTCATAATGACCATAATGACTTCTAAAATATATTTTTAAAATTTACTTCCTCCAAAATCGATGCTGATGATACCTTGATCACATATCAATTTTAAATAAACATTTTTATCCCTTTAGTTGGTCAAATAGATCATCACTTCAAGTAAGAAAATATCAATTCTTGATCGTATCCTAATTTAGTTTATGATAATCTTCACAAATAAAAAGTGAACCATCCACCATATTTATAAAGAGTACTGGAGTTTCCCAAGGTGATTTACTTGGTCTAATGAGTCCCTTAATTTCCTACTCCTCAGGCTAGAACTTCAATTAACACAATTATGATAGTTCTATTTTTTATTATGGAAGTGAAATGGGATTCATCCCTAGAATCATGTGAATTGAAAATTTCACCCCCCTTTTAGGTGGAAACCTAGATAAATTTTCTGAAGACATGTTCAGATATCGATCCACAATGCCATGAAATTATCTATTCATAATTGTATAAAGAGTCCCCATGGTTATTACTACTAATTGAAAAGATAAAATTATAACCATTAGTTTAAAAGGTATATCTATTCCTATATTTACATTCAAATACCATTTAAATAGGTGCACTAATCCATCAAGATTTTTAAACTGCACTTGTTGAGAATAATAGTTCATGTGAGCTTTGAAGGCTACCAACCAACCTATTCCCAGAATTAAATCAAAGATGTTTATTTCTATTCATCACATGTGATATTGACCAAACCCATTTGATTTAATACATGAGAAATAATTAAAGAATATTATGCACCAATATCAAAAATTAATTGAATTATGAGTATATTTTAGGAGAATGTTACCTCACACCATCAAGGGAAACACTTGATTCTCCATGATGACCTTCTCAATATGATACATCCATTTTATATCTAATACCAAAAAATACTTTCTTCCCTACTATAGTTTCATCATTTGGGGTGTCTGGGTGTTTTAGTAATCACCCTAACTTACTTGATTCTATCATCAAGAACTATTCTAATGTGATCGGCCTATCTAGAAATGAGAGGCATGTATCACATTACAATCACACCCCATTTGGATTCGAAGAATTGATATGATAATGTAGAATGTGTCCCATATGAGCACATAATTTACATTCTCATTATGTTGATACACAATCTTTTATTAAATAGTCCAATGAACCACATTGGAAATATCCTAGTTTATTACCGTGATGAGGAGAAAAATAAAATAATCCTATTAAATGATTCTATGGTACAATTTTCCCTGATAATTATTCTCCCTCATGTATTTTTTTCCAGAATTGGAGTTCTTACTTGTGCCTATATAGACAAAGGTTCTACCTCCCCTAGAATTCTTAAGAAGATCCCCTCCCACCACTGACTCACTAATGAATAGTTTTGTATAATTATCAATAACGAGCATGTTGATCTTATAGTGAATGTCTAGTTGCAACTACACCTTAAATACACACGCCTTCAGATTACCACCAGCATCCACTTCTAGTGAAAACTGAACTATGTTCATAAAATTAGCTGCATACTGCACTACATATCAGTTCTCTTGATTCATACTGAATAAGTCTATCATTTTGGCTACCTTGAAGTTATGATGTTATAATTTTTAATTATACAATTCCTCAAATCCTTTCCAAGTAAGGTATTGGTTGATTTTAGTTTGAACAACTGAATCCCACCATTATCATGTGATATCATACATCATGTATACTTCTAGCTTCACCTTGGTATCAACTAGTTTTCTAGGGAAATAATTTTCTCTCTCTCTATACAATTAGTCTATAATTTCGCTTGTTATGGTCTTGAATCATTGTGAAATATTGATGAATTATATATTTGAAACTCTATATAATAATCCCAATGGTGAGGTTATTCATTTTTATTTCCTTTTCTACAACCTAATATGCCTTTATAATCCTTTGTATAATTTTTTGGTTCACCTATGGTTTAGGTTGAACCACATTTTTAGAGGCCTCTTCTAGATGATTCTAAAGACTTATAACTAGTTCTATTTCACTCTAACCATAGTAAAGTTACCACTTTGTCTCTATATGAATTTTTAATAAAGGATTAGGATATCCTTAATCATAATGATCAATGTTATCATAACAAATTCCAAATGGTAAACAAATAAACATGAATAATGCAGTCCCAAGGGGAAGTTTCTTGGATAATGCATGATACTCTACCAACATTAGTTAAACCCATTATGATGAGTTGAAGAAATTACCATAGGTTTTTAAGAGCACCTTTTTTACCTGAAACAACTTGATAACTTTAAGTTTATCATAAAATGGCTAAATATATCTTTTTATGCTATAACTTTCAACACTTGACACATCCTAGCACCTTATTACCATCCTGAATGACGGATCATACCAATCTGATACCATTTGTAACATCCCACCCCAACCCATTGGATTGGGAATAGGTAGGGGTGTTACTAATCTTAGGTGACATCCCTAATCAATTAAAGTATGAAAATAAATTTCAATGGATTTGCCAAATTGGGGGGGGGGGATGATTTTACCTTAGGAACAAAACCCACAAAAAACACTATGACAGGACATAATATTATGCATGACATGAAATCAAAAGAACTAACATGGAATAAACCTAATAATAATTAGAGTGATAATGGAAATAACCATACATAATAAAGGTTTGAAAACTTAAAACATGAAATACTCCAAGGTGCCACTGTAGTACCATGATGACTCCATTGTAAAGAGACCTCCATGATACAACTCTTATCCAACCTGCTTGAAGCATCATGGTAAGACACTAAAAACTATAAAACCTATCCCTTTTCTGTATCATGGAAAACATCATCTTTATATGAAACAAAATCTATATATAGGAGGTGATTACAAAAAATCAGTATAAAAACCCCAAGAGTTCCCAAGGACACCATTAAGACAATAATAAATTTTCTAAACTATTTTATATAAAACATAAGAAGAGAAAATAAGCAGTTTAACAATTAATAGTTTTAAAAAAGTAATAAATAATTACATTACACTTAGATTATTCTTTTTACACCAAACACACACCTAATGCATTCAAATAACCTTTGAAAAATCCTAACTCATGGAAAGAAAAGTATATCATTCCCATACTAAGTAATCACCAAGATATTTAACAATGTTCACTTCTAACACCATCCCCAAGTCCATACCCAATAAGGTACCATTGACACAAGTATGTACACACACCAACCAAGTATTCCAATTCAAAATCAATATTTTCCCTTTAAATCAAAAACCTTTTTTTGAAAAAATTTTCACAAACACCTCATGGGTGTCACCCACAATTAAAATTTCAAAAACCAAAAACCAAACAGGTTTTTTCAAACAAAAAAACTTCTAGGATTTTTAAAGAAAATGAGAACATATCATTTAGGAGTTTAATCCTTTAAGTTCTATAGAAAAAGTGGAGGGAGAGGAAAGACACCTACTAGTAATGGTTGAAACAAAATTCCTTTTCTAATACATAATGAATCCTTTAATTACCAAGGTTAAACACTTGAAGATCAGATGAAGTCAACATCGAAACCAAAGAGATCCTGCAAAATCACATAGAGAGTGCCTTAGGTTTGAAAGGAATGAGATAAAAGCTAGTGAGGAGCATAGGGAACACCAAATAAATAAATTTTATATACAATAACCCATTCACAATATGAATTATGGATTCAAATTTTGAATCTTTGAGTTTCCACATATGACCATGAACCAGTCACCTTTACTTAAAATCCTAAAAAATATTTCACATCATGAATAATAGTTCACGATGTGAGCAGATATGCCCAAAATTATTAACACCCAGAATGATATTTGTGGAATCTTCCTAGAAAACCATTCATGATGTGAATAACCATTGAAAACATGAACTAAATACTGTATCCAAATTCCATATTCTGAGCTATTTCCTCCTCTGAACATTTTTTAAAATTAAACCAAAACAATCTATAAATGAAATAAATAATTTAAAACAAGAGTGTACCTAAAAATGGTGGTATTACAATAAGGGAACATTGTGACAGTTAGTGTCTTATCAGTTTTGTATGTACAACCTCACATTGGTAGGGCCATGGGTATGATTATATTGGTTATTGGAGAGTCACTATTGAACCGGTATATCAGTGAGTAAGTGGATATGATTTTATCTAGTTCCTTATTGAATACTAGATTTGAGATTTGTACGTGGTATCAGAAAATGTCCATGTGTTGACATTAGTACTAGGATGGTTTTTAAAGTGATCCAACGACGAGTCAAATTAGAGAAGTACCGATGATTTTAAGTGGAGTACGACGATGGATTTGGTTGGTCAAGGAACCAACCAAGAAATTAAACCAAATTACAGGTTTATAATTCAGTGTGGGTGTTTATATGATCAGATGGTGACTCCAACGATTTAGTCATCACGATCAGAATATATGATAGTGCATAAATATGTGTGAATGAGTGTTTTTGTAAAAGAAAATATGGAGGAGGAATGAAAAATGTTTCTTCATAATATTGGATGAGGTGATATAAAAAAAAAATCAACTATTTCATTGAAATACCAAGAATAAATTTCAATAAATGATTCTGATGGTGGTAACATCATCACTTAGAATCATCCATCATATGCGAAGAATTTGTTGGGGAGTACCATGATACTGAGAATTAATCGATCAATGAAACCATTGTGTTTTGGGATAAATGGGTGTCATTGAGTATCTTCTCAGTATTGGTGATGGTGATGAGTGACTTGATATGTTTTTTATGAATAGTGTGCCTTATTTTTGGAGTTGTGTAGTAAAATATTAGTCACTATTCAAGGATTGAACATGATGAGCTTATCATGAAATGCTGATTGAGTTAGAATAGAATGGATGATTAGAGGGACATTGAGAATTATTAGGTATGATAAGTATTATGGTGGGGATATTTTAAAACCACATGTTGTGATGGGTTTTGAAATTTAGAAGGAATTTGGATATTTGGTTTTGAAAAAGGTACATTTTGAGAATTGGGGTTTAGATTAGAATTTTACGTATTGGGTTATCTAAAGAAGATTTTTTTTGGATTTGGATCAGGGATTGGGTGGTAATTTAGCTTCTTAAGTTAGTATTATAGTGGGTTCAGGGAGAACCCCTTGCTGATATTTGGAAATAGTGGCTGGTCACATCATGAATCTCCCTTGGTTGGGTCGTGATGAATTACAACAAGGAATTCCAGTGTGTAACATGGGGAGTCATTCTATGATAGGAGAGGAGGATTGATCCTCCTATGGGTAAAGCACATCATTTCGTGACCCATAGAGATTACTCCATGATGTTACTTGAAGGGGGGGGGGGGTGGACCCTCTACCTAAGGTGTTCACGTCACTACCCAAAAGGGATGCACTGAAATGGAAGAAGGCCAAGGGAAAGAGCCTTTGAGGTGACCTAGGCAGAACATACATACTTATTATATAATTTTAGATGATTAATCAATACTTTTCACAATAATACATACCCATGAATTGTAAAGTTTTAGTGTATTTGGAGATTAGATACACAAAAAACTTATTTCATGAAAGATCTTCACATATCCCATAACGTTCTTCGCATGTAGTACCCTTCTTAGATAGATCTTACTTAAATAATTTCTCTGTAACTTGAGGAAATTGAAACATAATAAAGAGTGAGATTAGATGCTTACTAGGTTTAACTATGGAAAATATCACTCAAAGATATAATTGAGCATAAGATGAGCATTAGGGTATAGGGATATAATCAAGTTTATAACATAATATAATCATACCTAGAAAAACATAACTCTAAACTTAAGGTTCATGGAATAAACTTCCTCATAACATAAAACATGGTATCAAAACCAAACCATTATCACGAGGCATGAAAAACATAACATAACTATAACATCCCGCCCCTATCTCATTGGATTTATAAGGTGGTGAGATTCTACTTAGCCTTAAGCGATGTTCCCAAGGAACGAAAGGATGGAAATAAATGCCAAGGGATTCAAGAATAATTGGGTAATGATTTTACATTAAAATAAAATCAACCAACCAAACAAGACATTATCAAAAAAACTACATGATGCATGTCAAAAAAGTAACCCAACCCATACATTACCAAAAGAAAATAAAACTATTCCATAACCATTCCAAAATGCCAATAAAACTAGACCAAATATCAGAGTACCAAGAAGAAGACTATACAATAAGACCCCAAATAACTAGGACACCATACATAGCTCCACACCAAGATATAAGCTCCAAGAACCACAACATCACTAAATAATCATGTCGAACTACTAAAAAAATGAGATGATTTACTCTTACCTGTGTCCCGAAACTCAACATCTGAAAAAGCACCAAAGTTCCAAAGTAGGGGGCGAGTACTAATACTCAGTAGAATTTCCCCAAATGAATTCCCTACACACACCACTAGGAAAGAACCATCATCAAATTTATATAAAGCAGTTTATATAAAACATTAAATAGTGAAACCATTACCATAAGCCAAACATACCCTTACCAAGCCATTTCAAATAAGGGAAAGTCACAACTATTCCTTAAGCCATAGAACCATCACCCATTAGCCCAAAAAATTCCATCTTGCAAAGTAATACACAACAAGGCAACCAAAACAGTGGAAATTCCATCCAACCAGTTCAAAAAATTTCCAACAAGTGGTGCTTCCAAACCACTATCCATAATGGTGGCCCTTCCATCCACCATCCATAACCTTTTATAGTAGGACTTCTCACACAATTTCACACAATAAGCATAATCCATAACACTTAATTAACCAAAACACATAAAGCACCAAGGCCACACAATAATCACACCACCATTTCCAACACATAACAATTCACTTCAATAAATCACCCATTTATTGAAGACACCCTTCTAACATTTTCAATTCTAAACCAAATTTCAATAAAACAAAATTTTTATTGAAAACCATTTTCAAAAACCCTTTTCATAATCCAAACCAAGTGAAAAAATTTAAAATCTACATTTTAAAATCACACAACAAAAACCCTCTTTCAACAATATCCCATTTCACCCAAAAAATCCCCAAATTTTCACCAAATGGGTTTCCACAAAGATTCACACATCATATTAACAATTAATTTCAAGAAAAAGAAATTAATTGAAATCAAATCCACTAGTTCTAACCAAGTGGAGTTGAGTGAGAAGCCACCTACCTTTAGGGTTCCATTAAAATCGGCCGACAAGCAACCACACCACAAATCCGATGAACACACCACCGAAACTGCTCTAGATCCTCATCCCAATAATCATAAAGCCCTAAAATCATCACTTTAGAAAAAAAAACCCTAGATCTACATGAAATATATTTAGATCTAGAAAACCAAGAAATGGAGAAGAGTAGATCTAGAGAGAAACTGATAAGAATCCATGAGGAGAGACTTGCTTAGGAGAAAACACCTTCAAAACACCTTGAAACCCATTAAAATACCTTATAAATTGAGTGGGAGAGAATCCCTAGACCTTGAAAATATGAAATTATACATAGAGTTTGAGTGGGAGAAAAAATGGGTGTGTTAGGGTTAATCCCAACTAACCCCGTATTAAAAAAAACTATTTTTAATGGGCCACATGGTTATATCACATGGTTAGGAAAACAGTATGCTGAACATGTGGATTCTAATACCTAGAAGGAATATCACATGACCTTATCGCATAGTTAGATAAACCATGCATAAACTATAAGGAACCCCACTACCTCGAGTTTCACCATTACATAGGAATTCTGGATTGTTTCCCCTAACCGTGCTCACACCTTGCATCCCTAAAATGGCCTCCAAAGCTTTCCAAAACCATTAAAAACTCTCCCAAAATATTCCAAACTCATCCAAAGAACTTAAAACACATAAAAAGGTAGAAAAAATTCTACATAAATCAAACTGGTGGTGCTACATTCTCCCCACAATTGAACTTTCTTTCCTCGGAAATTAGAGAACCATCTCTTTTCTAAAAGAGCTCTAGCCATTTCTTGAGCATATCTTTATCCCGTTCCCAAGTATCATATTGAATATGACCATGATACCACAAAACATGAACTAAACTGATGATTTTACCATGCAAGACTTTATCTTTCCTGGCCACAATCCACACCAGCACATGCACTAAAGAAGTATCTGGTTCTAGCTCAACATGATCCCAACAAATCACATGGTCATGATCCAACTAATACTTTTTCAATTGAGACACATGAAACACATTGTGAACCACAATAAACTGTGGTGGAAAATATAACTGACAAGCCAACTCTCCCATATTCTCAAGTATCTCAAAAGGCCCAATATATATCACAAATAACTTACACTACTTTCCAAACAGACAATGTCCGAACCTAGGATAAATTCTAAAAAACACATGATCATCCACTTAGAATGACAACGGTCGTCGATGATGGTATGCATACGATTTCTGATGAATTTGAGCCATCTCCATCCTCTTTCTGATCAAATTGATATTCTCTGTAGTCTCTTGGACAAGGCTAGGTCTAATCATCTAAGACTCACCCATTTCCACCCAACATAGTAGAGAACGACATGGACGCCCATAAAATGCATCAAACAGAGCCATATGTATTGAAGCATGATAACTGTTATTATAGGAGAAATCCAAAAATGGTAAGTTCTCCTCCCATGAACCACCAAAATCCATCACAAAATCCCTTAGTATATCCTCCAAGGTTTGTATCATCCTCTTGGATAGGCCATCTTTCTGAGGATGATATGTCGTGATCATCATCAACTGTGTCCCAAGGGATTTTTGAAAGGATTTCCAAAAATGAGATGTGAACCTCAGATCACTATTTGATATAATTGAAAATAGAACACCATATCTCTTTACCACTTCCTGGGATATATATTTTGTATAGATCATCCACCGTATGAGATTCAAAAATTGGGATGAAATTGGATGACTTTGTGAGCCGATCTAGAATCACCCATATGGCATCTTATTTCCTGACCGTTCAGAGACCTATAAAAAAATACATCTCTATTTGATCTCACTTCCACACTAGAATAGGAAAATATTGAAACATTCCTGCTGGATATTGATGCTCTACCTTGACTTACTGACAAGTCAAGAATCTCAAAACAAACCTGACCACTTGTATTTTCATACCATCCCACCAAAACTATGTTTTCAACACCTTATACATATTCTGAATTCTAGGATGGAAAAACCATCTAGAATGATGATATGGCCTGAGAAGTTCCTCTTGAAGAGACACTAGTACCACCATCCGATTCCGAAAACACAAAACTGAATACCCATTCAGTTCCCAGCACTCAATAGTCTCCCCACCATTGTGTTTCAACATCATCTCCGTACACTCAGAATTTGATGCCTGTGTCTATTTAACCAAACCAACCAAGTCATGAATCAAAAAAACTAGAAATAAGACTGCTCTATCACCCCAGTCCTCACATTCCAACCGCATTTCGGCTATGAACGACATCAACTGCCATTGATATGATGCCTGTTTCACCACTTGAGCATATGATTTTCTACTTAATGCATCCAATATGGAATTTTACTTACCCGGTGTGTACATTAAGTCAAAAATCAAACATCTAGAGGTATTACATGCACATCCTTTTCGTCAAGTTCAAATATATCTATGAGAAAATATGTTTTAAGCTCTTATGATCAGTAAACACCATGAATTTATCACCAAATAGATAATGAAACCACATCTTTAAAGCATGAATCACTACTGCCAACTCCAAATAACATGTTGGGTAGTTACTCTCATGAAACCTCAACTGCGATGATCCATATGAAACCAAATAGTCCCCCTCCACAAGAACACAACCCAACCCTGATCCTGATGCATCACAATACACCACTTACTCTTTTCCTGGTTCAAGAAAAACCAAGATTGGTGTTGATATAAGGAGAACATTAAGATCTTCAAATAATTTCTGACACAACTCATCCCATTGAGATTGAATATTATTCCTTTTCAAAGCTATTATTGGTGAGGCCACTCATGGGAAATCACGAAAAAACATTGATAATACCTAGCTAGGCCAAGGAAGCTTCATATCTTGAAAACATTACTTGGTGGTTTCCATGATATAACAGCCTCTATCTTTTCCAGATCAACTTAAAAACCCTTCTTAGAAATAACATGGCCAAGGAAATGAACCTCCTGTATCCAAAAGTCAAACTTTGATAATTTGGCATACAATCGATGATCCCTTAAGACCCACAACACTATCGTGAAGTGATACTCATGCTCCAACCTTGTACTTGAATACACCAATATATCATCAACAAATACCACCAAAAAATAATCTAGATATTCCTAAAATATCTGATTCATCCATTCCATGAACACCATTGGTGCATTCGTTAGGCCACAGGGCATAACCACTTACTCATAATGGCCATATCTAATTTTGAAAGATTTTTTTGGGAATATACTACTTATTTACATATAATTAATGATATCCTGACCTCAAGTCAATCTTGGAGAACCACTGAGCTCCCCTAAACTGGTCAAAAAAATCATCAATGCATGGAAGTGGATATCAGTTATTTATCGCAACCTGATTAAGTCTATGATAATCAACATAGAGGTGCAGTGTTCCATATGCCTTTTTAACAAACAACACAAGTGCTTCCCACATAGATGTTCTACGCTAGAGGAACCCTTTTTTTCTATAATTGTTCCAACTACAATTTTAATTCCCACAATTCTACTGGTTCTATGTGGTAATATGGAAGTGAGATAGGACTGGTCCCTATAAGGAGATCAATCGTGAACTCTACTTCTCTCACGGGTGGAAACCCTGAGAATTATTTAGGAAAGACTTCCATAAATTGATCCGCAACTACTGAAAGAACACTCTTCTCAACACCTTCCATTGATTCCAATGACAAAGCCGCTAACTAATACGAGATCGTGCTAACAATTGGTGCCAAAAAATCTATTGCACCCAGCTTTTAATTCTTCTCCCCTATAAATAGGTGTTCAATGCCATCCTCCATTTTGAAACTAACCATTCATACATAGAAATTTACGTGGTCCTTAAAAATCACCAACCAATCCATTCCCAAGATTATATCATAAGCATCCATCTCAATCACTGAGAAATCCCACATAAATTCAATGTTATCCACAACTAAGAAACATGATCTACATAGGAAGGATCAACGCTCTCTTTGACCTAGAGGAGTTTGTAGTTTCAAAATAGAAGGCTTTATTTACACATGTAAACCCAACAAAATAATAGCATGATAATAAATAAAATAATGCGAAGCACCCATATCAAATAAATCTTGCATCAACATGGAATTTAAAAGGACCGTACCTTGAACCATGGATGGTCCTGACTGATAATCCATGACAACCTACTCAGCTAGAAACAAATGTTTATTACCACACTCTATTCCTTATTACCCTTCTGAGGCACCATGGTATTCCAAGAATCACCATGAACCACTTTTCTCTGCTGATGAGGGGTATGCTGCTGCCCCCGTCCCATCGAGGAGTATGATGCCTGTGACCCCTGAGGAGGGTCACAAATACCCAACCTCAGAGCATTCCGACAATACCATTGAAGATGTCCCATATACTTACAATTATGACATGATTGAGGTTGTTTAGTACAATCCCATTTGATGTATCCTGTAGAGCCACAATGAAAACATCCCAGCTTACTTTGAGGCCTTAGAGGAAGATTCACCGATCTTGCCATCAGATTATGAGCCGTAGTCCCACCCTGTAAATAAGTGTCCCTCTTCCTCTTGAACCTAGGATTTGAGTTCCCACTATTTACCATGGGTACCAATATTTCTCCCCTACCTGTAGCCACCAAAAGATCCCACTCAGCCACCATATCTCTATTCACCATTTCCGTGTAATCATCTATACACAACACTGCTATCTTGGAACAAATTTCCTAATTCAACCCAGATTTAAAAATTCATGCCTTCAACGATGTGCTACCTATCAACTCCGGTGCAAACTGAACTAAGTTCATAAACATAGACTCATATTCCACAGTCTGGAAAGCTTCCACTATACTCTTCACTAGCTGCTGGTTCACTTGGGGCCCAAGTGAAACCACATTTTCATCAACTTCCTCTGATTGGTCTCTACGATGCCTACCTGATTCCATTTCTATCAATACAAAAACAAACATAAGTCCCACTCCATTAACAAGAAACAACATACAATTTTCAAATTCAATACATTGAAACTATCACAACCAGGCTTTCCACAAGTTCACATTTCCAAAATACCCCAAGTTTCCATGTTTCAAATCATTCTGTTTTGAAACCCAATTCAAATTTTTCATAATACACACATTCATATCAGACCATAAATCATTATACCCCAATGAAATATTCATCCTAGTGGGTAGTACTTTATACCATGCATGCCATGCTCATCTCATTGGCTACACCCATGACAATGAGATATCCAATGCCTATAAGTGTCTCCAAAACACTTATGTACTTTACTCACTGGTAAATTGAAGTTTAGCATAAAAGGGTTTTCTATGTCCTTTTATTCTATACATTCCAAGTTCCGAAAATACCACTCCTTTCTTCCTTCCCAACTAAAGGAATAGACCAAGAATGAATGTTAACACCAAGACCAACAATCATTGCCAAAGGACTGAAGAAGTTTCTTCACTCGAAAACCAAGGACCGAACAACTGATACCACTTGTAACATCCCGCCCCTACCTTATTGGATTGAGGAGGTGGTGAGATGATACTTGTCCTTAAGGGAAGTTCCTAGGGTGCCAAAGTATGGCAATAAATGCCGAGGGATTTAAGAATCATTGGGGAATGATTTTCCCTTAAGATAAAATCAACCAACTAAACAAGCCATTATCAAAAAACTACATGATGCATGTCAAC
Source organism: Viscum album (assembly GCA_963277665.1). Classification (NCBI taxonomy): domain Eukaryota; kingdom Viridiplantae; phylum Streptophyta; class Magnoliopsida; order Santalales; family Viscaceae; genus Viscum; species Viscum album. The sequence continues at coordinate 1,838,508,006 of OY728161.1, forward strand.
AAAGTAACCTAACCCATACATTACCAAAATACAACCAAAATATTCTATAACAATTCCCAAATTCCAATAAAACCAAACCAAATATCAGAGTACCAAGAAGAATACTACACAAAAATACCCCAAATAACTTGGACACTATCCATAGCTCCACACCAATCTCCATGCTCCAAGCACCACTACATCACCAAAGCATCACGTCGAACCACTAGTAAAATGAGATGCTTTACTCTTACCTATTTACCAAAACACAACATCTACAAAAGAACCAAAGTTCCAAATATGGGGGTGAGTGATAATAATCAGTATGATTTCCCCAAATGAATTCCCTACACACGTCACTAGTAAAGAACCGTTAGAACATTTATATAAATCAATCTATATAAAACATTTAATAGTGCAACCATTACCACAAGCCAACCATACCCTTACCAAGATATCTCAAACAAGGGAAATTTAAAACTATTCTATAATCCATAGAACCATCACACATTATCCAAACTAATTCCATATTTTAAAGAAATACACAACAAGGCAACCAAAATGGTGGAACTTCTATCCAACCCGTTCATGACATTTCCAACTAGTGGTGCTTCCTGAGCACTATCCATAATGGTGGACCTTCCATCCACTATACATCACCTTTTATAGTGAGACTGCCCACTAAATTTCACCTAATAAACATAATCCATAACACTTAATCAACCAAAAATCATAAAGAACCAAGGCCACACAATAAGCACATGACCATTTCCAACACATGCCAATTCACTTCAACAAATCACCCATTTATTAAAGACACAATTCTACCATTTTCCATGACAAACCACATTTTTATTGAAAACCATTTTCACAAACCATTTTCGTAATCCAAACCAAGCGACAAATTTTAAAATCTACATTTTAAAATCACACAACAAAACCCCTTTTTCAAAAATATCCCATTTCACCAAAAAAAGCCCCAAATATTCACCAAATGGGTTTCCACCAAGATTTTCACATCATATTCAAAATTAATTTCAAGAAAAAAAAATTAATTACAATCAAATCCACTAGTTCTAACCAAGTGGAGTCAAGAGAGAAGCCACCTACCTTTAGGGTTCTGGCGAAATTGACCGACAAGTTACTAGACTACAAATCTGATGAACGCACCACCGAAACTGCTCTAGATACTCTTCCCTATAATCATCAAGACCTAAAATCATAAATTTAGGCTACAAAAACCCTATATATACATGAAATAGATATCTATCTAGAAAACCAAGAGAGGGATAAGAGTATATCTTGAGAGAAACCAAGAATAAGAAAAGAGAAGAAACTTAGTCAGGAGAAACCACCTTCAAACCCCTTAAAATCCCTTCCAAATTGATTGGGAGATAACAACTAGACCTTGAAAAGATGAAATCCTATATAGGGTTTGAGTGGGAGAAGAAATGGGTGAGTTAGGGTTAATCCCGACTAATCTCGTATTAAAAAAACTATTTTTAATGGGCCGCACAGTTAGCTCACACGGTTAGGAAAACCTTGCACTAACCATGCGGATGGTACTACCTCGAAGGAATCTCTCATGGCCTCCTCGCACAGTTAGAAAAACCATTCATAAACTATGTGAAACTCTACTGCCTCGAGTTTCACGGTCACCTGATAATTCTACACGGTTTCTCCTAACAGTGCTCAAACCGTGAAACCTTAAAAAGGCCTAAAAAACTTTCCAAAACCATTACAAACTCTCCCAAACTCTTACAAACTCATACCAAGCACTTTTGACACATAAAAAGGAATAAAAAAGGATACATAACTCAAAATAGGGGTGCTACAATAACCATGTGTCATAGAACAAAAATGTGGTATAAATACAAGCATAATAAATTATAAAATTGTGCATCTGGCATCACTACCAAAATCCCATAACATAATGGATCATGAATCATCACCAACATGCCATATCATAATGGATATAGAATCATCACTATAATACATTAATATAATGGATAATTCATTATTACCAGAATCCATTAGTATATTAGAATAGTAAATATTACAAATATCGCTTAGTATATTAGACAAGACACTATTACCAACATCCCTTAGTATATTAGATTAGGAAATATTACCAGAATCTATTAGTATATTGGACCAGGTACTATTAACAACATAATTTAGTAATATTGTGAGATATAACAACTTTAACCAATGAATTGGGGGGCTATAACAGATCCACATATCAAATAATGATAAACCATACATATGTGTTCCACAAGAACATAACATTCATGATTCAATCATCACTTAATTAACTCATGGAAAGAAATGAGTTTCTTGAGAAATTCTAAAATGAATGATCAAAATACATCCATAGAAATAAGGTTTATGGTATCATTATATCATATACCTAGTGAGTCATATAAAGCCTTTAAGTTTTTTTGGCATATATGATTTTTTTAATAAAATCATTTGAAATACACTTTAAAAAATAATGAAAAATATCCTTTTCTTTTGGAAACTTTTGAAAACTAAAAATTATAAGAATAATGGAAATGGTATTTTCTTTGAAAAACTATGGAAAATTATAATTGAATATTCTTGATTAATAAATTACATTATGTCAGTAAAATCCATTCATTCCATATGCATTAAAAAGAAAACATTCTTTCCACACTTCTTTAAAAATTCAAATGTGAGTCATATGATTTTTTTTGAAAATATTCATTTTAATAATTTGTAAATAAATTAAAATTTATTATAAAATACCTTTGAAAAACATTTTGGTGAAGATAGAAACTTCTATAAAACAATTTTGAAGAATATGGACATGTAAGAAAAATATTTTTGACCAAAAAAGAGAAACGAGGTTGACTTTTCTTATTAACATCATTTCAGTATTTTTGAGTACCAAAGAGAAAAAAATAGTAATAATACAAAAAAATAACCAGGGGATAATAAAATATATGTGTTTTAAGATAGAAATAACATATAATTTCCCACAATGAATATTGAAAAATAATCAATCATGATGAAAAGTAAGATTGTAACATAAACTCTTACATAAAGTATCAACTTGCTTTGCAAGTACTCTAACCAACTATATAATAAGTTTATATTTATTATATATATATATAATATAACCATATCCATAATTTTATCAATATATATAATTCCATTATAATTTCTAATTTCCCATCCATTAACAATTCTTCATTAAAATCATCATTCATGGTGTTAACAATTTTGTTTACCATGTATGTCCCGCTTCAGCGATTCTACTTATTACACCTTGTTCATAGTTTCATATTATAAATAATCTTAATAATTTCATATATTTTAAATTTATTAATTATATACAATTTTGTAGCCATCCATGTAAGGCAGTGGTTAAAAATGATTTGTAACACTTCATGGAGATGGTAGTTCGTACATACACACTTTTGATGGTTCTATTTTTAAAATGGATAGAAAAAAGATATATAATTTTTTTATATTTAATTAATAATAAAAATATAATATATATAATATATATTATTAAAATACATCAAAATAACTATCCATTTGAGGTAGTGATGAAAAATGAAACACGTCGCTTCATGGAGACAGTATGCACATATGCACGAACAACACTTTCATTTTCCATTGGATAAAAAGGAGATAGAAAATGGTAGTACCATTAACATAAAAACATTTCATAATATTAATTATATTTAGTTCATTATATTAATATGGTTATAGAATATTTATATAAGGTTTAATAAAGAAATAAACCTAAAATAGATTGGTAAAGACAATTATATCTTCATTGAGTATCTTCCTCTGGCTTACACATCAAGCCTTCTTAAGATGACATTTTGGTGATACGAGGACCTTAACGATGTGTATAGAAATTTTGGTAAGTTAATTTTGTAGGTATTTTATGATATAGAGTGTTCAATGTGTGTTAAGAAGTGAGGATATAAGATTACCTTTTATAAGTGAGGGTAGTATCACCATTATAAATATTAAGAAATTTTAAATTTAATAAATGTCATTCTTAGTGGAAAGTATAAAGAAATAGAAAAATATCAAATATAAGGTGAGGTGAAGTCTAAATAAACTCAACCAATTAGACAAAGATTAGTTTTTTTGTGATATTGGAATCCTTATCTCTTATTTTAACCTCTTTAAAACCATTTTAACCTTTACTGTGATGACTTCATTTTTACTATGGTAACTATTCATTATGACTAAAAATAAAATTGATCTTATAATTTTTTTTAAATGATTATTTAAAATATAAAATAAATTTTATTATATTAAATTTCTAAGGTTTTTTTCATTGATTCTAATATCCATGCACAAAATACATAAAGACTATTTTTAGAAAAAAAATGCATTTTTAGCATAAAAATGATTTTATTCCCATTCCTTGCCTAGTAAAAATCATTATATGAATGTTAATATATTTTATTTAATATATTATCAAAAAACTTCATTAAATTTATTCAACAATAGTTATTACTTAAATTTATTAAGATAAATTACATTACACATAATAAAAGTAGATTTTTGAGAAATATTTATTTTTTACCTTCAAATGATTTTATCTTTATTTTTAACAAATTAATAATCAATATATAAATGATTATTCCTTTGAATATATACCTTATAAATATATTTAATCATTTTTTTAATTATTAATAAATTTTATTTAGATAAAAATACATAATATATAGAAAATATTATTCTTGAAAAATTAGGTCTTATATGAGTTTATTCTCATCATTAAAATTTGACTAATTATTTCCTAAGAATTAATAAGTAAATTTGTTTGTAAAAAATATAAATATATTTTGTAATGTGGTTACTCCTATCCATTCCTTCCAACTTTCTGGCTAGGTTATAATGGTCACTTTTGAAAATAAAATATGTCATGGTTCGTATAAGTTCAATGTTGCTTGTAAAGAAAGTTTTCAAATTCTTCAAATTTATTTTAATAGGAAATATATTCCAAAATAATGTGATATTATATTTTACCCCCTTAAGATTAATTTTCCCTCAAAGTTCTATTACTACAATGAAAACAAATGAAGATACCTCTTATTCATTACATCCTTAGGTTCCCACATATCTTCCTCAAAGTAATGGGTTCACTACAAAATTTTGACAAAGTGAGGAGCATCGTTCCAAAAAACTTTATCTTGTAAATAAATAATATCCAAAGTTTATTACTTATATGAAATATCACTCTCTAGATATAAAACTTCAATTTTATACACATGTGAAGTTTCAGGTATGTACTTTTTCAAAAGTGATACATGGAATAAATCATGAAGTTGATAAGATTTGGTGGAAGATCCAAGAGATATGCTACCATAACTACACGATCATGAGTATTGAAGGTAAGAATATACCTGGGGCTCAACTTCCACTTCCTTCCAAATCCCATAACCTTCTTTTAAGAAGATATCCAGAATAATACCCTCTCTATAACTTCAAACTCTAGATCACATTGATAGTTATCGACATAAATCTTCCAATGTGATTATTTTTTTTTGCTTTTTTCATGTATGTAGTTATGGTTTCTTTCCTTCATGTGATCCACTATTTGAGTTCCCTTGAAACTCCATATTCCTTATCTTATAAGCTAACTCATTAGAATATAGATAGTTTCCAGATTCCATTTCCATATTGAGTTCACATTGAATGATTTATTCGTATATAATAAATTCTCTTAAATCCAACATATTTTTAAGACTTTTTTATCACACTAAATAGTAAATCAATTTTAATTTTAGGGTTTATGATATAACCAGAAGAGAATCTTTCAGGTCTTGAAATGTATGATTCATAGATAACAATGGATTCATCATACTTATACTTCATATTGATAAATTACCTCTCTATTTTATTATTAAGAGTTTGATGAAAATACTTGTTGAGAAATACCCTCTTAAACTCCTTTAATTCCATGAAGTTGATTTCTCCCTCTTTCCTTGTGTTCTTGATGAGAGTCCATTGTTAATCAGCCTCACCATACTAGAAATAGATGGTTAAAACAACCTTCTCATGTCCCGAGTACTAGATAATATAAAATATATTTTCCATCACATAAATCCATTATTCAAAAATTAGTGGATTAGGTGACCTGAAAAAATAAATTGTATTTTGCTGCATATATAACTCAGTGACATATTTATCCTTATTTGGTGGATTTTAAAGCTAACATAGTTCACATTATTATTCATTAGTTGAGATATTTGGGAAATCATTAATACAAGTTTATTCATTCTACCTACCATTCGATTTAGTTTATCTGAGGGAATTCATTGCATTTCCTAAGACATTCATTGCTATTGTGATTCCAATTTGTTCTATCCACTGACTAAAACCAAAATTATTAACTAAAGTACTTAATAAATAATGATCAGATAGAGTAGTCATATAATAAGAAAATAAATTATGATATTTCCTAATTTACTACACCTTCACTTCAACATATGAAACTTTAGGTTCATCCTATATCACTTTTTCTTAAACATTGTATGGTTTTAGGTTTTATCCTCAAGTTCTTCATAACCTAATCTTAAAAAAAAATATAACCTACTTTGATACTAATAGAGGTGACTAGATCCTAACATACATAATTATTATACCATTTTAGATGATAATTCAACAATTTTCACAATAATACATGCCTAATAATCATAAATTTTTAGTCTCTTTATAGAAACAAAAAAAACTTATTTCATGAAATATCTTCAACATATCCCACAAAGTTATTCTCACATAGTACCCTTATTAGAAATATTCTACTTAAAACATTTCTTTATAACATAGGGAAATATAAACCTAATAAATGGTGAGATCATATGATTAGTAAGGGTAAATATATAATATATCACTTAAAGATCATTAGAGATCATAATATGTGAATAAGCGTATGAGAATACAATCAAGTTTATAACATAAAAGAATCTTACCCATAAAAACATAGCTCACAATGGAAAAAAATTCTCATAAAATAAAACAAGGTATAAATATAAATAAATTACCACAAGACATGAAAAACATAACATAACAATGTGTCATAATATAGAAATATATCATAAAAAAAATATCAGAAATCATAACATTGTGGATTATACATCACTATCAAAATCCCATAACATAATAGATCATGAATCATCACCAGCATACCATATCATAATGGATCATGAATCATCACCAAAATTCTTCAGTATAATGGATTAGGTATTATTACCATAATACCTTCATATATTGGATGAGGCATTATTACGGTCATCCCTTAATATATTAGATCAATAATTATCACCAGAATCCCTTAATATGTTGGATTAGGAATTATTAACTACACACCTTATTAGTCTCATGAGATATAATACCTTTAACCAATTAATTTAAGGTATATAAAGTAATCAACTATCACGTAATGATAAACCATAAATATGTGTTCCATAAGAACATAACATCCACAATTCCATCATCACTTAATTAACCTGTGAAAAGAAACATGTTTCATGAGAACTTTCATAATGCATCATCATGAGACATCTATATAATAAAGTATGGATGGTATTATTAGATCATATCCCTAGCGAATCCTAAAAATCCTTAAATTATATTAACATAGAATAAAAATATTTTTATAATAACATTTTAAATAAACTTTGAAAAATAAGAAAAAATATCCTTTTCTTTTGGTAACTTTTGAAAACTAAAAAATTCTATTACTATGGGAAAAAGTTTTCCTCTGAAGAAACCAAGGAAAATTATAATGTTATCTTCATTATGAATAAAGGACTCAAGGTAAGTAAAATCCATTCAGTATATATATGTTAAAAAATCATTCTTATAACAATTTTGTAAAAAGTAAAAAGTGAATCATTTGGAAAACATTTGAAAAGATTCATTTTATCATTTTTAAATAAAGTAAAAATTAGTATAAAATACCTTTAAAAAACATTTTAGTAAATATTAAAACTTCTATAATACAATTTTAAATATATGAACATGGAAGAAAAAGTTTTTTTACCAAAAGAAGAGAAACTATATTAAATTTTCTTAAAAAAATATTTTTGGTATTTTGAGAACTAAAGAGAAGAAAATGGTATTAATACTTGAAAACCCAAAAAAAAACTAGAGTACAAGAAAATATATAGGTTTTAATAGAGAAATATTATATAATTTCATATATTGGAAATTAAAAAAAACAATCTCAATGAAAAGGGATATATTAACATAACCCCTACCTCAAGTTTCAACTTGCTTCATACACACTCGTACATCCTGTGTAATAAATTTAGATTGATTATAAATATATACAAGAAAAATATTTATACTTATCTTACACTACAAAAAAACATGGTATTTAGTGGCAGAAATTTAGAAGTGGTTATTCTAAACCTCCTCTAAATAAAATTTAGAAGGGGTTAATAATAACCCCTTCTAATTAGAGGCAGTTTTTATGAACAACTGTCCCTAATTACTACCCACCCCTGATAAGAGGTTCCCACCCCCACAGGGCTCCCCTCCTCTATGCTTGCCCCACCGAACCCCCCCGACAACCCTATTCCCCTCGCAGTGCTCCTCTATGCTCGCCCCTCCCTACCCCGTCGATAACCCTATTCCCCTTGCGGTCACCCCTCCCAGTGCTCCCTCTCCCTCGTCATCTACTATCACTCTGACCCTACTCCGGTTTTGGCTTCCCATGCCTCCCAACTCTCCCCTCCCTTCTGCGGTCGATAGATTCCCTGCTTTCCATGGTGACAATGCTCCTCTCCCTTCCGTGGCCGACGGCTTCCCCTACCTCCCGTCACGACGACGCTCCTCTAAATTATATTACCAATAGTTTCCCTGCCTCCAGTCGTGAAAACACCCCCTTTCACTTGTTCAAGTCTCTAGTGACTTTATAGAAGCTCGTTTCATTGAGAGAGGTATGTGTTCTGACCTTAGATTAGCTTAAAGGGTTAGTATTTCAAGATATTTGTAGGTTTTTAGGAGTGGGGTTTTTTGATGTATTGTGGATTTGGGGGATGATTTTTTTGAGATTCACATGTTATGATTCTTAAGTTAAATTAAATCCTTAAGTTGATTCCTTTTGACTTATTCCTTGAGTTATTCATTGGTTTCTCCCATTCAAGTGTTTGTTTCATTGATTTTTTCATTCCTGGTTATTTTGTTATGATATGTGTTGTTTATATGCTGTCCGATTTTTATTTTTATGAAATGAAAAAGGGAATAATTTGGTAAGTTATTTGGTAAATAGGATAAGTATATTATTTCAAGTTAGACTAAGTTTTGTAGTGGTATAATTTATCTTGTTAGGTTTATCATGGGCTATTGTTCCTAAGGATAGGTCCCATGTTAGCTTTCCTTTTATCCTACGACACTAAGATAGACATGTGTTGTCCCTTGTCGACCCATGATACAAATTAGTATGTTAATTACATTATTATGTAATGTAATGGATTATTTGAACTTTCCTTATTATATTTTGGATGTTCATTGGGATTTTTTTCCATTTTGAATTCTGAGTGGCTTGTTTGTTCTTGGGTTTCTTTGGATTGATTTAGAAAATTAATGCTAAATTTTGTTTCCTAGAATTTTAGAATTGATATTATTCTGTTGATTGTTATCTTTGGAATCACTACTTATTTATAAAAATATGTCTGTTCACTCCGATACACATATAATTTTCACCATTCATTTTATTTGTATTTGAATTATATGGTATTTGGCTTCTGTTATTTTTAACTGTCTATAATAAATATTAGTTATATTATGTGTCGATTCTTTTAGAGGTTTTATTTTCAAATGAAAGTGAATTGTCATTTTAGAAATTGAACAAACATTAATTATTTTTTTGACCGTTTTCCATAATTGATAAAGGCTACGAGCTGTTTTCAATAAGTAATTCCAAACGATTCCAAAGTATGAGTTCTTTTGTAGAACACAATTCCCGTGTTTTTTCTAGAATTTTTATAAAGAAAAAAACCATTTTTTGTTTATGTTTTTTAATGGGAAAACTATACTTAGAAAAGTAGTTTTTAGTTTTCTTAAATAGAAAAGAGATTTACATTTTTATATTTTTTAATGAAATCATTTTATGAAGAAAATTTATTTAGATTTTTTTTATTGTATAAAATTTATTTAGATCTTTATTATTTTTCCTATGATTATTTGAATATATTTAATTGATTTATTCTATTTCAATTAATTCAGTAGATATGGATAAATCATGGATTTGCTAGTCAAGAAAAACTGATGAGTATAAGAAAGGATTAAATAAATTTCTCAATTTTTCATTTGATCATCAATCTGTCGAGGGAAGAATAATATGTCCTTGTATTAATTGAAAATTTAAGAAATGGTTGACTAGAGTTGAAGCATATTGCCATTTGAGTCAAAAAAAATTTTTGGTTGAATACAGCAAATGGGTATGGCATGGAGAATTTAATGAAGTTGAACTACCGTCTAGTAGAGCACCAGAGAATGAGACTTCTCCCCATAATATCGGTCCTCTAGATCTTATAAAGGAAATGGTCAATGATGCATTTGGTCTTGGTAATATTCTTGGTGAAAATGAAGCAGACTCATCTCTTAGTGTAAACATGGTTGAAACTTCTACAGAATTTTCAGAGTTATTGAATGATGTGAATCAAGAATTATATGAAGGCTGTAAAAAATAGTACAAATTGTCTTTTATAATAAAACTATATCACATCAAGTGTTTATGTGGAATGATTGATAAGGAAATGACAATGATTTTGGATTTTCTAAGAGATGTTTTTGAACATGCCAAAATCCCCGAGTCTTTTTATGAGGCTAAGAAAATCATCAATAAACTTGTGATTAATTATATTAAGATACATGATTGTCCTAACGATTTCATGTTGTATTGGGGGGATGATGAAGACAAAGAAATATGTAATAAATGTGAAACATATAGGTGGAAGGAAAAATTTGTTGAAAAAAAAGAAACCAGCAAAAGTTCTTTGTTATTTCCCACTCAAACAAAGGCTGCAATGGTTGTTCATGTCTAGTAAAACTGCCAAGAATATGTGTTGGCATGAAAGTGAAAAATGTAATGATGAATTAGCGAGACATAATAGAGATTTTGAAGCATGGAAGAAATTTAATGTCACACATACTTAATTTTCTTTAGATCCTCGAAATGTTCGTTTGGGTCTTGCAGCTGATGGTTTTAATCCTTTTGGTAGTATGAGTTTAAGTTATAGTATTTGGCCTATAGTATTGATACCATATAATCTGCCACCATGGATGTGTATGAAACAAACATCTATGATTCTTTCAATGATCATTCCCAGGAAACGAATGTGGGGAAATGACATAGATGTCTATTTGAGTCATCTTTTGAAGGATTTGAAAGAGTTGTGGGTGGATGGAGTTGACACCTATGATGTCTCTATGTCTGAAAAGTTTAAAATGCGAGCAACATTACTGTGGAAAATCAGTGACTTTCTCGGACTCAGTATGTTATTTGGATGGAATACTTATACTGGATTATCTTGTCCAACTTGTAATTTTTACACAAGTCCATTAAGTTTGCCTCATAGTAGAAAGTGGTGTTTTTGGGGGCATCATCGATTTCTTGGTGATAGTCATAAATTTCGATTGATGAGATTACGTTTTGATGGAAATAAAGATTTTCAAAAACCTCCAAGTGCGTTGTATGGCATAGAGATTTTCAAACAGGTGGAAAACATAAATATGCCGTTTGGCAAGACAATAACACAAAATGGTAAAGGAAAGCGAGCTCGAGGGAATAACAATGAGAACGACTCCGAACAATTGAAAAAAAAGTCTATATTTTTTGAATTACTGTACTGGGAGACTAATATATTGCGTCACAATCTTGATGTCATGCATATTGAGAAAAATGTATGTGATAATGTCATTTATACTTTCTTGAATGAAAGTGGAAAGACAAAAGATCATCTTAAGGCCCGAAAATATCTTCAAACAATGGGTATAAGAAGGGATTTGTGGCCTAATGATAAGTGGAAATATCAGCCATGTCTTTTTACAATGACAAATCGAATGAAATATACCTTTTTGAAATGTCTAGTGAATATGAAGTTGCCTGATGGTTATTCAAGCAACCTTTCTAGATGTATCAATCTGAAAGATCGTAAAATATATGGCTTAAAAAGTCATGATTGTCATGTCATTATGGAGCAATTACTTCCAATTGCAATACGTAATCTGTTGCTGAACAATGTGTCTGCAATATTGATAGAGTTATGTGCATTCTTTCGACAAATATGTGGTAAGGTTGTCAATCTTGTTGAATTTGAGAATGACCAACATCGAATTGTTCTCACACTTTGTCATTTGGAGATGTTTCCCCCCCATCATTTTTCACTATCATGATTCACTTGTGTGTGCATCTAGTCGATGAACTACGATTGGGTGGACCGGTACAATATTGATGAATGTATCCTATTGAAAGGTAATTTAAAATTTTATATATATATTATTTCAAACCATAATATTTTGTTTGTTTCTTTATTATTTGTGCATTTTATATAGATATTTGGGGAATTTAAAGTCGTATGTTTGTAATAAGGATCAACCAAAAGGTTCTATTGCTGAGAGGTACATATCAGAATAATGTTTGACATTTTGTTCAAGATATTTAGAAGGTATTGAGACCAAATTCAATAGGTCAAGTCATGTTAATGATGAAGTAAAGGATGTTGAAAATTATGGAGTCTATACTATCTTTTCAAAGACCGAAAGACCAGTTGAGAGTGGTACTGATTTTGTCTTAACTTCCCTTGAGATGAAACAGGAACACCGACATGTGTTATTAAATTGCGAAGAGGTGGATCCATTCATAGAGTATGTATCAATTTATGTTTCCGTATTTATTAATTAAATATTTGATTTATTATGTTGACAATCATTACTTATAAGGAATTCACATTACATGTGAAGAGAAAAATGAGGGGTCGGGCACGTTCATCTTTGGTAGTGCATAATATTGCGAGTAAAGACTTTTCCAATTGGTTTTCTAGATGAGTAATTCAAAGGAATGATTGATAATTGAATATGAATTGATAATTATTTTCATAATGATTATTGTTTTTAGGTATTTTTGGAAGATGTGGTTGAGACTATATCTGATGATTTGAAACATCTAGCACAAAGCCCTCTTCCGAATGCTAAAAGGTTTTCTGCATTCAATATTAATGGATTCAATTTTCGTACAATAGATCATGAAAAAGGATTAAAAACACAAAATTCTGCTATGTTCATGAATTCTAGAACCAGATGTGTTTCAAGTTGCCATGATGCAAATGGAATCGATGCTGATCTTTTATATTATGGGAAATTGAAAGATATTATTGAGCTTAATTACTGTGGAAAATTTGTGACTCTTTTTAATTGTATATGGACTGATACAATAACACATAGAGGTTTTAGAAAAGATGATTGGGGTTTTAATGTTGTCAATTTTAGTAAGTTGATTTACACCATAGAATTTGAAGAACATGAACCTTTCCTTTATGCATCTCAAGCTCAAATGGATTATTATATTGAGGAGTCTCCTAAATGGAGTGTTTTGGTACATCTTAAGCCTAGAGATTTTTATGAAATGGGTGAAGATGATGAGGATAGATGTGACCACACACCTTTTGAAGAATAAGAATTGAGTAAATATTTCAACAATGAAAGTGAAAATATTCAACTAGAAAGAGAAGAAGAATACGATGATGATTTATTTGAATATATGGAGGAAGATTAAAACAATTTTGAATAAATACATGCTTTTGTTATTTTGAATTGTTAGAATTGTTTTGACTTTTAATAGAGAAAAAAAATTTATCATGTGTTCATTTTAGTTTGAATCACATTTATATTGTGGTTATTAATTATTTTTTGTATGTCATGGAAAACCAATGTGTTGTATTTTTTGCTTAAAATAGTTAAAAGAGAAAAAGTTATTTTTTAACAAAACATTTGTTTTGCAATTAATTATGCAACTTGTTTTGTTTTTTCTATATATCAAGGAACGATATATGCTTTTGAACTCTACATGGATTTTTTTTATTCACTGATTATGTTAAATATCTATATAGAAATTGTGTTCTTGTCAATCTTCTATCTTGTTTCTGTAGGTGGATCCAAACATTCCTTGGACAACCTCTGCTCATCCTTCTTAGAAGCAGCACTTTGCTCCCAAACAAGGCCCTGCCCTTTGAAATTTTTTATTGGGCCTGCTAATAAAATGATGTTGCCATCTTTTTTTGTTATTTTTTATTTTAACCACATTATAATTGTTTCTTTAAAACTTTTTATTCTTGGAATCATCGTATAGATATGACTAAATCAAAGCTCTCTAGGGTTTGGAATATAAATGAACATACAACACAATCAGGGAATCATTCAACTGATGATGTTTCATCAAGATCAACACGAGTGAAAATCACCCATGATGTTTTCCCCCAGCAAACACGTTCAGATTATAGTCAATCAAAACAGTTCACATTATCAGAGTCCAATGCAGATGATAATCCTAAACTATCTAGTCTTGAAGGTGGTTTCGAAGTTGAAGTTGAGATGGATGTGAATGTTGCCCCGACATCAATTGGTTTAAGGAATGAAAAACAATGAAGGGGTTGGACATGCAATGTTATAGGTACATTCATTTTTTATTCATGCATTATTTATTTTAATTAATCAATTTTTAAATTTATTTCTTTATTTGATTAGATTTGGAGGGTGTGAAAAATGTTAAAAAGTTACGAATGGAGCAAATTTGGTTATTAGTGAATGAAAAGGTTGTTGTGAACTTCGATGATCAGGGCCGTCCGATTGGGGAAGAAGGAGGTTTATTTTTACGTACAATGGGACATATAGCTATAACTAAATTTCCTATTGACTATGAATCTTGGCCAAGCATACCAAATTCTCTAAAAGAAGATGTGTTATGCATATTGGTTATAGTATTTATTTTTTTATTGATTTAATGACTTACAGTTTTATTTTAGAATTGCACAACTAATGTTTTTATTTTTTTGTTAAAGCCCTATTTTCAGTTTCCACATGATAAGATGGAAAAGTGGTTTACTAAGATTGCAATAGGAAAAAGATGGAGAGATAATAGAGAGATTTTGTTTCATAAACATTATGATTCTAGCTTAATAAAAGAACAAAATGTTGAGCAGAATTTTCCTAAAGGTATAACAAAGGAGCAATGGAAAAGTTATATCCTCATTCGTGATAAGAAAAAACATAAGGTACTTTAATATTTTTTTATTGCTATCATATTTAAACATTTAATTTTTTATATTAATTAAATTTTATTAAAATGATCATCTTTATATGTGTAGGACATGTGTAAGAAAAATGCACTAAATCGCAGCAATCAAACCATTCCACATACATCCGGAACTAAAACATTTGCTCGCAAGAAAGATGATATGGTAATATATCATTTACAATTTTAGAAATTAATTGCATATTATTTATTTTTATAAGATTTTTTATTATAGGAGAATAACTCTGGACATCCGATTGGTAGATCCAATCTATGGGATGCAGTTCATCGAAAAAGTGACGGATCATACGTGAATGATGATGCAAAAACAATTGGAGTAAGAATTCATATTAAAGTTGTGTTACTTTTTAACGTAACAAAATTGATATCATCTTCATGTAGGAAAAATTGAGGGTAGCTTTAAGTCAAGAGAAACTGTCACAACATTCAATACTTTCTCAAGATGATGCTTTCAGAAAAGTATTTGGGAAGGAGAATCCGGGTCGTGTACGATGTCTTGGGTTGGGGGCATGCCCGACAAGCGTATTCAGCTCATCCTCTCAACGATTTTGAGGCATCAGTGACACTACATCTAATTTACGTCCTACATCTCAAAAAGAGGTTGATGATTTGGAATCAAAGTTGAGTCAATCCGAATTGAAATTAAAAAGGAATGAAGATTAGTTAGCCCAAACAAAAGCACAAATGCGTACAATCATTGGCGTTCTTAAAGGAATGGGGGCCAATATTCCTTTAATGGATGTCAACATAACCACCAATGCTGGACATGTATTTTTTTCATTAGCCTTATGTAGTGTATGTTTAAATTTCCAATTTTGTGTCGTAAATAATTTTCCAAGGCCGTGTTTCGAACCGCCATTAGGTTTGTCGTCATAGGGTTCATAAGGATTTTTGTTAGGATTATTTTTGTCCCTATCAATAACATCATTGTTGGATCAACCTGAGGTTGATTTGGAACTACTATCAGAGATCTTTTTTTCCAGCACAAATGTAGAAGTCTTGCTAGGAAGCCTTATTATATTGATTGTAGGCAGTCAATTGGTCATTTATGGTATTTTTTTGCTTATGAACACAAGTGTATTGTTTTAATGTTGTGGAATGTTGAGATTGAAGAGTATTAATAAATTAAAGTATCAAGTAGTTATCTATTTATATGGTGTTATGGTTTTTATTGTTAACTCCAAACCCATCCTTTTCATAAATATTTGATGAATTATTGTCTGTACATATTAAAACATTTATGTTTTTAAGTCTTATTTAGGATGCCATTAATGAATAATATGAGAGACCGACTGGAGATCAACCTTCACCGCATCATAGAAGACCATATTGAGGAAATGATGTTAATTAGAAAGGTGCACATGCTCTTTTTGTTTAGGTATTTGATCCAATACTCTATTAACTTCCTTTTACTTCACTTGATTTCTGCTTTGTGAATGAATTTTGTATAAATCATCTATTATGTTGGGGATACTCTCTTCAAAGGATATAGGGTATTCATCTAAATAATCATTATTATATGGAACATGGGGATCGAGGGAGGGGTGACTCCCCTAGAACTCAGGACCTAGGTGCAGGACTATCATCTACTTTGGTAGGGATATAATCCTTCACAAGGGAGTAATACCCTATAGAGACCATGGTGATATAAGATGATGAGAAAATCTTATGCGGTTTCTGACTATGAGATCCATCTTTTATATCAAATAAATGATAGAAAGTAGGCCTTTCTTGACTAATATATTATTTATGGGACATATAGTGATTCCATGGATTGGTGGACATGGGGTGAATCTCTTGGCATTCCATAGGAGTATGATTTTCTAACATTGGTCGAGCCTTCCCATGTAGGAGTATGAGGTGATTTGTGAGCACTATATTTTATAGGAAACTATGAAACATATTCCCTAATATAGGGTTATGGGATTTAACTAGTGGATTGGTATAATGAATCCATCTTTCAAATTCACTCAAGGATCTATTGAAGTGGATTCCAGATCATTAGGGGCATTGATATGCTCTTCCCCATCAGTATAGATAAATTTTACCTCTCTTTTTTAGTACCTAACATCTAGATAGTGGGTTTCATAAGAGTTAAAGAATTAAATATCACCCTAGAGTACCCCTACTAGACCATTGATGGAGTTTTCAAGGAACTGATTGTATGAATAAGGGATCATCATATGAAAATGGATCTAGGGCCTTCCTAATAGAGTATTGTAAACACTATCCTATGATGAAACCATGAACTTAGTTCTAGATACCAAGCCACTGAATTTTGTCTTCAACTGAATTTTTCCACATGGATTCTACTCACTCTTTTTATAACCCATGATAGTTAGGTTAGAGGGGGTTAGATCTACTTCTGTGAGCCCTATCTTGTGAATCATTCATGTTGCTATGATGTTTATCCTGAGGCTAATATCCACCAGGAATTGGAATATTTCCACCCTATTAAACTATCATGTGAGAAAACTCACCCACTACCTAGTTGTCCTAGTACTCTATTAATTCCATGATGAAAACTGGCGGAGTTTCCATGGCCCTGCTGCTCACGGTGGCCCTCCTCTCCACCGCCCCCATCACCTATCTTGCTGAACCATCCACCGCCGCCCCTCCGCAGGCTTCTCCACCGCAGACTGAGGCACCTGGAAGATCACCGGCACGGGCACCACAGCCGGTGAACAGGCACAATCACTACATTCCCATTGCCGCCCCAGTGCCCTATCTCTGAACTTGTGAAGGATCGGTGGTGCCCCATACATCTCCCGGCTGAGCAGCCAGATATCTAAGTCCCGTGTTGGTTGTTCTGTGTTTTCCCGGTTATTACTTTCTATTTTTACTATTTTACTACCCCATATCTGTGTTTTCTCCCCTCCCCCAATCAATGAACATTGATATATAGGAATCATATTTTTTCCCTTAGAGAGTGGAACCCCCATCCTCCTCAAAGAAGGAAATAATGGCTCGAAATTCTTCCTGCTCAACTTCCTCTGCATGGTAGAACTCAGCAGAAGCTACCTCAACCATAAACTGGAGAGGGAACTTCAAGGCCTCGATTAGGGCCTCACACATCTTTTTTAATAGGTGGGGTACATTAAGGATAAAGATTATAACTATTATACTAGATAGATACTTTATCAAATCATATTTCTAAGCAAGGGGAATATTTCTACCTTCTAAGGGTCACTCTTTAATAGGGAGCATAGTGGGCACCATTTGATGAGGTTCTAGGGCCTAAATAGTGATATCCATATTCCACTAATGACTATATGGTTTATTTATAGAAATAAAAGGATGAGGTTAGGCTCTAGATGGTTGTGGTTGAGCATAATTTTATTATGTCTAAGTCACATGGTGAACCAATATATTCATATAGTCAAGTGTAACAAACATAGTAGCCTGAGAGGGTTTTTCTTGCTAAGTTATATGTGAGGCTTGCTTTCTAGTTTTAGTTGAATGAATGGTCCTATATAGAGTTACAGTTTGGGAATTTTTTCCACCATCATATATTCTACCTCTCCTTTAATTATGTTTACTAGAGGTCCCTGAGGGGGCCATGTGATGTTCCTCATTACTGAGTATGACATAACAATCTACCTGACTGATAGTGTTGAAGGAATCATATTCTTTTTCTTTGTTCGTAGAATACTTAAGGATGATGTGAAACCTTGGGGTTTCTTCCAATTCGTGAATTATGAATTCACAAAGAGTTCAGGATATATTTGTAATTAGTGGGGGAATCTGATTTCCCAAGCACTATCAGTACCTATTCTTATGATATTTGGAAGGCTATGATGCAAATGAGATGACATGAGGAGGAATAATGGCTATAGAAGGTACTGATTTACTCAAATTAGCATGGATAAAGATATGAGAATAAGTAGATATCTTACAGGCAATAAAATCATTGTACTTATGCATACCATGGCTGGGGATTTGATGCTATTCACTGGTGTCCTTGTTGTCACTATTGAGATCGGTAAATACATGCCTCACCTATGTTGGGAAATCACCCAAATCGATTATTCCATGATCCAACTGGTCATGGATCCAATAATTTAAGATAAATCACACTTTGATGTTGTGTCCAAGGAACATACAATATGAGCAGCAGTTGGAATGACCAGTGAGTTCAGCCTCTTAGGACCTTTGATATTCTAGTAGTTTTAGGATTCTATTTTCTAGGGAATAGATGAAGTACCCCAGAAACCCTGCTTACTTTAAGGAAAATGTTTTATTCATCCACTATGTGATGGAAATACTAGTTTCTTGGACCAAATGGGGGGCTTGGGAAACATTATCATGATAAGGCTACACTTGACAGGGCTATAGTTAGCAATGAATTTTGGGTAGAGGTTCTTGAAGGTGGGCCAACTATTGGGATTCAGTTTGTACATTGACACCTATTTCTGCCTTCCTATGTTTTCGAATGGGAGATAAAAGAGGTAATGGGAGAAACCGATACTTGTTCCAATATAAGGATTCTTCTAAATTCTAATCTCTTTCATTGAACTCTCAAAACCCACTCATACATCTTAGGGAGATGAGGGTAAGAACTAGCTTATATTTGACATTCTCCACACACATTGTCAATATCTCTTCCTGGGTAAGATACATATCAAGGGAGTACATGAGTACCTTCCACTCGAACTTATATCAATGGAAATTGATACTCTCTTAAGCCCTTTCCAATCTGATCCCGAGGTTATGAGGAGGCAGGATGAACATACCACTGAATATGAGAAGCAAGGAAATGAAGTTACTGCCCAGAATAATGACTCAAGTGATAATGGGGATGAATCACAGTTTATGAAAAGCCTAGCCTCTGGAATTAGGAAGGAGGCAGTGACTCAGCTCAAGACTGATCGAGGGGATAGAATTTCAGAGGAGGATAATAGGGGGACTGAGCAGGCACAAGCACAAGTAGCCAAGTATCTAAAACTTGTGATTCATCAAATATATCCAATAGGTGAGACATCGATGTCATCAAGAAAATAAAAGAGGTTGGAGGAAAAAGGAAAAGGGGGCCTCACCCCCCAAGATAAGTTAATATGAGGATCATTTTTTGGAACTGTTAGGGTCTGGCCAATCCTGATACTCAAAGTTCCATCAGACTCCTGAAATCGATGGGCTGGAATGCTCTCTACATGATATTCAGGAAGAAAACACCAGGGATAACTTCTGTGGTGACACGGAAAAAGAGGATGTGAATCACCTGTTCATGACACAACACTCTCAAAGCAGCAAACAAATTTTTGATATTTAGTTGCAGCAAAGAGATTTTTGATCCACTTCATATGGAAGAGCAGCTCATGGTACAATTTTTTTGATATTTAGTTGCAGTAAACAGATTTTTGATATTCAGTTGAAGTAAACAGATTTTTGATCCTCTCCAGATTTTTGATATTCAGTTGCAGCAAACAGATTCGGTATGTACTCTTATTGAAAAAATTCATCACAAAACACTCTAAAAGCATCTCACGGTACTACTAAGGGTTGCATGTGCTGAATTAATCCACTTCATATGGAAGAGAAAGAATGCAGCTATACACAGCAGGGCACACCTCCGTGTTGATCTTTCAATGGGTAGCATACATACTGCAATGAAGTCCTCCAATTCTATGCATTCTGAAAAATGCTGCAACTCAGCGGCTGAACTTCTGATCTTAAGAAGGTTGTAGGTTCTAGTAAATTCAGGGGCACTAGAGCCCACTTTTCTAAAAAAAATGAAATCTTACTAAATATTGGTGTAGTGTTCTGGATTACCGACTGATCTTACAGTTGCCTTTGTGTCTCTCATTTGTGTTTGCCTGTTGAGAGGATTTTCCTTGATCTGCGACTTGAATTCATATCATAAAAATGGGTGAACAATAAAATACAAACTATAAATCATAGATTTCACTCCCAAGTCTACGAGTCATAGATTCTATTAAATACACCATCATCGTACCATAGTATAGATGTTTAGCATGAGAAATTGCATGCTGCAAGCCTCATGAGAAATTGCTTGTGTTATAGGGATATGTTTGTTTGTGATGTTAATTTTTTTTGTTCTACTATTGTCTTTTTTTGATCTCGGCTCTTACTGGATTTAATTATGGTACCTTTGTTTTATGTTTCCTTGTTGGTTTGTTTTCTCAGGGAAGACTGCAGATTTGGTTGCCTGCTGTTCGTGTGTTTTTGGCGATGAGGGGGCTTCTTTTCATCTGGTGGCGAGGGGCGTGCTCCTTTTCATTCGATGGTGAGGGGTTGGCTTCAATGTTTTTGGATGACCTATATTTTGGAAAAATCACTTGTATTTTAGCTTCTATTTAATGGTTCTCATAGTTCATAGGATACCTTTGTGTTGTCCCTGTAAATAAAACTTAGATTTAATTATATTTTTATTAGCTGATTTCTCATCAATGTTCTCTTTAATTTGCTCATTTGTTATGGGAGCCAACACAGTAGTGACCGGATAGGCATTATATATACTTGACTCATCATTTTTTTTATTCTTACTGTTGATTTGTTGAGAATATACTGGTTTGTAGCTGGCCAACTAAACACACTTGACTGAAATATGCATAAACTATGAGGCCGGTGGCATAAACACGTCCATATTCTGTTAGAAACAGCATGTGAGCACCACCGTAGGCCTGGAATGGTATTCCAGGCCTCCAAGACCCAGCCTACTTAAATATACATTTAACACTACAATGTTGTTTACAGAGGGGGTTACCCGACACCGAACCCCCGAACATGCGCGACACTAGCTTGGTTTCAGGAGTTGGATTTCTTCAGCAACTGTAGAACCTTGATCCTGCTTGCGTACTGGACTTGAAATTGAATATATATAATATTTTTTTAATTTTTTTTATTACATTAGAGGCGGTTAAAACCGCCACTAATAATTTTACATGATTTTCGATTAGAGGCGGTTTTAACCGCCTCTAACATCTTTAAAAAAATGAATTTTAGACTATAAGGGGTTAAAACCGCCACTAAGTTTTCTAGAAATTGTGAATTTTTTATATTAGAGGGGGTTATAACCCCCTATAATGTTTTTTTCTCAATCAGAGGGGGTTAAAACCACCTCTAATGTTCCTCAATTTGTTTTCTATTAGAGGTGCTTTTAACCGCCTCTAATGTTTTTAATATTTAATTTTTCCATATTAGAGGGGGTTTTAACCCCTTTTAAGGAAACCAATGCTAAATTTCACAATACCAGTGCTTAGAATAAACAGCTGCTAATGGCAAGTAGGCGGCCACATTAGAGGAGGTTTTAATAACCGCTGCTAATGACTTTAGAAGGGGTTATAACCCCTTATAATGTAAATAATAACCCCTTCTAATATCAGTATTTTTTTGTAGTGTTAATATATATCATTCCCTTATAAATTATAATTACCCATCTAATAACAACTCTTCATTAAAATCATCATTCAGGGTGTTAACTATTTCATTTCCCATGCATGTTTCCGTTCAACGATTCTATTCCTTTCACATTGGCCATGGTTTCATCACATCGAGAATCTTAATCATGTCATAAATATCATATTTATAAATTATATACACCTTTTAACTATTCATGTAAGTCAGTGATGAAAAATTAATTACATCACTTCATGGAGAAGGTTTCCCGTTCGTACACACGTTTGATGTTTCCATTTTTCAAATAGATGGAAAGAAAGAAAGGTAAATGATAATTTATATTTATAGAATCATATATATATCATAAATATTAGATATATTAATTAAATATATCAATATAACTATCTATGTGTGGAAGTAATGAAAAATGAAACACAATGCTTCATGGAGATGGTAGTCCATACGTACACATGAGAAACACTTTAATTTTCCATTGGATGGAAAGGAGAGAGAAAATGGTTGTACCAATAACATAAATTTTTTTAAGAATAGTAAATTTACTTATTTCAATATAATAATATGGTTTTGTAATATTTTTAGGAGGTTTAAGAAATAAATAAACTTAAAATAGACCGGTAAAGACAATTACCTCTCATTTGAGTATCCTCATTTGGATTACACCTTAAGAATTATTAGGATGGTATTTTGGTGAGAATAAGACCTCTAGGTCATGGGGATAAAAGTTTGGAAGATACTTGATTAGGTATTTTCCAATATATAGTGATAAAATTGTGTTAAAAAGTGATGAGAGTGGAACCCTTTTAAATATTAAGAACATTTAAATATTATAAATGTAATTCTGAAGGGAAATTTGCAAAAAATGGCCAAATTTAAAAGATAAGGTGAATGGAGGTATAAATACACACACAAAAAAACATATAAATAATTCAGAAATAATTTTTTTTCTTCATTATTATATTATATTTATTTGTTGGTGCTTAATCTTGTTGTTGGTTTTCAGGTAGATTCCCCAGTGGAAATTTAAAAATTAGATATTTCTGTTTGATTTTTTCCCTATTCATGGTTAGTGTGCTTGGTTAAGGAGAAAATGTGTGACTACCTAATCAAAGGGATGTTTCTAGTTTGTCTTATTTCACAGTTTGTCTCACATGGTTTGTATTTCATGGTAAGTGCACCGTTATTCCAAAATCATGTGAGTCTTAGGGGAAACTATGTGGGAGCTCAGGGTGTCTATGAGATGGCACATGAATTTCACATAGTTATAGGAAACTATGTGATATGTATGTGAGGGTTTCTATGTTTTAAAATGAATGTTTTTCATGGTTGGAGTTCCATCTCCAAACCATGTAGCTAAACTTTTCCAGGTTGGTATGTCCTTTTAGAGGAGGTCACACAATTGGCGCATGATTTAGTAAATAGTGTGGCCTAACCATGTGACCTACCTAGAATCCCTAAAAATTGAATTTCTTATTATAACCCTCCTAAAAATAAAATAAAAATTGATCCTACCCCTCCTCCATTCTACTTTATCACATGAAGGGGTCTCCAAACCCCTCTCCCTTCGATCCACCTTCAATCCTTGAAGCTCCTCCAATGATTCTTGGTAAGCCCTCTTGGATTTTGGACATATTTTAACTTCTTATATTGTCCCTATCTTGTTTAATTATTATTTCTTGGATCCGTTACCTCTTGGATAAACCCTAGAGAGAGGGTTATATTATGTGGGTTTCTTCCTTTGATGTTAGGGTGTGCAATTGTTCTCTTGGGCCAAGTTCTTCCATATTTTTAAGATTTCATCACATCTGTACATCTTTGAGGTAGGTGTCCCCATCCATTTCCTTTATGTAATATTATATGTTATTATTGATACTTTTTAAATCCATTTCAATTGTGTTTATCACGCTCTTTGATTTATAAATTTAATTTTCAAAGCTTTTATGATGGTGGTTTTATCTAAAAGTGGGTTTCTCAAGACCTCCATAGTTATGCCTATATATATTAAAAGTATATGTGTGCAAAGTGTTTAAAAAAATGTTCTAGTGGATTTTAAATGGGTTTTGGATGTTTTAATAAAAAAATATCCTTTTTATGAGTTTTGAAATACTGGGTGGCAAGTTGAGTTATGTTTTGAATAGATTTTGGTTTCCTTTAAAAATTTGGTACCTTTACTTGAGAAACTCGTGTGCTTGGTCAAATTTCATCTCTTGTATTTCTTTCAATAAAACTCTTGACATTCACATGGATGTACTCATATATACTAGTGTGAAATTTTAATATCCATATGTGCATGGGGTGTTCATATAGACGTGTTCATGTATATAAAATGAAATTCAATATATTTTCCTATTTTGGAACCAAGTTTCCTAAAAAATTTTCTTGATCCCCAAATGTTACCAAACATGGTTTTAAAATGGTGTTTCCTAAAACCTCACTTTAAATTCATATTTTCACCTTGAAAATATGGTTTGATTTTCCCCTTGGTTTTTAAGTTGGATTTTGAAAATAAATATGTCTCTTTGAAAATGATTTGAATTCTTAAAGTTCTAAATCCCGATTAGTAATTTTGAAATTTTCCCTAAAAGTATGAACCCCTATGGAAGTCCCCTAGATTAGATAGGGTCTTTTCATGGATTCTTTTTTGAGGTGGGATTAGCATGTATGGTGGTTTAAATTGTTTTATGAATATGATGTAGTGTTTTTACTTACTTACCTACCTCCCTTTTTTCTAACGTCATGAGATCCTAAGAATCATCTAGATGGTTGAGAGATGGTTACTATTTGGTCCCAATTATATTAACTAGATCACCCATGGTATGTGAATGTATTTGGTGGGATATGCGACTGATGAGACTAGTGTTGAGAAACCCATTTCTTATTGACTATGGATCACATCAACACACCGACGTATAGTTCTAAAACAATTATATCTAGAGTTTCATATTGAGATTTTTAGGATATTCCCATGATAAAAAACTTGGTAATTTCATCATTATTTTGTAGAACATTTTTTCTCAGTTCAGTTTTCATTTTTATAACCTTTAAAGTTTATCTCTTCTGGTATTATTTCATTTTTATGTACCATACTACTTATGTTTAGATTTGATTATTCTTACTTATGAATTTACTTGGGCTATACTTCTTACCATGGGTTGGTTTTCAAACTAGATTCTAATACTATATTTTGTTTTCAATGTAAAGTTAGAATGTTTTTTAAAGAGGAATTTGGAAAAGTTGTGTATGTTTTGTTAAATGGTAGAAACTTATTTTCTACTTGTATATTCAAACTAGTGTTTATGGACTATTTTGGGAATGTAAATGCATGGATTCTATGGTTTTACCTACTAAGTTGTTTTTTTCTCATATTATACTTATTCCACTTAGTATTGGTAGAACCAATCTTTTTTTTAGGTTCAGGATTTGTTTATTATTAGGTTTACTTATAGAGAAGGCTAGTTATTAAGGATAGATGGTGACTAAGAGGTCAAATGTAGATAATGTCAGGTTTCAGTCTGGTTTTGGTTTTTGTTTTGTATCTTGTATCAAGATCCTGTCATAGACGTTTTATTTATGTGTAGTTGGTTATTTTCTATTTATGCTACGTAATCTGTTGATATTTCATTATATTTTTTTATTAGGAGAAATAATACCCAAATATTTATCTTGTGATACCTTGATGCTTTTCATCAGGATGTGGGGACTGGGGACACCCTTTTGGCCTTGTTGTAGACCGGTTTGAGTTTTTAGTTTAGGGATGACCTAGGATGGTTCATGAAAAATGTTATCATAGAAACCCTTTTTTATTTGTAGTGTTAGGTAGATGGGATATAAGAACTTCAATACTCGATAAGTAGGTACAATAAGAGATTCATGAACTCTTACTCATCCTGATCTTTGAGTTATTAGGGATAGTTGGGTTTTAAGTCTTAAATTTTTATTTTTGGTTTATATTGTTAGTGCTCCTTAGGTTTTCATGTTTTGGGGGATGAAAATGGGAGAAAAATAGTGTCACATAGTGATCTTACATAGCGCAACAAACTATGTGGATCATAAGTGTATAGTTCAATATTATTTCAGTGGATGGTGAATTCTTAACACAT
Organism: Viscum album; assembly: GCA_963277665.1. Lineage (NCBI taxonomy): Eukaryota > Viridiplantae > Streptophyta > Magnoliopsida > Santalales > Viscaceae > Viscum > Viscum album. The sequence goes on from OY728161.1 coordinate 1,838,534,775, forward strand.
AGTCTACTAAACCATGTGTCCAAGTCATTCATGACCACTAGTCCCCTTTTCAAGAGGATTTTGTGTAAGATTTATTACATGTTTGATTTTGGTTGGTGTTGTTAGTCACTAAGTGAAAAGGATCTTGGAATTTTAAAATTGGTAAAAGGGTGATATTTTCTAATGAAATTATTTTTTAAAGAAAGAGTGAAATTTTTGGTTTGACGTTAAAAGTTGGTAAGCTGGAAATGGTTCTGGTGTTGGAAGATGTTTGGGTGGGAAGTTGGGTTGGAAATAGTTTTAGTATTTTAAATGGGTTTGAATTGAAATGGTTTTTGAATTTGAAACTAAAATGGTGGATTCTAATAGATGATTTTTTACTTGATTTTGTGTTATATTTTAGGTTTGAAAAATTGGTATTTTGAGATAAAGTGTTATTTTGGTTGTTTTTTTGATATTGATTTTCATTTGTGTTTTTCATGTTATTTTGAGTATTCTTCCCATAAAGTTCCTAAGGGTTTATAAAGAGTCTCTTGTAGTTATTAACTATGTCCATGATCTTAATGGAGTGGTGGATCCAAGATCTTATCTACTGTTGCCTATCTTTTGAGGTGATTGAGATCTGTTAGAGGGTATGGAGTGGTTAGAGGAAATTGAAACCATCTTTATGTCCTTGTCAACTCTAGAATGCTTAAGGGTGTGTGCTATATTGGGTCCATTTGAGGTATTGGGTTTGGATCGAGGGATGCTAGTTGTTTCGTCATTGTTACAATATGGGATGACTTGGGAGATCTTTAATATCACTTTCTTCCAATGGTTTATCCCTGAGGAAGTGAAGAATAATAAAGTGGTAAAGATCATGGTTATTCAGAAAGGTCAACAGTGGTGTAGGTGTTTGTTGACCACTTTAAGGATATGGTTCCCTTTTCTTCATGAGTGGAATCAATTGATTTATTTAAATATCGTGTATTTGTTAAGGGTTTTAGATCATAGATTAGTGATCGGGTTATTTCATCTAGGAACGTCTTATTTAAAAATTTGTGAATGTAAAATTATTAGTTGAGCTAGTTTTCAAAAAGTGTAAGAACCTATCCAGTGAAGGGTAAGAACCTATCCGTAATGGATAGAATCTTGATATTACTTGGTGCTACCAAAGGTTCCATATCCAGTGAAGGGTAAAAAGTTTAAGAACCTATTATAGAGAAATCAATCTTATCGATTACAACTTCTCTTGAGAAGTACCACTCGCTCGTATACTTTTGGTGTGGCTGTTTTGAAAATTCTATGCCATCTTACCTCAATACTCCAAATAATTGTCTTTTGTACAGTTGGCTAGGATATATTTATAAATTATGTAGTATAATACCTCAATATAATAAAAATAAGTACAATATAGTTCTAAATACTACAAAAATTCCCTCTTTGATCTTTTTAGGTAATCATTTTTATGTTCTTAGTTATTTTACCCTATTACCTTTCACTTTGTTTTTGTCTTGATCTGTGTGCTGTTTTGGGTAATTAATTATTATGTTCCTTTTTGGATATGTATTCATATTTAATATTTTTTAATATTAGTTGATCCAATGTTTAATTTGAGTTTCTTTAGTTGATTCCTTGTGTTGAGATGGTGGTTCCATTGAATACCTGTCTAGTTCAACCACTATGTTAGAATAATTAGAAAAGGTTGGGATACCTACTATAAATATATTCATTATTATTTCTCATGATCTAGTCGGGTTCTAATTTTGAGCTTAAGGGGGGCACACTAGAGTTTTTGGATTCAACCATTTTGGGTTTGATTTTTAGGTTTTTTTTTCTAGAAGTTCATTCTTTGGGGTTAGAGAGTTCATGATTTTTTCTCTCCTTAGACTAGGCAATTTTTAGGAGGAAGACATTTCTTATGTTAAAGATAATTATCACACCTAAAAATTTATTCCTTATTATTTTATTTATTTCTTGGTGTTTATTCATGTTGTTGGTTTTTTGTTTTTTTCGTCATGTAAATTATAAGTTTTGGAGTTTTTTTTGGTTTTTGACTGATGCAAGATTAGTTCATATGGTTGAGGATAAATTGTGAGACTAATTGATCACAGGGGAATATTCAATTAATTTTCTTCTTGAACGGTTTATCAAACATGGTAAGTGCATGATTATATCGAAACTGTGTGAGTTATAGGAGAAAATATGCGGGAGATTGGGGTGTTTGATAGCTGGTGAATGACTTACACACAGTTAGAGGAAATTGTGTAGTAAGAATGTGTGTGTGTATGTGTTTTAATAGACACAGTTTTCACATTTGGTGAATGGTTTACAAATTTTTCAGCCAAAAAATGTGAGATTGTTCTATACTTTAAAAGGAGGGTTCATGGTTGGTGCACCATTTGGTAAATTATGCATACAAATTTTGTGACTTACCTAGAATCCCTAAAAGTTTAATTTCTTATTCTAACCATCCTAAACATAAAATCCAAATTGAGCCTCCCCGTACACTATTTGACTTTGGTACATGAAGGGGTCTCCAAACCCCTATCCCATTATTCCTCCTTCAATCCTTAATGCTCCTCCAACAATTCTTGGTAAGTGCCCTTGTATTTCATACTTCTTTCCCCTTCACATATTCTTCATATCTTGTTTCTTTCTTATTTATTTGATTGGTTACTTATTAGTAAAATACTAGGGTGATGGTTTGATTATTTGGGTTTCTTCCTTTGATGTTAGGGTGTGAAATTTTTCTATTGGGCCTAGTTATTCCTTGTTCTGAATGTTTTTCCACATTCGTACACATTTGAGGTATGTGTCTCCATCCATTTCCTTTTTGGAATATTAAATGTGAATCTTTATCCTTTAAAAATCCATTTGAATTATTTTTATCATACTCTTTGATTTATAAATTGAATTTTCAAAGATTTTACGATGTTGATTTGATATAAAAGTGGTTTTCTTGGGACCTCCACTGTTATACCTATATTTATTCAAAGTATATGTGTGATCTATTTTTTCTAAATTTTACAAGTGGATTTTAAATGGATTTTGGTAGTTTTAATAAAAAATTATCCTTTTTTGGATTTTCTAAAGGTTGAGATAAATTTTGATCTATATTTTGTATGGATATTGGTTTCCTTTACAAATTTGGAAACTTTACATGAGAAACTCTTATGCTAGATCAAAATGATCCTCTTGTATTTATTTTAATAAAAATATCAACATTCTCATGGATGTCTATATATATATATATACAAAAATGATTTTTTCATATCCATATATGCATGGGGTGAACATATATATGTGTGCATATATATAAATGGAAATTTCATAGAATGTCCTCTTTTGAAACCTTGTTTGCTCAAATGGTTTCTTGATCCCAAAATGTTACCAAACATGGTTTTAAAGTTTTTCTTCCTAATCTATTTCTTAAAAGGCATGTTTTGCACCTTGAAAATATGGTTTGATGGTTCCCCTTGGTTTTAAAGTTTTATTTTGAAAGAAATAATCTTATTTGGAAATGATTTGAATTCTTAAAGTGTTAAGGCCTGATTGGTTCTGTTAAAATGTTTCCCTTAAAAAGTGTGCACCCCTATGGATGGACTCGATATTAGAGAGGGTATTTTCATGGGCAATGTCATGTGGCGGTGTTAGCATGTATGGTGAGTTACATTAGTTTTTTAATGTGATATTGTGTTTGTAATTTCTTCCATAACTCCATTTTTTTCCAATGCGATATTATCCTAGGTGTCACATAGACGGTAAAGGGATAATTATAGTTTATTCCTGATTAGATGAACTAGATCCCCCATGGTAGGAAAATAGCCATGGTTGTCTATACCATTTTTGAGGCCAATGTAGAGTAGCTGGTTGGTTATTTACTATGAATTTCTTCAACATGCAAACATATGGTTCTAAAAAAAGTATGTATAGGGTCACATATTGAGATGTTTAGGATATAACCATGATAAAAAACTTGGTACTTTCATAATAGTTTTGTATCACTTTTATTCCTAGTTCTATTTCCATTTATATGACCATAAAAATTCTTCTGTTCTAGCATTATTTCATTTTGACATACCCTGCTTATTATTTTTAGATTTGATTCTTATTGCTTATGAATTTACATGGGTTATAATTATTACCTTCAAGTTAGTTTTCTAACTAGATTATAAAACTATAGTTCTTTTGAAAAGGAAAGTATTGATTTTTTTATAAATATGAATTTGGAAAGAGTTGTGTCTATTTCATTAAATAATAAAAATATATTTTCTAATTTTATTTTCAAACTAGTGTTTATGGCCCATTTTGGGCGAGGAAATACATTGATTATATAGTTTTTAACAACTAAGATATTTTCTGCTCAAACCCTACTTGTGACACGCGACATCGATAGATCTGAGATATTTTGAAGGTTTATATTTTACTCTATCTCAGGTTTGATTGTGGATCATGCTAGTTGTTAAGGATGGATGGTGACTAAGAGGTCGCATAGAGATCAAGTCTGGTTTTGATCTGGTTATGGTTTTGGTTTTATATCCTGTATCTAGGCCTTTTCATAGTCATTTTATTTTTTCTCAATTGGTTTTTTTCCATTTATTCTATATACTCATTTATTGTTTCTTTATATTTTTTTGTTGGGAAAAATCATCCCCAATAATTTGTTTTGTGATTACTTGATTCTTATTATCTTCCCTTCGGGCCTTGTCACATAATAGTTTGAGTGTCCAATTTAGAGATGACCTAATATGTTTCATGAAAAAAGATATATTTTTGTGATATTTGAAGGATTATCCCATAATTTATCCCCTTTTAACCCATTTTAAATATTACCATGATTACTTAGTTTTTATCATGGTAACTATTAATTTTTACTAAAAGTAAAATTAACCTTGTAATTTTTTTTTGGAAATGATGATTCTAAATATGGAATATATTTTACTAGATTCAATTTCTAATGTTATAAGAAATTAATTTTAACATCTGTGTAGAAAACTTGTAAAAACCATTTTTAGAGCAAATGTATTTTTCTACATAAAAATGATTTTATTCCAATTTAATTCCTAGTAGTAACTATTTGATTAATGTTAATATATTTTATTGAAAAAATTATATAAAAATTTCTTTATCATCATTATTGAATAATTATTACTTTAATTTATTAAGATAAAACACATAACACACAATTAAAATAGTATTCTGAAAAATACCACTTTTTTAAATTCAAATGTTTTTATCTTCATTTATAACTAATTAATAATAAATGTATAAATTATTACTCCTTTATTTATATAAATTATTAATATATTTAATTTTTTATGAGTAATGATCAATATATTTTATATAGATAAAAATACATAATATATAGAAAATAGTATTCTTGAAAATTTTTGTCTTTTCTGATTCTATTCTTATCATTAAAATTTGAGTACTTAATCCCTATGAATTAATCAATAGATTTGTATTAAGAAAAAACATCATATAAATGTGTATATTAATGATTTTACTTCCATTCATACCCTATAATTTAATGACTAGGTTATAACATATACTTTTAATAATAAAATATATCATAGTTCAGATATGATTAATGTTGAGTTTAAAAAAAGCTATCAAATAATTCAAATTTACTTTAATGGAAAATATATTCTAAAACCATGGTTTTTAACACCCTCTTTCTAAAGATTGTCATGAAATGATATAAAAGGAACTTAATATTACCTTGATAGGTGAGGAAACATCACACCACAACCAGCATGGTTGTGCTGTATTTGTCATATAAATGTTTGTTTTGTAAGGGTAGACTAGAAATTTACCATCCCCTTTGGTTTTTGGATAAATTGTGTGTGTGGTGACATCATTATCATCCGAATCCCCCCATCATCCTCCTTTGATCCTCATTATATAAGAGAAATTCCTTGAGTGTTTTACAAATATATAATTAAAATTCCTCCTTCCTCTTCATCATTCTTTCTTTCCATTTGTAGAATATGATTTAATTGAGATTTTAAATCGGGATTTGATGATGATTCCACTAGAGAATGGTGGAATCAGTCAAAAAATGTGGGTATTTTTTATTAATGTGGATAGAGGACATCCTGTGATAAGGAACACTTGTTATCTTTCACCGTTTCATTATAGGTATGTCCCCATATGATTTTTAGGGGTTTTGATTAAATTAAATAAAATTGGATTTTTACGAGGAAAAAAATGAGAGGTATTTTTTCTCATGATGTTGTTTGGGGTATTCCATGGACATTACACATGTTGTTGGTTAAGGTTTAGGTGATGCGGTGATGCCAGGTGAGTTTTTAGGTGATTATAACTTATTGAATTAAATTTTATAATTAGTTATTATTTATTATAATTAGTTATTTTAATGTAATGGATTTATATAGGGACCAAAGTTCATGGGAGATGATTGATTGGAATTGTAAAATCATGGGAGAGAGTATAAAGTCTTTCCTTGAAAGGAAATGACTCCATTAAAGGTTGATAGCCTCTGAATTTGACCTATGGTTTATGAATTTGATATGTTCTTATTATATGTGGTATCACCAATCAAGAGTAATAAAAATTATATTTAAAATGAAATGAATTATCATTTAAACATACATGAAAAGAATAATGTGTTAAGGGCCACGATAAACCCCCGAACACTAGCTTGATGCCTTAGTCTTTGATGGATGGGGGATTGATTATAAAAATATTTTATGATATATATGGAACCTAGAGGGGTAAAATAAATTAAATGAAGAAATATAATGGACATTGAGATAGATTACCATAGCTTCCATGAATAGGGATTAGTGATGGACCATGCATTGAAAACCTGAGAGTAGGTCATGATGAGACTAAAGATGTCTTATATTATTAGGATAGATGATTAGATAGTGGGTTGAGTGTTCCTACCCCACTAGAATATAAGTACCCAAATGGGTATATCTTGATTATATTTATGATAGGTTGGGTGAGTGGACCAAATTAAGATGACCTTGTGAAGTGAGATAGCATTATGCCATCTCTATAGTGTCATGTAGGTATATTTTTTCCTAGGATTTCAATAAGGGAATGATATGATTAAGGTAATGATGAGGGATATAAAGTTCCCTGAGGGATGGTTATGGCCATGATAGATGAAAATGATATTGAGGAACCCATTTAGGGTGTTAGGTTTATGTTGTAATCTTGGGGACCACAGTGTGGTCCTTAGTCCAATATTGACCCCTGAGAGGGATAATAAAAAGTGGCTATCTTGGTAAGATCCTAGACGGAGTATAGTGAAATTTATAGATCATGGGATTGAGTGGATGACCTTGGTTTTAAGTGGTGGGTTTGGGTGGATGTCCAACCAATTTTATCATTATTATTATCATTATGAGACATGTATAGCTGGGTCTCACAATTCCCCCTGAATTTTATGTATGGGATTACAAGAATATTTCCTAAGATCCAATGATTATGCCTATAAATAATGACTAGGATATTATCTTGGAATTTGAGACTATTCCTATATGGAATACCTAGGATATTAATTCTATTTGGAAATTATTCCTATATGGTATGCCTAGGGTGTTACCTAGTATTCATTTATTATAACTATATGTAATTTTTTGGATGTTACTTGGGGAGCAATTATTATTCATATATGGAATGCCTAGGATTTTACCTAGGATTCAATGATTATACATATATGGAATTCCTATTATATTACCTGGAATTCAAAAATTATAACTATATATATTTCCTAATATAGTAATTGGGATTCATCAATTATATATCCATAGTATTCCTAGGATATTTCTTGTGATCCGGTGTTTACACCTGATAGTACATGGGATGCCTAGGATGTCACTTAGTATCTACTAATTACACTTATTTGGGATATATAGGATGTTTCATAGGATTAAAAAATTATGCCTAATATAACATGGAATGATATTACATATTCTAAGAGACACATGACACTAGCTAAATCAGGTATGCTCAAACCCAAGTTTCACCTTAGAAATTGAGGATTCATGATGATTATTTTTATTTCACTTATGTTTTGTTTACTTATCTTCTAATCATATCAAATGTGCACAAAATGTGTTTATTGTTTATTTTTGGACCTTGTTGGTGGTTCCCTAAAACGTTATACTCAAACACTTCTTAAGAGGATATGGAACTTGGGTACCCAAGCGTACTTCACTATTCACAGGTTTAGGTAGAGATGAGGCCCAATGTTGCATGATTGAGCAGGATAACTTATATGGAGTCTGGATATTTGGATGAGGCGAGTATCAGGGATGGTAATAGATCTTCTTCTATGTTTGTTTTTATTTTGTATATATGGTTGGCCTAGTGGGTGAATATTCACTATATATGTCTATATGCTTTATCATTTCATCTGTTATAGCATTTTTGTTTCATTTATTCCAAATAATATGATTATTACAATGTTTGAAGTTGTTTGTATATTTTACACTATTGATTCACTTTGATACGATGGTATAAACTCCCCCAATAACACTTGAAACTCATTGTTAGTAAGTATCATCTAGTATATGGGGAGGCGCACTTGAGGTCATATGACACCCCTGACCCAGACACCGGTGAGTGATCCAGGGCTGGTGGGGCATTACAAAAATAGTTTAATCTAATCCCAATTTGAAAACATTGATATAAATATAAAATAAAAAATATATAATATATATTACACAAATAAATAAATATATATTTAGTGTCCCTCACTTTTATGAATTTGGAAATCCGTTTCTTTTAATTATAAAATATGATTTTTTTCCATGGAAGAGGTATAGGCATAAAAAATTGAAAAATATAAAAATGAAATTATTATAAAAATGAAAAAAAATGGGAAAAAATGGGAAAAAATAAATATTTTTTTTATATATTCCAATAAGAATCCCCATATCCATGGATAGGTGGAAGAAATTTCCCTAATTTCAAGAGAGCATATACAATCATGTGAATGCAATCCAAAACCCTAGTTTTAGATAACCTCATGAAGAAAAATGTATTGTTATAGTACCCTACATTACTATAGATCCAAAATCCATATAGTGGTCCATGGTGATACAATAGCTAGTGTAGATGAATCCAGTTATCTATACTAAATTAACCAGTATCGGTGTATCTATTTAACTCTGTTGTATTGGTTATATATACTAAAATGATTGTTTTTAAATGGTGTTTATTATAATCCTCAAACAATTGACCAAACTCTATCTAACTGATTAGGTTCTATAATGATAACAATCTCCCACATGGAGATATATCCAACAATTGGAATCCTTTCATTCTCCCATATAGTGAATTCTATATTCTACCTCTCAAGTTTTTTTCATTATTGAAGTCCAAAAAAGGAACAAGAGTTCCCAAAATTCCCAATGACCATAAAAAATTTCAATATATTTTCCAGATTTCTGGTTTCTAAAATCTTTTGTAATGTTAGTAACTAAATATATATAAAACCTATAATGAAGTGGTACTTTAGCTTAATATTTTTTACCTAACATGAAACACTGCATCCTTCATAATATGTATTGCACTCTGACTATCAAAATGCAGAAAATTTTCCTCTCAATTTTTATATAACTCCTCCAAGAATCACTTCAACCACACCATCTAATTTCCAAACTCTATCACAATGGAATACTATTTTATTACGGTATATTTTCATACCACATTACACAATAGAGATAATCAAATTACAACAATTCCTACACAAGTAAACACATAACCTATTGTACTCATTCAATCGACATTACCTTCAAGTTCATTATAAAAAACCCCAATAGAGAATTTATTTACCCAAAGCACATAGATACTTACTTTATTCCCATGAAATAATTTAGTATTCACTTTATAACTTCCCAATTTTGTTTTAATGGGTTAACCATGAACTTGTTCATATCTCAGGAACACATGAGAAATATCAAGTTGGGTACAAATCAAAACATACATCAAGATTCTGATAAATAATCTATTTTTTGTTCTTGACCCATTTTCAACTTAAAATGGCTTTCCAGGGGACTAAAATTTAGATTTACTTATGAAATAATAAACTTAATCAAAACCTTTCAATGGATCCATCCTATGAAAATTTAATGGTTATAATCACATGGTTTTTATTGATCTTCATCCCCAAAATATTTCCATCTTCTATAAAATCTTTTTATCTCTAACTCCTCATCCAACTTCCCATTCATATCATAAATTCTTTGCATGTTAGATCCTTTAATAATCATTTCATATAAGTATGAAATAAATTTTATGTACCTATACACAAATGAATTTAAGTTGTAACATTATTTCATGTAACACCATTGGTACAAATTTTTACCCTTAAATCACTAAATTTTTGTTCCATTGTCGAGGTTTCTACTTCAAAAGATATATTTTTTGGAGGGTTTTCACACAAAGTGTATATTTCATGACTTAATGAATTACTATGAATTCTCTATATCCTCCCCCAAATATCAATGAAGGAATATAGTCTTCACATAATACTTCTCAATATGTGAATCCTTTTGTTCAATAATATTGAGAACCACTTGGATGGTGGTGATTTTTATAGGAAAATATAAGATCTATATCAAATAGACACATTAATTTAGTTTAAAACATTTTAACACAAGAATTGAATTGTATCTTCTTCTACCATCATGTTAATCCTTAACTCGATATACCCATTATTATGTAAATTTTTTTATATAAATGGATCCATATCCCATGTATTATCATTATTAAAAGATGAAATATCCACCTTCATTACCAAAAAACACTTGTTTGAATCCTTAATATTCATTAATTCTTATAAAATTATAGTCTCTATAATTTTAGTTAATAAAAAATTGTGAAAGGATGATCAATTCATTTACATAGGCTTCCCTAACCTTGTAGATATTCTTAATTATACTTGATATATAAAACCCATTGGCTTTATAGACACATGATCAATCACACCTTTAAGCTCAAATTTATTCTCACACCAAGATTCCTTACTTCCACCATTGTATTAAACTATATTTTGGTCTTTTTATATGATCATCTCATTAAATATCACATTATAAAATTATATTTTATTCAAACTCAAAATCCCATGAGAGATATCAAAACTCCAAAAACCCATATATAATGAAGAAACATGTTTTATAATTAACATCAAGTTATTTACTAGAATTATAATCTATATATCCATTTTTCAGATAACCAAGTCTTGTAAATGGGAGATTCTTTCCACTTTTCCTTTCCAAAACTCCTTGGTAAGTTGTTCTTCCATTAGAACACAGGACAACCGAACCATAACATACATATATATTTTACACCATTTTATTTGATAACACATTAAAACTTATAAATAAATCAGACTCCCTAAACCCAAATATTTAATATATTTGGATATTATCAACATATCCAGTATATTATATCACAAAACATATATTTATTTCATACTATTATTTAAAATTGATACCATTATAGACATAAAATATATAATACACTCTTTCATTACATGAAAAAATGGGTAACATTTGAAAAGGGTGAGTGCAAGTGCTGAGTAAGGGGTTTAACATATAAGATATCAATTAGATCAGCATAGGTGATTGTAATAAAAATAACAAAGGAGTGAGTATAAAGTGAATATATAAGTATAAAAACATAATAAATACCTTTTTAAAAGATTTATCATCATTATATACCTACTTAAAAATACTTGAGGAATATACTCCATTGTTTTTATAGACACATGATCAAGCACACCTTCAAGGTCAACGTGATCCTGACACCTTAAAACCATACTTCCTCCATTATCTTTAACTATATATTAATATTTTTACATGATCATTTTATTAAAGATCACATTTTGACTTATGATTTTATTCTTACACCTCAACATCCCAAAAGAGATATCCAAACTCTTAAAAAACATATCTAATGAAGAAACAAAATTTTGAATTAACATCAAGTTTTTATCTAGAATTATAATATATAAGTCCATTTCTAAAATAAACAAATTTCTATAAATGGGAGAGTCTTTCCACTTATACTTACTAGAATTCCTTAGGAGGTTATTCTACCATTGTCACATAAGATGACCCAACCATAACTTATGTGTATTTTACACCATTTTACTTGATTACACATTCCAAATCATAAATAAATCACACTCTTAGAACCTAAAGTTTTAATTTTTTTGGAGATTAATTTCACATAATTCATATTATATCATACAACATACATTTATTTTATACTATTATTTACACTTAATACCCTTCTAGACATATAAAATCCAATATACTCTTTTATTACCTTATAAAATGGGAAAGTTTTGAAAAGGGTGAGCTTATGTGACTTGTAACGGGCCAAACATATAAGATATAAATCAAATCAACATAAGTGATCATAATAAAAATCACAAAGGAGTGATTATAAAATCCATATATTGGCTTGAAAACATAATCAATACCTTTAAATAGGCTTTCTTTCCCTTATATATCTCCTTAACTACACTTGAGGAATTAGAACTATTAGCTTTATAAAAACATTCCCAAGTACACCTTCAAGCTAAAATTGATCCTAACACCTAGATTCCATACTTACACTATTATCTTAAAATATATTTCAGTCATTTGACATAATTATTTCATTTAATATATTATTTTTGACATCAGATTATATTATTTTCTCAACATCCTATAAGATATATAAAGACTCATAAAAACATATATAACGAATAAACATTTTTTGGAATTAACATTAAGTTTTTTACTAGAATTATAATATATATTTTCAATTCTCAAATAACCAAATACCTATAAATGGGAGCTGAATTTCATGTCTCCTTACCAAAACTCCTTATGAAGTGTTTTTCCATTGGCACATGAGACAACCCAAGCATAATATACATATATTTCACACCATTTTACTTTATTACTCCTTATAAATCATAAGTAAATCACACTCTTAGAACCCAAAGGTTTAGTATATTTATAGGTTGATAATATATCCATATTATTATATCATAAAACATACATTTATTTCATAATAATCCTTATACTTGATAAACTTATACACATATGATATATAATATACTCCTTTATTACTTAGGTAAGTGGGAAACATATTAAATAGGTGATATTAGGATCTCAATAAGGGGTAAAACATATAAGATATCAATCAGATCAATATAGGTGATCATAATAAAAATCATAAAGGAGTGAGTATAAAATGAATATATAGATATGAAAAAATAATCACAAGATAATACTTAAAGGATTAAGAATCAAAGAATATAACATGAATTACAACATAAGTATGTGGTATAATACTATAATGTGACACATGTATAAGTATATAAAATCATAACATATGTCAAGGCACTCTTCCATGATCATTATTATTGTGAAAAAAGATAACCACACCATTCCCATGTATAATATAGTGAATAAAGCTTACCACATCATGCCCACACATAACATAGTCATCTTATGTGATATAGATATTTACAGATTGCATCATAGAGATATATAATTGTAGGATCACTTGTCACATAATGATATAACCATATTACAGTTTCTTAGGTTTTAATCGAGTGATACTTAGCTCAATTTTTATTTTTTAAAGTCTCAGAATATTCCCAAGGGTAAACTGGTAATTTTTCCCTAGCTGACGACCTTAGAAATTTTTTATGAGGGTTTTATTGATTATGGATTATGGTGTTTACCCCTGAGCTGAGCAAGTGTGGAAAAGAAATTTTCTAATATCCTTACAAATAATATAATAAAAATATTATATTATTTATAGTTTATGTGTGTGTATATGATTAAATTCTAATATCTTCTAAACAATGGATTGGGTGGTAAAAATGGGACCATAATTATGGAAGGAACCTAGGGTTTATCCATGGAACAACATAAGTTTCATTCAATTCAGGCCCCGCGATGGTGCACAATCATGGATGGTTTTAAGAAACTAATGTATTACCTAATTAAGATAAATTATTTAATTGGATTAACCTATTATTCATCTATATATTCCTCCTCAAAAAAATCTCTAGGGTTATCCATGAAATCATAGATATTTGAGAGGAGGGACTCATGATGGTTCTTTGGTGACGTTTGAGAGGAAATTGTGGGAATCAATGATGAACACATTAGAAAATACATCGACACCGATGCTAGATTCTTCTTCTATGATGATCAATCTGAATAGATATAGGGATTTTTTATTTCACATTCCTTTATTATTTTTGTTTCTATGATTTATTTGAGGATAAATCTTCATTATTCATTCTAGGTTCAAGATTATTGATTGTATTAATATAATTCTATTTTTAATTCACCGTTGTAATCATCTAAATCATTTTCCTTGAATTATATTTAAAGACCTAGAATTTCCATGTAATTTTTTTTAAATATATGGGAATTTTTCGAGTCTGCAAAAATTGACGGCGTGTGATTCCGAGGCCCGGTGTGCCCGAAATCAATTTCTGAAGTTTTGTTCAGGTATATTAAGTAAACGTATGAGTGAGTTCTTCTAACTTTTGAACCGATGCTTGGAATTGAAATCTGAGGGCACCATTGAACTCGCAACATCGATATTCGCTTAAGGTGACTTTCACCTCGACGACAGTGGGTTGAGAGTGAAAGATATTTTTTGGGTTTTTCGTGTAAGAAAAAAATAAAAATAAAAGTGTGTGAAATTTTTATTTTTATTTGCAACACCCATGTGGGTGTTGGGAGGTGGGGTCCATCGGAACTAAACCTCCATGTGGAAGTTGGAAGTGGGGACCACCATACCATAACCATCCATGAGAGGTTATGGTGGTGGGGACCACCTGGGATTAAACCCCCTTTAATTTAGAGAAACTCTCAAACCCCCTCATTAATGTGGAGGATCCTCTTGAATTCCTCCACATTAATTGTGCCAACGTAGATACCTTTAATTGTTCCAACTTAGTTAATTGCATTGCCCCATTTTTAAATTAAGTAATAACATCATTGGAATTTAGGAAGGTTCTTAAAAAATGAACCGTCATAAATTCCATGATCGTTACCTACCTTCCCTACAATATTATATATATGAAGCTTGGGAGGAGGATTTTGGATGGCTTCACCAAGCGATGAAGCACTGGTAAAGTGACACGAGGCCCAACACTTGGAGGATTATGCTCTCCAAAGAAGAACACATTCTCTAATGAAGAACGCGCACCCCAAAGAAGAACGCTCCACCAACGAAGAATACCGACCTCCTTCGACCTTATTCCTCGGGACTTCCTCCGACGTAGGATGTGTTCATCTACAACGAATCAATGTCCACCTTCTCTCACCAACATTAAACAACAATGTACAAGGTAGTGGTTTAATGCTATTTGTTTATCACCTTCCAGGTACTTCCTTCTTCTATTTGTGCAGGATTGGGAATGATTAAATTACAGAAGATCATGGTTAATGTTCTTTACTTCATTCTTGTAAATTGTATGCTACCACTCTAAATGCGGAGGGTGCGGGCCAAACTAACATGGCCCGACCCCCCTCCGTTGTTCTTCTTTCAGGTGTTCTTCAGAATGGAGGAAGGCGATGAAGAAGATGAAGGTGGCGAAGGCAACGCCGCCGCCATCAACGACCACCGCGACCCGCGCCGCCCCCGCAGCGCTCCGATCTCTTGGCCGAACCAGCTGTGCGCCCTCTCCCTGCCATACCGCCCCAGGCCAAACTAGCCCCATACTCGCCGGCTGTGCCCCCGCCGACCGAGCCACCCCGGCCGCACCGCCCGCCGACCGCGCCACCCACCGGCCGAGCCACCCTGGCTGCGCCACCCATCGGCCAAGCCACCCCGGCCGCACCGGCCGTCGGCAGTGCCACCCACTGGCTGAACTGGCCGTGCCACCCACTAGCACACCGAGCCGCCCTAGATCACACCGTCCACTGGCCTCCCGAGACACCCATGCCTCTCGCGGCGACCCAACCGAACTGGCTTGCACCCTCACGGTGCCCTTCCAGCCGAACTGGTCTTGTGGCGCCCTTTTGGACGTACTGGCCCCGCGGTACCCTCCGGGCTGAGCCACCCCCACAGCGCCCCCCGGGCTGAGCCGCCCCTATGACGACCTCCCAGCCGAATCGCCATCGAGGCCGGTCTGCTCCCTCTCAGCCGGTCCGCCGCCTCCGCGGCCCCTCATGGACCTTTCAGCCTGATGGAACTCCCAGCAGATCGGGCTGCATCACGGGCTGGGCCTGACCCAGCGGGTGAGGCTGGGTTGACTTGAACCGGGTCGAACCGGACCTGAGCCCACTACGATCCTTTACCTTCTTTTGGCCATAACTTCGGAACCAAATGTCTGTTTGATGAACTGTCAGTGGGGATAAAAATCTGGTAGCATGACTGTCTCTTTGAGTATATTCCACTGGAGTTTTGGATTGAGATGGGATACGGTCAGGTTGGATCAAGCATGAATCCAACCGGGCCCCTGAGACTAAATGGATTATAACTCACAGACTGGGCGTTTGATTGACGCGTCGTCTGTTGCGTTGAGACCCCTATGACATGGAGGACCTTTGAGATACTTCTTTGTGGGAATTTGTGAAGATTGGATTATCGACCAGTAGCTTGTGGAGTGGATCCTCCCGGAGACGAGCTAGCATAGTGTGGAGACCTAGTAGTTTGCTGAGACCTGACGACTGCTGACCGTTTGACTCAGAGTGACTCTACTAGCCCAATGGGGAGTGTCATTGTGTCGCAGAAGACCCACAGTGGGGAGCGCCTTGGTGTCGCGGTAGACCCATGGTACTCGACAGGAGGAGTACCTCAGCAGGTTACGAGGGGACCAGGTTTACCTTCACCGGTGAGAAGGGAGCCTTTGCATCATAGGATGGACTTTCTCGGAGGAGAGTGCAGTCGATAACTCATCAGTTGTCTGGCCTTACCCTCAGAGACGTTGATGTGGAGAGTCTGAGCTATCCTGTAGTGGTGGACTAGTACATGGATGTTTTTCTTAATGATGTCCCAGGTCTACCTCCTCACAGATAGGTAGACTTTTACATTGACTTGTACCCAAGGACAACACCGATATCTACACCAGCATATCGAATGGCTCTCCTTGAGCTTTGTGAGCTACGGGTATAACTAAAGGACTTGTAGGGGAAGGGATTCATCAGGACTAGTGTTTTCTCCATGATCAGCCCCGATTCTGTTTTCCAAGAAGGAGGATGGGATCTTGAGGCTTTATGTCGACTACCGGCGCCTGAACCAGGTGGCCATGAAGAACAAGTACCCACTCCCAAGGATTGATGACCTCTTTGATCCGCTGAAGGGAGAACGGTGGTTCTCAAAGATAGACCTCTGATCAGGATATCACCAACTTAGAGCTCGAGACAAGGATGTGCATAAGATGAATTTCAGATGACGGTACAGACATTACGAGTTCTTGGTTATGCAATTTGGCGTGACCAATGCTCCATTAGTGTTCATAGGACTCATGAATAGGATCTTTCAGCCATACCTCGATAGCTTTTTCGTAGTCTTAATCGACAAAATTATAATCTACTCGACTACTGAGGAGGAGCATGCCTACCATTTGTGGGTAATACTGGACACACTATGAGAGCACCAACTTTATGGTAATCTCTCAAAGTGCCAGTTTTGGATCTGAGAGATTCACTTTCTTGGACATGTTATCTCAGAAGCTGGATTTGCTGTAGATCTAGTGAAGATTGAGGCAGTACTTTCTTGGGAGCCACCTAGGAATGTGACAGAGGTAAGAAGTTTCTTGGGTTTGGTAGGATACTACCGGAGATTTGTGTCATATTTCTCTAGAGTTTCAGCACCACTATCAGGCTTGACGAAGAAGGGGCAACCCTTTGTGTTGTTGGAGAGATGCCAGTAGAGATTTTAGGAGCCGAGGCAGAGGCTGACTAGTGCCCCCATCTTGAGGCTTCCATAAAAAACGTAGGGTACTTAGTATACTGCGACACATCAGGAACCGGTCTCAGATGTGTCCTGATGAAGGAGTGAGAAATGATTGCATATGGCTCTTGACAGTTGAGAAAACATGAGAAAAACTATGCTACCCATGACCTAGAGTTAGAAGTGGTGGTCTTCACCTTGAATATGTGGCGACACTATCTGATGGGAAAGTGTTTTACCATGTACTCTACAATAATATCAGGTATATTTTATCTTAGAAGGACCTAAACATGAGACAACGGAATTGTCTTGAGTTCCACAAGGACTATGACTTTGAGATAGTCTATACTCCTGGGAAAGGGAACGTTGTAATAGATGCACTCAGTAGAAGATCTGGTATACAACTACTAGGTGAGGCGACAGAGCAGCTGGCCTCTTTGTAGATATCCTTTGTGGATAGAGATGGAGCAGCTTTTCTACAGTCTCTTACAGTCACTCCCCCAATTCCTCAATGAGTTAGGGAGGCGCAGCGTGGGGACATTGACTGCGAGACACGACGCGGTCAGATATCCACAGGACAAGCAACTGATGGATTTTCTAAAGGTGGGGAGCACGCCATCCTCTTCAAAGGACATACCATGGTACCAATGTCACTTTGGGAGGAAGTGTTGATGGAGTTCCACAAATCTCCTCTAGCGGTACATCCAGAAGTGGTGAAGATGTAACAGGATATCTGACGACTGCACTGGTGTCCGGGAATGAAGAAAGCAGTTGCATAGTTTGTCTCTCGATGCCTCACTTGTCAATAAGTGAAGGCGGAGAATCAGGTACCAGCAGGCTTGGTTCATCTTTTAGAGGTTCCAGAGTAGAAGTGGGATGGGATATCCATGGACTTTGTAACATGATTTCCATGTACATCTAAGGGACATGAATCTATTTGGGTGATAATTGACCGACTCACCAAGTCGGCCCACTTCCTACTGATCAGAGAGTAGGGTTTAGTAGAGATCTTGGGATGCCTCTATGTGTAGGAGATTGTGCGGCTACTTGGAGTACCATCGACGATTATCTCCGATCGTAACGCTTGATTTAATTCCTAGCTATGGAAGAGGTTGTAGGAGGATTTCAGAAGGCAGCTTTGTTTGAGCACCGCCTTCCATCCTCAGACGGATGGTCAGACTGAGCGGACCATTCAGACCCTCGAGGACATGTTGCGTGCTTGTGTCCTCGACTTTGGTCAAAGATGGGAGGATCACTTACCTTTGGTGGAGTTTGCATAAAATAACAACTATCACTCCACCATTGGGATGACACCTTTCGAGGTATTGTACGGGAAACCTTGAAGATCACCTTTGTTCTCGACTGACCCAGGGGAGTTAGCACTTGTGGGACCAGAGATGGTTTGGGCTACCACAAAGAAGGTACAGATCATCTAGGAGTAGATGAAGACTGCACATAGTAGGCAGAAGTAATATACTGATAGGATACAAAGACCTCTGGAGTTTGAGGATGGCGACCACGTCTTTCTACGGGTCTCACCTCGACGAGGTTTATAGAGATTTGGCCAAGGCGGAAAGTTATATTCGAGATTCATCAGACCTTTTTAGGTCCTCAGCAGAGTTGGCGAGGTGGCTTACCACTTAGGTCTTCTACCTCAGTTGCACTGGGTGCATGACGTCTTTGAAGTATCCCGGCTGAGGAGATACGTGCACGACCCTTCCCACATCAGCGACCATGGTGAGTTGGACGTCGACGATGTGGAAAATTTTATAGAGGTTCTAGTGGATATTGAGGTTTGAGAGGAGCAGGTCCTTCGTGGATGGTTGATACCTCTGGTGTGTGTTCGCTGGCAGCACGGGAAACTCCAAGAGAGCACATGGGAGCGGGAGGCTGGGATACGTGTTCAGTACCCCAACTTGTTCCCTTAGTGTGAGTTTTGTATTACAGGGACGTAAAGCCTGAGGTGGGGAGAATGTAAAGACCCAAAATTTCCATGTATTTTTTTTTAAATATATGGGAATTTTACAAGTCTGTTAAAATTGACAGCACGTGATTTCGAGGCCCGCTGTGCCCGGAATCAATTTATGAAGTTTTTTTCAGGTACGTTCAGTAAACATACGAGCATGTTTTTATAACTTTTGAACCGGTTCTTGGAAATGAAATCCAAGGGCACCGTTGAACTGGAAACGCTGGTATTCGCTTAAGGATACTTTCACCTCGACGATAGTGGGTCGAGAGTGAAAGATAGTTTTTGGGTTTTTTCGTGTAAGAATAAAATAAAAATAAAAGTGTGTGACATTTTTATTTTTATTTTCAACACCCATGTGAGTGTTGGGAGGTGGGGTACACCAGAACTAAACCTCCATGTGGAAGTTGGAAGTGGGGACCACCAGACCTTAACCTCCCATTAGAGGTTATGGTGGTGGGGACCACCCTGGATTAATCCCCCCTTTAATTGAGAGATACTCTCAACCCCCCTCATTAATGTGGAGGAGCCTCTTGACTTCCTACACATTAATTATTCTAACACACATACCTTTAATTGTGCCAACTTAGTTAATTGGATTGCCCCATTTTTAAATTAAGTAACAACGTCGTTGGAATTTAGGAAGGTTCCTAATAAATGAACCGTCATAAATTCCACGATCGTTACCTACCTTCCCCCCTCTCCTATATATATGGAGCTTGGGAAGAGGATTTTGGATGGCTTCACCAAATGAAGAAGCTCTGATAAAGTGACGCGACACCCAACACTTAGAGGATTATGATCTGAAATGAAGAACGTGTTCTCCAATGAAGAACGCGCACCCCAATGAAGAACGCTCCACCAACGAAGAATGCCGACCTCCTTCAAACTTCTTCCTCGGGTCTTCCTTCGACGTAGGACCTATTCGTCTACAACGAATTGATGGTCTCCTTCTCATGCCATCGTCAACCAACAACGAACAAGGTCGGGGTTTAATGCTATTTTTTTATCACTTTCCAGGTACTCCCTTATTCTCTTGTGCAGGATTGGGAATGATAAATTACAGAAGATCATGGTTGATGTTCTTTACTTCGTTATTGTGAACCGTATGCTACCACTCTAAATGTGGAGGGTGCGGGCCAAAAATAACACAACCCGACCCCCCTATGCCGTTCTTCTTTGTGGTGTTCTTCGGAATGGAGGAAGGCGACGAAGACGACGAAGGAGACGAAGGCAACGACGCTGCCAACCATGACCACTGGGACCCGAACCACCCCCGCGGTGCTCCTTCCACCCGGAAGAATTAGCCATGCACCCTCGCCACGCCACGCCACCCCGGGCCGAAACAGCCCCACGCCCGCCGGTCGTTCCCTCGTCGGCCGAGCCACCCCAGTCGCTACGTCTGTCAGCCGTACCACCCACCGGCCAAGCCTCCCCGGCCGCGCCAACCACCGACCACACCACACACTAGACAAACCGTCCCCACCACCCATTGACACACTGAGCCGCCCCGGCTCACGCCACCCGCCGGCCTCCCGAGCTGCCCGTGCCTCTCACGACACCCCAACTGAATTCGCCTGTGCCCTCGCGGCGCCCTCCTAGCTGAACCGGCTATGCGGCGCCGTCTCGGCCAAACCGGCACCATGTCACCCTCCGGGCCGAGCCTCCCCCATGGAACCCTCCGGGCTGAGCCGCACCTGCGGCACCCTCCTGGCTAAACTGCCCTGGCGGCCAGTCCGCGTCCTCGCGGCCGGTCCGCCACCTCCATGGCCCCTCGCGGTCCTTGCAGCTTGATGGACCTCCCAGCGGATCAGTATGCATCACAGGCCATGCCTGACCCAGCGGGTTGGGCCGGGTCGGTCCGACCGGGTCGGACCAGACCTGGGCCTACTACTACCCTTTACCTTATTTTGGCTATAACTTTGGCACCAAACATCCGTTTGATGAACCATTAGGGGCGTTGGAAATCTTGGAGTATGACGGTCCCTTTGAGTATACTCCACTGGAGTTATGGATTGAGATGGGATATGGTCAGGTTCAATCAAGCACGAATCCAACTGGGCCCTCGAGACTAAATGGTTAATAACTCATAGACCGGGCATCTAATTGACGCACCGTCTATTGCATTGAGACCCCTATGACATGGCAGACCTTTGAGATAGTTCTTCGTGGGAATTTGTGACAGTTGGAGTATCGACCTGTATCTTGTGGATTGGATCCTCCCAGAGACGAGCGAGCATAATGCAGAGACCTAATAACCAGCTGAGACCTGACGACTGCTGACCGTTTGACTCAGAGTGACTCTATTTGCCCAGTGGGGAGCGCAATGGTGTCGCGGAAAAATTACAGTGGGAAGTGCCTTGGTGTCATGACAGACCCTTGGTACTCGACAGGAGGAGTACCTCAACAGGATACGAGGGAGAGCACGCTTGGTGACGCGGCAGACCCATGGTGGGGAGCGTGCTTGGTGACGTTGCGGATCCACGATATTCAACAGTAGGAGTACCTCAATAGTCCAAGGCTAGTGGGAAGCGCGCTTGGTGTCACAGAAAGCCCACTGTGGTCGATAGAGGAGGAGTTATCTAGAAACCTAGGTGTTCGACAATGTGAATAGGGATGTTACTTGATACTACCCCTAGAATAAAATCCTGGTTGAGCTGAGTCAGTAACTTTTGTGTTTTCCTCATGATTGAGATGAATTACTTGATAAATTAGGTATATGTATGGGAATATACCTAAGTGGGGTTATCTATTAATTTTATACTTTGTGGTTTATTTTTGTTGGATTTTGTGATACCTTTAGGGTCTCAGGGTCCCTACTGAGTATCGTTATACTCACCCCTGTAGGGGCTATTCCCGCACCTCGTTGTGTTGGAGGCAGACGACGGACAACGCTGACTGAGGCTGAGAGTACCAGGACTGGATGGTACCTGGAGGTGGACCATACGGTGTGTCAGTACACAGAGGAGATGTAAGGATGTGGATTGCTGAGGAGGCGATCTGTACCTACCCTTCAGGTAGGAACCTCAGAGGATGACCCAATAGATATTTTTTCTTTTTCCTCAGTTGAACCTGTACTTTTAGTTTCTTGTACTTTTCAGTTGGGCTTGTATTCTGGACCCTTTTTACTTACTATTCTAACTTATTTGTTATACAGTTTACTCATGTTCATATCTGCTGTGTGTGTTTACAGGTTATAAAGGCAATGCCTTCCCAGTTTTGAGGAATTATTCCTTTGGTGTTAGTCACCAGCCCCTGGCCTATGGAAGTCGGACTTGGGGGTAGTCACGGCACGGGCCCCGAGGGACGGGTCCTGAAATATTGATATCAGAGGAAGATTCTACCATAGCACCTAGGACTTTGATATTTCTTTTCTTTGAATAAATAGTGTTAATTGTAGTGAGTGTGGTTTTCAGTTCAGGGAGTCCAGTGTTGGTGTGGAGGCCGACATATACATACACCAGGACCCTGACTTCTGATTTACAACTCAGTGCATGAAAACACTGATTGCGTGTTTGTTTTCAAAAGTTTTATTTAATTAATCTCACTAGGTCAACTCACCGGGTATAAATTTTTGACCATGTCGTACCTATTCCTTTTTAGGATGTCTCTATGCAGACATCCACTCAGGGTTCTGAGAGTCATACGCACTGATAGCCCACCGAGTGAGGAGGCCTTGGTGCATGGACCTTTTCCAGCAGAGGCACCAACGGTACCATTCCCTGTTGGGCCACCAATACCACCAACCCTAGAAGCAGATGGTGCACGCCTCTTGAGAGAGTTTCATGTGTTCCAGCACCAGAGGCCACCCAGGTTCTGGGGAGAGATAGACCCACAGGCAGTTGAGGATTGGCTGGAGGCTGTGGTGAGAGTCTTCCGACTGGTAGGGACCCCAGCAGACCTCATGATGATTCTTGCAACCAGCCTTGTATAGGCATCAGTAGGAAGATGGTGGATCTTGATGCTCCAGGTCCATAATGAGGTGACGCTTCTCTGGGAAGACTTCTAGAGCCTGTTTTGGGAAGAGTTTGTCGCAACGACTCTTCGCGCAGTGTGCATTTAGGAGCTACTTTATCAGTAGCAGGGCATCATGACTATAGCTCAGTACTCATCGAGGTTGAAAGACCTCTCACGCTACTCCACCAATATGGTGTGGGACCCATTCTTCATGGCTCAGACCTCCGAGCAAGGAATCAGGCAGGAGATCAGGGCTTCAGTGATCTCACTCAGCATCCCGACGTCGGCAGGGGTGTTAGAGAGAGCCCTCCTAGTGGAGAGTTTCTTTGCTGAGCAGTCTCTAGAAGCAAGATCCACCACCATTTGACATGTAGCAGAGTCTTTTGTAGCTGGTATTAGACAAATGTCGCAGTGGTCCAAGAGGACCAGACCTACTGGTGGATGATTGCATGACTCAGGATCAGTTGTACAGAGCAGCAGAGGCGGAGACAAATATGCAAGGAGCGGGCAATGGTACTCATTCAAGGGATAGGGTCACATGGCTTATGACTATATGACCCGTCGTATGAATGATTAGAAGACGGTCAAAGGATCACCCAGGTAGAGACAAATATTCGATCAAGGTGGTCCGCAGGGCGCAGGAGGACGTGGAAGAGGAGTTGGTTGTGCAGCTGGAGGTGGGCGACGATTCGAGATATTACCACCACCACCACCAGGAGGTCCACCCCGACCACAGGGAGCAGGTGGACATGGGAGATCTTAGCTCTAGGAAGATGAGGCCTATGATCACGACGCTCAAGAGATGATTCAAGGTATGATCTATATCTACTCTAACATAGATGCAGTACTCATAGACCAAGTGCCATACATTCTTTTATTGCCACTGCCCTCATTCAGAGCTCGGAGATTCTGACGGAGCCGTTGGATCGATCCTTATGGATAGATACTCCTAGGGAGTCGATTAGATGATTATGCACTAGTTATAGTAGTGTGAGCTTAATCTAGGAGGTAAGAGCTTCAGCTGGGATCTCCTAGTAGCGGCGTCGAGGCCTTACGACATCATCTTGGGTATGGATTGGTAATCTACATTCCATGCTTAGATAGACTGTAATAGGGGGAAATTACAGTGTGTCAGCACAGATGGGACCAAGTTTACCTTCACCAGTGAGAAGGGAGCCTTTTCAGCATAGGATGGACTTGCTCGGAGGAGAGTGCAGCCAATCACTCATCAGTTGGCTAGCCTTACCCTCAGAACTATTTATGTGGAGAGTCCGAGTTATCCTGTAGTGGTGGACCAGTACATGAATGTTTTCTTTAGTGATTTCCTAGGTCTACATCCTCACAGAGAGGTGGAATTTTATATTGACTTGTACCCAGGGATGACACCGATATATACACCAACATATCAGATGGCTCCCGCTGAGCTTCACGAGTTGCGGGTACAACTAGAGGACTTGCAGGGGAAGGGATTCATCTGGCCTAGTGTTTCTCCCTGGGCATCCCTGATTCTGTTCTCCAAGAAGGTGGATGGGGGCTTGAGGCTTTGTGTCAACTACCGGAGCCTGAACCAGGTGACCGTGAAGAACAAGTGCCCACTCATGGGGATTAATGACCTCTTTGATTAGCTGAAGGGAGCACAGTGGTTCTCAAAGATAGACCTCAGATCAGGATATCACCAGCTCATACTTCGAGACGAGGATGTGCAGAAGACGACTTTCAGATGTCAGTACGACCATTACGAGTTCTTGGTTATGCCAATCGGCACAACCAATGCTCCAGCAGTGTTCATGGGATTCTTGAAAATGATCTTTCAGCCATACCTCAATAACTTTTTCATAGTCTTCATCGAAAACATCCTGATCTACTCGACTACTAAGGAGGAGCATGCCACCCATTTGCGGGTAGTACTAGACACACTCCAAGAGCACCAGCATTATGTTAAGCTCTCGAAGTGCCGGTTTTGGATCCGGGAGATTCACTTTTTAGGACATGTCATCTCGGAGGCTGGATTAGCAGTAGATCCAGTGAATATTGAGGCGGTACTTTCTTGGGATCAACCTAGGAGTGTGATAGAGGTACGAAGTTTCCTAGGTTTGGCTGGATACTACTAGTGATTTGTGCCAGATTTCTCCAGAGTTGCAACACTACTATCAGCCATGAAGAAGAAGGGGAAACCCTTTGTGTGGTCAGAGAGATGCCAGTAGAGCATTCAGAAGCTGAGGAAGAGGCTGACTAGTTCCCCCATCTTGAGACTTCCAGAGGAAGGTGTAGGGTACATAGTCTACTGCGACACATCAGGGACCTGACTCAGATGTGTCCTGATGCAGGAGTGAGTAGTGATTATAAAGACCCGTAAAATTGAAGGGAAATTTTTTCATAATTTTCTTTGGAATTTTACAAGAACGCAGTTTCAGACGACACTTGATTCCGAGGCCCGGTGTGCCCGGAATTTCTATCCGAAGTTTAGCTCGGGTACGTTCAGTGAACGAACGAGCGGAAATTCCTATCTTTTGAACCAGTGCTCAGAATTGAAATCTGATGGCACCGATGAACTCGCAACGCCGATAATCTCTTAAGGGAACCTTTACCGTAATTGCGTTTGTGCGGGAGAAGAAGTTAATTAATGGGGTTTAATTAAGATGTAAATAAAATTGTTGGACCAATTTTATTTTACATCAAGGTGGTAAATTTATCCCATGGGAAGTTGGTGGTGGGGCCCACATCCACCCAACTTCCCATGTGTGGATAATTGAAAGGTGGGGCCCACACGAGCGCCAACCTTTCACCTCCCCCCTTTTTAACTCCTTAACCCCCCATTTAAGTTTTGCCAACTTATCACCTCTTTAATTTATAACAACTCATGTTAATAACTTATGTGAGTTAAATGTGGGTTTTGATTTTTCAAACTATTGAATTCAAAAAAACCTATGTTGGGTTAATAAAATAAGTGGGAGACTTATTTTATTTTGGGGTTAGTTTTTCTTGTGTGGAGACTTGGGAGAGAAAGGGCTAAGGGTTTGAGGAATTATTCTTCTTCTTAAACTTTGACGAAGAACGTGAAGAACACCTCAGACTCTGACGAAGAACACCGTTCTTCAACGAAGAACATCTCCGCCGAAGAACGCGAAGAACTTCTCCAACGACGTTTCCTCGTCGGACGCACCTCGACGACAACGGAATAGACGTTCGTTTTCCGCGACGCCCAACTTCCGCGACGCTCGTCTTCCGCGGCTCGTTGATGTACACCGTTCTTGAAACCGAGGTAGGGGTTTTATTTATTTATTTGCTCGTGAATACCAACTTGACGATCTTCGTGGATTAAAACCAATTGTTATCGAATAACACGAGGGGGTCGGACCGCACAAACACGGCCGACCCTACTCCTTATTTCATGATTGATTCCTTTTTGGTTTGGTACGGGAAGGCGTGGTGCCGTCGCACCACGCGGAATCAAGAGAAAGGAAAATGCGCGGCGCCATCGCGCCGCGCCGTGAAAAGAAAACCAAGGACGCGACGCCGTCGTGCCGTGCCGCGAATTAATCCAAGGATGTGATGCCATCGCGCCGCGTCGGAGACACCCGAAAATACCGTGGCCGGTTCCGGGGCCACAGCGGAGGGGCGAGGCGTCGACGCGCCGCGCCGGACGACAAGAGCCGCGGCCGGTTCCAGGCCGCGGCGGAGCAAGGTGACCGGCGGCCGGACCGGGCCGCCGGCGTCGGAGCTGGAAGGGGACTGGCCATCGTCGGTCCCGTTGAGCAAGAACCGGCCGGCCAGGTCGGGCCGGCCGGACTTCAAACGGCCCCCAGAAATGGGGGGCCGTGGTTACACGAGGGGGGCAGGAGCCCCCCCTTGCCAACGGTTCGGCCTTCGGCCGAGTTGGCAGCGCACTGGGCGTGTTGTGCCCAGCTGGGCCGGCCGCCTGGCCGGACCACCTGGCCGGGCCGCGCCGGGCCGGGCCAGGCCGCGCTGGGCCTGGCTGGGCCGCGCCCCGCCGGGCTGGGCTGACCCGGACCGAGGCGGGTCAACCCGGTTCGGGCCGACTGGGGGGGTCTCGGGCCGGGTCGGTCCGGGACCGAAACCCCCGTTTTCAGACCGTTTGGGTTCAATTGCCCATAACTCGGGCTACGGACCTCCGATCGACGCGCCGTCAGCGGAGAAACGATCCTTGGAATGAGACGATCATTTAGGTATATCGCACTCAAGGTTTCAAAATACTTTGGATATGGCAGGGTTGGTTCGTACACGAAACCAACCAGGCCCTCGGAGCGGAAACACTCATATCTTGAGCTACAGACGTCCGATTGACATGCCGTCGACTTTGTTGTTTTTCTCTAAGTGAGATGGATATTTTGGCATACTCCGCCTGAGGTTTGGACGCAGGTGGAGTATGGTCGGGTTGGTTTTGCCTTAAAAACCAACCGGGCCCCTGGGACGAAAAAGCCAATAACTCTCAGACCGGGCGTCCGATCGACGCGCCGTCTGCGACGTTGAGTTCCTGTTGACGATACAGAACTTTTGGATACATCAACTCTGGACTATGTGTCAGTTGATGTATCAGCCTCTCGGATCGTGTAGCGGACCCTCCCGAACGAGCTTGCTGTGTGCGGGAACCCTAGAGCTGGCTGCGACTACTGCTACTTCGACGACTGTACAGAGATCCTCAGTGGATTCGACGGCGACAACTACAACACTCAGCGATCCTATGTGGATCAGTGCTACCAATCCTGTGTGGGTCCGATCCTGTGTGGGTCAGCGCTCAGTGGTTCTGTGTGAGCCAGTGCCTACAGATCCTGTGTGGGTCCGATCCTGTGTGGGTCTTTGTGGGGGTTAGTTTCCTACCGATCCTGTGTGGGTAATTGCAGGGGTTAGTACCTATCGATCCTTTGTGGGTCCGACGACTTAGATGGATCAGTGATCATCTCTATCGTCTTTCGAAGAAGTATACCTGTGTGAGTTAAATCCTGTTTTACTTCTTGTGTGGATTGTGTTATGCTATCCTGTGTGGATTACGTTTTTCTTTCCTGTGTGGACTGGGTTGTACTTGGGCTCGGAGGTTGGAGTGTACTGGAATCGATGACTTAGGTATATGTATGGGCATATACCTAAGCAGTGTCAGTTGTTACTTCGTGATGGTATCTTCCCTTTGTGTATTTTGGGAGACATTCAGGGGTCTCGGGGTACCTACTGAGTAGCTTATACTCACCACTGCACGGGCTATTCCCGCACTACGTTGTGTTGGTTGCAAACGACGGATAGCGCTGATCGTGGTGGGGGCTTGTGGAGCAGGACGGTACCTGGAGGTGGACCACCGGGCGGAACATACTCGGAGCGGACGGGGGGACTCGAGGAGCAGTGGATCTATCTATACCCACCCTTCAGGTGGGATTTCTAGTGGACAGCTCGGCGTAGCGGCTTTTACTTTTCAGTTGCTGTTTTCCCTTTCGAGTTGTACTTTACTTTCAGTTTGGGTTTGTATACTGGCCCATTTACTTTTCTGCACTACTTTTGTACCAGTTTTTACTTAGTGTTTACTTTTTCCGCTTGCTTACTCTGAGGTGCTTGTTTATTTTACAAAGGCAATGCATTCCCTTTTTACCGGGATTTACGCCTTGTTGCTAGTCGCCAGCCCCTGGCCTATGGAAGGCGGGCTTGGGGTAGTCACGGCACGAGCCCCGAGGATGGGTCCTGACAAATTGATATCAAAGGGGTTCAATTCTACCGTAGACTCTGATCTTTCTTCTATGTGAAGCAATAGTGTTAAGCGTATTGGATGTGGTTATCAGTCCAGGGAGTCCAGTGTTGGTGCGGCGGCCGACGTATCCGTACACCAGGACCCTGACTTCTGATTTCCGACTTAATGCCTGAAAACATTGATTGCATGTGTGTTTCATGTTTTCTTTGTGATTACTTTGTATCAGCTCACCGGGTATACTATTCTGACCGTGGCGCACCTGTTTCCTTTTCAGGATGGCCCCACGACGGCAGCCAGCTAGGGCCTGAGAGTCGAGCATGACGACAGCCCACCGAGCGACGAGGCCTCGGTGCAGGGCCCTTTGTCAGCAGTGGCACTGACAGTATCTCTACCCACCGAGCCACCGATGCTTCCAGCCCCAGCCGCTGACGATGCACGTCGCCTTAGTGCACTGAATGAGTTCTAGCACCAGCGACCGCCCAGGTTCTGCGGGGAGACGGACCCCCAGGCAGCCGAGGACTGGCTGGAGGCAGTAGTGAGAGTTTTTCGTTTAGTGAGGACACCAGCAGACCTCATGGTGATCCTCGCTGTGAGCCTACTGCACGCAGCAGCAGGCCGATGGTGGAGCTTGATGCTCCAGGTGCACAATGAGGCATCTGTACTTTGGACGGACTTTTAGAGCCTCTTCCGCTCGGAGTTCGTCCCAGCCACCCTCCGTGCGGTGCACATTCAAGAGCATCTTCAGCTGCGGCAGGGCAGCATGACGGTCGCCCAGTACTCGGTGAGATTTACTGATCTCTCGCGCTACTCGACCGACATTGTACGGGAGCCATTATTCTGGGCCCAGAACTTTGAGCAGGGATTGAGACACGAGATCAGGGCATCGCTGATCTCCCTCAGCATTCCGACTCAGACAGGAGTACTGGAGCGGGCCCTTTTGATCGAGAGATTTCTTGCTGAGTCTACACCAACACCGAGACCCACCGCAGGGTGGCACGTAGCAGAGTCTTCTGCAGCAGGCAGTCGACGAATGACTCTTGGGTCCCGGCAGACCAGACGCTCAGGCAGACGACCTCAGGACACTGGCTCAGTAGTGCAGGGCACACAACGCGAAGCCAGTCTTTCGAGAGGCAGACAGTGCTACTCGTGCGGCGGGCAGGGCCACATGGATCGTGATTGCCCGACCCACCGTGCCGAGGAGCAGCAGATGGTTGAGGGACCACTAGGGCAGAGGCAGAGGGTCGACCGTGGAGGTCCACAGGGAGGAGGCGGACGAGGCAGAGGAGTTGTCCGAGCAGCAGGTGGTGGGCGACGCTTTGAGGCTCTACCACCACCACCACCAGGAGGTCCACCCCGACCATAGGAAGTTGGCGGGCAGAGATAGGCACAGCTCCAGGCAGCAGAGGCCAACGACCACGGCGTTCCCAAGATGATTTGAGGTACTATATGTGTCTATTCCACCCTTGTTGCAGTACTTATAGACATAAGAGCGAGCCACTCTTTCATATCCGCTACCTTTTTTCGGAGCTCGGAGATTCCGATAGAGCCATTGGCTCGATCCTTACGGCTAGATACTCCTACGGGAGCAGACTCGACGATTACGCATTGGTGCCGGCAGTGTGAGCTTACTCTAGGAGGCGAGAGCTTCAGCATGGATCTTCTTGTAGTGGCGTCGAGGCCTTACGACGTCATCTTGGGCATGGATTGGTTGTCTACGGTCCATGCACAGATTGAATGTTTTAGGCGCAAGGTGCGATGTGTACGCACCGACGAGAGCAGGTTCACCTTCACCAGCGAGAAGGGAGCCTTTGCAGCACAGGATGGACTTCCGCGGAGGAGAGGATAGCCCATCACTCATCAGTTGGCTAGGCTCATCCTAGGAGCAGTTGACGTGCAAAGTCCTAGTTTTCCTGCAGTGGTGGATCAGTTTGCGGATGTTTTTCCCGACGACGTTCCAGGGTTACCTCCTCGTAGAGAGGTAGAATTTTATATTGACCTGTACCCCGGGACAACCCCGATATCGACTCCAGCGTATCAGATGGACCCCGCTGAGCTTCCAGAGCTACGGGTACAGTTGGAGGACTTGTAGGGCAAGGGGTTCATCCAACCCAATGTTTCACCCTGGGCTTCCCCGATATTGTTCGCCAAGAAGGTGGATGAGAGCTTGTGACTGTGTGTCGACTATCGTCGCCTGAACTAGGTGACAGTGAGGAACAATTATCCACTACCTAGAATTGATGACCTCTTTGATCAGCTCAAGGGAGCACGATGGTTCTCGAAGATAGACCTCAGGTCAGGCTATCACCAGCTTAGAGTTCGAGATGAGGACGTGCAGAAGACGACCTTCAGGTGTCGGTATGGCCACTATGAGTTCTTGGTTATTCCCTTCGGCGTAACCAATTCTCCAGCAGTGTTCATGGACCTCATGAACAGGATCTTTTAGCCATACCTCGATCGATTTGTCGTGGTCTTCATCGATGACATTTTGATTTACTCGACGACTGAGGAGGAGCATGCCTACCACATACGGGTTGTACTAGACACACTCCGAGAGCACCAGCTTTATGGAAAGCTCTCGAAGTGTCAGTTCTGGATACGTGAGGTCCACTTCTTGGGGCACGTCATCTCTGAGGTGGGAGTTGCACTGGATCCTGCGAAGATCGAGGCAGTGCTAGATTGGGAGCCACCCAGGAGCGTGACGGAGGTGCAGAGTTTCTTGGGACTAGCTGGATACTACCGGAGATTCGTGCCGGACATCTCCATAGTTGCGGCACCACTCTCAGCTTTGACGAAGAAGGGTAAACCCTTCGTGTTGTCAGACAGATGTCAGCAGAGCTTTCAGGAGCTGATATAGAGATTGACCAGCGCACCTATCTTGAGTTTTCCTGAGGAGGGAGTAGGGTACGTAGTCTACTACGATGCATCAGGGACCAGACTCAGTTGTGTCCTGATGCAGGAGCGGGCAGTGATCGCCTATGGATCACGTCAGTTGAGGCCGTATGAGCAGAACTACGCTACCCATGACCTGGAGTTAGCAGCAGTGGTCTTCGCTTTGAAGACATGGCGACACTATCTGATGGGTGAGCACTTACAGTATTTTCTGACCATCAGAGTCTCAGATACATCTTCTCTCAGAAGGATATGAATCTGAGATAGCGGCGATGGCTCGAGTTCCTCCGGGACTATGACTTTGAGATAGTCTATACTCCTAGAAAGGGGAACGTGGTAGCCGATGCCCTCAGCAGGAGGACGGGCATTCATCTACTTGAGGAGGAGACAGAGCAGATAGCCTCTTTGCAGATATCCTTTGTGGATAGAGATGGAGCAGCCTTCCTCCAGTCTCTCATAGTCACTCTTCCACTACTGCAGTGGGTTAGAGAGGCACAGCGTGTGGATGCTGATTGTGAGACGCGGCGTGCACAGATATCTTCAGGACAGGCACCTGATGGTTTCTCCTTTGGAGCAGAGAACAACATCATTTTCAAAGGACGTACCTTGGTACTAGTTGCTATACGGTAGGAGGTGCTCAGAGAGTTTCACACTTCTCCTTTGGCGGTACATCCTGGATTGGAGAAGATGTACCAGGATCTTAGACGACAACACTGGTGACTGGGCATGAAGAAGGTTGTGACAGAGTTCGTTTCTCGATGCCTCACCTGCCAGTAGGTGAAGGCAAATCATCAGGTACCAGCAGGCTTGGTACATCCCTTGGAGGTCACAGAGTGGAAGTGGGATGGGATATCTATGGACTTTGTGACT
Organism: Viscum album; assembly: GCA_963277665.1. Lineage (NCBI taxonomy): Eukaryota > Viridiplantae > Streptophyta > Magnoliopsida > Santalales > Viscaceae > Viscum > Viscum album. The sequence goes on from OY728161.1 coordinate 1,838,568,017, forward strand.
AGACTTCCACACACTTCCAGAGGTCATGACTCCATCTAGGTGATTGTCGACCGACTCACCAAGTCAGCTCACTTCTTACCCATCAGAGAGCAGGGCTCAGTGGAGAGATTGGGACGTCTTTACGTTCAGGAGATTGTTCGGCTTCACAGTGTGCCATCATCTATCGTCTCCGATCGAGATTCTCGTTTTACTTCCCGGCTATGGAAGGGATTGCAGGAGGCGTTTGGGACACAGCTACGTCTGAGCACAGCCTTTCACCCTCAGACGGATGATCAGATGGAGAGGAACATTTAGACTCTCAAGGACATGCTCCGTGCATGCGTCCTCGACTTTGGTCGCAGCTAGGAGGACCACCTACCCTTGGTGGAGTTCGCGTACAACAAAAGCTACCACTCCACCATCGGGATGGCACTATACGAGGCGTTGTACGACCGACCTTGTAGATCTCCTTTGTTCTGGACAGACCCTAGGGAGTCAGCACTTGTGGGACCGAAGATGGTCCAGGCCACGACAAAGAAGGTCTAGGTCATCCAGGAACGGATGAGGACAACTCAGAGACGGCAGAAGTCTTATGCTGACAGGAGGCGGAGGCCACTAGAGTTCAAGGATGGCGACCACGTCTTTTTGCGTGTCTCACCTTGACGTGGATTACGGAGATTTGTCCGAGGCGTCAAGTTCTCTCCACACTTCATCGGACCGTTCCAGGTCCTCAACAGGATTGGTGAGGTGGCTTATCACCTGGCTCTACCACCTCAGTTGCACCGGGTGCACGACGTCTTCCACGTATCTCAGCTGAGGAGATACGTTCATGACCCTACACACATCATTGACCATGGGGAGCTAGACGTTGATGATGGGGCAACTTTTGCGGAGGTCCTGGTGGAGATCGAGGATCGACAGGAGCGGGTTCTATGTGGATGGTCGATTCCTCTACTGCGCATCAGATGGCAACACGGGAACCTCCAGGAGAGCACTTGGGAGCGGGAGGCTCAGATGCATGCTCAGTACCCACATTTGTTTCCCTAGTTTTCGATGTATCTTTACGGGGACGTAAAGCCCTGAGGTGGGAGTAATGTAAAGACCCGTAAAATTCAAAGGAAATTTTTTCTTAATTTTCTTTGGAATTTTACAAGAACACAGTTTCAGACAGCACTTGATTCCGAGGCCCGGTGTGCCCGGAATTTCTATCCGAAGTTTAGCTCGGGTACGTTCAGTGAACGAACGAGCGGAAATTCCTATCTTTTGAACCGGTGCTCGGAATTGAAATCTGATGGCACCGATGAACTCGCAATGCTGGTAATCGCTTAAGGGAACCTTTACCATAGTTGCGTTTGTGCGGGAGAAGAAGTTAATTAATGGGGTTTAATTAAGAAGTAAATAAAATTGTTGGACCAATTTTATTTTATATCAAGGTGGTTAATTTATCCCATGGGAAGTTGGTGGTGGGGCCCACATCCACCCAACTTCCCATGTGTGGATAATTGAAAGGTGGGGCCCACACGAGCCCCAACCTTTCACCTCCCCCCTTTTTAACTCCTTAACCCCCATTTAAGTTTTGCCAACTCATCACCTCTTTAATTTATAACAACTCATGTTAATAACTTATGTGAGTTAAATGTGGGTTTTGATTTTTCAAACTCTTGAATTCAAAAAAACCTATGTTGGGTTAATAAAATAAGTGGGAGACTTATTTTATTTTGGGGTTAGTTTTTCTTGTGTGGAGACTTGGGAGAGAAAGGGCTAAGGGTTTGAGGAAGTCTTCTTCTTCTTCAACTTCGACGGAGAACGTGAAGAACACCTCGGACTCCGATGAAGAACACCATTCTTCAATGAAGAACATCTCCGCCGAAGAACGCGAAGAACTTCTCCAACGACGTTTCCTCGTCGGACGCACCTCGACGACAACGGAATAGACGTTCGTTTTCCGCGACGCTCGACTTCCGCGATGCTCGTCTTCCGTGCCTCGTTGACATACACCGTTCTTGAAACCGAGGCAAGGGTTTTATTTATTTATTTGCTCGTGAATACCAACTTGACGATCTTCGTGGATTAAAACCAATTGTTATCGTATAACGCGAGGGGGTCAGACTGCACAAACACGGCCAAACCTCCACTTTATTTCATGATTGATTCCTTTGTGGTTTGGTACGAGAAGGCATGGTGCCGTCGCACCACGCAGAATCAAGCGAAAGGAAAATGCGCGGCGCCGTCGCGCCGCGCCGTGAAAAGAAGACCAAGGACGCGACGCCGTCGCGCCACGCCGCGAATTAATCCAAGGACGCGACGCCATCGCGCCGCGTCGGAGACACCCGAAAATACCGCGGCCAGTTCCGGAGCCGCGACATCGACGCGCCACGCCGGACGACAAGAGCCGCGACCGGTTCCGGGCCGCGGCGGAGCAAGGTGACCGGCGGCCAGACTGGGCCGCCGGGGTCAGAGTTGGAAGGGGATCGACCATCGCCGATCCCGTTGAGCAGGAACAGGCTGGCCAGGTTGGGCCGTCCGGACAGGGAGGATCCGGGGGAATTAATTCCCCCGCCCGGACTTCAAACGACCCCCATAAATGGGGGGCCGCAGTTACACAAGGGGGGCAGGCGCCCCCCCTTGCCAACGGCTCGGCCTTCGGCCGAGCTGGCAGCGCGCGGGGCGCGCTGGGTCCAGCCGGGCCGACCCGGACCGGGGTGGGTCGACCCGGTTCGGGCCGACCGGGGGGGTCTCGGGCCGGGTCGGTCCGGGCCCGAAACCCCCATTTTCGGACCGTTTGGGTTCAATTGCCCGTAACTCGGGCTATGGACCTCCGATCGACACACCGTTAGTGGATACACGATCCTTGGAACGAGACGGTCGTTTCGGTATATCGCACTCAAGGTTTCGGAATACTTTGGGTATGGCCGGGTTGGTTCGTACACGAAACCAACCGGGCCCTCGGAGCGGAAACACTCATATCTTGAGCTACGGACGTCCGATTGACGTGCCATCGACTTTTTTGTTTTTCTCTAAGTGAGACGGATCTTTTGGAATACTCCGATCGAGGTTTGGACACAGGTGGAGTACGGTCAGGTTGGTTTTGCCTTAAAAACCAACCGGGCCCCTAGGACGAAAAAGCCAATAACTCTCAGACCGGGCGTCCGATCGATGCGCCGTCTGCGACGTTGAGTTTCTGTTGACAATACGAAACTTTTGGATACATAAACTCTGGACTATGTGTCAGTTGATGTATCAGCCTCTCAGCTCGTGGAGCGGACCCTCCCGAACGAGCTTGCTATGTGCGGGAACCCTAGAGCTGGCTGCGACTACTGCTACTTCGATGACTGTATAGAGATCCTCAGTGGATTCGACAGCGACGACTACAACACTCATCGATCCTATGTGGATCAGTGCTACCGATCCTGTGTGGGTCCAATCCTGTGTGGGTCAGTGCTCAACGGTTCTGTGTGAGCCAGCGCCTACAGATCCTGTGTGGGTCTGATCCTATGTGGGTCTTTGTGATGGTTAGTTTCCTACCGATCCTGTGTGGGTCATTGCAAGGGTTAGTACCTATCGATCCTTTGTGGGTCCGACGACTTAGATGGATCAATGATCATCTCTATCGTCTTTCTAAGAAGTATACCTGTGTGAGTTGAGTCTTGTTTTACTTCCTGTGTGGATTGTATTATGCTGTCCTGTGTGGATTACGTTTTTCTTTCCTGTGTGGACTGGGTTGTACTTGGGCTCGGAGGTTGGAGTGTACTGGAATCGATGACTTAGGTATATGTATGGGAATATACCTAAGCAGTGTCGGTTGTTACTTCGTGATTTTATCTTCCCTTTGTGGATTTTGGGAGACCTTCGGGGGTCTCGGGGTCCCTACTGAGTAGCTTATACTCACCCCTGCATGGGCTATGCCCACACTACGTTGTGTTGGTTGCAGACTACGGATAGCGCTGATCGTGGTGGGGGCTTGTGGATCAGGACGGTACCTGTAGGTGGACCACTGGGCGGAATATACTCGGAGTGGACGGCGGGACCCGAGGAGTAGTGGAGCTATTTGTACCCACCCTTCAGGTGGGATTTCCAGTGGTCAGCTCGGCGTAGAGGCTTTTACTTTTCAGTTGCTATTTTCCCTTTCGAGTTGTACTTTACTTTCAGTTTGGGTTTGTATACTGGCCCATTTACTTTTCCGCACTACTGTTGTACCAGTTTTTACTTAGTGTTTAACTTTTCTGCTTGCTTACTCTGAGGTGCTTGTTTACTTTACAAAGGCAATGCCTTCCCTTTTTACCGGGATTTACGCCTTGGTGCTAGTCGCCAGCCCCTGGCCTATGGAAGGCGAGCTTGGGGTAGTCACGACACGGGCCCTGAGGACGGGTCGTGACAGTGATCACATATGACTCTCGACAGCTGAGACAACATGAACGAAAATATGCTACCCATGACCTAGAGTTAGCAATGGTGGTCTTCACCTTGAAGATGTGGTGACACTATCTGATGGGCGAGCATTTTACCATGTAATCTGATCACAAGAGTCTCAGGTATATCTTCTCTCAGAAGGACCTAAACCTGAGACAATGACATTGGCTTGAGTTCCTCCAGGACTATGACTTCAAGATAGTCTATACTCTTGGGAAAGGGAACATTGTAACAAATGCACTCAGTATGAGATCTGGTATATATCTGCTAGGTGAGGCGAAAAAGTAGTTGGCTGCTTTGCACATATCCTTTGTGGATAGAGATGGATCAAATTTTCTACAGTCTCTTACAGTCACTCCCCCAATTCTTCAGCGAGTCAGGGAGGCACAACATGGGGATATTTAATGTGAGACACGAAGTGCTCAGATATCTATAAGACAGACACTTGATGGATTTTATGAAGTTAGGGAGCACGTCATTCTCTTCAGAGGACGTACCATGGTACCAGTTTCACTTCTAGTGGAAGTGTTGAGGGAGTTCCACACATCCCTTCTAGCAGTACATCCAGGAGTGGTGAAGATGTACCAGGATCTCCGATGACAGATCTGGTGGCTAGGAATGAAGAAAGCAGTTGTAGAGTTTTTCTATCGATGCCTCACTTGTCAGCAAGTGAAGGCAGAGCATCAGGTACCATCAGGCTTGGTTCATCCTTTAGAGGTTCCATAGTGGAAGTGGTATGGGATATCCATTGACTTCATAACATGAATTCCATGTATACACAAGGGACATGACTCAATTTGGGTGATCGTTGACCAACTCACTAAATCAGCCCACTTCCCACCGACCAGAGAGCGGGGTTCAGTAGAGATCTTGGGATGCCTCTATGTGCAGGAGATTTTGTGGCTACATAGAGTACCATCGATGATTATCTCCGATTGTGATGCACGATTTACTTCTCGGCTGTGGAAGGGGTTGCAGGAGGCTTTCAGAACGCAGCTTTGTTTGAGAACCGCCTTCCATTTTCAGACAGATTGGCAGACTGAGCGAACCATTCAGACCCTCGAGGACATACTGCGTGCTTGTGTCATAGACTTCAGTCATAGCTAGGAGGATCACTTACCTTTGGCAGAGTTTAAATACAACAACAACTATCACTCCACCATTGGGATAACACATTTCGAGGCGTTGTACGGGCGACCTTGCAGATCAACTTTGTGCTGGACTGAACCAGGGGAGTCAGTACTCATGGGACCAGAGATGGTTCAGGATAACACAAAGAAGGTTTAGATCATCTAAGAGCGGATGAAGACTTCAAAAATCAGGAAGAAGTCGTATGCCAACAGGAGATGGAGGCATCTGGAGTTAGAGGATGGAGACCACGTATTTCTATGGGTCTCACCTCGATGAGGTTTACAGAGATTTGGCTGAGGCAACAAGTTATCTATGAGATTCATCAGATCTTTTCAGGTCCTCAGTAGAGTTGATGAGGTGACTTACCGCTTAGCTCTTCCACCTTAGTCGCACTAGGTGCATGACATCCTCCACGTATCCTAGCCGAGGAGATACGTGAATGACCCTTCCCACATCATCGACCATTGTGAGATGGGCGTTGACGATTGAGTAACTTTTACGAAGGTTCTAGTGGAGATTGAGGATCGACAGGAGTGGGGTCTTCATGGATGGTCGATACCTCTGGAGCATGTTTGCTGGAAGCACGAGAACCTCTAGGAGAGGACATGAGAGAGGGATGTTCAGATGCATTCTCAGTACCCCCACTTGTTCCCTTAGTGTGAGTTGTGGCTTTCGGGGACGTAAAGCCTGAGGTGGGGAGAATATAAAGACCCATAATTTCCATGTATTTTTTAAATATATTGGAATTTTACGAGTCCGCTAAAATTGAAGGCGCGTGATTCCAAGGCTCGGTGTGCCGGGAATCAATTTCTGAAGTTTTGTTCGGGAACGTTCAGTAAACGTACGAGCAAGTTTTTCTAACTTTTAAACTGGTGCTCAGAATTGAAATCCGAGGGCACCGTTGAACTTGCATTGCTGGTTTTCTCTTAAGGAGATTTTCACCTCAATGACAGTGGGTCGAGAGTGAAAGATAGTTTTTTGGTTTTTTGGGTAAGAATAAAATAAAAATAAATGTGTGTGACATTTTTATTTTTATTTGCAACACCCATGTGGGTGTTGGGAGGTGGGGTCCACCAGAACTAAACCTCCATGTAGAAGTTGGAAGTGGGGACCACCAGACCTTAACCTCCCATGAGAGGTTATGGTGGTGGGGACCACCCGAACCATAACCTCCCATGTGAGGTTATGGTGGTGGGGACCACCTGGGATTAAACCCCCCTTTAATTGAGAGGAGCTCTCGACCCCCTTCATTAATGTGGAGGAGCCTCTTGAATTCATCCACATTAATTGTGCCAATGCACATACCTTTAATTGTGCCAACATAGTTAATTGGCTTGCCCCCTTTTTAAATTAAGTAACAACATCATTGGAATTTAGGAAGGTTTCTAATAAATGAACCATCAAAAATTCCATGATCGTTACCTACCTTCCCCCCTCTCCTATATATATGGATCTTGGGAGGATGATTTGGGATGACTTTACTAAGCGATGAAGCACTGGTAAAGTGACACGATGCCCAACACTTGGAGGGTTACGCTCTCCAATAAAGAATGCGTTCTCCAACGAAGAACGCGCACCCCAACGAAGAACGCTCTGCCAACGAATAACACCAACTTCCTTCGAACTTCTTCCTTAGGACTTCCTCTGATGTAGGACGTTTTCGTCTAAAATGAACCGGCATCCGCCTTCTCATGCCAAAGTCTACCAACAACGAACAGGGTAGGGGTTTAATTCTATTTTTTATCACTTTCCAGGTACTCCCTTCTTCTCTTGTGTGGGATTGGGAATGATTAAATTACGGAAGATCATGGTTATCATTCTTTACTTCGTTATTATAAACCGTATTCTACCACTCTAAACGTGGAGGGTGTGGGCCAAACTAACATGGCCTGACCCCCCTCTGTCGTTCTTCTTTGTGGTGTTCTTCAGAATAGAGGAAGGTGACAAAGACGATGAAGACGACGAAGGCAATGGAGCCTCCACCCTCGGCCACCGCTAACCGCTCCGCCCCCGTGGCGCTCTGGCCTCCCAACCGAACCATCCGTGCGCCTTTGCCATTTCGGGCCATCCCGGGCTAAACCAGCACCACGCCCGCCGACCATGCCCCCACCGGCCGAGCCACCCCGGCCGCGTCACCCCTGGCCGCGCTACCCGCCGGCCAAGACACCTCGACCGTGCCGCCCGCAGACCACGCCACCCACCGGACAAACTGACCACTCTACCTGCTAGTAAACCGAGCTTCCCTATCTCACACCGCCCACCAGCCTCCCAAGACACCCGCACGTCTCGCGGCGCCCCGGCCAAACCGGCCCATGCCCTTGCGGTGACCTTCTGGACGAACCGGCCTCGCGGCGCCCTCCTGGCCGAACCATCCCCACAGCGCCCTCCGGGCCAAGCCACCTCCACGGCTCCCTTCGGGCCGAGCCACCCTCGTGGCATCCTCCTGGCCGAATCACCCTCGCGGTCGGTCCGTGCCCTCGCAGTCGGTCCGCCGCCTCCGCGGTCCCTCCGACCCTTGCGGCCTGCTGGACCTCCCAACGGACCGAGCTTCATCATGGGTCGGGTTTGACCTAGTGGGTTGGTCTGGGTCAACCTAAACCGGGTCGACCCATGCCAGGTCGGTTCGACCGGACCCGGGCCCACTAAGACCCTTTACCTTCCTTTGGCCATAACTTGGGCACCAAACGTCTGTTTGAAGAACTTTCAGTGGTGCTTGAAATCTTTGAGCATGATGGTCCCTTTGAGTATACACCACTGGAACTTTGGATTGATATGGGATATAGTCAAGTTAGATTGAGCACGAATCCAACCGGGCCCTCGGGTCTAAATGGTTAATAACTCATAGACCGGGTGTCCGATTGATGCGCCGTCTATTGCGTTGAGACCCCTATGACGTGGTGGCCCTTTGAGATACTTCTTCATGGGACTTCGTGACATTTGGAGTATCAACCAGTATCTTGTGGAGCGGATCCTCCTAGAGATGAGTGAGCATAGTGCGGAGACCTAGTAGCTGGCTGAGACCTGATGACTACTGACTGTTTGACTCAGAGTGACTCTACTAGCCCAATGGGGAGTGCCATGATGTCGCGGAAGTCCCATAGTGGGGAGAACCTTGGTGTCATGGTAGACCCACGGTACTCGATAAGAGGATTACGTCGGGAGGCTATGAGGAGGAGCGTGATTGGTGACGCGGCAAACCCATGGTGGGGAGCATGATTGGTGACGCGGCAGATCCACAGTATTCGACAGGAGGAGTACCTCAGCAGTCCAAGGCTAGTGGGAAGCGTGCTTGGTGTCGTGGTAGGCCCACTGTACTCAATAGAGGAGTTCTCCAGCAGCCTAGGTATTCAACAATGTGAATGGGGATGTTACTTGATACTACCCCTAGAATAAAATTCTGGTTGAGTTGAGTTAGTAACTTTTGTGTTTTCCTCATGATTGAGATGAATTACTTGATAACTTAGGTATATGTATGGGCATATACCTAAGTGGGGTTATCTGTTGATTTCATACTTTTTGGTTTATCCTTGTTGGATTTTGTGAGACCTTGAGGGTCTCAGGGTCCCTACTGAGTATTGTTATACTCACCCCTACATGAGCTATGCCCGCACCTCATTGTGTTGGATGCAGATGACGAACATCGCTGACTGATGGTGAGAGTACCAGGACTGGACGATACCCGGAGGTGGACCATATGGCATGTCAGTACATGGAGGAGACAGACATAATTGGAGTTCTGAGGAGGCAATCTGTACATACCCTTCTAGTAGGAACCCCGGAGGACGACCCAGTAGTTGTTTTTCCTTTTTCCTCAGTTGTACTTGTACTTTTAGTTTCTTGTACTTTCCAGTTGGGCTTATATTCTGGCCCTTTTTTACTTACTGTACTCACTTGTTGGTTATACACTTTACTCATGTTTGTATCTCCTATGTGTGTTTACAGGTTATAAAGGCAATGCCTTCCCAGTTTTATGGAATTACGCCTTTGGTGCTAGTCGCCAGACCCTGGCCTATGGAAGGCGGGCTTGGGGTAGTCATGGCATGGGCCCTAGGGGATGGGTCGTGACATTCTAGCTTACACAACTTGATAATTTTTTAATAGAATTTTTTAATCCAATTTTTTTTAATATTTGTGTGAATCTATTGATGGAAATATGAAGAAATAGAGAGTCATGATTTGAAGTGATCCAAATTATTCTTTTTCTTATTTTTTTCTCCCTCGGATAAATTTTCGAAATGGGGTGTTTTTTTAATTTTATGGGTTAGGTTTTTTATTTTTTGGAAATCGGGACAATCAATTTTTAAATGAATTGAAGCTCGATCATCTAGGTGAAGAGAGTTAGTTAATTCGACACTCTCTTCCATTTTAAGAAAAATTAATTTTAATTAATTTTTGTTATATATATATATATACATATAACAAAATAAAAAACATTATTTTAAATACTATTTTTTAAATTAAATTTTCATTTTTTAGTTTTAATATTTGTAATATATATATATAAATTTTAAATATAATTTAAAATATTTCTTTTCTATTTGGAATTAGCGTTATTTAAGTAATTTCAAAATATAACTAAAAACCTCACTAAGGACACCCTTTTATAGGGGGAGACATTGACATCCATTATGGATTTTCTATGAGGGATTCAATTTCACATTTTTAGCATAATAATAATAATATAATAACAATAACACATAAAGAATAAAATATAATTAAAAATAATACTAGTTAAAATATTTTTTCATTGATATAAATAATAAATAATATTATAAATAACAAAGTAATAATATAATTAATATTTATTATTTTTTAGTTATTAATTAATTAATAATTTGTAATTATTACTAATTATTATGAATTATTAATAATTATTAATAATTATTATTTAATTATTATTAATTAGTAATTATAACTAATAATTATTTAATTATTCTTATTTATTAATTATTACTAATTACTAATTACTAATTTCTAATTATTAATTATTAATAATTATGAATTGATTTTAATTATTAATTAAATAAATAATAATTATTAATTACATATAATTATTAATTATTAATTATATAACTAGTTGTATAATATATTATTGATTATCAATTGTTAATTAGTAAATTATATTATTAAATTTTAATTATTAATTATTATATTAATAATATTCTTAATTAATAATTGTAATATTAATTAATTCTAATACTATTAACTATTAATTGTTATTTTCCATAATCATTATTAATTAATTTACTTATATTATTACTTTATTTATTTATAACATTATTTATTATTTATATTAATCTTAATTCATTTTATTTATTTATATTTTTAATAATATGTTTTTGTTTATGTATCATCATTATTAATATATTATTAATAGGAAGCTAGAAAAGTGAATCTGAATCCATAATAGAAAATCCATGGGAAATATTAAGGCCCTCTCACTTATAAAATGATGCCCTTGGTGGAGTTTTTAGTTATATTTTGAAATTACTTAAATGTTGAGAATTTCGAATAAAAAAGTAGTATTTTAAATACTATTTAATTATATATATATATATAAACAAAAAAAACCTAACCCAAAAAATAAAAAATGTGCAAAGAGTGTCAAATGAATTCATGCTCCTTGCTTGGACAACCGAGTCCCAAATTCCAAAAAAAAACCTAACTCACATTAAAAAAAACTCACTCTAAAAATTTATCCCTCCCTCTCCATTTCACATATGAAGTATGTTCTTATAGGCTTATGAGTGTTTGGTGGTAGTGAGGGGTGAAGAGAGTGTGGCTTGTCAGCGGTGTGCAGACAACGCAGTTGGGATCAGACGACATTAGTAGAATCACTATCTAAGTGGGGTGACTTGAAAATGAGACGTGGGTGGTGCGATATGGACCAACAAAGAATATGGTACGAGGTGCATAATATTTTTTTTAAATGATTGACCCACTGGTGAATCGATAATTACGAGATAAAATAAAGTGAAAAATACAGAAAAAATGGCATCACATGTAACATGGAAAACCCCCCAAAAATAATGGGTCATAAACCTTGATAAAATATAAATATGATTGTGGGTAAATGTGGGTACATACACTCTCTCTATTAAAAGGATAATTCCATCAATTTTATATCTTGAACAATGGATAAATATTCCTCACAAAATACCACACAAAAACTGATAGAAATTGTTGATCGAGGAGCTTATTACTAATGAGAAACCCAGGGGAAGCCCCAACCTTTTATAGAATATCATTAGTCACTAATGCCTTATTCTACTAGATGGTTAGTGGGTTTTTACACCCACCACATCTTCCACTACTTCCCCCCTTTGAAAAATAAAGGGGGGAAACTACAATCTAGAAAAATAAACTATCGACCCATCTCCCACTTATAGATTTGATTGATAACCAATAAAATATCCAAACATCCTTTATATCTACTAAACATTATTCTCATGTCTCTATTAGGTCTCTTGAGGATCTCAACCATCTTACCTTATCAAATTCAATAACCTTTATCATAAAATCTACCATATTTTCCTTAGCATGAATTTCCTGCATATCCAAACTTTCATTCTCTACCACTTCTAAAAAAAAATGATTTTCAACCCCAATGTTCCTTGTATAGGAATGAAAAAATAGATTCCATATAGTTTTCAAGGTGATTTTACTATTAAAAAATAATGGAATATGCTCCTGTCTATTCTTGAGCTCCTCTAATAACCTTCTCATCCAAATTGCCTCTTTGCAAGCCTGTGTAACTGCCATGTATTGTGCCTTCAGCACATTGGAGTTGGTTAACTATAACCAAATTCTATGTAATTTATGATAACTTTATTCATATTTTTTAATATTAATAAACTTCTTATCACATCATGATTTTTATTTTGCATGACATAACATGTGATAATGTTATAAGAGTAGTTGTCACACTGAAAGTTCTTAGCTGTTCCCCTATATGATGAGAACCTGAAAGTGACACGACAACATTCTTAAATATATATTCTATGATTGTATGAAATCATTTGAGGGGCAAAAATGATATAAGGTATTATTAGTGGAGTCTCAAAGTACTTTTAGGTACTTTCTCATGGTGTACTCCCTTGTAAATTTTTAGTTTAGGAAAGTATGAGAATGAGACCCACCAGTAGAAAATCCACATTTATACGTGTCATTAGATATTCCTACTAGAAAACATGTGTATTTATCCTTATAATTTAATAATATTATTAATTGATAGTGTGAGTCATTTAATTTTATGTATTGATCAAAACTATGATGATATATGTTCACGGTGAAGTATGATACATTGGGTTCATCATGAGTAATATTTCATTGATGAATAATGTGGGATAGGATTTGTACCTTCTATTATTTAATGTAAATTGATATCTCATGACCCTTTATGAAAATGATAAAACCTGAATAAATCCATGGCCATGATGTTTTGTAGGAAAGTTCAATTTTTAAAAAGTCAAAGAAAGATTCATCGAGTACATAGATTGATGGCACCAACATGCAACCTTCTTAATTAGACATATCATGATAAATGGATTATATTACATAGTAAGAGTTTACATGAGGTATTATGTCATTGAAACATTAAATTATTTCTCAGTGGGTTCCTTGGTGTATTTCATGATTCTAACCCTGGACTTTGGGATTCTTCTCCTTATTCCACTAAGAGAGCTGCCTAGAGGGTCACACACTAAGTGTATCTTTAACCACAATTAAATAATATTATTATTTATTATTTAAAAAGTAGAATAAATATTATTCCCACACATGGTTTAATGATTATTCATGTTTTCTTGATTCAATATATTCTGTCACTAGTTATTCTTGTGAATATTCTATGGAAAGAAAATTTAATAAATAAATATTTTCTATTTAGTGGAATAAATGTTTATTTATTTATTAGAGAATAATATAGTGATATTTATTAATTAAATAAATATTCATTATTCAATGTTTGATAAATATTATGGAGGAATGGTGGATGGAGAAAAATAGTATGGTGAGAAATAATATATGTTAAATATTTTTTTAATAAATAATATTTAATCATTTGACGAGTTTAACTTATGTCAAGAAATAATATTATTATTATTATAGACACGGGGTTCCATAGGAATTAAAGAAATAATTAAGGTAAATTTTGTAGTTATTATTTTCTATCCCTAGTGGTATATAAACTTAATTATATTATTTTATTAGGGTTTCCATTTCATTATTTGTGCACAACGACATTCAGAGAAAATTATCTCTAATCCCAAGATAGATCCCTCTCAAAAAACACTCTCAATAATGAAGATAAATCATCATCCACCACTACTATCAATTCTATAAATATCAAAGAGAACCATTCCTTGAATATATTCTTAACATGATCAAATACAAATGATTCAAGCCTTATGATCTACCAATCTATCACTCATAGATTCCTATGATGACATTCAAAGGTTCATGGAGCGTGTGTGGATCACCACTAGAGGGAATATACACTTTATTCATACAATACAATGATGGTATGGTGTATAGATGTTGTTAGATTCATAAATGAAGAAACAATTCATTGAAATATAATTCCTTAATCGTTTAAATTAATTATAAATAATATGTGATGATCCTATGTTTTGGTTCTAGTGTTCTCTCATCAATTAATCTTTGATTCAATTACATTGATCATGGTGTTTATCATCGATGTACATATTAGAGTAATCATCTATTATGATAAAAAGGAAAGTTGGAAATTCCCCATCTAGTGCTTCCGTTATGGCTGGAACCATCAAGTGGTATTAGAGATTTCAAACGATTGTTTATAATTGTTTAAATCTCATTGATTGATTTACAAATTTATCATTAGTTTTCAATTCCACTTTAATAATTATTTAATAGAAATCACAAGATATTCTCTTATTCATCTTTATTCTCACAAACAGAATCAAATTTATTAATTTTATGAATGAATAACTTTTGAGGAACTCATCTATTCATGTTGAGGATTTTGGACAGATATCCCAAGTGTACATGATGTGTAGTTCGTTGGTACACACCATGTACATGTGTTTAATGCAACAATAATTAATTCAATTCATGTATATTTATCACACGTGGTCTGTATTTAAATATACCACATGTTAAATAGGACATGCTAGTGTACTATAATATGAACTACAGAACATTTAACATTCATACACGACCTGTAATTCATTAGTCAATGATGGGCTGTGTATTTTCTTACCCTTCTTACATGACTTATGACCATGTAACTCAGATACCACTTTCAATTTTTCCCATTTACACTCCGTGTACTCCATTATTTTTGTATCACAATTATATGTTGAGTCCCTAGGCTTGTGCCACTATTAGATGGTGAGAAATATACATACTATGTAGCTAGATTATAAATTCCAAGTATATTAAAAAAGTATACAAAACTAAAAATTAATTTATTATACTATTTAAACCCTATCAACATGTGTTTCTTGTCATAAAATCCAAAAGGGGCTTATTTATAACCCAATAAGTTTTTTTATAATTTTTATAAAAATTCAGTCATATATTATTTAGAAAAAAATTTAATATTTAAGAATTAGATTAAAAAATCACAATTAAGTCATATCTTGCATGGATAAAATTCCCTATTTTGTCTCATTAAATCAATCATTTTTATATTTATTAAAAAATATAAAAACTCAAAAAATTGAGTGCATCTGATCTATTGAATCATGACTCTATATACTATTCTAATATTTAATATCTGGTATTTGTATTCGATAGAGATTAGTTGAGAGTACATTCCATGCAATGATATATATATATATATATGTATATATATATATTAAATGTATAATTAATTTCTACATAATTTTTGAAACTGCATACCATGTATAATTTTTAAAACATTAATTAATCTATATGAATTGAAACATAACACAGTATGTAAATACTATGTATTATATGTGGTTATTAAGTTGATAGTACACACCATGAAATTACATGACAAGTTGTGTATTCCACATATCACATGAGTAAACAATATAAAAATATAATACATGTTGGGTAGTTCAAATGGGTACTCACCGTGTTGCATCTAAGGTACATTTTTATACATAGTTAATTTTAAATAAATTTGTTTAATTTGTTTAAAATTATGATGTATGAGAATCTCAAGAAAGATTTAGATGATAATTAAGATAAAAGAATTGATTAATTAAAGAAGATAATTAATTGATTCAAGCATGATTTATCTTAGATTACAATTATTATAATTGAATAATATTTTATTAAATTCATTATTCATTGCATGTATATAGATGATCAGGAGCTTATACTAGACCTTTGTGTGTGATTGGTTTCCTTTTAATTTATTATTAAATTAAATTGATGGCATGTGCATTATCCATCCTCTCATTATGTAAGGGCCTATAAGCCCATGGTTTCTTTTATATAAACCCCTTAACCACTCCTTTGGTTTCCCTCTCCTATGAGTGATTAAAATCATATATAATGGATGGAGATACTAAATCTAGTGGATGTGGTTAAAGTTTGGAGATGAGGAGAAACCAATCCAAGAGGGATACGTAGGTGGATAGGTGAAAAAAAACACAAACTATAAAATGGTTCAAGGTGTTTTCCCCTAGGTTGGTAGTTTGTTTATCACCCAATAGATAAACATAACCATTAGTAAAAGCTCATGATCATACCAATAAATTATTTTATCTTTTTCAAGATGCATGTTTATTTAATTATGGATGTTTTATAGTGATCAAATGATTAATAAATTAGCAATCATACAAGATAAAACCAAAAAAATAGATTTTTCTTAAATTTTATCTAAGACATTGTTAATCCCTTGAGTAATTACACTTAATATTAACAAGCATGTAATAAAGACAAAAAAATGGGAAAATTATGCATAAATATATAAATCCACCATTTATATATATTATTTCGGTATATTATTCCACTACTTAAGTTAAAATTGAACCATAATTTAATGTTCTTGACCATACAAAGTTAGGATGCTTTCAATTATTAGGGAATTGTAACTTGAATTTTTGGTTTGAATTAACTTAGTTTTCATCAAGGGTTGACTACCAAAGTAGGACTTGATGTAACTAAGAGGAAAAAGTTGTGGAAATATAATTTAAGAAGTTTGGGATTAGGGAGTCCACCCAATAGAACATGGAACTCTGAGTAAATACAGTTGGTATTTGAAATTACTATAAAAAACCCTTTAAATTTCTTGAATGTCCAAAGTTACGATGATGAGAAAATGAATTTGGATAATTGCCACTAAAATTCCCAATCAATAGGATATTCTAAATCTAATGGTGAGGTATATTGGGTTTCAATAAAATAGTGGGTGATTGAAAAAATAATATAATATTTATTTATCTACTTTTTATTAGATAAAGTACTAAAATTATAATCACCTTATTTTCTATAAATTAAAATAGACCTGAATTCCAACATATCACTATGATTCATACTTTAGAAGGATATCATTCTCACTAGAAAACTTTCCATGAGTATCAAATTCATTTACGTGATATCCTATACTATGAATTTTTTTTATATGATAAAAGAGACCATACTAAAATGCTTGGTAAAGAGTCTAGTGAGGAAGAGTTTCCTCTCCATGAGAAACATTTGAACAATGAAACATATGTTCACTGTTTCATGATATCATCCATGACCAATGGGATTATAAAGAAACACGAGGACATGGATGCATATATCATGACATATATACATTAGGATATCTATCAATATAAGGTGATAAAATAGAGATACAAGATCTCTAATGCACTATTTATAAACAATCTTAGAAATTTAGTTCCAATTAGGACTTATGTAGTCAAGATTATTAGATAAATTCAATGATTAGACATTATAGGGATTAAATTACCTTACGAGTTACATATAAATTTTATACTTTCCTCACTACCCAAGTCCTTATCTAGTTTTATTATTAATTATAACATGATAAATAATGAGAATATTATTTAGGAACTTCTTACTCTGATTCTCCAATTAGAAAAGTTCATGGGGTGTGACAAACCAGTAATCCTTAGGGTGAATAAGAAAATAAAGAAAAAGGAAAAGGGCCCTAAGACTCACAACAATCCAAAATATCCTGGGAACCATCCTTCTAATAAGAGGAAGATCTTGAGGTTGGGAAAGTAATAGGAAGAAGTTAGTTTGTCATGTGGAAAACAAGGCCACTGGAAGAGGAACTGCACCCAGAATCAAGGGGAAGATAAAGGTGCATTTGTTATTGAGTGGAATCTATTAATATCTACACATTGGGTATTAGATACAGCTTATGGTTCTCATATATATATATATATATATATATATATATATATACCTAGATACAAAAACTAAGTATATTCCAAAATATTTTCAGAGGGGAGGTGGATTTGCTAGTTGCCAATGGTGAAAGGCTATCTGATCTAGCCATTATAGACTACCACAATTCATTAAAAACATGAATATAATTGGTTTTAAGCGATTGTTATTATGTACCGACTTTTACCAAGAACATCATTTTTATATCATTCCTATATACATATGGTTTTGTATTTAAATGTGGAAATAAAAGTTTATTCTTTTTTAAGGACAACATATGTTATGGTATGAAACATTTAAATAATGGTCTTTCGGTATTAAATTATGAAAACCAAGTATTGGAAATTGATAATGAATCATTTTATCTAGACTCATATAACACCCAACCATGGAATAATTATCTTGGTCATATAAAAGAGAATCATTTGAAAAATATATATCAAGGTGGTTAATTAAACTCTTTAAATCTAAAACCACTTGAAAGAAGTTATGCTTGTTTATAAGGAAAAAATGACCAAACCACCATTATGTTGACATGTTTAAAGGGGTATAGATCTTATAATATGGGTAAAAACTAATGTGTGTGGACCATTTCCAGTAGAACATAGAAGTGGGTATTATTAATTTATAAATTTTGTTGATGACTTGAGTAGATATGGATATATCTAATTGATGAGGTATAAGTCTGATTCCTTTGAGAAATTAAAATAATTCAAGAAATAAGTAGAGAATCAAATTTAAAATAAGATTAAGAATATTTTATTGGATCTAGGTGGTGAATATATTAACCAAGAGTTTATGGACTTTTTATGAGAGTTTGGAATTATTTCTCAACTCACTCCACCTTACACACCACAATGTAATAGTGTTAGTGAAAGGCAAAATCATACCTTGATAGACATGGTAAGTTCGATGATGAGACATATAGATCTTCCATTATCCTTTTGGGGATATGAATTAAAAACTACGACATACACACTAAAATGAGTACTAACTAAAGAAGAAAAAAAAATTACCTTAGAGTTATAGAGTGGAAAGAAAATTGTTTTGTCATATATATGTGTATGGGGTTGCGATGTGTTTTTTAAGTCCTTTTAAGGAAATAAACTAGAACCTTAGGGCATGAAGTGTATCTTTATATGGAATACTAATGAAACAAAGAGATACTACCTATAAAACACCTTATAAGAAAAAGTAATTGCCACTGGAAAATCCATATTTCTTGAAAGGGAGCACATCCTCAAGATTTATTGTGGGAGAAATATTGAATTCAATGAAGTTGATGCTTAAGATACACAAGATTTGGTACATGAATAGATTCCATAGGTCCTGATGGAAGAATTTGTTCTTGAAACACAAGTACTATGTAGGATCTCTATATAGGTAAGAGAACTAGAGAGATATGGTTTTCTAGTCACTAAATATGGCGACTCATTATTGGTGGAAAATAATTAACCTCTCTCCTATAATGAGGCAGTAGAGAGACTGTAGGCTGCAAGATGGAATGATTCCATGAATTATGAAATAGATTCCATGTATTATAATAAATTTTGGGTTCTGGTCGGTCTACTAGATGATATAAATCATGTTGGGTACAAATGGGTATTCAACAGAAAACTATACATGGATGTTAATGTTAGTACCTATAAATTAAGGATAGTGGCTAAAGGGTTCAATCAAAATCATGGAATTGACTATGATTATTTTTTTTCACCAGTTTCTATGTTAAAATCCATCATAATTATACTTGATATAACTACTTACCATGACTATTAAATTTGGTAGATGGAAACTAAAACACATTTCATTAATGGGAACCTTCATAAAGATGTACACATGATACAACACAAAGGTTTTTTGACTCAAGGTGATGCCAAAATATTTTCAAGTTTCATATATTCATTTATGGATTAAAGAAATCGTCCATGTCATGGGATATTTAATTTTATGAAGCTATAAAATAATTTAGCTTCATTAAGAATGAATTAGAAACATGTTTTTACAATTTTTTTATTAGGAATGAGGTCGTTATCATACTATTATAGGTGATGTAGCCAATATTCTAGGGATTAAGATCATTTGTGATAGATCTAAGAGGTTTCTTGGACTAAGTCACGGTACATACGTTGACTAGATACTAAAGAGATTTAGTTTGGAACAATCCAAGAGGATATTGGTTCCAATGTCACAAGGTATACATCTTTCCATGAAAATATGTCCTTAGACATAATAGGAGAAATATATAATTAGTAAGATACCATACAGTTATGAAATACGATCAATCATGGATTCCATGTTATGTACTAGCTTGATGTTGCCTATACATTGATCATGGTAGGAAGATATCAATCTAATATTGGTGAACCACATAAATATACTGTTAATTACACCCTTATGTATTTGAGAATAAGTAAGGATATATTTATGATCTGTGGAGGAGATGATGAGTTAGTCATCAGGGGTCATAATGATTATAGTTTTCAGATAGATTAAAATTATCTAAAGTTGATGTTCGGAAATTTTTTCAACCTTAAGAGAGGAGTTGTGATCTAGAAGATTTCATAACAACCAATTGTCTCTAATTCTATAGTAGAGACTAAGTATATAGTGTCTTATGATGTATGAAAATAATCTATTTGGATACAAAACTTTTCATATGAGATTTATGTGGTACCTATAAGTGAAGAACCTTCACATTATATTGTGATAATACTGTAGTGTATACTTTTTTAAAAGAAGAAAGGTTACACCTATAGATAAAGCATATGATTTAGAAGTATTATCTCTTGAGATATTTTTTAGAGGGGTTAAGTTATTTAAATAAAAGTTTCCACATAAGAATTTTTTTTGGACCCATTAACTAAAGACTCATCTTAGAGGAATCATGAGTATCATGTGAGAGCTAGCGAGCTGAAGGTTATTATCAATTGGCTCTAGTATAAGTGGGAGTCTGTTGAAGTTGGAACCCTAGAAATTACTTATGTATACTTTATGATAACATTTATTTATAGTTTTTAACATTAATAAACTCATTATCACATCATGATCATTATTTTGTGTGACATAATTTGTGATAATGTCCTTAGAGAAGTCGTCACACTGAAAGTTCATAGATTTTCTCCACAATGATGAGAACCAAAAAGTTACACAATAATATTCCTAAATATTTGTTCTATAGATGAAGGAAATATTTTTAGGGAAAAAATTATATAGGCTATCAAGTGGTGAGACTCATAGGACTTTGAGACACCTTCTCATGGTGTACACTATTGGTAATTTTTGGTGTCCATAATTATGAGAATGAGACCCGCTAGGGATAAATCCACATTTATATGTATAATTGGATGTTACTATATATGGATGTGTGTATTGAAGATTAAAAATTTAGATTATTATTAAAGGATACAGTGATCTGTTTACTTGGATGTATTTATGAAAACCATGATGACATATGTTCACAGTTGAGTAGGATATGTTGGGTGCGTCATGAGTAATATTTCATTAATGAATAATGTGAGTAATTATTTTCACCTTCTATTATTTAACATAATTTGATATCTTACACATTTTTTATGGAAATGATATAACATAAATAAATCTTTGGTAATGGTGTTATGTAGGAAAATTAAATTTATGGAAATTCAAAGAAAGAGACATTGAGCACATAGTTTGATAGAACCAACATGAAATCATCCTGAATAGAGATATCTTGATACAAGGTATGTATTACATAATAAGTGTCTATTTGAGGTATTAATTAATTACAACATTAAATTCTTTCTCTATGAGTTACTTTTCATATTAATGATTCTAACCTTGGACTTTGTGATGCTTCACCTAATTCCACTAAGAAAACGACCTAGAGGGTTACACAATAAGTGTATCTAGAACCTTAGTTAAATAATAATATTATTTATTATTTAAAAAGTTAAATATGTTTTATTCTCATACATGGTTAAATGGTTATTTATGTTTTATCGATCATATATATTCTGTCACTGGTTATTCATGAGAATATTTTATGAGCAGAAAATTTAATAAATATTTATTTTTTATTTTGTGAATAAAATATTTATTTATTTATTAATGAATAAAGAAGTGATATTAATTTATTAAATAAATAGTTGTTATTCAAGGTTTTATAAATATTGTAGAGGAATGTAAAATAAGTTTAATGGTACAATGAGAAATAATATATATTTAATATTATTTAAATAAATAGTATTTAACTAATTCACTAGTTTAGTACATGTCAAGAAATAATAATAATATTATTATTGATATGAGGTTCTATAGGGATTAAAGAAATAATAAAGGTAACTTGTGCCATTTTTTTTAACCAAAGCGATATATAAACATGATTATATTATTTTTAGGGTTTCCATTCATTTTTTGTGTACAACGACATCTGGAGAGAATTCTCTTGAAGACTTAGAGAGATGCCTCTCCAAGAACTATCTAAGAAACAAAGAACTATCTTTCTCCATCACCACAATTAAGTGTAAAGAGATCAAAGATAATCCTTGCTTGAATAGATTCATAGTGCGATCAAAGATGAGTGATACAATCATTAATATATACTATGCTAGAACCTAATGATTCCTTTGACGACGTTTGAAGGTTCATGAAGAATATGAGGATCACCACTGGAGGGAACCTATACTTTATTCCTACAATGAAATTCTAATACAATGTGGGGATGTTTTTAAATTCAAAAATTATGAAATAATTCATTATTATGTAATTCTTTAATTGTTGAAATTAATTATAAATAATATGTGATGACCCGCGCTTTCTTTTCTGAATTCTCTCATCAACTAATCTGTGATTAAATTCCGTTGATCATGAAATCTATAATCGATTTACATATCAAGTTAATCATCAATTATTAAAAAAATATGAGTTGCGAATTCCCTATATAAATCTCCCATTATTCTCGAAACCTTCACATCATGGATAAAAGGAAAAAGTGACTTTAACTTTGAAATCCAACTTATAGATCCTCTGGAAAGAGTAAACATGTAACTAGTAGTTTATTTTCTCTGGACAAAATCACCTACAAAATCTAAATCAACAAAGCCTTTGATAGTAAAATCTAATAATCCATAATATAATATAGTGTCAGAGGTCTCCTTGATGTATCTTTGGATCCTCTTAACTATGTTCCAATGATCCCATCCTAGATTCTCCATGTATTAAATGACTCCTCCCGCTACATATGAAATTTATAGTCTATTGAAAACTATAAGAAAAATCAAAATAACCACTAATAATTCATATAGTATTCCAGATATCTCCATCCTCATTGATTCATTGCTAGGAATAATCATATAGGATAACCAAAAATTAACGAGAATAGGGTTAGATATTCTCTTATATTCTTTAATGCTGAATCATTTAAAGACTTTCCCAAAGTAATTATTCTATGATATCCAAATATTCCCCTAATTTTTGTCTCAGTAAATATGTATCCAATGAATTTTTTTTTCTAGTCCCAAGTCCTTCATAACAAACTCCCTAACTAACTTTTCTTTTTTCTCCTAGATGTGATCATTTTTGGGACCTATAACCGACATGTAATCATTATACAACAAGAGTATGATGAGATTATTACTATTTAAACCCATGAAATATTCACAAGGATATAAATTAATTATGTTGAATCCAAGACTCATGTTATTGGAATAATATCTCTTGTACCAAAACCTTAGTGCCAACTTGAGATTGTACAATGAATTTTTTCAACATGAAATCTAATTTCACTTTGAATCCTTCTAAAAATTTTTTAGGTTGAAACTTATTTATTAATTCATCAAGATCATTATAAAGAAATGTATTCTTAACATCTAGATACTCAAAATGTAAATTTTATATAGTACACATCTCTAGAAATATTAAAAAAATATTCAGTCTAAAACTGGAGAGGATATTTCTTTGAAATCAATACCTTACTTCTGAGTATATACTTTGACCACCAATCTCGCATAATTTATTTCCACATATCTCTTTTCATCTCACTTTATCATAAAGACTCATTTGTTGCTAATATACTTCCTTTCGTATGACAATAGAACAAAATACAAAGTCTTGTTCATGTACAGGGATTCGAGTTCCTCTTGTATCATCACTATCTATGAGGATACATCTAGACTTTGGGTTACCTCTACAAAATAATATAGCTCTCAATACTCCATCAATAAGTAGTATGAAATATTTCACATAGTGATACTTTTAGAGTGCCATACTGGTTCTATTTTCTCTTGAGTTTACCATCATGGTTTAGACTCAACTGATAGTTGATCATCATTCTCTAGTAATGCTTCATAAGAAACTATTTATTCCTTGTTTTTTACACTACTTTGATTATTTTAGTTTTTATATTATTTTTCTCCATGTCTCCATAAATTTTCATTTTTACCTTTTCTTATACAAAAAATAAAATCTCCAATGATGATAAGTTTTTCGGAAGTTGGGTTCCATAAATAATACCCCTCCACACCATCAAAATATCCCAATAAGATACATTTATTGGATATTGAATCCAACTTTGATCTTTTCTAGTCATTAAAAAATTCATATAAAGGAATTCCAAAAGTATGTAACCAAGTATAGTCTGTGGGTTTACTGTTACACACCTCCATCAGTGTTTTTAGTTCAATATCCATTGAAGGAGATCCATTGATCACATAACATATAGTGTTCTATGCTTCTTCCCAGAATGTTTTGGAAATTCTTATAGCCTTTAAAATCCCCATTTTTCTATACAATGGGGTTTTGTTCATCTAATCCACCACTCTATTATTTTGGTGTGTTCACACCACCATGATCTATATCTTGATGCATTCCCATTGAAAAAAAATTAAACCCCTCACTTATATATTCTCACCATTTTTAGTCCTCAAACACTTAATATTTTTTTCAAGATTTAAGATCCTTTTGTGCTTTTAATGTATTTAAGACTTCAAAAAAAATTTCGCTCCTCTTGAATGGGTACAACCAACATCTGCTTGAATAATCATCAATGAATTTATAAGGTAACTTTATCCTCCTAAGGATATAACAAGTTCTTTCAAAATTATAGAATAAATCAAATCGAAGATATCCTTACTTCTCACCATTCATGTCCCAAACTTTAACCTATGTTTATTTCTTATAAAAAATTCTCACAAAATGGTAAGGATAACTCTTTAATACTAGTAATAAATTTCTAATCATCAAGAATAATCAGACCTTATTTGGAAATATGACCAATATTCAGATTCTATGACATTGTCAATGCTTCCATTAAGGTAGTTGATGTGACAACTATATCTACTACATTGTATTTTTATCCCATAAGCATGAAAAGTTTATTTTATATCTTCTCTAGATTTATCAATAAAAGTAAACCCTTAACAATTCTCATCACTCCATTATCTGTGAAAAACTTTCATCTGATTTTATCAAGTTTTCCCAAAGTTAATATGTTATTTTTACAGAAATTCACATGGAATAATCCTTGGATCTTCATGAACTAGCCCGATCTTCCATCCAACCCAACACCCTACCAGAATGTGGAATAGCCTGAAGGGTAGTCTCGATACCCATGGACTAAATAATAGTATATGGGAATCATGAAACTCCTTTGGGAATGGTTTCTTCTAAGATAAGAATATCTAACATCAATAAAAGTTTCACACACATCAAGACCAATAACTATAACATACGAAGCAAGATAAGACAAATAAAAGCATGCGTTAAGAATTTAATATTTATAACTGGAGAAAAAACAACCAAAATGGGGTGGGAATCAACTAGATAAGCAAAACCTACATATAAAATTTGGGTTGAAACCAAATTTCAACTACAACCAACACATTCCCAAGGGGAAACTACAAACTAGAGAAACCACCACCACCACCATGGAAGTCCTTTCCTTTGCCTGATTTAGACAGAACAAAGTCAACATACACCCAAGGGTGTATATAGGGTGTGGGATCACTTGTCTAGCAGGATACTACCAAGAAGGTTCCATGAAATTCCATTAAATGATAAATTAACATAATAGTTTTAAAATAATGATAACAAGAATTTTAAATTTAAAATAATATTTATTTTTTTAGGAAAATAAAATATATAAAGGATAATGAAAAATGGGTAAAGATACAGTCTAATAATTATGGTTAATACCTAAGTAGTTAGTTCAATCGGGTCCTAAGATCCTTATACCTCAGGGATTGATCCATATAGTATGTTATCATGAACGAGCTATTAGAGTGTTCTATACCAATGTTCTAGAGGTCCCCAAAGATTCATCACTATTTTAGTTAATGTTATAACCTAAACCTATCAAGGATCCTAGGTTTCTCCCCTGATGAATCAGCCAATGTACTATTCCTTAGAAAAATGTCTATATACCAAGTGTTCCTTAGCATTATATTCCATTTTCACATCAAGAAAAAACCCTTTGTGTAATCATAATTACATTTTCCAAAATCCACACATGAGAGAAAAACCATTAACAATGGGGAAAACCATTTTTATGCCTTAAACTAATATGAACACCTTTAAAAACTCCATTTTCACCCACAAATACAATTTTGAAACAATTTTAGCAACCAAAGAAATCATATTAAAATCATTAATTAATGGAATGGAACATAACCACCTACCTTTTTGTTGAAACCACCCAAATTTGGTTTGAAACCCCAAGATGTAACAAGATAAGATCCAATAAGAGAAAGAACACACTAGAACCATCAAGATATAACCTAAAAAAAATGATATAGTACATATTCTAGGTTACCACTACTGCTAGAGAAAATAAAAACCAAGAAAAAATGGAAAATATTATTTTATGATAAGAGAAGAGGGAATTATTTAAGGATTTCTTAAAAATTCAAGCCTAAATCCACCTAAAATAAAGCCATGAGAGAGTAAAGGAGGAGGGGTCGTGCACTGTCAATGACCTTATCACAAGGATGGTCAAAGACACATTTATAAAATCCAAGATATAACATAGTCACTAACCTTGGGGTCTCTCTCAAGGAAGAAGTGTAAAATTCCTTAGTGGTATTTATGATTTTTTTGTTTTTAAAATTTTAAAGAAGAAAATAAAAATATCCTGAAAGAGTGATGAAAATAACATAAGATCAGTGATGAAATATTGATAAAACTAAAGACTAATAGAGGAAACAAAATAAGATGAAATAAAAGAAATTTATCAATAATAAGTCCATAACTAGGTTGATCCACACTCAAATCCCTACAATATATCTAATAAGGATAAAACCAACAACTTTGAACTCACTCAGTGCACGGTCTATGGATCAATGTACTCACATATCTTTCTTAAAACATTGATAATTCATGTGTATAATCACTTCACACATGCGAGAACATTTCTAATAGTGAATAAATTTCATAATCAAATCACTCCATGAAATAATTTTGTCTTGATTGAAGTGATTTTCAAAGGATCAAAAATCACAAAATCCTCACTTAACCTCTGAATCGAGTGATTTAAGAGAATAAGGGGAAAATTATAAAGGGAAATCAGTAAAGAAATTGATCCAGGGAAAGAATGTGCTCTTGCACACCCAAATTCAGCATCACGATCTCCTCAGAGTGATGCATAATTGATGATATTCATAAAGTAAGGGTCTACAAGATTTTTTGAGATTCAATTCTCGAATATATTTCTATTACTGTAGATTTGAGATCATGTCACAAAATAAGAAAGAATGAAGCGAACATCACAATTATAATTAAAGAACAAAAACAGAATGCCAATTTTTATAGAACATAAACGAAAACACAAATAGTGATAATTAAGAAGAATAATGGGTAGGGT
This sequence comes from Viscum album, assembly GCA_963277665.1. Lineage (NCBI taxonomy): Eukaryota > Viridiplantae > Streptophyta > Magnoliopsida > Santalales > Viscaceae > Viscum > Viscum album. The sequence continues at coordinate 1,838,595,723 of OY728161.1, forward strand.
GATTATCTCAAAGTAGTGAGATGATTTCTATGCTCGGGGTTACCCAAAAAACAGAGAGGAGACTTCCGCTTTTTTAGAAAACTAAAATAGTGATAAATGTTTCTTAAAAGGAATCATTATTACATGTGACATTCTCTAATGTGTTTTTCACCACCTTTGAGTAACATCCTTATGCTAATAGCCAACCTCCCACTATTGTCCATGCTCCCTTTGAATTTTCCCACGATAAGCTCCTAACCTTGTCGAAAAAATAGAAGGTAAAAAGTGTTTAGTCACTTAAAATGTTACCATTAATATTATTATTATAGATACACACATAAAAATACTTATTAAAAAAATATAAATATACTGACATATACATATAATAATAATTATTAATATATATATATATATAATTAAATATATAATTATTTACTTATTTATATTTATATTAGATATATTATTTATTTTATATAATTATTAAATATGTACAAGAATATGTGTATTTATATAAACATATATTATTATTATTATTAATTATCTAATTATATTCATTATTATTAATAATAATAATATTACATTACATTATACATATAATTATATAAAAAGTAAATAAAAAGAGAAAAGAAGGGGGAGGGGAGTTGGAATGGTTGTATGGGGAGGATAGGGTTGATTCAGTAGTGAAGAGAGGAAGGGGAGGCTGCCGAGTGTCTTTAGAAATCTCTAAAAGGTTTAGAAATCAAGAACGAGGTGAGAAAAACCTACTGAAGAGATGGAATAATTTTGGATATATTTGGCGGTCTATTCTCCGACGACAGAAGATGGTTCTTCAAGAGGTGATTGATGAGGAGCTTCAGGAGGCTCAAATTCAATAAAGGTAGATCGATTTCATCTCATAGGTTTGATTTGGGATTATTCAGTGGATTTTGTTGCTTGTTTCTTAGTTTTCAGACCTCAAAGAATTTTTTTCGGTTATTCTTCAAACTGTTGTGGTGGCCTGAGTGTGATTTACACTTCAAACAGTGGAACTATGGGGGGTGGCGTAGAGGAACATCTAGTGGTGTCTCATGGAGCAGTAGTGGATGGATGGGAAATGGTATTTATGAAGCCACTAGTGGGTTGGAGAGCCTCCATTGTGTTCAACAGTGGGTAAGGATCCACTACTAGGGCCAAGGGTGGGTAGATGGTGGAAGGTGGGAGATGTGATGGGTTTCATCTTGTGGTGACTGCCATTGCTAGCGGTGGGTTAGAGACACTACGAAGAGTGGGCGGAAGGAGTTGGTAGTTCAGGCTAGCAGTGACTCCCTAGAGTCACTGTTAGGTGGCTAGAGGTGACTCTATGGAGTCACCATTGGTGTTTTTCTAGTGGTTGGTCACAAGAGGTGTGCTTGAAATTGTTGGATCAAAATACAAATGTAAATGTATAAGAGATGGCACAATACAAGAGGGGAGTAAATTGTAGTTTAAAAAACTTTGTATTTAAACTCTTAAGACTGAACTTAGTTTAAGAAGTTTTAAACTAATACAATTCAGAACCAATAAAACGACTATATGGGTCTTGAATCTGATGGATATGATATGATGTAATACCACAAGTAATAAAAAACAATTGCATTTGAGTGGAATACAATGACCAGAGTAATAAAAATATAAATGATTCTACCATACAACGTATAGAATCTCTTAATAAAATATTTAATGAAAGAATCGTAATTGAAACAATTAAAATAGAAAATAATATGAATATAAAGAAGAAACAAAATGATTCCCTTTATATTACAAATATAAGCGAAAATGTAAAGGTATTATAATTATTTTATCCCAAAGAGTTGGGTATCCTTTAACCTAGGATAAAAGGTCTGTCTTACCACCACCTGGGTAATCCCTCGAAACGACGATTGACACATCTATCTTCCTATCCATAAGATCCCTTGATTAAGAAGGTAATCAGTACCTCTGTCTTTCAAACACTTGAAATCCCTTGATACGATGATCAGTACCACCATCTTCCTATCCCCGAAATCCCTCGATCGTTATCACAATGATCAGATGTAGAAAGAAAAACCAAGAACTTATAAAATTTCAAGAACTTGGAACATGCCATTCATGTCTTGATTCTTTATGGATTTCATAGGAAGTAAGAGAGAAGTCACACTATCTCTCTCTAGAACTTGAAAGTAGAAAAATTTATTCTGTTTAGTTTGAATAACCTCTTATTTATAGGCCCTAGGTTCCAATGGTAAAATGTTCTCCAACAGTCATATTTATCTAGAAAATTTGGATAGACTTGGACACTTGTCATTATAACGATCAAAATAAATAGAATACCCAACATCATTTTTATTGGTATATAACTAACTCAACAACATATTTTTTGTTAGAAAACAATAATTATACATATTTGAAATAATAAGTAAGATGATATATAATGACAACCATGTATTTGGTATTGGAGTAAGACATGAGTTCAATGAATTACATGAGTATGATGCATAACATGGATAAGATGCATATCATGGTTATGATTCATATTGTGATTATGATACATAGCATGTTTATAATACATAATGTGATTACAATGTATAACCTGGTTATGATGTATAATATGAATAGAATTCATAGCCTAGTTACGATGCATGATTATGATAAAAAACTTAACCTGATTATGACGCACGATTACGATACAAAACTTAACCTGGTTACGATGCATGATTACAATACAATACATAACCTGGTTACGATGAATGTGGTTAAGATTCATAACATGAATATGATACAAAACCTGGTTATGATGAATGTGGTTATGATTCATAACATGAATATGATACATAACCTCATTACGATGCATGTGGTTACGATTGTAAAACAACAGTATATGATTATGATATATGTGATTACGATTAGAAAACAATAGTATATGATTATGATAAGAAAACAACATATGTGATTACGATATTTGTGATTACAATTAGAATACAACATATATGAAAAACAAGAAGTAATTTGTGATTTCCAAAACAAAAAGATCAATGAGAAAGTTTATTTTTTTTGACTCAACACTGATAGTGACTCCTTTGATTCATTGCTCTCTTTTTGGGGGGTTACCCAGTATCCTGGCGGCAGAAAACCCTGACGATGACTCCTTTGATAGAAATAGCTAAAAATAAACCACGAACAATTAAATACAACCTAATAAATAAATTTAAATATTATATAACAACAAAACAAATTAAAAAAAAGTTAAAAAATTAATTACATTCAAATTAAAAAATGAATAAATTAAAATAGTTAATTTTTAATAAAAACTAAATTAAAAACAAAAAAAAAAGAAATAAATAATTGAATTACATAAAAATATTATTTAAACAGAATAATGATTAATTATATAGAAAATAAAATAAATGATTAAATGGCATAATAAATTTGAAAAACACAAAACATTGAAATAACTGAATAATTAAAATAATGAAAAATTCTGTTTTAAATAGAAAATAAAATAAAAAAATGAATGTTAAACAGAATAAATTAATTAATTTTAAATAATTCAAAATGATAAAAATAAACACTAAAAAAGATAATTTTAATGCAAAAACATATTTGTAATAATTTAATATAAAAAAGACAAAAATTGTTGATTATTAAACAAAAAATATATTTTTTAATAATAAAAATTCAATAAAATATAAAAAATGATGTGGAAAAGTGTATTGAAGAAAATACACATCAAACTCTACCACATTTAATCAATTTCACTCCCTAAAATTCAATGCATTTTTTTATTTATGAAAACTATAAAAAAATATAGATGATTTTCCTCCCAAGTTGAATTGAACATTACAAAATTAAATAATTTCACGAATCCATCAATTGATTACACTATTCATGCATCCTCTATGATAAACACCCACTACCCTATTTCAACACAAATTTGAATTCTTGTTTTAGGTTTGCAGACTAGTGAGATTTAAGTGGAAAGAAAAATATAACAAAAGGAACTACCAGCTTTCACTCTCTCCCATGGACCACAAGCCATGGTTTAACTAGACACTTCCTTGATAAAACTAAAAATATTTTCATAAAAATCAATTATTTCCTTATTTATTTGAGTTCAATATTTACCTAATTTAAATGATCTTATTTTTGACAAGTCTGTTTATTTAATTTTTCTCAGCTAAAAACATTATACAAAGCACTGTGTATAACACTTATTGAGTTTGGATTTATTTATAAATAGAAATGGACGTAGGTCATTGTCCAAGAGTCTCACCATGGGATCAAAATTGCCCATTTTAATCTAGATTAAAAAGATTTATATTACTCTCAATTGAATTGGAACCCTAAAGTGTTCCATTTTACCAAGGTTAAGATACTAAGAACAAGTTTAAACTTCAAGTTTTCTCAATTTATATTTCCATTTCCAAGAACATATAAACTATCAAAAATCCCCTACTAGTTTTCAAATAGTGTTTCTATAAAAATAATAGACGACATCACTCAAAAATCACTCAATTATAAAAATTTTAGAACCAGTGAAATAAATTAAAACAAGCATGATATTTTTTCTATATAAGACACATTGAGTTATTATTTGTGATATTTTTGTTTATTTTTTTTATATATTTTCATTATAATTTTTGAATTTCATAATGTTTTTGTATTTTATGTTTTTCTATTTTTTGAGTGTTTTTTATATGTGTTTTTTTGTTTTTTTCTGTTTAATTTTTTATTTTTTGGGTAATCTATGTAGGAAAAATAGAAAAATTAAGACCGAGAGACAATTCTGAAAAAAATTAAGTCTCATTGACATGTTATAAATGAAGCATTGTAAATATTACTAAGGACCCCTCCCCCACACATAATTCACAACATTTTCCCCAATGTTAAGGCTTAAGGTGGAAGAAAATTTCAATATTTGTTTTTGGAAATTTAGTAGTAAAAGATTAAGGAAGGGGTGTGAGGAAAGTTCAAGAAGTTGTTTGTTACACTTAAAAGAAATATAGAGAAACAAAAACAAAAATAAAGGGCCTCACCATCCACCACAAAAAAATCTAGTGCATTTTTTTAGAAAAGTTCATGATTTGAGTTTTTATAAGAAGAAAAATTATTGGTTCAATGTATTTCAAATATTAGCATTATAAGAAATGTTGTAAATTAGAAGAAAACATCATTTAGAAAACAAAGACATTTTGGCAGCACCACAAATATTTTTAAATGATTCTCTATTTGATTTTAAATTTATATATATTTGTAGGCTAAGCATCTATTCCCATGAATAGATTCAGAAATTTCAACAATCAGTGGGGTGGGATTCCCCCTTGCATAATTCCAAAAAGTAGTAAGTGAAAAGAATTAAAATGATAGATTTAAAATAATATCCCCCTAATGAAGAATTTATCCATTTTTTTAATGAATCCTCCCTTTGTTTTCTTTATGAAAGAACACCGGCTACTCCATTCAAGTTCCTATAAGATGTAAACAAGTTAAAATTAGTCTTTAAGATTTAAATCTAAAACTGAAATGGAACCAAAGTGTGAGTTAGGGACTGCTATCCAATAAATCCAATGTGATTATCCCTTTGGTATTGAATGATTTCCACATGGAGTTACCATCTAATTAGTTTCCTAATAACAAAAACCACAAAAATTAAACACTAAACATAAAAAAGCTAAAATAAGAAAAAAAGGATAATCTTAGGATAACCCACAAGGGGTGATGTATTTTTATTTTCCATAACTGGACAGACAGTGGATAAATCCCAATATGATTGAGGATGTGGCTTATTTGTAAGGAACCACCAGGTGTGATTCCTTCCAACTTCAAATCTATGCCGTATTTGGAGCACCCATTGTGCAACATCATGTAAGTATCTATCCTTGGAAGTGGACCACTTTAAGAGTAATAGAGGGTAAATAAAATTTAGAGGCACTTCCCCTCTTCTGCATCCTAAGGGATGATGTGAAAAGGTGGTGAAACATAAATTCTAGGATGATAAGTGTATTCTGGTTTAGTCAAAATTAAAGATTTCTCATTAACAATGGAAAATGTTTCAACACCCTCTATGAAACCAATACACATTTCCAAACACCCCTCTCATTTTTCCACAGGTGATGCTTTCTCAAAACTCTTTAGGAAAGCACACAATTCAGCTGACTCTTCAGAAACAATACACAACGAATAAAAATTAGAATTAGCTATAAAAAGGTAGAATCATGCAAATGAAAATCTTATTCAATAAAATGAAATTCTTCCTATGTTTGGTTAGATTGCTCTTCCCCAAGAGTAATCTGTTCCATTTGGATTATGTCAGGGTCAAGATTAAGTTATTTAACCTCTTCTAACCACTCTTCAAAACACACCACCTTAGGTGTAGTGTTTTCCAAGGAAAATAAGAGGATTTGTTTATACTGGTTTGGCTTGTTGAGTCAATGAAAAACCATTAGAAAAGTCACAATGTTAAAAATCATCAAATGATGTGCTATAAATAAAAAGATCTTTCAAATTATGAACAACTTCTTCATTGTCATCATATCCCAACTCCTAATAGCACTTGAAGTAGGCTTTGGAATTCCACTCTTGAATTTAAAACAAAAAATCACAGGGTATTCTAGACTCAAAAATAGAAAGCTTCATATTTTAATTTATTCTTCTTTTCTCATTTCTTCTAAATTGTTTTTCAAAAGGTATAAAATACGTGGATTTTTTGAGTAATGTAATGTTTTTTGGTACTCCTAATCCAGGTAATTTGGTCTAAGGAAGTCCATGATTATCTTAATAGTCATCAAATCTTTCTTGGTAGGCTCATTACCCTCTTGACCCTTTTTGATTTGGTTGGATCTCTGTGCATATTGTTGTTTTGTTTGATGATTCATAACCTTTGTGGCATCTGATATATCTTATGATTATAGGTTTTGTAACCAAAATTAAAATAATTAAATATCCTCATAAAGTTATTTAACAAGAGATAAATCAAGAAAATCATCAAAAAAGGAAAAGAAAGTGTCCATTTTGTTCCTTTTTTAGTTTTTTGTGTTTTTTAATTTTTTTAAAGAAAAATAGAAAACACCACCATGGAAAATGTTTCTTCTCCAGAAATGATGCCAAAATTTTACAAGGTCCTTATCATGAGGATGGTAACATATTAATTTATAAATGCAAACATATATCATAGTGGCTAACCTTGGGGCCACTCTCAAGGAAGCTGTGTCGAATTCCCTAGTGGTGTTTCTGAAAATATATATTTTTTGTTTTTAAAATTTGAAAGTAGAAAATACAAATATCATGAAACAATGATGAAAATAATATAATATGAGTGATGAAACGATGATAAAACTAAACACCAACATAGAAATAAATAAGGAAAGAAAAAAATAAAGTCAGAAAGAGAAGGTTTAGACCCAGGTCGATCCACCATAAACTTCCTATCATAGATCTATTATGGATAAAAACAAAAACTCTCAACTCACCTAGTGTATGGTCTATGACTCGAGGCACACACCTATCCCAACCGAAACATTGAGAATTCATGCAAAAAATCACTTCGAACAAATGATAACTATTCTAATAGTGAATAAGTATTCTAATCAAATCACTCAATCCAAGAATATTTCATGACCAGAGTGATTTTAAAAGGAACAAAAACCAAAAAATCCTCACTTAACAGCTCAATCGAGTGAGTTAAGATAATAAAGGGAAATAGATCAAGGTAAATCAAGAAATAAACTCATCCAGTGTAATAATGTTCTCTCACACACCCCAATTCAACCTCATGATCTCCTCATAGTGAGGAAGAAATAATGATCGACATGAAGTGCAGATATCCAGGAATCTTTGAGATTCAATTCCCAAATTTGGACTTTAAAATTAGATCTCCATTATAGGAGATTTGAGATCACAACCAAAAACAAGGAAAAAAAACTAAACATCACAATTCGAATTACATAATAAAAAAATTATGGTATTTATATAATATAAATAAAAACACAAAAAATAAAAATAAAGAATAATAAGGATTGGGGTGCCTACCTTCAAGTATATAGATGATTCCCATGTCTGAGGTTACCCAACAAATAGAGAGGAGTCATCCTCTTATTTGGAAAACATAAATAGTGATAAATGGTTCTTAATAGGAAACATCATTCCTTGTGGTGTGCTCCAATGTGCTGGTCCCCACCTCTGTGTAATATCCTTGTGATAATAGCCAGAATCCCACAATGATCCATGCTCCATTATAGTTTTCCAAAAATCAGCTCCCAACCTTGCTAAAAAAATAGAAACAAAACACATTAATCCACTTAAAATGATACTATTAAATATGTACAAAATGATATTAATTTATATAAATATATATATATATATATATATTTTACTAATCTATTTATACTTTTTATTACTATTATATTTTTCATTGATTATATAATTATATATTAAATAAATAAAAAGGGAAAAGAAGGGGGGTGGTCGAAGAGCAGAGAATTTGGGGGGGGGGGGGGTCAAGATGGTTGGAAGGGGAGGAAAGGGGTTATTAAGTGGTGGAAAGATGAAGTGGAGGACTATAGGAGTCCTTGAATGTCTCTAGTAGGAGACGACATCAAGAATAGGGAAACAATAGCTTGTTGGAGAGAAGGCGTGATTTTGAATTCAGTTGGTGGTTGGTTCTCTGATGATGGGGGTGGTTTCTTTGAGCGGTGGATGGAGAGGAGCTTCAAGAGGGTCAGGTTCAATAGAGGCATATTGATTGCATCTCATAGGTTTGATTTGGATTTTTTTGGTGGATTTTGTATCTAGATTCATAGTTTTTAGATCTGGAAACAAAAACAATAATTTATTTTGGTTTATTCTTTAATTTGTGGTGGTGGAGAGAGGGTGATTTTCACTTCAATCATTGGACTGACGACGGGTGGAACATAGGCTTGACTGGTAGTGGATCATGGTGTAATAGTGGATGGATGGGAAATGGTGGTTGAGAAGACACTATTTGGTTGGGGATCCACTGGTGGGTCTAACATTGGGTGAGGAGACACACTTGGGTCCAATGGTGGGTGGAGGGTGGAGGGTGGGAGATGGGAAGAATGGTTGCTAACGATGACCTCTAGTGCTTTTGGTGGGTTGGAGACACTAGAGGAGAGTAGGAAATGGGAGTTGGTGGTTTAAGCTGGTGGTGATTCCCTAGTGTCACCATTGGGAGGTTGGTAGTGACTCCCTGAAGCTACTGTTGGTGTTTTTCTGGTGGTGGATCGTGGGAGGAGTGCTTATGGAAGTGACTTCTTTTAGTCACCACTATATGTTTTTGGTGGTAACTCATGGTCCTCATAGCAGAAAGCCTTGGTGATGACTCCTTTGACAACATTAGTTGAAAATAAACCTTAAACAATTAAATACAACTTAATAAATAAATTTAAATAATAAAAAACAATAAAAGAAATTAAAAAAATGAAGTTAGAAAAGTAATTACATTCAAATTAAAAAAATGAATAAATTAAACTAATTAATTTTCAATAAAAAATATTTTTTTTTAAAAATAAATAAATAAATTTAACAATTACATAACAAGATTTTTTAAATAAAAGAATAATTAATTAAATAAAAATAAAATAAAATAAAAGATTAAATTAAATAATAAATTTGAAAAAGAAAAAAACAATTAAATAATTAAAAGAAAAAAAATTATCATTTAACTAAAAACAAAAGAATAAAAAAATCAATGTTAAATATAATATAATTAATTAATTTTAAATTATTCAAAATGACAAAATTAAACACTAGAGAGCATCGTTTTAACACAAAAAACATTTTTATATATTTAATATAAAAAATAAAATATTTTTTAATTATTAAACAAAATATATTATTTTAATAATAAAAATTCAATAAAATACAAAAACCGATTTGAGAAAATGAATTGAAAAACAACCAAATCATGAACCTAGGACTGTAGAGGGTTAAATGGGGTGAGGGAGAGGGGCTAAAAGGCTGAAATTGGGGAGGGGTAAAATTGAAATTCCAAAAATTTTATGAATGTGGAAAGACGAATGGTTTTCCATACTGTGAACCAACTGTGTGGCACCTTTGTCCAAGAGGATGGGTAGCTGCATGATTTTCAAGGGAGGGGCGCACACCTATGTGCCAAGCCACACGACCTGGACAATGACACTCTCTTGGTCACATGGTTAGCATTGGGAGGGGCACACACCCGTGCACCTAGCCTTGTGGCTTAGATAGTGCCACTGTATGGGTCATATGGTTAATACTTGGAGGGGATCATGCCTGTGCACCTAGCCACGCATCTTGGATAGTTACAATTTCTGGGTCACATAGTTAGCATGAGGATGGAACATGGTCTCCCTTAATCGTGTTCTAGCCATGAACCTCTTTCTGTGTGCCTAAAAACTAACATTTTTCTTGAAAATTACCTAGAAAATCCATCAAACATCACTAAGACCAAAAATAAAAGAGAAAATACCTCAAAAGAACACCATGGGTGTGACAATTATCCCCACCATGAATAATTCCTTCCCTCATAAATTAAAATTGTTGTCTGATATGAGAATAAACGAGGATATAAATACTCTACACAAGACTTCAATTTCCGTGTCTCATGTTCATTATTGTCATGCTTCTAAAGGACCCAAACTATCGAAATAGATTTCCCCCAAAGTACTTTTAATCGGGAGTCTAAAATATGTAATGGTATCTCGATCACAGACAGATTAGGTTCCTGATCCATCTATTCCCAATTTAGTATATGAGTTGGGTCAAGATGATACTTCTTCAATTTTGAGACATGGAATATTTCATGAATTTAAATCAACTACGAAGGAAAATCCAAGTTATATGCCACCTTACTAATCTGTTTTGTAATTTCAAAAGGTCCGACATACCTTGTATTAATCTTCCACTACTTACTAATATAACAATGACCTAGGAAATGTTTCACTTTTAGGAACACCTGATCACTAACTAATAACTCCAAGGCTTACCGTCACTGATCGACATAAAACTTATGACAACTCTATGATATCAAAAAACAATATCGGACCACCTAAACATTATCAAAAATATCTTGAACAGGGCTCAACCGCAGTAAAGAATCCACATTAGTAAAAAGGTAATTGACTTGTATGAACATTACTACTAAAAAAATTAGTTTATCCAATGCTAGGTCTTTAATAGTGCTATCTAAAAATGTTGTTAAATACCCCCTTTTTTATCGCTAAAAAGAAAACTATTAAAGGGGGTCTTTAACAGTGCTAAAAAAGTGTTGTTAAAGACCCACCTTTATCAGTGCTTTTAAAAAGCATTGATAAATGGGTTATTTTATGAGTGCTTTTTTACAAGCACTGATAAATGCATACTTTAAGAAATTATTTTTCATTAATAAAATATATTAATATGTTTATATATTTATATTGATATAAATATAATATATATTTTTTGAAATATGTTTTAGATAAGGTAAATAGGAATTTACACTTAATATATAAAATATTTAGTGAAAATGGATTATAAATTAACTAAAAAATATTTTTAATTAATAATTTTCTTATTATTACTAAGTAATAGTCATTTAATAACAATTTTAAGATAAAAAAATTAAAAAATGAAAAAAATGTAAAATAAGTTAAAAGCACAACTTGAACTTCAAATGGAAATAACTTTTGATTCAAGTGTCCGTTTGGGATCCACCATATAAAAAATCAAATCATGTGACGATATCTACACCCTCATTGATAGAGGTAAATCTATATCACATTTTTAGAGGAAAAAAAGTCCTAGAATTCCACCAAGACTAAAATTTTATTTGGGGAAACCCATTTTTTTAACATTTGATGGATTTTCATCCTTGTTTAAAGAGGCATTTTTGCCCTTTTTAGTGGGGTATAAATTTATTCCCAGGTCTTACATTCATATTGATATTATGGTTTTTAAATTTTATAATTTTTCATAATGTAATTTTAATTAAAATTAAATATATGTTTGTTTTATTATTTTTACTTATAGTAAATCAATCATATTAATACATATATCAATATATTTACGTAAAAATATATATTCTAAGACATATAAATAAATACATATTCTAAAAATTTATTTAAAACAATATCTAACCGTTTTTTACATTATAAAAATATATTTATAATGTTTATATATACATATCTGTGTGTATTAATAAAGAGATATATATTATAATCTAATACACATAAATTAATATAATATATAATATATTTAAATAAATATAATATATATCACACACACATATATTGTATAAATGTATCTAAAAATAATTATATATATATGTAAATATTTGTATATATATATATATAAATAGAAATATCCTTAAACAAATAGTAAAACAATATGGTGTTGTGGTAAAAGCGTTCCATCTTTGAAGGAGAGGTGTAGGGTTCTAATCTAGGCAGGCACGCATGAGGCTGGAAATTTTCTAGGTGATGATAAGTATGGTGGTGGGGTTAAAAGCACTGATAAAGGGGGTGTGGAGTGATATTAAAGGGGACATGGAAGCATTATTAAAGGGGTTGGGTACATTGGTGTCTGGAATTTTTTTTACCCACTTTAATAGCTCTAAAAAAGCACCGTTAAACGTTCCCTTTAATAGCTTTCACAAACCAACCCGGGTCGACCCTGAACCGGTCACCCGAGCCGATCCGCGACAAGGCCTGAGAGGGGTTCCTGATCCTCCCGAGCTGGTGATAAGCACCTGGGCATCAAAAAAGTGACGATGGGAATAATTTCTCCCAATATAAATAAATAAAAGAAGTGGAAAAATAATAAAGGGTAGATCAAAATAATTAAACCAAACAAATGATTAAACAAGAACTGAAGAAGACAAAACTAACCGAACTCGACGTCCAAAGTAACTCCATGTGACCCTGTGGGTCACTCTCCGACTCAATGATCAAATGTAACCCTAGGTGAATTCACCCAAGATGTAAGCTTCACAATAACTAAAAACATAAAATAATTATAGACGTGATTATTAAAACTTAGTAGGCTAGCCTGATATACTGTTTCCCAATGCACTAACTTTAAAAATAAGAAATATCAATTCTAATTTTAAACTCAAATATATTAAAGTATGTATTTCTACAATTTTTACTAAAGAAAGTACAAACCATTTCCCTTAATCCTTTGAAAAAAAACCATATTTTAACCTTAGGTGTTGCCATGTTATTTCGAGGGGAAATTAATGACTTTATTTAAAAACTAGAACTAAAGAGTTTGAAACACATTTTATTTGGAAAAATATTTTCATAGGAGTTTGGAAACAAAAATTTCACTTTTCATGAAAAACAATACACAAGGGTACCATGGAAGATATAGAAAGGGAAGCATAAATAAGTATGAAAGTATCTCAACAACAGTTCAATAGCTAAAAGTCACTAGACATAGGCGAACTCGGCATATCAAGAATAATCCAGACGACACTAATACATGCGACCCCATCTATAGTAGCATGCCACATATGATAAAATCTAATGCTCTATATGCTCATCCACCCTTTATCAGGATAGGTTGAGGGAAAATCTAATAGCAATGAACCCAAACATATCCGCCTAGTATCTTCCATTGGTTAGTACTATAACCTACCAGTGTAGTACTTGTCTCAGACAATTCTATCAATATTCTAGGTTCCAATGTCTTAAGTATTAAAGCGGGTGAGCCATCAGATACCGCTGAGCATCAAATCACCACCTATATTTATAGTAATAACCATAGAAGGATACACCCCAAGTCTCCCCAAGGTCTACTCTCATGCATTAAAATAAATAGATTACAAAGGGTTCCCAACCGAGGAACCCACATAATGGAACCCGAGGATTCCACCCCGAGGACATCTCAACCATTCCATATTAGAAAGGCACGAGGAGAAACTAATTGAGGTTTTCCTAATAAGAACCTCCCCTTATTTTCACAATTTTTCCAAACAAGCCCTTAAACATTCCTTAAAATCATTATTTTCTGAAGATGCAAACCAATTTCTAAATAGGTGCATGACACACCGTTTATCATATAAAAGCACTTATACAACCACTTCAAAACATTTCTAGAACACTTTCAATCGAAAACCAACCTTTGGGGTAATACCAACCGAGCTACAATTCTTTTTCACAAAACAAACCAAATTTTAAAAAGTAAACTTCACACTTCACTTAGCTTAAAACATTTGAAACATTTTCAAGGACACCAAAATCCATTCTTTCACAAGAAACACATTTATTATCAAATCAAAACCACTTTGGAAATGCATAAAAGTCCCCAAAATATAATTTCTCATGCTTCCAACACTTTAACAAAATCAACCAAAACATTTTATATCGCTTTTAACACATAAAATACAACCGGTCACCATTCTGAAGACTAAACACGCAATGCTTAGAAAACAGTTTCAATGGACACTCAAAAAGTCATAAAGCACCAAATTTCATGTTAGGAACTTATTTAAAATGATCAAATAGGTTCTAAATTTCACAAATCAGGTGCGAAACAACAAAAAATTTAATTAAACAACCAGCGTGCACAACTATAACCGAACAATACTATTTTCATAAAACAAGGAATGGACATCCAAGTTTTCAAACCAAATAAATTAACAAAATTCTGTACAATAATAATTAACACCTAGATAAAGGGTAAACAATAAAAAATAGAGGAAACTAAAATTACAAATCCAAGCAAAATTGGACCCTACATTCAGTGTGCGCTATTTCACAAAATAAAATCAAATTTCACCAAACAATCTTAGAGAAAAGTTTGCACACAAAATCAATTTAAACCAATGGTTGACATTAGAACATATTAATCATAGAAGGTTAAGAAAGCATAAAATTGATTATTCTTAAATTAAAAAGGAAAAGTTCCTGAGAATCAGGGTTTGCTGGAAAGAAGCCCTGGAGAGCAGAGGAAGGGTGGAGTCACCTTGTGTAAGGAGGTGGAAAGACGTGGGTCAACACCGAAATGAGGCAGAGTTGGCTAGTTGAGAGGGCAGAGGGGCTGCACTGCTACATCGAGCAGGGGAGGCCATGCTGGCCGGTGACGTGAGGCACACCAAAGACAAGGGGTTCGCTGGGTGGAGGGAGCTGGATACGGGATGGGTCGCGCTGGCAGCGTCAGAGGGAAGTAGGGGAGATGGGGCTCGGGATAGAGAGTTGTCCGGGAGGCCGGCGACACGACACACGATAGAGAGGGTGGAGGCTAGGAGGCCAAAAGCTCAACACACGACGAGGAGGGCAGAGGTTGGGAGGACAGCGGCTGACCTGCTCGCGTGCACCTATGGGAAGGAGGGGTAGATTTAGTGTTTTAATTTTTTTTGTCTTATTAAAACCTTACCATTTAAATAATAATAATAATAATAATAGTAATACATAATAATACTAATGTATAATGATAAAAATAAAAATAATAAAAGTACTCATATTATTTCAATAGTAATAAAATTATTAACACAATAAAAATTTTAAACGACACAACAATTACAAAATCTTTTTATTTCAATTTTCTGAAGATGAACGAGATGCACAATTACCCAGGTTGAGCCATGCGGGCTTTCCAAAATGTGCTCCGCTCGTGCACCCAATGACGTCAACTCAAAAGGCACACTTTTTAAGATAAACTAAAAAATTTCATCTAGGACTCAATCCAAACCCTATAAAAAATTATTTAAGACAGAAAATAATTAAATAAATTAAACAAAAGGGTCGAGGTGTGAAAAATCTCCCAACCATAACGCTTTCCTCCCCTGGAAAGTCACAACACTTTCCAGCAGATTGATCAAAAATTAAAGTCTCTATATAAACATGATCAAACCTTTCAATCTAAGGAAATCCCATCGACCACCAATGAAACTCAACCTCATTTCCCGAAACAAACCACCATTAGAGGGGAGTCCCGAATGAACTCCCCACCATAAGAATTCAACTATCATCTAGTAATTCTTTAAGATAAAACTCAAAGAGACCCATGGTGGGTCTCCCCACCCTAAAGAACCAACCTACAAGAAACCAAACGTAAATCCAACTTGAACCTGAATCGAGCCTTACCCCAGTTAAAAGGAATACAACAAGAACTTTTCAACCACTCACTCTCATACCAAAGGGATAAGAGCTAAACTGAAAACTCCGCTTGAAGAAAAAATCCTCACCCCATGGGTTGGTGGGGGAAGGAGATGATTAATGAAACTATAATGTACGACCACTCTTGACTCATAACTTTGGGTTGGACAAAAACCAAATCCACAACTGATTCACATGGGTGGTCCATGAAAGGCCACTGATCGGTAAATCGAAACCAAAAAGGAACAATTAATAACATTTCATGAGGGATAAGTCCATCACACTCTTTGCAATGAGAGATAATTTACAATGACAAAGAAACCACAATAGAAACTCTAAAACTACTTCATCACAACAACAAAGGTGCAACTTTAACAAGACTTATTAAAATTCTTCTGGGGTTCCTGAATACACGCCGACTTCACTCTGAGTCCTTTTGGATGAAGCTCTGATGGATGAAGCATCTCCTTCCTTATAGTCAGGTTCTGATAATCCTAATAAGGAACATACATCTTTTGATCTGACATATGAAAGGATAGAATTGTGTAATGAAAACCACCCTAGCATTGAAAATTGAAGTTCATTAAAGACCCTGGAAATTCCCATACATTTCAAAACCAAAAACACCATATGTACACCTTCAATGATAATAGATCCCTTAAATTGGAAGGGAACCTACACAATAAGCTTTAAACTAAAACCCTACAACACATCACTTTTGAGAACTTCCCTCACGATGCTTTTTTTCAATGCCTCAATAGAATCATTGTAAGTAACCCGAACATCCACAAGCATGATAGGGATTTGGTGAATTTATACATGATTTTTTTTGTGACCCATATTTCAACACTGATAACACATGTGGATCTCTTGCTGTGAAGAGGTCGATGAATGATCCCAAGGCCTTTTTATTCCTTGAATTTCTCCATCAACTTTCGATCGGTTACTCATATTCTTGTGGGAAGTCTCCTCACTACACATAAGAATTTAAGGAGAGAGGACTACTTTGAGGAGTTCTACCATCAAAGATTCATCATGAAAATCTTGTCTCGCCACATCAACAAATGAATTTAGGTTGAATTTTGACACCTTTGATTGCAGATTGGGGTAGAGACCTGCCTCGAAACGTTGAGACTTCATGGAGTCATCTGTGGCATACCCTGAATCATAAGGGACTATCACCACAAAGCTCTAGAAATATTCCAACACAGATATGTCACCCTACTATAGATAACACATCTCCATCCCCCTTCTCCACCTTTCCTTCTCAGAGAAATACTGATGAATGAACAAAGCCTTGAAAAACTCCCACATAAGATATTGAGAGGGCTTGTTCTGAGACACTGACATCCACCACATCCATGGTGAACCTTAAATCATGAATTTTGAAAACTTTACCTTCAATAACTCGGTCAACTGAATGAGGTTAAAGTCCCTTTCAATCTTCCGCATCCACTCCACTACTATGGAAGGGACAACTTGACCATAAAAGAGAGGTCTATATAGCTTCTGAAACTCAAGCATAAAATCCTTAGGTTGATCAATCACACTATGATCACCTATCGAAGCTTCAAGGAGACAACCGATAGACAAGAAAAGTCAAGAACCCAATCAAGGGCAACTCAGTAAATAAAATCCTCAAAATCAAACACCGCATAAGTGACATGATCTAAACACAAGAAAACAAGCTATCATAACATAAAAACTTTCATTTTTGAAAACATATTTAATTTAAAATAAGACTGGTGGGTTAAACCATTACCATTGGTATTCTTTAGAGTCTCAATCACATGCATGTTTTTTTCCACTCCGGGCATCCATCCACTATACCAAACATCCTTTCATATTCCAACATACCACAATGCATGTGCAAAGCCCTAGGAATGCCAAGGCCAAAACAAAACAACTTGATTTTCCAAAAAAAATCATTCATACCATTTACTTCAAAACAATCCCAAAATTAAACATGTCATTTCAAACAACCATTTTTCAAAAACCAATTTTTATGATTAAAACAACTTTCAGAAGTTGGAGGGGACCCAAAACAATTCAAAAAGGGAACTAGTGTTAGTGGGTGACTTAGCCATATGGTTGGTGGCCATATGCCAAACACGTCACTGAAACAAGGAACCTTTTAGAACCATGACCCTAGATCCACATGGATTTCCAAGATGTGCGGCTCATGAGGAATATTAGTACAAATACCTTTGTTGTATCCCAATAAAAAAACATACCCTAAAACCCAAAAGAAACTAAGTAAACTGGACTTTCCATGGAAAACCGAGGATTAGAACGAGAAAGAGTTCGCGAATATCTTCCCGCACCTACCCCTCGAGTCCCAAAAATACTACTAATTCTACCTTAACATTCCAAAATAACAAAGGGTTCTCTAAAAAGAGAGGTCCGATAAGATCCAACCTCCCTATGATACCATTTTCTCATGAACCAACTCAGGTCGAACTTGAACCGGTCAACCGAGGTGATCTACAACAAGGCCTGAGAGGTGTTCCCAATCCTCCCGGACTGGCGACAAGTGCATGGTCATTGATAAAGTGATGATGGGAATGATTTCTCCCAATATAAATAAATAAAAGCAGTGGAAAAATAATAAAGAGTACCTCAAAATAAGTAAACCAAAATACCCACTAAAAAAGAACTAAGGAAGACAAAACTAACCGAACTTGACATCTGAATTAACTCCGCATGACCCCGAAAGTCACTCTTCTAGTCAACAATCAAGAATTTCCCAAGGTGAAGGCACCCAAGCTGGAACTCGTACAATAACTAAAAATAAAAACAAACTATAGGCATGAGTATAAAACTCAGTAGGCTATCCTGATATACTATTTCCCAATGCACTACCTTTAAAAATTAGAAAAATCCATTCTATGTTTTAACTAAAATATATTAAAGTATGAATTTATACAATTGTTACTAAAAATCAAAGTACAATCCATTTCCCTTAATCCTTTGAAAAAAACCAGATTTCAACCTTAGGTTTTTCCATGCTATTTCAAGGGGAAAGTAATGATTTCATTTAAAAATAGAAACTAAAGAGTTTGAAACACATTTTATTTTTAAAAAAAATTCATAGGAGATAGGGAACCAAAATTTAACTTTTCCGGAAAAACACAACATAAGTGTACCAAGGCAGATATAGCAAGGGCAATATAAATTGGTGTGCAAGTATCTCAGCAACAGTTCAATATCTAAAAGTCACTAGGCATAGGCGAACCCAGGAGATTGAGAATAATCCAGATAACACTAATACCTTTGACCCCATCTATAGTAGAATTCCACATACAATGAAATCTAATGATCCATATGATCATCCACCCTTTCTCAGGATAGGATGAGGGAAAATCCCATAGAAATGAACCCACACATATCCACCTACTATGGTCCACTAGTCAGTTCCATGACCTACTAGTGTATTACTCATCTCAGATAATTCCCTCAAAATTCCAGGTTCCAATGTCTCAGGTATTAAAGAGGGTGAGCCATAATATTCCTCCGAGCATAAAATCACAACATATATTTATAGTAATAACCAGAGAAGGCCACACCTCATGTCTCCCTAAGGTCTACTCTCATTCCTTAAAATAAATAGATTACAAACGGTTCCCAACAGAGGAACCTAAATAATGGAACCTGGGGATTCCACACTAAGGACATCCCAACCATTCCATATTTTCAAGGCATGAGGATCAACCAATGGAGGTCTTCATAACAAGCACTTCTCCTTATTTTCACATAGTGGCCTAACGAGCCCTTAAACATTCTATAAAATCATTCTTTACCCAAGATGCAAACCAATTTCTAAAGTGGTGAACGACACACCATTTACCATATAAAAGAACTTTTAAAACACCTTCAAAACATTTTTGGCACACTTTCAAACAAAAAACAAATATTTGTGAAAATGCCAACCGAGCTACAATTCTTTATCACAAAACAAACCAATTTTTAAAAATATAAATTCACACTTCACTTAGCATAAATCATTTGAAACCTTTTCAAGAACCCCAAAATCCATTATTTCACAAGAAAAACATTTATTATCAAAGAAAAAATACTTTGGAAATCCATAAAAGACCCCAAAACATAATTTTTCATGCTACCAACACTTTAACCAAAAAAAATTATATCACTTTTAACACATAAAATCCAGAAGGGTACCATTCTGAAGACAAAACATGCAATGCTTAGAAAATAATTTCAAAGGACACTCAAAAAGTCATA
This sequence comes from Viscum album, assembly GCA_963277665.1. NCBI lineage: Eukaryota > Viridiplantae > Streptophyta > Magnoliopsida > Santalales > Viscaceae > Viscum > Viscum album. The sequence goes on from OY728161.1 coordinate 1,838,616,011, forward strand.
AAACATCAATTTTCATGTCAGGAACATATTTAAAATGCTCAAATAGGTTATAAATATCATAAATTAGGTGAGAAAAAACAAAACATTTAATTAAACAACTAGCGTGCACAACTATAACCGAACAATACCATTTTCATAAAACAAGGACTGAAATACAAGTTTTCCAAACCAAATAAATTAACCAAATGTTGCCCAATAATAATTAAAACCTAGATAAAGGGAGAAAAAAAGGAAATATATGAAATTAAAATTATAAATCCAACCGCAATAGGAACCCACATTCAGTGTGTGCTATTTCACAAAACAAAATCAAATATCACCAAACAAGCTTAGAGTAATGTTTGCGCACAAAATAAATTTAAAAAAAAGATTGAAATTAGTAGATATTAATATTATACGGTGAGAAAAACATAAAATTGATGATTCTTAAATTAACAAGCCCAAGTACATGAGAATCCTACCTCAAATCCGTGGCGCGATGAAAACATCCACTCGGAAACACCCAACGCGGGTCTTAAAATATCAAACCTAATAAGAACAACCACTAATCAACAAACTAACCCTTAAATAAACAAAAAACCTATCACAAAAAAGGATAATTAGAAAAATTGAGGATACCGGTGGTGTGTAGGTGGAGATGGTTGCCACATGAGTCTAGGGCAGTGCCGGTTGGGGATGGCCTTTTCGTGTCCCACAAGGAGGGTCAGTCGGGAGTGGCTGTGTGCACCAGTAAATGGGTTGCCAGAAAGAGGAATCAAAGAGGAGGAGAAGGGTGGCAGTTCCCTATGCAAGGAGGTGTTCAAACGTGGTTCAACACTATAATGGGTCGTAGTTGGCTAGCTGAGAGGGCAGAGGGGTTGCGCTGGTACACCGAGCATGAGAGGCCAAGTTGGCCAGAGACGAGTAGCGCACCAAACGTGGAAACCGACTGGGATAGGGGGTTCGCTAGGTGGAGGGAGATGGAAATGGGATAGGTTGCACAGAAGGAATTAGAGGAAAGGAGGGGAGATGGGGCTTAGGACAATGTGTTGGCTGAGAGGCCGGCGACACAACACACGACGAGGAGGGAAGAGGTTGACAACTCGGCACGCAACGGTGAGGGAGGAGGCTGGGAGGTCGGCGGATGGCCTACTTGCATGTAGCCAGGGGAAAGGGGGGTGGGTGGGTAGCATGAAGGTGGGGTAGATTTTAGGGTTTTATTTTTTTTCTCTTATTAAAACCATACCATTTAAATAATAATAATAATAATATTAATAATAATAGTAATAATAATAGTAATACTTAATAATACTAATGTATAATGATAATAATAAAAAAAATAAAAGTACTCATATTATTTCAATAGTAATAAAATTATTAACATAATAAAAATTTTAAACGACAAAACAATTAATGCGTGTTTAAAAAAATTATATTTTAATTTTAATTTTCAGAAGATGAACGGGATGCACAATTACCTGGGTAGAGCCGTGCAGGGTTTCCAAAATGCGCTCCGCTTGTGCGCCCAATGACGTCAACTAAAAATGTTCAGTTTTTAATATAAACTCAAAATTTTTTTCCGGGACTCAAACCAAACCCCATCAAAAAAATGTTAAGTTAGAAAATAATTAAACTAATTAAACACAAGGGTTGGGGTGTGACAATAGTGCTAAAAAAAGCACTATTAAGGGACCATTTTAACAATGTTTTTTTAGTATTGTTAAAGGGTTCCTTAAAATTTTTTTTAGCGCTGATAAAAGTTTCAGGCTTTAAACCATACTTCAATTATCAACAATTTTTTTGCACTGATAAAGGCCTTTTCTATCACTTTTAAAAGAATTTTTTGTAGTAGTTGATAGAGATCTTAAAAGGGAGACATCATGATTGATGATTGGTAACTATTATTATATAAAAATTCCACCTACCCAAGATGGATGTACTAAGAGACTCCAAATTCTGTCATTCCCACATGAATTATATCTTCTAGAATGAAAATTTACCATTATGTCTGACCATCCATTTGAAGATGGTATACCATGCTGAGGTTTAATTGTGACCCCATTACCTTTTTAACACCTTAACATAATCAAGAAGTGAAATGGGGGTCACTATCTAGGATGATAACCAATGATACACCATGAAGCATCACAATCTCTTGGACATACAGTCTACCTATGTAGAGACCCAAATCTTAACGTACATGAACATTACATTAATTTTGTGGAATACTTAGTACATAACAAAAAACACACACACAAGGATCGTAATAGTTTAGTGTCTTTGGAAACTCGGAACGTAATCTTCTAATAGTGGTGAAAGATCTTCAATATCTCCCATAAAGATCTTTTTTTTCTAAAACCTTTCTTTATATCCTGGGGAAAAGAAAACATAAAAGGGTGAGCTCAAATGCTCAGCAAGGGAAAATAAAGGAAATAAAAATCATATCATATCTATTTGAAAATCATATCCTGCAAAAGAGATCATAATATCTTAACATGGAATAAATCATAGAAGTGAAAATGAGATCCCCATAATCATAACATAAAACTTGAAACTTTGTGTCATGCACACATAATCATGGAAAATCATTTCTTGTTAGTCATGACTCATTGCCAAGACTATCTTAGTGGACAAAGTCCCTTTCTGAACCGAGTCACCCTCGTTCCAGTCCTGTTTCACTGAACCGGTATAACCTACCGTTCCAGCCATGTCTATCTCATGAGTTATAAAATCTTTACCCAATGCATTGGAGGGAGATATAGGTACCACCCATCTCATAATGATACCATTCTTATGTGTGCCACAAAATCATAAATCATACATCATTGCATAACCCATGTAATACAAATGGGAATCTTAAACATCATGACATCATAAAACAATTCATATAAGATAAAGGAATTCATAAAAATAATTCCATCACAACATAATCAAATCAATTTAATAATAGGGATAAAAACATAACCCTTTATTATCTTAGATGGAAAATAATTTTGATAAAACACTTGAACTCCACTCTTGAGGAAAATATCCTTTCTTCTTCAAAAACATTTTTCCTTTCTTAACATGTCATACAACTTTAAACAAAAAGGAGTTGATTAAAAATAAACTTGAAAACTTGTAAAGTAAGCTTCTTGGAAATAATGTTTTAAAAATCCATTCATGTCGTATAAGTTAAAAAAAACATTCTTCTCGTACTTTTGTCAGAAAAGTCAAAAAGTACCTCGTATGAAAAACGACAAAAGATTCCTTTCATATCTTTTACAAAAAACTCACCGAAGGGTAAAATTGGATATAAACTATTGTAGAAGGATATAAATATTACATATTGAAGAAACATGGATGTGGATGATAAAATACACCCCAGTAAATTCCAAAGTATAAACAATCTCAGATAAAAATGAGATTGTGATATTTCCCTTACCTTAGGTCTGATTTGCTTCGTAAGTGTCCGAAACTCCTGTATAATGATTTAAATAATGTAATTGACTTATTACAGAATCATATTCATTTTTATTATATCATATACGGTTCACTTATGACTTTATATTACCCGTTCTTTTGTAAATTCATGTTAAAGTAGCTTTTTGGGTAAAATCGTCTCATTTGTCGTTCGTGTTTTAACATGTAATTATTCATATGATTACTTAGATCATTATTACTTAATTATAGAATATAAAACATGATTAATATATAATATATATTCAGAATATACATATATATAATGGATCGATAAATGGAAAGAAATATACCGTTCATGGAGACGGTAGGTCGTACGTACGCATGAACGCTGTTTTGTTTTCGTTATTGAATTGAGTGGAATTTAGTAGATGACATACATATATATACACATAAATACTGTAGCTTTATAATGTCATATATTTCATTATTATTTCTTATATATACTTTATAATCATTCTTAAATGGTTAACATGGAGAATGAATCTCATCGCGTCGTGGAGACGGTAGTCCGTACGTACGCACGAGCGATGATATCATTTTCATAATTATTGAATAGAATTGGAGTGGATGATACAATATATCAGAATCAATATTATGTTCTAATAACTATGTATAGTTATTCTTTACACCATTATACCCATCCATGTAAGGTGGTGGTGAAAAATAGATTACACCACGGCGTGGAGACGGTATTCCGTACGTACGCACGCACGGTGATTTCTTTTTCCGTAGGATGGATAGATGGTGAAATAGGGTTGTTTCATACTTATAATAACATATCAGTATATGAGTGATACTGATGTTATTACTTCTCAATGAAACAACCTAACAAGAAGAAGTGGAAGAAGAAATAAAGATGAAAGAATCGGTAACGGACATTACCTCTTCTTTGAAGTGTTTCTTTGAGACCTCCTTTTAGGGCACTAAAATGGGTCTTTGAAGAAGACCAGAACCTCTAGGATGATACTAGGGAAGTGGAGAAGAGAATTTGGCAGGGGTTGGACGAGCTTGAAGGCTCAAAGTTGTGTGAGGAAGAGAGGGAGGAGGTGTCCTTTTATAAGGGAGGAGAGGAGCTCCTTTGGAATAACTAAAAATATTATTTTATTATAAAGTCAAGTTCGGTTTTAAATAGCTCCAAATTGATTTATTTCATGGCTAATGTGGGGATGGGTAGAAATACTCTCATCCAATAGAATTTAGACAAGTTTAGGTTCCTATTTTAACCTTATCATTTAGATTTAACATTAAGTTAAATAATTTTACTTTTACCGTGTCTTCTTGTGTTCTTACACTATAAGGTTAATAAACTTACTATAAGAAGACAAAAGAACCCCAAATTGTTTATAATTAATATATATAATCTTATCTAAGTCATTTGGATGATCCTTAGATTTTTAGGAATAAAATTACAATTAATAATATAATATTTGTTTTAAAAACTATCTTATGTCAATTTTGACACTATTTAGTAATTGATTTTTGTGAAAATCATAACAGAATGATAAGTTCGAAAAAAGTTAATTAAATCAATAATAACATGTCATATTAACCTAGAAAATTAGTGGAATTCATAAAAAGTCTCAAATTACATTTATTTTTGTGTTTATAACATCAATTATGTCAATATTTCATTAATAAAATAATTAGTGCATCATCATTGTGTCATAAATAAATTAAATTATTTAATGTCTAAAAATTACAAATAAAATACCATTATGTATGAAATCTTTTTATATTTCTAATGAATATTTATAGTCGAATTTATCTTATGTATAACCCCATATTAAAAATTATTTACTTATTAAACTTTGATTTTAACTATTTTAACCCTTCTTTAAATAAATTAATAATAAATGTCCTAATCTAATCCAAGTGGGACTAAATGGTCATATTTTATTCCTAAGTTTGTTTTTGGTCGAATTACACTTATCCAATAGAATTAGGACATGTTTTAGGGTAATAATAATATCATCTTTACCCTTAATTACCCTATTTACTTTTAACCGTGGTTAAAAAAAGTAAAAAGTTACTATTCACCAAAAATTATTTAATCTCATTGAACCACATTTTAGTCCTTGATATTAACCGTGTCTCTCGGATTTTTGAAATTCCACTCACAGAAGCGGTAAAATTAAGTTTTATGAAAAATTTAGTTTTTTAACTACCACTTAGTGGTTTCACTATTCATCAAAAATTAAAAGTTTTCAGAAAAATACCAAAATTTCACCCTAGGCTAATTTCGATATTCCGAATCCAAAAATGAAGTCCATTTTGAAAAATAAAATTTATAAAATTTCAAAAAGTGTTTATTACTATTCATAACGGCTAGTTTTAATAATATTTTAATAGCATATTGTTGTTTTGTGAAACTCGTTATTGCGTACTACACACGCTATCGAGGAAGGTCGCGATTGCGTGTAATGCAAGGCAAGTCAAGGATGTGTGTTGTGCAAGATCCTTTTGGTGTAGCATACAACACAAGACATTAAGGAAATTAAAAAGAATATTTTTCATAAAATCTTGGGGTGTTACATTCTACCCCCCTTAAAATGAATTTCGCCCTCGAAATTCATCGGGGTTATAAATGGTTTACTATTCGAATGTTTCTTTAATAGAAACCCACATCGTAAAAAGGAATACCAAAACCAATCTTTAAAAACTAAAGTATGAAACGTAACGGTTACCCAAATAAACTAATCACTGGGTTTCCACATAGGTGAAAATATGGATATGGAAGAAAAATCTAACCGTCATGTTCTGATGGAGAGTTGTAGAAAACATGGCTATGGTAAAGCCAACAATCACAAATCCATAAATTTGTGACGATCTAAGGTACCATCTGATTAATCAGATATAAGAGCACTAGGACAACATTTTTGGTTTTCAAGATCATTTCCCTAAAGTTGAAGAAATTGGAATTAGAAGAAATACTTTCATGATTTTGGTATAGTATCACCGTTTGTCGTTCTTTGGACAATTTCCACTTCATCGCTTCAAGAATAGAAGTTGAATTTTTCATTCGTGATGTGTTAGCAGATCATGTGATAGAATGATGAGTCATTCCATCTCTTTCAAACAAAAGGTTAGCAAAAGTTATAAGTCCATCTTATGGTTAATTGTATATGGTTCCAAAAATGAACTTATACTTCATATATCATACCACTTAATAAAATAAAAATAGTTTCTACTAAACAGGGACTTCCTGTAGGCCAATTGTAGGCGATAAAGGCCAGTCGCACTTCATTTGTGGGTTCGATTCCCACAGCCTTGTCCGACGCGATGGGCTGTCGCCCGTCCTGCAGGTTGTCCTTTTTCTAAAACTATATTACTATAACATCCCATCAATAATATCGAAAAAAAGTTATATCCTTAAACAAAACTAAATTTTGTCCAACATAATCCATTCCAATCTTTAGGCTTATCTAAAATACTTTGGTCCACTCTCATAACATAGTGAAAATGATTACCAGAGATTTAATACCATCGTTGATCCCCATATATCATAAGATATGTTTTGTTGGTCACATTTCAAACATTCAAAGTCCTTAATCATGTATTCTCTTGAATACCCATTGAACCTTATTGAAAACATGATTTCTGTTAAAAGTTAACACTTTCCTCATACCAAAATCCTCAAAATTCTATATACTCAAACCATGATATCACTTAGTCCTTATATCAATCATGAGCTCATGAATACTGTCAAACATTTCATTTTCTACTTATCCCTTCATTATGCGCATATCATCTATATTCCAAAAATATCTGAATATCCTTTAATGAATACTGGTACCATTAATCATGCACTTTCAAAACTCAAGGAAATACAACAGTGTAACAATCCTTAGATGTCTCTTTATTCCATAGTACCATGAGATTACTTATACAACATTACACTTGATAAACATGTAATCATTCCACTACATTCTTAAACCATTAACCGAGCATCAACAATTCTTTCATCTCACATATCATTTGTAGTATCTTCATCATCATTAACATAAATACTACCCATACGACCATACTGATTCTCTTCATGAGACTTTCCCTTAGGGCATTGGTTTGAATAATGCCCGTACATTCCACATTTAAAACATTTAACCATTGTTGATGTCGTAGTAATACCATTATCCTCATCCCTGGTGATAACTGAACCTTTTCCTTTGCACTTACTGGCTTTGTGTCCTTCTTTTCCACACCCAAAGCATCTTCCAGTTCCTTTGAAACATTCACCTTGATGCCTCTTCCCACATGATTTAAATAGGGGTAATTGAACTTTCTTTCCTCTAGGATCATCATGAAACTCCATCTTTCTCTTATTAGCCGAGTCAGGAAACTTACCAAATTTTACTTTATTGATCATATTATGAGATTTCTGATTCGGCATAATAATGATGATTGGACTTCCAAATCCCATTTCATTTGGTTGCTCATGAAAAATATCATTCCATTGTCCATCATATCCTCCATTATCGTGAATCACCTTGTTTCCAGCCATTTTCTAAAACCCAAAAAGAATAGTGTGAGAGGAAAAAATCATGCTAGGGAAAAAACATAATAAAGGGGGAGTACCTTCAATATCTAACATCTTAGGTTTAATTCTATGATCGTTAGCGTAATTCTAGTATGATAACCTATACGTATACTTAACCTTAGGGATATCCCTAGACATACCTTAGAAATATCTCTAGGGATCTCACTAACGTTTTCGCATCCTAGTTTCCAAAGGCTGACTAAACCTTTCCTCTGATACCAACTGTAGAGACCCAAAGCTTAACGTACATGAACACTACATTACTTTTGCGGAATACTTAGTACATAACAAAAAACACACACACAAGGATCGTAATAGTTTAGTGTCTTTGGAAACTCGGAACGTAATCTTCTAATCGTGGTGAAAGATCTTCAATATCTCCCATAAAGATCTTTTTTTTCTAAAACCTTTCTTTATATCCTGGGGAAAAGAAAACATAAAAGGGTGAGCTCAAATTCTCAGCAAGGGAAAATAAAGGAAATAAAAATCATATCATATCTTTTTGAAAATCATATCCTGCAAAAAAGATCATAATATCTTAACATGGAATAAATCATAGAAGTGAAAATGAGATCCCCATAATAATAAAATAAAACTTGAAACTTTGTGTCATGCACACATAATCATGGAAAATCATTTCTTGTTAGTCATGACTCATTGACAAGACTATCTTAGTGGACAAAGTCCCTTTCTGAACCGAGTCACCCTCGTTCCAGTCCTGTTTCACTGAACCGGTATAACCTACCGTTCCATCCATGTCTATCTCATGAGATATAAAATCTTTACCCAATGCATTGGAGGGAGATATAGGTCCCACCCATCTCATAATGATACCATTCTTATGTGTGCCACAAAATCATAAATCATACATCATTGCATAACCCATATAATACAAATGGGAATCTTAAACATCAGGACATCATAAAAAAATTCATATAAGATAAAGGAATTCATAAAAATAATTCCATCACAACATAATCAAATTAATTTAATAATAGGGATAAAAACACAACCCTTTATTATCTTAGATGGAAAATAATTTTTATAAAACACTTGAACTCCATTCTTGAGGAAAATATCCTTTCTTCTTCAAAAACATTTTTCCTTTCTTAACATGTCATACAACTTTAAACTAAAATGAGTTGATTAAAAATAAACTTGAAAACATGTAAAGTAATCTTCTTGGAAATAATGTTTTAAAAATCCATTCATGTCGTATAAGTTGAAAAAAACATTCTTCTCGTACTTTTGTCGGAAAAGTCAAAAAGTAACTCGTACGAAAAACGACAAAAGATTCCTTTCATATATTTTACAAAAAACTCAATGAAGGGTAAAATTGGATATAAACTATTGTAGAAGGATATAAATATTACATATTGAAGAAACATGGATGTGGATGATAAAATACACCCTAGTAAATTCCAAAGTATAAACAATCTCGGATAAAAATGAGATTGTGATATTTCCCTTACCTTAGGTCCGATTTGCTTCGTAAGTGTCCGAACCTCCTGTATAATGATTTAAATAATGTCATTGACTTATTACAGAATCATATTCATTGTTATTATATCATATACAGTTCACTTATGACTTTATATTACCCGTTCTTTTGTAAATTCATGTTAAAGTAGCGTTTTGGGTAAAATCGTCTCATTTGTCGTTCGTGTTTTAACTTGTAATTATTCATATGATTACTTAGATCATTATTAATTAATTATATAATATAAAAAATGATTTATATATAATATATATTCAGAATATACAAATATATAATGGATAGATAAATGGAAAGAAATACACCGTTCATGGAGACGGTAGGCCGTACGTACGCATGAACGCTGTTTTCTTTTCGTTATTGAATTGAGTGGAATTAAGTAGATGACATACATATATATACACATAAATCCAGTAGCTTTATAATGTCATATATTTCATTATTATTGCTTATATATACTTTATAATCATTCTTAAATGGTTAACATGGAGAATGAATCTCATCGCGTCGTGGAGACGGTAGTCCGTACGTACGCACGAGCGATGATATCATTTCCATAATTATTGAATAGAATTAGAGTGGATGATACAATATATCAGAATCAATATGATGTTCTAATAACTATTTATAGTTATTATTTACACCATTATACCCATCCATGTAAGGTGGTGGTGGAAAATAGATTACACCACGGCGTGGAGACGGTATTCCGTACGTACGCACGCGCGGTGATTTATTTTTCCGTAGGATGGATAGATGGTGAAATAGGGTTGTTTCATACTTATAATAACATATTAGTATATGAGTGATACTGATGTTATTACTTCATAATGAAACAACCTAATTAGAAGAAGTGGAAGAAGAAATAAAGATGAAAGAATCGGTAACGGACATTACCTCTTCTTTTTAGTGCTTCTTTGAGACCTCCTTTTAGGGCACTAAAATGGGTCTTTGAAGAAGACCAGAACCTCTAGGATGATACTAGGGAAGTGGAGAAGAGAATTTTGCAGGGGTTGGCCGAGATTGAAGGCTCAATGTTGTGTGAGGAAGAGAGGGAGGAGGTGCCCTTTTATAAGGGAGGAGAGGGGCACCTTTGGAATAACTAAAAATATTATTTTATTATAAAGTCAAGTTCGGTTTTAAATAGCTCAAAATTGATTTATTTCGTGGATAATGTGGGGATGGGTCGAAAGCCTCTCATCCAATAGAATTTAGACAAGTTTAGGTTCCTATTTTAACCTTATCATTTAGATTTAACATTAAGTTAAATAATTTTACTTTTACCGTGTCTTCTTGTGTTCTTACACTATAAGGTTAATAAACTTACTATAAGAAGCCAAACGAACCCCAAATTGTTTGTTATTAATATATATAACCTTATCTAAGTGATTTGGCCGATCCTTATATTTTTAGGAATAAAATTACAATTAATAATATAATATTTGTTTTAAAAACTATCTTATGTCAATTTTGACACTATTTAGTAATTGATTTTTGTGAAAATCATAACAGAATGATAAGTTCGGAAAAATTTAATTAAATAAATAATAACATGTCATATTAACCTATAAAATTAGTGTAATTCATAAAAAGTCTCAAATTACATTTATTTTGGTGTTTATAACATCAATTATGTCAATATTTCATTAATAAAATAATTACTGCATCATCATTGTGTCATAAATAAATAAAATTATTTAATGTCTAAAAATTAAAAATAAAATACCATTATGTAGGAAATCTTTTTATATTTCTAATGAATATTTATAGTCATATTTATCTTATGTATAACCCAATATTAAAAATTATTTACTTATTAAACTTTGATTTTAACTATTTTAACCCTTCTTTAAATAAATTAATAATAAATGTCCTAATCTAATCCAAGTGGGCCTAAATGGTCATATTTTATTCCTAAGTTTGTTTTTGGTCGAATTACACTTATCCAATAGAATTATGACATGTTTTAGGGTAATAATAATATCATCTTTACCCTTAATTACCCTATTTACTTTTAACCGTGGTTAAAAAAAGTAAAAAGTTACTATTCACCAAAAATTATTTTCATCTCATTGAACCACATTTTAGTCCTTGATATTAACCGTGTCTCTCGTATTTTCGAAATTCCACTCACAGAAGCGGTAAAATTAAGTTTTTTGAAAAATTCAGTTTTCTAACTACCACTTAGTGGTTTCACTATTCATCAAAAATTAAAAGTTTTCAGAAAAATACCAAAATTTCACCCTAGGATAATTTCGATATTCCGAATCCAAAAATGAAGTCCATTTTGAAAAATAAAATTTATAAAATTTCAAAAAGTGGTTATTACTATTCATAACGGCTAGTTTTAATAATATTTTAATAGCATATTGTTGTTTAGTGAAACTCATTATTGCGTACTACACACGCTATCGAGGATGGTCGCGATTGCGTGTAATGCAAGGAAAGTCAAGGATGTGTGTTGTGCAAGATCCTTTTGGTGTAGCATACAACACAAGAAATTAATGAAATTAAAAATAATATTTTTCATAAAATCTTGGGGTGTTACAACCTAGTTCCTCTACCTGAGTCAAATTCTTGATCAGGATGAAATGAGTGGATTTAGCCATATGGTCAATAAAAACCCAAATAGAATTCCTTCCCAAAGATATATGAGGCAAACCAATGATGAAGTCCATGTTAACCACATCAATCTTCTAGGTAGGAATGGGGAGTGAATGAAGTATACGTGAGGGCTTTTGGTGTTTTGACTTAATCTACTGACATGTACAACATCTAGATATGATGTCATCTATATCACATATCATACCTATCCACTAGAACTAGAAACACATGTCATAAAATATCTTGGTGGTTCTAGGATGAACAAACCATTGAGACCGGTGGCTATCTAGTATTATAACCTTCCTCAGGAATAATGGAAGAACAAAACTATCATTGAAGCAAACAATACCCTCAAAAGACATCGACCATCCTTCAAACTCATCCCCACAATTTAAAAACTAAAAGTAACACTAAAATAGATCATATTCAGGTTTATCTCCCTGGATCATTTTGAGAAGAGAGTGTGTCAATTTAATGTTAGTTAAGAACATACCTACAATATACTCATCAGATTCCAGATACATCTGAGCAAAAAGTACCATCAGAGTTTACTCATCATTAGACTCCTTTAGAGAATGAATCAATTTTTTTTCTTAAGGAGTCATCCACCAGAGTCACTTTACCTGGGGTATATAGAGTATCAATGTTAAAACTATGGAGGTTCTAGATCCATTGGAACTGTCTCATCTTAAGATCCTTTTAGAAGAATATATGGGCTTTGATTTTGTGGCCTGATCAGACCATGAATCTATCCCTAAAAATATAGAAAAACCAAAATCTGAAAGTATGAATCACCATCGATAGCTTGAGGTCATAGGTGGGGTAATTCATTTCATGTGGTTGGAGTTGGTGTGATCCATACACCAACTTGTGGTCACCCTGCATCATTGCGCAACCCAAACCCATTCCCTAAGTGTCATAATTAACCACACACCCCTTTCTAGCCTCGGGTGAAATCAAGATGGGGGTAGTAGTAGACCACCACTTGAGATATTAAAAGTATTTATAACACTATCAACTCTAGGGGAACTTAAAATATTTTGGGTGATATCTTTCATCGGTGAATCAATCCAATAAAAATATCTAACAAAATGTGTGAAATATATTGCAAGGACTATGAAGCTCCTAATCTCAAAGATATTCTATGGCTATTCCCATGACATAAGTACCATGTTTTTATCTATATGAACTAAACCCCCATATTTTGAGATCAAATACCCAAAAAAATTTACCTCTTGGATCCATAAACTACACTTTGAGAGATTAACATAAAGATGGAGATCCTAAAGCATGCCCAAAACAATTCTTAGATTTTGATTGCGCTCCTCTTTAGTTTCATCGTATACCAGGATGTCATCCACAAATACAAAGACCAAGGAGTCAAGTTATTTATGAAACACCTGGTTCATAAGGGCTATAAAAATCCCAGGTATATTCATGAGCCTAAATGGCATAACCAAATACTCTAAGTGTCCATAACTATTTCAGAAATATGTTTTAGGAATATAGGATTCTATTACCCTAACACAATGACACTTGGAATGCAGGTCAATCTAGAAAACCATATCCTCCCTTGATATGATCAAAGAGGTCATCGATGTGGGGTAATGAGTATTTATTCTTGATTTTGACCCTATTCAATTTTTGATAATCAATGTACAACTAGAGAGATCCATCATCCTTTTTGGAAAATAGTACTGGTGCAGCTTAAGGTGAGATAATTGGGAAAATGAATCCTTTGGATTCTAAATCATCTAGATATATCTTTAGTTCCCTTAAATCTCTAGGGGCCATACAATACGAGGAAAGAGATATCAACCATTCCCCTCAGTTATAGATCTATTGTGAACTCCACATACCATTCCAGAGGTAACCCAAAAATTCCTTTGGAAACACCTTTGAGAAATAATCCACCATGTGAGGCAACCCATTATAAGAACCTTTCTCATAATATTTTAGAATAAGAGAAAATATGTAGAAAGTGGGGATGCCAAACCCTAGAAGTGGAGGTCAATATTTCCTTGAATGTGGATCCCATTCACCTTGGAGAACCCTATTACCCCCATCATGTTCCATAAAATTCACCACCATCAATAAAAATCTATATGTGCCTTGAATTACACTATCCAACCCATTACTAGGATCACATGAAAGAATTACTTTTATAGAACAATAAAATCCCATTCCATCCTGACCTCTGAATGGGTAATAACACAAGATGAACATCTAAGACCCTGTTTATTCATATTTATAAGAGGTGTAATTAACTCCATTGAATAAGGCATAAGTTCATCATAATATTCAAAGATTAAACAATGATATTAGATTTAACATAATTAGAAGCACCTATACCAAATAAAGAAACAACTGGATGATGTAATGAAAATAGTACGTCAAACTATTATAGGAACTGTATCTGATTCCATAGACATCAGATCAATAGCATGAAGGCACCCGATATTTGTATGATCTTGGGAGAGAGTACTAAATTGTGGTTTTACCTTAAGATGAATCTTTTTAATTAAAGGATTCAGACTTCCCACCATGAACCCTAAAATGAGAACCCACAACTTTGGATGGATCTGGCTAATCCATCATTACCCTAGAAACTAAAGAGACTACACCACTTTAATATTGGGGAACATTTCTAAAAAATCATTGTAGGTGACCCATGTGTTAAAACCGATGGAATTAACTGGGTTTAGCTAAACATGCATTCTGTACGTTTCTAGGGGTTCCATATTAATGGAAAATGACTGAACCACCACCATTGGTTGCTGATGAAGGTAGGTGGGATGGATATCTAGAGCTACTACCATACTTCATCTCCTGATCATCATAATTACTCTTTTTATCAGACATTACTACCCCATGTTAGCCCATATCAAAAACCATTCTAGAAAAACCATATTTACCTACCCATTAAATCTCTAACATCATATCTCAATCGACAATATCTATATACATATTCAACTTGAACAATAAGCTCTATTATTGAATATCTGAATGTATACACATCTCAAACTGTTCAGCCTTCATCTGTTCATTTGAAACTACCTTGGGAGAAAAATAGACTAACTCTATAAAAATATTAACATACTCCATCATAGATCCTTCTCCCTGATGGAATTCCAAAAAATCTTGGGTTTTACAAATATCTAAAGTCTTAGGGTAGTATTTATCATTAAATAAATCATTTAAATCATTCCTTCCCATTACCTCATGCTTCCTTACTTGAAACAATAACTCATACCACTTGAGACGAGGACCTTCCAACATAAACGAGGTACACCTCACTTTGTGATAGCCTTAGGAGTCTGGAGGAACCTAAAGATCCTATAATTTTTTTTCAGTCCCTTGTACCACTTCCTAGTGATCTATAATTCACCAGAAGGAAAGGGGTTTATTCTTGAAGAGATCCTATGCCCTATATTTTTATGGTACTAGTTTGGTTTCATTATCTTGAGTAGGACCCAATACTGCTCCCTAATCCAAATCTCGGACATACCGAACCACCATATGAAGTAACCTTTGATAAATTTGTGAGGTAGAGGTCTCTATGGGTACTTTCCATGGCTACATTGGAAGTCTCTAGGAAGGTATTCTACTACATAGGTAAATAAACACAAGGGAAAATATCAACACATCATTCCATAGGAAATCAATAAATAATATAATTTAAACACTCTCAAGAATCAATAGTAAAACCATGAAAATCACAAATAAAAAGTTGTACCACACCAACCAACTTTAGTGTTCATGCTCAATTTGCAGCCAATGAATTACACCAGAAGTGGGAGTCAACCAATCCCATAAATCCCATGGTGAACCACAGTCCATTACAAGGTGTGTTTGTAATACACCCAACTCATAAATTGTTCATTAATCCCTAAAAATCATAGATCCTATATAGCTATAATTATCAAATATCATGACTTAAATAATAGAAAAACCTGGATGTCATACCATTATTTCATGAACTAGACTGGTCTTCCATCCATTTCGACTCTCGACCCAACCTATAGTAAGGACCAAAGGGAATTCTCAATCTCCATAGGCTGGAAACTAGTACTTGGGCATCGTGGAACTCCTTTGGGCATGGTTTTTCCCAAGATAAGAATATCCAACTTCATTACATTGTCCACATACATAAATACCAATAACCATAACATATGAAGAAAGAGAAGTGAACTAAAGACACAAGTTCATCATTTAACATTTACAACTAGATACAAAACAAACAAAAGGGTAGAGACTCAACTTCCTGAACAAAACCTCCATGTGATATGTAGGCTGACACCACTATTCCACCACCACCAACACCTACCCTAGAGAAAACTTCTAATAAGAGAAACTACCATCACTTCCATATAAGGACTTTCCTTTACTCAATTCAGATAGACAAAAGTGAACATACACCTGGTGGTGTATATTGGGTGTGAGATCAATTTCCCAATAGGATACAACCAATAAAGTTCTCTGTAACTTACATTAATAGTTAAATTAATATGTTGTTTTCAAAATAAATATAACAATATGTCTAAATTAAAAATTGGATTTATTTTTTTTGGGAAATAAAACCTGAAAATGATAATGAATAATGGGTAAAGATACAATTTAAACTCTCTCGATGATCCATAATAAGTTAGGTCCATTGGGTCCTAGGATCATCGTACCTTAGTGATCAATCTATATAGTCCTTTATAATAAATTATCTGCTTCAGAGGTCTTTTCTAAAGTTCAAGTGGTCCGAAAAGTATAACCATTCTTTTAGTTAGTGTTGTAGCGAAAAATTTATGGGGAACCCGAGTCATTTCCCTATTGACTCAACCAGTGTACTAGTCCTTATTAACCCACCTAGATACTTAGGGTTCCTAGGTTCTCTATACCATTTTCACATCAATTGAAACCCTTTGTGAAATCAAAAATCCATTTTACAAAATGTATACATTATAGAAACAATGATTAGAAAATTGGAAAACCATTTTTATTCCTTAAAAAAATATTTAAAAACACCATTTTCACCCACACACACAATTTTGAAATAATTTTAGAAACTAAATCTAGCATATTAAAATAATCAACTAATGGAATGGAATGAAAGAACATACCTTTTACTTGAAACAACCCAAATCTGGTTGGAAACCACAATCCACACCAAGAGAAGACCCTACGAAAGAAATAAAACACAAAATCAATCAAGATCCAACTCAAAGAAATTATATGAAACCCATTCTAGGTCACCATAACCATTGGAGAAAAGAAAAATCAAGGAATAAGGGAGAAGAATATTAGAGGAGAAGATAGGATGGACTTACTTAAGTATTTCTTGAATATTAAAGATCAAATCCACCTAAAAATAAATACATGAGGGAGTGAAAGAGAAGGGGTCATGTGTCGAGGTATGAAGATGATCAAATGTGATGAAGGATATGAGTTATAAGGTTAAAATATGAGAGGCGTAGAATAGTAATTTCTATATTTTTAATAATTTGTAAGGTCGCACAATCTACAAGACCATGGACCAACACTAATACACATCTATCCAAGAGGAGGGGTAGTTTCATGGTTTTCCTAGGAGGGGTTCGCACCCATGAACCTAGAGGTGCATCATGGAAAATGCAATTTTCTAGGTCACACAGTTATCATTGGGAGGGGTGAACACCCATGTGCCTAGATGTGCAGTTTGAATAGTTCCACTATCTGGGTCACACTATTAGCACTGGGAGGGGCACATTCCCTTGTTCCTAGCCATGTTTCCATGGAAGTTCCACGATCTGGGTTATACAATTAGCACTGGGATGGCACAAAATTTCCCCTAACCATGCACTGATAAGATTCTTTCTTCCATCCACCCAAAAAACAACATTTTTCTTAAAAACACATGGAAAATCCATGTAACACTAGTAAAAACAAAAATAAAATAGAAAATTACTCAAAATAACACTACATATGTGACATGGATGATTCGAAAAATATCATCATGAATCTCCAGTTTGATGGTACCAACTCCAAAAATATTCAAGGTGTGATCATTCCCTATGTACAAAAGTCCTTCTTGTATAGTTTCATAATGATCAAAATAGTATCATTGAGATTTCATGGGTGATGTTTATCGTGAGTTGATTATCCTTACATTGTTGAGATGCTGTCTACCTCTAGTAGTTGTCACTGCTTCATTGACTATAATGTATCCACTTCCAGATTTACTCACCAAATTTCCTTTCATGTCATGATTTGGGATCCCCATAGAACCATCATCACACCTACTAGTCTTATGCTAATTTTCTATCAGAATTTACATTTATACAATACTACATACATATTTTTTAGAAACAAAAATTATTCCCATTGGATTTTTTGAGCACTAATTTTATCTCCATTTGGATGTTCCATCAATATAGAACCACCATTTTTTCACAATGGTGTATTTAATAATCGTAATAAATTATTTTTGATATGAAAGATCAACTACAGTTGTAATAATATAACATAATTAAATTTTTGAGAAATATTAATACCCAAAAAAGTGAACATCATCGATCCAAAACCTTCCTTTGATACCAATTTTTGGGATTGAAAAATTATTAAACCACTACTGGAGTGTTAACTATGAGATAAAATAAAGTGGGAAAATCTGAAAAAAATTCCACCATATGTAATGCGAAAAAGGACTTGAAAAGAAAGGGGTAAAAAACCATGGGAAAATAGTAGGATCACTATAAGTAAATTTGGGTATATACACAATCTAACTATTAAAATAATAATAACTTCAATTATATCTCTTTAAAAATAGAGAAATATTACTCATAAAATACCACACAAAAACTGATGGAAATTATTGATTGAGGAGAAAATTTTTGTTGAGAAAACTGGGGTAATCCACTGCCTTTTATAGACAAGAATCACCCCCTACTACCTTCCTCAATTGGTTAGTTAGTGGGGTTGTCCACCCACCACATCTACTACAGGTTCCCCCTTAGAAAAATCAAGGGGCAACCACTGTCTATAGAAAAAAAATTCTGACATAGATGATGACATACAAGTAGTTGGGGTGCAACACATGTTTGGAGGAGACAATAGTTGATGACAGTGACAGTGTGGTGGTTTTTGGTCCAAAATAAGACAGTCCTGCACGGTTAGTTATTGGAGATGAAGAATCCTTACACACAACGATTAGGGAAGGAGTGTAAGAGGGGTTCATAAAAATGAATAAAATAAAGTAAATAAATGAGCAATAAAATATTAAAGGAATAAAAGGATACATAATTAGGAGAGGGTAGTTTTTTATTTAGTTTTTAGAATTTATATTTTTTTTAAAAAAATAAGATAGGGGTTTTTTTGGTTAAGAGAATAGGCTGCAAGATACATGAACCTCATTCATACATGTTTCTCTAGTGTAGAAGCATAAATGTGGTTTACACTTCTTTTCTTTAGTATAAATAGTTTGAACCTCATTCACGCTTCCTATGATTTCCCCACACAAGAGGGGCGAATGGGGTTCATGATTTTTTTTAAATTGTAACTTAATTATTTAATTTGGTTTTATTATATATAAAATAATTAATTAATAATGTAATTAATTTTTTTTATAATTAATTATATAATAAGTAAAATGTAATTAAGTAAAGAATCACATAATAAATAATATATAATTAATTAAATAATTATATATAACTAATACATTAGTAAGTAATTAAAATATTTATGATTATTAGTTATTATTAATAAAATAACTTTAAGTAGTAATTAAGAAGGTATTTAAAAATATATTATTTAATATATATTAAACATGAGATATAATATTTATTGTTTATTGTTAATTTGTAACTAAAATTATTAGTTAATTTTTTAAATAATTATTAATATATAATTTATATATTTAATAAATATATAATATGATATATTAACATATCTTAATTAATATATTATTAATAATTTTTGCTATAATTTTTATTAAAAAATTAATATATTAATATATATAATTAGTTATTAGTAATTATTTTATAGATTATTAATTTGTAGCACATAATTATTTACTACTAATTATTAGTAATGTATGCTTTAATAGTTATTATTATAATTAATAATAATATATCTCTTGTATATATCTTCTCATTTCCACCTCGCCTTTCTTTTGTATATATTTTTTATTTTAATAAACGGGTTAGGGATTTGAACTTGCCTAAGACTTTTAAATTAACAAAAATAATAATATATTGAAAAATAATGTAATTATTAATTATTAATTATACTATGAATTATTAATTATGTAATTACTAATGTAATTAAATATATATACTATTATATTAATAATTACTAATTATATTATTTATATAAATTTAAATTAGTTAGTTTTAAGTAAATTTTAAGTAAATATTAATTATTTCTTAATAATAATAACACCCATAGTTATTTATTATGTTAACTAATTATAATATACATAAAAATGATAATTTAAAAAACATATAACATCAATTTCAGTGAAAAATTTATAAACAACAAGAAAAGTATCACTTCAGTCATCCTCGCTCTTCAGATTCTCCTCTATACCACAACCTAGGTTTTAGATAATACATTTACAATGTGTATGTCAATTTGTATTCTATGGTGTATGCACCTCCAATGTATTATTTGCTATAGCTGCTTCCACATTATCCATTATGATAGGTAGTGAATCCAAAGTCTCCTCACCTGTACCCTGTCCTGGTTGGATTTAAAGTGATTGCTGGATTGAAATCTTTCTCACATAGGAAGAAGATGTTTTTTGTGTAATTGGTATCCCATAACTGGGAAAAAATTTCGATTGAAAGACACTCCATTTACAAGTAAAAAGAGCTACATAATATGAAAATGTAAGGGAATGTGAATAAAAATCACTAGAATATGCATCTTGAACCTATGTAGGTATAGCCTTTAGCTATGGATCATATAAGATAGGAAATGGATGAACATCTGGCTGATCATGTTTTACATGCTCACCATGTTCCACATCATCACATGGATAATCCAAAAAAGGCTCATCTCCCTTTGACACATCAATATCAAGATCATCACCCTCAACATTTCTTGACACATCAAAGAGAAACTCATAATAAATCACATCCATGGGAAGAAGTAGATCTATCACTACTCCGTGGAAATAGGCCTATTCAAATATGCCTCCCTCTGTGGGATCTGTGTTGTGAATTAGTTGTGCGATATGAGAATTCTAAAAAAATAAATAATGAAATTTACTAAAGTTAATAAAAAATATGTTCAAAAGTAGAAAGAAGACTTATTGCTAACTGATGATAGATTTCTCCATGTCGTGTAAGATATATCAATGTGGTCATGCACTACTAGAACCCATAATCTAACCAATATAATATATGAAAAAATATCGTGACCTACCCTCTTAATTGTGACCCCTATCATCTGTCCCACATCTCAATATAATGTGCATGATATAACCTCCAGTAGAAGTCACAATCCCCTAACACATTTAGTGAATGAAGTGAAGACAACTAAGTTGGTGGTGTGGGGATGGGATGATGGAAGCTTAACTGCCCCATTACTCTATAAATTTGGTGCCACTCGACAATGTGAAAATTTATAAGAGGTGTGATGCATGTGATGAAAACAAGAATTATCGTACAGTAAGGTGGGATACTCTGGAGAAAAAACCAAACATATGATATCCATGAAACCAAGAATATCAGAAAAATGAATATTTAGTTAATAAATGAAATAATATACACCAAAAATAAATTAAGAGGCATGATAAAATTGATACATCCTCGACTATGAACGTTATCTCTCCCTATAGTGGATGACAAGTTTGTGTCTCAGACCTCTATCTATATACAAGGGATCCAATGAGTTAGTGATAAATGAAGGTGAAATCGAACATTTCTACACCATAAAATCCTTCACGTCGAAGATGTGTGATCATGGAAATAGGGGGTTAAACATGATGGAAGTGCTATGAACTCAATACACTTAGAGTAAGAACAAGATTCCCCTGTAAGACAAGATGAGAAATATTCCTATCTAGGAAGGTGAGAAAATAATCCCCCACCATATCAATATTTGATATATTCACTACTATTTATAGGTCGTGTAATACATTTCTTAAAATAATATTTTATAAATAAAAGTAATAAAATGATATACATATTCATAACTCGTAATGGAATATGATAAAATATATTTTATCTAAAAAAAGGTATGGTAAATTAATCTATTTATATATATAAATATATTAATTTTTTTGAATACAACATATCAATTTTTGAATGTTATAAAAAAATTCAAACACTGAATGTTCTTGAAATTCAATTTGGGGAATAAGTAGTGTTTTTTGATGAAGAGTTTGTTTTTAATAATAATTCAGATATAAACATGCCAATTCTTGAGCTGGTATACAAAGTTGAAATTGAAAGACTTTATGTGGACATATTTCACCTTTATGAAGGAAGATATTATCTTTATAAAATTTTATTTTACATATATGAATCTTATCAAATTTTATGTTTACCTTTACTCAAAGTAAGCTCTAACTTTACATGATATTCTTTGTATTTTAAAAATTAACTATAATTATCTATTTCAATAACATTTTAATAAATAGATTTACTATAAGACAAAATGATATGTTTGTATTATTTTACTAATTTTTAAAATAAATATATTTTTTATTCTTTAAAATTATAAATTATCTTACAATATTCTCAAATAATAAACTATCATGAAATAACGAAATACATTCTGGTTATAAAAGTATACATAATTACATTTTTGGCATATTGTAAAAGAAAAAATATTGTGTACAATAATATTTTTACACAATAATGATAAAATATATAGATACTATAAATGATGTTGTGAAGTGGATCTCCCTCCTACCACACTAGGTCATTTTTATGAGTATGACCCGCAATACGACATATACTACATCGTAGTCACACTTCTCATTCCTTAGGTAAGTTCATCCTTTTCTAATACTAGTAAACTTTGGCCTCCCATGGAGATGAAACATGGTAATACCAGGGATCAAATTTTTTTAATCAAAATGCGAGGTAAAATTATTAAAATCAATAACAGGCATCTAATAAACACTATTGCAGTCAAACAGAGTTCTTAAGAGATATATTAGACTGATAAAGGGTTCCTAAGTTAAGTTCACCGATCCACAATATAATTTGACATGTGCACATGTATAACTAAATTCCAAGAAAGAACTACAACCACAATACCTATTCTCTAATAATACCACTAACACCTGTCCACTATTTCCCCTGAGTGGGTTCTAGTAATTGGTTACCTCAAAGCAGCTCCCTACATAATGAAAGCGTCAAACATGAAATGATGACATGTCTTGTAATATATTGTCAATATATCTTTACAAATTGTAACCAAAGTGAATCCCCTATTGTATCCATTAATAATATTGTTGGATGCATTCAAAAAATTACTTCACACAGTGATAGAATATCTCCTATACTAAGTACTTGATCGTTAGTTTAGGAACACCCTTGAAGATTCCATTTATGCACTCCATAATATTAGTGGCCATATGGCCATATCCCTTACCTCTATCATGTTATAATGACCATTTTTCCTTCAGAATATGCATCATATAACGATATAAATATTGATTATAACTTCGGACTCCTTCGACCCACTCATCAAATATTCCATATTGTGGTTTTTATGCTAAAAGAAGAAGACATCATTGCATTTAAAATAGTAAAAAAATTATTCAAATATAAATTAGTTTAAAGAAACATACCCAATTTTATGATCTTCTTATTTATTGAATCATATTTGAAATGCCTGTGGAAATTAATGAAAATATGTCCTATTGAATATCAATGATAACAATTAGGTTCTTACCATGAAAACTCATCACTTTTAATAGCCTCTATTATCACTTGATGCTAATCAGATGTCAAGAAAACTCCTTTTATTTTCATAACACGTATGCATATATAAGTCAATAAGAAACTCTATATATTAATGTTATCATTTTAAAAAATAGATAATGCCACTGGGAGAAGGGTATGTTTACTATCCCATGATGTAGAAATGAGTAATACAACTATATAATTTATATAAATAAAAATTACATCAACCTGAAAAAATTGTTTATAATAAGGAAATACAGAGACACATGGATAATATACCCATAATAAACTATATAACTTCGCCTTTGTTTGATTAACCCAATAATTATGGGACACATACTCAATAGTGTTAATATGAGAAACAACCAGATTGTTGAGAGACAATAACCCCATTAACTATGACAAAACTGTATATGATTCATTCCATTACACTTCATTGTTGTAGTATATAGACACATACATGATTACCTAGAAATAAAATTTTGTAGATCATTATATATATCTATAGAGAATCCTAAAGTGATCAACATTTTTAATCAAATAAAATTTAAAAAATGATGAATTATCTTGAGACTTTTTATATGGATTGGTTTACCCTTAATCAATAAAACAACTAAAAATTTGGGGGGGGACGCCATGAGCCTCCATTATCTCAGATTTTAGCATACTCCAATCTTCTTTTAGTAATGGGGTATAAATGTAGCATCAAACATTAGTGCCTCATAAATAGCCTCCTTTTATTATAATAATACTCAAATGAAAGTGAATAAGGGTTTAGGTATTTAGGATACATAATATTTTACTATAGATATATATGAACTTACATTATTATATAGGGATATGACACACAAGTTATCAAAGAAAAAATAAAATAAAATTATTATAAATTATGTAACCATATACAAAATAATTACACATTCAATTACAATCATGCATTAGTCAGTCATCTCAAGATCAATCATCACTCAGTAATCTTACCATTTTTAAGGGAATTTATTATATTATAATTACAATATATATTTTGCAAAATATTTTTAAATATAATTATATTTATTTGTAAGTAATTATATAAGTTAAAAATAAATATTAAAACTTTTCATGTTAATAATAATAATATATATACATATATCTAATTAATTATTTAAATAAGAAATAATTTTTTTAAAATTTTTAATGATTATAATAATATATTATAACTTTACTTAAAATTTTATATGATAAATGAAATGCACACAAAAATATATATATTAATACCAATAGTTTTAAATAACAATGAATTGATGGGAATTTTTCTATGGATTGTGTCATTAATCAATAAACCAACCCAAACTGAGGGGGAAACTCATGGAGCCTCCTTTTTCTCATATTTTAGCATCCGTCAATATTCTTTTATTTGTGGTGTATAAATCCAACATCGAACATCAACACCTCCTATAGAGACTCCTTTTATTACAATAATTATCACATGTAAGTGAGGGGTTATAGGGTTTTGGGATACATAATATTTTACTACAGAAACGCATGCCCTTATATCCTTAGAGGGAGGGATGAAACGTAGGTCATAAGTGAAGAAAAAAATTCAATTATTTTAAATTATATAACTAATTTCAAAATAGTTATGACATATAATTTGAATCATCATTAGTCGGTCATCTCAAGACCAATCATCAATGAATACTCTAACTAAGTATTTTTTAGGATTGTACTGCATATAATAAATATATTATAATAATATTTTTCATATAATTATATATATTACTAAACAACTATTACATTAATGGTACAATTATATATATATATATATATATTATTCAATTAACATCCTATTTAAAATTTAAATATGATAAATTTTATAAAATATATATATATATAATCATATTCAAATAAAGTTAATACTATTTTAAATAAAATATTTTTAATAATATAAATTTTAAAAAATATTTAGTTAGAGTTGTTTTAGTTATTTATGTATTCAATAGTATATTGAAAATTTATTTTATTTTAAATTTAATCTATAATATTATATATACTTATGAATATAATTAAATTTAATTATTAATATTCTAAATTATAATTACACAAATACAATTTGGAAACCAATTATAATTTTATAAATATAAATCATTTTATTTTATGCATAATTAATCATAATATTATATGTATATTATTATTTTTAGAATATTATTATTAATAGTATTTTTTGATGTAATTAAATAAAATTACATTATTCACATTTATATAACCAATAATATGTTGTCACCTTATTTTAATTTGAATGCAACAAATACATTTATATATATAATTTTTTCAAGTAATTATATTTCCAAAAATATAAATACTTTCATTTTATACATAATTACTTATAATTTTTATTATTTATAATTAATATTTTTTTTTAAAAATATTATTACTAGTTTTTTTAATTTCATTATTGATAGTTATAATACATATATACATATATATAATATTATATTGTAAATTTAATTAAATTTATATATGAAAAAATAATAAATATATATAATTATATTCAAATAAAGTGAATAATATTTTTTATAAAATATTACTAGTAATATAATTATTTAAAAATATTTAGACAGAATAATTTTATTTATCTAATTATATATTGAAAATATATCTTAATATAAATATAATTTATAATATTGTATTTATATATAAATATATATAAATATAATTATTAATATTCTAAATTATAATTATACATATACATTTTTGTATGCAACTATATTTTCCTAAATATATATAATATTATTTTATTCCTAATCACTCATAATTCAACAGAATTTAAATTATATTAACCTCATATTTCAATTTCCTATATCATTCAAATAATCTAAATCATACATATAATATATAAATTAAATTATACATTCATACAATTTAAATAAATTAATTAATCAAACAAAATAAATAAAACAATTATAAAAAACTATTTTTTAAAATTTATCTCCCGAAGGCTACAAATAAAATCTTAAGAAAGAGAAAAACTATTTTTGAGATCCTCAATGTAAATTCAGATGGTGGAATGGGAGAAAAGAGGTGGGGGCAGGTGGCCTTTTTATAATTTTTTCTAGAGGGAACTGTGAACCCCTTTCAGGCCTCCTGTTTTTGAGTTGCACTGGAAGAGTGAACATGTTTTACACTTCTATTATGGTGCTAGAAGAAGCGTGAACCCCATTCACAATTCCTTTTCAAAAGAAGCTGTATGAAAATTGTTCAGGCATCTTCGACCTATTTTAAAAGAATATAAACAACTATAACATATTTAAAAAAAATGAAAATTATAAAACCTAAATTAAAAAAACACTCAAGGGAGGGAGGCATAGAAAGGGTGGTGTCCATATGAATTTCCCTCCTTATATAAATTTTATATATTTAATATAACAACAAAACAACAACAACAACAACAATAAAAACAATAACAACAACAACAACAACAATAATCATAATATTCCTTGTTTCAGATGTATCTTTTTTGAACAATGTTGAATTAAAAATTAATTAGGGGAATCACTAATTAGTCAATGATATGGATGATTCTCGACCAATATTTTGTAATTAACCTAGATTGTGGTGTGGGCCATAGGCCTCTTCATGTAACATCTCTCATATTTAATAATATGATATACATAATTTTCATATGATGCCTATTAATAATAAATTAATAGCTCATCATGATTATTTTTCCACATATATCAGAGAACTATGGTATTTTTGTTCATACAACATCATTTTTGAGGTGATATAGGCTCATATATAATTTATCTCCATAGGGTGGATGATGGGGTTCATGTGCGCTCATCAGAGAGTTTATGCGATTCAGATTTGGGTATATGAGTAGTCATTTATGATTATTTTCACACATAAAACATGACTCTGGCCTTCAATTCGATATTCAAAACACAACATGGAGTGGTGAAATTAGGCATCTCCCTTTATGGATGGTTGGTTTTTTTTAGGGTCTGAGTATGATCATCAGAGTGTTCTATGTTTGGTATTACCCTAGAAGATGGACTGGTTAGGGAATAGATCCCCAATATCCTACATTTTGGTAGATTTGATTCTCCCCATATTAATTTAGATTACGGGTCCTATATCTATAGAGTCAATAATCCCCCATAACCATCTAAGGTCCAAGACCTCTATCTGTGGAATTGTTACTCCCTCATCTAGAGATCTAATGGAGTGTGTGTCCCTCACTGGGGTTGGTATTAGCTATACTAAGTATAAACATTGATACCCCACTATATATCTCATGAGGTTAATTAGGTTATTATTTAAGATATATAATCAATGGTTCAATATTGATGTACCAAAGGATTTGGTGCTCCCTCATCTGGTGAGCATGATTTAGAAATGTGAAATCTCCCCTTTATGGGTTATAATGATGACATGACTATTAAAAGTCCAATAAGCATAGATTTCCTTATGACTTGTGGTTCCTTATCACCCAGGGTTTTCTAAGGAGATATGATGTTGCAACTAACTAATGACTTCAGACTTTATGGAATCTTCTACATTCCAAGAACCTCTAGTTACTCATGTGATATGGATTTTGATGATTTAAGCTAATATGAATTGGATTACTTTTCTCCCCAGAGCCTTCTAGTGTTTGGGAATATCTGGATTATTCATACTTTAAATCCATTTCATTACTCATTAGTATCAGAGCTTTGAGTTGACTTATTTTTTTGGTTTTCCCTATTCATCCTTCTCTTGGTTACCTCTCATATAAGTTATTTTGGTGACTTGTTGTTTTGTGTTTTATTTATGTTTTTCCAAGTTTCCTTTTAGGTATGTTTATAATCACCCCTGAACAGAACTTTTTCCCACACATATTGTTTTAGTTTATATGGAGAACAGTTTTGGAGATATCCTGGGTGGTGTAGAGTTGGCGTAGATTATTTGGGGATGGTACCCAGTGATGCTTGGTGATTCATTTTTAGAGAATTGTGATACATGATGGTGACGGTGATCAATGCAATTAGAGTGGTCCAATAGTAGTTGTAACATTGAGCGGTTTATCAATGCTTTTCTTTTCATATGCTTATTATATATATCCTTCCCCTTGTATTTATTATGTTGGTTTCACTTGTACTTATTATCACATGCATGCGTTATATACAGTTCAACTGATTATTATATATAATACTAATGGTTTTTTATATTATGTATTAAATATACGTATATAGTTTAGGTTGAAAGAGGATAAAGCCTCCCATACTATCAGATATGCCTACTCAGTGCTAGTCACTATCCCCTATCCTATTAGATGAGGGATTTGGTGACATTCTTGGCTTACTACCAGCCCAGGTAGGATCCCGGTGAGCCAAGTCATGTTAGAGTGGTATCAGAGTGGGTCTATCACAGGGAAGGTGTTAGAGTTAGTAGTAATGTTAGAACTAGTTTGAGAATTATATTAATGATGTTAAGGGGGTCTTATGTTCTGTTATTTGGTAAGGGAGACCTTCATAGGCACAATGAACGATTTATCCTTTCACAAGGACTCTAGTAACCTGATAGTTTACCCATATATATATGGACTCATTATGGGGTACACCTATTATTAGTACACACATCTTATAGTGGTTAATTATTGTTTTCCATGTCCTTCTCATGTTATATAATTTAAAAATGCTCCAATTATTATGGGTTAACCCTATCTAATGAATGGATCTAACCACTGATAGACAGATTGTATATAGGGGTAGGGTCATGATGATCCCATGCTGGTAGTTGTCCCTCTTTGTAATAGTTAGTGATAAATGAGGCATTTTTTTTGAAACTCAT
This sequence comes from Viscum album, assembly GCA_963277665.1. Taxonomy (NCBI): domain Eukaryota; kingdom Viridiplantae; phylum Streptophyta; class Magnoliopsida; order Santalales; family Viscaceae; genus Viscum; species Viscum album. The sequence continues at coordinate 1,838,645,781 of OY728161.1, forward strand.
TTGATGGATAGAATTTCCAAGTTATTAAAGGCAGTCTCTCTCATCCTTTTATTCTTGGTATAGTTTTTTATTACACAAAGAATGGTAGTTCTTTTTGGGTTGGATGATACTACCTACAGACCAACTGTTTTTCATTCATTTTATGGTAGAGGAATTATGAGTTTGTGAGTAATGGTTAATCCTCAGGTGATATAGGGTTTAAAGGAATTTGAGACTCACATTTCCAATTGGTTTATACTTTTACTTACTAGATATTGATTAAATCTTCAAGATTACTATACAAAAAGGTTATATATTGGTGGATGAAGTTTTCTCAAACTTGCGGAAAGTATTCAACATCATGGAATATGTTTGAGGTGTTTTATGGGATAGAGTTATATCATAGGATGTGGAACCTTATATATGGTAGCAGACCATTTCCAAGTACCTTTCCCAAACCATGGATCCCATGAGGTTTTTCCCTATATTTGTTTGGTGGTGGAATTTTTTTGAGTTGAACGATTCAAGAAGAGACCCCATAGAAGGAATTATGGAGTTGTGGATATGATTTCATGACACAACACCTATTTAAGAGTCCCCTAATGAGAATTGGATGATTTAGGTTTTTTTCTTAGTGAATATACTCGATCTTGGGATCAAGAAAGTGTTTATACTACTGGTATCTAGTGGTACCATGGACAAACCTTCCATGTGAGTGGGTGTGTATAAATATGAGATCTTCTTATTTAATATGGTGTCTTAAAAAGAATTATTTTTAGTTAATAATTTTATTTGGAAATGATCCCATGGTGTGAGAGTAGTTAGATATAGACGATACATTGTTCCACTACCATTAGCACTACCTTAGACTAGTTCCTGCTAGGCATGGAGTGATGATTTTTAGAGAAGTAGAATTATTTGTATGATAGATGGATATGGCGGGGCATCATTAGGTGTAGTTACAAGTATGAATCATGTATTTTATTTATAGAACTTTATATTGGATGATAGTGACACTGTATAATCATCATACATCATATGTTTTGGATCTTTATATTATAGTGGAACCCCTAGATAGACCTTGGTCATTTTAAAGATTTTCCTCTAATGGTGACTTTCATTCACTCACACTTTCTGGTAAAGTAAGTATTTTATTATTGGAGAAAGTGGTATCCTTAGAAAAATTCTCATGGTATGAGGTTTAGTGGTTTCTATCTTAGGCATGGATTGGTTATCCGATGCTTGTTTTCTATGGTGATGGTTTTTTGTGAGATCAGAGTAGCATAGTTGGGGCATGGTGGTCAGTACTTATAATGAAGAAATTTGTATATGGATGGAAGAGGAGGAACTTGAGTATCATGTTTTTAGGTTTTTATGTTTATCATGGAGAGGGGGATGTTACTCATATTTGGTTAAAGGTGGTGTCTGTATACTCTTCCTTTCTGTGTGAGAGGTCTGCTATTATGATGTTGACACAATGGTCTTGTGGGGCCATGAAATTATGAGGTGGTATACCTAAAGTGTTTTCCTAATGGTGGTGAGTATGGTAACAACTTCCCCTAGTGGTAGGTGTTTCTTCCCTTGGTTTTTAATTTATGTGTTACGAGGATCAACCTAAGTGGATACCACACATGAAGAGTAAAACCCTTAATACGAGGCATCTAGTGGATCTTTATGGGTGTGTTTATCTCATAGAAACTTTTTTATGCAGTGGAGGAAGAGGATTTTTCTCAATAGGTTGTGGTGTTTAGTCAATTTTTCAAGTGTTATCTTAAAGTATTAGGTTGACATAGTAGGGTCACCTAAGCGGTTAGCACCATCCGATTTAGATTATGGTGGATTGGTAGATTTTTCCACTGAAAGGGAAATGATGTGTCATTAAGTGGTTGAATTTTTTTTGTGTTTTGACTATGGTTCTCATCAGTAGATTTCATGAAATATTGATGAAAATAAAACCAGTTTAACTTCAATAGTGGGTGAAATCATATTTTTGATCATGGTGTAGTTGAGGGGTTTCCCATAATTGTTAGTGTAAATGTTTTAGAGAATGGAACATGTTACTCTTTTTCCAAAATCTAGTGAAATGGTTCTAGTTTTATAATTGAAAAAAATATGATGGAGAAACTGATGTGAGTCCATACATTCATACTTCTTTTCAACCCTTATAGTGTCAATTTAGAATTTGTTAATGTTTTTAATGATGTTTAGGGAAAATATGGGTTGTCCTATACAACAACCAATATGGTCACTCTTTAAAGGTGTCAATAGAAGAGTTACCACTAGCGACAATGTAACATCACAACACTTTCTTTCTAGTATAATACAAGGTTTATTTTAGCTCTTCTTGTTTTTCATATTGATCTATGGTTGTTACTATTGATTATTGGTTGCTTCATCTTGTTTCTATTCTTTGAGGGGTCGGGGGTGTATCTTTGATACTAGTTTGAGAGGTCGAAGAGTGATATGATGGTTTATCCAAGAGTGGTTTCCAACATATATATATGAAAAATTCTACAAGTGGCCCATCAGATCACCAGTGAGGCCTGATGTGACCTACCGTCCAGCTGTTCGGAGGCTATAAGTAGGGATTTCCAACCTGAAGTCCACTAGCTAGCCAGTGGAAGTATAGAAGAATGTAGTTCCTCTAGGAAATCCTTTGTCCAGCTAGTGTAACTCTATTGGATAGTCGGTTGGGTTCTCAGAGCTGCAGGTATTCTTCATAGCACCACCAGTTAGCTAGTGGCCACCATTGACTAACCGATGATTCTAATATAGGTGAATTTTAGATGGGTAGTATTGTAATTATATTCTCACAACCTCCATTATATTTTTTAACCATCTCCCTCAAGCCTAATTCAGTACCTATGACCATAGAAACTCTCTTAATGTGATTTTTTACCTTGTAACCTAAAACTTCATGGATTGAAGTGACATTTGAAGCATGTGATATCTTCAAGTAAGTGTTTCCATGATCTAATTATAAATTTTGATTTCCTCATATCTATCCTTATTTTTGTGTGGGATATCCTTATGTTAATTATTGAACCCGATCTTGATTTTTGATTTATCTTTATAGGATTAATTTTTGGATAATTATATCCCTTAATCTCTCTTTGGGTGTTAATATTGTGTTGGGTGTTTTATGATACCTTAATTGAGTTAGGTGGTTTCATAAGGTAATTCCAATTACATAAATACTTAGTTTCTTTTTTATTTGAAATGTATTTCCAATTTATTTTGAAAGCATGATTTGAGACTTTTTATAAATGATATGAGAATGGAATGGTGTGTGTGATGAAATCTCTTTAAAAATGGATATTGAAATAAAGTGTGTATTTCCAAAAATTGTTCTGGATTTGAGATGAATAATTTTAATAATGAATTAAATTATTCTTTAGAAATGAAGCCATAGAATGTTTTGTTAAATGAGATTTTTTAAAATTCATGAGTTTTTATGAAACCTTTTGATTTTGGGTTTGGAAATGGTATGAAATGTATAAAAACTTGTTTTGGGGCTATATGAATGATTACTGGAAAACTGATTGAGATGATTGATTTTCCCCATGATTGTTTTTTTGAAGCACATGAGATACTAGGTAGTTTGGTGGTTATTCTAGGAAAACAATTCTAGGAATATATTACCTCTACTTATACATGGATTTATGATGAAATTGACGAAAACTTTAATGAGGGTAGGGAGTTCATTCTTTGGGGTGGAATTATATTCCCCTAGGTCTAAAATCTAGGGAAGTGTGTTCACTTGGAGCCATATTTTTTTCACTGATATGTGTGAGGATCATTGAAACATGATCTAACTAATCCCAAGACTTATAACCATTTTTCTATGATTAAAAATTATTTTTACATGATAATGTTTATAAATTGATTAATTCATGTCTGTTTGATTGAGATTCTGATCTATGATTATTTTTAATGGAAATTATTATTTATACCTGATTTATAATTCCCAGTGAAATGATTTAAAAAGTATGTTTTGTTATGAATTGTGAAAATATTACCATTACATGTTTTATTTTAAATTGATAATATTTGATTTATTTTTTATTTATTTCTTATGGAATGCTTGGTGGGATCCTTCTAGGATAGTGTTTATCACACCCTGGTTTTTTTCCTTTGGTAATTTGTATAATTCATTTTTTCAGGTCTTGTAAAATAGAAATAACTACTTCCAGGTGGTGGGTGTTATTGATAGTGGGACCTCAGGAGTTGGTAGTGAAAAGATGAGTATGTGATCCACTTGTTATGAGAGGACCTTATGATTATGTATTCTTTAGGTTTTGTGATTGTCTTTAAATATTTTCTATTTTGTGGTACTTTACTCTTGATTATTTTTTTGGTATATATACTATTTTTGGGTTCTTATATGATTCTTTTTTTATTTGATTATCCCTGTAGCAAAATAGTTCCCTCTTGATCATTTTTAATTCTTAGAATCTAGTCACCAGATTTTTGGGATCAAGAACACCCTTTAGGTCATGTTAGATTGATCTAGGTAATTATTTTGTGGTTCAGCTAGATAGGTTTATGGTAACTTTTTATCAAAGGAGGTATTTCCCTTTCTTGGATCTTAATATGTTGTTTGGGATATCATAGTAGATTGGAGAGAGGATATTTGGGACTTTAGGGGTAGGTTATGAGAAAGTTCCTGGACATATCTCATCACAATGAGCATTAAATTACCATGATAGGTTGGTAAAAAGTTTCTTTGGGGAGTTGTTTGAACTGATTCTATATTTTTATCAATTTTGATATGAGATTTTGTGTTTATAAAATGTGTTATAATCAATATATTTGATGTTATTATGCATCTTGATTGATGTATTTTTATTGTATATTGGTGTTTTTTAGTACCATTTCCCCAAGAATATGTCTATTCAAATATTAAGAGGGTGCTGCTGATGAACTTTAGTAAGTGAACCCTAAAACTAAAAATAAAAAATTAGAGATAATAGTGTGCATAGTTTAAGCTATGGGATAAGGAGCCACACCTATTACCATTAAATATCTAGGGGTGAAATTCTAAGGTCATGAGAAGAGTAATTGAGTTCAGAAGTTTCTTCATTAGAAAATGAAAACTCGTAGGGAGTCTTTCTTGTCCTATGCAGCTATAAAAATTTTATAATTTATAAAACTCAAAAAATATAAGTAGAATGGTAGTAATTAGAAATAATGAGTGTTGAACCCACAAGGATGGTCCATATTCCCTAAATTAATTAAAGGAATTTAAATTGAAATTTTTTGATTGGTTGGAGAGAGATAGAGAGAGAAAAGTGAAAACTAATTTGGGTTTGAAGTCAAATGATGGGGTATACCAGGTCTAGTAATTTTGAGGTTCTAGTGCTAGGCAATCAATTAATTTTGAGTTCATTAATAATTAGGTATTAGAATTGGGTCTTCAAGGATCCTTGGTCTAGGTACCCTACACTATCCTATAATCAAATTGTTAGAATGGTCAACTACTAGGTTCAATGACATAAATAGGAAATGAAAAACCTTATTTGAACATAAACACAGTGGTCAAAACAATTTCCATATAAAAACCAAGGTAATTAACTGATGAAATAAAATAAAAACTTCTTATATTTAAAACAATGGTCATAAAATGCAAAAATAAGAAGAATTGGAATTTATAAATAGAATTGAAACAATACAAAACATGTAAAGAAAATTGAAATATTCCTTAACATCACTCCTCACAACAAATACACCACCAAACATTGGAATAAATACTATCTCATGTAAAAAATGATAAGGAATAGAAGCATGGATACCCAAAGAATAATGGAAATGAAAAATTGTAGCAGGAGTAGGGATCTATAGGGTGTTCATGTCTTTTTCTCTCGTCTATATATCTCTATGTTTTCCAAGATCCCTCAAATGTGTGAGGCCGGTGCTAGATAAATAGGATTCCATGTCAAATCATCATATATGGCATGAGTATATTCACATTTTTTGTGGGTTCATATCATTAATAGAGTAAATATAATGAAATGAGTGATGGTTGGGGCTTCACTAAATTAATTAATGGAATTTAAAATGAAATTGTTTGATTAGTTAGTGAGAGAGAGAGAGAGAAGTGTAAAAAGATTTGGATTTGAATCCAAATTATAGGGAATTCCATGTCCAGTTATTTTTAGATGGATTCAATTAATTTTGGGTTTATTCATAGTTTGGTGTCAAAATTGGCTCTTTTGTGATCCTTGGTTTGGGCACCCTATTCTAATCTTGTAATCACACCATTGGAATAGTGAAATACTAGATTCAATCATAGAACTGGGAAACCCAAAACCTTATTTAAACAAAACCACCCTGGGATATGTAATGGTCATATGAAAAATAGGTAAATTAATTGATACAATAGAATAAAAAAAATCCTTAGACCACATAAAATGATCATTTAATATAATAATAATAAGAATTGGAATCGAGAAATAGAGTTTCAAAAACCCAAAACTTAAAAATAAAATAATAGTAATATTTAATAGTACTTCCCCCCTAAAATCAAATCACCAAACAAAAAAATAATTACTGACTTATGCTAAACACTATGAGGACTAGAATTATGGATTCATATAGAATAATGGAAGAAAAAATAGTAAAAGTGGTAAGGAACTGCTATGGCGTGCTTGTCTCTAACCATCTTCTTTGTATCTCCCTCATTTTATGAGTTCCTTCGAAGGTGTGTGGATGATGATGAATAAATATGATTCTATGCCAAAGCCTCATATCTAAAAGGATATGATTCACATTTTTCAGTGAGTTCACATTATTAATGGAGTACAATTTTTTAAATGAGAGATAGTGGTGACTTTAATAAATCTTCTTCTCCAATTTAACTTACGACATGTAAATGTCTATAGGACATGAATCTCATTTTCACGAGATGTAAATGCAAATATTTATTTAGTATAAGTCTTCCAGAGTTTTATTCTCTCAAGAAAATGATGATGTGTATGAATCTTATGATGTGAAAATATTTTTCTCTAGGTTTTGTAGTCTACTCTAGATCTATGTGATTTAGGATTCCGACTTCTATATTCTAGTGTCACATTACGCTGCTTCGCATCATGATGTGAAGTGTATTTTAGATCCTAAATTACCAAATTTTGTTCCTTTTCCTAATACTATTGGTATCCTTCCATAAATTAAAAAAAGTTAAAGAGTCCAAATATTAGTAATAATATCAATTATATTACAAAAATAAATGTATTAAAACACTCTAAAATATATGAATGAAATACACATATAAAATACGTCCACACTTGTATTCATACTTGTACTCAAGGATAGAATATCAAAATTCTACAAAGTACTTTCACCTTACCATTATTTTAATTCAATGTAAACAAAATAAATTGAAAATACAGGAAATTAAATATTCAAGAATCATATAGGAAAATTAATCAACACCTCATTTTTCAAAGAAATATGTCAATCAAGTGTTTTACTTTTATTATTTTGAAACAGCCAAGTTTTTTCATTCTTTCATTTTTCATTTTTAATTTATTGTTAATATGTATTCCATTTCTAATTTACCATGATTATATTTTTTTGATCCTCCTTAGGGTTCGATTTTAAATAGTGTTCAACATATACCTCATGAATATGTCACTTACCATTATCTTATAACTCATTTAATATCTCCAGCATGTCAATAAAAAATCATAGTTAATCATGAGAGATTAACCATTTGGTATCAAACGACTCTGAGGCTTTGTGGAGGTAGTTAAATGAGGTAAAATAAAATCTCAAAAAGTAGTTTTAACTCTAAATAATAATACATGATATCAAATAATAAGATCAATAAAAATATCCCTTTACAAATTTCATCTCTCTATTACCCCAAAAAATATCAAAGTTTACTCATTAAAAAAGTAATAATAATGAATGAATTAACCTCTATTTCTATATTATTATTATTGTTTTTGAAATCTATGCTTAAGAAATATCTCACATACACCACCTAACCACATATGATCAAAATATCATATGTCTCACAATCATTATTTTTGATCATACCTAGTCAAAACCCACTTTTAATTTTTTTACAAGAGAGGAGAATAATGATAAATTACGGAGAATGATACATGGACTCTCTAGAAAAAATAATAAAAACCAAGTAAAATCTCCTCAATGTAGTAAATCATGGCATACCATGGAAAATATCCCCCCACTCTTATAATTTTAAATATCATAAATTTTTTTAGAGGGAGTTAGGAATGTATAAAGTACGATTGTAACTCATTTCATTTCCTAAAAAGTCTACTCATTCGTTATATGAGATTAATAAGATTCAATACAAGGTTCATCCAAGGATAAAGGGTTAAATAAAATATGCCTTCTGTTCAGCCATATATTTGATAAGATTCCAATCATTTTCTAGAAGAGAACATGCTCGAGTCTGTCAAGAAATATACTATAGAAATAAATGGGAAATATTTTTTTATATAATGTCTCGAGAATGAGAAAAATAGTTGGGATAATCACTCATGGAAATATATACAGATAATTAAATAAATTAATGAAAATATGCAAAATTCAAAGAATAGAAAAATATCATAAAACTTTCTTTTACAAGAATTAATATGCCCCATAAATCATGATTTTCCAAATCCTAATCCACATGCTTATCCATACTAATTATTTTTCTCATTTTTTTCATTCAAATTTACTAAACAAGAAATTTAAAATAATGGAATGATAAGAATCCTAACTAGTTTATGTCACCAAGTGCAGTTGATTAAAGAAAGAATCAAATATGGGGCACACAATATTTAGTTCAAAGCTCTAAATAGATTAAAAGTGGTGAATAGATTACAAAATTACCAAATTGAAATGCTTACTCTCCTTTGAATGATGCTTTGAACATGGTTATTTGGGTTCTTCCAACACCATATTCACAATATATATGGCTGTCACGATATATATTCCCAGTATTTCGTGATATGAATTGTGTTCACAATGTGAGTTTGTACTATAATGTCTTTTTATGAATCATGCTACTTAATTATAGTGTCTTCATGATCCTATAAATTAAAAACACATAAGTGAAAGTAAAATACATAAGTAATAGAATTTCGAAATATTTGGGGGAGATTTCAAGAACCTAAATACAAAATATAAAAAAATAAAAATCCTAAAAACTCAGGTTGCCTCCTGGAAGTGAATTTATTTAAGACCATTGTCTAGACCTTACCTACTTTAGATTATGCTCAAGTGATAGATGGTTGAAACGTTTTTACCAAGACAGGATCCATGAATGGTCTTAGTTGTGTCCTATATATATAGGTAGGCCCCTTTCCTTCCTCTTTAAGTAGATTAACTCTTCTTGGTGGTAGCACCTAGTCGATTTCTGTTGGTTCGATCTATTATTTTTCACTAATCCAAAAAGAACTAAATGAATGTTCATGTACTATCCATATGTTTTGGCCTTTTCAAATTGGGTGGATTCGATAACTCTTACAATGTCTTTGGTCTAACCTCTTAGTTTTTATTAATTATTCTTAATAATTTTATTTTAAGTATCCTCATTCATAATAGTATCTACCTTGTGTACATTTTCAACTTTATAGGTACCCTAAACTTTAGATATTTTGTATTTTTTTAAACCTATTATCCTCTCTCACATCATAGTTTTTAATTTCATTATGAATTTTGAAACTCACTTGTTTAATTCCCTCTCACAAACATAGATCGATGCTTTGCACATCGATCAACGCTCTTCCAGTTAATAAATATGGTCTCCCAAGGATAAGAGGTTACCTCTAATCTTCTATATCAATAAACAATAAGTATACAAGGAAGTAAAACTTATAAAATTTTATCATAATGTCTTCAATTGGTCCCCTTATAAATTTCACTACCGAATCTTCCATTTGAAGTGAAACTCATGTTGGTTTTAGGCCTTTTAGTCCCAAGATTTTGAAGTTGGTTTATGAAATGATATTAATGCTCAAATATAAATAACATAAAGTTGATTCAAATTTATTAGAATAAATAAATATAAGGATAAAAAAACTTCCTAGATCTTTTTTCTTCTTAGTTAAGTCCTTTGATACCACAACAGAACATTCTCTCGAGAGTGAACTTATTTTGATCATTTCCAAATTTTTTTTAATTACCAACTCTTGAATAAAATTTGAGTATTATAAAATATTTTCATGGGATTATACAAAATGAATATTAATTTTTAATTTTTTAAACTATTCAATAAATTTACCTCTTTTTTCATCCATCTTATCCTATTTCAGACCCTCTGGAAATGGTAGATGTATTTTACATAGTAGTGGTTCTTCCACTGCTTCTTATTCTTTTTATTTATCTTTATAATTCATTACCATATCTTCAACTTCCTTCTCATACTACTGTTCTAAAAATCTATTACTTGTCTTGGATTTTTCCTCAATGACATTTTTTCTTCTTAAAGTTATTATTTTCATATATGACCATGAATGCAATTTTGGGTTTTCCAATAAAAATCCTCTTGCCATCTCTCTTAGAAGCTCCATTTTTTGGCCAAATTGATGCTCTATATTTCTCAAAAAAACATTTTTTTTCATGGATTCTTACTCAATTTATTTGATTACATCTCCCATAGTGGTCATAAATGTGTCCAACGTTTCCCCTATGGTATGGATCTATCTTGAAAGTGAGGGACCCTGCAATGCTTGTTGCTGAAATCCACATAGTCTTTGTTGATACCCTTGGAATTATCATTGTTTCTTCCTATACCCCTAAAATTTATTATTTATATTATAATAAATATAATTTTCGTCTTTAGTATATATACCTTGAAGTTTATACTAATCTATTATCACGACCATCTTCCTAGTCATAGACCCATTTGAGAAGTAATTCATCTTTTCCCACCATGTTCACCCCTTTCCTTCTGGTGGTTTCTTTCTAGCACTAAAATTTGTTTTTGTCCATTTAATCCAAAATATTATTTATTTCCTTAGGTAATTTACACATTAGAGATCCTCCATATTCAACATCTATACTGAACATGTATTTAGGTGATAGAAATTTATAAAATTATTGGTTTAGCAACCAGATTTCAATACCATGATGAGATTATTTTTGAGTTAAATATTTGAATTTTTTCCATTCACTATAAAGGAAATATTCATCAAACTAATTTAAATTTTAAATTTATACCCTGATATTCATTGATTTAGATGGATGAAAGAACCAAGTTTGTAATTTTCTCACCAAATAATCCCATTTAGTGATGAAATGAGAATGGTGGCTTTGAATCCATTATCTAGAATTTTTTAAGTGAAAATATAAACAATATTAGCCAAACTAAATCAGTGGAAACATTATTGAATTTAAAAGTACTATAGAGTTCAAGAAAACTTCCTATATTCTTATTAAGATCCTCAAATGGTAGTCTGGAAAATTAGATTGAATTTGATATCAGTTGAATGAGAGCGTTCTTAATCTCAAACTGAGGTGAAATAACTGGTGGCACCATAATACAGGGATGAATGCCTATCCTTGAAGGTATTTTGTAATCCGTAAGTGAATTTATCTCTATTTTTAGTTGTAGAACTTATCTAGCCATACATTATTGTGTTCATTTTGCCACTTCTTTATCCTTTTGCTGCTAGTGTAAGGTCTTATCTAGCTCTGGGTCTTAGGTCAGATATTCTAATTTTCCTTTACTATGAGTGGAGTAGTGTGAAATATCTTTGGAAATGAAACAACATAATGGCATGAACAAGAAAAAAATTAATTTAACTCAAAAAATTATGTCAATTATTAATTAACATAATAATAACGACAGAAATCTCCAAAAATAATGCCAAAAATTTGAAAACTCAGGTAATTTTTAATTTACTTTGGGGATAAAGAAATTTAATAATTTATAAGACTCTAATAATCTAAATAAAATGGTATTAATTAGTAATTTCAAGTGTCAAACCCATAAAGACAGTTCATATGACCTAAATTATTTAAAGGAATTTAAAATAAAACTATTTAATTGGTTAAAGAGAGAGAAAAATAGAAAATAGATTTGGGTTTGAATGTAAAGACCCGTAAATTTCAAGGGAAATTTTTTTTCTTAATTTTCTTTGGAATTTTACGAGTTCGCAATTTCTGACGGCACCTGATTCCGAGGCCCAGTGTGACCAGAATCAATTTCCAAAGTTTAGCTCGGGTACATTCAGTGAACGAACGAGAAGGTTTTTCTAACTTTTGAAACGGTGCTCGGAATCGAAATCCGAGGGCACCGATGGAATCGCAGCGCCGGTAATTGCTTAGGAACACCTTTTCCGAAGTTACGTTTGATCGAGTGAGGTTTTTAAAAAAATGGGTTAACTAAGGAACGAAAAAAAAATTTGTGCAACAATTTTTATTTCTATTCTAAGTACATATAACCTATAAATGGTGGTTGGAGTGGGACCCACTACATTATAACACCACTAGGTAGGATATTAGTAAAGTGGGGCCGACACGATCCCCACCCCTTCAAATTCATTTAAACCTCCCATGTGCATTTAATTTTGTAACTCACCCACACCCCAATTTAATGGAAATTCAACCCTCAAAAATTAATTTGAATATTGAACGCTCTTCAATTATTTCAATTAATTGAATGAAATATTTTTGAATTTCAAATTAATGGCCTGTGTGTGTGTTAATAAAATAAGGCAATGGCTTATTTTATTTGGGGGTTGATTCGTTGTGCGGAAACAAGGAGAGGACTCTTGCGCTCTTGAGGAAAATCTTCTTCCTCGTCGAAGAACACGAAGAACACCGAGACTATGACGAAGAACCCCATCACCACAAGGGAATTGTCCTGCCATCTCCTCACCTCCCGCAGCAGGTGAGAGACACCTTCTTCAGAGAACGATTGACGCGCTGCATCCTTCTTCGGGCGAACACCGACGACGTATACGAAGCCTCGTTCCGCGATGCCATTTTCCGCAACGCCGTCTTCCGCGACGCCGTTTCTCCATGATGACCATCATTCGACAACTCCTTGAGGTAGGGGTTAACTTTTGTTCGTGAATATTATTTACCGTTCATTGTCTTTTATTTTGGACCACCTATTATCGTTATAACGGGAGGAGGTCGGACTACACGAACACGGCCGACCCTCCTCCCCCTTTGATGTTGTACTTGTTGTGGCATGAGCAAAGGCAGCGCGGTGCAATGACACCACGTGGAAGCAAGAGGAACGTGTGAAGAAGCGCGGTGCCGTCGCACCGCACCGTTGAGGCCGAACGAAGCCACAACCGGAGTCGGGCCACGACGAAGGGGCGTGGCGCTGCCGTGTCGCGTCACGCCGGTCGGACCATGGCCGTGGCTTTTGGCCGCGGCGGAGCAGGAGAGGGCGGCCGAAGCCACCAGTGCACAGGGGGCGGGACCGGTTGGTTCTGCGCGACACACTGGCCGGCCGTTACGGTCGACCACATCCGAAAACCGGGGGGTCGTAACCCCTGGATGGAAAAGGAGCGGACCTCATGTGGGGGCCACAGTTTCAAAACAGGGGGGCAGCGCGCCCCCCCTTCCGCGACAGCTCGGCCAGCGCCGAGCTGGCCACGTGGGCCACGCCCGCACCAGGACAACCGGTCGCCCAGGCCGGGCCGGGCCGCGCCGGCTGGAGCAGGCCGTGCCCACCTGGCCGAGCCGTGCCCTAATGGGCCAGACCCAGAAGCGGGTCGGGTCGACCCGGTTCGGGCCGACCCAGGGGGTCTTGGGCCGGGTTGGTCCGGGCCCAAAACCCCCTAAAACCGGACAGGTTCGTTTAAATGCCCGTAACTTGGGCTACAGACCTCCGATCGATGCACCGTCAGTTGCGATGCGATCCTTGGATCGAGGTGGTCGTTTTAGTATATTAAAATCAAGGTTTAGGAGAATTTTGGGTACGGACAGGTTGGTTCGAACATGAAACCAACCGAGCCCTCGGAGCGGAAATGCTTACAACTTGAGATCCGGACGTCCGATTGACGTGCCATCAACTTTGTTGGATTCCTATTAGTGAGACAGACCTTTTGGATTACTCTTCTCGAGGTCTGGATGTATTTGAAGTGCGGTCGGGTTGGTTTTGACTTAAAAACCAACCGGGCCCCTGGAACGAAAAAGACAATAACTCTCAGACCGTGCATCTGATTGACGCGCCATCTGTCTCGTTGAGTTCATTTTGCCGAGACGGAACTTTGGGATACATCAACTCCGGACTACGTGTCCGTTGATGTATCGACCCCCTTGGCTTGTGGAGCGGACCCTCCCAGAATCGAGCATGCTGTATGCGGAAACCCTAGAGCTGGCTGCAACTGCGACGACGATGACGACTGCACTGAAATCCTCCGTGGGTTCAGCAGCGATGAAAACTGCACTGAAATACTCCGTGGGTTTAGCAGCGATGAAGACCGTACTGAAATCCTCCGTGGGTTCGACGGCGATGCCTACTGTTCTTGTATCCTACGTGGGTCTGGCAGTACTACTGTTCTTGTATCCTACGTGGGTCTGACAGTGTTTGACTCTGTACTTGTATCCTACGTGGGTCTGGCAGAGTAGCTAGTCTTGTATCCTACGTGGCTCTGACAGCTTTGCTGGTTTAGTATCCTACGTGGGTCCCAACTCAAATGAATCAGTGGCTATATCTGATCATCTCTATCACCTTACGAAGAAGTATACCTGTGTGATCTGAGTCTTGAATTTCAATCATTATCTTCGATATGATTGACATTCTTTCTTTTGTGGATTGGGTTGTGCTTTCTTGTGTGGATTCGGTTGTACTATCCTGTGTGGACGTGATCAAACTTGGGCTCAGATGTTGGAGCAGAACTGGAATTGATGACTTAGGTGTATGTATGGGCATATACCTAAGTAGTGTTGGATGTTACTTCGTGATTGTATCTTTACTTTGTGGATTCTGGGAGACCTTCGGGGGTCTCGGGGTCCCTACTGAGTAGTTTATACTCACCCCTGCATGGGATATGCCCGCACTACGTTGTGTTGGATGCAGAAGACGGACAACGCTGATCGTGGTTGAGGCTTGTGGAGGAAGTCAGTACCTGGAGGTGGACCACTGGGCGGGACGTACACGGAGCGGACGGCTGGACCCGAAGAGTTGAGGAGGCTATCTGTACCCACCCTTCAGGTGGGACTTCTAGTGGACGGCTCAACGTTGCTTCTTTACTTTTAGTTGCTGTACTTTCTTTCCAGTTGTACTTACTTTTAGTTTGGGTTTGTATTCTGGACCATTTACTTTCCGCACTTACTATTGCACCCAGTTTACTTAGTGTTTACTTCAGCTTGCTTACTCTGGTGTCTGTTTACTTTATAAAGGCAATTCCTTCCCTTTTTATCGGGATTTACGCCTGGGTGCTAGTCTCTAGCCCCTGGCCTAAGGAAGGCGGGCTTGGGGTAGTCACGACATGGGTCCCGAGGACGGGTCGTGAAATTTTTTTGAATGATAGGGAATGCTATGTTTCGTGATTTTTAGGTTTTGTTCTAAGGATTCAACTAATTTTGGGTTTATTTGGAATTTTGTGTAATAATTGGGTCTTTTGGGATCCTTGGTCTGGGAAATCTTCACTAATATTGTAATTTTAACATTAGATTGGTCAAATATTAGGTTTGATTATAGAAATAGGTGATCCAAAATCATATTTAAACATAACCACACTGGGATACTAAATGTTCATATTAAAACCAAGGTAATTAATTGATGCAATAATATAAAAACTTCTTAGATTGCAAACGGTTTTCATGAATTAAGAAAAGAAGAAGAATTGAAATTTAGAAAAGATTTGCAACAATACAAAAATTGAAAATAAAATAAAAAATAATCCATAACTGTATTTCCACCTACAATCGTGTCACATGGCATAGAAATAACTACCACTACTGTAAAACTGGGTTTATCCAGCTCTAGGGCTTTAACAGTGCTATCTAAAAGGGATGTTAAATAACCCCTTTGTTAGCACTAAAAAAATGCTGTTAAAGGGGGTCTTTAGTAGCACTTTGTTTGAGCATTTTTAAAGGATTTTTATAGCGCTAAAAAAGTACTATTAAAGGGGTACCTTTATGAGTGCTTTTTCATAAGCACTCATAAAGACCCACCCTTTATCATTTCTTTTTAAAAAGTGCTAATAAATGGGGTCTTTTATCAGTGCTAATATATTTCTTTTAAAAAATATATTATTATATAAATATATTTATATTGATATAAATACAATATATATTTTTTAAAAATTGTTTTAGATAAGGTAAATAGGAATTTACACTTAATATATAAGATATTTAGTGAGAATTTATTATAAAATAATTTAAAAAATATTTTTAATTAATAATTGGGTTATTATTACCAAGTAATAGTCATTTAATATCAATTTTAAGATAAAAAATAAAAAATTAATAAAATATCTAAAATAAGTTGTAAACATAACTCAAACTTCAAACGACCATAACTTTTAATCCGGCTATCTATTTGGGCTCTACCACATATAAAATCATATCCCGTGATGATTTCTACGCACTAATGATTGAGAAAAACACTCTCTCACATTTTTTGAGGCTAAAAAGTCCTAGAAGGCCTCCAAAACTGAGTTTTTTAGTTGGTGTACCCCAATTTTGTAACATTCGATGAAATTTAAACCTTGTTTAAGGGGGAATTTTTACCTTTTTTTTAGTGGAGATTGAATTTATTCGCAGGTATTATATTCATTTTTATATTATGAATTTTATATTTTATCATTTTTCACAACATAATTTTCTTTATAAATAAATATATGCATGTTTTTTGTATTTAATTATAATAAATAACTCATATAAATACATATATTAACATATTTAAGTAAAAATGTTTATTCTAATTTATGAAAATAAATACATATTATAAAAATGTATTTAAAACAATATCTATCAATTTTTTACATTATACAAATATATTTATAATGTTTATATATACATATATGTTTGTATCAATAAACAGATATATATTTATATTATATTATAGTATATGTAAATGAATATAATATATAAAATATTTAAATAAATATAAATGTATATATATATATATGTCACACTTACAAATATATTTTATAAATGTATTTAAAATTAATTATATAAATATATAAATAAAAAAAATATTTGTAATAATATATGTAAGTATACACAAACATATATATATAGATAGAAATATCATTAAAAAAACTACAAAAGAACATAGTGTAGTGGTAAAGGCATTCCATCTTTGAAGGAGAGGTGTAGGGTTTGAATACAAGTGGGCACACATGAGGCTAGAAATTTACCAAGCGCTGATAAAAGGGATGGTGGGGGGAAATACTCCGATAAAGGTGGGGGAGCATTGTTAAATGTGTCATGGAAGTACTGAGAAAGGGGTCAGACTCATGGAAATTGAAAACAATATAATTTTATCATCACTTTTAAATTCCCCTTTAATAGTGCTAAGAAAAGAAATGTTAAAAGGTCCCTTTAACAATGATAAAAAAGAGCTATTAAAGGACCCCTTTAACATCGCTTTTTTAGCACTGATAAAGGCTTTGGGATTTTAACCAAGATCCAATTGTCAATTTTTTTTGCACTGATAAAGACCTATTCTAGCGCTATTAAAGGACTATTTTGTAGTAGTGTACTCTCTCATGCTAAACATGATGAGGATGAGTAGCATAGATAACTGAAGAAGAATGATAGTGAAAATGGTAGCGATAGTAGGGCTCCACAGTGATGTGAAAATCTTTGACCATCATTAGTGTATCTCATTATTTCCCAATATTAATCAAAGGTGTGTGACCAGTGTTGAATAAATAGGATTCCATGTCAAAGCCTCATATTTGGCGTGATGAGATTCGCATTTTTACTGGGTTCACATCATGAATGGAGTACAAGGAGTGGAGTGATTAACAGTAGAGGATTCACCGAATCTATTTCTCCTGTGAAACTCATTACATGTAAATATCAATAGGTCATGAATATAATTTTCATGGTATATAAAGGTGACTATTTATTCATAGGATTTATTCTGAGGTTTTATTCTCTCATGAAATTATTGATGTGTATGCATCTCAGGATGTGAAAATATCCTTTTCTAAGTTCTGTAGTCTACTCCAACTCCATATGATTTTGTTTTCTAGCTTAAATATTTTAGTGTGATGCCATACCACTTTACATCACAAAATGAAGTGTATTTTATCTCCTAAATCACCTCCTTTTATTCCTTTTACAAATATTGGTTATAACCAACCATAAATCTAAAAACAAGTTAAAAGTCTTAATACTATTAAGAATATAAATTATATTACACAAATTAATGTATTAAAACACCCTAAAATGTATGCATGAAATACACGTATTAGAAATAACCATATTTATAGGGAATGAACTATCCCCAGGTGGTGGATAATTAATTGAGGAATATTTGATGACTCATTGAGTTCTTGGAGATGTTAGATTTTGTTATAGTGAAGTGTGTCATCTTTTAGCATGAGAAGCCTAGAAGAAGATGGTGGGATACTATAGTTATGGGAAAGAGGAATAATGGATTGGAGTGGAAACACTTCAAGACACTTTTTACATAGAAATTATATCCAGAATCGATGGTGTTAGCTAAGTCCATGGAGTTTATCAACCTCCACCAAGGTGATCATATAGTGACCTGATACACCAATCGTTTTGCCTAACTTTCTCAGTTTTACTATGATGCGTTGTCTAATGAGAAGCTAAAAGCCCGAAATTTGAGATGGTTATTCAATTAAGTATCTAGTCTTAAGTATTTATACTGAATATTACCTCTTATGATGATGTTTTACATAAGGATATGATGGTGGAAATTAATCTAACTGGCAAGTCAGAGTTGATTTGGATTTTTCCTACTCAGAGTGAAAAATTTAGAGAGGAAAATATCATATTTTAAAGGAGTAATTATAATGATAGGTATGTGTTTGAAAGGGTACAAGTGATCCATTTTTATAAGAGAGGAAAATGTCTCTTTTGGAGACACCCTTTTAATTTTAATATTTTTATGGTATTACTCCAAGGTAAGTGGCTCAAAATTTTCAAAATAATGGATTATTGGGTGTATTTGGGTCATTAAATACTCAAAAAAGTCCTTTCACACATGTTTTAACATGTTATAGGGTTTTCAACATTAGTTTTTTTTACATTTTACTCACTTTCAAACATGGTGATGAGTTTTTAACTATGTGATTTTATATTTTATTAAGAATATAGAATAAACCACCTAGAAAAATTTGGTTGGTCTAGAAATACATTTAAAACCTATTCAATCCAATTAAAATTCAAAATATTATAAAATTAAATTTTAAATTAAAATAGATAATGTGTAGAAAAACTATTTCAGTAGAAGAATGACATTTTGACCATTATAGATTCTTAATATTGTTTAAGATTGATTAACAATTAAATGAGTGTTAATATATTTATTTATGTTTTTATACACCATATTATATTAATTATTTAAAGTTTTTTAATTTATTTTATTTGGTAGAAATTCATTGATTTAATAAAACAATAATTTAATGATAATTATTTCACCATTATCATGGTAATAAACATTAATCATAAAAAATCTAAATTTTATACTTAAAAATGAAGTTGTACTTATTAAATTGTATGAAAATTTTTATATAACAGATATGAATCATTTCATTAAATTAACATTATCTGGGTAGGGAAAATAACCTTAACGTTAGCGCATGTTTTTTGCGAAACCCCGTTTTTTTGAAAATGTTTTTTTTAAGAAAAAAAATTTATGACTAGGATATAATTACCAATTCCATTTATTTAGATGAATTTAAAATATTTATTATCATTAAACGAGTATTTGTTTAATAATAATGGAAATCAAAAACTTCATTTCATCATTTTATAATTAATAAAACAAAACTGTCAAAAAAGCAAGTTTCATTAAATGATATATAAATTTTCAAAATGGTGAGCATGGGTTTTTAAGTTAAAAATAGTATTTAAAAATTAATTTTTATACTTTATAATATATAATTCTATGTGAAAAAATTTCAAAAAATTATATGTCATAGAAAATTGACTATTTTAGAAAAATATGTACTTTCTCTATTCATATAAAAACCAATTATTTTAGAAAAATATAAAAAATACATCCTAAGCTAATTTATTTTTTAGGAATTCAAAAAATTAATTTTAAATTATAAAATTTAAATTATATATTTTTTTAATTTAAAATTTTTTAAATAAAAATATATAATTTGATTGAAATCACTTTTTTTGAAAATAACATTTTCAATATTAACTCATATTAATAATTTACCTTCGAAAGGTAATAACTGTTAATGTTTTACCATATTATTTTTTATTATAGTTTTATAAATAATTTATTATTAATCTATTGTGGTTTGTTTATAGTTTATCTTGTGATAAAATTTATAAAACTTAGTATGTCTTAAAGGATCCAAAATACTAGGTCCCTATAAGAATCTGAAGTTCACATCTTGGTTTTGGATACCTCTAAAAGGCGATGGGATCCCAGGTTAGGATGAGAAAATTTACCATCCTTAGATTGATGGTTAGAAAAAACATGCTATACAGATTATTAAATACATGCTTCATGCTTGAATTCTTGACTTTAGAGGAGCATGAGATTTCCATTTGGGGATGGTCAAGTTTTCATATATTAACGACTACCATTCATAAATTAAAATGGAACACTTTGAGGCCTTGAAGGACCAAACATTTAAATATATACTTTGTTGGTCATAAGTTGGTGAATCATCTCTTGTGAGACCTATCTTGGTCCAGTAGACAACTATGAAGATCTAGATTATTCGTGAGAGGATAGTAATTACACAGAGCCAATATAATTCTTATTTAGATCATCATCTATGGAATTTACAGTTATCGATTTGTAAAAATTTGTTATTGAGATTCAGTAATTGGATAGCTCACCAATTTATTAGAAAAAAAGAGAATTTGGCAACATGATATGTTAGAACATTTGAGGTTATTGAGTGGAATAGGAAGGTGGCATAATGTTTTTTCCTTTCCAACTCAGATGAATTTGATACACAACTCATTTCCCACATCTCAGCTCAATAAATATCTTTTAGAACAGTCTCACATCTTGAATTTGTAGAACCTTTATTTGGAACCTGATACACTATGTTTGAGAATTTGATTCAGATTGTCGATTCTCAAGTAAAGGTGCTAAAAAATAAGTCTATTACCTTTATGAGAGTCATTTGGTAGTACAGTTCACATGCTTGTGAGACATTGGAGCATAAAAAAATGATGGGGGAGTAGTGGACTCATATATTTGTGGACGAGTATTCTTAATGAGTCTTTCTAAGGATAAAAATAATTAATAGTGGGAAAAATTATACCATCATGACACTTATTAGGTTGGATTATTGGTTTATTTTAGCTCTTCTTCTTTTTTCATCTTGATATATGGTTGTTGCCATTGTTTCTTGGTTTTTTAATCTAGATTATTAAATTTGAGGGGTTGGGGGTGCATTATTGATTCTGTTTTGGGACTCCATGGAGTTCTCTGAGGGTTTTTCCTAGGTTGGATACCAAAATGTAGTTGAAAAATGCTCTAGGTGGCCCATCGGGTCATCGATGAGACCCACTGAATAGCCGATGGGTGGGCGGTAGCTGGTATTTCCTATAGTAATTCCACCAAATTTCTTATAGAATACTACCATCCTACTAATGGGGTTTCTAAAGACATTGACCATCTTCCCAGTTCCACTGACTAGTTGGCGGTAGCCAGTAGTTAGCCGATGGTGCCAATTTGGGCGAGTTTATGATGGAAGTGTCATAATTATTTTTTCAAAACCTTTGTTTTATTTCTTTAACCATATCCCTCAAGAATAATTCAACCCATATGACCTTATAATCTCTCTTAATGTGATTTTTCCCTTATAACCTTGAAACTTTAAGGATTGAAGATCTATTTGAAGCATGCTATCTCTTATGGTAAGTATTTCCTTGATCTAATTGTGAATTATTGTTTCCTCATTCATCTCCTTCTTCAAGAGTGGTGTATCCTTGCATCGTTGATGGATATATATTTTGATTCATGATTTGTGATTTTATAACCTATATTGTTTGATTCTATCCCTCCATCTCTGTCCAAGTATGGATCTTGTTTTTGGTGTTTGATGATACCTTTATTGAGGTAGGTGGTTTTGTAAGGAAATTCCTATCATTTGAAGCAGTTGTTGCTTTTTTGATTTTAACTGGATTTACAATTTATTTCTAAATTATGATTTGACTCTTTTGAAAAATTATATCAAAATGGAATGGTGTATTCATTTAAATCTCTATGATAATTAAATTTTAAATAAAGTGTTTATTTTTGGAAAATGACTATGAATTGAGATGAATGATTTGAAAGGCATGGATTTTTTTGGAAATGAGTAGTTTTGAAAGGCATAAGTTTTAATTGAGACCATTTTATTTTGGGTTTTAAAATTTTATGTCTTATTTGAAAACTTTATTTAGGGATACTTTAATGACGACTGATGTACTTTTTGAGATGAATGTTTTTCCCATTAGTTGATTTACTTGAAGCACATGCGTGCCTATTTAGTTAGGTGGGTAGTATAAGATAATCACTCTTGGAATGTATTAGCTCTACATAGACATGGATTGATGATGAAAATGATACTAAAATTTGATGAGCGTATAGAGTTCATTCATTAGGGTGGAATCTTATTCTATGTAAGCTTATGATTTTGGTAAGTATGCACACTTAGAATCGTATTTTTTTCACCGATATGTGTGAGTATCCTTCGGCCTCGATCCAACTAAATAGTATACTTATATCCCTGGTTTTATTATTGAAAATGAATTATACATTACAATGTTTATAAATTGATTTATTCATGCATGTTTGATTGATATACTAATTCGTGCCTGTTTTAATGGAAATGCTTATTCATACATTCTTTTTAATTACCATTGAAATGATTTGAAAAGTGTTTTTTATTATTTTTTTAAAAATATTTCCATTCCATGTTTTATTTTAAATTTATCATATTTGTTTTTTTATATGTATTACTTATGGATTTCTTGGTGGGATCCTACAAGTATTGTTTCTCACAACCAACTTTTTCCTTATGGAATTTATAGAAATAAATTTTCTAGGTCCTAGAAAAGGGAAAAAAGCTTGGTGGTGGTGGGTGTTCTTGATAGTATGACCTTGGGATTTGGTGGTGTCAAGTAGATTTTTTGACCCACTTGTTGTGAGGAGATCTTGTGATGATCTCATATTAGGGTCTTGTGATTATATTTAAATTTATTATATTTTTTATAGTAATTTAATATCAATGAATATTTTGGAATATCAAACATTTTTGGGTTATTATACACTAATTTGTTTTGTTTGGTTGTCCTTATGTAAAAATTGTTCCCCTTAGAGTTTTTTTTGATGTTGAGGCACTAATATATGGCTTGTTGGGATCTAGAATTCCCTTTGGGCCATGCCAAGATTGATTCTGGTACTGATTTAGTAATTTACCTGAACTTTTTTATGAAGGATAACCTTGTTGATGAACCCTTTGGAGGTGGTTATTTAAGGTTCATGGTTTTTTGTTCCATATGGTTGAATGATTTTTGAATGAGATAGGCTTTGGGTGTTGGTTCATGGAAATAATTGTTAGAGAAGATTCATATTTCCGTTTAACTCCTGATTTTATATGGCTGTAACTGATATCCGTATGAGTGAAGGGGGATGTTTCATTCCTTAGAATTTATGTACCAAGTTCAATTTTATTTTTGGACCTTAAAAATATAATAGAGTGTGAATTAGTGGGGTTCTTACACAAGGTTATTCCATGAGCTTACTTCAGGTGGAGCATCTGTTATCTTCCTTCTCAAGAATAACAAATTTTAAGGTGGGAAGGATGTAGTGACCCAGGTATTTCTCAGGTGAAACTTAATTAAACTTTTAGTATTTAAAGTCTCAAAATCTCCCTAAGGGTTAAAATGTAATTTTACCATAGATGATGACCTCATAAAATTTTCTAAGGGTTATTTTAGTTTCAGATTATGGCGTTTACTCTCAGGTTGAGTGGTGTGGAAAAGTGTGGGTCATGGAGAATTAGAAATAATAAAATAAAAAATATTATTTTATTTATTTTCCATGTGCATGTGTTTTAAATTAAATGTTAATATATTATAAATTAGGGATTATGCGAGAAAACCAAGACTGCAGTTAAGTTTTTATCAAAGGGTTTATACTATCTCTGATATAAGTTTCTTTTATATTGGGCCCTATAATGGTGCACAATCCCAAGTGGTTAAAAAATGTATTAAATAAATAAAATAATTTATTTAATTTGAGTGACCTATTATCCATATATCTATATATATATTCCTACTTAATCTAATATTAAGGTTTAGCAGTTCAACCCTGTATATTTGAGAAGAGGGCCTTGTGTTGGATCTTTGGAAATGATTGGGAGGAAATTGAATGAATCGATGTAGAATGCATCAGGAATGTCGACAGAGATGACATGAGTTTCTTATTCCATAAATATTGATCCTAATCAAGTTAGAAATATTTATTTCTTGTTCTTTCTTTACATTTTCACACTCGATCTGAGAGTTAATCTCTATTATTCATGCTAGGTATACGATTATTTATTTGTTATTATAATTATATTTTTAATCCACTATTTTAATCATTTAATCATAGTTATTAAATTTTATCCCATGAAACATTATAATTTTAAGATAGTTTTTTTAATCTTAACATTGTCAATAATTGTGAAAATCATTTGATGGAAAAACTATGAATGAGAGACCCACAATGTGAAGTGATTAGAATTATTATTTTTCTTACTACGTTTATCCCTCACTATTTCAAGTGAGGAGGATTATTATCCTATATTAGGAGTGGTTGATGATATTGATAGGAAAAGTGAGAGTGGCCAATTAGTACTATGTGAACAATGGTGCGGGGAGTGTAAAATTTTGGTTGAATAATTATTATAGAGGGGCTATGTGGAAATGATACATGGGATACATTATGCAGACTAAGGTATATAGTGCGAGTTGTGGAAGAATATATGAGAGGCTGGGGTGCAATGTGTGGTTGGTAGACACAATGGTCGAAGGCAGTGGTAGTGTAGTGCCCATTAGTCCAAGGGAGGGTAGTCATATAGATTCAATAATTAAGTTAGAAGCCTTGAGTTGTGTTGGGGAAGTAGTGTGTGAGGGGTTCATAAAAATATAAAAAGGAATATAGATAAATGCGGAATAATATTTTAAATGAATAAAATATAAGGCAACATTATTGGGGGAGGAGGTATGGAAGGGGTGGTGTCTAGATGAATTTAGTTTATTATGTTTTGGACGTATATTTTTTAAATATGTTAGATATAAAATCCATCATTTAATTTATATCCTAGATATTAGGACGTATGATTCAAATCCAATATTGAATACTTGAATCCATCTCTTGAAATAGTCCTAATTCCCTCTCATTTAATTTCTCTTATATTTAATATGATGAAATGCATAATTTTCATATGATTCCCATCAATAATAATTAAATAAACTATCCTAAGTATTTTTACACTTAAATAATATTGGTGTGGTGTATTTTTAATTATGAGGCCTTTTTTTTACATAATACAGTCTGATATATAATTTAGCTCTACAAAACAGATGATGGGGTCCAGGTTTGTTCATTAGAGCATTCACTAGATTTGGATTTGGGCATACGATTAGTTCATTTTGAGTTTTTTCCATGTATAATATGACAGTGGACATCTATAAAATAATAGAAATGTGATAAGGAGTGGTGCATTTATGTATCTCTACTCAGTAATGGTTAGCTGATGGCAGGGTTTAGGCGTGATCATTATAGTGTTCTAGGATTGGTACTCCCATGTAAACTGAACTGGTTAGGGTGTGGATCCCCCATATCATATATTACGATATATCTAATAAACCTCTATAACCATTTGGGGAATAATTCCTCTATCTATAGATTCAACACTCCCCCATATCCATTTGGGGAATGGGTCCTCTATCCATGGAGTTTGTACTTCCCGTCTAGGGCTATGGCGGGGTTTCATTCCTTTTCTAGGTTTTCTAATCCCTAGAATAAGGTGAGGAATGGGTCCCCCACTTCAAATATCTTTATATTAAATAGATTGGTAATTCAAAAATATATTTTTAATTCAATATCGACGTATGAGTCAAATCGATGATCCCTATTTTGATGAGCATGCTTTAGTGATGAGTAACCCCCCCTTCATGGGATTTGGGAGGCCACATGAATATTTGAAGTCTGAGTAGTATATACTTATTCATGACATGTGGTTCCTTGACACAATTGGGGTTACCTATGGGATGTGGTTTTCAAGTTGGAAAACTAATTCATAATTCATGTATTATTCATCATTTTGACCAACACTAGTTGATCATGAGATATGGGTTTCTAGGATAAATTTGAGTTGATTGGGACTACTTTGTGTCCTTAAGACTTCAAGTATTTGTGAATATATGAATTATTATTCCATGACATCCTTTAGATTACTCAATAAAATTGGGTTCTTTGATATGACTTAGTGTACTAGTTTTCTCATTCTGTCCTACTCTTTATCACTTCTTATATAAGGAGTTGAGGTGACTTATTTCATCATGTTTACTTTATAGATTTTAGGGAATCCCTTTAGGTATACTTATACTCACTGGTACTCGTTACCATAAGTTTTGTTTCTACATGTCTAGTTTATAGGTTCAATGATGGTATGGGTGGAACAAATTTGGCATGGATTGTTTGGGGCTATCGCTTGGGTATGCTTGGTGATACCTTTTTAGATCTTGGTGATTCATGATCGTGGCTGTGACTCTAGTGAAAAAAGTGGTGGAAGATTACTTTCAATGTGGATAATTTTCATAATGATTTTCATTTTAGAGGATTTTTAGGTGTACTATTTATAAGGACCAAAGATTTTCTTACATAAATATCACAACTTTTTTGATAAATATTCAATACATTTCATAAACGCACGCCTGAGGACCATAATAGTTTAGTGTTTTTGGAGACTAGAAAAACAATATTATTAGTTCATGGAATATATTCAACATCTCCCACAATGATCTTATAACATATTAACCCTCTTAGGAATACCGTACCTAAACCCTTCTTCATAACCCATGGAAGTAAAAATAATAACGTGTGATATTAAAAACTCTATAAGGGTTAACATTGAAGATATAAATCTATGATCATATGGAAGTATAAGATAAGAATAAGGATATGTGATCATGAAAATAAATTATGAAGTTCATACCAAACCATTCATAGACCATAAATATGATACATGTCATAAAACTTTATAACTTCAAAAAGCATGGTCTATAAGAGTGATAAATAATCATGAATGAATCATGAACCATAATATCATATCATAAAAGTGTGTTACAATCATAAATATAGAAAATCAATTCATATTTCAAGGTTAACTACCAATACCACAAACATAGTGGATTAAGACTCATTACTTATTTCCCATTGTGGATCAGGAAACACCTGTTTTCCATAGTGGATCATGACTCACCTATTTCCCATAGAGGATCAAGCCCATCAAATTTTTTCCCATAATTATCTCATGAGTTATATATCTTTACCCAATTAATTAGATGTATATATAGGTACCACCCATATCATAATGAAAATCATACTTATGTGTGCCACAATATCATAAAACATACATCATATCATAACATTAAAACCCGTGTAAAGAAAAAACTTTTCACAAACATTTCACTAATTTACCAGAGAATAACACATGAAAAATAAATTGGTTTCATAAAAATTTCATCAATATAAATACTATTAATCTCGATAAATAATAAGGACGTTATCATTCAATATTATTCACATAGAATCATATAAATCATCAAAGTATTTTATCTTAGATAAAAAATGATTGTGAAAGATAACTAGGAATATTTATGGAGAAATATATACTTTCCAATTTGAAAAAAACTTTAAAAAAGTTATAAAATATTTTTAAAAAAATTTTATTTTAAAATAATCTTTGAAAATTATTAATTATTGTTTAAAACATTTTGTGGTTATGATGGTTTAAAATTCCATACATGTTAAAAAAATATTACTTTCACATTTTTGGAAAAAGAAAAAAATAACTTGTTTTGAAAATGACATGAAGATTCATTTTAAAAGAGTTTTTTAATCGTAAAAAATAGGTAATAATGTATTTAATAAATCCTTTTCATAATTTTAAAACCTTTTTGGAGACATTTTTATAAAACATGGATATGGAATAAAAAATAGTTTTTGACTGAAGAGAGAAATAAATACGATTTTCTTGAAAAATTTATTTTGAACTATTGAGTACATAAACAGAGGAAAATGAATGGAAAACACATAATATAATGAAATACTTATATTAGAATAAAATTCATGAGTTTCTTGAGAGATTAATCATAATTGTTTCTCATTGTATGCATAAACATAAACAATCATGATAAATGAAGAGAATGGATCATAAAACCGTCACCATATTGCAACTTTGAACCACAAGCCCCATGAAATAATAAAATTAAATAAGATCTCTAATATCATAAGAATAAATTAATTAATGATATTGCATGTTAAATATAGCATCACGCCTTTTTATAACATAAACTTTCATTACATTACACAAAACTGAGGATCTTTAAGGTTTAGTGTCTTGGAAACTAGGAACATAATACATGCAAACAACATAAAACATTCCTCTTAAACACTTGAAAGGCTTCTCCTTATGTTCATCCTAGGTTCATTACTGCATCTCATAACCTGGGGACATACATCAAAAGAAAGGGTGAGCAAAAGGCACAGTAAGGGAAACAAGATGAACATTTTACATATGAACTTGAGATACTTCAATAAGGACATGAAAAGAACTTTAAGGCATGAGAAAGAAATCATGAGGCATTTTATAATAAAAATAACATTTTTCATTACTTGAAGATGTGGCTGCAACATTTAATATTGACAATCGTTTCGTTTCACCAAGGTCCATCCCCAAGGTGTCATTAAAAATTACCAAGGTTATTCACCAAGGCGTCGTTAAAAATGGTCATCTCTAGAAATTAAGTCTTTACCCAATGAATTGGAGCGCTATCAGGGCGTACCCTTAAATTTTCCTTTATTATCATGTGATCCACATATATCATCATCAAACATTTCATAAAGAACCCATGTAGCACAAAATAAATGGGTTTCATTTCGTAATCATAACGTTTTAAAAACTGCTTTAAAGACATGATCTTTACATCACTTTAAAACCCACAGAAAAGGAAGGTGGGTCTCATGTATGTAAATCCCATAATTTAAAATAGAAAATTTTGGTATATATGTGAATACCCCTTTAGAAGAAAGAGCATTTAGAATTCACTTAATATTATAAAAGAACTTTAGAAAAAGAGAGAGACATTTTGAGATGGAAATTCTGCAGCATAACGGCTATGTTACGAGGTTTTCGAAGACATTAAAAAGAGAGGGAAAATGGGTCAAACATTCATAAATGACACATAAAACAGTATATGGACAGAATAAGAAGGATAAATGATCATGGTAATGAAATTTCAAGGACATACCATTTGAAATGAAAAACATGGAAGAAAGACAAAAATTAGATTTCTCTTATAAAAGTTCGGCAGCCTAACGACGTTACTTAAACTTCAAACACAATGATTTGAAAAGATCAAATAGGGTCTCTTATCATATGAACATAAGATTTCAGTATGATAGATATAGAGATAATTCCCCAAAATAATTAAAAAGGAACTTGAAAGACTTTACATGAAAGTAGAACTTTGAAAAGAATGAGAAGGGTGAAAGAATCCCCTAAAAATTCGGCAGCCTAACGGCGCCACTTAAAACCTCAAAATACTGAATTGAAGAGATCAAATGGGGTCTCTCATCATATGAACATAAGATTCCAGTATGATAGATATAGATATCATACCCCAAAATAACAAAAAAGGAACTTGAAAGAATTGACATGAAAGTAGAACTTCAAAATGAGAAGGGTGAAGAACCACTAAAAAATTCGGCAGCCTAACGGCGCCACTTAAAACTTAAAAATACTGAATTGAAGAGATAAAATGGGGTATCTCATCATATGATCATAAAAGATCAGTATGATAAATTTATATATATCATACCCCAACATAATAAAAAGGAACTTGAAAGACTTTACATGAAAATAGATCTTGAAAAATGAGAAGGGAGAAAGAGTCCGTTACAAAAATTTCGGCAGCCTAACGGCGCCACTTAAAACTTCATAAAAAGAAATAATGAGAGTAAGAGGGGATATATCATTATATGAACATAAAAAGGGCAGTAAGAGGAGTATAAAAGAACATCCTCCAACATAAGAACATGTAGCATAAAAGGAATGACATAAAAGAGATTACTTGAAATGAAAGAGAGAGGTCAGATCCCTTACCTTAAAACGTGACTCTTGAAACTCAAAGTTTTGGACCTTGAGGGCTTGGGGGCACCTTGGGAGGACTCCTTGGGAGGTAAGGAGACCAGAACTTAGTTGGGGGAGAGTTGGGAGTGAAAACCAAAGGAGGAATGGGTGGGTATGTATAGGGAAAGTGAGTGGACAAGGCATTAATGGCCAAGGGACACCTCATTAGTGGTTTTGGAAAAACCATGGGCTTGCCCATGGTATTTGCCCATGGTATTGGACACTTGGGAAACCTCATACCTTATCTTACTTTTCAAAATTCGACCATATTGAATATATACTTAATACATCATTTAATGATGTCATTAGACACCCGTAACTTAAAAACTGTATTTTCACTATTCATCGAAAATTCAACTTTCTCAGAATAATCCCAAAATTTCATGTTAACCAAATATCAACGCTCTGATTACAAATATGAACTCCATTTTATAAAAATAATTTTCTAAATATTTTTAATTTAATTTTTAAATAAAAATACTATTCACCGAAAATTCATTTTCTCAGAAAAAACCCCAAAAATTACCATAGCATAATATCGGTGCTCTGAGTTCAAAAATGAAATCCGTTTTATAAAAATAATTTTCTAAATTTTTTTAATTAAATTTTTAATTAAAAAACACTATTCACCCGAAAAACTAATACTTGAATAATAATTTATGAAACCGTTATTTAACCATTTTATTGAAACACATTACTTAATCAAGGTGCCGAGATTATATTAATACTTTCTTTAAGTGATATTACTAATCCATTTGGTCACATTACTAATCCTAAGCGTAAAATCACTATTCATAATTTACTATTCATCAAAAATCAAGTTGATCTTATTAGACTCGAAATTTCGTAGTGAACATAATTGTAGAAGACCATTTTTTGAAAATCATTACACATTTTTATTTATTCAAGGTTTACATAAACATTTTTAAAATATCCTTTCTCTAAAATTTATCAAAAATATGCATACTATATTTATATGGACATTTGAAAATTCATAAACTTCATCACAAGAAGAAATCCAAATTTTTATTTAAAATAAAGGATTACACAAGGCAATCATGGTCTCCTTACATATCCCCTTATCACACCAGCATAGGACCTAAGTGTAAGGTGTGCTAAGGTGAGAGAGTCCGAGGGAGGCTCGGCCAACATCGCAAGAGTCGTAATTTCTATTAGTTTGAACTTCTTGCGAAGACGATCCCGTTCTAGCTTCACACGATGAAGTTCAGCTTGGGTTTGGTCCAGAGCAAAGCCCAGTGGTGCTACCTCCTTCCCAAGTTCTGTTAGATGGGCTTCGATCGGTCCAAGACTACCGGGTGAGGCCATTGAATCTTCTTTCTATATTAATTAACCAAGATTGCTTGTATTTAGAGATAGTAATCAAAACATTTAGTTTACAGCGGTCATATTGACCAATGGTCAAATAATAGTCAAAACCCAACACTCTCATTTTAATTATACTCATGTTATCAAATGAAACATTTTTGTTGAGTATACAAATAAAATAAAATAACACATAAAATTAGGAAATAAGATTTATTCAAAAATTTCGGGTCGTTACAATCTTACCCCCTTAAGAAATTACGTCCTCGCAATTTTTAAAATTGGGTTTTGAAATTTCATTGAAAGTCCCAAATCGGAAAAGGAGTCAGTAAAACTATTACTTTAAAAGAAAGAAAGGGAAGTACAAAGGTCACCCGAGTTAACCCATACTAGGATTCCATGGAGGAAAACATGGACATGGAAGAAAAATAAAGGGTCAATTTCTGGGGGAGAGTGATAGAGAACATGATTAGGAGAACATTAACCATAAGAAAATCCCAAACTTATGATGTGTGTAAACGGTCTTTGATTACCAAGTAGGAAACGTAAACCAACAACGTTTTTGTTTCACGTTCCTTTTCATAATTTTCAGGAATTCATTTACAACAAAAAACAAAAACATAAGAAAATATACCTATCTTCATGTAGAGTTTCATCCTTTAATAAGTTTATACCCAAAACTAATCTTTTCTCCAAATTATGAGTATTCAAAACTACTTGGTCTCATCAAAACACAAGAATCATCTTCATAATCCACAAAAGATTAACTATCTATTTCTTCTATCTTTAAACATTATCTCAAAAAATAGAAAGGGTAAGGTAAAACAACTCTTCAAAAAGAAATAATCCCATAGTAATGGAAACTACTTTTAAATCTTCAAAGTTCCATGGTACTGCCCAAAGTTCATCATAGTCCATTCCATAAATAACTGTCCTTAAAAATCCTCAAAATAAACCAAACTAAGATTGAAACCCAAATACAAGAAGAATTTGATAACATAGTCTTCCAAGGTAAACTTTATCATTCATCTCCAAACAATATCAACCACTCCTAAAATCTTAAAAAAAAGTAACTAACCTAAACATATTTACCCCAAGATAGGTTAATAATTTCCATAAGTAACCTAAATTACTATAATTCCACCTTAAATTCATTGATTCTTCAAAATATAAGTCAACCCTACTCTTCAATGAAAATACCGTAGTAATCTATTTACCTCGATCATATAGGGTCCCCAAAATAGTGAAAATCTTCCAAAATAATAATCATATTTTAATCCCCTAGTCATCCCTGTCATATTAATACAACAATCGTCGAATTTCCTATCACATTGGTTATTTGGACATGTTCTTCCATTTCCCACCATTAACTATGAAGAGAAAGCGTAATTAGGGGCTTAAGTACATAGCCAATAATCATGAAAAGGAACTGAAAGCATATAAGGATAACTTGTAGAAGAAAAGTATACCCTAACTTGTGATCCCCTAGGTTCCCATCTAGGTTATCCATGATCATATATTCTTATGTGAATCTTTATTTTATTTTATCTTTGTTCCTTTAACAATGGTTCATACTAAGCTTATGAATTTACCAAAGCATATCCCCCGGGAGTTTCGTAACCAAGAGTGCAGCAAGGCCCGTTATCGTGTACCAGTTCCCGTTTGAGTCTAGCTCAAAGCGGTTTTTTTCGGGTTTTACCCATATGTACATCTGTGCCAGAGCCACCTCTACCTGCTCGTATCCAGACAGGGATGTATTTTCTTGGCAACCCCTTACTCAATACTCACCAAAATACCAGGAAGATTTCCTATTTTTTTAAAACTTTTCTATAGGGTTCTTCCTAGAGTTTTCATATCCTAATTTCCACAAATAACTAAACCATCCTTTGATACCAACTATAGCATCCCACCTTTTTATAACATAAACTTTCATTACATTACAAAAAACTGAGGATCTTTAAGGTTTAGTGTCTTGGAAACTAGGAACATAATACATGAAAACAACATAAAACATTCCTCTTAAACACTTGAAAGGCTTCTCCTTATGTTCATCCGAGGTTCATTACTGCATCTCATAACCTGGGGACATACATCAAAAGAAAGGGTGAGCAAAAGGCCCAGTAAGGGAAACAAGATGAACATTTTAAATGTGATCTTGAGATACTTTAATAAGGACATGAAAAGAACTTTAAGGCATGAGAAAGAAATAATGAGGCATTTCATAATAAAAATAACATTTTTCATTACTTGAAGATGTGGCTGCAGCATTTAAGATTGACAATCATTTCGTTTCACCAAGGTCCATCCCCAAGGTGTCATTAAAAATTACCAAGGTTATTCACCAAGGCGTCGTTAAAAATGGTCATCTCTAGAGATTAAGTATTTACCCAATGCATTGGAGTGCTATCAGGGCGCACCCTTAAATTTTCCTTTATTATCATGTGAGCCACATATATCATCATCAAAAATTTCATAAAGAACCCATGTAGCACAAAATAAATGGGTTTCATTTCGCAATCATAACGTTTTAAAAACTGCTTTAAAGACATGATCTTTACATCACTTTAAAACCCACAGAAAAGGAAGGTGGGTCTCATGTATGTAAATCCCATAATTTGAAATATAAAATTTTGGTATATATGTGAATACCCCTTTAGAAGAAAGAGCATTGAGTATTCACTTAATATTATAAAAGAACTTTAGAAAAAGAGAGAGACATTTTGAGATGGAAATTCTGCAGCATAACGACTATGTTACGAGGTTTTCGAAGACATTAAAAAGAGAGGGAAAATGGGTCAAACATTCATAAATGACCCATAAAACAGTAGATGGAAAGAATAATAAGGATACATGATCATGGTAATGAAATTTCAAGGACATACCATTTGAAATGAAAAACATGGAAGAAAGACAAAAATTAGATTTCTCTTATGAAAGTTCGGCAGCCTAACGACGTTACTTAAACTTCAAACACAATGATTTGAAAAGATCAAATAGGGTCTCTCATCATATGAACATAAGAGTTAATTATGATAGATATATATATAATTACCCAACATAATAAAAAAGGAACTTGAAAGACTTTACATGAAAGTAGAACTTTGAAAAGAATGAGAAGGGTGAAAGAATCCCCTAAAAATTCGGCAGCCTAACAGCGCCACTTAAAACTTCAAAATACTGAATTGAAGAGATCAAATGAGGTATCTCATCATATGAACATAAGAGTCCATTATTATAGATATAGAGATCATACCCCAACATAACAAAAAAGGAACTTGAAATAA
Organism: Viscum album; assembly: GCA_963277665.1. NCBI lineage: Eukaryota > Viridiplantae > Streptophyta > Magnoliopsida > Santalales > Viscaceae > Viscum > Viscum album. The sequence continues at coordinate 1,838,680,873 of OY728161.1, forward strand.
TTGACATGAAAGTAGAACTTCAAAACGAGAAGGGTGAAGAACCACTTAAAAATTCGGCAGCCTAACGGCGCCACTTAAAACTTCAAAATACTGAATTGAAGAGATAAAATGGGGTCTCTCATCATATGATAATAAAAGATCAGTATGATAAATTTAGATATCATACCCCAACATAATAAAAAGGAACTTGAAAGACTTTACATGAAAATAGATCTTGAAAAATGAGAAGGGAGAAAGAGTCTGTTACAAAAATTTCGGCAGCCTAACGGCGCCACTTAAAACTTCATAAAACGAAATAATGAGAGTAAGAGGGGATCTATCATTATATGAACATAAAAAGGGCAGTAAGAGGAGTATAAAAGAACATCCTCCAACATAAGAACATGTAGCATAAAAGGAATGGCATAAAAGAGATTACTTGAAATGAAAGAGAGAGGTCAGATCCCTTACCTTAAAACGTGACTCTTGAAACTCAAAGTTTTGGACCTTGAGGGCTTGGGGGCACCTTGGGAGGACTCCTTGGGAGGTAAGGAGACCAGAACTTCGTTGGGGGAGAGTTGGGAGTGAAAACCAAAGGAGTAATGGGTGGGTATTTATAGGGAAAGTGAGTGGACAAGGCATTAATGGCCAAGGGACACCTCATTAGTGGTTTTGGCAAAACCATGGGCTTGCCCATGGTATTTGCCCATGGTATTGGCCACTTGGGACACCTCATAACTTATCTTACTATTCAAAATTCGTCCATATTGAATATATACTTAATACATCATTTAATGATGTCATTAGACACCCGTAACTTAAAAACTGTATTTTCACTATTCATCGAAAATTCAACTTTCTCAGAATAATCCCAAAATTTCACCTTAACCAAATATCAACGCTCTGATTAAAAATATGAACTCAATTTTATAAAAATAATTTTCTAAATAATTTTAATTTAATTTTTAAATAAAAATACTATTCACCGAAAATTCATTTTTTCAGAAAAAACCCCAAAAATTACCATAGCATAATATCGGTGCTCTGAGTTCAAAAATGAAATCCGTTTTATAAAAATAATTTTCTAAATATTTTTAATTAAATTTTTAATTAAAAAACACTATTCACTCGAAAAACTAATACTTGAATAATAATTTATGAAACCGTTATTTAACCATTTTATTGAATCACATTACTTAATCAAGGTGCCTAGATTATATTAATACTTTCTTTAGGTGAGATTACTGATCCATTTGGTCACATTACTAATCCTTAGTGTAAAATCACTATTCATAATTTACTATTCATCAAAAATCAATTTGATCTTATTAGACTCGAAATTTCATAGTGAACATAATTGTAGAAGACCATTTTTTGAAAATCATTACACATTTTTATTTATTTAAGGTTTACATAAACATTTTTAAAATATCCTTTCCCTAAAATTTATCAAAAATATGCATACTATATTTATATGGACATTTGAAAATTCATAAACTTCATCATAAGAAGAAATCCAAATTTTTATTTAAAACAAAGGATTACACAAGGCAATCACGGTCTCCTTACATAGCCCCTTATCACACCAGCATAGGACCTAAGTGTAAGGTGTGCAAAGGTGAGAGAATCCGAGGGAGGCTCAGCCAACATCGCACGAGTCGTAATTTCTATTAGTTTGAACTTCTCGCGAAGGCGATCCCGTTCTAGCTTCACACGATGAAGTTCAGCTTGGGTTTGGTCCAGAGCAAAGCCCAGTGGTGCTACCTCATTCCCAAGTTCTGTTAGATGGGCTTCGATCGGTCCAAGACTACTGGGTGAGGCCATTGAATCTTCTTTCTATATTAATTAACCAATATTGCTTGTATTTAGAGATAGTAATCAAAAAATTTAGTTTCCAGCGGTCATATTGACCAATGGTCAAATAATAGTCAAAACCCAACAGTCTCATTTTAATTATACTCATGTTATCAAATGAAACATTTTTGTTGAGTATAAAAATAAAATAAAATAACACATAAAATTAGGAAATAAGATTTATTCAAAAATGTCAGGTCGTTACATTAAATAGAATTTATATGAACCTCATAAAAGAATAAAGTTGTATAACACAATATATGACTCAGAAAAGTAAAACTGAGACAAAAACCCCTTACCTCGAGTTACTCTTGCCTCAAAAGCACTATAGAATCATTTATAATAAATTTAAGTTTAGTATAAATAAATTAAAAGAACATAATAATTTATATCAAATAATATATGATATATTTATACCTTTTAATTATCAATTTATTAACAATTCCTTATTAAAATTATGTTTCTGGTAATGATTGTTTCGTTTTTCACATTTGTTTTCATTTGGTATTTTTAGTCATTTTATATTGATCATTTTTATATAATCTAAAGAATTTTAAACATTATATAAATATATTATGTATTCATTATATATGTATTTATATTAATCCATTAAATTTATAGATAGAAAATTAATTACACTGTTTATGGATATGGTATGTCGTACGTATGTATTGATGCTATTTCTATTTTCTAGATAGGTGGAACGAAAGGAAGGTAAATAATATTTATTTATAAATAATAATAATTATATAGTATATATGACACATATACCCTAAATTTATTCCTTATCAAATTCTATATAAAATAGAAGTGAAAATTGATTCACATCGCTTTGTGAGGCGGTAGTCTGTCGCACACACTATTGACATTATCATGTCCCCCATATAATGGAATATAGAAAGGTATATGTTATAATATATTTCAAGAAGTATATTTATGTTAAAAATATAATATATATTTTTCATATCTATCATAATACACAACCTTGAGTGGTATTTATGGAAAACCTGTGATATCAGTTCTCGAGGACGTAATTCGCGGTACACATGGGTAATGTTTTTATTTCCCATTTGAGGGAAGATGATATGGATGCAGGTAATGAAAATAGAATAATATAATATTATTCTATTTAATATAATAAGTTTATTATATAAATCATTGTTTAATAATATTTTATGGAGTTTAAGGAATAAATAAAATAAAAATGATCGTTGAATAATGTTACCTCTTCTTCAGGTAACATCCTTAAATTCTCACTAAAGGCCTTCCTAGGTTGGATTTAGAACCAAAATAAGGATTTATTATCAAAATAAATGTTATAGTATGAGATTATGGAATTATTCAAGGTATTTTATATAGTATTTACTAAACTAAATTGTTCTGGAAGTGTAAAGTAGAGAGGAGTGGGGTGGCCTTTTATAAGTGGGGGAGAGGACACACTTAGATTTTTTAAAAAGAAAAAGGTGTACCCACAATTTTCTCATTCCACAAGGAACCAATATGGGCCATTAGTGAACCTAAAAGATATAATGATGAAATATGTCAATAAAATTGGTGTTTTACATGTTTATATTTCATTTTACCCCTTATATTTTAGTTTAACCCCCGATAAACCCATTTTCACCTAAACCGTGGTAAACAATTTATACTTTATTATTCATAATAGTAAAAAATTAATATGAAATTATTAACAAATAATTATTATGAAGATTAAAAATATGGGATCCACTTTTTCCAAATTTATTTCATAGAATCAGTAGAATTTAATTTAAAATTAGGCCCACATATGTAATGAAAAAGCAGTTTTCAAAAGAAAAAATTCTCATATGTATAGAAAGTTTTAATTTAAAAATTAAATATGGAATTGATTCCAATAACCTAATTTTATTTAATTAATATATCATTTAACTAATTTTACTTTTTAAAACATATTTTTTTTAAGATTTTAAATGTTGTAAATGAAAATACAATTCTCATTGAAAACTAGTATTTTTCACTATTTCCTGAAAAATTTATCTTTTCAGAAAATTATTAAAAATTCATTCCAAAATAATTTTGTCATGTAGATTTTATAAATAATTTTTTTTATTAAAATAATTTTTTTAATTTTTTTAAAATTACTTTTATTATTATTTCACAAAATTCAATAAAACATTGTTTAGGAAAAAATTCAATTTTTGAAACATATAAAGACTTTTATAAAAATTTAAGCACACTTTATAAATATTTTTTATTTATATAAAAACATTATAAATTATATTTTAAAATTGTTTATTACTATTATTAACACAAATTTTAATGTCTCTGTTATAATGTTCATATTTAAATAATAATAATAATAATATATCAAAGTTTGTTAAATCTCGGTGTAAAGTGTAACACAAGCTAAACTCGGTGTTGTGTATAACACATGTTAAAATTGGTGTCGTGTTTAACATAATATGTAAAAGAAGATTAATTTATTCAATTTTTTTTAATAAAAACTTAGGGTGTTACATTATGGAATCCCTCCTTTTTATTACATAAACGTTTCATTACATTGTTAAAAATAAAGGATTTCTTAAAGTTTAGTTTCTTGGAAATAAGGTACATAATACAAGAAAACATAGTAAATTATTATAAAAACCATTAAATTATTATTAAATGTTTCATAATAATCATTTTTACTTCAACTCATAACCTTGGGACATACATTAAAGGAAAGGGTGAGCATAAGGCCCCGTAAGAGAAAGCACAAGGGACAATTTACATGTGATCTTTTAGAATATTAATAAGAATATGTGGAATATAATTGTGGAATGAAAATAGAAAATGAATAATATAATAACAAAAAAATATGAATAATAAATTGAAAATTTGGATATAAAATTTAATTTATACATTCATAAGCATATCACCAAGGTTAATCACTAAGGTGTTGTGAACATTACCAAGGTTATTCACCAATGTATCGTATAATATGTCATCTATAGAGATTAAATTGTTTACCCAATGAATTGGAGTGATATCAAAGATAAACATTCATTTTTATTAATTAATTATATCCACAAATATCATAATCAAATATTTCATAAATAACCTGTGGAGAATAAAAGAAACGGTCTTCGTATGAAAATCAAGGCATTTAAAAAGTACTTAAAGAACATGATCATTATGTCATTTTTAACCATGAAAAGGGAATTAGGATTTTATATATGTAAATAACACAATAAAATAAATCATTTTTAAATATTTTTGAATACTCCTATAAAATTAATAGGTTTTTTTATTAACAAAATGAAAATGAAAGATAATTTCTTGAAAATAAGAGAGAACTTTTGAGAGGTAAATTCGGCAACCTAACGGGTATAAAATGTGGTTTTAGGAAATGTTAAAAAGAGAGGGTACTATATTATACCATTAATTAAACATAATTTTGAATAAAGGGATTTAATAAAAATGAAATAATATATATTTACCATAAAATTCATAATACATTTACAAAAAAAGTTCTTGAAATGAAGAGAAAAGTATGATATTTCCTTTACCTTGAAAAAGAACTCCTAAAACTTGTGGATTGGGAATTTGGGTGATTTATGACACCTTGGGGGGAATAATTTTGAGGTAAAAACATCATATATTCTTGTAGGATTAATGTTTAGTGTAAGGAAATGGAGAAATCAGTTGGTATTTATAAAAAAATTTAGGGAATTTGTTTATTAATTTCTAAATATAAGCCTTAGAAACCTAGGTTGTATAAAATGAAAAACAATGGGCTTTACCATGCTATTTTCACATGGTGTTGGAAATGTGGAATAAATTTTATTTTATTTTAATCCAAAGTAGTCTACCATCATTTTATATTACTTATTTTGGAAATAAAAAATAATGTTTCCCCAACATAATATTTTTAAAGTTAAAGTTTCCATTTTAAACTTTGGAAAGTAATTTATAGGTTTTCATATTGATTAAAACAAATTAAGATTAGATAATGATAAAATAAAATATTTTAGGTCATGTATTGTGGTTAATTAATTATTACATCATTATAAATAATTATTAAGTCATTAAATATAGAAAAAAACATAAACTGTATTTTCACTATTCCTGAAAAATTGAAGTATTTTTGAAAATTCTCATAAATTCACCCTAACATTGTTTAGACATGATGATTTACAAAATTATATTTATTTTATCAAAATAATTATCTAAATATAATAATTAAAAATTATAAATATAAAAATCCTTATTTGTTACAAATAATAGTGGACTATAAATGCATAGTAAAATTTCAGACAGTTGGAAGAAAAATAAAATTATTTTATCATTTATATTTAAATAATTATGTCTTTATAATAATATTTCATTAAAATAAGTAATTTTAGTAATATATTATTTTATTATAAATATTTATATCTTTTTTATAAAGCACAATTTCTATCTGAAAAACCAATTTATCAAATTCCATATCAATTTTATTTAGAAAAACCATTCTTAAAACAGAATTGATGGAATATGTTTTTTATTTATACGATGGAATTAAAATTTAATTAACTAGGGCCTTGAAATAGAACCCATTATTACATCCACATACTTCCTAAGAGTAAGGTGTGCAATGGTGGTAATTTTTTGTGGTGCCTCGGCTAACATCGACCAAGTGTTAATATCAACTAACTTGAACCTCTCCCATAGGTGATTTTGTTCAAGATTCACTTGTTGAAGCTCATCTTGGGATTTTTCAAGGGTGAACCCTAGTGATGATACCTACCTCCCATGTTTTAATAGATGGGATTCAAACATAATGACGATATTGGTTTTGGACATCAAGTCTTCTTTTTATATCAATTATCCCTTGTCAAAATTTTACTTATAAAAACGAATTATAATTTTAAAATTATTATAAACTGTATAGTTACCTGTGGTCATATTGAAAAATGGTCATAATTGACTAATGATCATATAAATGTTGAATCTATATGGTAACGTTTATTTTTATATTTACTTCATTTTCAAAGAGATAAGGTTTTGTTGTGTAAAATAAAAAAATATAACACACATTTTTAGGAAACAATTATTATTCAAAAATTCTAGGCCATTACATTATTCCTTAATTAAGAAATTCTATCCTTGAAATATCAACCTTTTCTCTCAATTGAGAAAAGATATGGGTATTTCTGTCTCTTTTTCTCCTCTGTTTACCACATTTATTCTTCATATTTTTGTCCTCCATAACACTTTGATGAGGTGGATACTCCTTTAATTTATAACCTTGTCTCTATAGTCCAAGATCTCCATCGACTGATCCATACAAGAGAGGTCATATTCTAGCTTACCACCTTTGGATTTAGTACATGTGAAGGTTTAGGTATGTACTTCTTCAAGATAGATAAATGGAATATATCATGAAGTTGAGATAGATTTTCTAAAATTGCAAGCCAATAGTCCACTACTATCATGTGATTAAGGATTTCATAGGTGACAATGTACCTAGGGATAAGCTTCCATTTATTCTAAAACTACAGAACTCTCCTCCATGGTGATATTTTAATGAAAAATTTGTCACTAACACCAAACTCCAAGTCCCTTCAATGGTTTTTAGCATAGCTCCTTTCTCAATTCTCAGTATTCTTAATGTGTTATTGGATGGAATGAAAATTTATTGTCATATCTTACACAAGAGCATGACTAAGAATATTTCTATCACCAAATTCATCCCAATAAGTTGGAGTTATAAATCCCCTTCCATATAGATATTCATTGGGTTTCATTTGAATATTCCAATGGAAGCTGTTGTTGTATGAGAACTCAACCAATGGGAGATTCTGATACCATACACCTTTAAATTCCATCTAGTATATTCTAAATATGTCATAGATTATTTTAATAATCCTTTCATACTTTCCATAAGTTCGAGGGTGATAGGACATACTGAAATTCAATTCAATACTCATATCATGTTTAATACTTAACCAAAATTTTGATGTGAACCTTGGATTACAATAAGAAATGATAGAAAGTGGTACCCCTACAACCTCACCACTTCCTTTACATAAATATTAGCAATTTTGTGAAGTGATAAATATTCCCGAATAGTGATGAAATGTAAAGTCTTGGTTAGGTGATCCACTATAAACCATATCACATTATTTTCTTTGTATTTTCTTGGGAGACCAATGAAAAGGTCCATAGTGATATTATCCCACATACATTTTGTTATGGTTAATGGTTGTAATAACCCTTTAGAAAGTTGTATCTATACCATCACTTGTTGGCACACCAAGTACCTTGTAGTATAGTTGAAAATATCCCTTTTAATTTTATACCACCAATAATGATCACGAAGGTCTGTATACATTTTATTACTTACATGATGTATAGAAAAAGTAGTTATATGAGCTTAATCTATCAAATCCTTCTTTATTTCTAGAATAGATGGAACAGATATCCTTGTAAAAAATTTATAATACCTTCTTGATCAATATTGAACCCAGTAAACTTCCTATTATTCACAGCCTTTATCTTATTCTGTAATAAAGGATATTTTATTTAATATTTATTGATATTATATAGTAATGATAGTTATGAAATAATTTTATTGGGTTCATGATGTACCTTCCCATATGATTCCCATGTCCAGTTTTACTAGGTCTTTGATTAGAGGATCTCTTTGAATCCTCATCATTGCCAGCACAACATGGTCTTTACCAGTTAATGCATTAGAAACTTTGTTTTTTATTCTAGGATGATTATGAATTTGATAATAATCTTATATAATAAGTTCTAACCATATACTCTATCGCAAGTTCAAATAATTTTGTGTGAATATATACTTCAAACTTTGGTGGTGTGTATATATATCACATTTCTGCCCATAAAGATAGTTCCTCCATATCTTCATAGAAAACAAAACTGTATCCAACTCTAGGTTATGCATAGGTTAATTATACTCCTGAGTCTTAAACTATCGAGATGCATAAGAAATCACCGTTTAATTTTTCATGAGGATTTTCCCAACCCCTTTTAGAGATACATCACTTATAATAATTAATCCTTCTCCAATTGAGGGTAGAGTTAACTTGGGCACAATAACCAATATCTTCTTAGATTTGAAAACATGGTTTACACTCTTTTTTCCAAATGAACATAGAACCTTTTTGAGTTAACTTGGTTATTGGATTAAAAAGTTTTGAAAAGTTTTTTCACAAACATCCTATAATATCATGCTAAACCAAATAAAACTAAAAATCTCAATTACTATTGTAAGATGAGGACACTGTTCCACAACCTTTGTCTTGGAAGGGCTAATTGAGGTTCCTTCATTGGTTAAGATGTTCCTCAAGAAGGAAACTTTTTGTAACCAAAATTCACATTTTATGAACTTTCCAAGTAGCCTCTCCTTCCTCATAGTTTTAAATATAATCCTTATATTATCCTCATTGTTATCATGAATTTTGGAATATATCATAATATAATCAATAAAAACTACCAAAAAGTTATCAAGGTAGTCCTTAAAGACTATTTATCAAATCTATATATATAGGAGGAGAATTAGTCAAGATCAAAGGCATAAAAAAAAAACTCATAATGCCCATATCTTGATCATAATTTGGTATTTTGAATATATTCTTTTTTCACCCTCAATTGATGATAACCAAATCAAAGATTAATCTTGGGGAATAATAAAGCCTCATGAAGCTGGTCAAATAAATCATAAATACTTGTTAGTGGGTATTTTTTATTCATTGTGATCTTGTTTTGTTCTTTATAGTCAATGCATAGTTGCATTGATACATCCTTATTATTCACAAAGTGAACAGGTTCTCCCCAAGAAGCCACACTTGGTTGGATAAACCCCTTTTCCAAAATATATTGAATCAATTTATTTAATTCCTATATCTCCACATTTTCCATTCTATATAGGGTAATTGATATCATATTAGATCTATGGATGAGTTCAATGGAGAACTCTACCTCTCTTTCTGGGGGAGATCTAGGTAACTCTTAGGAAATAGGTTAATGTATTCTTGAATGATGGGGACATTTTCAATTCATATACTTTCATTTCCTTATTTATATTCACCAATCATTTCCATAAAGAAGGCTATGGGAGGTGATTCTATACAAATCCCAAGTCAAGATATCTCTCTTTTGAAAACAACTATACGTTTTCCATTTAAGATCATTGATATTTCCTTTTTTCTGTAGTTGATCTTAGTAAAATACTTTAAGAAGAAATCCATCACTAGTATAGAATAAAATTACATCATGGGAATAAATACTATATTTATGATGATATTGTTCTCACCAAAGTGAATACTAGAGTTTATATACACTATTGATGCTTGAATCATCCTTACATGTGTCTTGATAGATTACTATACTTCTATTAGTTCAAGTATTGATTCTATATTATTTTCAAACTTGTAAGAAATAAATAAATGCATAGAACTGGAATCATACAAAGTAGCTTCTAGATTTGAGATAATAACGAGAGTACCTACCACCACATTATTTAGAGCCTCTACTTCACCTATTGTGATAAAAAATTTCCGACCTTCCTCCCTTGGACTATGCTAGGGTTGATGATGATTCCCCTCCATTACCTCTTAATTTAGAAAGTGATTGGAAAATTTCCCAAGCTATCCACACTTGAAGAATTAGATTTTGGGCCGGGCATTCACCGTCTTCCATTTTTCCTTAGTGTTGTGAAGTTTAGGCTTCATCTCACTATGACAATTTTGAGAAATATGGATATATATTCCACACTTTTAACGTTTCCCACTCTTGAGAAAGAAGTTATTTGAATGATTCTTCCCACATTTATTACATTTGGGAAGTTTCAATTGCTTTCCTCCTATTTTTTGATCGAAATTCCTCCCTAATATCAGATACATAGATATCTTCTTTTCATCAAATTTATGGGATCATTTTGTCTCTCCAAACTCCAATCCAACCTTTATAGCACTTCACACTATCTCCTCAAAGCTTCCATAGTCTCAATTGGATAGATTATTCAATAGATGTGGTCTTCTTACACTAAATAATCTATCAACCTTTCAAATAGGATCCCTGAAAAATATATAGGTGTAATGAGAAAGTCTTATAATTTTCATCTCACGTCTTTCCACAGATTCATTTTCTTTCTTCTCTAGATCTAGGAATTCCGTGTCCATTTTCATTCACATCGAATGGTAGGAATATTTATTGAAAAAGGTTCCCCTGAACTCTTACCACTCCATAGAATCAATCTTTATTATTTACTTCATGTTTTTAATCATTTTCCACCCCTGATTAACTTATCCCTCTAACCAGTACACAACCCAGGTGAATTTGTATTATTCTAAATAGCAGACTGCATAAAATATATTTTTTATAGAGATTATTCATGGTTCAAAAATCAATGGGTTGGTATATACACTGAAAGAAGGAGGTCAGTAATTCATAAATGACTCAAAGGAATTTTTTCCATTTGAATAAAATCCGTTTTTATCTTGATTCAAGTTATTGCTCAAAACTCAAGTCAGTTGATTCATAATTATTATAAAGTTTTACATTACGGATTCCATCATAGGACCGTCATTATATGGTTTCCTATGCTAACTTTTTACATGGTTCCTCTTATTTATCTCCATTTTATAAAAGAATAAAAACTTAGTGAGAAACATGTTTATTTTAATAATCTTAAAATTTTAAAGGAATTTTATTTCTTAAAACATCATGATTAATTTTTTTAATCATTAACAATGACTTCAATTTCAATAAATTCTTCACAATGGTTCATAAAATATTTGTGGTTTACCGAAAATAACTCCATGTAGTGTAAAAATAAGAGTGTAGTGAGGAACATTTTCGTGAACCCGTTCCCATTGAAGTCTAGCTCAGTGTAGTGCTTTCAGGTTTTACCTATAAATACATATGTTCTAGAGCCACATCCACTTATTTGTATCCATAGAGGGTTTCTTTTCTTGGAAACCACTTACTTAATACTTCACCAAAATATCAGGATGTTTTTCTATATTTAAAATTTTCTCTTGGGTTAGCACTAAAGTTTTAAAATTATAATTTACACAAATAACTAAACCATCCTTTGATACCATCTATGACATCTCTCATTTTTTATATAAAATTTTCATTACATTGGACAAAATATAGGATCTATTAAAGTTTAACTTCTTGAAAAAAAGGTACATAATATATAAAAACATAAAAAATATTCTAAAAAACTCAATAGGATTCTTAATTGGTTCATCCTAAGTACTTTTATTATATCTCATGCTCTAAGGACATACATTGAAGGAAAAGGGTGAGAATAAGTCCCATTAAGGGAAAGTGTGGGCCAAAATTTACATGTGATCTTGAGGAATATCAACAAGATCACGAGGAATATAATTGTGGCATGAGAAATAAAACATGAGGCATATAAAAAAAACCATATTAATAAATATGAAATTTTTATAAAACATTTAATTTATACATTAATAAGAATATCACTAAGTTTAATAACCAAGGTGTTGTAAAACTTTCCAAGGTTATTCACCAAGGTACCATATAACATGTCATCTCTTGAGATTAAATTATTTACCCAATTTATCGGAGTACTATTAGGGAATGACCTTAATATGTATTAATAAATGTGATCCAAATATATCATAATGAAACATTTCATAAATAACCCGTGGAGAATTATAAAAATGTGTTTCATATCAAAATCATGATGTTTTATTAAGTGCTTAAAGAACATGAACATTATGTAATTTTAAACCAATGGAAAGGGAATGAGAGATTTATGTATGTCATTACCAGAATTAAATAAATCTTCTTTACATATTGGTGAATTAATATATAAAATAAATAGGTTTATTTATTCACAAAAATAAAATAAAATATAATTTATTGAAGATAAGAGAAAATTTTTTAGAAGTAAATTTGGCAGCATAACAGGTATAAAACATGGTTTTAAAAAAGGTTAAAAAGAGAGGGTAAAGAGGTTTCCCATTTATAAAACATAATTTGGTAGTAAGGTATTTAATAAAAATGAAATAGGAGATATTTACCATAACATTCAGAAGACATATACAAAAAGTGGTTCTTGAAACGAAGAGAAAAAAAGGATATTTCCCTAACCTTGAAATGTATCTCCAAAAACTTTAGGATTGGGACCCTGGGGGATTTATTACACCTTAGGAGGACTCCTCAGGAGGTAAACCTATTATATATTTGTTTAGGATTAATGTTTAGTTAAATTTAATGAATAAATGGGTGGGTATTTATAGAAAAAGTGGAATATTTGATTATTAATTTCCAAAAATAAGCCTTGGAAGCCTAGGTTGTGGAGAATAAAAAACCATGGTATTGAACATGGAATTGGACACTTGGTATAAAATTTATGTTATTTTTATCCATAAGAGTTGACAATTATTTTATATTACTTATTTTGGAAATAAAAATTAATGTTTCAACAAAATAATATTTTTAAATTTAATGTTCGCATTTTAAACATTAGAAGGTAATTTATTGGTTTTGAAATTGATTAAAATATATTAAGATAATTGATAAAAATAATATAATATTTTTAGGTTGTGTATTGTGGTTATTTAATTATTACATCATTATGAAAAAATTAATAATTTATTAGACATACCGAAAAGATCAAATTGTATTTTTACTATTAATGAAAAATTAATGTAAGAATATTTTCATAAATTCACCCTAAACTAATTTAGATGTGATTCTTTAAAAAATTATAATTATTTTATCAAAATAATTCTTTAAATATGTGAATTATAAATTTTAAATAAGAATTTATTAGTTATTAAAAATAATAGCGGATTTAAAAAATTATAATTATTTATCATATACCATCACACTTTTATTAAGAAATACCATTCCTAAAATGGAAGTGGTGGAATAAAAATTTAATTTAAAAATTTGAATTACACTTTTAGTAACTTGATCCTTGAAACATAATCACTTATTACACCTGCAAACACCCAAGAGTAAGTTGTATAATGATGGTAGTTTTGTGGGGTTCCTCAGCTAACATCGACTGAGTGGTAATCTCCACTAACTCGAACTTTTCCCATATGTGATTTTGGTAAAGCTTTAGTTATTGAAGATCATATTGGAATTGGTCATGGGAGAACCCCAGAGATGATATCTCCCTCCCAAGATCTAACAGATGAGATTCAAATAACAAAAATCTACTAGTTTAGACCACCAACTCTTCTTTCTATATCAATTATCATTTATCAAAATTTTACTTATAAACACTAATTATAATGTTAAAATTATTATCAAGAGTATAGTACCCAATGTTCATATTTACTAATGTTTATAATTTAACAATGGTAATATAATGATTGAATCCATATGGTCATATTTCCATTTATATTTACTTCATAATTAAAGTGATATGGTTTTGTTGTGTAAAATAAAAAAATATACACACATTTTCAGGAAATAATTATTATTAAAAAACTCTAGGTCATTACATACATTCTGCCCCTGTTATAAAGAATTTATCCCTCAAAATTCATCACTCCAATACAAAAAAATGAGGATACACCTACCTCATCATTTCCTCTAGTTCCCACATAGCTTTTTCAAACTAGGGGGTTTCAACCAAAAACTTTGACCAGGGTAGTGGTCTTGTTTGATAGAAATTTATACCCATAATATAGAATCTCCACAAAATATTCCTCATAAGAAAGATCCTACTATGGAAATATGACCTCTAGGTTAAGTAAAAATGAAGGATCAGGATGTAATTCCTTAAGAGTGATTCATGGAACAAATCATGAACTTAAGATAGATTTAGTGGAAGTACCAAATGATAAGATATTATCTTGATATGATCGAGAATATAAAAATGACCTATATATATAGGTATTAACTTTACCTTCTTTCCAAACCTCATAATATTATTCCAAGTAGATACTCATAGGAATATCTTTCCACTAACTTTAAATTTCAGATCTTACTGGAAGTTTAGAATAATGTTTCTAATAAATCTAAGCTTCCATGATGTGTTGATAAGTGTCTCTAACCTTATCTTCCATTTATTTACCTTACTCAACCTCTAGAATATTTATTTCTCCAAATTCATTCTAGGAAATTAGAGTTCTACACTTATTTACATAAAGGGATTAAAAATGATCCATATGAATGAAAGAGTGAAATATATTGTTATAAGAAAACTTAATTAGAGGAAGGTGTTTATCCCAACCACCTTTAAAATACAAATAATTTGATCTCAATATATCATCTAGTGTTTTATTTGTTCTCTTAGACTGACCATCTATATAACGATGATATGAAGAGATGAAATTTAACTTTGTATCCAATGCTTGTTTACAACTTGACTCAAACTTTGAGGTAAACCTCATATCCTAATATTATACAACATGATGTTGTACTCCATGTAATCTTACCACTTAATTAATGTATATTTTGAAAATCTAATCAAGAGAGAAGTATTATCTAATAGAGATGACGTGTGTGGACTTTTTAAGGAAATTCATTCTAACCTAAATAGGATTATGCATTTTATATATTTTGGAGAGTCTGACAACAAAATCCATGGTAACGTTTTTATATTTCCATTATGGTTTGTGTAGTGGTTATAAAATCTCATTTGTCTTTTGTATCTCAGCCTTAAATTGCTGATATATAAAACACTGAGATACAAACTCTACAATATCTCTATTCATTCCATCCAACTAGATATACTCTTTAAAATATCTATACATTTGTACTCTTAGGATTAATAGAGAATGAATAAATATGATATTCTTGTATTAGATCCTTCTTAAAATTATAAATGGATGGAACAAATACATGGTTCCTTAACCTTACCATTATTTCATGACTAATGTTAAAGTCAGGAACATTTATCACCTCCTTCTACCGCTCCGCATCTTCCTTCTACGACTCTTTAACCCTTGCATGTATAGATGGTTGAATAATCACATAATAAAGATAATATATTTCTACTTACATATGGATCTCCATATCCATCCTTTAAAAATATAGAAAATTAGATCTTTAGTGATCCTCATCATGGATAAGCTAGCATGATTCTTTTAACTCAAAGCATTGACCACCTTGTTCACCTTCCAAGGGTGGTAATGTATGGAGTATTCATAATCTATAATAAAATAAAACCATATTTTCTAGTGAATATTCAAATCCATCTACATGAATATATACTTACAATTTTTTTGATTAGAATATATCAAACTCCTTTATCTATAAATATATTTCCTCCATATATTTAATGAAAAACTTACTAAAAATAACTCAAAATCATGAGTAGGGTAAAATTTCTCATGAACCTTTAAATGGTGTGAGGCATAAGATATCACCATATCATTCTGCTTGAGAACACATACTAATATCTTTTTGGATACATCCATAAAGATTAAAAACCCTTCTCCACAACAGGGTACTATGAGGGAAGGTACAATGACCAACTTTATCTTCAGCTCCTTGAAATTATCCTCACATTCATTCATCTAAAGTAACTTGAATCCTTTTCATTTTAACTTTTTGACTGGATTATACAACCCTAAAAAATGCTCCACAAAGTTTCTTTAATATCCCACCAAAACAAGATATCTATGGATCTCAGTCACTATGGTTGGTCTGGCATAACTTTCAATAACATATTTCTTCGAAGGATCCATAGAAATACCTTCACATGAGATTATATGTACCAAGAAAAAATCATTATAAATCCAAAATTCACACATGGTAAATTTTTCATATGTATTTTCCTTAATTAGGGTCTATATAAAAATCTTCAAATGATCCTCATTCTCTTCCTTGCTCTTTTTGGTTATATGAATATAATATATAAATTTTACCAAAAACTAATATAGGCAGTAACTATATACAATATTCATTAAATACATGAAGATAAAAGGGTAATTGTAAGGACAAATGGAATCATTATAAATTCATAGTGTCCATACCTCTTATGAAAGGCTATCTTGGGACCGTCTTTACTTTTGAACCACAACTGATAGTACCCAGATCAAATATCAATCTAGTAAAATTATTGGGATCCTTATAATTTATCAAAAAAATAATAAATATTAGGTATATGATAATTGTTCTTGATAGTGATCTTATTACGTTTTTGATAATTATTGAAAATACACATTTACCCATATTTTTTTAATAAATAGAACAAGTGCACACCATGATGACACTCTAGGAGGTATAAATCCCTTATCAAGATTATCCTGGAGTTTCTTCTTCAATTATTGAAACTCAATCAGGGAGATTATTATAACAAAACAATCTTGAAATACATATACATTACATCAATTTTTCAGAATACTTAAAACATTATACAAAAAGATACCCAAAGACCATACTAGTCTTGTTTCTTTGGAAACATGGAAACATAAACACTTGTACATAAATGAGCTAAATTATCTCCCACTAGGTTCTTCTTGACTAGAAAAATTATTAGACACATTAAAAATAATACATATCTTCATATCCTAGAAATGAAACATAAAAAGGGGTGAGATAAAATGATCAGTAAGGGTTAATAAGGGAGACATGTAAGCATAATCCTGAGAATAAGGGTATGAGAACATGATCAAGAAAATAGAATATCATAACCAACATATCAAATATCATAAACATGAATCATGGAATAAATATTATCAGTTCATAAGACATGAATCATAAGTAAATAAAGAATATAATCCATAAAATCACAACATGATAATAAAACATTGAATTTGGGAAAAAACATAATCATATAATATGATTTACATAGTATAAAAGGCATCTCTTCCAAGTCCAACTTAGTAGTATGGGTTCACTCCCTACGTCATCTTGGTAGTCATGGTGCACTCCCATGGCCATCGTAGTATTTAAGTGTAACACCCCGATCTTCCACGGTACACTTCTTTTTGAATAATACAGTAGCGTGTGTTGTACGCAACTTCGATTACTAACACACACCACGGCCAATCAAAGTAGCCGTTATGAATAGTAATACATAATTTTTAAAATTTTAGAAATTTTATCTCTCAAAATGGACTTCATTTTTGGATTCGGAGTATCGAATTTAGCCTAAGGTGAAATTTTGGTACTTTTCGGATAACTTTTATATTTTGATGAATAGTGAAAATTACTAAATTTTAATTAAAAACAACTTTTTTAATCAAAATAATTAATAGTGATAAATTATGAATTTTTGTGGTTTTAAAGTATATTTAGAATATATTTTTACCATTTAATACAATGTTGGTCAATGGAAATAATTTCACAATTAAACCGAACATAAACAAGTATCAATCTTTTGATAGTTATTATATCTTAAAAACATGCTTTTTGTTTTAACAACGGGAATTAATTTTAAATTAATTTCTGCCACTTATGTGTTTTGAATTTGGAAAAATGGATTCCATATTTGGAATCAGGATGTTCAAATTGTGTAAATAGGTAACTTTTATTTTTTAGAAATTTTGAATAATTACTTCGGTAAATATTTTATTTACCATGGTTAAAGGGTAAATCTGGTAAATAAGGGTTAATAAATAATATTATAATAATACTAAATTACCCTAAAATGTGTCCTAACCTTATTTGTTGACACATTTCCGACCATGGACATATTTGGGTCTATTTTTGGACCCCATGGAGTCGCTTGTAAGTGATAATAACACTTTATATTAATTAAGTTAAAATAAATACAAAAATGACATAAGCATATATCTTTTAGAAAAACAATTTTTACATAGGGTTATATGTATTGTATTTTCAACTAGAAATATTCATTAGAAATATAACAAGATTTCATACATAATGGTATTTTATTTATAATTTTTGGACATTAAATAATTTCATTTATTTATGACACAATGATGATGCAGTAATTACCATAATAGTAAAAAATTAAAATAATTGATATTATAAATACACAAATAAATATAATTTGATACTTTTAATGAATTAAATTAATTTTATAGGATAATATGACATATTAGTATTTATTTAATTAACTTTTTTTCAAGTAATCATTCTGTTATGATTTTTACAAAAGTCAATTATTGAATAGTGTCAAAATTGACATAAAAGAGTTGTTAAAACAAATATTATATTATTAATTGATATTAAATTCCTAAATATCTAAGGTTCGGCCAAGAGACTTATATCATGATATTTTTATCACTAATGGACCACTTGGGGGTCTATTGGATGTATATTTTAAGTTTATTAACTATATAATATAAAAATACAAAGTGACATGGTAAGTGTCAAACTAATTAACTAAGTGTTAAAACTAAAAGATAAGGTTAATATAATGACCCAAACCTGTATAAATTATATTGGTTTAGTATTTTTCGACCTATCCCTACCTTAAACTTTAAATAATACACTTTGGTTCCATTATAAACTAAATACGAATTTATAGTCAAATAATATTTCTAGCTTTTCCAAAGGTGCCCCTCACCCCTCTTATAAAAAGACACTCGCCCTTCTCATTAATTCACACCTTCAAAGCCTTTTGGTTCGAAAAAACCCTGAACAAATACTCTCTCAAATTCCCTCACTTCATCCTAGAGGCCTTCCTTTAGTCATAAAGCCATCCTAAGGAGCACTTTTGATCAAATCAAAAGGAAGAACCCGAAGAAGAGGTAATGATTTCACCACCCTTTTTCAAGTTCCTTTCTTCTTCCACTTCTTATTTCTTTGTTATTACCATTATAAAATAATGAATCCAGTATCTAATATATACTGTAATATTATTATAAATATGGTACAACCATATTCAGTATTCTATCCATCCTTTGATTGACATGTCACCATATGTGCGTACGTACGGCTTACCGTCTCCTCGTCGTGGCGTAATTGTTATTCAATATATTATTATTTTGATGGGTATAATAATGATTTTTAATACATGTAAATAATAAATATAACATGATAATTATTATGTATATATGATATACCATACAATTATATATTATTTTAATATCAAAAGAATGATATTTTCGCTCGTGCGTACGTACGGATTACCATCTCCACGACGCGATGAGATTCATTTCCAAGTTCACCATTCATCGACGATTATAAAAATATATATTACTAATAAGTATGTAATATATGACATAATAATTCTACTAGATATATATATATATATATATATAAGGATTTATGTACTTACTTATATCTTATTCACTTACTTCCGTTCAATACTATATGAAAACAGAAACAACGTTTATGCGTACGTATGGACTACCGTCTCCATAAACGGTGTTTTCCATTTCATATATATTACTATTATACATATTTTTATTCTAAATATATATTATATATTTATCATGTTTTATATTTTGGAAGTATTTAAATCATGATCTAAGTGATAAAACCAAGAATGACAAGTTAAAACACATACGATAAAGAAAGTGATTATTACCCGAAATGTTAACTTAGCATGGAAATTATTATTAATTGGGTAATATAAAGTCATAAATGAATCATGTATGATATCATAAATATTAATATGGTTCTGGTATAATTTAATAACATACTACGATCTTCGTACAGGAGGTTAAACGTACCCTCGACTAAAGGAAAGTGCAAGGTAAGGGGTTTTCATCTCACTCCTTATTCTCGTGAGATTCATGCCATATTTCCACTATTACCATTTGTGTGGTGTATGTACAACCTATAATTGTATTCTTTGTTTAATAAACTTTAATTTATGTGTATTTACATATTCATTGTATGATACCTCTTTCATGGGGTGTATGTTTCGTAAGTTACCAAATTTTTAAGGGTTTATTTCACAATCTCTTCATTATCCGAGGTTGTTTATACGTAATTATCTTATGGGACCTCTTTATCACCCACATACATGTTTCTTAAAAATGTCTTTCAAATTTTTTTTACTATTTAATAGACAATGGGTTAAAGTCATTTATACCCTTATTTGACTTTATATGTTTTAAAGGAATCTTTCCATCGTTTTTGAAACAAGTTACTTTTTAACCTTTTTGACAAAATTAAGGTAAGAATGTCTTTTTTAACTTATACAGAGGGTGCGGTTATTCTCCGCTGTTATTACACCTTTGTAGCTTCCTTCACAAGATTATAAAGATATTTTCAAAATAAAGGTTTTCTCTATAATTATACGACTTTTGAATGATTTAAAAAAAAGAGATATTTCTCTCAAATAGTATTGATTTCATCTATGTCAACATCCTTTTGATAAATTTTAAACTTGTTTCAAGTTGATTTATGATGATACAAATCATCCTTATTGTTTTTAAGGTTTTGTGATATTTTTGACTATGGATGAGTTATTTTTATGCCATTAATGGTTTATGATTAAAGTTTTGACATTTTGTATGTTAGTTTTGATACGAATGTTTATGTTATATTTAATCCTCTTCTTAAGATGAATGTTTTGGACTAGTATGTTCCGGTTTGGGGACCGGTAAAAGTAAGCCCTCCAGGTTGGGGTCCGGTTACAGGAGACCCTCCAGGTTGGTGTCCGGTTATTAGAGGCACTCCAGGTTGGTGTCCGGTTATTAGTTCGGCATCATGAATTCCATCATTATGAAAGTGGTTAGTGATATTGCATGTAATTATTCGATTAGTAGAATATCCATGTGAATAAGTAAATGGCATTATTTAATTTTATTTCTGCCATATTATGCTGAAGTTCAAGTTTAAAAGGCTTTTGTTTTAGTTTTATACATTTCCTTAAATGTTTATGCTTATTTTTGAAAGTTTCCGCTGTATTTCTTACCCTTACTGAGCGTTTGAGCTCACCCCTTTCTATGTTTTATTTTTCCCAGGATTCCAAGAAGTGTATTGTGATAGATATGCAGGGTTAAGACAAGGGAATAATGGAATTCATAACGGATTATTTATGTTTCTTTGTACGTCATAAAGTGCAAATGTAACATTCATGCATGTGATCTATTTTTCCAAGACTGCTAAACTGATCGGTCCTTCGGGACTTGATTCCTTGTAATCATTCAAATGTATTAAAATAATGCACCGACTCTGGGTAACTAGGGTCGGGGCGTTACAATTGGTATGAGAGGAAGTTTAGAAATAACCTTGGAAACTAGATTTAGATAAAATCTGATTAGAGCACATAGCCCTAAAATAGACTTTGAGGATTAGTATAGAAGAACTTCCTAGAATTTTGGTATTGTAGAGATTTTGTGAGTTTTCTGAGAAATATATCCCTGTCTAGATACGAGCAGGTAGAGGCGGCTCTGGCACAGATGTACCTAGGGGTAAAACCCGAAAACACCGCTTTGAGCTAGACTCGAACGGGAACTGGTGCACGAAAACGGGCCTTGCTGCACTCTTGGTTACGACACTCCTGGGGGATATTCTTAGGATAATTCTCATTTTATTTACAAACCATTATGAAGGGCTCATGAGTATATACTTACTCAAAGAAAACAATTTTTATGATTAAGGATTATATCCATAAACTGTTCAATTTGCATTAGGAATTATTTATTGCAATTCATAAGCTGACATAGTTTATGCTATTGTATAGAAATGGCGCCTAGTAGAAGTAATGTGAACTCCGGTAATACGTATGATCCAAAGAGTAAGAAGGATCATATCTTTCATGGTATTAAGACATCATTTAGAAGGGAAATAATCTCCCACGTATTATCATCATATGAAGAAATAGTATCATGTGTGGATAAGATAACTAAAGAGTTTACTAACTCCTATGGATTTGAAGGAAAGTAAGAGAAGAAAAGGATGGAAGAGAGAAATATGGATAAAGGGAAGAGGGAAAAGAATAATTTCCCCATACGTGATAAATGTGGGAAGAAACACCCTAGAACTTTCCTGAAAGGAATGTGAGTTTGTTATAAGTGTGGAGAAAAAGGGCACAAAGTACGTGACTGCAAGGGTAAGAAAATTGTTTCAAATGTACAATGCTTCATTTGCAAGGAGTTTGGACACTACGTAAACCTATGTCCCAGTCATCAAACTATGCCGAAAATGATGCTATTGGATAATAATTAAGTTCTGATACTACCACAGATGAAGAGGAATAATTAGAGTTCTTATGTTGATTCTGTCATTTGAGTGTTGTATCAACAATGTACTTGTTATAATAATTATGGATTATATAAGGATTGTACTGTAGTACTATTTCATTAAGGACTTGAGATTGTGTGGAACAAAGAAAAGTGACTCAATAGTAGGATAAATTTTTGAAAAATATATGGTTGAGAGAATGATATACCATAATATAGTTCTGATACCGAGGTAGTGATTTTGGAATAATACATGATTGATTTGGATAAATTATATTGGATATTCTTGACTACCTTGAAACTGATTAATGATTTGTATATTCCATCATTGTTGGGGTTTACAACATTTTTGGATTGAAGGAGTATATCCATTATTATTTAAGGAATAAGGGATCGTGAATGTAATCAATAAGGTTTTATGGTAATTCAGGATGTTGTGGTGTTATAAAAGAATACATGATGAAGGTGTTCACATGTTATTACGCAGCAAAAAGGATCTTCATTTTTGGACTAAAAAATTTTGGATAGTTATAGTTTGGATTATTTTTGGATTTCCATAAAAGGACAACCCGGAGGTTGGGTGGTAACCCGTCGCGTCCGGCAAGGCCGCGAGACTCGAACCCACAACTGAAGGGCGACAAGGGTGTATCACCTACCATTGACCCACGTGATGTCCTGGATTGAATAATTTCGTTTTTCTTAATGGTTCTTCTAGATGAATTATAAATTCATTTTTTTAACTCTATACGAATAAGATAAATAGAATATTATTTTTAAGTTCTATTAGCTTTTAGAGTGAAAGATTAGTTTGTGGTAGAACTTATTTAAAGGATGAGACTCTACTTGTCAAGTATATATTTTTCTTCTTCTCTTATTCAATGAAGAAATTAATTCTTATACTTTAGTGAAGGGATCTTAAAACAAATAAATGTGTTATCCTAATACCATATGTTTTGTTGAACCAATGGTATTTTAAAACATCATAGATTGATGAATTTAAGGCCCTCAATTTTTCACTTGTTTGTGATTGATGACCTCAATCACTACCTATAAATATTTACATTATTCCTACAATTATATGTCTCAAATTTCCACCAATGTTCTCCGAATAGAGATCATAATTTGGTGGTGACCCTTTCATTTCTCTTTTCCTCTTGTTAAGACTAAATTTTATTAACCAAATTTTCGATGTGGGTTTTTTCCACAAAGATATTTTCTATTTTCAAACTTTATTTTAAAAGAACAATATCAAATTGAGAGGACACAATTTATTGAAGTAGAGGAGAATGTAACACCCCGAGCTTCCACGGTACACTTCTCTTTGAATAATACAGTAGCGTGTATTGTACGCAACTTCGATTTCTAACACACACCACGACCAATCAAAGTAGCCGTTATGAATAGTAATACATACTTTTTAAAATTTTAGAAATTTTATCTCTCAAAATGGACTTCATTTTTGGATTCGGAGTATCTAATTTAGCCTAAGGTGAAATTTTCGTACTTTTCGGATAACTTTAATATTTTGATGAATAGTGAAAATTACTAAATTTTAATTTAAAACAACTTTTTAAATCAAAATAATTAACAGTGATAAATTATTAATTTGAGTGGTTTTAAAGTATATTTAGAATATGTTTTTACCATTTAATACAATGTTGGTCATTGGACATAATTTCACAATTAAACTGAACGTAAACAAGTATCAATCTTTTGATAGTTATTATATCTTAAAAACACGCTTTTTTGTTTTGACAACGGGAATTAATTTTAAATTAATTTCTGCAACTTCTGTGTTTTGAATTTAGAAAAATGGATTCCATATTTGGAATCAGGATGTTCAAATTGTGTAAAAAGGTAACTTTTTTTTAGACATTTTGAATAATTACTTCTGTAAATATTTTGTTTACCACGGTTAAAGGGTAAATCTGGTAAATAAGGGTTAAAAAATAATATTATAATAATACTAAATTACCCTAAAACGTGTCTTAACATTATTGGTTGATACATTTCCGACCATGTTCATATTTGTGTCGATTCTTGGACCCCATGGAGCCACTTGTAAGTGATAATGACACTTTATATTAATTAAGTTAAAATTAATACAAAAATGACATAAGCATATATCTTTTAGAAAAACAATTTTTACATAGGGTTATATGTATTGTATTTTCAACTATGAATATTCATTATAAATATAACAAGATTTCATACATAATGGTATTTTATTTATAATTTTTGGACATTAAATAATTTAATTTATTTATGACACAATGATGATGCAGTAATTACCATAATAGTAAAAAATTAAAATAATTGATATTATAAATACACAAATAAATATAATTTGATACTTTTAATTAATTAAATTAATTTTCTAGGATAATATGACATATTAGTATTTATTTAATTAACTTTTTTGGAAGTAATCATTCTGTTATGATTTTTACAAAAGTCAATTATTGAATAGTGTCAAAATTGACATAAAAGAGTTGTTAAAACAAATATTATATTATTAATTGATATTAAGTTCCTAAAAATCTAAGGTTCAGCCAAGAGACTTATATCATGATATTTTTATCACTAATGGAACACTTGGGGGTCTATTGGATGTATATTATAAGTTTATTAACTATATAATATAAAAATACAAAGTGACATGGTAAGGGTCAAACTAATTAACTAAGTGTTAAAACTAAAAGATAAGGTTAATATAATGACCCAAACCTGTCTAAATTCTATTGGTTGAGTATTTTTAGACCTATACCCACCTTAACCTTTAAATAATACACTTTGGTTTCATTATAAACTAAATACGAATTTATAGTCAAATAATATTTCTAGCTTTTCCAAAGGTGCCCCTCACCCCTCTTATAAAAAGACACTCACCCTTATCATTAATTCACACCTTCAAAGCCTTTTGGTTCAGAACAACCCTGACAAAATACTCTCTCAACTTCCCTCACTTCATCCTAGAGGCCTTCTTTTAGTCAGAAAGCCATCCTATGGAGCACTTTTGATCAAATCAAAAGGAAGAACCCGAAGAAGAGTTAATGATTTCACCACCCTTTTTCAAGTTCCTTTCTTCTTCCACTTCTTCTTTCTTTGTTATTACCATTATAAAATAATGAATCCAGTATCTAATATATACTGTAATATTATTATAAATATGGTACAACCATATTCAGTATTTTATCCATCCTTTGATTGACATGTCACCATACGTGCGTACGTACGGCTTACCGTCTCCACGTCGTGGCGTAATTGTTATTCAATATATTATTATTTTGATGGGTATAATAATGATTTTTAATACATATAAATAATAAATTTAACATGATAATGATTCTGTATATATGATATACCATACAATTATATATTATTTTAATATCAAAAGAATGATATTTTCGCTCGTGCGTACGTACAGATTACCATCTCCACGACGTGATGAGATTCATTTCCAAGTTCACCATTCATCGACGATTATAAAAATATATATTACTAATAAGTATGTAATATATGACATAATAATGCTACTAGATATATATATATATATATATATATATAAGGATTTATGTACTTACATATATCTTATTCACTTACTTCCGTTCAATACTATATGAAAATAGAAACATCATTTATGCGTACGTATGGACTACCGTCTCCATAAACGGTGTTTTCCATTTCATATATATGTCTATTATACATATTTTTATTCTAAATATATATTATATATTTGTCATGTTTTATATTCTGGAAGTATTTAAATCATGATCTAAGTGATACAACCAAGAGTGACAAGTTAAAACACGTACGATAAAGAAAGTGATTATTACCCGAAATGTTAACTTAACATGGAAATTATTATTAAATGGGTAATATAAAGTCATAAATGAATCATGTATGATATCATAAATATTAATATGGTTCTGGTATAATTTAATAACATACTACGATCTTCGTATAGGAGGTTAAACGTACCCTCGACTAAAGGAAAGTGCAAGGTAAGGGGTTTTCATCTCACTCCTTATTCCCGTGAGATTCATGCCATATTGCCACTATTACCTTTTGTGTGGTGTATATACAGCCTATAATTGTATTCTTTGTGTAAGACACTTTAATTTATGTGTATTTACATATTCATTGTATGATACCTCTTTCATGGGGTGTATGTTTCGTAAGTTACCAAATTGGTAAGTGTTTATTTTTACAATCTCTTCATTATCCGAGGTTGTTTATACGTAATTATCTTCTCAGACCTCTTTATCATCCACATCCATGTTTCTTAAAAATGTATTTCAAAACATTTTTACTATTTAATAGACAATGTGTTAAAGTCATTTATACCCTTATTTGACTTTACATGTTTTTATAGGAATCCTTACAAAGTTTTCGAAACAAGTTACTTTTTATCCTTTTTGAAAAAATTAAGGTAAGAATTTCTTTTTTAACTTATATGGTGGGTGTGGTTATTCTCCGCCGTTATTACACCTTTGAAGCTTCCTTCACAAGATTATAAAGATATTTTCAAAATAAATGTTTTCTCTATAATTATGCGACTTTTAAATGATTTAAAAAAAGAGATATTTCTCTCAAATAGTATTGATTTAATCTATATCAACATCCTTTGATAAATTTTAATCTTTTTTCAAGTTGATTTCTTATGATACAAATCATCCATATTTTATTTAAGGTTTTGTGATATTTTTGAATATGGATGAGTTATTTTTATTCCATTAATGGGTTATGATTAAAGTTTTGACATTTTGTATGTTAGTTTTAATATGAATGTTTATGTTATATTTCATCCTCTTCTTAAGATGAATGTGTTGGACTAGTATGTTCCGGGTTGGGGACCGGTAAAAGTAAGCCCTCTGGGTTGGGGTCCGGTTACAGCAGACCCTCCGGGTTGGTGTCTGGTTATTAGAGGCACTCTGGGTTGGTGTCCGGTTATTAGAGGCACTCCGAGTTGGTGTACGGTTATTAGAGGCACTCCAGGATGGAGTTCGGTTATAGAGGCTCTCTGGGTTGGGTTCCAGTGACAGTTATCCCTTAGGTCTTGGCACGGGGCCTTGACATAGAAATTAAAGTTCGACATCATGAATTCCATCATTATGAAAGTGGTTAGTGATATTGCATGTGATTATTAGATTAGTAGAATATCCATGTGAATAAGTAAATGGAATTATTTCATTTTATTTCTTCCATATTATGCTGAAGTTCAAGTTTAAAAGGCTTTTGTTTTAGTTTTATACATTTCCTTAAATGTTTATGCTTATTTTTGAAAGTTTTCGCTGTATTGCTTACCCTTACTGAGCGTTTGAGGTCACCCCTTTCTATGTTTTATTTTTCCCAAGATTCCAAGAAGTGTATTATGATAGATATAAAGGGTTAAGACAAGGGAATACTGGCATTCATAAAGGATTATTTATGTTTTTTTGTACGTCATAAAGTGCAAATGTAACATTCATATATGTGATCTATTTTTCCAAGACTGCTAAACTGATCGGTCCTTCGGGACTTGATTCCTTGTAATCAAGCCAATGTATTAAAATAATGCACCGAATCTGGGTAACTGGGGTCGGGGCATTACATTAATGTTCACTCTCATGACCATCTTAGTTTATCTCATAAGATATAAATCTTTTCCCAAATGAATTAGAGAGAGATATTTTTCCCACCCATCACATAGTGAAATTATACATACATGTGTCAAAAAATCATGAAAAATCTTATCTTAACCCATGAAATGAAATGGGTTTAATAAACATGTAATCATATCCTCAACTATAGAAAAGAAACAAGTTTCAAAATCATTTCATAAAAAACATAACCTGTAAAAGAAGCAAGTTTCATAGACATATAACCCATGAAAAGAAGTTAGTTTCATAAATATCATGCCATCAATACAAAAGGCTATAAAAGAAAGAATATGAATGAAACCTCTAGACTATTTCTTGGAAAGGCATGAGTAACACCAATTGGTGTCATATTATATGGAAAATAATTTTGGAAGATTACATAAAAACACTTTAGGAGGAAATTAACCTTTTTCTTTATAAAAATTATACATAAAACATTAAACCTTTTGAAAATAATTTTCCTTAAAAAACACATTAAAAACATATAATGAAATCTTAAAAACTATTTAAAAACCATTTCTTTGAAAATTTATTTTAATGTTTTTAAAAATTATCCTTTTTAACATGCAAAAGAAACTTCAATGAAATGACAATGCCAATTAACGGTGAAGGCCTACATTGACTATTTCAAGGAACTTGTCTTATTTTCGTTGGAGGTGGCATCAAAGGATCTGATTAAGGCTTATCTTTTCTTTATGGGTGTTTGTCCAGAGATTACAAAAAATTCCTCTCCTATATGGATCTTCATTATGAAAAGTTGTTGAATTAAGGGTTTCTTGATGATTTAGTTTTCGGAGGGCAATCAGTTGGAAGTCAGGTATCTTTTGTCGCTCAGGAAGGTTCCCCATCTGGTGAGGAGTGCATGCTAGAGGAAACCATCCCAAAAAATATCCTTTATTATTTATAGATTAAAGTTCTTCAGGTCATTCACTTATGTGCCACCAGTGTGGCTGGTTTGGGAATTTGAAGACATCATTCTTGAATCGTTAAAGACATTCCATAATTGTGGCTACTTGGGTAATATAAAGTAGTTCTGTAGGAAGAACTGCTCAATGAAGGATTTTTCATTAGAGGATTCTAGTGCCTAACTTTGTGGCAGGAGATGTTTCAGTCATTAGATCTCCAAACATAGGTCTCAGAGTAAGCTCATGCACAGTCAGGATTAACTAGGGGATATAGAAGACATCGGCCCAATTTTTTCTCCTATGTTGGGATAGATACATTTAAAGTTACCTTATTCTCATTTTTCTATTATTGCAAGTTCATCTTTAGTTGTAAAAGTGTTATGAACCCACAATTTCATAATCTAAGTGGTTTTGTTTATCTGAATGTGGATTCTAGAATCATTCATTTTTCTTTAAGTGTGTTTAAACTGTATGTGGGTTTATTTCAATTATTTTTATGCTAGTTTAGTGATGTTGGGGTCATTTAGTTATGGTTTTCTATTATTTCTTTCATGGGTTTCCTTTGGTGTTGGGTGATTATTTTGTA
The DNA here is from genome assembly GCA_963277665.1 of Viscum album. Lineage (NCBI taxonomy): Eukaryota > Viridiplantae > Streptophyta > Magnoliopsida > Santalales > Viscaceae > Viscum > Viscum album. The sequence goes on from OY728161.1 coordinate 1,838,710,868, forward strand.
TAGGAGATTTCTGGTTTGGGTTTGGAGGTCCCGGTTGCAGTGAGGGTGTTGATTTGTTGTTGTGGAAAGGCTAAGTTCTGTCCTGGGGCCCCGGTTTTATGGGTTTCCTTATAGTGGGGTTTTCATTTATGTTCTGGAGGTGTTGTTTTGGTTCTAAAGTTCTTGTTCTATTTGATTTATCATGCTGGGTAGAACCCCCCTCGCGTTCTCCCCTCACTCTTATGCTGTGGTTTCTTCTTGATCAGTCGAGTGTGACTTATGTAGTGAATAGTCACCCTGAGGTTCATGGTTTCACTCAGTTTTTATTGGGCATGGATTCAAGATTTAAATATCTTTTGCCTTGGTGAATTTATGAGGAAAAAAAGTGTTTATTGTTGGGATAGTTTTCCCACCTTGACCTTGTATACTCCTTTATTTTATTCTTTTCTTGATCTTGGATCTTTTGGGTTGAGGTTTGGGTTGAGACATGGTTAAATTTTTTGAATTTTTGGAAGTCTGGGTGGATTTTGGTCTACGCATAGGAACATCACGGTTAGTTGAAACCATGCGATTTAGCCCATGTTCCCATGATATAGGACCTAGTGTTGGACACAAGCTATCACACTATATGATCGTAGTCAGTCAAACCATGGTGTATGGTCGTGCGGTCGGTCCTCTATTTGGAAGAAGCTACTACATAGTTTGTGCATGATAGAGCAAACCACGTGGTTTGGTCATGTGGCCGGTTCCTACTAGGAAAGTGGATACCATAAATTTGGAACAAATTTTGGTAAACCATGAAGCAAAAAACTGCAAGCTACCCATAAAATTTAAAAAATTTAAACCCTTTCTCTCTCTCCCTCTCCTTTTTAACAGAAAATCAAGCCTCTCCCTCTTTCGTTGATTTTGGCACACAAATGGGTCCCAAGACCCCTCTCCATTTGGTTCTCCTCCCTCCACAGTTCCTCTCCTTGGATTAAAAGTTTAGTTTTAGGGTTTTTGGTCTTTTATATGTCCTTTTTTTCTCCTCTCTTGATCCTTTGGTTATCCTTTGGTGTTTTCTCTCTTGGATAAACTCTAATGGATAGGGTTTTTCTTTGGGTTGTGTTTCTTTGGATTCTAGGATGTGTGAATTTTATACAGGGCTTAGATATTTCTTCTTTGAAAGTTTTATCACTTCCTCACACTGTTGAGGTAGGTGTCTCCATAATTCTCCTTTCGGTTGCATTCCGTTGATTCTTATCTTCTTCCAATTAATGTTTAAACATGATTCACACCCTTATAACACACATGGTTGGTTTATTGTAGTGTTTTATTATTGATTGAATTTTTTAAAAATGATTTTTGAAGTTATTCCTTGCTTATACCTATGTGTATATATACCAAATGTGTTTGATAAAATTTCAATTGAGTTTTAATGGACAAATTGGGTAATTTGGGTGGTGTTGGGCCTTCGTAATATTTATTTAAAATGGTTGGCATGTAGATTTGGAATCATTTGTGTGATTTGGAAATTTTTATAGATTGATCGTTGTAGTGAAATGTTTTTACAGGATTTCCATAGTTATTTAAAAAGATTATTTATTCCCTTGAAATCATGTGAAAGTGTCGGGTTAGGTTTAATAAGCAGGTAGTGGTTTTAAAAATGGGTTTGGGTGTTTTCATGTAAATTTAGGGTGTTCCATTAGATTTTATCACATCCATGAGTGCACAAGGTGCACACATGGATTGACATTCAAATGATGATGGCACTTTAAAAAAATTTTCCCCTTGAATATTCATTTCTCAAATGTTTTCTCAGTTTTTAAATGTTGTGTTGGTTAATTTGAGTGATTTCTAAAAGCAGTTTCAAATGAATTCTTTAAAGATATACCTGTTTGGAAATTGAGACATGTTTTGGGAGATTTTTTAGTATGAAATCCAGTTTGGCACATTTTACAAGGTCACTTGCTTTACCCATGGTTTGGGAAGGGTTTTCGTAAAAATGATTTGGTTTGGAAAGTATAAAGGCCCATTTGGATTTGAAAACATAAAAGTAGTGTTTTGTTGATTTGGAAATGGAATGTGGTTTTGAAATTGTAAAATCCCGATCAATATCTTCAAATGTTTTTGAGAATGGTTTTGTACAACTATGTGACATATTTTCCTTATTGAAACTTGTGAATGCTTCATTGTATGATGGGAAAGCCTATTGGGTATTTCCTTATACGGGTTAACATATCTGTGGTACCCATGTTTGGGGCAGGCAAGTGCGGTGATGGTAGGTTAGGTGAGTCATGCATATGAGGGTCTCCTACTAACATAGTATACATCTTCCATGGTTTCTTCAAAATCTTTTAGAGGTCTAAGTGATGGTTTCTTATCCACCCCGATTAGATGGGTTGGTTCCCCTTGGATGTATTTAAAGGCTAGGTGGGTTGTGCCACTAGTGAGGGTAGTTTAAAGCATCTATTTGGTTATAGACTATAGAGTTTAACCATATGTTGATAGGTAGTTCTGGACCGAGTATGTCTTGTGATCACTCTAGGGATGTTTAGGAAATTCCCATGGTTTTCTATCAGTATTTCAATGTTTAAATTCTAATAAATTTGGTTTTCTATTTATACTGCTTGTTTATTTTTAAAATGTCCTGATATTACTTTGTTTGGATTTTAGTTCGGGTTTGTGTTTAAAAATGTTAAATGGTTTTGAAAATAGAGATGTGGTGTGTGAGTTATTTTAAAAAGGAAAACTATGATTGATTAACAAGATGAGAAAAACCATTTTTTATATATTAAATTTAAAACTAATGTTAATGGAATGTTTTTCGAAAATGAAATATATAGATTCTGTGGTAGTTACCTACTGAGATTTCTAGATCAAATCCTACTTATACCACTTGATATCTGTAGTACCGATTTATTTTATAGGTACACCTTCTTGTTTAGGTTATTGGTTCGTGTGCTCATTGCTTTAACTGTTTCGTATTGTGGTTGGTGGTGTCCAAGATGTCACGTAGAGATCAAGTTGGTAGAAGTTTGGTTCGGTTTCAATTCTAGTTTTGTTTCTATTCAGTCATATTTTGTATCTGGATCAGTTGTTGGTTACTATTGTTTGCTCAATTTTTTTTATTTTATTTATTTGATCTTGGTTAATTAGGATTAATTCATTCCCACATGGATTTCATTTGATGTCTAGGAAAAGTTTCCATCCCTTGGCGATTGTTAATGCTCTTCGGGCCATGCCACAGACTGGGTCGAGTGTTTGGTCAAATGAAATCCCTATCTAGTTAGTGAAAATATCCACATCTAGCTTCTACTAGAAATGGTCCACACACATCAGTGTGTACCAATCCTAGAAGCTCTTTGTCCATTTTACCCTATCTAACAAAATGTTGTTTGGTCATTTTTCCTTGTAAACTAGAATGACATATTTCAAGTGGTTTTAGATCAGACGAGTCTAAATAACCATCTTGATAGAGCTTTGTCAAATGATTCTCATTTACATGACAAAGACCGTGATACCTAAGCTAGCGATTATATGATTCATGTGAACATGATTCATTATCAATTTCCAAGAGTTGGTTTTCATAAATTAATACACAAATACAATTATTTAAATGTGCCACACCATAACATATATTTTACTTATAAAAGAAACAACTTTTATTTTTATACTTGAAAATCAACCCATCTGTATCTAGGGATGGTACATAAATTATGTTCTGGGTAACCACAGGTACATAATAAAAATATTTAAAAAAAACCATTCCCATTGGAAATTAAGATTAGTGGTCACCAATGGCTATAATAGCCATCCTTGCACCATTAGAAGCTACGAGATGCACCTCTCCTATGGAAATATTTTGGAATCTACATGGCTCCTGCATTTGGACATATATGTGAGAACCATAGGATATATGTAATACCCAATGTGTATATATGGGATGATTACAATCGATAATGAATGAACCTTTAGCTTCCCCTAGCTTATAGGTCTATTTACTTTTCCATTGTCCTAGCTTGCAACATGAAAAACATACTGTGTCATTTTAATTTACCCTCCACTAGATCTCCCTCTTCTTAGAAGGAGGTTGCTCGAGAGATTTAGACTACTTATAGGTCTTCAGACCCTTTTGCTTGTTATTTATTTTCTTATTCACTATAAGGACCATGGGTTAATAACACCCCATTTCCTTATCCAATTGGTGAATCAGATTAAGAAGTTCTGAAAGGATATTCTCATTATTTCTCATATTGTAATTAACAATAAAACTGGAGAATCTCTTAGACAGTGATGAAAGTATGAGATCTTCATGCAACTAATCTGGGAATTTCATCCCTAATATATCTAAGTGTTCAATATAGCCAATAATCTTGACTACATGAGGCCCAAATAGAATAGACTCTCCTAGATTAGTTGTAAACAAATCATTGGAGATATCATACCTCTCTTGTCTCACCTTCTCTTGATAGAGAACCCGAAGGTGAGACATCATGCTATATGGGTCCATGTCCCCATGTTTTTTAAAAATCTCATTGGACATGAATGATAATATAAAATATTTGAAATTTGTAGCATAATTTAGGTGTTTCTCATAGAGAGATATATCTTCACCACTTTTATCATTACATGACACTACTGGAAATGGTTCTTCTAGAACATACAATTTGATTTCATGGAAAAGTATAATGTGCAAGTACCTTTGACACTCTTCAAAATTTGTGGCGCTGATAAGGCTATACTTATCAATTATGGACCATAATGATATGTTTTAAGTCATTCTAATGTTTTTTAAAAAATAAGATGAGCATAATTTTAGTACTTTACCTGATAAAATTTATACAAATAAATAAATAATAAATTTATTAGTCTCCCATTATTTTATCAAAACCCAATATCCCTCACCAATATATTCAGAATATGCTATCGCTGGGAAATTCAAGTGTAAAGGTTCCACATTCCCATTCTCATTACCACATATTTGGTTAGTTAAGAAACATAAATGGTTTTAGGTAGGTAGTCCAAATTCCAAATGCATTAACTTAGAGTTCCTCGATCTACTGATTGGACTCCCCAATCATGAAATCCTTAAATTGGATTTCCTCAACCTTTTCTTCTCAATTAGACCAAGTCCTACTTTGGAGGTCAACCCTTGATGTGAAATAAGTTTTGTTAACCCAAAACTTCAGGTTAGAATTCCCCAATATTGAAAAGTGATACAGCACCAGAATAAATGTTGTGATCTATGGAACTGAATCAACGAATATTGAAAATAGATAGAGCACCAGAAAAAAGAGATGATCATTAATTATTATTTATAATCAATTTATTTTAAAAAATAATTACCTTGATGGAATTATTTCTTCATTGATGAATCTGGTGACAGATCTGAACTGAACCATCATTGTATTATTGTAATCAAGTGTAGATTCCCTAGCGATTGTCCACATGTGTTTCGCGAATCTCTAGATGCCACCGAAGGAATATCTGGGTGATAGCATGATAGATCCTTGCACTGGTTTCATCCACCTTTAATCACTTAAAGAACTGATTCCAAAGAGTTATCCTTGATCTAGTGGAGGAAGATTTATATCTGTTCTTGGGGCCATTCTTGGAGAAGGCAGCTCATAGGGCTTGGGAGAATTCTCAAAATTTTCTATTCACAACCCAAACAATAGAATTGTTCTAATGAGAAAATAATATAACTGGGTTTATATATTTCTAGGGTTACAATAAAATAATTTCACAAGTTCTCTTAATTATTTATTCAATCCCAGAGAAAAACCCATGTCAAATAATAATAATTATATTATTTCTCGATATATAATTAACTTGAGAATTATAATTAAAATTTATTTAATCAAATAATATTCAATATTTATTATTTTTTCATCAGACCTAAAATCACAGTCCTTAATTCCCCCAAAATATTTATTGGACCATGAATAATGTCTATTTATTTATTAAAAAAATATCACAACATTATTCAAAAATAAATAAATAATATATTATATTCATTAAATAACCCGTAAATATTTATGAAATATTCTGCTCACATTATATTCTCTCAAATAACTAGTGATGAAATAAATGCGATCCATAAAACATGAATAATTATTAAAACACACACATGAATAATATTTACTAATCTTGTTAAATAATAATTAATAATATATTATTTATCTGAGATTCTGGATACACTTAGTGTGTGCCCCCTAGGCCTCTCTCACAGTGGCATTAGGCAAAGTATCCTAAATTCCAAGGTTAGCATCTAGTAACAAGACAATGCACCCATAGAGAAAGAAGTTAATGCCACAATGACATAATACCACATGAAAATGATTACTGTTTAATATAATCCCTTTATCCCAATATATGAAATCAAGCAAGATGCATGCTTGTGCAATCAACCTATGTGCTCGACGTCTCTTTATTTGTCTTTAAAAAAATATAACTTGCATACATAACACCATAGCCATGGATTTATTTAGGATATATCATTTCCATCAAAGGGACTATGACATTAACTTCCATTAAAATATAAAAGGGATAAATCCTTTACATTTTTCGTTAATTGAATATTACTCGTCAAACACCCAACACATCCTACCTCTCTGTGAACATCTATAATCATAGTTTTCTTCAATACATAATAGTATGTTACCCATAATACTCATTAATAATAATATTAAAGTCTTAGGAGCAATACACATGTCCATAGATAGGAACATCCAATGACACATTTAAATGTGGATTTCCTATTGGCGGGTCTCGTTCTTATAATATCCTCTCAGATATTACCAAGGGTGTACACAATTCAAAGGATTATCAAATTAATCTAAGTCTCCACACCTGCTAGCTTATATCATCTATATCCCTCAAAGGATACCATTCAGCTATCAAACATATATTAAATAATAGTTTCATAGCGCTTAAGGGTTCTCATTATAACGTGGAACTAATATGACCTTATAGTGCGATAGCTACTCTTAGGACATTATCATATACTATGTCACGCAGAAGAATAATCATAATTTGATAAGTAGTTTATTAATAATAAAAATAGTGAATACATGTTATCATAAAGTACATAGAAGTTGGTTTTAGGGAACCAACTCCAACACAAGGATCCTCTATAAAATTTAGAAAAAAGACTAAGATTCATGGGACAAAGAGTTTATTTATTTATCTAAATTTTCAATCCCCCTGCAACTATTTTCCAAACAACCTATTTTGATATTTGAACTAGAAAAATATATCCCCATGATTTGAATAATTATTTACTTGACTTATCTATGAGACATGAGTTTCTTAAGAATCCTAGGATTCCAGGTTTTTTATTTCAATGTTAATGAAATTGAATGAGTAAAATGGAAAATTGGATAATTAATGTGAAACTGGATATTAAATTTAGGACTTAGGATTTGAGGACATTAGTTGATTCATGTAAATGAAATTTACATAACATTATTCAGACTTTTCAATTTCTAAAATTTATGTGAATTGATTTATTATTATTATTCATTAAAAGAGTGATTTTTCCAAATAAATGTTTCATTCAAAAGAGTATTTATAGACCAAGTACTTTCTATTTTATATTAAGCATATTTCTTGAGTGATATTTAGACATGCCACGTACCAGAAATTTCATTTGAACTTATCAAATCTATGACTGTGATTTTTTTTTAAAATTTTTGAGGCCTCTTTTGAAAATTCCTTATCATAAAGACCACCTTTACATTAATAATTGTTTATCCCATAGAGAGAATGAATTATAATTTTAGTAATGAGCTTTGTTTCAAGACATTTTTATTCATTCCTAACATTCTCTTAATATTTTCATGATATTTTAATGTTTAAGTGTGGGGGTTAGGAAAGACATATAAAATTTATAATTTAAAATGAAAGAAATAAGTATAAGGGTTCTATAAATGGGAATTGATAAATTTCTATATTACTTATGATATTTATTTATTTCTCCCTATATAATAAAAAAGAAAATAAAATAAAAAAAGAATAAAAAAATGAGAATAATGGGTTGAGATTTGGAAAAACCAAAAAAAATAGAAGACTGATGATTTTTGTCATATGTCGTTAGGTGATGGATGTGAGGTTTTTTTCAAGCACAAAATTTGAAAAAGGGAAAGTCAAAAATATTAAAAAAAAAATCAAGAGGGTTCACAATCTTTCATTATTATTTTCTTTGATCATGACCTTACTTTGAGTTTGGGGGAAGTGGGATTTGCTTCTTTGAAGGGGAGAATTTCATTACACTTTTACTTTTTATATAATTATTTATGATTTAAGAGATCAACCTACTCCTTGAGAATCAATTTTTAAACATCAATTCATACCAACCTTAAGCTTTATATTCATATGAAATTTTATTGTAATTCTTTTTGATTTTATGTGATTTTTTTCTTTACAAAGTGGAAAAAAGAGTTCCTTTACAATATTATAGACAAGGATCATTTTCTCATGATATGATCATAACTCTATTTGAATTATATTTGGAGTGGAGAATGAGATGATTCTAAGGAGAGGTAAAAAATGATTTGAAAATTTTAATAATAATTAATTGAGGAAGTTGAATTAATGAAAGGATAACATCCACTATTTTCAAAGGGAAAAAATAAAATACATGAGTTGATTGTTTCTTCTAAAATTAAGAAATTGGATTGACAATTTATGTGGAATTAAAAAATTTGACATGATCTTGGTAATTTTTTTAGTTTATTACTTTTAAATTTTAATAATTATAATGTTGGTGCCTTCTATTTTTTGTTGTTGAGATTTTATACTTGTTTATAAGAATAGTTTAAGTGTGGGGTTATTTGACAAACTACTATTTTCATGCATACTTTAAGTATAATCTAAGTATTTTAGAATGAATTTAATGAATAAATACCATGGACCTTAATGATTTATCAAAATGTTTGAATTTTTAATTAATGGACTGAAAATGGTTTTAAATGAGTAAAAAATATAATTTTAAAATTTGGAATTTAATTATGTATTATGTTGAATTTTACTTAATGTGTTTTAAAATATTATGTTTTTAGATGTTCAAAAATAAAGGTCCATCCATGGAAAGACCTCAACAGTAACCCCATATGCCTTATAGCAAACCCCTATGGACTGACCGACCAAGAAGGCTCATGAGAGATCTCGTGTACAACGATAGAGAATAGTGGAATTAGGCCCTTGTATTGGACCATAGAGATTAAATCCCATGGGGAGTAACGTTGGTACAAAGCCCCAAACATGCCAGATAGTGAAACCTACATCTTGTGGTGTGTGCGTGTGTTTACAAGATCCCAAATTAGTATGGGATTATAAGCAATGGAACCTATAATTTAATTAATAAACAATCACCTAGCTATGTCCCACTTTAGATGTTGGATAGCGAGGTAAGTTGTATGTATAAAATTAACTAAATTGGTGTCGCTTCATCTTGTCCATTTGACTTTCTCCCTCAGACACAACTTGAAAACATCTCCACTGCGACTCTTCTATTCAACGTCACTATCCTGACATTGCATCAATAGATATTGAAATCTCAAGGACCTATAAATCTCTAGATCAAGCTCACTTTCACCACTAAAGGCTAGGACCGCCTAGGATCATCTCTAGACACTCGGATGAGCTACATGAATATCATTTCGTGGTTAATACAACCAATTAAAAGGCCAGATAAAGGAGACTTCTCCACTTCTAATTTCATGTTTCCAAGCAACCTCATCCCATGCAATGTTCCATGTATCAAATACCTAAATGAAGAAGGAAGCAGAGTTCTTCCCCTACAGATATTAGTCCACGACACAAATCTCAAACACTTGATTGATTTTGTTGTTTAATTTTTTGATATGACCACACGAGTCTTTGGGGTAAATTTATTCTATTTTTTTATTTAAAAAACCCAAATTCCCAATTAAATTAATGAAAAATGTGGCACCCCATAGTTTGGATATAAAGAAGAAGAAGTACCCACTGCCTAAATTAGTCGACAACATTGAGGAGGAGTCCAATATTGAAGGCCAAGGGATGAATTTCTACCCATTTTTTTCTTATGTATTTTGGTTTTATTTAAATTTTGTTTTTTATTATTCTTTCAGTAATTTTAATTTATTAATTATTTTAACAATACAAATTCATGAATTTTTGTGAAACTATTTCCACTACCCAATTTATTTCTACCCCCCTTTTTTCATTAATTTTTGTTTATTCATTTCATGTGTTTTCTTTTTATTCTTTTATAATCCTACTTATTTTATTTTTATTTTTATTTATTCTTATCTTATTCATTTCCATAAAGTGATCTATTACCCTTGAATATTAAGGGATGACCTGAGTCATGCCCTAGGGGATGTTAAGGTGTCCTTGAATTCATTCTTAATGTTTATTTTATGTTTTCGATTGATGTGAGTGGAATGTATGTCTGTGGAGATTATCCCCATGCCATTCATATCAAATATATTTATATTATATTATATTATTTGTTTATCTTCTATTATAATGATTACTACTTCACAGAGTGAGAACCTTTTCTATATCTTTTATCTTACAGTAGTGCGAGAAATCTCTTGGTGGATAGAGGTTCACATGGGACCTTTTGGTCATCATGATGAAGCCATATGATTTAATCTTGGGTAAATATTGGGTTTCCATGGTACAAGACCAAATTTAATGTCACAATAGATGAGTTATATGCCTTCACACTAATGGGACAAGATTCACCTTTATGGGCGAGAGATATCTCATGGAGGAATGAGCAGGTTCTATGATCAGGATGCTGCAACCCATCACTGAACAGTTCAAGAGTATCGACCTTGGTGCAATAGGCTCTTCATGTATCTAGATTACTTTTGTTGTGGTGGAATATATGGTTTTCTTCCCAAGGTACATTTTGGGACTACCTCCAAGGTGGGATAGGGTGGTTTTTATTGACATGCATCCTGAGTCCACTCTGATATATTATGCATAATATTGTATGGCCCCTACTAAGCTCCAGGATATTTAGTTATAGTATCAGGACCATCGATAGATAGGTTTCATTATGAATTTTTTCACCATCAGTAACTCCAATGTTGTTCATGAAAAAGTTGGATGAGATCTTGTGACTTTTCATGGATTATCTTCCCCTGAACCAGGCCACAATAAAGAACTAGTAATCCTTACTAAGGATTAATGATCTCTTTGACCCGTTTTAAGGTGTGAGATTGTTATTGAAGATTGATCTCAGTTCCTTCTACCACCAATTATGTGTTCTTAAGGTTTATATACAAAATATGAAATTCCAATGTTGTTATGAACACCATGAGTTCCTAGTGATGAAATTTGTTGTAATGAATTCCCCGATCTTTTTTATGGATTTGATATATTTGATATTCCATCCATATATAGACTAGTTTGTGGACTTATTCATTAATTAAATACTCATCTAATCTACATTAGAGGATGATCATATAGAGAACTTTATGATAGTTAAAGATTTTCTTTGATAGATCCAACTTTACTGGAAACTCTTGAAGTTGCAGTTTAGGATTCATGAGGCTTTCATTCTGGTGTATGTCATTTCTGAGCATGGTTTATCCAGAGACCTGGAGAAAATTGATGCAGTGGTTATTTGGGATCCAACCAGGAGTTTTTTAGAGGTGTATATCTTTCTTGTCTTGGTAGGGTATAGTAGGGGGTTTGTGGAAGACTTCTCCAGAATTAAAGCCCCTTTGACCACCTTGACATGGAATGGGTATCCGTTTTCCTAGATTGAGTAGTTCTAGAGATCCTTTGAAGAGTTGAGTCTAAAGATGATGAGTGATATTATGTTGAGAATAATAGTGGGGGGTGTCTATTATGTAGTGTCTTGCGATGCCTTAGGAGTTGGGCTCGACTGTATGTTGATACAGCTACAGGCAATTGTCATATATGGGTCGAGGTGGTTGAGACAACATAATCAAAACTATGTGACTCATGACCTAGAGATTCAAGAATTAGTCTTCACCCTATGGATGTAGAGGTACAACCTTCTGGGGGAGCACTTTGTGGTTTAATTAGTCCACAATAGTCCTAGGTACATCTTCACATAGAGAGACTTAAAGTTGAAATACCGACATTGGTTGGATTTACTATAGGACTATGAATTTGAGATAGTTTATACTCTAGGGATAGGAAACATAGTGGTAGATTCTTATAGCATGAAGTCCCAAGATCTCTTGAATTAGGAAGATTATAAGAAGTTGGATTCCTTTAAGATAATATTTGAGGTTCAGGAGGGTTCAACTCTTCTTTAGTCGATAGTGTTGACTCCTACGCTTCTCGAGCATTTCAGAGAGTCCCATCTTGGAGACATTGACTATGAGGTTTTGGGTGACTTGATATCTAGAGGGTATTCACCAGATGTATATTATAATGGAGGTAATCATATTAAATTTTTTCAGGGATCGACAACAGTTCCATTTACGATGTTGGAGGGGTTGATTTGAGAGTTCCACATTAATCCTCTAGTTTTACATCCTAGTGTAGAAAAGTTTTATAGAGACCTAAATTGAATGTTTTGGTGGTATGAAATGAGATGGATAATTGTCTATTTTGTCTCTTGGTGCCACACTTGTTAGCATGCTATGTTAGAGTACCCGGTTGCGAAATTTCTATTGGAGCCCCTTGTGATCTCAGAGTGGAAGTGGGATGACATATCAATGATTTTTTTTCATAGGGATTCCACAAAAAAGGAAGGGGATTTATTCCATATGTGTGATAGTTGACCGAGTCAGCGCACTTCCTTTATATTGGGGATCAGAGTTTTCTTGAGAGTTTGGGGAAGTTGTACGTACAAGAATTTTTTTGCCTCCATGGGTTTTCCCAAAGGACTATCATTGATCATGAAACGTAGTTTACATCAAGATTGAGGAGGGTCCTACAAGAGTAATTTTTGACCCATATGAGGATGAGTAAAATATTTAACCACCAAACTGATAGGCATTCCTAGTGTATTATCTATGTGTTGGAGGATATTCTAAGGTCTTACATGTTAAACTTTGGCCAGATCTGGGAGGATCACTTTCCCTTTGTGGAGTTTGCATACAATAATAACTACCACTCTACTATCAACATGGAACCTTTTGAATCCATGTATGGGTGACCCTATTGGTCACCCTTGTTCTAGACAAAGATTTGTGAGAAAAATCTTGTGGGAATAGAGACATTATAGGTGAAGACAGAGAAGGTCCACATCATTCGTTAATGGATTAGGGATGCCTAGAGAAGATAGAAATATTACAATGATTTATGTCATTGTCCCTTGGAGTTTGACCATGTTGACCATGCTTTAATAAGAGTCTACCATTAACAAGGATTGTAGAGGTTCAGTTAGGGAGGAAAGCTATCCCCGAGGTTGATCAGGCTATTCAATATTGTGTAGAGGGTTTTTGAGGGTTCTTATCACCTCAGCCTACCCCCACAACACTAGTGGGTAGATGATGTCTTCAATTTGTCACAGCTGATGAGATACGTGAATGACCCTACACAAGTTATTGACTGGGGTGAGTTGGACATAGAAGATAGATCCATATTTTTAGATATCCTAGTGGCGATCAAGGATCGAAAAAAGAGAACCCTATGGGGACGGACTATCCACTTAGTTTATATGATATGGAAACACAAGAATGTATAGGAGTGATCCTAGGAACATGAGATCCAAATGTGGGATTATTATACAAAGTTTTTTGTTTTTTTCCATTCAAGGTTGAAAATATTGAAGGAGGGAATGATGTAGAGACTTTTATTTTTCTTTTTAAGACATTAAAACATTTCTAAATATATTACCAGATCCATATACTCGGAAGATATGTGATTCTGAGGAGTGGTGTGCCCGTAATTAGTTTAATAAAAAATAAAAAATATATTTATATTGAATGCAAATTTTTTGAATGAAAATGGGATAAATATTTAACCAAATCTTGGGTAAAAAATATGATACCAAAATTGAGTTTGAAATGTTTTATTTAACCTAGGCATGATATAAAATAGGTTGGTGCTGGGTGTTCATATATTTTGACCTTTGGAACGAGAATTTTATGTAAAATTAATAAATTAATTTAAGATGAACTAAAAGGATTTTATTTTAATTCTCTATTATTGAAATTTTCCTAAGTCTGGCCTCATAACCTTGGAATTTTCAATTATAATTATTCCTCTCTAACTATTCGTGAAATCACCTCAGAAGATGATGAAACTATAGATCAATGTAGATTAGAGTTCATCAAATAAAAAAAATTCCTTCAATAATTGGGAAGTGTGTTCTTCAATGATTAACAATAAAATCTAAAGTTAGGACTCATAAATTTGTGGTTTACAACTTGTTTGATTAAATTGATCAAGTAGATTAATATTATTTTTTGTTCTGCCCCAATTTTGGCTTGATCATGCGCTCATTTACCAATTTAATTGAATATTATTTGGTTTTTATAACCCCATTTATCCCCATTCTAGATCATTGGCTAAGAACACTTAGAAAAATATTTAATTTTTTTATTATGCCTTCCTCCCTCAATCGCTTTGTTTTCTTCATTAGTAGGACCGAAATGTCCCAGTTTGACATTTCTGGGTGGTACCAAGCCTGATCAGCCCCCAGAATCATGATGAAAAAATGTTTGAGGTACAGTTTGATGAATCATTGATAGATCTAGGGTTTTAAAGGTAATGGGAGTTTTTTTCAACAATAATTACCCAAATAATTAACGACAGAGGACCATTTGGTGTATGGGATGAGTGATGAACCTACAAGAACCAACATGGTCAGATTTCCGGAAACCGGATGTTGGGAAAAAATGAACATAAATTATATCCATTGATTTTGGGTGAAAACGAAGCTAGATATAAAGGAGGAAGACCGGAAATGTCATGCAAATAGGATATTTGAATTTTTAGAAAAATCATGACTACACATCATATAGTTCTATGGAAACATGACATGTCAGGACGTGGCTATGGTGAATAGGGTTTTTGGAAACTGATAAGGATGGAACACTGTGTATAATATCTACATGCTATATATAGTTTCCTCAGATGGACGATACGTGTGGTGGAGCTCATGGGTAGGACCCCATGTGGGAGTGTATTTGAAATCACATCGCCATGGGGTGGATACATCGACATGACAAGAGAAATGGTGGGACCAAAAGTGTCATGGGAACACTGTGTATATACCCTATTGACCGTATATACCAACATGGTAGCAAAGACATGTACTTACATAGAAAAAGTCAAGTGATTGAGTGGGACCACATGCCATGTGGGTCCCCTCACATGCAGTGTTCCCCTTGGATCATTTTGAGGAAACTTCAATCTTCCATATCTCCATCATTTGAACTCAGATTTTGTCCCATGAGCAACCTGTATTGAGTGTTTTTTCCATAGAATGAGATGGTTCCCTTTGTTGTGGATTTTGAGATGAATTTTGAAATATTTCAGGTATGATGCTTATTTAGGTGATTCCCAATGATGACAATGATCATGAAAAAGTTCAACAGAAAAACTAGTGTGGAACCCCAATTAGATTAGGAAGGCTTCCTCTACATACCTAGTGGAACCCCCATATTGGATTGGATGTGATCCCTCGTGACACCAGAGTGGAACCTCCCTATCACACCAACGTGTGGGTCCTAGATCTATAGAGTACAACCCCCTATCATCTTGGGTATGGGTCCTATAAGAACTAATTAGAAGCCCTTATCAGATTGGGCATGGGTCATCATGACACCAGAGTGGAACCCCCTATCTCACCATGGTGTGGTTCTTCGACCTATAGAGTGGAAACCCCATCATATTGGGCATGATTCCTTTATGTATTGAGTAGAACCCCTATAACATAGGGTGAATGTCATCTTCAAACTAGAGTCAATCCCTCAATAATCTTGTGTGCGAGTCCTCTATGGATACATATAGAGTGGACCCACTAACAAACTACAGAGTAGGTCCTCTACTTATAATTTGCACCCTATAAGATTTTCATCATACTGGTGAGGCATGGGCCTTCACCTATATACTTAAAGGGTGATGCATGAGATGTTGGGCATCATTTTTGGACTTATAGAACTTTTAGAGACTCTTTTCTTGGGATGTGCTCTGATTTGAAGACACCCTTTCTCTCTTGTTTGGGATTCTTTTTCTGAGCAGATATATTTATATATGTGTCTATTCCTTTGGATTTGGTTACTCACCTACCATGGGTTGTGAGAAAACATGGGTTATGACACATGCCTTCTTTTTTAGATTCTCATGGTCAGAAGAGTTTACTCGCCTACTACGGCCGAAAAAGACTCACTATGTAGTCCATTTACACACCATGTTGAGCCCACTGTTCTTGGAAATGGCTTCTATTTCTCTTGCATTGGGATGAGTTGTATCCTGTTTACTATGTACTAACTTTTTCTCTTGCAGTGTCTCTTATTTCTCCCCATTCATATTTTAAGGAATCCAATTAGGTATGTATGTACTCGCCCCTTCATGGTAATTTCCTACACATTTTGTGTCTTATGATGACGACGAATCGGTCGATGGTGGATTTAGGGGAGCTTAGTGATACTGGGTGCTATTGATCATGTATGGTGGTCGTATATTTGAGATCATGAGTTAGGATCTCTAAGTAGTTTAAAATATAGTTTTTATAAATTTCGGACATATCTCTTGTCGGGTGTGTTTTTCCCTTTAATTTCTAGTTTTCATATTCATACTCTTTTACACCCAAGTGGGTTTTCATGCTTGGTTGAATTTTTAGAAATTTAATCTTTTTATTATTCTTTATCTTCACTTCTGCATTGAGATCATTGGGTGTGCATGTACATGTACTTTTGGAAAAAGGCCTCCCATTTAGGATACTCCTTTCAGTGTTTGTCGCTATCCCTGGCCTATGAAGGTAGGATTGGGGTAGTCGTGGCTCGGTCCCCAGTTAGGGTTGGGTTGTGATAATCTATGAATAATTTATGAGTTTAGGATCCCTAACCATTTGTAAGTGTTTTATAAAATTTCACATATCCTTGTATGATTTGAGGCTGGGAATCGATATAAGGATCCAAATTATTTTCCTAAAGTATCCAAAAGTTTATATTTTAATTCGTATGTTATAAGAGGAAGAACATGATTGCTCCATCACCATCAATTAAATTATAGAATATTTGATAATATAGTCACTTAATAATTTAGTAGGGAAATTCCTGGAAATAAATCAAAAAGTATATCTAAAATACTAAGATAATTATAATATAAATCATGGAAAATAAGTTAAACAATTTATAAATAATCTATGGGAAAAATGATATTTGGGTGATTTAAAAATGGTTATACACACTTGGTAATGTATATTTATTTCTTTAAATGATGTTATATGTGTTTTTATGTTTTATATTTTTACTTATAATGATGATAATTTTATGTTCTATTAATTTTTTTATTTTTTGGATATGAAGTCCTATATTTTCTTGGATGTAGAATTTGATACATATAGTTTCTAGATATAGAGGTGGTGGGTTTAGATAAGTTTGGTGAAATAATCATTATGTTTTTTTGGTTTTTAGTAAAAACCATTATGATTAGGTCTTCAAAATATGATTATTTGTCTAGGTTCATCCTGGTTGTAGTCTTCCTCATGGTGTATTGGTTGTGGTTCAAGTGGAGTTAATGATAACCATTTTTAGAGCAGGATAATCCATGGTTTGTAAACCATGACATGGTTTATTATTAATTTTTATTTTTTGTGTTTTATTTTGAGGATGGATTTTGATGGAGATTTTGATTTCCAAAGGAGAAATAAAAATGAACTCATTCTTTACTATGGTGAAAAATGAATAGTTAATGAGTTTTCCACTATGGTTCTATGTCAATAATTTTTAGAAAATATTCCTGATTTATTGACCACATAATTGTTTAGTGAGTTATGAATTTTTGGAAATTAATTTATGGGTAGATATTTGAGAGATCATTATTTTAAGGCATTTTGGTTTTTTATTAAGGTTGAAAAAACTGAACCACAACATAGTTTAGGTCACCACACTATGGTTTAGTCACCTAAATTTTAAAATATAAATTATTAAGCCTAATTATATCTACTTAGTAACTCTTTTTTCTAATAGAACTAGGTTATTAATAGGATCGATTTTGGAAGTTTTAGATACCCTTGGTGGGTCTTAGATTCTTGAGGATTTTGAGTTCATGTTTTCAAAATCTAAGGGTCTCTTCTCCATTATAATTCTTTTTTTATATTTTTTTCTATCTTAAAAACCTATAGAAGTGGATAGTGAAAACAGATGATGGGATATTTTTTAGAGGTATGAATATTATAGTTTAAAGAGAGGACTATTGATGAATCATGGTTGTTTAAAATAGAGGTTTCAACCTTTTTATTATCATTTTCATTTTAGATTTTCTATGAAAAAGTTTATTGAATGAACCTTGAGGGGATGAGGGAGGGGGGGTGAATCAAGGTGCGTCTCTATTTTTGATTTTATTTTTGAAACCACGTACTCATAAGTTACTATTCCCTTATATTAAGGAACACACTCAATATCATACTTATTGTTTCTCACAATGAAATTAATCCTGAATAAAAAAATTAAGGCGAAACATACATGGGTTTTTTTACTTAGTACACCCCTAATGTGATATATACAAGGAGAATGAAACAATAGTGTGTTGATGTAAAAAAATCCATTAAGCTTCACTAGTTTGGTGGATACATGATTTGGTCATTACTATTTTGTTATAAGGATCAATTCCTTTACATAAGTTTGTGGATGATTAATTATGAACCAAGGGCCGTTACCTCTGTTTATCATTCAAACACCACTTTGGAAAGTGATTTATTATTTCATAGAAATGTGGGTCTCTCCGTGATTAGTATGTAAAATTGATTCTCTTTACTTAAATATGCTATATTTGATATGGTGTTTATCACCACTTTGTTTCACTTTCAATCCTCCACGGATGGATTATATCTACTCTAGAATGCGTGAGATAGATAATATTCTTCCAAATATGATTATAACATTGTAAAAAATCTTCCATATGAAGATTATTATGCACTAGAATGATCATTTTCATGCTATACCTTTAATCTATCAATTATTTGGGGATATTATTAGAAATCCATCTTCTTCAAGCATTCTTTCATTAATGGACTAGATATGACATATATAACTCTATTGTTTATCTCCTCTCATTTTCCTATATTTAAACTAGATAAGATAATGATGTTTTATTTTATTTCTCATCTAGTTTTTTTTCCTTACATAAACTCTAAATAAATACAATATGATTTCTATCAATACCTATCATCAAGTTCTAGTATTATTCCAAGTCACCATTCTATGTGTCATTATCATTATGATGTAGATAATCCATCAATATCTCGTTTGTTAATAAAAAATATTCCGAGTAAAATTTTTCTCTTTCCCTCCATTAACATCTATAAAAATATCAAGACAAAAAGGACTAGTTCTCAAATATTCCATACCAAACTCATATATTTAAACATTCAGTCTACTTTCCAAACCATTAATTAAATGCCAATTAATTTTCCGAATGGTCAATGTTTCATTGTAATAAAATATCTATAATTTTTAAATATATACCATATTAAAATTCTATAAAATATTTTCTATTATTATTTTAAATATTTTCCAAAATATCACCTTTGATTTCATTCAATGAACTCATATTAATTTCTCTATAATTGTCTGAAAAAAAACTTTATAATTTTATCTCATAAGGATTAATGTTTTTATCCAATTCAAACCTCCATGAATTACCCAAAAAATATCTATTTGTTAAAAAATACAAAATATATCAATTCAAACTCACCATAAATATGTACAAAAGTTCCAAAAAATATAGATTATAATAAATACTTAAAAATTAATAAAAATTTATCACGTTGAATTTTAACCTTTGTCACATTTTAACAAGACCTCAAAATAGTACATAATACTCTAACTATAATATTAAAGATAAATATAATAATCAATAATTTGAAAAATATTTTAATTCTAAAAAAATATATAAGAATATTCCTATCATGACACAAGCTCCATAACCATCATGTGTGGAAATTTGAATTCTTTGAACTGTGGTGTTACATATATTTGTACTTCATGATTCTTTTTAAAAATATATATCCCTAAAATTTGGATAAAATCCTATTTAAAAATTCTTGAGAATATTTCTTTTATCCTCTCAAATCTGGAATCCAATATTTTATGGGACTCCTCCTCTTGGTATTAGTCCTCCATTTTTAACTACTCAGAGATTTAATAGTTATTTCCAAAACATACCCCTCATAGTGTATCCTACATATTTGAAACATGATCAATCTAATATATCTTATAAATGTGGTGGGATATATTACTTGTATCATGATTATGTTTTTCTCTCGAAAATAGACATGTAACGGTTTTCCATGGCCTAGTGTTGTGCCATGGCCTTTCCTAGAACACAACATTTTATTCATGGTTATTAAGAAATATACTATAGTTAATGCCTATTGTGGAATGAAAATTTCATTTAGAATAAATGTATGTGAAATTAAATTCTATGTTTTCTATACTATGACATTCCACTTTTCCTTGTAACATGACCATATTCCATGTGGTATGTATAAATAAATTCATAACATATTATCCTTATGTAGCTTCTTTCATAGAATGAGGACCACTGTTTTACTACAGTGATGCAATATTTAGCATAACCATTAAAAATATCTCCATAAATTTATTCTTATATATCCTTTATATATTATGTGATGTTTATAGTAGTTTCATTATGTGAAATTTCTTGTGATGTAAATGTCCTTCACCAAACATCCTTTTTCTGGTTCTAAATTATCTTATAAATTGTCATGATTCTTCTACAACCAGAATTCAATATAATGTGTAATTATTACCTTAGATAAATACATAATTTTTAATAGATAAATAATTATTTAAATCATCTAAAACCTCTTCATTGTAGGAATCCTTGACCATTTATTTTCATTACTTTTTTTAGTCACTCTAGTGTATTCAATTATTCCTATAAGCTTAAAAGTAAATTGATGTATCCTCATTCCATGAAACTACAAACTCTAATTATTATCATAAAATCTATTATATATCCTCTTGGTTGAAAAATTCTCTGAATTTTTTTCTTGTCAATATTATCATAAATCAATCATTCTCTAGTGCCTTCATATTTGGGAACAATGTATATATTTATTATGCATTCTATATAGTCTCCATTTTGAAATTAAAAAAGGGGGTGTTTCTATAAAATTTATTTTTTATCCCCTATTATCAATATAAATCTTTCATAACCTCTAATCCTTTCGACCCCTTATAAAACTTTTTGACCAATTCTATATTTTTCTTTAAATTTAATCACATATTTTAAATATATTTATATTCTTAAATATTTTCAGCAAGTGGACCTACAAAAGAGTGATTAACAAATATTCTAAGCCTACTAAGTCATTAAATGTTCTAAGAAATAATATTTTATGTTAAAAACTACAATTATGTCCATTTACCCACTTATATATATAAATTCCTACAAATAAATAAATTAACATTTTTTCAAGAATCACCATATAAAATCAATCAAACTTACAAAAGATCATCAACAAATATTCCTTAAAGAAAAAAGTTTTGGAATTATTCCACTTATTAGACAAATTTATAAGAATTATTTTAATAAGCTCATGATATCACTTAACCATCCATTGTACAATATTTGTACCTAACCAAGTAAGGAAGCTAGACTTTGAACATTTAGTGTTTACTCCCCTGAAATTTTTTCTTCTCTAGACACCAAATATACAGTTGATAATCATCATGGGATTAATTCACCTTTATAAACTTTTTATATCTTCAATGTAATAAAAAATTACATATTTGTAGATCCAAACGAATAAAACATCTATTTTCTACTTCAATGTTGCAGATTCTCCATAAATCCATTCTCATTTATCTTCAAAGTCATATATCCGTTGATATGGTCAGACTCTACTTGTTGGATTCTATATTATGATTGATAACACTTGAAAATTCTATATAAATATTTGTTATAACCTTAATTTTTTTAAAACCACTTGCAATATAATATTTATATTTAGTACCACATGTAATTAAAGATTCAACAACATCATATTTATTTAGTTCAACAAGACATTCCAAATGAATCATGCCTTACAATATACTCACCCCATATATCCTATTTCCCCCTTAAACCCACAATACTCTAAAAAAGGTTATGGAAATTAAATACCAAGGGATAAATTTACTTATTTATTATCCTCAAGTTGATTAATGTGGTTGGTCTTTAAAATTATACCCTTTTATTATAACATTTTCCCAATATTTATTAGTGTTTATCATTTGAGTAAAACCACTCATAAAAACTTCCATCATTATATTTGAATTAAAACTCTATATTTTATATGGATTTAACCTCACCTCTATGTGATACTAATGAAACATGTGTATATCTATTCTTTCTATGCTTCATCATTTCTTTCTTTATCTTTTTTCCTTCACTATAAGAGGGATTATCCAATGATATTCCTTACTTAGCTTATAGTGGTATTTTTTAACCATGTAGGAATGATTTATTATATTCTCTTCAATACCTATCATATTCATGTAATTTAATTTTCTTACATGGAGAGTACGATCCCAAGTTACCATGTGGTAAGAGTTTTTTTGAAACAATATTATTATTTATCAGGATTGTTTATGATTAAGATTTCATTTATGAAATTTAATGATCCACCTCTCAAGAACATTCTTGATATTTATTCTCCTAATTTTATTCAATATATATTTATGAATTAGTTCTATTTTCCAACTATTTGGTATTTAATATAACTATTAAAATATTTTTATGAAAGTTTGAATTACCTCTCTCTTCGATCAGAAATATATGTTCCATTAAAACTATGTTTTCTAAAAGGTTTCCAAAAATATTCTACTATTATACCATTATATTTAGAAGATATTTTTTCCTTGTTATTTTTTTAAACAAAAGGGTTTTGGAATTTAATATTCTTGTTGTTTTTGGTCAAGGTACTTTTCTAAACTTTTTACAGTGAAAAATGAATTTTCAGCATGCATAGATTTACCAACCTCCATAACTGTCATTGTATTTAATTTTCCATTAAAAGATCACAATGTTATTTTTTTAAAAAATGTTTTCCTAATATCTTTGATTGTTTTGTTTTAAAGTGGTTTTCAAGAAATCTATTTTTAAATTTATTTTATATGTTTTCATTGGAAAATGTTTTTCAATATTTTTTAAATATTATTTTTTATTTTCATGGAAAATAGTTTTCAAAGAATTTTCTAGATTCTTTCATAAGTTTTCATTTAAAATATTTTCAAAATTATTTCATTCTTTATTTATATGTTTTAAAAGTGTTTTCAAATAAATGGTTTTCAAAACATTTTCTAGGTTCTTTTATAAGTTTTCAAGGAAAATTGGTTTTAAAATGTCTTCAATATCTATTTATATATTTTCTAAGAAAAATCTTTCTATAATATTTCTAAATATTTAATTATAAGTTTTCATGTATATTTTCAAGAAAATGGTTTTCAAAAGGTTTTATGTTTTAAAGATCCTTTTTCAAATAATAATGGATATTTACCTTAAGAAATGTTATCAAAATATCATTCCCTATTATTTTAAATCTAAGATATGATACATTGATGTTAATCATTCCATTATAGAAAATTATTCAAAGGTTCCATTCATATTCTTTTTTGAATGGTTTATGTTTGGATGGAATGATGCTTATGACACAGGTTTCTCTTCCATGAGTTATAGTTTTTTGAAACCAGCTTCTTTGCATGGGGTATTATTTTATGAAATGATTATGAAACCTATATATTTTACATAGGTTATGATGTGATGAAATGTTAATGATTCCCATTTCATTTCATGGGTAATGATTATATGTTAAAGAACCCATCTATTTTTATGTGTTACGATAAGATACACATTTTATTATATTATGGAACATGAATGAATAATTTTATTATAATATGGGTGGGATCTATATCTACCTATAATGCATTGGGTAATTATTTATATATCATGACATAATAATCAGAAGAAAGTCAACGGGCTTTATCTAATATGGGAAGATGGTGAAACACGATCCCTTAAAAGGGAAGGACTATGAAGGGAGATTATGGTGTGTCCCATCCAGTAGGTGTAGTCACCATGATGTTGGAAAATGGTGAAACCCGATCCCCTATAGGAAGATAGGGAATCCCATTCCCTTATATAGAAATGACTATGACTGGAGATGGCGGTGTTTCTTACCCAGTAGGTGCAATTCCCATGAAGTTCCTTGATAAGTTCTAACAATGAATCTAGGATTATAGGGAATAATATCACATGTGTATGCATGCCAGAATTCCATATATTATTCCAAATTTATGATTTCATGTCTTATGTTATTTATTTCCCTATGATTCATGTATTTTGAACAGCCAAGCTCCATTCCATTATTCATGTTTCTGATCTTTGATATGAAATGTATTATCTTATAATGTTATGATCACGTTCTTATACCCCTATGATCATGTTTATGAGTACATGTATCCCTTGTTTACCCTTAATGAGCATCTGATCTCATCCTTTTTCATTTTTCCTTCATATGTTCAGATGACATGTATTATTTATGATGTGTCTAATAAGGGTTCTAGTCATAAAGAACCTAGTGGTAGATAATGTATCTCACTAATGTACTGGTGTTTATGTGTCCACATTTCCAAATGTACTAGACAAATTTTGGTCTTTGGGAATCTATATATATAATATTTAAAGTATTCCTCAAAAGTTATGCAATGTTAATGTATGTCAATAATCGGTCTTTATACAAAACTTTCTTAAACAGTAGATCTAAAAAATATTTAAAAACTAATATTTTTTTTATAATCTTAGTGTAATACTCTCAAATATTAGCTCCATTATGGCATGAAATTGACCCTGATTTCTGAGGTCCTTAATCTTAAGCTAATTAGATATCTCATAGTTATTCCCAAAAAATTTCCCTCAACAAATAGCCTCCCAAGTTGCAATTTGATCCATCTTAGAAATATTATAGATATGGCATGATATATGTCTTGGTATATGATTGCACTATCCTACAGAGAATATATATTCATTAATTGTCTATGGATTGGTGTTATGTCAGGGCCTTTCCCACAACCCAACATTTTAATATTTCTTATCTAGAACTATTTCATAGAAGAGTAAGGTTTTTTAATGATCACTTCATCCAAAATAGATAGAAGAACCCTGAAATTCAATGTGGGTATGAATTATGATGTGGCCCTATTCCTTTTAGTGTGACCAAATGCCTTATAACTTTCCTAATGAATATATATACTGGACTATTATTACCAATATTCCTTTATTGTTCTATGGTAATGTAAAATTTGGTCAAACCATTGAAAATACCTCCAATAATTAATTTTTATGTAACGATCTTGTTTTAGGTGATATCCAACATTGTGACTTGATGTGAAATTTCTCATGATGTGATCTTAGTTCCCATTGTGTTATTGTTACCCCATTTATTCATTAGGATGTCTTCAATGATTCCTCTAAGCATAATAAAAACTCCATATATCCCCATCTCTTAAAACTCCAAACTCCAATTATTATAAAAAAATTCAACACATAACTTTCTGGTTGTAACAATATTCATTTAAGTATATGAATTCAAATCATTTCATTTATTTTACAATAATACAATTAGTTTATACATGATTTAGTTTTTTATTTGGTATAGGAGTTGGAATTTTCTTAATTAAATATGAATAATTTAATAAATATTAGGAGTCTCATATGAATCTTTTGTTTAAGAATATATGTATCTTATTATTTTCTTATTTTTATTAATACATTATTTTTTATAAAAATGTAGTGTGTTTATATAATGGAAAACATAACTAAGTGATCAATAAATGAAAATTTTTCTTTTGTTATTTTAGTAATTTCATGATGTGTATTATATTTGGTAGTTATTGAACAAATGTGAAATGATTTTCAAAAAGGTGCTATTAAGGTTTATAGCTGTTGTGGCCTAGTGTAGTTGATGTGATTAATGTGTTATATTTTCTTATGATTCGAAGATATGATGAAAATATTGAATGGAATTTAATAAGTGAAATCACTGTGAGGTTTAAGTGATTATTAAGTGATTCAACAAAGTTCTTAATTTAAATAAGTTATTTTATTTTTTTGTAAATAGTATATAAATGTTAGAGATAATATATGGGAATTGGTTAGTGTCATTTGAGAAATGAAAATTCAAAAAAATTAGTATTTATAAATGAAGTTAATGTTATTTTTAATAAATAAAATGAAATAAGGATTAAAATATGAAATGGGAATAAGGTTGTGTTTTTTTATGTTTATGGTGTCTTTTTTTATGTGTTTGAACGTAAAAATGGTTATCATTGTGTGGTGGTGATATTATAATATAGTAATGGTTATATAGGCTACAGATAGGTTATAGAACAAATTTTTAGTATTATGTTCTATAATATATCATTTTATCTGTTTTATTTCTTCCGAAACACTACCCGATTTAATAAAACTAACCGATTCCTGAACAAGGTTTTGGGTACCAGGTGAACCAATAAAATCTAGGATGTGGTTTATACAAATGGATGAATAATCCCCCTCTCCCACTATTCCTTTCATCTATAGTATGGCGGTGTTATTATAGTAGCAGTTTTGGTTATAAGGTTCATTTTTTTGTGGTGTGCATAATTGTTTTATTTTGATTTGAAAATTAAGGCTATGGTATGTGAATGTAGACTATAGTTATTGTGGGTGGATATAATAAGGTATGTGGGTGTTATAATATATTCCATTGGGATGTGATGATGACTCGATTAGTGTGGATGCTGTTGAGAGGTTCGACATTGATACATATATTTTCAACATTTATTATATTATATATTTTTAATTGGTTTTAGAGAGTGGGTATATGGTTAGATGGGTTAGTATATGACCTATGATCAGACACAAGTTATTTTCATAATTTATTTAATAAGGATTTAATAAATTTCTGTCAAATTAACATAATAGTTTGGGGGGAATAATTTTCTAACTATAATATTATTCTCAACCATTATTTTATATTCTATTTTAAAATATTTTTTTTATGGAGTTATATAATTGATTATAATTCACTTTCATGTGATATGGTGTTTGGTTGGGATTACTGTCACTACTTTATGAGGTTATTATTTTTTTATTTTTATTGGTGGTTTTATTTTGGTTTTTATTTAAAATTAATTTCATTTTATTATTATTTTAAATGATATTTTAGGGTCATTTTATATTTGGATTTGGTTTTAATTGATGATTTTATATACTTTATTAGGATTATAAGAGTTACACCTCCCATATTATGTATTTAATACCATCAGGTCTAATTACTTTGTAGAGATCCAAAGCTTGACGTACATGGACATTACATTACTTTTGCGGAATACTTAGTACATAAAAAAACAGACACACAAGGACCGTAATAGTTTAGTCTCTTTGGAAACTTGGAATATAATCTTCTAACCATGGTGGAAGATCTTCAACGTCTCCCATAAAGATATTCCCCATTTTTTTCTTACCTAAAACCTTTCTTTATATCCTGGGGAAAAGAAAACATAAAAGGGGTGAGCTCAAATGCCCAGTAAGGGTAAACATAGAGAACATAAATCAATCCATAAACATTTGAATGCAAAAAGTTGAACATAAAATCTAAACATCAAAATCTTGAGCAAAGACATGAATCTTGGAAGTACGTAAGGCATATATCATAAGGGAACATCAATCATGATAAAATAGCATTGGAATAAAACATGTAATTGTGGAAACCATTAAGCACATGTTATGACTTCCATAGTAGCCAAGACATTGCTTCCAAGACCATCTTAGTGGACAAATTCCCTTTCTGAATCGAGTTCACTCCTCGTTTCAGTCATGTAACACTAAACCAGATTAACTTACCGTTCTAGCCATGTATATCTCATGAGATATAAATCTTTACCCAATTAATTGGAGGGAGATATAGGTCCCACCCATCTCATAATGAAATCATTCTTACTTGTGCCACAAAATAAACTTAAAACATTCATCATAACCCAAAGAATAAAATGGGTTTCATAAACATCATCCCATCATCTCATAATCCATATAAAACAAATGGACATTTAATCATAAGAAAATTGAAACTATATAATCATAGAGACATTAAAATTGAAACATACACATATGAAATAATGTCATCTTAGATGGAAAATGGTTTTGAAAAAACATTTGAAATGAATTCTTGAGGAAAATATCCTTTCTTCTTCAAAATCATTTTCTTTTCACAAAATAACATGCACTTTTAAAATAAAAGTATTTTTTTAAAAATTGTCATAAAATCTTGTAGAGTAAGCTTCATGAAAATGAGGCGTTATGAAACCGTGAAAATCCATTCATGTCGTATAAGTTAAAAATAATATTCTTCTCGTACTTTTGTTGGAAAAGTCAAAAAGTACCTCGTATGGTAATAAAAAAAAAAGATTCCTTACATACCATGTAGTAAAAGTTAAAAATGGGAAAAAATTACTTTAAACATACATTAAAA
The DNA here is from genome assembly GCA_963277665.1 of Viscum album. Taxonomy (NCBI): domain Eukaryota; kingdom Viridiplantae; phylum Streptophyta; class Magnoliopsida; order Santalales; family Viscaceae; genus Viscum; species Viscum album. The sequence goes on from OY728161.1 coordinate 1,838,739,501, forward strand.
CATTTTTATAAAACATGTACATGGATGATAAATATTACCCTAGTAAATACTTACGTATAAGCAATCTCGGATAGAAAACAATTGAGATTGCAACATTATCCCTTACCTTAGGTCTGATATGCTTCATACGTTTCCGGAACTACTGTATAATGATTTAAATAATTTCATTTACTTATTACAGAATCATATTCATTGTTATGATATCATATATGGTTCACTTATGACTTTATATTACCTGTTCTTTTGAAAGTTCAATGTAAAAGCAGCGTTTTGGGTTAAATCGTTATATTTATCGTATGTGTTTGGACTTGTTGTTCTTGATATTATTGCTTATATATCATGATTTACTTAATTCCAGAATGTAAAACATGATTTATATATAATATATATTTCAGTATATATATATATATATATGATAGATCGATTAAATGGAATGAAATACACTGTTCATGGAGACGGTAGGCCGTACGTACGCATGAACGCTGTTTTCGTTTCCTTATTGAATTGAATGAAATTAAGTAGATGACATACATATATATACACATAAATCCAGTACCATTATTATGTAATATATTTCATGATTACTAATTATATATACTTTATAATCATTCATGAATGGTTAACATGGAGAATGAATCTCATCACATCCTGGAGATGGTAGTCCATACGTACGCACGAGCGATGATATCATTACCATCATTGTGGAATTGCATTGAAGTGTATGTATAATATGTCAGAATCAATATCACTTTGAAATAATCATATATAGTTATTTATTTACACCATTATATCCATCCAAGTAAGGTGGTGGTCGAAAACAGATTACACCAAGACGTGGAGACGGTATACCGTATGTACGCACGCGCGGTGATTTCATTTTCCGTAGGATGGATAGATGGTGAAATAGGGTTGTTTTGTACTTATAATAACATATCAGTATATTAGTGATACTTATGTTATTACTTCATAACTAAACAACTAAAGAAGAATAAGTATAATAAGAAATAAAGTTGAAAGAATCGGTAACGGATATTACCTTTTCTTTCGACACGCCTTTTTTAAACCTCCTCTTAGGGAACTATAATTGGTCTTTGAAGTAGACCAGAACCTCTAGGATGTTTCTAGGGAAGTGGAGAAGATAAATTGTCAGGGGTTGGCCGAGCTTGAAGGCTCAAAGTGGTGTGAGGAAGAGATGGAGTAGGTGCCCTTTTATAAGGGAGGAGAGGGGCACCTTAGGAAAAACTAAAAATATTATTTTATTATAAAGTCATATTCGGTTTATAATAGCTCCAAATTGATTTATTTATAAGATAAGGTGGGTATGGGTCGAAATAATCTCATCCAATATAATTTAGACATGTTTAGGTTTATATTTTAACCTTATCATTTAGATTTAACTTTAAGTTAAACAATTTTACTTTTACCATGTCTTCTTGTTTTCTTACACTATAAGGTTAATAAACTTACTATAACAAGCCAAACAAACCCAAATTTGTTAATTTTTAATATATATAACCTTTTTTAATTCATTTTTCCAAACCATAGATTTTTAGAAATTAAATAACAATTAATAATATAATATTTTTTTTAAAAACTATTTTATGTCAATTTTGACACTATTTGGTAATTAATTTTTGTAAAAATTATAACATAATTATTAGTTCTAATAAAGTTAATTAAATCAATACTAAAACGTCATTTTAACCTAGAAAATTAGTATAATTCATAAAAAGTCTCAAATTAAATATATTTGGGAATTTATAACATCAATTATGTCAATATTTCATTAATAAGATAATTACTGCATCATCATTATGTCATAAATAAATTAAATTATTTAATGTCTAAAAATTAAAAATAAAATACCATATGTAGGAAATATTTTTAGCTTTATAATGAATATTTATAGTCGAATTTATCTTATGTATAACCCTATATTAGAAATGATATAGTTATTAAACTTTGATACTAACTATTTTAATAAATTAATAATAAATGTCCTAATCTAATCCATGTGGGCCTAAATGGTTATATTTTATTCCTAAGGTTGTTTTTGGTCTAATTATAGTTATCCAATATAATTAGGACATGTGTTAGGGTAATAATAATATCATTTTTACCCTTAATTACCCTATTTACTTTTAACCGTGGTAAAAAAAGTAAAAAGTTACTATTCACCAAAAATTATTTTCATCTCATTGAACCAAATTTTAGTCCTTGATATTAACCGTGTCTCTTGAATTTTCGAAATTCCACTCACAGAAGCGGTAAAATTATGTTTTATGTGAATTTGCAAATTCTCTTAGGAGGTGGGTAAAAGACGGTGAAAAGTTCAATAAAATTTTTATATATCTAAAATTATTATAAAATGACTCCAATGAATTAAATTGAACTTATATAGGTATTATGTATCAATTTTAACCTAAAATAAATTTAAATAAAATAAATAATTATTTAAATAAAAATTCGGGTTTTGAATAGTAAACGAATGTTTTCACTATTCATCAAAAATTGAAAGTTTTCAAAAATATACCAAAAACCCCCCTAGGATAATTTCAATATTATGAATCCAAAAATAAAGTCCATTTTGAAAGATAAAATTTATATAATTTCAATAATTGGGTATTACTATTCATAACGGCTAGTTTATATAACATATCGTTGTTTAGCGAAACTCGGTATTGCATACAACACACACTATCGTGGAAGGTCGTGATTGCGTGTAATGCAAGCCAAGTCAGGGATGCATGTTGTGCAAGCTCCTTTTGGTGTAGCGTACAACATAAGACATTAACGAAATTAAAAATAATATTTTTAATAAAATATCGGGGTGTTACATTCTACCCCCCTTAAAATGAATTTCGCACTCAAAATTCATCGGGGTTATAAATGGTTTACTACTCGAAAGTTTCTTTAATAGAAACCCACATCGTAAAAAGGAATACCAAGACTTGACTTTAAAAACTAAAGTATGAAACGTAATGGTTACCCAGATTAACTAATCACTGGGTTTCCACATAGGAGAACATAGGTGAAAATATGGATATGGAAGAGAAATCTAACCATCATGTTCTGAGAGAGAGTGGTAGAGAACATGGATATGAAAAAGCCAATAATCACAAAGACATAAATTTGTGATGATCTAGGGTACCATCTGATTAATAGGATATAAGGGCACTAGGACAACATTTTTGGTTTTCAAGATCATTTCCCTAAAGTTGAAGAATTTGAATTAGAATAAATACTTACTTTATTTTGGTACAATCTCAATGTTGTTCGTGCTTTGAAAAATTTCCACTTCATCTCTTAAAGAAATGAAGTTGAATTTGTTATCCGTGAAGTGTTAACAGATCATGTGATATAATGATGGGTCATTCCATCTGTTTCAAACAAAAGGTTAGCAAAAGTTATCAAATATATACAAGTCTACCTATGGTGAGGTTAATCGTATATGATTCCAAAAATGATCTTATACTTCATATATAATACCGCTTAATAAAATAAAACTAGTTTCTACTAACCAGGGACTTCCTGTAGGCCAGTGGTATGTGATAAAGGCCAGTCGCACTTCAGTTGTTGGTTCGATTCCGACAGCCTTTTCCGACGCGATGGGCTGTCGCCCATCTTACAGGTTGTCCTTTTTCTAAAACTACATTACTATAACATCCCATCAATAATATAGAAAAAAATTCTATCCTTAAACAATACTAACTTATTTCCCACATAATCCATTCCAATATTTAGGCTTATCCATAATAGTACAGTCCACTCTCAAATTATAGTGAAAACGATTACCAGAGATTTCATATAACAAGCATGTTAATACCATCGTTGATCCCCATATATGATAAGATATGTCTTGTTGGTCACATTCCAAACATTCGAAGGCCTTAATCATGTATTCTCTTGAAAAATGAATACACATTGAATCTTAGTGAAAACATGAGTGCTGTTAAAAGTTAACTATTTCCACATAACAAAACCCCAAAATTCTATATACTCAAACCATGATATATCTATTTCCTTATATAAGTCATGAGATCATGAATACTATCAAACATTTCATTTTCTCCTTATCCCTTCATTATGCGTATATCATCTTCTTTCCAAAAATATCTCAATGAGTTTCCATGGTTACTGGTACCATAAAATTATTGAAAACCACAATAGACCAATACATAAATATTACAATATTCCACGATACTATATACAACATTATTTTGTAATCCCATTACATAAACACTTAATCATTCCACCACATCTTTGTCATATTCAACATTGCCAATAGTGATCACATTTGACTTCCCTTTGTCCTTTGCCTTAAGTGGTTGCTCATGTCGATCATCACTAACCCTTGGATTAGGGAATTTATTAGCATAATTCCCCATTTCCTTTCACTTGAAGAATTGAAGTGTTGGTGGTGCGTTCTCTGCAGTCTTTTCTTTATTCACTTCATTAAAAACCCTTTTTCCATTACTTCGACACTCAGCTGCTCGATGAACTTCTTTTCCACACTTAAAACATTTTCTAGTCCCTTTAAGACAATCTCCACCATGCCTCTTTCCACACTTTGAGCATAAGGAAACATTCATCTTCTTTTCACCATTATTCTGAGATTTCTCCTTGAACTCCATCTTTCGCTTCTTGTCAAAACTATGAGATGGATAAGTAACACCAACTTCCATTTCTACCTTGATAGCACAACACACAATTTATTCATAGCTACTGAAGTCTCTTATAGCTAATTCCCTTCGAAGATTTGGTTTTAAGCCACTGAAGAATCGATCAACTTTACTTTCGAGTTGGATGATAAATCCAGATGCATACCTTGCAAGCCTTGTAAAATTCACTTCATATATACCAACAGATTCATCATCCTTTTGCTTTAGTTCAAGAAACTCCTTCCCCATCTTTGTTCGAAGAATATGAGGGAAGTACTTATTGAAAAATAAGTTCTTGAACTTGTCCCATTCCATGGACTCAATTTCATCTCTTGGCCTCGTATTCTTGATAAGATTCCACCGTTGATCAGCATCACCTTACAAACGATACAATGCTAAGATGACTTTATCATGTTCAGAACATTGAAGAACAGAAAATATCTTTTCAGTAGTACTGATCCATTGTTCAGCAACAAGTGGATCAGAAGACCCACTGAAAGAAGGTGGACATTGCCTCATGAAGGACTCAATAGAATATTGTTCCCTTCTCTACGCATTTGGAAGTCCAGAATGATTCATAGGTTGTGTAAGTATAGAAATAAGATTTTTCACTTCATCTCCCATAACATTTGTTTGTTCAGGAGGACAATCATTGCATTGTCCCTTACATTGATCAACACGGTTCCTTCGGGTTCTAGCCACCGTCTAAAACCCAAAAAGAATAGTGTGAGAGGAAAAAATAATTCTAGGGAAAACAACATAATAAAGGGGTAGTACCTTCAATATCTAACATCTTAGGTTTAATTCTAAGATCGTTAGCGCAATTCCAAGACTATAACCTATACTTATACTTAACCTTAGGGACATCCCTAGACATACCTTAGAAATATCTCTAGGGATCTCACTAAAGTTCTCGCATCCTAGTTTCCAAAGGTTGACTAAACCTTTCCTCTGATACCAACTGTAGAGACCCTAAGCTTGACGTACATGAACATTACATTACTTTTTCAGAATACTTAATACATAAGAAAAACAGACACACAAGGACCGTAATAGTTTAGTGTATTTGGAAACTCAGAATAAAATATTCTAATCGTGGTGAAAGATCTTCAACATCTCCCAATAAAGATCTTCCCTTTTTTTCTTACCTAAAACCTTTCTTTATATCCTGGGGAAAAGAAAACATCAAAGGGGTGAACTCAAATGCCCAGTAAGGGTAAACATAGAGAACATAAAACAATATATAAACATTTTAATGCAAAAACTTGAACATAAAATCTAAACATCAAAATCTTGAGCAAAGACATGAATCTTGGAAGTACGTAAGGCATATATCATAAGGGAACATAAATCATGATAAAATAGCATGGGAATAAAACATGTAATTGTGGCATCCATTAAGAATATGTAATGATTTCCATAGTAGCCAAGGCATTACTGCCAAGACCATCTTAGTGGACAAAGTCCTTTTCTGAATTGAGTTCACTCCTCGTTCCAGTCCTGTAATACTAAACCGGATTAACTTACCGTTCGAGGCACGTCTATCTCATGAGATATAAATCTTTACAAAATGCATTGGAGGGAGATATAGGTCCCACCCATCTCATAATGAAATCATTCTTACTTGTGCCACAAAATAAACTTAAAACATTCATCATTACCCAAAGAATAAAATGGGTTTCATAAACATCATTCCATCATAACATAATCCATATAAAACAAATGGATATCATTTCATCATAAGAAAAGTGAAACCATGTAAATAATATAGACATTATACTTGAAACATACACATATGAAATAATTTCATCTTAGATGGAAAATGGTTTTGATAAAACACTTGAAATGAATTTTTGAGGAAAATATCCTTTCATCTTCAAAATCATTCTCTTTTTACAAAATGTCATGAAATTTTAAAAGAAAAGGATTTTGTTGAAAATAGTTATGAAATATTATGGATGAAGCTTCATAAAAATAAGGCTTTATAAAACCGTAAAAATCCATTCGTGCAGTATAAGTTAAAAAAACATTCTTCTCATACTTTTGTCGGAAAAGTCAAAAAGTACCTCGTACAAAAAACGACAAAAGATTCATTTCATATATTTTACTAAAATCTCACCTAAGGGTAAAATTGGATTTAAAAAATTATAGGTGGATGGAAATAATATTACATATTGAGGAAGCATGGATGTGGATGATAAAATACACCCCAGTAAATACCAAAGTATAAACAATCTCAGATAAAAATGAGATTGTGATATTTTCCCTTACCTTAGGTCCGATTTGCTTCGTAAGTTTCCGAACCTCTTGTATAATGATTTAAATAATTTCATTGAATTATTCCAGAATCATAATCATTGTTATGATATTATATATGGTTCACTTATGACTTTATATTACCTGTTCTTTTGTAAATTCCATGTTAAAGAGCGTTTTGGGTAAAATCGTTTCATTTGTCTTTCGTGTTTTGACTTGTAATTATTCATATAATTACTTAGATCATGATTAATTAATTGCAGAATATAAAACATGATTTATATATAATATATATTCAGAATATACATATATATAATAGATCAGTAAATGGAAAGAAATACACCGTTCATGGAGACGGTATGCCGTACGTACGCATGAACGATGTTTTCGTTTCCTTATTGAGTTGAATGGAATTAAGTATATGACATACATATATATACACATAAATCCAGTATCATTATTATGTCATATATTTCATGATTACTTATTATATATACTTTATAATCATTCATGAATGGTTAACGTGGAGAATGAATCTCATCGCGTCGTGGAGACGGTAGTCCGTACGTATGCACGAGCGATGATATCATTCTCATGATCGTGGAATTGTATTTAATTGTATGTATACTATTTCAGAATCAATATCACTTTAAAATAATCATATGTATTCATTATTTACACCATTATACCCATCCAAGTAATGTGGTGGTGGAAAATAGATTACACCACGGCGTGGAGACGGTATTCCATTTGTACGCACGCGCGGTGATTTCATTTTCCGTAGGATGGATAGATGGTGAAATAGGGTTGTTTCATAATTATAATAACATATTAGTATATGAGTGATACTGATGTTATTACTTCATAATGAAAAAACTAAATATGAATAAGTGGAAGAAGAAATAAAGATGAAATAATCGGTAACGAACATTACCTCTTCTTTGAAGTGCTTCTTTGAGACCTCCTTTTAGGGCACTAAAATTGGTCTTTGAAGAAGACCAGGACCTCTAGGATGCCTCTAGGGAAGTGGAGAGAATAAATTGACAGGGTTTGGCCGAGCTTTAAGGCTCAAAGTGGTGTGAGGAACAGGGGGAGGAGGTGCCCTTTTATAAGGGAGGAGAGGGGCTCCTTTGGAAAAACTAAAACTATTATTTTATTATAAAGCCAAATTCGGTTTTAAATAGCTCCAAATTAATTTATTTATAAGATAAGGTGGGGATCGGTCGAAATACTCCCATCCAATATAATTTAGACAAGTTTAGGTTCCTATTTTAACCTTATCATTTAGATTTAACATTAAGTTAAATAATTTTCCTTTTACCGTGTCTTCTTTTGTTCTTAGACTATAAGGTTAATAAACATACACTAACAAGCCAAAAGAACCCCAAGTTGTTTATTATTAATATATATAACCTTATCTAAGTAATTTTTCCTAACCTTATATTTTTAAGAATAAAATAACAATTAATAATATAATATTTTTTTTAAAAACTATTTTATGTCAATTTTGACACTATTTAGTAATTGATTTTTTTGAAACTCATAACAGAATGATTAGTTCGAAAAAAGTTAATTAAATAAATAATAACATGTCATATTAACCTATAAAATTATTGGAATTCATAAAAAGTTTCAAATTACATTTATTTTGGTATTTATAACATCAATTATGTCAATATTTCAATAATATGATAATTACGGCATCATCGTTGTGTCAAAAATAAAATAAATTATTTAATTTCTAAAAATTACAAATAAAATACTATTATGTAGGAAATATATTTATCTTTCTAATTAATATTTATAGTAGAATTTATATTATTTATAACCCTATATTAAAAATTATTTACTTATTAAACTTTGATTTTAACTATTTTAACCCTTCTTTAAATAAATTAATAATAAATGGACTAATCTTATCCAAGTGGGAATAAATGGCCATATTTTATTCCTAAGGTTGTTTTTGGTCGAATTACACTTATCCAATAGAATTAGGACATGTGTTAGGGTAACAATAATATCATTTTTACCCTTAATTACCCTATTTACTTTTAACCGTGGTAAAAAAAGTAAAAAGTTACTATTCTCCAAAAATTATTTTCATCTCATTGAACCACATTTTAGTCCTTGATATTAACCGTGTGTCTTGGATTTTTGAAATTACACTCACAAAAGCGGTAAAATTAAGTTTTATGAAAAATTCTGTTTTTAACTACCACTTAGGGGTTTCACTATTCATCAAAAAATGAATGTTTCGAGAAAAATACGAAAAATTAGGCCTAAGTGTTGGTGGTGAGTTCTCTATAATATTTCTTTATTCACATCACTAGCAACCCTTTTTACATTACTTTTACACTCAGCTGCTCGATGACCTTCTTTTCCACACTTAAAACATTTTATAGTTCCTTTTAGGCAATCTACACCATGCTTCTTTCCACACTTTGAGCATAAAAAAACATTCATCTTCTTTTCACCATTGTTATGAGATTTCTCCTTGAACTCCATATTTCGTTTCTTGTCAAAACCATGAGATGGATATGTAACACCAACTTCCATTTCTACCTTGATAGTACAACGCACAATTTCTTCATAGCTACTGAAGTATCTTATAGCTAATGCCCTTAGAAGACTTGGTTTTAATCCACTGAAGAATAGATCAACTTTATTTTCAGGTTGGATGATAAAGCCAGATGCATACCTTGCAAGCCTTGTAAAATTCGCTTCATATATACCAACTGATTCATCATCCTTTTGCTTTAGTTCAAGAAAATCCTTCTCCATCTTTGTTCGAAGAATACGAGGGAAGTAATTATTGAAAAATAAGTTCTTGAACTCGTCCCATTCCATGGACTCAATTTCATCTCTTGGCCTCGTATTCTTGATAAGATTATACCATTGATTAGTTTCACCTTCCAAACGATATACTGCTAAGATGACTTTATCATGTTCATAACATTGAAGAACTGAAAATATCATTTCAGTGGTACTGATCCATTGTTCAGCAACAAGTGGATCAGAAGACCCACTGAAAGAAGGTGGACGTTGCCTCATGAAGGACTCAATAGAATATTGTTCCCTTCTCTGCTCATTTGGATGTCTAGAATGATTCATAGCTTGTGTAATTATAGCAATAAGATTTTGCACTCCATCTCCCATAACATTTGTTTGTTTAGGAGGACAATCATTGCATTGTCCATTACATTGATCAACACGGTTCCTTCGGGTTCCAGCCATCGTCTAAAACCCAAAAAGAATAGTGTGAGAGGAAAAAATCCTACTAGGGAAAACAACATAATAAAGGGGGAGTACCTTCAATATCTAACATCTTAGGTTTAATTCTAAGATCGTTACCATAATTCTAGGACTATAACCTATACTTATACTTAACGTTAGGGACATCCCTAGACATACCTTAGAAATATCTCTAGGGATCTCACTAAAGTTCTCGTATCCTAGTTTCCAAAGGCTAACTAAACCTTTCCTCTGATACCAACTGTAGAGACCCAAAACTTGACGTACATGCACATTACATTACTTTTTCGGAATACTTAGTACATAAAAAAAACATACACACAAGGACCGTAATAGTTTAGTGTCTTTGGAAATTCGGAATATAATCTTCTAATCGTGGTGAAAGATCTTTTACATCTCCCATAAATATCTTCCCCTTTTTTTTTCTTACCTAAAACCTTCTTTATATCATGGGGAAAAGAAAACATAAAAGGGGTGAGATGAAATTCCCAGTAAGGGTAAACATAGAGAACATAAAACAATCCATAAACATTTGAATGCAAAAACTTGAACATAAAATCTAAACATCAAAATCTTGAGCAAAGACATGAATCTTTGAAGTACGTAATTCATATATCATAAGGGAACATCAATCATGATAAAATAGCATGGGAATAAAACATGTAATTGTGGAAACCATTAAGCACATTTTATGATTTCCATAGTAACCAAGACATTGCTTCCAATACCATCTTAGTGGACAAAGTCCCTTTCGGAATCGAGTTCACTCCTCGTTTCAGTCCTGTAACACTGAACCGGATTAGATTACCGTTCTATCCATGTCTATCTCATGAGATATAAATCTTTACCCAATGCGTTGGAGGGAGATATAGGTCCCGCCCATCTCATAATGAAATCATTCTTACTTGTGCCACAAAATAAACTTAAAACATTCATCATAACCCAAAGAATAAAATGGGTTTCATAAAAATCATCCCATCATCTCATAATCCATATAAAACAAATGGAATTTTCATCATAAGAAAAGTGAAACCATATAAATCATAGAGACATTAAACTTGAAACATACACATATGAAATAATGTCATCTTATATGGAAAATGGTTTTGATAAAACATTTAAAATGAATTCTTGAGGAAAATATACTTTCTTCTTCAAAATTATTTTCTTTTCACAAAATGTCATTCACTTTTGAAATAAAATTATTTTTTTGAAAATTGTCATAAAATATTGTAGAGTAAGCTTCATGAAAATGAGGCGTTATGAAACCGTAAAAATCCGTTCATGCCGTATAAGTTAAAAATAACATTCTTCTCATACTTTTGTTGGAAAAGTAAAAAAGAACCTCGTATGGTAATAAAAAGAAGATTCCTTACATACCATGTAGTAAAAGTCAAAAATGGGAAAAAATGACTTTAAACATACATGAAATTTTATTTATAAAAATTTGACATGGATGATAAATATTACCCCAGTAAATACTTACGTATTAGCAATCTCGGATAGAAAACAATTGAGATTGCAACATTATCCCTTACCTTAGGTCCGATATGCTTCGTACGTTTCTGAACCTCCTATATAATGATTTAAATAATGTCATTGACTTATTACAGAATCATATTCATTGTTATGATATCATATATGGTTCACTTATGACTTTATATTACCCGTTCTTTTGTAAGTTCCATGTTAAAGTAGCGTTTTGGGTTAAATCGTTTTATTTATCGTACGTGTTTGGACTTGTTATTCTTGATATTATTACTTATATCCTAATTTAATTAATTTCAGAATGTAAAACATGATTTATATATAATATATATTTCAGTATTTACATATATATATGATAGATCGATTAAATGGAATGAAATACACCGTTCATGGAGACGGTAGGCCGTACGTACGCATGAACGCTGTTTTCGTTTCCTTATTTAATTGAATGAAATTAAGTAGATGACATACATATATATAAAAATAAATCTAGTATCATTATTATTTCACATATTTCATGATTACTTATTATATATACTTTATAATCATTCATGAATGGTTAACATGGAGAATGAATCTCATCGCGTCGTGGAGACGGTAGTCCGTACGTACGCACGAGCGATGATATCATTCCCATGATCGTGGAATTGCATTGAAGTGTATGTATAATATTTCAGAATCAATATCACTTTGAAATAATCATATATATATATTTATTTACACCATTATATCCATCCAAGTAAGGTGGTGGTCGAAAATAGATTACACCACGGCGTGGAGACGGTATTCCGTACGTACGCACGCGCGGTGATTTCGTTTTCCGTAGGATGGATAGATGGTGAAATAGGGTTGTTTCATACTTATAATAACATATCAGTATATGAGTGATACTGATGTTATTACTTAATAATGAAACAACTAAAGAAGAAGAATTATAATAAGAAATAATGTTGAAAGAATCGGTAACAGATATTACCTCTTCTTTCGACACGCCTTTTTGGAACTTCCTCTTAGGGAACTATGATTGGTCTTTAAAGAAGACCAAAACCTCTAGGATGTTTCTAGGTAAGTGGAGAAGATAAATTGTTAGGGGTTTTCTGAGATTTAAGGCTCAAAGTGGTGTGAGGAAGAGAGGGAGGAGGTGCCTTTTTATAAGGGAGGAGAGGGGCACCTTAGGAAAAACTAAAAATATTATTTTATTATAAAGTCGTATTCGGTTTTTAATAGCTCCAAATTGATTTATTTAGAAGATAAGGTGGGGATGGATCGAAATCCTCTCATCCAATAGAATTTAGACATGTTTAGGTTTCTATTTTAACCTTATCATTTAGATTTAACTTTAAGTTAAATAATTTTACTTTTACCGTGTCTTCTTGTTTTTTTACACTATAAGGTTAATAAACTTACTATAACAAGAAAAACGAACCCAAAGTTGTTTATTATTAATATATATAAGCATATATAAGTCATTTGGTCGAACCTTATATTTTTAGAAATAAAATAACAATTAATAATATAATATTTGTTTTAAAAACTATTTTATGTCAATTTTGACACTATTTGGTAATTGATTTTTGTGAAAATCATAACAGAATAATTAGTTCTAAAGAAGTTAATTAAATCAATACTAACATGTCATATTAACCTATAAAATTAGTTGAATTCATAAAAAGTCTCAAGTTACATTTATTTGGGTATTTATAACATCAATTATGTCAATATTTCATTAATAAGATAATTACTGCATCATCATTGTGTCATAAATAAATTAAATTATTTAAGGTCTAAAAATTATAAATAAAATACCATTATGTAGGAATTTTTTTTATATTTATAATGAATATTTATAGTAGAATTTATCTTATGTATAACCCTATATTAAAAATGATTTAGTTATTAAACTTTGATTTTAACTATTTTAATAAATTAATAATAAATGTCCTAATCTAATCCATGTGGGCCTAAATGGTCATATTTTTTCCTAAGGTTGTTTTTGGTCGAATTAAACTTATCTAATAGAATTAGGACATTTTTTAGTGTAATAATAATATCATTTTTACCTTTAATTACCCTATTTACTTTTAACCGTGGTAAAAAAAAGTAAAAAGTTACTATTCACCAAAAATTATTTTCATCTCATTGATCCAAATTTTAGTCCTTGATATTAACCTTGTCTCTCAGATTTTCAAAATTCCACTCACAGAAGCGGTAAAATTATGTTTTATGTGAATTTGAAAATTCTCCTAGGAGGTGGGTAAAAGACGGTGAAAAGTTCAATAAAATTTTTATATATCTAAAATTATTATAAAATGACTCCAATGAATTACATTGAACTTATATAGGTATTATGTATCAATTTTTACCTAAAATAAATTTAAATAAAATAAATAATTATTTAAATAAAAAGTCGGGTTTTGAATAGTAACCCAGTGTTTTCACTATTCATCAAAAATTGAAAGTTTTCAGAAATATACCAAAAATTCACCCTAGGCTAATTTCGAGATTCGGAATCCAAAAATGAAGTCCATTTTGAATGGTAAAATTTATAAAATTTCAAAAATTGGGTATTACTATTCATACCGACTAGTTTATATAACATATCGTTGTTTAGGGAAACTCGGTATTGGGTACAACACACGCTATCGTGGAAGGTCGCGATTGCGTGTAATGCAAGCCAAGTCAGGGATGCGTGTTGTGCAAGATCCTTTTGGTGTATCGTAGAACAAAAGACATTAATGAAATTAAAAAGAATATTTTTTTCATAAAATCTCAGGGTGTTACATACTTACCCCTGGATTATTTGAATTTGTCTTATGGGGAGACAACCAGAACCACTACTAAATCTAAAGTGGTTTTAGTATAGATGATACATGATAGAGTGGTATGAGAGAAAATTTTTCTTATAGGATGAATTTTGGAGTAATCATCGGTGAGGATTATATGAGTTTGGTTGGGATATGGTTCACACAAACATAATATATTCATAAACTAGGGAAATTGTCTTGGATATAAAAGGGACCCTACAATCCAGTTGAAGAAAATTGATAGTTTACTAAACATACTAAAGTAAAACTGTACAAGTTGTGAGGTAGATACCTAGTTTTGGTACAAAAGGCATCATTGTATACACTCGTGTTTGAATTTTTGATGGTTTTGGGAAAGTAAAATGAATTTGAATTAAAATTTATTAATTAAAATACATATCTTGGGATTAATATTTTGTGTGTGTTAATTTTAGATATTATGGAGGATAATGAATTAATGTAGTTAAGGTTAGAAATGTACTATAGGTTTCTCAAGCTTATCGTAGATGGATTGGTCTTAAGGAAGATAATTCATAATGGAAGGATTTTTGGGAGTTTATGTGGTATATTCTACCAAAGTATGATAAATTTTTCTTCGATTATATCATAGAGAGGTGGTTGGAGGAGATTGAGATGACTTCTTGGTTGATGAATGTGACTAAAGATAATTTTATTCCTTTTGTAGTTAGCTTATTTTGAGACACAACACTATATTGTGAGAATATATATCTTTGAAATAGTGATGATTCATAATTGAAATGATATAAATTTATGATATGATTTCATAATGATTTCTTATCCGTTACACTAAATGTGGAAAGACTACTATATTTTATTACCATTATAAAAGGGATATTGATTATGTAGGAATTATGAGTATGATTCATTTACCTTATAAATTATCCCTATAATATTTTACCAGATTATTAGGTGAGGGAATATCATTTCAAGGAGTTTTTAATCTATAGTTTTATTTATAGGTTAGACACTTCATGTTGTTGATGTATATTGTGGTTCTAATGAGGGATGAAGTTTTTTAAAGTTGAAACCATTTATGGATTAACTTTAAGAGATAATTCATCATATATTCATGGAGAATATTATTTTAGTTATAGGATCACAATTTCCATATATATTGAGGATTCTGCTTTTGAGGTGCCTCCCTTAGTCGTCTTTATCTTATTTTCCCCAATATTATAGTTCTCAAACTTCTACTAGGAACACTATAATTGTTTTTTTATTTCTATAGTCTCTGGTGTGTAAGTAAACGAAACTTGATTATTTTAACAATAGTTTAATTTTTGAACTTATCAGCAGTAACCATGAACTCAGGATTTTAGAATTCCAATGTGAGATAAGGAATGTAGGGACACCACCAAGATATTCATTATCCTCATGGATCACACGATAATCATGGAATTGGATATGAATGAAATTAAATATGAGTTAGAGGATGTAAAGGATGTGGAAAGTGGAATGTAATGAAGTTTATAATACATGGAGGACCCAATATAATTCAAGGTATATTTATTCTATATTCTACTTTAGTTTATAGTTTAGATAAAATGTTACCTTTACACTCCTTCATCAAACAAACCCTATCCAATGAATTGGGATATAAAGTTGGTAGAATTTATATTCCCTTGCTGTTATCTACACTAGTTAAAGGTTTGTGTTATTTGGAAGAGGTGTGTTAGCAGTGTGGACTGATGTTTGCAAAGACCCACTTGTAATTTTTTATGATCATTTTATTTTCTATAAAAATATTGAGAGAATATATAGAAAATAGGATGGAACATATTTAGAGTAGTATGAATAATCCATGATCCACACATCATTAAGAACAACATCATATTTGAAAATAATTGAATTCTAAAAAACTAAAATGTTTTTTTTCAGAATTGAAGAACAATATAGATATTATATTTGTAATGCATGTTTTTCATCATTTCCTAAATCACATTCTAATATCGCTATGGTACAAGTTGATATTTCCATAAGTGTATAATTTTTTGAAGCTTTGTTTGAAAAATCTTTTTTTCCTTAATGGATGTTTTACAAAGAATTTATGAATATAGCAGTTATGAATTTTTAGTTGAGTTTTTATGTTGATTAAATATTTTCATCTTACTGATGTGTTATAGGTTGATTTGAAGCTAGTGTTGTGAGTAGCTTGGAGGTGAAGGGAATTTTTGTAACTTGATATGAAGATCTTTTCCACATTGGTAATATTTTGACAATCACACACTCATATTTTTGAACCTGAAGCTCTTATTTTATGACAATTATTTTTAGGTATAGGTTTAAAATTATTCGATGTTTTTTCAAATTTGTATACATATTTTATGGGTATTTTTTAATTATCTCAGTTAGAGATATTTTGAGTTTATTGAGGATTTTAAAATTTTGAAGTAAAATAATGATAAAATATTTATATTTTATAAGGTGCATGGTATGTAAAGAAAATGAGTTTTCAAAGAACATGATGAATCAAACAAGATGTGCCTTAGGTCTAGGTTGTGTGTAATTTAATTTTTTTATTTGAGCTTACAATACAAATTTTATAAGGATAAGAAGAAACATACCCTCAAAGGGGTTTTATGTAGTTTGAAAGTATAGTTCAATGGTTTCTCTCTATGTTGAAATTCTAGGATATATTTCTTGAATAAGTGAGTTGGAGTTCTTGGGAATTATATCTACGGTATATAAGGGTAATATCTATCATATATCATTAAAAACTAAGGTATCTATTGAAGGTATTTATCAGGTGGTGGTGTTTGGTTTCTTTGTAACTATCGAGAGATAGTAGTGTTTATGGGAGGTAGTACATGTGCTAGGAAACATTAATAGCTAGATTATACATAATTTAACCACTTCTTGTTGATAAAAATATTGTAGTGTAAAATCTATATACAAGGATAACAACTAACTTTAATAAAAAGTAGGATCTTAAATTGAGGCCAAACCTTTTAAAAATTATTATGGGCCTTGCTCACATTCATTTTAAACATTATTTTTTACATTGATGTGAGTTAATATTTGAGACATAGAATTTAATCTTAACTGGTTGTAGAGATTAATTCCTATAAAATAAATAAATTGTAAAAAGAATACTACACTAATTCACCCCTCTTTGTATATTTATTTGATCCATTTGTACTATGAATTAATAATAGAGTTCAAGTTTCCCTCTATTAATTTCTTACATTTTTTAGAAATATCGAGAATTTAATTTTATCAATTAAAGATTAGTGCCTGTATTTTATGGAAATAATTTCCATGTCAATAAAAATAGGATGATTTCATAATTTTTTGTAAATATTGATGTTTTTTATTATTATTTTGAGGTATTTTGACCCATTTAAAGAATTGATCCTATGACATTCATTGGTAAAAGAAATAATTAGGTGGATTTTTTGGTTATGAATGCCATTTTGTTTTCTATTTCTAAAAATTGTTTACAAAAGTGATGGGACTCCAAATTGGTAAAGAAATATGGGAAAAAATTAAAAGCAGTTATAAATGAAATTTTAAGTAAAATTCATAGATTTTGATAATTAGATTTTAATATATAAATATGAAAGAGGAATAATCAATAAATGAATATTTCACTAGATTCCATGTGATTTTATGAAACATAAGAGTCTTTGGTGAATAACTGAATGAAACTATTTTTGTAAAGAAAATCCTGAGGAACTTTCTTTACATATTTATTACAAAAACATTGACTCGAGAAGATGGGGATGATCTTTTAGTAGATGATCTACACAATATCCTAATTTCCTATGAAATAAGGAAAATACCTACCTCAAAAAATAAGGTTAAATATGAGATGGATTTAAATATATGAGGAAGTATAAGTTTAAGAAAGAACCTAAAGTATATAGTGGTTTAGATAATGATTATGATAAGGATATTTATTACAAGTGCATAATAACCCTTATATCTTAAAATTCCTAGATGAATAAAGGAAAATACAATTTAAAGATACCCCAGAAATGTTTAAAGTGTAGAGGCATATGATAATTTTCTATAAACTATACTAAGAAAAGTGGTTTTAACTATGTGTCTAAGGAACCTGAAGAGTATCCAAAAAATAAGGAGTGGATAAATAGATCTAAATTATTAAAAAAAATAAGTAACAAAAATGAAGAAATTTCCTATAAGTAAGAAAATGAATTTTATTAGTAAAGAAGAAGATATAGAAACATTATCTTATAGAAATTCTATGAAAAAAATATTCCATGAAACTAATGGGAGAACCTCAATTTCATGAATTAAAGTAAATATTTCATTACAATAAATTCCCATGATGTTTTTTGTTTCTATTTTTTGAGAATTAGAGAAGAAAAATTAACCTATAAAACCCATGTATATTTTAGCTAAGTCAATTTTTTTCATACTATATTATAAAATTATTAATATATAAAAAGTATCTAACATCTCCAACATATTTCTTCACACAGGATAATATTTTAGATACATAATATGTGTTAATTTTATTTATAACTTAGGGAAATAGTAACATAATAAATGGGTGAGCTCAAAATATTAGTAAAAGTAAACATAAGTGATAATAATAAAATATCATAAGTGAGAAAAATATGATCATATGGGTATAATATATATACATAAGAAAGTTGTACTTAAAAAATCTTAGATCATAGATCTGCGAATAATGTATGGAATAACAGAAAAATATAGAATATATTAGAAACAAGGTATAAACATGGACTATAACATATCATGAAAATAAAAGAAACATAGAAATGTGAAAAAATATTAAGTATAAGAAAAACTTAAGATAAAACTCATATACCCACTCTTTTTTGAACAAACTCATTATGTAAATGCCAAAAAATTAGATCAAAATTATTATGATGAAACCTTTATGACCAAACTCATTATTTCTACACCTGACTATCTTTTAAGATATCAAACATAACCAGTGAAGTTTGAGGATGATATAGGACCTCACCCATCATTATCCTTACATCTAGATTCCACATAAAATCAATAATCATCTTGTCATAATGAACTCATGTAAATAAAATTGGTTTAATATACCTTTCAAATGGAATGACAAAGATAAAATATTCAAAATTTCATAAATAATCATAACATGGTATACCCAAGAAAAATAAACGAGTATCAAATGATACTAAATACCTTTTTACATTAATAAAATTGAATCCAAATGATATAGAATAGGGTGTTTTAATCTTATAGATAAATGGTATATATTTAAGTTAATAGTTTTTCTATTCAATCAATGCTTATGTATTTAAGTTAATATTATTCAATCAAAGGAATCCAAAAATAGGGTTTTCATAGAGGAAAGGAAATAAAAGAAAAATTATGGTTATACAACAAAGATGATTAGGAAGAAAAATGATAGTGCAATATCATATATATTATTGGTATTTAACATTTATCATTTTTGAAAACATAGGTAAATAATCAATGTGTAGATTAATAACACTATTATAAGAATTTTATAATTATATTTTTAAAATCATGATGAAAATGAAAATTTTTAAATAATTTTTTAAAAATAAAACCTATAAAATTATGTATAGATAATTTACTTCGTAATACCATGAAACATGGAAAATAAATTTCAAAATGTTGGTAAATCTATTATCAAGAAAACGTTTTAAAAAAAAGTATCTTTTTTTATTTGTATAAATAAATTATAAGTGACAATGTGAATAGTTTCATTTAAAAATTTAATTCAATTTTATTAAAGAAATTTATTTAGGTATATTAAAACATTAATTTTTATTAAAAATATAATATTATATTCAAGGAAAATATATAAAGTTTTTATAGAGATAATTTAGTGTGGATAATAATAAATATATCCATGATATAGAAATCCTTTAAATATTTTGAATCTCCATCATTGAAAACCCTAATCGTAAATAGGGACATAAAAATTTAATATGAAAATTGGAAATGATAAGTAAGAGGTTCACATGAATTAATCCATTTTTTAGTTTCCAAAATAGTGGAAACATTGGAGGGAAGTAAAATATGAACATGGATGATAAAGTTCCATTACAAAGAGTGAGATTTATTCTTAACAACATCAAACTTTTATTTTAGAAGTTAGTTTATCAAGGAAGATGATACCAATGAAAAAAAACTTCCCCAAATAAAAATTGAAATTAGAATTGGAAAAAGGAAATTTAAGGATAAAAGGGGCTTAAAATATCATAAATTTTTTGTAATTTTTGACTCAAGGATAAAGAATTTCGGTTTATAAATCTATTGTGGGATATGAAACATTTAAATATATACCCCCTGAATGAGAGGTAGAGATAGAAATTACACTAAAAAACCATTAATGAAATATATTTCATGGAATAATAAATTAAATAGGTAACATATAAACCATATAAATAAAATTATTTTTAAAGTAAAAACGCGTCTCAAAGAAATGAGTTTGAGATGAAAACCCCTATAACTTGAGTAATAACTAGATTGAAATAATGTTAAGGGGATACTATGAAACTAAATTTTATAAAACAAGATAAATGGTGATTTTGGTATAAATAATTTAATGGCCAATGATTACACCAATTCAAAAAATATTAGGTAAAAAAATGAAAAACTCTACTTTGTGGAGGAGGTAGTCCACAAAAAAACATGTTACATATTCTTTGGTTTTTGTCTTAGTTGATGGGTTGAAATTAATAGTGGGTTATATGTTAATTTAATTAATTATTTAGTATAGTTATAATACTTATACCAAAATTTTATTATGGTTAGGATTTTTTAGAAAGGGAAATATTAAGAATAAATAATTAGGGATTGAGTAATATGTACATCGAGATCTTGAAATTTCTGTTGAAATTCACCATGTAAATAAAGGTTTTTCGATACCTTCTTGTGATCATGGAATTATAGAGGTGAAAAAGACCTATAGTGTAGGACACTTGGTAAAGGGTTCACTAAAATCAAAAGAGAAATTAAATAATTGAAAGGGTTGAAGTGATTCCATTTTACAGGTGAGGAAAATGACAATTTTGTAAATGACCATTTTTTAAATAAGGTAAGGAAACTATTAATGGTTAAATGACTAAGAATTTTTGAAATAATGTATTTTTTGGTTAGATAATGTTGAAAAATACAATCATTTTTTACATGTTTCAAAACTTTTTCTAATTGATCTTTATATTTTATAATTTTGGTTTTTTAAATTGATAAATAGTTTTACCCAAGTAATTTATATTTTATAAAAATATAAGGAAACCCTCATTAGAATATTTTAATATTATTAAACTAAATTTAAGATCCATATAATTTAGTTCAATTTCTAAATAAGTCAAAATTAACTTTTTAATTAAAACAGTCAATATATAAAAAAACTGTTTTTTAGAAAAAATATTTCTTTTAACATTAAGTGTTCTTAATATTATTGAGTATTGATTAAAAATTTAATGGGTGTTAATATATTTATAAATGGGTGTAAAAATTATATTAGTTTTTTTGTTTTATAATCTATTAATTTATATTATTAGATAAATATTACACTATGTTAAAAAAACATTTTCCTAAAAATAACAGTTTTATCATTATCATAGAAATCAATTATAATACACATAATAATAAATTAATGAATAAAAATTAAATTTTAATTATTAAATAATATAAAAATATTGATCTAAAATATGAAATTAATTTTATGAAATAAAATTTCAAAATTTTAGTAATTTTTTTTTGTACAAAACGCATAAAAATCATTTTTTGAAAAAGTAAGTTTTTATGATAAGATTTTTTGTATGGAATAAATTTATCAATGTAATTGAATTTAATGGTTTCAATTAGTTTATTATAAAAATAGTAATCATTATTTTTCTTCCAAATTAATCCAAAACCTAATATCACCAATAGAATGTTTAATTAAAATAAGTCTGAAAACTGTTTTTAAATTGGAATAAAATGTTTCCCAAGTTCTTCAAATGAAACATAATTTTTATTAGTTTATTTTAATATATAAAATGAATAATTCTAACCATTAAGTATATTTTTATTTAACTGTAATGTTTAATAAATTTTCATATCTTTCTTATATAAGGATAAATTTGGAAAAATTAAATTTTGTTAAAAACCCTATTTTTCACAACTCACATTACAGAATCAATTATTTTATAAAAATATAAAAAAACTAGATTAAGCTATTTTTTAAATTATAAATTAAATAATTAAGAAAATTTTATAAAATTAAAATTTAAAAATTCATAAATCTACTACTTAAGTTAAAATATATAAATAGTTTTTTTTAAAATTCCATTTAAAAACTTCAAGTGTTCTTAATCCTAATTATATGAATTTAAAACTGACTAAAATAATAATATTTAATATATGTTTTATTATTAATAATATTGTTTACTAATATTAATATAATATATCATGGATCATTTTAGTTAGGTTTTACGTTACTTTTATGTTGTGTGTGACACAAGCTATCAAAGATAATATTAATTTAAAGGATATTAAATATCATGTCATTACATTCAACCCCATTTAATAAATTTAATCCTCTTAATTTTAATTATTACTCACTGATTAAAGTATGTGAGAGAATTATTTACATATTTATCATTCAGGATAAAAATTTTAATGTGACATTTAGCTTACTCTCTTAAGATATATTAAGTAACTTATCTTTCCTTAAAAAAATTAATCATTCATACAATCATATACTCAAGTATGTATAAATCCTAATCATATATTCTAAAAAATATACCTTTCTCAAAACCATATGAATATATACAAAAATAAACCAAAGAGAAACTATATATTATTCCATAAATAAGAACTATATTTAACACTGATAAAATATTAATGGCTAAGTTATAAAATTAGACACTAAAAAATTTATACCACAATCAAAAAAATATAACGAAATTCCAAAAAAAAATATTTATTCACCTTTTCATCCAATCAACTATTAATACCAAGTTACTAATATTGTAAAAATTAATTTCTATAAATAAATAGACCCTTTATATAATCCATCCACCATTTTCTCACCATTAAGAACATGTAAACTCTCATATTTATCAATCCTAAATCATGTTTTATTCAATAGTTGTCCCGAAAAATATATCTTTTTTATAAAAATACTTTTTATTGTTATTGATCCCATTTAATATATGTTTTCAAACCATTAAAGAAAAACCACAAAAGAAAAATCCTTATATGTTTCACATAATCTTCATAAATTTTAGAATATACCAAAATATCATTGACAAATATCAATAACTAGTGAATCTAGATAAGATGTTCAAGATTTAATTTTGATTAGGATATCAACATCACTATGTTTGGTGAGACTAATAAACTCACCTTTCCCATTATAACATATATGTAATAATATTTTTAATATTAAAGTATGTTCCTTTATTTGGTTATAAGAAACAGTGGTTTCTTGATACATAGATTTCTAAGCTTCATCTTCATGATACCATTTAAACAAAATACTAAAACCAAAATAATTATGGTAATATACAAAAGAGTTATAGTAGAGGATTATATGAATATGAAATCTCCATACTATGATGTATTATCCAATTAAAAAATTCATTTCATCCTATGACACTATGACATATATGGTTCATCTTATAACTCTCTTGGTTTAACCTAGGCTAAATTAAGTTTTTTATCCCATGATTATTAACAAAATACATTTAATTAATTAGGAAATAAAACTTTTAGTATGGTATTTAAAGAGAAATTCATCAACCAAAGAATATCCCGTAGGATTATCCAGCCAAGTGTGCAGTACTATACCCACTCACCATGCACTAAAGTGAATATATAGTAAAAAGTAAACCAACTATTTTTATGGTGATTAATATAAGGTGAATCTACTCCATAAACACATAAAATTTCTAGTATCCTCATAAGGATGAAATTTCTATGTGATCCACACACCAATAGTTTAATAAAACTTTAGGATGTTATCTTATACTTAGACCTATCACTTAGATTCATCCCACGGGTTTTCACTAATTTTTTCTTATCCCGATCCCTAAAATATTTAATATTATTTCAATTAACCTAAAGGGTCATCAATATCATGAAATTATGATCAATATAAACTTATCACACCTTAGAGACATTTACACCAACAACTGATAACATCACAATCTCCAAATTTATCCTAAATTATCTCAGATATTGATTATGTTTCCCCAATTATATGATCATCTCAATTACACGACTTATAGGAAACATTTCATTAAAATAACTTACCAATATATTTTTGGATTATAGATCTAAATAATTAATTAAAAAACATTTACTAACCAAAAACAAATATTTTTCAACTAATGTGAATTTTCTCTCACTATATAAGAAATTTTTTAATGAAAAAAGTATTCAATATCTACAAAAATTTCTCCAAAAAAGACACTCTTTTATAGACATCATAAATATTATTTTTCTTCATAACTTGGGGAAATTGAAACTTAATAAATGGGTGAGATCAAATGCATAGTAAGGGTAAACATAAGAAATAAAAATCATAGATCATAATTGAGTATAAGATGATTATATGATTATAATAGGGACTCATAATAAGTTATAACCAACAAATAAAAGATCATAGATCATGGAATAAGGCATGAAATAACATAAAAGTGAAAAACATCTAAAAAAATTGCCACAAACTTAGAGTTTAATATAGAATAAAAATAAAGGAAACTTAAAAAGGTTGTAAAATCATAATCATAAGAAACACTCGTTAGAAAACTCAATATTCCCATGCTAATTTAAAAAAAATCATTATGTAAGTGCAAAAAATACTAAAAAATTCCTCTTGTCAACACTAATGAGTATAAATTAATTATGTCCATGCCTGACTATCTTATGAGATTTTAAATATAACCAACACACTAGAGGTTGATATAATAAACCATCCATTATCATCCTCACATATGTGTGCCACCTAAAATTAATCATTATCATAACATAAATAACCCTAGGAAACAAATGGATTTTATATCATTTTCAAATGTAATATCATCAGGAAAACATTCTTAATTCCATAAAAAATCATAACATGATATAACCATGGAAATTAAATGGTTATCCAAAGATACTTAGAAAATTTCTAGATACTCTTGAATAATGATAATGAGCCTGTGGTATTAAAATAGTATATATATAGGGTATATGTTGGATTTAATATTTTTCCCAAAAAATAGGTGTATATGAATCTAGGTGAACACTCTTCAATCAAAGGAATCAAAAATAAGATATTCATAGAGGGAAAACATTGAAATAAAAACAGTGGTTATATGTTGAAGATGATTAGGAAATACATAGGAAGTGATGTTATATTTATCTTATAGAAATTTAAAATCTCCCACTTACAAAAACATATATAAAGAGTAAATGGGTAGATGAAGAATAATTTTAGAAGAATAGTAGGACTTTAATTTGAAAAGAATGATTTAAAATGAACATTTTTCATGAAAACCCTTTAAATAAAACTCATTGAATAATGGAAAAATAGTTTAATTTGTAAAACCATGAAACATAAGAAATAAGTTTGAAATTTTGGGAAATCCATTCTAGATAAAATATTTTAAAAATAAGTTTTTTCTTATTTTTATAAATATTTTCTATTCAAAAAATTCACGAGTTTCTTGTATAAATTCATTTTCAAAAAATTTGGGGAGAATTTTTTAAAGATATATAAAAAAATTACCTTACAAAGAATCTACAATAATTGAGCCATGGAAAATTTGTAAAATATTTATATATTAAAAATAGAGTGAAATATAAGTAATATTTTCATGATACATAAAACCATTTAATATATTGAATCACCTTTATTTATGGTACACATCAAAAATTAATTAATAACATTTTATATGAAATTTTTTGATGATAAGTAAGAGGATAACATGAATTAATCTATATTTGAGTTACCAAAAACTGGAGGAAAACATTTCAAGGGAGGAAAATATAGATATTGAGGAGAAATATCTATTGAAATGAATGAGAGTTATCATTACCAATGTAATTTTTTTGATAAGGTATTTTATAAAAAATGATGATATTGATTGAAAAAGATATCTTAATATGAGAAAAATATAAATTACCAATGTAAAAATTAACTTTAAAGACAAAAAGGGTCTTGGAAGATCAGAGAATAATATCAAATTTATGTCTCAAGGATAAATAATTTTAGTTAGGAAATCTATTATGGATTGAGTAACATTTAAAACCAAAACCACTTGAATAAGAGAGAGAGAGAGGTATTGAAATTGAGCAAAAAATACTATGAATAAAATAGATATAATGGAATAATTAATCAAATAGGTATAATAGACACCATATAAATAAAATTAGGTGTATAATACAAACACATATCAAAGAAATTACCTTGAGATAAATAACCCCAAACAACTTGTGTGGTATCGGGATTGAAAGAATACGAAAGAGAAATTGTGAAATTTATTATTAAAAAATTGGATAATGATTTATTATTGAATAAATAATTTAATGGGAAGTTATTATACCTTGTAAAAGAATATTAGGTGCAAAACATGAAGGCATTCATTAAAGAAATGTAATTGAGAAAAAAAACTCTTACTTTGTTATCACATTTTGTGGAATTCACTTTAGATATTTTATAACAAATATAGATATAATAATATTCTATTGAATAACCTCATTCATATAAAATAAATTTTATATCATTATTTTATAATGATTTATTATGAATATATTATTTGATTATAGCTTATTTTTACCTTTAGCCTTAGTAACTTTAATTATTCCATGCATGTTTTATAATATCCAAATCAGTACCCATTCTTTGATACCAAGTTCCTCACTCCAATATTATTTAAGATGCTTTAGTAGATATATTTATTTATTAATCAATTTTTCTCTCATTTCAAAAGTTTTTTAGTTATGTTTCATTAATCTGAAATCGATTTAAACTCTTTTAGCTAGTTTTAGAGAACAAAGATGATATTTTTATAATAATTTAGACACATAATATAAATTTTTTACAACCCTAAATCAATAATTATTTTTTTAATAAATTATAATAATATTATTATTTATGTTCTTATAGTCATACATGATACTCTTTTATAACTGTCGCAACCCGGGCTTCTCATACTTTAATATTATATATTTTCAGTTGAATATTCATTACATCACACAAACTCACTCATGAGAATTATAAGGGTTTAGTGCTTCTAGAGTCTTAGTAAAAAATATTCGTATTTAGTGAAATAACATCAAAGTTTCCCATAAATATTTTCCCATTTATAACTATACATAAACATACAACACTTATAAAATGTCTTTATTATATGGGGAAAGGAAACATAAAAAAGGATGTTATGAAAATCTTGATAGGGGAAATAAGGGAAAATATGTAAACATAACATGAGAATAAGGGTATGATAATGTGAAAATAACATATGAAAAACATAACCTATATATCAAAGATAAAAATATTGAGTCATATCACAATTATTGGAATTTTGTAATATATGAATCATAGGATTCCATAAAACATGATCAATGAGAGGATAACATTGATATAATTCATGGAATTATGGAATACAAAAAAGTATAGAAAGTCATTTCAATAATAGTAAAGTATAACTTACAATGATATCATAGTGAAATGGTTTTACTCCCTAAACCATCATAGCAGTCAAGGTTCACTCCCAAGACCATCATGTTGTAAAAAAATCTCCTACTAAACTGGGAAAACTC
Organism: Viscum album; assembly: GCA_963277665.1. Lineage (NCBI taxonomy): Eukaryota > Viridiplantae > Streptophyta > Magnoliopsida > Santalales > Viscaceae > Viscum > Viscum album. The sequence goes on from OY728161.1 coordinate 1,838,767,723, forward strand.
ATAATTCTAGTACTGTCTATCTCATGAGAAATAAATATTTACACAATACATTGGAGGGGGATATAGGTACCACCCATCACATAATGAAATTCATATGTATGTGTTCCACAAGATCATAAAACATTCATCATATCATAACCCATGAAATAAATTGGGTTTCACATTTCATAATATCATAACATATGGAAAAGAGATATGTATTATAATCATTTTATTACTTCATCATAGCATAACTCGTGATAATAAGAAGGCTTCATAAGTATTTTCACATAGTATAACACATAGAAGAGAAAAAAGTTTCATAAACATCATGAAATTATAAATATAAACCACTCATAGAAATAATAACAATGGTATCCTTATATTGTATCCCCATTAAGGCATAGGTAACATCAACAGATGTCATCTAATATTGAAAATTAATTTGAAAAGAAATTGGAACATTTCTTGAGGAAAATAACTTTTTATTGAAATCCACTTGTCAAAATATAAAATTCATAAAATATTTTATAAATCCTATTCATTGAAAATAAACTTTTAATGTAATATTTAAAACAATGAGAGGTCATGATGATGGAAAATACTCTTCATTTTGTACACTTTAAAATAGATATTAATTTCACATTTTTGGAAAAATCTAAATAGTCATTTTTTGCAGAACAATATAAAGATTTAATTTAAAACATTTTTTAAAAAGTCAAAAATATCTAAAAATATATATAATAAATCATTGGGATAATTTTATAAACATTTTCGATTTTTTTTAGAAAATGTCATTTTGGAAGAAAAATGGCGTTTCGACCGTAGAGAGAAATAAAAAGATTTTTCTTGAAAACATTATATTGAAATTTTGAGATCATAAATAGATTAAAATGAAGTAAAAAACATCTATTCTTAAGAAATAATTTTTTTAAAATAAAATATATGAGTTTCTTGAGAGATATATCATAATATTTCATTATTGGAACCATAATCGTAGATAATCTTAAAAAATAATGAGATTGTATTATAAAAACCATACCTCATTAGTAACGTTGAATCAAAATACTCATGAAAGAATAAAATTAAATGAAACTTAAAATATCATTAGAATAAATAAATTATTGATATTACATGTCAATGGGGTTGTATATACACCTCATCAAAAAATACAAGTTTATAACATAACATATGACTTAAAGAAGAAAAATTGAGATAAATAAATCCTATACCGCTTTGGTAAAATTTTTACCATGAACTCCATGAAATTGGGATAAATAAAAAGATATGTAAATAATTTTTTTGGGTGAATAATACTAAAATAAATTCTTTGGTGGCATATACACCGTAAAAAATAAATAGGTATTCTATATGGCATGTTTCTTATTGAAGTAAAAAGTGATATGGGAATCCCTTAACATATGTATCGATTTCTTTCATAAACATTTAGAACTATAGAATTATAAATATATGTTTTTTATATATATATTAGAGAACCCTAATTTTATATATCATACCATATATGATTAACTTATGACCATTTATTATTCAGTTATTAAAAATTCATTGTTAAAATCAAGTTTCAGTTAATCACCAATTTTTTCATGTATGTTTTGTTTTTTTGTTTTTAGTAATATTAATTTTAACATGGTTTGATAATATCTAGAATTTAAACCACGAAATAGAGATAATATTTTTTCATTATATATGTATTTATATGAATCCATAAAACATATAGAGAGAAAAAATACATTTTTCATGGAGATGGTAGACCATACGTTTATATGAATGATCTTTCCATTTTCTCAACTGACGCAGAGAGGGAAATAAATATAATATATTAACTTTAAAAAATTATTCATATTTCATAAATATCGCATGTGTGTACTTAAACCTATACTTACAGACTACCTTTTAAAACATACATGTAGAACAAATCACATCGCTTCATCTCCTGAAGAAGCCCAGATACCATAGTACCCTGATACCTAAGTTGACACTAACATGAACCAAAGGGTGTTCTCAATCCGCATAGGTTGGTTACTATCACCTGGGAATATACTAGATAAAATAGGGAATAATTTTTCCACATAAAAATCGGAAGATATTGATATATATATATCAGTATATTCAAAACTCCAAAGGGAGATAGTAACTGTTTTTAAATAGGTATACCAAAAATACAAGATAGAACACTATCTAAATACGCAAAATTAGACATGATAAACTTGAATTACTAAAGGAAACATCAATCCAAGCCTAAAGTATTAATAACATCAACCTCTTCCAAAGTGTTCTTTCCATTTTCTCAAATATATAAGAATAAAATGTAAAAACTTCTGAATGAAAAGGTAGGGTGTGTTAAAAAACAATCCTAATACGGTCTCAGTAAGTGTTCTATAAAAGGATTCCATAATAAAAAAGAATCATGCATTCAATTTTTTATAAAATTGGAAATCATATAATATGTCATTTTCATTTTTATAAAAAAACATACTCCTTTTATAAATTTAGAAAACATTTCAAGCAAGGTTTAAATATACATTTTATATAAAATAGTTTATATAAATCAACTATTATGAATAAATCTGTTTCACAATCAAAATAATCCAAATGATCACCATGGTCCTTTTCACTATGGTATAATTGTTTATAGTTATATGATCCTCAGACATCTCATATCAGTGATCTTGTACAGTATGAGTACACACATCCCCTGTGCTTAGGCTCAATAGGACTCATCAACACACCATTGATTATTAGATCAGCCTCACCGGATTTGTGTTAGAGTTTAATTGTTAATATGTTTTTAGGGAATTAAAATACAAATGTGATTGTCCCAAGTAACCCACTAACTACCCATGATCTCATATTCTCAATCAACTTGTTGGAAAAGAAAAATTCTTCTCATTTAAAATCAATCATTAGTAAAAAAATCAATTTCCCACTTTTCATTTTCAAAATTCCAATTCACTTTCAAAACCAAGACATGGGTTTTCATCAATTAATAAAATTTTAATATATAACCAACAATAGGTTTTAATGATTTCAATTAAATCCATTTTCTAATATCAATTCTTAATTAATTTCTCAATTTCCATCAATTTAAAAATACACCTCAAATTCCAATTCCATTTGAATTGGGCGTTTTCCCAAATTCCATGCCAAATAAAATAAAAATTCCAATTCACATCCAACTGGTTTTTTCAAAAATCAATTGAATGTAATTTCAAACAATAATAAATTCAATGTTTATTTAATTGAATAAACTTAAACAGAACCACCCACCTTTTATCACGAAAACAACACTCGCAAATGATAATTCCAATGGAAAAAGAAGGCGCATATGATTTAGGAACTCAACCAAGAATCAAGATTCAATAAAAAAGAGTTTATATAAATCAATTACAAGATAATATATCAATCTACATTGAGGAAAGAAAGATATACATAGGAGACATAAGGAATGATTACCCTGAGAAATGAATCAAAACTAGCATGAAGATCAATCACTGAACAAGTGATCTAGAGGGATTGGAGATCTCCAAAATCAACTATGGATGGATCTGGGTCGAGAGGGAATATCTATTAGTCAAAAAATGTAATTCATCCTAGACACCTGTTTTAACAATCTTGGTTGGAGAATTTCATGATGTGTATTCCTATCACATAATTTATTTTCCTAAAAAGAAATGACACTCAAAAACATTCAGCCTTTTGTTTAAAAACCCAATTTGACCTTTTTACAGCATAAATAAGATTCATAGATTCTTCTTTGAGAAAGTTAGATGAAATATAATCAAATTATATGATGTGTAAATTCTTAACAGACCCTTCTTTTACCATTCCTCTACACAAAATCCCCATGAAAAAAAAGAAATCCAAAAAAGGAAAAGGAATACCTTAGAAGGTAAATGGATGTTATAACCTACACACCATTGTTTTTTTCCTCCAAAAACTTGTCATGAAGATTACATATCAATGAGATGAGGCCACTAAACTCTAATCGGGGCATCATTCCCCCACATATCATGTGAATCAGAACCATGCTTCCATATCACAAAGACCAAAGGTATCATCCTCCCATGAACTACCTTTGTCTCAAAATCAATTATCCTAACTTGATGCTTAGTCACAGATAAAAAAATATCTACATCATGATCACTCCATCTCAAAACATGAAATGGATTAGAAATATATTTTCAATGTTGTGATAAATATAATTTCACAACCCGTCCCCTATGGCCTGGGCTGTGACTACCTCAAGCCCACCTCCCGAAGGCTAGCGGCTGGTGACTAGTTCTGAAGGTGTGAACCTGCAAGTGGGAGGAATTTTACTGAGTACCTGTACACACACACACGCCCAACCACATCCCAACAGACTGAGAAATGGAAACAAGTAACACTAAAACAAGGGTGAGTGAAAGTAAAATTAAAAGTGAGCCAGAATAAAAACTCAACAATGAACTGAAAACAAAAACTACAAAAAGGAAACCCTGATTTCCATACACAGAAAATCCCACCTGATCATGAGCGTAGTGAAGATACTGAAAGCCGAAGTAGTATGTCCTGTCTGCCCTGTCCTTCTGGGCCCCACATGGTCCTAGGCCACCATGTCCACTATCATAGAGTCCATCAGTCCCATCTCCCTGAGCACCCCTGTTGTATTGTCTGTCGTCTGCACCAGACACAAAAGGTGCGGGCGAAGCCCATGAAAGGGAGAGTAACACCGTACTCAGTAGGGACCCCAAAAAAGGGAATACAACACAAAAATTCCTCATTGTAAAGCACGAAACAAAAGACATCTCACACCAAGAATATTCTAGGGTAGTAACTGTAGCATCATCAATCATATCTTCAAACAACTTGGCTGATGGGGAAGTCCTCCTTTAGGGAGTATAGTGGGTTTGTCAAGTCATTAATAGGTGCTTCCCACTAACCTTGGACCACTTAGGTACTCCTCTTCATCATGTTCCATGGGCCAGAAAAGTGACAGAGAGGTGCTTCCCACTTGTCATGGCCTACTAAGGTACTTCTCCTCAATGCATACCGTGGGACTGCAAAGTCACTAAGATGTGCTTCCCACCATGGGCCTGCAAAGTCAGAGAGAGATGTTTCCCATTGGGAAAAAAGTCACTAGTCTTCAGGTCTCATCCATTAACATGATTTTGTATATAGTGCACTTAGGAGAACCTCTCCTCATGAACTTCTTCGCATCTAAACTTACACAAAAGTCATCATAGAGCATGCAAAAAGATCTGCCTTGTCAGGAGGGTCCCAATGCAGAAAATAGATCATCAATTGTACATAAAGTTTGCAAGATATGGGCATTTTAGTAACCAGGGGGCCAGTTGTGATGGGGCCCTGTCCGAACTGGTCAGAGCAACCCGACCAACCTAGCCCAAGGGTCCCACATACCCTAGTTCATTTATATGGACTTGACCCGATGTGGTGTGGGTCGAGGTCGGTCTGGTCTGGCCTAGATAGTTCGCCAGGCTTAATAGGCCTATCCAGACCCTGCCCGGTTGGCCAAGGGTCCAGCCCGTCGGGTCGCCCTGCAACCTGGTCTATTCCGGCATAGCCCGAAGGGGGCGCAAGACTACCTTGTCGGTGCGGGTCTAGCCCACTGGGTGCGGGTCTGGCCAGCCGACACAGGTTTAGGCCATCGGTGGGAGTTCGACCCATCGGCACGGGTCCAACCCGCCGACACGATCCAACTCACTGGGCCCACATTAGGACTGCTGGGTTGTGGGACTGTCCTGAATCATTGGGGGATCAGCTTTCCCACTGGGGACTTGCCCAACGGTGTGGAAAGTGGTGCCGACCAGCTAGAATGCAGCCTGGTTTTCATGTTCGACTCCCCCCGTGGCCCTGCAGGCATGTGGACCTTCCACCAGCCACGATCGATAGACCACGGCTTCGCCAGCTATCTGGAGAGCTTGGACGCGTGTTGTCCCTCCAAAAAGTGCCCTGCCTAGTGTCGTGTACTCCGGTACGTCGTTGTGGATGACGAGACATGGCTTCCCAGTTAGAGAGGCCTGCCTCCTCCAAGCGGTCGGTGAGGCTGGCCGCCACCACTACCATTGCCAGTATCGACACCTGTGTGCCGGTAGAGAGCTTAGAGGACCACTCGATGATCTCTGGTGGTCTGTTCTTCAACCTTTCAGTGTCTGTGGCCTTCGGGGAGTAGCCTCTTCACCGTGAGGATCCCAAACATCAGTTTCCATCATTTCAGGGGTATGACCACCAAGAATGCACATGCGGAGGCACTCAGGCCATGTTCTTGTCATCCTGGGGCCTCCGTATTATAGGTTTAAAGATGCGAGAGGTTCTTGGAGTTTCTGTTAAATCATTACATTCCATGATTTTGACCCCGAATAAAATAAACCCAAGAATAAAATCACCCTGCTGCATAACACATGCATCACAGATCGACTTGTTCATTGTTTGATCTGTGTTCATCATTTTTAGAAAAGGATGGGGAAGAACATCAAATCAAAAACCCCTACCTATTATGATGTCTGATTCCATGGCATTCATCCTTGAGGTATTAAGACATCTACATTGATTCCCAGATCCAATCTTTGGAAGGCGTTGAAGATGATGAAGTTTCAACGGTGTTTGTCATTCTTCGCTAGGGTGGATGTGTTTTAGCGGTTCTCTAAAGAATACTCCAAATTTTTAATCCTAATTTCCATAGAGCATTGAAATATAAATAGGATCATGTCACAAAATTCCCATTATCATGCTACATCTCATCATTACACATTTTTATTTAAGAAACAACATCTCTATTACTCATCATTGAATCATTATCACGCTGCGTGTTAGCGATCCATTAATTTGCCTCATTAATGCGCATCATCGATGCCCTGTCACTGCCCCGCAATGTCACCGTCTGCCACTCAACTATGAGAAATAAAATAAAATAATTCCTTTAAATTATTTTATTGTTTTTCTCTATAAGTCTGAAAAATATCTTTTCCACTCGACCCTTTCCATCCAAAGTTAAGTTATTTCTAGGTGAATCAGTGTGTTGTGAATTCAACGGTGCCCTCATATTTTTAATCTGAGTTCCAGTTCAAAAGATAGAAAATCCCACTCATAGGTTTATTGAACATACCATAAAAATGTTCAAAATTATTTTCTGGGTTCTCTGGACCTCAGAATCTTGTCTTCTTGAATTTAGCGGTCTTGAAATAATTCTATATAAATAAATAAATTCTACACGAAAATTCTGAGATGTTACATTCTCCCCATCGTAGGGATTTATGTCCCCAATATCCAAAACAAAAACTAAACAAAAAGATATGGGTACTTACCAAGAATCTGAGCCTCCCTCTCCCATGTGCTCCCTTAAATATTTCTATGCAACCATCTGACGCATACTAGAGGAATCGACCGCCCGCATAGGAACTGCTTCTGTCGATCCTCTATCTCCACCGGGAACTCGACAAGTATCGCCCTATCGTCAATGTCCATCTCGCCTTAGTCGATGACATGCGATGGATCATGCACATAACTCCTTATCTACAACACATGGAAAACATCATGCACCCGGTGAATCTGTGGGGAAGATCTAGCCAGTACACCACATCCCTAACTCTGCTCAGGATCTTAAAACGTTTGATGAATCTTGAAGATATCTTGACGCTCCGGCAAAATCTTTGCAATCCTCATCGGGTTGAGACCTGAAGGAGCACATGATATACCTCCTCGAACTACAAGGGTCTAAATATTCTATCGGCAAATGATTTCTACCTACTCTATGTCATCCTGATCTGCTTTTGTATGATCTACACCTTCTCAGTGGTAGCCAATTTCAACTCTGGACCCCTGAGTACCGACTCCCCTAGGTCTTTCCAGCATAAGGGTGATTTTCATGGTTGACCGTAAAATCCCTCAAATGGTTCCATGCCAATGTTGAAGTTATAATTGTTTTGGTATGAAAAATATACCAGTGGAAGGTGGTCTTTCCAACTATGACCAAAGTCTAGGATGCAAGCACATAGCATGTCCTCCAAGGTCTGTGTGGTCTTCTTTGTCTAACCATCCGTTTGGGGATGAAAATCTATGATCAATCGCACCTTCATCCCGAAATCCTCCTATAATCCCTTCCATAATCGGTATTTAAAGCAGGCGTCGCGATCTGAGATGATCATCGAAGGAAACCTGTGAAGCCATACTATCTCTCAGACATAGAGGCGTTCCAATCCCTCTACCGGGCCCTGCTCCCAGATGGGTAGAAAGTGAGCCGACTTGGAGAGTCGGTCAAAAATCACCCAAATAGTGTCATGACCTCTGAACATACGTGGTAATCCCATCACTAAGTCTATAAAGATACCATCCCATTTCCACTCTGGTACCTTGAGTGGCTGAGTCAAGCCTGCTGAAACCTAGTGCTCAGCCTTCATTTACTGACAAGTAAGGTATCTTGAAATGAACTCGACCACTAAATTCTTCATCCCTGGACACTATTACTAACGTCAGATGTTATTGGAACTACAGTTTTCCCTTGGAAAACGATGACATGATCCCCACCTACTGAGAATCCATAAAGATGCCATCCTTAAGATATTTTATCACATCAGGCCTCATAGTCAATAAACCCTAGTTGTTCCTACCTAACATTATGTAAGTGTGTGGAGTAATATTCACCATCTAGAGGTAATAAGATTCACCATAATCCATGAAGGATATCCACATCACGGATAATTGCTATGTTGCCTCACTCATAAGCTGCAACCTAGTTTTTTTGCTAAGTACGTATACCACCACATTACACTTTCTATAAGTATAGACTATCTCAAAATTATAGTCCTAGAGGAACTCTATCCATCACCACTGTCTTAGGTTCTGGTTTTTCTGGGAGAAGATATACTTGAGACTCATGTGGTCGGAGTATATGATGAACCACTCACCCATCAAGTAGTGCTGAAAAATATTCAAGGAAAACACCACTTCTTATAACTTTAGGTCATGTGTCTTGTAGTTATGCTCATGCTTCCTCAAATATCATGATCCGTTAGTGATCAAGATTCGCTCCTACATCAGGGCACAACTGTGCCTAGTCCCTGATGCGTCAAAATAAACTACACACCCAATGTCCACATTTGGTAGTCTCAATATGGGGGCACTTGTCAGCCTCCGCCTCAACACCTGGAAACTCTGCTGACATTTCTCCCTCTACAAAAAGGGTTGTACCTTCCATGTCAATATCGATAAGGGTGGTGATATGTTGGAAAAGTCAGCTATGGACCTAGTATAGTAACCAGCCAACCCCAAGAATCTCCACACCATAGTCGCGCTCTTATGTGTCTCCCTAGAAAGAATCGCCTGAATCTTCACTGGGTCTACTAAAACTACAGCTTTTGAGATGATGTTTCCTAGGAAATAGACCTCCCAAATCAAAAACAAACACTTTGGGAGATTACCATAAAGTTAATGCTCTCGGAGTGTGTCTAGGACTATCAGAAAGTGCACAATGTTATCCTCATAAGATGCTGAGTACATGCAGATGTTATAGATGAATACCACAAAGAACTGGTCAAGTTAGGGCTAGAAGATCCAGTTTATGTGACCTATTAACCCTGCTGGGGAATTGGTCATGCCAAAAGGCATCACAAGGAACTCATAGTGGCCATACTGACACCTAAAGTTTGTCTTGGGTACATCCTCATCTCGTAACCGATGCTGGAGATTGTATGATCTGAGGTCTATCTTTGTGAACCACTTTTCTCTGTTTAGCTGGTCGAAGATGTAATCAATTATCGGCAGTGGGTACTTATAATTCGCAGTCTCCTAGTTTGGGCATTGAAATTCCACACACAACCTCAAACTCCCATCTGACTTCTTTGAAAAAAGCACCAGGGCTACACGTGGTGAAACATTGGGCCTTACAAACCCCTTCTGCTACAATTACTCCAGCTATACCCTCATCTCTGGATGCTCTGCGGGAGCCATTCGATATGCTGGTGTGGACATCAGTGTCTTCCTGAGGTACAAATAGATACTGGAGTCTACCTCTCTATGAGGAGGTAGCCCTAAAACCACATCAAGAAGGAAATCCTCATACGTGTCCACCACTACAAGGGAAGCTTGGACTCCTCTCCTCCATTACGCTGAGGGTGAGGCTCGCCAACTGGCGAGTGATTGGTTGCACCCTCTTCTAAGAGACTCCATGTTACATTACAAGGGTTTCCTTCTCACCAGTGAAGGAAAACCTAATCCCATATCCACAGACACACTGCACTATACTCCAAAAAAAGTTGATATGAGTATGGATTGTGGATAACCAATCCATACCCAAGATGAAATCGTAAGGCCTCAATGCTGCTACTTGGAGATCCCAGCCAAAGCTCTCACCTCTTAGAGTAAGCTTACACTATCAACACCAGTGTGTTATCATCAAATCCCCTCCCATAGGAGTCTCTAGCCATATGGATTGTGCCAACAGATCCATCAGAATCTTTGAGATCAGAACGAGAGACGTGGTATGTAAGGAGGGAATATCACATGTGTCTATAAGTACTACAACTAGGTTGTAGAATACACAGATCGTACCTCTAATCATTCATAGAGCACCATGGTCAGAAGCCTCTTCTACCTGGAGCTGAGCTCACCCATGTCCTCCTACTCCCTAGTTTTGGGGTGGAACACCTACGGGTGGTGGTAGTAACAAATCAAACTATCCCCCACTTCCTATCATTTGACCTGCTCCCCTACCATGACTGCCGCCTTGTGAAATTCCTCACTTGAACCGCGACTACTGGCTCAAAGGCCCCTCGACCGTCTTCTGGTCATCTGTACGGAAGGTTCATAAGTCAGGTGCCATGTGTCCCTACCCGCCACATGAGTAGAAAATAATGCCCCCCCCGTCTGAGTCCCTCTAGCCTTGGAGCCTCGAACTACCAACCTTGATCCCTAGGGTAGGCCTCTGAAGTACCAGACCCACTCGGGTCCACGTGTCTGCTGTTTTCTACATGATGAAGACTCTACCACCTGGGGTTTTCTAGTAGCTCTTGCTACAGGGGACCACTCCTCCAAGAAGATTTCCATCAGAAGGGCTTTCTCCAGTACCCTAGCCTAGGTTGAGATGCTGAGAGACACCACTAAAGCCCTGATCTCCCACCTTAGTCCCTACTAAAAGGCTCGAGGTTGGAAGAAAGGTTCTCGCACCGTATACGTGGAGTAGCGGGAAAGCTATACTAACATTGTAGAGTACTTGGCCACCGTCATGCTGCCCTGCTATAGGTGAAGTTGATCCTAGATGCGCACATAGTGCAAGGTCATGGGGAAAAACTTTTCCTGGGAAAGCCTCTCGAAGTCATCATATATGAAGGTCGCCTCATAGTGAGTATGGATGGACAAACTCCACCATATCTTTGCTGAGCCCTATTTAAGGCTCGCTTCCAAGATAACTATCTGGTCAGGCAATGTCCCCACTAAGTGAAAGACCCAAATCACAACCTCCCGCTAGTCCTTAGTTACCTGAGGATCCATCTCTCCCCTGAACTTGGGGGGTCTATATCTCTGAAACTCATGTAGGTCATTGAGCCTATTAATTTCCTCTATCGGAACCACCGATAGAATTTGTTGAGAATCAGGTGTTGGTAGCACTGGTGCACCACCCAGTGGTCCCATCTCTAAAACTAGTCCCTAATTGGACTCCTCGTTGCTAGGTGGGCTATCCTCATGACCTCATTTTAGGATCTTTCTAGGTTGTCATTGTGAAGGAATCCTAAGATAGATCAAGATGTTCCACTGTTAGAAGGTTATACAAGGTGAGTTGAATCTTATTCAAAATAACACAAGGAGATACTTATTCAAACACTATTTTCATGTATTTTGCAGAAAAAATAATTCAAGGTCCTGGTGTCTAGATTCTTTGGCCACCGCACCAACACATAACTCCCTAAATTCGAAAGTTGAACTCACAACACTTAACACCGTTTCCCAAAAAATAAATAGACTCCCGGTATTTGTGGGAGGACCGACCACCCTATGATACAACTTTTTCACAAACCGTACCTCAGGGCACTTGTCGTGACTACCCCAAGCCTGCCTTTTGAAGGCTAGGGGATGGCGACTAGAATCAAAGGCATCAACCTGAAATTGGGAGACATTTTCCTGAGTACCTGTAAGTACACACACGCCCAGACACATCCCAACACACTAAAAAGGGGAACCATGTACCATCAAAACAAATTTGAGTGCAAGTACAACTGAATGTAAGTGGGCCAGAATAAAAACCTAACAACGAAATGAAAATATAAAGTACTAAAAGGAAACCTTGATGTCCATCCACAAGAAACCCCACTTGATCATGAGAGTATTGAAGCTACTGGAAGCCGAAGTTGTATGTCATGTCCGCCCAGTCTTATCGGGCCCCATATGGTCCTAGGAAACCAAGTACCCTGTCATAGAATCCTTCAGTCTTGTCTCCCTGAGCACCCCTATCATAATTTCGGTCATCTCCACCAGACAAAAAATGTTTGGGGAAAGTATGTAACACCCCAAGCTTCCATGGTACGTTTCACTTCGAATAATGCAATAGCGTGTGTTGTACACAACCTCGAGCTCTAACAGACACCACAACGAATTAAACTAGCCGTTGTGAATAGTAATACCTACTTTTTGAAATTTTATAAATTTTATTTATCAAAATGGACTTCATTTTTGGATTCGTAATATCGAAATTAGCCTATGTTGAATTTTTGGTATTTTTCTGAGAACTTCTATTTTTTATGAATAGTGAAAAATACTAAAAAAAACATTTTTAATCAAAATAATTTATTGTGATAAATTATACAATTTAGTGGTTTTAAAGTATAATTAGAATATATTTTTACCATTTTATCCAATGGTGGTCATTAGAATTAATTTAACATTGAAATTGGACATAAACAATTGCCAATCTTTTGATATAAATTGTTTCTTAGAAACACGCCATTTTTTTGTAACAGCGGGAATTAATTATAAAATTAATTAATGCAACTTATATGTTTGGAATTTTGTAAAATAGACATCATTTTTGAATTCAGAATATCAATTATAGCTTAGGGTGAAATTTTGGCTTTGTTCTGAAAAACATCAATTTTTGATGAATAGTGAAACCACTAAGTGGTAGTTAAATAACTGATTTTTCGTTTAAATGAAATATTACCACTTCTGTGATTTGATTTTAAAAAATCCGACATACATGGTTGTCATTAAGAAGTAAAATGTGGTTCAATGAGATCAAAATAATTTTTTGGTGAATAGTAACTTTTAAGTTCTTAATCTCGATTAGAGGTAATTAGTGTAGTTTAAGGTAAAAATAATGTTTTAATAATATGAGATCAGTTTGACACTTGTCCTACTCCTATTTTATGAGTCATGTCCGACCAAGAAAACCTATGGGTCAACTTGGGGACCCCATGGAGCCACTTTTGTTGGAAAATGACATTAATATATATATATTTAATGTTAAAATTAAATTGACACAAACATGAGTTGTTTTACTAAAACAGTTTTTAAGTGGGGTTACACAAGTGAAAATTTTGACTATAAATATTCATTAGAAAGATAAAAATATTTCCTAAATCATAGTAGTTTTTTTATAATTTTTAGACATTAAATAAATTAAATTATTTATGACATCATTATGATGCAATGATGAACTCATTATTTAACGATTTTAATAAAATGAGAAGATAATGCAAAATCCAAGGCTTACACTTGTCCAAAGCCTATTGGATGAGGAGATTTCTAACCCTTATCACCTTATCCACTAATTTTATAAGTGTGGGACCTTTAGAATCCGAAAATCATTGTATAATAATGTAACATTTCAATCTTTCCAAAAGAGCCCCTCCTCTCCTCTTATAAAAGGCCCCCACTTCTACCACCTTATTCACACTTTCAAGCCTTTTGGTTCGGACAACCTCTGCCCAAATACTCTCACAACATCTCTCCCTTCATCCTAGAAGATTTACTATAGTCAGAAAGCCATCCTAAGGAGTCCTTTTGATCAAATCAAAAGGAAGAACCCGAAGAAGATGTAACATTTTCATCACCCTCTTTCAAGTTTCTTTCTTCTTCCACTCCCTCTTTGTTTATTATTTCAATTCTAAAATTATAACTCCAGTATATTATATATACTGTGATGTTATTATAAATATGGAACAACCATATTCAGTATTCTACCCATCATTTGAATGACATGTCACCATACGTGCGTACGTACGGCTTACCGTCTCCACGTCGTGGTGTAATTGTTATTCAATATATTATTATTTAGATGGGTATAATAATTGTAACAGCCCGAGATTTTATGAAAAATATTCTTTTTTATTTTACTAATGTCTTGTGTTGTACGCTACACCAAATGGAGCTTGCACAACACGCATCCTTGACTTGCCTTGCATTACACGCAATCGCGACCTTCCTCGATAGCGTGTGTAATACGCAATACTGAGTTTCACTAAACAACGATATGCTATTAAAATATTATTAAAACTAGCCGTTATGAATAGTAATAACCACTTTTTAAAACTCTGTAAATCTTATTTTTCAAAATGAACTTCATTTTTTGATTCGGAGTATCGAATTTAGCCTAAGGTGAAATTTTAGTGATTTCCGGATAACTTTCATATTTTGATGAATAGTGAAAATTACTAAATTTTAGTTAAAAACAACTTTTTCAATCAAAATAATTAATAGTGATAAATTATTAATTTGAGTGGTTTTAAAGTATATTTAGAATATATTTTTACAATTTAATACAATGTTGGTCATTGGATGTAATTTCACATTTAAACCAGACATAAACAAGTGTCAATCTTTTGATAGATATTGTTTCTTAAAAACACGCTATTTGTTTTAACAGCGGGATTTAATTATAAAATTAATTAATGCAACTTTTATGTTATGAATTTGGTAAAATATACTTCATTTTTGAATTCAGAATATGAAATATAGCTTGGGATGAAATTTTGGCATTATTCTGAAAAACATCAATTTTTGATGAATAGTGAAACTACTAAGTGGTAGGTTAAAAACTGAATTTTGCATAAAACTTAATTTTACCACTTCTGTGAATGGAATTTCGAAAATCCGAGAGACACGGTTAATATCAAGGACTATAATGTGGTTCAATGAGATGAAAATAATTTTTTGGTGAATAGTAACTTTTTACTTTTTTTACCGCGGTTAATAGTAAATAGGGTAACTAAGGGTAAATATGATATCACTATTACCCTAACACATGTCCTAATTCTATTGGACAAGTGTAATTCGACCAAAAACAAACTTAGGAATAAAATATGACCATTTAGGCCCACTTGGATTAGATTAGGACATTTATTATTAATTTATTTAAAGAAGGGTTAAAATAGCTAAAATCAAAGTTTAATAAGTAAATCATTTTTAATATGGGGTTATACATAAGATAAATTCGATTGTAAATATTCATTAGAAAGATAAAAAGATTTCCTACATGATGGTATTTTATTTGTAATTTTTAGACATCAAATAATTTAATTTATATATGACACAACGATGATGCAGTAATTATCTTATTAATGAAATATTGACATAATTGATGTTATAAACACCAAAATAAATGTAATTTGAAAATTTTCATGAATTCCACTAATTTTCTAGGTTACTATGATATATTAATGTTTATTTAATCAACTTGGTTCGAACATTTAATTCTGTTATGACTTTCACAAAAATCATATATCAAATAGTGTCAAAATTGACACAAAATAGTTTTTAAAACAAATATTATATTATTAATTGTTATTTTATTCCTAAAAATCTAAGGTTCGGCCAAATGACTTAGATAAGGATATATATATTAATAATAAACAATTTGGGGTTCGTTTGGCATGTTATAGTAAGTGTATTAACCATATAGTGAAAGAAAACAAAAAGACACGGTAAAAGTTAAATTATTTAACTTAGAGTTAAATCTAATTGATAAGGTTAAAATAATACCCTAAACTTGTCTAAATCTTATTGGTTGATAGGATTTCGACCCATCCCCACTTTAGCTTAGAAATAATACCCTTTGGAACCATTATAAACCGATTTTGACTTTAATATAAAATAATATTTTGAGATATTCCTAAGGTGCCCCTCTCCTCCCCTATAAAAGGACACCTCCTCCCCCTCCTCCTCACACCAATTTGAGCACTCAAGCTCGGCCAACCCCTGCCAAAATCTCTTCTCCACTTCCCTAGCAACATCCTAGAGGTTCTGGTCTTACTCAAAGACTAATTTTAGTTCCCTAAGAGGAGGTCTCCAAAAGGCGCTTCAAAGAAGAGGTAATTACCGTTACCAATTCTTTCATCTTTATTTCTTCTTACACTTCTTCTTAAAAGGTTGTTTCATTATGAAGTAATAACATCAGTATCACTCATATACTGATATGTTATTATAAGTATGAAACAACCCTATTTCACCATCTATCCATCCTACAGAAAAAGAAATCACCGCGCGTGCGTACGTACGGAATACCGTCTCCACGCCGTGGTGTAATCTATTTTCCACCACCACCTTACATGGATGGGTATAATGGTGTAAAGAATAACTATACATAGTTATTAAAACATCATATTGATTCTGATATATTGTATAATCCACTCCAATTCAATTCAATATTTATAGAAATGATATCATCGCTCGTGCGTACGTACGGAATACCGTCTCCACGACGCGATGAGATTCATTCTCCATGTTAACCATTTAAGAGTGATTATAATGTATATATAAGAAATAATAATGAAATATATGACATTATAAAGCTACTGGATTTATGTATATATATACATATGTATGTCATCTACTTACTTCCATTTCAAGACAATAAGGAAAGGAAAACAGCGTTCATGCGTACGTACGGACTACCGTCTCCATGAACGGTGTTTTTCATTTTATTTATCTACCTATTATATATATATATACTGAATATATATGATATATAAATCATATTTTATATTCTGGAAGTAAGTAAATCATGATATAAGTAATAATGATGTCAAGAACAACAAGTCAAAACACCTACGATAAATGAAACGATTTTACCCAAAACGCTTCTTTAACATGGAATTTACAAAAGAACGGGTAATATAATGTCATAAGTGAACCATATATGATATCATAACAATGAATATGATTCTGTAATAAGTCAATAACATGATTTAAATCATTATACAGGAGGTTCGGACACTTACAAAGCAAGTCGGACCTAAGGTAAGGGAAATATCACAATCTCATTTTTATCCGAGATTGTTTATTCGTAAGTATTTACTGGGGTGTATTTTATCATACACATCCATGTTCCCTCAATATGTAATATTATTTCCATCCACCTACAATTGTTTAAATCCAATTTTACCCTTCTATGAGTTTTTAGTAAAGGATATGAAAGGAATCTTTTTTTCGTTTTTCGTACGAGGTACTTTTTGACTTTTCCGACAAAAGTACGAAGAATGTTTTTTTTAACTTATACGGCACGAACGGATTTATACTGTTTTATAAAGCCTTATTTTCATGAAGCTTCATCTAAAATATTTCATGACTATTTTCAATAAAATCTCTTTCTTTTAAAATTGCATGATGTTTTGTGAAAAGAAATTGATTTTGAAGAAGAAAGGATATTTTCCTCAAGAATTCAATTCAAGTGTTTTATCAAAATTATTTTCCATATAAGACAATAAAGGGTTCTGTTTCTATCCATATTTTTACATTGATTTGACTATGTTGTGATGGAATTATGTTTATGAATTCCTTTATCTTATATGAATGGTTTTATGATGTCATGTTGTTTAAGAATCCCACTTTTATTACATGGGTTATGCAATGATGTATGATTTATGATTTTGTGGCACACATAAGAAAGGATTCATTAAGAGATGGGTGGGACCTATATCTCCCTCCAATGCATTGGGTAAAGATTTTATATCTCATGAGATAGACATGGCTGGAATGGTAGGTTATACCAGTTCAGTGAAACAGGACTGAAACGAGGATTACTCGATTCAGAAAGGGACTTTGTCCACTAAGATAGTCTTGGCAATGAGTCTTGACTAACAAGAAATGATTCTCTATGATTATGTGTGTATGACACAATGAGTAATGTTTTAAGTTATGATTTCATTTCACTACTATGATTTATCCCATGTTATGAAATTATGCTCTCTTTTGCAGGTTAAGATTTCCAAAAATGTTATGTTCTTATGAAAATTATGTGATTGATATTTCTTTTGTTTACCCTTACTGAGCATTTGAGCTCACCCTTTTATGTTTTCTTTTCCCCAGGATATAAAGAAAGGTTTTTAGGTAAAAAAAAGGGGAAGATCTTTATGGGAGATATTGAAGATCTTTCACCACGATTAGAAGATTACGTTCCGAGTTTCCAAAGACACTAAACTATTGCGATCCTTGTGTGTGTGTTTTTGTTATGTACCAAGTATTTCGCAAAAGTAATGTAATGTCCATGTACGATAAGCTTCGGGTCTTTACAGTTGGTATCAGAGGAAAGGTTTAGTCAACCTTTGGAAACTAGGATTCGAAAACGTTAGTGAGATCCCTAGAGATATTTCTAAGGTATGTCTAGGGATGTCTCTAAGGTTAAGTATACGTATAGTTTATAGTCCTAGAATTGCACTAACGATCTTCGAATTTAACCTAAGATGTTAGATATTGAGGGTACTAACCCTTTATTATGTTGTTTTCCCTAGCATGATCTTTGCCTCTCACACAATTCTTTTGGGGTTTTAGACGATGGCTGGAACCCGAAGGAACCGTGTTAATGCGGAATGTGATGAGCAATGCAATGATTGTACCCCTGAGCAACCAAACGATATGGGAGCTGGAATGCAAAATCTTGTAGCCATGCTCACACAACTTTCTCAAGCTATGAATCATGCAGGACATCCAAACGAGCAAAGGAAGGAGCAACATTCTGTTGAATCCTTCATGAGGCAACGTCCACCTTCTTTCAGTGGGTCTACTGATCCATTAGTTGCTGAACAATGGATTAGTACTACTGAAAAGATATTTTCAGTTCTTCAATGTTCTGAACATGATAAAGTTATCCTAGCAGTGTATCGTTTGGAAGGAGATGCTGATCAATGGTGGAATCTTATTAAGAATACAAGGCAAAGGGATGAAATTGAGTCTATGGAATGGGACGAGTTCAAGAACTTATTTTTCAATAAGTACTTCCCTCGTATTCTTCGAACAAAGATGGAGAAAGAGTTTCTTGAACTGAAGCAAAGGGACGATGAATCTGTTGGTACCTATGAAGCAAATTTTACAAGACTTGCAAGGTATGCTTCTGGAATTATCATCCAACCTGAAAGTAAAGTTGATCGATTTTTCAGTGGCTTAAAACCAAGTCTTCGAAGGGCATTAGCTATAAGAGACTTCAGTAGCTATGAAGAAATTGTGCGTTGTGCTATCAAGGTAGAAATGGAAGTTGGTGTTACATATCCATCTCATGGTTTTGACAAGAAACGAAAGATGGAGTTCAAGGAGAAATCTCAGAATAATGGTGAAAAGAAGATGAATGTTTCCTTATGCACAAAGTGTGGAAAGAAGCATGGTGGAGATTGTCTTAAAGGGACTAGAAAATGTTTTAAGTGTGGAAAAGATGGTCATCTAGCAGCTGAGTGTCGAAGTAATGGAAAAACGGATTCTAATGATGTGAATAAAGCAAACACTGCAGAGAATGCACCGCCAACACTTCAATGCTTCAAGTGCAAGGAAATGGGGCATTATGCTAATAAATGCCCTAATCCAAGGGTTAGTGATGATCGACATGAGAAACCGCTTAAGGCAAAGGACAAAGGGAAGTCACATGCGATCACTATTGGCAATGTTGAATATGACAACGATGTGGTGGAGTGATTAAGTGTTTATGTAATGGGATTCCAAAATAATGTTGTATCATGGAATATTGGAATATTTATGTATTGGTCTAATGTGGTATTAAAAGTGATTGAGATATTATGCGCATAATGAAGGGAAAACGAGAAAATGAAATGTTTAACAGTATTCATGAGCTCATGATTGATATAAGGACTAAGTTTGAGTATATAGAATTTTGAGGATTTTGGTATGTGAAAAGTGATTCATGTTTTCACTAAGGTATTCAAGAGAATACATGATTAAGGACTTTGAATGTTTGGAATGTGACCAACAAAACATATCTTATGATATATGGGGATCGATGATGGTGTTAAATCTCTGGTAATTATTTTCACTATATTATGAGAGTCGACTGTAGTATTATGGATAAGCCTAAAAGATTGGAATGGATTATGTTGGACATAAGTTAGTATTGTTTGTTTTTTCAAAATTACTGATGGGATGTTATATAGTTTTGGAAAAAGGACAACCTGCAGGACGGGCGACAGCCCATCGCTTCGGACAAGGCTGTGGGAATCGAACACACAACCGAAGTGCGACTGGCCTTTATCACCTACCACTGGCCTACAGAAAGTCCCTGTTTAGTAGAAACTAGTTTTATTATATTAAGCAGTATGATATATGAAGTATAAGTCCATTTTAGGAACCATATATGATTAATCTCACTATAGATCGACTTATGCATATAATTTTTACTAACCTTTTGTTTGAGACAGATGGAATGACCTGTCATTCTATGATCTGCTAACACTTCACGAAGAACAAATTCAACTTCATTTATTTAAGAGATGAAGTGGAAATTGTTCAAGGCACGAACAACAGTGAGATTGTACCAAAATAAAGTAAGTATTTATTCTAATTCAAATTTTCAACTTTAGGGAAATGATCTTGAAAACCAAAAATGTTGTCCTATTGATCTTATACCTGATGAATCAGATGGTACCTTATATCATCACAAATCTATGGATTTGTGATTACTGGCTTTTCCATAGCCATGTTCTCTACCACTCTCCATCAGAACATGATGGTTAGATTTCTCTTCCATATCCATATTTTTACCTATGTGGAAACCCAACGATTAGTTTATTTGGGTAATCGTTACATTTCATACTTTAGTTTTTAAAGCCAAGTTTTGGTATTCCCTTTTACGATGTGGCTTTCTATTAAAGAAACTTTCGAATAATAAACCATTTATAACCCCGACGAATTTCGAGGGCGAAATTCATTTTAAGGGGGGTAGAATGTAACAGCCCGAGATTTTATGAAAAATATTCTTTTTTATTTTACTAATGTCTTGTGTTGTACGCTACACCAAAAAAAGCTTGCACAACACGCATCCTTGACTTGCCTTGCATTACACGCAATCACGACCTTCCTCGATAGCGTGTGTAATACGCAATACCGAGTTTCACTAAACAACGATATGCTATTAAAATATTATTAAAACTAGCCGTTATGAATAGTAATAACCACTTTTTAAAACTCTGTAAATATTATTTTTCAAAATGAACTTCATTTTTTGATTCGGAGTATCGAATTTAGCCTAAGGTGAAATTTTAGTGATTTCCGGATAACTTTCATATTTTGATAAATAGTGAATATTACTAAATTTTAGTTAAAAACAACTTTTTCAATCGAAATAATTAATAGTGATAAATTATTAATTTGAGTGGTTTTAAAGTATATTTAGAATATATTTTTACAATTTAATACAATGTTGGTCATTGGATGTAATTTCACATTTAAACCAGACATAAACAAGTGTCAATCTTTTGATAGATATTGTTTCTTAAAAACACGCTATTTGTTTTAACAGCGGGATTTAATTATAAAATTAATTAATGCAACTTTTATGTTATGAATTTGGTAAAATAGACTTCATTTTTGAATTCGGAATATGAAATATAGCTTGGGATGAAATTTTGGCATTATTCTGAAAAACATCAATTTTTGATGAATAGTGAAACTACTAAGTGGTAGGTTAAAAACTGAATTTTGCATAAAACTTAATTTTACCGCTTCTGTGAATGGAATTTCGAAAATCCGAGAGACACGGTTAATATCAAGGACTATAATGTGGTTCAATGAGATGAAAATAATTTTTTGGTGAATAGTAACTTTTTACTTTTTTTACCGCGGTTAATAGTAAATAGGGTAACTAAGGGTAAATATGATATCCCTATTACCCTAAAACATGTCCTAATTCTATTGGACAAGTGTAATTCGACCAAAAACAAACTTAGGAATAAAATATGACCATTTAGGCCCACTTGGATTAGATTAGGACATTTATTATTAATTTATTTAAAGAAGGGTTAAAATAGCTAAAATCAAAGTTTAATAAGTAAATCATTTTTAATATGGGGATATACATAAGATAAATTCGATTGTAAATATTAATTAGAAAGATAAAAAGATTTCCTACATGATGGTATTTTATTTGTAATTTTTAGACATCAAATAATGTAATTTATTTATGACACAACGATGATGCAGTAATTATCTTATTAATGAAATATTGACATAATTGATGTTATAAACACCAAAATAAATGTAATTTGAAAATGTTTATGAATTACACTAATTTTCTAGGTTACTATGATATATTAATGTTGATTTAATCAACTTGGTTCGAACATTTAATTCTGTTATGACTTTCACAAAAATCATATATCAAATAGTGTCAAAATTGACACAAAATAGTTTTTAAATCAAATATTAAATTATTAATTGTTATTTTATTCCTAAAAATATAAGGTTCGGCCAAATGACTTAGATAAGGATATATATATTAATAATAAACAATTTGGGGTTCGTTTGGCATGTTATAGTAAGTGTATTAACCATATATTGAAAGAAAACAAAAAGACACGGTAAAAGTTAAATTATTTAACTTAGAGTTAAATCTAATTGATAAGGTTAAAATAATACCCTAAACTTGTCTAAATCTTATTGGTTGATAGGATTTCGACCCATCCCCACTTTAGCTTCGAAATAATACCCTTTGGAACCAATATAAACCGATTTTGACTTTAATATAAAATAATATTTTGAGATATTCCTAAGGTGCCCCTCTCCTCCCCTATAAAAGGACACCTCCTCCCCCTCCTCCTCACACCAATTTGAGCACTCAAGCTCGGACAACCCCTGCCAAAATCTCTTCTCCACTTCCCTAGCAACATCCTAGAGGTTCTGGTCTTACTCAAAGACCAATTTTAGTTCCCTAAGAGGAGGTCTCCAAAAGGCGCTTCAAAGAAGAGGTAATTACCGTTACCAATTCTTTCATCTTTATTTCTTCTTACACTTCTTCTTCATAGGTTGTTTCATTATGAAGTAATAACATCAGTATCACTCATATACTGATATGTTATTATAAGTATGAAACAACCCTATTTCACCATCTATCCATCCTACGGAAAAAGAAATCACCGCGCGTGCGTACGTACGGAATACCGTCTCCACGCCGTGGTGTAATCTATTTTCCACCACCACCTTACATGGATGGGTATAATGGTGTAAAGAATAACTATACATAGTTATTAAAACATCATATTGATTCTGATATATTGTATAATCCACTCCAATTCAATTCAATATTTATAGAAATGATATCATCGCTCGTGCGTACGTACGGAATACCGTCTCCACGACGCGATGAGATTCATTCTCCATGTTAACCATTTAAGAGTGATTATAATGTATATATAAGAAATAATAATGAAATATATGACATTATAAAGCTACTGGATTTATGTATATATATACATATGTATGTCATCTACTTACTTCCATTTCAAGACAATAAGGAAAGGAAAACAGCGTTCATGCGTACGTACGGACTACCGTCTCCATGAACGGTGTTTTTCATTTTATTTATCTACCTATTATATATATATATATACTGAATATATATGATATATAAATCATATTTTATATTCTGGAAGTAAGTAAATCATGATATAAGTAATAATGATGTCAAGAACAACAAGTCAAAACACCTACGATAAATGAAACGATTTTACCCAAAACGCTTCTTTAACATGGAATTTACAAAAGAACGGGTAATATAATGTCATAAGTGAACCATATATGATATCATAACAATGAATATGATTCTGTAATAAGTCAATAACATGATTTAAATCATTATACAGGAGGTTCGGACACTTACAAAGCAAGTCGGACCTAAGGTAAGGGAAATATCACAATCTCATTTTTATCCGAGATTGTTTATTCGTAAGTATTTACTGGGGTGTATTTTATCATACACATCCATGTTCCCTCAATATGTAATATTATTTCCATCCACCTACAATTGTTTAAATCCAATTTTACCCTTCTATGAGTTTTTAGTAAAGGATATGAAAGGAATCTTTTTTCGTTTTTCGTACGAGGTACTTTTTGACTTTTCCGACAAAAGTACGAAGAATGTTTTTTTTAACTTATACGGCACGAACGGATTTATACTGTTTTATAAAGCCTTATTTTCATGAAGCTTCATCTAAAAGATTTCATGACTATTTTCAATAAAATCTCTTTCTTTTAAAATTTCATGATGTTTTGTGAAAAGAAATTGATTTTGAAGAAGAAAGGATATTTTCCTCAAGAATTCAATTCAAGTGTTTTATCAAAATTATTTTCCATATAAGACAATAAAGGGTTCTGTTTCTATCCATATTTTTACATTGATTTGACTATGTTGTGATGGAATTATGTTTATGAATTCCTTTATCTTATATGAATGGTTTTATGATGTCATGTTGTTTAAGAATCCCACTTTTATTACATGGGTTATGCAATGATGTATGATTTATGATTTTGTGGCACACATAAGAAAGGATTAATTAAGAGATGGGTGGGACCTATATCTCCCTCCAATGCATTGGGTAAAGATTTTATATCTCATGAGATAGACATGGCTGGAATGGTAGGTTATACCGGTTCAGTGAAACAGGACTGAACCGAGGATTACTCGATTCAGAAAGGGACTTTGTCCACTAAGATAGTCTTGGCAATGAGTCTTGACTAACAAGAAATGATTCTCTATGATTATGTGTGTATGCCACAATGAGTAATGTTTTAAGTTATGATTTCATTTCACTACTATGATTTATCCCATGTTATGAAATTATGCTCTCTTTTGCAGGTTAAGATTTCCAAAAATGTTATGTTCTTATGAAAATTATGTGATTGATATTTCTTTTGTTTACCCTTACTGAGCATTTGAGCTCACCCTTTTATGTTTTCTTTTCCCCAGGATATAAAGAAAGGTTTTTAGGTAAAAAAAAGGGGAAGATCTTTATGGGAGATATTGAAGATCTTTCACCACGATTAGAAGATTACGTTCCGAGTTTCCAAAGACACTAAACTATTACGATCCTTGTGTGTGTGTTTTTGTTATGTACCAAGTATTCCGCAAAAGTAATGTAATGTCCATGTACGATAAGCTTCGGGTCTTTACAATAATGATATGTGATTCATGTAAATAATAAATATAACATGATAATAATTCTGTATATATGATATACTATCCAATTATATATTATTTTAATATCAAAATAATGATATTGTCGCTCGTGCGTACGTACGGACTACCGTCTCCACGAACGCGATGAGATTCATTCTCCTTCGTATCCATTCAAGTATAATTATCATTTGATGATTTAAAAATAATGTTTAAGGACATGATATCATTATGGATATGAATAAGACACAACCGATCCATGAAAAACATGACTTACGTAACAAAACATATAAAAGAAAACGAGTAAGTTAACACCCGAAACAACGATAAATCTAAGATATTGTTAACAAAGCAATGTTAAAAGATCATATACGATATCATATGAATGTATATGATTCTTGTATAATTTAATAACAATTATTTCACCATTATACAGGAGGTTAACCTACCCCAACCAAGGAAAAGTACAAGGTAAGGGAATTTCTTAACCCAACTTCCATTCTTTGGGTTAATCTCCTACTTTCAAATTATGTCATGATATTATTATGTCTTATTTTGTATTCTTCATGTGTACCTATAGTGAATACACAAAATGGATCTATTTTATTTTAAAAATCATCTTTTTAAGGAATTCGTCTCAATCTCCTTTCATTGAGGCATATTTGGTTTTATACACAACTTTCTTTTATACGGTGTATAAACCCCTTTGACTTTTACGTTTATTCAAAAGGAATATTTTTTATACGAAGCGTTTTACTAAATGACAAAAAGGGAATGTTTTTATTTCCGTACTTATGCGGCGACAACGACTTCTCCGCCGCCGTGACCACTATTTGAGTTTCGGCTTCCTCTACAAGCCATACCCTTTTTTTTGAAGAATAAATACCATGTTATACTTTTCTTTTATTTTGGTATTGAAAATGGTTTTGAAAGCGTTTTTATTATATCAATGTGTTGTATTTATATCTTGTGATTGAAATGTGGAAATGTTATGTTTCCTTTATGCATGTTTTATGTGATACGATTATGTTATGGTTTATGAGATGTTTAAACCTGTTCATATGAGGAATGTATTGGACTTAATAAGTGACGGGTGGAGCCCGCTATAGCTCCTCGATGCATCGGTAGGTCTCATGAGACAACTAGACGTGGAATTGGCCGAGGCCCTTTCCCAATTTGATTTCTGGTTTTGGCCGAGGCCTTAATCATTTTAGACGTCTTGGCTGAGGCCTTGACAAAGTGTTTCAGAATGTCTGGCATTATACATTCCCTCATTATGAAAGTGGTTATTGATATTTCACGTGATTATTCGTCTAGTAGAATATCCATGTATGTAATGGAATTATTTTATTTTACTTTTGCCATATTATGCTGAAGTTCAAGTTCAATAAGGCTTTTGTTTTAGTTATACATTGCCTTAAATGATTATGTTTTCTTATGAAAGCTTCCGCAATATTGTTATCCTTACTGAGCATCTGAGCTCACCCCTTTCAATGTTTTAATATTTTCCATGATGTGAAGAAGTATTTTATGAATGACCTGCAGGGATTGTGAGAAGAGGATATGAGTGTGGACTATGGAGACTTTGTTATTGTAGTTTTTCACTTTATGATGTAATGTAACGTTTACGAATGTATCTAGTGTTTCCAAGGCTACTAAACTAATCGGTCTTTCGAGACTTGATCTTTTGTGATCATGCCAATGTTACGAAGTAATGCACCGGCTCTGGGTAGCTGGGGTCGGGACGTTACAGTTGGTATCAGAGGAAGTTTAGTGCAAACCTTGGAAGCTAGATTTAGATAAAATCTGATTAGATCACGTAGACCTATGATGAACTTTGAGGATTAGTATAGAAGAACTTCCTAGAATTATGGTATTGTAGAGATTTTGTGAGTTTTCCGAGCAATACATCCCTGTCTGGATACGAGCAGGTAGAGGCGGCTCTGGCACAGATGTACCTAGGGGTAAAACTTGAAAACACCGCTTTGAGCTAGACTCGAACGGGAACTGGTGCACGACAACGGGCCTTGCTGCACTCTTGGTTACGACACTCCCGGGGGATATTCTTAGGATAACTCTCATTTTCTTTACAAATCATTATGAAGGGTTTATGAGTATATACTTTCTCAAAGAAAACATTTTTATGATTATGGATTATATCCATAAATAGTTCAATTTATGTTAAGTGTTTTATAAGTATGGGATTATGTATTTTGATTCATAAACTGATCTAGTTTATGCAATTGTTTAGAAATGGCGCCTAGTGGAAGAAATGGAAACCGTATCAATGCACGAACTCCGTGTAGGGATTTCCGTCCTGCTCAAGATAATTATTGTGGATCTGGAGATACAACTGGTGCTGATCAACTTAATACCATACTGGGAAAACTCACTCAGGTTATGAATAATAACCTTACTCGTATGGAGCACCCTGATCCGCAACGTGGAGGATCAATGTTAGATCGATTCATGAGGCAACAACCACCAACATTTAATGGGGGTACAAATCCATTAGTAGTTGAGCAATGGATAAACTCCTTAGAGAAAATATTCCACGCCTTGGGGAGTAGTGAAAGGGAAAAGGTTATCATGGCAGTTTACCGCCTCACTGGAGATGCTGATCAATGGTGGTCATTGATTCAAAACACAAAGGAATATGATGACATATCGAATATGGAATGGAGGGAGTTCAAAGATCTGTTTTTAGAAAAATACTTTCCTCGTGACCATCGAGCAGATATGGAAAGGCAATTTCTGGGTTTGAGGCAGAAGGAGGATGAGAATGTTGCAAAGTATGAGGCTAACTTTACAAGGTTAGCGAGGCATGCTGCCGATTATATACGTAACCCAAGGAGTAAGATTGATCGTTTCTTTGATGGGTTAAAACCATTTCTCCGTCGAGCTTTAGTACACAATCCTTCTCATCATACGAAGATATTGTCTCGTGTGCTATCAAGACAGAAAATGAATTCTCTAAGTCTTATGACAACAAAGTAAAGCAAGAGAAGAAGAGAAAGGTGGAACAAGAGACAGATAAAGGGAAAAAGGGAAAGAAGGATTTTCCATTATGTGATAATTGTGGGAAGAATCACCCTGGTACTTGCCTAAAAGGAATGGGAGTTTGTTATAAATGTGGAGAAAAGGGTCACCAGGCTCGTGATTGCAAGGGAAAGAAAGAGTCTATCAAAGTTTAATGATACAATTGTAGGGAAATGGTTCATTATGCAAATGAATGTCCTAAGCGTCAAGGAAACTTACCTCAGAAAAGGCCAAGGGATCAAGGACAATCTTATGCTGTTACTACAGTTGAAGCAGAATAACTAATGTAATGGTTCTTTTGGACTCATGGATTATATTCTGGTTACTAGAATAATGAGATATATATATATATATATAAGGATTGTACTGCAGTACTTGTTGATTTCAGTAAGGTTTTTATACTTTTAGTATGTGACAATAAGAGAAACTTTACATTGTTTGGGGAATCTGATAAATTGATTTTGGAATTAAGAGACCTTTTAGAGAAAGTCTAGAAAGAGGTATTTTGGATAACTATAAAGGTTGGAGTGGATTAAGTTGATCTTTGGATAGTATTGTTTAAGGTTAAATATTTTATGAAGATTATTTTTGGAATATTATGATACTATAGTTTTAGGAAAAGGACAACCTGCAGGGTGGGGCATAACCCGTCGCGTCGGACAAAGCTGCAGGAATCGAACCCACAATCATAGTGCGACATGCCTTTATTTCCTACCACTAGCCTATAGGAAGTCCCTGGTTATTACAAAATAATTTTACTAATCTAAATGGTATGTGTTAACATTTGGAACCTTATACAATTAGGATAAGTATAATATTTTTGAGTTATATTATCTTTTTGAGTGAAAGATGAGTTGAAGGTTGAAACTCTAATTGTCAAGAATAAATATATATATACCTATCTCTTATTCAATGAATAAATTAATTCTTAAACTTTAGTAAAGGGATATTAAAACAAAAAAATGTGTTATCCTAATACCATATGTGTTGTTGAACTGATAATATTTTAAATCAACATAGATTGAAGGCTTTGAGGCCCTCAATTTGACAGTTGATTGTGATTGATGACCTCAATCACTCCCTACAAATATTTACGTTTTTCCTCTAATTATATGTCTCTAATTTCCACCAATGATCTCCTAATCGAGATCATAATTGGGTGGTGACTTTTTCATTTCCCTTTCCCTCTTATTAAGGCTAAATTTTATTAATCTTATTTCTGATGTGGGTTTTCTACAAAGGTATTATCTCTTTTCAACCTTTTATTTTCAAACAAAAATTTCAAATTGCGAGGACGCAATTTATTGAAGGAGGGGAGAATGTAACACCCCAAGCTTCCATGGTACGTTTCACTTCGAATAATGCAATAGCGTGTGTTGTACGCAACATCGAGCTCTAACACACACCACAACGAATTAAACTAGCCGTTGTGAATAGTAATACCTACTTTTTGAAATTTTATAAATTTTATTTATCAAAATGGACTTCATTTTTGTATTCGGAATATCGAAATTAGCCTATGTTGAATTTTTGGTATTTTTCTGAGAACTTCTATTTTTTATGAATAGTGAAAAATACTAAAAACAACATTTTTAATAAAAATAATTTATTGTGATAAATTATACTATTTAGTGGTTTTAAAGTATAATTAGAATATATTTTTACCATTTTATCCAATGGTGGTCATTAGAATTAATTTAACATTGAAATTGGACATAAACAATTGCCAATCTTTTGATATAAATTGTATCTTAGAAACACGCCATTTTTTGTAACAGCGGGAATTAATTATAAAATTAATTAATGCAACTTAAATGTTTGGAATTTTGTAAAATAGACATCATTTTTGAATTCGGAATATCAATTATAGCTTAGGGTGAAATTTTGGCTTTGTTCTGAAAAACTTCAATTTTTGATGAATAGTGAAACCACTAAGTGGTAGTTAAATAACTGATTTTTCGTTTAAATGAAATATTACCACTTCTGTAATTTGATTTTCAAAAATACGACATACATGGTTGTCATTAAGAATTAAAATGTGGTTCAATGAGATCAAAATAATTTTTTGGTGAATAGTAACTTTTAAGTTCTTAATCGCGATTAGAGGTAATTAGTGTAGTTTAAGGTAAAAATAATGTTTTAATAATATGAGATGAGTTTGAAACTTGTCCTACTCCTATTTTATGAGTCATGGCCGACCAATAAAACCCATGGGTCAACTTGGGGACCCCATGGAGCCACTTTGGTTGGAAAATGACATTAATATATATATATTTAATGTTAAAATTAAATTGACACAAACATGAGTTGTTTTACTAAAACAGTTTTTAAGTGGGGTTACACAAGTCAAAATTTTGACTATAAATATTCAGTATAAAGCTAAAAAGATTTACTACATCATAGTAGTTTTTTTATAATTTTTAGACATTAAATAAATTAAATTATTTATGACATCATTATGATGCAGCGGTGACCTCATTATTTAACGATTTAAATAAAATGAGAAGATAATGCAAAATCCAAGGCTTACACTTGTCCAAAGCCTATTGGATGAGGAGATTGAGAACCCTTATCACCTTATCCACGAATTTTATAAGTGTGGGACCTTTATAATCCGAAAATCATTGTATAATAATGTAACATTTCAATCTTTCCAAAAGAGCCCCTCCTCTCCTCTTATAAAAGGCCCCCACCTCTACCACCTTATTCACACTTTCAAGCCTTTTGGTTCGGCCAAACTCTACCCAAATACTCTCCCAACTTCTCTCCCTTCATCCTAGAAGCTTTACTATAGTCAGAAAGCCATCCTATGGAGTCCTTTTGATCAAATCAAAAGGAAGAACCCGAAGAAGAGGTAACATTTTCATCACCCTCTTTCAAGTTTCTTTCTTCTTACACTCCCTCTTTGTTTATTATTTCAATTCTAAAATTATAACTCCAGTATCTTATATATACTGTGATGTTATTATAAATATGTAACAACCATATTCAGTATTCTACCCATCATTTGAATGACATGTCACCATACGTGCGTACGTACGGCTTACCGTCTCCACGTCGTGGTGTAATTGTTATTCAATATATTATTATTTAGATGGGTATAATAATGATATGTGATTCATTTAAATAATAAATATAACATGATAATAATTCTGTATATATGATATACTATCCAATTATATATTATTTTAATATCAAAATAATGATATTGTCGCTCGTGCGTACGTACGGACTACCGTCTCCACGAACGCGATGAGATTCATTCTCCGTCGTATCCATTCAAGTATAATTATCATTTGATGATTTAAAAATAATGTTTAAGGACATGATATCATTCTGTATATGAATAAGATACAACCTATCCATGAAAAACACGACTTACGTAACAAAACATATAAAATAAAACGAGTAAGTTAACACCCGAAACAACGATAAATCTAAGATATTGTTAACAAAGCAATGTTAAAAGATCATATATGATATCATATGAATGTATATGATTCTTGTATAATTTAATAACAATTATTTCACCATTATACAGGAGGTTAACCTACCCCAACCAAGGAAAAGTACAAGGTAAGGGAATTTCTTAACCCAACTTCCATTCTTTGGGTTAATCTCCTACTTTCAAATTATGTCATGATATTATTATGTCTTATTTTGTATTATTCATGTGTACATATAGTGAATACACATAATGGATCTATTTTATTTTAAAAATGATCTTTTTAAGGACTTCGTCTCAATCTCCTTTCATTGAGGCATATTTGGTTTTATACACAACTTTCTTTTATACGGTGTATAAACCCCTTTTAATTTTACGTTTATTCAAAAGGAATATTTTTTATACTAAGCGTTTTACTAAACGACAAAAAGGGAATGTTTTTCTTTCCGTACTTATGCGGCGACAACGACTTCTCCGCCGCTGTGACCACTATTTGAGTTTCGGCTTCCTCTACAAGCCATACCCTTTTTTTTGAAGAATAAATACCATGTTATACTTTTCTTTTATTTTGGTATTGAAAATGGTTTTGAAAGCGTTTTTATTATATCAATGTGTTGTATTTATATCTTGTGATTGAAATGTGGAAATGTTATGCTTCCTTTATGCATGTTTTATGTGATATGATTATGTTATGGTTTATGAGATGTTTAAACCTGTTCATATGAGGAATGTATTGGACTTAATAAGTGACGGGTGGAGCCCGCTATAGCTCCTCGATGCATCGGTAGGTCTCATGAGACAACTAGATGTGGAATTGGCCGAGGCCCTTTCCCAATTTGATTTATGGTTTTGGCCGAGGCCTTAATCATTTTAGACGTCTTGGCCGAGGCCTTGACAAAGTGTTTCAGAATGTCTGGCATTATACATTCCCTCATTATGAAAGTGGTTATTGATATTTCACGTGATTATTCGTCTAGTAGAATATCCATGTGAGTAAGTAATGGCATTATTTTATTTTACTTTTTCCATATTATGCTGAAGTTGAAGTTCAATAAGGCTTTTGTTTTAGTTATACATTGCCTTAAATGCTTATGTTTTCTTATGAAAGCTTCCGCAATATTGTTATCCTTACTGAGCATCTGAGCTCACCCCTTTCAATGTTTTAATATTTTCCAGGATGTGAAGAAGTATTTTATGAATGACATGCAGGGATTGTGAGAAGAGGATATGAGTGTGGACTATAGAGACTTTGTTATTGTAGTTTTTCAATTTATGATGTAATGTAACGTTTACGAATGTATCTAGTGTTTCTAAGGCTACTAAACTAATCGGTCTTTCGAGACTTGATCTTTTGTGATCATTCCAATGTTACGAAGTAATGCACCAGCTCTGGGTAGCTGGGGTCGGGGCGTTACAAAGTACGTGCATGGGTGAGTAACACAATACTCAGTAGGGACCCCAAAACAAAAATGGAAGACCACACAACAATTACTCAAAGCAAAGCATGAAACACAAGACAACTCACACTAGGTATATTCTAGGGTAGTAAAAGTAGAATCATCAGTCACATCGTCGAACACCTCGGATTCTTGATAAATCCTCCTCTAGGGAGTTCAGTGGGCCTTTCAAGTCATGAAGAGGTGCTTGCCACTAACCTTGGACCACTTAGGTACTCCTCCCGATCACTTATTGTGGGCCTGCAAATTCACTGAGAGGTGATTCCCACTTTTTCATGGCCTACTAAGGCACTCCTATTTGTTGCGTACCATGGGCCTACAAAGTCACAGATAGGTGCTTCCTACAGTGGGCCTGAAAAGTCATAGAGAGGTGATTCCCACGGGGCAAAAAGTCAGCAGTCTTCAGGTCTCATCCAGTCGTAGGGTTCTGTACGTAGTGTGTTTGGGAGAACCACTCCTCAAGAAATTATTCACATCTCAACTTCCAAAAAAGTCACTATCGAGTATTACAAAAGATCCGGATCATGGAGAGGGTCCCAAAACCGCAAACAACTTGTCAATCGGAAGCACGATTTGCAAGATACATACATTTTAGTGACTAGGGGGCCGATTGTGAGGTGGCCCGGTCTGACCTGGCCAGACCGACCCGACCAACCTAGATCGGGGGTCCCACATACCCCGGTTCATTTAGATGGAATTGAACGGACCTGGTGCGGGTCACGGTTGGTCTGGTCCAGCCTGGCCAGTGGTCTAGGCCCAATGGGCCTCAATGGACCCAGACCGGTTGGTTGAGGGTCCAACCCGTTTGGTCTTCGGGTGACCCAGTCTAGTCTGGCCTATCCCAAAGTAGGCATGGGTCCGGCCCATCAGTGCAGGTACAACCTACTAGTGCAATACATGCTGCTAGGTAGCGGAACCGACCTGACCCGCTGGGTAGCTGGACCGGACCGACCCGTTGGGGGCTCGGCTCGCCAGCTGGGGACTAGCCACACGTTGTGTCCAGTGGTGCCGAATAGCCGGATTGCAACCTGGCTATAGTGTTAGGCTCCCCATGTGGCCCCACAGGTGTCAGACCATTTCACTAGCCGTGGTCGAAAGATGGTGGCTTCTCCAGACGTCTTGATGGCAGGGACGTTGGACGTCCCTCCAAGAGGGGCCCCACCTAGCTGTGCCTCCTCCAGCAGGCCACTGTGGCTGATGAGCCGCCGATTCACAGTCAGCGTGGCCACTGGTGTGGGCCACCTCCTACACGTGGCTGGTGAGGCCGGCCACCACCGCCACCGCTGCCTCCATCAGCATGCTGTCAAGGAGTTTAGTAGACCACCAGACGTGATCTCATGGTCTGTTCTTCAAGCGGTCAATGTCTATGGCCTCTGGGGAAATCTCTATTTACCGTGAGGATCTCAAACTCACCTTTCCATCATTTCAGGGGTACGAAAATCAAGAACGCACATGAGGAGGTGCTTGGGCCATTTTCGTGTCAGCCTGGGGCCTCCGCGTTAGGGGTTTAATGACCGAGGAGGTTTTGGGAGTTTCTGTTGAATCATTACTTGCCAAGATTTTGTCCCCAAAAAATATCCCCAAGAATAAAATCACCTTCCCACATAATGGACGAATCGATGATCAACTTGTTTGTAGGTTGATATCGTTTTTAGAAAAGGATAGGGAAGAACACCAAATAAAAAACCCTATCTCTTATGATGTCCAATACTGTGGTGTTCTTCCTCGAGGGATTAAGACGTTGACATCGCTTCCCGGATCCAATATTTGAAATACATCGTAGATGATGAAGTTCTTCCAATGTTCATCATTCTTTTCAGGGGTGGAAGTCTATTAGCATTTAATCAGAGAATCATCCAATTTTTTAATCCTTATTTTCCTAGTATTTCGAACTATAAATAGGTTCACATTGAAGCATTACCATTATTATGCGACATCTATTGTTAAAAAGTTTTATTTAAGAAACATATTTTCTATTAAGCTTCCTTAAATCATCATTACTCTGCGAGTTAACGAGCCTTTAATGAGCCTCATTAATGCGCATTTTTGCTACCCTGTCACTGCCTTGCAGTGTCTCTATCCGCCAATCAACTGTGAGAAAGAAAATAAAATAATTCTTTTAAATTATTTTATTATTTTTCTTGAAAATTCCAAAAAATAACATTTCCACTCGTCCATTGCTGGCCAAAGTTAAGTCATTTCTAGGTGAATCCCACCATTCTAAATTCAATGGTTCCTTCGAATTTCAAATCCTATCACTAGTTCAAAGGATAGAAAATCCTACTCCCACGTTTACTGAACATACCTTAAAAAAGTTCAAAATTATTTTCCGGTCTCTCCAGAGCTTGAAATCACATGCCATAAAATTTCAAGGTCTCGAAATAATTCCATATACATTAATAATAATTTACATGGAAATTAAGGGACTTTACATATAACTTGTTATTTTTCGATGTCAACCATGGAGGAAGTGATAAATGGTAAGACACAATCCCCACCTTCTCAAAAACCTCAAAATGTCCAACAATACAAGGAACAATCTTCCCTTTCCTCCCAAGATTTCAATGACCTAAAAGTGGTGAAACTTTTAAGAACTCCTAGTCACCAAATGAAAACTCCAATGGTCTATAATGATAGTCAACATATGATTTATATCATCTTTTTATCATCAACATTCTCTAAAAATCCTACTAAATATTTTCTTTTACTTATTGGGAAAAACTCAGTACAAGCAAGTAATTTTTAAAAATTTATGACTAACACAATGGAAATTTACAATTTAGACCAGACAAGGCCTCAATATGAGCCATTATGATCATAGACTAGTACTTATTTCTGTAAGAAAACACAACCAGTTCTAAATGTTCATCCCAAGATCCACCAAAATTGGGAACAAAGACATGAAGTATGTCCTCAAGAATATGAATACCCCTATCTATCTAGATATCTGACCATATATGGTATTCTAAACCTGAGAGTAGTTGAGATCCCATCATCTCTTGAAGTCCTCTCCAAAAGTGAGAAGTAAAATGAGGATCCATATCATAGACTGTGATAGATAGGCCTCTGTGGAAAAGAAAAATCACTTTGAAATAGATATTTCCCATATTCTAAACATTGGTCGTATCATATATGGGTATAAAGTGAGTTGAATTGGTCATCCTATTATTCATAACCCATATCTGACTATTCTTTCACTAGGTATGTGGAAAACCAACCACAAAGTCCATATAAATCTCATTGTACTTCCAAGTTAGAAATGGAAGTTGATGAAGAAAACCCAAAGGTCTATGGTGCTCTTCCTTGACATGTTGGAAAATAATGTGGTATGAAAAAAAGTCAGTGATGTATCATATCATAAATAACCACTAGAATCATTGATGTATGTCATAGAACATCTTTGGGTTTCTTAGGCTCACTACCCACTAAGAATTATGGAAACCTCACATCAAAACATTCCTCAAAGTCAAAGGGAAAACACACTTGTTTTAGAAACATAGTATACCCTCTATGGGGAATGACCACTTAGCAATGGTATCCGCCCATAGAAAGAGTTATTTATATTATAGAATTCATTTTCATGCTATTGTTATTGAAGTATAATTTGAGAATAGTGGAGGTCAACTGAACACTGGCCAATACAACCTTGGCCTCTATTTCATAAACTCCCAATGTGAATCTATGAAAAATAATTCATCATGTTAGACTCTTTTGATGATTCTTTCATCATCTGGGTTGGATGTTTAATTCTCAATTCACCAAGAATGACATTACCATTCCCCAAGTTATTAGTGATATTGAAATAAAAAGACCACAAATACTCCACCCAACACCTTTGGTGGAGATTGAAATATTTTTGATAGAAGATATAACTCAATATCTTTTAGTTAGAATACATGGTAACCCTTTATCAATTTTTTTCTACTGACTTTTATGTCCATGAATGATGGTTGAAAGTTCAAGGTCATGGTTCATACAATTCTTCTAGTGTGGCTTAAAATTTCGAGATCTGTAACCTACCATGTGACCATACTTCATAAGAACACAACCCAAACCCAAACCAAAAGCATCATAGAAGACTACATTGCCCTGAATGGAATATGGAGGAGTCAACACTATTACATAAGTAAAAAAATGTTTCAAATGAATAAAGGAACTTTGAAATTTCTCATCCTAATAAAAAATCACCCCAACTGAGTGAGTTCGGTCATTGAAGAAGCCAACTTCGATAAATCCTTTATGAACTTGGGATAATAACCCAACAAACCCAAGAATCATGAAACCTAAAAAAAGTTATGTGGTTTCTATGATTTCATAAAAGATTTCTCCTCTATAGGATCAACTGAGACACCATTTTTGGAGACCATGTGTCCCTAAAAACTCACTTCCCAAATCCAAAAATAAAATTTTGATATCTTGGCCTAAACTTGGTGATTTCTCTACAATTCTAGAACTGCACTCAGATGATGCACATGACCATACTTTGACTTAGATTAAACCTTGATGTCATCTACCTAGAACACAACAAATGTATCAAGATACTCGAGTAATGTTTTTCATAAAATCCATAAATATTAAAGGAGAATTGGTTAGACCAAATGGCATGAACATATACTTATAATGGACGTAACTTCTCTAGAAGGATTTTTTCAAAATGTTGGAATCTCTTATTATCAACTGGCGATAACCAGATCAAAGATCATTATTTGAGAACCACTTTTTTGATTACAACTAGTCAAACAGATCATCAATCTAGGGAAACATATACTTGTTCTTTACTATAACTCTATTTATTTTCTAGTAATTAACAAATAGGTTAAGGGTTAAAAAATATTTCTTAGGAAAGATAATAGGTTCCACCCAAGGTGAATCACTCGAGGATATAAATACATTCTCCAATAGATCATTAAATTCACTGTTCAACATCTTTGTTTAATTTTGTACTATATGGTAAGAAGGTATAAATACTGGTTGAGTACCATACACTAAATCAATAAAAAATATACCTCCTTTACTGGTGGAAAACCAGATAATTTAGAAGTAAAAACATTTGGAAACCCGATAATAACCGAAGGGAGATCATTTATCAAATATTCCTGCTCCATCTCAAAAGAAAACAATAATGTTAATTTCCCCAACCCTAGATCAAAATTTTTGGCTCTACTCTACCTCACATGACATTCTCCTTGAAATATATGACACACCAAATTTAGAGACGTAAAGGAGGTCTGTTGAAGATAAAAATCATTTCTGTATTTATTAACAAGGATGCAATCCATCCCGAAAATGAAACCAAGTGGTTTCTTGTTAAGAAATAAAAAACACCAATCAAGTTTAATATCTAAAAAAAATTACACACAAGAAGTACACAAAGTCCCTGATCTATATTTATTCTAAGGGGAGTAGTAATATCCATCAAATATGATAAAATATCGGATGAAATATTCATTAGGTTAACAATATGAGTCATTAAAAATGAATGAAATGCACCGTTTTCAAATAAATTAGTCACTAAAGATTAATCTATAGTGATGGTACCACTCATAGTCTCTAGACCTATATTATTTTCCTCTATAGTTTCGTCTAATCCATGAAGAAGCTTCATTCTGGATTCCTATGTCTAGAACCCCTTAGATATTGAAGCATCTGATGGCACTACAATAATTTTTGGTGCTAATGAGTCAGTGGCACTACGTGGGGTAAAAATGATATAATAGAACTTCTTCAAGTGTCCTGAATGTCCATAATGACTATATATCTTAGGTTCCTTAGTGGAAACCTGTTTCTAATTCCCAAGATTTCCCCACTAAAAGCAAGTCAATGGGACTCTACTTAGACATAAAGGAGGTCTATAAGAACCCTACTATAGGGATCCACCGTGATACTAATCAAGTTTTCTCTTCCCATTATGTGAAATTGTAGAACTTCTATTGGGTGAAAAGGAACTCCCATCAACCATGACTTACCTATGAGGTCTATCTCAACCATCAAACCCCCATCCATCACTTCATTATAATAAATTGGAATCGACAAAAAAACCTAAGAGAGAATATCATATCGAATTCCCATCTTGAACTCTCAAGTCTTAATCTTATCATTTTATAAAATTTGAGCTAAAAACTAAAGAATCTCGGTGAATTAGTTTGCATATTCTGTCACAGTTATATAATCCTTCTTGAGTTTGAAAAAATAAATATTCTTAGCTAATACCCAAGAAAATGGATTGAACTAGTTAGTGAAAATAACTTAAAATTTATTTCACTCCAAACCCTAATGTGTCTTCACTGTCAGCATCGAGTCCCATAATTACTTTATTTGTTCCTCATTATTCAATATGAGACACTTCAACTTAATTGAATCAATAATTTAAAATAATTTAAAAATAATATCTATGTTTTTCAACCAATCCTCATACTTTACAGGATAATTAGAGACTTTGAATGCTGGTGGCATATGGAGAAGTAAGTCCTAATAATGATTTTGAGATTCATCTCTTTAAGGTTCTAATGCCAGACCTTAAATGGGAATATGTGTGGGTTTTTTCCAAGATCTTGTACAACATACACAATGATCTCAACAAGGTTCTGGTCCATAGTAGGATATTCTCAATGTGGTTCATCTAAAAAATTCTCTTGGATCCTATTCACACATCTTCTTAGAGGCATAATTCTAAAAAACATCAAAAAACAACATTAAAGATGCTAGAATATTACTAAAATAAAACTCAAGCAAGATCAATAAAGAAATTAATTCCATCAGATAAGATAAAAATATTGGTATTTCAGCCTATCCAAATCAGATGTTTAAAAAAGACTATAATTATTCCTCAATACTCCTTTCCCAAACTAACCATGATACGTTAAGTTACATTACAATGAGATCTAGATATGAATTGTAATGACCTGACCCTAGTTACCCTGAGTTGGTGTGTTATTACATAACATTGGAGATATCACAAGAGATCAAGTACCAGAAGACCAATCAGTTTAGTAGCCTTGGAAGTATTAGATACATATATAAGTTTTACATTACATTATGAAATAAAAAAAACACTGAGTATACTCTGAAAACACTCATATCCCTTAGCGTATCCCTGAAGTTCAGTAACAATATACTTCTTCACATCCTAGTAAAAATAACACATAAGAAAGGGGTGTGCTCAAATGCATATTAAGGATAACAATATAGCAGAAACTATTGTAAATAAGAATAAAAATTTATGACAATGTATAAGTATAAAACAGAAGACTTTTAAACAAAAACATCAGCATAATATAGAAACGATAAATCAAATAATTCCATTTACTTATTAACATGGATATTCTACTAGTCGAATAATTACATGTAATATCGATAGATAAATTAATAATGATGGAATGCATAATTCCAGACATCATAACCACATAGTTAAGGCCTCGTGCCAAGAATACAAATAAAAATATTTTAAAGGCCTTATTCCAAGACACTAGTTTGTCTCATGAGACCTACCTATGCATCATGGCTCTATTGCTGGCCCCGCTCATCACTTACTATGTCCAATGCATTCCTCATATGAAAAGGGGTGAAACATAACATAAAAATTCATTTTAAACTAGCATAAAAAATGTTAATACGTTAACCATAAACCCTGAATGACATAAAAATTGCACATCTACAGTAAAAAATCTCATAAAACTATCAATAAAATATGGAATATTGTATCATAATAAACCAACTTCAATTAAACATAAAATCCAATAGTATATATTGACATAGATAAAATAAATTCACAATCTATTTGAGATAAATATCTCTTTTTACTTTGAAATATTTTAAAAGTCACTTAATTATAAAAGAAAAGCATTTTTTTTGAAAATATTCATATAATATTGTAAGGGAATGTTCTAAGGAGTTATAATGGTTTCAAATAGCCATACGCTTCATATAAGTTAAAAAAGAAACATTCTTTCCTTAATTTTTCAAAAAGTTCATAAAAGGCCTTGTTTAGAAAATGATGGAAAGATTCATTTAAAGACATTTTACAAATATTAAAAAAATGGTATAAATTAATTTAACAAATATTCTAGGAAATAGTTAATTTTTTTGAAATACATTTTTAAGAAACATGGATGTGTACGTTAAAGATGTCCCAATAGATACTTACGAATAAACAAGCTCGGATAATAAATAGATTGTAAAATTAAAAATTAACTTGTAATTTTCCTTAGTCCAAGGTACATTAAAATCTTTTATAATAGTTAAATAACAGTTATTAAATTATATGACTACCAAACACATAAATATTATATCATATATGATCCTATAATATTTTTTTTGTTAATAATATTTCAGCAGTATCATTGTTTCGGGTGCTAACTGATTCATTTTCCTTTACATGTTTTGTAATATAAGTCATGTTTGTTATGGATAGGATATATTTGATTCATATCTATAATTTTATTAATTTATTAAAAATTATTTTTTAATCACAAAATAAAAATTATTCTTGAATGGTTGCTATAGGGAATGAAATCTCATAGTGTCGTGGAGACTGTAAGCCGTACGTACACACGAACGAAAATATCATTCTATTTATGGTGAAATAATATGTAATTAGATGGTATATTATATTTAAAGAATCATTAACATGTTATATTTATTATTTAGTTCAATTATACATAATTATTATACCCCATATAAATAATGAAGTGCTGAATAACAAACAACACAACAATGTAGGGACTGTAAACCGTACGACACACATATGGTCAATTTGTCATTCATAGGATGGATAGAATAATGAATATGTATATACCATATTTATAATAACATCATAGTATGTAGATGGTATTAGAGTTATTATTTTTTAATGGAAAAATCAAATAAATAGGAAGTGGAAGAAGAAAAGAACTTTGAAAGTGGTGATAAAATAATTACCTCTTCTTTGGGTGCTTCCTTTTGATTTGAAAAAGGGCCCCTTAGGATGGATTTCAGATCATAGTTATGACTCTAGTATAATTAAGGGGAGTTTGGAGGATATTTGGGCAGGGTTAGTTTGAGACAAATGGCTTTGGTGGTGTGAATTTAAGAGAAGGGGAAGTACCCATTTATATGAGAGGCGAGGGACACTTTTGGAAAAGCTTGAAATATTAATTTATTATAAAATAATTTTCTGTTAATAATAGATAAAAATGGATTTATTTATAAAATAAGGTGTTTATGGGTAGAAATAATCTCATAAAATAGGTTTTAGACAAGTTTAGTTCACCATTTTGACCTTATTTTTAGATTTAACTCTTAGTTAAATAGTTTATCTTTTACCATGTCTTTATGTGTTTTTATACTACATGGTTA
The DNA here is from genome assembly GCA_963277665.1 of Viscum album. Taxonomy (NCBI): domain Eukaryota; kingdom Viridiplantae; phylum Streptophyta; class Magnoliopsida; order Santalales; family Viscaceae; genus Viscum; species Viscum album. Next base: position 1,838,810,363 of record OY728161.1, read on the forward strand.
ATATAGTTACTATAAAATTAAAAGAGAAAATAAATTGGTTAATTAATGACATATCTAAAATTATATAAGTCTTTTGGATGAATTTAGATTTTTAAGAATATTATGCCATTTAATAATATAGAATTGTTTTTAAAAAAACTCATTATGTCAATTTTGACACTATTTATTATCTATTTTTTTGAAAGTGTTAACAGCTTTCTTACTTACAAAAATACATTGAAACAACCCTAAAATTATATATTCACCTAGGAAATTTGTGTATGGCATCAAAGGTGTTTATTTGAAATTATTTTAATATTTATAATATCAATTATTTTAATCTTTCATTAATAGGGTAATTATTGTATCATAATTGTGTCATAACAGAATTTAATTATTTAATTTCTAAAAATTATAAATAAAATACCATGATGTAGGAAATATTTTTATATTTCTTATGAATATTTATAGTCAAATTTATCTTATGTATAAATCTCTATTAAAAATTATTTGTTTATTAAATTTTGTATTTAACACTTTTAACTCTTCTTTAAAGAAAATTTAATAATTGTACTAATATAACCCAAATGGATCAAAAAGGATCTTATTTTTTTCCTAATGTTAATTTGGGTCGAGATAAACTTATCCAATAGAATTTGGACATGTGTTGGGTTAATTTTATAATATTATAATATTATTTTTATCTTTAATTACTCTATTTACTTTTAACCGTGGTAAATAAAATTCAAAAGTTATTATTCACCAAAAATTAATTTCATCTTATTGAACCAAATTATACTTACTGATTACAACCATGTTTGTCGGATTTTTGAATCTCAACTCACAGAAGAGGTAAAATTACATTTTATGCAAATTTACAAATGTTCCTAGAAGGTGGGTTAAAGACCTTAAAAAGTTCAATACAATTATATATATATAATATTATTATAAAATGACTCTAATTAATTACATTGGACTAATATAAGTATTATGTATCTATTTTTACTTTAAAATAAATTTAAATTTAAAAATAATTATTTAAATAAAATGTTGGTTTTAAACAATAATGCATTGTTTTTCACTATTCATCAAATATTGAAAGTTTTCAGAAAGATACCAAAAATTCACCCTAAGATATTTATGATATTTAGAATCCAAAAATGAATTTCATTTTGAAAAAAAAAATGTTTAAAATTTTAAAAAGTGGTTATTACTATTCATAACTACTTTTTAAAAGGCTAGTTTGATTGGTTGTGGTGTGTTAGAACTCAGAGCTGCGTACAACGCAAGCTATTGTATTATTCAAAGATAAGTATACCGTAGAATATGGGGGTGTTACATTATTCCATCCTTCAAATGATTTCATCCTAAAAATTTCTTGAATATTAGTGCATAAAAATATTCGCGTGGTTCTTCATCATATATTTCTCAGGTTTCCACATTGCCTCTTCCATTTTATGGTTTCACCAAAGAACTTTTACCAGATGAGACATCCGATTTCTCAACACTTGTTCTTTGATATCAGGAATTCTGATAGGCTCTTCACAATAATAGAGATTGGGTTCCAGTTTAGTTTCTTCATAGGTGAGTACATGCATTGGATCAGTCATGTATTTTTTCAACAGTGATACATAGAACACATCATGAACTTTGGAGAGACTTGACGGCATTGTTAAATGGTAATCTGCTACTCCAATTAGTTCTCAAATTTCAAATGGCCCAATGTACGCATGACTTAATTTACCCTTCTTACCTAATTGTGTAACACCCTTCCAAGGAGATACCTTCATTAAAACATGATTCCTACTTGAAATTCAAAATCCTTCTTTCGGTTATCGGCATAGATCTTTTGCCTAATTTGAGCTACTTTGATGAGGTTTTGGATAATCTTCACCTTTTCCAATGTTTCCTCAACAAGTTCTGGGCCAACGAGTTTTCTTTCACCATAATCATCCCAACAAGTTGGTGTGTGACATATACTTCCATATAACGCTTCATATGGTGCCATCTAAAAACTGGAATGGAAGCTCTTATTATAGAAAAAATACACCAGAGGTTAATACTAATCCCACATACCCTGAAAGTAAAGTGATCAAGATCTCAAAATGTCTTCTAAGGTTTGAATAGTTCATTCTGATTGTCCATCAGTTTGAGGGTGGTAGGTAGTGCTCGAATTAAGTTCAGTATCTAGGGAATTCTGAAGACTTCTCCAAAATCTTGATGTAAAAAGGGAATCACGACCCGAAACAATCGATAAGGGTACACCATGAAGTCTTATAATTTCATTAATAAATAGTATTTCTAAACATTCAAGTGGTAGATCTTTTATTATAGCAAGAAAATGTGCTAACTTGGTAAAACAATCGACAATGACCAATATTTCATCATTCCTTCTAGGAGTATTTGGTAGCCCCATGACAAAGTCCATTGTAATATCATCCCATTTACACTTAAGTATGAGAATAATTTTCCTGACTCCTCTAGGATGTTGTATTCCATCCTTCACCTATTGAAAAACCATACATCTTGACACATAATCAACAATCTCCCTATTCATGTTGTCCCAAAAAAAGTTTCATTCAAATATCTATAAATCCTAGTGCTACTAGGGTGCATAGAGAAATTGGAGCGATGAGCATCATCCAACAATTCCCTTCTTAGATCAGGTATATCAAGAACACAAAGCCTCTTCCAAAATTTCCAAATTCCATCTTCATATACGAAGTCAATCAATCTCCCATCATTCACAACATTAATTTTATTTTGAAACTCCTCATCATTAGTCTGAGAATTTTTTATCCTTTATAAGCTTTGTCAACCATTTAAAAAATTATTGATGTTTCACCTTCCATGATTATTTCCATACTTATATTTACTAGATCCATGCACATAAGTTCCCTTTCAACTCTCATCTTGTTCAGAACTCCACGATCCTTTCTACTCAAAGAATCTTCCACCTTATTTGCCTTCCCCAGGTGATAGTGTATTGTGAAATCATAATCCGTGAGTAGTTTAAGACATCTCCATTTCCTCATGTTGAGTTCTTTAAATGAGAAAATATACTTCAAAATATTTTGGTCAGTATATATCTAACATTTTTACCAATAGAGATAGTGTCTCCATATATTCAGAGAAAATATTATATATTATAACTCAAGATCCTATGTGGGATAGTTTTGTTCATGAATTTTTAGCTGCTGTGATGCATAGGAAATAACTATATCATTCTACATAAGGACACAACCAAGTCCTTTCTTTGAAGCATCACTATAAATAACAAAACCATCATTCCCTGATGGTAGAGTCATGATAGGATCATTGAATAATCTTTTTGTCAATTTTTCAAAACATTCTTCACACTATTTTTTCCTAGGAAATTTAACCCCTTTACGCGTGAGCTTGGTTAATGGGTTAGCCAATCGGGAAACGTTCTGGGTGAAACGCTGATAATAACCTGCTAAACCAATAAAACTGCGTACCTTAGTTATACTCATAGGTGTTTTCCATTATTCTATTTCATTTTTCTTTGAAGGATCAACGTAGATTCCATCCTTAGAGACAATATGACCAATAAAAAAAATATCATGATGCCAAAATTCACACTTTCTGAACTTTCCATATAATTCATTTCTTATAAGAATCTTTAGAATAGTGCATAAGTGATTTTCATGATATTTTTATATTTTGAGGTATACTAAGATATCATCAACAAATACCACTTCAAAGTCATCAAGATATTCTTGGAAAACTCTATTCATTAGATCCATTAAAATAGAGGGTGCATTAGTTATTCCAAGAGGCATTATTGTAAACTTGTAATGCCCAAATCTGGTTTGAAATGCAATCTTTAGAATTTCTTCCTTCTTCATGCATAACTGATGATATCCATATTTAAGGTCAATCTTTGAAAAATACTGAGCTTCATGAAGTTGATAAAATAAATCAACAATATGAGGTAGGGGATACCTTTTCTTTATTGTTATAGCATTGATATCCCTGTAGTCAATGCACATCCTTATAGATCCATCTTTCTTCTTAACAAAAATAATAGGGGCTCCCCATATTGAAACACTAGGGTGAATACATAATTTATTACTCAATTCCTCTAGTCGTTTCTTTATTTCCACTAATTCCATAGTGGAAATTCTATAAGGGGTCTTCGATATGGGCCTTGAACTAAGACTTAAGTCAATGGAAAACTCAATTTTCTATTCTAGAGGATGTCCAGGTAAATCTTCTAAAAACACATCAACATATTTTTGAAAAATAGGTACATTATCTATTTGTACATTCATTTACTCACCCATAGTTATTTATCTTCCTTCCTCCCCAATAATTGAATTTAATAGAGCTACTAGGGGTGGATATAGATGAGAAATAGATGGTGAGGTTTCTTCTCTAAAGATAAGGGATTCCTTATCATCATAAAAAATTATAACCTCCTTCTTATTATAATTAATTTTCACATCGTGGTCTGAAAGCAAATCCATACTGAGGATTATATCAACTTCGATCATTATTATGACAATAATAGCAGCAGATAAAGCACATTTATATTCCATAATGGTAACTGATTGACAAAACATTGTACCTATGATACTCCCCGTAGGATTTTTGACCGACAACTCCCTTTTTAATAAAAATTTGAAATATGTAATTTTCTTGGAAAACATGGAAGATATGAAAGAATGTGATGATCCGGAATTAAATAAATCATTGGCTAATTTTGAGGAAATGATTAAAGTACCTTCCACCACATCATTAGGAGCATCTACCTCAACAATTGTGATCATATAATCTTGGCCTTTCTCCCATGGAATTTTCGATGGTATGTTTCCTTGATTCTTATGACATTCATTTTCATAATTCCCTATTTCTTTACAATTGTATAATTGAACATCGACAGTCTCTTTCTGCCCCTTGCAATCACGAGATTGGTGGCCTTTTTCTTTACACTTGTAACAAACTCCCACCCCCTTTAGGCATGTACCCAGGTGTTTCTTCCCACAATTATTGCAGGATAGAAATTCAAAATTTCCCTTCATACCCTTATTTCCTTTTCCAGATTATTCAGCAGATCTCTTCTTCTCTGGATCTACTTTAAAGTCATAAGACTTAAAGAATTCCTTTTCTATTTTGATAGCACATGAGACTACATATCCTTATGATGAGAAGGATTTTTAGACTAATTATCATTAGAGAAATGCTTTTAACCCATAAAATAATTTATCAATCTTACTTATTAGGTTACATATATAATCTGCAGCATTCCATTCTTTCCGTGAAATGTTTGCCACATAATTTGCGACATTATCATCTTTCTTTTGCCTCAGACTTATAAATTTACTTTCCATAACTGATCGATATTCACGAGGAAAGTATTTTTCTAATAAAATCTCTGTAAACTCCCTCTATTATATCTTTGATACTTCTTCATCTTTAATTTTGTTTTAAATTAATGACCACCATTGATCTGCATCCCCTGAGAGGTGATAAACTTCTATGACAACTTTTTCCCTTTCACTACTCCCCTAAGCATGAGATATTTTCCCTAAGGAACTTATCCATTACTCAAATACCATTGGATTTTTAGTCCCATTGAATGATGGTGGTTGCTGCCTCATGAACCGATATAACATTGTTCCTCCAAATTTCGATTAGGGTGCTCCATACCGGTAATGTTATTATTCATAACCTGAGTGAGTTGTCCAAGTATGGTTATAAGCTATTCAACACTATTTGCATCACCATATCCACTATAATTATCCTGAGTAGGAGGGAAAATCTCTACATAGATTACGTGTGTTGATATGGTTTCCATTCCTTCCCCTAGGTGCCTTTAATAAATAATGGCATACACTCAATTAGTTCATGAAACATAATGCATAATTCCAAACTCGTGGAATACTTAACATAAATTGAACATTTTATCCATATAATCCATAATCATAAAAATGTTTTCTTTAGGGGAATTATTTACTCATAAATCCTTTATATTGGTTTTTAAAGAAAATTTGAATTATTCTAATCATATCCCTCGAGAGTGTTAAACCATGTGCACTGTAAGGCCCATTGTCATTTACCAAGGTACCCCCAATCAAGACTGAAACTCCTTGTCGGTGTTTTCACTACTAGGTACATCTATGGATGAACCACATCCACTTATAGTATCCAAAAAAAGATGTATTTATTGGAAACTCCACAAAATATCTATATTGACAATTTTTTTGGATGTTTGTCTATAATAATCCTCAAATTCTCTCTTAGGGTAACGTTCTATAGTCAGAGTTTTTTTTAATACGGGTTTCAAGGTTTGTACTAAACTTCCTCTGATACCAATTGTAATTCCTTGACCATATTTACCCTGAGTCATTGCATTGTTATATAACATTGACATGATCACAAGAGATCAAGTCCCGGAAGACTGATCAGTTTTGTATCATTGAAAGTACTAGATACAAACATAAGTTTTTCATTATATTATGAAAAAATATATTGTGTCTCCTTTGAACACACTCATATACCTTATCCTATCCCTAAAGTTCATTCATAATACACTTCTTCACATCCTGGAAAAAATAAATAATAAGAAAGGGGTGAGATCAGATGCTCAATAAGAATAACTATATAGAATAAACTCTCGTGAATAAGCATAAACATTTAAGGAGATGTATAAGACTAAAACACAAGTCTTTTAAACATAAAATTTCACAAAATATGGAAACGATAAATCAAATAATTCCAATTACTTATTCTCATGGATGTTCTACTAGTGGAATAATCACATGTAATATCAATAGCTAAATTCATAATGATGGAATGCATAATTCCAGACATCATAACCATATAGTCACAACCTCGTGCCAAGACTAAAAATAAAAATATTTTCAAGGACTTGTACCAAGACACTAGTTTGTCTCATGAGATATACCGATAAATCATGGGGCTAAAACGGGACCCGCCCGTCACTTACTACGTCCAATGCATTCCTGATATGAAAAGGGTGAAACATAACATGAACATTCGTATTAAACTAGAATACGAAATGTTAATATGATAACCATAAACTATGAATGACATAAAAATAACACATACAAAGTCAAAAATATCATAAAACTATTAATAAAATATGGAATATTGAATCATAATAAACCCACTTAAATTAAACAAAAAATCCAACAATAGATGTTGACATAGATAAAATAAATCCAAAAGATATTTGAGATAAATATCTCTTTCTAATTTGAAATCATTTAAAAGTAATATAATTAAAAAATAAAACATAAATTTTTGAAAATATTTATATAATCTTGTAACGTAAGCTTCGAATGAGTTATAATGGTGGAAAATATCCACACCTTCCATATAAGTTAAAAAGGAAACATTATTTTATTTATTTGTAGAAAAGGTCATGAAGGATATTGTTTGGAAAACGACGGAAAGATTCCTTTCAATTTTTTTTATAAAAATTCAAAAAAGTGTATAAATGAATTCAACACATAGTCTAGAAAATAGTTAAAATGTTTTGAAATAAATTATTATAAAACATGTATGTGGATGATAAAGAAGTCCCAATATATATTTACATATAAACAACCTTAGATAATAAAGACATCGCAAAATTAACCCTTACCTTGTACATTTCTTTAGTTGAAGGTACGTTAACCTCATATAAAATAGTTAAATGATTTTATTAAATTATACAAGAATCACATACGTAAATATGATATCATATATGATCCTTTAATATTTATTTGTTAGAAATATTTCAGCAGTATGATTGTTTTGGGTGTTAACTGATTCATTTTCCTTTATATGTTTTATTATGTAATTCATGTTTTTTATGGATAGAATGTATTTGATTTATATCCATAATTTTATTTATTTCTAAAAAATTATTTTTTAATCATCAAATGAAAATTATTCTTGAATGGTTACGATGGGTAATGAAATCTCATTTCGCCGTAGAGACAGTAAGCCGTACATACGCACGAGTGATTATATCATTCTATTGACGATGAAATCATATTTTGTAGGATAGTATATTATATATATATAATTATTAACATGATATATTTGTTATTTAAATCAATTATACATCATTATTATACCCATCCAAAAAATGAAGTGTTGAATAACAAACTACACCGCGACGTGGAGATGGTAAGCCTTACGTACTCACATATGGAGTTATTTTCTTTCTTTGGATGGATAGAATAATGAATATGGTTGTACCATATTTATAATAACATCTTAGTATTTATAATTTACTAGATTTATTATTTTTTTATGGAATCAACAAATAATGGGGAAGTGGAACAAGAAAATAACTTCGAATGTGGTGATGAAATAATTACCTCTTCTTCGGGTTCTTCCTTTTGATTTGAACAAAAGGGATCCATAGGTTGGATTTATGATCAAATTAAGGCCTCTAGGATGAATTGAGGGTAATTTGGAGGATATTTGGGTAGGGTTTGGCACAAAAAATGGCTTTGGAGGTGTGAATTTAAGAGAATGGGAAGTGCCCTTTTATAAGAGAGGTGAGGGGAACTTTAGGAAAATCTTGAAATATAAATTTATTATAAAATAATTTTCGGTATATAATAGATATAAATAGATTTATTTAGAAGATAATGTGGGTATGGGTGGAATTACTCTCAACCAATAGGTTTTAGATAAGTTTAGGTCGCCATTTTAACCTTATATTTTCTATTTAACATTTAGTTTAATAGTTTAACTTTTACCATATCTACTAGTATTTTTATAACACATGGTTAATATAGTTACTATAAAATATCAAGGGAACCTCAATTAGTTCATTAATGACATATCTAAAATTTTCAAATTTCTTTGGCTGAATATTATATTTTTAGTAATATTATATCATTTAATAATATAGTATTTGTTTTAAAAACTCATTTATGTCAATTCTGACACTATTTAGTATTTGGTTTTTGTAAAAGTCATACCAACTTGATTAATTAAACACAAATACATTGAATCAACCCTAAAATGTCATATTCACCTTGAAAATTCGTGGATGACATCAGAAGTTTCAATTTACATTTATCTTAATATTTATAATATCAATTATTTTAATCTTTCATTAATAAGGTAATTACGACATCATCATGGTGTCATAACTAAATTTAATCATTTAATGTCTACAAATTATAAATAAAAAACTATGATGTAGTAAATATTTTTATATTTCTTATTAATATTTATAGTCAAATTTATCTTCTATATAACTCTATATTTAAAATGGTTTAGTTATTAATGTTTGTATTTAACACTTAACTCTTTTTAAAATAAAATATAATAAATGTCTTAATCTAACCCAAATTGATAATAAAGGATCTTATTGTTTTTAAAAAGGTTGATTGTGGTCTAATAACACTTATATAATAGAATTAGGACATGTTTTGGGGTAATTATATAATATTATAATATAATTTTTACCTTTAATTACCCTATTTACTTTTAATCGTGGTAAATAAAAATCAAAAGTCACTATTCAACAAAAATTATTTTCATCTTATTGAACCACATTTTACTTAACTATTATTACCATTTTTTTCAGATTTTTGAAATTCACTTCACAGAAGTAGTAAAATTATGTTTTATGCAAATTTGAAAATGTTCCTAGAAGGTGGGTTAAAGACGTTAAATGGTTCAATAAAATTTAATATATCTAATGTTATTATAAAATGAATTGAATGAATCAAGTTAGAATAATATATGTATTATGTATCTATTTTTACATTAAACTAAATTTAAATTTATAAAAAATATTGAAAAAAAAGTTAGTTTTAAACAATAATGTAGTGTTTTTCACTATACATCAAAAATTGAATGTTTTCAGAAAAATACAAAAAATTCACCCTAAGATAATTTTGATTTTCCAAATCCAAAAATGAATTCCATTTTAAAAAATAAAATTCATAAAATTTCAAAAAGTGGGTATTACTATTCATAACTACTTTTTAAATGACTAGTTTGATTGGTCGTGGTGTGCTAGAACTCGGAGCTGCGTACAACGCAAGCTGTTGTATTATTAAAAGAGAAGCATACCGTGGAAGCTTGTGGTGTTATAGGAAATCACTTGCATCTACCTCCTATGTTCGGGTGAGATATTATAAACTACATTCTGCCATTAAGGAAATATGATCAACCCATATCTCATTGAACTTTTTTACAAACCAACCAAGATACCTTGGTACCTAGATACCTAAGCCAGTGTTGACATGGCTCTAAGAGAATTATCAATCCTCATTGGTTGGTGACTATCACCTAGTATCATACAAGAAACAATGAATGATTTTTCAACATAAATGGAATAACATAAAGATATATATCAGTAGTCTCAAAACTACAAAGGGAGATAGTACCAAAAATCAAATAGGTATACAAAAAACCTAAGATAGTATACCATAAAAGTAATAAAAATAAAACAAGATAAACTCGATATCCCATAGGAAAAATTAATCCAAGCCCAAAGGATAAAGAACACCCACCTTCTCCAAGAGGCACTTTCCCTTTGAACAGACCTAGTAGAAGAAAATCTACAAATTCCAGAATGAAATGGTAGGTTGTAAGCTAAAAATACCATTTGGGTATTACCAGCTATTCCATTTAAATATTATATAATAATAAATAAATTATTCTTTCAAATTTAGATAAAACAAGGCACAATATAATATCTCATTTGAATATTTAGAAAAACATTCTTCCTTTAAAATTATGAAAAACATTTTGAACATGGATTAAATAATTTTTTTATAAAGCAGTTTATATAAATCAACTATCATGAATAAAGAATTTTCATAATCAATAAAATTTATAAATAAATAATCAATATTGGCACCGTGGTATTATTAACTATGATACAATAGTTTATAGTTTTTGTATCCTCGCACATCTCATATCAGTGATCATGGGAATTATGTGTACACACATCCCTTAAGATCAAGACTAATATGACTCATCAATATTCCATTAGGTATAAGATCATATTTACTAGGTTTTTGTTAGAGTTTCAAGCATCAATCTATTTCTAAGGAGTTACAGTCCCAACGTGCTTCCCCAAATAACCCACTAACTACAAAGGATTTCATGTTCTCAATGAATCAGTTGAAAGAGGGTAAATCTTCCCATTTCAAATCAATCATCATTAACATTTCAGATGCCCACTTTTCCTTTTCAAAATTCCAATTCACTTTCAAAACCAAAATATGAATTTTCATCAGTTCATGCATGTTAATTTTTAAACCAATAATATTTTCGAATAATTTCCATTTAAGAGATTTTTTAAAATCAATTATCAAATCATTTTACAGTTTCTATAAATTTCAAATTACACCCCAAATTCCAATTCCATTGGAATTTGGGGTTTATCTCTAAATTCAATGCCAAATCAAATCTAAATTCCAATTTGTATCAATTTTTTTTTCAAAAATAAATTATAATTAATTTTAGAAAACAATAAATTCAAGTTATAATAATTTGGTCAATCTTAAATGGAACCTCATAAATTTTTATCATGAAACATAACGCTCACAATAGATAACTCCAATAGAAAATGAGGGTACAAAAGATCTAGTAACTCAATCTGGGATCAAAATTCAACAACACAAAGTTTAGACACATCAATGAAAAGGAGATTTATATAACTACAAGGTAGAAGTAAGGATAGATATAAGATACTTTAAGACATATTACTTAGAGATATTTACTACAACCAACATGATGATCAATCACCAAATGGATGATCCAGAGGGATTAAATGTCTCCAAAATCACATAGGGATAACTATAGGTTGAGTGGGAAATGGTGTAGGTTGAAAAAAGGAAATCATCCAAGATTATTTATTTTAAAAAGATAGTTCACATAATTACATGATGTGTATTGTTTTCATGTCATGTAATTTTGTGAAAATAAAGGACACTAAAAAACATGTTTCCTTTGTTTAAAAAACCGATTTAACTTTTTCACACTACAAAAACGATTCTGGATTCTTCCCTTAGAAAATTACATGATGTTTATTCACATTAAATGATATATAAATTCCAAAAATGTGGTTATTTTATTATTCACCAACAAAAAACCCAAACTAAAAATAAATGAAGCTAAAACAAAGGACAAGCCATACCATAGAAGGTAACATATTGCTACACTTTACGAGGCAGTAGTCCTTCATAGACACAAGAAACGATATCTTATGCCCAAATAAACAGAAAGTCAGAATTTATATGTGACATATTAACTATAAAAGTATAATTTTGTTAAAAATTTCATATATATATTCATTTAATCTATCATGATTACCATCTATATAAATAAGAAATGACAAAGATATCACAACAATTCATGAGGTTGTAGTCCGCCGTACACATGAGGGAAATTATTATTTTCTCAACAGTTTTGAGGGAAAGTAGTCAGATTTTGTATTATAATAATATCCTAAATATCATATATAAACATTAAATATATAATTATATCTATCCACGAGAGGTGGTCATAGAAAATGAATAACATCAGTTCGTGAGGCAGTAGTCCACCATACACACTAATAAGGATTTCACATCCCATTTTATGGAATAGGTTATGGATATAGGTAATTCCATTAATATAATAAATATTAGTATATAGAATATACTGATTTTATTATATCATAATGTTTTAATAATAAATGAATGAGGTGGAGGAAGAAATATATTTAAATACTCGGTTAGAGATGTTACCTCTAATTTAGAAAACTAATTTTGGTTTTAACCAAAATCCTTCCTAGGTTGGATATTTACCAAAGGATTATAGGATGATAAGAGGGAAATAATTAAGGTATTTTGGTTGGTATTTAAAAAAAATGGTTTTTAATGTGTTAAAAGGAGAGAAGATGGGGTGACCTTTTATATGTAAGGTGAGTGGCACACTTGTAATTGTTGGAAAGAAAAAGGTGTTCCTATGATTTTCAAAAGAAAAAAGGATAAAAATGGATCCTTATCTATAATAGAAGATAAAATGTAAAAATATTTCTAAAAAATGTTCTTTTTAAAGGTTTTATGTCATTTTTAATCCTTATATTATTAGATTATGCCCACGGTAAACCCATTTTTCCTTAACAATGGTAAATAAATTTTACTGATTTTAAAACTAATTATAGTAAAAATTTAAGTTGATATTATTAGATTACATAAATTAAGATTATTAAAAATATGGAATCAATTTTTCTAAATTCCATTCACATAAGAGAAAAAATATAATTTAAAATTAATTATAAAACGTGATGAGAAAAAGAGTTTTTAAAGAGAAAATTTTCAAAAGTTTAAAAATATCTTATATCAAAATTCAACAAGAAAAATTATTACAATGAGATAAATTGGATTAATTGATATAAGATTTTACTAATTTTAATTTTAATTCCATATTAATTCAATTTTTAAATTATTAAATTCTTTAAAATAAATGAAAATTCGTAACAAAAAATAGTATTTTTCATTATTCATCAAAAAAATTTAAAATTATCAATAAATAACCCTAAGATAATTTTTAATCGGAGATTTAAAAAATGAAATTTCTTATTTAAAATTTTATATATGTTTAGAAAATTATATTTAATATAAGTGTAAAAAATTGTGACAAAATTGTATTTCAGAAATGTAAAATTTTGAAGCATAAATTTGGATTTAGTATTATCTATTATCTATAAAAAAATATTATGAATGATTATAATTTATTGAGTATATAATATATTAATTTAATTAAAATAATTCTCCAAAAGTTATTTTTTAAATTTATTATCAGAAGAATTATTTTCATGCATTAAAATTGTTTCTCTGCAAAATATTTCTGTAGTTTTCAAATGGTTTTTTATTACAATTTATAAATAATTGGTCACCGAAGAACACATAAAATATTTTAAAAATTAAGTAATCCTATTAATACCCACAATTCTAATGGATAGGCTATAAATATCATGTTAGATAATAATATTTTATTTGTATATCACATTTTATTTATGTTTATTGTATGTAACGTAAGATAAACTCAGTGTTACGTGTGGAACAAGATAAAATCATTATTGAGCGTGACATAAGATAAAATAGGTGTTTCATGTAACATAAAATATAAAAAAGTTTAAATTTATTATAAAAAATAATTCACAAAATATATAGGTGCTACATTCGTCCCCCTTAAATAAATTTCTTCATCACAATTTGAACTTTGGTTTGGTAAAAAAGGATTTGACATCTAAAAATACCTTCATAGGAAACCCACATATTAAAAATGGTTAATAAAAATTACTCTTGATCAGATAGAAATGGATGTGTGAAGCTAATCTTGGATAACAAATACTAGTTTTACAAAAAAAATAACATATACGGGAAGTGAAAACATGGACATAGTTTAGAAAACTAACACCCAAATACTAATGGAGAGTGATAGAGAACATGTTCAAGATAAAGTTAACAACAAAAATTCTATAAATCTGTGATAGGGGAAAAGGTCAATCATTCATCCAAAATAAAGTAATATTTAAATATTTTATTTCAAAATACTTTTCATAAAGTTAAAGAATTTTCATGGGAATATATACATACATAATGTTTTTCTATTTCATAATCACAATCGAATAGTTAACCAATGATCTATTCCCACATCATATCTTACTCTAAGAGGTTAATTTCATTATTCCGGAATCCGTAGTGTATCAAATGATCCATAATAGAACGATAAGTCATTACTTTTTTGGAAAGTTATTATCAAAAATAGAATTATTAACATAGGTTATCTAATAAAATCCAGAGTTTAACTTAATCCATTTAAAGAATAGTTAACCCTTAGGCTCCTCTATGTTTGACCAACATTTCAATCCAAAAAATTTAAAAAGAAGATACCAAAATTTCAAACATATTCCATTCATTAATCCCATAAATAACATTAAGTAACTCTTAATTATCATATAAAAAACAAGGAAATACCTTAATTATATATTCTCTTGAAACACAACAATAGACTAAATTACTGTAAAACCTTAATGAAACATACATTCCTCCTTATTCCTTCAAAAAAACATATGTTTTTGGATATATTACTTAATTTTTTTACGCTATACCCATTATATCATAAACCACTTTTCAAAAAATTACTAATCAGTTATAAGGTAATCATTACAATCGAATTTACTCTATTCATATCCATCATCTCCTTTTCCAAACATCATTATCAGAAAATTGGGAACTTATTAAGGTTTATCTTCCATTAATCAAGTGTTTCTCTAAAAAATGTACCCTTTACATTAAATAAAATTTATAGGTCATCAGCACCATTTAAAATATTTTTGAAAATGATTTATAAAAAACTTATACTGAATAACAATTATATATATAGTGATTCATATAATATAATTCCGGAATTACAAAATATAGACAGTCCAATCATTCAAATTCATTCTTAAAGAATTAACGAGGCTTCATCATATTATTCATTAACACATCATCCCTTTTATATGTCATTTGTAGTCCATTTATCATCGTAAATATAACCATTAATCATACAACCTTGATGATTCTCTTTATGAGCTTTCCCCTTAAGAAAACGATTTTCATAATGCCCATATTTTCAAAATTTGGAGTAGTCAACCGTCGATGATATCTTAGGGAGGCAAAAATTATTATATATAACATTAATGAAAATTTTAATTTTTTCTCTATAATTAATTAATTAATTTACTTCTTTTCCACAATCAGATCATCTTCTTATTAATCTGAGACATTGACTTGGGTGATTCTTCCCACATTCTCGACATATTGGCAGAAGATCTTATTTCTTCCATGGAATCCACCAGTCAAACTCCCAATGAACACTATTAATATCTTATTTTTTGAGTTAGAGAGTTGTTAGTGGTTAAATTTGTTAAGAATATATCATGATTACTGATTAAGAATAATCAAAATATCCTTTAGTCAAGTCATCACGCCATTTGATTTCTCATCAACACATCGTCAATCACATTCAATTTTTAGACAACTCCTTCTGGTTCCCAATAATGAATAATTCCAAAAAAACATAGTTTGATTAACAATATTCATAGTGGGGGAACCACATAATCTTGAAGAATCACGTAGAGTATGTCTAAATCATGAAACGTTTTTGAATATACGACACCATCAGTTTATCCTAGGTCATTCATAATCATTATTTAAATCCTTCATGATGGTTCATAATGTGTTTTTCCGTTTTCAAGGGATATACCACGAGAGTGTTAAATGAGGTCCATAGAGAGCCCAATTTTCTTTCACCATGTGATTATTAAGCCGAAATCAATCTGCATTTTTTAGAGTTATTACCACTAAGAACCTCTTTATAAGAGACACATACACTTATTTTAACCAAACATGGATGTAATTTCCTAGAAACCAATTAATCTATCCTTTACCCAAATTCCAAGACATGCTCCTATAATTTGAATCATCTTTATAATTATCATGAGATATATCCCTAGACATAACCCTATAAATATACCTAGGGATTTCACTAATGTTTTCTAATATATGTTTATAGGGGTTAACTAAACCTTACCCCTGATACCAACTATAGAGACCCATTCTTCTCATATATAGATATTATATATTTTTAGATGAATATTCATTAAATTACACAACTACTTTCTTAGGGATCATAATGGTTTAGTTTCTTTTGAGACTAGGTACACATTCCTATTATTTAGTGAATGATTATCAATATTTCCCAAAAATATCTTCACATTTAGTAATATTTATTAATATACCATACTTAAAACCTTTCTTCATAACCCGAGGAAAGGAAACATAAGAATGGGTGAGCTCAAATGCTCAGTAAGGTTAAACAAGGGGAAACATATAAACAGAATGTGAACATAAGGGTATGAAAATGTGATAATAATATATGAGAACCATACCCTTCATATAAAAAATCAAAACAATGAGTCATTTAATAAATATTGGTAGTTTATATGACATAAATCATAATGAAATCCATGAAAATGAGATAAGAGAGCATAAATTTGATATAACACATGAAATTATGGAATAAAGATAATCATATAAAACCATTTCCACTTTATTCAAGTATCACTTCCAAGGATATCATTGTTGAATGGATTCACTCCCTAAACCATCATAGTAGTCGAAGCTAACTACTTAGACCATCATAGTGTATAAAGTCCCTTGTTGAACCCATTACATTGGAGAGAGATATAGGTCCCACCAAACACCAAATGAAAATGTTTTATATGTGTGACACAAGATCATAAAAAAATTAACAAATCATAACCCACGAAATTAAATGGGTTTCATAAACATTTCATCATATCATAACCATTGGAAAAGATACAGATTTCTTAATAACTTCATTTTTTCATCATAGCATAAATCGTGAAAAGAAGTGGGTTTCATAATAATTTTCTCATGTTATAACCCATGGAAAAGAAATAGGTCTCATAAGAATCACGTCATCATAAATTTAAACTATTAATATAAATAATTAGAATGGGATCCTTAGATAGTATCCCTAGTAAGTCATTGGTGATGTTAATGGATTTTATCTTAGACACAAAATGATTTTGAAAAGAGACTTGGAACATTTCTTGAGGAAAATAAAGTTTATTTGAAAATTAATTTTTTAAACTAAAAAATTAATCAATTTTTTTGGAAATAATTTTATTTGAAAATGAAATTTAATATTATAGAGTAATATTTAAATCAATGAGTGGTTACGATGGAAAAAAATACCGTTCATACCTTATACTTTAAAACATAGATTCCTTTCACATTTTCAGTAAAATCCACATGGTAATTGTTGTGAAAATGACATAGATATTACTTTAAAATTTTTTAAAATGTAAATCGTGGTTAAAAATATATTTAATAAATCATTTGAATAATTTTTTAAACATTTTTTACTTTTTTAAAAAACATGGTTTTGGAAGGAAAATAGTTTTGGAATGAAGAGATAAATAAAGACAATTTTTCTTAAAAAATTATTTCCAACTCCTAGTTATATAAAGATAGGAAAATAGAAGGAAAAATTTATTATGATGACATAATTAGAGGAGTTGAAAATTCATGTTTTTCTTGAGATATAGATTATAATATTTCATCATTTTTAGCATAATCATAAAAAGTCATGACAAACAATGTGATTATATCATAAAACCTTTTCCACTTTGGTAATATTAAATCAAAATCCCCATGAAATAATAACATTAAATGAAACTTATAATATCACGATAATAAATAAATTAATGATTTTAACATCCATCATATCTTTATCAAAATCCCATTATACCAACATAAGGAACATAATAAGGTTTATCATACCTTAATCATATTTTTTCCATAAAATATAACTTTTCCATTAAATCACTTACTTTTTTATCATTACCATTATTAATATATTCTTGAAAATCTATAATGGTTAATTTTTATTAAAAAACTATTATATATTTCATGATTCATATAACATAATTTTTTAATTCCAATACATAAAAAATACAATCATTCCAATTAATTCTTAAACCATTAACTAGGATTCGTTATCTTATTCATTAACATATATTTCCCTTCACATTTAATTTTTAGTCTCTTCATCGTCTGAAATATAACCATTACTCATACAACCTTTCTGATTCTCTTCTTGAGATTTACCATTATGAATTCAATTTTTATAATTCCTGTTCTACATTTGAAACATTCAACCATAAATAATATATTTGGAATGAAATTATTATCATCTATAATGTAAACTAAACTTCTTCTTATTTCATCTATAATTACCTACCTTTTGTCCTTATTTTTCACACTCAAAACATCTTCACCTTCCTCTTAGACATTCTATTTGGAGATTCTTCCGACATTATCAAAATATAGAAGATAAAATATACCTTCATATATGGTATCCACCACTTGAATACTCAGTAAAATCTATTCATAGAAACTTTGGTGACTCTGAGATTTGGTCAGGGTGAAAGTTATAAATCATATATTGTGAAAAATGATTAGGAATAATTAGAATATCCTTCAATCCATTCATCATTCCATTTAGTTTCTCATCAACAAAATGTCTTCCACATTCAACATTAATCCAGTTTCTTCTTGTTCTCTCTATTGACTAAAACAAAAAATCCTAGTCTGGGTAACAATATTCATAGTGGTAAACCACATAATCATAAAAATTAACCTATAGGATGACTAAATCATGACACCTTAGATTTATAATTGGCCATTATAGTCATTATTTAAATCGTACAAGATGGTTTGTAAAGTGTTTATGAATTTCCCAAGCATATCCCTTGAGTGTGTCAAACCTGGGGAATATCAAGGATTTTTTGTGCACTAGGTGATGATCAAGTCCATATCAATGCACCCTTTTTAGAGTTATTAACCCAAGGAACCTCTATGCTAGATCCCCATCCACTTTTAGTATATAGACATGAGTTTAAATTATTTGAAACCACTTACTCTATCCTTTAAAAAAATTCAAGACAAGTTTTTAATGTTTGACCCATCCTTTGATTTATCCTTAGACATATCACTAGATATATCTTTATAAATATCCATATGAATTTTACTAATGTTTTCTCATCCTAGTTTCTGAAGGTTAATTTAACCTTTCCTATGATACAAATAGTAGTAACTTGGGAATCTGATATATAGATATAAAATCTTTTTAATTCAATATTCATTACATTACACAAACACACCCCTAAGGATCATAACAGTTTAATGCCTTTGGAGACTAGGTACACAATATTCTTATTTAGTGAAATATATTAAATGTTTCCTAAAAAGATCTGGTTATTTAATACTCTCCCGAGAATTACCCAAATTAAAATATTTTTTTATAATGTGAGGAAAGGAAAGACAAGAATGGGCGAGATCATATTTTCATTAATGGTAAATAATGGAAAATATTTAAACATAACATGAAAATAAGGTTATGAGAATTTGTGAAAAACATATGAAAACCATACCCTACATATCAAAGATAAAAATATTGTGTCATGGAATAAATATTAGAAGTTCATAAGACATGAATCATTAGGAAATAAAAGAACATGATTCATTAGATAATAACATTTTAATAACTCATGGAATTGTGACATACAAAAAAGTACAGAAAATAATTTCCATTATAGTCATGGATCACTACCAAGGTTATAATATTGGAATGAGTTCACTCCCCATACCATCATAGTATTCAAGGTTCACTCCCAATTCCAGCATAGTTAAAAAATTCCCTCACTAAACTATGTTGAGTCCCAATTCTAGTACTTTATATCTCAAGAGATATAAATATTTACCCAATTTATTGGAGGTAGATATTTATCCCCCCTTCACATAATGAAAATCATCTGTTTGTGTGCCAAAAATCATAAAACATTCATCATATCACAACCTATGAAATGAGATGGGTTTTATAAACATTTCATTATATCATAACCTGTGGAAAATAGACATGTTTATTAAACATTTCATCATTTCATCAATTCATAAATTATAAATAGAAGCGGGTTTCATGAAAATATGTTCATTGTATAACCTGTGGAAGAGAAAAAAGTTTCATAAACATCATGAAATCATAAATATAAAACATTAAAAGAAATAATAAGAGTGGTAACCTTGGATCATATCTCAAGTAAGACATAGGTAACATCCACTGATAAAATCTTAGATAGAAAATGATTATGAAAAGACAGTTCGAAAATTTATTGAGGTAAATTACTTTTCATTAAAAATATAATTTTTAAAACTAGAAAATCATAAATTTTTTGGAAATAATTTTCTATAAAATTAAACTTTCAAACTTATAAACTGTGATTTAAAACAATGAGTCTTCATGATGGTGGAAAATATTGTTCATTCCATACAATTTAAGATAAATATTCCCTTTATATTTTTGATAAAATCCAAACAAATTTTTTTTGGAAAACAACATAAAGATTAATTTCAAATTTTTTTTAAAAAATTCAACCATGAGTAAAAATTACTTTGATTAATAATTAAGGTAATTTTTTTTATTTTTTTATAAAACTTGGTTAAGGAAGAAAAACGTGTCCTCGACTGAAGAGATAAATAAATATAATTTTATTATAAACATGTTTTTAAAAAATTGAGTATAAAATGAGCAGAAAATTAATATAAGACATGTATTCTCATGAAATAACCATAAGAGAAGAAAAGTAATGTGTTTTATTTGAGATATATCATAATATTTCATTATTTTAAGATTAATTATAAAAAATCCTAATAAACGATGTGATTGTATCATAAAACTCATACAACTTTGGTGACATTGAATCATAATACCCAAGACAAAATAAAATTAAATGAAAATAAAAATATCACGAGAATAAAAAAACTCATGATATTGAATTTCAGAAGGATTGTACATAAACCTCATAAAATATTATAGGTATATAACATAACACATATCTCAAAGAAGGAAAATTAAGACAAAAAATACCTTACTACATTGGTAAATTTTTGACCGTAAATCCAATAAAAGAGAGATAATAAAATGGGTTTTTAAATGTTAATAATTTTTATGTGAGTAATTATAAAATATTTTTTTAGGAATTATAAACAACAAATAAAAGAAATAGGCTATGAATATGACTTGTGTCGCACAGAAGTAAAAGTGAGATGATAATCTCTTACCCTAAAGTCTCAACTTATTTTGTACACATTTGAACCTTATATAAAATACATTTAAGTTTATTATAATGATATTATATAACCATAATTATATATATAATACCATATATGATTTACGTATGAACATTTTTCCCCTTTATTAACAATTCCTTGTTAAAATCATGTTTTAGACAATAACCCCTTTCTTTTTCTTGTATGTTTTGATTTTTTATTTTTTTGGGGATATTTATTTTATCTTGGTTCCATAATATTAATAATTTTAAATATTATATAAGTAAAATATATATTCCATGTATATATTTATAGTAATTCATAAAATATATAGACAGAAAATTAAAAATATAATATATGTTAATTTAATATATCCTTATTACTATCCATTTAAATTATAAATGTAAATCACAACACATTGGTTCACTAGATGGTAATCCGTCGTACACACGAGTGATGTTGTTGTTTTCCAAAATGGTTTGGAGGTAATAAGGTAGATTTTTTATTATAATTATATCATAAATACCATATATAAAAACAAAATCCATAATTATATCTATAAATGAGTGGTGGTTATAGAAAATGAATTATATTAGTTCATGAGGTGGATATCCACCTTACACACGAATGATGACTTCGTATATGATTTGATAGAAGAAGAGAGAGAAATAGGTTATGAAACTAAAATAAAAAAGCATTATATGTAATATATTGAGGTTAATATATCATAATGGTTTAAGAATAGTTGAAGGAGGTGGAGGAAGAAATAAAATAAAATACTCAGTTAGGGAAACTACCTCTTATTTAGAAAACTTCTTTTGGTTTCCACCCAAACCCTTACTATGTTGGATTTATGAAAAAATAAGGATAATAAAATGATATTAGAGAGTTAAGTAAGTTATTTGGGAAGTTATTCTATTTTTTTTAAATTTTAACATGAGAGCTATGCATGAGGCCATTTAAAAGCGAGCTATGTAGCACACTTGTAATTTTTGGAAATAAATGGGTTTACAAATGTGTTTCACATGTCACATGGCCAAAAAATGGGAAATTATAGAAATTATAAGGGATAAGTTATATATAATTAAATAAAATTTTTGTTGGACACGTTTTGGTCGATTTTTAACCCATATCTTTTTAGTTTAACCACCAATAATCCCTTTTTTACCATAACTATAGTCAATAAATTTGACTATTTATACTACTCATTATGGAAAAAATTAATTTAACCTTGTTAGTTTATATAAATTATTTTTATTCCTAATATGGAATAATTTTTTTCAAATTACATTGATATAAATGGAAAAATAAAATTTAAAATTATTCTCGTAGACGCGTTGAGAAAGTAGGTTTTCAAAGAGAGAATGTTCAAACGTTTAAAAAAATTTTATATAAAAATTTAATACTAAAATTATTTTAAAGAAATAAATTATATTTAATGATATATAATTTAAAAAAATTTAACGTTAAACCCATCTTAAAGTAATTTTAATGTTTTTAAATGCTCTAAAAGAAAATACTTGTCTTAAAAAAACCAATTTTTTCACTATTCATCAGTTAGAAAATTATCAAAAGATCACCCTAATATGAATTTCAAATCATGATTTAAAAATTTAACTTCATTATTTCAAATAAATTTTATAAAAGTGAAAAAAGTAATTTTTAAATAAGTGTGCCAAAGTGAAAAACCATATTTAAAAAAAAATAATGTTTTAAGCGTAAAATTTGATTTATTCTCATTTTTTATATAACAACCACATAAGATAAATTCTGAAAACTTTATTGAATATATAATATACCCATTTCATTAAAATAATTTAAAAAAAGTCGTTTGTTTAATTTATTGATATAAATCCCATTTTTGTGTATAAAAATATTTTCTCAGAAAAAGTTTTCCTTTGTTTTCAAATAGTTTTATAATTTAATTTCTAATTAATTTGTCACTAATGAATTCATAATATGGTTTAATAATTTATTTTATAATGTTAATAATATCCATTCCAGTGGCTAGGTTATAACTACCCTGTTAAATAATAATAATTTAATAGTTTGTCAATTTTATTTTAAGCCCGGTGTTGCATGTAATGCAGGCTAAAATCAGTGTTGCCTGTAACACAACCTAAAATCAGTGTTACATGTAACTAAAGCTAATATATTTGTTATTTGTGATGGATGATACCTAAATGGTTAAATTTATTTTTATAAAACATTTCACAAAATCTCAGGGTGTTACAATAATATTGTTCAAATTAGTTGTTAGACCGACCCAAACATGAACATAACATAATTAATGGATGGTTATGGTTATGAAAGTGGTTTATTTTGGAAAAATATAATTATTTAATAGGAATAATGATATTAATTAGATATTTTTTTAGATTTGAGGAAAATTTTATGAGTATTTTAATAATAATGAAAATGAAGATGAGAAATGAAAAAATGTTAATTCCTGGAGGCAGTAGTACGCACAACACTCAATTAATGTTTTAATTTATCAACTAATGAGAGGGAAAAAAGGTGTATTATAGTTTGTTTCTTTATAATAATAATAATTATTATATTATACATTTCATATTTATTATCCAATTCTATTCTCAATAGATTTAAATGTTTCTGAAAAATGAAGGACACCAATTTATAGAGGTGGTAGTTTGAAAAAAATGCTCAATTGCCGTTATTTTTCTTTTTCTAAGTAGACATGATGAAATAAATAATAATTATTTAATTTATATAATAATAATTTAGTATAATAATGATACTAAGTTCATTATATCTGTATGTTTATGAAATGTTTTCAAGTGAAATATTAAGTGGAAAATATTAAGGATTAATTAATGGTCATGTTTGAACCTTGAATTTATCTTGAAATATCCTTAGAAATAAAGAGGCTAGGATGACCACTTGTGAAAAAGGATTTAGGATATTCTTATTAAAATGGATAAGGAAAATTAAGTGGAAAGGTATGGGAAATACGCTCATTTCTTGGTGGAAGTGGACATATGTTACACTTTGATCGACAAAATCTTCCTTTCCAATAAGGATGAGGAACTTGATCTGTGAGTGGAATTTGAAAACATACCTCGATTATACCCAAATTTCAAGGTTATTGGTAATTATACTATTAACTATCGACAATATCTTGTCTGTGATTAGTTATCCATCCGGGGACATGAAAAAAATCATGTCTCCAAAGGCCTAAAATGCCGCATACCACCACTGGTGGGAATGATAAGGATGCTCTGAAATCACCTCAGAATGGGTAAATAAATGATAATAATAAGTGAATGAATTAGAGCTATACACATGAGCATGTCACTCCCTATGAAAACAATGTGAAGCAGCACAACACTCGCTCATGGGATGAAGTTGTTGAGAAGGGACATGTTCTGGAAAAACATTTTTCTGTTAATCTTGATTCAGGTAAGGATGATATATTTAGAAATCAGGTGTCACCAAATGTGTACACCACAAATTAGGATAAACCATTCCCTCCTTGTGCTATCCTAGCACATGAGTAGTGATCTTTAAGGAAGAAATTATGGTTGGACATTGTTGCTGATACAGAGCTCACCGCTAGTGTGGATTCTCTGAGATTAATGCAGAAGGTTCATAAAGCCATCGCCTATGTCATGGATTCATCTTCTTTGTCATAATGGATGGAATTAATTGACAGGGAATTTGTTCTACTAATCAAAGAAGAAATTAAAACCCTAGAAAAGGGAGATTATGATGTGACTATGAATCAACAGACTCATAGAAGGGGTAGGCACCCAAAGGGTCATGGTTGTGGACATGATCTAGAGGAGGTTCCTTGAGGACGTGGACGAGGTGATTAACCTTCCAGGCTCACACCATAATAGTTGGTGCTAAAGGACAAGTACACTTCACTTTTAAGCCAGAGGACCACATAGTCATATTGGGAATCTGCTGATGCTGAAGGCTCTGAACATGACTAAAATAATGATTATGACGATGCTTGATTTGTTGTTATTCTGTTGTATTGGGGATTTACCTTGTTTTATCTCATTCTACTTATCATGAACATGTTATCTTTTTTAATTTCAATAAATTCTCAGGTGCTTTAGATTTTGGCTGGACCCGTGTTTACTATATTTTATTAAAAATTTAAAGTAACCCTTCTTGTTTGTTTTTTTTATTTTTTGAGTCTAAATTTAGGTTCTATAAAATTTTATTAAATTTCTATACAATTGAAAATTAACTTTTTAATTAAAATATTAAATAGATATAATAATTATTGTGTAGAAAAATGTTTTTTTATTGTTAAGTGTTTTTAATATTATTTAAGTTTTATTACCAATTGATTGAGTGTTAATATTTTTATGTATGGGTTTAGAAACTATATTAGAGTCATTTTTGAGAGAGAATTAATTTATTTTATGCCTTAAAAATTTCACAATGGTAATAAAATAATTGTTTGAAAATAATAATTTTATATTTATCATGGTGATCAAATTTGATCACAATAATCATAATTTTGGGCCAAAAATGAAATTTTACATATTAAATAAAATAAAAATTTTGATTAGAAATATGAATTTAATTTTATCAATTGAAATTTATAAACATTAACAAATTTATTTATGGAATCCCACCATTTTATTACATAAATTTTGATTACACTTTACAAACAGAGGATATTTAAAGTCTAGTGTCTTGGAAATCAGGAATAATATACATAAAAACAAAATAAAACATTATTCTAATCCATTTTTTAGGCTTTGTAAAATGTTAATCCTAAGTAAAAGTACTGAATCTCATAACCAGGTGACATACATCAAAAGAAAGGGTGAGTATAAGGCCAAGTAATGAAAACAAGTGAAACAATTTAGATGTGATCTTGAGCAATATCAATAAGAACATGAGTGATATCATAAATGAATGCTAAAAAGGAATATAAAAGAAATAATAACATTAATCATAAATTTAAAATTTTTGTACAACATTTAATTTATAAGTTCATGAAAATATCACCAAGGTCCATCCCAAAGGTGTCATGAAAACTACAGAGGTTATCTGTATCATGAAACTTGTCATTTATAGAGATTAAATTCTTTACCCAATGCATTAGAGTGATATTAGGGAAACTCTTAATATGTATTTATTTTAATGTGACCCACATAGGGCATAATCATACATTTAAAAAATAACCCAAAGAGAAATAAAGAAATTGGTTTCATGTCAAAATCGCAATGTATAAAAAGTACTTAAAAACAAGATCATTATGCAAAATATAACCCATAGAAAGGGAGTGAGGGTTATATGTATGTCAACTCTAGAATAAAATAAATAAATTTTATGTATCTATGAATACCCCTAAAAATGAAATAGGTTTGGGTATTCACATAAATAAAATAAGGGAATTTCTTGAGAAAAAGAGAGAGATATTTTGAGACGAAAATTATGCAGTATAACAGCTATAAAACATGGTTTTAGAAAATATTGAAAAGAGGGGGGAAAGGGTCACCCACTCATAAATAACTCATTATAAATTATGGGTATGGAATAAAAAGAAATAAGAACATGGTATATATATTATAATGACATACCACATTAAAATGAAACTTGAAAGAAAAGAAAAGATGTGATATATTTTACAAAAAAATTAGCAGACCAACAACATTGCTTAAAATACAGAAAAATAAGTTGATGAGAGTGGAAATGGTATCTCATCATTTGCACATAAAACTAACTGAAATAATGATATAGAAGAACATAACCCAACATAAAAATATAGGAACTAGAATACATAACATAAAGGAAGTCATGACATAAAAGAGGAGGGTGGAAGGTTCTCTTACCTTGAAGTGTAACATCAAAATCTCAAAGGTTGGGACCTTGAGGGGATTTAGGGAACCTTAGTAGGACTAATTGGGAGGTAAAATACCATAGATTCATTGAGGGTAAATTTTTAATGAAATGAATTAAGGAATGGGTTGGTATTTATAGAAAAAGAGAGGAAATATTTTATTAATTTCCAATAGATACTTCATCGGTGTTATTTTCCAAGCCATGGGATTTCACATGGAATTTTCCCATGGTATTGGCCACTTGGGACACCTCATATCATATATTACTATTCAAAAGTCTACCAGAATTATTACATCATGATTACATCATTTATACTGTCATTAATCACACCAAAACTCAAAACTGTATTTTTACTATTCACCAAAAACAAAAAATTTTATAAAAATCTCATAAATTAACCCTAACATAATATCTATTATTTGAATTAATAAATGAACTCCATTTTTTGAAAATAATTTTCTAATTTTGATATATTTTATTTTTATGTAAAAGCTCTATTTACCTGAAAAAATACTAATACTTAACTAATAATTTCTGAAATAATTATTTACTTATATGCTATTATATCACTTTACCAAAAAAGATGCCTAAATTATATTTATACTTTATTAAGTGAGGTTTCTATTACATTCGTCACATTAATATTCATATGGGTAATATTAATATCATTCTTTACTATTCACTAAAAATTAAGTTGATCTTATTGGACTCTAAATTTATTACTGATCACAACTATAAAAGACCATTTTTTGAAAATAATTTCATATTATTAATTATTTAATTCACACAAAAATATTTTAAAATACCCCTTTTTCTAAAATTCACTAATAATATGGAACTTCTATAAATTCATCTTATATTTTTTTGACATTTGAAATCCACAAATTTAGAATAATAAAAAATAACAATTTTATTTATACAAAAGGATTACACAACATAACTATGGTCTAATTACATAGATCCTTATAACACCTTCATATGAACTAAGTGTAAGGTGGCTATGGTGATAGAATCTTGGGGCGGCTCAGACAACATTACCCGAGTGGTGATTTTTATCAGTTAGAACTTCTCCCTTAAGTGATTTAATTCAAGCTTTAATTATTGGAGTTCAGCTTGGGCTTGGTCCAAATCTAAGCCCAGTGATACAACCTTCTTTCCAAGATTTGAAAGACAGGCTTCATATGACCCATGCCTACGGGATGAGGTTATCAACTCTTCTTTCTATATTAAAATAGTAAAACCCTAATGGTATCATTTTAGTTATACTCACATTATTAATTATATGATATAGTTTTATTGAGTATAAAATAATACAAAAAACAAGGAAAAAATATTATTCAAAAGTTTGGGTCGTTACATTCTTCCCCCCTTAAGAATTTTCATCCCTGAAATTTTAACTCATACACTCAGAAGCGAAAATGTGTGGCTACTACTGCCTCATTGAATCCTTTAGTTTCCAGGTGGCTTCTTTGGATTTTTGGTTTCTCCAAAAAACTTTAACAAGGAGGGTAGTCTTGTTGCATAGAAAATTGTCTCTATGATCAAAGATCTCCACAAACTACTCCTCATAATAGAGGAGATGTTCCAGTTTTACCACCTCAGGCTTCAGTACATGCGAAGGTTCAGGTATGTACTATCTCAGGAGGGATACATGGAAGACATCATGAACTTATACTAGATTTGGAGGAAGTGCAAGACGATAGGCCACTAATCCCACGTGATCAAGTATATCATAGGGGCTAATGTACCTAGGTATGAGCTTCCCTTTCTTCCAAAAACTGATGAATCTCTTTCAAGGTGAAATTCAATGAAAGTCTTTATCACCAAAATCAAATTACAAGCCCCTTTGATAGTTATCGACATACCTCCTTTTCTAAATATGAGCACCGTTAATGTGTTGCTGGATGACATGGACCTTTTCTATCATCTATTTCACAAGATCAAGCCCAAGAAACATTCTCTCACCAGCTTCATCCCAACAAGTAGTATTTTTACATCACTTCATATATAGAGCTTCATAGGGTTCCATTTGAATGCTTGAGTGAAAGCTCTTGTTGTAAGAGAACTCAACTAATGGGCGATGTTGATCCCATCTACCTTTAAATTCCATTGAAAATGTTCTCAGCATTTCCTTGAGTGTTTAAATAGTCATTCCGGATTGGATAGAAATTTGGGGGTGATAGGCCGTACTAAAATTCAATTCGGTGCTTAGAGCATGTTGACGAATTCTCCAGAATTTCGATGTGAAGCTTGGATCCGGATCAGATATGATAGAAAGTGGAACTACATAGATCCTTACCACTTCTTTCACATAAATCCTGGCATGTTGATCAATAGATAAATCTTTCTGAATTGAGATAAAATGGGAATTCTTGGTGAGACAATCCACAATAACCCATATAACATTGTTTCCTTTGGAATTTCTCAGGATTCCAGTGACAAAGTACACCATGATATTGTCCCACTTCAATGCTGGAATGGGTAGTGTTTTCTATACCGCTTTAGGAATTTTTCACTCTGCCTTCACTTGCAGACATACCAGGCACCTTGATGTTTAGTCAACAATCTCCCTTTTCATATTATCCAACCAATAATGATCATGAATATCTATATATATTTTTTTACTTCTAGGATGTATATAGAACATAGGGATATGAGCTTCATCCATCATTTCCTTATTTATTTCTAGAATAAATGGAACACATAGTCTTGTATGAAATTTAAGTTCACTATCTTGATCAATATTGAACTAGTAAAACTTTCCATCCATCACTACCACAAACTTCTTCTATAACATAGGATATTCTTTCTAATATTTTTTGATCTTTTCTAGTAATGATGATTGTGAAATCATTTGGGTTAGGGTTGACGATGTCCCTTCCCTTATAATTCCCATTTCCAACATTACTAGGTCATTAATCAGATGATTTCTTTTAATCCTCATCATGTATAGAACAACTTGGTATTTACTTCTTAATGCATCATCAACTTTTCTCTCTCTTCCGGGATGATAATTAATTGAACAATCATAGTCCTTAAGAAGTTCCAACCATTTCCATTGTCTCATGTTCAATTCATTTTGTGTGAAAATATACTTCAAACATTGATGGTCTGTGTATATATCACATTTCTCCCCATAAAGACAGTTCCTCCATATCTTCAGAGAAAAAAATGACGGCATACAAATCCAAGTCATGCATAGGATAGTTCTTATCATGATTCATCAACTATCTAGATGCCTAATCAATGAATTTTTCATTTGTCATGTGGATGAAACCCAGACCTTTTAGAGATGCGTCGCTAAAAATAAAAATTCCTTCTCCACTTGAGGGTAGATTTAACATGGGTGTGGGGACCAATCTCTTCTTCAGCTCTTGGAAACATTCCTCACACTTCTTTGTCCAGATGAACATGACCCCTTTTTGAGTTAACTTAGTTAAGGGATTAGAAGGCCATGAAATGTTTTTTTTACAAACATCTTATAATATATTTCTAATCCAAAGAAACTATGAATATCAGTTATTTTTATAGGATGAGGCCACTCCTCTACAACTTTTGTCTTTTTTGGATCAAATGTGATTCTTTCATTATTTATAATGTTCCCCATGAAAGGAACATGTTGTAACCAAAATTAAAATTTCTTGAACTTTCTAGAAAGGCTCTCCTTCCAAAGAGTTTGAAAAATCACCGTTATATGATCCTAATGCTCCTCATAACTTTTAGAATATATCATAATATCATTAATAAAAAATACCACAAAGTTATCAAGACTGTCCTTAAAGACTCTCTTCATCAAATCCCTAAAAATATCAGGTACATTAGTCAGTCTAAAGGGAATAACAACAAACTCATAATGCCCATATCTTGATTGGAAGTCAGTTTTTGAAATATCTTCTTTATTCACCCTCAATTGATGATAACCAGATCAAAGATAAATCATAGAGATGAATTGAGCCCCCCAAAGTTGGTCAAATAAGTCATCAATTTTTGGAAGAGGGTGTTTTTTCTTCATTGTGATCCCATTCAGTTATCTATAATCAATGCATAGTCGCATGGATCCATCATTCTTCTTTACAAAGAGAACATGTTGTCCCCAAGGAGACACACTAATTCAGATAAACCCCTTATAAAAAAGATCTTGGATTTATTTCTTTAATTCCTCCAGATCTACATTTTCCATCCTATACAGGGACTTTGATATAGGATGATATCCAAGTATGAGTTCAATGGAGAACTATTCCTCTCTTTCTGGGGGAGGTCTGGGTAACTATCAAGAAATTCTTCAATGTATTCCTAGATGATGGGGACATTTTCTACCATTATACTCTCATTTCATTCTTCTTCTTCACTGATCAAATCCATAAATAAGGATATAAGAGGTTCTTCAATACAAATATCTAGTTGATATATCTCTCCTTGGATTATAACCATTGTTTTTCCATACAAGACTACAGATATTTCCTTGCTTCTATATTTGATGTTAGCATTATAATTTGAGAGCATTTCCATCCTGAGTATAATGTTAAATTCCAGAATGGGAATGACAAATAGATTTTCGATAAGACTACACTCACTAAAGTAAATACTAGAGTTTCGCAACACTAACGATTCTTTGATAATCCCACAACGAGCCTTGACTGATAACTCTAATTTTAGAAATTTAGGGGATGATTAAAGATTCATTTCTAAATTGGAGGAAATAAAGGAATGAATAGAACCAGAATCAAATATAGTACTTGGTAGCTTTGAGAGAGCAACAAGAGTAACTTCCACCACATTATTCGGAGCTTCAACATCACCTGTCGTGATAGAAAAAGCAAAACCTTTCTCCCTGGGCCGTTTCTGAGGCTGATGATGGTTCCCCTCCCCTGCCCTCATATTTGGACAGTTATTGGAAAAGTTCTCAAGTTTTCCACACTTATCGGATTGGACATCAGGTAAGGACTGATCCATCTTCCCTTTTTCATTAGTGTTTGGTAGTTGAGTCTTCTCCATACTATGACAATTCCATGCGATATGTCCATCTCTTCCACACTTATAGAACTTACCGCTCCCGAGCAGGCGGTTCCCCGAATGCTTCTTACCACACTTATTACACTTGGGACGTTGCACTTTCTTGCCTCCTCTTCCCTGATAAAATTTACTTCCTAATATTGGATTAATTGAACTCTTCTTTTCATGGGGTTTATGAGACCACTGCATCTCACTGAACTGTA
The DNA here is from genome assembly GCA_963277665.1 of Viscum album. Lineage (NCBI taxonomy): Eukaryota > Viridiplantae > Streptophyta > Magnoliopsida > Santalales > Viscaceae > Viscum > Viscum album. The sequence goes on from OY728161.1 coordinate 1,838,843,073, forward strand.
GTTTGAACTTCATCACACTCTGTACAATCTTCTCATAGCTATCATAGTCTTGGTTGGCTAGATTCTTCCACAGATGAGGTCTCATTCCACTAAATAATCTATCAACCTTCCCACTAGAATCCATTATGAAGCTTGAGGTATAATGGTAAAGTCTAGTGAATTTCATCTCGTATCTTCCAATAGATTCATTCTCCTTCTACTTCAGCTCAACAAACTCCTTCTCCATTTTTGTTCCCATCGAACGAGGGAAATAATTTTTGAAGAAGATCCCTATGAACTCTTCCAAATCCAAACCTTCAACCTTCACTCTTGGCCTCATGTTTTTATTTAGTTCCCACCACTGATCAAATTCTCCCTCTAAGTGGTAAATAGCCAAGGTATCCTTCTCTTGTTCCGAACAGCTGAGCACATAACAAATATTCTCGATAGAGCTGATCCACTATTCAGCAAACAAGGGGTCGGTAAATCCACTCAAGGTTTGTGGTCATTGAAACCTAAAGTATTAAATAGATTTTTTTCCCTTCGCAGTGATATCTATCTCTCAGGCTGGTTTATGTTATTTCCCATAACTTTATTCAGTTGTTTCATCATCCACATGAAGGTTTCCATTCCAGATTTCATTAGAGGGCCACCAGTGCATGGTAAATTGCAGTCACCATTTGCATGGGTCCTCATACTTCCCACCATTTTCTAATAGAATAAATCCTTAGTGAGAAGCTTATATCATTTATGAATCTTTTAACGATAAAAGATTTTATAACTTAAAACTTCATGCTTAAACAATTAAATTTCTCTATAAATCCTTCATAATGATTTATAAAAAGATTATTATAAACCAAAAATATCCCCCATGAGTGTCTAAACAGAAGTGTAGAAAGGCCAGTTTTCATGTACCATGATACCCCAAGTGAAGCCTGAAACACATTTTCAACGTTTTCACTCCTAGGAACATATGTTCTAGAGCCACATCCACTTGTTCATATCCAGACAAGGATTTATTATTTCAGAAACCACATACTTGATATTTCAAGAAAATATCCAGGATGTTTTCCAATATTTAAACTTTTATATAGGGTTCTATCTAAAGTTTTCAGATCCTAGTTTCCATAAATAACTAAACTACCCTTTTATATCAACTATTGAATCCCACCATTTTATTACATAACTTTTTATTACATGTTATAAATAGAGTATCTTTAAAGTCTAGTGTCTTGGAAATCCTGAACAATATACATGAAAACAACATAAAAATTATTATAATACACTTTTAAGGCTTCATCATAAGTTCATCCTAAGTAAAAATACTTCATCTCATAACCTGGAGACATACATCGAAGGAAAGGGTGAGTAGAAGGCCCAGTAAAGAAAACACATGAAATAGTTAAATGCGATATTGAGATATATCAATAAGAACACGAGGGATATCCTAAATTAATGCTAAAGAGTCATATCATATAAATAATAACATGAATCATTAATTGAAAATTTTTCTATGAAATTTAATTTATAATTTCATGAACATATCACCAAGGTCAACCCCCAAGTTGTCAGAAAATTACCAAGGTTATTCACCAAGTTATCGTGAAACTTGTCATCTGTAGAGATTAAATTTTTTACCTAATTAATTGGAGTGATATAAGTTTGTACCATTAATAGGTATTTATTTTCAAGTGATCCACATATATCATAACCATATATTTAAAAAATGACCCAAATATAATAAAAGAAATGGTTTTCATGTCAAAATCACAATGTATAAAAAGTACTTAAAAACAAGGTCATTATATCAAATATAACCCATGGAAAGAGAGTGAGGGTTATATGTATGTAAATTATAGAATAAATTATATCAATTTTATGTCTTCATGAATACCTATATAAATGATATATGTTTGGGTATTCACAAAAATAAAATAAGGGAATTTCTTTAGAAAAAGAGAGAGAGATTTCGAGATGAAAATTCTGTAGCATAACGACTATACAACATGGTTTTAGAAAACATTGAAAATAGAGGGGAAAACGGTATACAACTCATAAATAACTCATAATAAATTATGGTTATAGAATAAAAATAAATAAGAAAATCATATAGATATTTGAATGACATACCACATGGAAAGGAAACTTGAAAGAAAAGAAAAGATGTGATTTCTTTTACGAAAAAACGTGGATTAAAATTCAGAAAAATTAGTTGATGAGAGTAGAAAGGGTCTCTGAACATTTGGAAATAAAATGGAATGAAATAAGGACATATAATAATATACCCCAAGATAAAAATATGGAAACTAGAAAACATAACATAAAGGAAGTGATGACTTAAAAGAGGAGGGTGAAAGGTTCCCTTACCTTGAAGAGTAACTTCAAAAGCTCAATGTTTGGGATGTTGGAGGGCTTGAGGGAACCTTTGGAGGACTCCTTATGAGGTAAAATACTAGATCTTAGTTTAGGATTAATTTTTAATTAAAGGATTAATATAATGGGTTGGTATTTATAGTAAAAGTGAAGGAATAATTTATTAATTTCCAAGGGACACCTCATCAGTGGTTTTTGAAAAACCATGGGCTTTACATTAGTATTTTCCCATGGTATTGGCCAATTGGGACAACTCATAACATATATTACTATTCAAAAGTTGACCAAAATTATTACATCATGATTATATAATTTTTAATGTCATAAATGAAACTGAAACTCAAAAATGTATTTTTACTATTCACCGAAAAACAAAACATTTGATAAAAATCTCATAAATTCACCGTAACCTAATATCGATGATCTAAATTTAAAAATGAAATCCATTTTATGAAAATATTTTTCTAATTATGATATATTTAATTTTTAATAAAAACACCATTCACCTGAAAAATATTAATATTAAACTAATAATTTCTGAAATTATTATTTACTTATATGCTATTATATCACATTACCAAACAAGAATCCTTAATTATATTTATACATTATTAAGTGAGGTTACTATTCTGAAATTATTATTTACTTATATGCTATTATATGGAAATTCTATAAATTCATCCTATATTTATTGTAACATTTGAAATCCTCAAATTTAACATAATAATAAATAAAAATTTTAGTTATAAAAAAGTATTACACAACGTAACTATGGTCTCGTTACATAGTCCCCTATAAAACGTACATAGGACATAAGTGTTAGGTGTTCATTGGTGACAGAATCTTGGGGCAGCTCAGACAACATTTCCCGAGTGGTGATCTCTATCAGTTTGAAATTCTCCCTTAATCAATTCTGTTCAAGAATCACATGTTTTAGTTCGGCTTGGGATTGGTCCAGAGAAAATCCCAGTGATGGAACCTACTTTCCAAGCTCCAAAATATCGGATTCATATAGCCCGATTCTACTCGATGAGGCCATCAACTCCTCTTTCTGTTTTAATTAACCATGATCATTTGTATTTATAAACAATAATCATAACATTAAGAGTATAGTTTCCAACAATCATATAATGGTAGAAACAAACAGTCTCATTTTATTTATACTCACTTCATTAATCAGATGATACAGTTTTTTTGAGCATAATATAACAAAAAAAATTTGGAAAAAATATTATTCAAAAGTTCAGGTCGTTACATTAATTCCACATAACACATAAGAACTTTATTCAGAATCAAATGCGTTTTTATGCTTAAAATTTATGTATAGAAAAAATTTATCAGTGTAATTATGTTTTATGATTTGAAGTGGTTTATTATAAAAAAATATCTATGTTTCTTACGAAAAAAAAATCCAAAACTAGATATCACAACTAAAATATTTAATTAAAATAAATGACTAAAAACTATTTTTAATTTTGAATAAATTTTTATCTAAATTATAAAAACCAAACACATGTTTTCTATTTTTATGTTAATATTTAAAATGCATAATTTTACACATTAAATCATTATTTTTAATAAATTTATTTATTTTTATTATATAATGATAAATTCAAAAAATTTACATTTTTAGTAAAAATAATATTTTTCATTATTCGCATAAAAAAATAAAATATTTTATTAAAATCTTAAACATTCACTCTAAAATATTTTTACATGTTGAATTAAAAAAGTGAGTTGAGTTTTTTAAATTAAAATTATAAAAATTATATATATTTATTTTAAATGAAAATATATAGTGAAAAAATACATTAATTAAAAACTAAATTTTAAAAATTTAAGTGCACTTAATCTAAATTTATGTTAATTTTTAATTAAATATAATATTTTTATTTTTTATAGGTTATAGTATTATTAAATTTTATTAATAATATTCATGAAATTTTTTGTGGGTCAATTTAGTTGGGTGTGGAAGTAGTTTGGTGCTGCATATGAAATAAGCTATATAAGGTTATATTAATTTAAAGGATCCAAAATCTTAGGTCGTTACACGAAGCATCTAAAAAATCCCCCAACTTTAAGGAAAATGGGTAAAGGTAAAAAATATACTCATGAAGATAATTGGATGGTGAAGAAGTTATATACATTGATAAATATATAGATCATAATTGAAGCAAGTATTGAGAAAGAACCTCAAGAAGGTGATGAAAATTCAAAAGAAGGATTATGGGTAGAATATTGAGTAAAATAAAGATTTTATGTAAAGGTAAACCAAAATTATTGATGAAATCAAAAATTCAAAGTTTAATGTTAATTATAATTATTTTTTTTTTAAATTTCTTGATGTTAAATTGGTTGTCATATAATATTAACTGAGTAAGTTAAAATAAAAAACTCTTATAGTTAAGATACATTATAGAGGGAGAAATAAGACTTAAAAAATTTATTTATATCTACGATGGATTATCAATAATAAATGAGATTAATAGTATATGAAATTTTGTTAAAATAATACCGGAAACTCCCTAAGAAGTTAAATCTATTTTTACTATTAACGGGGGTCATGAATCAAAATTTAGAAAATGTTGGGAAAGAAAAAAAGATTATAACCACTCTTATACATGTAATGATGTGAGATAAAAAATAAAAAACAACATAGTTGAAGGACAAGAAAGTCCATGATCGATTTTTATAAAAAAAGTATGAATCCATAATAAAAAATTATATATATAACTATAACTATAACACAATATTCATACTTCATGGATATTGTTGGTGTTGTGGAATCTTTGTACATAAAACCAATACACAGACACATATATAATTTCTATATCTAAATGAATACCTGAATCAAGGGGGGTGAGTTTCTAAGTTAAAAAGGATAAATCTATTGAAAAGAAGAAGGATATGAATAAATGTTTATGATGTTTTCCTATCTAAAAAAGTTTGATATTTTGGAAGAACTTTGTAGAAGATGTGATAAACCAAGGAATTGTGGTAATAAGTGAATGGAATATATTATTTGATAGTTCTCTTATAAAGGAAATTAAGAGAGGAATACCAAGGATCCTTGATAGTGGGTGTTGTTGACACATGAGTAGAGTCACCAAAATATTAAAGAATATATAAGAACATTATGGAGTAATAGTTACATTTATAATGATATGTTTTTGAGAATCAAAGGTGTAAGAATAAATGAGATTGATCCAAAATGAATAAAATATAAAAATGTGTTATTTTTGAAAGGGGTGAATTATATATTGATTAATGTCAACCAATTGAGTGATGACGGAAAATAATTCTATTTTTTAAATAACTTGTGAATTGTAAAAAGTCTTAGATATGGAAGAGTTATTATAATAGGTTAAAGAAAAATTTGTAAATTGTTTTAAATTAGTTATATATTAAACTCATGTTACTTGAGTACCAAATATGAAAATAACATATATCATAAAATAATTAGACATGTAGTACGAAAGAACATATTTATTATTTCTCAACATTAATGGGTGATTGACCTATAAAAACATAAAATATAAAAAGAAGTTGTATTTAAAACATTCCAAAAGGTTAAGATAGATAAAGGGACACATAAAAAAGAATATATTTAGTCTACATGACCGTTATAGATCCTATATTCTGATGTGTATGGTTCTATGAGAAACAAGTCAACAAAGGGCAATATTTATATCATAAAATTAATCAATTAATACACTCATGTGACTATTTTTTTTCTTTTTGAAGCATAAATAAGTGGCTATTCAGTTTTTTACAAAATCTAGAAGATAATTTGAAAATGATTTTCATGTCTACATAATTAATGTGATGTATGAAATTGGAAAATAAAATTCTTGAAATGAGTTTTAAATATACTCATAAAATCACGGTATAAAGAATTAATGTATCACCTGATATACTACTCAACAAAACAGTGTCAATGTGAGGAAGAATAAAATCCTTGATAACATGGGAAGAACTATATTAGCTAAAAATATGTGGTTAATGTTATTTTGGAGAGAATCATCATTCACAACTATCCATATTCAAAATAGTTTTTTATTGAGACCAAAAACCCATAAGATACCATAAGATATTTTTTTTATAACTTAAGACCAATTATAAAATAATTAAAAGTATTTTGAATCCCTTATTACATGAAAATAAATAATAAAAATATGGTAATGTTTAAAGAAAAAGTATAGGAAGGGATATTCATGAAATATCATTATAATTGAAGTAGTTACAAATTCTAGATAAAAAATAAATATAAGTTGGTAGAATGTTCATATGTCAAAATCATTGAAAATAAGTACAAAAAAAATGTGTTTTTTGAGCATAAATTTTAAAACTACGAAGCTAAAAACATACATATTTCTAAAAAATAGATTATTGATCAATCTAGAAATGAGTAAGTTGTTGTTCATGTTGACTCATATGAGACTAGTGATAAAGAAGCTAATGAAAATAAGAGTATGGAGAAGAAAATATTGAATAATAATAATGAATCATACAATATTATTATCCAACAATATTCTCTTTTATAAACTCTAATGTGGTTAATACTTAGTTACCAAGCTACTCTTATCTCTCAATTTGAACCTCAAACTATTTCTTAGGTTATAAACCATGAAGAATCGATTGTTGTTATGAATGAGGTAATTGATAAAATTGAATAGAACTCCACTTAAGAGCTATTTTCAATTGTACTTATATCTCTCTCGTTTTGTATTTAGGATCTTAAACACAAAATTATGCATCTAATGATTTCATTAGAGTGTGTGAATGTTCCATTTATAAGGTTAAATGTATTTATATTAATGAAACAAATGAAGTAATCTTGTTTAAATTAAATATATTACCAAATTCTTAATAGATGTGATGAAACCATATAATTATTATTCAAAGGTAAAATGAAGTATTGGAACGAATTTAACGACCACAGTGAAACACTCAATTCTACAAAAGTATTTGGAAAACCTGTGAAAATCCATCAACCTATCGATGGTGATGGATTGAGCCACCATTTTATAAGGATACCACTAGATACCTAATGAATTTAGACAGATATAGACAACCTACATGTGTATCATTGTCTAGATGATGGGAACATTTGCCTGGACAGTAGAACCGATCCATTATGTAAATGTCTTATTATTGTTAGAACTTACAGATCTAAAATTTCAATTGATGAGCCTTAACGACTCTGAAGAATTAAGATCATTCCTAGGCCTGTTTTTCGATATATGTGGAGAGTATTTTTTGGTTGGAAGAGAAAACCAAAAATTACAACAACTACTCGATCAAATAAAATATTACATCATACTAAATATCTAGTGATATGAAAGATTCCTCATTAAGAGAAAATTTAGTTTTTCTATCTCAAAGGCTCGCATCTAATTTACTCTATATCTCCAATAATTTTCACCTATCTATATTTATATATGGGGGAAAAAATTTGTAACATATTTTATCCAAGAGAATATGTCATCTTCTCATGTACCTTCTATAATAGGTTTCTTACTAGAACAATAAAAAAGTTAGGGAGACGAGTTCTTACTGGAAATAAAGTAAGGGTGGTTTATTTCATACATGAAACATGAAAAATAAAGGGAGTATTTGGTTTAATAATATATATTATGATCAAAGGATTAATTACACGAACCTCTTAATTTATGGGGGAGACATATGAGATCACACCATGCTATGTAAAAATATTCCATCAAATCTCTCACTCTCCCTCCTTTATTTTTTTTTAAAAATTTAGGGATGAAACCTATTTTTATTATGAAAGTAAAGACTTATTTCAATCTAGGTAGAGGAAGACCCATTACATAGCATGAAGGCCTGAGGCCAAGTGGCCCATGAGTTTTCCCTAAAGGCCCAATACAACATCATGCCTACATCATTATGCTTGCATCCCTAGAACCACGCCATGTCTGTGTCACCACCTACGTCACCGCCTACACCATAAATCCCCCAAGGAGCTTTCAAAATTCAAAACCCATTATTTTGGATAAGGGATTATGAGGTTTACCACTCTGGTGCCTCCTGAACTACATATCTCCTTTAATTATTATTTACATTACATTTTATATTTAAAACAGTTAAATCAAATTACATAAATAAACCTATATTATATAATCATGTTTATATGATCAAATTTATCACTTAATTTTATTAATTATTTTTTTATTTAACTCATTTAGTTAATTAAATTAATATTCTCAAAATCTTTTTCCTCTATGATTTCTAAATAAAATCAAGATATTAACTATTTCAATTAATTTGGATTGATTTGTATGAACCAATCTTCAATTTTTTGTTTAGATATTCATTATTCATAGATTATTTAATGATATTTTAATTTTTAATTTACACTACACTTTTTTTGTCTTATTATTTATATTTAATGGAAATTCACACCCTCATTCCATATTATCATAGGTTAATAGTTCCATGAACTAAAAATAAGAATATAATATGAAACATAAAGATTTTTATAAAAATAAAAATTGAAATTTAACACCACCAGGAATAATAAAATTCTGGTTTTATGGGGTATTCTCAGATAGACGGAGTTGTAATTTTTTACTAGTTTTTAGACCTGATACTATTAGAATGTTTTTGGAAGTTATAGTGCATTGAAAATAAAAAATATACCAAATATATGTGATGTACACCTTCTTTAATGGTGACAATGATAGAGTAATTTTCATAGAATGACCTCTGGGTTTTATCCTCTATATTGAAAGGAGCATATTATTCAAGTTATAAAATTGTTATAAGGATTAAATCCAACTCTTATATATTTTCATACCAAGATGGATGTATTCTTGAGAAGTATGAATTTTTAAAAAGGAAAAATTTGATAGTAATTTTTAAGTTAAGGGAATGTTTATAATTACTCTAATTTTCATAGTATATCTGGATGAAATTGGTTTTCCAGGTTATAAATATCAACTCTATGGATAATTTTTTATGAAAATAAAGAGTCACTTGAATATGTTATGATAGGTAAAATTTCATACTTTATGTAAATAAGAATCATTCAAGGAATTGATTATATTTTCTTATCTTAATAAAAATACTCAAAAAAATGGATGAATTGGTTTATAATGGAATAATGAAAACAAATTTCCACTCATATAGCTATTAGAACTAAATTAAATAAAGATTTGGATAGAAATAATTTGAATCAAAAGTAATAAAGAGAACAAATTGGAATCATTTTACACTTGAAAACTTACAAACCGAACATAGTATTTTATGTGACACTATGTGCTAGATTACAAATAAATAAAAAGGAATATCATATGCTACTAACCAATATAATACTAACATGCATCAGTAATACAATGAATTTTTTCATGTAGTACATACAAGGATTTATAGATACTAAATACAAAAGGGATTATATTTATACGAATTTTACTTCATGTGGAACATTATTTCTTGATAAAATTTGTGTAACATAGAATAAAATAATAAAACTTCAATGGAATTAAGAACAAATAAATCTAAATACAAAACATCCATACATGCCTACGCTCAAATGATAAGGATATAAGTTCAAATAGATGATTTGAGAGTTGAATTTGAGAAGCGTCTATGAATTTCCAATGATAGTAAATGTTCTATAGATATTTACAAGAATGAAGCTCAATATTATGTATTGGAGCACATTGATGTTAGATATCGTTTTATTAAAGAGAAGGTGGATAAATTTGATGTGAATCTTGAGTTTTTTGGGACTGATGAACGAGTTGGAGAAATTTTTTCCAAATAAATTCAAAAGGATAGGTTTTATATCATAATATTGAAATATTATATTTACGCTTCCCCGATCACTTAACAATGTGTGGAATGTAACCCCCATAATGCTTTGGAATAGAAAACTGACACAAATTTGATTTTTCAGATTGGGAGAAAAATGTCTAAGCAGGGGTGTGTACTTATTTCTTTTATCTAGATCTACAGTTTTTATAATAAGGGAGATCATTTGTAGTGAGTTTAAGAGATTATAAAGAAAATCATTTGATTCACCCAACCAAAAGTATCTTGTCACATTGATATGGAATTATATAAACAACAATAAGTTATCCTAGGGTGTAGTTTCAAGATAAACATCATTTGATATACAATATAATTTCATTATTCTTTAGTGAGTTTAATAAAATTAGTGATGAGTTTGAGTAGCTTGAGGAGAGTAGAATTGGGTTGACAAAAAATAAAATGGGGGAGATTGAAATCCCCCTTTTAATTGTGGAAGGTTATTTTATTTTTTTGGTCAACCTAATTATAATATATATAGAAAATATTTTTTAGTATGTTTGGAGTGTTTTTAGGAACTTTAGAGATGGTCTATATTGAAATGGAAATGAATATATGATTTTACGAAGGAGTTTGGAATTCTATGTCTGTCACTGAAAAATGTACAAGTCATTCCATGTAAGATTCATTTAAGTGGTGTATAGATTTAATTTCTTATTTTTTGTATGAATGAATTGGATTATGTAAATAAGTCATTGAATAATTATATGTGAAATATATGAGTCATTTTCCATTGTGTATGTGTCATCAATCTCTATATATGAGTGCTTTTATATTATGTATGGGTCATCTAACTCTATGTGTGTGTCATGAGGATGTTTTTCTTGATTCATGTCTTATAAATTAATTGATATTTTTATAAATTGAAAAATATGTTTCTATAATTTATTTTTGCAGAAAAAATCAATTTTGATAAATAGAAATATGATATAAAGTGATTAAATCATCATAAATGAATTGTGATTCAATTAGAATGAAGAATCCATGATCCTCACCTCATAAAGAAAAATATCATAGTTGTAAAAAAATATTTGTGAAAAAATTAATTTTTTTATTCATTTTAAAAAGTAATTTATATATAATAGTGATAATGCTCCATAGTTCCTCATTTTTTAAAATCACAAGATAATCAAGATATAGTGCTGGTTGAGATTTCTAAAAGTATAATTTTTTTGAAGCTACGTTTTAAAAATTTGTTGTACCATAAATATAGTTATTATATGAATTTTTATATATAAAAGTTAAAAGAGTTTTGTTGAGTTTTTATACAGATAAAAAAGTTTAATCTTATTGAGTTTTAGTTATTTTATTCAAACCTTATGTCATAAGAAGTTTGAAAGAAAACCTCATTTATGTAACTTGACAAGGATATCTTGTCCACATTGGGAATGTTTTTGAGTGGAACACACTCTATCATGTGGAACCAAAATTTGTTATTTTGTGATAATGCATTTTAATTTTTGGCTTAAAAGTATTATTATTTTTTGATATTTTTATACTTATTTTGAAGTGTGTTCTTTAATTATATTCTTCGGAGAACCTTTGACTTTACTCAAGCTATTGAAATTTTTAAGTTTAATAACAATTAAATATTACTACTATACACTGTTCATAGTATTTAGATAAAAAAATATTTCAAAGAACAAAAAGAAGTGAGAAAGGAAAACTTAAGCCAAGGTTGCGTGTAATATGAAAACTAGTTTTTAAGCAAGCTTAAAATTTTCATTCAATAAGTTGATTAAGAAGAATGTACTCAATTGTTTTTCACTTAGTGACAAAGGGACGGTTATTGGTTAATCTCCTAGTTGTTTATAGTTGTATTTCTTAAAGACGTGTGTTTGAGTTCTTCTGCATTCTATCTACTGGATCGAAGAGAAAGATCACTCATTAGTTTTTGAAGCAACCTACATCTACTGATGGTATTTATTCGGTGGGGGAATTTGTTCTCTTTTGAAATTTTGTGAGACAATGGTCTCTATGGTAAGAAGTAAATGTGATAGGAATCCAGGGTTGTGGCCCAATATATAAACCAAACACTTGTAATTGAAAATTATATTCTACTGAAAAATATATATACTTGGATAAAAACTATCTAAAGAAAGGTTTGGTCTATTATATTGAAGTTAAACCTTACCCAAATTTTTACGTGACTTGATCTTTTTTATATTCATCATTCATGGTACAATTATATCATTAAATACTCAATAGGGTGAATAAAATATTAACTTATTCTAGAGGTCACATTATACAAAATAAATAAATTGTAAAATGGTAGACTACACCGACCCACCCCCCCTCAGTGTAGTTATTGGATCCATTGGTACTAATAGATGTTGAAACATCAGTCAATGAGAGAATACATACTTTCAAAGATAAAATAATAAAATTTAATACTCGGTATCGATTAGTTATACTTGATGTGGTATTTCAATTATTATTATTAGGGGGTATTGTTTTATTTGACATAAAATAATAACATGAAATGTTATTTTAGTGAGATAAATTAACCATAAGACCAATGATGTTTAGAGACAATATAATCCCAACTAGCGAGGATGATTAAGAGATAAATTTAATTAAAGGGGAAAAATTTCCAAATTATGTGGAGGCGTTTCCATATGTTTTACCTTAAAAGGATTTATAATTACCCCTTAACATGAGAATGAATTTATTATAGAGTTATAGTAAAGATTTTATCTGATTTATATGAAAACTTATTGGAAAACGGCTTCATATTTGCAAGAGTTTAAATTCAGAATGGTGATCTATTATTGATGGGATTCATCTAATACAATATGTATCCTTTTGATTCTATAATACTGTTTGACAAGAAAAGGGATAATGGTTTATATTTTTGTGTGGATTATCTAAGTATAAACTAGAAGGTGATATAGAACTGTGATCACCTCCCAAGGACAAAGAATTATTCAACAAGTTGAAGGGAGATGAATGTAACACAAAATTTCCCCACAATATGGATATCATCAGATGAAGGTGAAGGAGGGGGATGTTTAATAAACCACCATTAGGTTTCCTTATTAATTGTTTGAGTTTATTCTTATACCTTTACAACTAATTATTTCCCCATCCATATTCTAGGGTCCAGTAAAATTAATTATTTGAGAGTTATTAAACTACTTCATAGTGATATTCATTGGTGGTATCCCATGGTTTTAAATATTATTAGAGGACGATATTGAGAACATAAGGGTTGAATTAGAGATCCTTTGAATCTACAAAATATATATAATTTTTCAATGAATATGTTCTAGAAATGGAAAGAGGATTTTCTTTAGAATATCATGTATCATATTTGTGATACTGTTAATCCATAGAATAATAAGGTTGTTGTTTCTTAGGTTTCATCCAAGAATGTCACGGTGATGTGTTTTTTTCAATGACTCACATATTATTTTTGGATGTTAAACTCTTATTTCTTAGGGATCACAACACCTTTTATAGCTCTAAATAATAAGGAATAAGATTAAATATAGATGTATAAGAGTTAAGAGACTTTTTTAAACCTAGTAAATACTATTTTCTATATCCCTATCCTTTATTTTTATAGATAATTCATTTTTGGGGTATATTATTTTTCATCTTGGTTTTGGTTTTGTGTTAATGTAAGAGTAGACAATGATCTATTATGAGACTATAAAATTGTTTCTTATATGCCTCCATACCCATGGAGTTTTGAGTTGGTTCTGGCTTTCTTTCTAATGGTAGATAAGCGTTGGGACAACCCCGTGACACTTTGGGTTTTACATTAGTTAAAATAATGGGTTTTATGATTTCACATTAGGGTTTTTTATTCCACATTTGAGACTCTCTTAAATATTTAAGTCATTTTCTTTAATACTTATCATTAATAGTATTAATACATGTTACCACCGTATAGATGGTTAATCAATACCATATATCTTACTAGATGGTAATGATAGGATTTAATGAAATATAGGGAGGTGAATAATTTATCATTGTCCTTGGAGGTGGTAGGTGTTGTGGGGGTGGTATCTGACCCATTAGAGGGACTTCTTCTGTATCACTATAAAGTAAATCAATACCAATGTTATTCGAATACTCTTAACGGTACATGTCCGACATTTTAAAATAGTGTGAAAAGACTGATGTTATAGTTTTTATAATATATATTTAATGAATAAAATTATTAATTTTAAAATATTATTTGAACTTATAAATCATATTTCAAATATTTATACAACAAAATTTAATTTTTTTTAACAAAAAAAAATTCGGTACTTTTTTAATTTAGTGTTTTATAGTGAAATTCTGTTTTCTATATCTCTAATATCCACCAAAAATATAATTATTTTTTTATAAAACAATTTATTATAGAAAAATTATTATCTATCATAATATTATCTTGTATATAAATTTTTAAACTTATAAACATGTTTTTTCAAAAAACTATTATTTGTGTTATGTTCACTAATAATAAAATTAAGTTTTCAATCTCTTAGAAATTTTATATAAGAAAATGTTATAAAAATATAAAATCATAACGAATATTTTTTTTAAGAGGCACAATTTTAATTTTTTAATTAAGATTAATTACAAATGTTTAAAAGTAATTTCTAAGGTAAAACTAAATTAGGGTAAATGATAAAAAGTTAAAATAAAAATCCCTAAAACACTCAATGTTTTATCCAAAAGGACTTGTTTAGTCGATTTTATACCCAAACTAAATTTTCATTCCACTTTTTTCCATTATTTTTCAATTTATAATTTTTAATAATATTACATCATTGAAAATGTAATTGTTACTTCCTGAACCACCATTCAATTCACGTATAAAAAGGCAACACTTCCACCACTTAAAGAGTCTCATATCCATATAATTTCATATAGAAAATATTCCACTTCTATCCAAATATTACCCTCTATTACTTCCATAATATTATGGTCACCTTCATATTTCTAAAGGCCTTTATTTTCTATGAGTTTTCATAGAGAATACTCAAGATTTTAATATGAGTTTTACTTCCACTTACACTTTATCTTTAAAATTATCATTTTAGATCATCTATCACATATTAAATATAATTAAATTATTATTATTATTATATTTAAACTTATTTATTTTAATTAGAATAAAATTATTTAATCATTTCCATCCACTGAGAAAACAAAATAACATAGATTTTTTGTATGTGTATACCACCACCTCTACAAAGTGATGCTGTTAATTTTTCATCAGTACCTATCAAGGATGGTATTGAAGATTAATTTTATGAATAAATATTTTTCTATGTAAAATATAAAATTTTCAAAATATTATTTTTCATATTCCATCATTCTATCCATTTATTTAGAAATGTGATCGTTGATCTTGTATACGGCTGGCTACCGCCTCCATGAATGATGAATTTCATTTTTCATCACCACCCGTAATTGATAGTTCCTTGAATGGATTTAATGGGGATATATGATATTTATTAACTATTTAAGCATCTATATATGTCACATTATCATTATCTGTTTAAACCCCTTACTTATTTAATCATTATAATATGTTACTATTTGGGTTGATTTAATGGCCTATTTAAACGACGTTATAACGACTGTGTCATAAATTATTATGGGATGTAATATAGTGTTAATATATTGTATTAATGATATATTTATTATATTATAATGGGTTTTTAATTTCTTGTTAACATTTAAAATATTTATTAATATATCATCTTTTGATCATAAAACCCATTGAAAACTAGTTTATCAAATTTTCCATTTTCACAATCCGTATTCATGTCTTTCACTTATTGAAAACAGGACATAACAAATCATTAAAAACAATTATTATTACATATTAATTAATCTTATAATTATGATATTAAAATAACTTAGTTATACTTGATCCTATCTTCTTGATGTTTTTAGGGAATATGCAATTGAATTTTCAAACACCTGATAATGAAAACAAACTATAATCAATTAATATATTTTTAGTATATGGTTGTAAAATAATTATAAAATGTGTGATATTTTATATTAAGATCATGCGATAAGTTATAAAGATATTTATTTTAATATTACAGGAGTTTATAGCGTGATCAAGTAAGTGGTAACACAATGTTAGTGATTTTCAACTCAATTTATATTCCCCAAGAAATTGTTTGTATAATACACCTATTTTTATTTAAGTTTTACATAAACTACCTATTTGATATATTATATCATGAATTTATTATTTATTCATGTTATTTAAAATTCAATTTAATTTACTATATTATTTAAGAGTTTTTATTTAAATTATAGTCAAGTTAGGAGGATTTATTTTCAACTTCATTCTAAAAATCATGATCTCTCAAATGTGATAATTCATATAAGAAATTTTTATTCCCATTAATTATAAAGAATATTTCATTTTATTATCCTTTGTAAATCATTGAAGAACATGGATATATCATTAGAAAATTTTAATTTGGATGTTTGAAAATATTTTAAGTTATGTTGTTTTCAACAAAGTTATTTTTAAAACATAATTTTCACCCATGTTTTTATCTTTAATTTCACATTTTTTAGATACTGTTTTATTTTCTTTAAAAAAATCATGAAAGTAAATTTTCAATTTCAATGAATTTATTTATAAATTATTTAGAATAAAATCTTTTGACATTTTCCATATGGGTCATTTTAAAAATAAAAGAATTTCTTTTAAATATTTACATGTGAACAGATCTTTCTGAGAAATTTATCAATTTATTTGAAACTTCCTATCTACATTTTATAGATTTCTAAAAGAAATTATTCTTATTCTTGTTTTTCAAATTTTTTCTTTTAATTTCTTTTGAGATCAAGTATATTTCTTATTTTTCAAATGTAATTTTTCCAAATGCTTCATAAAAGTGATTTTTATCCATGCCCACTTACTTTGACATATCTTTTACTTGTTAAATGATATTATTCAAAAAATACCATCCATAATATTTTTATGGTTGAATTATCTAATGTTGTTTCCATCAATGAGATTATTTTTCACTACCTTTGTTTTTCCCAATCATCTAATGTCTATTAACATTATTTTCGTCCAATTATTTTTGATTGTGAATACCCTATTCTTGATTACATTGATAGAAGTGTGATCATCTAGTTACTTATACATTTATTTATTGAAGAAATTTTTGATTAAAATTTAGATCTATTATCAATATAGCGTGAAAAATAATTACTATATTATTATAATGGTATTCACATATAATTTTTCTTGATATCATCATATACCCATTTTACCTTGTGTTTATCATGTTATGTTTAATTATGTAATTATGTTCTCTTTAAGTGATTAAATTTTAAAAGTATTTGAAACCCATATAATTATCCTAGATATTTATCAAATGATTAATGATTGAATTTATTTGGAACAAATATATATGGATGATGAAAAGTGAGGTCCTATATCATCGTCCAATACACCATTTTAAGATTTATATCTCCAAATATAAGGGTGTAAAGTGTTGAAATATCACTTATTCACAATATCAATGATGAAAATTTTTTATTCAGAATATGAAGTGTGAAATTTTTTTCGTTAAAAACCTGGGTCATGGAGATTTTTTGTGTTTAAAACATGAATTTTGAGATTTTTTTTCATATAATGGAACATGGAGGTTTTTCTTGTTCACAAGGTTATAATTTCTCTTACTTATGTCTGATCCAATGTTCTTTATTATACTAGGTCTCAATGTAATGTTACATTTAGAATCCAAATTCTTATGATATTTCTCCATGGATTTGGTTTATTATAATTTTATTTCACACTGGTTTTCCATGTTATATGTTTTTCATTGAGTTTTCTTGTCATTTTATCATTGACTGTGAAAAATTCTTATTGTTCTAGGTTATTTTATTGAGATATTATTCCACTCATTAGGGTTTATAATATTATTATTATATAATCATTGTTATTTTTATAATTATTTACTTACTATATGTTCGATCTCACCCCATTATTTTTGTTTTCTTTCTCTAGTTTATAAATACATTATAACATTGGACATGTATAAAAAGTGGATCTAATGTGGTTTTGAATGCATATAAATGTTCAAAAGTATCATAAAATAATTATCATATGAATATAATCCTTATATTCACTAAAACTTTCATTCTTAGGATCATGATATGATTAGCGAGTTTTACTTTTTATCTTATAGTAATATTGTAAAATAAATATAGGTTCATCTCATTTTGTATCAAAGATAATTTTTAAAGAATGTGTTTTGAGTACTAAATATGGGAGTGTGGTTTTGGTGTCCCTAAATGAGGCCCAAATATGGACATACACTTAATTCTTTTTGGTAACTAGGAGATGAAAGAGGATTGGGTTTTATAGAGAATATGGTACAATTGAAGATATATTTCATGGGGAATATAAAACAATAAGGAAGGGTCCCCCAAATTATATGAACTAGTGAGGATGGATTTTCAAGGAGAATACTCCCAATGAGGATATGTTTCATTAAGAATATTTCCCTATAAGGAATGATTATATAGAGAGTATGGACCATTAAAGATATAGTTTCATAGGGAATGTGGCCCGGTGAGGATGGGTTTCTTAGGGAATATAAGTTAGCAATGAAGGATTTCATGAGGAATATAGACTAGGGAGAATAGATTTTCTTAGGGAATATGGTCTAGTGAGGATGAGTTTTCCTAAGGAATATGAACTAGGGAATATTAGGTTTCATGGGGAATATAGCCTCAATGGACAAGGTTGTGGGTATCATCTAGTAGGAGGCCCATATATGGATGGTTTTGTGTTCTCTATGAACATGATCAAGCTTCATAGATACAATCAAAAAATTAGTATAAGGGATAGTAACAATATAGGGATTGAACCTCTAATAGTCTTCATTCATATCTTGCTATAATCAAAATCAAGACCTATGTAGTTCATGGTACATAATTTAAGGTCATGTGGAAGGACTGGTCCATGTTGTTTGACGTCATACTGTAAGGATTTTCATTCCATGAAAGGTGGAAATATATTGAGCGAGGCATACACATTTTTTTTACCTAATCTAGTTTATCTTGGAGGATGAGTAATGAAAATTCATGTTTTAGAGATTAGGCTTTTTTGGAGGCCCATTTGGATGATCCTAACTCATGGAGTTGAGTATGGATTAGATCATTAATTACATTTACATTTGGTATTACACCTAGTAGGAGGTCCATATAGATCCTTATCTCATTGAGTGGATGAAAGGGGGCCATTGGATGTCAAGAACTACATGATGCTCAATATAGGACAACTAGTATGATAATCTAGAACCAAATAAGGTTCCACATGAATCCTTATGATATAGAACCTCATTATCAAGGTAATATAAGATTTTCAACACCTTAAGGTACCAATTAGTTTTGGAATGAAACTTTTAAAGACCCATTATTAAATGATTAAATTATTGATATGGTATATACTGATGTTAAAATCTAAACCATGTATCTTAAGAGTTTGTATCAAAGTCATTGGTTTCTCCACACCCATAGTATGGGACCTGGGAAAAGTGATTACAAGGAATGGGGGCCTGGGAGAAGTCCCTCCATAGTATAGGGACCTGGTCAAAGTGGTGCCTAGGTATATGACCTTGGTGAAGTGAGTCCTAGGTTTTTCTACTTGGGAGAATTGGTGGCCAATTATTGGGACCTCGGTGAATTGGAACCTAAGAATTTTGACCTTGGGGAAGTGTCACCCTAATTTGAGAATGAGGTGCAGTGACTTCTAAGTATAAGGATTGGGTGAAGGGACTCTAAGGTATGGGTTCTCATGCGAATGTGAGCCTGTGTGTGGATGTATGGGTGATTGTTTCCCTAGTATAGGCTTATTAGAGTTACATGGGAGTATGTAACCCTAGTTTTCTACCTTAGGGGTAGGCTGGTCATGTTGTTATATAGTCTAGTAAAACCAAATTGAATCCTTTACTTTTTATTTCACATAATATAATGAAATATTTATTTCATGAAGGATTAAAGGTTAATCATTCATATGATATAATTAACATCAGAAGCCTCAGGTATATTTATATATATTATGGAGTCAGATCATAGAGGATAGTCACATAGATAACTTGGTCATCTATGGATGTGAGGAAAAGAAATGACATGCCTACGCATATAGGTGGGACATGAAAATAACATGGGTAAATGTGGATGTTTTGAATGTGAATTGAGTTGTAAAAATGGTTGGGGTCCACATATAAGTGAGTTTCTAGAATCTAACTAGGTGGAGAGGTGTGTAAAGACATGAATGTTTTCATGTATTTTTTTAAATTATATGGAAATATTATGAGTCTGCAAAAATTGACGGTGTGTGATTTAGAGGTATAGAGTGCTCGGAATAAATTTCTGAACTTTGTTTAGGTATGTTCAGTAAAAATGTGAGTAGGTTTTTGTAAATTTTGAACTGGTGCTTGGAATTGAAATCCGAGGGCACCATTAAACTCACAGTTCCAATATTTTCCTAAGTATAACTTCACATCAACTACAGTAGGTCTAGGGTGAAAGTTAGTTTTCATGCTTTTCGTAGGTGTGTTAAAAGAATGAAAATAAAATAAAATATCTTTATTTTATTTTTCTTTGTGAAACCTCCCATTTGAATTTAGTGGTGGGGACCACATAACCCCTTGAACTCCCTCTTTAATGTGGAGTTAACACTTGGACTCCTCCCAATTTATTGTGCCAACTTCATCTTAATTAATGAGAAAACATTTAATTGTTTAATTAATAAACTTACCATATTAAGTTTCCTCCTCATTTCCTATGGGGGAATTTGGGTTGGAAAAGGAGAGGAGTTTTTGGGAGAAATTTTAGAGGATCATCTTCTTCAATGAATAACACTGATGAAGCATTGTCGTGCGCACTCTGAAAAATATTTCTAACTAAGGGAAGCATAGGGGATGACCTAGGTTGTTCTATTGAAGAGATTTTGTGGTTAATAAATCACTACTTATAATTCAATTTTTTTTATATTTTTATTATTTATAAAACAAAAATAATTGAAATTTTTATTTATGATATGATAATTCAAGAGAAAAAAAATTAAACATGCAATGCATAATGCAGATAGAATGAATGCAGACAAAACGATGTTTGACAGAAATTAGATCTTCCAAATACATTATCCAGAATGAACCTTCATCGCCTCTTTGTTAGCTTAAAATCTACTTAATGATCATGCTCAATCGTATGCATGAGTATACTATTCTACCTATGGGTGTGGATATATAATGCACTCAACGATCACCGAGAGACCGCACATTCACCTCCTCGATCGAGGGAGAATATTGTAGAAGAGAAAGCTAAGCCTCGGGTGGAAAGTGGAGACACAAAGGCACATTTCTCACTAACACCCCCTCGGTCTAACTCTAATAAAAAAATAAACATAAAAAAATGAATCTATAATGACTTGGGTTCAATACCGGACTGATCCCCCAGGAAGTTCCTCGGGTTAGTTACTCATGATCACGAGTATAAGAGATCACAGTGGAGAAGGATGGGGTGAAAAAAAAGATAAAAGAAATGAGAATGAGATGAAGAAGATAAAAAAATATTAAAAATTCATAATACTATTAAAATGGAAAGAAGTTACAAAACAAGGGAAAGTGACCACACAAAAGTGCCAATTCTTTGAGAAGGGGTAATGATACATATTTATAGGGAGAGGAGGTGAATAATTCTCACTCAAAACATTTAATCCGACATTTTCCACGTGTATGTGACATTAAATGACATAATATGTAATAGGTGTCTTCATAAATGTTGTTCCCAAATGACTCCTCCATTCACCCTCTAAATATGAGATTTATTAGCCTTCAGATGTAGGAGTTATGACCGATTTAATCCGAGACATTTAATCTGTCCATTTAACTGGAGAAATTCAAATTATTCAACTTCTCAAGCCATTACGACTTTCAAACCTATCGATTTAATCCTTACATCCTTGATAAATGTTGTTCCAAATATAATTCTTCGTCCCTCCACAAAATATTATCCATTTTGGATGAATTTTCACAATTTTATGAATTAATTACCCAATAGAACCGTTTCTGCCTCGTGAGACGTTTCATCTTTCACATGTTTGATCCATTCCATTAATGCCTTAATGATCATAATTTGACTTGAAACTCATCCTTTAGGCGCCTTATTTAATACTAGTTAATTTCAAGTTGGAATCAATGAATTTGAAGGTGTGTACGCTGAGTTATTCTTTCGTTACTTCGGTGGGTCTTATTCTGTCCGCCCGAGAAAATCATAAAATTCATTGATTTGTCAAGCCATTTAGATGGACGAATAGCTCCAAATTTGGACACATATTTTATGATAAATTTCAAAAATACCCCTATGATAAAAATCTATCTAAAATCCAGAATTAACCACTTTTTTTCATTAAAGCTCAAATTACCACTATAACCTAAAAATGTGACAATTACCCATATAATAACACTATGGTGGGATTATAAACAATTGTTTATAGTATAAAATATATGAAAATTTTATCTTCATCACTCCCCCACACTTAAACATTGCACTCCTGGGAAATCATCTTATATCCAAATCAAATTTCACACAACAATCAAAAATGAGAAAATATCAATGATATTATCCAAAATAGAAGTCCATCATGTATCATATATGAAAAACAAGCCTCTTTAATTTTTATTTCAATAAATAAATTTTTTTCAACCTCATAAATCAATCCATGGCCCAATCACAACCTACCTCACATTGAATTTTATGTCACTATTCACTCAAGAGAAATTGAATCTAAAGTTATACTCATACTTGGAAATCGCATATATCACCATAGGTTTGTAAAAATTATCATTTCTCAACATCATGAAACATGAATATGAATTTAATAATGAGGGATTAAATTAAATGGTAAAATGATTTTGCAGCTTAGGGTTGGTGGGAAAATGATTGAAAAAGTTTCAGGCAAGAAAGAGGAGGTTATACTTTTAAGTACAATGCATGATTAAATCTAAGGAAAACACAAGATATTACTCTCTCAATCCCATTTGAAAATGTGAAAAACAACACCACCCCCTTTTATGACATGGTACATTATCCAAGAAGTGATTATAATGAATGATATCATCTATGTTCTCCCATTTTTTTTCAAAGCTCCAAAAAGGCATAACTTTTTTTTCTTTTTAATGGAGGATGAGCTAAATATTGAATACAATGAATGAATGAAAATTCATTCCCTTTATTTTTGAGAGGGACATGAGTCATAAATGAATGTACACTGAATAATTCAAGCTCATCTCCATTTGATTCAATTTTTTGAATGAGAAATGGATGAAACAAATAAAGTACAATGAAATGATGTCACATGCCCAATTCTCTTATTGTCCACTGCCCAAAATATTAACACACACATCGCACCACCCATAAATAATACACATCCCAATGAACGCACATGAAAGTCCCTTCTCCCACACTCAAAATTGAAATAACCATTCAAAAATACTAAAATTGCGGGTAGGTAGGGAAAAATTGGCTTGTAATGTAGCTTAAACCTATAAGGAAATTCATGGCATCTTAGGGCTTACGAATGATAAATGTAAAGGTGGGTCTCAAGAGAAAATGTGTCTTAACAAAGAGATGCCTCAATCATTTCAAATACATTCCATGAAATCCAAATCTTTGAAAGAGAATATTCAAAAATTCCAGTTCTCACACAAAATTCAAGTTTCCCTTAAGAAAGTGTGGGTATTAAGAAGAATATGTAAAAGTGGTTTAGAATACCACACAAGATTGGAAAAATATTTTGAGTTAGTGTTTCATGGGAATGGATTTCAAAAATCAGTCAAACTCATTAAAATTCATGAAAATCCATTTCAAGGGAAAATAATTCATATAAAAAATCATTTAAAATCCTTTATTTCAAAAATCATTTAAAATCTTTCAATACCAATTGATGTGTAAAAAGCGACAAGAATATTCATTAAAGATCAAAAATACTTAAAATATGATAAACAAAAATGAAAAGAACACAAGAAGAACTGAGCAGGTTGACACTCCCCCCACTTAAATTTTACTACCCCTCATTTCAACCCTAGAAAATATAATTATAAAGGTAGAAAATCCAAGGGAAGGAAAGATAAAACCTGACATTATTTTTGAAGTGGATGCCTTGAGTTAAGTTCTTAGAACCTACCAATTTAAGAATAAAATAAATAAATAAAAATACATACAAAAAATATATAAAAAGAATGATAAAGGGAAAAGAAAAGAGATAATTCTTGGTTTAGACCCCCCAAGCTGGTGCTAGGTTTTTACTGCCCCTAGTCAGGAAGTTTCAGTGGATTATCCCCAATCAGAAGGTGGGTGTGGTTTCTTTGAGATGAACCACCACATGTGAGTTTTCCCGATGTCCATGATTAAACACTGAAAGTAGAGAATCCCAAAGTAGATAAGAAAGTTACCAACCCCCACGAAAGAATAAAGATTAAATTTGAGGTTTTAAGTGGGAGGGAATAGAATATAGTGGTTCTCCCTGTTGACTTCTGTGGTGTCCTCCTCTATTTGGTATGGAAATTTTTGTTGAGGAGGTAGTTGAACCAGCATTTTCTCCAGCTCTTCTTCTTCAATCACCACCACTTGAGTGGTCTCTTCTTTAACATCCATAGTATGCTCTATTTGTGCTGTTTCAAAAACTTCAAATGAAGATATGTTAGAAAAAAATCTAGCTTGAATAAGATTAAAACATGAATAATTAATAAATAAATCTTCCCTTTCATGTAATTCATCTTGGAAATTGATCTCTTCAGGCATAACCATTGGAAACCCAATCTCAGTAGTTTCATATTATTCCTTAACTTATAAATCAAGAGAGAAGTATAATGTGTTTTATGTTTCATTATCAAGTATGGGAAAATCATGTTTCAAGTTATCTTCAATAATAATATTCCAAGATTCTTCCAAAAAATGTTGATCTCCCATTAGTGCATCAGTTGAAATGAGTACTTCTGGGACCTCCTCGAGCAATGCTCGAGTGCGAGATGATATAATTAATTCTTTTAGTAGTTATTTCTCACCCGCCTCATGTTCTTTAACATAAAAAATCATTGGTGAAATCAATTCCACCACTCATTCTGGTTCAGGTTTTGGATCAGGTTCGGATTTCTCTTGGGATGTGCATATATATTCAGAAATCCATTCTATTTGGATCTCCATTTTTTTAACTTTATCACTAATCCTATGAAATTGAGCATCAAGTTCATTGCAAACATTTTCTGGAACTTGAGATTGTTTAGTCCATGAATAATAATTTGAATTGAAAGACATCGTGAACAAAGTAGATTTTTTTTAGTTTTTGAAATTTATGATTTTTATGTTGTTTTTTTAAATGAAAGAAAAATTATTTACACAATGTGAATGAAAATAGTGAAATAAAACAACTTATCTCCCCAGAAATGATGCCAATTTGATGAAGCATTGTCGTGCGCGCTCTCAAAAATATTTCTAACTAAGTACAACATAAGGGCTAACCTAGGTCATTCTCTTGAAGAGCTTTTGTGGTTAATAAATCACTAATTATAATTAACTTTTTTTTATATTTTTATTATTTATAAAACAAAACTAAATGAAATTGTGATTTAAGATATGATAATTCAAGATAAAAAGAAGTAAAAATACAATGCATAATGAAGACATAATGAATGCAAACAAAATGATGTTAGACAGAAAGGAGATCTTCCCAGGAGATTATCCAGAAAGAACCTTCATCGCCTCTATGTTAGCATAAAATTTAATTAATTATCATGATCCATAGTATGGATGAAAATCCTCTTCTACCTATGGGTGTGGATATATGATTCACTCAATGATCGCCGAGAGACCACACATTCACCTCCTCGATCGAGGGAGAATATTGTAGAAGAGAAAGCTAAGCCTCGGGTGGAAAGTGGAGACAAAAGGAAACTTTCCCACTAATATCCCCCTCAGCCTAACTCTAAGAAAATAAGAAACATAAAAAATTGAATGTATAATGACTTGGGTTCAATACTGGACTGATCCCCTGGGAAGTTCCTCAGATTAGTTACTCATGATCACGAGTATAAGAGATTGCAGTGGAGAAGGACTGGGTGGAAAACAAAAGATAAAAGAAAGGAGAATGAGATGAAGAAGAGAAAAAAATATAAAAAATTCATAATACTATTAAAATGTAAAAAATATACAAAACAATGGAAAATGGCCACACAAAAGTGCCAATTCTTTGAGAAGGGGTGATGATACATATTTATAGGGAGAGGAGGTTAAGAATTCACTCTCAAAAAATTTAATCCGAATTTTTCTGCATGTATGTTCCATTAAATGACTGGATTTGTTATAGATGTATTCAAAAATGTTGTTCCAAAATATCTCCTCCGTTCACCGTACAAATATGAGCTTTATTGGCCATAGGATGTAGGATTTATGACTTATTTAATCCAAGACATTTAACCTATCCATTTGACTGGACAAATTCAAATTATTCAAATTCTCTGTCCATTATGACTTTGAAAACTCTCTATTTAATCTTCTAATACTTGATAAGTGTTGTTTCAAATATAATTTTTCGTCCCTCCACAAAATATGAGCTATTTTGGATGAATGGCCATGATGTTATGAATTAATTACTCAATGGAACTGTTTCTTCCTCATGAGACATTTCATCTTCTACATGTTTGATCCATTCCATTAATGCATTAATGATCATATTTTGACTTGAAAATCATCTTTGACGTGCATTATTTAATACTCATTAATTTAAAGGTTGAATAAATGCATTTGGAGGTGTGTTCGCCGATTTATACTTCCATTACTTTTGCATTTAAGCTCAAATTACCACTATAACCTAAAAATGTGACAATTAACCGTACAATAACACTATAGTTGGATTATAAAAAATTATTTAAATTATAAAATTAATGAAAATTTGAGCTTCATCAAACACTCTCCAATGAAGAGCACCCTCCAGAATCAGAGAACGAGGATGAAACTTTAGCCTAGATCTGAAACATCTTACAGGAGCGACGAATGTCGACATCACCATCTCATAGACTTCGTATTCTTCCTCTCGACATATCTTATGGGTGAACAAAGTAGGGGTTTTTTATTATAATTATGATTAAATATTTTTTTTGATTCTTCTTATTATGGATTCACAATGAAGATAGAAAAATAACATGTCCATCATCTCTCACATATACCTTGCCATTTTATTTTGTTCTTCGCACGTTCTTCATGCATTCTTAAGTGCCTAATATTTAATGAAACTAGAAACACCATGTTTTGTAGAGAGTGACATATGGATGTGGAGCCCTCGACACAAGGATCACGAATATGTGAATGACATAATTTTCGGGCTTGGAATGAATCTGCGATGGCTCGTGGAACAGGGCGGTAGCTGACACCCGACTGGCCCCTAGAAAGGTGGGGCATCGTTCATCAGCGTCACTAGTTGAGCAGGAGGCCGCGACCCGTCGGCCGCGGTAGAGTAGGGTGGCAGAAAACTGCGTGGCAGAGCCGCACCATGCGTCCGCACCACTGGTGGAGTAGGAGGTCGTGACTGCCTGGCCATAGTGGAGGCCGAAGAGCCGGCTGGCTCTGGCTAGCTGTAGTAGAACAGCGGGACCTGCTTGGGTCCCGCAGTGACTTGGTAGTTCATAGTGGCACTATCGTTTTTCTTCTGAGTGGAAGGGGGCCGCTCCCCTTCAGTGCCAGCTCGGGCGGACTGCCCCACCAGGCCACACCAGGGGGTCACCCCCTTCATGGGCCTGGCCGGGCCCGTCGAGGACCATGCCAACCGGGATGGACCCATGTCTGGTCGAGTTTGTCCGACTGGGTCGAACCTGACCTTTGCCCATCCAGACCCATTTTCACCTTTAACTAGGAATCCATTTGATGAACTGCCTACATAGATAGAATCCTTGGATCTAGATGGTGCTTTTGGTGTACTCCACTTGAGTTATGGATAAAGATAGAGTATGGTCATGTTGGATCGAACCCCAAATCTAACCGGGCCCTTGGAGTGGAAACACTAATAACATACAAACCGAGCATCCGATTGATGTGCCATTTATTGAATTGGGTCCCTTATGACCTGAAATACTGTTGGGATACTTCTTCATGGGACTCAGGGGAGGTTGAGGTATAACCGATGGCTTGAGGAGGGATTTTCCCAAACATGCTATGAGCAGGAACCCAGTGGCTGGCAGTGAGGCAAAGGTTGGAGACAGATAATATAAAGGTTAGTTACCTATCAACTCTAGGTGGGTCAGATCCTCGGTTGGTCATTTTGGTGGTTAGTACTTATCGATCCTGTGTGGGTCAGCGCTCAACGATCCTGTGTGGGTCAGTGCATACTAATCCTATGTGGGTCAGCACATACCAATCATATGTGGGTCAGATCCTGTGTGGGTTTGCGCTCAACAATCTTGTGTGGGTCAGCGCATGCCAATCCAATGTGTTTCAGATCCTATGTGGGTCATATTAGGGGTTAGTTCCTTTCTATACTTTGTTGGTTAGACTCCGTATAATCACCAAAAATTCCTCTTGACAGAATACAATGATCTAGATTTGCGACTAATCATCTGTACTTTTGTACTTCACTAATACCTGTGTGAGATGAGTCTTATGTCTTCATGGTGTACTTGTGAGGTACTATATCTTCATGGTGTAACTTTGGGGTACAATATCATCAAGGTGTTACCGGTGTGGTTCTCCTACCTTTTTGATGTTACCTTTGTGGTATTCTTCTCTCCTGTGCAAGATGATTATATCTTGATAACTTAAGTAAATGTACAGGAATATTTCTAAGTAGGGTTGAATGTTGTTTCCATGATTTTTGGTTTATCCTTTTTTTATTTGAGAGACCTTTGGGGTCTCTAGGTACCTACTTAGTATTGTTATAATCACTCCTTCACGGGCTTCGCCTACACTATGATGTGTCTTGTGCAGACGACAGACATCACTGACTAAAGACGAGGGTAATAGGACTAAAGACTACTCCGAGGTGTACCTTAGACGAGGAAATAAACAGAGATGACCATTCAAGTGCTATACCTACCCTTCAGGTAGGATCCTTGGCAGGTGTTCACCAGACCTGTTTTCAATTGTACTTGTACTTTCTAGTTTTACTTGCAATTTCCAGTTGGCTTGTATTCTGGCCCTTTTACATTCTGTACTCACCCTGTTTACCCTATATTTTACTTTGTTCTAGTATATTGATATGTTCTTGCTTTGTGTGAGTTTACAATTTATAAATTCAACGCCTTCCCGGTTTAGGGAATAAACCTTTTGGTGCTTGTCGCCAGCCTCTGGCCTATGAATGGAGGGCTTGAGGTAGTCAAGGCACGGGGCCCGGGGGATGGGTCTTGACAAATTGGTATCATAGGAGTTTGGTTCTATTGAAGAACTTGGAATCTGATCTTTTAATAGGAAATATAGTTTAGTGTGATGAGTGTGGTTTTCAGTTTGGGGAATCCAGTTTTGGTGCGGCTGCTGACGTATCCATTCACCATGACCCTGACCTCTGATTTCTGGCACAGTGTATGAAAACATAAATTGCGTATTTGTTTTTGAAAAGTTTTCATTGTGATCTCTTTAAGTCAGCTCACCAGGTATAAACTTAATGACCATGGCACACTTGTTTTTTTTTCAGGATGCCTCCATGCAGCCAGCCAGCCAGGCTTCTAGTTAGAGTACGTTATGACATCCCACTGAGCAACAAGGCTTCGTTATAGGGCCCCCTTATAGAAGTTGTACCGTCGGGTGGTGTACCAGGAACACCACTACCCTTTGGTCAACCGATGACAACATCCCTAGAAGAAGAGGGTGAACACAACTTGTGCGCATTTCACGAGTTCTTGTGCCAGAAGCCACTGAGGTTCCTAGGCGAGGCAGATCCATAGGTGACTGAGGATTGGCTGGAGGCCATGGTTAGAGTCTTCCAACTGGTAGGGACACCAGCTGATCTCATGGTGATGCTTTCCTCCAGTCTTCTTCAGGTAGCAATGGACAGATGGTAGATCTTTATGCTCTATGTTCACGATGAGGTGACTCTCATCTAGGTGGACTTCGAGATACTTTTCATGGCAGAGTTCGTCCCAACAACCCTACACTCAGTGCGTATACAGGATCTTCTCAACTTGCAGCAGGGTAGCACGACCGTGGATCAGTATTTGGTGTGGTTCAACGACCTCTCGTTCTACTCCACTAACATGGTTCATGACTGTTTCTTCAGGCCCAGACCATTGAGAAGATTCTACGATGGGTTATCAGAGCATCGATAGTATCACTCAACATTCTAACGTAGGATGGGGTGCTTGAGTGGACACTTTTGTTGGAGAGCTTCTTAGCTGAGAAGGTATCGACAACGAGAGATACCATCAGATGACAGGTAGCCGAGTCATCTGTAAGAGGTAGTAGGAAAATGAAATAGAGGTCCAAGAGGACTGGACCTTCTGGTGGATAACCCTGGGATGCGGGGTCATAAGTGCGAGGCTCACAAGGCGAAAGGAGACAGGCGAGCGACACACAATTTTATTCATGCAGCGGGAAGGGTCATATGGCTCACGACTTCCCGACCCACCGTACCGATGAATAGTAGATGATTGAGGCACCGCCATGGTATATGCAGTGGTTTGATTTAGGATGTCCATAGGTAGGAGGTAGACATGGCAGAGGAGTAGGCCATGAAGTAGGCGGTGGGTGGCAATTCGAGGTTCTACCGTCCCCACCTCTAGGTGGTCCACCCCAACCATAGGGAGCATGTGGATGTGAATGAGCTCAGCTCCAGGCAGCTAAAGATTATGACCATGATGCTCTGGAGATGATATGAGGTATTATCTATGTCTACTCCACCTTAGCTGTAGTTTTTATAGACACAAGTGGAAGTCATTATTTTATTTACACGACCCTCATTCGGAGTTCAGAGATTATGATGGAGCCGTTGGCTCGATCCTTACGTCTAGAGACTCATACTGGAGAGGATTTGATGATTACACACTAGTGCCGTCAGTGTTAGCTTACTCTAGGAGGTGAGAGCTTCAAATGAGAACTTCTAGTAATGGTGTCGAGGCCTTACGACGTCATCGTGGGTATGGACCGGTTATCTACAGTCCATGCTTAGATTGTCTGTATTAGGCGCAAAGTGCGGTGTGTCCGCACATATGGGACCAGGTTTTCTTTCACCAATGAGAAGGGAACCTTTGTAGCACTATATGGACTTACCCAGAGATGGGTGAAACTGATCACACATTAGTCGGCCAGCCTTACCCTCAGATTGGTTGATCTTGAGAGTCCAAGCAATCATGTAGTGGTGGACCAGTATGCTGTTGTTTTCCCGTATGTTATTCCGGGTCTACCACCTCGTAGAGAGGTGTACTTAAACATCGACTTCTTCCCTGGGAAAACACCGATATCTACACCAGCATATCAGATGGCTCCCGTAGAGCTTCGAGAGCAGTGGGTACAGCTGGATGACTAGCAGAGAAATGGATTCATTTGGCATAGGGTTTCTCCTTAGGTAGCCCTGATTTTGTTTGCCAAGAAGGAAGATAAGAATTTGAGAGTCTGTGTGAACTATCGATGCCTAAACCAGGTGACTGTGAATAAAAAGTACCCAATCCCGAGTATTGACAATCTTCTTGACTAGATAAAGGGAGAACGGTGGTTTTCAAAGATAGACCTCAGATCATGCTATCACAAGCTCAGAGTACGAGACTAGGATGTACCAAAGATGGTCTTTAGATGTCTGTATGACCATTATGAGTTGTTTATTATGCCTTTTTATGTGACCAATGCCCCATCAGTGTTTATGGGTCTCATGAAAAGGATATTCCAGACATACCTTGATCACTTTATGGTAGTTTTCATCAAGGATATCCTGATATGCTCAGCGACGAAGGAGGAGCATGCATATCATCTGTAGGTAGTTCTGAACACACTTTGAGATCAGCAGATTTATGGTAAGATCTAGAAGTTCTATTTCTAGATCTGAGAGGTTCACTTTACGGGGCACACTATCTTGGAGGCTAGAGTTTTGGTGGATCCATCGATGATTGAGGCTGTGCTTGCTTGGGAGCCACCCAACAGCGTGATAGATGTGCGAAGTTTCCTGGTTTTGGCCGGTTACTATCGGAGGCTTGTGCCTAACTTTTCCTAAGTTGCTATACCTTTATCAACATTGAATAGGAAGGTTAAACCCTTCATGTGGTTGGAGATAGGCTAATAGAGTTTCTAGGAGATGAGGCGGAGACTGACGAGTGCCCCCATCTTGAGGCTATCAGAGGAGGGTTTTGGGTACATCATTTACTGTGATGCATCACGGACTGGGCTTGGATGTGTCCTGATGTAGGAGTGAGTAGTGGTTTCATATGGTTCTCAATTAATGAGGCAGCATGAGCATATCTATGAAACCCATGAGATGGAGTTAGCAGCAGTGATCTTTGCCTTGAAGATGTGGTGACATTACTTGATGGGTGAACGTTTTAAAGTCTACTCGGATCACAAAAGTCTCAAGTATATCTTCTCTTCGATGGACCTGAACCTGAGACAACGATATTGTCTTGAGTTCCTCTAGGACTATGACTTCAAGATAGTCTATACTCCTGGGAAGGGGTATGTGGTAGTACATGCACTCATCAGGAGATCTGGTATACAGTTGCTGAGTGAGGAGATGGAGCAGCTAGCCTCTTTGAGGTTATCCTACGTGGATTGAGATGGATCAACTTATCTTCATCCTCTGATAGTCACTTCCCCACTCTTTCAGCGAGTAAGGGAGGCGTAGCTTTGGGACACTAACTGTGAGACACGATGTGCTCAGATATCCATAGGACATGCACCTCATGGATTTTCTGAGGGTGGGGAGCATGTCATCCTCTTCATAGGGCGTATTATGGTACCGATGGATTTATGGGAGGAAGTGTTGAGAGAGTTCCATATTTCCCCTCTATCAGTACATCCAGGAGTGTTAAAGATGTACCAGAAACTTCATCATTAGCACTGGTGGCTGAGAATAAAGAAAGCAGCGGAAGAGTTTGTCCCTCAGAGCTCACTTATCAGTATGTGAAGGCAGAGCATCAGGTTTCAACAGGATTAGTTCAGCCACTAGTGGTTCCAGAGTGGAAGTGGGATGGAATTTACATGGAATTCATGATAGGAATTCCATGCAAGTCTAGGAGTCATGATTCTATATGGGTGATCACTGAGAGACTCACCAAGTCGGCCCACTTCCTACCTATGAGAGAGTAGGAATCAGTAGAGAGATTGGGATGCCACTACCTGTAAGAGATTTTAGAACTTCATGGAGTGACGTCTATGATTGTCTCTGATTATAAGGCAAGTTTTACTTACCGGCTATGGAAGGGGTTGTAGGAGGCGTTCATAATGTAGCTTCATTTGAGCTCCACCTTCCATTCTCAGATGGATGGTCAGACAGAGCGGACCATTCAGACCCTCAAGGACATGCTATGTGCCGGCGTCCATGATTTTGGCCATAGTTGGCAGGATCACTTGCCTATGGTGGAATTTTCATACAAAAAAGCTATCACTCCACTATCAGTATTGAACCATTCGAGGCATTTTATGGTCGACCTAACAGATCACCTCTGTGCAGGACTGACCCTGGGGAGTCATCACTCATGGGACCACAGATGGTATGGGCTACCACGAAGATGGTGCAGATCATCCAAGAGCACATGAAGACTCCACAGAGCAGAAAGAAGTCCTATGCTAACAAGAGACAGAGACATCTGGAGTTCGAGGATGGGGGCCGTGTCTTTCTACGGGTCTCAACTCGATGAGGTTTGCTGAGATTTGGCTAGGGCGACAAGTTATCTCTGAGGATCATTGGACCCTTTTAGGTCCTTGGCAGAATTCGCGAGGGGGATTACCAATTAGCTCTTCCCCCTCAGCTGCACCTAGTGCATGACGTTTTCCACGTATCACAGCTAAGAAGATATGTATATGATCATTCACACATCATTAAATGGGGGAAGATGGATATCGATGATTTGGTGACATTTTTGGAGGTTCCAGTGGAGATTGAGGATCGACATGAGTGAGTCCTTCATGGGTAGTCGATACCTTTGGTGCTTGTTCGTTGGCAGCACAAGATCCTCCAGGAGAGCATGTGGGAGTGGGGGGCTCAGATTCGTGCTCAGTACCCCCACCTATTTCCCTAGTTTGTGTTGTGACATTTGGGGACGCAAAGCCCAGAGGTGGGGAGAATGTAAAGACCCAGATTTTCCATGTATTTTTTTTTTAAATTTTATGGAAATATTACAAGTGAAAGAAAATTGAAGGCGCATGATTCTGAGATCCGGAGTGCCCAGAATGAATTTTTGATCTTTTTTTAGGTACATTCTGTAAACGTGCAAGATAGTTTTTGTAACATTTGAACTGTTTCTAATAATTAAAATCTGAGTGCACCATTGAACTTGTAGTTCCGATATTCGCTTAAGTATACCTTCACTCGAATCACAGTAGGTCGAGGGTGAAAGTTAGTTTTCTTTCTTTTCATCGGTGTGTTAAAAGAATGAAAATAAAATAAATAATCTTTATTTTATTTTTCTTTGTGAAACCTCTCATTTGAATTTAGTGGTGGAGACCACCCAACCCCTTGAACTCCCTCTTAAATGGGGAGGTAACCCTTGGACTCCTCCCAATTTATTGTGCCAACTTCAACTTAATTAATGAGCCAACCTTTAACTGTCTAATTAATAAACATAACATATTGAGTTGCCTCCTTATTTCCTATGGGGGAATTTGTGTTGGAAAAGGAGATGAGTTTTGCAGAGAGCTTTTGGAGGATCATCTTCTTCAATGAAGAACACTCTCTTATGAATAGCACCCTCCGAAATCAAAGAACGAGGATGACAGTTGAGCCAGGATTGAGAACATCTTACTGGAGCGACGAACATCAACGTCACCATCTCAACTACTTCACCTTCTTCCTTGCGACATCTATTTTGGGGAAATGAGATAGGGGTTTTTAATTTTAATTATGATTAAATATCATTTTTTTGATTATTCATATTCAGGATTGACAATGCTGATTTTCAAACTAACATAACTATCATTCCACACATATACATTGCCTTTTTATTTCGTTCTTCGCGCGTTATTCAACGCCAAATATTTAATGAAGATGGACACACCATGTTTTTCTGAGCACAAAATATGGACGTGGTTCCATCGACAAAGGGATCGTGAATATGTGAACGACAGAATTTTCAGGCTTTGAATAAAGCCGCGATGGATCGAAGAAGAATGTGGTGGCCGACACCCGGCCAACCGTGAGGAAGGTGGGGCGGCACACGTTTGCACTACTAGTTGAGCAGGAGGCTGTGAACCTTCTGCTATGGTGGATAAAGGTGGTGTCCAACATCTAGCTAGATGCATGACGGAGCGGCGGAGCACGTCTGCGCCACCAGTTGAGCAGTAGGCCACTACTGCCAGGCCACGGTGGAGGCTGAAGAGTCAGCCGGCCGTAGCAGAACGACGAGACCCACTCGAGTACCATGGTGACTTGGAAGCGCCTAATGGCACTGCTGTTTGTCTTCTGAGTAGAAGGGGGCCTCTCCCCTTCGGCGCCAGTTTAGGCGGACCGCGCCACTAGGATACGCCATTGGGCCGCTTCAGTGGGCCGTGCCAGCAGGCCTCCACCTTCGTGGGCCGGGATGCCCCCCTTTACGGGTTGGTCCGGACCACGGCCCAACGGGATAGGCCTGATGAGGCCCAGGGAATCTAGGTCAGACACGTTCTAGGCGGGGTCAGGCCGGGTCAGTCCGACCGGGTCGGACAAGACCCAGGCCCATCCAGACCCGTTTTCGCCTTTATGGCCATATCTAGAGAACCATGCGCCCATTTGATGAACCGTCTGCGGTGCCAAAGTCTTTGGATCGAGATAGTCCATTTTGGTAAACCCCACTTGATTTATAGATAAATATAAAGTATAGATGGGTTGGATTGAATTCCGAATCCAACCGGGCCCTCAGAGTAGAAACACTGATAACTTACAGACTGAGAATTTGATTGACGCACCGTCTATCACATTGGGTCCCTTATGAAGTGACAGACCTTTGGGATACTTATTAGTGGTAATTTGGGGTAGTTGAGGTACAACCGATCTCTTGAGGAGTGGTTCTCCCAGCTGTTCTATGAGCAGGATTCCAGTGGCTGGTAGTGAGGCAGAGGTTGGAGATGGATAATATGTAGGTTAGTTACATATCGACTATGGGTGGGTCGAATCCTGTGTGGGTCATTGCGGGGGTTAGTACCTATCGATCTTGTGTGGTTCAATGCTCATTGATCCTGTGTGGGTTTGCGCATACTGATCCTACGTGGGTCAGTGCTCAGCGATCCTATCTGGGTCAGCGCATACCAATCCGGTGTGGGTCAGATCCTATGTGGGTCAGCGCTCAGTTATCCTATATAGGTCAGTTCATACTGATCCCATGTGGGTTATAGTGGGGGTTAGTACCTATTGATCATGTGTGGGTCAGACTCTGTATAACCAGCATTAGTGCCTTTTGATAGAATATGATGATCTAGCTTTGTGACTAATCATATTTACTTATTTACTTCACTAATACCTATGTGAGTTGAGTCTTAAGTCTTCATCGTGTCCCTATGAGGTACTATATCTTCGTGGTGTACCTGTGTGGTACTGTATCTTCGAGGAGTTACCTGTGTGGTACTCCTACCTTCTTGATGTAACCGTTGTGGTATTCTTCCCCTGGTGAGAGATGAGTATATCTTGATAACTTAGGTATATGTATGAGAAAATACATAAGTAGGGTTCATTGTTGTTTCCATGCTTTTGATTTATCCTTTGTGGATTTGAGAGACCTTAGGGGGTCTCGAGGTCCCTACTAAGAATTGTTATACTCACCCCAACACAGGCTTCGCTCGCACCTTGTTGTGTCTTGT
This sequence comes from Viscum album, assembly GCA_963277665.1. Taxonomy (NCBI): domain Eukaryota; kingdom Viridiplantae; phylum Streptophyta; class Magnoliopsida; order Santalales; family Viscaceae; genus Viscum; species Viscum album. The sequence continues at coordinate 1,838,880,201 of OY728161.1, forward strand.
GTAGACGATGAACAAAACTGACTGAGGACGAGGGTATTAGGACTAGAGACTACTCATAGGTGTAACTTAGATGAGGAAATCCGCAAAGACGACTGTTCGAGAGCTATACATACCCTTTATGTAGGATCCTTGGCGTGTGTTCACAAGAGCTATTTTCAGTTTTACTTGTACTTTCCAGTTTCACTTTTACTTTCCAGTTGGTCTTGTATTCTGGCACCTTTACTTTCTGTACACACCTTGTTTACCATATAGTTTACTTTGTTCTTGGTTTGTGTGAGTTTACAATTTATAAAAGAAATTCCATCCTATTTTAAGAAATACACTTTTTGGGCTTGTCGCCAGCCCCTGGCCAATAGAAGACGGGCTTGGGGTTGTCACGACACAGGCCCCAGGGGACGGGTCATGACAAGGTGACCTAGGAAAAAAAGTTACATGGGTGAAAAAGTGAACTAGGTAGGCATGAAGGTGCCTCAGTATCATTCAACCTATTTTCAATTTTATATTTTCTTCACCCAACTAACTTGTCTATTATTAGAAAATGTGTGTACCAAAAAATATCCCCTACGAATTGGATTTTATAATCATGAAATATAATAGAATTTCAAGGTAAACTAATCACTAGTAAAAAGTTTTCTTAAATTAAGGTAAAAAACACTTAATAAAGGGAGTATAACAAAGATAAATACCTCTAAGACAATAAAACTTGATGATCTTATGAAATATTATGGTATATAGGCATGATATGTGTTCATTGAATTCTATGCATGTGGTACATTCTATAATTTATGAAAAATGTAGGACCACATCTCTTTTATGTATCTAATGACTCAGGTGAAACTTAAGTCTTCCATGCTCTCTTTTCTCTCAAGTAACACAACTTATTACTGGTGATAATAACCAATCCCCTAACCCCGATCATAGGATTATCAGGCTTGGTGATATCATAACATGAAAACCTCACTTGGGATAAGATTCGTTGGAGAGGAGGTTGAGGGAAGAAATATGGGTGAAGGGCCTCCATTAAGATAGGTGGGTATATTTTTTTTTTACTTTTTTCAATTTTCTATTGATGCCTTTTTATATTACTTGTCCTTTAATTAAAAATATTATATTATTTCTTTATCCAAATAATATAGTTGAATCACTCATTTATAGAAGAAATGAAATGACCTCTAAACATAGTTCTAGACCATTAAACCACTAAAGGTATTTATATGATGAATCAAAAAATATGATAGGGGGAATGAAAAAACAATCATGTGGTATCTATCAACTTATTCCCATATTATATGAGTACACCACTAGAGGTTTCTCATGTCCAGCATCCTCCCACTGCATAGTAATGGTCCTCAGACCAACACTTCCATTCTTTGTTCTGAAGAAAATGTTCCCAGTTTCTAGTTCTCTAAGTACCCGAATCTAGGAAGGGATAATATCCTTTCTGATGGTCCCTATTTAAATGATGGGGAGAATAAACATTAAAATAAATTAAAACACTCCAAACTAGCTATAAAAAATAGTGTAAACACATTAGATCCCTTGACCCACTGTTACTCCTATATATATTTCACCAATTAGTGACCATATAGCTTTTAGGATAGAATGAGGATTATGAAATGTGACGTAGAGGTAGTGTTAATATTGAGTGGATGTTTGCATACAAGGTTCTCTATATGTGGGAAAATTATTAGGATTTAATAAAATAATTAGCATTTAATGATACTGTTTGGATCTCCCAAGAATCCTTGTACATGGGTACCAATCTACTTTCAGAGTTGTGAGCTATTAGAGTCTAGAAAAAAACACATTCCAACTAAAAAATTTTATAAATGAGAATTAATTAATGGGAAATGTACAGGTTCTCTAGTGAACTAATCATCAAAGTCATGTGTGATGAGTTCCTACCCTGGAATAGATGCATGGGGGGATCTCAGATAAATTCTCTCATTAAAATGATAATTACCAAGAGAGGCTACCAATGATATGAGGAAGAATCCTCACACTTGGGTGACTAAATTTTTTTAAAAAACGGGGGACTATTTTCTTATGTTAGTGGCGTGATTGTTTTATCTTATGACACCCAAAACAGTTCCCTTCTATTTTGAATAACTGAATCATTAGACTATATGAGGAAAACATGGTGAGGGTCCACTTTAATTTACTGGGGAAGTTACTTTAATTCTAATATTCCTCCACAAAATTACCTTTTTGGATTCCTCTTTATATGTATAAATAGATATCAAATCCCAGTTAACAACATTCACACCATATTATGGATGAGTTGTTTTTTGGTCGATTCTTAATTGGTACAAGGGAGGCTTTTCAGCTTAGAAGAACCATTTTTGGATTAAACATACCTATTTTTCCACCCATATATAACTTGAAGTCCCTATTCTATATATTAGGGCCATTTCAGTTGATACAGGGATGGGTGGTGGAACACTTCAATATATATGAGATTCATGTCATGGTATAAATCCTAAGGAGATGGTTCAAACTATTTATCCATGTTTTTTTCCAGAATTAGGCCATTTTTTCTGAATGATGGAAAAGCATTGAGACTCTTGATTTTACACTCAGTGTTTAAATTCTTTCCCTATAGATATCCACAAACTGGAGAAATAATGGATGATAAACGTGATGAATCTAAAGACTAATCATAAAATTTATCCATGATGGACTACATCATAAAATCCTAGATTAACTGTAATATAATTTATGAAGCCTATGTTCCATACATATTTACAAAAAAATCTAGGGAAATTTAAAAAATGACTATGTGAATAATAGATACGATAAGGGTGAGTCACTAAATGGTGGAATGATAATTGTGGGTGATTATTAATTAGGATGAAAATAATGTTTATATTATACTTCCGTCCCCAAATGTCTTCATTATCCTAATTCTTAGGTATTTCATCTCTTTGATGCTAACATACCCCTGATAGATTCTCGTGAGTAGTTTCCTTAGGGTTAACATTGCTTTGGACTATTAGAAAGAGATATGGGGTACACAGAAATCAAAATAGGAACACATGGACATAAAATCACCTAGGACCTAGAACAACCCCACTCATAGGCCATTTAGAGGATCATAATTAAATATCTATCACATCATGAGGAAGAGATAAGACTGTGTAGTCAATGATAATAGAGTAATGATCTGGACAATGATGATAGGTTAAGAAAAAAGAAAAATTAAAAGAGGCCTACAACTTATTTAAGAACAAAATGGGATCCTATTTTCATCCCTCTATACTATCTATACCTCAAGACAATTCATTTATGGATTGGATGGATATTTGTTTCTGATATTTTCAGGTTATGGTAATCTTTTCAATGTGGTGTCCATATTCCTTGACTTAGAAACTTTCCCCAATAAAATTTTACATTGAGACTAACCTTAGTGAGGTTGATAATTACTCCTCATATTTTGATATGTTGATATATGTACCCAAAAAATAGGATTACCTTTATGAGTACAAGATATGGTGGATCAAGGAACTTTTGAAGGGGAAATATACTAGTTCATTGATGAGTACTGGGATATTTTCTTCAAACCCATAGATATATAGAAGATATAATTTATACAGATTATAATAAATTTCTATATAACTCATAACATGATACCATTATTTTTTTTACAGAGGTTGGGGATAGTGAGGGAATAGATGGACTATCCGGAATATATTGTGGTTGGTAGCCCAATGGATCGTTAAATGAGATTATTCGACATAGAGAAAGAAGAAATATTATTTATGTAGTGGATTATGTTGGATAAAAATGGTCTATACCCACTATCCACCTTTTCATATCTTGGACTATTCCGCTTAGTGGTGAAGCTATATTTCTCCCATGTTTGAGCATACATTAGTGGAATATTGAAATATTTTTTAAACACATTCTCATTAGTGAAGGAATTTGGTCTTCAAATATTAACCCATACTATCATTTAGAAACTGATAAATTACATCTACTAGATATATAATATTTCATTTTAGAAAGGTACTCTTATAATATGGGATGTAAATATGGCCAAATAGAAATTTAAGATTCACCATTATAGACTAATGTAGATGAATGAAAACCAATAATAGAGGGGAGATTAACATCATTTATACCAACCATCTCTACCATCTTAAAATTAGATGGATTAGGTATAACTAATCAGTTAAATCATTGAATCTCATGTCACATGGATGATTTTATCTTTCATGATAGAGATTATTAAATTCCCTGAGCATATAGACATAGGTTAACAAATTTTATTTGTGATACATATATGATCATATCTATCAAAATTTAATGTCATTAATAAGGATCTTGATATGTATAGGTCTTAATTTTCTATGATTTCCCTATTTTTTTCTTACATGGAATGATGATTTTGAATCCCATCTCATACGACTTTTCCTATTTTAACTATATCTAGGATGATCCAGCCAGTCCGGAAATCCTTATCCCCTCGATTAATCTAAATACTATCGTAGGAGGGGGTGAAGACTCACCTTTTTATCTAGACACAGAAGTAGTAAATAATACTCTAGTGGATCCAAATGATGGTGCACTATAGATTAATGAATACATTACCCTAGTAGACATTGAATCACCCATTGCTGAAGAAGACCATGTTTCTCCAATAATTTGAGTGGATCCCAACAAGGAATCTAAATCTTTTGAGGAAGTTGGTAAATATATATAATATGATTGATGCAATTTGATACTCAAAGGATAACCCATGTATGTTCTATGTTACTTACAACACCATCATTACAAGTCGGAGGAATAGTTGATGGGTATTCCATCCTTACATTCAAGATGGAAGAGTGCACACATATTGGGGTTATTATAATATTAAAATTCTCAAATGGCAATGAAAACACAATCCATTTGAGTGAGTTGTTCTTAGAATATATCTTAGATTTTGGGAGTGATTTTTAGTTGGATCAGAAGTCCTATAATTTTGGACATATCTCATGAAAAATGTGTTGAAATATATTTAAAATTTGATGCGGAATACTCCCTTGGAGTTTCTATATGATAAATTAAATGGATTTTCCTCAAGTTCATGATATTAGAACATGGTGGGTGATAATACCAGACAATCCATGAAACCGTGAAGGAAACCTTTCACAAGATAGATAAAGATCTTGTATCCTGAATATTACCCTCCAGAGAAATATTGGGGGAAAATTATAAAAATATCAGAGACTATTCCATTATTGAAGCCTCTTAAATTATAGGAGTGGTTTATAAATGGAAAGATTCATTCATTTAAGGGTGTAATATAGTGTAATGAATTTTTCAAGAGTTTACAACTATTAAGGACCATTAAAAATTGGTTGAATAAGTTGTACTTATGAGAATATATGTTTTTTATATAGTAGAAATACTATACCATTGTTTGGAAGTATAAGATACAAAAATAGCTAAACATAAATTCATGATTAATGATTCTAGGTGACCAATCTATGAAATATTATCCTTGTACGAGAATAATTGATAACATCTATGTACTTTTAACTTTCTCTTACTCGTTTTGAAACCTAAAGGGAGACCCCAATTTGTGGATATTAACCTTATATTTGTTTTATGAATTGAAAACTACTTTAACTATCAATTGATATCAATTTTATAACAAATAATTCGCTTTAACTATTAATCAATGATAATAAATGAATTTTACTAAGTGTAATATCATGATTTAGGAATATATCTATACATTAGATGGGGTTGATTTAAAAAATCTTAACTTCTAAATTATTGATTCAATGAAGAAATGTATAAACAAAACTAATTTATTTTTGATATATAACCCCAAATAAGTATAGATAGGCCAAATACGGTGGACCATATACCATCATCATAAGACATGGAATTTTCATGAGGTAAAGGACTGTGGGGTTTCATTTCCTCTTAATCATGTGGACTTATTCAGATATTGATTGGATGGATATGGAATTACATACATTATAATTTTAATATGAGTTCATATCATTTAGATTAATTACTATTTAAATTATTCTCTTATATGGTTATAGGTGGTATGGATATCGAAGAACATAAAAAATTTCTATAATCTTTGTAAGATTCCCCTTAGTAAAGGTGAAACAACTTGACTTGGGGTGGGGGGGGGGTGGGGTGGGGTGGGGGGTGAATCTGGAATCGCTTATTTTTTTACTAAATTATATTTTCCCTTTTAAATATTTTCCCCATTTAAATTTTTACCACTATTCTATATTAGGATAATAGTTTATATTCATTGTATTTACCAGTCACATTCCCCATATGAAATATTTGAAAGAAAGTAATGGATGACACATGCCATTTTTACCAGGTTAAGCACTAATTTAGGAAACATACTCCTTTCCATGATTGGTTATTCAGCACAATAATGGATTTTATTGTCCACTATAAATATATGTGATTATAATTATCCTCTGTAACCCCATAGTCCATCGCACATTGAAACTACTTATCACAGTGACAAAAATAAGTCTAGTTTCCCATTGGTGTCATGAATTCACACATTATTCACCTTATGTACATAGTGTCACACCGGTTCTATATCATGCCACTTTTTTATTAAATTTTTACGTTTTAGTCACATTAAAGTAGACCTTAAATTAGTTAATGACGACACTGCCTCAATATAATTCGATTATCTTCTTATAAAAAGTTTGTTTGACTGCCTTATAATGATTTTATTAATGTGTTGCAACTCAGTCACTACATGCAACTCAAATTCATATATTATCTTTAGAATCTACTCGCCTAGCTTCACTTATGAAATATTTATGTTCTTCAAACCTAATATATCCTCAATAAACTTCAGTCATCTGGACTACCAACATATGATCTATTTGACTCCCGTAAGTATGTCTTTCCCCACTCATATTTTTATTTCTTCATCTCACTACTTTGATGGGATCCTAACAATGGAATTTTGGTTGACTTATTATACATATTTTTTATTTAATACCTAGATAATGAATATTCTCCAACATAATATTTATTATTATTCTTCATTCGAGAGTTCAGTAATTATGTTGATTCTACTCTATCTGTTACTCACAATTTATGTTCCCAATTTCTCTATCCTTTTTATCTTTAATAAATAATTCACCATAAATTTGATTTTATGTATTTTTAATATAGAGATTTATAATTGAATATGGTTCCTCAATTATACATTTTACTATTTTTTCACTTTTTGTATATAGGTGTATCCCTAGATATCATAAATCCATTTTTCATCAAAGGACTATCTGTTATAAAATAACATGAGTGACCTTATCTTGTTTTATTTATCATTTCTATCATTTTTATCATTTATGATTTGATGTTATATAAAAATAAGTATCATAAATTGTTGAATCATTATAAAAAATAACTCATCCAAAATATTCATGTAACTCTCTCATTAAAGCTCTATAAAAAATATACAACACACCACCTATGATCTGGATTAGCACTTTCCTGGCATCACTGATTTAGTAAAAACTTATACAGACTCAGGACTGTAATCTGTAACTCCAAAATAGTATATCAATTCTACCTTTTTAATCTATATTAATATTGAATAACATCCTTCTATGATTGTTGAACACAAAGTTCAGATCCAATATCTTTACATGTAATTTCCATATTTAATTAATCTAGATTTTAAAACCATATCTAAAAAATATTCTAATAAATTCGTCATACCATTATATTTTCTAGACTAGATCAATGATATTGAATCACAAAATTTGTGATGTTTTAAGTATTGGGGAACATTTCCATCATCATTGGGTTTGTTATTCATTTAAACAATAATTAAATAATAAATATTCTCATTTCTACTCACTTTTAATTCCCAAAAATCCAATTGTATTTTATCTTCTTCCCCGCTTCTTGAAAATCGATTTCTTAATGTTTTCTAGCTTAAATTACACAACCTTTTAAGTGTTTTTGAAATAAGGAATAATAGATTATGCATCATCCAAAAAGTTTTTAATATTTTGAATTAAGTTTCACTAACTCCATGTTATATCTATTGAAATATCAATATTTATAACTGTTTCCTCATACATAAATTTTAAATAGATCATAAACTAATATAAATTACACATATAAAACTTGAAATCACTCGTACATAAGTGTGAAGTGACTTGTATGAATATGTATTTTCTAACAGATTAGTTGTATCATGATCTAAATGAACCAAAAAGAATAAAATATGACATATCTATTTCTCCTTGTGACTCATATGAATTCCATCACATGATTGAATCACCCATATGAAGACTCCCATCGACTTATACATTTTATAAATTGACTCATGCATAAAGTCAAAAATGAAATAAACATTAACACCTTTTCCCTATGAAATGAATCATACATTGCACAAGATGACTTAAACACATGTGTAAAATTAATCATATAAAGATATGATAATATTCCAAAAATCTATCTGCTATATACAATTTAAAGATTTATTCATGTAAGATCAAAGTCACTTAAAATTCAAATCAATCCAATTTTTATCTGTTCAAAATGACTTTAAATCCCCATGGATGAACTTCCAATAATTATGGGAATTATTAAAACAATTTCAACCATACCTATCACATTTCCAAGGTATTTTATACCATATCGAATAATTGAGTAGCGTTTTTCAATTCAGAAAACTTCCTTCTTATTCTTATTCAACTTCATCCACCAGAAACATTCATCAATGTGTGTTTCCTCACCGGTTTCAATGGCCTTTAAACTTAATAATGAATGGATGGTTTCTTCAAAACTCAAGATATATTTAATCCCAATCTTGAACCTATTTTAATCATTTTAACTATAGTTTATACAAGCAATCCAAACATATATAGGCTAATAACTGTTTTATATACTTCTCCTTAAGTCATTTTATAAACATCCCTTGAAGTATTCTATAAGAACATGTAATTCTATATTTTGAAGGACATACCATGAATTATAGGATATCAGAGCTAATTATAAAGTATTAGAATGATTTTTCTTTAACCAAATACATGGGAATAATCTCATGATCCCTTTATTTTTAATGTATGAAATTTTTCTTCATGTTTAGTGTGTTTATACTCACTCTTTCACCCAATGCACCAATAATACATTGAATTCCAAATTTGAAACTAAAAACCAATTCATAATAAACTTCTCAAATATGATTGGGTAGTTCAATCCCCATATATTTTTTTTCAATACCATTTTTTAATTCAAATATAGTGTTTATTTACTCTATGTTATTGATAATAAATGAAAAGGCCAATTTAGTATCAACATTAAATTGTATACTCCCATTTAATTATATATTTTTACATGTACTCATGTAATTCAATGAGATAAGGGTGGAGTCACGTTTTCTCTTTGAAATGTTACATTAATTGAAAAAATATATGTTTACTTGGTCCGAACTAGTATAGAAAACAAGATTCATTAATTTATAAAACAATGATATCCATTAACTAACCATAATGTGATACCAACACAGTCATTCACCATTCTAGGGATATACCAGTAGATTTTCATTAAATTTTAAAAATATGCATTCAACTCAACAAACACATAAAAAAATAAACTTCCCTCTTGTTATTTCCCCACTTTTAGTTTTAATTCCCTCTATCTGTTTAATAGTCACTTCCCTTTGAAACCTTGTTAATTACAAAAAAATGCACATGGGAAAGGGAAAATCATTCATCATTTTCATATTTTAGTGGGTTATTTCCATATTAATAGATCCAAAGAAGTAAATCACTTATTTTTTTAGTTCATTGATATCCCCCCTCAAGGGATGATCTCCAAACATCTTTACATGGATGATTAATTCCAGAAATAAGATCTAAGAAAAATAGATACATGTTGATGTATGATACTAGTTGAAATATATCATATAATGTGATTCCTAGATACAATATGATTCCAACTGAAATATTAAAATTCATTGATATTTTATGAAATTTATCTCATTTCTTCAATGTTTTACATTACACATAAGATAGAGTTTAAATGATCTGAGATATACTATTTAATTGTTAACATTTAATCTGAATATTATTGACTAGCCATTGAATTAGCGGGTATAAATAAGACTTACTAAATTATGAAAAAATTATAGTTTAAACATGTAAAATATAAATTCATTGGTTACTAATTTATTAAAAATGATGACAAAAATCATTTTAAAGTGAAGAAAATTTTTTATTAGAAAAACTGTTATTATGTGGACAATGTGTTTTTTATCTTAATAAATTAAATTAGTAGCTATTAGTGAATGATTTTAATGAAATTTTTATTGTATATATACAACAAAATTTTTCATCATTATTCTAACATTTCTTCTAGGAATGAGTAAGAATAAATCTCGTTTTATGATTAACAATATATTTAAGAAAAATGGATTTATCACATTTTGTGTAGTTATTTTAAAATTATTTTTTCATAATTATTAAAAATATATTTAGAAAAATGAATTTAATTTTTGAAATCAAAATAAAAAATTATATTATTTTTAATTTTTGATAAATTTATGAATTTTTTTAAAATTGATAAAAATGCGATTTTTTGTTAAAATTATCAATTATTTTAAAGCATTAACAAAGTTACATTTTATTTTAAAAAATATTTAAAAGTGAAATTAATATTTTTATTTTATTATCGATATATTCAATATTATTTTAATTAATTATATGTTGAATTTTAATATAAAAACTTTTTATATTTTGGAAAATATTTTCTTGGGAACTCCCTTTTTGACGCATTTGTGGGTTTAATTTCAAATTAAAATTTTTTGTTTCTCAAAATTAAATTTTATAAAATATATTCCACATTCAGAATTAGAATAATAAATTTTAGTTAATTAGGTTAAATCAATTTTTTTTTCTCAATTTATAGTAAAAAAAATATTTTTTTACCAATTTTATGGTTGAAACATGTTTGCCGAGGGGTTAAACTAAGAAGAAAAGGGTTAAAATAAACTAAAAACATGATAAAACCCCATTGTTTGGTTAATTTAGACCTTAACCTTGTCACCTCTGATTATGAACCATTTTGGATTCTTGTTCTCATGAAATTAACATAGAATAGATTTAAATATTTGAAAAATTACAAGTGTTCCACTCACCTCTATTATAAAAGGGAACTCCTGATCCTATTCTCTCTAGAATTCAAAAACTATTTAGTTTAGCAAATACCTGCCCAAATCCCTTCATTACATCCCTTCCCATGACTTAGATTTCTAGGTTTGATCATAAAATCATCCGAGGAAGGTTATAGGTATAAACCTAAAGAGGATTTTCGATGAAGTGGAGGTTCCAAAATCTATGAAGGAAGTTGGGCCTAAGGAAGTTCAAACATGCACAAAGTAATTCAGACCTATGGTAAGTGATTTTCATATAAATTTTATTTCTATGATACTCATTCCATATTCACCACTTTTTTATTCCCTACGGTGTATATAATTCCCATGGATGTCTTTTTTGATGTTTCTAATGATTTTTGTGGATTTACATATCAATTTAAGGTTCATTCTTTCATGGGGATTATGATTCAAAAGCTAAAAAAGTGGTGCGGGATTTGTGTTTCAATAATATTTTTCACTTGTATTGTTTATGAATAAATTTAAATTAAGGAATTTATATGATACTCATATATTAAATATCTTACATTTTTATTCTCCAAAGGGTTTTTATTGAGAATACATGTTTTCCTATAATTTCCCCGAATTTAAGTAATCAATAGTTTGAGAGAATGTTTTTAAGTTAAAATACAATGTTTGACTATTTGGTCAAGAATATTTCTCTTGTATGTTAATGGTTTCTATTTTATTTCACGAATGTACTTACTATTCTCAAATTATTATTTAAAGTCCTTTTTACCATTGTTTAATATTTTATAAAATGTTTTAATATTATTGATCTTGTTATTTTATGAATGAGATACTTTTTGAAATTATTATTATAAAGAGAAACAAAATGTTTGTTTTACTTGTATTATATGAATATAATTACACAATATCATGACCACTCAATTCATTAAAGGTCACTTTACAAGTTTTCATAGTGATTTCAAAGAGTAATTTTTCATAATATTTTGGAAATATGTAGATTTCGAATAATTAAATTCAAAATGTAAAGGTAAAATTACTCAAGAATTTTTAATGATATTTTTGTGGGATTTTAATTTATCAATGAAAAAAACCTTTGCTGTAGCTTATGTTTTTCTGGGGATAATATGAAATGTTACTATCCTTATTATTTCTCTAAAAGGTTTATGATTATATTAATGATATGTTTATGAAAACCATTTATTTTCAATGGATTATGATATGATGGATAGATGAAATGTTCATTAAACCATTTTTCTTTCCATGAGTTGTGCTATGATAAAATGTTGAATGTTTTGTGATCTTGTGGAACACATATACATGGTTTTCATTAGGTGACAGGTGGACTTGTAATTATATAGCCATCCAATATAATGTGTGAGGTTTAATATCACATGAGGTAAAAATGTGAAAAAAATCAATGTTCTTGATCTTATATGGGAAAAAAGTTGATATTCTATATCCAAAATGGGAAAAAAGTCAATGTACTTGATCCACTCTGGGAAATATCTGATGAATTATAATCCATTTTTATATGGGAAATAGGTGTTGATTCATAATGCCTTATGATTTATGGTATAAATTATTAAACATTACCTATGAAATGGTTTCTATACTTATGATGACTACACATTTATACTACATGACCTTATAATTCATGATTTATTTATAATGATTTCTCTATATTATGATTCATGTATTTTAAGTGATAATGTTTTATTCCATGACTCATGTTTCTGATCCATGATAGATTGGGTATAATATTTTTATGTTATATTCATGATATCATATGATTTTTCTTATCATTTGATTTCATATGATCATCATTTTATACCTCCCATGTTTACACTTACTGGACAACCGACCTCACCCATTATTATGTTTCCTTTACCCAAGTTATAGAGAAATATTTTATTTTTGGTATGTTTATGAATATTAGTAAATGGGAAGATATTTTTGGGAGATATTGAAGATCATTCATGAAATAAGAATATTGTGTATCTAGTTTCTAAAGACACTAAAACTTTATATTCCTTGAGTGAGTATTTTTGTAATGTATTGAATATTCCTCTAAAAGATGTATTTTTTATGTATGAAAAATCCTATGTCACTATAGTTGGTAACATTGAGATGTTTAGTCAATATTTAGTGATTAGAGTTATACAAATTTAGCTAAAACATTGGTAATAAGGCTATGTATAGGATAACATCCAAATGTTTTGGTAAAAAAGAGATTATACAGTTTCAATGGCAATTCATCCCTTTTTGGATGCTACAAGTGGACATGGTTTTGGACCATATTCATCTACTTATTACAACCAAAAAAGTGTTGGTCAAGTATATCTCATCCATCATTATGGTACATGGTGAGTGTGATATTATCACTTACCTAGTTTGACACTCTCAAGGTATAATCTTGGGTTAATTAACATTTACTTTATATACTATTATGAGATATACAAATAAATTATGACAATGGATGACCTTGGTTAAACATATAGAGTCATTGTTTGATATGAATGTGTCAAGATTTCTAAATCTTATAAAATTTTAACAACTATATGGTTTTTCACTATTATTATTTCTTTTTATGGTTTTATTTTTGTTTTAGTCTGTGGATAAGACCATAATACAACGTACTAACAACAATTGTGATGGAAAATTTAATGATTTTTCACATAAACTACCAAATTTTGTAGGAGTTGGAATTCAGAATGTTTTTTATGCTCATGTAATATTATAAAGATATGAATCATGTTAAAAATCCAAAATAGTAAAGCATGGAACAAAGTTATGCTGATTCATTCACGAGGAAACTTGCACCTACTTTTAGTGGGTTTGTTGATCGACATGTTTCAGAGTAATGGATCAATATTTCTAAAATGATATTTTCCATTCTCCTATGTTTAGAGTGTAAAAATAATTTATTTTGGTATTCTATTATTTTGAAGGTGGAGATGATAAATAGTGGGATCTTATTTATAATATCATACAATTATAAGAAATTTACCTCATAGAGTGGGATGAATTTATGATCATATTTTTGAATAATTAATTTTCTTTTATTCTTTGTATGAGAATGGAGAAGGAATTCAGGGAGCTAGAGTGTTAGGATGATGAATCCATTAGAACCTATTTGGAATAAAATTCAAGACTTGTGACATATGAATTTAGTATTATCATCCTTCAAGAAAGTAAGGTTGATAAATTCTATTTTGTCTTAAAACCAATTCTCCTAAAATGTATTATCTATAAGAATCTTTAGTAGCTATGAATAAGTAGTTTGATGTGAACTCAATGTAGAAATAGAAATTGTAGATTCCCATTGTTCCCATGGTTTTTATAATAATATTATGAGTTATTCTCATGAAAAAAATAAATCACAGGGTAGAAAGATATTACAACCATATATATGATACAAACATGGGATGAAACATTAAGGTAATTTCTTGAATGGAACCAGGAGGTTCTTTAAATTTGTAAAGTCATTCAATAAGGCCTTTTAATTTCAAAATTCAATAAATGGGCCTATAAATGCTATGAAAGAGATAAAAATTATAACTAGTGCACCACCCAGAATCTGTTGATTCAAATACAAAGAGTATGGGAATTATGATAACCAGTGCATGAATATGTGGTTTATGATGATGATAAGAGTTAGTAACTTCTTAAGATCAAAGAAAATGGGAAATCTCATGCCATCATGACTGCTGAAGTGGGTTATGATAATGATGGGGTGAAAGGTGTACATACTATCAAATCTAGAATAATTAATACCTTATTTTATTTAGTCTCTACCCATAATTTTATATATATGGAATTTTCAAAGGGTATTGAATTACTATATCAAATGTTAGGTATTTTGTTATTATTTAAAAATCATAATGGTATGATGGTCATATCTCTATTCTAAAGTTCCTCACTGATTAAATATTATGGGAAATTGATTTTGAGAAATCTTATTATTCTATATTTAATGTAATTTGATGAGATTATAGGCATGAATTGGATTTTTATACGTATCCCATATGAATTTATGAGGAAGGTAATCCACAATTTTTATTCTAAATGAACTAAATCTCATTTATCAGTGTGAGGATGAATATGAACTTCCAATGGAAATTAATTATATCTCTTGGGTCTTAATTCCTATCCATGAAGGCTATTCATCTCTTAGGGTTAGGAAGAAACTCAACATCAAAGGTATGAATATTTTTTTAGAGTTTTTTGATGTATTTTTAGAAGAATGTTGTGGGCTTCCTCTGAGTTGTAAAGTTGTGTTTTCAATATAACTCATACTTGGCTCTACCCAAATTTCAAAGTTTCCTTATAGAATAACCCCAATTGAGTTGTAGGAATTGAACAAGAACCCCCATAAGAATCCTTTTAAGGAATTTATTCGACCATGTGTGTCACTTTGGAGTGAAACTAACTTTTTATTATGAAGAACGATTGATAAAATTGACTATACATTTATTATTGAGAACTAATAAACACCAATATAGATAACAAGTATCCTATACCCCATATCAATGAATTTTTGATGAATTATGAGGACCTGAACACTTTTCCAAGATTGATAAATTATATGGGTAATTTCAGTTGTTGTTCATATGCGAAGACATAACTTAGAAGTACTTCTAAATTAGTCATAGACACTAGGAATTTATAGAAATTCCATTTGGTCTTATAAATACCCCACTTATATTTATGAATTTAATAAATATTTTTTTAGATATTACCTTGATCAGTTTGTGGTAGTCTATAAAAATCTTATTCTTATATATTTAATGATCAAAGAGGAGCATGAAGATCACTTGAGAATTTAACTAATAACCCTAAAGTAGGAAAAGTTTCAAGAAAATTTTACAATGTGTGAATTTCACTTTGTACAGTTTAATTAATGAGTCATATAATCTCATTTGAGGTTATTTTAGTGGATCATTAAAACATGGAAGTTATTGAGAAATGATCCATAACAATCACAGATACATATATCCATAGTTTTCATTGGTTGGAAGGATATTATTAGTTCCTTATAGATAATTTCTAATGACAATCTAGTGCACACACCAAGTTAACTCTGAAGGGAGAATATTTACTTTGGGTTGACGATTGTCTGGAAAATTTCAAAGAACTAAAGAAGTGTTTATTAATTTCACCCATTTTTACATAATATTTTAGTATAGTATGGTTTTCATTCTATAGTGATTCATCAAAGAAGTGATTGGGATATTCTCTCATGAATAATGATACAGTTATATCTTATGTCTCCCAAAAATTGAAGGTTCATGGGAAAAATTACCCAACACATGACTTAGATTTAGATTTGGTTATTTTTTAATTACAGATATGGAGGAATTAGGTTTATTGAGAAATGTGTTATAGATATACTGATTATAAAATCATAAAGTACATATTCTCTCAAAAAGAGTAGAATATTTTCCACCGACTATGGTTGGAGTTGATTATAGATTTTGAATTCTCAATAAATTACCACCCTGGTTAAGCTTACTAGGTGGATAATGATTTGATCCAAAAGGATTATTCTAGATTATATGTGATGAGATGAGGATAATAAAAGACCTAATATTTATTAATTTTAAATGTTTATATATGAAAATCTTTAAGTAAGTGGAAAAATATTATCTTTCACTAATGAATGTTCAATAATATTTCCATATAAGGATTAAAGAGGCTTACAAGATATATTTATATGAAAAAAGGTGAGAAATTTCATTGAGTTAAACATTGATTGTGATGGAATGGAAATATTTAGGAACCATATATGTGTCATGTATTTACTATTTTTAAAGATGGAGATGTTGGATGAATCTCAGAGTTATCATTCTTTACTCATCATGGAATTATGAAGATGTATATTGATCTGAAAGATAAATTTGGGTGGAACAACATAAAATGGGATACTTCAAAGTACATATCTCGATACATGGGATGTTTGTAAGTTAATGATGAGTGAAAAATGTCCAAGGGGTTGTTGAAACCATTACCTATATTAGAATGGAAGTGGGAAAACATCTCCGTTGATTTTCTCATAGGACTTCAGAAAACATCTAATGTCCATAATACTATTAGAGTTATAATTGATCACCTTATGAAATAAATAAAAATAATTACTATCCATGAAGACATATCTGTTGATCATCTTTCCATAATATACGATAAAGAAGTTGTAAGGTTTCATCTCATACCACATTCTATTGTAATATGTTCGATATCTGAGGTTTTCCTCGATGATTTGGTGAATTCTTTAGTAGGATCTATATATAGTGTTTTGTTTCATTTCTACTTTTCATCCTCATATATATTGAAAGTATAAAATAAACATTCAAACCCTGGAGTACATGTTGACTACCTATTCTCTAGATTTCAAAGGTGTTCGGGATCAACGCCTTGCTCTAGTTAATTTTTACTACAACAATAACTCTCACTCAAGCATTTAGATTCATCTTTATGAATACCTATATGAAAAGAAGTGTATAATGTCAAATATTTGAAATAAATTTGTAGAAATAAATATATTGTTACCTAACCAAGATGAATAAAATGAAAATAATTCTATATGAATTCAGTTACACATAAGGTATGCACAAATTTGATAAAACATTTATGCTGACAATCATCGATGTGATATGGAGTTTGAAGTTGGTGATATGGTTTTTTTTGAATTTATAACATGAATAAGGTTATGAGATTCATAAATAAAGGGTATATGTTCCCTTGTTATATTGGACAATTCAATATTATTGATCAAGTCAGGATGATTTCTTATCTTTTGAAACTTCCAATGATTCACTCTCTATTTCACGGCGTATTCCATGTATCTCTCATGAGGAGGTACATAAATAAACATTCAGATGTAATGTACATAAAGTTTATTACCCAAGATAATGATATCTCTTATCATAAACAACCAGTTGAGATTCTAGATTGTAGCCCATGGGGTGTTAGCCGAGTTGTACATACCTATTGTACCCCATGCTCTCTATGAGAACTCGTGCATGATCGATTCCCCCTAGAATCGTACACTATGCGTATTATGCACATGTCAATTGAAATACATTGCTTAGATGGGGAATATGTCACACACTTGGTCATGGTCGGGCCCCCCATTGGTAGTCAGTATTAGTAACCCACATTTAAGCCCATGGGGTGTTAGCCGAGTGGTTCCCCCCGGTTGTACAACTCACACTCCATGGGAACTGGTGCCATCTTGAGTCCCATAAGACTCATATAATATGCATATTATGCATAGGGTGATTCAAAACCCTTGCTTATGTAAGGAATGTGGTGCTCACTTCGGTTTTTTCGGGCCCCGCGTTGGGAGTCAGTGTAAGAAATCCACATTTTTCCCATGGGGTGTTAGCCGAGTGGTACCCACCGTTTGTATCCCTCACTCTACATGGGAACTGGCGCAAGCTCGAGTCCCGCCAGACCTGGACAATGTGTGTATTATCCATAGGGTGACTCAAATCCATTACTTAAATAGGGAATGTGGCACACACTTGGTCTTGGTCAGGCCCCCCCCATTGGGAGTTGGTGTTGGAAACCTAATTTGTTTTCCACCTGAGCCTCAACCTAGTTGGTGATGCCTATCTAAGTGCATCCATGAGACCCAAGTTAAAAACCCGGTGGAGGAATAATTATGGGTTAATATAGAAGTAATATAGTAGGTACTTTTCAGTACTGTATCATCCAAAACTATTCACCTTGGGCCACCAGTTTGGGCTTGGAGTCTTTAAGGACTTCGGGAAACCCAAGACTTCGTGTCAGTAAGGCCTTCAGGCCACCTTTAAGGCCTTCAGAACACCTTAAGGACTTTTAGACACTTGATCAATGTAGTTTCCCCAGGAAAACTCTACAAGAAAAGAGCATCCTTATAGGTGGATTTAGAGAAGACACATTCACTAGAGCAGAACCAACAGATTTGGAAGAATGGAAGGGTATCACAACCCCATCATGACCATCATGTGATTGCTTAAGAAGCTTAGCCGAACGACCATGCGAAGGTGGAGGGCTACCATAATGATGCAGATGATTGGGAGGGGAAGTTCCTTTTAGTTATTGTCTAGTTTAATTCCCTATAACCTTTGGGTCATGTAATGTATCTTTAGCCTACGATACATGTAATCTCTTAGTCCTACGGGTCTTGTAAGGGTTACCCATCATCCCTTGAAAGGGGGGTTATAAAAAATAAATAAAAAATAATGCCTTAGGGCCATTCAGGTATATAGATTCTAGATCTTATAAAAAAGTTATATGAAAGAAGAATACTTACCTGCTTAAAGTTTTGTGAAAAAATCCCCAATTAGAGGAAGCTACATGAGAACTCGAGGACATGATGGGACATAATATCCTAATAAATTTATATTCAAGTAATATATTTTTAATGGGGGTATAATTTAACACCACAAGATTTTATGAAATATATTTTTTAAAATTAATTTAATTTTTTCAATAGCATGTCTTACACGCAACACCGTGTCTTGACGAACCACGATATACTATTAAATTTTGTTATTTAATTTTGATGTTATCACCTAACCATTGGTTTTTTGGGTATGAATAGAACTAAATAAATTATGAAAAACCTATGGTATGAATATGTATAAAATAAATTAATTGGTTATCTATTGATTAGAAAAAAAATCATTTGAAAGTAAAAGAAATATTTTTATGAAAAAAACATTTCGCATGAAATTTTTTTATCATTATAAATTAAATTATCCACTTTTGGTTAATGTTTTTTATAAAATTTATATATTATACACTAAATCAAATGTTTTATCATTTATATAATATTTTTTACTTAAGATATTAGAATAAATCCAGTTTTGTACTCACAAATGTATTTCTCAAAAATGGATTCATCACATTTTGCACACATATTTTAAAATTAATTATTTTCAATTTAAGAAAATTTAGTAGAAAAAATATATTATTTTTTCCAATAATCATGTGAAATTAATCTTATATATAATTTTTAATAATTTTTTAAAAAGTTTTATTTTTGGAGGAATAGTGAAAAATAAAGATTTTTAATAAATTTTTTTTCTCTTTAAAGAATTTAAAAAGTTACATTTTTTAATATGGGTTTAAAATTAGAAATAGTTCAATTATTTTAGTATTAATCATATTTTTATTATTTTAATTATTATTTTTTAATTTTCATATAAAAAATTAATTATACATAAGAAAGATTTTTATTTGGAAACCCTCTTTCTGACGCGTTTACATGATTAATTTTAAATATAATTCCACTTATTCTATGAATTAAATTTGATTAAATTGTTTACATATTTCTAATAATCATAATTATTATTATGTAATAATGTTAAATTAATATTTTGTTGTAAATGGATAGTGAATATAGTAAAAAATTTGTTGCCCCGATAAGGTTAAAACATGTTTACTGAGGGTTTAAAATAAAACTATAAGGGATAAAATAACCTAAACTCTTTCTAAAAATCAACTAGATTATTTGATTTCGAACCTAACCTTATAAAATATAAATATTATCCATATTGGACTCTTTCATCCAAGAAATAGACATGTAATTATTTTAAATGTTTGAAAAATTACTGGTATGCCAGTCACCTCAATTATAAAAGGGCTCCCCTCTCTTATACACTCCACATATAAAGAGCCTTTTGGTGCATCCAAGACCTAAAAAAATACATTCCTTAGAACCCTAAACATGACCTATAGTCCTTGGTTTTATTAGGAATCAATCTTAGGAAGGATTTAGGTGTAAAACTAATGAGGTTTTCCGATTAAGTGGAGGTTTAAACGGTTACGAAGTACGTCATACCTGTGCAGGTTCGAACACATATAAAGAAAGTCTAAAACAAGGTGTAATATTTTCATCTCACATTTATTTATTTGAGAAGAATTACATATTCACCACTTATTTAATTTATGTGGTGTACATACTTCCCAATAATGTATTTTATGATACTTGTTTTGAAAAATTATGGGGATTTATATATCCTTATAAGGTACTTCATTTCATGGGGATTCTGATTAAAAAGTTACCGAAGTGGTAACTGATTTATGCTTCAATCTTGTTTTTAACGAAGATAATTTATGCTTGATTTTTTTGAGGAAATTAAATGTCACTTATATGATAAATATATTTAATTTTTCTTCTCCTATGTTTATTTCATGAGAAAACAAGTTTTTCTTTAATTTTACCCAATTCAAGTACTAAAGAGACTAAAATAATATTTTTAAGGAAAAGAAACTATGTTTTATTATTCAATCATGGATATTTCCCTTTCATGTCCTTGTTTTCTGAAAATATTTCTAGAATGTTTTTATTATTCTTTTGTTGTTGTTTAAATTCATATTTATTATCATTTGAAATTTTAAAAAATGTTTCAAAAGGGATCTTTTTTTGAATGAGTTTCTATTTGATTTTTTTAAAATATTGTGAAAGTAATATTTTATTTTTAATTATACAACATGAATTTAATTTCTTATTTTCATGACCGCTTAATGATTTTAATATTCTTTTACAAGTTTATATACTTATTTTTAAATAAAGAATTTTCATAATATTTTAGAAAATTTTGATTTTAAAAATATGCTTTAAATGTTTAAGTTCCTCAAAACTATTTTTAATGATCATTTTTGGGTATTTCTATTCATCAATGATAAAAAAAATTGGTGTTACTTATGTTTTACTTGTTACAGGATCCGATGGTGTTATCCTTATTCTTTATCTATATGGTGTATGATTATTGTGCGAGATATTTATAAGACGTCTTTATTTTATATGGGTTATTCTATGATGGATTGATAAAATTATTATGAAGTTCATTTTCATTGCACTGGATATACTATTATGTTATGTTGAATGTTTTATGATATTGTGGAATACATATGTATGGTTTTTATTATTTGATGGGTGGGATTAGAAATATATATCCATCAAATTCATTTTTTAAAGCATTATATCTGATGAGATAACTATGGAAAATACGTCGATGTGATTTATCTACTACATGAAATAATTAAATGTTTTTGATCTACTATAGGATTCAAGTCAATGTGATTGATCTAATATGGGAAACATGTGATGATATATGATCCGTTATGATACGAGAAACAAGTGTTGATGCTTGATCCATTTTGATTTTATGGTCCCAATTATTAACCTCAAAATAGGAAATGGTGTCAACCGTTATGATGGAGTGACACTTATATGACATGAATACATTGTTCATGACTGATTTATGATGATTTCTCACTATTATAAATCATGTATTTTTAATGATAATGTTTTATACCAGGACTCATGTTTATTATCCCTGATATATTAGTGATAAAAATTGTAATTTATATTCCTGATCTCATACCCTTATGCTTATCTTATGATTTTATCTAATCATCAATTAATATCTCCATTTTTACCATTATTGAGAAATTTAGCTCAAACATTCTTATATTTACTTTCCTATGTTATAAATAAAGGTTTTAAGTATCACACACACACACACAGATATATATATATATATATATATATATTACTAAATGGTATAATCTTTTTTAGAGACATTGAATATATTTGATGAAATAATAATATTGTGTATCTATTGTCTAAATACACTAAACTATTTTGGTCCTTCAGTGAGTTTTCTTTAAATTTAATAAATATTTATCTAAAAAATATAATATTCATATGTGTAAAATCCTTTGTCACTATAAATATTCTCTATGATGGGTTAAATTATTGACCGTATAAGCCTTATAACCTTAGATATCTTATTTTAATTCATAACCTTCAATTTCCTTTTTTGAGATTCATAACCACCAGTATATGAGATTATGGTGGGTCATCATCCAATACATTGTTGTAGTAACAGAGCTAATGATTTTTCCTAAACCCAAAAACCTTTTTATTTAAAGGTATATTGTAAATTGAGATCTTAATGCTTGATATACTCTTGAGTTTCTAAATCTTTTTATCTTTGGACAACATTGTATTATTTTCCTTTTCAGCTTTCTTCATATATGGAATTAGATTTTCCATTTCAAAAATTGGGGAACTTTTACTCTTTACATCCAATTTATTTTTCCTAGTTTCTCTAGACTTGGATGGTCGTATTATTTGCCATTCCTTTTTTAATATGGAAATACTTATCATTTTGTGTGGACTTCTATTTCATAATATCAATTTTGACAATTAATTAATTGATTATTTCCCCTTATCTTTTATAGAATCTGTTTAACTTGGTATCCATGTTATACACTCGATTACAATTTTTACATCCTTATTGAACCTTTCACACACACTTTGGTTAGCCTTAGAGTCTCCCCATTTAAGAAATTACTTGGGTAATTCTTTAGGACTGTCGACCACCAATCAAATTCTACAACTCCCTCCTAGATGGATTTTATTTTTGGTTAAATTTTCCTAAATTTATCCTTAAATTTCAAGGCCATAATTAAATGTTCTAGGATGTTGAATTTCTTACCACAATAGAGGAATATTCTATATATTGGGTTGACACCCTTTTCATATTTCGTTACTGACTTCTTGTGAGAGATATATTCTAATTTCTTCTTTACTCATTTAAATACAAAGGCATACATGCTTTCATATTTTCTCTATTTGTTAACATTTTTATTCCTCTTATTCACAGAATAAGAGTCATGATGGTCCAGTACATACCAAAATTTATCACAATAACGACCACACATATTATAATCATAAAATAAGTATCCAAAAAACTAAATATATAATTTAATAATTGATTTTACTTATTTCAGGAAAAATAATCTAGTCTAGTAGGTTTTCCCTTTATTTTATCAATTATAATTCACTATTCATGCTAATACAACCATTATAGGTTGACATATAATGCCAAAATTTATTTTCCCTTTTCCCAAACATCCAATAACACCGGTATCTACCAAAAGTTTTCTTCTTTTGTCCTTAGTGATTGTTTTTCATGATTTTCTAGGTTTTTGAACCATGATATTTTTAATTTAAACCAAAAATTTCTAAATTCCAATTAGGGAGTATATCATGTTTGACACTATTATACCACCCTTTATGTAGTGGATGGTTTCTAAAAAATTTTCTTTATTTATATTTGTTTAGTTTTTACTTTACTTATGCAATAATAAATGTAATAGAATTAGTAAAACTATAAATTACTTGATAATGAGTTATAATTTTTTCTAATCATGGGGTGGACTCTTCTTTTGATGATCTTAATCCATTTTACTATTATTCTTTTAATTTTTAGAAGAAATATTCTTATCAGAAATTGTTGTGGAAGTACCTTTATTATATGTAGTTTGAGATTATTCTACCAATATTGATTCCAAATTTCTCAATTTCACTTCCACTTCAATGAAATATAAAATTATTGTGTTCTTATAAAATAATATGGATTATAATTTATCTTCATATTCATATTTTTTATTTATTTTCTCATATTAATGAAAATTAATTTTTTACATGATATTTTAATGATTGTTTACCCCTTTATAAATAATCTCTAATTGAGCATTCATTACATCCATAACATCTTTTTATGATTATACCATTGAATTAATATATTATTAAAAATCATTAATCTTTTTATATTTATCAATAATATTGAATTTATAGTTTCCTTATGCCATTGAATGTTAATATCTATTTATTGGTAAGGTTTATTCCTTGGATTTATAGTCATTAATAAGAGAGTTTCATTTATGATATAGAAATTCTATTTCATGTTAAATTTTTTCAACATCATCTTTTATATCTAATTTCTCATTATATAAATTGTGTATAACTTTAAAAATCCATTTTTAACTTTTTCATAGATTTTATTCATGTATTACCTTACCTAATTTTATGGTCTTATGTAGATTTAAAATGATGTTTCTCTACACAACTTGTACAATATTGACTATAAAAATCCTAGAAATTATATTTTTCAAGGTCTTTTTGAAAATCTATACATTATCTTTGACAGGGATAAAAAATGATTATTCCATATGAGGATATTATATTTCAAATATAAAATTCAAAAACATATAATAAAATACAAGTAGGTGAATATATAGATCCAATTAGTGGGAACCATGTTTCTTATACCAATTGAGACACCCCTAACTATCTATTTAGAAAACTAATAAGGGGATGGCTGAATCAGGTTTTCTAATTTTTTTATCAAATTATATTTTTATGTAATTACCCACTTAAGATTTATACAACTATTATCGGTTAGGATAATACTCTATCTACATATTATTCACCAATAACACAAACTAAATACAATTTAAGAAAGCATGTAAATGATGAGACATTTTATATTTACATGGTTCGACCATGATGTGGGAAACCTACTCCTTAATATGATTGATTATTTAATCTAATCATGAGTTATCTTATCCACTATAAACCCTAGTGAATGAAAATTACTCATGACCATATATTGCTTCATGCACTGAAAAAACTTCTTACAGTGAATAAAATTTGTATGTCTTCCCCTAGTGTCACATACGTACACTTATATCTCCCTGAATTCTCAGATTCACATTAGTTAAACAACTTACAAATTTTTATATACTAGTGTTTCATTTTTATCCCTTTGAAAAATATCTCTAATCAAATAACAATGAAACAATATTATTCAATCTTCTTCTTCAAAATAGATTCTTCAACTACCTTATGCTCACCTGTTAAACATGTTGCATCTCAATCTATGTATGTATCTGAACATTATATATCTTATTTAGAATATGTGCACCTAGTTTCACATAAAACTCTTGATCCAATTATGATATTATAGCCTATTATATTCTTAAAACACTTCAAGTATCATGAATTAAAAAAGATGATATGTATAAATCCTGTAAATCGTCCTTCCTCAACTCATCATATTATTTTTTCTAATCATTTCTTAAATTGGATCTCAATATTAGAATCTGGGCTAGGTTTTTATTCTTCCTTTTACTAAAAACATATATGAATAATTTTTTACACCCTAGAATGAAATTATTATTCTTACATTAAAATTTATCTAGTTATCTCAGGTCTCCTCAATCTATTACTCAAATTTCCAGTTCTTAATTTCTCTTTCATTATATTTTTATTTTATATATAGTTAACTAAAAATAATATTTTCGATATTAATAATAAAAAAATACTCAATGAATTTTGTGCACTAATTCTAAATTTTCTTTTGATCACTTATTATACATGGGTTCCTCTAATAATATTGAAAATCAAATTTTCCTCCAACATCCATCCCTTGTAAAATGACAAGAGTTACTCCTGTTTTTTATTTCTCATTTATTCAATTTTTTTTCATTGTTGAAAGGATCATATTGAAATTCATATAGCTTCAATTTTTTTTCTTATCACAGATACTTCTAATGAAATCCATATTTAATCCACTTATTAAAGATGTATAAAAATATACATCACATCATCTTTCCTTTGGAGAATCATATTCAAGACATGATATTTTTTTTATAAAAACCTATAATGAATAAGTAATTTACAAAATAACTGTTGGATAGTGGATCAAAACACAAATTTAATAGATCTTAATCCCGAATCACACCTCACTATAATCGTATAACATTAAGAACAACTATGTAATCTTCACACTAAATTTCATGATTTAATAAATTTAGAATTTTAGCTTTAGGAAAAACAGTCTTACCAAAATTTATCACTATTTTATCTTTCTTAATTAATCTTAAGAATAATGAATAATAAAATTTGTGATTTTTGAAAAATTACATATCCTTTCCTACATCTCTATATTTATTCTTTATTTATATAATATTTAAATATTTAAGACTCATATTACTTCTCACTTTAAATTTCAAAAAATTCAATCATCTTGGATCTTCCCATCTTCTTGAATATCAAATTATTATGATTTTATATATTTAATCACACACCCTTTTAGTTGTTTGTGATGTTTAAAATAATAAATATTAATTTAATAATCATCAAAAATTCTTTTCTTCTTCTAAAATAAATTCTTGAAAATCCGTTTTCTTTTCATAGAATCTCAAAAAAATTTAAAAATGTTAACTCATATGATGTTTTTATCAAAAACATAAAAAATATATATGACACTTATGTATATTTAAATAACTTATGGAAAATAATGTCTTCAATTATATAAAAATATTTTTCTGATCAAAGATGACTCATACTTTGTTTTTAATGACTCATATAAAAGTTAAATGACTCGTATATTTGTCTAATTGACTCATATTACTTATATCATATAACTGCATAAACCAAAATGAGACTCCAATTTAGTCATACATTAGTTTAAATGGCTCACACAGAGAGTAAAAAATGACTCATACATTGACAAATTTTTCTTTTGATATTCATCATACATCTCATTGAATAACTCTTACAAATATGGAAAATTACTGATACAACAATCATAGACTTATTTGGATACCCATAATGCACACATAATTTCTAGATTTATTAAATTAATCTTAGTCTAACATAAAATTCATCTCACTTAAACTTATATATAATAAAATTTACTTCAAATCTTCTCATATAAACTTCAAATAATAATGGAGGTTATTAAAATTAATCCAACCTTATCTAACACACATCCAAGTTATTTTTTGGAATATTGAATACTCAAGTAGATTATTTAAATTAGCCTAATATGTAATATTTGGAATCAATTTTAGGCTTCATAAAACATCATCCAAGATTGTTTTTTCATTAGTTTCAGTGGTCTTTAATCTTAACACTCCAAGGATAGTTTCTCCACAACTCTAGTTGGATTCACTCATAACTTTGAACTTGTTTTAATACTTTTAACTACATATTATATAAGATATCCAAAATATGAATAGGAATGTAGCCTAATTCTTTACTAAAGATCATATAATGTTCTTGATAACACTAAAATAATTCCCACAACATTTTTTATTATATATTTTGAAGAATTGTACATCAATTTTTTTTTTAAATTGGGCCAATTTAAAAATAACAACTTGATTCTTTTTTACCCAAATACATGCTACTAGAAAAGATGGATATATTCATGGGTCTATCAACATGGTTATATAGGACCATGGTTATATGTTATATTTTTTTAATATTAGAACTATTTTCCAGTAAAATTTTCATGCAAAATAGACTATTTCTAAATTATCTTTGAACCAACACTTTCAGACCCATTTATAAGAAATGTCTTTACATTTCTAGATGTGATACCGATAAATGTCACCCAATTATTGTCATCTAAAACATATAAAATCAAAAGGAAATATTTGATCACATACATACCCATTGAAATTATAGTTTTAGAGTTTTATAGAATTAATACTAAGTCTTATATAATAATACTCACATCATCATGTGATCATTTTCCATACTATACCCATATTTTATTATTTCACAAAAATTGTTTAACATCTCTTATAAAAATCTCTCTATAAAAATCCCTAATAATCATAATAAATTTAAAATAAATTTTAATGTCCTAGAGAATTGAAAACATAAGTAATTTTACATCAAACACTCATTAAGGGTAAACATAAACATTAATAATTGAATTTCATCAGTGAGATTATATGGGAATAAGGGTATGATGACATAATCCATGTGCATGTGAAAAACATAAGATAACTAATAACCATAAAAATATTCATCGTAAATCATGATACATTTAATAAATCTTTAACATCATATCATATTAATATAATTCAAAAATCACGGGCCATGTGAAAATAATGCTTGAGAAAAGGATTCAATAAAACTATAAAAAATCATTGAAAAATAGTGTAGGTATCATGGGACATCAAACATTAATTATTGAATCACCTTTATAGATAACTATAATATCTACTAAATGTAACCTATAGTCGATAAAATCTATAAATTCATAGGAGTAAATTATAATAAGTTAACTTTAACCATTTACATAATTTATTGGAGGTCTATAACAGATCCACCCATCATTATATTGTAATATTACAATCCACCCTTGGTTTATAACATATGAAACCATCCTTAGTGCATAATAAAACCACTAATAAATCATCTAGAAATATTTAAAAGTACCATATAATGATAAAATCATTTAGAAGCTTAAACTTCTCAACATAACACTCTTGAAAATAAAAATCATCCATCTTTATCTTGATTAACCTATGGAAAATAAATTAGATCCCTGAAAATATATCTAAAAAATTATAATACATTTAGATAAATAATAAGGATTATATAATTAGAACATATATATATTATAGGATATGAAACCAATATAGGGTATTTCCATAGTTGAAAAATATATTTAAAAAACAATGAAGTCCTTTATTTGGAAACATGAAAAATAATTTTTTTATTGATAATATTTAAATAAAAAATACAATTATTTCCATAAAAAAAATTTCATTAAAAATAACAACAAAAATTTATAAGGGAAACCTCAAATAAAATAATTTTTATAATGGAAGTAAATCCATTTATTTGGTAAATGTTAAAAATTTTAAACCTTTCCAAATTTCGAGAAAAACTATGATTACCTTGTTTAGAAAATGAATATAATATTCCCATTAAACCTTTTTAAAAAAAGTAAAATATAGTTGAATGTTAATTTAAAAAATAATTAATTCATAGAAATGAATATTTTTGAAAATAATTTTAATATCATGGATATGTAAATAAACAGATTCCCAACTAAAAAGATAAAAAAGGTTTGTTTTTCCTTAAAAAAAGTTTTTTTATTACCTTAATTACCAAAGAGACTAAAATGAAAGGAAATAATTTAAATTTATGAAATAATAAAAGGACAAGAATATATATGTTTTTTGATAAATTATATTCATATAATTTCCCCCAATGGAACCTTGATCCAAAAAAAACATAAGAAATGAGATTGTAACAAAAAGACTTTAATTATTTGGTATCTTTCAAATCAAAAAGTGATTAGGAGAAAGAATACGATATGACTCTATAGTAACCTTTAATTAAAATATAAAATATATTAATATTAATTCATGGGTAACCAAGTAATATAAAAAAATAAAACATGGTTCATAACACGAATTATGTCTCAAATAATTGAAATTAAGACCTTGAAACCCATTGAGGATCCTATAACATTTGAATAAATATCTCATGAAAGAGATAAATTGGACGGAAATTTAAAAATAAATAAAAATTATTAATTCATGATATTATATCCTAACAGGTAGCTTATAAACCTGAAAAAATGAAGTAGGTGTATAATACTATCCATGCCTCAAAGAAATAATATTCAGATTAATAATCCTTACAAATATCATGTTAATGAAGTGAGAATTAACAATATTGGTGATTATTTATAAAAATTATGAGACCACATAAAATAATTAGAAATAAGACAAAATATAATGACAGATATGTTATCACATTTTATTTTCATAATATATCCAATAAAGTAGAATTATAAGCCAATGAATGAAAATTGCCTTAGGAAACCCCTTACCTTGAGTACAGACACGCTCTATATGCCCTCTAACACCACTTAAATAAAATAATAATATTTATTTAATTTTTTAAAAACATTTTTATAGTGGACCATATTTTTCATAAATAGACATCACATATTAATATTTTGATATTCATTACATAAAATAATCATCTATTTTGGAATCATATAGGTCTAGTGTCTTTGGAAACCTAGATACATAAATAACTAGCTCATAAGTTATGTACATCATCTCTCAATTAGTAATCCATAACTAGAACAATTTTTAAACATATCATACTTAATACCATTTTTCATAACCTTATGATAAGTAAGAATAGTAAAGGGTGATCTTAGAAACTCAGTAAGGGTAAACAAATGATACATAAATGATCACTTGTGTATAACATGATAATAATAATATGATAACATGATCATAAAATTTGAAATTCATATCTTCATTATAATAGATCATCATTTTGAGCCATGAAATAAATCTTAGCAGTTAATAAGATATTAATCATAAAGGAATAAAATTACACGATTCGTGAGAGAATGAAATTAAAATAAGACATGAGTTTACGGAAATTATAGTATTACAATCTTATGGACATGAAATCTTAGTTCACATATAAAATTATGGATAAGAAAACCATTTCCACACATAAAATTCTAAACTTGAAATCAGGTTCACACAAGACATATTTTCCCAGTGAGTTATCCAACTTAGATCAATTCATTAGAGAGATTTAACAGACCCAACTATTATATAATCACAATTAATTCATATATATTCAACATAATCATAAATAAGAATACTATATCAAAACCTATGGTAAATATTCAAGTTTTATAAACATATCATCATCATAATCATAAACTATATAATGAATAATTAAGGATAATATCATTGGATCATATCTCTAGAAAATAATATGTATCATAAAAGGATGTTATCAGGGATAAATTTTTTTAAAAGATCACTGGGAAATTTTGTGAGGAAAATAATATTTTCATGTTTAAATAAAATTGTTAAAAATAAAAAAATTCCAAAAAAATTTAGGGAAAAATTATATTTAAAACTAAACTTAGAAAATTTTTAGGTAAAAATCAAAAAAATTATCAACAATGATAGTGGTAAATTCTATTCATACCGTATATGTTAAAATAAGACATTCCTTTTAATCTTTTATAGAAAAAGAGAGAAAGTACATCATACAAAAGATGACAAGAAGATTAATTTTATAACATTTTAAAAAAATTAAAACAATTTTAAAAATTAATTTAAAACATATTAGAATAGTAAAACACTTATTTTTCAATAAATTAGGAACATGGAATAAAAATGTTTTTTGACCAAAGAGATAAATAATGTTGATTATCCTTAAGAAATTTTTTTTGGTCTCTTGAGTACTTAAGTTTATAAAAATGAATGGAAAATATGTCTTCTCAATAAATTAACCTATTAGAATAAAATTCATTATTTTATTGAGATTTTAATCATAATAATTCATCGTTGGGAACATAATAAGAAAAATCCCAACAAACAAAGATATTGTAACATGAAACCCTTTACCGCTATGGTAAAATTTGAATGATAAGATCCATGAAAGATATAAAATTAAATGTATTTGTAAATCACCATAAATTTTTATTAAAAATAATAAAATACATTCAAGGGTAGTATATACACCACATAAAATAAACAAGTGATGATTATGTCATGTGTGTCACATAAATAAAAGTGAGAAGAAATTATCTTAAAACAAAATCGTCTTGCTTCAAATGTTATTGAAGATCATATAAGATAAATTTAAATTTATTAGAATGGTTTAAAAAAATAATGTACCTGATTATCATAAATTATATTTTAATATATATATATATGTGTGTGTGTTTATAGTCATATATGAAGGTAGAGGTAGAGAAATGAATTACACTGTTCACGAATACTGTATGCCATATATACAGATAAAAGTTGTTTTCATTTTTTGAATTATGGAATGGGAGAAAGGTAAATAATAATTCCCCATTAAATAATCATTATTATTTAATATAAATAATACATTTTCATCCAATATAGCCTTATTTCCTTCCATTTAACATGGATATGAAAAATGTATCAAATTATTTCATGGAGGTGGTAGTACACATGTGTGGGTGAGCAACATCATTGTTTTAACACTGTTTGGAAGTTATGAATTTAGAAATGAAATTAAAATTATAGAGTATTAATTTGGCCATAAATATCATATAAAAAATTTAATCCCAAAATAATTCTGATCTATATAATATAGTTTTGAGAAATGAATTGTATCACTATGTGGAGACGGTTGGTCATATGTATGCATGAGAGACACTTTCACTTATAATTTGGCTAGAATGATGGTGGCTAATGGTGGGTTTAAAATCATCATAACATTTCGATATATTTATGATAATTAAGTTTTTATTGGATGGATAATGTAATATATTTATATGAGGTAAAATAACAATTAAAAGGAAACTGGTTGGTTAAGGAATTACCTCTTCTTTTTAAACAACTCCTTTAGATATCTTCTTAAGGACCCTAGGGTTGGTATTTTTGAAATACCAATACCTCTAAAATGTGTATATGGGAGTTTTAAGAGAATTGTTTAGGTTTTGGTTGAGATAGAAGGATCAAAGATATGTGAAGAATATAAAGGAGGGTTTCCCATTGATGATTGAGGGGAGGTAAACTTTTGGAATTTCTTAAAATCTTAAAATAATATAACATAAATTTAGTCTAAAATGTATTAAAATTGATAATATTTAAAGATAATACAAGTATGACTCTAAATAATCTCATAAAATAAAATCTAGAAAAGTTTTCACAACATTTTTTCACTTATCATTTTTGTTTTAACACTTCGTTAACCTTTTTGACAGTTACAGTGACATCAATGTTTTTTCACT
This sequence comes from Viscum album, assembly GCA_963277665.1. Lineage (NCBI taxonomy): Eukaryota > Viridiplantae > Streptophyta > Magnoliopsida > Santalales > Viscaceae > Viscum > Viscum album. The sequence goes on from OY728161.1 coordinate 1,838,913,735, forward strand.
ATTAAGGGGTTAATACTGTTAATATAAAAGGGAAAACCAGCACAAATAATGGACTATTTTTATTTAATAATCCATATCTAATTAAAAATACTTAATGTAATATTTTTATGAATTTTAAATCATTTAATAAAATATTAGTTATTATATAATATCATTAATTTTAATTTTGAAAGTATTCAATTAATTTTTATTTTAAAACTACAAAAAAATAATTGATTTAAAAAATAATTTATATGAAACTCTATAATATGAAATATGTATCTAAAAAAATAATAGAGCACAAAAAATAATATATATATTTTTATTTTTAGAGTTTCTAAATTCATTTTATTTATTTATTTTCACTCATTGCACAAGTATTGGGTTATTATTGCATAAAAATAGAAGATGATAATTTAATTTAGAAAAATTAAAAATAAATAGACACGATTAATATAAATAATTTATATTTCAAAATAAAATTTATAACTGAAGATACTCTCTTTTTATCCCTATTTTAAATATTTAGAGATAATAAAACAAAGCGAATGAAAATTTTGACTTTTCATTATAAAAAATAAAATAACATTCAAAATCATGTGAAAATGGAAAAAACATCATATATTCCAAATTTAGATGATTATTTGGGAGATATAATCATAAAATAAAATTTATTCAAGTCTTATGGAGATTTTTTAATCCTTATCATATTATTTGTAACCTAAATCACCAAATTTACCTTTTGTTGGATAACAAAATTACTAAAGTTACAATTCATAATTTACAGAAATAAAATGGATAATATTTACCAAATTTGTACCCATGATTCCAAATATGGAATTTTTTTTAAATATTTAATTTATAGAAGTGTGATGAATCACTTTTAATATAAATTATTAAAATATAATAATAAACATTTTTAGAAAAATTCTTTTTAAGCCAAAAAAGAAAGTCAAACTAAAATACGATATAATAATGATTAAAATGAAGTTAATAATATTATATGTTGTGAAATAATATTTTTTTTATAAAATTTGAGATAAAATTAAAACCAGGATTACACTTTCTAATGAAGTAAAAATGACAGGTTTATAAATATCGTTATTTTTCACTAGTCATGAAAAAACAATGATTTTCAAAAAAAAGTCATATTTCACCAATATATAACTTTGATATATTTATTTAAAATATTATATCATATCTATAAAATAAAATTTATAATATTTAAAGAAATTTAATTATATATATTTTATCACAAAAAGAAATAGTTTTTTTGAAGAAAACATTTTTTTGAATAAATAAAATTATATATAGAGAAATATTTTATAAAATATCAAGGTGTTCATTCTCCCCCAATTTATTAAATAAAATCATCTCAATTTGAAATTTTACTTGGTAATTGATGGTTTGATATCAGAAAAGTCATTTATTTAAACCCTCATCCTAAAAAGCGTTAATAAAACATCCTATATAAAAAGAAAAAGAAATATGAAGGTCATATAAGACAGTAAAAAACTTGTTTTTTGAATAAGACAACATTATTAGTAAGTGAAAATATGGACATGGAATAGAAAACTAATGAACAATGACTAATAGAGAGAATTATAGAGCATGGTTAGGGGATAGTTAATGATCTGGAAAACATAAATCTGTGATAGGTGAAGAGACAAAAATTACATAAATTAATGAAAAAGTATAACATTTTATTTCAAAATCATTTTTCCAATGTCTAGGGGTTATAATTTGATAAGATAATAACATATATTTGTTTCAGTTATTTCTATATCATAAACACAATTTCATAATTTGGTTTTGATTGAATCCATTTAAACATTTTCTCTTACCCAAGAAATGAATATTAAATATAATTTTTTATGGCCAAAGTACTAAATTAAATTTTAATAGATTATAAGTTACAAAAAAAATTCATTCCTTCTGTATCCATTTCTACCAAAACCAAAATTATTAGTACATGTTATCTAGTTTGATAAATAATACTTTAATATATAATAATAACACCATGATTTAAACTTAATCCATTCCATTAATAGTTAAACATATGACTCCTCCAAAATATGTCTGAATAAGCTGGAAACCTAAAGATGATTTTATCTTATATCCTTCAATGGTTATCTCAACAATAATATTAGTCACATATTAATTGTCATAACAAAATATATATACCATGATCATAAATTCTCAAATATATACTAAAAATATATAAAAATAAATACACAATAAAATCATATATGGTTCTAAATTATAATTAAACCTTATTCCTTGCTAAATTTTTTTCATTTAGTGGTTTGGGTTCATCCTTACATTGATATACGATCATTAGTTGATTTTGAATATCGAATTTGATTTATTTATTCTAGAAATATATATATGGATTCAATGTAGGAAGAACTAATAAATTCTTTGAATCAAATTAGATTTCAGTAAATGATAAGATTTTTATAGGTCTTATTCATATATACATCAACACTAAATCACAAATTATAGAATAGGGTATTAGTGTGCCCTAATTTTCATGAATCAAATCAAAAGTTGTAATTTTATAAGCTTTCCATTTTTCCATTGACTTTAAAGATTGTCGAGGCATATTATCATAATTAGTGATTGGCCTAGATGATTTATTCTTATAATTACCAAACTCTTTTCATTAATAGCACTGATGTTTGATTGGTGTGTTCTATTGAAATATCCCTATTTATTTCATTTATTAAGATCCTTGCATCACTTAAACAGTCTTTTCTCGATAGTGAGGCTTCCCACACATGAAACATATTCATGTTCCTTTTAGGAATTAACCTGAGTGCTCCTTTCTACATTTTTAGTATATAGGAGATTGAAACTTTTTCTTACCTACATGTGAAAAACCACTATTGATTCCATAAAGAACAATATTCCTTTTTTATCTCAATAACCATGAGGTTTTTCATCTTTCATTTCAAATTTTAATGTACATAAAACAGTTTATTTGTATATTTAAAGTTCCCTTATAGATAATTCCTTCAAAATACTTGGTTTTAAAAAATTAAAGAATTGTTCAATTTTTTTACTTTAGTTTCGATGATTAAAACCAAATAATACCTTTAAAGTCCTGTAAATATTTCCTCACAGGTAATAATGGATTCACCATCATTATTATTCTTCTCAACGAATTATTTCTCTATTTTTTTATAGAATATGGGGGACTGAATTTTTAAAAAATATCCCCTTAAAATCATTCAGTTCCATAGATTCAATATTCTCTGATTTCCTTATATTATTAAAAATATCCACTATAGACATGATTCACCTTCAAAATGATAAAAAGTTAGGATGAATTTTTTTTGGCTTGAGGACTAAGGAATGGGAAATGTTATTTTTATCAATTGATAAATTTCTCAGTTGCTAGTGAATTATAAGACCCATAAACGTATGGTAGACATTGTCATATGAAGGATTCATTAACATGTTTCCCCCTACATAGTGAATTTAGGTGTTCAATATGATGCATGTTACTACTAATATCTCAAGTGAGTTGAGTGATCATTGTCATAAGATATTATATGCTAGATCTTAAGACATCCATTTTCATACAATGATGGTCATTGAATTATCTGTCACATTTTTTTGTTCACACATTTCCTTCAGGTTCTATCCAACTACCAAAACCAAAAATCATAGTGTATGTAATGATAATCATAATGTAAAACCAGATATTGTTGAAAAATGATTAATTTGATGTCTAAATCTAGAATAATTCCGTTAAATATATGAAACCTAATGTTTAAACCAGGGCATCCATGAGAATTACCAAAACTTAATGTTGTAATCCTATACATAGACCTATCTCCAGTGTTCTAAATAATGTTTTCACGTCCTAGTTTCTAACGGTTAACTAGAACTTACCCTAATACCAACTTTAGTGACCCATAATTTTCATACATAGATATAAATTCCCATTAGACTAATATTTATTATATAATAAACTAATCTCTATCAGAATCATATAGGTCTAGTGTTTATGGAAATTTAGATAAATAAACAAATATTTCATAATATATCTATATTATCTCCCACTTGGTTCTTTATAACTACCAAACTTCATATAAATATCATACTTAATACCATAATTTAAAACATTTGGAGAAGGAAACATAAGAAAGGGTTATCTCAAGTTCTAAACATGAGAGGTAAAATATCCTATATTTTTCATGTATATATCTCTTTGAGTTTTTTTGAGCCTTGATGGCGGTGTCTTATTCAGAGACAAAGCTCATTTGATAAGGAAAATTAATTAAATGCCAGAGATGTATTCTTGCTTATGTTATTTATTCCATTTATTAATGGTTCAAATTTTACCATGAGTTCTTGGTGAGTTGATAATATTTAAAGGGGATTTAGGTCTTTTAAAGGAAAATGGGTTGAAAAACCATTTGAAGAACATTTTCATGCTATATAACTATATGAAGCATTGGGTAATGTTCGATATTTTTTAATATTTAGTAGAGACAAAAAGTTATTCAGAATATCCCATTAAAAATAATTACACGATGTGTAACCATATTACATACCATGTCCCCAAACCGTTGTTTTTTAGTGTGATGTGCAGATGAGTTTTCCATTCACCCACATTCAAGTATTCTACTCCTGAACTAGGGTGACCCTCCATGAAATGTTAGGGTGTCAACATCCCTTGCAGAAATCTTGTTAATGTATCTGATCTTTAGTAAGTGTTTTTGGTCTAGTTTTCCATTATCTCCCTTATTTCTCTAGTCATTTCCATGTAATCACCTAGCCATGTGAATTTTTGGTTTTTATCTTTATCTATTTTGCTCTAGGAATATTATTGTGATCATTTTAACCTTCTTCATCATGGGTGTTTTCAATTGGAATCATTTTCTGATTATGAGATAACTGTAGGGGGTTTAAACATTAACCATATGGTTTTATTATTATCAAGTTTTTACATTATTGCAATCATGGCAACATATCTTTCTCCTAATGAATTAAAATGAAAAATTGGATTATTATTTGGTACCCCATTAGATCCAATTGATTACTAACCTGGATTGTGGCTACATTTCATTTGAGAGATCTCTTTAATGTGAATGAATTATGTATTGGATTAAATTATGACTAACATGATAGGAATTATAGGTGACTGGTTGATTTAGATTTCCCTCGACTTAGCTTGTTTATTGTGATAACTATAATGTAATTGGCTGTGAACATTTGATATATGAAATGTGTAAATGAATGTTAAATGGAAATTTTTATAATTAACCATTGAGCCTATTTATGTGATATTATGATGCCCTTATTTCTACGACTTGTGTTATGATTGTATTCTGAAATTCTTATATTAGGCATTGTCATAGGGATACATTCTGAAATAATTATATAGTGGGATGGGCCTAGTGACCCATTCTGAAATGTTGATATAGTATGATTGGCCTAGTTAACTAGATAAAATGCTTATATAGCATGCTAGGCCCAGGGATGCATGCTTAAATAATAATATAGTGGGCTAAGACTATATTAAATGCTGAAAATATTATATTGTGGGTTAGAACAAGATTTCATTGATTTATACCTTGGTTATGAGGTTATGGAAGACTTTTTTGTAATACATGATCAGAGGCGTTCTGACATGGCACCAAGAGAGGATAAGAATGTACTTAGTTATAAGGTTATTGTTGGAATGGTTTTGAGACATGCTTAGAGATATTTCGACATGGAGCCAAAGAAAGTCGATGTGGTGTTAATTTAATTGTTTAATAAATAAATACAATTATTTATTGTATTATTGTATAAACGTATTATCAGAATTATTTTTAGACACCTTGGTGACGACCTACTAAGTTATACTCACACTCTACTTAGGCCGCCATTGGGTACTCAAGCATATTTCTTGGATACATGTTTGGAAAAGGGAATATAAACTTATTGTAGATTGTCTTTTATGGATGGGATAGAGTTTGGAGATGAGACAGACATGGGGTTTGAAATTTGGGGGGGGGGTATTTATTCTTTATTTGATTCTACTAGTCTCTTACATGTATTACATCTATCATGGAATTTAGTTATTTTCTTGGAGGTCATTAAATTATTCCTTTAATATTTATCTTATTCTCTAAATATATTTTATTGATTTGTTTTATGTAGTATTACATTGTATCCATTATTTCATCACTATGATGTTTGTTTTTATATGAAAATTTCACTATGTTGTTACTCTGAATCTAGGGGGTATACTCTCCCCATTATACATTTCAGACCCCCACTTCTAGTTGGAATCCTCTAGAATACTAGGAGGTTCTCTTGATAAATAAAGAACTCATAATAAAATGAAATATAAGAGAGGCCCCAAGAAGCGACCAAGAAATTATAGCTGGAAAAAATGCGAGCTCTTTTTCTAAGAGAATGAAGAATCTCTATGATATTTTTTTCCTGGGTGGTAGCTGTGATAAAAATAAGAGAAATGGGAAGCTATCTTAAAACTATGTTCCTTTGTTCTAATTTAAATGTGGAAATATTGGTCACAAATGTCCTTAGTGTACATACCCTAATTTGGAGTGTCATTCTTGCGGTAGATTGGGACACCTAAAGAGGTTTTTCTGGGGCATGTAGCTGTAGATAAGTGGAAGGTGAAAATTATATGTACTAGATTATAAGGACCAAGCTACTCCTTAGAAGAAATGTATATGGAGTTCTATGAAATGTTATGGACGAGGTATGGGACATGGTAACCCAATGTCGGAACAAAAACACTAGGTAGAGGGTATAGGTCAGGGGAGTCTAGATGGAGGCCAGGGCAAAGGATCTAGTCCTCTACATGTTATGGATACTACTCATGCTAATTTGGATATATGATCGTTTACTATCAAAGGTATAATTATTGAATCATATCCCCTTGATTTTTAGTAATTTGATATAGGTGCTTCACATTCATTTTTATCTACTATTTTTTTAATTTTGTATGGGCTTGGATATGGAAATATTGGATGGTGTTTTGAAAATTGTTACACTATTTGGAGTGAGGTCAGAGAATATCAAATTCTAAAAGAAATGTTTTCTAGAGATTTTTGGTTATCATTTATTTTGGGAACCATTGATACATAAAATTATAGGATTTAAATTGATTATTGGTATGAATTGGTTAGTTCTTTACTAGGAATATATTGACTATTATCATAGTAGGGTTACTTTTATATTTTCAGAAGGATGAAACTATTCAAACTGAGGCTTGTGTGATCTTCCGTCTAGTCGTACAAGACCAGTTTAGTAAATATTTGATTATCTGATATCTCATATATCCAGTATTCTTATATATAAAGGTGTAATATAGTTGTATTTATATATTCATATGGTATACCATATTCAAAATGAATTACCTAAATAGTTCTCTAGATTATCACCTGAGTGATAGATCAAGCTTAAAATCAGGTTGGTGTCATGAGGAGAGCCATTTTCTATCCCACCTTACAGAATGGATCTAGAAGAGATTTAAGATTTCAAAATTTAGTTGGAAGATCAAGAAGCTAAAGGTTTATATGGACGATTACATATCCCTTGGGTTCTAGATTTCAATTTTCCAAAAAGGTTGTTGGGAATTTTTTCTTATGGGTGAATTATCGAAGATTGGACAAGATGACGGTCAATAATCGGTATCCTCTTCACTCATAAAAAATATATTCAATTATCCGAGACCTTTGAAGATCTTATCCCAGATTTATTTAAGATCATGATACCATTAGTTGATTGTGATACCATCATACATACCTTGGAATGATTTTACTAGTAAGTATGGATTGAATGAGTTCATTGGGATTTTCATTGGTTGGATGAATGAACCAATGATATTTATGGACTTAATGAATAAGATATTTCAATATTTTATGGATAATATTGTTTTAGTTTTTTTCAATGAAATATTAGTGTACTCCAAGTCTGAAAATGATCATTCCAAACATCATGGCATCATCTTGAGTACATTGAGAGAGCATTACCTTTACACTATGAAACCAAATGGAGTTTCTAGATTAATAAAGGGAACTTATTTGGTCATATCATCTCATAGCTACGAGTGTAAGTGGACCCATAAGAATTTACATCAATGGTATCTATGGAACAACCCAAGAATGTATTTTAGATTATGATCATTCAGGGTTTGTTAGGTTATTATTGGCGATTTATCATGAAAATATTTGGTTTAGAATCACTAATGCGGGGTTTGAACAAAAAGAGATTGAAATTTTTTTTGTCTTATTTTTGTGAGAGATGTTTTCCAGAGTTGAAAGCATGTATGAAATCATCACCTACCCTCACTTTACCTATGGTGGTTAAATAATATACTGTGTATTGTGATGCATCCGAAGTTATAGTCAGATCAGTTATAATGTAATATGATCAAGTGGTTTATTATGGCTCTAGAAAGATGGTGCTTCATGAGGGGAATTATCGTACTCATGACATGGAGATTTTTGTTATGTAGGACTAGATATGTTGGTGGAATTATCCCATGGGTTAGAGGTTTTTGGTATACAAAGGACATAAGGGCCTCAATTAAATCTTTTCTCTGCATGAAATGAACCTTCGACAATGAATTTGGGTCCCGTATCTGGAGTGTTTCGACTTAAATATGTATTATAAAATGGGAAACGAAAATTTATTTTCCAATACATTAGGCCGTAAGTCACAAGAAGAAGCATTATGTGAGTTTTAAACTGAGTGAAAGATAATGGAACTCTTTGAAGAAATGCATCTAGATGTCTATGAGTCTTAGGGTCTAATAGACCTGACATTGGCATTCATTATACCCATGATTCTTGAAGGGATAAAGACCAAATAGTTATCACATATATAGGGCCTAGTTATGAGAGATAAATTACATACTGGGAAGACTCTATCAGGATGGTCTCTTGATAGTGGACATTCCAATATTATTCGTGGATGTGTATAGGTTCCTATGGTCTTGCATTAAGAGCTGATAAATGTGTATAATTCTTCAAAAAGGGTGGTATATATTGGATTGAAAAATATATATCATGATATCCATAGAAAATACTAGTGGTTTGTATTAAACAAAGAGGATTTAGGATTTGTGGGGAGATGTTTCACTTTCTAACAAGTGAAAGCCATGCATTAGAGACCAACAGGTCTTTTGTAGCATTTTCCCATTATTGAGTGGAATTGGGATGATGTCAATATGGATTTTGAGATAGGATTACATTAGAAAATCCTCAATAATGATGCTTTATGGGTGACTATGGATCAACCGATGAAGGTAGACTACTTTTTGAATATAAGAGAAACCTTCATAGTAGATGATCTGGGAAGTCCTTACATGCAAAAAATAGTTCGGATGCTCATTGTTCCAAAGAGTATCATTTCAGAAAGATATCCTCATTTTAATTTGTATTTCTATCAGGGTATTTATAAGTTTGTGGTATTGTAGGTTCTCTTTAGTACAACTTATCTTCCTTAGACTAATGGCCAACATGAGTGTATTATTTAGGTTTTAGAAGATATTATACGAGCCTATATTCAAGATTTTCGTGGTTCTTGGGGGAAACATATGGAATTCATAGAGTTTGTATATAATAATATCTTCCATGAATCAATATAGATGGAAGAATTCATGGATTTTTATTAATGACCACGCCATTCACGTCTTTACTGGTTGGTGGACGGTGAGCCAACATTTTTTGGGCCCAGTCTTGTGTAAAATATGGCTGAGAACTTTTAGTCAATTTGATCGCAGTTTTTGGATATAAAAAGTATGCATAAATCTTATTCTAAACATCAGTGATGACTAATGGAGTTCAATGTTTGTCAGTGTGTTTTACTTCAGGTGTTTCCTAGGTTTGGATAGTGCCCTATCCGGAAATAGGGAATGTTAGTGCTCAAGTTTTTCATGTGTTTTGTGATAGTGGAGAGGGTCGGTCTCGTTGGATACACTTTATCCCTACAACAACACAAGAGTTCCATGAATGGAAAGTTCCATTTGTCATAGATTTAGATATATTTTCAAGACCCTTATCCCATGATAGATCTAATATACATTGAGTTCAGTGCTAATTCGTTCTTTAAGGAGTTTCTGATCTGGATTGTGCACAATTGTGACAAGAATATCTAGGGTAAGACTATAATGTTGGTTTGGGTGAAGTGAATGAATGGGTATATTAAATATGAGTCATGGGAGGGGTAGTATGATATGGGATCACTATGGAAAGAATTATTCTACAATGCCCCATAGTGATTGTTAGAGTAGCTTGGGGAGTAGTTTTTATACGGTGGGGAGGTTGTAAGATCCCATATCTTTCCATGTGCTTCCCACTTTGAGTTTTTCATTTAAACCTTGATGGCCATGTCTTGTTTGGAGACAGAGATTCATTATTGAAAAAAATGGCTTAAATTCTAAAGATGTATGCTTGTTTGAGTTATGGAGTCTGGGTATAAATGTGTGAAGTATTACAATGAGTTCGTAGTATGTTGACAATCTTTATAGGGGGTTCGAGTGTTTTATAAATGAAATGGTTTGAAAACCATATAGAAAACATTTATATTCCATGCAACTATATTACACATCATGTAATGTTCAGGATAATTTTATATTCATATGAGACAATTAGTTTTTTAGCATATACCATTAAAAATAATTAAACGACGTGTAACCATATTACACCTCATGTAATTATCATACTTTATATTTCAAAGTATGTTGTGTGGATCAGTTTTCCATTCACACATGTGAAAATATTCTCTTGTTTTCCTTGGGAATACCTCTAGATGATTTTGGATGGGAAACAGTCCTTTTATACATCCCATTAACACCTCTGATCCCCAGTAAGTGGTTTTGGACTAGTTTTCCCTTAACTCCCTTTTTTCTCTAAATATTACGGTGTAATATATTGAACTCAAGTAGTTTTGGTTTTGATCATGATATTCTTTGATCAAGAAACCTTATTACAATAATTCTCACCTTCTTCCTCATGGTTTTTTTCCATTCAAAACATTGTTTGATCATTATTTAAAGGTAGGGGGTCTAAACCTTAACCATATGGATTGATTATTGTCAAGCATGTGAAATATTGAAATCACACCATCAAATCACGCACCAAATAATAAAAATGAAAAATTGAATTATTATTTGGAGTCATGTTGGATAAAATTGGTTATATACTTGGCTTGTGGCTTCCATTTGGGTGAGAAAACCATTGAATATAAATTATTTGTTTAATGGATTAAAGTGTATTTATCATGACATGAATTTTAGGTGGCTTATTAATATAGATCCATATTATATTACCTTGTTTATTTAGATAACTAGAATGTCATTAGTTGTGACCAATTCATATATGAAATGTGTAAATGAAAATTAAATGGTAATTTTCATAACTAAACATTGATCGTGTTGATATTATATTATGAAATCCTTATTTATATGACACAAGTTATTATTAAATGATTATATATGGCTTCTTCCTAGTGATACAAGATGAAATAATTATATAGAAGGCTAGGACTAGTGAAACATACTAAAATGCTAATATAGTGGGAATGAAACAGTTGATATCTTAAGATGCTTATATAGATGGGTAGGCATAGTGAGACATTCTGGAATGTATATATAGTGGGGTCAACCTAGATTAAATGATGAAATTATTATATAGTGTATTTGACCAAGATTTGTTTGATTTATTACTTGTTTATGAGGTTATTGTTGGAATTGTTTTAAGACATTCTCAAAGGTGTTCATACATGGAACGGTGGAAGGTTATGATTTCCCTTGGTGATACGATAGTGGATGACATGGTTGTGAGACATGATAAAAGATATTACATCATGGAGATGAAGAAGATTTATGTGGTATTAATTTAATTGTTTAATTAAGTAATACATTAGTTTATTATATTATTGAAAATAATTATTATCAGACTAGTTTGTTTAGATATGGCCAGGTTGACCTACTGAGTTATTGACACAGCCTACTCGACCCACCATTGGGTATCTGCGGAGATTACTTGTATGCATGTTTGAACAAGGGAAAATGACTATGATACTGATTGTCTATGATATATGGGGTAGATTTTTGTGATAGGTTTGACATGGAGTTCGAAACCGGGGGGGGGGGGGGGGTTGAATTTATTCAATAATTCTATTATTTTACTTATATTACATCTATAATGACATTTGGTTACATTAAATCATGACATTACATTATTAATTTTTTATTATTTTTATCTTTAAATTATATTTTATGGATTTTTTTCTATAGTATTATGTTATTTCAATTATTTTGGCACTCTAATTATTCTTATAATTTGAATATTCTACCATGTTGAAACTAATAATATAAGGGGTATAGTCTCCAAACAATACTTAATACACCCCCTTTTCTTGTAGGTATCCTATCACATATTGGGAGGCATGCTTGATGTCTTGTAACCAACCATTACCGGCCATGTGAGAGAGCACCAGATTAGGGGACGTTACATGAGACAACAATGATAACTTGAGTTAGACATGATCATAAGGGTGTTATAAATTTGTCATAACATTTGAAATTTATACCTTTCATGTCATCAATCATAATCTTCACTCATGGCATAAATATTGGAAGTTTATAATACATGAATTATAAAGGAATCAAAGAAAATGAGTTATTTGAGCATAACATTAGAATAATACATGAGTTTGTGACTTACATAAGATTATAAATTTTTAAAAATGTATAAATAGAAATAGGTTCATTAAATTAATTAAGGGAATGAATATAGACCCTATCAAGGACATAGGGACATGGAAGCAGTCCACAGATAATCATATGTAAATGAAAGTTGGTCTACACATAAACTGATGGATATTAAATCCAAGTCTATGCATATACTTATGGAAATAAAAATAAAGCCAACAAATAAAATTGTGAACATGAAAACTTGATCCTTCATAAAATATTTACCTCATTTGTTGTCCATCGTTACCTAATGTGTTATAAGGATTTTTACGGGCTCAATCATCACATAATAATAGTTCATTCATAAAAATTCCACAAGATCATCAATCATAACATTATATCCTAACCCATGGAAAATTAACATCTAGTCATCATAATCATTAACCATACATAGAAATAGTAAGGATGATATCATTGTACCATATCATTATAAAATCATACATAACATCCAATATATTATCTTTGATTAAAAATTTCTTTTAAGGACCAATTGGAATTTTTTGAGGAAAATATCCTTCTCACTTGGAAATAACCTTTTTAAAGGTATAAAAAATACCTAAATCTTAACTAAAGTATTATATTTTAAAATAAACTAGAATCCTATGATGAATTTTTCAATTAATATATTAATCATGATGGAATAAAATTATTTTCATGCCATGTATGTTAAAATAAAACATTCCTTTCACACTTTTCTCTAAAAATTCAAATATAACTCATTTGGAAAATGAAAAGAAAATATATAATGTGTATATAAAAGTTTTTAAGAAAATATATCATGGATTTTTGGAGATATAATTCTCAACGTGGTGTGAATAAGAGAAATGAGGGGCACTCTTTTATATTTGAGGAGAGGTTCACTTTTAGAATTTATTAAAATATTAAATTAATATTAATTATTTTGATGTAAAAATGGATCAAATTTGATAATACTAATAGATAATATGATGATGAGTCTAGAAATATCATAAAATAAAATAAAGATATATTAGGATAACATATTTAACCTTATCATTTTATTTTAACCCATCATGAACCCTTTTGACAATTATTGTAATATCAATGTTTTTTATCATTAAGCAGATAATATAATTACTATAAAATGCTAAAAATTCCATAAATGGACCTTGGTTGATGTTAAAATCCATATAATATTCAATTGTACTAATATAATATTTTATGGCATTTAAATATTTTAACAAATAAATATATATCATAAAATATCATTATAGTTAATTTTTGAACTATTCATTTAATTTATATTTTAAAAATCCTAGAAAAAATGGATTTGAAATAAAATGATAAAAAAATTTATAATATATAATTTTTATCCAAAATATTTTTTAAACTATAAAATCACTCAAATAATAATTTTTAATAGTTTTTAAAATCATTTTATTGTTTTTTTGTTGCTGCTTGCACAAGCACTGTGTTAGTGTTTCATAATTATTTAAAGTAATTATTTCTATAGTAAAACTTTAAAATAAATTATCATAATGAATAAAGATAATTTCAATTTAATTAATAATATTTATAAGAAAATTTATATTCTTTTTTTCAATATATGGAAACGTTATATATAAAAAACAAAGAGAATGACCTTTTTTTACTTTTAGTAGTATAAAATAACATAAAGGAAAAAATCTTGGGAAAATGGAAGAAAATATATATATTTTACATTGGGATGATTATTAATTAGATATAATAACCCAAAAAAATTTATCCAATTATTTGAGTCATTTTGGAGTCCTTATCATATTTTTTAAAACCTAAATAACAATTTACCCATTGTCTTGGTATCAAAATTACCAAAGAAACTATTTAGAAATTCCAAAAATTAAAGATAATTAATTAATAAATTTGGAACCCTTATTAAAAATATGTAATATATTTTTAAATATTATATTTCTAGAATTTATAAGGATTTCATTTAATATTAATGCATAAAACGTAACAAAAAATTGTTTTTAGGAAAATGCGTTTTTAAACCCAAAAATAAACTTTTACCGAAATCATGTATAATGATGATTAAAATGAAGTTACAAAGAATATATATAATTAAATAAAAAATATGTGAATTTGAGATCAAATTTAAATCATATTGATTATTTTTAGTGAAAATAAAATGAAGGTTATATGAAATTTTTTTAACTATTCGTTGAAAAATTTATGTTTTCCAAAAAATACCAAAATAGCAGCCAAAGAAATTTTTTATTGGATGAATTGAAGAATTATATAATTTTTATCAACTAATATTTAGAAAATTTTAGTAAATTTATTTATTATAATATTATCATAAAAATAAACAAAAACCAATTTTGAAGAAACCGTGCTTTTGAAGAATAAAATAGATTTAATATTATTTTAGTGCTTATTTACTAAGAATTAATAAATAAAGTTATATTTAGTAAGAATATAATATGTATTTTACTAATTATTTAGACCTATTAATACCTTCCAATTTTAATATTAAGGTTATAATGGTCACATAATATTATTTTAAAAGTATATAACGGTTCATTTAAACTCAATGTTGCATGTAACACATGTTAACAAATAAATAGGATTATTCATAGATAAATATTTCATAAAATATGAGGGTTTTAAAATTTTACATATTTATTAATATATCATTTAAATATTTATTTCAATTATTTCTATGACATATTTAATTACTTAATTGGTTATGTACACCTCTGGTGTTCTGGGGAGATTTGATTCATAATTTAAAAATTACTTTGGTAAGTTGATCATTTTCAAAGGGGTCATTGTTATATCATATCCAAAATAAAAATCATAATAATAATAATTTTTATAAAGAAAATTAAATTTTAGACTTATCATTAAAAACTGATTTTGAAAAAAAAATTGTCGTGCAAGGTGGTAGTCTACACATACAAACAAGCGATGTTTTTAATTTATGTTGGATGGAAAATAAATAAAGAGAAAAATATTATCTTTAAAGAAAAAATATAATTTTATAAACATAAAATAACATTATTAAATCCATTCCTTGCACTAGATATATGATGAGAATTATTTTTCAGGGATCCCTCACCAATAAATTCTTATTTATCTAAGCATTAAATATACTTTGCACCCATGGTCGATATCTCATGGAGGCTATTCCCACAAAATATTCTCCTATTATCACTATTTATAACGAACTAATTTACTAATAATTATATATTAATATACTATAGAGGGTTTGTAAATGTATTTAATATATAAATAAATAAATTAAAATGAAAAAATGCAAAACGTAAGGAAGTGAAAAAACAAAGATGTTAGTGAGAAGATGCTTTCATTTTTAGGTGTTCATGGAGATGTTATAACTGTTCTTTAGAAATTAAATATCATTATCCCATGAAATTTAGAGATCACCCATATCACTTAATACCCTCTCTTTGTAATTGTAATTACTCAACACGGACCCTCCCCATGCAGGATAATATCCCTCACATCATTACCATAATGATACACCATCCCTATACATGAAAAATTAAAATAATGATAGAGAAGGAAAAATTAGAAATAGAAGAAGAATAAAATATACGACAAAAAGGCATGATTACTTAACAAAAATTAGTTTATCTACTTGTTAATTAATATAAAATAATATAGAGAAAAGTTAATCATGATGAACTAAAGCACCACAACTCCCCTTAAAAAGATAATGAGTTCAGTTCTATATTTTCATGGAGATTAAAAATAGAATAGTGTAGAAACAAAATAGAAAATAAAAAGTGAAGAGATAAAGATAAAAAAAATTATTAAATTTTTTTAAAACAATTACAAAATCATAACATCTTTAATTTTATAGAAAATGAAAAGCCAAAATTTTAAATCCTTGACATGGAAGTGCATGTGTGCATTTACAGGAAAACGTTTCACAAGATTTCTCTCCAAACAAATCCTTAAAAATATGGCTTTATTTTAACCCAATTAATAGTAAAATTTTTTAATGTTGTATATATTTATGTTTTTATTAAATTTATCCTTTCACCAATAAAAAAATTTTAACTTAATTTTACAAGTGTCTTATTACATATTTTTTTTTACTCGAGAAAGGAATTATGGAATAGAGAAAAATTGTATTAAAAATCACCAAATTTACAAGAAATTAGGGCATTTAAGAAGGAAAAATATCTCATGGATATAGTTATGTAAAATTTCCCCTGGAATCTTATATATATATTTCTGAAATTTTGTATCTTTTTGGTTTTAAAATGATAAGTTAAATTCCCATATTTATAATTTATCCATTCTAGGAAAAATATTTGTGGTCTGAATTGGGATAATTTTGGACCTTAAAATGTTAGATTTAGATTTGGGTACATTATAAAGAAATAAATTCCAACAATTATTTGATCCTACAATAAAATATTTCAATAATTTGTTTTATTTTAGAAAAATTAATTTCAAATATATAAATTTGATATAAAAATATTTAAATTCCAAAATTAGTCCATTTTCACAATTAAGATTAAATTGTTAATAAAACTTAAAAGTATGATAAATACAATTAAAATCAGACATTTTTGGAATAAAAATTTTAATTAAATAAAAATATATGTGAAATTATCATTTTCATCAATCCCCCACACTTAAACATTTCAATCCTACAAAATTATCCAAATTGACAACAAAATAAAAATTGAGGAAATTTATAATATCTTCTCCAAAATGAATTTATTTCATATCTAATATATGAATAAAATTCCCATTAATTTCTATCTCTCATATATAAATTTATTCAAGCAAAAAACTCAATCAATTCCTCCATTAAACCTACATTAAATTGAAATTCATGCCACTCTTAACTCAAGAGAAATGAAATCTAGGGTGATCTTCGTAATTGTAAAATTAATGTGTCACTGTAGGTTTTTGAAAATTATCATCTCTCCATACCATGAGATATAAAAATGATAATAATAATGTGGTTTTTTAAGGTGAATTACGCGGATTAGTGTTGGTGGGTAAAAACATTTAAAAATATAAGGATAGAAAGAAGTGGTTGAACTATTATATATAAATGAATGAATATTCAAGTGAATGACATGAAATATACCTCTATAAATTCCAATTAAAATTGTAACCCCACACCATTTGAAATGGATCTTGAATCAAAAAGGGAAAATAATAAATTATTTCACCCATTTTAAATTTTTTTCTTTATTTTTTGTTTTTTGTTTTCAACTATTTATTTTTTCATGGATGATGATATGAAAATAAATTATAATGACCAAATTACAATAATTAAATTTATTTTTGAGAGGTAAATTATTAATATATGTTATCACAATGAATAATTAAATCTCACCTCTATTTTTTTCAATTTCATCTTTTCATTTTCTTTCAATTATTTTATTTTTTTGGTAGAAACATATGGCATAATTGAAGAAAAATGAATTGAAGTAACTCATGAAAATTATTAAAATGACTATAATAATGAAACATAACTCACATACCCAAAAATAGGTTGCATCCCAAAAAAAAACACGAAAATATCTTCCCCATGGTCAAACTTGAAATATTCATGAATAAATAATATGCGTGAATATAGGTAAGAAATAGTCATCTTGAAATATAGCTTAAACCAACAAGACAATTCATGGATTATAAGGGCTAATAAAGGGTAAATTTAATGTTGGGAATCATGTTAAAATATATACTCCCAAAATAACGCCTCAATCACATCAATAAAATTTATGAATACAAGGATTTGAAATTGAATAATAACAAGTTTTGGATTTACCAAAAAACCCATGATTTTATCAAGAAAGTTAGGGAATTATGAAGCACACATAAAAAAGGTTTATAATACCAAAAATTATGGGAATGAATAATTTGTGTTAGTTTTTAATGGGTTATAATTTTAGAAATTGGTCAAAATCATAAAAATTGTTGAAAATAAAAATCCAATTTTTTATATAAATGGCCATTAAAAATATATTTATTCAAAAATCAAGGAATATAACTCCAAATAAATTCAAGTGTTTAAAATAAAAATGTATATTTATTAAAACAAAAAATTTATAAAAAAATTAAAAGAAATAAAGACTTATAAGTATGTTTCCACTCCCTCACACATAAAATCTATCAACCAATCATTTAAGCTCAACAAAATAAGGGTAGAAAAAAGAGTGAGGAAAGGATGAAAACTAAATTTGTTTTCTAGTGGTATCATTGAGTTAATATCCTAGATACTTTTACTTTATACCTAGAAAGTAAAAAATACACAATAAAAATAATAAATAATAAAGGTAAAAGGAAAACATGATCAAACATGGTCTGACCCCCTAAGTGGGTGACAATCTTTTTCTGCCCTTAGTCCGGAATTTGAATCACATCATCCCCAATATGTTGGTGCATGTTTTTTATGTGACTTAAAACACCACATTATTTTACACTCAACATTAATTCTATAATATTTTATTTAGAATAAAAAAGTGACAATTTAAAATAATTCCATCCCCATAGAAATGTAGTACAACATGCAAGGAGGGGGATAGAGAATGACTGTTCCCCTATTTATTTGGACATAAATATTTTATCCTATTTGACTTAAATGGATTTTTCATTGTAATTTAATGTTGGTTAGACAAATTAATAAAATGCTAAGTAAAAAATAATATTTCAAATGAAATAAGATTAAAACATGTATAATTAACAAAGTAATATTCACATTCAAGTAACTCAACATAGAATGTGATTTATTCCAACCAGGCCATTGGTAACTCATTATCAATAGGTGTATAATATTCTTTATCACCATCATCTAAGGGAATCCAACTATTAGGTGAATTAATAAAATTCAAGTAGTAGGAGGTAATGATCAATTATTTTTCTATGAATTCATAATAAAATGAGTTCAGTATAGGATTATCTCCCAGAGTAATGTTGTTATTTAATTCTTAATCTTTTACATGTTATTATTGGAGTAGGTTTGTTATGGAAGGAGTTTGGTTGTTAATATCATCCAATTTTCATTTAATTCATCCACTAGGATAGTTTCTTCTTCTAAAGAGAGATATTGTTAGAGTGCTATTTATTTTTCCTCAAAAAAAGATAACAACATACATTTTTAGTTTGATCAAAATCTACCCAATATTCAGCCATTCCAACTTGATCTCCCACATATACATTAATAGGAATGTTTTATTCTTTAGCCACATATTAAAGCGGTTTAGAAATTTTTGATTTAAGTTCTTATATGTTGTCTTCCTAACATGATTCTTCAATTGAAAACGTTATAATCACAAACTTTGATTCAACCTATTATTGGGAATCATCTTATGTTTCTAATTTCATCAAGGAAGATGAAATAATTTTCATTTTATTCATATAAATATTATGAACATCCTAGTGATATATTATCTCATTTTATTTCATACTTTGTGTGAGTTGGGCCTATACTTAAAAGTGACCCATTATGTATATAGATTTCGAGGTCTAGATTGCGAGATAATTTTGTTACTCAAAAAAATGTATTTATCTTTAGCTCAAGTAGAATTAAATTTCACCTAAAAATTGTTTGATAAAATATTAAATTTCATATTTTTTCTTATTGGAGAAGAAGTTATGGAAAAAATACCAATCTCATATAGAAATATTTTAATTCTAAAATTAGGAAATTTTCATAATTAAGCTCAAATGATTAATAAACCCTAAAACTAGGACAATTGACCTTAATATATGGAATTAGAGGGATTAAAAAAAATTAATTACAAAATAATAGATGTGAAATTATCAGTTTTGTCACCAAGAGAGATGTTTTTGAAAAAACGAAGTACATCGCTACGTGGGGATGGTTGTTCATCCACAAACACTTTTAGTGGTTCCATTTTAAAATAAATGAATAAAAGATGTATATATGATATATTAAATTTATATAAGAATAATTTATTCATTAATTTCATATATGTATATTAAATCTATCATAATAATAAACTATGAAATGACATGATGAAAAAAAAATCACCAGTTCGCGCGCCTATAGTCCATATGTATGCACAAATGATAGTTTCATTTCCCATTTGATGGAAAAAAGACGTGAATAAGGTTATTAAATTAATATGATATTATCTTTATATATGTTTGATAATTATTTTATTATATTGGTATGATTATGATAAAATTCAAGGAGTTAGAAGATTATGCAAAATGAAAACACTCGGTTGAGGTGATTACCTCCTCTTTGCAGAACATCCTATAGATCTATCATAAAGGACCACAAAGATGACACATTAAGAATAAAATAACCCATAGAATGTTTACAAGGATGTTCATAAGTGAATTTTATTTGTTTTTTGATCTATGTGGATCAAAAATTTTGAGGAAGAGTGTAAAGACCCGAAAAATTCAAGGGAATTTTTTTTATTAATTTTCTTGGGATTTTTACAAGAATGCAGTTTCTGACGGCACCTAATTCCGCGGCCCGGTGTGCCCGGAATCGTTTTCCGAAGTTTAGATTGGGTATGTTCAGTGAACGAATGAGAGGGTTTTTCTAACTTTTGAACCGGTGCTCGGAATCGAATTCTGAGGGCACCGATGGAATCGCAGCGCTGGTAATTGCTTAGAAACACTTTTTCAGAGTTGTGTTTGCTCGAGTGTGGTTTTTAATTTTTGGGGTTAAGTTAAGAAATAAAATAAAAGTGGTGCAACTGGTTTTTATTTTATTTTTCTTAACTTAAGTTAAGTGGATGATGTGGAACCCACAATATCCTACCCACTTGGTAGGATATTTATGAGGTGGGGCCCACACGAGCCCCACCGTTTCATTTCTTCTAAGAAATTCACCCACAACCCTATTAATGAAGTCA
Organism: Viscum album; assembly: GCA_963277665.1. Classification (NCBI taxonomy): domain Eukaryota; kingdom Viridiplantae; phylum Streptophyta; class Magnoliopsida; order Santalales; family Viscaceae; genus Viscum; species Viscum album. The sequence goes on from OY728161.1 coordinate 1,838,935,272, forward strand.
AATCGTGCGTTTATTTTGGTTAAGAAACACCTCATTAATGTGGTGGTTTAAGTGTTTTAATTAAATTCACTTAACCGTTTCTTTCGTTTTTGAATTTTTTTAAAACGCAAGGCTTGTGAAGTAAAAATAAGACAACTCTTATTTTTATTAGGGGTGGTTTGAGAGGATAAGAGATTTCACTTAGGCTCTTAAATATTTTCTCTTCCTCACGAAGAACGCAAAGAACGCGAAGAATACTGGATCCTCAGAAATTAGCGATGCTTCTTCCGCGATGCTTCTTCCGCGACACATCTTCCGCGACGCTCCTTCCACGATGCGACGATCCCCCTTCTGCGATGCCTTCTTCCACGACGTGCTTTTCGGCGACGAATCCTCTCTCAATGATTTCGACGAGGTAGGGGTTTTGATTCAATTAAATCTTTGTGATTTATACCCGCGACATATGTTTAAAATTTGTCAGAAAACTTTTTAAAGCGCTACTGCGGTGCGTGCGGACCAACAAACAAGTCCGAACCCACCGTCCCTTCGTTCTTGGTGTACGGATCGGTGGGCGACGATGAAGCAGGATGCATGGGCATTGTGAGGTATTCGCAGTGAAGAACCGGTCTCGGGAGGGCCGTTGGCGAAAACGGTGGGCAATTCCGACCACCGGAGCTCATCCGGTGGTCTGTGGAACAAGACGCTAGCGCGCCTCGCCGGCGGCAAGAGGCAGCGGCCGGCACCGGTCGGCCGCCAGAAGACGGAGGTGCACGATGCGCCGTTGGGAAGAGCCACTGCGGCTGAAGCCGCGGTGGCAAGCAGCAAGTCCCACGACCGTGCGGGACCGGAGCAGGCAGGATGCGGCAACCGGCCGCGTCTGTTGGCAAGGGGCCTCCCCCACGCGGGGCCGTAGTTTCGACCCAGGGGGGCGGTTCCCCCCTTTGCGCGGCTGCTTGGACAGTGCCAGCACGCCGGGCTGAGCCACGCCCAAGCCGGCCGGGCCCAGACCCGGTTCGGGTTATCCCGGTTCGGGCTGACCCTGGGGGTATCGGGCCGGGTCGGACTGGTTCTGAACCCCCTATTACCGAACCTCTTCCGGTCTGTTGCCCATAACTTGAGCTGTGGACCTCCGATTGATTCAAAATCAGTTGATTAGAGATCCTTGGATCAGGACTATCATTTCAGTATATTATACTCAGGGTTTCAGAGAACTTTGGGTTCGGCCGGGTTGGGTCGTACACGAAACCAACCGGGCCCTCAAAGCGGAAACACTTATAACTTGAGCTATGGACGTCCGATTGGAATGACGTCGACTTTTTTGGATTCCTCTTATTGAGACGGACCTTTTGGCTTACTCCGCTCGAGGTTTGGACACAGGTGGAGTATGGTCGGGTAGGTCTTGACTTAAAAACCAACCAGGCCCCTGTGACGAAAAAGCCAATAACTCTCAGACCAGACGTCCGATTGACGCGCCATATGTGACATTGAGTTCATGTTGACGATATAGAACTTTTGGATACATCAACTCTGGACCTTGTGTGAGTTGATGTATCAGCCCTTCGGCTCGTGCAGCGGACCCTCCCAAACGAGCTTGCTGTGTGCGGGAACCTTTGAGCTCGCTGCGACTGCAACGACGATGAAGACTGTGCAGAAATCCTTTGTGGATTTGACGGAGACGACTACAACACTCAGCGATCCTATGTGGATCAGTGCTACCGATCCTGTGTGGGCCAGATCCTGTGTGGGTCAACTCTCAGCGGTCCTGTGTGGGCCAGCGCCTACAGATAATGTGTGGGTCCGATCCTGTGTGGGTCATTGCGGGGGTTAGTTACCTATCGACCCTGTGTGGGTCAGATCCTTTGTGGGTCATTGCGGGGGTTAGTACCAATCGATCCTTTGTGGGTCCGACGACTTAGATGAATCAGTGGCTATATCTGATCATCTCTATCATCATACGAAGAAGTATACCTGTGTGAGCTGGATCTTGACTTGCTTTCCTATGTGGATTGTGTTGTGCTCTCCTGTGTGGATGTGATCGTACTTGGGCATGGATGTTGGAGCCGAACTGGAATTGATTACTTAGGTATATGTATGGGCATATACCCAAGTAGTGTCGGATGTTACTTCGTGATTGTATCTTTCCTTTGTGGATTATCCTTTGTGGATTCTGGGAGACCTTTGGGGGTCTCAGGGTCCCTACCGAGTATCTTATACTCACCCCTGCATGTGATATGCCCGCACTACGTTGTGTTGGTTGCAGACGACGAACAGTGCTGATCGCGGTTGAGGCTTGTGGAGAAGGTCGGTACCTCGAGGTGGACCACTGGGCGGGACGTACTCGGAGCGGACGACTAGACCCGTGGAGCCGTGGAGGCTATCTGTACTCACCCTCCAGGTGGGACTTCCAGTGGATGGATCGAGGTGGCGGCATTACCTTCAGTTTCTGTTTTCCCTTTCCAGTTGTACTTTACTTTCAGTTTGGGTTTGTATACTGGCCCACTTACTTTTCCGCACTTACTTATGTATCAGTTTTTATTTAGTGTTTACTTATTTTTCTTTCTTGATCTGTGGTGTTTGTTTACTTTACAAAGGCAATGCCTTCCCTTTTTATCGGGAATTACGCCTTGGTGCTAGTCGCCACCCCCTGGCCTATGGAAGGCGGGCTTGGGGTAATCACGACACGGGCCCCGAGGACGGGTCGTGACAAATTGGTATCATAGGAGTTCGGTTCTACCACAGAACTCAAGACTCTGATCTTTTTCTATGTGAAGAAATAATGGTAAGAGTATTGAGTGTGGTTATCAGTCCAGGGAGACCAGTGTTGGTGCGATGGTCGACGTATCCATACACTAGGACCCTGACTTCTGATTTCCGACTTAATGCACGAAAACATTGATTGCATATGTGTTTCAAGTTTTCTTTGTGATTATTTTGTGTCTGCTCACTAGGTATACTGTTCTGACCGTGGATCACCTGTTTCTTTTCAGGATGGCCCCACGACGACAGCCAGTTAGGGTTCCAATAGTTGTGCGTGATGACAGCCCACCGAGCGACGAGGCCTCGGTACAGGTCCCTTTGACAGTAGAGGCACTGATGGTACCTCTACCCGCCGAGACACCTATGCAACCATCCCCAGCCGTTTACGATGCACGTTGCCTTAGTGCACTGCACGAGTTTCAGCGCCAGCGACCGCCCAGGTTCCGCGGGGAGACGGACCCCCAGGCAGCCGAGGATTGGCTGTAGGCGGTTGTATGGGTTTCCAGATTAGTGAGGACACCAGCAAACCTCATGGTGATCCTCGAGCGAGCCTACTGCATGCAGCAGCAGGCAGATGGTGGAGCTTGATGCTCTAGGTGCATGATGACTCATCTATCCTCTGTATGGACTTTGAGAGCCTCTTCCGCTCGGAGTTCATCCCAGCCACCCTCCGTGCGGTGCGCATCCAGGAGCTTCTACAGCTGCAGCAGGGCAGCATGACGGTCGCCCACTACTCGGTGAGATTTACCGATCTCTCGCGCTACTCGACAAACATGGTGCATGACCCATTTTTCCGGGCCCAGACATTTTAGCAGGTATTGAGGCATGTGATCAGGGCATCACTGATCTCCCTCAGCATTCTGACTCAAGCAGGGGTACTGGAGTGAGCCCTTTTGATTGAGAGCTTCCTTGACGAGCCTTCATCAGCAACGAGACCTACCGCAGGGCGGCATGTAGCAGAGTCTTCTGCAGTTGGCTATCGACGGATGACTCATGGGTCCAGGTAGACCAGACCCTCAGGCAGACGACCTCAGGACACTGGCTCAGCAGTGTAGGGCACACAGCGCGGAGCGAGTCTTTCAAGAGGCAGACAGTTCTACACATGCAGTGGGAAAGGCCACATGGCTCATGGCAGCCTAACCCGCCCTGCCGAGGAGTAGCAGACGGTTGAGGGGCCACCCAGGCAGAGGCAGAGGGTCGACCATTGCGGTCCGCAGGGAGTAGGCGGATGAGGCAGAGGAGCTGGCCGAGCAGCAGGTGGTGGGCGATGCTTTGAGGCTCTACCACCACCACCACTAGGAGGTCCAGCTCGACCACAGGGAGCTGGAGGACAGAGACAGGCACAACTCCAGGCAGTGGAGGCCTACAACCACGGTGCGCCCAAGATGATTTGAGGTACTAGTTGTGTCTATTCCACCCTTCTACAGTTCTTATAGACACAGGAGTGAGTCAGTCTTTTATAACCGCTACCCTTGTTCGGTGCTCGAAGATTCCGACAGAGCCGTTGGCTCAATCCTTACGGCTAGAGAATCCTACGAGAGCAAACTCGACAATTACGCACTGGTTCCGGCAGTGTGAGCTTACTCTAGGAGGCAAGAGCTTCGTCTGTGATCTTCTTGTAGCGGCGTCGAGGCCTTACGACGTCATCTTGGTTATGGATTGGTTATCTACAGTCCATGCTCAGATCGACTGTATTAGGCGCAAGGTGCGCTGTGTACATACCGATGGAAGCAGGTTCGCCTTCACCGGTGAGGAGGGAGCCTTCACAACACAGTATGGACTTCCGTAGAGGAGAGGACAACCCATCACTCATCAGTTGGATAGCCTCATCCTCGGAGCAGTTGACGTGCAGAGTCCTAGTTTTCCTGTAGTGGTGGATCAGTATGCAGACGTTTTCCCCGATGATGTTCCAGGACTACCTCCTCACAGAGAGGTAGACTTTTATATTGATCTGTACCCCGAGACATCCCCGATATCCACCCCAGCATATTGTATGGATCCCGCCAAGCTTCGAGAGCTACAGGTACAGTTGGAGGACTTGTAGGGTAAGGGATTCATCCGACCCAGTGTTTCACCCTTGGATTCCTCGATATTGTTGGCCAAGAAGGCGGACGGGAGATTGTGACTTTGTGTCGACTATCGTCGCCTGAAGATGGTGACCGTGAGGAACAAGTATCCACTACCAAGGATTGATGACCTCTTCGATCATCTCAAGGGAGCACGGTGGTTCTCGAAGATAGACCTCAGGTCAGGCTATCATTAGCACAGAGTTCGGGATGAGGACGTGCAGAAGATGGCCTTCAGATGTCGGTATGGCCACTATGAGTTCTTGGTTATGACATTCAGCGTAACCAATGCTCCAGCAGTGTTCATGGGCATCATGAACAGGATCTTTCAGCCATACCTCAAGCGATTTGTCATGGTCTTCATCGATGACATTTTGATATACTCAACCACTGAGGAGGAGAATTCTTACCACTTGCGGGTTGTACTTGACACACTCTGAGAGAACGAGCTTTATGGAAAGCTCTCGAAGTGTCATTTCGGGATACGTGAGGTCCACTTCTTGGGACACGTCATCTCTGAGGCAGGAGTTGTGGTGGATCCTGTGAAGATCGAGGCAGTGCTAGCTTGGGAGCCACCCAGGAGCGTGACAGAGGTGAGGAGCTTCTTGGGACTAGCTGGATACTATCAGAGATTTTTGCCAGACTTCTCCAGAGTTACAACACCACTCTCAGCTTTGACGAAGAAGGGGAAACCCTTCGTGTGGTCAGACAGATGTTAGTAGAGCTTCCAGGAGCTGAGACAGAGATTGACCAGTGCCCCCATCTTGAGGCTACCAAAGGAGGGAGTTGGGTATGTAGTTTACTGTGATGCATCAGGGACTGGATTCAGATGTGTCCTGATGCAGGAGCGGGCAGTGATCGCCTATGGATCACGTCAGTTGAGGCCGCATGAGCAGAACTACGCTACCCATGACCCGGAGTTAGCAGCAGTGGTCTTCGCTATGAAGACATGGCGACACTATCTGATGGGCGAGCGCTTTACAGTCTATTCTGACCATTAGAGTCTCAGGTACATCTTCTCTCAGAAGGACCTGAACCTGAGACAGTGGATATGGCTCGAGTTCCTCTAGGACTATGACTTTGAGATAGTCTATACTCTTGGGAAGGGGAACGTGGTAGCTGATGCTCTCAGCAGGAGGACATGCATTCAACTACTTAGGGAGGAGACATAGCAGCAAACTACTTTACATATAACTTTTGTGGATAGAGATGGAGCAGCCTTCCTTCAGTCACTCACAGTCACTCCTCCACTACTGCAGCGGGTCAGAGAGGCACAACGTGGGGATGCCGACTGTGAGATGCAGCGTGTGCAGATATCCTCAAGATAGGCACCTAATGGTTTCTCCTTAGGAGGAGAGCACGTCGTCCTTCTTAGAGGACATACCTTGGTACCAGTTGCTTTGCGAGAGGAGGTGCTGAGAGAGTTTCACACTTCCCCTTTGGCAGTACATCCTAGAGTGGAGAAGATGTACCTGGATCTCAGACGACAGCACTGGTGGCCGAGCATGAATAAGGCTATGGCAGAGTTCATTTCTCGATGCCTCACCTTCCAGCAGGTGAATGCAGAGCACCAGGTACCATCAGGCTTGGTACAACCCTTGGAGGTCCCGGAGTGGAAGTGGGACGGCATATCTATGGACTTTGTGACTGGAATTCCACGCACTTCTTGAGGTCACAACTCCATTTGGGTGATTGTCGACCGACTCACCAAGTCGGCTCACTTCTTACCCATCAGAGAGCAGGGCTCAGTGGAGAGCTTGGGACGTCTCTAAGTTCAAGAGATTGTACGGCTTCATGGTGTGCCATCGTCTATCGTCTCCGATCGAGATGATCGCTTTAATTCCCAGATTTGGAAGGGGTTGTAGGAGGCATTCGGGACGCAGCTACGTCTGAGCACCGCCTTTCACCCTCAGACAGATGGTCAGACGGAGTGGACCATACAGACTCTCGAGGACATGCTCCGCGCATGTGTCCTCGACTTTGGTTGCAGATGGGGGGAACACATACCCTTGGAGGAGTTTGCGTACAACAAAAGCTAAAACACCACCACCGGGATGGCTCCATACGAGGCATTGTACGACCGAACTTGCAGATCAACTTTGTGCTTGACAGACCCTGGGGAGTCAACACTTGTTGGACCAGAGATGGTTCATGCCATGACAGAGAAGGTCCAGGTCATCCAGGAGCGGATGAGGACAACTCAGAGCCGGCATAAGCCTTATGCTGACAGGAGGCGGAGGCCACTGATGTTCGAGGATGGAGACCACATCTTCTTGTGGGTCTCACCTCGACGTGGATTACAGAGATTAGGCAATGGTGGCCAGTTTTCTCCACACTTCATCAGACCATTCCAGGTCCTCAGCAGGATTGGCGAGGTGTCTTATCGTCTGGCTCTACCAAATTAGTTGCACAAGGTGCATGAATTCTTCCACGTATCTCAGCTGAGGAGATACATGCATGACCCAACGCATATCATTGACCATGGGGAGCTGGACATTGATGATGGGGCAACTTTTGCGGAGGTCCCGGTGGAGATGGAGGATCGACAGGAGCAGTTCCTACATGGATGGTCGATTCCTCTAGTGTGCGTCAGATGGCAGCACGGGAACCTCTAGGAGAGCACTTGGGAGCGGGAGGCTCAGATGCGTACTCAGTACCCACATTTGTTTCCCTAGTTTTTGATGTATGTTTACGGGGACGTAAAGCCCAGAAGGGGGAATGACGTAATGACCCGAATAATTCAAGGAAATTTTTTTTCTTAATTTTCTTTGGATTTTTACAAGAACGCAGTTTCTGACGGCACCTAATTTCGAGGCCCGGTGTGCCCCGAATCTTTTTCCGAAGTTTATTTAGGGTACGTTCAGTGAATGAACGAGTGGGTTTTTCTAACTTTTGAACCGGTGCTCAGAATCGAATTCCGAGGGCACCGATGGAATCACAGCGCTAGTAATTTCTTAGAAACACCTTTTCTGGAGTTGCGTTTTCTTGGGTGTGGTTTTCAATTTTTGGGGTTAAGTTAAGAAATAAAATAAAAGTGGTGCAACCGGTGTTTATTTTATTTTTCTTAACTTATGTTAAGTGGATGATGTGGGACCCCCAATATCCTACCCACTTGGTAGGATATTTGTGAGGTGGGCCCACAAGAGCCCCACCATTTCTTTTCTTCTATGTAACGCACCCGCACCCCCTATTAATGAAGTCAAACTGTGCCTTTATTTTGGGTAATAGACGCCTCATTAATGTGGCGGTTTAAGCATTGCAATTAAATTCACTTATCTATTTCTTTTATTTTTTTATTTTTTTTTAAAACGCAAAGCTTCTGAAATAAAAATAAGACAACTCTTATTTTTATTAGGGGTGGTGTTGAGAGGCTAGGAGATTTCACTCAGGCTCTTGAAGATATTCTCTTCTTCACGAAGAACGCGAAGAATGCGAAGAACGCGAAGAACACGAAGAACGCGAAGAACGCTAGATCCTTGGAAATCAACGACGCTTCATCCGCGACGCTTCTTCCGCGACGCTTCTTTCGCGACGCTTATTCCGCGACGCTCCTTCTGCGACGCGACGATCCCCCTTCCGCGACGCCATCTTCCGTGACGTGATTTTCCGCGACAAATCCTCGCTCAACGATTTCGACGAAGTAGGGGTTTTGATTCAATTTAATATTTGTAATTTATACCCATGACATATGTTTAAAATTTGTCGGAAACCTTTTTAAACCGCTAACGCCGTGGGTCCGGACCAACGAACAAGTCCGAACCAACGAACAAGTCCGAACCCACCGTCCCTTCGTTCTTGGTGCGCGGATCGGCGGGTGACGATGAAGCAGGCCGCACAGGCGTTGTAAGTTCTTTGTAGTGAAGAACCGGTCCCGGGAGGGCCGTTGGCGAAGAGGGCGGGCAATTCCGACCACCGGAGCTCGTCCGGTGGTCCGCGGAACAACCCGCCAGCCGCCAAAAGACTGCGGCGCCCCGCACGCCGCTGAGAAAAGCCATCGTGGCTGAAGCCGCGGTGGCAGGCTGCAAGTCCCGCGACCGCGCGAGACCGGAGCAGGTAGGACGTGGCAACCGGCCGCGTCCGTTGGCAAGGGGCGGCCCCCATGCGGGGCCACAATTTCGACCTAGGGGGGCGGTTCCCCTCTTTGCGCCGCCGCTTGGCCAGCGCCAGTGCACCGGGCCGAGCCGCCCGACCGGACCGCCAGGCCGGGCTGGGCCACACCCAAGTGAGCAGGACCCGGACCCGGTTCGGGTCGACCCGGTTTGGGCTGACCCTAGGGGTATCGGGCCGGGTAAGACCGGGCCCGAACCCCCTATTACCGAACCTCTTTCAGTCTGTTTCCCATAAATTGAGTTGCGGACCTCCGATCGATGCACCTTCAGTTGAGTAGAGATCCTTTGATTGAGACGGTCGTTTTGGTATATTACACTCAAGTTTTCGGTGAGCTTTGGGTTCGGCTGGGTTGGGTCGTACACGAAACCAATCGGGCCCTCGGAGCGGAAACACTTATAACTTGAGCTCTGGATGTCCGATTGACGTGTCGTCGACTTTGTTGGATTCGTCTTAGTGAGACAGACCTTTTGGCTTAATCCGCTCATGGTTTGGATGTAGGTGGAGTACGGTCGGGTTGGTTTTGAATTAAAAACCAACCGGGGCCTTGGGACAAAAAAACTAATAACTCTCAGACCAGGCGTCTGATTGACACGCCGTCTGTGACATTGAGTTCCTGTTGAAGATATGGAACTTTTGGATACATCAACTCCGGACCTTGTTTCAGTTGATGTATCAGCCCTTTGGCTCATGGAGCGGACCCTCCCAAACGAGCTTACTGTGTGCGGGAACCCTAGAGCTGGCTGCGACTACAACGACGATGGAGACTGTACAGAAATCCTCTGTGGATTCGATGTCGACGACTACAACACTCAGCGATCCTATGTGGATCAGTGCTACCGATCCTATGTGGGTCAAACCCTGTGTGGGTAAGTGCTCAGTGGTCCTCTATGGGCCTGCGCCTACAGATCCTCTGTGGGTCTGATCCTATGTGGGTAATTGCGAGGGTTAGTTACCTATTGGCCCTGTGTGGGTCAGATCCTTTGTGGGTCATTGGGGGTTAGTACCTATCTGTAACGCCCCAACCCTAGATACCCAGAGTCGGTGCATTATTACATAACATTGGAATGATCGCAAAGGATCAAGTCTCGAAAGACCGGTTAGTTTAGTAGTCTTGGAAACACTAGATATATTCATAAGTCTTACATTACATCATAAGGTAAAAAAAACTACAACAACATCTTGTCTTCCTATCCCCTCATACTATCCCTACAGAGCATTCATAAATTACTTCTTCATAATCCTGGGAAAAATAAAACATTGAAAGGGGTGAGCTCAGATGCTCAGTAAGGATAACATTATAGCAGAAGCTTTCATAGATAAGCATAAACACTTAAGACAGTTTATAACTAAAACAAAAGCCTTTTAAACTTGAACTTCAGCATAAATGGCAAAGATAAAATAAAATAATTCCATTTACTTACTCACATGGATATTCTAATAGTCTAATGATCACATTCAATATCAATAACCACTTTTATAATGATGGAATTCATAATGCCAGACTTTCATAACCACATAGCCAAGGCCTCGTTCCAAGAATACAAATAAGATTTTGCCAAGGCCTTGTGCCAAGACACTAGTTTGTCTCATGAGACCTACCGATGCATCGAGGAGCTATAGCGGGCTCCACCCGTCACTTATTAGTTCCAATGCATTCCTCATATGAACAGGTTTAAACATAACATAAACATTCGTATTAAAACTAGCAAACGAAATGTCAATACTTTAACCACAAACCATGAATGGTATAAAAATAGCACATCCACAATCAAACATAACTCATTTGATAAAATATGGAAGATTTTATTGTATCACATTAACCTCAATCAAGAATAATGAAGGATGTTGACATAGATGAAAATAATCATCAAAACTATTTGAGAGAAATATCCCCCTTTTTCTTGAAATCATTTAAAAGTCACACTATTTGTCAAGAAGCCGTTTAAAAATTGATTTTTGAATCAAAGTGTCCCATACCACATTGAAAATTTCAAAAGGAGTTTTAATTTTAAAACTTTAATGTCCATATAAATAAATCCTTAAAACCATTTTTTAAAACATGGACATTAATGAGCAAGATTCAGAAGAATAGGTCTTTAAAACATTTAAAAATGGTATTTTAGTTAGAGTTTCTAACCAAAAGAGAGACACTTGAATAATTGAGGTAATAAAAACTTTGTAATATCATGAGAATAAAGGGATTCATGATATACTATGTCAAAGTACATTATATACACCACATAAAAGTGATTTGGTGTATAACAACAAATAAGTCTCAATGGAATGTAAATAGAGATGAAATCTCTCACAAAGGTCGTATCCTTAGGTTAAGGATAAATCAACAACATAATTATGCGTGACAAATATAAATACACTAAATATGATTTTATATTCAGTTTAAAACAATCAATGGACATTCACACATATTCTAGTAAAAACAACACCAATGAATTGGATGTTTATCTCAAAAAATCGAGATTGAGTAAAAATTACTCTTATCAAGTTCATAACGATGAATTGAGAATTTATAAATGGAGTGATTATGTGTATAAAAAATATATCCACAGAAAGGGGAGTGGAAATTATGAGATAATCAAATGAATAGTGATTCCACATATAATCTTGGAGTAAAATAATCAATAAAGTATGCGTAAAGCCGAATGAGTGGAAATTAAAATTTCAAATTCCCTTATCGATTTGGTAACTTATGAAACATGCACCCATGAAAGAAAGATCATACAATGATGATTTAAATACCCATAAATTAACGTATATTACACAATGAATACAATCATGGGCCGTACACACACCATATGCAATAAATAAGTGGTGAACAATATAAATCTCACTGAATTAAAAGTGAGATAAGAAACCCCTTAACTTGTACTTTTCCTTGGTTGGGGGTAGGATAAACTCCTGTATAATGTTAAAATAATTGTTATTAAATTATTCATGAATCATATAAAATAATATGATATCATATATGATCTTTTAACATTGCTTTGTTAATAATATCTTGGAATTATCATCGTTTCAGGTGTTAACTTACTCGTTTTCTTTTATATGTTTTGTTACGTAAGCCATGTTTTTCATGGATAGGTTGTAACTTATTCATATCCATAATGATATCAAGTCCTTAAAAATTATTTTTAAATCATAAAATGATAATTATACTTTAATGGATATGATAGAGAATGAATCTCATCGCGTTCGTGGAGACCGTAGTCCGTACGTATGCACGAGCGACAATATCATTCTTTTGATATTAAAATAATATATAATTGGATGGTATATCATATATACAGAATCATTATCATTTTATATTTATTATTTTCACGAGTTACACATCATTATTATATCCACCCAAATTAAAATATATTGAATAACAATTACACCACGACGTGGAGACGGTAAGCCGTACGTACGCACGTATGGTGACATGTTATTCAAAGGGTGGATAGAATAATGAATATGGTTGTACCATATTTATAATAACATTACAGTATATATAAGATAATGTAGTTATTATTTTATAATGGTAATGACAAATAAAGAAGAAGTGGAAGAAGAAAGGAACTTGAAAAGGGGTGGTGAAAACATTACCTCTTCTTCGGGTTCTTCCTTTTGATTTGATCAAAAGGGATACTTAGGTTGGATTTCTGATCAAACTAAGTCCTCTAGGTTGTAGTTAGGGAAGTTGAGAGAGTATTCGGGCAGGGGTTGGGCGAGCCAAAAGGCTTTGATTGTGTGAGGAAATGAGAAGGAGGAGTTCCCTTTTATAAGAGGGGTGAGGGGCACCTTTGGAAAAGCTAAAAATATTAATTTATAAAAAATTCATATTCGGTTTCTAATGACTCCAAAGTTTATTATTTAAGGTTTAAGGTGGGTATAGGTCGAAAACCATTCACCCAATAAAATTTAGACAGGTTTGGGTCACTATATTAACCTTATCTTTTAGTTTTAACTCTTAGATAATTAGTTTGACATTTACCATGTCACTTTGTATTTTTATATTATATAGTTAATAAACTTACTATATACATCCAAGAGACCCCCAAGTGGTCCATTAATGATATACCTATCATGATATAAGTCTCTTGGCCGAACCTTAGATTTTTAGGAATTTAATATCAATTAATAATATAATATTTGTTTTAAAAACTCTTTTATGTCAATTTTGACACTATTCAATAGTTGATTTTTGTGAAACTCATAACAGAATGATTACTTCGAAAAAAGTCAATTAAATCAATCCTAATATGTCATATTATACTAGAAAATTAGTGTCATTCATTAAAAGTCTTAAATTATATTTATTTAGGTATTTATAATATCAATTATTTTAATTTTTCACTATTATGGTAATTACTGCATCATGATTGTGTCATAAATATATTAACATATTTAATATCTAAAAATTATAAATAAAATATCATTATGTAGGAAATCGTATTAGATTTCTAATTAATATTTACAATAGAATTTATCTTATGTATAACCCTATATTAAAAATGTTTTAGTAAATAAACTTTGATTTTAACTCTTTTAACTCTTCTTTGAATTAAATAATAATAAATGTCCTAATCTAATCCAAGTGGACCTAAATGATAAAATTTTATTTCTAAGGTTGTTTTTGGTCGAGATACACTTGTAAAATATAATTAGGACATTTGTTAGGGTAATATTAATATCATTTTTACCCTTAATAACCCTATTTACTTTTAGCCGTGGTAAATAAAAGTAAAAAGTTACTATTCACCAAAAATTATTTTCATCTCATTGAACCACATTTTACTTCTTGATATTAACCGCGTCTCTCGGATTTTCGAAATTTCATTCACAAAAGCGGTAAAATTACGTTTTATGAAAAATTCAGTTTTTTAACTACCACTTAGTAGTTTCTCTATTTATCAAAAATTAAAGTTTTTCAAAACAATGACAAAATTTCACCCTAAGATATAATTGATATTCCGAATTCAAAAATGATGTCTTTTTTAAAAAATTACAAACATATAAGTTTCATTAATTAATTTTATAATTAATTCCCACTGTCACAACAAATAGCGTGTTTTTAAGAAATAATATATATCAAAAGACTGACAATTGTTTAGGTCCAATTTCAAAGTGAAATTAATTCTAATGAACACCATTGGATAAAATGGTAAAAATATATTCTAATTATACTTTAAAACCACTCAATAATATAATTTATCACTATAAATTATTTTTATTTAAAAAGTTGTTTTTAATTAAAATTTAGTAATTTTCACTATTCATCAAAATATAAGTGTTATCCGAAAAGTTCCAAAATTTCACCCTAGGATAAATTCGATATTCCTAATCCAAAAATGAAGACCATTTTGAGAGATAGAATTTATAGAATTTCAAAAAGTAGGTAATACTATTCATAACGACTAGTTTGATTGGTTGTGGTGTGTTAGAATCTCGATGTTGCGTACAATGCACACCATTGCATTATTCGAAGGGAAACGTACCGTGGAAGCATGGGGTGTTACACTATCGATACTTTGTGGGTCCGACAGCTTAGATGAATCAGTGGAAATATCTGATCATCTCTATCGTCATCCGAAGAAGTATACCTGTTTGAGCTGGATCTTGACTTGTTTTCCTATGTGGATTGTCTTGTGCTATCCTGTTTGGACGTGATCGAACTTGGGCTCGGATGTTGGAGCCGAACTAAAATTGATGACTTAGGTATATGTATGGGAATATACCCAAGTAGTGTCGGATGTTAGTTCGTGATTGTATCTTTCCTTTGTGGATTATCCTTTGTGGATTCTGGGAGACTTTCAGGGGTCTCAGGATCCCTACTGAGTAGCTTATACTCACCCCTGCATGGGCTATGCCCGCACTATGTTGTGTTGGTTGCAGACGACAGACAATGCTGATTGTGGTTGAGGCTTGCAGAGAAGGTCAGTACCCGGAGATGGACCACTGGGTGGGACGTACTCGGAGCTGACAGCTGGACTCGTGGAGCTGTGAAGGCTATCTCTACTCACCCTTCAGGTGGTACTTCCAGTGGACGGCTCGAGGCGGCGGCTTTACCTTCAGTTACTGTTTTCCCTTTCAAGTTGTGATTTACCTTCAGTCTGGGTTTGTATACTGGCCCACATACTTTTCCGCACTTACTTTTGTATCCGTTTTTACTTAGTGTTTACTTCTTCTGCTTTCTTGCTCTGTGGTGTTTGTTTACTTTACAAAGGAAATGCCTTCCCTTTTTATCGGGAATTATGCCTTGGTGCTAGTCGCCAGCCCCTGTCCTATGGAAGGCGGGCTTGGGGTAGTCACGGCCTGGGCCCCGAGGACGGGTCGTGACAAAGAGAGGATAAGTAATGTTCTTATATAAGAGATGAGAGTTGGTGTCCTTATATAAGATAAGAGTGAGGTACCCATAAAATAACTTATAATATTAAATTAATATAATTATATTTTACATTCTAAGTGAAAATTGATATATTTAGAATATTGGATGTATATGAGTCAAATAATCCCATATAATAAAATTTATGAAAATTTATGTGATATTTTAAATTTTAATTCTTAGTTTTAACCCCCTTTAACCATTTTAATGATTACAATGGTAACAATATGTTTTTCAGTTTAGTGGTCAATAGAGTTAGAATATAAGGAAAAGTGACCCCTAAATAGAAAATGGTTGATATTAAAAACCATAACTGACTAACTTTTCAAGACATTTTTATGCATTTTATTCTTTTAATAAAATATAAAAAGAGATAAATTAAAATGGAATTTCAAAAAAATGAAAAATGATTAATTCATGATATAATTTCTTATTCGGTAGATTATAAATCTCATAAAACGAAGTAGGTGTACATTACCATCCATGTCTAATTGAAACAATATTTAGATGAGTAATCCTGACAAATATCATGTCACTGAAGTGAGAATTAACCATGTTGGGGATTATTTATAAAATTTATTTGACCACAAAAAACAATTTCAAATAAAACATAATATTTTAAGAGATAATTTATCACATAATATTGTTATAATATTTTCAATAAAGTATAATTACAATCCAATAAATGGAAATTGAGTGAAGAAACCTGTTACCCCGAGTCAAGATATGATATATATGTCCTTTAACACCACTACAATAAATATATATTAATTATTTATTTTTTAAAAACTTTTTATTATGAACCATACTTTTCATACATAGATATCAAATATTTTTATTTAGATATTCATTACATAACATATTAATTTATTCGAGAATCACATTGATATAATGTCTTTGGAAACATGGATACATAAATAACTTGATCATAAGTTATCTACATCATCTCCCACATAGTTAACCATAAATAAAACCATTGGTAAGCTTATTATACACAATAAATTTCTTCCTATCCTTGGGAAAATGAATCATAAGAAAGGATGATCTCAGATTCACAGTATGGGTAAGAAAATAATACATCAACAAACACTTGATTATAACATGAGTTTAATAATATAAGAACATGATCATAAGATTTGAAATTAATATCCCCAATATCATATATCATAATACTGAGTCATGGAATAAATCCTAAAATTTTATAAGACATGCATCATAAATGAATAAGATAACATGATTCATGAGTGCATAACTTTAAAATAAGACATGATTTTATGGTATAGATAAGATTATAACTTTATGAAAATGTATAAATAGAATAAGGTTTACTTGTTATGTTAAGAATATGAAATAATTCCCTCACATAAACTTATATACAAGAAACCAGATCAACACATAATTATTTAAACATGAAATCTAGGTCCACAATAAATATTATGGATACGAAATCCGGGTCCACACATAAAATTATGGGCATGAAAATTGTTTCCACACATAAAATTATAAACCCTAGATTAGGTTCCCACAAAACATATTTACCACATGAGTTATCCATATTTACCCAATTCATTGGGGGGTTTTAACAGACCCAACTACTACATAATCACAATTCATTCGTATAAATTCTACATGATCATAAATCATCACACTATATCAAAACCTATGGAAAATATTTAATATTTATAAACATATCATCATCATAATCATAAAAAATATAAATAATGATTAAAGATAACATCATTTGATCATATCCATATAAAAATAATAAGTATAATCAAATGATGTTATCATGGAAAAAAATTTACTTTTAAAGGATCACTTGAACATTTATTTTGGAAAATAATATTTTCACTTTGAAATACTTTTTTAAAAAAATATAAAAATCACAAAAAATATTTAGGAAACAATTATATTTAAAAATAATCTTAGGAACTTGTTATGTAATCTTCAAATAATTTATCAGTGATGATAGTGGAAAATTATATTCATACTGTATATGTTAAGATAAAACACTTGTTTCACACTTTGTAGAAAATGCGAGAGAGTACATAATTTGGAAAATGATGAGAAGATTAATTTTAAAAAGTTTTAGAAAAATTATTTTTAAAAAAAAATTATTTTAAAAAATAGTCGAATATTAAAAAATGTATTTAGTTTTTTTATAAATCAGGAATATGGAATATTTTTTTGACTGAAGATATAAATTATGTCGATTATCCTTAAAGAAATATTTTTGGCGTCTTGATTACTTATGTTGAGAAAAAATGGATAGAAAAAATTAATTATCAATAAATTAATATATGAAAAGAAAATAAATTTGTTTCTAGAGTGTTTTATGATAAGAATTCATCATTGGGAACAAAATAAAAAATAATTCTAATAAACAATGATATTGTAACAAGAAACCCTTTACTGCTATGACAACATTTGAATCATAAGATCCAACAAAGAAATAAAATTAAATGTATTTGTAAATCACTATAAATTTGTAATAATAATAATCATAAAATAAATTCAAGGGTAGTATATACACCACATAAAATAAAAAAGTGATAATCACATCATGTGTCTCACAGAAATAAAAGTGAGACAAAAATATCTTACATCAAAATTGAATTTCTTCAAATATCATTTAAGATCATATATAATAAATTTAAATTTATTGTAATTATTTAAATACATAATGTGAAAGATTACCATATATTATATTTCTATTCAATATATATGTGTTTGTTTAGAGTCATACATTAAGGTAGAGATAGAGAAATTAATTACAATGTTCACCGAGACTGTATGCCGTATATACGGATGAACATTGTTTTCATATTTCACATTATGGAATAGTAGAACGGTAAATAATAATTCCCCATTAAGGAATAATTATTATATCATATAATTCATATATATTCATCAAATCTACCCTTATTACTATCCTTGTAATGTGGATACGAAAAATTAATCACATCACTTCATGGAGGTCTTAGTACACACATGTGCATGATCGACATTATCGTTCTACAATAGTTTGAATGGTAAGAATTTAGAAATGATTTTATGATCATAGAAAATTAATTTGTTCATAAATATCATATATAGAATTAAAACCAAAATAATACTCATAAACATAATATGGCTATAAGAAATGAATTATATCACTATGTGGAGATGGTGGGTCGTAGATACACATGATAGATACTTTCACTTATTATTTGGTGAGAATGTTGATGGATACCGGTTGTTTTATAATCATAATAAAATATATGTACATTTATGATAATTATTTTTTTATTGGATGGAGAGTATAATAGATTTATATGATGTAAAAGAATAATTAAAAGGAAACTGGTTGGTTATGGTAATTACCTCTTGTTTAAAAAAACCCCTTTATATATCCTCTTAAGGACCCTTGTGTTGGTATTTTTGGAATCCCAATAACTAAAAAAAATTATATAGGATTTTTTAATATACTTTTTTAGGTTTTGATCAATCTAGAAGGATCTGTGTTATGAAAAGAAGAGAAAGGGGGGCTTCCCTTTTATGATTGAGGGGAGGGTAACTTTACGAATTTCTGAAAATTATAAAATAATATAACATTATTTTGTTGTAAGATGTATTAAAATTTATAATAGTTGAAGAAAATATGAGTATGAGTCTAAATAATCTAATAATATAAAATCTATAAATGTTTTCACAAAATTTTTACCCTTATCATTTTTGTTTTGACACATCGTTAACCCTTTTGAAAAATTATGGGGAGATCAATGTTATTTACTATTAATGGGTTTATATATTTAAAATAAAAGGAGAAAAAGACACATAAATGGACCATTCTTAATTTCGTAATCCATATCTCATTAAATTAACCTAATATAATAATTTTATGAAATTTAAATATTTTACTAGAATATTATTTATTATAAAATATCATTAATGAAAATTTTGAAAGTATTCATTTAATTTGTCTTTTAAAACTAAAATAAAATAATGTATTTTAAAAATAAAGTATCCAAATACATATAATATCTTATATATATATCTAAAAATATCATGGAACACAAAAAATATCATAGATATTATTATTTTTAGAGTTTATAAAATCATTTTATTTATTTTTGTCACTCCATGCACAATTATTATGTGAGTGTTGCGTAAAAATTTAAGATAATTATTTCATTACTAGAAATTAAAAATAAATTACCATAAATAATTTAAACAAATTATATTTGAAAATAATATTTATAACTGAAAAATATTATCTATTTATCACTATATTTAAAATTTAGAGATAAGAAAAAAAAAGTGAATGATAATTTAGGATTTTCTCTATACAAATTAATATAACGTTCAAAATCATGTGAAAATGGAAAAAAATACATATATTTAGAATTTAGATGTTTATTTATGAGATATACTTGAAAAATAAAACTTATTCAAGTGTTAGGGTGATTTTTTAATGCTTATCATGTCATTTGTAACCTAAATTACCTAATTCACCTTTTGTCAGATAAAAAAATTAGTAAAGTAAGTATTCATAACTTCAAAAAATAAAAGTGACATATTTACCAAATTTAGATCCCAAAATTCCAAATTTGGAATAAATGTTTAAATATTTAATTTCTAGAAATGGTATATATCACTATTAATATAAATTCTCAAAACCCAATGAAAAAAAGTTTTTAGAAAAATGCATTTTTATGCCAAAAAACACACTTAAACGAAAATACGATATGATAATAATTCAAATAAATTTAATAATATTATATCTCATTAAGTAATATTTTTTTAAATCAACAAAAAAAATTAAATTCACAGCTATACTTTCTAATGAAATAAAAATTACAGTTTTAGAAATATCGGTATTTTCACTATTCACTAAAATCAAGATTTTCATAAAAATACCAAATTTCACCAATATATAACTTTTATATTTTTATTTAAAAAATATATATCACATATATAAAAGTAAATTTATAAAATTTAAAGTAATTTCATTATAATTATTTTCTCAAAAAAAGAAATAATTGTTTTTTGAGGATTTTTTTAAAGAATAAAGTGGACTTAATAAAAATGGGGTTATTATTTCCAAAGAATTAATAAATAAATTTATATTGGGCAGGACCTTTATATGTATTTCATAAATTATTTAATACTATTCATACTTACTAATTTTATCTACTTCGTTATAATGTTCACAAAAAAATACTTTAATAGTATATCGTAACTCATTTAAATATAGAATTACTTACAATGTAAGATATTGAATAAATAAAATTACTTAAAGAGAAATATTTTATAAAATATCAGGGTATTACATTATCACCCATTTAATAAATTACATTCTCACAATTTTAACTTTTACTCTGTAATCAATAGTTTGATATTGGAAAACTCATTTTTTGAAACCGACATCATAAAAGTGTTAAATAAAACACCCTCTATAAAAAGAAACAAAACTATAAAGGTCATATAATATAATAAAAAACATGGTTTATTAATTTCATTGCATTATTGGGAAGTGGAAATATGGACATGGAAGAGAAAACTAATGCCCAAGGACTGATAGAGTGTGTTATAGAACATGGTTCTGGGATCATTAATGGCCACAAAACTATAAATATATGATAGGTGAAGAGACCATAAAATAATCATAAATGAAGGTAAAAGTAAAACAATTTATTTCGAAATCATTTTTTAATGTTTAAGGGTTAATATTTGAGAAAAACATAAAATATATTTACTTGAGTTATTTCCAAACTATAAGAACAATTTTTCTTTTGGTTGTCAATAAATCCATTTATAAATGACATCTTTATCCATGAAATGAATATTCAATATGATTTTTTATGAAAAAAAGTACTAAAATTAAATTTCTATAGATTATATGTTACAAAAAATAATTATATGTTATTCCTTCTATATCCATATTTCCCAAAACAAAAAATCATTAGAACATGTTATCTGGTTTTATAAATAACACTTTAATCTCGAACAATAACACCAAGAATAAAAAACAATCTATTCCATTAAAAGTTAACGTTAAGACTCCACAAAAATATGCCAAACTTGGATGGAAAACTAAAGATTATTTTATCTTACATCCTTCAATGGATTGATCAATAAAAATTGTAGTTACATAAAAATTCTCAATAAAATGTATGTACCGTGATCATACATTCTATAATATAAACTAAGATTATATAAAACTAAAGACACCATAAAATCATATATGTTTATACGTTATAATTTACCCCTTATTCCTTGTATAAAATATCTCATTTGGAGGTTTGGGTTCATCCTTGCATTGATAGATGATCATAAGTTGATTTAGAATATCGAATAGGATTTATTTATTCTATAAATATATGTATGTAATCAATTTAGGTAGAACTATGAAATTCTTAGAATTACATCAAATTTCACTAAAGGGTTGGATTTTTATAGGTATTATTCATACAAAAATCAATAGCTAATAAACAATTATAGAGTGGGGGATTATTATTCCTCAAGTTTCATGATTCAAATCAAAAGTTGTAATTGTATAATCTTTACATTTTTCAATTGACATTATGGATTATTAAGGCTTATTAGCTTAATTAGTGATTGAAATAGAGTATTGATTCATATAATAACCAAACTATTTTCATTTAGAGAACTTAAGAGTGAGTGGTGTATTCTATTGATTTCTCTATATTTATTTTAGTTAGTAACCTCCTTAAATCACATAAACATTATTTTTCTCAGTGGAGGGGCTTCCAACACTTGGAACATCTTCATGTTACTTTTAGAAATGCACTTGAGTACTCAATCCTAATTTTTTTGTTAGGTATGTGATTAAAAAATTTTCTTCCCTACCTATGAATAACCACTATAGATTCTATAAATCACCATTTTACTTTTCTTATCACAATACCCTTGAGGGTTTCGAGCTTCTATTACCACTTTTAGTGAAAATTAAACAATTTCTTTTTTGATTTTAAAACTCCCTTATGGATAATTACTTTAAAATACATGGTTTTAAACCACTAAATTATTGTTCAATTTTTTTTACTTTATAGATGATGATTAAAATAAAAACATACCTTTCAATTATTGTAATACTTTCCTTATGGGTACCAATGAATTCATCACCGTCTGATTGTTCTCAAGGAATTATTTCTCTATTTTTTATTTAGAATATGATGGAATTAATTATTAAAAAATATTCCCATAAAATAATCCATTTCTATAAAATTAGTAGTCTCTTATTTCTTTGTATTCTTAAAAATATCCACCATTTATATGCTTCACCTTCAAAATGATAAAATTTTAAGACAATTTTTTCCTTGTTTGAGCACTTAAGAATGGAAAATATTCTTTTCATCACATTGATACATTTCTCAATAACTAGTATATCATAAGACCCATAAAAATAGTGTATAAATTGTCACATAGAGGATTTGATAACATGTTTCTCCCTACATAGATTCATGTTACCAATAATGTCTTGAGTGATTTGGGAGATCATAGTAATAATATATTGCATCCCTGCACTCAATCCATCCAGTTTCACATGGGGATTGTCATTGAATTTTCTATCAAATTTCTGTTCACTTAATTTATTTGGGTTCCATCCATTGATAGAATGAAGAATCATAGTTTAATTATTAATAATAATAATTTAAATCCATAAAATATTGAAAAATGATTTATTGTATGTCTAAATCAAGATATATTCAATTCAATATATGAAACCTAATGTTTAAACAAGGTTATCCCTGATCATTACCAAAAAATTTTGTTTTCGTCCTATAGTTAGGCCTATCTCCAGGGTTTTAAATAATGTTTTCACATCCTAGTTTCAAATGGTTAAATAAAACTTACTCTAATACTAGCTATAGTGACCCATAATTTCCATACATAGATAAAACGTTTTATTAGATTAAGATTCATTACATAATAAACTGATCCAAATAAGAATCATATAGGTGTAGTGTTTTGGGAAATATAGATACATAAAGAAATAATTCATAAGAGATATATATCATATTCCACAAAGTGCTTCAAAACTACCACCGTTCTTATAAATATCAAACTTAATACCATTATTTATAAGCTGGGGAGAAAAAAACAAAAGAATTGGTTAGCTCAGCATCATAGTAAGTGTAAACAAAGGATATCTAAGATCCTATATTTTTTCTAGTACATATCTCTTTGAGTTTTTTGAGCTTGATGGTAGTGTCTTATTCAGAGATGAAGCACCTTGGTTTGGGAAAAAGGCTTAATGTCTAAAGATGTATGCTTGTTTGAGTTATGGTGTTTAGGTACTAATGGTTCAAATTTTACCATGAGTTCTTGGTATGTTGAGAATGTTTAAAGAAGATTCAAGTGTTTTGTATGGAAAATGGGATGAAAAACCCCATGAAGTACATTTACATGCTGTGTAACTATATGACACACTATGTAATGTTTGGTATAATTTAATATTTAGAAGAGACAAAAAGTTCTTCAGTGTATCCTATTAAAAATAATTACATGACATGTAACCATATTACATACCACATAATTCCGCAACCTACTGTTTTGAAGTATGATGTGTGGCTTAGTTTTCCATTCAACCACATGCACCTATTCTATTGGAATCATTTTTTGAAAGTGAATTAATGGTAGGGGGTTTAAACCCAAACCATATGGTCTGATTATTGTCATGTATGTGCACTATTGAAATCATACAAACATATTGTGATCAAAATGAATTAAAATGATAAATTGGATTATTTTTTGAAGTCCCATTGGATCCAATTTATTACTGAACTGGATTTTGGATACCATTCATTTGAGAAAACAATTTAATATAAATGAATTGTTTAATTGGTTAAATTATGATTAAAATGGCACAAATTATGGGTTAGTGCTTAATATAGATTCACCTAGACTTACCTTGTTTATAGAGATTACTAGAATATAATTTGTTGTGGCTAATTGATATATTAAATGTGTAAATTAAAGTTCAATGGTAATTTTCATAATTAAACATCGAGCTTATTTAGGTGATATTATGATGACCTTGTTTTTTTGACTTGTGTTATGACTAAATTATGAAACGATTATATAGGAAATTGGTATAGTGATACATAATGAAATTATTATATAGTGGGCATGGCCCAGGGAAACATGACAAAATGATGATTTAGGAAGACTGGCCCTATTAAAAAACATAAATTCTTATATAGCGTGCTAGGTGTAGTGACACATACTGAAATGATAATATAGAAAGCCTAGACCAGATTAAATACTAAAAAGATTATATAGTGGGTTTGAACCATATTTTTTTGATTTATACCTTGGTAATAAGTTTATCGTAGATATTGTTGTAATACAATCTAAAAGGAATTCTGGCATGGAAAAAAAGATGGTTCAGATTTTCATTGGTTATAAGCTTGTGGTTTCGATGGTTATGATTCATTCTTATAGATATCCAGACATGGAGTCTAAGAATGTTGATTTGATATTAATTTAATTGTTCAATTAATTAATATAGTTGTTTATTTGTTTATTTTTATAAACCTATTATCAGATGAGATTGTTTAGAAATAGTGGTGAAAACCTATAGAGTTATACTCACATGCTACTTAGGCCACCATTGGGTACTCGAGCATATTTCTTGAATACATGTTTGGAAAAGTGAAGAGGGATTTACTATTGACTCGATTTTATGGATGGGCTAGAGTTTGGAGATGATAATAATATGAGGTTTGAAACTTGGGTGGGATGTTGATTTTATTTTTGAGTATACTAGTATATTACTTGTACTACATCTATCATAGAATTTAGTTATTTTCTATGATTTCATTAAATTATTCCTTCAATATTTATGTGATTCTTCAATTGGATTTTATTGATTGGTTTTATGCAATTTTATATTATTTCCATTATTTTTTCACTCTGATATTTATTTTTATATGAATAATCCACTATCTTGTAACTCTAAATTTATGAGGTATAGTCTCCCAACAATACTTATCTGACCACCACTTATAATTGATAGCCTCTAGAAAATGGGGAGGCACTCTTGAGGTCTCCTAACCAACTCTATATGGCCACATGAGAGAGTACAGGACTAAGGTACATTACAGAGTTTTATTGAAGTTACTAATATTTTCATGAATTTTTATATACCGCCTTTACTAATTTTATATGAAAACGTGCATAATTTCTTTGAAATATTAATGTTTAAATATTAATTATAATTTTTGATCACTATTTGACATCATCCATATTCAAGTCTGTTTAATGTTTTAATAATACATATCACCCTACTTATCCAAATGGAATTATTCTTGTTTTGTAGGGTTCCTTGCTCAAATTTAAACATTTAATTAAAAGGAACCTTTTACCAGATCATCCATTTGTTGTTTCATATGGTCCACACAAGAAGAACTAATGAAACTGTGAAGAAATTGGACCATCCATGATGATTAAGTTACTGGTCTAAATCTCGAAACCCCAATTTTATGAAACTAGACCATATTTTACTTATTATCAAAAATAATCATGGATAAAAAGTTGAAGGTCCAACTACATGAACAAGGGTCCCTAATGATTCTTTGAAGTCCAACCCCCCATTCTAGCTGAAAATTAAAATATAGACACTATTCATGACATATCTCATGATTTAACAATCAAATAAAGTTCAGATTTTTTAGCGTGAAAGAGGAGGTATAGGTGGTCGATTGTGTTGAAGAAAGTGTTCGGATTTAAGAGCATCTTAATTTTTAATAACCCATTCACATTTCGGCCTTCTAAAAAGTTTGGATTGAAATGGACATATTAACATGGTTTAATTAAACGACCATAACATTGGATCCATAAGAGAAAATGCCTCCAAATTTTGATATTAGTAAGCCAAAATTACTATCTACAACATTGAAGAAGGAGATATCTCATGATTCAGCTGTCTGGATGTCCAAATTGTCAATCCATGTGGAGTGGTAGTTTTGGAATGCTAATAGTCCACCACCTTGGGCAATAAATACACCCCCTCTCCTCCTTTCAAAAGGGTTGGAATTTAAGGGAAAAGAAGAATAGGTTGGCATAACCAAGGATCTTTACAAGTCTTGGGAGGATCTTACATACTCACGTTTTTACTTGAGAAACCATTCGTCCTTTCTTCCTTTCATTTACTTTTGTATTGTTATTCGTTTCTAATCATGTAAGTGTTTTGTTCGTAATTCTATTTTAATGAATGTTTCTTATTCAATATATCTTATTCTAATACCCCTTATGTAGTTTAATTTTAATGTTCTTAAAATATTTTATATCATGTTAAAACCCCGTCCCTTCTTTTTCTTCCTCATTCAATTAAATTTCTGTTTTTAAATCTCTTTATCATTTGTGTGTGTGTTCGACGCACCACTCTTTTTATTATCACTTTATTTGTATTATTTTAATAATTTATCATCAAAATCATTATAACCATATTTTTTAATCCTTTAAATAGGTGAGTAAATCTGTCATGAGGGTGAGTTATAATTTAGGGATGTTAACCGATTGAGAGCTTTTGCTCGATGAGTATTCTTTGAATTGACATTGTGTATATTGGACTTAATATGTCATAGATTAATAACTTGTGTTGTTTAAAGAGTTGTTCCCATGGATTATTGGAACCATAAATACACTACCATAAACAAGATATGATTAGTATTAGAACCTCAAGCTTTGATAAGTCTTGGATTAAAGCCCTAACACTTGGGAATTCCAATCAACGTCAACTTGTGACATGAGTGTTAATTTAACGCAATATAAAGCAAGGCCCAAAGATACCACAAGCTTGAGTACCTAAGGATGAAATCACCCCAATCTTGATCCATTTATAAATCAATCATAATCAATCAACCATTTCATAAGCTCTTAAAAAAAACTCCTAATTAGAATACAATCAACTAAAAACAATAGACTATTGAAAAGTATCATCGCTAAGGATTAGACCCGAGTGATGACACACAAATTAGTAGAGAAAAGAAACCATGACTGGTGGATAGGAGACAATCAGCCATGCTTTCATTAATCAAAGGATATGAGTTTCAATTCTATTAGTTTTCTAATTGGGAAAGTTATAAAGGAGACTAGGATGTGTTGGGACATGGTAATAGGCTTGTTCATGAGAGTAAATAAACTATGTACATGGGAAAATCCAGGTACCCAGGGATGGGATTGCTGTTTATATAGTTTTTTTGTTACAATTGATATTAATTCACCTTGGGTGATTCAAATTTTGTGTGAAGTTATGGTTTTTATCATTTTATTAGTTATTAATATTTATAATCATGAACTAGTATGGTGCTAGATGAGAATTAATGAATTATAATAGGCACATAGGCATATATATTGTTCATGATAGAGACATATTTATTTTTCATGTGATATTAATTTCCCATTGAACTGTGATATGACTTTTTTTATAAATTATTAGTATAGTAAATGAAATGTTATGTGAAGCTAAACACTTATAATCCATGTTTGGAGAGACAATGAGTAATTTTTTCTCTGTTTCTACCAACTGTTGAGGTTGATCTTTTTATAGACAGTTTTCTAAGGTGTGTGTTTTTCCTGTAGAGAAAATGAATCCTTGCTGCCTCCTAGTTAATCTAAATAGAGTGAAAATAATCATTCTCTCAATATGGATAAACTATTAAATCCTATTTTTAGTAAGTATAACATTGTTTTTTTGGTTTTTCAAAAGCTTCTTGAGGGTCTTGAGATCTGTAGAAAGAGTGAATGTTCACACCATGCCTTCAATGTATTATTTGTTGAGAGAGTTTCACTTGTATCATCTGCCTAAGTTCTCTGGGGAGGGAGGCCCCCAGGTAGTTGAGTTCTGTATCATGTCAGTTCTGACAATATTTATGTATATTGAGACACCCATATAACGAGGGGGGGGGTGAAACTTTCTATGTATATTTTTTTTGGAAGAGCCAAGCATTGGTGGGATGTTCTGGAGTAGGTAAGGAAACATGATGAGTTATCTTGGAAGGAATTCAAGAAACATTTTTGTGAAAATTTATAATCTGAGACAATAAGGGATGATATAGATCATGGATTTATTCCTCTAACACAACAGAGAATGTCATTTATAGAGTATGGTAAACATTTCATGGACTTACAGTGCTTTGTTCCATCTTTGGAAATTGATGAGATCTCTGGGGTGATACTTTTTCAGAAAGGTTTTCACTACGAGGTTAGGTCATAAGTGAATGTGATCCATCTAAGTAGTTTTAAAAACCTAATAAATCAGGAACTCATCATAGAATGAAATATAAGGGAGGCCCTGAGATGTAGCCAGGTTATTCCATCCGGGAAAACTGTGAGCTCTTCCTCTAGTATAAAGAAGAATCTCTATGATATTTTTCCCTAGGAAGTAGCTGTGAGAGTAGTTAGGGAAGTGGGAAGCTATCTTAAAACCATGTTCATTTTTTATTCTATCAACGTATAAATATTGGTAAAAATGGCCTTAGTGTCCATACCCTTCTTTGAAGTGTCATTCTTGCGGTATATTGGGACACCTAAAGAGGTTTTACAGGGGAATATAGCTGTAGAGAATTGGAATGGGAACATTATAGGTACAATAGTATGGGAATGACCTAGATATGACTCCGAAAACATGTATATGGAGTTCCATGAGAATTTATGGTCTAGGTATGGGCCTTGGTACCCCCATGAAAAAAAACACCAATTAGGGAGTATACCTATGGGGAGTTAGGGTAGAGGCCATGGCATAGATTCTAGTCAGCTGCATATTATAGAGATAACTCAAGATACTACGGATATATGACCATCTACTGTCAGAGGTAAGATTCTTGTATTATCTACCATTTCTTGTGTTTTCTTTGATACATGATCATTATATTCCTTTTTATCTACTATTTTTTAAATTGAATGGGCTTTTATGTAGAAATATTGGATGGTGTTTTGATAATCAAAACATTTTTGGGATTGTAGTTAGTGAATATCAAACTCTACACGATAAGTTCTCTAGAGATTGGGGGTTATAGTTTCTTTTGGGAACCATTAATACTTGATGTTATAGGATTATAATTGATTCTTGGTATGTATTTTTTAGTTATATACCATTAATATATCAACTGTTACTGGTGGGGGTAACCTGTATATTTATAAAAGGAGGCAGCTATTCACTCCAAGGCTAGTGGGATCTTCAAGGAAGTCATACAAGACCAATTCTATGAAGATTAGATTGTATCATATCTTAGATAGTCATTCTTACTATAGATGATGGTGGAATTGAGTATGATTATTATACTCTTATTTTATAAAACTTTTATAGTTAATTTCTTAATGGGGTCTACATATTATCACAAGAGCGATAGATCAAGCTTTTGATCGAGTTGGTGTCGTGAGAAAAGCTAGTTTCTATCCCACCTTATAGAGTGACACTCGAAGAGATTCAGGATTTCAAATTCATGTTGGAATATCTAGAAGCTAAAGGTATAAATGTATGATTACATATCCCCCAGTTTCTTGAGTTCTCTTTTCCAAAAAGGATAAAAATAATTTTATCTAGTGTATGGATTATGAATATTGGACAAGATGACGGTCAAGAACTGGTATCATCTCTCAGGCATCTAAAATATCTTCAATTATCTGAGAGGGTGTAAGATCTTCTCTCGAATTATTTTGATATTAGGATACCATTAGATGAGGGTGAGACCATCAAACATACCATGGAATGATTTTAGGAGTTGGTATGGATTATATTAGTTCATTGGTATGATGATTGGTTTGATGAATGCACCAACGATATTCATGGACTTAATGTGTATGATCTTTAATTATTTTCTGGACAGGATTGTGGTAGTTTTGGTTGATGATATGTTATTTTACTCCCAATAATATTACATTCATTCCATACATATTTTCATTATCCTAAGTTGATATTGAGAGAGCATTATATTTACACAATGAAAACCAAATAAAGTTTCAAGTTTAGTAAAGTGAACTTATTGGGACATGTCATCTCATTGGAAGAAGTGTTAGTGGACCCATAGAAATTTCCATCCTTGGTATCTAGAGAAAAAACTAATAATGTTTTTGAGATTCTAATATTTCTAGGTTTATCAGGTTATTATTAGTGCTTTATCCAAGAATGTTTTAGTTTGGAAGCACCAATGTCTGGTCTGAACAAAAAGAGATTGAATTTTTTTGGTCTGATGTTTGTGAGAAATATTTTTAATAGTTGAAAAGAAGTATGGCCTCATCACCAACCCTCACTTTAATAGTGTTGGGTAAATCATATACTATGTACTGTGATGTATAGGAAGCTAGACTCTGAGTAATGGTATTGTTAGAGGATCAAGTGGTTTCTTATGGATCTAGGTAGTTAGGGAACATGAAGGGAATTATCCTACTCATGAATTTTATTTTCATCTGTACATGATCAGAGCAGTTAGAGGCATTATCTCTCGAGTGAGAGGTTTTTGTTATAAATGTAAAATAAGAGCCTCAAGTTTATCCTTCCTTAGCAGGACCTGAAACTTTAACAGAGAAGGTGGGTTGAGTATATGGAGTGTGTCAACATAAATATTGATTATAAATCAGGAATGAAAATTTTCATTTACAATACATTGAGCTAGAAGACGTAGGTAGATAGAGTACTAGAATCATGTAGTGAGTGAAAGATTATGGCTCTCTTTTAAGAAATGCATATGGACGTTAAGGAGTCTGAGGGACTAGTTGACCTGATATCGAAATTAGTTATACCCATGCTTCTTGAATAGATCAAGACCAAGCAGTTATCAAATCCATATGGCCTAGTTATTAGAGATAACATAATTGGTGGAATGACCCCATCAGCATAATATCTTGGAAGTGTAAATTCTAATATTGTTTGTGGCTAGGTAAAGTTTCCTTGGTTATTTCACAAGGAGCAGATGAAAGAGTTTTCTGCTTCTATATGGGTGGTAATTCTTGGATTGGAAAATATGTATCATGATATCCGTAGACAAATTTGGTTTTTTGGAGTAAAGAAAGAGGTTTTAGGATTTGGGGGTAGATATTTCACTTATTAACAAGTAAATGTAGGGCATTAGTGTCCACTTGGTCGTTTTCAGCATTTTCTCATACTTGGGTGCTAATGGTACTATGTCAATATGGATTTTTAGATAAGATTACATTTGAAAATCTTTAAGAAGGATGTCTTATGGGAGATTGGGGATCGAATGATGATGGTGTAATAATTTTCGACTATCAAGGGAACCTTTATAGTTGATGATCTAGGCTGTCTTTATGTACACAAGGTAGTTTGACTGCTCGATGTCCCAAAGAGTATCATTTCAGACAGAGATCTTCATTTTACATGGTGTTTTTGATAGGGTCTTCAGAAATATTCGAGATTGTATGTTATCTGGAGTAAGAATTGTCATCCTCAAACTAATGTTTAGTATAAGAGTATTATTTAGGTTCTGGAGGATATTATTTGAGTCTATATTCAAGATTTTGTTGGTTCTTTGGAGAAACATATGGAACTTTTAATGTTTTTATACAACAACATCTCTTAAGAATCAATCCAGATGGATCCTTTCAAGGATTTTTGTGGTAGACCATGCCATTCACCTATTTGATGTCTGGAGGAAGGTGAGTCATCACTTATTGGGCATATTCTTGTGTAGAAGGTGGTTGAGAAAGTTTAGTTAATTATATTGTAGCTGTTGTCCATGAAAATAATGCCTAAACATTAGGATAAACATCAGAGATGGCCTATGTACTTCTAGGTCGGTTTAGTGTATTTTCCTCCAGGTGTTTCCAAGGTTGGGAGATGCCGTATCAGGAAATATGGAATGCTAGTACGCATGTTTTTCATGATGTTTGAGATAGTGGAAAGGGTCAGTATAGTGGCGTACCATTTATCCCGTCAACAACATTACATTTCAATGCATGACAAATTTCATGTATCGTAGATTTGGAGATATTTTTCAGATCCTTATCAGATGATAAATGTAGCAGACATCATGTTTTGTGCTGACGTGTTCTTTGAGGAGAATATGATGTGTATTTTAGACCGTTGTGAGAAGTATTTCGATCATAGGACTATACTATTGGTTTGGGTGAAGTAGAAGAATGGGTATGTTAAAGAATAAACCTGGGAGAGGTCATCTGATATGGGATCACTATGGACAGACTTGTTATCCAATGCCCCATAGTGAATATTGGAGTAGCTTGGGGATGAGCTATTATATAGTGGGGAGGTTTTAAGATCCTATCTTTTTCTGAGTGTATCCCTCTTTGAGTTTTTCATTTAAACCTTAATGGCCATGTCTTGTTTGGAGATAGAGATCCTTTGTTGGAGAAAATATCTTAATGTCTAGAGATGTATTCTTGTTTGAGTTATGGAGTCTAGGTATAAATGGATGTTGTTTTACCTTGTGTTATTGGTAAGTTGAGAAGATTTAAAGAGGGTTCTGGTGTGTTTGATGAAAATGTAACACCCTAATATTTTGAGGATTATGTTTCTTCAAATTAATTTAAAATTTCAATATTTTTCATTTCGCATAACAATATAAATAGTTCATTATATATATATATATATTAAAAAACTATGTCAAACATTCCTTTCATAAGAAATACTATCTTTCCCTATACTACATGCAATACCAAATTGGTTTGAGCTACAAGGAAGACCGACTTGGCGTATGATGCAAGCAACATTGAGTTTCTACGGAACAAATATTTTTATTTTTTTAATTATTTAAATAAGATAATTATAACC
This sequence comes from Viscum album, assembly GCA_963277665.1. Taxonomy (NCBI): domain Eukaryota; kingdom Viridiplantae; phylum Streptophyta; class Magnoliopsida; order Santalales; family Viscaceae; genus Viscum; species Viscum album. Next base: position 1,838,968,321 of record OY728161.1, read on the forward strand.
TATCCATTTAACTTAGTAATAAATATTTAATAATTTTTTTCTACATAAATAAAAAATATTTATTATGAAATATAATATTTTTCGTAAGGACCATTTTATGTGAAAAAACATCATTTTCTCAAATGAACTTCTTCTAATAATTAAAGTAATTTTATATACAATTATAAATTTAATTTTATATAATAAAATTAATTTTTGAACTCATAACATCGAAATTAGATTAGGGTAAATTTTCAGAATGTTTCTGTGAAACTTCATTTTTGATGAATAGTGAAAAATACTAAAAATGTTTAGAGTCTAATAATTCCATGTTAATTTTTTACCAAAATTATTAGTGAATGTGATTAAAATTAATCATCGCATTTAAGGCCAAATTACGCTTAATTAGGGACTAAACCATAATATTAAGTGCCCAAATGACCTAGAAACTTGTGCAACACCAATTGGATATCCATATTTTGGCCATACAACTTCCATTATTTATTTTTGTTTGTTTGGTATGACTTTTTTTAGGTAATAACATGTGAACACATAATTTGTTTCTAAAACTTCCATGTGAGTCCTTTTCCTTCCCTGTAATGGCCCAGGTTTTTGGGGTCCATTACTTTGTGAAAATCTCGTGTTAAGTTTTCTGGTCTTGGAATCTCAGTGAAGTTTGGCCTAACGGTAGGCCTACCAGTAGCCTTGGACTACCGGTAACAGGCCTACCGGTAGATCGGTCTACAGGTAGCCGCAACCAACTGGTAGCTCTGTCTACCAGTAGCTCGGTCTACCGGTAGCTGTAGCTACCGGTAGCTCTGTCTAATGGTAGGTCTGTCTACCGGTAGCTTTGTCTACCGGTAGCTCGATCTACCGGTAGCTGGAGCTACCTGAAGATCCGTCTACTGGTCGCTACAGCCTACCGGTAGCTCGGTCTACTAGTGGCTCTTGCCTACCCCCATGGGGTCTTTCCAGTAGCGCTCCTTTTTGCGTGAATGGGGTTTTAAACCCTATTTTGACACCTTTAATCTTGTTTTAAATTCCGGTAACGCCCATACATGTTTTAATTAAGTAATTAATGAGTTAACCTGGTGTGTGCGTCGGTTTAAACCCCTTTAATAACGTGTGGGGCCGCGTGGTCTACCCACGACCCCCGCTCCTTACGCGGTTTCATGTTCTTATCTCAACCGTCCCCGGCCCTTATAAACTAAGGGTTAGCCATGATTTCTTCTTTTCTCGATCACCCTATTCCAGCATTACCCTTCGTTCAGACGAACCACTTTTTGTTCAGGCGAGCCACATCGCTATCCATGAAGTTCTACAGCCTGGCTCAGCGTCGATCGTTGATCAACAAGTAAAGAATTTATCATTCGTCTATCCCTTTTCTATTTCATGCGGGGTGGGAATGCTATTATTTCTGTGGAATTGTATTAACCAAACCTTAATGAAGATAATTAATGGACACTAAAGACCAAAGGGGGGGCTGTGATCGATGATACTGATTGTTTTATGATCTTATTTTCTGAATTGTTCGGGCTTACCCCTACTGAAAATCATGGTCGTTGGTGGTCTTTTCTCTTTGCACTAATGAACCCTTACCTATGGTGATGTTAAATGGATTGTTTTGTGAACCCTTGTTGTGTAAAGGAATTTGGTTAATCACGTATATCGGGCTAAATAAATTGAAAGCACCAGGATCAATCCCTTATGTGATAACCCCGGTTAGGGTACGAAAATTGAAATCAAGGAGTGTGTTAAATATTATAAATATGAAAATACAGGCATGGGCCTGCTTTTCCTGGTGGTGGTGGTTTGATTGTTCTTATTTCACGGTCCAGTTGTTGGGAGATGTGGGAGGGGATGGGATCCCTTGTTTTTATACTCTCGGTGGTTGGGAAATTGGGGATGGGATCCCCTGTGTTATGCTTTCGGTGGTTGTGAATTTTAAGACCGGTTTGTTGCCTTGTTGTATCACGAATTGGGATGGGGTCCTCTATTGTTGAGAAACCTTTTGGCTCCTGGATATTGAACATGGGATTGTATCTTGGGGTTTTCCTTGGTTCCTTTTGTGGTTGTGAATTTACGAGAGAACCGAGTGTGGATGTTTAAGTTGATGTTGACTGTAATGTTTCCCTGGCTTGTGCTTATGCCTTCTAGTTGCCGAAGTAGGTGCAGAAAATTATTTAAACATCATTACTGAACATAAAAAAAAGTATGGGACAAATGGGTTTCGTTTGGTGTGAGTTGTGATGTGGACAGGGGTAATGTTTGTGTTCTTTAAGCTGACTGAATAAAAACCTAATCTCTGGGTGAGTGCTTGTTACCTATACATAAACTTGTAGTTTTGTGTTTCTTATTCGTGCCCCACCCATGTTGAGAACTTAGTGATGAAAACCCCCAATTCATGGGGGAGGGTGTTTTTCCCAACACTAGTATTAGTGGCTGGTTATTAGCTCTTTTTTTGCGCCCTTTCCCGGATATCCCAAGTATATTTGAGCAGGCTGTGATGGCCTGAGGTCCATTATTAGGCCAAGAAACTTCGGGCGGGGTAGTGTGGTGGTTATGGACCAGGTGTGTGTGGGAAATTAGTTTCCCAAGTATCTTCGAGATGAGGCCCAGGTGTCTATGGGCGTGGCAGTGGATCTTCTAGCCCAGGTGTCTTTGGGCGTGGTGGTGGTTGTTCTGGCATATGTGTTTGTAGGCGTGGTTACGTGTGATAGTTGTGGCCCAGGTGTGTACGAGCGGGATTTGGTAGTGGGACTACGTGAGGATATGGCCCAGGTGTCTGTGGGCTAGGTGTGGCAGTGGGACCTTGGTGAGAATGGCGGGATTGGTCCGATGCATAGTATGTCTTCAATAACTAGTGGGAAAGTGGTGTGGGGTACCCAAACATTGATGTGATTTTACTATATAATACCTTGCTTGCGTTATTTGGTGAGTGTGGCCGGTGAGTGGGATGGATGAACTCCTTGATAATGTTGGTTGTCTGCTTCTCACAGGACTTTAGTACGTTCCCCCACTTTTGCACGAGAGTCTTTGGTTATTCTCCCTACTGAGTATACTTGTATGCTCACCCTACGTATATAAAACTGCTTTCAAGTTTCCAGGAGGACTTCGGGGATCGTGTGGGACCATACTAGCATAGAAATTTGGGGCAGTTGCTGTTGTCGTTTTTCTCTCTTTTGGTACTTTATCTTTGGAGTTCTTGTAACATGTATCATTTAGTTTTGAACATGCATGTGGGAATGGTTTACTTTTGGCTTTATGTTTCTTTCAGTTTTGGTGTTGTTGTGGGATTCAATATCTTATCTCTTGATCCTATTAAAATAGAAAGGGTAATGCCTTCCATTTAGTGTGTGATTCTATACCCTTGGTTCTAGTCGCCACTCCGGAACCTATTGAAGGCGGGTTTCGGGGTCATTATCTCTCTTTCAACTTAATGAAGGAAGGTCCTGGAAATCTACCGACCCTTCCCTCCTTTTGGTGAAGGCGGGTCGTGACATAATGGTATCAAAGGTAGGTTGAGAGATAGGATGGAGTCTGGAGTTAGGCACAGTGAGGATTGCATGGGATGGTAGGGCAACAATGTTGGGTGACCTTGGTATGTGAATTAGGATAGGGAAGACCGTCTAGGACACGGGATTTTCGGCCCCCCCATGATTCGATGCAAGGAATCTGGACCTACCGAACGGCCAAGTGAGGCCACACTGATTATAGGGTAGAGACCCTAGGAAAGGTACATGCATCATAATGACTTGTGTTCTCAAGTATTATGGGGTGTCTTTGGAATTAAGAATAAATAAAAAGTTTAAGAAGATTAAGAACAATATTCTGCACTACTTGGGCTTAGGCATTCCTTGTTTACCCTGCAGCTATGACACCAGGAAGGCGACCACATGTGGTACCGGCGATCGAGGCCCCAGAGACTACCTTGGCCGATCGGCAGAGAACTGGTCGAGAGGAGGAGGACGACCAGCGGCAGAAGACACTTCGGGACTTCCAGTGACAAACCCTCTAGAAGTATGAGGGTAGCACATCTGATATAAAGACAGAGGGCTGGCTAGAGGAGATAATGATAGCCTTCAGATTGATCTTGGCTCCGACCGAGTAGTGGGTTCCTCTAGACATCAGCTAGATCCGGGGAGCAGCGCATCAGTGGTGGATGCTTTACCTGGGGGAGATGAGAGAGGCTGAGGTGGCATAGTCTGATTTCGAGAGGGAGTTCCAGGCGGAATTCCTCTCTTCGATGATGAAGGCAGAAAAGAGACAGGAGCCACTCTCCCTCCACCAGGGGAGTATGTCAGTGAGGGAGCTGGGAATCAAGTTCAAGGACCTGCTACGTTTTGCTCCGGACCTCTTTCCCGATGAGGAGTCTCGGGCAAGGTGTTTGGAGGAGGCGCTCCGACCCTCCCTCCCATATGCTGTTACCCCCTTTACCCTGCCAACGTACTTGGAGGTTCAGAAGAAGGCCGAAGTGGTGGAGAGGATGCATGCTCTAGGAGGTGTGTCGTGATAGGGGATCTAGCTGGGACCATCGAAGGGGAAGACCGTCAGTACCAGGCCTCCAGCGTCCGGACCCTCCAGGTTCCAACCAACAGGGAGCAGGCCGCAGCAGTTTCAGTTTCGATCCCCTAGTCCTTTCCCTTTTCCTTTGGGCCTGGGACCGCGGTGCTTCGTCTGTGGGAGCCATGGACATCTCCAGAGTCAGTGCCCGAACCAGGTACAGTATGGTGGTGGAAGACAGCCCCAACACCCACCCCAGTAGTAGCTTTTAGCCAGGACTTTCCAGCAGCAGCAGCAGCAGGGGCAGCGAACTCCCGCTCCTCCGAGGGCAGACAAAGGGGGAGGAGGCCGACCTCAGGGCACTCCTTAGGGACCTCAACTGGGGCATGGTTGGGGAGGTGCCCGACGGCCGAGGGGCATAGGATCAGGGCATTTACAGCTACACGCCGCGGAGGCTGGAGTTCCAGTAGGGCCAGAGGTTGTTCGAGGTATGATCAGTTTGTTCAGTACCCTAGCTTTTTCCTTGTTTGATACCGGAGCTTCGCACTCCTTTGTTGCACCCAGTCTAGCCTGTGCCTTGGGTCTAGATTCTGAGAGACTTCCAGTGCCTCTGGTGCTGAGCACACCAGTCGGAGGTCAGACCGACTTGTTATTTGTTTTTTGAGGATGCAGACTGATGATAGGGCCACATAAGTCGGTTACGGATCTTCTTCTGCTACAGATACAGCCATACGATATCATCCTAGGAATCGACTGGCTATTCTCTGTGTTTTACATCATCGAATGCTTCCGAGGAAGGGTTGTGTTCTCATACTTGGGAGGCCGACGTGTTACCTTCACCAGTGAGTGGATCAGTCAGAAGGGCAGCAGGCGAGAGGAACCCCTCCTCTCCTTGTTAGTTGAGCTGTTAGTGGAGTCAGTAGATGCTGAGATGGTGGAGGTGCCAGAGATCGTCTGTGAGTTTATAGATGTCTTCTCTGAGGAGGTGATGAATCTACCCTCTCGACGTGATATCGAGTTCAGGATAGACCTGCATCCCGACGCTCGCCCAATTTCTTTGGCACTTTACCGGGTGGAATCTTCAGAGCTACGGGAGTTGCAGATTCAGATTGACGATCTGATGAAGAGGGGTTATGTTCGGCCGAGTGCGTCACCGTGGGGTGCTCTAGTCTTGTTCACAAAGAAGGCATACGTTGGTCTCAGGTTGTGAATAGACTACAGGAGGCTGAATCAGGTGACAATCAATAATCGCTATCCTCTTCCGAGGATAGACGATCTTTTCGACCAGCTGAAAGGGGCATGGTGTTTGTCGAAGATCGACCTGCGTTCTGGGTACCACCAGCTGAGAGTAAAGGAGAGTGACATCCCGAAGATGACTTTCAGGTGCAGATATGGACACTTCGAGTTCGTAGTCATGCCCTATGGTGTTACGAAGGCCGCGACTGTGTTCATGGGGCTGATGAACTCCATATTCCGGGAGTACTTGGATCGGTTCGTAGTTGTGTTCATCGATGAAATCCTGATCTATTCGAGATCTGAGGAGGACTATGCAGAGCACCTGAGGACAGCTTTGGAGGTCCTCCGACAGCACCATCTCTATGGGAAGTTTTCGACATGAAAATTATGGAGACGAGAAGTGAACTTCCTCAGGCACATGGTGTCCGAGCATGGGGTAGCGGTGGACCCATCAAAGGTGGAGGCAGTTGTTTCTTTGACAACACCCAAGAATGTGGAAGAGGTCCATCGTTTCCCCGGGCTGATAGGTTACTATCGGAGGTTAGTACCCAACTTCTTCCGAGTTTCAGCCCCTTTGACGGCCTTGATAATGAAGGATCAGGTTTTCGTGAGGAGTGAGCAGTGCGAGGCAGCCTTCAGCTATCTGAAGGAGAAGTTGGTTAGTGCCCTAGTTCTGAGGCTACCAGAAGAAGGGGCGGCGTACGAAGTGTTCTGTGATGCTTCTGGGAAAGGCCTGGGATGTGTTTTGATGCAGCGACAAGGGGTGATCTTCTATGGGTCTAGGAAGCTATGCCCCCATGAGCTTAATTATGCCACCCACGACCGGGAGCTTGCAGCGGTCGTTTTTGCGCTGAAGTTATGGCGACAATACCTCTTCAGAGAACGCTTTATGGTCTTCACATATCACAAAATCTTGAGGTATATCTTCTCCCAGTGGGACCTAAACTTGCGGCAGTGAAGGTATATAGAGTTACTCCAGGATTATGACTTCGAGATCACCTACACTTCCGGGAATGGGAATGTAGTGGTTGATGCCTTGAGCAAGAGATAACAGAAGGATGCCGTCCGAGAGTCAGAAGACACCTGGAAGGTAATGGAGGAGTTGGATCCCTTACACCTAGATGCAAGGATGGATAGAGGTAGAGGCTTTCTGTATAAGATGACAGTGCAGTCTTCTCTTTTTCAGCAAGTGGAGGAGTCTCAGTGGGGAGACCTAGAGTGCGAAGTCATGCGTGACCGAGTTGACTAGGGCAATGCTCCGGAAGGATGGTTAGGGGATGGTTAGAACCAGATGCTTTTCCAGGGAAGGCTTTTTTGTTCCAGAAGTGATGCGCGGAAAGGTTCTCAGTGAGTTCCACAAATCACCCCTGGTGATACACCTAGGATTTTATAAGATGTACCAGGGACCGAAGAAACAGTTTTGGTGGGCCGGAGTTTAGCGAGCAGTGGCAGAGTTTGGGGCCAACTACTTAGTGTGTCAGTAATTGAAAGATGAACACCGAGTTCTAGGTGGCCTACTGCAGTCTCTAGATTTCCCCGAGTGGAAGTGGGATGACATCTCGATGGATTTCATCACGGGACTACCCAAGGTCCAAGGAGTATACGACACCATATGGGTTGTAGTGGACTGGTTGACAAAATCGGCTGACTTTCTGGTGATCAGGGAGTTGAGTGCAATGGATGCTTTGGCACGAAGGTACATGGATGAGGTGGTAAGATTTCATGGAGTTCCGTGGTCTATAGTCTCGGATAGGGATGCACGGTTTACCTCACGAGTCTAGAGAGGATTGCAGCATGCTTTTGGCACCCAGCTGCGTCTTAAAACTGCTTTCCATCCCCAGACAGATGGACAGACAGAGCGCACCATCCAGACCTTGGAGGATATGCAGCGGGTATGTGTTCTGGACTCAGGAGGATCATGGGTGCGATAACAGGCTTTGGTAGAGTTTTCATACAATAATAGCTATCACTCTACCATTAGTATGGCCCCGTTGGAAGCATTGTACTGGAGGCCATGCCGCTCACCTGTGTGTTGGACCGAAGTCGGAGAGGAAGGCATTCTTGGCCTAGAGGTGGTGCAAGGCACGACAGAGAAGGTTCAGCTCATATGGGAAAGGATGAAAGCGGCCCAGGACCAACATAAGTCATATGCTGATACCAGGAGGAGACCGCTGGAGTTTGAGGTTGGAGACCACGTTTTCTTGAAGGTCTCCCCTCGGTGTGGACAACTGAGGTTCAGCAAGGGGAGTAAGCTTTCTCCCAGGTTCATCGGTCCCTTTGAAGTGTTGCAGCGGGTCGGCGAAGTGGCTTATCAGCTAGCGTTACCACCAATGCTACTGAAGATACATGATGTCTTCCATGTGTCCCAGCTTCGTCGGTATGTGCACGACGATTCACACGTCCTCGGCTGGGGTGAGCTGGACATCGAGGACGACGCGACTTTTGTGGAGAGACCAGTGATGATCAAGGATCTCAAGGAGAAGGTGCTTCGTGGGTGAACCATTTCCTTATTTCGTGTGTTATGGAGACATAGTGGGCTTGAGGAGAGTACGTGGGAGAGGGAAGCATAGATGCATGCCCAGTACCTAGAGTTGTTTTGATTTTGTGCTGTTCTATTTGTTATACTTGTTTTGGTAGAATGTTTTCCCTTATTGACTATGAAATACTGGTTTTCTTTCCTTATGTGTGTGAAAATCCCAGGATATGGGGAGGGGAGGACCCGACCCCTAATCAAGACGCATTAAGGTGGATGCGATTAAACCTATGCGGGTGAGTCAGTGCTGCCCAAAGCGGATAGTATCTTGACATAGGGAAGGAGACCCCCCAACCCACATGGATGGGTAGTTTGACATGTTATGTCGCTTGGTTCTTGACAGGATAGTGTTCTTAGTTAACAATGAGGTTCAATCCTAAGAGTTATCTTTTGAGGTGGTTGTTCGGACCCTCTCTTTCCTTCTGGGTTGTTTTGATTCTCGAGGACGAGAATCGTTTAAGAGGTATCTAATGTAATGGCCCGAGTTTTTGGGGTCCATTACTTTGGGAAAATATCGTGTTGGTGTTTATGGTATGGGAATATCTGTGAAGTTTGGGCTAACGGTAGGCCTACCAGTAGCCTTGGCCAATCGGTAGCAGGCCTACCGGTAGCTCGGTCTACTGGTAGCCACAACCTACCCATAGCTCTATCTACCGATAGTTCGGTCTACCGGTAGATGAAGCTACCAATAGCTCTATCTACCGGTAGATCGGTCTAACGGTAGCTGCAACTTACTGGTAGCTCAGTCTACCGGTGGCTGCAGCCTACCAGTGGCTCTCGCCTACCCCCACGGGGTCTTTCCAGTAGCGCTCCATTTTGCGCAAATTGGGTTTTAAACCATATTTTGACACCTTTAATCTTGTTTTAAATTCCAGTAACGCCCATAAATGTTTTAATTAAGTAATTAATGAGTTAACGTGGTGTGTGCGTCGGTTTAAACCCCTTTAATAACGTGTGGGGCCGCATGGTCAACCCACGAACCCCGGTCCTTACGCGGTTTCACGTTCTTATGTCAACCATCCCCGGCCCTTATAAACTACGGGTTAGCCGTGGATTCTTCTTTTCTCAATCACCCTCTGCTAGTAGTACCCATCTTTCAGACGAACCAATTTTCATTCAGGCGAGCCGCATTGCTATCCGTGAAGTTCCGCGACCAGGATCAGCGTCGATCGTTGATCAACAAGTAGGGAATTTATCCTTCGTCTCTCCCCTTTGTGTTTCATGCGGGGTGGGCATGTGGTTGTTTCTGTGGAATTGGATTAACCAAACCTTAATGAAGATAATGAACGGACTCTAAAGAACAAAGGTGGGGCTATGATCGCTCATGATGATTGTTTTATGATCATCTTTTCTGAATTTCGTGGGCTTACCCCTACTGAAAATCATGGCCGTTGGTGGTCTTTTCTCTGTGCACTAATGAACCCTTACCTCTGGTGAAGTTAAATGGATCGTTTTGTGAACCCTTGCTATGTAAAGGAATTTGGTTAATCACGTATATCGGGCTAAATAAATTGAAAGCACCAGGATCAATCCCCTCTATGATAACCCCGGTTAAGACACAGAAAATTAAATGATGGAGTGTGTTAAATCTTATAAATCTGAAAATACGGGCATGGGCTTGCTTTTCTTGGTGGTGGTGGTTTGATTGTTCTTCTTTCACGGTCTGGTTGTTGGGAGATGTTGGAGGGGATGGGATCCCCTGTTTTTATACTCTCGATGGTTGTGAAATTGGGGATGAGATCCCCTGTGTTATGCTTTCGGTGGTCATGAATTTTATGATAGGGTGGTTACCTTGGTATATCACGAATTGGGACGGGGTCCTCTGTTGTTGAGAAACATTTTGGCTCTTAGATATTGAACATGGGATTGTATCTTGGGGTTTTCCTTGGTTCCTTTTGTGGTTGTGACTTTACGAGATAACCGGGTGTGGATGTTTAAGTTGATGTTGACTGTACTATTTCCCTGGCTTGTGCTTATGCCTGCTAGTTTCCCAAGTAGGTGTAGAAACGTATTTAAACATCATTACTGAACATGAAAACAAGGATGGGACAAATGGGTTTTTTTGGTGTGAGTTGTGACGTGGACAGGGGTACTGATTGGGTTATTTAAGATGGATGAAGAAAAAAATAAACTTTGGGTGAGTTCTTGTAACCTATACATATAATTGTAGTTTTGTGTTTCTTATTCGCGCCCCACCCAAGTTGAGCACTTAGTGCCGAACACCCCCAATTCATGGGGGAGGGTGTTTTTCCCAACACTAGTATTAGTGGATGGTTATTAGCTCCTTTTATGCTCCCTTTCCCCGATATCCCAAGTATCTTTGGGCAGGCTGTGATGTCCTGAGGTCCATTATTATCCCAAGAACCTTCGGGTGGGGTAGTGTGGTGGTTATGGCCCATGTGTGTGCTGGCAGGTAGTTTCCCAAGTATCTTTGGGATGAGCCCAAGTGTCTACGGGGGTGGTAGTGGATCTTCTAGCCCAGGTGTCTTCGGGCGTGGTGGTGGTTGTTCTGGCCTAGGTGTTTACAGGTGTGGTTACGTGTGACAGTTGTGGCCCAGGTGTGTACGGGAGGGATTTGGCACTGGGACTGCGTAAGGATATGGCCCAGGTGTGTGTGGGTGGGGTGTGGCAGTGGAACTGCGATGAGAATGGCAGGATTGGTCTGATTTGTAGGATGTCTTCAATAACTAGTGGGAAAGTGGCGCGGGGTTCCCAAAACTCGATATGATTTTACTACATATTACCTTGCTTGTGTTATTTGGTGAGTGTGGCTGGTGAGTGGGATGGATGAACTCCTTGATAGTGTTGGTTGTCTACTTCTCACGGGACATTAGTACGTTCCCCCACTTGTGCACGAGAGTCTTTGGTTTTTTTCCCTACTGAGTATACTTGTATGGTCACCCTACGTATATAAAACTGCTTTCAGTTTTCCAGGAGGACATTGGGGATCGTGCGGGACCATACTAGCGCAGACCTTTGGGGTAGTTGCAGTTATCATTTTTCTCTCTTTTGGTACTTTATCTTTGGAGTTCTTGTAACATGTATCATTTACATTTGAACATGCATGTGGGAATGGTTTACTTTTGGATTTACTTTTCTTTCAGTTTTGGTGTTGTTGTGGGATTCACTATCTTATCTCCCGATCCTATAAAATGAAAAAGGGTAATGCCTTCTATTTAGTGTGTGATTCTATACCCTTGGTGCAAGTCACCACTCCGGGACCTATTGAAGGATGGTTTCAGGGGTCATTATCTCTCCTTCAACTTAAAGAAGGAAGGGCCTGGAAATCTGCTGACCCTTCCCTCCTTTTGGTGAAGGCGGGTCGTGACATTCCCTATGAATGGACACCACCTCTTCCCATTCCTCACTCCTCTGAAGCCTCCTAAATTCAGAAAATAACTTCCCAAATTGCCTCCCAAAAATCCTCCCATATACCTTGAATCATCCCTTTGGTAAGAAACCATATCAAGAAAGCCTTTTGGCAGAAACCAAAATGAGTTACCCGGTTAAGAGGTAACGTCTTCTCTCATGTTCATTTCCATTATTTTACATCTCCACCCATACACACTCTTTATTCCCTAATAGTTTGATAAAAACAACATCCTTTATATTCGAATATTATTTTATGCAATGTTTTTTACCTACAGTTACACACACCTCCATTTAATGGATGTTGAACATACTGTTTCTGTGCACAGTGAATAACTGCCTCACAAAATGATGACTGATCCTTTCCCCTTTATAAATAATCATGGTCTCTATTATGATTAAAACTCTATTTATATATGTAATATATTATATTTTTTATGAATTTAAGCTTCGGTATTCCTTTTACAACACATATATTTTTACCTTCCATTTGGTGTTCATACGATAATCTCGTTTGAGGAAGTGTGGACTACCGCCCTCTCAAAGCGTTGTGATTCGTTCACACATCACATAGAATGTATTAAGGATGATATTTTTGAAATTATATTATGTATATGATATATCAATTATAAATATATAATTATATATATTTATATATACATATGTCATTTACATACTTTCTTTCAATATGACAGTAAAAAGGGAAAACAACAATCATGCGTATGTATGGCTTACCATCTCCATGAACGGTGTATTGAATTACGCCCTTAATTATGTAATAGATTATTATAATATACTTATAATGAATATAAATTATATTTATATCATATTCTAAATTATTTAATCAAGATATAAGTACAAGGACCAATGATATAACAAATTAACATAGATGCGAAGAACAAAGTGAATATTACCCGAAGTGAAAACTTATAATGGGATCATTAACAAGAGGGTAATATAAGGTTATAATTAAACCATATATTGTAATCTATATAATAATATAATTAGTTAAAATATGTATCATAAACTTATATTTCTTAAACATTAAGTTTGTACGAGTACGAAGAGAGTCAATACATAAGGTAAGGGAATTTCATCTAACTTTTCATTTCCATGAGATACATGTTATCTTCACCACTATTTCCTTTGGGGTGGTGTATGTACTAACCATGATTGTATTCTATGTATATTATACATAAATTTATGGATATTAACATATCCATTTTTATGATCCTTCTTTCTTGGGGTTTTTGTTTCAAAAGTTACCAAATCCGTAAAATAGTTTTGCCTCAATTTGTCTACTTTATGAATCATGTTTTTGTTATGCACCTAAACTCATTTATTTAGTGCATATATTTAAATTTTACATGATATATCATGAATATCTATCTTTTAATCATATTATATTCTTCATGTAATTTCCATTATTTACATGGAGTGTATGATCATGAGTTACCAAGTTATAAGTGTTTATTGATACAATCTCATCGCTTTTCGATATTGCATACATTTATTTTTCCATTGATGAATTATTATGTTCCATATCGGAAGATCATCTATTAATTTCATTATAATATACTTAATCATGATATAAAATTTTATTGGTACCATTTTATAATCTTTGGTACATACGATAGTAAAGACAATGTGTTAGGAAAGCCCAACATTACCATCTCTTTAGTCGGAAATCTATGTTTTCTAAAAACAGTTTTCAATAATATCATACCATTCCCCTATAACATCTATTTTTACATGTTTTTTATTTTACCAATATCTTCAATGTAATATTATTTTTACTTTCCAAAAACAAAAAATTTCTATCAAATTTACCATGAAAAAGGAATGTTCTTTTAACCTCATACGACATGTATGAATTTACACACCATCATTTCATCAAAGGTCCCTTTGCATTGTTAAAAAGGTTAATCTTTAATATATTTTTTTTTTCAAAAAGTAATTTTCAAGGGAAATTATTTTCAAAATGGTATCAAACTTCTTTTAAATGTTATCAAAGAAAAAAGGTTTTTAGAATATTTCAAGTCTCATTTACAATTTTATTAAGGGATTTCAGGAAAAATTACTTGCAAAAGGTTTTCAATATTCTTTATAAGTTTTCACGAAAAATGATTTTCAAATTTATTTCAAAATTTCTATTAATTTCTCAAATTATTTTCCATTAAATGGTTTTAATTTTTTTTCAATAATTCTTTAAATGTTTTCTAGTTTTTTCCAAGAAAAATGTATTTAAAATGTTTTAAAGTTTATTTTAAAAGTTTTCATGGGAAAATGTTTTTAAAATTATTGCATATCTTCTTTATATATTTTCAAGGTATATTATAAGAAAATGTTTCTAAAATGGTTTTATGTATTGAAAAATCATTTTTCATAAAGGAAAGTATATTTTCCTCAAGAAACGTTTTTATAGGATATTTCAAAATTATTTTTCCATCTAATATGATATCTATTGATGTTAATCACATCTTATATGAAATGATATATAGGTTCCATTCATAAAATTTCTATGAATGAGTTATTCTTAATGTCATGGAATATATGTAACACATTTCTTCTTCATGGGTTATATGTATATTAAATCAGTTTCTCTTTTACAGGTTATTATTTTGATGAAATGATTATGAAACCCAACTATTTCCTCAGGTTATGATATGTTTACATGTTTATGATACCCATTTCATTTACTGGGTTGTGATATGTTCATTTATGATCTTGTGGAACATGTGTGTATGATTTCATTATGTGATGGGTGTGAGATATATCTCCCTCCAATGAATTGAGTAATTATTTATATCTCATGAGATAGACAAGGATGGGACAAGGGATTACTTGGTTCTGTAATCCACTATTAGAATGAGAGTTTACTTGGTTTAATTATAAATGGATGGAATGATGGTTTAATTAGTTCAGTAATACAGGGCTGGAACAATGGTCTATTCAGTTTTGTAATACTAGTCTAGAATGAGGGTTTACTCAGTTCAGTAATACAAGACTAGAATAAGGGTTTACTCGGTTTAGTAATATAGTGCTGGAGTGAGGGTTCACTTCATTCAGTAATACTGGGATGGAACGTGGATTCACTTGGTTCAGTAAAGGAATATTCCCCTAATATGGTCTTAAAATTGATGCCTTTTATACTATGGAAATCATTATATGCTTATGTGTTTTCCACAGTTCCATGTATTACTCTTATGTTATGATTTCATGGATTATGTCATTTACTTCCTTTTGATTCACGACTTATGAACTACCATGTTTTTTCCATGATTCATGTGTATGATCTTTTCTATGTAGGGTATGATCTTTTATTATAATGATCATGTTCTCATACCCTTATTCCCATGTTTATGGTTTCATGTCTCCTTTGTTATGATTACTCAGCATTTGATCTCACCCTCTTTTATGTTTCCATCCCCAGGTCATGATGACATGTCCTATGTTTGATATGTCTAAGAAGGGTTATAGTCAAGAAGAACCTTTTGGGAGATGATGTAGCTCACATATATACCAGTGTTGATGTTTCCATGTTTCCAAAGGCACTATATGAACTACGGTCTTTGGGTGTCTATTTGTATATTGTTTAAGTATTCCACAAATGTTATGTAATGTTATTGTTTGAAAAGTGAGGGTTGATTCATTTTTTATCTGAGAAAAGGTATAGTAACCTTTGGAAACATGGATGAGAAAACTTTAGTGATATCCCTACGTTTATTTCTACGGATATGTATAGGGATGTCTCTAAGGATAAGTATAAATATGAGTTAATGTTTATGAAAATGTCTAGGAATTTTTGTAAAGTTTAGAGTGAGTGGCTACCTAGAAATAAATACAAGTCTGGATTCTACAAGCGGATGTGGCTTTGGAACATATGTACCTATGGTTAACAACACTAACAAGATGTTCCAGGCATGACTCAGGGTAATCGGGAACACAACATTGGGCCTTACAACACACCAAGTTTGACACTCCTAGGGGATATGATTTTAAAATTCTAAAATACATAATGAAAAATCATGAAGTATTTAGATATATGTTAGCTATGAATAACATAGTTTAAAACAAACGTGTCATTTATTATGGAAGGTTTAATGATTTATACATCTTATATGTAATTATTTTCATAATCATGTGGTTTTATTCTATGGTAACCAATTCTCACACTATACCTCTGGTTTTAGTCAATGGAGGGAACCAGAAGGAATTGGATTACTATTGAATGTGATTGAATATTTTCGACTGAGCAGTCAAGTGTGATGATCAATAGAGTGAAAGATATCATGATCATTCCTAATCCGTTTTCATGGAACATGATTAACAATGTTTACATTAACCAAATCTCGGTCTCACCAAGGAAGAGAAAGAAGGAGTTCAAGGAGATTTTGGGTAATGGAGACCCTAGAGGAAAGAAGAGTTTCCTTTGTTTATGGAATGTTGAAAAAATCACCTAAGTTCATGTCTGAGAGGAATAAGAAGGTTTTTTGACAATGGAAAAGAAAGACACAAAGATAGTGACTGCAGGGAAAAAATGAAGAGTTCAGTTAATTAATTAGATAATAATTTTGGACTCCCTATGTTTTCATCAAAGGTTAAGAGTTTTAAGTGTAGATAAAATTTTCATTATTCAACCCATTGTCCAAAGAGGAAAGTTCTTGAAGAGAATCATCTAGGTGGTTTGATTAATGGTTACATTGTAGATGATGATGATACTATAGATGAAATATGAAAGGAAAGAGTTATTATTGTTAATTGATTAAGGATGAAGTAATAAATGTATTTATTTATTTGGATTCCATAATTAAGAATGGTGAATTATGTATGGATTATTCAGTTTATGTTTTTACTAAGGATTTTTTAGAATATTTTGAATAGTCAAGATGTAATAGAATGGGGATCTCATGAAAGTTATCATTTTTACTAAGGGAAGGTAACCCTTAACATGTTCATTATGTTAAGATAATGTTGTATGGATAAAGATACATGGGATATGAATAAGTAAATCAGACAATATTGATTACCTTAGAACTAAATAAGGACCTATTTATTGGTGTTTTATCCTACAACTAATGAAGTTTACAAAACTTTTGGATTTAAGGTGTAAATCCAATATACTTCTGAATGATGAAGCATGAATGTTTTGTAAAAGTATTTATAGTTATTCAAGTTGTTACCATGTTTCAAGAGAATATATGATGAGGTTATTCACAAGATTAGAACATGAAAACCAATAGCTACTTTGTGTTATACAGGGGAATCGATATTAATCTGATTTTGTGACTCTCTTTCTGAGGTTTTGTATTTTCAAATTTTTGAATGGTTATATGGCTAAATTTTTATGAAAATTTAATGTTAAATATCAAAGGAAGTATTTTTAGACAGAGTTTGTGTTGCAAACCTTAGTTAAAATATTAATCAGTGTTTAAAATTATTTCAATGATGTCCATTTTATATATTATATTAACACATTTTAAAAAAAGGATATCATGTTTGTCAGGTGATGACCAATCAAGCCATGCAAGGCTTTGAACCCATGACTAAAGGATGATAAGGGTTTCATATGTACCACTGGCCTTGGTGATGTCCTGGTTAATGTATATTTACTTGTAATGAAGAAAGTTTATAATGAACTATTAGTGTTACTTTTTATGGATTAATACTTGTTTTTTTTAAAAGAAAAATAGTTAAAATATTTATTATTTTATGGGCCACAAGATCCGTTAAATGCATATTTTAGTGATTTATTAATCAAATTTAATTTCTAGACATTCATTACCTGAGGTAATGGATGTATTATAATTTGTTTATATCATAACCAAAGAATGATTTTTTTTATAAAAATTAATCTAGAATTACTTAATATTTTAATAATTATAAAAAAATGTTTTCCTAATACAATAAATTCTATTGAACCAATGGCTTCTTGAATCATCAAAGATTTATGAAATTTGGGACCTGAAATTTCTTTTGATCATTCAATTTTTTGTGATTGATGACCTCAATAAATCCCTATAAAGTTTTAAATTTTTCCTCCTTCTTCAATCTTTACTCCCAACCTATGTTCTCCAATGTGGAAACCCAGTTATATGTTACTTTGGGTAACCATTATGTTTCCAAATTTAATTTTTAAGGGATGTTTTAGTATCCATTTTTACAATTTGGGTTTTTATTAATGAAACATTCAAGTATAGAACCATTGATAATCTAGAAGAATTGCGAGTATGAAAATTCTTTTAAGGGGATAAAATGTAACACACCAAGATTTTGAGAATTATTATTTTTGAATTAATTTAACTTTTCAACATTTTTTGTTTCACATGACACAATAAACAGTTATATATATATATATATTAAAACACTAAGTCAAAAATTCCATTCACATGTAATACCAACTTGTCTTACGCTACAAGAAATAATAACTTGTCTTGCGCTACAAGCAACACTGACTTGGCGTATGATGCACGCAACACTGAGTTTCTACGAAACATCTCTTTTTATTATTTTAATTACTTAAATAATATAATTATAACCTATATGTTAAAATCAATAATAAATAATTTTCAAATATTTTTGTTTTATATAAGTAAAACATATTTGTAATGAAAGATAATATTTTTGGAAAAGTCCTTTTTATATTTTAAAACATCATTTTCTTGAATAAACTGCTTATAATAATTGAAGTAATTTTAGAAACATTTAGAAATTTAATTTGATAAAATAAACCAAATTTTTTCTTCATAATCTTGAAATTATGTTACGGTGAATTTTTGGGAATTTTCTGAGAAACTTTATTTTTTGATGAATAGTGAAACATACTGCCTTTTAGTTAAAACTGTATTTTTGTCTATTTAATAATTAAGGATAAATGAAATTATAAATTAGTTTTAATGTAAAATTAGATAAATATTACATCAACTAATAAATTAAATTCCTTATAATCAAATCCACTTTAATACTGAATATAAAATAGTATCAAACTTTTGAAGTTTTTTCTACTTTAAAACCCCATTATTTCATCCTGTCTGCGGGATTGGTACTAATATTAATTTTTTCGTTTCTATGATTTGAAATTAAAAAATATTATATAAACAATTATATTCTGTATAATATATTAGATTCTAATAAGTACATTTTAATTTTGACCAAAATGATTACTAAAAGTGATTAAAATTAAGCACCAGAGTTAAGGCCAAATTAAACTTAATTAGGGACCAAATGTTAAAAATTAAGTGACCAAATGACCTAGAAAATTTTCAACCACACATTGGATGTCAATATTTCTTCCATACACCTTAAAGTATTGAGTTTGGTAGTTTTGGGATTATTTTGTTTGGTAGTAACATGTGCACACCAAATTTGTTTCTAAAGATTCTGTGTGAGTCCTTTCCCTTCCCTATAAAGGGTACCACCACTAACCATTCCTCACACTTCTCAAGCCTCTTATGTTTTTCCAATACCTACCCAAATTTCCTCCATTCAATCCTAACATCTAACTTTAATCGTACCTTTAGGCTGAAACCCTATCAAGGAGTCCTTTTAGAAAAAACTAAAAGGAGTTTCCAGATTAAAAGGTATCATCTTCTCTCAAGATCATTTCCATTATTTACCTTCTCCACCCCTCCACGCTCTTTATTCACTTTTGGCATGATAAAAACAGTATCCAAAATATAATAGGATGTTTTTATTAAAAGTTTCTATCATACACTTACACACACATCCATTTAATGGATGTTGAACAAACTATTTTTATATGCAATGAACTAGTGCCTCACGAAACAATGATTGTTCATTTCTCCTTTACCACCTATCATGTTGGAAATTATGATGGAAACACTATTGAAATATGTAATATATTATATTTATTATGTATTTATGGTTATTTATTCATTTTAAAACACACATATTTTTATCTTCCATTTGGTTTTAATATGATAATGTCGTTTGAGGAAGTGTGGACTACCACCCCTCAATGCAATGTGATTCAGGCACAAACCACAAAGAATGTATTAAGTATGGGTTTAATGAACTTATATTATTTATATTATATATTAATTATACTTTAAAAATCATAAATATATTTTCATATATATATATATATATATATATTTCATTTATATACTTTCTGTCATTAGGACAACAAAAACCGAAAACAACATTCCTGCGTATATATGACTTTCTGTCTCCATGAACCGGGTGTTCCATTACGTACTAAATCTTTATATAGATTATTATAATATAATTAAACTGTATATATATTATATTAAAATAATTCTATATTTTCTGGAATCATGATATAAATATAAGGATTAATTATATAACAAATTAACACACATGTGAAGAACAAAGTAAATTTTACCCCAAGTGAAAACTTGAAATAGGATCATTAAAAAGAGGATATTATGAGGTTATAATAAAACACATAGGGGAATATATATAATAATATATTTATGTAAAATATGTATGATAAAATTATATTTATTTGATAGGAATCATGTTATTGTACGGAGAGAGTGAAGAAAAAAGGTAAGGGGATTTCATCACACTTTTAATTTCCGTTAGATACATGTTATGTTCACCACTATTTCTTTTGGTGTGGTGTATGTATTACCCATTTTTATATTTTATGTATATTATACAAAAATTTATGGGTATTCACATATCCATTTTAATATCCCCCTTTCACAGGGTTTAGGTTTCAAAACATACCAAATTGGTAAAATAGTTTTGTCTCAATTTGTCTTCTTTAAATCTCATGTTTTTATTATAAACCTAAACTATTTTAAGAGGTGAATATATTTCCATTTTAAATGATATATCATGAAAATTTATATTTTTATGATATTATATGATTAATTTAATTTCCTTTCTGTAAATGGATAGTATCATTACAAGTTACCATATTATAAGTGTTTATTGATATAATCTCATCGCTTTTCAAGACTGTTTGTGTTTATGCTTGATTTGATGATTTATTATGTCCTTATCTCCATTAAATAAATTAATTTCATTATGATCTTTGTATTCATGATATAATAATTTATTGGTACCATTTTATACCCTTTGGTACAAAATATAGTTAAGAATGTCTTTTAGGAAAGCCTGTCTTTACCCTCTCTTTATTCTGAAATCTATGTTTTACAAAAGAGTTTCCACGAATATTATAACATTACATTATTATATATAAAGGAATTTTTACCTTTTTTTTGTTAATATCTTCAAGGGAATGTAATTTTCACTTTGTAAAGAAGTTACTTTTATATCCTTTTTACGATGTAAAAGTAATATTCTTTTGACATAATAAAACATGTACAGATTTACCCAATGGTATTTATTCAAAGCTACCTTTTCATTGTTAAAAATTTAAGTCTTTATGAAAATGTATTTAAAATTAATTTTCCAAGAAAAATGTTTTAAAAATGGTTTGAAACTTATTTTAAATGTTTTCAAGGAAAAATGTTTTCAAAATGTTTCAAATGTTATTTACCAGTATTCGAAGTGCTTCCAAGAAAAATGATTTTCAAAAAATTTTCAAGATTTAATTTTTTTTCAAAGTATTTTCAATGAAATTGTTTTCAAAACATCTTCAAGCTTCCTTTAAAAGTTTTCAATTATTTGAAAAGAAATAGGTTTTTAAAATTTTTTGATGCTTATTTTCTAAATTTTTCAAGGAAAAAGGTTTTCAAAGTGATTTCATGTATTCTTTATATGTTTTAAGGCATGTTCCTAGAAAAATATTTTCAAATGGTTTTATGTATTAAAAATACTTTTTCAAAAAATAAAGAATATTTTACTCTAGGAACTTTTTTAGATGATGTTTAAAAATTATTTTTCCATCTAAGATGAAATCTATTGATGTTACTCACTACTTCTAGGAAATAATATTATGGTTTCATTCATATTGCTTCTATGAATTACTTATGATTAATGTTATGGTATTTATGGAACACATTTCTTTTTCTTGGGTTATATTTATTTGAAATCTGTTTCTCTTTTATGAGTTATTATTTTGATGAGATGATTAGAAACTTGTCTCATTCAACAGGTAATGATATGTTTACATGTTTAAGATAACCATTTCATTTCATTGGTTATGATATATTAATTTATGATCTTACGGAACATGTATGAATGATTTCATTATATGACTTTGGGGACTTGTATCTCCCTCTAATTCATTGGGTAACGATTTATATCTCATGAGATAAACCGAGATGGAATGTGGGGTTTTTTGGTTCTGTAATACGGGGTGGAAATGAGGGTTTACCCAGTTCGGTAATATAGGGCATGGATGAGGGTTTTATTGATTAAGTTATATAGGGATTGAATAAGGGTTTACTTGGTTTAGTACTAGAGGATTGGAATGAGAGTTTACTCGGTTTAGTAACAAAATTATTGTTACTGTGGAAATCATTATATGCCAATGTGTTTACCACAATTCCATTTTTTATTCTTATGTTATGCTTTCATGGCTTATGTCCTTTAATTCCTTTTGATTCATTTCTTTTGAACTGAAAATGTTTTTCAACAATTCATGTGTATGATCTTTGATATGCGGGGTGTGATCTTCTATTCTAATGGTCATGTTCTCATACCATTATTATCATGTTTATTCTTAAATTTATCCCCTATTACTTGTACCTTGAAATTGAGATCACCCATTTTTATGTTTCCTTCCCCATGTTATGATGATATATACTATGTTTCATGTCTAAGAAGGGTTCTAGTTGAGAACAACCTAGTGAGAAATGTTGTATCTCACATATGTACCAGTGTTTATGTTTCCTTTTCCAAAGGTACTATACCAACTATGGTCTTTGGGAATCGATTTGTATATTGTTTATGTATTTTTCAAAAGTTATGTAATGTTAATGTTTGAAAAGCATGAGTTTCTTTATAAAATGGGATGATAAACCATATTGAGAGCATTTATATAAAGTGTAACTATATTACACATCATGAAATGTTCAGGATAATTTAATATTCTTATATGACAATGAGTTTTTCAGCATATCCCATTATAAATAATTAAATGACGTGTAACCATATTACATTCCATGAAATTACTAGAATTTCTAATTTAATGCATGTTGTGATTATAAGTTTTCCATTAACCCATTGCATAATATTATCATATTTACCTAGGGTGACTCTAAAGATTATTTTGGAGGGGGAAATTCTATTTAGACATCCCATTATTGGAATTAATCCTTAATTAGTAGTTTTGGTCTTGTTTTACCATCCCTACCTTGGTTCTCCAAATATTGTGGTGTAATCTCTAGCACACTTGTAGTGTTGGTTTTGATATTGATATTCTTTGATATAGGAACCTTATTAAAATAATTTTACCTTATTTCTCAGGGGAATTATCCATTTAAAACATTTTTTTAATATCATTTAATGTTATGGGGTATAAACCTTAACCCTATGGCTTGATTATTTTCAAGCATTAGAAATATTGAAATTAGACAATCAAATAATGCACCAAATGTATAGAAATAAAAAATTGTATCATATTTTGGAGTCTCATTGGTTCAAATTGGATATTATCTTGGCCTTTGGCTACCATTTGGGTGATAAAACCCTTGAATATAAATTTAGAGATCAAAACTACAATCAATACCCTCCTATTGTAATTGTAATTAATCCACACAGACCCTATCCATGAAGGATAATCTCCCTCAAATCATTACCATAACGTTACTCCACCCCCTACATGAAACATTATAATAAAAATGGAGCAGGAAAAATGATAAAAATAATAATAATAATAAGAATAAAATATAAGATAAAGTGGTGTGATTCCATTACAAAAATTATTATATATACTGGTCAATTATTATAATAGAATATTTATAAAAATTAAATCACAATTAACTGAAGAACCACCACTCCCCCTCGATTAATAATGAGTCTAGTTCCCCATTTTTATGGTTATTGAAAGGATAATATCAAAGAAACAAAACAGAAAATGAAAATTGAAGTCAGAAAGATAAAAAAAATTATAAAACATTTAAAAAATTTCAAGACAACATAACAACTTCAATTTTATAGAAAATTTACAACCAATATTTCAAAGTCTTGACATGGAAGTGGATGTGTGAATTTATAGTAAAATGTTTGAGAATATTTCCATCCAAAAAAATCCTTCAAAAGTTGGCTTCCTTTGAACCAACTTAATAATATAATCTATTAATGTTTTATTCATTTATGTTGTTCTTAAATTTTTCCTCTCACCACCCACAAAATTTTAGCTTCATTTTATAAGTGTCTTATGACATATTTAAGTCTTACTAGAGAAAGGAATTATGTAATATAGACAAATTGTATTCTAAATCACCAATATTTCAATAATTTTGGGAATTTAAGAAAGAAAAATATATCGCATATTTAAATGTTCCCATGAATCAAATATATATCCTTGTGAAATTTTATCTCATTTTTGTTTTTAAATTGTGAGATATTGGCCCATATTTATAAATAATCCATTATGTGAAAAAAATTTGATTCCCAAGTTGTGATTATTTTGGACCTCAAAATGTTGGATTAAGATTTGGGTCCATTAGGTAGAAATAAATCCCAAAAATTACTTTATCCTAAAATAAAATATGTTAATAATTTGTATTAGTGTAGAAGAAGTTATGACCAAAATAAAAATATGATAAAAATATATTTAAATTCCAAAATTAGGCCATTTTCAAAATTAAGATCAAATTGTTAGTAAAAACTAAAACTATGATAAATACTATTAATATATGATATTCTTGTGATTAAAATATAAATTACATAAAAATATATGTGAAATTATCAGTTTCATCAACCCCCCACACTTAATCATTACACTCCAAGAAAATCATCAAAATTGACACCAAAATCAAAATTGAGAAAATTTATAAGATTCTATCAAAAATGGATCTTTTTATTCTATATAATATAAAAATACCATTTAATTATTATCTCTCACATATAAATTTATTGAACCAAAAAACGGCATCAATTTCCATATTACACCTACCATACATTTAAATTCATATCACTATTCACTCAATAGAAATGAATTATGGAGTTGTTCTCATACTCAGAAAACTCATGTATCACCATAGGTTTGTAAAAATTGTCATACCTCTAAACCGTGAGATTAATTTTTTTTATTAATCATGTGGTTTTTTCATGGTGAATTATGTGGCTATGTTTTGGCGGGTAAAAACATTTAAAAATTTAAGGCAAGATAGAGGAGGTTAAACTATTGTATATTAGTGAAGTAATATGAAAGTGAAAGACATGAAATATAACTCTCTAAATTCCAATTAAAAATGTACCCCAGAAAACATTTGACATGGATCATGAGTCAAAAATATAATCCATTAAATTATTTCAACCAAATCATCCCATTTTAATTTATTTGCATTGTTTTTTGTTTTTTATTTCATTATTTTTTTCATGGAGGGTGATATGAAAATAAATTATAAAGACATAATGGAAATACTTTACTTTATTTTTGGGAGGTATATGAGTAATATATGTAAGAATAATGAATAATTACATCTCACCACTATTTTTTTCGATATATTTATTTTTTCATTTTCATTCAATTCAATTATTTTTTTTGGGAGAAACAGTTGATATAAATGAAGAAAACTTAATGGAAGTAACTAATAAACATTATTAAAAAGAATATGATAATGAAACATAAAAAAACACTCAAAAATGAGTTGCATCCCAAAAAACACAGGAAAATATCTCCCTCATGATTAAACCTGAAATATTTCTGAAGAAATATTAGGAGTGAATGTAGATAGAAAATAGCAAGATTATAATATAACATAAAAGAAAAAGAAAATTCATGGATTATAAGGGCTAAAAAGGGTAAATTTAAATATGGGTATCATGTTATAATATGGACTTCAAAAATAATACCTCAATCTCATTAATTTTTTTTATGAAATCAAAGGATTTAAAATTGAATAATAACAAGTATTAAATTTCATAAAAAATCCATGGTTTTATCAAGAAATTGGGGTATTAAGTTGAATATGTAAAAAGGTTTAGAATAATTCATAGTATGGGAAAAAATAATTTGAGTTAGATTTTACTGGGTACGAATTTCAAAAATTTCCTAAACTCATAAAATTTGTTGAGAATAAAAATCCCATTTTTTATAGAAAAAATAGTAAAAATATATTTATTCAAAAATCATGGAAATTCACTCCAAATACATTAATGTGTGAATAATAAAAATGCAGATTTATTAAATCTCAAATCTCCTAAAAAAATTAAAAGAAAGAAAGACTCATATGTAGGTTGACAGTTCCCCCACACATAAATGTTTTCTATTAATCATTTCAGATCAACAAAAAAAGGGTATAAAAAAGTGATAGGAAACTATGAGACAAAAATTTGTTTTCAAGTGGTAGCATTGAGTTAATATCCTCGATCCATTAAATTTAGAACTAGAATGTAAAAAACATTAGAAAAAAAATAAAATATAGAGATAAAAGGAAAAGATGGCAAAACATAGTTTGACACCCATTGTGGTGCTATGATTTTACTACCCCTAGTCCGACATTTGAATAAAATAATCCCAAATTTGATGGTGGATAATGTTTATATGATTTAAAACACCAGATTATTTTACTTTCCACATTAATTCCCTAATATTCTTTATGGAAGAACACATGGAAAAGGTAAAATAATTCCATCCCCATAGCAATGTAGTAAACCATGAAAAATTGGGTAAGGACAATGAATAGATCCTCTATTTATTTGGATATAAATCATTTATCATCTTTGACTTCAATATCCTTTTAATGATAATGTAATTTTGTATTATAAAATTACGAAAATGGGAATTCACAAAATAATTCAAATATAATATGATTAAAACAAGTATAATCAATAAAGTAATATTCTTATTCAAGTAACTTAGCTTGGAATGTGATTTATTTCGATAGGGAAACTGATAACTCAGTATCAATTAGTGTATCATATTCATCATCATCATACTATAAGGGAATCCATGTAATATGTGAATTATAAAAATTAATGTAGTAGGAGGTAATAATCAATTTTTTTTCAATGAATTCCGAATAAAATTATCTCAATAAAGGATTATCTCCCTTAATAAGCTAGACTTTTAATTCTTATTCTTTCCCAATTATTATTGTATTAGGTTTTTTATGGAAGGATTTAGTTAGTTAATATCCTCCATTTTTCTTTTTAATTCATAAATTTTGTTAGTTTCCTCTTCCAAAGATAGTTATTGGTAAAGATGTAATGTTTTTTTGTCAAAAAAATAGTATAATAACACTCTTTTTTAGTTTGATCAAAATCATCCCAATATTCATCGAATTCAAATTGATCTCCCACATATACCCAAATAAAAATGTATTCTTATTTAACCATATAAGAAAGTGGTGTGGAATTATTTGATTCATGTTTCTTTATAATGTCTTCCTAAAATGGTTCTTCAAATGAAAATGTTAAAATTATGAGCATTGATTACTCCTTTTATTTAGTATCCTTTTATACTGCAAATTCAATCTAGGAAGATGAAATGATTTCCATTTTATTTATTTAAATATTATCCATCTCAATGTGATATTATTGCTCATTTGAGTTGGTAATTTTTGTGATATGGTCCCATAACTAAATGTGATCCATTATGTGCACAAATTTCAAGATCTCGGTTGTGAGATAGTTTTGTTGATCAAAATGATGGATTTATATTTATGTCATGAAGAATGAAATTTGTCCTAAAAATTATTTGATAAAAAAATAAATTTCATAATTTTTCTTATTGGTGAAGAAGTTATTGAGAAAATACGAATCTCATATAAAAATATTTCAATTCTAAAATTAGGTCATTTTCGCAATTAAGCTCGAATTATTAAGAAAGACTAAATTTAGGACAAACGACCTTAAAATATGGAATTTTATTGATTAAAAAATTTAATGACATAGTAATATATGGGAAATTAGTAGTTTTATCATCAAGAGAGACATTTAAAAAAACGAAATACATCACTACGTGGGGATTGTAGTTCATCTATAAACACACGTGATGAATCAATTTCAAATGAATGGAATAATATGAGTATAGATGATATATTATATTTAAATAATAATATTTTAATCATTAATATCATATATGCATATTAAATCCATCATAATAATAAGCTATGAAATGAAGTGATGAGAAACAAAATTCACTAGTTCATGAGCCAATAGTCCGTACGTATGCCGAAAATAATGTTTCATTTCCCATTTGAATGAACAAATATATTAATAAGATTATCAAATTTAAATAATATTATATTTATATATTTTTTATAGTTATTTTATTATATTTTAATTGCTATGATAAAATTCAAGGAGTTATTAGAGGGTGTAAAATGAAAACACTCGGTTGAGTAGATTAAGTCCTCTTTGGAGAACTTTCTATGGATCTATCATAAAGGACCACAAATATGGATTTTTAAGAAAAAAATAAACTATATAATGTGTACAATAATGTTCATAAGGGATTTTTATAGGTTTTATTTATCTATGTAGATCAATAAGTTTTAGTAAGAGAGATAAATGACGTTCGTATATAAGAGAGGAGAGGAGGTGTCCTTATATAAGATAAGAGTTGGGTACCAATGAAATAACTTATAATATTAAATTAATATAAGTTGATTTTAAATTTTAAGTGAAAACTGATATAATTAGAATATTTTATGTAAAGTCAAAATATTCTCAAATAACAAAATTTATGCAAATTTAAGATATTTTTTAAATTTAAACTCTCACTTTTAACCCCCTTTAACCCTTTTAAATATTACTGCGAGGATAATGTTTTCTACTCTTTAGGGGTCGATAAAGTTACTATATAAGGCGTAGTGACTCCTAAATAGAAAATGGTTGATATTATAAACCATATATGAATAATTTTTCAAATTTTATGTATTTATGCATTTTAATCATTTAATAAAATATTATTTAACAAAAAATACCATTAAATCAATTTTTAGGACTATTCACATAATTTGAATTTAAAAAATTAAAACCTATAATTTATTTAAAATATATAGTTTTTTAACAAATCAATAATACATTATTTATATATATATTTTTAGAACACCATAATTCCCAAAAAATGACAACTTTTAGAGTTTTTTGAAATCATTAACTTTCTTTTTCTTTTACAAGAACCAAAACCGTGTCAGCATTGTGTAAGAATTTTAGGTAATTATTTAATCAATAAACTTTAAATACAAATTACCATAATAAAATAAACATATTAATATTCAAAATAAAATATTATAAACGTTCATAACTTGTTTTTATCGCTATCATATTATATTATAGGCATTAAATGATAGAAAGATACATTTTCTTTTTTTCGTTTACTAAAAAGAGTATATTGTTCATTATTAAATAAAAATGATAAAAATGAAATTATTTAGAATAATTAAAGGATGTTTTATATTTAAAATCATCCAAATAAGTATAGTCATACGTATGGTTTATTTTAAATCATCATTTCATAGTTTCAACCTCATTCTACCAGGTTTCCCTTACTCTGGCGAGGATATTTTTACTATGGTTACTCTTATTTAGGTCCAAATATAATGCTTTCTATTTATATATTTTTATAACTATTTCATATTTGAAATAAATTGTATCAAATTAAATCCATATATGTTTTAAATATTAATTTTAAAATAAATCCACAAAATTTAATGAAAAATAGTTTTCTAGAGAAATGAATATTTATGTATCAAAATGCTTTCATACAAAAATTAAAAAAATTGTTAAGTAAAAGGAAATTAAATGGATTATGTTTACTAAAAATTAACTAATGAAATTTTAAAATTAAGTAAAACAAAAAGTTACTTTTTAAATACTTGAATGGAAATAACAAATTAAAAAAAAATCATTTTTCTCAATATTCACTTAAAATTTAATCTTTTTAGAAAAATAAAAATATTGAAACGTAAGATAATTATAAAAAAATTATTTCATAAATTATATCCTTTTTATAGAATACAATTTTTAATAGTTTCAAAAATTAATTATAAAATATTCCCACAAAAAGTAATAAAAACCATTTTGTATAAAAATTATTTTTCAAGCATAAAATGGATTCAATAAAAATTGTGTTCTTATTTCACAAGAATTAATAAATAAATTTTAATTCAGTAGGACTATTACAAATTTAGTTCATAATTCATTTTTCCAATTTAATTTCCATGACCCAAACCAATGGTACACGAACAACGACTACCCAAAAATCCCCTCCAACATGCCAAAGGTTGGCGGCCAACGATGAGTAGGCATTTTACAGACATGGGAGCCCTTAGACTAAGGTAACTAGACACACACACACACACTCACAAATATCCAAGACCATAAAATGAATAAATGTAAGACCACTAAAACCAATGCATTCCCAAATCTATTATCCCCCAACCTAAGTACAACTGTAATGTTTTGATAGTGACAAAGTGGACAAATACAAGCCCAACCAAAAACTGCATAGAGTCCAATCTATTCAAAGGGAGAATACTATTATCAAATAAAACTCCTTAGAAAACACCTTAGTCTTTCAAGATCATGTGATGATCCCCTATCTCTCTATCCTCCTACGACATCATTGAATGTGTTTTCATCTACATAAGACACAATAGTTGTGGGAAGATCTGATGTAGGGATTAGTATAAAAATACCTAGTAGGAAAACTCAAAAAAACTAAACATGAAGCATTGATAATATTATTCTCCAAACAATAATATATAAATTCATTCATAAAAAAGAAAATGAGATATACTCTGGAAGGAAACCATGCCCTTAGAAGGTCATAACCAAAATACCAGCCACAAGATTTTGGTCGATGCAATGCTCATTTTGGGAGAATCCACTCTATGAGCCATTCCATCATCGAATACACTAATCCAAGAGGTCATCATGATTAGACCCACCAAATGAATCTCGTTGGTCTGTGAGGAACCTAATATGTAAATAGGGAATCACACCGAGGACAGTTTGTGGACACCACAAACCCAATCTAGATTAACCCGCAATGTAGGAGATCATAACCGAATGATAACACAAAACCTATTGAAATAGCATACTAGATGGAGGAAAAAATCCTTAATAAAGGAGGGAATACATATTCTACAAACCCCACCCGGGGTATAAAATGATAGAGTATCACATTATGATCAAATAGAGGAACACAAAAAACTCTATTTGAGTATCATCCTCTAGAGGTGATCAAAATAAAAATATGTGGATGTAATTCCACACTCTACCCTGAAGGGGATAGACCACAGGAACACACTCAACCAATATTAGTCCAAACCAAAGTCACCAAGGGATCCAAACACCCAAAAGAGGGTACATGACAAGTCCAGGCAACCTCTGATCTTCCCGTGTGATGAAACCTCACACAAAATGTAAATATAAATATACATAATTTGTAGAAATATTAAAAAGCATGTAGAGATAACCTGAAATCATTCCCATGCTCTCTTCCAGGCATGTGTACACCAGACCAGGTTCATTTACTCTGGCCATGTCTGTAAACACCAGACTTTCCATACCCTAGTAACCACGGAGTAACATACCTACCCACCTAACATGAATCACATATCATGTGATAGGTTCATACAAAATGTTATATTTAACCCACCGCAGAAACCCTAGTGCTATAGAAAGGGTGTCCCACACAACATGTAATTCATTATTACACACCCTATAACTAGGGATTTCTAGATCCTGATAGATTCATCCTCCAAGAAATCTTGTTGTTTGATACAACCATTACCCTTCAAATATATTGTAGAACTAGGGTTTTTCACCCTACATTTTCATTGCACCTCAATCTCGCCCTCAATTGAAAATTGCACTTTTATTACTGATCATTTTACCAAAATAATCACTACATAATGATAAAATTTTGGGTAACCATCATACCATGAGTCAAAAAAAATTCCTATAATGAACAAGTGTTGAAACATGAGAGAAATCCACATGCCACAAAATGTGAGGAACGAACCTCAACCATTATTTACTCTGTCTCAATTTTTTGTCATATATTTGGATGAATGAAGAGGGATTTAAACAACGAACACAAATTTACATAATAAAAAATCCATCCATCAATGAATTAATCAATTATTGGTCATATAATCGATTCATTTTTGAAATAGGATAAATAAAAATATTTAAATAAAAAAATCAAACATACCGCATAGATTTTAGATCGATTATAGACTAAGAACGCTTCATAATTTCTATAATTAGTGAGATCTGTGAACTCTGATGGTGCAATGATCCTTGATCCATGTCAGTATGATGTCATTATCTAAGATCCCTAGCCACACTCTCTTTATCCACTCCTCTAAAATTGTGGGGTTATATGGATAGCCCTATAATTCATCTATTAAAACAAATAAATAGGTGTAAATTAGTTTTTGGCCTCTAATTTTATAATTAAATAAATAAAATTAAATTTATTATATAAATCACCCATGTACATGCTGATAATCCACACCTGAAAACGACCTAGATTATACCATTCCATGGGTGAAAACCGGTTTCATAACACAACGGTGGCCTCATTTTTCAGATCTAAGCACCATTTTTGGGTGTTATTCCATGTTTATAGGAAAAAATTAACATGCTCGATTTTAATATATTTAATATATTTCAAAAGTTAATTCATGGAACACCTATCCTTGGAATCTCATGCTGTTTCAATTCATCGATCTTAAAATAATCAAAATAATATTCTAAATAAATACATAAAAAATCATATTCGATTTATTCTCCCAGCCATAGACTTTTTCATTTTGGAATGAGAAAAACCTATTAAAATAGATGAGGTGTGATGACCCATCCCAATGGGGCCCACGCCATGACTTACCAATCCCGCCTCCAATAGGCCAGGGGCTGGTGACTAGCACCGAATAGGCATATTACTAATCATGGGAGGCATTTCCTTAGTACCTATACACATGCACACATCTCTAAGCCCACAAATTCTGAAATATAAAAACACTAAGGAACAAAATTCATGCATAAATATAATCCCAAACAACAGAGTACGACAGAAGGTAAAGTAATGAATGTAAACTCGGCCAGAATACAAGCCCACCAAAACAAAAGTCTGAAAACTATAAATTCCAACCTGTAAACACAAAATGGTACTGAGACTGCTGATCTTAGCCATAGGAATGCCTCGTCCTGTCGGGAAATCAGGAAGCTCGGTCATGTCCTAGCCGCCCTGGACTCTGTCAAAAGGATGCTTGTCTGCATAAGACACGACACGTATGTGAAAAGCTTGTGCAGGGGTGAGTATAAAAATACTCAGTTGAGGACCCTGAAAACCACAAAGAAGTACAAAAAGTAAAGGTACAGTCATCTATGCACAATATATGTCTACATAACATATAGCACAAACTAGATATAGTCAAAACTGAGACCTGTAGTCTAGATACAATTCACACAACCACATACCCTCAGCTAGGGGTTCAGTTCGAAAATTCCATGAAGCACTCGTTCCGAGAGAACACACTCCACAAGTCTTATAGCTCTGACAATGTCCATCCGAGAATTACTGTTCATCTAAAACCATCACAAGAGGTAGTTACACTCACTATGGGAGACACACTCATGAGTGGGAAGATTCCAATAGATAGATACACTCATTACGGGAGGCACACTCCTAAGTGGGAAATATTATAATACATAGATGAGGATCACTGCCAGGGACATGGTGGATACCACAACTCATCAAGAATTCACATGCTAGGTAGAGGATCGACGCCCAGTGGAGTTGGTCACATTGATGCTGGACTCTACCTAGGGTCAAGAATGGATAGCAGATCTCGATTTGGGCCTCTCTGATGGTTTCCTGACTCTGTCACAGAAAGTCCTGCTGAAGGGATCAGACTCCTGTAAAAGGAAATAATGCCTGACCTTTAGGGGAATGATGAGAAGGGGCACTAACCCAAACGAAAGACTTCCATGATACGGTGAACAAGAGGACCATGCCATTATCCAGAAAGTACACGGAGTGTACAAACGTTACCCACTGTGTTGTCTGACCCCGGGTACTTCCCTTGTACAACGGCCCATATCGTAAGGCTGGTCGTGTAGAAAACTAAGTAATTGGTGTGTATTATGGTGTAGACACCGTGCCAGAGTGACTAGGGTTGGCTCTGTGTACGCTAGCCATGTGCCCGTACACGGTCATCAACCCGTGTAATCCAACCCACGTAATAGGTACACTGGGTGGCTGGTGTTATTGGCCTCTCCTAGCCATGTGATGGAGTACATGGTCGTGTACTCCATCCCATGTCTGTGTACCCCCTGGATACACGCCGAGTTCCACGTAGACGCCTCTGCCATGCTGTACACGCCGTGTCGCCTGAATCAGTGTAGTCCAACCCATGTCTGTGTACTTCCCAAAATACACGCCGAGCATCGGGGAATGCCTAACAGGTCGTGTAACCAGGGTCACACGCCATGTGATTCCTCTCTGATCCCCAAAACTCTCTCCGTCACCACTAGGACTACACGGCGTGTTCTTTGGAAGTACACGCCATGTATTCTGGAAATTTCCAGAAACAAGGACGTCCGCCATACCGCCTTCTGAGCTATCTCATTCGTCGATCCGGCCGTCCAATCACCAGAAAACTCAGGGGTTTTGGTCTCCCTATCACCACGAAGCCGCTTCCGGTGTTTTTGGACCACTGGTTAGCTCTGAAAACACGTTTTGATCTTCCCATGTGAAGAACGCCCGAAGAACGACCTATCTAGATCCGGTCCGATTCATCATCCGCTATTGTCTTTGCACCTATGCAAGATAATTGGGGTGTTGATTCTTAAATTTGGGATCGTTGCGTCACATAAAGGAGGCACAACGACCTGTTGTTCCTTGCCCCTTGAAGAACATGAAGAACACGTGAGAGGAAAGAGGGAAAGAAAAATCCAATAAAACAACATGAGGAACAAACTTCCGCCATTTTTCATCACGGAATTGATCCACTCCCATTAGTAGTCTTAAATGATGCAGAATCAAACAACAAAATCATCATGGATCGATTCCCCGAATCATCTCGATAAAACCCTCTCGCAAGAACGAATGAATCCGCGGATCAACTTTTTCGTGGTTGATCCACGTTCGTCTTTTAAAATCAAAACCAGGGAAAATAATTCAAATAAAAAACCCCCTACCTTTTGGGAAGGATCAATCATTGATGAAAGGGTCATGCTACCATCGTCGTCGAGATCCTTCAACTTTGTTGGCACCGCGATTCGCGGCTTTGATCCATCATCGTTCTTCACTGAGAAGTTACTCCATCGCTCTGCGGATTCGTCATAGATTTTTTTCTCTATTGTTGCCAATGAGAAACAAATTGATTATACTAAATAAAAATGAAAAGTTATTTCACATCCCATCACGTTGCGGTATTATTGAGTCAACATTGCTGCTTCTGAGTCATTATGTCATGACATTAATGACTGAAACAGCTACCTCGTCGTCGCGTTGCTGTGGATGTTTCCATAAAAGAAATAAAATAAACTTGATTTTTTTTATTTTAACTTACTTAAAACATTTGAAAAATTAAATTTTTTCCTCAACCCATGCCGATCGAGGTTAGGCTCGTTCTTAGGTAATGTCATCACCCTAGACGCAACAGTGACCTCGGATTTTTAATCCGGACATCTGTTTAGAAACTTCCACTACCGTGCACAAGTTCCTACACACTTAACATAAAAAAAAGTTCAAACCACCATTCTAGGATCAATGGGACTCGGAATTATGTTCTATTTTTTCACTCGTTGTCGAAATAATTCCATATAATATTTAAAAATAAAACATAGAAAATCCGAGAGATTAGATTCCCCCCTTGGGGATTTACATAACCCAAAATCCAAAACAAAGGCTACTCAAAAAGATGTGGTTACTGGGCACGGATGTGGGACTCCCGCTCCCACGTGCTCTTTTGAAGAGTCCCATGCTGCCAACGAATGTGCACCAAGGGAATCATTCACCGAAGAAGGATCCTATCCTTCCGATCCTCAATCTCCACCAGGTACTCAGCAAAGGTCACTCCATCCTCAATGTCCAGCTCACCCCAGTCGATGACGTACAATGGATCATAGACGTACCTCCTCAGTTGTGACACATGGAAGACTTCATGTACCCGATGCAACTATGGCGGTAGAGGTAGGCAGTACACTACCTCGCCAACTCTGCACAGTATCTGGAAAGGTCCGATGAGCCTCATAAATAGCTTTCCGCCTCGGCCAAATCTCTGTAACCCTCGCCAAGGTGAGACCCAAAGAAAGACGCCGTATCCTGTTTCAAACTCTAGAGGTCTCCGTCGTCTGTCATCATAAGACTTATGCCGGATCTGTGGAGTCTTCATCCACTACCGGATGACCTGCATGTTCTTGATGGTAGCTCACACCATCTCTAGACCCATGAGTGCTGACTCTACGGGGTCGGTCCAGCAAAGCGGTGACCGAGAGGGCCTCCCATACAAGTCCTCTAACGATTCCATACAAATGGTGGAGTGGTAGCTATAGTTGTACAGAAACTCCACCAGTGGTAGGTGGTCCTCCCAAATGCGACCAAAGACCAGAACACATGCTCAAAACATATCATCTAGAACCTGAATGGTCCTCTCCATCTGACCATCTATCTGGGGATGAAATGCTGTGCTCAAGTATAGCTGATTCCCACAAGCCACCTGCGATCCCTTCCATAGCCGGTATGTGAAACATGCATCTCAGACTAAGACTATTGTCGAGGGGACTCCATGAATCCAAACTATCTCTTGCAATCCAGAACTGGCACTTTGAGAGATTTCCATAAAGCTGGTTCTCCTGAAGTACATCTAAAACCATCCGTAGGTGTCTCACATGCTCCTCTTCTGACACCGAATACACAAGGATTTCATCGATAAAGACTACTACGAACCGGTCCATGTACAGCTAGAAAATCTGGTTCATCAATCCCATGAACACTACAAGGGCGTTGGTCATGCCAAAAAGAATTACCGAGTAATCATAGTGACCATAGAGGCATATGAAAGTCATATTCAGTATATCCTCATCCCGTACTCATAACTGGTGATAGCCTGATCGAAGGTCAACCTTAGAGAACCATTGTCCCCCTCTCATCTGATCAAAGAGGTCACCGATTCTTGGTAGTGGATACTTGTTCTTCACCATCTCCTGGTTCAGGCGCCGGTAATCCACGCACAACCTTAGACTCCTGTCTGCCTTCTTGGAAAACAAGATTGGGACCGCCCAAGGTGAAACACTAGGTCTCACGAAACCCTTTCTCTACAAATCCTCCAAGTGCACCCTCATCTTGTGAAGCTCTGCAAGAGCCATCCGATATGCTGATGAGGAAATCGATGTCGTCCCGGGGTGTAAGTCAATACAGAAGTAAATTTCCCAGCGGGGAGGTAATCTTGGAACATCTTCGGGAAAGACGTCCTCATACCCTACCACTACTGATGGGAACTGGGAGCTCACAACATCCACTACTTCGAGGGAAAGGCTGGCCAACTCATGAGCGATTGGCTGCACCCTCATATGCATAAGCCCATTCTACGCTGCCTGGGTTTCCCTTTATCCGACAAAGGAAATCCTCATTCCATGGATCGAAGATAACCAATCCATACCAAGAATGATGTCGTAAGGCCTCGATGCAACCACCAAGAGGATCCAACTGAAACTCTTGCCTCCAAGGATAAGATCACACTACCTGCAAAAGTTCTTGATCATCGAGTCTCCTCCCGTAGGTGTCTCCAAGCGTAAGGATCAAGTCAACAGTTCTACTGGAATCTCAAGGTTTCCTACAAGACATGTGGATATTAAAGAATAATTGGAACCAATGTCTATAAGTATGGAAGCTCAGGTAGAAAAGACATAGATTGTACCTAAAATAATCCATAGAGCCCCTGGGTCATAATCCTCGACCGCATGCAGCTGTCCCCGCCCTTGTCCCCCAGCTCCGTGAGCCTGGTGCGGACCTCCTGGGGGTGGTGGTGGAAGTATGTCAAAGCATCTTCCACCACTGGAAGCTCTCCCTACTCCTCTATCACGTCTGCCGCCTAGCGGGTCTGTCTGCACTACTCTCTACCTCTTCCTCAGTGGTCCATCCACCGCTTCCCTGTCAGTCGCTCGATGAGTTAGGCTATCTCTAGCGATATATCCCCTATAGTCGCACACATAGCATCTCTTTTACCTAGGATGACTGGATCCAGCATGAGAGCCCTGTACTGTCGATCCTCTATCCTGGGTCCTCCTATGATGCCTACCGCATTCAGATCCCCGTGTCTGACGCCGGCTCCCTGTTGCTGGTGTCTCTGCACCTGTTTTCCAGCTGCTGACTATCGTCGGCTGTCTCTACTCCACCAAGAATCTCTCGATCACTAAGTCCTGCTTGAGCACTCTAGAAAAAGTCGATATGCATAGAGGCATGACACTAGCTCAGATGTCCCACTGTAGACCTCTCTCTAAGTTCCGAGCTCTGAAGTACTGATCCCTAACCATATCCATCAAGTAATGGGAGAGGTTGGTGAAACTTGATGAATAGTCATCTACTGTCATACTACCCTGCTAGAGCTGGAGAAGTTCTTGGATGCATACTACTTTCAGTGTAACCAGAGAGACCTCCTCCCTGAAGAGTCTCTCATACTCCATCCACGAAAGAGTATCCTCATCGTGAGTCTATGTGGTCAGACTCCACCATCGTCCTACCAAACCGTGAAGATGTCTCACTCCTAGGATCACCATCTAGTCTGCTGCTGTCCTTGATAGATATAAAACTCTAGTCACCGCCTTCAGCCAGTCCTCAGCCGTTTAAGGATCGGGCTCACCTCAGAACCTGAGGGGACTCTTTCTCTAGAACTCATGGAGCGCCCTTAGCCTTCACTCCTCGTCAGTCGGTACTGCAAGTTCTACGGGATGCTTCACTGGTGGTGGTATAGTAGGTGCACCACCTGGTGGCAACACCTGTGGGACTGATCCTTGTATCAAAGCCTCATCGTTGAGGGGGTCGTCCTCCTGATTGCGCTGCAGAATTCTAGCGGGTATGCTTCGCGAAGGAATCCAGTAGTAAAATAGGATGTACCATGGCCAATGAGAATATCTGGACAGCTGACACAAAGGATATGGAAAACAAAAACCATAGTTATATGATGAATGTACCATTCTTTTATTTCCCCGCAACCAGTGTCTTCATGTATTGAGTCGAAAAGTAGGTTATCCGAGTCCTGGTGTATGGATACGTTGGCCACTGCTCCAACACTGGAGTCTCTGGCGTGAAAGCCGAACTCAAAACAGGTAACACTTTTTCCCCAAACTAATCTCACATTCACTTGGTCCTAAGGTAGAACCGACCAGCTCTGATACCACTCTGTCACGACCCGTCCCAGTGGGGCCCGCACCGTGAATCCCCATGCCCGCCTCCAATAGGCCATGGGCGGGTGACTAGCTCCAAGTAGGAATATTACTAATCATGGGAGTCATTTCCTAAGTACCTTTACACATGGACACTTCTCTTAGCCCAAAAATGATGAAATGTAAAAACACTAAGGAAAAACATGCATGCATACAACTAAACCCAACCAACAGAGTACGATGGAAGGTAATGTACTGAAAGTAAACTGGGCCAAAATACAATCCCACCTAAACAAAATTTTGAAAACTGTAAAGTACAACCTATAAACACAAAAAGGTATTGGGACTACCACTCGTAGCAGTAGGAATGCCTCGGCCTAATGGGAACTCAGAAAGCTCGGTCCTGTCCTGGTCTACCCTGGACTCTGTCAAAAGGATTCTCGTCTGCACAAGACATGACACGTACGGGCAAAGCCCGTGTAGGGGTGAGTATAAAAATTATCAATTGATGACCCCAAAAACTAAAAAGAAGTACACAAAGTAAAGGTACATTCAGCTGTGAACAGTATATGTCTACATAACATATAGCACAAACCAGATATACTCAAAACCGAGACCTGTAGTCTAGAGACAAGTCACACAACCACATACCCTCAGCTAGGGGTTCAGTTCGAAAATTCCACGAAGCACTCATTTTGGGAGAACACACTCCACGAGTCTTATAGATCTGACAACGTCTGTTTCAGAAGTACAGTTCATCGGGAACTGTCACGAGAGGCAGTTACACTCACTATGAGAGACACATTCCTGAGTGAGAAGATTTCAATAGATAGATGCCCTCATTATGGGAGGTACACTCCTGAGTTGGAAAGATTATGATACAAAGATGAGGATCACTGCCAGGGCCATGGAGGATACTGTGACTCATCCAGAATTCACCTACTAGGTAGAGGATCGAGGCCCGGTGTAGTTGGTCACATCGATTATGGACTCTACCTAGGGTCAATAATGGATAGAGGATCTCAATCCAGTCCTCTCGGATGGATGACTGACTCTATCACAGAAATTCATGCTGAAGGGATCATACTCCTGTAAAGGGAAACAATGCCTGACCTTTAATGGAATGAGGAGAAGCGCCACTAACCCAAATGAAAGACGTCCAAGATACAGTGAAAAAGAGGACCATGGCGTTATCCAAAAAGTACACGGCATGTAGAAACGTTACAAGCCATGTTGTTTGGACCCAAGTACTACCCATGTAAAACATCCCATTTTGTAAGAGAGGTCGTGTAGAAAACTGAGTACACGACGTGTAGTATGGTGGTAACGCCGTGTCCGAGTGACTGGGGTTGGCTCTGGGTATGCTATCCATGTGCCCGAACATGGTCATCAACCTGTGTACTCCAACCTGTGTAATCGGTACACGAGGTGGCCCACGTTACTGGCCTCGCCTGGCCATGTGATGGAGTACACGATCATGTACTCCATCCCATGTCTGTGTACCCCTTGGATACATAATGAGTTCTACATAGCCGTCTCTTCCATGCTGTACACACCGTGTCACCTGAGGCCGTGTAGTCCAACCCGTGCCTGTGTACTTCCCAAAATACATGCCAAGCATTGGGGAAAGCCTAACACGCCGTATGACCAGGGTCACATGCCGTGTGATTCCTCTCTTACCCCCGAAACCCTATCCACCGCCGCTAGGACTACACGGAGTGTTCTTCGGAAGTACACGCCGTATATTCTAGAAATTTCCAGAAACACATACCTCCACTGTTGCACCTTCCGACCTACCCCGTTCATCAATACTGCCATCCGATCACTACGAAACACCCAGGTTTTGGTCGCCCTGACACCAAAAAGTCACTTCTGGTGTTTTTGGACCTCCGATTGGCTCTAAAAACACGTTTTGATCTTCTCGTCTAAAGAACACCCCAAGAACGGCCCTTCCCGATCCGGTCCGATTCGTTGTCTGTTATCGTTGTTGCACCTCCATAAGTTTGTTGGGGTGTCGATTCTTCAATTTGGGATCATTACGTCATAGAACAGATGCACATCATTTCATTGTTCATCGCCCCACGAAGAACGCGAAGAATGTGGGAGATGAAATAAGGAATGAAAAATCCAATAAAAAACACGAGGAACAAACCTCCGCCGTCATTCGTCAAGGAATTGATCCGCTCCCGTTAGTCGGCATAAATGAGGCAGAATCAAACAAAAAAATCATCATGGATCAATTCCACAAATCATCCCGATAAAACCCTCTTGCAAGAACAAAATAATCCGCGGGTCAACTTGTTCACGGTTGATCCACGTTCGTTGTTTAAAATAAAAAACTAGGAAAATAATTCAAATAACAAACCCCTAACTTTAGAGAAGGATCAGTCGTTGAGCAAAGGGTCGTGTTGCCGTGTTCGTCGAGATCCTTCAACATCGTTGCCATCGCGATTCACGAATTCGATCCGTCGTCGTTCGTCGCCGAGAATTTACTCCAACGCTGCATGGATTCTCCAGATATTTTTTTCAATCATTTCCAATGAGTAAAAAATTGATTATCCAAAATAAAAAGGGAACAATATTTTACATCCCATCACACTGTGGAATTAATGAGTCCGCATTACTATTTCTGAGTCATTATGTCATGACATTAATGACTGAAATAGCTGCCCCGTCACCGTACTACAGTGGATGTTTCCATAAAATAAATAAAATAAACCTGGGAATTTATTTTATTTTACTTTACTTAAAACGTCAAAAAAATTTACTTTTCCCATAAACCCGAACATGTCAAGGATAGACTCGTTCTTAGGTAAAGTCATCACCCCAGACGCAATGGTGCCCTTAGATTTTTATTCCAGGCATCCGTTTGGAAAATTCCACAACCACACGCAAGTGCCAACTCACTTAACTTAAAAAAAGTTCAAACCACCATTTCGGGCTCACTGGGCCTCAGAATGATGTGCCGTTTTCACACCCGTTCTCGAAATAATTCGATATTATGTTTAAAAATAATACACAGAAAATATAAGACATTACATAAGGATACTGAACTCTTTTCTTGGTCTCATGCTCCTAGGTTCTCTAACTAATATTCCAGTACTACCATTGGACACACACTAGGGGAATCAATCACTCACAATGGTTACCCTTCTGCTGATCCATGATCCCCACAATGTACTCCAAAATGTAGGTCCATCATCGATGTCCAGCTCACCCTAGTTGATAGCATGTGATTTTTAGTGTACGTACCTACTCAAATAAAAAATGTGGAAGATGTAGTGTACCCAATTTAGATAAGGTAGTAGATATAATTGTTGCACCACCTCTCCAACTCTATGTTGCTTCTATAAAGGAAATATAATTATCAAATATAGATTCCTCCCGACCAAATTTCCAAAATCCATGTCAAGGTGAGACCTTCATGAACACATGGTCCCACTCCTTTAACCCCATAGGTCTCTATAATTAGTTCACATAAGACTTAGAATAGCTATATGTAGTCCTCATAATATCTGGTATGATCTGCCCATTCTTTATAGTAGTTGACACAAACTCTGATCCCATGAGTGTTGGCCTACCTGGATCAATCCAAAAAAAATTTAACCTATAGGGTTTCCCAAAAAGGCCTTCAAATACTCAATACCAATGGAGGTGTGGTAGATGTTATTTTAAGAAAAATACACCAATGGTAGGTGATCCTCCCAACTATGTCCAAAATCCAACATGCAGGCCCACAACATGTCCTCTAAGATTTCAGTGGCCTAATTCATTTTGATGTTATTCTAGTGGTGAAAAACCATTATAAAACTAAACTAAGTCCCATTAGGGTCCATAAATAATCTCCATAATCGAAATGTGAGGTGATCTTCCCATTCTAAAATGATTGTAGATG
This sequence comes from Viscum album, assembly GCA_963277665.1. Taxonomy (NCBI): domain Eukaryota; kingdom Viridiplantae; phylum Streptophyta; class Magnoliopsida; order Santalales; family Viscaceae; genus Viscum; species Viscum album. The sequence continues at coordinate 1,839,011,256 of OY728161.1, forward strand.
TAACTCTAGGGAGTCAGACTATCTCATGCATGAACAAGCATCCCGATATCTCTACACTGCTCTGATTTCAAATGTCTAGGAAGTGGTATGACTTGGTGATCCAATATATGATCACCAAGATAGAATCAAATACCCTTGATGTACTTGGTATCCTCATCATAAATTCCATAAATATCCCAACCCACTTCAACTTTAGTGCCTCCATAGGTTGAGGAAAACCCACTAAAACCTAGTGCTCTGCCTTCACTTGATAATGAGTAAAGCATTGAGAGATGAACTATACAACACATATACTTATTACAAGCCATAAATAATAATGTGAGAGAGATTGGAATATATTTTATACACCTAGATGTACCCTAATTGGGATTTATAAAACTCCCTCACCACCTCGTTCAGAAAAATCAATGTTAAAATCGTCCATCCATGAAGTGAATTTCCAATAGATATATGATTATGTACGATATCATTGTTAGTATAACCCTATATAGATTCCGAATCATTTTTTAAATATGGTGGGGTAACCACAATCTAATGACAATATAACGCCCCAACCCAGTACACTTAAAACAACTACAACGGGGATAACTGCTCTGACACCTCAACCAACTACCGAGAACAAGGATTCTATTTGAGAGAGTCTTCAAAAATGTTCTACTTCACATGAGTATAGAAAATATCGAATTCATAGTCCTATAGAAACTCCAGAAATCACATTTTTCTCATGTTAAGATCCCATGAATTGAAGATATACTTGAAAATAATGTGGTTTGTGTAGATGATAAACCACTCACCAATAGAGTAGTTTCTCCCCATATTTAGTACGAAGAATACATATACTAACTCAAGATCAAAGGTCTCTTATCTCAAATCATGTGGTCTCAACTAACATGAACCATAGGCTTTCAATTACCACCTCTCCATCAAAAAACCAAGCTCGGTCCCTAATGCATTAAGCAACGCTTTGTACTTGACACCCTCCTCTAGAAATATCAATATGGGAGCACTCATAAACCTCTCCCTAATGTCATGAAAACACTAATGGAACCTTTATATCCCCAAAATAGACTTCCCATTTCAGGCCAAAGCTGTCAAGGGTGCTTCCACTCTAGAGAAATTGAATATAAACCTATAATAGTACCCTACCAACCCAAGGAAACTCCATACCTTGGTAACACTCTTTGGTGGCTCTGAATATATAACTAACTCGGCCTTTTCTAGGTCCAATTACACTCATACCAATTATATGATGTATCCTAGGATGTTTAGCTCTCAATTCCAAAACTAACACTTTGAGAGTTTTCCACAAAGGTAGTGATCTCAATGTGTGTCCCAGACTATCCTTAGGTGTGCTATGTGATCCTTCTCGAATGCCTATTACATTATGATATCGTCGACGAAGAACACCACAAACTGATCTAATAAAGGAAAAATAATCTGACACATGAGTCCCATGAACAATTATGGTGAGTTAATATAACATCCTGTGATTTTTGGAAATAATTTTTTTGAATTAGTTTACACTATTTAATATTTTTTAATTCACACAAAACTGAATATAGATTTTGTTAAATGAATGAACTATGATTGGATTTAATTATATGCAATAGCATATTAATCTTTCAATACAAAAAATACTTAGATTTAATTTCTGTACACTCACCATTGTGTTTGGAACTTGTTACACAAAATGACGAGTTCTGTCAATAGCTTGTGCTACACTCAAGGCCATGTTTTACCAAACTGAAGTATAATATTAATATTGTTATTAGAATATTGTTATTTTTACTAAATTTTTATATAGATTGATGTTACGAATAAGACTGAATAACGTGTGAAAATATTATTTACAAAATTATATAAAATGTGTATTTTGGTTATTAATTGGTTAAAAATGAAATTAGTAACTATTAAAAAAATGAAATTCCTTTTCTAAGAAAACTATTTCACTATGTAAAAACACTATTTTATCTCAATAAATTAGAATAAGAAATATTTATGAATCTTTTTAGTAAAATTTTATATGATATATTATATCATTTTTTTGACACTGATCGAGTAGGTTTTTTATTTATAATATATGAATAAGTCCAATTTTAAAAATAAAAAGATGTAATTTTCAAAAAGGAAATTTTACAGCCTATTAATAGAGAGCCTATTATATATATAATTTTACACACTTTTTTAATTTTTAATTGAAAACATAAACTTATTTTTTGAAATAGTAGCATCAAAATTTAATTTGTGTGTTTTTTTGGTATTTTTGTGAGAATTTCATTTTTTCGATGAATAATGAAAACAATGAATTTTAATTTAATGTTGTTTTCTTAATATTTTGATTATATTGATAAATTATATTTTAATTTTGTTTCAGAGTATAATTATACCAATTATACCTCCATATCACTAATTTAGTTTATTGTAAACAATTTCACATGGAAATTGGATATAAAAATATTTCCAATTTTGAACTTTTTAACTTTAAAAACTAGTCATATCATTTCGCATGAGAGATTAATTTTAAAATGATTTATACCAATTATATGATTAAAACTTGGAAAAATAGATTTTATATTTGGAAAAACTATAATTTATAATTTCTAATGTTTTCAACTTGGTTTTTTTCCAAAATTATTAGTGAATTTAATTAAAATTAATTATAGTGATTAAGGAAAAAACTATCTTAGTTAATGACTAAAATAAAAAAATAAGGTATAAAAATGATCCTTAACTTATCTAAAAATAAATTTAAGGACATATTTTAATTATTATACCTATAAGTATATTTAATGATCTATTTTAAACCCTTAGGGGACAAGTGAAACATGGGGATCACTCAAATCTTCTTAATAATACCTGATGTGTCATTTCCCCCACTTCTAAAAGGCCTCATCTCCTCCTCACTTATTTACGACTATAAATTCATTTGGATCATCTAAAACCTAACCATATATCTAAAAAAATCCCTCCTTTCTCCGTAGAATCATAAATTTTTGTAGAAATCAATCCATGATTCTCTTTGGAGTAAACCATGAGAATTTACCCAAAGAGGAGGTAACATCCTTACACAAGTTATTTTGTTTTATTTTCATTATCCTCACCCTTAATTAATACTTTTATGTAATTATATAATACCCTAAGTATCATAAATATAATCATATGTTTTTAATATATGGTTTCCACCTATAACTATATCCAATTCCATCAAATGGGTACCAAACATAATGTTCATGTGCACGGTGGACCACCACCTCACGAAACGATGTCATTTATTTTTCCTTTTCCACCTATCATGGTTGTGAATTATGATTGGAATAAAATTTTTATATGATATATATGAAATTTATTATTTATTTTGGATTATTTAAACATTAATAAAAAATATATCTTCATGATTTCCATTTTGTGCAAATACGATAACTTTGTTTGTGGATATATGGGCTCTCGACTCCTTAAAGAGATATGGTCCATTCACACTTTACGTAGAATGTGTTAAGGATGGGCATAGTTAAATTTTATGATATATCATAAATAATAATTCTAATAGAATTATATATTATATATATAAATACAATTCATTTACATTCATTATTTTAGTATGAAAACAAAATGGATACATCGTTCATGCGTACATAAAACATACCGTCTCAATGAACAAGGTATTCCATTTCATATTTATATCCTTAAAAGATTATTATAAATATTTATATGTTGAATTTATATGATATTTAAATCATTTTTTCACCATTAACTAATTAAGAGGATCAAGAATACAAAATAAAAACATATAGGAAAAACAAATCATATTTTAACCAAAACGTAACATTAACATGAAATTGTTATTAAACATGTAATATAAAGTCATAATTAAATAATATATGGAATGATATATAATAATATGGTTATTTAATATATTTATAATAACAATATACTTATTAATCAATTGGTTTGAATGTGTACAAATAAATTTAAAACAAAAGGTAAGGGTTTTTTCTTTGCACTTTTACTTTTCTGACATATATGCTATATATGCCAATTATTATTCTGATGTGGTGTATATACCTCCCTAAGAAATTTTATATCATGAATATTTTTTGTTTCACAATATTAAAACTTTCAATTTATTTTATTATTTCATGGATCTCGTGATTCAAAAGATACTCTAGTAGTAAGGGAATTTGTGGCCTCAAGTGCATTTCAATGAGACATATGATATATTCAACAATCGTTAATTTTATGTTGTTCATATACTATTGAGGAGTGTATTATATGACTATTATCCATAAATTTATGTGTATTTAGATATCTATTTTATGATATTTCTTTCAAGGGGTTTATGGTTCAAAAGTAACTAAATCGGTAAATTATTTATGTCTCAATTTTCCTTCCTTGAGACACATGATTATTCTTTTGCGAGGTATATATATTATCCCCTGGACATGTTATATCTTGAATAATATTAATATAATAATATTATAATATTTATTCAATTTTATTATCTAATGGGGGTTATGATTTAATGTTACAAAAGTGGTAACAATTTTTTCCTACAATCTCATAGTTAATTGGGATTATTTATGATTATGCTTCCATTGATGAAATATTATGATACATCTCTCATGAACTAAAATGAATTTTCTATGCATTTGGTTATTAATGATATCATAATTTAATGGTACCTTTTTCACTATTTATTTACTTAAGATGATTCAGAATTTGTTTTTCGAAACCCCAACCTTATTTCTGTCTTCTGTTAGAAATATGTTTTATTCATAAAGTATGGTTTATAAAAATGTTTTCAAAAAAATTATTTTTATGGAAAATTTTTTTATAAGTGATTTTTGTTTTATAAACATTTGATATGAGTTTTAAAATATTCATTTATAGGTTTTAAAATATTTTTTTAATGAAAATGTTTTCAATACTTATTTTTAAGTTTTCTATGTATTCTTAAAGAAAAAGGTGTTGATTTTTTTTCATGTTTTATTTATATTTTTTTGATGATATTATAAATGTAAAAGGTTTTAAAAATAAATTATTTTTTATAAAATAGATTTAAAAAGTTTAAAATATTTCAAAAACAAATGTTTTAAATTAAATTTAAAATCTTTCTTCATAACTAAAGTATTTTTTAACTTAAATGAATGATATTTTCAACGAAAGGCTATTTTCCTTAGGAAATGTTCCAAGTGATATTTTAAATTACATTCCCATAAAAGATGACATGATCTGAAATAATTTATGATTTACTTGAAATATGATCCATGGAAACCATTTCTATTATTTATTTTAATGGTTTATATTTAAGATTACATGTTGTTTATGAAATACGTTTCACTAACATAGTTTATATTCTTATGAAACCTGCTTATTTTTTTTGAAGAAATTATTATGAAACCTTTATATTTTAAAAAAATCATGATATTAGTAAATTTTTATAATAATAATTTCATTCCATGTGTTTTTTATGATTTTTATGAAACCCATATATTTTTAGGGGATTTTATATGATAAATGTTTTGTTATCTTATGGAACTAGAATGTATAATTTAATTATGGGATGGGTGGGACCTATATATCCCTATAATTCATTGGGTAATGATAAATATTTTATGATATCAAAGGGTATAGAGGAGATCATCCAAATACCAAATAATTTTGTACTGTACTGGGAATCCCAATCCAAAAACAAGAGGGTACATGGGAGGGAATCCCAATCCCAAAACCAGAGGGTACATGAGTGGGCATACCAAACCAAACAAAATAGGGAAAATATGGTGGAATCGCAAGACCAATATAAGTGGGTACCTGGGAGGAATCCAAATCCCAAAACATGAGGGTACACAGGAGGGAATATAAATTCCAAAATAAGAGGGTATGTGGGAGGGGATCCCAATCCCAAAATAAGAGGGTACATAGAAGGGAATTCCAAGCCTGAGGAAAGAGGATAAAAGATAGGTAATCCCATGTACTAAACTAGGGGGGGTACACATGAGGTTATCCCAAGATCGAAACAAGAGGGTACAAGGGAGGACCTCCCAACCCCGAAGAAGTTACCCTAGTGATTGGCTTAACCATAAGAAGTTATGAAGGTCTTTGTAAGAAGCCTTGACATAGAATTTTATATACTTATATGTCTGCCCCTATTCCATGTCTTATGAATTTTTTATGCTGTGATGGATCATGCTCTTGATTCTCTTGTGATCCATGAATTAGGAACTACCAATATTTATGCAATGTCCCTTTATTATGATTTTTGATACGAAGGGTATGATATTAAAATGTTTTGATCATCTTGTTATACCCTCATTCTCATGTTATGCTTACATATCATCCTTTTTTACCCTTATAAATCATATGAGCTTATTGCTTTCTTATGTTTCCTTTTCACTGGTAATAAAGAATGGTTTTAGGTAGGAGTACTAAAGGGGGAGATCTTGAAGGGAGATGTTTAATACATTTCACCATGTGAGAAGATTATGTTTCCATGTTTCCAAATAAACAACAATATTATGATCCATGGAAAATATATTTTTAGAATGTGATGATTATTAATATAGAATGATGTAATATTCATATATGTTAATCATGGGTCTCTATAGTTTGTATCAAAGTAAATGTTTAGTAAACCTTTGGAACCTATATGAGAAAACTTTAGTTAGATCCCTAGGGATATTTTATGGATATATTTATGTATTTATCTAATGATAATCCAATGGTGTTATAGATTTAATTGTGTGTAAATTTATTTATGTATAATATAAGTAATTTTTCATGATTATGTGCTGTTTTTCTAAGATAACTATTGCTAACACTATTTTTTCTAGTTATAGTAAATGGAGGAAACTCAAAGGAACTAGGGGAACATTGAATGTTTCTGATGTGGAAAGTATGGGAATTGTGAAAATTGATTTCCTAAATTAAAATATCATGAATCGAATCAGTAAGATGGTATGAGTGTTGGTTATATTTACAAAGATAAAGAGACTATGGCTGAAATGTGAAAGGTATGTGATGTTCTTAAAATATTGTTCACATCAAACAAATGAAACATGATTAAATTTTGTTTTAGGATACCTATTACAAGATTAATATTTCATATCCTAGGAAAGGGTTATTAAGGACTAAGATAAGGAATCCTAAGTAATAGTTTTATAATAAAGTTGCATGATTGAAGTGTATATGTATTATAATTCAAGATTTTTGTTATATGAAACATGAAGTATATGTCCTTAATTTTGGATTGGAAAATATATATTTAATGATTTTAATAAAATTGAAAATTGGTTTAATGGAAATGTTATATTTTGGTTAAGGGAATTTAACAGTTAATGTGTTCCTTAAGTTGAGAAAATTTTGTTTATCTTTGATAAATACACGATTGATTTGTTTAAAGTTAGCATCGATGAACTCAGAACTGAAAAAGGGTTTTCTTTAAAAGATGTTTACGATATCATGGATGTATTTTTTTGACATTTTTAGATTTAACTAATAATATTATAATCATTGTAATAAGAAAGAATGAATTTTTTCGATAAGGATTTATTGTAACTCTAGTTATTATACTGTTTCAAGGGAATACATGATGAATTTATTCATGTGTCTGGTATGTGAAAACCAAAAGGTACTTTATAAAGGGGATAAACGTTAAGATTTTTTTCAGAAAGTTAGTGACCTTATTTATAATGTTCTGGACTTTCAACTTTCCTAAGGATTGTATGGTCAAAAATTGAAGGAATGTTTTTGTTAAACATTCAATGAAGTTTGTGAGATTAAAGTATTGTATCAAAATATAAGGATTTATTGGACAACCTATTCTAACCACTTTTTATTGATGATAACTAAATATTCCTGGAATGAATTCTTATTATATGTGTGTAACTCATGATCTATTAGTACTTCAAGAATGAAAAATCCACCTATATTTCTTGGAGTAAGATATGAAGTTGAAATTGATCAAGGAATAGCTAAAGGGTGATATATTTATTATAAAATGGAATGAAATCAAGTAAGTATGTCTTCTTGTGATAAAAAGTTCTTCATATTTTGGAAAAGGGTCTTGACATAATTTTTTTCATATTATCATCATTTTTGACGATATCAATGTCGTATTTCATGGTCCTTCAGTTTATAGTTATGTGATTATTTACTTTCTCTGGATCCCCCACATTCTTATGGTCTACGGTCTTTATAAATCTCTATGAATGTTTATTTTTTAATTCCCCATCCTTTTTTTCACTTCCCACCTATTTTCTCTTATGTGGAAACATAGTTATGTGTTAATTTGGATAACCATTATGTTTCCAACAATCCCTTTTTAAAGGATATTTTAGTATTCATTTTTATGTTGTGTGTTTAAATTATATAAACTCTCAAATATTAATACTTTGACAGCCCAAATGAATTTTTATAGAGAAATTAATTTTAATGTATATTGAATGTAACACCGTGATATTTGGTGATTTTTTTTTCCAAATTCAATTCAATATTTTTCATTTCATGAAACACAAAATATAGATTTTACTATATTGGAGAACTAAAGTTGGATTTAATTACACAAAATAAGTTATGGTTTCGATACATACAACCCATATATTAACTTTTGATACATGAAAAATATGTTTGTCTTGTGTTACACACAATGATATGTTCCATCTATAGGTTGCATTACACGAATGGACTAGTTTTACCAAATTAAAATAAACTATTAATATTTTTATTGAAATATCATTATAGTCACCACATTTCCATTGGGATGGAAGTAAAAAATATGAATGAATAATGTGTGAAAATATTATTTAAACCCACATATAAAACTAATCCTTTTCATATCAATTAGTTTGAAATTAGGGTAAGAACTATTTGAAAACAAAGAATTTCCTTTTCCAGAAAGACTATTTCTCAATGTACAAACACCATTTTCTCTCAATAAATTAAAAATCCACAATTGATGAATGTTTTTAATAAAATTTATATATATTATATTTTTAATCAATTTATTTACACTCTTCCAATAGGTTCTATAGGCATAATATAATAATAAATCCAATTTTATGATTAAAAGGGTTTTTTCTTTCTAAATGGTAATTTTATAGCCTTTTAATGGTGAACCTATATTAAATATAATTTTTAACTCTTTAATAAATTTTATTTGATAAAAAAACTTCACTTTTGAAATATTAATATTAAAATTTACTTCAGGTGATTTTTTGGTATTTTTCGAGAGAAGATTCATTTTTTGATGAATATTGAAAAACGCTGAATTTAAATTCTAAACTTCTTTTTTTTATCAAACTAATAAAACTCATAGCATGGAGAACTTTTTTGATCATAAAGAGGGAAACCTGGGTATCTAGGTGGGAGGATGTGTACTAGTATGCTAGTGATCCGAAGTGATTTTATCCATGTTTCATGTAGCAAGTTTAACAATGAAAACACTAAATAAACTATTTTGATGATGTTTGGGAGCACTAGGTTTTGGGTATGTTTTATAATAGTGTCTCATGCATAGGAATACATATTTTTTATTTTGACATTTCACCAAGATACGAGGTACCTAGGCCCCCTAGCTAGCTAGTACATAGAGGTGTTCCTGTGACTTGTTCCCATTAGATATATTATATTCACCATCGACAAAAGGTGAGTTTGGTTGGAAAATTCACTAGGTTGTGTGTTTTATTTAAATATGTATGTTCTTTAATCAAACCCTCTTGAAAAACGCTTTCACATTGAAGTTACATCTCTTTGAAATAGGTTACTAGTATTTCTTGTTTACGAAAACTTGCAGGCAATTTTATTTTTTAATATTTGAAGCATGAAACATTGTTTAGAAAACATATTTTTATATATTGTATTTTAAAATTGAAATTTATGTTTATTTTAATTTAAAGGAAGTGCACTGGGAATATAATATCAGGATAACATACTTAGTTTTAATACTCACTCCTATAATATTCTTCTGTTTTTAGCCCTTGTACAGGTTTCAACTTGAGTCTGATTACCTTGGGAGGAATGTGATCATTGTGTTAGAGAGTGACCAGTGGGGACACATAGAGTTAGGTGGTTGTCAGGTTTGGTCATTTGAGTTTTTGTTCCAGTTGTAATTTCACTTTCATGTGTGAATAATGTTCAGTTCAACTTTCATATAAATGTATGTTGGGTTGTCCATTTCGTTTCTCTATTTTTTAATTATTTATATTTGGAATAAATCATTCCCTTGCCTCTCTACTGATTCCTGAGGTGACTGTCTCCATCCTGGGAGGATCAGGAAATACATTCACTAATTGTCATAGAGCGGCCTGGGTGACCGGTTTAAGGTCATCCTAGGAAGGTTCATGATAAGGAAAATACATCCCTACCAACATAGATTCCACTATGGTCCCATTACATGCAAAATTTATTAGAAGAGTCTTAAGTTATTAAAACATGAATATCTAGAAAATAAATAATTTCACCTCTTGAGGATTTTCCTCCTCCACATGTAGATGGATTTTTAAGAATTTTGTGGGAAACTTTCAATAACATCATCTATAGCCAATAATTACAGAAATTACATGTCTCAAAACTCACTGAGGTCTTATATGATCTGAGTTCTCCTTCTCAATACTCATAAAATATTTCTTCTTCTATACGGTATGATCTCATAGCTTTAGGATCTTCTGTCTCTTAGATAATTTAATTTATCAGGCACATAGAAATCTCTTGAAAATTGTATGTGAGTTCTCTATTCTTCAAATTTTTTAATTTTCTAAACTCACAATCAACATAAATAGAGGAACGAAAACTTCAAAGATTTTTTTTTTCAAAGTATTTTAAATTATAAATATTTCAGGTAATTCAAAATCTTTTGTGACTATCAATGTTGAAAACTTTTTAAATCCTCATTATAGGTCGACACCTGTTCAATATTCCTTAAATTCAGTTGTATCCATTAGTGATTTGTACAGTAGGTCTCAAAACCCACTTAGGTCTTAGATGATCTGATTCCTTCTTCTTAATACTCAAATAATAGTTATTCTTCTCTACTGAATGATATATCAGCTTTATACTCTTCTCTCACTTTGATAATAGAAATTACCAAGCACTAAAGAATATATTTCATAGTGTATATGAGTTCTCTATATCTCTCTCTTATAAATATTTGAAACCCTTATTCAACTTAAATAGGGGAATGAAAGAATTAATGATTTATTTTTTTATTTATCATTATTTTAAATTACAATGTTTTAGTTAATTCAAAGTGGTTTATAATTCACATCATTAAAAACCTTTTAAATTCTCATAAGAAACTATAAAAGTTTTGAGAATTTAATCTTTTTAAAATATGAGATAATATATCATTTATAACATCTTTAAGACTCAAGTATTTTTCATCATGCATTACTAAATTATCGAATAATAACTTAAATTCACCAATAATTTGAATTTTTTCTATCATAGTATTTGTATGACTACATATAATCTTCTCCATAAATTCAATGTAAAAAGTATTCATTTAAATTTTCATTGAATTCAGGATCAAAAACTCCAATAGATATAAATATTTTATTTATTTCCCTCTCAAAATTCATTACATTAAAGTAATTCCATGTAAGAATTATAATGTGAAAATATCCTCATTGAATGTGAAATTCAAGTCATTACCCTTCATCACCCTCAGACGGTCTTCCTTTATTATTGTTTTGAATCATGATCATTTTATTGTTCATAATATTTAAACAACTAAGAATAGAAAATGCACATTATCTGAATTTATATTCTAAAATTTTGATTTATGGATATACTATCCAGTGCATAATGAAATATACCCCCTTAATCATTCTGAAATATTAATGTGATCCCCGAACATGGATTGAATTATATTATGATCTTCAATTTGGATAAATTACAACATTATTTTACATAACTAATCTACCCATGTGGATCATCATGTATTCATAAAATCAAATATATGTGGACTATCTATTCTGGTTTCTTATACATACAGTAGTCCCCTACATGAGACCTCATACATCATAATAAATTATTTTATGTGAATCTGTAGAATTCCATACATTAACCTGTTTAGACCAGAACCATACCAGCTCATCTCCAATCCTTCTCAACCATTCAAACACTCTACCAAGTTATCGTAGGCAGTGATCCATCATTCCAAATCACACTTATTTAAATTATTTAAATATTATCACAACAATAGTCACATTATAAATTCAAATTTTTCTTGGATAGAAAAATAAAATATTCAATATATGCAAATAATTATTCCTTTTCCATAGAATACCATAGTTTCTGAATTATTTAATGGATTTTCAAGGATTGTTTATTAATAATGATATCGAATTCCATCATCATGAATCCATTATAATCCAATAATAATTATCATCAATTCTACTAAAAACGTATTTAACCATTGAAATAAATTAAATACTTACCTAGGATGTTTAATATAGACCACATAATGTAAACTAATTGTCGAATATGTCATATTTCTCAAGAAAAATATAGAGTGTGATAAAAAACGTTTAAATATTTAGTAACAACTAAATCAAAAGGATTATAAGGAGGGATTCATTAGAATAATTTTAAACACTTTTAAAGATATATCATTAATATTAATTCAATCCAATATAGTAGAATTTACACAATATAAAATTATAAAAGGTTCATAACATTAACACTTTACTCACAGAATATGAATTGATATGTAAACCCTTACCTTTAGATATTGACTTTAATGAATGATGTTTAACCTATTGTATATAAAAATAAAAAAATGATAACTTAATTGAGAAACTTATTAATAAATATTATCCAATATTATATTGACTGTTAAAATTTATTATTTATTTATTTTCATGTTATGTTTATTTTCATCATTGATTATTAGTAGTTACAATTGTTTGATGCATGTTTCATAAGTGAAATGTTGAATTTCTATCGTTGAATAAAATTTAATCATCCCACGAAAATCTATGTTACTAGAATATATTATTTTTAATGATTTTTAATGTTCCAATTTGATTCATTTTTTATTTTACTCATGATTCTTTAAGATGAAATTCGTTACGGGCTTATTTTGGGAAATTTACTAATATCGAAAAATAACATTATAATGATCAAAATTTTTATGAAACCTTAATGAATCATATTCATGACATATATTATTCTTTAATATCATATATATTCATTAAATATATTTTTTATAATCATCCATGTAAGGTAATGATGAAAAAATAAACATATTATTTAGAGAGGTGTTTGTTTGCACATACGTACGTATGATGTTTTCATTTTCCAAAGAATAGAAATATATTAGAAATTGATTTTAATTTTTAGAATTTTTTTCAATTTATTAGTTAAATATAATAGCTCTGAACTCACACTCTTGGATCTAGTTCTAAAGACATAATTATTATATTTCTGTATTTTATACCGAAAAAACTAAGGCAATTTTAGCTATCCAAAACATATAACATCAAAATAAAATATTAGATAACTTAAATACATAAGGAAAATTTTGGTTTATAGTTTTATATAATTTGGAAGAACACTTTCAAAGTGGTAAATTCCACACTACATATGGTTTTTCACAAAATAATATTTTTATAAAGACATGCTTTCTTTGGTCAATGAAGCTTCTATATCTATAACTATAACATTATTCAAATTTTTTATCATCCTTAAGCCCTATGAAATATAACATAAAAATGTCGAATTATAAATAAACTCATTTAAGGATATAAAATTAAGTAATCTACTTTTCCTATGAAATCATGAAAAGAAATAATTTTATACTCTTTCCCTTGTTTTTTCGTATGTAATTTTTTTTGTCTATATGGATAATAAACTTTTTTCCCAAAGAAAACACATTGAAACCGTATAAATCAAATAAATACCATTTTAGGAAATTTAAATCAACATATTCATTACTAGAGTTCATTTATGTATGAATTGACTATAGAATGGTTAAATCCAATGGAGAAACCACCCTAGTTAACTCCATATATCATAAAATTGAATACAAGGAACATAAAACAATTAATTTGAGATCAATATCGAGATATCCAACTACAGAAGTTGTGTTAGGTTCAACCATTTGTATCAGCCTTATTAGGCTCACCTATTAATATAAGATATATTGGGCTCACCCATTCGTCTAATATGTATTGGGTTCACTCATCATTATCTATAACTATTAATTAACATATAATGATAAAAACTTTCATTATTTCATATATTCATCACAGATCCTTTAAAAAAATATTTTGAAGGCATATGAAAAGCACAATGGTATATCAAAATATCATTTCCTTTTAAAAATACATTTTAAAAACTAAAATACCCAAAACTAAGGGATGAATGGTTTTTATTTGATTAAAAAATGGTTGTTTATAAATTAATTAAAAAATAAAATAATAATTCTAAGGTTGGTAAATTCCATGAAAACTATATATGATAAAATACTACAATCAATTTTTCTTTTGTAAATAATGTCAATCTGTTCTGTATAAAATACATAAAAAATCATTTTGAAAAAACTTATATGGAATTAATGGGGCATAAAAATTCATTTAAAATTTAATTATGTGTATATAAATAAATCCATTTTTTAAAAATATAAGAATAGAAGTATATATTTATAAAATAAATCATTAAAAATTTTAATAACAGTTTTGAAATTAAATTTTCCTTTACCTCGAGTTATAACAATCATGTATGTTCTTTTTCTTCCTAAATAAAAAAATTGCCTTAATTTTTTAATTTCTTTGGAACATTTTTTATTATTATTATTCATTTAAATATATTTATTACCATGGTAAATTCAATTACATAATCGTTCATGTTCATGTGAGACATTTTGACGATATTCGACTCATATGTCAAAAATGTCTTTGGTAGGTTGAAAATAGTCAAAGTTGTAATTATTAAATAATATTAATAATAATAATCAAAATATTATGATAATTTTTATACATAAAAAATAATTTTATAACCATCAATGAAATGCATATAGGATAAAAAAATCACCACATTTCGTGGATGTTGTAATCCACCCATATGCACGAAGGATGTTTTCATTTTTCCAATTATGGAAAGGTAAGAAATTGGATAATATATTTTCTTTAAAAAATAGTAATAATGTAATTAATATCATATATATACATTAAATCCATAATTATAAATGAGCATGATATTTATTAACATAAACTAAGTATAACGGTTCCCGAGGCAGTAGTCTGTTGTACACATGAATGATGATTTCATTTTTTATTTGATTAAAGAAGTAGTTTTATAAACAATAATACATTAATATTGTAAAATATAAGTTTATTTTAGATATTTATATTATTATAGAAAAATGGATTGAATATTTTTCAAGGAGGTAAAAGAATTAATAAAATTAAAACATTCATTTAAAAGTTGAACATCTTAATAAAGAAACGTACTTTACCTTACCTCTTAATCTATATAAGGTTAATATTAAATAATTACGGATTATAAAACGTGGTATGGTTCTCATGAAGGTATATGGGTAGTTATATTCTGAAATAGACTGCTCAAAAGGTTTGATGAATAAAAGAGATGATATTTCTTTGTATAAGTAAGGGGAGGGGCACTCCTGGAATCACATAAAGTATTAAGTTAATGGAAATTAATTTTAATGATATAGTGGGTAAAAAATTATATAATTCAAATATAATATGACTATAATTTTAAATCCTATAATATAATAACATTTTTACAATTTTAGGTGATGTTTTTACAATTATTTCGTTATTTTGATTCTCATTAACCCTTATGATGACTACTATGATATCTAATTTTTTAATATTATTAGAGTCAATATAGTTAATATTAAAAAAAATTGACCCATAAATGGACCATTTAAAATATTATAAATCACTTAACATTAAATTGTATTTATATATTTATTTTATGAACTTTAAATCATTTAATAATTTTTTTTTCATTACATAATTTCATCAATGTCATTTCAAGATCTATTCACATATTGTGACATTAAAAACACTAATACAAGTATATAATTAGAATATAAACTATTTAAAAAATAATTATAGATTAATATTAACAATAAAAATAATTTTTTACCACATGTTATCAATAATATATAACTTAAAATAATTTTTAAATCATTTACACAAATTTCATAATACTTGCACAATCACTTTGTTGATGTTGTACAAATGTTTAAAGAAATTATATAAGAAGTAAAAATTATAAAGATTTCAAAAATTTACAAATAATATTTTCATGTTAAAAATAAAATTTAAAAATAATTCATATAGTTTTTATATATATATTTTAACTTATAATGGAAATTTAAAAGTTAGAGGGTGAAATTTTGTATTTTTCATTACATAAAATAATATATAAGTAATTTCAATGAAAAATTGAATGAATTTAAATTAATTAAAATATTGGATGAGTAATGTCTAACCCTTGTGATATAATAAATTAAATTAAATTAAAATATTAATTTTTAGGCTTTATAATATTATTTTTTACTCAATTACAAATTTACCCTTATCGCGAGGATACATATTTTCCACTGTTACTATTGAAAATGATAAAAAATAAATGGAAAATATTTAAAAAATTAGGACCTTATAATTTAAAATATATAATCTATTATTTATTGTTAAATTTATATAATTGGTAGAAATAAAATCTAATATAAATGCTTAAAACATCATAAAAAATTGTTTTTTAAAGAAATGTGTTCTTAATCCCAGAAAAAAACTTATACCAAAAGTAGATATAGCGATGATTAAAATGAAATTTATTAGATTATATTGAATTAACTAATACTTATGTATATTTGAGATAAAATTAAAATCATAGAGATTATTTTTATTTAAAATAAGTGATATGTTTACAAAATTGTTATTTTCCACTACTCACTAGAAATCAAACTTTTTCGAAAAATTTGAAAAATTTACCATAGACCAATTTTGATATAATGATTTCTAAAATGATAACATTTTTATTAATAATTTTTATACTTGGAATAAATTAATTATAATATTTTATCATGAAAATAAATAAAAAATATTTTTTTTATTGAGTAGAAACTTTAAATATATCATAACTTTTTAAATACTTTTCACACTCTCTAATTTAGTGGTTATGTTATAATTTTTTTATAGAAATTCATGGTTTATTTAAGCTCTCTATTGCAAGTCTTTTACGCTATCAAACATAATCTCCATTTAAAATATCATGATATTACATTCCATCCTTTAATAAATTTCATCCATGTAATTCGAAATTGATATTGGTAATCAAAAAATTGGCATTGAAAAATAACATTTCTGAAAGCCCACATCATTAAAGTGGTTAATAAAATTTCCACTTGAAAATAGGTAAAGGAAAATACAAAGGTTATCTGGAATAACACATATATTTTTTTGAAAATGGTGAAAATTCACTAGAAGTGATTTTATATACTTGAAGGAAAAAATTAATTCCTAAATAATTGTGGAACGTGATAGAGAACATTTATCATAAGAATGTGAATGATCATGAGAGATTTAATGACCACAAAATCAAATTCTAATAGATTACAATATTTAAGAAAAAAGACAACAAGTTATTCCTACTATCATTAGACATTTCCCAAAGATAATTTAGTGAGCACAAGATATTATAATATATAATATTAATAAGAATTTATATTAATAAATATAATATTAATATCTAAACCCTCATAAATTACACTCAAGTTCAATTTAACTCATTCGATAAATAACTATCCTTAAAATTCGTCAAAATATGCATGACAAAGTTCAAAACCCCAAAAGCAAAAAGGATTTTATCACATATTCTTCTAATACCAATTTAACAGTTATCACCAAAAAACATTATTCACTCATAAATTCATACACACAAAAATATATTTGTCTTAATAATTTAATGTCCGAAATATTCTAATTTTACATTAATAACTCAAATCATCATAAATCCAAAATAAAATCGTATATACATCAAAAATTTAATTCAACCTTAATTACTCAAATAAAAAATCTCAAATTATAAAAAAGTATTTCTATTTACCTTAATCATATAATTTCTCAAAATATTTAACCTTTTCAAAAATTTCACTAATGAAATAGTCACCAAATTGCATTAAAATCAGAAGGTTATCTATATTATTAATATTATATTCCAAACATGCAATGAACCTTTTTTTCCCATTAAAAATAATTAATAGAACATAAAATATCATCATAACCTTAAAGTATATCTATAAAATTCAACATATTTCCATGAATATAAAAAAATTATCCATTAAATAACCTTTTCACTAAAACAAATACTAAACCCAAGAGTTGTATTTCTATAAATGTTTCCCAAAATACTCTTAATATTCTTAAACTTGGATTATCTTGTACCTCATGGGGGGGGGGTCTATGCCTACGAACTTATAATCAAACATAAACCTTTTGACCCATGATAGTATCAAAAAATCTTATATTAACCTCGGATGGAAAAATAATTATCTTCAAATTTATCTAAACCCTTCTATGTTACCAATTATAAAAGCGATGAATCTATGCTCTCTGATATGATGCTAAAAACATAATATTTACCATTATAGATTGGATACTGATAGAGAAGACCCAATTTTATCCATAAAAAAATAAATAAAATAAAACTTTAATATTGGATCACTTATATATCTAGTGAAATTTTAGGATTAGTGTTTTAGAGAATTAGTAAAGACTCTTTCAAAGTCGAAACTTCCACACTATATCAATTTCTACCAAAAAATATGTTCCTCATAAATAAATTCATACTTTGTTTAATATAACATTCATATATTGAGCTTTTAATTTATTAAATTTTATACTTATCCTTATGTACTATGAAAAATAATTTGAAAATAAACAATGATAAAAAAATATATTAGTAAGGGACATAAATGTGAAAAATTTGTTTGTCTACTGAAAAATAAATGCCCATAAAATGTTTGAAAATTATATTTTATTCTAAAAGAGTATAACCTAAATTATCACCATTTTTAAAATAAATGGTTTCCCCAAATAAAATCTTTAAAACCCTTATTATGAAATCTAGAACCTTTTTATGGAAGTTATAGAATCATATTCATAACCCTTGTTCACTTGTGTAAGAAATAATTGGAGCATAACAAAATACAATGAGAAAAACACTATAGTTAACTCCCTCATTCATGCCTTTTAATAAAATAAAAATATACCAATTAATAATAGATCTATATTAGGCTCACCCATCGTAAAATCTGAATTAGGTTCACCAATTTGTATAAGCTATATTGGGACCACCCATTTGTATAAGCAACTTCAATATCACTCGTTCATATAAGATTTATCGGCCTTAACCATTCATATAAGTTGTGTCAAGATCACCCATAATTAAATATAATGTCAAATTACCGTATCTAGAATAAATTTGTTTTTATAATTTTACGTTTTTATAATAAAAAATTCAAAAATAACTTTCAGATCCATATGAAAAACACTTTTGGATATCGAAATACAATTTCCTTTTAAAAACCCTTCTTGAAAATAAATATACCCAAAAAAATGGAAGAAGGGTTTTATTTGAATAAAACATGGAATATTAAATGGGAAAAAAATATCAAAAAATCTTTTTGGTGGGGGAAAATCCATTTACAGTGTGTATATTAAAATAGTACATTGCTTTTACAATTTTCAATGAAGGTCAAAATATTTCATATAAAATATGTGTAAAGATATATTTTAGAATCATTTTCTGGAAATTTCAATGAGGAATAATAGATTCTTTATAATTATTTTATATCCATGTAAATAAATCCATAAATCAATTTTAGTAATATAGATATAGTAGAAATATATATAGAAAATATGTCTTTAACAAAATTAAAATGTGATTTTATGTACCTAACTTTGAGTCCCACTCACCACATAAATTCTTTTTCATATAAAATAATAAAATTTATAAAATATTAAATTTAATAATAACATTTATATATTTTATTATTCGACCTATTTTATTTATTTCTATGTTATATTTAATTACATAATAATTTAAGTTCGTGTTGGATGTTTTGATTATATTTGGATCATATGTCCCAAATGAATTCTCTAATATCCCTATAGTAAAAGTGTTAATTGTAAAATTATATTAAAAATATCAATAATCTCATAATAAATTTTTTATACATTGAAAAAAATTCGCAACTATCCATGAAAGTGATATTGTAGAAACAAAACACATTGCTCAATGAATGTGGTAATCCACATTTACATAAGAAAGACAATTTAATTTTTCAATGGATGAAAAGGTAAGAAATTATTTTATTTATTTTATCTACATAATGAAAATTGTTACATGAAAATCAAATATATAAATTAACACCATCATTATAAATATACATTCGAACTGGTGTTAGAAGAAAAATTATATCAGTTCGTGAAGTGATAGTCTGCCGTACACATGGATGATGGTTTCATTTCTAATTTTATGGAATTAAGAGATGTATTAATGATAATAAATTAATGTAATAACATATTATTTTTTGGATATAGTTATTTTTTTATATAAATTTTTTTATAAGAGTTTCGAATAGGTAGAAGACTAAATAAAACTAAAACCTTTGGTTAAAATCTCTACCACTTTTCCAGTCAACTTGTTTTACATTACCCATTAAAAATTATAACGCTAGTGTTATAATAAAAATAATTTCTATATTTTTTTTGAGTGAAGTTAATAAGGTATTTTTATAGGTATTGGTAAAAATATAGTGCTTAAAATATGTGAGGAAGAGAGGTTCCCTTTTATTAGTGAGGGGAGAGGCAGTCTTGGAATTACATAAAGTATATACTTAATATCAATTATCTTTCATATAAATGTGGTTATAAATTTACAGAAATTTAATATAATATTATCTGATTATAAATAATATCATATAAAAAATTATATATAAGTTTTAGTGATGATTTCACACTTATACATTTGTTTTAACCCCCATTAAGCCTTTTGACAATTACAGTGGTATGAAAAGTTTTGACCCTATAGGAGTCAAGAAAATTTATAAAAAAGATGAATTGAAAAGTAAATAAAAAATGGTTAATACATTGAACTATATATCATTAAATTGGTTGAATATTTTATTTTTATTAATTTTAAAATATTTAATATAATATTGTTTGAAATAAAATATCATTAATGTAATTTTTAGAACAGTTCAAATATGTTGACTTTAAAATACAAATAATGGTATTTAAATATAATTTAAAATCTACAACCATAAATTATAAATTATTATTAAATAATTTTTTTTTGTGAAACCATAATTCATCAAAAAAATAATACTTTTATGATTTTAAAATCATTTACTGGAATTTTCTACTACTTGGATAAACACAGTGCTAGAGATTTATAAGAATTAAAGGAAATTATATAATCAATAAAAAATATAAATAAATTGATATCATTAAAAATAATTTCAATATGTTTATAATAATACATAATATTCAAAAAAAATTAATGTTATCTCTATGTTAACATATAATATAAAATTAAAATCCAAAGAGTGATATTTTATACTTTTTCCTTAAAATAATATAGATGTCATTTTCATATTAATGTGGAACAACATTACCCTAAAATAAAATATTGGATGATTATAGTCTAATAAAACTAACTAAATATATTTAAGGAATTTATTAGAGTTATTTTGGGTCATTATCATATTTGTTTAACATTAATTACCCGATTTACCCCAATTGAGGTGACACATATTTTCCATGGCTACTATTCTGCATGAGTAAAAAAATGAAAAATATTTTTAAACATAAAAATAACTAATTAAAATTATTTAATAATGTTTAAACCTTAACTTTCTAGAATAGAAAGAAAAAAGTTTTAATATAAATTTGTAAAATACAAAAAAATATTTTTTGGAAAAAATATTTTAATTAGAAAAATGGAATTATACCAAAATTTGGTATAATGATCATTAAAATGTAATTAATCACATTATATTTAATTAAAAAAAACACTTATATTACTTTGATATCAAATTTATTGAATAAATATAATTTTAATAAAAAATAGTTGTTTTATAAAAATCTATATTTTTCTCTATTCATTGAAAAATCAAGCATTTCAGAAAAATACCAATAATTAACCCTTGGATAACAATTAAATTATTATTTTGAAAAATATATAATTTTTGTAATATAAAATTTATAAAAATGGTAGAAAATAGTTAGAATATTTTCTCACAAAAATAATTAAAAAATCATTTTTAAAAATATTTTAAAGCCTAAAATGACTTTATTAAAAATTGATTTATTATTTCTTAATAATTAGTCAATAATTTTTTATTTATTATGACCAATATATATAAATATCTCAATCTGGTTAATCAATTTCATTCCCAAAAAATTAAAATCGAGGTTATAATAGTCATAAAATAATATTTGGGTCATTTAACTTTGGTGTTTCATGTCTTATACTCCCACAAGCATAATATTATTTTCAAATATAGATATATTACATTGAATATCCATTTTTCCTAACACATATTGTGGTTATGGAAAATAAAACACAACATTCATGGAGGCGTTAGTTTTCATGTAACACGAAGGAGGTTTTCATTTTTCTATGGTAAAGGGGAGAAATTAGGTAATCATTATTCCATATATATAATAACACATCAGTATACGGATGATATTTAATTTATATTTATGTTTGGCATGATATTCTATGAAGGTATAATAAGAAGAGATAAATAAGTGTGATTTGAATTTTTTTACCTTACTCATTGGAGTAAATTATTTTCTAAATTTCTTAACCATTTTAGGGATGGTTATTTGTGTATAGAAGAAACTTTAAGACATAGATAAGAGTTTTTTGGAGGTGTTTGAGATTTTTTTGAACCATGTTTCTTTAGGATTATTGAAAATTGGGGTAGCGAAAGTATATTTTTCAAAGTGAGTGGGGTGGAAATTTTTTAAAAAATAAAAACTTTATATTAATGTCATGTCACTTTAAAAGGAAAATGAATCCAAAAGTAGAAAATAATGAATAAGGGATGACTTTTTGTCGATCTAACCCTATACACTAATTATTAGCCATTATATTAACATGAATTAGTTTTGTAATGCCTTTTTTAAACTTTTTTTATTTTAACACTTACTAAAAAATCTAATTTTTACCTAAGTAATTTAATTTTTTAGTAAAAATATAATAGGTCATATTAAATAATTTCAAACTTTTGATACAAAATATGAATTTTTTTTATTCTATATAATTTAAATAATTTATAATAGTTAATTAGAGAATTATAAATTCATAATGAATTAAAAAATTTTAATAAAAAAATATAAATTAGGTTCTAAAATTCAAAATATTGTTTATAAGTTTAGCATAATAATACTAAAGGTATAAATATAATTATTAAATAAATAGTTTATTTGTAATGTTTTTCATAGATTTTGATTTTTTCCTACATCCTAATGATGTTCTAAAAGTCACAGTACTGTAAAATTTTCATTCCACGGTATAAACCTAAAAAATAATATTTTTATCAGAAAAATACCCAAAGATCATCTGAATATAATAATGAAACAAGGAATCCAAAAAATAAAATTCACTTTATCAAATTAAAATAATAATATTTTGTAATATAACATTTAAATCTGAGTATAAAAGAAATTGAATTATTTATTGGAAAATGAATTGATGAATATTAAATGTTCTTATTCTATGTTCTCAATCATTTAATAATTTAATTAGTGACAACATATCAAAATTATAATTTTTTTTATCATAATGTATTTATTTCCTCAAAGGAGAAAATCATAGTGCCTAAAAGGTATGTTTTATGAAAATTAATTTTAAGAATGAAATGATCTTATTAGTTATTTAGTGACAGTAATAAAATATTACCAATGAATTTAATTTTAAAATATTTTTTTCTAAATATTTTTAAAAATATGGTTATTAATATGATACCTTCCTATTCAATGAGTACATTACATAGAATAAATTTAATACTTACTATATCATTATAATAAAATGTATCACAGTTTCTTTTTAGTTTAGTGTTTCATGTGAAACATGATATATAATATTAACTTAAAGGCGAATAAAATATTGAAATACAGAGAGTTATGGTAGCTCTCCCATGTGAAATTATCTCTTGTAATGGGAATATTTAAAATGGATTTAGATCTCACATGTGGAAAAGGTTATAGCAACATGCTACATGATAAGGATAATAAGGGTTCTTTATAGACCAAATTGAATGTTAGATCGATAATATCCCGATGGTGGTATCTATGAATTTAATTTCCAATGATGAAATATCAATTGATATAGGATATTGACATGAGTACTGAGGAAATATCCACTGGAATAACCCATGGATATGACACCCTTTTCTATTTATGGAAGCTTCTCTATTCCTTAACATATCCAAATATGGGCGGTTCCTTCATATTTATCGGGTAGATACTCAATACATCACCTAAAACACTATTTATGCACTGCCCTAATGGCCCAAATGCCTTGATTATATAATTATTTTTGATAACCCCCCTTTCATGGGATGAGGGGGAACCCTTACAAGGCCCGTTAACTCAGAGATTACCTGTCCCGTAGGCTTATGCGATTACATAACCTGAAGGTCTTAGGGAATTCAACCAAACTATCTACAAGGAACTGCCCCTCTCCAGCATCTGCATCATACACTGAATTACCCATTTCACTTTGAAATTAAATTCAAATTCATCTTCTCAAATCCCTTTGGGAACTCTTAAAGGACCTTCCCTCCAATTTTCCATGATATTAATTTCTTTTGGATTCCCAACTACACATATTTATTTCTTTATGGAATAAAAAATCACTAATAGAATGCCTCATGATAGTAGGGAGTTTTTTATATGTGTTTATGGAATTAAATTACCCCTCCCCACATGTGGTATATTATATATTTTCCCTATAAATATACTAATTGAAGACTACATATCATTCCTATCAAGAATGAGGCCACTTAAGACCATGTCACGAATCTCTAGTGGATGGTTGGACAACATTGGGTCTAATAATTTCCCTCCTGGAATTACTTGATGGGTTTTAAACCTAATCCCTAGGTTTTGATACCACACAAAGGACTTGAACACCACTGTACAATGATATTTTCTAGCTTGGGACCCCCACTCGTATGAATTTTGTTTCTTAAGGGAATTCCTCCCCATTTATAAAAGTGCTTGTGATAGGGGGAGTTTGATTGTGATATCTATTTAGAACATGAAACTCCCCATTTACCTATATGGGACATGAGATGTTTCATCTTCACATATCCTTATTCAGGGCTATACATGAATCCTCACATGTAAGATCATGGTTAAGGTCATGTAAAAAAACTCTAGGGGAGAACTGTACAACCTTCTTTTGCACACTTAGTCTATTCGAAAATGAGAGAGGTGAATGAACCAACGTAATTAAAATTATGAAGGGGGTTTCTAAATGAATATTATATTATTCAAAAGGGATCATGTTACCAAAAATTATAATTTTTTGAATTTTGTATGAGCCATCTATACCAATATATAAAGAATAACACTATGTTAATACTTTTTTCTAGGTTAAGGTACCCCACAATAATTTACTAACTTTTAATTAGACTATATAGTTTTCCATATAGGATTTGTTTCAAATCCACTTTCCCTATTGTTTTCCCCAAATTCATGGATGTGAAAAGGTTTTACATTTATAAATTCATATTTTTCTTCAGATTCCCATTATAGTTTTTATACTTCATAACTTTTTTTCCATTACCTTTATTTAAATACTCCTTTTTTCCTTTTCCATGAATAATTCATAACTAATGTTTTGATACATTAATTCTTTCATAATATTACCTTCACAAGTATTTATCTATGCAGGAAGTATTCCTCTTTACTGGGATAACTTGAGGTCATATAAATCATTCCAATGAGACTAGTTTATTGGTTTAAAATTATTTTTCCAGATAGTGGTTGAAGCATAAGGTTTTACAACCTTTACCAAAGGGTTAGATAATATATATATTTAGGGAAAATTGAATCTAAAATAAATGTAAATTCTAGTGTTTTTATATAAATTATCATGGATGGGAACAAGAAATTTAGGTTTTGAACACTTAAACAGAGAGTAGTATAGGTTTAAATTTAAACAAGTTTAACCAAAATATTAGGATGGCTAAAAAGAAGTAAGGGAATGTTTAAAATGATGTTAATAGAATCACAATGACATTAACATAGAATGATTCATTTGGGGAGGGGTGGGGAAAAATTCTATTGTTATAGTGCTTTGAACAAACATTTTTGGGGTATACGACCATATGGATTCGATCAAAAGGGGATGAATCTTAAGTTCATACAATGGCGAAAAAATGGTGATATACTACATATAGTATGGTCGATGTAAGAAAATATTAATGTAGGGTCCAATTATTTTATAGATTATCTCATTATCAGGTGTAAACATTTATATGTAATAATGCTCAGACCAAGAGCTACAATGGATTATGGTTGAAAAACATTGAAAAAAATGATAAAGGGTGAGGTTATGTGTTTTAAATAGAGGAAAAATTGATACAATGTGAATGTTTGAGGGACTCCATTAGTATATATATCCTTAAATATCTGTATTAATTTTAATTTTTTTTTGCTCAGACCAAGAGTGAGAGGGTGAGACAACCAAAATAAGATTCCAAAATAAGAGATACTCTAATATATTTTGAAGGAGGCATGAATATTACGTAAATCAAAACATTAATTACATAAACTAATAATATATCTTATGGAAAATCCTGATTAGGATGGACACTGATCGATATTTGAATATTAGTTTTTATAAAAATTTTGTTGAGGGACCATGTGTTTAGAGGAAATTCCCCATAGGGAAAAAATATGCATGTGGTTAGCATGAAATATATAGAGGCACAAGTTTTATGATGAATTAGATATTTCCTTTTAGTTTACTCTTCTCATTACTAGTATCTATTATAGGTTTATATTTATCCAAACACTTAAGGAATTTTTTTGGATCACATAGGAAAATATATACAATTGGTTATTGGAACACTTCTTTCCAAATCTTTCAAAAGTTGGGATTTTTTGAAATATTAAATAGTGTAGTTTAAAGGGATTATAAACCATGGTTGAGCAAAAAATATATAACTTATAAGTCTCGATCTATCATGAGAGAACTGGAATCAATCCACTTATAATTTTTATCTATGACATTTATTTCAATTTTATAAAAAATCCAAACCAAAAGTGGCTCTATGATCCCACCCATGATCGCATCATTAAGCGTAGCTTGGGTAAAAAACCCAACTAAAATATAAGAGTTATAAACAATAGTAATTAACAATTAAAAGAGGTCATTTTATTAGATTTTAAGCTTTTGGATAGAAACCATCAGTTAGGAACCCTACAAGGATCTGGATATAATTTAGGAAAAATATTGGCATATATAATTTAAAATTTTATATAGTTTTAGTTTTTTTATAGTGGAAACATTCTATTAATTTTAACATAGTATTATTAAGGCTTTGATATCATATAGTTTAATGCTTCATTATAATGACCATTATATATGGGGTCGTGCAAAAATTCAACTCATTCGAAGTGTAAAATGGAATTTTTCTATCTACGTGTAGTGTTATTAAAGATTATTTTATGTGAATGAGTTGAATACTTTACTAAAATGGATTGGGAAAAAAATCCTAACTAGACACAAGAAAAGAAATCTTGGTGTGACTATGTGTAATGAAATAATGATAATCAATACAAATATTGTTCTTGTTTTATTTCCAAGATGAGTGTGTAAGAATTGAGAATTTCATTCTACATAGAATATGTACACATAGATATAAAGGGAGATACAAGAGTATCTTGAGTTTTTCCTAGGGAAATATTTCACTCATAAAAATATTTTTCACTTTTCATTGTCTCTCTAATTTTTTTCTAAGGCATGGTAGAGAATTTATTACTGAGTGGAACCTCAAATATTTATTAAGATTACCTTTACAGGTTTTCATAATAACATGAACTTGTGTATATTTTATTCTATAGTTTATAATTAGGCATTTTTAAACATGATTTGATAGAGTTTATAGTTATATTTCTTCGACTAATAGTGTCTATAATTTATGGTTTTATAGATCTTACTAGATGTGAGGTGACATGTCCTTCAACATTGGGTAGATTGACCTGAAGTGGACAGGGAATACAGTGCCATAACCAAGAAAATGTTTAGTTAATAACTTGATATGGATTTTATATATCCACCTATAGTTTATTTGAATCAACCTGGGGTTCATCTACAAGAATTGTGGTCACATGAATCAGTCTATACATTTTCCTGAGAAAGGATATGTCATCATAGTGTAGTTTAAATTAAAAGATTAACTTGAATGAATTAAAAATAATCTAAACTATAAGAGGTAATTTTTTTGATGGAAATGTATTTCTAGTCCTTAGAAGAGAGATCGAGATGTAACTACATATCATGATATAATTGGAATCGATCTTGTGATTGTTATAAAAATGGGAGCCTCTACATAGATTGATATTCTATTTAGGGGAATGGTAATGATGGATTTATCTTATTGAAAATTTTCAATGATTTACCCATTGTGAATTAGTAGGACATTGAGAACAAGTATTAAAGATAATGAGACTTGTGGATAGATATGAGTTGAAATATTTAGTTGTCAACACATGTTCTAGAATAATAGTAATCAAACCATTCATAATTATTGTATGATTGGTATTTTTTAACATATATCTGACTCTTGGTCATGGGAGAAATGTATGATTATCCTGGTGTGATAAGGGAGTAAATATGTTGTGAATTAGGTTTAAATCACCATGAAAACCTAAAAAAATACCATTTTAATGAATGTCTATGAGGAGAATGTAACTTGATCTGGTGTCTGTACTGATATATTAGTTATGCCTTTAGTAGAGATAGAATCTACGATGGGACCTAGAATAGGAGATCCATATATCACTATCAATCCATTGGTAATGGGAATGAAGAAATATGTTGTTCTATAAATTGGATCTTCAAGAAAAGATTCAATACATATACAATGGAGAATTGGAAATTTTTTGGGGTGATATAGTGAGAGAGATTTACAGAACATGATGTGAATTATGAGTGGCTTCATCTCCAATTTATAACTATGTATTGAAATGGAATATGAGACTAGTCAAGGGATAAGTGATCCATGTGTCACTATATATCCCTTAAAAATTATAACCAATCCAAACATATTTCTATTAAAGGATACATTTTATATATTAGGTTAGGATAACCATGACATTATAGCTATAAAAAAATCAATAACCATTAAAATAAAAAAGGAAAGAGGACTCTCATGTAGATCAAGATCTTACAAGGGGGAGTATTTACTATTTTTAGTCACATGGAATAGACTTCTCCAAGAAGTTTATCGTCATAAAATATTTACTACTATAAATAGTTTATTATCAAACAGGATGGACTTTATGTCTTGTAGTTTTAAATAATGAAACAAGGACTCATATTCTGTTAAATTTTATAATTATACATCTAGGACCATTTCTATGAAGTTTAGAGTTATACAGAGTGGAGCTTAATCTATGTAGTTAAATTTAATATTGAATGTTCCATATGAAACTGTCATGAAACTATAAAAATTACATCTTGGGAAACCTTGAATTGGTGGTTGGATTTCTATTCTCTTTATCCATTATTATCAAGGAATAGGTCTATTAGAGTAAACCATATATATGGTGCAAGACCCTTCCAATTATGGGATGCAACTTTGACAGTTTCTTTCCAAGTATCATGGAGGTTACTAAAGCCTAGAATAGTTCCTGATGTACAAATCATCAATGGTGAAAATAACTCATGAATTATTGTATGAAATTATTTTAATAAATCACAAGGTAGTTTATGATTCATAAATTTCTCTCTTAAAGTGATTATAACTCATCTCTCTGGATCTGATATTTCTCATCTATAGTAAGATGATTGAAAATGAGAATACAAGGTGGATTAAATTTGACCTCAATATATAGGGATTCCTTAGTCTTGTATAGAATCAAATATTTTCATATTTTTAGTACAATTCATGGTATGATAATCCCATAATGAATATAATAAATTTCTAGGCCATGACTTATTATCATTATCCACTATCATCCACATTATATTATATAATGTTTAATTGAATGACACTATATATCTATTTTTCACTACATGATATTATGATGATTTGTTTTATTTGATATTGTATTTTTGGTATAGATTATTAAACTCAAAAGCATATAAATTGGTGTTATTTTCCATTAATATTTTTTGATGGACACCAAATATAGTGATGATATTTTACAACAAAAAATTAATGATAACCTCTATTTTTAATTAAATGATTTATATATCATCAAATGACATTTGGAGGAAATAAATGGTGATAAAATTACCTTGAACTACCGGAATATAATTTGGTTGATTTGGAAGCATGAAATCTATTAAACATATAGGGAATCACTATGAATATTTGTTACTGAACAATAATATCAAGGGTTGAGGAATACTGTTGCAATTTATAAAATAATAATGGAATATATTTGTTAATTAGATGTGGTACTGTATAATTATTTTAATGAAGTCTCCAAGTATCATTATTTGATGAAAGAGGATTGTTCCTAATTGTTAGATTCCATAGGTGCTCACATGGAATTATGGAACAATAGTGAAAGTATCTCTCCCCTACAATTCATATTAATTTAACTTTATCAATTCCTAATTTGTGGATCACCTTCTATGATTTTTTTTTCATTTGTAGAGAATATAATTTATTCTACAATTATGTATTTATATTTAATTGAACTAGTTTATTGGGGGAATATAATTTTAGAGATAATCAATTATATGAGAAATTCATTTGTCTATAGCATTGGTTGGTGGGAATATAGGTTCATATTGATCAAGGGTGGTATTAAAAACAATTATTTCATCCATTACAGTACTATCCAATTGATATACCACCCAATGAAGCATAATGGAAATGGATATTTATTCATTATTTAGATATTCCATGAATGTTGTTGCATTGTTTTTTGTGTCTTCTAAGGTGTTCAATGAATGTAGGATGTGAGACAGTGTCAAATATGAGGGTAATTCAACCGTTAAAACACATTCATAAATAAGAATTCAAATCATCCCTTCTTTAATGATGGTATAGTTACTATTAATTTTTATGATCATTAACATTGAATCCCCCTTGTTATTCGGTCAGAAAACTCATGTCTACCAAGAAAAATCCAATCCTATGATGAGTGATTGGTATTATTCCTTGCTATTAGTGCATCAATTATAAAACTATAATGAGTAAGGCGTAATATATTTCAATAAAGGGATGAAGGCAATCCCCAAATTAATTTAATTTATCTTTGGGGATTCCATACTTCTTCTCATTAGGATCATTCGTGCACAATCAAAGTACATCTCTTATATTTGGGAGGATTCAAGGAAGAATAATTCTTCTCCATTTGGGAGGTATAAAATCAATAGTGTATTTTCTGTGATAGGGTTATTTATGAGGGAAGATACTAATTCATTCCCTTATATTTAATTATAAGTCATGAACTATATTTAAAAGTATTAAAAAATGCATTTCCACTATTAAATGCACTTAGTTATCTTTATATGTCTGGGTAGATAGATGAGTTAATCAATATGGGTGATCAGATGAACCTCATGATATTTTATGTAATACTTCAATTTTTTTATATGATGATAAACACAAGGGGGATCTTCTAAATATCATAATATTGAGTCTTAGTGTCATACATTTTCTTGGTGAGATACTGGATACTTTCCCATTTCCCACACCATTATGCATAATAAGGAGGGATCTGAGTGTTTGTTCTAGTTTTTTCATATACTGGGTGAGAGGCTTTCTATAAACTATTTGAATCAAAACTTTTAGATAAAGAAGTTACCTATAGAGAACACTAAAGGATTTATGATAGTTTTTACCCAAGTGATAGGTGACCCCTTTCTTCATCAAGATTATAGAGGGGAAAATTTTCTATTGTGGTTTGCTATGAATCATTTGATATAGGCCAGACATCCTTTATCCCTATGAAGTAATTGAGGTGTTGAGGGAGTGATATAATGAGTATAAACATGGGTTTTTAGGATCAAATTTGAAATATGTGATATCATATCATAAAGGCGAGTGTAAAGACCCAGATTTTCCATGTTTTGTTAAATTATATGGAATTATTATGAGTGTGCAAAAAATGACGATTTTTGATTATGAGGCCTGGTGTTCCCGGAATGAATTTTTGATATTTTTTAAGGAGCGTTTAGTAAAAGCACTAGTGACATTTTCTAACTTTTGAGATGGTTCTAAGATTAAAAATATGAGGGCACTATTGAATCTGTAGCACTGAGATTCACTTAAGGGAGGCATCACTTCAACTGTAGTAGGTTGGGAGAAAAAGATATATTTTGGGACTTTTAAAAAAATAATAAAATAACAATGTTATTTTATTTCCTTTTATTTTTTTTCCTCTAAGGGAAAAGAAGTGGTGGTGGGACCAACGACTTGTCAAGACATTAAATGGATTGACTCCAAAATTATTTGTAATAGCCCCATTGGAATTATGAAGGTTCCTTAATTAATTGAACCCTATTAATTCCATGTGCATCACTCACCCTCCCCCTCTCATATTTATATGGATCATGGGGTGGAGTATTATCAAAACATCACCAAGCGACAAATTTCTGATAAAGTAATACAACTCCAACCACTTGGAGGATGGGGCCGGTTCCTGCGAGCGGTGATGATGGCGACCGAATCAAGAACAGAAGAACAGTGATTGAGTGGCATCATTGGAAGCTTGTTGCAGGAATGAATAATTCCCACTAGACCTCAAACACGGATGTTCTCCAATGATCTTGAGCTAGGGATATATCTTCTTTTAATTTCAAGAGGTTTCTGAATCATTACTACCCTCTTGCTATCAAGCGAACGCAGACAGGGGCAAGCATCGCACTGTTGAAGGAGACCATGACTCGGAAGTCGCGACAGAGGGCCGTGATCCGAAGCAGGTCCCACGTGTGACCTAGTAGTTCCAATAGGTTCCATCACTCCCCCTTACGAATAGGGGAGACCTCTCCCCCCATGCCAGCTCGGGATGACCCTACTCCAGCAAGCCACGCCTGTAGCAGTCACGCCCCTTCGCGGGCTGGACCATGCAAGTACCATCGGGCTGCACCGCTCCTTGTGTCGAGCCGCCCCAACCAGGTGGACCTGGATAGTTTTCATCCCAGTGGGGCCAGGAAACCATGAAACAGCCTAGCCGGGTTGGACCCAGATTAGGTCGGGCTGGACCCGGACCCTTCTAGGCCCAATTGTTCTAAAACATCCTTAACATGAAATTCCAGCATCCTTTTGATGATCCGACTATGGCTCTGGGACCCTTGTAGTGAGACAGTCCTTTTGGTGTACTCCACTTTATTTTTGGAGAATGTTGGACTATGATCAGGATGGATCAGACCAAAATCTAATCAGGCCCTCAGAACTAAAATGCTTATAAGGGACAGACCGGGCGTCCGACTAATGCGTCATCTATCGTATTGGAACCCTTAAAACATGGAGGTCCTTTAGGATACCTTTTCATGGAGATTCGTGGAGGTTGAGGTACAACCGATGGCTTGAGGAGTAGATCCTTCTAGAATCTAGCGTACTATGGGCAGGAATCCAGTGGCTGGTAGTGATGCAGAGGTTGGAGACAGATCACAAAGAAGATAGTACGTAGCGATCTTGTGTGGATAAACACCAATCCTGTGTGGGTTAGATCTTATGTGGGTCAGCACTCAGAGATCCTATGTGGGTCATCACATACCAATCCAATGTGAGTCAGATCCTGTGTGGGTCTGCGGGGGTTAGTACCTTTCGATCCTGTGTGGGTCCGACTCCGTATGGTCAGTAGTAGATCCTCTCGATAGAATCAGATGATCTTTAATTATGACTAATCATCTGTACTTCTGTACTTATACCAATTGTGAGTTGGGTCTTTACCTTTGTGGTACTTTAACCTTCATGGTGTCACTTTTAGGGTGTTACCTTTGTTGTACTTTTACATTCATGGTGTTACCTTTGTGGTACTTTTACGTTCACAATGTTACCTTCATGGTGTTACCTTTATGGTACTTTAACCTTTGTGGTGTTACCTTCACGGGGTTTCCATTGTGGTATTCATCCTTTGTGGATCATTCGTTCCAATGGCTTAAAATTTGGAGTCTTAAGTTTACTCATGAATGAGATGAGTATCTTTGGATAAATTAGGTATATATATGGGCGTATACCCAAGCAGAGTTTATGACTAATTTGTGCTTTGTGATTGATGTTTTTTTATGGGTTTTACTTTTTGGAACTCAGGGATACCTTTGGGGGTCTCGAGGTTCCTACTCAGTATTGTTATACTCACCCCTGCACGGGCTATACCCCCACCTTGCTATGTCTTATGTATATGATAGACAACGTTGACCGAGGTTGAGGGAGTCGTGACTAGATGGTGCTAAGAGGTGGACCATTTGACACAATGTAACATAGTGTTTACAGATCTTGAGATGTACATACACATCTGGTTAGATCCTTGGTGGATGATCCAAGAGCTGTTTTCTCTTTTCAGTTGTTCTTATACTTTTCAGTTGGGCTTGTATTTTGACCCCTTTACTTTCTGTACACTTTACACTACATAAGTTTACTTTATAGTTTCTTCTTGTTGTACTCTTAGAATGAGTTTTTGTATATGTTTATATGAAATACCTTCTTGTTATAGGTATATGCCTTTATGGGTCTTTTGGGAATCCCCTGGCCTATAAAAAGCGGTCTTTGGGCAGTCACGGCACCAGCCCCAAGGGATGGGTCGTGAAAAAGTGGAATCAGAGGAGTCAGTTCTACCGAAGAAGTAGGACTCTGTTATTTTAATTGTGGTAATACTGTTGTGTGTCATGAGTGTGGTTTTATGTTTGGGGAATCTAGTGTTAATGCAGCGGCTGACGTATCCATACACCGGGACCCTGAATTCTGTTTTCTAACTCAGTGCACAAAAGCACTGATTTCGTGTGTTTTGGAAAGTTTTTCTTTGATATCATTGAGTTAGCTCACCAGGTATAACTTTTGAACATGGAGAACCTGTTTTATTTAATGATGACACTACATAAATAGCCAGCTATAATTCCTGAGAGAGAACACGATGAAGGACCACCGAGCGACGAAGCTTTGGTGCAGGGCCCTCTTACGGCGATAGTACCATCAGGTGGTGCACCCGTAGCAGCACCACCCATTCGACAGTTGATGCCACCAGCCCCACTGGTAGAGGGTGAACTCCAAATGAGAATGTTGCATGAGTTCCTGGGGCAGATACCTCCTTGGTTCCAATGTGAGACAAATTCACAGGTGGCTAAGGTCTGGCTGGAGGCTGTGGCTAGAGTTTTTCGCTTAGTTGGGACACCGACTGATTTGATGGGGATCCTAACTACCAGTCATTTACAGGGAGCAGCTGGGAGATGGTGGAGTCTGACACTCTAGTTACAAGATGAGGATACCCTCATGTGGGTGGACTTCAAGGGCCTTTTTTGGGTAGAGTTCTTCCTAGTGACTATATGCTCAGTGTGTATATAGAAGCTGCTGCACTTACAGTAGAGCAACATGTCTGTGGCCGAGTACTCGGAAAGGTTCACTGATCTCTCCTGCTACTCCACTGACATGGTATGCGACCATTTCTTTTTGGCCCAGATCATTGGGTAGGGTCTCTGATGGGAGATCATATCATCGATTATATCACTCAGAATTCCAACTCATGCTGGGGTGCTTGAGCGATCACTTTTTGTGTAGAGCATCATAGTGAGTAGGCACCGATAAGGGGAGCCCCCACCAAATGTCAGGTATCAAATCAATCCATAGTAGGCAGTATATGGATGACGCAGGGGCCCAAGAGTGCCAGACCTTCTTGTGGACAAGCTCGGGATACATGGTCAGTGGTGAGGGGCTCACTGGATAGATGAGGATATACGAGGAACAAGTAGTGCTACTTGTGCTGTGGGTAGGGGAACATGGCTCGTGACTGCCCAAAAAACCGTACAGATGACCATATAACGGTCGAGGGGCTGCTGAGGCAGAGGCAAAGGTTCGAGCTAGGAGTTTTAATGGGTGGAATATGTGGTAGAAGAGTTGACCGTACAACAGGCGGTGGGTGGCAATTCGATGTTCTACCACCACCACCTCCAGGTTTTCCACCCCGACGATCTGGAGTAGGTGGAAAGGGATGAGAACATCTCTAGGAAGTTGAGGTCTATGACCATGATGCTCCAGAGATGAGTAGAGGTATGATCTGTGTCAACTCCAACCTTGGTGGAGTACTTATAGACACAAGTTCCAGTCACTATTTTTATAAGGACCCAAACTTAATCAATGCATAATCTTGAATTAAATGAATAGTTCACATTGATTATCCTTTCGGGTTTAGAGTTTTAGAGATTTAGGTCATTACTATTACATTTCATCTCAAAAATTACAAAGTAGAAACTTCTACTCAGTTTCCATTTTTTCATAAAATATAAAATCCTGAAGAAAATGAGACATGTCTAGTTAAATGTTTTAGATACCATGAATTTTCCTTGATCCCATCCTTGACCCTATTCCATTTTATGTCCTTTGAAAAACGTTTCCAAAACATGGGATGAGCACAAAAATATCATTAAGGGATACACAAATAAGGAAAACTGTTAGTGTTTTTCCAAACAACAAGTAAAACATGAATACTTTATCATAAGTAATACTTTTCACCTTTACGAAGTAGTAAATACTCTTCATTGAATAAAAGAAAAATTCTTACCATTTTGTAACAAAAAATTACCAGAAAACCTATATAAAGAAAAAATAACATATGAAGGTAACTTGGGACATAAACATACAAAAATGGAATAACCATACAGTCATCTTTCACACATATCACTAAATGGAATAGCCACATGGCCGACTTCCATACCCAATGCATTGGGGGTTATAACATAACCACACATCATGGTTTATCATGGCACCACCCGTCATATGGTGTATCTTGTCCGTTAAATGTATGAGTATGATCATAACACATAAAATTTTGAAAATATAAATATTTCCCTAAAAAAATTTCATTGTAAATCACAAGAAATAATTTCAAGATATTGAAATAATCAATCCATTTTCATAATCCATTTAAAAAGATATTTTTGAATAAAAGTGTCCTATACCACTTTGAATATTTTAATGGAATTATAATTTTCAAACCTCAATGTCCATATAAAGAAATACTCAAAATTATATTTGAAACATGGACATTAAAGATAAATATTTAGAATAACAAATCTTTAAAACATTTAAAAGGATATTTTAGTTAAAGATCTTTTAACAAAATGGGAGACTCTTGAATACAAATAATTGAGGAATAAAATTTAATTCGAAATTTATAATATCATGAGAATTAAGGGATTCATTAAATAATATGAAAAATACTGTACATACACCATATAAGTGTGAATTGGTTCATAACAACAATTAAGTCTGAATGGAAATGTAAATTGAGATGAAATCCCTTATAAAGATGGTATCCTTAAATTAAGGATAAATAAATCACATAATTATGTGTAAAAAATATAAATACACCCAATATAAGGGGGTATTATTTTTAAAACAATAATAGGTCATTCACACATATTCATAGGACGCCATATTAAAGAAGTACAAGTTTAACCGAAAGAATTGAAATTGGGTTAAGAATTTCCCATGAAAAAATTCGACAGCCTAACAACATCACATTAACATTTAGAAAATGAGTTGATGACATAAAAAGGGTATCTAGTAACTTGTAAATAAAATTTACATCCATATGGATATAGAAGAACATATTCCAACTTAATAAGATGTAAATTAGAAGACATAACGAAAATAAGTCTTTTAAAAAGAGGAGGGTGAAAGGTTCCCTTAACGATTTGGTAACTTAAAAAACATATGTCACATGATAGAAAGATCATTCAATTGAGATGTAAATACTCATAAATTAATGTATATTACAAAAAGAGTAATATAATGGGCAGTACATACACAACACAATGGGAAATAGTGGAAAATATTGCATGAATCTCATGGGAATAAAAAGTGAGATGAAACCCTTTACCACGTTGTATTAAAATGAGTTGTATGAAAAAAGATTAATAACCACCAAATGAATCACCTAATACCTTTAATATAATTATAATTATTATAATATATATCAAATGGCAGCAAAAAATACACCACATACAATGAATAAGTGGCGAACAATGGAAATCTCATGAAAGTAAAAGTGAGATAAGAAATCTCCATACCTCATTGTCCAACTTGACCCGTTCATTCATTAATCTCTTGAATAAAAAACTAATGTTAATTTAAAATTGATTAAGAACATTTTTAGAGTTTATTATTCCTTTTATATCAATTATTACCATGTTATAAACATTATGTATTCATTTATGTTAATAATCATTGTTTTGTCGATATTTGGTACTTGAGTAAAAAATGAACTTCTTATAATTACAAATTGTTTCTGTGGTCAAACATACATTATCTCAAGAATGATATTAATGATGTATATATCATATATGTCATATATATCCAGTATATATATGTATTTATAATAGTACATAACTTTTAGAGACATGAAATGAAATGCACCATTCATTGAGATGGTATGTCATATGTACGCATGAACGCTGCTTTCATTTCTATTTCTTATTTTAATGGAATTAAAACATAATGATACATAGGTATATTATAATTATAGTATAATATAATATTTAATATCATTAACTCTATCCTTTATACTTCCCACGTATGGCATGAATGAGTCATATCACTTTGAGTGGGCGGTAGTCCGACCTTCCTCAAATGAAATTATCATGTTACCCATAATGGAAACCATAATGTTATGCTATAAATAAAAAATACAGAAGAATAAAGAAAAAATAAACACAATATATATCATATTTAAATTCAGTTCCATCTTAATGGCCACCATGATAGGCAGTTGGAGATAATCAAACCCTCAATGTTTCGTGAGGCGTTAGTTTTCCATCCACAAAAACAGTATGTTTGTCACCCATTAGATGGAGGTGTGTGTAAGTTTAGTTTTAATCCTTCTCATAAAAACATCCTAGTATAATGGGGATGCTGGTGTTTTTATAAAATAAAGGAATAAAAAGATATTATGGGGTTGTAGAAGTAAAATAAAACAAAATAAAACAAAAGAATTTAAGAGAAACCATTACCTTTAATTTGGGTAAATTCCTTTGGATTGAACCAAAAGGACTTCTTAAAGTTCCATATGCGTAAGGTAACTCTTATAGGAAGAGGAGAGAGATGTAGAGAGATTAATTGGTTAGAGGTTGGACGATCCAAGGGGCTTGATAGGTGTGAGGAATGGGTTATAAGTGGTGTCCTTTTATAAGGGGGAGGAGGGGCTCTTTAAGAAAGTTTGAAACATTTATTTTATTATAAACTTACTCAGTTCAAAAAGGTCCAAAAATCATTATAGTCAATGCTAAGATTTCTCATGGTGGAAATAAAAGCATCAAAAAATAATTTGATAGGTTTTGGATATTATTTTAATATTTATAATCTTATTTATTGAAATCATTTATTAATGAGGTAAATACAACATCATTATTGTGTCATAAATAATTTAATTTATTTGATGTCTAAAAATTATAAAAAAATAATATTATTTATGAATTATTTTTAGTTTATTAATGAATATTTATAGTTGTAAATATAATATATATAAACCCATGTAAAAATTTATTTACTAAAAGATTTTTATTTTTTTAATTTTTGCCTTTACTTTAAATTAATTAATCTAAAATGCCATTATCACTCTTAAGTGCCTCCATGGGGTTCCCAAATCGACCCAATGATATCCATGGTCGGCCATGACCCAGTAAATAAGGGTAGGAAAATTGTTAATGTAATTTTATATTATTATAATATTCTTTTTACCATGAATTACCCTATTTACCTTTAACCGTGGTAAATAAAAGTCAAAAGTTAGTATTCACCAAAAATTATTTTCATCTTATTGAACCAAATTTTTCTTACTAATAACAAACATGTAAGTCTGATTTTCGAAATAAATTCACAGAATCGGTAGAATTTCATTTAAATGAATAAGATAGTTTTTGAACTACTACTAGGTGGTTTCACAATTAATCAAAAATTGAAATTTTTCAGAAAAATACCAAAAATTCAAACTAAGATATATTTGATATTCAAAATTCAAAAATGATATCTATTTGAACCAATTAAAAAAATTAGATTTGGATTAATTAATTTAAAATTAATTCCTGTTGATAAAACAAAAAGCGTGTTTTTAAGAAATAATAACTATCAAAAGATTGACACTTGTTTATGTCCAATTTCAAAGTGAAATTAATTCCAATGAAGAAAATTGGATTAAATGGTAAAAATATAATTTAATTAAACTCTAAAACCAATTAAAATGATCTCCTACACATATAAATAAATTATATTAAAAGGCAACATTGAATTAAAATACAGTATTTATCACTATTCATTTAAAAGTAATCTTTATAAAAAACATACCAAAAATTTACCCAAAGTGAATTTTGATATTCTGATTATTAAAAAGAATTTTATATTTTAAAATACATCATATAAAATTTTCCACAACTATATTTAAAGAGGGTTCTCCATTAAAAGGTGGTAAATCGGCCTTTTAAAGAATATTAGATTATTTTGCTTAAAATTTGATTCATTCACAATTTAAGATACTAACTTTTATTGGATAAATGTACAAACATTTTACAAACACATATAATAATATTTTAGTTAGTTCTATCCATTCCCGCCAATACATTGACTATGCCTTAACTACACTTTAGAATAATAATATTATATTATCTGTTTGCAACATATGATTTCAAAGAAACCCGTTGTTGCGTATCGGGTACGCCATCAAACATGGAATCCCCTTTAAATTAAAATTAATATTTAATCCAAACAATATTAGTAAATATGAAAAGGTTAAGTTCTTTACTTACCTGGGATGTTACATCCTTCCCACCTTTTGGAAATTGTGTCCTCACAATTTTAAAAAAGGGATTAGAAGCATCATTTTAAGTCCCACATTGGAAAAAGAGTCAATAAAACTATCACATATAAGAAAAAAAACACAAAGTTTACATGAGATTACTCATACTAGGATTCCTTATAGGAAAACATGGAGATATAAGAGAAAACAAACCATCAAGCTCAGATGGAGGGTGATAGAAATCATGATTAAGAGAAAGTTAACCAACAGAAAATCACAAACTTATGATGTGTTAAGCGGTATTTGATTACCCAGTATGAAACATAAAATAACAACGATTATTTTTTTAAGTTATTTTTCATAATTTGAAGAATTAATTTACTACATAGAGTAAGAAAATAAGAAAATATACTTACCTTCAAGTAGAGTTTCATCCTTTAAAAAGTTTTTACAAAAAACTAACCTTTTCTCGAAATGAAGAGCATTCAAAAAGACTTAGTCACATCAAAATCACAAGAATGAACTTCTATAGAATCACATAATCCAAAAAAAGATATATATTTATCTTGTCGTTATACATTAACCAAAACCAAAAAATGGATAGTACGAGATCATAGATTCCCCAAAAAGGATAATCCTTTATAAAAAGAAGTACTACTCTTAATCTCCAAAATTCAACAAAAAGTTCCCAAAGTTCAATAAAGTCCATTCAATATACTATTGTCCTTAAATTTTTTCAAAATAACCCAAACTAATATTGTAACCCAAAACTCAGAAGGATTTAGTCGCATAGTCTTCCACTGTAAATCTTTACATTTATCTCCAAATAAGAATCGACTACTCTTAAAGTCTCATACTGAAGTGTAATTAACCAAATCACATATTCTCTATGATAGGTTAATCATTTACATAAAAAACCCAAATCACCATATATCCATAATTAAACATAGATTATCCCCAAATAAAATTCCACCATTACTCATCAAAAGAAAAGATAATTATTTCTTGAATAACATTTTCATATATCAAACTTTAGGGTTACACATACTATAAAAATCCTTCCAATATAATCCCATGAACAAAATAGCCTTAATACTTTTAAGTATTTCATCATATTAAAATCTACAATAACTCTTGAATTCCTTATA
The DNA here is from genome assembly GCA_963277665.1 of Viscum album. Classification (NCBI taxonomy): domain Eukaryota; kingdom Viridiplantae; phylum Streptophyta; class Magnoliopsida; order Santalales; family Viscaceae; genus Viscum; species Viscum album. Next base: position 1,839,053,587 of record OY728161.1, read on the forward strand.
TGTAGACTTCTTACTTATTCAACATTCTTGATAATCTATTAAACATTCATTACCAACTTATTATGAAATAATTATTTCCAAAAAAAATCATGAATCATATGATAAGATTCAATAATGTCAAAACATAGGTTAAGAAATAATCTCAACCTTTCACTGGTCTTTATCAGTTTCTTCAACCTTAATTGGAATTGAATTAGGTATTGGAAAACATATATTTATACGATCCTGGTGATCCCATTCTCAAAAAATCATAGTTGGACATCTGTTTGTATAATGACCATGCACACCACATTTAAAACATTAAATTTATCCCCCAGAAAAAACTTCTTTACCTTTCCTAGAGTTAACTGGATGCTTCCTTTTTCCATGGCAGCATATTGCTTTATGACCTTCATTCCCACATCTATAGCATCTTCCCGTCCCTTTGAAGCATTTTCTTAGGTTTTTTTTTCCAAATCCTTGAAAAATAGGTTTTTGAACATACATACCTTTATGATTATTACCTGAACATCCATAGAGATTTGTTTCTCGCATATACGATGCCTTATAAAAATCACCAAGGTTCAGGTTTTCAATCATGACTCCAGATTGATGGTTGAGAAGAACCAAAAGAGTCTTCATTATGGTCCCATTTCATTTTGTTTCTCATTCAGAAAACCATCTGAGTTTTCTTCACATACCTAGTTACTTTGGTGCCTTCTAGATCCAACCATTTATTAAAGCCAAAAAGGTCAGTGTGAGTATATAATCATATAATATCTTATCATGAGGGTAAATACTAATATATACTTATTCAGGTTATATTAAACTCATTCAAAATAACTACGAATCTTTATAATATGTTAACCATTTTGGTTATATCACTTATTCTTAGATAACACCATAACTTATAATGTTACCTAAACTGATCTCTAGTACCATCTATAAGGACCCGACTTTAAGCATTGCATAATCTTGAATTAAATGTATAATTCACATTTAGGATATTTTCAGGTTTAGGGTTTTAGAGAGTTAGGTCATTACTATTACATATCTTCTTAAAAATTACAAAGTAGACACTTTCACTCTGTTTCCATTTTTTTATAAAATAAATACTCTTGAAGAAATTGAGACATGTTTAGTTCCATCTTTTAGATTGCATGAATTTTCCTTGATCCCATCTTTGACCCGATTCCACTTTATGTCCTGTAAAAACATTTGAAAAACATGGGATGAGCATAAAAAGCTCAGTAAGGGATACACAATGAATGAAAACAATTAGTTTTTTTCAAAATAACATGTAAACCATGTATACTTTATCATAAGTAATACTTTTCACCTTTACAAAGTAGTAAATACTCTTCATTGAATAAATGATCAATACTTACCATTTTGTAACCAAAAGATTACCATAAAACCCATATAAAAAACACATAAAATATAAAGGTAGATTGTGAAATAAACATACTTAATTGGAATAACCATATGGTTGACTTCCACACATATCACTAAATGGAATAGCCATACGGCCAACTTCTATACCGAATGCGTTGGAGGTTATAACGTAATCACCCATCCTGGTTTATCATGACACCACCCGTCACATGGTTTATCACGTTACCACCCATAAAATTTCCAAGAAACATTAACACATTAAATAATTCAAATATCAACATTTCACTAATAACATTTCATTTTCAATCACAAGAAGTATTTCCAGATATTGAAATAATCAATCCATTTTCATAAACCATTTAAAAGGCGATTTTTGAATCAAAGAGTCCCATACCACTTTGAATATTTTAATGTAATTATAATTTTAAAACATTAATATCCATATAAATAAATAATCAAAACCTTTTTTAAAAAATGGACATTAAAGATTCATATTTAGAATAATAAATCATTAAAACATTTAAAAAGATATTTCTGTTGAAAAGTTTTTAACAAAATGAGAGACTCTTGAATAAAAATAATTGAGAAATAACATTCAATAATAACTTTATAATATAATGAGAATAAAGTTATTCAAGATATAATATGAAAAATGATAGAATATACACCATATAAGAGTGAATTGGTGCATAACAACAATGAAGTCTCAATGGAAATGTAAATTAAGATGAAATCCCTTATAAATACAGTATCCTTAAATTAAGGATAAATAAATCACATAATTATGTGTGAAAAATATAAATACACCCAATATAAGTGGATAGTAAGTGTTAAAAAATAATAGGTCATTCACACATATTCATAGGATGAAATATTCCTGAAGTACAAGTTTAACCCAACGAATTGATATTGGGCCATGAAGTTCCCATGCAAAAAATCGACTGCCTAACGACACCACATTAAAATTAAGAAAATTAGTTAATGAGATAAAAAGGGTATATAATCACTTGGAACTAAAATTTACATCAATAATGATATATAAGAACATATCCTCAGTTAATAAGATGTAAATTAAAAGACATATCAAAAATAATTCTTTTAAAAAGAGGAGGGTGAATGGTTCCCTTACCAATTTGGAAACTTACAAAACATAAGCCACAGGAAAGAAGGATCATACAATGAAGATATAAATAATAATAAATGAAATTATATTACACAAAGATTACAATCATGGGTAGTAAATACACCACATAATGGGAAATAGTGGCAAATATAGAATGAATCTCACAGGAATAAAAAGTGGGATGAAACCCTTTACCACGTTGTAATCAACAGATTTGTATGACCAAAATTTAATAACCAACAAATGAATCACAGAATACCATGAATATAATTCAAATCATAATAATATATATCAATTGGAAATACACAATACACCACATAAAATTAATAAGTGGCGAAGAATGGAAATATCACGGAATTAAAAGTGAGATAAGAAATCTCCTTGCCTCGTTGTCTGACTTGACCCATTCGTTCATTAATCTCCCTAATAATAAAATATAGTTAATTTATACTTTATTAAGAACCTTTTTAATTTTTATTATTATATTTATGTCAGTTATTCCCACATTATCAACATTATTTAATCATTTAAGTTAATAATGGTCGTTTTGTCAATATTTGTTACTTGAGTAAAAAATTAACTTCTTATAATTACAAATTGTTCATGTGGTCAAACATCAATTATCTCCCGAATTATATTCATGATGTAGATATAAAATATATCATATATATCCAATTTATCTGTGTACGTATAATAGTATATAACATTTGGAGATAAGAAATGAAATGCACCGTTCATGGAGATGGTAAGCCATACATACACATGAACGCTTCTTTCATTTCTACTTCTTATTTTAATGAAATTAAAACATAATGATACATAGGTATATTATATATCTAGTATAATATCATATATAATATCATTAAATCTATCCTTTATACATCCCATCTATGGAATGAAAGAGTAATATCACTTTGCGGGGGTGGTAGTCCGTACTTCCTCAAATGAAATTATCATGTTTACCCATAATGGAAAACATAAAGGTATGATATAAATGATAAATACCAAAGTATAAATAAAAATAAACATAATATATATCATATATAAATTCTATTCCATCTTAATGGCCACCATGATAGGTGGTAGGAGATAATCGAACGATCATCATTTCGTGAGGCGTTAGTTTTTCATCCACAAAAACAGTATGTTATTCACCCATTAGATGGAGGTGTGTCTATGTGTAGTTCTAATACTTCTCATAAAAACATACTAGTATATTTATTATACTGGTTTTGTTATAAAATAAAGTAATAAAAAGAGTTTATGGAGTTGTATAAGTAAAATAAAACAAAATAAAACAAAATAATTTAAGAGAAACTGGTACCTTTAATTTGGGTAACTTCCTTTGGTTTGAACCAAAAGAACTTTTTAAAGTTACTTCTTCCTATGGTAAGGCTTCTAGGAAGAGGATAGGGGTGTAGGGAGATTAATTAGGAAAATTTTGGATGATCCAAGTGGTTTGAGACGTGTAAGGAATGGTTTATAAGTGGTGTCCTTTTATAAGGGGGAGGAGGGGCTCTTTAAGAATGTTTGAAATAATTATTTTATTATAAACTTATATTCTGTTTTAAAAGTTCCAAAAATCATTATAGTTGATTAAACGTTGACTCATGGTCAAAATAAAATCATCCAGTAAGAATTGGACAGGTTTTGGATACTATTTTAATATTTATAATCTTATTTATTTAAATCATTTATTAATGAGGTGAATATTCCATCATCATTATGTCATAAATAATTTAATTTATTTGATATCTAAAAAATATAAAAAAATAATATGATGTAGGAAATATTTTTATATTTACAATTAATATTTATAGTAGAAAATATAATCTATATAACCCCATGTAAAAATTGATTTACTAAAATCTTTCTCATTATGTCATTTTGTCTTTACATTAAATTAATTATTCTAAAATGTCATTATCACTCTTAAGTGGCTCCATGGGGTCCCCAAATCAACCTAAGGATTCCCATGGTAGGCTCTGACTGATAAAATAAGGTTAGAACAAGTGTTAAGTTAATTTTTTATTATTATAATATTCTTTTTACATTGAATTACCCTATTTATCTTTAACTGCGGTAAATAAAAGTCAAAAGTTACTATTAAAAAAAATAGTTTCATCTTATTGAACCTAATTTTACTTAATAATAACAACCATGTATGTCATATTTACTAAATTTAAAACATATAAGTGGTAAAATTTTATTTAAATGAAAAATTTAGTTTTTGAACTACTATTAAGTGGTTTCACAATTCATCAAAAATTGAAATTTTTCCGAAAAAAACCAAAAATTCAGCCTAAGATATATTTGATATTAAAAATTCAAAAATTATGTCTATTTTACCACATTAAAAACATAGATTCTGGATTAATTAATTTAAAATTAATTCCTGTTGTTAAAACAAAAAGCATGTTTTTAAGAAATAATCACCATCAAAAGATTGACACTTGTTTATGTCTAATTTTAAAGTGAAATTAATTTCAATGACCAAAATTGGATTAAATGGTAAAAATATAATTTAATTACACTTTAAAACTAATTAAAAATATAATCTAACCATATAAATAAATTAAATTAAAAGGAATTTTTGAATTAAAATATAGTATTGTACACTATTCATAAAATAATAAACTTTATCAGAAAAAATACCAGAAATTTTCCAAAAGTAAATTTTGATATCCTTATTATAAAGAAGAATTTTATTTTTTCAAATAGATCATATAAAATTGACCACAACTAGATTTAACAAGGGTTCTCCATTAAAAGGTGGTAAATCGACCTTTGAAAGAATATTAGATTGTTTGTGCTTAAAATTCGAGTCATTCACATTTTATGACACTATATTTTATTGAATAAAAGTAAAAAAATTTAACAAACATATATAATCATATTTTAATTAGTTCTATCCATTCCCACCAATATAATGACAATGGGTTATCTACCATTAAAAATAATAATCTTATATTTTTAGTGTGCAACATAAGATTTCAAAGAAACCTGTTGTTGTGTATTGGGTACACCATCAAACATAACATCACATTTAATGTAAAATTATCATTTAATCCAAAAAAATAATAGTAAATATGAAAATTTCATGGTCTTTATTTACCTGGGATGTTACACTTTTATTTCCACAACCCTTGTTCGGAGGTCGGAGATTCCGGAGGAGCCATTATCTTGATCCTTGCGATTAAAGACTCCTAAAGGAGAAGATTTGATTATTACACACTGAATCTATTGGTGTGAGCTTACTCTAGGAGGTGAGAGCTTCATCTGGGATCTTCTAGCAGTGGTGTCGAGGCCTTGCGACGTCATCTTGGGTATGGGTTATTTATCCACAGTCCATGCTCAGATTGAATGTATTATGGGTAATGTGCGGTGTGTCCATGAAGATGGGACTAGGTTTTCATTCACCGGTGAGAATGGAATATTTGCAACACAAGATGGACTTACCTGGAGAAGGGCGCAACCTATCACAAATCAGTTGGCTAGCCTTACCCTTAGAGCAGTTGATGTTGAGAGACAGAGCTATCATGTAGTGGTGGACCAGTATGTCGATGTCTTCCCTGATGATGTTCTAGGACTCCCTCATCATAGATAGGTGGAATTTTACATTGACTTGTTACCAGGGACAACACCGATATCAACACCAGCATATCAGATGGATCTTGTGGAGATTCTTGAGTTACATGTACAATTAGAATACTTTCAGATGAAGAGGTTCATAAGGACCTTTGTTTCTCAATGGGTAGCTTTGATTTTGTTCTACAAGAAGGAAGAGGGGATTTTGAGACTTTGTGAGTGTAACACCCCAAGATTCCACAGTACGCTTCTCTTTGAATAGTATAGTAACGTGTGTTGTAGGCAACTTCGAGTTCTAACACACACCACAACCAATCAAACTAGTCGCTATGAATAGTAATACCTAATTTTTGAAATTTTATAAATTTTATCTCTCAAAATGGACTGCATTTTTGGATTCGGAATATCGAATTTAGCCTAGGGTGAAATTTTGGTACTTTTCGGATAACTTTTATATTTTGATGAATAGTGAAAATTACTAAATTTTAATTAGAAACAACTTTTTTAATCTAAATAATTAATAGTGATAAATTATGAATTTGAGTGGTTTTAATGTATATTTAGAATATATTTTTTCCATTTATTATAATTTTGGTCATTGGACATAAAATCACAATTAAACCGGACATAAACAAGTGTCAATCTTTTGATTGTTATTATATCTTAAAAACACGCTTTTTGTTTTGACAATGGTATTAATTTTAAATTAATTTCTTCCACTTATGTGTTTTGAATTTGGAAAAATAGATTCCATATTTGGAATTAGGATGTCCAAATTGTGTAAATAGGTAACATTTATTTTTAGACATTTTTGAATAATTACTTCGGTAAATATTTTATTTAACATGGTTAAAGGGTAAATCTGGCAAGTAAGGGTAAACAATAATATTATAATAATAATAAATTTCCCTAAAACGTGTCCTAACCTTATTGGTGGATACATGTCCGACCACGTGCATCTTTGGGTCTATTTTGGGACCCCATGGAGCCACTTGTAGGTGATAGAGACACTTTATATTAATTAAGTCAAAGTAAATACAAAAATGCCATAAGCTTATATCTTTTAACAAAACAATTTTTACATAGGGTTATATATGTTATATTTTCGATTATAAATTATCATTAGAAATATAAAATTATTTCCTACATAATGGTATTTTATTTAAAATTTTTAGACCCTAAAAAAGTAAAAATATATATTACACAATAATGATGCAGTATTTTCCTAATTAATGAAAGAATCAAATAATTGGTATTATAAATGTTAAAATGAATATAATTTGAAAGTTTTTATGACATAAACTAATTTTATTTGTTAATATGACATGTTAGGATTGCTTAAATGAATTTTTTTTGAATAAATAATGTTTTTAGGACTTTAACAAAAATCAATTATTGAGTAGTGTCAAAATTGACATAAATGAGTTTTTAAAACAAATATTATATTATTAATTTATATTCTATTCCTAAAAATCTAAGGTTCAGCCAAATGCCTCATATCATTATTGTTATATCATTAATTTTCCACTTTGGGGTTCTTTGATGTATATAGTATGTTTATTAACTATATATTATAAAAATACAAAGTGACATTGTAAGTGTCAAACTAATTAACTAAGAGTAAAAACTAAAATATAAGGTTAATATAATGACCCAAACCTGTCTAAAATCTATTGGTTGAAAGGATTACAAACCATCCCCACCTTAGACGTTGAATAATACACTTTAGAGCCATTAAAAACCGAATATGAGTTTATTATAAAATAATACTTTATGTTTTTCCTAAAGAGCCCCTCACCCCTCTTATAAAAGGGAACTCCCCATTCTCATTATTTCACACCTTAAAAGCCATTTGGCTCGACCAAACTCTACCCAAATATCCTCCCAACATCCCTCACTTCATCTTAGAGGCCTTATTTTGATCATAAAGCCAACCTAAGGATCCCTTTTGATCAAATCAAAAGGAAGAACCCGAAGAAGAGGTAACGTCTTCACCACTCTCTTTAAAGTTCCTTTCTTCTTCAACTTCTTCATTCCTAGTTATTTCCATTATAAAATAATAACTTCAGTATCTTCTGTATAATTTGATGTTATTATAATTATGGAAAAAACAAATTCATTATTCTATCCATCCCTTGAATGACATGTCACCATACGTGCGTACGTACGACCTACCATCTCCACGTTGTGGTGTAATTGTTGTTCAATATATTATTATTTATATGGTTATAATAATGAGGTATAATTCATGTAAATAGTAAATATAACATTATAATGATTCTGTATATATGATATAACATCCAATTATATATTATTTTAATATCAAAATAATGATATTGTCGCTCGTGCGTACGTACGGACTACTGTCTCCATGAACGCGATGAGATTTATTCCCCATCGTATCCATGCAATTATAATTCTCATTTGATGATTAAAAATAATGTTTAAGAACTTGATATTATTCAGGATATGAATAAGATACAACCTATCCAAAATAAAAATGACATATGTCACAAAACATATAAAAGAAAACGAGTATGTTAACACCCGAAACGATGATAATACTAAGATATTATCAACAAAGCAATGTTAAAATATCATATAAGATATCATATTAAAGTATATGATTCTTGTATAATTTAATAACAATTAGTTCACCATTATACAGGAGGTTAACCTACCCTCAACCAATGAAAAGTACAGGTTAAGGGGTTTTCATCTCACTCCTTATTCCCATGAGATTCATGCCATATTGCCACTATTACCTTTTGTGTGGTGTAAGTACTGCCCATAATTGTATTCTTTGGGTAATACACTTTAATTTATGTGTATTTTCATATTCATTTTATGATACCTCTTTCATGGGGTGTATGTTTTGTAAGTTACCAAATTTGTAAGGGTTTATTTCACAATCTTTTCATTATCCGTGGTTGTTTATACGTAATTATCTACTGGGACCTCCTTATCATCCACATACATGTTTCTTAAAAATGTATTTCAAATAATTCTTAATATTTTATAGAATATGGCTTAAAGCCATTTATACCCTTATTGAAATTTTATAAGAAGTTTATAAAGGAATCATTCCGTCATTTTCCAAACAAGTTACTTTTTTACCTTTTCGACCAAACTATGGTAAGAATGTTTTTTTAACTTATACGGAAGGTGAAGTTATTCTCCGTCATTATTACACCTTTGAAGCTTCCCTTACATGCTTATAAGTATATTTTCAAAATAAAGGATTTCTTTTATAATTATGTTATTTTTAAATGATTTCAAAAAAGATATATTTTTCTCAAATATATGAAAATCCAGTGAAAATGTATACGTATTTAACGCAAAATTAAAAATGTTTTCAGAAAACTCGACTTTTGAGTGTGGTAGAATGTAAGGGATTGGTCATGGACCCATCATGGCCTGTAATTAGTCGAGCAGTCTCAGAATTATTTATTTTCTTTTTAGAAGCTTGCATAATATTTTCAGAAAAACACTAGAGTATATTTGAGCAATTTTATATGTAAGTATCATCTAAAAAAATCGCATTAGTAGGTCTCATGAGACAAAATAGTGTCTTGGCACGAGGCCTTGAACAAAAAATCTTATTTGTAGTCTTGGCCAGAGGCCTTGGCTACGTGGTGATGATAGTCTGGCATTATACATTCCGTCATTATGAAAATGATTATTGATATTGCATGTGATTATTCGACTAGTAGAATTACCATGTGAATAAGTAAATGGAATTATTTCATTTTATCTTTTCCATATTATGATGAAGTTCAAGTTTAGAAGGCATTTGTTTTAGTTATACACCACCTTAAGTGTTTATACTTATCTATGAAAGCTTCTGCTAAATTGTTATCCTTACTGGCCATCTGAGCTCACCCCTTTCAATGTTTTATTTTTCCCAGGATGTGAAGAAGTAATTTATGAATGACCTGCAGGGATAGTTTGAGGGGATATGATGACCATATGTTGTTGCAGTTTTTTTACCTTATGATATAATGTAATAATTATGAATATATCTAGTGTTTCCAAGACTACTAAACTAATCGGTCTTTCAAGACTTGATCCTTTGTGATCATGCCAATGTTATGTAATAATGCACCGACTCTGGGTAACTATGGTCGAGGTGTTACAGTTGGTATCAGAGGAAGTTTTGTACAATCCTTGGAAGCTAGATTTAGATAAACTCTGATTAGAGCACCTAGACCTAAGATGAACTTTGAGGATTAGTGTAGAAGAAATTCCTAGAATTTTGTTATTGTAGAGATTTTGTGAGTTTTCTGAGCAATACATCCCTGTCTGGATATGAGCATATTGAGGTGGCTCTGGCATAAATGTTCCTAGGGGTAAAACCCAAAAACACCACTTTGAGCTAGACTCAAAGGAGAACTGGTGCACGAAAACGTGCCTTTCTGCACTCTTAGTTAAGACACTCCCGGGGGAAATGCTTAGGATAATTATCATTTTCATGAAAAACAATTATGAAGGGTTTATGAGTATATACTTCCTTAAAGAAATCATTTTTTTTATTATGGATTATATCCATAAACTGTTGAATTTATGTTAAGTGTTTTAGAAGTTTAGAATTATATATTTCAATTCATAAACTAATCTAGGTTATGCCATTATTTAGAAATGGAGCCTAGTGGGAGGAATGGAAACCGTATCAACGCACACACTCCATGTAGGGATTTCCCTCCTTCTCAAGATAATTATAGTGGAGCTAGTGATGCAACTGGTGCTGATCAGCTTATCACCATACCGGGACGACTCACCCAGGTTATGAATAATAACCTTACCCATATGAAGCACCCAGATCCACTGCATGGAGGATTAATGTTAGATCACTTAATGAGGTAGAAACCACCAACATTCAACGAGAGTACAAATCAATTAGTATCTTAGAAACAGATAAGTTCCGTAGAGATAATATTCCATTCCTTGGGGAGTAGTAAAAGCGAAAAAGTTATCATGGATGTTTACCGCCTCCGTGGAGATGCTGATCAATGGTGGTCATTGATTCAAAACATGAAGGAATATGATGAAGTATCAAATATGGAATGGAGGGAGTTCAAAGAGATTTTCTTAGAAAAATACTTTCCTCGTGACCATCAAGCAGATATGGAAAGGGAATTTTTGAGTCTGTGGCAAAAGGGGGATGAGAATGTCGCAAAGTATGAGGCTAACTTTACAAGGTTAGCAAGGTATGCTGGAGATTATATACGTAACCCAAGAAGTATGATTGATCATTTCTTTGATGGGTTAAAACCATTTCTACATCGAGAATTAGTCTCACAATCCTTATCATCATACGAATACAATGTCTCATGTGCTATCAAGACAGAAAAGGAATTCTCTACGTCTTACGGCTTTAAACCAAAGAAAGAGAAGGAGAGATCTACTGATCAATCTGGAAATGGAAATAAGGGGAAGAAGGAAAAATTTGAATATCAATCCTACAGTAAATGTGGGAAGAAACACCCTGGTACTTTCTTGAAGGGAATGGGTGTCTCTTACAAGTGTGGTGAAAAAGGCCACCAAGCTCGTGATTGCAAAGGGAAGAAGGAAGATACCGATGTTCAGTGCAACAATTTCAGGGAGATGGGAAATTATGCAAATGAATTTCCTAAGCGTTAGGGGAACTTACCTCAGAAAAGGCCAAGGTATCAAGGCCAAGCTTATGATATCACTACTGCTGAGGTAGAAGCTCCGAAAGACATGGAGGTAGAAAATTTAATGGTTTCCTCAAGTTTAGAAAATGCTTAATTTGATTATGGATCATTTCATTGTTTCATATCTTCCCAGTTTGCTAAGAAAATTAGATATTTACAATTTGATTTAACAAAGGAGTTGTCAGTTAAAACTCTAAAGGGAAGTATCATTGCAACAAAGTTTTGTGAATCAGTCCCCATTAGAGAACATAAATGTTCTTTATCCATTGATCTCATTGTCATACCTATGATTGAGTTTGATATAATCCTCGGTATGGATTGGATTTAAGACTATGATGTGAATATTTTTTGTAAGAAGGAGGTTACGATTTTTGATGATGATGATAAAGAACACCTTATCTTTAGAGCAGAATCTTCACCACCTAATTCTTATCTAAATCCACCCCCACTAGCTCAACTAAATTAAATTATTGGGGAGAAAGAGAATGAAATAACTTTGGGTGAGGAAAAGAATGTTCAAATAGAGGATGTACCTATTTTGAAAGAATATGTAGTTGTGTTTCCAGAAGAATTACCTAGATATCCTCCAGAATGAGAAGTTGAGTTTTCCATTGATTTAATTACTGGATCAAGGCCGATATCGAAGACCCCTTATAGAATGGCCATTGTGGAATTAGTTGAACTACAGAAACAACTAGAGGAATTGAGTAATAAAGGATTTATTCACCCTAGTGTTTCTCCAAGGGGAGCCCCTGTCCTTTTTGGTAAGAAGAAAGATGGATCTATGAGGTTATATATCGACTACAGGGAAATCAATCCTATAACAATAAAGAACAAGTATCCCCAACCTCGCATTGATGATTTATTTGACCCAATGCATGGAGCTCAATAATTTTCAAATATTGACCTTTGGTATGGATACCCTCAGATGTGTGTGAAGAAGGAAGATATTCCAAAGACAGCATTTCGAACAAGGTACGGGCATTACGAGTTTACAGTAATGCCTTTTGGATTGACTAATGCACCCTCTGTATTCATGGATCTAATGAATAGAGTTTTAAAGGAATATCTCGATGATTTTTTGGTAGTATTTAGTGATGATATCATGGTATACTCCAAAAGCTACAAATATCATGAAAATCACTTGCGCATTATATTGAAGACTCTGAGAGGACATGAATTAAATGGGAACTTTAGCAAGTGTGAATTATGGCTTCAAGGAATTTATTTTCTAGGCCATATTGTCTCTATGGATGGAATTTCCATTGATCCTTCTAAGACCAAGGAAATCCAAAAATGGCCAGCACCGACGAGTATAACTGAGGTACACAGTTTTATTGGTTTGGCAGGTTATTATCGACGTTTCATCCATAATTTTGCCCAATTGGCTAACCCATTAATGAAGCTCACACGTAAAGGGTTAAATTTTTATGGACACAAGTGTGTGAAGAATGTTTTGAAGAACTGAAGAGAAGATTATTCAATTATTCAATATTGACTCTACCATCAGGGAATTATGGGTTCGTTATTTACAGTGATGCATCAATGAAAGGACCTGGTTGTGTCCATATGCAGAATGATAGAGTTATTTCATATGCATCACGACATCTGAAAATTCATGAGCAAAACTATCCTACTCATGATCTTGAGTTAGCTGCTGTAATAATTTCTTTGAAGATATGGAGGCATTTTGTCTATGGTGAGAAATGTGAGATTTATACTGATCACAAGAGTTTGAAGTATATTTTCTCATAGAAAGAACTCAACATGAGGAAAAGGAGATGGCTTGAACTACTCAAGGATTATGATTGCACGATACACTACCACCCGGGTAAGGAAAATAAGGTGGCAGATGCTTTGAGTAGAAAGGATCATGGAGTTTTGAACAAGATGAGAATTGAAAGGGATCCTATTTTCATGGATCTAGTGAAGATGGATATGGGAATCACCAAAGAAGGTGAAACATCAATGACTTTTCAAATGGTTTCCAAACTCTCTTTACTAGAAAGGATAAAGAGTTCTCAGACTGGTGATAAAGAGTTACAAAGGAAGATTAAAGGTGTGAATGATGGGAAATTGAGTGACATTGTGTACGAAGATTTAATTTTGAAGTTTGGGAAGAGACTTTCTGTTCCCAATATACCTGATCTAAAAAGAGAATTGTTGGAGTATGCCCATAGTTCCAATTTCTCTGTACACCCTGGGAGCACCAAAATGTATAGAGATTTGAAGGAAAATTTTTGGTGGGACAACATGAAGAGGGAGATTTCTGATTCTGTGTCAAGATGTATGGTTTTTCAACAAGTGAAAGCTGGAAGGAAATAACATAGAGGAGTCATGAAACCTCTTCCCATACATGAGTGGAAATGGGATAATATCACGACGGACTTTGTCATGGGACTACCAAAGACTCCTAGAAGGAATGATGAAATATGGGTTATTGTTGATCGTCTTACCAAGTCAGCACATTTTCTTGCTATAAGGGAGGATTTACCACTTGAACGTCTAGAAAGACTATATATTAATGATGTTGTGAGACATCATAGAGTACCCCTATCGATTGTTTCTGATCGTGATCCCCGTTTTACTTCACGATTCTGGAAGAGTATTCAGAAGGCCTTGAATAATGAACTTCGTTTGAGCACTGCTTACCACCCTCAAACCGATGGACAATCAGAATGAACTATTCAATCCTTAGAAGACATGTTGAGATCATGCTCACTTGACTTTCAGGGTATGTGGGATAAATATTTACCTTTGGTAGAATTTTCCTATAACAATAGCTTCCATTCAAGTATTCGGATGCCACCATATAAAGCGTTATACAGAAAGAGATGTCGCACACCAACCTGTTGGGATGACCTTGGTGAAAGAAAACTTGTAGGCCCAGAACTGGTGGAGGAAATGATGGAAAAGGTAAAGGTAATCCAAAACCACATCAAAGCAGCTCAAAGTAGGCAGAAGAGCTATACCGATAACCAAAGCGAGGATTTATAATTTGAGGTGGGATATAATGTTTTCTTGAAGGTATCTCCATGGAAGGGAGTTATACATTTTGGTAGGAAGGGTAAATTTAGTCCCAGGTACATCAGACCTTTTGAAATTCTAGAACGAATTTGGGCTGTAGAATACCGTTTGGAAATGCCGCCAAATCTCTCCAAAGTTCACGATGTGTTCCACGTATCACTGTTGAGAAAATACATGCCCGACCCAACACATGTACTCACCTATGAGGAATTAGAATTGGAACCAGATCTATCTTATTGAGAAGAGCCCATCAGGAATCTTGTTACAGGAAAACAAGTGCTGAGAAATCGAACTACTCATCTGGTAAAACTTCTATTGAGAAACCATAAGATGGAAGATGCAACGTGGGAACACGAGGAACTTGTGATGAAAAATCACCAGAGTCTTTTTATGTAGTAATATTATAATCAATTTCGAGGACGAAATTATTTGAATTAGGGGATAATGTAACACCCCAAGCTTCCATGGTACGCTTTTCTTTGAATTGTATAGTAGCGTGTGTTGTACGCAACTTCGAGTTCTAACACACACCACAACCAATCAAACTAGTCGTTATGAATAGTAATACCTACTTTTTGAAATTTTATAAATCTTATGTCTCAAAATAGACTTCATTTTTGGATTCTGAATATTGAATTTAGCCTAGGGTAAAATTTTGGTACTTTTCAGATAACTTTTATATTTTGATGAATTGTGAAAATTAATATATTGTTATTAAAAACAAAATTTTAATCAAAATAATTAATAGTGATAAATTATGAATTTCAGTGGTTTTAAAGTATATTTAGAATATATTTTTACCATTTAATACAATGTTGGTCATTGGACATAAAATCACAATTAAACCGGACATAAACAAGTGTCAATCTTTTGATAGTTATTATATCTTAAAAACACGCTTTTTGTTTTGACAGCGGGAATAAATTTTAAATTAATTTCTGCCAGTTCTGTGTTTTGAATTTGGAAAAATGGATTCTATATTTGGAAACAGGATTTCCAAATTGTGTAAATAGATAACTTTTATTTTTAGACATTTTTGAATAATTACTTCGGTAAATATTTTATTTACCATGGTGAAAGGGTAAATCCGGTAAATAAGGGTAAAAAAAATAATATTATAATAATAATAAATTACCCTAAAATGTGTCCTAACTTTATTGTTGGATAAATGTCCGACTGATTTCGGGACCCCATGGAGCCACTTGTAGGTGATAAGGAAACTTTATATTAATTAAGTTTAAGTAAATACAAAAATTCCATAAGCTTATATCTTTTAACAAAACGATTTTTACATATGGTTATATATGTTATATTTTCAATTATATATATTCATTAGAAAGATAAAAATATTTCATACATAATTTTATTTTATTTATAATTTTTATACATTTAAAAAGTAAAAATATATATGACACAATAATGATGCAGTATTTTCCTTATTAATGAAAGAATCAAATAATTGGGATTATAAATGTTAGAATAAATATACTTTGAAAGTTTTGATGACATAAAATAATTTTATTAGTTAATATGACATGTTAGGATTTCTTAAATTAATTTGTTTCGAATTAATAAAGTTGTTAAGACTTTAACAAAAATCAATTATTGAGTAGTGTCAAAATTGACATAAATAAGTTTTTAAAACTAATATTATAATATTAATTTATATTCTATTTTTAGAAATCTAAGGTTCAGAAACATGACTCATATAATTATTTTTATACCATTAATGTACCACTTTGTGGTCGCTTGGATGTATATAGTCTGTTTATTAACTATATATTATAAAAATACAAAGTGACATAGTAAGTGTCAAACTAATTAACTAAGAGTTAAAACTTAAAGATAAGGTTAATATAATGACCGAAACCTGTCTAAAATCTATTGGTTGAAAGTATTTCGACCCATACCCACCTTATACTTTGAATAATCCACTTTTAGCCTTTAGAAACCGTATATGATTTTATTATAAAATAATACTTTAAGTTTTTCCTAAAGAGACCCTCAACCCTCTTATAAAAGGGAACTCCTCCTTCTCATTATTTCACACCTTCAAAGCCATTTGGCTCGGCCAAACTCTGCCCAAATATCCTCCCAACTTCATTAACTTCATCCTAGAGGCCTTATTTTGATCATAAATCCAACCTAAGGAGCCATTTTGATCAAATCAAAAGGAAGAACCCGAAGAAGAGGTTACGTCTTCACCACCATCTTTAAAGTTCCTTTCTTCTCCAACTTCTTATTTCCTTGTTATTTCCATTATAAAATAATAAATCCAGTTTCTTCTATATACTTTGATGTTATTATAATTATGGAACAAAAAAATTCATTATTCTATCCATCCCTTGAATGACATGTCACCATACGTGCGTACGTACGACCTACCGTCTCCATGTTGTGGTGTAATTGTTGTTCAATATATTATTATTTAAATGGTTATAATAATGATGTATAATTCATTTAAATAACAAATATAACATGATAATTATTATCTCTATATGATATACCATCCAATTATATATTATTTTAATATCAAAAGAATGATATTGTCGCTCGTGCGTACGTACGGACTACCGTCTCCACGAACGCGATGAGATTCATTCCCCATCGTATCCATGTAATAATAATTATCATTTGTTGATTAAAAATAATTTTTAAGGACTTGGTATCATCATGGATATTAATAATATACAACCTATCCATAATAAAAATGACATATGTCACAAAACATATAAAAGAAAATGAGTAAGTTAACACCCGAAACAACGATAATACTAAGATATTATCAACAAATAAATGTTAAAAGATCATATATGATATCGTATTAATGTATATGATTATTGTATAATTTAATAACAATTATTTCACCATTATATAGGTGGTTAACTTACCCTTAATCAAGGAAAAGTACAGGGTAAGGGGTTTTCATCTCCCTCCTTATTCCCGTGAGATTCATGCCATATAGCCACTATTACCTTTTGTGTGGTGTATGTACTCCCCATAACGGTATTCTTTGTGTAATACACTTTAATTTATGGGTATTTACATATTCCTTTTATGATACCTCTGTTGGTATCACCTGTTTTGATAATCCCAAATCATGCTTAAACATTGATTATGATGTATTAAACCTTTGCATTAATCTTATTATTCTATGCTTAAATGTATTTTATTCTAAACAGTTCATATTCTTACTCTCATAACCTTACTGTAACAGCTTACAGTAGTATTTACATAAGTTTGGTATTGTTAGCCAACAGTCAGAGTTTTGTTTTCAAAGTCACAGTTACAGTTAACTGTCACCTTAAGTTACTGTTGCACTAAGTTCACAGTTACAAGGTTACAGTCGAAGACTAATACAAGCTTACAGTTACGAGTCTACTGCTATCTATTGTCAAAGCTCACAGACGAAGGTTACAGTTACAAGACTTCTGCTCAAAGTTTTCTCTGCTCAAGTTCACAGTCGAACAAGCCTACAGTCATAAGTCTACAGTCAAGGTTACAGTTAGACAGCTTCTGTCTACTAAGTCTACAGATGATCGAAGTCTACAGTTGACAAAGGTTACAGCTCTACAAATTTGATGTTACAAGTCTACAGTTAGAAAGGCTACAGTTACATGGAGTAAAAGCTACCATTGCAAGCCTACAGACAGCAAGCCCTTTGTTGAAGTCAGCAGTCAGTTGGAAGTCCACAGTTGGAAGTCCACAGTTGGAAGACCACAGTTGAAGTCAACAGTGACATACATTCTCGACTCACTATTTTAATTTCTTTATTTCCTACATTTAATCTATCTAACGGTCATATCACACATTTTAATGTTTTGTCAAATATCTGATAAAGGTTGTCGGATGTCAGGAACCCGTACCTCGTACCTGCTGAAAAGAAATCTTTTCTGTCCCCTGATGGGAGATAAATACGAGAAGACTACATACCAGAAATACAAGGGCGCGAACGTGTGAAGAATAAAAACAACGAGAAGTGAACCAGAAAAGTGTGGTGCATCCAATATACCAAAAAACGACACAAGCACAAGAGGAACACAGAGAAGCTCATAGACAATCAAGCATACTCGAGGAATGTTTTGTGCATACAAGAAGAACTTCATCGACTACATTCTCACCACCTGTGAACCTGGAGCTTACGACACTCTGTTTCTCAACAGAAACAAGAAGAGGACTCAGACTTACTTCTAATCAAATTCAAAGGAGTCCACAGCTATAATGAAATCACCAGAACAATCTCTAAACTCTACATCTCTTGTTCTGTGGTTTATTACCATTCATTTCGAGCAGTGTGTGTTATCTGCTATATCTAACACTGACTCCTGTACTTTCACTGGAGGATCTATAAATCCTCAGCAAATCTTTTTGCATCCCATTTCCCACTGTGGATAGTGGTAGAGGTCTTGTGACCTGGACAGCTTGCTGCTGTTGTTTGTTTTCCCACGAAGAACTGTGGTAGAGGTCTTGTGACCTGGACAGTGTGTTCACTGTTGTTAACCCCGATCCAGGGTGTGGATCATTCTTATATAAAATTTTGAGAGGACTAAGTCTCGGCTTGAGACTGAACCTCTTGGTTAATTCTGTGTGTTTATAGTTATACTCTATATCCATACTATACATATTTATTTCATATTCCGCTGCTATTACATTGAAATATAATCTATCTTCAAAGCTACTTTGATAATTAAATTAGCAAGTGTTTATATTTGTTATAAATCAGTAAGTTAGTTTCAAAAGTTAATTTAATCATAAGATTAAGTTAAATGAGAATTAATCAATCTTTGAGAAACTAATTGAACCTTTATAATCTATATAAATTCACTACAGTTTAATTTGTTTTTGAAATTGGGGGATTTTAACAGAAATTGTTTTTAACAGAAATTTTAATTGGAACTCAATTCACCCCCCCTCTTGAGTGTCCACTCCGACCAACATTTGGTATCAGAGGTTGTGTTTAGCTCTGTTATACTTGCTCAAAGTTTTATTTTAACTCTCTGTTTTTAAACTGTGATTGTAGTTTTATCTAAAAGATCTTAAATTTCTGTTAGTTCTAAATTTTATCTCTTTAAAATATTTTCTAGAATTTCCTTATGGATAATAGACTAGAAGGTGCTGCTACTAACAGGCCACCCTTCTTTAATGGTGTGAATTATGCCCAATGGAAGCTCAAAATGAAAATTCATTTGGAAATTATGGGTTTTGATATTTGGACTGCTATAGAGTCTCAATACAAGATTCCAGAAACTGAAAGAATAACTTGGGATGAACCTACTAAAGTAGCTTACAATAATAATTGTAAGGCTGTGAATGCTCTCTACTGTGCTCTAGGAGATGAGGAATTCAATAGAATTTCTGCATGTAAAACTGCTTTTGAAATCTGGGACACCTTAGCTGTTTCTCATGAAGGAACAACTAATGTCAAGGAAATGCGGTTAAATACTTATACTATCAAATATGATAACTTTAAGATGAAAGCTGATGAACCTATTTCTGATATGTATCTCAGGTTTAATGAGATAGTCAACACAATGAGCTCACTCGGGAAGATTGTTCCAGCAAAGGAGCAAATCATGAGATTATTGAGATGTCTTCCTGACAGATGGAGAGGCACATCCGTTTCAATTAGAGAATCCTGTGATATTGGAACTTTGCCTGTCAAGGAATTAATTGGTAAGCTGATGATGTACGAAGAAGAGCTAAAGGTGAATAAAGAGGAAGATGAGGAACCAAAACGAAAATCTGTAGCTTTTAAGTCTACTGCATCAAAGAGCAAAGACAAGGAGAAAGTGCATATACCAACTGAAAGCTCATCTAGTGAAGACTTAGATTCTGACAGTGATGCCGAGATGGCACAAATAGCAAGGAGATTCAAGAAGTTCTATAGGAAGAAGAAGTTCTTCAGAAAACCAAACTACAAGGGTAAGTATGATAGACAAGGTAAGTGGAAGAAAGATTGGAAGAAAACTGATAAAGAAGAAGACATAGTTTGCTATGAATGTAAAAGGAAAGGACACATCAAAGCTGACTGTCCTAAGTTAAAATTCAAGAAGAAATATGAGTACAAGGACAAGAATTATAAGAAAGCTATGAAGGCCACCTGGAGTGCTTCAGAAGACAACACAAGTGAATCAGAGTCCAGTGATTCTGAAAGAAATCGTGCTAATATGTGTTTCATGACAAACACATCTGAGGTAACCTTAGACACTCCCACTCTAAACTCTTATTATTCTGAAGGTGAAGCAGAATCTGGTTCTGATTCTGAAAATATGTCTAAAGATGAATTGACTGAATACTGTAATATGCTGGAAGAAACGTGTAATGAACTAAAGGATAAATATAAGTCTTTAAAGAAACAGCATGCTCTTACTTCAAGTGTCAAGTCTGCACTTGATGTAGAAAAAGAGAAAAATGTTCAATTATTAAAGGAGAATACAGAACTAAAACTATCTAATGAACAACTTAGAAAGGACTTAGAAACATTCACAAATGGAAAAGATACTCTAACCCAACTGCTAGGAAAGCAAGTTGCACCTAAGTATGCTACTGGATTGGGATACCAACCTGGACAAAGACAGCTTACTAAAACCCGATTTATTTCCAAGTCTGGAAAAAATCCTGCTAGTTCCAGTTTTGGAAATTCGTATGCCTCAACTGGTTATTTAAATAGTTGTCGATCAAGTAAAGTATATCTCTCTAAATCTGTTGCATCTATTAATTGTATGGGACCCATAAGACAAATCTGGGTACCTAAATCCTTGATTGCTAACATATCTGGACCCAAAAAAATCTGGGTACCAAAGTCATTTCTTGTCTAATCTGTTTTGTAGGAAATCTGTTTGAAAAGCAATTACAAGAAGGTATGGTACTTAGATAGTGGATGTTCAAGACACATGTCTGGGGACTATTCGTGCTTCAAAAGCTTAATAAAGGTTGATGGAGGATATGTCACTTTTGGTGATAACTCAAAAGGAAAAATCATCGGCCTAGGCCAGATTGGTAACTCTGACTCAGTATTAATTTCCAAAGTTTTATTTGTTGATGGACTTAAGTACAACCTACTTAGCATTTCTCAATTGTGTGATGATGGCTTTAATGTCATGTTTGAAAACAATTCTTGTGATGTTTATAATTCCAAAAATGCTTTAATATTTTCTGCCTTAAGAAATGAAAATGTTTATGCTGTTGACTTAAACACTTTAGCTAAACATAATGTTACTTGCTTAAATGCTTTTCATAAAGAGTCTTGGCTGTGGAATAGGAGATTAGGAAACTGCAACATTCACTCACTTAGAAAACTCTCTAAGAAACACCTAGTTAGAGACTTACCTAAGCTTGAATTCCCAAATGACAAAGTGTGTAATCCCTGTCAAAAGGGAAAACAACACAAAGTTTCTTTTAAACCAAAGAAAGAAGTTTCAACTTCTCAACCACTTGAACTGGTTCACATGGATTTGTTTGGACCATCAAGAATTTCAAGTCTAAATGGGAAGCACTATGTATATGTTCTTGTAGATGACTTTTCTAGATATACTTGGGTATACTTTCTAGCTCACAAAAGTGAAGCTTGCTCTTCCTTTGTTAAATACTCTAAGTCTGTAGAAAATCTTAGTGGACTTAAGATTAAGACCTTGAGGAGTGATCATGGCCGTGAGTTTGAGAATCGAGAATTTGAATCTTACTGCTCACTCAATGGCTATTCTCATAATTTTTCTGCTCCTAGGACACCCCAACAGAATGGTGTAGTGGAAAGAAGAAACAGAACCCTGCAAGAAATTGCAAGAACTATGCTTAATGAATATGACATGCCTGTTCACTTTTGGGCTGAAGCTGTTAATACAGCTTGCTATGTTATTAATAGAGTCTTGATCAGACCAGTTCTTAAGAAAACCCCTTATGAATTGTGGAACAATAAGAAGCCTAAGGTTAATTACTTTAGAGTTTTTGGTTGCAAAGTCTTTATTCTGAATACTAAAGATAATCTTGATAAATTTTCTCCAAAAAGTGATGAAGGAATTTTCCTAGGTTACTCTATGTCTAGTAAAGCCTATAGAGTGTTCAATAAGAAAACCAAATGTGTGGAAGAATCTGTTCACATCAAGTTTGATGAGACTGATCCACATGAGTCTAAAACTTCTCTTGAAGATGTTGAAGAAGACTTATCTGTTCTGGACCTAAATGACAAATCTAAAGAACCTGTAATAAAAACATCCAGTTCTGGACTTTTTCCAGAATCTTCCTCTGTGGAACCCGAACCTATAGATGAACCTGAAATCTCTAGTCCAACCTTTACCAAATCAACTAGGATTCTAAAGAATCATCCTTTAGATGCTGTTGTTGGTAATCTTGATAGAGGAACACAAACTAGAGCTTCTCTAAGAAATCAGGTTGAACATCAAGCTTTTCTTTCACAGCTTGAACCCAAAAATGTCAATGATGCTATCAGTGATGAATTCTGGGTAATGGCTATGCAAGAAGAACTAAATCAGTTTGAAAGAAACAAAGTTTGGGAATTAGTGGAAAGACCTAAAGACACTCTTACCATAGGCACTAAATGGGTGTTTAGAAACAAAGTTGATGAGTTTGGTAATATAATCAGAAACAAAGCTAGGCTAGTTGCACAAGGGTATAGTCAGGAAGAAGGAATAGACTTTGAGGAGACCTTTGCACCCGTGGCTAGACTAGAGGCCATTAGGATATTACTTGCTTATGCTGCTCATCTGAATTTCAAACTATATCAAATGGATGTTAAAAGTGCTTTTTTAAATGGATATATAATTGAGGATGTATTTGTGGAACAACCTCCTGGTTTTACAAATCCCCATTTTTCTAATCATGTTTTTAAACTATCTAAAGCTTTATATGGTTTAAAACAAGCTCCAAGAGCTTGGTATGATAGGCTCAGCTCTTTTCTTATTTCAAAAGGATTTACTAAAGGGATAGCTGATCCTACTCTTTTTATTAAATGGATTTCTAAAGATGTATTAATAGTTCAAATTTATGTGGATGATATTATTTTTGGATCTTCAAAAAATTCTTTATGTGTTGATTTTTCAAAAATAATGCAAAATGAGTTTGAAATGAGTTTAATGGGAGAACTCAAATTTTTCCTTGGATTTCAGATCTTTCAAAATAAAAATGGTATTATTTTAAACCAAAGTAAATATATTAAAGATCTTCTAAAACGTTTTTCTTTGGATGGCACCAAAGGCAGTGACACACCTATGAGCACCACTTGCAAGTTGGACAGTGATGAAACTGGTGAACCAGTGGATCAAACCAATTACAGAGGTATGATAGGTAGTCTACTGTACCTTACTGCCAGTAGACCTGACATCATGTTTAGTGTATGCATGTGTGCTCGATTTCAAGCCAATCCAAAAGAGTCTCATTTGACTGCTGTTAAAAGGATTTTCAAATATCTAAAACATACTCCCAATTTGGGATTATTTTATCCAAAAGGACAATCATTTGATTTATTAAGTTATTCTGATGCTGATTTTGCTGGCTGCAAGTTAGATAGAAAGAGAACCTCTGGAACATGTCACATTTTAGGCAAGTCACTAGTATCTTGGTGTAGTAAGAAGCAGAATTCTGTTGCATTGTCTACTGCCGAAGCTGAGTATATAGCTGCTGGTAGCTGTTGTGCACAAATCTTGTGGATGAAACACACTTTACTAGACTATGGATATCAATTAAAACATGTCTCTATAAGGTGTGACAATACAAGTGCTATTAACATTTCAAAAAATCCAGTATCTCATGCTAGGACAAAACATATTGATGTGAGACATCACTTTCTGAGGGATCATTATCAAAAAGGTGATATCACTCTTGAGTTCATTGGCACTGAACATCAGTTAGCTGATATTTTTACAAAGCCTTTGAATTCTGAGAGATTAAGTTATATCAAACATGAGTTAGGTATGATTAACTATAGCACAGTTTAAACCTCACAGTTGAAACCTCACAGTTGAAACCTCACAGTTGAAACCTCACAGTTGAAACCTCACAGTTGAAACCTCACAGTTGAAACCTCACAGTTTAAACCTCACAGTTTAAACCTCACAGTTGAAACCTCACAGTTGAAACCTCACAGTTGAAACCTCACAGTTGAAACCTCACAGTTGAAACCTCACTGTTACATCTCTCTGTAGGCTGTTTCGCTGTTTAATCTTATTTTATTTTTGCGGGAATTCGAACCGTTTCTTTTCTTTATTCTCTTATTTCTAAATCCCTAAATGATAAAATTGAGAACCTCGAACATATCTCAATCCACTCATCTCGACCCTTGCTCTCTCAAGTCCTAAACCCTAAACCTTCAACCGAACCTCGAAACCTCATTCAGTTCCAATGGCCAGAACAAAGCGACCCCCAACTGTCAACGAAGATGCACCAATGCCAAAGAGGACTCAAGTCGAATCCAGTGGCACCGGGAACGCCTCGATAAGACCTGTTAATCCACATCTGACTAAGAGAGAAATAGTTACTGAGAGGGAGCTAAGTGAAGAATGGATTTTATCGAGCAGATCATTAGTGCTGGCAGTGCTTAATGATCAAGGATGGACCGAATGCTTCGCAAACAATAATGGACCATACTACCCGAAGCTGGTGAAGGAGTTCTATGAATATCTACAGTTCGAGGAAGAGGATGATCTGCATAGACTGGTATCCAGAGTAAACGGCAATGAAGTCAGTTTTTCATCAGTTGAATGGGCTGCATGTTTAAGAGTTCCTCATGAGGGTATTTACAACTACTATTCTGGAGCGGCTCCTCCAAACAGTAGAATCTTTGATCATGAGACGGCTCTGGAAGAATTGACATGCAATGGCACTGTAAGGAAGATTGTTGCTACTGAAATGAATGGAGAGGACAGGCTTCTATTTAAATTTATCCAGCATGTACTGAGTCCTAGAAGAGGAGATTTTGCAACTCTGAAGCATCAGGATATTTACTTGATGTACTTATTAAAACATGGAAGGAAGGTCAACCTTTGTAGGTTTCTGATGGCTCAGATGGAGGACATGATAAAGGCAAGCTCAAAATCATGTGCCTTGTTTCATGCTAAACTCATTTCGGTCATGTTGAAAGTGAAAGGTGCAGCTGGAAGTCAGGAAGAGTTGATAGTGTCAAAGAACAGTGTATGTATCTCGAAAGTAATCTGCAAATTCATGAAGATCAGTTGGAATCCCTGGAAGAAATCATGGGTGAATGATGAGGAGAGAATCTATGAGATTTTTAGCCCTTCTACTCATCCCTCTAGACCGAGAGATAGGAGAGATCCAGGCTTAAAGCCTGATGAGCCTGAACCTGTATACTCAGATGATGAACAGACTGCAGTAGTTGGTAACTCTGCAAGAGAGAACACTCCAATTGATGAAGGGAGTGATCCTGATACTACTCACAGTCCTGTCAGGACAGTGACGTTTGGAGCAGCAAGCCCTCCAAAAGAACTACCTAGTAGAGAACCTGTTCTAAGAGACAGTGAAACTGAGACTACAGAAGAAGAAGAAGAATCTCAATATTTTGTCAAGGACACCTCTGATGAGGGTGATACAGTCGAAGCAGAAGAGGCTGGAGCTTTAAATGAAAATCAAGAAACTGTTGGAGAAGAACTTAGTATGAGCCCTCTGATAGGGTATACAGACAAGTTAGTGTCTGACCAGGAAGCAGGAGTGGTCTCTACTACTGTTGTCATGG
Organism: Viscum album; assembly: GCA_963277665.1. Classification (NCBI taxonomy): domain Eukaryota; kingdom Viridiplantae; phylum Streptophyta; class Magnoliopsida; order Santalales; family Viscaceae; genus Viscum; species Viscum album. Next base: position 1,839,080,075 of record OY728161.1, read on the forward strand.
AAGTGGTTGATGACCCAACAGAGAAGGAGGCTAACCTCACTGCTGAACCTACAGAGGAAGCAAGTATGGAACCTGCTAGAGCTACAGAAGAGAACCTAGAGTTACCCAGAGTTGAGCAGATAGTAGAAAGTGCTCAGGAAAGACCTCCAAGTGAGGGGGAGCGTATTGGTTCAGTCTCTGTACTGTATGATATAGAAGGATGGACCTCAGATCCAGGATACATGGTGTTAAGACTCAATTATGAGGATTCAGATGAGGAAAACCAACCACCAAGAAATCCAGTCATCCTACCTAACAGCTCTCCAGTGTTAGAAACTGAAAGATTGGCCACCAAGGAAGACCTTGAATCCTTAAAGAATGAAATGAAGGAGACCATCAGACAGTCTGTTGCTGAATTGAAAACCAGTCTTTTTGATGAGCTGAAAAATGTAGAACAATCCTTAGAACTATCTCTGGGATGTGTTGTGGGAAGTCCAATAAAAGAAGTGATGGATGAAATGAAAGTGTGCCACACTCAAATTGAAAGCTGGACTGGAGCAGTAGTGGCCCTCAGACAATCAGTTGCTTCTTTAACTGCCCTGAGCAGTTCTCAGACACAAGTGGCCAGTGAGATTCGATACATCAAAGAAGTGGTCAAGCAGTTTGTGGAAGTATTTGAGGCTTTCAAGAAATCAGTAAAAGAACACTTTAGCAATCAGGATGCTGTCATTCAGAAAGTGATTGGAAATCTGACTCAGTCTTTCAAGGAGACAGTGGCATTCTCAGTCAAGTCCCTTCCTTCATCTAGCTCTCCTGTGGACCTTGAGCAGTTTAGAAGCCTGCTCAGAGAAGAGCTTACTCAGGCCCGTGCAAATGACACATCAGACCTTCAGATCCTTGCTACTACAAGAGAAGTCAGTGGCTTTGTTCGTGAGCACCTGCAGGCTGCTACTGCTTCTCAGGAGGCCATCAAAAGTAAAGTGGATTATTACTTTGATCGGATTTTCACCAAGCATCAGTTGAACAATCACTTCAAGCTCATGCTAGAAACTATGAAGCTGCCTCCTGTAACTCAAGCTTTCAAAGAACAAGTTAGCAAGCTACGAGAGTTGACCCCGGCTTTGGATAAATTCTTGGAAAACAAAGATGACTTCTTATCTGCCATGGACAGAGGAGGAAACATTATCATGGATTTCAGGAATCTGCTCCTACCTTTTCTTCATGTGGACTGCACACCTGTTATAGTTCCTCCTGCCCTACCAGTCTCCAACCCCAGTGGTTCTTCCATAATGTCTCCTGCTGATGCCCTCAGAAGCCTTAGACCACTGATCCCTCAGCAAGCTACTCACTACAGGCCTTCAGGAGCCTCTGTTGCTGCCCCTCCAGACATTCCTGCTGCCATTCCTCAGCCTGTTGATCCTTCACCTCCTGCTCCATCTTCTTCCTCCAAAGGAAAAGATCCCTTACCTCCAGATGAAGAGGATTGAGTCTGTTTTTTTTATAGGGATCATGTATTCATGTTTTGGGTCATGTATTGTACTCCTTATTAATACAATGTTTCTTTTCTCTCTCTCTGTCTTTCTTTTTGTTAATCACAAAGGGGGAGAAATAAAGAGAAATAGATAGGGGGAGAAATAAAGAGAAATAGATAGGGGGAGAAATGGGGAGAAATAGGAAACTCAAAGGGAGAAATGAACCTATACAAAGAGGAGAAATCCTTGCGGATTATACCTAATTTTTTGTGCTCATTTTGCTAATACTGTGTTTTGCACACTTCTCTCTGATACTTCTATATTTCATACTGACATAATTTGTGATTATCAAAAAGGGGGAGATTGTTGGTATCACCTGTTTTGATAATCCCAAATCATGCTTAAACATTGATTATGATGTATTAAACCTTTGCATTAATCTTATTATTCTATGCTTAAATGTATTTTATTCTAAACAGTTCATATTCTTACTCTCATAACCTTACTGTAACAGCTTACAGTAGTATTTACATAAGTTTGGTATTGTTAGCCAACAGTCAGAGTTTTATTTTCAAAGTCACAGTTACAGTTAACTGTCACCTTAAGTTACTGTTGCACTAAGTTCACAGTTACAAGGTTACAGTCGAAGACTAATACAAGCTTACAGTTACGAGTCTACTGCTATCTATTGTCAAAGCTCACAGACGAAGGTTACAGTTACAAGACTTCTGCTCAAAGTTTTCTCTGCTCAAGTTCACAGTCGAACAAGCCTACAGTCATAAGTCTACAGTCAAGGTTACAGTTAGACAGCTTCTGTCTACTAAGTCTACAGATGATCGAAGTCTACAGTTGACAAAGGTTACAGCTCTACAAATTTGATGTTACAAGTCTACAGTTAGAAAGGCTACAGTTACATGGAGTAAAAGCTACCATTGCAAGCCTACAGACAGCAAGCCCTTTGTTGAAGTCAGCAGTCAGTTGGAAGTCCACAGTTGGAAGTCCACAGTTGGAAGACAACAGTTGAAGTCAACAGTGACATACATTCTCGACTCACTATTTTAATTTCTTTATTTCCTACATTTAATCTATCTAACGGTCATATCACACATTTTAATGTTTTGTCAAATATCTGATAAAGGTTGTCGGATGTCAGGAACCCGTACCTCGTACCTGCTGAAAAGAAATCTTTTCTATCCCCTGATGGGAGATAAATACGAGAAGACTACATACCAGAAATACAAGGGCGCGAACGTGTGAAGAATAAAAACAACGAGAAGTGAACCAGAAAAGTGTGGTGCATCCAATATACCAAAAAACGACACAAGCACAAGAGGAACACAGAGAAGCTCATAGACAATCAAGCATACTCGAGGAATGTTCTGTGCATACAAGAAGAACTTCATCGACTACATTCTCACCACCTGTGAACCTGGAGCTTACGACACTCTCTTTCTCAACAGAAACAAGAAGAGGACTCAGACTTACTTCTAATCAAATTCAAAGGAGTCCACAGCTATACTGAAATCACCAGAACAATCTCTAAACTCTACATCTCTTGTTCTGTGGTTTATTACCATTCATTTCGAGCAGTGTGTGTTATCTGCTATATCTAACACTGACTCCTGTACTTTCACTGGAGGATCTATAAATCCTCAGCAAATCTTTTTGCATCCCATTTCCCACTGTGGATAGTGGTAGAGGTCTTGTGACCTGGACAGCTTTCTGCTGTTGTTTGTTTTCCCACGAAGAACTGTGGTAGAGGTCTTATGACCTGGACAGTGTGTTCACTGTTGTTAACCCCGATCCAGGGTGTGGATCATTCTTATATAAAATTTTGAGAGGACTAAGTCTCGGCTTGAGACTGAACCTCTTGGTTAATTCTGTGTGTTTATAGTTATACTCTATATCCATACTATACATATTTATTTCATATTCCGCTGCTATTACTTTGAAATATAATCTATCTTCAAAGCTACTTTGATAATTAAATTAGCAAGTGTTTATATTTGTTATAAATCAGTAAGTTAGTTTCAAAAGTTAATTTAATCATAAGATTAAGTTAACTGAGAATTAATCAATCTTTGAGAAACTAATTGAACCTTTATAATCTATATAAATTCACTACAGTTTAATTTGTTTTTGAAATTGGGGGATTTTAACAGAAATTGTTTTTAACAGAAATTTTAATTGGAACTCAATTCACCCCCCCTCTTGAGTGTCCACTCCGACCAACAACCTCTTTCATGGGGTGTATGTTTCTTAAGTTACCAAATTGGTAATGGTTTATTTTACAATCATTTCATTATCCGAGATTGTTTATACGTAATTATCTAATGGGACCTCTTTAGAATCCATATCCATGTTTCTTAAAAATGTTTTTAAAATAATTCTTACTATTTTAGAGAATATAGCTTAAAGTCATTTATACCCTTTTTTACTTTTTATAAGAAGTTTATAAAGGAATCTTTCCGTCATTTTCCAAACAAGTTACTTTTTGACCTTTTCGACAAAACTAAGGTAAGAATGTTTTTTTAACTTATACGGCAGGTGCATTTATTATCTTTCATTATTACACCAATGAAGCTTCCTTGCATGCTTATAAGTATAATTTCAAAATAAAGGATTTCTTTTATTATTATGTTATTTTTAAATGATTTAAAAAAAAGATATTTTTCTAAAATATATGAAAATACAGTGCAAATGTTTACGTATTTAACGCAAGATTACAAATGTTTTCAGAATACCCGAATCTCGAGTGTGGTAGATAAGAAGGGATTGAGAGTGGATCCATCATGGCCTGTAATTAGTCGAGCAGCCTCATAATTAGTTATTTTTTTAGAATCTTGCATAATGTTTTCAGAAAAAAATTGGAGTATATTTGAGAAATTTTAAACGTAAGTATCTTCTAAAAAAATTTCATTAGTAGGTCTCATGAGGAAAACTAGTGTCTTGGCACGAGGCCTTGAAAAAAATCTTATTTGTAGTCTTGGCACGAGGCCTTGGCTACGTGGTGATGATAGTCTGGCATTGTGCATTCCATCATTATGAAAGTGGTTATTGATATTGCATATGATTATTCGACTAGTGGAATATCCATGTGAATAAGTAAATGGAATTATTTCATTTTATCTTTTCCATATTATGCTGAAGTTCAATTTTAAAAGGATTTTGCTTTAGTTATAAATTGGCTTAAGTGTTTATACTTATCTATGAAAGCTTCTCTTATATTTTTATCCTTACTGAGCATCTGAGCTCACCCCTTTCAATGTTTTATTTTTCCCTAGATGTGAAGAAGTAATTTATGTATGACCTGCAGGGATAGTATGAGGGGATATGGTGACAATATGTTGTTGTAGTTTTTTTTACCTTATGATGTAATGTAAGACTTATGAATATATCTAGTGTTTCCAGGACTACTAAACTTATCGGTCGTTCGAGACTTGATCCTTTGTGATCATGCCAATGTTATGTAATAATGCACCGACTCAGGGTAACTGGTTTTGGGGCGTTACAGTGAGTACTCTCGGTACCTGAACCCGGTGACCGTGAAGAAAAAGTATCCTCTTTAGAGGATTGATGATCATTTTGATCAGCTGAATGGAGCTCATTGGTTTTTGAAGATAGACCCCAGATCAGGCTATCATCAGCTCTGGGTACGAGATGTGGATGTGCAGAAGGTGACCTTTAGATATCGCTATGGCCACTATGAGTTCTTATTTTTGACATTTAGCATGACCAATTCCTCAGCAGTGTTCATGGGACTCATGAACAGAATCTTCTATCCATACGTCGATCATTTCGTGGTGGACTTCATTGACGACATCTTAGTGTACTCAGCAACGGAGGAGGATGATGCCTATCATCTATAGATAGTTTTGGATACACTCTGAGAGCACCAGATTTATGGAATGCTGTCAATGTGCTTGTTCTGGATATGGGAGGTCCACTTTTTAGGACACATTTTCAAAGAGGATGGAGTTGTTGTGGATCCAACAAAGGTAGAGGTTGGGCTAGCATGGGAAACACCTACAAGTGTGACTGAGGTGCGAAGTTTCTTGGGGTTGGATGTAGTACCAGAGATATGTACTCTAATTTTCTAGATTTGCAGCACCCTAGTCAGCATTGACGAAGAACGGATAGCCCTTCGCGTGGATGGAGAGATGCCATCATTATTTTTAGAAGCTGAGGTAGAGACTGACGAGTGCCCCCATCTTGAGGCTACCAGAAGTGGGTGTTGGGTATGAAGTCTACTGTGATGCATCAGGGACCAAACTTGGATGTGTCCTGATACAAGAGTGAGCAGTGATCGCTTATGGTTCACGGTATCTGAGGCAACATGAGCAGAACTACGCCACCCATTACCTAGAGTTAGCAGTCGTGGTATTATACTTGATGATGTGGAGACATTACTTGATGGGTGAATGTTTTAGAGTCTACTCCGATCATAAGAGTCTCAGTTATAACTTCTCATAGAAAGAAATGACCAGAGACAATGGCATAAGCTGGAGTTCCTCCAATACTATGATTTCGATATAGTCTACACTCTTGGAAAGGGGAACGTAGTGGAAGATTCACTCAACAGGAGGTCTGGTTTACAACTTCTTGAGTGAGGCGAGAGAGCAGCTAGCCACCTTGCAAATATCCTTTTTGGATAGAGATGGAGCAGCATACCTCTAGTCTATGAATGTCACTCTTCGACTTCTTCAGTGAGTTCTGGAGGCATAGCATGGGGATGTTGACTCCAAGGCTCAACTTGCTTATATATCCTCAGGAAAAGAACCTGATGAATTTTCTGAAGGTGGGGATCACATATTCCTCTTCAGATGGAATACCATGGTACCAGTGGATCTATGGGAGGAGGTGTTGAGGGAGTTCCATACGTCCCCTCTGGAAGTATATCCTGGTGTAGCAAAGATGTACCAGGACCTCCTGCACCAGCACTAGTGGCCAGGGATGAAGAAATTAGTGACATTTTTTGCTTTACGATGCCTCACTTGTCAGGAAGTGATGGCTGAGCATCAGGTTCCAGCAAGTTTAGCACAACCACTAGAGGTTTCATAGTGGTTGTGGGATAGTATCTCCACAGACATTGTGACAGGGCTTCCACGTATTTCTAGAGGAAATGATTCCATCTAGGTGATCATTGAACCAATCACCATGTCATCCCACTTCCTACCTATCTGAGAGCAGGGATTTGTAGAGGGATTGGGTTGCCACTACATACAGAAGACTGTGAAACTTCATGGGGTTCCATCGATGATCACCTCTGACCCTGAAAAATGTTTTTCATACCAGTTGTGGAAGGGATTTTAGGAGGTGTTTGGGACTCAGCTAAGTTTGGGCACCGCCTTTCATCCACAGACAGATGGTCAGACGGAGTGAACCATTCAAACACTAGAGGATATGATTCGTGCTTTCATCCTAGGTTTTTTCCGTAGTTGGGAGGATCACTTTACCATGGAGTAGTACACATACAACAATAAATATCACTCCACTATCACAATGGAACCATTTTAGAACTTTTATGGTTGACCATGCAGATCACCTCTATGCTGGACAGACCCAAGGGAGTGAACACTTATGGGTCTAGAGTTGGTACGGGCTACTACAATGAAGGGATAGATCACCCAGGAGTTGATGAATACTGCACATAGCATGAAGAATTCTTATGCTGACAGGAGATAAAGACCTTTGGAGTTTCAGGAGGGAGACCATGTCATCTTATGGGTCTCACCTCGATGAGGTTGGAGTGTATTTAGCCCAACCGGAAAGTAATCACCATGGTTTATCGGATGTTTTCAGGTTCTTAGTAGATTTGGAGAGGTGGAGAATCGCTTGAGTCTTCCCCCATAGATGCACCTGGGGCATGTCTTTTTCCATGTGTCACAACTAAGGAGGTATGTGCAATATCCATCGTACGTCATCGACTCGGGTGAGCTGGACATCGACAATTGGGTGACTTTTATGGAGGATCCAGTAGAGATTGAGGATCAACAAGAGAGGGTCCTTTGTGGACGATCTATTCCTCTGGTGCGCATTCGTTGGTAGAACGGGAACATCCAGCAGAGCACATGGGAGTAGGAGGCTCAAATTCTTGCTCAGGGCCTCCATTTGTTTCCATAGACAATGTTGTGGATTTTGGGGATGAAAGGCACTAAGGTGGGGAGAATGTAAATACCCAGACTATACATGTCATTTTTTTAATTATATGCAATTTTTATTAGTTTGTGAAAATTGACAACGCATGGTTATGAGGCCCTTTGTGCCCGTAACGAATTTATGACCATTTTTTATTGTATGTTCAGCAATCTCACGAGTAGCATTTTCTAACATTTGAAGAGGTGCTCAGATTAAGAATATGGGGGCACCATTGAATCCACCCCACCAGGATTATCTTAAGGGAGGCTTCACTTCAACCGCAGAAGGGAGGGGGGGGGGATAAAAAAATAGATTTTGGTACTTCTAAAAGAATAATAAAATAACAAAGTTATTTTATTTCCTTTCTTTTTTTCCTCCAAAAGACAAGTGGAATTGGCGGGACCAATGACGTGTCAAGCCATTTCATGGTTTGACTCAAAATCCCTTGTAACAACACCATTGAAATTAGGAAGGATTAATTACACACGCGTTACTCCACCTCCCCCTCTTCTATTTATATGGACCTTGGGGAGGAGTATTGGCACAACTTCCCAAAGCAACGATGTTTAGATAAACTACCGCAATGACAACCACTTGGAGGACGACACCAGTTCCGACAATCACTGAAGATCGCCACCGAATCACGAACCTAAGAAATACGATTGAGTGGTGTCATTGGAGGCTTGTTGCGGGAACAATGAATGCCGAATCTTCCTGAAACATAGACTTTATTCCTTGATCTTGAGGTATGAATTTATCTTTTTTTAATTTCAAGAGGTTGTTGAATCATTACTACCCTCTTGTGATCAAGCTAACGCGGAGGGTGCATGACAAATGAAGAAGGCCCAAACCCTCTGACTTTTTGTTATAATTTTGGTGCATTCTTTATGAGATTTTTCTTTTGGGTTGAACAAAACCTGGCAGAGAAGGTGACGGTGGTGGCCGGAAATGGTCGGCCGTATTGGAGAGAGAGATGTGCCATCACACACTTTCAGTGGAGAAGGTCGTAGCCATAACCGCGGTGGGTAAAGATGGTGACTAGATCCAATCGGCCAAGATGGAGGTGGTGGCGAAGCTTCATGTACCCCCCAGAGAAGGGAGACACAACATATAGCCACGACAGACTGCGGTGGTCGGCATCAGCCAACCACAAACAGAGGCGAGCGGCGCGCCATCACGCGCCCTTGAAGGAGGCTGTGTCTCAGAACCCACGGCTGAGGGTCGGGACCCGAGCAGTTTTCGTGGGTGTCCCAGGGGCCCCAAGAGGCGCCATCACCTCACCTTTCAAATGGGGCAGACCACTCCACTTGTGGCAGCTAAGGTGGCCCCGCTCCCACGGGCCACTCCTCAAGTGGGCCGCGTCGCTCTGTGGGATGAACTGCACTATCCTAGGTATGCCGGACCAGTTCACAGCCCTTCGGGTCAATCCATCCATGACCCATCCCAGCAGGGCAGTACACAGACCGAGTGGGGCGACCCGAACTCGGTTGGACCAGACCCAGACCCTTCTAGGTCCATTTTCACTAAAAGAAACATATTTGAAATCCATGCATCAGTTTGATAAACTGACTGTGGAACTGGGACCCTTGGAGTGAGAAATACCTTTTGGTATACTCCACTTGGGTTTTTGAGAATGTTGTAATACAACTGAGTTGGATCGGACCCGAATCCAACTGGGCCCTCAGAACTAAAGGGCTTATAAGTCATAGATCGGGCGTCCGATTGACGTGTTGTCTGTCGCGTTGAAACCCTTACGACATGGTGGTCTTTTGGGATTCTTCTTCGTGGAGATTTTTGGTGGTTGAGGTATGACTGATGTCTTGAGGAGAGGATCCTCCTAGAATGAAGCCTACCATGAGAAAGAATCCGGTGGTTAGTAGTGAGGCGAAGGTTAGAGACAGATCATACAATGGTTAGTACCTAGAGATACTGTATGGATTAGCACCTATCCTGTATGGGTCAGATCCTATATGGGTCAGCGCTCAGTGATCCTATGTCAGTCAACACATACCAATCTTATATGGGTCAGATACTGTATGGGTCAGTGGGGGTTAATACATATCGATCCTGTGTGCGTTAGACTACATATGGTCAGTAGTATAGCCTCTCGACATGATAATATGATCTTGATTTATGACTAATCATATGTACTTCAGAACTTATAACTTCTGCGAGTTGAGTCTTTAGCTTTGTGGTACTTTTACATTCATCGTGTGAACTTCGTCGTGTTACATTTTTGGTACTTTTACCTTGGTGGTGTTACCTTCGTGGTGTTACCTTTGTTGTACTTTTACATTTGTGGTGTTTCCTTCGTGGTGTTACCTTTGTGTTATTCTTCCTTCGTGAATCAGTTGTACAAATGGATTGAAAGATAGAGTCTTAATTTTACTCATGAATGAGACGAGTATCTTTTGAAAACTTAGGTATCTATTTGGGAAAATACCTAAGTATAGTTGATGACTGCTTCATGCTTTGTGATTGAAGTCTTTCTTTGTGGTTTTTTCATTGTGGATCTCTGTGAGACCTTCGGGGGTCTCGGGGTCCCTATTAAGTATTGTTATACTCACCCCTACATAGGATATACTTGCACCTTCCTATGTCTTGTGCAGACGATGGACCACATTGATCAAGGATGAGGGATCCAGGACTGAATGGTGCTCAGAGGTGGACCATTTGATGTGATGTGTCGTAGTGTCTACAGATCATGAGATATACCTACACTTTTGGTCAGATCCTCAGTGGACGATCCAAGAGCTGTTTTCTCTTTTCAGTTGTACTTGTACTTTTCTATGGGGCTTGTATTCTGACCCCTTTACATTCAGTACACTTTTTTTACTTCAGAAGTTTACTTCGTGGTTTCTTCTTGTTGTACTCTTGGATTTTTTGTTTGTATAAGATTAGAGGAAATGCCTTACCGTTATAGGGATATGTGTTTCTGGTGCTAGTCTCTAGCCCCTGGCCTATGGAAGGTAGGCTTGGGGTTGTCAGGACACGGGCCTCAGGGGACGGGCCGTGACAGTGAGGAACATCCCTAATGTTACCTTTAAATTTTATTTTAGTGTGTTGACCTTAATTATGTTTTGCTATTGATTTTTGAAAACTAAATTTAGATTACCGACAGGACAACTATTTTGTTAGGACTTGACCAATGGATCATCCAAATGAAACTCCATGATTTTCTATAGAAATGAAATGAAGATATGATGCCTAGAATGTTATAATTTCGAATCGAAATTTGTTGAGACTATGGGATTACCTAATGATAATATACACATTAGGATCCCCTGAATATAGCGAACACTTCCTCTTCGTTGTGAATTCAAATATAGTTATATACAAAATATCCATTCAAAAAAGAGAGATATTGAAAGATATTTTTTTATCAGTAATTAATTCCATGTTTTTGATTGAAAAATAATCATTGGGGATGTGGGTAGGAATATGGGATATCTCTTTATTCAACACCACAACATATTTGAGAGCTTGATGAATCCAGACGTGAATAAAGATATAATATTTTTCCAAATAAAATATTGAAATATACTAGAAGGATTCCATGAATTAAGGGGGAGTAAGAATATAATCCTACTCCCAAACTTCAACCAACCATTTATCAGACAAGGCCATATTTTGGGTGCTCTAGTTTGAGTTACTGGGGATGATGTTTCTATATTTCCCCAATCAAAATATTCATGGGAGAGTATGTTGATGCAGCATTGGTGATGGTGTTGTTTGGTATGTAACCTCATAGGGTACTTCTAAATATCTGTGAGGATATCAATTAAACTATACCACTCAATAAGGTGAGTGATATAAGTGTTGTTATGCTATGATGATAGGCCCCAAAAGATTTAATGTGGGGAAAAAAGGAAAAAAGAGTTCCCCATGACCAATCATTGATTGAATGAATGAAGAGGTATTATCTCTTAAAGGCTATAATGGTACACCTATAAAAATTGGATAAGGTTTTTTATATTGTAATTTTATACTATAACATTCACCAACTTGTTTTGGACATGCTGGGTTAGTGACTAGGTCCTTCTTGTCTATTGGGTTTTTGTGTTCTTCATTGTTGAGGAATATATTCAATGATTCAGTTGCTTATACACAATAGTATGAGGTTTACAAGAGTTACTTCAATATTTTTCAGATATTTTAAGAATCAAGGGTGCATTTGATGATTCTATTTTCTTTGAAGGGTGTCCTAAGCATAAAACAATCATAAATAAGAAGCTCTTAAGAAAACCATCAGTTTTAGACACAATGTCAATCAATATATTTCACGTGTTAAGGATTCACATCAGGTTCACCATTTTGTTTTTAATATTCCCTTATTCCCATTTAGTTTTTGGATTTAAATTTTTCAAGAGCATGGGATATTGGGTCTACTATTAAGGGTTTTTATTCATCTTCTTGAACTCTCTATATTATTTATGACATGTCCGTGTAACATTCATAGAAATAATATTACTACTATTTATCATAAATGAAATTTTTATTCAATACCATTTCACCTTACTAGCTAGTGATATTATGGTTTAAATCCAAATATTTGGGCACGTTTTAATTTATCATTATCCAAGAAGAAATTTGGAGTTGTTGAGTTGGGATTGATCCCATGAGAGGGGATTCCATTGTATCTCTACAAAGGGAATCCTAATTTACATAATTTCATGTATGTTATTGAGTTTAAGGTTATATGACATAGACTGATGATGTTCCTTTTATGGTTATGTAACCACGTCTAAGTCATGTTATTTGTACGATTGTTCATCTCAGACTTATTCCATGAATAAGACAAGGAATGGATTTTATTTTAGGGAATTTATTGTCATGTTTCTTAGACTATAAAACATTAAAATTATAATGTTTAAAAATGATTTATAGCATAAAAAATCCCTACAATGAAATATATTTTATTATATAACCTTTGTCCTTAAAATTGAACTACGCTCGAACATAAAATGTTGAATATAAGATAATATATTCAAGTGAATATAATTTATAGGTTATATATTTTTGGCCATTACAAATAAACTATATTAATAGGATGTGTGTTCCAACATAAATACATCGAGGAGAGTAATATAAAAAAAATTAAATTATTCTACATTACTTCTCGAGTCTTCAATTATTGTATAAGAAACACAAACAATTTCGAATCACCATATAGAAACAAACCATGCATTTTCTTTGATTAATATTAACTTCTAATTATTATTCACATAATATATTTAATGAATTTTATGAACTGATACTTTATATATTAATCTAACTACTTCTTTCTATTAAAATTGTGATATAGTGGTGTAGAAAAAAGAAATTGGTTTCTAAACAATAATAATAAAGTATAAAAATCACTTCTAAAACTATGAAATCCTTTACCTTGTTAAATGTATGAACATAATAATAAAACCTAAATTATCTCATCTAAATAAATGAATGAAATATGTTTCTTTATGAATATTCTTTTCAATTGGATGCTGCTTCTCTCTATCGAATAAGATTCATTTAAGAACCCAATGAAATGTAATGGATCTTTTTTGTATGTATTTTTTATGTCATAAATGTTTTTTCAATCTCATAAACTATTCGTGGAGTGTATTTATTCTTTATACGTGATTTGGAATAATTATAACGAAATTGATATTTTTTTTAAAAAAATGATAAACATTTGACAAAGGTGTGAGTCATAGATAGCCATGGGGAAAAAATTAATCTATACTGAAGGAGTAAGAGTCATCAATATAGATCAAATTATGAGATCAAAAATAAATTTATAGTTAATTACATAGAGAAAAATAAATTACTATAAGGGTATAAATTTATAAATTACAAAATATATGAAATTAACATAAATAAAAATTTGGAAAGGCATGAAATAATAATTTAAGGGAAGAGTCAACTATGTATTTTATGTAAGTGACAATTAATTTTATTCTTTGATAAATTTATAAGATGTCAAAAGTTATTATTGATTCATTTTAAATGATAATATAATGATCTATTTTGTATTATTTTATATTCTATTGAGTTCTAATAAAATTTTGATGATAAAATTAGAATGTGATGAAATATAACTTATTGGAGTTATCTAAGATAATCTTTTTGTTGATTTTTTTCTTAGGAATTTATCAATTTAAAAATAGGGCTATTATTATCAAATTTTGGAAAAAATAACATTTTTATTCGTATTTTTTAATGTGACTTTAGGAATGAATTTTTTGGATATTCATGGGAAATTTTAAAAATATATTTTACTCAGGTTTATGAAGAAACAAGTAAGGATTTATATATTTTTATATATTCTATTAAGATATGATAATTCAGCTGATAATATTTTTTAATAAAATAAAACCAATCTTTATCATTTTTCATAATCTTAATCTTGGTGTAGAGAATTTTTTTCCAACTTTTTTATGGAAGGAATACATATTGGTTCTATTTACATTATCAATCATAATACATCATTTTTTAATTGTAATGATTAATATAATTAATGATATCAAATGGAAACATTTATGATCAATAACGGGGTGTGTAATTTTATTAAGATTACCAGTAGGGATATGATTCTATTAAAAATATCTACTTTTATAAGATAAAAAAATATAAATTTTAGAATAAATTTCATGTTGAAAATACAATATTATTCCCAATACAACTGGATACACTACTAAGAAAATAGGGTTTTACCAATAGACCTATGGCACTGGTTTTCCAAAAATTTTGGGATAGTCTATCCTATGGAAATTGGTTTTTAAAACCATTGGAATAGGGGTGACATGATTTCCCTGAAATCCAGTGCTCCCCTCATGAAGTCACTTCTCCCATCCCAACTCCTAGAAGCCCCACTCCCCTCCTTCCATTCAACGACCTAGCACACGGTTCCACTCCTCCCATCCTAAGACCTTTTCGCAATACACTCTAAATCCAATAACGAGAATTCAGTGGCATGCACCTTTATTCTTTCTAGCCTGAGGCTAATCCTCTTCTTCCCACTCGATGATCCATAATTGGTTTATGTATTTTTGTTTCTTCCACTTCAAACTGATGATTTTTAAATGAGTTATATATTCTACTTAGATTTATTTTTCCCCATTATCTACAATGTTTAGTTCAATTATATATCCTTTTCAATCCATCTGTTATGTTTTTCATTTGATTATTATTTAATATGAAATCGGCATGTTCCAAATAATTCATATATGGAATAATAAAATATAATTTTTATATGATGTATTATTATTTTTATTAATTTATCATTGATCACATTGTTTTTGATGTAAGTGATTTTTAAATTTATGTTATTTAATTTAAATTTAGTATAAATTTATTTGGTATGTGAATATAATTATGAGTAGCATATTAATTTAATATATATGATTTATTTTAGTTTTTATAAATATTTCAAATGTTTTTTCATATGTGTAATTTTTAATAGATTGAATATGTGATTGAATTTGGGAATACAATTGAAAATTTTATAATATTTTAAATATGGTGGTTGATGTGAATATGTATCATTTATAAGTGATGTTTTTTATTATATTATTGTTTCTATATTTCTTTTCTTATTGAAACAATACAGATGTCAAATATAGTTAATTTTGTTCCAGTCATAGTGATATACAACTATTTCTATTCTACCCACCATTTCATAGAGATATGGGATACACTAATATTTTATTCCCAAATGAAATTGTGTAATAAAGGGAAGTCACATTCCTTGATGATTATATGATGTGGTAATGGACGATGTGGTGGTTATTGACTGAAGAGGGTAAAAAATTATACTATATGTATTGGAAATGTAATCCACTACATTTTTTATTTTTGGGAAATACATTATTTATGTCAAATATCTGTAAACACGTTGTTAATGAGTTTTTATTTGAATTTATATTTTATTTAATAATGAAAATATGCCTTAATATTCTACATCATGGTTGAAAAAAGGATATTTTTATTAATGAATATAAAAAATCATTTTTTTAATTTTATACTATTTATATTTGATGCATTTAACATTGTACATTATGATGGAATATGTATAGAAGGATTTTTTTATCATGTTATAAAAATATGAGGTAACAAAGGGAGTCCTTGAGAATGCGAGTAACAATTATAGAAAATGAGATGGTGATCTGTCACAAGTAGACTGGAGTAAACCTAAACTACACTAAAAAACATAAAACTAATCTAAAATAAAAACAAGTGAACTAAATTGAACCTATGTAAAAGAAATTATTTATTAACTATTAAAAATAAATTAACTTGAAAAATATTTTATAAAACCCTAATAGGTATGCATCAAACCCATGGAAATAAAATAACCAAACCCAACCAACCTAAATCAACCAAAAATAAAATAATAAAAAATAAAAATAACTAACCAAAACTGATCTGAATCAAATAGTAAATGGTTACCTAGAACTTGTAATCTTTTTTAGGAGAATTTATTGAGTAATTGTAAAATTTTTTAAAATGTGAATTGAATAAGGGAAAAACATAAATTATAATAAAAAATTTGTGAATTATTATATATTGTTATTAGTTATTGATATAATGGAATTCAATATCATGGTATTATACTTATAGTACATTCTTATATATACAGTATTGTGTTGTCTATAATATTATGATTCTCATATAGAGTAGTGTGTCTCTTATG
This sequence comes from Viscum album, assembly GCA_963277665.1. Lineage (NCBI taxonomy): Eukaryota > Viridiplantae > Streptophyta > Magnoliopsida > Santalales > Viscaceae > Viscum > Viscum album. The sequence goes on from OY728161.1 coordinate 1,839,096,338, forward strand.
GTTTTATATAAATCGAAAAATTATTATTTCTTTAAATATATTTTCATTTAAACTTTAATGTTATTTAATTTCTTTTATGAAATGACATATGATATTTTTTACAGAATGTATTGAAGTTGGATTTATGATTATTATCTTTGATTAATCTGGAATAACCAAATTCCATAGGTAAACAAAAGAAAACCCCACCAGCAAGATGAAAAATAAAGAGAAAAAATTTGGAAAACAACCTCAAAAGTGTGTCAAAACTAAATCACTAATCACTTCTCCCGAAATTTTTGCATCCATATGAGGGTGCTATGTCACTACCACGCCAACAACAACAGAAGGGAATATTATTCCGAACCAACTGACATCATCATCCATCACAAGGAATGAAGAAATGGTATGGGAATGAGAAAAAACTAGAATAAACAACAAGAATAGAGGAAGACCACACCTTAAATGAATGATTGATCACTACATATCTAAGGATTGGTTCTATGAATCAATCCTCGATGAAGGAATCCTAAAAATGATGAAGATGGGTCATTGGGTTGCATGTGGGTAAGGAATTTTCACTACATCCATATGTTTTGACAACTACAGTAGATATAAAAACACTTAAATGTTAAATTGGGGGGGGGGTATTACACAATGTTTATTACCCTTTCGGGATGTGTAATGACCAGTTGTAAACTTCTTCCAAAAAAATCATTGCCACATGATTATTTTTCATACCCTGAAACATTTCCCATCATGAAACCCACTTTCACAATGTTTAAAATTTTAGAACGTCGTCAAAATTACAAGAGAAGCTGAAAAACAAAACATCACAGTATATATTTCTATTACACAATGTTTAATTTTCATTATTACTTCTTTTTCCAACCGAACTTATCCAGACGCCTCCAAGCCTCCTCCAAACACCACCACCAACTAAAACATGCAAAGTAACAGATAGGGAGGGAACATACTGTTACAGATATTTAAAATTAAATAATATATATTATAATAGTATTAAAATAAATTCATGTAAATTGTATAAACTACATAGAATATATTGGTATTCAGTATAGAATGTTTCGTAAAAGTTAAAAAAGTAATATGGAAGTCACTTACCTTAAGTATTAACTGTTATCATAATCATTGTAACCTCATGTATATAAAATATATTTTTATTATACATATATAAATAAAAAAAACATATTTTTAATACCATATATTATTTACATATGAATTTATATTCCCTTTAAAAAAATTCTTATGTTAATGTTATGCTTCAGAAAATAGCCGACTTGTTTTTATACATGTTTTGACTTATTATTGGTACTATTATATAGATCATGATTTACTCATTTATATATTGATTAAAATAACATAAATATCACATAACTTCATTATATATGTATTTATAAAAATCTATGAAAGATAAAAAATAGGAAATTTAATACACTATTCATGGAGACAGCATGACATACGTATTCATGAACCCAGTTTAAATTTTCTTATCACATTGAACGAAAGAAAAGTTGATATATATATATATATATGTGTGTGTGTGTGTGCATGTGTGTGTCATTATTAAAATATAATTATTATGTCATATATATCACACAATTATATAAAACATATCCTTAATACATTTTAGGTAATGATTGAATGAATAACACAACTTCACGAGGAAGTAGTCCTCTATACACACGCCCGACGTTATCATATTCTCACAAAAATTAAATCATGGAGTTTTGTGTTATATAATAATTGAAAAACTATAAATAAATATTAAATATAATATATATTATATAAAAACATCATTTTCATCATTATTACCAACAATAATAGATTGTAATGTAAAAATGAAGGACATCAGTCATGAGGCGGTTGTCCATCGTACATGGATACAATGATTTCATAGCCTATTTGAGTAAAGTGTGTATGATTTTTGGTAATACCGAAAAAATAAAACATTTACATATATCTAATATAGTTATGTTGTTATATAATCATGATATAAAAATAATTTAATTGGTTTTAGGAATAAGGAAAAACAAAAATTATTCATTGATGAATGTCACATCCTCTTCATGTATCTCTTTTTGTTTGAATTAAAGAACTTCCTTTGTTGGATTTAAACCCAATGTAAGCAATATAGAATAATATGAGTGAATATTTTATTTTATTTTCGAAGGGGTTGTTCAATCCAAATGTCATGAGAGGTGTGAAAAATGGGGGATAGTGAGTGTTGTTTTATAGTTGAGGGGGAGTGGCATTATTGTGAATAATCAAAAGTTTTTATTATTGGGAGTTCAAGCTTACCTCAAGTAGCTCAAAGAGAGATTATTAAAGATTTGTTTTGATCACATGGTCAATAAAAACTCAACCATGAATTTATAAACATGTTTTAAAAATTTGAATCCCTAACTCTTATGTTTCCTTATTTTAACTTTTTTTTAATTATGATAACTAGTTTTCTATATAATGTAATTTATCCTTTTTTAATATATTAAATAGAAATATATAACATAATATTGAATAATACAGTATAATATAATATATATAATTTATATAATAAAAACCACATATTTTTTTGGAAATTTATTTTATAATATGTTCACAAAATTCACAAAAACAATGCTCTCACAATTACCATGCTAACAATGTTTTTACAATTATGGGGTCAATATATTAATTATATATGATAAATTGGTTAATGAATAGAAAACATTTTAAATTTATTTAAACTTAATATTATTTTGTAGATATCTTATTTTTTTAATTTTAAATCATTTAATGAAATATCATTTATCATAAAATAACATTAATATCAATTTTGACTTTATTTATATAATTATTATTTGAAAAATATGAATAAAACAATATAATTTTAAAATATTTAGTTTAATCACTTTTAAAATGATATATTTCGGTACAAATTATACTTAATAAATAATTATTTCTATTTAACTCATTTTAAAATTTTTAGTATCATTTAATTTATTTAATTGTTAACTAAATAATTCCTCAATTGAAAGTTCATAATAATTTAATGCAATTTTGTCATCTCTAAAAACATGAAATAAATTAAAATGACTAAAAATAATTTATATTGTAAAATAATATTTATAATGAAACCTGTATAGTTTTTCCCTATTCCAAGGTAGTAGAGAATATAAAATAATGAAAGGTCCATTGTTTTTTTCTTTATCTTTACTTAAGTTGTAATATTATTTAATTTAATAGAATTGTTTCCAAAAGACATATACCATTAGATACTAATGTCACAAGAGTCTAACTATGTCCTTAATAAGTGTTTTTACTAGTATCGACTCATTATTACACCTTATATTCTATGTTAAAAAAACTAATCTTGTTTTTATCTTAACTGATTTAAATACATTTATGGTATTTATCTAATCATATTGGTAAAAAATTATTTTTCACTTATTATATATTAAAACTAATTTTCATTTAGAAATATTTAATCCATTTTTCAATATTTCAATCACTTAGGTGGTGAAAATTAATTTAAAATTAATCATGAAAATGTGATAAGAAAGAGAGGTTCTAAAGTGAAAATGAACAAATGTTTTGTAAGGTTTTATATTCAATTTTGTATAAGAAACCGATTCTAACTAACATAATTGGATCAATAGATCTTTAATTACAATATTTATACGTAAAAAAATTAAAATATAATTAAACTCTACAAATAAATAATAAAAATCAATGTTTAAATTAAAATTTAATATTTTCATTATTAATCAAAAGAAGAATATTCTAACAATAACAATTTAATGTCAACCTATGATAATTTTGATACACAAATTTCAAAATTAAATCTTATTTTTAAAATTAATTTTTTGAGAATTTGTATTTTTTTCCAATTATGTGTACTCTAAAAGAATGGAATTTCATTAAAATATGAATTTTTTTTTCAAAAAACAATTTTTTTTCTATAAAATGATTTTTATATTATTTATAATTGAAAGATCACTAAAAATACTATGAAAATTATATAAATTAATAATTTAGTTAATTCTATTAATAACCTCCATCCCAACATCTAAATGATAATAATTATATTAAACAATAATATTAATGGAATATTATTTTTGGTAAATCTCTATCTTTCAGGTAATACAATAGAGTTAAATCTCACATTATTTTGTGTAACATAGGGAAAATTTAGTGATGCATGTATATAAATCTAATCTCACTATTTATTTTTGATAATTATTATATTTATAATCCATATAAATATATCTTAACTTGGTTTAGTGTGAAACACAAGCCTTTAATTAATATTACATTGCTAAAAAAAGAAAAAAAATATTGTATTTTTTACACTTTTGTTCATAATATAAAAAATAATTCAAATTTATAGACCATGGTCAATGGGTCAGAGTTACATCATCTCCAAAAAATTTAAATTTTTAAATTTTTCATTTTTAGACATTTAATATTATTTTATAACTTTACATGTATGGTTTTCTTGGAATATTATAGACATTCCTTAAATAATACAGTAGTATGTACTTATACACAAATGACATTTTCGTGTTTATAGTAGGTGAAAAGGAAATATTGAAGATAATATGTTATATTTATATAATCATTAATTTTTTATAAATGTATTATATGTTAGTTATTTCCAGCTTTAGGAAAATACATTTAGGGTGGAAATGAAAAAATATCATATCATTTCATTGAGTTTTTCAACCATATATAAACAGAAACACCGTTGTCATTTTATAGTAGACAAAAGGGTTATTAGGATTGTAATATAATTTTTTAGATAATCATAATAATTTCTTAAAACTATTATATATTCATCAATTACAAATTTATAACCACTAGGTAAGGTGATTAGGGAACATAAAATACATTACCTAATTTAGGTTATTGTCAACAATTTCATAAAAGCGATTTTTTCATTTCCCATAGGTTGAAAATTATATTAAAGAGGGTTGTTACATCCACATAATAAAATTTCAGTTTAAATTAAATACTAATGTAAATATTTTATATTCGATAGAGTATATTTTAAGTATGTAGAATAATAAATAAAATCTAAGTATCTCATTTAGTTCATATAACACCCCCTCAGATATCTCACATTGTCTAAAAACATAAAACATCTGGGCATGACATTTTAATTGGAATGGGGATCTAAATCATGGTGACGATAGCTTGTAATGTATTTAAGACTCATTAGATAATATAAGGGGATGAAAATATGAGAATAAGTTAGGAGAGGATGTGCTCTATTATAACTGAGGGGAGTGACACTCTGGAAAACGCATAAAACATTAAATCGATATGAATTTATTTTTTCAAGGAAATTCAATTTCTAATAAAATTTATCTTTGGGACTAAATAAACTCAAAAAATCACATTTAAATATTTTTAGATATATTTTACTCCTAATATTAAATTTTAAAACTCTATTATCCATTTAAAAATCACCATGTCGAAGTATTTTTATATTAATAATTATTTAGACTGATAAAATATGATTTTGAACCAATTATAAAATTGGAACTACATAATTTAAAATATGAAATAAATATTTAACTCTTAATTTTTTTGGGTCATAATAATACAATGTAAATATATATTTGTAAATTGTAATGGAAAATAGTTTTTTTATAATATATGTTTTGAAGCGTAAAACTGAATGTTTACTCAAATAAAAACTAATGATGATTCCTATGTAATTAATTCGAATATGCTCAGTAAATATGGAATAAAGATACCTTAAATCCAATAAATAATCTAATATGACTTTACATTTAATGAATTAAATTTATCTAAAATTTTTTATATTTATAAATCACCCAAAAATCAATCATTTTATAAAAACCCTAAAAAATCACCTTATGGTAATTCTAATATGAAAAATATGAAAATGATTTCATTTTTATCAATTCAAAAATATAAATTTTATTAGAAAAATTATGTAAAGAATTTATAACTCATTAAAATCATTATGGGTATCATAAAACTATTTCTATTGAAAAAGTTAAATCGTATAAAATAATCATATCATAAATGAATCAATAAAGTAAATTTTTAAATAATATTAAGACATGAAATAAATATATAATGATAATAATAATTGGGTTTTTATAATATACCCCATTTTATGAATTATGTAATCACAATTATATTTATTATTTAAACATGTGACTATACTTTTCCTTCATTCCATTTTATGATTCATTGGATGATTCCCAAATCATTTGATTTTTCTAGAAAAACTATTACTAGTGAATAAATTTATTCAATAGTACATTCTCTTTGTGATCCAAAATCAAGATAGGATTTTTTATCATAATATATATTTATTCTAGATTAACAATCATATAGATCAAAATAGAAGTTTCATCATTTATATATTTCTTTATAAATGAAACCTAAAACACATCATACACATGAAATTGACCTAAAGTAAATTTTACTCGACAAAAAACTGATCAACTTTCTATAAAATACCATATGGTCTAATAAACCATGAGTATAATTTTTTACCTTTTTAAGAAACTCATACCATCTTTTAATAGAGAGAAAATAAAAAATAGGATTAACTATATAACATGAAAAATATTTCTTCATTTTATCTATATAACTCTTCCACTTAGTTTGAGAAAACCTCATTCTCTACTAAATCATCATCACTAGATAAATAATTTATTACCATAATTCATATCCCAATAACAAACCTTCATTGTCATTAATCAAAAATTGTTTAGTTTGACATAAATTTCCTTATAATTAATCAAACTGATCCTTCATATTATTAAAATTAAGTTATTATTATTATTATAATAAAATTATAATATTATGAGATGCTAATACCAACATCCATTGTAATTCAATGAGAAATTGTGAATGATATATTCCATCATATAATTCATTCTCTTTGAGTTTATATTAGAATGTTTATGAAAATAAATATTAAAATATTTTTTCAGTAACCTATAAATTTTTATACCCTTTCTAGAAAATAAAGGAAAATAATGGGTCACTATCAAATATAACAGGGAGAGGGATTCTATGTAATTTTTTACATCCTAATGGAAAATTATGAAATTATTATCTAATGTGAAAATATCTAGAATAATATGAAACTACATAGATTTATTAAGGAAATACAGATAACATAAATAAAATTATTACATTGACCTATATAAAATTATTCCACCATAAAATTCAAGGACATTTTCTTCCATTTCTTTTATAGTTTCGAGAATACCCAAAGAATTCCATTCGTTGTTTTCCCTTCCACATTGAACAATTTAAATGAATAAAATTTCATAGTAAAATTAAAAACCCCTACATCATAAATTTAGACTAATAATATTAATTATAATATCAGTACATCTGAGTACCACAAGGATTAATTGAAAATGGAGAGTTGTGAGCTTCACATACAAATTCCATCAGAAACTAGTAATCACATAGGACACATAAATACTTTCCATATATGGTAAAATGATATCTACTATAATTAATATTTGGAAACATATTCTTTATGAAAAAATCTACACTATTTCTAGAATATAATATTTTTTTGATTCTACATAATTCTTTCCAAAAATGCAAAATAATATAGATACCTGATCCAAAACAGATGGGGTTTATGCCTAAAATATTTTCAAGCTAATATTTTTAAATTCATTAAATAAAGTATCATATTATAAATTTATAATAGTTATTGATGAATTATTTTTGACTCACTACATTATCTATATATTTTTAATCACCTAGATTGTTGTGAATCATGCAATCAAAATTCACTATAAGTTATAACCATTTCTCTGCCTCATGATCAACTCTTTTTATTGAATATATACATTAAGAATTAATAATTGGAATATATTTCAAATATTACCAAATAATAAATATTTCAAAATATTTATAAAGAATAAATATTCATTTCATGTTATAGTTCATGTGTGGGTAAATTAATATCATGATGGTTCAATTAATGTGAATCATATGTAATTATATGAACATCATGGATAATGAAAAAATAATCATCTTCACTGAATCATTATTGTTAATTACCAAATAATAATTTCAATACATTATTTTAAAACCTGAATTATTAACCTATAGTTTTCTTAGTTCCTAAAAAAATTCTTTATATACATTTTCCAGATGAATTTATGTTACTTTTTGTTTAACAGGGTTTGTGGGAATGGTAATCTTGAATCATTTTCAACAAATTATATATAGAAAAAAACAATACAAGATAAATTTAAATATTTATGACATTTGTAGTAATGCTTGACTCTTAGACCACATTATATTTAGTAAGTCAAACTATCATTCAATCCATAGAAACAATATTATTTTGGAATGAAATTTATTTAATAGTTTTTTGAAATTTATAAATTTCCCAAAAAATATAATTTCTATTATGTGATATAAAATAATACATAAATGTTACACATGATTGTAACATATATTATAATAAACAATAATTTCACTCTTAAATTCTACCACACATTTATCAAAACAATCAATGAAAACTCTATTTAATAGATTCAAAAATACAATATGTAATTTTTTTAAGCAAAATGGAATGAATAAAAAAACCAGAATCACCTTATTATATCTTGAATTTTTTCCATAAAATTTCATATTACTTAACCTTTAAATGATTTTAATGACACATATGATAAAAAATTAAAAACAAGTATATCACTCTATAGAGATGAACTTTATGTCAATGATACAAGACAAATTATACTTATTGATACTTTAAATTTATTGAGTTATCAATAATAAGCGAAAAGACCCACAAAACCATAGAAATCTATATCCTAGAATATAGAAGCACCCCAATATGGAATGATGGGTGGTTGAAATTATTATCATGAAACTCTGGTCAATAATTTCAATTCACACAACTCAATATAATCTATATGATTTTGAGTTTTAGAAGTTGTATTAATCTCTAGAACTAATTGGATAATAAATTCATCATATTAATTAGGAATAACACTAGGAACATCATTAAAAAATACCTATATATATCCATATATTATAGAGAGATAATAAATTTTAAAGTTTTCTTTATTAGAAATAATATGGACAAGAAAACTTTCAATCCCATAAATAATCTGCTTCATAGATTCTTGATTTCAAATCAAAGGAATGGTCACATTTTTATATAAAAATTAAAACTCTATATAATTATTTATTATGACATATTTAACTTTTCAACATATCTTATAGTGGTAAATTTAAAGATAATCTATAACCATAATAACATCAAATTACAATAAGTTTAAAACAAAATGGATTATAAAATATCCATATGTAATGAAATAAAGGTTTTATAAATTCTAAAATTATTTAATACTTCCACCATGAGTTTTGAGAAAAAATAATTATTTATTTCTTCAGGTTACATTTCTATATTAGTAAAAATTTCCAACAAATAAAACAATGTGTAGATACTAAATATAAAATTATGTTGAAATACTAAGAGTATCCATGTAATATCAAATATACACATCCTTTTTCCATAAATAGTAAATTAAAATTTAAAACCATTCTTCTTATTTTCCTATTTATCAATATACTATATGAATTTCATTATAGAAACATTCTTATAATGGACCATTATAGTCAAATTTAAGAATTTTACAACCTTCTTTTCATTAGAGGTCTAACCATTATTAGTTCTCTTTATAATAGGCATGACCCATTGATACCAACTTTATACACTAGCACCACTTCCAATATCTCATGATACATTTCATGACTTATCCATAACATGATATTGTGCTACAAAAAACATGTGTTCTCTTATGTATGAAAGGAGTGGTGATAAACACTGAATGAAATATCCTAATTAGGAAGCCATTTCCTAGTTCAATTATATATACTCACCCAATCATATAAATATATATGTGTAGAAAAATAATAATAATGGCAAGTAACATATAGAATATAAAACTTGAATTAAAAAACTCTAGGTTTTTTATAGTATGATGGTGAAAACAGAAAATTAATTGGAAAAAATACATACCCAACAATAATGATTTTCCAGCACGACAAAACAAGAATGAAAAATTATAAAATATTCCAACTCTAGATATCTATGATATGTCCACCATATGTGTTATTAATAACATGGTATCCCTATGTTCCCATGATGTCATCACTGACATGTCCATCATTAGTATAAGGCACAACTGATATGGAAAAACCCCAGGCAAACATTTGTATATACATATCCGATAAGATTCCCCAAAAGCTAATGGGGATTAGTATGAGATAAAATATGAATATATATATATATATATATTAAACAATGAATAGAAAATAGTTGAAATCTTATCCCAAAGAAATAAGGCACTCCTATCTAGCTATAGGGAGCTCAGGACGCTGTGTAGGTGGAATACACATCACGTCACTGCCACACATAACAAGATAGTTGGAAAATCATTTAACATGGACACACACACACACACACCTATATATTCTAAATAAGGGAATAAAAAAAAATTTATATTGGGGATGTCCACCTAATTTCCCTACCCATGAAGAGAGTCAATATCAAATCCAAAAGTCCATCATTAAAGGCCATTATCTCGCTTGTCTGCCCTGTATAAAACATCAATGTAAAGCCTCACCTCAACATTGTGCCATATAGTCAAGGGGAACAATCATTTGATTACGGACACATGTTCTTGTTTGATAGGAGGATGATACTCTTAAGGTCGATGACCCATGCCATTCCCAATTGGTGGGTTCCAATCTAGTCATAAAGGACCATTTTCAATATTGACTAGAGGCTCCCACATCAAAGGATAAAGACACATTTCCCATCATCATGGGTGGGGGTGGGGGGATCCACTCTATCCATCATGGACCCATGGCCATGCTGGTAGGATGGTTCCAATCATAAGTTTAGGACCCTTGGTGTATCTCTACTGGAGGGTGGCACACTAGTAAACGAGGAACCATGCCTGGCCTAGATATAGGGTTCGACACGAAAGGTTGAGGGACCAAACCCTATATCTGCTGGAGGGTGTCACTAAATTAACCATGGAAGCATGCCCATTATTTCAAGAGTGTTCCACTTTGAACTTCAAAGACAAATTCTTTATCTATGTAGGACGATTCCAATCTCGTCATCGATCACCATTCCCTACTCAGCTAGAGGGTGCCACCCGGGAAGCCTCTACTAAACCATCCTGATAACTTACTTCATAGGGAGTCTCATAAATGAGCTTCATTAATGTAAAACTCATATCATATTCAAAATGAAAAAACTGTTGAGATAATCACATTATACATGAAATAATACTCAGGATAATCTACTCTTGTGTAAATATCCCACACCGAAAGATACAAGTTTGAGAGATTCATGTTTCCTCAAATGGAGAATAGGGTAATAGAGAATGTAGGTTACCCATATGGCACATAATCTTTATCATTATCCTAGCCATTTTCTCTAGGATGTGTCTGTGTAATTAGCTTGTGTCAGTTTGCATTGGCACAAAAAATGTACATATCTATGCAATTCTCCATACACTCTCTGAAGAAATTTAGAGACCACTACAATAAGGTCATAAATCGTGTGGGGGTCACATATGACATGTTATACTTATCCCACCTGAAAACTCTTGCTGTCATAACATAGGGGTCACATATAGTATGTTCTTCGAAACTACATGATGTGTATTTTAGATTTTCGTATAATTTTAGATCTAGTGTTTACAGTTTAGATATGGAATTAATACCTTCATATCCAGCCTAAAATTCTACAAAAATTAATATTCTCAAACTCTTTTTGTATTTTTTGTCCATTTTGTGGATGGATATCAGAACCCATTCGCCACGGCGGTGCGTCTCTCAACATTAGCGGCTCTATTTTTCTATAAATCGATCTTGAATATCAAGCACACGAGAATCAACACCCATTAACCCATTATATTTCTCTAAAACCATCCTTGATCGTTGATGATTTGTCTCCCTAGAAAGCGCTGCATGTCTTGAGAGTATAATAAAATTTTTTCTCATTCTACAATGTCTAATCATGACCATGTGGTCCAATGATGACCAACATGAATATTTTTTGGAGTAATGAATATGAAAATGGAATTAAAATTTATTTTCCAAGAATTAATTTTTATTGAATATAACTTAGAGATTCAAGGAAAGGAAAAAATTAAATAATAAATTAAACTTCAATATGCCTTAACATGAAAAAGAAACAATTGGTGAAAATCTATGTTAAGACTATTATCTTTTTCAATAACTAAATAAAAAGAGGTGGAATCCACAAATAAAGAGCCCTACATAGATAACGGACCATTCTTCTATAAAGAACACACATGATAATGAATGACACGAGTTGTTGTGTTCTATGTGGATTGATATTCTTCAATCCAGAGATTCACTATCATCAGATCTCGATTCTCCAAAGGAATATTGAAGTACACTTGTTATTCTCTAAGGGTTTATATGTAAACCCCAGTAACAATAAACATAATGTTTCATTTATAGGAAAAATTTTGTGTTAATTTAAGGAATTAATTAAATTAACATATTAATGAATCCTCTAAACATAACACCAATGGATATAATATATTATCTCTAAAATTGACTTATTTTATGTCATGCCTAAGGTAAACATCACATTCCACACATATTTGCGCTCCTGTATTACAGATCTGAGATTCCAATAAAGTGATATTCTATTTTCATTATGTAAAAGTTTACGAATAATGTAAAATATATTTATTATTTATTGAATCTAATTTTGTGAAATCCAGGATCAAAATCGCATGCTATCTCATCACCATTCTCCGAAAATATTTTTATAAAAATCTCATAGCATTACAAGGTAGAAATTGGGTATCTACAATTCATTCCTTATAATTATTCTTATTATTATTAAACAAAGTGGTTAATTGAATTTTATAACACATATGGATCTTAAATGAATGATTCTAAATTTACTAACACATAGATAATTTAATATCCTTAATGTTTTAAAAGTCCAAAAACTCTGTCTCATGATTCTTCGCAAACCTCAAATATTTTTACAACTCAAATATTCATGAGTGACTATCCCCCTCCATAAACATGGATTCTATTCAGAATTAAATTAAATTCTTTTACTATGAGGGAAAAGAATAAAATTTTATGTATATCAATAAAATATAGTAATATTATCTCTATAAGAGGAACCTATGGCCTCAATCATTTTGGTTAACCATAATAATTTATTATTCATTCTAAATAAAATAAATTTCTGAAAATACATTTTGTGGAAGTGTTATTTTAATATCAACATTTAGATGAGTCATATTTAATCCTCTTCCATGGTGTTCTTAATCAATCATAAAAATTTATCATATTCACATTAAAATTAATAAATAGTTAGGTATTCATTGATATTCTATATACATCCTATAACATCAAATATATTCTCCAATGTGTTAATCGATCCTCTAGATTTCACTGGGACCGAGTATCAACAAAAATGTGAAGGGAACAATTTAATTAAATGTTATTGTAAAATCACATTATTACGTGTAGAATCTATTAAATCAATTATATTGGTTCCTCTATCAATAACATATTTCAACAGATTTCACACAACTATAATGCTTCTCCTTTTCATTCTAATCATTACATGATGGTGGTTTAGAAGGACATTATCCTTGTAATTATTTTTTACCTTTCATATAATGTTACCTATATGATATTTTTAAAAATAAAAAATGATTATATTATAATTTTTTTTTAAAAATATATATCTAATAATGATATAAATATTAATTTGAATCCATTCAGAGTTTAGAAGAACATCATCTTAAACTCGGACATTTTCTTATCCTTTTCTCAAATACCAACGAAAAATGATCACACATAACTATCCAATAAATTTATTAATTTATAGAATATATTTCATCACATAAACTCCAAATACCTTTTTATGTATGTATTTTTAAATAATTATGAAATTTGTTACATTAAATTTTTAAACATCCAAACAGGGTCAATTTTTTCCAAAATACAAATGTTCTTTATATTGACAGACTTTCAAAATTTAAGATAACTCCAATAAATAGATGTCTAACATTTTTAAAAATACAAATATTACTTAATCCATTTGAAAAATAATAAAAAATATGCTATGATAAAATTAGTCCTCAGTAAAAGATATAAAAGAAATGAAACACAATAGTCAATTTTTAATCCTTAAAATACATAAGAATTTTTGATTTTTTTGTAATATATATTGTAATCAAATATCCATTTTCTTCTGTATGTTAATAAAATCATAAATTAATATTTTATTTTATAATATATTTCATCCTAAATCATAATGGAATAATTAAGATTATAATGGTTTTATAGAAAAAATGTAAAATGATGAATATATTTCATTAAAAAAAATTATCCTTTTATCATTTTAAAAGGTCGAAAAATTTCAATAAAAACATAAACTCATTTTTATACCTTTTTAAAATCAATTTTTTCCTGTGATAAGAATTAAAATCATATCATGTCAGAATTTTGGGACATTATCCTTTTATATACGATTAAAAATACCGTTAATTATTAATCACCTAAATGGGTAATTCCCAACTCACATATGAGTATCCAATATAACACCCTGAAAATATAAAGTAGGAACATTTTATTCGATAACGTGTATAACCAACATCACCAAGGGAATAATGGAATATAATATTTATAGAATTTATAATGTGTTTAATTTTTAAAATAAATTAATTTAGTTCCATATCTTTAAATTCATGTTATACCCATTTAGCGTTTAACATATGCAACAATGAGTTTCTTCAATTTCTTGTGTTACCTGTATGACTGAGTTTTACTGAAGAATAATATATTATTAAATTATTATTATTTAACATAATAAGATATAAACTATCTATTAAAAATATTACTAACTATCTTATGAAAATATATGATTTACATGACTAATTCATTGGTTACAATTAATTAGAATGGAATATAAGAACCAATGGAATACAAAAAGAATATTCTTATAGGAAAATAATTTTATGTTTAAAAGGTTTTTTTATCCTAATAAACTAGTTAATTTAAAATTATATAGTGATATTAATTTAATATATATTTTATTTATTCAACAAAATATGTTCTATATTCATCCAATACATTTGATAAACATAAGATAAGAACAATCTCCATTTTAAACAGAAAATTCTATATTTTTATTATGGAACATTTATAGACTTTTATTGGTGAACATATTATAAATAAATATATTCAAAGATTAATTAATTTTATATGTAAAAAAATTAATATTTTAAATAAAATCAAAACAATTAGGTTTGGTGAATTTTTCGTATTTTTCAATTATGTTGCAATTTTTAATGAATAATTAAAAATATTGAATTGTAGTTCAAAACAATTTTTATCCAATTTATTTATAAGGATAAATTACATTTTAAATTGTATTTAATGTTTAATTATATCATATGTTTATAAATTTATCCATTATTGTTCATTTTAATAAATTTCAAATTGAAATTGACTAGAAAAACCAAGCAAACTTTCGAACATTTTATCTTAAAAACCCACATTATCACCCCATTCGTGGGATTAAATTTAATGAAATTTATTCTACTTTTACTATTGAATTTTGAAAAGAGGATTCCATATTCTTAATTAGGATAATGAATAATTATTGATAAGTTAAATTATAAGTTATGGTAATTAAAATCAATAACAACGGTTAAGGTAAAATTATGCTTAACATGGGATAAAACCTAAATCTTAAAGGCCCAAATGAACAAAAAACTTGTCCAATAACTATTTTACGACCTTATTTACACTATATATTAACTTATCATGATGTTTTAACATTATTGGATCAATTTAATATTTTAAAAATGTGGGTTGAATTACCATTCTAATAATTTACTAGAGTGCAACTCCTTATACACTATAAAAAGGAATCATATCCTCCCACATCCTCACAACTATCACACCAAATTGGATAAAATAATATAATCTCAAATGGATCATAAAAAAACCTCTCCCAACTCTATATGTGTCACCTTGTGTCTAAAAAAATCCAAGGAACCCCTTTTCTGCAACCCAAAAGAATTTACCAAAATAAAAGGTAACATTTGTCCTTATGTTTCTTAGTTTTATTTCCATTATAGAGTTTATCAACTCTTCCAAATACATTATTATATAAAAAATAGTATCATAATATATAATGGTGTTTTAATGATACCATTTATACCAATATTCATACACACTCCCATATAATGGGTAATGATCATACTTTTTACGTTTATGGAGAACTGCAACCTTAAGAAAAGATGATTGTTCATTATTCCTTTACCACCCTTCATGATGGAAATTATAATGGAATATATATATATATATATATATATTATATTATATTTATAATATATTTATACTTCATTAATTATTTTACAACACATATCGTTGTGCCCTCAAATTTTTGGTAATATGATTACCTCATTTAAGGAAGTGTGGGCTACCGCCTCGTAGAAGTGATGTGATTCAATCACATGATATATTAAACATTTAAGTGATTTTTTAATTAATATAATGTGAAATTTGAAGTATATATATGACACTAATGACATAATCAACATTCTGTAAATATAATAAATATATGAATTTATTTGTTCCACTTTCACACTCTTAAAAAGTGTAAACATCGTTCATAGACATGTGAACTATCGCTTTCTCAACACGATGTAATTACATTTTAATCACTAAAATTATATATATAAATATATATGATTAAAATAAATTCCATTTATAATATAATGATCATTTTATAATGACATATTTTTACTTATCTTTTTCCCATATCGATCACAAAAAAATGGGAACGTTACTCATGAGAATGTACAACCTACCGTCTCCAAGATTATAATGTTGATTCAATTTTAAGAATAATATTTAATTATTTGTTTTAAAATTATTATTTATGTAAAAATGTTATAATTGTGTGATGATTTTTATTTTGAAGTTGTTATATAATGGTCCTATGGCCATATTAGACCTACTAATGTGGTTTTTAACACATAAACCAAATTTTTCCAAAACACCAAACAAAAACAGAAATGATTAATTAGATTTATAAAACATATTAATAATTGAAATAAATGTTATGATAAATAGGAAAAAGGTTATAAATAAAGAATAAAATAAACGTAAGTTTTTTATTCATTAATATAAAAACACACAAGACAATTTGGACATAAGTTAATGGATTTTCATCTCAATTTATACATCTATGAGGTAAATGCCATTTTAATCCCATACATAATTTTTGAGGTGTATCTACTTACATATTTGGAATCATATATCACTAAAAATTTTATATTAATTCAATTTAAAATAATTTAATTTTATTCCTTAATGAGTCTTATGATATAAAATGTTTCAATGTGGAATGGGACACTTTACAACATTTGAAGGTTATTTTTCTCAGAGATAATACTAATGATATTTATTGGTATTTAAATTTTAGGAAATTATAAGACTATAATTCAATAAAACCTTTAATTTTATTCTCATAGGCTTATTAATGACCATTTTCGAGTATTAGTGCAATTTACTCACTATTTTCTAATCAAAATGATTTTGAAAATGTTTTTTTTGAAAACCCTTCTTGATTTTCCCATTAGGCATAGAAAATGTTTTATTCTAAAATCAATGTTTTTTTATAATGTTTTAATTTTTTTTAAATATTTTTGTAATGAAATGTTTTCTCATTTTTATTTTACAAATGTTTTTAGTTGAATCCTATTTTCGATTTCTGAAAAATTTATTTTTATATCCTTTTTAGGATGCATAAGTAATGTTATTTTTACCTCATACGACATGTACAAGTTTACCCACCGTTTTCAACAAATTCTTTTTTTATTAGAAGTATTTTTTTGATGAAATTTATTCTATAATTTATTTTCAATGTTTTTTTTCAAATGGATTGGTAAAATAGAAGAATATTTTTCTCAAATTTTTTTTCAAAAATATCTTTAATATTATTTTTTCCATATATGTCCACAACCATTTATTATTACTCGACTTGTAATATTTTGTATTTAATCCATCTTTATTCTCCCTCCCAATGGTTTATGATTCATTTTTTCATGTATTGTATTCCAATTAACTTATTTTATTCCCTTTTTGTCCCTTTTAAATATTCAATTTCCTACGATCATTTAGAATTAAATTTACACCAATTATCCATAACATTTTTCAAGGAGTTTTTTATTGAATAAAATATATACCATTTTCATGTGGTGTTTAAATTGAAAGTAATTTTATTATATGGGGAAATGGTGATAAATCTCTACCTTCTAATATAAAAGAATATTTTATATGAACTAGTTAAATTGATTATTATATATGAGAGGAATGATTTGGATAGGCACAATGAAGGTGGGGCACAGTTATAGATATCTCCTCGATGGATTCATAGTCTCATTGGATGAGTAAGTTAGCTAGTCTCTTTAGTTCAATTTTTACCTAATATGATAAGCCTTCTTGTTAAAGATCATTACAGTACTTGTTTCATATACCTTGGAAACACGACATCGAATAAGTAAAAACATCACCAATTTTGGGTTTGTTATTATTCATCCATGATATTTTTCATCAATATATATATTGATAAATTTAATTCCATATTCATTGATTATGAGGCATTTGTTTTAGCTTCTTACCTTTTGATATTTATTTTTATTTGTCTACTTATTTGAATGAAATATGTTTTTATCTATTTTCCTTTCAAAATTATTTATTCACTTTCTTCTAATTTATTGATTTAATTGCATGCTTGGTCAGTAATTTACAATGACATGATTATTATTCTCATTGACTCATTATTTTTTACTTTTTTACTTTACCCTAACTAAGCATTTGAGCTCACCCATATTGTGTTTCCTTACCCCATGAATCAAAGAAACATATTAAAAATTATATGCAAGGATACAAAATATGGAATAGAGTAACTATCCAAAAAGATAGTCATTTTGAAAAACAATTATGTTGTAATTAGTGTATTCAATTTTAATGTAGGACTCATGTTTTTATCTATTTTACTAATACTACTAAAATCTTGGTCCATCAAGATTTCATTCATTTGAATTAAGGAAATGGATTTATAGAAGAAAGTGGATCTAGGATTTCTAGGGTTAGTTTTCCACGGTGGGAATCATAAAATGATTAATAAAGACCTTGGGAACTAGATTAAAGAAATCATAGATTAGAGAACCTAAACCTAAAGTATAATTTGAGGATATGTATAAAAGAAACCCCAATAAATTTTTTAAAGTATAGATTAAGTGTATTTTATTGAAAAAAATCCATGTCTAGACAATAAAAATTGTTGTTGTTCTTGAACATATGCACCTAAGAGTAACAAATTCGACAAGGTGTGTCAATCCTAACTCATCATATGCTGGTACCTACCAGCGGTCCTTACAATTCACCTGGTTTGACAGTCCAAGGGGATATTCTTATAAAAGATCAAATTTTCTTTTAAAACCACTATGAATGATTTTTATAACTAATATCCTAGGATAAAACCAAGGTGTCTTAAATTAAGGATATGTTTTAATTATTTAGAAATCCAAAAAATGTTATTATGGATAAACATTAGTCAAATGAAGGTCATATATTGAAATAAGAAGGATTAGGTATTTATGTTTTGATGATATATGGAAAACCTTACTTAAGAGGATATTTTTTTGACTAAACCATATTAAATAATGTCTATCACATTAGTTTTTGAATTTAGTTTAACATGGTTCATGAAAATAAAAACATGTATGTCGTGTGACAACCAATAATTTCTGGAAAATTCATGATACATAAACCCATGACCATAGGAGGATAAGGGTTTCACACCAACCATTGATCTACGAAATTTCATGGTTAATATCTTAGTGTTTTTTTAGAAAAACATTATTAATAAATATTAATTATGTACCATTAATATAACTATTTAGGTGTAAAGATTAATGTATTAATCATAATAGTTTTGGAAAATAGTTTTGAGGCAAATAGTCATAATTGTCACTCCTTTATGGGCCTTTAGATTCTATAGAATATTATTTTTGTGCTATAGGAATCAAAAGTAATTAATTTTTGATGAATTAAAAAATTTACCATAACAAAAAAATGATTAAATGGTTATTATAGAAATATATCATGTATTTACACATATAATATAATATAATTACTAAACATTATAAATATGACTTACAAATAATTTTTTTTCTAATACCTTAATAATTGTTTAACTAATGGTCTTATAAATCATCAATATATTTTTTATTTGAGGCCCTCAGCTTTCTATTTATCATTCACATGTTTGTGATTGATTACCTCAATCAATACCCAAAATATTTACTCTTTTCCTCTATGTACATATCTTTTCATTCCACTAATGTTATCTTTCTTAGGGACCTTGTAATATGGTATTCAATGATACTATTTTACATCCCATTGTCTCTTTTATAGAGGATTTTTATGAGACCTTCACAATATTTGGTATTTAAAAAATAGGAAACATCAAACAATTTGTTACCAATATTAATTTCAAATTGTGAGGAAAATATTTAATTAAGTAGGGGATAATTTAACACCAGAAAAATCTAAAGTATGAACATTTTATTCGATAGCTTGTGTGATGAAAAAAACTAAGTTCATAAAGGAATATAATATCTAGATAATTTCAAATGTATTTTTTATTTTAAATAAATTCAGTAAAATAAATAGTTTCCAATGATCTAGATACTGAGTTATCATTTGACATATGCAATAACGAGTCTTTCAATGTCTTTCACTACACACAGGACCGAGTATTACAAAAAAATAATATAGTATTAAAATATTATTATTTAATTTAATAATATTTAAAATTTTATTTATGAACCGTAATAATTATGTATGAAAATATATGGTTTAGATGACTAAATAATTGGTTATAAATAATTATAAAGCAAGGTTAAAACAAATTGATTATAAATTGTTTTTATTATAGAAAACTACTTTTATGGTCAAAATACTTTTATATATATATAAATTAATGTAACTACAATTAGAAAGTAATATTCATGTAACATATATATTATATATTAAATACAATATTTATTATATACATATCACATATTTAATATTGGAGAATATTTTATAAATATTATATTTTAAATTAAAAAATAATTTAAATTGATAAAAAAAAATTGGTTTTGGTGTTTTTTTGGAAATTTGAAGCTAATCTTTGTTTTTTTAATTAATAGCAAAAAATAATGAATTTTATTTGAAAATTTATTTTTTATCTATTTTATTAATAATGTTATATTTCATTTCAAATTGGACATAATGTTTAATTAGATCATATATTTATCAATTAATCCAATTTGGGACATTAGAATCAATTTTATGTTGAAATTTACTATGAAAACATAAAATAGATTCAAACGTTTTAATTTTAAAAACCTGTATTGTTGTCCCGTTTGTGATATTCAATATAAATTAATTTACGCCACATCCATGATTGGAATTTAGAAATATGAATTAAATTTTTTGAATAAAAATAATTTATAATTTATAATTATGTTAACTTAATTTTTTTTAAACAATATTAATGAGTGTAATTATAATTATTTTCCATGATTATAGTAAAATAGAGCATAATAAGAGAAAAAACCATAATCTTAAGGGTCCAAATGGCCTAGAAAATCGTCCAAGAGACATTGGATTGAAATATTTAGACACGAAAACCTGTTTTAACAAAATTGGATAGTAATGGTTTCCAATTGAAATTTGATAAATTATGGTGGAATTCCGTTTCCCAAAATTTACAAGAGTTCCACTCCTCATCCCCTGCAAAAGGCCTCCTCTATTCCCACTTCCTAACACATATCAAGAAATTTTAGATCAACCATGTCCTTAAAAAATATATCCATAACAGAACTAAACTAACCATATTATCCTCACCATGAGAAGAAAGCAGTCCATTGAATCTCATTGGTGCAAACCAAAAGGAGCTACCTGATTAAGAGGTATCATCTTTCTTTATGTTTTTTAGTTTTATTTTCATTATCAAGACCATAAAAAATTAATTTTCAATTATTATAAAACAATACCATTATAATGAAAATTATAGGGTTTTTTATAATTTGGATTCACGTAAACATACACACGATCTAAATTAATGGATAACAAACATTATATTAATGAGTACAGAGAATTACCTCCTCACAAAATGGTGATGGTTTGTTCTTCCATTAGCGCTTATCATGGTGGTAATTATAATGTGAAATATATTTATATATATTATATATGATAATTTTAAATAATCTATACTTATTTTGATTCACTAACACATGTCATTATGAACTTCATTTTATGATAATACAAAATCATAGTTTTACAAATTGTGGTCTACTGCCTGTAAAAGTAATGTGACTTGATGAAATGATACTTGCAATTTATAAAGGATTTTTTTATTAAAAATACATTACATATAATATATATATATATATTATATTCGTGACATAATTTAATTTCTAGAAATATAATATTTATATCAATTTTTTGATTTCCTTTTACACATATAAAACACGATAACATCATTCATGGATATGTTGACTATCGTCTCATCAACATGATGCGATTCCTTTAAAAATAGGATAATTATATAAATATATTATTAAATAAAATGATATATATGAATTTATTAATATTTGGATAATATATGGTGTTACTTACCTTCTTCCTATAATGATCATTCAAAAATAGAAACGTTGTTAACACCTATATATAACCTACCATCTCTATGATTGTAATATTTATTTGTTATTCATAAAAATATTTAATGAGTATTTTTTAGAAAATAATTAATTTATTAATATGGTAATTATTTACATATTATTTTTAAAGAGATTTAATATAAATTCTTCTTCGACCATAGTTGAACTACCAAAGTAGTTTTAACAAATGAACTGAATTGGGTCAAAACACCCGACATAATATTAATTGATTATGTAGTATAATAAAACATTTTAATAAGTTAAATTAAATATATAAAGAAAATTAAAAAGTTTATAAATGATTTAAATAATTAACACAAGGTTTTTTTCATGAATATAAATATACACGAGACAAATCAGACGTTGAGTAAAGGATTCTCATCTCACTTCTTACATTCTTGAGATAAATGTCTTATTCTACACTTACTTATTTTGTGTGGTGTATATACTACCCCTTTTGATATATTATATCATTAATACTTTTAACATCATGGTATTTAATATTTCCACTTGTTTTTATTCCTTTTTGAGTCTTAAGATTTAATCTTTTTCAATGTGTTATGGGACACTTTGGGATGTTTAAATATTTTTTTCCTCTAGAATAATACTAATGATTTTTAAATGATATTTAAATTTCATTAAATTTTATATCCATTATTTAATAAACCAATTCATTTAATTCCCATTTGGTTATTCATTAACATCTTAAATTATTAATACCATTTTACCAATATTTGAAACCGAAAATGATTGATAAAATGTTTTTAATGAAATATGACTTCATTTTCCTATTTAGTTAGAGAAACTATTTTCTTATAAAAACAATGTTTGATTAAAATGTTTTAAAAATTATTTGGTAATTAAATTTTTACAATTTTTTCCTTTTACCAATTTATTCAATGTAATCATTTTCCTACTTTATGAAAATGTGATTTTTATATCATTTTTACCATGAAAATGAAATGTTACTTGTTCCTCATATGAAATGTATACTTTTACTCACTATCATTCCTTAAAAATAATATTTTATTTTTTAAAAGGTTAATTTTTAATGAATAATTAAAAAAAATTATTTTCAAAGAAAAGGCTTCACAAATGATTCATCAAAAGAGAAGGATATTTTTTTAAAGAGTGTATTTTTTAAAAGATCATTTATAGTATTTATATTCATCAATGACAACAACCCTTTATTTTTAATCCACTTTTGATATTGGTATTGATACCATCCTTAATATTACTCTCTATGGTTTATGATTGATTTGAAAAAGTATAATATTAACATTCACTCCGTTGATTCCATTGATAGCCCATTTAATTATTAAATTTACCATGTTCATTGATAATTTAATTTAATGTATTTATCTAAATAATTTACCATGGATATGGCCATTTACTTTACCATATACAATTTTTCATATGGTATTTTCTTTTAAATTTATTTGATTATTTGGGGAAATATTGATAAATATATACATTACACTCCATAAAGAAATTTGATAAGGAACCTTGTAAAATAGATTATTAAATATGTGAAGAATACATTGGATACATATGACATGGGTGGGGACCAATTATAGATAGTCACTCAGGGCATCGATAATCTCATGAGACAATTTAGTTGGATAACTTCTTTAGATAGGGGTTTTACCCAATATGTTAAACTATCTAGTGAAAGGTCTTCACAATATTGGTTCTATATACATAGGAAACATGTAGTACTTTAATTAAGGACACCCTCATTTATTTTTAGTTTGTATTTATCTATAAGATTCTCCATCAACATATATATGGATAAATTTAATTTTCAGTTCATTGATTAAATTCCATGTGTTTTTTCTTCTATCTTTTTGATATTTATTTTTTCAATATCGAGTTATATTAATGGAATGTGGTTATAGTTATCCATCTTTACATTTTAATTACTCACTTTCTTCTCAGTTATTGATTACATGGAATGTTTGGGCAGTTATTTACCATGAAATTTTTACAACTCTCAGTGATTCATTATTTTTTCCATTATACATAAATATTTCTGAGCATTTGAGGTCTCTATTATTTTTTTCCATTCCACGGGATATCATGAAGTATCTTGATAAAAATATCCATCAATAAAACATATAGAATCGGGTTGCTATCCCTAAAGATAGTTTTTATCAAAAAATTTATGTTGTAACTACGTTAATCAGTTATATTGTAAGACTTATGAATATATCTGGTTTACCAAGACTACTAATATTTAAGTCCTTTGGGATTTGATTCCTTGTATTAATGAAATTTTATTGATGTCATATACTAGAATCATGATTTTTAGGGTTGGGTCACAATAACCAATCACATATAAACTATATTATATTACCCAATTCATTTTTGAGCTACATCCGGATCACCCATCATCCAAGAAATATAAGGCTCACATCTCAATCATAAAAAATTACACTAAAATAGTAAGAATAGAACACATATATATTACAAATTTAATAGAAATATAATTTTATTGGGAATTCAATTCCATAAGAAATAATGCATTCCATTATGAGAGAATAATTTTCTATTTCCTCTGAAAAAAATTGAAACTAAAAAATAATAGAAGATTGGAAATAAAATTACCATTAAAAAATAAAAAAAAATTTCTTAGGAATATTTATTTATTATATTGTATGTAATTATTGTCATGGGAGTCAAATGATATACATTTAAAAAATTAATATTTATTAAAAAGAAAAAAGTAAATAAACCCTATTATAGATAATGTTGTATAGATTAATTTTTAATAATTTTTAAATTAACTACTAATTAGAAGAAAATAAAATTTTAGAGACAATAATTTATAAAAAAAATTATTGAAACATTTAATAGATCCTCAACATAGAATAAAAAGTGTTTGACAGAAAATCTTAAAATTAGTTTTTTAGAATAGAGTCTCTAACTTTATGTATCGACTCATTTCCTTGATTCATCTACCCTATGTAGTAAAAAATTAAATTATTTTTAAAACATTAGTTAATATTTTCATCTTTATTACAAAATTATTATTCCACCTATTTCATTTATTTATAAATTAGTGAAATTTAAAATTTCCCTTTTGTGGTTTCTTTCTATAATATCCAATATAACAAAAATGTATTTCCCATGGTCAAAGAGCCATAGTTCCATCAGCTCTATAATGTTGAAAATAATGTTATTATCATGTTTATACATCTAATTTTATTTTTTTACATATATTTATGTGGGGAAGGTGAAATTAATAGCATCACTCCATAAAGCTAATAGTCTACACATACATGTGGATGGAGTTTTAATTATTATACTGAGCCTAAAAAAATAAATTTAAAAATATTAAATATTATAGAATTATTGGAATTGTATAAAATTAAAACATATTCGTTATTCCAACCCTCATGACCATCCATTTTGGGTGTAAAAAAATAAATCATATTGCTTCATAGAGATGGTGGTCTACAAGTATGCACAAGTGGCTTTATAATTTTTCAACAGATAGAAAGGGTAAGAAGTTATTTGATGCATTATCTATTAAAAATGGATATATTTTCCTAATATTATTATATATTCATTAATTAAATATTAATACAAATCACTGTGATGTGGTGAATAAAAATTGAAATAAATTCACGGAGGCAGTAGCCCTCATATACGCATGTGAGATGTTTTCATTTAACATTAGATGGAAAAGAGAGATAAAGAGTTGTTCCAGCAACCTAATAAATAATAGTATAGATAATATAGAAAATAATTAATTTTATACTATTCTTAAAAATTATTTAGAGGTATATTTATAAATATACATGTAATTTGTTAGTTAGGTCATACACCTCCCCTGGATATCTTCTTTTGGATTAAAAAATAAGCCTTATATGATTGGTAGTTTAGGAAGAACATGATGTATTGGGAAAGATTAAGATATTATAAAAGGTATTTTTATTGATTTAATGATATATATTTTTTTTAAAATATTTTAAAAATTGGTTATAGAAGGTTCTATTTTATACGTGATATGGAGTGATACTCTTTTAAATACATAAAAAATTGAATTAATATAACTTTATTTCGCTAGAAAATTTGAATTAATTTAGTAAAATGTCAATGGAATGAGAGACTAACTCCAAAATACCATTTCCTAAATATATATAGAAAATTTTTAGAGGTATTAGATGACTTATATATAATTTTATCCTCTATTAACCTTATTAATCCTTATTGTTGCGAAATTTTTTACCATTGTATCTTATAATTATCACAAAATTGAAATTAGAATAATTAAAAAAAATTAACCACTTGATCTAAAATTTGGTCACACTACTTCATTATTGAATTATTTTAAGAAGTTGGAAAATAATTTAATATAAATTCATGAAAAAGAAATGAAAATTGACTTTTTAAAAAATTCATTTTAAAACTAAAAAAAGAATTTATTTAAAAATTGGAAATTACAGTGATTCCTATGATATTAATTGGCTTAAATTTATTTAAAATGGACTTATATAACTTCAATACCATTCAGAAACCTAATGGGACTTTACATGAAATCAAAAGGATGTTTTTGAAAATATTTATTTTGCACTATTCATTCTAAAATCACTCTTTTCATAAAAATATATATAAATAAGCATAAAAAACAAATATATGTTAAAAAATAAATTTTATGTAAATACCTAAAATTAAAATTAATAAATTAATTTTTTTAAATAAAACTAAATATTACATGAAGAATCTTTTAGTTAGAAAAACATTATTTCCAGTGGGATGAAAAAATATAAATAAGTATCACATTTTATATGAATCAAAAAAAATATATTTATAATATATAATAAGAAATGAAATTGTTTTACCAATAAAATTATATGGGTTGTTATGGTAATAATAAAAATTATCAGTTTATAATGATCTTGACGAAGTAGAATGCATTGAACTAATAATGAAAAATGATTTAGGTGGAAAATCTATATTACAATGTCATTAAAATAATGAATACCATAAACGATATATTTTTTTCGTGAACAATATTTGTAGGAGGTAGTGAGAAAAAATATCTTACCAATGAGACTTTATAAATAAGATCATATTTGGACTCTGTGATTATGTTATTAAGTATATCCAAAACACTAACCACTTGAGATTATTATTTAGAATCAATCACCATGGAAAGTAACATATCAAATGAAATATTCGTCTATTATGTCAAAACATTTTAAAAACGGGTGTTCATGTGTTATTTATTTTTTATGTATTCTTATGTATTATACTATTTTATTGGATATTTAATTGGTTTATTTTCTGGTAATAAATATTTAATAAAAATGAAAAAATCATAAAAATGTAACACAAACTGACCTCAACCCAATAGAACCAACCCAAATTGATATCTATAATCTCTACTATGTTGACTCTCTTGTGAATTTTTTATTACATAATTTTCACGTATGAATCGTATTTATTATTTATTTATTATTAAATTATTAATATTTTTAAATCATTACTAAAAATAATGAGGTATATAAATCCACAAGTATCCAATTTGATAAAATATCAATACACATTTTTGGGAACTAATTTTAAAATCATAGTGTATTTTTCGTCATTTTCATAAAATTAAACTTGTTATTTTTACCTTTTAAATAATTATGTTATATATATAAGGGTTTCAATTTAGTGGAATTCAGTTACAATTTTTGAAATAAAATATTCATGAAATTATGATTTATATTACCATGTAAATTATGCCATAATTTTTCATAACAAGAGTATTGCGAACTCTATTCATTATAAACTACTATGAATTAATTTTAAAATTTTAATATAAATATACCATTATTTTGATTTACTATTCCATTAAATATTCCTCTTGATTAAAAAAATTAAATTTTATTTCAAAAATTGA
This sequence comes from Viscum album, assembly GCA_963277665.1. Classification (NCBI taxonomy): domain Eukaryota; kingdom Viridiplantae; phylum Streptophyta; class Magnoliopsida; order Santalales; family Viscaceae; genus Viscum; species Viscum album. The sequence continues at coordinate 1,839,125,054 of OY728161.1, forward strand.
AATAAAATCCCAATATATATAAAAATGGGTAAATGTTTTTTTCTAACATTTGGAAAATTATAAAAATTTATTGAAACTAAAATCATGTAAGTCAATTACACATTAACTCTTACTTTGAGTTAGTTTTTTTCATTTAAATAAATATCTAGTTAATATTAATTTATATTATACAATATGAATTACACACACACACACACACATATATATATATACATTCATGAATTACCAATTTTAAAAGAATTGATTATTTTGTTATAACTTCCATTATTTAATAAAATTGCAATATCCATACCATTTAATTAAAAATATCCATTTAGTTGGATATTTTAGAAAATATGTTCCATGTATCCCTTATCACAATCAAGATACAATAATTTAAAAACTATATTATTGTATTATGTACACATTGTTCTTTACAATTAGAATAACATTGAGTTCCTTGACCTGTTGAAATGACTACAAAATTATATAACCCCAATAATAAATATCTAAAATAGATAGATCAAATTTATTTAAAGAAATATAATGAAAATTTTCTTGAAGATAATTTCGATATGTCCATACAAAACATTTATCAAAATTGTAGAAAATTGAATGCTCCCAGACAAAGGCATGGCTAGTAATTTTATCTATGGTATCATTCTATCTCTGTTAATGGATGGTGGATAAAGCGTCCAATTTATTTATATTTATGGATTTATTATATTATATCTAAATATCATTTTTATTTCCCTTCTTATTATAAAAGAATGTCAAGCTAATATAAATTATTTTTAATTGAAGATAAATTGTTTATGTATTTCTCAAATATTTTACTTGTATAAGATATTTGAGTACAAAATTTTTCCCTAGTCATCAACTTTATAGGAGAACTTAGATAAATTATTTATTATCCCTCATAAAATAAGTCAAATAAAATTTATTCAATTTTATTTTTGAATTCATATTTATTAATATTAATCATGTGACCATTTTTAATTAATAAAAATAAAACGAAATCACATAAATAAATAAATAACAATGTATAGAAAACAAGTTATTATTATTATGTAATATTATAAAAATATCATTCTTCTGGTATATATTTTGAGGGGTTATAAACCAACATAGACCCTAACTTAATAGCACATTGATCCTTATATTGGATAGAGTTTTAGAAACCACTATTTTACAATTTATATCCAAATCTGTACTCAATTCGTCTTGGGTCCTCAACCCCTAACATCTCGGATAAATAAAGAATATGATATTTTCATATTTATTAATACTTTTGAATTAAATATTAATTTTACTTTAAAAGGGTTACTATGTTTGATAGCGTACTAGATACGCAACAATGGGTTTCACTGAAATCTTACGTTGTACTCAAGTAATATATTATTATTTTAAGTGGTAGTTATATCCTATACTTTTTATTGGTGGGAATGATCAAAACTAACTAAAATATGATTATACATGTTTGTTAAATGTATTTACATTTATCCAACAAAAGTTAGAGGTTTAAAATGTGATTGAATCGAATTTTAAGCATAATTTACATTAAAAAGTCGATTTACTGCCTTTTAATGGATAACCCTATTTAAATATAGTTTTTTTCACTTTAATACTTTTAATTGACCAAATTAAATCCTTCTTTATAATGGAGACATCAAAATTTACTTTGTGTAAATTTTTGGAATTTTTCCGATAAAGTTCATTTTTAAAGAATAGTGAAAATATTGTATTTTAATTCAAAAATGCGTTTCAATATAATTTATTTATATAGTTAGATTATCTTTTTAAGTTGTTTGAAAGTGTAATTAAAATATATTTTTACCATTTAATCCAATTCTGGTCATTGTAATTAATTTTACTTTGAAATTCGACATAAACAAGTATCAATATTTTGATAGTTATTGTTTCTTAAAAAAATGCTATTTGTTTTGATAACAGAAATTAATTTTAAAATTAATTTATGCCAATTATATGTTTTGTATTTGTAAAAATAGAAATAATGTTTTAATTCAGAATATCAAATATATCTTAGGCTGAATTTTTGGTATTTTTATGAAAAACTTCAATTTTTGATGAATAGTGAAACCACTTAGTAGTAGTTTAAAAAACTAACTTTTTCATTTAAATGAAAATTTACTACTTCTGTGATTTGAATTTCGAAACTCCGACATACATGTTTGTTATCAAGAAGTAAAATGTTTTTCAATAAGATGAAAATAATTTTTTTGAATAGTAACTTTTGACTTTTATTTACCGCGGTTAAAGGTAAATAGGGTAATTCAAGGTTAGAAGAATATTGTAATAATTCAAAATTATGTTAACAAATGTCTTAAAATTATTTTATGAGTAATGAACGACCATGGTAATCTTTGGGTCTATTTGGGGACCCCATGGAGCCACTTATGAAAGATAATGACACTTTAGATTAATTAATTTAATGTAAAGGCAAAAATCACATAAACCAAAATCTTTTAGTAAATTAATTTTAATATGATGTTATATAAATTATATTTTCGACTATAAATACTCATTAGCAAGATAAAAATATTTCCAACATCATGGTAGTTTTTTTATCATTTTTAGACATCACATAACTTAAATTATTTATGAAACAATAATGATGTAGTATTTATCTCATTAATAAAAGATTTAAATAAATAAGATTATAAATATTAAAATAACATCCAAAACCAGTCCAATTTCTATTGGATGATATTATTTCTACTATTAGTCATATTATATTCTACTTTAATTATTTTTGTACCTTTATAAACCAAATATAATTACATAATAAAATAATATTTTCACACTTTCCTAAAGAGTCTTTCCTCCCCCTTATAAAAGGAGACCACCTATAACCAATTCCTCACACCTCTGAAGCCATTTTTCTCATACTAACTCTGCCCAATTAAGCTCCCAATATCCCTATCCTCATTCTAGAAGCCTTACCTTAGGAATAAGGCACTTCCAGAAGTCCTTTGGTTCAAACCAAAGGGAGTTACACAAATTAAAGGTAACAGTTTCTTTAAAATTGATTTCGTTTATTTTAATTATACAACAACTAAAATATTGTTATACCTTATTTTGTAAAAAAAATAGTATCCTAAATATACTAGGATGTTGTTCTGAGAAGTATTATAACTACACTTACACACACCTCCATCTAATGGGTGATGAACATAATGTTTCTGTGGATGTCAAATTAACGCCTCACGAAACGATGATTGTTCGATTACCTCCTACCGCCACTCATGGTGTCCGTTAAGATGAAACTATATTTATATATTATATATATTATATTTTTGTTTTCTTCATGATTTTGTATTTTTTATAGCATTCCTTTATAGTTTCCATTATGTGTAAACACGGTAATTTCATTTGACGAAGTGCGGACTACCGCGCCCTCAAAGTGATATGACTCGTAATGCCATACGTGGGATGTATAAAGGATAGAGCTAATGATATTATATATGATATTATACTATAATTATAATATATCTATGTATCATTATGTTTTAATTCCATTAAAATAAAATATATAAATTAAAGTAGCATTTATGCGTACATACGACTTACCGTCTCCATGAACGGTGCATTTCATTTCTTACCTCCAAATGATATGCACTGATATAAATATATATATATATATATATATATATATATATACTGGACATATATGATATATATGATTTCTAAATAATGAATATAATTTTGGATATAATGGACTATTTACCACATGGACAACTTGTAAATATAAGGTGTTCATTTTTGACTCAAGTACCAAGTATCGACAAAATGACCATTGTTAACTTAAATAATTACATTAACTTTATAACACGGTAATAAGTGATATAAAAGGAATAATAAACTTGAAAAAGGTTATTAAGAAAGTATAATTAACATTATTTTATTATTCAGGAGATTAAAGAATGGTCGAGTCAAGTCGGACACAAGGTAGTGGAACTTCTTAACCCAATTTCCGTTCTTTGGGTTAATCTCCTACTTTCAAATTATGTCATGCTATGATTATTTACTATCTTGTATTTATAATTTCTTTATGAGTAATTATAGTGAATACACATAATAGATCTATTTTATTTACAAAATTATCTTTGTAAGGGACTTCGTCTCAATCTTTTTTCATTGATGCATATTTTTATTTATACACAAATTTCTTTTATTCTGTGTATAAATGCCTTGATTTTTACTTTTATTCAAAAGAAATATTTTCTCTATGAAGAATTTTACTAAACGACAAAAAATTATGTTTCTTTTTAACGTACGTGGTGGCACCGACCTTTCCTCTGCCACGAGTATTATTTGATCTTTTGTTTCATTAACAAGCCGTAATGTTTTTAAAAGGAAATAAATACCATATACTCTTTTATATATTTTGGTATTGAAAATGGTTTTGATAATAGATTTGTTATGTAATATATTTTTGTGATATATTGTGATTTAAATTTGGACATGTTTTCTTTCCTTTATATTTTTTTATGTCTTATGATTTTATAATGGTACTTGGACATTTGACGGGTGGTTACGTGATAAAAAAAATGACGAGTGGTGTCGTGAATACTAGGATGTGTGTTTACATTATAACCTCCATTTCATTGGATATGGAAGTTGGCTGTATGGATATTCCATTCAGTGATATGTGTGGAATTTGACCATATGGTTATTCCATTTAAGTATGTTTACGTCCCAAGTTATCTTTATATGTTATGTGTCCTTTATATGGGTTTTATGGTAATCCTTTGGCTACAAAAGGGTTAGTAATGATATTTTATTCCTTGAAGAGTATTTACTACTTTATAAAGTTGAAAATTAATACTTATGATAAAGTATTCATGGTTTACATGATGTTTTGAAAAACTAACCATTTATCTTCTTTGTGTATCCCTTACTGAGCTTTTTATGCTCATACAATGTTTTTGAGATGTTTTCGATAAGACATAAAGATGAATAGGGTCCAGGATGGGATCAAGGAAAAGTCATGCTCTCTAAAACATGAAACTAGACATGTTTCTTTTAAGAGTTTTTATTTTATGAAATAAATGGATACTGAGTAGTAGTGTCTAATTGTAATATTCAAGTTGTTATGTAATAGTTATGGACTAATTCTATAAAACTCTAAATCTGAAAAGATCTTCAATGTGAATTATGCATTTAATTCAATATTATGTAATGTTTAAGGCTGAGTCCTTATAGTTGGCATCAGAGGTTGGTTTAGATAACTTTAGAGGTTCGGGTGTTCTTTAAGGATAAGTAACAATACTATAATGGTTAGGATTTTAGAAAGAGTCATAGTTATTTTAGATAAAGTGAATGAGTTTATGACAATATGAATAAGTATATCTTACCATTTACCCTCCTCATAAGATATTAAATGATTATTTTACTGATATACTCGCACTTACCTTTTTGGTTTTAGTCAATGGATGGATCTTGCAGGAATCAAAGTAACAATGGATGTGAAGAAAACTATGACGATTTTTAGAATGAGAAATTTAATGAAATGGGAGAGTAAATGAGAAATCTTTTAGTTATTCTCAACTAACTATTTTGAGTCATGATTGACAACTTGAACCTTGGTGATTTTTATGAGGCGTCCTATATACGAGAAGCAAGTCCCCACATATGTTTAGGTTATAATCATAAAGGTAAGTTTGTTCAAAAACCTATGTGTCAAGGATGTGGAAAGAAACACCTAGTAAAATGTTTCAATGGGATGGTAAGATTCTATAGATGTGGAAATAGAGGTCATAAAGCAAGAACCTTTGATGGAAAAAAGAAGCATCCAGTTGACTCTAGGAAAGGGAAATAAGTTCTTTCTGAGGGATCAGTTGAATGTTTTATATGTGGTGTGAATGGTCATTATAAAAATATATGTCCTATGAAGATTTTTCAGGAATGGGATCACCATGATCGTACAAATATATGTTTACCAATACCTAATTCCATTACGATTGAGGATTAAGAAACTAATAATAAAAAATTAATGTTATGTATTATTTCTTAACATATGTTTTGTCATTATTGAATCTAAAGATATGATTCCTGATTTTATTTGTATGAAATAAGTACTTCAGAATAATTTGGAAAGGAATGGTTAATGGATCATGAATAATGTTGAATGAGTAAGAAGTCAACATATATGGGATTCAAGTGTTATGGTAGATTTTTGGATGACGAAATGCTTAAAAGTATTAAGGCTCTTTTGATGATGGGATTATATTAGAAGACTTTTTATAATATGTATAACGCTGAAGTGTTATATATGAAAATTTTATTTAAGGAATAATAATCTTTTCTTTTGTGGATATAGTTATAAAGAACCATTTGGGTATATATGTTCCTTGAATTTAAGGAAATTTCAAGTTAATACATTTTGGGATGCAAAATGAAAGTTATTAGATAAAATTTGTGGTTAAAATATGTTATGGTTATTTTTGATGAATTTATCTCTTTTTGGAATGTTATAAAAATATATAGTTTTTGAAAAAGGAAGACACGCTGACCATGTGACAACCCATCGCGCCAGACAAAGATGCGGGAATCGAACCCCCAACCAAAGTGTGATTTGGATTTATCGCTTACCACTAGACTACGTGATGTCCCTTGTTAGTATGACTAATTATTTTTAGTTTGATGATTTTATGAATCAATAATAAGTTTTTTTATGTTATATATGGAAATGATTAACCTATCATGGAAAATATGTGACTAGGATAAATAATTTTCAATATGAGACTTTAAGAGTAACTGATGTTATTGGAGATAAATGTTAAGATTATCTTGGAAGACTATGTGATTAAATCCTTATGGGATTTCAGTTTCAATCTTAGTTTGGATTAATTTGAATATTTTTTTTGGAAAATCGTTTATTGAATGGTCTGGGTTGAACTTTGGGTATTATTTTACATATTTTGGAGATTAAGATCAGTTTTTATTTTTGTACAAGATTATACTTTATGGGGATTATCTGATCTTATACTGACCAATTTTGGTTTTGGTTAAGGTATAATGACATGGAAAATATATAGTTCATCTTTTTTGGATTATGTGATTCTCTCGAAGTAGATTATAGTGCTTTTAATGTGAAAAATTCATCCTGAATACTCATCATTTGGAGAAAATATGAGTTTGTGTTAGAAATATAGTAAATGATGAAAGTATACATGACAAGTAATTATGTTTCATTATTTTTTTAGTTAAGATCATAAATAAATTCCTCAATGAAATGTAACTTAAAACAAAAAACTTTTCTGTAAACTTTTCCCACTAGGGAATCAAAGTCTGTTTAACCAATCAGAAGTTTGTGATTTTTTGGTGGATAACTTTCTCCAAAACTTGTTTTCTATCACTCTAAATCAGAACATGATGGTTTGTTTTATCCTCCATTTCCATGTTTTCATGGAATCCTTATATCTTTGGTCTCAAGTATCCTTTGTACTTTTCTTCCTTTATTTTAATCGGATAGTTTTATTAACTCTTATTCTGATGTGGGGCTTTCAATGATGTTTCAGAGACCAATTTTAAAATAGCAAGGATGCAATTTCCAAAAGGGTAGAAGGATGTAACATCCTGGATAAATAAAGAATATGAAAATTTCATATTTATTAATATTTGTGAATTAAATATTAATTTTACTTTAAAAGGGGTTCTATGTTTGATAGTGTACCCGATACGTAACAACAAGTGTCTTTGAAATCTTACATTGCACACTAATAATATAATATTATTTTAAATGATAGTTAAATCCTAGCCATTTTATTGGCAGGAATGAACAAAACTAACCAAAATATGATTATACATGTTTGTTAAATGTGTTTACAATTATCCAATAAAAGTTAGAGGCTTAAAATGGGAATGAATCTAATTTTAAGCATAATTTACATTAAAAGGTCTATTTTCCACGTTTTAATGGAGAACCCTCTTTAAATATAGTTTTTTTTTCACTTTAATACATTATAATGGAACAAATTAAATACTTATTTAGAATGGGGACATCAAAATTTAATTTGTGTAAATTTTTGGAATGTTTCCGAAAAACTTCATTTTTTAATGAATAGTGGAAATATTGTATTTTAATTAAAAACTGCGTTTTAATATAATTTGTTTATATAGTTAGATTATATTTTTAATTTTGTGTTAAAGTGTAATTAAATTATATTTTTACCATTTAATCCAATTTTGGTCATATGAATTAATTTCACTTTGATATTGGACATAAACAAGTATCAATCTTTTGATAGTTATTATTTCTTAAAAACACGCTATTTGTTTTGATAACGGGAATTAATTTTAAAATTAATTTATGCCACTTATATTTTTTGAATTTGGAAAATAAATATCATTTTTCAATTCAGAATGTCAAATATAGGTTATGCTGAATTTTTGGTATTTTTTTTGAAAAACTTCAATTTTGGATGAATAGTGAAACCACTTCGTAGTTGTTAAAAAACCCGTCTTTTTCATTTAAATGAAATTTTACCACTTCTGTGAAATGAATTTTGAAAATCTGACATAGATGGTTGTTATCCAAAGTAAAATGTGGTTCAATAAGAAGAAAATAATTTTTAGTGAATAGTAATTTTTGACTTTTATTTACCGTGGTTAAAGGTAAATAGGGTAATTTAAGGATAAAAGAATATTGTAATAATTTAAAATTACCTTAACACATGTCATAACCTTATTGGATGAGTAATTTCAAACCATGGGCATCTTTGGGTCTATTTTGGGACCCCATGGAGCCACTTATGAAAGATAATGACAATTTAGATTAATTAATTTAATGTAAAGGCAAAAATAACAAAAACCAAAATCTTTTAGTAATTTTTTTTATCTAGTGTTATATAAATTATATTTTTGACTATAAATATTCATTGGAAATTTAAAACAATTTACTACATCGTGGTATTTTTTTTATAATTTTTAGACATCACATAATGTAAATTATTTATGACACAATAATGATGTAGTATTTACCTCATTAATAAATGATTTAAATAAATAAGATTATAAATATTAAAATGACATCCAAAACCTGTACAATTCTGATTGAATGATATTATTTAGACTATGAGTCATCTTATCTTCGACATTAATTATTTTTGGACCTTTAGAAACCGAATATAATTATATAATAAAAAAATATTATCACACTTTCCTAAAGAGCCCCTCCTCCCCCTTATAAAAGGAGACCACTTCTAAACAATTCTTCACACCTCTAAAGCCTTTTTGATCATACATAATCTGCATAATTAAGCTCCCTATATCCCTCTCCTCCTCCTAGAAGCCTTACCTTAGGTAGAAGGCACTTTAAGAAGTCCTTTGGTTCAAACCAAAGGGAGTTACCAAAATTAAAGGTCACGATTTATTTTAAATTGTATTCGTTTATTTTACATCACCAAACCCTAAATTTTTTTTATTCCTTTATTTTGTAACAAAACCAGTATCCTCAATAAAATAGGATGTTTTTATGAGAAGGATTATAAATACACTTACACACACCTCCATCTAATGGGTGATGATAATAATGTTTCTGTCGATGGTAATCTAACACCTCATGAAATGATGATTGTTCGATTATCTCCTACCTCCTCTCATGGTGGCCAATAAGATGAAACTATATTTATATATTATTTTTTTATGTTTTTTTCATGATTCTGTATTTTTTTTATATCATACATTTATGGTTTCCATTATGTGTAAACACGATAATTTCATTTGAGGAAGTGTAGACTCCCGCCCCCTCAACGTGATATGACTCGTTCATGCCATACATGGGAAATATAAAAGATAGAGTTAATGATATTTTATATGATATTATACTGTAATTATAATATACCTATGTATTATTATGATTTAATTCCATTAAAATAAGAAATATAAATGAAAGTAGCGTTCATGCGTACATACAGCTTACCATCTCCATGAACAGTGCATTTCATTTCTTATCTCCAAATGATATCTACTATTACAAATATATATATATATATATATACTGTATATATATGATATATATGATATCTAAATAATGAATATCATTCTAGAAATAATGGACTATTGACCACCTGGACAACTTGTAAATATAAGGTGTTCATTTTTGACTCAAGTAACAAATATCGACAAAACGACCATTATTAACTTAAATGATTACATAATGTTTATAACATGGTAATAAGTGATATAAAAGGAATAATAAAATTTAAAAAGGTTCTTAAGAAATTAGAAATTAACTTTAGTTTATTATTCAAGAGATTAAAGAACAATCGGGTCAAGTCGGACACAAGGTAAGAGAACTTCTTAACCTAATTTCCGTTCTTTGGGCTAATCTCTTACTTTCAAATTATGTCATGCTATGATTATGTGATATCTTGTATTTATTCTTTATTTATGTGTACTTATAGTGAATACACATAATAGATCTATTTTATTTACAAAATTATCTTTGTAAGGGACTTCGCCTCGATCTTCTTTCATTGAGGCATATTTTTATTTATACACAACTTTCTTTTATACAGTGTATAAACCACTTTGACTTTTACTTTCATTCAAAATGAATCTTTTCTCTATGAAGCGTTTTACTAAATGAAAAAAATTATGTTTCTTTTTAACATATGCGGTGACAATGACCTTTCCTCCACTACGAGTATTATTTGATATTTGTCTTCCTTAACAAGCCACAATGTTTTTAAAAGAAAATAAATACCAAACACTATTTTATGTATTTTGTATTTGAGAATGGTTTTGATAATGGATTTGTTATGTCAATATATTTATGTGATATATTTTCATTGAAATGTGGAAATGTTTTCTTTCCTTTATCTTTTTTTTATTTCTTATGATTTTATAATGGTACTTGGACATTTGACGGGTGGTTACGTGATAAACCAAATGACGGGTGGTGCTGTGAATATGAGGACAGGTGGTTATGTTATAACCTCCAATGAAATGGGTATGGAAGTCGGCTGTATGGATATTCCATTTAGTGATATGTGTGGAAGTCAACCATATGGTTATTCCGTTTAAGTATGTTTATGTCCCAAGTTACCTTTATATGTTATGTTTCCTTTATATGGGTTTTATGGTAATATTTTTGTTACAAAAGGGTAAGTAATGATATTTTATTTAGTGAAGAGTATTTACTACTTAATAAAGGTGAAACGTATTACTTATGATAAATTATCATGGTTTACCTGATGATTTGAAAAAATAACAGTTTTCCATCTTTGTGTATCCCTTATTGAGCTTTTTATGCTCATCCCATGTTTTTGAAATGTTTTCCACTGGACATAAAGATTAATAGGGTCAAGGATGGGATCAAGGAAAAGTCATGCTCTCTAAAACCTGGAACTAGACATGTTTATTTTAAGAGTATTTATTTTATGAAAAAAATTGATACTTAGTAGTAGTGTCTACTTGTAACATTCATGTTGTTAAGTTATAGTTACGGACTAATTCTCTAAAACTCTAAACCTGAAAAGATAATCAATGTGAACAATTCATTTAATTCAGTATTATGTAATGTTTAAGGCCGAGTCCTTATATAACCACCTTCAAGGAATTGATTATCAACCATTTATAGTATTATACACACATAAAAATGAGGGGAACCAATATTTTTGGGTAATATTAAAGTACATTGGAAACTAAACCATATACATAATAAAGTAGGTAGGAATTATTCACAAATCATCATAGTTAAATTAGTAATAATTATATCATAATAAACCATATATAAGTAATTAAATTCAATAAAAATCCAACTAATATAATTGATTAGTCAATTACCATGATCATTATAAACATGTACCTATAATAAAATATAATTATAGATAACATATATATCAAAATTTTCACTTTTACGATAAACAAAAATAATAATAAAATAAATCTCCATCTTTATTTATGACAAATCAATAGTCCGTGAGAAGTATTAATGAACTCCATTTTCCCCAAAAATACATAAAAATACTCCAATATGTCCCCAAAACTATCATCCTCACTCTACCTAAGTCAATGTGTGGCCGATCTCCCCAAAATACTAAATCTATGGTCCCCAAGTGTCTTTTTAGGAAGGGATATTCAAGAGGTAATTTTCTCAATGAACCTCTATTAATTTATTTTATTTTGAGAAATTATCCTCACCTACATCGTCCATAAATTATTGATAACTATATAATAATTTAAATAATAGAGTGTTATATTTATAGTGTAATATCTCATATCCATTTCATTTCTTATATCCACGTATTCAATGAAATTAAATTGTTGTCTAAGTTAGGTCAGTCAATCGCCTATGTGAATAATGTTTTTGTTCATTTCCCCATACTTCCTTAATGTTTGGTCTTAAAAAAAAGATTCTGGGAAAATACTATTTAAAAATTTATATTACAACATATTTAATATTATTTTAATGTTATATTAAACAAAACTTTATGATTTTCCAAATTGTGGTTATATGATAACAACTTTTGGGGACTTGTGGACTTCCACCTCTTCAACCTGAAGTGATTCATTCACACATCACATGTAATGCATTATGTATTTTTTTAGTAAAAATATACTATATAAATGAAATATTAGTAACAATTTAATGATATTGTATATGTACAAATATTTATATATATATATTATTTAATTTTCTTTCTTACAATACGATTAGAAAATTATAAATATCGTTCATGCCTGTGTAAGACCTACTGTCTCTAGGAAAAATGTTTTTATTTTTAATTAAAATTTTATTGTAAATACATATATAAGGGATATATAATTTTTTTTATAATGTTTTATATTTTATAGATGATGGACTTATGATCACATGGACTTTTAACATTATACCATGTTTATCTTTATCTCATGAACCGTATATCAACAAATCATCCGATATGATCTTAAATTATTATTTATTTTTATAAATTGTTAATAAGATATATTAAAGGAATAAGAAACATGAAATATTTCTCAATAAATTATAATTTTATCTAATTTTATTTTTTAGGAAGAACAAGGAAAATACGAGAGGTGTCAAAATCAATGTAGGGGAATTTCTGAACACAAATTCAACTCAATGGGTTTTATGAATTATTTATAGAATGTATTATGAATAGATTATGTGTAGAATAATTAAATATTTATTTGTCTTATAATTTCCACATTCCTTTGTGTTTCTATATTTTTTCAACAAAAAATCGCCACACTGATACATTCTTATGTCATTGATACGAACTTGGTAAAGTATTTTCTTAACCTAATTTCTATTCTTTGGGTTAAAATTATAATATATATTTTATTAACAAAATGGTATTTGTAAGGGACATCATCTAAATATCCTTTCACTGAGACATATCATGATGTTATGCACCTTTATTATTCAATAAGGTATATATATATCAATTTAGTAAAGTTAAATCATGAATTACAATATTATTATGATATTTAATGTTTTTATATTGTCAATTTGAAATTATTTAAATATTTTAATCATGTTTTAAAGATTATTTGATTATTACAATGACATGGAATGTTTAATTAACATAGACATTCTAAACATAATTTCTCACTTTTATGTCTCATTAATTTTTTTATTTTAATTTTAATGTTTACACTTATTTTCTAAATATCATGTTTTAATTTATGATCACTCATCTTGGTAAAAATGAAACCTTATAGAAAATTGGAAATGTTATTTTTCCATTATGCTTGTTTTATGTGTTATGACTATGTTATGGTTCTTGGAAACTTATTATGTATATGGGTGGTTATGTGATAAAAAAGAGGGTTGTGATCCCAAGATAGATCTCCAATTCATTGGATAATGAGACAGAGATAAATGGTAGGGTCTCTCTTAGGAGATTTAGGGAATATACTGTGATATGTATTCCAAACACTACCATATAGGTTACTCTATATTTATCTTTAAAAGATACAATGTAAATATGTTATGGATTCCAAAATTTAACTATATGATTTATGATTTCTAATAAGTCTTTCATAAAACTTTTTATTTCATGAAGAATGAAAAAGATTTTATGTTTTATGGGTGAAAAGTATGATTTTGTGAAAATGTTTTCATGAGTTTTAAATATTCAGGGAATTACTATTTCATTCATTTTTATATCCCATGCAAACATTTTTGAGGTTATACCATGTTTTTTGAATGTTTTACACATTTAATAAGGATGTATATGATTGAGGAACCATTCAATAATATTTTTATCAAGAGATGAAATCATATTTTATTTCAAAGAGTAGTATTTTGTGAAAAAATGAATATTGAGTAGTTGGATCTTCTATATAATATCTGAGTTGTTATATTATTTTTATGTCAAAATTCACTAAAATTATAAACCTAAAAAGATACTCAATGTGAAATATAGTCAAATTATAGAGCTAACTAAATATTATTTACTTATTGATGTTAAGTCTTTTACTTATAGTTGGTTTCATAGGGATTTTTAAATAACATTAGTGTTTCATAAAATGTTAATATCAGACCATATAATTATTCTACATCATTTATAAATGAAAATGACATGAAATTTGGGGTTTAAAATTTTTCTTCCTATAATATATGTCTATGAATTGTGGTTTTCTATAGGGGAAACAATGAAGCAATATTAGGAAGTTACACAGAGAAAGATATCCTTTGGAATAGTCAACACTAATTTTATGAAATTGTAACCGAGAAATTATTTTAGTGTTGTATCTTTATTAAAAGGATAAAAATTGTTGTTGCATCATTTCTAGAGAGCATAGAAATCTACTATATTGTAACATGTTGATAACTGAGTTTTTTATTACACAAAATTCAACAAAATTGATTGGATATCTATACCAAATGGTTGATGAAGGATTCAAAAATTATCTAAAAAAAATATTTGAAGGAATGAGATATTAATAATGAAAAAGGATGACCATGGGAATTTATCATTTTGAAGGTGAAGCTGATCTATGGCAGTCACTCTATAAATATACTATTTAAAAATAAGTTATTGCTTTCATGAATGAGAACCTTTTATGATTATGTTTGTTGAGAAATATTTCCCAATGATTTTACATCTAAGTATTTCAAAGAAAATAATGGAATTAAATAATGATGTTGAATATTTAATATCTACATAAGAGGAATCTTTTGGAATATTTTCTTGTTATATACCATATTTTATTCTGTTATTTGATAGAAATATTTTGTGACTTTATACAAGATGAAAACAGATTTTATGAATTGATTTGTCTAAATTAGAATTTAAAATATATGAGAAATGTATTCATTATATAGAGACTTTTGAGAAGGAGTTTTCTAACACTTTTTCACCTCGAGAAGACAAGTGTAAGATATGTTCAAGGTGATATATAGTGTATTTTTTGACAACATACATGTCTATATGTATTCCCTGAACATATTCGAAGTGTAGTAAATGATATTTCAAGAAATTCTTTTTAGAATCTGGATAGTGTTTCCAGTTTTGTTTTTTTGTTCATAAGTATCATGAATTTATATAAATTATTAATGGTCAATGTACTGATGGGGTAAAAATATCCATTCATTAGCGATATATTTTTGTTGGAAAGAGTTGGTTAATTATTCTAGGGTGTGTTCAAATTTAGTTACATAGAATGGAAATCAGAAGGATCTGCAACTTAAAGGTGTAAAAACTCATTTCATATTACCAAAGTCAATGATGGGCCATCAAATGAAGTTGTGAAACATATGTTACTTATTTAGTCAATTTATTCCACTTCCTTTTTTAAAGTTGGTGTTTTAATTCCAAAAATTCATGGATATTTACATTTAAAATAAGAAGATTACCTCATGATGATAATATATTAATTTTGTTGAAAACATGACATTGAAATACAATGGCCACAATGATTAATAGACACATTTCTATTGTTATTATTTGGAAAATATTTCCTGAATTTTTAATGAACTTCCCATTATAGAGTATGATATTATTTTGGGTGTGTAATAACATTAAATATATTATGATTTGATATATTTTAGTGGAAATATGGTTTTCTTTAATGGTTCTATACCTATAAAAAACTGAATAAGAAGATAATAAATTTATTATAGGTGGAATTAAATGTTATCTTTCTCATATTGTCAAAACATATGAAAATTATCAAATTAGTTATTTCCCATTAATAAATTAATACGTAATTTATTTTACGATGATTTTCTTGGTGTAATTACCGATATGATGGTTGAGTCTATTAAAGACATAGTTCCTGGTTCTATGGATATTTTGGGACCCCCTTATTGAAATGGAGTGGGTCTAACACTTGTAATTGAAAAATCAGCTATAGTTGTTTCTTAATAATGGTTTTATTTGTCCTAAAATATCACCACGGGATTATCATATTTTATTTTATTTTAAAAAATAAAATTGGTATTCTCATATAACATCACCTCAGGGTACCATCCACTGAAGATGAATGAGGAAAATATCTTGAAGACTTTATTCCAGAGAATACATAGGAATTATGAGTTTATACTTATACCCTTTGGGTTTTCTTACACATCATATATATAATTATGGATATTTTGAGTCAAGTATCCCATGAATATTTGAATAATTTATCGGTTATTTTTGTTGACTATTTTTTTTAAAACCCATGAGAATCATGGAAGACACATTAGAATTGTTTGTTAAAAACAAAATTTAAATTAAACTACATATAAAATTAATATTTGTGATATTGTCTTGAAATGATTCCATTCCTTGGAAATATTGTTTCTAAATGTGACATAAGATTTGAATTTCATTTTTTAATTAATAAAAAAGAAATTAAAATTTTATAGAGATTCTAAATTTTATAAGATTAGTTGGTTACTATCAATAGCTGGTTGGAAAATTTTCTATGTTATCTAGCCCACTGAAAATGTGTAACTCTAAATGAAGTAAAATTTATCTAAAAAATAATTTGATTATGTTTTTAGTAAAATTTGTAATATTTTTGAACACTATATTTTTACCCTACCCACTTGAAATGGTGGATTTGTTATCTTTATTAATGCTTGCTTGTATGGACATGGTTGTATTTTTAATACAAAATGATCATGAAATTGCTTTGGTTTTACATCAATTAAAACATCATTCCTTAAATTATCCTACAAATTATCTGGAATTAGATTCCATAGTTTTCCTTTTAAAATTTGATGACATTAAATTACATGGATCTCACTATGAAATATATACCAATCATTAGTGTTTTATTAATATTTAATTTTAGAAACAGTTGAAAATGGGATAGAGAAGATTGTTGGAATTGATAAAATATTATGACTATAGGGTAAAGACTCAAGAAATACCTAATTTTTTTTAAAATTATTTGGGATTATTACGAGTCTGTGAAAATTGACAGCCGAAGTTTCTGATGGCCCGAGAGCTTGTAATGGAATTTTGAACTTTTTTTATGGTACACTTAGTAAACATGCATGTGGAATTTTATATCATTTAAATCGTTGCTTAGAATTAAAATATGTGTGCATCGTTGAATACGAAACATAGGGATTCTCTTAATATAAACTTATCTCAATTGATATGGGTTGGATAAAGAAGTTAATTTATTGGACATTTCAAAAATATAATAAAATAACTGAAGATTATTTTCGTTTTCTTTTTAAAAATGTTTGAGAAATGCTGGTGGGACTAGGGTGCAATGTCAAGCCATTTAAAGTCTTGACTCTAATTTTTTTTAACCACACTGTAGGGGATACTTAATAGAATGTATTACCACACCGTTGAGAGAATTAAATAGGATCATTAATTATTATCATTAATAAACCCCATTAATTGTTCGGTGTGTTGATCATCTCCTCCACTCAATTTAATCTGTGCTCAGCCTTGGATTCTGGGAGAGATACTAGAGGAAGATCTAACGAAGCATCGATGACTTACCTCTCCGACGAAGAATGTGATTGAGCGATAGATTTTGGAGAAATCAATGGGTGATGGAAAGTGCCAACGAACACCTTTGGAAGTGTACACTCCCACCTCTTCTGCAACACCGTCCAACGAATACAAGGTAGGGGATTATGAATGATTTATCCACTTTACCCCATTAATGATTATAATGAAGAACTTGGATAATCCATCCAACGGGTTGATCCATGTTTCTTCCTTTAATGTTGGAGGATATTGCTTGGTTTTATTTATGGTAGTTATTTTAATTAAAACATCCTTTCCATGTTGTTATGCTACTACTTAGGGTGTGGAAAAATGAACAAGGCCTGGAACCTATTTCAAACTCGGTTGTCATGGAGTTCTTCATGTACAACTGAATGTTTTGGCAGAAAGGTGGAACCAAGGGCCGCGCAGTGCAGGCGCTATCCTGGGAAGGCCGTAGGCGTAGATTGGAATACAAGCGGACAATCAGGGCTTCATCGGTGTCCCACAGAGGATTCACCGGCACAACGGCACCGACAATCAAGGGAGGCAGCGTTCATCGCCCATAATCTGTGAAGGAACGGTGGCATCTGAAGGCACCATGTCAGACAAGGGGGCGACCAAACATCGCCTGCCATGTTGAAGTAGGGTGGCACACCGCAGTGGAAGGCCGTGGCTTGGAGAGGCAGTGGAGGGTGGAATAGTTCCCACTTGTCCATTGCAGCCTGGTCCACGTGAACAGTCTAGGGGACTACAGAGCCATTCGACGCCACTATTTAGATAGGCGTGATGCTATGGAGGCGAGCCATGATGGAAGGCCAAAACTTCTAATTCTAGAGGAGGGCAGACCAACGGTCTGTGGGTCCTCTGCATGATCGGTCCAGTTGGACCGGCTAGGAGATGCAGTCCCAAGCAACGCCCCTACCTTGAAGGCCCGAACGGCTTCGGCCGTTCGAATGGGGAGCAGACCTCCCGCGCTTGGCCAGCGGGCCGAGAGATTCCACAGCTCGATGGGCCAACCCTAGTCGGGTGGGCTGGGCCGAACCCAAAGCCTAGTGGGCCTAGCCCGTGGCCTGTGAGCCAAAACCATTACCCGGCTGAACCTGGCTGAGCCCATCCTCTTCAGGCCGGGCCCTGTGAGTTGGGTCATGTCAGTCCGACCGGGTCAGCCCGGACCCGAACCCCTTTCGGCCCAGTTATGTTTAATTGGGCCTATCTCATAAACTATATGCTCATTTGACGAACTGTCAGTGACACCAGAACCCTTAGGATGGGGTTCTCTTTTTGTGATACTTCACGTGACATTAAGAGAATGTTTGAGTTTGGCTGGGTTGTATCATACATGAATCCAAGCGGGCCCGTGACACTAAAATGCCTATAACTTATAGGCCGGGTGTCTTACTGACACACTCTCTATTATGTTGGAAAGCTTATGACATGATGGATCATCGGGTTAATTATTTGTGAGACTTCATTCCAGTTCAAATACAACTGATCGCTTGAGGAACTGTTCTGCCAATCACATTACAAACAGAAGCCTATGATTGGGTGAGACCTGAAGACTACTGATTTTCGACTCTTTGTGACTCGACTGTCCAGTGGGAAGCACCTTTGTGTGACTTGGCATGACTAAGATGGGTAGCACCTCTATGTGACTTGTAAAACGCCTGGTACTCGATAGGTGGAGTTCCTAAACGGGTCAATGTGGGGATTGACTTTGTGTGACCTAGAAGACCCACGATACGCAATGGGGAGGAGTACCTAAGTAAGTCATGGTTAGTGGGAAGAAGCTTTGTGTGACCCAGCATGCCCAATGTAGTCTATAGAGAAGGTGTTATCCTATAGGTGAGATTTACGACAATGTCACTAGTGATAATACTTTTGCTACCCTATAATATACCAGGTCTAAGCTATCACGTATTTTTTCTTGTGATTGAGATTATGATATGTGTTTTTTCTTTTGTAGATTTATAGGAGAGATTTTGTGTTCTTGGGATATCTACTAGTTTTTGTTGTACTCATGCCTACAAAGGCTTCTTCCGCATCTTGTTGTGTCTTGTGCAGAGGACGGGCATCTTTGTCTAAGACCCGGGGAGCCAGGACCTGATGGTGGACGTCAAGGATAGTTGACATGGAGATCTATAGTAATGATATGTACATACCTATTAGGTAGTATCCTTGGAAGAACAAATCAAGAGTTGTTTTTCCTCTTTTCTGTTTTTCATTTTCAGTTGGTCCTCTATTCTAGCCCCTTTAATTTCAAATGAACTTGAACTAAGTTTTTTAGTGGTATGTTGTTTCTCTTTTGTGAGTGGGGAGTTGGTTGGGTGTGTGTGTGCATACAGGTATCCAGGTAAATGCCTCCCACTTACAGGATGATGCCTTCGGTGCTAGTCGCTGGCCCCAGGCCTTTGGGAGACGGGATTGTGGGAGTCACAACACAGGCCCCGGGGGACGGGTCGTGAAAATGTGGAATCAAAGGGCGGGCGTTTTCCCCTCAATGACTGCATGTCTGTGTTTTTTAGGGAGCAACAATGTTAAATGCTATGAGTCTGAATTTCAGATTTGGGGAGTCCAGTGTTGGTGCGGTGGCCGACGTATCCATACATTGGGACATTAAATTCTGATTTTCACTTTAATACATGAAAAAAAAAGTTTCATACGTGTCTTGTGATTTTGAATAAGAGTCAGATCACCAGGTGTATGGTTCTAACAATGATACATCACGATCTATCTTAGGATGCCTATACGTGGAAGACCATCCAGGATCCTGATACGAGGTCTTGAGGATAGCCCACCTGTGAAGAGGAATCTGTTCACATACCAGTGTTAGAGATGGATATACCAGGTATTGCACCAGTGATGCCCACACCCAATGGTTAGAATTTACTACCAGCAGTTCTGGAAGATGATGTTTATAGGATTTGTGCCCTACATGAGTTTAGATATAGAGACCTTCCATGTTCTGTGGAGATATAGATCCTCAGGTTGATGAGGATAGGATAGAGGATATGAAGGGGGGATTTCGCTTAGTGAGGACACCGCCTGAAAAGATATCGATCTTGGCGGTGAGCCTTCTGCAGGGATCAACAAGGAGATGTGGGAGCTTTACCATCTAGACACACGATGAGGTGACACTCACTTGGGATGACTTTGAGAGGATTTTCCAAGAGATGTTTTTCCATGACATTTCTCTCTTTGCGCATTCAGGAGCGGATTCACCTTCACTAGGGTATCATGACAATGGACTAGTATTCGACAATATTTACAAACCTCTCTCGATAATCCACTGAAATGGTGAAACAAACATTATTTAGGGATCAAGCATTAGAGTAGGGACTAAGGTGGGAGACCAGGTTTTCGATAGTGTGTATTAGCCTCAGTACCCATTCAGGGGTGTATAAGCGAGCCCTTCAGATGGAGATCATCTTGGAAGAGCAGGTACACACTGCTAGAGCTGCAAGCAGGCCCCAGGCTATAGAGTCTTCAGCTGGTAGCAGACAACAGACACATGATCCCCAGAGGGTTAGGTCTTTTAGACGATGCCCCCAGGACTCAGGGTCCGTAGTGAGAGGCTACCAAGACAGAGGGATTCAGACGGGGGGAAAAGCATTGCTTTATGTGTGGCGAGTAGGGAAACATGGAACATGACTACCTGACCCACCGTACTGATGACCAGCAGATGGTCGAGGCATTACCAAGGCAGTGGACGGGGTTCAAACTTGGAGGTCTATAGGGTTATAGACGTGATAGAGGTGTAGGTCGTGTAGTAGGTGGAGGACGGTGATTTGGGGTTCTACCACCACCACCCCTAGGTGATCCACCCCGAACAGAGGGAGCAGTTTGACAGCAGAAATCACAGCTCCATGTGGTAGAGTCCTATAACCACTGATCTTCAGGGATGATTAATGGTAAGACATGTGTAAATCCCACCCTATCTACAATTTTTATAGAAACAAGTGTCAGTCACTATTTAATTTCTATGATAATCGTTCGGAGCTTTGAGATTCCGATGGAGTTGTTGGCTCGACCCTTATGTTAAGAGACAACTACGAGAGATGATTCAACAGTTAAAAACTAGTGTAGACAGTGTGATCTCACTCTAGGAGGTGAGAGCTTTGGCTGGGATCTCTTAGTAGTAGCATAATGGACTTATGTAGTCTTCTTGGGAATAGACCATCTATATATTGTCCATGCTCGAATTGACTATTTGAGGCACAAAGTGTCATGTGTCTATGACGTTATGATCTGGTTTTCCTTCACTGGTGATGAAGAAACCTTTTCAGCATAGGATAGGATCTCTTGAAAGTGGGTGTAGTTGATCAATCATCATTTTTCTATCCTCACCCTTAGTGTAGTATGAAAGAGGAGTTTGAGATATCCTCTAGTGGTGGACCAGTATGCTGATGTCTTCCCTGATGATGTTCCGGGACTACCTCCTCCTAGAGTGGTAGAATTTTACGTCGAACTATACCCCGGGGTGACACTGATATCTATACGAGCATATCCTATGGCTCCCATAGAGCTTCATGAGTTAAGGGTATAGTTGTAAGACTTACAGAGGAAGGGGTTCTTAAGGCCCAATGTTTCTCCTTTGGAAGCCTTGATTTTTTTGGCCAAAAATACATATGGGGGAACTTCTGGAAAAGGGGCCTCTACCCATAGTTTTTCAATAAACCATGGGTATAGGGTACCCCTATACCAACGGTTTTAGAAAACCATGGGTATAGGTTTAATATGGGGACCCATACCCACGGTTTTGAAAAACTGTGGGTATAAGTGTTTTTTTACCAGACATACCATGTTTTTGGTCAAACCGTGGGTATAGGGTTGTTTCAGAAGACCTATACCCATGGTTTTTCAAAATTGTCGGCATTGGGGGGTTCTTCTGAAGACCTATACCCACGGTTTGGCCAAAATTGGGTACAACGTTTCTGTACGAAAAATATTATGCGGGACAACAAAAATATTTCACTGGAAAACAGATTAGATTAATATAATTACAAATATACATATATAAATACAAGTAATATCCGTAGGTTGGTTGTTCGAGTATTCTGTGTTGTTGAAGGCGGTCCCCCGTTCAAATATCGTTGATTTTTTTTCTAATAAATGAGTTATTAATAATATAAGTAAATAGCTATATTGGTATATTCACTAAATTTCCACAGCTCAGTTGGTTTAGTGAAGTATTATCCTCTAACCATTTTCATGTTCGATTCTCAGCTTCCTCAATTTTAGATAAGAAGCTATATTAATATATATATATATATATATATATATATATATATACATTGAACATGTGGTTGGCTTGGTTGGTCAGAGATGACGACATTCTTGTGGGCCGTCCCGTGTTCGAATCCCATCGTATCCATTTTTTGAATATAAATCCTTATTGTTTGAAAACAGTGGGGGTAGTGTGTGGCACACTGTATAAAGGTTTTCCAAACTATGAAACCCATATACCCACAGTTCTTCCAAACTGTGGGTATAGGCTCAGACTCCTATTGTGATGCCTCTTAGTCCCACAGTTCCCAAAACCATGGGTATATTCTATACCCACAGTTTTTGGGGCTATACCCACAGCTTTGAACATTGGGTATAGGTATTCTTTCCAGTAGTGGAGTTTGAGGATTAGTGTTGACTATCGGTGCCTGAACCAGGTGACTGTGAAGAACCAGTGTCTGTTTCCAAGGATCGATGATCTCTTCTACCAGCTGAAGGGAGAACAGTGGATTTCAAATATAGACCTTAGATTAGGCTATCATCAACTCAGGGTATAGGATGAGGACGTATCGAAGACAACCTTTATATTTCATTATGGCCATTATGATTTCTTTGTGATTCCATTTAGTGTGACCCATGCTTCGAAAGGGTTTATGGGGATCATGAATTAGATCTTATAGCCTTACCTTGATTGCCTCATGGTAGTCAACATTGAAGACATATTGGTTTAAGAACCGTCAGAGGAGGAGTGCACCATGCACCTCCAGATATCTCTGGATATACTTCGAGAGCACCAGCTTTATGGAAAGCTCTATAAGTTCCAGTTCTAGATATGAGAATTCCACTTTTGGGGGCACGTTATCTCGGAGGCTGGAGTTGGAGTGGATCCAACGAAGATAGTGGTAGTGATTTCTTAGGAGCCACCTTGGAGTGTGACCGAGGTGCATAGTTCCCTGGGATTGGCTGGGTACTACCAGATATTTGAACCTAACTTATCTTGGGTAGTGGAACCCTTTTAAGCTTTAAATAAGAAGGGGAAGCCTTTCTTGTTGATGGAGAAGTGATAGTATAATTTCTAGGAGTTGAGGCAGAGACTGATGAGAGACCCCATCTTAAGGTTATCAGAAGAGGGTCTTGGGTATGTAGTCAACGCATCAGGGACCAGAATAGGTTGTGTCCTATTGCAGGAGTGAGAAGCGATCACCTAGGTCTCATAGAAGTTGAAACAACATGAGAAGAACTATGCTACCCATGACCTGGAGCTAGAAGTAGTGGTCTTTTCACAAAATATGTGGTGACACTACTTGATGAGTGAATGATTTATTGTTTACTTCGATCACAAGAGTCTTAGGTATTTCTTTTCGCAGAAGTAACTAAACCTATTAAGAGGGAGATATTTGGATTTCATCCAGAAATATGAATTCGAGATAGTATACACTCAGGGGAAGGGGAATATAGTATTACACACACTCAGTAGGAGGTTTTTTCTATAGTTTCTTAGTGAGGCGACAAAGAAGCCAGTCACATTGCAAATGTCCTTCGTCGATAGAGATGGAGAGTCTTACCTCCAATCTAAAACTGTCACTCCCCCACTCATTGAGCAATTTTGGTAGTCTCAGCTTAGGGATGTTGACTACAAGGCCAAATGTGCACATATATCCTCAGGAAAATCTCTTGAAGGATTTTATAAAGGTGGGGAGCACGTCATCCTCTTCAGAGGATTCCCCATGGTACCAGTGATGCAACATTACGAGGTGTTGAGGGAGTTACACACATCACCTTTGGTGGTACTTCCTAGATTGAAAAAGATGTACTAGGACCTCCAGTGTCAAAACTGTTTGCCTTGCATGATGGAAGTGGTGGTGTAGTTCGTATCACGATGCCTCACTTGTCAACAAGTGATGGATGAGCACCCGGTACCAATAGGCTTAGGTCAACCACTTGAGGTACCAGAATGGAAGTAAGATGGTATATCCCTAGATATCAAGATAGTTCCACCACATACGTCTAGGGGCCATGATTCAATTTGGGTGATCGTTGACCTACACACCATGTTCTCCCACTTCCAACCCATATGATAGAAAGAATTAGTAGAGAGATTGGGATGCCTCTACGTACCAGATATTGTACGACTTCATGGGGTGCCATCGATGATCGTCTCAGATGGTGAAACACTTTTAAATCCCACTTGTGTATGAGATTTCAAGAGGCATTCAGGACTCAGTTATTCTTGAGCACCACCTTTAATCCTCAAATAGATGATTATACAGAACAAACCATACACAAACTAGAGTACATGCTTTGTGATTGTGTCGTTGATTTTTTCCGTAGTTGGGAGGACCACCTACTGCTCGTGGAGTTCACTTACAACAATATTTACCACCCCACCATCAGCATGGCTCCATTTGAGCCCAGTATGGGTGACCATTCAGATCACCACTATGTTGGTCAGACCTAGGGGAGTCATCACTTACAGGTATAGAGATGGTACATGAAACCATAAAGAAGGTGCAGATCATCTAGTAAAGGATGATGACAATACATATCTAGTAGAATTTTTACAATGATAGGAGATGAAGACCCATAGAGTTTGAGGAGGGAGACCATGTATTATTTTGGTTCTCTCCCCGATGAGGATTATAGAGGTTTGGCAGGGGAAGAAAGCTATCTCTCATGTTTATCAGACCATTCCAGATCCACAACAGAGTAAGTATGGTGGCGTACCAAATATATCTTCCCCCTCACATGCACTAGGTGCATAATGTTTTCTATGTGTCACAGCTGAGGAGGTACGTGAATGATCCATCACATATTATCAACTAGCGTGAGCTGGATATCGACAATGGGGTGACGTTTGCAGAGTTACCTATGGAGATAGAAGTTTGAAAGGAGTGAGTATTTTGTGGGTGGTCGATTCCTCTGTTGTGAGTCTGATGGCAGCACGAGAATCTCTAGGAGATCACATGGAGCGGGAGGATCAAATAGGCGCTCAACACCCCCGTTCATTACCCTATATTTATTGTAGATTTCAGGGAATAAAATACCTCTGGTGGGGAGAATGCAAAGACCCAAAAATTCAATATAATATTTTTGAAATTATATTGGAGTATTACAAGTCTTGAAAATTGAAAGCACGTGTCCGTGCTGCCCAGAGGGCTTGGAATAAAATATTGAACTTTTTTTAACGTATGTTCAATAAACGTGTAGGTGTCAGTTTCTATCTTTTAAACTGGTGCTCAGATTAAAAATATGAGGGCACCATTGAATACACAACTCCAAGATTCCTTTAAGGGAAACTTAACTTCGCTCGACAAGGGTAGGAAGAAAAAGTTAATTTCATGGAATTTACAAAAAAAATAAAATAACTGATGATTATTTTATTTTTATTTTTGAAACTATTGGAAAAATGGTGGTGGGACCTTGGTGCAACATCCAACAATTTAATTCTTGACCCTTTTTGTATAACTACATTTTTGGGGGAAAATTAAAATAATTTCTAACTGCACCGTTGAGAGAATTAAATTGGTTCACTAATAATACTCATTAACGAATCAAAATAATTGTGTGGTGTGTTGATCCTTTCCTCCCCTCTATTTAATCTGATCATGAGCTTGGGTGATGGGAGAGCGATGAGAGGAAGCTCTGACAAACCGCCGATGACATTCCTCTCTGATGAAGAATAGGATCGAGCGACGAACATTGGGGAAATTGAAGGGTGAAATCAAGTTCCAACGAACACCTTAGGATGTGTACTCTCCCTCCTCTAAAAAAGAACCTCCCAATGAATACAAGGTAGGGGGTTTATGCTTGATTAATCCCCTTTACCCAATACATGATTGTTATGAAGAGCACATATCAAGAATTCAATGGGTTGATCCATGTTTCATTCTTTAATGCATGAGGATGTTGTGGGGTTTTCTTTATGGGTGTTTTTATATTAAAAATATACTTCCTGTGATGTTATGATAACGTGGAGGATGCGGGCCAAACCCACAAGGCGTAGACCCTTGGCCGAACTCAGTTGTTGTGGCATTCAACGTGCACATACAGATGTTTTGTCAGAAAGGTGGAACCAAGGGCCGCACAATGTAGACGCCAACCTAGGAGGGTTGTAGGGTCAGAAAGAAATAAAACTAGACCAGCAGAGCTTCACCAATGGCCCGTAGAAACTTTACCAGCACGATGACACTAGGGACTAAGGGAGGTGGTGGCCGGCACCCCCAGGCTACGAAGGAATGGCAACACCTGAAGGTGCCGAAGAAGACAAGTGGGCGGCCCGCCTTCATTGGATGCGTTAAAGTCGGGCGACGGCACACCGTGGTGGAATGCTATAACTTTGAGCCTTGGTGGACGACAAACCTGCTCCCGTAGTTCTGTTTCAGGTAGATGCACATGGACCGGCCAAGGGAGTGGGGCGCCATACAATACACTCTATTGAGCGAGTCGTCGCGCTACAGTGGTGCATCACGGAGGAATTCCGCGACTTCTAGATGCGTTATATGGTAAACCCACAGTCTGCGGGTCCCATGCTTTGCTGATCCAGCAGGACCGCCTGAGAAAGTCGGTGCCAACTGGGACCCCTACCTTGAAGGACCAAACACCTTCATTCATTCGAGAGGGATCCCCCCACCCCCCGTGCTCAGCCAATGGGATGTGCCTAGCCGGGTGGGCTAGGATAAACCCACAACCAAGCATGCAAGACCAGGCCTTTCTGAACTCGACCGTCCCCTGCCCCTTTGGGTCGGTCCCAATGGGTCAAGTCGGGTCGGTGCGACCGGTCTGATCAGACCTGAACCCATTTCGACCCAGTTATGTTTAATTGGGAATATATATTATACTGGACATTCTCTTAACAAACTGTCAGCAGAACCAGAACACGTAGGACATGGTGGTCCATTTGTGATACTTCATGTGACATTCCGAGAAAGATGGAGTTTGGAAGGGTTCGATCATACACAAATCTAACCGGGCCCTTGACACTAAAATTTCTATAATTTACATATTTGATGTCGGGTTAATGTGTCGTCTATTGCGTTGGAACATTTATGGAATGACGTATCATCAGGTTACTTCTTGGTGAGACTAAGTGCTGATTAAAATAGGACTGATGGCCTAAGGATCGGTTCTCCCAAGCACGCTTGGTACAAAATCCTATGACTGGATGAAACATAAAGACTACTGGATTTTGAATATGTGTGAATCAACAACCCAATGAGAAGCACCTCTATGTGACTTGGCATGCCCACAGTGGGGAGCACCTATGTTTGACTTTTCAAGCCCACGATACACGAAAAGAAGAGCACCTCAGGAGGACATGGTGGGATGTGGCTCTGTGTGACCCGACAGACCAACAATACGTGATGGGTAGAAGTACCTAATATGTTCAAGGTTAGTGGGAAGTGGTTATGTGTGACCTAGAAGGATTACAGTACTCGATAGAGGAGGAGTTATCTAGCAGCTGAGGTGTTCACAATGTGACTCGTGATGCTACTATTGCTACTCTAGAATTCCCCAGGTGTGATGTGTCTTTGCTTTGTACTTTTTGTTGAGATTATGATATATTTTTTCCTTTTTGAATATCTAGGACACCTTCAGGGGTCTTACTGTCCCTACTGGGTATTGTTATACTCACCCCTACACGGGATTTTCCCAGACATTGTTGTGTCATGTGCCAACGATAGGCAGATTTGATAGGGGCTAAGGGAGCCAAGACCCGATGGAGGATGGTGGCGACTATTGATGTGGAGAGCCGCTTTGATGAGTTGTACCTACCATTCAGGTATGATCCTTGGAAGATTATATCAGCAGTTTTTTCCATTTTTTCTATCATTTTATTTCAATTGGGATTTTATTCTTGCCCCATTACTTTCGTTTGTACTTGTACACCATTTTTTAGTGGTATATTGTTTACCTTTTGTGATTAGGGACTTGGTTGTGTGTCTGTGTGCATACAGGTATCCATTAAAATGCCTCCTACTTACTGGTTGACGCCTTCGGTGAAAGTTTCCATCCCTTGGATTTTGGGAGGTAGGCTTGGTGTAGTCACGACATGGGCCACTGGGAACGGGTCGTGACCTATATGATAAATTAAAATCCTTGAAAAAAATGAATTCAATTCATTCATCAAAAAAGACCATTCATCATTAACAAGGTTACATTTGAAACATGACCTCTTGGTTAGTGATTTGATGAATTTTTTCATAGTTGTTGGGGATATAGGAACATCCAATATTTATTTTTAGGTTTTAGTGAAGTGAACTATGTTATATAGAATTAACGAAGTGAATAAGTAACATAATGTTTTATAAGAAAATTTTATAACTGTTATGAATGAAGAAATAATTGTTGACTGAAGCCCATTGTTTCTTTTTTACCATTACACTGCGAAGAATAATGGTTTATAGAGAAATTATGGATTAATACTACTAATATGGAATGAATACGTAAATAAAACTGGTGACATATTATGTAAATCATTTAATTTCATTCTTTTTCAAGCTACTATGTATTTTAATACACATTCTATACCCTGACTAAGAAGATAATCAACTTATATAATGTCTCTCTCTCTCTTAATTTTATATGATTTAGGAAATTTTTTAATTCATTTCCTTATAATGGACATGAAAATTCAGTATGAACTAAATTAAATTTCAATATAACCATTTATCCCCAGTTTGATAGAATATATAAGAGAATAATTCAAAAAATTTGAAAACATACTTCAGGACTATTCATTGGATTACTTGGGATAATGGAACAACATGTTTATTTAGTTGAGTTTAATTTTAATAAAAATATCATTTCAATTATATAGGTGGATCCATTTTTGGAACTATATGTAATGTTGTTTTGTACTCTATTATTTTTTGAGAAAATAGGAAAAAACATGCTGATGGGACAGTAGTTGGTAGAGGAAATGATTGAGACTTTAAAGGTAATTTAGCTATAATTGAGGAAAACATATATCATCCAAAAATGATATTCAAATAACCTTAGAAAAGATATTTATTTTGAGCTATGCGATCATGGTTTATAAAGTATATCCATATAAATTTTAGATTGCACTATCACTAAAACTTTTTTGAGATCCCATATAAAACACTAAATGAAATCCATTAAAGATAAGAATAGATATCATCTATGGAGAGCAATAAATAAATCTATCTAAACAATGATAAAAAAAAATATATAGATCAATAACCAGGAAGTCTCTTACCAAATCAGAATCATCTATCGTGAGAGAACATGAAGTATAATGAAAATCATTTTATTTTTTCTTATGAAGATTCATCTCCATCTCTATATCTTTTTATATGATCTTCATCATAAGTATCAATTTTTCCACTAAACATGGATATATTAAGGAGACTGAGTCACTCTAATCAATCTAATATGATTATGTAGAAGATGAAAAAATGGTACCTATGTCTATAGTAATGGATTCATCAATATATAATGATATATCCTTTGTCTAGAAAAAATTTATTTACTACAATGGACTATGGGTATAACCTTTTTGATTTTAAAGTTTCTAACTATATTATTTTCCCTTTTAAATTGATGATCCTTAATCATAATGAGGATTATATATAGAATTATAGAATCTATAAAAATGAGGTTATAGACCATAGGGAATTCATTTCAATAGTTTTGAGGGGTATGATCAAATGATGTAACATACACTGAAAAACTAGTATAAAGTAAAGGGTATAAAACTTTCTATGACTGATGTTGCCTAAAAAGTCATATATTGGGAACTATAAGCAACACCATTGTGACATTAATACCATTTCCTCCCCTTACAATGAGTTACATTGAGTTTAACTAGAATCCCAAATAAGTTTCTCATTACATCTAATTAATCTATACCCTCATAGCCCAGTCAACCATATCAGAATAGTTGTTGAGAGTCATTGTAATCAAGTTTGATTAGATCTCACATAGAATGCATTTCAATTATTTATTAGTCTTCATCTTATCATTCATCACCAACTCAAGAAAAAATTAGTGCAACTCAGTAAAATAGTTGGTATACAATATAAAAAAATGATCTCATTGTTCAATAGAGTGAATCATCATATATTTTCCCATCATAAATGTTTCTAGATAAAACTAGTAAAAAATTTACTTGAATTCACTCAAATTATAGACAATATCCTAGTTCTACATAACCATAGAGTATTGCAACATTTTTATTAGACCCACTTGATAAGATGTCATAGAATTCACCATGATAAATTATGGCATCTCCAAAAAGTCAAAGGGTAGGTCATTATTTTCCATGAATTCCACTACCTCATTATGTTCATTCTTACCATTTAAAAATGTGGGATTTTTGTTTTGGAACTCATTTACTCAATCATTAACTCATGTTTGTTTCTTTTTATCTTGGTTCCAAAGAGTATTTACATTATAATCTATGCAACAGAATACTTGTATGATATCCTTAATGAGATTATAATCAATTGTATGATCCATTAATGATAATTTCATATTGAATAATATTTATGAAATCCTAGATAAATTCTAATAATCAATATATAATATAAAAAATATGATAAATCAATAATAAAATTTAAAAAAATGTTATTTTAAGCTATAAATAAATTAATATGTAACCGAGATCATGACTAAAACCCACCACAGGATACACATAACCCAACATCACATGGAAAATTATGATTTTTTATGGGAGATTTCTAGATAACCACTTGAAACCTATTCCATAACTCTTGAAAATCATATATCTTTTCCACCAACTTCTCAAGACCCGATGAATCCATTCAAAACTGGGTCTTGATACTAAATTTCCATGGTCGAACCTAGAAAAGACTTCCATCTAGGATCTGAACCTAAAGATGAGAAGACCGAAAGGGAATTAGTAATAATCATGGGTTCATGATAAGGCCCCATGAATTTATCATTGACAATAGGGAATGGTTTCACAAAACCAAATCATGATACATGACACATATATATAGAAAGATAACCAGTAGGGAAATATTTCACAATCCAATAGAAAAACATTGGTAGTGATGAAACAAATGAATCCTGATAAAACCAATTTATATGTCAAAAAATATCCCAAAAAAAGGAAAATCAAGAAAATCATATGTAATTATATGAGGTATATTGGAAATATCCCATCATAGCATAATAAGATACCAATTACTAACTAACATAAATTTCACGGCCAAACTGCAGGGCATTGCCCCTTTCTTCTATAAGAACAAATAAGATCTCTTAATCATTTTTGGAGTGTGTAAGGCATGATATAAATAATTCCATATAATCTCATCAATGTGTTCAATAACATAGATCTATCAAATAATACAAATAATATTTTTATATTAAAACTTCACATGATAAAATATATTTCAATGAATAAGAAAATATTTACCCTTTTCATAGTTCTATAATTAAATGAATGATAAAAAAATTTAAATTAAATTTAAATTAAACATTTTTTAATTTATGAGGCAATTCTCCATATGTATTATAAAAGGAAAAATAATGTAATTCTAAAGAAAAATGTTGATCACCCCTAGGATAAAATATGTTCGAGCTAGCTAGGTCATTCATACCTCAATAATAAATTTATACTGGTTCACGAAAAAAGTTTTCTTTGAAAAAATATACTAGGAAATATAGTAAAACCCCATGTGTGATCTCCCTATGATGTCAGACAATCATACCCCATATGACACATAGACCATAAAATAGGGGAACACCCCTTGATGGGTAACCCATGGAATCATGGACAAGGATGAATTTCTAAAACATCATCTTAGTAGCTAAGGAATCCTTGTGATGAATATTTTTTATTATATTTAAAATTAAATGGATTATAAAAATTTAGAAGGAATTTTTGATCAACAATTTTCATGAAAATCATTTTTTGAAAACCAATTTCACAGACCATTTCAATGTTCTTTGAAAAAATCCACTCATATATCAAAACAAGGGGAAACAACATAAATTTTTAAATAAAAAGGGGACACCTTATATTATAAAAAAATTGTTAATGTATATCATATATTCTTGTGATCATGAAAATATTCATATAGAAACCCATTTCGAAAACCAAGAGCAGTTATGGTCTGTAATTAATGGATATAGGGAAACCACTTACTTCACAGATGGGTCACACACCAACAAAAATGGATCGAAAAGTATGAATTAAAGGGATCAATAGTTATATAAAGTGATATACCTAAAAATATATTCCCATATATTAGAATAAATTTTCTTTAATAATAGTGTTAACTAAAAGGATAGATCATCACAAAATTCAATAGACACATGCACTAC
Organism: Viscum album; assembly: GCA_963277665.1. Lineage (NCBI taxonomy): Eukaryota > Viridiplantae > Streptophyta > Magnoliopsida > Santalales > Viscaceae > Viscum > Viscum album. The sequence continues at coordinate 1,839,158,491 of OY728161.1, forward strand.
ACCACAATAAATAAGATAAAGATATACTGAGAAAAAAATGAATAATATATAAGTGATGTAAAGAGTTAATAAATTAATATTTAGACTTTATCAATTCACCCTAGAATGAATTATAATTTGATGAAAAATATGTGAAATAATATGAATTTAGTCAAATATTCCAATGAGGGAACAACTAATAGACCCGATTTCATCATACCTCATCATGATGAAGGGGTGAGTCATATCCAACCCTATAAAACCATTGGGATTATAAATTGTGAATTTGGGATGAATATGGTTATTAGGAGAGTTAAAGAAGTTTTCTAGGTTATAAAAAGACTAATATTACCCTTACTAAATTGGCTTAGCCCGATTCACCCGGGTAGCCTCTGTCTACCAATGGAGACATGGTAGTGTTATGAAGAGTTCCATAACTATTTGATATCCCACCTACTGTTAGTTGAGATCCTATTATAGAACTATAATTTAATTATGCCTCTATCTTTCCATTGGCATTTTACAACCACTATTTTATAAAGGTTATGTTCTCCTATCCACAAAAAATTATTTTATGATTTTTAATTATTTGAAGATTATAAAAAACACCTCAAAAAGATGAAATATGAAAAAACAAATGGCCTTGTATATAAAGTAAATAGATTATTTTTCATATATGGTTTTATATCATGATCGGTTTCAATTGTTGGGCATGGAACTCTCAACATATCAATTTATATGGTAAACTAATCAGGTCTATATTCAAAATAAATATATACCCATTGATTATGTATGATGATTCCATTTATATAGAACCAATTACAATATAGAAATTCTAGGGTTCTATTAGCATGAACCCATTAGGAAATGATCTTATGAATTTTCCAATTATGATTTGGTAACTTTCACCATTCATCAATAGATGCTTAATGGGAATCCTCGTACACAATTACCAATATGAAGGAAACCCTTATATACCATTTTATAATATCATAAGAAATTGTTCCATAGAAAAAGGATACCCTTTCCATGAGTTTATAACACTAGATTCAAACTGATATGAAAATTCACTATATTTAATGTTAGGACATCTGGATCAACAAGATATAAGATCATATTCACCCTAAAATAAATGATTATTTGGATTGGAAGAGGAATGAAATAAACATAGACAGTAAAAAATAATAAGATAATTAAACATGATTTTGTAATATATTTGTATTGTAAGACCTAAGGGGTCCATATATAGGAAAATTAACTTCAATTTGAGACCAAATTTTGAAATTTAAATAATTCATGAGGGACATTAAAATCCCTTCTCAATCTCATTCATAAATGAATTATCAATCTCAATCAAGTATGGTACCAATTAGGCTACAGAATTCAATTATTAAATAGTCTAATTAGAGATAAAAATGAATGAGGAACCTATATCCAACCATAAACACCCCATATACGATGAAATTATAATATTTACTAACACCAATATAAGTATATCTATAATATTTGGAGTGTTATTTCTCTACTAAAAGTAATATTGTTACTTTAACAATACCATATAATAACCCATCATGCATTGTATCAAATCCTAATAGAATATACCAACATATAAAGTTTATAATACCCCTAAATTCTAAGGAAATAAAACAACTATTTTATAAATCAATTCAAAATAATGATCTTATAGTGGTGATATATTTGAACACAATTTTTTAAATGCATAGGAACATCATTGAATTATGTGTTAGAATATTCCATATACTAATTACATATCAGAGGTTCATTCCATAATGTTTATAATGACACCAATAGGAGAATATAGTTGAAATTATAACTATTTTCTCAAGTAATGGAATCATACATTCTATTAATCATTATAAAATCTCCTACATATACACCTTAAATATAATAATCACTAATAATTAATCAAAATATAGCCAATGAATTTATATCATCAATACCATCTCTCTATATTTAATATTTGAGTATATTTTAGAGAATAAAAACACTGAATGTATATCTATATAAGGAACAAAATCATATCATTGAGAATTTATAATGTCATTGGTGAAATTATCTAGTGAAAATTTGAATAGTGTGATTAACACATCATTACTCTCTAAGAATATATTGATACCTTGTGGATAAAATATGAAAAATAATGATTTTTTGAACAAAATCATTTATAGAAGTAAAAACTATTTAAAATTGGCGTTGAAATATTTATATGAACAATTATCATGATTTTTTTGTTTGGCTAGGGACGTTCACCACTTTTTAGTTGATCCATCATTTGAAAGTATTAATAACTATTTTTTAAGAATTGGAATTCTTTATGAATTTTAAAATACTCTCAATATTTTCAATCCAAGTATGTACATTAAAAGGTTCACTAATAACATTAAATAAAGGAGGAATGCGGTGATCAAATTCATATGCCTTATCTATAGATTGAATCGAGAAAGAATAATTATTTATATACATGGATCATATTGTTTTAAAAATCACCTTAATCGTAACTAGATAATGTAGAATTTTAAATTATGTAATATTATCCATCACAACCATTTTTGGATTTTCATTGACCGTTTTGGTTAGAATAACTATTTTAAATAAAAAACAAATGAAATTTCCTCCAACGCACAATAATTAAAACAAAATTCATTTATATACAAAATTATTTAAAAATAAAATTAATTTTTCTCGAATAAAAATTATAATAAATGAACATATTTATATTGATATATGAGAAATGATCTCTAAAACTATATATTTAATGGTGCAGAACTACTGGACTCTTCATGTGGCCAATATATTTTATTTGGAATGATCTATTTCCAATGAACCCATCCATTTATCTCTGTGATGTTATTATATTTTCTTCATACAAGTTAATAATTTTCAAAAATAAACAACCATTGAGTATTAATGCCAAAAAATTATTAAATAAATAAAAAATAAAAAAATAAATATAACCATCATACATTAATTTGAAACAATAGAAGCATCTCGATGTTTTTTATCCAACTATGATTTACTACACAACCATAATGTAATTATAATTTAATATCTTTTAATAATTATTTTTTGAGAGAAAATAAAAATTCACTAGGATTATATACTATTTTATAATGAACCAACTCGAGTTATTATTTCAATGTTTCCATAATGAAATAATATATGTACCCAATAACATTTCACATCATCATGGAATGAAACAAGTACCAATAAAAAAATTATTTCTATAGGAATGATTTCAGTTACATTAATATTAATCTAAAAAAAGGATTAAAAGTAGAGTTTATCATGCCCAATCCAAATATTAGATATTTTTCAGTTATAAAACAAATAAATTCTAAAATATGAAATATATAACAAAGATATTATATTAAAATAATGTAACTAATAAATCATAAATAATAAAAAAATTAATTATAAAAAATCAAATAACATAATCATCGTGTATAAAATCCCAAAAGTAATTATGAAAAAATAAAAATGGGATAGAAATCTGAACATTTAAAATTTAAGGAATTATAAAAAATATATAACCCAAAACAACTCTATCATACCCATATATATGTGTCATTGGATCCCCTATACATGCCATCTCCTTTAAGATAGAAAAATAATATTGATTTCACCAAATTTAAAATTGGATTCTTTATTCACCATTGTTGATGGAAACCATGTTTATATACACACATAGTTTTTATGTACGATGTACATAATGAAACCTTATCAGACACTATCAGGGATTTGTACACATCCTAATAAAATAATTCATGTTAGTCTTGTTTGGAAACAAAACAACAAAATAATATATTATTTACTAAAAAAAGAAGTAATATATTATGCGTGAATTAATATATATCATTTCAAAATTTGAAAAAGTCATCATTGTTTAATGAAAACAATAAATATTAATTATTATATAGATCTGAAATATCTATAATAAATTAAAAATGTATACATAAATTATCATTGGATACAACCTACAGTCCTATATAATGAATATATAGTACTCTATTACACTATATTATCTATATGAATGAAGGTTAGTAAGAAACACATAATTTTAAACTAGTGGTGAATATACTTTGTGGTGCATAACATTAACTAGTTTCGATAACCCATATAGGTCTACGAAGAGTGAAACCCATATATTTTTCAATTCATGCTAGAGAAAAACATAATAAAGGGGTTTGGTTATCAAAATATTAATCTCACCCAAAAGTGTATTTATTATTATAATGTAAACTATATACACAAGTATCCCATGAAAGTATCTAAAAAATGTGATCAGTCAATAAAATAAAAAATTTAAAAACATTCCAACATCAAATCGAACACTGTTGAATTAAATTACTATATTTGAAATGATATCTAGTAATAAAAAATCCAAAATAAACAACTGTATAATAATATAGACAACATAGAAAAGTATAATAATTTAAAAGTTGTATGTCATATAAAAACATATTTAAATAAGAACAACACATAATTATCCTTTTGAATTACAATCCAAAACCTATTATTCCTTATTTATATTTTATATTAAAGTAGTTTATAATAATAAATCTAATTATTTCCTGAAAACAATTTCTTGAAATTTTATCATGCACTGTATTGTTCTTATTAATATAATAATTTATTTTATTCGTTTATATGAAAATCCTTTCAATGTACGTAGAGAATAAAAATTAATGATTAATATAATTATTTCAAAATCATTCCAGATACGAAATTTTGATTATAATTTAATGTAAATATAATTTAAAACAATCATTAATCCATGGATTAGTTAATTAAATGTGTTTTATAAAATAACCTTCCAGTAATTGATGAATAAATATAAAAATATTCTAAATAAGATAAAATAGATGGGGATTTTTAAATATATAGGGAATTGAATCCCTAAAAATAGAGAACAACTAAATAGTTGAATTTAGGATGTAATAATGATAAACCATATAAATTGTAGTGAAAGAACAAAGGAAATTAACGATAGTGATGAAGGGATAAAGAATATTTAAGAAAGTCACATAAAAAGAACACTCCACTTTGATGAGGTCACCATTGAGATAATTGTGGATGATGTAGTCTATGAGGATAAACTTGGGAAACATTTATATTCAGGGAAAAGTAGAAATGAGACTAGGATCTATAAAATGTGATTTAAAAATTAAATAATATTTATTTTTAAATCTAATTCATAGTTTAGATGTGTGGTTTTGTTAAAAAAGAATATATCTTGGAAGTATTTATCAAACTATAGTATCCTTGTGAATATTTTGAGAGATAAATCAATATAAAATTAAAACCCAAATTATCCCAATACCTTAAAAATAACCACCCAAATTATAATGAATTATATGTAAAAAATATTTTACAAAATATAATCCTAATAATTGTAAAATAGGTCCCACAAAGTTGTAATTTATTTTTGTTTTATGAAAGATGTTTTAGTGTAATTTGGGACAATAAAGGTTTCTTTTAGAATACTATGGGTGATAAAAATGTTAACGATTAAAATTGTAAATGATTTATTAGTGGTAATTATTTTTTTATCTACCCAATTAATTTTATATTCATCAAATATTGTCTTTAAAATAACTATTCAAATAAAATTATTTTTTCCTTTTTAATAAAATATAAAAAAGGATTGTTATATTTCATTATTCACGTATGTATTTTATTTTTTATGAAAATTATCAAAATCTAAGACAATTTTGGTTTATATATATAAAATTAATATTTCTAGTTAGTTTTTTAAAATATTTCATTAGTATTATGAACATATATTATACATTATAACTATGTTACATAAAATTGTAATTTTCGAGTGAAAACCATAATTTTTTTAAGATTAAATTATTTTAACATAGAATTTTAAGAATAAAATTTAATTTTTAAAATATAATTAATAAATTTATTAGTATTATATGTTGGTGTTTGTAAGGATTACATGTTGTTTATTTCTAATGAGAAAAAAATGACCGAGTAAAAGTTATAAAATAGTACGATTCTGAGAGTCTGATTATAATGCCTATATTACCTATATTAATTAAATGAATGTTAATTACATTTCTTACCCTAAAACGAGACATCTCATTCTCTCATGAGATTAAACTAATGACTTTTATCTTTTTGTTACATTCATTTTTAGTTACAATTTTTTTTATTAATATGATATTCTTAAGAGATTGTAAAATAAAAGATTTTGGAAATGTGTTGATGAAATTTCATACACTCATTTCTTAATTTTAGTTTTCTATATCCATATATAATTTCAAAATCCTAAAATGACAATAATTTATTGTTAATCCATACAATAATATTTATTTAATAGTTTTATGTGTAATGAAATAACGATTGTTTTTACATCCCCATATATGAATACATTTAATCAATACACGTAATAATTATAAGGGAAGTATATATACAAAATATTAGTTCATATTCGTAATGATAAATATAATTATATCGAAATTATTAATTAATTATTTCATTAATTATTTTTTACAGAGAAAAAAAATCATGACATAAAAAAATTATATAATTAATTGTGGAAATGAAATGAAAAAAATACCATTATTAGTGTTTGAAAATTTGATTTCGCACATTTTATAATAACTAAAAAATTTATAAGAAACAAAATTATTAATAAAAAAATATTATAAATAAGATTTAAATTTTTTAGGAAAATAAAAACCATGATAGAAAATTAAGAATAATAACTGTGATTTTAACATTATATACATTTACTTTGTACTTTCATTTAGAGAAATTTAAACATGGTTGAAATCTTATGGTGAGAAAATAGTAAAAACAAATAAGAAAATTATTTATAAAATATAAAATGAAAAAAATAAATTTATTTATAAAAATATATATATTAATAGAAATTATTTTATTTAAATTTAAATATTCAAATACACCATGAAAATATTTTTTTAAAGAATCAATTTTAATTTATTAATGATTAATAATATTATGAATTAATTTAGATATTATTTATTTATTATATTGATTGATTAAATGGTATTATTAATTATTTTCTTTAATGAAATAATTATGTTCTTATAATAAGTAAAAATTTTAATAATTCACGATTGAACAAAAAATATTTTTATTAAAACTAATGTTTTGTTATTCTATTTAAATATTTTATTTGAAATATAATTATTTATGTTTTAAAATAATTATTATGTATAAATTAAATTACTTTTTGGATTCATATTATCTATCTTTTCATATGATAATTTTTTAGTATTTTTCTGAATTATTTGGTTTTTAAGAGAATAGTGAAAAATATTTTTTAATGAAATAAAACCATTATTCCATAAAAATTATATTAACATGAAATCCAAATTTAAAAAACCAATATATCAGCCCAATATTAATTTAATGAATAAAATAAATAACTACTTTTTTTGATACATCTAGATAGGAAAGATTGAGATTTGGAACCCATGTGATATTGTGTTATAATAAATCAAATATATCAATCCTTTCCATTTACAAATCATTCAAAATGATATAATCAGTTTACTATATCATTAAAATTAATTAAACTCTTAATTTATACAACTATAAAGAAATAAACATACTTTTAATCAAACAATTATTTATTTAAAAGAAAATCTATTTTAATATTATGTAGGGAGTCTTTCTAACAACATTTTATGTTACGATAAAATTAAATTTCTTAAATTGTTTTATTAATAATAGAAGTCCTAATATATATAAAAATATTCAAATTTCAAGTCATAAGTATTGAAATAATTTATATATCTTATTTCAATTTTATCTATTAAAATGAATTACCATAATTAAATTAGTAACTATATTAATGGCTAAAATAATATGAAATTTTCATATCAAGGGTTTGAAATATAAAATATCATAAAATATTATCATTAAATTAGAGTATTATTTCATTATCTACCTCCACATTATCTTACCCCCCCATTTTTTAAAATTTGGATTTACATTCATTGAGAATAACTTTCTATTATATCTTAAGAATTTAGTTAAACCAAAAATGAAACTCATCTCACTTATAAAAGAACCCCCTCCAATAATTCTAAAATACATAAAAAATTAAATCCATTTCTTATAATATAAAAAAGTACCCTTTAAAATACTACATAATATAAATTTCATTTTGGGACTATAAGTAAGACCTAAACATCTAATTTTTAGGATTTACATTAAGAAGAGATTCATCTTCATAATTTAAAAAATGAAATATTCATTTTTTATTCTATGTATTATTAATATATATATTATATTTTATAATTTATCATATGAATAAAATGTTTATAAAATCATGGATCTTTTTAAAGGTGATAATACCTATATTAAATAGCATGTTCATAATCAGACAATCATTATTATATGCCATTTTTGTGTTAGTTTTTCTTCAATCATTAGTGACATTATATGTTTTATATATGGAATTATTTAATAATATAATATAATGGTAATATTTTTTAATGTAAATAATTTTTTTTAAATTTTTAAGTTTCTAAATTCATATATTTATTAAATAATAAAATTATTTTTTCACCGATTGAAAATTCCAACAAAACAATATTTTTATACATTTCACATAAATCATCACTATATATTCCATAAAATGAAATTGAGAATCCTTATGAATATCAAAAAATATAAAACCTTAGAAAAATTATATAATTGATAAAACTATAAATAAGGTTCAATAATTGAAACCAATGCATCAGATGGTGACTAAAAAACAGAATATTTAACAAAAAAATATTGATTTTAGTGAAGAATAATTTCAAAGAGGGAATTGCGATATTTTAACTAAATCATATGTAGTTATAAAAATATAGAAAATATTCTTATGTAGATTTATAATAAATATATATTTTTTATACATGAGGGTAGAATGTGTCCAACAACACATAAGTTCATGGTAAGAGTATTTCTGTTGCTAATTTCCCATTATTAAGATATATTATATAATCAACAACTTCATTATCTGAGTGGTGTATATACTAACAATGAATTAATTTTATGAATATTTTTAATGAAAATTAAGTATTAAAATATCCATTTATGGTACTATATCTAATGAGAACATGATTTGAAAGAGACCAAAGCTGTAACGTTTTTTTTAAAATCACACATAAAAAAGTTTTGAATTCTTTTACCAAAATATCATTCAATGATGTATATGTTAAATATATTATTTGGGACTGTTATTATCCATAATTTAATTATTTAAATGATCATTTTCCTCTACCATATACTTTATTCATTGCTGTTTGAAAATAAATATTTTCAAAAGTTTTGATACTGGTCAATTTCTACTTTCATTATAAATGTTTCAAAATATTATATTTTAATATTTACTATATGACATAAATTTTCTACCATAAATACTAATATTCATTATTAAATTTACTATTTATTATTCTATTTTATTTCAAATAAAAAATAATTCCCATTATTTTTTAATCTTCATATTAATCAAATTTACTAAAATAAAAGACATATTTTCCATTTTTAAAATAATATTTTTATTATTATTCAAGAATAATTTTTAGTATTTGTTAAATTTCATAAATTTTTTTATGATTTATTTGGGATATTCTATCGTAGTTTAATTTATCTTATATTTATGGATGTCTTAGGATGATTTTTTCTAGAAACTGATATAAAACTCATTTCTCTTCGATATGTTATTTAAGACAGGAAGGATTGATTAATTATTTATTGTTATTTTTTGAACACATATGAATGGATTATTATTATGTAATGGGTTGGTATATTATAGAACTCTAAAAAAAATGTCTAATATTTTCTAATTACTGTTCTCAAAAGGGTACATGGGTTGTTATCTAAAAAATATTTATACAACCTCAGGTGGATCAATCCTTGAAGCAAAAACTAGTTGTAAAACAAAGCTTACTCTACATTATGATGGAGTTAAGAAAATACCATTATTCTATGAATGTCTATGTGGTTATTGTTGAAATTTATTATATTTTTTATGCATATCTTGATGGGACACTTTTATAAAACCTCATTATACCTATGTTATCATGGATCTGCATTATGAAATTATTATTCATGTTATTGAGAAATTTTATCTACCATAATTTGAAATTTTATGAATCATTTATTATTGGATATGGTTTTCCAAGTATGATATATTTCTATTTTATTATCTTCTATCACAAAAAATCTAGCGTTTTACTCAATTTTGATCTTTTATGGACATATGTGATGTTCACCCTTTTTAGTCATATCATCTCACACTATTATTATATTTATATTCAATACATTATAATGAAAGATATTAAATTTCATATTCATATAAAGGGTGTCTCATGTGAATCTTACTTATTGGAAATTTTGTATTTGTTTTTTATGTTTCCTTTTATAAGTTTGTAATAAATAAAAAACCATACCTGTCACGACCCCCTCCCACTAATGATGCCCTTCCCGAGCTGGAAACGGTGAAAGGGAGATAATGACCCCCGAGTCCCGCCTTCAGTAGGCCCCGAAGTGGCGACTAAAACGAAGGGTATGAGTTTTCACGAATATGGGAGGCATTGCCCTTTTTATTATTTAAGATCTGGAAATAGGATGAATCAAACACAAAAAGAAAAACGAACATGTAAATGAAAAATAAACCCAAACCAATCCCACATGCATGTTTAAACAATTCTGAAACAAGTAACAAGTACAAGGAAGATCAAAAGTACAATACCAAAAGAAACAAGAGTACAAAAAATAGCAACAACTCCAACTGTCCCGTCTAGTAGGGTCCCGCACGACCCTGGTAGTCCTCCTGGAAACCTGAAAGTAAACGTAGGGTGAGCATACAAGTATACTCAGTAGGTAACCCTAAAGCTCTTGTGCACAGGTGGGGAGACATCCTAATGTGCCGAGAGAACAACATAAGAAACCAAAACCTAGCAAGGAATTCTATCCACCCAACCTCACCAGCCACGCTCATCAAAATCGCAAAACAACAGGTCGTTGTATATAAGCACAAAAATATTGGGTACCTCACACCATTTACCCTACTAGCTAGCTGCTCTTCATAATGGTGAACGTCCTAACGCTACCACACTCTTCCCGCCCGCACACACCTGGGCCTCTCAAACCACACATCCCGCCCGCACACACCTAGGCCTCACAAACTCCACATCCCGCCAGCACACACCTGGGCCTCACAACCACATATTGGTCCCGCACACACCTGGGCCTCACAACCATATATCCCACCCACACACACCTGGGCATCATCCCAATGGTTCTTGGGAACAGTAAACCTTCCCAAATAGTCTTGGGCTAAAATCACACCAATCAAAACCTACCCGAAGAGTTTTGGGTGTAAGGATGCCTCAATCCATCAAAACCTATGGAAGAAGGAGCAGGAAAGAGCTAATAACTAATTGGAGACCAACCTCTCCCATGAAATGGGAGTGTTCGGTACTATGTGCACAACATGGGTGGGGTGCGACAAAACACAAAGATACAGATACATATATGTATACCAAACACACAACCCAACCTATGGCATCTAAACCGTGAAACTGACCACGTGCCTCAACACTGCTACTACGAATCATACATACAAAAAACAATCCCAACCCCATTTAGGTTTTCATGTTTCAATAGTATTAGTTTGTTAGTGCCTTAACTACTGAGAAATTATCAAACCAGATCAAGAATTTCGTAAAACAAAACCCTGCCAACAACAAATCTAGTTAGATAGAACATAAGAAACAAAACACCAACCTTTTTATCATCAATCAATCCCCATTGATTGTTCCGACGTTTAATTCATTATCGTTCCCCATAGTTAATTTATCAACTTCCCACTTTCTTTTAATATCTCAACCCATTACTGCAGCCCTGCTGCCACTATAACCACATCTCCACAACCGTTTAAAAAAACCAGGCTCGTGCCACATCATTGCCCCTTTAATATCATTTACCATAGCTCTACTTCCCATCCTATTCGTAATAACCCAGGATTCACCCCCCCTTCTCACACACCACGTAACCAAACCAACACCCACATGTTCATTATTCCATTTTGTTCAACCGGGGTGATCACACAAGGGTTCCAGATATTTATTTAATCATCCAACTTTACGTGATTAACCAATTTCCATATTCCACAAAGTTTCCATCCACAAAAACAGTCTATAAAGATCGGGAAACACTTAATTGCGCAAGCAAAGGCCCCCAACGACCGTGATTTTCAATAGGCATAAGCCTATTCAATTCACAACATAACAATAGGATAAACAAAGATAAATATAACAACTTCCCTATCCCAGTTCTTTAAGAATGTTATTATCTTAATTAAAATGGTTCATATATGTCTCGTGAAAGCAAGAGGACACCCATCCCGCATGATGCACAAATTAGAGAGACGAAGGTAAAATCCCTACCTCAACTGGTTCTGATCACAATGATCCCCCAAATCATCTTTAGAAGACGTCCATCAGCGTCCGTCACTTCTGTCAAAACCCGGAAAAAACCTCATCGGGTGGAATCTAGAAAGGAAAGGCCGAAGGGAAAACAACATATACAAGCTTGGAAGTCCCGCATCATTGTTACGATCTCATGGCCATTGACGGTTTGTAAATTGGAGCTTGGGCGAAGAAGTTATGGAATAAACGAGATTAGGATTCTCTCAGGAGGGCTCTGCTCGAAGGACAGGGGAGGAGAGGGATGATCTGAAAAGGAAGAGAGGACCCCTCCTTTTATAGGCGAGAAAAACTAAAGTACACGGAGTGTACTTCTTATTACACAGCGTGTACTCGGTCATTCCACAAGGTCGCCCCGCAGCTTCCAACATGACATTCAACGCGACACATGGCCGTTGGTTGGTCAACACACGGTTTGAGGGTAACACGTACACGGGGAGAAACTACACGGAGTGTACTTATTTATTTCACACGGGAAGGACACGAGGTATACTCGGAAAGGTGGTACACTGAATGTACTCACACTACACAGCGCGTAGTTACATAATTCTGAAAAGTGTGGGAAAAGTCCATTCTACCATCCAGTAACACTTCGTGACCTTATTTTCGACAAAGGAATAGGCCGGTGAGGTCCGGGCCATTACATCATATACCTCTTAAACCATTCCCATCCTCAAGAATTCAAAAACCAACCAAGAGGAACCCAAAAAGTTACCTATTTGGACTCTCATTATAACAAGAACCCAATCAACAACCCTAATCATACGTGATAGGAATTCCTTCTCCTATGTCAAGATATTATCCACTTTAGGTGGCACTGAATCGCCTGCATGGGTTTTATCACATCTGCATTAATGCGTCTCGATTAAGAATTGGGTCTTCCCACTTCCAAATATCATGATTGTTTTTTTCAACTTACACTACCCCGAACACCGTACATCCAACACACTGCCTGAAAACATGGATTGGGGAATTCCTTTTCCCATGTCGAGATATTATCTGCTTTACGAGGCACTGAATTTCCCACATGGGTTCAATCACATCAAAATTAATGCATCTCGATTAAGGATCAGGTTTCTCCCTTTCCCCACACATCCGGACATGTTACACACTTCCAGAGAACAAGGAAACAAAATGTCTCACAAACGACAAGCCAAGCATTACATATATCAAAAGTACAAAGTAAAACACAAAAAAAAAAGCTCAGAAGAACATAGAAAAACACAAGTAAAAACAACTCAGGGTACTGAGCGTGCATCTGGGCCTCCCACTCCCAAGTGCTCTCCTCGAGGCCGCCATGCCTCCACAACACACGAACCAAGGCGATGGTTCGTCCACAGAGCACCTTATCTTTACGATCCTTGATTCTGACTGGTCATTCCTCAAAGGTCACATTGTCTCCCATATCTAACTCTCCCCAGTCAATTACGTGAGAGTCATCGTGTAAGTACCGATGAAACTGGGAGACATGGAAGATGTCATGAACCTTCTCCAACTGAGGTGGAAGGGCCAGCTGATATGCCACCACGCCGACTCGCCTCAGCACCTCGAAATGTCCGATGAACCTAGGGAAGAGCTTACTCCCATTCCAAAACCTCCTCTGCCCCCGTCGAGGGGAAACCTTCAAGAACACATGATCTCCGACCTCGAACTCCAAGATCCTCCTCCGACGATCAGCATAAGACTTCTGTCGGTCCTGATCCGCTTTCATCCTCTCACGCACAAGATAATCTTTCTCTCTGGTGCTATGTACAACCTCTGGCCCAAGAGCACCTGTCTCACCAACATCTGCCCAGCAAATGGGTGAATGAAATGGTCTACCATATAATACCTCAAACGGTTCCATGCCAATAGTAGAGTAGAATCTGTTGTTTTTGGAAAACTCTAATAAAGAAAAGTGTCGCACCCATGATCCTCCAAAATCCAAAAAGCATGCTCTCAGCATGTCCTCAAATGTCTGGATAGTCTGCTCTATCTGCCCATCGGTCTGGGGGTGGAATGAAGTGCTAAGGCATAGCTGGGAGCCAAAAGCATGCTATAACCCCCTCCAGACTCATGAGGTAGACCGAGTATCTAGATCTAAGACGATAGTCTTCGGAACTCCATGCAAATGCACCACCTCATCTACGTACCTCTGTTCCAAGGTACTCACCGGGCCCGAATCCTTAATTGATAAGTAGTTATTTGACTTCATCAGTCGATCTACCACTACCTAGATAGCATCATCACCACCCTAAGCTACGGGTAGTCCTGTGATTATGTCCATTGATATTTCATCCCACTTCCACTTGGGGAAATCTAAAGGATGAAACAAACCAATGGGAACACAGTGTTCAGCCTTTACTTGCTGACACACTAGGCACTTAGCCACAAACTCTGCCACTGCCCATTTCACCCCGGGCCACAAAAACTGTTCCCTTAGGCCTCGGTACATTTTTGAAACTCCCGGATGTACCGCCAAGGCTGAGCTATGGAACTCACGGATTACTCCCTCACACATCGCCTCCGGAACAAACAACCTTCCATAAAAAAGAATCCGATGTCGGCTGTCCTTTAACCATTCTTCTGGAGCGTTTCCATGATCGACACGATCCTACATTACTTCTAACTCGGAGTCTCCCCACTGAGACTCTTCCACCTCCTACATCAAGGAGGACTGCACCGTCATCTGAAAAAAACTTCCTCTAACACCCTCTACCCTTTCATCCAAGTGCAAGGTTTCCGACTCTCCCATCGTTTTCCAAGCATCAGTGGATTCTCGAAACACTTCATTATGCGACTTCCTGATCAGGGCATCATCCACAAAGTTTCTTGATACCTTCAGTGTAAGAGATCTCTAATTCATAGTCTTGGAGAAACTCAACCCATCTCCACTTTCGTATGTTCAGGTCACACTGGGAGAAGATGTAGCGTAAGCTCTTGTGATCTGAGAAAACCACAAAGCACTCCCCAAAGAATTAATGTCGCCACAACTTCAGTGCGAACACTACTGATGCAAGCTCTAGGTCATGGGTGTCATACTTACGCTTGTGGGGGCGCAACTGCCTAGACCTATAAAATATCACACCCTTCTTCTGCATCAGCACACACCACAATCCAAGGCCAAAAGCATCACGAAACACCTCATATAACAACCCTTCCTCTGGAAACCTGAGTACTAGAGTGCTGACCAACTTCTCCATTAGGTAGTCAAACGCTTTCTGGCACTTCTCGCTCCATAGGAAGAACTGATTCTTCCTAGTCAAATCTGTTAATGGAGAAGAAACTCGAGAGATGTCTGAAATGAACCTCTGATAATAACCTTCCAACCCCAAGAAACTATGAACTTATGCCATGCTCTTGGGTGATGCCCAAGAAACAACTGCCTCCACCTTCGACGGGTCCACTAACACTCTATGATGACACACCACATGCTCAAGGAAGTGTACTTATTGCGTCAAGAACTTACACTTCGACAATTTCCCATAAAGCTGGTGGTGTCGAAGGACTTCCAAGACTACCCTGAGATGCTCAACGTGCTCCTCCTCTGATCTTGATTAGATCAGGATGTCATCGATAAACACAATGACGAACCAGTCCAGAAACTCTCAGAAGAAAAAGTTCATAAGTCCCATGAACACAACTGGTGCATTAGTAACTCCAAATGGAATCACTACAAACTTGAAGTGCCCATAAATGCACCTAAAAGCCATCTTCGAGATGTCACTGTCCTTTACCCTCAGCTGATGATATCCAGATCATAGATCAATCTTAGAAAACCAACCTGCTCCCATCAGCTGGTCGAAGAGGTCATCTATCCTTGGAAGGGGGTAACAGTTCTTGACCGTTACCTAATTCAACCTTCGATAGTCTATGCATAGCCTGAGACCACTATCTGCCTTCTTCAAGAACAAAACTGGATCACCCCATGGTGACCCACTGGGTCAAACAAAAACCTTCTCCATCAGATCGTCAATCTGAATCTGCAACTCTTGCAACTCCGAAGGTGCCAT
This sequence comes from Viscum album, assembly GCA_963277665.1. Classification (NCBI taxonomy): domain Eukaryota; kingdom Viridiplantae; phylum Streptophyta; class Magnoliopsida; order Santalales; family Viscaceae; genus Viscum; species Viscum album. The sequence goes on from OY728161.1 coordinate 1,839,174,950, forward strand.
CCTATAAGGGGCCATCTAAATCGGATGGGCACCAGGCTGTAAGTATGTCTCGAACTCAGCGTCATGTCGCGAGGGGGGGGGGGGGGGGGTGTAGAGTCACAACCTCTTTGGAAAAAACATCAAGGAACTCCCCAAAAACCTATGGAACATCCTTCATCTCTGTATCAGCTAAAACCACTCATAACCTTCCTAACAAGGAAAGGAGAGGCTACACATGCCAGCTTCCCACATGATAGCTCCTCTCGCCAACAAAAGCCACACGCTGGCCATCCACATTAGAGAACATGACTCTTATTTGGAAGTAGTTGCTAACGACACTAACAGAAAACAACCAGTCGATTCCTAGGATGACATCGTATGGTTGCATCTGTTGTAAAAGAAGATCAACACTAGATCGATGCGGTCCAAATGTCATCCCACATCCCCGGAGAACACAAGATATGCTGGTCTGACCGCCAACTGGTGTACTCAGCACCAGGGGTACAGAAATTCTCTCTATGTTTAGACCTAAAGCATGGGCTGGACTGGGTGAAACAAAGGAGTGTGAAGCTCCCTAATCGAACAAAGTAGAAATGAGAGTACTAAACAAGAAAATCGTACCTCGTACCACCTCTGGTCCTGCCAGAGATACCAACTCTACTACGTGCAACTATCCATGCCCAGATCCTCTACCTATCTAATGTTTACCACCTCCCCGACTAAGCCTTGGTCGAGGTCCCTGAGGAGTACCCTGTGGTTGGACTCCTCCTACAAAGTCTTCCCTTGGAGGAGCAGAGTCCTGCTACTACTGGAAGGGCCTCACCGGCAACTGGTGCTGCTGAGGCGGGCGCTGAACCGGCCCACCTCCATCGTATTGAGCTCGAGTTGGGCACTGACTCTGAATGTGCCCAAAAACTCTGAAGGAGAACTACTTCGGTCCTGGGATCGTGAAAAAGGGACGAGGACCCGAAGATCTGAACTCGAACTGCTGGGGCATGCTCCTTATAGGCCTGAATATGGAAGGTCCTGTCACAGTAGACATGATGCTGTCTGCTTTCCCCTTCGACGAACCCGGATGGATCTCCTCTCATGGTGCACCTCCCTATGAGTACATCCTCTCTACAACCTCTTCCTTCTTCTGTACTGCCACGTACATCGGAAGGGTGAAGGGGGTGATTGCATACTTGAACGAAGGACGAAGCGCCTCCTCCAAACATCTCGCCCGAGACTCCTCATCCGAAAAGTGATCCGGAGCAAAGCGTAGGAGATCCTTGAACTTGATCACCAATTCTCATATCGACACACTCCCCTACTAAAGGGAGAGTAACTCCTGCCACTTCTCTACCTTGATCATGAAAGAAAGGAATTACTCTCGGAACTCCTTCTCAAAGTCAGCCCACGGAACCTCTGACTCTGACCTCTCCCTGAGGTAGAGCGTCCACCACTGACGCGCCGCACCTCTCAGCTGACGGACTACTAGGGGAACCCAGTACTCCCTCGGAGCACATATCAATGTAAAAGAGATCCATAGCTCCTCAGTCCACCCTTCCGTCTCCATATCCGATGTACTACCCTCGCACTTCTTGAGGGTTTGTCGCTAGAAAGAACGGAGAGTCTTCTACTACTTATCATCTTCCTCCTCTCGGTTAATCTTCAACTGATCGACCGCCTAAATGTGCTGGGCCTTGAATGTATGAGTCATTCAGGGATGACGTCCAGGTGCCATAGCTGTACGGTAAACAAAGTTCACCTAAGCCCAAGTAGAAAGGAAATTTCTCATGGTTTCATTTTATCACTTTATTTCAATTTCTTTCCCAGAACACCCAAATAAAGTAAATCACAAACATGATGATGCATGTAACTTCCCTAGGGTCTCTACCCTGCAATCAATGTAGTCTCATTTGGTCATTCGGTAGGCTCAGAGTCCTTGTATCAGATCACGGGGGGCCCTAAAATCCCGTGTCCTAGCCGGTCTTCCCTGGCCTATGTCACGCAACAAGATCAGCCAACATTGTTTCCCTACCATCCCATAGAATCCTCACTGGGCCTAAATATAGACTCCATCCTATCTCTCAACCATCGCCTCTGATACTATTCTGTCATGGCCCCCTCCCACCAAAGATTCCTCTCCTGAGCTGGAAATGGTGAAAGGGAGATAATGACCCCCGAGTCCCACCTCCAATAGGCCCCGGAGTGGCGACTATCACCAAGGCTATCAGTTTTCACAATTATGGGATGCATTACCCTTTTTATTATTTTTGATTGGGAAATTGGATGATTCAAACACAAAAAGAAAAAGGAACATGTAAATGAAAAATAAACCCAAACCAATCCCACATGCATGTTAAACAATTCCGAAACAAGTTACAAGTACAAGAAATCTCAAAATTACTATACCAAAAGAAACAAGAGTACACCAAACTGCAACAACTCCAACTGTCCCGACTAGTAGGGCCCCGCATGACCCTGGTAGTCCTCCTGGAAACCAGAATGTAAACGTAGGGTGAGCATACAAGTATACTCATTAGGGAAACCTAAAGCTCTCGTGCACAGGTGGGGAGACATCCTAATGTCCAGTGAGAACAACAGAAGAAACCAAAACATCGCAATGAATTCTATCCACCCAACCTCACCATCCATGCTCACCAAAAACACAAAACAACATGTAGTAGTATATATGCACAAGAATATTGGGTACCCCGCACGATTTCCCCCACTAGCTAGCTGCTCTTCCAAACGGCGAACGTCCTGATGCTACCACACTCTTCCTTCCCGCACACACCTGGGCCTCACAAACCGCACATCCCACCCGCACACACCTGGGCATCACAAACCGCACATCCCGCCCGCACACACCTAGGCCTCACAACCACATATCCTGCCCGCACACACCTGGGCCTCACAACCACATATCCCACCAGCACACACCTGGGCCTCACAACCACATATCCACCCTGCACACACCTGGGCCTCATCTCAAAGGTTCTTTGGAACAAAAAACTTTCCTAAAGAGTCTTTGGCTAAAATCACACCAATTGAAACCTACTCGAAGAGTCTTGGGTGTAAAGTCGCCTCAAGCCATCACAGTCTATGGAAGAAGGAGCATGAAAGAGCTAGTAACTAAGGGGAAAACACACACTCCCATGAAATGGGAGTGTTCGACACTATGTGCTCAACATGGGTGGGGTGCGACAAAACACAAAGATAATGATACATATATGTATACCAAACACACAGCCCAACCTATGGATTCTAAACAGAGAAACTGAGTAGGTGCCTCAGCATTGCTACTACGAAGCTTGCATACAACAAATAATCCCAACCCCATTTAGGTTTTAATGTTTCAACAGTATTAGTTTTTTATTTCTTTAACTACTAGGAAATTACCAAACCAGATCAAGCGTTTCATAGAACAAAAACCTGCCAACCACAAATCATGTTAGATAGAACACAAGTAACACAAAACCAACCTTTTTATCATCAATCAGTCCCCATTGATTATTCTCTCGTTTAATTCATTATTGTTCCCCATAGTTCATTTATCAACATCCCACTTTATTTTAATATCAAAACCCATTACTGCAGCCCTACTGCCACTATAACCATATCTCGACAACCGTATCACAAAACTAGGCTTGTCCCACATCATTTCCCCTTTAATATCATTTACCGCAGCCCCGCTGCCAATCCTATTCGTAATAACCCTGGATTCACCCCCCTTCGCACACACCATGTTACCAAACCAACACCCAGATGTTCATTATTCCATTTTGTTCAACCAGGGTGATCACACAAGGGTTCCAGATATTTATTTAATCAGCCAACTTTACATGATTAACCAATTTCTATATTCCACAAAGTTTCCATCCACAAAAACGATCTAGAAAGATAGGAAAACACTTAATTGTAGAAGCAAAGTCCCCCAACGACCGTGATTTTTAATAGGCATAAGCCTATTCAATTCACAACATAACAATAGGATAAACAAAGATAAACATAACAACTTCCCCATCCACATTCTTTAAGCCAGTTATTATCTTCATTAAACTGGTTCAACTATGTCTCGTGAAAGCAAGATGACACCCATCCCGCATGATGCACAAATTAGAGAGATGAAGGTAAAATCCCTACCTCAACAGGTTCTTATCACAACGCTCCCCCAGATCAACATTAGAAGACATCTGTCGGCATCCGTCGCTTCTGTCAAAACCCAGAAAAAACCTCCTCGGGTGGAAGCTGGGAAGAAAAGGACAAAGGGAAAACAACAGATCCAAGCTCGGAATTTCCGGATCGTCATTACGATATTGTGACCACTGACGGATTGTAAATCGGAGCTTGGACGAAGAAGTTATGGAAGAAATGAGCTTTGTAGTCTCTCAGGAGGGCTCTGCTCGAAGGAGAGGGGAGGAGAGGAATGATCTAAAAAGGAGGAGAGGACCCCTCCTTTTATAGGCGAGAAAAACTAAAGTACACGTCGTGTACTTCCTAGTACATGGCATGTAATCGGTCATTCCACACGGTCACCACGCGGCTTCCAACACAACATTCAACGCAGCACACGACCTTTGACTGGTCAACACACTGTTTGAGGGTAAAGCTTACGCGGGGAGAAAATACACGGCTTTAGGATGTGATATACGAAATGTACTTATTTATTTCAGATGGCAAGGACATGACTTCAACATGGGGTATACTCGGCAAGGTGGTACACGGCATGTACTCACACTATACGACGTGTAGTTATAAAATTCTGAAAAGTGTGGGAAAAGTCCATTCTACCCTCCAGAACACTTCGTGACCTTCTTGTCAACAAATAAATGGGCCGGAGTGGTCCGTGCCATTACAATAACTTTTTGATTCTTGATGTGGATTGTTGTGAGAAATATATATTATTCATATAAAATTATGTGATACTTATGTTTGTTATTATTGGGAAATCTAAGTTTTTTTAATGAGATAAATATTTATAGAATTCTACTTATTTATTTTTATTAATATTTAAAAATAATATATTAATATTTTGTTAAATTGGTCACTTTTTCTGATAGATTACTCGACACACAACAACAAGATTCTATGAAATATTATATTTCACACAACATAGAGTTATACTGGAAAATAATATAATTATATTATTATTTTAAATGTTAGTTAATGCATGGCCACTGTATTTAGAGAAATGAACATAACTATTATATAATTATTTAAATATTTATTAAATTTTTTACATTTATCTGATAAATATTAGAGGCTTCAAATATGAATGAATTCAATTTTAAGCATGAAATACTCTTATATTTTTAAAAGATCGTATTATGGCCTTTTAATGAAAAAACCTTATTAAATGTAGTTTATGTCACTTTTATATGTTATATTTGACAAAATAAACTTCTTCTAAATAATAGTAACACAAAATTTACTTTTGAATAAATTTTGGTATTTTTCTCAAAAAATTTATATTTTTATGAATAGTGAGAAATAATCAATTTGAAGTCAAAAATACATTTTCATCTAATTTATTTATATATTTATATTATTATATTAATTGGATTTAAAGTTTAATTGGATTATATTTTTATCATTAAATACAATTATGGTCATTGGAAGTAATTTCACTTTTAAATTAGACATAAACACATGTCAATATTTTAATAGTTATTACTTCTTAAAAACCTGCATTTTGGTTTCGAAAATTAGAATTATTTTTAAATTAATTAGTACAACTTTTTTATTTTTAATATTTAAAAATGGATTCCATATTTGGAATTAGGAGGTAAAAATTGTGTAAATAGGTACCTTTTATTTTTAGACATTATGAATTGTAACTTCAATAATTATTTTATTTACCACGGTTAAAAGGTAAATCTGGTAAATAAGGGTAAAAAATGTTATAATAGTATTAAATTACCCTAAAACATTTCCTAATATTATTTGATGAGATATGTTCGACCATGGCCATCCTAGGGTTGTTTTTGGGACCCCATGGAGCGAGTTGATGTGAAAATGAAATTTTATAAGAATTAATTTAAAGAGAATATGTAACATAAACATGTATCTTTTAGTAAAAAAGATTATATGGGGTTATATAAGAGATATTTTAGAATATAAAAATTCATTATAAAGATAAAAATATTTCCAATATCATGGTATTTTATTTATAATTTTTGGACATTGAATAAATAAATTTATTTGTGACACAATTAAGTTGTTGGGATTTACTTATTAATAAATTATTTAATAAATGAGATTATAAATATTCAAATAACTATATTTTGAAACAATTTATTCGATAGAAGAATATTATGGAAGTTTATGACATGTTATATTTTAATTAATTATGTTTTTTGAAATAATTATGTTATGGAATTTTTAAAACATCATTATATGAATAGTATAAAAATTGACTTAAATGAGTTTTTAAAACAAATACTATTTAATTAAATGATATCATAGTACTTAAAATATAATATTAGTAAATATGACTTATATATTATTGAAAATTTCATTAATGAACCACTTGAGGTTCAATTGACATTTTATGGTTACTATTGTTATAATATAATATGAATATACATGAAGACGTGGTAAGAATTAAATTAGTTAACTAATGGTTAAAGATAAATGATAAGGTAAAATTTGAAACAAAAACATGTCTAAAACATATTGGTTGAGGGGATTTAGAAAAATAATCATCTTATCATAGAATTAAATAAGTTTATGACCTTTCAAAATCAAAATTCATATTATAATAAAATATTCATTCAAGAAATTATTAAATTACCCCTCCTCCATCTTATAAAAGGCTTCCACCTCTAACCCTTACTCACACATCTGAAGTCCCATTGGGTTATCCAAAATCTACATAAATAATATTTTGGCCTACCTATATTCCCCTTAAAATCCTTATCTTAGGCATAAGACAAGTCATTAAAGCAATTTGTCTCATAACAAAGAGAGTTACATGTTTTAAGAGGCTACGTCTTATTTATAGTTCCTTTCTATTATTTTACTTCTTCAATCCATATTATATTCGTATTCATTGATTAAAAAACAAAAATATTATACTCAATATACTAGGATGTTTTTATTTGAATTATCCGACAACACTTACACACACCTCAATCTAATTGATATGAACATATTGTATCTATGGATGGAAAATTACCGCCTCACGAAATGATAATTGATCTGTTTTTCTCGACCACTTCTAATGGTGTCTATTATAATGGATATATATTTATATATGATATATATTATATTTATATTTTCTATATGCTTCAGTTTTTTATTTAATTCATACTTTTATGATTTCCATAATGTGTAAATTAGATAATTTCATTTGAGGAAGTGTGGACTACAACCCCCTCAAAGTGATACAACTCATTCATATAATACAAATAATGTATAAAGGATATAATTAATAAAATTATTTAAGGTATATATAATATAATATTATAATATAATTATAATATACATATGTAACATATAGTTTTTATTCCTTTAAACATGGAGAAGAAATGAATTTAGCGTTCATGCGTACGTACGGCTTACCTTATCCATAAATGATTCATTTCATTTATTATCTCAAAATGTTATGGAATATAATAAATACATATATATACTAGATATGTATTATATTTAAATCAAGAGTACTGTTCTGGAGATATTTTACTTTTGACCACATGGTCACTTTGTAATTATATAAAGTTCATTTTCGAATCTAGTACTAAATATCGACAAAACAACCGATATGAACTTAAATAATTCTGTAATTTTTTAACATGATGATAAGTAATATAAAATTAATAATAAACATGTAAAATTTTATGAATCAAGTTGAAATTAACATATGTTTATTATCATGAATATAAAGAATGAATGAGAAAATTTGGACACAAGGTAATGGAACCTTTCACCATCCTCTTTTAGTCAATTAATTCATTTATGTTATGTATTTTAATTTAAATTTTCATATATTTGGATATGATATTATATATAATTATTGTGTTATATTTTATTTCCATGTAATGAGAGACACTTTTTTCTCTTATAAACTAATTTTTTTTTTAATTTTAAATGATGTTTTTAACATGCAGAATCTTTGTAAGGGACATCATCCCAATCTCTTTTAATTGAGGCGTATCTTGAAATTGTGCACCTTTATTGTCCTAAATGGATTATATAAAACCATTTTTGAATTTTATATCATGAATTTCTATATTTTCATGATATTTATATTTTCCTTTGAGATAATCTTTAAGGATTTTTTCTCAAGTGTTTATCAAGTGGTAAGAGATTATTTAAGTAAGACATCATTTTAAATGTTTTGAATATTTAATCATATAAATACCTCACTTTTATGTCCAGGTTTTAGAAATGATTTTAAGAATTTTTTTATATGAAGATTAATGTCTTAAATTGTAGATTCCTTTAAAAATTTTCAAATTGGTATTGGACACATTGATTTCAAACTATTCTTTTGGAATGTTCTTTATGAATTGATTATTTCAATATCTCGAAAAGATATATTGTGATTGAAATTCAGAAATGATATATTTCCTTTATTCATGATTTTTTTGTTTTGAATATGTTATTTTTCTTGGGCATTTTTTAAGAATATGGGTGGTTCTGTGATAAACGTAGGTCGGGTGATCCCGAGATATCTCTATGGTGCATTGGGTAATGTGATGGAGATAAATGTAAATGTTTCTCCTAAGAGATTTAGTAAATATACTGTTATGTGTATTCAAATGTAAATCCTTATATAGCTTTGAAAGCAACAATGTAAGTATGTTATATATGTCAATAGTTAAATTTATACATTATGTTTTCTTTGTGTTATTCACATATCATATTATTTCATGATTTATTTTAAAGAAAATTTGTTTTATGATTGAAAAGTACAGTTTCGTTGATTTGTTTGTATTTATGTATTAATGTTTTCATTCCTTCTTTTATTTCATTTACTAATATTCATTGATCATCCCATGTTTTCAAAATGTTTTTTCACGGGATATAAGTATGGGTAATAAAAATTAATAAATCAAGAAGATTTATATTAGGAAAATAATTCTGGTATGAAAATGACATTTTAAAAGAATTAATTTAATATAAGGGAAATTATAACAGAAACATGTATCTTTTGGTAAAATAATTTTTATATGGGGTTATATAAGTGATATTTTTGACTATAAATAGTAATTAAAATAAAAATATATTTCCTACAACATGGTATTTTATTTAAAATTTTTAGACATCGAAAAAAAAATTATTTTTGACACGATGATGATGTAGTGATTAACTTAATAATGAATTATTTAAATAAATGAGATTTTAAATATTAAAATAAATTTATTCTGAAACTCTTAATGACATAATATAATTTTTAGATATTATTAAAACTTGTTATATTTTAATTAATGATGTTTTTTCTAATGAATAATGTTCTCATGTAGGTTTAAAAAATTCATGATATGAGTAGTATAAAATTTGACACAAATGAATATTTAAAATAAGTACTATTTTATTAAATGATATAATTGTCCTAAAAATCTAAATGTTTTCAAAATGGATTAGATAATGTTGAAAATGTCATTAATTGAACACCTAATGTTATATTGTCATTTTATGTAGCTATTTTAACCATATATTATGTATATTCACGAAGACATGATAAGAGTAAAATTAGTTAACTATGGGTTAAAGCCAAAAGATAAGGTTTAATTTGAATCCAAAACATGTGTAAACCCTATTTATTTAGAGGATATATAACAATAAACTTCTTTTATACTAATTAAATTATCTATGGACCTTTTGAAATTGAAATATAGTTTATAATAAAATAATCTTTCAAAACATTCATATCGTAACCCTTCTCGCTCTTATAAATGGCCACCACCTCTAACCCTTACTTAGAACATTCAATCCCCTTAGATCATCAAAAATATACCCAATTAATCCCCAAGAATCCCTATATTCCTCCTACAATACTTACATTAGGAATAAGGAAATTTAATAAACCCCTTTTGGATAAAAATAAAGGGAGTTAGATGTTTTAAGAGGTATCGTCTTCTCTAAAGTTCTTTTCCATTATTTTACTTCTTCTATCCCTATTAATTTTTTTTTATTATTATATTAAACTATAAAAACATTATCCTAAATATAATTAGATGTTGTTATGATAAGGCTTAAAACTACACACACACACACATCAATCTAAGGGATATGAACAGACTGTTTTTGTGGATGTCGAACAACTTTCACACAAAAGGATGATTGTTCAATTTTATCCTACCTCATTTCACAGTGGACATTATGATGTCACTATATTTATATATAATATATATTTTATATTATATTTTCTCTATTTATAGTTTTTTTATTTAAATCGTACCTTTATGTTTTCTATAATGTGCAAATACGATAATTTCACTTGAGGAAGTGCAGATTACCGCCACTCAAAGTGATATGACTCGTTCATTATATATATGGAACTTATAAAGAATGGAACTAATAAAATTATGTAAAGTATATAGAATATTATATTATACTATAATTATAATATACATATGTCTCATTTATTTTTCATTCCATTAAATAGGAAAAATAACTTAAAGTAGTGTTCACGCGTATGTACCACATGGACAATTTGAAATTATATAATGTTCATTGTTGACTCTAGTACTGAATATTGAAAAATCGACTTATATGAAATTAAAAAATAATCGAATTTTTATAACATGAATATAATTTATATAAAATTTATAATAAACATGAAAAATATTCTGAAATAATTGTAAATTAAGCTATCATTTTATTCAATAATATAAAGAACAAATGAGACAATTGAGAATCATGGTAAGGGAACCTTTCACCTTCCTATTTTAGTCATAGGCTTCTTTTATGTTATGTATTTTAATTTCCATTTCCTTATGTAGGGATATTTTCTTCTATATACATATTTTTTTACCTTTAATTCCAAGTGATGATAGAGCATTTTTTCTCTAATCAACTCATTTTTTCAATTTTCATGTGATATTGTTAGGCTGTTAAATTTTTGTAAGGGACTTCGTCTCAATCTCCTGTTAGTGAAGAATATCGTGATATTGTGCACCTATATTATCTGATAAGGTTAATATAAAACCCTTTTGAAATTTTATTTGACAAATTTCTATATTCTCATGATATTTATAGTAACCCTTGTTTTATTCGTTAATGGTTTTTTATTCAGGTGTTTCTAAAGTGGTAAGAAAATAATTTTCTAAAACTTCATTTTAAATGTTTTAAGGATTTCATCGTTTAAATCCTTATATTTCATGTCTATGCTTTATAAATTATTTTATGGATTTATTTATATGGAAATGAGTTTTGTAATTTGTAAATTCTTTTCAAATGATTCAATGTTGTATGAGACACATTGTTTGAAAACTCTTTTTTTAATGTTTTATAGGAATTTATTATATCAATATCAAGAAATTATATCTTGTGATTGCAATGTGGAAATGCTATCTTTACTTTATTCTTGATTTTTTTGTTATGATTATGTTATGGTTCTAGGGAATTGTTTACGAATATGGGTGGTTACGTGATAATATTAGGGCGGGTGAGCTGGAGATAGATCTCCAATACATTGGGTAACATGAGAGAGGTAAATGTTAATAATTCTCCTAAGAGATTTAGGGTATATACAATATTGGGTATTCCAAATGTTACTTCTTATGTAGCTCTAAAAACATCAATGCAAGTATGTTATGGATTCCAAAATTCACCTTTATGATTTATTATTTCTATGTGTTATTCATAAATGATATGATTTCGTGAGGTATATTAATGAACTTATGTTTTATGATTGAAAAGTATGGTTTCAATGATTTTTATATATCAATCGACCAATATTTTCATTCTTTATTTTATATCCCTCATTGAGATTATTTTCTTATCCACTGTTTTTGAAATTGTTTTCGTAGGATATAAGGATGGGTAAGTGAAAGGAACCATTCATGGAGATTTATATCAACAAAATAATTCTTGTATTATTTTAAGGAGTTTTATTTTTGTGAAAAATTGGATAGAGAAGAATTTTCTACCTTCTAATTTTTGAGATTTAATGTAATAGTTATGTCCAAATTCTCTAAAACTCTAAACCTTAAAAGATCCTCAATGTTTTATTATTAACATAACTCAAGATTTTGTAATGTTTCAAGTTGGGGTCTTATAGTTTCAATGGTCTGATTTGATATTTTTGGTGACTAGGTTTTTAATGAAAAGACAATAATACCAAAAAGACCTAACTGCTTTAGGATGAAACTCCAAATTTATATGTTAGAATAAAGGGGTTATAATTTATGATATCATATGATTGATTTTATATAGTATATGGTCCGTTAATTTGAAAAATTATAAATGCGGATTGTAAATATCTTGAATTTAATTTATGGATGGAATAAAGTGGAATTTTGTTCACAAGTAAAAGGATAAGTACTATAATGATCATCTTTATGAGGACACGAATTTCGTGGGAGATAGAATGTAAACTCATGATGTTATTCTCACCCCAAAACCACATGCAATAACTAATTTTTTAAACCACGTAGAACATCTAAATGGGTATTTTATGGAATAATTCATTATTGAGTCCATAATTTATTAATATATACCCTCCTCTAGTATGTATTCTAAATTACTAATGTTTTAGATTAAGATCAATGTGAATGAGAAGATATTATAAGTTCTTTATTTCCTGAAGCATGATATGATGTTGTTAGTTGTGTATTGTTTTCAATTTTAACTTGATTAATGGTTGAATCATATAATGAACACAAGTGATGTGTTGAAAATTTAATTTTTTTGGATTGATGAGTTTATAAAGACGTTTTTGAAAAAAAAATTCCTTGAACTCTGTCACTAACCATCCCTCATGGAAGGTGCACTGACATACCAAAAGCCAACCTTCCGAGGGCCAGGGGTCAGAGACTAGCACTGAAGGCATCACCTTCAAGTGGGAGGCATTTTCCATAGTACCTATATATACGCACACACAACCATGTCCCAATGCTATAAAAGTAAACATGGATGCCCATAAAAAACTTATATGTAAAATAAAAATTGTAGGTCAAATAGTCTAGAATACAAACCCAACCAAAAACTGACCTGAATATAGGAAAGTACAAAAGAAACAATAGATAGACGTCTGTTGAAAACCCCACATAGTGGGTAATTACATAGTAGCTGTTGGAAGCTGTATAAGCTTGGCTCGTATACCTAGTCTCATTGGGAACCACTGGGTCTTGGTCCACCAAGTCCTCTCTCATGGTGGCGATAATCTGAACCTGAGACAGCACGTGTGGGTGAATCTTGTGCAGGGGTGAGTAATAATATACTCAGTTGGGACCTCAAAACAAAATGGAAATACCAGAAAGAAATCTACAGAGAAAACAAAGGAACATGATCATAAAGCACGATCATGAAACAAGACAACTCACATTGGGTATATTCTAGTGTAGGAAAGTAAAACCATCAGTCATAACGTCGAACACATTGGGCTTCTGGAGATCTCCTCCTCAATGAGTATAGTGGGCCTATATGGCCACACATAATCTGCTTCCCAATAACCTTAGACTGATGTGGTACTCATCCCTAATGAATATCGTCAGTATGCGGGGTCATATATAGTCCACTCCACACCGTGGAAATGTCGTGTCTCAGAGAAGACGCTTCCCACTGGCCATACTGATGTACTCCTACTATAGATTATTGTGAGTCTGTCGGGTCACACAGATGATACTCCCCATCATGCGCCTGTCGGGTCACAAAAAAGCCTCTTCCCACAAGGCCTTAGTATCTTATCCACATTGCGTCTCTCGTTAGCAGTATTTATGTCTCATCCAACCACATGGTTTGTGCATGTAGTGCACTTAATTTCAGAATAACTGCTTCTCAATCCATTCATCAAATTTGAACATTTATTAAATATTCTATAGTGTATTCCAAAAGATCAGACTCATCATGAGGGTTATAACACTACAAATGGATCATCAATTGGATGACTTGTTTGCATGATATAGAGTTTTTTTTTCAAAATGGGGTCGGTGGGTCCAGTTCCGGTCCGACCCGGTCAGACCGACCCGACATGTCCTGGACTCATCCTGGCCTAGTCCGGCCTGTACCGCTAGGTGGACCTCACGATAGGCAGACTGGAATTCATCTAATCGGGACATTTCTAGAATCCATGTACGACATACCCCCTGCCTTATGGGTGGTCCATGGGGATATCTCACTAGCCTTATGGGATGCGACACATTTCCATAAGAGCCGTGCACCGACGTTGTCGGGTGGAAGCATCCCCCCCGACACCAGCCTCCGACCCTGGCCCCACCACTGCAGTCGGTTGACTATGGCACTCTTCCATCGGGCTATAGCCTGCCCGCGACCGCCACAATAGTCCATATCCTGGGACGACCGATGCACCAATGGGTCTTTCCACTGGCCACCGATTCTGCACCGTTGGTCCGGTCTTCACACCGATTGCACCTTCGGACTTTGTGGGGGTGTCACCTTCCTTGAGAAGGCCTCTAATTTTCCTTACCACCAATTTGAATGTTCATCCCCCAACAATGAATAAGGCGGAGGGGGGGGGGGGGAATCCAAGTTCGTGTCGTCCCACACCCTACACATCAGAAGTTTTTAAAAATGGGAGGCTTGGTATCACCGTACAATCAACAATAATTTAGGCACATAGTAGAAAACCCAAGAAGAACACCCTTCCACACGAATAAACAATCCACTAATCAACCTGTTTGTGGATTTATCTGGATTCATCTTTTAGAATATTAATAGGGGAAAAAATAAAAAAATAACCCCACTCTCAATCTATGTTCATCCTTGATGCACCCATCCCCCTTAGATTCAAGATCTGCAGGCGTTCGTTGCTTCCTAGTACCATTCTTTGTAAAGCATTGATGTTGCTAGCGATCCTACCAGCATTCATTGGTCATCTTTGGAGAGCTTTATTGGTGTAAGATCATCAGAGAATTTCCACAGTTTAATTATCCTCTCTCCAACGAGTTACCCTATTAAATGAAAACGCATTACAATATTTCTATTATGATGCAACGTCACATTATTACACTATTTCATTTATGAAACTATATATCAATTACTCTCCATTTTCGAGCAAATAAGGTGCTTCCATTAATGAACCTCATCTCTACACCGCAGTGATACTATCCTTCAGTCAATAGATAGGGGAGAAAAACAAAACAAAACTTTATGTTATTTTATTATTTTCTTAAAAGTCTGAAAGCTATGTTTTCAATCAGACCCTTTCCAGTCGAAGATAAGTCCTTTTTAGGAGAATCCCGAAATTCTGAGTTCAACTTTGCCTTTAGATTTAGATCTGAGCACCGATTCAAAAGATGGAAAAACCTACTCTCTTTTTTACTTAAACAAACAAATTTTTTTTTTTAATACTGTTCTGGGCTCACCGGGCCATAGAATAACATGTAGCCAAATAATTATGTCTCTATTTTATTCCATACTATTTAAGAAATACATATAGAAATTCTGGGACATTAAATTCTCCCCAAAATGTGTATTTACATCCCCTAAATCCTAACAAGGGCTAACCAAACAAATGGGGGTACATAGCAAGAATATGAGCCTGCCTCTCCCAAGTGCTCTCTTAGAGATTCCCATTCTGCCATTGAACGTGCACTAGAAGTATCGAATTTATATTATGGAACCGCTCATGTCGATCCTTTATCTCCACTGGGAACTCTGAAAACGTCACCCCATCATCAATGACTATCTCACCCCGGTTGATGACGTGTGATGGATCATGCACGTACCTCCTCATCCATGACATGGGAAAATCATCTTCCACCTAGTGCATATGTGGGGGAAGAGGGAGGTAGTAATCCTCCATGCCATCTCTACTAAGAATCTGAAATGGTCTGATGAACCTCGGAGATAACTTAACCCCGTCCAAATCTTTACAAACCCCATCAGGGTGAGACCCAAATGAACACATGGTCTTCCTCCTCAAACTCCAAGTGTCTCTATCTGCTATTAGTATATGATTTATGCCTACTCTGTGCAATCCTCATCCACTCCACGATGATCTGTAACTTCTCAGTGGTAGCTCGTACCATCTTTAGACCCATCGGTGCTGAATCCCCTGGATATGTCTAGTATAGAGTTCATCTGCATGGATGCTCTTACATGGACTCAAAGGGTGACATGACAATAGTAGAATTACAACTATTTTTTTATGATAACCCTACCTGTGGCAGGTGATCCTCCCACCTACTACCAATGTCAAGGATGCAATCCCGAAGCATGTCCTCCATGGTCTATCTGGTCCACTCCATTAGACAATCTTTTAGATGGTTAAAGGTCGTCCTCATGCGTAGTTGAGTCCTAAATTCCTCTTGCAATCTTTTCTAGAACTGGGATGTAAAGCATGCATCATGATCACTGAAAATCATCAAAGTAACCCCATGAAACCAAACTATATCCTCGACATTGAGGCATACCAATCTCTCTACCTATTTCTTATCTCAGATGGGTAGAAAGTGAGATGACTTGGTGAGTCGGTCAACGATCACCCTGATAGAATTGTGGCCCCAAGACGTATGATGTAATCCTTTCATGATGACCATGGAGATATCATCCCACTTCCATTATGGTACCTCATGTGTTTGTTTCAAGCTTGCTGGGACCTGATTCTCGACCTTCATTTGCTGACAAGTGAGGCATTTTGAAATGAACACTGCCACAACTTTCTTCATCCTTTTCCACTAGTACTGACAAATGAGGTCCGGGTACATCTTCTTCACACCAGGATGTATCACCAAAGGGGATGTATTTAACATCCTCAACAACTTATCTCATAACATCACTATTATTACATTGTGTCCTTTGAAATGGATGAAATTATATCCACCTATCAAAAATCAATGATGAGCTTGTCCTGAGTATTACTGAGCATGTCAGGCCTCTTAGTTAATAGCCATAAGTTGTGCCTACTTAACTTGTTGTAAGAGTGGGGGAGTGAAATTCATTGACTGAATGTATATTTCACCATCATCAACCATGAGGTATATCTACAGCACAACTAGATACTTCATCACCTCACTCAACAGTTGTAAACCAAAGCTCTTACTCAGCGCATCTACCACTACATTATCCTTCCTAGAAGTATCGACTATCTCAATGTAATAGTCTCAAAGGAATCACATCCATCACCATTTTCTCAAGATCTGGTCCTTCTGTGAGAAGATATACTTTAGATTCTTGTGGTCTAAGTAGACTGTAAAAATCTAACCCATCAAGTAGTTCCACTACATGTTCAATGAAAATACCACTCCTTCTATATCCAGGTCCTGGGTCGCATAACTATACAGATGTTGCCTCAACTGTCATGAGCCGTAGGCGATCACTGCTCACTCTTGCATCAGGACACAACCTTGTCTAGTCCCTAATTCATCGCAGATGTCTACATACTCGACACCCTCTTCTGGTTGACTCATGATGGGGCACTCGTTAGTCTCTACCTCAGCTCCAGGAATATGTGATGGATCTTCTCCATCCACTCGAACTAATTTTACTTCCATGTTAAGGATTATAACAGTGCTTATACTTTGGAAAATTAAGGCCAAACCTCTGGTAGTATCCATCCAACCCCACAAAACTCGTCACCTCAGTGACACTTCTGGGTGATTCCAAAATAATCATTGCCTCTATCTTTGTTGCATCCAATGCAACTACATCCTACGAGATGGCATGTCCCAGAATGTGGACCCCATGAATCTGGATCTAGATCATTGAGATAATGCTATAAATATGGTGATCTCAAAGTGTATCTAGGGATATACAAAGGTGTGTAGTGTGATCCTCCTCTGATGCCGAGTACACCAATATGTTAACATTAAACACCACCATGAAACAATCAAGGTATGACTAGGAAAACCTGTTCATGAGTCCCACAAACACTTTTAGGACATTAGTCACACTCATGGGAATCACCAAAAACTTGTACTGGCCATACCGACATCTTAAGGATATATTTGGGGCATCCTTTACTTGTAACTGAAGCTAACAATAGCCTGATATGATGTCTTTCATCGAGAACCACCTCTCTCCCTTCAACTGATTGAAGATGACATCAATCATCGTTAGTGGATACATGTTCATCACATTCACTTGTTTTAGGCATTGAAATTCCATGCATAGCCTCAAAATCAAATATTTCTTCATGAAATACAACATTGGGGATGACCATGGTGAAACTTTGGGCCTCACGAAGACCATATATTGAAAGTCCTCTAATTATACCCTCAATTCATGAAGCTCTGCGGGAGCCATCAAATATTCCGATGTGGATATCAGTGCCATTAAGCAGTACAAGTCACATATAAAGTCTACCTACCTATGTGTAGGTAGTATCATAACATCATTTGGGAAGACATCCTTATACTCATCCACCACTACCGGAAAGATCAAACTTCTCTTTTCCACTTCCCCGAGGGTGAGGCTTTCCAACATGTGAGTGATCGACTGCACCCTCCTAAGAGAATTTCCATCTTGTGTTGCAAAGTTTTTCTTATTTCTAAGGAAGGAAAACCTGGTCCCATCTTCTATGAACACCCCACACATTATGCCTAAAACAGTTGATTGGATCATGGACTGTAAATAACCGGTCTATACCCAAAATGAATTCGTAAGGCCTCGATGCCACTACTAGGAGATCCTAGTTAAAGATATATCCTCTTAGAGTAAGGATCATGCTACTGGAACCATTGTGAAATTGTCTAATCTTATCCCATAGGAGTTCTCAATCATATGGATGAAGCCAACAACTCCACCGGAATCTATGAGTCTCAAATGAGGTATGTGGCAAGGAAAGAGTGACTGACACATAGGTCTATAATAACTGCATCTAAGGTGGAGAATATATAGATTGTACCTCTAATAATCTGTGAGGCATTGTGGTCATATGTCTCCACTGCCTAAAGATGGCCTCACCCCTTTCTTCCAGCTCCCTGAGCCCATGGTGGACCACCTAGGGGTGTTGGAGGTATAACATCGAATCGTCGTCCACCAACTGCCGCTCGGCCTGCTTCCCTGTTACTTCTACCACTATGCTGACCACGTCACTCGAACCTCTACCGATTCATTGGTGGCCCTTCAATCATCTATTGATCGTATGTGCGGTGGACGTGGGGTCATACCCAGAACATGGGGGGTCTCTATCTCAAAAAATAATGCAATGCACTATGTTTGCGTACATATTCTCTCGGTAAATCTGGTAGTAAATATTGATCAACAGTTGGTGGAAACACCAATACGGCAACCCACATGGCAATTTCAAGTATTGTTCCTGAAATCGATGCCTCATCGCTAGGAGGGATTTCCACACGATCCCGTATCTGGAGAATAGATGGTTGTCTATGTGGTGGAATTATGAAGTAGATCAAGACGTACCACTGCTAGAATAATATACACGGTGAGATGAAACATATTCAAGAATATCATAAGGAGAAACTTATGTACTAGTATTTTCTTGTATAGAGCCGAAAATTAGAATTCAGGGCTCTCGTGTATGGATATATTGGATTTCGTAGCAAAACTGGATTCCTTGAATCTAAAAGTTGAACTCAAAATATTCAGAAATGTTTCCCAAAAAAATAGACTCCCCGTCTTTGATATAGAACTAACCACCTCTAATCGAACTTATTCATGACCCATCCCCCAGGGAATGTGTCGCAACAGACCCCAATCACACCTACCAAAGGCTAGGGGTACAAAACTAGTACCAAAGGCATCAACCTGCATGTGGGTGTCATTTTCCTAAGTATCTTTATGCACGCAAACACAAACACATCCCAAATCTGGAAAAGTAAACATGCATGCCACTAAAAAACCACTAAATAAAAGTAAAAATTGTAGTTTAAAAGGTCCAGAATACAAACCCAAAAAATGATATACTAGAAAATAGGAAATTAAAAAATGAAACTCTTGATATCCATCCATATAAAACCCCACTTGTGGGGTAAGTACAGAGTTGCTGTAGGAAGCCATAGAAGGTGGCCCTGCCTGCCTGCTGTTACTGGGCACTACCGAGCCCTGGGCCACCATGTCCTCCATAAAGGCGGTGGTCATTTGCACTAGAAAGAACATGTGTGAGTGATTCCCATGTAGGTTTGAGTAATAATATACTCAGTAAGGACAACAAAACACAAAGGAAACACCACAATGCAATCCAAAGAGAAATCCATGAAACATGATGATGAAGCATGTTCACATCATGAGAAAACTCACACAAGGTATATTATAGATTAGGAAAGTAGGATGATCAGTAGTAATTTCAAACACCTTGGAATCCTGGAGAAATCCCCCTTAATATGTACAGTGGGCCTACTGGGTCACACAGAAGGCACTTCCCACTAACCTTATAATTTTTTTGTGACACAACCCTAATGAGTACCGTGGGAATTATGGGTCACAGAGAAGCCACCTACCACCAGGGGATTTACAGTTCACATAGAAGCCGCTTCCCACTAAACATACTAAAGTACTTATCTTATCGAGTACCATGGGTCTATCGGGTCAAACATATGTTGCTCCCCACTGTGGGCTTGCCGGGTCACATAGAATTCACTTCCCACTGGGCTATAGTTTCAGATACACACAGGGTCAGTTGTTAGTAGTCATTAGGTCCTATCCAACCACTGGGTTTCCTGCATGTAATATGATTGATTCTGGGAGAACCGCTCATCAATCCATTCATCAAAAGTAAACATCCATGAAATTATTCATATAGTATATAAACAAATGTCCCATGTCCTGAGGGTTTTGACACTATAAAAAGATCTTCAATAAGATGTCCTATATGCATGATATTGGAATTTTTTCAAAAAGGGTTTGGTTGGGTTCAGGTCTGGTCAGGGCTGGGTGAACCGACCAGATATGACCCGAATGGGGGTCCCCCAACCCGACCCATGTTCGCTAACCCAACCCGGACCTATCCTTGGGTAAGTCTTGCACGGTCCAGCCCATTTTTCCATGGGTCCGGCCTATTTGGCCGCGTGTCCGGCCTGCTGGGGCGTCCTACACCATACTAGGTCCACTATAGGTAGGCCAACTTTGGGCTGGTTGGGATGCGTCTTAATGCCGATTCGGATATAACCCTTTCCCCGCAGGTCATCTGCTGGGCCAGATCGCCTGCTGTGTGGGTCATGGTGTGGTGTCGTGTCTATGGTGCTGCATCTGTGGTGCACCGACGCAATCGGGTTGCTGCGTCCACGAGCTGCCAACCGCCTGCAGCTGCAACCATGTGCCACTGCTAGTGCAACATCGGGTCTTTCCAATGGAAACTGGTTTCTCACAGGAGGTCTGATCTTCGCACTGACTGTGCATCCAGCCTTAGTGGTGTGTCACCTTCCCTGCGAAGGCCTTGAAATTTATTTTTCCTCCATTTTGAATGTTCATCCACCAAGAACACACAATGAATAGGGGGTCCATAACTTCTTTTTTTGGCCTATTTTCTCCATAATTTATGTTTTTAAAAATTATATTCTTGGGATCATAGTTCTATTAATAACAATTTAATCCTATTGTTTCAAACCAAAGAATAATAACCTCTTGAAGGAACCAAAAATCCACAGATCAACTAGTCCGTGGGATGATCTGTATTCATCATTTTATAATAAGAATGGGAGAAAACGTAAAACATCTAAACCCCTACCTCAATCTCTATTTTTCATTGAAAATTTCTAACCT
The DNA here is from genome assembly GCA_963277665.1 of Viscum album. Lineage (NCBI taxonomy): Eukaryota > Viridiplantae > Streptophyta > Magnoliopsida > Santalales > Viscaceae > Viscum > Viscum album. Next base: position 1,839,196,709 of record OY728161.1, read on the forward strand.
ACAAGATTCATGTTCTATTGGCGTTTGTCGCTTCTCGGTCCTGTTCTTTATAAAGCCTCAACATTACATTTGATCCTGATAGTGTTCGACCTTTGTCATTGAAGATATTTATTTGCGTAAGTTCATCAGAGAATTTCAATGGTTTTAAACTCTTCTCTCTAAAGCATCTGCCTATTAAATGAAAACACGTCGTAGTGTTTCTATAACATTGTTATGCTGTGTCATTACGCTATTTCATTTATTAAATAACATATCTGTTACACTCCATTTATGAGCCACTAAGGATCTTCCATTAATTCACCTCATTACCACACCATAGTGCCGCTGTCTATCACTCAATGATGAGGGATGGAAAATAAAATAACTTCCTTTGTAATTTTATTATTTTCTAAAATGTTCAAAAACTATATTTTCTGTCTGACCCTTGTCTGTCAAGTCATTTCTTGGAAAATCTCAGCATTTTGAGTTTCGTAGTGTCTTAAAATTTTAGATCCGAGCACTGGTTCAGAAGCTAGAAAAACCCACTCACACGTTTACTAAAATAAAAATTTAAAAAGTTAAAATTTTTTCCACGCTCATAGGGCCTCGAAATCACGTGCTGTCAAAGCGTGTGGTCTTGAAATAATTCCATACAATTTAATAAAAAGTTATATAGAAATTTTGGGGAATTAAAAAATATTCAAACTATGATTGAGATATAATATCATGAGTAAAAGAAGGATGAATCCATTAATACATACGATGAACAAAATCAATGACTCTGATTGTATGCTTCTAGTTTGAACATTGACACTAAAACAATGGACTATTTATTTTGTGTATTGAGACATAGTCCATGATAAGAATTGGATATAATTGAATTTAGAAGCTATTAATTAAAGTTTTTATTTTTTATCATTGGAGAAATTAGAATTTAACATACCATTATTTCTATCTATTTTGGGGATATGAAGATAAAAATGGATTTTATTGTAAAATTATACAATAATAATTATTTTTGAAGGAAGAAGATGCCACATATTATATTTAAAAAATTTTAGATAGATCAGGAGGTAACTATATTGATGTACTTGTTAAACGAGACATGTATACAAGAGAAGTTCATCAAACACATGAATGCAATAACAGTTTCTAGTGGCCTTATACTCAAAAGGAGGAAAATATATCCCATATAAATGCTCCACCCACTCTAAGATTCATCAATTGTAAGGTGTATGGTCATTATAAAAAATATTTCACCAAACCAATGGTTAATAATGATAAAAAAATGCCGTAATATAATGCCAATGTAAAATATAAATCCAATTCCAAAAAAAATGCTCAAGCGAGTCATTAGAATACCGTAGTGAATGATACACATATAAATAGGCCAAAATGGTATTGTATTATCTATTTATAGTATTAAAAAAACCTTGATTTCAAGATAATTTGTTTACTGTCACTTCCATTCCTAAATGAATTTTTATTGACAAATTCATGAAAACTATTAATGGTAAGATGATTACATCTATAGTGTATTAATCCTCTCTAATACAATTTTGTGGGAATGTGTTTCATAATAATATTATTATTATCCTTATAGTAGTATATTTTTTTTCATTCATTGTATATCTTTATATAGATCCCATTTCAATTTTTTATTTACAAAATAAATATTCATTATCTAGGATAAATATACGTTCATCTAATACGGAAAGGATAACTGTGAAATCCAAATGGAAATGTCTTCTATTTTATGTGTATTTTTACATTATCTATTGGACTATCAATTATAATTTTTTGAGGAGAAACTCAAAATTTATGATTCCAATTTTTATGGTGTTTTATTATTATACTTTGTAATTTTTTTAACAGAATTCCATAAAATAAGGATATTGATTTTTAAATAGAACTCATAAAATGTTCTACACATATTTAATAGAATACTTATTAAATATATCTAATTGGGTTATATGATTTGAATAAGAAAATACCAGTAATCTGGGATAAGGGATTCATATTCCCATGTGATTCACCATTGTCCAAAACAATTATTTTATTTGGGAATAAAAATAGTTCAGTCCATCTTTATATTGATTATTGTAAATTATACATGATCATGATCAAGAAAAGGTATCCAACTCCCTATAGAGAGGAAATTTTAATCCAATATTAGGGTATCAATAATTATCAAAGATTAACTATGAATGTATATATCATCAATTAAGGGTCAAAAGTAATGATATAACTCATGGATTCATTAGTTTGTTTTATATTACATTTTAAATTAAAGAATATCCAATAATACATACAAATTCCGACAATATATTCAATATTCTAATAAATATAATTTAAAAATTATATTGATCAATATATGAATGAATTTATTGAAAATAATAATATATATTATAAAGGAATGGAAGAAGATAAATATTAGTTGATTTTTTAATACCCTTTTAAATGAGAAATAGTACAATAAATCATTAATGAGTGAATTTTTATTATAATATTTCTCATGCTTGTGATATTTTGTTAAATGTGAAGATATATTACATGATAATTTATTAAAATATATATCTATACATTTACCATGAAAAACATATAGGATTGAGTCCTATAGTTTTTATTGTAATGGATATATATTACTTAATATTTGTGAGAAATTTTACACTGTTATAATATCCCAAATTTATAACATCCACGATCTCTCACTCTCTAATCTGGTTCTACAAAAATAAATAACAGATTTTGGGATTTGATACCTAACAATGTGACAAAATATGATTCATCATAAATAGAATTCATGAAATTGAATAATTGGAGCAGTTAAATACACAAAGTACATTTTGTTTTAGTTTTTTAGTGAATATAGAAAACCTATTACTAAAATACAAATGATTTTAAGAGAGCATCCTACCCAATATAACTAGCAATTAATATTCCATACTAAATCCTAAATATCCCCAAAATAATTTCTAACATATAACACATTTCTAAACACAAAATATGTAACATAATTCTTTATAACATGGGAAATAGAATTCATAAGAACAGAGATATCAAATAATCATTATATATTAAAAAAGCGCTAAAAATTGAATGTCAGCAGTGAAAATAAAATCAGCATAAGTGTATTATGAAATATTAAATCATCATGTTCATAAAATTAGATATTTAATAACTAAAAAAACATAGATTAAAAATCCATAACCATGGTAAGAATATTTAATAGATTAATAACCTTGAAACATGGTATGAATATCTAACAATGTCTTGTGTCATAATAATCAGAAATCATGAGCCATGAAATGTTAATCCTAATCAAAGTAATCACTAAAAATGCAGTATAAATGTTGAAAATGTTTTTTATCTGGAAATTTTATCTTTATAGAAACCATAATTAACTCTTACACGACCCTTTAAAATTGGAATAACTAAAAAATAACCAGCCAATATTATTACCTAATGCATTGGTGATAAATAATGGGGATCAACCATTATATAAGTTAAATTGGAATCAACTATTTTTATAATATTTTTCTATGAAACATATCATTAAAATAATTAATAGAGATTGAATTTAGTATTATTAATCATTGTAAAACAATTATTCCATTCAAAACATGATTAAATAGTAGAACAGAAATTGTATCCATAAAAACTTTATTTGAGATAATAATAACAAATCCTGATAATGGATGAGGATTGTATTTATAAAAAAATATCCAATATATAAAGTGATTAATATATATAGTTATTGATTTTGATTACTGGGAATACTATAAAAAGATCATTAAAATCATTCATGGGATAAAATTCCAATTTCACATTGAAAATAACTTTTAATTACTATAAATTCCAAAATAAAATTGAAAATACTATTACTTGAAAATATGATGGAAAAAATATAACGTAATATTCAAAAAACATTATGGTCATAGAAATGAGAAAATCCATTCATTTTATGAAAATTAAAAATTAACATTTTTTTCAATACTTTCTAAATAGAAAACAAAATTGGCCAATTTGGAAAAAATTATGAAATTTCCTTTTCAAAAAAATATAGATTTATGGTTATTTATTTTGTAAATTGGAATTAGTAATACATTTTTTTTATAAAAAAATAGTTTTTATTTTTTTTAGAAATCATGGATATGGTGGGTAATGATTCCCAAACAAAAGAACGATAAATGATCATTAGAATATACAAACAAACTTTTTGATGTTTATTATAAGGGGTTAATAGAAGTGAAACTTGTAAACCACATTTATAACTAGAGGATAATAAAAGATATGTATTTCATTAAAATATTATTGTTTGATTTCCAAAAAATTCACCATTTACATAAGTAATCATGATAGAAAAGGAGATTGTAAGATGAGGCATTTGACACTTTGGTGATTTTTCAATGATAAATCTCGTTAATGAATAACATAAAATAAAACCTTAAGAATCATGAAAATTCGTAAAATCATGATATAACATGCCAAATTGGAAGTATATACACCAAATAAATGAGTATTGGTTTATATTTTAAATGTATGTCCTCATAGAAGTGAATTTGAGATGAATATCCCTTACAAAGATCTTTCCACTAAATTAAGAGTTTATTTATAGAGATCCTTGGCTTAAAATGATGGAATAAAAAATGTATAAATACATAATTGTTTTAGAGATTTATAAACACGTAGAAATTAAATTTCACTGTAAATTAATAAGTGTTAATACTCAAAAAAAGGAAACTGAGTTAAGAAACCCTTTAACACATGAGAAAACTTATGTCAAATTTATTTGGATGAAATAATTAAAAATGAAAATTAAAATTCAAATAAGTATTTAAGATTAGTTATATAATATATAAAAGATAAAATATATACACAATATGACTGAAATTGGTTCATTACATTAAAATATTCTTAATGGAATGGAAATTGTGAGGAAATATCACATCTCGAGTCCCGAATTGCAATGTATTACTTTTAACATGAGAATAATTATATTATATTAATTGTTTTATATCATAAAAATATTTTATTCAAAAAAAATATTATCAATATAAAATTTATTTTATTTTTTACACTGAAATTATTAATTACAAAATTATATTTTTCCATATCTGGTGTATTGAGGATATTAGTTCTCTAATTTCAAAGCGCCTTTGGTATGAAGACATTGATCAAAGGGGGAACTGTCCCATTATTCATAGAATAATTATTATGAAATAATTATAATTCTTATACACAAAGTTTACTTTTAAAATCTAATATGAATGATGGTCATGAGAAATTAACTATGTTATAATCAAAGAGGCTGTTGCCCGTACATGGGCATGATTAACGATTCAATTTTTAAAAATCATAATGGAATAAGTTGTGAATTATATTTTCTTTATAAATTTTTAATTACATATTTAGAAAATATTTCTTTTATATAATTTTAAATATCATCCTTATTATTTTGTGATATAAATGAATGATATCACATTATGGAGGTGATTGTTATGATATATTCATTGACATCATTTCCATTTTATTATGAATAAAAATTTATGAACCTAAAATTAATATAGGAATTTAATAATAAAAAATATTCCATTAATATTATATATAAACATTAATTTAATCATTATAACATTATGTAAGATGCGGTGGTGGAAAAAAATTAAATCAAATCACAAAACAGTAGTACTCAATACCCGTGATTCAAGGTTTTGTTTCCAATTTGATGAAAGAGAATATGGATATGTTTTATTATATTACATAATACCATATCAGTATATGTGAATTGATTATGTTATTATTTCAACATGGTAAATGAATATTTTAATTTTTTGGAATAATAAATAAAAAAGCTCCCAATTAAGAACTATAACTCTTTTTTCGACAATCACATTTTCTTCAATACATATGACCTATAATGTTGGTATTATTCCAAAAAAATATCTAGAACATTTGTAGGAATTTTTATAAGGGATTTGGATATATCCCGGATATAATCAATAGATATTGATGATTAATGAAATGAGAAGAAAAGATCTCCCTTTACAAGAGATGAGAGGGGGAATCTCCAAGGTTTATAAAATATTAAATTAATATGAAAAATAAAATATGATATAAATTCATAATATTATAAGATAATATGATGGGGAGTGTTAATTATATCATAATAAATTTTTTTACCAGTTTGTATGAAATATTTTTTCTCGTCTTTTTTAACCATTCATTAACACTGTTGGGAATTTTGGTGATATTAATGTTTTTTCTCTTTTAGGGATAATAGAGTTACTTTAAAATGAGAAACTCTAATTAATGGATCATATTTGATGTTATAAACCATATGATAATCATGTTTTCCATTAGAGAGTTTTTTATAACTAATAGTTTTCAATAAAATATTATTTATTATAATATATCAATAAAGTAATTTTTAGAACTATTCAGGTACACTAACATAAAAACCACAAGAAAATAATAGAATTTGAATGAAATAAAAAAATTTTATGAAGTATTTTAATCTAATTTTTTAAAAAAGTATTCTTTGAAATAAAAATATCTGTTTACTTTTTAAAAATAGTTTATTTTATTTTTCTATTAATTGAGTAATTAATGAATCAGAGTTGTGTTTAATTTTATTGGAAATATATCTTCATAAAAAAATATAAATTGTCTTCATAAGAAAGAATAATATATATTTCAAATTACAATTAACAAATTAACATATCTTCAATTTATCCCTGTTATTAAATTATTTTAGGTAATATATTAATTATTATGAAACTTTTGGTTTTATATTCACTTAAATAATATAGTGTTAAAAATCATGTCCAAATGGGAAAAGGCCATATAATGGAATTTATTAGGGATATGTAAGTAATATAATAATCTAATAAAATTAAGGTATCTTTTAGGGTCATTTTGTAGTCCACTTTAATTTACCCTTTTTTAATTTAATTACTTGATTTACAGTTTTATATGTTAATAAAAATTTTATTGTTATTGTTCAAATTGACCAATAATAAAAGTTAATTATTTTAGAAATTAGACACACTTGTGTCTTAAATTTTAATCTTTTTTTTTCAAATTTTTAAACACCGAGGTGGAAAATATTAATTTTAAAAAAGTGATGAAAATTAATTTTTCAAAAAAATTATTTTTTATGTATAACCATTTTGTATTCTAAAAAATTGGAAAATTCTTTTTACGAATAATAATATTATTATACAAACTCATAATTATCTCTTGAAATATTAAAACTATTTAAAAATTAAATTTTAATTTATAGATAATATAATATATAAGAAATATTCGATAAAAAATTATTTTATAATTTTCATTGATGAATGAAAGCTTTCAAAAGAAAGTAAAAAATTACACTATTACCTAATTATGATATTATGATTTTTTAAAATGATATTTATCTTATCATTTATAGCATCTCAAACAATCGTAATTTAATTATTTAATTCTCCACAAAAATGGATTGATTTTTATTTCAAACAAAACATCTAATTAATGAATAAAATTTCTTTAAAAGAAAGTAGTTCTATATTTAAAAGACTCTATAAATGAACTTATAGTGATTAAAACATTTAAATATATTTTTAAAAATTATTTAATCACATTCATACAAATCATTTTTCTGGCCATTTTACAATTAACTTATTTAAATAATAATATGTCACTTTTCTTTTAATAGTGGAGGTGTGTGTCATACACATTATAAAATATAATTTCAATATTTTAAAATATACATATATCAAATTTTCCCTATATTAATAAATTTTATCCTCAAAAATTGAATAATTTTTTTAAATACGGGTCTAACACATGGAATTCTTTTTGGAAACTAACATCGAATAGAGGTTAATAAGAACCCCTCTTTAAAAGGGGGAAGTGAAATATTAAGGTCATATAGAATAAAAAATAAAAAGGTTTCCATTGAGAAAATTAGTAGTGGGATGTGGAAAATAAAGAAATGAAAATGAAAAATAATAATTGAGGATAGAGAGAGAGAAATATATAATATGTTAATTGAAAAGATAACTCAAAAAAATAATTAATATTTGATGGTTGAATAGAACATTTATTCATTGGAAATGAGGGTGACTAGATAATATTCAATTACAAGATAATTTTTCATAGAGTTTAAGAATTTCATTACATTAATTTCTAAAATCCTAAAGAATTATATAGGGCTTCCAAGTATAATTTCATATCTTATTGAATTTCAAAAAAATTATAATCTTTTTCTCAAAATGATGAGTATTCATGTTACATTTTTAAATTACCAAAAAACTGGAATAAATTTATGATGGATCGCAAAATCCAAAATAATGTCAAAAGATATTCCTCATAACCTTGTAAATTAATGAAATAAAAACATCTTTGAACAAGATAAGATAATTAAAAAATTTAAAAATTCATCATATGAAGAAATAATATGTTAATTTATAATTCCTCAATTATAACACAAATTTACAATAATAGATCAATCAATAAATAATTATCCTTATTTTTCAGAAAAATATCATAGATTTAGATTAAAACCAAATGATTTGAATGATATGATCGCACACTTTGCCATGATAATTTTACATTTATCTATAAATATATGAAATAATTATTAGTGTCTCGTACAAAATATATATATTACATAATCACATAATATCGAAGATATTTTAGTTATTTATATAAAATAAGAACAATAAACCCAAAAAAACCTCACCAAAAATTTAAATTTAAACCTAACTTTTTATCTAACACCATTCATATTATTTCCCCAAATGTGAAATGTAATTTTTCTAATAAATTAAATCACATTAGACATAATGGTTAAATATACGTCAATTCAATATCTGGTCCCTTAAAATATCATTTGTTTCCTTAATTTTTATCACAAATCAAAAAATATATAAAAAAATGACATGTCGCATTATTCTTTAGATCCTTCATAACAATAAACATAATATGTTTAGTCTAAAATTCTTAGTAATTATTAACATAATCTTTAATAGCTGAAATCCACTTTTGAGAATTATTTGATCCCAAGGGTTTAATGACATAAAATAAGTGAATAATAATAACTTAAGTGAATTTATACAAAGAAAAATATGGAATATCAATCAAGAAACAATATATGATTAATTATAAAAGGATTATGTCAAAACAATCAATAATCATGAGCCATGTGATGTTTATATTGTCCGATATAATCATTAAATACACATATAAATCATAAATAAAACATGTTAATACCTTGTAAAATTTTCATAATATAACCCTTAAATAAACTTAAAATAACCCATTGAAATTGGAATAACCAAGATCCAATATAATTATCTAATGCATTAGATATTTTGAATGTGGATCAGCAATCAAATAATCTACATAGGAATCACCCATTACTGTAAACATTTTCAATGCAACGTTTCTGAAATAAGTATATAGAAAATGGATGTCACCAAAAAAACATTTGTGAAAATCATTAATCGTTTAATTACATGATTAACGAATGTAATAGAAACAAGTTCCTTGAAAATATCATTTAAATAAAAATAATCCATCAATATAAATAATGATGATGGTAACAATAAAATAAATCCCTAATGGAGTATATGAAAAAATCAGATTTATTGCTATTGGTGTATGGAATTACCATTAAAATATCATTTAAATATTTACTTTTTAAAATAACAATTTCACATTGAGAATATCATTTTAAAACTATAAAAAAAATATTTTGAAAAACCATATTATTCAAGAATATTATTTGGAACATATAAGTAATTCTTCAATGAATGTATTGGTCATGTTGGTTATGAAATATTTGATGTTATAAATATTAATAATGAACATTATTTTCAACAATTTGGTAAAATGGGATAAAAAGTTTTCCATTTTGAAAAAAACATAAAAATTCCAATTTCAAAACCTTATAAAACAAGGTCAAAGATTATATAAAATAGAAATATGGAAAAGTTTATGATTATGAAAGAAAAATTTTTGATAAAATTTTGGAAAACATATATATAGAAGAGAATAATAAATAATCTAAAATAAGATACCTGATAAAAAAATTACGAACTATATTGATGAAATTTATCTATTCATTTGGGGGAAATTAAAATTTAATAGGCCAAAAAAGTTGAAAATAGTGAATAATGAAATAGATGTAGTCCATGGAAAAATATCCCCATGATTTCCCACAAATAAAAATTGACATAAATAAACATGAAATGAAATGAGAATTTAATATAAATACTTCCCCAAAATTCTATATTTTCAATTGGATTCCCCATGACACAATAAAAAATAACAAAACATTAAGTAACATAAAAAATATATTCAGGTCACAAAATGTCAATACGGAAATTTATAAACCATATAATAGAATATATGTGCATATCATAAATATATTTCCCATTAAAAGAGAATGTATGATTAATAAAACTTATAAAGATCATATATTTCGATTAGGAGTTTAATAATATAAATAATATGTATAAAAAATATAGTTATTCAAAAAATACTAAATAATTAATAAAAAAATATAGATTATTTAAAACAAAATCATAGATTATCATATTCAATGAATAAGACACATAACTTAATGAAGTGAAATTGAGTTAAGAAACCATTTAAAAAATGATAACAATAAAGTAAAATCAATTTGGTTAAAATCATTAAAAATCTATCCTAAAATAACATGAAATACGATGATTTTATAACATAACACGCAAAAAATTAAATTTCAAAATCATATTATAGCAATTGGTTCTTAAAAATAAAGTATTCTTCATGGAATGGTATTTGAGAATGAATACCATTCCTAGTGTCTAAACATACTGTGTATTAAATTGAATAACATTATAAACATCATATATCAATAATTTTATTTTATGGTACACATTTCATAGATTAATCCCATATTCCTAAACCATTTTTTAATATAATACAATTAAATATTTATTTACATAATTAGTTGATTCCACATTAGGTATTTTGTGGAATTTTTCTCTATAATTTCAAAAATGATTTAGTATGTTTGAAATTATAAAAGGGGTCATTATTAAATCAAAAAAATAATATTTATATAATTATAATTTTTATATAAAAATTAGAATTTTCAGAAAAACCATTAAAAATGGTTTTCAGAAATGATCTATGTTACAATCACAGAGACTGTAGGTAGTACATACGCATGAATGATTTGTCCATATTAAATGTTAATTATCTAATTAATTTATGTATTTCTATATATTTACAAGATGATAATTATATCATCAATGATATCATATCAATTAATATATATATATATATATATATATCATTCTTCTAATGTGGTGATCAAAAAATAATGATATAACTTTAGGGAGCTGGAAGTACACACCAAAACATGAATGGCATTATCATTATTTTATGAATGAAACGGTAATAACTTAAATGATATAATATATTTCTATTGTAACACCCCAGGTAAATAAAGAATATGACATCTTTATATTTATCCATATTTGTGAATAAAATATTAATATTACTTTAAAGGGGATTCTATGCTCAATGGCGTACCCAATACGCAACAACGAGTTTCTTGGGAATCTTACGTTGCTCTCTAATAATAAAATAATATTATTTTAAATGTTAGTTAACGCCTAGCTGTTGTAATGGCGGGAATGAAAATAACTAACTAAAAAATTGATTATATATGTTTTTCAAATATTTTTACTCTTTACAATAAATGTTAGAGGATTAAAAATGCAAATGAATCCAGTTTTTAAGCGTAAACATTCTAATATTCTTTAAAAGGTTGATTAACCGCCTTTGATGGCGAACCCATTTTGAATCCACTTTTTGAAAATTTTATAAGATCTATTTTTCAAAATGAACATATTATTTATGATTGGGACATTGAAATTTACCATGGGTTAATTTTTTGGAATTCTTCTGACAATGTTCATTTTTTAATGAATAGTGAAAAATACTGTATTTTACATCAAAACTGCGTTTTCATATAATTTAATTATATGGTTATATTATATTTTTAATTTGTTTTAAAGTTTAATTAGAATATATTTTTACCATGTAATTCAATTATGGTCATTTGAATTAATTTCACTTTCGAATTAGGCATAAAAAAGTTCCAAACTTTTCATAAATATTGTTTCTAAAAAATCCGCTATTTGTTTTGACAACGGGAAGTTTTTTTAAATTAATTATTGCTATTTATGTGTTTGGAATTTGGTAAAATGGATTAAATATTTGGAATCAGAAGGTCCAAATTATGTAATTAAGACTCTTTTGTTTTTGGACATTATGAATAGTAACAACGGTAATTATCGTTAATTATCTTGATTAATGAGTAATCGGGTAGTTAAAGATAATAAGATAATATCATAATAATAAAAAATTACCACAACATGTGTCCTAAGGATACTGGTTGTCTCATGGACGACCATGGGATGCCTTGTGCCAAACTTGGGGGCCCCATGGAATCACTTTTGTGAGAAAGTTACTTTTTATCTTTTTATTTTTATAGAATGTTAAATGTAACAAAGAATGTATCACCTAAGTAAAATATTTTTTATTTTGTCTACATAAATGATCATTTGGACTATAAATATTCATTGGAAAGATAAAAAACTTTCCTACATCATAGTATTTTTTTTGTATTTTTTAGACATTAAATAAATTAAATTAGTTATGACATCATGATGATGCAATGATGACCTCATTATTTAACGATTTAATTAAAATGGAAAGATAATGTAAAATATAAGACCTACACAGGTCCAAAACCTATTGGATGGGTGGAGTTCTAAGACATATCACCTTATCTTCGAAACACCTCAATGTGGGACCATTAAAATCCGAAACGCATTTGAAAATAAAGTTACATTTTATACCTTTCCAAGAGTGCCCCTCCTCTCCTCTTATAAAAGGCCCCCACCTCTACCTCCTTACCCACACTTCCAAAGCCTTTGGCTCGGCCAACCACTGCCAATTTTGTCTCTCCACATCCCTATCTTACTCCTTGAAGCCTCACATTGGGTAGAAGTCTTCCCAAGGAAGCCTTTGATCTCAAACCAAAGGGAGTTACCCGATTTTAAGGTAATGTCTTCACTTGTGTTGTTTTGTTTTATTTTGCTTCTCCAACCCCCTAAACTCTTTTTATTAATTTCTTTTGTAACAACTAAAGTATCTTAAATATACTAGGATGTCTTTATAAGAAGTATTAGAGATACACTTACACACACCTACATCTAATGGTTAAAGAACATACTGTTTCTGTGGATGATGAATTTCTGCCTCACGAAACGGTGATTGTTCAACATTCTTCTAACACCTTCAAAGGTGGCCATTAAGAAGACACTATATTTATATATGATATATAATATGTTTATGTTTTACTTAAGCTTCTGTATTTTTCAGTTATTTCATACCTTTGTGGTTTCCATTATGGGTAAACGCGATATCTTCATTTAAGGAAGTGCAGACTACCGCCCCCTCAAAGTGATTTGATTCGTTATTACCATATTTGGTATGTATGAAGGGTATATTTAATGATATTATATATGATAAAATACTAGAATTAAAATACTATTATGTATCATTATGTTTTAATTCCATTAAATATGAAATAGAAATGGAAGTAGCGTTCATGTGTACGTACGACTTACCGTCTCCATGAATGGTACATTTCATTTCTTATCTCAAAATGTTATGTACTATTATAAGTAAATTTATATAATGGATATATATGTAATATATTAAATCTATATTATGAATATCATTCTGGAATTATAACATATATATATATATATATCTCATTTTGTTTTAATTCCATTAATATGACAAAAAAATAAAAGTAGCGTTCACGCGTACGTACGGCTTACCGTCTTCTTGAACGGTGCTTTTAATTTTTATCTCCAAATTCCAAGGAATTGTATAAAATGAATATATACCGGATATATATTATATATAGATCATCAACACTATTCTGGATATGATGTACCTCTAACTACATGGAAAATTATTTTCCAACAAGTTCAATTTTTGACTCATGTACCAAACATCGACAAAAACATCTGATATGAACTCATATTATTAACGAATTATTATAACATTAAAATATGTTATATGAACTGAATAATAATCTGTATATGAGGTCTTTAATCAATTATAAATTGACCAAAGTTTATTATTCAGGAATATAATGAAACGAACAAGAGAAGTTGGACTTGAGGAAAGGGATCCTACACCTCTCTTTCATTTTAAGTACACTCTTTTATGTCATTCCTTTTAAGATTAGCTTTGTTATGATTGGGATTTAATTTAATATTACTACTAATTTAATTATTATGTTCATATGACGAGAGACCCTATTTCCTCTCATCAATCCATTTTGGAAGTTTTGAGTGGCGCCGTTGGGCTGCCGAATTTTCGTAGGAGATCTAACCTCTCTCTTTCTTTTTAAGTCCTCTCCTTTATGTAACTTCTTTTAATCTCCACTTTGTTATGTTGATGGATGTTCTTTTATATTAATATTTCTGTAAAATTTATGTTAATACGATGAGAGGCCCTATTTGATCTCATCAATCCATTTTTGGAAGTTTTAAGTGGTGTCGTTAGGCTGCCGAGTTTTCGTAAGGGATTTTTCATCTCACTTTTATTTCCGTGATATTTATGCTACATTTTCCACAATTTACATTGAGTGGTGTATGTACTGCCCATTATTTTACTCATTGGGTAATATAATTTCTTTTATGAGTATTTACATCAATGTTTTATGGTCCTTCTTTCACGAGGTGTATGTTTCGAAAGATACCCATGTCGGTAAGGGAACCTTTCACCCTCCTCTTTTTAAAAGAATTATTTTGTTGGGTCTTTTAATTTACATATTGTTATGTTAGGATATGTTCTCATATATCCTTATTGATGTAAATTTTAGGTCCAAGTGATGAGATACCCTTTTTTTATCTCTCATGAACTCATTTTGATGTGACGTCGTTAGGCTGTCAAGGGAACTTCTTAACCCAATTTCGATTTCTTTGGGTTCAACATGTAGTTATTGAATATGTCATCCTTTGAATATGTGTGAATGACCTTTGATTATTTTAAACTTAATATCCACTTATATTTGGTGTATTGGTTTGTCACACATAATTATGTAATTGATTTATCCTTAAACCAAGGATACCGTCTTTGTATGGGACTTCTTCTCAATCTCCTTTCATTGAGGCATATTTTGTTTTATACAAAACCTTCTTTTATACAGTGTATAAACCCCTTTGAATTTTACGTTTATTCAAAAGGAATCTTTTTTATACGAAGCATTTACTAAATGACAAAAGGGAATGTTTTTGTTGTACGTATGCGACGACAACGACTTCTCCGCCGCCGTGACCATTATTTGAGTTTCGGATTCCTCTACAAGACATACCTTTTTTTTAAATAAAAATAAATACCATGTTTTACTTTTCTTTTATTTTGGTATTGAAAATGGTTTTTATAATGTTTTTATATCAATGTGTTGTATTGATATCTTGTGATTAAAAGGTGGAAATGTTATGTTTCCTTTATGCATGTTTTATGTGATACGATTATGTTGAGGTTCTTGGGAATTATTATGAAGACGGGTGGTTCCATGATAAACTAAGGGCAGGTGAGCCCGATATAGCTCTCCAATGCATTGGGTAACGCGAAAGAGTGAAACGTTAAGGTTTCTCCGAAGAGATTTAGGGAATATACTGTGATTGGTATTCCAAAACGTAACCAAGAGGGTCACTCACTACGTAAGAATGTTATGAAAGCCTCAAGTTACCTTTTATGTCTTATGATTTCTATGATTTATTCATGATTTGACATGGTATGTTAAAGTGCCTATGTTTTATGGGTAAAGTATGATTTCATTCTTATGTATATATGAACTCATGTTTCCTTTCCATATTTTTATATCCCTTACTGAGCTTTTTATGCTCATCCCAAGTTTTTGAAATGTTTTTCACAGGTCAAGGGAAAGGTACGTGATGTGATGATAGTGTCAAGGATGTGTCAAGAAAGAATCCATGTTTTATTTTATATATGTTTTCATTGATGGGAAGAATGAATCATGTCTTTTATGTAACCACTTTGTTTAAATGTGGATTGTAATGCAAGTTTTATGATCTAATTCTCTAAAACTTTCAACCTGAAAAGATCCTCAATGTGTAATCTTTTATTAACTCAAGATTAAGTAAGGTTTAAGGCTGGGGCCTTATAGTTGGTATCAAAGGTCGGTTTAGATAACTTTAGAGGTTAGGGTATTCTTTAAGCATAAGTGACATTACCATAATGTTTAGGATTTCATAAAGAGTCCTGGTTTTATATAAAGTGAATGAGTAAGTATATATTAGTGTTTATATTCCTCATTAGTACATGATGGTTTTGTTGATATACTCACACTGACCTTTTTGGTTTTAGTAAATGGCTAGATCTAGCAGGCACTATTGTAACAGTGGATGTGAAGGAAACTGTGACAGTTTTTTGAGCAAGCAACTGAATGATATGGGAGCTGCAATGAGAACTCTTGTGATTATCCTCAACCAACTATCTGGAGTCATGATTGACCACCTAAACCTTGGTAATTTCTCTAAGCCATCGTATATGCAAGGAAAAAATCCCTACGTAAATACAGGTAATAATCATAAAGGTGAGTGTGTTAAAAAACCTATGTGTCAAAGATGTGGAAAGAAACGCCTAGGAAAATGTTTCAAAGGGATAGAAATATGCTATAGATGTGGAAATGAAGGTCATAAAGCAAGATCCTTCCATGGAAAAAGGAATAAACCAGTTGACTCGAGGAAAGGGAATGAAGTTCTTTCTGAGGGATCAATTGAATGTTTTAAATGTGGTGTGCATGGTCATTATACAAACACATGTCCTATGAGGATGTTTCGTGAATGGGATCAGGAAGATCGTACAAATGTTCGTTTACCAATACCTAATGCCATTCCGATTGAGGATGAAGAAACAGACAATGACCAATCAAAGTTATGGATTATTTCATAACTATTGTTTTCCTATTTTGGAATCTTAGGATATGATTCATGATTTTGTTTGTAGGAAAGAAGTATTTCAGAATAAGTTGGAAAGGAATGGTTAATTGTTCATGAAGAATGTTGAATGAGTAAGAAGTCAACATATAAGGGCTTGAAGAGTTATGGTGAAATTCTTCTCTTTTGATGATGGGGTTACATTAGAAGACTTTTTATAGTATGTGTAACCCTGATGTTTAATATATGAAAATTTTATTCCAGGAATAGTTATCTGTTATTTTATGGACATAGTTATAAAGAACCATTTGGGTTTATATGATCCTTACTTTTGAGGTAATTATGGGTTACTATATGATATGATGGAAGTGAAAGGCATGAGATAAACATGAGGTTAAAATATGTTATATTTATTTTTGAAGATTTTATCTCGTTTTGGGAAATGTTTTGAGAATTATATAGTTTTGGAAATAGGACAACACGCAGACCGTGTGACAACCCATTGCGTCGGACAAAGCTGCAGGAATCGAACCCATAACCAAAGTGCGGCTGGTATTTATCACCTACCACTGAATACATGAAGTCCCTGGTTAGTTTGACAGATTCTTTTTAGTTAGATGATTTTATGAATTATGAGTAATTTGATTTTGGGTTATCTATGGAAATATATTAACCTATCATGGAGGATATTTGATTAGGTTAATTACTTTTCAATACGAGACATTAAGAGCAACTGATGTGGTTTGGAGATAAATGATAAGATTTTACTTGGTAGACTATGTGACTAAATCCTTCAAATATTTGTGTTTCAATCTTAGTTTGGTTTACTTTGAAGAATTTTATGGACAAATTGTTTATCGAATGGTCCTCGTTGAACTTTGGGTTTTGTTGGACAAATTTTGGAGATTAAGAATAGATTTTCTTTTTATAAAGGGTTATCCTTTTCTGGATTATCTGATCTTGTACTAACCTTTTTGGTTTTGGTTTTTGTTAAATTATAAAGATATGGGAAGTATATAGTTCTCTTTTGTGGATTAGGTGAATCTCTAGAAGTTGATTATAGTACTCTTAATGTGAATAAGTCTTCCTAAATACTCGTCTTTTGGAGGAAATATGAGTTTGTGTAAGGAATCTAATAAAACATGAAAGTCAACATGATAAGTGATTATGTTTCCTTATGAATAAATTCCTTAATAAAAAGTAACTTAAAACAAAAATGTTGTCTATTAACTTTTCCTACTGGGGAATCGAATACCGTTTAACCCATCACAAGTTTGTGATTTTCTTATGGTTAACTTTCTCCTAAACATGTTTTCTATCACTCTCCATCAGAACACAACCCTTTGTTTTTTCCTCCATGTCCATATTTTCATACTTGTAATCCTAGTATGGGTTAACTCGAGTGACCTTTGTACTTATGCTTCTTTATTTTAAAGTGATTGTTTTACCGACTCTTGTTCCGATGTGGGACTTTCAAGGATGTTTCCAAGCTCAATTTTAAAATTGCGAGGACGCAATTCCAAAAAGGGGGAAGGATGTAACACCCCATGTAAATAAAGAATATGACATCTTTATATTTATCCATATTTGTGAATAAAATATTAACATTACTTTGAAGGGGATGCTATGCTCAATGGCGTACCCAATATGCAACAACGAGTATCTTGGGAATCTTACGTTGCACTCTAATAATAAAATAATATTATTTTAAATGGTAGTTAACGCCTAGCCGTTGTAATGGAAGGAATGAGCAGAACTGACTAAAAAATTATTATATATGTTTGTCATATATTTTTACTCTTTACAATAAATGTTAGAGGATTAAAAATGAAAATGAATCCAGTTTTTAAGCGTAAACATTCTAATATTTTTTAAATGGTCGATTAACCGCCTTTTGATGGAGAACCCATTTTAAATCCACTTTTTGAAAATTTTATAATATTTATTTTTAAAAATGAACATATTATTTATGATTGGGACATTGAAATTTACCTTGGGTTAATTGTTTGGAATTCTTCTGACAATGTTCATTTTTCAATGAATAGTGAAAAATACTACATTTTACATCAAAACTGCGTTTTCATATAATTTAATTATATGGTTATATTATCTTTTTAATTTGTTTTAAAGTATAATTAGAATATATTTTTACCATGTAATTCAATTATGGTCATTGGGATTAATTTCACTTTGGAATTAGGCATAAAAAAGTGCCAAACTTTTCATAAATATTGTTTCTAAAAAATCTGCTATTTGTTTTGACAACATGAAGTTTTTTTAAATTAATTATTGAAATTTATGTGTTTGGAATTTGGTAAAATGGATTAAATATTTGGAATAAGAAGGTGCAAATTATGTAATTAAGACTCTTTTGTTTTTGGACATTATGAATAGTAACGACGGTAATTATCGTTAATTATCTTGATTAATGAGTAATCGGGTAGTTAAAGATAATAAGATAATATCATAATAATAAAAAATGACCACAACATGTGTCCTAAGGCTACTGGTTGTCTCATGGACGACCATGGGATTCCTTGTGCCGAACATGGGGGCCCCATGGAATCACTTTTGTGAGAAAGTGACTTTTTATCTTTTTATTTTTATAGAATGTTAAATGTAACAAAGAATGTATCATCTAAGTAAAATATTTGTAATTTTGTCTACATAAATGATCTTTTGGACTATAAATATTCATTGGAAAGATAAAAAACTTTCCTACATCATAGTATTTTTTTTGTAATTTTTAGACATTAAATAAATTAAATTATTTATGACATCATGATGATGCAGCGATGACCTCATTATTTAACAATTTAATTAAAATGGAAAGATAATGTAAAATATAAGACCTAAACATGTCCAAAACCTATTTTATGGGTGGATTTAGAACCCTTATCACATTATCTTCGAAACTAATCAATGTGGGACTATTAAAATCCGAAACGCATTTGAAAATAAAGTTACATTTTATACCTTTCCAAGAGTTCCCCCCTCTCCTCTTATAAAAGGCCCCCACCTCTACCTCCTTACCCACACTTCCAAAGACTTTGGCTCGGCCAACTCCTGCCCATTTTCTCTCTCCACATACCTCTCTTACTCCTTGAAGCCTAACTTTTGGCAGAAGTCTTCCCAAGGAAGCCTTTGATCTCAAACCAATGGGAGTTACCCGATTTTAAGGTAATGTCTTCACTTGTGTTGTTTTGTTTTATTTTTCTTCTCCAACCCCCTAAACTCTTTTTATTCATTTCTTTTGTAACAACTCCATTATATTAAATATACTAGGATGTTTTTATAAGAATTATTAGAGCTAAACTTACACACACCTACATTTAATGGTTAAAGAACATACTGTTTCTGTGGATGGCGAATTTCTGCCTCACGAAATGATGATTGTTCAACATTCTTCTAACACCTTCAAAGGTGGCCATTAAGATGACACTATATTTATATATGATATATAATATGTTTATGTTTTACTTAATCTTATTTATTTTTCATTTATTTCATACCTTTATGGTTTCCATTATGGGTAAACGCGATATCTTCATTTAAGGAAGTGCAGACTACCGCCCCCTCAAACTGATTTGATTCGTTATTACCATATGTGGTACGTATAAAGGGTATATTTAATGATATTATATATGATACCATACTGGAATTAAAATAATATTATGTATCATTAGGTTTTAATTCCGTTAAATATGAAATAGAAATGGAAGTAGCGTTCATGCGTACGTACGACTTACCGTTTCCATGAACGTTACATTTCATTTCTTATCTCAAAATGTTATGTACTATTATAAGTACATATATATAATGGATATATATGTAATATATTACATCTAAATTATGTATATCATTCTGGAATTATAACATATATATATATATCTCTAATTTTGTTTTAATTCCATTAATATGACACAAAAATGAAAGTAGCGTTCATGCGTACGTACGGCCTACCGTCTCCCTGAACGGTGCTTTTAATTTTTATCTCCAAATTCTGAGGAATAGTATAAAATGAATATATACTGGATATAAATGATATTTAAAACATCAATACTATTCTGGATATGATGTACCTATAACTACATGGAAAATTATTTTCCAACAAGTTCAATTTTTGACTCATATACCAAACATCGACAAAAACGTCTGATATGAACTCATATTATTAACCAATTATTATAACATTAAAATATGTGATATGACCTGAATAATAATCTTTATAGGAGGTATTTAATCATTTATAAATTGACCAAATTTTATTATTCAGGAATACAAAGAAACGAACAAGACAAATTGGACTTGAGGTAAGGGATCCTGCACCTCTCTTTCTTTTTAAGTACACCCTTTTATGTCATTCCTTTTAAGCTCAGATTTCTTATGATTGGGATGTTATTTTATATTAATCCTACTGTAATTATTTTGTTCATATGATGAGAGACCCTATTTACTTTCATCAATCCATTTTGGAAGTTTTGAGTGGCGCCGTTAGGCTGCCGAATTTTCGTAAGAGATCTAACCTCTCTCTTTCTTTTTAAGTCCTCTCCTTTAGGTCACTTCTTTTACGTTCCTCTTTGTTATGTTTGGGGATGTTATTTTATATTACTCTTTCTGTAAAATTTATTTTAATACGATGAGAGACCCTATTTGATCTCATCAATCCATTTTTGGAAGTCTTAAGTGGCGTCGTTAGGCTGCCGAGTTTTCGTAAGGGATTTTTCATCTCACTTTTATTCTCGTGAGATTTATGCTAAATTTTCCACAATTTACTTTGAGTGGTGTATGTACTACCCATTATTTTACTCATTGTGTAATATACATTATTTTATGAGTATTTACATCAATTTTGTATTGTCCTTCTTTCACGAGGTGTATGTTTCGAAAGATACCCATGTCGGTAAGGGAACCTTTCACCCTCCTATTTTTAAAAGAATTATTTTGTTGGGTCTTTCAATTTACATATTTTTATGTTGGTATATGTTATCATATATCCTTATTGATGTAAATTTTATGTCCAAGTGATGAGACACCCTTTTTTTATCTCTCATCAACTCATTTTGATGTGACGCCGTTAGGCTGTCAAGGGAACTTCTTAACCCAATTTCGATTTCTTTGGGTTCAAAATGTAGTTATTGAATATGTCATACTTTGAATATGCGTGAATGACCTTTGATTATTTTACACTTAATATCCACTTATATTTGGTGTATTATTTTGTCACACATAATTATGTAATTGATTTATCCTTAAACCAAGGATACCATCTCTGTATGGGACTTCGTCTCAATCTCCTTTCATTGAGGCATATTTTGTTTTATACAAAACCTTCTTTTATACGGTGTATAAAACCCATTGACTTTTATGTTTATTCAAAAGGAATATTTCTTATACGAATCATTTAATAAACGACAAAAGGGAATGTTTTTGTCGTACGTATACAGCGACAACGACTTTTCCGCTGCCGTGACCATTATTTGAGTTTTAGCTTCCTCTACAAGCCATACCTTTTTTAAAAGAAAAATAAATACCATGTTTTACTTTTCTTTTATTTTGGTATTGAAAATGGTTTTCATAATGTTTTTATATCAATGTGTTATATTGATACCTTGTGATTGAAATGTGGAAATGTTATGTTTCCTTTATGCATGTTTTATGTGATACGATTATGTTGAGGTTCTTGGGCATTATTATGAAGACGGGTGGTTCCATGATAAACTGAGGGCGGGTGAGCCCGATATAGCTCTCCAATGCATTGGGTAATGCGAAGGAGTGAAACGTTAATGTTTCTCCGAAGAGATTTAAGGAATATACTGTGATGGGTATTCCAAAACGTAACCAAGAGGGTTACTCCCTACGTAAGAATGTTATGAATGCCTCAAGTTACCTTTTATGTCTTATGATTTCTATGATTTATTCATGATTTGATGAGGTATGTTAAAGTGAATATGTTTTATGGGTAAAGTATGATTTAATTCTTATGTATATATGAACTCATGTTTCCTTTCCATATTTTTATATCCCTTACTGAGCTTTTTATGCCCATCCTATGTTTTTGAAATGTTTTTCACAGGTCAAGGGAAAGGTACGTGATGTGATGATAGTGTCAAGGATGTATCAAGAAAGAATGCAAGTTTTATTTTAAATATGTTTCCGTTGATTGGAAGAATGAATCATGTCTTTCATGTAACCACTTTGTTTAAATGTGGATTGTAGTGGAAGTTTTATGATCTAATTCTCTAAAACTCTAAACCTGAAAAGATCCTCAATGTGTAATCTTGTATTAACTCAAGATTAAGTAAGGTTTAAGGCTGGGGCCTTATATCTATTGTTATAATTTTTTTAGAAATATAATATATTTAAATTAATTCCATCATATAACCATATGTTTATGGTAGTGGGGAAAAATGAATGACATCTGTTTGTGAGGTGTTATCACTACATAAAAGTGATTGATATATTTGATTTTGATTTGATGGATAAGAAGATGGATATAGACTGTTTATTAACATAATAAGAACACATTACTTCAGAGACAATAATATTACTATATTATCATGGTAATAAATATATGAAGGAGGTGGAAGAAGAAACAAAATCAAAATGCTCGGCTAAGGACTATACCACTTTTTCGGACAACCTCCCTTTCTTTAAAGCTTAATGCCACAAATTTGATATTATGCTAAAAATTATTACAATAAATTAATTCTAGTGATGTTAATAAATTTTTTTAGGTAATGTGTAATAAATAATTCTTTCTACGTGTGAATAAATCATTATAATATGATACATTTTATAAATGAATGGAGGGAACTCAGGATACCATAGAATATTATGTTAATATACTATAATTTTAATTTTTAAATGAATCCAATGTGATATTATTATAAGATAATATGAGTATACATTTAAAACGAACCATCTAATAAAATTTGGAAATGTTTGGATGAAAAATATACCTATATCATTTTCTTGTAAACCTTCATTAAAAATTTTGACCATTATGGTGATATAAAAGTTTTTTATCCATAAGGTGCGAATATAGTTACCATACAAAAAATTTCTCATAAATGGATAAATTTTGAGCTCATAAACCATATAACATTCACTAGGATGATGAATATATTTTTAGGAATATTTTATAATTTAATATAATATTATATATTATAAAATTTCATTAAAGTCAATTTTAGAACTGTTCATTTACATTAACTTCAAAAACCGAACGAAAAAAGTGAAATTAAAATAAATAATATTAAAACCTATATTATGTTACATTTTATGAAAAAAATATAAAAAATGATTCATTAATTTTTTATTATATTATAAATTTTAAAATAATTATTTTATTTTTCTATTAATTTAATAATAACTCTATTAATGTTGTGTAAGATTTTAATGTAATTATTTCCATTGTAAAGATTAAAATTAAATTACCAGGACAAAAAAAACTCATGTTTATTTAAATAAAATATTTATATCCTAACATATTATATATTTATACCTAATATATATATATATATATATATATAATATTTTATAAAACATGGAGTGTGATATTTTTGGAATTATAATCAGTTAAACATTATGAAGGTAAAAACATTTAAAAATAAATAAGCCAATGTAATTTTATTTTGGGTGATTTTTGGATGATATATGATCCTACAAAAAAATAATTTCAATAATTAAGGGTATTTTATAGTCCATATAATTTTTTTTACTTTAATTTCTAGATACACCATTATCTCTGGTGGAAAATGTTATAGATGATACTATTCATATTCACCCAAAAGAAAAGGGACCAATATTAAAAAAAATTTACCTACTAGTTCCTATTTTCATATCCATTATTAATATATATATATATATATATATATCATAACTAAATTTTAATTTAAATCTATATATTTTGATGAAAAATATTTTTTCCGAAAATTTCCATTTTAAGTAAAAAATTATTTTTATTAAATTCATTTAAAAAAATTAGAATTATTTTAAATAATATAGAGAAAATAAAAATTTAAAAGTAATATAAAATATAATTTGGTTTTTTAATTAATATAAAATGAAATATAGGTTTCAATATAAATAATATTTTTCACTACTTATGAAACCAAATTTTTTAGAATATAAAAAAAGTTCCCTATAAGCTAATTTTGTTATGCTGATTTGAATAATGATAGTTATTTTATCATGTAAATTTTCTCATATTTATATTAATTTTTAATATTATTAGATAAAAAAACAAATAAAAACTCATTATTTATGAAAAAACATATTTGAATAATAAACCTTTTTACTTGAAATAGAGTAGTTATTTCCAAAAAATATTCAATAATATTTTTTACTAAAACCACTATATATTATATTTCAAATTTATTTAATCATATTCATACCAACTAATATAACAACTAGGTTATAAAATTCATATTTAAATTAAAAATTTTCAATGTTCATTTAATCACATGATTGTGTATTTTACACTTTATCGAACATAGTTCCATTCTATTAAAATAAAGATATCTGAAATCAACCTTGTTTTATCAGATGTGATTCATGTTTCTTTATTCATGTTAATGTTCCTAATTATTTTTCGTGTATAGCATAATTTTAATCACATCCCTTGTACCATACAGTCTAAAATGGTTTATGGTATATAGTAATTCATTAAATAACGGACTCGAATGTGTCCTCAATAGAAATTACTTGTTTTTTGAATATTGCTCTTACCAATTAAAGAGATATTAGAAAAATTAATGAATCATGATTTGATGATAGAATAAAATTACAATAAAAATATATAATAATTATCTCTATGGTGAATAATGCGATATATATACTAATAATAAAATATTAAATAATATATTTAGAATGGATGTGTTGAATATTTTCCAATAAAGATGAATGAAGTTAATAAGGAAATATTTTTTTAACCAATTATAACCTCTAGAGGGACACACATGTTTTTTCTTATCTAAATAGAAAGGATCTTTCCACCTAAACTATTATGAGGATTGAGACATATTATATTCTGACAGATTTAAAAAGGACGTGAAATGAAATCATAAAGAAATATGAGAAATACCAAAAATATATTATGTTGTGTGAGTGTGAATTGTGATATTGTGGAGCATATATCTCAACTCTAATAATTTAAGATAGTTTAGGATGAATTCTAGATAAATTTATAAACGATATAGACATTAAAAATAAAATTATAGAAATAAGAAAACATCATCCCATATCTTTTATAGGACTCCAAATGATATTTTAAGGGAATAATTCCATTTGGGTTAAGGTCCAACACCTTTCAATGTCGACCCATTTCATTAAAAATATAAAATATTTCCTTCTTGAGAAAATTTATATGATATAATTTAATGATTGGGGAAGAATTAATGGCGTATAAATTTTATTTTCTTCTGATTTAGATTCAATAATTACCATTTTTATGAATAATTCTTTTTATATTGTTAAAATAGCTTATAGATTTAATACTGCATATCATCCTCAGACATATTTTCATTCTAGTATGTCTATTCAAACCTAGAAGATATATTTTGATCGTAACCATTGGATTTTAATGGTGGTTTGTTACAACACCTTCCCATAGGGGAGTGCTCATATAATTAAGATTCTAATTATTACATTCATATCAAACCATATAAAGATTCATTTGGGAGGAGGTATATAACTCCAAAATTTTGGGACTAATGTTATAAATAATATTGTGTCTTGACAAGATCATTCTCAAGAGATGTTTGAGAAGATTCAAACATTCTATGAAATATCAACAAACATAAATTTTATATAAAAGATATATATATAAGAATGAATAAATTTAAGAGTTAAAAGTCAGAAAAAAGGTCTTCCATCATTGGTTTTATATCTAGATGTTAAACATTGTTTTGTGGAGTTGTTGATGTGGATCTTATAACATAATGATATTGTACTATGAAAATTGGACTACTCAGCAAGATAATGTTTTGAAGAGGAATCATATATTGAAAAAAGTAATGCATTAACTAGAGGATGAAACGAGGTAAAGTTATCAACATATTGGTATAAAAAATAATGGAATTTGAAGGGAATAATTATGGTATTAATTGTATAATTTTACACCCCTTGATTTTAGAATTTATTTTTATTTGGAAATAATTCACCATATTCGATAGATTTTTATGCATGAAATGAAAAATTAATTTTAATAATTCATTATAAAATAAAAAATGAACCAAATTACATCATATTAATATAAGGTATAATAATCATAATATATTATTCATTTGGAAGTGAATATAAATTTTTCCATATTAAAAATATTTTTTTCTTTTCCTGTAATTAATTAATCACACTAAAAAATATAGTTTTTTATATAATTGATTATAATAAAAATTTTATTTTGTTATTAATAAAAAATTTAATGACCAGGAAATCAATAATATATGTGTTTTTTTTGGTAAATCTATTTTTATACATTAAAGGACAATTTTATTATAACTGTGTTTGTTTTATTAATAATAATTTTAGTAAAATTCATTTTTACCTAATCTATAAATTGATAATTTTAAAATTATTTTAAAACTTGTTTTCATAGTGAGAAAATAATTTAATAATATTTATTACTTTTCTATTAATGAATATAACTTACGATAAGAAAATATTTCAAACACATCAATTGAAAAAATATAGTAAACCATTTAAATCAAGGGATATAAACCTATAAATTCATAAAATATTAAAATTTAATGGTTTTATGTGGTTCATATAGACCTACAACTTATATATTCTCCATTCTTTCATATTTATTAAATATTTATATTATAATTAATTTCTATTTTATATTAAGAGATTAATTTTTAAAAAATTATCATCCTCTTACTAATAAAATCTCCCATCATTTATACCTTTAATGTCACCAAATAGTTTTTATCTCTTACCTAAAAATATCTATAAATCCTTCCCTACAAATAATCTATATAATTTTTAAAATTATATTCCAATTATGAAGTCCTAAACCTATTTTTTCTAAGTGTTACGTGAAGTATAGATTCAACTTATAAATTTTAAATGATAACATAATATTTATTTTTACTCAATATATTTATAATATAACCATTTTTAAATCCCATTAATCAAATAAATATATTTATTTTTAAATAACAACGATTCTATAAAGTTAATATTTTTTATATGAAATATCTTGTTCTTACTCATGTAGTCAATTTTATAGGCTCCTGTTTGAGTCAGTTTTTGGACAAACATGAATTATCCTATAAATATTTTGTTAGGATTATTTATCAAATTTGAAATAATTGTAAATTATTTTAAAAGTAATAAATGTTGTATATCATAATTTTTATTTTTTATGGAAATTATTATTCTCTGTTAAAATCAATTATATCTTTCTGAATTTAATTTTCAAAAATAAAAATATTTTTTTAAACAATTCATTGAAATCATCAATATAAGTTCCATTAAATTTTGAGGTGATTATTAGAGTATATAAAAACCAAAATATAAAAGAAAATTAAAATTCACTAGATTATTAAACCATTACCCATGTGTGTAAAGAAAAATAATTATATATAAACATGCAAGGAAAACATAATAGTTAAAACTAAAATATATAATTTTACATTGAATTATTAGTATGTAGTTAATTATAAATTATAGGTTAATCAAATATAGTTAGAAAAATAGAACAATTTTTTATATGGATTTTTAATGAATATAAATTTATTATATATATGTTTTGAGAGTGTGTGACAAAGTGATGTTCTATAGTAAGGAATTTTCTCATTATTTTTTCCTTTAGTGAGATATATTTTACATTTACCACCTTATTATCTTATATAATATATATACTATCCTTGTTTTTAATTTATGAATATAATCATGATAATTATATGGATTTTCATTTTCACATATCATTAAAAATTTTATGAGATATTGATTCAAAAGTTTCCATAAACATATTTTTTTTGTAATTTAAAATAATTGCTGTAATAAATTTCATGACCTTTACAAAATTTTCTTCTCTTATTTCAATATTCATTATATTATATCAATAATTTCCATACACACATTGAAATGAAATTTATAGTCATTTTCAACAATATTTTAATTACATTATAATCATTTAAAAAAGATTATTTTCAAGATTTCATATATATGCCAATTTTTAAATTCATTGTAATTATGGAAAATGAATTGTTTTGACTTTTATTTCATTCTCGCATTTTAAAATAATTATTAACATCAATTAATTTTATGCCACATTTTTAATGAACTATTAGGTTTCAAAAAAAATTTATTCTCAGAGTTTTGTGATTTCCTAGTGTTTATATGTTAGTAAAATAAAATGATATTTCATCATTTCATTCAATTAATATTTTAAATATTTTTATAATAGAACTTTTTATCCATGTTAAAATTATTTAAGAATTATTATTCTTTACATGATATATTATGGTGTGATACCACCCACATTCACTCCCAACAGGGATTATAATGATGTTTTTTGTAAATTTATATGAGACAAATTTCATTTCTTGGTGTTAATTATACTATGATGGAATATTGGATTATCTTATTTTCTTATATAATAAATATGTATTATTTTGTTACTATGTAAGAGGTAAATATGTTATGTCCCTCTAGTACATTGGTTAATATTTTATATATAATTATATTAAAATGGTGTATAAGGAGTTGGGCCAAGACAAATTATATAAAAGTATTAATCCCAACCCCAAAAGGTATATGGCTTTTTAACCAATGAATACATTAATTTTGTTGGAAATTTATCTAAACCCATTTAGTGAGGAATTAATTTTTGGATATCCTTGATATATGTTATGGTTCCAATTATTTTGTTTATTCCAAAATTTATGTGAATTATGAATACCTATTTATTTTTTCTCATGATTATTGACTCATTATTAGTATTTAAAAAATATATAGAATCATTTTATGATTAATTCTTCATGTATTATATGGAATGATTACCTAATGATATGGTATTTTCCTATGATTATTCTATCTTAATGTAAAGAACCTTTTATTCCCAATTGTGATCATATTTCATGGAATCTAATGATTTCCATTATAGAGCATTTGTTTTCAATATTTTCTTAGGTATCCAATACATAATTTATAAATAATGATATCAATTTGCATATTTCTTGAAATATATTATCATGTAACAAATACTAACGAATACTGTTAATGTTGTTTGAAAAAGTATTTGGTTATGTACCAAATTACCAATGAAAATATAACTTTAGCTTCCTGCATGTGAATTAATATAATAGGTGTTAAATATTCCAATAAATTTATACAGTATGCAAGTATTGTATTATTGGGCAACTATGTTCTTTGGAAATAAATTTTATGCACCATAATATATATATATATATATAGGTATGAGTCCGTACATAACCATTAGTTATACGGATCAACCATTTGAAATAATATGTGTATTATATATAAATATATTGTATCATTTAATAAATTACGATTAAATGAAATGTTTAATTATATTAGTAAATATTTGATTATTTTTTTTTAAAAAAATCTCAGAGTATAAAATGAAATTCTTATTGATCATATATTTTTTGGAATTAATGTTATTTTATATAGATATCCTCTGTTAAAAAATTATTAAAATATTAAAATTTAAAAAAAATGAAATATTTAAATTTTTTGTAACTCTGTAGATATGGGATAGATAATGAAATATAATATAATAAAATATAATATATCATGTAATAAATCAAATAAATGTAAAAGGTTTCATGTGTGATATTTGTAAGGTATATGATGGAATCACATGGATTTTAATTTTTTTTAAGTAATCATTATGATTTTTTTAGTGTAAAACAATATTTTAATAGTTTCAATTAATTTTTTTAATGGTTTAACCCTTATTCTCCTAGAAATTAATATATCTTCATTATATTATCGTAAAAACAATTTTGGATTTATCATCATAATTTTTCTTATAAATTTATCCAAATAATATCCCAAATTTATTGTGTTATTGAAGGATCATTGGGTTGGTTTTAAATTTATGAAAATAACTAATCTTAGGATTTTCATCATTTGGTCATTAAGATATTCTTCAATGTTTTTTATTTTATCAATATATCCTATTATTTTTATTTGACTTCTTTTAACTTGTTTTTTAATCCCAATACAAGTTTTTTATAAATATTATAGTGTGAATATTTATATATTAGTGAAAATATTTTATCAAAAAATGTGGTAGTAAATACATGACTCCCCCTAACCAGGTCCTTAATAAGTTCTCATCATAGATGGAATTTAATGGATCATTAGTGTGTTAATAGCGTGTATTAGAGTTTAGAAAAATATTTCATAAGTTTTATAATGTAAATATCTATATCATATAAATATTCATTCATTTTTAGGGGATTTAAAAGCCTTATTAGATTACACATTACTTGATATACATGAATCATCACCCATTACAATGGATTATTATTATCTAAATAAAAAATGTTGTAAGTAAATTATTATTTATACAATTTATTCAATGTGTTATTCGAATTTTTGGACATCCAATTAAAAATATTACAAAAACTTCCATTATATGTTCATATAATCGGTATGTACCTATCGTTATTCAATCTTGAAGTTTTTATCTTATTGGTAATTCTAATGGTAAATTCCTTGACTTTGTATATTTTTATAATTCACTAATTCATCATTTTGATGATATAGCTTTTATAGATAACTATTTTTCTACACATATTCTTGAGTTTATTTGGATCATTATTTTAGGTGAATATTAATTCAATTTATAGGTGAAAAGATTTACTTATTTTGTATCATTTGAATTTTTCATAGACACAAGACATATAAATTGCATAGAGATGCGTACCTTAGAAAGTCCGAAACAAATTCATTTAAGGATGGTACAAGAGTAATTTGAATTGATACTTGTGAGGATGATGACGATGCTATTAGAAGGTCATTTATTATTGTGTATTTTCCCTTATATAGACCAATGGATGAAGCATGCTGAATGATGTGTGTGGTTAAGGTTAAAAGTACAATGACCTATATGGTCTTATAGTTTAGTTCTTGGAGATCTACTAAACATATATACTACATAATATCATTGGATTTGGTTCATGTTTTTTGAAATATTGGGGACTATTTGAGTAGAAAATTTGAAGATTCAATCACTAAATCTAGTGTGTATATTCATTGTGGACTTATTGAGGAAATAAATGACACATGTCTTCAATAACCTGTTGCCATATTTTTTCAATATTTTTATTTTCTATTTTATAATTAATAGGAAATTAAGACCATTCTTCAAAGGTGGATTGTTTTAGGTTTCCTTCTATTTTATGTATATTTGTTATTTAGGATTTGTTTTCAACAAATGTTAATGAAAAATAAGTCATTATTTAAGGAAAAAAATAAATCGTGAAAAAATATTATTTCAAGATAAGGAAATACTTTTTTTTTCTTTTTAGCTTCATAATAAGATTCTCAACCTATGAGGATAAATGATAAAATAGGATATGAAAATATCCTTGAAGATAGTCCACCCTAATATGAAGAATAATAATAAATAATCCAAGGATGGTGAGGTTTTTCATGTGAAGGATGATTAATATGAGAGTTTATTAGTTAATGATAAATTATCATAGAGAATATGGAAATGAGGATATGTATCACATTTTATCTATGATGAGGATTCACATGTTGAAGAGCTTGCCACACATGAAGAAACAAAGAAATACAGGTCTCTAGAGATAATGTGGAATATCAAACTACATAGATGAGATAAAAAATATGACAAAAATACTATTATAATCCACCCAAGATAAAAAATACTTGAATATTTATTGATGCTCTCAGGAAAAAAGAAGGTCAACATCCAAACATTTCCTCATATTCTAAATATTTTTTCTAAATTTAAAAATCAGACGGTTGTTCTGATATTAATAGTTATAAGGATGTGAGTGACATAATGTAATATTTCTTGTGTGTTTTTTATCTCTTAATCCTTAATTGAAATGTGTGGGTGTTTATTTAAAAAAAAATTGGAAAGTCATTAATGGTTATAACCGTGAACGAAAAGTGTCTCAACCTGAATTTTTTAGGAGGATTTAGATTGACTAGAACATGTGAGATATCCAAGGGATGTAATTAAATAGAATATGTAGTGGTTATAATCGCAACATGATGTTAGTTTTCTCATGTTTTGACCTCTAACATATGAATTTCACATATATTTCATATTAGAAGTATTTATTTCTATTTAGATACATGAAAACATTTAATTTTTTCATGATTATGACATCAAGGATTTACATTGGCATCATTATCCCAAATATATTGGCCAATCCAATTTTTCTACATGTTTGTGGTTGATTCAGGGGTGTCCTTTGATCATCTCATTATGTTTTAGATATCATTTTTTGGATTTATTAGGTTATTAATAAAAGTGTTTCATTCTCATAAAAAATTTTATTAAGGAGAATCATGAAACACCATCAGATGTATGTAAATCATTAACTAGAAATTCATCAAGTATAATCATTACCATTAAAATTTATTAATAATATTATCAGATGATATTTAAAATGATATATTCAGACATCTTACACAACATTATACAAAAATTTATGAATCCATTATTATTATTTATAATGACACTAATTTCATATTAATGTGAATAGAATAAAAATTGCTATCATTTTAAAGAGTTATTACAAAGAATATGAGTCATATAGGAAATATGGGTTCCTCCAGAATAAATAGAATATATCATTATCTATAATTTTTTTACCTTTTATTGTGATATTTGTTTATAAAATATTAAAAAATTTATTATTAAAATCATTTCAATGTAGTTATTTTCTATTTATATGATAAAATTGAAATTATTATTGTATCTAGGGATGGAGGTATAATAATTCATAAATGGAATTTTATTTTAGTTCATTTTATAAGTAATTAGGAGGTAATATCACTAGATTAAAAATTTAAATATAGATAAATATTCCAGGTGCATCATAGGGTAATCATTTTTAATCTAGAATATATATATATATATATATATAATGAGTCATATTACAATTGATATTATGCATGTTAATAACATCATTAATGAATAATGAATTTATATAATTTTTACATAATGAATATTTAAATATTAAAACAATGATTGTGAAGAAAATGTATAAAGTTATGACTATACAAATAACCTATCTTATTACTTGTTTAATAGGGCATAAAATATTGATGAAATATGTTTTTTTAACCATAATTTGATTGATGTGTTTTCATTATTACATCTTGAGACATAGAAAATCAAATAATTAATGATAAAAAACTCTACTATTTTTTGGTTCTTTGAATTCATTCATTAAAATAATGATAATACCCATAATATGGAATTTTTTTATAATTAATGTATTAGAAAAAAAGCTAATAATTTTATTTACCACAAGGTGTTAAAATAAATCAAATGGTGTAACAAAATTGAGAATATAAATAATGAGGAAATTATAAAATATTTTCTTTAGTGATATTTCAGGAAATTACTTATTTATA
Organism: Viscum album; assembly: GCA_963277665.1. NCBI lineage: Eukaryota > Viridiplantae > Streptophyta > Magnoliopsida > Santalales > Viscaceae > Viscum > Viscum album. The sequence goes on from OY728161.1 coordinate 1,839,231,322, forward strand.
ACTTATTTCCTCATATTATATAGAGTAATGGAGTTCAAATTTAATAAAATCAAATAAAATATAGAAGAAACTATTTAGATTCATGAGATATAATTCACTCATTTAGAAAGGGAAGCCTTTTATTTTTTTAGTTATATCAAAATTAAAATTAGTATATTTTCAAGAAATAAGTTGGATGTATCCATTTTGGGGTTTTCAAAGTTATTAATATTTTTTAAAAAAAAATTAAGAAAAATTTTTTTGTATAAGTTTAAATCAATATTTTAAGGTGAATTCTTTATGACGTGTATGTGGTAATGTCATTAACAAATATCATCACATATAAAGATTGTAAGAATATGATTCAATATCTCAACTTTTTTGGATATGTGAATGAACACTCCGTTGAATGTTTTACTGGAATTTTTATAAATTCAATTTTAATGAGAATTTGGAGAAATATTTTTATCCTGGTATGAATTAGGGTATCCATCATGAACATGATATGTCCTAAATATATATTAACATATTTTTAATAAAAACATCATAGTTAAATGAATGAAGTCAAATGAATTCAGGAACGATGTTGTTGAATTCTCTAATTATAAGATTAATTATGGGAGAATATATAACAATTCAGTATATTTTAATGATCAAAACTAATTCACCATTTCACCATTAATTTTTTTGAATGATGGAATAATCATTAGTTTTTTTTCCAATGGCCGGTATAAAGACTCGTGGACAAGATAAAATTTATTGGGAATTTATTTTCCCATAATTTTATTGAACTAAAAAATAGAAATATAATTGAAATTTCATAATAATGTAATATGAATGGAAATTTAATATATAAAAATTACTTTTAAGGAATAAAATTTTTATTAGAGGTCACATATTGAATGCGTATAATACTACTTCCTAATATATATAGTTAGAAACCACCAAATATTTTAAAAAATAACATATAGATGGTGAAATAGTAAAGAAAACCAAATTAACAATCCTTAATAAATTTATGACATTGTAATGTGAAAAAATTTAAGGAAATTTATAATATAAATCGTTAAATAATGTTGATAAATGTGTAGTATAATCAACTTATAATCATATCTACAAAAACAAATTCATCATTAGTTACAAAACACAAAGAATTAACGATTCTATATCCACGAGGAATTTTCAAAGATATATTATAATTATAAATTGATCTGTCAATATTTAGTTACTATAGATTAATACCATCCCTGTATTTCCAATGCATTCATCACTATCATATACACTATATGACAGTACCAAGGCTTAAAATGTACAATATCCCATATCCAAACATACATATATAGTGTAAAGGATGTAAACACATATACAAGTCTATAAAATGGATTAAATATCAAAAAATATATTTAATATAATCAATGAGGTATGAAAATGAAAAATACTATATATTTGTTGAAGAATAACTTTGTTCAAAGTTCATTTTTAAAAGGAAACACTTGTAAATTATTTTTAATACCTAAAAATAGTTTCTCTATTCCTATAGTTCAACATATCATTGATATCATAATCATTATGAATTATTTTGATAAAATCATGGGTCTACCATTCAAATAATTTTCTGAAGCATAAAACACAAGAGATTGGGTGGCAATATCTGGCTTCTAAATAATAATTACAAGTAACCTTGGTCAAATGAATATAATTTTTCAAATAATATTATAAAATATATAAATAAATAAAGGGTGGGATAAACTATATTACATTAATATTAACAACTCAATACACATGGTATATATTAGAATGAATAATAATGAATGAATATTAAAATTTTAATACCTAGAAGATGTTTAAAATTAAATAATTTATTCACCACTATAAATGGTAAAATATAACTAAAGAAAAGTACGTATTCCCTTATCATTGTTAAATTTTAACCACCATATCACCTCGATTATGAATCAAGATAATGACTTAATATTGATTTTTATGGAGTTGAATATTGTAAGATGATTTCCCCCACATAATGATACATTTTATAAATCATGAAAAGTTCCCAATAAATAGAGTTTAAAGAGATTAAGTAGGATATTAAAATATTATTTCACACTTATTTTAATAACCAATATTATTTAAACTAGGTTCATGATTTATTTCAATCGGGTACTCGACGATACAAAATTTCATATAATCCCATTCAATTTCTAAATCCAATTATTCAGAACAAATAATTTAAAAATACATTTCTTAAATATTTATAAAATTAAAGGGACTCAATAAATTGGAATGGCGTGGGATATTAAAAATAAACCATTATTGTTCATTACGTACTTGGGATGATTCAAAATATCATTTAAGAGAACTACTTTATCCCTTATCATGATACATACCTTCACATTCCCTTGATTCAGCCTGGTATTAACTATATTTCCCATATATATGAACTAATGAAATGACATTCCTGCACAATACCATTCCCTATTTTTAGTGACACAAGTATGTTTCTCTACAAATGAAACATCTCCATATAATTCCTTATTTTCAAATCGAATTACATCAATCAGATCGGGAATTCATATTCTTAGTTGTGATACATGTAAGATGTTGTTCATATCCCTTATCTATTTATTAAAAGAATATTTCTATGATGATTCTCTAGCATATTCGATGATGTTAAATGGTCTAAAAAACATTATTGTGATATTATATTTCATTCCCTTCTACCAATTTGTCTAGTTTTTGATAAATTTTGAGGAAAAATTGATTAATAAAAAATAATTCAAAGGTTCATTACATATTCTATAGATAAATTATATTCTTTATTTTTGATTTCATTAGTGAAATATTTATGAAAATTACCTTCTCAATGATCGTATAAAACTTTTAGGACCAATAGAATAAGATTCAATAAATTTATTATCTAATAATAGAATATGAAAATGAAAATGTTAAATATGATAAAATATATCCATTTAGATATATGAATTATTTCATGAAATAATATAAGAAATTGTTTAACCAGATACTGAAGAAATTTGGGAACATAGAATGAAGAACATTATTTGTCACGACCCATCATTGGGGCCCATGTTGTGACTACCCAAAGCTCGTCTTCCGAGGCCAGGGGCTGACGATTAGCACCAAAGGCGTAACTCTCTATAAACATGGAAGGTGTTTCCATTAAAAAACGTAAACACACACACAACCAGAGAACAAGCGGAAGAAAACTCTAACTAACTAGTATACCAAAAGTGCTGAAAGTACAAAGGGGATATAAATAAAATCCCAACAGAAAGGTACAACTACAACTGAAAGAAAATTAAAACTGAAATGACAACAGCTGAAAGGTGAAGCAGCTCCTGGATCGTCCTACGGGTTCCTACCTGAATTGTAGTTACAGATTTCCTCCTCAGCACTCCCCGTCTATCGGTCGGCTCCGTGAGCTGTCACGCCGAGTGTCCACCTTCGGGTACCGTCCAGTCCTCATACACTCCACCTCGGTCAGTGCTGTTTGTCGTCTGCATCCAACACAATGAGGTGCGGGAATAGCCCATGCAGGGGTGAGTATAACGATACTCGGTAGGGACCTCGAGACCCTCAAGGTCTCACTAAAATCCAACAAGAATAAACCACAAATAAAGATCTCAACAGATAACCTTTACTTAGGTATACGCCCATACATATACCTAAGTTATCAAGTAACCCATATCAATCATGAGGAAAACACACAGATCATTGACTCAGCTCAAACCAGGATTTTATTCACGATATCGAAACCATGACTACTGGAGAACTCCTCCTTTCTCGATTACAGTGATCCTGTCATGACTCTGAGTTTCTACCAACTAACCTTAGACTACTGAGGTATACCTCTTGTCAAGTACCACGGGTCGGCCACCTCACAAATCAGTGCTCCCCCGCGATGGGTTTTCTACCTCACATAGTTGTGATCCCCCTCATAGCCAAGAGAGGTACTCCTCCTATCGAGTACCACGGGTCTGCCACCTCACAAAGTATTGCTCCTCTACCATGGGTCTGCCACCACAACACAGTAGTGCTCCCCACTAGGCTATTCATGTCACTCCGAAACGAATCAGACAAGTAGTCATCATTTTTCAGTCAGCTACTAGGTCTCCGCACTCCGAATGCTCATCTCTGGGAGGATCCGCTCCACGATCTACTGGTAGATACTCCAAGTATCACAAATTCCCACGAAGATGTATCTCAAAGGACAACCTCATCATTGGGGTCTCAACGCAACAAACGGTGTGTCAATCAGACGCCCGGTCTGTGAGTAATAAGCCTTCTTGTCCCTGGGGCCCTGTTGTTTTCGTGTACGAACCAACCTGGCCATATGTCAACTATATCCATAAATCACATGGGGTATACTCAAATGATTCTTTTCTCAATGATTTTACCAATGCTGCTGACGGTTCGTCAAACGGACGTCCAATTTGAGAGTTATTGACTTTTTCGTTCGAGTGGCCTGGTTGGTTTATAAGATAAATTAAACCGACCATACTCTAGCTACATCTAAACCTCAATTGGAGTATGCCAAAAGTACCATCTCATCAAGAGGAATCCAACATAATCGACGACACATGAATCGGACGCCCGGTCCTCAAGTTATAAGCGTTTCCGCTCCGAGGGCCCGAATGGTTTTGGGTTCGAACCAACCCGGCCATGCCCAAATTTTAGTGAAACCAACAGTGTAATATACCAACACAAACGTCTCGATCCAAGGAATCCTACCCATCTGACGGCATGTCGATCAGAGCTCTGTAGCTCAGGATATGTCCATTTAACCAAAAACGGTTCAAAAATGGGGAGTCCGGGTCCGGTCCAACCCGGCCCAACCCACCCAGGGGCGGTCCGAACCGGGTTGACCCGTTCTAGGTCCGAGTCCGGCCCGGTTGGGCGCGACCCGACCTGAAAGGCGTGACCTGGCCTGGTCGGCACTGCGCGGCCCAGCCTACTCAGCGCGGTGCGGCCCGGTCGGCGGGGCCCAGCCTGGCCGACGCGCCCTGGTCCGCATTGCCCACCCTGGCCCGGCAGGGAGAGGCTAGCTCGGTCAGCTGGCCGAGCGGAGGTGTGGCCTCCCTTAGCTGGTGCGGATTAAAGTCGTGCCCCTCAATCTCTGGAACAGAAAAGCCGTTCCAGTCTTCAACCGCCACCGCGGCTCAGAAGGGATGGACTGCTCAGGAGGCGCGCCGCCGCCACCGGACGCTGGCGCCGCCATGCTGGCGGGGCTCACCGGCAATGCCTTCTACAGACCACCAGACGCGCTCCGGTGGTCCGATTCACCCACCGTCTACACTCGATGCCCTCCTGAGACCTGATCTTCACTATGACGACTTCAAATTGCCGTTGCAGAACCGTTTCATCATCACCCGTCATCCCGCGCACAAACGAATAACCAACGAAGGGTCATCAGGCCATATTTGTTTGGCCCGCACCCTCCCCGTTATGTGTTATCAATTGGCAATAATCGAACACTTTCTTTCAACTACGGCAAGGGTATAATTTATTCAAGAATAAATTATACAAACATCCTATAAATAAAACCTCATGCTCGATAGTATACACAACTCAAATGAGAAATATATAATAATCCCCTACCTCGCTAAGACGTCACACATCATCAAACTGTGTAAGATGAACGTTGCGGTGGTCGGACGTCGCGGAAGATGGGTTTCGATTTTGTTGACGTCAGAGGAAGAGTCGTCTTCGTTGATGACGTTCCCCGCAACAGTGTCTCCTCCCCTGACGCGGAGGAAGAAGAAGAGAAGGAACGTCGTCAGTGACTTCACGTTCTTCGTCGGAGGAAGAACACCTCTCTTTCTAATCCTCCAGAGGTTCCCCACCGAAATATTTTCTATCAAAAATATTACAAAATACTTCTCCCATTTAAAGAAGTTCTATACAACACTAAATAATTCCAATGAATTCATGACACACAAGTAGTTAATTAATTGTGGGTGATTAATTAACTTGTAGTGTTGGCATATTAAATGAGAGAGAGGAAGGTGGAAGGGTTCACATAATTAATGGATGAGTTGGAAAAGGAAAAAATGTAAGGGAAGTTTAAGGGGGGGGGGGGTTCAAGGGAGATGAAGTGTTGGGGCTCATGTGGGCCCCACCTCTCATATTTACACACATGGGTAGTTAGGTGGTTGTGGGTTCCACCCTTAACTCCCATTTGTTGGATAAAAATACCCTAGATATAAATAAAATTGTACACTACCAAATTTATTTATTTTATTCCAGATTCCCAAATATTAACTTTCAAACCGCATAAAATGCAACTGCAGTGAAGGTTCCTTTAAGCAATTACAGGCGCTACGAGTTCATCGGTGCCCTCAGATTTCAATTCCGAGCACCACTGCAAAAGTTAGAAAAACTCTCTCATTCGTTCACTAAACGTACACAAGCTAATCTTCAGAAACTGATTCTGGGCACACCGGGCCTCGGAATCAGGTTCCATTAGAAGCTACAGACTCATAAAATTCTAAATAAATTAAGAAAAAAAAATTCCTTGAAATTTCCTGGGTCTTTACATTACACCCACCTCAGGGCATTACGTCTCCGTAAAGATACAACACACGCTAGGGAGGCAAAAGGGGTACCGAGCATGCATTTGAGCCTCCCTCTCCCATGTGATCTCTTGGAGGTTCCCATGCTTCCAGTAAAAGATCACCAGAGGAATCAACCATCCTTGTAGGAATCGCTCCTATCGATCCTCAATATCCACTGGAACCTCTATGAAAATCTCCCCATCATCGATATCTAGCTTTCCGTGATCGATTTTGTGGAACGGGTTGAGAACGTATCTCCTCAACAGAGATACGTGGAATACGTCATGCACCCAGTGCATCTGAGGTGGAAGAGCCAGGTGGTAAGCCACCTCGCTTACTCTATTGAGGACCTGCAAGGATCCGATAAAGTGCAGAGATAACTTGTCGTCCCGACCAAATCTCCATAGACCTCGACAAGGTGAGACCCGTAGGAAGAAGTGGTCTCCATCCTCGAACTCCAGTGGCCTCTGTCTCCTATCAGCATAGGTCTTCCGTCTGCTATGTGTAGTCTTCATCTGCTCCTGGATGATCTGCACCTTCTCAGGTAGCCTCAAAATGGGCGCACTGGTCAGCCTATACCTCAGCTCTTGAAAATCTGTGCTGGAATCTCTCTAACCACACGAAGGGTTTCCCCTTCTTCGTCAACGCTAAAAGCGGTGCAAAAACTATGGAGAAGTCTGGCACAAATCAATGTATGGACGAATCATGAGTGATCGACTACACCCACATATGCATGATTCTATCTTGTGCTGCATGGGGTTTCCTTTTCGCCGACCTAGGAAAACCCATCCCAATATTTTAGGTAAACCACAATTTTTTCCCCTAATACTGTCAATATGTGTATGAACTGTGGTTTCCCAGTCCATACCCAAACTAACGTCGTAAGGCCTCGATGCTGCCACCAAGAGGTTCCCATCGAAACTATCGCCTCAAGGGTCAGATCACACCATCGGCGTAAGTGCGATTATCGAGTATCCTCCCAAAGGTATCTCCAGATGTGAGGGTCACGTCAATGGCTTAACCGGAAGCTCTAGGTCTGGGGCAAGATTCGTGGAAGGAAGGAATGATTCGTATCAATGTCTATTGTTACGACAGCTACTAGTAGACACATACCATACCTTGAATCATTCCTAGAGACATTGGGTCACAATCCTTGACCACATGCAGCTACTCTCTTCTCCTTCCCTCCTACTCCCTGAGCCTGACGGGGACTACAAAGGCGGGTGGTTGTAAAATGTCAAAATGTATACCACCTCATGTTGCTCTCCTAGCTCTGCTTCCACGTCTTCTGCTCGGCAGATTCAATTGTCCTTAAAAGTTACTCTTCTTGAAACATTTACATGCCCATGTCTCTGAGACTAGTGTCAGTTCCATGATTTCCCACTGCAAACATTCTCTAGCTGTATCCATTCAGCCAAAGAACATTCAACCACAAATTTTCTCTCTATAAAACTATCATAAGTAAAAATGAATAGAGGAAAAAGGGCTGCTCAGATATCCTTAAACACACCTCGCTCATAGGTCCAAGATCTAATGCACTAATCATATCATATTCATCATGTACCAGGAAAGATCGGTATGCCTCGATGAATACTCGGCTACCGACATACTATCCTGCCAAAGCTATATAAGCTCTAGAAAAACTCTCACCCATCTCCTCAAGCCTATCCTAAGCTGCCTGTGAATCAGGCTCACCTCATAACCTGAGGGGTATCTGATGCTGAGATACGTGTAAGACACTAAGACTACATGTTTCATTTACCGGTACCTCCAGTTGAGACTGCTGACCAACAAGTAGTTATATAGCTAACACACTACCCGACGGTACTAACACAGTAAAAGGGCCCTACACTGGAGCCTCATCACTCTGTGGGCTGTCATCGGGTACTCCCTCGGAACTCCAATTGACTGTCTGCGTGGAGGCATCCTGAACAGATGCGACACGATCAAACGATTTAAACCTGGTGAGATGACCTAGTTTGAGATAACTTAAAGAAAACATTTGGAAACATACATGCAATCAGTGTATTAGTGCACTGAGTCGGAAATCAGAAGTCAGGGACCTGGTGTATGGATATGTCGGCCATCGCACCAACACTGGACTCCCTGAACTGAAAACCACACTCAGTACCCTTAACACTATTGCTTCACAGAAAGAAAATGTCATAGTCCTAAGTTCTACGGTAGAACCGACTCCATTGATACCAATTGTCACACAGTGACTACCCTAAGCCCACCATCCAAAGGCCAGGGGCTGGCGACTAGCACCAAAGGTGTAACTCCCTATAAACTGGGAAGGCATTGCCTTTAAAAAATGTAAACACATAGATAACCAGTGAACAAGTGGAAGAAAACACTAAGTAAAGTAGTATAACAAAAGTGCTGAAAGTACAAAGTGGGTAGAAATACAATCCCAATAGAAAGGTACAACTACAACTGAAAGAAAAGTATATATAAAAAGACAACAGTTGAAAGGTGAAGCAGATCCTGGATCGTCCTCCGAGTTCGTACCTGAAGGGTAGTTATAGATGTCCTCCTCAGCACTCTGCGTCTATCGGTCTGCTCCGTCTTCTGTCACGCCGAGTGTCCACCTCCGGGTACCGTCCAGTCCTCGTACACTCTACCTCGGTCAGCGCTGTTTGTTTTCTGCATCCAACACAATGAGGTACGGTCATAGCCCATGCATGGGTGAGTATAGCGATACTCAGTAGGAACCCTGAGACCCTCAAGGTGTCACTAAAATCAAACAAGGATAAACCACAAAGAAAGATCTCAACATATAACATTTACATAGGTATATGCCCATACATATACCTATGTTATCAAGTAACCCATCTCAATCATGAGGAAAACACAAAGGTCATTGACTAAGCTCAAACTAGGATTTTATTCAATATATCGAAACCATGGATGCTAGAGAACTTCTACTCTGTCAAGTACAGTGATCCTGTGATGACTCCAAGGTGCTACACACTATCCTTAGACTGCTGAGGTACTCCTCTTGTCGAGTACCACAGGTTGGCCACCTCACAAAGTAGTGCTCCCCCGCCATGGGTCTACCACCTCATACAGTAGTGCTCCCACTAATAGCCTGCATAGGTACTCATCCTGTCGAATACCATAGACTTTCCACCACACAATGTAGTGATCCTCTGCCATGGGTCATCTACCCCAACATAGTAGTGCTCCCCACTGGGCTATTCAAGTCACTCTGAAGAAAATCGGACAAGCAGTCATCAGGTTTCAGTCACCTACTAGGTCTCTGCACTCCGAATGCTCCTCTCCAGGAGGATCTGCTCCACGATCTAGTGGTCAATACTCAAAGTATCAAAAAGTCCCACGAAGATGTATCTCAAAAGACTACCTCGTCAAAGGTGTCTCAACGCAATAGACGGCGCGTCAATCAGACGCCCGGTCTGGGAGATATTAGCCATTTTGTCATAGGGACCCAGTTGGTTTCGTGTAATAACCAACCCGGTCATATCTCAACTGTATCACGAAATCCCATGGGGTGTACTCAAAGGAACTTTTTCTCAATGATGTTACCAATACTGATGACGGTTCGTCAAACGGACGTCCAGTCTGAGAGTTATTGTCTTTTCCGTTCCAGGGGCCCGGTTAGTTTAAAATCTAAACCAACCTGATCGTACTCCAACTGTATCCAAATCTCATGAGAAGTACGCCAAATAGAACGTCTCATCAAGAGGAATCCAACGTAGTTGCCGGTATGTCAATCGGACGCCCGGTCCACAAGTTATAAGCGTTTTCGCTATGAGGGCCCGGTTGGTGTCAGGTTCGAACCAAACCGGACTTACACAAACTTCACTAAAACCCAAAGTGTAATATATTGAAACAACCGTCTCGATCCAAGGAATCCTACGAAACTGACGGTGCATCGAGCAGAGGTCTGTAGCTCAAGATATGTCTGTTTAACCGAAAAAAGGTCCAAAAATGGGGGGTCTGGGCCCGGTCCAACCCGGCCCCACCCACCCTGGGTCGGCCAGAACTGGGTTGACCCAACCTGGGTCAGGGTCCGGCCCGGTTGGACATGGCTTGGCTCGGCTGGCGCGGCCCTGCCCGGTAGGTGCGGCGCGGCCCGGCCCCGCTGGCGCGACCCAGTCCGCTTGGCCCACCCCAACCCGGCCGGGGGAGGCTGGCTTGGCCAGCTGGCCGAGTGGAGGCGCGACCTCCCTTAGTTGGCGTGGCTTAATGCCATTCCCACTTCAACTGCCGCCGTGGCTCAGCCGCGACAGACTACTGCGGTAACGTGCTGCCGTCGCCGGACGCCGGTGCCTTCGTGCCTGCGTGGCGCGCCGACATCATCTTCCGCGGACCACCAGACGCGCTCTGGTGGTCCAATTCGCCCACCATCTATCCCGACGGCTCTCCCGGGACCTGCTCTTCACTGTGACAGCTTCAAATTGATGTTGCAGCCCCGTTTCATCGTCACCCGTCATCCCGCACAGAAAAGATCAACCAACAGAGGGTTGTCGGGCCATGTTTGTTTGGCCCGTGCCCTCCACGTTAGGCATTATCAATTGGCAATAATCGAACAATTTATTTCAAATATGATAAGGGTATAATTTATTCAAGAATAAATTATACAAACATCCTATAAATAAACGCTCATGCTTGAGAGTATAAACCACTTAAATGAGAAATATACAATAATCCCCTACCTCGCAAAGACGTCGCACATCGTCAAACCGCGGAAGGCGAACATTGCGGTGGTCAGACGTCGCGGAAGAATGGTTTCGATTTCGTTGACGTCGGAGGAAGAGTAGTCGTCTTTGGCGACATTGCCCGCAGCAGTGTCTCCTCCCTTGATGCAGAGGAAGGAGAAGAGAAGGCACGTCACCGGTAAATTCGCGTTCTTCGTCGGAGGAAGAACACCTCTCTTTCTAGTCCTCCAGAGGTTCTCCACTGAAATATTTTCTATCGCAAATATTACAAAAGGCTTATCCCATATAAAGAAGTGCCATGAAATACAAAATAATTCAAATGAATTCATGAACCACAAGTAGTTAATTAATTGTGGGTGATTAATTAACTTGTTGTGTTGGCATATTAAATGAGAGAGAGGAAGGTGGAAGGGTTCACATAATTAACGGAAGAGTTGGAAAAGAAAAAAAATGTAAGGGGGGTTTAAGGGGGGTTTCCAGGGAGATGGAGGGTTGGCACTCGTGTGGGACCCACCTCTCATATATCTTCACATGGGTAGTGAGGTGGTTGCGGGTTCCACCCTTAACTCTACTTTGTAGGATAAAACTACCCTAGATATAAATAAAATTGTAAACTACCAATTTTATTTATTTTATTCTATATTCCCAAATATTAACTTTCATCCCGCATAGAACACAACTATAGTAAAGGATCCCTTAAGAAATTACTGGCGCTGTCAGTTCATCGGTGCCCTCAAATTTCAATTCCGAGCACCGCTTCAAAAGTTAGAAAAACCCGCTCGTTCGTTCACTGAATGTACCCGAGCTAATCTTCAAAAAATGATTCCGGGCGCACCGGGCCTCAGAATCAGGTGCCATTAGAAGATACAGACTCATAAAATTACAAATAAATTAAGAAAAAAAATTCCCTTGAAATTTCTGGGTCTTTACATTCTTGATCTCCAAAGGATGAAATGTTTATTCTTAAGCATTAAAATATTTAATAGTGGGAAATATATCTCTAGAAAAAAAATAATTAATATAGGACTATCTCCCGATAGTACATCATGAACAAAAAATTTGTTAGAGGTATACGTAGAATAAATAGGAAGTTTACTTAATTGAAAATTAATCATAGAATAAACATAAATCACAACTCACCAATCATAATTAAAAAAACTACCATAAGCAAATAATCAAAACATAACAATAATAAAATTAAAATTAATGGGCTAACACAAATCAATAAATGAATAAAATGAGAATGATAATCTAAGAATTTATATTTAATGAACTTGATATAGAATCAAAAATAATCCAAAACTTCTTATTTATATATTTCCATAAAAATTCTTTTTCAATTGCATAACCACAATATTACCTAAGCTCAGTATGAATGAATTCTTTCCCCAAATAATAAGAACTTATCTGAAACCTTTAATATCATAGTAATTTGAATAAATTAATTGTAGTTATCTTCATAACATCCCATGTATAGAAATCAAAGGTAAATTTATTTCCTGATAGTTTGAAATAAATTGAGAAGAAATGATTTTGTATTCATTTTCATTAAAATTTCTAAAATGAGAGCATTTCTCAAAATATATCTACTTGTGATTAATTGATTTTATTCAATAGAAACCTAAAATTGATGATAAGGATTTTCAGAAAAACTCTAATATAAGTAAATGGACTATTATAATACATAATATAAAATTACATGAGTAAGATATTATAATAGGAAAGATGAAATTTACTGCAAAACATTCAAATAGCGGAGATAATATATGAGCTATAAGAAATCCTAAATTATAAAAGTAAAAAAGTAATAATATTATATTCAAAAATTATAATCATAATAATAGTGGATATAAGGATCATAAAATACTATATGTCAACTATAATAGTAATATCAAATTTACCATCAAAATTATATATATTACATAACTAATCATCCATGGATCACCTAATACTCATATTTTAAATATCAAATAAGATTAATATAAGATAAATATAATAATTACCATATAATATTCTTTTTTATGACACTCAGTTTCTTCTTAACTAGCTAGATCATGTAGAATCATCCCAAAAGTAGGGAATGATCCTAAATTTTGGTCATCAGAAAGAGATGTGATCTTGAATAGTGTATAAATTCCATAAATATTTTCTACTTGGGAACACAAGGTTTTCAATAGCAAAAAATATAGGTGAGAAATCTAACTATACATAGGAATTCATATATTATTCAAAATGAATATAACACGCCATCACCTATAAACACCCACAATATAAAAATCCATTTTAAATAAAAGAATATAATAAAATATCACCACCGACTCACTATATAAATTTCACAAATATAATAATTATTTTTTCATTAACAAAACTAGGGTTCCGACATCACGTGAACAATTATATCATGAACAGATTTTTTACCATAACAAATAGTCCTTTGAAATTATTTTTATGGTTCTAATTTATATATATCAATTTAAAAATAAAAATCATATGAAAATCATGTATTTATCAAAAATGATAATTAAACAAAAAATCATGCACGAAATTATTTTTTCTATAATTCGAAAATAATAATAATTTAGTTTTCAAATATAGTAAAAAAATTTTTAAATGGAATTTATTTGAATATGTTGAGTCAATTAATTAATGAAAAACTTGATTAACATATTAATATGAAAAAAGTTTGTGGCCTTAAAATATATGTAAAACAATTTCATACCTGATAAAAAAAATTATTACAAAAATTTATTCATTTCTAAAGGAACAATGGAAACTATTACTATAATTTAATGGTGTTCATTTCATATATTATAATTATTAAATCATTAATGGTTTTAAATTTTAAATTCTTTATATGGAGAATCATAAATATAATTTATGTCATTACACAATTTTTTAATTTGGGAAAAAATGTGCAGGAATTAATTTAAAATATTTTAGAAAACTATAAAATAATAATAAAACCCATGTCTCAAAATTATAATTCCATTGTTAAAGTCACATATATGAGATTCTAATAAAAAAATTTATCATCCACCATATTGACATCCCTCAAAAGTAATACACCCCTAACTTAGTTGTGTGACATAAGTTATACTATATTCACGATGACTTGGAGACATGTACTACATATTATATTCATCCAAATATGAAATAAATTTTGAAAAAAATATTGAAATCATTTTTTTAACATAAAAAAAATTTAATAATAAAATTTGAGGTTTATGTGTTACACATCTCCCAACTATATCATTTTTTCTCAAAAAACTCTCAGTTTAATTGTTTGATCGATGAATGGATGAGAATTATCTTCCTATATAATATCACAATTCCAAATATAGATAAATTAAAGAATATAAAATATAAAAAATTACATGATGTAATTATGATGAATTATATGAAAATCATAGTTACAACTCTAGAATACCATTAAAGAATAAAATAAAAAACAAGGAACCTCATTAAAAATATAGATAATGAGTACACAACTAGAAGCCAACATACTAATATAACAAAAACTATACATCCCATGGTCATATTATTTAAAATAATTTAGGAAAATATACTACCAATCAAATGGAGTATATGGGATAGGGAAACTAAATAATCAACTTTACCATTTTGTATCCATGCTTTTAGAAAGAGAAAGTTAAAAACATTTGATTGAAAGGAGATCATCCCATATAGAACCCTTGATTATTTATAATTTATATTACAAACTTATTTCTCAAAAAATTATTAAGTAGAAAATCATTGAATTGTAAATGAATCTGGATGATATATAGATTCCACACATGTTTCACTTATATGGTTTAAACAACACATGGTTTCGAATTTATCAGACTCCCTATTTAAATTGACGATAAATAAATTATATTTTTTGAAATTAGTGAGTATACTACTATATATATGATACATAAAATATTTTTGTGGTCTTGGATCATGTATTAGTGATTTAATACCATTGTGAATCTAAAAGAAGATTTGAATATGGTAGAGTAACTTTTTAAAGAAAATATGTAAATAGATTTTTGTAGCACTTATTTTTGACAACCTTTTGGGTTATTTTTCATGTTTAAGGAAGGGTGTGTTGTGTAACAAACTACATAAAATATATTATAAGATGTATGGAGGACTCTATCAAAGGGAAACCTGGATGATTTATTTTTCCAATAAAAAGATATAACTTAATTGAAATCAATCCACACTTGAAACATTGAACAGACACACGCTTATTTTTATGTAAGTAGAAAATAAGGATTATTATTGGAGATAATTTATAGTTCTATATAAATTTAGTTTTTAAATTGGAATTATTAGAAATTTATTTTCCATAATGAATGGAATTAACCGATGAATGAGAATGTGGATATTCCCAATCATCAAAACAATCATCCAATGGCTTCAGTAGTGAATGTCTTGACATCAGAAAATAAAAAATCCACAACAAGGGATTATTTCATGAAATTTTCTGTTATGGTTAAATGTTTCTATGAACAAACACTGTGTTTGGATAAGCATATAGGGAATTTAGAGGAGTACATGTGTTCATTGGAAGATTTATTTGACTATTTTTCAATGTAATAAGGGACAAAAATTGAGTAATCCAAACATAAAAACAATAATTAGATGGTAAATTTTTATAATAATATGATATGATAAATTATGTGATTTTAATATTTCAATTTTTTTCTCATAATATATGATATTCTGTATAATACATTACCATTGTATGGTACATGAATACGTTTGACACATTATTATAAGTGTTTCTTAATAATATGGGCATATCTTAAGATGAAGAAGTCTCAAAAGATAATGGATCCTCATTAGATATAAATAATTTAATATAACCGAGTTTTTATAACATATATACATGAGATAATGTGAGCACATTGGATATGTGATGTTAATATTATATTAAGTTTTTAGAATATTCTATATCATAATAAATGAGATCATAAGATGTTTTTAATACTTTATAGGAATAACATTCTTAAGATATATTCTAACATATAGTATGAATTATAATTAAATAAGATGATAATTTATATATAATATATAGGTTATTTAATATTATTATAATTTAAATATCCAGATGATATTATAGACAATAAATCATATATAATCTAATTGGAGATTGAGTCGAAATTCAGTGCTACAAGATTCAGTTCCTTGACCATGTCCCATGAACATGTGGATATTTTGTAAAGAATATAATCTATAGATTTTATAGTGGTTTAAATATGAATAATCATATTAAATATGACATGATTAAGATGAAATGAAAATTTTTATCATAAGATGATTTAAAAATTAATACATTTACTCAATTTGTATGACTTTTAATGATAATGAAAAATTAAACATCCTTTCAAAATTCAATGGTAATTCCATATTGAATATATAAATTATATATTTTTTATATTTACATGATATATGCATGAATATAAATCATTGATGTGTGAGAGTTTGTTTATTTATATTTTTTAGAGAACTTATTACTTCTTTCATGAAATCATTGTCCTTATGAAATGAAAAAGAATAAGAGAAATTGAATATAGGTGGACAAGTTCATTAAAAAGTTTTAGAATATATCCAAAAGTACATTATTTTCTCTATAATGATCATTGTTGGAGATCATAGTTCCAAAGATGAACAACATGCAAGGAATTAATGAGATAATGACTTAATTTATTCTATATTAAAAGATAGAAGGAAATGACCAATTTAATGAATGAGTTTCTGCGATTCATGTTTAAAAACCCCATTGGGATAATTAATTTTAAATAAAAAGATAAAAAATAGATATTTTCATATAAACATTTTGGAGATAAGATTCAGCCATACTCAATTTCTTATGTTAGAGGATCATGATCTTTAAATTCAATAAAAAATGTTTTGGAGTGTGATTTGATAGCTAAAGACTATAATCCATTTAGTTTTTTATTGTGAACATAATTAGACAAAGACTCAGAATCATGAGATAATGGTTATTATAATTTATCCAATAAAAGTGTTCAATTTAAAATACAATAATTTCTTTAAATAACAGGATCCTAAATTCTCCACAACATTTCTATGGGATCTCACTAAGCTTGTTAGTTATATGGGGTATAAGAGACAACTATGTTCCCCTATGAATTATTAAAAAAATTGTAATAGAAGAAAAAATAAAATCAATCCAAAAAATTAAATAGTTAAACCAATATTTGATGTTAATTAAATTAATTAGATATGAACCAAAATCATCCATATCTATTGTCATAATTCCTGGAGTTATGTGATGTTTTCATAATGGGATTTTCTACATTTGGAAGAGATGTGACCCTGACATATATTGAAACGCTGAATCGAAAATAGGACGGTTTGGACATAAATAAAATTCTTTTATATATATCTTATATTTTAAACAATAACTAGGAATCCTATATATTCTCAGCAGAGGTAAGAGAATATTGGAATAATATTTGAAGAAAAATTTAAGATTAGGGGAAACAAATTAGACATAGAGTTGAATGTTTAAAGAAATGTAAATGACTAATGATGGTACTATATATGAGGGTTGACTTTGTTTTTTAGACACATTATAGCATTTGGAGAAAATAAAAATGATTTAAAAATGTTAAATTTTATGAAAATGTATTTACTTATATATTCTATAAAAAAATATCAGTTCTAGAGTATAAAAGAGTAATTTACATTGATGGGTTTTATTACACTCTCCTAAATTATGAAACGAGGATGAAAAACATGTAAAAAGTAATCATAATATGGATATAGACTTTAAATTCGTAAAATAATAGATAATAAGGAAATTGAAGTGGAAATTGATTCATGTTATTTATGTGAATATGAAATATGTAAGGACTATAAAAAATAAATAGACATTATCTCTATAAAAATAACAAGTGGGGTAGGAAAAACAATGAAATTATTCAAATTAAATAATTTAATAATGAAGGAATTAGTAAATTTTCTATTAACAATGCATAAAATATATTACATGAATTAATGTGTTGTGTTGATAAAGAATAATTTTTCTAAATTAAATCTAAAAAGTTATGTTTTTTTATTCTAAGTGAATGAAGAAGACTAAAAATAATTTTATGAGTAATTTTATGGGAAATGAAGATATAAAATTATGAAAATACTGAATTGGTTATGATGTATATATCTCTCAAAACATCAAAACATCATTTCTCATATACAAATAAAATTACTTATTTATGTTGGTAAGTGGAGGCAAAATGAACTGGACACAGTAAATACATACCAATAAAATAATTTATAGTCTTCTATGAATAAATTTATGCTCAATAAGATATTAAATATTTTATAAAAGGAGAAAATAGGTAAATATGTATTCCATAATTATCCCATCATATATATATATAATTTAATAGGTAAATTTTAAGTGGAAGATAACATATTGGATGTTATAAATGAAAAAACGTATTCAAAATTAGAAGATACAAATGATGGAAATCTTAGTGTGCTAATGCTTGAAGACCTATTAACTCAATAATGAAATGTCATGAATAATACGTGAGGATTAATGATTATCCATCCAAATCAGTCAAGAATTCTATTCCTCAGAAGAATATTCCATTTTTCATCATTTCTATCATGAGAATAAATTTTATTGATCAGTCTGTATTAATCTAGAAAATCGTACTAGATGATATTGTAATAAAGTAAGTCATAAATTTTTTCACCAATAATATGGAAAATATAGGTGATTTTCTAATGGAATAACTTTAATTAATAATTTAATACCATTGGCATAGCACACTTAGTAGAAATATAGTTTTTAATATAGAGACTCACAAAAAAAAATTACAAGATCATACTCTATAGGTTAATATTTGGGTTCTTGAACATTTGGAAAAAAAATTAAAAGATTCATGTAAAACATGGATCTCTATTGGATAAATAAAAAGGGTTATCGTTTCATATAGATGAGAATAAGAAATTTATTGAGATGAATAAACAATAATAAAGTCCAAAAATTGTATATAATTAATCACAATGAAAAACATCGTAGGTTTTTGGAATAAATAAGTATCAATGTAATGAAAATGATTCTAAACATTATGGTCAAATAAACTTTTGTGAAATTATAAAAGGTAAAAAAGTATAAATAATTTTGGATGATAATGAGAGGTATGATAATTAATAGGAAGTAATTCTGGAGTTCATATAATCTATGTTTGATTTTTAGGCATACCATCTATGATATTAATTATTCTGTTATTATTCTATATCCATGGGAAGATATTCTTAAAAGGCATTTTTTTAATAATGAATATTCATTTATATATCATTATATATTTTACCAAATAAATTTTACAACATATAAGAGCTCCTCGGGTGGAAAATCTAGAAGAACGTAAGGTCCTTTTAGAGAAGAAATTGACTTCCTTTTATACTATCATTTGGGAGTAACAGAACCAATCCTTATTCTTTTATATACAAGTTTTAGTAACCTGTTTAGAATATTTTGGTGTTATGAAAATTGGGGAAAATAACGAGTTATTGAAAACACCATATTACTAGTGGAATATATGGATACCAGAGAATATTTATACTTCCATGGTAAAGTAAAATGACTTGAATCATTGAGGATGAACTGATATTAAGGGGATCAACTAATTCTATGATATTTCATATAATTTATATTTATCAAAAAACACTTAAAAAATAATTCAATGTATGAGAATCACAATTTTTTCACATATATTTATTGTATCAATCATTGTTGTGAAGGGAGAGTGTTGGTTGGGGAATAATAAGATAATTTGATAGAAATGTATCCTTGAAGGGAATTTGTTTGATTTTTGTGATTGACCTGAGTATGAGTTTATGAATTAATGAAAAATATATTTTTAAATCCCCATAATTGCAGAATTTTGAAATGTTATCACTTTAGAAATGTTAATAGAATACCATTTCTACCTTGGTGAAATATCGATTTTTTACACCAGGATATACTGTATAGACATAGTGTTGACTAACTAAAGATTAATATAATGAAAAAATTGGTATTTTAATTTTTAAAAAATATAGATTGGAAATAATTGAAGAAACATTATATGATTAGATGTTCGAGTATATTTCTGAAATCACCTCTATATTATTTTGTCTTTATTATCAATAAGGGTATTGTGTGAAATAATAACACATATTGACATTAGTATATTTTTATAGTTTTTGTAAAAAATCCAATAGTGGTGATTGAAAAAACCAAATATAATGTAATTATATATCAATTATCATGGATACTACTATAAGAATAAAAAAAACCAATTTTCTCATATAGTATAAGGGCAGATGTGTGAGCTACCTTTGTTGTTAATGGTAAATGAAAAATAAAGAGGAAAAATAAATATAATAAAGAAAATTTTATAATTGTTTCTTGATCAATTTTTTTTATGATGAAATATAATGTTCTTGTAGTTTAATTAATGTTTAAATTAAGATATTACTATATAAAAATGTTTAGTTGAATTTTCAATAAGGGGTTCAATTGAATATCATTAAGAATATCTCATTTATAGAGAAGGTATAAGTTATAGTGATGATTATCCATTCATGAAGCACGAACCATGGGCATAGTTGTATTAGTATTAGGAGAACCATTGCATGATAATTTTATTTTCTTTTGAATTCATGAGAAATTATGAATTAATGTTTTGGTTATTCTAAATTATTTAATTAATGTATATAATTCATAAGTGAAGAAACATTTAACATATTCCTTTCATCATGTAAAATTTTCACTGACATTATAACTATAGTTATTGACTTAGAATATGTAAAAATCATCAATATAATTGCCATTACCAACTTTTTAAGAGAAGGGATCTAGTTCAAAAATAAAAACATTTATTTCAAAACCATATCAAGGGACATCAGAGGAGCACCATTATACCCCATATATGTAACATGATACATTAAAATATACAAATATAATTTTTTATAATAGTTATAACATTTTATGTGTAGGTCATATTCAAATCATGAAAATTTAAAATCATTATGAATGTTGGTCATAGAGATATCAGTATCATATTTATGAAGATATGAGTTTTAATATGATAACATTGCTTCATATGAAACTTACCATTGACAGATTAAATATAACATTATATTTTTTTTATATTGGACATCACATTTGATATGGAACAATCATATGATATGAGTTCCACATAATACGTCAATGGTTTTTAAAAAGTGTGTTTTCATAAGATAAATCATCAAAAGTTGATGTGATCATGTTAGATAGGTTAATAATTAAGATAATATATTTTAGAAGATATGATTTATATTATAAAATTCATAAAAATATTATGATTCAAGATAAATAATAAACTCAGATAAAAATAACTTAATATGTAGTTCTGAACTAAATTCTTTACCATATGTTGTAATTACCTATCATAATTTCATGAAAAAATATATAATTTCAAAATAATTTATCTTTTCAATTTTATTGAGGTCCAATGATGATCTGATATATTAAAAAATAGTGGAAGAAAATTAATAGAAAATATGGTCATTTTTTAAATGTTAAAATGGTGGCCATGTATCTATTATAATTATTTTTTCATGATAATTCAGTAGCGAATATACTACTTTTGTTGATATAAATTTGCATATCTAATATAGAAATATAATTTTATTAATATTTATATGAAATTATATAAATATAATTCATTAATGAATGAAGCTTTAGTCACTATGAATGATTGATATTTATACTTTGATAACACCAACTACTATCAAATGAGTATTTATGATTATGTTTGGTACTTCTGTATGAGTTATCGGATAATTCAAGCTAACATTTGTTATCAATCTTATGAATTATTTAATATTGATAATATAGTTCATTTAGATAATGATGTGTTATAGTGATGAAGTCCAATGATAATATTTCAAAATAGGAATTGAGCATAATGAAAATCAGTAAATAAGACCAATATGTTTCTATATTAAGTGAACGATTTCAAATACGAATTCATTTGTGGGTTTTTGGAGTACCTTAATAGAAATATCAAGAGATACTATGAAGAACCCTTCAGTGTGTAGTTAAAATATTTTCAAGTGTTAGCTTTATCTGATGGGATTTAAAAATAATGAACCTATTAGGGGAAGGCCACTATAATAACTAGAGGCTGGTAAATTATAGAGGGTTTTTAGAGGTATATTGTATATTTAATAAGTTTTTTATGGTTTATAATCTAGTTCTATCAACTCATCATAAACATAGGAATGATTTGGCATTCATGGACTATCATATTTAATCACTTATGCCCAGGCGTTTATTTACTACATCGTAGAAGTATTAAAGATATTAATAACAAATATAGGTACATAGAATAACTAGTTTCATAGGATAAATTAAAATAGGGTAAAAATTTTTTACAAAGGGATAATTGAGTCTACCCTCTCCATATCAGGGATCCCATCAAGCATGTGAAATATTAAAACTAGTTAAGAGGTTCATTAATTTTTTATTCAAAAGTATTATTATAAGGTCCCTCTATGAAAGGTATCAATTATTTTCTAAAAAATAAATAGTAGTGTAAAATATAATATTTATTAATGGAACACATAGAAAAAACTAATTATAAGAGAAAAAATATAAATTAGAACCCCTCAATCATCTTCTAAATCATTATTATACACATTAATAAAAGGCATAACTAGTTACAACACTTTTATGAATTGATAATTTACAGAAAAATATAGATAAAAAATTATAATTTCTATTGATGGACTTATGAGAAACCTACCAAAATCTCCTTAAATTATAGGTAATTTAAATGTAATAGTGTACGGTGTAGTTAACATTAGAAGAATTTGATATGAGGAATCATAATGGCCATAGGATTCTCATGATAATTTAGTTAAACATAACATATATCACCTTAAATATTTTATAACATACATAAAATCATATTTGAATGGTATAATATTCAAATAATTTTTTTATCTCACCAAACTGGAATCCAATTTGACAGCATAAGTGACTCCCTATACAATAGAGGCTTTTCTAAATGAGGAAACATTCATAAAATGATAATATTGATTACATTTTCTAAATCATAGGGCCTATAAATGGTCATCTTAAACTTTTTAATGTATATAGTGTATTGGTTCATAGAAATTAAATGATTACTAATATATTAACTGATCACCGTACTGAAAGATATGAAATTATTTTTCCAAATTGGCCCCAATGATTTCTATATTGTATTACTAAATGAACAGTTCCATGAAACCATTAAATGAATAGTATTTTATTGGTTAGTGTAAATAATATATTTATTCCACATAAAAATAAAATAATTATGTAAAAATGTGTAATAAATAATATTTTTTGGATCAAGTAGTATAATAAGGTTCAAAATCTTATCAATATCTCACAATAACTATTACACAATATGTAAATCAGACTCCCCAAGGAATAGTAGAGGAATAAAGTTCTAAAAGTAACAGATATAATTTATATTTTGATTAACTTGAGGGTTCATAGGCTGATAATCACATTCTAATCCATCTAGAGAATCTATATTGACTTCTTGTGGTGTATTCCAAAAAATGATGATTTTGAAAGACTATAAAAATAATTTTGATGTTTCCAACATAATTAAACAAATATAAAGCAATGAGTATATGAAAAATATAAATAAAAAACCCTATTTTATTCCTTTGAAATTATTATATTACCCATATCAATTTAAAACATTAGTAAATTTTTTTTGGGCATATATAATCACATTAATCCCATTTTTTAAAATCATTTATAAACCTATAACATTATATATCTAAAAAAATTTGAAGAATATTTACCAAAGAAATTAAATTTTTTACACAACCCTATTTACCATATAACCACATAGAATTAATGAATATAAATATATATACAATTTAAAAAATTTCATATATGGTTTTGGTAGTTATAAAATTTTTCTCCTTCAAATTAAATAACAGAAATTATTTTGGAATGGAAAAATAAATTTTTGAAAGCCCCATAACACCAGTAATCTATAGAAAACACATAAATTCATATTAAATAAAAAATATAAAACAATTATTTAAATTTGACAAAAAAATGATCAAATATAATATTATTTTGATATTTTAATAACTAGACATGGTTTGGAGGCGTAATCTAGGAACTCATACACTAATTGTGTGATTTCCACCAGAAACAACATGATTCAGTCTCCTTCGTCTACCCATAGACATCTAATAAATTTAAGGATATTTTTTTTCAATTGTTATCCTCCAATTTACACTAAATAAATTGTTTGATTCTCAAAATAATTTACAAATATTGGATAATATACACAAATAATCAATTAAACAAATAAATTCTCCAAATTTTGAGTTTATTCATGAATAGAGATACAATTAGTGACACACACATAGTGGAAAAAATAATAACTATTGGATTAATATGAAATTTATATCAAGGGACTCATATATATAAATCATACTCATAAATTCATTGATTTTATCTATTAAGGCACCCTAAATAAAATGAAATCTATAATTAAATTTTATCATAAACTAACTAATTATACCCTTTATTTGGGTACCCCAACCATGACATAACATGACTTAATAAATGATAAAGTACACCATGAGTTGTGAAATGTTATCTATGAATGAAAACATTCTTTTTGAAAACTATTTCACATGATAAAATACAAATAAAATAGGAATACAAAAATAATATTAGGAAAGAACACTACATATATACTGAATGGCCTTATAGATGAAATTAGTATTTACCATTATAATAAAAAACAAAAATGTATTAAAAATAAAATATATCCCTGCTATCACTAATATAACTATATAAAAACAATGAGATTATATTAATATGTCATGAAAAAAAATCAAATACTCTTGATACAACTCTATGTGTGTATTTATGGTCGTTGGTTTTAAATTAATTAAGGATGATTCGTTGATGTCAATTTGCTAAAGGATCTATTAAAGAAGGTTTGAATGTTAGAAATCTAGTTTTCTGTTGAACTTGAAGAACTGTTTGAATGATTTTAAGACTTCCATGTAGGTGTTAGATGATGGTCGAACTAAATATTGATAAGGACGATTTCATGAGAAAATTTTATGTAGAGATAATTGAGAAGAAGTAAATTCGTTAATACTTAATAAATGCTGAAGAATATGGGGATAATATTGAATTTTCTCATAATTTATGTTAACCCAATTTATTTGGACTTTAATATAAAATTAGTCTAACCTCAAAAATGATAGGGGAGTAGCTCAACCACTCATATTGGAGTAGAGCTCACAATATAGGATCTGACCATATTGTTATTCAATAGGTAGAAGATCCAAAATCGGTAGATATGAAGATATGAATATCATGAACTATTAATGAATAATATTTCTGGAAGATCCTTTGAGTTGGGTGGCATGATGAAGATTGATATGGTTCCAATAGTGGATAAGGATAATCACCACATCTGATATATAAATACATGAGTTATTACTAAGAGACATCTAGAAAAATGAAATCCAACAGGGTATCAATGAGGTGTTAATAATATTACATCGTTAAGACATTACACATAAAATTTTAACCATATGATTTATCTGCACCATTCGATCAAATATTTGTTTTATCTCTAAACTCGAAACTAAAATCCTTTCTTGTGCAAGTAGACTCATTTGAACAGAATGATATTAAACTTCATCATTTGAACAAGACACCATGATCCGGCCATAAATCAATTTATTTTTCAAGGGGAACGTGGATAAAAATTTAAATTTAATGGTAGAATATTTGAATTATTACTCCATCTATATGAGAATTGGTGACATGACGATTTGTCCATCAACAAAAATCATTCATATGAAGAAGTGAATGTGTTCTGTGATAACGAATCTTTGTTAACTACATTAATATTATTTGAGAAATCCAGGCATGTTACATATGTTTGGGTGTATAAATTCTATGATTATATGAATATTTTCTAGATAATCCTTGAGTGAAGAAAAAGTTGCTCTGAGTTATGGGAAACAACATTTAAAGACCTGAACTCTAGTAACCGAGAGAATCAGACTAATTTTTTACATTCTCATAGATATAATGTCAAAAATCATAGTAGAATGATCATTTTAGATATTTTGGAGAACTATATACATACAAGATTCCTATTTTACATTGTTATTTAAAAATATATAATTATATACAATAAATACAGATGAACAAGTACCTTAAAAACTCATTGAAAAATATCTTCTTCACATCTTCAGTAATTTAAACAAAATAAGGGAGACTTCAAATTCTCATTAAGGGTTACATACTAATGAAGAAATCATGAATAAAAATCAATAACCAAAATGTAATGGTAAACAACTGAACACCCATTTCATTTAAATATCTTTATTTCATGAATTTATAAGGTTTAATAAGTATGTAAAAATAAATAATGGAGACATATGAATTTTTTTAAAACAATTATGAGATTAAAATATATCTAGAGATAATATCATTGTGAAAATATCATGGATAATAAAAATAAATTAATTATAAATGAAATAAATGCTTAATTATTCTATTCCATTTCTTAGGAATATTACACTATTACTCTCATGTTCTATCATAATGAAAATTTTAAAACTAATGGATGAAAACCTCAATTATTTGGTCAAATCATTTTCAATATGAGATAAATCAATATATTGATGTGATATCTATAACCATGAACCATGCACATATTAATTCAAAAATAATTCTTAAAATAATTTATAATCAATATAATTTATATATAATTAGCCTTATAATAAAATATCTAAATATCGAAAAGGATACTTATTTATCAAAATTTCCCTAGTTAATCAACCAAATATAAAAATATAACTATATATCGAAAAGGTATATGGATTAAGAAATAATATTATCTAATATACAAGTATATTTATATTTAGGATAAATTTAATTTGAAATGGAAGTTATTACAAATAAATGATTATTTAAAGGGATATTTAACAAATCACAAGTGAAAGAGAAAATACAAAATAATTTTTAGAACTTGCTAATTTTCAGGTAAAATCCCCATAGATGAATCAAATAAAATAGATATAGGAAATATAAGGAATTAAAAATTAATTAGGATATTACATGTAATGGGTTATTAAATAAACCATACTAGAGAAAATGTTTTAATAACATTAAAAAATTACTCAATGATGGGAAATTGTGATAAATTACATTACATTATGTTTTTTAGTGAACCAAGATATAACTATTTATATAATGGTTTTATGAATGTTTTTACTTTTCAATTGAACCATATAATATTTATAATATCATATATTATTCTTCTATAAACGTTTACCACCCATTATTTAATAATATTTCATTATTTTTATTTTTTCATGTGTTAATAGCCATGTTTTTTCCATCATGTTTGTTAAAAATTACCATGTTGTTTTTAATATTATATTTTTCCATCATGATAATAATAACAATCATGGAATAATTATCATAATTATATAAAAATTTTACTTTTATGTACAGTTAAGAAATATTTTTTTAGAAATGAAGTGTGATATGATCAGGGATGTGGTATGCCCTATATATGTATGAGTAACGTTCTCATTTCCAATTATCATGATGATAAGTAGGTAAGTAATATATTATCATTAATACTTTAATAAATTATCATATATAGCTGATTATTTCATTAAATATACTTATATATATCATTCATGGGGTGTGGTGATAAAATGAGAGTTACATAGTTTTGTGAAGACGGATGTCCACTCTTATATGAATGACGATAGCATCCTTCATCGATTGAAAAGGTTATATAGAAACTGATATATACTATATTTTAACAATGAAATATATTTCAATAATGTAATAATTATTTCTTCTATAATAAATATAGTTATTATCATTATCCCTATAATTTTATATGTTACTCATAGATGAATTATCATTCACATCCCTTTATTAGGCTCTACTCCACCATTCACACGAGAGACGTTATCGTATCTTTTATAGAATAGAATGTAAAAATGTATATATGATACTGGGAATTTAAAGGATTAATAATTTTTTAAATATAATATATATTCTTTAGATCGAACATCATACACATCTTCGAGAAGTGGTTTTAAAAAAATGAATTGCATAAGGTTGTGGGGTAGTAGTCTTATAAGGACCCAACCTTAAAAATTACATAATCTTGAATTAAATGAATAATTAACATTGAGGATATTCTTAGGTTAATAGTTTTAGATAATTAGGACATAACTATTACATATAAACTTGAAAATCACATGTAGATAGTACAACCCAGTATCCGCTTTTTTTTAAAAAAAATACTCTTAAAAAGAAACTTTTCTATTTCCATGTTTTAGACAGCAAGACTTCTCCTTGATCCCATCATTGACCCTATTCATCTTTTTGTCCTGTGGATAACATTTCAAATACTTAAGATAAGTCAGGGTTATACAATAAGTAAAGGAAACATTAACCCATCAATAAATAAAAATCAATGAAACCAATACTTTTCAATCATAACTTAACTTAAGAAATTATAAGATTTATGAATAACTCACAGAAATCATAAATCATAAAGGTAACTTATGGAATTCATAACATAATTACATTGTAGCTATCCCAGATATATAGGGAGTCACATTTGGAATACACATCACAGTATATTACTTAAATCTCTTAGGAGAAACATGAACGTTTACCTCCGTCTCGTTAACCAATTCATTGGAGAGCTATCTCGGGATCACCCACCCTTGGTTTATCATAGAACCACCTGTATATATAAAAAATTCCCAATAACCATAACATATTCATAACACATAAAACCATAATAAAGAAAACATAACATTTCCACATTGTAATCACAATATATCTTTTCAATATATTGAAAAAATAAATGCTTTTCAAACCATTTTGAAAACCATTTAGAACATTTAATAAAAAAAATTTGATTCAAAGGGTTCCACACCACTTTGAAGATTTTAAATGAATTATCATTTTAAAAAATTAAGGTCTATATAAATAAATCCTTAAATTTTTTTAAAACATTGACTTTAATGATAAAGATTTAAAAGAATAAATCTTTAAAACATTTAAAATGTTATTTCAGTTAATGAGTTTTTAACAAAATGAGAGTCTCTTGAATAAAAATAATTGAAAATATCATTGAATCAGAACACAATAATATCATGAGAATAAATGGATTAATGATATAATATTCCAACGAACAGTATATACACCATATAATTGTGAATTGGTGCATAACAACAATGAAGTCTTAACGTAATGTAAATTGAGACGAAATCCACTATAGAAACTATATCCTTAGATTAAGGATAAATAAATTACATAATAATGTGTAAAAAATATAGATACACTCAATATTGTTGGTTATTATGTGTAAATAAATCATAGAACATTCACACATTTTCTTTTTTTTAAAAAACCAATGACTTGGATGTTTAACTCAATGAATGGAAATTGAGTTAAAATTACTCTTATGAAGTTCATATCGATGACTTGGGAATTTATAAATGGAGTGATTATGTGTATCAAAAGTATATCCACACAAAGGGGAGTGGAAATTAAAACATAAATAAATAAATAATAATTCCACACATAATCATAGCATGACATAATTAAGAATTAGAAGATTAACCCAAGGAATGGAAATTGGGTTAAAAAGTCCCCTTTACCGATTTAGTAACCTACAAAACATACACCCCATTAATAAAGGAAGATGTAAATACTAATTAATGAAATTATATTACACAAAGAATACAATCATGGGTTGTGCATACACCAGAAAAAAGGAAAATATCGTTAATATAACAAGAATATCACGGGAATAAAAAGTGAGATGAAAACTCCTTACCGCGGTGTAATCAATCGAGTCGAATGATGAAAAGTTAATAACCATTAAATGAATCAAAAAATACCATGAATATAAGAAGAATCATGATAATATATATCAAATTACCGTACACAATAAACAACATGCAATAAATTAGTGGAAAACAATGGAAATCTCATAGAATTAAAAGTGAGAAAAGAAATCCCTTACATCGTGTGTGGCTTGACTCGATCACTCTTTAATCTCCTAAATAACAAACTAAAGTTAATTTATACTTACATTATAACCTTTTTCAATTTTATTATTCCTTTTATATCACTTATTAACATGTTATAAACATTATGTAATCATTTAAGTTAATGACATTCGTTTTGTCGATATTTGGTACTTGAGTAAAAAATGAACACCTGATATTTATATGTTGTCCCTGTGGTAAATATTCCATTATATCCAGAATTATATTCATTATTTAGATATCATATATATCATATATTTCTAGTATATATATATAAATATATATATTTATAATAGTTCATATCATTTGAAGGTAATAAATGAAATGCACCGTTCATGGAGACGGTAAGTCGTACGTACGCATGAACGCTACATTCATTTCTATTTATTATTTTTTTCACGGAATTAAAACATAATGATACATAGTTATATTATAATTCCATTATAATATCATATATAATATCATTAACTCTATCCTTTATATATCCCACATATAGCATTAATGAGTCATATCACTTTGAGGGGGCATTAGTCTGCACTTCCTTAAATGAAATTATCGCGTTTATCCATTATGGGAAACCTAAAGGTAAAATATAAATGTTAAACACATAAGTATAAAGGTAATATAAATTTAATATATATCATACATAAATACAGTTCCTTCTTAATGGTAACCATGAGAGGTGGTAGGAGATAATCGAATAATAATATTTTCGTGAGGTGTTAGTTTTCCATCCACAGAAACAGTATGTTCCTCACCCATTAGATGGAGGTGTGTGTAAGGGTAGTTTGAATACATCTCATAAAAACATCCTGGATTAATCAGGACACTGTTGTTTTTATAAAATAAAGTAATAAAAAGATTTTAGGGGTTGGAGAAGTAAAATAAAAGAAAAGAAGTTAAGAGAAAATGTTACCTTTAATTTGGGTAACTCCCTTTGGTTTGAACTAGAAGGGTTTTTTGAAGTGCCTTATCCCTAAGTTAAGGCTTCTAGGAGGATTATAGGTATGTAGGGAACTTAATTGGGTAGAGGTTTGATGATCTAATAGGCTTGAGATGTGTGAGGAAATGGTTAGAAGTTGTCCTTATTTATAAGAGAGAGGAGGAGCTCTTTAGAAAGCGTGGAAACATTATTTTATTATAAACATATCTTCAGTTTCAAATTGTCCAAAACACATTAAAGTAGAAGACAAAAAAACTCATATTAAAAAGAAAATAATAAAATAATAATTGGATAGGTTTGGATATTATTTTAGTCATTATAATCTTATTTATTTAAATCATTTATTAATGAGGTAAATACTGCATCACTATTGTGTCAGAATTAAATTAATTTATTAGATGTCTAAAAATTATAAAACAAATAACCTAATGTAGGATTTTTTTCATAAATGAATATTTATAATCTAAAATATTACTTATATAACACCATATAAAAATTAATTTACCAAAAGATATTTGTTTATGTCATTTTTTCCTTTATATTAAAATATTTAATCTAAAGTGTCAATATCACACCCAAGTGGCTGCATGGGGTTCCAAAATCGACCCAAGGATGCCCTTGGTCGACCATGAGTCATACAATAAGGTTATGACTAGTGTTGAGGTAATTTGGAAAAATTATAATAATATTTTTACCTTGAATTACCCTATTTAACTTTAACCACGGTAAATAAAAGTCAACAGATACTATTCACCAAAAATTATTTTAATCTTATTGAACGACATTATACTTCTTGATATTAACCATGTCTCTTGGATTTTTGAAATTCAACTCATATAAGCGGTAAAATTTAATTCAAATGAAAATGTCAGTTTTTTAACTACTACTAAGTGGTTTCACTATTCATCAAAAATTGAAGTTTTTCAGAAAAATACCAAAACCTCAGCCAAAGCTATATTTTATATTCCAAATTCAAAAATGGTGTCTATTTTACCAAATTAAAAACATATATTCTGCATTAAATAATTTAAAATTAATTCCCGTTGTTAAAACAAATAGCGTGTTTTTACAAAGCAATAACTATCCAATGATTGACATTTGTTTATGTCCAATTTCAAAGTGAAATTAATTCCAATGACCAAAATTGGATTAAATGGTAAAAATATATTATAATTATACCTTAAAACCAATAAAAAGATAATATATGCATTTAAATAAATTATATTAAAAGGTAGTTTTGAATTAAAATACAACATGTTTCACTTTTCATTAAAAATTACGTTTTATTAGAAAAATACCAAAAATTTCATCCAATTTTTTTTTGATGTTCCTATTATAAAGAAGAATTTTATTTGGTCAAATAGAACATATAAAAGTTACCAAAACAATATTTAAAGAGGGTTCTCCATTAAAAGGAGGTAAATCGATCTTTTAATGTAAATTATGCTTAAAATTAGATTCATTCACATTTTAAGCCTCTAACTTTTATTAGATAGATGTAAATACATTTAAAAAACATGTATGATCATATTTTAGTTAGTTTTTTTCATTCCCTCCAATAGAATGGATAGGAGTTTACTACCATTTAAAATAATAATATTATTTTATTAGTGTGCAATATATGATTTCAAAGAAACCAGTTGTTGCGTAACAGGTACGAAATCAAACATTGCAACCCCTTTAGAGTATTATTAAAATTTAATTTTAAAAATATAAATAAATATGAAAAAGGGAATGTTCTCTATTTACTTGGGATGTTACATCCTTCCCCCCTTTTGGAAATTGCATCCTCGCAATTTTAAAAATGGGCTTTGAAACTTCATTATAAGTCCCACATTGAAAAAGAGACAGTAAAATCTGTCACTTTAAAAGAAAAAAAGAGAGGTACAAAGGTCACCTGGGATAACCCCTACTAGGATTATATCGAGGAAAACATGGATATAGAAGAGAAAAAACGGTCATGTTGTAATGTAGAGTGATAAAAAACATTATTAGGAGAATGTTAACCTCCAGAAAATCACAAACTTATGACGTGTTAAACGGTCATTGATTACTTAGTAGGAAAAGAAATCCAAATTTTTTTTTAATTTCCTTTTCATAATTTTTAGGAATTAATTTACTACATAGAATAAGAACATAAGGAAATATAAATACCTTCATGTTGAGTGTTAAAATTCAATATGTTTCTACCAAAAACTTCTCTCCATGCAATGAGCATTGAAAAATACTTGGTCACATCAAAATCACAAGAATCATCTTCTAGAGAATCACATAATCTAGAAAATAAGAACTACATATTTCCCATGTCTTTAGACATCAACTAAAACCAAAATGGTTAGTGAGATATCAGATAATACCAAAAAATGACAATCTTTTAAAAAAAGGAAAACTACTCTTAATCTCCAAAATTTGTCAAACAAATCCCAAAGATCAACAAAGACCATTCAATAAACAACTGTCGATAAAATTATTCAAATTTACCCAAACTAAGATTGAAACCCAAAATTCATAAAGATTTTATCACATAATCTTATATGATAAATATTAACATTTATCTCCAAATAACATCTAATACTCTTAATGTCTCATACTATAGTGTAATTAACAAAATCACATACTTTTTATGATAGGTTAATAATATCCATAGATAAACCAAAAAATAAACTTAATATTGATTCAAAAAAGCATCTAACTAATAATAATTAGTCATACTAGCTAGGGAATTCACGTAGTCCAATAGTAGGCGATAAATCTCAGTCGCACTTTGTTTGTGGGTTCGATTCCCACAACATTGTCCGACGCGACGGGTTGTCACACGGTCTGCATGTTATCCTTTTTCAAAAACAATATTATTTTATAACTTTCCCAAAAAGAGATAAATTCATCAAAATTAACCTTAACATATTTTTACCATAATGTTTATCTAGTAACTTTCATTTTTCATCCCAAAAATGTATTAACCTATAATTTCCTCAAATTCAAGGATCATATAAACCCAAATGGTTCGTTATAACGATAAACACAAAATAAAAGATAATTATTCCTTGTATAAAATTTTTATATATCAAACTTCTGGGTTACACATACTATAAAAAGTCTTCTAATGTAATCCCTTCATCAAAAGAGCCTTAATACTTTTAAGCTTTTCACCATCCTAAAATCTACCCTAACTCTTGAATTCCTTATATGTTGACTTATTAATCATTCAAAATTATTTAGGATCCATTAAACAATTTCTACCAACTTATTATGAAATACTTATTTCCTACATACAAAAATCATGAATCATATCATATGATTCAATAATATCAAAACATATGTTAAGAATTAATCCACACCTTTCATTTGTCATTTTCAGTTTCTTCATCCTCAATCAGAATGGAATTAGGTTTTGGTAAACATATATTCGTATGATCCAAGTTATCCCATTCCCAAAACTTCTTCATAGGACATCCGTTTGTATAATGACCATGAACAACACATTTAAATCATTCAATTTATCCCTTAGAAAGAACTTATTTCCCTTTCCTAGAGTCAACTGGATGCTTCCTTTTTCCATGGACGGTTCTTGGTTTATGACCTTCATTTCGATATCTATAGCATCTTCCCATCCCTTTGAAACATTTTTACATGTGTTTCTGTACACATCCTTTACACATATGTTTTTGAATATACTTAACTTTATGATTATTACCTGAACTTCTGTGGGGATTTTTTTCTCGCATATTTGATGCCGTATAATAATAACCAAGGTTCATGTGGTCAATCATGATGCCAGATAATTTGTTGAGAATAACCACAAGAGTTCTCATCACAGCTCCCATTTCATTCAATTTCTTATTCCGAAAACCGTCATAGTTTTCTTTACATTCACTATTACTTTGGTGAATGCTAGATCCAGCCATTTACTAAAACCAAAATGGGCCGTGTGATTATATCAGTAAAATCATCATATAATATATTATGAGGAGGGGAAAAATTAAGATATACTTATTCAAGTTATCTTAAACTCATTTACTTTATCAAAAAAAACTATGACTCTTTCTAAAATCCTAACCATTATGGTTTTGTAACTTGTTCTTAATGAATACCATAACCTCTAATGTTTTCTAAACCGACCTCTGATACCAATTATAAGGACCTGACCTTAAAAATTACATAATACTGAATTTAATTAATAATTCACATTTAGGATCTTTTCAGGTTTAGAGTTTTAGAGAATTAGGCCATAAATATTACATATCAACTTGAAAATTACATATAGACACTACTATTTAGTTTTCGTTTTTTTAAAATAAAAAAAAATCTTTAAAAGAAACATGTCTAGTTCCATGTTTTAGACTGAAAAACTTCTCTTTGATCCCATACTTGACCCTATTGATCATTAATTCCTTTGGAAAACATTTCAAATACTTAGGATGAGCATAAAAAGCTCAGTAAGGGTTATAAAATTAGGAAAGGAAACATTAACCCATCAATAAATACAAATCAATGAAACCAATACTTTTTAATCAAAACATACCTTACAAAATTATAAGATTTATGAATAACACACTGAAATCATAAATCATAAAGGTAACTTATGGAATAAATAATATATTTCCATTGTAGCTATCCCAACTATATAGGGAGTCACATTTGGAATACCCATCACAGTATATTACTTAAATCTCTTAACAGAACCATTAACGTTTACCTCTGTCTCGTTACCTAATGAATTGGAGAGCTATCTTGAGCTCACCCGCCCTAGGTTTATCATGGAACCACCCATATACATAAACATTTACCCATAAACATAAAATATTCATAACACATAAAACAAGAATAAAGGAAAAATAACATTTCCACATTACAATCACAATATATCTATTCAAGATATTGACAAAAATCAATGCTTTTCAAACCATTTTTAAAAACATTTAAAACATTTAATAAAGATATTTTTGAATCAAAGGGTCACATACCACATTGAATATTTTAAATCTATTATCATTTGAAAATATTAATGTCTATATAAATAAATCCTTAAAACCATTTTTAAAATATGGACATTAATTATAAAGATATAGAAGAATAAATCTTTAAAACATTTAAAATGTTATTTTAGTTAAAGAGTTTAAAAAAACAAGAGACTCTTGAATACAAATAATTGAGAAATATCATTGAATCAAAACTTTATAATATCATGAGAATAAAGGGATTCATGATATAATATTCCAAATGATAGTATATACACTATATAAGAGTGAATTGGTGCATAACAACAATGAACTCTCAATGGAAAGTAAATTGAGACGAAATCCCCTACAGAAACTATATCCTTAGAATAAGGATAAATCAATTACATAATAATGTGTGAAAAATATAAATACACTGAATATGATTGGGTATTCATTGTAAATCAATCATAGAACATTCACACATATTCTTTTTAAGAAAAAACCATTGACTTGGATGTTCCACTCAATGAATAGAAATTGAGTTAAAATTACTCTTATCAAGTTCATATCGATTACTTGAGAATTTATCAATGGAGTGATTAGGTGTATAAAAAGTATATCCACAGAAAGGGGAGTTGAAATTAAAACATAAATAAATAAACAATTATTCCACACATAATCATAGAATGACATAATTAATAATTAGAAGATTAACCCATGGAAGGAAAATTGGGTTAAAAAGTTCCCTTTACTGATTTGGAAACTAAAGAAACATACACACCATGAAAGAAGGAAGATGAAAACACACATAAATAAAATTATAATACACAATGAATACAATAATGGGTAGTACATACACCAAAGAAAAGGAAAATAGTGGCAATATAGCATGAATCTCACTGGAATAAAAAGTTAGATGAAAACTCCTTACCATGACGTCATAAATCGAGTTGTATGAACAAAAGTTAATAACCATTATATGAATCATAGAATAAAATTAATATAAAAATAATTATGATAATATATATCAAATGAAAGTACAAAATACACCACATTCAATAAATGAGTGGCGAATAATAGAAATCTCACAGAATTAAAAGTGACATAAGAAATCCTTACACTGTGTCCAACATGACTCGATCACTATTTAATCTCCTAAATAATAAAGTAAAGTTAATTTATACTTTCTTAAGAACCTTTTTAAAGTTTATAATTCCTTTTATATAACTTATTACCATGGTATAAACAATATGTAATCATTTAAGTTAATAACGTTCGTTTTGTCGATATTTGGTACTTGAGTAAAAAATGAACACCATATATTTACATGTTGTCCATGTGGTAAATAGTCCATTACATCAAGAATGATATTGATTATTTAGATATCATATATATCATATATATCATATATATCTAATATATAAATATATATTTATAATAGTTCATATCATTTGGAGGTATGAAATGAAATGCACCGTTCGTGGAGATGGTAAGTCGTACGTACGCATGAACACTACTTTCATTTCTATTTCTTATTTTCATGGAATTTAAACATAATTATACATTGTTATATTATATTTCCTTTATAATATCATATATAATATCGTTAACTGCACCCTTTATACATCCCATGTATGGCATTAACAAGTCATATCACTTTGAAGGGGCGGTAGTCTGCACTTCCTCAAATGAAATAATCTTGTTTACCCATTATAGGAAACATATAGGTAGGATATAAATGTGAATCATAGAAGAATAAATAAAATATAAACATAATATATATCATATAGAAATATAGTTCCATCTTAATGGCCACCATGAGAGGCGGTATGAGAGAATCGAACAATCATCTTTTCGTGAGGCATTAGCTTGCCATCCAGAGAAACACTATGTTCATCACCAATTAGATGGAGGTGTGTGTAAGTGAAATTAGAATCCATATAATGACATAATCCTAGTAAATTTAGGATACTGTTTTTGTTATAAAATAACGTAATAAAAAGAGTTTAGGGGTTGGGGATGTAAAATAAAAGAAAATAAGTTAAGAGAAACTGTTACCTTTAATTTGGGTTACTCCATTTGGTTTGAACCAAAAGGGTTTGTTGAAGTTCCTCATGAATAAGTTAAGGCTTATAGGAGGAGGATAGGTATTCAGGAAGATTAATTTGGTAGAGGTTTTATAATCCAATAGGCTTTAGAGGTGTGAGGAATTGGATAGAAGTGGTCTACTTTTATAAGGGAGAGAAGGATCTCTTTAGGAAAGTGTGAAAACATTATTTTATTATAAAATTATCGTCGGTTTCAAAAGATCAAAACCACATTAAAGTCAAAGATAAGATGGCTCATATTCAATATAAAATCATCCAATAGTAATTGGACAGTCTTTGGATATTAGTTTAGTCATTTTAATATTATTTATTTAAATGATTTATTATTGAGGTAAATACTGCATCACTATTGTTTCATAATTATTTTAATTAATTAGATGTCTAAAAATTATAAAAAAATACCATGATGTAGGAATTATTTTTATCTTTCCAATTAATATTTATAGGCTAAAATATGACTTATATAACTCCATATAAAAATTAATTTACCAAAAGATATTTGTTTATGTCATTTTTGCCTTTACTTTAAATTAATTAATCTAAAGTGTCAATATCACTCCCAAGTGGCTCTATGGGGTCACAAAATCGACCCAAGGACTCCCTTTGTCATCCATGACTCATAAAATAAGGTTAAAACATGTTTTAAAGTAATTTTGAAAAATTAAAATATTCTTTTTCCTTTGGATTACCCTATTTACCTTCAACCACGGTAAATAAAAATCAAAAGTTACTATTCAACAAAAATTATTTTCATCTTATTGAACCACATTATTATTTTTTGATATTAACCATGTCTCTTGGATTTTTGAAATTCAAATCTAAAAAGAGGAAATATTTAATTTTAATGAAGAAGTCAGTTTTTTAACTACTACTAAGTGGTTTCACTTTTCATCAAAAATTGATGTTTTTCAGAAAAATACCAAAAATTAGCCTAAGCTATATTTAATATTCCGAATTCAAAAATGATGTCTATTTTACCAAATTCAAAACATAGAAATTGCATTAAATAATTTAAAATTAATTCCCACTGTTAAAACAAATAGGGTGTTTTTACCAAACAATAACTATCAAAAGATTGACATTTGTTTATGTCCAATTTCAAAGTGAAAATAATTCCAGTGACCAAAATTGGATTAAATGGTAAAAATATATTCTAATTATACTTTAAAACCAATAAAAATATAATCTATACATTTAAATAAATTATATTAAATGGTAGTTTTGAATTAAAATACAACATGTTTCACTTTTCATTAAAAATTGCATTTTTCAGAAAAATACCAAAATTTCATTCAAAGTTAATTTTGAGGTTCCGATTCTAAAGAAGAATTTTATTTTGTCATATAGAACAAATAAAAGTTACCAAAACAATATTTAAAGAGGGTTCTCTATTAAAAGGCAGTAAATCGACCTTTTAATGTAAATTATGCTTAAAAGTAGATTCTTTCACATTTTAAGCCCCTAACTTTTTTTAGATAAATGAAAATACATTTAACAAACATGTATAATAATATAATAGTTAGTTTGGTTCATTTCTTTCAATAAAACGGCTACGAGTTAACTACCATTTAAAATAATAATATTATATTATTAGTGTGCAACGTAAGATTTCATAGAAACCCGTTGTTTTGTATCGGGCACGCTATCGAATATTAAAACCCCTTTAAAGTAAAAATAAATTTCAATTCACAAATATTAATAAATATGAAAAATTTCATGTTCTATATTTACTTGGGATGTTACAAGTCTTCCATACACACGAATGTTGATTTCGTAACCAATTTGGTGTAATTATGGGTAGTTAGAGGTTGTGAAAATAATATAAAAATATCTGAGTGTTAGTAAGATACTTAGTTTATAATATAATATTGGTTTCATAATTA
Organism: Viscum album; assembly: GCA_963277665.1. NCBI lineage: Eukaryota > Viridiplantae > Streptophyta > Magnoliopsida > Santalales > Viscaceae > Viscum > Viscum album. The sequence continues at coordinate 1,839,271,572 of OY728161.1, forward strand.
ATTATGTTGGTGGTGGGAAAAATAAAATAGAAACACTCAATAAATCACATTAACACCTCTTCGGGTATCCTCCTTTAGATTGCACAAAAGCCTTTATAGGGTAGATTTCTATTATAATTTAATCTTTTATAATGTTTTATATAAAAATTCATTTTAAAATTTTTTCCAATAAATAAATTGGATTAATTGATATACAATTAAAGTAACTTTAAGTTAAACCAAATTAAAAAAATAATATAATTTATTAAATTATTTAAATTAGAAGGTTATTATCAGTTAATAGTTATTATATTTCATTATTAATAATATAAAATAATATATTATGAAAAATTGAAAAAACCACCCTAATATAATTTCAATATGATTATTTAGAAAATAAAGATTATTTTAAAAAATAATTGTTTCTAAAAGTGTTCGAAAATAATTTTAAATTATGAGTGTAATGCCTGAGAGAACCATTTATCCGAAATTAATATATGTTTTTAGAAAAAAATATGTTTTATTTAAATGATTTCTACTTTATTTATTATTAATTGTTAAAAATAACATTAAAATTTATTTATTATTATTCATATGATCCAACTTTAAAGATATTGTATAATGGTAATGTTTTATTTCTATTTTGATGGATTATTTTTAAAATCAATTATGACGTGAATCACCAGTTATTAAGGAAATTTAATTTATTCTGAACAATTTATATTTTAATGTCAATGGGTATTATATTCTACTCCAACAAAAAAATTTAATCCAAAAAAATTTCTCTCTATTATCTTATAAATAGATGAGTGTAGTAAATCCCCAAAATATCCTTTGGTTCCCACATTGTTTCACTAATCATGTAATTTCCCTGAAGTATGATTACCATATGTGATATATGATTCCATAATAATTTCCATATTGTATCAAGAATATAGAGGGATTTTTTCATATTATGATAGAAAATGCTGAAATAATATTTTATTAGAGGTAGGAACAAGTGTATTATCTAGTACATATATCCTTAAAAATGGTATATGGAACACATAATGAGCTTTTGAGAGATTTTTTTTGGTATTTAGAAATAATAAGAAAAAAATCCAATTATTCCATGAATTTAATGGGTCTAATATACATGCGAATCAGTTTACCTTTCCTACCAAACCATATAAAACCCTTATAGGGAGATGTATTCAACAAATATGGATCTACCACATTAAATTCTAAATCATTCCCCCAATTAACAACACAAATATTTTTTCAAAACATGATTTTATTTCTTGTTAGACTAAATAGCCTTTACATTTATTGTGGTGTCTTCAACATGTTCTTATTCTACATGTTTTCTTTCAAGAACATCAGCACAACTAGTTTTAGTATGAAATAAATTTCTATATATTTCCTCATATACCTCCAATTGATTACTAGAATGAAAACTACTAATATATAAAATTATAGCCAACTATAATTAATGATCCCTCATTCATTGAATGATTATTAATAATGAAGACAACATGTCTCCCACTATCTAAATTATCCCTTAGATTTCTCTATCTATTTGAGGATGGTAGGAGGTGGTGAAATAAACCTATTAATCAAGATCCCTCTAAATACTCATCCCTAATGTTGATGAAAAAACTGGTATCCTAATCCATCATAATTGATATAAGTCGACCAAAAAGTCTTAAAATTTCATTATTATAGTGACATAAGGAACCCTGGAAGAGTTTCTTATATAATAGTGAGTAAATGTGCATATTCTTTGTTTCTATAAATGATAACTCATATTTCATCATTCAATCTATGATTCATTTTTAGTCCAAATAAATTGTTTATAGTAATGTCTTCTAATTTTAAAAAAGTAATAGTAAGAGGTTTTATGAATATTATAGATTCTTGTATCACTTCTTTGACTTGTTGAAAACCCATTCATTTAGACATATAATTATAAATTTCATGATTTTAGTTATCCCACTAAACTTTTTTGACAAATATTTATACATCAATATTGTACCATGGTTTATAGAAAATTTTTATTCATGATAATCATCCAAGAATTGAATTTTAACCCTTGTCTAGACAGAACACATTTTCTCTTACCAAATTTAAGAACCCCATCTCCAAAATCAAAATCATTAAATTGTACTATATTCTCATCTTTTATTTCAGTATGAATGTTCTCAACATCAGATTCAAAACATCGTATATTTTATAATAAATATTTTTTTTGAAATCATTTGAAAAATGTGTGTTTTATTCCCTTCCTGAATAATTCCCACATCTATCTTTACTATATCCTTGATTATGGAATACCTCTCAATTCAATTTTTTTGGAGAAATCCATGATATCTTCTATTCAATTCAAGAAATACATTATTTTCCATTTCTAGGTGGTAGTGTATTTAGAAATCATAATACATTTGTTTCCTATGTAACCTCCATTTCCAGATGATGAGTTGTTTTTGTGAAAGGATTTATTTTAGTCTCTTAATGATTATGTGTTTATCACATCAGTCACAGTAAAGAAAATGTCTTTATACCTTCAATGATAATATTATAGTATGAATATCAATATAATTTGATGGATAGTTTTATTTTTGATTCTTCAATTACATTGATGTATACACAATATAATTATTATTTTTCATTATGAGATGACCATTTCCCATCATCTATGTCTCACTATTCATTACAATCCCATCATTTCTGGAAGGTATTTTCACGATCAAATCTTTACCCAACCTCCACGTTTTTTCATCATGAAATTATTCACATTAAATTATAAAAAAACATCACACATTCATGATTAATATTTTTTAATGGGTTATCCAATGGGAATTTTTTTGAAATAATTTGTAGTAGAAATGTTTCAAAAAAATAAAACAAGTACTGAGGTTATTTTCATTTTTGTATGTCATTCTATAAATGTATTTATTTTCATATTATAAATAGATATCCTATCATTTTAGTTAATAAAGAAGGAAATAAAACACCATGATTAAAAAAACAAAATTTCTAACTTTTCATATAACTTTTTCCTTATAAATTTCTCAAAAACCTTCCCCAAGGGACCCCCATGCTCCAAATAGATTTTTCAAAATCCATAAATGACATCAAATAATAACAAACAAAATAAAAATATACTACATGAATATTCTATTTATTAGATATATTAAATTATTGGTTGATTTAGTGAATCAAAATGTTATTAATGTAAAATCATATGGTTCATACCTCATTCCAATATCTAACTTTAGAATTACCCTCTTCTGTATTCTCTATTGGTGATACCTAGAAGGAAGGTCCACATTCCAAAAATATTGGGCACCATGAATTTGATCAAATTAGTCATAAAAGCGAGGATGATAATACTTGTTCAATATTAAACTTTCATTGATTTCTCTATAATTAATACACCACATAATGGATTTTTATTCTTATTTTGTATAAGAAAAGGGTATCCACATGTATATACATTAGGACTAATAAATATCTTAAAATAAAACTCATCGAGTTGTTTCTACATTTCCACTAATTAGAGTATTTCTATTCAATATGGAATCTTTTATATTGGTCTTTAATTCGGTTATAAATCATTATAAAACTATAAATTCCACTCTGGGATATTTCCATGTAATTACTCAGGAAACACATAAATGTATTCATATTCAATAGATATATCATAAATTTGATGATTATAATCTATATACCAGGTTTTTTTATTTCTTTTATTCCCTAATAATCTCTTTTAGTAGAGATAATGGGGTTGGATATTGATATTACATAGATTATGAAGTCTCCTATCTAATGATAAGGAATTCAAAATCTTCCTCACAAACCACATTTTTTTATTCAATATATTTTTCATTATATTTCAAAATCAAGTCTATAATAAATATTATATCATATTCAACAATAGTTATGAATGAATGTTCATCCATTGAGGCATATTTATGTTTCATAATGGGGAATAGATGGAAAAAATTATTGTATTGAGACTTACCCTAGTTGTTTTAAGGAAAAACCATCATCTTCAATTAAGAGGAAAATATCAAATTTTCTTAGGAAACATGGTAGATAAACAATAGTGTCGTGATCCAGAATAAAATAATGGTTAAGCTAAATTTGAGGATCTCATTAAGGTACCTTACATTACATCACTGGTTATTTCAATTTCAGCTTTATTAATCAAATATGATAGGCCTTATTCCCTTATATTCGCATGAAGTATACTCACTTGACTATTAGGGTATTGGTTTTCATATTTTCTAATATCCTAAAAGTGGAAGCATTAGACGTCGAAAATATCTATATTTACAATGAAATAATGATAATTTTTTCCATTCTATATATATTTTTAGAAAACTCCCATTAAATTTTATCATGTATTGGGGTGATTCTTTCCATAATTATCACATTAAGGTAAATATTTAATTCACTTCTTCCAATTATCTGATTTTTTATCAAACATCCCCTTATTCTCATGCATCACAATGAATTAATAATTAATGGAGTATTATTTCTGTATCTTTATATCACATAAAACTGTTTCATTATATAAGAGAAATTATTGTGATACTAACGACCCTTAAAGACTTGGCTTAAGACCTTTAGATAAGTGATCAATATTTCATATCAGGTTGCATATTTAATTCATAGAATTCTGGGTAATCCTTTTAAATGAATGTTCATACTTAATTTTTATTTGTCATTTTCCATTAATACAATAATGTCTTTGTTAACATCATTTTGTTGCTTGTGGTGGAAATATTTGTCAATTAATGTCTCCATAAAATATTTCCATTCCATGGGATCAGTTTCCTCTTCCTCCCTAGTATTATGGATTAGTGACCACTATTGATCATTATAATCATCTATATTATACAAAATTGGTGTAAAAATTTCCTTTTCACCACATCCCAAGGAAATAAATATATTCTCTCATGATATAATCTGTTTCCCATCGTCCATTGGATTATAAGTGCAATGGAATGATAAGGGATTTATATCACAAAAAGAGACCCAACACAGGATAATCATATATTGGAAGTGGGATCTCCATAGGAGAATGTTTATTTTTTATAAAAGAAATATTATTCCCTAGTATGGCTAATATTTTCTCAATTCTAGTACTCGATGTGTTGGCTTCCTCAGTAGGGAAATCTCAACATTGTTCACAAGTATTAATAACAATATTGCATCCACATGACCTTTCTAAAAAAAGTAATATACTGAATTAGATTATAAAATTAACAATTTTAAATAGTAATGTATAATTTAAAATATTGTGCAACACTTAGAATAAATTAATTTATATGCATTTATAGTCTTAGTGTCATAAAAATTTCTTCCATGGGGTATCATTATTTTGTAATCCTTTATGACAGTTTGGAAATAAAAGAAGAATTATCCTAAGAATATCATCTAGGAGTGTTATACTAGGTGTGTAATAATTCCAGTCATCATGAACAAGGTGATCGTAATTCCAAACCAAATTCACCCATTGTGGAGATATTAAACCAAGGTAATTATCTTATAGAATAAAATCCACTTAAATATTCCTAAGAAGGATGAATTAATTGGGGAAAAAATAATAACTTCTTTAAAGAAAATTATTCAATTTATTTATGTTTATACTCAATGTATATCATTTGGTTATCCTCAATTTCTATAATAGGGTTATGTTCCCAAATATATTTTTTCCTTAATATAAATGTCATAGTTTCTATTAAACATTCTTTGGCACCAACTACATTGTCACGTACTCCAGTAACCTTAATTTAATGTTTAATTTATTACATTATCATAGATATAATGAGTCAAATACCGAATTATGTATTAGTTTAGTATTTTTAGAGAACAAGATACATACAGGATAAATATTTTACAATGGGACATAAAATAATTCATTATAAATAGCTAAAATAATTTAATTGAATACTTTAAAAATCATTACCATAAAATATAATCATATCATGGGGAATGGAAATAAAGTAAGGGTGAAGTCAAATTCTCAGAATGGGTTATGTAAAACAAAGGATAACATGGATAAATGATTCATAATCAGTATATAATGGAAATTAAGTAAATATAATTTTCATAAAAAAATGTACTACATAAATAGATATGGTATAATCACTATATATGGAATATTAAATTAGTGAATACACATTACATTTAATAAAAAACAAGAGAATGTGATGTATCTAGAGTTAATATCATTGTGAAAATATTACAGATATTAATAATAAATGAATTTAAAATGAAGGAATTTTTTAATTATTAGACCTCTTTTCTCAAGAATATGATACCTATGTAGTAACAGACCATCCTCAATGAAGATTAAAACTACATGGTGTAAAACCATCTGATTTGGATGACTAGATTTTCTAATGATATGTTCTGATGAACCAATGGGATATATATAATTGGGAAACACAACTTTCACTATGTAAAACCCCTTTGAGAAATATCAAATAATAGATTTAATTTATGAACAATATTCCTTATCATCAAATATCTGTATTGAGTAAATGATATATATTTATCATTATTTCCCTAGTTAATCAAATAACATTCAATGTAAACAACATATATTGAAATAGAAATTGTTTGAGGAAATATTTATATCAATCATACCTTCAAATTTACAATTCCGAAAAAGTTAATGTTAAATTAAATAGGATTACATGTATGCTATTATTTCAAGAGAATGCTAGAAATAACAAATTAATGTAATATTTTACAATAACTTTTACAACATGGTAATCTTGAACTAAAATCCCCCCCAAAAAATAAAAATAAAAAATAATATAAAATAAAATAACAATTAACAATGATATATATTGCATGGTGCAGTATATACACTATATAAAATAAAATATGTTTATAATAAAAAAAAATTACCCATTAAAATTTAATTGAGATGAATTTTGTTCCCTAACATATCCCTTTAGTGAAAACTAAGTTAATGTCATGTATAATTTTTTTAACCATGTTATAAATTTATATTAGTATAAAAATAATATTTATTATATCACAAATTATCCTCTTCTTAAATTTCACCACAAAATTATTAATAAAATTTAATTGTTTTAATTTTTTGGGTGTCATTCACTTTTTTTAAAAATCATTCATTGATATGAATGTTGAAGTTATTTATAATAAAATACATTTTAATCATATATATAATTCTGGAAATGAAATATTTTTCCAAATTATGCATCAATTATACTCATATGACAAATCATGAAATAACACTTTTTGAAATGAATCAAGTTATGATCATAGAGATGGTAGGTTTTACGTATGCATTAATAGCATCTCTATATTCTAATGACCACTCAATAATGTAGGTATTTAAAAAATTATAAGTAAAAAATGATTAATATATGATATATCCAAAATGTTTCATTAAATATTATTATATATATATATCATTTATGTGTTTTTTTTACGGAAAGAGAGTCACATCATTTCGTGAAGGTTGTAGTCCACATGTACAAGAATGCGGTTATCATCTTTAATTTGGTGAAATGGTAAGAAGTAAAATGATATATATTATATTACAAAAATTATTTCAATTATTAAAAAAATAATTAACATTATCCCCATTACCTACAATATAAAGCAGTAGTGAACGACCAATCACACCACTTTATAAGGAATTAGTCTGATGTACATAAGAGAAACATTATCATATCTCCAATGAAATGGAAGAAAAAATGTAAATGTTTTTTATAGTTAATACAAAATCATAATACATATATATATTATAATTTATATCCATCGTAATAAATAATTGTCAGAAGAGGTTATAGAAAAATGAATGAAAATAACTCAGGAGGTGGTTTCCCTCCATACACATGAGTGATGATTTTTAACCCTTTTATTTTATGTGGGGTTAGTATTAGAAAATTTAGTTTTCAAGAAAAAATTTAGGAATATGTAACATAAATTGGTTATTATATCATCGTGGTTTAATAAAAATTTAATGTGTGGGGGAATAATAAAAATAAAAATGATTCTTGAAGAACCTTACCTATTATTCAAGAATCCTCCATCAGTTTTCACTAAATCAATCATTGGGAAATAATTATTCCATATATAATGATTATAGGATTAGAGGATAGAATTTTGTAATTGTCTTTTGTAAATATTCTCAATAACAAATCAATGTGAAGGTGGTATGTAAAGTGGAGAGGGGGTTGCCTTTTATAAGTGAGGTGAGTGGTATAGATTTTTTGGAAGGGAAAATGTGTAACCACTTGTTTCAGATTTAAAAAGGGTTTAAAATGGATTATTACAAATAATCAGACACTATAAGGTAAAAAATTTCAAACATGTATATTTTAGACGTCTTTTTCTTGTCACATTAACCCTTATATTATTAACTTAACAACAGATAAATCCATTTTTACCATAACCAATGTAATTAATATATACAATTATCAAAATTAATTATAGTAAAAAATTATTTTGACCTTATTAGAAAAAATAAATTATTATTATAACCAATATGGAAATAATTTTTTCAAATTACATTCCTATATGTTAAAAATGATAATTTAAAATTAATCATGTAGACGTGGTGGGAAACATGGTTCTCAATTGAAAAAGTTTAAATGGTTACATATTTTTTATATCATAATTTAATATTAAAATTATTTTAATGGCTTAAATTTTATTAATTAAAAAAAATTAATTTATTTTACATCAAAATGAATTCAAAATATAATTTTTAATAATAAATTATTTTAAATAATAAGTACATTTCAATTAAAAATTATTATTTTCTACCATTTATAAAAAAAAAGCAAAAAAAATTAAAATTAAAACTATTCCCCATAATATAACTTTTATATCCTAATTATATAAATAATGTTTATTTTCTGTAAAAAATTTTGAGAAAAGTGTTATAAAATAATTTCAAATAAAATTTTAATATAAAGACTAAACCATCTTATAGAAAAAATATTCTTTTTAGAATGAAATTATTTTTCTTTTAAATGATTCCTATTTTATATCTAATCAATTGGGAACCATTATTTTCATAACTAGATAATACTATCCATATGCTTATACATATCTTTATTTTTTTCATGTATACATTATATTTTAATATATTATTTTTTTAAAACATGTGTTGCATGTATGACAAGATATAAACAAACTATTATTTATTATAGAGGAAATATATTATAATTTATTGTGGTGTTGCAACACAAATTATTATTTATCTTGATTATATCATAAGAAATCTTAATGTTTATCAGAAAAAAATTACAATCTACGTGTGATTTAATCATTAAAAAGTAGAAAAAATGAGGATCTGATTTTGAGTTGAAATTAACATGAGTGTCTCAAAGAAATGATCATGAAATCCCAACATCAAGAGAAATAAATGACAAATATAACATGTATTATTGATGTTTTTACTAAATGTATGTATATAAAATTTTCATTTGAATTTATTTCTAATTATCATGGTTACATGGAACACATTTATTTCATGTAATAAAGATAATAAATCATCCAGGATAATCCCAAGCATGTAAATATCTATGGAAGTAATTTTCACAGATCACACTAACAAGTATATTAATGAATGTATATCATTCATGGAAAAATTAAGTAGATACTAAATGTATGGTTTTTTACATTATGAATTATATGAAGGTATATTTAATGATGAATATAAGGAAACACAAATGTTTTAATAATATTACATTAAAAAGAATATTGTAATGAATGGTTTTATATGTGATGATACCTTATACTGATAAATCAATGATGGATTATCAGTGTGTCTCTATCCTGATTATAGAAGGGAAAAAACTGAATTAGATATATGGAATTTAAAATTTTAATTTCACATTGAATTATTAAATCACATAGTTCTAGAACTAAAATTAATGAAATGAGAATATTAAATGGAAGATGAAATAAGAAACGTAATTTCATAAACTTTTGTTTTCTTTATTAGGGTCTTTTAAAATTGAGATACAATAGATATTTAAACCTAGAATAACTTAGGGATAATGGTTTTTTATATTGTCATAGACCATGATGACCAATATCTAATGGTTTTAAAATTTTAACAATCTTAGAGTTCAAAAACAAATCATTCATGTGGTTTTTTTGTAATATATTTGCAATAAGATAAACTCAAATAATGTTTCAAATATAATATGTTTTATTATATATAATATTTATTTCAATGAATAATTTTGTTATAGAGATATATAGAGCTTTTACAATAATTTTTAAAATATTTTTTCTAGATGAAATGGACAAAAATATGTTATTATAATATTCATACCGAATATTAGAGTTGACTCATAGAATAATAGAAATAGTATAGATCACATGAAAAATTGAAGATGAAGTTAATATGTGAGGAAAGAAAAAAATAATAATGTTTTTTCAATTAACATTTTTTAAGATGACCAAAAATTATAATAATATAGGACAAGAGATGATTATTTTACAGCTTTATTCTATAAGAAAAATAAGAATAACTCATGGAGTAGGTGATGATATTCATAATAATAGAGACTATGAAGTTCAGTTTTCACCGATATTGTTTCGTTTATCAAGCCAGATGCCTAGGAAATTGACTATTTATTAAATAAATAATAAATAATAACAAAAATTTATTAGGGAGACGTCTTCAAAAAACCCATTCCCAAATAAAAATCTATATATTAAAGGGGTCTATATCATCACCATAGACATAGTCAAAGTTTTCACAGACATTAGCCGATTCACATTCAGATTGTTTATTTTTTTGATTGAGAAGAAAAAAATAAAACTCTTTGATCCATTGATTCGTTGACATATGTTAATCCCTAGATGAATGCATGTTATACCTGTCTCAATTTGGATCAACATAAGTCCTTCTTGAAGTCATATAATTGTTTCTTGCACGATATTGCACATGTTATATTAAAATGAGAAGACTCAAACAACAAAAATACAATCATAATACGGTCGTGGGGACACCAGTGTGAAAATAATAACTAAAGAATTTTATATGAGATGATAGTAAAAACTATATTTCAAGGAAATATCATTCCCATTTGTAACTTAATGATAGTATTTGTTTGTTTTTTGGTCACAGATTGATTTCTAATTACATAAAAGATGTAATTTTCTAATCTAATGGCGGCCCATATTTATCTCCCACCCACTTTCTATGTGTGTGTGTTGATGAGAATTAAATACATGAAATAGAATGAAAAAACCAAGATTATTATTAATAAATTAGAAAAAATAGATAAAAATTTAATTTTTTTAATACTATACCAACACCAATTCACCCCTACAAGATATCATTGTATCAATAAGTGGTTATTACAAATAAAAGGACTAAAACAATTATGTGGAGACTCGAGTGATAATACTGACATATAAATTCTAATTGGAAAATCTAAAAACAAAATAAAAAAAAATCAATTATAAATAATTATTTTATAGTGTGAAACCATATAGATCACTGAGAATTTCAATTTGTATTAAAAAGGCAACGAGAGGCAATTACAAAACTATAGAAATGTTATGATTATTGGACTTCACTATTTCAAAATGAAACAAACCTTAATATATGTTCCTCAAACCCCAAAATTTGAAATAAAATAAAAATTCTTCAATATACTTTGAATATTAAATAATTATAGATGTTAAAGAAAAAATATCACTTTTATAATAAAATATTCAAATTAATGAGTTCAAACATGAGTGAGATAAAAGAACAATTTGAAAAATGAAAATAGTAAACTTATTTGACACCTATATTAAAATTATGAAAATAACCCCATGAGTTCAAAATAAAATAACCAATAGTTAACAATACACAAAATTTAAGAAAGGCATTCATCACAAAATAATAATGAACTAGTCATCATTGTAATACCTATAAGTATATGAGAAATCCTAGGAAAACACAAATATCAAATCCATAAGTTTAGTATTATATATAATTAAACCACTTAAAAAATATTTCCCAAAATACCTATCCCAACCAAGAGGTAACTATACCAAAATAGAGAATGATCTTAAATTGGGGACACAATCTAGTTAATTGATTATTATATTAGAAACACTCAAAAATAGATTAAACAATAAGTTACATTTTGTTTCCTGTGATAAAAAAATTATTTTGAATTTGATTTATAAATAAGGAAATATATTTTATAAAGAAAATATAACACACCCTTACCTTTGATCATCATTTATAGAGGTATCTGTATTTTTCTGTAAATACTATTTATTATATATATTATTTTAAAAATATGAATTTTTCATAATCATCTAAAATTTTCCAAGACAATATCATGGTTTTCAGTTATAGAAAATAGTCATCCCAAGATAACTATTATGTATTGTGTCTATAAGGACATTGAATCATCCATTATTAAAACATATTATTGGAATCATTTTTGAAAGATAAATCAAATGAACATAACTGATGTATGAAAAATGAGGAAAGAGGTAAACTGAAACATAGGAAAGAAAAAACTGAATATTAATTTTAAAATTGATTCATTAAATTAGATTGTAAATTTAGTGACATTGGGTTAACATTCATATAAATTACTTAATTTTTATAATAGTTAACACATTACAAATAAACATGACCTAGGACCACAATAGTTTTGTTTCATTAGAAAAATGGAATCATAAGTAAGAGTTCATAAGTGATCTATGACATCACATACTACATTCTTCAAAAGATCTCATTTTATAGACATATGATACATAATATATATTTTCATAATGTATGTAAAGTAATAATAAGAAATGGTGTTCTCAAAATCTTATTAAGGATAATTATGGGAGATATAAAAACATAATATGAACGTTGTAGAGACCTGAAGCTTAACGTACAAGGAAATTACATTACTTTTTCGGAATACTTATTACATAACAAAAACACACACACAAGGACCGTAATAGTCTAGTGTCTTTGGAAACTCGGAACGTAATCTTCTAATCATGGTGAAGGATCTTCAAAATCTCCCATAAATATCTTCCCTCTTTTTCTTACCTAAAACCTTTCTTTATATACTTGGGAAAAGAAAACATAAAAGGGTGAGCTCAAATGCTCAGTAAGGGTAAACAAAAGAAAAATCAATCACATCATATTCATAAGAACATAACATTTTGGAAATCTTAACCTGCAAAAGAGATCATAATATCATAACATGGGATAAATCATAGTAGTGAAATGAAATCCCAATAATCATAACTTAAAACATGATACTTTGTTGCATACACCAATAATCATAGAGAATCATATCTTATTAGTCCAGACTCATTACCAAGACTATCTTAGTGGACAATGTCCATTTCTGAACCGAGTCACCCTTGTTTTAGTGCTGTTTCACTGAACCGGTATAACCTACCATTCCAGCCATGTCTATCTCATGAGATATAAAATCATTACCCAATGCATTGGAGGGAGATATAGGTCCCACCCATCTCATAATGATACCATTCTTATGTGTGCCACAAAATCACAAACCATACATCATAGCATAACCCATGTAATAAAAATTGGAATCTTAAACATCATGACATCATAAAACAATTCATATAGGATAAAGGAATTCATAAAAATATTTCCATCACAACATAATCAAATCCATGTAAAAATAGGGATAGAAACATAACCCTTTATTATCTTAGATGGAAAATAATTTTGATAAAACACTTGAACTCCATTCTTGAGGAAAATATCCTTTCTACTTCAAAAACACTTTTCCTTTCTTAACATGTCATACAATTCTAAAATAAAAGAAGTAGATTAAAAATAAACTTGAAAACTTGTAAAGGAATCTTCTTGGATATAATGTTTTAAAAATCCATTGATTCTGTATAATTTTAAAAAAAACATTCTTCTCGTACTTTTGTCGGAAAAGTCAAAAAGTACCTTGTACGAAAAATGACAAAATATTCCTTTCATATCTTTTACTAAAAACTCACCGAAGGGTAAAATTGGATTTAAAAAATTGTAGATGGAAGGAAATAATATTAAATATTGAGGAAACATGGATGTGGATGCTAAAATACACACCAGTAAATACCAAAGTATAAACAATCTCGTATAAAAATGTGATTGTGATATTTCCCTTACCTTTGGTCTGATATGCTTCGTAAGTGTCTGAATCTCTTGTATAATGATTTAAATAATGTTATTTAATTATTACAGAATCATACTTATTGTTATGATATCATATATGGTCATATTCTTAGCTTCTTATTAGTAATATTTTATTACTACTTGTTATTTGGGTGTTTATTACTTTTTGTTCTCATGCGTGTTTGTCGAATAAATTCTTATTCTTCTCTTTAGGTTATAGATAACTCATTTCCAGAATGGTATTAGTGTAACATATATCATATTCATTCATTCAATTCATTTATATAATCATTATGAAATGAAGATCATGTAGAACGAGTCGCATCACATCGTGGAGACGGTATTCCCTACGTACGCACGAGTGATGATATCATTCCTCTGATCGTGGAATTGTATTAGAGTGTATGTATCCCATTTAAGAATCAATATCACTTTATAATAGTCATATATAGTCATTATTTACACCATTATACCCATCCAAGTAAGGTGGTGGTGGAAAATAGATTACACCACGACGTGGAGACTGTATTCCGTACGTACGCACGCGCGGTGATTTCCTTTTTCCGTAGGATGGATAGAAGGTTAATTAGAGTTTTTTAATATTCATAATAACATATCAGTATATAATAAATACTTATGTTATTACTTTATCATGATACAACTAAAGAAGAAGAAGTTGAAGAAGAAAGAAATTGAAAAAGATCGGTAATGGATATTACCTCTTTTTGACGCGCCTTCACTTAAACTCCACTTAAAGAACAAAGGATGGTCTTTGAAGAATGCCAGGACCTTTAGGATGATACTAGGGAAGTGGAGAAGAGATTTTGTCCAGGTTTGGACGAGCTTGAATGCTCAAATTGGTGTGAGGAGGAGAGGGAGGAGGTGCCCATTTATAAGGGAGGAGATGGGCACCTTAGGAAAATCTCAAAATATTATTTTATATTAAGGTCAAATTAGGTTTATAATGGTTCCAAAGGGTCTTATTTAGAAGAAAAAGTGGGGATGGGTCTCAATCCTATCATCTAATAGGATTTAGAAAAGTTTAGGTTATTATTTTAACCTTATCAATTAGATTTAACTCTAAGTTAAATAATTTAACTTTTACAGTGTCTTTTTGTTTTCTTACACTATATGGTTAATAAACTTACCATAACAAGCCAAAAGAAACCCAAGTTGTTTATTATTAATATATATATTCTTATCTAAGTCATTTGGCCGAACCTTATATTTGTAAGAATTAAATAACAATTAATAATATAATATTTGTTTTAAAAACTAATTTATGTCAATTTTGACACTATTTGGTACATGATTTTTATTAAATTCATAACATAATGATAAGTTCGAACCAAGTTACTTATATCAACAATAACATGTTATATTAAACTATAAAATTAATGTAAGTCATAAAAAGACTCAAATTACATTTATTTGCGCATTTATAACATCAATTATGTCAATATTTCATTAAGAAGACAATTAATGCATCATCTTTGTGTCATAATAATTGATAATTATTTAATCCCTAAAAATTCTAAATAAATTCCTATGATGTAGATAATTGTATTATCTTTCTGTAGACTATTCACTAAATTAAAATTATTATACTTATAAGATTTAAGAAAGTGACATGTTGTCACATTCTTTGGTTTTAATAATAATTAAATTATTTTCATGGACAAAAGTCCATAAAATGAATCTAATCCGACCCTTAGGTTATATGGGTATACATTTAGCCATCCAATAAGATTTTTCCAAGTGTTAGGGTAATTTTATAATCTTATATTTACCATTAATTACCAGATTTACCTTTAACTATAGTAAATAAAATTTACCGTAGTTACTATTCACAATGCCCAAAAATAAAACCTAGCTTATTAACATAATTTGGACCCACTGATTTCAAATATGGAATCCATTTTTCCAAATTCAATACAAAAAAATGCATAAATTAAATTAAAATTAATCCCGTTGTTGAAAGAAAATGGGTTTTTTCTTTAAAACATTGCAAAAGATTGAATTGATTTAACCTACGAAATCAAGGTAAAATCAATGCTAATCACATAAATTATATTAAATGGTAAAAATATATTCCATTTATACTTTAAAACCATTCAATATGATAATTTAACCACATAAGATATTACGATGAAAAAAGTTGTTTTTAATTAAAATATAGCGTGTTTTTACTATTCATTAAAATATGAAAGTTATCGGAAAAATATCAAAACTTTTTCTAATGTAAATTTTTATATCCTGATTCAAAAGAAGAAATTTATTTTGTCAAATTGAACTTATAAACATGTCAAAAACTAGATTTAAAGTGGGTGCGCCATCAAAAGGCGGCAAAACTGCATTTTTTGAAAAATACTTATTTTACCCGAAACATTTATTTTGTTCTTATACCATGTTCTAGAAAATGGGTAAGATGAATAATAATGTTATAAAATTCAAAATTTAGATAATACTATTCATGACGGCTAGTTCATGACAATATTATAATAATATATCGTTTTTTATTAAAACCCGGTATTGCGTACAACACACGCTATCGAGGAAGGTCGCGATTGCATGTAATGCAAGCCAGGTCAGGGTTGCGTATTGTGAAAGAATCCTTCGTTGTTTCGTATAACATAATCCAACCATATTTCATTTATATATTGAATATATATATATATATACTCAATGTTGCGTAGAATAACTATTATTAAAATTGTGTGTAACATGATCCAAGAATAGTGTTGCGTATACTGCAAGATAATACGGTGTTGCATATAGCGCAAGGTAATCTTGGTGTAGAATACAACACAAGAAATTAATGAAATTAAAAGAATATTTTTCATAAAATCTCAGGGTGTTACATTCTACCCCCCTTAAAATGAATTTATCCCTCGAAATTCTTTGGGGTTATAAATGGTTTACTACTCGAAACTTTTTTTAATAGAAACCCACATCGTAAAAAGGAATACCAAAAAATGGATTTAAAAACTAAAGTATGAAATGTAACGGTTACCCAAATTAACTCATCACCGGGTTTCCATGTAGGAGAACATAGGCGAAAATATGGATATGGAAGAAAAATCTAACCATCACGTTCTGATAGAGAGTGGTAGAGAACATGGCTATGAAAAATCCAACAATCGAAAACCCATAAATTTGTGATGATCTAGGGTACCATCTGATTCATCAGATATAGGATCACTAGGACAACATTTTTGGTTATCAATATCATTTCCCAAAAGTTGAAAAATTTGAATTAGAAGAAATACTTACTTGATTTTGGTACAA
This sequence comes from Viscum album, assembly GCA_963277665.1. Taxonomy (NCBI): domain Eukaryota; kingdom Viridiplantae; phylum Streptophyta; class Magnoliopsida; order Santalales; family Viscaceae; genus Viscum; species Viscum album. Next base: position 1,839,288,982 of record OY728161.1, read on the forward strand.
TCTCAATGTTTTTCGTGCATTGAAAAATTTCCACTTCATCTCTTAAAGAAATGAAGTTGAATTTGTTATTCGTGAAGTGTTAACAGATCATGTGATAGAATGATGGGTCATTCCATCTGTCTCAAACAAAAGGTTATAAAAGATATCAAAAAATACATAAGTCCATCAATAGTGAGATTAATCATATATGGTTCCTAAAATGGACGTATTCTTCATATATTATACTACTTAATATAATAAAACAAGTTTCTACTAAACATGGACTTCCTGTAGGCCTGTGGTAGGCGATAAAGGCTAGTCGCACTTCGGTTGTGGGTTTGATTCCCACAGCCTAGTCCGACGCGAGGGGCTGTCGCCCATCCTGCAGGTTGTCCTTTTTCTAAAACTATATTACTATATCATCCCATAAATAATATCGAAAAAAGGTTCTATCCTTAAACAATACTACCTTATGTCCAACATAATCCATTCCAATCTTTAGGCTTATCAAAAATACTTCGGTCCAAGCTCATAGTATAGAGAAAATGATCACGTGAATTCCATCATTTATCCCTCATATATCTTGTTCATCACATTACAGTCATGTGAATACCATAATCATGTAATCTCTTGAAAAATGAATACCCATTGAATCTTAGTAAAAACATGAGTGATGTCAAAAGTTAACGCATTCCACATACCAAAAACCCAAAATTCTATATACTCAAACCATGATATAACTATTTCCTTATATCAGTCATGAGCTAATGAATACTATTTAACATTTAATTTTCTCTTTATCCCTTCATTATCTTCTTTCCAAAAATATCTGAATAACCTTTCATGGATACTGGTAGCATTAATCATACACTTTCAAAACTCAAGGAATGATAGAAATGTAACAATCCTTAGATGTCTCTTTATTCCATAGTACTATGAGATTACTTATACAACATTATACTTGATAAACATGTAATCATTCAACTACCTTCTTAAACCATTGACCGAGCTTCAACATTTCTTTCATATCACATATCATTTGTAGTCTCTTCATCATCATCAACATAAATAATACCCATTTGGACGTACTGATTCTCTTCATGAGACTTTCCCTTAGGGCATTGGTTTTCATAATGCCCGTACATTCCACATTTAAAACATTTAACCATTGTTGATGTCGTAGCAATACCATTATCCTCACCCCTCGTGTTAACTGAACCTTTTCCTTTGCACTTACTGGATTTGTGTCATTATTTTCCACACCCAAAGAATCTTCCAGTTCCTTTGAAACATTCTCCTTGATGCCTCTTCCCACATGATTTACATATTGGAAATTGAACTTTCTTTCCTCTTTGATCATCATGAAACTCCATCTTTCTCTTATTAGCCGAGTCAGGAAACTTACCAAATTTTACCTTATTGATCATATTATGAGATTGCTGATTCGGCATAATAATTATGTTTGGACTTTAAAATCCCATTTCATTTGGTTTCTCATGAAGAATATCATTCCATTTTCCATCATATCCTCCATATTCGTGAATCATCTTGTTCCCAACCATTTTCTAAAACCCAAAAAGAATAGTGTGAGAGGAAAAAATCATGCTATGGAAAATAACAAAGTAAAGGGGAAGCACCCTGAATATCTAACATCTTAGGTTAAATTATAAGATCATTACCGTAGTTCAAGGACATTACATTACTTTTTCGGAATACTTATTACATAACAAAAACACACACACAAGGACCGTAATAGTTTAGTGCCTTTGGAAACTTGGAACGTAATCTTCTAATCATGGTGAAAGATCTTCAACATCTCCCATAAAGATCTTCCCTTTTTTTCTTACCTAAAACCTTTCTTTATATCCTGGGGAAAAGAAAACATAAAAGGGTGAGCTCAAATGCTCAGTAAGGGTAAACAAAAGAAAATCAATCACATCATATGAATAAGAACATAACATTTTGGAAATCTTAACCTGCAAAAGAGATCATAATATCATAACATGGGATAAATTATAGTAGTGAAATGAAATCCCAATAATCATAACTTAAAACATGAAACTTTTTGGCATACACCCATAATCATAGAGAATCATATCATATTAGTACAGACTCATTGGCAAGACTATCTTAGTGGACAAAGTCCATTTCTGAACCGTGTCACCCTCGTTTTAGTCCTGTTTCACTGAACCGGTATAACCTACCATTCCAGCCATGTCTATCCCATGAGATATAAAATCTTTACCCAATGCATTGGAGGGAGATATAGGTCCCACCCATCTAATAATGATACCATTCTTATGTGTGCCACAAAATCATAAACCATACATCATAGCATAACCCATGTAATAAAAATGGGAATCTTAAACATCATGACATTATAAAACAATTCATATAGGATAAAGGAATTCGTAAAAATATTTCCATCACAACATAATCAAATCCATGTAAAAATAGGTATATAAACAGAACCCTTAATTATATTATATGGAAAATAATTTTGATAAAACACTTGAACTCCATTCTTGAGGAAAATATCCTTTCTACTTAAAAAACAATTTTCCTTTCTTAACATGTCATACAATTCTAAACTAAAATAAGTTGATTAAAAATAAACTTCAAAACTTGTAAAGTAAGCTTCTTGGAAATAATGTTTTAAAAATCCATTCTTTCTATATAAGTTAAAAAAACATTCTTCTCGTACTTTTATCGGAAAAGTCAAAAAGTACCTTGTACGAAAAACGACAAACAATTCCTTTCATATCTTTTACTAAAAACTCACCGAAGGGTAAAATTGGATTTAAACAATTGTATATGGATGGAAATAATATTACATATTGAGGAAACATGGATGTGTATGATAAAATACACCCCAGTAAATACCAAAGTATAAACAATCTCAGATAAAAATGAGATTGAGATATTTCCCTTACCTTAGGTCCGATATGTTTCGCAAGTGTCCGAACCTCATGTATAATGATTTAAATAATGTTATTGACTTATTAAAGAATCATACTTATTGTTATGATATCATATATGGTCATATTCTTAGCTTCTTATTAGTAATAGTTCATTACTACTTGTTATTCGGGTGTTTATTACTTTTTGTTCTTATGCGTGTTTGTCGAATAAATTATTATTCTTCTCTTTAGGTTATAGATACCTCATTTCCAGAATGGTATTAGTGTAACATATATGATATTCATTCATTCAATTCATTTATATAATCATTATGAAATGAAGATCATGTAGAACGAGTCACATCACATCGTGGAGACGGTATTCCGTACGTACGCACGAGTGATGATATCGTTCCTATGATTGTGGAATTGTATTGGAGTGTATGTATACCATTTAAAAATCAATATCAATTTATAATAGTCATATATAGTCATTATTTACACCATTATACCCATCCAAGTAAGGTGGTGGTGGAAAATACATTATACCACGGCGTGGAGACGGTATTCCGTATGTACGCACGCGCTGTGATTTCCTTTTTCCGTAGGATGGATAGAAGGTTAATTAGAGTTGTTTCATATTTATAATAACATATCAGTATATAATAAATAATGATGTTATTACTTTATCATGAAACAACTAAAGAAGAAGAAGTTGAAGAAGAAAGAAATTGAAAAAGATCGGTAATGGATATTACCTCTTTTTGACGCGCCTTCACTTAACCTCCACTTAAAGAACTAAGGATGGTCTTTCAAGAAGACCAGGACCTCTAGGATGATACTAGGGAACTGGAGAAGATATTTTGACAGGGGTTGGCCGAGCTTGAATTCTCAAATTGGTGTGAGGAGGAGAGGGAGGAGGTGCCCTTTTATAAGGGAGGAGAGGGGCAGCTTAGGAAAATCTAAAAATATTATTTTATATTAAGGTAAAATTCGGTTATAATGGTTCCAAAGGGTCTTATTTAGAATATAAAGTGGGGATGGGTCGAAATCCTCTCAACCAATAGGATTTAGACAAGTTTAGGTTATTATTTTAACTTTATCAATTAGATTTAACTCTAAGTTAAATAATTTAACTTTTACCGTGTCTTTTTGTTTTCTTACACTATATGGTTAACAAACTTACCATAACAAGCCAAAAGAACCCCAAGTTGTTTATTATTAATATATCTATTCTTATCTAAGTCATTTGGCTGAACCTTAGATTTTTAGGAATTAAATAAAAATTAATAATATAATATTTGTTTTAAAAACTAATTTATGTAAATTTTGACACTATTTGGTACATGATTTTTATGAAATTCATAACAGAATGATAAGTTCGAAACAAGTTACTTATATCAACAATAACATGTCATAGTAACCTAGAAAATTAAAGTAAGTAATAAAAAGTCTCAAATTACATTTATTTGGGCATTTATAACATGAATTATGTTAATATTTCATTAATAAGACAATTACTGCATCATCTTTGTGTCATAATAAATGATAATTATTTAATCCCTAAAAATTCTAAATAAATTCCTATGATTTTTATATTTGTATTAGCTTTCTGGAGACTATTCCCTAAATTAAAATTACTATACTTATAAGATTTAAGAAAGTGACATGTTGTCACATTTTTTGGTTTTAATAATAATTAAATTATTTTAATGGACAAAAGTCCATAAAATGAATCTAATTGGACCCTTAGGTTATATGGGTCTACTTTTAGCCATCCAATATTATTTTTTCCAAGTGTTAGGGTAATTTTATAATCTTATATTTACCCTAAATTACCCTATTTACCTTTAACTATAGTAAATAAAATTTACCATAGTTACTATTCACAATGCCCAAAAATAAAAAGTAGCTTATTAACATAATTTGGACCCACTGATTCCAAATATGGAATCCATTTTTCCAAAATCAATACACAAAAGATGCAGAAATTAAATTAAAATTAATCCCGTTGTCGAAAGAAAATTGGTTTTTTCTTTAAAACATTGCAAAAGATTGAATTGATTTAACCTATGAATTCAAGGTAAAATCAATGCTAATGACATAAATTATATTAAATGGTTCAAATATATTCCATTTATACTTTAAAACCGTTCAATATTATAATTTAACCACATAAGATATTACGATGAAAAAAGTTCTTTTTAATTAAAATATAGCGTGTTTTTACTATTCATTAAAATATAAAAGTTATCGGAAAAATATCAAAACTTTATCTAATGTAAATTTTTATATCCTGATTCAAAATAAGAAATTTATTTTTTCAAATTGAACTTATAAACATTTCAAAAACTAGATTTAAAGTGGGTGCGCTATCAAAAGGCGGCAAAACTGCATTTTTTGAAAAATACTTATTTTACCCGAAAAATTTATTTTGTTCTTATAACATGTTCTAGAAAATGTGTAAGATGAATAATAATGTTATAAAATTCAAATTTTAGTTAATACTATTCATAACGGCTAGTTCATGACAATATTATAATAATATATCGTTGTTTATTAAAACCCGGTATTGCGTACAACGCACGCTATCGAGGAAGGTCGTGATTGCGTGTAATGCAAGCCAAGTCAGGGTTGCGTGTTGTGAAAGAATCCTTCATTGTTTCGTATAAAAGAATCCAACCATATTTCATTTATACATTGAATATATATATATATATACTCAATGTTGCGTAGAATAACTATTATCAAAATTGTGTGTAACACGATCCAAGAATTGTGTTGCGTATACTGCAAGCTAATACGGTGTTGCGTATGGTGCAAGGTAGTCTAGGTGTAGAATACAACACAAGACATTAATGAAATTAAAAGAATATTTTTCATAAAATCTCAGGGTGTTACAAACGTAATGTTATAAGAACATGGACATAACATTTGAAAAGAATACCATGCATATGAAATTTCTAAATATCGAATCATGGTATAAATATTGGATTTTCATAAGATAATAATCACACGTGAATCAAAGAACCTGATACATGAGATCCTAATATTTTAATAAAACATTGATTAGTATGGATACAAATATTCGTTGATAATCATTTCTATATTGTTCAAGGCTCCCTTCCATGACCATCAAAGATAAAAAATTCTTTTATAATACCATGTTTACTCTATTTTCCATCATGGTCTTAATTAATCATTTTGAATACCTATTATATCCATGTATTACTATACCGGGTTCACTCCCCTTTCACCTCATTACAAGAACATGAGCTATATAAAACCATACCCCATGCATTGGTGGGAGATATAAGTCATACCTCTCTAATTATGAAATCCATATTTATGTGTGGAACATGACCAAATAAATTCATCATATCATATCGATTTAAATTAAATTATTATCATAAAATTTCCATTATATCATAACATTTGAAACAGAGACAGGTTTCAGAAACATTTAATCACAGAATTCCCCATAAAAAGAATTGTGTTTTGTAATAATTTCCTCATGATATAAACCATGGAAGTGAAACATGATTCATAAATAGATCTCGATCATAAATTTATTCATTTAAAGAAATAATATAAATTCTATCCTTGGATCGTATCCCTTTTACAGAACAGGTAACACCCATAGATGAAATCTTATATGTAAAATCATTTTTACTATTTATTTTAAATATTTTAATGGGAAAACTATCCTCTTTGATAAATTATTTTTAAAACATAGATATATAAATTCCGTTTGAAAATAAATTGATAATATATAAATAAATCTTTGAAGGAATTATCTGTTATGGTATCATAAAATTCCCATAATGTTGTGTACATTAAAAAATTGATTCTTTTCATATTTTCAGTAAAATACAAATGGGAATTGGTTTAAAAAGAATAAAGATTTTTTTTGATTTATTTAAAATGTAAAACATGGGTAAATTATTATTTTTAAATGTTATTGGGGAGTAAATTTGTTTTGTTTATTTTATGTAAAAATGTGTTTTAAATAAAACAGATATTCACCCGAAGTGATAAATAAAGTAAGATTTTCAAAAAAAACATTTTATTTGTTATATTATATAAACAATATATGTAAAATTTTATAATTACTTGAATATATCATTAATTATTGTAGGATAAAAAAATTAATGAGAATTTTTAGGGTTAGACAGTGAGATTCCAATAATGAAGACTTGATTATAAATAATTCTGATAATCGATGTGATTGTAAGATATAATAATTTCCAATTTGGTAACCCAAAATCATAATCCCCATGAAATATTGATCTAAAATTAGATTTATAAATACCAATAAATGTTGGTAAAAATTTTTAATGTAAATTCATCGGGATTATACACACCATATCAATGAAATAGTTTGTAAACCTGACATTTTTCTCACAGAAGTCAAAAACTGAGATGGAAATCCTATACTGATTGTGTAAATTTTAAATCACAATCTATATAATATAATAACATAAATGAAACCAATAATTATCCTGAAATTTAGTATATTCATGATATGTTATTTGATATAGAACTATATGAAATACATAAAACAATGTAGTGGTAATCATATAATTAGCCTCTCAGAAATAAATGTGAGATTAGAAATACCCATAGCATAAGTTTTAAATTCCTTAATTCTCATTCACAAATAAAATACAATAAATAAATTTTTTATTATAAATATATCAAGGAACCATATTAATATTTATAATACCATATATTATTTACTTATGTCTTTATATTAACTTTTTATTAATAATTCAATGTTAATGTTATATTTTGGGTAATAAACACTTTTTCATAATTTTTATGACTCATTATTCTTGGATCCCATAAGTTTATGTATATTTGATCACCTAAAATATTCTAAAAACAATAAAAATAATATATAATTTTAGTATATATGATTATATAGTAATCTATAAAATTTAGTGATTGGAAATGAAATGCACCATTCATGGAGACAGTAGGCCATACGTATCCATGGATGTCTTTTTTCGTTATCATTTCAGTTTGAAGAAAATATTGTTAAATGATATACTATCACTCTATAATCATTTTAATTTCATTTAATTCACATATTTTTATTAAACCCATTATTAATACATTCCATGTAATGTTTGAATGAATCATATAGCTTCGGGCATCAGTGGTATGTCGTACACAAGAATGACTTTATCGTATTTCCAAATATTGTAAATCATATAGGTATGTGTGATATATTCGTAAAAGGAAAATAATACATTCATAAAAATCATATATATATTATTTAAACAATAATAACATAATTATAAACAAACATAATACATCGTAGTTAAAAAAATAATGACATAAGTCCACGATGAATTTAGTTCTCTATACATAGAAATGATGATTTTGTAACCCATTGGATCAAAGTGTGTGGTTATAGGTCATAGATATAGTAAAAGAAATATATTGGGGTTATTATATAGTAATGATATAAAAATAATTTAATTTTATTGAGGATAAAATAAAACAAAATATTTTGTTCCTGAATGATACATCTTCTTCGTATATCCTGCATAGGTTTGCACTAAAAGACATAATCCTTCAGATTTATGTAAAAAATAATGCATATAGAATTATGGGATGGAATTCAAAAGGTTATTTGGGTAGGTATTATTTTAATACAAATATTTGGGAAGCTATGAGGAAGATAAGAGATTGGTGTCTATTTATATGTGGGGTGAGTGGAAAAGCATATAAATTTTTATGAGATTAAATTCCACGAATATTGTTCATATGTTACACGTGTGAAAAATTGACCATCAGAGAACCTAATATGATCAATATTATATATATGGAAATAAAATAGTTTTTAGAAAACTTTATGAGTGATTTTTTCCCATATCTCATTATTTTAACTCTTGGTAAAATCATTTTTTCCACAATCATGACAATTAATATTTATTACATTCACTATTCAATATTGTAAATACAAATGTTTAAATTATTAGAAATTATTTGTTATTATAATGAAAAATATGCAATCAATTTTCCAAATTAAATTAATAAAAGTTTAAAAAATTTAGTTAAAATTTTTCTCGAAGATGTGAGGAGATAACCAGATTTTAATTTGAATACTGAAAGCATTAAAAATGATTATTTATCGAAAATCAATATAAATTTCATTCTAATGAAATATATTTTATTAATATATGTAAAATTTAAATAATATGAATTAAAAAACAATTTTTAAAACAATTTTAAACTAAAGATTTATTAATTAAATTTCATTGATTAATTAAAATTTTGTATATTACATTATTTATTAAAATTGATATTTTTCATAAAAAATTGAAAATTAACCCTATAAAAATATTGAAATTATTAATTAAAAATGTTGATATTTTTTAACATTTATTTTTGAAAAGTCTCAAAATAATTATTTGTAAATGTTTTCAGAAAATGCATAAAATGATTTTTTTTTGAAAATTCACTATTCAGAACAATTATGTGCATCAGAAAAATTATATATATATATATATATAAAATTTCTTCTAATAAAACCACTATAAAATATATTTAAAATTGTTTATTATAATTAATTTCTTTATGTCCTGTGACTAGTTTATAACGGTCACATTTAAATAAATATATTAATAATATATCATTTTTTTGAATCATTATCATTTTTCACACAAGATTAACGAGAGGTACATATAGTGAAAGAAAAACGAGGTATTCTTTTAATAAAATATTTACATTCGGTTTCATGTAACACAATCCATCAACAAAATTTAATTTATTTGGAATCATTAATTCATAAAACCACAGGTTATTATATTCTACCACGTTATAATGAATTTCAATCTCAAAATTAATTACATCCCAGGAAAAATGAGGTTATTTTAGAATACTCATATCCTCAAGTTCCAAAATATATTCCTCAAAATATTATTTAAAAAAAATAAGAGATACAAGTGATGGGTATGGTATGTAATTATTCATGAGAGATACATAGAGAACATTTGAAACTTGATAATGGTTTTTTTGGAATCTCTATGTGATATACTACCATCTCTATAAGATCATGAATTTTAATGTGACTAATATATAATTATCATAGTTTCCATTTCATTTTGAATATTGTAACATTATTCCAAAATGAAATTATTATAATCACCTAGTATCCAAGTTAAAAATACAGATAAAACTAGTGAATTTTAGAACAGTTTTTCTATTAGATTAATCTATATTTATATTCTAGTGAATGGATCTAACATTATATTCAATTTCTTTAGAAATCCTATGTTCAAATAGCTTTCATTACCCAGTATTATTCTTGTACATTAGAGCTCTAGGTTTCTTTCTATATAGGGATTCATAAGAAGCTATATGAATTCTTGAGAGAAAGATATTATAAAAATATAACTCAACTTGAAGAAGGTGATTATCCCAGCACTTTTTAAATCCAAATAATAAGATCTAAATTTTTTTTCTTGGGTTACAATTGTTCACTTATATTAGACATCTATCTGAGAATGAAACTTAGTGATGAAATCCAACTCGATATCGAGAGCTTCTTGAAGACATCACGAGATATATGAGGTAAACCTCACATCTCAATCAGATATAAGTAAATTTGGTACTACCTAAAACCTCACTACATCATTAATGTTTATCTTTTAAAGATATTATATAGAGAATTATTCTATTATAGTGATGTAGTGTGATGAATTTCAAATGAGATCGACTAACACCCATATAACATTATGAAATTTATTGGTTTTGGTTAGTTCGACAATAAAATCCATTGTGATGTTTTCCTATTTTAGTTACAATTTGTTTAATGGATCCAACACCCCCTTTGAAATTATTATTTTATACGTAACATTATGACATTTCAATCCTTGACATTCAAACACGATGATATATGTCTTCATTCCAATCCAACAGAAGTATTATTTGAAATCTATATTAAATTTCTTACTTGTAGTTTTAATTAATAATGGTGAAATATGATCTTGTTATAACAAATCTATCTTAAAATATGGGTTGGAATGAATTCATACATGATTCTAGATCATTATCACTCCATCATGATCTATGATATACAATGGAAAAAATAACATTCTTTTGAATCTATAAATATTATTTCTGTACCAATATAATGTAAACTTAGATAAATGGCTGAACAATCATTTTATAATGATAATATTTACCCATTTCTTCTGTATTTACATGTCCTTCCTTTGAATTTAAAATAAATTTTCCAAATTTTGTAATCCACATCATGGATAATCAAGAATGATCCTTTTGACTTAAATCATCATTCGCCTTGTCATCCTGCCAATAGTTGTAATGTATTGAGAATTGATAATCCCTAATAAATTTTATCCATATTCTTTTAAGCATGTTAAAATTTTTCTATTACAATATATACTTTAATGTTTTCTAATTTTCATATATATACAAATTTTTTCCATAGAGATAATGCATCCAATTAATTAATTGAAATTCAGTGAAGACGATAGAAAATCATGATATGGGTAATTTTTAACAAGAATCATCAATATTAATGTTTTATAAGGTATAACCACATCATTATAATAAAGAAACTTCCAATTACATTATTGGATGCACCAATAATGATTAAAAACCCTTCTAAACAATATGTTAATGTACGAAAATGTTCACTAACTATCATTCTCTTTAGTTTCATTAAATTTTCTTCCCATTCAAATATCCCAACGAACATTTCCCCCTAATGAGCTAACGTGACCAATATATAATAAAAAATTTAGAAGTTATCCAAAATCAATCAATAATATCTATATAAACCAATGAACCTATGGACATCAATCACCGTGGATGGTCTAGGCCAACATTCAACAAAATTAGAATTTGATGGACCTACTGGTATACCATTTCTTGAAATTATATTACTATAAAATTAATTATTTTGCATCCAAAAGGTGCATATTTAGAAAATTTCATATTTTTCAACTTTTGTTGGGCCTTTTGTAGAATTATAATTTGATTTTCAAGTTCATCAACACACTTTGAGTGGATAGGAATATAGTTTTCGATAACGAACATAAACTGTAACGCCCCGACCCCAGTTACCCAGAGTCGGTGCATTAATTACATAACATTGGCATGATCACGAGAAAGATCAAGTCTCGAAAGACCGATTAGTTTAGTAGCCTTGGAATAACTAGATACATACATAAATTTTTACATTACATCATAAAAAAACATCCTGTCTTCATACCCCCTCATACTATCCCTGCAGGTCATTCATAATTACTTCTTCATAATCCTGGGAAAAAATAAAACATTGAAAGGGGTGAGCTCAGATGCTCAGTAAGGATAACATTATAGCAGAAGCTTTCATAAATAAGCATAAACACTTAAGGCAATTTATAACTAAAACAAAAGCCTTTTAAACTTGAACTTCAGCATAAAATGGCAAAGGAAAAATGAAATAATGCCATTTACATACTCACATGGATATTCTAATAGTCGAATGATCACATGAAATATCAATATCCACTTTCATAATGATGGAATGCATAATGCCATACTATTATAACCACATAGCCAAGGCCTCGTGCCAAGACTACAAATAAGATTTTTCCAAGGCCTTGTGCCAAGACACTAGTTTGTCTCATGAGACCTACCGATGCATCGAGGAGCTATAGCGGGCTCCACCCGTCACTTATTAAGTCCAATGCATTCCTCATATGAATAGGTTTAAGCATAAAATAAACATTCTTATTAAAACTAGAATACGAAATGTAAATACCTTAACCACAAACCATGAATGGTATAAAAATAGAACATCCATAGTCAAACATAACTCATTTGATACAATATGAAAGATTCTATTGTATCACATTATCCTCAATCATGAATAATAAAGGATGTTGATATAGATGAAAATAATCATCAAAACTATTGAGGGAAATATCCCCCTTTTATTGAAATCATTTAAAAGTCACACTATTTGTCAAGAAGCCATTTAAAAATAGATTTTTGAATCAAAGTGTCCCATACCACTTTGAAACTTTTAAAAGGAGTTTTAATTTTAAAACTTTAATGTCCATATAAATAAATCCTTAAAACCATTTTTAAAACATGGACATTAATGAGCAAGATATAGAAGAATAAGTCTTTAAAACATTTTAAAATGGTATTTTGGTTAGAGGTTCTAACCAAAAGAGAGACACTTGAATACAAATAATTGAGGTAATCAAAACTTTGTAATATCATGAGAATAAATGGATTCATGATATACTATGTCAAAGTACATTATATACACCACATAAAAGTGATTTGGTGTATATCAACAAAGAAGTCTCAGTTGAATGTAAATTGAGATGAAATCTCTCATAAAGGCCGTATCCTTAGGTTAAGGATAAATCAACGACATAATTATGTGTGAAAAATATAAATACACTAAATATGATTGAATATTCAGTTTAAAACAATCAAAGTATATTCACACATATTCTTGTAGAAACAACACCAACGAATTGGATATTTAACTCAAGAAATAGAGATTGAGTTAAAATTACTCTTATCAAGTTCATACCGATCACTTGAGAATTTATCAATGGAGTGATTATGTGTATCAAAAGTATATCCAAAGAAAGGGGAGTGGAAATTAAGACATAATCAAATGAATAGAGATTCCACACATAATCTTGGAGTAATATAATCAATGAAATATGTGTAAAGCTAAATGGGTGGAAATTGAAATCTCAAATTCCCTTATCGATTAGGTAACTTACGAAACATACACCCTTGAAAGAAGTATCATACCATGATGATTTAAATACCCATAAATTAAAGTATATTACACAATGAATACAATAATGGGCAGTACACATACACCACATGCAATAATTAAGTGGTGAACAATGGAAATCTCACGGAATTGAAAGTGAGATAAGAAAACCCCTTACCTTGTACTTTTACTTGGTTAGGGTAAGTTAACCTCCTGTATAATATTGAAATAATTGTTATTAAATTACACAAGAATCATATATATTAATATCATATCATATATGATCTTTTAACTTTGCTTTGTTAATAATGTCTTAGTATTATCGTTGTTTCGGGTGTTAACTTACTCGTTTTATTTTATATGTTTTATTACATAAGCCATGTTTGTAATGGATAGGTTTTATATTATTCATATCTAGAATGATATCAAGTCCTTAAACATCATTTTTAAATCAGAAAATGATAATTATACTTGAATGGATATGATGGAGAATGAATCTCATCGCGTTCATGGAGACGGTAGTCTGTACGTACGCATGAGCGACAATATCATTCTTTTGATATTAAAATAATATATAAATGGATGGTATATCATATATACAGAATCATTAACATGTTATATTTATTATTTACATGAGTTACACATCATTATTATACCCATCCAAATAATAATATATTGAATAACAATAACACCACGACGTGGAGACGGTAAGCCGTACGTACGCACGTATGGTGACATGTTATTCAAAGGGTGGATAGAATACTGAATATGGTTGTACCATATTTATAATAACATCACAGTATATGTGAGATACTAGAGTTATTATTTTAGAATGGTAAGAACAAATAAAGAAGAAGTGGAAGAAGAAAGGAACTTGAAAAGGGGTGGTGAAAACATTACCTCTTCTTCGGGATCTTCCTTTTGATTTGATCAAAAGGGCTCCTTAGGTTGGCTTTCTGATCAAACTAAGGCCTCTAGGTTGTAGTGAGGGATGTTGGGAGAGTATTTGGGCAGAGTTTGGCCGATCCAAGTGGCTTGAGAGGTGTGAGGAATGAGTAGAAGTGGTCTCCTTTTATAAGGGAGAGGAGGGGCTCTTTAGGAAAGAGTGAAAGTAATACATTATAATATAATTAAATTCGGTTTATAATGGTCCAAAAATAATTGAGGTCTAAGATAAGATGACTCATATTCTAAATAACATCAACCAATAAGAATTGGACAGGTTTTAGATAATATTTTAATCATTATAATCTTATTTATTTAAATGATTTATTAATGAGGTAAGCATTTCATCATTATTGTGTCATTAATATTTTAAATTATTTGATGTCTAAAAATTATAAATAAAATATAATTATGTATGAAATATTTTTATCTTTCTAATGAATATTTATAATCGAAAATCCAACATGTATAACCCTATGTAAAAATTGTTCTTCTAAAAGATGTAATCTTTTTCCATTTTTATTTTTATTTTAACTTTATTAATATAATGTGTCCCTACCACATACAAGTGGCTCCAAGGGGTCCCCAAATCGAACAAAGGATGCCCATGGTCGGGTATGTGTCCAACAATAAGGTTAGGACACGTTTTAGGGTAATTATGTATTATTATAATATTATTTTTTAACCCTTATTTACCGGATTTACCCTTAACCATGGTAAATAAAATATTCACCACAGTAATTATTCAAAATGTCTAAAAATAAAATTTACCTATTTACACAATTTGGAAATCCTGATTCCAAATATGGAATCCATTTTTCTAAATTCAAAACACAGAAGTGGAAGAAATTAATTTAAAATTAATTCCCGCTGTCAAAACAAAAAGCGTGTTTTTAAGAGGTAATAACTATCAAAAGATTGACACTTGTTTATGTTCGGTTTAATTGTAAAATTATGTCCAATGACCAAAATTATATTAAATGGTAAAAATATATTCTAAATATATTTTAAAACCACTCAAATTCACAATTTATCACTATTAATTATTTTGATTAAAAAAGTTGTTTTTAATTAAAATTTAGTAATTTTCACTATTCATCAAAATATGAAAGTTATCTGAAAAGTACCAAAATTTCACCTTAGGCTAAATTCGATATTCCAAATCCAAAAATGAAGTCCATTTTAAAATATAAAATATATATAATTTCAAAATTTAGGTATTACTATTCATAACAGATAGTTTGATTGGGTGTGGCGTGTGTTAAAACTCAAGGTTGCGTACAACACACGCTACTATTTTATTCAAAGGAAAGTGTACCGTGGAAGCTTGGGATATTTCATTTTAAATTTTTTGATGTCCCAATTTATTCAGATAGTTTAAAATATTTTATTTAAAAAGGTTTCACTATTAAAAGTTGATAAAAGTGCAATACTAGAAATGAATCTGTTCTTGCATTATGACTAAGAAACTCATAATAGGGATTCTAAAATTATAAGGATTATATAAAGTTCAAAATGTAGTTAATACTATTCATGACCTTTTTAATGGATTTTTTTTGTACGTCATGGTGTGATTGAACTCGTTGTTGCGTGTAGTGCAAGTTATTGAATTATTTTTAAGAAATAACACACTATGAAATCCTGGGGTGTTACATAAACTGATCAAGGAATTATCTATGGAGTATATTCAATAAATTACATAAGATAACATGATAATTAGTAAGAACAAATTGTATTATTATATATTCATAGTTTCTATACATTTTAATGAATTTTATCTTTGATATATCTCACATATTTAACCATACTTGATGACATCTTCATTGAATTTATATCTTGGAAAAGTAGTGAGATCCATATAGTTGATCAGAAAATTCATTAATATGGGGAACATGATACTTGTTCTTAATTATGATATTTATTACTTTTGGGTAATCATTGTAGAGTAATATCAATCCAAAATAAATTTTTATGAGAATAAGAGTTTCACCATAAGGGGACACACTTTTCTAAATGAATATATTTTCATGGAATTTAGTGAGTTTCTTATTTAGTTCACACAACTCAATTAGGGAAACTCTATAGGGAGTTTTACAAATTTTTCTAGAATAATAAATGACTTATATTGAAAAATTAACATCATGTTTTGGGGGAATTCTATGAAACAACTCCATAAGGAAAACAATCCAAAATAATAACATATCATCGATGAAAATTTTCTCCAAACCCATATTATATAAAAACCTAATATAAAAGGGAATTTTGATCCATACAATTGATGTAATCTCAATAAAGTTTTTAAACTTTTCTTCACAATGATATAATATTTTATGCTAGTTTAGAATATCAATAATGAATTCCCCTCATTGATAGTTGATTTGGGATTTATATAGAGTATTCCAATCCATGTGTATGATGGCATAAAATTAAGACAGAGTAGGAATGAATTTTTTGTAGCAAGTACATAACAACCAATACCAAACAGAGTGATATAATACAGTTGATATGAAATAATAATACCATTTGGAGTTTTAATGCTAATTATATATATAACAGCTTCAGTGGCACTATAATTCCCTTAGAATGATATTTAAAATAAATCTATATTCTCATTGTAGTGGAACATCAAACAATTTGTTCATAGTTACTAGACTCTATTGTAGTTAAATACCTTTAGTTGCATGGTTTTAAGAGACTAATGAATCAATAACTTTTATATTCACGTTGGATGACAATACGAGATGTGTACCTCACATGTATTGTATAATTGTCAATGTAGTTAACAATAGATTAATCATCCATTTTCCTTAACTCAAGTAACTACATTTCCATATTTTAATGAAGAACTCAAGGAATGTAATTTTAAAAAAATATGTTCTCAAACTCATCCTTATCTATGGATTTTATTTCACCATGTTTCATTTTCATTCTGATATGATTCAACCATTGATACACATCAACATTCAAATTATGAACATTCTAATTGAGTTTTTCTGTTACAAACACTAAGATAATGTAATATTTTATTTTTTGGGTAACTATTAATTTTTTGAATAACTAGTTGATCCCAAGACCCACTAAATGAAGGCTGTCTATTTCTCATGAATAACTCAGTAAAAAATTGTCCTATCATTTGATCTGTTAGATATCCAACAGATTCATACCATAATAAAGCTGTGTGAAAATAAGTTTGATATTTTTCATCCATGTTTTTGAAAAATTTAGATTTTTAAGAGGATAGTCATTTCATTGTCCATCAAAAATACCATTAATGGGTTTCCATCTTATTCCATCGTTTTAATAGAACCAAAATTAATATGGTAATAAAAATTAATCCATAGTTCAAACTAAAAAATACTAAAAAAGCTTACAGGTTGTATAATTTATGACACCTTCTTTAATCATAGACACCGTAGATTTATATTTTTCCATTCATAGTCATATTGTATTTAAATCCTTCTTGATGGTTCATAAGTAGTTGTTTAATTTCAAAAGAATATCCCCCAGGATTTTCAAATATGCTATGTAGTATAGATAATTGTTCTTATATAGATAAATATCAGTTCTAGATCTATAATATGTTTTCAAGGTTATTACCCTACGGTAAATCTACTCTAGATCCACAGCCACTTATTGCATATTTTTTATAATCAAAATTTATCAATAGAAGTTCCCTTCATTAATAATTTTATATATTATGAATCATATAAAATCAGATAGAGAACATAATAAAAACATTATAAATGTATAATGAATGAAATAAGTGGAATTTATAGTAATTAATTAAATGATAATGATGGAATAGTAACTTTGACATTGGAGTAGTACCATGACTATTAAGAATACTAAACGGGTCAATTAATTAGTAAACTCCCCTATATATGATAAAATATAATTTTTCCATCCTATAAATAACAATATAATATATTTATGTCATGAAATAGGTATATAAATATTGTAAAAATGATAATTTATTTACTAGAATTTTAATGAAACATAAATAATTACTCATAATCTGGTAATTAAAACAATGAAACTAATTTATCATTATTTTCATGAAATTTATTCATAAATATTTATTTTGATTTATTATTATTACATGATTATTTTATGAGACCATAATTATATTATATAATTTGTCATAAAATCTGTTTTAATATTAAAATTGGTATTTTTGGTGTAAATAAAGATTTTATTCTGAAAATAAAATTCTCATATTTTAAAAAATATAAATCATGCCCATTATTGAAATCGACTTTTAAAAAAAAAATTAGTACTGATTTTTTGAATTATTGAAAAATAGACAAATTTTTGGTGATTAGTAACATACTGTAATTACAGTATTTAACAATTAGAGTTATTATTTTTTCATGACTAATGTAGTGATGATATAAGATGATAATAAAATAAAATAATTATTTATTTACTATATTTATTCATGGTAATAATCACTATTTTTATTCTTGATGAAAAATAAAAAATTAATAAAATAATAAAAAACTCCACTCTCTAACACTATTAAACCACCAGACAACACCTATTCTCCACACAACGTCAAGAAATAAATCATTAAAATTTTATTCTTAAAACTATTTCAAAGTCTCTCTCCCACATCGTGATTCATTTAGTCTCAAAAAATCACAAAAACCAATTATCTAAAGGATTTTCTAAAGGAGAAGAAGTTAATGTGGTAAAATCCTATTTTGTTTTGTTTTATTTTATTTTATCATTATATCATTACCTTAACATATTAAAGTGAAATGATTAATTGCGTAACATATATAAATTATAATTTTATTATTTTAATTGAACATGTACCTTTAAAATATTTCCCATAAACCTTTTGTTTTACAAATGAAAACATTTTCGATGAGGTGTCAATTCACCACCACTTGATATTATGATTGATCATTTTATAATAAATCCTTCGAGGATGGTCCAAGAAGAATTATAATTTCAAAATAATATTTTAAAATATATATTAAAACAAATGTATTGTTTTCTTATCATTATATATTCATAATATTAATTAATAAAACAAAACTACTGTATGTGGATTGAAAAACTCCAAAATAATCTAAATGGGTATCATTAATGATTATTTTAATAAATCAACTTCATATATATAAAAAAGTAAATATAATTCCATTTATTCTTATTTATGTTAATTATTAACATATAAAATAAATTATATACAACTATTCCAATTTTATATGATCTTCCTTACATTTATAAAAGTGAACCATTCAAGAAAATCAAAGAAAAAAATAGTTCGGAATAATGAAATTGAAGATTATAACTTATAAAAAAAGACATAAATGACATTAATAAAATTATAATTAATAAAATAATGGTTGAATAAGTTATGAATTAAATTACTAATGAATCTAATTCCATTATCTGTGTCATTACATGCAATTGTAGAATGCCCATTAAAATAAGGTAAGAATTTTATCATCTCACCATTATCTATGGGAGATATGCCTTATTCGTGATTACATATTCTCTGTGGGGTTGGTACAGTTTCCATTTATGTATCATGAAAGTAATAAAATTATCCAATAAATATTAAATATTTCACTTTATAATCATTAATTCTACGGGACATACAATTTAAATGTTTCCAAAGTGGCAAGGGATTCTCTTTTAACCTCAATTTTCCCTTTGAGTTATAATTTTTATATCTTTAACACAGTCTTATTATTAATTATTATTTTAAAATATTCTTAAATATTGTTTATTATATTATAGAAAAATTCATAATTCTCATTAATTATTTCTTTTATGGGGAAATGAATCTTTTATTGGGTCCTTTTATCAATTCTCTTAAATAACAAAGACCGATTAAAAAGAACGCCCTAATTTATTTACCATTTTTTTGTACACACCAATATTTGTTTAAATACACCAAGGTTTTTCTAAAATAAATATTTTTTTCTTAAAAAATAACTTCCATTATTTCTCATTTTACTAAATGAATTATTCGTTCATTCCATTTGAAGATTATTTTATATTTTCCTGAAAACATCACTAATGTTTCTCATTTATAATGTCTTTAAACGCTATTTTTACATGTATTCACATTAGTTTAAAAAATTAATTATCAATATTCTTTTAATATTCAAAAAAATTAATTTCATTCTATTTATTTTATCTGGTATACATGTTTTTGATCTGATTTTTTTAAAATACAAATTATTTCCCAAAATAAGTCTTCTTTTAAATGTAAAATTGAATTTCTCTTAAGTATTTATCAATGATTTTATTAGAGTATTTTAAACTATTTAAAACATTATTATTAAACCTATTATCAGTTTATATTTATCTCTTATGTTACTATATATTGAATTTTATTAATATTTTATGATTAATTTGACTGGGGATATATTGTCTTGATACCATTATCCATATGACTTTGGATAGTTTATGGTAATGCATAGTGAGTGGGGATATTATTTAGATTTAATATGATAGTTTAAGTATGAATATATATGATGAATATGTTTCACCCCATTCATATGAGAAATTCATTATACTTAACAAGTGTCAGTTGGGCGTATTATAGCCCCTCGATACATCAACATGTATCATGAGACAATGTAGTTTGGATATTGGCTAATTTCATCCCCAATTATGTATAGTGTACAGGAAAAAGGACATAATGGTATGTTTATGATGTTAAATAATATGCATTCCCTCATTATGAGATAAATTGTCGATAATTCATGGTATTATTCAACTAGTATAACATCCATAGTTACTTTTCATTATAAAGATATTATTTATGTGAAATTATTTTGATAAGATTTTACTCCAACCCTATTATGGTCATGTATACCTTTTATTGGTATGTGTTTTTATATAATAAACATTTCTTATTCTTTATTTTTATTTATGACTATTTATGTTGTATTTCATACCATTAAGGAGAATATAATATATACCCTTTGTTATGGTCCATTTTCCAAGGATGCCATGATTCATAAAAGGATTGAAATGAAGGGATAAACCAGAGGAATACTAAGGATTCAAATGGAATTTCTATGTTTTTTTCCTTTCATGTTGTAATTTGACAATTATATTTGTAATCATTTATATAAATCTACTAAACAATTCAGTAATCTATGGTATAATATCCTATTTTATTTTTAATATTTAAAAAACTAAGGCATTAACTTCGGGCTACTGGGGTCAGGGTCTTTATAATTGGTATTTGATGAACTTTAGAATATACATTGGAAAATAGAATTTTGAAAACATAGATTAGGGAAATGTAACCCTATAACATAAGATGATAATATTCCGAATATTACTGAGCTTGTGATTAAGATATTAGTTATACCTAAGTTTTTTAATTTAAATTAAGTGTTTAACTTGTTTTATATTATAAATTATGTTTTATAATGTTCTAATTTAATTTAGTGTCTGAAATTGTTTATAAAAGACACAGTTTTCAGGTAATGGAAACCATGTTAATGTATGTATTCAATGTAGGGATACCTAATTTGGGTAGATAATGATTCTAGAGTGGGATATGCAACTATAGATAACAAAATTATATCCATATTTGGAAAATTGGCTTCTCTTATAAGAAAAAACCATACTCATATAGAGAATATAGATCAGCAACATGGTGTAAATATTATAGACTAGTTTGTGCAATAAAAAAATCAATTATTAAATGGGACTAAAACCCCATTTTTATTTGAGTAGTGAATATGTTTTTTAAGGAAGATACTTATCTATTTATATATAATGAATGGGAGAAGGTTATAATGGGTTTTTATCATCTCTCAAGAGATGAGGATCAATGGTGGACATTGATCTACAAAACTATAGATGAAGAGTAATTTTAAAACATGGAATGGATGATTTTTAGAGAACATATCATGGAAAAATATTTTCCAAGAGAAAAATGAGTGGATACAAAGAGTCAATTTCAGAGTATGAGACATAATGAGTATGAATATGTAACTATGTTTGAATAGTAATTCCATAGAAAATATAATTAATCGAAATATCATTATTATAGTTTCTTTTATGATCTTAAATAAATTCATTAATGGTAATTAGTCTCCCATACATTTTCATCATATGAATATATAATATGATGTGCTATCAACAGAAAATGAATTCTACAAGGGTTGTGGTGGTAAAGGAAAAAAATATAAGTAGATGATGGATGATAAAAAAATGTATAAGTAGAAAAATAAAAGAAGGATTTTTCCACATGTTGGAACTGTGTGACGAAATACCATGGTATATGCCTGATGGTAATGGGGGGTTTTCTGCAAATATATAGAGAAACGCCTCTAGGATTGTGGTTTCAAGGGAAGGAAAGAAGCTTCTTATTTACAATTCTTAAATTATAAGGTGATGGGGAACTTTGAAATTGAATACCCCAAGCATCAAGAAAATATATCTCAAAATAATCAATGGGATCAAGGCCATTTTTATGAAATTAATACAGCCAATGTAGATTATTTAATGTAGTTGTGTCCATGAATTATGTAATAATATAATTTTTATAAGTATAGATTGATATATATGGATTTTACTTAAATACTTATTTTTATGTAATTGGAATTATATTATGACTTAAACTAAAAATTATGTGAAGTGAATCAATTGTAAGACGGTCTTATTGAAAATACATGACTTTGGAATGATTACGATAATTATATTCCTGATTTCTAGATGCAGATGTTTATGGAATCATATTGGTGACCCTGACTGTGGTTAGAGATCTAGTGGTTTATGTTATGATGGAAATTATATATGATTGGTGATCATGAAGGTGGATATGGATCTATTAGTTTATGTTATGATGGAAATTATAGATCATTGGATTTATGAGAAAGTATTGGTGAAAATGAATGCTAGTGGAATGACTTATGGTTATTTTGTTTAAATTTCATTTGGATAATTAATCTTAAAAATCCATATTTTGGGTTATGAATTTAATTAGAGATAAATAAATTCCCAACCATCAGGTGAGACTATGATTATGACATAGAATGTAATCAAGAATGTTTATTTTCTTATGTGATTATTTATATAGTGAAATAAACCATCAACCGTACGAACAAGATCTTTGAACAGAAATATTTTCAACCTCATTTTATATCTTGTAAATCAATGGTCTTTTAACTGATCTAATGATTACATTATTTGTTGGTCAGTATTATAATGTCTATTCTATTTATCAATCTCTATATGAACATGTTTTTTTCATTTTCCAATGACCAAGTTTTTACTTTCTAGTAATGTTATCCAATTCAAGAGCCTAATTATTTTGTGAAATAATATTTCCATTTTCCACTTATTAATATGGTTTTTAAACCGTACTTCTGATGTAGGTTTCTGTAAAATTATTTTTCATGTATAAACTAGTTTATTTTGAATAAAAGCTTCAAATTATGAGGAAGTTGTTTATTGATGGCAGGGGTAATGTGATGACCCCAAATTATATAATTGGGATTTCACTTATTATTATTAGTTCACATAGTTTTAATCATATTAATTCATAATTAGAAAAGTATACAAATGTTATAAATTAATAATGACGAATTAATACACATTTATAGAAATTAAGGAATATATAGCTATTAAATAGTAACATGGATTTTTGGAATAGTAATGTGAGTATTGGGAATAGTAAAACCCCAATGGAATAGTAACTGAAAGTATGAATGTAAAAATAAAATTTATATATCCTATTAATGAAAAATGAATATATTTATGTCATGGAATATGTAAATAAAAATTCTAAAAATGATAAAATTATTCTTGGTATTTTTGTGAAATGTAAATTTTAATTCACAAATTTATAATTAATAAAATTATTTAAAATAATATTTATTTCCATAAAATATATTTTCAAACTAATATTTTTTTTCTTATTATTATAAGATAATTTTAGGATACTATAATAATTTTTATTAAAGTGTCATGAAATCTGTTATAATATTGAAATAATTATTTTTGAAGTAAATAATGTTTTTATTTAAAAGTTAAATTTCTCAAATTTGATTTTTTTTTCATAAAATGGTGTCTATTTATGAATTATATACCTTGAAAAAATTGGTGAATTTTTGACAATTTTTTAAAATAGAGAAATTTTTAATAAATAGTGAAATACTGTAATTAATGGTATTTATCGAATACATGAATTAGTGGGTCATGGATGGTTTATGTCTTATATAATCCCAATATACAGAAAAATACTTCCCTATATATTTTATTTATTCTTTTGAACCATCACTATTTATTTTCAGGGACTAATAAAATAATAAAATGAAAACAATATTCAAAAAACACATCTCTCGACACTCTATTAATTCCACCCCTCACCACCTCTTCTCCTCACATCTTACAAGCCATTAATCAGGTCAAATTTAAGAAAAATACTCTTCCCAAGTCGGTCCCCCATGTCCAAGAGTCTTTAAACTGAAAAAATTACGAAACTAAGTTTCCTTAAGAAGGCCTTAAAATGAGATGTAGTTCAAGAGGTAAAATCATCATTCATTTTTCATTGAATTTCCTTTATTTTATTTTATCTACTTATCCTTTACTCGCCTCCCCTCATCCAAGTGACATGATAACTCAAGTATCATATATATATACTTTACTATTATTTTTTTTAATTTAATATCCATCATCATACCTATTCTCATCTTACTTTTGTTTAGGAAACGAAAACATCATCTGTGAGGTGTCAATTCGACACCTTCATGGATGATAATTAATCCTTTTCAAATACTACATTCAAGGTTTGGCATAAATCCATTATAGTGGCTCAAACAGATTTAAAAATTACTATTCTAACTAATTTATTGTTCTATAAATATTATATATAAATTATATTTATTTATAAGTCAAAACTAGTGTATGATAATCGAAAAAACCAAAATAATTTAAACAATTGTCATTATAATTTTGTCTAATTAATCATCATCATATTTTAAAAAGATGATATATAAGACCGTTTAATATAATTAATGTTCATTAATAGAATAAATTTTCAATTATATATAATTATTAATATTTTACATGATCTAGCAAACATATATACAGGTGAACCAATAAAGAAAATTAAGGATACAAACACCCCTGAATGACATTATTGAATCTTATATCTCATAAAAATGGGAATAAATGAAAATAATAAAATTATAATAAATATAATAATTGATTAAAATTTTATTGTTTAAATTATTGAGGAACGAAATATAATTTTCCATGATATTAATTGAATAATTAGAACACTTTCTAACAAAAGTTAAGGGGTTTCTCATCTCAGTTCTATTTTGTAGAGTTATATATTATTCACCAAAATTTCTTATTCATAGTGTATGAATACTACCCATATATTTATAATATAAAGAATAATTTTATTTTCTTATTCATTAATGTTTAATTTTATGATCATTAATTTTATGCGACATATGGTTTGATTGTTTGCGTAGTGAAAATGGATTATCCTGAAACCTCCATATTTCATTTGTGTTACACCTTTTCCCTCTTTACCCAAATGTAAAAATTAATCATCTTATTTAATATTTCAAAAAACATAATGTTACATAAATTTGTTCCTATCTCAATTATTCTCTTATTTAAGTGGTAATGCATACTTTAAAATTTTCCTTTCTCAATTACTCTGGAAAAGAACACTCAATTAAAGGGAACTTCAGAAATTATAACCCAATTTCATGTACAGTAAAAAACACATTTTATGCCATAATTATTTTTAAGAAATAAAATTTTTTATCATTAAAATATAAATTTCATTTATTTTATTATGAAAACAATTATTTCTTTGTACTCTTTAATGACTAATTTATATTATCCAATAAACTACACTGAAGAGGCTCATTTATTTTTTTTTAAACCGTTATTCATCATGTTTTTCTGTTAAGTGGGAAATTTTCATTATGAATATTCATTTTATATTCTTGAAATATTATTTCATTCCCTTTTATTTTTAGTTATATAAATGTTTACAATTACATTTTTATAAAAACTAAAAAATATTTTCCAGAATAACTCTTCTTTCTATAGAAAAATCATATTTCTGAAAAGAAATTCCAATGATTTTATTAGACTGTTTAAGATATTTCAACACCATATATTTAATATTATTCTGAATCAATCTTTATCTATTATGTTTTCATCCATCATAGTTTATTGAATAGTTAATGATTAATTTGAATGGGGAAATAATATCTTTAAAGTATTCTCTATATTATTCTTGATAGTTTAGGACAATGTTTGTTGATTTGGGATAATATTTATATTCTATATTCTGGAAGAAATATGAATATATATTTTGATTATGATACACCCATTCTATATGGGGACCTCATTAAACATAGTATGTTTCATTTGGGTCCTACTATATCCCCTCTATGAATCGATAGGTCTCATGAGACAATCTAGTCTGGGTGATCTCTAATGTCCAACCTAATTATGTTTCGATTCATAGCCAAATCCTTGATGGTATGTTTACAATTTTTCTCATTATGCATTACCTCATTATTAGATTGGTTATTGATAATCCATGTGGATATTGGACTACTAAAATATACTTCGTTAAGAATCATTCTCATGGGATTTTTTAAATGGAATTATTTAGATTAGATTTTATTCCTGCTATATAATGCTCAGGTGTGTGTATTAATGAAATGTGTTTTTAGATATTCCGCATTCCATGCTGTTTATATTTATTTACGAAAGTTTCTACTATGTTTATTACCCTTACTAAGCATCCGAGCTACCCCTTTCTTATGTTTTGATTTTTGACACTATGCTATGATGTATATTATTATTAAAATACATGGATAATATAGAAAATAGAGATGTTTCTAAATGGGTTTCTATGATGTGTTTCATTGAACTTTTAATGTGATTTTTATTTTTTATAAGGTTTTCCAATGATACTTAAATATTCAGTCCTTCTGAATGTTACAACATTTTTTATTCAGCCAATGTAATAATGTAAGGCATCAGATCTGGGACTACCATGAATGAGGCCTTTATAGAAGGTATCAGGGGAAATTTAGTATAAACATTAGAAAATATATTTAGGAAAACATATATTAGGGAAATGTAACCCTATAACATATATATTTATTATTCCCAAAGTAACAAAGATTATGATTTATATTTTATTTATACCAAAATTTTCCAATTTATAATTACAGTTTCTCTATTATTAGATTATACATAATGTATTATATTACTTTGATATTATATACTGTATGCAATAGTTTATATAACCTGCTTAGTTGAAGGAATGGAAACATTGTCAATGCACATATTCCATGTTTGGATTTAACTCATATAGAACCAACTGTTGTTGGAGATGGTGTTGTAGTTAGAGCAATGTTTTTTTTTAAAAAAAAAATGGGAAAATTGACTTCGGTTATGATGGTTAAACTTAATCGTATGGTGAAGAATAATCCACGACATGGTGTACCAATTGTAAGACTGTTCATGTGAAAACAAACTCCATTATTCAATGGGACTACAAATCCATTTTTGTTTGAGAAATTAATATATTCTCCCAAGATAAGATATTTTTCACATTGGGATGTAATAAAAATGAGAATATTATAATGGATCTTTATCCTCTCTTGAGATATTTGGATCAGAGGTGTTCATTTATTCAAATCACAATGGAAATGAAGGAAATTTGAAACATGGAATGAAAGGATTTTAAGGAACTTTTTTTGGAAAAATATATTCTTAGAGGAAAATGAGCAGATATAGAGAGTCAATTTTTAAGTCTGATACATAATGAAGATTAGAATCTTTTTAAATATGAATATAAAAATACAAGTTTATAAATGAATTCCACAAACTATATACGTAATCCAATGTGAAATATTGATAGTTTCATTGATTTTCCTAAACAAATATTTCAATGGGAATTAGTCTCATGAAAATTATCATCATATGAGGATACATTATCTTATTTAATAAAAAAGGGAAATATTTCACCATTTCATTCTATTATGATGAAGAAAACAGAACATCCAGATGGAAGATCAAAAAATTGATAAGAATAAAAAAACCGTAATTTGTTCACACATGACAGTTGTGTGAAGAAACACATCAGTACACGTTGAAGGGAATGGGAGTCTTAATTGAATGTGTATATAAGGGCCACCAAGTTCATGATTTTATAGGAAGGAAAGAATATTTTTTAGATAATTTTTTTTAAATATAATGATATTTGGCGCTACGAAAATTAATTTCCCAGGATTCATGATAATATAGTTCAAAAGAATCAAAGGGAACAAGGCCAATCATATGCTTTTACTAGAACCACAATGATATAATTAATGTTTTTTTGGACAAGAATTATGTCATTATAAATTGTTTATAATAATAATAATATATATAATTATTTTATGGATGCACATTTAATTAAGAAATTGGAAGTATGTGATTAATAAAACCAATATTTATGAGGTGTGATTGTTTTGTATGTTGATCTTCAATAAAACACATGAATTAAGAATTATATACCTAATTACATGTTTCATTTTTATTTATACATGTTTATGGGATATAATAGGTGACCATGAGGGTTTTTATTTATTTGATGGTTTTTTTCTTCTTTATTTTTTAGACGATTGGATTTGTGGAATATATTCTAAAACATGGGATTTCGTGTTTATATGCATTAATGTTTTCATTAGTGTTTTAAATTGTTCAATTTATTCAAATATTTTTATGTGATAATAAGAGAAACGTCATGTTGGTTAGGGACAAATATTATGTTTGGTTACATTAAATATAAATCCTTGGTTATTGAATTTGGACTGGTATATTTTTGATTGGTCTTAAGGTGAACAAAATTTGGAATAGATTAAGGATATTATTGAAAAATATTTAAGTATGATTTATCATATCAGATAATATATTTTAACATTAATTATTTGAATAAAAAATTAAAGTCCAAAGGAGTAACTTTTATTTAATTTTATACACGTGAACTAAAAATAAAAATTCATATTTAATATTAATATTCTTGTTTAAAAAATGATATAGAGATTGAACAAAGAACAACCAAAAGATGATATTATTCTTATGAAATGGAAAGATATCAATTTATTTTATTTTATCAAGTGCTTCTCAAGATTATAAATGAAACCCAAAACACTAGGAAATGCATTTTGGAACTAAAATTTCATAGTGTTTTATATACACCACACAAAATTAATGAGTAGTGAATACATAATTTGTCTCTCAAAAATAAAAGTGGCACTAGAAATCACATTACATTATATCTTAACGTGTGCCATACTCTTTCAAAGATCATGTATTTTAAATATATGTTTATTATATATTTATCAAAAAACCATATTTATACAAATATATAAACATATATGATTTTATTATGACATTATATTTCCATTTATTAACAATTTTTGTTAATGTTATGTTTCATGTAGTAACTACTATGTTTTTCATATAAATTTTTATTTTTTATTACTTGAAATATTAATTTAATAATGATTTAATAAAGAAAATAATTTAATTCATGACTTAAATATCTAATATATTCATTACATATGTATTTATAGTAATCTATAAAATTTATTCTGAGGTATTAGAATTCATGGTTCATAGAGATAGTTGGTCGTACACCCGTATAAATGATGGTTTGCATTTTATATTCAATTTGAATGAATTAATATTAAATGATATTTTATCATTATTGTGTAATTATTATTTCATTTTGATCACTTATATTTACAAAACCCATTGTTAATAAATTCCTTGTAACACATGAAATAATCATTTTGCGTTATTTGGCTATAGTCTACCATTCACATGAATAATGTTATCGTATTCCTAGAAAATTGAATCCAATAGATTATGATTGATATTATATCTAATGAATAATAATAAAATTAAAAATATATTGTATATCATATATAAAAAATAAATATGTCATTATGACCATCCTTGATTGGTGGTAATCCAAAAATAAACATTGGGTCATGTTTTTGTAGTCTATTTTACACATGAACATTGATTTCCTAACCCATTTGATCGAACGATGTGTAAATTTAGGTTTTAAACATATGAAAAAAATCCCAATATATATAATATAATTAGGTAATTATATATTCTTGATATAAATTAAAATAATGGGTTTGTGGAATAAGAAAACAAAATATGTTTGTTGATGAACGTTACATATTTGTCAAGTATACTACTTAGGTTCCCACTAAAAAGATCTTATGGTTGCATTTATTGGAAAAAAATGATTAAAAGATGATGGTAGGTATGTAGGGAAGTTATTGGTGTATTTATTGGCTGAAATAAAGTGTTGTGATGGAGTGGCGAACATAGGAGATGTGGTGAAATTTTATTTGTGGGGTTAGTGGAATTTTTTTTAATTTTTTAATGAAACACCTACAACTATGATTTATTTATGATTAAAGGGACCAAAATGGACCATTAACTAACCTATGAAATTTATTTATTGAAATATGTACATCCAACTGGGTTTAAACAAGTTTATGGGTGATTTTTAATGTTCTCTTTTTTGTTTAATCCCCATGTAAACCTATTATCATCATAGTAGGGGTAATTAATTTTTAACGTGTTCACTTTTTCTTTTCTCAATGACTAAGTTGAAATTAGTTGAAATTATATATTACTATGATTTTAAATATCGAATCCATATTTCTATATTCTATTTATTGAAGGTGAAATAAAATTAGTCTTAATCCCACATATTTAATGAGGACGAATGTTTTTATAGTTAAAATGATCAAAAGATTACAAAGTCATTGAAACCCACATCTAAGTTATTTTGATTATAATGACATACATATGATTATCTTATTTTCAGTTGAATTAAATTTACATTAATACCATTAAAAAATATTAAATAACATAATTTTATAAAAAAATCAATATTTTTCATTGTTCATTAAAATATGAATCTTTTCAGAAAAATCATAAGAAATCACATGAAACTAATTTTTTCATTATGATTTCAAAATTTATTTTTATTTTTTTAAATTAAATTTCTAAAATTTTAATGGCCTATACCTCTCTGGTCCAATCCTATATAAGAATCTAGTGTTTGAGGGTTTTTGGGTGATCATGGCGACTCTTTCCGACATTTTAAAAAATTTCCCAATTTTCAACATTTTTTAAATGCTCATTTCCAATGGTGTCACATAGAGGTTGTGTCACCCTAGAAGAATCTCCCTTGGTGCAGTCGCCCTATTGATTACTCGCTGATGGCATCTCAATATGGTGGTCCCTAGTTGGTTGTGTCTCACCCTAGAGGTTTCTCATCTAGCGATGCCTCACCGAACAATGGCTCATGGAGTGGGACTTCGATGAATGGTGAATCACTGAATGGTGACATTCCATATGGTATGTCATCTAACACTAACTCGTGAGAGGTTCCTTATCTATAATTTCCTCATCGAATGGTGACTCGTCGAGTGATTCCTCTTTGTGCATTTCCTTATCCAGTGGTGCCTCGTCTAATAGTGCCCTGTCCAATAGTGACTCACGCAATAGTACCTCACTCATCAATTTCTCATTAACAATTTTTCTATTCCATTTTTACCATTAGATGTCTTCTTTGACATAAAAGGACTTTAATTCCCTATTTGAAAGGCATTGAGGCCGATTAAAAGAACATAAATCATATTTTAAATTCATATATGTCAAACAGATTTTACTTAGTCAATACATATTAACAGGACCAAATCCCCATTTAATGGGAAATCAAAAACATATCTAAACAGATTCTCTATTTATATTTTTTGAAGGCTAATATAACCTTCACCTATATTCTTCCATATTTTTTTCCATTGGTTGAGACACCCTTAATCCTTCTTCCCATAGGATTCATGTAACTTGGTTAGCACAAAAGGTTAATTTTTCAATAGATAGTTTCCTCATGTAAAAACCCCTATTTCGGTGCAGCATGTCTATGAAAAACGCTATGTCAATCATCCTTCTTAAAAGTAGGTGTTTGATTTATATCTTATTATGTGTATCATATAGGACCTGTTTATTAAAATCACTTCATGTGATCATCATTGCATCCGAATTAATATAGATAATTTAATTTTTCCTAAAACAATATCATGTTGCTTGGAAATGTGATATATTACCCTGCTATTTTTTTGAAATTTGGATCACTGTTATGAATTGTATGGGCTAAATACCAACATAAATTTATGGTCATTAGGGGTCCTTGTTTTCCATTAGATTATGATATATGTAATACATGAATGTTATGGGGATATTTATGTTACATATTATATAATTGTTTAAGCATGTACATTCGATTGAAATAAATGGATGCCCCAGGATCACTTGGACTGTGTGATAACATCATTAATCAGTAAAGTGATCTTGAATAAGGGATTCCCTAGTAATTATAAATGTATGTTTTTCTCTTCTATATAATTTAATGTATTAGTGGACACAATTGTGTGCTCTGGGATGGATCTTGTGATTTTATGCATAGAATATGACAGTGTTTTGATATGCGGGGTTAGTAGATTAGAGGTTCTATATCGTGGGGATGTGATGGTTGTTATAATATAGGGGTATAATGGTGCTGTAATGGTGGGTGTGGTACGGTAATGTATTGGGGGGTGTGAAAGAGTATGATTTTGTAATTCAAGGATTTCATGGGATTATTGGTGAGAGAGTAATGGTTGGACCAGTAGTTCTTCATTGTAGGTGTTGTTTGTTGTATATTTTGAATTAATTCTAGTTTATTAGGATGTATGTTATGATAAAAGAATATTTTTTCTTGGAAATAATCTGAAAAAAAGTATTTATTTTTAATGGGGTGTGGCATGTGAATATCTCTTGATTGAATGAAAACATGATATAATTTAATGATCCAATGAGTTGTTAATATGGGATAATTTGATTTTATAAAATATGTTATATAGCTAGATGTGGATAAAATGTATAATGGGACTTATGACTTGTGTTATGCTCGTATGGCGTTGTGCTGATTCAATGTTGTTGGTTATATTATATCTACTCATGTATTAATGGAATATATAATGCCTATTAATAATTTTTAATTGGAATGATATATAAGTAAATTGACGATGATATTTTTTTGGAAGGTTAACCATTATATATGAACTAATGGGTTGGAAACATTAAATAAGTTACCTTTCTATGTGAATTGTTTTTTTGAAGAATGTTGATGTCATAAATCAACAAGGCTAATAATGTGGTATTTATTAATAAAACAGAAACTCTAGAATATTAATTAGAGATTAAAAACGAAAAATGGCTTGTGTTTTTTTGTGTGGTTTTATGCTTTTAGAGGTGGGAGTTATTGTGTTAATTAAATGAGATAGTTATTTCTTTTTGTAAACCCATAGGATGTGGTTGTGTTTTATCACTCTATATGTATATACATCATATGTTATCCTTATTTTTATACTCACCCCACCCTAGCTAAGGACTATGTGTCGAATAGCCCCATCATCGCTGGGGAGAGTGTCTTTCCCAAACATCACGGTGAGAGGATGGATGGATTTCCACTCACCATTCCATGCTTCCTCTTCTAGGAGTTAATATACCAAAATTTCTTAGGCAGTATGTGGTTTGTGAGGTCGAGGTATATG
Source organism: Viscum album (assembly GCA_963277665.1). Taxonomy (NCBI): domain Eukaryota; kingdom Viridiplantae; phylum Streptophyta; class Magnoliopsida; order Santalales; family Viscaceae; genus Viscum; species Viscum album. Next base: position 1,839,323,223 of record OY728161.1, read on the forward strand.
CGAGAAAGTTGTGTTTTACCAGTTGTGATCAGGATAAGATTTTTTTCTTAGAAAAAGTTTTCATGTTGAGACGTGTTGTGCTTTTCCAGCATTATTTGGGATTAGGTGTGGTATGTGGCCCATGTGTCAGCGGGAGGGATGTGATGTCATTATTGGAATAGGTGTCTTCTAGGAGGATGTGATTTGGTTTGTGTCTCATGTGTCAGTAGGCTGTATGTGATGTGTTGTGAGTCCTAGGTGTGTGCATGTAGGATGTGTTGACCTATATTCGTAAGAGTTGGGAGTGACATACCATTTTCTGTTTGGGTTTAAGATAATCTAATATGTGTTAATGTGTTGCTGAATACCCTATTAATGATTTTATTCACATTATATTATATTAACTAGTTTTTATTATTTTCTAATTATTATATGGTGAGGTTGTGTTTGGTTATTATATCAATATAGGTGTTGTTTGGTTTTGCTATTTTTTCTGGGGTTCCTCAGAATGCTCCTTTCACAAGTGCACATGATACAATAGTTTTCTTATTTGGTATACATTAATGATCACTATATATATATATTAAAAGTATTTTCATGTCTCTAGGAGGACTTTGTGAACCATTCCGTACATTTCTATTTCAAAACTATGGAGTTGTTGCTACATTGATACCATTGATTTTATTCTTTTTGGAATTTATTTTGATATTTATTTATGTATCATTATTTATTTATACCTTAATTTTGGGATGGTTTGGATTTATATTATAATATATCATTTAGTTTTATTGGGTGATTCATCTTATCTCTCGGTCTTGTTTCCTTGTAATGGGCAATGCCACCCATATTGTAATATTTACACACCCTTAGTGATCGTCACAAACCCATGGCCTACTAGATTTGGGACTTTGGGGGTCATTATCTCGCATATATCATCTACATCCTAGGAGGGGTATCTGTAGAAAGAGGGGGTCATGAAGGAATGGTATGAAAGGTGATGGTTGAGATATACAGTAGAGTTTTAAACTAGGCATAGTGAGTAATTATCGGGTTGGTATATAAATAGTGTTAGTTGACCTTGGTGTAGGACATAAGCTTAGGAGTCGAGTTAGGGAATGAGATTTTGGGGCCCCCATGTTCTAGTTCACAAACTATGAGCCAATCAACAACCATGTTAGGTCGTACTTCTTTGAGGGTAGAGGATTATTAAAGGTACAAACATCAAAATGTTTTGTGTTCTTATTTTAATTGCATGATTGTGTGAAGGTAAAACAGATTAAATTATTTATGAAATTATTTATGTGTTTATATAACATTTCCCATGATTTTATAGCTAATAAAATTTATTAATTGTCTTCTAATTTATTCATAGAAAAAATAATAAATATTAATTATATGGTGAAATAGCTTCAACTTTTTGTTTCAAAACATCTTAATGGGTTAATATTTTTATCCATTCCTTTTATAGAATTATTATTTATAAATTGGTTTTCTATTTGTTGTAAATGAATAACATGCCTTCTAGTTTTATTATTTTTTAAAATATTTAGAGAAACATTCATAGTGTAGTTTTTTAAGATCAACTATTTGATTTTGGAAACCGTTAGGAAGAATGTCACCATGAAATATATTTCACACTATCATGATAAAATATATTTCATTGAAACCCGGATTATATGTATTCTAGTTTTCATGTGAACTAATACGTCTTGTGACTCTTTCTATCAAATTTTCTTTAATAATCACATGTTCTTGAATTATTGTTAAATATGGATTTATACATTTAAATTTAGAAATATCGGAAAATAAATATTTTAATTATTGATATTTTTTAATTTGTTATCCTTTATAAGAATATACTTTAATCTTATTTTTTCTCCATTTTAATTATATAATATTGATATAACCATTTCTTGTAAGAATGTGTTACGGTAGAAATCCATATGATATTTAATTCTAAATTTTAAAAAATGATAAGCATTTTTTGATGTATCTTCACGAGACTTAGAACTGTATAAGTGATTTAACATAATATTATATGACTGATAAAAAAATTTAGTACTTAAGTAACATTTCCCCACAGGTTAAGTCATGCATATTTTTATGGGAAGAATGTCAATAGTTGAAATCACCTTATGGTAACTAATTTATTATAGTAAGAATGATTTTCACCATATAGAATGATTAATATGATATTTATGTGTAAAAATGATATTCTTATTTTGTTTTAAAGAATACTTTCTTGAATAATGTAGTTATTTATATATCATTAAGTCTGATCTTGATAAAACATGAAACATTATGCTATAACATTGGTGGTTTTGTTTTTTTTTGTCAAAAAGCATGAATTACTTTTATATAAGTGATGAAATTTGGTGTATGTAATGTAGTATTTTAATTGAAAACAATGGCATATCATGTAGAATTTTTCAAATGAATTTGGAAGTGTTTTTCCTTTTGTAAGAAGATGTTCCTATAATGTATTGTATGAGAATATTGAACATGGTGTGTGATATGATATGTGTGAAATTTTTCCATTAACATGGAACCATTTTAGATCTATTTAAATAAATGACATGATGTTCTAGTATAATTAACATGGAAATGTAGAGTGTTGTGTATGGTGTCACTATAATAATTTCATTGATGTGTGGACATGACTTGCTGACAATATTAGTTGTTGGATTCTCTGTTAGTGATTTAGATTATAAGACCCATTTTATTACTTCTTTTTCATGCTAACAATTCTTGAAAAATTATAATCACTTAAATATGGATAATGAACTAGTTCCCCCTTGAAATTTAAAATCGTGTGAAATTACCTAAGATAAATAACGATATGGATTAATATAAACCCCACAAAAATCATGGAAGATGTTATGCGTTACTTCTATTTGTGATTTATCTTGTTATATTTCCATGGGTGACAAGTAGTTTAAAAACATTCATGTATACAATGAGGGGAAACACGATACCTAATCGGGACACGTTTCACTTAGAAACAATTAAAATAGGGAAGGAGAGTCAGTTTCTCTAAAAGAAGATAATATATCGACATGGGAGATGGAATTCCTCAATTTGGGTTCCTGGTTGTGTGTGTCATGATAATTGGGATAGTTGGATGGGGTTATGTGGATGATGAGATGGAGCATGTGTTTACATGATAACTGCACATTCCTATGTATGGTAAAGTCATGTGGTGAAGTGTTTGTGTGAAATGTCTGATGAAATTTTGGATGTATGGGATGTTTGGTCAATGGTAGTGTTGTGTTGTGATGGTGATGTGTGGTGTTAGTGAAGTTTGGTTGATATAGTGACATGAAATGTGTTTTTTTATGTGTTTCGATTATATTGATTGAATCCATCACCTCTAATAAGAAGTATTAATCACTTAATGTATGTAATAATATAAACAAGTTAATTTGAAAATAATTAAATCAATAAAAATAGGCTTTCCACCCATGCCTAAGTATTTTTATAAAGAAGTGTTTAGAATGTTTTAATATCACAATGTTAGATGGGTTCGTTTTTTTGATCTTATATTGAAGGAACATGTTATGACAAAAAAATATGGAGAGAGGGAAACTCATTCCCGGCATCAAGATTCATTATACTGTGAGACATTTTAAAACCATGTGGGCGAGTCAGTGCTTCCCAAAGAGAAAAATATCATGATTTGTTCAACGGTTTCCTTTGATTTGAATACATGTTATAGCTCTAGGTATATTAAAATTAATTTTTCATGCTTGTATAGGGACACTATTTTAAAATCCTATATGTAATGACATATGCCTCTGAAAAATAGAAATTTGAAATGTTATACACCGTGTGGTTTCGGTATAAGTATGTTCTTGGTAATTATTTTTGATGATAAACCATGAAAAAAATTATACTTGGATAAGCTGGTATGTTTAAAATTCATGTGATAATTGTGATTCACATATTTTTTAAATTCCTAATTCCCATATAAGATGAAAACTTGTATTAATATTAACATGGTAAAAAGAATGATGTAGCTATGTTACCAGAATATAATGAATTTTTTGAATGCAAGAACCCTTCCAATTTAAGTATTTGGTACTGTTAAAGATAATAAAGAAAAGTGGATTTACAAAATTATTTGAAAGCATCTACACAAATATTAATTTGATAAACAACATGCAATCAGATAGATTCAAATATATGTTTTAACTCAAAATAGTGTTCTTTAATTTTTTTGAAGTTCTTTTGTGGAAATTTTTTTATTATGGATGTTTTCAAAAAATAGAAAGTTCCAAAACTAAATGATGAAAAACATGTCTAAAACGTAATAGATTATTTTAATAATCATTTTTTGATTTTAAACTCCTTTATCAGTATGGTTCAATTAGGTTTCATAAATTTCTTCTCTATGCTTTTAATTAATTGACACTTTAGTATAATAATATGCTTCATCAAGATATGATAAGAATGATATGTTTTAAATGTTTTTAATTAAATTTTTTAATGATTAATAAAGTTGAAAATGAATTTATAGATATTCATTCAGTGCAATGTCTATGTGACATTGTTGAAATAAAAGGTATAACAATGATTTTCCACTTTTGAACAAATTCCTTCAAATTAAATTAATGTAATTAAATAGTTTTTGAATGCGAAAGATTCCATGGTGTTATTATGGTTTTATGATTGGTATGAACTTAATACTCAACATTTTATAGATATCTATGAGACTATTTCCATTTTTGAGAGGTATCTTTCCAAATATGTGGTTGTAGAGTGTTTTTTCGTCATAATGATGTAGAGATCCTTGAGACAAATTCGAAGTGTTGGTTGTTCGAACTCAAATTTTTCTGGGATTGGTTTTGAATACTCGACGGAGATAATAGTTTGAGAGGCATCAGATATAATGGATCAGAACTCCATTGTACATTCCTTTGTGAGTTTCAAGTGTTTGAGGTGTTCTGGGAGATCAATGTGACTCTTCCCAACACTTTTAAAAGTTTTTTTATTTACCATTTTTCCATGGGTCCCTTTCCAACAGTGTCTCCTGGAAGCGGTGTCACCCATGCAGTGTCACCCTGGTAGTGTCACCCTAATAGTCACCCTAACAGTCACTTACTAGCATCAACTCACCCAGTTGGTCACTCACTGGCGGTGTCACAACCCAACAATTTCTTGTCCAAACATTCCTCATCCAATGGTGGCTCGCCAAATAGTGGCTCACAAACGGTGACATTTCGAATGGTGACTCTCCAAACGGAAACTTTCCAAACATTAGATCATCTAACGATGACTCAAGAGTGGTGCCTCATCATGTAGTGCTTCATCTAATAGTGACTCATGAGTGGTGCATTTTCGAGTGGTGCCACGCCTATCAGTGCCTCGCTTTGTGGTGCCTATTATAAAAGCTACTCACCCAATGGTGCCTGACATGGTTGTTTCTTCTGAACAGTGATTCCAGATCCATTTTACCCTTTTGGAGTTTTCTTTAACATAAAATGACATTAAGTACATATTTTAAAGGATTTTATGCTGATGTAAGGACTACTAAACTTATATTAAATTCCTTACTATATGGGGTGTTTTACTCTGTCAAAACATGTTATGTTGACAAGACCCTCCCTTAATGGAAAATAAAAAATATATCTAAACCGAATCTATGTTTATGTCTTTTTATGGTAAATGTAACGTTCTCCCTTATTATTCTTTATTTTTTCATATTGTACGGGATGCCCAAAATTATTCTTCCCATAGAATCCATTTAAGCTAGTTGGTGTAGCTAGTTATTGTTTCCTTGGAGAGATTCCTCATGTACCACCCTTGTGTTGGTTCATCAACTCTGGGGAAAAAGATATGTCGATCATCCTTCTACCATATAGGGTTTTCCATCATTTTTCATTATCTATTTCATACATGATGGGTTTCACACTATAACATCTTTTTAAGAGGGATTAATCTAAATTAATATGGATAATAGAATATGATTGAAAACAATATCATGGTGTTGGGGAATGTGAAGTATGACCCTACTGTTTTATTGATGTTTTGATCAATATTGGGAATTGTATGGGTCAAATAGCTAGTGAAAATCATGGTCGTTGGGGGTCCTTGTTGGGAACTAGGTTTTGTGATATGGAATTGATGCATGTTATATGGCTATTGATGTCTCATATTAAATAATTGGTTAACCATGTACATTTGGTTGAAAGAAATGGATGCTCTAGGATCATTTGGATTGTGTGATAACACACTTTATCAGTAAAGTAAAATGCAATAAGCGATGCCCAACTGAATCTGAAATTGTGTTTTCCGTTCAATGTGATGTTACTCATTTTTGGACAGGATTGTGTGTCGTGGGTAGGCTCTAGTGATATGATGGGTGAAATATGACAGTTTTTTGTTATGAGGGGGGTAATAGATGAGATGTTTTATATATTGGGGTTGTGATGGTTGTTATCATATAGTGGTTTGGTGGGGATAAAATTGATGGTATGTTATGGTATGTTGTAGGGGTGTGAATGTGGATGTGGCTATAATTTAGTGATGAGGTTGGCTTATTGGTATGGGAGTAATAGTTTGTTGTGTGGTGGTAATTTCTATGGATTGGTTATTATATTATGCAGATTAGTGAAAATTTATTGGATGTGTAGAAAGGAAATGTAATATCAGTTATTCAGAAGAATATAAAAAATGGTTTTTTAAAAATGGGATGTGGAAGGAGAACATCTAATGAATTAATGATAACTGGGTGGAAATTAATGAACCAATGTGTTGTTAATTTGGGATATTTCGATTTTTTGAAATCTATTATGAATCAAAATCTGTATTCAATTTATAATATGACATATGGATTGTGTTCTCCTCATATGGTTTTGTGCTTATTCCATGTGTATGATTCTATTACATATACTTTAATAATATTATAATTAACACTTTTTGTTAATAATTTCAAATAGTCATGCTAAATCAGGAAATTGAAGATGATCAATGTTTTTTAACATGTTAATTTTTATATTAGAACTAATGTGTTGGAAACATGAAATAATTTATCTTTCTTTGTGAAATGATTTTTCTAAAGAATACTAATGACAGAAATGAAAGAGTATAATAAATTAGTATTTATTAATAAAATAAAATCTTTGGAACAAGGCTTAGTGATTGAAAAAGAAATTTGGATTTTATTTTGTTTTGGTGTTTCTAGGCATTTATAGGTGGTTGTGATTATGTGGAATCTATTTTATTGTAAGTTATTGTTTTAAAACCATAAGATGTGGATGTGTTATATAACTATATAAATATATAAATTGATAATTCCAATGATTTATATACACACCCCACCTTAGTAGATCACCATGGTCCGAACACCCACTTCATCAAAGGGGAGGGTGCATTTTCAAAACATTATCACGACTCGTCCCCCAGTTCCCATGAATTTACTAACCTAATCCCACCTTCCATAAGCTAGGCGTAGGTGGCTAGAAACAAAAATGCATATCCTAAAAAGAGAAGATATTTCCTTTTACCTATACACATTCACAAAACACTAATTGCAGAATGGTAAACTCCATGTAAACAAAAACTATCACAAGGATACTACTATGAGTACAATATAGATAGAAAGTAAATGGGCTAGAATACAAACCCAATTAAATAAAACAAGAAAAACGAGAGTACAAGATTTCTTATAAGTCTTCTGTTCAAATCCCCACATGATGGGTAAGTGTAGAGTTGCTGTATGATGTTGTAGAAGTATTCCCCACGTGCCTAATCTCACTGGGCGCCGACTAGTCCTAGGCCACCAAGTCCTTTGTCAAGGAATCAGTATTCTGCATAAGACATGATGAGTGCAGGCGAAGCCAATGCAGGGGTAAGTAACACAATACTCAATAGGGACCCCAATCCAAAAATAATTGACCACAAAGAATAACAAAAAATAAAAACTACAAATAGTGATCAGAAAGAAAAATATCTCACACCAGGTACATCTCAATGTATAGTAATTAGAATTATCAGACATAATGATGAATATTCATTCAACTGAGAGATTCATCATGTAGGCCTACTCACCTCCGAGGTCTGATTGATCAGTGAGACCCAGTCTTCTCTAGGTTGAGTTTGATCACTTTTACCTGATCATCTCAAGGATATCTAGATCACGTTGATCCGCTCGTCTCCGGGGCAGCTGGATCACTATGACTTGCCCATCCATTGGGCCAACAATATTAGACAGACTGGCTCTTGTCCGGGCTAGTTGTATTACTAACAGCAGCTCGTCTCATGGGACAGCTGGATCACTTAGACCAACTCATATCTATGCCTGCTGGATAACTATGTCTCTTTCCTATCATGTCCAGTTGGGTCAATAAGTCTCACTCGTTATATCCTTTGATTCACAACCATTATTAGGATTCCTGTAGGTAGGGATCTTGACTCTGGGAGAATATACAACCTCAAGCATTAAATCACATATCAACTACCACAAAATCTCACATAGAGTATTCCTAATGGATGACCTTGTTTAAAGGGTCCCAAAACTATAGATGGTGCATCAATTTCAGGCCCTGTCTGAAATATAGTGGCGTTTTAGTAAATAGGGGTCTGTTGGGTCCACACCTGGTCCGACCTGTTTGGACAGACCCGACCAACACGGATCAGTGGTCCCATTTGAATTGACCTGGTTTGGCTAACACAACCCAACCCCGTGAGGTCTGGGACGACCTGTCGGTCGGGTTCCCATGGCCTAGTGCTACTAGTGTGGCTGGGTGCTGTGGCATACTACCACTGATGTAGGCTTCCTCCGGTTCTGCCTATGCGATTTGGTGCTACTACCTCTGGCAACCACATTGGCCTCGTTTCGTGACCTCTCTCTAGTGTCTCCGCCACAATTGGGTGTCATGAACCTTCCACCTATAATCTGCTCAACCGATGTTCAACCGTCATTGCATCACGATGAGTGTGAAGGAAGAATGGAGAGATGAGGTGAAGGAGTTGCACAATGAACCCCCCAAATGATCCGGGCCTTTGTTCATGTTGACCCAGATTCATTCTTGTTACTGGATCATGAAGAACCATGATATATGGTGGGATTATAACATTAAATGATTTCTCCTTTTTATAATGTATCATTAACCATCCTGCATGAATGAATTATCCACAAGTTAACATGTTCGTGACTTAACCCGCATTCGTTGTTCAAATGAAAGAACACGAAATAAAAAAAATAAATTAAAATAAAACAACAACTGAGGATAGATTGCTGATGGAGGAATAACATGATCACACACCTCTATTCCTTGTTCATATTACAAAGCCCATAGTCACATCTGATTATTTGAAGGGTGGAAGAAGATGCATTAGACGTTCGTCATCGCCTCCCGCCAAAGTCTCGGAGCAATTTTAGGATTGTGTCAACAACCCTACAGTTCTTGTTAGGCTATTAATATATGAACGAGAATCAACATTTAAATTATGTTGCCTTGCAATGTCGTCACACTAACTCATTAATGACGTTAATTAATGAGATTCATAATGGCCTCATCGCTACACCGTCGAGCTGATGTGTAACTAATAAATGATGAAGAAAACATTTAAAATAACTTATTTTGTTAATTTATTTTTCTTCCAAGAATTATAAAAATTAACATTCACCCTACACCTGAATTGGTAGAGGTTATGCTCCTCCTAAGGGAAACAAACCATCATGAGATCAGTAGTGGTCTCAAATGTTTAATCCTAGTTACCATTTGTGAGTTATAAGGATTTGAAAATAAAATAGTTTTTACATAATTATTTTATTTATAGACAAAAACATTTTTCCATGACTTGAATGCATGGGATATTGATTATCCCAATCTCAGAAAATCCAGAATCATTATGTTCAATGGGTCCCTCATATTTTTGATCGTGGCACCAGTTTAAATGTTAGAAATACCCGCTCTCAGGTTTAGTTAATGAACCATAAAATTAGTTCAAAAATATGTTCTAGCCACTCCAGGACTTATAATTGTGTCCCATATTAAATAATTTTCCCTAAATAATTCCATTTCATTATAAAAAAAAATTCATTGAATTCTAAGGTATTACATTACTCCCACCTTTAAAGGATTTGTGTCTTTTTAATCCAAAATAAAGGAAAATTCTATAATTTAGGTTAATAAGCATGAATACTAGGCTCCTGCTACCACGTGCTCTCCAGGAGATTCCTTTGATTCCAAAGAACACACACTAGAGGTATAGACATCCCATGAAGGATTCTCTCATGTCGATCCTCAATCTCAACTCGGTACTCTATGAATGTTTCCCTATCATCAATCTATAGATTGGAATAATTGATGACGTGAGAAGGGTCATGAACTTATCTACTCAGCTGGGATACATGGAAGATGTCGTGCGCCCTATCAAAGTATGGCGGTAAATCCAAGTTGTATTCAAACTCTCCCACTCTACACAGTATCCATAAAAAGTCTGCAGAATCTCAAAGATAACTTGATTCCCCTGCCAAATCTCTGTATCCCTCGTAGTGTAGACACTCATAGTAATATGTAGTACCCCTATATGAACTCCAAGTTTCTTCATCGCATATCATCATAGGACTTATTTCAGCTCTGTATAGTCTTCCTCTGCTCTCAAATAACCTACACCTTTTTAGTGATAGCACGCACCATCTCTGGACCCATGAGTGTTGACACCCCTGGGATTTTCTAGCATAACTGTGACATACATGGTCGTTTGTACAGTGGATCAAACGGTTCCATACTGATGGTGGAGTTATAGCTATTGTTTTGCGCAAAATCCCCCAGTGGTAGGTGGTCCTCCCAACTATGACAAAAATCAAGGACTTAAGACTAAATCATCTTCTATGTGGTCTGTATGGTTCACTATATATGACCATCTATCTTTGGGTGAATGGTTGTGATCAAGCCCAGCTGAGTCCCAAATACTCTTACAATCCCTTCCACAACATAGACGTAAAGCGTAAATCACGATATGAGACTATCGTAGATGGGAATCCATGATGTCGAACAATATCATGCACATAAAGGTGTCCCAATATCTAAAATTAACACTTCTCTTGAATCTTTGGGATATCGGTAGACATGGTGAGTCATTATACGGTCACCCAGATGGTATCTTTCCCCCTAGATGTACATGCTATGCCCATCATGATGTCCATAAATATTCCATCCCACATCTACATTGGTACCTTGAGAGGAAGTGTCAAACCTACTGTAACCTATTTCTCATCCCTCAATAACCAACAGATGAGGAATCTCGAGACGAACTCCACTAACGCCATCTTCATTTCCGACCACCAGTATTGATGTTGGAGGTCCTGGTACATCTTTTCCACACCTGGGTGTACCGCCAAAGGGGATATATGGAACTACCATTACACATCCTCCCACAAATCCACTAATACTGTGGTGTGACATCTAAAAAGGATAACATGTATCACACCTATTGAAAATCCACTAAGAGATTTCCCTGAGGACATCTGGGCACATGTAATCTCACAGCTGGCATCTCGGTGTTGTGCCTCCCTAAATTTATATAAGAGTGGAGGGGAAACTACCATCCACTGGAGATTAGATGCCTCTAATCTACCCACAAAGGATATCTTATGCGATGAAAACTTCTTTGAGGCCTCATTTAGTAGATGTAAACTGGATCTCTTATTGAGAGAAACATCCACCATGTTCCCTACCATGATAATAGACCATCTCAAAGACATAGTCCTGGAGGAACTCTATCCAACTTCACTCATTTAGATTATGATCCTTTTGAGAAAATATATACTTGAGACTCTTATGGTTGGAGTAGACTATGAATTGTTTTCCCATAAGGTATTGTTTCTACATCTTCATTGAAAAGACTAATACTACCAACTCAAGGTCATGAGTTTTATAGTACTATTTATGCGGTCTCAAGTATCTTGACCCATAAGTAATCACTCATTTCCCTCACATCAGGAAAAAATCAAGATTGGTTCCTAATGTGTCACACAACACCACACTATCAGTTCCCAGGTCTAAAAACCTCATGATAGGAGCACTCGTGATGCTCTCCCTCAGCTGTGGAATGATCTACATGCATCTTTCTATCCACAATAAGGTTTTTACCTTCCTCTTCAACAACGTTATGGGTGTTTCTACCATGGAACAATTTCGTACAAACCTTCAATAGTACCTCACCAACCCCAGGAAACTCCAAACCTCGATAACGCTCTTGGGTGGCACCCAAGAAAGAACTGCCTTGATCATCGTTGGATGCACTGAAACTCAAGCCTCTAAGATGGCATGTCCTAGGATATAGACTTTTCTTATCTAGAAATCACACTATGAGAGTTTCCCATAATGTTGGTGCACTCTAAGAGTGTCCAGAACCATCTTTAGGTGTATCACTTCCTCCTCATATGATGTTGAATACACACATATTTGATCAATGAAGACCACTACAAATTGGTCTATGTATGGCTGGATGATAATGATCATCAGTCCCATGAAAATAGCCAGGGCATTCTCCATGAGAAATATATTCATTATGTACTCGTAGTTGCCGTAGAGACATCTAGAAGTTTAACTTGAAGATGCTGATAGCATGATCTGAGGTCTATCATGGAGAACTATCTCGCTCACTTCAGCTGATCGAAGAGGTAAAAAATCCTCAGTAGATGATACATTTTCTTCACAGTCACCTAGTTCAGGCACCAGATGTCCATGTATAGCCTCATGCTTCTTTCTTACATCATGGAAAACATCACTAGGGATGCACCTATTGAATCACTAGGCCTTACGAAACCCTTCATCTGTAAGACCTACAGCTATACAATCATCTCTTGGAGATCTATGTGAGACATTTGATATGAAGTTGTGGATTTCGACGATGTCTTGGGGTACATATCAAAGAATAAGTCTAACTATATATGAGGATGTTGTCTTGGAACATCTTCAAAAACGATGTCCCTGTACTCATCCACCACTATACGAATCTATGTAATTGTCTCATCCACATCACTGTGGGTCATGATATCCAAATGATGAGTGATTGGTTTCACCCTCTTATGCGTGAGTCCATCATGCACTTATCTACAGTCTTTATTACTGATAAAGGATGAAATGTTCCCATCTTTATAGAAACACCACACTGTGTGCCTAAAATCGTGAAACTGAGCATGGACTATAGATAACCAATCCATACCCAGGATAACATTGTATGTCCCCAATGCTGCTGCTAGGATATACCAGCCGAAGCTCTCGACTCGAAGTGTAATCTCACACTCTATCACTAGGGTTCTATCATCAAATCCCCTCTCGTTGGAGTCTCTAAATATAATGATCGATCCGATCGCTCCAGCAGAATCTTCGAGCATCAAACAAAGAATGTGGACTAAAAGGTGTGACTAACACCTATGTCTATAATAACTATAGCTATGGTGGATAAGACACATATTGTACATGTAATCATCTATGGGGAAGCATAGACAAAGGCCTCTTATGCCTGAAGGTGGCCTCTCCCCTATCTTCCATCTCTTGGACCCCGTGGTGGACCACTTGGGGTTTGTTGGGGTTGAAACTCAATCCTTCATCGATCGTCTACCACTCTGACCACTCCCCTTCTACGTCCACCGCCCTATGTACAACCTTGATCAAACCTCTGTCGCTACCTCGATGGCCTTTTGATTGCCTGGTGATTTTCTGTGTGGTAGGTCTGGCTATCTAGAGTCATGTCCCCCCCATACTAGTAGCACACCCTACATTTCTGCTGACTCCCTCTACCCCGATACCCTCCTACCACCGACCATGTGTTCTGGGGTTTGCCTCTAGATGTTCTAGCATACTTGGTCATCTGCTTCATCTATTAGCCACTTGCCATAGAAGAATCAGCCACCTGCCGCCCAGTGATTACTCCCACCACATGTGTCTACTCTATGAGGAAGCTCTCTACTTGTAGAGCTCACTCCAACACTCTATCATGCATAGGGATGATGAGGGAAATCATAAATGTCATTATATCTTATCGGAGTCCCTCTTAAATGGGTTTTTACCTATAAAAAAGGTCTCCCACCATATCTCTAGAGTAACATGAGTGGTCTGTGAACCTTGCAGAGTACTCTGTCACTATCAGGTTGCCCTATTGTATGTGAAGCAGGTATTATATTCGCACCGAGGGGACTTTCATCAGGGAGAAATCCGCCTTGAAATTTTGCATGAAGTCAAACTAGGTGTGGGTATCCTCCACATTAATATTGATGTAAAAACTCTTAAATATAACCGATGAACCCCGTAGAGGTCTCACTGCTTGAACCAAAATCTAGTCAAGTGGTGTCCTTACTAGGTATAAGACTCGCGTCGCTGCCTCCAGCCAATCCTTAGTGACCTGAGAATCTATCTCTCCCATGAACCAGGATAGTCACTTTCACTAAAACTCATGTAAGGCAATGAGCTGACGTGTATCCTACACTAGTAGTGCCAGTAGTAATTGCTGACCAACAAGACGTGGTATCACTGGGACACCGCCTGAAGGTTCCATCTCATGCAATTGTCCCTATAATGAATCCTTGTCACTATTTGGACCATCCTCTTGGAAACACACTGGAATCATGGCTGGCTATCTACGTTGAGGCATCCTAAAAGAGATGAGGGTGAACCAAACTCAATTTATTGTACCTGGTGAGCTGACTATGACTCAAAAATATCATGGTGAAACACTCAAAGATGCATGAAAATAGTTTTTTCTTGTATCTAGTCAAAAAACAGAATTTATGGACTTGGTGTATGGATACGTCGACCACCACACCAACACTGGAATCCTTAGCTTGAAATCCAAACTCGAAACACTTAACATTATTTCGCCATCAAAATTTACAAACACTTAGTTCTTTTGTTAGAAACTAATATCCGCTAATACTAATTTATCATGACCCTTCTCACTGGGACCATTCTATGACTACTTCGTGCCCTCCTTCCATAGGCTTGGGGATGGTCATTAGCACCAAAAAGGAATATCCGAGAAAGGGAAGGCATTGACTTTAACCTGTACACACACACAAATAACAAATTGTGGAATTTTAAACACAATGTAAACCCCAACTATCACAAGAAAACAACTGTGAGTAAAACAAAGCCTCAATGTAAATGGGAATGTATAAAAACCCAAAAAGGCAATTGTCGACAAAATGGGAGTATAAGATAACTGATAAGCCATCTACTGGACTCCCCACCATATGGGTAAGTTTATAGTAGTTTCTGAAAGTTGTTGAAGTATGCCCCGCTAGCATGATCTCACAGGGCACCACCTGGTCCTGGGCCCCCGAGTCCTCTTTCAATGTGTCAGTCTTCTACATAAGACACGACATGTGTAGGTGAAGACCGTGTAGGTGTGAGTAACAAAATATTGATTAGGGACCCCAACCCACAATGTAATGTCTATGAAACATAACCAAAATGAAAAACCACAAATTATGATTTCAATGGAAAATATCTCACACCAGGTATAAATCCATGTATATGATAATGAATTATCAGTTGTAAAGACAAACACTCGTACTATTGAGGGATTCATCTTCTAAGATCACTCATCACTAGGGACTTCTAGATCCCTGATAACCTGTATTCTCTGGGGCCAACTAAATCACATAGGAACACTCATCTATGGGCCAACTATATCACATAGACCAGCTCCTCTCCGGGCTAGTTGGATCACTATGACCCACACGTCTCTTGGGGTAGCTAGATCACTTAGACCCACTCATATCTGGGCCATATGGATCACTATGACCATCTCATAAATCTTTTAACTTGATCTATAAGACTCGTTCGTCATATCCTTTATGTCATTTCCAACTATTTGATTCATCCTCATAGAGCACTTGATTCTGGGAGAATCTACACCTCATCCCATTAGTTGAATCTCAATAATCATGAATAATCAATTTGATTATTACCAAAGGACCATCTTGTAAAAAGAGTGCCTACTCCATAGAAGGCATGTCAATTGGATGCCCCACGTAAAAGAAATTGTTGTTTTAGTAAATATGGGATGGTTGTGTACATGCTCGGTCTGACCTGGTTGAACAAACCAGACCATCCTGGCCTGGGGGTCCCGCATGACCCAACATGGCTCGACTAACCCGACCAGAACCATTGGGGTCTAGGTTGGACTGGTTTGGGGTAGCCGCTGGGTGAGGCCCATTGGGCCTTGCTAAACCCAACCTGGTTCAGTCATGGGTCCAACTTGCTGTGTTACTCGGTGGGAAAGGTTTTCTCTAGCCCAGGCTACCCGACTACTCGACTCGCACCACCGAGCCACCCCACATGGCGTGATGGTTCTCCCCCTTCCTGGATTCCCAGTAGGCTTTAAGTTCGTCCCTCACCTGGCCGCCTGAGGCTGGCCACCCCTTTACCACACACGGTCCCGAGGGGACCACATGCCAGCTACTTGCCGTGGCCTGGTGATTCTGGCCGCTCCTCCAATGTGGCTCTCTAGCAGTGCTGCTCCCCGACACTGGTCTTTTTATGTGCACCTGTTTCCCCCATATGGAAAGTGGCTTTGTTATGGGTCCAGGCATCACTGCGGTCCATAGACCATGTGGGGCCTCCGACATGGCCAAGTTGCTTCGTCTACCTGTAGCAAGCTGCCGACCTCCATAACGACATGCCATGTCACTATCTCGGCGTGCTTCCAGCTTTCCACCACCCACATCTCAAAACAGCCGGAGTGCCACCATCGCGGTTGGGTTCCGCTAAATCCTTACGCTTCTTGGACATGCGATGCAGCTCTCTAAGGGTAAACCATTTTGGCTATATGTTTCCCTCATGGCTTGGTTCCACCCCCACGTCTAGGTTCTGCCCCCATGGGATAGTATTGTAGATCAAGGAAGAGAGATATTGCGCTCCTCCATTATTCATTCATTATCCATATCCCAGCATTACTAGTAATTCTTAAAAGGGTGGAAGAAGGTGAAATCATCATTCATCATCTCCACTTTCCAAAGCTTTAGAGGAATTTTGGGATTGTGCCAACAATCCTGCATTTCTTGTTAGGATATTAATTGAAAATGTGAATAAAATTTTCTATTACGCTATGTTGTAGTATCGGTACACTAACTCATTAATGAGTTTCATTAATGAGATTCATCATCACCTCATCGATGCACTGAAGCTCTTACGTACCACATCTCAATGATAAATAAAATAATTAATTTAACTTTTTATGTTATTTTTTTATTCTAAAAATTCTGAAAATTAACATTCAACCTCGACCAACACTGATCGAGGATATGGTCTACCTAAGGAAAACATGCCCTCATGAACTCAATTTGACTCTATGATTTTCAGTCAGAGTAACCGTTTGGGATTAATAAGGATTTGAAAACAAAATAATTATTACTTTATTATTTTATTTACATCCCAAACCTAATATCCACTATTGTCCTACATCAGCCAATGTTAGGCCCTTTGTAGGAGAATCGTGATGCTTTGTGTTCAACGATTCCCTTAGATTTTCGATTCAAAAACCTATTCAAATGTTAGAAAAATATGCATATAAATATATTTAATAAACATTATTTTTTTAAAAAAATATGGTTGGCCACTCTATGCCTTGGAATTATATGTCATCTAGATTCTTGGTCTTGAAATGATGAATTTTAGTTTTCAAAAAAAAATCAAGGAATTACAGTGTATTATAAACATGCGAATAAAATGATGGATGGATGGCCACCTGTTCTCCATGGCTCACAGTTCGCTGAGGTGATAGCCCAATATTCATCATGCATATTGTGGTTTGTTGGGCCTCGGTGTGCACAAGTATGTTTTTTTCCTAGGTTTCTTCAGGATGATATGATTTGTGCTTCCCAGGTGTATTCATGATGAGATGTGTTCTTCATTCCCAGGTGTCTTTGGGATGTGGTGGGATTTGTTACCTCGGTGTTTGATGGAGTGATGTGATGTGGTTTGTGGACTATGTATTTTTGGGTTTTGTTGTGTTGTGGTTTTGTAGACTAGGTGTCTACAAGAGGGATTTGATGTGTTGTGAGGACCTTGTGTGAGTGCAAAGGATGGTTTGTGGGTCCCAGATATGTGTGAGTGGAATGTGTTGTGTTATATTTGGAAGTGGTGGGAGCGCCATGATGTTTTCCATTTGGGTGTGAGAGTGGTTAATTAGTATGGTTGTGGCATGGGGTACCCTATCACTAATGTGATTTAAATTATTTTATATTACATGGTTTGCATTATTTGGTAACTGTTCATTGGTGTGGTTGGGTTTTTTTAGTTTACCTATATAGGTTCTATTTGGTTAATATGTTTTCTAGCATGTGCTTTAGTTTTCTTTATTCACATGGTCATGAGTTTCATTGATTTTTCTAATTAGTATACTTTTATGTGCACCCTACATATATGAAATAGTTTTTTTGATGTTTCAAGGAGCACTTTTTGGACTGAGCTAGACATTTATAGTTAGAACTTTTTCAGCTGTTCTTACATCACTACCTTAGATTTTATTCTTTTGGGATTTCATTTGGATACTTTTATTTGGTATCAGTTTTGATTTATACTTGAATTGTGGGATGGTTTGGATTTATTTTATAATATGTAATGGAATTTTGGAGATGATTCATCTTATATCATGATATTGTTTTTCTATAATGGTTAATTCCTCCTATATTTTGAGACTTGTACACCCCTGGTGCAAGTCGTCATCCCAAGGCCTACTGGATGCAGGACTCAAAGGTCATTATATTTTTATATTTTTGAAGAAGTTATGAAAGCACACAAATAAGACAGTGAGTTCGAGAAAAAGGAATTGTTGGTTTAGAAGGGTATGTTGCATGATTTTAACATTGATAATGATTATATTTTTATATTTTTGAAGAAACTATGTGTGCCTTGTGATTCGCAGTTGAAGAATGAGTTGTTATCTAAATCTTGTGGTTCTCCATTTTCAGTTCATCCCGACTGTAATAAGATATACAAAGATCATCAGAAGTATTACTGGAGGGATGTAATTAAAAGAGATATAGTTGAATTTACTTTGATGTGTTTGACATGTGAACATGTTAAACTAGAGTAGCGGTTAAATAGATAGTCAGGTTTCATGGAGTTCCCCTCTCCGTTATATCTGATCATGATACCATGTTTACTTCCATATTTTGGAAAGTCCTTTTGAAGTCATTGGGTACTGAATTAAATTTTAGTACATTTTTTTCATACAAAATCAGATGGGATGTCAGAATTAACAATTCATACATTGTAAGATATGATATGATATTTATCAATGGATTACCAGGGATATTGGGACCAACATATTTCTTTGTCTGAATTTTCTTATAATAATAATTGCTTCCATTCAAGTATACAGATGGATCTATTATTGGCTTTATATTGAAAGAAGTGTCAAAATCCAGATTTTTGTGATGAAGCAGGTGAAATGAAACTGATGGGACCTGAATTGGTGTAAGATATGGAAGAAAATTTTTAGTTAATTTAGAATCACATGAGAACAACATAGATCAGGAAGAAAAGTTTTGGGGATAACCGGACGAAGGATCTTTCATTCGAGGTAGGTGATCATGTCTTTCTAAATGTTTTTCCATGAAAAATTGTGATGTGTTTTTCCATAAGTGAAAATTGAGTCTAAGGCTGAATGGACCCTATAAAATCCTGGAGAAAGTTGGATAATTTGACTACAAAGTGGATTTACCTCCTCGTTTTTCCTAGCTACATAATTTTTTTACGCTTCAATGTATAGAAATTATATGCCAAATCTATCTCTTATTTTGGGTCCAAAGGTTGTTCAGTTTGAAGAGAAACATTCTTATGAGGAACAACAAGTCCAAATTATTGATTGTAAAGAGAAAATGTTAGAGAATAAGATAATTAATATGGTGAAGGTTTTGTGAAAAAACCATATGGTTGAATAGGAAATGTAAGAATCAAAAAATTCTATGATGGATAAATACCCCCATTTATTTGATAAGTGAATAGAATTGTGGGGGCACAATTCCAAAAAGGGGGAAGGATGAAACATCCCATGTAAATAAAGAATATTATATTTTCATATTTTTTAATATAGGTGAATTAAACATTAATTTTACATTAAATGGGATGTTATGTTCGATGGCGTACTTATCAAGCAAGATTGGGTTTCTCCAAAATCTCATGTTGCACCCAATGTTAAGTCATACTGAAAAAATATAAAAATATAAAATTATTTTAAATGGTAATTAAAAAGTAATAATTATATTAGAATCAATTAAAATAACTAACTACAATATGACTATACATTTTTATTAAATTTTTTTACATTTAACAAATTAATTTTAGAGAGTTAAAATAATAATGAATCTGATTTTACAGCCTGAAAAACTGTAATATTTTTAAAAGGTCATTTTACCACCGTTTGATGGAGAAACCCTATTAAATATAGTTTTTTCACATTTATATGTTCCATTAGACAAAAAAAATTCTTATTTAGAATTGGGACATAAAAATTTACATTGTGTGAATTTTTGGTATTTTTCGGGAATTTTTCAATTTTTGATAAATAGTGGAAAAACACTGATAGTAGTTAATAAACAAAGTTTTTCATTTAAATGAAATTTTACTACTTCTATGAATTGAATTTAAAAATTATTATATACATGGTTTCAATAATTAAGTACAATGTGGTTCATCAGGAAGAAAATAATTTTTGGTGAATAGTATATGTTGATTTTTATTAACCCCAGTTAAAGGTAAATTGGGTAATTCAAGGTAAAAATAATATTATAAAAATATAAAATTACCTTAAAAAATATCCTAATGTTATTTTATGTTTAATTTATGACCAATAAAATCCTTGTGTGAGACTTTTTCCCTTTGAAATCCACTTGGTTATGATAATGACATTAATAACTTTTTATTTAATGTAAATATTAAAAATATCATAAACATGAATCTTTTTAGTAAAACAATTTTTATATGGGGTTATTTAAGTGATATATTAAACTATAACTATTTATTGGAAATAAAAAATAATTTAATACATCATGGTATTTTATTTATAATTTTTCGAAATTAAATAAATAGATTTAATTATGACCAAATGGTGATGCCGTAATTTCATTATTAATAAATGATAAAAATAAATGATATTATAAATATTGAAATAATTTTTTTCTAAAAAATTTTATTCCATACAAGAATTTTAGGGATAATAATGACTTATTATGTTTGAATTAATGAATTATTTTTGAAAGAATAAAGTTGTAATCGAATTCTTAAAACTCGTGATATGAATAGTTTATAAATTGACATAAATGAATTTTTAAAACAATTAATATTTAATTAAATGATAAATTAATCCTAATAATATAAGATTAATCCAAATGAAATAAATGATATTATAAAAGTCATTAATTGTACATTTTTGGTTTATTTTAATTTTATAGTAAATATATAAACCATATAGTATGAATATATAATAGGGAAATGTAAAAGTAAAATAAGTTAAAAAGGGTTTAAAAAACAGACAAGGATTAAAAAAACAAAAACTATCCAATTATTATTGGATGATTTTACTTAGAATTATATTCAACTTATCTACGAATAAAATAAGTTTTGGACCTTTTGAAACAGAAAATCATATTATAATAGAATAAAACATTAAATTTTTTTTAAAGAGCCACTCCTCCCCCTTATAAATAGCCATCACCTATAAACATTACTCACACCTCTCATGCCCCATTTTCTCTTCCAAAATCTACCCAAATAAGCTCCCAACATCCCTATCTTCCACCTAGAAGCCTTAAATTAGGTAGAATGAACTTCCATAAATCCTTTGGGTTCAAACAAAAGAGAGTTAACAAATTTAAAGATAATGTCTTCTCTCAAGTTATTTTCATCTATTTTCATTCTCCAACCTCATAAACTCACTTTATTCCATTATTTTATAATCATTATAGTCTCTTCAATAAACATGTATTTTTTATGTGAATGATTCTATCTACACTTCCACACACCTCTGTCTAATGGATACGAACATACTGTTTCTGTGGACGACAAACTACTGCCTCAAGAAAGTAATTTTTTTTTGTTATCCCCTACCACCTCTTATGGTGGCCATTATAATATAAATATAATTATATGTGATATTTATTAAATTTATATTGTCTCTCTGCTTCTATATTTTTCATTTATTTCACATCATTATGGTTTCCATAATGGGTAAATATGATAATTTCATTTGAGGAAGTGCGGATTACCCTCCCCTCAAAGTGATATGACTCGTTCATGCCATATGTGGAACATATAAAGGATTGAGTTACTAAAATTATATAAAATATTATACTGGAATTATAATATACCTATTTATTATTATATTTTCATTCCCTTAAATACGAAATTGAAATAAAAGTAGCATTCATGCGTATGTACAGCTTACAGTCTCTATGAAATGTGCATTTGATTTCTTATTTTAAAATGTTATGTACTATTATAAATATATATATATATATATGTAGTATATTTATTATATATATTATATCTAAATAATTAATATCATTCTGGAGAAAATGGTCTTCTGACGACATGGTCAACTTATAATTTTAAGAACTTCATTTTTGATTCAAGTAACAAATATCAACAAAATGACCATTGTTAACTTGAAGGATTATGTAATGATTATAACATGGTAATGATTAATATAAAAGGAATAATAAAATTTAAAATGGTCCTCAATCAATTATAAATTAAATTTAGTTTTTTATTCAACAGATAATAGAATGAATGAGTCATGTCGGACACAAGGTAAGTGACTTCATCTCAATCTTCAATAATTGAGGCATATTTTGATTTATACACAACATTATTTTATAAATTTTAGAAACCCCTTTGTATTTTAATTTCATTCAAAGGGAATATATTCTCTATGAAGCGTTTTCCTAAATGACAAAAAAATGTTTCTATTTAACGTACGTGGTGACAAGAACCTTTCTACCACAATGAGCATTAGTTGATATTTAGCTTTCTTAGGAAGCCATAATGTATTAAAAGGAAAATAAATACCATATAATATTTTTACATATTTTGTTATTGAAAATGGTTTTAATAACTAACTTATTGGTAAAATATAATGAAATATTATATTTTTATTTTAATGTAGAAATGTTATTTTTCCTTTAAGGATGTACATGTGTTATGATTATGTTGTGGTTCCTGGGCGTTGTTTTTTCATATACAGGTGGTTCCATGATAAACCTAAGGCAGGTGATCTCGAGATAGATCTAAAATGCATTGGATAATGTAACGGAGGTAAAAATTAATGTTTTTCATAATAGCTTTTGGGAATAAACTGTGATGGGTATTCCAAATGTATCTCCCTACGTAACTGTCAAAGCTACAACCTAAGTATGTTATGGATGAAACACGTTACCTTTATGATTTGTTATTACTAGGTGTTATTCATAAATCTTATAATTTCATGAGGTATTTTAAAGAGATTATGTTTTGTATGTAATAAGGAACTAATGTTTTATTTCATAATTTTATAATCCTTACTGATCTTTTTATGCTCATCCAATGCTTTTGAAATGTTTTTATTTGATATAAGGCAAGGTAAGAGAAAGGAAGAATTCAAATAGATTTATATCAAGAAATTAATTCTTGTTTTCTTTTAAGAGATTTTATTTTATTAAAAAATGGATAATTAGTATAAGTGGCTACTTTTTAATATTTTAGATGTAATGTCATAGTTATGACTTAATTTTCTAAAAATATATACTAGAAAAGATCCTCAATGTGAATTATTAACTTAATTTATTATTATGTAATGTTTAAGGCTGGTCCCTTATAATTATAACTCTATTACATATTATACTATTTATTCATTTAAAATAAATATATTTTATATTAATTCTATATTTCTTTATTTCGTTGAGGTCATGCTTTTAAATGATATAAGGTGTTTTATTTTAAATCGTTAAATTTATATTTATGAATTCTTTTACTATAGTATTTTCAGACTATATAGATACCATTTATACTATTTCAATAATTTTATTATATATATTAACATTATTATCAATCTCATACAAAATCAAATTTAAATTTCATTAAAGAAATTAAAATATATTTCTTTTAACATTTTATACAGGGATTTTACTATCCATATAATTATGTTTGAGGAATGTTTTTTAAGGATGACCACATGATTATATTTCACTATTATTAGTTTTTTTAATGATTATTGGGAATAATTTTCCATTTTTACATATTTTATCAATGAAAATATTATTCCAATTGTACAATGAAATATTAATTAATTAAATGTTATACAAATAAATGGATATTTCACTCAGTTTTTAAATGCATATTTCTATATATTTTTGAAAATTATTTTTATTTAACATAAAAGACTTAAATTAGTATTTGGCTCACTTGTTATATTTTATAGAGACACAATCCACTTTATAAATATTTATTCCAATTAGTAACCCATTAAAGAAGTATTAATGAAGCCCATTTTATTTTCCTAGGTAAAATAACAAAAGCAGTAATTATAAAGGCTTATATATTCTTATAGAAAAAATATATCATATATATGGTTATGTATGTGATGAATTTTTATTTTATTCCCAAAATATATTGAATGACTTATGAATCATGGTAATTTTATATTGTTTTTTCATTACTATTTCCTTGTATGTATTTCATCTATTAAGGTTATTTGATATTTTTCTTTTCATTTTTTTAAAACACTTATGATTCAATGATAATTTTTATAAGTTGTATGTTTTACCCATATATCTCTTGAATTTGTATTAGAAAAAATAGTGTACCATGTATTAAAATATAATATAAAGTAATAATTCCTATTTTTAGAATGATATGTATTCCATGAAATAGAATTTATGACCGATTTTCTAGAAACTCTTCACATAAAAATGCTGAAAAAATTTATAGAGATGAAACAAAAGTATAATTAATACTTTGAAAACTATGAATAAAACAATCACGATTTTCCCATAATATATATCAATTCTTTTTTACTGAAACTAAATTCATGACTGATTGATTATTTAGTAGTAAAATATATTGGGTTTGGATTTCATTATCTTTAACATATATCAACTGGAAAATAGAATTTTTTTTTCATGTAATACAAGAATAAAAATTTTAGACTCTCACTATTCTCATGGATCATTTGATTATAAGAGAAATATATACTATCATAGAAAATCAAATTAATAGAAACATAGAGGCAATTGAAATTAAATACCTATATGAAAAAAAATGTTATAGGGAGAACCAAGGAAATTTATTTAAAGGGACATAAATGTGATTCATGTGTGTATTTATTGTCCATCATTATCAAGAGTGAAGAATAGTAATGATGAGGTAGGTTAGTGTAAATGTGGAAAATAATGACTAAATAAATGCACCACCTACACATTAATTATTAATATAAATGGATTAATGGAACTAATAAATTAAATTAAAATATCAAAAGTTTAGAGAGCATAAGAGATATTAGCAACAATAATGAACATGGGAATAAGGATGTGCCTAAGAAGTCGCTACAGTTGAAGTGGATCATGTTAATTATGTTGTGAAGGATACACTTTCCCTCTTATATAAATATTTTTCATTTATTTAGGTTATAATCATTTATTTTTATCAATAATGTTTTATTAGATTATTTATTTAACACAAAGACATTATAAATTCAAAAATATTTGGAAAAAATAAGGGATCATTAATTATATCAAATTTATAGAACCATTATATAGTCACATTTTATTGGTGATAATTCCAAAAAACCTATTTATTCTTCCCTTTTTGGTATTAAATATAATATTAGGCATGAATTAACACTCCAAATGTATATCATATAAATTATAGAAATAATGCAGTCTTATTTTATGTCGAAAATCATCCCATTATTATATATTTATGAAAACATTATTATGAACACTGATATGATTTTATTTTTTCTAAATGATTCATAATACATAATAATGATGGACTATTCTCCCAAATGTTTGAGGAGAATCTCAATAGTTTTTACATTACATTTATATAGAAGTATGGTAACTTATTCCGTAATAATATCATTCGTATTAATCTTATATTTGAGGTTGAGTTTTCCATTGAACGCATATAAGGTTCCATGACTATATATAATATTCATAATCATAATATTCTAATAAAACTTTAATAATTACAAAAACAACTTAGGAAGAATCTTTATAATGTTTTATATTATTAAATTATTCACTATGGGTGGAAATAATCCTATATTTCAAGAATAAGGATGGATAAAAGGTACATTTCAATAATTATTATAGAAATTAAAAAAATATCAATCAAGAATAATTATCCCCCACCAAATATTAATGGCATTTCACATAACCTCACAGGGGATCAATACTTCTTCAAAAATGATATATGATGCAGATATAATCAATTGAGGGTCAAAGTGGAGGATATATATAAAACAACCTTTATCCATAGGTATTTAAACTATGAATTCAATATAATGCATTCTAGACAAACAAATTCCCCTATAATCATCATTGATATGATGAATAAAGTCCTTGGAAAATATTTTTATAAATTTTATTTCTTTATTTATTATATTAATATAAATTCTATGAATAGTGATGATTATGAATATCATTTGAGGATTTTATTGAAGATCTCAAGAATTGAGAAAATCTATTCCAAATTTCATAGGATTGAATTCTAGTTGTAGAAAGAATTAGTCATGGTTTATGTAATCATAAGAGAGATAATATATATATATATATACAATTCATTGATGAAGATGAATGAACAATTAATTATAATGAACATCATAACTGAGATCCAATATTTTTTATCATTATCTAGATATATTTGATACAATTTTATAAATGTCACGCATTTATAAATTCTACTAACCAGGATAATAAGGGAAGAAATAAAAACTCAAATGGATAGAATAATGTGAGGATGGAATTTTGATGATTAATATTAGGATGGTTTGTTTACCTATATTTATACTACACAGTAGTGTAAAAGTGTTTTTTAGTATACAATGAATATTTAAAGAATATATTTGGATGAATGGCAATGAAAACTATTAATTTAACTTCATATTATACAATAAAATGGATGTTCCATGTGAAAAATTATCTAAAACATGATTTAGAGCTATAAATAGTTATAATAGCATTAAATATTCAGTATAAATATTAGTAGATAAAAGGGTGGTAAATATAATGGTGAAAGGAGAATAATGTATATATTCTAAAAAATGTATTTTAACATCCCACAATAGAGATGGTTGAAAATGATCAATTTTTTTTTTCCTAATAATTTATAATAAATATATGAAAAAGGTGGAAAATGTTATATACAAAAAGGACATGACAACCCAATACATAATAATGATTCAAAAGGAAAAAATACAAATTTTTATTAAGAGGATATATAAAGAAATCATAAAGGATGGAAACAATAATTCATATCCCAAATAATATCTCATCCATCCATCTATATAATAATTCAGGTGGCTTATAAGGGTTCTATGGTTCAACATATGATGTTACAAAATATCTAGGGGTCCAGCTATAAAAAGATGGAATTATAAGGTTTGGAACATGGATATATCACCTATAAAATCTATATTAACTGAAGGAACTTATATATGATTAAAAAACACATCATTCATCATCCATAAAAAATGGATGAATATATATAGAAATATTAAGAAACGGTTTTATTGGGACAATAAGATGATGGAAATTGAAAACTATGTGTCTATATCATTGGCATTTTAATATGTAAAGGGTGGATTTTGGATATATAATTGTGTAATGAATCTAATTCCTATTAATGTATAAAATTAGGGAAAATTACTATGAATTTTTCCATTGAACAACATTAGAAACATAATAGGAATAATTCCATGTAGTTATTAATGGATGGACTCATAATGTTGAGACACTTTGTTAATATCTGGGAAGATATCCCTCCATATAAACACTCTACGTTTCAATAACAGGAGTGCTAACATTTCAAAGAATACAAAATTAAAATTTACTTGATTGAGATCTATTCATTAATGAAAAATTACATTGGAGTAGAAATAATAACTTGATACCAAAATTAAAAGTTTTCATGAACCATCACCCATAAAGAAATGATAAATATGAAAGGACCATTTTTACATTGGTTGTTTTTCTTATATCATGATTATTGTATCATGAATGTGGTTGGAATTAAAATTTTTGTATGGTAATGTTTATATATAATAATGAATTCCATTCTAGCATATGAATAGTATAATATAAGGCTATATATGGAAAAATATAGATAAACTGATTTTTTTTGGGATGAAGAAGTGGAAAATAAGATATCATGAATTGATATTTTCCCTGTGATCATAGAGAATGGTCAATCCATTGAGTAAAATATCAATCCATACAATACTCAATATAATATAATTGATGATAATTATTATGGAGATCTAGAAATTGAAGTTGGTGATATGTTTTTCATCCAATGATCTCATTGAATGTGGGTAATAAAATTTATCAAATAGAGGATGACGATCCATAGTTGTATTTGTACCATGGAGATTCTGGATCATATTTAGTATAAATATTATCTATTAGAAATCCCACCCCAAATCTCACATGTAAATTATGTCTCATAGGATTTACATTTCAGGAATCATTTACCAGATCCATCACATGTACAAAATTAATTTTTTTTTCAATCAGAACATGATCTATAAAATAATGGTGAACTAGTGGAGACCCAAGATTAATGTGATAAACTATTCTAGAAATATACCACCTTCTTAATCATTTTTTTCAGGGGAATATTCATTATTATGAGGATATTAGGAATCTAAGGATGCAATGAGATGATATATCCAGCTCTTTATTTTAACTACATAATGTAATTTTAAGGATAAAAATATTTTTTGGTTGGTATAATTTTAGAAACCACGACTTCATTAATTATTTCTCCATAAATAATTTTTTTTAATATAGAACAATTCACATTAAATAATAAACTAAAAAATTGAGGATACATTATTTAAGTAATAAATAATATTGTTATAATATGGATGTTAAATTACTTTTTATAAAATGGAAAAAACAATACAAAAAATATAAATATAAAATAAAGACTTAATATTATTCCTTATGAGGATCATTTTTACGACATTAGAAAGGATGTTGTTTCAGTAGGTATTTTCCAAGAGGAATCCTTATATGAACTTACTTAAGAATTACTAGATTGAAATCACCATAAACAAAAAACAATGAGATGCAAGCTAGATAAATAATAACATTTTACTTCCACCAATTCATATTATGTTTATAGATGGTGGGAAATGGTAATGAAAATTTTATTATGTTGAAATTAGAGTGTCTTAATATGTAATTATAATGATAAATTTTTTATATTTTTTCATTATTATATATAATTGAATTAATTTTTAATTTGTATAAAATATAAATATTTATGACGGTTATTATATTTTTGGAATTATAAAAATATATTCTATTAATTTAATTAAATTGATTAAAAAGTAGTAAATTTAGTGAAATAACTATGAAATTAAAAAGAAATGATAATTTAACTGAAAATGTATAATAAATAATTTTTTGATTGAATATATTATATTTTCTATATATTAAATAAGATTTATTTTAAAGATATATATAAAAACAATTTATTTTCAGTATGATAAAATGAAATAAATTTTTTTATACATCATGTCAAAATGATCTTTGGTTCAAATTATGGGAAATTTTTAGAATATTATTTTTCGGTGAATACTCAAAATATCATTTTTAATTTTTGTAACATTATATAAGTCATTGTTATAAAATTATTAATAAAAATATAGAATTTTTTTTGAAAGAATTTATTTTTTTATTAAAATATATCATTTCAAATTAAATTTATAATTTATAAATTTCATATTCTATACTTTTTTGATCCAAAGTCAAATTTTTTTATTACAAAACACTATATTGGTCCTTTTCAATTAGTTATGTATTAATAGTGGAAAATTTAAAAATGGATATATTTTAAGGTAATAAAAAATATATATATTAATAATCAACATAAAATTTATTGGTAATTAATTATATATATATTTTTTGAAAATTATTTTTTAATCTTAAATAGAGTCCTTTATTTTTGACATGTTAAGTGTAATTTTATTACAATTTATTTTTACCACACCTAATATATGAATAGTATAAAATAAATTTCATAATTGAAATCATTATATTGAGATTAGTTGATAATGAATATTTTTTTTCTAAAATGTTTTACCATGGAATAAATTTTCCACCATGGAAAAAAGATTAAACGATTAAATGTATGTAATGTAAATCGATAGGGGAAAAATATAACAAAACTATTTCTATTATTGATTTAATGAAGGTATTATAGACCTAAAATATCTTATATTCAATAATTTTATTATATATCTCTGAATTCATATAATATGACTACAAAATTTTGATAATGTAATTCATATTAAAAAAATAAAAATTCTCTAACATATAAAAGGAGGCCTCCCACAACACTTCCAATTAATGCCAAAAAATTGAATCTCTATCATTACAAGAAATTATATCATTTCCCTATATTATTCCACAATTATCTTGAGTTTATTTCCCATGTAGAAGTTCTAAATTAGTTGTTTAAAAAAGGTCATACAAGGAGAGATTCATGAACTCATTGTATACAAAATCTGGTTTTTTATTATTCTATTTCATCTTTTTCAGACCTCTCAAATATAATCTAATTTATCACATTAAATAAATTGGTCTCAAACCACTGAGAAACTATATATTATTTATATTTTTTTTATAATTCTAAATCCCTTCAATTGTTCTTTTGTGTATTATAATTTTCTTATAGATACAAAATTTTCATACTCTTTTAAAGTATATTATGTATGGCTAGGTAATTAATTATTATGTTATGTAAGGGTATTTTACTATTGTGTATGGGTATATGTGAGTTTTTCAAACTCATATAATGGATATCCCTTCCATCATAAAATTGTTGTTCATGTTTTATAAATCAATTGAATAGGTAACACTATGTTTATCTATGACACTTAAGGGTCCAACAGAGAAATATTAATTTGTTTAAGGCTATTTAAAAATATACTAATCATGTTTAGGTGTCTATCTACTTATATTCGATGGTTTATAGTGTTTTCTAAACCATATATATTGGTAAAAATATTTATAAAAGGAAAATAATATTACCTTAATGTATTGAAACTTCATGCTTAGGGGAATTTCTCTATTAAAAAAATAATGCTTCCTATAAATTTTATGCTACCACACTTTTTAAATTTAATTAATATGATTTAGAGTGGAATTTTTTTTATTTAAATATATTAAGATTCCATAAATAAATATTTTGGATCACATGAAAATTTCTAGAGTTTTGAATGAGATATTTTTTGAAATAATCTTAAAGCTGAATATTATTAGGTAATAAAAGGGTAATTTTCAATGTGCATCATGTGTGTTTTATATACATTAAATTTTATTTATATGAAAATAATCTTATCCCTATTATTTTTCTATTTTCCTTTTCTTGACTTATGGTTATCAAAAATCCAATCATTCATGTTTTGCGGTTACTTATAAAATTAAATGACTCTTCAACATTTTCAAGACTTCAGCAAGTCAATTTCACATCTCTCCATATCCCTTGGTCTTCATATTGCATTATTGAATATTTTTGTGAGAGGATGGTGATCACATTATCTCTCTAATATTCTATATGAAATTTTGGAAACAAGTATTCCCATGTTTCCTTATATAACCAGATGGAGTAAACTTTAATCATACAAATCAAATATAGCATAAAATATTTCTTTATATTATAGAAATAGAAAAATAAAGAAGGTGAAATTTCATTCATTTAAATTTAATATATTACTATTTCAACTTTAGTATGAATGTTATGTAATGTTATCTAATTTAATAAATAAAAAACTTGATTTAATTTTCCTATAAAATAATTGCATGCCTTTAATATTATTATTCCTTTAGATTGGTAAAATGAATTTATTTAATATTATTTAATAAAAAATTAAGGTCACATGATTTAGATTATATATTTTTCCATCTAAACATATTGAATTTTAAAGGAGATATAGAAGATTTTTGTTATTATTAGTGTATTAATTTTTTAATATTTTCTGAAAAAAATTATATAAATAATTCAGGAATGTTTATAATTACGAAATAAATTTCCCTATATCCATATGAAATAATAATTGTTTTTGAGAATTATTTAAATGTTTTTCCATGATTTCATGTGATTTATGAATTTCTTTCAATAATTCTATTTCCTGTTCTTTATTTTATAGTGTGAACAATTTTTGGTAGAAATCGTTTTCCTAAATTTTTATCATGGTTAATTAATTTAAATGGATTGAAAATGTTATGAAAAGGTATTATATAATTAATTATAAGAGTAATTGAATACATATAAATTGGATTCATAAAAATCCCTAGAAATATTATTTTTAGTGTGTTTATAATTATTGTGGCTATTATTATATGTGACATTTTGTTTAATTTATGTAAAAAGCATAGACATATTAAACTGATTAATTCATTATGGAATTTAAATGGGTGTTTATGAATTAATAATTTATTGAGGTTTAATGTGCCAGATCTATAATTTGGGTTCCTTAAATTAAGTGATTCAATGTTCTAAGTGACATCACTGATGAGAAAATAATATATATTTATTTATATGTACTATCGGGACATAGAGCCTTGTTTAATTGTAGGATTGTTTTATTTGGTACTCTACCATTGATGAGTTAAAAAATAGAGTCTATGGTCTTTAAAGATAACTATTTTCATGATTTATGGGTTGATAAACTATGTTTATATTGATTAATTTGTCAGATGGGGGGTTGGGGATACTATGATAATCAATGGTAACATTGTATGAAAATAATGACATTATACATGATGGTGTGGGGTACTGGGTGATCTGAATTTGTTATGATGAACACACTCTTTTCAATTTCCCTTTATGCCCTATTGAATGCATAATGTAAGGTTTTCTGTTAATAATTAAATGATCACTTTTATCAACTGGACGCAGTTTATTTTTCAGATCAAATGTGATACATTTTCTATGGTAGCTTAAGAATTGTCATGTTGTACCTTGATAAAATTAACAATGTAATGTAATTTTTAAAGGAACTTGGTGATTTATGGTAATATTATATGTTAATAAAATCCATGGAAATATATGAAAATAATTAATAGCTCTGTCAATAATTTGAAGAAAATATTTCTTTATAAGAAACATAAAGGGAATAATTATATAACTAAATAATTTATAATTAATTAATTAACTAATATATAACATTATGCTTCTATGATTTTTGATCCCCAATACTTAGTAAATATAGACAATAGAATTGTGTGATGATCTTAGAATATGATTATAAGGCTATGATGTCTCCATATGGGTGTTTTTTTGTGATATTTTATATTTTTATGTATATCCACTATGCCACTTGCACTGATTGGTAAACTGACAACCAAATGTTTTTGTGTGTGGGAGGGGGGAATTTTCTCTAACATATAGTCTGGAGAATAAATATACGGATGAATTCACTTGTACCTTTCTATCCTTTCATATGTATATTTATATGAATATCCTTGAATACAATAGGTTACATCATAGGGTGCTTTCCTAACTTGGCAGTGGTGGATCAATTTTTTTACTATATGTTTATGTGTAGGAAATATAAAATTTGTGTAAAATAAATAATTTTTTTTAGGCATGGAGATTATGAATACCCCTAATTATTCTTATATGGTTTATGAGGGATAAAGGAATAATTTATGTGTACATGATATATATTATTTTGGGAATTCAGATGGTAGTGGATGGAATGAAAATGATGATGATTTTGATATGTGGACTACTTCCAATATGAGATGTTGGGTTCTGCGTCGGAATGGAGTAATTATTTCTGATGCAGAAATCGCATTGAGAATGAATATCATATAGAAGTTTTGATAACAAGATCTATGGAATAGTGTTTTGAAAGAAAAATCATGAAGGAAAATTGGATGTGGGGTAACCATTATATATATGCTATTGATATAGTGATGTTTACTTCAATGAGATACTTGCTGAGTTATCCATGGTAAAAAAGATATTTAGAATTACCGGTTCTAGTGATGAGTTAGATTCATTTATTTTTATATTTGGCTAGATTATTTTTAAATCATTTTTTTGAAGTGGTTTTTTAGGGATGATCCTTCCGAGTATATATTTTATATATCTCATACATATATAAAACTATTAGTAGGGTAATATTGGATATATATATTGATGTTACTATAATTTAGGTGTTTTTGATAATATATCATATGTAATTGAAATTTAGGGTTACTATCAAGATTTTATTTCCTTTTCTGGTTATTTTCTCACATTTTCAATTATATCAGTTGGTTATGACATCACACGTTTTGGCATTTCCTATTATATTTATAAATTCGTATTCGGTTAGTGCATTTATCATTTTATATCATTTTCATAAATATAAAGGGTTCTATTGCTGTATTGTGTGTGATTTTTTACTCATAGATATAGTCCTTAACATGGTCTAATTATTGGAATCCTTTTGGTTTCATATTTTCCTTTTCATTATTTAGAACCCACGAGGGGTACATTAGGTGGGTGGGGGTGAGGTTATGAAAGGGTAGTGTTAAAGTTGATGATTAATAGGTAAAACAGATATTGGAGTTCAAAAATTGTTTTGATACAAGGGGAGTAGGGAAATAATATCATATGGATTTTTTATGCGATGAAAGAAATATATAACAACTATGGTGAGGGATTATATGGCCACCTGTGATCCTAAAATTGGACTTTCAATATTTTGGATGTGATTTGTGAAGTGATGAAGCTTACAGTGTAGAGACTGAGGCAAGGACCATATATCATGATGATCTAGGACTATTTTTGGATTAGGTATAAATTGAGTTTTTGTTTAAAATAAATAAATTAATAGATTAATTAATATGAAAATGATAATAATATTTGGTTTAGGAGTAATGGAATCTATTATTTTTCTTATATTGAACAGGGTTTATGTGTCTATCATTTTTAACATAGTATGTTCATGTAGATGATCTTGTAGATTTCAATATAGTGGAGTTTAAAGAGGATTACAATTGAAGTTAACACAAAGAGTTTGAGAGATGTGGTCTATAAAATAAAAAATTCTATATAATAGATTTTGAGATGGATGACTGACTGGAATAGGTTGATGGAGAATTTTATTTTATATATTCTCATAAAGATAAGTGATTTTTATTAGTTATGATGATACAATGTGGTTCATCTTGGTAGTGGTGGATGTCTTTTCCTTGGGGATCACTAAGAGTCATATTCTGAGTGGGAGAATATCAGGGGTCTAGTTTAAGTGGGGATTCAATTTTATACTATTAGTGTGACTTCTAGGATGGATAATATTAGCCATTGATAATGGAGTTATAGTGATCATTAGATAAATGTCCACTATAAGAATTTTTTGTTTTATGTTTCACATTTATAACCTAATTATGATGCAAGGAGAAATCATTTATAATATGACCCACATCCGTCAATCCAGTTCTAGTTAACCAATTTTATATTAATTCCATATATCATAGTGATTGTTAAGGAGGAGGTCATCAAGATGAGGTTTTCCCAAATTTGGTCATCATGAAATGTAATTCACCAAGGAGCTCCACCAAGTATATAATTTATTGGTGTTCAATATTTATTGGAAATAAGAAGAATGATTTTAGGTCATGTTGGATAATGTTTTATACTTCATAAATGTGTTTGAATATGGATACCACTTCTCATAATATTTCCATTTTATTAAGAATTTGATTTTTATAGGAAGGTCATGCATACTAGAAAAGAGCATTTCTCAAGTACTTCAAAAGACACCATGTTACTAGTGGAAAATTTTTCCCATATCGAATCAATTTATATCAAATGTGGAAACATAACAAAAATGAAATTCTGCCTCATTCTTAAAAGGTTGGGGATGTGGTGGGAGAGGGAAAAAATGATATCCCTTATATTTGTAATCAAATAGTATAGAATGGTAATATAGGTGGTTGTGAACAAGGCTAGAGACGTCATGGATCATGTCCTAGTAAGATACATGATTTATCATTTCCAGGACTGAATGATCCAATTTTTCATTTAGGTATAACTTTTGTTTTCTATATTTCTTTACATATTCTATTCATAAGCTATTGGTTCCCTTGTTTCACATACCTGGGTATATAATCTATGAAATGAGGTGAAGATGATATCCGTTCCCTTGTATTTGATCACACAAGTTAGTAAATGACATTATTGTGTAATGTGTATAGATACTGTAAGTTAGTGATGGGGATACAATGGTCTAGAGAATATTTCATAATCAAGGGGCTATAACCTAATGAAATCAATATCAACAAGTATATTTTATATTTAGTATAGGATATCATGAATTTCATCAATTAGAATTTCATATTCCATGATGATGATAGTGACTTTGTGGTGTTTTCTAGAATTAGAAACCCTAGAATGGATTGAATATTTGTTGATACATTATATTAATTAGTAGTTAAATTGATAATGAGTTTAATGTAGGTTTAAACTATATTAGTTACCGATATAGTTAACCTGTTGTCTATCTTGAAGATGTTGTAGAATTACATCCTCCATCATAGATCATGTTTGGGATATAGCTTCAATTAGGCTGTTCAACTATTTTATGGTCTCCAAGTAGGGTAATACCATATGATTTTAGAGAGTAGTAGATTTAGAATAATTTTATTATTTAGTGAGGTGTTATTCATCCTAATGTGACGCCTTACGAGTAACAATTTATACTTTCAAAAAAGTTAGATGGAATTTTATAATTTTGTTTCAATTATAATTTATTAAATTAGGTGATAATAATGAAACAAAATCATCTTCCATGGATTAAGGATTTATTCAATCATCTAAATTGAGATCGATTTCTCTTGAATATCAATTTATGGACTTGGTTTCATAAAATGTCAGTAAAGGATAAGGACATCCAAACAAAATTATTTTTGATATATTTTGGGAAATTTTGAGTTATCTGTGATGTAATTCGACATAATTGATGCTCCCACAATAAACATGGGGATTGGGATTTATGCATTCCATGAGTATTTTGACTAATTTTTTGTGGTATTAATCATAAACATCCTTGTATTTTGACAATATGAGTAGGAGCACATGTACCATCTAAATGATGTGTCATGAGTTCATTACCCACATAAAATATATTGAAATATAATGATTTCTATGTTTTGGGAGTGTGATGGATGTTTCTTGGGGAATAAACCATCTAGTCATTAACTCCCCATTGATCCTTTAATGATTGATGTAATGGTTTCCTGTCATTACCAAATTTCATTTACAAGGTTTAGTGGTTTCCTATCTTATTAAGATATTAAAGTAGGATCATTCAAAACATCTTTAAGATTTAGACTCTTATTAAATATTAAACTAGAAATGATTATATATTCAGTTAGAAATACATGTCCTTAGATTATTTTGAGTATCTGATGGTGAAACTAGTTAGTTCCCCAAAATGTATTCTTCCATATGATGGTGTTTCATTTTACTATTTTTTTTGTTACATGTATTTTTTTGGGTTGAGTGTTAATATAATAGAGGGTGATTTTCTAATAATATATTGAAGTATGTGTCACCATAATGTGACCTGAATTTTTTGTAATGATGGTGGATGGATTTAATAAAAGATTATATTTTTTTGATATCATTTACACATTAAAAAATGAATTTTTTATTGAAACATTATGATATATGTCATGTAGTGGTGCTCCACATGATTTTGGAGGATCTACAAGAGTGAGGGTTGAGTTGGAAAAATTTTACCTGATATAAGGGATTTATATGGAAATTATTTCTCTATCATAAAATAGGGAAAATTTATTTGTTTATGTATTTGGGGAGATCCATATTTTTTATCCAAAGGAAGAGTATATATATGATTGAGTTGTTTAGGTTGAACCTCATGAGGGATGGTTAGAGGATTGAAACAGTTAAAAGTAATTCTAGGGGATGATTTACATTCTATTAGTAATTCTTGAGGTGGTTCTCTTTGAGTAAGATGACCCTCCCTTAGCGATACATGCAAAATATATGATGATGTACCTTCCTATGGGAAAATATTTTTGGTTATATTGTTTTTAGAATTTAATAAAAATGACTTTTTTCAATGTCTAGTTTACTATAAGGTGAATGTTAAGCAATGTTTTCAAAGTGGTTTACTGTTGGAATTTATGTTCACCAATGAAAGTGGGATGAAATTTTGATGTATTTTTTCACATATTAACAATGATCTCTAGGTGGTTATGATGTTATATGGGTTACTATAAACCATTTGATCAAATCAGATCACATCATATAGATCGATTATTTCAGTCAGATTGAGCTATTTATGAGGTAGTATTTAGAGAAGATAGTGATGTTTCATGGGGTTTAAAAGATGATCATATTGTACAATGATCCTCTCATTTCCTCCATGGTGTACCAAGGTATCTTTTCTAATTTTGGATCTCATTTATTCTATATCACCACTTTCCAACATTGTGGGGGCTTTTTTATTATTTCAACCATACAAACAATAGTTGAAATGTTTCCAGGAATCATTAAATAGTTTTCGAGGTTCTTGAGTGAAGAGCCTACAATATGTGGTGTTTACCTACAAAACAATAGGTACCTTTAAACCATTCTGTTAACAAATTTTGAGGAATTTTATATCCGACCTTACCTATCTATGTTATACTAGAGAGAGGTTAAGGATTTTGTTAGTTTCTGATTAAAATTGGAATATAATACAATAGAGAAGGTACATGTGATCTATAAGAGAATTATGAAGGATCAATTTCCTTTGAAATCTTTTTATTATCGTAGGTGGATGCATCTACTGTTGGACTGTATAGAACACACATTTATGATGTTGTTTCCTTTTCCTAGAATGTGATGGACATGATATGGATTAATACTTATCCATTGATTATTTGGACTTAGAGGTGTTCCAACATGTTGGAACTATGGTATATCTACTAGATATACCATTAAAGATGTAATAGATCCATGACTCCTCCCATGAATCAAATCCTTAAAAATATCATCATGATTATTCCCACATCATTTATTGGGGAAAGATGGATACAGAAGATGGTGAGACCATATACAAATATCATATTGGGATCTAGGACTATTAGGATAATGGGATTCATCAGTATTTTATTCATTTGGTTCTTGTCTTATGGCGATATGATGGTATAAAGTAGATCAAATATGATTAGGAGTCATAGATTCATTATCAATATAATTATTTTTTGGTGTTTCATATTACTTACTGTGATTCGATGTTTTTTCATTAAATTGAGAGTGTAATGCTAAAATAGATATTCATGAGTTGTTTCTATTATTGATGTATTAATATTCATTGTCACATTTTTTTTCTGGTGAGTGACTATGTTCCAATTATAACAAGATCATTGGGGGAATATTGGGGTGGTGGTTAGTTTTACCACTTTATATGTTTTGGTTTTTGTATTAATGACTTTTTATTGATATGTTTTTTGAAGGTATATATTTTAAGGACCTTGTTTTATGATGACATTTTTTATTAATGCTTTTTTGAGTCTTCTCAGTCGAATTTTTTGGTTTCTCACTTTCTTCCCCAAAAGTGTTTTGATAATAATAAATGTAATTTTTAGTCAGTTACATATAGGTGTGAAAAGGATTCTAGAAACCCTTTTCTGTTTAAAAGAATTATTTGTTTTAATAAGAAGATATTATTTTCAAATATTTCTCTCCACCCATAAATGACATCCACTCCATAAATAATATGTTACTATGCTTTCCAATCGATAATAAGGGTTATAATATTTTTTTCATCAATAAAAACTTGGTTGGTTATTTTTTTACTGTATTGAGTGAATGGTAGTTTACTAATGTATAAGGGTATATTGAGGTTTGTTAAAATAATCAGAGAGTCATTTCTTTCATAAAAATTTTGTATATAATATTTCTTAAATTTTGTTTAATGATATATTTTAGTTTTATAATATTTTGAAAGGGTAGCTTGTTAGTTTCAATAGATTTTGTATTGGTCCGACAAAGTTCAATTAATTATTCTTAAGGAATATAAAATATCATTAAGATTTCATAGGGGTCTTTATGATGTAATGAAATAGTCTTAAAATTTTTTCAAACCACATGAATGGGTATCCTAATAATGTTGGGTAAGATAACTATATCCATATGAAAATATTGCTTCCTCTGAATGGCTATTTTTTCAGCACAAAAAATTTATTTTCATTTCTGATTTACCTCTATCAATTTTTTAATGAATGAATTAAAATTAAAGTGTAAATTTATTATTTTTTATTTTTGTTAATTCTTAATGGGATATTTTTACACCTATGAAATATGTAGCTATTTGGAATAGGTTATTAGGGGAATTTATATGGACTATAATGTTAAATTTTAAATTAAATGAGAGTTTTTTGTGAGACAACATGGAAGAATTTGGGAATTATATGTAATTTTAAAAAAGAAGAGTTATCCCAATATTGTTTGTTTATTCTTTATATAATGTTGTAGTGATCTTGAACGCTAATTATCATTTTTTAATTTTTTAATTTTCAAAATATTATTCTATTATCTTTATAATTTCTCACATCTTGGTGATCAACCTATATCTCCCTCTTCTTCCCTTTCTCTCTCTATCTCTCCCCATATCATTTTATTATTTCATATTATTTTAAGACCCTTGAATAATTTATGGTATATATTTACCTATCCATAATTCTATTTTTAATTTTTGAAATTAACATCCCCGTGTTTCATTTTTAAAATTGGATGAAATTATCCAAAATCATGAAATGTATTATAAAAGGTAATTATTGATCAAATTTTTTAAATTAAAAAATACAAAGACTAAATTTAATTTATTTAATTTCAATATATTTTTATTTTAGTAATATTTGGATTGTTATGTATATTTTAATGATTTCACAATATTTTTAATAGAATAATTTACTTGTTCTGTAACATAATTTCATTCCACAGATATTATATGTTATTAAAAATAATCACATGTAAGGAATTAATTTTATTAATTCATAGATGGTAATATTTTATACATCATAAAAAATTATTCTCACATTATACAAGAATAATCCATGATGGTGAGATTAATAATTTTTTATTTGTGATATCCTACACCAGGCTCACTCCTAAGTAGATGAACCCTATCAGCCACATAGTTTCAAGCACAACACACTATATACTAGATGCTTCCATCTATAAGTGAGGACTAAAGGTGTCATAGTGAGGATAATATAGCCTCTAGTCATAGTGGATAACATAATAAATACAATAGAAGAATAATCATCAGAATATGAAAAATAAATAAGCATTAAATAGAAATAGTAGTATTGTTAATGTAATATACAAATATATGAATATCTTTAAGCTGTATCAAATACAATATGTTGATGTCGTGTCTCTATAAACATTGAAAATTGGTCTAAATGATTGTAGGTAGATCATGCGGTACATTATATATAATATATTCAATAAAGAGAACAAAAAATTTCCAAAAATTATGTTCTCCTTCTCAGTCACCATCTTCTAAGATCTCATCCTAGAGAATGAAATTTAGGTGTTCAAGAATGGAATCCTTCACTTTTCCATTCCAGTGATCCAATAGTCTCCTCAAATACCAATGACATCCAAGATTGTGTTTGATATAATTATTAGTACGTCCCCACAAATAATTTCTATAGTATATTATATCTGAATATAATCATCTTAGTGTGAAGGTATATAATAACGTAATCTAGTAAAAATAAATTTATCATACCTGCTTCCCCATTATCCAGTTTCGTAACAAGTAACCATTTCCATAATTTTGATTTAGATTTATTAAAAATTCATTTGGAAATTCCCACATAACTAAATTAGATCATAATTATAATAAAGAATGATCCATGGTTTAACCAATGCACCGTTGTTCTAATTGGTCAGCCAACTCATAGTAGTTAGTCATATAATCTTGAAATAGTGGTTTTGAGTAAAATACAAGGGGATATCCTGAGTTACACTATTGTAAATGAGTATATCCATATCCATGTATCTCTTCCACGGTGTTAATGAGTTATGTATGACTGGTCCAAATGGGTAGAATCCATGGTGCATCGTGATCAAATATATCAAGATGAATCCATATTCAATATCGATGGAATTATAAAATTTTTATAAGTGTTTTGAAAATATTCTATACTACACATATGGATTCACATGGAATGAAAATCACTAACTATTTGGTTGGTTTAATCAATAGAAATTGGGTCAACAAATCATAATGTTGTGCAATGACTGCTTAAGGAATTCCCTTGGGAATCCAAGGATAGATCAAGCTTTAACTCTCCTATAAAGACAAAATTT
Organism: Viscum album; assembly: GCA_963277665.1. Classification (NCBI taxonomy): domain Eukaryota; kingdom Viridiplantae; phylum Streptophyta; class Magnoliopsida; order Santalales; family Viscaceae; genus Viscum; species Viscum album. The sequence continues at coordinate 1,839,365,759 of OY728161.1, forward strand.
TCATAGGGAAAAAGGAAACTTATACTCATTAAATTATATGATATATAAACATAGAATTGTAATAATCAAAAAAATAGAACATTAAAATTGGTTTATTCCATTACCATCCAATTATAATGACAATGTGTCTGAAGGACTTGAAACCGTTTATCACATTAATTTATATTTATTTAAAAGTTTCATTCCCTACCATTAATTTATAATTAAAGGATTATCAATGACATGTAATCAATAGAAATTCAATTATAATTAACTAAGCCACATTAAATCTATAAATATACATTCCACTTAAAAAATTTAGGATTTAATTACTAATGATGGGATATTTACCTTGACAGGTCCATATAGAAATCATAGTTGAATAGTGTATCATATAATTTATCTATTTTTGAAAATAGAATAAAATGGTATAAAACCTAATCAGCTGGACTACATTGAGTTACTAACCTCCAACAACATAAATAACATGTATAATAAGCTTTATAACACAAGGATTGTATTTATTATTAATAAAAATAAATTTTAGAAGCATCAACTTGTTAGACAATAATGGGCACAATAAATGAAATTTATAAATGAAAACCTATTTAGTGAAAATCCATAGTCCAACTACCGTATCCTGGTACAACTAAACTCATCCATTATCTATCCTTAGTTTTTCTTAAATAAGATTAAAAATAATGAATGAATTAACACACTAAAAATATGGAATGATAGAACAGATCATATTAGAATAAATGATATAAATATGAAAAAATAAATCGAGGATAAGGGATATTGAGATAATCTAGAGTAATCATCCATGATGATTAGATCATGAATAGGAGGATAGAAAATTAAATAAGATCAAATCATAGACTGTGGAAAATTAAGAAATCATATGGGAGTGAAAGATGTCATATCTCATTGATCATAATATAATAGGGAGTTGTATGTATAAGATAATTTAGGTGTGAAATTGTACATTCACAAAAGATATAGGGGACGCATAGTTTCAGCACTTGGATGACCAAATAGTTCACAAATCATACACCATGAAATGTTCAAGGAGGTTCTCTACATGGTTTGGTCACGTAATTTTAGATAATTTGTGTCAACTATGAGATTAACCACTACTAAAAGCTACATATTTTTACCATGACTGTAAGATCACACGACCATATATATGGTAATCTATGCACCATGATTTTTCCTCTAGAAACTATTACATGGTTGGTGTAATCTGTGTGGACTAGGATATATGATTTCTACTTACCATATAGACTATGGAATTTTTCCACCGATCAGGGTTCCTATGTCTAAAAAATTCCTAGAAAATTGATATTCTTACCAATCCTCAATAAGAATCCATATTATGCTAGAAATTAAGTATTCTACTAAAATGTAATGGATCTATAACACATATAATGTAATGGTTTTTATTGTCTTCCCCCATAAAGGAACTCATCACAGAGTTTTCCTTCCAAAGGATGTCAAAAAAATATTGATAATAACTCCACTCATTGGGCACATACTCTAGTATCCTACTCCCATATCCTATGCTATATATGGTTGTCCTATCGTAGAACCGATAAATATGGGAAACACTGACCTAATGGAGCCTCTGTGCTACAATCAGTAAATCATATTGAATACTCCTAAAAATAAGTATCAAAATATAAATCAATATGGTCAGGATCAGAATTTTAATTTTGGACAGAAAGTTAATGTAGAAGCTTTGAAATACGTAGGACATCATGTATGGATTGGTAACTCTAACAAAAAATCAACTAATCAGCTATCAACATAACTCTATATAGGATCACAAAAGGCATAAAAAATACATCAAATTCCCATTATGATGTATCCATTTATTCACACATCTATTTTATACCTATAATAAAGAATGATCCATATCCTCAAACTATATAGATCATTTAAGGAAATTGAGAAAATATTTATGTGTAGACATAGTAGTATACATAAATTTATCACCAAATGCACCTACATTGATGTCTCTTGAATGAGGTGAGGACCTAGTATCACTACGTCTCCTTCCTCGAACTCACACTTGGATAAAATCCAGGACCTACCATATTAGACCTCATATATAACCATCTGGATCATCTCCTGGTAGAAATTATTGTAAGATAATCCAATGGGATGGATATGATTCTCTAATAAACATCATATTTCAAGGACACATGATTAGATCATGTCCTCTAACACCTTGACTATTCATTCATAATGGCCCACAATATGAGGGTGAAATGTTATGGTCAGATAAACCAATATACAAAAGGATCTCTAAACCCCATTATAGAAAAACTATTTTAAATAAATTCCCCAATCTAAATTGATAATTTGTGGTACCTTTTGAGACCACATAATCTCAAATAGAAATGATCATCATAGCTCATCAACGAATAATGTATCCAAAATAGGAAGAATGTGGGATTCCATTTTTAGTCATTCCAAGAGTACCTTAACCACTTTACTACATCAATATGACCCTAGTAAGCCAAAAATAAGGGAAATTTCAATATATTACTATTTTAATTCCTCATTTACAAACAAATTTAATGATCTATCACACTACTAGGGCTCCACCCTCACCTTCTAATAGAAATAACACATAGTGATAAATCTTACTGATAGACATTTTATCCCACACCACCAATACTTTTGACTGATATCATAATACTTCCTAAATAATTATAGATGAACTTCACAATTTGAAGTAGTGGACTCTTGAATCATCTTTTCTATATTTTATATTGGTCTCATACGTTCTCATATATATATAAAATTTCATATCTATCTACATAATATTTTGGCAGTGGGTCATGAATGGAAATGATTTCCCCTAGGAATAGCACATACGGGTTTGAAAGATTTATTCTCTTCACCATATCATAGAATGAAAAGGTAAATAATAATTCTATCAGAAAACGAAACTCGTTAAATTATTGAAACTATAGATGAATATCTTAATATAATTTCATCAATATCCACTGATCCCTAGAATCCTTACCTACTTATTCCTAAGTCTTCAATCTCAACATATCTACAACCACATTTCTATTTCTAGGAATATAGGAAAGATGAATGTAATATTAATGATTGTATTTGACCCATCATCACTCTCTAAGATTCATGTCAAACTTCATAAATACATATTTGAGGATCTTGTGGCCTGTATACACCACATGTGCCCACCCATTAGATAGGGTTTCTAAAAATATATGGCATGGACAACTGGTGCTAGATCAAGGCAATGCATTGTGTAATTATTCTCATGAGGATTCAACTGGAGAGACTTTTATGAAATGACTTGATCATCATGGATCAACATTTCCCCCATTATAATGTCTCGTGCATCAATAAACACAATATATCCTCTTCCATGTTCTGGAATTATGATAATTGCTTCCAATTTATGCCTCAATTTCTGGTCATGAAAGGATTTATCACCATAATCAGACCCTAATAACATGACATCATTCTTATTAAGACCATTAATAGGTGCACTGAGGCATGAAAATTCATGTAGGAAATACAAATAACATCCTACGAGCCCTAAAAAATTATGAATATCAGACAAGTTCTTGAATTTCCCTATGGAAACCACATCACTCACCATCTATGGTTTAATTGATGATTATAATTCATAAAAAATATGACCCATAAAGTGACCATTTCGATCTAGATGTGTCCTTTATAAGTATTTGATTATATATGATTCTCCCTTAGTGTATCTAAAAATATAAGGAGATGTTGATGATATACTCTTTGAGTTTGGAAATACCTCATGATGTCTTCCAAAAATACATGATAATGAAATATAGATATTGATGAAAAAACAATTAATAAATCCCATGAATATAGTGGGATCATTCATAGGTATGAATGAAAGATCAATAATATAATAAAAACCAAAATTGTTATGGAAATCAATACGTGTCATATAAGTAAGAATTTGTCACACATGATGATAGATAAATATCAAGTCAATATTCGAGAACACTCTATCTACTAATATAAGTTTAAGGAGTTCATCTATTTTTGGAAATTAATACTAGTTCTTAATCATATTATGGTTCAACCATCAGCAGTTCATGAAAATCCTAATATAACCTTAGAAATTCAAAGAAAAAATCACATGTGAACTCTGAGAAAAAATACTAGATTGGATAAAAGACTTTGATTCAAAATCCTTAAATTGCCTCAAAGGATCAATGAGCTTATTATGTTTCATCTTGTATGGAGTTATAAAAAATATGTCTTCTCATAAAATAATCTCAGTATTAATAAATACATATAAATCATGAGTTTAGGGAAATAATTCATCCGGAAAGACATCCATATAATGATCCACAATGACAGGGAAGTATGTTTTATATACACACTTATCCTCCATATAATTTCTATAAATATGGGTGGTCAGTCCACCGGTCTCATGACTCTTAGGCCCAGATCTACTGGTCTGCACATTCCACTCACTCTTGTGAATATGAATATAGCCCTATGGCGATGTAAACAATTCCATATAGTGAAAATAGTCCACATAAGATTCATATGGTTCCAAATAGTCCATTACAAGAATGAAATTGATGCATTTTATCTCAAAGTCAAATATTTCCCATTTGGTATGACAGGTTCTTAAATCAAGGGTAAAGTGTTTGAATTGATGTATTTCCTCTGAATCCGCACCCAATAATTTTTCCAAGGTCATCACCCAATATTATAACAATATTTCAAGCCTGATACTTCACATTGTTTAAAACTGGAGAAGGGATTTGGATGGATAAATATTGAAAAAATAAGATACAATAGTATAGGCTAGAATAATAGTACCACAAACAGTCATTGGTCCTCTAATATAATCATCGTGTAATGGTAGTAATGTATGAAACAAGCTTGATCCTGGACCCTATGGTACAACCATACTACCCTAAGTAGGTCATCTCTACTATTGATGATATTCAAAATCCTTTCTACCACAACCTCGACGTCCTCCATGGAATGTAAATAGTATACTAATATACATTCTTTCATGACATGATGTCACTAATCCTAATCATAATGGTGAAGCTGGTAAACATCCGCTTCTACTTGAAGTATGTTTAAATTTCAATTACAATATCTAAATTTGACCTATCCGTCTCCAATAGCGGGACACATTTGGGTATATATGAAATTGAATCATAATATTCCCCTACTTTCTATATCTATGTAATTCCATTGATCTTCCCTTTTAGAAACTAAATACACAACTGATTGGATGAAAAACCACAAGGATATTATTACTTCTTCCAAATGAACTACTACCATGCCTCAACACTAATCCTTTGTATCTAGTTCTATTGTATTGTCTTTGGATTTCACCAATAGTATGAGAATTATTTAATATCTCGTATATTTAAAAAATGAAAAAATATAATAACCTATAAGGATATTTCATACCTGATCCGATCCACAAAGCTTCTCACTCATGATATATCATCATTGAATCGAAGGTTTTAAGAGAGATGGAACTCAGCAGAATGTGATAAATAATCCATTAAGTACATATCACACAACGGATGGTGTATGGACTCATTTGTGGAGTCATATTTCAATGTATAAAGAAAAAAGTGATCAAAAGAATTCTTTTGGTCTTCCCAGATCATTCCTTGATCACGAATAAAATGATAAATCACATCACACCAGAACATGTAAGAATAATTAATTATAAAGGTGTGGAGATTGACCCTACACTCTAGAGGAATCTATGTATTCTTCCATATATAAAGAGTATCCTATAGCTATGACTCATTAGTTGGTGGACCACAATCAAACAAAAATTATTGAGGGACCTGTAGCTGGAACTCGTGAGTCATATTAGTCATTGTATGTTGAGGCTATGCAGAACCATGAATATGTTTTTCAGATGTATAAAATTCTCTCTAAGGTGGTTATTATTTCGTAGTTAAAAAATAATAGGCATTTTATTAAGTGGCACTATTGGCAGGATAACTAGTGGCTCATGGCTCACCAACTCTTGAGCGTGATGAACACCACCATCCCGACGCATGACTTGAGGTAATCATAAGAGATTAGAAAAATAAATTCCAACCAAAAAACTTGGAACATATTTAACTATGATAAAAACCTATGTTTAAAAATATAATAAGGAAAATGGATCCCTAGCCTAAATTATATAACCCTAAATACCTACATATAATTATAGGTTATTAGTTTGTGTTCATGTCATAATTTATAGAGGTTCTGTTTTATCGAGGTTCAATTACAGGTGGTGGAAGAAAGAATATTTAAATTTTAACATACCTCGCTATTAAATAGAAACAATATCATTTATATGCCATAATTTTTATTTTATGTTTGTATGTGATTCTAAAAATAGAACAAGGCTTTATTAAATTGGTTGATATTCCAAGCTAAAAAATTAAAATACAATTTACAGGTGAAATCAACACCAATTTAATTCCAATAATCTTCCCATAAAATTTTGACGTAGAATAAAATGGGTAATATACAACATCTTATCATGGTTAATTACATATTCCAATTTATAAGGGCCCATACGCCTCATAAATTCAAACTAGTGGTCACTCAATCATAAAAAATTCCCACCACATTCAACCAAGGATAAATAAATTATAAGGGTTGAAAGTAGATGATTCAGATGTCACAATCAATCTATATAGGAAAATTCTATTTATTTTTATTTTTAAATATAAGAAAAAATTCCTTTATTAAAAAAATAAATTCATAGAATAGGTATATATATCGACCATGTATCAAAAAATAGTCACAGGGAATGTATGAAACATTTTTTACCTATATAGAATGGAATATGTTCGAACTGAAAATTCTAGGTGCCTATAATGACGCATGTAACTATTATCTAATCCAAGCCAGGGATATGTAAAATATCCATAAATCATATCAGAATTTACAATTCATTGGTATAAAAAAACAGTGAAAGTGTATCAACAATAATAGGACAACTATATAATAATAGTTTCGCATTCCCATGAAACATGGAAATTTTCCCGAACATGGGTTACCTTCTCTCATGCATGAATTGTGACCAAGTTCAAACAAGTTACTAATCTCATGTCTAAATTTTCATAAAATATTAAAAGAATAGAATCAAATCTGATACCATTTAATGACATCCCAGAATCGGCTAACTCAATTGTATTGCAACCCAATTGACCACATTACTTCAAGTGTGCCTCCTCGTAAAATAGTGGTTCAAGTCTATTAGTTATTTTCTATAGTGTGATATTGGGGGGATCGTTCTCTATGGATAGAGTGGAGAATAATATAGATATAACAGATGAATAAACAGTGGGCCCAACTTATTAAATAATCTCGAATAGGAAGTTGAATAATTACAAATTTAATTAACATCCATCTCAATATCTGTAAATTATAAATTATATATGATTATGATTTCATATCTCTAAAAATTAGGAAAACATGTGTAAAAGGACATAGATATAAATTTACATACATGCTTTAAAAAAGAATGAAAAATTTTACAAAAAACAATACATGAATTCTGAGTTCCTACTCAGTCATTAACTATAATGACCCCATCCAATAAACAAGAATGATTTATTTACATGTATTTAATAATCCCCATTTTTATCCCTATGATCATATATTATTCTTCATTACAAATGGGGGTCTATATGGGGTCTGATATAAATATCAGTAGGCCACAAACAATGATATTTATAAATATAGTCTATGAATATACCCATTATAGTGGGAAGGTATATCATTGTTTAATAAAGTATAAATAAATACCTCATACATTATTTAGCCAATTATGGTGTACGAACATGTAACCATTTATCTAAATGTAATTTTTTTATATTTATCATTAATGATAAAACTCTAATATCACTTAAATAGATAATAATAATAATAATAATAATAATAATAATTGAGGATCAATGTTGAAACCAAGGCACCCATGACCATAGGGGACAACCAACTCAATTTAGTAGTGAATGATGTCTATAAATAATGGTTCTATCTGTAATAAAAGGGTATCTCCAATTTAATTCCACTGAAAATGATTCAAATTGGGTCTATGGATCTCATCTATAGTGATCACAGGAAAAGTGTGATAGGGCACAATGGGGTGAATACTTGGCACCATGTGTCCGAAGACTGGAATCTAAATTTTATGAGTGTATGAAATTCATTCTAATACCAAAAGTTGCTTTAAGTTAATAATCAATATTTTTTCCATTGAATTAAATTAATAAGATAACTTATAGATTCTGTGGTTGGTGTCTCCCATGGAAATCAACATAATGAATTAGATTGGATTCCTCTATGTTATCAAATCATTCCCCTAAGAATTCAAGGAAGGATCAAGTTCGTCCATTCCCACAAAGATGAAATGGTCATATGAAAAATTCACCATATAATCATTCCACTATATCTTATATAAATATTTCCATGTAATACTCAAGAAATTAAATCAGTTGAAATGGTTCATTCTATTTCATTTATATAATCATGAAAAGGTGTATTGAGCACATGTAACCTTTTTCCCAATAATTTATATACATTTAATGGGTTTATTCCCAACCATTAATTTTGCATGAAAATGGTGTTGTAGACATGAAACCAATAAAAATTAATTTATAATTAACATGCGATATTGATATATATAAATATTCATTACATTTATCATCTTATTGATTCATTTTATTATGATGGAACAATTTTATTTACAATGAAAAGTTATAATCAAACATGAATGTTTTCATAGAAAATTTAAATATATGTGAAATAAGAATAATAAGGTATACACCATATTTGGGTTTATAATATTGATCTCACAATATCAAAAATCATAATTAGTGTGTATAATACGTTTTAGAATACAAGAATATCCATTTTAATTAAGGAATATAAATTTTAAAACCATCTCCTAGTGATGTCTGCATTAGAACAACGATAGAAATTTATAAATGATTAGAGTTGTTGGGAAAAGTCATAGAACACCTACCTTATTCATGTATAAATATCGTCACCGAGTATCATCACTTAGTTTGGATTACTTTAGCAGAAAATGGGAAAATGGATGAATTCACCAAAAATAGGGCATATGGTCTTAAATCAAAATTTCATCACTAATATAAAGAAAAAAAATGAATGATGCCTAGGGACTATAGATATTACCTAGATTAAACCAACTAGAATATTTGATGTCAAATCCTAGTTTATATGATGAAATGAGATCAATCCTAGAATATAGAGGCATGTAATATCTTCGTAGAGAGAAACATGTCCTATTGTTTGATGAATTATAAATTAAGAGTGAGGGGTATTATTAATAGAATTTATAGGTGAAATGAAAATCTCACTAAAAATGTTGGGGTTACATGGTTGGGAAACATGGTTCACCAAATCATACACCGACCATTAACCATGTATTCCTTAAATAGAAAATTTTCGTAGTTTGGCCACTTGGTTAGAGAAACCATGTACCAATCATTCCATTCAACTCTGCTAAAAGCATCAGACACTTAACTCAGGTGGGTGGACCTATGAGCATCGTTATGGAAAATTGTGCACCCTGGTTTTCCCTCAGAAATTCCCTATATAGGTTCTCCTAACTATTCATCCCAGTTATTTCATCTTATATCATGGGTAATGGTCTCTTAATAGGCCCCTCACACTGTCATTTTCTCCTGAACCTCAGTAATTATCCATTTCTGGTCCAAACTAAAGAATTGTACAAAAAATTAAAGGATCTACACCACATAGAATAAACTAGGAACAAACATTATTGTTATATTGTTTTTAAATTTTTTTTGTAATATAATTATTTAAATAATTATATAGGGTAGTTATTTGAATTTGGAATGATATTTTTTTCAAGGTAATTTATAATTATTTTTGTGAATTTATTAAATGGTCAGTTGTGATTACTTCTTTTCAATTTCTTATAATTTATATTTTATGTTTACTTTTCTTGATAGTGAAATAATTTTTTGGTTATTTTTTTACTAATTATGGATGAGAAATGTTAATTATACTAATGGTTTACAAAATTTAATGACAATAGATTATAATGTTAATTGGGTGTGTCTTGAGAGGATTACATAATGCTTCTTTAGATTTTATAAAATATATATAATTATGATTTTATGCATGTTTATAATTATTATAACTATAATTATAAGTTTTATTAGGTTTACTTTTTGTTAAATTCCCCTAAAAATTAACTATTTAATTCAATATTTAATTAAAGTCACTGATTATTATATATTAAATATTTGGGGTTAAACAATCACAATTATTTTCGAGAGTGGATTACGAGTATCAATTTTATGACTTCAGTATCATATCATATAATAGAAAAAAAATTTGTAAATGAATTATTGTTCTATAGACATTTATTTATTTATTGATGAGATATATAATATGGCTACAAATCTTTTACAAGCTATAAGATGGAGGTAAAGAGGTCTTTTGATTCTTATTTTCTTTTAAATAGGAATATATCCAAGGTTTATATAGATAATATTAATGTTTGGGATCATTAGGATACTGGGACAATTGGTGTCACTGTTGGAAGTGCAATTTTATATTATACATGATGGTGTCGGAGACCTTTTAGTTGTGAAAAAAATCCTTGAAAGGATTTCTCTTTGATTTACATTTAATTATTGATACAAGAATAATTAGTAGTTGATAATTAAATAACCAGGACTAAATTTTTATTATAGATAATGTTATTTGTGGGATGTCTATATCCTCATATTGTAGTTTAGGGTGAGTCCTTGAGTGAGATGCCAATTATAATGCGATATACGAATTAATAAATGAATGGGGATGATTTGCAGTCTTCTATGATCATGGTGACATACTTGATAATATAAATAAAGATTTAATATTACATATGACACTTTGATCAACATATTTTTGTATAAATTATGGAAAGAAGATATTGTTAAATTTAATTAATAGACAAATAATTTAATAACTAAAGTATAACTTTATTCTAAAATGCTTCCTGAACCATAGTCCATAATAGTGGAAACTGGGGGTCATGTATGATGAAAACTCTAGATGATTATATGGATAGTTAGTTTTCCTTATTGTGTTTTTATGAGATATAATTTATCATTTAAAATTTATAAAGCTATCCCACTCATTTTAGAGGGGAAACTGACACTAAAATTATGTGGCAGGGTGTTTTATCTAACTTCTAGAATAATGAGGGAATATATGTCTAACCACTCCATATACGAATATATCCTTTTAGAAACTGATGATTAGGGATATCTTGAGATATAATAGATCTCCGTATAGTATTCAATCATACTTCTATTGTGATGGATTATAAATGTACAATAAATTTATGTAAATGAAATTATAGCTTCTAATATAACATATACTATATCTGAACATAGAGGACACATCATCCCAGGAGTCCACTTACATCTGACATGGGGGCATGAGGTATAATCCACATATACAGGTTTTAGTGGCTTCTAGGTATAAACATAGTTATTGATGGGATTATAATTATAATAGCCACAAACCTATACTCTCATATATAGTGCTCAAAATATAAGTATTACAATTATAAATATGATACCCATAAAATGATCAAATTTTATAAATATAAAAATATAATATAAAAGGAAATATTATATCCTATAGAGAAAAAGTGATTTTTTAGGTTTGGTGTTTTAGATAAATAAGACAATCTCTAAAATAACAATACTCTTGCCTTTAAGAAGTCCCTTTTCCAACAATTTCCCACTATTCTTATTCAACATTAGTTCTTCCTCATCAAATAAAAATAGTCCATTATATATATATTACATAATATATTTCTTCGTATCATGTGGAAAATACATATTATGGGTGATCTCAATTTCTATGTATGGGTATACATACACATTAACATTTGAAAAAATTTAGAAAAAAAAGATGAGATTAATGGTTTGAAAAAATATATAAATTGAATGATCATAACATAATAAAATACATACCCCTAAGATAATGTATCATAAACAATGAGATATGGAATAATTATTTAACAAAAGATGAGAGATATAAGATTCAACTATAATTACCCATGTGAAAATAATTCTTGATAAAATGAAATATTATAACTTTTTTATATAATAAATAAACTACATTAGTTAATTGGTATATAAAAAATAAATCATGGAATTATGTAAATAATATAATTCCATCATTATATTAGAAGTAGCAAACAACAATTTACTCCATAATCTCTTATTATCTATCCATATTTAGTAAATTAACTTATCTATTAGGTGTAACTGGTTATATTTGAAATCCATATAACATAAGAGTAACACAAAATTGTTAACCCCTTCATCTCTTAGGAGTAATATATATGATTCACCATATTCTATTTACCCAATACATTGTAGGAATATAAAATACTAACCAATCATTGGTCTGTATTGTTATCACCAGTCCATGGATTATAACCTACCAAGTCATCATTTTTCTATAATGTAATAACCATTAAATTATCCAGACATATGTCTTATAACAATAAAAAAATTAGAATATTTCACATTTCTACATTGCACCTTTGAAAACCCATATTTTAATTTTATATTTATTAACCCATAAAAATGTATTGGGTTAATGAAAATATCATAAATACATCATAATATTTCCAGAGAATGAATAATGTTATTATTAATGAAACATAACCCCATTTAAGAGTAGAAATAAAATAATGGATATTACCATAGTTAAACAATACTTTTAAAAGTCTTCTTAAAATATTAATTTGATAAAAGGGGAAATATCCTTTTATACTAATAATATTTTAAACCCAAATTAAATGAATATTTATAAATATATTTATCTTTGAAAATAGTAATGGACAATTTTAATGTAATAATAAAATATTCGATTATTTATCACTTTCTTAAAGACATGTAATATGGTTAATAGTTGAAAAATATGTTTCAAACTTATAGATAAAACTAAAGGTATACAATTTGAAAAATAAAAATAAAAAATTACATTTATAAAATTATAATGAATATAAAATATAGATTAAAATGACATTAATAAAAAAATATATATTAATTTTATTTTTTCTAAAAACATAATGGTCATATATTATAATGTAAGAAATTCCTTTCCAAAGAGTTATAAGGTCAGTTGTTTCCACAAAATGTTCATTTGATATCTTTTAGTTATAATGCGACCCATTTTTTGAGGAATTCAGAATATTGAGATGATGAAAGCAATGCACAGATAATGAGATGTTATATGAAGGTTTAATAAGAGTTTGGATAAAGTTAGTGGTCACAAACTTCCAAATAATTGAATGGTGGAATGGATCAGAACTGAAGGATGGATTTTGAGAATGGAAGAGGAGGAATTAAAATTATACATCCCCCAGGAAACAGATTTCAAAAGAAGAATTTTTGGAAATAAATTTAGAGTGGAATGTGATACATAGGAGAAAGATATGCACATATAGAAAAAAAATATCACAGTGAGTTGAAGAATCAACTTCATAGTACTAAATAAAAAGTGGAGATAGTCCATGCCAAACATGATGATCAACGTTTCAAATATGTATTTCTTAGGATATATTTTAATTATTTTCATAATCAGAAGTTAATGGAGGTAAATAGACATCAACCTAGTTATGTTACAAGGTAGTAAGATATAGAATTTTTTTGTCATGATTCCTGATGTAAAGGCTCTAAATGTTGTGGTTGTAGGCAAACTCATTTTTCTCAAAAATATAGAATGTACATTGTTTGATTCTTATCATAAAATTTTCAATTTATCATTGATGTTTGCAAATAATATTTAATAAATCCTATAACTAGGAGAAATATTGTTATCAATTAAAAATATTAGTGGGATTATCCTTGCATGAATAGTGTATAAAAAAATCATGTATTATGTTTGGAGATTATAATCTCATAAAAAATCTAGTAGTCATTAGAATGGAATAATTTGACATTACACTAGGGATATAATGGATATGAATTTATAATTCATGGATCAAATTATATATCATTATAATTATAGTGTTTTTTAATGGAATTTTTTTTGTTAATTTCAATAGAGAAATATCCCATCTTGAGAATAGTTTGGAAGACCTCCCATGTGCTTCATTATGGAGATAATTGGGGAAAATGGAGAAGAAAATGAAAGTATAATGATATAAAATTCCACATAATTCATGGATACATTGAATTTTTTATTTAATATTTACTTGGACCTCTACCATAGAGAGAGGATAAGTTCTCCATCGAAATCATAACTTAACCCATATCAAAGACCCTATATATAATAGTATATGAGGATTTAAGGGAATTAAACATACAAAAACATGAACCTTTGGTGGATTGTTTTTCCCAATGAAGTTTGTCTCCATGAGGAGAACATTTTGAACTTGTTAATATGTATTATGGATCAATAATATTATGAATGATTATAGAGAACATGATGAGATCATAATGAAGAAATGGTACCCTCTCCCATGGATTTGTGATTTACATGGCTGTCTTTATTTGGATAAATTATTATCCCAAATTGACCAAAACCATGGTATAATTAATTGATGGTGAATATAGATGATATTTCAAATAATTTATTCTAAAAAGTATTTTTCAATATGTTTTTATTGTTCTTCCCTTTAGTATGGCCAATCCTCTTGCAATATTTTTGTGTTTCTTGAATAGTGTATCTGAGGACTACCTTGAGAAATTTATAGTAGTTTTAATTTATAATATTATGTTATTTCCTAATAATCATTAGGATCATGATGATAATTTATGTGTTATATTTTAATCTTGGAGGAAGTAGGAGCACATTGCGAAATTTCAAGGATGAGATTTTTTGTTACAATAATTTTCATTCATGGGGAACATTAAATAAAATAGGAATATCAGTTGACTGTTCCAGGAAAAAGTCCATGGAGGAGTGTCCTCATATAACAATTATAACTGATATTCTTAGATTAATTTGATTTGGAAGATATAAGAGATTCTTATTCAAGTAAAATAACTATGTGAAGGATAATTCGATATCAATACGTGAATCCTCTTGAGAATAATTATCCTGTACATAACCACATTTTATGTGCACTAATTATTGGTTTAAATTATATCCAAGCACTATATTTATGTGTATAAATGGAAAATATATAAGGACCAACAATTTGTTTTGTATATATTAATGCAATAGGGATTAAACATCAGAGAAAATAGATCATTGGAACTTTTTTCAGACTATGACTTCATAATCCATTTCATATCAGAGATCTAAAAAAGAGGACATAGCATTACATTGGAAAAAACATATTGTTATATCAATGAAAATGATTCCTGGATATCCCCTAATAATGGACCTAGTATGTTTGTACGTTGGAGTTATGATGGAAGGGACATAATATATCATATCCCATATGATTTCTCAACCAAAATTAATTTACAAGATCAATATAGCTAGAAGAGAAGATCTTTTGACACTAAAGAAGATAATGCCTATGAAACGTGAGATGTTTAATTTATTAAATATTGATCAATAAGGGGTATTAAAATGCTGTTCAATGGATATATATCCAATCTATATTAGAGATAAATAATAATATGGTAGATTAATCTCATATATCAGCTTTTTATATACACCCTCGAAGCAATAAAATGTATTTGCACCTTCAAAATCAAATTTGGAGTTTAATATGAAAATGGGTATTTAATTCTATATTATATGGTGTTTGGTGTAGAAAAATTTAAGGAATAATGAAAAATAAATAATGAGGTATTACACCCACAACCCATACAATCCGAAAAGTGGGAAAATATCACTATTGAGCTCATTAATTGTACCCAAAAAACATTTAATATACTCAATGTAATATGGGTTATAATAGATCAACACATAATTTATTTTAGTTCTAATACAACAAAATCATCCACTTGGATTTTAAAATGTAACCCAATAAGGATCCATTTTTGTAGTGATGCCCAACGCCTACTTGTTGGGATGGAATTCGAGGTAGAATGTCTCTTGGGATTGAATTTGTGTAATAGATGATAGAAAAGGTTTATTATATCAGAAAGAAATTAAAAGAGTCTCAGAGTTGGAATAAGATATATACTAATAAAATTAATTGATTTGAAATTTCATATTGGAGACAAACCTTTTCATTCAATATCCCCATAGAAAAGAGTTATGTGATTTAGAAATAATGGGATCCTTTGTCCTAGGTAGTTTGTCTACTTTGAAATCCATTATCGTATATGATGAGTGGCATTTCAGCTAGAAAATCCACAAAAATATATCACATGTTCATGAGGTTTTCTGTCTACCTCTCTTGAGGATGTACATTATTAATTCCTTCCTATTATAAAATTAAAAGGGGGTAAAACTAGAACATTACATCTCTTATAAGGAGTAGCCATTGGAGATCATGGAATATAGATATAATGTTATAGGAAAAAGAATACCCACATTGTATAATTAATAATGAGGAACTATATTATGAAGTGGAAACAAGTAAAATATAGGATTCAATGAAATATATGTACCCTCACCTTTTGTCATCCTAGAATACGTTTTGAAATTTTCGAGATGAAATTTATAAATTGTTGAAAATTATAACAACACCAGATTATTTAAGGATAATTTATTCCTAAAAAAATTAAAGATATATAATATTATACACATAAAAAATATTGGATTCAAAAAATCTTATCTCATTTATAAATATCATTACATTTGTAAGACATGAATCCAACGATAATTAAAAATATTATAATCAGACAAAAAATAAAAAATAGAAAATCTAAAATTGGAAATTATGGATCAACCTAAACTTTTAGAATCATATACACCAACATAAAACACTATAAAAATTAAAAATAATATATTTTAAAAATAAATATCTTAAAAATTGTAAATATATAACCTTTGGAGATATTTTAGTTAATATTGAATGAAATATCGAAATTGTATTTATAGGGTATAAAGGGAATTGTGACAATCATGATTTGACTGTTATAAGATCATTGTTCAAATATGATAGTTGGCCAATTATGACCATTGGTCAATATAACCAATATAAAATTTGAATTTTTGAAATTATACCATTTTTTAATAATTTTAATGTTATTATTATTTTTTATAAGTAGTAATGATAAAAGGATAATTGATTACAAATGGAGAAATTATTTCTTCAAGTTTTAGCGTCAAGAAATTTGAATCCAATTTAACATTGGAGAGAGGTATCATCACTAGGGTCCAACCCTAACTAAACCCAATTCATGCTTCAATAATTTTATATTGACTTATATCACCCAATAAAGAAGTTCATGTTAGTGGTGATTACCATATAACCAATGTTATACAAGCCCCACTAATGAAACTTCTACGATCACAAAACATGGCTTTATAGCGTACGTAGGTGTTATATGGGGCTTTGTGTCGAGTAAATAATTACATAATGCGTAATTCCATTTTATCTATAAAATTTTCCTTCCATAAATTCCAATTTTATAATATTTTTTCTTAACAAAATATATATTCTAAATTTGTTAAAAAAAATTAAAATTGAATTGTGTTTTTTTAGAAAAAATGAATAGTAATATAAAATTTTATGGTATTCCGGATAATTTTAATTATATAAAATAGTATTTTAAAACACACATATTTAAATAAAAAGAAAATAATGTCCTAAGAAAATTTTCGAAGTCTTAAAAATTTGACAGTGCTTTTAAAAACTACTATTTTATCAATGAAAAACGACTTTATATTGAAATGTAAGAATTATAATATTTAGAGAATTAAAATTATTTAAATAAAATAATATTTGAAATCATAATATCGAAAGTATATTTGGGTAAATTTAAGGAAATTTTATAACATACTTTATATTTTTCGGAATATTAATGATATAGTTTTTGGGTTTTAGTTAGGTTTATGAATTTTTATTTATGATGGAATGATTTTACAAATAATTAACTATAATTAATATTCAATATTTTTAGTTTTTTAATATTAATTATTTTAATATATTTTAATCAAATTTCAAACCTATAAGTTAATTTCTATTTCATGAAATAAAAAATATTATTTTAAGTACACTACTTTGCGGAAAATTTACACTTCCATGCGAAAAGTAGTATTAATTTTGTTTAATTTTAATGTATTAAAATATCAAAAAATGTGAATGAATTTTCCAAAGAAAAGATAAAAACAAAGGGTGATATAATATTTTTTTTATTTTCTACAAACTATATTTCTAGGATTTATATTTTTATATTATTAATCCATTACACAACGTTTTCTTTAAAAATGACAAATTTCATCATTCCTCTTCAATAAAAATCAATACCGCGTGCTGTTATAATTTTATTTTACTCCCCATGAGTCCCAAGTAATGTGTAAAAAATATTATCAGGTTCCAATCATAAATATTTAGTAGCAACTCATCAAGGTAAGAAAATTATCCATCCTTTCACTTCCTTTTAAGAACCTATTTTTTGTTATTTATCTACCAAATGTAATTTTGATCTTTTTTTACATCCTTTTAGATAATAAAAATAATTTGAAATTATATTTTATCAATAGGATACCTTAATTTTCTCTAATTTTACCCTTATCTAAATCCACATTTCATACCCATCACGCTCTATAATTTACTTCTAAAATTTCATGTTTATAAATGAAAATGTTTTATATTAGGAATACTCATCCCATTTAATTATTCAAGGGTATTCAACATAATGTTAATATAATTTATTTATTTAGGTATTTCGATATATGAAACCTAAATTCCATTTTCACGAGTTAAATTATTTTTACCATGATAACTTTAATTATATATATATACCAATTGTATTTATATAAAACCCAAAAATTATTCTATTTAGGTTTATGAAAAAAAATGTTTTATTAAGATCAATGTGGATAACATTTAATTATTACATATGAAGGTTTCATCGTAATAGTGATCTAATGCATTGGGTAAATAATTTAATACCTATTTATTGCACAGATTATGATTCCTTAGTGAATAAGCATAGTAATCTTATTTATGACACCTTAATGATAATAAATAGTGATATTATTATGAATTAATCCTTTTAAGGTTGTATCCACATTCCGTTTTATGTTTCCTGTTAATATTATCTTTAAATTCCTCATGTTATTTTGACCATTTTATGTTAATATAACTCTTCTTATTATTTATATGCCTCATGATCACATCTGAAGCATCTTCTTCTATTATTCCCTTACTAGGATAATTCTCATCACTTTCCTGATGTAAATTCCACTTGATATGAGACACAGTAAATGTAACAGAGATTGAAATAATGAAGGATACATTATCATGGATTGTAAGAATGATTTTTTTTTCAAGTCCCGAATTTCCATAAAAATCATCATTTGAATATCATTTATTTTTTCCTATGCAATGACTTTTTTATGAAACAAAAATGAGGGATTCTATAATGACGGAATTTATGGATGTAGAAGAAGTAAAATGTAAATTCTAGGTTGACACAAGTACCTCATATTTGAATAAAACCATTTGTATATCTAGACAATGACCCTAGGTATGTTATATTAAAAATAAAATATACTCCAGAAAGTATCTAAGTAATATATGCACGATTTTTTGGGTAATTAGATCATTTTCATGATGTGTGATGATGAAATCAGTTTTGGTTTCCTTTTATAAGTTAAGGTAGGGGAACTCTTTATATAAAAAGGTGTTAAAAATACATTATGATTTATTGTTTAACCAAAAATACCATTAAATTAAATTTCCTAAATATCTAAATAAATGAATTTAACAAATATTAAAAAATAAATTTAGTTAAAATATAAACTTTTAATAAATTTCGAATAAATTATGGTTCTCTAAAAAAATATTTGAATACTATTAATCACCTAAATAATATAACTCTTAATGTTTTAAAATAATTCAATTTATTTTCCTACTTCATTCATGAGCATAGGGTTGGTGTTATATACGCATTTATGGTATTTTTCATAAATAATAATTAAACAATTATTCCCATAAAAAATAATCTTATTAAAAATAAATATTTATTACCATGCATGACTATTTTTTATCTATGATAAAACATATTACAGACATTAAAATAAAGAAAATCTCAATTTAGAATTATTATTTATTTAAAATAACCTGAAGACGTCTATCATATAAAAAAGGAAAGAAAATGAAATATCAAAAAATATTTAGGGTTTTGGTTCTAGTTAAACTAATATAATAGATTTTATGAATGTTTTAGAGTGAATTAAATTCTATTTTTCATTGGTTTCAACCATATAAAATATATTTTACCCAATACTATGATGATAAATATTTTCTATGGTAACAATTTAATTTTCCAAAAATAATGTTTGTGTTTTTTAAAAAATCAAAAAAACTCAAAATATAATAATTTTTAAAAATTAAATTAATATAAGTTTGAGGAATTATATTTAAAATGAACCAAAGATAAAATTATGAATAACTGGTTTCAATAAAAATTTATCATTAGGTATAAGTTTTTTTACCATTATTAAGAATAATGATGATAAAAATTAAATTAATTAGATTTCATAAACATATGAAACTAATGAAAATTTTAAGAAAAATCAGAACTAAATGGAATGTTGTTAATTATTGAAAATATATGATAGTTTTCTTTAAAATTGGTAGTTTTCAATATTTACAAAAACACATTCTTTTAATAAAAATAAAAAATTTCAAAAAAAAGTTAAATTTGATTAGACCAATTCAAAAATGGTATCATTTTTATAAAATAAAATTTCTAAAAGGTATACAAATTAATTATTATATTTCCTTACAAAAAACAATAGAAATCACTTTTAATGAAAAAATTTCTTAGAGGCATATTATTATTTCATGGAATATTTATTCCTTATTTATTAAATATTTATCAAAAATTTTGTATGGTGTATGAACATTATAAATAAAATTTATAATGAGGTTAAATAAATTTATATCCATTAATTTATTATCTAAATTATGAAAATAATATTTAATTAATAATATGTTTCATTCATTAAATCAGGGTTTTTGGTGTCCTGTACAAAATCAAAAATAGTCTCCTTTTTAAAACATAAGTGTACTTTATTTTTCTCAATAAAATAAACTCTACCCTCTCAGTTTGATATATATTGGAAATCTAGGGACATAATATTTTAAAATACATTTTCAAAGAGTGAAAATCATAAAAATGGTTAAAAAAAATGTCCCTTTTAAAATAAAGAATACAAAATAAGAAGTTCAAATTGAATAAACACTATGAAGGTTTCCAAAAAATGATCATTTATGGAAAGGTAAAATGTGTACATGGTAGAGAAATGTAATTTCTAAATTATAATGAGGATATGGAATGTAAAAATGATAATATAAATGTCTAAAAAATAAGGAATTAATAAGAGATACCGAATACAATAAATTTAACTAAAATAAATATGAGAAGATATTTTTTTATTTTTTTTGGAAATAATTTTTTGTCCTAACTAGGATGACTAGAATATATTGTTATTGGATTTATTTTAAACTCGTAAATTAAATTTCACCATTTAATGAATGTTATACCATGTTAACAACTTTATCTCATCCCATATTCCATTATATATTTAACCGTGAATAATAATTCCTATTAGTTAATCATCAAACTTAAAAAGATTATAGGATATACGAAATTATTAAAATATAGTCCTCAAATATATAAGAAATAAAAATCATTTGGAAAATGGTTTGATAATACCCCTAATAATTGAATAAACATTTGAATAAATTATCAATTTATATAAAAACATTATACAATAACACCCATGGTTCAACATTGATTATTCCATAAATAATTTCCTTATATCTCAATTAATTTTTAATAAGATCAATACTGAAGAATGTTTAAACCCTAATGGTTCTATGATATATTTTATCATAAATCCCCAGAAAATTATTTATCATTGTTCTTAAATATTCTATAATGTTAAACTGAAGGAATACTTATAAATTAACCTAATAAAACATCTCCCAAAATTTCATTTATCTCCTAAAATATCATAATATAAAACCTAATACATGGTGTCTATTACATTTAACATATTATTAAACCTAAATTTACAATCTTATGATGGTATCACAGAATCATTAGTTAACCACAAATTAAAATATCATAATTTCAAATTTTTTCTAAACTGTGGTTTTATTCATTTAACAAAAACTCCAAACCCTCACACCAAGATATGGTGAAAAACTATGTCATTATATTTTATACATCGATACTAACAAATTTATCCAATTTATCCATCCCAAACATGCATAATTAAATCAAATTATTTGAACACTTATACACCCAATAACCTTTTTGAAGTAGTTATTGTGATATTTTGGAAAATCTATTCCATAATAATATAGGATCCATTATGTAATAATTTTCCCACCGTACCCACCTTTTCATATTTTATAATAAGAATTCCCCATCATACCCTATTAAACCCTTTATTACATATCATACATTTTTTATTATTCAAAACCATGGGAAATGAATTAATATAAGGGTGTTCTTAAATTCACATTATGTTTAAACATAATATTTAACAATTGAATATATATTTTTGTACCATGATGATTATAAGTGTAGGGAACAACAATTTCATGAAACATACCGTAGAGCCCAAACTAGAGAATGAGAAGGCCTCATGTTCACCTTCTTATATTCCAAATGATACCAACTACAAGGGATGGTCTGATAGCCATCAATGTGGTTACTATAACCTCAATATAATTTTTTTATAGTAGTAATTTTTCAATAAAAATAAAAAATCATAATAAAAAATGGAAATAAACAATAGTTATCGAACAAATTTCAAAAAAAAAATGTTCCTTATAAGGAAATATAAAGTAATGTAATTTGTCATGTATAATAATAAATAAAAACATGTTGAATCCCACATTTGTTTCTATGATCCTACAACAAGATCAACACACTTAGGATGAAACATCCCCAATAGTCCCCTAACCCTTACATAGATCACTTTACATGAGGGTTTCATATCCATGATGATATCGATATATTGTGTATGTAATAAAAACCTATAATACACCACAAATTCATCCTTTTGAAATGTGAAAATGTGAAAATGTGTAACTGGTGTATTCAATTATAATAAAATATATATATGGAATAATGAAAATCATATTGCAAAACCTATGTTCTGGACAAAAAATACAAACCTCAAAAATACCTAATCAAATCCCCACAATAATAATTATCTATGATGTTGGATGTAATCAATAAATATCTACATGGCTACTGATATTCTACATATTATATTTGAAAAATAAACTTATGTTCTAGGAACAATGGTGTATAGGTAAAAATATACATGGTTTCCACAAGTAATAAAGTTTTAATATTCAAAAATGGAATCTAAAATGCATGCAGATATGGTTGGGTGATAGAGATATTATGATCCTACCCCAAGTAAGGGTCCCCTCCATTATCACTTAATGTCTTGTTAAACCTTTAATAAAGGGGTAATCATAAAACAGTGGTCACCTATTACGAATACTATGAATAAACTCCAATGACCTGGTAATACATATAATAGTTCAAGTAATGTAATGAGGTACATAACACTTATTCATGAGAATATAGTAAAAATAATATCATAATGTGATCAGGATAAACTGTGGTAACAAGGTATATGAGATTGAATCAATGAAACAAAGATTATATATGGTTTTCCTAGTAATACACCAAGCCATATGAAATCACATCATTAAGAATCACAATCTAGTCTAACACATCCTAAATCAAGTAAAAATAATAATTAAAGGGGATCCAAATATATGTAACTTCCAATATCATGTTCATTTTCATTGAAATCCATGTATAGTCAAAGGACCAAAGATCGACCCTCATTGCGCACCAAAAAAGAATTAGATCGCATGTCATGGATTTATAAATAATGTTATCATTGTTTAACAAATATTTTTTCATAATAGAATCATGAAATTTATAAGTCATCAAAATTATTCTAATATCATGTTTCTTATAGAGTTCAACTGTAGAATCAATTCTGAGTAATGTCTAATGAAGGTTAAAAAATACACTGATCCATGTTCGATGGAAGAAAAGAGCATGAATTCATCATGAATTATTGAATATAGATTCTAGTCTAGCTATATAACTTCAATCCATCAATAGTTCATAAATTTAATATATATCATATATTGTGGTGTCTCAAAATTATTGATTCATGATTTTTTTCCTTGAAACATTCAACATTTTTGAGAGTTCTATCTATAGTCATTGGGTAGTGGTTAGATGGGCGGTTTTTTACACATCTATACCTCAGGAAATGTACCAAAGAATTACTATTATATCAATTATCTATCATTATTATGAAAAAATAATATCTTTAGGATAATGATTTATAAACACATACCCAAAAACATCTCTTATCAATAGTATATCTTGTTTTGATTAAGAAATGATTCAAAAAAATATATATGCCCCAAAATTATTCTGAAATGGATAATCCATCAATTTATCTTCACGAAAATAATTTCCCCAAGATAGAACCATTGTAAATACTTATTTAGGATGATGTATTTGTATATGATCTGGATAAAACACATTTTTTATGATCCACTAGTAGTTCTGTTGAAAATGATCAAAGGGACATGAATAAGAGGACAAAGAAAAAATTTTGATGCATTAAAATTTTGAGTATTACCATAGGATTTATAATTTTATAATAAAATTTATAAATACCATACAGAGTCTAAACTCATTAGTTTAATTTTATACACACTAGGACTAGGCTGGTCAACCTCATAATATGGTAGATGGAACTCTTTCCAAGTAAGTTGAACCATAGTGTGACTGATTAATAGCCAATAATGGGATAATATGCATAAAAGAATTCAATGAATTCATCCCCTAGTTAATTTGACGGTTCCAGCTTCTCACCAATTATAAAGTTGGAGAAAAACATTTCCAATAACACAACTAACACCCACAATTTCTTGTGCATCACCATTGCTGAGAAGGTGGCCTTGTTTTAGTCATAGTAAAACCCTTATGCTCTGCCACATTAACAAAAAACCAGGGACCCCCTATAACATAAATACCTAGATAAAAAACATCCATTATAGTGATAAAATATTAGATAAATTGAAACTTATATTTAATTTAACATCACATACATCAAAAATTAAAGGATATTACAATTTTCCACCACAAAAAATTTCTCATTATTATAAAGTTCATTAAAAGGTCATCTCAAAAAACATAGTACATTGTTCCCAACATGAGGCTCCCCCTACCTTGCCTCATCCTGGATCCATCAATGAGTCAACACAATATATACTAGTTGTTCATAGATTCCTCAAAAGACTTTATTACTCATGATATCAATCTATACCTAGCACACTATGTATGATGTGTCTGTATTTATGTCAATATGCACATAGTGAATTATGGGTACAGGATGAGTTAAATATCACTGAATCAATGAAAAATTTAACTCTTCTTATATACCATGGTTTTGGCATGGTTATTAGAGATGGAATAATACTATCCTAATGTGATTTGGCATCTCAAAGGTCCCATTATAAATTTATGAATATATTCCCTAATTCATGAAATAGTTATTTCATAAATAATGATCTCTCTTATGAAAACCCAACCACATATTTCAAAATACTATTACCTCCTCATGTGGTTAGATTATGAATTATTCATACGTTGTGTTGTGATCATTCTCTTCCAAACATAAAATGCTCTCTCTAATGATTATTTAATAATAATATTTACTTAAACTATTAACTCACCCTCCACATTCCACCAAAATGATGAAATAAATATTCTACCCTAAAGATCCTAATATGGTTACAAATAAATATATATTTTTAAATTATTTTACTAGAGAAGAAAAAAATATCGATTGGATCTACCTAGCCTCCAATAAATCCATTGGAACAATCAAAAAAAAATCCCCCAATATACAAATAATCTATTAAGAGAGTAAATTTTTCTTAGGATGGTACACTATACTAAACCAGTGCGGTGTACCAAAGGCCTTCTGTAATACCTTCCAAAATCAAAATGTAAAATTTTATTTTCTACTTGGTAAAATTATCAATTGAACCCTATGATTTTATAATACATAACAATAATATAACATTCAATGTTCATCCACATCATGAGCATGAGAGACATAAATAAACAAGAAAGTTTGGTTATCAGATTTACATTAACCAGGTCAATGTCACGACTTCTCAGGGTAATGGGTACCCTCAGCACAACTCAACAATTGTGTATTCCCAGTTACACATAGGCTAAGGGAGTGGTTGATGAAAACCACTAGGACAATAGTTCTTAAACATTATCCTCTGGTAGTTATGGATTTGAGAGACAAATCCATTTTTGGTACTATATAACTATTTCAACTAACATTGTCCCATACGTCAAGGTACCTATTTTCATACTTGGATGAGATAGCCACTTAGAGGTACATATGTCTCTCATTATCTCTTCCTAACTAGATTTTAATACTAAAACTATTAATTTCCAATATTGTCAACATAATCTCCAAACTACCACTCATTTATTGGATCATGAGAATCTAAATGTACCCATGATAAAATACACTATATTCTAGTCTCATATCCAACTCCCAAAAATTCTTCTAATTTAAAATTTATAACTAATAGAACACAAGGCATGGATCCCTATAAGTTGGATTAATCCATACTAAAATCATCTATAATGTAAATTTCATTCTACTATTCCCCCATTTATATTCATTAAAATAATAATATACCTCCATCTAATGGATATGTGAATATGAAATGAAATTTTCTTTACCTAGTGCACATGAGATCTCAAACAAGAAAAGATATATATACTCTTCCCACTACCTCTTAATCATATTCACCTCATACTATATGAATATAAATTGTTGGTAGATAAGATCATCATACAAAAAAGAGTCTTTCTGATTCAAAAATGACCCCATGAAACCAATTCATGTAGAAATATGTCAATATTTAAGTCATTGATAAGACAATTTCAGTAATGGGGTGCAAAATTTCCTGGATAAAAAGGTAATACTCTCTACATATTTATCTTTACTAAATAGAAACTGACACTTAATGCATTAATGTATATAGTATAACCAATCCATGGCTCGATATATGCCAATAATATAGTTGTATTCCACCACCACTCTAGCTTAGGAAAATCATTTCCACACTGCTCTAACCAACAAAACCTCACTCCCTTCATTTTATAAATAGTCTTTAATACTAATAAATGAGATAGGTATCAGATAAATTTCATGTATCATGATTCTTAACAAGGGATCCTATTTACCTTAAACACATTAAGGTGATTTTTTCTAGGATATCAATACCAACACTTTCTCCAGTTCTATTGATAAACCTACACCAGACACCACATTACACATGAATTTCTCCTAATAAATTCAATTCTACAATACCAACACTCTCTAACCCAAAATGTTTGATAATATGGTTTATGTTAAATGTTGGATAACAACCAGGATTCAAACAATTGATATTTGATATCATGGATCTTTAAAAGTGATATTTCATATTCCCTTCCACCTATAATAACTTCTACTATAGTATATAGAGAATGTTTCTACAATACTCTAAAATAGATAATTTTTTTCCACCCATGCTTATATACATTGTTAGATAAATCAGTTCTACTTCATTTTTGTGATCTATACCTTGAGATACTACAACTCACCTTATTCCATATGATAATGGTGTAGCATAATGTTCCTTGAACCACGTAGGATATATATCACAAATTATAATCCATTTTAAAGGGGGATTAATTTGATATATCCTAGAAACATTTTCTGATAGTGATCCATGACTAGATGAAACTGTGAAGGGTCTACAACTAATCCTTACGAAATATCCGATCCTATAAAAATCAACTTGATCATCTTGAGTTTATTATTGTCCTGAAAAAATCTAACAACTCCTGGTTCCTATTCTATAGTAAACACATACTTAATCCTTTAAATAAATGAAATGATACAATTCTGTAGTTGAAATAAATTTGACTTAAGAAGCTTGTAAACTAGTACAAAACCAGAATCACATAACAGTTTTTAGTCCCAATAATTTACATATCATATAATGACTATTGAAAACTCGAGGAGTCATTTATCATAGTGAACTTTTATTCCCAATGGGGTATAAATAAAATTTAACTCAGAATAAAACATGATCGGTAAGTCAAGTGGAACAATCAGTTCCATTGAGTTTAGGAATTTTAAGAACCAGTACAAAAATGTGTTAGATAAAAGATAATTGATTAATACCATACTTACAATTGTATATGGACTATCCCCACTATCTACTGAGTACTGATCCACTGAAAAAACATGTCCTTCCAGAGCACTATTACCCAATTTTATTTTCAGTCTAAGTCTTCATCATTTGAGCCAACAATTAATCTAACTGACCATATCCATGGGAAATAGATTCCACATATCTTCCATGATTGAGAGGACTAAATTTCAAAGTTATGGTGGATAAATATGGAAGGAAACCCATATTGTGAAACTATATACAACACACATGAGGTGATGTGATGAAAATGGACTTTTACCCAACCCTCCATCATTCTAATTGTTTTGGGGCTTCTATTTTGGGGTATAAATTATCCATACACTTCTCTACCTATAAACCAATGCCCTATTTCATTTTACTAGTATTAATATCTCTTCTAAAAAAATTGTATCTCCTCATAACTACAAGAATTCCACCCACCTATAAATTGAATATTAGAAGGGAAAACTGTGTGATCTTCCTCCAGACCTATCTAGAGTTTTCATTACATAGTGTATAATAATAGGGTATATCACAAGATATAAGGTCCTAGCCTACCACTTAGTGTTTGGATGATGAGATATATTGAACATCATGGACTTATATTCATCGTTTAATACAAATAGATGTGTCAAGTGATGTAACAAATTGAAATGATCCATGTTTAATGATACTATCATGGACCAATACTATATCCATGTGGTATCCTATTGTTGATCTTTATCGAACGTATAATATAATATCTATAGAATATGATTTCTATATGTTCTCCAAAGTGATACCCCCATTCCTAGAAACATTCCCCACCATGTTTCACCACCTCAAAGAGGATAAATATAGATTGAAAAAATAATTCATCACGATTATATCCTCAGGTGTCAAAAAAGATTTTTTATACAACTTCCAAATTTTCTATATAGTATTATATATCATGTAAACAACTAGTTCACTAAATGTATTATGGCTAATGGATTTGGATTTATTTTGTTTATTTGACCGTGGACTTTGGTTCCTCATTACCATAGGAAAGAAAATGTAAAATTATTCCATGCTGAGATGTTCCCATTGCCTACACTACTGGAGAAGGTGTACGAGTTTTCTCTTATTAAGACTCTTGCATTGTAAGTGTCGGAATGAGGACATCATCCCTAGTGGGAGTATCCCAAACCATTTTTGTTGGTGGCCCCATCTAAATCCTTTAGGCTGAAAAAAAGTCTAACATGAATAAAAACAAATGTAACATTATTGATATATAATAATCAGTCAATGGGAACAAAAGAGGCTATTCTAAGACTTTAAACATAATCATTGTTATAAACCCTATAGAAAAAAATGGTATACATCCCAACATGCTAGTCATAAATACCTATGTAAAAAAATCAACAATAATAGTATGTTAAATAAATTAATACCAACATAGTTATATCACTATATCAAGGAAAGAAGATGTTATACATGAGTAAATATGTTTTTATCATGAAAATGTAGAAAAAAATAATTATTTTAATAATTAAATAATATATATATAAAAATAGTTATATATATATATAATGTGATCCTACTGGCCCCAAAATTCCACGTCAAAAAATATCAAACCATTAAAATAGTAACAATAATTTCATCATTGGTGACCTGGTGTCCCATTACCCATAAAATTTCTTGGAACATGGAAAATATATTTCCCCTGTCCCACATAAAAAAATTTCTTTATGTAATTTCCAATTTTAATATATAACTAAATAATAAAACTATAATCAGATACCATTGATTAACACATCGACTAAAAAACCGAGGCCGATTCAAAGATCCATAAGACCTAATGTTCACCTTCCTAAATGAAAAAGGATTTAAAATTGATCTGAGGATCTGGACACTGTTACTGAGGAGACTATACAAAAAATATCATATCCATTCATGGAAATTAATAAATATATATTTAGATTAGAAAAATTGAATAATATAAATTGAATGGATCACATTTCATACAATAATTTAAAAAAATTATTTGTGGGTGGAATTCACAAATATAGTAATAACTAAAGTAGAAAAATAAATAAAAACTCTATGAAATTATCTAATGCATTGACTAGTCCATCCACTAGATCCTTGATACACATTTCATATTTTTTCCATGGGACCCTTATCCCTATACATATCCAAATATACGATGTCTTCCAAAAATATAATTACACATGTCGGGTGTGTGATGTAAAACCACAGAGAGCACAGGTAATGTTCCCTTTGATTATGTGAACATGTATGAAATTTGAATTACATGATTATAGTAAATGAACCATAAATCATGATAATCATATACCAAGAACCTATGTTCTAAAAACGACTCCATGATCGCCAACCGTACCTTCCTCACATTCTTTTTGGATAAATGGTCAATGAAGTCAAATATAATAAAAAACTATATATAGGGCCATCGATATGATTCTCTATACCCTAATGTAATTGGGTCTCAAGTCATACCAAATGGATAACTAGTAAGAAAAAACTGTACTATTATATATACCTAGTTTCAATAAATTTTAATGAATTGTATCTTTTGTATATCCCCCTTCTTCAATCATGCTTGATGATATCCTGAATGAATTTAAATCTTGGAAAGGTATTGAGATCCATACAGTTGATCAAAAAATTCATTAATATGGGGAACATGACAATTGTTATTAATTATGATATTTCTTACTCTCAGGTAATCAATATCGAGTAATATCAATCAAAAATAAATTTTAATGAGGAAAATATTTTCACCATAAGGGGACACACTTGTCAAAATGAATAAATTCTAAAGGATTTCAATGAGTTTCTTATTTAATTTACACAACTCAAATAGGGAAACTCTATAGGGATTTTTTTAAATTTATATAGAATAATACATGACTTATATTGAAAAATTAACATCATGTTTTGGGGGAATTATATTTTACAATTCCATGTGGAAAAAAATCCAAAATAATATCCATATCATCGATGAAAAGTTTCTCCAAACCCATATTATATAAAAATTTAATCTAAATGGGAATTATGATCCATAAAATTGTTGTGATCTCAATAATGTTTTTAAACTTTTCATCACACTGATATAATATTGTAGGCTAGTTTGGAATATCAATAATGAATTCCCCTCTTAGATAATTGATTTGGGATTTATATAGAGAATTAAAATCCATGTGTAAGAAGACATAAAATTAAAACAGAGTACGAATGAATTTTTTGTAGCCAGTACATACCAACAAACATCAAACGGAGTGATATATTACAGTTGATATGAAATCATCATACCATTTGGAGTCTTTATTGCTAATTATATATATAACTGTTTGAGTTGAATCATGATTCCCTTAGATATATATATTTAGATATTAATGAATGGGTTGTACAATTGTGAAATAATACATTATTAATTATTGAGTGGACAATAATTTTAAATCTCACAACACCATTACCAGACCACTCACCAGAAATAGTGATCACATGATATATCACCTTGTCCCTCAGATTATTGGGTTTTTTGATGATAAATATTTTCATTATCCGTCAAGTTTGAGAATTGGACAAAATAATACCCATTCTCCATACACAAGATGCACTAAAGTGGGGTAGGTTCATTATGAGTGGATATCTCTCTATTTGTATTTTTAAAAAACATATTCCCATCACATCAGGAATCCATTTCTAGATGACCTTCTCTTACACTAATAAAACATTTAATACTCCCCTTAATAAAGTATCCCCTTGCTTATTACTATAAATTTATCTTAAAGGTAGGCATATATTCTTCACTCTACGATTTTTTGATTTTACATTAAACTCAATCATCATTTTCTTATCCAAACAATGAGAATGATTTTTAAAATAAATCTAAATTCCCATTCTAGTGGAACATCAAACAATTTTTTCATAGTTACTAGACTCTATTATAGTTAAATACCTTTAGTTACTTGGTTTTAAGTTACTATTGAATCAATAATTCTTATATTCATTTGGATGACAATACAATATGTGTACCTCACATGTCTTGTATAATTTTCAATGTCGTTACCAATATATTAATCATCCATTTTCCTCAACTCAAGTAACAACTTTTCCACATTTTTATAAAGAACACAAGGAATGTAATTTTTAGAAAATATGTTCTCAAACTCATCCTTATCCATGGAGTCTATTTCGACATGTTTCATTTTCTTTCTGATAAGATTCAACCATTGATACACATCCCCATTCAAATTATGAACATCCAAATTGTGTTTTTTATGTTACAAACACAGATAGAATGTAATATTTTATTGTTTGGGTAACTATTAATTATTGAATAACTAGTGGACCCCACGAACCACTAATAGAAGGCTGTCTATTTCTCATGAATAACTCAGTAAAATATTATCCCGTAATTTTATTAGTTGGATATCCACCATATTCAAACCATAATAAAGCTGTGTGAGAATATGATTTATATTTTTCATCCAAGTTTTTGAAAAATTTATGTTTTTAAGATAGTCATTTCATTATCCATCACTCATACCTTTAATGTGTTTTCATCTTATTCCATCATTTTAATAGGACCAAAATTAATACGTTAATAAAAAGTAATCCATATATCAAACCAAAAAATCCTAAAAAAGAACATATTTGCTTTATAAATCATGACACCTTCTTTAATCAAAGACACTTTAGATTTATTTATTTTTTCATTCATAGTCATATTGTATTTATATCCTTCTTGATGGTTCATAAGTAGTTATTTAATTTCCAAAGAATATCCCCTGGGATTTTCAAACTGGCTATGTAGTATAAATCATTGTTTTTATATTGATAAATATCAGTTCTAGATCTATAATATATTTTCATGGTTATTACCCTAAGGTAAATCTACTCTAGATCGACAACCACTTATTATATATTTGTTTTAAACCAAATTTATCAATAGATTTTCCCTTCATTAATTATTTCATATATTATAAATCACCTAAAATCAGGTAGAGAACATAATAAAAACATTATAAATGTATAATAAACGAAATAAGTGGAATTTCTAGAAATTAATGAAATGATAATGATGGAATAGAAATTTTTTCATTGGAATAGTTCCATGACCATTATGAATCCTAAATTGGTCAATTAATTAGTAAACTCCCCTATATATGAAAAAATAAAAAAATTGCATCCTATAAATAAAAATATAATATATTTATGTCATGCAATAGGTAAATAAATATTCTAAACATGATAATTTATTTACTTATCTATTTATGAAACATAAATAATTACTCGTAATATTGTAATTAAAATAATGAAATTAATTTATAATTATTTTCATGAAATTGATTCATAAAAATTTATTTTGTTTTATTATTATTACATGATTATTTTATGAGACCATAATTATATTATATAATGTGTCATAAAATCTGCATTAATATTAAAATTGTTATTTTTGGTGTAAATGAAATTTTTTTTCAGAAAATAAAATTGTCATATTTTAAAAAAGTATAAATGGTGCCCATTATTGAATTCTACATGTCAAAACAATTAGTGTGACTTTTTTGAATTATTGAAAAATAGAAGAATTTGTGGTGATTAGTAACATTCTGTAATTACAGTTTATAACAATGAGAGGTATTATTTTGTCAAGAATAATGTATTGATGATATAATATGATAATCAATTAATATATATATTTATTTCCTATATTTATTCTTTGTAATCAACACTATTTTTATTCATGATGCAAAATAAATAAATTAATAAAATATTCAAAACTCTAATCTCTAAAACTATTATAGCACCCCACAACACCTATTCTCCTAACAACGTCAAGAAGTAAATCAATAAAAATTTATTCCGAATAATATTTCCAAATATATCTCCCACATCGTGACTTATTTGGTCTCATAAAAACACAAAACCCCATTTTCTGAAGGATATTCTAAAGGAGAAGAAGTTAATGTGGTCAAATCCTATTTTGTTTTATTTTATTTTATCATTCTATCGTTACCTTAACATATTAAAGTGACATGATTAATCAAGAAACATATATAAATTATAATTTTGTTATGTTAATTGAACATATACCTTTAAAATATTTCTCATAATCCTTTTGTTTTAAAAATGAAAACATTGTCGATGAGGTGTCAATTCACCACCACTTGGGATGATGATTGATCATTTCATAACAAATCTTTCATGGATGGTCCTAGAATAATTATAATGTTAAAATAATATTTTAAAATATATATTAAAACCATGTTTTTTTTCTTATAATCATATATTCATAATATTTATTAATAAAACAATACTACTATGTGAGGATCGGAAAACTCCAAAATAATCTAAATGGGTATCATCAATGATTAATTTAATAAATCATCCTCATATATATATAAAAGTAAATATAATTCCATTTAATCATATTTAGGCCAATTACTAACATATAACCTAAATTATATACAACTATTCCAAATTTATATGATCTTCTTTACATTTATAAAAGTGAACCATTTAAGAAAATCAAAGATAGAAACACTTCAGAATAACGAAATTGAATATTATAACTTATCAAAAAATCCATAAATGACATTAATAAAATTATAATTAATAAAATAATTTTTGAATAAGTTTTGAATTAATTTATTAATGAATCTAATTCCATTATCTATGACATTACCTGCAATTGTATAATGGCCATTAACAAAAGGTAAAAAGTTTCTCATCTCACCATTATTTATGGGAGATATGCCTTATTCATGATTACTTATTATGTGTGGGCTTGGTACAGTTCCCATTTATGTATCATGAGAAGAATTAAATTATCCAATTAATATTAAATTTTTCATTTTGTGATCAATAAATCTATGGGACATATAATTTGTATGTTTCCAATGTGGTAAGGAATTCTCCTCGAACCTCAATTTTCCCTTTAAGTTATATTTTTTCTATCTTTAACACAATTTTATTATTAATTATTATTTAAAAATATTCCTAAATATTGTTTTTTGTATTTTAGAAAAATTAATAATGCTCATTAATTATTTATTTTATGGGGAAATGAATGTTCTATAGGGTCCTTTTATCAATTCCCCTAAATAACAAAGACCGATTAAAAATAACACACTAATTTATTAACCATTTTCATGTACCCACCAATATTTGTTTAAACACTATTTTTACATGTATTCACAATAGTTTAAAAAATTATTGATCAATACTCTTTTAATATTCCAAAATTTTAATTTCATTACATTTATTTTATATGGTATAAATGTTTACAATCTGATTTTTTTAAATATACAAATTATTTCACAAAAATAAGTCTTCTTTAAAATGTAAAATTGAATTTCTCTTAAGTATTTATCAGTGATTTTATTAGTGTATTTTAAACTATTTAAAAAATTATTATTAAACATATTATCAATTTATATTTATCTCTTATCTTACTATATATATCAAATTTTATTGAATTTTTTATGATTAATTTGACTAGGGATATACTATCTTGATACCATTATCCATATTACTATGGATAGTATATGGTAAAGCATAGTGAGGGGAAATTATTTAGATTTAATATGATAGTTTATGTACAAATATATATGATGAATATGTTCCACCCCATTTATATGAGAAATTTCATTATACTTAATAAGTGTTAGTTGGGTGTACTATAGACCCTCGATGCATCAGCATGTATCATGAGACAAAATAGTTTGGATATTGTCTAATTTCTTCCCCAATTTTGTATAGTTTATTGGAAAAAGACTTAATGGTATGTTTATGATGTTAAATAATATGCATTCCCTCATTATGAGATAAATTGTCGATAATTCATGGAATTATTCGACTAGTATAATATCCATAGTTAGTTTTCATTTAAAATATATTATTTATGGGGAATTATTTTGATAACATTTTACTCCAACCCTATTATGGTCATGTATAACTTTTATTACTATGTTTTTTGATATAATAAAAAAATTTATTGTTTATTTTTATTTATGACTGTTTATTTTGTATTTCATACCTTTAATGAGAATCTAATCTATACCCTTTTTTACATTTCATTTTCCCAGGATTCGAGGAAGTATAAATGGATTGAAATGGAGGGATAAACTAGAGGAATACTAAGGATTCAAAAGGAATTTATTTGTTTTTTTCCTTTCATGTTGTAATTTAACAATTATATTTTTATTCAGTTATCTAAATTTACTAAATAATTCAGTAATATAGGGTACAATATCTTTGTTTATTTTGAATATATAAAAAACTAAGGCATTAACATCAGGATACCGGTGTCAGTGTCTTTATAATTGGTATCAGATGAACTTTAGAATATGCATTGGAAAATATAATTTAGAAAATATAGATTATGAAAATGTAACCCTATAACATAAGATGATCATATTCTCAATATTACCAAGATTATTATTAAGATATCAGTTATACCTATGTTTTTAAATTTACATTGAGTGTTTCACTTTTTTTATATTATAAATTATTTTTTATAATGATCTTATTTAATCTTGTGTGTGAAATTGTTTAGAAAATATACAGTTTTCAAGTAATGGAAACCATGTGAATGCATTTATTCAATGTAGGGAAGCCTCATTTGGGGAGATAATGATGCTAGAGTGGGAGATGCAGCAAGAGATTACAAAATTATATCCATATTTGGAAATTTGGATCCTGTTATAAGAAAAAACGCTACCCATATAGAGATTATTTATCCACAACATGGTGTAAAAATTATAGACTAGTTTGTGCAACAAAAACCTCAATTATTAAATTGGACTAAAACCCCATTTGTATTACAGTAGTGAATATGTTCTATAAAGAAGATACTTATCTCTTTACATATAATGAATGGGAGAAGGTTATAATGGTTGTTTGTCATCTCTCAGGAGATGAGGATCAATAGTGGACATTGATCTAAAACACTATGGATGAAGAGTAATTTTCAAACATGTAATGGATGAATTTTAAAGAACATATCAAGGAAAAATATTTTCCAAGAGAAAAATGAGTGGATACAAAAGGTCAATTCTAGAATATGACACATAATGTGTATGAAAATGTAACTATGTTTGAATAGTAATTCCACAGAATATATAATTAATCCAAATATCATTATTGTAGTTTCTTTGATGATCTTAAATATATTCATTAATGGTAATTAGTCTCCCCTTAATTTTTAGCATATGAGTATATAGAATGATGTGATATCAACACAAGAATTAATTCTACAAGGGTTGTGGTGGTAAATGAAAAAACTATAATTAGATGATGGATGATCAAAAAATGTATAAGTAGAAAAATAAAAGAAGGAATTTTCCACATGTGATAATTGTATGATGAAATACTTCGGATCATGCATGCTGGTAATGGGGGTTTTCTACAAATATAGAGAGAAATGCCTCTAGGATTGTTGTCTCAAGGGAATTAAAGAAGCTTCTTATTTAAAATTCTTAAATTATAAGGTGATGAGGAAATTTGAAATTGAATATCCCAAGAATCAATATAATATATCTCAAAATAATCAATCGGATCAAGGCCATTTTTATAAAATTACTACAACCAATGTAGATTATTAAATATAGTTGTGTCCATGAATTATGTAATGATATTATAGTTAAATGTATAATGGGATATATAAGGATTGTACTTAAATACTTATTTTTATGTAATTGGAATCATGTGATGTATTAAACTAGTAATTATGTGAAGTGAATCAATTGTAAGATGGTCTTATTTAAAAGACATGCATTTGGAATGATCACCATTATTATTTTCTTGATTTCGCGATATAGATGTATATGCGATCATATTGGTGACCCTAAATGTGGTTAGAGATCTAGTGGTTTATGTTATGATGGAAATTATATATGATTGGTCACCATGAAGGTTGATAGAGATCTAGTGGTTTATGTTATGGTGGAAATTATAGATCATTGGATTTATGGGAACGTATTGGTGACCATGAATGCTAGTGGAATGACTTATGGTTATTTTGATTAAATTTAGTTTGGAAAATTAATCTTCAAAATCAATATTTTGGGTTATGAATTGAATTAGAGATAGATAAAATTACAACCATCATATGAGACTATGATTATGACATAGAATGTAATCAAGAATGTTTATTTCCTCAAGTGATTCTCTATATAGTGAAATAAACCATCAACAGTACAAGCAAGATTTTTGAACAGAAATTTATTCAACCTCATTTTATTTCTTGTAAATCAATGGTCTTTTAATTGATCTAATGATTACATTATTTTTTGGTAAGCATTATAATGACTATTCTATCTATCAATCTCTATCTGAACATGTTTTTTTTATTTTTCCAATGTCCATGTTTTCACTTTCCGCTAATGTTATACAAATTCAAAAGCCTATTTTCTTGGTTAAAATAACATTTCATTTTCCCTGTTATTAATATGGTGTTTTTAACCCCACTTTTGATGTAGGTTTCTACGAAATTATTTTTCATGTATAAACGAGTTTATTTTGAATAAAAATTTTAAATTATGAGGATTCCCTTTATTGATGGAGGGGGTAATCTGATAACACCAAATTATATTATTGGGATTTAACTTACTATTATTAGTTCATATAGTTTTAATCATATTAAATCATAATTAGAAAATTATACAAATGTTATAAATTAATATTGACTAATTAATACATATTTATAGAAATTAAGGAATATATAGCTATTAAAAAGATACCTGGATTTTGGAGTAGTAATGTGAGCAGTGGGAATAGTAAAACTCCAATGGAATAGTAACTCCTTGTATGAGAGAAAAAACAAAATTTATGAAACATATGAATGAAAAATGAATATACTTATGTCATGGAATATGTAAATAAATATTCTAAAAATGATAAATTCAGACTTCGTATTTTTTTGAAATGTAAATTTTTATTCACAAATTTATAATTAATTAAATGACTAAAATAATATTTATTTCCATGAAATATATGTTCAAATTAATATTTTTTGTCTTATTTTTATTAGATAATTTTTTGATACTATAATTATTTTTATTAAAGTGTCATGAAATCTGTTATAATATTGAAATCATTATTTTTTATGTAAATAATTATTTTATTTAAAAGTTACATTTCCCAAATTTTAATTTTTTTCATAAAATAGATTCTATTTAAAAATTATATACCAAGAAAAAAATATGGGTGAATTTGTGGAAATTTTCTAAAATAGTGAAATTTTTTATTGAATAGTGAAATACTGTAATTAATGGTATTTATCGAATACATGAATTAGTGGATCATGGATGGTGTATGTCTTATATAATCCCGAAATATAGAAAAATCATTTACGATATGATTAATTTATTCGTTGGAACTGTCATTATTTATTTTCATGCTCCAATTAAATAATAAAATGAATACAATATTTAAATAACACATCTCTTGACACTCTATAAATACCACCCCTCACAGCCTCTTCTCCTCACATCTTACAAGCCATTAATCATGTCAAATTTAAGAAAAATACTCTTACCAAGTCTATCCCCCATGTCTAGGAGTCCATAAACTCAACAAGGTACCAAACAAAGTTTCCCTAAGAAGTACCTAAATGAGAAGTAGTTCAAGACGTAAAGTCATCTTTCTATTTTCATTTAATTACCATCATTTTATTTTAACTACTTATCCTTTACTCGCCTCACCTCATCCAAGTGACATGATAACTCAAGTATCATTTATATATATATACTTTAGTTTTATTTTTTAAAATTAATATCCATCATCATAACAATTCTCCTCTTTCTTTTGTTTTGGAAATGAAAACATCTTCTTTGAGGTGTCAATTCAATACCTTCACAGATGATAATTAATCCTATTCAAATACTACATTCAAGTCTAGGAATTAATCAATTGTAGTGGTTCAAACAGATTTAAAAATTACTATTATAACTAATTTATTGTTCTATAACTATTTTATATAAATTATATTTATTTATAAGGAAAAACTATTGCTTGATGATCGAAAAAACCAAAATAATTTAAAAAAATTTCATTATAATTTTGTCAAATTAGTCATCATCATATATGAAAAAGATGATATATAAGACCGTTTAACATAATGAATGTTCATCAATAGAATACATTTTTAATTCTGTAAAATTATTAATATTTTACATGATCTATAAAATATATATACATGGGAACCAATAAGGAAAACTAAGGATACAATTACCCCTGAATGACATAATTGAATCTTATATCTCATAAAAATGGGCATAAATGAATATAATAAAATTATAATAAATCAAATAACTGATTAAAAGGTAATTAATTAAATTATTATGGAATCTAATTTAATTTTCCATGATATTAATTGAATAATTAGAACACATTCTAACAAATTTAAGGGATTTCTCATCTCACTTCTATTTTGTAGAGTTATATATTATTCCCCAAAATTTCTTATTTATAC
Source organism: Viscum album (assembly GCA_963277665.1). Lineage (NCBI taxonomy): Eukaryota > Viridiplantae > Streptophyta > Magnoliopsida > Santalales > Viscaceae > Viscum > Viscum album. Next base: position 1,839,406,654 of record OY728161.1, read on the forward strand.
AGTATGAATACTTCCCATATATATATAATTTGAAGATTAATTTTATTTTCATATTCTTTTATGTTTATTTTTATGATCATTAATTACATGCGACATATGGTTTTATTGATTGCATAGAGGTAAGGGATTATCTTGAAACCTCCATTTTTCATTTGGGTTACACTTTTTATCTCCTTACCCAAATTTAGAAATCAATCATCTTATTTAATATTTCAAAAAATAATTATGTTACATAAATATGTTTCTTGATCAATTATTCTTTTATTTAAGTGGAAATACAAATTTTAAAAGTTTCCTTTCTCAATTACTCTCGAATAGAACACTCAATTAAAGGAAACTTCAGGAATTATTACCCATTTTCAAGTACACTAAAGAACATATTTTATGCCATGATTTTTTTAAAAATTAAAACTTTTTATCATTAAAATATAATTCTCATTTATTTTTTTTATTAAAATAATTATTCCTTTATACTCTTTAATGACTGATTTATAATATCCATTAAACTGCACTCAAGTGGCTCATTTCTAATGTTTTTTAAACAATCATTTAACATGTTTTTCTTTTAAGTGGGAAATATTCATTATGAATATTCATTTTATATTCTTGATTTATTATCTTATTCCCTTTTATTTTTAGGTATATACATGTTTACAATTACATTTTTATGAAAAATACAATAGATTTTCTAGAAGAACACTTCTTTCTATAGAAAAGGCATATTTATTACAAGAAATTATAATTATTTTATTAGAGTGTTTAAAATATTTCAACACCATGTTTTTATTATTATTCTGAATCAATCTTGATCTCTATATTACTCTTGATAGTTTATGACAATGTTTATTGATTTGTGATAATATTTATATTCCATATTCTAGAAGAAATATGAATATATATTTTGATTATGCTTCACCAATTCTATATTGGGACCTCATTAAACATAGTATGTATCATTTAGGTCCCACTATATCCCCTCAATGAATCAGTAGGTCTCATGAGACAATCTAGTTTGGGTGTTCTCTAATGTCTAACATGATTATGTTTGTATTCATATCCAAAACTGTGATGGTATGTTTACAATCTTTTTCATTATTCATTAACTCATTATTAGATTGGTTGTTGATAATCCATGTGGTTATTCGACTACTAAAATATATATGGTTAAGATTAATTATCATGGGATTTTTTTAAATTGAATTATTTTGATTAGATTTTATTCCAGCTATATTATGCTCAGGTATGTGTTTTAATGAAATGTGCTTTTAGTTATTCAACATTCCATGCTGTTTATATTTATTTAAGAAAGTTTCTACTATGTTTATTACCCTTACTAATCATCAGAGCTACCCCTTTCTTATGTTTTGTTTTTTCACACTAGGCCATGATGTATGTTATGATTAAAATACATGGAAAATATAGAAAAGACATATTTTTCAAAAGGGGATTCTATGATGTGTTTTGTTTCATGTTTAATGCGATATTTATTTTCTATAAGGTTTTCCAATGATAATTAGTTATTCAGTCCTTCTAGATGTTACAACATTTTTTTATTCAGCCAATGTAATAATATAAGGCAACAGATCTGTTACTATCATGAATGGGGTCTTTATAGTGGGTATTAGAGGAAATTTAGTATAAAAATTTGAAAATATATTTAGGAAAACATATATTAGGTAAATTTAACCCTATAACATCTATAATGATTATTCCCAAAATAACAAATATTATGATTTATATTTTATTTATTCCAAAATTTTCCAATTTACAATTAGAGTTTCTCTATTATTAGATTATACAAAATGTATCATATTATTTTGATATTATATAGTGTATTCCATAGTTAATATATCCAGCTTAATATAAGGAATAGAAACATTATCAGTGCACATATTCTATATTTGGATTTACCTCATATAGAACCTTCTATTGTTGGAGATGGAGCTGTAGTTAGAGAAATGTTTTTATTAATTTTTTTTGGAAAATTGACTTCAGTAATGAGGGATAACCATAATCTTATGGAAAAGAGTGATCCACAACATGGTGTACCAATTGTAGGACTGTTCATGTGAAATCAAACTCCATTATTCAATTGGACTACAAATCCATTTTTTCCTAAGAAGTTGATATGTTCCATAAATAAGATATTTCTCACATTGGGAATTAATAAAAAGGAGAATATTATAATGGATCATTATCCTCTCTCGAGATATTTGTATCAGTGGTGTTTATTTATTCAAAACACAATGGGAGATAAGGAAATTTGAAACATGGAATGAAAGGATTTTAACGATCTTTTTTTGAAAAAATATATTCTTAGAGGACAATGAGTATATATGGAGAGATAATTTCTATGTCTGATACATAATGAAGAATATAATTTTTCTAAATATGAATATTACCATACAATGTTATCAATGAATTCCACAAACTATAAATGTAATACAATGGGAAATATTGATAGTTTCATTGATGTTCTTAAACCAATATTTCAAAGGGAATTATTCTCATGAACTTTCTCATCATACGAGGATACATTATCTTATTCAATCAATAAAGGAAGTTGTTTCACCATTTCTTTATGTTATGATGGAAAAAAGGAACATGCAGATGGAAGATCAAAAAATGGATAAGAATAAAAAAACCATTATTTTTTCACACATGATAATTGTGTGAAGAAACACATTAGTACATGTTGAAGGGAATGGGAGTCTTAATTGACTATATAGAGAAAGGACACCAAGTTCATGATTTTATAGTAAGGAAATAAGTTTTTAGGTCAAATTTTTTAAATATAATGAGATTGGGCACTATGAGAATAAATTTCCCAGGATTCATGATTATATAGTTCAAAATAAGAAAAGGGATCAAGGCCAAGCATATGCTGTTACTACCACCACAATGGTATAATTAATGTTTTTTTTCAAGAATTATGTTATGATAGTTTTTTTATAATAATAATAATAATATATATAATTATTGTATGGAAGCACATTTAATAATGTAAATGGAATCATGTGATTAAAAAACCAATATTCATGAGATGTGATTTTTTTTGTAAGTTTATCTTCTATCAAACACATGAATTAGGAATGGTAGACCTAGTTACATGTTTCATTTTTAGATACACATGTTTATGGGATATAATAGGTGACCATGAAGTTTTTTGATGATCTGATGGTTTTTTTATTCTTTATTTTTTAGACGATTGGATTTATGGAATATATTCTAAAACCCTGGAATTCATGTTTGAATGCATGATTGTTTTAATTAATGTTTTAAAGTGTTCACGTTTTTCAATTATTTTTAGGTGATAATAAGAGAAAAATCATGTTGGTTAGGGATAAATATTATGTAAGGTTACATTAAATATAAATTATTGGTTATTGAATTTTGACTGATATATTTTTTTGAGGCTTAAGGTGAAAAACATTTGGAATAGATTAAGGATATTATTAAAAAATATTTATCTATGATTTATCATATTGGATAATATATTCTAACATTAATTATTTCAATAAACATTTTAAGGCCAATAGAGTAACTTATATTTAATTTTATACATGTGAACTAAAAATAAAAATTCATAATTAATATCAATATTCTCGTTTAAATAATGATATAGAGATTGAACAAAGAACAACCAACAGAAGAGATTATTCACATGAAATGGAAAGATATCAATTTATTTTATTTTATCAAGTGATTCTATGGATTTTAAATGAAACCCACAACTCTAGGAAATGCATTTTGGATCTAATATTTCACAGTGCTGTATATACACCACACAAAAGTAATGAGTAATGAATACATAATTTGTCTCTCAAAAATAAAAGTGGCACTAGAAATCACATTACATTATATCTTGACATGTGTCGTACTATTTCAAAGATCATGTATTATAAATATATGTTTATTATATATTTATCAATGATCCATATATATATATATATATATAAACATTTGCGATTTTATAATGAAATTATATTCCCTTTTATTAACAATTTTATGTTAATATTATGTTTCGGGTAATAACTATTATGTTTTTCATATAAGATTTGATTTTTTATTTCTTGAAATGTTAATTTAATAATGATTTAATAAATAAAATAATTTATTCTATGAGGTAAATATTTAATATATTCATTATATATGTATCTAGAGTAATCTAGAAAATTTATTCTCATGTATTAGAATGCATCGTTAATAGAGATGGTAGGTCGTACGTCCGTATAAATGTTGGTTTTCATTTTATATTCTATTTGAATGAATTAAAATTAAATGATATTTTATCATTATTGTGTAATTATTATTTCATTTTGATCACTTATATTTACTAACCCCATTGTTAATACATTCCATGGATCACATGAAATAATCAATTTTCGTTATTTGGCTATATTCTTCCATTCAAGTGAATAATGTTATTGTATTCTCAGAAAATTAAATCCAATAGATTATGATTGATATTACAACTTATGAATAATAATAAAATTAAAAATATATTATATATCATATATAAAAAATAAATCTGTCATTATGACCATCCTTGATAGGTTGTAATCCAAAAATAATCATTGGATCGTGTTAATGTAGTCTATTTTTCACATGAACATTGATTTCCTAACCGATTTGATGGAAGTATGTGTAAATTTAGGTTTTAACCATATGATAAAAAATTATCAATATATTTAATATAATTAGGTAATTATATAATCATAAAAGAAATTAAATTAAGGGGTTTGAGGAATAAGAAAACAAAATACATTTGTTGATGAAGGTTACATCTTTTTCATGTATCCTACATAGGTTGTCACTAAAAATATTTTATGGCCTCATTTATAGAAAAAAATGATCAAAGGATAATGGTAGGGATGTAGGGAAGTTATTGATGTAGTTATTAGCTGGACTAAAGTGTTGTGATGGAGTGAAGAACATATGAGATGTGGTGGAATTTTATTTATGGGGTTAGTGTAATTTTTTTAATTTTTTTAATAAAAAACATACAACTATGATTTATATATTATTAAAGGTACCAAAATGGACCATTAACTAACCAAAGAGATTTAATTATCGAAATATGTACGTCCAATTGGTTTTAAACAGGTTTAGGGTGATTTTTAATGTTATCTTTTTTGTTTAACCCCCATGTAAATCCGTTTTCTTCATAACATGGGTAATTAATCTTTAATGTGTTCACATTATCATTTCTCAATGATTAAGTTGAAATTAGTTGAAATTATATATTAATATGATTGAAAATATCAAATCCATGTTTATATATTCTATTTATTGAAGGTGACATAAAATTAGACTTAATCCTATATATGTAACGAGGAAGAAGGTTTTTATAGTTAAAATGATCAGAAGATTGTAAAGTCTTTAAATCCCACATATAAGTTATTTTGATTCTAATGACATTAATATGATTAATATATTTTCAGTTGAATTAAATTTATATTAAAACCATTACAAAATATAATATAACAATGCGAACAATTAATGAGAAAATGATAATTTTAGAAAAAAAGCAATATTTTTCATTGTTCATTAAAATATGAATCTTTTCTGAAAAATCATGAGAATTCACATGAAACAAATTTTTACATTATGAATTCAAAATTTATTTTTATTTTATTAAATTAAATTTCTAAAATTGTAATGGCCTAGACCTCTATGGTCCCTTCCTTTGTAAGAATATAGTGTTTGAGGTTTTCTGGGTGATCAAAGTGACTTTTTCCAACATTCTAAAAATTTACCAATTGTCAACATTTTCAAAAGGCGCATTTCCAATGGTTTCAAATAGAGGTGTGTCACCCTAGAAGAATCTCCCTTGGTGCAGTCACCCCAATTTATTACTTGCGGATGGTATCTCAACATGGTGGTCCCAAACTGGTGGTGTCTCACCCTAGAGTTTTCTTGTTTAGTGGGGCCTCACCGAACAATGGCTCATGGAGTGGAACTTTGATGAATGGTGAATCACCGAATGGTGACATGACATATGGTAGGTCATCTAACACTGAATCGTGAGAGGTTCCTCATCTAGAATTCCCTCACCGAATGGTGACTCGTCGAGTGCTGCCACTTCATGCAGTTCCTTATCCCATGGGGCTTCGTCCAATAGCTCGTTGTATAATATTGAATCACCCAATAATACCTCACTCTTCAATTTCTCATTGACAAGTATTCTATTCCATTTTTTTCCCATTAGATGTCTTATTTGACATAAAATGACTTTAATTCCCTATTAGAAAGGCATTGAGGCTGATTCAAAGAACATCAATCATATTATAAATTCATATATGTCAAAGGGATTTTACTTAGTCAAAACATATTATCATGACCATATCCCCATTTAATAGGAAATCAAAAACATATCTAAATAGTTTCCCTATTTATAATTTTTGAAGGCTAAGATAACCTTCACCTAAATTCTTCCTTATTGTTTTCCCTTGGTATGAGACACCCATAATATTTCTTCCCATGTGAATCATGTAACTCGGTTAGCATAACAGGTTAATTTTAAACTAGATAGTTTCCTCACGTACAAACCCATATTTTGGTGAAGCATGTCTAGGAAAAATGCTATGTCAATCATCCTTCTTAAAAGTAGGGGATTTCTTTATATCTTATTATGTGCATCATATATGATGTGTTTATTACAATTACATCTTTTGATCATCATTGCATATAAATTAATATATATAATTTAATTTTATTAAAAAATAGCATGGGGCTTGCAAATGTGATATATTACCCTACTATTTTGTTGAAATTTTGATCATGGTTCTGAATTGTATGGGCTAAATTACATCTGAAAATTGTGGTTGTTGGGGGTCCTTGATTTCCATTAGATTATGAGATGTGGAATACATGCATGTTATGGGGCTGTTGACATCACTTATTATATAATTGCTTATGTATGTACAATATATTGAAATAAATGGATGCCCCAAGATCATGTGGATTGTGTGATAACATCATTAATCAATAAAGTGATCTTGAATAAGGGAATCCCTACTAATTCTAAATGTATATTTTTCTCCTATATATAGTGTAATTTATTTGTAGAAACAATTGTGTGTGGTGGGATGGATCTTGTGATATTATGGAGAGAATATGAAAATGTTGTGATATGCTGGGTTAGTGGATTAAAGGTTTTATATCATGGGGATGTGATGGTTGTTAGGATACAGTGGTATAATGGTGCTGTAATGGTTGGTGTGGTACGATTATGTATTGGGGATGTGAAAGAGGACGATGTTGTAATTCAGTGATCTCATGGTATTATTAGTGAGAGAGTAATGGTTGGTCTTGTAGTTCTACATTATAGGTGTTGGTTGTTGTATATTTCGAATTAATTCTAGTTTATTAGGATGTATGGAACGACAATCGAATATTTTTTCTTGGAAAGAATCTGAAAAAAAACTATTAATTTTGAATGGAATGTGGAATGTGAATATATCTTGATTGAATGATAACCTGGTATAATTTAATGATCTAATGAGTTGTTAATATGGGATTATTTGACTTTATAAAATGTGTTAGGTAGCTAAATGTGGATTAAACGTATAATTAGACTTATGACATGAGTTATTCATGTATGGCATTGTGATGATTCCATGTGGTTGGTTATATTATATCTACTCATGTATTAATGGAATCGATATTGTCTATTAATAATTTCAAATGGGAATGCTAAATAAGGAAATTGATGATGGTATTTTTTGTTTGGAAGGTTAACTATTATATATGAACTAATGGGTTGGAAACATTAAATAAGTTACCTTCCTATGTGAAATGTGTTTCTTGAAGAATGTTGATTAAATAATTCAATGAGGCTGATAATGAGGTATTTATTAATAAAACAGAAACTCTGGAATATGGATTAGAGATTAAAAACGAAATATGGCTTGTGTTTTTTGTGTGTTTTTATGAATTTAGAGCTGGAGTTATTGTGTCGATTAAATGGGACAGTTACATCATTTTATAAACCCATAGGATGTGGTTTTGTCTTAGCACTCTATATGCATATACATCATATGTTCTCTTAATTATTATACTCACCCCACCCTAGTTGAGGACTACGTGTCGAGTACCCCCATCGTAGCAGGGGGAGTGTCTTTCCCAAACATTGCGGTGAGAGGATGGATGGATGGCTGATACCCATTCCATGCTTCCTCTTCTAGGAGGTGATATACCAAAATTTCTTAGGCAGTATGTTGTTTGTGAGGTCGAGGTGTATGCGAGCGAGTTGTGTTTTCCCATTTGTGTTCAGGATAAGATTTTTTGTTCTTATCAACAGTTTTCAAGTTGATATGTGTTGTGATTTCCCAGCTTTCTTTGTTATTAGGTGTGGTATGTGGCCCAGGTGTCAGTGGACGAGATGTGATTTCATTTTTGGAATATGTGTCTGGTAGGAGGATGTGATGGGGTTTGTGTCTCAAGTGTTAGTAGGTTGTATGTGATGTGTTGTGAATCCTAGGAGTGTGCATGTAGGATGTGTTGTGGTATATTCTTAAGAGTTGGGAGTGACATGACATTTTCTGTTAGGGTTTAATATAATACAATATGTGGGAAAGTGTTATGGAATACCCTATCAATGTTGTTATTCACATTATATTATATTAATTGGTTTTTATTATTTTCTAATTATTTTATGGTGTGGGTTTGTTTTGTTAGTATAACAATATAGGTGTTGTTTGTTTTTGCTGGTTTTTAGGGGTGCCTTAGTATTCTCCTTCCACAAGTGCACATGATACAATAGTATTCTTATTGTGTATACATTCATGATCACTGTATATATATGAAATTTATTTTCACATCTCTAGGATGACTTTGTGAACCATTTTCTACATTTCTATTTTGAAACTATGGAGTTGTTGCTACATTGATACCACCGAATTTATTCTTTTTGGAATTTATTTTGATATTTATTTATGTATTAGTTTTTATTTATAGATGAATTTTGGGATGGTTTGGATTTATATTATAATATTTCATTTAGTTTTATTGGGTGATTCATCTTATCTCCTGGTCTTGTTTCTTTGTAATGGGCAATTCCTCCCATACTGTAATATTTATACACCCATGGTGCCAGTCACAAACCCATGCCCTATTCGATGTGGGACTTGGGGGTTCATTATCTACCATACATAATTTACATCCCAAGAGGGGTATCTGTAGAGAGCGGGGGTTGTGACAGAATGGTATAAAAGGTGATGTATGAGAGATACAATAGATTTTTGAACTAGTCATAGTAAGGAATGCATGGGTTGGTATATAAATAGTGTTAGTTGACCTTTATGTAGGACATAAGCTAGGGAATCAAGCTATTGAATGATATTTTGGGGGTCCCATTTTCTATTGCACAAACTATGAGCCAACCGACAACCAAGTTAGGCCGTACTTCTTTTAGGGTAGAGGTTTAATAGAGGTACAAACGTCATAATGTTTTGTGTTATTATTTTAATTACAAGATTGTGTGAAGGTAAAATAGATTAAATTATTTATGAATTTTATATATGTTTATATAAAAGTTCCCAGGAATTTATAGCTAATAAAATTTATTATTTGTATTCTTATTTATTCATATAACCAATAAAAAGTATTAATATTATGGTCAAATAACTTCAACTGTTTGTTTTAAAACATCTTTTTGTTTTAATATTTTTTTCCATTACTTTTATTCCATTATTCTTTATAAATTGGTTTTCTATTTGTTGTAAATTAATAAAATTCCTTCTAGTTTTTTTATTTATTGAAATAGTTGTAGGAACATTCTTAGTGTATATTTTCAAGATCAAATGTTTAGTTTTGAAAACCATTATGAAGAATTTCACCATGAAGTAGATTTCACACTATCATGATAAAATATATTTCCTTGAAACCAGGGTTATATGTATTCTAGTTTCCATGTGAACTAATACGTCTTGTGATTATTTCCATCAATAAATTTTATAGGCACGTGTTGTTGATTTTTTGTAAAATTTAGATTTAGACATTAAAATTCAAAAATATCTGAATATAAACATTTTAATTATTGATATTTTTTAAATTTGTTATCCTTGACATGAATAAACATTTGTCTAATTTTTTCTCAATTTTAATTACACATTATTTATATAACAATTACTTGTAAGAATGTGTTAGGGTAGAAATCCATAAGACATTTAACAATAAATTTAGGAAAATGATAAGCATTTTTTGTGGTATCTTCACGAGACTTAGAACTGTATAAGTGAGTTAACATATTATTTTACGACGGATAAAAAATTTTAGTACTAAAATAACATTTCCTCATAGGTTAAGTCATGCATATATTTATGGGAAGCTTTTTTACAGTTGAAATCATCTTGAAGTAACTAATTTATTATAGTAAGAATGATTTTGACCATGTACATTGATTAATATGATATTTATGAAGAAAAATGTTATTCTTATTTTTTTATAAAAGAATACTTTCTTGAATAATGTAAAAATTTGTATATCATTAATAATTATCTTGATAAAGCATGAAACATTATGCTATAACATTGGTGGTTTTAATTTTTTTTTGTTATAAATCTTGCATTACTTTGATATAAATGAAGAAATGTGGTTTATGTAATGTAATATTTTAATTGGTAATAGTGGAATATCATGTATAATTTTTCAAATGAATTTGGAAGTGTTTTTCAATTAGTAATAACATGTTCTGATAATGTATTGTTTGAGAATATTGAACATGGGGTGTGATATGATATGTGTGCAATTTTTTTTAACATGGAACCATTTTAGATCTATTTAAATAAATGAAATGATGTTCTAGTATAATTAACATGGAAATTTAGAGTGTTTTTTATGGTGTCACTATTATAATTTCATTCATGTGTTGACATGACTTGCTGAAAATATTAGTTGTTGGAATCTGTGTTTGTGATTTATACCTTGTGACCCATTTTATTACTTCTTATTCAAGCTAACAATTCTTTAAAAAGTATAATCACTTAAATATGGATAATTAACTAGTTCCCCCTTGTAATTTAAAATCATGTGAAATTACCTAATATAAATAATGATATGATTTAATATAAATCCCCTGACTATCATGGAAGATGCTTTGTGTTACTTCTCTGTGTGATTTTTCTTGTTATAGTTCCATGGGGGACATGTAGTTTAAAAAAATTCATGTATACAATGAGGGGAAACCTGATCCCCAATTGGGACACATTTCAAATAGAAACAATTAAAATAGGGAAGGAGAATCAGTGTCTCCCAAAGAATATAATATATCAACATGGTAGATGGAATTCCTCAAATTGGGTTCCTGGGGGGTGTGTGTCATGATAATTGGGATAGTTGGATGGGGTTGTGTGGATGATGAGATAGATCAGGTGGTTATGTGAGAAGGGTATATTTATATGGATGGTAAATTCATGTGGTGAAGTGTTTGTGTGAAATGTCTGATGAAATTTTGGATGGATGGGATGTTTGGTCAATGGTAGTGCTGTTTTGTGATTGTGATGTGTAGTGTTGATAAAGTTTGGTTGATATGGTGACATGCCATGTATTTTTTTTGTTATGTATTGTGATTATATTGATTTAATCCCTCACCTCTAATAAAAAGGATTAATCACTTAATGTATGTAATAATATAAACAAGTTAATTTGAAAATCATGAAATTAATAAAAACTGGCTTGCCTCGAATGCCTAAGTATTTCTATAAAGAAGTGTTTAGAATGTTTTAATATCCCAATGTTGGATGGGATCATTTTGTTTGATCTTATATTGAAGGAACATGTTATGAACAAAAAAATATTGAGATAGGGAAAGTCATTCCCCGCATCAAGATGCATTATACTATGTTACATTTTAAAACAATGTGGGCGAGTCAGTGCTGCCCAAAGAGAAAAATATCACGATTTGTTGAACAGTTTCCTCTGATTTGAATACATGTTATAGATCTATATATATTAAAATAATTTTTATTGCTGGTAGAGGGTCATTATTTTAAAATCCTACATGTAATGAAATATTCCTCTTTAAAATAGAAATTTTAAATTTTAAACACCATGTTGTTTTGGTATAAGTATGGTCTTGGTAATTTTTTTTATGATAAACAATGAAAAAAAATAAACATGGATAAGATGGTATGTTTAATATTCTGGTAATAATTGTGATTCACATGTTTTTTAAATTCATAATTTCTCAAATAAAATGAAAACTTGTATTAATATTAACATGCTAAAGGGAATGATATAGTTATGTTACCAGAATATAATAAATTTTGTGAATGCAAGAACCCTTACAATTTTAGTATTTGGTCTTGGTAAAGATAATGAAGAATAGTGGATTTACATAATTTATTGAAATTATCTACACAAAGATTAATTTTATAAACAATATGGAATCAGATAGATTCAAAAATATGTTTTAACTCAAAATAGTTTTATTTAATTTTTTTAATGTTTTTTTGGGAATTTTTTATTATAGATGTTTTCAAAAAATAGAAAGTTCCAAAAATAAATGATGAAAATCACGTATAAATTGTAATAGATTATTTTCATATTCATTATTTGATTTTAAACTCATTCATCAATATGGTTCAATTAGGTTTAATAAATTTCTTGTATATGTTGTTAATGAATTGACACTTTAGTATAATAATCTGTTTCATCATGATATGATAATAATTATATGTTTTAAATGTATTTAATTTAAATTTTTAATGATTAATAAACACAAAAATGAATGTATGGATATTCATTCAGTGAAATGTCTAGGTGACATTGTTGAAATAAAAGGTATAAATTTTGTTTCCCTATTCTGAACCAATTCCTTCCAATTATATTAATGTAATGAAATAGTTTTTGAATGTGAAATATTCCATGGTGTTATTATGGCTGTATGATTGGTATGAACTTCATACTATACATTTTATAAATATATATATGAGACTATTTCCATGTTTGAGAGGTATCTTCCCAAAGAGGTGGCTGTAGAGTGTTTTTTTATCCTAATGATGTAGTGATCCTTGAGACAAATTGCAAGGGGTGGTTATTCGAACCCATATTTTTCTGGGATTGGTTTTGAATTCTTGATGGAGAGAATAGTTTGAGAGGCATAAAATGTAATGGATCAGACCTCTCTTGTCCATTCCTTTGTGAGTTTCAAGTGGTTGATGTGTTCTGGGAGATCAATATGACTCTTTCTAACACTTTGCAATATTTCCTTGTTTTCCATTTTTTCTAACGGTCCCTCTACAACAGTGTCACTGATACACACAATTTGTGTATACATTTCCATATATGTAATTGAAGATAAAAACATTTTTTCAGAAAACATCTGTTGTTTCATGAACATATTCATTGATTTTGGTGATTCTATTTACTTTCTAGAGCATTCTGGCTAAATACACAAATCAAGGGAACCCTGTGAAAATTTTGAAACTACACAGCGTGTGCTTTTATACACGCCATGTACATCCAGACAGGGACACAGACCGAAGGAAGGAGTACACTACCATGTCACCAGGAAGAAGATACACACCATGTGAGGCGGCGTTACACGCCGTGTACTAATTTCTAGAAGCGGTATTTGGTGAGAAAAGTCCACACGCCCAGGTGTCCGTTGAAGGAGACATGGTGTGTTTTGAATTTCTAAATGTCGTTTCTACTATTCTAGAGGGGGATGGTGGCCAAAATTATGATACTATACACCATGTATGGTGGCGCTACACGCTGTGTACACCCAACCACCAGGCGGCACCGTGTTCAACAGTCAAAGACGGCGTGTTAGGCCACCTGCTAGAGGAGAAATTGGCGCCAAAGCGCGTTCACAAAAAGTACACGGCGTGTACTTTTTATACACGCAGTGTACTTTACTTTTCTATAAAAAGAGGCCTTGGCCTACAGATTTGGGAGTTCGAAACCATTGGAGGAGAGAGGAAGCTCTGTTGCTACTAATCCTGAGCCACCGTGGTGCCATAGTCCCACTATTCCACCTTCTGTCACCCTACCTCAACGCTTACACGATGAATCTGTCAGGTATCACGTGTGTCGTTTCTCCTCCACTTTCTAAGTGTAAATAAATCCATCGTGTTGGGGTTGTGGATGAAGGGATCGTAATTTGTATGTTGTTTTATATAGTTGTGTTTCATCATTGTATTTCATCTTACTCATATTAATCTACTGTTAAATATAACTGAGAATTATGATCCAGACCAAGGGAAGAATTATCAGCGATACAAAAGAAAAGTAACGGTGAAAACATCCATGACTATTGGAAGGATTTCAACGATTCAAATAACGGACTGAACTTAATAACGAATTAATAACACTGGCTACCGGACCAGGGAGTCAACTTCTCTACTTCCAAACAAGAGGAACCAAACCAACGAAATCTTGTAACTAAATGAAACCCAGAATTATTGAATTATTATGAACAAGACAACCATTTAAACAATCTGCATAATACCTCCTTAATCACCACAGCCCCGATATGTCTTTTCTTCCCGTTTTAAAACTATTTAAATTTACCCGTTGTTTTATTTAAAACTATTAATCATTTCTTCAAAGTAAAACAATTTAGTTTCAATCAAAAACCCAAAATCAACTCAATCAACTCTAAATTCTCCATACTTCACCTAATTAAGTATTAACTCAATTGAATTCATGCACGCCACGGTTCCCTATGGATCAACCCCGAACTTATGCTATACTGATGTTATAAGAACATGTAATTAATTTGGGATGCATATAACTTCAATCAATGACAAGCGAGACCAAATTTTGGCGCCGTTGCCTAGGAGACGTTTTGTTTTTGTGCTAAGATTTTAATTGTGTTAATAATTGATTCAAGTGAAAATAAAAATAAAAAATTATCAAAAATATATTTTCAAATCCCATTTCAAATTTTCTCTTTTGATTTTCCCTTTTACGCCTGGTTTTAGTTTTTTTGTTGTGCAGAGCTTAATGTTTATGTTTAGACGTCTTACACGATCTAGAAGCGCCGAGTCTTCGGAATTAGTTCCTCTTGACCCGGAAATCGAACGAACCTTGGTTTATCATCGGCGTACAGGGACAGAAACTCACAACCATCAACCACAACCCATGGCGAACAAGGAAGATGGAGCACCAGTTGTAGATTCTGTGACTAAGCATCAGTACCAGGATCAGCAGCCTCCCACTGCTGGTCTACCGGAGCAACCTCCTTGGGCATTATTGGAATTACGTCCAAGGGATTACCAACATCCACCATAGCAACTCTTCCCACGACCATACGTCGCCCCTTAGGAGTAGTTCATGCAAGCTCCACCCCTTCAGCACCAACCTCCAAGACGTACCCTTAGGCAGTACGGTCTTCCTTCAATCCGTGGAAATGATACGGGCATTGTCCGTCCCCTGATACAGGCACCACACTTTGAGATCAAGCCTGCTATCATGAAGCTGATCCAGAACACAGTCCAAATTGGAGGCATGGTCAGCGAGGACCCAAACCATCATCTCTCCAACTTTCTGGAGATCTGTGACACCTTTCGGTACACCGGCGTGTCCGAAGACGCCATCCGACATCGCATATTCCCCTTTTCTCTATGGGACAAGGAAAAAGACTGGATCAAAGGGCTACCACAATGATCTATCCTCACCTGGGGGGAGCTAGCCCAGGAATTCTTGTCCAATTACTTTCCTCCATCAAAGACAGTGACACTCCGGAATGAGATCCATAATTTCCAGCAGCACGACTTCGAGTCATTTTATGAGTCCTGGGAACGCTTCAAATAAATGCTACGAAAATTCCCCCACCACAGACATCCACTCTGGATGCAAGTCCAGACCTTCTCTGGAGGACTTACCACGAATACCATGTCTGTGGTGGACGCTTATGCTGGAGGTATAGTGATGTGGAAATCCCCCAAAGAACTATTCAAACTACTAGAATACATGTCAGCCAACAGCTTCCAGTGGCACTCCGAGTAGGGGACTCAAAAGCAAGGTATGCACAACATTAACGCTACCACTATGTTAGCTGCTCAGTTGGATGATGTGTCCAAGAAAATCGATGCATTGAACCTTAAAGGAGAATCTCAAGTTCATGCGGCGAACCATCCAGCATGTGGCGACTGTGGTGATAACCACATCATGGGAGAATTCCCGGGTTCGAATGGAGGCCCTTTGATGAGCGAGGTGATTTATGTTTCCCAAAATCGAGGGCCCAACGAGTACCAGCAGTACCAAAAACCGGCACGGAAAGATCAATAGAACACATGCTGGGGCCGACAACAACAGAATCCTCCACCCCAGAGACCACCCAGCTACAACCATCCTCCATACCAGAACCAATACCAAAGTCCACAACAACCCCAGCAGGGTCCTTATCAGCAATAAGGGTATCAAAACCCTCATCCACAGTAGCCACGGCAGCCACCTCATCCACCGGCTCAACAACCTCCTTAGATGGAGAACACCTCAAGGTTAGAGGATCTGATGACTAAATTCATATCTACTGCTGAGACTCGGTTCCAGAATCAGGAAGCTTCTATTTGTGGCTTGGTGAATCAGATTGGCCAGCTGGAAAACCATCTTTCAGGAAGGGAAACCGGTACACTGCCTGGAAAAACAGAAAAGAACCCAAGGGAGGTGGCCAATGCTATTACCTTGCAGAGTGGAAAATAATTTCCATGGAAGGAGCCACCAACACAGCTAGGTGTACCCACACCCCCTGATGATGAAGAACGTACCAGTACTGACCCCTCCTCATCCAAAAGAATACAGAATGAGGTTTTGCAGAATAATGGAAAGGAAGTAATCCAACCATTCAAGCATGCCTTTCCCTTTCCAGCGCGATTGAAGAAGAGGAAGCTGGACCACCAGTTCAACAAATTCATGGATGGGTTCAGGAAGCTACATATCAACATCCCTTTTGCAGAGGCCCTGACTCAGATGCCAACCTATGCAAAATTCATGAAGGAAATCCTCTCGAATAAGAGGAAGATGGAGGATTTGGGCATTATTGCACTAACAAAGGAGTGCTCCGTGGTGGTTCAACATTCCATTCCTCCCAAACTCCAAGATCTAGGTAGTTTCACCATTCCTTGTACTATTGGATCCTATGAGTTTGGGAAGGCCCTCTATGACTTAGGTGCCAGCGTGAACCTCATGACCATCAGAGTTTTCAAGAACATGGGACTCAACGAGCTCAAGCCTACCCGTGTAGCCCTTCAACTTGCTGATCGATCCATCAAACACCCGAAGGGTCTACTGGAGGACGTACTGGTCAAGGTGGGTAGGCTGATCCTTCCCGCTGATTTCATCATCCTCGACATGGGGGATGACCAGGAAGCACCTCTTATTCTTGGAAGACCTTTATTGGAAATTGGGAAGGTACTAATCGATGTGCACCAAGGAGAGCTTATTTTCCGGGTAGGAGATGAGAGAGTCTCCTACACTTTTCTCAAATCCATCAAGAAGGCTTCATTGTCTGATCATGAGGATTGTTCTGCAATAACTTCTATGGATGATCGCTTGGTGGATGATACGGTATGTTCTTATATTTCTGATAACTTTAACATTCCAGACCTTCCTGTTGAAGAAGATCCTGAGAACTTACAACTCCTAGATGGCCAGGGCGGCCACTATTGGGACTATTATCCACGGTAAATATCAAGTAAGCAAGGTAAGAAGGTCGAGCCAACGACCTAAAACAAAGTCGCTTCCTGGGAGGCAACCCAGAGGTTGCACGCCGTGTCCCACTTATATACACGGTGTGTACTGATCTTTTATATTTATAATCTTAATAGTATAAATCTATAGAATTACCAATAAATAACCAGAGATGATGCCGGTGCCGATGGAAAAGTCACTGTAGATTATTTGAGTCGTCCTCAGTTCGAATCCTCCTGACCTACCTTCGGCACCGGGTTCATCATTTTATTTACATGGTGTTTGTGATATTTTTCATATATATATATATATATATATATAAATGTGTTTAATAAAACCCATGGTGGGGATGGACCGGTTGGATAGAATCATAATCCGGTTTCAAAAGACCCTGAGTTAGAATATAGACAACCGTCCCATTTCCATCCTTTGTTCTTTTAATAAAACCACACAGCGTGTAATCTGATATACGCCGTGTGAACCATAATTTTTCAAATATAAATTAATAAATTTTTAAAATAAGAAATTACTTGCGGGTGAAGTTGGAGGATTGGAAAAGTCTTGGAACCAGGTTTAAAAGACCCGGTTTCGAATCGTGCTAATCTCCCCGCTTCACCCCCATCCTTTCCTAAATAAAAACCACATGCTGTGCTTTTTTTCTTTCTGTTTGTATAGGCTGTATAGAATAAATATATATATATAATAAATATGGATATCCGAACAAACTTTTCTCTAGTGGGTGAGGGCATCCGTTCGAATCAGCCGATCACCGGTTCGAATCCCGCCCCACGCAACGAACCAAAGGTTGTACTACTCTTTTTCTAATTTTAAAAGACACGGAGTGTATGTCCTAATATACGTCGTGTGTAGGTTTATGTATAATAGAATTTGGAGATATATCTATTTTATTTTAATTATTAATAATAATTATTATATAGTTTACTATAATAATTATATTTATTTATATAATTCAAAAAAAATAAAAAAAATTTGGGATACACGGCGTGTCCCAAACATACTCGTCATGTACCTCGTCTATATAAGCCGCGGTTCACCCAGCTTGAGGCCATGTTGCACGACTACCCCATTTTTCTCATTTCTTCCCGTTTCTTCTCCCGAACGCCACCCGAACCCCCTTTTACCACATCCGTCGATTTGGGGCGTTTCAAGTTCTTATTCTTCTAACATTGTGATCCTTGGTCAAGGTACGCCATTTTCCACCCTATATTTCATATTATTAGACTTTTTAGGGTGTTTATCGGATCAGCCGACCATTCGGCTTCTGGTAGTACACGACCACGAAATGAAGAACACACGCTGTTTACTTCTTACACGGCCACACACAAAATATTTCGAACTTTGAATATACACGGTGTGTATGTTCAGTACAAACCGTGTCCTTTTTCATCATGACCAAGTACAACTTTACACACGGCCGCACACACCATTTTCATGGACACGACGTGTATGTTCGGTACACACTGTGTAGACCATTTCCATTGGCCCCTCCGTGTGTGGCACAAAACACAGCCTGTCACTCCATGTTCCGGAACACGGTGTGTATGTTCGGTACACGCTGTGTCCTTTATATCTGTAGCCAGCCCATGTATCACCCCATACACAGCCATGTTCTTCTTGTGCAGTACACGCCGTGTCATGTACCTACACGGGGTGTATTGTTTTCTTTGAACTGATAACAACAGGGTCGTGTCATTTATATTACACGACCACATACACCATGAGTGAACACGACGTGTATGTTCGGTACACGCCGTGTACTATTACATGGTCTATTTCCTCCCTCAGCGTGTCTATCCCGAGAACACGGGATACTCTATATTCTAACTACACGTTGTGTACTCTGGAGTACACGCCGTGTACTTTTATTTTCTAGTTTTCTCAAATTTTCTTTGATTTATATTCTTCCTTTTTCTTTTTCATTTGTTTTGTTTTCTTTTTCATCCTATTTCAGGATATGGCAGATCACGATCCTTCCCGAGGGAAGCGGCCCGCCTCCGCCACTGAGGCCGATAGGCCCAGCTATCGTCTGATCTGACTCTGACCACCTACGTAGCCGGACCCTGACCCTCGGGTCTCTGAGCTCCCCCATTGGCCATTTTGCCGCCACTCACTCCCTCAGATGAGGCTGGGCCTACTTCTGCTGCACCAGCTGCTACTTTCCCTATACTATCATCCTCAGCAACTGGTCCCTCTTCTAGCATACCTTCCACCGAGCCACCTTCTACTTCGGCAGATCCACCTCCAGAGCCAGACATTGCTACTGCACCGGTACCTGGGCCAGGACCTGCAGGTGATCCTTATCCCTGCACGGTATTCCCAGTCACCGACCTCGCATATGACAGGTTCCGATGCTTCTCTCGTCGGCCGATACCATTGAGTGGCCGGTACATCGACAACAGCATTCCGCAGTGGCTCGGTATTTGGGAGGAGTTGTAGGTGCTTCTCGGGCACACCGCACTCCTCGATATTTTCCAGGTCAGCACTCCTGTGTTCCGTGATATATTTTTGGAGTTTGCGGCCTCATTTGAGTTCGATGGCGCGGAGTACCGGGAGACACCTGGTGATGCGGCACCTGTAGTTCGATTCCAGCTAGACGGCCGACCTTTCTCTCTTACTATGACAGACTTTGGCTGAGGATGCGGCTTCTACCCCCATCCTATCACCCCTCCCCCCGTTTCTACCTTGAACCGGCCCGAGCGATCTGACCTCGTTGCCATGTGGCGGGAGATCGCTGGGTCTGACCACTGGTACTCCCCCACTTCCCAGAAGACCACTCTTATAGTCGACCCCGTCCTTCACTTCGCCCACAGGTTCTTCAGTGCCATCCTTTTCCCCCTCCATGAGGATATGGGGGTCGTGACTAGTCGTGACATGGAGCTTCTTACCCATGTCATCCATCACGACTACCTGTACCTACCCTATCTTGTTACCTCCTATTTACACTCCATGTTTACCGGCTATCAGGGAAACATAGACGGCGAGTTTTACACCACCTGCATTGCCTACCACTTGGGGGTATTCGAGCCCTCTTTACCTCATGACTTGTTAGGTTCACCCCAACAGATGGACTTTCTCGTTCTTATACTCATGGGATTGGTCCGAAAGCAGGGGGTTCCTACATCCTTGCTCAGGCTCGAGCCCCGCCACCTGCTGACCCTCCTTCCCCAGCTGCTAACCTTGCTCCTCCTTCCCCACCCCCTCCATCTTCTCCACTTCACCCACCTCCTACTGACCCCATTTATTTCTGACCTTCCTTCTTCTGTCCCATCCCCCATCTCACCTACCTCTGAACCATCGGTCGATCCGACCCTTTCCCTCTGCCTAGACATGATAGAGTAGAAGTTAGTTCGTATCATCAGCTTCAGGGACACCATTGGACGCCATTTGATTCTTTTGGACGGCCTCCAGGATCGGTTGGAGCATCTGTTGGTGCATATTTCTCAGCATCTTGGTCTTCCACTGCCTCAACCAGCAGCCTCTACCTCCGTTCCTAACCCTTCTACTGCTGCTCCACCACCCTCTCCTACGCAGGCCACAGATTCTGTTCTGATGACTACGGTGAGCCCTACTGCTACCACTTCTTCTAGGTCAGGGCCTGCTGCTGAGGTTCCTTCGCCGAGTCTGGCACCTACGGCTCCTACTTATTCGGATCCCCTTCCCGATGCGGAGTCAGAGCCTCCCACATCCATGCCTCCTACGTCGTCTCTACTGGCTGATTCTGTACAGGATGATGCCTCCCCTGAGGCAACCCCATGATAGTGACATTTTTCTTTATCTTATATATATCTTTTGTCATTTTCTATGCTATGATGTAATTCATGTTTGCAGTTTTCCTTTTTCTCGACAGTCACAGGTACGGTCATGGAGCGCCTTGGGCATCACTTTTCAGGATGGGAGTATTTTTCCATTTTTATTTTCATTCTTTTTGGATTTACTTCTTTCACTGCTTTCCCTCGTTTTATCCCCCATATCTTGCCCTTGGCCACCCTTTCCCTTGGTATTTCACTTGGTGGACCATGTGCAGTCTTAAGTGTGGGGGAGCATCTATCTTTTTCACCTTAGTCTTTGCCCTTTAACTACTCTAGGAGACATCATTATTAGATTCTATATTTGAAAATTTAAAGCAATTTTGGATAATCATTCTTATAAATTCTAGAGTTATCAGTAGAAACTTTTGGAAAGGTTGCATGCTTACTTTAGTTTTTTTAAGTATTTTAAAATGATTGTTGATATAGTTTCAATTGCAACTTTTCATCCTTGATTAAATTACATTGATTAGGCAAATCATTTATATGCATGTCATGACCTGATTGTCCCTTTATTATTTTTCCACTCCCGAGAGGTATTCTAAACCCTTTTTCGTATTTCTTTTCTAATACCCTCTTTCTTGAGAGATTCTTAGGACATGCATCACTACCAGAATTTGCATGTTTTTCTTTTCGAAACACGAAGAAATTTTTGAATTACTTTAACATGATTGAGGCATTATATTGTTTGCAACCCCTTCATCTTGAGACCTACCCTACATTTAATCTTCGTTAAGCCCATAAAATCCATGATAACCTTTATAGGAAGCCAAATTTCCAGCCTATTTCCCTTCCTAACCTATTTCTTTTTAAACTTTTCATGATTATTCATTTGAGCATTAAAGTGGGAGTTGTCAATACATGGCATAATTTTATGTACAACCATGAAAGAAATTGTGGGGGAGTGCCTCTTCATTATTTAAGGAAAAAATGGGTTCCAAAAATCTACTTATTATATTCATAAGTGTTTCATTTGTTTATATATATATATATATTAAAAAAACAAACAAAAAACAAGGGGACCTTATGCTTATTTTCTCATGAACCCTACTTGCCTAAGGAAGACGGTGACGATTACAAAAGCATTTGACTGAGCTTGTGAAGGATGCATTTTCAGTGAGGTTTAATTTGAATATCAGGAAATATTGTTTAAAGGAATTGGCCTTCCTTTTTCAAGCCACCAAATTTATTTCCACATCTGAACCTACCAACCCTTAGCCACAGAGACATCTGAACCTTATTGATAAAGCCCACATGATTTTTGTAATTCATGTTTTCTGAAGTAGAGAACAAGATATCTTGCAAACCTATCGATAGAGTGTATATACCTTAGATTGAGCATTACTTTGATTAAAAAAATCTTGAGTATGGAGTGTGATTTTAACTGGTAAGGTAAATCATCAAGTGGCATGCTTATTTTTGAAAGGATGAAAAATGTGTTGAAAGAGGATGAGAGTAGTTAATTGCATTATATATGAGGCATGTTTTTAATATCTCATAAATTGAATTTGATTGTGTCTTTTAGAATTTTTCCTCAGTAACTTTATCAGTTAAACGTTTGATTAATTAAATGCCTTCCTTTTAAATTATAGGCTCCCTTAATTAGATGTTGAGATTTTGCTTGAGGGAAAGAAAATGACTAAGTGTGGAGGAATTTGATACACCCAATTTGTGTATACATTTCCATACATATAATTGAAGATAAAACATGTTTTCAGAAAATATCTGTTGTTTCATGAACATTTTCTTTGATTTTGGTGATTCTGTTTACTTTCAAGAGCTTTCTGAAAAAATACACAAATCAAGGGAAGCCTGTGAAAATTTTTAAACTACACAACGTGTACTTTTATACACGTCGTGTGCATCTAGACAAGGACAAATACTAAAGGAGGGAGTACACGCCCATGTCACCAGGCAGAAGATACACACCGTGTGAGGTGGCGTTACACGCCGTGTACTACTTTCTAGAAGCGGTGGTTGCTGAGAAAAGTCCACATGCCCATGTGGCAGTTGAGGGAGACACGACATGTTTTGAATTACTACACGCCGTGTCTGCTATTATTGAAGGGGCTGGCGGCCAAAATTATGATACTACACACTATGTATGGCGGTGCTAGACGCCGTGTACACACAACCACCTAGCGGTGCCGTGTTCAATAGTCAACGATAGCGTGTTAGGCCACCTGCCAGTGGAGAAATTGGCGCCCAAGCGCGTTGACGAAAAGTAAACGTCATGTACATTCTATATATGATGTGTACTTTAATTTTCTATAATGAAAGGCCTTGGCCTACATATTTGGGAGTTAGAAACCATTGGAGGAGATAAGAAGCTATGTTGCTACTATTCCCAAGCCACTGTGGTTCCATAGTTCCACTATTCCACCTTCCAACAGCCTACCTCAACCCTTACATGGTGAATCCATCAGGTATCACATGTGTCGTTTCTCCTCCACTTTCTATGTGTATCTAAACCCCTCGTGTTGGGGCTATGGGTAAAGGGATCGTAATTTGTATGTTGTTTTATAAAGTTGTGTTTCATCATTGTAATTCATCTTACTCTTCTTAATCTACTGTTAAATATAACTGAGAATTCTGAGCCGGACCAAGGGAAGAATTCTCAGCGATACAAAAGAAAATTAATGGTGAAAACATCCATGACCATTGGAAGGATTTCACCGATTCAAATAATAGACTGAACTTAATAAATAATTAAGAACACTGACTACCAGACCAAGGATTCAACTTCTCTAATTCCAATCAAGAGGAACCGGACCAAGGAAATCATGTAACTAAATGAAACCCAGAATGATTGAATTATTATGAACAATAAAACCATTTAAACAATATGAATAAGACCTCCTTAACCACCACAGCCCCAACTCGTCTTTTCTTCCCATTTTAAAACTCTTTAAATTTACCCGTTTTTTTATTTAAAACTGTTAATCATTTCCTCAATGTAAAACAATTTAGTTCCAATAAAAAACCAAAATCAACTCAATCAACTCTAAATTCTGCATACATCACCTAATTAAGTATTAACTCAATTGAATTAATGCACGCTATGGTTCCCTATGGATTGACCCCGAACATATGCTATACTAATGTTCTACGAACGGGTAATTAATTTGGGACGCATATAACATCAATCAACAACAAGAGAGACCAGTCACCTAGAAGCAATGTCACCCATGTAGTGTCAATGTGGTGGTGTCACCCTAATGGTCACCCTAACGGTCACTTACTGGCGTCATCTCACCCAGTCGGTCACTCACTGGCAGTGTCTCACCCAAACAGTTGCT
Source organism: Viscum album (assembly GCA_963277665.1). NCBI lineage: Eukaryota > Viridiplantae > Streptophyta > Magnoliopsida > Santalales > Viscaceae > Viscum > Viscum album. Next base: position 1,839,431,423 of record OY728161.1, read on the forward strand.
TGTCCAGCAATTTCTCATCCAATGGTGCCTCACCAAATGGTGGCCCATGAATGGTGACATGTCGAATGGTGACTCTCCAAATGGAAAATTGTCGAACATTAGCTCATCTAACAATGACTTAGGAGGGGTGCCTCAACATGTAGTGCTTTTTCTAATGGTGACTCTTGAGTGGTGCCTTTTTGAGTGGTACCCCGTCCAGCGGTGCCTCGTTTTGTGGTGCCTCTTATAAAAGTTACTCACCCAATGGTGCCTGACATGGTTGTTTCAAGTGAATAGTGATTCGAGATCCATTTTCCCCTTTTGATGTTTTATTTAACGTAAAATGACATTAATTACATATTTTAAAGGATTTGATGCTGAGGTAAGGACCATGAAACTTATATTAAATTCCTAACTATGTGGGAGGTTTTACTCAGTCAAATCATGTTATGTTGACAACACCATCCCTTAATGGAAAATAAAGAATATATCTAAACTAAACCTCTTTTTATGACTTTTTAAGGAAAATATAATGTTCTCCCTTGTTATTCATTATTTTTTCCTATTGTACGAGATGCCCAAAATTTTTCTTCCCAAAGAATCCATGTAGCCTAGTTGGTGTAGCTAGTTCATGTTTCCTTGGAGATATTTCTCATGTACCACACCTGTTTTGGTGGAGAGTCTCTGGGAAAAAAGATATGTCGATCATACATCTACCATGTAGGGTTTTCCATCATTTTTCATTATCTGTATCATACATGATGGGTTTCATACTATAACATATTTTGAATAGGGATTAATCTAAATTAATATAGATAATGGAATATGATTGAAAACAATATCATGGGGTTGGGGAATGTGATGTATGACCCTACTATTTTATTGATATTTTGATCAATGTTGGGAATTGTATGGGTCAAATACCTAGTGAAAATCATGGTCGTTTTGGGTCCTCGTTGGGAACTAGGTTATGGGATATGAAATACATGCATGTTATGTGGTTATTGACGTCTCATATTATATAATTGGTTAACATTGTACGTTTGGTTGAAATAAACGGATGCTTCAGGATCATTTGGATTGTATGATAACAGACTTTATCAGTAAAGTTAAATGAAATAAGGGATGCCCAACTAAATCTGAAAATGTGTTTTTCCCTGTAATGTGGTGTAACTCATTTTTTGAGAGGATTGTGTATCGTGGGTAGACTCTGGTGATATGATGGGTAAAATATGACCATTTTGTGTCATGTGGGGGGTAATAGATGAGATGTTTTATATAGTGGGGTTATGATGGTTGTTATCATACATTGGTTTGGCAGGGATGATGTGGAGGGTATCACTAATGGAAATTAAGCCTTTACTAACGTTTTGAAACCGTTGGTAAAAGATGCCAAACTGTTGGTATACTATATACCAACGGTTTGGAAAACCGTTGGAAAGTAAGGCATGGTAGTATCCCATTACCAATAGTTTTTGTAAAACTGTTGGGAATGGTGGTTTGTAAAGAGAATTTCCAATGGTTTTATAAACTGTTGGCATTGCTGGAGGAATACAACACTGTACCAACGGTTTACTAAAACTATTGGGAAAGGCTGTTTGTAAAAGGTATTGCCAACGGGTTTAAAAACTATTTTCATTTCTAGAGTAATTCACTGTTTTACCAATGGTTTACTAAAACTGTTGGTAGAAATATGTACAACACTATACCAACTGTTTAGTAAACTGTTGGTATAGTGTATTACCAGAATTTGATAGCACATAAAATCCTCCACTATACACTCAACTACACACCTGCATACACTCTTAACAGTAACAAAAACACCTGATATAGCACACAAAAGCACATAAAATCATGATACTACTATAACCATGGAATGTACCACAATTATAATCATTTATATGATCCCAATTACCCTATGCAATACAGAATTCATAATTGAATTCTCAATTGAATACAAGAAGAATGAATTATGTAATGAATTCTAAAATATGAATCAATAACGCAAAAAAAGTTAATAATGTTGCATACATAATTCTGAATTATATATAACACATATAATATAGCCTAAATGTTTTTATATATTTTTAAATTAGAATAAGGGGGTATGCGGCTAATTGTAATTTTCTCTCCTCGGTGTGATATAAGATGAATCTCGATCATGGGTAGTGGGTATGAATATTCAGTTAAGTCTTTTGTATTGGGTTCCCAAAGGGACTTTGGTTTGGACCTAGAACCCACTCTTTGAGAATGGGATTTAGGTGATCCATGGGGCCATGGTGTCACCATATGTATTCCTCACCACTGGGGTATTTTTACGAGACTTTGAACCTTATTTTTCAAAAATCTATGTGTAGTCTTATTGACCAATTTGTTATATGGTATGTTTGAGTGTTAATAGGTTTCATATAAAATCACTATATGATATTTATTTGTTGTGTGTTATTGTATAGAATGAATGACCCATGATTGAGAATTAGAACATGAGTGTTGGTGCATGTTCATGATGAGATATCGAGACTCATTCCTAATATATGTCATGTTTTTTTATAGATACTATGCCATATTGTGTTTAAATCTATGTCGTTTCCTCGTACACCATGAGAATAATAATTAGGGTGTTTTCATGTGATTTCAAGTCATTCTGATGTCGTTCGGCATGCATTTGCCAGTTAAACATGTGTTTTGGCCATTTACGACATGCGGAGTGTGTTTTTGGCCACCGCGGTCACACGAAACATCTGAATGATGTGTCGTATGGCCTACCAATTCAAAATTTACTGACCCTTTGTTTTTTTCCGATTTCATGGCATTCCGAGGATGTTTGGCTGGTTTTAACCACTCCACGCACGCTTTTCAAGCACGTCGAAAACCAAAAAACACATATTTAGTCGTGCTGAGCAAATGGTGCATCTGAATGATGTGAAGTCTCCTTGTAAACCTCGTGAATAATAATTAGGGTGTTTTCATGTGATTTCAAGCCATTAGGATGTCGTTCAACATGTATTTGACTGTTAAATGCATGTTCTGGCCATTTACGACATGCAGAGTACCTTTTCGGCCACCACGGTCACATGACACCTCCGATTGACATGCCGCCTGGCCGACCATTTCACAATTAACCCACCATTTATTTTCGTCCGATTTCCTAGCATTCCGAGGTCATTCGGATGGTTTCGACCACCCCACACACGCATTTGAAACGCGCTGAACACCTAAAAAATGCATATTCAGCCATGCCGCGCAAAACGTGCTTCTGAATGACGTTCCGTCTCCTCATACAACTCAAAAATAATAATTAGGGTGTTTTCGTGTTATTTCAAGTCATTCCGATGTCGTTCGGCATGCATTTAACTGTTAAATGTATGTTTTGGCCATTTACGACACGCGGACGGAGTTTTTGGCCACCGCGGTCACACGACACCTCGGATTGACATGTTGTCTGGCCGACCATTTTAAAATTTACCCTCCCTTTGTTTTCGTCTGATTTCAGGGCATTCCGAGGACGTTCGGCTGGTTTCGACCACCCCATGCATGCTTTTCAAGCACGTCAAACGCCTAAAAAACACATATTTAGTCGTGTCGTGCAAACCGCAAGTCCGAATGACGTGTTGTCTTCTCGTACCACTCAAGAATAATAATTAGGATGTTTTATTGTGATGTCAAGTCATTCCGATGTTTTTCGGCATGCATTGGACCATTAAACGCATGTTTTGGTCGTTTACGACACGCGGAGTGCATTTTCAGCCACCGCAGTCACAGAACATCTCTGATTGACATGCTGTCTAGCCGACCATTTCACAATTCACCCACCCTTTGTTGTCGTCTGATTTCATGGTATTCTGAGGTCTTTCGCCGGTTTCGACCGCCCCATGAACGCTTTTCAGCGTGCCAAACACCTAAAAACACATATTCAGCCATTCCGTGCAAATTGTGCATCCTAATGACATTCCCTCTCCTCGTACAAATCACGAATAATCATTAGGGTGTTTTCGTGGGATGTCAATTCATTCTGATGTCCTTCGTCATGCATTTTAATGTTAAACACATGTTTTGGCCATTTACGACATGTGGAGTGTGTTTTTGGACACCGTGGTCACACGACACCTCTGATTGACGTGCTGTCTAGATGGCCATTTCACAATTAACCCAAAATTTGTTTTTGTCTGACTTAATGTCATTCCAAGGTCGTTCGACAGGTTTCCACCACCCCACACACGCTTTTCAAGAATGTAGAACACCTAAAAACACATATTCATCCATGCCACACAAACTGCATGTCCGAATGATGTGTCATATCTTCGTACACCTCACGAATAATAATTAGGGTGTTTTCGTGAGATTTCAATTCATTCTGATGTCGTTCAGCATGCATTTGGCCATTAAACGCAAGTTTTGGCCATTTACGACACGCAGAGTGCATTTTTGGCCACCGCGGTCACACGACACCTCCAATTGATGAGTCTCCTGGCCGGCCATTTTACAATTCAGCCACCCATTGTTTTCATCTGATTTAATGGAATTCCACGGTCGTTCGGCTGGTTTTGACCACCCCACGCATGCTTTTCAGTCGCGCAGAACACATAAAAAAACATATTCAGCCGTACCGCGCAAACCACGCATCTGAATGATGTTCCGTCTCCTCGAACAGCTCACGAATAATAATTAGAATGTTTCCGTGTGATTTCAAGTCATTCTGATGTCCTTCGGCATGAATTTGACCGTTAAACGCATGTTTTGGCCATTTACGACACGCGAAGTGCATTTTTGGCCATCGCGGTCACAGGACACCTCTGATTGACGAACCATCTAACCGAACATTTCACAATTCAGCCACACTTTGTTTTCGTCCGATTTCATGGCATTCTGAGGTCATTCGTCTGGTTTCGACCACCCCACACACACTATTCAAGTTCACCGAAGACCTAAAAATAACATATTCAGCTGTGCCATGCAAACCGGAAGTCCGAATGATGTGTTATCTCCTCTTACACCTCATGAATAACAATTAGGTTGTTTTCGTGTGATTTCAAGCCATTATGACGTCGTTCGGCATGCATTTGACCACTAAACACATGTTTTTCAATTTATGACACGAGGAGTGCGTTTTTGTCCACTACAGTCACAAGACACCTCCGATTGATGTACCGTCTAGCCGACCATTTCAAAATTCACGCACCCTTTGTTGTTTTCCGATTTCATGGCATTCCGAGGTTGTTCAGCCAGTTTCGACCACCCCATGCACGCTTTTCAAGCGGCCAAACACCTAAGAATCACATATTCAGTCGTGCCGTGAAAACCGCACATCTGAATGACATGTAATCTCCTCGTACAACTGAAGAATAATTATTAGGGTGTTTTCGTGTGATTTCATGTCATTCTGATGTCGTTCAGCATACATTGGACCGTTAAACGCATGTTTTGTTCATTTGCGACACTCGAAGTGCGTTTTCGGCCACCACGGTCACACGAAACCTCTGATTGACAGGTCGTCTGGCTGACCATTTTATAATTCACCCACCCTTTGGTTTCGTCTGATTTCATGGCATTCCGAGGTTGTTCGGCTAGTTTTGACCACCCCACAGACGCTTTTCAAGAACGCCAAACACCTAAAAAACACATATTTAGTTGTTCCGTGCAAAAAGTGTTTCCTAATGATGTGTTGTCTCCTCTTACAACTCACAAATAAAAATTTCGGTTTTTTTCTTGTGATTTGAAGTCATTCCGATGTCATTCGACATGCATTTGACCTTTAAAAGCATGTTTTGGCCATTTACAACACACTGAGAGCGTTTTTGGCCCCCACGGTCACACGACACCTCTGATTGACGTTCTATCTGGCCGACCATTTCACAATTCACCAAACCGTTTTTGTCGTCCGATTTCATGGTATTCCGAGGTTGTTCGGCCAGTTTCGACCACCCCACGCATGCTTTTCAAGCGTGTCAAACAACTAAAAAAACATATTTAGTCGTGTCGCGCAAACTGTATGTTTGAATGATGTGTTGTCTCCTCTTACACCACATAAATATTAATTACGACGGTTTTGGGTGATGTCAGGTCATTCCAATGTCGTTCGACATGCATTTGACCATTAAAATCTTGTTTTGGCCTTTTACGGCACGTTGAGTGCGTTTTCGGCCACCATGATCACACAACACCTCTGGATGATGTTCCGTCTGGACAACCATTTTGCAATTCACCTAACCTTTGTTGTTGTCCGATTTCATGGCATTCCGAGGTCGTTCGGCCAGTTTCGACCACCCCACACACGCTTTTCAAGCGCCCCGAACACCTAAAAAACACATATTAACCGTGCCGTGCAAACCGCCTGTCCGAATGACATGACGTCTCCTCGTAAATCTCATGAATAATAATTAGGGTGTTTTAGTGTGATTAAAGTCATTCTGATATCATTCGACATGCATTTGACCGGTAAACACATGTTTTGGCCATTTATGACACGTGGAGTGCGTTTTTGGCCACTACGGTCGCACGACACCTCAGATTGACGTGCGTTATGACCGAACATTTCACAATTCAACCAACCTTTGTTTTCGTCCGATTTCATTGCATTCTGAGGTCGTTTGGCCAGTTTCGACTACCCCATACACATTTTTCAAGTGCACCGAACACCTAAAAAACACATATTTAGCCGTGCCGCAAAAACCGCGTGTCTGAATGACATTCCATATCCTCTTTCACCTAATGAATAATAATTAGGGTGTTTTTGGGTGATTTAAATTCATTCCGATGTCATTTTGCATGAATTTTACCGTTAAACGCATGTTTTGGCCATTTACGACATGCATAGTGCGTTTTCGTCCACCGCTGTCACACGACACCTCTGATTGACATGTTGTTTGGCCGACCGGTTCACAATTCACCCACCCATTTTTGTCGTCCTATATTCAAAGGAATTCCGACGTCGTTTGGTCAGTTTCGACCACCCCACACAAGCTTTTCAAGTGCGCCGAACACAAAAAAAACATATTCAGCCGTGCCACACAAACCACGCTTCTGAATGACGTGTCATCTCCTCTTACAACTCTCGAATAATAATTAGTGTGTTTTCTTGTGATTTAAAGTCATTCCGGTGTCATTCGGGATGAATTTGACCGCCAACCGTATGTTTTGGCCATTTACGACACGCGGAGTGTGTATTGGGCCACCGCGGTCACATGACACCTTCTATTGACATATCGTCTAACCGACCATTTCAAAATTCATCCACCCTTTGTTGTCGTCCAATTTCATGGCATTCTGAGGTCATTCGGCCAGTTTCGGCCCCCCACGAATGCTTTTCAAGCACGACGAACACCTAAAAAACACATATTCACCTGTGCCATGCAAACCGCGCGTCTGAATGACGTGCCGTCTCCTCGAGCACCTCCAAAATATTAATTAGGCTGTTTTCCTATGATTTCAAGTCATTCTGATGTCGTTAGGCATGAATTTGATAGGTAAACGCATGTTTTGGCCATTTACGACACGCGAAGTGGGTTTTCAGCCACTGCGTTCACAAGTCACCTCTGATTGACATGCCGTATGGCCAACCATTTCACATTTCAACCACCCTTTTTGTCATCCGATTTCATGGAATTCTGAGGTTTTTCGGTTGGTTTCGACCGCCCCACACACGCTTTTCAAGTACACCGTACACCTAAAAAGACATATTCAACCGTGCCGTGCAAACCGTGCGTCTGAATGACGTGTCATCTCCTCGTACAGCTAAATAATAATAATTAGGGTGTTTTGTGTGATTTCAAATCATTCTAATGTCATTCGGAATGCATTTGACCGTTAAACTCATGTTTTGGCCATTTACGACATACAAAGTGCGTTTTCGGCCACCACGGTCACACAACACCTCCGATTGACATTCTGTCTTACCGACCACTTCACAATTCACCCACCCTTTGTTTTCATCTAATGTCAATGAATTCCAAGGTTGTTCGGACGGTTTCGACCACCCCACGCACGCTTTTCAAGCGTGCTGAACACTTAAAAAACACGTATTCAGCCATGCCGTGCAAACCACGCGTACGAATGACGTTTTGTCACCACATACACCTCACAAATAATAATTAGGGTGTTTTCATGTGATTTAAAGTCATTCAGATGTCATTAGGCATGCATTGGACCGCTAAACACATGTTTTGGCCATTTACCACACACAAAGTGTGTTTTCGGCCACCGCAGTCACATGACACCTCCGATTGATGTATCGTCTGGCCGACCATTTCACAATTCACGCACCATTTTTTTGTCTGATTTCATGGCATTCTGAGGTCATTTGTCCAGTTTTGACATCCCCACACACACTTTTCAAGCATGATGAACACCTGAAAAACACAAATTCAGCTATGCCACACAAACTGTGCAACTGAATGATGTGTCATCTCCTCTTTCACATCACGAATAATAATTAGGGTGTTTTTGTGTGATTTGAAGTCATTCTGATATTTTTCGAAATGCATATGATCATTAAACGAATCTTTTGGCCATTTACGACATGCCGAGTGCATTTTCGGCCACCGCGGTCCCACTAAACCTTTGATTGATGTTTCGTCTATCCGACCATTTCATAACTCCCCCACCCTTTGTTGTATTTCAATTTCATGGCATTCCAAGGTCGTTCGGCCAGTTTCGACCACCCCTCGCATGCTTTTCAAGTGCGCCGAACACCTAAAAAATGCTTATTCAGCTGTTCCGTGAATACTACACATCAGAATGACATTTAGTCTCCTTTTACACCTCGAGAATAATAATTATGGTGTCTTCGGGTAATTTCAAGTCATTATTATGTCTTTCGGCATTCATTTGACAGTTAAATGCATGTTTTGGCCATTTACGACATGCAGAGTGTGTTTTCGGCCACCGCGGTCAAACAACACCTCCGATTGATGTGCCATGTAGCGAAACATTTCAGAATTCACCAACCCTTTCTTTTCATCTGATTTCATGGTATTCTGAGGTCGTTTGGCTAGTTTTGACCACCCCAAACATGCTTTTCAATCGCGCCAAACACCTAAAAAACACATATTCCGTCGTGCCATGCAAACCGCGCATCTGAATGACGCGTCGTCTCCTCTTATAGCTCATGAATAATAATTAGGGTGTTTTCGTGTTATTTCAAGTCATTCTGATGTCGTTCGACATGCATTTGACCATTAAACGAATGTTTTTTCCATTTACGACACCCGAAGTGTGTTTTCTGCCACTACGGTCACAAGACCCCTTTGATTGACGTTCCTTCTGGCCTACCATTTCACAATTCACACACCCTTTGTTTTCATTTTATTTCATGGAATTTCGAGTTCGTTCGGCCGGTTTTGACCTCACCACGCACGCTTTTCAAGCGCACCAAACACCTAAAAACACATATTCAACCGTGCCACACAAACCGTGCATCCAAATGACGTGTCGTCTCCTTGTACATATCAAGAATAATAATTAGGGTGTTTTCATGCGATGTCAAGTCATTTCGATTCCATTCGGCATGCATTTGACCGTTAAATGCTTGTTTTGTCCATTTACGACACGCGGAGTGCGTTTTCGGCCACCTCGGTCACACAACACCCTCGATTGATGTGCCGTCTGGCAGACCATTTCACATTTCACCCACCCTTTATTGTCGTCTGATTTCATGGATTATGAGGTCGTTCATTCAGTTTCCGGTTTGACAATTGTTTTTCCTTAAAAGCGTATCCATCATAAACAAAAGAAAGACACTTTGAGTTGTACCAGCCACACCGTTCCCCAAATTGAGGCTGGGTTGACTCGTACACACCAAAAATGACCCATGGATCCTTGTCCTAAAGTATAAATATAATTTGAATGCATTTGATTGGTTTTCCGTATGTCAGTTGTTGTTTTCATTTAAAATGATGTCCATTTCAAAGAAAAGTGAGACACTTTGACTGTTTTTGGCCACACCGCGCCTCAGATTGAGGTGGGGTTGACTCTTACACATCAAAAAAGACCCATGGATAGATTTCCTAATGTTTCAATAGAATCTGAATGTGTTGGGTCAGTTTTCTGTATGCCAGTTGTTATTTTCACTTAAAATCGTGTCCATGAAAATAAAAGTGAGAGTTTGAGTGGTTCTGGCCACACCAGCTCTCGGATTGATGTGGGGTTGACTCTTACACGTCACATATGACCCATGGATCATTGTCCTAATGTTTCAACAGAATCTGAATGCTTTTGGTCAGTTTTCTACACGTCTGTTGTTGTATTCACTTAAAATGATGTCCTTTTGAAACAAAAGAGAGAATATTTGAGTGGTGCCGACCACACCATGCCTCCGATTGAGGCGGGGATGACTCGTACTCATAAAAATGACTCATGGATAGTTTTCCTAATGTATCAACAGAATCATAATGTGTTTGGTCAGTTTTTCATATGCCAATTGTTTTTACTTAAAAGCATATCCATTTAAAAAAAATGGAAAGACACTTTGAGTGGCACCAGCCATATAGTACCTCGGATTGAGGCGGGGTGGACTCGTCCACATCACAAATTACCCATGGATCCTTGTCCTAATGTATCAACAGAATCCGAATGCATTTAGTTGGTTTACGGTATGTTAGTTGTTGTTTCCATTTAAAATGTTTTCCATTTCAATGAAAAGTGAGATACTTTGAGTGGTGTCAGCCACAACATGCCTCATATTGAAGCAGATTTGACTTGTACACGTCACTTTGGCGTTTTGAGTTCCATCAAGTGTGGATTGAAGATTCGGGTGAGTCTAATTCTCTCTTTGCTTCCTCTTTTCGATTAGGGTTTTCATTCTTCTCTCATCTTCATCTGAATCTCTAAAACCCTCTTTTCCGTTGGGATTTAGGTTGAATCTTAAAGAGAGCTTAGATTTGGATCTGGGGTCCGTGGGGGAGGGTTGGGGGCTGTCTAGTGGGCTATCCGGGGTCCAGGGAGGATGGGGGGGCTGTCCGGGGGGCTATCCAGGGGTCCAGGGAGGAGGGTGAGGGGGCTGTCTTGGGTCCAGGGAGGAGGGTTGGGGGGCTGTCTGGGGTCCAGGGAGGAGGGCGGGTAATGTATCTAAATATCTATGTAGGTATCATATATCAAATTTTGATAAGACTGTGAACTGCGGCAGAGTGTCATCCTAGAGAAAGGCCAAATCAGAGCATTACCGTGGCAGGACTGCGGCATGATCGCGACGTGACCACGGTGTGACCACGGCATGACCGCGGCGTTACCACAGTGTGTTGGACCGGTCTAGAAACATCCGCAGGGCAGTATCTTCCTTCTAGGATTCCAAATAAATCCTATGTAGTTGTCCTTCACATTAAAGAAACTAATATTATGTTATAAAAACAGACTCTTGATTCGAAGTTTTGGTATGATAAAGATATATATTTTATATTAATTGTTTTTAAAAGTGTTACACGGTAGTTGAAACTACTGATTGAGAGTCAAATTATCACACCCTAAATTATCACTGTGAGTTTTCAAAGACAACAGACCTCCGTTGGAGGGGTTTTATTATAAAAACATGACTTTATTTATCAAATGAAACAACTATATTAATGAAAACTTATACAAGATATAAAATTCTATATAATTAAGCACAATTAAGAAAGAAGAAATATTCAATTTAAATAATTCTTAAATTAAAGAGGCTACGAGAGGGCTCTACCTCAAGGGTTTCCTACCATGGGTGTCTTCTAGTGTGTAGTGTCTATCTATGATTTTTTGGTGCTTCTATAGTGTGGGAAATGTGAATTGAATGGTCTGTTTAATAAATACATTAGTCAATTAGAAAATACACCCATAGTCAATAGAGATATACCCACTTTTAATAAACAAATAACCAACTCAGAAATCCGAGACCAACATTTTACTTCACCAATTCCAATTACATAATATATGCAGCACCAACTTATGTTTTATAAACTAATAAATTAAAGGGAAAGAAAATCAATAAACCCATAAAATCTCATATATCATCACTCACCTCCAAACCATCATAACATCATAAGGCTTCTATATTTTTAAAAAAATAAAGAGTTATACTGAATTCAAAAATATCCATACGAGAGTGAAAAATCAGGTTCAAAAATAAAGATTTATACAGAATTAAAAAATGTAATGGATCAATCTTCTCATGATCAACATCAGCATCAGCATCACCACTATCAGCATAAGCCTCATCCTCGCCGCCATCTCCATCCTCGTCGTCTTCCTTGTCATCGTCCCCATGCTCATCGTTGGACCCATCCTCACCCTCGGCCCCATCCTCACCCTCGGCCCCATCCTCTCCCTCGGCCCCATCCTCACCCTCGTCCTCATCCTCATCCTCACCCTCGTCCTCTTCAGCATCCTCGTCATCCACAGGAATGTCATCAGCTCGACCGCAACTAAAATTTATACCTCGTGCATTGGATAATGCACCCATCGATGACATAAATGTCAGACATGGTGTGTTGGCCTCTAGTGGAAGTGAAGAAGTTAAAGCTTTCATCAGTTTCATAAATTCTTTTTCCCTTGTTTGAACATGTACTCCAACTCAATGGCCCTTTTATCATAATGTATTTCATGCTCATTGACTTGTTTTAACTCGGTGGTACTAGAATGGATACCTAGAGAGGACCAATACCTTGTCGTGACTATATTCTTACCAGGTCGGCAGCGTACTCAACCCGAGTGCTCCTCTCCTAAAACCTAATATAAATTAACGTGTGGCCCTAAATTGTCAGGCTCCTATGCATCAAGGGCCTCTAAAGCATCCTGTTAAAATTTTTAATAGATTATTAAATTTCAAAATAGATATTATACTTTGAAACAAACAAATTAAAACATACAATATTTTCTTGTGTCATTTCATTGACCACAATTCCATCTTTTTTCCCTTCAACATGAGAAAAACAATTTTTCTCGAGGTATACATCCTTCAATATTAAATTTCTGCTTCTTTAATGACATTGAAACAATATAATGTGAAAGTATAATCATATCTTCAATATTCAATAAATCACATAATTTAATTATGAAAAAATAAAAAGGAAAAGTCCTAAAGAAAAATTATAAACAACTATATTGTCCAGCTGCCTCTCATGATCTAACATAGTCGTGTGCCCAAAAGTGTGGAGGTATTGATTTGAATCAATGTTTTTTGTTTTTTTCAGAAGATTCCTTAATAATGTTTAATAATAAATTAGATAATATTATTGAAAAATATGAAAACCTCCATTTAAATTCCTCAAATGGGATTAATAACTTAAATTTGGCAGTCTCCCAATGGGTAATCATTACGCTATATTCCTCTATCATGAATTCATCCACGATAGGTAATGTCTCCAACTCCGTGCCCACTCTATCACACCAGCCAACATACAACTCATGCATATATGCCCTCCAAAGTTCTCCTAGCTCCTTTAAACGCGTTGGTCATGCACCTTCTCCATCTGGGAAGTTATACCGAAGCTAACACCCAATAGATTAATTAATATAAATACAAAAAAATTACTACATTAAATCCAATAGATTTTTTCCCATATTTGTGACCACGCAGTATCCTTGACTTCGTGTGGCAGATGTCTCTAAGAGAGAGGATGAACGAAATGATGTCGGATTATTTGGCTAGAATTGCCAAAAAAACCCCCGACATTCCTACCTATATTTATCAATCATCTGTCCATCGTAATTGTATTCAACCATCAATTGTGTCTGGCGGTTTTATACCACATGCAATTGAGTATGCCCCCTCCCCCACCACCTATCAGTAGATGAATCTGATATTAAAGAAAAAAATATCTGTACAAGTTATAATAAAAATAACTTTTGTTATAATTTTTTTTAGAGTTATATATCTATAACTGTGGTTGTATGATCAATGGGCATCACTAAATGTGCATAAGCCAAAGGAATATCCTGTACAGATGGTGTGTCCCTCAATGTACGCTCCTCAGCCACATACTGTGTCGGAGCAGGAGTTGAAGAAGGTGGAATATAATAGCCCGGAGATAATGAACCAGAATCAAAAGATGATGGCATAGACGTCTAACCAACTGGTAGTGTGAGCATCAGATGCCTCAATATCCCATTTGTCCCTAAAGGCACACAAGGATCAGAATGGGGCGTAGAAGATACCTATGTGGTAGGGGCATAATCCAATCAGGTATGACAAGTGGATCATCTAACTCTCTCACCAAGAGACCTCGTACCATCGGCCTCAGTATCAGGACCACCATATCGTCGTCTAATTATGACACCACCCCCCCTCCCACCACCAGCCTCTGTACTGGGATTAATATCTGGCTCCTCATCAGATATCTCTCGTCTAGGGGGTGGATCCTGAAAAAACGTAACACAAAAGTAAAAACAAGATATTATAAGTTATTGAAATATATATATTTGAAATAAAATACTCAGAATATGGATGAGTGGAGGATTTCCCATCTGTGTCATGCGATGCTTATTTTCTATCATCTTTATCCGCTGCCGCTCTTCAATGGCTGTCATTTCCTGCAATGAAAACTAATATGGATGTAATTAGAAACAGATAACTAATTTCTAACCCAAAAAATAAAATATAGACAAACCATTCTGATAAAAAAACATTAAGAAACAGAAGATTTATGGTTGTTTGAAGTTATGTACTAGGATACACAATATAAATGATGTTGGGGAAACATGTATGTGAGAACACGACTCTATGATTTTATATATTTCCCACTACAACATTGGGTTCACAATCAACTATGACAATTGAGCTATTGGAGTCGTCATAAGTAATAAACAGATTGCTTCCAACTATAGTAGGGATAGTGTCAACTTCATCATCACCATCATCAAAAAACATGTCTGGGATTTACTTAAATAACTACACTGAATTTAGGATGATGATGTTCTTTGACATACAAAACTTGTATCACCATTGATGCCAATACATATGGTTCATCGGTGGAAAGAGTTCGAGTCATGTCAATAACTCAAAATCCACAATCATCAATAAAGGTGCCTTGCCTCGTCATTGAATCAAACCATTGACATTTCATCATCATGACTCAACCATGCGAGTAATAATCCAAAATTATTGTTTTCTCCAGGACTCCATAATAAGGTACATTTTCAGAATGAGGTCAATTATTTGATGAAATGGCATAAAAGTCTGTTTTTGCAGTTAGTATAACACCATCATGTTGTGTTGTCATGTTTCTTGCTTGTTCAGTGATACTAAATTTGTATCCATTGATCACAAGTGATTTACAAGCACGAACAACAGTATTAGGACCAAAAGACAAATCTCTTATTTCCTCAGAAACATAGTCTAAAGGAAAACTCGATACCTAAAATATAAACAAATAGTAAACTTAATTAAATATTATTTTTATTTATTTATTATAGAAATATTTTTACCTTCAATTTCAACCAAGCTGAAAACCCTTTTCTATGCAATGCCACTTTCCTTCTCAAAGATAAAGAAAAATGCTTTCTATATATCAATTCATTATGTTCCCTGTAAATAAAATTAATAATAGTTTAACAAATCTTTAAAATTACAAGAGATAGGATAAGAGATACATGTACAATTTATTTACTTGATATACTCCTCAAAAAAATCACAATTGAACAATACTGTGTGATGTGCCTTCTCTCACACTTCAAGGCTTAATGCCATCAATGTATATGATCCCAGAATTCCTACAGTCTGAGGAAGTGATGGAAAACTTAGTTCAATTTTCCCATATTATTCTTCTTCATTTATCATTGGTCTGTTTATTCTAGTAGTAAGATCAGACTAATATACTGAGTAGAAATCCATACATTCTTGAGCCAAGTAACCACTCACAATAGAACCTTCAGGATACTTATTGTTCTGAACATATGAGTTCAAAGTGAACATGTTTATTTTAGTTGGATACATCCAACAGAAAGTAATGGGTCCTCCATAAAGTATTTTGGTCCGAAGATGGACAGTCAGATGCAACATGCATGTAAAAAATGACAGAGGGAATATTTTCTCTAACTCACACAAAATTAATGGTGTCTCAGCCAAATTTTTTTGAAAGAATTATTTGGAAAACCTATTAGCACAAAGATCTCTAAAAAAATATCACAACCGAATAACTAAGACTCTAAAATTATTGGAAAAGAGATGACAGATTGATATTGGAATCAACACATGAAAAAGGACGTGATAATCATGATTCTTCAAAGATTTCATCTTCAACTCTTTTGTGCTTATCCATTTTGATATATTTCTTGAATATCCATCAGGAACTATTATAGTCTCTAGCACTTCCAGAAATTGATTTTTTAGCAGGTTTCATCACATAAGAAACACATGGAACTTGCCATTTATTTTCACTGACACACATAGGATGAAATTCTGGTCTGATCCCCCAATCTACCAAGTCACGACGAGATTGTAAATCATCTTTTTTCTTACCCTTGACATTTAGAAGAATCAAAAGAAACATTTCCCATATATTCTTTTCATTGTACATTACGTCTAAGCAATGACGTAACAAGTTGGTTGACCAATATGACAATTCAATGAATATACTATTCTTCTTCCAATTTTAACTGGTATCATTCGAAACATTCTTCCTCTTTCTAGATTTTATTACACCATTCCCAAATAAATAACTAAAATCTTTCAATTCATTAAGCATATCAGTTCCAGACATACGCTGAGGTGCATCGTCAGTCTCCATGGTATTGTCAAATATTTGACGACTGTTTCTATATGGATGGTTCATTGGCAAGAATCGTCGATGTCCAATAAAACTTAAACTAGGACGATATTTCATTCTTCTCGATTGAGTATTCTTCATTCAAATAGGACATGCCAATTTTCTTTTTGTGCTCCATCTAGACATCATTTCATAAGTTGGAAAATCATTGATTGTCCACATAAGCGCATCACGCTTCTAAAATATGTCTTTCTAGCATGCATCGTATGTGGGCACACCCACATCCCAAAGAAGTTTCAACTCTTTTATTAAAGGTTGCATGTATAAATCTATATCATTTGCAGGACAAGAAGGGCCAGATATCAGTAAACTCATGAAAGTGTAAGGCCTTTTCATACACAACCATGGGGGAAGGTTATAAATGTGTATGAAAACCGGCCATTTGTTGTGCGAAGTATACATCTGTGCAAATGGATTAAAACCTTCAAATGAAAGACCTAGTCTCACATTACACACGTCAGCTAAAAATTCCGGATATCGAACATCAAATCGATTCCATGAAAATCCATCTGCTGCGTAAACCAACTCTTCATTATTCTTTTTTCTATCGGTGTCATGCCATCACATTTTAACTAATATTTCGTCATACATGAAAATGTTTTGTAACATTGGGATCAATGGAAAGTTCCACATTACGTTTTGTGGCACACGAGATGGTGTTCCATAATTTTTGACTTCCATCAAGAGGTTCCACATTTGATATAATAATTTCATTCAGAAGTTTCCTCCCAAAATAATCTGCAATCATTCGGGCATGCATTTTTTTTTGAGAATCCATGTTCATCAACTAACTTCCATGCCATATAGTGGTTTGAGGGAATATCTACAACATCTGGAAGTAAGTCCTTCAAGAAGTTAAGAATGTTATCAATTGTATTATTTGAAATCTCATACATTGTTTTCCCATGAAACAATAAGATTAAAAAATACAACTTTTTCATTTTACCACATTGCCGATATAATGGAGTCGTCGCAACATCATTCAATTTTTT
This sequence comes from Viscum album, assembly GCA_963277665.1. Classification (NCBI taxonomy): domain Eukaryota; kingdom Viridiplantae; phylum Streptophyta; class Magnoliopsida; order Santalales; family Viscaceae; genus Viscum; species Viscum album. Next base: position 1,839,449,118 of record OY728161.1, read on the forward strand.
CACCCAATCAACATCATAATTTTCATTGGATGCATCATGTGTGCTTGTATCGAAATATTGATTGTTGGACATCCTTTCCTTCTCATGATGGCAGAAAAATGGGAACCAATAATGTGACAACTGGGTCCCATTGATAGCACAACCACCCCGCCTTAACATGGTCGTCGGGTCCTGGCCTACTAGGTACCACCAGTTGCCCCCGCAGACATGTGGGGCCCACCCCAGGGTCCACCCACATGCCCGAACGAGTTATCCGACTAATGACAGTCCCCACAGGCCAACACTTGTCCTTTCCAGTGTGCTTTGTCCTCACTCACACACACCCTGAGAAACTTCCCAGGAGGTCACTCATCCTGATCACTACTCCAGGCCAAGCACGCTTAACTGTGGAGTTCTAATCAGCCAGGCTCCCGAAAAGGAAGGTGCACCTTGTTGACATGAGTCTTATCATTTATCCATTTAACCCTTTATAATTTGGGGATGTTACAATTACCCCCCCTTTAGAGCACAACGCCCTCGTTGTGGGCCCTACATCTCAACCCAGGCAGTGCAACGCACTTAAGGCTGGGTTCCTCCTCTGATACCAAATGTGACAACTGGGTCCCGCCCACCGGTTTCCCCGCAGACACATGGTCCCCACCCTAGGTCAACCCATGTGCCTGCACAGGTCATAAGACTAATGATAGTCCCCACAGACCAACACATGTCCTTTCCAGTGTGCTTTGTCCTCACTCGCACACACCCTGGGAAACTTCACAGAAGGTCACTCATCCTGATCACTACTCCAGGCCAAGCACGCTTAACTATGGAGTTCTAATCAGACAGGCTCTCGAAAAGGAAGGTGCACCTTGTTGACATGAGTCTTATCATTTAGTCATTTAACCCTTTATAATTTGAGGATGTTACAAATCATATACCAAACTCTCCAATTCAGTCCTATCATTTGTATCATCAACATTTTGAGATTCTATTTTCTCTCCATTATGGTACCACACATAATAGTTTGTTTGGAAACCATATTTGGTTATATGATATCTAACTACTTCAATAGTCAACCAAGGTCTTCCAACACAATTAGAACATGGGTAGTGTATGCGACCACTATCTCAAGCCCTGTCAAATGCAAAATCAAGAAAGCTGTTCAAATTATTTTGAAAATTGGTTGAAATCCTATCAGTTTCGTACATCCAACTTCTATCCATTCTGTAAAAAAATTGCAATATGTTATTTCAAAGCAATAAGATAATACTGAAGTTCAATCAAAAACATATTTAGGTAAATGACAATTGTTTACTTTAAATAAAAGAATAACTAACACATTACTCTATATGAGATTCATATCAAGAAATACAACAAAATACAGTGTATTTAAGAAAATAAGATATAGGTTGGTATGGTGTATTCATTGAATCATGTCCCAATTGATTTTGGAGAGGGACATTCAATAGTTATGGGTATGGATGTGATTAGAAACTCCTATAAAAAGGATATCCAGGAATTATAACGTCCCAAACCTAGATACCACTCATTAGTGACCCGAACCCAGATGGCCACTCACTGGAGAAGGACATTCTACTGTGTTTTATCTCACATACAAATAATTATTTTTGGGATGTCCGGGGTTCAGGGAGGAGGGTGGTGGGCTGTCCGGGGTCTAGGAAGGAGGGTTGGGGGGGGGGGGGGTGGCTGTCCAGGTTCCAAGAAGGAGGGGGGCTGTCCTGGATCTAGAAAGGTGGCTGGGGGGCTGTCCGGGGTCCAGGGAGGAGGGGGGTTTTCCAGGAAGGAGGGTGGGGGGATGTACGGGGTCCAGGGTGGAGTGGGGGGGGGGGGGATGTCCAGGGTCCATGAAGGAGGGGGTTGTCCTGGGTACAGGAAGGAGGGGGTCTTCATGTGTAAATGGGATGTTTTCAGCACCTCATTTGGCCAATCATACTTTTCACCATAAGGGATTGGCCATGTATATTCACATGTCTATCCATGTCAGGTACTGTGTGTATATTCCCATGTACATTCTCATGACACTAGATTATTATAGACACCATGTCAACCGTTATTCACACCATGTGAACCCTTATACCATATCATCATTATTACAAACATTAATAATAACTTATTAAACAGCATCACTTGTCAAAGATAATCAAATTGAACATAAATCAATAATAATATTGTATATATCAATTAAAATTATGTCATACTATCTTACATCATAAATGACCACTCACAACCATGATTAATGACCACAAAGCTCCCATTTCGGCCAAATTAAAAGTGAAAACAAAAACACATAGTTGCAGAAAACAATTTCATTTGTGTAAAGAATAATAATCTCATGGCCCACTTGAAATTTGAACCACGCAGTCATGATTTTCAAGATGATGTTGTATCCATGAAACCATATGAGAAACATGATTCAATACATGTGTACTTTTTCTGATTTTCCCATGCATTTTGAGGAACCCCAAATCAGTGAAAATGGTCATTGTGTTTTAAAATGGTGATTGAATAACTCATGTATGATGTTAAAGGCAGAATGATTAATGGTTATATTAGGAAAACTAATATTCATTAATATTGCGAATTTGACATTCTATGAATAAGTTTCATGAAGAAGGAAGAAGTAATACATGGGAAAAGGAGAGGTCCCACCGAGAGTAGCCTTTGTAGATATTTTATTAATAAAGAACATTGGATTGTACGGTCATGTATTTATTATTTCTTCTGTAAAGAATAATTAGGGACCACATACTATTTAGAAATGTTCAAAAAGATACACCATATGTTCTATTGTGCAAAGAATAGTTATTAATGGCGCACGGCATGGTGCTCCATCATTCCATTGAGTGCGCCAGGAAGCCGAGGGCCACACAATGGGTTTGCAATGGATCATCTGAAAGGGAACTCAGTGGCCTGCGCTATTGTATGCAATGGCGCGTAGTGGTGTGGTGCGTGCAACTGCGCCAACTTGTTCGTGATTAAAAATACCTCAAAAAAACCTCACACGACGACCTCCACCGTCACGCAACACTATCCCCTTCCCGCGATAGCCGCAACCTGGCCCCTACCAGACCAAATCAAGTGGTGTGACCTAGGAATCTCCCTCGACAACTACTTCCATACCTACAAACGACGACGACCTGACCCTCCACGTCCATGGCAGGCATACGCATTCACACCTTTTGTGTGAACCTAACCATAAGTAGTAATTTTTACATTCAATTTTATTTATGTTTTCACTTTTTTCCAGTTAATGTTTTCCGCCTCTTTGCCTATCGAGGGTCACTTTACTTTTTTTTCTACATTTTTTTGTTTATTGTTTTTTTGAGATACAAGGTTTAAAATATTTAATTGTTTGTTTTAAATATTTTCGGAATTTGTTTTTGATAGAAACATGATATATACTTGTTATATAATACTCATAGTGTACAAAAATTAAGATGAATAAGATATTCATGTTTGACATGATCTTATTGAAATGAGTGATTTTCATTAAATATTGTGAATAAATATTACAAATAATATCTTATGAGTTCATATACATGAAGTTGTAATATTTGAAGCATTGAGATTAAAAAAAAACTATGAATCTTTGAAATTAGAACACAAGAAAGAGACACCATGCCCTTATACATGTATATGTTTAATGAAAACATTAATTGGAAAATGTGTACACCAATGTAGTGATTTGGCTACACAATTCGTGGTCTTAGTGGTTTGATTACACAATTCATGGAGTAGTGAATCATAAAATTTTCCAAGAACAATAGAAATAGGGAATATCGATATCCTTGAGAATAGAATGATATCCCTGAGAAGATTTGTAAGGATATACTTGAGAAGAGGTGGAATGAGTCCAACCTTGTAGCTGATCCAATGGAAGCAGTGCACCTATGCTGGGGCTTCTCAAGGGCTTCTCGGAGTCAGGAATCGCTTCTGGAGATCCGTGGAATGCTTCTAGAATCGGGGGGGGGGGTCACTTGTTGTTTATCAAATTTGGGGCATATTTTTCCCAACGGTTATTAAAAACCATTCGGATATCATTGTTTTCCCAACGATATGATGAACCCATTGGGAAAAATCCCTCAAAAACCATCTTTACCAACGGTTTATGAAAACCACTGGTAAATATCACCTATACCGATGGTTAAAAATAACTATTGGTATACAAGTGTTGGGAAAGGTTTGTTTTCTAGTAGTGTATGGTACAGTTATGTTTTAGGGGTGTGAATGTGGATGTGGATATAATTCAGTGATGATGTTGGTTTTTTGGTATGGGAGTAATAGTTTGTTGTGTGGTGGTACTTTCTATGTGTTGGTTATTGTATTATGAAGATTAAATCTAATTTATTTGGATGTATAGAACTGAAATGTAATATCTAATATTTGGAATAATTTCAAAAAATAGTGTTTTAAAATTGGGATGTGGAATGAGAACATCTAATGAATGAATGATAAAAGGGTGGAAATTAATGAAGCAATGTATTTTTAATTTGGGATTATTTGATTTTGTGAAATCTATTAGGAAACCAAATATGTATTCAACTTGTATTATGACATATGGATTATGTTCTTCTCATAGGGTGTTGTGCTTATTCCATTTTTATGATTTTATTATATATACTAATTTAATAATTTAATTAATACTTTTTGTTAATTATTTCAAACAGGAATGATAAATATGGAAATTGATAATGGTCTATGTTGTTAAATATGTTAATTTTTATATTACAACTAATGTGATGGAAACAGGAAATAATTTATCTTTCTATGTGAAATGAGTTTTCTAAAGAATAGTAATGAAAGAAATAAAAGAGTCTAATAAAGTATTATTTATTGATAAAATAAAATCTATTGAACAAGGATTAGTGATTGAAAAAGAAATTTGGAATCTATTTTGTTTGTTTGTTTTTAAGAAATTAGAGGTGGTTGTGATTATGTGAATTCTATTTTATTGTATGTTATTCTTTTAAACCCATAAGACATGGATGTGGTGTATAACTATATAAGTATATAAATTTATAATTCCCATGATTTATTTACACACCCCACCTTAGTAGATCACTATGGGATAAATACCCCCTTCATCAAAGGGGAGGGTGCATTTCCAAAACATTATCATTCCATGTCCCCCAGTTCCCATGAATTGACTACCCGAAGACTGCCTTCCATAAACCTGGGGTAAATGACTAGCAAAAAAATGTGTATCTTAAAAAGCGAAGACATTTCCTTTTACCTATACAGGCACAAAAAACACGAATTGCAGAATGGTACACTCCATGTAAAAAAACTATCACAAGGAAACTACTATGAGAAAAATACAGACAAAAATTAAATGGCCCATAATACAAACCCTAATAAAAAAACTGGAAAAAATGGAGTACAAGATTGTTGATAATCTTCAGTTGAAATCCCCACATGATGGGCAAGTGTAGAGTAGTTATAGGATGCTCTAGAAGTAAGCCCCACGTGCCTAATCTCACTGGGCACCGCCTATTCCTAGGCCACCAAGTCCTCTGTCAAGGTATTAGTAGTCTGCCCAAGATAGGACGAGTGCAGGCGATGCCTATGTAGGGGTAAGTAACACAATACTCAATAGGGACCCCAATCCAAAAATAATTGACCACAAAGCATAATAAAAAAATCTACAAAGAGTGACGACAATGCAAAATATCTCACACTAGGTACATCTCAATGTATAGGAATTAGAATTATCAGACGCAATGATGTACATTCATACGACTGAGAGATTTATCATCTAGGCCTACTCACCTCCAGGGCCGGTTAGATCACTGAGACCCAGTCTTCTCTAGGTCGAGTTTGATCACTTTTACCTGCTCATGTCTGGTATATTTAGATCATGTATATTCACTCGTCTCTGGGGTAGCTAGATCACTATGAATTGCTCATCCCTTGGTCTAGCAAGATCAGATAGACTGGCTCTTCTCCAGTCTAGTTGGATTACTAAGAGTTTCTCGTCTCATGGCACAACTCGATCTCTTAGACCAACTCATACATATAATTACTGTATAACTAAATACCTATCCACCATTGTCCAGTTGGGTTAGTATGTCTCACTTGCCATATCTGTTGTTTCAAAACCATTCTTAGGATTCTTGTAGGTAGGGATCTTTATTCTGGGTGAATATACACCTCAAGCTTTCAATCACATATCAACTACCAAGAAATCTCACTTAGAGTATTCCTAATGGATGACCTTGTTTGAAGGGAACCAACACTATATATGGGGCATCAATTGCATTCCCTGTCTGAAAGATATTGGTGTTATAGTAGATAGGGGTCAGTTGGGTCCATGCCTGGTCCGACCTGGTTGGACAGACCAGACCAACACGGCCCGGGGGTCCCGTATGACTTAACCTGGTTCAGCTAACCCGACCCGACCCTCTGAGGTTTGGGACGACCTGGTGGACGGGTTTCCATGACTTAGTGCTTCTGGCGTGGCTAGGTGTTGTGGCATACTACCGTTGATGCTGCCTCTCTCTGGTTCCGCCTATGCGATTTGGTGCTACTGCCTCTTGCAACCACTTTGGCCTAGTGGCACGACCTCTCCTTAATGTTTACGCCACAACTGGGTGTCATGATCCATCCACAAAGAATCTCCTCAACCGATGCTCAACAGTCATTTCATCATGAAGAGTGTGAAGGAATAATGGAGAGATGAGGTTCAAGAGTCGCACAAAGAAACCCCCCCAAAATGATCCAGGTCTTTGTTCATGTTGACCCAGATTCATTCTTGTTACTGGATCATGAAGAACCCTGATATATGGTGGAATAATAACATAAAAACATATCTCTTTTTTTATGATGCATAATTAACCATCCCACATGAATGAATGATCTACAGGTTAACTTGTTCATGACTTCACCCGCGTTCATTGTTCAAATGAAAGAACATGAAATAAAAATATTCAATTAAAATTAAACCACAACCTAGGATAGATTGTTGATAGAGGAAGAATAGGATCTAACACCTCTCTTACTGTTTCATGTTGTAAAGCCCATAGTCTCTTGTTATTCTTTAATGGGAGGAAGAAGATGCATTAGACGTTCGTCATCACCTCCCACCAAAGTCTCTGAGCAATATTAGGATTGTGTCAACAAGCCTATAGTTATTCATAGGATATTAATTGATGAAATAGAATCAACATTTAAATTATTTTCCCTTGTGACGTCGTCACACTGACTCATTAATGACGTTCATTAATGATATTCGTCATCGCCTCATCGCTGCACCATAGATCTGATGTGTAACTGATCAATGATGAAGAAAACATTTAAAATAACTAATTTTTTTAAATTTATTTTTATTCCAAAAATTATGAAAATTTATATTCAACCTCAGCCTGAATTGGTAGAGGTTATGTTAATCCTAAGGGAAACACACCCTCACGAGATCATCATTCATCTCAAATTTGTAATCTGTGTTACCTTTTTTGAGTTATAAGGATTTGAAAATAAAATATTTTTTACATAATTATTTTATTTACGATCAAAAAAATTGTTCCATGGATGGAATGTGCTATATATTGTTAGTCCAAATATAAGAAAATCTATAATCTTTATGTTCAATGGCTTCATCATATTTTGGATTATGGCACCTGTTTAAAAATTATAAATACTCGCCTTTAGGTTTATTTAACGATCCTTAAAATTTGTTCAAAAATACGTAATAGCCACTCCAGGCCTTATAATTTTGTGCCATCTTAGATTATTTTCCCAAAATAATACCATTTCATTATAAAAAAAATAATTTAATTGTAAGGTATTACATTACTCCCACCTTTTAAGGATTTGTGTCTTTGTAAGACAAAATAAGGGGAAATCCTACAATTTAGGTTACTAAGCATGAATATGAGGCTCTTGCTCCCACATGCTCTCTAAGAGATTCATGTGATTCCAACAAACACACAGTAGAGGTATAGACATCCCATAAAGTATTCTCTCATGTTGATCCTCAATCTCAACTCGGTACTCTATGAATCTTTCCCTGTATTCAATCTCCTACTTGGCGTAGTCGGTGATGTGAGAAGCGTCATGCACTTATCTACTCAGGTGGGATACATGGAAGATGTTGTGCACCATATCTAAGTATGGCTGTAAAGACAAGAGGTATTCAACCTCTACCACTCTACACTATATCCATAAAAAAGTCTGAAGAACCTCGGAGACATCTTTCTTCCCCTTCCAAATCTCTGTATCCATCGTAGATGAGACACTCATAGTAATATGTAGTACCCATCCATAAACTCTAGGGGTCTTCATCGTATATCAGTATAGGAATTATGCTAGCTCTGTATAGTCTTACTTTTCTCTCAGATGACCTACACCTTCTCAGTGGTAGCATGTACCATCTCTGGACCCATGATTGCTGACACCCCTTGGATTTTCTAGAATAACTGTGACATACATTGTCATCCGTACAGTGACTCAAATGGTTCCATACAGAAGGTGGAGTTTCTATTTTTTATGCAAAATCCCCCTGTGGTAGGTGGTCCTCCCAACTATGACCAAAATCAAGGACGTAAGACTAAATCAGGTGCTCTATGGTCTATATGGTCCGCTCTATCTTACCATCTATCATTGGGTGAATGGTTGTGCTAAATCTCAGTTGAGTCCCAAATACTCCTACAATCCTTTCCACAACATGGATGTAAAGAATAAATCACGATCTGAGACTATCATAGATGGTAATCCATGGAGTAGAACAATATAATACACATATTGGTGTCCCAATCTCTAAACTGAACACTTCTCTTGAATGGCTTGGATGTCGGTAGACATGGTGAGTCATTATATGATCACCCAGATAGTATCGTTCCCCCTGAATATACATGGTATGCCCATCATTATGTCCATAAATATCCCAGCCCACATCCACTTTGGTACCTCGAGAGGTTGTTTCAAACCTACAGTAACCTAGTGCTCAGTCCTCAACAAAAAACACATGAAGAATCTCGAGACAAACTCCGCTACCGCCTTCTTCATTTCCAGCCACCAGTATTGATGTTCTAGGTCCTGGTACATCTTCTCCACACCTGGGGGTACTCCCAAAGGGGATATATGGAACTCTCATTACACCTCCTCTCAAAAATCCACTAATTCTATGGCGTGACATCTAAAAAGGATAAAATGATCCAAACTTATCGAAAATCCTCTAAGTGATTGCCCTGAGGACATCTGGGAACATGTAGTCTCACAGCTGGCATCTTAGTGTTCTACGTCCCTAAATTACTATAAGAGTGGAGGGGAAACTACCTTCTACTAAAGATAAGATTCATCTAATCTACCCACAAAGGATATCATATGCGAGGACAACTTATTTAAGGCCTCGTTTAGTAGATGTAAACTGGATCTCCTACTGAGAGAAACATCTACCACATTCCACTTCCCACGATAATAGACTATATCAAAGTCATAGTCCTGGAGGAACACTATCCAACATCAGTCTTTTAGATTATGATCCTTTTGAGAAAATATATACTTAAGGCTCTTGTGGTAGGAGTAAAAGATGATTTTTCCCATAAGGTATTGTTTCTACATCTTCATTGCAAAGACTACTACTGCCAACTCCAGGTCATGAGTTTTATAGTACTGATTATGCAATCTCAAGTATCTTGACACATAAGTAATCACTTCTTGCATGCACATCAGGACACAATCAAGATAGGTTTCTCATGTGTCACATACCACCACACTGTCAGTTCCCATCTCTAGAAACGTCATTATGGGAGCACTCATGATGCTCTCCTTCAGCTGTTGAGTGATCTACATGAATATTTCTATCCACAATAAGGTTTTTACCTTCCTCTTCAACACCGTTATGGGTGTTTCTACCCTGAAAAAATTACGTACAAACCTTCAATTGTACCTCACAAACCCCAGGAAACTCCAAACCTCGACAACTCTCTTGGGTGGATCCCAAGACAGCACTGCCTTGATCATCGTTGGATGCACTAAAACTCTAGCCTCTGAGATGACATGTCATAGGACATGGGCCTTTCTTATCTAGAAATCAAACTATTAGAGTTTACCATAATGTTGGTGCTCTCTGAGTGTGTCCATAACCATCATCAGGTGTATCACATGATCCTCCTATGATGCTGAATAAACTGAGATTTCATCAATGAAGACCACTACTAATCGGTCTATGTACGGCGGGAAGATAATGTTCATGTGTCCCATAAACATAGCTAGGGAATTATCCATGGAAAATAGATTCACTATGTACTAGTAGTGGTCGTAGAGATATCTAGTAATTGAACTAGAAGCTGCTGATAGAAAGATATGAGGTCTATCTTTGAGAACCATCTCACTCACTTCAGCTGATCGAAGAGGTCATTAATCCCTAGTAGATGATACATATTGTTTGCAGTCACCTGGTTTAGGCACCGGATGTCCATGTATAGCCTCATTATTTTTTCTTCCTTCATGGAAACCATCAATAGGGATGCCCCTATTGAATCTCTAGGCCTTACGAAACCCTTCATCAGTAAGTCCCCCAACTATACCATCATCTCCTGGAGCTCTATGGCAGAAATTTGATATACAGTTGTGGATTTCGAGGTCGTCTTGGGGTACATATCAATGCACAAGTCTACCTATATATGAGGATGTAGTCTTGGAACATCCTCTGAAAAGATTTCCTTGTACTCATCCACCACAGTACGAAACTATGTAATTGTCTCATCGACATCGCTTTGGGTCATGATAGCCAAATGATGAGTTATTGGTTTCACCCTCTTATGTGTGAGTCCATCATGCTCTGATCTATAGTCCTTATTACTGATAAAGGAAGAAATGTTCCCATATTTATAGAGACACCATACTGTGTTCCTAAAATAGTGAAACTAAGCATGGACTATTGATAACCATTCCATACCCTAGATAACACAGTATGGCCCCAATGCTACTACTAGGAGATACTTGCCGAATATCTCACCTCGAAGTGTAATCTCACACTACTAGCACTAGGGTGATATCATCAAATCCCCTCTTGTAGGAGTCTCTAACCATAATGATTGATCCGATGGCTCCACCAGAATTTTCAAGCATCGAACAAGGAATGTGGACAAGAAGTAACGACTAACACTTATGTCTTTAATAACTGTAGATATGGTTGATAAGACACATATTATACCTGTAATCATGTATGGTATAGCATGGCCATATGCCTCTTATTCTTTAAGGTGCCCTCTCCCCTATCTTCTATATCTTGGACCCCAAGGTGGACCACTTGGGGTTGGTTGGGGTTGAAACTAAATCCTCCATTGATTTTCTACCACTCTGACCACTCCCCTTCCACATCCACCGCCCTATGTACCACCTCGCTCGAACCTCTGTCGCTGCCTCGGTGGCCTTTCGACTATCTGCTAATTTTCTGTGCGGTGGGTCTGGCTATCAAAAGCCATGCCCCCCCATACTAGTCGCACACCCTACTCCTCTGCTGACTCCTGCTACCCGAGTGCCCTCCTACCACCGACCATGTGTTCTGGGGTTTTCCTCTGGATGTTCTAGCATACTTGGTCCTTTGCTTCATCTTTTAGCCACTCGACATAGAAGAATCGGCCACCCATCACCTAGTGATGACTCCCACAACATGTGTCTACTATGTAAGGAAGATCTCTTCCTGTAGAGATCACTCCAACACTCTAGCATGCGTAGGGATGATGAGGGAAATCATCAATTCCATGATATATTGTTGGAGTCCCTATTAAGTGGTTTGTTCCCTATAAAAAATGTCTCGCACCATATCTCTAGAGTAACAAGAGTGGTATTTGAACATTGCAAAGTACTCAGTCACTATCAGGTTTCCCTATTGTGTGTGAAGTAGCTATTTTATTCGCATTGAGGGAAATGTCATAGGGGAGAAATCCTCCGTGAAATGTTTCATGAAGTCAGAATAGGTGAGGGTCTCCTCCTCATTAATATGGATGTACAAACTCTAAAATCTACCTGATGAAACCTATAGAAGTCTCACTGCTTGGACCACAATCTAGTCAAGTGGCGTCCTTACTAGGCGGAAGACCTGTGTTGCTGCCTCGAGCCAATCCTTAATGACATGAGGATCTGTCACTCCCATGAACTAGGAAGGTCTCTTTCTCTAAAACTCATGTAATTCACTGAGCCTACATGCATCCTCTACTCGTAGCACCAGTAGTAACTACTGAGCTATAAGAAGTGGTATCACTGGGACACCGCCTGATGGTTCCATCTCGTGCAATGGTCCCTATAATGAATCCTTGTAACTATTTGGACCATCCTTTTGGAAACACACTAGAATCCTGGATGGCTATCTATGTTGAGGCATCATGAAATAGATGAAGATGAACCACACTAAATTTATTATACCTGGTGAGCTAACTATGACTCAAAAATATCATGGTGAAACACTCAAAGATGCATGCAAATTGTTTTTTCATGTATCGAGTTGAAATAAAGAATTTAGGAACTTGGTGTATGGATACATTGGCCACCACACCAACACTGGAATCCTTATCCTAAAATCCATACTCGAAACACTTAACATTATTTACCCATCAAAATTTACAAACTCTTAGTTCTTTTGGTAGAAACAAATATCCACTAATACCACTTTCTCACGACCCTTCTCATTTGGCCCATGCTGTGACTACCCCGTGCCCTCCTTCTATAGGCTTGGGGCTGTTCATTAACACCAAAAAGGAAAATTCGTGAAAGGGAAGGCATTTCCTTTAAGTTGTACACACACACAAAGAAAAAATTGTGGAATGTTAAACACAATGTAAACCCCAACTGTCACAAGAAAAATACTGTGAGTAAAACAAAAACTCAATGTAAATGGGAATGTATACAAACCCAAAAAAACACAACTATAGAAAAAATGGGAGTATAAGATAACTAATAGTCCATCAACTGGACTCCCCACCAGATGTGTATGTGTAGAGTAGATTTCGAAAGCTATTGAAGTATGCCCCGCCAGCGTGATCTCACTAGGCACCACCTAGTCCTGGACCACTGAGTTCTCTTTCAAAGTGTCCGTCTTCTACACAAGACACGACATGTGTAGGTGAAGCCCATGTAGGGTTGAGTAATAGAATATTGATTTGGGACCCCAATCCACAAAGTAATGTCTACGAAGCATAACCACAAAGAAAAATCACAAAGCATGATTACAATGGAAAATATCTCACACTAGGTAGAAATCCATGTATATGATAATGAATTATCCATTGTAAAGATAAGAATTCGTACTGTTGAGGGATTAATCATCTATGATCACTCATCACCAGGGCCTGCTCGATCACTGAGACCCTCTTGTATCTAGGGCCAGCTAAATCACATTGGAACACTCGTCTCTAGGCCAACTATATCACATAGACCAGCTCCACTTCAGTCCAGTTGGATCACTATGACACACTCGTCTCTTGGGGTATCTAGATCACATAGACCCACTCATATATGGGCCATCTGAATCACTCTGATCATCTCATATATCTTCCATCTTGATCTATAAGACTCGTTCGCCATATCCATCATGTTGATTCCAGCTATAGGATTCATCCTTGTATAGATTTTGATTCTGGGAGAACCGACACCTCATCCCATCAGTTGCATCTCAATCGCCATGGAAACTCACAGAGAGTTTTATCAAAGGACCATCTTGTCACTACTGTGTGAAATACATAAAAGGCTTTTCAATTGGATTCCACAACTAAAAAAATTGATGTTTTAGTAAATATGGGCTGGTTATGTACATGCTCGGTCTGGCCTGATTGAACAAACCAGACCATCCCGGCCCGGGGGTCCCGCATAACCCAACATGGTTCGACTAACCTGACCAGACCATGTGGGGTCTAGGTCGGACTGGTCTGGGGTAGCCACTGGTCGAGGCCCATTGGGACTTGCTGAACCCAGCCTGGTTCATTGATGGGTCCAACTCGCGGGGTTGCCCGGTGGGATATCTTTTCTCTAGCCCAGGCTACCCGGATACCTGACTCGCACCACCGACCCTCCACACATGGTGTGATGGTTTCCCCCCTTCCCGGATTCCCAGTAGGCATTCAGTTCGTCCCTCACCTACCCGTTTGAGGCTGGCTTCCCCTTTTCCACACAAGGTCTCAAGGGTACCACATGCCAGTTGCCTCCCACGACCCGTCGATTCAGGCTACTTCTCTAATGCGGATCTCTAGCAGTGATGCCCCCTGCACCGGCCTTCTTATGTGCATCAGATTTCCCGATGTGGCAAGTGGATTTTCCACGGGTCCAGGCATCACTACGGTCCATTGACTATGTGGTTCCTCCAACATGGCCAAGTTGCTGCGTCCGCCCGTAACAAGATGCTAACCTCCATAACAGCATCCCATGTCATTGTCTCGGCATGCTTTTAGCGTTCCACCTCTTGCATCCCACAATAGCAGGAGTGCCGCCATCGCGGTTGGGTTCCTTGACATCCTTACACTACCTGGCCTTGCGATGCAGCTCTCTAAGGGTCAACCATTGTGTCTAGGTGTCACACTTATGGCTAGGTGTCTCCCCACGACTAGGTGTCACCCCCATGGCTATGTGATTCCACCATGGGATAGGATTATAAGTCGAGGAAGAGTGAGATTTCTCTCCTCCATTATTCATTCATGATCCACTACCCACCATTACTAGTGATTCATCAAATGGTGGAAGAAGTTGCATTAATCATTAATCATCTCCACCAGCCAAGGCTTCAGAAAAAATTTTAGATTGTGCCAATAATCCTTCATTGCTTGTTAGGATATTAATTGATGAACATGAATTAGAGTTTCTGTTATGATGTGTTGTAGTATCGGTACACTGACTCATTAATGAGGTTCATTAGTAAGATTCATCATCTCCTCATTGATTCATTGAAGCGCTTATGTACCACTTCTCAATGATAATGAAAACAATTAATATAACTTTTTATGTTATTTTTTTATTCTCAAAATTCTGAAAATTATCATTCATCCTCGACCCGTGCCGATCGAGGATATGGTCTACCTAAGGAAAACATGATTTCATGAACTCAATGTTACTCTATGATTTCTAGTCAGAGTAATTGTTTAGGATTAATAAGGATTTTAAAACAAAATAATTATTACTTAATTATTTTAGTTACATCCCAAACCAAATTTCCATTATTTTCCTGCATGAGCCAATGTTAGGCCCTTTATAGGAGAATCCCAATGCTTTGTGTTCAACAGTTCCCTTCAATTTTTGATTCAAACATCTATTCAAATGTTAGAAAAATATTCTCATAAATATATTTAATAATCTTTAAAAATTGTTCAAAAATATGGTTTGACCACTCTTTTCCTTGTAATTACGTGTCGTCCAAATGCCTTCTCATGAAATGATGACACTTACCTTTCAAAAAAATCATGGAATTACAGGGTATAATAAACATGGGAATAGAATGATGGATGGATGGACACCTGTTCTTCATGGATCACACTTCCTTTAGGTGATATCCCAATATTCGTCAAGAATATTGAGGTTTGTTAGGCCTCGATGTCTGCAGGCATGTTTTGTTTTCCTAGGTTTCTTCATGATGATATATTGTGTGCTTCCCATGTGTATTTAGGATGATTTTTGTTCTTCATTCCCATGTGTCTTTGTGATGTGGTGGGATTTGTTTCCCTGGTGTTTGAGGGTGAGATGTGATGTGGTTTGTGGACTATGTGTTTCTGGGTTTTGTTGTGATGTGGTTTGTAGACCAAGTGTCTAGAAGTGGTATTTGAAGCGTTGTGAGGACCATGTGTGAGTGTGAAGGATGCTTTGTGGGTCCTAGATATGTGTGAGTGGAATGTGTTGTGGTATACTTGGATGTGGTGGGAGTGCCAAGATGTTTTCCATTTGGGTGTGAGAGTGGTTAATTAGTGGGAGTGTGACTTGGGGTACCCCATCACTAATGTGATTTACATTATTTTATATTACATGGTCTGCGTTATTTGGTAACTGTTCATTGGGGTGGTTGGGTTTGTTTAGTTTTCTTGTATAGGTTCTATTTGGTTCATATGTTTTCTAACAAGTTCATTCGTTTGCTTCATTCACATGGGCATGAGTGTCATTGCTTTTCCTAGTGAGTATACCTTTATGTGCACCCTACATATATGAAATAGTTTTTTTTCATGTTTTAAAGAGTACTTTTAGGAATGCACTAGACATTTATAGTTCGGACTTTTGTAGTTGTACTTACATCACTACCGTAGATTGTATTCTTTTGGGATTTAATTTGGAGACTTTTTTATGTATCAGTTTTGATTTATACATGAATTGTGGGATGGTTTGGATTTTATATTATAATATTTAATGGAATTTTGGGGATGATTCATCTTATATCATGATCTTGTTTCCTTATAGAGGTTAATGACTACTATATTGTGAGACTTGTACACCCCTGGTGCAAGTCGTCATCCCAGGGCCTACTGGATGCAGGACTTGACAGTCATTATATCCCTTTTTTAAATTCTATCCTAAGAGAGTTATCTCTAGAGGGAGGGTGTCATGAAAATTATTTTAAAAATTTTAATTTCATAATTGATCACAAAATAAATAAAAAATTATTTTTTACAAAATAAAATTTCTAAATATATAATGGAATTACACAAAATTTTAAATTTTAATATCAATATGTTTCCATTATGTGAATGAAATATAATTAATATTTAAAAAATAGTATTTATTTATTTATTTTTTCTAAGTGTATCACATTTTTTATAATTTTCACATTTATTTAAATATATTAATAATATATCATAGTTTTGTTAATACTCAGTGCTGTTTTTTAGTAAATCTAACCGAGTTGTTTTTGTAGTTCAATATAATAAATAGTTTCATGTAATAGAAGAATAAACCGGTTTCCTCTGTAATACAAGCAATCAATGAAGTTTAAGTTTTTATAAGAACATTTGTTCATAAAAAAAGTGGGTGTTATAGAAAACAAAAAAAAATCTTCTTCTATTTGAAATTCATTAAATGAAGGCACTTAGGTTTTTAATGAAAAACTATGTATTAATAAATACAATAAAAAGTTTTGATCGATGAAATTTTCATAAATAAATTAAAATTATAAAAAAATAATTATATAAATGAACTTATTTTATGAAATTTAAAAGATTTTACATTGTACAATTTTATGATGTAAAAAATCATTGACTGAAAATAAGTAAAAAATCACAGATTTAAATTTTAAAGATAATGAATTTTTAAAAATAACTTAATCCATCACATTCAATTATAATAATTTTAATCCAAAACTTAAATGGATGAAAAACATATAGATGGTCTAAAAGAATATGAAAGTAATAAATCCCCATGTGAAAATCATCATGGACTAAACATTTCGTTTATATGATAATCTTAGTTCCAAAAAATAATACTAAATGAAATATGTGTAAAAGAAGTTGAATGGATAATCTTAATCTATATAGATATTTTCTATAAGAACAATGATATAAAACAAAACAATGAAAATTTATATATGTATTTCATATAATGACTATAATATAATCATTCAATTAATGCATATAAATAGAAGTAACTACATTATAAAAGCTATTTAAATTAATATAGTTGATGAATTATATATCATGAGGTAAAATTTTCAGAGAATAGATTAGATCTTTTCTAATACATCATTCTAAGACCTATCCCATGATTAATTTGAACAACAATGACTTTATTGAAATCAGCTACATTAAAAGTGTAAGATTCTAGAAATCAACATATGTTCCAGGATTATTGAACAACCACTTGTGACATTCAATGATGTATATAATATGCTCAGATATTATTTATTGTAAATATTAGTTTTTATGTAATACAATGGTGATATAAACATGTAATTATAAACATAATAATTATTAAATGTTTTCATTATTATGTGTAGTTTTAATATTTTAATTTTTGGAAAAAATGAATATTCCATAAAGATAATTATTTTGAAGAATACTGTCAATAGAATGTCTTAATGAAATTTTAGGGATGATATGTTAATAAACAATTATAAATAATAAACCAACTATAATAAATTTGCATTTAATTATTGATGGTTTAAAAGCATTTTTTATTTTAATACAATGTTTTTATTATATATTATATATGTTTTATATTAAAGATAAATTTATATATATTAAAATATATGACATATAGAATTAACAATATTAATGGGTTTATCATTCCAATAAATGTTTTGGGTGGAATTTTTTATTTATCTATAAATATGATATTTATATGAATATTAAAAATAAATTTTTTACAAATACCATAAATTTTATGATATAATCATGTGGAAAAAATTAAATAAGAATATTTGATAACTTTTTAACAACGAAAAAAATAATTTAATGATTAAAAAATTCATTTTAATTTAATACATTTAAATTGGAAATTATTATATGTATTCTTTGAACCTAGAATATATTACATTTTAATCTAAAGGTATTTTTTCCTCTTCATTGAAATATGTAATTAGAATGATCCATTAAATAGTTGATTTAATTTAGATTAAAAATATTTCTATTTTTAATCATATACTAATAAATTTCATAGTAATAAATACTATTAATGATATTGTGTTAAATACATTTTTATTCTTTTTGAGAGAATTTAACACCCCAATACATTGTGAAATATTTTTTTCAAATGAATTTATCAATTTCAAATTTTTAATTTCCCATGTTAGTGGAAGTAGTTATATATATATATATATATATATATATTAAAATAGTAAGTTAATCATTTATTTCACATGAAATAACAACCTGGATTTCACTACATGCTATACCGACTTGGCTTGCACTATAAGCAATACCATTTTGGCTGGTGCTACCCATAACATCGACCTGGCGTACGTTGCACGCAACATCGTTGTTTCAAGGAAACATCATTTTATTATTATATTTTTTTTAAAAATAGACAATTATAACTGATTCAGTAAACATATTTATATGAATAATAATAAGTAATTATAAAATATTATTTATAATTTCATTATATAGATAAAAATGTTTTTATAATTAAAGATATAATTTTTGGTAAATCCCTACAGTGATTAAAAATTTTGTTTTCTGAAATGAACCGATTTTAATAATAAAATTTATTTTATATAAATTGATAAATTTAATTTTATTAAATTAATTAAAAAGTTTCAATTTATTATTCTGAAACATCTTTAGGGTGTATTTTTGGATTTTTTTGGATAAACATAATTTATTGCCGAATAGTGAAAAATACTGTGTTTTACTTAATTAACTTTTTTTGTATAAATAATTATTAATTTTAAATAATATGATAAATTTATTAATGGTTTCATAATAAAAATTTAACATATAATAATAAAATTTAGGTCGATATAATCAATTTCACTTTAAAATTGAATATAAAGACTTAATAAACATTTGTGCTTTTTTTACCTTAATGTCCCATAATTTCATCTCATCTTCGGGGCTAACATTAATATTAATTTTTATTCTTATATGAAATATATTCAAAAAACCTATATAAAATATTTTAATTATTATTATATTTATATTCTAATTATATCATGTAAATTTTTGAGCTATAATAATAGTAATATTATTTAAAGATAATCACATCAATTAAGGTCAGATTAAGCTTAAAATGGGACTAAACCTCACTATTATTCACCCAATTTACCAATAAAATTTTCAGAATTAATTGGATGAAAATTATTCTCCCATAAAAATTCCATTAATAGTTTAGGTAGTTTTATTATGACATCTTTTAGGTAAGAACATTTGTTAACCTAACTCCTTTAAAAAATGCCAAGTGTGTCTTTTTCCTTCACTATAAAAGGTCACCAAATCTCCCACTTCATAACACCTATAAATCCTGTTTGGATAGGAAAATATAATCCCAATTAACTTAGAAAAATACCTCCCTTACCCCTGGATTCATTCCCTTGGGAAGAATTCAATCCAATTAAGCCTTTTGGCACAAACAAAAAGGAGTAACCCGATTGAGACGTAACATATTCTCTCAAGTCCATTCTTTTATTTTCATTCTTCACCCCTAAAAATATAATTATTATATGATTATATAAAAAATATATTGTCCCCATTATACTAAAATTTATTTATGTGAATTTTTGACCTACACATAGACATACCTCTACCTAATTGGAAATGAACATTCAATTTCATTATACGACAATCTACTGCCTCACGAAATGATGATTGTTCATTTTTCATTACCACCAATCATGATATCCATTAAGATGGAAAATATTTTTATATATGTGATATATTACATTTAATATATTTTTATTCTTATTTATTGATTCTTAAAACACATATCTTTCAATCTTTCAATTTGGTGTAATTACGATAATTTTGTTTGAGGAAGTGTGGACTACCGCCCCCTCAAACAGATGTGATTCATTCACACACTACATTAAATGTTTTTATGATGGGATTTATTAAAAAAGATGATTTATATAACATTATAATTAATTATTAATTATATTATAAAAAAATACTTGTATTGCATTTTATTTCATTATTTCAATACCCCAAAAAATTGAAACAACATTCATGCATACATACAACTTACCATATCCATGAATGGTGTTTTGAATTTAATAATCCAATATTATATAGTTTATTATAATACACATATAATTAATATAAAATATATTTATATCATGGTTTATATTATGTTATCATGATATAAGTATAAGGACAACCAATATAACAAATTATGTCACTTGTGAAAATCGTAACGAATGTTACACAAATTGAAACCTTAACATATGATCGTTAACAAGTTTGTAATATAAGGTAATAATAAAAAAATTCATGCTGCTATATATAATAATATTATTCTATAAAATATGTATAATAAACTTATATTTATTATACGGGAATCTTGTATGACTACGAAAAGAATCAATATGCAAGGTAAGAGGATTTCATCTCACTTTTTATTCTTGTGTGTCCCATGATATGTTTTCCAATATATCCTTTTGTGATGTTTTATTAATTACCATGATAGTACTATATGTATAATATAAATAAATTTATTGGTGTTAAAATATCTTTTTTATGAAATTTCATTCCTGGGTATTATGTTTCCAAGTTAACAGACTGGTGAGAACGTTTTGTCTCAATTTCCCATCATTGAGATTCATGTGTTTTATGCACAAAAAACTCGTTTCTAGGTGTATATACATCAATGTTACATGAAATATCAATAATATCATTATTTTAGTGATAATTCAGGATTCATGTAATTTAATTTTCTTACATGGATTGTATGATCCCATGTTTCCATGTTATAAGATTTTATTGAGACATTCTCTTCGCTTTTCAAGACTGTTTATGATTACACATCCGTTGATTGAATCTTATTTCCATTTATCATGAAATTAACTACACTTATTATTATCTAGTTATTAATTATATAATCATGCAGTGGTATGATTTTTTACTCTTTGACACATATGATAATTAAGAATGTGTTTTTAAGAAAGCACAACTTTACCCTCCCTTCATTCAGAAATATATATTCCATCAAAACCATGTCTTCTAAAAAGGGGTTTCATGAATATTCTTCTCATATAATATGATAATTAAAATAAAAATATTCCCCCATTTTTGTTTACCAATGTTCTAAAAGGAATTTTCATATCACATTCTGAAATTTGAAATTTTCAATAATTTTTACTATCAAAATAGAGCTTTCTTTTAATGTTGTATGACATGTAATTATTTTTCCACCTTCAATACATAGAAGCCATATTTTAATTTATAACGAAAAATTATTTCAGAAATGATTTACAAAAATATTTTCAGCAAAAATAGTTCTCAAACACGTTTAGAATGTTCTTTTATATGTTATCAAGTATAATTGTTTTTAAAACATTTTCATGATTATTTTATAAATTTTCAAGGAAAATGTATTTCAAAATGCTTCCAAGCATTATTGATAGGTTTTAAATTTATTTTCAAGGATAATGGATTTTAAAAAAATCATCTATAATTTTTTAATTTCTATAGTATTTTCTAGGAAAATAGTTTTTGAAACGTTTTCATACACTATTTATAAATTTCCAATTTATCTTCAAAGAAATTATTTTTAAAATGTAATCATTTTTTTTAAAATTTAAAAGTGTTTGCATAGATATTTTTTAAATTTTTTGTAACATATTTTATATGTTTTCAAAGAATATGTTTTTAAAATGATTTCAAGTCTTCATTATTTGTTTTACTCATATTTTCAATGAAAATGATTATCAAATGGTTTCTGTATTAAAAATCCCATTTTAGTGAAGAAAAGATATTTTCCTCAAGAATTTTCTTAATGATATTTCAAACATATTTTCTATATAAAATGAATTTCGTTGATGATAATCATATCCTCTAGTTAATGAAATTATGTTTATATTCATGTTCTTTTTGTGAATGAGTTATTATTAATGTCATTTTTTTTCTGAAACCTATTTCGATTTCAGAAGTTTTATGTTTTAAAATACCTTTCTCTTTTGTGGGTTACATGTTTATGAAATCATATTCTATTTAATGAGTTATTATTTTAATTTAGTGATTATTAAATTTGTATCCTTCCATAGGTTATTATATGATTTCATTTTTATGATACCCATTTAATTTCATGGTTTAAGACATGATTGTTTATGATTTTCTGTCACATGTATGTCTAATATCATTATGAGATGGGTGGATCATATATCTCCTTTCAATGCATTGGGAAATGTTTTATATTTCATTACATAGACAAATATTGTATTTGGAGTAACACATGACTAGAAAGATGGACATGGGAGTGAACCTTGACTATCAATATGGTATAACGAGTGAGCTCATTTTTCTTAGACGGTGATGGGAGTGAACCATGACTACATAGACGGTATGCGGAGTAAACTCATTGTAGTATGATTTCCATGAGAGTGAACAATGAATACTAAGATGATATGTGGAGTGAAACCATAATACCAATATAGTCTCTGTAGTTATTCCATGGAAAGTACAGAAATCATATTATATGCTTATGTATTTTCTAAAATTCCATATTTTAGTCCTTTGTTAAGATTTCATGGATTATGTTCAACATATCCTTATTATTCATGTATTATGAACATCTAATGTATATTAAGATATATAATATGTTGGGTATGACCATAATTTTTTTCAAAGTTACATACCTTTTTTTTTCATTTTATGCTTTCTCATTTCATTTATTAACCCTTATTGAGAATCTGATCTCAAATTTTTTTTATTTTTTCCTTTATAGAAGTTATGAAGAATGGTTTCAGTTAGAAGTACTAAAAGTGTATATCATTATGTGAGATTTTGAGTATCATCCAATGGGATACAAGATCTTGGTTCTATGTTTCCAAATACACTAAACAATTATAGTCTAAGGTCATGTAGTTTTGTTAGGTACTAAATATCCATAAAAATTTATTTAATATCAATGTATGTCAATAGTGGTTCACTATAGTTGTTATCAATGGAATGGTTTAGTCATACTTTGGAAACTAAGGTGATAAAACATTAGTGAGATCCCAATTAATATATTTATGAATATTTCTATGGATACCTCTATAAATATGATTAAGGATGTGTTAATGTATATGAAAATGTCCTGGAATTTTGTTGAAGGATAGAGTGAATGGTTTTAATGAAATACATATCTATATGGATAAAAAATTTGATATGGCTCTGACACAGATGTACCTAATTGTAACAACACCAACAAGATGATTGTGACCTAATTGAGTAATCTAGTATACAGCAACGAGACTTACAGTACACTTAATATGACACTCCTTGGGGATAAGCTTTGGAAATTCTTAAACACTTCATGAACCATCATGAAGGTTATTAATATAAGTGGGAAATGAATAACCTAATGTGAAACTAGGGTATCATAGATAATAGGATGTGTTATGATTTACATATCCTATTATTAATTATTTTCATGAATATATTTTTTTCTACAAAGATAAGTAATGCACACACTAAGCTTCTGGTTTTATCCAATGGTACGAATGAGATTAAAGACGAATGTGATGGAAGTATTGTTGCTGAAAAGCCAAGTAGTATTATCAATGGAGTGAGATATGTTTTGATCCTACATAATTAGTTTTCACATAACATGATTAACAACTAATACCTAATCAAACTCTCAGACTCACCAAGGAAGATAAAGAAGGAGTTCTCATAGAGTTTGGGTAATGGAGACCATGGAGGAAAAAGATTATCTTTCCATTGTGTTATGAATGTGATAGAATCACCAAAGTGAATGTTTTATAGGAACAAGAAGATGTTTTTATTATTGCAAAGGACACAAATCACATGACTGCAAGGAAAATATAAAGAGTTTTCTTAATGAAATGGATAAAAATGTTGGTCCCCCTAAATAATCACCCAATGTTATGAGGGTCAAGTGTGGTGTAAATTTTCATTATCGAACATAGTGTCCCAAGAGTAAATCACCAAAAATGGATCATAAAGGTTGTAAAAGTAATGGTTACATTGTTCACGACTAATACACTATAAATGACATGTGAAAGTGGAGAGGTATTATGTTTAAGTAGCCATGTCAATAGATTAAGGATGAAAAATTTTAGTTTTTATGTATTTTGATTCAATAAATTTGTTATATGAAAGTTGAAATATATTTGGAATCACCAGTTTATGTTTTTCTATGAGGATTTATAAAAGCACGTTGAATGGTTCTTATGGTATATAAAGGTGATATATTTTTAAGGTTTCGTCCAGGAAAAACTCATTATTAATTGAAAATTAACAATTAATATGTACCTTATGTTATGATAATTTTGTCTGGATAATGATAAGTGTGATATTAAAAATTTATGTGGACAGTCCTAATTATATAGGAACTAATTAATTACTTCTTGAAAAAAGGTTTTTTCAATCATGGATGAATTTTATGAATTCATGGATTTTGATAATATATCCAAAAAATCATCTGAATAAGGAAGTACGCATGTTTTTCAAACAGATTTATTGTAATTTAGGTTATTAACATGTTTTAAGAGAATATATGATGAGGGTATTCACATGGTTGAATGTGACAATAAAGAGATACATTTTTTATATGGTGGGCCAATGTTAATCAAATTTCCAGAAATTCATTCCAATGATTTGAATTTTCATATTTTTAATTGATTATAATGTTAACCATACATGGAATTTTTACGTTAAACATCATGATAATGTAAGTATGTTTAAAGTGTTATCTCTCCATATAAGTATTTATTCATATTGTATTCCCTATTAAAAATTGTTTTTGTTGATGAAAACTTATGAAAAATGGGATGAAATATCACAAATCTGATGATTTGTTATTACTTTAGTAATGAAGAATTCACCTTTCATCGAAGATAAAGAGATGAAGTGGATCATGGAAGAATTTTTTTGGGTTTTCCTGAAGTCATTAATGTATATATTTTCATCAAAATTCATTAAAATTGGGAAAAGGTATCTTGAAAAAAAATTCCAATTACCTTCATTTTTGATGAATCATAAGGTCACTTAGGTCATCACAGATATAGGGATTTCTCATAGTTAACTATCTATCGACCTTATTCTCAATCAATCTCCACCCGAACATGATAGATATATTTTTATTTCGTGCCCATGTTTTCACTTCCAACTTATGTTATCTATTATGTAAACCAAGTTATATGTTACAGTGGGTAACTGTTATTTTCCCAACATTATATTTTAAGGGATGATTTGGTATTCCTTTTTTATGATGTAGGTTTCTTGAAATGAAGAATTAATGTATTTAACCATTTGTAACCTAGATGTATTTCAAGGGATAAATTAATTTTAGGATGGTAAAATTTAACGTCCATTAATTTTTTGAAATATTTTTTTTGAATTAATTTTTCATTTTTATATTTTTCATTTCACATTACACTAGAAAGAGTTCATTATGTATGTATATATATATATATTAAAAAACTAAATAAAATATTATATTTACATGAAATTCTGAATTTTCATACACTAAATGCAATAATGACTTATCTTGCACTAAAATTAATACAAACTTCGATTGCACTACCCACAACACCAACTTAGCATACGTTTCACACAACACCGATGTTTATACAAAACATCATTTTAGTGTAACATTTTTTTTAAATTGAGATAATTATAACCTAGATATTTAACAATGAAATATGAATATTAATGACTAAATTTTAAATATTATTTATAATTTTTCATAGAGATAAAGATAGTGATAATGAAAGATATACTTATTGGTAAAACCCTTCTCTATTTACAAATACCTTTTTTTCAAATGAACCAAATTTAAGAATAAAATTAATTTTAGAAAAATATTGAAATGGATTTTTTAAAAATTATCATCATTTTTTATATTAGACTTATGATGTTATCTCAGAGTTAATTTTTGAGTTTTTTTGAGAAACATTATTTTTTGATGAATAGTAAAAAATACTGTGTTTTTCTTAATAAATAAATTTTTATTTAAATAATTATTAATGTGAAATTATAAAATAATTTTTTTAGTGTCATAATAGATCAATTTTGAATTTATTAATACAATTTATGTTAATAGAATCAATTTCACATTGAAATTTATTATAAAAACATTATAAACCTTTGAATATCCTTTTTTCATTAATGACCAGTAATTTCACCTTGAGAATAGGGTTATAATTATTCTTAACAATAATTAATATATTTAAAAAATACATATAATTTCCAATATATTAAAAATATACTATGAAAAATCCTTACCTTCCTCCTATAATTCTACCAATATAGAAGGAAATCTATGGGAACCTTTTTTCACAATCCAATAGGAGTTACCTGATTAAGAAGCAACATATTCTTTCATGTCCTTCATTTTATTTTTAATTCTCCACCTATCCAAATATATTTATTCTATGATTACAAAAAAATATTATCCCAGATATACTATAATTTTTTTTGTGTAAATGTTTTGACCTAAACATACATACACATCCATCTAATGGATAACAGACTTACTTTTGCTGTGTACGACAAATTACTGCCTCATAAAATGATGATTGTTAATTTTTCCATTACCACCTACTAGGGTGGAAATTATTATAGAGAAAATGTTTATGTATATAATATTTTCTATTTATTATTCCTTTACGCCTTTTTAATCCTTTTTAGAAGACATTTATTTTTTTACTTTTTAATTTGCGTAATTATGATAATTTCATTTGACTAGTGTGGACAAGCGCCCCTCAATGCGATAGGATTCCTTTACACAATATGTGGAATGTATTAAGGATGGGTTGGTAAAATTATATGATATATAGATATTGTTATAATTTTAATGTTATTATATTATATACATATAAATATTAGTCATTTTCTTTCTTTCTTTCAATATAACAATAAAAACCAAAACAATATTCATGCGTATGTACAATGAACCATCATAATGAATGGTGTAATCCATTACATGATACTATATTATATATATTTTTATAATAAACATATACTAGATATAAACAATATTTATACCGAGGTATACATTATGGAATAATGATACATGTATGTGGACAAATGATATAACATATTAAGACACATGCGAATAAATAAGTGAATATTACCCTAAGTGAAACCTCAACATATGATTGTCAAGAAACGGATAATATAAGATCATAATCAAACAATATATAGTATTTCATATAATAATATATTTTGTAAGGGATTTATAATAAACATAAATTTATTATATAGATATATTGTATGAGTATGAAGAGAGTCAAGAAGAAAGGTTAGAGGTTTTCATCCCACTTTTTATTCTCGTGAGATAAATTCTATGTTTTCCACTCTTCCCTTTTGTGTGGTGTAAGTACCGAGCATGATTTTATTCTATATATATTGTATATAAATTAATGGTTATTAAAATACATTTTTTTCTAAAATTTAATTCATGGGGTTTATGGATAAAAAGTCACTGAATCCGTAAAAAATATTTCTCTCCATTTTCCATCTTTAAGAACCATGTCTTGTTATCTACCTAAAAACTTTTTCAAGGTGTATATACATCCATTTTAAATGTTATATAATGAATATGTTTAATTTAATTATATTTTAATCTTCATTTAATTTAATTTTCTTACATGTAGACTATGATCCCAAGTTACCACGTTATAAGAGTTTTTTGAGTCAACATCATCGTGTTTTAAGATTGTTTATGTTTACACTTCATTAAATTTATTCTTATGTTCCTTATCTCAAGAAATTAGTTACTATTATTATAATCTAGTTATTCTAAAAATATTCATGTAGGGTTATCATTTTCAACACATTGGTATATATGATAGGTAAGAATATATGTTTAGGAAACCCAAACATTACCCTCTATTAGTTCGGAAATATATGTTCCCCCAAACCCATTTTCTCAAAAATGGTTTTCAAAGAATATAATACTGAAATAATATAATCATTAAAATTTATATTTACACTATTTTTCTTTTATGAATATTTTAAATAGAATTTTTTTTCTCATTCAATATAATCATATTTTATATTCTTCCTACCATGTAAAAGAAGTTTTTTTAACCTCATATGACATGTACTAGTTTATATTTGGTCAACCCTTTGAAGATACATTTTTATGTTAAAAGTTTATTTTTGATGAAAATGTTTTTAAAATTCAATTTCAAGAAAAAGAAGTTACACAAACGTTTTCAAAAATCATTTATAGGTTTTAATTAAAATGGAATTCAAAACATTTTTTATATACTTTTATAAGTATTCAAGGAAATATTAAATAAAAATGTTTTCAAGAATTATTTATTAGATTTCAATTTATTTTCAAGGAAAATGGATTTAAAAATGTTTTAAGGATTTATTTATATGTTTTAGAATTATATTGAATGAAATTTAATTTAAAAACGTTTTCAAGACCTATTAAAAAATTATCTATGTATTTTTAAATAAATGACATGGAAAGCATTTTCATGATATGTTTATAGGTTTGCATTGTATTTTTGAAGGAAATGGGTTTTAAAAAGTTTTGAATCCTATTTTATATGTTTTCATGGGAATAGGTTATAAAATTATGTCAATATTATTTATATGTTTTAATGGTATTTTCTATAAAAATTATTATCAAATAGTTTTAGGTAATAAAAATATTTTTTCAAAGAATAATGGAAATTTTCCTCTAGAAATTATTTTAAAGATATTTCAAAATTATTTTCTATACAAGATGACATCTATTTATGTTAGTCACACCCTTCTATGAAATTATCATAATATTCCATTCATATATTTTCTATGAATGGGTTATACATAATGTGATAGTTATTATGAAACCCATTTCTCTTTCATAGGTTTTATATTTACAAAATCCTTTTATATTATAAGTTATATTTTGATGAAATTAGTTTCTCTTTCATGACATATTATTTTGATGTAATGATTATGAAAATGTGTCATTCCCATGGGTTATGATATTTTTACATATTGATGATACCCATTTAAGTGAATGGGTTAATATATGATTGTTTATGATTATGTGGAACATGGATGTACGATTTCACTATTTGAGATGTGGGACCTATATTTCCCTCCAATATATTGGTTAAAGATTTTTATCTCATGAGATAGATTCTGATGGTCTTGGAAGTAAACCCTGACTACTAAGATGGTCGTGGGAGTGAACAATGACCATCGAGATGGTTTGAGGAGTGAACTCATGATACTAAGATGGCCATGGAAGTAAACCATGACATACAATATGGTATAAGGAGTGAACTCATGCTTCTAGGATAACCATTGTAGTGAAGCATGACTGTGAAGATGGTATGGGGGTGAACCCATATTACCAAAATGGTCTTGGAATCAATGCCTTTTCTATTAGGGAAATCATATTATATTCTTAGGTGTTTTCCACAATTCAATGTTTTATTTGATTGTTATGATTTAATTAATTATGTGCTTCATTTCCTTACAATTCATTTCCTACGAAAATAAAACATTATTATGATCTCATAAATGTGGGGTATGATCTAATAATTTTATCCTCATGTTCCATATAATTACTTTAATGTTATGCTAATAATTTTCCTTTCATTACCTTTATTGATCATCTGAGCTCACCCATTTCAAATATTTCTTTTACCAGGTTATGAAGAATGGTTTTTGCGAGAAGTATTAAAGTTGGAGATATTTATAGGAGATGTTTAAGATCTTCCACTAGGATTGAATATTTTGTTTCCATGTTTACAAAGACACAAAACTATTACAGTCCTTGGGTATGTATTTTTGAAATGTACTGAATATTCATATAAAATTATATAATATCCTTGTATTTAAATCCTAGAGTTCTATTGGGTTTTTAAAAGAACTATTTTTCTTGTAAGGTATACATTTATTAAAATTTATTTTTACCATACCTAGGAATTTAATTTTGTAAAATTTTATTCACACGTAGATTAATAATATTAAAAATATTTAAAAAAACCATTTCATTTTTTATTAACAAATTGAATATAAAAGTAAAACAAAATCACCACATTAATGGTTTATATTTTTAACATGGGGTGAAATTCAATGTTAATCTTACATATATAACAAAAAAATGTTTAGAATTGATTGGATGAGAGTATTGTTAAATTTTTCTATCTTATAATTGATATATATATTATTGTTTCCACTTTCCATGTTTCTGACATCAATTTTTTATATTAGGACTTTAATATTACAAAAATTATACTCTTATCGCTTGTAAAAGGTTCCCGCTTAACCTCCTTATGTCCGAAATTGAAATTTAAATCCCTATAATTAATATACCATAATTTCACTATTAATAACCCCTACCATTTTCTGTATATTTTTAACCCCATAAGATTTCTTAAACCTCTCATTTCTAAGAGGTGCATCAAGAGGATATATAAGATCTCGATGTAAGTGATACATTCTTAATGACAATTCTTCTATGTATTCTCTATAGAATTTTTTTAATTTAATTTATCACCATAGAAATAACAATTTTTAAAATACTAATATCCATTAAATATTATTTTATCAAAAGAGTTTCAACGAATCCCTACCCTTATCAGGCCATGCCCCAAATAATTAATAATGATGATTCCTCATATCCCATTAGTGGTGGGGTGGGTTATTGTCTTGTCTTTCCTCCATCAGCTCCATAGAAGCTCCAATTTAACCCTTTCTATAGCCATAGTTTCCTACCCAATTAATCTACTATTTTACTATGCTCAGAGGAACCAGATCTTCATTTTGGTGATCCTCTGCTCTCGATTAGTACATTGGAGTTCATTAAAGCCTTGACACTATTGGATATGACCCTTGTGACTCATTTGAGTCCTCTAAAACCTTATATGGATGAAATTTACATGTTTTTTGTAATTTTGGGTTACAATGTTGATCATTTGTCGATATCCTCTATTGGAACCACTTCATTGTTCTCTATGCCTCAAAATATTATCTAATATTCACATACTCTATGGCTCCTCAATATGGCTACAGATGAAAGTTCATTATCATTCAATGGTCTTATAATCATTACATGAATTGACATACATCCTTTATTAAGACTAAGGAATGTTTCCCACATCTTTACATTCCATTTCATAATACATAACTAATTAATTTGTAAGGAAAACAGGTGGGATGATTCCTATGTTTCGTCAGTTGAAAATAATCAGTGAGACTTACAATTAATATAAATATTTGTATTGAAGTGGATGTATAAAAGCCACTTATTGAGAGGGTATAAATCATGGTTGGATAATAGTTCATATGTAAGAAATCAGATTTCTATGATTCATGGGATTATTACTACTCACTCAACAGTCATTTGGGCCACTTGTCCATTCACTATCATTATGATGTCAGGCATTGGGGAATTGATCTGAAATTGGGTATGGATACTTGTTCGGTCAATGAAGTGGAGAAAGATGGATGCAGTGGAACTAGTTTGAATTATCTCACATATAATGACACTAGAGGTAAGGATGATGTTTTTCTTGCCATGACTGTGCATGGAAATGCTCTAACTGAGGGTTATGAGTTGATAGATCATGCTAGAACTTCTTGTCCGGATACATATCATCTATCTTTGAGTGGAGATTCTCATTGAATAAAAAATAAATAAAAGTATCTAATATGTGATCCAATATTTAGTGATATATTTGGATATATGAGACATGATCTAGAAGTTTCTTAAGCATGCAGTGAGAAAACTATTGGGGATGATGCTGATGCACCTAATGGGAGGGAATCCAAGTTGATTGTGTTTTAATTAGAGGGGAAGGATCTCCTCATGGTGTTTATTTAGACACACATCATGGTTCACTCCATCATTTGAAAAATGATAGAATGGATGGGGGTTCTTCTTATGGTCTTATTTTGGGGGACACCAAGACACAACCCCAATTTATGGGCAGAGGCTTTATATAGATGTGTGGTAATTCTACATCATAGTAGAATTAAACTGATATGGATTTCAATCCAAGTGAACATCGAAACAATCATTAAGAAAATATACAAGAACAATAAAAATACTTATCATTGCCTCATAAATGCGGAGATTCAACTGATGATAAAATGGATATATATAGTAGCTTCATTAATGTCTTTGGTGGTGGTAAAGCCTCCTTTAAGGACAATGTAACTCATGGAAAGGCTGATATTTGGGAAAATGCCTCAACTCCACTAAAATGAAATCCAATACGGGATTATTACAACATGTCATGAAACATTAATATCATATCCTAATTTAAGGTTTCATGTTGAGATATGGATGATATTCTCAAGATCTTTGATCCAGGTACCTCTCAATATGAATTAGAAAAATAATATGAGTCTGTGTATGGGAAGGAATTATCATATTTTGATATTTAATCTTATTTATTCTTGATGTGGGCTGGCATTATGCTCCATCCCATTATTCTGTTAACTTTTTTTCCTTCTCTTAATAACTGGTCATAAGATTTTGCTTCTCATTATATATTCTTGGTATATTATCGATAAATAAATATATATTGTTAGACAATATATAGATATTAGTATTTGAAAAAAAATTCATACTAGTTGTCTCAAAAAATGGTTAAGAAAACATCTATACTAGTAATAATATTATATAATTATTTATTTTAGATATTTTCATAATAACAATGTTAAAATATTAAACTATTTATTTAATGATTGATTTAATAATTTTTTTATTGAATAATCAATAATTAGAGAAATTATTAATAATTACATCAGAACCATGAAAATAAGTTATCTGAAATTGATATAGGAATATATAAATATATAAAAAATTATTAGATTATCTTAAATTTATGATGTTTAGTAATAAATGAATAATAATCAATGACTCGATCCTTTAAACCAAAACATATATTGGAAATCAAATACTAAACACATGAATGATACATTATTATATAAAAAATATATTTTAGAAATAAGGAATTATAAATGGATGTTATAATTTAATATAACCACGAATAAGTCTCTTATTCAAGTTGATATTAAATCCATAATAATTATATAAGGACATTGGAGTTTTTATAAGTAAATAATATACTACAATAAGGGTTTTCAATCTAAATTAATCATAATTGAGACATGTTTTATATCATGAACCAATTTTCATTTATATGGATTATATGATTTTAACATCCCAAGAAAATAAAGAATATGATATTTTAAAATTTATTAATATTTATGAATTATATATTAATTTTACTTTAATTGGGATACTACGTTCAATGGTGTACCCGACACACATTAACAGGTTTCTACGAAATATCATGTTGCACAGAATGCTGAGTCATACTAAAAAATATATAATAATATAATGTTATTTTAAACGGTAGTTAATGCCTTGTCTTTGTATTGAAGGGAATGAACAAAAAATAATAAAATATAATTATAGATGTTTTTTATATGTAATTATATATAACCAATAAATTTTAGAGGCCTAAAATAAGAATGAATCTGATTTTAAAGCATGGAAAACGTTAATATTTTTAAATTTTTTTACCAACTTTTGATGGAGAAAACCATTTAATTAAATTTTTTTAACTATTAAATATTCCATTTGACAAAATAAAATTCTTCTTTAGATGACTGACATCAATATTATCTTTGGGTGATTTTTATTTTTATTTTTATGAAAACTATTAATCTTTGATGAATTGTGACAAGCTCTGCATAATAGTTAAAAACCAACATTTTCATTCAAATGAATTTTTACCACTTTTTTGAATTGAATATTTAAAAATACAACATACATGGTTTTCTTTATTAAGTAAAATGTGGTTCAATATAATGAAAATAATTTTTGTTGAATTGTAACTTTTGATTTTTGTTTTCTACAGTTAAAGCTAAATATGATATATAAAGGTAAAAAGAATATTATAATAATATAAAATTATCATAACACATATTTTAATCTTATTGGATGAGAAATTGATGACTTATACAATCCTTGGGTGAGAATTTTGTTCTTTGAAAGACAATATGGTATGATAATGACATGAACAACTTTTATTTTAAAGTAAAAATTAAAATAGCATAAACATCAATCCTTTTACAAAAATAGTTTTTATATGAGTTTATTTAAGCAATATCATAATCTATAAATATTCATTGGAAAGATAAAGATATTTATTGCATCATGGTATTTTATTTATAATTTTTATACCTTAAATAAATAAATTTATTTATGACACAATGGTGATGCAGTAATTGATTCATTAAAAAAAGATTCAAATAAATGATATTATAAATATTAAAATAAATTTATTTTTAATACATCCTATTACATACAAGAATTTTAGGTAAAATAAAGAAATTTTATCTTTTAATTATTAAAGGGTTTTCGAAAGAATAAAGTTATTATAGATTTTTTAAAATTCATGACATGAATAATTTGTATATTGACACAAATGAGATTTTAAAATAATTAATATTTTATTAAATGATAAAATATTCCTAAAACTCTAATAATCATCCAAATCAAAAATTTGATGTAAAAAATTTCATTAAGGATCCATTTTGGGTCGGTCTTCATTTTATTGTAAGTATATTAACCATATCGTATGAATATATAAGAGGTCATCATAAATGTTAAATAAGTTAACAAAGGATTAAACAAAAATGATAATGATTAAAAAAGATCTATAAAACTATCCAATTATTAATTTATGATCTAATTTAGACTTATATTCACCTTATCTTTGAATTAATTATGTTTTGGACCTTTTGAAACTGAATCTCATTTTAAAATAAAGTAGTACTTTCAAGCAATCCTAAAGAGTCCCTCCCCCCCTTATAAAAATCCATCACCTCTAGCCCTTACACAAACCTATCAATTCCCCTTGGATCATCATAACTCTTCCCAAATAAACTCCCAACATCCATCTCTTCCACCTAAAAGACTTATCTTAAGTACACGGAACTTCATGAAAGTCTTTTTGTTCAAACCAAAGGGTGTTACCCAATTTAAAGGTAATGTCTTCTCTCAAGTTATTTTCTTTTAATTTCCTTATAAAACCCGTTAAACACTCATTATTCCATTATTTTATAATAACACCAGTATCCTACATATACATGGATGTTTTTATAAGAAGTATTCTATCTACACCTCCACACACCTCTATCTAATCAATACAAACATACTATTATAGTAGATAGTGAACTACTGCCTCATGAAACAATGATTGTTCAATTATGTTGTACAGCTTCGTATGGTGGTCATTAAGATGGAACTATATTTATATGTGATATTTAATGTATTTATATTGTCTCAAGGAATATGTATTTTTCATTTATAGTATACATTTATGGTTTCCATAATGGATAAATATAATAATTTCATTTGAGGAAGTGCGGACTACCACCCCTTGAAAGTGATATTACTCGTTCATTCCATATGTGGAACATATAAAGGATAGAGTTACTGAAATTATATATGTTATTATAATGGAATTATAATACACCTATTTATCATTATATTTTCATTCCATTAAATATAAAATAGAAATGAAAGTAGTGTTCTTGTGTACATATGGATTACCGTATCCAGGAACGGTGCATTTCATTTCTTCTCTCCAAATGGAATGTAACATTATATATATATATAGGATATATATAGTATATAAGATATTTAAATCATGAATTTTATTCTGGAGATAATGTAATTTTGACCACATGGACAACTTTTAATTATAATAAGTGCACTTTTGACACATGTACCAAATATTGAAAAAATCACAATTATTAACATAAATGATTATGTAATGTATATAATGTGGTAATAAGTAATAAAAAATGAATATTAACCATGAAAAGGTTATTAAGAAATTTTAAATTTACTATAATTTGTTATTCATGATATTAAAGATGGAACAAGTCATTTGAGACACGAGGTAGGAGACATCATCTCAAACTTCTATCATTGAGGAATAGTTTGATTTTTAAACAACTTTTTTTTATAATATGTATAAAACCCATTTAATTTTAATTTCATTCAAAGGTAATATTTTCTCTATGAATAATTTTACTAAACAACAATTTTTTTTTTTAACATACACGGTGAAAACGACCTTTCCACTTCTTCCAGTGTTATTTGATATTTGGATTCCTT
Organism: Viscum album; assembly: GCA_963277665.1. NCBI lineage: Eukaryota > Viridiplantae > Streptophyta > Magnoliopsida > Santalales > Viscaceae > Viscum > Viscum album. Next base: position 1,839,485,781 of record OY728161.1, read on the forward strand.
AACAATCCGTAATGTTTTTAAAAGGAAAATGAAAACCATATAATCTTTTTTACATATTTTGGTATTTAAAATGGTTTTACGAATAGATTTATTGTATAAATATATTGAAATGTTATATTGTGATTGCAATGTGCAAATTTTATTTTTCCATTATTCTTATTCATGTGTTATGATTATTTTATGGTTTTTGGGCATTTGTTTTCGTATAAGGGAGTTTCCATGATAAAGATAGGGCTGGTGATCCCAAGATATCTCTCCAATGTAATGGGTAACATGGAAGAGGAACTTCTGAATGTTTCACCTAAGATATTTAGGGAATATATTTTGATGGGTATTCCAAATTTTACATCATACGTTGTTGTGAAAGATACAATGTAAGTATGTCATTGATGCCAAAAGTTACCTTTATGTTTTCTGATTATTATGTGTTATTCATCAATATTATGATTTCATGATGAATGTTAAATAGATTTTGTTTTGTATGTAATGATGTATTTTGATTCTTTATTTGATGACCCTTACTGAGATTTTTAATCTCATCCCATGTTTTTGAAATGTTTTTAATAGGATATACAACCGGGTAAGAGAAAGGAAGAATTCATGAATATTTATATCCAGAAAAGAATTCTGATTTTATTTCAAGAGTTTTTATTTTATTAAAAAATAGATAATGAGTAGAATTGTATACTTTTCAATATTTGAGATGTAATGTAACATTTATGGAATATTTCTATAAAACTCTAAACATGAAAATATCATCAATGGGAATTATTTACTAAATTCACTATTATGTAATGTTTAAGGCTTGGGCCTTATAGTTGGTATCATAGGCAGATTTAGACATATTTAGGAGTTAGGATATTGGTAAATTAATATCCATAAATTAATTTATAATAATATTGAAATGATATAGAATTTATAGATTACCATTTTGCTTCGCCTAAGATATTTCTATATTCATAATGGTTTTCCACATAGGAAATTGGGAATCTATGAGTGGACAACATCAAGATGAAAACAACCTTCCAAATCAGCAACTTGAGATGATTGGAAATAGAATTGAACAATTTTTTATAGTGATGGAACATTTGACTCATGCTATAAATGGTGGTGGTATCTATGCACGAGCCACAAATGAACATGTCAGTAGAGAAGCATTTCATGAGGGAGCATCCCCCATCATTTAGAGGATAATCTGACCCTGTTCTTGCTGAACGATGTATTAAAGTACTAGAGAATATTTTTAATGTCATGGGGTGTTCAAAACATAAAAAGGATAGTCTTTTTGTATACCGTTTTGAAGGATAAGTTGATCAGTGGTGGTTCATGATGAAAAATATCAGGGATAGTGAGTATATGGATGATCATGATTGGGATGAATTCAATGTATTGTTTCTTGAGATATATTTTCCTAATGTGGTTCGTTTTAGAATGGAAAAATAATTCATAGAACTGAGGTAGGAGGATTACTCAGTGGATTCTTTTGAAGAAAGATTCACTTGACATGAATGTTATATTTCAAATTTTTTATGAGATCTTGATTGTAAAATAATGCATTTTTACTCAAGAATAAAGACAAAGTATATAAGGGATTTATCTTCTCATGAGTTCAAAAGTTCTGAAAACCTTGTTCGATTTACGAAGAAGGTGTAAATGTAGATTGTTGAAGATAATGTGTTCTTTGATAAACAACAAAATAAGAGGATGAGGTGGGAGACCAAAGGTATAAACTCTTAAGAAATGTTGGATGGTAAGAAACATTAGTTAACACTTTGTGAAAATTATGGTAAAAAGAATTCTGGGGAATGTATTTTTAATTCTATTAAGGGATACTGATGTGGTAAAATGGGACATAAGGCTGGTAATTTCATTGAAAAATATCAGGGTAACGGTAAGACAAAATCAGATTTATTAGTAGTAAAACGATTTATGTGAAATGAAATGGGTAATTATGCAAAATGAGTTTCCAATAACGAAATCAAATGAGGACAATCATACTTAATACAATAGGAAAAGGGTGTCAAAATCCTTTACAACTACATCAGAAGATGTTGGGCTTTTGAATGAATTGGTATCAGGTACACTATTTGTTTATTCAGTTTATTCTAATATATTGTTTGATTCAGGGTCTATAAATTCATTCATTTCTGAGATGTTTTCAAGTAAATTGGTAATTCCATCTCATTATATAAATCATGAACATATTTAAAAAATATATAGAATAAATTTTGGGACAAAACGAAATTATTAGTACCTTTCTGTCCTTGTGTGAGACAAGAATCTACCTGAAATCCTTATTGTTTTTCCTCTAGTAGATTTTGATGTTATTTTAGGTGTGGATTGGATTTCCAATTATCATGATAATATTGAATGCAATGCTAATGGGGTTTGTTTTTAGAAATAATTTCAATTTGTGTATAAGAATGAAACTTTACTTTTGATAACATATCAGGAAGCTGAAATACTAGTAAAATATGGAAATGATTGTTACCTTTCAAATATTGTTGAAAACTAATGAGCTATTAATATTAATGATGTTTCAATGGTAAAAGTGTATGTTGATGTTTTTTTGGATGAGTTTCCTAGTATAAAATATGATCGAGAAGTTGAATTGACTATTGAATGAGTTCCTGATGCTATGCAAATTTAAAAAACCCTTATCGAATGGCACAAATCGAACTTTTTGAGTTAAAGTAGCAATTACAGAACTTATTTGATAAATGTTTCATTTGACCTAGAACATCACCATGGGGTGATCCAATCTAATTTGTTAAAAATAATGATGGTTCATTGAGACTTTTCATTGATTACAAAGCATTGAATAACATCATTGTTAAGAAGAAGTATAATTTTCATCATATGGATGATTTGTTTGATCAGCTCTAGGGAGCTTTGTATTTTTCAAAGATTGACCGGAAATCGAGGTACCATCAGTTGAATGTAAAGGAAGAAGTCATTCTGAATAACACGTTGCATACTAGATATGGAAATTATGAATTTTTAATGTTTCCTTTTATATTAACCAATGAACCTATTGTATCCATAGATCTTATTAATAGAATTTTTTGTATGTTTTTGGATAAGTTTGTGGTTGAGTTTATTAATGATATTTTAGTTTATTCCAAATGTAAACAGGATTATGAAATTTATTCAAGTGATGTCTTAAAAACCATATAAAATAAAACTATATGAAAAATTCATCAAGTGCTACTTTTGGTTACACAAAATTATATTCCTCATTCAAATTATTTAAAAAATGGCATAACCATTGATCATGACAAGAAAAAAGTTGTTAAAGAATAACCATGACCCACAAATATAACTGAGATCCACAGTTTTATTGGGTTTTTAGGATATTGCCAGAGGTTTGTTAAAAATTATTCATGTTAATTAATCCCGATTACTAAGTTAACTCTAAATGGTGTTGAGTTCATTTGAACAAAAGAATGTGATGATTGTTTTTTTGGTATTGAAAAATGAATGGTTAATGCTCCATTATTGGAATTGCCTTCCAGAGATGGTGAATTTGTTATCTACAATGTTTCTATGTTGGAAGGATGTGGTTGTGTCCTAATGAAGAATGATCAGGTAATTTCTAATGATTCACATCAGTAGAAACTTTATGAGTTAAATTACCCTACACATGATTTGGAATTATCTGCTGTGGGTTTTGATTTAAATTATTAAAATGAGATAGAGGGGATGCATATAATTAATCATTGATTATGATTGAAAAATAATTACCATCTAGGAAATTCAAATAAAGTGGTTGATTCTTTGGGTCAAAGAAGTAATGAGACAATAACCATTTTACATTTGGAAGAATATCCTTTGATTAATGATTTTTTGAAATTTATCATAGAATTTGTTAGTGCATGAAATTCCACTATTTTGTTTCAAGTGTTTGGGAAATCTTCTCTATCAGATAGAATTAAGAACGCATAGAAGGAAGACAGCGAGTTGGAGAAAATGGAATAGTTGGTTCAGAAGGGTATGTTGCATGATTTTACCATTTATAAATATTATATTTTTATATTTTTTTAAGAAATTATGTGTGCCTTGTGATTCAATTTTGAAGAATGAGTTTTTATTTAAAACTCATGGTTCTCCGTTTTCAGTTCATCCCGACCGTACTAAGATGTACATAGATCTTCAATAGTATTACTAGTCGGATAGAATGAAAAGAGATATAACAGACTTTAGGTTGATGTGTTTGACTTGTCAATAGGGTAAACAGAGTAGTAGTTACCGAAAGGGATTTTTCAACCTTTTCTGGATCCAGAGTGAAAATTGGGAAATGTGTCAATGGATTTCATCGTGGGACTACCAAATACTTCTCGAGGTAATAATGCAATCTGATTTATTGTTGATCGATTCACTAAATCTTCTCATTTCCTTCATATACGAGATACTCTATCTTTAGATCATCTTTCTCAGCTTTATGTTAAAGAGATAATCAGGTTTCATGGAGTTCCCCTCTCCATTTTATCTGATCATGATCCCATGTTTACTTCTAACTTTTGGAAAGGCCTTCAAAAGTCATTGGGTACTGAATTAAATTTTAGTACATTTTTTCATACACAATCAGATGGGATGTCATAATTATCAATTTAGATATTTTAAGATATGATACGAGCATTCTCAATGGATTACCAGGGAAGTTGGGACCAACATATTTCATTGGTTTAATTTTATCATAAAAATAGTTTTCATTTAAGTATACAGATTGCTCCATTAGAGGCTTTATATTGAAAGTGGTGTCGAACTCCAGATTTTTGGGATGAAGTAGGTGAAAGGAAACTAATTGGACCTGAATTGGTAGAAGATATGGAAGAAAAAGTTCAGTTAATTCATTACCACATGAGAACAACATAGAGAAGACATAAATGTTTTGGGGACAACCGGAGGAAGGATCTTTCTATCGAGGTAGGTGATCATGTCTTTCTAAATGTTTCTCCATGGAAATGTGTGATGTGTTTTTGGCATAAGTGAAAATTGAGCCTATAGTTCAATGGACCCTAAGGAATCTTGGTGAAAGTTGGATCAGTTGACTATAAGTGAATGTACCTCCACGTTTTTCCTAGATACATAATTTTTTTACGTTTTATTGTAGCGAAATTATATGCTAGATCCATCTCATGTTTTGAGTCTAATGGTTGTTCAATTTGAAGGGAACCTTTCTTATGAGGAACAACCAGTCCAAATTCAAGACCGTAGATAGAAAGTGTTACAGAATAAGTTAATTAATCTGGTAAAGGTTTTGTGAAAAAACCATATGGTTGAATAGGCAACGTGATAATCTAAAATTTCTATGATGGATAAATACCCCCACTTATTTGATAAGTGAATATAATTTCGAGGACACAATTCCCAAAAGGGGGGAAGGATGTAACATCAAATGTAAATAAAGAATATTATATTTTCATATTTATTAATATTGGTAAATTAAATTTTAATTTTACATTAAATGGGATGTTATGTTCGATGGAGTACTCAACACGCAACAATGATTTTCTCTATAATCTCATACTACACACAATGCCGAGTCATACTAAAAAAATAAAAAAATTATAATATTATTTTTAATGGTAATTAACACATAATCATTGTATTAGAATAATTGAACAGAAATAACTAAAATATGAATTTAGGTGTTTTTAATTTTTTTTACATTTATCCAATAAATTTTAAAGGGTTAAAATAATAATGAATATGATTTTAAAGCATGAAAAACTCCAATATTTTATAAAGGTTATTTTATAATCTTTTGATGGAGAACCCCAATCAAATATACATTTTATCAATTTTATATGTCCCATTAGAAAAAATAAAATTCTTCTTCAGAATTGGGACATAAAAATTAATATTGTTTGAATTTTTGGTATTTTTCTGAAAATGTTCAATTTTTGATGAATAGTGAAAAAACACTGCATAGTAGTTGATAAACCGAGTTTTTCATTTAAATGAAATTTTACACTTCTGTGATTTGAATATCAAAATTATGATATACATGATTGCCATCAGTAAGTAAAATGTGGTTAAATAGAAAGAAAATAATTTTTGGTGAATAGTATATGTTTATTTTTATTAAACCTAGTTAAAGTTAAATAGGAAAATTCAAGGTAAAAATAATATTGTAATAATATAAAATTCCCTTACCATGTATCCTGAAGTTATTTTATGATTAATGGATGACCAATACAATATTTTTTTGAGACTTTTTCTTTTGAAATCCACTTGGGTAAGATAATGACATTAATAACATTCTATTTAATGTAAATATTAAAAATATCAGAAACATGAATCTTGTTAGTAAATTTTTTTTATATGATGTTATTTAAGTGATATCTTAGACTATAAATATTTTTTTAATATAAAATGATTTAATACGTCATTGTATTTTATTTACAATTTTTAGAAAATAAATAGATAGATTTAATTATGACCAAATGGTGATGCAGTAATTTCATCATTAATAAAAGATAAAAATAAATGATATTATAAATATTGAAATAATTTTATTTCTACAACATTTTATGCCTTCAAAGAATTTTAGGGACAATAATGAATTTTTATGTTGTAATTAATGATGTTTTTTCAAAAGAATAATGTTGAAATCAAAATTTTAAATGTCGTGATATGAATAGTTAATAAATTGACATAAATGCATTTTTAAAACAATTAATATTTTATTAAATGATAAATTAATCCTAAAAATAAAAGATTCATCCAAATGACATAAATGATGTTACACATGTCATTAATTATCCATTTTGGGTCGCTTTTCATTTTATAGTAAATATATAAACCATATAGTATGAATATATAAGAGGGCATGGTAAAAGTTAAGTAAGTTAACAAGGGGTTAAACAAAATAGATAAGGATGAAATAAAATACAAAAACTATCCATTTATTATTGGATGATTTTATTTAGAATTATATTCCCCTTATCTTCGAATTAAATAAGTTTTGGACCTTTTTAAACATAAATTCATTCTTTAATAAAATAATACATTAAAACATTTCTAAAGAGCCCCTCCCCCCATATAAATAGCCACCACCTATAATCATTACTCATTCCTCTCATGCCCTATTTTCTCATCAAACCTCAGCCCAAATAAGCTCCAAAAATCCATCAATTCCACATAGAATCCTTAACTTAGGCAAAAGGCAGTTCCATAAATCCTTTTGGTTCAAACCAAAGACAGTTACCCAATTTAAAGAAAATGTCTCTCTCATGTTATTTTTGTATATTTTCCTTCTCCAACCCCATAAACTCACTTTATTACATTATTTTATAGTCATTTTTTTCTCCTCAATATAAATGGATTTTTTATGGGAGGTATTCAATCTACACATCCACACACCTCCATCTAATGGATACGAACATATTGTTTCTTTGGACGACAAACTGCTGCCTCACGAAACAATGATTTTTCAGTTATCTCTTACCACCTCTTATGGGGGACATTATAATACAACTATAATTATTTGTGATATTTATTAAATTTATATTGTCTCTATGATTCTATATTATTCATTTATTTCATATCTTTATGGTTTCCATAATGGGTAAATACGATAATTTCATGTGAGGAAGTGCGAATTACCTTCCCCTCAAAGTGATACGACTCATTCATTCCATATGTGGAACATATAAAGGATTGAGTTTTTAAATTTATATAAGATAGTATATTGGAATTATAATATACTTATGTATTATTATGTTTTTATTCCATTAAATACGGAATTGAAATAAAATTAGCGTTCATGCGTATGTACACATTTTAGTCTCCATGAACTGTGCATTTCATTTTTTTATCTTAAAATGTTATGTACTTTTATAAATACATATATATACATATATATATGAAGTATATATATGATATATATTATATCTAAATAATTAATATCATTCAAGATAAAATGGTTTTCTGACCATATGGAAAACTTGTAATTATAAGAAGTTCATTTTTGACTCAAGTACCAAATATCAACAAAACGACCATTATTAACATTAATTATTATATAATGTTTATACCATGGTAATAAGTAATATAAAAGTAATAATAAAATTTAAAATGGTTATTAATCAAGTAAAATTTAAATTTAGTTTATTAATCAATAGATTAAAGAATGAACAAGTCATGTCGGACACAAGGTAAGGGGCATCATCTCAATCTTCTTTAATTGAGGAATAGTTTGATATATACAAAACTTTAATTTATACGGTTTATAAACCCCTTTGAATTTTAATTTCATTCCCAGGGAATTTTTTATCTATGAAGTATTTTCCTAAATGACAAAAAAATGTATCTATTTAACGTACGTGGTGACAATGACCTTCCTACCACCACAATCATTATTTGATATTTAGCTTTCTTAAGAAGCCATAATGTTTGAAAAGGAAAATAAATACCATATAATATTTTTACATATTTTCTTATTGAAAATTGTTTTAATAATTTATTTATTGGTCAAATATATTGAAATATTATATTTTGATTTTAATGTTGAAATGTTGTTTTTCCTTTATGGATGTACACGTGTAATGATTATGTTATGGTTCCTGAGCATTGTTTTTTCGTATATGGGTGGTTCCATGATAAACCTAATGAAAGTGATCTCGAGATAGATCTACAATACATCGGACAATGTTATGGAGGTAATCATTAATGTTTATCAAAATAGTTTAGGGAATATACTATGATGGGTATTCCAAATGTATCTCCCTACGTAACTATACAAGCTACAATGTAAGTATGTTTTGGATGATACAAGTTACATTTATGATTTATGATTACTAGGTGTTATTCATAAATATTATTATTTCATGAGGTATTTTAACAAGATTATGTTTTGTATGTAATGATTGAATAATGTTTTATTTATTAATTTTATAATCCTTACTGAGCTTTTTATGCTCATCCCAAGTTTTTGAAATGTTTTTCACAGGATATAAGGAAAGGTAAGAGAAAAGAATAATTCAAAAAGATTTATATCAAGAAAATAATAATTATTCTCTTTTAATAGATTTAATTTTATGAAAATAATTTATAACTAGTATAAGTGTCTACTTTGTAATATTTTAGAAGTAATGTAATAGTTATGAATTAATTTTCTAAATCACTAAACTAGAAATGATCCTCATTGTGAATTATTAACTTAATTCATGATTATGTAATGTTTATGGTTGGGGCCTTATAATGATAACTATATTACATATTACACTATATATTCATTTAATATAAAGGTATTTTATATTAATTCTATATTTTATTGTTTCTTTGAGGTCGTGATTTTAAATGATATAAACTGTTTTATTTTAAATCATTAAATTTATATTTATGAATTAATTTACTATAATATTATCCCACTATATAGATACCATTTATACTATTTAAATAATTTTATTCTATATATTTACATTCTTATTAATCTCATAAAAAATAAAATTTAAATTTCATTAAAATAATTAAAATATATTACTTTTAACATTTTATAAAGGGTTTTTATTATCCATATAATTCTATAAAAATAATGTTTTTTAATGATGACAACCAGATTATACTTCACTATTATTAGTTTTTTAATGATTATTGAGAATAATTTTACATGTTTAATTATTTTATCCTATAAAATATTATTCCAATAGTACAATGAAATTTTAATTATTTAAATGTTATCAAAATGAGTGGATATTTCACCCCGTTTTTTAAATGCATATTTCTAATGATTTTAGAAAACTATTTTTTATTTATCTTAAAATACTTGAATTATTATCAGGCTCACTAATTATATTCTATAGAGACACCATCCACCTTATAAATATTGATTCCAATTATTGACCAATTAAAGAAGTATTAATGAAGCCCATTTCATTTTCTTATGTAAAATAACAAAATAAGGAATTATGAAGGCTTACATATTCTTAGGGAAAAAATATATCATATATATGGTTATGTGTGTGATGCATTTTTATTTTATTCCCAAAATATTTTTTATGCCTTATTACTCATGGTTATTTTATATTGTTTTTTCATTACTATTTCCTTGTACGTATTTTATCTATTGATGTTATTTGAGATTTTTTATTTCATTTTTTTGAAACACTTATGATTCCATGATAATTTTTATAAGTTGTTTGTTTTACCCATATATCTCATTGAATTTTTATTAGGAAAAATAATGGACCATATTTTAAAACATAATATAAATTAAAAATTCCAATTTTTAGAATGATATGTGTTCCATGAAATATAATTTATGACCCATTTTCCATAAACTCTTCACATAAAAATGCAGAAAAAAATTATAGAGACGAAATAAAAGTATAATTAATACATTTAAAAACTATGAAGAAAACAGTCACGATATTCACATAATATATATCCATTCTTTTTTCTGAAACTAAATACACGACTGATTTATTATTTAGTAGGAAAAACTATTGGTTTTGCATTTCATTATCTTTAACATATATGAACTAGAAAATAGAAATTGTTTTTTCCCGTAATACCAAAATCAAAATTTGAGACTCTCACTATTCTCATGGATCTTATGATTATAAAGGAAAGATATACTATCATAGAAACTCAAATTAAAGTACACATAGATGGAATTAAAATCAAATACCAACATGAAGAAAATGTTCTAAGGAAAACCAAGGAAATTTATTTAAAGGGACCTAAATGTGAATCATGTGTGTATTTATTTTCCATCATTATCAAGAGTGTCGAATAGTAATGATGAGGTAGGTTAGTGGAAATGTGGAAAATAATGACACAACAAATGCACCATCTACACATTAATTATTAAAATGAATGGATTAATGGAAATAATAAAATAAAATAAAATATCAAAGGGTTATAGAGCATAAGAGATATTGATAACAATAATGAACATGGAAATAAGGATGCACCTAATAATTCACTACATTTGAAGTGGATCATGCTAATTATGTTGTGAATGATACCCTTTCCCTCTTATATAAATATTAGTCTTTTATTTTGGTTATAATCATTTATTTTTAACACGAATGTTTTATTAAATTATTTATTTACCACAAAGACATTATAAATTAAAATATATGTGAAAACAATAAGGGATCATTAATTATATCAAATTTTTAAAACCGTTCTATAATCATGTTTTATTTGGTGAGAATTCCAAAAAATATATTTATTCCTCCGTTTTTGGTATTAAATATAATATTAGGCATGAATTAACACTCCAAATGTATATCATATAAATTATAGAAATTCCGAAGTCTTATTTTATATCAAAAATCATCCCATTATTGTATATTTATGAAAACATTATTATGAAAAAATGATATGATTGTATTTTTTCTAAATGGGTCTTAATACATAAGAATGATAGAAAATTGTCCGAAATGTTTGAGGAGAATCTCACCATTTTTTACATTAAATTTATATAGTATTATGGTAATTTTTTCCGTAATAATATCCTTCGTATTAATCTTATATTTGAGGTTGGGTTTTCCATTTAACTAATATAAGGTTCTATGACTATATATAAGATTCATAATCAGAATTTTCTAATATAATTTCAATAATTATATTAACAACTTAGGTAGAATCTTTATAATGTTTTATATTAATAAATTCTTCACTATGTGTTGAACTAATCCTATATTTCAAAAATAAGGATAGATAAATGGTACATTTCAACAGTTATCATATAAAATAAAAAAATATCGATCAAGAATAATTATCCCCCACCAAATATTAATGGCATTTCTCATAATCTCACAGGGGATCAATACTTATTCAAAATTGATATATGATATGAATATAATCAATTGAGGGTCAAAGGGGGTGATATATATAAAATAACCTTTATCCATATGTATTTAAACTAAGAATTCAATATAATGCATTATGGACAAACAAATTCCCCTATAATCATCATTGATATGATGAATGAAGTCCGTGGAAACTATTTTTATAAATTTAATTTTTTTATTTATTATATTAATATTAATTATATGAATGGTGATGATTATGAATATCATTTGGGGATTTTATTGAAGATCTCAAGAATTAAGAAACTCTATGCCAAATTTCAAAGGATTGAATTATGCTTGTAGAAAGAATTAGTCTTGGTTTATGTAATCATAAGAGAGATAATATAAATATAAATATATATATAAAATTAATTGATAAAGATTAATGAACAATTAATCATAATGAACATCTTAAATGAGATCCAATATTTATTTTTCATTATCTATATATAGTTGATACGTTTTTAGAAATTTCACGCAATTATACATTCTTTTAACCATGATAATAATGGAAAAAATAAAAATTCATACGGATAGAATAATGCGAGGAAAACATTGATGAGATTAATATTATGATGGTTTGTTTACCTATATTTATAATACAAAGTAGTGTGAAAGTGTCTTTAGTATACAATGAATATATAAATGAAATCTTTGGATGAATTATAATGAAAACTGTTAGTTTTATTTCATATTCTACAATCCAATGGATGTTATATGGGAAAAATTACCTACAACACGATTTAAAGCTAGAAATAGTTATAATAGAATTAAATATTCAGTATAAATATTAATTGTTAAAAGGTGGTAAATATACTGGTGAAAGGAGCATACTGTATATATTCCAGAAAAAGTATTTTAACATCCCACAAAAGAGATGTTTGAAAATTATATAATATTTTTATTTCCTAATACATTATAATAAAGATATGAAAAAAGGTGGAAAATGTTTTATACAGAAATGATATGACAACCCAATACATGATGTGGATTGAAAAGGGAAAAATATAAATTTATATTTGGAGGATGTATAAAGAAATCATAAAGGATGGAAAAAAGGATTCATATCCCAAATAATATCTCATCCATCCATCTATATAATCATTTGGGAGGCTTATAAGGGTTCTATGGTGTTACATGAGATGTTACAAAATATCTAGAGGTCTATCTATAAAAATATTGAATTATAAGGTTTAGAACATGGATATATCACCTATAATATTGATTGTAACTGATGGAACTTATAGTTGATTAAAAAAACTCATCATTCATTATCCAGACAATATGGATGAATATATATCGATATATTGAGAAACACTTTTAGTGGGACAATAAGAAGATGGAAATTGAAAACTATGTGTCTATCTCATTGGCATATCAATATATAAAGGGATAATTATGGATATATAAGTGTGTAATGAATCTAATTCCTATTAATGTATGAAATTAAGGAAACTTACTATGGATTTTTTCATTGAACAACATTAGAAACAAAATAAGAATAATTCCATGTAGTTAATAATGGTTGGACTCATAATGTTGTTATACATTGTTAATATCTGGGAGAATATCCCTCAATATAAACACTCTATGTTTCAATAATGGAAGTGGTAACATTTCAAACAATACAAAATTAAAATGTACTTGATTGATATACATGCAATAAAGAAAAATTACATTGGAGTAGAAATAAGAACTAGATACCAAAGTTAAAAGTTTTCATGAACCATCTCTCATAAGGAATTGAAAAATGTGAAAGGACCATTTTTACAATGGATATTATTCTTATGTCATGATTATTGTATCATAAGTTTGGTTGGAATTTAAATTTTTGTATGGTAATGTTTATATATAATAATAAATTCCATACTATCATCTGAATAGTATAATATAAGGCTATACATGGGACAATATAGATAAAACTTATTTTTTTGGTATGAAGATGTGGAAAATAAGATATCATGAATTGATATTTTCCACGTGATCACAGTGAATGTTCAATCCATTGAGTAAAATATGAATCCCAACCAAACACAATATAAGAAAATTGGTGAGAATTATTATGGAGATCTAGCAATTGAATTGGGTGATATGTTTTTAATCCAATGATCTCATTGTATGTGGGTAATAAAATTTATGAAATTGAGGATGATGATCCATAGTTGTATTTTTACCAAGGAGCTTCTCGATCGTATTTAGTATAAATGTTATCTATTAGAACTCCAACCCCATATCTCACAAGTAAATTATGTATCCTAGGATTTATTTTTGACTAATCATTTTCGAGATCCATCATATGTGGAAAATGATAATTTTGTTCAATCGGAACATGATCTATGAAATAATGGTGAACTAGTGGATACCCTAGATTAATGTGATAAACAATTCTAGAAATATACCACCATAATAATCATTTTTTCAGGGGTATATTCATTTATATGGGGATATTAGGAAACTAAATATGTAATGAGATAATATATCCAACTCTTTATTTTGACTACATAATGTAATTTTATGTATAAAATTATTTTTTTGTTGGTATAATTTTAATAATCACGACTTCATTAATTATTTCTCCATTAATAAATTTTTTCATATAGAATGTTTCACATGAAATAATAAACTATAAAATTGTGGATACATTATTAAAGTAATAAATAATATTGTTATAATATGGATGTTAAATTACTTGTTATAAAATGGAAAAAAATTACAAAATATATAGATATGAAATAATGAATTTATATTATTCATTATGTGGAGCATTTTTATGACATTATAAAGGATGTGGTTTTAGCAGGTATTTACCTAGATCAATCCCTATATAAAATTCATTAAGGATGACAAGATTGAAATTTCCACAAACAAAACACAATGAAATGCAAACTAGATAAATAACCACATGTCACTTCCACCAATTAATATTATGATTATAGATGGTAGGAAATGTTTGTAAAATTTTTATTATGTTGAAATTATAGTGTCTTAACATGTAATTATTATGATAAATTATTTATATTTTGTCATTATTATATATAATTGAAACAAATTTTAAGTTGTATAAAATATAAATATTTATGATGGTTATTATATTTATGGAATGATATAAATAGATTCTATTAATGAAATTAAATGGATTAAAAAGTAACAAATTCAATGAAATAATTATGAAATCATAATGAAATGACAATTTAACTAAAAATTTCTAATAAAAAATGTTTTGGTTGAATATATTATTTTTATTATATATTAAATAATATTTAATATAAAGATATATATACAAAAATTTTAATTTCATTATGATAAAATGAAATAAATTTTTTATATACATCATCTCAAATGATATTTGGTTCAAATTATGGGAATTTTTTAAAATATTATTTTTATGTGAATAGTAAAAATATCAATTTTAATTTCTGTAACATTATTTAACTCATTTTTATAAAAGCATTAATAAAAAATATAGTAATTGTTTTTGAAAAAATCAATTATTTTATTAAAATATATAATTTCAAATTAAATTTATAATTTATAAATTTCATATTCATTACCATTTTGATCCAAAGTCAATTTTTTTTATAACAAAACATTATTTTGGTCCTTTTCTATTAGTTAAGTATTAATAGCGAAAAATTTAAATATGGATTTATTTTAAGGTAATAAAAAATATATATATTAATAATCAATATAAAATTTAATGGTAATTAATTTTATAAATACATTTAGTTAATTATTTTTTAATCTTAAATGGTGTCTTTTATTTTTGACATGTTAAGTGTAATTTTATTACAATTTATTTTCACCACACCTAGGATTTGAATAATAGAAAATAGATTTCATAATTGAAATCATTATATTTTTATTAGTTGATAATGAATATTTCTCTTTTTTTTAATAAATTGTTTTACCATGGAATAAATTATCCACCACGGAAAAAAGATTAAAAGATTAAATTTGTGTTATGTAAATCGATAGGAAAAAAAATATAAAAAAACTGTTTCTATTATTGATTTAATGAATGTATTATAGACCTAAAATATCTTATAATCAATAATTTTATTATATATGTCTAAATTCATTTAATATGACTACAAAATTTTGATAATGTAATTAATATTAAAAAAATAAAAAACCTCTAACATATAAAAGGAGGCCTCCCACATCCCTTCCAATTAATTAAAAAAATTTGAATCTCTATCATTACAATAAATTATATCTTTTCCCTTTATTAATCCACCATTTTCTTGAGTTTATTTCCAATGTAAAAGTTCTAAATTAGTTGTTTAAAAAAGGTCCCACAAGGAGAAATTCATGAACTCATTGTATACAAAATCTGGTTTTTTATTCTCTTATATCTTTTTCATAACTCTGAAATATAATATAATTTATGACAATAAATAAATTTGTCTCAAACCACAAATACACTATAAATGATTTAAAATTCTTGTTTTCATATTTTTAAATCCCATCAATTGTGATTCTGTGTATTATAATTTTCTTGTAGATATATAATTTACACACTATTTTAAAGTATATTATGTATGGTTAGGTAATTTTATTATTATCTTATGTAAGGGTATTTTACTATTGTGTATGGTTATATGTGAGTTTTTGAAACTCATATAATGGATATCCCTTTCATCATACAATTGTTGTTCATATTTTATAAATCAATTGAATGGGTAGTGCTATGTTTATCTGTGATACATAAGGGTCCAATAGAGAACTATTAATTTGTGTAAGGATATTTACAAATATATTAAGCACGTGTAGGTGTCTATAAACTTATATTCAATGGTAAATAGTGTTTTCTAAACCATATATATGGGTAAAAAGATTTATAAAAGGAAAATAATATTACATTAATGTAGTGAAACATCATGCGTAGGGGAATTTCTATACAAAAAAATTAATTTTTCCCACAAATTTTATATTAACACACATATTAAATTTAATTAATATGTTTTAGAGTGGAATTTTTTTATTTATATTAATTAAGATCCCACAAATAAATATTTTGGCGCTTATTAAATTTTCTAGAGTTTTGAATGATATATATTCAGAATTAATCTTGAAGCTGAAAATTTATAGTTAACATAATGTTAATTTTCAATGATCATCATGGGAGTTTTATGTACATTACCTTTTATTTATATGAAAATAATATTATCCCTATGAATTTTTTATTTTCCTTTTCTTGAGTTATGGTTATCAAAAATCCCATCATTCATGTTTTGTGGTTTTTTTTAATTTTATATGACTCTTCTACATTTTTGAGACTTGAACACATAATTTTCATGTCTCTCTATATCCCTTGGTCTTCATGGTTCATTATTGAATATTTTTGTGAGATGATGAAGATCACATTATCTCTCTAATATTCTATATACAATTATTGAAACAAGAATTCCCATGTTTGCTTGTATAACTAGATAGAGTTATCTTATATCATATAAATGAAATATAATAAAATATATTTCTTTAATATTATAGAATTATAAAAATTATGAAGGTGAAATTTCATGCATTTAATATTAATATATTACTATTTCAATTGTAATATGAATGTTATGTAATGTTAATTAATTTAATAAACAAAAAACCTGATTGAATTTTCAAATAAAATAATTACATGTATTAAATATTATTTTTCCTCTAGATTGGTAAAATGAATTGATTTAATATTATTTAATAAAAAATTGGGGTCACAATATTTAGATTATATATTTAAGCATATATCAATATTGAATTTTAAAGGAGATATAAAATATTTTTATTATTATAAGTGTATTAATTTTTAATATTTTATGACAAGAATTATATAAATAATTCAGAAATGAGTTTAATTTAGAAATAAATTTCCATATATCTATGTGAAATAAATATTTTTTTTGGGAATTAGTTAAATGTTCAGTCGTGATTTCATGTGATTTATGAATTTATATCAATAATTTTATTTCCTGTTATTTATTTTTGAGTGTGAAATTTTTTTGGTTGAATTTGCATTGTTGAAATTTTATCATGGTTAATTAAATTAAATGGGCTGAAAATGTTATGGAAAAGGATGATATAATTAATTATAAGATTAATTAAATACATATCTATTGGATTCATAAAAATCACTTGAAATATTATTTTTAGCGTGTTTATAATTATTGTGTCTACTATTAGATGTGGCATTATATTTCATTTATGAAAAAAGAATATATATATTAAAATAATTAATTCAAAATATAATTTTAATGAGTTTTTATAAATTAATAATTGATTGAGGTTGAATGAGAAAGATCCATAATTTTGGTTCCTTAAATTAACTGATTCAATGTTCTCAGTGACATAACTGATGAGAAAATAATATTTTTTTTATTTATATCTGCTATGGGGACATAGAGCCTTTTTTAATTGTATACTTGTTTTATGTGGTACTAAACCATTGATGAGTTAATAATTATATTTCATGTTCTTTAAAGATAATTATTTTCATGATTTATGGGTTGATAGACTGTGTTTATATTGATTAAGTTGTCAGATGGGGGTTGGGGAAACTGTGATAATCAATGTTAACATTTTATGAACAATATGATATTATTCATGATGTTGTGAGGTACTTGGTGATCTGAATTTTTTTTTGAGTAACACATTCTTTTCAATTTCCCTTTATCCCATATTTCATGCATAATGGAAGGTTGTCAATTACTAATTAAATGATCACTTTTATCAATTGGATTCAGTTGAATTTTTATATCAAATGTGATTCATTTTCTATGGTTGCTTAAGAAATGTCTTGTTGTACCTTGAAAATTTTAACATGATAATGTAATTTATAAATGAACTTGGTGATTTATGGTTCTATTATATGATAATAAAATTCATGGCTATATATGCAATTAATTAATATCTCTACCAACACATGGAAGAAAATATTTCTGTATAAGAAACATAATGGGAATAATTTTATAAATAAATTTATAATTAATTAATTAACTAATATATAACATTGTGTTTCTATGATTTTTGTTACCCAATCCTTAGTATCAATAGACAAGGGACTTGTGTGATGATCTGAACAGATGATTATAAGGCTATGTTGTCTCCGTATGGCTATTTTTGTGATATTTTATATTTTTATGTACATCCACTATGCCAATTTCATTAATTGGGAAACTGACAACCAAATGTGTGTGTGTGGGGGAGGGGGGTATTTGCTCCAAAATATAGGCTGGAGAATAATTAGATGGATGAAGTCACTTATACCTTTCTATCTTTTCATATGTATATTTATATGAATATCCTTGAATACAATATCTTACAGCATAGGGTGCATTCCTAAGTTGGTCTTGGTGGATCACATTTTTTACTATAAGTTTATATGATGGAAATATAAAATTTGGGTAAAAGACATAATTGATTTTAGGCATGGCGCTTATGAATACCCATGAGTATACTTACATGGTTTTTGAGGGATAGAGGTATAATATTTGTGTACATGATATAGATTATTTTGGGAATACATATGGTTGTGGTTGAAATGAATATGATGATGATTTTGATATGTGGACTGATTCCAATATGAGATATTGGGTCTTTCATTGAATGAAGTAATTAGTTTTGATTCAGAAATCACATCAATAATGAATATCATATAGCAGTGTTGATAACAGGATCTATGGAATAGTGTATTGAAAGAAAAATCATGAAGGAAAATTGGATGTGGGGTAACCATTATATATATGCTATTGATATAGTTATGTTTACTTCAATGAGATACTTGGTGAGTTAGCTATGGTAAAAAAGATAATAAGAATTTTCGGTTCTGGTGATGAGTTAGATTCATTTATTTATATATTTGTCTGGATTATAATTAAATCATTTTTTGATATGGTTTTTTGGGGAGGATCCTACTGAGTATAAATGTTATACATCCCATACATATATAAAACTATTAGTAGGGTAATATTGGATATAGATACTGATGTTACTATAATTGAGGTGTTTTTGATAATATATCATGAGTAATTTATATTTAGGGTTACTATCAAGATTTTATTTCCCTTTCTGATTATTTTCTCACATTTTCAGTTATATCATTTGGTTATGACATCACAAGTATTGGTATTTCCTATTATATTTATAAATTCAAATTTTGTTGGTGGATATATCATTTTATATGATTTTCATAATTCTAAAGGGTTCTATGGCTCTATTGTGTTTGATTTTTTACTCATAGAGATAGTCCCTAAGATGGTCCAATTATTGGAATCCATTGGGTATCATATTATCCTTTTCATTATTTAGAACCCACTGGGGGTACATTAGGTGGGTGAGGGTGATGATATGAACGGTTAGTGTTATGGTTGATGATTGAGAGATTGAATATATATTGGAGTTTAAAAATTGTTTTGATACAATGGGGAGTAGGGAAATAATATCATATGTATTTTGTAAGTGATAAAAACAATATTTAACAACTATGGGGAGGGATTATATGGCCACCTGTGATCTTAAAATTGGTCTTTCATGATTTTGGATGTGCTCTGTGAAGTGATGCATCTTGTAGTTTAGAGACTTATGTAAGGACCATATATCATGATTTTCTATGACTATTTTGGGATTAGGTAAAAATTGGGTTGTTGTTTAAAATGAATTAATTAATAGATTGATTAATATTAAAATGAAAAAATTCATAGGTTTAGGATTAATAGAATCTATTATTTTTCTTATATTGAACTGGGTTGATGTATATATCATTTTTAACATAGTATGTTCATGTATAAGATCTTGTAGATTTCAATATAGTTGAGTTTGAAGAGGATTAGAATTAGAGTGAACATAGAGAGTTCGAGATATTTGGACTACAAAAAAAAATTCTCTATAATAGATTTTGAGATGGATGAATGACTAAAAGAGGTGGATAGAGAATTTGATTTTATATATTATCAGAATGATATGTGATTTTAATTAGTTATGATGATACAATGTGGTTCATCTTGGAAGTGGTGGATGTCTTTTCCTTGGGGATCACTAAGAGTCATATTCTATGTGGGAGAATTTTAGGGGTCTTGATTAAGTGGGGCTTCAATTTTATACTATTAGTTTGACTTATAAGATGTATTATATTACCCATCGATAATAGAGTTATAGTGATCGTTAGATGAATATCCACTACAAGAATTTTTTGTTTTTTGTTTCACATTTATAACCTCATTATGATGCAAGGAATAATCATTTATAAGATGCCCAAAATCCGTCAATCCAGTTCTAGTTAACCCAATTTATATTAATTCCATAAATCATAGTGATCGTTAAAGAGGAGGTCATCAAGAGGAGGTTTTTCCAAATTTTTTCATCATGAAATGTAATTCACCATGGAATTCCACATATTATATATTTTATTGGTATTCAACGTTTATTGGAAATAAGAATCAAAATTTTAGGTCAGGTTGGATAATGTTTTATACTTTTTAAATGTGTTTGAATATGGATACCACTTCTCATAATATTTCCATTTTATTGATAATTTTATTTTTGTAGGAAGGTCATGCATATTCGAATAGACTTCTCCTAATGTTCATTAGAAGACTCCAAGTTTTTAGTGGACCATTCTTGGAATATCGAATCAAATTGTATCAAATTTGGTAACATAAAAAAAATTAAGTTCCACCTCATGCTTAAAAGGTTGGGGATGTGGTGGGAGTGGGAAACCAAATGATATCCCTTATATTTGGAATCAAATGGTGGATCATGGTAATAGAGGTGGCTGTGATCAAGGATAGAGACGTCATGGATCTGGTCCTAGTAAGATACATGATTTATCATTTCCAGGACTGAATGATCCAGTTTTTCATTTAGGTACAAGTTTTGTTCTCTACATTTTTTTAAAAAAATTATTCATGAACTATAGGTTCCCTTGTTTCACAAACTTGAGTATATAATCTAAGGCATGAGGTGAATATGATACCATTTCCCTTGGATTTGATTACACTAGTCAGTAAAAAAACATTCTTGTGTAATTTTTATAGATACTGTAAGTTAGTGATGGGGATATGGTGGTCTAGAGAATATTTCATAATCATGGGGATATAACCTAATGAAAACAATATCAACAAGTATAATTTATATTTAGAAAAGGATATCATGAATTTCAACAATTAGAATTTCATATTTCATGATGATGATAGAGACCATCTGGTGTTTTCTAGAATTAGAAACACTAGAATGGATTGACTATGTGTTGATACATTATATTAATTAGTAGTTAAATTGATGATGAGTTTAATTTTGGTTTAAACAATAGTAGTTACTGATATAGTTCCCTAATTTCTATCTTGATGATGTTGTATAATTACATCCTCCATCATAGATCATGTTTGGTATATAGATTCAATTCAGTTATTCAACTATTTGATGGTCTACAAGTATGGTGATACCATATGATTTTAGAGAGTGGTATATTCAGAATAATTGTCTTATTTAGTGAGGTGTTATTCAACCAACTGTGACTCCATACAAAGAACAATTTATATTTACAAACAAGTTAGATGGAACTTTATAATTTTGAATCAATTATAATTTATAAAATTAGGTGATAAAAATGAAACAAAACCATCTTCCATGGATTGATGATTTATTCAATCATCTAAATTGAGATATATTATTCTTAAAGAACAATTTATGGAGTTGGTTTCATTAAATTTGAGTAAAAGATAAATATATCCAAAATAATTATTTTTGATGTAGTTTTGGGACTTATGAGTTCTCTGTGATGTCATTAGACATAATTTATGCTCCCACCATAATCATGGGGATTATGATTTATGAATTTCACGATTATTTTGACTTATTTTTGGTGGTATTTATCATAAACATCCTTGTATTTTTACAATATGAGTTGGACCACATATACTTTCTAAATGATGTGTTATGAGTTCATTACCCACTTCAAATATATTGAAAAATAATGATTTCTATGTTTTGAGAGTGTGATGGATGTTTCTTTGTGAATGAACCATCTAGTCATTGACTATCCATTGATCCTTTGATGATTTATGTGATGGTTTCTTGTTATTACCAAAGGCAATTTCCATGGTTTAGTGGTTTCTTGGTCTATCTGGATGTTAAAGTAGGTTTATTAAAAACATCTTTTATATTTAGACTCTTATTAAATATTTAACTTGAAATGATTATATATTCAGTTAGAAATACATGCCCTTGGATTATTTTGAGTATCTGGTGGTGAAACTAGTTAGTTCCCCAAAATGTATTCTTCCCTATGATGGTGTTTCATTTGACTCTTTTTTTATGTTATATGTATTTGTTTGGGTTGAGTGTTAATATGATAGAGGTTTATTTTCTCATAATGTGTTGAAGTATGATTCATCATAATGTGACGTGATTTTTTTTGTAGTGATGGTGGATAGATTTAATAAAAGATTATATTTTTTTGAGATCATTTACAAATTAAAAATTGAATGTTTTTATTTAAACATTATGATAGATGTCATGCGGTGGTGCTCCACATGATTTTGGATGCTCATAAAAAGTGAGGGATGAGTTGGAATTTTTTTACCTGATATAGGGGATTTATATAGAAATTGGTTCTCTATCATAAAACATGGAACATTTATTTGTTGATGTAGTTGGGGAGATCCATATTTTTTTTATCCAAAGGTAGATTATATATATGATTGAGTTGTTTAGGGTGACCCTGATGAGGTATGGTCAAGGAATTGAAATAATTAAGAGTTATTCTAGGGTATGGTTTACATCCAATTAGTAATTCATGAGGTGGTTCATTGTGAGTAACATGACCCTAACTTAGTGATACATGAAAAATATATGATGATGTACCATTCTTTGGGAGAATAGTTTTCATTATATTGTTTTTAGAATTTAATAAAAATATCATTTCCCAATGTCTATTTTACTATATGTTGAATGCTAAGCATTGTTTTCAAAGTGGTTTACTATTGAAACTTTATGTTCACCAATGAAAGTGGGATGAAATTTTGATGGATTTTTTAACCTATTAAAAAAGATCTCTGGGTGGTTAAGATGTTATATGGGTGATTATAAACCATTTGATCTGGTTAGATCACTTCATATAGATTGATTGTTTTAGTCAGATTGAGCAATTTATGAGGTAGTATTTAGAGAAGATAGAGATGTTTCATGGGTTTTAAGAGATCATCATCTTGTAAAATGATCCTATCATTTTTCCATGGTGTAACAAGGTCTCTTTTTTTATTTTGGATCGCATTTATTCTATATCAACACTTTCCAACATTATGAGGACTATTTGATTATTTCAACCATCCAAATAATAGTTGACATATTTACGGGATTCATTCAATAGTTTTCGAGGTTCATGAGTGAAGAGCCTACAGTATGTGGTGGTTACCTAAAAAAAATAGGTACCTTTACATCATTGGTTTAACAAATTTTGAGGAATTTTATATCTATCCTTACTTATCTATGTTATACTAGGGGGAGGTTAGGGATTTTGTTTGTTTTAGACTAAAATTGGAATACAATACAATATGGAAGGTACATGTGATCTATGAGATAATTAAGGAGGATTAATATCTTTTGAAATATTTTTATTATCATAGGTGGATACATCTACTATTATACTGTATATAGCACACATTTATGATATTTTTTCTTTTTCATGGAATGTGATGGACATGATATGGGATTAATACTTATCCATTTATTATTGGGAATTTAGAGGTGTTCCAACATGTTGGAACTATGGTATATCAGTTAGATATACCCTCAAAGATGTAATAGATCCATGGATCTTCCCATGAATCAAATCCTTAAAAATATCTTCATGATGATTCCAACATCATTGATTGGGGAAAGATGGATACTAAATATGGTAAGACCGTATACAAATACCATATTGGGATCCAGGACTATTATGACAATGGGATTCATCGGTATGTTATTCATTTGGTTCATGTCTTATTGCGATATGATGGTTTGAAGTAGATAACATATGAGTAGGAGACATAGATGCATTATCAATATAATTAGTTTTTGCTGTTTCATATTACTTATTGTGATGACCTATTTTTTCATTAAATTGAGATTGGGTAATGATAAAATATAGATTCATGAGTTGTTTATATTCTTGATGTATTATAATACGTTGCCACATTTTTGTTCTGGAGAGTGACTATGTTCCAATTATAATAAGATCATTGGGGTAATATTGGGGTGGTGGTAAGTTATACCCCTTTATTTGTATTGGTTTTTGTTTTAATGCCTTTTAAGGATATGTTTTCTGAAGGAATATATTTTAAGGACCTTATTTTATGATGACATTTCTTATTAATGTTGTTTTGAGTTTTCTCGGTCGAATTTTGTGGTTTCTCACTTTCTTCTTCAAAAGTGTTTTGATAATTAAAAATGTAATTTTCAGTCAGTTACATAAATGTGTGAAAAGAGTTCCAGAAAGCCTTTTCTTTTTAAAATAATAATTTTTTAATAAGAAGATTTTATTTTCAAATATTTTTCACTACCCATAAATAAAACCCACTCCATAAATAATAGGTTACTATGTTTTCCCATAGATACACAATGGTTATAATATTTTTTCATCAATAACATATTGGTAGGTTATTTTTTCTGTATTGAGTGAATGGTAGTTCACCAATGTAGAAGGGTATATTGAGGTTTTGCTAAAATAATCAGAGAGTCATTTA
This sequence comes from Viscum album, assembly GCA_963277665.1. Taxonomy (NCBI): domain Eukaryota; kingdom Viridiplantae; phylum Streptophyta; class Magnoliopsida; order Santalales; family Viscaceae; genus Viscum; species Viscum album. The sequence continues at coordinate 1,839,511,300 of OY728161.1, forward strand.
TTTCATCAAATTTAGGAATTTAATATTTTTTAAATTTTGTGTAAGGATATGTTTCAGTTTTATAATATTTTTCAAGGGTAGCTTGTTAGTTTCAATAGCTTTTGTAATGGTCTAACAAAGTTTCATTTATTATTCATATGGAATTTTAAATATCATTAATATTTCATAGGGCTCCTTATGATGTTATGAAACAATCATCCATTTTTTCCAAACCACATGAATGGGTATCCTAATAATTCTGGGTTAAATAATCATATCTATATTCAAAGATTGCTCATCTAAATGGCTATTTTTTCAGCACAAAAAATTTATTTTCCTGTATGATTTACCTCTATCACTTTTGTAATTAATTTATTAAAATTAAACTGTAAATTTTTAATTTTTTTAATTTTTTGAATTATTAATGGGATATTTTCACACCTATTAAATATGTAGATATTTTGAATAGGTTATTAGGGGAATTTATTTGGAATAAAATGTTAAATTTTGAATTAAATAGGAGTTTTTGGTTAGACACCATGGAAGAATTTTGGAATTTTATGTGATTTTAAAAAAGAAGATTTATCCCTATATTGTTTTTTTATTCTTCCCATAATTTTTTAGTGATCTTGAAAACTAGTTTTCATTTTTTTAATCTTATAATTATCAAAATATTATTCTATTATCTCTAAAATTTCACACATCTTGCTCATCTACCTATATCTCCATCTTTTTCCCTTTCTATCTCTCTATCTGTCCCCATATCATTTTATTGTTTCCTATTATTTTAACCCCCTTGAATAATTTATGGTATCTATTTACCTATCCGTAATTATATGTGTAATTTTTGAAATTAACATCCCCATGTTTCATTTTTTAAATTGGATGAAATTATCCACAGTCCGGAAATGTATTATAAATGGTAATTATTGTTCATGTTTTTTAAATTGAAAAATAAAAATATTAAATTTAATTCATTTAATTTCAATATATTGTTATTTTACTAATATCTGGATTATTATGTATATTTTAATGATTTGAAAATATTTTTAACCGAATAATTTACTTGTTCTATTACATAATTTCATTCCTCAAATATTATATTTTATTAATAATAATCACATGTAGGGAATTAATTTTATTAATTCAGAGATGGTAGTATTTTCTACATCATGTAGAATTATTCTCACATTATTCAAGAATAATCCAAGATGGTGAGAGGAATAATTTTTTATTTGTGATATCCTACACCGGGCTCACCCCTAAGTAGATGAACTCTATCAGCCACATAGTGGCAAGCACAACACACCATACACTAGACGCATACAACTATAAGTGAGGACCAAAGATTTCATAGTAGGGATAATATATCCCTTAGTCATAGTGGAGAACATAATAGATACAATAGAAGAATAATAATCATAAGATGAAAAATAAATAATCAATAAACTAAAATGGTAGAATTGTTAATGTAATATACAACTATATGAATAACTTTAAGCTATATCAAATACAATATATTTATGTTATCTATTTATATACAATGGAAATTGGTGTGTATTATTGTAGGTAGATCATGAAATAAATGATATATAATATATTAAATAAAGAGAAAAAAAATTTCCGAAAATTATGTGCTCCTTCTCAGTCATCATCTTTTAAGATCCCATCCCAGAGAATGAAAGGTAGGTGTTCAAGAGTGGAATCTTCCACTTTTCCATTCCAATGATCATATAGTCTCATCAAATACCAATGATGTCCAAGATTGTGTCTGATATAATTATTAGTACATCCCCAAAAATAATTTCTACAGAATTCTATATCTAAATATAATCATTTTAGTGTATAGGTATATAATAAAGTAATCAAGAAAAAAATAAATTTATCATACTTGCTTCCCCCTTAGCAAGTTTCGTAACAATTAACCATTTCAATAATTTTGATTTAGTTTTATTATAAATTCATATGGAAATTCCCACATAACTAAATTAGATCATAATTATAATAATGAATGATCCACGGTTTAACCAATGCACCATTGTTTTAATTGGTCATCCAACTCATAGTAGTTAGTCATATAATCCTAAAAAAGAGGTTTTGAGTGTAATACAAGGGGATATTCTGAGTTAATCCATTGTAAATGAGTCTATCCATGCCCATGTATCTCTTCTATGGTGTTAATGAGTTATGCATGACTGGTTTAAATTGGGAGAATCCATGGTGCAACATGATCGAATATATCAAGATGAATCCATATACCTTATCAATGGCATGATAATATTTTTATAAGTGTTATAAAAATATTCTACACTACACATAATGATTCACATAGAATGAAAATCACTAATTATTTGGTAGGTTTCATCAATAGAAATTGGGTCAACGAATCATAATGTTTTTCTACAGTTGCTTAATTCATTCCCTTGGGAATCCAAGGATAGATCAAGCTTTAACTCTCCTATAAATATGAAATGAATATAGGGAAAAAGGAAACTTATACTTGTTAAATTATATGATATATAAACATAGAAGTGTAATAATCAAAAAATAAAACATTAAAATGGGTTTATTCCATTACCACCCAATTATAATGACAATGTGTCTGATGGAGGTGAAACCATTTATCACATTAATTTATATTTATTTAAAAGTTTCATTCCATACAATTAATTTATAATTAAAGGATGATCAATGACATGGAATCAATAGAAATTCAATTATCATTTCGTAATCCAGATGAATTCTATAAATACACATTCCTCTTAAAAAATGTAGGATTGAATTAATTATGATGGGATATTTACCTTGACATGTAAAGATAGAAATCAAAGTTGAACAGTGTATCATATAATTTAACTATTTTTGAAAATTGAATAAAATATTATAAACCCTAATAAGGTGGACTACATTGTGTTACGAACATCAAACAACATAAATGAAATGTATAATAAGCTTTATAACACAAGTATTGTATTTATTATTAAAGAAAATAAATTTTAGAAGCATCAACTGGTGAAACAAAAATGGGCCCAATGAATGAAATTTATAAATGAAAAACTATTTAGTGAAAACCCATAGTCCAACTACAATTTGTTGGTACACCTATACTCATACATTATCTAGCCTTAGTTTTTCTTATATAAGATTAAAAAAATGATTGAATTAACACACTATAAATATGGAATGATTGAACTGATAATATTAGAATAAATGATATAAATAGGAAAAAATAAATGGATCCTAAGGACTAATAAGACACTCTAGAGGAATCATACATGATGATCAAATAATGAATATGAGTATACAAAATGAAATAAGATCAAATCATAGACTGTGTACACTTAAGAACTCATATGGGAGTGAAAGATGTCATATCTGATTGATTATAATATAATAGGGAGTGGTAAGAATAAGATAATTTATGTTTGAAATTGTAATTTCACAAAAAAAATATAGGGGATTCATAGTTTGGGCACATGGATGACCAAATAGTTCACAAATCGTACACCATGAAATTTCCAAGGAGGATCTCTACATGGTTTGGTCGCATAATTTTACATAATGTGTGCCAACTATGACATTAACCACTCCGAAAATCTATAGATGTTTATCATGACTGTAAGATCCTACGACCATGGTTGTGGTAATCTATGCACCATGATTTTTCCTCTAATAATCATGGCAATGTTGGTGTAATATGTGTGGACTATGATACATTATTTCTACTTATCATGCAGACTCTGGATTTTTTTTCCAACGATCAAGGTTCCTATATCTAACCAGTTCCTAGAAAATTGATATTCTTACCTATCCTCAATAATAATCCATATTAGGCCACAAAATAAAGTATTATAATGAAATTTAATGGATCTATAACACATATTATGTAATGGTTTTTATAGTCTTCCCCCATAAAGGAACTCATCCCCATGTTTTCCTTCCAAAGGATATAAAAATAATATTGAGAATAACTCCACTCATTTGGAACATACTCTAGTCTCCTACTCCCATATTACGTGATAAATGGTGGTTCTACCATAGTACCAATACAAATTGGAAACACCAACCTCGTGGATCCTTTGTGATGCAATCAGTAAAGCATATAGAATACTCCTAAAAATAAGTATCAAAATCTAAATCAATATGGTCGGGATCAAAATTTTTATTTGGGAGAGAAAGGTAATATAGAATCTTTGAAACACGTAGGAAATCATGTATGGAAGGGTATATGCAATCAACCTAACTCTATCTAGGATCACAAAAGGCATAAAAAATTCAACAAATTCCTATTCTGATGTATCCATTTATTCGCACATCTAGTTTATTCCTATAAGAAAGAATCATCCCTAGCCACGAACTATATAGATAATTTAAGGAAATAAAAGGTATATAATAATTCTATATGAAAACGATACTCATGAAATTATTAAAACTATAGATGAATATCTTAATAGAGGGCCATAAATATCCACTAATCCCTGGAATCCTTAACTTCTTTTTCCTTAGTCTTCAATCTCAGCATATCTACAATCCCATTTCTATTTCTAGGAATATAAAAAATAAGATTGTAATATTAAAGATGTTATTTGACCCATCATCACTCTCCTAGATTCATGTCGCATTACATAAAGTCATATTTGAGGATCTTGTGGCATGTATACACTACTTGTTCCCACCCATTAGATAGGGTTTCTAAAAATATATGGCATGGACAACTGGTGCTAGATCATGGTCATGCATTGGGTAATTATGCTCATGAGGATTCAACTAGAGAGGATTTTATGAAATGACTTGATCATCATGGATCTGCATTGTATCCATTATTATGTCTGGTGCATCAGTAAACACAATATATCCTCTTCCATTCTATGGAATTATGATAATTGGTTCCAATTTATGCCTCACTTTCTGGTCATTAAAGGATTTATCACCATAATCAGACCCTAATAACTTGATATCATTATTAGTAAGACCATTAATAGGTGCACTGAGGCATGAAAATTCATATTTGATATATAAATAACATCATATGAGCCCTAAAAAATTATTAATATCAGACACGTTCTTGATTTTCTCTATGGAAACCATAGCACTCACCATTCTGGTTCAATTGATGATTATAATTCATAGAAAATATAACCCATAAAGTGAACATTTCGATCTATATGTGTCCCATAGAATGATTTGATTATATATGATTCTCCCTTAGTGTATCTAAAAATATAAGGAGATGTTGATGATAAACTCTTTTAGTTTAGAAATACATCATGATGTCTTCCAAAAATACATGAAAATGAAATATAGATATTGATGAAAAAACAGTTAATCAAGCCCATAAAAATAGTGGGATCATTCATAGGTCTGAATGACTGAATAATTATATAATAAAAACCAAACATTTTATGGAAATCTATACGTGACATATATGAAAGAATTTGACACACGTGATGATTGATAGATATCAGGTTGATATTAGAGAACACTCTATCTACTAATATAAGATTAATTAGTTCATCTATTTATGGAAATGAATACTGGTTCTTAATCATATGATGGTTCAATCATCAACAATTCATGAAAATCCAAATGTAACGTTCCATATTCATAGAAAAAATCACATGTGAACTCTATGAAAAAGTACTAGATTGGATAAAAGACTTTGATTGAAAATCCTTAAATTGCCTCATTGGCTCAATGAGCTTATTATGTTTTATCTTGTATGGAGTTATAAATAACAGATATTCTCATCAAATAAGCTCAATAGTAATGCATACATATCTATCATGAGTTTAGGGGAAAAATAATCCATAAAGACATCCATATTATGATCCATAATGAGAGGTAAGTAAGATTTATATACACCCTTATCCTCCATATAATTTCTATAAATATGGGTGGTCAGTCCACCAATCCCATGATGCTTAGGCCCATATCTACTAGTCTGCACAGTCCACTCACTCTTGTGAAGATAAATATAGCCCTATAGTGATTTAAACAATTCCATATGGTGATAATAGCCCACATATGAATCTTATGGTGCCAAATAGTCTATTACAAGAATGAAATTGATGCCTTTTATCTAAAAGACAAAATACTTCCCATTTGGTATGAAAAGTTCATAAATCATGGTTAAAGTGTTTTAATTAATGTATTCTATCTGAATTCGCACCCTATAATTTATCCAAGGTCATCACCCAATATTATAACAAGATGTCAAGCCTGATACTTCACATAGTTGAAAAATATATAAGCAATTTGGATAAACATATATTGAAAAAATAAGATACAATAGTAAATGATACCAGAATAGTAACTCAAACAGTCATTGGTCCTCTGATATAATCATCATGTAATGGTAGTAATGTGTGAAACCAGCTTAATCTTTGACCATACGATACAACCATACTACCCTAAGTAGGTCTTCTCTTCTATTGAAGATATTCAAAATCCTCGCTACCACAACCTTGACGTCCTCCTTGGAATGTTCATAGTATACTAATATACATTATTTCCTGACAAGAGGTATCTAATCCTAATCATAATGGTGAAGTCGGTAAATATCCTATTATACTTGATGTATGTTTAAATTTCTAAAAAAATAACTAAATTTGACCTATCCACCTCCAATGTCGGGACTCATTTGGGTATATATGAAATTGAATCTTCATATTCCCCTACTTTCTATATCAACATTATTCCATAAAACTACCCTTATAGAAGCTATATAGACAACTGATTGGAAGAAAAACCACAAGGCTATGATTATTACTTCCAAAAGAACTACTACCATGCCTCAACACTATTCCTTTGTACCTAGTTCTATTTCATTGTATTAGGATTTCTCCAATAGGAGGATAATTATTTAATATCTCTTATATTTCAAATATGAAAAAAGATGATAACCTATATGCATATTCCATACCTGATCTGATCCACAAAGCATCTCAGTCATGATAGCTCATCACTAAATTGAAGGTTTTAAGAGAGATAGAACTCATTAGAATGTGATGAATAATAAATTAAGTACATATCACGCTACTCATGGTGTATGAACTCATTTGTGGAGTCGTATTTCAATGTATGAGGTAAAAATTGATCAAAAAGTATTCTTTTGGTCTTCCCAGATCATTCCTTGATCACGAATAAAATGGTAAATCACATCACACTAGATAATGTAAGAATAATTAATGATGAAGGTGTGGAGGTTTCCCATCCTCTCTAGAGGCATCTATGTATTCTTCAATAAATAAAGTGTATCATATAGCTAAGACTCGTCAGTTGGTGGACCAACATCAAACAAAAATAAGTGAGGGAGCAACAGAAGGAACTCGTGAGTTGGATTAGTCATAGTATGTGGAGGCCATGGAGAATCGTGAATATATTTTTCAGATGTATAGAATTCTCTCTAATATGATTGTCATTTCTTAGTTCAAAAATAATAGGTGTTTTATTATGTGGCACTATTGGTTTTATATCTAGTGGCTCATGGCTCACCAACTCTTGAATGTGATGAACACCACCATCCCAACACATGACTTGAGGTAATCATAGAAGAAAAGAAAAATAAATGACAAAAAAAATCCTTAGAACATATTTAACAGTGATAAAAACACATGTTTATAAAGATCATAAGTAAAATAGCTCCCTACCCAAATTTATAGAACTGCAAATACTTGTATGGAATTACAGGGAATCAGTATGTGTTCATGTCCTAATTTATAGAGGTTCTAGTTTATCGAGGTTTAATTAAGGATGGTAGAATAAAGAATATTTAAATTTTAACATACCTCACCATTAAAGAGAAACAATATCATATATATGTCGAAATTTATATTTTATGACTGTATGTGATTTCTAAAAATAGGTCAAGGCTTTATTGAATTGGGTGATATTCCCACCTAAAAAATTAAAATACAATTTATAGGTGGAATCAACACCAATTTAATTCCAATCATATTCCCATAAAATTTGGACGTATAATACAATGGGTAATATAAAATAGCTTAACAAGGTTAATTACATATTCCTATTTATAAGGGCTCATATGCCTTATAAATTCAAACTAGTGGTCACTCAATCATTACAAAGTCCCACATAATTTAACCAAGGATAAATAAATTATAAGGGTTGAAAGTAGATGATTCATATGTCACAATCAATCTATATAAGAAAATTCTATATAGTTTTATTTTGAAATTTAGGAAAAAAAAATTATTTATGGAAAAAATAAATTAGTAGAATAGGTACATATATCGACCATGGGTCGCCAAAAAGTCACATGGAATGTATGAAACATTTTTTACCTATATGGAATGGAATATGGTCGAAGTGCAAATTCTATGTGCCTATAATGACGCATGTTACTATTATCTAATCCAAACCAGGGATATGTAAAATATCCATAAATCATATCAAAATTTACAATTCATTGGTATAAAAAAATAGTGAAAGTGTATCAACAATAATAAGATAACTATATAATAATATTTTCTCATTCCCATAAAACATGGAAATTTTCCTGATCATGGGTTAAAATCTCTCATTCTTAAATAAAGAGCATGTTTAAACAAGTTACTAATCTCATGTCTTCATTTTCAAAATATATGAAAAGAATAGAATCACATCTGATAGCATTTAATGACATCCCAAAACCGGCTAAAACAATTGTAGTGAAACCCAATCGAGCACATTACATCAAGTGTGCCTCATCATAAAATAGTGGTTCATGACTATTATTTATTTTCTATAGTGTGATATTGGGGGGAATATTCTCTATGGATAGAGTGGAGCACAATGTTGATATAATAGATGAATTAATAGTGGGCCCAAATTATTAAATAAAATCGAAGATGAAGTTGAATAATTACAAATTTAATTAATGGCCATCTCAAAATCTGTAAATTATAAAAAAATATATGATTATGATGTCATATCTATAAAAATCAGGACAAAATGTGTAAAAGGCCATAGAGATAAAGTTAAATACATGCTATAAAAAAGAATGAAAAAAGATACAAAAAAATATACTTGAATTCTGAGTTCCTACTCAGTCATTAACTATAATGAACCCATCCAATGATCTAGAATGGTCGATTTAAATGAATTTAATTTTCCTCATTTCCATCGCTATGATCATATATTATTCTTCATTACAAATGGAGGCCTATATAGGGTTTGAGTTAAATCTCAGTAGGCCACTAACAATGATATTTATAAATATAGTCTATGAATGTACCCATTATGGTGGGAAGGTATATCATAGTTTAATAATGTAGAAATAAATAACTCATACATTATTTATCCAAATATGGTGTATTAACATGTAACCATTTATCTACATGTTTATTTGTTATATTTATCAATAATGGTAAAACTCTCATATCACATAAATAGATAATACTAATAATAATAATAAAGCAGGATCCAATTTGAAACTAAGGCACCCATGACCATATGGGACAACCAACTCAATTTAGTAATGAATGATGTCTATAAACAATGGTTCTATGTGTATTAAAAGGGTATCTCCAATGTAATTCCACTGAAAATGATTCTGATTGTGTTTATGGATCTCATCCATAGTTATCACAAGATAAGCATGAATGGGAACAATGGGGTGAATACATGGCACCATGTGTTCAAAGACTGCAATATAAATTTTATGAGTATATGAAAATCATTCTAATACCTAAAGTTGTTTTAATTTAATAATCAGTATTTTTCCTTGGAATTCATGTAATAATATAATTTCCAGATTCTGTGGTTTTTGTCTCCCATGGAAATCAACATAACGAATCAGATTGGAATCCTCTATGTTATCAAATCATTCCCCTATGAATTCAAGGAAGTATCAAGTCCTTCCATTCCCACAAAGATGAAAAGGTCATATGAAAAATTAACCATATAATCATTCCACTATATCATATATAAATATAGTCATGTAATACTCATGAAATTAAATCAGTTGAAATGTTTCATTCCATTTCCTTTCTATAATCTTGAAAAGGTGTATTAAGTACATGTAACAATTTTTCACAATAATTAATATACATTTAATGGGTTCATTCCCTACCTTTAATTTAGCATGAAAATTGTGTTACAGACATGACACTAATATAACTTCATTTATAATTAACATGGGAAATTGATATCTATAAATATTCATTACATTTATCATTTTATTGATTCATTTTATTATGATGGAAAAATTTCATTAATAGTGAAAAGTTATAATCAAACATGAATTTTTTCATAGACAATTTAAATATAAGTGAAATCAGACTAATAAGGTATGAATTATATTTGAGTTTATGATAGTGATCTACCAATATCCAAAATCATAATTAGTGTGTGTAATAAGTTTTATAATACAAGAATATCCATTTTAATTAAGGAATATAAATTTTAAAAACATCTCCTAGTGATGTCAGCATTAGAATAATGACGTAAATTTTTAAATGATTAATGTTATTGGGAAATGTCATATAACACCTACCTTATTCATGTATAAATATCCTCACCGAGTATCATCCCTTAGTTTGGATTAGTTAAATAGAAAATGTGAAAATGGATGAATTCCCCAAAAATAGGGAATATGTTCTTAAATCAAAATTTCATCACTAATATAACGACAAACAATGAAAAAATCCTTGGGACTACAGATCTTACCTTGATTAAACCAAATAGAATATTTGATATCCAATCATAGTTTATATGATGAAATGAGGTCAAACCTAGAATATAGAGGCATGAAATATCTTATTAGAGAGGAACATATCCTCTTGTTTGATGAATTATAAATTAAGATTGAGGGGTATAATTAATAGAATTTATGGGTGAAATGCAAATTTCACTACATTTTTTTGGGTTACATGGATCGGAAACATGGTTCATCAAATCATACACCAACCATTAACCATGAATTCCCCAATTAGGGACTTTTCGTAGTTTGTGCACTTGGTTAGAAAAACTGTGCACCAATCATTCCATTCAACTCTGCTAAAAGCATCAAACATTTAGCTCAGGTGGGTGGACCTATGAGCATCGTTATGGAAAATTGTGCGCCCTGGTTTTCCCTCAGAAATTCCCTATATAGGTTCTCCTAACTATTCCTCTCAGTTATTTCATCTTATATCATGGGTAATGGGCTCTTAATAGGCCCCTCACACCATCATTTTCTCCTGAACCTCAGTAATTATCCATATCAGGTCCAAACTAACTAATTTTACAAAAAATTAATGCATCCACATCACATAGAAAAACTAGGATCCAACATTATTGATGTACTGTTTTTAAATTGTTTTTGGAATATAATTATGTAAATTATCATATAAGGTATACATTTGAAATTGGAATTAGATTTTGTTCAAGGTAATTTATTATTATTTTTGTGAATTAATTAAATGGTCAGTTGTTATTACATATTTTTAATTTATTTTAATTTATATTATATGTTTATTTTTTTTGATAGTTTAATAATTTTTTGGATCTTTTTTTGACTAATTATGGATGAGGAATGTTAAATATAGTAATGGGGTACAAAATTTAATCCCAATAGATTTTAATGTTAATTGGGTGTGTCTTGAGAGGATTATATAATGCTTCTTTATATTTTATAAAATATATATAATTATAATTTAGGCATGTTTATAAATATTATAACTATAAATATATGTTTTATTTGGTTTAATTTTTGTTAAATTCCCATAAAAATTAACAATTTATTTCAATATTGAATAAAAATCTCTGATTATTATATATTAAATGTTTGGGGTTAAACAATCACAATCATTGTTGAGATTGGATTAAGTGTTTCAATTCTATGAATCCAGTATCATATCATATAATAGAAAAATATATTGGAAATGAATGAGTGTTCTATGGACATTGAGTTTTTTTATTGATGACATATATAATATGGCTACGAATCTTTGACAAGCTATAAGATGGAGGTTAAAAGGTCTTTTGATTATTATTATTTTGTAAACGGGAATATATCCAAGGTTTATGTAGACAATTTTAATGTTTGGGATCCTTAGGATACTGGGACAGTTGGTTTCACTGTTGGATGTGCAGTTTTATATTATACATGATGGTGTTGGAGACCTGGTAGTTGTGAAAAAAATCAATGAAAGGATTTCTCTTTGATTTACATTTAATTATTGACACATGCATAATTAGTAGTTGATAATTAAATGAAAAGGACTAAATTTTTATTATAGTTGATGTTATTTGTGGGATTTTCATATCCTCATATTGTAGTTTAGGGTGAGTCCTTGAGTGAGATGCCAAATATAATTCGATTAAGGAATTAATAAATGAATGGGGATGGTTCATGGCCGTCTATGATCATGGTGACATACTTGATAATATAAATAAAAAATTGACCGTATATCTCACAATTGGATCATCATATTTGTGTATAAATTAGGGAAATTACATATTTTAAAATTTAATTAATAGATAAATAGTTTAATAACAAAATTATAACTTTATTCTAAAATGATTCATGAACCATAGTCCACGATAGTGGAAACTGGGGGTCATGTATGATGATAATTGTAAATGACTATAAGGATAGTTAGTTTTCCTTATTGTGGTTTTAAAAGATATCATTAATCATATAAAATTCAAAATGGCATCCCACACATTTTATAGGGGAAACTGACACAAAAATGACGGGGTTGGGTGTTTTATATGACATCTAGAATAATGAGGGAATATATAGCTAACCTGTCCATATAATTATATATCCTTTTAGAAAATTATGATTAGGAATATCTTGAGAAATAATAGATCTCAGTATAGTATTCAATCATACCTCAATTGCGATGGACTATAGATGTACAATAAATTTATGTAAATGAAACTATAGCTTCTGATATAACATATACTATGTCTGAACATAGAGGACACATCATCCGAGGAGTCCACATACATATGACATGGGGGCATGAGTTATAATGCACATATATAGGTTTTAGTGGCTTGCATGTATACACATAGTTATTGATGGGTTTATAATTATAATATCCACAAACCTATACTCTCGGATATAGTGCTAAAAATATAATTATTACAATTATGAATATCATACCCATAAAAATGATCAAATTATATCAATAAAAAAATAAAAAATAAAATAAATTTTTATATCCCATAGATACATAATGACCTTTTAGGTTTATAGTTTTAGATAAATAATACAATCTCTAAAATAAGAATACTCATGCCTTTAAGTAGTCCTTTTTCCAACTATTGCCTACTATTCTTATTCAAAATTAGTTCTTTCTAATCAAATAAAAATATTACATTACATATATATATATAGTACATAATATATTTCTTTGTATCATGTGGAAAATACATATTATGGGTTATCTCAATTTCTATGTATGTGTATACATAAACATTAACAATTGAAAAAATTCAGAAAAAATATGAGATTAATGGTATGAGAAAATATTTAAATTGAATGATCATAACATAATAGAATACATACCCATAAGATAATGTATTATAAACAATGAGATATGGAATAATTATTTAACAAAATTTGAGAAATATATGATTCAACTATAATTACCCATGTGAAAATAATACTTAATAAAAAGAAATATTATAACTTTTTGATATAATAAATAAACTACAATAGTTACCTGGTATATTAAAAATAAATCATTCAATTATCTAAATAGTATAATTCCATCATTTTATTAATAGTAACATTCAACAATTTACTCCATAATCTCTTAGTATCTACCCATATTTAGTAAATTAACTTATCTGTTAGGTGTAGCTTGTTATATTTAAAATTACTATAATATAAGAGTAATACACAATTGTTAACCCCTTCATCTCTTAGAAGTAACATATATGATTCACCATATTCTATTTAACCAATGTATTCTAGGAATATAATAGGCTGACCCATCATTGGTCTATAATGTTATCACCAGTCCATGGATTATAACCTACCAATTCATCATTTTTTATAATGTAATAACCATCAAGTCATCCATACATATCTCTAATAAAAATATAATAAAAAACATTTTAGAATATTTCAAATTTCAATATCGCACCTTTAAAAACCCATTTTTTATTTTATATTGATTAACCCATAAAAATTTATTGGGTTTATGAAAATATCATAAATACATCATAACATTTCTAGAGAATTAATAATGTTAGTATTAATGAAACATAACCCCATTTAGGATTTGAAATAAAATAAAGGATATTACCGTAGTTAAACAATACATTTAGAAGACTCCTTAATATATTTATTTGATAAAAGGGAAAATACCCTTTTATACTGATAAAATTTTAAATCCAAATTAAATGAATATTTATAAATATATTTATCTTTGAAAATTGTAATGGAAAATTTTAATGTAATAATAAAATAATCGATTATTTATCACTTTTTTGAATATAAGTCATACGGTTAATATTTGAAAAAATATCTTTCAATGTTATATATGAAACTAAAGGTACACAATTTGGAAAAAAATAATAAAATAAAAAAATAAAATTATAATGAACATAAAATTAAGATTAAAGGGACATTAATAAAAAATATATTATTTTTATTTTTTCTAAAAACATAATGGTCATGAATTATAATGAAAAAAATTCCATTCAAAAGAGTTATAAGGTTGGTTGAATCAACAAAATGTTCACTTTATATCCTTTAGTTATAATGAGACCGATTTATATGAGGAATTCAGAGTATTTAGATGATGAAAGCTATGAAGAGATAGTGAGATATTATATAAAGGTTTAATTAGGCTTTGGATAGAGTTAGTGGTTACAATGTTCCAAATAATTGAAATATGGAATGGAGTAGAACTAAAAGAAAAATTTGAGAATGGAAGAGGAGAAATTAAATTTAAACATCCCCCATGAAACAAATTTCAAAAGAATAGTTTTGGGAAACAAGTTTAGAGTGGAATGTGATATATAGGAGAAAGGTATGCACATATAGAAAAAACAATCATTAGGACAACCGTACTTTTATTACAAACTTAAACATGATTTATTACATAAACTATTAACTTAATACAACATGGTTGATCGAGAGGTCTAGTGTATTTGGGGTTTAGGATCATTACATAACAACTTAAAACATTAAATAAAACATCTTTATGAAAAAATTCCTTTACATTGCCACTACATTCCCTCATACTTAGCATTTCATGGGACAACCTGAGGACATGCATAAGAAAAGGGGTGAGATGAAGCCCAATACGGGAATAATCATGGAATACATGAGGAGTGAAATACATGTTAGACAATAGGCATATCAATAGAGAAAAAGAGAAACACGAACATAAAGTCATGATAAAGCATGATAATCATAACATGGAAATGTGGCAACAACACGTAACATTGAATTAGCATGTGCCAAGGCTCATTGCACATGGAGCAAGAGTAAATCCTAATTTCACATGTAGCATGATTCAACCCTTGTTTCCCTTGAATTATCATGAGTCAACACTCATTGCACATGACGTATCATGACACTATACGTTAACCAATGCATTGGAGTGCTATAAGTGCGCACCCTTTTTAAACATTTCATTTTATTCATAAGTGTGCCACATGGATCATTAAACATAGATTCATTAAACATAATCATTTATTCCCCGATAAAGGAATTTGGAATTCATACATCAAAATTTATATCAATAATTAAATAGTAATAAATATGAATACCCTTGATTGAGAAATGGGGATGGTATTCACTACACAAAGGCATTGGCTTAGAAAATCGGTGCAATTTCGGCAGCGTAACGGCGTGACAGAAGAATTCATAAAAATGGTTGATGAGAGAGAAATGGGTGTGTCTCATCATATTTACATGAAATGCACAGTAAGGGGGTCATATAGATACATGTCCAAACAATTTTAATGGAATTTAGATTCATGATACAAAAGTATTGCTTGAAAGTAAATAAAGAGAAAGAAGTTCCTTTTGGAATTTCAGCATAGTAACAGGTGTACATGGGAGGAATTTAAAGATAGAGAAAGGGGTATCCCACCATTAAAACAATAATAGGGAAGTATGGGGGAGGTGTAAAACCATACCCCAGCATTTATAATTGAAATTAAAATGGCATAATAATATTACGAAAATTGGACAAAAAAAGTGAAATGAAGAAAAACCCTTACTTAGAAGTGTGCTTCCAATGGTTTGAGAGAGGCTTGAGAGAGGCTTCTTGGGAGATTGGAGCACCATAGGAGGATTCTAGAGAGAGTAAGGACGAGGTTAGATGAACTCCAAAGGCTTTGAGTGAGGAGGAAGTGGGAGCTTGGGTGGGTTTATATAGGAAATGTGAGTGAATTCTTTATTATTTAGGTTTCAGACCCCTTACATTAAACTAAATATAACCACAAATCAGATCATGGTTTTTGCCCACGGTTTTTCGAAAAGGGGAGAGGGAAAAATATTTTATATGGACAATGTACTATCATATTAATATAATGGGGTTGCTTATGTGGAGGTGAGTCACACTCCCGTGGAAAATAATTTAAAAAGACAAGATATTTAATAATCATTGAGGGGTCCATTAATGCTTTGTAAAATAAGTCAAACAAACCCAAAATCACATTATTTTAATGGAAGAACATATATTGGCCGAAAATAAATCATATAGTATTTTATTACATCACTATTGGGTCATTATGATGTGATAAAACACATTATATACTTAAACGATATTTAATTTTTACCCAAAAATTTTACTATCTCAGAAAATTACGAAAAATTCACTATTGGATAATTTCGACATCCTGATTCCAGATATATCATTTATTTATTTTTAATAATTTTTGAAATATGTTAATTTTTAATTTTAAAATAATAACCGACATTTATAAAAAAATCACGGGTTTTGACAGAAATGGATTTCAAACCTTAATAAAAAATATAATTGCATTCATAAAATTATACGATCATTTATATATAATAAAAGTAACATAATAATAATAATAATATTTTAATAATATATTATTTTATTCAAAAATCCATTAATTTTATAAAATATATTTCTTAATTAAATAATAACCAAATACACTACTTGTACTTTAAAAACTATTTACAGTGTATCAATAATGAAAAGAATGTATATTCATTATTATATAAAAAAATAATGTACATGAACATAGTACTAGAGACTTGTTACATAACCCCTTAAAATAGCCGCATAAGACCTTAGGGTAAGGTGTGCGATGGTGACAGACTCTTGGGGTGGCTCAGATAACATTGCTCGAGTGGTAATCTCTATCAACTTCTACTTTTCCCGTAGACGGTCTTGTTCGAGCTTAACAAGATGAAGCTCATCTTGGGCTCGGTCAAGAGCGATGCCCAAAGACACCACCTCTTTTCCAAGCTCCTACAAATGGTCTTTATATGGAGCAATTCTACTGGATGAGGCCATCACTTCCTTTGTCTGAGTAAATTGGATTTGTTAAAGCCTTATATTTATACTAATCATGTGATCATAGTTCAATGGCTATAAAAGCAACGATCACAATTCTTAACATAAAAACAAAGAAGTAAACATTTTATATAAACATTTTACATAAAGAGACATTTAATTAGATCAAGAAGGATTTCCATTAATGAAACTTTGGTTCGTTACAATACTACCCCTTAAGAAATTTTTTCCTCAAAATTTCCTTTTCCCATACCAAAACAGATGTGGGTAACTCAGCTTCATCATTTCCTCCGATTCCCAAGTCACTTGTTCAAACTTGTGGTTTCGCCACAACACCTTGATGAGGGGAATTGTCTAATTTCATATATCTTTTTCTCTACGATCTAATATCTTCATTGGTTGCTCCTCATAAGAAAGATCATCCTCCAACTATGCAACCTCAGAAGAGAGTACATGTAAAGGGTCAGGTATGTACTTCCTTAAGAGGGATACATGAATGACATCATGTACTTTGGCAGTGATAGGTGGAAGTTCTAGTCGATTGGCCACAATCCCGACATGATCAAGAATCTCGAAGGGGCCTATGTACCTTGGACTTAACTTCCCTTTCATTCCAAACCCCATGACCTTATTCCACGGAGATATGTGTAGAAAAAACATGTCTCCAACTTTAAACTCAAGATCTCATTGACGATTATCTTCCTAACTCTTCTATCGACTCTAGGCTGCCTTGATATTCTTCTGAATGGTTTTCACCTTCTCCACCATTTCTTTGACCATTTCTGGTCCATGAAGCTTACTTTCACCGACCTCATCCCAACATGCCGGTGTTCTTCACCTTTTCCCATACAGGTCTTCATAAGGTTCCATTTGGATACTCGAGTGGAAACTGTTATTATAAGAGAACTCAACCAAAGAAATATATTGATCCCATCCTCTTTTAAAGTCCATTGAGTATGCTCTCAAAATATATTCAAGTGTTTGGATAGTCCGCTTGGATTGGCCATCTTTTTTAGGATGATAGGCCGTACTAAAGTTCAGTTTAGTATTTAGAGCATGTTGAAGACTCTTCCAAAACGTAGAGTTGAATCTTGGATCTCGGTCAGACACAATAGATAGTGTTACTCCATGTAGCCTTACCACTTCTCTGATATATATATGTGCCAGTTTATCCAATGAAAAATCCTCCCGATTAGCAATGAAGTGTGCAGTCTTTGTATGATGATCCACAACAACCCAGATTTCATTGTTGCCTTTGGATGTCCTCAGATGTCTAGTGACAACGTCCATGGTGATGTTCACCCATTTCAATTCTGGTATCGAAAATTGTTGCATCATCCCCTTATACTTCTTCCTCTCTTTCTTCACTTACTGAAACACTAGGAACTTTGATGTATATACAGCGATCCTTTTCTTCATATTATCCCACCAAAAATATTCTTAGAGATCTCGATACATCTTTGTTCTCCCTCGGTGAATAGAGAAATTTAAACTATGTGCATCATCCAAAAGTTCCTTATTTAGCTCCAGACATGATGGAACACATATTCTTTTCCCAAATCACACAATTCCTTCTTCATTAACATTAAACTCTGAGGATTTCCCTTTTTTGATAGCTTATACTTTTTCCTGAATTACCACATCATCCTTTTGAGGATCCTTTAACCTTTAAAAAAGAGACGGTTGAACAATCATTTATGAAAGGATTGATGATGTTCCCTTATTTATGATTCCCATGTCTATATTCATCAAGTCTAAGAAGACTGGATCCTTCTCAACTCTCATTATTTATTAAATCACTAGGTCCTTTCTACTTAGGTAATCTTCCACCTTGTTCGCTTTCCCAGGGTTGTAATGTATTGAATAGTCATAATCCTTGATGAGCTCTATCCATCTTCTCTGGCGCATATTAAGCTATTTCTATGTTAATTTGTATTTAAGACTCTTGTGGTCACTATATATCTCACACTTCTCCCCATAGAGATAATTCCGCCAGATTTTCAAGGCAAATATCATCGCCGCCAACTCTATATCAT
Organism: Viscum album; assembly: GCA_963277665.1. NCBI lineage: Eukaryota > Viridiplantae > Streptophyta > Magnoliopsida > Santalales > Viscaceae > Viscum > Viscum album. The sequence continues at coordinate 1,839,530,759 of OY728161.1, forward strand.
GCATTGGATAGTTTCACTCATGAATTTTCATCTATCTTGAGGCATAGGATATCAATTTATCATTCTTCATCAGCACACAGCCTAAACCCTTATTCGAAGCATCACTGAATATCACAAATGGTTCCCCACTTTTGGGTATAGTGAGAACGGGTGTAGTGAAAAGCCTCCTTTTCAACTCTTTGAAACATTCTTCACATTCATCACTCCAGGAAAACTTTAGTCCCTTCCGAGTTAGCTTGGTATGAGGGTTCGAAAATCGTGAGAAATTTCTCACAAATCGTCGATAATATCCAGCTAACCCCAAGAAGCTATGGATATCTGTTACCGATGTTGGCCTCTTCCATCCACCAATTGAATCTTTTTTGGAGGGATCCACAGATATCCCATTGCTTGTGATGATGTGGCCCAAGAATGAGACCTCCTTCAACCAGAACACACAATTTCTGTACTTTTCATAGTGCTTCTCCTTGCGCAAAGTCTCTTGTACAGTTCTTAAATTCTCCTCATGATCCTCCTTGGTTTTGGAGTATATTAGAATATCATCTATAAAGACTATCAAAAATTTGTCAAGGAAATATCTAATGACTCTATTCATCAAGTCCATGAAGATTGCTAGAGAATTAGTGAGTCCGAAAGGAATTACTATGAATTCATAGTGCCCGTATCTTGTATGAAAAGCAGTCTTGGGGACATCATCCTTCTTTACCCTTACTTGATAATATCCAAACCGAAAATCTACCTTGGATAAGTATTGTGCTCCACACATATGATCGAAAAAGTCATCAATTTATGGCAGAGCATACTTGTTCTTTATCGTGATTTTGTTAAGTTCACTATAGTCGATACAAAGCCGCATTGACCCATCCTTCATCTTGATGAAGAGGACTGGTCCACCCCATGGTGAAGCACTTGGGCATATAAACCCTTTATCCAGATTCTCATGTAGTTGTTTCTTCAGCTCTTCAAGATCCATGATAGCTATTCTATATGGAGTCTTGGATATTGTTATCTCCCCTCGTATAAGTTAAATTTATAATTCAATGTCTCTTTTAAGAGGAAGACCAGATAGTTCCTCGGGAAACACTTCAGCAAATTCCTTCAAAATAGGCATTTCTTCAGGTATGGTTTCTTCCTTGGACTCAATCATCTGAGCCAGATACGCATGCTCATAAGGCAGTAATATCCTTGCATGAGATGATGGAGCTAAAGGAGATTCATCTTCCTCCTTACACTTGTAAAGAATCGGGGGTCGATTCTCCATATGAAGTGTGGTTTCCCTTTCCCGACAATTTATTTTGGCCCTATATAAGGAAATCCAATCCATACCAAGGATTGCATCAAATTCCACTAGAGGGTGTATGACAAGGTTTTTCGGGAAATTCAATCCACATATTATGATAGTGGAGGATTTATATTCATGGGATGAAATGATTGACCCATTTTCCGTACTCACTGACATCTTCACTTCAATGATTTGTGGTGGTACTGGGATTGTTCTACAAAAATTTCGAGACATAGAAGAATGTGTAGAACCTGAATAAAAAAGTACGTTCGCTATTCTTGAATGAATAACTAGCGTACCTGTCACCACTTTTTTGTCAGGGTTCACTTCGGCAGAAGTGATGGAAGAAGACCTTCTTTGCTGCCGTGGAGGTTATTGGTTGCCTCCAAAACCCCTTGGACTAGGGCACTGATTTGCAAAATGCCCCGATTATTTGCTGTTATAGTAATGAAAAACGCGTTGAGGTTTGAACAGAGCGTTCCGATCCTCTATTTCACCTATGGGTCTTTCTTTCCGACAGTTAACAGCTAGATTCCCTTCTCTTCCACACCTAAAGCATTTCCTCATCCCCTTGAGGTAATTTCTAGGGTGCTTCTTTCCGATCATCTGGCAAGTGGGGTGCTGGTTCTTCTTATCACCGTTGGATTTATCCATCAGACCGCCAGCATTGAAGTCCACATTATGCTTCTTGTCCCCATGATACCCCAGTGATTCCCCTATCTCCATTTCGACCTTGAGGGAACATCGGACAATTTCCTCATAGCTGTCGAAGTCACGGATCGCTAATTCTTTCCGTAGGCTAGGCTTCATCCCACCAAAGAAGTGGTCAACATTGCATTCGGGGGTAATGACAAAGCCGGAAGCTTATTATGAATGCCTTGTGAAGAGTTCCTCGTACGCTCCTACAGATTCTTTTTCTTTTTTCATAAGGGAATGGATGTCCCATTCCATTATAAGCCAGAGGGTGCACGGAAAATATTTATCGAAAAACATCATCTGGAAATCCTTCCATTCCAACGCCTCGATATCCTCCGCAGGCTTCGTATTTTTGATCAACATACACCATTGATCAACTTCACCCTCCATATGATAAGACTCTAGGAGAAACTTCTCTAGTTTATAACATTGAATGATGGAGAAGATATTTTCAATGGAGGGGATCCATTTTTCAATGATCTTGGGATCAGATTACCACTAAAAGTATGAGGCCTTTGTCTCATGAAACTCTCGATAGTGACTTGTTATTTCTTGGGGGGGGAAGCGGGGGGGGGGGGGGGGGGGTTGAACGTTCTTCTTGACCCATGTTTCTATTCAAATATTGAGTTAGCTGAGAGAGATGGATGACAAAGTTCTCGATTCTCGCTCCCATTGGATTGGGAATCTCATTAGTACAATTATCTCACTGATCTTCACATCGGCTGTTAGCCCAAGTCCTCCTATTACTGGCCATTGACTGGAATAAAAGGAATGTTAGGGGGTAACAAATAATGGTTAATCCAAAGAAAAATGTTGATTACTTATAAATAAACTTTTATTTCATTAACTCCTGAGTCTATAGGCTTTAATCTATGCTTTTCATGATCTACTTTCTAACATATATTCTTAGGGGAATTTTTTCCCCTAATAAGGGTCCATACTAAGCTTGTGAATTTATCAAAAACCTATCCCTGAGGAGTGTCATTACCAAGAGTGAAGCGTTGCCCGTTTTCGTACACCAGTTCCCATTCGACTCTAGCTCAAAGCGGTGTTTTTCTGTTTTACCCCTAGGATACATCTGTGGTAGAGCCGCCTCTACCTACTCGTATCCAGACAGGGATGTATTTTTTTGATAAACAACTTAGTCAGTAATTTCCAAAACATAGGAATGTTTTTATTATACTTATTATTGTCTCTAAGGATTTACTAGGGTTTTCTAATACTAATCCTAGAAATAACTAAACCTATCCTCTGATGCCAAATATGACAACCCTGCTTTTATTACAAAGTAAAACATGATTTATTACACAATCTATTCACTTTATACAACATGGATGATCAAGAGGTCTAGTGTATTTGGTGATCAGAATCATTAAATAACAACTTAAAACATGAAATACAATATATTTATTGAAAACCTTCTTTACATGACCACTACATTCCCTCGTACTTAGCAATGCATGGGATAACCTAAGGAAATGCATAAAAAAGGGGTGAGCTATAAATCCCACGTAGGGAATAAACATGGAATACAAGAGGAGTAAAATACATGTTATAAAATAGGCATATCAGTATAGCACAAGAAAAACATGAACATAATGGCAGGATAAAGCATGATAATCATAACACGGAAATGTGGAAACAACACTTAACATTTAATTTTCATGAGCCATGACTCATTGCACATGGAGAATGAGTAAATCCTCATTGCACATGAAGCATGAGTAAACCCTCATTGAACTTAAATTATCATGATTAAACACTCATTTCACATGAATTATCATGATACTATACTTTACCCAATGCATTGGAGTGCTATAAGGGCGCACCCTTCATAAACATTTCATTTCATGCATAAGTGTGCCACATGGATCATAAAAAATGGATTCAATAAACATAATTATTTATTCCATGATAAAGTAATATGGAATTAATACATGAATCTTTATAATAAATAAGTAAATGTTCATAATGTTGAATACCTTTGATGGAGAAATGGGGATGATATTCACTACAGAAAGGCATTGGCTTAGAAAATTGGTGCAATTTCGGCAACGTAACGGCGTGACATAAGAATTAATAAAAATGGTTGATGATAGAGAAAGGGGTGTCTCATCATATTTAAATGAAATGGATAGTAAGGGGGTCATATATATACATGTACAAACAATATTAATTGAATTTAGATTAATGATACAAAATTATTTCTTAAAAGTAAATGAAGAGAGAGAAGTTCCTTTCAGAATTTCGTCATAGTAATAGGTGTACATGGGAGGAATTTAATGAGAGAGAAAGGAGTATCCCAAAATTCAAACAATAATAGGGAAGTATGGGGGAGGTGATAAACAATACCCCATCATATATTATTGAAATTAGAAGGGCATAACATTATTATGAAAATTGGACAAAAAATGTAAAAGTAAGAAAAACCCTTACATTGAAGTGTGCTTCCAAAGGCCTGAGAGAGGCTTGAGAGAGGCTTCTTGGGATCTTGGGGAACCTTGGGAGGATTCTAGAGAGATTAGGTAAGAGGCTGGACGAACTAAAAAGGCTTTGAGTGATGAGGAAGTGGAAGCTTGGTTGGGTTTATATAGGAAAGGTGAGTGAATTCTATATTATTTAGGTTTGGGACCCCTTACATTAAACTAATCCATACCACGAATCAGCTCAAGGTTTTTGCCCATGGTTTTTGGAAAATGTGAGAGGAAAATAATATTTTATAAGGAAAAAATCCCAACTTCTTAAAATAATGGGGTTACTGAAGTGGAGGTGAGTCACACTACTGTGGAAAATAATATAAAAATACAAGATGTTTAATAAGTCCTGAGGGGTCCATTAGTGCTTTTTAAAATAAGTAAAACAAACCCAAAATCACATTATTTTAAAGGTAAATAATATATTGGCCGAAAATAAAGCTTATAGTATTTTATTACATCACTATTTGGTCATTATGATGTCATGAAACACATTATATATTTAAACGGTATTTAATTTTTACCCAAAAATTTGGGTATTTCAGAAAATTATGAAAAATTCACCGTTGGATAATTTCGACATCCTGATTCCAAAAATATCATTTATTTTATTTAAATAATATTATAAATATGTTAATTTTCACTTTTAAAATAAAAACTGACATTTATCAAAAATTCACGAGTTTTGAAAAAAATGGATTTCAAACCATAATATAAATTATAATTGCATTCATACAATTATATGATCCTTTATATATAATAAAATTAATTTTTTAATAATAATAGTATTTTATTAAAATAATATTTAATTCAAAAATCCATTAATTTAATAAAATAGATTTCTTAATTAAATAATTACTAAAAACACTACTTGTACATTAAAAAATATTTACAATGTATCAATAATGACAAGAAAGTATATTCTTTATTATATACAAAAATAATGTACATGAACATAGTACTAGCGATTTTTTCATAACCCCATAAAACAATCGCATAAGACCTAAGGGTAAGGTGTGCGATGTTGACAGACTCTTGGGGTTGCTCAGATAACATTGCTCGAGTGGTAATCTCTATCAACTTCCACTTTTCCCGTAGACGGTCTCGTTCGAGTTTGACATGATGAAGCTCAGCTTGGGCTTGGTCAAGAGTGAAGCCCAAATATGCCACCTCTTTTCCAATCTCGGAAAAATGGGCTTTATATGGAGAAATTCTACTGGATGATTCAATCACTTCCTTTTTCTGAGTAAATTTGATTTGTTAAAGCCCTATATGTATAAAAATCATGTGATCACTATTCAATGGCTATAAAATAAACAGTCACAATTCTTAACATAAAACCAAAGAAGTTGACTTTTTAAATTAACATTTTACATAACGAGATATTTAATTAGATCATGAATGATTTCCATTAATGAAACTTTTGGTCGTTACAATCATGGTGAGTTTAAGACTCAGCTTCATAGTACTAAATAAAAAGGGAAGATGGTCCATGCCAATCCTAAAGATCAATGTTTCAAATTTGGATTTCTTAGGATATATCATAATCAGTTTCATAATCATATGTTAATGGAGGTAAAAAACCATCATCCTAGGTATGTTAAAAGTTAGTAAGTTAAAGATTTTTTTTGTCATGATTCCTGATGTAAAGGGTCTAAATGTTTTAGTGGCAGGAAAACTCGTTTTTCTCAAAAATATATAATGTACAATGTTTAATTTTTGTCCTAAAGTTTTCAATTTATCATAAATGATTGCAAATAATATTTAATAAATCCCAGAACTATGAGAAATATAGTTGTCAATTAAAAATATAAGTGGGATTATCCTTGCATGAAAAGTGTATAAAAAATAAAGTATTATGTTTGGAGATTATAATCTCATAAAAAACTAGTATTCATTATAATATAATAATTTGACATTGCACTAGGGATATAATGGATATGAATTTATAATTCTTGGATCAAATTATAGAGCATTATAGTTATAGTGTTCTTGATTGGAAAAAATATTGTTATTTTTAATAGTGATATGTCCCAGCCTGAGAATAGTTTGGAAGACCTCACATGTGCTTCATTATAGAGATAATTGGGGAAAATGGAGAAGGAAATGAACGTATAATGATATAAAATAACACATCATTCAAGGATACATTGAAGTGTTTATTGAATATTTACTTGGACCTCTACCATAGAAATAGGATACATTCTCCATCGAACTCATAACTTAACCAATGATGATATGAAAGACCCTATATATAATGGTATATAAGGATTTAGGGGAACTCAAGATACCAAATCATGAACCTTTGGTGGATTTTTTTCCCAATAATTTTTTTCTTCATGGGGAAAATATTTTGAACTTATTATGATGTATGATGGATCAAAAATATTATGAATGATTATAGAGAACATTATGAGATCATTGTGAAGAAAAGGTACCCTCTCCCATGGATTGATGATTTACATGACTTACATTTTTGGGATAAATTATTCTACCAAACTGACCAAAAACCATGGTATAATTAATTGATGGTTAAGATAGATGATTTTTCAAATAATTTATTCTAAAAATTATTTTTCCATTATGTTTTTATTGTTATTTCGTTTAGTATGGCCAATCCTCCTACAATATTTTTGGGTTTATTGGATAGTGTCTCTAAGGACTACGTTGAAAAATTTATGGTAGTTTTAATTTATAACATTAACATATTTCCTAATAATCATTAGGATCATTATGATAATTTATGGGTTATATTGTAATCTTGGATGAAGTAGGACCACATTGCTAAATTTAAATGATGAGATTTTTTTACATCAATTTTCATTCTTGGGGAACATTAAAAAAACAGGTATCTCAGTTGACCGCTCCATGAAAAAGACCATAGAAGAGTTTCCCCATCTAAAAATTGTAACTAAAATTCTTATAATACATTGATTTGGAATATAAAATAGATGTTTCTTGATAAACATTAATTAATTTTAAACCATGTGACTATGTTAACTAGAAAATCAGCTAAGTTCATCTGGGTAATGGAGTGTGAATAATGTTTCCAATATTGAAAAAGATATTGGTTGCTGAACCCTTTCTAAAAACACAATAATTAAGAGATGTTTCTTTATTTATAGTGATTCATATTTGAAATATATTCTTATATTCATTAAGTAAAATAACAATTTGAAGGATAATTCGATATCAAGACGTTAATCCTCTTGAGAATAATTATCCTACACATAACAACAATTTATGTGCACTAATTATTTCGTTAAAATATATCCAGGAACTATATTTATGTGTAGAAATGGAATATATATAAGGACCACCAATTTTTTATGTACATATTCATGCAATAGCAATTGAAAATTAGAGAAAATAGATTATTAGAACTTTTTCCAGACTATGACTATATAGTCCATTTTCATATAGAAGACCTAAAACGGATGACAGGGCATTATATTGGAAAGAACATGTTGTTATATCAATGAAAATGATATAAGGATATACACTAATAATGGACCTAGTATGTTTTGACATATAATTTATAATGGAAGGGACATCATATATCATATCCCATATTATTTCTCAACCAAAATTAAATGACAAGATCAATAGAGCTAGAATAAAAGATCTTTGGATTCTAAATAATATAATGGCTGTGAAAAGTGAGTTGTTTAATTTGTTAAATATTGATCCAGAAGTGGTATTAAATTTTTTTTCAATGGATATCTATCCCACCAATATTACAGATAAAGTAATAGATGACGGGTTAATCTCATATATCAACTTTTTATATACACCCTCGAAGCAATAAAATGTATCTGCACGTTCAAAATAAGATTAGGAGGTTAATATGAAAAGGGATATTTAATGCTATATTATAAGGTGTATGGTGTGGAGAAAGTTAAAGAATAATGAAAATTCAATAATGGGGTATTACACCCGCAACCCATACAGTTTGAAAAGAGGGAAAATATCACTATTGGCCTCATCAATTGTCTCCAAAAAACATTTAAAATAATCAATGTAATATGGGTTATAATGGATCAACACACCATTTATTTTAGTTCTAATACAACAAAAACATCCACTTGGATTTTCAAATGTAACCCAATAAGGCACCATTTGTGAAGTGATGTCCAATGCCTACTTTGTGGGATGGAATTCGAGGGAGAATGTTTACATGGCTTGATCTTGTGTAATAGATGATAGAAAATGTTAATTATATCAAAAAGAAAATAAAGGAGTCTCGGATTTGGAATAAGTTCAATACTAAAAAAATTAATGGATTTGGAATTTCATATTGAAGATAAATTTTTTCATTCAATATCCCCATAGAAAAGAGTCATGTGATTTAGAAATAATGGGATGGTTTGTCCTAGGTACATTGTCTACTTTGAAATCCTTTATCATATATGATGAGTGGCATTTCATCTAGATCTTCCACAAAAATATATCTCATGTTCAGGATGTTTTCTGTCTACCTCTCTTGATAATGTACATTACTATTCCCTCCCTATTGTAACATTAAAAGGGGGTAAAACTAGAACATTACATCTCTTATGTGGTGTAGCCCATGGAGATCTTGGACCATAGATATAATGTTATATGAAAAAGAATGCCCACATTCTATAATTATTAATGAATAAATATATTATGAATTGAAAACAATGAAAATATAGGTTCAATAAAATATATGTACCCTCACCTTTTATCATCCTAGAATAGGTGTTGAAATTTTCGGGATGAAATTTATAAATTTTTGAAAATTATAATAACACCAGCTTATTTAATGATAATTATTTCCTAAAAAAAATATAATATTATACACATAAATTTTATTTGGAATACATAAATCTTATCTCATTTATAAATATAGTTACATTTGTTAGATATGAATCAAACTATAATTAAAAATATTATAATGAAACAAAAAATAAAAAATAGACAATATAATATTGGAAAATATGGATCAACCTAAACTTATAGAATCATATCCCCCACATAAAACACTATAAAAATTAAAAATAATAAATTTTAAAAATATATATCTTAAAAATTCAAATATATAACCTTTGAAGATATTTTAGTTAATATTCAATGATATATTGAAATTGTATTTATAGGGTATAAAGGGAATTGTGACAATCAGGATTTGACGGTTATAAGATCATTGTTCAAATACGATAGTTGGCCAATTATGACCGTTGATGAATATAAACAATATAAAATTTGAATTTTTGGAATTATACCATTTTTTAATAATTTTAATGTTATTATTATTGTTTATAAGTAGTAATGAAAAAAGGATAGTTGATTCCAAATAGAGAAATGATTTCTTCAAGTTTTAGAATCATGAAATTTAAATCCAATTTATCATTGGAGGGAGGTGTCATCACTAGGGTCCAAACTTGACCAAACTTGATTCAAGCATCAATAAGTTTATATTTAATTATATCACCCAATGGAGAAGTTCATGTTAGTGGTAATTACCATATAGTCAATGTTATACAAGCCCCCTAATAATACTACTACGATCAAGAAACATAATTTTATAGAGTACGTAGGTGTTATATGAGTCTCTATGTCGAGTAAATAATTACATAATGTGTAATTAAATTTTATCAACAAAATTTTCCTTCCATAAATTACATTTTTATTAAAAAATTTCTTCATAAAATATATTCTTTCAATTGAGAAATTTTTTTAAATTGTTTTTTGGAATAAAAATAAAATTGAATTTTGTTTTTTAGAATAAATGAATATTTTTATAATAGTTTATGGTATTCAGGATAATATTAATTATATAAAATAGTCCTTTAAAACACACCTATTTAAATAAAAATAAAAATAATTATAATTTTTTAACGTCCTATGAAAATTTTAGAGGTCTTAATATTTTGAGAGTGCTTTTATAAAACTACTACTTTTTCAATGAAAAAGGATTTTATATTTAAAAGTTAAAATTATAATATTTAGAGAATTATATTTATTTAAATAAAATTATATTTGAACTCATCAATCTAAATTATATTTCGGTGAATTTATGGTAATTTTATAATATACAATATATTTCTTGGAATAGTAATGATATTTTTTTCGATTTTTGTTAGGTTTATGAATTTATATTTACGCTGGAATAATTTTATAAATATTTAACTAGAATTATTATTCAATATTTTTAGTTTTTAATATTAATTATTTTAATATAATTTAATCAATTTTCAAACCTGTAAGTTAATTTATATTTCATGAAATGAATAATATTATTTTAAATACATTACTTTGTGGAAAATTTATTCTTCCATGCGAAAATTATTATTAAAAAAATATTTTTAATTTTAATGTATAAAAATATCATAAAATGCGACGGAAATTTCCAAAACCAAGAATAAAACAAAATGTAATCTAATGGTTTTTTCATTTTCTACAAAATAGATTTCTGTGACCAATATTTGTGTATTATTAATCAATTACAGAACTTTTTCTATAAAAACGATACATTTCATCATTCCTCTTCAATAAAAATCAATACTACACGAAGTTATAATTTCATTTTCCTCCCCATGAGTCCAAAATAAGGTGTAAAAAATCCTCTATGGTTCCAATCATAAATATTTAGTAGCAACTCATCAAGGTAAGAAAATTCTTCATCCTTTCACTTTTGTTCAACAACCTATTTTTTGGTATTTATCTACAAAATGTGATTTTGATCTTTTTTCCTTCTTTTTAGATAATAAAAATAATTTAAATTATATTTTATCAACCGGATTCCTTAATTTTCTCCATTTTTACCCATATCTATATCCACATTTCTTACACATCACGCTCTAGAATTTACTTCTAAAATTTCTTACTTATAAATGAAATTTTTTATATTATGAATACTCGACAATTTAATTATTCATGGTTATTCAACATGATGTTAATATAATTTATTTATTTGGGTATTTAGATATATGAAACCTAATTTCCATTTTCCTGAGTTAATTTATTACCATGATACCTTTAAATATATATATATATCAATTGTATTTATATAAAACCCAAACATTATATTATTTAGGATTATAAAAATATGGTTTATTAAGATCAATGTGGAAAACATTGAATTAATACATATGAAGGTTTCATCATAATAGTGCTCTAATGCATTGGGTAAATAATTTAATACCTATTTATTGCACAGATTATGATTCCATAGTGAATTAGTATTGTAATTTTATTTATGACACCATTGTGATAATCTATACTGATATTATTACAAATTAATCCTTTCAATGTTGTAGCCACATTCCATGTTATGTTTCCTATTAATATTACCTTAAAATTCCTCATGTTATTTGGATCATTTTATGTTAATATAACTCTTCTTATTATTTATATTCCTCATGATAGAATCTGAAGCATCTTCTTCTCTTATTCCCTTACTAGGATCATTCTTATCCCTTTCCACATGTATGTTCCACTGGATATGAGATACAGTAAAATTAACATAGGTTGAAATCATGAAGGATACATTATCATGGATTGTAAAAATGATTTTTTTTCAAGTCTTGAATTTCCCGGAAACTCTTCATTTGAATATAATTTATTTTGTCCTATGTAATGAATTTTTTCTTGAAAAAACTGATGGATTCTATAATAACAGAATTGATGGATGTAGAACAAGTAAAATGTAAATTATAGGTTGATACAATTACCTCATATTTATAGAACACCATTTTTATATCTATAAAAATACCCTAGGTATGGTATATTAAAAATAAAAGATCCCCAAGAATGTATTTATGTAATATATGCTAGATTTTTTTGGGTAATTAAATGTTTCTCATGATGTGTGATGATGAAATCAGATGTGGTGCCCTTTTATAAGTGAGGGTAGGGGAACTATTTGAATTAAAAAAGTGTTAAAAGTACATTATGATTTATTATTTATCCAAAAATACCATTAAACTAAATTTTAGAAATATCTAAATAAATAAATTTTACAAATATTAAGAAATAAATATAATTAAAATATAAAATTTTAATAAATTTAAAATATATTATGGTTCATTAAAAATATATTTGAATACTATTAATCACCTAAATAATATTACTCTAAATGTTATAAAATATTTCACATTATTTTCCTATTTCATTCACGAGCATGGGGTTGGTGTTATATAAGCATTTAAGGCATTTTTCATAAATAATAATTAACAATAATTCCCAAAAAAACTAATCTTATAAAAAAATAAATATTTATAACCATACATGACTTGTTTTTATCTATGATAAAACATATTACAAATATTAAAAAAATTCTCAAATTGGAATGATTATTTATTTAAAATAACATGAAGGTCTTTATCATATAAAAATGGAACCAAAATGAAATATCAAAAAATATTTAAGGTTTTGGTTCTAGTTAAACTAATCTAAAAGATTTTATGAATGTTTTAGAGTGAATTAAATTATATTTTTCATTAGTTTCAACCATAACTAAAATATTTCACCCATTACTATGATGATAGATATTTTCTATGGTAACAATTTAATATTTCCAAAAATAATGTTTTTGTATTTACAAAATTCAAAAAAATCAAAATATGTTAATTTTTTAAAATTAAATTAATATAAGTAATATGAATTATATTTAAAATGAACTATGAAAAAAATGATGAATAACTCGTATCAATAAAAATTCATCATTATGTATAAGTTTTTTACCATTATTTAGAATAATGATGATAAAAATTAAGTTAATTAGATTTCATAAACATATGGAACTGCTGAAAATTTTAAGGCAAATCCAAACTAAATGGAATGTTGTTTATTATTAAAAATATATGATTGTTTTCTATAAAATTTTTATTTTTCAATATTTACAAAAATACATTATTTTATGAAAAATAATAAATTAAAAAAAAGATAAATTTGATATGACCAATTCAAAAATGGAATCATTTTTATAAAAAAAAATTTCTATAAGATATATAAATTAATTATTATATTTTCTTTAAAAACAATAGAAATCACTTTTGAGGAAAATTTTCTTAGAAGCATAATATTATTTCATCGAAAATTTATTCCTTATTTATTAAATATTAATCAAAATTTTTGTATGGTGTATGAAAATTATAAATAATTTTTATAATAAGGTTAATTAAATTTATATCCTTCAATTTATCATCTACTTTATGAAAATAATATTTAATTAATTATATGTTTCATTAATTAATCATGGTTTTGTGTGTTCTGTACAAAATCAAAATAGTATTTTTTTAAAACATAAGGGTACTATATTTTTATTAATCAAATAAACTCTACCATCTTAGTTTGATATATATTATAAATCTATTGTTCTAATATTTTAAATTAAATTTTCAAATAGTGAAAATCATAAAAATTGTTAATAAAATGTCCCTTTTAAAATAAAGAATGTAAAAAAATATGTTCAAATTGAATAAACACTATCAAGGTTTCCAAAAAATAATCATTAATTGAAAGGTATAATGTTGACATGGTAGAAAAACATAATGTCTAAATTATAATGGGGGTATGGAATGTAAAAATGATACTATAAATGATTAAAAAAAATAAGTAATTAATAAAAGATACAGAATAAAATAAATTTAACTGAAAATATTATAAGAAGATACTTTTTTTGGAAATAATTTTTTTCCTAACTAGTATGACTGGAATATATTGTTATAGGATTTATTTTAAACTCTTAAATTTTATTTCACCCTATTGTTGAATGTTATACCATGTTACCATCTTTATCTCATCCAATATTCCATTATATATTTAGCCATGGATAATAATTCATATTCGTTAATCATAAACTTTCAAACGATTATAGGATATATGAAAGGTTTAAAATCTAATCATCAAATATATAAGAAGTCAAAAACATTTGGAAAATTGTTTGATAATTACCATAATAAATGAATAAACATTTGAATAAATTATCAATTTATATAAAAACATTATACAATAACACCCATGGTTCAACATTGATTGTTCCATAAATAATTCCATTATATCTCAATTAATTTTTAATAAGATCAATACTGAAGAATTTTTAAACCCTAATGGTTGTATGAAATATTTTATTATAAATCCCAAAAAATGATTTAACAATGTTTATAAATATTTTATTAGGTTAAACTGAAGGACTAAATATATATTAACCTTATAAAAAATCTCCCAAAATTTCATTAATATCCTAAAATATCACAATATAAAACCTAATATATGTTTTTTATTACATTTAACATATTATTCAACCTAAATTTATAAACTTATGATGGTATCCAAGAATCATAACTTAACCACAGATGAAAATATCATAATGTTAAATGTTTTATAAACTGTGATTTTATTCATTTAACAAAAACCCCAAACCCTCACCACTAGATATGGTGAAAACCTATGTCATTATATTTCATACATCAATACTAACAAATTTATCCAATTTATCCTTCCCAAACATGCATAAATAAAAAATATTATTGGACCACTTATACACCAAATAACCTTTTTTGGAGTAGTTATTGTGAGATTTAGGAAAAAATTCTTCCATAATAATATAGGATCCTTTATGTATTAATTTTCCAACCGTACCCACCTTTTCATATTCTATAATAAGAAATCACCATCATAGTCTATTAAACCCTTCATTACATATTATACATTTCCTCATTCTTCAAAACCATGGAAAATAAATCAATATAAGGGTGTTCTCAAATTCACATTATTTTGAATCATAATATTTAACAATTGAATATATTTTTTGGGACCGTGATGATTATAAGTGTAGGGAACAACAATTTATTGAATCATACAATAGAGCCCAAACTGGAGAATGAGAAGGCCTCATGTTCACCTTTCTATATTCTAGATGATACCAACTACAAGGGATGGTTTGATAGCCATCAATGTGGATACTATAACCTCAGTATTATTTTCATATAGTAGTAATTGTTTTTTAAAAAAATAAACTCATAATAAAAAATTGGAAATAAACCATAGTAATGGAACAAATTTCAACAAAAAATATCCTTAAGGAAATATAAAGTAAATTAATTTATCATGTATAAAAATAAATAAAAACAATGTTGAATCCACTATTTTTTCCATGATCCTACAACAAGATCAATACACCTAGGATTAACCATCTCCAATAGGCCCTTAACCCTTACATAAATCCCTTTACATGATGTTTTCAAATACATGAAGATATCGATATATTGTGTATGTAATAAAACCCTATAATACACCACAAATTCATCCTTGTGAAATGTGAAAATGTGTAACTGGGGTATTTAATTATAATAATAAATATATGTGGAATAATGAAATCATATTCCAAAACCTATGTTCTGAAAAAAAAAGCGTCAAATATACCTAAATCAAATCCCTGATATAATAATTATCTATGATGTGGGATGTAATCCAGAAATAGCTACATGACTGCTGATATTCTACCTATTATATTTGAAAAATTATTTTATGAGCCAGAAAAAATGGTCGAAAGGTAAAAATATACCTGTATTCCACATGTAATCATGTTTTAATATTCAAAAATGGAATCTAAAATGCATGTAGATATTGTTGGGTGATAGAGATATTATGATCCTACCCCAAGTAAGGGTCCACCTCCATCATCACTTAATGTCTTGTTAAATCTTTAATAAAGGGGTAATCATAAAACAATGGTCGCCTATCATGAATACCAAGAAAAAACTCCAATGACCTGGTAATACATATAATAGTTCAAGGAATATAATGAGGTACATAACACTTCTTCATGTGAATATCATAGAAAATATTATCATAATGTGATCAGGATAGACCATGGTAACAAGGTATATAAGAATGAATCAAGGAAACAAGGATAATATATGGGATTCCTAGTAATGCACATAGCCATATGAAATCACATCATTAAGAAGCACAATCCAGTCTAAAACATCCTAAATCAAGTAAAAATAATAATTAGAGGGGATCCAAAGATATCCATCTTCAAATATCAAGTTCATTTTCATTGAAATCCAAGGATAGTCAAAGGAACAAATATCGACCCTCATTTCACACCCAAAAAGAATTAGATCACATGTCAGAGATTTATAAATAATGTTGTAATTATTTGATAAATATTTTTTCAAAACAGAATCAAGAAATTTATATGTCATGAAAATGATTCAAATATCATGTCACTTATAGAGTTTTGCTGTAGAATCAATTCTGAGGAATGTCTAAGGAAGGGTAAAAAATACACTGATCCATGTTCGATGGATGAAAAGAGAATGAATTCATCATCAATTATTTAATAGAGCTTCTATTCTAGCCAAATAACATCAATACATCAATAATATATAAATTTAATAGATATTATGTATTATGGTGTCTCAAAAATGTTGATTCATGATGATTTTCCATGAAACATACAACATTATTGAGAGTTCAATCTGTATTTATTGGGTAGGGGTTAGATGGGGGGTTCATTTACACATCAATACCTCAAACAATATACCATATAATTACTATTATATCAAGTTTCTATCTTTATTATGAAAAAATTAATATCTTTTGGATAATGATTTATAAACACACACCCAAAATCATCTGTTATCAATAGTATATATTGTTTGGATTAAGAAATTATTCCAACAAAATAGATATGCCCCAAACTTATTATGAAAGGGATAATCCATTAATGTATCTTCACGAAAATAATTTACCCAACATAGATCCATTGTCAATACTTAATTAGGATGATGTATTTAGATATAATCTAGAGATAACACATTGTTTATGATCCACTAGTAGTTCCATTGAAAAAGATCCAAGGGGACACGAATGAGAGGACAAAAAATAAATTACGATGGATTAAAATTATGAATATTACCTTTGGTTTTATAAATTTATAATAAAATGTGTAAATACCATATAGAGTCAAAACCCATTAGTTTAATTTTATACACATTAGGACTTGGCTGGTCATCCTCATCTGAGGGTAGATGGAACCCTCTCCATGTTAGTTGAACCGTAGGGTGGCTAATTAATAGCCACTAATGCGATAATATGACTGAAAGAATTTGATGAATTCATCCCCAAGCTAATTCAACGGTTCTAGCATCTCACCAATTATAAAGTGGGAGAAAAACATTTCTAATCCCACTACTAACACCCATGCTTTCTGGTGAATCACCATTGGTGAGAAGGTGGCCTTGTTTTAGTCATAGGAAAACCCATAAGCTCCACCACATTAACAATAATCTAAGGAACCCCTATAACATAAATACCTAGATAAAATACATCCACTATAGTAATAGAATATTAGATAAATTGAAATTAATATTTAATTTAACATTTCATTCAAAAAAAATTAAAGGATGTTATAATTTTCCACCATGAAAAATTTCTCATTCTTATAAAGTTCCTTAAAAGGTCATCTCAAACAACATAGTACATTGTGCACAACACCACGCTCACCCTACCTTGCCTCATCCTGGATCCATCAAGGATTCAACACAATATATACTAGGGGTTCTTACTTTCCTAAAAAGACTTTATTTCTCATGATACCAATATATAACTAGGACACTATGTATGATGTGTCTGTATTTATGTCAATATGCACATAGTGAATGATGGGTACAGGATGAGTTAAATATCCTTGGATATAAGAAAATTTTAACTCTTCTTATATACCATGGTATTGGCATGGCAATTTGAGATGGAATAATACAATATTAAATTTACATGGGATCTCAAAGGGCACATCATAGATTTATGAATACATTCCCTAATTTATGAAATAGTTATTTCATAAATAGTGATCTCTCTTATGAAAACCCAACCACATATTTCAAAATACTATTACCTCCTCATGTGGTATGATTATGAATTATTCATACTTTGTGTTGTGATCATCTTCTTAAAAACATAAAATTCTATCTTAAATGATTCTTTACCAATAATATTTCATTAAACTATTAACTCAGCATCCTCATTCCATCAAAATGGTGCATGAAATATTCTACCCTGAAGATCATAATATGGTTAGAAATAAATATATATTTTTAAATTATTTTACGAGCGAAGAAAACAATGTCGATTTGATCTACCTAACCTCCAATAAATCCCTTGGAACAATATAAAAACAAATCCCCCAGTATATGAATAATCTACTAAGAGAGTAAATGTTTCTATGTATGGTGCACTATACTAAACTGGTGTGATGTACCAATGATATTCTATAATACCTTCCATAATTAAAATGTAAATTTTTTTTCTACCTAATAAAATTATCAATTGAAACCTATGAAATTATAATATATTACAATCATATATCATTCTATGTTCATCCACATCCTTAGCCTAATAGATCACAAATAAACGAGAAGGTTTGGTTATCAGATCAACATTAACCAGGTCAATCTCGTGACTTCTCCGAGTATTGGGTAACCTTAGCACAATTCAACAATTACGTATTCCCTGTTCAACATGGTCTAAGGGAGTGGTTGCTGAAAACAACAAGGACAATAGTTATTGTACATTATCCTCTAGTAGGTAAGGCTTTGAGAGAGAAATCAATTTTTGGTACTATTTAACTATTTCAACTAACATTGTCTCAAATATCAAGGTACCTATTTTAATTATAAGATTTGATGGCCACTTAGAGGTACATATGTCTCTCATTATATCTTCCCAAATAGATTTTAATACTACAACTATTAATTCTCAATTTTGTCGACATCATTTCCCAAATACGATTCATTTATTGGATCATGAGTAGCTAAATGTACCCATGAAAAAATACACTATATTCCAGTCTCATATCTAATCCCCAAAAATTATACTAATTTAAAATTTATAACCAATGGAATAGAAGGCATGGATCCCGATGTGTTGGATTTATCCATACTAAAATCATCCATAATGTAAATTACATTCTACTATTACTCCATATTTTATTCATTAAAATCATAATATACCTCCATCTAATGGATAAGATAATATGAAATAATATTTTCTTTACCTAGTGCACATGACATATCGAACATAAACAGATATATAATCTTCCCACTGCCTCTTCATTATATTCACCTCATACTATATGAATATATATTATTAGTACTTAGGATCA
This sequence comes from Viscum album, assembly GCA_963277665.1. Taxonomy (NCBI): domain Eukaryota; kingdom Viridiplantae; phylum Streptophyta; class Magnoliopsida; order Santalales; family Viscaceae; genus Viscum; species Viscum album. Next base: position 1,839,550,350 of record OY728161.1, read on the forward strand.
ATATAAAAAAAAATTCATTCTGAATCGATAATGTCCCCATGAAACCAAGTCATGGAGAATTATGTCAATAGTTAAGTCATTTATAAGAAAATTTCAGAAATGGAGTGAAAATTTTCATGGATAAAAAGATAATACTCTCTACATATTTATCTTTACTAAATCGAAACCAACAAATAATGCATCAATGTATATAGTATAATAGATCCATGGATCAATATATGTCATTAATATTGTTGTCTTCCACCACCACTCTAGCTTAGGAAAATCATTTTCACACTACTCCAATCAACACAACATCACTCCCTTAATTTTATGAATAGTCCTTAGTACTAATAAATTAGATAACTCTCAGATAAATTTCATGTATCACATTTCTTAACATTGGATCCTATTGACCCTAAACAAATTAAGGGGATTTTTATAGGATATCAATACCAACACTTTCTCCAGTTCCATTGATAAACCTACATCTAAAACCACATTACCCATGAAATTATCCTAACAAATTCAATGCTACAATATGAATTATCGGCATAACATTGATGGGGTCCAATGCGTACTCAGGACTACCATGAGGTGTTTATATCATGGAACTATGTCAATGACTGTTTGATATAGATTTATTTAATAAACACCTTGTTGAAAGATTATATATATAGCATAGAGATCATGTTGATGATACCCTTGAACACTTCTTGTGTAATCATCAAACCTAACAGAATATCCATGTACATGTATACAACAAACCATATATGAAACACCGTCATTGTGATGTCCTCTTCTCTAACCCAAAATGGGTGATAATACGGATTATGATAAATATTGGATAACCACAAGGATTACAATAAATGATATTTGAGATAATGGATATTCGAAAGTAATATTTCATATTCCCTTACACCTATAATACCATCTACTATAGTGTATAGAGAATTTTTCTACAATCATCTATAATAGATATTTTTTTTCAAACCAAGCTTATTTACATTGATAGATAAATCTGTTCTACTTCATGTCTATGATCTATACCTTGAGATCCTATAACTCACCTCATGAAATATGATAATGGTGTATCATAATGTTCCTTGAACCACGTAGGATCTATATCACAAATTATAATCCATTTTCAAGGGGGATTATTTTGAAGCATCCAAGAAATGATATGTGATTGTGATCCATGACTAGATGAAACTGTGAATGGTCTACAACTAATCCTCCTGAAATTTCAGAACCTATAATCATCACCCTGATCATCTTGAGTTGATTATAGTCCTGAAAAAATCTAATTACTCCAGGTTCCTATTCTATAGTAAACAAATACATACTCTAAAAAATGGAATGATACAATTCTGTAACTAAAATAAATTTTAGCTAAGAATCTAGTAAACTAGTGCACAAAAAGAATCACATAATAGTTTTTAATCCTAGAAATTTACATATCCTACAATGACTATTGAAAACTCGGGGAGTCACTTATCATAGTCCACTTTTATACCTAATGGGGTATAAATAAAATTTACTCAGAAGAAAACATGATCGGTAAGTCAATTTAAAAAATCAGTTTTATTGAGTTTAGTAATTTAAAGAACCAGTAAAAATGTCGTAGATAAAATATAATTGATTAATACCATACTTACAATTGTATATGGACTATCCCCACCATCTAATGAATAATGATCCACTTCAAAAACATTTCATTCCAGAGCTCTATTACCCAATTTTATTTTCAGTCTAAGTCTTCATCATTTGAACCTACTATTAATGTAACTGACCATATCCATTGGAAATAGATTCTACATATCATCCACCATTTAGAGGACTCAGTGTCAAAGCAATAGTGGAAAACTATAGGAGGAAACCCATCTTGTGAAACTATATACAACACACATGAGGTGATGTGATGAAAATGGACTTTTACCAAACCCTCTATCATTTTAAACTTTTTTGGGGCTCCTATTTTGGGGTATAAATAATCCATACTCTTCTCTACCTGTAAACCAATGCCCTATTTCATTTTCGTTTTCTTACTCTCCCTTCTAAAATAATTGTATCTCTTCAAAACAAAAAAATTATACCCACCTAACAATTGAATATTAGAAGGGAAAACTGCTTGATCATCCTCTAGACCTATCTAGATTTTTCATTACATAGTTTATAATAATAGAGTATATCACAAGATACAAGGTCCTAGACTACAACTTGGTGTTTCGATGATGAGATATCTTGAACTTCATGGACTTCTACTCATCTTTTAATACAAATATATGTGTCATGTAATGTATCAAATGGAAATGATCCATGTTTAATGATACAACCATGGACCAATACTATATCCATGTGATATCCTATTTTTGATCTATATAGAACATATAACAGAATAACTATCAAATATGAGTTCTTTATGGTCTCCTAGGTGATACCCCCATGCCTAGAAACATTCCCCACCACATTCCACCACCTCTAAGAGGATAACTCTATTTTGATAAATTAATTCATCACCTTTATATCCTCAGGTGTCAAAATATATTTTGTATACAACATCCACGTTTTCTATATAGTTTTATATATAATGTAACCCACTAGTTACCTAAATGTATTGTGGCTACTGGATTTGGATTTCTTTAGTTTAGTTGAACATTGATTTTGGGTTCTCTCTACCATAGGAAAGAAAATGTGGAAGTATTCCGTGCTAAGATGTTCCCATTGCAAACACTACTGGAGAAGGTGTTCAAGTTTTCTCTTATTAAGCCTCCTGAATTACAAGTGTTTTAATGAGGAAATCACCCCTAGAAGGTTTATCCCAAACCATTTTTATTGGTGGACCCTTCTAAATCCTTCGGGCTGAATACATGTCTAACATGAATAAAAACAAATGTATCATTTTTGATATATACTAATGAGTCAATGGGAACAATAGAGGATATTCAAAGACATTAAACATAATCATAGTTATAAACCTTATAGAAATAACAATTTTATACATCTTAGAACACTATTGATAATTACCTATGTAAAAAAATCAACAACCAGAGTATGTTAAATAAATTAATACCATCATAGTTATATCACTACCTCAAGGAAAGAAGATATTACATGTGAGTTAATTTGTTTTTATCAAGAAAATGTAGTAAAATATAGGAATTTTAAAAATTAAATAATCTATATCAAAAATAGTTTTATATATATTATGGCATCCAACTGGCCACAAAATTTCGCATTAAAAAACCTCAAGCCCATAAAATAGTAACAATAACATCATCATTGGTGATGTGGTGTCCCATTACCCATAAAAATTCACAGAACATGGAAAATATATTTCCCCTGTCCCATATAAAAAATTTCCTTTATGTAATATCCCATGTTAATATAATATTAAATAATAAAAATATGATCTAATACAACTTAGTAACACATCGACTCGAAAAACTGAGCCCGATTCGAAGATCCAGAAGACCTCATGTCCACCTTCCCAAATGAAAAAGGCATTAAAATAGATCCGAGGATCTATACATTATTAATGAGGTGATTGTACACTCAATATCATATCCATTTATGAATATTAATAAATAAAAAATTATATTAGAATAATTGAATGAAATAAATTCAATAGATCACAATTCATATAATAATTAAATAAAAAGGATCTGTGGGTGGAATTCCCTACCCTAGTAATAACTAAAGTAGAATAATAAATGAAAACTCTATGAAATCATCTAATTCATTGACTTTTCCATCCATTAGATCCTCGATCCTCATTTCAAATGTTTTTCATGGGCCCCTTATCCCTACACATATCCAAATATATGATGTCTTCCAAAAATATAATTTCACATGTTGGGTGTGTGATGTAATACCATAAAGAGAACAAGTAATGTTCCATTTGATTGTGTGAACATGTATAAAATTTTATTCCATGATTATAATAAATTAACAAGAAATCATAATAATCATATACCAAGAACTTTTGTTCTAGAAAAGACACCATGATCTCTAACCGTATCATATTCACATTCTTTTGGGATGAATGATCAATGAAGTTAGATATAATAAAAAATATACATAAGAATATCAATATGATGCTCAATACCCTCAAGTAATTGAGTCTCATGTCATACCTAATGGGTAACTAGTGAACACATACTATGTATCCTAATTGAATTGAGTTTTATATTATATAAAAAGTATCTTCAAGGAAACATGTTATAACATATCAATGTAGTTAACATGATTGTACAATGTATAAGGGAAAATGACATAATTTCATATATCAAATGAACTCTCTCTCTAATAGTTAAAGAAAAACCAATGGGAATGTTCCTCTATAACTATGAAAAACAACTAATCTAATGTTAAAACACATTATATGATAGAAAATAACAATTCAAACATTTCACATCCTCGTGAGAAAACAATAAAAAAAATGTGATCAATAACAAGCATGGTAAAAAGAGACTATATAAAATTTATTAAAATTTAGTATCATATATGGGGTCAGTGGGAGTAACACACACACAAGAAATCACATGGAATAAAAGAATCCACACCGAGCCATCATGATACTAGAACGCAAGAGTAAACAACAACCTTAAATTACCAAGAACTTCATACTTTTAACCTGTTAATAAATATCACCAAGGTTAATCAAATGATCAATTACCAAACAAAATTACACACCTATAGATATTGATCTCACAAATATAGGGACCATGGATCTTTTTCTAGTTTTATAAGAATGTATTTTTTAATACATACTCACATGAACACCATTTCAATGAGGTGATTGTAGAATAAAATATGTTATAGTTTCCATCGGTAGAATCAATTATATGGTAATTTCTAAAAAGTATTTCGAATTCAAAAATATTATGTTTAACTAGTTGAACTCATCAATAATTCATCATCTAATATTTAAAATTTCCTCTGTTCAAGACAATAAACAACCATCCATCAATGTAAATGTTATTCAAGAATAAATGAGCCTCGAATTGAATGATTCATGAAGACTAACTAGGAAATGTATAAAACTATTGGGAGTTCTATATATATCCAAGGAATCATTGACACATCAATACCTCTAATAATTCTCAAATGATAACTAATGAATTAATCCTCTATCACCCATATATCATCAAGAATATATCTATTAGGATTATTCATGAATAAATTCCCATAGAATGTTGATGTTATATAAAGATTTTATCTTGAAATGTTTTCCACATATTCGATCAAACAATGTTTTTATAACTGAAGAATTAATTCATCATTTGATATACATATAAAACATTAATTTATAATAAATCTATGGTCATCAAATAATTACTAATAATGATTTGGGATAGATCTTGAGAAAAAATCACTGCTTACATGACACTAGATCATTAAAACAAAGGATAGATAACTAGAAATGAACGAGATGACCAAAAATCAAGAGAAAAGGTCTAAAATTAATTCCAGATTGGATATTGGTGGACTGGTGGATTGTCACCTTCTATTAATAGTTAAAACAAACATTGTGAATTTAATAAAACCCAAGACTAGGGGAAATAGTTGTATGATGTTCATAATATAATTAAATTATATCTAGCTTGGATATAGATGTATTTGTCGATTATCACCATCTAGTATATGGATCAACCATGTGTAAGTATATTTCCTTATATTATCCACCAAGAAGACCATAAAGTCCACTACATTATAATTCCTCCCAATTACCTCTGTAACATAAATAACAACATCCAAAAAACTATTATAGAAATATAAGATCAGTGAAATGAGGAATCCTATTTAAATTATGATCTCATAAATTAAAACATTTATCGGTTATATTGGAATATAATAAAATTGAATGAGAATAGAATAAGAAATTTGATACCCATAAAAAATAGAAACCTATCCAATAAGACATGGAATACTGATTTTAAACAAATATGACATACATTTGTGTAAAGAATCAGTACCCACATGAAAATAGTCCTTAATAAATCGGAATATTTGAACTTATTATAGGTTAAAAGATACTGTTAGGGTTTCATAGAACATTAGTCTTTCATCATAAAATAAACTAAATATGATAATTTTATTATTACATAGAACATAATTCATTCATAATAGAATTATCAAAATAGGATAATTCCATCATTATCTATCTTATAAATATAAACTCAGATATCTCTTAGGAGATACTCATATTCAATAAAATCCACCATCTCATATTAGTGACCCAAAATAATAAACATTATCTAATTCTAAGAGTATCATATATTAGTTAAGTTTATCATCATTTTGGATTAGATTATAGTAGTTAACGATGTCACTATATCCAATGCATTGATGGAAACAAACAAACCCATCCTCATTCTCTTATAACATAACCACTTATCTATGGTATTGAACATAAAAACCAATCCATAGAAATAACAACTTTATTATTAGTGGAACATAATTTAATTATTTCATTTGGGGGAAATTAAAGGATATTTTCATAGATAAAAAATATATTAAAAATAACATTGATGAAATATTAAATAATAATGAAAATATGGTTTTATTTAAAAAAACATTAATTATGAATTTCTAAAATATTTTGAATATTAAATTTCTTGAAATTAAAAATGAACTATTCTCCTGGAAACATCCATGAAATTAATAGTTATGCGAGTAGAAAAATCCATTCATTTTGAAATGTTAAAAAATCTAACTTTCAACCATCTAGTAATAACCAAAATTACCCTTTTTTAAAAAAACCTTATATTTAATCCTATTTAACAGAAAAAACATATAGTTTAAAATGACTTTAAAAATCATTTCACCATAGAAAATGAAAATATTGGAAATTTCTAATTATTCATGGACATGGTAGAGAAAATAATCTTAAAAACCTGAGAAATCATGTTACATTTTCCTTAATAATTTTTTCTCACAAACATATATAAAAATGAGTGTAAAATGGTAGGAAATCAAAAAAAAACCTAATAAATAATAAATTGTGATGAATAAATATATGGTTTACGAAATTAATATCATAATAAAATACAAGATATCCTAATGTAGAAGGGAAACCTCATATCCAAAACCACCACACAATGTGAACTCTAATTGTCCATTAATAATGAGTATATTTAAGAGATTAATTTATAAATTTTATAATTTTATTTTCACAATATAAAACACATTTTAAATTCATCATAATGTTTTTAATTGATTGTGAATGTTTATTTTTTCAAAAAATGATTGATTTTTTGATGAATATATTAAATATTATATTTTTGAAATTTTCATATATTATTAAATAACTATGATGTAGGCCCCAAATAATATGCAACATACAATTCAAGCGAAAAATGAATTTAATTATTATTATTATTATTGATTCTATTTATTTTTTGAAATTATAAATCCCATGTGAATTAATTTTTTAAAAATTTATATGTTTCGTTAATAAAAATGGTTTTATGTATTTTCATAGAATCATTTGTTACCAAGGTGATAATATGTTTAGGATTTCCATGAATGTGTCATAAATTTTATTTTCATTATAATAATTGAAATAATTTTATTATAATCAATATCAACTACAATTTTTTGTTTTATAATTTTAATTATTAATCATGTAACATTTCTAAAAAAATTTAATTAAGTTTGTATTTGAGTATTGTCATTTTATTACATTAAAAATATTATCTCACTAAATTAAATTAAAATTTGAAATCAAAATGAATAAATTTTCTTAAAGGGCACATCAAATTTATTTTTCATCAAATTTAATTACAAAAGTTAAACATTAATTATTATTTTAATGTTACACTACTATACAATATGAAATTCAAAAAGAAAAGTCTTAATACACTTAAATATATATCAAAAAGGGTTTTTTGAGGTCCATTTTGATTCAATATTTCATTTCAACCATCAATTCAAACTGGTTTCCATTGAAACATAAATAGTAACGACTAGTTACAAAAAATTTAATGATTACTCACACTATAAGCCTTCCCTTAAAATATAAAAGTCCAACCCTTTTACAATTTCAAGACATTAATTGCCTTAAATTTATCCATTAATCTCTTCCAAATTAATCCAATTACATATCCCTCCCTTATTAAGCAGCATATGGCCACAATTGGTTATCCAAATGGATTATTTTCAAAGTATCAATCGATATAATTTTTAAGTACATAATATATTAAAAAATATTTTCTTCTTAATTAAGATCATTTAAATATATCTTTGAAACAATTATAATATAATAATTTATGTAATTTAATTATATTATATAAATTTTATAATAATTTTTTTTCATTTATACCATCTATAGAATATACAAATTAATTATTTGTGCATACTTGCGGACCACCACTACAAAAAACTACATAATTTGTTTTTCTCATTACCTTACATTATCGATGGATCCTAAAATGAATTAATGAGGAAATATGATGTTTATGAAACCATTAATGTCATGTTATGTCAAATTAGAGAACCAATTAATGATATCATCAATGAACTATCATCGTTAATTCAATAGTTTAAAATAATATTTTTAAGTGGAAACTATTTTATTCAAATAATGAAATATTTTTATACAAATTTATCCATCTTATAAATACAATAAAATTATGATAATTAAAAATAAATAATATCATAATGATTATGGAGTAAATATATTACAATCAGAAACCACCTCCCAACTATTCATTAAATCATTGTATCATAATGTATGTGTTAGTTTAATCACAACCTTAAGCAATACTATAAATATGAAACATGAATGAATTTATCAACATAATTCCTAGTATAATATATTATAAATGAGTAAAAAAATTCTAGAGAGTTTATATCAATATTAAAATTTTTTAATAATTGAACACCCTTCAATCATCAATAATCATCAAAACAAGATTGTGACCAATTTCAACAACATTGATATTGATAGAAACACTAGAAAATTGAATTTGAAATATCCTATAAATCAATAAACCATTCATAATCGAGGAGTTAGTGTCATATTAATTATAGAATTAGAAATAATAAAAATGAAAAAACATATATTATGATACTGCGACAAATGATCCAATTTATAAACACCAGATGTCAAAAATAGGTAGAATTTAAATAAATATCATTAAATAATATATAAGAAAATATATATGATTACGGTTGTGAATTAAATGCTAATTATAAATATTATTTCAATATTGTTGAATAATGTATCTTCAATGAACTGAGTATAAGAGTCAAGGGTATTCTTAGATGTATTATTTAATGATCATAATTTGAATTTTACGTTTTCTATATTGAATAAAAAAATATTTATTAAGAAAAAATTAATTAAATTCTTGGTATTGAATGATCAATTTGAATTTCTCCCCTTCAAATGTTTTTGGGGAATTATTACCATAGCCATAACTAGGGATTTCCATATCAACATCCATTACTTGGGACAGATGTTATATTAACAACATATTTTACTTTATGGGGTGTATATATTTCCCTATAAAACATTTTACTAAATTTCATTGGAAATTAATGTTATTTAAATAATATTTTTTTAATCCACCATCATCGAAATTTGATTAATGATATAAAAAAAAACATTTTCTAACTCAATTCTTTTAAATAGTCGAAAACAATTCTAGTTTTTGGTAAATTAAAAGTATGCGTAATTTCTAAGAAAACACATACCTATAAAGTTATTGAAATATGTATACATTTTTGGGACTTATTCACCATGTGTCAATCACTTCAAAAAGGGTTGGTTGAGAATTTATTCAATCATCACGTTGATGTATGAGGAATAGGCTTATAATTATATACTAGGATAGGAACATCTAATAGATATTTATGTTAAAGGTCACATGGTCTTTAAAAATCATAATGATGTATTTTTCTATTGATTTCCTTAGAATCTTACAAATAAATAATATTGAACCTGATCACTCTCTTCCTTTGGTTACCCAAAAATATAATGTAACCTAGCCCCAATATTTCATTAATCAGAGTGCATTATGTTACATCGATGAAACCCCATTGTTTTTATATATATTAATGTATTTTATCATAAAGATATAAATAATTACATTTAGTAGGGATGTATTTGTTTTCTGTATTTTCAATTATATAGATATCACTAACTTTATTTTTTGTGATAACCGATAGGAAATGGTTTGAAATTTACGTTTGACTCATGTGGTAAATGAATTTGATATAATTAGGTGATGGGTGGTCTTGAAATTTTATATCCCCTCAAGGAATCAATAGATTTCATGAGTTAATAAATTTTAGGTTTCAATTTCTACCTCTCCCTATATAGATAATAAGTCATTTCACAACAAAGTAATAACATATTTTTATATCTATCATCATGAATTCCAACATTGTGTGATTATAGATTATTTTTATCTGTGTTTTCATTTATTAATAAATATATTGAATTCCCTCAGTTTTTGTTGATTATTTCAGCATGTTGTTCATTTATTTCTTTCATATAATTTATTTGAGTTTTATGTTTTGAATGATATCATTGAATGTTATTATTTCATTAAAATATTTTTTATACATTATTTTTATTCATTTTCATATAAATCCTTGAGGAGAAATGTGTGTATAATTCAAAAATATTATCATCTTTCTTATAATTTTACCACAATGTTTTCATGATATATAATATGTTATGAAATAATTTTTTTGGTATCATGTTTTCCATGAATGAAATTCTATTTGATCTTGTTAGAACTCCATAATTTTTTATCAACAGTATAACATAACTAGAAACTTTAGTTGTTGTGAGACTCTATGTTATAGTTGATATTATAGCATGTTTAATTGGATCCTTGTGGACATGATTTTGGAGAATCCAGTAATATAAGATATATTTGATGGAATACAAACCAATATTTTATGGAATACAATGTAAAATGTAAAAAGAAATTTTTTACAGTTCAATAATTTTAATATATAGCGATAACATTGAATCACCCCTACTATTAGAATAATGGATTTATAAATTATTTCACAAAGTGAAAATGTTATTACAAAAACTATATGTTAGTTAGTTCTAATTACAATGAGTGGGAATACCGAAATTCAAAATGTGGTTGATAAACATATTTTTAAATTTTATATGACGGTTTTTATAAAATGGGTTCAATGTATAATGAAATAATTTAAATTAATTATGGAAATAGAGATAATTATTCTTGCATAAAATGTGAAATAAATTATATTTAGAGGAAAATATTCATAAACTAAATCATATATAGATTCTCCCATACTATCTATTCAAAATGATATTTTGGGAAATGATGTAGATAATTTATTACATATAGATAATGAAGATATCCTAGTCATCCTACAAATAGATAACATAAATATGGTTAATATTTTTAGCTTTTCCTAATAAATTATTGGGTCATCCAAAAGATCATGTTGTTTAATTATCCATTAAAATTATTACAGTTTCAATATATATATATATATCATAAAATCTATATAAAATGACACTGGTGGATTTCATAGTGTTTAATAAATAGTTATAAGTGTTGTTATATGGTATTTATATTTTCTAGTGCTTCACCATCAGGAGTCCCAATTCTATTATTGAAAAACATGTGTATAAATATATGCGACTATCTGTTGATTCTATAGAGAAAAATGAAATTACTATAATGAATATGTATAATTTACCATAAATTTTTGATATATTATATCATCATCAATGAGACCAATTCTATTTGAATATTTATATTTTATCTAGGGATCATCATTTATGGGGATAAAATTATAATATACCTATGAAAAAATTTAAATATGGAATTGGAAATTATTAGTTTATGATAAATCATTTTAAATGGATTAATCCTCCTACAATATTTATAGATATGATTAAATAAGTGTTAAAGCTGTATTTGGATAACATTTCAGTGGTTTTAATTTATGATATCATAATATAATCAGTTATTTAAAAAGAGTATGATAGGTATTAATAAATTTCAGAGATTATCTAGAAAAGGTTATTATGTTGGAATGATCATAACCTTGAATTTTGGTTCGATAAATTTTCATTCCATTATCATATTTTATATAATGATGAAATATTTATTATACCTTAAATAAATAAGGTTGTATATTAATATAATAATCTCAGAAATAAAACTCTGATATGATGTTTCATGGGATTAGGTTTTTATTATCAATCATTTTTTTTATAATTTTCCTAGTTGGACAACCCGTTAACATAGTTAAAACAGAAAGGGGTTAAATTATATTGGTCAAGGGAATGCGAGGAATAATGACGACACTAAATAATGTAACTATATTAACATTAAATTAGGTAATTATTTCATTAATATATAGTGATTAATAATAGAATGAAATTGATTGTATCCATATACAGAATAATATAGTGATTTACTATTCAGGAATATAACGAAAAATAAATGTAAATAACTTTACAACATAATTCCTTGAGAAAAAAACATTAATATTTTCATTAATAAATCTTAAGTCACTACCCTTATAATAAAATATTATATATATATATATATTTATACATACCAAATTAATTTGATGTATATATTTTCTCATATGAAGCACAAAATAAGAAAAAAATGATTTGAACTACTAAATGACAGTGATGTATCTAATACTACAACCATGAGAAGAGAATATGTACCCTTTGATTTCAATTTATAGCATAACATCAATTTAATCATATTGCTTTTTGGGGATCATAGTAAATTTTATTTAATTGGTACTCTCGATTCACATAAAAATTATAAAACCGGGATCAAAGGTATCATGACTAATAGATATATTTATGCACAACATATCATACCTTAATTATTGGGTAGTCTAAAAGACTATCCAAACATTGGAGGACATGTTGTGATCATGTTCTCATGAGTTATAAGGATTGTGGTTTCATTCCATACAATTGGTGGAATTTTCATTTTATAATAGCATCTAATTAATCATCCATATGGAATCATATGAAGCATTATATGTTAATAATTGTTTTAGTACAACCAAATAGTAGGAAGTTGGAGAAAGAAATACAGTTGTCACATAGCATATAGATGAATATAATGTTCATATGCTGATGATGAAAGAATTTATAAATGTTTAACCAAGAAATAATAGAAGAAAGTATATACACACTGATGAATATTTTTTATAGACTGATGAATTTTGAATTCATATTAGGAATTATATATATTCTATGGTGTAACCATGGACGAAAGTATTTAGATTTGACTAAAAATCGGTGATAATCCATAATTACCTTATTCCTTCTGAAAACTATGAAAAAATTATAGAAGTACCATTATAATTGTTTTTACTTCAAATAATTCATGTAACATCTTTATATTATAATAAATATATATGTATATATATATATTAACATTAATTTCTTCTATATATTTTTCTATATGCAACATCGAGTTCTAAAGAAGCGCAATATACACATTATTTTACTATTTATCATGGAAATTATGCCAATGTTATTAAACATGGAGGTATGAATAAGAAAAAAAATTAAATATCTATTATAATAAATTTATATAATTGAAACACGGTGATAAAAATGTTATTAATTTTTTGGTAATTTCTCTTTATTTTTTCAAAATTAAATGTTCTCAAAAACTATATTTATTTTATTTTTTGAAAAAAATAATAAATTTAATTTTTTTTAAAAAAAATTTATTTTAATATTTAAAATTTATTTTATTAATGAACATGTATAAATTTACTTTGGGTGGTTGTTTTTAATTGATTTTAAAATATAAAATTTTCAATTATTGGTGAAAATAATAGTTTTTATTGAAAACTACATTTATATTTAATGAATTTATGAAGATAAATATTTATTAAATTGGATTTAAAGGAAAATATAAATAAATAATAATATTTTTTTAATAAATAATGGTTTTTTATAACATTGAGAGTGAGTTTTTAATTAGGTACTATTTAGTCCATCAAAGCATTTATATTAGGAAAACTACCCTTTCTTCACATTTTCGGGTTTAATTTTATTGTAAATTCATACATTTAAATAAATTAAATATTTAAGAATTGATCCCATTTTTTGAATCAAAATTATATTAACTTTTTATATGTTATTTTTTATCCACTATAATTTTTTAAAGAATAAAATATTAATTTATATGGTTAAGGTGAAAAAGGGTTTACCGGGATGTAAAAATAAAATGTTAGGGGTCAAATGATAAATAAATTTTCCAAACCCCATTTTATATATTTATTTCAACATAATATATTTTATTATATATAAGTTTATATTTTGGATCATTTTTTCATGAGAAAATGGTGTGCACACCTATTTATTTTCTGAATTTCCATGTGAGTCATCTCCCCCACTTATAAAAGTCCACCCTTATCTTCCCCTTTTAACAAATCCAAACTAATTTTTTTCATAAAATACCTAAAAAAGCAAACATAATTCCCTTAACTCATCATGGAATCCATTATTTCAATAATACAACATATGATGGATTTGGTTGTAAACCAAAATATGTTGTGTGAAAGAAGATGTGACATCCAAATCTATTCATTTAATTTTCTTTCTTCCTCCACCACATTAAAATATTAATAAAACATAATGAAATGAAAAAAATAAGTATATTAAACATATGGATATTTTTTTAATTTTTTCCATTACCTAAAACTATCTCCTCCTCCATAAAATGGTTTACAAGACCATTGACTGTGCATTTAGTGGAAAAACGCCTCACAAATCGACCAATTTTTTTTTTCCATCACTACTTATCATCAATGGATATAATAATATTAATAATATAAATATATTAAATATAATAATCAATAATTATTATGTAATTATAATATCATATTTATCTTTTTAATTTGGTTTTCATAGATAATACGTTAATGTTTTCCATCTATATTATGGACTACCTCGTCTTGAAGAGATGTGATTCATTTTTATATAAGATTATCCATGGAAAGTAATAACAATAAGTTTAATATATATATGTGATATTTATGACATATAAATAATTATATAATGGAAATACATTATTTATATTTCATTTGTATCTTCCATTAAAATATCGAAATAACATTCATGTGTACGTACGACCTCCCATTTCTATGAATAATGTATTAAATTTTATTTCTATTAATTTTATGGATTATTATAAATAAATATATATCGAATATATATGATAATAATAACATGTTTAACATTATTTATATTATGCAACCATAATAAATTTAGAAGGATCAAAAATACCAAACCAAATCATACATGAAAACAAAGCACTTATTATACACAAATAGGATTAAAAGTGGGATTATTGATAAATAAGGAATAAATATACACAATAAAATAAAATTTATTATTTTACAACAAAGTATGAATAATTAGTTTTTCTACAATAAACATATATATATTAAACTGAATTTTTTAACATGTATGATTGAATTTGAGGCTTAATAAAATGTATTTTTGTCTCACATTTCCCTTTCTATAAATATGTTGTGTTATTAACCTATATTATTTTGAGTTGTATATACTATATAATCACATAATTTATAATTAATTAAATAATTTTATTTTATTTACATTATAATTTTATGTAAATAAATTATTTTTTTAATTTTATTTACCAGATACCAAACTGGTATATATTTTAGTTTTTTTTATGTCATCATTTCTCATGATTGTTTATTAATATGTTTTATATTGGTAAGTAGTATTATAAATCTGTAATGAAACTCATGAAATTTATTAAAATCTTGTTATTTAATTATAATAATGGGTTTCCGTTCATTTTTAGCAATTTACATACTCATGTTTTCAAACTAATAGTTTTATTAAAATTTTCTTTCATTTTTCTATTCAATCGAAAATGGGTTTTCAACCATATCAAAGTAGTAAAAATGGATTTAAAATGGGTTTTCATTAATATAATAATATTTTTTAAATTAATTTATATCCTTGGTTTGTTTTTTAAAAAACTATTTAAAATGATCTTCTTGTCTACTTAAAATGATGTTATTTTACCTTTTCAGAAAAATTGACCAGAATCATTTTTTGAATGTATCGTATTATCAAAATTTGTCTCCAATATGGCCACTTAATATTTTTATGAATCCATTATATTTTTACGAGATTATTTTCAAATAAAATGTTTTCATTAATATTTTTAAGGATTATATAATTTAATTGTTATTTAAAATGTAATGGATAGCTTCTATATGAAATTTTAATTATTTTTATTTAATTTATAGTCATAGATGAAAATAAACAATGGTTTTTATTCTATTTTGTTGTAGATATGAAATAGATCTACCATCCTTATTCTCTCTTAGGATGTTTTCTAATAATGATTATGATATATTTATGAACCCAATTATGTTATATGGGTTAATTATTATTTAACTTTATATGAAACAAATTTCGTTTTCATGGATTATATTAAGTATTGATTATCATTATACAAAATTAGTAGATTATATATACACCAATATTATTTAGTAATTATAAATAGGTAATGCAGAATGTAATACCTAAGAAATTTCTGGAGAGTGTAATCTCTATCTCTCAAACAATCACTCAAATGTGGACTCAAAATATCAATTCATTATCAATATATATAAATATTAAAAATTTAAATTCGATATTTTTATTTTTTTTAAAATTATATTCTTTTATTGTTCATAAAATATAAATTAAAATTAGAATAATGTTTTATACAATGGTTTATTTTTGGGGTGAATAGTGGAAATGAAAATTTTCTTTTAACCATAAATCTTATAAAGTCAATAAGATATAATTATAATCTAAAACTCAAAAAACTATTCATGTAATGTAATACAATTTTACATCATAAAAATTTAAATTTAAATTTATTCCTTAAAAATATAATTACTATGTATAACATTTATAAAAATATTTAAAATGTTACATTAATAATAAAAATTTGCCTATTATTTTAATAAATTATTTTCATACAGAGATTAATTTTAGAGTTTCGATGAAAGAATCAGAAGGATATTATTTATAATATATCAATTTACATATATAAAATTAGAATTGAATATAACTTTATATTATATGTATACATAAATAATAGATATATTAATATTTTAAAAATAATCAATTTATGAAAGAAAGTGTTTTTATTTTAAAAAAATTCATTTGAAACCTTCAAAAAATATTATATAATAAATTAAATTTATAATTTTAAATAATGGAAAAAATTTCAATATTGACTTTTGAAAAAAAATTAATAACCATTGCTAAATATTAACTATAATGGTAATCATAAATTAGGAAAAATTTCATAAATATAGATTAAAAATCTAAAAAATTGTAAATATTGTCTCCAATAGAATGTTTTTAGATGAGTTTTTACCATCATTATATATAACCTCCCATTCTATCATTTTTTTACAAAAAAAATATGAATTGTAGACTGGTGTTATTTTAAAAATAATATGTATCCACTAAAAACCCATGCCTTCACTTATAATAAGGAAATCCTTACAAGACTTACATACCAATATTTCCTAAAAATTTATCATTTTAAATCTTTAAAAATTATCCTATAAACTTATGTAATGTTAAAATGTTTCTTGTAACCATTATTTTGCATAAACAGATCATTTGGATGTATAATCCGATGAAAAATTTTCATAATCATATGAGTATTATCACAAATATAGTTTTTATTTTTAAATACCAACATTCAAATTTATAATATTGACACTTATATAATGGTATTTGTTTCATTTATATTAAATAATTTTTTAATAGTAATGGTATTAACATATTTTATTCATCTTTATCACCTACAAGGAAATAGAATAATTGTTCTTGTGTACATGAAGACAATGACCAACATGAGAAACAAATTCGTTTTTTATCAAAACCATTATTTTATTGTTACAATAATGCTTTAACTGGGAAATATTATAATCACATTAATTTTATGTTATAAAAAAATTGAGAACATATTAATGATACAATATATAAACGATAATCATTAATTCAGTCACATAAAACATTCATTCTATGATGAAAATATATTAATCAAATTAATAAATATTTTAATATCTAGTACTTCTTCGTATTCATGGTATATAATTCTCATTGTAATAAACCCTAAATAATATCATAATTCTGTAAGTATAATGATATTTCAAAAAAAATCAACTCATATTAATTCATTACATCAAGGTGTGTTTATGCATGGGACAATATATTCACCAAAATAATTATGATGTTGAATTTGTATCATGAAAGACTATGGGAACATATTTATCGGTATTATAAAATATCCATGATTAAATTATTATTTTTTATAATTTTGGACATTTTATATCAATATTTAATTATTAATTTAAGAAAAATAATCACATAAACATGGTTGTCATAATTATCATTTTTATGGATAAGTACTAAAAACCACATAAAATTATATAATAAAAATAATAATAATAATAAATATCCCCAAAATTGTATCTTTAATGACCTTTTAATTGTAAAATTTGGAAGAAGAATGTATATGTACACTTCTATTATGAGAATAGTACAAATGTTCAAAACTATAAATAACCAATGGTAAAAATATGTTGAATAAATATAATTAAGGAAAATTTATGAATAATATAAATGAAAATGGATATATAAATTTTTTAATTTTGTTTCAATGATAGATTTTCTAAAGATATAGTAAATTAATAGATATTCATATAATATGGGATAATTGGAATGCTTTTTCCATCACAACTTCCTATATTAAATTTTTTTTTTATATTATGAATTAATTATAATTATATATATATATATATATATATTGATTCTATATCTCGAAAACGAATTTATTCCATTAAATGTGGAAGGAAAATTTTAATATATTTTTATTTATATGGGAAATCATGTTTTTCTTTATTCAGAGGTTAAATATAGAATTCAATGAGATGTCATGTTAACTCTTAAAAAGAATTAATTTTGCTTAATTAGGTGATAGGTGAGGTACAACATTATTATTATCTCGATTCATCAATTGGACTAATGGGAAAAAGAGATTTAGGGATTGTGTATACCACTCCATATATTTTGATACTTTCTTGGAAAAATACAGTGAAAACTTATTTTTATATATATCATTATTTCAATTTTAAAATTAATATCTATTAATTTAAACTAAAATATCATGATTATAACAATCTTTATGGAGACTACGTTCATAATACATCAAAAGAAAATTAGAAGATGAAATATTTATTTTTATTATCTTTTATAAGATCCAATAACTAATTATTATCCTAGAACATCAAAAGATAACCTTGGGATTTATATGAATAAAGGGGTCATCTTGAAAGACCAATTAGGAAATAATCATGATAATGAAACATAATATGTGAGTCAATGGTATAACATTATATCATAAAAGATAGGAAACAAGAGTAATCATAGGAGACAATAAAATAAAGAACATAGAATCATAAGATCATTGAAACATATGAATTATGAAATTAGAAAACATAACATAAACATAAGTTAAGGATAAATTCTTATACAATATCACTTTGTGGAGAATGTAAAATAATTTATTCAGCTTATCGGTAATCCCATACAGAACAAATCCTGAGACTAATGATTTTCCCAATGAATTACACGACTCTATGGGAACACACTTTATAATATTTTCTTGATCATCTGTTCCTCACAACTGAAATCAATATTAAGACATAATAATTTCCCATGGATAGAAAATTAGCTTTATAATATTTTCACACAACATTATAAATGAAGATTTTATAATGATGGAATCTGGGAGTCGAACAGAATTTCAGTATTACCCTATCAATGAAAGGGAGAGTAATCTATGTATACATATGGTAGATATATACAAATAATTTAGATGATATATATAATATCAAAGGTTTTAATCATTGATGATTTTCATAAATATAAAATGAAATACTTGATGTGGAAAATACTATTTTAAATTTGAATTCAATTCTTCAAAATAAAAATAATTTCAAAAATATAAAGGAACAATTTTTAAATAAAAATTAAAAATGAGTATTATTAATGAATATTTCATTTAATTGATTCGTATTGTTGGCGAGAAATTTCATATATTCTATATAAGTTAAATGAAAATAATTCAAAACACGCATTTTTTTAAAATTCAAATAGTAACATGTTTTGAATATATTAGAATGCATACAATTATTTCATTTGATGAGAAATTTTAAAAATTATAAAATATGCATTGATAAATCCATAAATAATATTGAATACATTATATAAAATATGTTAAAAAAAATCTATAGATGGAATATAATTATTTAATAACTAAATGAATATATGAGATCTGTTTTAATTTCTAAAATATTTCATAATGTACATGTAATCAATAAAGGAAGAGATTAGAACCATCAAATTTAATTCTTATTTATTGAAAATGTATAATAAAATTGATAAGGATTAGTAAAATCTATTTATATAATTTCCCCAAATAGAAATATGGTCATAAAATCATGTAAATGAAATAGATTAAGGCAAAAAACCAATAACGCAATGGTAACATTCAAATAATATCCAATTAAGGGATTTAAAATGATTTTTTATGTAATATAAAATTAATAATGAATTATTAATGATAGAAAATGTAAAATAAGAAGTATACTCGCCATATAAAAGTAATTCTCTCATAACATTTAAATAAGCCTAAATGAAATGAAATATAGATGGAACCCAATACAAATATCAAATCACTATAGGGATAATTTATAAATTATTTCATTTTTACTGTAAAATTTATTTACATATAATGAATGTGTAAATACAATAAAAATAAATAAATTGTCACTACATACCAAATTTTATCAAATCTATGGCAGTAAAAAGTCACTTTAACCTAATGAATTATATATATTTATAAAATCATTTACATTACACTTGACTGATCTTGTACATGCATTATCATCTGGATTAATAATCTTATAATAATTATATTATTTTATAAGATACTATTTTAACTATATTATTCATTTAATTCTATTTATTAACATTTTATATAAAAAAATTACTATTGTTCATTTCTAACGTTTTGATGATATTCAATTCATGCGTCTAAAATAAAGTGAATAAGATGACTATTGTAAATAATCTAATGTTACATAATCTCCATAATAATAATCATGAAATTGATTCCATTTTTATAAGTTAATTAAAATTTTAAAACCATCCAAGAATGATGGTTAAGATAAACAAAATATGTTTCAATCAAGGAGTTGTTATGACATACATATGCATGAGTAATATTTATATTTCTCGATGATCCTGATGGAATGTAGGTATTGGTTATTTATTATTTCCATCATTATCATTATATCATAAATATAATTTTATGTTTCAAAATACCCTCACAAATACATTCCATCTGTCACTATGATAAAAAATAAATTGCATCGCTTCTAAAGCTGGTAGTCTTCCACCCACAATAACCACATTATCAATTTTCAATGGAAAAAATTAATATGTTATTTTATATATTATATTTAATATATATATTATATTACCACTAAATCTTTAATTATTATCATCCATAAGAGTCCACGATTGAAAATGAATTATATCAGTTTATAAGGGTGTATTCCACCAATCACATGAGCGATGGTTTTGTTTCCCATTAAATGGAAGAGGATAATGATGAAATTCATTCCAATAAGTTAATAGAAATATCAGCATATAAGATATACTTGAGTTATTCTATTATAATTATTAGGTATTATATGAAGAAGTAATAAGAATAAATAAATCAAAATTGATTGGTTATGAATGATATGCCTTTTTCGTACTACACATTAAATAATTCCACTGAATCCAAACTATTTTGTATTTATTATAAAAAAGGTCCTATAAAAAATGGTAGTTAATTATGGAAATGATTTTTTATATAATGTTCAATCTATAATGATTTTTTTGTGTGTGTAAATAGTGGATATGGAGATTCTGTTTTTAGGTTAGGGGGTAGAATTTACATTCACACTCATATATATAAAATAATAGAAAGTAAATCTAACAAAATATAATAAAGAAATAACTAAATAATTTCGAGTGAGGGTGAAATTATTCATAAAAAATAGAAGCATTCAAAAACTTACATTTTTTAAACACTTTATTCCATTTACCTCTAGTAATTCAAACTTTTAGCATTTTTGTTTGTCACCCTAGTAAGTAGTTATTTTACTCATTTTTTTATTCATTATGAATATAATTAATTTGAGAATATTACCTATTATTAATTACTATTATTTTAAAAATTGAATCCATTTATCAAATTAAAATCACATAATAGGTAGAAATAAATTTATAATTATATCCACAAAACGTGTCGAAAAAAAGTTTTCTCCCAAAATGCAATTTCAACCAACAGATAGTCATATATTAACTCTATTTATAGAAATAATCATTGTATGAATATAAATTTAAATAAATATATATAAGATCTAAAAACCTAATTTAAATATTTCATTTATATTTTTTATTTTCAATAATTAAAAATTGTGAACATTATGTGCCCACAAATAGTTTACAACAATCTTCTTCTTAAGTATAAAAATAAACATCACCCTATTCAGATAAGATATTGATTATACAAGAATTCATTATTATATTCTATATAAAATGCTCTAAATTTCAATTTAATACTACACCAAATATATATCTTTTTTGAAAATATTATATTTTATGAAAATAAATCAATATTTTTGAAGATTAATCAATTTTCTATTCTCTCATAAAAACCAATCATTTTAAGAAAATACAAAAATTTCTCCATATTTTAATTTTATTATGCCTTAAAAAATTATATTCATTTTATAAACTAAAATCTATAATATATTTGTAAATAAATTATAATATTTTCTAATGAATATATTTAATCATTTTTTAAGAAAACATATATTTCAAGCATTAAATGACATTAATTATATTTGTGAACGTCTTTATTATAAATTACTAAATACAATTATATTATTGGAATGATTTATATATATTCATTAATATGTATATTCCTATTTATACCTCAAAATTTAGCAGTATATTAATAACAATCATGTTTAAATTATAATATTTTAAAAATATATGGCGGTTCATGTAATCTTAATGTTTAATATTGTACACATTATCAATTATAGTTTTTTAAATTAAAAGATGTTGAATTATATACAATTTAATAAATTGAATACAATGAATTTGATCTTTTTCATAGTAATCGTGTTTTTTGTAACACCTTGATATTTTAATACAAAATTGTTGTATTTGATAGCCTGTAAGGCATAAAACTATAATCAAAGAAAATAATTTAAAACCCTGATACATTATGATATATATATATATATATATATATTGATAAAAAAGTCATACCTATAATTTATGTTATGTAAAACACATATATAATCTTTCATTACACACAAAATAATGTTTAGAATTGTATATATCGAACAACGTTCATAGCTTACCTTACACATTACTACTAATTTCTTTGATATATTTTGTTACACAGATGATCAGGTATTATCAAATACATAAACTTTTAATTGTCATATAACTATAAAATATTTCTTTATGAATGGGATTAAATTTAGTGATTAATATTTAATTATAAATTAATTTAAAAATTAATTTAATATAAGACTTTTTTAAAGAAACTACTTTTTATATAAAATTGAATTTAATCATAATAATTTAAATTTTAAAAAAAATTAGTGCCATTTGTAAATTAAATATCTACAGAATATATTAAATAATTTATTTATAATTATAGAATACTTTCAATTGAGATAATTTTAAAACACATCCAATTCTATGAATAAGAAGATAGACTTTTGTAATGGTAGTTGTGTTGTGTTTAAATTTAGCACCTATTTTAGAAATAAATTTTTTCCCATTTATAAATTTTATATGAAAAAATTAACCTCATTTTTTAAATCAAAATGTCAAAATCATTATTGGGTTAACCTTCGGTATTTTTATGTGATGTTTCCTTTTTTTAATTTTTAGTAAAAAGTATAGAGTTTTAAATGAAGAAGAACATTTAGTGTAAGTACTTTATAGTGTTAAATTATAATTGTAATTTGTTTTAATGTTTTATTAGATAAAATTTAAATTTATTATTAAAATTATTGTCATTGGAATCATTTTCATGGTGAATATTGATATAAAATCATAGTAAGCCTTGGAATAATTTTTGTTTAAAAAATCACATTCTTCCCCTATATGCAAGATTATGTTTAAATTAATTTCATCAAATAATGATATTTCAATTTAAGAAAATGGATTCCATAAATAGATAGAACATAATTTATAATTTCTAGAATGTTCAAAATGGTTTTTAACAAAAATATTAGTGAAACTATTAAATTTCATTAAAATTATTAAGATAAAAAAATTGCTTAACAAGGGACTAATACTTAAACAAAAGGGAAAAAATTACCTAAAAAAATAGTAAAAACCCATTATATTTACGTGACTCCTCCCAATAGTGTGTAATTTGATATATTGAAAAGATTTCCTCTCATCCTCCACTATATAAAGACACTAACTTCTGTCATTGCATCCAAAATCTAAATTAGTTAGGATCATAAAAATCATGACCCAAAAATCATAAAACACCCATATCATAATATCAAAATCTCCAACATGGGATAAAATCCATCCAAGTAATTCCTTTTGTGAAATCCAAATATAGTTTCTTATTAATGATGTAATATTCTTCGACGAGAACATTTGTTTCATTTCATTCACCTAACCTTAAATGATAATTATATATTTATTATATCACAACATAAGTATCTTAAATACACTAATATTTTTTTATGTAATTGTTATTAACTACACTTTTAAACAATTACTTCAAATGGGACATGGTATCACCATTCGTGTGTATGGTGGAATAATATGTCACGAACTAATTCCATTCATTACTCAGTTAACACAACTCAAGGAATAGATAATTAATAAATTTATAATTAAAATTTTTTACATACGATGTATATAATTTATTTATTCATATGTAATTATAATATTAAATATTCCTCTATGCTTTCCAATTTCTGGGATTACAATAACATTGTTTGGGGATCTGTGGAATATCTCTTTTTCAAAGTGATGTGATTTGTCCAAAATTTAAATGGAATGAATTAAATATAGTATTAATTAACATATGAGATTAATATAAAATCAATATATTACTATATTTATAATATAAATTTATATCATTTACTTTTGTTTCTTTTAATATGTCGAGAAAATGGAAGTAGCATTCAGGCGTAAGTATGGTCTTCATTTTTCATGAACTGTGTATTTCATTTCATATCTACATATTTTATTTATTACAAGACATAAAAATATAATAAATATATATGTTTTTTATGTCATGGGTTAAATTAGGGATATTATTAAATCATGACCTATATAAGTAAAATAAAATTTACAAGTGAAAAAGTACTAAAAAAACAAAGTAGTTTTTACCTGAAACAAAAAATGTTAATGATTATTAAAATATTGGAGATATGATATTTTAAGAAAATCATATATGATATTTTAAATAATAGTATTTTTCATTTATGAACTCATAAATTCTTAAAACCATTATACATGTGGTTAAATTGGGTTTAACCGAAAATAACATCAAGGTAAGAGATTCCATTGCAATATAATTTCATTAAGGTATTTTTTAATGTTCTGAAAATAGTTTCATTTTTATTTTCTATATAAATCCAATTTGAAATTTAATTTCATGAAAAAATTCATCAGGATATTCTATGTTTCAATTTTAATTATATCGTCTTTGGGGATTCTAATTTTTTGTTACAACGTGTTAAATAATTTCATAACTCAATATATCTTAATTGAGTTATATTACTTACTTCTTTTCGTTAATATTATTTTTATATGTGTATAATGACATTTGAATACCAATTGATGTATTTACACTTATATTATATGGATTTATTGTTGGTAATAAAAATCAATTCACTCGATTCAACAAAAATCAACATTAGTAACTATTTAAAGGTTTATTTTGTAATTTCATTCTAATCGAGTTTTTTATTCCTAAAAATTCTATTAATGGAAATTATATGATTACTATTTAATAAATAATATAATTTTATTATTATATGGTTATTTATCATAATTTTAACGTAATATTACATTTTAACAGTCTCTGTTATTAAATAATTTTCAAAATATATTCTTACGAAAACCTCACACCATTTCTCTCTTCTATTGGAAACCATTTATCTATCAAAACCATTTTTTTAAAATTATTTAAATAATGATTTTATCCATTTAAATATATTTTATTAAGAATAATTTACTAATTTTTTATTTAAATTTGATTTTATGTAATTGTCTTATCACATTACTACTATTGTTATTTTCAATCATTTTTACTATGAAAAAAGGAATTTTATTTTTACCATGCAATAAATTACCTTCCTCGTTTCTTTGAAACTTCTATTTCAATTTATCAAGGATATTTTTAAATAAAATGTTTTTAAGATTTATTTTAAATGAAAAATATTTTAAAATTGGTATTCAAAATTTAAAGGATATTTAAATTTTTAATGTTTTTAAAATATTTTTTTATAGTATCTACAGTCATCCTGAGAAACAGTGTGTTAATTTTAATGTATATGGGATATGTTGAATTGATATCATCCTTATCATTCCTCTATATGGTTTATGGATGATTTATCTAATGATAGTATATAAATTCAATTATTTTATTCATCTTTTATATTCCAGATAATATATTTACTTTCATATGATCAAAAGTGATTACATATAAAATATTTTTCCATATCATTTATTGAGGATAAATTAATGTTATAATACATATTCCATATTTAAATATGGTTTTTATATTTAATTTTAAGTGATTTATTGGAGAAATATTTACATACCCACATCTTTTACTCAAGAGAGATATGTTATTATATAGAACAGTTTCTATTAATTAAATTTATTATTTGATATGTGAATATTGTTTTGGGCATACATTATATGGGTAGAGGTTATTGAAAATCCTTCCTTAGATGCATCAATAGTCTTATGATACTAAAAAAATAGTGTAAAACCCTTTGTGTTTGTTTAAAAGTAGTTTTAAACTATATGGAGGTCGGATAATGAATATAATTTCTTTTTGATGTTCACGACACAAATCATATGGTTTTCTACCCAAAAACAATAACTATCTTGATGATATATCATAAGAATGATTTTCATAAGGATAGATCATTATATTACTTATGTAAAATTTTACATAATCTACAATTAATATTATTACATTGATTATTTGGTCAGTTACAATATCCAGATTCATGATTCGTGATAATGTGATTATTTATATGGAATTATTGAATCATATGTTATTATTTGCATATTTATTATTCCCATTATTGGTATTTAATGTCATGTATGATTATTTAGTCAACATAAAATTTTTATTATTATAATTTAACCAATATTACATACGTTGTAATTAACCCTTACTAAGCATTTAAACTCACCATTATTTTGTTTCTGTTCCCTGGTATTCCTTGAAGTGTACTAAAAATGAAATACATGGATATTCTAGTTGGATTAATGTTATTATTTCCAAAAAATGTATATTTTAATTGGTTTATTCATTCGTAATATGAGACCCATTTATGAATGTTGTTTTCTGATACTAAAAAATAGTTTCAGACATTTAGGGTCTGATTTAACTATATCTATACCAAGGTAAGGGTAATGGTAACTAGATCTTGTCTTCTTGTTTTGGGGTCAATATAGTTGGTATCAGAGAAAGATTATATGTATCCTTCAGAATTATATTCATGAAAAAAATTATTAAGTAACATATCCCTATAATGGTCACTGAGTATTATCATGTAAGAACATATTTATTCATTAACATATGAGTTATGGTGAAAATCAATATATATTTATATTAAGGTTGATAATAGTTTCTATGTGATAAAAATCTAGTTTTAGGATTCATATAATGGGATTTTACTAATAATTAATGATATATTATAAGATATCTATAGAAATACAACCCATTAGTCTACGAAATGATTTAGTATAAAATTTATTTCAGAATTGATTCCAATAATTTTTTAAAAATAAATTTTAATTTGTTGATCAATATTATAGTTCATATAAAAATATATTTTTTGAAATTGTGGAAAAATTATATATTTAAAACATTATAAAAATGTATATTTTATGTGTATTTTATTTCTAGAATGAATATCATATTTTTTATAAACGTTTAAGAAAAATGATTTAAAACAGGGAAACATTTATGTAGGATAAAAACCCATTGTATCTGGAAATGTTTTTGGATTGAACTCAAAACCAAAATTAAACAAGGGTTTAACGCCATCCACTAGCCTACATAATGTCCTGGTAAATATTACATTTTTTTTATTTAATAAAATTTATTAATAATGATTAATGAAGGACTTGTAGTATAACCTTTTTTATTTTAGTGGTTATGGTATAAAACATAATTGGTTTTTAAAAATGTTATAGATAAATATAAAGGCCTTTTAATGGATATATTGATATGTAAAAAGTGAATTTATGTGCATTAAGAAAAAATAATTCATCTTTGGGTATCCCTTTATTTTATTAAAGAGATGAATTTTAAATTTAACGAAGAACAACCAAAGGATGAAATTATGATTATATAAATATATCAACTATCTATATATTATTATATTCGTAAGTAGTAATATAATTACTCATCATTAGTAAAATGATATAGAAATAATTTTTTTTAAACACCATTTTTTTTGAACCAGTGGTCTTTTAAATAACTACTGGTTCATTATTTGGAGGCCCTCTTAAACATCCAAAACCGACTAACCACTAAATCGATGGTTGGAACGGTCTCTATATGCTTTGAGGAGGTCCTCTCAATATTATTTAGGCTTATGACTAGTAGTGAGGATCTAATGATGTAACAGTTGATAGACTATATCCTCATACTCAGAGTAGAAAAATATTGTCTCTAATAATAAATATATCAATTCAAACATAATGAAGTATAACTGGATAAAAAAAGTAGTGGAAGAATATTATAATGAAAAAAGGGACATAGATGAAACCAATGGATCAACCATGTAGGAATGACCGCATAATTATATAATACAAGCATAAACATCCTATACTGAGTCCAATATAATACATAAATAATAAAATTTAAAAAATAACAAATGTGTCAACATGAGAGTCCAGAGTAATAGGTTATTTCTCTTCTCTAAAAATACCATTTGAAACCTACAACAAAAATGAAAATACATGGATATGTGGATAAGATGATATGCACAGGTACCTCAATGTAATGGTGGCATGAGTAGGGTGTGTGATATACTTAGTAAGCCACCATTAATGATTTATAAATCATAGTCTATTATACATAAATAATGTATGATAGTTTTTAGGTATGAAAGGTACAATAGTTAAAAAAAGGTCCAATAAGATGGACCAGGTTCCTAAGGGACACATGGATAACCATTCATTATTCTAAATAAGTCATAATTTCTATAAAAAAAGGTCATCCTGTATGGAAGTTATGTGATATAGTAATAGGTCATAAAAATTAATCAACAAGGATGGATTAATTAAAAAATTTTGTTTTTCCCTGGAATACAAGTCCTTTAATTTAAGTATATATCAATTTTCATTTAATTTAAAATAGTGATAAATTATATTTAATTAACAACATACTAGTCCTTTCCAATTTAAAACTTTTAAAGGAAATAGTGAGTGAAACTAGAATAAGATATGTTATACATAACTTTGGTAGTTTTTCCATAGTAATCCATAAATGGAATCCCAATTATAACTCTTTTAATATTGTAAAAAATTACACATCCTAGATAATCTTTGCAATCTCAGAAATGGGTCCATAAATCACTTGTAACATGGTGTACCCATCATTCAACTGATCCCATCAATTCCTTCTCCCATGGGAATCCGTATCTCTCATATGTTGTTAAATACCCATATACAACAATCATCCATTTTATATTATATATCACTATTTTCATAAAGTATCATCAATTGACAAAAATATCCTTTTAATTCCATAAACAGAAAATTGTGTATCGCTTAGTGTGAATACAAATTATTCAACCATTTAGAAATTTATCTTATATTAAAAATTATTCGAATAATAATTTCTCATTCCAAATATAATGAAAATATAGGCCATGAACTTAATCATGTCAATTGAACGAATCCATTTATAATAGTACAGATAATCCATTCCCATATATATGCGATAAAATAATGAAAATAAATTTAAATTGATCATTTCCAAAGAAAAAAACATTTAATTGATTATGTGGTCCATTATATATCTATGTAATCCCATACATTTAATAAATGATCTAGTGAAAGGTGGTTTCCCATTGCGGAGACCCCATATATACAAGAGGAATTAAATATGCTAAGCTACCAATATTCCATATAAATTCATCAATATCATTCCATATGATCTAGTCCACACCAATTTGTATTATGGTTGGTCACCATGGGATAACATTGAGGGCTATTACATACTTCACAATATAATTAATTTAACGATTGTGTTTTATATAAAAACACACTTCATGTATTTGTTTTATAACAACACACATTAATTAATTTATAGGTAACGAAGGGTCACACATTTAATTAGGGTACAAATTTATGGTTCATGGACATTAACATAGCCTATTTAATAAACAATGTTTAATAAACTTAATTTATTTTGTTAGAAATATTAATAATCAAATTCTAGAGTTGTTTCAAAGAATTATTTGCATGAATCTCTATGAATAATTTTTAAGAAATCCCAATACATTAATGAATGATCTATATAGCACCTACCAGGTGCATATGATGGCCTACAAGTCCAATGTTGAGGCATTATTCGGTGTGGCTGGAATGAAATTGATGAAATGGATTATTCTATGTAAAATAGGTAAAATATTCTTGAACACAAAATAGATCAAGAGAATAGGGACTAAATAAAGTATAGAAATAGGAAGAGTTATACTCATATAGAGGGCTATCCACCACACATGATGACACTCAAATAGGTCCCTGTATGGGGGAGACAACACCAACCTTGGTGGATGATTGAAGGAGGGGAATAGGTAGGGGAGGGATTTTGCGCATGGTAAAGGAGAAGTTATGGAGGAAGAACCAAATATGAGTTCCAAAAATTGGTATGTAACCCCTTAAAATTAAGAAAAAGGTTTAGCCACATAGTTTGGTAAACTATGTGCCAATAGCTCAAGTTACACTACCCAAGAGGGGGGTCATACATTTACAAAGTAAAATTTAGGAAACAGTGCCCACACTGTGGGTTTCCCATCTTCTATAATGATATCGATGGTTTCATGGACATGAATCCTAGTGTTCATGGTTCCAAAAAAAACATGACACCATTATTCCCACTGAGTAAACTACATTGCTCCTACTGGAAGGTGACAGGGTTATAGAAAAACTATTTTCCCTAGCCAACTTTTCCCATTAATGATTTTCATAGAATAATGTCTTTGAAAATTGATGGGACACCCATGGAACCCCTCAAACCTTTTATAAATTTTTAAATAGTGAAATTTAAGCATTAAAACCATTATAATATCATTAGAAAACATGTGTTTAAAAATCATAATTTCTTCAAAATGATAAAACTAGAATCTATTTATAATTTCAGCGAGTCCAAAAACATGATACATAACAACCACCCCAACATAGATAGTCTTTTCCCTGATAAACCCTGTCTAAAACGAATAGAACATCACTATATCAACATGGGATGAGTAGTCATTCTCAAATGGATATGTTTCTTTTCCACATACCTAGTGTAACTAAATGAATCTATTTAGACATGTGGTACATGAGCTATTACACTCGAGCGAATTATTTTTCTCCAAACTGATACATTGATAATGCGCTTACCCCGTCCCATCTATCCTAATTGAAGATCAAGATTTCACATCATTAAACAACTGCCATATAGGACATTCTCATCCTAGTTTCTAGCATTAAAAGTAACCAATTATTTGTCATGCAATTAAACCATATAAATTTCACATTTGAACATGCCCTTAGCTCTCTAACTGCTCTCTTTGAAGATATAATGATTGAATGGATGGTTGAATCCCAATCAATCTATTTTAGTTTGTTAGATTGGGGAATTCCATAAAAATATTTATCCAACACTTACATTGCACCATCTAATCCTATGGGCATGCCTAAATCTTTTCCTCACGAAACAAATACAATGAGATAGATATCATGTCAAATAAGTTCTATTCAACCACCCGTAAAACACATGGAATCGAATTAATGGGATTTTAAAATCTAGGTTTGATTACTTTATATAAAAGACCATTATGTTATCTCTATGAATTATTACTCATGATTTTAATCATCATATGGTTACGTTACTGTCAACAACACTCCCTTTGAGCTACCGTACCTCAACATGAACATGGTTTCATACCAAATCTACCATACATATATCATTAACCATTAAAACAACATAAAATAATGGAATATTTCCTAGTAAACTTCCAACCGTGAAATTTATTCCAAGTAGATCATACAAGGTATTTCATAGAAGAGAATCTACAAGATAGATTTCATTATGAATCTCTATTGTCCACATAGAAATATCACTGACTGGTCCTCAGTGATGCATATACTTACATTTCATGTAAAACATTAACTAGTGTCATTAAATCAGTGCAAGGTGTTCTTACTTATGAATCTATGTATCAATCCATAATAAACTTCTCTTAAAAATAAACACACTTCTGAATTTTTACTCTAATGATAACACATATCAAGAACATATCATTGGAAATTTAGTGTGGCATATATTCCATTCTCTCATAGTGTACCCAAACATTGTCAAGATATGTGGAATTATATTAATTTAGATTGAAGTACATTAATATGGTTTAATAATCTCAATGGTTCAAGATATAGTCATTCTACCTCAAGATGAAGTGCTCGGTATGTTTCTAGCTCAAATGTATCCAATCACAGAATGAAGACCTATCGAACCATTAACGGTCTACATCATTTTAAGGAGATAATTTGAACATGTAGATTCACGTATATTAACAAATTAAAACTCCATTACCAGATGATGCATCCCATTATATCTCATGAACAACCACTATGGCCCATCCAAATCCTATGGTATCATCAGAGGGTGAAAAAACAGACAACATCAAATCGTTGTTCTCTAATTCAAGCATAGACATTAATTGATATATTACTATCCACATGGGGATTTTAATCAATGAAAAAAGTGGAAAAAGTCTATTCAAGTGATCACTCCCTCTAATTAGAGGACACATTATGGAATATCCAACATGATTCTCCGCACCAAAGGTGTTTCCTTGAAAAAGTTTACAATGAATATGATATCATATTATGGAACACACTCTGTCGAACAATATATGCATGCCATGAGTGTCACAAAATCGCTTAACAAGAATTAAACCATGAGTGGGGATAGAATAGTCTCTTAATTGTTTAGTAGGTAATGATTCACATTATAATTATGCATGATACTCCAATTAATTTAAACCACAGTCTTCCATATCATTATTTGTAAGTGAAAAAATGACTAACCAATGTGTCTAAGATGACTGATGAGTAATGTGTAATAACACAAGGCTTTACTGACTCCCACCTAACTAAAATAGTTCGATTTGAAATTTTATCAGATCTATGGGAAACACATGTATCATCCAAGAATACATTAAGGATCATGAGAAAATAAATACCACCTGGTCACTATCCAAGGGTATGTCAACCATATGGATCCATTATGTGATGTCTTACCAAAAAGATATTGTGAATTAACATTACACCATCTCAATTTAAAACAATATAATAACATACAATGTTTACCAAATTGAACAAAATAATTAAGAGGGAGGATCACAAGACCTACTAAGTGGTTGACCATGCCGTAGAAATATCTAACCCTCTAGGAAAAAATATAATGGGAATATCATTCCTATAATGGAGGTCAAAACACTGAGTGAATGGTATGAGATTTAAATATTCAAGGGATCATCCTATATTGGGTATCCTATAACTGAAGCATACATTTTTATCCCTACAGGGATGTCATGAATTGGATATTCTTGGTATATTTGATTGTCATTTTCGTTCAAGATGTGAAACAAATGGCCTAATGGTAACACTCTCTCTCCTTTTCTATTAGAAAACCTCGGAGATACTAGAATACACTAAACCACGGGTTAGACTGAAAAACATCTTATGTTTTCATATAACAACATTGTACCAAAACTCATTATACTAAACCACATTATATTTAATGAAAAAACTAATTCTAGTAATAAGGGAAAAGAACCTAGCACATTATTTAGCTATGGGAACAAGAAAAAACATTCCATTTATATTAACATTTATTTTGAACATAAGTTATTTAAATGAAATTTTATCATTTTTAGACCACTACTTTCTAAAATCCATATTTTATAAATCATTTATTTATTTATCTTCTTTCAATACAACCTTAGTTAATGAAAATTTTAATTTCACTACTTAGATTAAAACAACCATTATGTTGAAATTTGAATTTCAATTAACTAATGACTAATATTAATATAGACCAAAGAAGATTAAATGGTCATTTATTAATTAAAAAGAATTACATGTCATGTTGGATTTCACCATACACAAATATTTAAAACCATATAAATGGATTAAGACACTTATATAATCATCTTAGTGTTGTATTAAACTACCCATTGGGTTTAAATACCAATACACAGAGGTGAAGTAAAAACAGACCTATGAGGATTCATTCATAATATACTACAATGATCAGAATGCGACACAATTTTATTTAAAACCTATTGTATTTTAAAAATACCATACTGGTTTTGTCTCAAAACCCAAGGTATCTGAGATAACCTACTAGGGTCGGGGGAAATCTATCACATAAACATAATGTCCCAACTATCCTACTTGGGTTGAGTTTTGAAATGAAGGATTTAATCATTAGGGTCATTAAGTAAATGTTCTTTTATTAAAAGACATAATATGATAAAATAATTCATCTTATGTCAAAATATAGTAAACCTTTATAATTAAATTTTCATCAATTTATATCTAATATATACATAACTATTAAATTATGTGGGTCAAAAATTATAAATTTATAAAGCCCCAATACACTCTATAGATTTAAAATTAGTTCCCATTTAATTGGAAAGAAAAATTTTCTAGTCTATGGAATCCATGATTCATATATCAAACATGTCATGATTGGTGTTCCAAATACAATGTTACAATCAGACTATGAAGAAAAAACTAAATTTATTGATGATGGTATTTTACATAACTAACCATTACATTATATTTTTTAATGTCATGCTATCATAAGATTCAAATAAAAGTAACATGATGAATAAATCCAGGAATCCTAGAATATGAAAAATGTATAATAATGGATTATCTAAACATTGAATGAGGTTAAGAATAATTAATAAGTCATTATAAATTTTAACAATCAAAAGAATAAAAAGTTAATATGTTGGA
Source organism: Viscum album (assembly GCA_963277665.1). NCBI lineage: Eukaryota > Viridiplantae > Streptophyta > Magnoliopsida > Santalales > Viscaceae > Viscum > Viscum album. Next base: position 1,839,585,994 of record OY728161.1, read on the forward strand.
AATAACCACTCAAACATTTTTTATAAGAAATGAATGATAAATATATCATAGAACGATGTTTTATTAGGAAAAAATATAATTGATATCCAAATCCTATACATAAAAAAGCATACTAATCAATTTTACAATAAGGTAAAGAAGAAACATTTTATTTAATATTGGTAACATGGAATATAAAAAACATGCTACTTATTCTAATAAAGAACATCAATAAATGTCAAAAAACCTATCAGTGAAATCTACAAAGGATGAAATTGCATGGCATGTAAATCACAATGTGCCTATAATGATACATATATTTAATATTTATTTCCAAAATAGGCAGTGTGTAAATACTATAACTCGCCTAAATCATTCAGTGGTAGAATATACACCAGTCACCTATAGTGATACTATATTAAACTATAATAACAAATAGTAAGAAAAAATAGTATATGTGGAAACATGAACCATTCCCCATGTCCGGGTTGATCCCTCATAGACAAAACTATTTTTCAATGTACAAAAAATTTGCAATCTCATGTCAACCATCTCAAATAGTGAGAATAGGGAAAAGAAAAACACATGATACCAATATTTAACAACCCATCCTAACTGAACACTAAAAATATAGCATGCAGTGTGTCTACCTGGCTTCAAGCATGCCTCCCCTTACTATAGAGAACAACAGCTAGCATTAAGGGTCTGAAAAAGGTACGATGGAGAGAATATAATGTCATGATCATAGTTTCACCATTTTATATTGAATAAGTAACATAACGATCATCAATGGAATTAGTTTAAATGGATAAAAAGAGAAGTAGAAGGGAAATATCAGAACTGAATAGACAATTCCAACTCCAAATTTAGTATGATGCATGCATGTCCTGCTGATTCTATGAAACATGCATGAAATATATATTTTCATAACAATAAGATACATAAATATGTAATGATATAAAATACCAAATACAATCTCCATGGCCATCATATGTACTTTCTCAGTCTTGTTCTCATATGATCTGATGTACAAAGCCAAAAAAACTACCATCCATGGACATATAGATTTGAATATCTACTTGGGTAAACCATTACAATTATATCCTTTGAAGGGTCTGAGAAAATACCAGTCTTTTACACTCATTGTGTTTGAGGAATAATTCAGTCAATGTATAATATTTATGATAGTGTGAATGTATTACATTTAAAATAAAAATTAAATAAAAGTAAATATGTTCACTCGGGTTTCTATGGTACACTAGGTTGACCATACCTATTTTGGTCTATGACAAAATACCTCCAAAATATTGGAAAAAAGTAAAAAGGTGATGTTTTGTAATAATGGCCAATCAAAACTAATGATGAATTATTAAGGGGCCTTGGAATTTTAATTGTCCTTGATGAATCCACCATTAGTATAATTAATTATCAATATTAATTGATTTTAAATAGGATACTCTTTTATTAACCTTACTATAACTTTGTCTCATCCACATTGATCCTTATAATGGAAACCATGTACCATAGAAGAAGAATATATGTGACATAATACCAAGGGAGACCATCAATGTTAATCCATAAATGTATTACCATGTATCACTCCATAAATAACATAAAACATGTCACATCAGATCATGTATCTATAATCTCACAATGTTGTCTGAGTATCACATGTGGAATGGTGTAACCATAATTCCATAGATCTTATCCATGGGTCCTCCCCTAGGGTCCATTATCACTTATATGAAGGTAAATAATCATATGGAGAGATCATCAATGACATAACATTTATATATATTGAATTACGGTCTCGAATAATCATGAGTGCATCTTTTTCATTCAGTTAAAATTATACCGATATCTCTAAAGGTTTCTAAAAATTATTTTATCCATTATAAATTTATCTTCCATCATGAAAAAGGTTAATAATAATTTCACTTAATAATTATAATGGATAAATGGGGCATTAAATATAGTATATAACTTATAAAAATCCATTTATAATATTAATGGGATTCGTTTCTCATAATATTATGATATCATAATTCAAATACATTAATAGAGGGTCATTTCCAGGAACAAAAAATTTAGTTGATTTAGTGGTCCTTTATATCTCTAATGAATCCCTGTTTCGCGGTTTCGGCCTCGAAACACCCAGCGGCTCTGTATCCAATTATGGATGGACCCGCTTTCCAAATACAGGCCTTCTCCGGATGGTCTGACCGGGGACTCTTATGAAATCACATTGGTTGAGAGGATGGGAAGTCGGGATCATCTCACCCATTTGGGGGGAAAATTATTGCATGTTCTGAGACTCTCTTATTGATTTAAGACGTATTAACATGTTCATGAATCATTAGTTTATACCCAAACATAGTATCCATGGATTGAACCTTGGTTGGAAATGGTCAACTAGATGTAGTGGTTTGGAATCATTTATTCACGAGGTTTACCATCCCTTGTTGGGTTAATGACCCCAAAGAGTCGTAACTTGCTTGAGGCGGCACTGGGAGTGGCGTGGTGAATCGATACGATGATGGTCAGATCGACTAGTTTTTGGTCTTGAACCTCTTAGAGGATTACTATGTACCCTACCTAAGGGACAGGGATCAAAGTCCATGTATTTCGGGTATACAGTTTAACATCATGCTGGATGGGGGTGGAACTCGATGTGAAGAAATGACAGAGTGGTGGGCTTGAACCTCGTGGAGGCTTCCTACGTACCCTGCCTTGACATGGATCAAAGTCCTTGTAGTTCTCTTTGTGGGGATTACCCTCAGAGGAGGCCTAGAGTGATGGATTGGGGCTTACACTCTGAGGAGGCCCATAAGAGGATGTCATGGTCGTTGCTTACTCTAAGCCCACGTGAGTCGTTCTCGGTGTGAGAAACAAGAGGCAGTGGGGACCAGACGATCACGTCGTGGAAGGTGCGTCCATGAGGAATGGAGTGGGGCTTACATGTGGAGCGGCCCATAAGTTTGGGGCTTACTCTTAGGTGGATGCCCCGGGTGATGGATTGGGGCTTACACTCTGAGTAGGACCATAAGACAAAGCGCAACGGGAGAGGGAAATGGGGTGCTCTTGTGCCCATCTCCTGTCTTGAAGTGCATGACGGATTCCTTCGGATGGGTATTTTACCACCCACGAAGAGCCCCAAACAAATGGAGGGGTTAAAAGGGGGTTCCTGAGATCAGACTCCATATTACCGTCGGAATGTGAACCCAGGAATGCTTTGGGATTCTTCTCAAGGGTCGGGGAAACCCCTTCACCTCTACTTACCACAGTTCTGTGTACTCAAAATGGCACATTGATGCGCCTGAGGGTCACACCACGTGGATCTAGTGGCTCTGGTGGAGGCCTCGGCTCGGGGCCGATTAGTAGACCCATGAGGGGTCACTGAGGATCGGGTCATATTGGGAGGATTTTATCTGGCCTGGGGAATGGGAACTCTGAAGGATCTGATGGGCCACTAGTATGAAGGGTTGGTGGCGCCGTTTGCGTAGGGGGGTTCTATACAGTTGGAGAAGCCATCTACGAACCAGGGTGGTCTGCGGACTGAGGGGAATCCTGCGAACCAGGGGGTTCACGGTCTGGTGAGCATCACATGAACCAAGGTGGTTCGTGGCTTCAGGTTCAGCCCGCGTACCAGGGGGTACGCAGAGGGGTCTTTGCGAGCGATGACAGCCAAGGGAGGCATCGATTGGGGGTCCTTCATTTGAGGCTTCGCCCACGTAGGAGGGTGCTACGTGATGCGGCGGATCGAAAAAGAGGCATAAACACCCTGTTTTGTGGGGAGTACATCCGCAGAGGGGCTATGATTCGTGGTTTCCTTTTTTTGTTATTTTAGGTTCGCAGTTCACCAAATTATTATGCATTTTCGGTTCCTTATTAGTTTGTTCCCAGGTTTATACCTTCTCTTGTTTGGGATCTGGAACATCGCTGTTTGCGAAATCCTTTGTCTTCCTTCCAAATCCCTCCTCTAAAATCTGATCGCTCTTCTCTTCCTCCTCCTTCGAATCATCTGAATCCGAATTCTGAATCACTTCTCTTTTCCCCCTCGGTCTCCCTTTATAGAGTGGGGAAAGGGATGTATATGTGGTCACGTGTCACCTTTTGCGGAGGCTCATAACCAAATACCCGGTTTACAACTATTTTGGTCAATCCGCGATTCACAGTGGGTATTGAGCGCTTATCTTCCATGAACCGAACTCAGAGAGTGTTTCGCGACCGCAGAGGGTTCCACATCTCTTTCATGAATGATAGAGGCGGTTCAGATCAGCTGACGTGGTCCGCGGCTGGGGCGATCCTTAAATGGTTAACCGGACTGACTCCTACCCTACTCCGCACCCGCGGAGGACTTCCACCTCCATTCCACGAACGACAATGGTCCGCGAAGGGATTGCTCCGCGGAACCGGTCGCATGGTATCATCTTCGTACCGGTCTGCGGACCGATCCCATTCGTCCTTGCCTTTGAAATATTTTTCCCAATTTCTTTGGGGAGGTGGGTAGCATCTCATTTGTTGATTTTTTAGGACCCTAAAAATTCCCCCCATCAGAATGGGGTCCGATCGGAACGAATATGATTCCGTTTTGATGCAGAGTGGTCCTCAAACTTGGATGGTTTGCGGTAGAGAGGTAGACTTGGTGGGGGGACCATGCCTATAAAAACGAAGGTCCCTTCATTTGTCCTTTACCAAATTTTTCGCGAAACCAGAGCCCTCATGCTTTCCTTTTTCCGTGCACTTGTTCCTTCGTGAAACACCTCATTCGCGAACTGGTTGTGACTTCCGTGAACCATCTCTCGTTCGCGCTGTTTCATCCGCGGAGTGACGTCCCAGCCGCGAACTAACATTTTTGAATTAATTAAAAGGCATGTCACGACAGGCCACATAGGAACTCACTTCGCGGTTTTGGTGCTCCACGGTTTCAATGCTCCGCAGACTAAAAGCTTCTGAACATAAGTCCTCCGAACTTAAGCATTTAAATCTGGGTTTGAAATTCTGCGGAGAAACCCGGTTTTCGGTTTTATGGCTAATGCCCCGCTGGCCAAGTTATCGTGAAGGCATTCCACATAAGGCTGGTTCACGGTATACTGTCATCGTGAACCAATCTATGAGGCCACCTTGTAGACTTTTCTATGAAAGCTCCTCAACTGATTACTAACCATTTTTTGATTTTGTGGCATGCAGGGAGAAGATATGGTTCCCCTCGCCCATCCTGCACCCAGGACTACCGAGAAGCTTCTCTCAATCATCTTAGAGAGATGTTCAACTATGATTCGTGGAGGGGAGATCACCAAAGAGGACCCTAGTCAATCCATTATTCCTGGCAACGGTGTCTTGAAGGACCTGATCTCTCCTGATCTCTTGAGTTATCCACTATAAAATCGACTCCTGCTCTACGAATTCGGTCTTCGGGTTGACATTCATATCCCCCCTAATTTCTCAGGGCTCCCTTCTCCTTTCTTGGAAGCGTCCTCCAAGTATATTCATGCGAACCAAACCAAATCAAGGGAGATAGTTTTCGACTTTGACTGAAAGGAAACCATTATTTTGAGAGGCTCTGTCTGGACCCAAAGTGATCCGCATGCTCAAAACTTTTCTCAGGAAGCTGTCTTCAAAAGTTTCCCTTCTATTATCAACCTTGATCGAGTAGATCCCGATGCGGGGTGGAATCCCATGGTGGGATCTTCGGTCTGGCGAGCTCTTCTCAAATGACTCGGCCTGGGCTTTCTGGGTCCATCATCATTTTCGAGAGTCTCCCAAATCACTGGAAGTAGTCAATCTATAATATGTAGTGTGGGATTCCCAATTTTCTGTTTACCCACCATCTCCGATCCTGCCCGACCTTCTCAGCCGTTGGTGTTCAAGTACTAATTCATTCCACCTTTCCCACGGTGAAGTCGGCATTAGCCTGTGGGACATCTACCAGATAGGAGGACTACCGATTACTGGCGAGATGTATGCGGAATTTCAGCCTGCTCTTGACGCCTAGGACGACGTCTAACAAGTGCCTTTATTAGCGAGAGAATTGTTGGACAATGGAGGAGAAATCACTGGGTCAAGCCTTGTGTGCCCACTCTCTTATTCCCTATAGTACCTGGATAGGGTTATTTTTGAACACCGACGGTCCTGTACCAAAGATCAAGAGCCCTAGAACCCCTCCTTCTCAACAGTCACGAACCTCCCCAGGTTCCTGCTGGGTGGTTCTGGAGGCGGGCGACTACCTTTCATGGGGTTACGAGGTGTGCCCCGGTGTGCTGCCTATGCTCCGGCTGGCGGGTCTATTTTCTATGTTTTTGAGCATATGGATATTCCCTTCTCAAGATATTAACCCAAGTGTCTGTGCCTGCACTTTGATGATGGCAGCTAAGCTAGCAGAGGGCTGCCTGGTGAATTTAGTTGTGCCCAATTTTTCCCAAATCCATGAACTACTGAGCGACATGCAGTAGGGTGGGCCACCCTTCCATCTAAGTGGGCCATTTCAATTTTTGTACGGTTGGGTGGCGGATCATTGTAACTGTTATGAGTATCTTCACAAAACAGCCATCCCTCTTCCTACCTTTTGGCCTACCCTGCTGGATATAGATGGAGTTCACTTGATGTCACTCAGCTCTGGTGAATTCCTTGAGCTTCTGAATGACTTCTCCCAGTTCATCTTCACTCCCTACACCACCCCTTCTGGTGTCATAGTTGACAACGGCATGGGAAGCCTGGAGGAGCGTTCTTACATGATCTCTTTGCGGGATGGATTTTTGTACACACGGATCGACGAGGTTTCCTTGTGCAAGCTGTAAGTTTCGTATCGTTTTTCTCGTCAGTTTGGTTGCATGCAAGTCCAAGTTTCTACCCAAAAACAATAACTATCATGATGATATATCATAATAATTATTTTCATAAGAATATATCATTATATTTCTTATGTAAAATTTTACACAATCTACAATTAATATTATTACATTGATTATTTTGTCAGTTACAATATCCAGATTCATGATTCGTGATAATGTGATTATTTATATGGAATTATTGAATCATCTGTTATTATTTGCATATTTATTATTCTCATTATTGGTATTTAATGTCATGTATGATTATTTAGTCAACCTAAAATGTTTATTATGATAATTTAACCAATATTACATACGTTGTTATTAACCCTTACTGAGAATTTAATCTCAGCATTATTTTGCTTTTGTTCACTGGTATTCCTTGAGGTGTACTAAAAATGAAATCCATGGATATTCTAGTTGGAATAATGTTATTAATTCCAAAAAACGTATATTTTAGTTCATTTATTCATTCGTAATATGAGACCCATTTATGAATGTTGTTTTCTGATACTAAAAAATAGTTTCAGACATTTAGGGTCTGATTTAACTATATCTATACCAAGGTAAGGGTAATGGGCACTAGATCTTGTCTTCTTGTTTTGGGGTAAATATAGTTGGTATCAGAGAAAGGTTAGATGTATCCTTCAGAATTATATTCATGAAAAAATTATTAAGTAACATATCCCTATAAAGGCCACTGAGTATTAGCATGTAAGAACAAATTAATTCATTAACATATGAGTTATGGTGACAATCAATATATATTTATAGTAAGGTTGATAATAGTTTCTATGTGATAAAAATATAGTTTTAGGATTCATATAATGGGATTTTACTAATAACTAATAATATATTATAAGATATCTATAGAAATACAACACATTAGTCTATGAAATGATTTAGTATAAAATTTATTTCATAATTGATTCCAATAATTTTTTAAAAATAAATTTTAATTTGTTGATCAATATTACAGTTGATATAAAAATATATTATTTGAAAATGTGGGAAAATTATATATATAAAACATTATAAAAATTTTTATTTTATGTTTATTTTATTTCTAGAATTAATATCATATTTTTTATAACATTTTTATAAAAATGATTTAAAATAGGGAATCATTTATGTTGGCTAAAAACCCATTGTATCTGGAAATGTTTTTGGATTGAACTCAAAACCAAAATTAAACAAGGGTTTAATGCCATCCACTAGCCTACATAATGTCCTGGTAAATATTACATTGTTTTTATTTAATAAAATTTATTAATAATGATTAATAAAGGACTTTTAGTATAACCTTTTTTATTTTAGTGGTTATGGTATAAAACATAATAGGTTTTTAAAAAATATATAGATAAATATAAAGGCATTTTAATGGATATATTGATATATAAAAAGTGAATTTATGTGCATCAAGAAAAAATAATTCATCTTTGGGTATCCCTTTATTTTATTGAAGAGATGAATTTTAAAATGAACGAATAACATCCAAAAGATGAAATTGTGATTATATAAATATATCAACTATCTATATATTATTATATTCTTAAGTAGTAATATAATTACTCATCATTAGTAAAATGATGTAGAAATAATTTTTTTTAACACCATTGTTTTTTTAAACCAGTGGTCTTTTAAATATCTACTGGTTCATTATTTGGAGGCCCTCTTAAACATCCAAAACCGACGAACTACTAAATCGAAGGTTGGAATCGTCTCTATATTCCCTGAGGAGGTCCTCTTAATATTATTTAGGCTTATGACTAGTAGTGAGGATCTAATGATGTAACAGTGGATAGACTATATCCTCATACTCAGAGTAGAAAAATATTGTATCTAATAATAAATAAATCAATTCAAACATAATGAAGTATAACTGGATAAAAAAAGTAGTGGAATAATATTATAATGAAAAATGGACATAGATGAAACCAATGGATCAACCATGTAGGAATGACCGCATAATTATATAATACAAGCATAAACATAATATACTTAGTCCAATATAATACATATATAATAAAATTTAAAAAATAACAAATGTGTCAACATGAGAGTCCAGAGTAATAGGTTATTCCTCTTCTCCAAAAATACCATTTAAAACCTACAACAAAAATGAAAATACATGGATATGTGGATAAGATGATATGCCCAGGTACCCAAATGTAATGGTGGCCTGAGTAGGGTGTGTGATATACTCAGTAGGCCACCATTAATGATTTATAAATCATAATCTATTATACATAAATAATGTATGATAGTTTTTAGGTATGAAAGGTACAATAGTAAAAAAAGGGGTTCAATAAGATGGATCAGGTTCCTAAGGGACACATGGATAATCATTCATTATTCTAACTATGTCATAATTTCTATAAAAAAGGTTAACCTGTATGGAAGTTATGTGATATAGTAATAGGTCATAATAATTAATCAACAAGGATGGATTGATTAGAAAATTTTGTTTTTCACTGGAATAAAGATCCTTTAATTTAATTATAAATCAATTTTAATTTAATTTAAAATAGTGATCAATTATATTTAATTAACGACATCCTAGTCCTTTCCAATTTAAAACATTTAAAGGAAATAGTGAGTGAAACTAGAATAAGATATGTTATACATAACTTTGGTAGTTCTTCCATAGTAATCCATAAATGGAATCCCAATTATAACTCTTTTAATATTGTAAAAAATTACACATCCCAGATAATCTTTGCAATCTCAGAAATGGGTCCAAGAATCACTTGTAACATGGTGTACTCATCATTCAACTGATCCCATCAATTCCTTCTCCCATGGGAATCTGTATCTCTCATATATTGTTAAATACCCATATACAGTAATCATCCATGTTATATTATATATCACTATTTTCATAAAGTATAATCAATCGAAAAAAATATCCTTTTAATTCCATAAAAAGAAAATTGTGTATCGCTTAGTGTGAATACTAATTATTCAACCATTTAGAAATTTATCTTATATTAAAAATTATTCTAATAATAATTTCTCATTCCAAATATAATGAAAATATAGGCCATGAACTTAATAATGTCAATTGAATGAATCCATTTATAATAGTACGAATAATCCATTCCCATATATGTGCGATAAAATAATGAAAATAATTTTAAATAGCTCATTTCAAAAGAAAAAAACATTTAATTGATTATGTGGTCCATTATATATCTATGTAATCCCATACATTTAACAAATGTTCTAGTGAAAGGTGGTTTTCCATGGTGGAGACCCCATATATACAAGTGTAATTAAATATGCTAAGCTACCAATATTCCATATAAATTCATGAATCTCATTCCATTTGATCTAGGCCACACCAATTTGTATTGTGGTTGGTCACCTTGGGATAACATTGAGGGTTATTACATACTTCACAATATAATTAATTTAACGATTCTGTTTTATATAAAAACACACTTCATGTATGTGTTTTATAATAACACACATTAATTAATTTATAGGTAACGAAGGGTCACACATTTAATTAGGGTTCAAATTTAAGGTTCATGGACATTAACATAGCCTATTTAATAAATAATGTTTAATAAACTTAATTTATTTTGTTAGAAATATTAATAATAAAATTCAAGAGATGTTTCAAAGAATTATTAGCACGAAGCTCTATGGAGAATTTTTATGAAATCCCAATACATTAACGAATTATCTATATAGCACCTACCAGGTGCATATGATGACCCACATATCCAATGTTGAGGCATTATTCGGTGTGGCTGGAATGAAATTGATGAAATTGATTATTCTATGTAAAATAGGTAAAATATTCTTGAACACAAAATAGATCAAGAGAATAGGGACTAAATAAATAATAGAAAAACGAAGAGTTATACTCATATAGAGGGATATCCACCACACATGATGACACTCAAATAGGTCCCTGTATAGGGGAGACCACACCAACCCTGGTGGATGATTGAAGGAGGGGAACAGGTAGGGGAGGGATTTTGCACATGTAAAAGGAGAAATGATGGAGGAAGAACCAAATATGAGTTCAAAAAATTGGTATGTAACCCCTTAAAATTTGAAAAAGGATTAGTCAAATAGTTTTGTAAACTGTGTGCTAATAGCTCAAGTTACACTACCAAAGAGGGGGTCATACATTTACAAAGTAAAATTTGGGAAACAGTGACCACACTGTGGGTTTCCCATCTTCCATAATGATGTAGAAGGTTTCATGGACATGAATCCTAGTGTTCATGGTTCCAAAAAAACATGACACCATTATTCCCACTGAGTAAACTACATTGCTCCTACTAGAGGGTGACAGGGTTATAGAAAAACTATTTTCCCTAGCCAACTTTTCCCATTAATGATTTTTCATAGAATAATGACTTTGAAAATTGATGGGACACCCATGTAACCCCTCAAACGTTTTATAAATTTTTAAATAGTGAAATTTAAGCATTAAAACCATTATAATTTCATTACAAAACCTGTGTTTATAAATCATAATTTCTTTAAAATGATAAAACTAAAATCTATTTATAATTTCATCCAGTCCAAAAAACATGATACATAACAACCACCCCAACATAGATAGTCTTTTCCCTGAGAATCCCTATGTAAAACGAATAGAACATCACTATATCAACATGGGATGAGTAGTCATTCTCAAATGGATATGTTTATTTTCCACATACCTAGTGTAACTAGATGAATCTATTTAGACATGTGGTACCTGAGCTATTACACTCGAGCAAATTATTTTTATCCAAACTGATACATTGATAATGTGATAACCCAGTCCCATCTATCCTAATTGAAGATCCAAATTTCACATCATTATACAACTTCCATATGGGACATTCTCATTCTAGTTTCTAGCATTAAAAGTAACCAATTATTTGTCATGTAATTAAACCATAGAAATTTCACATTTGAACATGCCCTTAGCTCTCTAACTGCTCTCTTTGAAGATATAATGATTGAATGGATGGTTGAATCCCAATCAATCTATTTTAGTTTGGTATATTGTGGCATTCCATGAAAATATTTATCCAACACTTACATTGCACCATCTAATCCTATGGGCATGCCTAAATCTTTTCCTTACGAAACAAATACAATGAGATAGATATCATATCGAACAATTTCTATTCAACCACCCGTAAAACACATGGAATCAAATTAGTGGGCTTTTAAAATCTAGGTTTGATTACATTATATAAAAGACCGTTATGTTATCTCTATGAATTCTTACTCATGATTTTAATTATCATATGGTTACGTTACTGTCAACAACACTCCCTTTGAGCTACCGTGCCTCGACATGAACATGGTTGTATACCAAATATACCATACATATATCATTAACCATTAAAACAACATACCATAATGAATGATTTCCTAGTAGACTTCCAACCGTGAAATTTATTCCAAGGAGATCATACAAGGTATTTCATACAAGAGAATCTACAAAAGAGATTTCCTTATTAATCTCTGTCGTCCACATAGAAATATCACTGACTGGTCCTCAGTGATGCATATAATTACATTTCATGTAAAACATTAACTAGTGTCATTAAATCAGTGCAAGGTGTTCTTACTTAGGAATCCCTGTATCAATCCATAATAAACTTCTCTTAGAAACAAACGCACTTCTAAATTTTTACACTAATGATAACACATATCAAGAACATATCATTGGAAATTTAGTGTGTCAAATATTCCATTCTCTCATAGTGTACCCAAACACTGTCAAGATATGGGGAATTATATTAATTTAGACTGAAGCACGCTAATATGGTTTAATAATCTCAATGGTTCAAGATATAGTCATGCTACCTCAAGACGAAGTGCTCAGTATGTTTCTAGATCAAATGTATCCAATCACAGAATGAAGACCTATCAAACCATTAACGGTCTACATCATTTTAAGGAGATAATTTGAACATGTAGATTCGCATATATTAACAAATTAAAACTCCATTACTAGATGATGCATCCCATTATATCTCATGAACAACCACTATGGCCCATCCAAATCCTATGGTATCATCAGAGGGTGAACAAACAGACAACATCAAATCGTCGTTCTCTCATTCAAGAACTTACATTAATTGATATATTACCATCCACAAGGGGATTTTAATCAATGAAAAAAGTGGAAAAAGTCTATTCAAGTGATCACTCCCTCTAATTAGAGGGCACATTGTGGAATATCCAACATGATTCTCTGCACCAAAGGTGTGTCCTTGAAAATTTTTACATTGAATATGATCTCATCTTATGGAACACACTCCGTCGAACAATATATGCATGCCATGAGTGTCACAAAATCGCTTAATAAGAATTAAACCATGAGTGGGGATATACTAGTCCCTTAATTTTTTAGTAGGTAATGATTCACATTATAATTATGCATGATAATCCAATTAATTTTAACCACAGTATTCCATATCATTATTTTTAAGTGACAAAATGACTAACCAATGTGTCTAAGATGACTGATGAGTAATGTGTAATAACACAAGGCATTAATGACTCCCACCTAACTAAAATAGTTCGATTTAAAATTTTATTAGATCTATGGGAAACACATGTATCATCCAAGAATACATTAAGGATCATGAGAAAATCAATACCACCTTGTTACTATCCAAGGGTATATCAACCATATGGATCCATTATGTTATGTCCTACCAAAAAAATATTGTGAAGTAACATTACACCATATCGATTTAAAACAATATAATAACATACAATGTTTACTAAATTGAACAAAATAATTAAGAGGGAGGATCACAAGACCTACTAAGTGGTTGACCATGCCGTAGAAATATCTAACCCTCTAGGAAAAAATATAATGGGAATATCATTCTGATAATGGAGGTAAAAACACTGAGTGAATGATATGAGATTTCAATATCCAAGGGATCATCCTATATTAGGTATCCTATAACTGAAGCATACATTTTTATCCCTATAGGGATGTCATGAATTGGATATTCTTGGTATATTTGATTGTCATATTCGTTCAAGATGTGAAACAAATGGCCTAATGGTAATACTCTCTCTCCTTTTCTATTGTAAAACCTCGGAGAGACTAGAATACACTTAACCACGGGTTAGACTGAAAAACATCTTATTGTTTCATATAACAACATTGTACCAAAACTCATTATACTAAACCACATTATATTTAATGAAAAAACTAATGCTAGTCATAAGGGAAAAGAACCTAGCACATTATTTAGCTATGAGAATAAGAAAAAACATTCCATATATATTAACATTTATTTTGAACATAAGTTATTTAAATGAAATTTTATCATTTTTAGACCACTACATTCTAAAATCCATATTTTATAAATCATTTATTTATTTATCTTCTTTCAATTCAACCTTAGTTAATGAAAATTTTAATTTCACTACTTAGATTAAAACAACCATTATGTTGAAATTTGAATTTCAATTAACTAATGACTAATATTAATATAGACCAAAGAAGATTAAATGTTCATTTATTAATTGAAAATAATTACATGTCAAGTTGGATTTCACCGTACACAAATATTTAAAACCATATAAATGGATGAAGACACTTATATATTCATCTTAGTATTGTATTAAACTACCCCATGGGTTTAAATACCAATACACAGAGGTGAAGGAAAAACATACCTATGAGGATTCGTTCATAATATACTACAATGATCAGAATGCGACACAATTTTATTTAAAACCTAATGTATTTTAAAAAAACCATAATGGTTTTGTCTCAAAACCCAAGGTATCCGAGATGACCTACTAGGGTCAGGAGAAATCTATCACGTAAACATAATGTCCCAACTATCCTACTTGGGTTGTGTTTTGAATTGAAGGATTTAATCATTAGGGTCAAAAAGTAAATGTTATTTTGTTAAAAGACATAATATGATAAAATAAATCATCTTATGTCAAAATATAGTGAACTTTTATAATTAAATTTTCATCATTTATATCTAATATATACATAACTATTAAATTATGTGGGTCACAAATTAAAAATTTATAATTCCCCAATACACTTTATTGATGATGGCATTTTACATAACTAACCATTACATTATAATTTTTAATTTCATTCTATCACAAGTTTCAAATAAAAGTAACACGATGAATAAATCCAAGAATCCTAGAATATGAAAAATGCATAATAATGGATTATCTAAACATTGAATGAGGTTAAGAATAATTAATAAGTCATTATAAATTTTAATAATGAAAATAATAAAAAGTTAATATGTTGGAAATAAACACTCAAACATTTTTTATAAGAAATGAATGATAAATATATCATAGAACGATGTTTTATTAGACAAAAATATAATTGATGTCCAAATCCTATACATAAACAAGCATACTAATCAATTTTCTAATAAGGAAAATACAAAACATTTTATTTAATATTTGTTACATGGAATATAAAAAACATGATATTTATACTAATAAAGAACATCGATAAATTTCAAAAAACCTATTAGTGAAATCTACATGGGATGAAATATGCTTGGCATGTAAATCACAATGTGCCTATAATGATACATATATTTAATCCTTATTTATAAAATGGGAAGTGTGTAAATACTATAACTCGCCGAAATCATTCAGAGGTAGAATATACACCAGTCACCTATAGTGATATCATATTAAACTATAATAACAAATAGTAAGAAAAAATATTATATGTGGAAACATGAAACTTTCCCCATGTCTGGGTTGATCCCTCATAGACAGAACTATTTTTCAATGTACAAAAAATTCGCAATCTCATGTCAACCATCTCAAATAGTGAGAATAGGGAAAAGAAAAACACATGATACCAATATTTAACAACCCATCCTAACTAAACACTAAAAAGATAGCATGCAGTGTGTCTACCAGGCTTCAAGCATGCCTCCCCTTACTATAGAGAACAACAGCTAGCATTAAGGGTCTAAAAAAGGTATGATGGAGAGAATATAAAGTCATGATCATAGTTTCACCATTTATATTGAATAAGTTACATATCGATCATTAATGGAATTATTATAAATGGATAAAAATATAAGTACAAGGGAAATATCATAACTGAATAGACAAGTCAAATTCCAAATTTAGTATGATGCATGCATGTCCTGCTGATTCTATGAAACTTGCCTGAAAAATATATATGCATAACAATAAGATACATAAATATGTAATGATATAAAATACCAAATACAATCTCCATGGCCATCATATGTACTTGCTCAGTCTTGTGCTCATATGATCTGATGTACAATGCACAAAAAAACTACCATCCATGGACATATAGATTTGAATATCTACTTGGGTAAACCATAACAATTATATCCTTTGAAGTGTCTGAGAAAATACCAGTATTTTATAATCATTGTGTTTGAGGAATAATTTAGTCTATGTATAATATTTATGATAGTGTGGATGTATTACATTTAAAATAAAAATTAAATAAAAGTAAATATGATCACTCGGGTCCCGATGGTACACTAGGTTGACCATACCTATTTTGATCTAAGACAAAATACCTCCAAAATATTGGCAAAAAGTAAAAAGGTTATGTTTTGTAATAATGGGTAATCAAAACTAATCATGAATTATTAAGGGGCCTAGGAATGTGATTTGGCCTTGATGAATCAACCATTAGTATAATTAATTATCAATATTAATTTATTTTAAATAGGATACTCTTTTATTTACCTAACTATAACTTTGTCTCATTTACATTGATACTTATAATAGAAAACATGTACCATAGAAGAAGAATATATGTGACATAATACCAAGGGAGACCATCAATGTTAATCCATAAATGTATTACCATGTATCACTCCCTAAATAACGTAAAACATGTCACATCAGATCATGTATCTATAATCTCACAATGTTGTCTGAGTATCACATGTGGAATGGTGTAACCATAATTCCATAGATCTTATCCATGGGTCCTCCCCTAGGGTCCATTATCACTTATATGTTGGTAAATACTCATATGGAGAGACCATCAATGATATAACACATATCTATCTTGAATTACGGTCTCAACTAATCATGAGTGCATCTTTTTCATTCAGTTAAAATTATACCAATATCTCTAAAGGTTTATAAAAGTTATTTTATCCATTATACATTTATCTTCCATCATGAAAAAGGTCAATAATAATTCACTTAATAATTATAATGGATAAAGGGTACATTAAATATAGTATATAACTTATAAAAATCCATTTATAATATTAATGGGATTCGTTTCTCATAATATGATGATATCAAAATTCAAATACATTAATAGAGGGTCATTTCTAGGAACAAACCATTTAGTTGATTTAGTGGTCCTTTACATCTCTAATGAATCCCTGTTTCGCGGTTTTGGCCTCGAAACACCTAGCGGCTCCGTATCCAATAATGGATGGACCTGCATTCCAAATACAGGCCTTCTCCAGATGGTCTGACCGGTGACTCTTAAGAACTCACATTGGTTGAGAGGATGGGAAGTCGGGATCATCTCACCCTTTTTGGGGGAAAATTATTGCATGTTCCGGGAGTCACTTATTGATTTAAGACGTATTCATTTGTTCACGAATCAGTTGTTTATACCCAAACATAGTATCCAAGGATTGAACCTTGGTTGGAAATGGTCAACTAGATGCAGTGGTTTGGAATCATTTATGCCTGATGATTACCATCCCTTGTTGGATTAATGACCCCAAAGAGTCGGAACTCACTTGAGGAGACACTAGGAGTGGCGTGGTGAATCGATACGAGGATGGTCAGATCGACCGGTTGTTGGTCTTGAACCTCTTAGAGGCTTACTATGTACCCTAACTAAGGGAAAGTGATCAAAGTACACGTATTTCAGGTATACAGTTTAATGTGATGCTGGACGGGGGTGGAACTCGACGTGAAGAAACGACAGAGTGGTGGGCTTGAACCTCGTGGAGGCTTCCTACGTACCCTGCCTTGAAATGGATCAAAGTCCTTATAGTTCTCATAGTGGGGATTACACTCAGAGGAGGCCCATAGTGATGGATTGGGGCTTACACTCTAAGGAGGCCCATAAGAGGATGTCATGGTTGATGCTTACTCTAAGACCACGTGAGTCATTCTCGTTGTGAGAAACAAGAGGCAGTGGGGACCAGACGATCACGTCGCGGAAGGTGCGTCTGTGAGGAATGGATTGGGGCTTGAATGAGGATCGGCCCATAAGGTCGGGGCTTACTCTTAGGTGGATGCCCCGGGTGATGGATTGGGGCTTACACTCTGAGGAGGACCATAAGACAAAGCACAGTGGGAGAGGGAAATGGGGTGCTATTGTGCCCATCTCCTATCTTGAAGTGGATGAGGGCTTCCTTCTGATGGGTATTTTACCACCCCCGAAGAGCCCTAAACAAGTGGAGGGTTAAAAGGGGGGTTCCCGAGCTCAGACTCCACATTACCGTCGGAATGTGAACCCAGGAATTCTTTGGTAATCTTCTCAAGGGTCGGGGAAACCCCTTAACTCTTGGACGTGATCAAATAGGTGAATCATCTCTTCCTTTTTGATATCATGGTCAACATTGACCTTCTTGATGATCAGGTCCGAGTCACCTTTTTCCTTAAGGTGTTCTACTTGTGCCTGGAGTGCGAGCTCCAAGCCTGCAATGAGGGCTAGATATTCTGCTTCATTGTTCATACATCCTTCAGACAAGAGAAAGGTATACAGAAAAACTGCATTCTCCAGGGACATTAGTATTATTCCCAAACCCACCTATTAAGTTTGGCGTCTTCCATCCTCTCCCCGGTTGGGATTTGGGAAGTGTCGTCGAAGTACATTTCCCATCCTGGGAGCTCCTCTCGAACCGAGAAGATGTCTTCATCAGGTAGCTCAGCGTCCAGTGCAGTGATCCCTGTCAAAGGGTGCTCTTCCAGAAAGGAAGCTAATGCCTAGACCGTGATGGCTATCTGAGGCACGAACTGAATGTCGAACTGTTGATGGATGACCACTCATCGGGATAGGCACCCAGTCAGCATTGGGCGGCTGAGGATGTACTTGAGAGGGTTACTCCATGAGATCAAATGGACTTCATGATGCTGCAGATAGTGTCGCAACTTTTGGACAGTGAAGACCAGGGCCAAACAGTTCTTCTCGATATTTTATTATCGAGTCTCAGTATCAATCATGGTTTGACTAAGGTAATAGAGACTGTTTTCGCTACCGGTGTCATTCTATTGTGCGAGGAAGGCCCCCATTGACCTCTCTATGGCTGTCACGTACAAGATGAGAAGTCTTCCTTCAACCGGGGGCATGAGCACCGGTGGGCTTAAGAGGTACTTCTTCAAGTTTTCTGAAACCTCTTGGCATTCATCCGTCCATTGGTATCCGACACCCTTCTTCATTAACTTGGTGAAGGGAAAACACATTCCCGCCAGGTTGGCTATGACGTGCCTAATATAGGCCAAGTTCCCTTGGAATGTTCTCAACTCAGTGAGGTTGTGGGGAGGTGGAAGGCTCCGGATAGCCTTTTCATTTTTAGGGTCGACTTCGATGCCGCGATAGCGTACAACGAAGCCAAGAAAGTTTCCTCAGGTATCCCCGAAGGAGCATTTCAACAGGTTCATCTTCAAGCTATGCTGTCGGAGTTTGTTTAAGACGGTCTCAAGGTCCAAAAGGTGATCCGAGCATTTTATGGATTTGACCACCAGGTCATCCACGTAACAGTCAACAAATTTCCCCAAGAACGGCTTAAAGATCCGATGCATGGCACGTTGATATGTGGCACCAGAATTCTTGAGGCCAAAGGGCATTAACCTGTTGCAGAATAACCCTTAAGGGGACCCAAAAGTTGCAGATTATTCGTATTATTGGGCCATCCTGATTTGGTTATACCCGGGATATCCATCCATGAAGGACAAAGCCTCATACCCGGCAGTTGGATCAATTAACAACTCGGTGATTGGAACTGGGAAGTCATATTTCGCACAATGCCGATTAATATATCTGATGTTAATGTAGATGCAGATTTTCCCATTCTATTTCATGACATGGATGATGTTGGCCAACAAAATGGGGCACTAGACCTCTCGAATGAATCCTAATTTAATGAGCTTATCGACTTCAGCCTCTATCTTGGCAGCATGTGAGGGATGCATCTTTCTGGCAGCCTGTTTATAGCCTGGTGGTCTTCTAGCAGACCTAGGTGGTGTGGTGCCACTTCGGGATCGAGTCCCATCATTTCTGTGTAATTCCATGCAAATACATCCCAATGTTTTCTCAAGAAGGCGGTATATACCTTGTGCTCTTCATGGGACATGGCTGAACTAATGAGAGTGGGCCTCGGGTCTTCCTCGGTACCCAGATGTATTTCCCTAAGCTTGTCCACAATGGTGGAGATGCCTTCCTCAAATACAGGAGGTGCATCTCTGAGATCTTCCCCCTCTTCTTCTCCCAAGTTCTCTTCTTCTTGGTCTGACGAGGAGAGAGCTCCTAATGCGAGCTCTTGGGAGTCCGGAGGCGAGGTGTTGCGGGAATCCTTACTCAAGTTCTCGTCCCCAGGTTGAGGGTCTATGGACATTCCCACATTGTCACACTCGTCCTTTATGGACAAATACTTAAGGACATCCGAGTGTGTGTCCCATTCTGGAATCCTACCCTCCACGTGGTTGATGGGTAGGACATAATCTCTGCCAAGCTACCTGAGGGGGGCATCAGGAACCATTTACAGTCCATTTGGAGTGGGGGTCCAGTCGACACCATCAACCAAAGGCTTCGTTTTCTTTTACTCATAGAACTCGGCGTCAATGTTATGTGACTCAGAGAGCTCGAAATGGGCCTTTTAGGCATGTAATGTTCCACTTTATCAATTGATGCAATAATTGATACATGGGTGATAGGATGAAGGAACAACCTTGTTCTTATAGAACCATGACCTTCCCAGCAGGGCATTGAATGATGTGCTCTGCTAGACCACCAGGAATTCCATGTAGGCTACCAGGTCACCGAAATGGGTCCATAGTGTAACTTATCCCATTGGTTTCTGCTCACTCTTGTTGTAACCCAACAGATTTGTGGCCGAGGGAATTAGGTCGTCCTCACTGTAGCCCAACCTAAGGAGTGTCTGTAGGGGAAGGAGGTTAACTCTAGAGCCATTGTCTACAATGACTTTCTAGATCTCAATACCATTCAGTGTCTCGGAAATGTATAATGGTTTGATGTGCCCTTGTATGATGGAATCTTTGTCCTAATCGGTGAAGGAAATCACCGCATTGCATTCAGTCAGGCCGGTCTCTGTCCAGTAAATCTCAACGGCTGCTACCTCAGCTTGAAACTCCTGGGGGCTGATCAAAGCATAGATAAGCGCCTCCCTGTGGGCGGCTGACAATCTCAGGGAATCTAGGATTGAAAACATGGCTGGTATTGATGCCAACTACTTAAGGATGTCGTATTTTTGATCCAGTGGTCGACGCTTCTCCATTGGCGAGAGAGTCCTAGCAGGCGGCTTGGTGGCTGGAGCATTTGACAAGGAGGGACCGGACGCGGGGTCGAATGTCGATGGTGTTCCCGCATTCTGGGGACTTGGCCCGACCGGTCTGTTTGT
This sequence comes from Viscum album, assembly GCA_963277665.1. Taxonomy (NCBI): domain Eukaryota; kingdom Viridiplantae; phylum Streptophyta; class Magnoliopsida; order Santalales; family Viscaceae; genus Viscum; species Viscum album. Next base: position 1,839,607,403 of record OY728161.1, read on the forward strand.
GCGCAGTAGGCGGCCAGACACTCGTTCCTCCTCTGGTGGGTATCACAAAACAACAGGGCTAGAGTGGATGCTTGTGGAGGTGGAGGGGCATTTCTTCTCCTACTGAGTCCATTGAAGGGCTCTCCCACGGGTTTCTGCAATATTAACGGTTTGAGATGGGGTCCAACTGTAGGGTTGGTTTCGGTCGCGGCTGCGTCTCCCCTAGTATACCCTACATCTGCGATTCCTCCTCCTGGCTCCTTGTGCAGGGGACTCGAGTTAGTAACCATACCCTTCGTCAGGGAATGATTCCATAAGATAGATGATGTTAATAGAACTAAATATTGATTCTTCATCCTCTGATAGGTCAACCTGGTCGGTTGTCCCTAATGGTGCCGTTTGGTGGGTCAGTGCCCGTGGTACCATATTCATGGGTATGTAATCTTCCAGGGTCGGGACTGACTTCAGCGCTGTTGCGGACTGCTCCTCTTGCGATTGTTTCATCCTTCTATTCCGCCCGGATGACCGGCTCGTAGAGGATTGTGAGGACGATGTTGTCGGTTGTGCGGTGTCAGGGGCAGTTGGTGACGACACTGGTTACCGTAGCTGAGCTCGGAGTATGCACTGGGCTCGGTTGATAGTCTTTTGAGTCATCCAGTCATTGAATTTCTACCCCTACTTGCTGGTGAAATTCTACCACACCTCCTCTTTGACAGAGTCGATTGTAGAGATACTTTCCATATGCGCTGTGGGTGGTCCCATCTCAACCTGTCAAGAGTCTACCATCTTCTGCAGGAGGTCTTTGAAGACAAAGCACTCTCGGATATTGTGCCCCAACAATCGATGGTAGGGGCTGTAATCTGGCCTGTCATCACGGCCAACTTCTTCAGGTTTCCTCGGCTCCGGGAGGTGGAGCAAGTTGCAGTTCATGGCGGTAATGAAGTAGCCGCGGAATTGATCGTCACAGAATGAGTATACTTTTTGTCTTCGTTCCTCAAACTGGTTCCGCTTCGGTCCTCACTAATCGTCCTGTTTAGGCGGGGGTGTCCGCTGATATACAGGGGGCCCTTGACGATTTGGTGGAGGCCTAATAGGTGGAGCGGGCCTAGGGGCCAGGTTGAGTGTGACAGCAGACGCTTCAGCTCTATGGGATCTTTTCGCACGAGCTTGCGAGGATATTCAGGACATCGAATTAGTCCACTGTAGGGAGTCCTCAATTCTCTGGGCAATGGCCAAGATATGGCGGAATCCAGTGGTGCACTCCAATGGTATGGGCGGTGTTCGTAGGTAATCTCTAAGATTATCGATGCATATGTCTAGCATCTCATCTTGAGGCATAGGCCTGATCAGAGAATATGGCAGACCTTTCCATCTGGAAATGAAATCTGAGACCCTCTCGTTCTCGCTCTTCTTGTAGTTCATCAGGTCGATGACTGTTGTTTTGGGAAAGGTCGAGCTGAAATGGAACATGAATTGATGTCGAAGGTCCTCCCAACTCTTTATTGACTGGACTGGAAGACTCGTGTACCAGACGAAGGAGGATTTTTGCAAGGTCCGTACGAAGCATCTGAGTTTCACAACATCTTGTTGTTCCGGAGTTCCCATCATAGGGTCGCAATAGGATGCGTAGTGCATCAAATATTGTTCCGGATCGCCTGACCCATTGAAGATGGGGAATACAAAGCTCCAAAAATTGGGTGGAGGCGGTGTGTTGGTCACCCAATCTGGGTAGGGTTTCCACTCTGGCTTTATCGGAGTGCGTAGACCTTCCATCGCTTCCAATCGAGCTGTTAGTGCCTCGATGGTGTCGGTGAGTCCCTGGTTTACATCCTGTTGGGCCCAGTCATAGGCAGGATTAGCCCGAGGCATTGCCTGAGGATCCGGAATGGCTGGCACCAAGGGTGGAGATTCCGCTCGGGGAGCCCTCGGAGGGTTCAGTCGTACTTGCACTGGTTGACGCCTAAGTGGAGGGAAATATTGGTATTCATCATCCACATTTATGTAGTTGGACAAACCAGGCGCCTTATTGGGCAGAAGCCCTTACCGTGCTTCATTGTCGGGGCAAGCCTTATCCTTTGAGATTCACTTGCTGGGAGTGCATGATGTGGCTCTCCTTGGGACACACTTTCAATAAGGTGGTTCCTTTGGAGTAGCTCAGTGTTAAGACTCCTTAATCCTTTCATCTCCTCTTCCTGCCGAGCGAATCTCACTTCAAGCGTGAGTGTCTCTTTTTGTCAAGAGAAGGAGGAAGGTTAATGGTAACTAGTCCCTTATTCTTATCCTTATTGGAATCTCGTTGGGTAGGCAGAGAAGGTTTGGCTAGAAGGATGACCATATTTTGGGCGGCCCTCTGGTTCCGGGTGTGGACACCTGGGGGTTCGTTGTGAGTCACAGCCTGGCCGGAACTGTCGTCTCCCGATCCATCAAGATTTGAATTTTCCCCGGTGTCATCCGTGGGGTTAGCCTCTATGGCATTGATGAATGCATATAGCAGGGTGGAGGGGATGTCATCTTCCAAATAGGAAGAGGATCTCCCGCATCTTCTGCTAGCTTTCCCCTTCATGACCTGGGATTGCCTTCGGACTTCTTTATGAAGGGTGACGTGGAGAGTTCTTTGATGCGACCTTATGGTACGCTTTCCTCTCAGAGGGGATGATGATTCAAATGATGGGATATGATGGAGACCTCCTCTTCTGACCATCCTCCCTAAATGAGAGAATACTGATTCTCTTTGGGGACGTTGTTGTTGAGGGGGTAATAATTCCCCCAGCCCTGAGGACTGGGGTTGGATCTGTTCCTTGGAAATCGAGTCTCTCCTCATTTTTTTTAGTCTTACGGGAGAATTTTTTGTTAAAAATTCCCCCATCCCTATAGGCTGGGGTTGACCCTAGATGGTAGCAGTCACTGATGTTATCACGACCTGCCTGATCTCGCGTGCCCCTATTCAGGGGTGAACCAGATTTGGTGCCGAATTCACCTGTGGATCAATCCCTTCTGGGGAGGTAGGAAAAGATCACTGATTGGCCTCTCTTAGGAGAGAGGCATGTTGTATGCTCTTGGTGGCCTGATTCTGGAGTTCTTGAATGGCTTTTCCCGCCGAGCCTGATGCTTCTGGGACTTATTCAAGGCTGGACTCTTTCTGGTGTATTGTCTTTCCTGAACAGGGGAACCACTCAATTTCCATCTTGACGTGATGACTTTTCAAGACACCATGCCGAACGGGTTCTTCTGGGGGGAGCAGAGTGAAATGCAGAGCTCCGTGTTCCCCCCATCCCCAGATATAGACTCCCGTTGGAGCATCACCAATTAGGCAGCGCAGCTGGTGCAGTTCGCGGAGGCAGGCTATCTCCACGTTTCCTTTGCGTCTTTTGGGGTGTTGTCGCTGTGCCATAGGAACGACCTCCAAGTCGATGTGACGCAAGAGGTCTCTTATCGTCTTGACATGGTCTACATACCCTTCATAGGGCAGAAATGTTTGATTTCATCTGGCGGAGGGTTGTCCATATATTGTGGTGGATGCCGTGCATGAATTCGTCCGACAACTATATGGGTATGTCATACTGAGAGGTGGTAGTGGGCCAAAACATAACTAGTATATCATTCCTGGCCAGTCGTTTCCTTAGGTGAAGCATATCGAAATACTACTCCACCATTGATTCCTCTACCTGGTCAACCCAACTAAGGCACTCACTGTAGTCAGTGGCAGTGGGACCGATTGGTATTGAATTTTCATGTGGGAAATTCCTAGGTGGTTTATAAGATTAACTTGTCCTTGGAATGGCATATGATCGAAGAAGGGTGTCATTGGCGACTAACTAGGAATCTAACATACTTGGTCCCATCCTTCGGAGTGCCTCGGCATACAAGGGATTTCCAATGCTTTCTTCGGCAGGGGGAGGGCCTTCCTGTCGATATGATATGGCATCGCGGGGAGTACCTTCGCAACAGCGGTCGTAATGGCGTGGACTACCATTACTTCTTGATGCTTCACTGCATAGAGGACATTTGCAGTGCATGCCCTGGGGAGGACCTCCAAGGGGTGTCGCAGCAAGGGGAGGACTTTCTGGCTGCGTAGCATCATTACAGGGAGGGCCTTCGCAACAACTACCAACCTGGAGAGGATGACTATCATGGCTTGACGTTTAATGTGCATCCTGGGGAGGATCTTCAGAACACACTGTGATAAGGGGAGGACCTTCTTGTTACTTGGGGCCAATGCGAGGAGGGCCTTCACAATGGCGGCCATGGTGGTGAGGAATACCATCACAGCAGCGACAATGGCGAGGAATACCATTACTGCTGCCGCAAGGAGAATATCTGTGGGATACACCGTAGGGAGGGCCTCCAGAATGTACCGCAACAAGGGGAGGACGTTCTTGTTTCCTGACGTCTCTACTGGGAGGACCTCCGTTATTAGGTTGGTGAGGACTACCACCGTGATCTGATGCCCGGTTGCGCAGAGTGTCGTTGCAACGTAACCCCTGGGGAGGACCTTCAGGGCAGGCCACGACAAGGGGAGGGCCTTCTTGTCATGATGAGACGTCACTACGGGGAGGGCCTCCGTAGTTGCGACTATGATAGAGAGGACTACTATCATAATATGTGGTCCCACTGCATGGAGAGTGATTGCAGTGTATACCACGGGGAGGACCATCAGGGTGGACCGTAAAAAGTGGAGGACCTTCTTGCAACTCGATCTGATGGTCACGTGGAGGGTTTCTGTCACTCGTATCAAAAGAATATCTCTCGTGATTGATCATTATATGCCCGTGGGGGAGGCCCATGCGGGTGCTCTGGGAGGACCTTCAGAGCTGTTGGTAGCGACATTGTGGGGAGGAACTTCGGAACAGCTACTGCCAATCCCATAATATGGTATTGGGGGGTCAGGGTTCCGAGCCTTTAATGTGTTCTTGGTGGCATTGTGAACCCAATCTTCCAGTATAGTGGAGTCATAAACCCACTCTTTATTTTCCGGCTCCCTTCGGTGCGTTCGAGGCTCTTTTTTGCAGGTATCCAGGACCATCTACTGTTTATAACAGCCTTCACCTTCGGGTCCCTATCTAATTGGGTCCTGTGATGTTGTCAGGATATGATGACGAGCATCTTGACTTTTAACAGGGATATATTCCTACTCTGGAGCATCCATCGTGATGGACGGGTGTCCCCCAGTTGGAACGAGTGAAGCTGCTCAATCCGGCTGCCCTTGCGTCGCGGAATATAGACGGCGAACCTCTTGGGTGGAAGCAGGGATGCATATCTGCTCCGAGGAAACTATCTCGTCTTTTAGATGAGTCACCTCAATTGGGGAGACGGGCTCATGAGCCCATGTCCTTGTTGTTTCCGCTGATGCAATTACATTCTGTCAAGTCTGTAATATTGTTCTGGGATCGATACCTGCTCCTCCATAATTTCCAGGATATGTAGAGAGACATCTTTGGTTGGAATGGGTATGAAGGCCCATTTTGGTATCGGAATAGGAATGTCCTGCTCCGGTCCTTTAGTGGCCAGTGGGTAATGACAATTCTCTTATGTCGGGGCAGGTGAATGAATCTACCCCTATACCGGGATACGCTGGTTTATCTCTCCATTTTCCACCACATCGAGGTGGCAGACTTTACTTGCATCCGCAGGGAGCTCGCCCTTCATATATTGGTTTCCCACCGTGTCGAGTCGGTGGCATTTGTTGGTGGGGAGACGTGCCCGCCTATTAATTGCCACAACATCTGGGTGGCGGGCTTTGCTGATCACCGCTATATCAAGATGGCGGGTGTGAGAAGCATCTTCTATGAGCTGGTCCTACAGGCACTGGGTCTCCACCACGTTAAGATGGTGGGCTTCACGACCCTGGTTCAGGAGAGGTGCATGCTCGGTAAGTGACGTCATATTTGAGAGATGGGCTCGATGGAGCTCGGTGGGGATGCGCGCCGGCTTGTATGAGGTCGCCATGTCTGGATTGTGGGACTGGGAGGAGCGATCAGGTGTAGGTGCATGTTTGTGGTACGTCTTCGTGGCTGGGTAGCGGAGCACCTCCTCAGGGACCACAATGATGACCGGTCCCTGATTGTACATTTGCCGCCCTCATTGGGCGGTCCGAGGGGACGGTGCTTAAGGAGTGTGGGCCTGAATCCTCGGGGAGACATCCTCCTCGGCACGAGGATGTTGAGTCATGGTGTGACCACAATGATGCCTTCCGGTGGGGGTTTTGGAGCGGAACCCCTGTTTGGCAGGGATGAAGTCCTCAATGTCGACCTCATCCGCCTCCCTAAGATAAGGGAGGTATGCATTGTCCCGTTCCTGGGAGAGACTCCCGAAACGGTTTGATATGGTGACATGGGCCGTCTGGATCTGCCTTTGCGGCCGCTGCTGGGTAGGCGATCGACATGTTCTGGCAGACTAGAGGGCGTGTATGGCCGCCTTTACCATTGGGAGAGTACCATTTAAGTGGTACTCTCAGATCAGCACGTCCGAGACCCAATGTTGAAGATGTTGGGTGGGTGACAGGGTCCTCTGTAGGTGAGGATGTTCGGTCCTTGCGTTGTTGGAAGCGCTCACTTATGTGTTCCTTTGCGATACCATTAGATCGAATGGAGTTCTGAAGGTACCTGTAAAAAATATTTTAACAACTGCACAGAGAAAACCCGTCAAAGCAGCATCTCATGATCCCATGCGTAATTAGTGACATTTCTTGGCCCCCCTTTTGAGTTTAAGGGGGAACAGGGTGAGATTAGGTTAAATTCGTCTTGTTTGGTTAAAGATTCACATCGGGTTCACCATTTTTGTTTCACGGTTTTAGCCTCGAGACACCCAACATCTTTGTATCCAATGATGGATGTACCTGCTTTCCAAAGGCAGGCGTTCGCCGGATGGTCTAACCAGCGACTCTTAAGAACTCACATTGGTCAATAGGATGGGATGTAGGGCACATCGCACCCATTTTGGGGGGAAATTATTGCCTATTCCGGGACACTCTTATATATTTAAGACGTATTCATATGTTCGTGAATATTTGGTTTATAACAAAACATAGTATCCAATGATTGAACCTTGGTTGCAAATGGTCAACTGGACGCAGGGGTTTGGAATCATTTATTCCTGTGGTTTACCATCACTCATTGGATTAATGGCCCCGAAGAGTCGGAACTCGCTTGAGGCGACACTAGGAGTGGCGTGGTGAATCGATGCGAGGATAGTCAGATCGACCATTTGGTGTGCTTGAACCTCTTAGAGGCGTCCTGTGTACCTTGTCTAACGGACAAGGATCAAAGTCCACCTAGTTCAGGTATACAGGTTAACGTCATGTTGGATGAGGGTGGAACTCGAAGTGACGAAACGGCTGAGTGGTGGGCTTGAACCTCATGGAGGCTTCCTACGTACCATGCCATGACATGGAACAATGTCCCCGTAGTTAGCTTAGTGGGGCTTACACTATGAGGAGTCCCGAATTGATGGATTGGGGATTACATTCTGAGGAGGCCCATAAGATGATGTCATGGTCGATGCTTACTCTAAGACCACGTGAGTCATGCTCGGTGTGAGAAACTAGAGGCAGCAGGGACAAGACGATCACATCGCGGAAGGTGCATTCGTGAGGAATAGAGTGGGGCTTAAATGTGGAGTGGCCCATAAGGTCGGGGCATACTCCTAGGTGGATGACCTGGGTGATGGATTGGGGCTTACACACTAAGGAGTCCCATAAGAGAAAGAGCAGCGGGAGAGGGAAAGGGGGTGCTCCTATGCCCATCTCCTCTCTTACAGTGCATGAGGGCTTCCTTCTAATGAGTATTTTACCACCTCCGAAGAGCCCTGAACAAGTGGAGGGGCAGAAAGGGGGTTCCTGAGCTCAGACTCCACATTACCGTGGAATTGTGAACCCATGACTGCTTTGGGAATCTACTCAAGGGTTGGGGAAACCCCTTCACCTCTATTTACTGTGGGTATGTGAACTCAAAATAGCGCGCTAATGCACCTGAGGGTCACACCACGTGGATCTGGTGGCTCTGGTGGAGGCCTCGGCTCGAGGCTGATGAGTAGACCCATGAGGGGATCAGAGAGGATTGTATCAGATTGGAAGGATTTTATCTATCCTGGGGAATGGGAACTTCGAAGGCTCTAATGGGCCACAAGTATGAAGGGGTGGTGGATCCCTTTGCGTAAGAGGGTGTTATGCGGCTGGAAAAGCAGTCCACGAACCAAGGTGGACCGCCGACTAAGGGGAATCCCACGAACCACGGCGGTTTGTGGTCTTGCGAGCATCCCGCGAACCAGGGTGGTTCGCAGCTTCGTGTTCGGCCCGCGTACCAGGGGGAACTCAGAGGGGTCCGCGCGAGTGGCGGCGGCCAAGGGCGGTTCCAATCCGGGGTTCATCGGTCGAGGCTTCCCCCATGTTGGAGGGTGCTACGTGGTACGACGGATCGAAAAAGAGGCATAAACACACTGGTCCGTGGGGTGTACATCCGCGGAGGGGCTATGGTTTGCAGTTTCCTTTTGTTTGTTATTTTAGGTTCACGGTTCACAAAATTATTTTGTGTTTTCGGTTCCTTATTAGTTCGTTACCATGTTTATACCTGCTCTGGTTCGTGAAATTGAACTTCGCTATTTACATAATCCTTAGCCTTCCTTTGAAATCCCTCCTCCAGAATATGATCGCTCTTCTCTTCCTCCGCCTTCAAATCGTCCGAATCCGAATACCAAATCCCTTATCTTTTCCCCCTCTGTCTCCTTTTATAGAGTGGGGAAAGGGATGTATCTGCGGTCACATGGCACATTTTGCGGAGGCCCATAACCAAATACCTGGTTTACAGCTGACTTGGTCAATCCGCAAATCACGGGGGGTATTGAGCGCTTCTCCTCCACGAACCGAACTCGGAGAGTGCTTCGCGACCGTAGAGGTTTCCTCCTCTATTTCACGAACGACAAAGGCGGTTCAGATCAGCTGATGTGGTCCGCGACTGGTGGTGGTCCGTGAATGGTGAATCCGATTGGCTCCTGCCCTGCTTCACTCCCTTGGAGGACTTCTGCCTCCATTCCGTGAATGACAATGTTCCGCGAAGGGAGTGCTCTGTGGAACCGGTCACGCGGCATCGTCTTCGGACTGGTCTGCAGACCGGTCCCATTCCTCCATGCCTTTTAAATCATTTCCCCAATTTGTTGGGGGAGGTGGGTAGCATCTCCTTTGTGTATTTTTTAGGACCCTACAATCCCAATAGTTTTTTAAATTTTCTAGGTAAAGGTGTACTTTCCAAGGATGAGACACCATACATGAAAAATATATTAAAAATTCTAGGATGAAAATATTCCATATTAATTCATCAATCTCGTTCTATATATTTTTGGCCACAACCAAATACAATATAGTCTGTCACCATGGGATAACATATAGTGTATCTATCATTTCTATAATCTAAATAACTTACTAGTTCTGTTTTATAAGATAGTGCACCTCATCAAGGGGTTTTATTAGAAAATACATAAATTATTTTAATGTAACCATTGGTCACACCATTATAGGAATTTCAAATTTATTATTCATTCCAATTGACATTAGTGATTCAATAAACCAGGGCTACTAAATACAAGGTATTATGTTAATCAAATCTAACATCACATCATGTAGTTGTTTATTAAAATTACTATTATTAAACAAAATTATGATTTTTATAAATTAATAATTTTTAAGGGTTTGTAAATAGAACACCTATCTTATGCTTAGGATAACCGAAACGTCAAATATCTAGGCCAGATTAAATGAGGTTAGATAAAAATAAATGAAATAGGAGAATGATATATAAAATGGGGAGAACTAGAACAATGAAAAATAGATCAAGTGAAGTGGAACTGAATGGATAATGGTAAAAGTAGTACCCATAGAATAACCTAGGGAAATCCATCACACTTGATGAAACTCGAATTAGAGGTTGTGTGAGGGTGATACCACCACACTAGAAGAAGTGGAGGAGGATGATCCTGATAGGAAGATGGGATGTTTTCATGGAGAAGGAAAAAGAATATGGTGGGGGAGATATAATAAAATAATTTAGGTGAAATGGGGATTTAATCCCCTTAAAAAAGATTCATGGTTTGGTTGCATGGTTGTCTAATCTGTGCACCAACCATTCAAGGTCCACTGCCCAAGGAGGGGATCACAATGTACATGCACACAGGTTTAGAAACCATTCACAAGAAGAGTGATTCCCCTATCTGTAAATCCAAAAAATTTATATATAGAAATTTGGCCTAGTCTAAATGGTTTGAAAAATCCATGTGACATCCTAAAGGCCATAGAGTGGGATTGTCATACGTCTTCAAAAAAATTGTGCGCCCTTGACGGCTTCTCCCATTCCAGATGTTAAGATCCCAATTCTACTCAAACACAATGGAACTCACAAGGTATGCCTTGTAACATATTAAATGTATATAGATATTAAATTTAAGGATTACAAATCTTGAAATTTCATTATGAATCCCAAATTTTTAAATGACCCCTCAATAAAAAGATACAAATCAAATCGGATTAGAATTTTATCCACAAACAAATCATGGATTGATACACCCTAAACATTACATTGATCATTCAATAGATTGAAATAAATAAACTCAATAAATGTCTATATATATGTACATTTTTCCTCCATGTCCATATTTTCACTTTCCATAAATTTCATCCTTCTTAGAAACCATATGACTTAACATTCTTACTCAAATTTCTCTCTTATTTAGAGAATATTTTATCAACTCTTCTCAAGAAGTCGTATTTGACAGATGGAATTTTAAATTTTTAAACCATATATTGTGATGTTCAAATTTTATTTTCGTATATGAAATTTATTTAATGTGGGGGAGAATGTATGACCCCAAAATTTGCAAAAAATGAAGGCCTATATGATATTGAGTATGACATGGAGAAAAAAGTCGATAAATGCATAGAACAATTGACACCATTTGATATATATATATTTAGATAAATTGAATAATTTCAATAGAATATATTACTAGAAAAATTTATCTTAACTTTGATTACTCATAACATAATGTTTGTCTACCTATATATAGATAATCAAGGTTAGCATGTGTTAAGTGGGACACTGACATTATTTGATGGCTTGTGTTACATGAAAGACTGAGTTTTGTCAAATAAAATTAATAAAATAATTTAAAAATAAACTTATATCCTAAATATTGAATTGAATTTTATTAATTAGATTCGATTCATTAGTTACAAATTAATTTCCAAGGAATATAAAATAACTAATATAAAATATAATTAGTAATAAAAACTACATTTACTCAATGAAGTCTTTTCATCATAATAAATTATATTAATTAATATTATTGAATCATATTTATTAAATATATATTTTATATACTCAATAAAATATTTTGTATTTTCATCTAATTGATATTATTGGCATAAGAAGAGAAAAAATCGGATTTTATACATAAAAAATATATTTTTCTAAAGGTAGTATTTGTAACATTATAGTGGAACAACATCTTTAAAAAAATTTGTAACATTTTATATATTTTTTTATAAAAAAAATATACTTCATTTATGACATTATAATTTATAGTTAATATTTCTGTGAACATTTGGTATTTTTCTATGATGTTTAATTTTTTTAATACTGAAAATACATATTTTTAATTGAAAACTGAATTTTTATGTAAATAATTTATAGAGTAAAATTAAAATTAAAATTCAATTTTAAGAATTATATGAAAAAATTAATATATATTAATAAAATTAACATAATTGGAAAAAATATTATATTGATTTTAAATATAAATACATTAGTGGTCTTTTTAACATTCTCCAATTAATAGTAGGTTTTTTCACACATCTATATGATTAAATTTAAATTAATTTATCCTTATTTTGTTATATGAATTTATTAAAATATATTCCATATTTGGAATCATAATAAATAAATTTTTCTTTAATGGTCAACATATTTTTTGACTAAAAATATTAGTACATGAAATTAAAATTAGATTGAGTGATTAAGAGACAATCATTATTATGAATGTACTAAACTATACATTTAAGAGAACAAATGACATAGATATGAGTGAAAAACACATTTATGTAAAAATTTAGAACAAAAAACATATTGTATTAAATTTTATCCATTATTGGTAGTGAATTATGCAAGGGAGGCCTCCAATTATTGTTTATGTTTTTAAATTTATATGATTTCCACTCCTCCACTATATAAAGACACTCAATCTACTATCATATTAAAACATATAAACCCTTTTTTCTCATCCATAAACTTCCCAAATAACATATTCACACCCATAAACTCATCAAATAAGACTCATTTTGAATATATCTTACTATGGATGTCATTTGGTCCAAACCAAAATTGGGTTACCTGAATAAGAGGTAACATTATTCTATAAGCAATTTTGATTTATTTATTTCTCTGAATCATAAATTATTCATTTATTTTGTTTATATAACAACAGAAGTATCTTATATATAATTATTTGTATATTTTTTCTGGGAAAAACAAACTCATTCATCCACATCAATCAAACGGTATACATAATCATCATTTTTGTGTACGACAGACTACCCCCTCGCGAACTGTTGTCGTTTTTCTTCCATCACATCCAATAAATGTGGATTAATGATTTATTGATAATTTTTATATTACATATATTAAATTTATAATTTATTTATTATTACTTAATTATTATAAATAATAAAACTCCATGATTTCCATTTTTGGGAATATGATAACATCATATGTGGGCATGTGGACTATTGCCAACTCAAAGTGATATGATTCATTCACGTTTTACATGGAATTTACAATGAATGTTTTTAATTAACTTATGTGGCATATATTATAACAATATGATACTATAATTATAATATAAATATATATCATTTAATTTTTTGTATTTTAATTTCAAATAAAAAAGGAAACATCATTTATCCTTACATATAACCTTCCATCTTCATAAACTCTTTATTTCATTTTCTATAACAATATTTTTCTATTAATATAAATATAAATATATATTATATATTATATTTAAATCATGGATTTTATTTTTTATATTATTGAATAATAACCTAGATTATTGTTATAAAAATAACAATTGAAAAATACTCGAAAAACAAATCATTTATTACCCAAAATAAAGAAAATATTCAATTATAATTATCAAATGGGTGGGAATATATTATAAAAAGATATTATATGATATTATTAATATGATAATGTTATTTTAATATGTTAATAACGTCAATAAAACAATTATATAGGGTGTTAAAAATAATTCAACTAAATGGAATTTTAATGTAATAGATTCCATCTCATTTTTATTCTATTGAAGAATTTTGTATTTTTATTCACCTAATAACTTTTATAAGCTGAATATACCTAAAATTTAAAATTAAATATTACAAAAACATAATTAATCTAGGTAATAAATATTTAAATTTGAATTATTTCATCCAAGGTGATTTGAATTTAGAGTTTCAATGTGGTAATGAATTTCATAACAGGATTTTCTTTCTTTTTGTTATAATACTTCCACGTTATCATTAATATTATATGATTATGTGTATAATTAAATTAGAGTGTAAAGTATTTTATTTAAATTTATTTTAGTGTATTTATAGTTGATATATAAAATATATTCACTGGTTGATATTGAGATCAATTTCATGTTATTTTTAATGTTTTATTTCACAGTCTCATTCAAAATGAGATTTTTTATTCATGAAAATTAAATTAATGTAATTTATGTTTTAATTTTTCCATAAAACCTTTATTTTTGTTATCCTATTGTCATTGATAATATTTATTAAGTAATACTATTATTTTCTACTATCATTTTCACAAAAGTTTTTTATTTTTTTTAAGATAACCTGACTTTATTTCTCTCCTCGGCCGAAGATTTGTTTTCACTCAATATCAATTTTTCTAAAAATGTTTTAAAATTTTAATTTATGCTTTTAAAAATTATCCATTAAATTAATTTTAAGAAATTCTATCTATTAATTTTTTTAATATAATAATTTTACCTCATTCCAAACAATACATTTATCTATCATTTTTACAATATAAAAGGACTGATCTTTTTAGCTCGTATAGAATTATCAAATTTCATTTATTTGTAACTTCATTATTAGTTATAAAAATATATTTTCAAATAAATTTATTTTAAAATTTATTTTCAATGAAAAATAATTTCAAAAGATTTTCTAAAGGAAAAGGACAGTTTTGATAATTTTTTAAAATATATTTTTTTAGAATTTATATAAATAAATGGAAACAACCTATAAATTTTATTCATCTTGAGATATGTTTTATTGGTTACATCTTATATTACCTATGGATGGATTATGATTTATTTATCTAGGTATAGTACGAACATTCACTTCATTCATTTCTTTTTTATAACCCCTTGATATATTCACATTCATGCAATCCTTATACATTAAATTTTCCATAGTAATATATACCATTTACTATTAATTGATTATTAAATTCAGGATTATGTTACTCGAAATTGTTTATTGTTTTTAATTAAAATTAATTAGGAAATAATATTTTTTAGCTCTCATTCATGGCTATAGGGGGTATAAAATGCTTATTTTCGATATTATGTTATATATTATATATAATTTATTATACATGAAGATTGAATAAATGAAATTTTTCATTAATTGGTTCTTCTAAATTTTGTTGAATTCATAATTTGTTACTCCAATATCATTTTAAAATGATGATATCCAAAATATGATAACCCATCCAATTTATATATATATATATATATATATATTTCCAAAATAACAATCATTTTATCATCCTTTAGTTATCTATGGAGAGATATGTTTCATCGTTATCATGTTTTAAATTTGATTTTCTATAAAAATTTTATGCGTTATGGGTTTCAGTAATGAAATTTTTAACACAATATGAAATGGAAATATATTTTCACTCAAATTATGTATTTTAAAACATATTTTCAACATATCACAAAAATTTATTTGAAAATTGAAATTTGTTATTTTAAATAAAATTAGATTGCATTTATATTTTAGAAATGAATATAATTTTATTTTTTGTTCCAATGGTTGTTTTTTAAAATAAATCTATTTTCTCACATCCGTTTTAATATATGGTTTCATCGAAATTTCTATTTTATTTAAGAATTTATCTCTATGTTTTAATATATTAAAAAATAATGTATTTTTATAATAGTTTAATATAATATTTTCAATATAATGATTCCAAAATATGATTTAGTTTTCACATTTTTATTTTCATTTTTCCAATACTCTTAATTTTTTTCATATATGAAAATTCACTTTATTAAATTTTAAACATGATTGAGGATATAAAATCCAAATTATTTTTCATGATTTCTAATTTAATGTTCGTTTCAATGAAATATTTAATCTTGTAATAAATTTTCATTTCCTATTAATTGAATTTTTATGATTTTTCATTCATAATCATTTATATAAGAACACTCTATATATCTTTCGGTTGATGGTTTTTCACTTTTATATCTAAATAGAAAGTGGTATGAGTACCCACTGAATAAACATTATAAATTTTATATAAAATCTCTAAATATCATACACATCATTGAATTATATGTAGCTAGAAATTTATTTATTTTCCTTGGATACAAATTTTTATTGTTTTGGTTAATCAGTTTTATTGTTGGAATTATGAATTTTTTTCATTATACGATTACATTTGAAACGGATAATAAAGAAATTTTTTAACATGGGTTCGTTATGAGGAATAAATTACATCATATTGAAAACATGTGTAATGATGTAGATATGTGGTGTCTTATATTTCCCTATAATGTATTAGTTCAATGTTACTTCCCTTGAGATAGTAATTCATGGCCATGATGTGTTTTTTATAAAGGTATGGGGATAATTAGTTATTTCACGTTTTTTAGTGTCGAAATAATGAGTTTCTTTACAAATGTGTTGGAATAATTTTTTTCACATGGTTTCCAATTATTATATTCATTATAAAGTGTAATTAATACTTTTATGAATTTTTTTGGTCCCATAGTTCACATATATTAACTCATATCTCATAGAGCTCTAGATTTATTTCTTATGTCATTCCTTGAATCATATTTTATGATCTAGAATTTATTAGGTATGATTTTATTATAAATCATGATTTTATTAATGATACCATATTATTTTTACATGAGATCCTTGATTATTATCAGTTATGTTTACCCTTTAAAGAATTTGGAGGTTACCTATTTATTGTGTGTCCATTTCCCTAGTTTATTAGGATAATAATGTTATGAAATGTATAGAACATTATCATTAATAGAAAAATAGTTAGAGATGTACGAAACTTATTATAGATTATAATTTTTCTTATATTGTGTGATACATTTTAATTATTTGAATTATAATTGGTAATTTTTAGTAAATGTGTCATCAAAACAATATAATACTTTTAACCTAAAAGGTTATATAAATTTATTTTGATCAATAATTTACATAATTTCATGTAATTGAACAACTATCATACATGGTATGTCAAAATCTGTATCACAATAAGGTTTACATAAATTTGGGTTTAGGACGTTAGTTGAGGATATTTTGCGTATTTTAATGTTATATTACAACATAATTTCAATTGAATATATAATCACTTAGGTCAGTTGATATGATATTGAATATTTTTTGTGTTAGGGTAAGACATCTAAATGATAATCCAATGATATGTACGGTGGCTTTGTATAAGTGTATTATAACATCTTAAAAATTTGGTGACGTTTTGTTTATGTGGTTTCCATTTAATAAAATTACTATATAGATACTAAAATTGGATCATATATATTAAACTGATGAACTAAGGGTAAATAACTCAAATATGCAAAGATTGTTTATTAATCCATTTGTCACCTATTTAATGATAAAGAATCCTAAAAACACAACTTGTTGGACACTCCCATGGAATTTTAATTACTTGATAAAATGACATATACATGAAATTATGATGGTTTACTTTGTTATGGGATTATGTAAAAGAATATGAGGGAACCCCATGTCACGACCCGTCCCCCGGGGCCCGTGTTGTAACTACCCTAAGCCCGCCTTCCATATGCCAGGGGCTGGCGACTAGTACCAAAGGCATAAATCCCCATAAATGGGAAGGCGTTGCCTTTCTAAACGTAAACAGAACCAGAGTACAAGCGGAAGTAATCAATAAGTAATTAGTAAACAACAAAAGTGCTGAAAGTACAAAGGGGCCGGAATATAATCCCAACAGATAGGTACAACTACCACTGAAAGTAAAGTACAATAGAAAAGAAATACCAAAGATACAAGTTCTGCGGTAGAACCAACTCCTCTAATACCAATTTTTCATGACCCGTCCCCCGGGGCTCATGTCGTAACTACCCCAAGCCCGCCTTCCATCAGCCAGGGGCTAGAGACTAGCACCAAAGGTGTAAATCCCCATAACTGGGAAGGCATTACCTTTCTAAACATAAACACAACCAGAGTACAAGCGGAAGAAATCACTAAGTTAATAGTAAACAACGAATGTCCTGAAAGTACAAAGGGGCCGAAATACAAGCCCAATAGATAGGTACAACTACAACTCAAAGTAAAGTACAACAGAAAAGACAAATAACTGGAAGATAACACACGGCTCCTGGATCGTCCACCACGGATCCTACCTGAAGGGTAGTTACAGATGTCCTCGTTAGCACTCCACGTCCGATCGTCCGTTAGTCTGTCTATTCCGGGTACCGAATCGTCGTGAGGTTTACCTCTGGGTACCGAATAGTCGTGAGATCTACCTCCAGGTATCGTCCAGTCCTTGAACACTCGGCCTCCGTCAGCGCTGTCCGTCGTCTGCATCCAACACAACAAGGTGCGGGCATAGCTAGTGTAGGGGTGAGTATAACGATACTCAGTAGGGACCCCGAGACCCTCAAGGTCTCTCTAAATCCAACACGGTTAACCACAAGTAGAATCTCAACAGATAAACTTTACTTAGGTATAAGCCCATTCTTATACCTAAGTTATCAAGTAACCCATTTCATTCACGAGGAAACATAAAGGTTGTGAAGTCAACGGATAACCAGTACATAGATATATGCCTATACATATACCTAAGTTATCAAGTGACCCATATCAATCATGAGTTAAACACAAAGGTCATTGACTCATCTCAAACCAGGATTTTATTCATGATGTCGAAACAACGGCTGCTGGAGAACTCCTCCTCTATTGAGTACAATGGGCCTGCCGCTACCACCAAGCACGTCCCACTATCCTTGGACTGCAGAAGTACTCCACCTGTCGAGTACTGTGGGCCTGCTGCTGCAACCAAGCGCATCCCACCATGGGTCTGCCGCTACAACCAAGCGCGCACCCTCATAGCCTATAGAGGTACTCCTTCTGTCGAGTACCGCGGGTCTGCCGCTACAACCAAGCGCACCTCCACCATGGGTCTACTGCTACAACCAAGGGCACCCCACTGGGCTATCCGAATCACTCCGAGTCGATCGATCAGTAGTCGTCAAGTCTCATCCAGCTATTAGGTAGTACTGTGGGCCTGCCGCTGCAACCATGCGCATCCCACCATTGGTCTACCGCTATAACCAAGCGCATCCCCTCATAGCCTACAGAGGTACTCGATCTGTCGAGTACCGCGGGTCTGCCGCTACAACCAAGTGCACCTCCGCCGTGGGTCTGCTACTACAACCAAGCGCACCCCACTAGGCTAACTGAATCCGTCCGTACGCTCGTCTCTGGGAGGATCCGCTCATTGAGCTACTGGTAGATACTCCAAGTATCATCAAGTCCCATGAAGAAGTATCTCGAAGTACCACCTCATCATAGGGGGTCTCAACGCAAAAGACGTCGTGTCAATCAGACGCCTTGTCTGTGAGTTATTAGACTTTTAGTCCCGGGGGCCCGGTTGGTTTCGTGTGCGAACCAACACGTCCTATCTCAACTATACCCCAAACTCTCATAGGGTATACTCATAGGGAACTTTTATCAATGAGATCACCAACTCCGCTGATGGTTCGTCAAACGGACGTCTGGTTTGTAAGTTATCAGCTTTTCCGTTCGAGGGGCCCAGTCGGATTTTGTGTTCAATACAATCCGACCACTATCCAACTACGTCCAAATCTCAGGAAACGTATGCCAAAAGTTCCGTCTCATCAAGAGGAATCCAACAATGTCAATGGCACATCAATCAGACGTCCGGAGCTCAAGTTATAAGCATTTCCGCTCTGAGGGCCCGGTTGGTTTCGTGTTCGAACCAACCCGACAATACCCAAATTTCTCCGAAACCTTGAGTGTAATATACCGAAACGACCGTCTCGATCCGAAGATTACATCGCAATTGACGGTGCATCGATCGGAGGTCTGTAGCCCAAGATATTTTCAAAAGAACAAAAACAGTCCAAAAATAGGGGTTTTGGGATTGGACCGACCCGGCCCGAGACCCCCTGGGTCGGCCCGAACCGGGTCCGGGTCCGGACCGCTTGCCTGCTCGGTTACACCGAGCTGGGTGGACAAGGGGGGGGGGCTGCCCCCTGTTCAATAAAACGCGGCCCCCCATGTGGGGGCCGCTCCACCATCCAGTTGTGGGTTTCAAACCCCCGGTCTTCCCCCCTGACCGGTCGGCAGGACGGCTGCTGCACCACGTGACCGAAGCAGTCCTGTGATTCCTACTCCGATGCCGGAGGCCGGAATCCGGGGGTATGAAACCCACGGCTGGATGGTGGAGCAGCCCCCACATGGGGGGCCGCGTTTTATTGAACACGGGGGCGGCCGTGTCCCCCCCACCATGTCTGCCCAACTCGGTGTAACCGAGTTGGCCAACGGACCTCTCCCATGCGGGCCGGAGGCCGGGATCCGTGCCCCCTACTCCGACGCCGGAGGCCAAAATCCATCCGCCGCTCCTTGCTCCGCCACGGCCTCAGGTCGCAGCCTTGGTCCGTCCGGCGCAGCGCGTCGGTGCCGCACCCCTCCGCCGTGACCCCGCTCCGGCCCCAGTACCCTTTGTGGTTCTCCGGCGCGGCGTGACGGCGCCACACATCCTTGCCGTATTACCCCACGCAATGCTGTTGTACCACGTCACTTTCCTTCAAACCGCAACAACACGATGATAAGGGAGGAGAGTCGGCTGTGTTTTTGCGGTCCGAGCCCCTCCTGTTAATCGACAGCAAGCGGTCCAATTTGAAACGAGGAACGACGACGGAAGAATTCCCGAATAACAACAAAAATAAATCCCCTACCTCAAGCATTGTCGTCGAACGAGGTTTGTCGCGGAAAGGGATGTTGCAGAATTGATCGTCATGGAAGAAGAGGATCGTTGGTGTTTGTTGATCTTCGAGGAAGGCGTCTCCCACCGTCGTACGTCGTCGGGGGTCGGCGTTCTTCGTCTGTGGCAGTGTGTTCTGCAAGTTCTTCGACGAAGAAGATAAAGATCTTCAAGGCTTAGAGATTTTTTATAAATTCCTCTCAACAAGCTAACAACATAATAAAATAAGTGTTTCACTTATTTTATTACCACTGCCAAAAGTTTGAAAATAAAAAATTTGAATTAAGAATTAATTAACTTAAGTAATTAAACCTAAGTCATTTAAATGGGGGTTAAGGGAGTTTAGAGAATATGAAGGGGTAGGGTTAGTGTGGGCCCCACCACCCTCATAACCTCAATTGGGTGGTTACCCAACTTCCACCCAATGGTTTACCACTTAGAAAAAATAAAATTTATAGCTCAATTTTATTTTTTTAACTTCCACAATTTTTAACAACTTCTCTCGTGTAAACACAACTCCGGAGAAGGTGTTCTTAAGCAATTACCGGCGATGCGGTTCCATCGGTGCCCTCAGAATTCAATTCCGAGCACCGGTCCAAAAGAATGAAAATCCCGCTCGTTCGTTCACTGAACGTACCCGAGCTAAACTTCGGATAAAAAATCCGAGCACACCGGGCCTCAGAATCAATTGCCGTCAGAAACCGCGTTCTTGTAAAATTCCAAAGAAAATTAAGGAAAAAAATTTCCTTGAATTTTATGGGACTTTACACCCCATCCTAAAGAATCCTATATCAAATAGATTATTTATTTAGTTGAACAAAAGGATATTGTAATAATTTTGAAAAGTAAGACACATGGAGGACATATTTTTAACATAAAATTATTACAATAATTATCCTAGAGTGGTTTATCACATTTGGTTAAATCTATTTTTTAGTGTTTTTTGGAGATTAAATAGACCAAGTTAACAATGGATTCCATTGTATGTAAGATGTTTTCCCAATGAGAAAACTAATGGAAACAATAGATATGAGAAAACTAGTGATTATGTCAAAGTATTTATTAATAATCTTGTTTAACAATGTGAACATAACGGAGTTCTCAAAAAAATTCATGAACTATAGAGCCTCTTTGAATTTGATGTCACAATGATTATGAATTAAATAATGATAAATTCTATATATTTATAAGATTTTTAGAGAATCACTATGGAAATTGTGTAAAGATAATGATTAGATATTTTTTGGAAATAATGAAATAAATATTTTAATTCACATTAAAAACTGAAGAGATCCGTGGAAATTTTGAATTTAAATAGAGTATGCTTGGATGTACTAGTAATATTTTAATGTCATAAATTAGGGGAATATTTAAATTATCTATGTGAATATCATAAGCCAAATAAAATCAAGAATGATATGTACTTACAATATCCAAGAAGATGTATCATGTATTCGACCAAAACAATAGATGGGGGCTATGAATAAGATATTGAATAAATAATATTATTCACAAAACAAAGAACTATAAGTGTAGTATTCAAAAATTATACAACCATATCCTATTTACATTAATGTTTAATAAAAAGCAATAAATTTGACACCATGATGACTAGATGTTGAATAATGAATAATGATTTATATATGATTTATTTTTGTATATAATTTATATAAATCCTCTCTAATAAATTTATAAAGAATTGTATTATAATAAAATCATACAATACTTGCATTAGTAATATTTAATGTCATATTTGGTATATATAAGCTCTCATGATGATGATAATTTTCAAGATGAGAAATAAAAAATTAAAATCAACCCATGAGAACCTATTCTGAAACAGATTACAATTAACAACCAATGAAAAATAACTCCCATTACATTGGAATATTAAGCATATACTATTAAATAAAACACACCATTCTTTATAGTATTATATTAGAGGGAGTGATATAATATATAGTATTTCCTATGATAAAATGGTTTGTATTGCATAAAATCTATATCTATAGTAATGATTATATTTTATTATTCTTATGTATTCCTTATAATTTCCTGATAATTAAAATTATATTAATGTAACATATTTAAGTTGAAATAATGTAACACCCTGATATTTCATAATATATTTCCCCAAAAATAAATATTATAACGGTTTCCTATTTAATAATAAATACCAAAAATAAAACAGTCAAATGAAAATTAGATATGAATATTATAATAAAAATAATAAGAATAATATTCAAACTTATTTCAATCAATTAGATATTCATACTAAATAGTATTATGAAAACATAAATATTTATAGGGGAATTTTTTTAGTAAAAATAGTTTTAATATATATATAATGTTAGTATTTAAAAAATAATTACATGTATTTCAGTGGTTCAATTTAATAGAAATAAAATATTCGTATATTAAATATATAACATAAATGGAATTATTTTTCATATTTTTTAAATAATGTAATTTTTTGAATGATGAAAATACCAATTTTTCAAAAAAGTGTAATTTTTATACATTATCTTACCAAATGAATTCATCTTATGTTTTTAAATTTTTTATTATATATATAATACAAAATGTTAATAAAATAAAAATTCTTTCATAAATTCATAAAATCCATGATTTTATTTTTTGAAACCAATGTAATATTTTACTCTATAAAAATATATTCATCAACATATTGTAAAAAATATTTTGTTAAATATAGGAATATTATACAATTAAACAGGGTTATGATTTTAATTCAATATTTTCTTATTTTTAAGTAAATAAAATCAATATTTAGACATCCAAATTAGATTATATCAATTAAGGTTAACTATTGCGATAATGGGAAGAATATTATTATTTAAAGGAATTATTTCATTAACAATGTATAAATTTTATGAAATAACTAAAATTAATATTTTATATATAATTAATCTTATATTAGGCATTAGAATTATCTATATTTATTTACATTTTGTTATTATAAATAAACAACCAAATAATATTAATAATTTTTAATAGTGTTAAAAATATTTTTATACCAAAAAGATTCCATATATATTAGATGATATAATTTAAAACTATTTATTATTTAATTTTGTAATATAATTAAATTTAAAGAAAATATGATGAATTTTTTTAAAAAAATTGTGGTTTTATAATTTATATTTATTTGAAAACATAATTTTATTTGGGTAAAAACTTGTTAACCCTATAATCAAATGTCGTATAGAATAAATAAGAGTCAATGAATTAACACATGACTATAAATTATTTACTAAATATTATCCTACCATATCTCCATTTAAAATAATTTATTTAAATATATCGTAATCATTTGAAAAACAATAGAGTCATTTCATTAATAAAAATTAATGGGTATTCAAAAAACTGTAATTTTCATCACTTGAAAATGAGGATCACCTCCTCGATTACAAATTTACACATCCAATTCAAATTTACATGAAACCGTACTGAAATTTATAGTCAATTAAGATAATTAAATGATATAAATATTTTGTCAACATATGTTGTCTTAAGACCATAATTTAAAATGAAAATTTCAAGTCTATTTTTATGGAACCAATGTGAGTATTAGTTTAATGTTCAACTCATATAATTATTAATTCGTAGATAAAAATCAGTTATCCATATTTATATAATTACTTAATTATAAATAGATTACTTATTAGTTATTATTTAATGTAAAAAACATAATTATTCCTTTAGAGACAATATTAAAAATAATGGAATATTTATTGGGTGGACTTCTAGACAACCTCCTCCACAAAGTGCACGAATTTCATATTCATAGTTTCTTAATATGGATGAATGTAATAATCTATTTTATATATATTATTATTATTATTACTCTTTTAATATTATAAGAATATAATGTTTTCAATTAAATATGAGTTTTTAATTAGAAACAACTATTTTAAACCAAACCACATAAAATTAAATTATATAAATTCTATTATTAATCAATGACCATTTTATAAAAAACAATATAAATTTATAAAATTAAGATAATATAAAATTAAATCACGTACACTTATATAATTTTCAAAACATTGAAATTTTTATATTTAAAATTTAACCATGGTAAATGCATTATGATATTTATATGAAAATAACTGATCCATCTCAAATAAAGAAAATATATAATTTATTATACATAAAAAGAATATAATAATAAATAATATAGATAAAAAGGATCTAAAAATGGTATCTAAAAAAGATAATTTGATGACATAGGATGTTAGGAACATGTTTAGGGAAAATAAGGACCATGGTAAGAGATTCTTTTGAAAAATATAATTTATTAAGATATATATCCAAATATACATAATGATTTATTATAATGGTGTATCTATATCAGCTCTAATACTTTACATCCTTAAAATCTAATTATTTTGGGTAGTAATGGTTTTGTTTGACCTTATATCCTTCAAGTTTCATCATGTAAAATTTTTTATAATGTTTTAACTGGGTTTTCCCCACATTTGAATTCATTGAGATATGAATATATTACACGCTATTTTTTATAGTGCAGCATCAACCCCATTATCATTATCAATATTGATTATATTATATTTCAAGATATTTAAATTTTTTTTAACATCATCATCATCTTAGGGTTGTTTTACTTAATATTTAAAAAATATTATAGGTATTTTCTAACTCAATTTTCAAACATTGAGGTACATGAATTTTTATTGATCGTTTTTATTCAATGGTCTATTTATTATTCCAAATGAATTCATTGTATTTAATTTATTTCATATTTTTTGTTGTGTTATTATACATTATAACATAACTATCAAATTATTTTTACATTAAGGATTATTTTACTTTAAAGGGTATTTTTGTCTCAATTTATATTTATTGAGACACGATTCTTATTATGGACCAATTTAATTTGTTATAGTCTACATACCTCATATTAGAAATACTTTTTCCTTAATTAACATTAATTAATGTTATTTTTTGTTTAGTATCAAACTCATTTAACATAAAGGATTTTGATTTATATATTTATCATGATATTATGTTTTTTAGAAACCAAAATTTAAAATAAATATCTAAATGATGTGATAATCAATCAATGAAATTTTAATTGTATTTATTCACAATTTAATAATATATTCTTCTCCAATGGTTATATATGGATTGTATATTGTTCACCTTATCATGATTTAAATTTGACATTCTATAATCATGTTAAGAGATAGGGATTCCAAAAATTGAATTATTAATAAAATAAAAAATAAAATAAAATTTCACCCATAATTTAACATCATATTTATATTTTTTAGATTTACATAAATAATTTTTAACAAAATGAAAATAATAATTATATATTAACATGAATTTATTTTCAAATGTTTTATTAGAAACCCATTTTAATATTTTATATTTTTTTTTGAAAAAATCAATCAATTTGAGAAATTTTATTTGAATATATATACACACAAAATTTATCATTATATATATATATATTCACTACATTATTCCCTCATTTAGAATATGAAATTTTGTCTCAAATTTATATAAATTATTTCATTTAATAATAATTTAAAATATCATGGATATTTTTTATTTCAAAATTAATTTTTCTATAACTTATTAAAATTGTTTTTTAAAATTCATTTCCATTTAAAATATCATATACTATATTTAGGTTATTCAAAACATGTTATTATCATCCTCAAATTACCAAATGGATCACTTATCATTTTTTTCTATCAATAAAGTGATCCATTAATACTTTTTACATTCCAAATAATTCAATGATTATGTTTTCTTCAAATTTATTTCCATTATAAACACTATGTTTCATTACACTAATTGAGGGGTTTTCACTAATATTATGATACATCTAATGATTATGGAAATGACAATGTAATCAATACGCTGCTTTTATATATAACGTGGATAATAAATACGACATTGAATGGTATCTTCATATTATTCATCATAGTATCATTGGATTTCCATTTATATGGTAGGGTTTGTGGTGTTTCTTATTTGAATTATAAATGTTTTCAATAAATAATTCCATTTTAATGCGATTTAAAACCATTTTCACTCCATGGAATAAATATCATTAATTAATCACTTTCTATTTTATAAAAAATCTTGGATAATGATGGGTGGCGTACTATACCTCCCTCCACTGTATTTGGATTTATTAATTAATTAATGATATACTCATAAATTGACATGATGTGATTCATCACCGAGGTGTGTGCACAATAAGTTTTCTACGATCTTGAGCAGTTAATTTAATGAGTTTGATTAGATTAGTGTCGAGATAATGAGTTATTTAAAAACATTTCCTATTTTCTTTGTTAAATATTTTTAAACATATTATAATAATTATGTAATTATCTAATGGTTCATGTCTTTTTTACTAATTTTTTCATACATTCTTGATTCATTTCTTCTGTTATTCAATGTCATAATATATTAATCATGCTTTATGATCTATTTTTTATGGGTCTATTTTTTCACTTAACATGATTATATTACTATTCCCACCTTATTATAACTTTTATCTTTGATTTTAATAACTTATGTGTTCCCTTACTATGAATCTTATGTCAAAAATTTATTAATTGTATATCTCAAAAGGTTGAAAATATAAAAATGGTTTTAAATTATGAAAATATAATATTATTTAATTAATTTATTTGATATGATAATTAATTTTTATGGATTAAAAAAACTTACATAGTGTAAAAATTTCCATTATTTGAAAAATTAATGGGTTTAATAGTCAATGCTTTGAACTGATTATCTATAAATCGAAATAGAAAAGTAATGGGAATGTATTCCATTGAGATATTTTATTTATGTCATATTATTTTGATTAAATAATCCGCAAGGAATCACTATTTATGTCAAAATGTATAGTGATATTGTGTAAAATACATGAATCATATTACTACGAACAATAGAATGAATATGAGAATATAATACATCCTAGGTAAAATTAATTCTGGGTACGAAATTCTATATATAGATTTCCTAAAAAAAATATTTTGGAATGATTTTTTTTAAATGGCTTATTCACAATTGGAAAATCATTTACTAGGATGATGTAATAATTTTTTTTGTACCAAAATGGAGACACTCAATTCAAAACATAAAACAATGATATAATTTTCAATCAGTATGAGGAATTTAATTTGAATAACATATGTATTTTGAAATTGTTGTGGGATTTTTCAATGAATAAATTTGACTAAAATGGAGGCATTCTAGTTGATTCACAAAAAAGGATACGTTTGTAATGTGATAGTGGAAAATTTATGTAGACTATGAAGGATGGTTCCAAATAACATTTCTAGTTGGGTTTTTTATGAAGGTGGCCAATGATGGATGATACATAATGTGTTTCTTGTAAAGGTTAATTTTATAATTTTTAGTTTTCTCATTTTTTTGGGATTTCCTATAAATAAATAATTAATACCATTAATAGGAATTGATGAAATAGATTCAAACGATCTTGTGTTTCACTATAAGAATGTATAAGTTTGTTCAATTTAAAAGAAAGGTGATCCTACATTGTATATGTAGTGCATGATTTAGGATGGATAATAAAGTAATGATTTTTCTGAAGGGTAACATGTAGTAGGAAATGATGATGGTTTCATAAGGTCGTTACTGTTGTATTTTACAACATATATTTGAGTGTCATTTTTAGTGTGAAAGAGGCTCCAACAGTAATTTTGTGAAGAACTATTTCATGTATTTCCAAGAAGATCTTATTGAATGAATGGTCTTCCATAATGGATTCGTATGGAGTGATGAACCATAGTGTGAAAGGATAATATTTTGGAAAATATTATTGGTGATGAAGCACATGGTATCAGTCAATATGTACCATATAACAATTATTTGATTGTGGTATTTAGATTATAATTTATTGGTAGTAGTATATAGAGATCATTATAATGAATTAAGGTAATGTAAGAGAATGATACAACATTAATTGGGATGTATCATTCTTATAATTTTTTTTATTAAATGGAAGATACATTCAGGAAATCAAAATGAATAGAACATCATCTCAAGTAGTGATAATAGAGAAGTGAAGTTAAGTAATCAGATGGAGGTAGTGCCCCATTCCTAGAACTCTAGGGCAGGATATTCCTCATGAAAGAATTGATCTTGAATAGAATTTTTTAATTTATTAAAAAATAATGAGGCATAGTTGATAATTATAAAACAAACACCAATTCATTTTATTATCCTAATAATAGGTTATTAGGTGAAAATTTATTTTCTCTATGTGTTTTAATTCATATATATGACATTTCTTGGGATTTGATAATGGAATAAATGTTTTATCCTGATCTTAAATGTATTTTGAAAAATAAAATGATTTAATAAAAATATTTCACACTATAATTAATCCCTTCCCTCTCATGTTCTCTTGAGTTAAATAAAAATTTATTCGAGTCATCAGGTAGTATGAAAATAGTCTATCATATAGATTTCATTAAGATAAATAATTCAGTTATTATTAAATGATTCCCTATATTTCATGGTAGAAAAAACCAATTTTATAAGAACATATTGTCTTCTATTCTAGGATATATTTGTATAAAAATTTACATTTCCATATCTAAAGGGGATCAACTTGATGATTAGACCAGACTATCATAGAATAAATCTAACAGGAAAATTCTTGATATAGGTGATAATGAAAAAAATTATATTTATTTAGCTCTATAAATTAAGATACATTTGAATACAAAATGTTAAAAAAATGTAAAATTATATGATGGATAAAATATAAAATATATAAAATTGTGAAAAAAATTATTGTATGTGAAACTATGAATTCTGCATAATAAACATTATGATTAACAAACAAATCGAGATGAGAATGATAAGTTATTCAAAAAATTAATAGATTTTGTAGATCAATTTGATGAATTATTGGTGAAAAATGGTACTAATATTTTTATAATAGTTTTTGAGTGGTTATCATGTATATTGAATCAATAAGATTTATTCCCACAATAGATAGACTTCTTGAAGCTCACCTTAGGCGATATGTTAAGAAATTTGTGTGTCTTACATAATGTTAGTTTGAAAAGGAAGGATATGATGTAATATATTTAAGGATATATAATCCAAATCCAATGTGTATAGTGTATTATCTATAGTGTTAAATATTGTAAAATATTTGGATTCCTAACATATATCTATTTTTGAAAAAATTCAAAGGAAGAAATGGTTGATTTGAATGTATACTTCCCTTATATTTTTTCTAATGAAATAAATACAGGAGTATTTTTTCTTTGATGTAAACCATATTTTATAGTGATAAAAATGAATATGATGTTTCATAGGGGTCATTAAGGATATTATATTTTGTATGAGAATTTATTATTATAATTTCATCAGAAATGAAATTTTAGAGAGAGTTATTTTTCAGAAAAGATGTAAATAATAAGGAATAATAGAGGGTGGAAGGAAAAATATAATTAAAATAAGATATATAAGATACATTAATGGATATTTTTTATAATTAAGAGATTAAAATGGAAACTGTGGATGAAACTATAAGAGTAGTTGATCCAGAGGTATTAATTAAGGTTATCTTGAAGAACATTATATTAAATAACGAAAAATTAAATAATTAATCGAACTATAAAAGAATCTTATGATTATGAGTATCATCACGAAGAAGAGAAATTCTATGTATTAGAATAGTTAGAAATATATAATTCTAGTATGATGAATTTAGAAGAATTTATGTATTTCAAGAAATATATTTATGAATAGAAGGATCTCATTATTGAAATTATGGAATGTCTAGTGAGGAAGGTTATAAATGTTTATTACATGGAGGTATTTTTTATGTTTTTTAGGATGAATAAAAAATAAATTATGAAATAATTTTCTTAAAAGTGGAAGGTACACATTGGTATGATTTTAGTGGAAAAATTATTGGATGGGTGATGTGAGGCTATAAATAGATAATAATAAATTTGAATTATAAGTTAGATTGATTTATGGGTCAAATATTGATCAGTTGGGATAAATAGACATCCAAATGATCTATAGTAACTAATCATAATAAGATAAAGTAGAAGATAATTGATTCTAATATCAATCCCACGTCATAAAAAGTATTAAAAATGATCTATATGGGTAAAAAAGAAAAAAATAATACATGATCCATGAATACATTACATCATCTAAACTGATATTCAAAGGATGTGTACATATGGAAGAATGAATGGGGGTTGGTTTCTCTTCTTATAATGTGTAAATTCAATGGATTAATTGTATAGAATCTATCGTACATTGATGAAAAAAGAATATATTTGATTGGTGAAGAACTCAGAATACAATAAATGAAAATGAAGATAAATCCATAATCATAATGATGAAATTATTTATATGGATACATTTCTAAAATTTATATTTATAGAGATAAATCTATTAAATATATGAAAATTAAAAGTAATAATACTAAATAAAAAGATCCTAGATAAATTAATTTATCTTAATAATGCAATATACCTATGAAAAATAGGCACCCTCTTCGGGATAATGATGTTGGTATGATTTCACCATTACTGAAAAATAGAAATTGGATATGTAATCATATGCCTCTACTAGACCGAAAATATCAAGGATGGAAAAAAATAATATTAATTTATGAAGTCATACACAAATAGATCTCAATATAATTGTGATTAATTGGAGAAATAATCATGGTAGTAGTTTTTCATCAAATATAATTGGAAATTATAATCAGTTTAAAAATGGAAATGGAATAGTTTTCTGATGTATTTTTTGGTAATTATGGAGTATTGATGATCAATTACATTAGAAATACAAATATTATAGATGACAAGATAATAATGAATAACATGCTCATTTTGGATGGGATAAAAAAATTATATAATATGTTTGTGTAAAAAATACGTATATGGTTTTTAGGATACATTTTACAAAAATAGGCATCAGATTGAAGGTAGAGGTGAAAAATAACATATAACATAGACAATAATTAATTAAAATCAATACCGTATGGGTATTATAAGGAATAAATTTCTCCTAGTAGTGGATAACAAATAGCTTCTGGAATTATAGCTAATGTCACATTGATCCAAAAATAATAGAACATATATAAAACTTGACAGAAAAAGTGAACATACATTATTTGTAGAGATACTATGAATATTACATTTAGTGAGTTTATATACAGAAAAATTGTGTGAAATCCTTATCAGCTAGAGGGAATGTAGAAATATAATTATCATGATGTAGTTTATATATCACTACTTGGTGTAATGAATATATCTACAAGCTCTGAAGAAATATTTATCATTATTTTCATTATAAAAAATAGGATAATGGTATGTGATATGTTTATATAGAGGGAAAGAGTGGTTATCGGATGAAAATTGATTTGTCTATTAAGTTTTGAAAATTATATCTGATGCAGAGTTATTATTATTTTTATTTGTACTATCTAATATAGTATACAACTATTTAATTTGAATATTATCCCCAAAAATCATGGAATATATCATAAATTTCTATCCATGAGATCTACACATCATAATGGAGTTATTGAATAATGAAATATGACTGTATAAAGTATAACATAATAATTACTTATTTATGATGACTTTGAATTCTACTATTGGAATGTGCTAGTAACGGTTGTACAATAAATTCTGAATCAGATATTTCAAGAACCAATAAAACATATGAGTCATTTTAAATGTTGTTAGGACATAATCCTTTATTTAAATACATTCTTATATTAGGAATTATGTTATACATCCAAATCATAGTCCTAAATTTGTTATATATATTGATACTATACATAATGATATTTTATGGGATACTCACTAATGAATAAAACCTAAAAATTTAAAAAAAAATAGGATTTATAAAATTATGGAGGGTATCTATATTGAAATCATTTTGTAGAATGATGATAATAACTCTATACTAATGTAGGCACAGGAAAATGAATCCAAAAAATGTTTGAAATTACTTTTACTCCAATCAAGAGATTCCTTAATCGCCAAGCATGAAATGAAAATAGTCCATACTACATGAATTTAAACGTTAATATTTCCTATCATAAAATAATAGGATGCCTCATGTTCTAGATAAGAGATGGATTATGTGACTTGTATAAGATACCCCATTCAATGAATACAATGGAATAATTTCATTATCATTGGAAATTGTTCAAGCATTTCATCACTCTACCTCATGCATAATGCGTCCTTCATTTAGATCTTCATCCTCTTTCATGTCTAAAGGGACCACCTAATGGAATGACCCCATTTTGTTCTGCCTCACAGACAATATTGGTCCAAAACCTCTGTAGACTTCATATGACTCTTTGCGTTTATCCCCATGTTTTGAATACGGTCAATGTTTGGCCCTCATTTGTTTATTTCTATTTCAGGCTAAACAGACGTGGATGTTGTGATCCGAATACGGTGACTAGTTGTCCACATTCATCATGCTCCAGCAATTGTGTTCTGAATGTTTGAAATTGGTTTCTAACTATTCATATGTGTTTTCATGAACTAATCCCAACACCATTGGTTTTAACCTGATTATGCACTAGAGCAAAGGTGTAGGCCTTAATTATATTCCTCAACCCACCAATGATTTGGGATGCCATCATGGTTGGACATGACGAAGACACTATGTGTAGCATCAATGTATATGACTCATATATTGTTATAAGGCCCCGAACTTAAACCTTACTTAATATTGAATTCAATGAACAATTCACATTGAGGTTCTTTTCAGGTTTAGAGTTTTATAGAATTTGGACATAACTATTACATCTCCAAATATTGCAAAGTATACACTTCTAATAAGTTTCCATAAAATAAAAACTCTTAAAAAGAAACATGTCTAGTTCTATGTTTTAGATAGCATGACTATTCCTTAATCCCATCCATGACCCTATTCCACATTAAGTCCTGTGAAAAACATTTCAAAAACTTGGGGTGAGCATAAAAATCTCATTAAGGGATACACAAAGAAGGAAAACTGTTAGTTTTTCAATACAACCGGTAAACCAAGAATACTTTATCAAAGCAATACTTTTCACCTTTATGAAGAAGAAAATACTCTTCATTTAATAAAAGATCATTACTTACCCTTTTGTAACCAAAATATTACCATAAAACCCTTATAAAGTACACATAATATATAAAGGTAACTTGGGACATAAACATACTTAAGTGGAATAACCATCTGGTCGACTTCCACACATATCATTTAATGGAATAGCCATATGGCCGAATTACATACCCAATGCATTGGAGGTTATTATGTAACCACCTGTCCTGGTATTCACGGCACCACCCTTTATATGGTTTATCACGTAACCACCCATCAAATGTCCAAGTACCATTATAAAATCATAAGACATAAAACAAATATAATGGAAAGAAAACATTTCCACACATTGATCACAATATATCACTTAAATATATTGACATAACAAATACATTATAAAAACCATTTTCAATACCAAAATACATAAAAGAGTATATGGTATTTATTTCATTTTAAAAACATTACGG
Source organism: Viscum album (assembly GCA_963277665.1). NCBI lineage: Eukaryota > Viridiplantae > Streptophyta > Magnoliopsida > Santalales > Viscaceae > Viscum > Viscum album. The sequence continues at coordinate 1,839,641,277 of OY728161.1, forward strand.
CTTGTTGAGGAAGCCAAAGACCAAATAATACTCGCGGCGGCGGAAATGGTCGTTGTCACCACGTTTGTTAAAAGAAACATTCCCTTTTTTCGTTTAGTAAAACGCTTCATAAAAAAATATTCCTTTTTTATAAAATTAAAAGTCAAAGGGGTTTATACACCGTATAAAAGAAAGCCTTGTATTAGAACAAAATATGCCTCAATGATAGTAGATTGAGACGAAGTCCCTTACCTCGTGTCCGACGTGACTTGATTGCTCTTTAATCTCCTGAATAATAGACTAAAATTAATTTATACTTTCTTAAGAACCATTTTCAAGTTTATTATTACTTTTATATAACTTATTTCCATGTTATAAACTTTATGTAATCATTTAGTTTCATAAAGTTCGTTTTGACGATATTTCGTACTTAAGTAAAAAATGGACTTCTTACAAATACATGTTGCTTATGTGGTCAAAGGTTCATTATATCCAGAATGATATTAATGATTTTGATATCATATATATCATATATATCCAGGATATACATGTATTTACAATAGCACATAACATTTAGTGGTATGAAATGAAATGCACCGTTCATTGAGACGGTAAGCCGTACGTACGAATGAACGCCACTTTAATTTCTATTTCATATTTATTGGAGTGAAATCATAATGATATAAGGGTATATTATAATTCTAGTATAACATAATATATAATAACATTAACTCCATCCTTTATATGTCCCACATATGGCATTAACGAATTAAATCACTTTGAGGAGGCGATAGTCTGCACTTCCTAAAATGAAATTATCGTCTTTACCCACAATGGAAACCATAAAGGTATACCACAAATGAAAAATACAGAATCATAAAGAAAACATAAAGATAATATATATCATATATAAATAAAGTGACATCTTAATGGATGCCATTAAAGGCGTTAAAAGAATATTGAACAATCATCATTTCGTGAGGCAGAAATTCGCCAACAACAGAAACAGTTTTTTCTTTAACCATTAGACGGAGGTGTGTGTAAGTTTAGCTAGAATCATTCACATAACAACATCATAGTATATTTGATATACTATTGTTGTTACAAAATAAAGGAATAAAAAGAGTTTAGGGGGTTGGAGAAGAAAAATAAAACATAAGAACACAAGAGAAGACACTACCTTTAAATCGAGTAACTCTTTTTGAATTGAGCTCAAAGGCTTCATTGGAAATACTTATTCCCAAAGTGAGGCTTCTAGGAGTAAGAGAGGGATGTGGAGAAACAAAATTTTCAGGGGTTTGTCGATCCAAAGGCTTGAGAGGTGTGGGTATGGTGGTAGAGGTGGGGGCCTTTTATAAGAGGAGAGGAAGGGCACTCTTGGAATGTTATAAAAGGTTACTTTATTATAAAATGAGTTTCGGTTTTTTAAGGTCCCACAATTATATATTTCTAGGATAAGGTTATAAGATTTCTAAATCAACCCATCCAATATGTTTTTGACAAGTTTAGGTCTTAGATTTTACATTATCTTTTCATTTTATTTAAATCGTTAAGTAATGAGGTAATCACTGCATCATCATGGTGTCATAAATAATTTAATTTATTTAATGTATAAAAATTATAAAACAAATATGATTTAGGAAATCTTTTTATCTTTCCAATTAATATTTTTAGTCAAAATTATGACTTGTATAACCCCATGTAAAAATTGTTTTAGCAAAACAATACATGTTTGTGACATTTTTATTTTAACTTTAAATAAAAAGTTATTAATGTCATTTTCCTACCAAAGTGGTTCCATGGGGTCCCCAAGTTGACCCATGGATTGTCTTGGTCGGCCATGACACATCCAATAATGGTAGGACGTGTTTTTAGGTCATTTCATATTAATAAAACATTATTTTTACATTAAATTATACTCATTACCTCTAATCGCGAATAAAAACTTACAAGTTACTATTCACAAAAATTATTTTAATCCCATTGAACCAAATTTTAATTCATAATGAAAACCATGTATGTCAGGTTTTTGAAATTCAAAACACAGAGGTGGTAAAATTTCATTTAAACGAAAAATCAGTTTTTTTTAAATACCACTTAGTGGTTTCACTATTCATCAAAAATAGAAGTTTTTCAGGAAAATACCAAAACTTCACCCTAAGATATATTTGATATTCAGAATTTAAATTTTTTTTCTATTTTACAAAATTAAAAACATATATGTTACATTAATTAATTTTAATAATTAATTCACGTTGTCAGAACAAATAGTGTGTTTTTAAGAAACAATATGTATCGAAAGATTGACACTAGTTTAAGTCCAATTTCAAAGTGAAATTAATTGCAATGACCACTATTGGATTAAATGGTAAAAATATATTCTAATTTAACTTTAAAACCAATTCAAAATATAATCTAATAATATAAATAAATTATATTAAAAAGAGGTTTGGAATTAAAATACAACATTTTTCACAATTCATTAAAAAATGAACATTATCGGAAAAATACGAAAATTTTACACAAAGTAAATTTTGATGTCCCGATTCTAAAGAAGAGTTTTATTTGGTCCAATAGAATGTATAATAGTGACCAAAACTATATTTAAATAGGGTTTCCCATCAAAAGGCGATAGTTCGACCTTTTAGTGAATATTAGAGTATTTATGCCTAAAATTGTATTCTTTTCGTATTTTAATCCTTTATTATTTATTGGATAAATGTAAAAACATTTAACAAAAAAATATAATCATATTTTAGTTATTTATATTCATCCCCGCTAATACAATGACTACTTGTTAACTACCATTTAAAGTAATATTATTTTATTACTAGTGTGCAACGTAAGATTTTAAAGAAACACTTTGTTGCGTATCGGGTACGCTATCGAACATAGAAACCCCTTTAAAGTAAAAATAATATTCAATTTGTAAATATTAATAAATATCAAAATGTTTTATTCTTTATTTACATGGGATGTTACATCCTTCCCCTCTTTTAAGAATTGCGTCCTCGCAATTTTAATCACTTATCAAAATAAGTGGCGGTATTTATCCCTCATAGCATTTTCAGATTCCCATGTTGCCTCTTCAGCAATATGGTTTTTCCACAAAACCATTACCTAGTGAATTACCTTATTCTTCAACACCTGCTCTCTATGGTCAAGAATCTGGACTGGTTGTTCTTCACAAGAGATATTATCTTCCAATTGAACTACCTCTGGGCTCAAAACATGAGATGGATATGGCATATACTTTCTCAACATCGAAACATGAAAAACATTGTGTACCTATGATAAACTTGGAGGTAAAGCCAATCGGTAAGCAACTAATCCAACCTTTTCCATAATTTCATATGGTCCAATGAACCTTGAACTCAGCTTTCCTTTCTTACCTAATTGCATCACACTTTTCCATGCTGAAACTTTAAGAAAAACATGATCACCTACCTCGAAAGATAGATCCTTCCTCCGGTTATCTGCATAACTCTTCTGCCTGTTCTGAGCTGTTCTCATGTGTTTCTGAATCAACCGAACCTTTTCTGCCATCTCTTCCTCCAATTTTGGTCCCATCGTATTCCTTTCACCCACTTCATCCCAAAAATCTAGAGTTCGACACTATTTTCCATATAATGCTTCAAATGGAGCCATCTGTATACTAGAGTGACAACTGTTATTATATGAAAATTCAACCAAAAAAAGATGTTGGTCCCAACTTCCCTGATAACCCATTGAACAAGAACGTAGCATATTCTCCAATGTTTGAATTTTTCGTTCCGACATCCCATCTGATTGAGGATGAAATGCTGTACTCAAATTTAATTCAGTACCCAACAACTTCTAAAGGCCCTTCTAAAAGTTATAAGTAAACCTGGGATCACGATCAGATATAATGGATAGGGGAACTCCATGAAACCTGACTATTTCATTAAGATACAATCGAGAAAGTTGATCTAGAGAGAAAGTATCTCAAATAGGAAGGAAATTAGCATATTTAGTCAAGCGATCAACAATAACCCAGAATGCATTATTACCTCGATATATCTTCGGTAATCCCACAACAAAGTCCATGGATATATTTTCTCATTTCCACTCTAGCACTAGTAAAGGATGAAGTATCCCTTTCGGTAACTGTCGATCTACTTTAACCTGATGACAAGTCAAACACTTCACAGTAAAATCAGCAATATCTCTTTTCATTCCATCCCACTAGTAAAATTCCTGCAGATCTTTGTACATCTTAGTACTTCCAGGATGAACTAAAAACAGGGAACTATGAGACTCAAATAAAAAATCATTCTTCAACTGTGAATAACCAGGCACACATAATCTCTTCCAAAAACCTCAAAACAAAATCATTATCAATATTAAATTCAGGCAACTTACCCTTCTCAACCAGCTCTACCTTTTTCTGCAACCCACTGTCTTTCTTCTGTGCTTGTTTAATTCTGTCTGATGGAGATGATCTCAATGATACCTGAAAAAAAATAGAATAACTTCCTGCACCAACAACTTCTATTCCAAAGTTCATCAAATAAAAAACCAAAGGATCTGGTTCAAAATGTTGCATGGTTAATGAATCATTACTTTTTCGAATCAAAGCATCAAACACTTTATTTGCTTTTCCGTGATTGTAATGAATTGTACAATCATAATCCTTGATTAATTCTAGCCATATCCTCTATCTCATGTTCAATTTTTTTTGAGTCAATATATAATTTAATCTTTTGTGATCAGTATATATTTCACACTTTACTCTATACAAATGATGCCTCCAAATTTTTAGAGAAAAAACAATAGCAGCTAATTCCAAGTCATGTGTAGGGTAATTTACCTCATCAGTTTTCAACTGACGTGAAGCATATTCAATTAGCTGATCATTCTGCATAAGGACACAACCTAGTCCCTTCAATGAAGCATCACTCCATATATCCGACTCACCATTCCTAGAATGGAGTGACAAAACTGGAGCATTCACCAATCTTCTTTTCAACTCTTAAAAACAATCATCACATTCTTTTGTCCAGATAAACTTAACACCCTTCTAAGTTATCTTAGTCATTGGACTACATAACCATGAGACATTTTCAACAAACCTTCAGTGATAACCTGCCAAACCATGAAAACTACAAATCTCAGTTACATTTGTGCGTCCTGGCCATTCTTCAACAGCTTTTGTTTTAGAAGGATCAACAGTTATGACATTTTTTAAAACAATGTGACCAAGGAAAGATATTTTTTGTAACCAAAACTCACACATTTTGAATTTTCCATACAATTTCTTTTCTCTTAATGTTCTCAAGATAACCCTTAAATGACATTCATGATCCTCTTATCTTTTAGAAAACACCAAAATATCATCAATGAAAACAACCACAAACTTATCCAAGAACTTATGAAAAATTCTATTCCTAAGGTCCATGAATACAGCAGGTGCATTGGTTAAGCCAAAAGGAATAACTAAAAATTCATAATGGCTATATCTAGTACAAAATGCAGTCTTCGGAATGTCTGCTTCTTTTAATTCCAACTGATGGTACCCTGACCTCAAGTCAATCATCGAAAAATACTGAGCTCCCTGGAGCTAATTAAACAAATCATAGATATGAGGAAAATGATACTTATTCTTAATAGTAATGTTATTCAAGGCTCTATAATCAATAAAAAGTATCATTGAACCATCTTTATTTTTAACAAAAAGACCGGAGGACCCCATGGTGATGTGCTAGGTCTAATGAAAACTTTATCTAATAACTCCAAAAATTTCTTCTTTAACTCTAAAAGTTCAACTTGAGACATTCGGTAAGGGGCTTTTGATATTAGCTTAGAATCAGGAACTAAGTCAACAATAAATTCAACTTCTCGATCATGAATAATACCCGAAAACTAATCAGAAAAAACATCACGATAATCATTTACCACTGGCACATCATTAATCTAAACAGTTCCTTTATTTTCTACAATATGTGCAAGAAAACATTCATTTCCATCTTTTACTAGTTTCTCAAGTTCCTGATATGATATCAAAACCAAGGGTTTATTCTTGTACACAAATTGAAAATCCTTCTGAAAAGAAACCATTTTAGCTCTGCAGTCAATCTTAGCAAGATAAACAGAAAGCCAATCCATGCCCAAAATAACATCAAACTCTACTAGAGGGAAAACAATAAGGTTTTCAGGCAGATTCTTTCCGCACACAAGGATAGGAAGGTTCTTATAATTTCACTTTTTCTCAACGTTCCTTCCAGGTGTTTTTACCACAAGTTCAGGATTCATATCTTGATATGGAATTCCCAATTTACTAGAAAACATGATAGAAATGAAAGAATGTGTAGACCCTGAATCAGACAATACATTGGCATAATCTGAACAAACAAATAGTGTACCTGATACTACATCATTCTATGGCCCAACATCTGCTGAAGTAGTTGCAAAGGATTTCATTATCCCTTTCTGCTTGTAGTATGGCTGATTTCCCTCATTTGAGTTCTTTGTTAGACACTCATTTTCATAATGACCCATTTCATTACACTTAAAACATCTTACCGCTGGCTTTTCATTGCCTGCTTGATCATCTTCCTTACAGTTACAAGCAATATGACTAGACTTACCACACCGAAATCACTTTACAGACTTGGATAAACATTCTCCAGGATGCATTTTACCATACTTCTCATAGGATGGATATTAGGTTTTCTTACCTCCTGGCTTCTTTGATTAATTCTTCCCTTTTGCCTGCCAACTGGACCTCTTATTCTGTTGTTTTTCAAAGAACACCTGATCATCGACAAACTCCATTTCCACCTTCTCCGCACATCGAACAAGTTTTTCATAACTTTTAAAATCACAAGAAGCTAAAGACCTTTGATACCTTGGCTTTAACCCTGAGTAAAAATGGTTGATTTTACTATCATGATCTCGTATTAAATTTGGAGCATACCTTGCCAATCGAGTGAACTTTTCTTCATAAGAAGCCACTGAGTCATCCTCCTTCCTCAATTCTAGGAATTGTTTTTCCATCCTAAAACGAACCACCTTAGGAAAATATTTCTCAAGAAACATAACTTTGAATTCTTCCCAGTGAAGATCATAAATCTCATCAATATCCCTAATATTTTTCATCATCGACCACCACTGATCTGCTTCACCTTCAAAACGGTAAACAACAAGACTAACCTTTTGATGTTCTGAACACCCCATGACATCAAAAATCTTCTCCAGTTCTTTAATCCACCTTTCAGCTAGCACAAGGTCAGATGATCCTCTGAATGATGGAGGATGTTGCCTCATGAAATGTTCCACCACTTACATGTTCCTCTGTGGTTGATCTGACTTATCTCGTGCATGGATACCACCACCATTTATATCCAGACTCAATTGTGCCATCACTGCAAAAAACTGTTCAGTTCCAATTCCGACCATCTCAGGTTGCTGATTTGGAAGGTTTCCATCCCCCTGATGTCGACCCAACATAGCTGCCTTGTTTCCTCTATGGAAAACCACTCTGAATAGAGAAATATCTTATGCGAAGCAACATGTTAATCTTTATATGCTATATCATTTAAATCATAACATAAATTAATTTATAATTTAACAATTTTCTGACTCCAAAAGTTGTTTAAACCGACCTATGGTGCCAACTATAAGACCCCGACCTTAAACATTACTTAATATTGAATTAAATGAATAATTCACATTGAGGATCTTTTCAGGTTTAGAGTTTTAGAAAATTAGGACACAATTATTACATCTCAAAAGATTACAAAGTAGACACTTCTACTAAGTTTACATAAAATAAAAACTCTTAAAAAGAAACATGTCTAGTTCCATGTTTTAAATAGCATGACTATTCCTTGATCACATCCTTGACCCTATTCCACATTATGTCCTATGAAAAAAATTTCAAAAACTTGGGTTGAGCATAAAAATCTCAGTAATGGATACACAAAGAAGGAAAACTGATAGTTTTTCAAAACAACCAGTAAACCAAAAATACTTTATCAAAGTAATACATTTCACCTTTATGAAGAAGAATATACTCTTCGTTGAATAAAATATCATTACCTACCCTTTTGTTATAAAAATATTACCATAAAACCCATATAAAGAACACATAACATATAAAGGTATCTTGGGACATAAACATACTTAAGTGGAATAACCATCCGGTCGACTTCCACACACATCACTTAATGGAATAGACATACGGTCGACTTCCATACCCAATGCATTGGAGGTTATAGCGTAACCACCCATCCTGGTATTCACGGCACCATCCGTCATATGGTTTATCATGTAACCATTCGTCAAATGTCCATGTACCATTATAAAATCATAAGACATAAAACAAATATAATGGAAAGAAAAAATTTCCATACATTGATCACAATATATCACTTAAATATATTGGCATAACAAATCCATTATAAAAACCATTTTCAAAACCAAAATACATAAAAGAGTATATGGTATTTATTTCATTTTAAAAACATTACGGCTTGTTGAGGAAGCCAAAGACAAAATAATACTCGCGGCGGCGGAAAATGTCGTTGTCACCACGTATGTTAAAAGAAACATTCCCTTTTGACATTTAGTAAAGCGCTTCGTAAAAAAAGATTCCTTTTGTATAAAATTAAAAGTCAAAGGGGTTTATACACCGTATAAAATAAATCCTTTTATTAGAACAAAATATGCCTCAATGAAAGGAGATTGAGACGAAGTCCATTACCTCATGTCCGACGTGACTCGGTTGCTCTTTAATCTCCTGAATAATAAACTAAAATTAATTTCTACTTTATTGAGAACCTTTTTCATGTTTATTATTCCTTTTATATAACTTATTTCCAGGTTATAAATGTTATCTAATCATTTTATTTCATAAAGATCGTTTTGTCGATATTTGGTACTAAAGTCAAAAATGGGCTTCTTATAATTACATGTTGTTTATGTGGTCAAAAGTTAATTATATCCAAAATTATATTCATGATTTGGATATCATATATATCATATATATATACATCATATACATGTATTTACAATTGTTCATAACATTTAGATGTAAGAAATGACATGCACCGTTCATGGAGACGGTAAGCCGTACGTACGCATGAACGCTACTTTCATTTCTATTTCATATTTAATGGAGTGAAATCATAATGATATAAGGTTATATTATAATTATAGTATAAAATAATATATAATAACATTAACACGATCCTTTATATGTCCCACATATGGAATTAACAAATCAAATCACTTTGAGGGGGCGGTAGTCCGCACTTCCTAAAATGAAATTATCATGTTTACCCAGAATAGAAACCATAAAGGAATTCCAGAAATGAAAAATACAGAAGCATATGGAAACAATAAACATATTATATATCATATATCAATAGAGTGACATATTAATGGCCACCATTAAAGGTGTTAAAAGAATATTGAACAATCATCGTTTCGTGAGGCAGAAATTCACCAACCACAGAAACAGTATGTTCTTTAACCATTAGACGGAGGTCTGTGTATGTGTAGCTAGAATCCATCTCATAAAAATATCCTATAATATTGAATATACTGTTTCTGTTACCAAATAAAGGAATAAAAATAGATTAGGGGTTGGAGAAGCAAAATAAAACATAAGAACACAAGAGAAGACACTACCTTTAAATCAGGTAACTCTTTTTGATTTGAGCTCAAAGGCTTCCTTGGAAAAACTTCTGCCCAATGTGAGGATTCTAGGAGTAAGACAGGGATGTAGAGAGACAAAATGGGAATGTGTTGGCTGAGCCAAAGGCTTGGGAGGTGTGGGTAAGGTTGTAGAGGTGGGGGCCTTTTATAAGAGGAGGGGAGGGGCACTATTGGAATGTTATAAAAGGTTACTTTATTATAAAATGAGTTTTGGTTTTTAAAGGTCCCACTATTATATATTTATAGGATAAGGTGATAAGAGTTCTAAATCCACCCATCCAATTGGTTTCTGACAAGTGTGGGTCCTAGATTTTACATTATCTTTTCATTTTATTTAAATCGTTAAGTAATGAGGTAATCGCTGCATCATCATGGTGTCATAAATAAGTTAATTTATTTAATGTCTAAAAATTATAAAAAAATATAATGATGTATAAATTTTATTTAGATTTCGAATGAATATTTATAGTCAAAATTATGACTTTTATAACCCCATTTAAAAGTTGATTTAGCAAAACAATACATGTTTGTGACATTTTTATTTTAACTTTAAATAAAAAGTTATTAATTCCATTTTCCTACCAAAGTGGCTTCATGGGGTCCCCATGTTGACCCATGTATTTTATTGGTCTTCCTTGACAGTTCCAATAATGGTATGACATGTTTCTAGGTCATTTCATATTATTAAAACATTATTATTACCTTAAATTACACAAATTACCTCAAATCGCGGATAAAAACATAATAATTAATATTCACCAAAAATTATTTTAATCCCATTGAACCACATTTTACTCCTTAATGACAACCATGTATGTCGGATTTTTGAAATTCAAAACACAGAGGTGGTAAAATTTCATTTAAACGAAAAATCAGTTTTTTTAAGTAACACTTAGTGGTTTTACTATTCATGAAAATTGATGTTTTTTCAGAAAAATACCAAAACTTCACCCTAAGATATATTTGATATTCCGAATTCAAAAATGATGTCTATTTTAGAAAATTCATAACATATAAGTTACATTAATTAATTTAATAATTAATTCCCGTTATCAGAACAAATATCACGTTTTTATGAAACAATATGTATCAAAAGATTGACACTAGTTTAAGTCCAATTTCAAATTGAAACTAATTCCAACCACCACTATTGGATTAAATGGTAAAAATATATTATAATTTCACTTTAAAACCAATTCAAAAGATAATATAATCATATAAATAATTTAGATTAAAAAAAGGTTTTGAATTAAAATACACCAGTTTTCACTATTCATTAAAAAATGAACTTTATCGGAAAAATATGAAAATATTACACCAATTATATTTTGATGTCCCGATTATAAATAATAGTTTTATTTGGTCCAATAGAATGTATAAGAGTGACCAAAAATATATTTAAAGAGGGTTCACCATCAAAAGGCGATAGTTCGACCTTTTAGTGAATATTAGAGTTTTTATGCCTAAAATTGAATTCTTTTCATATTTTAATCCTTTATCCTTTATTGGATAAATGTAATAACATTTAACAAACATATATAATAATATTTTAGTTATTTCTATTCATTCCCGCCAATACAACGGCTACGTGTTACCTACCATTTAAAATAATATTATTTTATTACTAGTGTGCAATGTAAGATTTGAGAGAATCACTTTGTTACGTATCTGGTACGCTATCGAACATAGAGACCCCATTAAAGTAAAATTAATATTCAATTCTTAAATATTTATATATATGAAAATGTTTAATTCATTATTTACAAGGGATATTACATCCTTCCCCCCTTTTGGGAATTGTGTCCTTGAAATTTTATTCACTTATCAAAATAAGTGGGGGTATTTATCCCTCATAGAATTTTCAGATTCCCATGTTGCCTCATCAACCATATGGTTTTTCCAAAAATCCTTTACCTGCTGAATTACCTTATTCTGCAACACTTTCTCTCTATGGTCAAGAATCTGGACTGGTTGTTCTTAATAAGTGAGATTCTCTTCCAACTGAACTACCTCTGGGCTCAAAACATGAGATGGATCTGGAATATAATTTCTCAACATCGAAACATGAAAAACATTGTGTACCTGAGATAAACTCGGAGGTAAAGCCACTTGGTAAGAAACCGATCCAACTTTTTCCAGAATTTCATATGGTCCAATGAACCTTGGACTCAGCTTTCCTTTCATCCCGAATCGCATCACACTTTTCAATGGTGAAACTTTGAGAAAAACATGATCACCTACCTTGAAAGATAGATCCTTCCTCCGGTTATCCGCATAACTCTTCTTCCTACTCTGAGCTGTTCTCATGTTTTTCTGAATCAACTAATCTTTTTATGCCATATCTTCCACCAATTCTGGTCCCATCATCTTCCTTTCACCCACTTCATCCAAAAAAGCTGTAGTTCGACACCGTTTACCATATAATGCTTCCAACAGAGCCATCTGTATACTGGAATGAAAACTGTTATTATATGAAAATTCAACCAAATAAATATGTTGGTCCAAACTTCCGAGATAATCTATCGAACAAGCACATAGCATATCCTCCAATGTCTGAATTGTTCGTTCTGACTGCCCATCTGATTAAGGATGAAAAGTTGTACTAAAATGTAATTCAGTACCCAACGACTTCTTAAGGCCCTTCCAAAAGTTAGAAGTAAACCTGAGATCTTGATCAGATATAATGGATAAGAGAACTCCATTCAATCTTACTATCTCTTTAAGATACAATCGAGAAAGTTTATATAGAGAGAAAGTATCTCGAATAGGAAGGAAATGAGCAGATTTAGTCAAGCGAATGACAATAACCTAGATTGCATTAATACCTCGAGATGTCTTCGGTAATCCCACAAAAAGTCCATGGATATATTTTCCCATTTCCACTCTGGCACTGGTAAAAGATGATGCATCCCTTTCGGTAACTGCCGCTCTACTTTAACCTACTGACAAGTCAAACACTTCATGGTAAAATTAGAAATATCTCTTTTCATTTCATCCCACCAGTAATACTCCCGCAGATCTCTGTACATCTTATTACTTCCAGGATGAACTGAAAATGGGGAACTATTAGCCTCACATAACAACTGATTATTCAAATGTGAATCACTAAGCACACATAATATCTTCCCAAACCTCAAAACACAATCATTATCAATATTAAATTCAGGCAACTTACCCTTCTGAACCAGCTCTACCTTTTTCTGCAACCCACTATCTTTCTTCTGCGCTTGCTTAATTCTGTCTGATAGAGATGATCTCACTAATACCTGAAACAAAACAGAAGAACTTCCTGCACCGACATCCTCTATTCCAAAGTTCATTAAATCAAAAACCAAAGGATCTATTTCCAAATGTATCATGGTTAATGAAGCATTAATTTTTTCGACTCAAATCATCATCCATTTTATTTGCTTTTCCCAGATGGTAATGAATTGTACAATCATAATCCATGATTAATTCTAGCCATCTCCTCTATCTCATGTTCAAATCTTTCTGAGATAATATATACTTTAATCTTTTGTGATCAGTATATATTTCTCACATTACTCCATAAAATGAGGCCTCCAAATTTTTAGAGCAAAAACAATAGCAGCTAATTCCAAGCCATGTGTAGGGTAATTTACCTCATGAGTTTTCAACTGACGTGAAGCATATGCAATTACCTGATCATTCTGCATAAGGGCACAACCAAGTCCCTTCAACGAAGCATCAGTTTATATAACCAATTCAACATTCTTGGAAGGATGTGTCAAAACTAGAGCATTCACCTATATTTTTTTCAACTCCTGAAAACAATCATCACATTATTTTGTCCAGATAAACTTAACACCCTTCCATGTTAGCTTGGTCACTGGACTAGATAACCGTGAAAATTTTCAACAAACCTTCAGTAGTAACCTGCCAAACCATGAAAACTATGGATCTTGGTAATATTTGTGGGTCTGGGCCATTCTTCAACCACTTTAGTTTTAGAAGGATCAACCGTTATGCCATTTTTTGAAACAATGTCACCAAGGAAAGAAATTTGTTGTAACCAAAACTCACACTTGCTGAATTTTCCATACAGTTTCTTTTCTTTTAAGGATTGAAAGATAACCCTTAAATTACTTTCATTCTCCTCTTTAATTTTAGAAAACACCAAAATATCATCAAAGAAACAACCACAAACTTATCTAAGAACTCATGGAAACTTATATCCATAAGGTCCATGAATACAGTAGGTGCATTGGTTAACCCAAAAGGCATAACTACAAATTCATAATGGTCATATCTAGTATGAAACGCAGTCTTTGGAACGTCTTCTTCTTTCACATTCAACTGATGGTACCTCGACCTCAACTCAATCTTCGATAAATATCGAGCTCCCTGGAGCTGATCAAACAAATCATCGATATGAGCAAAGGATACATATTCTTAACAGTAATGTTATTCAAGGCTCTATAATCAATGTAATGTCTCATTGAACCATCATTCTTTTTAACAAACAGGACAGGAGCACCCCATGGTGATGTGCTAGGTCGAATGAAACCTTTATCTAATAACTCATGCAAGTGCTTCTTTAACTCTAAAAGATCAACATGAGCCATTTGGTAAGGGGGTTTTGAAATTGGCTTAGAATCAGGAACTAAGTCAACAGTAAATTAAACTTCCCAATCATGAATAATACTAGGAAACTCATCAGGAAAACATCAAGATACTCATTTACCACTAGCACATTATTAATCTGAACAGTTCTGTTATTTTCTACAATATGTGCAAGATAAAATTCATTTCTATCTTTTACTAGTTTCTCAACTTCCTGAAATGTTATCAAAATCAAGGGTACATTATTGTACAAAAACTGAAAATCTTTCTGAAAAGAAACCATTTTAGCTTTGTAGTCAATCTTATCATGATAAATAGAAATCCAATCCATGCCCAAAATAACATCAAACTCTACTAGAGGAAAAAAAATAAGGTTTTCTGGTAGATTCGTTCCGCACACAAGGATATGAAGATTCTTATAATTTCTTTTTGTCTCAACGTTACCTCCAGGTGTTTTTACCAAAAGTTCAGGATTCATATCTTGATATGGAATTCCAAATTTAATAGAATACTTCTCAGAAATGAATTAATGTGTAGACCCTAAATCAAACAACACATTGGAATAATATGAACAAATAAATAGTGTACCTGATACTACTTCATTCGATGGCCCAACATCTGCTAAAGTAGTTACAAAGGATATCACCACCCTTTTCTGCTTGTAGTCTGGCTGCTTTCCCTCAATTGAATTCTTCTTTAGACACTCATTTGCATAATGACCCATTTCATTACACTTAAAACATCTTACCACTGGCTTTTAATTGCCTGCTTGATTATCTTCTTTACAGTTACGAGCAATATGACCAGACTTACCACACTGAAAGCACTTTCCAGACTTGGATAAACATTCTCTAGGATGAATTTTACCACACTTCTCATAGTATAGATATTTGGTTTTCTTACCTCCTTGCTTCTTTGATGAATTCTTCCCTTTTTCCTGCCAATTGGACCTCTTATTCTGTTGTTTTTCAAAGAACACTTGATCATCAGCAAACTCCATTTCCACCTTCTCCACATATCAAACAAGTTTTTCATAAATTTTGAACTCACGAGAAGCTAAATCCCTTAGATACCTTGGATTTAACCCTGAGTAAAAACGGTTGATTTTACTATCAAGATCTCATTTAAAATTGGGAGCATACCTTTCCAGTCGAGTGAACTTTTCTTCATAAGAAACCACTGAGTCACCCTCCAGCCACAATTCTAGCAATTGTTTTTCCATCCTAAGAGGAACCACCTTAGGAAAATATTTCTCAAGAATCATACCTCTAAATTCATCCCAGTGAAGATCATCAATCTCATCACTATCGCTGATATTTTTCATCATCGACCACCACTGATCTACTTCACCTTCAAAACGGTAAACATCAAGACTAACCTTTTGATGTACTGAACACCCCATGACAACAAAAATCTTCTCCAGCGCTTTAATACACCCTTTAGCTAGCACAGGGTCAGATGATCCTCTGAATGATGGGGGATGTTGCCTCATGAAATGTTCCACCACTGACATGTTCATCTGTGGTTGATCTGGATGATCTCGTGCATGGATACCATCACTATTTATATCCAGAGTCAACTGTGCTATCACTATAAAAAACTGTTCAGTTCCAATTCCGACCATCTCAAGTTGCTTATTTGGAAGGTTTCCTTCCTCATGATGTCATCCCAACATAACTTCCTTGTTTCCTCTACGGAAAAATGTTCTGAACACAAAAATAACTTAGGTGAACAACATGGTAATCTTTAAACGCTATAACATTTCAATCATACCATAAATTAATTAATAATTTAATAATTTTCTAACTCCTAAAGTTTTCTAAACCGACCTATGATACCAACTATATGGCCCCGGCCTTAAACCTTACTTAATATTGAATTAAATGAATAATTCACATTTAGGATCATTTCAGGTTTAGAGATTTAGAGAATTAAGAAATAACTATTACATCTCAAAAGATTACAAAGTAGACACTTCTAAAAAGTTTCCATAAAATACAAACTCTTAAAAATAAACATGTGTAGTTCCATGTTTTAGATAGAATGACTATTCCTAGATCCCATCCTTGACCATATTCCACATTTAGTCCTGTGAAAAACATTTCAAAAACATGGGGTGAGCATAAAAATATCAGTAAGGGATACACAAAGAAGGAAAACTGTTAGTTTTTCAAAATAACCAGTAAACCAAGAATAATTTATCAAAGTAATAATTTTCACCTTAGTATGAAAAAAATACTCTTCATTGAATAAAAGATCATTACTTACCGTTTTTAACCAAATGATTACCATAAAACCCATATAAAGAACACATAACATATAAAGGTAACATGGGATATAAACATGCTTAAGTGGAATAACCATCCTGTCGACTTCTACACATATCACTTCATGGAATAGCCATACGGCCGACTTCCATACCAATGAATTGGAGGTTATAACATAAACACCCGTCCTGGTATCCACGACACCACCCGTCATATTGTTTATCACGTAACCACCCATCAAATGTCCAAGTACCATTATAAAATCATAAGACATAAAACAAATATAATGGAAAGAAAACATTTCCACACTTTAATCAAAATATATCACTTAAATATATTGACATAAGAAATCCATTATAAAAACCATTTTCAATACCAAAATACATAAAATAGTATATGGTATTTATTTCATTTTAAAAACATTACGGCTTGTTGAGGAAGCCAAAGACCAAATAATACTTGCGGCGGCAGAAAAGGTCGTTGTCACCGCGTATGTAAAAAGAAACATTCCCTTTTGTCGTTTAGTAAAAAGATTCGTAAAAAAATATTCCTATTGTATAAAATTGAAAGTAAAAGGTATTTAAACACCGTATAAAATAAATCCTTGTATTAGAACAAAATATGCCTCAATGAAAGGAGATTGAGATGAAGTCCCTTACCTCATGTCCGACGTGACTCGATTGCTCTTTAATCTCCTGAATAATAAACTAAAATTAATTTATACTTGCTTGAGAACCTTTTTCATGTTTATTATTCCTTTTATATAACTTATTGCCATGTTATAAACGTTATGTAATCATTTAATTTCATAATGTTCGTTTTGTCGATATTTGGTACTTAAGTGAAAAATGGACTTCTTACAATTACATGTTGTTTATGTAGTCAAAGGTTCATTATATCCAGAATGATATTCATGATTTGGATATCATATATATCATATATATCCATCATATACACGTATTTACAATATTACATAAAATTTACAGGTAAGAAATTACATGCACCGTTCATGGAGACAGTAAGCCGTACGTACACGTGAACGCTAATTTCATTTCTATTTAGTATTTAATGGAGTTAAATAATAATTATATAAGGGTATATTATAATTACATTATAACATCATATATAATAACATCAACTCCATCCTTTATATGTCCCACATATGGCATTAATGAATCAAATCACTTTGAGGGGCGGTAGTCCGCACTTACTAAAATGAAATTATCGTGTTTACCCACAATGGAAACCACAAAGTTATACCACAAATGAAAAATACAGAAGCATAAGGAAAACATAAACACAATATATATCATATATAAATTGAGTGACATCTTAATGGCCACCATTAAAGGTGTTAAAAGAAGACTGAACAATCATCGTTTCGTGAGGCAGAAATTCACCAACCACAAAAAAAGTATGTTCTTTAACCATTAGACGGAGGTGTGTGTAAGTGTAGCTTAAATACTTCTAATAAAAACGTCCTAGTATATTGAAGATACTTGTGTTGTTACAAAATAAAAGAATAAAAAGAGTTTAGGGGGTTGGAGAAGCAAAATAAAACATAAGAACACAAGAGAAGACAATGCCTATAAATCTGGTAACTCTTTTTGATTTGAGCTCAAAGGCCTTCTTGGAAAGACTTATGCACAAAGTCAGGCTTCTAGAAGTAAGGTATAGATGTGGAGAGACAAAATGGTCATGGTTTGGCCGAGCCAATGGCTTGAGAGGTGTGGATAAGGTGGTAGAGGTGGGGGCCTTTTATAAGAGGAGAGGAGGGGCACACTTGGAAAGTTATAAAACACTACTTTATTATAAAATTATTTTCAGGTTTCAAATGTCAAAAAATTATATATTTCAAGGATAAGGTGATATGAGTTCGAAATAAACCCATACAAAAGGTTTTTTTACAATTTTAGGTCTTATATTTTGCATTATCTATTCATTTTATTTAAATCGTTAAGTAATGAGCTAATCACTGCATCATAATGGTGTCATAAATATATTAGTTGATTTAATGATTAAAAATTATAAAAAAAATATCATGATGTATAAAATCGTTTTAGCTTTCCAATGAATATTTATAGTTGAAATTATGACTTGTATAACCCCATGTAAAAATTGTTTTAGAAAAACAATACATGTTTGTTACATTTTTATTTTAACTTTAAATAAAAAGTTATTAATGTCATTTTCCTACCAAAGTTGATCCATGGGGTCCCCAGGTTAACCCATGGATCATCTTGGTCGGCCATGACACATCCAATAAGGGTAGTACATGTGTCTAGGTCATTTCATATTATTAAAAAATTATTTTTACCTTAAATTACACTAATTACCTCTAATCGCGATTAAAAACATAACAGTTACTATTCACAAAAAGTTATTTTAATCCCATTGAACCAAATTTTACTTCTTAATGACAACCATGTATGTCGGATTTTTGAAATTCAAAACACAGGGGTGGTAAAATTTCATTTATACAGAAAATCAGTTTTTTTAATTACCACTTAGTGGTTTCACTATTCATCAAAAATTGATGTTTTTCATAAAAATACCAAAACATCACCCTAAGGTATATTTGATATTAAGAATTCAAAAATGCTGTATATTTTAAAAAATTAAAAACATATAAGTTACATGAATTTATTTAATAATTAATTCCCGCTGTCAGAACAAATAGCATGTTTTTATGAAACAATATGTATCAAAAGATTGACACTAGTTTAAGTGCAATTTCAAAGTGAAATTAATTCCAACGACCACTATTAGATTAAATGGTAAAAATATATTCTAATTTCACTTTAAAACCAATTCAAAATATAATCTAATCATATAAATAAATTATATTAAAAAGTGGTTTTGAATTAAAATACAACATTTTTCACTATTCATTAAAAAATGAACTTTATCGGAAAAATACGAAAATTTTACAGAAAGTAAATTTTGATGTCCCGATTCTAAAGAAGAGTTTTATTTGGTCAAATAGAATGTATAAGAGTGACCAAAAATATATTTAAATAGGGTTCACCATTAAAATGTGATAGTTCGACCTTTTAGTGAATATTAGAGTATCTATGCCAAAAATTGAATTCATTTCGTATTTTAAGCCTTTATCCTTTATTGGATAAATGTAAAACCATTTAACAAAAATATATATTCATATTTTAGTTATTTCTATTCATTCCCGCCAATACAACAGCTACGAGTTAACTACCATTTAAAATAATATTATTTTATTACTAGTGTGCAATGTAAGATTTCAAAGAAACTCTTTGTTGTGTATCGGGTACGCTATCGAACATAGCAACCCCATTAAAGTAAAATTTATATTCAATTCATAAATATTAATAAATATGAAAATGTTTTATTCTTTATTTACCTGGCATGTTACAGTTCTTTCTACTTCTAAGTGGCACCCAGGCTACTTCTATGTGTAATCCCCATCCACCATTGCTACTCTATAGGGGAACCTGGGAAGCTTCCATACATAAGCCTCTACCACCATTTCCACTCCATTGGGAAACCCGGGATGCTTATATTCATAAGCCCCGTCAACCATTGTATCTCCGTTGAGGCACCCGAGAACCATCCATCCATAATACCATTTTACTATAGCTAATTCATAGCGGCCCACAGGAAGCTTCCAATCGTAAGCATCATCCCCCATTGTGGAACCACAGAAACACTATGGTTGCTTCTCTGAAAAATCCGAATCCACTTTTTCCTCTCCTTATCAGCACCCGTGCATCTTCTAGGTGTAAGACCCAATCATCACCTCTCATGGTCACATAATTGCACCATGATGGTCAGGTCTGTTGTTGAAACTTTTTTCTCACACCTAGCATAAAGCACATGAGTTTGGGGTTAGCGTCGACAATACCACCCTTTTTGGGCTACCTCAATGTGTAAGCCCCATCCCTCACCTTACTGAACTACATTGACATTGATCACTTCCTATTATAGGTAAGGTACATAGGGAGAATACCTAAGGTTCAATCCCACCAACCATCAGTCTTGGCCATCTTCAAATCAGTTTATCCTCATCCCACGTGATGTTAAACTGTATGCAACGTTTGTCCTGCAAGACGCTAAACTGTTTTCTTTTGAACTATGGTGGTTTTTCCCCTATCACCTAGGTAGGTTACATAGGTATCCTCCCTGAGGTACAACACCAAACACTATTAAACTATGGTGTCCCCCTTGTTGGGACCCACAACTTTTTACCAACCCATAGTGGTGTCATACCCACTCTAGGGATACTAACCACGTGTAAGGCCCAGTATGTCGTCGGGTCCCTGTACATTATGTACAACCAAATTCCATGACCCACCATTATTTATCTGGACCTTGTTTTCCTACCCTATGGATACATTGAAATCCTTTCCTAAGGTTCAATACCATCACCAATGTCCCATCATAGAATGTCCTTTGAGACATTGAGTTTTAGGAAGGTCATACCCAATCCCAGAGGTTATAATTCCTCCTGGTCCAATCCATGGTCCATTCTCAAGGGTCGCCCCCTCTGGTGTCCCATTTACCTACCAAACCATGCATACATTATTTCTATTTCATGGGTATATGTAGGAATCCTTCCTACGGTTCATGCACAACATCAAAGTCATGTTAATGTTGTTTCCATCCCATTACTCCCATCCAATTCACTCAACCATATTTCATCTTACCTAATTCTTATTTTTTCCACCATATGCCAGTGAGATCATAACATAAATCTATTTTCTGCCCTTTGTGGAACTCAGGTATCTATCCCTGCATAAGACACACACAATCATTAACCATCCAACCAAGAGTGTAGCTCTGTTGATGGAAAGCTGACCATGTGGAAGCCACAACATGTCTCCGGGTCATTGTCCTTTGTGGACTCTATGATTACATGTCGCTCCCTTTGAACAATGTGGGTTTTGATCCCTGTCGTCTACACGGGGTATGTAGGAAACCTCCATGATGATCAATCAAATCCAATGGTAAACCATAGTGATTCCATTTTTGGGGTGCAATGTCCCTGATCATCTCTTAGTGGCGCCCAAATTAGCCTTCACGGTGTGAAATCATCCCTTTGTGGGACACACCACCCTCGGTCCACTCTCATTGGGAATTCTGACCTATCCATCCAGTGTTCCCCATTCTATGGTGCACTTTTTCTCATCCTCTCTCAGTGGATTCCAAATCATCCTTCATGTTATTATACCTTCCCATTATGGTACATACCACCTCAAGTATATCATTATTAGGAATACAGATCTAGCCATCTAGTGAACCATCCTGGTGCTCCTTCCTAAGGATGTACCAATATTATCAATCTTTATGGAATGTTCTGATCACACTCATTCTATCTCCACACGACATGAAACTCATCGCCTACCTCATGTTAACCATGAGATTCCTGGGGAAAACCTATGAAGACACTCCTTTTTCATAACCGCCACCGAAAGACATTAAACTCGTGACATACCCATTGATAAAAATAGGAAGCTAAGGAAAACCTAAGAGAAAATACTTCAACATAAGATACCCCATGATGGATGTGGGATGCCTTGGGTTTTGCACCCTGGAGATTACCTCTTATGAGGTAGAATATATGTTCCCCAATGTCCATGCATCTATATATTCCTCGACATGCATGATGTTTTCATCTTCTCCAATCAAAGGTTGACGCCCTCTCAAGACCCCTTGGAATGTCCAAATAGAAGAAGCGTAATTACCCAGCATCCACAATGATATGCCACCAAGAATTAGGTTAATGATCAATGTCTTAATATTTAAGGGATACCCATAGTAGGTTTCCAATTCTCAGGTGGAATCCACAGAATGAGAAATTGATATCCCATCACCCTATTTCAATCAAGGAGCAAACATTCCTGAATAACAACAGATGTTGTCTCCCTTTGGAAAGCCGAAATGTAGTGCAATATCCTACACATCCTCAACAGACTGATGCTTTCCCTAGAGAAAGCATCATAAATAAATAAAAAACATTATTTTTTAGTAATGATGGATTCGAATAAAATGAACTCATTGTTACACAACAAAAAATTTAGATATCTATAGAAGATGAAGGATTTGATGATGATTCAGAAGAGTAATTATTTATTAAATATGATGAATATATATGTCAAAGATGAAATAAGAGAACAAATTATTATCCATCCAAAATAATTGGATATTGATCTTTAAAAAACATAGACATTGAGAATGAAAAATGATGATGATGTGGTTCTTTTTTAAATTATAGAAACAAACTTATTTAGATATTTCTAAGTAGTGTATGTATTGTTCAAGTTCATTTGTAACACGTGAGATTCAATTATAGTAAAAATTATTTTCATTCTATGTAAACTATTACATAAGGCACATGACATAATTTAAGAATGTTATTAAACACAAAATTAAAAAAAAATTATTATTTGAATTTCATAAAATGAATTCAAAATTTTAATTTATCATGTTAAATTGCATTAAATATATTTTTTATAAACTGTTGATTTTTGTTAATAGTGAAAAATAACAATTCTAAACATATAGAAATATTTTTCATATTATTTGAATATAATAATGAATTGATTATTTTTTTTAAAAAATATTTATTTCACAAATATATATTTCATTATTTATAATTCAATTTAATATTTAAATTTAACTATATAAAGAAATATTTACCATTTTTTCCCATATATTTTTTTTATTAAATTGAAATCTATATTTAGTTTTCCTCTTTTGTTTAATATTTCCCACAACTACATTAATTATTTTTTGAAATAAAAATAAGAATAATTTAATTTAATATAATATATTAATTACTTTAAAATATACATTGTACTTATTTTTTCTGCTATTTTTAATATTCATAAGTTAAAATTTTTCTAATATAATTTTATCACTATAATTTTCTGAACATATATTAAATAAAATTTCTACCACTTCAAAGAAATGAATATTATCAAATGGATTCCATATTATCAATTTACAAAATTATTATTATGTAATTATTTCATCTTCATTTTTTTCACATAGAATATCATGAATAATAAACATTTATCACCTCGGTTAATGGTAAAATGATTTAAAAAGGATTAAAATAAAGGGACAAAACATCATGATAAAAAACGTGATTAATTCTCATTCAGTTGTTATATTTAAACTGTAGTATTTCAATATTCAATGATAGGATATTTCAGAGACCCATGACTTGTGTAAGAAAACTATTATACAATAAAAGTTCAAGTAGTTAAATGGTTTCCACCCATATCACCATAAATGGGAACATTTTATCCCCTCATTGAAAAACATAAAAGGCCACATTTCATGTCTAATAAGAGAAAAAATTCATTCCCAACAGAAACATTCTCTACCTATAGGTTTCTTTTTTTCAAAACACCCCTTCAAGAAGGAATAATGTGTAAGCCAATGGATGTTACCAAAATAATAGGTATATGTTCTTATTGAATATTTTCAAGTTAATTTTATCATTAAACTTGAAAAATTTCAAAAAATGATGATCATGTTAATTATTTCTGTATACTACCCAAACAGATATGTTTTTTTATTTATTTAATCAATTTCCACTCCCTTTTACTCCACATGGAAAATGATAACATAACTGATTTGTATATATGGACAACAATAATTACATAGTGATATAATTACTTAGTCAAAATAATTTCACATTGATAGTTATAAATAATGAATTAATTATTATATCAGGTATTTATAACCAAAGTGTGATTTTAGTATAATACGACAGATTCGATCTTATAACCCATCCATATGATGGATAACAATAACATCGCTTGTGAATTTGGGAGGACCACCACCACCTTGAAGCGATCTAATTCAATTTTATATATCCACCATGAAAGGATGATTCTAAATTTTAATAAAATTAATGAATATTATATTCATGAAGGTAGTATCATTCTTAAGATGATGTAATAGATTTATAACATCTTTAAACCGGGTTAATATAACTAATTAATTTTAGAATAACTGACCGAAAAAACTTAAGAAGTTATAGTAAAGAAGAAATTTTTAATGAATCAATATCAAATGATTTTAAAAGGACCATAAAAATGGAATATAGATAATATTTTTAAAATAAACTGTTTGGTAAAATATAATTACCTATTTAGTAGGATACAATGTTTCCACCCAAATGGGATCAATGTTATGGGGGTTTCATCTAGATTCTACTATAATGATACATATATTATATTATGCCCTAAATTTCATGTATACACTATATATATTATCCCAATTATATATTATATAATTTATTACTTTTAATTAGTGTTATTTAATGATTCAATTCATGTTTAATCATTAATGTTATTTTAATTCAAATATTATTAAACTCATAATGGATTATTGTAAAATCACACCCTTATTTGAAATTATAGAGGATAAAAACATCAACAAAAGAACTATATAGACCTTATCTTATTAAATAAAATAAATACAAATACCATAGGGATATTTTTGGGTTTCCATGTTTTCCATAATAGTTTTCCTATATTAGAAACTTAAATTTCTATACAATGTTTTGATACAAAACCGACCATATTAAAAATTTTTGGCTAGTAATAATTATTTTTCATAACCAAAATCTATTAATTTTATTCTAATGTTGTTATATTTTAGAAGTGACGGTAAAAAATCATTTTTTAAAATATTAAGTATCCTACAAATATTTTAAAAGGAATATTTTTCGTGTTTTTAGAACATGATTTTTTTAATTTTACCCAAATTATGAGAGGGATGTTATTTTTAATATATATTGTTGAAACAAATTTCCCCTTCTCTAAGAAAGTTAATCACTATTAATCATTCTCTAAATGTTTTGATATTTATCTTTAAACAAAATAATTTTTTCATTAATTTATGGAAATTTTTTATAAGATACAAAATTGTCACTATTTTCTAAAAGGTTGAATATAATTATATAAATATTTTAAATATTTATTTTTATATCAATGATTTTAATGCATATAGAATTTTATGTTTATAGTTTTTCTTCCATTTTCTATTTACCATTAAAAATACATTCCTTTATTTTAATAATTCAATTCTGATTGATTAACGGTATTCAATAATTTTTCCTCCTTTATAATGGATAGTAATCTAAAAGTAATTGTGAATTATTATTTTAAAATAATAATAAAAATTCATCCACTACAACTATTATGGTGGTCAATTATTTAAAAATAACAAAGTAGAATATTGAGTAACATAATTATAAACTATGTGAAGTACCGTTAACAAAGAAAAAATATGGTGATCCCTACCTTAACTATTATTTATGAAAGCGTTATCACTGTTGAAATTCAAAAACATAATATGAAATATTGTTTAGAAACCAAAAAATTAATTTTTAAGGATATTTTTAAATCATAAAATTTTAAATTGTGTAAAATATTGATCCATCGTCCATATACATGTTATCCATGACTTTAAACAAAATGTATAGGATTAATGATTTTATAAATATCATAAGTTATATCTTATTATTCCAAATATTTATTCATTAAAAAAATCAGTAGTAGATCACTTTTACACATCAAAAATAAATTTTCTCTAACTTCTTAACCATAGAATCCCAAAATAAAAATGATGACTAATTCATATATCCTCTTATCATATAATTCTTTTTATCTTGATGGATTTAAAGAAATAAATTTATATAATAAGTTTTATAATATTTAACATGATAAAAATAAAAAATCTATATATTTAATGGTTTCCGAACGAAAAGGATTCATAGATGATATGAACTATATGAATTTTTTGTGTTCAATTATTCAAAATTAAAATAATTATATTTCTTGATCCTAATATTTATTGAGTATATTGTGATTCTCTATTTATATATATTTATAGGAATTATTTTAATAATAACCTATGTTTGGTATTGTAAAACTTCCATTTAATTGGGACTCTATCAACATCATATTCTTTATATCCATTATTTTAATTGCTTAGGATTCATTCAGCACAAGAATAAAAACAAATAAAAATAATAAAGATAGATTAATTTCATATAATTTTTTTTTTATTTCAATATGGATAAAATGACATTTTTGTTTATATAAAAAATATCCCACAATTTGAAAAACATAAGCCATTGATGAAAATCTTAAAATAATAACATAAATTAAAAATAAGTCTCCATGAATTTTTTATGATAGAAAATTTATCTACAATTTTTATAAATAAAATATTTAACAAACTTTCATAAAATTACTATTTATAGAAACTCCCCATTTGAAAAGGATTGACTAAAAATAATATGTTTTTTTGCTTAATATAAATAGGTAACCGAAAATAAATGCATTTTAATAAATTACACTATATTTTTTATTTTCAAAAAGAAATAAAAAATATTAAAATAAATGAAAAACAATATATAAAGCACATTCTAAAAATTAAATGGTCATATGTTTTTTGTGGATTATGATCCTTTAGTCTAATATCTTATATTTAAGAAAAATACTTTTAATATGACTGATATAATCATATTTGACAGCATAAATTTCTCTTTGACAACGATTTTTTATATGATAAAATCAACTTATAAGATATGTTCATGCTGTAAATATTTATATTCATTATGAATAAGGATCTTATCAAGAATATAATTATTATTGGGGATATGATTCTTTAATATCATACATTTATGTCAACTTTCTTCACTAATGACCAGGTAGAGTTCTTCAGTTAAATGTGATTATATTATTACATTGGAATGGGAATATTAATCATTACAAATGTTATTATGATATTCTTCATATAATGATTTACAATTATCCGACCCATGAGAGACATTATCACATAACCGTGATTTTTGAAAACATATAAAAATTAGATTTCATAGAGATTCCAGTCCTTATATAGACATTAAAGGTTGTTTTCATCTAGGAAATTATAATGACCCATCCACTTAGGCTAGTTTCATGACTACCCCAATCCCTCCTTCACTACCAAAAAATAGGGCAAGGGAAGCACTATCCTTTGTTAGCACTAAGATGAATGCGATGATAAAGGGGATGGCCTTTATTAGTGCTATCTAAAAGTTCTTATAATGTTTCCCTTTATCAGCGCTAAAACAGGTACTCATAAAGGTGTACCCTTTATCAGTGCTATCTAAAAGCACTAATAAAAGAGTTTATTAATAATTTATATAAAATTATTATATTTATATTTAAATTTAATGTTAATTTGATTACATTATATAATAAACAAATTTTTATAAATAATATTTTTTAAATATTTTAAATAAATATATATATATAATTTTTTAATTGAAAAAAGTAGTTCTATGATTATAAATATATATAAATAATAAAATAATTATTATATATAATAAATTACGTTAAAAATAAATTTATTTATTAAATTTATTACATTCATTGGATTAATTCATTGTATTTATTATATTTATTATATTTACGATAATTATTTTATTTATAAATATATAATAATTTTTATTATATATTTAAAATTAAAATTTTAGAATATATGTGTGTTTTCCAATGAATTTGTTCAATGAAAAGGGTATTGATAAAGTATGTATTTATTAGCACTAAAATTATACCACTAATAAATATGTCCTTTATTAGCGCTGTTATTTTATCGCTGATAAAACATACATTTATCAGTGCATTTAACTAAAGATGATACATGTTTTGGGAGTTTTTATAAATGAACCCTAATAGGCCCCTCCTCCCCCCACTTGTTTAAGCCTTTGAAGAAGCTGAACCCTCTGTTTCCAACCTCTCCTCGATTTTGACCTATCCTCCTCATTCTCATCCTTCACTGTCACTACTGGGTTTTCCTCCTCCATTGATGCCACTTTGCTCCTCCACCTCTGCTGTCACTGTAATCTCCTCCACCTCCACCACGAACCCTCCTCCTGTGTGACCCTACTAATCCTCCTCCGCTACCGCCACTGCCTCTCACTCCTCCTTCTGCTCTTGTTGCCTACTCATCCCCCTCTACCACGGCTGTTGTAGCCACTACGTACTCCTCCTCCTCTAACTCATTCACCTCCTCTCCCTTGAGTGGTCCCTTTGGCCACATGACCTGCTCAGATGCACCCTCCTCAACTAATGACTGTCCTGAAAGCCACGTCTATAGCGCACTGGTTCCCCCTAGTGGTATCATATCTAATCAAGCTTTACTCTTATATATTAGAAAGATAGTTGGAGTGCAGAGTTAGGCTAGATGGTCCCTACAGTGGCATTGGTTCTTGTTATTAATTATTAAATCTAAGGATGAAAGTATATGAATGGGATTCTGATCAATCATGTTGTAAGTGTCATGGTTGGAGGTTTTTGTGACGGTAGAATTATGTTTATCGCATGGAAAGGGTCTTTATATGGATTTCTAATTAGGGTAGAGAGATAGTTATGTGACCATTATTGGTAAAGACCATTTATTTACTAGAGATTTGGCCATCCAGAGTTGTGGGTCTTTGTATTAGTACTGCATAGTGGGATTGGGGGATGCCAAATTGAGTATTAGTGATGGAATAACTAGCGGGTAGGTTGTTATGTGAGAAATATAAATGATTATTTTAAATATTATATCATGTAGAGTACAAGGTTTGTATTGATTATCCCTCAGAAAATAGTTATCATGGCTATATGAAATTGTGACATCTCACATAGAAACCTTATAGGGACAATACATGGAAATTGGGTGATTATGATGTTAGTGGAAATGATAATGTGGATTCTTTATAACCTTAAGGGTATGGAAATCCACACATGGGTTGGTGTAGGTTCATAACTAAATATGAATAAACTTATTTCTTGTGAATATATTGTTACCTATAGGTCTTGGGATTATCATGATAAATTTTTTATCTATTGGATATTCTAATGATGGATACATTTAGTGAAGCTGCTTAGGAAGGGTCATGTACGAGCTTCTTATGTAATAGCCTCTTGCTCAATGCGAGGTATCAATCATTGGTTTTTTAAGATATAGGATGAGGATTATCTTCCATTCCTGTTCATTATATCTTAATTATTATTATATATATATGATGGGGATGAGGCCAAGAGACCTTAGTATTTCAAGGTAGAGATAATGAACCAAGGAGAACATTCATCTAAATTTTTTAAAGATTATGTTTGGCTATACATCATGGGGTATATACAATTTTCCACAAGACATTAATTATTTTAGTTGTTCAGATTATGTTGGAGGTTAGCTACGTTGTACTCTCCCTAGGATCTGCTTTATGCATGTTTAGTTATCCAATGGATCTATCTTACATTGGTAGTCTTTCTCCGGTGGTATGTTGGATCTTTTATGACCTTCTCACGATACAGTTCTAGTATATATTATTAGATCTGTGCAATAATATGTATTAGTGATTTATATTGTGTTAGAGGATATATTGGTTATTCCACTTTAGGTCCTCCTTTATGTATGTGTGTATATCCATGGTACCCTCCTTATGTTAATGGTTTGTATCATGTGGGATTTTAGATATGTTATGCCCTCCCTACCAATTTTTTGGGGGTGGATGTTATTCCATGATGCATATACTCATGTAACAATTCATGATCATGATTTAATGGTTCTTCCTAGAGGAGGAGTGTTGTTGTGTATACCTTGTGGTAATTCAACAATGTGATATCATAGGTTACACTATGTAGTAGACCCTTATGCTACACCATAACATACCATATTCCTGAAATGAAAAGATATTTTTAGTCTTTTTAATGAGGTTCACCTATTCCATATTAGCCTCTCGACCCCATCACCCAAAATCCTCTTCCACATAATTTTTCTTTCTCATATTTTACTCTTTAGGATCCCCAATGGTCGTTTCCTAGAGGACAACACCCCTCAGTAGACATCCCACCCCCTCCCCCACGCCCCTACACCCCCAAAACAAGGACATCCCCTCACCCCACCCCACATGGGAAGCCCCCCCCAGATAGCCCACACCCCCTCCCCCACACCCCTAAAGCCCCCTACCCCCCTGGACAGCCCCATCCCCCCTCTTTAGACAACCCACACCCCCTCCCCCCAACCCTACAACCCACACTCACTCTTTCTTCCCCATACCCCTCCCCTCAGACAACCCAAATGTTCTTGTGGGATTCTCTATAATGGTGCAACCATTAAAAATTGGTTGGTGGTAAGTACGTAATTTCTTTTTCCACCATTTATCTTTATTTATTTCATTCTATTTTGCTAAAATCATGATTTTAGCCTCTCATTTGTGTTCTCATCCATGATGGATAAATGTTCTTAAATGTGTGTGTTTCAATGAAATTGTTTCATTTTGAAATAAATGTTCGTTTTTTCATTGTATATTTATTTTTATTGAATGTATGGATATATGTATATATTTGATAGAATATAAATGTTTCTCTTTTTATTTTCATGTTTGAAACTGAATATTTATGAGTTTATGGATTTATTAAATACCATTGAGGCCATTGGAAAATGATTTAATGGTATGCAATAGATTTTGATCAGATTTCTTTATTCATGGAGTGAAAAATATTTTTAAAATAGGAAATTTATTTAATGGGAGCTGTTGATCTTCACACGTTTTAAAATTTTTTTCTAATGATTTTGAAACGTCTGATTGAAATGAGTGTATGGTTTTCCCCATGAGATAATGAAGAAATTATCATTTGAAAATTGGTTAGAATGAAAATGAATGCATTGGGAATGGTGAATGATTTGAAAGATGAAGCATCATGTTTTTTGGAGAAGATTTGAAATGTTATAGATTTAGGTGAGATTTATACAGTCTTGTAATGTATTTTATATGTCATATTTCCCCCTGTTATTGTACAAAACCCCTCTTCACTACACCACCATCCCACTCCTCTCCTCTTCGGTGGTTCTCCCCCACCCATTGTATGTTTCATCTTTCATAACTTGTTATGGAGAGCCTAGAATAATTTTTACCTCTCTTATTATTTCTATATATTATTTTCTGACCCCCCAATCCTATATTTCATGGACATGGGTCAAATAAAATTGGAAATGTAATGATATAGCTCTGGAAGGTATCATGACCAAAAACTAACATAACATTACATTAACCAATTAAGCGTTCAGGACCCCTATATGATATAAATGACCCCCTGGAAAAAAGATACAACTAATGTGGAATATTTTACCCCTAAATTAGACTAAATAAAAAATTATCTTTCTCCTGAAAACCATACATGTCCCATTTATATGTTGAACATATAGGAAAATAGTAGATATTAAAAAAAAATAAACGGGATGCAGATATTGTAGATGGAAAACAGAATCCCACTTTTGACCAAAAAAATTGTTTAACCAGACATGTCCCATTATAAAATCTCATCAGACCTATTTTGGATAGGTATAAATAATGAGTTCTCATTTTTTATTTTTATTTTAGTTGGAAATCTCCTTTGCTGCCTATTTCTCATATACCACGAACGCACCTCTGTCGCGTGCTAAATGACACCGTCGCAGTGAGTTTTCTACCATTAATAATTGGTTTACTCTTGTTTACATTCTATTACTATTTTATATTGATGGTTATGTAGAAAAATGTATGGGATAAACACCCTACTGAAAATCGTGACTGTTTGTGGTCCTTGTTTGCGTACTAAATAAATTTCAGGTTGGTTGGTTTCTATTGAACATTAGAATATAAAAAATGGCAACTTACATATAATTGAATAATTAATGAATGCCCCATGATGATTACATGTTCATGATAACCAATAAATTAACAAAAATAATTGAATAAGATATGCTTTGTAAAATCTGAAAATGCATTTTTTTTGTTTTTACGGTGTTGCGATTGTGAGAACGATTGTGTGTTTGTATGGTGTTGCGGTTGTTGGAATGATTTGTATGCCATTGGTTTTCCATGTTGTATTTCCCCAACCATTGAATTTCCATCCAAATATTACCCATTTCTATGGAATCACCACATTTTAACTTGTATAATAACTCCAAATCTTCTAGAACCACTTTACTAGAGGCCACTATGAGACACTTTATGTAAATTCTAGTCAAATAAACACAAAAACCCACGTAATGAATCTTTCCACCCATAATCACTATATTGAAAATCATACCATCTATTAGTTTAGTACCATAGTTCTTGACTTGAGACATTATGTTTCTAGAGAACCAATAAAAAATATTTTACAATAATACATACAGATCACATGTGGGATACTAAAACATTCTAGTGAAAGAGATTCCCATAGCTAGTTCCATTGATTAGGTTGCTGGGAAGATGAGTGTGATCTGCTTTGATCTTGAGAAATGCATGGAAAGGTAATGGTATTGTTTAACATAGCTACTTCTCTTTATTATAGTTGGATGATGACCATAGTTGAACATCTTTTGTCTAATTATTTGGTTAAATATTAAATTTACTGTATCAAATAGGTTGAATATGAATAAAGAATTGATGAAATTCCAATCGGTCGACAAAAGATTATAATGATGGTGTGAATGATTTTATCAAGTATGCAAAATATCATTCATAGAACCCTTATTAAATCCTTCATCTGTGTTTACACTTTTTTTATTCAATACTAAATAGTCCAGAGGTGTTGGAAGAACACTTGATCTGTAATGGAATAAATCAATGTTATACTTGTTGTATGAAGCACAGGGAAAAAACGAATGTAGGTAGTGGATGGGATAGCACTACATTTTATGTATTGTCTGATATGATTACAAGTGTGAACAATGAAGATGATCGTATGGTGTATGTGATTATAGATGTGAATGATTATTAAGATCCCATTGAGAAAGTGATAAGGAAAGTTGATGATGAACATCATGACTACTAAAAATTGTTTCGGTAGTAAATGAGTTGTGCAAAGAATCCATTGAATGTTTGATTCACTAAATATACAGCATGGTCAGCTGTACCGAAGCATTAAAATTCGAAAGCTGGAAATGGGGGGAGTGACACCAGTTTTACAGAACTACAAGTTCTTCAGAATGTCATGCTCCTAGAATATAATGAGCTCCCGAGCCAAAAATATGATTCCAAACGAATGACAAGACTGATGGGTTTGATCTCTTAAACAATACATGCATTCCTGAATGACTGTATATTGTTTCTTAAGGACAAAAAATCACTTCATGAATTCCCAATGAGTGGCGCTTCTGGATAAAAGAAAGATAAATCCAGCACTTCAATTTTTTTATGGTACCTTCCAATCATTCCAAGGTGTATAAATCATTATGTATGTGAGGAGACTGCAGGAAAATCGACACGGCATGCAGATACAAGAATTAAATATGGGAAACTACATCATGAGCCACACTCTCCTCAGTGGATCTGAATTAATCATGAGTATCATGGATTTGGAAAAGAGCTGAGAAACCTATGTCTTTCGTCTTCCACATATGGAGTGATTTTTTTTTGTTTTTAAAGAAGCAATCACAGTAAACTTAGAATTATATTGGTAAATTATAACTCACCACTGTGGTTATGCATGAAACGAAACTAAATCATGTTATCTATTCATATATCATGTCCAAAACAAGAAGGTAATGATATTGAAGTTTATTTCGCTCCATTGATCAAGTATTTAAAAATAATTTTTTATTTAGGTGTTATTTTTTTTTGATGTTTACAAAAATAATGATTTCAATTTGAGATCCATGTTCTATGGGAAGAAAAACTGGATTTCTTGCTTATGAAAATTTGACAGGATATAGATTTAATGAAGCTGAAGGGTGTCTCGTTAGCAAACAATGTACACAGTCAATTTGGATGAAACATTCATCAAAAACAGTTTTTCTAGGACTTTATAGATTTCTACAATGACAACATATGTAATAATCATGGATGACATCATTCGATGGAAGTTCATAAGAATGTACAACATCATCTCTACTAAGAGTCGATCAATTTTTTGAGAATGCAAATGATGTGGACACTACATTTGGTAATCCGTTTTCAAAAAACCCTACAAAAATTTGTTCAAAAAATGATCCATTTTTTTATTTACCATACTCGAATAGTCTGTATGTCAGACAATTTCATCATATTATGAAAGTTAAAAATAGGTATGTTATAGTGTCATCGGCCCGTTGCTAAATGATCCTGAAAAAACAACGGATGGAATTAAGGCTAGATTGGACATGGTTGAGATGTGAATACGAGATGAGTTGGCATTAGTGAGGGGTAAGAAATGACTATTTCTTCATCTTACTAACTACACTCAATCCATGAAGGAGATATATTAAATTTTCAACATCTTGAATGACGTAAAGGTTCTAGAGGGGTATTCATCAAATATCAAGAACATCGTGTCAATGATTGATTTAGTATTAAAGGTTCTAAAATCACATGACTTCCATGTTTTAATACAAGAACTAATTCCAATCGCTTTATGTTGAATTTTTCCCTAGAAAGACCACCATACATTATTGAAGCTATGTTTATTCTTTAAAGAAATATGTAGAAAAGTTATAGACCCAATAATATTTCCAACTATAGAAAGTGAAATTTTCGCCATGTTATAGGAATTGGAAATTATCTTCCAACTAACATTCTTTGATATTATGGTTAATTTGATTGTTCATTTAGTGATTGAGATTTGACTATAAGGCCTTTTAAATTATATATGGATTTACCCCATTTAACGTTATATACAGATTTAGTAAGGGTATGTCAAAAATCAAATTTATCCGTAGGTTAGTAATGCAGCACGGTATATTATTGAAGAAGTAGTTGAATTCGGTACTGAATAACTATCTGGTGCAGAAAACATTAGCCAAACAATATCTCGTCACACTAAGCCTCTTGTGAGTAAAGTAATTTCTAAAATAGAGGTTATCACAATCAATATTACATATTGGGAGCAGGCCCACCTTTACATTTTTCATAACAGTTTCAATGTTGACCCTTATGTTCAAAACCAAAAAGTAATTCATAGGAACTTGAATCCATATAGAGATGAAAAATAGATATTATATACACATAATATATGATTTATAAGATGGCATTGGGACCATATATTTAAGAAGTTAAATGAAAATCTAGACTCAATTTCAGAATGAAATTGATGGCTAACCGAAGGACCAAGTGTGTATGTATTATTTTACAATGCTAATGTAGCTAATAGTTATACTATATATACTAAAGAACATGATGTATACAGTACCATCATGAATAGTGGGTTTACACATGTGGTTGATGTAATGCATGTTTCTGGTGCTAAGGAAAGAAATATGATTTATGAGAATTTGTAATACTTTGACATAATCAAGAAAATATGGGAGTTGGATTATACAAAATTGAAAGTGCCGATTTTTCAATGCAAGTGGGTTGATAATAGGAGTGATGTTAATATAGATGAATTGGGATTCTTGAAATATTGTTTCGGTAAAGAAGGGGAGAAAGAATAACCATTTATAATGCCATAATAGGGAGTGCAATTTTTTTTGATCCATATCCCGCAAACAAAAACTGTTCAATTGTATAGTTATCGACCAAAAAAAGTGAAGGGTCAGCTGAAATTTCAATAGAGGATGACACTTTCATTGGGAATTTGCAATCATTTCATAGTGATGCCAATGTAGATGGTCTTCTTTATGTTAGTGGAGACCACAATGAAGGGATTTACGTAGTCTATAGAGGGGTAAAATCTATTCAGCCTTAAAAAAAGAGTTCTATAATCAGGTTAGTTGTTAGTTGTAATATAAATTATGTTATGTTTTCTTATTATCTGTTTGTTGCTACTTATATGTAATCTGAATTAGTTGTTAAACCACTTATACAGATAATGACTTCTAGACCACTAATGCGCCCACTTTTGAGGCACAACAGGTCTTTCAACCTACTACTGCTGGTCCTAATTCAGAGCAACAACATGTTTCTCAACCAGTTTACTGCTAGTCTCTGTGTTTAGGTACAACAGGTTTATCAACCTATTGCTTCTTGTCCCAGTTTTGATGCTAGCACTCGGGAGGAACATAATAATGGTTCTTTTTAGGAAATTCAACAAAATGAAACCCTAATGACGCAATAATAAACAAGACCTCCATAGTTTGATAGTTTTAGAAAAAATTTTAAGGAAAAAGAAAAAGGTGTCATTTTTGAGGTATGATTGAAGAAGAGAGGCCAACATGTTAGCCGTAAAGAAGCCATATTTAGTAGGTACATTGTAATTGTCACTCGGGAACACCTTTCAATTGATGTACAATCGTGGCACCATGTTGTCACCAGGATTTAGTCATTTATGTGGGAAGAGATTACAGATACATTATGATATCATTTCATTAATTTATTAAAACAAAATAAAATACGTAAACATTGAATTACTCTTCATAATCCATTTTAGAGTGCATTTATAGTAGATCCCTCTCATAAGGAATATGTATTAGGAGTTACAA
This sequence comes from Viscum album, assembly GCA_963277665.1. Classification (NCBI taxonomy): domain Eukaryota; kingdom Viridiplantae; phylum Streptophyta; class Magnoliopsida; order Santalales; family Viscaceae; genus Viscum; species Viscum album. The sequence goes on from OY728161.1 coordinate 1,839,678,185, forward strand.
GAAGGATTCATAAGGGCTTCCATACAATTTTAACGAAATATCATCATAAATATGCTGAAGGGAAAATCTATCTACACCCACCCACTCTTTATGCACACTTGATATCCCAAAGAGTGTGGGATGAATTTAGATTGCATCATATAAAGAAAAGTTTTCAGGTACATGGTTTCCATTAATAAATTATTTGACATTGCTTGTATTTGTCACATTGATTGAGAGTTTTTTATTTATGAAATAGCAACTGAGTGCGGAAAATAATGAATTGGAAACAAAACCCGCGTACCTCTACCATAAAGCAAGGATAAGGTATAATTCACTTGAGAAAACATGGTACATATTTTTAATCTACCATAAATCTTTTATTTGGAAAAAAAACACCATAATGATGTTCCTCTATTTATATGAAAACTGATGAATCAAAATCGAAATCCACTTCCATCCCAGGCCATGTGTTATGGAAGATGACTCATGTAAATAAAGAGGGGATACTGATAGAAGAAAATACAAAAAAGTGTCAGAAACAAGTTTAAGTATGACATAATATAAATTTTATTTTCATTGAATCTCTATTACATAACAATGACTACATATTTTCATATATTTTATAACTCATATAGTCATAGAAATCAACAACACCCACACCAAATTCATACATACTTTCAACAACTATGAAGAAGACAGAACAGTATGGCTGCATCATAGGTGCGTGTTTTGGGGTGACGCCCCGAACATATTTTCAGAAATAAAAACATGTGGACGATCAAATTTACAAAATGAAAAAGATGAGAGAAACAATATATTTGTTCATTAAGAATTACAATATTGAAGATAGATGATAGAATTTTTTATGGGGGAGGGAAAGAGAAGAAAAAACTCAGCCACAACCCATACGAGAAGATCCCATCCCACCCCCACCAGCTTTGAGGTGATCCATTCGACACAAAGACTTGACCTAGCTAAGGTAATCATTGTTCTATAACTGTTTTTGTGTAATGAGAATAACATAGACAATGATGCCTTTCTTGTACTAATATTCTAAATTGTGAAAATGACTGTGATTTATATCTATCAACTCCCACCTATCACCTTGTAGCGAGGGTACATTGTTCAATATGTAGAACAACATGATAGACCAAAGAAAACATCCAAAATACCATTTTAGAGTGTCGATTAATGTATCTAATGTGCCAAGCACTGAGCTACCTATTCTAAATGATGATGAAAAAATTCATAAGGTCGAATAAGCTATTGGAAAACTTAGCACAAGGTGGTTAATTATAGTAAAAAAATGTCGACAAAGAGGTATTCATTTCCATTTTATTTTTCAAGCTAAACCATTAATATTTAATTAAAGAAGGTATGAACTAATGAATATTATTAAATAATGACTATGAAAATGGGTGAAATGAATGTACGGCTCAAAACAATCTCATACATAAACCAACCTAATGAAAAGATCTTCTGAGAGTACCTTCACCCCACCCATTCTATATCAATATTTAATATCATTGTAGGCTCACATGGATACAAATTTGATAGACAGTAATACTCACACATTTGATTTTGAAAAAAATATGTATGGTGGAGAAAAATTAGATTTCAATAGTGATGAAAATATAAATGAAATCCACAAGTATGAATTGATGTGAGCCTCAATTGTAAATATAAACCAGTGGAATCTTTTCATGATTTGATTTTACAAAAGATAAAATACTATGATAATTATGACTAAATACATTTCATATTTTTTGAAGGTATATATATGAAATACAACTGAAGGGATTTCCCCACAAAAAACAATTAGACTCATTAGTCCTTACATTACCTCTTCAAATGAATAAATAAAGGATGAGAAAGATGGTGAAATAATGTCATCCCAGCTCAAATCAATTGAAAAAAAATTACAGATGATAGACTCATTTTAATACCAATGATGCAGGGGTGAAAATCTACAACTTTATCATATCTACTATATTTTCATTTCATTCATTACTTATCCATTTTTGTATTTTTTGGTAGCATTGGTTGTGTATTGTGGTCAATTAAGATACACTCCAATGATTTATTTTCTGGATTCAATTAGTGGATATCCAACAAACTGACCACACATGGTGGAGTTTGTCAATTTTTAATACACTAGTTAAAAAAATTTAGAACTAAACATCTAGTTATATAATTTATATTATCCATTAATGAGGATTTTATTATGATAGGGATGTTCATCAATATTTTCTACTTTATGGAATGAATCTAGGGCCTATGGACATGAAAAACAACAAGATCTACCACTGGACAAGTTTCCATGTATATATATTAACATTTCACTATCCAAACACCTATCAAAATAAATTACATATTTTTATCGATGTTTATACAGTGTCCAAAACAAAAAAAAGGGAAGGATTATAGTTATTACGATTGTAAATTTATGAAAAAGATCATATTTTATCAACAAACTAGCATCCTTGAAGAGGAATTTTTGAAAATAATTAGTAGTTAATTTAAAATATATATTAATCCTTCGTGTATTTATATTTTTTCATTGCTACCATGACTGCCGCAAAAAATAATATTCACAAGATGATATACATGTGGTTAGAAACGAATGGGAAGCATACCTGATGGACAATTATACACAAATAGGATGAAGGTGAATTTCTACTAATTATGTTATCCTTATATGATCAATTTATGTCTACCTTGTTTACACTTATTTATCATATATGATCACCCTTTATTATATTTTACATCCTTAGGTTAAAAATAATGGTTTTATAAATGATTTTCTATCTAGTAAAGATTAACATAATGAGAGACTCCTAAAAACTAGTTATTTATGTTTCTGTGTTTCTAAAAGTGAAAGTCCTAAACTATTATGACATGGATCATTTATATTCTGTATTTTGGTCATTTATGCAGGTGTTTCTACTCATGTAGTGTGTTGGATGAATATTGGTTGTGCAACACTCACAAATTTAATAACAAAACTAAGGATTCTTTATTACTATTGGTTAACCATTGCTTACCATAATGCTTGATCATGAATTCTGATATGGTTTCCCCATTATGCTCTCATCCCACACCATCTTTATGGTATCATCATTCATCATTCACTTTTAATTCTATTCATGCACCCAATTACTATGTAGTTTGGTTCATGATGAGAAGGAAAAGTTAATGTTGAATGATAATATCATGGAGATGGTGTCAGATGAGGGCATCACAGGGACGTCAGATCGTAATTTCAGATCAGATGATAGTCTTTGTGGTAGTTAACCAAAAATAGTAAAGTGCACAAAGAATCATTAGTTTTGTTATCAGCTTATATCTGAACCAAATAATCCCATTAAATATGTAAAGGTAATGTTATGATATAATATGTCTATTTTAACGAAATATTTTATAACGATACATTGACATGATTTTAATTATTTCTTATAGTGTTTTATTATTTTTGAATATTTCAATCCATGTGACATGGATTTTAAGGAAGATAAATGATACTATGTCTGCTCAATCAGAGAGGTAATCTTGATATTTTTACAGTAATATCATTGTCCATATAATTAATGCTTTATTTCATATTTATGTTTCAATTATTATTTTATGTATAAACATTAATCTACTAAAATGTGATATAAATGTATGAAAGTTTTAGGTCATTATAGAGGGTATAAGAGTAATTGGTCCTATAACCATACCTCTAAAATCATGATTTTATACACCATCTCAAGTCTTGATATCCATGAACGTGTCCTGAAAAATTCATCACCTAAAATCTCTATGACCAAGCCACCTCAACATGGTGATCATAATCACTCCAAGAATATGATCTAACCCCACCTGACAAAATACATTGCCTCAATATAGAAGATCAACACCCACCTTAGTCTAAAGGCCAAGCCCATTACCTTCCCTTGGAATTAGGTAACCAATATAATAATTCGTTTTATTTTAATATACACTCAACCTAAACATTCCATGTTAGTCAAAACCTCTTACTATGATTAACCAATTGTATTAGATCAAGATAATACCCATATTCATCTCATATAATCATTATAACAATTTAATAAGCATGTATTTAATTAATTAGCTTCCCATTCGAACAACCCACACAGTGTATATGAACACACCCCTAAAAACTCACATAATCATGGAGAAAGCAAGGGACTAACTACATTGTACTAGTATGTGCTCACTAATATGATAACGTCCTCAAAATTTATCCAAATCGGAAGAAAATGGCATTTTAGAAGAAAGACCTGAAAATAGTAAAAAAGGGATTTCATGGATTTACCACTCCATATGGAGATATAAATAGAAAATTTATGCTAGAATAAACCCACATAATAAAATCATGAATCTCATCAAAGGATCAAATAAACCTGCATAATATATACATATGCTTGCCCATCAAAATCTAGGTGCCTACACACCTCATATGGAACCTGCTTCACATCAATTCCCAGATGCATACACACCACACAAACAAATCATTGTCACTTAGATTCCTACATAAATCACGATGGCAACAAACCTCATATATATAAATAAACATCTCACATCATAAATGGTTGAAACCAAGTAACCAGTTCCCAATTACTCTAAAAACAACACTTGTGGACCACATGCACAAAAACCCACCAAATCAAAAATGAAAGAAAAGTGCAGTCACACCCACAATGTAACACTAACTAGCATCAGATCACTGTCCTAATATGACCCTAAAAAATTGGTAATGTGCTTTTGGTAGGATGACCAACTACCTTAGTTCTATACTCCATGTGATGCTCCACCATCCAATGACCACTAATCCCACTGATCGGTCCCACTATCTTTAACAGGACCCATATGTGTAGCTAAATCCCAACTACCAACTCCTGGTACTTTTATCAGTCTGACCTCAGATCCCTGAGTCTGCCCTATTACCCGGATCCCACCTGTTTGATAAGGATTCCTACATAACCACTCGAAATAAAACGTCCAGTTTCACGCTTGACACCCCTTCAAAACCTGATCACATTGGGCCGCAATTGATTCCATATAATCAGAGAGCTTATTCCCTTCACACCACATATGATGAAGCCTGGTATTAGAGAGAATATTCTATTTCCTTTATGCAGTATGATATAGAACAAGGGGTATGGAATGTATCATGCAGCGAGTTGAGGAGAATAAGGGAGTCTGTTTCAGCTTCGAGGATGAAACTTTCCCTGTGACAGCAGAGGGAAAGGACTAAAAGGATGGAAAGGGCATCCGCCTGGATGGAGGTACCATTTCCCAAGAAAACTGAGACAACAAACACAAAGGATCTCATGGAATCATGAAACACCCCTCCTCCCTTCATGATCCCCATAGAATATGATCCATCTATTTAAAGCTTCAAATTGTATGAAGGGGGATGCCCCCATACCCAATTTACATGAGGGACAATAGTTGAGAGACCTTGCATAAGAGGATGTAGAAACTATAGTGAGAGGGCATCATTCTACCCCTTAATGTATTTTATCAGATTGAGAAGAGGTATTGTATGCTACAATTGATTGTCCACCCATAGGAGATAATCCCTTCACAACGTTCTTTGTTCTGCGCTTTCCAAATACACCGTGAACCTACATAAAAATTGATAACCATGGCCATATGTTCCACCCCATTATCACCCAAACCCTGAAGCCAGTAGGTGACGAAAGGATCATGATTTGGATTGTAGTTGGGAACAATAGTGAAGACACGAATGGTATTCTGTACCTCTTGGACCCATATCATTCATAGAAAAGATTCTCTATACTTTCTTCTTTGTGATCGTTTCCAAAAAAGTTGAATGAAACAGTACAGATATCAATTTTTTTTGATATTTTTGTCTGTGGAAAAGGCACCATTCTTCAGCCTCAATGTAAGAATGTCGATTTTTGAAGTGAAGTGATTGTTTCAATGGATATTGTTTCATTAATTATGTTGGGCTTGGGGAATGAGGATGCTATGACGAACTTTAGAATAGAAGGCACCCGATCAATCTCATTGAAATGAAATTGGTACCACATGTTTGGGTTGGTTGAGTGGAATTCCACGAAAACAAGATTGTAAAGAAAAAAAAATTTAGGTTCTTTACTGACACATTAAACAGTCCAATCCCTCTTAGCTCAATTAAGGTTCCCAGTTAAAATCATTAGAAAGCAAACATAATATTAGCCTAACTGAATATCATGATTCTTAGTCAAACCTCCCTTACCATATTGTGCCAAGAGTCAAAATCCACATAATAGCTATATGTGACACCCATGTGAGCCACTGGAGGTGGCAATAAAATCAATTGTAAAAGTGGAAAGTAAAATAACAATTTACTGCTATTGGAAACATTGTTTGTCTCATGTGTATGGGGATTAAACACCCAAACCTATGTTCTATACCCAGTCCTAACATAATCAAAAGAACAAGTGACATTCTAAAAACAGATAAAACCTATTCTGATTTTTTAAATATTTTAAAACAATAATCTATGACTCATTTGTGACATGTAAGAGTCAAAACTACCTCAATACAATGCGCAATGTGACCAGTATTATTCCAAATGTGCCTATTTAATTAATAATTTGCCTTTTATTAATGTATTCATTCATATTAATGTTTAATTTATTTCATTATTGTATTTCTATCATTATATTTTCTTTCATATATGGGTGGTATTTTTTTATATGTTTATATTCAATGTTTGGAATCTAATACAATGGATAAATATCTTTTAGAGTGGATCATGGATGAAAAAATGATGAAAATTAATGTTTTTAACTGTTTTTTTGATGATTGTATAAAAAACAGTTTTAAATGTATTTAGGAATGAGTTTTATTGTATTCATGATTTCATGTAAATGTATATAGCATGTTCAAAACTCTTGTGTGGCACTGTTTTTTTCTTCAATGCTTTTTTAGTGTAGATGTTGTTTTGTGCATATATTTTGTGTGCAGTTGTTTTGTGTAGGTGCTATTTATGTGTTGGTGTATAGGTGTTTAGGTGTTGTGCATGTGTGGGGTTTGATATTAAATAAATAGAACATCACATGCAACTTGGTCTTTATCAGTATTATTTTAGCGCTGATAAATTGGGCCTTTTTGTGCTCTCAAAATAGCACTGATAAAGGTGTCCCTTTATCTGCTCTCAAAATAGCGCTGAAAAATTGGGCCTTTATCCAAGCTCAAAATAGCGCTGATAATTATCCTCCTTTACGAGCTCTCAAAATAGAGATGATAAAGGTGAACCTTTATCCACACTAAAAAAGCACGTTTAAAGGGTGGACCTTTATCAGTTCTATTAATGGGAACCCCTATCTTCACTGCGATTAACAATGCTTTTCTAGAAGAATTAAAGGTAGTTTCTAGCACTTTTAAAAGCCTTATTTGTATTAGAGCATCCATAGGCCTGGGGTCGGTGACTATTACTGAGATGGAATATTCCAAAAGGGAAGGCATTACCATTAAACATGTACACACGCAGAATAGTTAAACAAAAAAAAAGAAATCCACAAATTAGAACTTCTTGTAGAAAAAGTGTGAACTAGAAGTAAAAAAGGGATACTATTCAACCCAAATTTATAGGAGAGTATATCATAAAGGTAAAACTGAGCTCCAGTGATCTTCTTCTAAGGATCCTATCGGATGGTTCGGTACTTCTCGGTGTCTGTCATCATCGACACTAACCATGTCTTCCAATCACCTCCAAGCATTGTCTAGTCCTGGCTCACCAAGTCACAGTCAAGCAATAAGGCGTCTACACAACACAAAACAAGGTTCGGTTGAAGCCCATGTAGGGGTGAGTATAACAATACCTAGTGGGGACCCTCAAACCCTCAAAGGTCTCCCAAAATTCTACAAGGTAAAACCACAATGCATGATCTCAATTGCAATGATTATATTAAAAGATAGATCCCACAAGGCATTAAACTAGGTGAAATTGAATTATGATGATTATTCAGGAGATAGATCATTTTAATATTTTTAGTGGTTTTTTTCTGATCGACGAAGGGTCGCTGCACTGCCAATCCATAATGGTCGATGTACTTCAAATCCACATAGATTCGCTCTACTTCAGATCCAGAGAGGGTTATACTAATGTCAATCCACGAAGGGTCTCCCTCATTCCGATCCATTGAGGGTTTATTTTATTACAATTCATGAAGGGTTTATATTATTGGGATCCATAACGTGTTTCTTTTAGGTTTAACCACATAGGATCTCTTCTATGCTGATCAACTGAGGGTTTATCATCGTTGGACCGCCAGCCCCAAGATTCCCCCACATAGTGTGTTTGAGTTTTATAGTCTCTAGTCCTCATACCATTGGTCATATCTCAAACTCCGAAATGTCCAAAAATAAGTAACCCAAAGTACCACCTTGTCGTAAGTGTTCCAACGTGATAAACAGTGCCTCAATTAGACACTAGGTCTGTAAGATATAAACAAAGTGATAAATAGGGCCTTGTTGGATTCGAGTCCAATTCAAACCAGTTGTATTCTAAATTCATTCAAAACAAACATAGATTATCTCAGAATGGCCTCCTCATCCCAAGGATCCCAATACCGTAGACGGTGCACTAATTAGATGCCTGGATTGCGAGATATTATTATTTTAGTGAAACATGACCGGTTAAGTCCAAGTCTGGTAGTGGTCTGGCCCGGCTGGCACGTTGGACCTGTGTGTCTGGCCTAGCTCGTGGGTCTAGACCGAACAACGGGTCCGGCCCGACCATTGGGTACAGCCTGGCTCATGGGTCCTTCCCTCATGGAAAACCTTAGTCATGCGCTGTGGGTCGGTCAGGCCGAACTAGATGTTGGGCGGCCGATTCCTCCCAGCTGGTGGCGTTCGCAGGGTGCCCCCTGTCATTCAAAAAGACTGGCTGGAGCAGGAAATTTTACTCCAGCTGAGCGGCCTGGGTGGGTTGCTCATCTCTCCTGCGCGGCATGTCGACACTACACCGTTCAACCTGCCATGACCTGGCTAGCCACAGATCTCAAAGAAACGGTGCCTGCAGGGGCTGCTTCTCCACGCGGCCGACTCGGACTGGGGGTTGTCGCGCCGTTGGTGCCACAATAGCAGGTTCTTTTGAGTTCCACCATATATGCTCCTAGGGTCTGTTCTCCATACCGACTATGCCTATGGGAATCTCGGGTTTCCGCCTTCCCTGAGAAGCCCTCATGATTGCCTTGCCACTATGTTGCTCAGTTTCCCATGAAGAACACTCAAAACCGATGAGCGGTAGAGAGTATTTGCCTTGCTCGGATTAACATTCACCCTCTACAGTATCATTTTAACAAGGGGTGATAACAGTCATCATTTAGAAAGAAAAATCCCCAAAAATAAACCCCATAAGAACCACCCACATGATCAAGAGAGACGTGGATCAACATGTTATTCGGTTGATCTGCGTTCATTATGTTTTTTCAAGAATGGGATTTGAGGAATTAGAAAAACCCATAGAAATGAAAATAATTCCCCCTACCTAAAAACTTTATTGCGGACTCAGTAGAATATTCACATTCATTTTAGTTCGATGTTTATCTCCACTTTATGGTCCCTGGTTCGATTACTCCAACGATCATCACTCAATCACTATTCTTCATTAGAGATGAATGTCATCAGCGTCACGATAGAGGCTTCTCCCACAGTTATCAAATCTCTTGCCTATAGTTTGGTAAAATAAAAAGGAACAACACATGTTGTTTTCATTAATGTAGTTCATTAATGAACCATAATTATTGATCTGTTAATCCCATGAGTGTTGTGGTTACACAAGAATAGGATTGAGTCTTTAAATGACCCTCATTTTTTGACTATTGATACACTACAGTTCCACCAATAGTATTTCAATTGTGGAAGAAAATGAATAAAATAAAATATGTTATTTTATTATTTTTATGCAGATATCCAAAAAAATAATTTTTTAGCCCAACCCTTACCGGTCGATGTTAAACTTCCTCTAATAAAATCCCTGCACTACAAATCCAACTATTCCCTTAGAATTCCATTCTGATTTTCTGTTCAAAAGACTGAAATTCCTGCCCACACGTTTACTGAACATACCATAAAAAAGTTTGAATTTCCGTTCTAGGCTCTCTAGGCCTCAGAATCACGTGCCATCAATTTTCAGAGTCTCTTAATAATTATATATAATTAAAAAATATATATACAGAATTTATGGGCATTTACATTCTCCCCACCATAGGGATTTATATCCCTAAAAGACAAAAAAAACTAATGAAACAAATGGGGGTATTGAGATCAAATATGATCCTCTCTCTCATATCTTCTCTACTAGAGGTTCCTGTGCTACCACTGAACCCGAACTAGAGAATCCTCCATCCAAAAAAGAAATTCTATTGTTTATCCTCTATCTCCATTGAGAAATATGAGAATGTCTCCACATTATCAACATCTATATCACCCCAGTCAATGATGTTAGAAGAATCATGCACGTATCTTCTTAGTTGCGATAAGTGGAAAATATCACGCAGTCAGTGCATCTGGGGGGGAAGAGCTAGGAGGTACACCAGCTCTCCAACTCTGCTCAGGATCTTGAAAGGTCTGATGAACCACAAAGATAGCCTGCAACCTCGGTCAAATATCTGTAGTCCTCCTCAAGGCCAAACCTATAAGAAGACATGTAATCCCTCATCAAACTACAAAGGTCTTTGTATTTTGTCGGCATAAGTCTTATTCATATTCTGTGTAGTCTCCATCTACTCATGGATGATCTAAACCTTCTCAGTGGTAGCCCATACCAACATTGGACCCATAAGTGCCATCTCCCAAGGATCTGTCCAGCATAGTGCTGATCTTCATGGTAACCCATATAAGGCCTCAATCAGGTTATACTAACGGGGGAGTGATATCTATTATTGTATGAAAACTCCATATATTGTAGGAGGTCCTCCCAACTACATCCAAAATCAAGGACACAAGAACAAAGCATGTCCGCAAGTGTTTGAATGGTCCACTCTGTCTGAACATCTATCTAAGGGTGAAAGGAAGTGCCCAAGCGTTGATGAGTCTTGAATGCTTCCTATAATCTCATAAAAAACGGGATGTAAAAGGTGCATCACGATCTAATATGATCATCATTGGTACCCCGTGAAGTCGTACTATATTTTGGACGTAGAGGTGTCGCATTTTGTCTATGGATCCTAACAAAAATTTTGTTTGAAAATGCACCGAATTGGTGAGTCGGTCAACAATAACACAGAAAAAGTCATGGACCATGGATTTACATGGTAACCCCACAATGAATTTCATCTAGATACTATCCCACTTCCTCTATGATACCTCAAGTGGTTGGTTCAAGCCTATTAGAAACTGATGTTCGACCTTCACTTGCTGACAAGTGGGGAATCATGAATCGAACTCCACCACATGTTTCTTCATCATTGGACACTCGTAATGACATCAGAGGTCATGGTACATATTCCCCACTTGAGGATGAACAACCAAAGGGTATGTATGGAACTCCCTTAACACCAATTCACAGAACATCACCGGTACCAGTATGTGTCTGATAAAAAGGATGGCTTGCACCCCACCATCTCAAAATCTATTAAGAGACTATCCTAAGGTTATATGAGCACATCAGGTCGCACTGTCAATGCCCTCAAGATGAGCCTCCTGATCTCGGTGAAGGTGTGGTGGAGTTATATTCATAGATTATATGTATGTTGATCTATCTCTATCCAGGAAGGATACATGTAATGAGGATAACTACTTTGTCGCCTCACTTAGCAGCTGTAGACCCGACCTCTTACTGAGTGCGTCTGCCACTATTTCCCCATTACCAGGCATATAGACTATCTTGAAGTAATTTTCATGTACGAAATCCATTCATCACCACTATCCCAGGTTTAGGTTCTTTTGGGAGAAGATATACCAAAGACTCTTTTGATTGGAGTAGACAGTAAACTGTTCATCCGTCAAGTAGTGTCGCCACATCTTAAAATCAACGACCACTACATATAACTCCAGATCATGGGTCATATAGTTCTAGTCATGTTTCCATAGCTGTCGTAATCTATAGGTGATTACATCTCCTGCATCAGGACACATCCAGTCTGGTCCCTGATGCGTTGTTGTAGACTGCATTCATAATGTCCTCTTATGGTAGCCTGAAGATGGAGTCACTCATCAGTCTCCTCCTGAGATCATTGAATCACTTCTGAAATCTATCTATCCATATGAAGGGTTGTTCCTTCTTGGTCAAAGCTAACAAGGGTACTACTACTATATAAAATTACAGTACAAATCTATCGTAGTACTCAACCAACCCTATAAAATTCCGCACCTCGGTCACACTCCTTGTGTGGCTCCAAAGTAATCACTACCTCTATCTTTGTCGGATCCACTATAACTCCATCCTTTAAGTTTATGTGTCCTAAAAATTAGACCTCTCGTATCCAAAACATGAAATTCGAGAGAAAACCATAATGATGATGCTCTCAGAGTGTATCTAGTACTATTCACAGATGTGTGGTATGGCCCTTCTCTGATGCTGAATACATCGAGATTTGGTCTTTGAAGACCACCACGAAGTGATCAAGGTAATACTAGAATAACCTATTCATTAGTCACACGAACACTGATGGGGAATTGGTCTTGTTGAAAGGCATCACCGAGAACCCATAGTGGCCATAGCAGCATCAGAGGGTTGTCTTTCATAGGTCCTCATTTTTCACACAAAGCCGATGATATCTTGATCTGTGGTCTATCATTGAAATCTACCAAGCCCCCTTCAAATAATCGAATATATAATGAATACTTGGTAGAGGATAATTGTTATTGATGGTCACTGGTTTATGTGATGATAGTCCATGAAATGTCTCAAACTCCCATATTCCTTCTTGAAGAAAAAAAATCGGGATGCCCATGGGGATACACTGGGCCTTGCAAAAAGCTTTCTCTTCATGTCGTCCAACATCACTCTCAACTCAAAAAGCTCTATAAGAGTCATTTGATATGATGGTGTAGATATCAGTGTAATACTGGGGTACATGTCGATGTAGAAGTCTACCATTCTATGAGGAGGTGGTTATGTAACATCATTAATAAATACATCTTCGTACTGGTCCACCACTACATGATAGCTCAGACTCCTCTCATCCACAATACCGAGGATGAGGATTGCAAACTGATGAGCGATCTGCTGAACCATCCTCCAAGAAATTCCATTTTGTTATGAAATGGTTTCCTTCTCACCAGTGAAGAGAAATCTAGTTCCATCCTCGCAGAAACACTGTACTTTTCCACTAAAATAGTTAATATGAGCACAAACTGTGGATAACCAGTCCATACGCAAGATGAATTCGTAAGGCCTCGACGCCACTGCTATGAAATCCCAACTGAATATCTTGCCTCCACGAGTAAGCTCACACTTCTAGCACCAGTTTTTAATTGTCATGTCTTGTCCCGTAGGAGTATATAATCACATATATCAATCCATTGGATCCACATAAATCTACAAGCTCTTTATGATTGTCATGGAAATGAAAGATTGGCTGGGACCTGTATCCATAAGAACTAAAGCTATGGTTGTGAAGGAACAAATCATACCTCAAATTAACTTTGGAGCACCATGGTTATATGCCTCTTCCTCAAGAAGCTGAGATCATCCATGTACACCTTCCCTCTAAGTTTGTGGTGGACTACCAAGGGGTGATGGTGGTAGTACCTCAAACCGATGCCCGACACCTACTGCACGACCTGCTCCTCTGCCACATCTACCACCATGTGGACCTCCTCACTCAAACCTATACATATGAGTTGGTGGTCCTTCGACCTTATTGTAATCATCAGTATGATGAGTTGGGAAATTGTAAGCCATGTGACCCTACCGACCAAACTTGTAGAAAAATCCAGTTCATTTTTTAACTCCTCATACCAGTGAGTCCCACACCTCCAAATCTATACCATGGGGTCATCCTCCTGATTGTCTGTCCAACATTAAACTATGTGTCATCTTCCAACTTCCTTTTGTAGATGACTCAACTACCTGTTGTCTAGGGGTGTCTCTGATGATTGGTGCCCACTCATCCAGGAAGATCTCCACTAACAGTGATCGCTCTAGCACTCCATCATTCGATGGGATGTTGAATGATATCATCAACGCTCTGATATATCTTCAGAGAAACTGATCCAAGGTATGATCCATAAAGAAATGGTCTTGCACCATATCTAGGGAGTAGAGATACAGGACAGTGAATCTCTCCGAGTACTTGTCCACTATCAGGCTACCCTATTGTAAGGGAATTAGATCTTGAATACGTATTGAGCGTAATGTAACTGAAAAAACTACACCCTGAAGAGGCTCTCGATGTCAAAATAGGAAAAAAAATTCTCTACATGTGTCTGAAGCATCAGATTCTACCATATTCCACCTTTTCCCTGAATGATACTAGCAGCATAGATCAACATTTGGTCTGCTGGTGTCTCAACAAAGAGGAAAACTCATGCCACATCCTCTATCCAGTCCTCAGCTGTGTGTGGATCAATCTCTCCTCGAAACCTTGGCGGACTCTCTCTCTTTGGAACTCGTGAAACATTATCAGTCGGTGTGGATGGTCCCCTGGTAGGACTAGTGTCAACTGATTCCCTACGGGTGGTGGTGTTGCTAGTACACCACCTGAATGTGCTACCGTTGTGAGAGGGCCATGCACTAATACCTCATCGATCGGTGTCTGTTATCATGATCTCTCACTAGAATCCATGATACCTATCTATGTCGTGACATCCTGTAAAGAAAAACATGTGTCAAAGTCAATATGTTATACCTGGTGAGATGACTCAAAAGAGATCAAAAGAAAAACATTTTCAAAACACATGCGAATAGTGTTTTCGTGTATCGAGTCAAAAATATGAAATGAGGGTCCTAGGGTATGGATATGTTGGATGAAACACCAACAAAAGACTCCATGAGCTTTAATATGAAATCATGACACTAAACACTATTTCTCCATTGAAAAGCACAGACTCATTGTTCTTTTGGTAGAACCGACAGTTCTTTTGAAACCATTTTATCACAACATGTCCCTCGGGACCCGTGGGATGACTACCTGAAGCCCTCCATCCATAGGATAGGGGTTGGTGAATCGCACCAAAAAGTCATATCCCAAAAAGATAATTCATCTTATTTAAACATGTACACAGCAAGACAATGTAGACAAAAAAAGTAGTCTGCAAAGTAGAACTACTAATAGTAAAGATGTGAACTGGAAGTAAAAGGATGCAGTATAAAAACCCAACTGAAATGGAAGTACAACCTAAAGGCAAAAACAAGATCCAGTGATCGTCTTCCAAGGATCTTACACGAATGGTATGTACATATCGTTGTCTGTTGTCACTGCCACACACAACATCTACCAATCACCTCTGAGCACCGTCTTGTCATGCATCCCCATGTATCATTCATGTTGTCCATCGTTTGACACAAAAATGTGTGGGTGAAGAATGTATAGGGGTGAGTATAACAATAAATAGTAGGGATTGCGAGACCCCGGAAGGAATCACATAATTTGACAAGGAAAACCCAAAAAACATGATCTCAAGCCCAAAGAATAAAGTAAAGGACATATCACACTAGGTATACAATGTAGAGAAAAGTTATCAAATTGTTATTATTTAGGTAGATCATTTTATTCTGTTCTGTGGTTATTGTTCTGATCTAAAAAGGGTTCTTGTAATGCAAATCCAAAAAGGGTCGCTCTACTGCCGATCCATAGTGGGTTGTTGTAATTCCAATCCATAGAAGGTTGCACTGCTTCTATTTCATTAAGGGTTTATTTTATGCCAATCCTTGAATGGTTTATTTTATTCTGATCCATGAAGGGCCACTTTTATGCTGAATCACGAAGGGTCTATTTTATTACAATCTATAGAGGGTCACTTATATGCCGATACAAAGAGGAGTTCTCTTCCCTGGGCATTCAGCCACTAGATTCCTACACTTACTGCACTTGAGATCCTGAGACTCTGGTTCCCATAACTTCGGTAATACCCCAATCACCCCAAAGTCTATAGGATATGTAAACTAGTGGGCCACCTTGTTGTACGGGTTCAAAAAAGATAGATGACGCGTCAATCAGACACCCGGTATGTATGATATAAGAAAAAAGGTAAAT
Source organism: Viscum album (assembly GCA_963277665.1). Taxonomy (NCBI): domain Eukaryota; kingdom Viridiplantae; phylum Streptophyta; class Magnoliopsida; order Santalales; family Viscaceae; genus Viscum; species Viscum album. The sequence goes on from OY728161.1 coordinate 1,839,694,333, forward strand.
AGGGCTCAGTTGTATTCGAGTCTAATCCATCCCAACCATATTCCAACTTTAGCCAAAACTAATGTGGAGTATTTCAAAGATAACTCCTCATTACAAGGATCAAAATTCTGTATATGGAGGGTCAATCAGACACCCTGTTTTTGATATACTCATGTATTAGTGAAACAAGACTGTTTGGGTATATGTCCGATAGTGGTTCGGCCTGCCTAAAAAGACCGGCATGCGCGGTACGGGCCGGTGGAACCAAACCGGACACTGGGCTTATGGTTCCTCCTAGCTAGCGGTTCCCTCAGGGTGATGACTTGTCTTCTGAAATAGGTGACTAGAGCCGGTCACTGTGCACCTTCCGAGCGGCCAGACTGGGCCCCTCATCTCCCCAGCGTGGCGCTTTGGGGGCCGCGCTGTTCCACCTGTCGTGACCCCACAATGTTTAGCTCTCGCCACCACGACACCTATGGGCGCCACTTCACTACGTGGCCACCTCGGATAGGTCGTCACTGTTGGGTGATTTCTAAGGCCTCTGGAAAAGCTCTGGTGGTCCGTTCTCCTTCATGTCTACACTTACCGGCTTCTAGGTTTTCCACCTTCACTTTGAAGCCCGTAGAATCAATTTGATACTACATTTCTCGATCACCCACAAAGAACAATCAAAACCCAAAGAGTGGTGGAGGGTCCATGACTTGTTCAGATTGGCCTATTCCCTCAACGATAGCGTTTTAACAAGGGGTGATAAAACTCATAGTTTAGAATGAACAATCCACAAATCTAAACCCTACAACAACCAGTTGAATGATAAAATGAGACCCGTATCAAATCATTTTTCGGATGATCATCATTTTTTGTATTTTCCTATGAACTGGATGAGTAGAAACATAAAAACAGATTGAAATCAAAATAATTCCCTTACCTAGAAATGGTGTTGCAAACGAAAGATAATATTCATGTTCGTTGGTGTTCGACGTTATTCACCACTTTTCAATCCATGATTCAATTCCTCTAATGATAGTCACTTGATCACAATTCAGTGAGGGAGGGGAAAGACTTTAGTGTCACTACATAGGCTTCTCTTTAATTTTTCAAATCACTTGAAATAGTTTCATTAAATAAAATGAAACCCTTATCATTGCATTCATTAATGTGGTTCATTAATGAACTATAATTAATGATCCATTAATCCCACAAGCAACGTGGTTACATAACAAGAGGATTGATTCATTAAATGACCCTCATTTATTGACTATTGTAACATTATGGTTACTCTAAAAACCATAAAATACTGGAAGAAAAAGAATATAATAACTTAAGTTATTTATTATTTTTTCCTAAAAGTATAAAAAATTACTTTTTGATCTGATCAATGCTGATCAATGTTAAGATTTCCATAAGAGAATCACGACATTGCGAATCCAACAGTTGCCTTAGAATTTCAGTCCGAGCACCGATTCAAGTGATAGAAATTTCCACACACACGCCTACTAATTACTGCTTAAAAAAGATCAAAATTCTATTTCGGGCTCTCCGGGCCTCGGAATCACGTGCCTTCAATTTTCATAGTCTCGTAATAATTCCATATAATTAATAAAATTATACACAATTTCCATGTATTTACAGAAATTTATATTATTTTATGAGTAGTACTCAATGAATTGATGAAAATTTAAAGATGAAATTTTTATATAAATACTATTTTATTAATTAAATTTTAATTATATCTTGAAATTAAATTAAAAATAATACAATTTTTAGAAGTAGTAATAAAACCCACTAAAAAAATTTATTATGACATAATTTAAAAAAATAATCAAAAAAATGGTTAAATAAATTGTATAAAAGATAAAATAATCCCTCATGGTATATTCTAAAAATAATGGACGATCTTCATCTTTTAATCATTTTTGATGTTATTGTTTAACCAAAAACTAATTCACAAAAAAACATAATGATTTAAAAAAAATTATGGTTTAAATATAAAATATTATCCCTATATTTACTAGAGGTGTATTTAATATTTAGATATAGAAGAAACATGGAGTAACCTAAATATTACATAAGGTTGATTATCCCCAACCTCTGTTTAATAAATTCCAATATATCAAAATTAATAAATTTTGCAATAATATCATTAGGCATGTTATCATTTCTAATAAATTTAATAACAATACACCCTTTCAGTTGATTTCATTTTAGTAATTACATATTTTCCACATTATATATTTAGAAAAACCTCCTTTATTGTACCATTTGATGTAGATTTTGGTTTTGAGCATCTTTTTATGATAAAGATAAAATTCTGTTTTTGGTACCCAAATATATTTGGACCTATTTATATTGGTAAATATTATTTTATGAAGCCACATATTCCATATTCGTTTATATTTTTTAGCTTCTAGTTCTTCAGAAATATATTAATCTTGGAAATAATTATATATATTTTTTATAAAATAATATACACATTAGTGACATCCTTATTGAAATTTAGTAAAAATACAACACTTTTTTGGTAAAAAATAACTAGATTGAGATTATAGATTACAATAAATATAAATAAATTGAATTGAATTTATAGATTATATTTTTGTTTACATTTTAAGAAAATTCACTCTTCCAGATGCAATTATTGATAAATTTTTCTTTAAAAATTAATATTCAGATGTACATTGAATAATGAAATTTGGATTATATTAAATTTTATCAATGGATATACCATTGACTAGAATTTTTATTAGTTGATAAATTTTTGGAATCTAATTCGGTCGAATGTATTGAAATTTTTAATGTTAATTGTAAAAATAATTTATAGGATATCATATTTAATTATTTAGTGAAATCATATTTTTCTTTAGTCGATTATTTATTACACTCATAAGGGAAATATATGTAACCATTTTTCTTATTTTATGTAATTATAATTTAATTTCTGATGAATTTTGTTTTTCAACATTGGATCAATTATATTTTTCATCTTATGATCATAAAGAATAATCATATTAAATATTAATGTAAATTTAGAATAATGGTATATTTCTTTAGGGTATTATGATGTTAACTTTTCCATTATATAGTTTCCATTAAATGCAATATATGAATAGAACCAAAATATTTTATGGATTTCTACTCCACTACATATTGATGAACAATAAAACTTAGTGTCTCCCTAAATAGAGTAATATATTGAAAATTATTTATATATATTCTATCAATTTCCTTAATGTTAATTCATAGATTTCATGTTTTATTCTTCACGTATATAAAATTTGTTCTATACAAAACTCCATGAATCATTTTCAAAAAAGAAAACTTCTAGAAATTCTTTATTTTCATTCATATAATTATTGAGCTTATGCTGGGTAATTCCAAAATTAAAATATCTGATAATATAATTCATTCAACATAAAATTTTTGAATATTCATTGTTAAAATAATTTCAATAACCATAATTTTTATTATAATATTTCATATATCTAATTAGAAATTTTTTATTTTATAAATAAGATTTAATGGTATTATAATTAATTCTAAAATATGTAAAAGGAAATGATAATAATTGGTGGGGAGGTATATACATGGACAAAAACATTTACCCACAATATATGAAATGAAATTAGATCATGATTTATCTTATTGTGATCCTCCAAGTCCGAACCCAAAACCATTTGGGTATGTTTTAGAAGAAATGTTGAATTTTCAGTCTTATGGATGGGTTATTTTGAGAACCCATAATTTAGTTTGTATCATGATTGTTTGAGAACCAAAAGGGGTATTTTTTTATGGAATGAGGTTAATGGGGAGGAAGATAAAATTGTAAGAGATCTAGATGAGGGACAGGTGGTTGATCTTATATCTCGCAACCACCATCCATCCCTATGTCCCTAATAGTTCAACATGGTACAACAGATAGCGGGTGAAACCTTTTTTTTATTTTTTAGTAGGCGATAAATGGCTTTTTAACATAATGTGGATTATGGATCCCATATGGAGGGGTCAAGAGAGGCAATTCCTAGTTGATTCTCACCATCCATTGACCTCTACTACACCCCTTTATGGGGGATTCTGTTTACTCATGTATTACTATGATTTCAAGTGTGTCCATTTACCATATCATTTTTTTGGATCATCTATAAACTTTATTGATTGGATTGGGTTGGGTATTATATTTTGTGTTTATTACATAGAATCATGGTTGATTCGAATGAGGAATAATGGGATTTTTCCCAGATTAGGTAGAGAACATCCAAATATTTCACCTACATGACATTGGATGTGATTATGGTGATAGTACATATAACCACTTTTTTAATCGATGAGTTTTATTTAGAGAAATTTTATTTTATTTATATAAATGGATGGTTGTATTTGGGATTTTTCTAAGTGATATTTTAGGTGTGTGTCTTGGGTGATCGACACCATGTTACATGAGTAAGAATTAATTTTTGGATATTAAGCGTGTTAATAAGCATTATACCGACTAAAATTGGCATTTTTTATATTTTTCATTATTATTATAGATGATCATTTTGGGTTTTTTAGGGAGAGGAAATATTATGGGTCATGATCTAGACATATGGTAGATGTTCAACAATTCTCTATGCCACAAAAATAATCATCCAGGTTTGATAATTAAATCATAAGCATCGAAATGAGTTTGGTATCCCTTTTCCATGATCATAGAATTTCTTTGGTTATTTTCTTCATGTGGAAATACTAGAATCTATATATTAGATATGGACCCTATTCAATTAGTTTAGTTATATAAATAAATTAAAATAAAGTGAATTAAATTAAATTTGATGACATTTGATGTTATTCCCTGTGGGAAAAAATAAATTTTATGGACTATCTTGGACCACTAATCATCGATTAATCTACTTTAATATTTGTAGATGAGGCATGATGATTGATATAATTAGTAGGAGAAAGAAACCCACATGAGTGGTCTGTATACATTAATGGGATTTGGTGGCACTAGAATACTACCCTTGATTGACACAATGTAGAGGTGACATGTGATTTTTTTAACTGGACTAAGTGAGTCATGATCATAAAATGTTCCCATATATATTAATGTTATTGATATGTCTGAATGGTGTTATTTACCCATAGATACATAATGTTCATGGTGACTATATCATGGAATGCTAAATTAGTATTGAGGAACCATTGATGGATAACCATGATTGATTAGACATTGTGGACCCCATTGGGTGGCCGAGTGACATGTATGACTTTGATTGAGGCTATTTTTTATATTAGTAGATCATTGATGGAATTTTGGAGGGGTTAATGAATTTATATATATTGGATACTATGATTTTGATCATAATTGTATAGCTTCCCTAATAGTGGGCATGAGTAATTTAAATGGCGATATTGAGAGTGTTGTATGTATGCACACCATGAATACTCCATTAAAAGAGGTTCTTAATAGTTCTTATGACGAGATCAAGAAAAATATATATGTGGGGGACATGAAAACAAAAAATGACATGTAATTTACATCTCTGGTGGGAGTACCCTAGGTTTTTCATCAGGTAATATTTCTCCAGATTTTCTTATCGATGTTCTATCTACTAGTGGAGTGTTTCATCTTTACTGAGCATGATTAAGTCATCAAGATGGATATAAATTTTCTACTTGAAACAATTATATACTAGCAAGGAGTATCATTATTTGTTTTTATTCTAATATGATTATTATAAATAGTACATATAATATATAATAGGGTGGATGTGGGCTTATTTTTTTATCTGTATATGAGGGTGAATGACCATTAGGTTATTATATGGTAGGAACATTAATGTTGACATGCTCAGATACACCCCAACACTCTTCAATATAGTTATGGTTAATAATGGTCATAGAACTATGGAATGATATTGGTTTATTTGGTTTTATTTAATTTTAATAGTTATTTATTTATTCATACCATGTCACATTCATTGATCAATTCATTTTAATTTATGTTTGAGACCACATAGAGATTTCCTACTATGTAATGTACTCACACTATTCTTGGTCTTCCATTTCAGATGGGTAATTGAGTATACAATATATCAGTGGCTGGGATAGGGTGTTATATGGCCCATGTACATTGAGTGGGATATATTAGGACTATGAACAATGATAGGGAAAAGGTATGGATATACCAAATTATTGATGATTACTTGCATTTTTTTATTTTGATTTCTGTATATTGAGACTTACCAAGTAGTAGACATATTATATATGTTAGTATATGTGTATTCATCTTTTAAAATTATTATTAGATTAAATTTTATATAATTTATACTTAATTATGTATATTAATTATTTATAATGACTTCTTATTTTATATTTTATATCAATATATAAAACTAGGGGGTATTATATCATCTATATAACCCCTATATTCCAGTTTCTAGTCAATATAAATTTGAAAAAATGTGGCATGCATTAGTTATAGTTGAAATTATTGTCCTAGGAAATTATTAGTGGTCTGTCGCAATGAGACGTTTCAATGTGGTATTAATATTTTTTAAATGTTTTCATAACATGTTGTTCAAGATATACAAGATACATTGAAATGGGTTAAAAAGTTTGATGGAACCTAGGATGGTGTGTCATGAACACATTTACGATGGATTTGATGGTCATCGTGCTTATGGTATTGATGTTCTTGGTTGAGTTGTTATAGTTCTTCATTATTATGGATCATGATATGAAAAATATGTTAGTGATTTTTATTTATCTTTTATTTCATATTTTTGGTCATTAACCATATGAAATTGGTGTCTATTATTTCATAAATATTGGAATTTTGGATTTGTATCACTTGTCTTCTTACATATGCCTATGATTTCACTGGTGATAATGGTAATTTTGTTTAAAATTTAAAAACTACTCAATCATTATTTTACCAAATATGATATTAGTGTTATTATTCCATGATAAAGTACCATATATATATATTATTCTTACTTTATGGAAGACCATATTTTTCTATGAGGAGATTTTTTATGGTGATGATGGTGTAATCCGACTAGCGGTGGACACACAATGTCCCAAATAGTTTAGTGTAGGAAATAGATGTTGTAGTGATAGACCCATATAGATGGTTACTACATAGTGTTAGTTATTTAAGGATTCAATAATAAAAAAATATTGTGTTTTCACATATATATTGGAGTGTAATTTTTAATAATTGAACTGTATGCCTATGACTTCAAGGATACATATCATTATTAAACGAATCTTGTTTTATACAAGAATGTCTCTAGGGGTCTCCAATTATCAACAGAAAAATATATTGTTTATATTCTAATCTTGAATGATTCTTATAGGAGGTGATCCATTGCATTGAGATGATTTATGTTGGTTTTTAGGAAACTATACAAGGTGTTTTGGCACATTTGGTTCCATGTAATGATTTCTAGAGAATCATGTTGGAACCATGAGGATAATGAAACATGTGAGAAAAAATTTATGGTCTAGGTGTGGTACTATATTATCATTTAGATAAAACGCAATATTTTGGTGAGAATCTAGATGTGATGTGTGGGGGTTACCTGACCGAGCATTAGGCATGGGGTTGTGAAATAGTTGGTTATTAGATCACATGATAATTATTTGAATTAATATTATTACATAGGTGATGGTATTAGTTAAATGTATATTACTTATATATTTCCTAAGTGTGTGGTATAAACATTATAGGAACTGGTCTTTTCTTGATAGGGAATGTGTTACCATTTATATGTTTACGCACTTATATGGGGTTTTAGGACCATTATATTGAGATCCTTACACATTTACAACCTAGAAAACATAATTATAATGTCAAATTGTGTTAAAGGTACATATTTTGTTTATGACAATATTAAAGCCTAACATTGTTGATTCTAGAATAACATTTAAAAGTACATTATGATGGTTTTTAAAAGATTACAGTTTTGGATCATCATTGATAAGTGTTAATTCGTGTCATTATTCCTTGGAATATGTTATCTTCGTGGTTTTGAATAGGAGAACGTAGGTCACTCCCTGTTTGATGGTGATCATTTATATGGGGGCTTTATTACTTATTTTAGTATAAGATCATCAACAAAAGTGATATGATATACCATTTGGATGATGAATTGGGAATTAGTTTTTCATGAGTTGATAAACATTCCATGAGGCAGTGTAAGGCTGTTATTGATGATGTGAGACTCATAGAGTCATGATTATGGATGTTTTGGTCATATGAGTGTATAGAAACATAGGTATTAGAAGAATTTGAGGTAACATGTACTGGATTATTGAACTATATTGTGTTTGGGATTAGTATGAGATTTTGTACAATTCAAGGACTAGTCAAATTGGATTGTGTTCTTATGAGCATGAAATCCAGGGTTTTGGATACATATACTAAATGAACATTTCAGTGAAAGGGACAACATAATTAGACCATGGTATGGAGTCATAATCGATCCATGAAAGCAATCACATTCTGGTACTAAAAATATGATTATTCTAGATCAAAGGTAGTAGAACTCTTATAATGTAGAGGATCCATCATGAATTCTTATTTTGGTCAAAAATGGGTTTCATGGTTGTTATTCGAGAATTGGATGGTATTTTAAAGGAATGATGGAAGATTTTGGGCTCTTATATATGATATATAAGAATCAGAAACATTTTCATGTTTTCAACATTAAGGGGATGCACATTCTTCTAGAATTAAATTTATAGTATTTTTAGGGAGTGGGGAGTTGGGGATCTCACTGAGAATACTAATAGAAATAGTATTTTTTTAAAGAGATTCTGACAGTGTGGAATACAATGAGATGTAATAAACACATGTTGGTTGAGTATAGTAGTGGGGATAACTATATAACGAACAATTTTTTTCTCGAAACCTTGGGATAAATAATACATGTCAAGAACCAACATTTTATTTTTCTTATAGTTGAAGGTGATAACATGACTTTTGATCAAATTGTCTTTGAGCGCTTACACCAGCGTTATGGAAAATCGTCTAATATTAGTGTTAGAGAAGAAGATGATGATTACAATTCGTACATAATGGTATCTGGTGAAAAATATTTATATTAACATGAATAATTTCCATGGTTGAGAAGTATTACGAGGGATGGTATATAAAAACATGCACTAACATGGGTCATGTTTTCATGTGCCACTTGAATTTCATTATTTTGTGGATGGGTCTATTTGAGAATTGGGACTCAGTATCTTATTCATTGATTTTTTATAACTCATAAGGGTTTTTTTATTTTGAATTAATAGATGTTTTGTTTGTTGAAACATGTATGAGGGGATGATCAGAGGAGATACATGTGGATATGGAAGTAGCCTACCACCACTATACTATCACGAGAAGGCCAATGACTAGATAGTTGCTAGGATATTTTCCATAATATTACTGTAGGGAGGAGTGTATATCTCATGATACCCAATAGAAAACTAGTGAGGCCTATTTAAATTTTTGAGTGTGGGAACTATATTCTACCACTTTAGGGGAAATCTTAATTGTATGGTCAGGGAGCTTAGCAGATTCCATTCTAATATGGTTCTCCACCATAATTGAATCTCTATGAAACATCATATAGGGAATGGTTTTGGGTTATGTTCTGTGATTTTTTAGTTTCTATATTCTTCCAAAATCATTATTTTTAATTTATCTCACCTCCATATTTTTTCCTTATTTTTTCGAATATTTATTATTGATTCCATTGGAATATGGTGGAATAAATCTACGTTGAAGATGATTTTTTAGGAAATATATAGAGGGTATCCCAAGATGTATTCAACAAGCCTTTGAAAATTTTTCTTAGTGAACATGCATAATTACATTTATTTATATATGGTTTGTCATTACTGTTTATTTGTGTTAATGATATAAATGGGAATATTTTATGGGATATGGTGTGGTGATGGTATATGGGTTTCCAAACACCCTGTTGTAAGAGGAATCAATAGTTTTTGGAAACCATATTAGTTAATATTAGTTATTAATAATTTAATTTCTATTGTTTAATTTTATTTAAATGTTATAGCTAATCATTTAAGTTGTTTTGTGAGTGGAACGAGGTCAGGTGATAATAATGATTGTGGTGGGCCTTGAATGAGGCATGCTAAACCATTGGAATGTAATAAACGAGGATAAATGTATTAGAGGATCTGACAATAAGTTAGAATCTATTTTACAATTCATTGAAAATTATTATTTTTTATATGCATATGGTATTTATAGACTTGTCCCACAGGAATGTGACCCCATTTAGTTAATATAATTTTTTAATTTATATTTAATTTATTAAATGAAATTAAATCGAAAAGAATAAAATGAAATGCCATGGGAGATCTAAAAATTTCAAGAGTCCATATTGGATCATTGAGAATAAAATATATCTAGTATTTCACTAATAGTATAAGGTTATTCATGGATGTATGACCTCAGATATAACAACTCCCAAATGGGGTGAGTATTATTTTATTAAATTTAATTAGCTGTTATAGGAACTTGGATTTACACAATGTAGATTTGGATGAGGGGTTCCCTTTCTTATAAAACCCTTTGATATTAGATATTAGTTATCTTTAAATATATTAGATATGTTTCCTTGATTTATTGAAACGCAACACCAATTCTAAAATGAAATGTGATATATTTTAACATGACTTTTAAATTGAAGTGTATGAACATGATTAACCAAATTTTGAAATATTTTTATATATATTTACTTAAAAAAGTAATTATTTTATATTGTGTAAGATAATTGAAAGAAAATTTTAGTTATTTCATTTAAATTTTAAAAAAAACATTCAAGAAAAAATGTTATTGTTTTTAATATTATAATAATTAATTTCTCCCACATTTAAAAATTATATTTGAAAAAAAGGAAACATTTCTTGGATTTATTATATCAAATTTACCCTTGTTTTTGTTGTGTTTTTATCTTAATTAATATTAAAAATAACTACTTATTTATTATTTTAATTACATTTATATATTATGTATTCAATTTAAATTCATTAGAATCATATTATAGTTTACAAATGAAATGTAATAAGAAAAAAATCCCCTTTAGGCCTAAAAATCAATTTTTTTAAAAAAATATTACAATGCATTTTTTACCATTTTTTTAAAACTAATTTCTAAAACAGAATGAAAATTATCAATTGAAATTGGTTTCAGTAATTTTAATCATTATAATTACGAAAAATTAATATTGTTAAATTATGTTTATTTTATTTGGAATTGTAACCCTAGAAAGGATTTGTCACCATAGTACAAGAGTTAAAGGTAAATTAATACTTGGGTACAAAGATTTAAAATATAAATAGAATATTCTTATATAATACTGTATTAGTTGATTTAAACCATATATATTTTCATGTACATAGATCATGTATATAGAACTAATATTTTAAAACTTGGAGCCAAATATTGGATTTGATGAAGATAATTTATATTTTATTGATGGAAAAATATTTTTATTTCATTTCATTTAATGGAATTCTATGTAGAATCCATTCAGATTTTAATTGAGAAAATATTTAAAACAACTCTATTACATATGAATTACTGAAAAATATTACTATAACCTAATTTCTTATTATATTTCCAAGTGAAATGATTTTAAATAAAAAATTTGGTATTATCCAAAGAACTATTTATTCATGCATTTTATAGATATATATAGAATATAATTTATACTACATGTAGTAATTATATATAATAAAATGGATTCAAAATTTAAAATTATTATATAGAAATTTTGTAATAATTATATTTTTATATTTTTTATTTTTAATAATTTATCATTTTAAAAATAATTTATTTTATTATAGATATGGTTAAAATGGGTTTAATGACTTTTAGTTAAGATATAAACTATAAAATGAATAAGAGACTGGTAAAAATGTTTTTTTGTTTACTTGAACCCTATCAGAACATATGTTAAAAAATTTATGTTCCTTTGATCCATATGTCCGGATTATGATATATATATGAATTAATATTCTTTGAAATTATAAGTGTGCCATTTCCCTCACTTATAAAAGTGATACTTATCTCTTACACCATTCAAAGTGTTTTTGGATTATAGTTATAAAAATAACTACCCTTGTATCATGAAATTGACCATTCATTTTTCCTTATGTTTATGGTATTTTCAAAAGAACACCCCTTCTTGGCATATAGTTTATTCCAAAATTTGATTATCAGTAATTCAGTATTACTCTTAACCCTGGTCTATATTTCTTTTCATATTCTACATCGCGTAAATCTGCCATATCCATCTATAAATACGTTAATCATTATCTAAAAGAAATTTTTTTAATGAATTATTAACAACTGTTTTCCACCTTTATTTCAACCTATATGAATATGAAAAAATAACCCTTTTATATGAGGGTACTACCACATCATCAAGGTGATTTGTCTCATTTTTCATCACCACCTCCCAAATATTGTGTTTATGATGGAATTAATAGATATATATTATATTTATTAAACTATTATGATTTTATAAATATAATATATTAATTATTTACTTACCCATCAACCCATAAAAAATGAAAATGTCTCTCATGTGTAGGTGTGAAATGAAACCTCTACATAGTGATGTCATTTTTTCTTATTTTCCCCTTTAATATAGATTATAAAATTTCATTTTTTGTTTAAAATTTATAATTATATCATGATTATTTGTTGGTAGATAATGGAACACTAACCTCTTTGACCACTATCAAACAAAAAAAATTATTTTTCAATTATGAAGTGATTGTCTGGAAAACACAGAAGTTCGACCGTACCAATAATGTCATTAAGTAATCCATTATAGTGATTGAAATAAATGGTTTAATAATAAGGTAATGGTCCTAGAAAATATTCTTATGTATGAAAATAATTAATATAACATAATTATTCTGGATCTAACACGATTTACATAGAATGTATGGACTCAAGGTATGAGGCTCCATAACTAAATTTAAATTCAATAAGTTACATGACTACATCATTGATTATCATTTCCCAAGATGCTATTCGAAAATGAAATAAATTTTCTTTATTTTTCTCAACTTGAATTTTTGGACTGATATTTTTTACAAATAATGACATCATGGATTAGTTCTCATTCTAATGAAAAGATTATTGTAAGTTATTAAAAATTATATATCATTTTTATAGGATTTTTTATGAATGATGATTTATTTTAAATATAATTCCACGAATATTTCAATCCATCATTTTTTCTTCAATTTCCATTTTCATGATGTTATATTAATTATTGATTTTAATATTTTATAATTATTTATTAAACTAATTTTTCCCAAAGATTTATTTTTTATATAAATTACTATGTTTTTCATTTATTTAATGAGGTATTTTTTTCAAAAAGTGTTATCATAATATTTATTTTGATATCAGCTATACAAATAGACATTCCATATACAATGACTATTATTTTCAATGGAATCTATTTTATAAAAATCCATGTTAATTTGTTGTTAATTTATTCACTTATATTATAGAATTTTTTATAATTTTAATAACTGATTTTATAGTGAAACTATATTATCCTCAATAATTATTATAACATTTTCGAAATGATAGTTCACTAATGAAAACAGAAATTGATTTAACTAGGAATCTGATCCAATTATAGAATATTCATACATTATACGAACGAATTATGATAAAAAATTTATTATTCAATTTTATTGATTAATTATGGGATTTTTTTGACTATAAGATATTTTTAGAACGTATTGTTCTGATAACTCAAAATTCAAGGAATGTGTTGGATGTGAAGTTGACTGATGTGTCATAATTACTAAAATCCCATAGATACATCAATAGGTACCTTGTGAAAAATACCTGGGATTCTATATTTGAGGCATATAAGACATACATATATATATTTTTTTAAGAAAATTAAATTAGTTGAGATTCAATAATGGAGGATTCATCGCATCTTGGTTGCGAGGCATTGATCATGGAATTCGTGAATTATTAATTTAATTTATTAAGAATTTAGTTTTCATTATCCTTTTATTGGTTATATTTTTATTATTATTTTATATTCATTAAACTCATGTTTTTATTGAGTATACTTTATTTTGATTATCAAGTATTCTATGTTTATAAAAAATTTACTCATGTTAGCTTCAGTAGTATGTAACCCTCACTATGAATCAAGAAATTCCCTTTTGTTTTTTCCTTTACCGAATATCTCAAGATGAATATTATGAATGAAATCAAGGATATAAGAATGTTTTTAATTTTTCATTATTTATATTTCAAACATAATATTGGAATCAATTTTTTATTATGATTTATAATAAATATAAATATATTTATCCTCCATGATAAGATATCTTTTATCTTCTACCAATATAATAATATATCCACCTAATATGAGTTACAAGGGTGAGGTCTATTATTGTTTGTATCATAACAAGTTTATTTGAAATAGTGGGAGAGTGATATAGTACAAAATTATTTATGGAATATTACTATGTGGCTATCTTTGAGGATATATTTAATTGAAGTATAATATTATAATATTTTTTTGTAATGTAAATATTATTTGTTTTCCATGTAATACATCCCTAAATAGATAAAATATGTGGAAATAATTTTGGAATTTTTTAATCGATGGATAATAAAAATTAAATGAGTGTCTATATTATATAGGAACTATTATTACATAGAATGGTGAATGTTCCCTTATTACGCAAATATATGGACACTCTCAGAGAAGAATTTTTTATTACAATAGAAAATATTATGTAGAATTAAAATGGATTTAAATATATTATAACCATGAATATATTATATTGAATATATGTTTCCATATATTTAAAACATGGTTTAATTATTTAGACTTTATAGGAATGATTTTCATGATTATATGTTTTCTCACTATAACTACTAATGCTAAAGAAAATGATTTTTTAGTTAGTGGATGCAACCAAAATGATCCTTATTGACACTATATATGATGGATGTTCTAGTTATCATCCACTTATAAAACAAAATGTTATGATATATATAATGAAAACTATTTATTATTAATATCCATCTATCTCAAAACATACCGATAAAACGTTTTGTGGGAATGTTTCCTAACACACTTGATAATATAAAATAGAGCTCCATGGGAGTCTAGTTGATGTGTTATATTGAAGATATTTTATTAAGTATAATATATTTTGAGAGTATGGGATAAATTACACTATATAATGTCACTATAAAACATGATTATTTTTTCTATATTTAATTATGTGGTACAAATCATGATATTTCCATTGAAAAATATAAAACATTAATGAATTGATATATAGATGAACCTAAATGGAAATTTATTGGTCCATGTATTATGTGTGGGTAATATTGGATATTTCTATGTCAATTCTATAATCCATGTTCTAAATCCTATAAAAATTAATGTCATATTCTATTTCAATTAGGGATTCATAATAATTTGTGGTCTTATTTTTTCGAATTGAAAATTTTTTGTTGTAGAAGTGCTTTATCACTAATGTTATGTTTATAATAATGATTAAAAATATATTTATTGTTCTGTAGTATTTTAATTATGGATCTTCAAGTATAAGTTTAGTGGTAATGATAACCTAGAAAATGATTTAGTGATAATGTAATATTTTGGTAAAAAAATATTAGTGAGAAAATGAAACTTCGTATGTGATATATCATGAAATAAAATTTATTCCATATGAAAATTATATGAATATTTAAATAGGATATTATTGATTACTTTGTGATTGATTTACAGTTTGATGTAATAGTGATTTATGTCATCATTGGATAAGTTTATTTTATTTTTTTATTTATATAATTTATTAAATATTTTGTGTGTAATAAATGATTTGATGAATTTATTATTTCACTAATGTTATGGTGATTCAATTTATATTAGAAAAGGAATAAAAATCATAAGGTAAAATATTTTCAATGTGTTTATATGTTTTAATTTTCAAAATTATATATGCATATGTTCTAGGGTTAAATTTTAATGTTTAAGTTGGAAATTAATGAGGTAAAATATTTCATAGTTTTTTTTTTCGAAATGGGTCAAAAAAATATTGGAGGACTCATAAGGATAATTTTTTATAGATTTATTTATGATGATATTTATTTTCTATTATAATGGTTTTAGACTAAATATTATCATCTATTTGTTTAAGTATTATTACGTGTCATATAGCTTGTGACAAATGGTTTTTTGGAAAACATATAGAGACTGAAGAAATTATATACATTTATTTAAATGTGAATTTTAGTTTTTTATTCTTGAAAAAATAATCTAAAATATTTATTTAATATATTAATAGAAGAAATATAATTTTAAATTAATGAAATAGAAACTAATTAATGGAAATGTTATTATAAAATCGAATTATGTCAAGTAAATATATAAAATAATATAAAGAATAATGATAAGAAAAGAATCAATCAACATTAGTAAAATGATCTTGAAAAAAATGATAATATTTTAGCTTTATTTATGATGAATCGGGGATCTTATAATTCCTTATCTGATAAGTGTTATGAGATCATTAACTTTTTGATAACCATGGTCTCTATCACCAACTAGTCCATAGAAATTATTTTTCTCCTCTATTTACATATATTAACTTCCCTAGAATGTATAAAATATATTCAAAACTAATTATGTTTTATTTCATTTAACATTTAGGTTTTACACTTCCATTCATTTATGTTCTTTTATTACGTTGTATGATTTGATTTTTCAAAAAAAAATATAATTAAATTGTGATCATTTTACTAAAAATAATGGAAATGAAGGGAACAATTTATGACATGGTTTATGAATATAACACCCTAAAATTTTAGAATATAATTATCTATAAATAAATTTTGTGTGTTCGATAGAATTCATAGAATGAAAAACCGATATTAAAAGAAATGATGATATATTATAATAGAGTCTTTAAATGACTGGGTATGTGTAGAATAAAATTCAATGAGATATATATAATTATATTTTTCACTATACAAGAATTTATTTATTACTGCAAAATTTATACATATATTCAATTTTTAGAAATTTAATTTTTGCATACGAAGAATTTTTTTTCAGAATATGATTTTATTGAATTTTTTCAATGAATAAAATAATTAATTTCAGAAAAATTGAAAAATATATTTAAAAAATTGATATAATTTTTTTAATGATATCAAATTTATATTAGAGATATTTTTGGGTGTTAATATAAAAATAAATTCAGTGAATAAGAAAAAATTCTAATTTTATAGAACATTAATTTGTTTAAATAATGTATATTTAAAGTCTGGTTATGTTTAAAATTTTTTCTTGAAATATCATTTGAAAAATATAATTATATATTATGTAATTTATACGTATAAATATAAATAATACTAGAATTTTTTATAAGTTTATCGGTGGGAGTAAGAATAAATTTTCCTTAAATATTTTTGTTGTTTGAATTATGTTTATTTAATAAATAAATAAATAAATAAATAAATACATAGTTATTTTCATAATATTTTTAACGAATAATAGAGATTATATATTTAATAATATTATTTAAAATACATTTTATGATTTTTACATGGCCCCAAATGAGAATAAATTTGTGTTTTTTATTTAAAAAATATTTTTTAACGAGTTATTTTGGGTGCATTTTATGTTAATTTTAAATTAATTTATTCCATTTATAAAAATTAAATATTTTCAAATTTATTCCATTTTTGAAATCATAATAATTATTTTAATTTAATCGTGTTTATTTTTTTTCATTATGAATAATAACAATGGTAATGATTTTTCATACATGTAAAAGGGTTTAAGTGTCTTAAAACCATCACATAATGCATTAAAAAATATATAAATCTTGACTTCATATAATTTTTAGACTTTTTACAAGACAAATAAATATTTAGTGGGATAAATATTTTTTTAACATTAATTAGAAATTGGGGTCCCATACATTACTTTTCTGAAGATAATAAATATTTTATTCACTTTAAATACTATATTTATGTATTTGAATTTGATAGCTTGTTTTGCTTATTAAATTTACCTCTTCCGTGAAATAAATTCTAAAAAATCGTTTTTATATTAATTAAAAAATTAATGGATAACTATATATAACCATAGTTAAATGTGAAAGAATTTTTACTCTAAAATGATGTTATTTCGAAAAAAATATTTCCCTGAATTTCAATATTATTTTTTCGAATGTAATTCCTTCTAACTATAAAAATTAAATCATGTAAAATAAAATATAAATCTTTAATCTTAACATCCAAATATTTTTTAAAGGCTCCTTTTATTTTTTTTACATAATGAATTTTTCATGGTAAGATATTTTGTATAAGCACAGTAAAGGTTAAAGTCATTTTAAAGAGGTTTATCATGAATAAAATGAAAAAATGTTTCCAACTCATATCCATATGTAAATAAATATTGTGTCTTTATAAACTATCATAATTTATCAGATAAATATGGGTGAATTTTTTCTACTTCCAATTATTAATATATATATATATATATATATATTAATTATTTTATGTAATTCCACTTGTGTATATTCCCTCACATATTTAAAGGCGTATGTCATCTTCGCATCTTCACAATGTTCAAACCCAATATCACAATGAATTAATGTAAAAAACATAATATATACCCTTACAATTTCATAAAGTTTCTTTTATTTCTCAAATTCCCCCTATGTATGATTATGGCTTATTCTAAAATCATATTATCAACTAGTAGGTATATCTATTAACTGAGTACTTTTAGTTTTATTTGTTCTTCAAAATATTATTAAAACATTTATATCCATTATAAAATATAATATTCAACAAAAAAATATATTATAGAACTATAATTATACACATCTTTTATATCCTTTGGGAATATACGATGTTGCTCTTACGTACCGGCATGCTACTGCCTCCATGAAGCGATGAGTTTTACTTTTCAAAACCACTGAAAAATGATAGTTATTGTGTTGTGATTAATATAAATAAAAATAATATTCCTGAGATAATATGTATTCATCACATATATTTTATTAAATCCATATTACCCTACCACCTATAAGGAAATTGATTACGTTTCTCATATATATGTATAGAGTACCACCATCATGACGATATTGTATTTGTTATCATGAATGAAATTTATGGGTGACTAATGTTTTATTTTATTTATTTAAATAATAAATTAAATTATTTTAATTATTTTTTAAATGATGAATAATAAAATAATTTTACCGCATCCAACCTATCAAATCCATTTCTCATTTATAAACCAAACATTCTCAAATTACATATCATAGATTTGAAAATTTCTTAATTAAATATTTCAAGTAACAATTAATATTACTAAATTTTTGTTGTTGTTTTCATATTATTAATTTTTTTATAATTTTATTATATAACAAGGATTTATTATAATGGATTTAATTGGCTATACATTAAAATTATATATTTGTGGAAAGGGGTTTCTTAAGAAAATTTAATTTCATTGTGATATACCATTACTTCATTGATTATGTCAAGAAAAGATAATGTGTAAATATAAATTTTAATTTTTTTTAATCTAATGAAAAATTCATGGACTTAGATTTCATATACATAATCACTTCATGGATTAATTTTCCCTCTAATGATATGATATTTTTATTGTATTCATTTTAGAATCACATTTTATTTGGGTAATATTTATGTTCCGTATTCCTTTAAGAGAAATACATGATTATAATATCTTAAAAAATATAGTTATATCTCCTCTAATTATTTTTATGTTTTTTATTTTAAAATTTCAGTTCCTAGATGATTGGACCATGAATTATCATGTCTGCTCCATGTATGTATTTTTCTTCTAAAATAATTTTTTTTCATTTTATTTCAAACGTTTCTCCTTGATTTAAAAAAATTTATAATATTTTTTCAATATTTTTAATATTATATAGTTATTCATTAAATAAATTATTTTCCATTTTATATATTTTTTATAATTTAATAAAACTAAACTTGTTTTCATTTTCAAAATTATGTACTTTTTACAAATGGTTTGAATAAAATAATTATTATAATATACACCACATAAATGAATTTTACCACCATCCTGAATACAATTTAATATGAATATTCATTTTCAATATTTCATGGTTATTTAAATATAAAATATTTTTCCAAATATTATTGAAATTAATATATTTTCAAAAACTTATTTCAAATTGAAATGATGCTTTTCGAGACAAAAAAGATCATGTAGTTTTTTAATTGAATTTTCACCTATAAAAACATCCATAAAAGTTTATTTAGATATAAAACAATGATACCCTCATTATTTTTTCTCTATGTAATTTGTGATGAAAATTTATTTCTATTCCATATAATTTATTTAATGATGATAATTACTGACATATAAGAAATTTTGAGAAATAATTTTATGGATAATTCAAAATATATTAAATTCATAAGAGAACACAATCTCTGGTGGGGTATAGTTATTGATTTCCTATCAATGAATATGTCACGACCGGTCCTCGGGACTCGTGTCGTGACTACCCCAAGCCCGCATCCCATTGGCAAGGGGCTTACGACTTGCACCAAGGCATAAATCCGGAAAAAAGGGGAAGGCATTGCCTTTATAAAGTAAACAAACATCACAGAGTAAGCAAGAAGAAGTAAACACTAAGAAAAATTGGGTACAAAAGTAGTGCGGAAAAGTAAGTGGGCCAGAATACAAACCCATACTGAAAGTAAAGTACAACTAGAAAGAAAGTACAACAACTAAAAGTAAAGCAGCAATGTCGATCTGTCCACCAGAAGTCCCACCTGAAGGGTGGGTACAAATATCCTCCTCAGCTCCTCGGGTCCAGCCGTCCGCCCCCAGTACGTCCCGCCCAGTGGTCCACCTGCAGGTACCGACATGCTCCACAACCCACAACCACAATCAGTGCTGTCTATCATCTGCAACCAACACAACGTAGTGCGGGCATAGCCCGTGCAGGGGGGAGTATACGCTACTCAGTAGGGACCTTGAGACCCCCGAAGGTCTCCCAAAATCCACAATGTATAATCCAAAAATGAAAGATACAATCACGATGTAACATCCAACACTACTTAGGTATATGCCCATACATATACCTAAGTCATCAACTCCCATTCGTCTGCAACATCCATGCCCAAGTTCGATCACGTCCACATAGGAGTACAACCCAATTCACACAGGGTAACACAAATCAATCCACATAGGAAATCAAGTCAATCATATCGAATATATTTATTGATGTCAAGACTCATCTCACATAGGTATACTTCTTCGTAAGTTGATAGAGATGATCAGATACAGCTAATGATTCATCTATGTTGGGACCCACGTAGGATACTAAACCAGCTAAGCTGTCAGACCCACATAGGATAGAGACCAGCTACTCTGCCAGACCCACGTAGGATAGCAAGAAAAAAGTCTAACACTGCAATACCCACGTAGGATACAAGAACAATAGTCATCATCATCGAACCCATGAAGGATTTCAGTATAGTATTCATTGCTGCAGAACCCACATAGGATTTCAGTGTAGTCTTCATCGCCATCGAACCCATAGAGTATTTCAGTACGGTCTTCATCACTGCCGAACCCACATAGGATTTCAGTGCAGTCTTCATCGTCGCTACCAGCTCTAGGGTTCCCACACAGAGCATGCTCGATTCCGGGAGGGTCCGCTCCATGAGCCATGGGGGTTCGTTACATCAACTGAAACGTATTATGGATTTGATGTATATCAAATTTCCGTATCAACAAGAGGAACTCAACGCGACAGACGACACGTCAATCAGATGCCCGGTCTGAGAGTTATTGGCTTTTTCGTTCAAGGGGACCGGTAGGGTTTTAAATTAAAACCAACCCGACCATACTCAAATTGCATACAAACCTCGATCGGAGTAAGGAAAAAGGTCTGTCTCACTAAGAGAAATCCAACAAAGTTGATGGCACATCAATCGGATGTCCGGAGCTCAAGATTATGAGCATTTCCGCTTCGAGGGCCCGGTTGGTTTCGTGTTCGAACCAACCCGGCCATACCCAAATTTCTCCGAAACCTTGAGTGTAATATACCGAAACAACCATCTTGATCCAAGGATTGCATCGCAGCTAATTTTGCATCGATCGAATGTCGGTAGCCCATGATATGGGAAAAATAACGTACCTTTCCGTTTTTAGGGGGTTTTGGGCCATAACAGACCTGACCCGAGACCCCCTGGGTCGGACCGAACCGGGTCCAGTTACGGCCCATTAGGGCACGACCCAACCCGTTGGGCGCAGCCCGGCCCTATCGGCACGGCGCTGCCCGACCTGGGCGTGGCCCGACCCGGCCTGGGCACGGCCAGGCCCAGCCAGGCATGCGCACGCGCCGCCCGCATGGCCAGCTCGGCCTAGATGAGCTGAGCAGAAGGGGGGGTGGTGGTGCTTCCCCCCTATTTGAGAAACTATATCCCCCACATGGGGGGCCGCTCCTTTGGCCAGCCGGGGGTTACGACCCCCGGTCTCTACCTGAACGGCCAGCCTGGTCCGGCCGGCTGGTGTTGCCTCCGCTGGACCGCCGCTGTCCCGCCCTCCGAGGTGTCGGCGGCCAGCGGTTCCGACCTCCCCGCATTGCACCACCATGGCTTTGAGCCGCGGCCTTGTCCGACAAGTGCGGCGCGACGTTTCCCTTCGTGGTTCTCCGGTGTGGCGCGCCGACGCCACACTCCTTCACTGTGGCCCGACCTCGGCTGCGGAATTGTTCGGCCTCAACGGCGCGGTGCGACGGCGCCGCACATCATTGCTGAATTTCTCTATGATTCCGTGCGGTGTCGTTACACCGTGGCGCCTTCATTCAAACCGCAACAACACAACAAAAAAAGTGGGAGGAGAGTCAGATGTGTTCGTGCGGTTCGACCTCCTCCAGATAAGTTGATATCAAGCGGCCCAAAAAAACGAAGAACGACAAAGGATATTTCACGAACAAAAGTAATTAAACACTACCTCGATAGCGAGTTGATGTTCGAAGAGCATCGCAGAATGTGGCATCGCGGGGTGAGGATCCATACACTTTGATGGAGATTGTCCGAGGTGGAATAGTGTCTCCCTTCCTTTGACGCGGGAAGAAGAATGAAGGATGGTGCCTCTTTGTTCTTCGGAAAAGGGCGTGACGACGTTCTTCGTCGAGGTAGAAAAGTTCTTTGCCGGGAAGATGAATTTCTTCCAAAATGTGAAGAACGCCCCCTCCCTCAACACAACGAAGTCCCCCAATAAAATAAGGCTTTAGCCTTATTTTATTTCCTTTGCCAAAACTTTTTAAAATTTGAACATTCAAAATTAAGTTCACTCATTTAATTAAATGTAACTTGTCAAAATTAAATGAGGTGATAAGTTGGCAATATTAAATGGGGGGGGGGGGTTTGAGGAGTTAGGAATGTGAGGGGTTGGGCTCGTGTGGGCCCCATCCCACCTTTACCCTATCATGGTTGGTTAACAACATGTGGGTCCTACCCCAAACTCCCTTACTTAGTATATAACTACCTAGAGGAAAATAAATAAAATTGTAATATAATTTTATTTATTCCTCACTAAAACCACAATTTTAATAACTCCTCCCGAGCATACGCACCTTCAAAAAAGGTGCTGCTAAGCAATTACCGGCGCTGCGGTTTCATCTATGCCCTAATATTTCAATTCCGAGCAAAGGTTCAAAAGTTCGGAAAACCCGCTCGTTCGTTCACTGAATGTACCGAGCTAAACTTCAGAAATTGATTCCTGTCACACCGGGCCCCATAATCAGGTGTTGTCAGAAACTGTATTCTTTTAATATCCCAAAGAAAATTAAGAAAAAAATTCCCTTGAATTTTATGGGACTTTACATTACTCCCACCTTAGGGATTTACGTCCCCGTAAAGATACATCATAAACTAGGGGAACAAATGTGGGTACTGAGCACGCATCTGAGCCTCCCGCTCCCAAGTGCTCTCCTGGAGGTTCCCGTGATGCCATCTGATGAGCACTAGATGTATCGACTGTCCACGTAGGACCCACTCCTGTCGATCCTCGATCTCCATCGGGACCTCCGCAAAAGTCTCCCCATCGTCAAGGTCCAACTCCCCACGGTCGATGATATGCGTCGGGTCCTGCAAATATCTCCTCAGCTGAGATATGTGGAAGAAGTCGTGCACTCGATGGAACTGAGGTAGTAGAGCCATGAGATAAGCCACCTCACCTATCTTACTGAGAACCTGGAAAACTCCAATGTAGTGTGGAGATAACTTGTCGCCCCTACCAAATATATGTAATCCACGTCGAGGGGAGACCCACAAGAAAACTTGGTCTCCATCCTTTAACTCCAGTGGCCTCCACCTCCTGTCAGCATAAGACTTCGGCTGGCTCTGAGCTGTCCTCATCCACTCCTGGATGACCTGGACCTTCTCTTTCATGGCCTAGACCATCTCCAGTCCCACAAGTGCTGACTCCCCAGGGTCTTTCTAGCATAGAGGTGATATGAAAGGTTGGCCGTATAATGCCTCTTATGGTGTCATCCCGATGGTGGAGTGGTATCTTTTGTTGTACGCGACATCCACCAAGGGCAAGTGGTCCTCCCAACTGCGACCAAAGTCGAGGACACATGCACGAAGCATGTCCTCAAGATTCTAAATGGTCCTGTCCATCTGACCATCCTTCTAATGGTGAAAGGCGGTGCTCAGACGTAGCTGCATCCCGAATGCCTCCAGAAACCCCTTCCAAAGTCAGGAAGTAAAGAGATCATCTCGATGAGAGACGATAGATGATGGGACACCATGAAGTCGTACGAACTCCTGAACGTAGAGTCCTCCCAATCTCTCCACTGAGCCCTGCTCTCTAATGGGTAAGAAGTGAGCCGACTGGGTGATTCAGTCGACAATCACCCAAATGGAGTCTTGACTTCTGGAAGTACGTGGTAGTCCAGTCATGAAATCCATAGATATCCCATCCCACCTCCACTCTGGGACCTCCAAGGGCTGTACCAAGCATGCTGGTACCTGGTTCTCTACCCCCACCTGCTGACAGGTGAAGCATCGAGAAATGAACTCAGATACAACCTCTTTCATACTCGGACACCAGTGCTATCATCTGAGATCTTGGTACATCT
The DNA here is from genome assembly GCA_963277665.1 of Viscum album. Lineage (NCBI taxonomy): Eukaryota > Viridiplantae > Streptophyta > Magnoliopsida > Santalales > Viscaceae > Viscum > Viscum album. The sequence continues at coordinate 1,839,719,503 of OY728161.1, forward strand.
TTGCCACTTTTGGATGTACAACAAAAGGGGAAGTGTGAAACTCTCTGAGCACATCCTCCTGTAAAGAAACTAGTACCATGGTACGTCCCCTGAAAAGAACGACATGATATCCTCCTATAAAAAATCCATCATGTGCCTATCTTAAGGATATCTGCGCACGCCGCGTCTCATAGTCAGCATCCCCACGCTATGCCTCTCTGACCCACTGCAGTAGTGGAGGAGTTACTATGAGTGATGAAGAAAGTTTGCACCATCTCTATCCATGAAGGATATCTACAAAGCAGCTAGCTGCTCTGTCACCTCCCCGAGTAGCTGGATGCCCGTCCTCCTACTAAGATCATCGGCTACTACGTTCCCCTTTCCAGGAGTATAGACTATCTCAAAGTCATAGTCCTGGAGGAAATCGAGCCATCACCGCTGTCCTAGATTCAGGTCCTTCTGCGAGAAGATGTACCTGAGACTCTGGTGGTCAGAGTGGAATGTAAAGCGCTCGCCCATCAGATAGTGTCGCCACATCTTCAGAGCAAAGACCACTGCTGCTAACTCTAGGTCATGGGTAGCATAGTTCTTCTCATGCAGCCTCAACTAATGTGATACATAGGCGATCATGACCCGCTCCTGTATCAGAACACATCCAATTCCGGTCCCTGATGCATTGCATTAGACTACGTAACCTACTCCCTCCTCCGGTAGCCTCATGATAGGTGCGTAGGTCAATATCTGCCTCAGCTCCTAGAAGCTCTGCTGATATATGTCTGACCATAGGAAGGGTTTCCCTTTCTTCGTCAAAGATGAGAGTGGTGCCGAAACTCTGGAAAAGTCTGGAAAAAATCTCTGGTAGTACCCATCTAGTCCCAAGAAACTTCTCACCTCCATCACGCTCCTGGGTGGCTCCCTAGATAGAACTGCCTTAATCTTCGCAGGATCCACCGCAACACCTGCCTCAGAGATGATGTGTCCCATGAAGTGGACCTCATTTAACCATAACTGACACTTCAAGAGATTACCATAAATCTTCTGCTCTCGGAGTGTGTCTAGTACAACCCGCAAGTGGTAGGCGTGCTCCTCCTTAGTGGTCGAGTATATCAAAATGTCATCGATGAATACGACGAAAAATAGATTGAGGTATGGCTGAAAGATCTTGTTCATGAGACCCATGAACACTAATGGAGCATTATTTACACCGAATGTAATAACCAAGAACTCATAGAGGTCATACCGACATCTGAAGGCCGTCTTCTATACGTCCTCATCCCAAACTCTGAGCTAATGATAGCCTGATCTGAGGTATATTTTTGAGAACCATCGTGCTCCCTTGATCTGATTGAAGAGGTCGTCAATCCTTGGTAGCGGATACTTGTTCCTCATGGTCACCTGGTTCAGGTGACGATAGTCGACACAAATTCACAAGCTTTCGTCCGCCTTCTTGGCGAACAAGATCGAGGAAGACCAGGGTGAAACACTGGGTCGGATCAATCCCTTTCCCGACAAGTCCTCCAACTATACCCGTAGCTCTCGAAGCACAGTAGGGGCCATCCGATATGCTGGAGTGGATATCGGGGTTTTCCCTAGGTACATGTCAATATAGAAGTCTACCTCTCTGCGAGGAGGTAGTCCTGGAACATCGTCAGGGAAAACATCCTCATACTGATCCACCACTACAGGAAAATTAGGACTCCACACATCAACTTCTCCTAGGATGATGCTAGCCAAATGATGAGTGATGGTCTGTCCTCTCTTCTGCGTGAGTCCATCCTGTGCTATAAAGGCTCCCTTCTCGCTAGTGAAGGTGAACCAGCTCCTGTCGGTGCATACACACCACACCTTGCGCCTAATACAGTCGATCTGAGCATGGAATGTAGATAAAAAATACATCCCCAAGATGACGTCTTAAGGCCTTGACACCGATACAAGATTATCCCAGCAGAAGCTCTCGCATCCTATAGTAAGCTCACACTACCGGCACCAGTGTGTAATTGTCGAGTCTGCTCCCGTAGGAGTCCCTAGCCTTAAGGATCGAGCCAACAACTCTGTCGGAAATTTCCGAGCTCTGAACAAGGGAAGTGACAATAAAGGAATGGATCGCTCTTGTGTCTATAAGAACTACAGCAAGGGTAGAGTAGACACAGATAGTACCTCGAATCATCTCTGGCACGCAGTGGTCGGAGGACTCTGCTGCCTGAAGCAGAGCCTGTCTCTGCCCTCCAGATCCCTGTGGTCGGGGTGGACCTTCTGGTGGTGGTGGTGGTAAAGCCTCAAAGCATCACCCACCACCTGCTACTCGGCCAGCTCCCCTGCCTCATCCACCAGCTCTTGGAAGATCGCCACGGTCGACCATCTGCCTCTTCCTGGGTGGCCCCTAAACCGTTTGATGCTCCTCTACACGGTGGGTCGGGATGTCACGAGCCATGTGGCCCAGCCCGCCGCATGAGTAGCACTATCTTCCCCGCACCTCTGAGCTAGTGTTCTGAGTTCCTCTTCCTGATAGTCCGGTCCTCCTGGACCCCTGTGACATCCATCGTCTTCCAACTGCAGATGACACTACTATGTGGCACCCTGCGGTAGGTCTCGCTGCTGGCGTAGGCTCAGCAAGAAACCTCTCTATGAGAAGGGCTCTCTCCAGTACTCCTGCCTATGTCGGAATGCTAAGGGAGATCATTGATGCCCTGATCTCATGCCTCAGTCCCTGCTCGAAGGTTCGGGCCTGGAAGAATGGTTCTGGTACCATGTCCGTCGAATAGCGCGAGAGATCAGTAAATCTCGCCGAATACTGGGTGACCGTCATGCTGCCCATCCGCAGCTGTAGAATCTTCTGGATGCGAACCGCAAGGAGGGTGGTTGGGACGAACTCCGAGCGAAAGAGGCTCTCAAAGTCCGTCCAGAGGAATGATTCCTTGTCGTTCACTTGATGCATTAAGCTCCACCATCTTCCGGCTCCCGCGTTTAGGAGGCTCGCTGCGCGGATCACCATGAGGTCATATGGAATCCCCACTAACCTAAAAACTAGAACAACTGCTTCCATCCAATCCTCGGCTGCCTGAGGGTCCGTCTCCCCGTGGAACCTGGGCGGTCATTGATGCTGAAACTCATGCAGTGCACTAAGGCGACGTGCACTCTCAGTGGCTGGGGCTGGTGGCATCGGTGGATCGGTGGGTAGTGGTACCTCCGGTGCCTCCGCTGAAAAAGGGCCCTGCACCGATGCCTCGTCGCTCGATGGGCTGTTGGCTGGCACAAAACTTGGAACCCTAGCCGGCTGCCATCGTGGGGCCATCCTGAAAGGAAACAGGTGCGCCATGGTCAAACAATATACCTGGTGAGCTGACACAATGTAATCAAAAATAAAACTTTCGAAAAACACAGGCAATCAATATTTTCATGCATTGAGTCAGAAATCAGAAGTTAGGGTCCTGGTGTACGGATACGTCGGCCGTCGCGCCAACACTGAATTCCCTGGATTGATAACCACACTCAATACCCTTAAAAATATTGCTTCGCAAAGAAGAAAGATCAGATTTTGGAGTTCTGCAGTAGAACCAAACTCCTCTGATACCGATTTTTCATGACCCTCCCTCAGGACCCGTGCCGTGACTACCCCAAGCCTGCCTCCCATAGGCCAGGGGATGGAGACTAGCACGAAGGCGTAAATCCCGAAAAAAGGGGAAGACATTGCCTTTATAAAGTAAACAAACACCATAGAGTAAGCAAGAAGAAGTAAACACTAAGTAAAACAGGGTACAAAAGTAGTACGTAAAAGTATGTGGGCTAGAATACAAAGCCAAACTGAAAGTAAAGTACAACTGGAAAGAAAGTACAGCAACTGAATGTAAAGCAAAAACATCGAGCCGTCCACTGGAAGTACCACCTGAAGGGTGGGTACAGATAGCCTCCTCAGCTCCTCGGGTCCAGCCGTCCGCTCCGAGTATGTCCCGCCCAGTGGTCCACCTCTAGGTACCAACATGCTCCACAAGCTTCAACCACAATCAGCACTTTCCATCATCTGCAACCAACACAACGTAGTGCGGGCATAGCCTGTGCAGAGGTGAGTATACGCTACTCAGTAAGAACCCCGAGACCCTCAAAGGTCTCCCAAATTCCAAAATGTATAATCCACAAAGGAACGATACAATCAAGAAGTAACATCCAACACTACTTACGTATATGCCCATACATATACCTAAGTCATCAATTCTCGTTCGGCTCCAGCATCCATGCCCATGTTCGATTACGTCCACATAGGATTACAACCCAATCCACACAGGATAACACAACTCAATCCACATAGGAAAGCAATTAAATCATATCAAAGATATTTATTGAAGTCAATACTCAGCTCACACATGAGTACTTATTTGTAAGGTGATAAAGATGATCAGATATAGCTACTGATTCGTCTATGTTGGGACCCACGTAGGATACTAATCCAGCTAAAATGTCAGACCCACATAGAATATAGACCAGCTACTCTGCCAGACCGACGTTGGATAGCAAGAATAGAGTCAAACACTGCCAGACCCACGTAGGATACAAGAACAGTAGTCATCGCCATCGAACCCATGGAGGATTTCAGTACGGTCTTCATCGCTGCCGAACCGATGTAGGATTTCAGTGCAGTCTTCATCACCATCGAACACATAGTGGATTTCAGTATGGTCTTCATCACTTCCGAACCCACATCGGATTTCAGTGTAGTCTTCATCATCACAGTCAGGTATAGGGTTCCCACACACAACATGCTCGATTACGGGAGTGTCCTCTCCATGAGCCAAGGGGGGTCGATACATCAACTGACACTTAGTCCAGAGTTGATGTTTCTCAATGTTTCTTCTTGACAAGAGGAACTCAACATGACAGACGACGCGTCAATCGGATGCCCGGTCTGAGAGTTATTGGCTTTGTTCGTTCTAGGGGCCCGGTTGGTTTTTAAGTCAAAACCAGCCCGACCATACTCCAACTATGTCCAAACCTCAAAAGGCATAATCCAAAAGGTCCTTCTCACTATGAGGAATCCAAAAAAGTCGATGGCACGTCAATCGGACGTCCGGAGCTCATGATTATAAGCATTTCCGCACCGAGGCCCCGGTTGGTTTCGTGTTCAAACCAACCCGGCCATACCCAAAGTTCTACGAACCCTTGAGTGTCATATATCGAAACTACAGACTCGATCCAAGGATCGCATCAAAGCTAACGGTGCATCGATCGGAGGTCTGTAGCCCAAGATATGGGCAAAAGAACGTACATGTCCATTTTTAGGGGGTTTTGGGCCCAGAACGACCCGGCCCAAGACCCGCTGGGTCGGCCCGAACCGGGTCTGGGTATGGCCCATTAGGTCACGTCCTGGCCCGGTGGGCATGGCCCGGCCCGGCATGGGCGGCCTGCGTGGCCAACTCGGCCACGCTGAGCTGAGAGGACGGGGGGGGGGGGGGGGGGGGGGGGCGTTGCCCCCTAGTTTCAGAAACTGCGGCCCTCATGTGGGGGGCTGCTGCTTTGGCCATCCAATGGTTACAAACCCTGGTATCCCCCTGAACGGCCGGACCGGTACGGCCGGATGGTGTTTCCGATGCGGGACCGCCGCGGTCCCGCACTCCGAGGTGCCGGCGGCCGGCGGTTCCGGCCGCCCCGCCTTGCACCGCCACGGCTTTCAGCGGTGGCTTTGTCCGACCTGCGCAGCGTGACGACGTCGTGCCCCTTCTACGCAGCCCCGCTCCAACCGAGGTGTCTTCATGGTTCTCCGGCACGACGTGACGGCGCCGCGCCCCTTCGCTGCTGCCCGACTCCGCTCGTGGGTTCGTTCGGCCTCAACGGCGCTGTGCGACGGCGTTGCGTATCTTTGACTCATTTCTCCATGATTCTGCGCGGTGCCGTTGCACCGCGCCGCCTTCTTTCGAACCACAAAAACACAACAACAAAAGGGGGAGGAGAGTCGGTTGTGTTCGTGTGGTCTGACCTCCTCCCAATAAGTTGATATCAAGTGGCCAAAAAAACGAAGAACGGCAAAGGATATTTCACAAAAAAAATTAATTAACCCCTACCTCGATAACGAGTTGATGTTCGAAGAGTGTCACGGAAAGAGGTGTCGTGGGGTGAGTCTCCGTAAATGTTGACAGAGGTTGTCCAAGGTGGAACAACGTCTCCATTCCTTTGACGCTAGAAAAACAACGAAGGATGGCGCGTCGTCGTTCTTTGGAAAAGGGCATGACAACGTTCTTCGTCGTGGTAGAAACGTTCTTCGCCGGGAAGCTGATGTTCTTCAAAAATGTGAAGAACGCTCCCTCCCTCAACACAATGAAGTCCCCCAATAAAATAAGGCTTTAACATTATTTTATATCCTTTTCCAAAACTTTTTAAAATTTGAACATTCAAAATTAAGTTCACTCATTTAATTAAACTTAACATGTCAATATTAAATGAGGTGATAAGATTGAAATATTAAATGGGGGGGGTGGGGGTTTGAGGAGTTAGGAATGTGAGGGTTTGGGCTCATGTGGGCCCCACCCCATCTTTATCCTCTCATGGTTGGTTAACAACTTGTGGGCCCCACCCTCAAATTCTTTACTTAGGATATAACTACCGAGAGGAAAATAAATAAAATTGTAATATAAATTTATTTATTCCTCACTAAAACCACAATTTTAACAACTCCTCCCGAGCATACGCATCTTCCGAAAAGGTGCTCCTAAGAAATTACCGGCGCTGCGGTTTCATCGGTGCCCTCAGATTTAAATTCTGAGCACCGGTTCAAAAGTTAGGAAAACCCGCTCGTTCGTTCACTGAATGTACCAAGCTAAACTTTGGAAATTGATTCTGGGCACACCGAGCCTCAAAATCAGGTGCCGTCAGAAACTGCATTCATGTAAAATCACAAAGAAAATTAAGAAAAAAATTCCCTTGAATTTTATAGGTCTTTACAGAATAGAATGGTATCATGAGTTTAAATATGAGAAATTTCATATTTAATAGATATATCCTTCATGTTTACAAATTTATTTTAAATGATGTATTATTTGAGATTAATTATGATAATATTCAAGACGTCTTGTTTGAGAGTCCTTGATCATGAATTCCTATAATTATGCATTATATTAACAAATAATTTGGCTTTCAATATCCATTCGGTTAATTTGTTGATATCTTATTGGGATAATCATTAAAATCTTATAGTTTATTTAATGGAATGTGTTTTGATTATCCACTCTTCCATGTTAATTATGCCATAATTATTCATGATATATTTTGTGGTATATAACCATTACTAGAAATTTGTGCAAAACCATTTTTTTCATGTCTCATTATAGGAACAAACTCATTATAAATGATATCTTGGTTTTAATAGTGCTTCTGGAGGACTAATTTTTATAATTGAAACTTAATATGAGAATAATATATGTATATTATTTACCAAGGCTTCTAAATAGATCAATCGAGTATGCTGTGATCCAATATATATTGTACCAATAATATAACATCAGTTTTTGGTTACTAGGGATAGGGCGTGATATTTTTATAGAGAGATATGGTGACCTGGGCGAGTACACCATGGTATGCTATTTTGGGTTTATGGAACACATGATGGGTGTTTCTACTAATGGAAACCTAAGTCACTCTTGTGGATTCCTTACTAACAAGATGAACATTCTCAAAGTGTGTTTGATTTCTTTTAATAATCATTGGATGATATTTACACCATGATTTTTTAATTATTTTATTTTAATACTATTCATTGGATGTAAAATAAAAAAACCCCATACGGATGTCCATGAATACTCTATATGTTGTAATTATGAAAAATCAATATAGGGAGGTCTTTAATTTTCATTATGGGGAGATTTTAAATACTAATTATAGGGATGTCATTATATTGTCCCATGGAAAGGTTAAAAAAACTCCCTTATATAAGGTAATTGACACTACAATTGTAGCTTAAATGGATTTAGATTATTTTTTATTCTACTGATAAAGAGGATGTAATTCCTACCATATAATACTTTTCAATGGTTTTGGGGTCTTATTTTTAAGAATTATCAATCCTTTGAGAAATCGAGTTCTCACCTTCTAGGAATTTTTTAAATGGGATTGGAGAATTTCCTTGAGTTTTTTCAGCATTATGGTACATTTCCAAGATATTTATACTTTGTACCAGTGCTTATGAGGCCCATATGTCATTATTTGTATATTGGGGTGAATGACCCCACATAATTGTATGCTTTGAATGCTCAATGATAAATTCTTATAGAACCATATAAACATGAAAATAGATGTATAACCGATCGAGGTCATGGATATTAGGATAAATATTTTTAAATTTTTTAGTCGTTATTAATTATTTCAGATCATTTCATGTTAACATATCATAAAAATGTGTATCATGTAGGGTACAATGTTCATGGTTCCCTAATTAATTATTTTCTCATGACATTCTTAGGATGACATTTCACTTGTGTACTAGACCTGAAACGAATATTGATACCCTATGAACTAGTATTTAAATTGAAAGGTATTAGTAAGATGCACCACATTATAAAAAATATAATTATATATAATATAACTAATTTAATAGAATTTATTTATTAATTTATCGTAAAAAAATTAGTCAGTGATTATTAAACATTGTTAGGGAATCAGAAAATATATTTTCATCAAAAATCATTTTTATTTAATTGTGTATGGAAATAATTATATGTTTATACAAAAAATAGAAAATTTATTTATTAATTTAATATCATTTTGGAATCAAACATTTGAATATTACATTATGTTTAATATTTTATTTTATTTTTAAATTATTTATTCTATGTAAATTGTTAAAAATAATGTTTTTTAGAAAAATGTGATTTTATTAATAAATTATGTATAATAAAACACCCATTATGTTTGTAATATTTATTTAACATAACATTATAATCATTTAGTTATAAATATTATAATTAATTTTATAGTAATATAAATTTTACATTTCATTTCTCTAAGAACAATTATATGTATTGGAACACATTTTACTAAAAATTAAATTACACTGTGTTCTACACATTTATATTAAAAATGATTGTTTTCCACATGAAGAAATTGTATCTTAAAAAATGGATTCCATATTCAGATATTGAAGGTAACTATTTTTAAATATTATCCTCTAATGTTTTTCATTAATGAGAGTAATCATGTTTAAGAAGGTGTGGCAACATTATGTTCATAACGAGTTTTATAGAGTCAAAATTATGGGATATGACCTTAACATAACCATAAAACATGAATTTAATATATTTTATTTATGTAGATAAAATATAATCATTCAATACTTGATTTTATGGAATTTTTTTTGTTATTTTTCACTTATAGTGACTTTTATGTATTTTTATAATGAATAATAAAAAAATATATCTCTCATTTGATTAATAATTATAATATTTCACATAGGAATAAAAAGTGGTCAATGTCAGTTACAAGTATGTATTATTAAACTTTATAAAATATTTTTATTAATGAAATTTATATTTAATATTCATTGGTAGTATATTTCCCATAAATTCTTATACAATTCCAACATGTTGGTTTTAGTAAATGTAAAAATCTATGACTAAAAATTTATAACTACAATAAAATTAAAATGTTTTAGATAAAAAATCATTTTCTTAGAATTTTAGTTCTATAATAATTAATATTTTGTGGTTTATCAGTATATATTCTGTGTATATATATTTATACCTAACATTAATATGAATATAATAAAACTTCCAAAAAATAACTTTATTGATATTTTTTGATTTATAATATTCGGTTAAATGATTTAATGAAAATATTAAATTGAAAATGTGGATAGTAAATGGTCCAAAAATTCATCATATTATCATTTGTGTGATATTTTTTATATATAAGTTAATTTATAACCTCTTTCTATTGTATAACATTCTACTGTTGTTATGGATACAATTGTATAACTATTTTGTTAGAATGAAATATAAGGAAATAAATTCCCTATAATCTTACCCATATTATATATGTATGTATATAATTAATTTCAAACACCTTAGATAATATCATTGAAATCTCTACCACTTTCATTTTATTTCATATGAAAATGTATTAATTATATTTAAATATTTGTAGTAATTCCATATGTGTCCTTTTGTTTACTCTAAAAATTAAAAAAACTATATTATAATATCTAATAAATTGATTTGTAACTTTATAAAACAATTATGTATTTTTCTAATACAATGTTATATATTTTTCTAAGGTTATATACATATAAAAATATCAGGTCCAGGGTCCCAGATGATAGATAAATGAAGATCTCTCAAATTGAAGGTAATCATTTTAACCAATTTCATTCATTTAATATATTATTTAAACATCATTATATTATATTCTAGAAATAAATATATAATAAAATAATTATCTCAAATATAACAAAACTTTTTTCTATTTATATGACAACATGTATCCCTCACATTTCCATCACGTGGGAAAAAAAGTATCAGTCGTGCATATGTTTGGATTACCCCATCCAAATATCAATTTAATTAATTTCCATATCCATAACACATGGTTAGGTATTATGATGGATTAAATATTTATATATTATATTTATTGAATAATTTTATATCTACATTCATACAATTTAATTCATTCAAAAATAGTAATGTTGCTCATGTGTTCGTATGGGCTAAAACATACAGTATGTGATATGCTTCATTCAACATTTCTGAATTATACTGATGGTAGTAATGATATAACTAATAAATATATATTATTTATATGGAGTAATATTTATAATATAATATTGATGTAAATTTTACCGTTATATTTTTCTACCCATCTGAAAGGAAAAAGATGAACCATGTTCACATAAGGACTACCATCTCCATATAGTGATGTAAATATCACAACTCGATATAGATTGTTATAATAGTATATATAATGATTAAATACGATAAATATGAGACAATTACGCATTTTTTTATTTTTAAACTATGATCATAGTTCAAGGGAACAAACACATGTATCAAAACACGCATAAGAAGCATCTATCACATGAAACACCATTTTCAATAAGGACTTGTTAATTAATGGGTGATAATATGTTTTATATAAATCATATATTGTATACTATGTTTATATATGCTACTTTAATAGACATATAGTATATATATAATACAGGAGGATTTAACCGATATAAAGTATGATGTTATAGGAGTTTAGGGTTCTTTGTATCAATATTGTTTTATTGGGACATTTTTGATGTTATCCACAAATTTTTTAAGTAGTTTATATAATTATCCATTGAGAATGTAAATAATAAGTACATATTTATCAGTAGCATTAAATTTTACAATTAAAATTAATTCATTCGTTAATTTTTATATGTTTATCATTAATGTTAATTGTTTTATCATCTCAAAATTTCTTCTTTGGTTTAAATATTATCTTACAGACTTATATTATTTTATAGGGTTAACCTAATGAAACATTGATATTTTATACCATTAATTAAAAAATTATAATTTTATTTTTTGTTTCAATTGATCTTATATCATTCATGGGGTTATGATAGAAAATATATCAAAGCAAAAAGAGGTTTATGTAATAATATATCTTTTTGTCGGGATTTTCTATGATAAATTTCCATTGAGGAAAATTAATTAAATCTTATCCATTAATCCCCATATATTTTCATATAATAAATTAATTTTTGGATTATTTAAGGTAATTTATTTACAAAATATTTATTTATTTAAAATGTTCCTTTTCATAAATTTTCTATTTAGTTTAATGGTTTTAAAAAACCTTATAACCAAATGTTTCAAAAAAATTAATTTCATATTTTTTACATAATTGTGATTATAATTTTTTATTTTAACATATATGATTTGATTGTATTTAATTTATATCAGGACTAATATCTTTAGTGAATTTTAATTTATTATTTAACTTTTTTATTTTAAAATTAGTTTTTCTTCTCAATAGTCATACAATTTTTAGTTCGAATGTTATCAAAATACTTTTCTATTTTCTCATGATTTTAAGTATATCATAAATTTTTTTAAGACCATTTAGATCAATGAAACAAATCATATATGGATTTTTATTCTTCCCCAAGGATTTTATATTATGATACAATCGACTTTTTATCTATGTATGGAAAATGAGGACAATGATATAGGGAAGATTATTTCCATACAATGTATATCACATTGGTTAGTTAAGTTTTGATCAAACAATTACGTATAATTTTAATTTTTCATTGTTAATTCAATGAATGATTGATAAAATATTTTTTTATCCATTTCCTTTCCAAGGGTTACTAAATAATTATATAATTCAATCATTTTGATTTTGTGGAAAATGTATATATTGTTCTAATATGTAATGTGGTGGACCTGAATATTTCATCCTAATATGAAATTTAGTAATGATGGACATGCCTTGAGATAATAATTACAATAATGAGGAGTGAACCTAGTTTACTTAGAAAATATATCAAATATAATTGTATTGGGAGTGAATGGTGACTAAGGAATTATTGGATTATGGCGTGAAACACTTAAATTGTGATATTCATGATACATAGACCTTCTTAAAAAATTGGGTTTTATGCTTTTGTGAATACCATGATCATATGTTTTAGGATTTCATTATGTTCTCCTGGACATTTATTAGTTATTTATGATTTAAAAAATTATGTCTACTGTCTTTTGTTATGACAAAAAATGTTGCAATGAATAATTATTTATGATATTTGACTAATTTGGTATCCATATCCTATCGTATTATCATGGTCTCATTAAAATATTATAATGCTTCCTTAATATCATTGAATGATAACATCTATATATATACACGTAATTATAAATTGAGGACACCCATTGTAATGTTTCCATTACCTATCTTTAAGCTATATAAATTATTTAGGGTATGTATAAGAAGTGTGTTATGGGACATGATATTTGGAAGAGGTTTTAAGAATTATTCAATGAATAAGATGAATATTAATATAGTATCTACTTTAATAAAATTATGTTAATTGAGAGTCCAATAATATTAAATTTTATGAATATTATTCTAAATTGATTGAATATTAATATAGGTTAATATGGGGTATTTATAAAAAATATTGGGACCATTATTCCCACAACAACCCTCGATTATTCAATATAAGAGGATTAGGGGAGAGAATATAAATGGAGAGATTATAAGATGAGAATCTAACTAAAAATGCATAATTGAATTTTATTTCTGAATATATTTTAATAATTTCATATGGTATAGATAGAAATAATAAATAGAATTTTTTTATGAAATAGGGAACCTATTTAATAAAACATGAAAATGAATACAATTATAAAAATTACTAGAATATATAATTTTTTCATTACGAAAATAGTATAAATATATAAGTCATGTGATTTTTTAATACCATCTATGTAATGGAATGGTTTGATATTTGTTCCATGATTTTATGTGTCCTCTTACAATTTTAATGTACTCAAACATCATTTAGAAATGGGACCACCTAAAATCTGGAATCATTCCCTCGAACCACCAGAGACATCATATGAGGTAATATACACAAGTGTGATGCTCTTCCTTCACTGATTGCCTTAATAAAAGTATCTTCAATGTCATCATACCAAATTGGTGTAAACCTTGATGGAAAAATTCATGGATTCCCTTGAAAATGAGTATCCTTATAGGGAATAAAATAGAGCAATCAATCTTGGCTCAAGGGTGGATTTGTTTACCATCCCCTTTTTGGGCAATGTAAGAATCCATACTAGAGTAAGCACAAATTAATTCATTCTGGTTGTAATAACACTCCCAAAAATATATTTCATACCCCTTAATAGACTATATATAATATCTAATTTTAATATATGGGGGTTTTCATTGACAATGGGACATAGTATTAATGGGAGGGAACGATCTTTGTGAAACATCCGCATGTAATCTATATAAAATTCTAGTTTCACCCTCCCATATAAATCAAATGATCCTTCGTTATCTCTTTTTTTCCCCAAAAAAATAACTACACTAATGATCTATGTGATATGTATTGATCAGTTCTCTATCATTTATAAAATTATTCATTTTAATTCTCTTTGAGGTATGCACCCCAAAAAACATATTTTATTCACAATAAAGGGATATATTCCTAAGGAGTTATCCCATGTAAAACTCATGTTTTTTTGAACCATTAAATTATAAGATTTTTCCATATTTCATGAAACATATATTACCACAACAGGATGCTAAATATTGAAAATAAATATTAACATGACATTAAACAACATAACAATGTACCCACCACATATTGTTAAAAACATGATATTCTATTTTCATATGACCATAAAGTATGTAATTAAAAAAATACATGGACATGGACTCTTATTTCAATGGTATACATTAGAATCCCTTATGTCATTTAAACCCAACATCATAGATATTATCACACCCACTCTTGGAGGGTTATATAATATTTGGGTGAAAACCATATTAGCCTCACATAATCTATATTCTTGATGATCCCCCACTTAACAACAGATATCCATATTCTCTATGGGTCTCATAAAATTATTTTAATTTATCCGTATTCATGGAGATAAATGTATTCATTGGTACTTATTCATATTGAGTATGATATATCATCGTTTGGATATATTATATTTATTTTCTACTTGAAGGGGTTTCTAAGGAGAAGGCCCGACACAAACACTATCTATACAGTTTTCACCTATTAATTCTTAACTCACATTGTTAAAAGAAATTGATTGGTAGATATAACATAATTTAAAATTATTGTAGTTTCCCATTATTTGTTTCTAAACAATATGGGTTTTAATTAGTTTTACAAGGATATGTATGAATCTACTTCATGGTCCCATTCGTGATATTGTAAACAACAACCACATTCACAAATATTGATAAACTATAGATAACTTGTACGTAAGTATTTATAAAATGGTGAACTATATAATAACATAAACCCATTATAAAAAGATAAATTTGGTGAAATATTAATACATTTTTCCGATTTCATCGATGGATAACCGCTAATACGTTAAAATGTTCAAATCTATCGGATACGATTGATATGTAGTGACATTCACATATATTTTTTATTGACTAATTTATATCATTTGTGTAACCATCCCCATATCAGTATTTTTAAAAAATTCATGATGATAGACTAAATATATAATTTAGTTTTTTCTGTGAAATAATTACACAAAATAGTTTTTTATGTGATCTATCTCTCATCCTCTTGACCAATGTGAATTTATATGTTTTATTACAAAGAACCCATAATGATCAACATCATGTGAAAATTCATTCTATATCATATTATTGAAGTTGGATCCATATGGTGTTTTTATTTTTATGAATGAAATATGAAGGATGTAACACCAAAAAATGATAAACAGTTATAAGACTAAATGACACAACTTATGTCAAGAATGTGCACAATTATTTTCGAAAGAAGACTTGGTTAGAACTCCATTATTAGGCATTCTTGGCCGAGCGTACTGATCAGGATGAGTTATCATCATGTATACTTCTGAGGGTGTGTGTGATTGAGGCCAAATGACACTAGAAAGAACATTTATTGGCCTTTGGAGAAACTCATTAGTCGAATAACCCATTCAAGCAGGTGGGAGGGCCCCAAGAAGGGGACCACGTGTCTGCGGGACAACTAATGGTACATGTCAGGTGAAGACCTAATGATCGTGATATAGAGGGGAGTATGTGTTTTGAGAGGGGACCAATTGTTACATTTGGTATCATAGGAGGAACCTAACCTAACGTGTGGTGGAACTACCTGTATTGAGAGTTATGTTTCAAAATGAGGTCATTGGGCCTTAAATGGGTTTTTTTGTAACACCTCATAATGATAATGGGTTAAAATAATAAATTATATTACTTATATCATTAAGGTTCCCCTTTCTCTTCAAGAGCCCACTTGGTTAGAAATCCATAGTAAATCATTATTTTCCTAGGGTAGTTATTTGGATGCGTGACATTTTCAGGATGTTTTCCAAAGTGTGTGTGAGTGAGGAAAAAGAAAACTTGAATGAATTTTTTTTGGCCTATGGGGACATTACATAGTTGGATCACCCATTTGGGCTTGTGGGTAGGCCTCATAAAATGGACCACATTTCTGTGGGACATCAGGTGGGAACTGACAATCCAAAACATGCCAACCATGTTAAGGTGAGGATTCTGCACCTTTAGAGGGTCCTAGTTGATACATATAATTGTTACACCCATACCTGAGATACTCTATTATTTTATTATTTTATTAATCTTTGATCCTTCTTTGTGAGGGTTGGGTTGAGACCCAAATGAAAATTTTCAATTTCTGACATCTTTGTGAAATTTGGCTTAAGCATGGGCACCACATGGTTAGTAGAAAATGTGCAGATTAACCCCAGAACCCATGTGTCCATTTCTGGAGTAATGATATAGATGGGTGACCTTCAGCAATGATTCATCGAGTGTTTGAGAGTGAGGAATAATGCCACTAGAAAGAACATGTGTTCAAAAGTGGGGATGTTTATTAGTTAGATGACACTTTTGGGCACGTGGGTGGGCCATAGGAGGGGGAACACTTTTTTTTGTGTGGAAACTAGTGGTACCTAGAGGCCCATGACCAACCAACCTTGTTAATGTGGGGAGTTTATGCTATATGTGGGTCCTAGTTTTTACACTTATTTTTCACACTCATACCAAAGACACTATTTTATTATATTATATTATTGGTCTTTAGTCCTTCTATGCGTTGTTTGGATTGATAACTCGTTGAATATTTTTAATTTATGATATTTGGGTGAAATTTTTCCTGATCACAGGCACTACATAGTTAGTATAATCCATGCGGATCTGCTCTGGAAGCCATGTGTCCATCTCTGAAGTAGTGATATAGATGGGTGACCTTTTGGGAAGATTCCCCATGTATGTGACAGTGAGGAAAAACCACACTAGAATGAACATGTGTTGGCATGTGGGGATATCCATTAGTCGGATGACCAGTTTGGGCAGGTGGGTGTTCCCCATGAAGGGGCCATCTTTTTTGCAGGGCAATAGTGGTAGATTTAAGGCAAGGACTGACCATCCATGTTAATGTTGGGAGTATGTGCTATATGTGGGGACTTTTTGTTAAACATAATTGTCAAACCCTGACCTCAGATACTCTTCTATTTTTTTTATTTTTAATGTTATTAGGTCTTTCTAGGCATGGTTTGGGTTGTGATTCAGTAAAAGAAATTTAATTTTTCAAGATTGGGTTAAATTTATCCTTATCATGGGCACTGAATGGTTGGTATAAACCATGAAGATAAGCCCAGGTTCTTGTGTGCATGTTTCTATAAAAAGATAGAAGCTATTTTCTGGTTTTCAATTGGTTGTGCATACCGTGTTTCCTGGTTGTGTGGAATATAAAGGTTTTTTTTCTAGAAGCTGCCACACATTTTACGCATGGTCTGACAAAAATTGTACGACGATCGCATGGTTCTTCCTCTATTGGGTAGTGTCTACAACACGGTTAAAGGACTATTTGTTAAGCTATGAATCCAACCCATGTGATATTCCCACAAATTTTATTATTTGAAATCCCTATTCTATAATTAACCCATTTTATCAAAGATTTTTCCCCTCCCTCTTTGTCAAAATTGATTCTCAAAGGGGTCCCATAACACCTCTTCTATGGTTCCTCCTTCCCAATGAATGTCTCTCCTTCGATTAGAAGGTACTATTTTGGGGATTCAATGTTGTTATTATCCTCTATATCCACTACTTTATCTATCTTTATTTTGAATTTTTCTTTTCATCCAATGTCTAAAATGTAGTGCTAGAGTTGGATACATTGGTTTTGTTTTCCTGAGGTCTAGGGTTGGCAGATCATCTATGGGGATATCTTATCCCTTCCCATGATGTTCTATTCCATTCCCACACCAGAAAGGTAGGTGTTTCCATCTTTTTAATTTTTGTAACAACCCATTGATAATTTCATGTTTCCAATTCATTTTTAAATATGTTTCACACCTCTATAATTCTTATGGATAGATATTTGTGGTGATTTCTTATTGAAATATTTTACTAAAATTAGGTTCTAAATTATTTTATTGTATTATTCATCTGTTCATGGAACATAGGGTATTTTTTGTTATACCTTTTGTTATTTTAAAATGGAGATGGGGGGTTTTTGAGAAACGTTTTGCCTTATTCTTTTTAGTGTAGATTGTTGGTTTATGAATTTCATTTTCTGGGTATAGTTTGGTAATTTATAGCTTGATTGTTGTATTAAAATGTTCTAGAAAGCATATCAAAACATATAAATGGATTTTATATATATTCCCAAAATTGTATAGTATTGTTTGATTAACAATGGATGAATCTAAAAAGGGTTTTGGATATTTTTTCGAAGCATGGAATGTGTTAGTAGATGTTAGAACATCCATGGGTGCACAACGTGCACACATGATTGTTCCCACAAATGAAGATGGCACATTAAAATAGTTTATTCCATGAACCTTGGATTATTAAATGAGTAATTTGTTTATTAATAATTTCGGATCCCTATAGTGTTTTCTAAAAGTGGTTTAAGATTAAATCGTAAAAGATTCTCCTATTCTGCATGTAATGTAAGAGTGTGTATTTCTCCAAGTTTTGTTAAACCTTTATTGAAAACATATTAAAAATTGGGAACCTAAGGGAACATTTGGATCATTAAATATAATTTTGTAGTTCAGTGTTATTATAGAAATATATTGTAAACTTTTTTTGATTGCATGTTGTGATGTAAATCTAATGTCTTGTTTTTCAATTTTAATGTTTTAATGAAAAGATTAAAGGCTACGTTATGTGACGACTTAATTGGAAACTTAAATAATGTGTAACATATGTATATATGTATATATGTATATATATATATATGGGGAACCACTATAAGATGTATTTCCCTTTATTGGGTAATCGTATAGTTGTATCTATGATTGGGTAGGAAAGTACAGTGACAACAGGAAAGAAGAGTCACATGTGCAAGGGCCTCTTACATACTAAGTGTACCTTCAACATTGGTTCATGGGAATATTTTAGAATATTGAGTGATTTTTTACTAGTCTCTAATAGAAGGTAGGTACTCTCTGGATTAATTAGATACCACTTCGGTTATGCCAGTCAATTGGTTAGTTGAGGGTGGCCAGTAGGATATAGACACAAGGGATTAACTATATGATGAATGGTGCTTCTGAACAGAGTAAATCTAGGGGTCTATATAGGGTTTTTTAAGATCGCACGTGGTTACAATATATATTTTCTTTCTTACTTTATGTTTCATTTAGTTTTAAATTTTCCTTTTTTAATTTTGTCTCATCATAGCCCCATATCTCTTTATTCGGAGGTTTTGATTTTGATATTGTATCAGTGTTATTAAAATAATGGTGGAGTGTGTGATGTTTTATAAAAAAGAGGAAAATGTATTCACTTTTTTAAGATGTGAGAATCCTATTTTTATAAATGTATTTCAATGTGGTGTTAATGTAAATTTTTTGGGATAGGAATGTGGTGGATTCCTTGGTTTTTCCCATTGATATATGAAGCTCACACCCTTCGTACATCAATCATTTTTTGTAGACCTGAGCCATTTCTGTGGAATAATATGTGTTTTTTGGACTTATTTTGGATTCTCACTATTGTAGATAGTTATTTAGTAGATGGTGGTGACCTTATGATCACATAGAGAGCAGGTTGGTCGTAGAATAGTTTGGTCTTGTTTTAGTTTCAATTTTCTATTTCAGCAAGTGTATTTATGTATAAAGATCAATTTGTGTATTTTTATTTGATCAATTATTATTTTCTAATTCTTTTCTAGATATATTTATTGATCCTGGTTTTGGTATAAAATCTTCCCACGTTTATTCTTTGGATGCCTGAAACTAGTTTCCAGCCCATGGGGATCGGGAATGACCATTAAGCCTTGTCGTGGACAGGGTTGTGTGTCGGTTCAGAAGAAACCCGCAGAAGGTTCAGAAAAAATATGGTATTGAATGGTGGCTCTTTGTTATTTGGTGTGTTAAGTATTCGGAGAGTCGGATTTATGGGCATCAGGAGGTTGGTTTTGGGTCGGTGTCTGATCACCACCTCTCCTGTTGAGACATATTTTTCCATGGGTAGTATGGGATTTGAGTCTTTTCCCATTATTGTGTGTTCAGGATAGAAACTAGAGGTGAGATGTTTTCATGTTGTGATGTCCCCTACGTAGGGACCCATGTGATGTCCATGTTCTCAGCTCAATGTCCTCTTAGTGTTATTCCTTAATTGGGTCATGTACAATTAACATGTCTCCAGGTTTTTCATAGACTCGTCTTCCTCATTTTTGTATTTTATTTTATGTTTTTATTTGTATTGGTTCTGATTGTAGAATATGTTTTTTAGAAAATTATTTTTTTAAATGGAAGTGAATTTTTTCAAATGGTTTTAAATTGGTAGTGTGGCTTTTAAAATTCAATGATCTATGGTTTTAAAATGGGGTGATGGTTTATATTTTCTACATAAATGGCTTAGGTGCGGCCCTTATTGTTCCTTGAACACATTTACATTTGTGTGGGTATGCATGGAAGGTGTGTGTCTGCACATGTGGATGGAATTTTATGGACACAGATGTGAATTTTTTTTAAGATTCCATGGGTGAGTTTCTGATATTTCATGGTTTTGGTAATTTTCCTTTCATTAAGGGGTGAGGTTTGTTTTTGAAAATTGCATTTTTTGTTTCTAAATTCACTTTGAAATGAGTTTTTCTTTAAATTTAAATGAAAATAGTGGTTTCTAAAACGGATTTTTTTATTGTGTTTATATTTTTTTGACTTATGATGTTGTTTTTTGGGCTCATTGTGTTTATTTTGATTTCATTTTGGTTTAATGTCAGATTTGGATTTCTGCTTATGTGTTGTTACCAATGTTCTACAGTGAAATGGACCCAAATTTTCTAATGATTCATGTCCATTTTTTTCTTCTCAAGTGTAGCGTGTTCATCATGGGGATAAAATTATGCTAGAGGTAATTTTATTTCTTGAAGAATTCAATCATGTATTTAAGATGTTGTGAACTCCGAAATCCGTCAGAGTTCGTACAATTCTCGGATTTTTTGATGGTCCAAATTTGGATGAGTTGGAGGTGTTTTCCCTTTCATTAAAGCAAGTTGGGATGATGTGGGATGTTTTTATTTTTATTTTAATCTACTGATTTACACCAGCGTAGGTAAATATGAAGAAAAGGGAATTACTAATGAGTAGTCAACAAGGCTAGGGAAAGGTCAAGGCTTGTGTAGAAAATTTCATAGAGATGAATTCCCTTTCCCAGGAGGTGGTGTTGCAGGATCTGAAAAGGTATTCATTTTTCCATAGGGGTATTCATTCAGAGTATAAGGAACATGTCACATTTTCTAAGGGCCTTATTTTAGAGAATTTGGTGGATGTTGATATCTTAGATCAGTTGGTGATGGAGTGTCGGATGTTGGTGATCTGGTGTCTCTCATTGTTTGTGATGGTTCCCCATATGCTGAGAAAACAATTCTGGAGGAGCCTGTCCCTAAGGAGTCATCTTATTTTGTTTGAGCATCCAGTTCATTAGAAGATTAATGTGTGTGAAACCAATGTAAATGGTTCGAGAATTTGAGGTAGTCATGTTGCATCTCTCAGAAGACATTCCATCATTATAGCGACTTGGGTTCTATGGATATGTTTTATAAGACGTGTTTGTAAAGCTCTTTATTTTCCATGTAATTTTTTTAAATATATTGAATTATTAGAAGTCTTCCAAAATTGATGGTGTGTGATTCCGAGGCGCGGTGTGCCCAAAATTAATGTTAGATCTATTTTAAGGTATATTCAAGAAATGTGCGAGCGGCTTTTTCTAACTCTTGAACCAGTTCTTAGATTAATAATTTGAGGGAACCATTGAATCTGTATCACCATGATTCGAATAAGGGAGTTTTCATTTATAATACAGTAGTTATGGAGGAAATTTTAGATTTTGGGACATAAAAGAATAATAATAAAACTTTTTTATTTTATTTATTCTAATCATTTCCTCAAATAGACAAGCGGAATCGTGGGAATAATGACTTGTCATTCCATTAAATGGTTTGAACATTCAAATCTGATGTAACAACATCATTATAATCTATGAAGGATCCTATTAAATGAACCCTCATAAATTCTATGAGAATTTTTCACCCTCCCCCTATCCTATTTATATTGAGCATGGGGAGAGGTAATAGAACGACCTACCCAAGAAATTAAGTGCTGATAAAGTTTCATGACACCCACCTTGGGGAAAGGAGCCGGTTCTAGCGGGTGGGTACGGTTGACACCGAATCATGAACCGAAGGATGACGCTTGAGCGGCAATGTTGGCAGCTAGTTGGGGGACAAAAAACACCGACATAATTCTTCAATCGTGGGCACTCTCCATCGTTATTGAGGTAGGGATTTAATTTTTATAATTCCCTTTGATTGTCAAATCCATCCCTCTTTATATAAAGCTAACGCAGAGTGCACGGGCCAAACAAACAAGGCTCGAACCCTTTGTCCATGTTGGAATTTTGGTGCATTGAACGTAAACTTTATCAATGAGTTTGGTGTGATCCCAAATGGAAGATGGTGGTGGCTTATGGCACTGGCCAGCAGTGATGGAGGCGACACGTTGATGCATGCTATAAGAGGAGGCCACAGTACTCTGCCGTGGTGGTCAATGGAGCAGCCGACACTGGCCGGCCATGGTTGTGATGTGCCGATTCGTCACGCACTACCGGAGGAGATGTGTAATAGCTTTATAGTAGTGGCGGGGCCACACAGGGCGGTCGACAATAGCTGGATGTAAGTGGAGGTAGTGGCGCATAATGACGCACTGCCGAAGGAGCCACAACTCTGACGTTGCGGGTCACGCGGTTGACCTGGAAGTACCCCTAAGGCCCTACAGATTCACCTTTTAAATGGGGAGGTGCCACTCTACTTCCATTCCAGATCAAGAAGACCGTGTGAGCCAGAGGTCCAAGCCCCATCGAGGGCCAGGCCGTGCCTACCAGGTGTCCGTGTCACCTCGAGATGGGCTGTGTGAGCCCTGCCGGCCGCACCTCTACGGGTCGGGCTGCCGAAACCCAGTGTATCACCCCCTTGCAGGTTAGGCCATGACCCCATGCAGGCCGGGCCGGACCCGGACCCAACCAGGTCCAGTTTCTATTAAAGGGTCATAACAAGAAATTTGGGCATCCGTTTGACAAAATGTATGTGGTGCTGGGACCCTTGGAGCAGAACAATCTTTTTGGTTTTCTTCACATGGGTTTTAGTGATTGTTGGAGTATGGATGGGTTTGATCGATCCCTAATCAAACTGGGCCCTCTGAAGTAAAATGTTTACAACTCACCACACGAGGATCCAATTTATGATCCTTACATTGCATTAGAACCCTTAAAACATAACAGTCATTTGGGTTAATCATTTGTGGTGGTCGAGGTATGAACGATATCTCAAGGGGCATATTCTATGGAACTCAAGAAGACTGGTTGTGGGGAATCAGGTGACAATATGTAACATGGTGAAAGACCATTGATCATAAGTGTGTCATCATATATCAATCCGAGGTGTGTCTGCATCTATCATATCCTTTGTGGGTCTGTGCTCAGAGATCCTGTGTGCGATAGCGCATACCGATCCTGTATGGGTTAGATCCTGTGGGGGTCAGTGGGGGTTATTATCTATCAATCCTTTGTGAGTCTACAATAGTGCCTCTTAATAAAATAATATTATCTATCTTAGGAATAAACAATTGTACTTCTGTACTTAAGTTATATCTGGTGTGCGATGAGTCTTTACCTTCATGGTACTATCCTCTTGGTGTTACCTGTGTGGTAATTCTATCTTTGTGGTGTTACCTATATGGCCCATCTACCATTGTGGTGTTGTATTCATGGTGTTACCTATAGGGTACTTCTATCTTCTTGGTGTTACATTTTTGGTAATTCTACCTTTGTGGTGTTACCTTCGTGGAGTTATTTTTGTGGTTTTACTTGTGTGATACTTTTATCTTCATGGTGTTATCTTTGTGGTACTTATACCTTTGTGGTGTTACCATTATGGTATTCTTCACTTATGTATGATATGAGAATATCTTGATAACATAGGTATATGTATGGTCATATACCTATGTCGAGTTGATGTGAATCGCTTCGTGGTTGAGATGGAGGTCTATATTTGTGGTTTTAACTTTGTGGAACTCTGGAGAACTACGAGTCTCATGGGGTCGTTACTATATATCATTATATTCACCCCTTCATGGGATTCTCCCGCACCTTATTGTGTTTTGTGTAGATGACAGACAACATTGATCAAGGATGAGGGAGCCAGGATTGGACGGTGCTCGAAGGTGGACCATTTGGCATGACGTGACACAAGGACTACAAATCAGGAGCTATACCTACCCTTAAAGTAGGATCCTTGGTGCATGATCTATGAGATAATTTTTTACTTTTTCAGCTGTATTTATACTTTTCAGTTGTACTTGTACTTTCTAGTTGGGCTTGTATTCTAGCACCTTTACCTTCATTACACTTTTACTACAGCTGTTTACTTCGTGGTTGCTTCTTGTTGTGTTTTTGGAATGTGTGTCTGTACAGGATAAAAGGAAATTCATTCTTGTTTTAGGGATATGCATTTCCAGTGCAATTCTCTAGACCTTGTCCTATGGACGGTGGACTTGAGGTGGTCATGACATGGGCCCTAAGGGATGAGTCATAAGAGTGTTCCATGAAGAAGATGTCTTGATCAGAGGATGTTGCTATATGATTTTCAGGTAGTAGATGCTTCCATGAATAGTGCTCTATCAACAGTCCATGATGTGAAGCTCACACACAACCAAGAGTTACCAGGGGATGTGGAAGAACCTTGACCAGTTTGTCTCTCATGTTGGTATGGAAATGTTTAGTGTTTCCTTAGTTTAGCTTTTTTCTATTGTTAGTAAATTTTTATATTGAAATAATTTTTTGCAAATTTTCTATAGTAATGAAAATGATTTTTTTCGTCTTAATGTAGCCTCTATAATCATTAATTCATCATTGAGCGTGTTTAACCATAATATGGGTTAGTTAAGGTTTTGGTTTCAGTTGTACTCGTTTAGATATGTTTATGTTTTGTGGAATTGATGGATGATTTTTCTAGGTATTCATTTATTTTTTGGTTCTTATGGGGCGTTTCCCACAGAATTAGGGTTTTTGGCGTGTCTAAAAAGTTTCTAGTTCCAAGGATGGTGTGGTTTCTATCATGCTATAGAGTTTAGGGTAGTTGTGTTGGGAGTTCCTAGTCTTGGTGCAAGTGTTACTTCGTTAATGCGGAATGTGGTTTTGATATTTTTTGTCCCAATGTTATATCTTGCATGGTTGACTAATAGTGGGTTTCTTTCTTATGATCCAGTGGTGTTATTTTTATTTTAATGTTTTTGACTCATTTAGTTCTTGTATTGGGGAGAAACCCCCATCCCCTTAATTTTATCCCCTCTTCATTAGGTTGTTATTTCATACGGGTCAATCGGGTGTGACCTGTGGAGTGATTAGTCACCCTAATGTTCTCAATATCTATTGGTTTTGATAGCTATTGGACTCCAGTTTTTTATAACGTCTATCTTTGTGTCATTTTTTGTGAAGAATGTGTCTGTGGTGGGAAGTATTGTCACACCCCGACCTCATATGCTCTTCAATTTTATTGTTTTTTTCTTATATCATTTAAAGCACAGTTTAGGTTTAAATCCAATTAGAAATTTTAAATTAATGAAATTTGGATGAATATTTTCTCGAGCAAGTGAACCACATAGTTAGTAGAAACAATACATACCAGCCCAAGTACCCATGAAGATGCTTTTGGGATTGGACAGAAGCTACCACATGGTTTTCTCATAGTCACATAGACTGTGAGGCTTGGTCTTGAAGCAATTTTGAGTTTTCTACAAAATATAAATCACATTATTCACAAGATCACACAAACCATGATTGGTAATCCTGTGTTCGGTCCTTCCATTGGCAGTGCCTACCACACGGTAGGCACATGTTTGGTTAAACCATTCAACCAAACCCTGCGAGATGCATAAAAATTTAAAAAATTTAAATCCCTATTCCACCCTTACCTATTTTAACCAAAGTTTTCCCCCTCCAACATGGTAGGAATGGACACTTGAAGGGGTCCCAAGGCCCCTCTTCCATTGTTCTTCCTCCCCCATGTATTTCTCCCCTTTTATTCGTAGTTATGATTTTACGGTTTCTGGTTGTTTATCTCCTATTTCTCTTATCCTATCTCTATATTTTGGTTTCACATTAGGGTTCCATCCATTAGTCAAGCTACATGGTTAGGGTTGGATTTTTTGGTTTTATTTTTTGAATTTATTGTGTGTTTGGATCATCTTTTGGTATGAGTTCTCCCTTACTATAATTTTTTTTTCCAAATCAAACATTGGAAAGGAAAGTGTCTCTATTTTTTCCACTTCAGCATAAACCATTGATTCATAAATGTTTCCTATTAATTTTTAAATGTGATTTAAATATTTATAATACTTATGTCTTGATAATTGAGGATATCTCTTATTGGTATAATTTAGTAAAAATATATTTTCATTAAAATTATGTAATTATGACTAGGTTCATGGAACCTAGGGTGTTTTGAATTGTTCTATTTAATGTTTTAAAATGAATTTTGGGGTAGGGTGAGAAATTATTTTCCTTATTCTTATTGCAGCGGTGTTGTTGTATTACAAATTTATTGTGTTCATAATTTCTGTATTTTATAGTTTTATAATTATCTCAATGTTTTTATAGAGGATATCATGGATTTTTAAATGGATTTTATGTGTTCTATAAATTTTTTAGAATGGTTGTATATGGTTTAAAATGAAATGGGGTGGATCTAAAAAGGGGTTTGGGTATTCCTTATATTTTTTTAATGTGTCATTAAATTATAGAACATACATGGGTGAAAAATGTGGACACATGGATGTGCCCTCAAATGAATATGGCACATTAAAATGTTTTTTCCCCTAAACCTTGGTTTGATAAATGGATATTTGGTTTCAAATTGATGTTGGTTCCCTTGTGTGATTTATCAAAGAGGTTTTAAATGAAATCATAAAATATATTCCCATTCGGTATTTTTATTATGACTGTTTATTAATATGGCGTTTGTAATGGATTCATTTAAATAATATTGAAAATTTGTAAACTAAGGGAATGTTTGGAACTTTAAAATGATGTTTTTTTATTCTGGAAATAGTTTTTACTTTTATTGCGTGAATTGAAGTGGTCATGGAATGATACCTATGTGTTTAGAAATTTTAATGTTTTAAAGAAACAATTAATACCATTGTCATGTTCTGGCCTTGTTTTCACATTTCAGGATATGAAATATGTGTGTGTATATATATTGGGAATCTATTTAAGATGAATTTACCTTATTGGATAATTTTATAGTGGTGTACATGATTTATGTAGGAAAGTGTGGTGACATCTGATATTATCAGTCACATGTGAGAGGGACTCCTACATACATAGTATACATTCACTATGGGTTCCTTGGGGACTAATAGTTGATCAAAGGGTGGTTTTTTGCTAGCCCTGATTATACAGGTTGGTACCCCACGAATCACTAAAAGGCTAGGTGGGTTGTGCCATTAGATTGGTCAGTTTAGGGTTGCAGGTAGGTTATATATTTATGGGCTTCAACATACACCAATTGGTTGTTCCGAACAAAGTAAATCATGGGGTTTCTATAGGGTTGGTTAGGATAACCCATTTTTACTATTTACTTATTTTTTATTACATTTTGTTTCATTTTTTATTCATATTTCACTATTTATTTATTTTTCATTGTATCCTAATATCTCTTGGTTTGGGATTATGATTTTGAAATGGTATCCTTGTTTTGAAAATAATAGTTGGCGTGTGGTGTTTTGAAAAAATAGTAAAAATGAGTTTATGTGTTCAAAATCTGAAAAAAACTATTTGTAAAAAATTTATCTCAAACATGTGTTAATGTGATGTTTTCTAGAATTGAAATGTATGGATTCTATAGTTCTTTCATACCATGATATTAATTTCACACCCTAGTTTTACGAGATTGTATAGGTATACAAGTGATGTTTTGTAGGTGTTATTAATTATTCATGTTATTGGTTCATATGCTCATGATAATAGAATGTTAGTTGGTAGATGGTGGTGGCCATGAGGTCCCATGGATACTGGGTTTGATGTCACATATTTTGGACTTGTTTTTGTTTTAGTTTTGTTTTAGTTTAGTTTTAATTCTGTAGTCGGATCAGTTTTTCTATTTTTATATGATAATTTATTAGTTTCTATGACATTTCTAGTTTGGAATATTGATTATTATTTTTAGGATAAACAAATTCACAGAAGTATTTTTTTGATGCACGTCACTAGTTTCCAACTTGTGTGGATCATGACTTCCCTTAAAGACATGCAATAGATTGGGTTGTGTGTCGGGTAAGATAAGACCACATTCCATTTCATTAAAATAGAAACCATCCCAGGCAAGAGGATCCACCCAATGTAATGATTGTGCAACCAGACCCATCCATTGTAAATAAAGAATCATGCCACACCATCCTTGGTTGAAACAATGTGTAATTGAGAACATGAGAAATCAAAAATCAAAATTAAATTATAAATCATTACTCACATGTTTTGACAATAAAAATGAAATATTTTTATGGATCACCATTATTGGCATATATGACTCTTATAAAAATGAGTCAATATTTGATGACACTGTGAACTAATTAACATAATTTCTAAATAAATTTAATGAGTTAATATCCAATTAATTTTCGTGAAATAAAAAATGACACTGGTTAAATTAAAGATTATTTCTCATCAAACAACCATGTTAAAATATAAAAATGTAATTCCAACTCATCACCATTGTCATGTTATTATTATTAACAGTCTTAAAATTTTATCATATATCATATTAATTGATTATTTCAACCAATGCTTCATTGGTAGATTAGTCATGAAATTATATTTGATGATCCTAGTAGTATTATTTTACAAAAAATAATACAATCTCCTTTTCTGAAATATATTCTCCACCTCCATGTTTTTATTCCATTCTAGTTTTATTTAGTCAAATTATTATTCATATTTCCCTGGATTCCACTACTTTTACTTCCTCCTAGAGTGTCCAAAAAGAATTATTCATTGAATAATCAGATATTAAATATGTATATTTATTGAAAAAATATCTTATTATTTCCCCTTAAATATTTTAGAAACTTATTTTGATTAAATTATGAAATTCATAGTGATTACCCTTGAATTAAATTTTATTAATAGTCCAAATTTCCGTCATGAAAATTCACCTCTAATTAAAATAAATCAAATTAACTATGGTTATTTCTAGTGTCACATAATTATCAAAAATGATATCCAAGAGATCTTCCATCATTATTGTGAACTCTACATTCATCATTGTCTTGTATTCCATTTTTGAGTCATCGCGAGATTTCCTCATTGAATCATTCTCCATATTCACCTACATGTCCTCTTGATATATCAAATTTTCTTCCTCACAATAAAATGAATTAAAATTTTATAATAAATAAAGTTATCGAATTTGTTGGATTCCCATTTTTATTGTATGGATTGTATTACTTTATAAAAACATTCTATTTTTCTTCTTCTTTAGGATTATTACTATAGACAATTATCCACCCATTAATTTTCCCTTCATGGGATTAAAAATGACATATCTATCCATTGGAGCTAGTTCCCAAGAACTGACTACTTTCTACATTATATTATGTTTATACTGAAATAAGTTAATAATAATAAATACCTTATAACATATTGATTTTTCTTTTCCTTGACTTGAATGTTATAATTTAGTGAAATATCTTCAACATTAAAAGGGTAGAAAATGTAGTTCCCAAATATAATGAGAAAATTCATCTATTCTGAATGTATTCTAAAACTATATGTCATACGGTCATATGGGGAAATTCATAGTATAGTCATATCATTGAAATTGATTTACAAACTATACAATTTAATATTGTTCATAATTTTTATCTTGCTTCATGTACTTGGATGTATTACTATAGGTCATGATGAAATATGTTTCTTGATGATGTTGGAAATATTGGGTGTTTCATGAATAATCTATTATTAATGAATCATTTGATTATGTATTTATGTCATTCGTCTTTATATAGGATTATATTTTAAACCTTTGATTCAAATTTTACTTTTAGAATAAATTCCACTGACATAAGGGGTTTACTATTTCATTTTGGATTTCAATGAATGATGTACCAATTATATAGTTTGATGTAAAAATTATGAATAATGTATGATGATAAATAATGACAATGAGATTATATTAAAAATAATATTTCTTTTCTAGTTGTCGATGTTTGGGAATTAAATACTCATATGTTTTTACTTTTATATAGTTTTATACAATATTATTTTTATTTTTAAAACCACATATAATTTAAATAATCAGTATTCCTATGATGGTATTCATTTTATGTATCCTATGATATATATTAAATACAGTTTTTTAATGGTTCAAATATTCATCACACTTATCAAATAATTGTTTAAATGTGAGTTGAATTTTTTAATAAATAATTATTCCCTACAAAATTTATAATTACATTGATTAATAATAATTATTTTCTCCATTATTTTTTCAAATCCTCGAAAATAATATTCATTAATAATTTTCTCCCTCATGAATATTAAAATATTTATTCATTCAAATAACAGTGTATATAATATATAGTTTTCTAATAAATATAATTTTTTTATTTTTTGTTTAGTAATCATCGAGAATTATTTTTAGCTAATCATTGTTCCATTAATGGGAATGAAAAATGTTGTATATATGAATCAATTTTTTTAATATTATTATTTAATAAATTGATATTCAGTGATACCTGATTTTTAAAAAAAAATATGAAATAATAATGTTATAAGTATTATCATAGGTATGAGAAATGTTTTGATTTTGATATTTATTAAGGATCTTATAAACCACAAAAATTATTAAAACCAAATAATTTTATATTCATATATTATTTAATTTACATTGGTCAACAAAAATTATAGGGAATACTAATTTTAGAAAAATGTTATGCTCCAAAGAGATACCATTGATTCATGAACTTCTATTGAGTTCCTATGAGGCATTTACTGATTTCAACACCACCACCTCCTCCCATAAATTATATAATAAGAATGAATTCATTAAATCAAAACTGATTATTTGTTGATCAATTGATGAAATGGGACATTTTCAATACCACCTTGCTAGAACTCAAATTAGAATCATTTATGCAATGTGATTGAAGGAAAATATATCCTTCATTACTAAAGAAATTCAATTATGGATCCCCTTTATGTAGTAACAATATAAACTAAAATGAGGATTATATGATCAACATCATCACCCTATAAATATCCAAGTAGGAATCTATTTAATTTGTTATTTAAATTTTATTATGTGTATATCTCAGGCATATTGATTATTAATTATGTATATTGTGGAAAAATCATAGATTCACAAACAATGTCGAGTAGTTCATGGGGCCAATATTCTCCAACTTTGTTTATATAACCTTCAATTCAAATTACATTGGTCACAGATGAATTTATAACTATTAAATTTTTTATCAAATATTACATATTTTAATTAGTTATCCATTAGATAATTGATTGTAATAGGTAATTTGAGATGTTTCGTTTATTCACTTTTTCATGAACTATAACAAGCCAAGAGAAGGTTA
The DNA here is from genome assembly GCA_963277665.1 of Viscum album. Taxonomy (NCBI): domain Eukaryota; kingdom Viridiplantae; phylum Streptophyta; class Magnoliopsida; order Santalales; family Viscaceae; genus Viscum; species Viscum album. The sequence goes on from OY728161.1 coordinate 1,839,751,329, forward strand.
ATTATGCACAAGGATACCATCAATAGGTACCAAGTACTATTTTTTATAATAAATTATTTCCAAAAAAGGTAATTGAAATGTATACATTATGGTTCCTAGTTTACTACAAGAAAACATGTTATGGGATACATGACTCTCCATGTATGAAATTAGTTCACAAATTGTTTTTACATAACGAATAAAGATAGGATGGATGATACAATATCATAGGGGTTACATGACATGTATCATGTGAACATGATGTATAACCATCCAGCATTCACACATATAATTAAATAAAAGAAATATTGTCAATGTATATTTCCTGTATTAATTACAGATAATGTTCAATCATAAAAAAAACCAACATAGAGACAACTATGTTACTTGACATATTGATTGTACATTTTTTGTGTAACATAGTATAATAACACAAAAATTAAATATTTTGTCGTTATGATTGTATCACGTGATTAGAGAAAAGGATTTATAGACCATATTATTAGTTCCCATGTTATGTAAATCATACAATATTATAACACGGCCATATCAAGCAGGGATATACATCCATATAATAAATTATGGGAGTGGTAAGTAATTTTATATTAAAACCTAACAACATGGTATGTTGAGGGAATATAGTCTATTTGACTAGGTTTTTCAGAATAAAAAACCCAATTAGTTTCATGTAATATTCAAATCTACACGTCGTATGATGTTGGAATAACAATATAAGTAACATGTGTAAATGTAATAGTTTATATAAATTTATATTTAAATTATGGATTGACATATATATCTCTCTTGGAGATATTATATTAAAAAATAAATTGAAATATTAATTAATTTATAATTATATAAAATAATAATTTATTGAAATAAATTATCATGATTGAATGTGTGATAAATATGAATACTAATTGGGATTAATGTTATTTAATTTCATGTCTAGATGATGATAAGCCTTGACATGAAAAAATAATAATTTTTATAATTTTATTAAAACTAAAATTTTATAATTATTGTTATATCAAAACATTGAGTTCCATGTGTTCCCTCCCAATTATTTTATTGGACTTGAATTTGATGTATTTTTTAAATGTAATCCTACATTAAAAATATATGTAATGTCCCTGACCTCTCCGGCCCATTCCTTTTTCAAAAATAAGTTCACGATGTGTTCTGGAGGGTAAAATGGACTTTCCCCACACTTTCCAGAATTTTGAAACTACACACTGTGTAGTTTGAGTACACGATGTGTACCCCCTTTCCGGGTATACCCCGTGTTGTAGACTGTGTCCTTGCCGTGTGCAATAAATGGATACACGCCGTGTGTCCAGTACTACACATCGTGTAGTCCTTCCCTGCATACGCGTTACCAGTCAACAATCGTATGCCATGTTGGAACAATGTCCTTTACATGTTCAATAAATGAGTACTTGCCATGTGTACAAACTACACGCCGTGTAGTCCTTCCCTGCGTATGTGTTTCCCTCAAACCGTGTGTTGACCAGTCAACGGCCGCAGAGCCTTGTTGGAAGCTGCATGGAGACCGTGTAAAATAACCGAGTACACACCATGTACCATAAAGTACACACCGTGTACTTTTTATTTTCTCGCCTATAAAAGGAGGGGTCCCCTCCTCATTTTCAATTCACCCCTCTCCTCCCCTTTCCTCTGAGCAGAGTTCTCCCAAGAGACTCGAAGGTTGTTTCTTCCATAACGTCTTCTTCCGAGCTCCAATTTACGATCCATCAGTGGCCACGGGATCGTAACGACGAGGCAGAAATTATGAGCTTGGATCCGTTGTCTTTCCTTAGATATTTACTTTCCGAATTACACCTGAGGATGTTTTTTTGGGACCCGACAGAAGTGATGGACGCCGACAGAAGTGACGGAAGCCGACAGACGTCTTCTAAAGTTGATCCGAGGGAGCATTGTGATCAGAGCCTATGGAAGTAGGGATATTACCTCCGTCTCTCTAATTTTTTCATCATGCGGGGTGGGTGTTCTCTTGTTTATGTGAAACACTTTTGAACCGGTTTAATAAAGATAATAGCTGACTTATATAACCGGGATGGTAAGTTCGTGAATGCAGTTACTTATTTATATCCTGTGTTATTATGTTGTGAATTGAATGAGCTTCTGCCTACTGAAAATCACAGTCATTGGGGGCCTTTGGTTGCGCAATTAAATTTTTCCCTCTCCTTCTGGATTTTCATATGGATGGAAACTTTGTGGAATGTGGAAATTGGTTAATCACGTAAATTTGGATGATTAAAATCTGGAACCCTTGTGTGATCACCCCGGTTAAAAAAATGGAATAATGAACATGTGGGTGTTGGCTTGGATACGTGGCATGTGATGGGGGTGTTTTGTGGGTTGATGTGGATCGGGTGAGAAGTAGGGTTGCAGTTGACTTGGTTGTGGGTTGGTGTGAATGTTATGTTGGTAAAGGGTAGTGAGGTTGCGATGAATGGTATTAAAGGGATAATGATGTATGGGTTTCAGTGCGGTTGTGGTTATGACAGTTGGCAGTGGGGTTGTAGGGATGGGTTTGAATATGAACGAACTATGGGTTGTGAATAATGAATAAAAGTGGAAGTGTTAATTAATTATGGGGCATGGTAATGAAACATGAATAATAATCATAAGGTTGTTTGGCTAGTAAGAAGGGATTGTTTGTGTTGCTTGTGTTTTTGTAACTTGATTTGTGGATGGCAGGGATATGTTTTACGAACGATCGATGTGGTTAGTTGTGGAGAGCTGCCTAGTAGTTAAGGAACTAATAAACTAATTCTGCTGAAACGTGAAAACCTAAATAGGATTGGGATGGTTGGTGTATGCATGCATCGTGGTAGCAGTTCTGAGGTACGTGCTCAGTTTCTCTATTTAGAAGGCATGGGTTGGGCTTTGTGTTTGGTATTTATTTATATATCTGTATATTTTGTGTTTTATCGCTCCCCATCCATGTTGATCACTTAGTGCCGAACACTCCCATTTCATGGGAGAGGGTGTTTTTCCCTTAGTTACTAGCTTTTTCCTGCTTTTTATCCCCTAGGCTGTGATGGCTTGAGGCGACCATACACCTAATACTCTTCGGGTAGGTTTCGATTGGGGTGGTTTTAGACCAAGACTCTTCGAACGAGTTCTACTGTTTCCCAAGAATCATCGGGATGAGGCCTAGGTGTGTGTGGGATGAATATGTGGTTGTGAGGCCCAAGTGTGTGCGAGCGGGATACATGGTTGTGAGGCACATGTGTGTGCGGGCGGGATACGTGGTTGTGAGGCCCAGGTGTGTGCGGGCCGGGTACGTGGTTGTGAGTCCTAGGTGTGTGTGGGCGGGGAGAGTGTGGCAGTGTCAGGACGTTCGCCGTTAGGAAGAGCAGCTAATTAAAGGGAAATGGTGTGGGGTACCCAATACTCTTGTTCTTATATACATCTACCTGTTGTGATTCTGTTTTTAGTGAGTGTGGCTGGTGAGGTTGGGTGGATATAATTCCTTTGCTAGGTTTCTTCTATTGTTCTCACGCGACATTAGGATGTCTCCCCACTTGTGCATGAGAGCTTTAGGTTTCCCTACTAATTATACTTGTATGCTTTCCCTACGTTTAATTTCAGGTTTATAGGAGGACTACCAGGGCCGTGCGGGACCCTACTAGTCAGACAGTTGGAGTTATTTCTATTGTTGTACACTTGTTTCTTTTTGGTACTGTACTTTGAGCTTTCTTGTACTTCCACCTTATTATAAAATTTTTTAAACATGCATGTGGTCTTGGTTTGGGTTTATTTCTATACACTTGTTCTTTTCCATTTTGGTGGTTGACTTTTCCTATTTCCCGATCATAAAATAATAAAAGTGTAATGCCTCCCATATTTGTCAAAACTCATACCCTTGGTGCTAGTCTCCAACCCCGGGCCTACTGGAGGCAAGACTCGGGGGTCATTATCTCCCTTTCACCATTTCCAAATCAGGAGGGGCATCTTTGGATTGAGGGGGTCGTGACATAATGGTATCAGAGGTGATGGTTGAGAGATAGGATGGAGTCTGGAGTTAGGTATAGTGAGGATTGCATGGGATGGTAGGGCGAAAATTTTAGTTAATCTTGGTGCGTGACATAGGCCAGGGAAGACCGGCTTGGAAACAGGATTTTAGGCCCCCCCGTGATCCGATGCATGGACTCTGAGCCTACCGAACGACCAAGGGAGACTACATTGATTGCGGGGTAGAGACCCTAGAGAAGGTACATGCATCATCATGATTTTTTTTACTTGATTTTGGTGTTCTAGGCAAGAAATTTAAATAAAATGACAAAATAAAACCTTGAGTTTTTCCTTACTACTTAGGATTAGGCGATCCTTGTTTACCGTAGTGCTATGACACCTGGACGTCATCCCCGGGTGGCTCAGATAGCCAATGCCAAGTAGATTCAGGCGGTCGATCAGTTGAGGATTGACCGAGAGGAGGAATATAGCCAGTGGTATAAGATTCTCCGTTCTTACTTGTGGGAGACCCTCAAGAAGTACAAGGGTAGTACTTCGGATCCGGAGACTGAGGGGTGGCTTGAGGTGGTAGGGATCACTTTTACCTTGATCTGTGCTCTGAGGGAGTACCGGGTTCCCATAGCAGCCAGTTAGATGATAGGCGCATCACAACAGTGGTGGACGCTCTACCTCGGAGAGATGATAGAGGCAGAGGTTCCAATGGCTGACTTTGAGAAGGAATTCCAGGAAGAATTCCTTTCTTCCATGATCAAGGTGGAGAAGCGGCATGAGTTACTCTTCCTTCAGTAGGGGAGTATGTCAATACGAGAGCTAGGGATCATGTTCAAGGATCTCATACGCTTTACTCCGGATCTCTTTCCGGATGGGGAATCTTGGGCGAGACTTTTGGAGGAGGCGCTTCATCATTTGCTTCAGTATGCAGTTACCCCCTTCACCCTTCTGACATACTTGGAGGTACAGAAGAAGGCATAGGTTGTAGAGAGGATGCACTCGCTGGGAGGTGCACCACGAGAGGGGACCCAGCCGGGCTCGTCGAAGGGGAAGGGAGTCAGCAGCAGGTCTCCTACGATAGGACCTTCTAGGTTCAGGGCAGTGTGGAGAAGGCCCCAACAGTTCCAGTTCAGATCTTCAGGTCCTCGTCCCTTTTTTACGAGCCCAGGACTGAAGTGTTTTTCTTGTGGAGGTTTCGGTCACATTCAGAGTTGGTGCCCGACCTGAGCTCAGTACGGTGGAGGTGGGAAAGTTCAGCACCCACCTCAGTAGAACCAGTTTCCCATGAGGCCCTTCCAACAGCAGCAAGACCATGCTCCTCCGAGGGCAGACTTTTCGGGAGGAGGCCGACCTCAGTGTGCTCCTCAGTGACCTCGACCAAGGCATGGTCGGGGAGGTGGACGACATCAGAGAGGTAGAGGAGCTGGGCGTGGACAGTTTCACGTAGCAGAGTTGACAGCTCCAGTAGAACCAGAGGTGGTGCAAGGTACGATTTGTTTGTTCAACACTCTTGTTTTTGATTTGTTCGATTCAGGAGCTTCACACTCCTTTGTTGCACCTGGTCTAGCCCATGATTTGGTAATAGACGTAGAGAGACTTTCTGTACCACTAGTGCTGAGTACACCAGTTGGAGGCCAGACCAGCGTATCTTGTGTTTTCTGGGGATGTGGGATGATGTTGGGACCACATAGATCTAGTCTGGACCTTATTATTTTACAGATGAAGCCATACAATGTCATACTAGGCATCGACTGGTTATTTTATGTTAGTGTCATTATCGACTGCTTCTGGAGAAGATTCGTGTTCTCTAACGTGGATGGGCAGCACGTTTCTTTTTTTTGGCGAGGGGAGATATTATGTGGGAAGCCAGCATGTGAAGCCCTTCATTTCCTTGGTATGTGGGTTATTAGTGGTTCCAGCTGATACAAAGTTGATGGATGTCCCGGAGGTTGTTGGGGAGTTCCTCGATGCTTTTCCTGAGGAGGTTGTGACTCTACCCCCCCGACATGACGTTGAGTTCCGGATAGACTTATAGCCTGGTGTCCATCCGATTTCGATGGACCCTTATCAGATGGAACCTTTGGAGTTGCGGGAGTTCCAGATTCAGATTGAAGATCTGATGGAGAAGGGTTGTGTTCGACCCAACGTATCGCCATGGGGTGCTCCAGTATTGTTCGTGAAGAAGGCAGATGGTGGTCTCAGGCTATGCATAGACTACCGAAGGTTGAACCAGGTAACGGTCAAGAACCGCTACCCCCTTACAAGGATATATGATCTCTTCGACCAACTGAGGGGAGAATGTTGGTTTTATACGATTGATCTATGATATGGATATCATCATCTGAGGGTAAAGGATAGTGACATCTCGAAGACGGCTTTCAGGTGCAGGTATGGGCACTTCGAGTTTGTAGTGATGCCGTTTGGAGTTACGAATGCACCAGCTGTGTTCATGGGAATTATGAACTTTGTCTTCCGAGAGTTTCTGGACCAGTTCATCGTTGTGTTTATCGATGAAATCTTGATCTACTCAAGATCAGAAGAGGAGCACGTTGAGCATCCCAGGGCAGTCTTGGAAGTACTTCGACACCACCAGCTTTATGGGAAATTTTTGAAGTGTAAGTTCTTGATGCAAGAAGTACATTTCCTTGGGCACGTGGTGTCTCAGAATGGAGTGTTAGTGGACCCATAGAATGTGGAGGCAGTTGTTTTATGGGTAGTAACCAAGAGCATGGAAGAATTTCTTAGTTTCCTGGGGTTGGTAGGTTACTATCAGAGGTTCATTTCGGACTTCTCTCGAGTTGCTGCTCCATTAACAGCTTTGACTAGGAAGAACCAGGTGTTCCTATGGAACGAGTAGTGCCAAAAGGCTTTCGACTACCTGAAGGAGAAGTTGGTCAGTGCTCTTATACTCAGGTTTCCAGAGGAAGGGTTGTTGGATGAGGTGTTTTTTTGATGCTTCTGGCCCCGGTCTGGGGTGCGTGCTAATGCATAATAAGGGAGTGATCTATTATGGGTCTAGGATGTTATTCATTCACGAGCGTAACTATGCCACCCATTATGTAGAGCTTGAAGTAGTAGTTTTTGCACAAAAGTTGTGGTGACATTACCTCTTTGGGGAGCACTTTGTGGTCTTCTCAGATCACAAGAGCCTGTGTTATATCTTCTCCCAGCGTGACATGAACCTGCGACAGTAGATATGGGTCGAGTTCCTCCAAGACTATGACTTTGAGATCTCTTTCACTGATGGTAAGGGAAACATTGTGGCTGATGCCCTGAGTAGGAATTCACATAAGGAAGTGGTTTGGGAATCCACTTATGCTTGGAAGGAGATGGGAGAGTTGGCTGCCTTACACTTGGATGCCATGGTAGAAGGTGTTAGAGGCTGTTTGTTTCAGATGACGGTGCAGTCCTCCTTATTGCAGAAGGTGGAGGAGTCTCAGTGGGGGGACTCTGATGTGGAAGTGATGCGGGATCGTGTCGATCAGGGGAATTCTCCGGAAGGATGGTCAGAGGATAGCCGACATCAGATGCTTCTCCATGTAAGGTTGTTTGTCCCGGAGACAATGCGTGAGGAAGTTCTCCATGAGTTCCATAGATCATCCATTGCGGTACATCTAGGAGTTTCAAAAAAGTACCATGGCATGAGGGAACAATTTTGGTGGCCTGGGGTGAATCGGGCAGTGGCAGAGTTTGTGGCTAAATTCCTAGTGTGTCAGTATGTGAAGGCTGAACACTGTGTTCCTAGTGGGTTGTTGCATCCTTTAGATGTCCTCGAGTGTAAGTGGGACGAAATATCAATGGGCTTCTTCACAGGACTTCCCAGAGCTCATGGTGGTTATGATGCTATCTGGGTAGTGGTGGATCGACTGACAAAATCAGCTCACTTCTTAGCAATTAAGGAGTCAGGCCCATTGAGTACCTTAGCAAAGAGGTACGTAGACGAAGTGGTGCGTTTGCATGGAGTCCCAAAGACTATCATCTCAGATCGGGATACATGGTTTACCTCATGAGACTAGAGGGGGTTACAACATGATTATGGCACCCAGCTACGCCTTAGCACTGCTTTCCACCCCCAGACTGATGAAAAAATAGAGCGGACTATCCAGAAATTGGAGGACATGATGTGAGCATGCGTTCTGGATTTTGGAGGATCATGGGTACGCCACTTTCCTTTAGTAGAGTTTTCCTACAACAAAATCTTCCACTCTACTATTGGAATGGCACCGTTTTAGGATTTGTATGCAAGGCCTTGTCATTCACCCATTTGCTGGGAAGAGGATGGTGAGACAGGTGCTCTTGGGCCAAAGGTAGTGTAGAGAACTACAAAGAAAGTCCAGCTTGTACGTGATAGGATGATAGAGTCTCAGAACCACCAGATGTATTATGTTGATCGTCGAAGGAGGCCCTTGGAGTTCGAGGTGGGAGATCATGTGTTCTTGAAGGTTTCCCCTCGATAGGGGCATCAGAGGTTTGGGAAGGGGGAGTAAACTCTCCCCTAGGTACATCAGACCTTTCGAGGTGTTAAGGCGAGTCGGCGAGGTGGCATATTAGATGGACCTACCACCTCAGTTAGAGAAGGTTCATGACGTCTTCCATGTCTCCCAGCTTCATCAGTACTTACACGATGACTCTCATGTTATCGAATGGGGAGAGTTAGATATGGGAGACGATGCGACTTTCGAGGAACGACCAGTCAGAATCGAGGATCGTAAAGATAAGGTGCTCCATGGATGAACCATCTCGTTGGTTCGTGTGTTGTGGAGGCATGGTGGCCTCGAGGAGAGAAATTGGGAGCGAGAGACTCAGATGCACGCTCAATACCTGGAGTTGTTTGGAATTGTGTTCTCCCTTGTTCTTCTAAGCTTTCTGTTGATGTTGTACTATGTACCTTTGATATATGGAATTCTTGGATTGTCATTTGTGAGACCTTTTTCTTCCTTGTTCTCTAGAAGTGTGTAGCATGTCCGGATGTGTGAGGAATAGGAAAAACCTGATCCTGAATCGAGATGCATTAATGCGGATGTGATTGAACCCATGTGGGCGAGTCAGTTACGCCTAAAGTGGATAATATCACGACATAGGAGAAGGAATTTCCAAAACCACATGATCGGGTTGTGTGTTGGTTATGCGGTGTTGGGGGCAGTGTAAGTTAAAAAAATCCTAATGTATGAAAGTGGGATGAACCAATTCTTAATCGAGACAGATTAATGAGGATTAGATTAAACCCGTGCAGGTGAGTCAGTGCCGCCTAAAGCGGATAATTTCTCAACATAGGAGAAGGAATTACTAACACATATGATTAAGGTTGTTGGTTGGGTTCCTCTTATAATGAGAACCCTAAGAGGTATCTGGTTGGGTTTCTCTAGGTTGGTTTTTGAATTCTCGGGAATGATAATGTTTTAAGAGGTATATGATGTAATGGATCGGACCTCTCCGGCCCATTCCATTGTCAAAAAGAAGGTCATGAAGTGTTCTGGAGGGTAAAATGGACTTTTCCCACACTTTCTAGAATTTTGAAACTACACGCCATGTAGTTTGAGTACACGTCGTGTACCCCCTTGCTGGGTATACCCTGTGTTGCAGACCATGTCTTTGCCGTGTGCAATAAATTGATGCACACCGTGTGTCCAGTACTACACGCCGTGTAGTCCTTCCCCATGTACGTGTTACCAGTCAATGGCCGTGTTCCGTGTTAGAACCGTGTCCTTGCCGTGTGCAATAAATGAGTACATGCCGTGTATCCAAACTACACGTCGTGTAGTCCTTCCCCGCGTATGCGTTACCCTCAAATCATGTGTTGACCAGTCAACGACCGCAGATCCGTGTTGGGAGCCGCATAGAGACCATGTAAAATAACCAAGTACACGCCGTGTAATATAAAGTTCACGCCGTGTACTTTTTATTTTCTCTCCTATAAAATAAGGGGTCCCCTCCTCCTTTTAAACTCACCCCTCTCCTCCCCTTTCCTCTTAGTAGAGTTCTCCCAATAGACTCGAAGGCTCTTTCTTCCATAACATCTTTATCCGAGCTCCGATTTACGATCCGTCAGCGGACACAGGATTATAATGACGAGGTGGAACTTCGGAGCATGGATCCGTTGTCTTTCCTTCAGCCTTTCCTTTTCGACTTCCACCCGAGGAGGTTTTTCCAGGACCTGACAGAAATGACGGACGCCGACAGACGTCTTCTAAAGTTGATCCGGGGGAGCGTTGTGATCAGAACCTGTGGAAGTAGGGATCTTACCTTCGTATCTCTATTTTTTGCATCATGCGGGTTGGGTGATCTCATTATTACGTGAAACACTTTCGAACTTGTTCAATAAAGATAATAACTGGTTTATATTATGGGGATGGTAAGTTCATCAATGAAGTTACTTATTAATATCATGTGATATTATGTTGTGAATTGAATGAGCTTCTGCCTACTGAAAATCACGGTCTTTGGGGGCCTTTTCATGCGCAATTAAATGTTTCCCTCTCCTTATTGATTTTATTAAGGATGGAAACTTTGTGGAATGTGGAAATTGCTTAATCAAATAATGTTTGGTGTTTAAAATATGGAACCCTTGTGTGATAACCCCAGTTAAACAAAATGGAATAATGAACATGCGGGTGTTGGCTTGGATACGTGGCATGTGATGGGGGTGTTTTGTCGGTTGCTGTGGATCGGGTGAGCAGTGGGGCTGCGGTTGACTTGGTTGTGTGTTGGTGTGAATGTTATGTTGGTAATGGGTAGCAGGGCTACGATGAATGGTATTAAAGGGATAATGACGTACGGGTTTCGGTGCGGTTATGGTTATGGCAGTTGGCAGCAGGGCTGCAGGGAGGGGTTTGAATATGCACGAACTATGTGTTGTGAATAATGAATAAAAGTGTAAGAGTTAATGAATGATGGGGCATTGTAATGAAATGGGGATAATAATCTTGGGGCTGTTTGGTTAATAATAAGGACATGGTTGTGTTTCTTATGTTTTCCTAACTTGATTTGTGGACGACAGGGATATATTTTACGAACGATCGATGTGGTTGGTTGTGGATAGTTTCCCAGTAGTTAAGGATCTAATAAACCAATTTTTCTGAAACGTGAAAACCAAAATGAGGTTGGGATTGTTGTTGTATGCATGCTTTGTGGTAGCAGTGCAGAGGCACGTGCTCAGTTTCTCTATTTAGAAGCCATAGGTAGGGCTGTCTGTCTGTTATATATTTATATATCTGTATCTTTTGTGTTTTATCGCACCCCACCCATGTTGATCACTTTGTGCCAAACACTCCCATTTCATGGGAGAGGGTGTTTTTCCCTTAGTTACTAGCTCCTTCCTGCTTCTTCTCCCCTAGGTTGTGATGGCTTGAGGCGGCCTTACACCTAAGACTCTTCGGGTAGGTTTTGATTGGGGTGGTTTTAGCCCAAGTCTCTTCGGGCAGTTTCTACTATTTCCCAAGAATCTTTGGGATGTGGCCCAGGTGTGTGCAGGCAGGATACGTGGTTGTAAAGCCCAGGTGTGTGTGGGCGGGATACATGGTTGTGAGTCTGAGGTGTGTGCGGGTGGGATATTTGGTTGTGAGTCTCAGGTTTGTGTGGGGGAGGTATGTGGTTGTGAGTCCCAGGTGTGTGCGGGCAGGGAGAGTGTGGTAGCTTCAGGACGTTCGCCGTTAGGAAGAGCAGCTAATTAAAGGGGAATGGTGCGGGGTACCCAATACTATTGTTCTTATATACTACTACCTGTTGTGATTGTGTTTTTGGTGAGTGTGGCTGGTGAGTTTGGGTGGATAGAATTCTTTGCTAGGTTTCTTCGGTTCTTCTCACGGGACATTAGGATGTCTCCCCACTTGTGCACGAGAGCTTTAGGTTTCCCTACTGATTATACTTGTATGCTCACCCTACGATTACTTTTAGGTTTACAAGAGGACAACCAGGGCCGTGCGGGACCCTACTAGTTGGACATTTGGAGTTTTTGCTGTTGATGTACACTTGTTTCTTTTTGGTATTGTTCTTTGAGCTTTCTTGTACTTGTACCTTGTTATAAAATTGTTTAAACATGCTTGTGGGCTTGGTTTGGGTTTATTTCTATACAGTTGTTCTTTTTCTTTTTTGGTGGTTGACTTGTCCTATTTCCCGATCTTAAAACAATAAAAGGGTAATGCCTCTCATATTTGTGAAAACTCATACCCTTGGTGCTAGTCGCCAACCAGGGGCCTACTGGAGGCGGGACTCGGGGGTCATTATCTCTCTTTCACCATTTCCAGCTCAGGATGGGCATCTTTGGTGGGAGGGGGTCATGAAATTATAATACATATGTTAACATATTTATAATTTAAAACATGTGAATGGGGAGTTCCATGGAGAGGATGTGATTCAAGACCTTAGCTAAGGTGAAATAAATTAACGTGAAACAATGGTCGATGATAGAATTTTTATATTTTCCCATTGTTCAGCTCATGATATTTTTTTTCTAACAGCTTCATTAGATTATTGATTTTTTCATTAAATTCATCCATTAATGATATTAAGATCAATTTTTTATACTTTTCAATTGAAACCATACATTAATGGATTATTTATCATGATCACATAAATATTAAAATTAGAAATATTTTATAAAGAATAAAAATTAATTAGAATACATGAAAATTTTAACCATTTAAAAAAATGGTCAGTTAATTATTATAAACACATATATCAGTATAAATAATTGTTTATTCATTATAAATAAAAAATAAATTAAATAAAATTAAATAAAAAACTTTTATCCAATAAATATGCTTTGAAATAAATAATAATTAAATGTTATTATTAGAAAAAACTCAAGATCCTTTACATTATGATGGATTTATAACTATTATTTTAGTTTGGAATAAATTAGTATAATCAAGGGGTGACATCAAAGATATGAATTTTCTCAAATAAGAGGAATTTTATGAGGAAATATAAGTAAGTATTTTGGTATTCATGAGTCCACTCAACATAGAATGCAAGAATAATCCCATAACAGGAAATGTCGAATTCCAAAATACCTAAAAATAAATTTTCAGGATAATAATTATATTATATAAAAGGAAATATAGAAAACTATTAATATAATCCTTATATGATTATAAATTCCAATTCCAAATGTGAGGAAATTGGGACCTGAAAAATTATAGATAGAATTGATTTGATAATTATTTAATTTCATCTCACATTTTGAGTTAATTATGAGAAAAAATTACATGTTCTTTTATTTTATTATAGTAAAATAAAAAAGCGAATCGTTGATAAAAATTTGATCATTACCTAGAGAAAGGTATATCACCATTGAAAAAATTCCATCAGTATTATAATCATTAATATATAGGAATTAATTCATAAAATTTATTATATGTGACAATAACGATTTTGAATGATTAACCATCCAACCTATTGAGGAAATGTGAAATAGAATCCTACAACAACTTCTTATAAGACAAAATTTTTTTATTTTTCATCTTGATATAATATTATTTCTAATATTTTATGACTCAATACTAATACACAGTTCCATACAAGAATAAATACCATCTTTTTTGATCATGATATGGACATAGGGGAGTCTGACAACGATTGAGACTGTGACTATACGATAAGGTTCTAAAGAAGATGATTCTTACTATGAATAATATAAATATTCTGAATTATTGAATTATGATGATAAACATGAAATTATTGGTCGTTATATTGATAATAAGTTATCCATTAATATCATATTATCATATATATCCCCATTGTACTATATAATCATCATGAATTATATGATGAATCTATAGGATATACAAATTTTATTTGAATATGATTGACCATGAAGATACATATTGGAGGGAGCTATAGTTTCTATCCTTTTTTGTGGCTGATGACATAAAAAATTTGAATATACAATCATCAATTAATGATCAATGGTTCTTTTATAACTTACATTAATGAAACGATATATTTAGGGGTAGATAATTTCACAACGAGGAAAATTCTTTTATATGGGAAAATATGATCATACTAAGAATAACTATATTGAATGGAAGAATAAATTTTTGTTGCATCAAATTAAAATATATCCATCAATATTTGAAATACTTTCTAATGTATTGAGAAACAATAAACAATATATTTTTATTCTTTTTTCCTAAATATAACGACTGTGTATTTTTAGAAATGTTATATGATGTAATGTATATTATTAAAAAGTTACATAAAAGTGATTCCTTGATAAATATATTTGAATTAAGTACATACTAAATACATGATATATAATAGTTAAAAATATATCTATTAGGATTCAATAAAATGATAATTTAAAATTATGGATATGAAAAAAATCTAAAAGTGTTTATTTAGAAAAAATAGGTGAACTATTATAAGTTCATAGATAAATGGTATGTTCATATATTTAATGTGGCTATATTATAATATTTTAGGAAGGCCCCATGAAGAAATTAAAACTCTTTGTAAATAACAAGGGATATTTCATGATATATTTTTTGACAGTCTTATAACCATGTATTCCTTAATAACAAATATGTGAATTGAAGGTAATCCCAAAATAACATAACCTAATAGAATAATTTTTTGATGATGATAATGTGAGATTGATGGAATAATTTATCTTCTATGAAAATCATATGTAATGTTATCCAAGACATGATTCTAGAATAGAAATGCTATAATTTCAAATGTTTTAAATATATAGACAAATGTTTATCATATGAACTAAAATATGAGAATTGGTCCATTATGTCAATTTTTTTACATTTTTATGTTAACCCTTGGCTAATATATTTATCTAGTTAAAATCAACCATTAATGAACCAATAATTTAATACTTATTTTTATCCTATAAAATCTCAAGATATAAATAGTCATTATTATTTACTTCTGATTTTATTTTAAAGAATCATTAGAACCCCATATTTTGATGGGTTATAAAATTATGGTCTAATATGAATTTTCATTTTTCTGACAGTTTTTTTGGACTCTTAACCTATTATAGTGTTTTTAAAAATTTGATCATATAAAATTGGTGATTGACACATGTTTTCTGGAATGTAGAAGATTTATATTGTTTTGAAAGATTTAAATATTATTTTGAGATGGATAGAAATCCAAAAGTTTTTTTCTACGGGATGTTAGGGTTTTACTGGGTCAATCACTCCATGAATCCCATTCATGTCGAGTTTCCTGTAATGAATAGTAAAAATGGTTGATGGGTAATACTATAAAAATAATCAGGGGGAGATGAATAATTTTAGACATGTAATAATGATTGAATTGATTTTTTGATTTAAATATACCCTCTATTCAGATTATCGTAGTGAAATAAAATAGTAGTAGGTATATCTCCAACACTCTCATCTCCCAATACAAGGAATCAATGGGTTCCATTATAAAGGACATTCTGTATCAGTTATTTTATTAAAATACCATATTGGAATAATATAAATTGCAAGATCAAAAAATGTTTATTACAGAGGTAGAAATAATTTCTTCATGTATCTCTATAGAATGTTCTGTACGACCATCCATTGAATAATGTATGCAGTACATGATATGACCTGTTATCCGATAAACTATTAAAAGAAACTCAATAAATGAGAATTGAACCAGGGATCCCTATCTAATTCAAATGTTGATGAAACTCCATGAAATCTAAAAGTATCTTTGACATATATATTCAAAAAATAAATAAATCTAGTGCTATCATGAATAGATATAATGTATTTTTATTTTCTCAATCAGTGAATGAAAACCAATATCATATTAATTCCTCAATAATTATGTGTTATCCCAAAAATAAACTCCTTTGGGATATCATGTTATAACTATGTTGAACCAATAAGGGGTTCAAGAATACTTGAATCCCTCAAATTATAATTACTAAACTATTTATTAATATAATAATAAAATAATAAAATCATTGATATCAAATTTCAAATGTACCTAAAATGGTGTGTATCTCAATTTTTCTCCATGATTCCTCCCATGATATAACAACATTATCCAATTAATGATCAAATGCACCCCTTTGTTTTGAGAAAACATTTGTAAAGAACATTGTCTCTGAAATATTAAATTGGAATTATGGTTGAATGGAATATTGTAAGTATTTCTTAAATATATTCTATACTTCTCTTATGTGATTTAAATTATCTTACATGGGTTTTGAATACACTATTATTTCTTCCATTAGTACTATAAATACTCTATGATATTCTTAAGATAAATCATTTTCATCATCATCACAAGAATAGTTGGACTTTTATTGTGGTTTAATGTAATAGAATGACAATAATATAGTTTACAATTTATCCATAATATTTTATTTGGTACATTAGAGTAATTTATTATTATATTTTTGTAACAAAACAATGATAAAGCCTAGAAAACACATAGCCCCAATCATTTGATTGAAAAAATTGTCAATTCATTGAAACAAATACATGTCCATAATTATATTCTAATTATGTTTTAGGAAATCAATACACATTTTATGGGATCTAACAAAATTCCTAGAAAGATAATTGTACATCTTATGGTAAAAAATATCTTTAGTGATGCCTTTTTACATCATGTTATTGAATATGTTATTTTATTCTTTTAGTTTTGGTGATACCATTAGAAAATATGAAATATGAACTATCTGAATTCCCATTATATTTTCAATAGAGAACTCCACCACCTTCCCTAGTGGTAGGCCATAAAATTATAATAAAAACATATTTGGGAATTCATTAGTTAATGGAGAATCATTAAAATAACATATATCCTTATCATATTCAATAAAACATAGTGAAATCATCATATCATTCTACAATAGATAAGGTTAGATTATCTAGTCATGATGTTCCATACTCCTTGATTAACATGACACCCTAACATGCTCACTAATTATCACCCATATACAATGATAGTAATTTCAGTGTTTGTGGGAAATATCTAGTCCATTTCGAGAATAAAATCTTGGGTACTTATTCAAAGAACAAATAAGAACCTTATGAGCTCAATCTCGAATGAATAAAATCAAGTGTGAAATTGAAGAACCTACTTCCTCATATTTTAGAAATGTGTTGTAATATCTATCACATATGGAATTAATTCCATTGGAAGATAATATTAGTCTATAGTGTTAGTTGATACGAATGATCCAGAAGCACTAGTATGAAGTATTTAATACACTAATGTTGAAAAAATAAAAATGTACATATCAGTATTATAGTACACACAAAATATCCCATTTAATTTTCATCTATTTCATGAAGATTCATTTTTCATAATTCATACGGCTAGAATAAAACTGTTCATGATGTATCTGGAAGTACCACCATTAATCTAATTATTGATGAGCCAATTTTATAAAGGGGTAGTAAAAACATGGGTAAACAATACTAGTGTCCATAGAATCCAAAAGGTATAAAATATTTTGATACACCATGAATTCGTACTTCGAGATCCAGATTATACAACATTGGATATTATAACATTACAATCTTGACAAAAAAATACATTAAATTTCATTATTGAATTACATAAAACATTATAAAAGAAGATTACCAAAGAACATATTAGTATAGTTCAATTAGAAACAAGGTAACATAAACACTACTATATAAATGAGCTATAATACCTTCCACTAAGATATTCATGACTAGAAAACCTCTTAGACACAATAATAAAACGTACCTTCATAACAATGTAATGGAAACATAAAAAGGGGAGAGACTATATGATTGGTAAGGAAAAATAGGGGATACATGTATGTATATTCACAATAATAGGAGAATGAGTACATGATCATGAAATAAAATATCATTCCCTTCACATCAATGATAATAAAAATTAATCATGGCTGTAATAACCCTTGTCTTTATTTCAGGTATGAGTTTTCTTTTCATGTTGGTTTTTAGGAAAATTGGATGAAGGAATGTTTTAGGTGTACATGGCGTGTGTTTCCTTGTTCACACAATGTATATCACTGTGCACACCATGTACGTTTTTGTACATGTCGTGTATTCTGGCCCCATGTCTAGGTTGGGCTTCACCATTTCATGATCGCATACATGACCGTGGGATGATGTGGCAATACCACCTAAAGCGGGGCCCAGTAAATTCATATATATGTCATGTACTTTTAATGGATGAATCATGTACTTTTCTTTTTAAATGATTAAATGGAATGGGGTCACGTCTAATAGAAGGAAACAAATTCATCTTGGATTATCTCATCTAGGAGCGACTAAAGCCAATTATTCTTCTCTATGCCCCCCGACCCGCAGTCTGTGCTCCGAAACAACCGACGTCGATTGCATTGGAATCACAACGGTGAGTTATTACTTATTCTGGAGCCTCATATATTTATTTACATTCTCTCTTGAGATATCCTTGGTTAAATGTTTTGTATTTTTTTGTAGGTCTACATCGTTCTAGGCTTATTCAAGTTCCAAAAGTAGAGTATATCGATCGTACAATGCTGAGGTAGGTGGTTTCTGACTTTCCATAGTTAGTCTTTGAATATAATGGGAACAAGTGTCCAATAACCTAGATTGGTGTATTGTTTGTTTACAGATTTTAACCATGTTGATGCATACTATGTTTGTTTTATTGAGTTAGGGATCTTGTTTTTCAAATTGGGTTGTTTTTCTATTCTATGGATATGTTTTCCAATGTTTGATTTGATATCATCTATTTGGTATAGCTTTTCCTATTAGGCTTATTTATTTCCATTTCTATTATTTTTATGATGAAGTGAGGTTTTTAATACCTTGTAGCTATTTAGAAAAGTAGTACTTTTAGGTTAACTTTGGTTGTTGAACACTATTTGGGCACAATTTCTTTACATAGGGCTGTGGGAACCAGGTGTATTGAGACAATAAGGGGAATTGACATTGAGGGCTTCCTCAGAGTGTCTTTTATACATTTCACACTACAAGACCATTGGGGGATCGACATTATGTTTTCACTAATAGTGTCTATAAATATTTTTACAAGACCATATGGGGAATTGATGTTGAGTTATTTCTCATAGAGTCATTATTTTATAATTGAAATACTATAGGTGGAATTGACAGTGAGTGCATTCTTAGAGGGTCTTTGTTTGCATGAGAAAAAAAGTGTCAGAATGTGTGAGGTATCATTGGGGGGGGTCATCGTATCTGTAGAGGCCCAAATCTTGAGGTACATATACATTACATTACTTTTGCGGAATACTTAGTACATAACAAAAACACACACACAAGGACCGTAATAGTTTAGTGTCTTTGGAAACTCGGAACGTAATCTTCTAATCATGGTGAAAGATCTTCAACATCTCCCATAAAGATCTTCCTTTTTTTCTTACCTAAAACCTTTATTTATATCATGGGGAAAAGAAAACATAAAAGGGTGAGCTCTAATGCTCATTTAGGGTAAAAGAAATATCAATCACATCATATTCATAAGAACATAACATTTTGGAAATATTAACCTGCAAAAGAGATCATAATATCATAACATGGGAAAAATCATAGTAGTGAAATGTAATCCCAATAATAATAACATAAAACATGAAATTTTGTGGCGTACACACATAATCATAGAGAATCATTTCTTATTAGTCAGGACTCATTTCCAAGACTATCTTAGTGGACAAAGTCCATTTCTGAACTGAGTTCATTCCTCGTTTCAGTCCTGCTTCACTGAACCAATTTAACCTGCCATTCCAGCCATGTATATCTCATGAGATATAAAATCTTTACCCAATGCATTGGAAGGAGATATAGGTCCCACCCATCTCATAATGATACCATTCTTATGTGTTCCACAAAATCAAAAAAATCATACATCATTGCATAACCCATGTAATAAAAATGGGAATCTTAAACATCATGCCATCATAACATAATCCATATAAGATAAAAGGACACCATTAAAATAATTACATCATAACATATTCAAATAAATGTAAAAATAGGGATAGATATAGAACCCTTTATTATCTTAGATGGAAAATAATTTTGATAAAACACTTAAACTCCATTCTTGAGGAAAATATCCTTTATACTTCAAAAACACTTTTCCTTTCTTAACATTTCATAAAATTATAAACTAAAAGAAGTTGATTAAAAATAAACATGAAAACTTGTAAAGTAAGATTCTTGGAAATATTTTTTTTAAATCCATTCATGCTATATAAGTTAAAAAAACAATCTTCCCATACTTTTGTCGGAAAAGAAAAAAAGTAACTCGTATGAAAAACGAAAAAAGATTCCTTTTATATCTTTTACTAAAAACTCACCAAAGGGTAAAATTGGATTTAAACAATGGTAGGTGGATGGAAACAATATTAAATATTGATTAATCATGGATGTGGATGATAAAATACACCCCAGTAAATACCAAAGTATAAACAATCTCGGATAAAATGAGATTGTGGTATTTTCCCTTACCTTAGGTCCGATTTGCTTCATAAGTGTCTGAACATCCTGTATAATGATTTAAATAATTTCATTGACGTATTCTACAATCATACTCATTGTTATGATATCATATATGGTTCACTTATGACTTTATATTACCCGTTTTTTTGTAAATTCCATGTTAAAGAGCATTTTGGGTAAAATCGTTTCATTTGTCGTCCGTTTTTTGACTTTTAATTATTCATATGATTACTTAGATCATGATTACTTAATTCCAGAATATAAAACATGATTTATATGTAATATATATTCAGAATATACATTTATATAATAGATTAGTAAACAGAATGAAATACAACGTTCATGGAGACGGTAGGCCGTACGTACGCATGAACGCTGTTTTCATTTCCTTATTGAGTTGAATGGAATTAAGTAGATGAAATACATATATATACACATAAATCCAGTATAATTATTATTTCTTATATTTCATGATTACTTATTATATATACTTTATAATCATTCACGAATGGTTAACGTGGAGAATGAATCTCTTCACGTCGTGGAGACGGTATTCCGTACGTACGCACAAGCGATGATATCGTTCTCATGATCGTGGAATTGTATTGGATTGTATGTATACTATTTCAGAATCAATATCACTTTACAATAATCATATATAGTCATTATTTACACCATTATACCCATCCAAGTAAGGTGGTGGTGGAAAATAGATTACACCACGGCGTGGAGACGGTATTCCGTACGTACGCACGCGCGGTGATTTCATTTTCCCTAGGATGGATAGATGGTGAAATAGGGTTGTTTCATAATTATAATAACATATCAGTATATGAGTGATACTTATGTTATTACTTCACAATGAAACAACCTAATAAGAATAAGTGGAAGAAGAAATAAAGTTGAAAGAATCGGTAACGGACATTACCTCTTCTTTGAAGCGCGTCTTTGAGTCCTCTTCTTAGGGAACTAAAATTTGTCTTTGAAGAAGACCAGGACCTCTAGGATGTTTCTAGGGATGTGTAGAAGAGAAATTTTCAGGGTTTTGTTGATCTTGAAGGCTCAAAGTGGTGTGAGGAAGAGGGGGAGGAGGTTCCCTTTTATAAGGGAGGAGAGGGGCACCTTTGGAATAACATAAAATATTATTTTATTATAAAGCCAAATTCGGTTTTAAATAACTCCAAATTGATTTATTTAGATGCTAAGGTGGGTATGGGTCGAACTAATCTAATACAATAGAATTTATACAATTTTAGGTTCCTATTTTAAACTTATGATTTAGATTTAACATTAAGTTAAATAATTTTACTTTTACCGTGTCTTCCTGTGTTCTTACACTATACGGTTAATAAACTTCCTATAACAAGACAAACGAACCCCAAGTGGTTTATTTATAATATATATAACCTTATCTAAGTCATTTGGCCGAAATTTAGATTTTTAGAAATAAAATAACAATTAATAATATAATATTTGTTTTGGAAACTATTTTATGTCAATTTTGACACTATTTAGTAATTGATTTTTGTGAAAATCATAACAGAATTATTAGTTCTAAAAAAGTTAATTAAATTCATAATAACATGTCATATTAACCAATAAAATTATTGGAATGTATAAAAAGTCTCAAATTACATTTATTTGGGTGTTTATAACATCAATTATGTCAATATTTCATTAATAAAATAATTATTGCATCATCGTTGTGTCATAAATTAATTAAATTATTTAATGTTCAAAAATTAAAAATAAAATACCATTATGTAGGAAATCTTTTTAGATTTCTAATGAATATTTATTGTCGAATTTATCTTATGTATAAACATATATTAAAAATTAACTACTTATTAAATGTTGATTTTAACTATTTTAACCCTTCTTTAAATAAATTAATAATAAATGTCATAATCTAATCCATGTGGGCCTAAATGGTAATATATTATTCTTAAGGTTGTTTTTGGTCGAATTACACTTATCTAATAGAATTAGAACATGTTTTAGTATAATAATAATATCATTTTTACTCTTAATTACCCTATATACTTTTAACAGTGGTAAAAAAAAGTAAACAGTTACTATTCTCCAAAAATTATTTTCATCTCATTGAACCACATTTTACTTACTGAAATCAACAGTGTCTCTCGGATTTTTGAAATTCCACTCACAGAAGCGGTAAAATTACGTTTTATGAAAAATTCATTTTTTTAAACTAACACTTAGTGGTTTCACTATTCCTCAAAAAATGAAAGTTTCCAGAAAAATACCAACAATTAGGACTAAGATATATTTGATATTATGAACTCAAAAATGATGTCTATTTTACCAAATTCCAAACATATCAGTTGCGTTAATTAATTTAAATATTAATTCCCGCCGTCAAAACAAATAGCGTTTTCTTAAGAGATAATAACTATCAAAAGATTGACACTTGTTTATGTCTGGTTTAAATGTGAAATTACAACCAATGACCAACATTGTATTAAATTGTAAAAATATATTCTAAATATACTTTAAATCCACTAAAATTAATAATTTATCACTATTATTAATTTATATTAAAAAGGTTGTTTTTAATTAAAATTTAGTAATTTTCACTATTCATCAAAATATGAAATTTATCCGAAAAGTACCAAAATTTCACCTTAGACTAAATTCGATACTCCGAATCCAAAAATGAAGTCCATTTTGAGAGATAGAATTTCTAAAATTTTAAAAGGTGGTTATTACTATTCATAACGGCTAGTTTTAATAATATTTTAATAGCATATCATTGTCTAGTGAAACTCGGTATTGCATACTACACATGCTATCGAGGAAGGTCGAGATTTTGTGTAATGAAAGGAAAGTAAAGGATGCGTGTTGTTCAAGCTCCATTTGGTGTAGCGTACAACACAACACATTAATGAAATTAAAAAGAATATTTTTCATAAAATCTCGGGGTGTTACATTCTACCCCGCTTAAAATGAATTTTTCTCTCAAAATTCGTCGGGGTTATAAATGGCTTACTATTCAAAAGTTTCTTTAATAGAAACCCACATCGTAAAAAGGAATACCAAAACCAATATTTAAAAACAAAAGTATGAAATGTAACGTCTACCCAAATAAACTAATCACCGGGTTTCCACATAGGTGAAAATATGGATATGGAAGAGAAATCAAACCATCATGTTCCGATGGAGAGTGGTAGAGTACATGGCTATAGAAAAGCCAGCAATAACAAAGACATAAATTTGTGACGATCTACGGTACCATCTGATTCATCAGATATAAGAGCACTAGGACAACAGTTTTGGTTTTCAAGATAATTTCCCTAAAGTTGATGAAATTGGAATTAGAAGAAATACTTTCGTGATTTTGGTATAGTCTCACCGTTGGTCATTCTTTGAACAATTTCCACTTCATCTCTTAAAGAAATGAAGTTGAATTTGTCATTCATGATGTGTTAGTAGATCATGTGATAGAATGATGGGTCATTCCATCTGTCTCAAACAAAAGGATAGAAAAGTTATAAAAAAATACATAAGTCCATCTATAGTGTGATTAATCATATATGGTTCCTAAAATGGACTTATACTTCATATATCAAACTGTATAATATAATAAAACTAGATTATACTAAACAGGGACTTCTTGTAGGCTAGTTGTAGGCGATAAAGGCCAGTCGCACTTCGGTTGTGGGTTTGATTCCCACAGCCTTGTCCGACGAGATGGGTTATCGCCCATCGAAAAAACTTCTATCCTTAAACAATACTATCTTATGTCCAACATAATCCATTCCAATCTTTAGTCTTATCCAAAATAATGTTGTCTAATCTCATATTATAGTGAAAACGATTACCAAAGTGTTCATACAACTAGCATGTTAATATCATTGTTGATCCCCATATATCATGAGATATGTCTTGTTGGTCACATTCCAAACATTCAAAGGCCTTAATCATGTATTCTCTTGAAAAAAAATGAATACCCATTGAACTATATTGAAAACATTAATGCTGTTAAAAGTTTACTCTTTCCACATACCAAAATCCTCAAAATTCTATATACTCAAACCATGATATCACTTAGTCCTTATATCAATCATACGCTCATGAATACTGTCAAATATTTCATTTTTTCCTTATCCCTTCATTATGCGCATATCATCTTTTTTAAAAAATATCTCAATCACCTTCCGTGGTTACCGGTACCATAAAATTAGTGAAAACCACAATAGAACAATACATCAATATTCCAATATTCCACAATACTATATACAACATTTTTTTGGAATCCCATTACATAAACACTTAATCATTCCACCACATCGTTGTCATATTCAACATCCCCAATGGTGATCACATGTGACTTCCCTTTGTCCTTTTCCTTAAGTGGTTGCTCATGTCGATCATCACTAACCCTAGGATTAGGGAATTTATTAGCATAATGCCCTATTTCCTTTAACTTGAAGCATTGAAGTGTTGGTGGTGCGTTCTCTACAATATTTTCATTATTCACATAATTAGAAACCCTTTTTCCATTACTTCGACACTCAGATGCTCAATGACCATCTTTTCTACACTGAAAACATTTTCTAGTCCCTTTAAGAAAATATCCACCATGCTTCTTTCCACACTTTGAGCATAAGAAAACATTCATCTTATTTTCACCATTATTCTGAGATTTCATCTTGAACTCCATCTTTCGTTTCTTTTCAAAACTATGAGATGGATAAGTAACACCAACTTCCATTTCTACCTTGATAGCACAACGCACAATTTCTTTATAGCTACTGAAGTCTCTTATAGCTAATTCCCTTCGAAGATTTGGTTTTAATCCACTGAAGAATCGATCAACTTTACTTTCAGGTTGGATGATAAATCTAGATGCATACCTTGGAAGCCTTGTAAAATTCGCTTCGTATATACCAACAGATTCATCATCCTTTTGCATTAGTTCAAGAAACTCCTTCTCCATCTTTGTACGAAGAATACGAGGGAAGTACTTATTGAAAAATAAGTTCTTGAACTCGTCCCATTCCATGGACTCAATTTCATCTCTTGGCCTCGTATTCTTGATAAGATTCCACCATTGATCAACATCACCTTCCAAACGATACACTTCTAAGATGACTTTATCATGTTCAGAACATTGAAGAACTAAAAATATCTTTTCAGTAGTACTTGTCCATTGTTCAGAAACAAGTGGATCAGAAGACCCACTGAAAGAAGGTGTACGTTGCCTCTTGATGGACTCAATAGAATATTGTTCGCTTCCCTGCTCATTTGGAAGTCCAGAATAATTCATAGCTTGTGTACGTATATCAATAAGATTTTTCACTCCTTCTCCAATAACATTTGTTTGTTCAGGAGGACAATCATTGCACTGTCCATTGCATTGATCAACACGTTTCCTTCAGGTTCCAGCCATCGTCTAAAACCCAAAAAGAATAGTGTGAGAGGAAAAAATAATGCTATGGAAATCAACACAATAAAGGTGGAGTACCTTCAATATCTAACATCATGGTTTACCTTAATTTTAGTACTATAACGTATAGTTATACTTAACCTTAAGGACATCCCTAGACATACCTTAGAAATATCTCTAGGGATGTCACTAAAGTTCTTGCATCCTAGTTTCCAAAGGTTGACTAAACCTTTCCTATGATACCAACTGTAGAGACCCACAGCTTAACATACATGGACATTACATTACTTTTGAGGAATACTTAGTACATAACAAAAACACACACACAAGGACCGTAATAGTTTAGTGTCTTTGGAAACTCAGAACATAATCTTCTAATCATGGTTAAAGATCTTCATCATCTCCCATAATGATCTTCCTTTTTTTTCTTACCTAAAACCTTTCTTTATATCCTGGGGAAAAGAAAACATAAAAGGGTGAGCTCAAATTCTCAGTAAGGGTAAAAGAAATATCAATCACATCATATTCATAAGAACATAACATTTTGGAAATCTTAACCTGCAAAAGAGATCATAATATCATAACATGGGATAAATAATAGTAGTGAAATGTAATCCCAATAATCATAACATAAAACATGAAACTTTGTGGTGTACACACATAATCATATAGAATCATTTCTTATTAGTCAGGACTCATTTCCAAGACTATCTTAGTGGACAAAGTCCATTTCTGAACCGAGTTCATTCCTCGTTTCAGTCCTGCTTCACTGAACAGGTTTAACCTGCCGTTCCAGCCATGTCTATCTCATGAGATATAAAATCTTTACCCAATGCATTGGAGGGATATATAGGTCCCACCCATCTCATAATTATACCATTCTTATGTGTGCCACAAAATCAAAAAAGTCATACTTCATTGCATAACCCATGTAATAAAAATAGGAATCTTAAACATCATGCCATCATAACATAATCTATATAAGATAAAAGGAAATCATAAAAATAATTCCATCATAACATAATCAAATCAATGTAAAAATAGGGATAGAAATATAACCCTTTATTTTCTTAGATGGAAAATAATTTTGATAAAACACTTGAACTCCATTCTTTAGGAAAATATTCTTTCTACTTCAAAAACACTTTTCCTTTCATAACATGTCATAAAATGATAAACTAAAAGAAGTTGATTAAAAATAAACTTGAAAACATGTAAAGTAAGTTTCTTGGAAATATATTTTTTAAAAATCCATTCAGCCCGTATAAGTTAAAAAAACATTCTTCCCGTACTTTTGTCAGAAAAGTAAAAAAGTAACTCGTACAAAAAATGACAAAAGATTCATTTTATATCTTTTACTAAAAACTCACCGAAGGGTAAAATTGGATTTAAACAATGTTATGTGGATGGAAACAATATTACATATTGAGTAATAATGGATGTGGATGATAAAATACACCCCAGGAAATACCAAAGTATAAACAATCTCGGATAAAATGAGATTGTGATATTTTCCCTTACCTTAGGTATGATTTCATTCGTAAGTGTCCGAACCTCCTGTATAATGATTTAAATAATTTCATTTACTTATTCTATAATCATACTCATTGTTATGATATCATATATGGTTCACTTATGACTTTATGTTACCCGTTCTTTTGTAAATTCCATGATAAAGAGCGTTTTGGGTAAAATTGTTTCATTTGTCGTCCATGTTTTGACTTGTAATTATTCATATGATTACTTAGATCACGATTACTTAATTCCAGAATATAAAACATGATTTATATATAATATATATTCAGAATATACATATATATAATAGATCAGTAAATGGAACGAAATACACCATTCATGGAGACGGTAGGTCGTACGTACGCATTAATGTTGTTTTCGTTTCCTTATTGAGTTGAATGGAATTAAGTAGATGACATACATATATACACATAAATCCAGTATCATTATTATTTCATTTATTTCATGATTACTTATTTTATATAATTTATAATCATTCATTAATGGTTAACGTGGAGAATGAATCTCATCACGTCGTGGAGACGGTAGTCCGTACGTACGCACGAGCGATGATATCGTTCTCATGATCGTGGAATTGTATTGGAGTGTGTTTATAAAATTTCAGAATCAAAATAACTTTACAATAATCATATATAGTTATTATGTACACCATTATACCCATCCATGTAAGGTGGTGGTGAAAAATAGATTACACCACAGCGTGGAGACGGTATTCCGTACGTACGCACGCACGGTGATTTTGTTTTCTGTATAATGGATAGATGGTGAAATAGGGTTGTTTCATACTTATAATAACATATCAGTAAATGAGTGATACTGATGTTATTACTTCATAATGAAACAACCTATGAAGAATAAGTGGAAGAAGAAATAATGTTGAAAGAATCGGTAACGGACATTACCTCTTCTTTGAAGCGCCTCTTTGATTCCTCTTCTTAGGGCACTAAAATTGGTCTTTGATAAAGACCAGGACCTCTAGGATGTTGCTAGGGAAGTGGAGAAGAGAATTTGGCAGGGGTTTTACGAGCATGAAGGCTCAATGTGGTGTGTGGAAGAGGGGGAGGAGGTGCCCTTTTATAAGGGTGGAGAGGGGCACCTTTGGAATAACTAAATATATTATTTTATTATAAATCCAAATTCGGTTTTAAATAGCTCAAAATTGATTTATTTCGAAGCTAAGGTGGGGATAGGTTGAAACCATCTCATCCAATAGAATTTAGACAAGTTTAGGTTTCTATTTTAACCTTATCATTTAGATTTAACATTAAGTTAAATAATTTTACTTTTACCGTGTCTTCTTCTGTTCTTACACTATAAGGTTAATAAACTTACTATAACAAGCCAAAAAAACCCCAAGTTGTTTATTTCTAATATATATAACCTTATCTAAGTCCTTTTTCTGAACCATATATTTTTAGGAATAAAATAAAAATTAATAATATAATATTTGTTTTAAAAACTATTTTATGTCAATTTTGACACTATTTAGTAATGGATTTTTTTTTGAAAATCATAAAAAAATTCTTAGTTCGAAAAAAGTTAATTAAATCCATACTAACATGTCATATTTACCTAGAAAATTAGTGTAATTCATAAAAAGTCTCAAATTACATTTATTTGGGTGTTTATAACATCAATTATATCAATATTTCATTAATAAGATAATTATTGCATCATCGTTGTGTCATAAATTAATTAAATTATATAATGTTCAAAAATTACAAATAAAATACCATTATGTAGGAAATATTTTTAGATTTCTAATTAATATTTATAGTCGAATTTATCTTATGAATAAACCCATATTAAAAATTAACTACTTATTAAACATTGATTTTTACTATTTTAACCTTTCTTTAAATAAATTAATAATAAATGTCCTAATCTAATCCAAGTGGGCCTAAATGGTCGTATTTTATTCCTAAGGTTGTTTTTGGTCGAATTACACTTATCCAATAGAATTAGTACACGTGTTAGGGTAATAATAATATCATATTTACCATTAGTTACCCTATTTACTTTTAA
Source organism: Viscum album (assembly GCA_963277665.1). Taxonomy (NCBI): domain Eukaryota; kingdom Viridiplantae; phylum Streptophyta; class Magnoliopsida; order Santalales; family Viscaceae; genus Viscum; species Viscum album. Next base: position 1,839,780,684 of record OY728161.1, read on the forward strand.
CCGTGGTAAAAAAAGTAAAAAGTTACTATTCAACAAAAATTATTTTCATCTCATTGAACCACATTTTACATACTGAAATCAACCGTGTCTCTCGGATTTTTGAAATTCCACTCACAAAAGCGGTAAAATTAAGTTTTATGAAAACTTCATTTTTTTAAACTACCACTTAGTGGTTTCACTATTTATCAAAAAATGGAAGATTTCAGAAAAATACCAAAAATTAGGCCTAAGCTATATTTGATATTATGAACTCAAAAATGATGTCTATTTTACCAAATTCAAAACATATCAGTTGCATTAATTAGTTTAAAAATTAATTCCCGTCGTAAAAACAAATCGTGTTTTCTTAAGGGATAATAACTATCAAAAGATTGACACTTGTTTATGTCTGGTTTAAATGTGAAATTATATCCAATAACCAACATTGTATTAAATTGTGAAAATATATTCTAAATATACTTTAAAACCACTAAAATTAATAATTTATCACTATTATTTATTTCTATTAAAGAGGTTGTTTTTAATTAAAATTTAGTAATTTTCAATATTCATCAAAATATGAAATTTATCCGAAAAGTACCAAAATTTCATCTTAGACTAAATTAGATACTCAAAATCTAAAAATGATGTCCATTTTGAGAGATAAATTTTTTAAAATTTTAAAAGGTCGTTATTACTATTCATAACTGCTAGTTTTAATAATATTTTAATAGCATATCGTTGTCTAGTGAAACTCGGTATTGGTTACTACACACGCTATCGAGGAAGGTCGTGATTGCGTGTAATGCAAGGAAAGTCAAGTATGCGTGTTGTGCAAGCTCCATTTGGTGTAGCGTACAACACAACACATTAATGAAATTAAAAAGAATATTTTTCATAAAATCTCGGGGTGTTACAATATCCTTATTAATAAATGATAAGTTCAACCAGAGGGGTTAGTTGGTGAGAACATTCCAAGAGGATTTCTTGTGAATGATTGGTTGAATAATTGATAAATATAAATGAAACTAGAAGAATATTTCAGGTTGTTTACATTTGAGTACTTTTTTTTAATCCATTTTTAAATCTTTCCTACTACATATATTTCACGAACTGTTACGCATAGATCGTCAAGTGGTTGCCTACTAGGATTCATCTCACACCCTTTTGGGTAATATTTTGGTCCCAAGAAGATTATTTTGAATCATTTAAATATAAGGAAAAGTGCCCTTCTACATCAGCTACTTGACTATTGTGGAACTGGAGAGCATGAGACCAAGATGAGGTTTGCGATGCTGTGGTGTTTTCCACTTGATTTCATTTGTACTAGGATTTGGTATTGTATTCCAACATTATTACTTGTTTGGATTCTTTCATATATACTTGAGACAAGCAGAATTATTTATATATATATATATATGTTGGAGTGGTTTATATAATTTAGTCTTACTATGTTTACTTGTAATATAGTGTTACTAATTCCACTATTGTTATCTGATAGTCATTCCGCTGTGTTACTCTGTTATTCAGGGTATAATTTCCCCACTATCACACCCTAGGCCCTCACTGCTAGTCGGAAGCATCTGTCATTTAGGGAAACATGCTTGAGTCCATATGACCAACCTGTTTTGGGGAACAATTGGGAGGCACCCAGAATCGGGAGATGACATAGTGGTATAAGTGTTTGTAACCATCCTTAAGTGTGGTGCACTACCTGGATTGAGATATAGGGCCCAGAAAGAGGATTTTGGGCTTTAAGGCTGTGGGGGGGGGGTGAATCAAACACCCTTTAATGATAAAGGGATAAATGAATAATTGACATGAATCATTTCAACAATGTGAACCTTCCATTTTGGGATCCTACATGATTAAAACTCCACAGTTAAGCCTACTTTTCATGGAGTCATGATCAGGATGGGTGCCCTTCATGGATGTTTCTCAGGGTGTGTTTGAGTGAGGATAAAGAACACTAGAAAATAAATGTGTTGGCATGTAGGGGTTGTCATTAGTTAGATGAGCTGTTTGGGCAAGTGGGTGGGCCCCACGGTCGGGACCACGTGCCTACGGGGCAACATGTTGTACTTTATGGGCAAGGACCGAATGGCTATGTTAAGGAGGGGAGTTTGTGCTGTCACTGGGACCCGATTGTTGTATTAGGTATTAGAGACAATGTCCATTTGGCATGACAATGAGGAAAATGGGTCCTTCAAGGGGGTGGATTATGGCTATCCCATATTGAAGGAGTAGGAACATGAATCACCCATTTATAATGTGGTGTAGATTCCACTCCCATCATTATGAGTTTTCCAGGGGATACTTGAGGGAAAGATCGCAGGGAAGGAAAAACCATGCCAGTATGGCCCAAAGTAGACAATATCATGATCGTGGGATAGTCTATTCCATTACATTGGCCTAAAGCTTTGTAGTTCGTAATATATGAATCCCAGGGAAATTAAAAACCTAATCCATGAAAGCAAAACATAGGAATAAAACATGGCATTTCAGAATACTAATAAGCATATAATATGATTTACATGGTATCAAAGGAATCACATCAAAGAACATTTTAGTATTACGAGGTAAAATTTATATACCATCTTGGTAGTCAGGTTCACTCCCATGTTCAACTTTGTGGCATGAGTTTACTCCTTATACCGTGTTAGTTGTCATGCTTCACTCCCATATATATCTTAGTAATCATGGTTCACTCCTAATACCACCCATGTCTATCAAATGAGATATAAATCTTTACTTAATGAATTGGAGGGGGATATAGGTCCCCACCATCTCATTGTGAAATTATACAAACTTGAGAAAAAAAATGAAAAAAATCATATCATAACCTATGAAAGGAAATAGGTATCATAAAAATGTCAACATGTTATATCCAATAGAAAGAGATACATGTTTCATAATCATCTCATCAAAAAATAACCTATGAATGAAGAAATAATTTCATAAAAATATAATTCCTTAAAAGAAGAAGGATTCATAAAAATAAAACCCATGGAAGAGAAAAGTTTTCCAAAAAGACCATGAAAACATGCATAACCCATTCATAAAAATAATAATATTTTAAACATCAGATCTTTTTCTAGAAAGGAGTGAGTAACAACAATGGATGCCATCATTGGGAGAAAATAATTTTAAATATATCTCAAAAAAATATTCATTGGAAAGTATTATTTCTTAATTAATAAATGATCATTAAAAGATAAAACCATTAAATAACAATTTACTTTAAATATCCATTTAAAACACAGAAAGAGGTCTTGAAAATCATTTTGAAAACATTTTCCCTTTAGGAAATAAAAATTAATATTGAAAATATATTGATTTTTTTCCCCAGAAACATATTAAATTGTATTCAAAATTTTTTTAAAAAAAATTAAATTTAATACCCATTTAATAATTATTAATAAATATTGGATAGATTTTGAAAAATATTTATTTCAAAATACATCTAAATAATATAAAAAATATTGAAAATGTTTTTAAATAAAATTCATTCAAAATAATTTGAAAACATATAAATGAAAATAGAAAAAATTTCTAAAAAAATTTATTTAAAAATACTTTGAAGCCATATGAATGAATTTTGAAGAAATTTTAATCCCTTTTTAAAAATAATTGTTTTGAAATAACATAGATTTCCGATCTAAGAGAGTAGTAAAGTTATACATTCAAAAAAACACATTCTTGATAAGAGTATGTACCAAAGAGTGGAAAAATGGTATAAACACATGAATATATCTTAAATAATCAAAGGAGAAGAAAGGTTATGAATGGTCATAATATTTGTATTATATGATTTCAATAAAAGAATCATTATTATAATCTACATCGAAAATCGATGAGATTATTTCAATAAACTCTTATCACATAGTAATTTTGACCACACTCCCCATGAAAGAATGTTAAATTACATGAAGCTTAAAATATAACTATTGTAAATCGGATCTATACCCACAGTTTTGCAAAAAAACCATGGGTATAGTGATAATATGGGGACTTATACCCACAGTTTCAGAAAACCGTGGTTATAGGTCACCTATATCCACTGTTTTTGACAATACCGTGGGTAAAAATAAATTTTAAAGACCAATACCAAGGGTTTTAAAAAACTGTGGGTATAAGTGTTTTTTCATTGAAGACGAATACCCACGGTTTTGGCCAAATCGTGGGTATAGAGTTTGTTCGGATACCAACGGTTCTTCAAAACCATGGGCATTGGGGTATTTTTTTGAAGACCTATACCCAAGGTTTTAATGAACCGTGTGTATAACATTCCCTTCATAAGGCGGAAAAAAAATTACGCGGGACAAGGAAAAAATATTTTGCCGGAAGACAATCCAGATTAATATAATTATGATGATAGAAATAATAAACAACAAAAACATTCTAGCTGAGTCGGTTAAGCGGCCGTTTGTTACATCTCTCGGTCTGGGGATCTAATACCGACAGTGTTTTTTTCTAATATATAACTATTATTAACATAATTAGACTAATATATATTTATTCAACAAAAACTCCACAGCGTGGTTGGTTCGGCGCGTCGTCTCCTTTCGGCAAGTTGCCGGTTCGAAACCCCGCATCCCCATTTTTCAAATCCCGCGTCTTCCATTTTCAAATAACGCACATGGATCATACTAATATATATAAATAGATATTTGTATATTTAACAACTGAAATTTATTGCTCCACTAGTTCCTTGGTGAGGCGTAGCCGCCAGGCGGTTCGTGAGTTGCGGGTTCAAACCTTTTTAGACCCCGATTTTTGAATTTTAATATCCCACGGTTTGAAAACCATGGGGAATGTTGTGTGCCATGATAGAACAACGTGCTCTAAACTTTGAGACGCTTATCCCCACGGTTCAAAAAAACCGTTGGTATAGGTTGAGACCCCTATACCGACGCCTTTCCAGCCCACGGTTCCCAAAACTGTGGGTATAGGTTATACCCACGGTTTTTGGGGCTATCGCTACAGTTTTGAACCGTGGGTATAGGTTGTTCTTCCAGTAGTGTATCAGAAATTATGGGAGATTCATGATATGAATTGTAATAGGTATTATCTAGACCTAAAATAAAAAACACACTTGCATAACATGGTACTTCTCTTAGTAATAGTAAATTTAGATAAAATAACCCCTCTGATTTGGTAAAATTTAAAGCATAATTATCATGAAAAGAAGATTATAGAATAGATTTTTAGATACCCATAATTTTATGTAGATGAATAATATAAAATATCAATGATATGTAAACACACCATACAAAAGGAATGGGGGTTTATAAATCATTTATCTCATATAAATAAAAATAGAGATAAAATCCCTTACATTGTGTCTTGACTCTCTTCATACACATACAATCTTCATGTATGGTCAATTTATATTTATTATAAATAGTTTAATGAATAATAATATTATTTTTAATACCATATATTTTTTAATTAGGTCACTATATAATCTATTGTGAACAATTATATGTTAATGTTTAACTTCGGGTAATATCAACTTTTTTTTGAAAGTGCCTTAATTTGATATATCATTAGTTCTTATACTAATATCATTATTTTAAAAATTTAAACTTTTATTTGAATAAAATTTATATTATGTATATATTTATTATAAAAATTTCTTTAATATTTATATATGAATCTAAATACACTGTTCATGAAGATGGTATGTTTTAAATACACAAAAACTCTATTTCCTTTTAAATGTCTTGTTGAAATAAAGAAAGTGAAAGACACATATGAATATATATATATATATAATTATTATTATAGAATTATTATATCTTATATATCATATATATTAACTAAACCAATTACTAATACATTTTATGTGGTGTGTGATTTAATGACATCTCTTTGAGGAAGAAGTAGTAAACACTTCCTCAAAAGAAATAATGGTATTAAACACAAATAGAAAGTATAATTATATACTGTAAAATAATTATAGAAGAATAAATTCATTATAAATACAATAAAATACATATATAAATTAAATTTTCATCAAAATTTTCATAATTGTAGATAGTAATGAAAAAAAATCATTCATCATTTAATGAGGCAGTAGTTTTCCCTATACATAAATAATATGTTTTTACCCATTAGATTGGAGTGTGTGTAAGAGTAAGTATAAAAAATAATAAAAAATTATATATTTAGAATAATTTTTTTATAAAGTCGTGAATTTTTTTGATATTATGAAATTGATAAATAAATGAGATGAATGGAGTTTAAAGGATGATGTTAACTCTTGATAGGGTAACTCCTTTTAGATTGAAACAAAAGAGTTCATTAGAAGGCTTTATGGAATATGAAGTAATTGAGGAGGAATTTATGGATTTTTAGGAGTTTATTGGTCATATATTGGATGAAAATAATGGGTTTGAGAGGTGTGAGGAAGTGGTAGGAGAGAAATCCTTTTTAAAGTGGATGAGAAGTGACACTTTTGTAAATATTTATAGAAATAATTCCACCCATGTTTTCCCTAATGAAATAAGATAAAATAATAGTAATTAGTTTATAAATGGGATTATAGGATCACTATATAGCCATACGATGGATTTTGGATATATTTATATGACATTTTGGGTTTGGAATTTATGGTTCATTCCTTAGTTACGATAAATTTTACATTAAAATGTGTAATTAATTTTAACTACATTCACTAAAAGTTTTGGTCAAAAAATATGTTGAAATTTATTGAAATTATAAATTTTTCTCATTTAAAATATCTAATAATTTGTTTCACATTCAATTAAAAATGTGGTGTAAATTATTTAAAGTTTATTCTGGCAATTGGTTTTATAGCACATGCTTTTAATGTGAAAATATTCAAAGATTAACTATGTTTTTGTTCACAATTTGAATACAAAATGTTATTATCAGATAATTTATATTTAATGATATATATATTATCAAATTAATCTTCTATAAAAAAATTTAAAATAATTTCTCATTTTAAATAATTTATATGAAATAGTAGTTCGTGAATAAAATTTATTATTTTTCACAGTTCATTATAAAAATAAAACATGACAAAAAATAATAATAATAATAACTATTTGTTTATTATGTTCCAAATTCAATGATGATGATCAATTTTAAATATAAATATATATAAAAGTGCAAAAAATTAATTTTAAATTGGATCCCAATTAGAAGGCGGTAACAATGCCTTAATTTTTATATTGGTCTTTGGCATAAATTGGGTTTGTTTTTATCTTATGTCTATCAAATAATTTGGATGAATATTAAAATAATTTTATTTAATTTTTAACATACATATTAGATTAATATCACTCACTAATTGCAATAAATTTAATTTATTTATGAAAAAAATCTTTGTGGTTCCAAAAATAATATTATTTCTTATGATTTTCGATCAGTTTTCATACTTGTTACTAATTAATTGGTAACATATGAATTCATCTTATATTTGTTAAAACAATATATTTTGATAAATTAGGTAACACTATTTATAACATTTAATTTAATAGAAAACATACATCACATATTATACCGTAAAAACATATTAAATTTTTTTTATTGTTCAGTAAAACTCAGTCTTGCATGTTACACAATCAATCAAGGAATGTTATTGTTTTGTGTAATGAAATATTACCTCCGTGTTCTGTAAAAATAATGATATATTTTATTTAGAATGTAGTGAAAGATTAACTTGGTTTGTGCATAATTCATGATAAACATAGTTCATTAATATAAAATAAAATATCTTCATCATTGTGTGAAATGAAAAATTTCAAAAAGGTAAAATTAATTATAAAAAATAATTCACAAAATATCGAGGAGGTATATTCTACCCCCTATGAGTTTGTACCTCGATATTTTTCAGGTTTATCAGAGGTATAATTCATCAATGTATTTTCCTAGAAAACCTCATAATAAATGTGGATACTAACATGTTCCATAAAATGGTAATGATTGAACCATAATGGTTACCCAAAAAAAATATAACTGTGTTTCCACATTGGAGAATGTATGTTGGGAGTGAATATTGGACATGGAGTAAAAGAATATATATTTATAGGGAGTTATTGTTTTCATAAATCACATAAAATTGAATGATAAAATAAAATTTAAGGTCCTCAATGTCAAAAATCAGCGATGATTTAAAAGGCTATCAGTTCAAAAAAAAAGTAATTATCAGAATCAAAATTTTCTTTCGATCATTATCCTAACATTTATTAATTATTTTTTGACCAATAATATTAGGAAATATATATCCTTTATATATTTCTAGAAACCAAATTTCAATCATTATTTCTGATTTTATTTATACCCAATTCACCCATTACATCATGAAGTAGATGTCTTCAAATTATCATTGATGTCTAAAATACTAATCCAATCATTAATGTTGATCCTTCAGCTCATAAAAGCAATAAATTATAACTTTTTTTCACTAAAAATTAATGAAAATAAATAGGGATTATTTGTTAATATATAAAAAAATGTAACTCTATAGGTTCATCATTATTATTTATTAAATTAAAAAAACCTATATTTACACGGATGTCACCTAGACCAGTGGAAGGAATGGAACTATTATTGTAATTTTGTCATGGGTTCAAGACCTATTTTTATTAAATATTTGATTGGTTGAGACCTGACATATTTTATGTACTTTTCTAAGACCATACTAATATAATTTTATAAATAAATATGATGGAATCCTTGAAATATGGTTAATTTCTAAATATAATATTAAAAATGGTTTTTAAAACGATCTCAGTACATAAATTCTTCCTGTGATGTTTAACATAAATTTTTCATAAATTGTTCACCTTATAACCATTTTGAAAGATGAAAACCATATATATTGAAAAGAATGTCATGAAATTGGATTATCATTAATTCCCCAATATATGAAAATATATTTTATGGTTTTTACATTTAAATCATTTGAATACCCTAATCATATATGATTCTGAAACATAATAATAACCAGAATTAACATAAATATAGCTTGAAAACATGCATGATTCCATATTCCATAAATTATTTCATTTATTCCACAAATACGATGAGTTGAAAATTTTATCCATTATAACATAAAATGCTTTTCAACAAGTCCTTAATTAGTTCCATTATTATCAATACCTTCCAATTTACTTATAAATACCCCACATATCATTATACAAACAACATTACCAAAACATAAGGAACATATTGAGGATTATATTTTCATTAAACATATTTTTTTCATTTATTTCACCTTTATATTATATCACATTTTTATTCCTTCCAAACCATTCAACATATTATTATAAATCATTAGAAAAAAACCAATAAACATGACAATAATTATATATTTCTTTTTTAGTAGAACATAATTATTAAATCTAAAAAAAATTATTATTAGAGTTCATACTTATTCCATTAAGAATAATACCTCAAAAAATTAAAAAAAATACCTTTTTCATTTCATATTTCACATTTTGTCTAACCATAATCAGCATTGTGACCATTACTAGCACCACCCTACTAATTATCTTCAAGGGATTCCCTCCTAAGACATTAAGATGCATAATGAACATTTATTCAACACTTAAAACACTATACATCGATGAAAACATACATATTCCAATATTTATATCCATTTAGTTAACCTAAATATTCATTTTTCCTTTGCCAACACTTGATTTGGGTTCACCTTTTCCCCAGATTAAACATCATCAGGTTACATTAAGACATTCACATAGGTGATTGTTTAAGCATTAAATACAAAAAGGAAACTGAATCTTCATTCCTCCATGGTCTCTATTACCCATACTCTAAGAGAACTCCTTCCTATTTTTTAGTGAGTTTATGAGCTGGTGAAGTTATACATTTTTAATAATGTTCGGAGAAAACTAATTAGGAATGATCACAACATATTTCATTCTAATGATCAATCCACATGACTTCTCCTCAACAAATATTCCTTCACATTCATTGTCAATAAACTTCCTTTATGATCCAACAATTGACAAAAAGAACATATTAATAATGTGTGAATTACATATCATAGTATAAAACCACATTGTCTTGGAAATAATAACATATAGGATGACTAAAGCATCATATTTTCCTTATTCTATGAAACCCTAGGTTCATCAAAGGTTATTCATATCCAATATATATTGAAACCCAACATGTTGGTTTGTGAAGTGTTTTGTCAATTCTCAAGATTATCCCATTAGTGTAACTCCCCAGGAATTTAAAAAAATTAATTGATTGAAACACTGAATCTATAATTAATAAGTCTTTTTATGTATATATTTTTTTTCTTGAAATTAAACTTAATTTTTCAGCTTCTTTGATTTGGATTTCAAAAAAACATAGATATGCGTTTGTGAACAGTGACTTATATGCATTCTAATAGAACAAATTGGTATTTTCTTGAATAGTAACATACCTCTATGAATAGTACTATGAATAGTAATAGGAAAATTATAAATGGTAAATTTGTTTTTTATTTTTAATGTAATAAGATAATGAGATCTCGATTATATTTTCATGGAGATATAAAATGAGTTATAGTTTTAAATTAGTTAATTTATGAATATATTGTGATATTATATTATAAAATATATCATTCATATTTAAAAAATTATTTTCTAAATATGTTTTTCATTATTTAATTATACACGTTGAATAATGGTAAGGGTGAATTTATAGAACTTTTCTGAAATACTTTAATTTTCAATGATTTTTAAAATATGGTAATATTCCATATATATATATATGTTATCAATTAGATGCATTATTTCTAGCATCTTTGTTAAACAAATAACCCATGGTTAGAACCCACATTCTCTAATTAAAATTAGGCGTCACATTATTCCATTATATTCATAGTCATGAGAAAATTTATTGACCTAAAAATTAAAATAGTGGTAAAGCCCTCTTATCCTCCACAATAAATACCACCCTCATCCCCTCATCATGTAACTCCTAAAAATATTTTAGAATTAAATAATTTTTAGAAAATCCCCTTTCCATGGCTCTAACCCACGTCCTAAAACTTCTGGTTTCACGTAATGGCTAAAACCAAAGGAGTTAAGGAGGATCCCAAGGAGAAGAGATCAAGAGTAAAGAATCCAATTTCATTTTTGTATGTTTTCTTTTCAATTCCATTCCATTTCATATGATCAGTTCCCCTTCTCTTAACCATGAGGCGTGAAAGCTACAGAAAAAATATATTATATATTTTATCAGGTTTATTGAAAAGTGTCATCATCTTTCTTCCTCTAATCTTCCTTTTACTATAAAAATAAAAACACAGTCCATGATGTGTCGATTTACCAAAATAGTGGATGATGTGTTTTAAATTTCCATTAATTCCTTAAAACATAATATAAAAACATTTTAATGGTTGAAATAGATTTTATCATTTTTTATATAACCTCATTCTTGTTTTAGAGTTAATAAATATACAAAATATTATGTTTTATAATGAATCTTGTTTGTGGATGTCAAAGAACTACCCAAATGATCTAAATAAATATCACTAATTTTTTATATAATGATTCATCATCATAAAAAATAACCAAAATGATTTATGGAATTATTTAATATTTTATAAACATATTAATACCATTTCATTCCACATATAGAGTTTCCATTCTATTCGATAAGGAAATCCTTTTCAAAAAAATCTTTTAAATCATGCAAAGAATTCACTGGAAATAATGGAAGGAATAGAATATATTTAATTAATGAGTGCAATTTTTCCATAAATATATCATATAATCTTTTATAAAATCAATATATTTCTATAAAATATTAATAACACTATTTTAACCATTATACAAGAGGATTAATCTAGTTCCATGTATGACAAACATGATGTAAGGGAATTCATACACCAATTTCAATTATTTTGGTTATCCATCTATATCATTATTTATATTTTACAATAATCATTTGTGTAACGATTTTAATTCATATTTTGTTTTATTATTATTTTTTATTGCATACACATAATCAATAAATTTTATTAATTCTCACATTAATTATTCGATATTTTAAAGGGTATTTTATTTTAAAATCCACTTTTAAAATATTATTTTACTAAATTAAAATGAAATGTTTTTATGAAATTATTCATGTTTATGTTATGGTTTTTTTTCATTGCTTATGATTAAGGGTGGGACCCATATATCCTTCAAATTCATTGGGTTTTTGAATTTTGGTTGTCCTCATACGGTTACCACAAGTGCAACTTTGATTATTACACTATAAGGTAGTCATGAAGAATATATTGTAAGGTGTCCATGAAGGTTACAAATCAAAATGTAGTCATGAGGGTTACAAAATATGTATGTAATGACCACATCTTCTTTTATGGTTTTATATATGTTATTTAATATTTTATGATGATATAATTTGTTGTGAAAATGATTTCTTATGCATATATGTTTTCATGAACTAATGTTTTCTTTCATTCTATTTATATCCATTTGTGACCATTTTATACAGAACCCATGTTTTTTTCACAATTTATAAGGATGTATAATAGAATAGAGGAAGTAATGTTCAATTCTATGATGTTTGGTCAAAAAAATAATGTTGTTGTATTGTGTAAAAAAAATTATGTTTTGGATGAAAGGGATATTGTTTTAATGGTACCCACTTTTTATACAAGTGGGTTGACATGTATGAGTTATTTCCTAACATTATAAAACACTAAATAGAAAAGATCAAAAGGATTTTAAAGAAGTTAAATCTTGTAGAAATATATTTATTATGTAATGTTTAAGGAGGGGGCCTTGTAGATGGTATCATAGCACAACATAGATAACATTTGATGTTAGTATAACGTTAACAGAATACCATAAATTTTTTTTTTAAATTATGTTGATATTGAAAATATTTATCATTGAAAGATTACCGTGATTCATTATATATGAATTTTTTATTCAGAGTGGTTTTTTTCTAAAGAAAAATAAATGTTGATGTTTGAAGTAACCGAGAGACTAATATCTTTCTAAATATGCAACTAGGAATAGTAGAAATAGGAACTAGGAAGTCTGAGACAGTACTAGATAAACATACATATAAAATCAATAGTTGTGCAATTCATGAATGAGATCATCTAGAGCTTCCACAAAGGAACACAACGATAGTGGATCATATTATGAGGGAAAATCCTCCATCTTTCAATGGATCTTCTGACCTAGTAGTGGCTACAGGATGGATTAAATCCATTGACTAAATATTCCATGTTCTGTTATGTTTAGATAATCAAATGGTATGTCTTTCCATTTATCAATTTGATAGTGAATATAATCATATGTAGTCAATGGACATGAATATTAGGGATTGAGGGGAAATTTATTCCTTCTACTAGGACGAATTTATAAGTCATTTCATTTAAAAGTATTTTCTTAAGGTGGTTTGACTAAGCATAGAGATTTAATTTCTTGATTCGAAGTAGATGGTTGAAGATTCAGTGGTTGTGTATGAAGTGAATATCACCTAACTAGTGAGGAATGCTTCAAGTCTTATGAAGGGTGTAGATAGAAAAATAGACCCATTTTAATGAATATTGAAGCCATGATATAGATGGAAATTGGTCTCCCAATAATTCATAAGTTGTGAGAAACTTGTATGATTTTGGGAGAGGGTAGAAATATAGTTTTATAAGTACCAAATGTACCTTGAATACAAACAAAAGGAAATGTATAAATTCAAAGCAATTAATAATAATCAATCAATGAAATATGATGGTATGAAATTCGAGTATCTATTTTTTTAAAAGTGTGGTAAAAAAGGACCATGGGGAATGCCTTACCAAAACAGGAAAGTGTTTTTGAAGTGTTAATTTTGGGCATATGGCCAAACATTGTTATTAAAATGATCCCAAGACTAATCTTGATAAGATAACTGTAAAGTGATTTAAATGTAGTGAGATGGGTTATTATGAAATTTCCTTCCCAATGATAGATCTGAATACTGAACAGAATCTAGACTATAAGACGAATTTTGTAGTGAGATCCCTTAAAACTACGTTAGCAGTCATCGGGCCATCCAATGATGTTATATCACTCACCTTGTTTGGTTACTCATGTTTTTAATTTTTTTTTGATTTGGGGTCCACACATTAATTTATTTCTATGATATTTAAGGGAAAACTGTAAATTTCTCCACAACAACTGATACTAGAACATATTTCTAATATAGTAGGGGGAATGATTATTGCAAATAGTAATTATAATAATCATTCTTTTATAGATCATGGAAATATTTTACCTACAAAAACTATTGGTTTTCCAATAATATAGATTGATCTCATTATTGGTATGGATTGAATTTCTATTTCTCATGCTAATATTGATTGTAGATCTAAAGAAGTTTTTTCCATAAAGAGTTACAGTTTTTATAAAATAATGACCCTATAAAATTGATAAAATATCAGGAAGATGGTAAACTATTGATGGATGAAAATAAGATTTATCTTTCTCATATTATTTAATTTAAAGGAAATATTATGAATAATGATATTCTAGTGTTAAATGAGTATACTGATGTGTTTCTTGATGAGTTACTTGGTGTTATACCTCATCAGAATGTTAAATTACTTATTGAATTAGTTCCTGATGCTTATACAATTTTCAAACCCCCTTATAAAATGGATCAAATGGATCATTTAAGCTTGAAAAATAAATCAAACGTATTATTAAATAAATTCTTCATCACACCCATCACATAACTATGGGGTGCTCATGTCTGTTTTGTTAGGCAAAAGGATTTTACAATGAGAATTTTCATTTATTATATAGTCGTGAATAACATCACTGTTAAAAATAAGTATCATATCCTTCATATTTATGATTTTTTTGATCATCTACAAGAAGCACAATATTTTTTTAAAGGATAACGTAAGGATAAGGTACCATCAGTTTAAAGTAATGGATTAATACATCTTGAATAGTACGTTCTATAATGGATATGGGAATTTTGAATTTTATTTCATGTCATTTGGGGGAAATAATGAACCTGTTTTATTCATGGATCTTATGAATAGAAATTTCATAAGTTCTTCGATAAGTTTTTGGTTGTGTTTGTTTATGACATTATTTTATATTTAATATGTAATGAGGAGTATTAATAGTATTCAAGGGTTTTTTAGAAAACCATTAATGACAAAACACTCTATGGAAAATTCATCAAGTGTGAATTTTGTTTATTGTGGATTTATTTTCATTGGAATATTGTTAATAAGGATAAGAGAATATTTGATATAGGGAAAAAAGTGGTATATGAATGGCCAAGAACTATAAATGTTATAGGGATTCATATTTTTATTGGATTAGAAGATAATTACAGTCAGTTCGTTAAAAAAAATTCATGATTATCTAGCCCACTCACAACGTTAACCAAAAGGGGTTTAACTTGTTTGGATAGAATACTGTGATGTATGATTTTATGAATTGAAAAGATTATTTTGGAATGCTCAAGTTCTGACAATTCATTCTAGAAATGGAGAGTATTTCATTTGTAGTGATTCTTCATTAAGTGTACTTAGCTTTATATTTCAGCAGAATGATCATGTAATTTCTTATGCTTTAAGAGAAATAAATATTTATAATTTAAATTTTCTAATAAATGATTTTGACATAAAAGTTGTGGGTTTTTTATTGAAAATTTGGTGGAATATTTTATACGGAGACAAATGTGAAATATATACCGACCATAAAAGTTTGAAGTATATATTCACTCAGAATGAACTAAACATGATGCATATAGAATGGATTAAATTGATAAAGGATATAGATTTCTCACTAATTTTCATCCAGGAAAATAAAAATTTGGTAGTTTCCTTGAGTAAAAAACATCATGAATCATTAACTATGTTTATTTTGGAACAAGACCCCATGATTAACGATTTGATGAAATTTTTTCTTGGACGTTATTGGTACAAGAAATTACTCTATTTTGTTTTAGGTTTTAGTTCATTCATCTTTGTTAGATTGACTTAATCAAGAAGAAAAGTAAGATGATGATCTGTAAAAAATGACAGAGTTGGTTAAAAGGGGTACATTTTCAAAATTTTACCTTGATAAATATTTTGGTTTGAGATTTGTAAAAAGATTGTGTGTTACTTGTGATTCCAATCTAAAGAATGAAATTATGTTTGAAGGTTATTGTTCTCCATATTGATTTTATATTGGCTTCATAAAGATGTGAAGAGACCTTCAAAAGTTTTACTAGTGGTATGGGATGAATAAATATATTTTATATTTTAATGTGAAATGTTTGACTTGTCAAAAGGTCAAAAATAGTAGAAATTACGTAAGGGGATACTTTCGCCTTCACTTGTTCTAAAGTAGAAATGGAAATATATATCTATAGACAATATTGTTGGAGTACGAAATTCATATCAGGAATTCTCGATTGTACATAAAAGATATTTTCATGTTACATGGACTTCAACATTCCGATGTATTTGAACATCATCCCAGGTTTACTTCTGACTTTTGGAAAGTCCTTTAGAAGTCTTTGGGGGAAAAATTTAAATTTCAGTACAACTTTTCAACCTCAATTAGATGGGCAGTCATAACGTAGGATTCAAACTTTGGGGGACATTCTATGATCTTATTGAATGGATTAATAGTGATATTGGGATCAACATATTTTTTAGTTGAATTTTCTTATAAACAGTTTTTATTTATGTATAATGATGGATCCTTTTGAGGAATTATGAGGGAAGCGGTGTTGAACTCCAGTATTTAGGGTTGAATTTGGGAAAAGGATGTTTATGAGACCATAATTAGTAGATGATGTGGTTGGGAAAGTGAAGATGATCTAGAAAAAGATGAGGAAATATTCAAGAAATAAGAAAACTTATGCAGATAATAAAAGGGAATACTTTTCTATCAAGTTAGGAGATCATGTTATTATTAAATCTCACTATGAAAAAAATTTAAACATTTTTATATGAAATGAAATATGTGTTCATGGTTCATTAGACCTTATGAAACATTGTAGAATGATAGACCATTTGGGAACCGGTTAGCATTGACTCTTATATTGTCTTAGGTACACAATGCTCTTTATGTTTCAATAGTGAGAATGTGTGTGCCAGATTCATATCATGTTTTGAGCCCATAAGTCGTTTAGCTAGAGGAGACACAATCTTATGAAGAAAAACCTTGTTCAATTCTTAATAAAAGACAACTACTATTGCAAAATAATTTAATCAACTAGGATATGGTTTTGTTGAGAAACAACATAGTTGAAGAAGCAATATAGGAATATGAAAATGCTACAAGGAAGAGGTACACCCAATATTTTAATAACTAAATAAAAAATTATGATAATGTAGTTTCCAGAAGTTGGGAAGAATGTAACACCCCATGGTTTAAAAAAAATTAAAAATGAATGGAACAATGAATCCCTACACAATGAAATTTTATATGGATATAGTTAAATACTAGCCGTTAAACATAATTCTTCCACTTCTATGATTTGAATTTCTAAAAATGGACATATATGGTTTTGAGGAGTATCTTATTTTTTGTCAGATAGAACCGAATTGTTTTTTTGAAAATAGTAATATACCCTTATGAATAGTAATATGAATAGTGATACAACTTGTATGATTATTAAATCATAGTATTAAATTTTTTTTATTGTTATAAGATAATGTGATCTTGATTATTTTTTCAAGGTTAAATAAAACAAGTTATATTTTTACAATTGTTATTATTTAAAAAAATTACAATTTTATTTAAAAATTAAATTATACTCATTAAGAATTTTAATTTCAAAAATAGGAGTTTTTTATCTCTATGCACTGAAATATGGTTATGGTGATTTTTTTGGGATTTTTTTTTAATATTTTTGAATTTTTGATGAATAATAAAATATTATAATATATCGTATATAAACATTATCAATGAAATACACTATTAATCATACCATGGATGATGTGGTCACTGTTCCTTCGAACTCACATGATCTAATAAATATTTGGGGTCACGTGAATAAAAAATATTCATACTATAGAGAAAAAAATATGAAACTAGTGATTGAAATAATGGTAAACCCCACTTATCCTCCACTATAAATACCCCCTCGCCACCTCTTCCTCGGACAACTCTCATGCATTGAGAGTTTCCTAAATTCATCCCACTGCCATTCCCCAGGATCTTACCCACATCCAATACCTAATGGTCTCACCAAAATGCCAAAAAGAAAGGCCATAAGGAGGATATGTAGGAGCTGAAATCAAGATATATACATCCTATTTCATTTTCTAATGTTATATTTTCAATTCCTTTTATTTTCAAATACTCCCTTTCCCTCCTCTTATCCAAGAGGAATTAATGTTCCATTATAATAAATATTCTATATTTTTCATGTTAATGGATCAAATTCATCATCATTCTTCCGCTCTTCTTCCCCATTCTCTAAAAATAAATCATCTTCTCTGATGTGTCCATTTACCAAAATCATGGAAAAATTGTTTTCAATTTCCATTTTGTCCATAAAAACATGTTTTAAAACCATTTTAATGATTGAAATTGATTTCAAGGTGTATAATTTATCCTCTTTAATGCTTTGGAGTAAAAATATAATCATAATATTATGTTATACAATGGAACTTGTTTGTGTTTGTCAAAGAACCACCAAAATGATCTAAACAGATAACAGTAATGATTTATCCAGTGATATATCCTCATATCATATAACTATAAGGATTTATGGAATCATTTAATCTTATGGTAACATATTAATACAATTTTATTCCACTTTTTTATTTACTATTTTATTAGACAAGGAAATCCTTTATGAACCGATATTGGAAATCATGTAAAGAACACACCCGAAACAATGGAAAAAATAAAATAGTATTAATTAATGGATAGAACGGTCTTATAAAATGATCATATAACGTTCTATAATGTTCAATATGTTTCATTAAAATATTAATAACACACTTCTTACTATTATACATGAGGTTTAATCATGTTTCATGTAAGAAAAAAATGACGTAAGGGAATTCATAACCATATTTTCTTTTCTTTTGGTGATCATTCTATTTCATTAATTATATGGCACTATGATCATTTGGGTAATTAATTTATTTCATATTATTTTTAATTAATTAAATTTTTAGTCTATAAAAATAATACATTAATTATATTAATTCTCAAATCAATTATATGATATTCTTAAGGGGATTTTCCTGTTTAAATCCACTTCTACAATTCAGTTTCACAAAATTCAAAAGAAATGTTTTTATGCAATTATTCATGATTTATGAGTATTTTATGGTTAGTCTGTATTATTTATAGTGAAATTTGAGACTTATATGACACTCCAATGAATTGGGTGTGTGAATATAGGAGGTTGGATGAATGGTTACTCCAAGTGTAACTATGATGGTTACACCATAAGGTATCTATGAAGGATACATTGTAAGGTATCAATGATGGATTCAAATAATAAGGTAGGAGAAAGGGTTAAAATATAACTACATAATCCCAAATATACAATTATGGTTCTATATATGTTTTTTAATTTTTTATATAAATATCAATTTTTCATAGAGTAATTATATAAGGGTGATAATCATGTCAAAGTGAAAATAATTTCATATGCTTATATGTTTTAATAAACTAATGGTTTCATTACTTTTTTTATATCCTCTAACAGCATTTTTATGCTCATAAAATTATTTTAAATTACTTTTACATGTTATAGGTATGTTTAATAGAAGAAATTATGTCATCCTAAATGTTATTATTATTTTCATAGAAATCATGTTGTTTTTTTGTGTAATTTTTTTATATTTTAGATGAAATTGATACAGTTTTAATCATACACGTTGTGTATTATTATTGGTTGAAATATTTGATTTTTTTAATCAAACTATAACAAACTAAAATTAAATGATCTATGGGACTATAAATAAGGAAATTCTATTTTAAATTGCTAGATTATTTAATGTTTAAGGATATTTCTTTATAATGGGATTGTCCAACCAGTTGTACAACAAGTCATGTTGTCATGTACAAGAATACCCCATGATAGACCATAAAAATCTTGTTAGAGTTGTTACCCCTCGGAATATATGTTCTTGATCCACATACACTTTTTGTATCAAGATAAGGATTCATTTCTAGAAATCCACTAACTTATTCATTTTAAAAAACTGTAGTGCATTTTCCAAAACATTAACTCACCCTTATACTTATCCCCCGAGACATCCCAATACATATCCTTATAAATATACATAGGGCTATCACTTTAGTATTATCATCATTTTTTACAAATACTAAATAAAGATTCCCTCTTATTCCAACTATATCATTAAAATAATAACATAAATTTGTATTATATATCTTTTTTTGGAATACTTAAAACATTATCAAAATAGATGTTGAAAGACAGTATTTGTCTAGTGCATTTCAAAACCTGAAAAAATAACCACTAGTATATAAATGAAATTAAATATATCTAAATTGGTTCTTCATGACTGGAACCCTTATTAAACAAAAAACATAATGCATATCTCCATATACAAGGAAATGAAACATAAAACAGGGCAAGGTCATATGCTCGATAAGGGTAAAAAAAGGAGACATGTAAGCATAATCCATAGAACAAGGTTATAATAAAATGTTCAAGAAAATAAAAGATCATATCGTACATATCTGAGAACATAAACATGAGTAGTTGAATAAATATTAGATGTTAAAAAGACATTAATCATAAAAAAATAAATAAAATATTCGATGAAATAATATTAAATTAGTAAATCATAGAATTTTTTCAAACAGATAATCATATTATATGATTTCCATAGTAGCCATGTAATCTATTCTAAGAAAATATAATTTGTACAGGTCCACTCCCCAATTCATCACGGTAGTCATGATTTAATACCATAAACATATATGAATCATGAGTTCACTGCTCATACCATATTGGTAGTCATATATCACTCCTATGGAAATCTTACTAGTCAAGGTTCACTCACATGATCCTCTTGTTCTATCTCATGAGATATAAATATTTACCTAATGCATTGGAGGGTGATATAGGTCCCAAAAATATCCTAATAAAATCAAACATACATTTGACAAATAATCATAAACAATCATTTCATAACCCATGAAATTAAATGGTTATCATAAAAATGTAATCAAATCCTATCTAATGTAAAAATATAAAGGTATCCAAATCATCTAAAAAATCATAACCCATGAAAGAGAAACGAATTTCGTAAAAATATAACCCATAAATTTAAATAGGATTTATAAACATATAACCCGTAAAAAAGAAACATGTTTTACAATTGAAATGACATAAAGAAAAAACCTTTTAGAGAAAAAATATGTATGGATCCTTTAGATCATTTTATGGAAATCCATGAGTAACACCAATAGATGTTATCTTAGATTGAAATTAATTTAAAAATTTAAATAAAAAAAAATTCATGATTAAAATCTCATTTATTCTTTGAAAAAATATTTTTAAAACATAAATCGTTTTGGAAACTATTTTTATTAAGAATCATTTGAATTTATAGAATGATGTCTTGAAAAAAATTGAAAACATATTCCCATAAACACCTAATACATAATCGTGAAAAAAATAATAAAACTGTTTTCCTTGAAAACATGTAAATATATATTGAAAACGTTTTAAAAGATTTTACTTTAACTTTTTCTGGAAAATTATATTCATATATTGAAAAAATTTTGAAATCTATTTTATAGAAAATACTTTTAAAACATATAAACAAATAATGATATTTTCTGAAAAAAAATAATTCAAAATTCCTTGAAAACATATAACCAATGTGCGAAATCGTTATTGACAATATTAATTCTAAAATAAGTTTAAACTGTATGAATAATTTTTTAATAAATTTTTAATCCCTTTTTAGAAAACTTAGTATTTAATTAATATAGATTTCCCACCGAAGAGAGGTAAAGTCAGACCATCTTAAGAACACAATCATAATAATTTTCTGAACCAAAGAGTATAAAAATGATACCAATACGTGAATATATCCAGAATAATTAAATTATAATATAATTAATATATTTTATTTTCATATTGATTATAATATTTCAATAAGGTGAAGCATAATCATAAACAATCTCAAAATGTGAAGGGAATGTTTCAATTAGCACTTATCACTTAGTAACATAGAACCATACTCTCCATGTAAGAAAGTGAAATTACATGAATATTAAAATAT
Source organism: Viscum album (assembly GCA_963277665.1). NCBI lineage: Eukaryota > Viridiplantae > Streptophyta > Magnoliopsida > Santalales > Viscaceae > Viscum > Viscum album. The sequence continues at coordinate 1,839,802,903 of OY728161.1, forward strand.
CATGACGGGAATGAAATTAATTATATAACATGTTAATGTAATTATGAACACCTTGTATAAAAAAATATAGTGCCAGAACATGGTATGCATCACGAGGAAGGTAAATTGAGAAAAAATCACCTTACCGTTTGGGAAAAATTTGTAATAGAAAATCCATGAATATAATAATAAAGAATGGATATGTAAATGATGAAACATATATGTATAATAATAATATATCAAATACACATGATGTATAAATACCAAACAAATTTAATGTGTTGTAAATAAATGATGTATCTTATCAACATAAAAAGTGAGATGAAATCCTCTTACCTCGTGTCATGAATCTTTTCATACACATACAATATTAATGATTAATACATGTATTATTATTATTCATAATTTATAGAATAATATGTTTATATATTATACCATATATGTTTTATTATTTCCTTATATTAACTTCTTTTTAACTATTAAATTTTATGATTTCACTTTTGGTATTATCCGCTTTGTTTTTCTCATGTGTCATAATTTCTTATATCTACAAAAACTACATAATGATTTCGAAAATCTATTCCTTGATTCTAATATAATTTATATTCAATAAAATTTTATTTTAATAATTCATAGACTATAGAAGTATGAATTGGAAAACACTGTTCATGGAGATGTTAGGTCGTGCGTACAGATGAACACTATTTCCTTTTAATTTTCATGTTGAAAGAAATATATTAAATGACATATATGTATACATATGTATCTAAATAATTATTATATATTATTTATTATATCATATATATCATATATATTCACTAAACCCATTATTAATACTTTCAATGTAGTGTGTGAACAAATCACATTGCTTTGAAGGGGCGGTAGTCCACACTTCCTCAAAAAAATATCATATTAACCCAAATGAAATGTATATAGATAGGTGTAATAAAATATTTTGATAAGATTAATATCACAATAAATATACTTAATAAAATATATAATCATTATTTGAATCACAATTTCCACCATGAGAGACGGTAAAGGATAAGCTGATTAATCATCATTCAGTGATGTTGTAGTTCACCACACACAAAAACTATATGTTCACTACACATTAGATATAAGTGTACGTATTTGTAGGTATAAAACTAAAAATAAAAGAGACATATTATATTTATGATGTTATTTTTCTATACATTGATTGATTAATAATTTTTCAGCGAGTGGAGAAATAAAATATAACGGAGGAGTTCGAGAGAGGGTGTTACCACTTAATTGGTTAAATCCTTTTGGTTTAAACCGAAGGGAGTCCATGTATGGATTTAATCCCAAGGGAATCCTCAAAGAGGATTTGAGGTATTTTAATTATTTTATAGGAACGATCTTTTCCAAACATAATGTTTTAGAGGATTTAGGATCTTTGTGGAGAGGAGGATTTTTATAGTGGAGGAGGAGTTGCCCTCTTTTATATAATATATGTGGGAATCCGACCAAGATATTCATGTTGAATGTGGATCCAAAAATGGTAAAAATAATATATTAGGGATTATAGTAAATTAATAGGTCTATAAAAAGGATTTTGGATAATTTAATGGGTCGTTTTGGGCTTCACATTTATGTTTCATTCATTCGTTAGGCTTAATTTTTTAACAATTGATGTTATTAATTTTAATTACGCTCACTAATATTTTTGATAAAAAACGAATATAAAAATATTATAAATTATAAATAATTAAGATTCCCAATATTGAATAAATTATTCCAAAATTAAATTCACATATTTTATTGAAATTATTTTAAAATTAAACTTGTAGTCGGGTTGATAATGTATGTTTTTAAAGTAAAAACATTCAAAAGGTTACTGTGTTTTTATACCAAAATTCAAGGTGAAATTTATTATAATTACCTAATTTATATTACCTTATATAAATATCATATAAATAATCTTTTAAACAAAATAAAAATATAATTTATCATTATGAAGAAATTATTTGGAAAAATAGTTTTGAACTAAAAATCTGTATTTTTCACCCTTCATTAAAAAATCAAACTTCTCCAAAAAATACAAAAAAAATTCCATTACATATTTATTATGTTATGATTTAAAATATGGTGTTTATTTTGAAATATTCAATATATAAAAATTTAAAAACCTTAATTAATATGGGTTCTACCTTAAAATTCAGTAAAACTTCCTTAATAAAAATATTGGTTTTTTGGCAAAGAATTAGGTTTGTTCATATCTTTTGTCTATCAAATATAATATATAAATATTAAAATTAGTTGATTGAATATATAAAATATATATTATATTATTATTACTCACTATTATAAATTAATTGTATTTGTTAGGTTAAATATCTATGTGTCCATAAAAATAATAATATTTCCCTCTAAATTCAATCGATTTTCATTTTTATTTCGAATTAATTGGAATCCTATAAATTAATATAATATCTTCATAAACCATATAAATTAATAAATTATTTAATATTATTCACAATCTCTAATCTATAGGTTTGGTTATATCTTATTTTATTAAATAAAAATGTTTTAATGATAGACTGTTTTTTTGTAATACTCGGGCTTTCATTTTATAAAATCTGTAATGGAATGTTATTTTTTCATTTAATACTAGATATTGTCAATATTACATGTAGAACATGATAAATTTTATGTTGACTATACTTCGCAATTGACATGGTGTTTCACATAACACAAGGAAAACATTTAAAATTAATATAAAATAAACTATCTTTAGTGTTTCTTAATATAAATAATATTAAAATGATCAAATTAATTCAAGAAAAATCAATATATATTTGGGAGTTATAGAAAAATGATAGTTAGAATTTACTCCAAACCAAAAATGGATTGGAATTTTTTTTTTATTCTGGAATGACACTATATTTTATACTATGTGGATTAGTTTGTTTTCTCTATCCTTTGAGGTAATGACTAAATATTCCCATGGATGTTGGTGGAACTCCCATAAACCCTGCTTTCCTATCCAAGTATGTTTTTTCAATAAAATTACATTCTATAAGATCATATTATGAGGTATGATTCATTATAAATATCAGAGATTAGATATTTCATTGGAGGACCATCTAAACATGTGTGCCTCTAACTTCTCATTTGAATCATCCAACAGTGAAATATAAGAATTTTCCACAAAAAAATTTGTGTATTGAGTCACTGAACAATCAACTAGTCAGTATTGAGATACTATAGGTCCATATCCAAAATAATATATTATGGATATATTTTCATCATAATAACTGTCTTGTTGAATTTCCACTCCAATCCCTCATTCTACATGCATATAACCGTACTAATCTATCCTGAACTTTTATGAATAGGGTGCATAATTATGGAATACAACACCTTATTGGAATCTGGTTTCTCATGAACTCATAGAGTTATTAAATATTCCATAAAAATTCCACCTATTAAGTATCTTTCACTCCCTATAAATAGTACTATTCTTGATGATAAACCTACATGGATCGATCTCTACTATTGTGCATTCATTTTATAAATTAATATCTAGATTGTGGGTAGGTTATGATCATTGTTATAGATTTTAAAAAACACCAATAACAATGTTTATGAGGTTCTAGTCAACATCTGGGACTTGTTTGTGTCGTTCATCAACATCTCTATTTGAATGCAATAAATAATTTCATCACATGGTATTGTTACTAAAAAACATCAAAAAATAAAATAAGAACATTTAACAAGATACACAAGGGCATCATCACTATCATTCATAACTCAACACGAAAAACATAACAAAATGATTTTTTTTCCATAATTCTAGAATTTAAGTTAAAAAATTATCTACAGCTGTTTTTCAAAACTACATATGGTAATATAATAATCACTACAATGAGAGCTTGCCAAGTAATAACTCACATGATACCCCTCAATTAAAAACTATCATATATCCATTCTACTAAATCATTCTAAACTGTATTCCGATATAAAATAAGAGACAAAACCCCATTTGATACAAATTATTCATTAATAAAGAATGATATCCCCCTTAACTAGATTTTGAGTCATATATTACATGGACCAATGATTTATTTCTATCTTCATTGGACATTGATAAGATCATGCACACAAAAAATATTGAGGGAGAAATGATTCCAACACAAGATAACTAATCCGTAATAAATAAAATATAACCATACAAATAAATTCAATATTCTAAAAGAGACAACATGATAAATTTTCCCAAAAATGTTATGTAAATAAATAATGAAGGATTAATAATCTAATAAGGATCATGAACCATGATCAATATATCACATATTGATTACACAATTCTATTTTTACCATCAACTAATAAAATTAAATATTTGAAATATACAACATTCCTTTTTTGTGTTTCCATTTTCTTAGACATTGTAATATAATTTCTATATACTTAGAAACTGAAATTGTGGTTCAGAGGAATTCTTTCCTTATTGGAACCGAGTATCAAATTTCATATAATTTATATAATAAATAAACCAAATATCAATATCAAATAAGACATATCATTATATTTATTTTCATAATAAGTAATGATGATTTACTTAAAATAGTTTCATTGAAATGTATAACAAATGTATAAATAAGTATTTTCATCAACATGGGAATGAATCAATATCTCATTCAATTCATAAAAATTCTATTTTATAATTCATTTTTTCTCATAGAACAATTCATTTAAAAATTGATATTTGTTAGATGGTATATCAAGGTTCCACAAACATGCATTGAAATAATAATATTGGTCTGTATATAAGGGTAACTATTTAATCGCAACCAGGATATTTCTTGGTATAGGTAATAAAATCAGAATATTTATAAGTAATACAACTAGGATATTTCTAGGTATAGGTAATACAATATTAGAGTGATTATCTTTGAAAACCAATATAACTACATTGTATCACATGAAATTTAATGTGATCCATAAAAGGGTAACTATTTAATCACAATCCATTTTCATTAATTTTTATTCAAGCATTACCAAATGAAATAATAAAACAACCCATTTATATAAAAATATAAATATATTTTCCAAAAAAAATTATTCCATTATAATATAATTTAAAAATATATAATTTATGCCTTCATTTCAAAATATAATTAGAAAATTCATTCTCTAAATGATTCATTTGAATGATAAATAATATCAAGGAAATCAACAGTTTAATTCAATTCCTATAATGAAAAATGTTACAATATATACAATCTGATTTTCAAGAGTTATTTTAAAAATATTGAAATAATTATATCAAATTTTTTTGATTATATTTAAAAATATATTATTCCAAATTATATGATTGAATTATTAAATCTCTTACCTCAATCATGGTAATATAAAATTCTCAAAATAGTTTTCATAATTAGAGATATGAGAGACTATAATTGATCAAGAGAGAATTCTCGAATAAAAATTCTCCAATAATGACTTAGATCCATCAATATCACCTTGGTTAAATGACCTTGTATAATGAGACATAAGAGGAATCATACATTCAAAATTGTATAATTTATAAAATTAATTAATTGTGTTTTATTATTCAATATATAAGTTGATCCATGATAATTTAAAGTAAGAACAAACAATATTACCACAATGGAGTCTCCACGGTAGAAGGTATAATGAAAAAACTATAAACATTACATAATATAATGTTTTAAGAAAATAATTAATTATGTGAAATTTGAGGATTTTTTAGGTTTATATATATAGAAAATAATTTCATAACACAAACATAACAGAACAATAAAATTAAAAGTGTCTATTTATGATTAATATTGATTTATTAAATAATATAATATATTTAAAAAAAATAATGGTTTATTTTTATGGAATGTATTAATTAATTTTATAAAGACTTATTTATTAACCTTACACATCATTTAATACCATTAAAAAATATTTTTAAAATATTAGATGTGAATAAAATGCTCAGTAATGGATGGAAAAAGAAAACACCAAAGTCAAGAGGAAAATAGACAAACTCAAATAAAATTTAACATCATCATCAATGTACATTGAATTTATGAAATAGAACATTTTCCAAGGGAAAAAACAAACATTTTCTGAATGTAACCATATAAAATTAAATTATAATACATTTTGGATAACATAGAGAATCACATTCATAAACAATTTTAAACCAATTTCATATGTAATTGGAGATTCTTAAAATATATAGGTGATATTTTTGGTTACTACATCGTTAATTCTATTTTTGATTTGTGATTTGTTACTCATTGCATTGAAGAATTATATATGATTATATATCATTTAATCTATAATGGTCACACCCAATTCTTTGTAGGTAGCCTCATCAAATAGGTCGTATCAGACTCACCATGAGCTATCTTGGCCTCCCCATAGTATAAGATATTCTGGGATAACTCGAAATTATTTGTGGACAACCATTTCCCATTTATAATTCTCAAGTATCATATCATGGGAATAAATTATTCAACCAATTTTAAATCACATAAAATTTTAAAAACTATTTTAGACTCATAAAAACATGTTTTTTTATATAAAAATACAATTAAATTTTAAATACCCCATTTTAAATAACAAAATACCAATTTTTATTGAAAAAAATAAATACAGAAATACTAATGAATGGATCATGTTTTTTCATTGAATAAAACATGAACTATAATAAATGATGTAAGAAATCAAATAATGGTCATAAATGCGGAAAAATTTATTAACCTCGTGTGTGATTAAAATGGAACATTAGTTTGACATTTGAAAAAAATTTCCATATAAAAAAGTTAAAATAATCAACATTGAATACTTTTAGGTAAAGTAAAAGTAACCAAAAATTAACATTATAAATCTTTTATGTCTGTAAAAAGTAATTTTAAGAAACATGGACATGGAAAATAAATAGTTCGAAGGAAAATCTTAAAAGTGATTTTTATTAAAAAAATCCCTTTATAACATTGTATATATTTGAACAACATCCCAATGTATATATAACATTAAAAAACTAAATATAAAATTTTAATACAGAAATTAAAGATATAAAATTTCAAAGCATATGTATATAAGCCTCTTCAAAGAGTATATGCGTATAAGATTAAAATATGGCTCAAAGAAGGTAAATTTAGATAATGCCCCTTACCTTGTATCTGAATTGTGGTGTGTGTCATTATATTCTGAATAATAGTATTATTTTAATTATTTATTTTTAATATAATTTTTTTGGGATATTTATACTTTTATTTCACTTACTGTAATGGTGTATACAATTATGTTATCAATTAATTATATGCCAGATGTTTTGAACCTGTTTGACTTATGTGTCTAAAATGACAATTATATGTTGAATATAAGCCAATAGAAAAATATTTAAAAAAATAAACTATAATTATATTGATATATTATTCCTATTTATACAAAATTTATTTATTTAATACTAATCATGATAGAATGTTTTGAAAAATAATATATGTATCAATCATTGAGATGCTGGGTTCTACGCACACATGAGTAACCTTTCCGATTTAAAATGACCATTATAAGAATGAGTAATATTTTATTTTGTCATTCTATAATTGTAATAATATCATAGAAACATATTAATTTATTTAAATATACCTAAATAGATCACCAATGTCTTGTTCTAATGAAAATAGATCACATCCCATTGTGAAGGTGGTAGTCCATACAATCACGAAATAATATATCCTCTCCGAGTGTCTACAATTTTATTGAAAAAAATGATATATTATATTTTCATAATGATTTATATGACATAATTATCTTAACTATTCTTTGTGTATCAAACAAATTAATCATATTTATAATCACTACCATCCATGTAACACTATCGTATAGACAAACTACATCAATTCCCCAGGCAGTAGTCCTCCTTACATACAAACAGAATTTTCACATCCCCTACTGAATAGAAATTGATAGGAATATACAATTTAATTAATAAATATGTATTATTTAGTTATAATCATAATATATATATATATATATATTCTATCCATTACCATTCACATCTATGAGACATAGTAATGGAAAACCGAATGACAATGGTTCACGAGGTGGCAGTATGTCCTATAAATGAAAGATGATTTTGAAATGAATTTTATTAAATATTAAATGTTTTTAAGTAATTACCTAAAAAAAATACGAATATGAATAACAAATATAATTATTATATGATAGAATCATGGTTTAAGGAGAATTTAAGGTGGTTAAGAATGAAATTAAAAAACATTGTTTGGCGAACATCATCTCTTCTTTGGGTATCATTATTATTTTTGGATCAATGTCTAAAAATGATGTATTTATTCAAAAAATAATTATAATAATATTAGAGTTTGGATTTTTGGGTGTTATTTAATATGTTCTTTTAAAAAAAATTATATTTTAAGGGGTGAAGAATTTTGGAGGGGTGGTATCCTTTTATAAGTGAGGTGAGTGAAAGATATGTAATTAATTAAAGAGGATCAATCATACCCACCCTATTATCATGGATAATACATTAAAAATGCTAAATTAAATATTCTATAAGATATATTATGAAAATATTGAAAATAATGGGTTTTAGACATATTGATAGTGTTGGTAATTTGAAATTACTAATTTTATATCTCTCATTTTTTTTGATAAATTACTGACACATAACATTTAATTAAAATAAATTTTTTATTAAAAATATTATTTTCTATTAAAATGGTTTAAATCTTTTTTACTATAATTGAGGTTTCTATTTATACTAATTGAATTTCTTTATTTATTATTAAAAAAGTATGGTATTTTGTGCATGACATCAAGCTTAATCATCAACCACTACTATGGGTATCTTGAAACTCTACAATCATCGGAGTTCTATCCTTCATGAACCAAACTTATAAGTGATCATAGTTCATGATATAACTATATGTACCTATTTATAAGGCCTTAGTAGCATGCCCGCAATGTATGGTCATTAGTCACCCGTAGGACCTGCAGGTCCTGTATGTGTTCTTGTGTATTCATATGAACTGATGTTTAGTTCATAATGAAAAATGTACCACTCAGGTATCTTTTGTTGGATTCAACGTGGTATGTTGATAAAAACCATGATTTAATATAAAAAATGGAATATAACCACCCATTCATAGCATAAATAGAAATTATATAATTTTTTTAGAATACCTAAAACATGAAAAAATGGATTCCAAAAGACCGTATTAGATTACTGACTCTAGAAACATGGTAAAAATCTTCTAACTCATGGAAATATATTTAATGCTTCCTAAAATATATTCCCTTAGTAACAATAATTAAAAAAATTCTACATAATTTAGGGTAAGGATAAATATTTATCGGTTGAGTACAAATGCTCAGTAATGTTAAGTAATTTAAATAAATATACATATCATGAATATAAGGGTACCAGAATGTAATCATGATCATTAGAATATAATACCCATAATATTAAAGATCATAAAAATGAATCTTGAATAATGGTTTGTAATTAAAATGACATGAATCATAATAAGATCAATAACATAATCCATGAAATCATATCATAGTAAAAGGACACGGAATTATGGCATACACATAACTATATAACTTGGTGAATATGTATAACTACAAAAAATTCCAAACATTTTTTAAGGATAATGAATCTGGCCCTCTCATTGACATATGGATAAGAAACATAGCCCTTGAATAATGTTGTGAACATGAAATCAGGCTCATTTAAAACATCATGATCATTTAACCAGTTTCAAAAATAAACATATGGAGATGAAAACAGGTCCATTCATAACATTGTGAACATGTAATCGGGGTCACATGGGACATTATGAACACATAAAAAGGATCAACCATAACATTGTGAACAAGTAATTAGGTTCAAAAATAATCTTATGGACATGAAACCTTGTCCATGAATATCATTTTGAACATGTGATCCAGTTTACACCTAAAATTTATAATAATGACTTATCCATCATTACCAAATTCATTAATTGGAGATACAGGTCCCACCTGTCACATAATGAAATCATACATGGATGTTTCATAAATCATTCATCATTTAATAAATTATGAAAGAATATGGGTTCTATAAACATTTAATCATAACCCATAAAATGGATTAGGTATCATTAACATTTCATCACATCATAAATATTATAAAATAGATATGTTTCATAATCATTTTGTAAAATCATTATATGTGATATTTAGTGGGTTTCAAAAGAATATTACCTATGAAGAATAAAATGTTTTATATGAAACATTCGTTCAAAACAAAAACCATTAAATAAATAATACTAATGTAACATTAAGATTATTTTCTATAAGGCAACGATTAACATCAAAATATGTCATCTTATAAGAAAAATATCATGGAATTGTATTCAAAATACATTTCTTGATGAAAATGACTTTTATACTTTGAAAATCATATTTAAAACATAAACCCAGCAGAAAACTATTTTCTATTCAAATTCATTGAAAATAATGACATAAAAATGAAATCTATCTGATGTTATTTTCCCTTACAAATTTACATAATAATAGTGATAAATTTTTGAAAAAAATATTTTCCTTACAAAAGTATTAGAAAATATAATAAAACATTTTGAAAAAGAATTTCCTTGAAAAATACTATTAAAACATATAATAAAATCATGAAAATGTTTATAAAACTTTTACTTTGAAATGTACTTTTAATAAAATTTTCTTAATAATTATTCTTTTAATCATGAAAATGAATCTTCAATGGTATGATAGAGGGTAACTCCATACATGTCGTACAAGGTAAAAATTACATTCCTTTAGATGATAAAGATGATAAAACATCTATTGTTTGGAAAGAGATAATAATTTTATTTTGAAAAAATTTATAAAATATTTAATGGTTAAAAAATTATTACAATTATTATAGAATAATTATATAATATTTTTGGAAACCCTTTTTTGATAACATTTTTTGAAGGATCATAGATTTTTGACAAAAAAGTGGGAAAAGTGGAGCTTTCTTAAAAACACATTCTTAAAAAAATTAATTTAAAAATAGTTTATAATTGCACAAATTCATAATTATATCATGAATACACATAGGATAATATAATTCATGATAGTTCATAATATATGGATTATAATATTTCATTAAAGGATATATAAAGTTTAGAATCTTAAAATGTGATGACATTGTATTAATAAACTCTTACCACTTGCTAACTTTAGACATAACCCCCCATCTAAGAAAACGAAATTTAGTGAAGAATAAAGAACAATGAAATGAATGAGATTCATGACATAAAATTTAAATGGTATAATATACGCCTCATTGAAAAATAAAAGTCCATAACATAGCATGTGTCTCAAAGAAGGAAAAGTGAGACAAAATTACTTTAGTGATTTCATAACTTTAGAAACATAATAGAAAAGAAATTTTTTTCTTAAAATGGATATATAAATACAAATATATTTATTTTTTATAGTCATATAATAAATCCATAGAAAGTAAAAAAACTAGACAAATGGAATGGGTTGTGAATAAACAATATATCTCACGAAAATAAAATTTGGGATGAAATTTCCTTACATTGTGTCTTGACTCTCATCACACTCAAAAAATCATCCTATATAATAAAAAAAGTTTATTAAGAATATATCAAATAAAAATATTCATATATATAATACCATATATGAATTTATTATGACATTATATTACATGTTTGAGAATTCTTTCATGTTACAGTTATTCGTCGGGTAATATTAACTTTTTTCACATGTGTCCAAAATTTTAATATCCTTGTTTATAATAATTTTTTCATTATTTATAGAATTTAAACCATGATATAAATTTAATTTATATTATTTATATTTTAATTATAATAATCTATATAATATATATAAATGCAATAGAATACATCATTCATAGAGACGGTAGGTCATACATACTCATGATCATTGATTTGGTATTATTTTTATACTAAATAAAAGAATGTAAATTAAATTTATATATATATATATATATCATTATTTAAATATACTTATAATATAATATATATAATATTTTTCAATAATCTCATTCTTAATACATTACTTGTAGTGTGTGAACCAATCAAATGAGTTTGAGAGGGAGGTAGTCCACACTTCCACAAATGAAAATATCATATTTACTCAAATGTAAAGTTTAAAGATATGTGTTGAAAATGGATTATAGAATCAAAAATAAATAATTAATATAAAATATTGAATATATTTATTTATTTTACATCATAATTAACACCATAAGAGGTTGTAATGGAAAAATAAACAATAATTATTTATTAAAGAGATAGTTCACCATACACATAAACAGTATATTCGTTTCTAATTAGATAGAGGTGTGAGTATGTGTATATATAAAACATACTATAAAATATCATACTATGTCAAGTATTTTTTTTATTAAATTAGGTTATAAAGTTAGTGGAGTGGGTGGAGAAAGAATCTAAAAAAAGATCATGAGCGAAGACGTTACCTCTTAATCGGGTAAATCTCTTTGGTTTGTACTAAATGGACGCATTACATTTATTTCATCTAAAATGGATGATTATACAATAAAGCTTGTTATTTTGGTATGTTTATTTGAAATATATGGGGATAAACTATGTTGTTTGAGATGTTTGAGGAAGAGGGAGAGGTGGTTGCCTATTATATAGAAGGGAATGTACACACTTGTCCTTTTATATACATGTTCATTATACCAATCTTTCTGAATAAAATATTCATAAAAAACCTTACTAAATAATTTAAACCTCATTTCCGTTGAATGGACAGAAAATGGTAGTTGTATAAGTGGCTATATCATATGGATCCTTAAGATTAAGGTTTATTCGCATGTTAAGCTAAATTTTACCTAAATCAATCTAATAAAGTTTAAATACATTCAGTAATTTTTTTTTCTTTTTTTTAAATTTATTATTAAATATAAATTATTTCTATTCTACATATGGAAAAAAAATTTATAAATTATAGTCAAATATTTTTTAGTAATTAATTTAAATTTAATCTTGGAGTCGGGTCGGTAATGCGGGTTTTTAGGTAAAAAGATTCAAAATTTCTCTATGTAATTATATTCAATTTAAAATTTAAATATATTAAAGTAACCTAAATTTTATTAATTGATAAATAAATTAAATAATTAAATATTTCAATTAATTAAAAATATAATTTAACATTATAAATAAATTAATTGAAAAAACATTTTTGAAGAAAAAATTCAGTATTTGTCACTATTCATTAAATTAATGAATCATCATAGAAAAATACCAAATATTTAACCTATCTTAATTCATATGTTCCTATACCATTTAGAAATTTATTTTTTAATATTAAATCTATAAATTTATAAAAATATTTGAATTAAAATGGGTTCTTTAATAAAAGGTTGTAAAAATGCCTTAAAAAATATATAGGTTTTTAAGCATAACATTGGGTTTGTTCATGTATTATTTCTATAAAATATATTGGATTAATATAATTTTTTTGAACATATAAAATATATATTACATTAATATCACACACTAATTCTAATTAATTCAATTTATTAGTTTCTAATAGCATTGTGGGTACAACCATATTTCATTATATATTTAATCGGTTTTTATATTCGTTTCTAATTATTATGTAAAGAATAAATTAATTTTATATTTGTGTACTCTATATATTTTGATAACATAGTTTACCCTTTTCATAACTATAATATTAATGTATATGTTATAATAAATAATACTTCGTTATTCGGAAAAACTCGGTATTGCGTGTTACACATACCATCGTGGAAGTCATTCTTGTGTGTAACACAAGCTAACCCCTATGTTCCATATACATAATGATTAAATTTATGTTTTGTGTATTTAATTAATAACACGTATTTATTCAAGGAAAAAATTTCGGATTAAAATAAAATAAAATATTGTTTTGATGGGAGAAAAAAAATCTCAAAAATATTAAATTAATTTGAAAAACAATATTTCAGAAAATCTCAGGTTGTAACATTTTACCCAAACAAAATTTATTTAATAATGTAATTTCATTTTGGTTAGAAAATGATTAATACTGGAAAATCCAATTCATCGAAAACCACATTGTAAAAATGAATACTAAAACTTCCCTCAATGTGACATATAAATAGTTTTCCACATAAGATAACATGGGTGGAAAGTGAAAACATGGATTCGGAAGAGAAATATAACTATAATGTTCTCATGTAGAGTGATAGAGAACTTGGTCGTCATAAAACATACAGTCAGAATTCCATAAATCCATAATTATCTAAGGGACCATTTGATTAATTGGAAAATAAGGAACAAGGATAAGTTGTACGGATTCATGATTCCATCACAATAGTTGAATTATTTTCATGAGAAGATTTTTTTACATGATTTGATTACCATTTAAATAAAAATACCACATTGTTGTTGTTATTTTATAAATTTACACTTTATTTATTACATTAATGAATAAATGATATTTTTTTCAATTCATAAAGTTCTAACAGAACACGAGATAGATGCTAACTCACCATATCTATCTTACATTACCATCAATACAAATATGTACCTAATATGCATAAGTTCTCATTTGACGAGATAATATAGTATTGTAAAATAATTTTTTATATATTGACTAAAACATTCCATAAATTGTAAACCTCATAACCCTTCAAAAATATTTTTCACCATTAATTCATTTACATAATACTTGGGTTCACCCTTGCACTAATAGAACATTAAATGTGATTTTATTATTCAAAAATCCATATCTAAGAATATTATAACATGAAACATCACAAAATAAGGTGAAAATGTTATCATATGGATTGTTTAAAAAAAACAAACATCAAGATCACATCTAATGAGGGATAGGATAATTATACCCCTAATTTTGAGTATTCATTTCATTATGTCTGATTGTGTTGATTGTACATTAATAATTTTTACAAGTAGTTTATTGTATATTATCATCTATATTAACACATTTATTGGTCCATTTAGTCTCATAATTCCCAAACACCATGAACATGAAACACTGATTTTTAAGTGGTTAATTCTTATGAGAATTCCATCCATTCATTTTATTTAATATCCACTTATCATCACATATAGATAAGTTATCTGCTGTATAGGATCTCATGCTTGAAACACATTCTTGTTCCATTTAATCACTCTTCTAAGAAATCATTCTTGAAATTTATGAATGTAATATTTTTAAACATTATATTCTCTCCATGGTTTTTAGATTCTTATTCTAATTCCATATTCCTCTTCTTTTAAAACCATGAGATTGATATATATCTCCAACCTATATATTATATTTTATTTAACAACACAAAATATATTCATATATACTAAAGTATATTATGGCCATCTAACTTATGATACATGTCTTTAATACATCTAAGAACCTATCAACATTACATTGGGGTTGGATGATAACATAAGAAGCGTAACATATAAGTATCGTGATAATATAATTTTATTTACTAATTGATTAGTCATGCTTTTTCTTCAACTCAATAAAACTATTTTTAATCTTCATATAAAAAACACAAGAAATTTAATTATTGAAGAATGTTACTGGAACTCAACAAAATCTATGTATTCAATTTCATCATTATTACTCATATTCATTCTTAGATTCCACCAATGGTATTCTTCACCTTCCAACCAATAAAATTCCGAAATAACATTCACTGGATCCAAACAATAGATAATAGAGAATAACGTTGTAGTGGTACTGATCCAGTATTTAGTAATAATAGAATCATATGACTTAATAAAAGAAGGTGGATGATGCATCATGAAGGACTCAATGAAAATATGTAACCTCTTTTTTTCAATTGTAATCTCAACATGATTCATATATTGATAATGTTGGGAGAGTATAGAAACAATTGTGTGTGATATATACCTATATAATTTGGATCATCAAGAGTACAATGTTATCATTTTTTGTCACAATCACCATTAACATGGTTCTTTCAGGTTCCAACCATTGACTAAAACCACAATTATTGAGTAAGAAACATTTATCTTAATGAGTAACAACCTAATCATTAAAAGTAAATTATAATATTTCTAAATTACAATACCTTCCTTAATATATGTCACCATAGTATTATACTAGGTTATTCATATTAAAATTATATTTTATTCTTTTATTACGGATCATGACAAGGTTGTGAATTTCCAAAACATATCTCATTGGACTATCAACCCAGGTGTGCAGAAAGGCCCATTTTTGGGTACCATAATACCCCAAGTTAGGATCAAAACAAATTTTGGAAGTTCCTAATCCAAGGAAAATATATTCTAGAACCACATGAAGTTATAGTATCTAGAGGTGTATTTATTTCAAAAAAAATACTTGCTATATCCTTTAACAAAATTCTATGAAATTATCTTATATTTTATTATCCTTAGACTTATCCATAGATAAGATAATAGGGTTATCACTAATTTTCTTTTCATCATAAAAAACTAATGGATAAATAAAACATTTTTTGATACCATTTATAAAAACCCAGTCTTAATGTAAGTAGACATTATGTCACATTGGATGAATTCATAAAGCATTACAAAAAAATATCCCCAAAGACCATATTAGTTTAGTTTAATTGGAAACATGGAACAAAATATCTTAAATCTATGATATAGATTCTAGGTTTCCCCAAATAATATCTCATATTGTAATTCTACCGAAAACCGGTTCTTCCTAACCTAGATAAGCGAGACATAATAAAGTGGTGAACTCAAATTCAGAGTAAATTTAATTAAAAGAAATGTGTATACATATCACGAACATAAGTGTATATTAAAATGATCATGATAATTATTAGATGGTACCTTGATTATCAAATACCATTAACATGAATCATGGATGATTTATATTCAAATCATAATAGAGGAATCATATGGAAATCAATTGAAAAATCAAAAAAAAATATATCAAGGAAAAATACATGGAATAGAACACACATCAACATATAACATAGTGAACTTGAATAAGTAGAAACATGTTCACATATTTAAATAAGGACATGAAATACGGCCTTCTCAAATACATATGTAAATTCCACCAGATCCATGCATAATGTTGTGAACATTTAATCATGTTTAGGAATAAAATTGTGAACATGTAATCTTTTCACACAAAATCTTTTCGGTAAAAAACAAGGTCTGTGCATAAAATATTTATCATTTAATGAAGATCATGTCTATCATTATGAACACATAATAAGGTTCACTAATAGCGTTGTGAACATCTAATCATGTTCACAATTAAAATTATGGACATGAAAAAATGTTCACACATAACATTGTGAAAATGTAACCAGTATCGATAATAACATTTTACTAAAAGGTCTTGTACCATTTATAATGCATTGGAGGGAGATATAATCCCCACCCATCATATAATAAAATTATACATGAATGCGAAACATCCCATTTATTATATCATAAGAAATGAAATGATATGAATTCTATAAAAATCAAATCATAACCCATCTAATGTGGTGTGTATTATTATAATCTCATCCAATCATAACTTGTGGAAAAGAGATAAGTTTCATAATAATCTCATCAGGGCAATATCCAATGAAATTAAGTAGGTTTCTAGAGAATATAACCCATTGAAATGAAAATAGGTGTCATAAGTATAATAACATTAAAGCATAAACCATTTATGAAATAATATAAATGGATCCTTTTGATAATTCCATAGAATGGAATGAGTTGCATAAAAAGATTCCATCGTTGATGGGAAACTAAGTTGAAATATATTTTAAATACATTTCTTGAGGAACATATCCAATATTATTAGAGAATGATATTTAAAACATAAATCTTTAGTGTACCATTTTTCATTAAAATAAATTAATATCATAGAAATAATACATGAAATAATTTTTAAAACCTTATAGCTTGAAAAAATATAGAATAATACTGTGTAATTTTGTAAAATTATTTTCATTAAAAACATATAAAAGAATATAAAAAAATTAATCATAAAATATTTTCCATGAAAAATAACTTCTAAATATATAATAAAATATTGAAATTTTTTTAAAACTCATTTCATTTAAAATTAGTTTAAATTTTTTTAAACCTTCATCATTTAATCATGAAATGGAATATTCAATGAAATGAAGTCAGGTAACTCTAAATTCGTCGAACGAGTTAAAAAGAACATTTTTTAGATAAAGAGGATAGAAAATGATTTGTATAGAAATAAGTAAGATTATTATTTTGATATTATTGTTAAAAGATAAAAAGGGTAAAAATTTCATTTTGTTAATATAAAATATTAATATAATATTCTTGAAGACCTATTTTAGAAAACACGGTATGAAGGAACCAAAATGTTTTACCGAAGGGAAGGTAATGTTGGGTTTTATAAAAATCATTTATTAAATATATCATCCCCCAAATAGTGGAAAATAGTACCAATACATTATTATATAAATAATAATCAGAGGATAATATAAATAATTATAGTTATTAATATATATTATAATATTTCGTCAATGTAAGTGTAAAAATAAAAAACCTTGAAAAGTGATGAGATTGTTTAAATAAACTTCTACAACTTGGTAATGTTGAACCATACTGGTCGTGTAAGAAAATGGAATTACATGAGTCTTAATATCTCATTAAAATAATTACATTCGTGATATAAAATTTTAAATGTCTTTTATACACATCATTGATAAATATAGGTTCATGACATGATATGTGTATCAACGAATTAAAATTAATACAAAATTACTTTACTGATTTGGTAACTTTTGAAACATAATCCCCATGAAATTAAGGTAATAAATTAGATAAAAAATACCAATATCTTTAATTATATGAGTGATATAATATATAAATCGGTTGTATACACACCATAGAAAATGAATGGGTGGAGTATACAGAATGTATCTCACAGAACCAATAAGTGCTATGAAGTTTTGTTACCATATGTATTAACACTCTTTATACTCAAAAGAAAATCATGTATAATAAATATATGTTTAATTTAAATCATTAAAATAACCATTTTATTGTATCTAATAAAATAAATGGTTTTATTATGACTTTATATTATTCATTTGGTAACACATTAATGTTATGTCTATGCTTCTGGTAATATATTCTTTGTTTTTTACATGGGTATTAATTTCTCATATCATTAGCCATTATACTTATATCAAGTTTTAAATAATTTGAAACATGGTATAAATATCATGTATATTTATTATATGTGTGTAATAATAATACATATAATATATAAGTATGAAATGTATTACACTTTTCAAGGAGATGGTAGGTCGTACGTATGCATCAACAATGTTTTTCGTTTTAATATAATTGTGTAAGAAAGAGAATAATATATATATATATATATTTATTTATTATAGTATCATGATTATATCATATAACTCATACATTTTCACTGAAAAATTCTTAATACATTTCATGTAATTCGTGAATGAATCCCATCACATTTATGGGCAATTGTCCAAACTTCCTCAAATTAAATTATCATAGTTACATAAAATGGAAAGTATAATGATATGATTTTTATTAGTATTAATTAATAATAAATATATTATTAATATAATTTATTTGACATATAATCATATTTTTCAATAATAATTTCGAAAATGAGAGGTGGTAATGAAAAAATGAACATTCACCCTTAATGAGGTGATTGTTCACCATACACATAAACAGTACGTTTATTAACCATTAGATAGAGGAGTGTAAAATTGTTAGAAAAGACATTTTCATAACAACATCCAAGCATAATTTAGTAATTGTTATTATTTTTAAATCATATAAAAATTATTGTGGAGGGGTTGGAAAAAGATAATTAATTAGGGGATCTTGAGAGAAGAACTTACTTCGTAATCTGGTAACTCTTTTTAGTTTTGGTAAAAATGATTTATTGGATATAATTATGAAAAATCGGTGGCATCTATGGGGAATTTTGGAATTTTGGGAAGTGTAATTTGTATATATTGGCATATTATATGTTTTGTTAGAGGTGTGAATAACAGGGGGATGTGGTGGCCTTTTTAGGGAAGGGAAACGACACACTTGGCATTTATAAAACAAGTTAGGCGTGCCAATGTTTTTATAAAAACAATTTGTAAAAAATATTACTCAGTAATGGAAGGTTAAATTAAATAAAAAGGTAATTTGACATGTTTCTAGGTAATTTGGGCAATTAATATAAACTTATGTTCCCCTATTAATCATAATTTTATATTCATTGATGTAATTATATTTAATTAATTAACAAATATTTTTTATAAAATACTATGTTGAATATTTTAGAAATTAATAATTTTTTTTGATTCCAAATATAAAGTCATTTTTTATAAATTAAAACAATCAAAATGAAAAAAATTAATTAAAAATTAATTTCATTGAGAGGTAGAAAATGTAGGGTTTAGAAGTAAAAACATTCAGGTTATTTTATATTTTTAAATTTAATTTAAAAGATAAATATATTCTAATTATTAAAATTTGTTTTATTTATAAAAATACTTTCTAATTAATATTTTAATCTAATTGAAATTCTAATTTATCTTTACAAATAAACTAGATGAAAAAAATGTTTTGAACTAAAATTTAGTAATTTTCAGTCTTCATTTTAAAAAATTAAATCTCATAGGAAAATCCATAAAATTTTACATAACATTATTATAATTTTATTAATATTAATATGATGTTTAAGATTACATATTTAATCTATAAAAGTAAAAAAATAGTTTACAAATCTGTTCACAACAAATTGGCTGTAAAAATCCCTTTGTAAAAATTTAGGGTTTTAAGAATAAAATTGGGTTTGTTCTTATTTTATGTCTATAAAACAATTTTTATGAATATGAAAAATATTTTTTCATCAAATTTCATTATTGTGTGTAAGGAAAATAAAACCTCATATTAAAAGTAGATAAAGACAAAATTTATGATAATTATAGTGAATGGTTTACATGATTTAGAGAATGAAAAATATTGTTCATAAAAAAATTAATGTATTTTTTATGTTGTGTGAAATGAATAATCTGATAAAAATTGAATTAATTTTTAAGAATCATTTCTAATAATTTCTAGTTGTTACATTGTACCATTTAAGTCTCATCTATCTAATTTACTTCTTAACAATGACTTTATTTTTGGAACTCCTGCACTTATGATTATAATAACTATGTAGTCCCTTGATCATCCAGATATAGACTAGTAATATGGGTTGTAACTCCTCCTAACAGATGATACTCTGGACCCGTTCTGCTTGCCTGGACATCCCACTCACCCTTATAAGGAAAATATCCACCCTCTGGTGATATGAAACTCACCCTACGGCGATAACAATCAACAAATTCCTAGAAGGGAACTAGCCAGTCCATTCTGAGAATGACATCATAGCCAGTCATCTCTAGAACATAGAGATCGTTTAAGAAGTGACACCCACTAACTTCTATAGGGAACTCCTTGAACTGACGTACACTAGCTGGTCTAGTTCTTAAAGGAGTGTCTAACATCAAGATATCACAAGAAGAAAAGATATTGAGCCCAAGGCTCTCCACGATAGAAACAAATATAAAGCTATGGGAAGCCCCTGTATTAAAAATAGATAAAGATAAAACTGAGGCAACTAAGATCGTACCTAGAAATGTAAAAGGTCTGAGATCCTGATCCTACTGGGCCTGCTCCACTGCAATGTTCTGGTCTCCCCCACGACCCTGTGACCCTACCTGACCACTCTAAGCTGATCCACTCTGCAGTCGCTGAATGACTGGTGACTGACCACCATGGCCACAACCTCCACCTAGGCCGGAACGGTCGGAAGAACTCCAGTTCCCATACTGGTGAGAAACTCACAGTGCTACTCCTGAATACCGAGTCATAAAAAACCCCTGTCACCAGCTTTTGGTGAGAAAACCTGACAGAAATAGTTAATGTGAACCATCTTTCTGCAAGATTGGCACTCCACTGGGTCTCTCTGGCACTATGGCCTCATATGATCACTCTTCATGCATTGGTACCATACCACCTGGCTACTTGAAGATGTGTTCGCTTACTTGGATCCCCACGAGAAGGATACCTGCAGTGCTTCATGAAGTCATTAGGTGGTATATAAACTCCTTATGTCGAGCCACCCTAGCTCACAGCTCCAAAATCCCTCAGATTGTGCTCCTTGATCTGCGCCTGGTTGATGATAGAAGTAATGGAATCAACCATAATATGTTCACCTATAAACGAGTGTCATGCTTGAGACCATGTTCAAACATCCTCACTAGGAACAACCTATCTCCCCATAATATGGGTTCCAGGCACTAAAAATCGGTGAAAAGAGAGGAATAATCCATTACAAATAGGGTTCCTTACTCTAAGCCCATAAAATCTCGGGCTCGCCTGACCCTTAGGGTCTCATGATAGAAGTACTCATAGAATCTGTATGGTAATCATCCCATGCCACAACCTACTGGCGTCGCGCCTATGAGATCACATCCCACCACCTCTTGGTTGAGTCCCAAAGCATATTATTATTGAGCTTGACCCTTCTCTCTAAAGGCGTCTCCAATTGCTTAAAGAGAATCAGCATGACTTTTAGCCATGAATCTAAAGCCCGAGGTCCTCCTTCCCCTAAAAAAGTAGGAAGATGCTGCTGTTGGAAACCCCTCGTCAAATATACCATTGATGGGGAAGGAGGTTTTGCTCCTAGAAAAGTATTCATCAGCCTCATGAAGCCTTCCATGAACTATTCCTCAGCACCAATATGAGTTATAACTACTGGTGCCAAGACGGGCACAACAGAAGGATCTACGGGAAGTCCACGATCAGTCGTATCCAGCATCTGGTCACTACCTTGTAATTGGAAGACTAACGGAGCACGACTTGGTGGAATGACTCTCAAAGATCAAATGGACACCATAGATCAAGTTTAATAGTGGCAGAAACATAGAAGTGTAATAAGGGTGCAGAATAAAGAATGAATTCATGTTTTACAAAACATGACTACACGACGTGTATCAAGACTACACCACATGTTCCATTATGTCATTTACATGGGTGCATACTCCTGCCTAACTGGTCGTGTATCACCCCACAAACACAACGTGTTGTCTTAACACACAGTGTGTACTTGGATCTTCTTTCCCTGCTTGAGTCCTTCTACACGGCTAAGCCACATGGCTCTCATATGACAAGACTATAGGGCATGTTTACGGTAGACATGGTGTGTACTAGAAAATCTTCACCTGGACCACATAGTTAGTGACATGGTTGGATATATGGCTCCCACTACATGTCATGTTTCAGGTGGAAATGGCATGTATAATAAGTGACTCCACCGACCCGTGTTTTTAGCTACACAGTCAGGTTCCTAGGATTACACAACACGACGTGTTCAATCCTGACACGACGTGTATAACATTAGGTTTATCCATCTGTGTTGTTAGTTACACAGGCGGACACCTAGTCAACACCACACAGTGTGTACAACTCATACACGGTGTTTTCCAATAAAAAATTCCCTATCTCGTGTCTCTGCCCACATGGCCTATGACAAGGATAGAGACTACACGATGTGTACATAATGTACACCGTGTGTACTTATGAAAAACAATTTCTTCCCAAACATAAGAACACATGGCATGTAGTCAAAAATACACATCATGTATTATTGTTTTTTCCAGACATTGAGGCTCAGAAACTACTCTAGAACCTATAAAAACACTAAAACAGACCTTGAAGGTGCAAAATTCTGATCCATGAGTGCACATACTCCCCGCGAATCAAAGCATGGAATTTTATACATGTTTTAACAATGTAAAGATGTAATTCATCCACCAATTTCTAGTCAATTCATTCAGACAAAACCTTACCCAAACTATACCCTATCAAACATCTGGTATTTTATCAAGGAATCTATCACATCAGCATGTATATTCTACACAGAATCTATCACCACAACATGAAATTTCTAATCCACCCTAGATGGAATGAAAAGAATGCATTACATGTGATTTTTAGCAAGTTCCAATATGATGCATTTGATGGAATACCCTCATCTAATTGGGTTGCGATAGAAATAGAACCTCAATAACAACAATAGTATTTGTGGAAAACATGTGAATCACCCAACAATGAAAATAAAATCAACCATAAAGTTGAAAAACTAGAAAAATGTCAATAAATGAGGTAGATAAAATTTTCCCTGTACATATATAAGCTACTCCCAGGCACAACTTATTACCAAGTACCTATCCCTTCTTATCATTGGCTAAAGGCTCCAAACAGTAAGTCAAGATAAAAGAATCCTCTGATACAAATTTGTAATGACCTGATTCCAGAAGCCACCCAGAGGCACCCCATACCCAGTTGGTCACATGGACACAAGTGCATTTCCCCAGTTGCCAGAGGCTGTTGACTAGCAACGAGGGCCTTGGGTGTGATAGTGGGGAAACAATTCCCTCATTGGCAGTGTACTCAGTGAAAGTAAACAAACACATACAAAAACAAATGCAATAATAATATCATACAAACATAAACAGCGGAAGACTAATAGAATCAACTGGAGCACATATATATAATGATACATGATTTATTTGTCTAGGAAATTAGTAAAATAAAGCACAATGCTGGAATAAAGTATTAAAGCATGTAAAAGAGAAAAATAGTAATCAGCTCCACAAAATCGCAAGCCTAAGCTTAGTCCCATGCTCTCCAGCTCCACAACATCTCAAGTAGAAGAAGTAGAAGGTTTCTTTCCCTTTTCTGTACCTACAACAACATAATCTTCAAGCACCCAAATGCCCTGCCCAAACAGGGTTTGAGACAAATCAATGTAGGAAACCACAACAAGATCTATGCCTAATAGTAATTGAATATATAGCTGGTAAAAGTTCAGAAAGTAGTAAACATGGAAGTACTCAACAGTAACAATCCAAAGTTTTAGATATCAAGAAACAACTAACTAAAGTTGATAATAAAAAACTGGTAACCCTCTGGGATGTAATCACAGCCTATCCCCTCTGGTCCTACCTAATAGATAAAAGCAACCCTCTGGGAATCACACAAAATCTCACCCCTCTAGTTCAGCTAAAGTGTATACTCTCTCTGGAAGCACTAACCGTCAATTCCACCTATAGTCTCGTATCGGTACTAAAGGTGCTCTGGGGAAACACTCAATGTCTCATTTCCCCAGTGGCCCACGTCGAACAACTACAGACTCTCTGAGGAAGAACTCAACGTCAATTCCCAATGTGGTCACGCATCGTAATATTATAAAAGTCACGTTGGAGAAGCCCTTACGTCCATTCTTTCTATGGTCAAATACCCTAGGTTCTCACGGCACTGTGTAAATCAACAAGTATAGTAAGCGTATTACCCAAATTAAACCTCATGAACTACTTGGATAAAATTCTACAACATAATATCATACCAGAACAATGGTCACACCATCCTACGATACTAGGCATGGGAATGTAAATAGAAGCCTAATAGGAAACCTATACCAAATGGTCAAAATAGGAAAAACATGCATGGGAAACACATCCAGATCTCAAAAATTAACCATTTTCACAATAAAATAGCATCTACTCAAGAATAAAATCATATTAGAAAAATAATAGGGTTAAAACGGTAGATGTGCAATACCCCGTTCATGGGTATTGGGAAAATTTTCACATAAAACTCAAAGACATTCAACAAAAACGCACACACCACCTACCTCGATGTTATGAGATCTCTATATGTGAACCTCTAGTCATGAATCACCTTATAACACCAATGATTAACAAAAACATAAAAAATGTTCAATATAGGATAAGATGATAAAGAAGAGGAATCATGAAATGAGGCTCAAGCAGAAGAGAAAGCTTACTAAGGCGATCCCAATGCAATTGACGGTGGTCTAATCGGTGATCAGATAGAGGATTGGGGGATCGAATAAGGATTTCAGCCATAAATTCTCTCTTAGATGAACCAGACCTTGAAGGAGTTGGTTTTGTCTATCATATGTGACTCTGGTGCGTTTAATGAAAAATAATACACAATGTGTACTTTTGAAGTACACGACGTGAACTCGCTGTTTCCGTACTCCGCTTTGGGCAGCCTCCAGTTAACCTCCACATGGATGTGTTTAGGGCCGCAACACAACCTACACATGGATACCAGTGGTAACCATGTACACCACATGTACTCATAAATACACGGTGTGTACTTAAAAAATTTCCAGAAAACCATCTTTTCTCAAAAAATCGATAAAAAGAAAAACATACTTGAAAACATGATCTGGGTTATTACAGGTTCGTTATGAAAATTTATAGCCAAAGAGATATTTTAATGATTTAATGTTTCCAGTCTATAAGAAAAAATGTGATATGGCATCATTTGTGGCATTTACATAAGCTTTTGGGAAATCTAATGAAGTTGCATTAGGAACCTTGTTTGTTTTCTCATATTTTTCTAATGTTTTTATGATATGGGGTCTACATATTCCTTTATTTTCATGAAACGTTTTCTTACATTAGAAATATCAACTCAAAAAAGATACTGGAACTAATTGTTTAAACACCCGGGGAAAATATTACAATAAATATTAATTATAAGAATCTTCCTATTATGGTCATTGGAAAGAAATTTAACTACAAACCTTTTTGTTTTTCTCTTATAAGAGTTTTATGCCAATATGAGTATAGATTTAAATTCTTTTTATCATACTGTGAATTATTGTCGAGAAAATGAATTTGTTTTTAAAAAATAGTTTTAGTTTGAATACATCAATGAAACCATACAATTGATATCATATCGTGAATATGAGAAACTATAGAAATATGGAAATTAATGTTAACTTTTTCACATTATTGAATACAAGGGAAATGATCAGACTAATAATGTGCATGTTGTAAATCAATATCTTGATGTATTTTCTGATGAGTTACCTGGTTTTATACCAGATCAAAATGTTGAATTCATAGTTGAATTAGTTCCTGATGAAAATATGATTATAAACCCCTATATGGAATTTCTCAAATAGAACTTATTGATTCGGAAAACCTATTTTAGGAGGATCTTGATAAAGGATTCATTCGTCCTTGCACTTCACCATGGGGTGATTCTGTTTTTCCCATAAAATGAATGATGGTTCCATGAGACATTTCATTGATTATAGACCCTTGAATTGAACCAGTATTAAAAACCATTATCTTCTGCCTCATATTGATGACTCGTTTAAACATCTCTTGGGATAATAGGACTTTTTGAAGGATGATGTAAGGTTGGATGACATCAATTGAACATAAAGGAAGAAGACATCCCAGAGAATGCATTCTGTAGAAGATATGGGAATTATGAATATGTTGTAATGTGTTTGGGTTAACTAACTAAACTGATATATTCAAAGATCTTAGGAATAGAATTTTCATGAGTTATTGGATATGTTTTTAATTCTATTTATTGATTACATTCTGGTGTTTTATAAAATAATAGGATAATGAAATACAATTAAGGGTTATTTTCACACCTTAAATGAAAATAAGCTATATGAAAATTTTAGAAAGATTGAATCTTGGTTGGAACAGATTTCATTTCTTGGTAATATTGTAATTATGGATAGAATATAAGTTGATCCTACAAAAAAAACATTATGATGAATGTTAATGGCCAACAAATGATACCAAAATTTTTATTTTCCATGGATTAATAGGTTATTATACATGGGTTGTAAAATATTATCCTGGTAATATATCCTGCTAACTACGTTAACATGAAAAAGGATAAATTTATTTGGACGTAAGAATGTGATGTTTGTTTTTTGAAACCGATGAAGATATTGGTTAATGCAACAGTTTTGTCTATTCCTTCCAAAAATTGTGATTTTTTCATCTATAATGATTCTTCATTGGAGGGACCTGTTTTTTTGATACCTAATGATTAGGTAATATCATATTCTATACGAAAACTAAAACCTCATGATTTAAATTATCACAAACATTATTTGGAAATTGTCGTTATAGGTTTTTCATGGAAAATGTGGTGGAATCATTTACACAAAGTCCAAATTTCAAATATATAATGAGCATAAATATCCGATGAATATATTCACTCAGAAGTAATTAAAAATTATGTAGAGAAGATAGAGTTGTATAATAAAGGGTTATGATTGCACGATCAATAAAAATACTAGAATATAAAACAACATGGTTGAAGCCTTGAGTCTAAAACATCATGAAACATGAACCATGTTACGTTTGCAACATGATCCCTTGATTAATGATTTGATGAATTATCGCTTGGGAGTATTTAGTGAAATAAATACCTCTATTTTGTTTTAGTTTTCATTGCAGTAATCATTATTAGATATAATTAATCATGCACCGAAGGAAGACTGTGATCTATATTAAATGTTAGAGTTAGTTTAAATTGGAATGCATAGAGAATTTATCCATTGGAAATGAATGTGTTTTATGATTTGGAAAAATATTGTGTTTTCCTTGTTATACTTAGATAAATAATTAATTTTTATGTAAAGATCATAGTCCTCTGTTTTTAGTTCGTCCTTACAGCATAAAGATGTTCAAAGACCATCAAGAGTATTACTGGTGGTATTGAATGAAAAGATATGTAGAAGATTTTACTAGGAATTGTCTGACATGTGAATAGGTAAATGAATGGTGGCAGTAACCGAGGGGGATGCTTTAGAATTTACCAGTGGTAGAGTTGAAAAGGGATAATATAACCATGTACATCTTTGTGGGACCAGCAAATACATCTCCATGTTATAATGCAATCTGGTTCACTATTGACTGACTCACTAAAACTACACATTTCCTTCCTATTAGAGATACAATGAATATAGTTCAACGTTATCAACTATACCTAATAGAGATAGGCAGGTTATTTCGAGTGCCTCATTCCATTTTATTTGATTGGGATCTCAGGTTCACATCTAGTTTCTGAAAGGGTCTTCAGAATTCATTGGGAACAGAAATAAATTTCAGTAAATCATTTAATCCTCAATCTGATTGGTAGTCAAGTTGAATGATTCTGAATTGGAAGGATATTATTCGACCTTTTTCAATGTACTACTAGAGAAATTTGGTTCAACATCATTCTTTAGTTGAGTTTTTATATAAAAACAGTTTTCATTGTAGTACAAAGATGATACCTTTTAATTCAATGTATGGAATGTGGTTTTGAACTACAACTTTTGGAGATAAACATGGTGAAATAACGTTTATGGGACTAAAATTAATTTAAGAAGTGGCTGATATAGTTATGATGACCCAGAAAAACATAAGGACAACTTAGAGTAGGAAGAAATGTTATAATGAAACTTGAGTAAAGTCTTTTCCTTTGAGGTGGGTGATCTTGTTTTCATTAGAATCTCACCATGGAAAAGTGTAATTCATTTTGTTAAGAAATAAAATCTAAGTCTATAGTTCATTGGTTCATATGAAATCATGGTGAATGTTGGTTTATTCACCTAATGAGTATCTTTTATTATGAGTTTTTCAAAAAAACAAAATGTTTTTCATGATTTGATGTTGAGAATGTATGTTTTTAATTCATGATTTAAGAGAAAAAATATAGCGGAATAATATAATACAATAGGTAAATGCTTGGTGTAAAAACATCATGTATGATAAAGAAACATGGGAATCTAAAAATGTAATGAGGTAAAGATACCATCACTTGTTTAGAAAGAAAATAATCAATTGTGAGGATTCATTTTCTTGAAGGTTTGGATAACGCATAATCACAAGGCTTTATAAATAAATTTAGCAAAATGCTCGAAACATTATTACTCTACATTAAAGATCCTTTTTAATGAGATAGTTATAAAATATCTATTAAAAATAGTTTTTCAACTTCTATGAATTGAATTTCAAAAAATAGACATCTATGTTTGTGATTTGAAATTTATTTGGAGTCTAATAGTACCAAATTTTTGGTTGGTGAATAGTAACATACCCTTATGAATGGTAATGTGAATAGTAATATGAATCTTATGAATAATAAATCATATTACTATTTTTTGTCTTAAGGATATAAGATACATAGAACTTGATTAATTTTAAAAGGTGATAAAACAGCAGTTATAAATTTAAATTTGTTACATTATAATTAAAATATGATTTTATCCACTAACTAAATTAATGAAATTTATTAAATTATTTTCCAATAATTGTATTAATTTTTTAAATTCTACATGATGAAGAAATTTTAGGGTGATTTTTTTGGAGTTTTTGTTAAATTCGTGATGATATAGGTGATTAGTGAAATAAGGTAATTAACAAAATATGCTCAATAAATGAATATATGCGTCATCCTTGATTCATGGATGATGTATATTTCTATTGGATCGAATTCATATACACTAATTATAGATTTGGGTTATATGAATCAAGACTATTCATAGTCTTTAAAAAATTATATTAATGATTAAAATAATATTACACCCCTCATCTCCTCCACTATAAATACCACTGTCACCCCCTCTTCTTCTCACTCCACTCAAGCCATGATACTTGTATAATATCTTCGAAATATGATTTCCAATCCCATATAACACTCCCAAGACATACTGGTTTCACCAGAAGGCCTATCCCAAGGGACACAATGGGGATCTCAAGGAGAACATACCAAGAGGTGAAGATCCTCTTTTATTTTCTTGTGTTTTCTTTTCAATTCCTTCTTTTCTTATACACTCTTATCCTCCCCTTATCCAAGATTCATGAAAGATAAAATATTATATACATATTATTAATTTTTTCATTTTTATTTAAAAATTTATCATCATTCTTCATCTCCACTCCCTCTTATTCTAAAAAATAAAAACATCATCTATGATGTCCTGATTTACCAAAGTCGTGGATGATGTGTTTTTAATTTCATTAACATCATTAAAACTAGCTATAAACCCATTTTAATGGATGAAAATGATTTTAATGTGTTTAATATATCCAGTTTCATTTTTTGGATCTGAAATATATAAATTATATTATGTTATATAATGAAACTAGTTCGTGATTATCAATAAACCACCAAATTGATCTAAACGGATATCACCAATTATTTATATAATGAATCATCTTCATACCATATAACAAAAACATAATTTATGGAATAATTTATTATTTTTTAAGCATATAAATACCATTTCATTCCATTTATTTAATTTCATTATCGTACGAAAATAAAGTCAAATACAAATCGGCCATGAAAATCATTTAAAGAACTCTCCCAAAACAATGGAAGGATCAAAATAGTAAAAATTAAAGGGTGTATTAATTTTATGAAATTTTCATATAAGTAGTTATAAACATGAATATGTTTCTTTACGGTATTCATAAAAATATTTTTACCATTATATAAGAGCCTTAAACACGTTTCACGTAAGAGTATCCTAAGGTTAGGGAATTCTTAATCCAAATTCAACTCTTTAGATTAACGTTATACTTCATTATTTATATGGTATTAAAAATGTTTCTATGGCTAATTTTTTTATATTATATTCAAATATGTGTATTTATAGTTTATATACTTATTCCATCGAGTCTATTAAGTCTCATTTCAATTATATGATTTTTTATACATGGATTTTCTTTTAAAATCCTCTTTTTAAATTCAGTTTTATAAAATTCCAAAAAAATGTTATTATTCAATTATTCATGTATTATTATTAAGGATTCATTATCGGGGATTTTTTTTGATGAAGGTTGGGACATATATCTCCTTAAAATGTATTGGGTATCTATTTGTTGGTGGTCGGTAGTATGGTTACTCCGAGTATAACTATAAAAGTTACACAATAAGGAAGTTGTGAGGTTATATTGTAAGGATTCTATGAGGTTTAAAAACTATTTGGAAGCTTTAGGGGTATAATATTATGTAATTAATTCCCCAAGACACCATTATGGTTCTAATTATGTTCTTTATGTAATGTGAAAATCTCATGGAAATTCCATTTTTCAAAAAGTAAGAATATATAGGTGACAAGTATTCCTTTTTAAAAATGGTTTCGTGCATTTACCAGAATTCATGGTCTAATGTTTTATTCCTTATCTATATTTCCATTAGTATACTTTTCCTGCTCATCCAATGTTTTTAAATTATTTTTTAGAAGTTATAAGTATCTGTAAGGTAAAATAATAATCCATGTAAAATGTTATGATGATTTGTCAATGAAATCTTGTTTTATTACAAATTTTGTATATTTTTTAAGAAAGGGATACTATTATTATAGTATAAACTCTATTTAAATGTGGAATTTTATGTATGTATTATATCCCTATTATTTAATACATTACTATTGATATGATCCTCAATGTTAAAGGATGTGAGTTTATTTAAGTGTTGTTTTGTCTTTAAAGAATGATATTAATAGTATATATACCATAGATTTTTTTTAATTATACTTATATAAATCGTCCATGTGGTGTGGTGATTAAAATATAGTATCATAAACTTGTAAAGGCGTAGTCAACATATTTATGTATGACATTTTCATTTCTATGTGGGAGAAATGGTATGAATTAACAACATTTATTATCTATTAATAATGATAATTATTTCCTTAATATCATAAAATATTCTATTTATATGACATATAATCATACCATTTCACATAATCAAATTCCATGTACTGAGTTTTTGAAAATGAATCACATTACTTTGTGAGGAGGTTGTCTTCTATGCATACGAATAATGTTATCGTTTACCCAATAGAAGGGAAAGTAAATAATTATATTATCTATAATGTATTAATATGTACAATTATGTTATAATTATGACATATATACTTTATATATAACATCATACCTAGTTGGGGGTGTTTTTAGTGGAAATAATGGCATCAATACGCAGGTTGGAAGTCAACCATACACATGAATGATGATTTTGTATCCCTTTTGATTGAAGATAAAGATGATTACAGTTATTATATTATCATAATAATATCATATAGTATCCATGATATTTTGGATATTATATAATCATTTTATAAGAATAATTGAATGAGATGGAAGATGAGAAAATGTAAATATTCTTGGTGAAGAGAATAACCTCTTTTTGGGGTATCCGTCTTAGAATTTCACCAAACCTATCCAAGTATGTATTTTCCCCCAAAATAAGATTCTAGGATGAGAGGAGGTAAGTTAATATGTTATTTTTTCAGGTTGTTTTCTTGTAGAGGTTCTACGGTGTCATAATTATAAGGGTGGGGGTGGCCTTTTATAAGTTAGGTGAGTATCACTTTTGTAATATTCTGAAAATTCAATTATACTCGCCTTTTTATCATGATATAATCTTAAAATATTACCCAGTAAAGAAAAATATACGAGATAAGGTATAAATATTTATAGCGAATGGGTGTTGTAATAGTTATAATTTCACTTCTCACCTTTATCTTTTTTGATGATCCCATAGTAAAATGATTTTTTCTCAAAATATTGTAATTTATTTGTAATTTTTATAATATTAATTTCTGAACAAATTATTTCAAAAATATTATAAAATATTGATTATAACTATTCCAAATATATAATCAATTTTTATAATTTTAATTCACAAAGGTGATAAAATATTAATTCATTATTAACACCTCATATGTGATGAGAACACAAGTATTGAAAAAGAAATGATCAAAAGATTATGATTTTATTATATAAAAATAAAATATGAAAAAATTATAATGAAACATATTGGATTTATAGATATATATTTTTAAAGAAGTTACTTTAATCCTAAATCAATGTAAAATTTTACATTATAAATAATTTAATAAAAAACATATTTTCAATTATAATTCATTATTTTACATCATTTTTGAATAATTGAAACTTTATAGAAGAATATGAAAAATTAAGGCCAGTATAATTTTATTATTAAAATTTAATAAATGACATTTTTTCCAAATAAATCATAAATTGGGATAATTAATTTTAAATTTTGTTGTAGAAATGCAAGTAGATAGTATATTAGAAAAAGTGAATATTTTAGGATTTTTCTATTCAAATGGTAATAATTTTGTCTCCAAAAAATAAATATAAAATGAGAATGTGTAAACTATATATTTTCATAATTTATTTAATCCTATTCATTCTAATAATTATAATTTATAAGTGATATCTATCACCTTAAAAAATAATATTTCAATGACATATCACAATATGTATAGTTTTCGTGATGTGTGTAAATTATACTACACACCGTATGGTGTGTATCATATGATATCATACATAATTTTAATCATTTAAATTATATATGTTTTATAGTTGTGGATCAATAAAGTTTTTGTGTGAGTAGTTTAGAATTAAAATATATGTTTCATGAAATATAACTTTGATATTATCCTAGGTTATCTCACCCAGACCGGTGTTATAGGTATTATTCAAGCTTCTAATTACTATTTGGTGTTGTTAGGAAGATTTCATGAAAAATTAGATACCCCACCATCCAAAAAATATCAATTCACTAACTATATAGTGTTGTTCATTTGTGAATTCAATTATGTCATCCCTACAGTGTAATGATCCAAACATTTATCAATTGGATTTCCCTTTCTTATAATTATGTTATATAATATAAAACAAATTTATAACATATGAAAACAATAAAATATCTATTCTCATTATTAATGAATGAAATATTTAGTATTTGTTAAAATTAAAGAACCTATACCAACAAAATAGTTACATTAAAATTAGAATAGTTACATATCAATTAAGAATATTAATCTAGACAATATATTAGAAACCTCACCTATAAATGTATAAATATCATTTTAAAATATTATAAATGAAAATATGATATATTCATATCATTGAATAAGTAATAAATATTTTTAAAATGATAAATTAAGTATTAGTATTCTTATAAAAACTAAATTTTTATAAATAATTTTATAAAAAAATTATTATTTAAAAGAAACATTATATTCATAAAATATATTAATATTAAATATTTTGACTTATTATAATTAGAAGATAATTTAATTGAACATTAATTAATTTTTTAATGTGTCCTAAAATGATTTGTAATATTAAAATCCGTACATTCTGAATATATGATTATTTTAATTAAAAATGAGATTTATCATATATTGAAAATACTTTTCATTAAATGGTTCAATTATATAATTCGATATAGAATAAATTTTTTGGGTGAATTTTTGGAATCGTTCTAAAAATAGTTTCTTGTTTTTTGTATAGTGAAATACAATATTATACTACATTTAACATTTTCATCCAAATAAATGAATTTTTTATTCATTGTTGAATTATGAAACCATTATTTCCAACTCACATGAAATATTTACTATACATATTCAAACTAATCATACATATTGATAATCTAGAGATAAAGTATTATACAAATGAATAAAATAATCAATAAAAACACCCATCTCTTCCTCTAGAAATGAAACTCCACTCCACCTCTTCTCCTCACACATTCTAATAAAGTTATTCTATCTAAATTGTTACCAATTAACTTTTAGGTCACTTCCCTGAGTATAAGTGTTTTTGGTCTAAACAATATTCTAAAACCAAGTGCCTTAGAGTGGTTCTCAAGGAGTAAAAATACAAGGGGTAAAACCCACTTTCATTATCTTGTAATTTCATTTATTTTGTTGTTTCATCCTCACATATTATATCCAAATAAGAATTATTATTATAATATCATTAATAAACTTTAATTATAATGTGTTCATGTAATATCTATGTTGAATAATCTTATCCTCTCCTTTTACTATTAAAATTAAAACACCGTATTTGATATGTTTATTTATCAACTCCACTGATGATGAGTTTTCATTTTCCATTACGACTTTCATGACCTGTCATAAAACCATTATAAAAATAAATAAGAATTTAATTTATATATTATAAATTTTTTAATGTTCTAGAACATATTTATAAACATACAATTTAATAAAATTCAATTACATCATGATGGGATGAAAAAAAACTAATGATTTATTACGAATATTTTCTTTAATAAATAATAATCATATAAAAAATAAAAAATATTATAACTTCATTTATTAATATGTAATATAATTAATATCTTATAATTTCAATTCAAAATAATTATTCTCATTTACATAAAAAACTATACTTTTATACAATTAAATAAATCATGAAAACCAATAAATTGAACATTCCCAGAATGATGAAATTAAACTATATAACTCCTCATGAAGAACATAAATGAACATAATAAAATAATAATAATCAAATAAAATTAATTTAGTTTATAGAATAAATATTTAATGAATAAAATTTCATTTTCTGGAAAATAATATTGAAAATAACATTTAAACAAAATACATTGGGATTCTCGAACCCAACCCATTTTTTGTGGATTATTCATCTATTATTCCAAATTTCCTTGAGGATATTATTTTATAATTTCTCATATATAATTTCATTTAAAATATATTTTTTTATGGGTATACATCTTTATAATATGATTTTATAACAAAAAAAATATTTTTTATATAATCAATTTTATCCAAAACACATTTTAAATTGACTTCAGTTGTATTATTATTCTCTCAAGAATGAGGAATATTATTCCAAATATTTTTTCATTTTCATCGAATAACAAAATTATTTTTAATTACTGATTATTTTCAAATGAAAATAATTCCATTACATGAGTTACATAATGAATTTTATTAATGTACTTTCTATGTGTCATGCATGATTTTGTAAAAATTATGATGTGATGGGTACGCCAATAATTATGTATTTATCCAATGCATTGTGTAATGTGATGATCCTCATGAGATTATTTTTATTGTACTTGAACATCATGATATATTTTTTCCTCAATGATGACATTTTAAATATTACGATATTTTATTGTTTAAAATTATTCTAGCATTGTATACAACCATGTGTGGTATCTAACATCTAACATACCATCTTTCTTTTTTCTTCATTTACACATTTCATTAGGTTATCTAAAGATTCATCTTATTATTGTGGTAATGATCCTATGATTATGTTATGATAATGATGATTTTACTCACACATGATATATTCGTTCATGCTCTTATCTATCCTATTACTAGGGTTTCATCCGATCCCTTTCATTGAAGTATATCTTAATGTGATTACTTATAATAAGGTGAATTATAATTCCACTGAAATGATTGGGGAGAATGAATTAATATTTTTTATGATTTTTTGTAAAATATATATAAGGTACTTATTTTTACAAGACACAAAACATTAATATTAATTTTTAATGTTATAATATTCGTTATCATAATGGTAATGTAATAGTTATATATGAAAAAGAGGGGTCACTATAGTTTTTATGAGAGAATAATTTTGCTAATTTTGGAATTAATATTATATAACATTAGTGAACAAACTTATTATAAGAAAATGTATATGTAATCATCCACGAAACATGTATAAACATACAGATACCTTAAGAAATTACTTTTGAGTAAATTAAATATTGGATGAAATTATATATTCAGGACATTTTTTCTTGTATTTTGTTTGGTCCTTTTATGCATTAATAAATGATAGGAACAATGTGAAAATAGACTGATAATTCATGTTGGGGATAATGCATCAATTTCTCAAATGACATCACCAATTCCTTACGAGGTAGATTTCAAGATTTCATGGAGATGCTTACCCAATTGTGTCATGGTATGAACAATAACATAAATAATGTAGAATTTAATCCTTCCGATATGAGGTATAAAATGAATATGTAATATTTTATGTGGATATGACCACCCACAATTAGTTTATCATCTATTTCAGTCATGAAAAAATATTGTTTAAACTCAACGGAGAAGTTCTTTTCAGCATTTTAGTTCTCTGGGGTGAAAAAGGTTAATCTTGTATTTTATTTTTCAGATGGAATGTCTAATAAATAGTGGGATTGGATTAAGAACATCAATCCTAGGGTTTAAATATAAGGGATATGATGAGAATAAATTAAAAAAATATATTTCATAATAAGTATTTAACTTTAACTATTTATAAAACTACAAAGATAGATTTAATATAGGTGAAGAAAAAATGGACAATCTGTTATTCCTTATGACAAAACATTTGTAGGGTTTTAATATTACGCCTCAGGTTTTGGTATTAACAATGATGTTGTAATAGATATATTCATTAATTGTTTTAAATAACACATTTTAAAGGATCTAGCTATTCATGGCATTGAATGTTATAACGATGTTGTACGATGTTTTATCTATGTGGATATGAATTTTAGAAAATAGACCCATGGTTATGTAGTTATAAAGAAAAACATTTCATTTCAAGAGGGAGTACCCAGTGGAAATGTTTGAACTAATTATGAACCACTCACATGTCAATTATGTGGTAAGAAACCTCATGAGAATTTATACAATGGAATGGGGAAAATATTCATGTTTGGTAGAGACGGCCACCAAACTTTTAAATATTAAAGAGATGTGGAGAATATGATCATTATGATTGAGGAATGGGGATCACCACCCACATATCAATGATTCAACTACATATAATAAGGTAATTAAACAATCTAGTTCACTAAACCAAAAATCATTGAGGGAAATCGTCATAAAATCCAATAAAACCAACAGAAAATGGGAAATCTCATGCCATCACAAATGATTTAGTAGAGAAAGAAAAAATAATAAATGGTAAACTTAATATTCACATAATAATTTATTTTTTTATTTGACTCTTTTTTTCCACATTCCTTTATATCTATCCACTTTTCTAGTAACACTAAATCGAAATGTCAATACCATGAAGTAAAGATATCGTTAAAAACAAATAGTTGTTCAATAAAAATAACCAATGTATTGGAATGTTCTTCTATTTGAGTATGTGGGAACATTCTAACAATGTGTCTTATAATACATACCTTGGTGTAATTGGAGGATATACATGGCATGAATTTACTCTTTTTATATAGAGAACACATCAACTATTATGAAAATTAAATATCTTTTCATATTCTGATCCATATCACGATCAATTGAAAATGCAAGGAAAACCATGAGTCTATATTGGATAATCCAACATTAGTGTGGATGTTGATGCACTGTGGAGAAAATTACCTCTTTCAATGGATTTTTTGAATAAAATTCAACCTAGATGAAATTCCCATTGTTTTAGAATTCCCTTATGTATTTCCTAAAGAGTTAAGAAGACATACCCTTGATTATGATGTATAGTCCTCAATAGAATGTATACCTGGAACCACGCCTATATTAAAATTTCCCTACATGATGACCACTATTGAACTATATCAGTTAAATAAGTAGATGCAAGAGAACTTTGAAAAATGGTTCGCAGACACTAGTATGTCTCCTTATGGTAGATTAATGATGTTTGTCAAGAAGATGGATTGCTCAATACCCAAGTGTATCGATTATTGCGATATCAACAAGATCAAAATAGTGAAGAAGTATTATCTGCCATGGATTAATGACTTGTTTGATCTACTACATGGAACTCAACACTTTTCAATGGTGGATCTTCATTATAGATTTTATCAAATAATGGAAAAATACTGATTTTATCTAGAAGAGTTATTTGTGTACAATGTATTAGAACTATGAGTTTATAGTGATTCAAATCAAACATACTCATTCAAAATAAATCATCATGGATATATTGAATAGATTATTTTAAGACAAAATTAATAAATCATTTAAGGGTTTTAATCAATGATATTATCTTATAGTCAATGATTAATGATGAACATAAGAAGCATCTACATATTTTTCAGGAGATATTAATAAATTAGAAATTTAATGCTACGTTAAAGAAGATTTTCTTTTGGATGTAGAAAGTCATATTATTGGGTAAAATGATCACAATTGGGGGTAATTTTATCGACCTTCAAAAAACAATGCGAATTCAGGAATTGCATAAATCGACTTGTTTCATGGAAATCCATGGTTTACTTTCAAATGCTATGTACTACTAGTGGTTTATGTGAAAATTTTTATGATTTTTAATTCGGAGGAATATTTTAGTATTAAAAGGGTTAATATACATCTAGACACAATAATGTTATGAAATAATCAATGGGATATAGAAGAGGTTGATCATTGTACCTGTTCTCAAACTACAAACAAATAGAGTAGGGTATGTAGTATAAAATGATGCTTTAATGAAATGAATTGGTTGTGTACTAAGGGATACTAATAAAGTGATAGCCTATGCCTCATGAAAATTGATAATCTATTAACATAATAACACAATGCATGATATCAAGTTAGGAGCTCTGATTTTTTCATTCCAAATCTGGAATCATCAAATCTATGTTGAGTATTATGGGGTATATATTGGTGACCAAAGTCTAAAGTATATTTTCACCTAGAAGAAGATAAAAATGCATCGTAGGATATAGTTAGAAATAATCGAGGACTACGAATAAGCTTTTCATTACCGTCTAGAAAAGGACATCATGGTATTTGGTGCTCTTAACATAAGAGAACCAGTTACTCTATCAATGATTCATATTTGGAAAGAACCCATATTTGTGGATATAAAATGGATATATTTTAAGTTGTAAAGGCAGGGAATACATAATACATTTAATTTTTTTTCCTAACCATTTACCTGTGAAAATATTATAGCACACAAATGGATGATCTAGAGTTACAAAAGAATGTGGACATAGTAAATTCATGTATGCTACCTGAGTTCCACATCAGTGATGATGGTGTGATTGGGTTTGTAAAGAGACTATGTGTGACTTCATTGCAGAAGATAATGAATGACATATTAGATTATATAAAAACAAAATATTTCTCCATCAATCCTTGAAGTACCATAATGTACTATGTTCATCAAGAAATATTTTAGAGTGACTATATGAAAAAGAGATCACATATTATATTTCAAGGTTCTTGTTGTGTCAAAAAGTTAAAATAGAGTGAAAATAGTATAATGGGATTTTGAAAACATTGAATATACCCATAGGGACATGCTATAATGTCACTATAGATATTGGTAGTGGTCTCTTGATGGAAACCATAGAAACAAATATGATATGTGTTTTGGTGGATACTCACCAATACATACCATTTTAATGTTGTTCGAAAAAAATTTCTTCTAGGGTAATATGAAAATTTAGATGTGAAGAAAGTGGTGATGCTTTATGTGGTTTCAAATTAAATCTTCTCTAATTATTATCCAAGGTTCACATCTAACTTCTATATGTTTCTTTAATATTCTTGGAGTAATGGATTGAAATTCTGCATGGCCTATCACCCTATACATGATGGAGATTCTAAGAGGACTATTAATATGATTGAGAACATTCTAGGGTCCTGATAAATGGAATTAAAAGGAGGATCTGATCATTATCTCCAATTATTAGATTTCTCATATATCAACAGCTTCCAATTAAGTATCTATATTTCTATATAAAATGATATATATGGGTAGTGTTGTTGAAAACCA
This sequence comes from Viscum album, assembly GCA_963277665.1. Taxonomy (NCBI): domain Eukaryota; kingdom Viridiplantae; phylum Streptophyta; class Magnoliopsida; order Santalales; family Viscaceae; genus Viscum; species Viscum album. Next base: position 1,839,844,386 of record OY728161.1, read on the forward strand.
ACCTGTTTGGATGATGATGGAGAACAAAAGCTACATAAACAAGATCTTATGATAGTGAAGATAAATAAGATTTTCACCATCCAACAATGTATAAATGCAACTAAATGTTGTAAAAAGAGATATGATAAAAACCATGGATGGGACATGTATTTCGATGATTGAGACAAATTATTTGTTCAAATATCACCATGGAAATGAGTCATGTAGTTTGGAAAGAAAGATATGATTATCCCTAGGTACATTGGACCATTTGAGGTCCCCGGTCACTTGGAATAAGCATCCTATCAACATGAACATCCACCATATATGGATAAAGTCCATTACATGTTCCATGTAACTCTCCTAGGTAAATACATATCTAACCCCTCACATGTACTGAATCGAGATGTTTTATAACTAGAGAATGAAATCTATTTTTAAGATCACATGGTGAAGATCTTAGATCACAGAAACAGATTATTACATAGAAAAAAACTCACCATATAAATTATTCTATTAAGGAACCATAAGTATAAAGTAGTTATATGGTAACTAGAAGAAAATATTAAGGAGAATTTCCCTCACCTGTTTTCACCTTACTATTTAAAATGGAATTTTAAAGGTAATGTTTTAGTAGGGGTAATAATGTATTGAAGAATACATTTATCAATTGAATTTTCTATTCTAAAAATTATGATATGTTGTATAAAACACAAATAAAACATCAAGAAACCAATAAATTCATTATTATAATGAATTATGAATTAAATATGTCGTATTTATAGAAATTAAAGAACATATACTAACAGTATATTATCCTTACCATTAGAATTGTAATATGACCACTAGGAATAGAGATATAGAAAATAGAATAGTAACCTTATATATGAATGTATAAATAAAATATATTAATATTATAAATTAAAATATGATATATTCATATCATGGAATAAGTAATAAATATTTAAAATAAGATAAATTAAGTTTTTATATTTTTCAAAAACATAAATGTTCTGCACAGTTTTATAATTAAGATTGTGAGTTAAAATAAAATTTATTTTCATAAAATATTTTATAAATGAATTTGTTTAGGTTTCATGAATAAAGAAATTTTATTGAGGCCTTAATTATTTTTTCAAACTCTCATAAATTCAATTATAAAATTAAAATCATTATTTTTGGAATAAATGATGATCGTAATGAAATATAAAAATTATCATATTAAAAATATTATCCACATAAAATGGAGGCCAATTTTTAATTATAGAATTTTAAAAATGTCAAGTATAAATTATTGATATTTTTATAAAAAAAATTATTTTGGTATAAAATTTTAAATACATTACATTACGATATTTAAAATTAAAAAATAAATAAATGATTTTTTGAGTCAAATATGATTTAAGGACACATTAGTTTGAAATAATATGAACTAGAAACATTAAAAAGTGACATTAATCAATACTATAGACATTTTTTGGATAAAATAATAAATAAATGAATAAAATAATACAATACACCCTCTCCTCCCAAATTAATACAAACCCTAAAAACATCTTATCCTCAAACCTTCCAAGACATGTAGATTATCTAAATTTCACCATATTCCATTTTGAGTTCTCTTCCCCACATTCGTGAGATTCTTGTGTCCAAAAAATTCTAAATCCACGTTCCTTAGTGAGGTTCTCCAAGAGAATAAATTAAAGAGGTAAAATCCTAATTTGTTATCATTTATTTTATTTTATTTTTCTTATTCTCTCCTCACAAATCCTATCTAAAGTGGCATGATAACTTCATAATGATTTATATTAAATAATTTCAACTTTTTAATATAATCTTTGTATATTTGTGTCTTTCCCTATCCATGAATTCTGAAAATGGAAACATCATCCTGGATGTGTTGATTTATCACCTTCAGGGACGACACATTTTCATTTTCTATTAACACATTCAAGTCATTACATTTTCCAATTATTATGGTTAAACTATAATTTAATGTCACTATTTTATATTTTTTATTATTATAGAACTAATTTTTAATAATAAAATTGAATAAAAATATATTATTTCTTGACAGATGGGAACAGCAAAAAAATAAACAAACTATTTATTTGTTACATTATATCAAATGAATCGGATAAAAATAAAAATGATATATAAAACCATTTAAAAATATAGATATTATTTAATAAAATATATTTTCAATTATATATAATTATTCTCATTTTACATGAACTTACATACTTTTATTAAAGAAAATAGATATTGAAAATTAAGAAAATGAATACTCTTCAAAAAACCAAATTGAACACTCTAACTCATGAATATTCAAATAAAGTAAATTTAAAACATTTTAATAAATAGTATACATGTATAAGTTGTTACATATTTAGTATGTAATTATTATAATTTCATTATATAGGAAATTAATGTTAATAAATAATTCACAAAAAAGATAGAGGAATTCTCAAATCCAACTCATTTTCTTTAGGTTATTACTATTTCATTCCAAATTTCAATGAGATAATATATTAATATTACTCTTATAAAATTTCATTTTCCTTCCATTTTCTATTCTGTTATATACATGATAAAATTTCATTCATTGAGAGATATAAATAGTTTCCAAAATAAGACGTCTTTCAGATAAAAAATTTGACACCTTGTGAATTGTTTTCTTCGCTCAACAACAATTAATATTATACAAAATTTGCATTTTCCATTTTCATTCTAGAATCCAATGCTTAATCATGATTTATAAAATTCTTATCAAAAAAATTCCATTACATGGGCTATATCATTCCTTTAATTGATATATATTCTCTGTTTCATGAATGATTATATAAATGTTATTCTGTGACGTGTGAAAAAGAAAATCTAAAATTCTATAGTCAATTGGGTAATGTGTTGTGTGTCATGAGACGATGAATATTATAAATGAACATGATGTATGATTTTTTAAGAAATAATGATGTTAAGATCATGTTATTATGTTATGTGTGAAAATTATTCCATAATAATTCATAACTATGTGTGTTTTTTGACCACTAAGAAATGATATTCTATTTTTATGAATATCCAAATTTCAGAACCTCATCTAAAATTTCATCTTAATATTATGATGATATTCTTATACATATGTTATGATGATGATTATTCTCACTCATTTCATATTGATTCATGTCCTTCCCTATCATATTACTTTTCTTTTTGAACACCCCTACAATTGGTGTATATCCTCAAGTGGTTAGTTTTTCTAAGGACAAACTGAAGGCCACTATGAAGATAATGAAGGATGAAATAAATATTGTTTATGTTTTAGAGATTAAATTTTAAGAATATTCATACCTTATTGAATTAACTAAATATTTAAATCATGGTATTTTAGCACTATATACTTTTTATATTATAAATGATGTGATATTTTTTGACAAAAATAAAATGGTCACTAGAAACCAGATTGCCGGTGTCCCTCACTGGATAGCCTGTACGCATTCACTTGGAAATCCATATTTCGTTCTTTTCATTGGTTGTCCAATAAACCCACAAACTAGTTAGTGGATTTCATATACTCCTCCATATCTACACTCCTTAGTCTATACTAAATATTAACTCTTGGGAACCTCATGACCTCTCATTCAATAATCAATTTCATAATCCAATCACTTCATTTGATATAAAAAAGAACAAGTAAGAATTAATGTACCTAAAAATAAATATGACTATAATAATCCATTTATAATAGTTGAATGAAATATTTAAAATGTTATTAGAAAACATTATTTTGGTGTATTGGATGGATTTCATGAAATATATGAACTACCTAAGGATTTTTGGGTCATCATTGTTTTTTTTTGAGTTATCTAGAGGATTTCATTCCATCCCCATTCTAGTTTATAAGGCATAGTGTATTTATTGGAAATGTTTGGAAGATTTTTATTTTGGGGTATATCAATTAGTACTAATGAAAACATTGATTTATTATTCCATTTGTTTTAGTATAATGAGGGATAATTCCCCCAAGTAGTTTTCATTATTTAAGGGTAAAAAATCCACCCTTGGGTCATTATCTTTATATAAAAGTAGATGTACACCCATATAATGTTTGATATACTAGGTTAGATGATGAATCATCTTCATTTTCTATACATAATGATGATATTACTGTAGGATTTCTCATATCTTAAATAGTTAGTTAGACAAGCTTGGTGACACGTCATCTTTGGTTGATTAAGGTGTTGGTTATTGGGGTCATGTACGCGATGATCTCTAGTAGATAATATTGATTAATTTATTATCAGTTGATACATATTGAATATTAGAATTTCAAATGAACATATAATTTTATTTATAGTTTTTTATGGTACTACATTGTTGTTAATCTATTTTTTTTCAAAACCTGGTTGGTCCACGATTGCACTCGGAAACAAAAAAAGAATCTATATTTTTTGAAAAATGTGTATGGAATAAGACTGAATTTTTTTTAATATATATCAGGAATCAATGTTTGGATTTGAATAGAAAAATATCGGATTAAATGAAGACGAAATAATGCCACTTGTATGTTTGTTTATTCAAGTTAAGTATTTTTTCAGATGGATGATATAATTTTTATTCATGTATGAACAAATTTTATTTCATTGTAGATTATCTAGTTAAATTTTTATACTATATATATTAATTGATATTTCATATTGCATTTTTATTAATTATTTTAAACTTTTATATATAGTGTATTGTCTACCCCTGAATCCTCAATAGACCCCCAATTTGAGTTGGAAGCTATAATTTATGGGGAAGTATGAGAAAGGTATAGTATTAACCATCAGTACGAGAACCTAAAAACACCAATGGTTTATCCTTAGATAATGGTATTATAAAACTTCCATAGGATTTTTTGATATACATTTTAATAAGACTTCCTCTTGGAGGTATATGTTTTTGGATGATAAAATACCCGGATTAGTGATTTTTGATATTATTAGTGGGTGTACCATGGATTTGGATAGAGGACTACATCAGTTCCTTAAATATTAATGTACCTATAACTTGTGTGGGATAATGGGGTCTTGTTGTGTCTTTTTTTCTATGGTTATGTCTTCCAGAGTATGATATTCCTACCATGTTTTAGAAATCACAGTTTAATGGGGTTCTTCGTGGGGTGTGTTCAAAACATTGGGGTACTAGTAGTCATTTAGTGGTTTAGATAGATACTTGGATAGTTAATTTAGGTGTTTTGATAACTATTCAGATATTTACCATTTTGGAGTCATTATATAATGGTGGATTACACACAATTGGTTGTTATAAACATAATGAGGTGGATGGGGTACATGTTACATTTTCTTTATACAATATAATTTGGTGGTAGATGAATATGTTACTATCATTATTGGTATAGTTTTTAGGATGTCATGAGATACACACTAGCACTGAACAAACATGTATGGTAAATCGATGACATGTTTCTATAGATCAATAGTTCTTTATTTATTTGTCATTATTATCAGTGGTTAACTTTGTATTCAGAACATTAAACAATCACATATCTCCATTTTTACAATTATACAAGTAACCACATTGGTGTTTCCCCAGATTATTTTATACTATTATATATATTTACTATTTCATTTTGGTACTAGAGAAGACACTCTGAATTTATAAAGTAAATGTTTGTAAGGGGGATTAGTTTTTATTGAATGAGTTGGTGCATATCAGATTGAATTTTTATTTTTGGATTTGGAATGGTTTAGTTATTTAGTAGTTCATATTTTGTGTTTTATTTATTTGTTTTATTGTGGTAATGTGATATTCCTAGTTGATGATTTATATGGTTTGTCGTTATTTCTAAAATAAATTTTATATAAACATTATATTTATTATTACTAAATACTATGATTTTTTTGTGGAATCTTAAATTTATTTTAGATTTCACAATTTCATGAAGGGGGTATATTCTTCATGTGAGGAATCATTTGACCCTCAATTCTAGGAAAAAGACTCTAGTTTGAGGGTAGGTTATCTAGATTTACAATAATACCACAAGTATAGAAACCATTCTAGTGTATCATGGTAGTATGTTAAAATTTGATATCAAATATTTCATTTTTTCCATTATTGAGTGATGGTATCTAGGATATATTTTTATGTTTTTGTGATTATGGTTGTTAATGAGATGGTCCATCATGAACACATACTTTGATAGGAAGTCATGTTACCACGTGCCTCGGATTTTTTGTCATGATATGAGTTGTTACAGTAATATAATTTTCACATCATGTGATGAACATGGTTTTTGAAAAATTAAATAACATGTATTTTTACTATCAGAACATAGAGGTAAAATGAATCAAAAGATCCATAGATACACACGTAGGATTGACATGATTTTTAATGGTCTATGAGTTAGATTTTTTATACAGATGATAGAGGAAATATTTTCTAATGTCCCAAAAACTTCTCATAATGTGTTTTCCCATAAATTTTCCTAGTGATATTATACATAGTTTGACCGACATGTATACACTTTTTTTCATTCATTAAAAGTAATATGGTTCTATGGTGTGAATTTCAATTACTATGATATTTACATTATAAAATGATCTTAGAGGTTGGGGTGTAATAAAAATAGTATGATGATGTAGGAATTATAGGACCTTAAAATAAATATATATCGGTTTATTTTTACATTTCGTTAATGATTTGAAGTTTTAATAAGAATATATTTTATCATATAGATTGGAATATAATTCTACATAACCTAATGTTTTGGCTATGATTATGTGGAAAATTTTCATTCTCTGATGTTTTCATTTATGGGATTCTGCATGTGTGATTATATAGGGTTATGTTCAGTATGATAATTATCCTAAGTATTAGTTCTCTTTTGGGTGATTAGTTGTCATATAATGAAATGTGTGTTAGTCAAAAACAATAGTTTGTTTTAACTACATTAGTTTTAGGGAGAGGATCGAAAACAAAATCAAATTTTTGGTTCCTCAAGAATTATGTTTACATAAGTTTCAATTTTTGGGAAATTTGTGAAGACCTTGTGAACATTAGTCTGGACTCATGTTATTTGACACTCATCAAAATGTGATATATTTGAGAGACCTGAAGGAGTTGTTTGACTGGTCTTGTGAATTTATTGAGATTCTATAATCGGAATATGGTTTTGGTTGATATCAATGGATGGTAGGTGCCACCAGGTTTATGGTTTAAGAAATTCGATGCAATGACAATATTGGTATATGTATGGTATTTTTTGAAGATGAGTTTTGATTAATAATGAGATTCTAGAATGATATTAACTCTAATGTTTCTGTTTGAGAATGTCACAGTGATGTTTCCTAGATTTTTTCTGAAAAAAACACCACATTAATGAGATATGTTTTGGGGATAGTTTTAAAGTGATGGACTAGTCGAGTGTTAGGACCTAGTGTTCTATTTATTTATATTATAATTTTATATTGAGCAAAATATTTTTGTTTTACTACGGTGGTAGTTTGAAGATAGGAATTTGGTTAATCTTAGCATTGGTGTGATGAGAAATTTAAATAGGGAATTTAGATTATTATTTGGTTACATGATACTGACAAACACATGATCATAGTTATTGTTTTATGAATATGAGACTAATTTTTTTTGATTCATCACTTTTATAATGATTTAGATTTTACAATTAGGTGTTACCGGAATGTATACCCATTAAATTTTGATGATGTTGAGTTAGTAACAACTTTTTGAACAAGACCCTAGTGGATTTGTGAATCATTGATGGGTTTTGTATGAGTTTATGACCAATGACAATTATGTGAAGCATTACGTAATGGATGCACATAGCTTGTATAAATATTTTTATGTCCCTTCATGTTAGAAGAATCATAAAAAATGGATCAGGTATAGTTTCGAAAAATGACTATTTATTTTTATAAAGTAATTAATTAAAATGGATGAATAGATAATATATTATAATGAGTGATATGTGTGTGTATATTAATAATCATGTAGAGTATGGTCTATAAAGTGTTTTTAGGGAATGTCCCTCATTGTTGATGTGTTTTTAGTGGATAATGTTTCATGAACTTCCCATGAGCTAGGAACTAGAAATATATTTTAGTTTTTGGTTACTTCCCAGTTAGGTGATATTTTTATATGCCAATAAATTTCATGAGATATTTTTTTCGTTTGGTCCATAAGTTATATTTTCAAGGTATCTATAATAAATGAAAATTACATAACTATGTTGATGGTAAATTTATCATTTATTTTTAAATGACTTTATTTATTTTTGTTTTAGCGTGTGGAGAGACTATTTATTAGATGGTTTAGGAAACACCAATGTACAAGAGTTTCAAAAAATCATTTTTGATATAATGAATCATTAAATACATGATTCATGATTTAGATTTGGATATAGTTGGAGTTGGTGCATTGACGTCATGCATGTGGAGATAATGTTTCATCAAAAGGATGGTTTGTGGGGTGATCTAGAATCTTAACCAATAATATTTCTGGAAAACATTAATAACATACTTAAAAAATTTAATTTATTGATTTGTGGGGAGAGTCTAATTTGTCTCATTAACTAGCATGTGGAACCTTGTTTCAATTCATTTTTTAGTGTGTAATTCATATTTCCTATTTTAAAGAAGGTATCATTTTGAAAACAATTCTTCGGATGAAAAGAGGATTAGTGTTATGAATCATTGTATGAGATATTCAATTCAAGTGAGATCTTCATCAAAAATACCATATTGGAGGTTAAATATTTTGGTAATAGACATTGGTGGTATTAACCTAGTTCTTTCTATTTTGTTGGATGGAATATAGATCACTAGAATTGTGATTGATTATATAATTGAATAAAGGGAGGCACTGAGAGGAATGCAAGGGGGTATTTATGGTAGGTTAGTAAATCATCGGGAAATCATATTAAATATAATTTTCTTATGATGGGGTGAACTATTTTTTAGAATAATCATTCATTGTTATTGTCTTATAGAGGGGATCACCAATAAACCCATGATAAATTGACTGAATGCATCATTTCAATTACTCACGACATGATCAACATGAATTGCCTCATGATTTGGAGTTCATAGTTAGTCGGAAGATCTTCTATAGGTAAATGGATTTTTTAGTGTTTTAGTTTCCTAACATTATCTTTTTTGATGTTCTGATGTAGCACACAGAAAATTGAGTGTGGGTTAGATATCATTTTACGTTTTGTTTATTGACTAGATGATCTAAGATAATTCTTCAGGAGGTTAATTTTAATGAATGAAAAATTGTAATGCCAAATGTTGGAATGAGTTATAAGTTTTTCCATGATTTAAAATTTTCATTTTAGTGATGTTTTTGATTGATAAACCATGTATTTTTTATGGTTAGAGAGTATTTTTATATCCATATTAGGTGTTTGTAGAAAATTCATAGTTTGATGGGATCGAATTGGGTGTTTAGTGGTAGTTCAAGATGATTCCACTTAATTTGGGGAGTTAAACCATTATTCTCTTGTCATTCATGGTGGGAATTAGTCATTCAAACTGAGAGTAAAATTAATGGGGTGATTTATTCAATGATTTGAATTAATTGGTAAAGGGGAAGCTCATCCTAAAACATGAAGGTATGAGTACCTATGACACACCATTTAACATGTTTTCCAAGTGTTATTTACTTAAATAGGGGATAAATGAACATTCCAATTTAGAGAAACATGGATAATGATGAGGTTATCAATCCATCCAAACTATCTCTTGTTACTCTCAGTATGGAAATATCCTATTTGTAATCCAACATTATTTCATCTTAATATCTTACACTACTCTAAAAAAAGTCTTTAAAATCCAGCTACTGATTTCTCCAATTTCATTATATGGGTTTTATCTGATTCAACCAAATTACTGGATAATCCCCCTTTTATGTGTCTTTCTAATATACTAGTGGGAGGGAATCTTGAGAATCATTCTGAATTCCACTAATTTTAGTTTTAAGGAGATATGTCACCATAGTGAATTTTATAATATTTTTTGTTCAAATTCGATAATTTTGATGACTTACCAGGTGCTGATGGTTAATTATTTTTCATGATTTGGTACCGAGGTTGTGTTGTGCATCCATAAGTGTGGTCAGTTGAGGTATCATTGATCTTTTTATGCTTGGTGACTTATTCAATGATTATTCCATGTAGGATTAAATTAAATAATTAATCATTATTTATTATAAGTAAAAATTTGTGTAATTTTTGTGAGGATGGATGTTAGGTGGTGGTACGATCATGGCTGGACCATTGATGAGGGTTAGTCGGCCCCCAAAAAATCTGCAATTATAGTGAATTAAATGGCAATGCTCTATATAATTTATGTTTTTTTTATAAATTATAAATGGTTTATGTTTATTTTTATGGACAATGATACAAAATGTTATTATAATAAAGGGTAATGACCAATTTATGAATAATAAATTCATTAAATATGGTTAACTACCGATACATGAACTTAAAAAGTGTTATGGAACCTTAGGGGATATAGATGTGGGCTACTTTCCATAGACACTAATGGATAAAACATTTTTAGAATTTAATAAATGGATTATGGTACATGGAAAATTGTTTTTGGTGTAGTTGGATAGTGGAATCATAATGTGCACGGTTGTTCGATCCCTTATAGAACATCTTGTTTATGTTAGTGATGATCCATTATAAATAGCCATGGGATTATACCTGAGATACCTATGAGATTCATTTAATTATTTTGGTAAATGATTCAGACTTTTGGGGTCCTTCTCTAATGATACATGGGGAAATTAATGGGTGAGCACTATAACTAATCAGTGGACTATAGTGTGAACCTTATGTGTTGATCATCATAGGGAGATGAAGTTCAATTGAATATAATGTTTTGATGGGTCTTTTCATTTTTGTATCCATTACTCTTATTTTCAAAAGTGATGTGTGATGGTATATGAGATTGGTGTGGTTTTTTCATGAAATAAAAAATTCATATTGGATGAGGTCCTTTAATGAATGGAATATTACATTATGAACATATTGGATACATGGTTATAAAAACACAATCAGGGTGGTTCATGTAATTGTAATGAAAACCATATCTTGGAGGTCTATGTTACTGGATGAGATAACACATGTATGGGTTGTTTGTGATACTTATAGTGGGGTTCCAATGGTTGTTAAGATTATATTATAGTGGGACAAGTAGATATATGGAATTACGACCACGTGGGAACATCCATGGGCTTATGGGATTTTTAATGGGGATACTCAGGTATTTTACAGATTGGTTATTCATCTATGTTCAATCAATAAAGAGATTACATAGACTTTTGTGGGAATTATTGATCTTTCTGATTGTTGTATAGTTTATTTCTAATTCCTACACACTATGATGTGTTTAATTATTTGTTTTTTCGGACATATTACTATGTACTATGGGGTATTGTACCCCCATGGTACATCCTAATACCCCCATTGAATGATTTTAGAATCTATCATTTGGAACAGAATGTGTAATCAATGGGGGTGATTTCATAAGAATACATATATTGGGAATGAAATTATAACTTGAGAGGTGTTTTTTTATTAGCAATAGTTGATGAGAAATATGTTATTATTTAAGAGTAATTATTCAGTAATAGGTGAATTAATTGGAAAACTAATTTGATTTAATAGTATGCATTTTTTTGAATGAGATTCCATGTTTAGAAATTAATGGCTTCCATATTTTCATTGTTTCTTTCGATGATACTACTGGTGTGTATCAATAGAAAACATATATGCATGGTTCGTGCTAGTATTGAAAAGGCATGAATAATAATTAATTTTTTAAATTATGTATAAGACTATTAATGAAAAAACATTTCTATGTTCATCATTATAAAATACATTAGAATTATACTTATCTTGTAAGTATTCTATGATGATTTTATAGGGTTATTGTATAATAAGTCTTTTTTGATTAATGAAGATCCTTAGAAATAGGTATATATTATATGAATAAACTGATTAGTGGAAACTATTATTTTAAATAAGATATATAAATTAAACATATCCATTAATGGAATGTAGTATACCTAGTGATCATTGAATATTTTTTTGGAATGAGGGTGTGCCACTTGACAACAATGGGTTTGATGCATTACATTTTTATTAAATTTATTAAGAGATCATAGAAATATAGATAGATAGTTTGACCATTTTTTAAATAAATAAATTTATCAACGAAGAAATGGATATATTATCCCAGTTTTGGGGAACATGATCTATATATATGCATCTATAGGGATTCATAATCTAGATGTAGTATATATGTAAACAATTTAATTAATAAAAAATGGGAAAAATTAAAAATGTGTTGATTTATTTGTCACCAGAAATGAAATATCTAAATTATATCACTAATAGATAATGATAAACTGCATAATCTTATAATCAGTAAAAGAATAAATGATTATTCTATTATATGAGAGGATATAAAATTAATTCTTCTTTATATATATTTTCATATAGAATCATAGTAAGGATATGTTAATATGAATGAAATCATATTATAATGTTTTCTATATCTATAAATTTGAAAAAAGATGATGAATAATTACATTTTTAAAGAAACAGGTTCCTAATGACCCATGCTAAATTTTAGATTACACTAATACAAATTGGAAACCATTATCATTGTGAATATTGATTATATTTTTTGTAAAGATGTTTAATTTTTTAAAATGTACCGAAAATGTGGATACTATAGGATATCAACCATTTATGAATTTTCTCAAGGATATGTAGCCAAGTTATGTAAATTCACCAACAATTAATGTTTACCAAAACACCAAGATGATTTAAAATTATTTAATTCTAATAGAAAAATAGATTCTATGCATATTCTTTTTTAAAATGTTTAAACTAATAAATAGTTTTTTAGCCATGTAAAAAAATGATATTTAGATGGTGTCTATCTCTTAAATATATCTACATTAAACATTAGATGATTTATATATTCATAAATTTGAATATTATTAAATACTCTAACCTATACTGATTTTTTCTTCATTGTCGCCTTCATATGATATTTTCTTATAATATCCACCATAATGATAATGTCATAATAATTATTTCACAATGATGTTATCCTTGAAATTAAATAATATTATTCTTAAACTATATTCCCTATATTTGTATAAAATCATAAAATGGTACCTAAATTAATAATAATTTAAGGAGTTGGTACTTTTATGTATTTGAGACTTCATCTCGTTCTGTTAAAAAATTTTAACATCAGTGACAAAGCCTCGTGAGGAATTACAAATGGTTAAGATCTATACTTGTTACACATCATTAGATAATCCTATTAATAAATGTGTGTAATGATCTTTTGAAAATATTATTATTATATAATTTATTTATTCACATATATTGATATATTTCTATAACAATTAAATCATAATTTCATAATGATGTAGTATATATTGGGTGTATCATGAGTGCTATGTAATTAATTAAAATATTAAAGAGGTGTTTTTACTTCTAAATTTATCATAGTTTATATCTGATCCATTTGATTGAAATAAAAATATTTCACAAAATTCCATGTTGTTGGATTATTAGCATGTTCATTTTATAAATTCAATGAATGTCGTATCAAGAATATATATTAATGATATGATTATTATCACCTGTTTTGGATATATTAATATAGAGTGATTATGTTATAAAGTGATTGTTAATTTATTATAGTTGATGACTCAACATTAACTTCCCTTTTTTAGGGTAACCATTTGTGATTTTATATTTTGATATTGGAAATTATGTGAATTTGGATAATCCCAATAATGGATGAAACCTTGAGGGGTACATATAAATTTTATGTTAAGAAGTAAGTTAAATAATTTTTGTATATATTGTTTAGAATATTGACCACATTTTTTAGTCACCATTTTTTCGACTTCAATATTTAGGTATATAATATTAAGAGGGAATTTTTACAAAAACCATTGGATAAAATTTATTTATCTATTAAATTATTCTATTTTGAATTAATAATATCTCCAATAAAATTATTAAAATTTTACTCACATGAAAATTAATATTAATATTTATTTACAATTATCATAATATAAAATTAATTATTCAAATTAATAATAATTTCTTATTGTAGGATAGGTAACTGTTTAGGAGTAATTTCACCTATAATGTCCCAAAATTTCCGAATAATATTTTTAGTTATATAAAATTATTTCTAGACCATGAAATCTGACGGCGTGTGATTATGAGACCCTGAATTCTTAGATTGATCTGTCGAATATTTGCTCAGCTTTAATTAGCATGCGTATGCAGTTTTCCAAAAAAAGTGGAGTGACTCATAAATGGTAGCCTCGATCAGTAATCGGATGGCATCATTGCCTTTAGGATGGCGCGTTTACCCAAGGCGCGACCTACGTTTAGAAGGAGCAGACCTCCAGTGAGGAAACCCAAAAATGGCATAACCGTATGTAACATAATAAAAAATATTATTTTATTTTTCAAATGATTATAACTCATGGACGGTAACTCGGAGTAAATATCTGATACCACCATTGAACTCATGAGGGTATGCTATCTTTTGGAAGATAATGACATTGTCCAGCGTGGGCAACTAGAGGATGCTATTTTTTGGATGTAAATAAAATAATTAAGTGAAAATTATTTTATTGTAAAATTCATAACAATTAAACGGTAACTCGGATTAGAAATCAAAGAGTACCGTTGGGTTTATTGGGGTCTGTTTCACTTCGGAATAGCCTAACCACGACAAGAAATGGTCGATGGGTACTGTAAATAATTTACTGATATTTTTTTCAGGTACATTTAGTAAACGCACGAGCGGAATTTTCTAACATTTGAACCATTGCTCAGATTAAAAATATAAGGGGACCTTTAAATATGCACTGCCAAGATTCTCTTAAGAGAGGCTTCACTTCGACTGCAGTAGGTCTGGAGAAAGAGTTAGTTTTTGGTACTTTGTAATAGAATAAATAAAATAACATTATATTATTATTTTTATTCTAGGCCTCCAATGAACAAGATGTAGGGTGGGACTGACAACTTGTGAAGACAATAAATGGTTTAACCATCCAATATAAGTAATAGCAACGTTTGGGAAAATTAAGAAGCTTCCTAATTAATGAAAAACAGTTATTTTCCAACTTCTTTACTTAACCTCCGCCTCTCCTATATATATGGAGCTTTGGGGGAGGTACCGGCATAGCATCGCCAAGAAATGAAGTATTGAAGGAGCACCTTGATGTTGAAACCTTATAAGATGTAGCCGACCCAACGGGAGGTGATAGGTGACACCAAAACACGAAACAGAAGGTGACGTATGAGTGGCATCATTGGGAATCGGTTGTAGGGATGAAGAACTCCAACCCACCTTCAAGAGCAGTCCATCTTCAACAGTTTAAGATGTAGGGGTTATTTTTGTTGGGTATTTTTGATTCCTTCTTCCCCGTTCATGAAATTATATGAAGTACGTGGTTCAACCGGCTAATGGTTTGACCCGTGATGAATTCGTCTTTGCAGGAGGATATTGCAGGGAATCTTGTGGGGTTAATCTTGTCATTTAATTCAATCATTATTAAACACTTAACCCCCCCCCCCCATTCTTTTGAGCTCACGTGGTGGTTACATGCTTAACGAACCCAGACCGAACCCTCTGCCATCTTGCTATCCAAGCACCACCTTCTAGACCGTGAGCACCTCGACACACACCAAAAGATGAAGGCCATGTCTCATAGGTTTTGGCGAATGGAGAAGGAAGCCGACACGACAGCCGACTTTGTGAAGGATAGCGGTGCAACGGTGGCGCCTCCAGCTAACCGAAGCCATGACTAAAGCTGCGACGATCAACGAACCGACCTCTGACAGGTTCCGCGGTGATCAAGAGGTGCCGCTGCTTCACCAACCGAATGACATCTAGGTCAATTGGGAATCCGGGATGTCGGGGTGGGGGGGGGGGGGGTTACACCCTCCGCGTCAGACCAAACCATGCCACCGACCTCCTGCCGGGACACTACCCACGAGCCAGGTCGCAGTCCTTAGACCGGGACGCCTCCTTTTCCCTGGGCCGCCGCGCCGCCCTCGAGCTGGGCCACCACCCTTGATCGGGGCCACCACCCTCAAGCCTGGCCTCTAGCCTCGGAGTAGGTCATTTCCCTCATACTGGGCTACACCCTCGCACCCAGACGCTATCATTGGACCGGGCTACCTCCCATGCACCAGGCCACCACACCACCCTCATGCCAGGTCGTGGCCCTCGATCCAGGCTACCGCCCTTGATCCGTGTCGCTGCCCTTAGACCGGGCCACCGCCCTCGCACTGGGTTGTGGTAATGCCCTTGGACCGGGCTGTCGTCCTTGCACCGGGTTGCCGCACCACTCTCGATTTGGGCCTCCACCATCTCATCAGGCCTCCACCCTCGCACCGGTCTTTCGTGTCGCCCTAGAGAAGTGACTTCGCCCTTGGACCGGGTCGTTTCCCTCGCACCCGCCTGTCGCACCACCCACTAGCTAGTCCGACATCCTTGATCCGGGCTACCGACATCGAGCCTGTCCACCGCCCTCGAAGTGGGTCGTCACCCTCAGACCGCCAACCCTGGACCGGGATGGTGCCCTAGCAGGCCTCCGCCCAACATGATTCGGGACGCCTTTTGTGGGCCACCCTATTCTGACCAGGCCTCCCTTTTAGGCCTCCACTCTTGCATGCCGGCCCAATAATTGGCATAGAAAGCCAAGAACACCTCAGCCCAGACTAGAATGGGTCTGGCCGGGTTAGTCCGACCTGGTCGGATAGGACGCATCCCATCCAATCCCAGAAACACTCAAAAGACATTATCTTGAGAACCGGACACCTGTTTTATGAACCGTTTGTGAATTTGAGACCCTTGGAGAAAGATTTTACTTTTGGAATTTCTCAATTAATGTTTTGGTGAAACATGGAGTTCAGCCAGTTCAGATCGTACAGAAATCAAACCGGGCCCTTGTCAATAAAATTCCTATAACGAACAGACCAAGAGTCTTACTGACACACCTTCTATTGTGTTGAAAAACTTATGATTCTGTGGATCATTAGGTTACATCTTTGTGAGACTTTGTGCTGGTTGTGATATGAAAGATGGCTAGGGGAGTGGTTCTCCCAAGCCCACTATGTACAAAAACCTGCGACTGGCTGTGACCTGACAATTGCAAACTCTTCTACTCTATGTAACTCAATGTAAGTGGTAAATGATGGGGAGATGTACCTTCACAGGCCACGATGGGGGTTTGTGGTTCTGTGTTACTAGGCGGCCCACGGTGGGGAGCAGCTACGCTACGCGATGGGGAGGAGAACCATAACAAACCGTGTTGGGGGTGGGACGGCTCGGTGTGACCCCACAGACCCACAATATGTGATGGGGAGAAATACCTATTTAGTTCAACGTATGTGGGAAGCACCTCTATGTGATATGGAAGTCCCACTGTACTCGATAGAGGAGGAGTTCTGTAGTAGCCGAGGCATTCGACAATTTGACTAGGGTTGTGACTTGTTACTACCCCATGAATAAATCATGGAGTTGGATGGCTTTACTTTGTTCTTATGATTGAGGTTATGCTATGTGGTACTTTACATGTTTGTTACATTTCATTCGCAGTGTTACCCTGTGGTTTTTCTCTATGGATTTCTAGTAGACCATCTTGGTCTCAGGTTCCCTACAGAGTATCATTATACTTACCTCTACATGGGCTTCTCCAACACCTTGATGAATATTGTGCAGACGATGATCAGTTGGGCTAAGGTTTGAGGGTGCCAGGACCTGGTGGTATGAAGATGAGAAAGACGAACATTGAGTGCTGAGGAGGCGATTTATATATACCATTCAGGTAGGATCCAAGGTGGACCATTTGGTGTGACGAGATGCTGGGACAACCGATTACGAGTTGTACCTACCCTTCAGGTAGGATCTATAGTGAATGATCTAAGAGATACTTTTCTGCTTTTCAGCTATTTTTTACTTTCCATTTGTACTTGTATTCTTCCTATTGGGATTTTATGTCAGCCCCTTTATTTTCAGAACACATTTGCTACAACAGTTTACTTCACAATTGCTCCCTATTGTGTTCTTGGACCGTGTGTTTGTATAGGCTTAAAAAATACACCTTCCCATTTTAGGGAATATGTCGTTCAGTGCAAGTCTCCACCCCCAAGACTATGGATGTTGGGCTTGGGGTAGTCACGACATGAGTCACGAGGGACATGTCATGAAAAGTTGAATTAGAGGGGTCAGTTCTACCGAAGAACTAGTAATCTGATATTTCTAGGTGGAAATAGCATTAATTGTTTTGAGTGTGGTTTTCAGTTGAGGGAGTTAAATGTTGGTGCCACGGTCTACATAACATACATAAGGACCCTGAGTTCTGATATCCGACTAAGTGCACAAAAACAATAATTATGTGTGGTTTTTAATAGGTTTTCTATTGAAATTTTGGAGCCAGATCAGTAGGTATAACTTATTGACTGTGGCACACCTATTCAATATCTGGATGTTGCCACTTAGACAGCCACCCAGGTTTCCTGAGAGAGTATGTGATGATGTCCCACCCAGAAATGATGCCTCATTGCAGGGCCTACTTATGACATTGGCACCATTGTGTGGTGTACCAGAAGCACCACTACCCATTGGGTAGTCGTTGCCACCAGCCCACCACCAGAGGATGCACGCTGACTGAGCGTGTTGAATGATTTGTAGTAGTATAGGCCTCTGAGGTTCCAAGGCGTGATGTACCGACATGAAGCTGAGGACTGGATGGAGGCTTTGGATAGATTTTTCCACCTATTTGAGACACTGGTAGATCAGATTGTGGTTTTAGCATATAGTATTTTCAAGTAAGTGACCATGAGGATGGTCCGCATATTGATGAGTTTTTGATACATAGAACGTTTACCAAGATAGTACCTTCGGGTAGTGTGTCATCTATATCACAACTCGTTGGTCATTATTATCAACCGAAGGTACCGATATAGGACACAAGTAGGCTTGGTTCCTTACACATGTTTCTGATTTGACATCCCTCATGTTCGGAGGCGAGCCTAGGTAGCTAAAGATTGGCTTGAGGAGGTGGCCAAGATTCCATCTACTAAGGGTACCATTCGATCAAATTATGGTCTTAGTAGAGAGCCTTCTATGTGGCTCATAAGGATGATGACACAGTATAGATTTCCCTAATCTTGTGAAGAGGTGACATTTTCTGTGGATAAGCTCGAGAACCATCCTTGGAGAAGTGGGTCTCTTACCCTAAAGAGTTAAGGGAAGAGAGCTCCCTAGAGATTCTACCGCTTCATCAAGACGACATGATAGTAGATAAGTATTCATCGAGGTATACCAACCATCCTAAGTACATGATGAATATAGTGAAATAAATGATTTAGGTCTCATACCTCCAAGGAAGGAGTGTTTAGGGACATCCGATATAGAAAAAATCCTATATGCATTCCTACTTATGGTAGGTTTCTAAATAGAACCTTTTCATTTTAATGTTCGTAGGCTGAGCAAATATAGCCAGTGAATGTTAGTAGTATGAAAGCAGGAAACTGATGCCAATCTCAGAGAATTGGTTGTGTAAAATGTTTTTGGAAGTGGAAGCTTAAGGGACTGATGAATCTGTAGGGCAGCAGACGTGGAAGTGCTGCAAGAAGAGCAACATGAGGTGGTAAATAGTTTGAAATGTTACAACCACCAGCTCAATGTGGTCCCCACTGGGCTTAGGAAGGTGGAGGAAAGGGGAAGGGAGTAGCTGCAAGCGGTCATTGAAGGTGACCCATGGACTCCTTGAATGATTTGAGGTATGGTGTGTGTCTACTAATAGATACCGTATCAATAGACATATGTACTAATCATTCCTTCTTCCATGAATCTTGTCCAAGACCTAGAGATTCTGGTTAAACATTTGGCTTGACTCTCACATCTGGAGATACCTTTGGGAGGAGACTCGATAATCACACTAACGCTGATGGTGTGATCTGACACTTGAGGTAAGAGTTTCGGTTGGATCCTCTTAGAGGAAGTGTCGAGGCCATACGATGTTAGTTTGGGTATGGACTGGGCATCCATATTTTATACTCATATTGACTATTTTAGGAAAAAAGGATGTAGTTTATCTATAATGTGGGAATAGGGTTTCCCTTTGTAACCGAAAAAGGATAACCCGATAGCCTAAGATAAACTCATGTATAGGAGCGTGCAGCTGATCACTCTTGAGTTGGACACCCATACCCTCATGGAATTAATATTTTTTGGTTTTCAGTTCCCAAAAAGAGTAGCAGAGTGTGGGGACATCTTTTATAATGATGTTTCCAGTGTTACCTCCCCGAAGGGGGAGGGACATATGATTTAGCTTCGTATTACCAGAGTTTTGAACAAGACTTCTTCAGGGAGGATTCACCCTTGTCAGCATTGACGAAGAACGGGGAGCCTTTCCTGTAGACTGAGATGTGTCAGCAGAGCTTTCAGAAGCTGAGAGATGACTGACTTGTAGAACTACTCTACCCCTAACCTGGAGTTAGCAGTAGTGGTCTTTGCGTGAAGGATGTGGTGGCACTACCTGATGGGTGAATGGTTTGCTGTTTACTCTGTTCACAAGATTCTTAGGTGTATCTCTTCATAGAAAGACTGATACCTGAGACATCAAAAATGGATAGAGTTCATATAGGACTATGACCTTGAGATAGTCTATACTCTAGGGAAGGGAACATGGTAGAAGATGCACTTAACAGGAGGTCTGGTCTATAACTGCTGAGTGAGGCATCAGCTCAGCTAGTCTTGGTATGGATATCCTTTGTGGATAATGATGGAGAAGCTTACCTCTAGTCTATGACTATCACTCCCACAATTATTAAGCAACTTGGGGGGCACAATATGATATGTTCACTGTGAGGCCCATCATGCTCAGATATCCTTAGGACGGTCTCTTGAAGTATTTTCTGAAGGTGGGGAGTACATCATCCTTTTCAGAGGATGCACCATGGTGATAGTGATTATTTGGGAGGTGGTGTTGATGGAGATCCATACATCCACTTTAATGGTACATCATGGAGTGACAAAGATGTATGAGGACATCTAGTGTCAGTACTGGTGGATAGGGATAAAGGAAGTAGTGTCAGAGTTTCTATCACAATGCCTTACTTGTTAGTAAGTTAAAACTACTCAGAGTAGGCAGAAGTCTTATGCCGACAGGTGGTGGGAGCCCATGTCATCCAACGGGTCTCACCTTCACAAGGTTTGTAGAGATTTGTCCGAGGTGGAAAGTTATCTCTAAGGTTGATCGTATCTTTCAATATTCTCAGAAGAGAGGGAAAGTTGGTGTACCATCTATCTATTTCCCCATAGATTCACCAGGTGCATAATGTTCTCCTTATGTCGCAGATGAGGAGATGATTGCATGATCCGTCACATGTCGTCAACCACAATTAGCAAGATTTATACGATGGGGAAATTTTTATAGAGGTTCCAGTCGAGATTGAGGATCAACATGAGAAAGTCCTTTGTTGGAGATCGATACCTCTTGTGCATGATCTCTAAATACACAAGAAACTCTAGGAGAGCACTTTGGAGTGGGAGGCTCAGATTCGTGCTCAGTACCCACATTTGTTTTCTTTGCCTTTTTTTAACATTCAGGGATGTAAATCCCTAAGGTGGGGAGATTGTAATGTATCTAAATTTCGGTATAATATTTTTAATTATATGGAATCATTTTTAGACTGAAAAATTAGACGAAATATGAATTCGAGGCCAGGAGTGCCCAGAATGATCCGTCGAAGTCTTGTAAAGCATTAATTAGCACTTGAAATTATCTTTCATTAAAAAGAGGAATAAAACATTAACTATTTCCAAGAAAAAAATCTGAGGGCACCATTGCCTTCTGGATGGCGGGTTTACCCTAGGCGTGACTTATGTTTAGTAAGCGCAAGTCTCTGGTTAGAAAACCCGAAAATGGCATAACTATAATTAAAATAAATAAATGAAGTAATTTTATTTTTCAAATGATTATAACTCGGGAATGGTAACTCGGACTAAAAATTTGAGACCATTGATGAACTCATGAGGGTATGCACTCTTTAGGTTGATACTAACATTGGACGACATCAGCCATGAGTGAAAATTATTTTTTCGCTGTAAATAAAATAGTTAAGTGAAAATTATTTTATTGTAAAATCTATAAAATTCAAACGGTATCTCGGATTGGAAATAGGAGAGTACCATTGGGTTCTTTGGGGTGATTTTCAGTTAGGTGGTGCCTAACCTCAATTGTCGTGTTTCGAGGCTTACTGTTAATAATTTACTAAACATTTTTTCAAGTACGTGCAGTAAATGCGTGAGTGGCATTTTATAACATTTGATCCATTTCTCAGATTAAAAATATGAGGATATCATTGAATCTGCAGCACCAAGATTCTCTTAATGGAGGCTTCAATTCGATTGTAGTAGGTTCGGAGAAAAATTTAGTTTTTGGAACATTTTAATAGAATACAAAAAATAACATTATTATTTTATTTTTATTCTATTCCTCCAATAGACAAATGGTAATGTGGGACCGACGACATGTCTAACTAATAAATGGATTGAACCTCCAATACACTTAACAAAAATGATGGGGGAAATTAGGAAGCTTCCTAATTAATCATCCACTATTATATTCCAACGTAGTTACTTACAATACCCCTCTCATATATATATATGGATCTTGGGGGTGGGGAGGTACCGGCATAGCTTCGCAATGCAACGAAGTGCTGAAGGAGAACCATGATGTTGGAACCATAGAATAAGGAGCCAACCCAGTAGGTGGTGATGGGAAAAACTGAACCACGATCTAGAAGGCGACATACGAGTGGAAACCTTGGGAATATGTTTAGGGGATGAAGAAAATCGACCCACCTTCAAGCACAGACGCTCTCCAATGGGTTATGTGGTAGGGGTTATTTTTGGTTTGCGTTTTTTATTACCTCTTCCCCATTCGTGAAATTAAACGAAAGAAGATGGTTAACAGACTAACAGGCTGACCCGCTATTAATTTGTCTTTATGGGAGGCTATTTTGGGAAATCTTGTGGGGATAATCATATTGTTTAATTCAATCGTTATAAAACCCTAACACCCCCTCATGTTTACAATCTAATGCAGAGGGCACAAGCCTAACAAATTAGGGTTTAACCCTCTTCTATCTTGCTATCCTCGCACTACCTTGGAGGACCGCGTGTACGTCGACGCACGCCGCAAGAGGAAGGCCACAACTCGTCAGCTACGGAAAACCAAGAAGCTAGCCACCCACGTGGTGCTGACACTACACATTCCGAACGTCATTCATGACGTTTGGGAATCTGGTACACCAGGGGGGTTTACACACCCCATGTTGGACCGAACCGGGTTTCCGCTAGCGAGTTGGGTCGTCGCCCTCAGACCGGGATGCCACCATTCCACCAAGACGCCGTGTCGCCCTCGAGTCGGGATGCCACTGTTGATCTGGGCCACCATCCTCACACCGGGCCATCGTGACCCCTTCGGACCAGGTCGCCACCCTCACACCAGGCCCCCGTGCCACCCTCATGTCGGGCTGCCCCCCTCCCACTAGGTCGTTGTGCCGCCCTCGATCTGGGTCGCCGCCCTCGAGCCAGGCCGCCGCCCCAAGAAGGTCGGGCCGCCCCTTACGGGTTTCTCTATTATTATCAGGCCACCCTTTTGGGCTGCACATCTTGCAAGCCAGACATAACATCAACCTAGTGGGCCGATACCACCTCGGCCCATCCCACACCGGGTGGGGCCAGGTCGGCCCGACCGGGTTGGATGAGACCCCATCCCAACCTGACCTAGAAGCACTCAAAGAACCTTATCTTGATAAACAGATTTCCATTTAAACAACCAGATACTATTTCAGGACCGTTGGAGAAAGACAACCATTTTTAACATTAGTCTATTAGTGTTTCAGAGAAACAGGGAGTTTGGCCAGGTAGGATCGCACCCAAATCTACCCAGGCCCTCGGCACTAAAATGCCAATAACGCACAGACCGGGCATCCGACTGACGTGCCATCTATTGCGTTGTAACCCTTATAACACAACAGATTATCAGGTTACATCCATGTGAGACTTCGTGATGGTTGATATGCGACTAATGGCTTAGGGAGTGGATCTCACAATCATAGAATATACGGAACCCTTTGACTCGATGAGTCCGGAAGATTGCTGAATTTTCGACACAGAGTGACTTGACGGCCGCGGTACTCCACCGGGAGGGGTACCTTCTCATACCACGATGGGGGGTGGGGTTTTGTGTGATCTAGAGGGAAACGATGGGGAGTTGTCGTGGGACGCGATGGGGTGGTGTACCTTAGCTGACCGTGTTTGGTGGGGGGGGGGGTCTTTGTAACTCAACAGACCCACGATACGTGATGGGGAGCGGTAACTCAATAGTTCAAGTTTAGTGAGAAATGTCGTTTTGTGACGTGGTAGGCCCACTATACTCAACAGAGAAGGAGTTCTCTAGAAACCGAGGCGTTCGACGATGTGGTTGGGGTTGTTACCTGTTACAAAACCTAGAATAAATCATGGTGTGAGATATCTTTACTTTGTGCTTGTGATTGTGGTTATACTATGTGGTACTTTACCTGTGTGGTACATTACCTTCATGGTGTTACCATGTGGGGTTTATTTGTGGAATTTTAGGAGGCCTTTGGGGTCTCAGGGACCCTATATAGTATAGCTATACTCTCCCCTGCTCGGGCATCGACCACACCTTGTTGTGTCTTGGGCAGACAACGAACAGTTGGGATGAGGATTGAGGGAGAAATGACTTGGGGGTATGCGGAGAAGACATATGGACATGGAGTGCATAGGATGTGATCTGTACCGAGCATTGATGTAGGATCCGAGTTGGACCTTTCGGTGTGACTTGACACATAGACTACTTATCATGAGTTGTACTTACCCATCAAGTATGATCTGTGGTGGATGATCCAAGAGCTGATTTTCACCTTTTTAGTTATTTTGAACTTTTTAGTTATTCTTGTAGTCTTCTAGTTGGGTTTGTACTCCGATCCTTTAGTTTTAGAAAAAAATTTCAATAGTAGTTTACTTCGCACTTGCTTCTTGTTTTTTTCTCGTACCATGTGTTTGTTCAGGTTTAAAGGTTATGTCATCTCGTTTTAGTTAATATAACTTTCAGAATGAGTTTCTAAACCCTAGCCTATGGAAGGCGTGATTGGGGTAGTCACGACATGGGCCTCAGGGTATATGTCGTGACATCACCGATAATGGTTCTGATGAAAGCAATGACACATGAGTTATATATTTTTTTTGGAAAAATTATTTGATTTATAAAATGATAAATAACCAACTAAGAATAATTGTACACCATGTGATAATAATATTGTTAGTATTAGTATCATAAGTCTTTCATAGGGATTAATATATATTAATATTCTTATGTATAATCATGAATATTATAATACAATATGTATATTCATATCAAATGTTATTTTAGGGGTTAACCATAATGTTCCATAATTTGAAGTTTCCTGCATTGAATCTCCCACTATAAAACAATCTAAGTAAAGAAATGTATCAGAATTCCTCTAATTCTGAATAGTTTCATCCACCTCATACACCCCTCTAGAAATATTAAACAACAATTAATCCATATATATTAAAGGATTGTTTGGAATCCAAATAAATCCATCTTTGTCTGTTAGTACATCTCCCCATACACATGCAGTACCATTATAGATTCATTTATAACAATTACACATAAACGGTTCCCATATATAATAAAACATCTGTGGATAATATCAATGACTGAATGATAAAACACATTAAAGGCTATGGTGTCAATAATACACATTAATTAAATCTAGAAATTTCATAGCAATATACGTATTGTTCAATTAATTATATATTCAAAATAAATATATTATACATATTAATAGTAATATATATTAATTACATTATCAAAATCTTCAATTCATGATACGTAATCATTTTTTTTACATAATAGATAATCCATTGATTCTAAAAATTATGATTTGGGAATGACAACAATATGTATTTTTTTTGTTCCTATAATCTTCAAATTCTAATATTGAATCATTTAAAATTGACTGTTTTCTTTTTAAATATATTTTAATAACAAAAATCATATTCATAATAATGATATAATCTTATTAAAATCCATGATATCATCACATACATTAGTTTCTTCTAGATGATACTTATTTAGAGGAGTTTTTTTTTTTAAAATTTTTAGTGTTATGAATGTCATATGCTTTTTAATATTTTCTTTTCACCTAAAATTTTATCACCATCTCATATCATATGAAATCAAAACATTATTGAGATTAATTATGGTCCAATCAATTAATCCTCTTTGTATGTGTTTAATTTTCTTCTTCATGTTTGTCATGGTGGATTTTCATATTGTCCATCACCAAAAAAATTCATTAAAAATTTCTCTATATCATAAAAAAATACAATTTAATTAAATTTAAATACGAAATAATAAATAGATTTATGTCAACCCTTTTTTGATATTCTCAAATTGAATTTTCTAAGATTCTCATAGGTACTAGTTAAACTTTTTTGTTTCCCTCATTGAGATTATATAAATTTTAAATGATCAATTAACTATATTTAATAACATGAATCTAGTTACTCAATGATTCTAGTATCCCAATACTAGTGGTTATCTTATTATACTGGAACAATATATGATGGATCATGTTAGGAAGGATCAAATAAATTAGTTTTCTAGTCAAACTGGATAAATAAATAATTCTCATATTACATTAGAAGAAAATGAATCATAAACTAAATTATTACATATGAAATTGTTATTTAATATTTTAAATAAAAAGAATCATTAATTGACACATTATTAGCATCATGTAATAAGAAAAAATAAAAACTATTTTTCACAGATTCTATGTAAGTTTAATCATGAAATTTAATCCATTATAGAATAAATAAAGCATGAACGATAAATTTTATATAAAAAAATATTTTATATAACTAATATAATAAAAATGTAAT
Organism: Viscum album; assembly: GCA_963277665.1. Classification (NCBI taxonomy): domain Eukaryota; kingdom Viridiplantae; phylum Streptophyta; class Magnoliopsida; order Santalales; family Viscaceae; genus Viscum; species Viscum album. Next base: position 1,839,871,463 of record OY728161.1, read on the forward strand.
ATATCCTCAGTTGACATAAAAATATATATATTATCACATTATCATTAATTGTATGTTTTATAATGATATAAATCCAAATTTTAGACATCATAATCTCACTGTCAAGGACCCATGTTAAGACAACATCAATATAAAAATTTATACCACATTCCAAATACCCAAACTAGACTGTCTTTAGAGTCATAAGGATTTACCAATGTGATATAAAATGCCACTATGAAAATATACTGATTCTATTTCAACCAAAATATGAAATAAATTAATAAAAATTTAATATATAATCAACCTAAACATTTATATTAATAAATGATCACGTAAACTGCTAATCGTTTCCATAGTCAAAAAATAAACCATAAGGATAATTATATATTTATTTCTAATATAGAGGATATTATCATTTTTTTATCCATAGTAAGCAATAATATTTTTAATAAGAGGTTTACCTTGTTAAATAAATTTAAATAATCATCCAAGCCTTTGTTTCAAAACATGATAAAAATATCTATACATTTTGATAATTTTTTGATAATTTTTCTATAATATTGAGAAATTGAATTTCAAAAAAAATAATATAGGAATAGTATAAAAGATGATTCGATGAAAATAATACTTATAATAGAAGGGTTCATAATTATGTTTTCAAATGATAAAATAATGATCCCCTTAATTATTTTGGAAAGAATTCAATGGTCCTAGTTTGGGAAATAAAAATATGATTCTCGCTAAATCATTGTAAATAATCTCAAATATTGTTTATATTGAATTTATTAAATTTATAGATAAATACATTCTATACAAAATTATAGAAAAAATGGATATAAGCAGTAAATATTCCACACTAATAGGAGAAAGAAGTTTTTTCTATAAAAATAATAAGTGTTTATGAATATATGATTTTAATTTTTAATAAATAAATGTAGAATCAAAATATAATTGTAGAAGTGGAATATAAATGGATTTTAAAAGTTAAATGTCGTGTATATTCCTTCCATATAAATATAAAAATAAATAATAATAAAAAACTGAGATTCTAGAAAAAAACCCAGACATAAGTCTTTATCTTGTACATATTCATTATACCCACTTAAATAATTTATTTCAATTAATTAAATATCTTTTCAATGAATACACATATATGTAAATAATTTTTATGGTCCTTTTATAACCACATTGAATTTATTCATTGAATAGTTATTATTTTCATTGTCTATATACAGTTACTCTTCCAATATCTCCAAAATTACTTCAAGATATTTACATGGGTTATAGGTTTTAAGAAATGGTTCTATAATATATAAACTATTAGTAATTTTATAAAGATAATTATTGATCATTATATATAATTTTATAACCATCCATTTATTGTGGTAATATAAAAAACACATCGCATCATGGAGGTGGTTGTTCACACATACACATGAATGACATTATCATTTTCAAAAAGGATTTTGAGTAAAAAAATTATATGACATATTATATATTATGAATAAAAATTGTTACATAAATGTAATATAAATTCATTAATACCATATTTCATAATTATTCATGTTAGGTTGGGAATAATATAATACTACATCGCTATTCAGTGATAGTGGTCCATACATAAAATTGAGTGATGTATTCATTTTACATAGGATTGAAAATGAGCTGAAATATGGGGATCCAAAAATATAATTAAATTTTTTATATTTATGATAAAAAAAATTTATATAAATTTATTCATATATTATTTCATGTTGGTTGATGAATAAATAAGCATGAAAAAATGGGTAAGTAGTTGTACATTGTATTTAAAAAACTATGTTTCGATTACACCTAACACATTATATGATTTTCCTTTTGGTGATAATAGAAATTATAGGATATATGGTAGGATGTTTGAAATTTTTTGTTAAGATCATGTTGATGGTAAATTCCATAATATGTTTTTATAATATAGTATATGATGTTACCTTTTTTTTATTGAGGTGAGTGGCACAGTTGATATTATTAGTAATTACTAAATATTAAAAGAGTATTACTTAAGTATATGAGGAACATGAAAAATTAATGTCCAAATAAATGGTGAGAGGGGTTTATGGTACCTCGTAATATTATAATTAAAATTATGTTTTATGACCTTATCATGTGGGTTGAATGTTAATATACCAGTTTTAACACATTATAGTGGGGATGACATCCTTACTAATGTTACTGTTCAGAATATAAAAAACGTTTTTCACATTACTAAATCTGATTATCATGATTCAAAATATTTGATAAATATTAACAATTAAATTTGTATATTTGTAAGAAATTAACATTAATATAAATACCAAAATCTTTTAAAAATAATTTCCATAAAAACATTATTTTAGCCCCAAAATAATTTCAAAAAAAATTTAAATACAATGTTAATTATTATATATTTAGTTGTATTTTTTAAAAACAAAATTATCATGATGTTAATTTAAATAAAAATCAAAAACCTTATATGTGAATAATAAATTGGATCCTTGAAAAAAATTTAATATTTCAATATAAAAAAACATTTACATTTGAAAAATTCCAAAAATTATTCTTTATATAAATTAGAACCTAAGAAAATGAATAGTAAATATATTTAATCTAATTAAAATTAAAAAATTCAGAAATTTTATTTTTAAATATTACCCTGAATAATTTAAATATGAATAAAAAAATAATTGGATCTTTATCTAATAATTGTATAGGTTTGTAATGACTAAAAATTTTACAAATATCATGTGTATTTCTTTCTCTATTCCATAAATAATTTCAATTTTTTTACTTTTTTCTTTAAATAATAAAAGTAATCCATTTCTCCAAGATTTTTTAGGCTCCCATATTTCCACTTAAATTTATTAATTTCATTATAAAAACACAACCAATAGAGTGTCTTCCACACCTTCTCTATTGTTTCAATAATCTAGACTCACAATTAACCAAAAGTGAAATTAGCTATGAATTTTATTACCTCAAATGATGGAATATGTGTTGGTTTTAGCATCCTATTATTAAATAATTTGATTTTAAATAAATTAATAATATTATTGAGTCTACATGGAATTTCCAAATAGTATTCTACAACTCTAATTCATGTTAAACTCCATTTCTATTTTGATAGATGTTGTACAAATATAGCTTGATGTAATGAGGCCTCAGAACAATATTCCACAATATTTATGTACACATAGAATCATGATTGGATTCCATTGAAATATATGCATAATTAATTAATCAAAATTATTTAATAATTATCTATTTATGATTCTAAAAAGGTATAACATAAATTTAAGTAAGAAAATGTGTGGAATGTTTGGATACTAACAATATAAAATATGGAATCATTCATTATAGGAGTCTTCGACATATAATTAACAATATAGATAATTATATATTTCAATTTATAAATAAGAATAAGTAGTGATTTGGAGACTCGTTTGTAATTTTCTATCTTATCCGTTACATATTGAAAATTATTGAGTCGTGAAATGTAAAATTTCATTTAATTTCATATAATCCCACCAAAACTATTACATCAAATGATAATATATTTTTATTCTTCCACTGTTAATGTAGAAATAAAATCTATGAGCATCATCTAATAATTCACTATTTAGACTATGCACTAATGATACACAAATACTCATTCAAAATATGCACATACCATCTTCATAGATCTTATCTACCATCTTCCAACCACTCAAAACATTGAATTACAAATGAATTTCTTTATCATTATGAGTAGAATATTTTTCTCCGTAACACATATGTATTTGAAACAAATTCTTATAGATGAAATTATTTCTTCTTATTTTTTTGCATAAAAATAATAAAAAATACAAGAACATAACATCGCTTTAAATTCTAATTGGATTCAAAATTCTATGTTAATTTTTTTCAAACTGTCCAACCACCTTAAAATCATTCATATAGTTGTATCTCATTGATATATAATAAATCTACATTACTTCTAGAAATCAAATTATCATTTTATGATATAATTTTTTGAGAGGGTTTATATCAAAATATTATATTATGTAAAAATATCAAATATTTCAATATAATGGTTATACATCAACATCATCAATAAAAAAAATATAAAAAACTAATCAAGATCAAGGGTTGGAAAATGATGTCTATATATCATTATCTAACATCATTCATAGAATAAAACAATAATATTTTGTATATGGATACATCCAATTCCATTATTTGATTCATCACTATACATATCATATGAGTCCATTCTCGATGGTAATGTATATTTCATTGCATTGGAAAATATAATCAGTATATCTTTCATATGTTCATTATACTACTCTGAATATATGAACATTTGCAAAATTTATGAAAATTTTGTTATTAGGTAAGCTAATGAATAATTTTTTTCATCAAAATGATGATAGAAACCTGTTAATCTAATTTAAACTTGTACATCAGTTTTATTCATTATAATAATATATTTCACCAATAACAATTCTATTAAAGGGAAAAATGGAAATTTCACCTATATAAACAATATAGAAAATTAAATAATCTTATTGAAGATATAATTTTTATTTAATAAATATTTATTATAACTGATATTATATAAGTGACTTATGAATTACACTAGATTGATTCATATGATCATAATTGATTTAAGAATGAACCAAAAAATCCATAATAAATCTAGTAAAGAAATTATTGAAATAACCCATGAATAATCTATTCATTTGTGATAATAAATACTGTTAATTAGAAAATACCTAAGTATTTACTATAAATTTATAATATCTATACCTCATCTAAAATATCATATTTGGAATATCATTATTATTTACTCACATTCAATGATATCAAAAGTAATTATCAATTTTTAAAAAATATTGGGCAATGTGAACTTCATCAAAAATGTCATCGATGTTGGGATGAATATTCTTTTCCATTATTGTAGAAGTAGTGAATTTCCTATAATCAACACACAAAAACATATAACCATATTTCTTCATAAACAATTGAATATGGGAGTCCAGTGGGGAAACACTATGGGTTATAAATATCTTGTCACACAACTACTGTTTCTGGTTATTTGGATCCATAAAAAAAATTTCCTATCCAATTTGGAGTCACAGATATTGGATCTATATCAGTGGTGATATTAACAAAAAAATACACAACACACTTAGTTGTACTTATATTATTTATTTATAAAACCCATCAATATATTCCTACAAAACAATCAAATCCTCTATTTAAGGGAATCATTTCACATTCACAGCCTCTTTCTTCTTTTCTTAGATAATAATTTAATTTATAGAAGCTATTAGTAGAGGATAAACATAATAATTATTTGATGTAGTATCCACCAAAAGGAAAAAAAATTCCATATATCATTCATGAATGAAAATATTATATACTATACTATACATTCTAACATTATAATTTTAAATCTAGTCTACACCAAAAAAAATTAAAAGTTATCCAATGGTATATAATTATTTTTCAATTACTGTATGACAATGCCTCATAATGGGGAAAAAAATGACATACCATTTTCAATATGATTTTTAATAATAGTATTAATTAATATCTACTTCCATAATGGTCTATAAAAAGATGTACTTTTTACTTATTATATTTATGATATCAAATATCAGGATGATCACAAATGATATTAATTAGTTTTTTCACAAATTGGTGTTAAAATAAACATACATGCCCCTCAATATTTTGGATAAACATCCATAGCTATAGTGATCAAATAAGAATGAAATTTCTCCCTTACATTTTCTACCTAAATTCCCATTACTCATGTGTAATTTTTAGGAATTGAGGCCCATATATTTATTGTCAAAGCATAAAATATTTTTAGCTTATCTTTTTCCAATGAAATCACAATATTGTTATTTTTATAATTAAAATTGTTGGTAACTCCAATTACCATAATGAATGTTCTACCATGATTATTTCCAAAATTAATATATTTTGGGAATTCCATCATTCTATATTATATTTTAAATTAATTTAAATTTCAGAGTACTTGGATTGTTGCTTGTCTTCTTATTTTCAGTTGGAAATATAATACTCGGACTCTCTATTATATATCTCAATGTTATATGTTACGATATCATATAACAATGAAAAAAATTAAAGACTATGGCCTTTTAAAGAGTGGGAAATTACTTATCAATTAAAAGATCAATATTACACCATGGACATCATACATAATCCATAACAGGATTTTCTATCATGGTAAAATTCATTTCATGTTCTAATATATTTTCATCTTACTTTTTCCATTGAAAATTTTGTACTCTACCAAAAAAATAGTGTCACATACAGAAATTATATTTCATAATGAATATCTCTTTCATATCCATCCATATTATACTATATATTTCTCCAACTCGTTAGTGGTTCTAGTCAATGACCACAATTGATCGAAATATAAATTATAAGGAAAATATTATATATTAAAATTCCCTAGTTGTCTAATTCCCAAATGATAGAAATATATTTCTTATGTAAATGATTCACCACACCTCTAAAAATTGATTAGTTTCATTATTTATTGATGGAGGTTATTGTTTCATGATGTTTTACAAAATTATTACATTATGGTGGGGATCTGTGGATTCTCCATAGTTTAATAATTTTTAGACATGACATGAGTAAACATCCAAAATGTTGTTATAATTGTTTCAAATATAACTAAATCTTCATTTTAATAAAAATGAGATTAATTGATATAAGGGTTATTAGAATTATTATAATTTTCATTCACTCTACTGAGTTTCATTACATAATAATTTCATACATTAATTAACTCATGTCATTATGAATATTAAGTCATAGTATAAAATGTTAAATCTTTTGAACCAGACAAATTAAATAGTATATTTTTTCCAATAAAATATCATAATCTTATGATAATATAATTTTCTAATAGAATCAAATAAAAAACCCATAATGGTTTATCAATATTTTCTAATTTAATTTAATAAATATCCATTGGGAGCCTAGAAAGGTGTTTATTCTTACACCCACTAATCATGCACTAAGTAAATCTCAACTCAATACTCAATTTAAAAATTTCATGTTTTTATCATTAGCAATATATATTTTAGATCCACATAAATGTTTCCTTATCCATATAATGATTTCATTTATATGAAACCCATTCGTTGCAACATCACCAAACTACTTGATATTATCCAATAAATATACTTTTAATTAGTGTATGTTATATGGCTATGAGCTATAATATAATCATTTAAAAATATATATTCACATGGAGTCTAAAAAATTTATCTAAAAATAATAGTAGCTCCTAGAATCTATTAACCCAATTCTAGTAGATATATTACTATATTGGCATAATATTATAGAGAGCACATTAAAGCTCATAGTACCAATGATTCCATGTCCAGTAAAAAATATTAGTGTCAATTTTTTAAAAATCAATGTAAAAAATGTAAATTTATTATACATTATAGGAAAATGTCCAGTATATTATAGGGATCAAAATAAAATCTATTACAAATTACCATAAATGAAACAATAAAATGAATCTATTTGAATATTTTATGCAAACGTTCCTTAATAAAAGATACATTTTTAGACCATATAAATGATACTAACACTAATTTAATTAAAAATTTGGTAGAAATAATTTCCATAATAGGGATCTTAAAAATCAAGTGAAAAAATGTTTTAAAAATACATGTTCAAAATACCATTTAAAAATACAATTTTGAAAATACCAATTGTAATCTCAATTGAAATTTTTTAATTATATAATCTTCAAAAATATAATAATTGGGTTTTAAAAATATTTATTTGGTTATAACATTATTTAATGTTATTATCATAGTGAATCAACATTTTTAAAACACTCCTAAAAATATAATAGATTTAAAATAATTTTAAAAATCATTTGACAAAATTATTTTTAAATTGACATTGAAAATATATACATTTAGAAAATAAGATAATACCTTTTAAAGTAAAGTAAAATAGACATAAAATGATCTCTATAAATCTTTCAATCTTATATGAAAACATTCCATAATAAATCTTATGCAAAAAAGAACATACTATTTTTTGGAAAACAAGATAAAATCGTGTATAGTGTACATTTATTGTGAATTATCTTTGAGAGTAAAAAATAAAGGATTTTAAAATCAAAACACAATAAAAACTTTTCCTCAATTATAATCATTAAAAACAAATATAAATCATTTAATCCCTCTTTTAGGTGATATAGTTATTCGTATTCGTAAAACTATTTCAATACCCATTAAAAACTCTTTCAAACACCATTCAAAACCCATTCATTTAAAAAAATCCATATGGAAAAATTAGCATATTATCATCACCCAATGCCTTATAGGTCATTAATTTGGATAAAACTTCATATAAGATATTTACGGATCACATATGTACTATAATGGTGATCAACCCTTCGTATAAGCTATATCGGGATCAATCACGACTCATAAGTTATAATGGTGAAAATACCTTCATATATTATTTATCTAGATCTCCCTTGATCTATAATGGGGCTTAACCCTTTATAAAAGTTATATCGAGCTCAACCATATCATATAATTCTCATATACCATATCAAACATAGAACAAATTCATCGCAATACCCATTGAAAAACACATTCTAAACCCATATTACGAATACATTATAAAAAATATTCATTTTTCTAAATTTCTTAATTGTAATGAGACATAAAAATAATTATTATATTATTATATATTTATATATCTATAAATATACATAAAAATGATCTTACATAGTAAGAAAATATTGGGATTAGATAGTACCAAAAAATGGAAAATAGCCTTCACATAAATTCATGGGATTATAACGAAGGAATAATTAACACCCATGTATTTAAATATTCATTCATATACAAAAAAAAATCTAAATTTTTGGAATGGAATATAAAATGATAAAATATATTGATTTAAAATTCATTCCTAAATAAATTAATTAGAAGCTCATTTACATAATTCATAATATAATTTCAATCATGAATAAATGGTATACAGTTATGAATCCTTCTTAAATAAAATAATGATATTTATTATTCACATTAAATAATAATATTCATAAAATGTATAAATTTTTTCGATAAAATAAGCATAATAGAAAATAAATTATACTCTTAACATAATTATTAAAAAAAGTTATATTACACTCATACAATCATAATATTTAATCTCATTAATAATAAATGTAATTAATGTAAAAACATAATTTCTAAATAATATAAAAATATACACACTCCCTAATATAAACATAAGTACTAAAATAAAAAATTATATATAAATCCTGATGTAAATAATCATGAAATTTTTGAAAAATGTCATAATTATAGGATTATGAAATATAGTGTTGCAATTTTGAAATTGTATATGTATTTATACTGACTTTATGAATGTAACCACAGATTTAAAAAAAATATACATATAAACATATACAACCTTACATAATTATAATTTTATAATACATCCAAATTATAAATCTTATAATTAAAAAGCCTGTAATATTAATATTATTACATGTATATATTATCTAAATAATATTAGATTTGGCAAAAAATTATATACATATTTACACCACAACATAAATAAGTTTGAAAGAAATTACATAATTAAAATCGTTGATCAAAATAATCATTCATAATAATACATATGAATATGTATAATTAGGAAAATATGAAAATAATATTCATACAAACATATATATATATATATATATTCCTCTTACTTAAATATAAATTGATAATAATTTCATAATTTTAAATGAATATGGTTTTAATTTTAAAATAATACATTCACAAATTTTTTGAAAAATATAACATTGATGTTATAAAATAATATTTATATATAAATAAATATAACCTTAGAAAAACAAGTTTTTTTGGAAAGTCGGCATATAATAATATATATCATTGAAAATAAAAAAAAATTAAAAATAAATTATTCCATTTACATAAATATAAATCAAAAATAGATCATTAATATAAATTGAATATGTTTAAAATTATAAATTAATATATGCATATATGTTTGGAATATTATACACATGATGTTAAAAAATAATATATAGACATGAATAAATACACCCTTGAGAAAATACATGGGGATTTTTAAAAAATCGTAGAATTTTATTATTATTTGTTAAAAAATATAATTATCGAAATAAACCAGTCCCTTGTAAAAATTTATATTAAAAACAATTGAATAATTAAAAATGAATAATATTGTAATTAAAAAATAATCCTTGTATATATGTTATGAATAACATAAACATGACGTTTGAAAAATATATATATACATTATAATGTACACCATTACCAAAAAAAATAAACGCTTTTCAAAATTATACATATAATATTATAACTCATTGAAAATAAATATAAATTTAAAAATAAAAGAGTACCATTAAATAAATAGAAACTAAAAATACTTCCACAATTTAAAATTAATAATATTGTAATTAAATAAAATTAATTTTTTTCAGTAACATAAACATGATGATATAAAATAATAAATATTCATTATTAGGTACACTCTTACATACTGGAAAACAGAAATGGTTTCTTGTTGGTTTAAGTGTTTTGAATAAATGGATGAAGTGGACTTCTGCCTTCTACAAGGTACATAAACTAGTAATTAAAATTAGTAGAGGGAGGGATTCAACATGGGTCTCTCCACTAAATAATGGGGTTCTATTAGTTGATGAAAATCCTTATATATATACAGGTTTAGATAGGCTTGAGCTTCAACTACTAGGATAATAGGTGAGAATCATTGAAAATTCCATAGTGTGACTACACCCTATGGATCTCAATATTGTATAAAAAATTAAAACCATTCCTCTAGTATACTCATCTAGATGGAACAAGGAAAGATGAACCATTTTCATTTTAAATAATAATACTACCAGATTTGAATACTGAAAAATGAGTCTATTTAAATTTACCATTTTAAAAAATCCTTAATAATCATGATAGCCACTGGCGATGGTCTTAAGTCAATCACCATTGATGTATAATCAAAGTTATGACATTTTCACTATGGAAAAAATCAGTGGTCTTTAGTATATGAAGGTTGAACTGGCTAGTGATTCCATGTGGTGAAAGAAGATCAGAGATAACTGTGTCATGGGTCAAAATGGTTGTATGTTGTATGAATGAATGGTTGAATGGTTAATTGATTTAATTTGAGCAATCATTGGGTAGAAGACAACACTAATGGAGGAAATGATGACTGTAGATATTATATCCAATGGATATGAAATAATTGATGTTTTAAATGTTTAAAAGTACGTACCTGATATCGCAAACCAACAATGAAATGATACACTGGCACGTGCCCCTATATAAGCCAATCCACGATTTTATCCTACTAGATGTATCCAACATAGTGAAATCTTAGTGGGCCTTATAGATAGTTCCTTTGATGCATTATTCTATCTTATGAACCACCTATTTCATTGGATCGTGAACTATACCCAACCAATGCATACAGTATTTGATGAAAATAATTTTCCTCATATGAGGCTACCAGATCCCTTAACCTTTAATAAAGGATGAGTACGGATTGGATTAATTTTATGTATAATTTAAAAAATGAAGGTGAAAATTATTATTATTTACCATTAAAAACATTTATCATTATTTTTTAAATGTATTTGGTTACTAAATATAATTAATAAATATTAAAATTATTAATTTTTGTAAAGACTTGAAAATTCCATATAATTTATTTTAATTATTTGGGATTTTTACGAGTCTGCAAAAATTTACGGCACGTTATTCTGACCCCTCGTGTGCGCGGAATGAATTGTTTAACATTTTTTAAGATGCATTGAGTAAACATGTGAGTGAAATTTTCAATCATTTGAATCGTTACTCGGTTAAAAAATCTAAGGGAACCTTTAAACTCGGAATGCCAGAATTCACATAGGAATAACTTAACTTTGGCTGGTGAGGGCAAAATGGAAAATTTAATTTTTGGACTTTTCGAGGAAAATATTTAAAAAAAATTAAAAAAATTATTTTATTCTATTCTCTTCCTTGTATGGTGGACATAGACACTATAGGGTAACGACGATGCGAAAATGGGGGACATTAATGAAACACATGGATGACCCGTATTACACAATGTAATAGTGAATTAAATTGTGAAAAACAGCGACATTGTTTCAAAAACGAAAAAGAATAACAATGGAACATCACATCATTATGGAAATTTTGTAGCATGATTATATAAAGAGTTTGACATGTCAGGAATATAATGAGGAAGGATTTGGAGGATTCTCATGGAAGCTCTGACACACTTCCACCCCTTCAAAGAATAATGAATGATTAATAATGCCTTTCGATGGCCGGGACCGTGATGTGTCATCGACATTGTGAACCCTCAAGGACTAATGTGTGGCAATTAAATTCATAAAAGGTAGGTTGCTTATGTTCATTGATGTTCCCTCTCTTTCATTCTTGAAAAATATAAGGAATGAAGACAAACCAACTAATGGGTAAATCCACATCTCATTAAGTCATGGGCGTGTTTTTTGCGAGGTCTTAAATTCGAGGATTATAATTAATTTTGTCTATTATTAATTTTTCCTCCTAATTAAAATGCTAACATGAAGGGTGCAGGCTATAGCCAACCAGTCTCAAAACCTCCACTAAAATTGTCCTTGGTGGGTACTTTGTGGGAAATAATGAATGCGGCAACAAAGAATTTTTTTGTCCTATGAAATAATGGTGGTCGGAGGAGGCCTGTGACAATCGACCACTGGCGGTGGGAATGGGGTGCGCCATCATACGCCGCGGTGGAAAGAGGCGGCCGGACCGAGCCGGCTGCACGAGAGAAGGTTGGTGCCTACAGGCGCTACCAGTGGGAGTAGTCCTGACAGGAAGGGATACGCCACGGCGCGGTGCCATATCAGCCAGGACCAGTCAACCATCTGGCCAACACTGGCTGGAAGAAATGGCCCCCCATCCACCGGGTTAGCTAGCTTACACGATCCACCTTTAGGCGGACCGGCCTGGATTTGGGCCGACCGAACCGGTCGGGCCAGACATTCCTAGAAAGCCAGGACAGTCTCATGACACAGTGGGCCATTGTGGATGGGCCGAGCTGAACCTGGAAGGCTAGGAAAATGGTGGCCCAGGCCCGCGAACCTATCAGGCCAACCCCGATGGGCCAGACCAAGGTAGTGTCAGTTACACCCTGGGACCCGTTGTGTCGGGCCGACCTGACAGAGTCGAACTGGGCCTAAACCCAACCGGCCCCTAGAATAATAAAATGCTCATAACTGAAAAATCGGGTGTCCATTTGGCACAACATTAGTGGAGTTGGGACCCCTTTGGGGAAGTGGTCCCTTTGGCATATTCTGATGGGCCCGACCATGTCGGGTCAGTCTGAGGTGCGATCACCACAGTTTCATGGAAAGGGGCATATCAAATAGACCAATCATCTGATCGATGTGCCGTTAATGGTATAAGAACTCTCTCACATGGTTTTCCTTTATAGGTACTATAAGTGAGTTTTGAAGTAGTTTCATGTGAAAAATGTGATAGATCAGACTTGAATCTAACATGGGACTTTTTACAAAAGTGTTCATATCTGACTGACCGGTGTCTGATCGATGCACCGTCTATCACGTTTGGAACCCTATTGTGGAGAGGTCCATTGGGTATGATTTTTAGAGACTTCATACTAGTTGAAATATGACCAATTTCTTGAGAAGCAGAGTCTTCTAGAGATCATACATGCATCGTGCGGGAATCCAACAACTGTCTGTGACATGAAGGGGAAGAGAAAATAATAAAGATCAGTATCAGAAACTCTACAGTGTGATGACCTAGTTGTATGACTAATAATCCCTACCTCTATACCAGCGACCAATACGGGTCAACACCAGAGACCAATACGGGCAGCACCGGTGACCAATATGGACCAGTATCAAATGACTAATGTGGGTTAGTATAAAATTACTTCTACGGGTCAGTAGTGGAGTTACTACAAATATGATGATCTAGGTTTAGAACTTGCCATCCCTATTCCAGTAACTTTGAAGTTATACCGTTAGAGTGAGGTGTCTATTTTTCTATATTCTTCAGGGTTTATATCATGATTTTGATATTACCATTGGGTTATTTCATGAGTTTTTTACCATTATGGATTACTGAGAGACCATCTAGGGTCCCAAGGTCCCCTACTAGGTATTGTTATACTCACCCCTGCTTGGTCTTTGCCCGCAAATGTGTGCCTGGTGCATACTACTGATGCTCTGAGGTAGACTTTGGAGGTTCGGGACTTAGTGGAGCTTGGTGTGATTGGAGCAGGAGTGAAACTATTCTTCAACATCATTCATACAACTACTACACTTTAGGTAGAGCTCCAGGGAATATGAGACAACTGTTTACTTTCTTTTCAGTTTATAGGGATTGTATTCCAGCCCATCGTTTTTTATTTTATAGTGGTACATGTAGTTATACATTACAATAATGGTTATACCTTACATTTAATGGTTTCTCACTTCAGTTTCCATTTTTGAGAGTGTACATATTTCAATGATAATTCCTTCCCTTTTTAGTAAAATCTTTCAGTTACTAGTCACCAACCCCTGACCTAAGGAAGGCGTTCTTGGGGTAGTCACGTCTGGGCCCCGTGGGAGGGGTCTTGACAAAGTGGTATCAGATGGTGGTCAGTTCTACCAGAAAATATAAGAGTCTATTTTTAATGAGGCATTGGTATAAAGTGTATTTAGTTAGGTTTTCAGTACATGGATTCTTCTGTTGGTGTGGAAGCCGATGTATTCGTACACTAATACTCTAAATTATGTTTTCTGACTCAATACATGAAAACATTGGGTTCTTGTGTTTATAAAGGGTTTCTTGATCATTCATGAGTCAACTCACCAGGTTTAACTTATTTACTACGGCGCATCTATTTCTTACAGAATGCCTTTTATGAAGACATCCAGCTAAGATTCCATTTAGAATTCGTAGTAGTGGAACACTGAGCAACGAGGAGTCATTACAGGGACTAAACATAGTGATGGCCCCTTTGGGTGGTGTAGGAGCAGCACCACCACCCATTGATAAAAATAGGATACTATTTAATTATGTAGTATTTCTAAACACATTGCATGAGTTCCAGAGATATAGGCCTCCATGGTTTTTAGGCAAGAAGGAATCCCGGGAAATAGAGGACTGGCTTGAGGCGGTTTCATGGGTCTTTATCATAGTAGAGACACCCACCGAGCATATAGTGACCATCACCTCTATCCTTTTTCAGGGATCAGAAGGAGGTTTGTGGATCTCGATGCTCTAGGTGCATGAGGAGACCACCCTCACCTGGCCGGACATTGATACCCCTATCAAGGCGGAGTTCGTGTTAATGAAACTATGATCTTTGTGTATTCAGGTTATGCAACATCTATATAAGGGAAACCAAACTGTGGATCAGTATTCAGAAAGATTTAATGAACTCTCACGATATTCCAATAACATGGTATGGGACAGTAACTTTAGGGCTCAGACCTTTGAGTAGGGGATCCGATGAGAGATCAGAGCTCCGACAGTTTCTCTCAGAATCCGGATGCATGTTGGGGTGATAAAGTGAGATGTTATGATGTAGAGAATCCTTGATGATCATGAATCAACAGTGAGAGCCCCTACAGGATGATATGTAGTAAATTCATCTACAACAAGCAGTATTCAGATGACATAGAAGCCCATGAGGGATAGACATTCTGGAGGGCAACCACGGGATGAAGGGTCCAGGGTGCAAGGATCGAGATGCCGTGGGAGCCACTAGGAGGGCTTGATCTAGTTTTTCTACGGGGGACTGGGTCACTGAGCTCAT
The DNA here is from genome assembly GCA_963277665.1 of Viscum album. Classification (NCBI taxonomy): domain Eukaryota; kingdom Viridiplantae; phylum Streptophyta; class Magnoliopsida; order Santalales; family Viscaceae; genus Viscum; species Viscum album. The sequence goes on from OY728161.1 coordinate 1,839,887,351, forward strand.
GACTGTCTGACTCCCCGTGTGGATGATTGGAATATGGTGGTGGGGACTCTAAGGTAACAGTAGTAGATAGATCATGAGCATCATCTAGGAAGCGGATGAGTTATGGGAACATGACGTGCAATAGGAGGTGGTAAGGGTTACCAAGCACTACCACCTCCATCCCGATGCCATCCACCACAAGCTCATGGATTAGGTGGACAGGGACACGACCAACTAAAATTAGTAGAGGTTCACGATCCTGGAATCGATATGATGATACGAGGTATGATCTATAACTTCTCTACATTAGCAGTTGTGATTATCAACATAGGTTCTATCCATTCATTCCTTGTCGTGGAATTAATTCAGGACTCAGAGATTCCAACTATGCTTTTAGCTAGACCAATGTGTTTGGATACTCCAACGAGGGGAGATTCATTGGTCACACACTGGTGCCAACAGTGGGGCATTACTCTCGGAGGAGAGATATTCAGATGTAATATTCTAGTAGCGGCACTGAATCCCTACGACATCCTTCTAGGCATGGATTGTCTATTAGCAGTTCACGCAATGATTGACTACATGAGATGTACAGTGCGATTACAAGAAGATATGGAGGCTAGTTTTCATTTTTTAGTGAGAAAAAAATAGAGCAACATGAGATGAACTAGTGATAAGGATGTTGTATCCGATTACATATCAGGCGGCATGCATGACCTTTGACAAGGTGGATGAAGTGAGTCCATAGTTCCAAGCATTTGTGGACGAGTATGATGATGTTTTCCCATAGGATGTCCTGGGAATACCTCCTCGTAGAGAGGTAGAACTCTATATTGACATGTACCTAGGAACAACACCAATATCTACACCAGCATATCAGATGGCCCCTATGGAGATCCAGGAGCTGAGGGTAAAGTTGGAGGTCTTAAAGGGGAATGGATCTGCATGGCCCAGTCATTCTCCATGGTCTTCCCTGATGTTGTTTTCCAAGATGGAAGAAAGAAGTTAGTGGCTATGTGTGGAGTTTCGGCACCTAAACCAGGTAACCGTGAAGAAAAATTATCCTTTAAAAAGGATTTACGATCTGTTTGATCAGTTTAAAGGAGCGAAGTGGTTCTTGAAGATAGACCTCAGGTCATGCAATCATCAGCTTGGGGTACGGGACGAGGACATACTGAAGATAGCCTTCAGATGTTAGTATGGTAATTATTATTTCCTTGCGATTACTTTAGGCATGACCAATTCTCAAGTAGTGTTCATGGGTCTCATGAAGAGGATATTCTAGCCATACACTGATTGCTTCATGGTGGTCTTCATAGACGAAATCTTGGGGGTACTCAGTGTCAGAGGAAGAGCATGTTGTACACTTGAGGACAGTTCTGGACACACTCTTGGAGAACCAGTTATATGGGAATCTCTTGAAGTGTAATTTCTAGATATAGAAGGTCCACTTCTTAGGTCCCATAATTTCAGAGGCTGGAGTTGTAATTCATTCAGCGAAGATCAAGGTTGTACTTTCTTAGGAGCCACCTAGGAGTGTTACTGAGGTGCCGATATTCCTTGGATTAGCATGCTACTATGATAAGTTCATACCTGATTTCTCTAGTGTAGCATAACCTATGACTTCCTTGAAAAAGATGGGGAACCCTTCTAGTGCTCAAAGACATGCTAGTAGAGATTTCAGCAGCTAAGGACATGCTTTACCAGCACTCCCATCCTGAGGATGCTGGACGAGGGCACTGACTACGTGATTTACTACGATGCATCAGGGACAAGACTTGGTTTCATCCTGAGCCAATATGATGTAGTGATTGCATATGGCTCCCAACAGGTGGGACCTCATGAGAAGAATTATGTGACTCATTACTTGGAGTTGGTATCAGTTGTCTTCGCACTGAATATGTGGCAACACTATTTGATGGGTGAGCAGTTAATTGTTTACTCAGACCACAAGAGTCTCAAGAAATATCTTCTTATAGAATTATCAAAATCTGAGACAATGGGGTTGGATAGAGTTCCTCGAGGACTATGACTTTCATATAGTCTATATTCCTAGGAAGGGAAACATAGTGGCAGATGAACTTATCAGGAGATCGAGTTTTCATCCACTAAACGAGGCTTCAGATCAGTTAGCCTCACTTTAGATATCCTATGTGGATCGTGATTAGAAAGTCTACCACTAATCGATGGTAGTTTCCCCACCACTCATTAAGCATGTTTTGGAGGCACAACTCTGAGATAATAGATGCGAGACTACACATTCGTAGATATCCTCAGGCCATGCACCAGCCATATATTCTAAAGGTGGGGAGCACACTATCCAATTATGTGGACGTACAATTATACCAATGGAGCTATGAGAGGAGGTGCAAAGGGATTTCTGTATATCCCCCTTAGCAGTACATCCAGGTGTGATGAAGATGAATTTGGAGCTCCAACGTCCTTACAGGTTTCCAGGGATGAAAAAATCTATGGTGGAGTTTTTTTTCTAGATTCCTCATTTTCCTGCTAGTGAAGGTGAAGCACCAGATACCAGCTGGCTTGACCCAACACCTCAAGATACAATAGTAGAAGTGGTAATGGATATCGATGGACTATGTGACAGGGTTACCACATACATCTACATGACATTATACTATCTGAGTGATCATTGACCGATGCACCAAGTTGGCCCATTTCTTGTTATTCGAGAGACTGGTTAGGTAGAGAGAATGAGACATCTCTACATTCAGAAGATTGTGGAACTTCATGGGGTACCTTGGACAATAGTCTTAGACTATGACACATGCTTCACATCCCGGTTGTGGAAAACATTGTAGGAGGCTTTCAGAACATATCTTCACATGTGCACAATTCTTCCCCCACAGACAGATGGTCAGACTAAATGAATATTCCAGACCAAGGAGGATAGGATTCATGTATGCGTCCTTGGTTTTGGTCGTAGTTGGTAGGAACACCTACTCTTGGTGGAGTTCATGTATAACAACAACTATAACTCCACCATTGGTATGGAACATTTTGTGGCATTGTACGTACAACCGTGAAGATCACCCTTATGCTTGAAGGATCCAGGAGAGCCAACACTCATGGATCTAGAGATGGTACATGCTACCACTGAGAATGTGTAGGTCATCTGAGAGAGGATGAAGACTGCACAGAGCTGACAGAAGTCATACTCTGATAGGCGACAATAATCATGAATGTTCCAGGAGGGGACCACATATTCCTGCGAGTATCCCCTCGATGGGGACAATAGAGATTTATCCATGGTGAAAAACTCTCACCGAGGATTATCAGACTATTCCTAATACATTATAGGATTAGAATGGTGGCGTACTACTTAGAACTACAACCGCTGTTGGAGAGGGTGCACGACGTATTGCACATATCCCAATTGTGGATATACATGCATGAACCCTCTCATGTCATTGACCATGGTGAGATAGAGAGTGTCGATGATGTGACTTTTATGGAGTACCAGGTGGAGATAGTGGATCGACAAGAGCAGATCCTTTAGGGGGGGGGGGGTCGATAACTCTAGTTCATGTTCTGTGGCAGCACAAGAATATATATGAGAGAACATGCGAGAGAGAGGCTTATAAGACCACCCAGTATTCCTCTTTGTTTGTGTATACTTGTTTGGACATCGAGGACGTAAAGCCAAAATGTGGGGAGGATGTAATGACTTGAAAATTACCTGTATTTTTTTAATTATTTCGGATTTTTATGAGTCTGCAAAAATTTATGGTGCATGATTTCGAGTCACTATTTTCCCAGAATGATTTTTTGATATTTTTTTAAGATAAGTTTAATAAACATGCGAGCAAAATTTTCTATATGTTGACTCGTTGCTTGGATCGAAAAGTTGAGGGCACTGCTGATTTTTGAATGCATGGATTCGCACAGGAACGACATAAATTCAGTTGGTGATGGTAGTTTGGAAATGAAATTTTTTGGAGTTTTCAACAAAAATAATAAAAGAGTTAAAAAATTATTTTATTCCTTTCACTCTGTTGCATGGTGGATGATAATGTTGTGGATTTTCAAGGATGCAGCGATGAGGTACAATAATGAAACACATGGATGACCCGTATTCCACAATGTAACAATGAATTAAATGGTGAAAAACAAAGATGTTGTTTCATAAATGAAATAGAGTAACAAAGCAATGTCACATCAATTTGAAAATGCTGTAGTGTGGTCATATTAATATTTCATCATGTCAGGAAAAATTAGGATGAAGGATTTGGAGGATTCTCGGGTGAAGCACTAATGCACTTCCTCCCCAGCGAAGAAAGACAAACGATGAATAAAGACTTTCGAATGTCGAAACGGGATAGATTTTTCGACACCGTAAATCCTCGAGGACAAAAGTGTGGAATTGAACATCCTAAAAGGTTTGATGTTTACATTCTTTGATGTTCCCTCTCTTCCTTTATTGAAAAATATAATGAACGTCGACCAACCGACTAATGGGTTGATCCGCGTCTAGTCAAATCATGTGGGTCGTTGTTGTGGGGTCTTAAATTCCTGGATTACAATTTCTTTTCACTATTATTAATGTTTGCATCAGATTTAAAATGCTAATGTGGAGGCTGAGGGATGAAACCAACAAGGCCCATACCCTCCACTAAACTTGTCCTTAGTGTGTTTTGTGGTGGAACAATGAACGTGGCGGTAAGGAATTTGTGTGGGCCGCGAAATGATAGCGGCCGGAGGAGGCCCAAAGAAACTAGCCGCAAGAGGTGTGAATGGGGCACGCCATCACATGCCGTGGTGGCCAGAGACAGCCGACTCAATCTGTCCGCACTGGAGAAGGGTGTGGCTCATAGAATTCGGTGGCTACATGAAGGGAAAAGGCACGACGAGGCATCACATCGACCGAGAACTTTCCACCATGTGGCCGACCATGGCAAGAAGAAACAGTGTCACATAGGCAGGGTCTTCTAGAAAAACCCGGTCTGCCTTCAGGCAGATGTGGGCCAGACACGGGCCAGCCGAATGGGCCGAACCCGTATAGAGGGTCAGACCAACGACCTAGCAGGCCACCGAGGGCGGGTCGAGCCCCACCTGGTGGGAAAGGCCCACCATGCCCAGGGCTTGAGAAATAGTCAGGACAACCCCAACGGGCCAGACCCTATGAAACGGGAATACCCCGATGGGCTGAAACCAGCCAGGGTCCGGTAGACCCTATGACTCATTAAATCTGGCTAACTTGACAGAGTCGGACTGGGCCCAGACCCAATCGGCCCCCGAATAAAGAAACACTCATAACTGAAAAACTGGGTGTTCATTTCACACACTGTTAGTGTCATTGTGACCCCTTTTGGTAATCTTTCTGTTTGTCATATTCTGGTGGGCCTGACCGAGCAGGGCTTGACCGTGGTGTGATCACCCCTGTTTTAAGGAAAGTGGTGTAACATAAAAAACGAGCGTCTGATCGAGGTGCCATCAGTGTCATAAGGAACCTTGTAAAAATTTCATCCTTTGGAGATCGTCTAAGTGAGATTTTATGGTGTTTGACAAGAGAACAGGGTAGGATCAGACTTGAATCCAACCAGTCGATTTTTACCCAAGTGCACAGATCTCAGAGACCGGGCGTCCGGTCGACGCACCATATGTCACGTTTGGGCCCCTATGGCGGGGTTGTCCCCTAGGTATGATTTTTTGGGAGACTTCATACTGGTTGAAATATGACTTATCGCTTGAGGAGAATAGTCTTCCAGATATCAGGTGTGCTTCAAGAGAGAATCTAGTGGCTGATAGTGACATTATGTGGAAGAGCGACCAATACAGGTCAGCATCAGAAACTCCATAGTGGGATGATCTAGCTGTACTAATAATCATCCATACCTCTATACCTTCGAGCAATATGGGTCCGAAATAGAGACCAATACGGTTCATCATCAGCGACCAGTACTGGTCAGCGCCAGCAACCAAAACGGGTCAGCATTATGGACCAATACTGATAAGCACCAGCGACCAATACTGGTCAGCACTAGTGAACAATACGTGGCATCATTTAGCGACTAATGGAGGTCAGTATACATTGACCTATATGGGTCAACAGTTGAGTTACTATAGATAGGATGATCTTGCTTTTTGACTGGTCATCCCTATAATAGTAACTTTGATGTTATACTCTTAGAGTTAGCTATCTCTTCTTCTTTATGCTTCATGATTTAGATCATGCTTGTGATATTACCTTTGTGTTATTTCTTGAAATTTTTTCCTTTATAGATTACTGAGATACCTTAGGGGTCTCAGAGTCCCCTATTTGGTATTGTTATAATCACCCCTTCATGGGCTTCACCCCTACATGTGTTTTTGGTGAAGACTACTGATGCTTTGAGGCTGACTTTGGAGGTTAAGGACATGGTGGAGCATAGTGTGATGGGAGAAGTCGAGAACACGATCTTCGACCTCACTCAAGTAGATACTACCCTCCAGGTAGTGCTCTAGGGCCAAAGTGACTACTGATTTCTTTCTTTTCAATTTCCATGGCTTGTATTCCGGCCCTCTTTTTTTGTTTACCATTGTACTTGTGGTCGTACATTAGGATCGCAATTATACCTTACTTCAATTGGTTGTATACTTCAGTTTCCCTTTTTTGTGTGAAAATCTCAATGTCAATGCCATCCCCATTCGGGAAAATCCTTGAGGTGCTAGTAACCAACTCCTGTCCTTTGAATGTCGGGCTTGGTTTAGTCACGTCTGGGCCCCATGTGACGGGTCTTGACAATTTAAGTAATTATTTTAAAATTTCAATTTGATTAGTTTTAAAAAAATGAAGCAAAGGAGTTTATTTAAAACATATAAGAATATGTGTTTTATTATTATTACACAAAAAATTAATATTCAATTTTAGATAAGGCTAATAAATATTTTATTGTTGGTAATTCAAAAACATTGATTTTATCAAAATAATTTTTATATATGAAAATAAAAAATCATTAAAATAATAAAAATTATGAATTATAAACTATACAAATTATATATTATGATAAAAATGTCATTAATATTTATATAAAAATTAATTTTTTTAATATGTATTGATAGATTCAAGCAATAAACATTTCAACATAGTGTTTGGAAAAGTTTATTTATTCTATAAATTATATTCTTAATCTTTTTTTAAAAAAATAAATTAATTTTTGTATATAAACATACAATGTAATAATTTATAAATAACATAAAATAATAATATATATATATTTTTATTGAACAATACATTAGTATGATTTAACAGAAAAAATATTTAATATAAACTTATTAAAAGAAAAAATAAATGGGATATTACATTCTACACCCCATAAATAAAATATCATCTTAAAAATTCGTTTGACATACTTGAGAAAAATTATCTTTTTCAATATTATAATTTCACAAATATAATTACAATAATTTTATCTAATTGTGGGACAATTAATTTCATTGGAGTTTAAAATAAGATTAATAACTCTTATTTTTTCATCAAAATTAACTATTTTATAATAAATGTTTTTAAAAAATAAAAATTTATAAACTTTTACTATTTTTATAAAAACAAAATAATCTCCAAAATTATCTAAATTTTTTCATCGATACCAAATTTATGCCCCCAACACCTGCAGATCTAGATCTAATATAAAATAATTATGTACTTTTTTACAATACATAATTAAAATATAATTCTATTATGCATTATAGGATATTTTATGATCTTGGATTCGGTGGAAAATGAGGACCATTACAAATTATCAAAATAAATAACAAAAGGAAATTAATATATTTTTGATCAAACAACCTCGTAAATGAAAATAATCTTTTTTATGATTATAAATAATACACAAAACATTTTAAAAAACATAAGGTGACAATAATTTTTTAGTATGGGGTTTTAAATATCTATTGAAATTCCATTCTTGTAATATTTTTGGAAAATACCATTTATATTTTTCTAAAAACATTTTAAAATCTATATTAAAAAAATTATATATTATTATGAAATAAATATTAATAGGGGTTTTCAAATTATAGATTTAGGAAACACTAACTTGAAAATTGATATAATTTTTTTAAAAATGTTAATTTTTAAAAAATAATTTTTCTTAACAAAATGAAAATAATTTCAAAAAATCATTGAAAACAAGATTCTGAAAAAATATTTGAAAATAAATTATATTTGAAAATAAGATAATCTATTTTAAAATAATAATAAATAGATATAAAATGTGATTTTTAAATCATTTAAACACATAAAAAATCATTCAATAAGAAAAATTATGTAAAAAATGCTTAAAATATTCATTGAAAAAAAGGATTTACACATATAATGATTGCTTTTATTTTTAATGCAATTTAGAATTAAAAATAAAACAATGTCACTTGATAACTCACACACTAATTTTACTTAAATAAAATAATTAATAACCCATATAATGAAATTATAATTACTTTTCTGTGAATTTTATCATCATATTCATTGAACCGTTTGAAAATATTTTCAATACACATTAAAACCCCTTCAGAACACCAATAATTGGAAGAAACATACGACCATCATCCGTTATCATCATTTCCGAATTCATTGAAGATGTATAAAGGGGATCACACTTTTTATTTGCTACATCTTCCTCCACTATGATCTATAATTGGGATAAACTCTTTGTATTAAATATATTAGAATCACCCAGTTCTCACGAGATAGAATACGGGTCAAACCATAGTATAGTCTATATCTGGCTCACCAATTAGATATAATGGGAACACTAACTTCATATAATATATATCAGGCTCACCCAAATCATATAATGATCATGTACTATATTATGATTAAAATAACATCATTATAAAACCCCTTACAAAAAAAATTTTAAACCCGAATGTAAAAACACTTTTTGATAAAATAACATTTTCTTTTAAAAATAATTTCAAATAACTTCAAAGGTCATAAAATGATTGATAATATATTTATGTTTTTATATATATATATAAATATATACAAATAGGAACTCTTATTTGAAAAATACTACTAGAGTTGGTACTATTAAATCATTTTTAAATCATCATTTAATTACTTTCCTGGGATGTTATGGGATAAATGATTAAAAGGCATGTATTAAATGTTTCATTCATAATATCATAAAAATAAATTTTATTGATATATAACATAAAATGACTGGTCTTTTTCATTCAAAATTCATGGTTGTATAATGAAATTATGTACATAGTTACTTAATTTAGAATTTTTTTAAACATTAAATATTTGTATGAATGCGTGAATCCCTCAGATATAAAATCATGGAATGTACCATTGACATAAATTAATACTCTTAGCAATATGGGAAAAAATTATTGAATAAATAATTTTAATGAAAAATATGAATTTCACTTTTAATGTATATTTTTGAAAAAAAATTATATTAACAATATAAAATCATAATATGTAATGAAAATATAATAAATTTTATCAACATGTAACCGCAATTTAAAAATAATAAATATATATACATAACCCTTAAATAAACATAATAATTGAAATACATACATATTTTGAAATCATTACGTAATAACAAAAGATCATGAAAACAATTCATATGTATGTTATTGTGAAATATATACTTTCATTTTTGAGATACACTATATATATAAATGATTGAAAAATATTCAAAATTTGAAACTATAATATATATACACAAATATATAGTAATTAATAATTATAATTTTAAATTAAAAAAATAAAGAGAAATTTTAAAATTAATAAGAAATAAATTTTAATATTAATAAATATATATATATTCATTGAAGAATATAAAATTTGAAATATATATATATGTACTCCCTTACATTAACATAATTTTGATTTTACTTACAAAAATAAAATAATTTATGTAATTAATAATTGAATGAAAAATATATGTATATATAAGACATCAAATTTCAAAATAATTTTATTATATTTATATATCTAATAATAAAAAAGTCTCTTTAAAAAACTAAAAATTTAACATACAACCATAATTTATAATGAATATGATTTTAAATTAAAAAAAATAAATGTATATATTGTCTGATGAACATAAACATGAATTTTTATAATAGTATATATGCATATATATATATACACCTAAACAAAAAACGTGGTTTAAAAAATTATATATATATATATATTATATTATAAATCATTGAAACTAATTATAATGGTAAATATTGATGAGTACCCCTACATAAATATAAATTTAAAATAATTCCAAAATTTAATAGGAATATACTTATAGTTTTAAAATAAGATATGGATATATCTTTTGGAGAAAATAATCCTGATGTATAAAAAAAATATATATACATCAATATATAGATCCCTAACAAAAAAGGGGTGTTCAAAATTAAATGAATAATTTTATAAGCCTTTGAAAATAAATATAAATTTAAAAATAAAAGTGTAATATTACCCGTCAATGTAATGAATCAATATAAATAATTTAAAATGTATTAGAATGATATTGAAAAATAGTAAATGGATATATTTTTGGATGAACATAAATATGATGTTTGAAAATATTATCTATATATAAATATATACATCCTTACCGGAAACCAAAAATGGTTTCCTCATTCACGGGGTGTTTAAACCATACTGATGTAGTGGCCTCCCACCAACTTGAGGGAACATAATCTTATGTAATGGAGTGGGAATGGAATGATTTTATATTGGGTCTTCCCATGAGATAATGTGGTTCACCCAATGAAATCAATTGATTATATATATACATGTTCATTTATGATTTATCATAATCATGTAGGGGAATATGTGGCAATCATTGAAAACAATAAGACTTATCTACACTTAATGGATCTCAATTGGGGAGAAAATGGATAATTATTCTTTTGGGTATACTCATCTTGAAGAAATTTGGTGTTTAAAATTAAGAAAACATAGTCAAATTAAATAACAATACTACGCATTATTAATACTGGTAAATGTTTGTATTTATATTTATCTTTGTCATGATTCCACTTAAATCAAGATAACCACTATTAATTTCCATATGTTGATAGCCTTATAAGAGAGATAAGAATATAAAATTTTCACAAAAATGGAAAAATCAATGGTAGGTTACTATATGAAGGAAAAAAGCAGATGATCTTGTTATTTTGGTGAATAGTTCTTGATATCTCAATCCCACATATAAGTGAAATAATGACTTTCGATCCCATATAAGACAAATGATGATTTTAGTTGGAAAAAGAACCTAATTGGGTGCAGTCAAATTGATCCTTATACATGCAACCATGAAGGATTAATAAAAAACTATGCATCCCCCAGTTTCTTGGATCATGCACTACACCAAACCTCAACATCATGATTTTCATCATTCAAGGTAACCTGATCCATGTACCACTACTCAAGGAGGATTGGAGGATTTATTTATTTTCAATATAAATGTATTATGGAAAAAAATATTGTCACCATTAAGAACTATTTTGTCTAACTTTAAAAAGAAATATGTTCAAAAATTTAATTAATAAGTATTATTATTATTATATAATGTATTTGTTGAAAATTTTCAAATTATTTACATTTAAAAATAAATTACAATAGGATTTTTTTGATTATATTTATGTATAATTGTTATATATTTATTATTCAAATAATAATGTTACATTTAAAACAAGCCTTATAAATATTTTAATATAATTAATTCAAAATCAATGTTTTTGTAACAAAAATTATATATATATAATTAAATTGTCTCTAAAATAATATTACTTATTTACTTTTATCTATGTTAATTATATACGATGATAAGAAAGGGTATTATTATTTATATATAAATTAATTTCTATCAATAATTGGGGTTAAATTCTTAATAATCAATATTAATACGTATGGATTAGAAAAGATCTTTTTAGAGAAAAAATATATAAGCAATATTTTTTTGATAAAAATAGATATTTCTTAATGAATATAAATATATATTTTCCTTATTTATAATTAAAATAGAAAATGGAAATAAATATTATATTACTAAATGATACATTAGTTGGATTTAAAAAGGAAAATAAATTAATATAATTAACATATATTGACATTATATGTTTATGAGACTTTATATCACATCCCAGAGGCTTTAATACTTTAATAATATTTGGAGAGTAGATACATACATGAATCAAAAATTGAATTTGAATAATTGAAAGAGACATAAAATTCTTATGAGATATTTATAATTTATTTTATTATATCCATGAAATAATTAATTTATACTTTTATGGTATCCTGTGTAATGAAAAAAAAGGTTGAGCAGATATGTTTATCAATTGAATGAAAACCATAAAATTTAACATTGAATAAATATTTCATCAATATGATGGAATATATAAAACATTATATAATATTCCTTATAACTAATATAATAATAGATAAATACATCGAATGATGATATAACCAAGAAAATAATCATGTCAACAATAATAACTTATTTCAAAATGATATAATACATAATTTTATATATCATAGTATTATTGTCGTGTCCTTATTTATAGACATCATCCAAAAAATGTAATTCCTATGAAAAATTCTGAATTTATTTTTTCTCATTCGATATAACACATTTTCTAGAAGATAGATTAGTACCATGCCATGAAATAGTATATTTAATGAATTCATTATATAAAATAAATGGGTATTAATTTAATACATAATCAACATAAATGTCACGGTTGAGAAACACTCGAATGGAATGAAAACATTTACAAATTCAATAAATAGAACACCATGATCATAATCTTTCAACATAAATATGTTGGATTATATCATTTGAGAAAAATTATATAAAATTATAATAATCAACAAATTTTTTTGACCAAGATGAACAAATAATTAAAATTACATTTGATCATTTCAGTAATAACATGAGAAAATTTAATTTTTATTTCACTAACTTATAAAAAAATTACCATAAAATTTAAAATAATTATTTAATTTAAAATAAAAATTTTTAAAATTTTATTTAAGCTACAAATCAATGAATATTAATTATGTATTGAAAATATAATCTATCAATACAACTGAAAATAATAATTCCAATTTAATATTTTTAAGAAATTCATATTTAAAATTTTCAATGTAAAAAACAAAAGTGTATTTTTAAAATTTTCTATAATGAATAATATTTTAGAAAACTACATTTAACATTTACTAGATAAAATTAAAATATTTTTTCAACACATTATAATGAACATGTATAATAGAAAAATATTCTCGACCATAAAGAGAAATATGACCATTTTAAATACATATTTTCAAATAATATTGTAACAACCTGGGATTTGATAAGATTTATTAGTTTTAATTTCTTTCATATCTTCTGCTGTAAGATACACCTAGATTATCTTGCGCTACACGCAACACCGTATTAGCTTGGAGTATACGCAACACTAATCTTGGATCATGTTACAAACAATTTCATGTTTTATTGATAGTAGTTATTCTACGAAACATTGAGTATATATATATATTTATATTCAATTTATTTTTCTATATGCAACAACAAAGGAGTCGTGCACTACATGCAACCCTGGCTTAGCTTGCATTACACGCAATCACGACCTTCCTCAATAGCGGGTGTTGTACGCAATACCAGGTTTTACTAAACAATGATATATTATTATAATATTATTATGAACTAGATGTTATGAATAATATTAACTAAATTTTGAATTTTATAACATTACTATTCATCTTACACATTTTCTAGAACATCTTATAAGAACAAAATAAATTTTTCAGGTTAAATAAGTATTTTTAAAAAAATGCAGTTTTGTCGCCTTTTGATGGAGCACCCACATTAAATCTAGTTTTTGACATGTTTATAAGTTCAATTTTACAAAATAAAATTATTCTTTGGAATCAAGATACAAAATATTACCTTGGATAATTTTTTCATATTATTCTGATAACTTTCATATTTTAATGAATAGTAAAAACATGCTATATTTTAATTAAAAACATCTTTTTGCATCGTAATAACTTATGTGGTTAAATTATAATATTTAATAGTTTTAAAGTATAAATGGAATATATTTTTACCATTTAATATAATTTATGTCATTAGCATTGATTTTACATTGAATTCATAGGTTAAATAAATTCAATCTTTTGCAATGTTTTAAACAAAAACCCGTTTTCTTTCGACAAAGGGATTAATTTTAATTTAATTTATGCAACTTATGTTTATTGAATTTGGAAAAATGGATTCCATATTCTGAATCAGGGGGAACAAATTATATTAATAGACTAATTTTTATTTTTGGGCTTTATGAATAGTAACAATGGTAAATTTTATTTCCCATAGTGAAAGGTAAATTGGGTAATTAAGGGTAAATATAATATTATAAAATTTTCATAATACTTGTCTTAATACAATTGGATGATTATAATTCGTCCTAATGCATATTTGGGTCGAAAAAAAATCCATTAGAATCCACTTCGAGGTGATTAAGACCATTAGTTTATTTTATTTAAAGGAAAGTGAAATATGTCTCACTCAACTTTAATAATTAACGTATTTTTAATATAAGTTTATACAGAATAAAAATTCGGTTATAAATACTCATTTGAAATATAAGATGTTTTTCTTTATCATGGTAATTTATTTTTAATTTTTAAGAGTTTTTTTATTACCTTATTATCTTATACATTAATGATGCAGAAATTATTTATTTAGTGAAAAATCAATAATATAGTTTTTATTAAAATATTAATACTTATCAAAAGGCCCAAAAATCTGAACAAAACTTATTAGTAGTTTATATATAATCCCTAAGCACCCACTGGCCGAATTTTTGACCATTTGGATCGTTATTATGGCGATTATGACATTTATAATATTGTACTTTAAATGATTCCAAAGTTGTCACCTTTATAATTTAATAAAGATAACAATTTACATGTTGTTATTTTAAGATGATATATTCGAGTAAAATTATTATTATAAAAGACTTGATATTTATATTTACTAAAGGATTTTATTTTTAATTTTTATGAAACAAATACGTACATCAAATAATTATACAAAAATGTTGTACTAATTATTTTATTAAGAGATATACCAAATAAATGGCTTTAAAAATATTAAAATAAATATTATATGAACTATTTTATGTGTTCCACGAATTTTCTAGACAACTTTGACATGTTTGGAATCTATTAAATATTTTATTTCAAATATATCATCTGTGTAGATTTTATTTAAATTCAAATAAATGAAAAGGGTCAAAATTCACACTATTGTTATTTTATAAATTTTTTTATTAATTTGTTTAAAAATCACAAAAATATAATTAAAAAATAAAAATTTAAATTTATATAGTCTACAAATTCATAATTTATCCAATTATGGAAAATTAACAACACATAAGTGATTATTTATAACCATTTCAAATTTTGAATTTTATTACCACAAATAAACTTAAATAGATTAAATAAGAATAAATCAAAATGATAAGGTTTAAAATAAGATAAAAACATGGCTAAATTTTATTGGTTGATGATACTAAAACAATATACCATATAATCTTCTAATTGAGTCATTTTTGGAGGTTTTTATGTGGGGTTTTAATTTATATTAAACTAATATTTTTGAGGATTCCAAAGGTGCCCCTCTCCTCCCTTATAAAAGGGAACCTCCTCCCTCTCTTCCTCACACCATTTTGAGCATTGAAGCTCGGCAAAATTCTGATAATTTCACATTCCCACTTCCCTAGAAACCTTATAGAGGTACTGGTCATCTCAAAATACCAACCCTAGTTCCCTATGATGAAGTTTAAAGAAGGTACGTCGAAGAAGATGTAATCTCTTCTACAGATTATTTCACAATTATTTCTTCTTCAACTTCTTCTTCTTTAGTTGTTTCATTATAAAGTAATAACATAAGTATCACTAATATACTGATATGTTATTATAAATATGAAACAACCCCATTTCACCTTCTATCCATCCTACGGAAAACAAAATCACTGTGTGTGCGTACGTACGAAATACCGTCTCCACGCCGTAGTGTAATCTGTTTTTCCAACCCCACCTTATTTGGACGGGTATAATGGTGTAATGAATAAAAATACATAGTTATTATAATATCATACTGATTCTCATATATTGTATCATCCACTCCAATTCAATTCAATAATTATGGGAACGATATCATCGCTCGTGCGTACGTACGGACAACCGTCTCCACGACGTGATGAGATTCATTCTCAATGATTAACCATTCATGAATGATTATAAAGTATATATAATAATTAATAATGAAATATATGACATGATAATGATACTATATTTATGTATATATATATATGTATGTCATCCAATTAATTCCATTCAATTCAATGAGGAAATGAAAACAAAGTTCATGCATACGTACGACCTACGTCTCCATGAATGGTGTATTTATTTCCATTTATCAATATAATATATATATGTATATTATGAATATATATTATATATAAATCATGTTTTATGTTATGGAATTAATTAATCATGATCTAAGTAATCATATGAATAATTACAAGTCAAAACACGGACGACAAATGAAACGATTTTACCCAAAACGCCCTTTAACATGGAATTTACAAAACAACGGGTAATATAAAGTCATAAGTGAACCATATATGATATCATAACAATGAATATTATTATTTAATAAGTCAATGAAATTATTTAAATCATTATACAGGAGGTTCGGATACGTACGAATCATATCAGACTTAAGGTAAGGGATAACTTTTCCAATCTCATTTTTATCCGAGATTGTTTAGTCCTAAGTCTTTACTGGGGTTATATTTATCATCCATGTCCCAATTTTCTAAAAACTATTTCATGTATTTTTATAGTACTTTCTACCCATTTTTTTACTTTTACTACATGGTATGTAAGGAATCATTCTTTTGTTTACGTTACGAGGTACGTTTTTGACTTTTCCGGCAAAAGTACGAGAAGAATGTTTTTTTAACTTATACGACATGGAAAATTTTTTTACGGTTTCATAATGCCTTATTTTCAAGAAGATTAATATACAATATTTTATAATTATTTTCAACAAAATCATTTTCTATTAAAATTTCATGGCATTTTTTGAAAAGAAAATGATTTTGAATATGAAAGGATATTTTCCTCAAGAATTCATTTCAAGTGTTTTATCAAAACTATTTTCCATCTAAAAATTACATTATTTAATATGTTTATGTTTCAAGTATAATGTATCCATTATTTACATGGTTTTATTCATCTTATGATGAAATGATATTCATTTTTTTATATGGATTATGTTATGATGGCATGATGTTTAAGAATCCCATTTTATTACATGGGTTATGATATGATGTATGATTTATGATTTTGTGGCACACGAAAGAATGATTTCATTATGAGATGGGTGGGACCTATATCTCCCTCAAATGCATTGGGTAATGATTTATATCTCATGAGATAGACATGGTTGGAATGGTAAGTTAATCTGGTTCAGTGTTACAGGACTCAACCGAGGAGTGAACTCGATTCCGAAAGGGACTTTGTCCACTAAGATGGTCTTGGCAGCAATGCCTTGGTGACTATGGATATCATGACATGTGCTAAATTCTTTCCACAATTAAAGGTTTTATTCCCATTATATTTTATCATTTTTTGTGTTCCCTGATGATATATTCCTTATGTACTTCCACAATTTATGTCTTTTCTCTTGATTTTGATGTTTGAATTTTATGTTCATGTTTTTGCTTTCAAATGTTTATGGATTGTTTTATGTTCACTATGTTTGCCCGTACTGAGCATTTGATCTCACCCTTTTCAAGTTTAGGGAAACGATCATTAATAAAAAAAAATTTGTCCTAGTGTCCTTATATCCAATGAATTAGATGGTACCTCAGATCATCACAAATTTATGGCTTTGTGATTATTGGCTTTTTCATATCCATGTTCTCTACAACTCTCCATCAGAACTTTATGTTTAGATTTATCTTCCATATCCATATTTTCACCTATGTTCTCCTATATGAAAACCCAATTATGAGTTACTTTGGGTAATAGTTACGTTTCATAGTTTATTTTTTAAAATTAAGTTTTATTATTCCTTTTTACGATGCGGATTTCTATGAATAGTAAACGATTTATAACCCCGACGAATTTCGAGGGTGAAATTCATTTAAATAGGGTTAGAATGTAACAACATGAGATTTTATAAGATATATTAGTTTTAATTTCTTTCATATCTCTTTTTGTACGCTACACCAAGATTATCTTGCGCTATACGCAACACAGTATTAACTTGCAGTATATGCAACACTAATCTTGGATCGTGTTACACACAATTTCATGTTTGTTTGATAGTAGTTATTCTATGAAAAATTTATTATATATACATATATTCAATGTATTTTGTTATACGCAACAAAAAAGGAGTCATGAACTACACTCAACCCTGACTTGTCTTGCATTACACACAATCACAACCTTCCCCGATAGCGGGTGTTGTAAGCAATACCGGGCTTTACTAAACAACGATATATTATTATAATATTATTATGAACTAGCCGTTATGAATATTATTAAATAAATTTTTAATTTAATAACATTATTATTCATCTTTCACATTTTCTAGAACATCCTATAAGAACAAAATAAATTTTTCGGGTAAAATAAATATTTTTCAAAAAATGCATTTTTGTCGTCTTTTGATGGTGCAGCCACTTTAAATCTAGTTTTTTTCATGTTTATAAGTTATATTTTACAAAATAAAATTATTCATTGGAATAAGGATATAAAATTTTACCTTGGATAAAATTTTCATATTATTCTGATAACTTTCATATTTTAATGAGTAGTAAAAACATGCTATATTTTAATTAAAACAACTTTTTTCATCCTAATAAATTCTGTGGTTAAATTATAATATTTAATGGTTTTAAAGTATAAATAGAATGTATTTTTACCATTTAATATAATTTATGTCATTAGCATTGATTTTACATTGAATTTGAAGGTTAAATAAATTCAATCTTTTGAAATGTTTTAAACCAAAACTCGTTTTCTTTCGACAATGAGATTAAATTTAATTTAATTTTTTCAACTTATGTGTATTGAATTTGGAAAAATGGATTCCATATTTGGAATCAGTGGGACCAAATTATATTAATAGACTACTTTATATTTTTGGGCATTATGAATAGTAACAATGGTAAATTTTATTTACCATAGTAAAAGGTAAATTGGGTAATTAAGGGTAAATATAATATTATAAAATTATCCTAATACTTATCTTAATACAATTGGATGATTATAATTCGTCCTAAGACATATTTGGGTCGAAATGGAATCCATTAGAACCCACTTGGAGGCGATTAAGACCTTTAGATTATTTTATTTAAAGGAATGGGAACTATGCCTCACTCAACTTTAATAATTAAAGTCTTTTTAATATAAGTTTATATAGAATATAAATTCTTTTATAAATACTCATTTGAATGATAAGACATTTTTCCTTATCTTATTTATTTGTAATTTTTAAGAGTTTTTTAATTACCTTATTATCTTATACATTAATGATGGAGAAATTATTTATTTAGTGAACAATCAATAATATTGTTTTAATTGAAATAGTAACACATATCCAAAGGACCCAAATTCTGAACAAAACTTATTAGAAGTGTATACATAAACCCTAACCATCCACTGGCCGAATTGTTGACCATTTTAATCCTTATTATGGAGATTATGAAACTTATAATATTTTATTTTAAATGATTCCATAGTTGTCACCTTCATAATTTAATAAAGATGAAAATTTACATGCTGTTATTTTAAGATGATAAATTCGAGTAAAATTATTATTATAAAATATTTGATATTTATATTTATCAAAGGATTTTATTTTTAATTTTTATGAAAAAAATATGTATATTAAATAATTATACAAAAATGTTGTACTAATTATTTTATTAAGAGATATACCAAATAAATGGTTTAACAAATATTAAAATAAATAATATATGAACTATTTAATGTGCTCCACTAATTTTCTAGACATATTTGACATGTTAGGAATCTATCAAATATTTTATTTATAATATATCCTCTGTGTAGAGTTTATTTAAATTCAAATAAATGAATAGTTTCAAATTTGACACTGTTGTTATTTTATAAATATAACATATTATTAAATTTCTTATAATTCAAAAAAATATTTAAAAATTATAAATTGAAATTTATGTAGTCTATAATGTCAATAATATCCAATCATGGAAAATTAAAAACACAGAAGTGATTATTTACAACCATTTAAAATTTATAATTTTATTACCACAAATAATCTTAAATAGATTAAATAAGAATAAATCAAAATGATAAGGTTTAAAATAATATCAAAACATGTCTAAATTTTATTGGTTAATGATATTACAGCCCTATCTCATCTAATGTTCGAATTTAGTCATTTTTTTAGGAATTTATGTGGGTGTTGAATTTATATTAAACTAATATATTTAAGGATTCCGAAGGTGCCCCTCTCCTCCCTTATAAAAGGGAACCTCCTCCCTCTCTTCCTCACTCTATTTTGAGCCTTGAAGCTCAGCCAAACTCTGACAATTTAACTTCCCCACTTCCCTAGAAACCTTATAGATTGACTGGTCTTATCAAAAGACCAACCCTAGTGCCCAAAGAAGAAGTTTTAAGGAGGTGCATCGAAGAAGAGGTAATCTCTTCTACCGATTATTTCATGATTATTTCTTCTTCAAATTCTTCTTATTTAGTTATTTCATTATAAAGTAAAAACATCAGTATCACTAATATACTGATATGTTATTATAAATATGAAACAACCCCATTTTACCTTCTATCCATCCTTCGGAAAATGAAATCACCGCGCATACGTACGTACAGAATACCGTCTCCACACCGTGGTGTAATCTGTTTTTCCAACACCACAATACTTGGATGGGTATAATGGTGTAAGGAATAAATATACATAGTTATTATAACATCATACTGATTCTGATATATTTTATCATCCAATCCAATTCAATTAAATAATTATGGGAACAATATCATCGCTCGTGCATACGTACGAACTACCGTCTCCACGACGCGATGAGATTCATTCTCAATGATTAACCATTCATGAATGATTATAAATTATATAAAATAATTAATCATGAAATATATGACATAATAATAATACTATATTTATGTATATATATATATATATGTATGTCATCCAATTAATTCCATTCAATTCAATGAGGAATCGAAAACAACGTTCATGCGTACGTACGGCCCACCGTCTCCATGAACGGTGTATTTCTTTCCATTTATCGTTCTATTATATATATGTATATTCTGAATATATATTATACATAAATCATTTTTTATATTTTGGAATTAAGTAATCATGATCTAAGTAATCATATGAATAATTACAAGTCAAAACATGGACGACAAATGAAATGATTTTACCCAAAATTCTCTTTAACATGTAATTTACAAAACAACGGGTAATATAAAGTCTTAAGTGAACCATATATGATATAATAACAATGAATATGATTCTATAATAAGTCAATGAAATTATTTAAATCATTATACAGGAGTTTCAGATACGTACGAAGAATATCAGACCTAAGGTAAGGGATAACTTTTCCAATCTCGTTTTTATCCGAGATTGTTTATTCGTAAGTATTTACTGGGGTTATATTTATCATCCATGTCCCAATTTTATAAAAATGGTTTCATGTATGTTTAAAGAATTTTTTACACATTTTTTTACTTTTACTACATGGTATGTAAGTAATCTTTCTTTTTTTATGTTACGAGGTACTTTTTTGACTTTTCCGGAAAAAGTACGAGGAAAATGTTTTTTAACTTATACGGCATGAACGGATTTTTTACGGTTTCATAACGCCTTATTTTCAAGAAGATTACTCTACAAGATTTTATGATTATTTTCAAAAAAATAATTTTCTTTTAAAATTGAATGGCATTTTGTGAAAAGAAAATGATTTGGAAGAAGAAAATTTATTTTCTCAAGAATTTATTTCAAGTGTTTTATCAAAACTATTTTCCATCTAAAAATGAAATTATTTAATATGCTTATGTTTCAAGTATAATGTATCCATTATTTACATGGTTTGATTCTTCTTAGGATGAAATTATATCCATTTTTATATGGATTATGTTATGGTGTCATGATGTTTAAGAATTCCCTTCTATTACACAGGTTATGCTATGATGTATGATTTATGATTTTGTGGAACACGAAAGAATGATTTCATTATGATATGGGTGGGACCTATATCTCCCTCCAATGCATTGGGTAAAGATTTATATCTCATGAGATAGACATGGCTAGAACTGTAAGTTAATCCGGTTTAGTGTTACATGACTGAAATGAGGAGTGACCTAGATTCAGAAAGGGACTTTGTCCACTAAGATGGTCTTGGCAGCAATTCCATGGCTACTATGAATATCATGACATGTGCTGAATGGTTTCCAGAATTAAATTTTTTATTCCCATTATATTTTATCATGATTTGTGTTCCATTATGATATATGAATCATGTACTTCTACGATTTATGTCTTTGATCAAGATTTTGATGTTTAAATTTCATGTTCAAGTTGTTTCTTTCAAATGGTTATGGATTGCTTTATGTTCACTATGTTTTCCCTTACTGAGCATTTGAGCTCCCACTTTTTATGTTTTCTTTTCCCCAGGATATAAGGAAAGGATTTAGGTAATAAAAAAGGTAAGATCTTTATGGGAGATATTGAGGATCTTTCACAAAGAATAAAAGATTGTGTTCCAAGTTTCCAAAGGCACTAAACTGTTACGATCCTTTGGTGTTTGTTTTTGTTATGTATTAAGTATTCCGAAAATGTAATGTAATGTCCATGTACATCAAGATTTGGGTCTCTACAAATATTTAAAGTTTAATGAGAGTAAAATTATTGGAAAGCATGTAAAATCCTTGGGTAACTAGAAAATAAGAAAATATATATAATTTAAAAGGGAAATATATTATAATTTTCTATACATTTAAAAAGATACAATAACGTGAAAAGAGATTATGGAATAAATAATTCATCATAATTTTTCATAGTCATTACCATTATTTTCTCATATATTATCAACTAATATTTATTAAATAAATTATTAAGAAGCATTATCAACTACAATAAATTTATTTATCTATTTTATTAATTATATGACATTCATTCCCTAAATACATTTTATTTATGTTAACCACTTCTATTTGTTATGTCAATTTATAAAAATTACTACAATATATTTTCAAATGATATAGGTTTTATGAAACTGTTACATCATCATATAAATTTAGTGATAAATATAATTTAATTATAGTTTTCAAAAATATATTTTATAACAATCAATTCATGGTGGAAACTGAAAAAAAATCAATTCACTCCAAAGAGGTGATAACCAAATCATGCTTGTGAATGATGTTAACACTCTTCGAAAGATTGAACATTATAAAGATAGATGATATAATATATATATTGTCATGATTATTTCATAAATATCAAATATATTCTATAATTAATTATTTATTATCATCATTGAGTCGTAGAGAAAAAAAATACTTCATTGTAAGGAGATAATAGTGCATTCGTAGGAAAAACTGGTGTATTAAAATACCATACGTTGTAAACGGAGATGAAAATGCGTTGTTACATAAACATAATAATATTTCAGTATATATAATAATTCCATTTAATTATATTTTATTCGTTATAAAATATTTTAACGATTATAAATAAAAATAATAATGCATGTTTTTTTGTTGGAGTTTAAACTCTTTTTTGATAAATGTCCTTTGGATTACCACATATGAATTCTAGGATTGTAATTTTTGGAAGACTATGACCTATATGATGTTTAAATCATAGTTGAGATGGTATTTTAGAATATATTTTTGAATCTAAATAATATTTGTGGTCTGAATTAGAGATGATATGATGTTTAATTTTATAGGTAATGTGAGTGGAATAAATTTAAAAATTCATAACAAATATATATTATTAGTTGATTATTCATGGAAAATTTGAAGATAAAAAATAAAATTTAGAACATATGGTAACACGTGTCAAAATTAAATCCTTTTATAAGAATTAAAATTATTTTGAATGGCCGGATCAAAATGTTTTAAACTTAATTTCATAATATTACGCTTGTTCATAGGTTCCATGATTCTCACCAATGATACTATTAATTGTGAACAGAAAATAATTAAAAGTATAATATATCAATGGAAAATGTAATACTGATTCCTATGGAAGTATTTAGAAATTATTTAATAAATGGGATCATATATATCTTAAACCCCAAAACAATTAGTTATGGTAATGAAAATAACTGATATATTTTTTAAAAATAAATTATATATTTACTATTGAACCAAAAGTGAACTATTTCAAAACAATAAATTACAATTCACTATAATATCAATTACAATTTATTTAATTATAAAATAAATCCATTAAATCATATTATAATTTTAAAATCTATATATTTTTATATAAAATATATATATGACCTATTTACATTATAATGATAAAATAACTGGAAGCTCACTATATAATGCCTATAAATTCAATGTTTACCTATTAATTTATGATCTTACATATTTAAACATATGTAAACTATTTAAAATGAAATGATAAAAGTAAATAAATGAAAAAATATAATCATTTTCAATATTCATAATCTCTAGAAAGATTGGTGTTTTCCGATTTAGGAATCCTGAAATCCATTAATAGTGTTGTTAAGAACATATAATCTATGTTATAAAATATTTATGTCCATATTTCCATCTATAGGTAAAATTTAAATTTATAAGAGATATAAAAACTATTTTTGTTTCGGTTAGTGATATAATATATATATATATTCAATAAAACATTTAAAAAAATGAATCATAAAATCGAATCTATATTAGGATACCAGAAACATCAATAATGATTCCTTGTTACCAACATAAAGGTAGAATGTATATTATAACGCCATATATAAGGGGAGGGATGGGGGAGGTGCGTCATGTGTATTTTATAAAAATAAAAAAAGAGATACTATTTTTTCATATATAATACATATATTAGGGTCTCTATGGAGAGGTTAGATTAGTAAAAAAAAGTGTCAGAAACAACACACATGACATAAGATATATAATAAGGATCAACCACCATTTTTATTTGGTGGATAATTATTCACGAAAAATAATTTATTTTACACTAGTTTTTTTGTTTTTTACTGTAAATAGTAACAAGTATCAGAGTGGGTGAAGTTACATTATCTGTGATTAGAACAATGATTTATATGCGCAAAGATATAATTATTTCTCCACTTCTGGTACATTTAGTTCCTTCAGAAATTGTATAATATATTCACTCATACTTATCTCATCAATTACTAATAGAATTAGTATAATAATTATATATGTAATGACATTTTTAATCAATCATATTTTCATTTAATATCATTATAATAACCCAAAAATTGGTTTTAGTGACACACTATATATTTAGAGAGCACTCATTTATCTAAGTGTTAATATTTATCTTGTTGGGTGAACATAGGATGCCAACGATATGGAATCTGAATCCAAATTATTGTTGGAAATTTTTTCATGTGTGTACAGATCAATATGGTGTGAAATTATTACTTAGAAATATCTGACTATATATGTTGATGGAATATTTGGATGGAAGACTAATAATTCATGTGATGTTTCGAAATTTTTTATAAAATTATTGTACAGATTTATAATAAATGTGACATGCAGATAGGAACTCTAAATATTACCATGTTTAAGTCTATTCTAGTGTGAATATAGTCTTATTATGTGGCATGTGTGGAACTAAATATTAAATGTTACCCTTAATATTATATCTCCCTCTTTAACATTAACGGTGTATAAGTTCATAGTGAAATGATATTTACTATAGCGTGGAACATCATACATTAATGTAAACCCTTTCCAATTTTATTTTCCCAATGATTCCACATTACCCTGTATGATTTTATATAAATTAACATATCATAAATTAATTTGATTAAATCACTAATACACTCTCATGAACCTCCATCCCATGAATGATTATTTTATTAATATATATAACATGAAAACAACATAAATCTCTTATAAATGGGTTTATTTAATAAAATAGTTATAGAACACTTACATTGTTTCTGTAATTGAAAAAGAAATATAAGATATAATAATGTATAATATTGTAGTAAAATTCTCTATATAATAACAATTTTTTATTCATCATTATTAAATTGATTGTGAAACACAAAATCTCTCTATCAATTATCATTATATGAGGTTCTGCGAAAATTATTTTGATATCCCAATCATCATATACTCTTTAATACCCCTCAAAAATCTTGGGACCTTAAAACAAAACAATGTTACATCTAATATATAATGAAAATAAGTAAATAGGCACATAATATATCTAAAAATTAACTAAAATATATTTATCACCACACCAATAATAACTAATTATAGAATCCATTTTAAATTATAAAAGAAATTAATATTTTTATTCTAGTAACATATCTTGTTTAATCTGATATATTATATATAATTCCATTCAAATCACAAAAGTAAATCAATATTAATGAAATAAACATGCATCATATTCTAATAATTTATTCATTACACAACTATCTTCCAAATTTACTACAAGATCAAAACATTAGAGTCAAAAAATATCATCATTTTAGAAAACAAAATCTTCTATAATAAATGAGGATTTAATAATATATGTGCATTAAAAACAAGAAAATTATCAAAAGAAAATCATAATTATAATCCTTTATTATTTTAACATTCCCTTTATTAATTAAACATAATTAATAATCCATTGAGAAATCATATCCATGTAAATATATATATATATATATATATATTCTAATGTTATTTCCAAAAAAATAGATAATAAAAATTAAAAACACATAAAAATATAATTTTTCAAAATATTATCATAATATTAATTATTTAATTGAAAGTTGAATATTTTTCAATCCTCCTCATTTTTATAATTCATAATAAATAACAATGTTCCAAAAATAGATACATTTAATATCATTTCAAAATAAATCACCTTATTTTATTATATAATATAATTTTCTTATTATTATATATCACAATTATATTCTCTTAAATAAATCTTGATTTAGAATCATAAAAAATAAAATATTGGTTTAATTTTTTTCCTAAGGAAGATTTATAATTTAAATTCATTGAAATAAATAAATTTTAAACTATATACCATAATTCAAATTACAGGTCATCAAACAACAGATATGTAACCACAGATTATCAATTAAAAAACCAAACTAATGAAAAAAATTAATTTACCCCTGAAAAATTGAAAATAAATACAATAATCATCATCCCCAATTCGGTAAATCTCTTTTTTTGGATTCTGATTAAAGAGAAATGATGGTGATAATAATAATGATTTATCATTAAATCCAAATTCTTCATCTGATATTAAACTGATCAACGACATTAAATAACTATATAAAACCTAACGAGAGAGTATAATTCCAAAACCACTTGTCCTTAAATATTAATTATGATGGTTTATAATGTTATTTAAGGAATATCTAAATATATTTTTTCATAACATGTAATTTTAATAAATAATAATAGTTATTTGGAAATTTTATTTAAATCGTCACTTATCTATTATTTCATCAATATCCACAATATTCCAGAATTCATGGATATCAAACATCATTATTTTTCAATATTTATATCCATGAATAATCCATTTTTTTTATTTTAATAAAATTATTCCTACTACATGGATATTTAATAAATTATTTTAATAATATTTCAGTTTCTATGTTATTTAATCTTCTATTAGTATGAAACAATCAATAAAAATACATACACTTTTGTATGAAAACAATTTCAATTTAATTTATTCAATGAAAACATCCATTTATGATCAAAAAATTTAAATTTTCACCCTTTTAAATTCCTTTAGATAAAAAACCTACCTTTAAAATTTGAAGAACATAATTTTAAAATCATTACAATAAATAACATGTTAAATATTATTTTCCTCGAAAATATAATCAATATAGGATTTTAAAAAATGGAATAAAATGGAATAATATCATCCAAAATAAAAATAAATACACATACCATGTAAAATTTAATAAATATTTATATTGTTGAACATAAAAATGGAATAAAGTATTTTATGATCTATCAAATAAAACACCAATTCTCAAGAAGACTCATAATAATGTAATTATTTATTTTTCACCAAATGTATTTATTATCATTAATCTACAATGGTTTCTTTAAGAATGATATATTTTATTGAACTTAACTTTTTGTTTCGTATTGGTATAATGTGATAGATTTTCAATATACATTTTAATTAGTTATAAGTATTAAATGTAAAATCTATCTCTTCAGGTAATTAATATTAAGAAATATATTTTATTTAATGATAATTCATTTATACAAAGTCACATATAATATAAGACCACTGATCCCATATTCATATAATCAGTTCATGAAATAAAGACATAACGAATTATTCGGATTCCCACTAAGGGTATTCAAGAAAATAAAACATATATATTAAATAATTTAACATGAATATTAATTATATATCATAATTATGGATACCCTAGATCATTTATGGTTAGTTTCATTGGATACTAGACACAAAAAATATATTTAAAACCAGTCATCAATATCTACTATAAATAATCCTCACATATGGTTCACCTATGAGAATATTATAAGTATTACATTTTTATAACCATGGGAATATTATGAAGAATGTATTTTTAGTAGTTAGATGCTCTATATATATTCATATCAATATAATTAATTGAAAATCATAGGTTTTCTTAATATAAAAAGTAATGTGTAAAACATAATAAATGTACATGGACCAATCACAAGGTAGATCATTCCAAATTAATCATGGATCATATATCATTACAGTTTGTATAAGTATTTTGGTATAACATAAAAATAGATTCCTGGTCCCAAACATTATTATGATTAAATAACCAAAATTATAAACCAAACAATATGAAAAAATAAAACAATGTATCTAATAACATGTATCAAGGTAAACCATAATGACAGTCACCTATCAGCGGCCTAGGCCATCCATCTATTCATAATATTTTATTCCTAGGTTAATGAATAGTGTTACGTATTCTACATGGGATTTTCAACCCAATACCATTATTCATATAATTATTAAATAAGATGGTTATAACCTGAAAAGTAAATTTATTAATATGAATAGTAATTACTACTTTTCAAATATTTTTTTATAATCATTTTATATAAAGAAATAAATTCTATATTTAGAAACATCATTTCTGGTTAAGATTTATATGTTAAAAAAATGAAATTTTCTCATCTGAACATCTTTTCATGACATTCAATGAAAAAAGTAATCCTTTTTTTAGAAACTATTTTAAATTTTCATTTCATAAAATAAACATATTTTTTTTAATTTTTATTTAAATTTTATTTTATTGTGTATTTTTTGTATTTTTATCAGATGATTGATTTTTTAGATGAATAATGAAAATACTGCATTATATTTAAAAACTTGTTTGTTTGAATCAATAAATATTATACTTTTAATTTATTTTAAATGTTAAAATTGATCAATTTTATATATTTATATATTAATCCAATTTAGTTTCTTTTAATTGTATATATATTGAATTTATATATATAAACTTCTTGAACATTTGAATGTACGTTTTACCTTCCTTCTTTCCATGTCTTCTGTATTGGTGTAAATTTTTTATAATCATATATATGAATTTAATTTAGAATTAAAGGAAAAAACTTCAAATAAGTATTATATTTATATTTTAAATTTATCTAGTAAATATTTTAGATATTCTGAATTTTATTTTACTAAATTTTTATATAACACAGTTAAGGGTAAATTGGATTGTTAAATGTAACAATAATTATACAATATTATAAAATTACCCTAGAAATTTTCCTAATTTAATTTTATTATTGGTATTCGATAAAAATAATATTTAGTCCGAAATTATAATATTTTTAGGCCACATGGGTAGGAATACGTCATTTATTATATTTTATTTAATGATAATTGAAAATATCATACTTCAAACATTAATAAGTAAATGATTATTAATATATTTCTTTAGAGAAGATATATTCAACCATAAATTTTCATTTTTAATATAATTAATTTTTATTCAGTGTGATAATTTATTTTTCATTTTTATAGAATACATATTTTAATTTATGTATTCCATATTGTTGATGTTGTAATTGATTAGTTAATGGAAATATCAAATAAATGATACCAAAAATATTAAAATGAAAACAATTGAACATAATTAACGACATCAAAGAATATTTTATAAAACATTAACATATTATTGAAAAAATTTATGTATTTTCTGGATGTTGTCATGTTATTATGATAATTATTTGATAGAAAATTAATAAATAGTATGAAAATTGACATAAATCATACTTTAAAATAAATAATAATTTATTAAATGATATAAAATTCATATGAATATATAATTGTTAAAAATAAATATAATAATATTTAATATGTCACACATGATCAATTAGGGGTTCTTTTTTCATTTTATTGTAACTCTAATAACCTTAAAGGGTATAAATTGATGTTATCCTGGTAAAGGTTAATGAGTTTGATTATGGGTTACAGGTAAAAGACAAGGTTGATATTATTAACTTAAAATATATAAAAAATATTTTCATAGGTGATTTATAACCATTGTAATCATTTAATATTACAAATAAATGAATATATATATATTTTGAATAGAAAATCATTTTATATTAATTTAATATAGTAAGAGATTCCTAAATTTTCCCACACCTCAATTATAGAAGGAACCTCATACTTCATTTCTTCCAATTAGATTGAAAAATAAATCTCGACTATAATGTTATAATTTCTATTATAAACTTCCATATTAAAATTATTTATATCCTTTTATTCTCATAAGATGAACAATACTCTCCCTGTGTGGATATCTATAGTTTGGTTATCAATGAATACGTAATTTATTTACCAACTCATTCAGAATTGATTCTTCGTATACACACTATTCATGTATTGATTCCTCTGAAACTTAATAAATCATCTATAACCTATATTCTTAGATTTTATTATTATTGTCTACTAACCATATTCCACCTTTTAATGATCATATGAAGAATGAAAGTACCACACATCTGTACATATGGCGTATCATCAAAACACCGTGGTGTAATCTTTTTTTATCACTACATTAATATAATCGGTATAAAGATATATATAATAGATTAAAATATTGTATTTGACATAATATTTATTATTTATTATT
The DNA here is from genome assembly GCA_963277665.1 of Viscum album. Taxonomy (NCBI): domain Eukaryota; kingdom Viridiplantae; phylum Streptophyta; class Magnoliopsida; order Santalales; family Viscaceae; genus Viscum; species Viscum album. The sequence goes on from OY728161.1 coordinate 1,839,918,770, forward strand.
AATATACAATCTAATTCTTCACCAATTTAGGATTTAGAGAATGATATCGTATTTCGTGCTTACGTACGACATACCATCTCCACGACGTGATGAGATTCATATTAAAGAATAACCATTTCATAAATGATAATAAAAAATTATATTAATAAAAAATTATTTAATATATAAAGTATTAATACTAATTAATATATATATATACATATATATATTTCAGTTACATTTATTTAGTACAATAAGAAAACATAAATTGCGTTTAAACGAACATATGTCTAAACGTCTCCATTAAGGGTGTATTACATTTTCTAAATCAATATTATATATATATATATACACATTTAATATGAGATATAAATCATGTTTTATATTTTTTAATATTTATACCATTATCTATGTCTATGATCATGAATAAAAAAGGTAAAAAATGTACGATAAAGAAAATGGTTATTACGGGAAATGATGCTTTGATATAGAATTATTAATAAACGAGTAATATAAAGTCATAAATGAAACATATATGATATAATAAATATTATTGTGATTATTTTATAATTTAATAATATGTATAAAACCACTCTAATAGTGTTTTGAAAAATAATATAAGGAATCAAAACTAATGTATGTGGTTTTTTTAACTCACCTTTATTTTTATGGGAAACAAGCCTCCCACACTACTTATTTCTTATATAATTGGTATATAATACCTACAGATTTCTTTTATGATTCATAAAACGAATATTATCTTATTTTTAGGTCCATATGATTTCATTTCATCCATTATGAACATGATTCTATAGATTATAAGATTTTTATAATTAATTTTATAATCTCATTATTTATTGAGATTGTTTACAAATAAATATTTACTAGGGTATATTTATCATCGATGTCTATTTTTTAAAAATATTATATAATATTTTTAATATTATTCTTAAAGTGGTTAAATTAATTTTTACTCATGTATTAATTTTTATCAAACGTCTTGATGTGAATCTTTTCTCATTTTCATAATCACAAAGAATCTACAAATTTTCTGGAAAAAGTAAAAAATGGATGATCTTTTACTTCTAGGTAATAATCATATATTTTTTATCTCATGAGAGCTTATTGTATTGAATATTTAGTTACATGATTACAATATTATTTTAAAATAACGAAAAATTATTCTAATGTTTTATTGCATATCAAGAAAATAAAATGTTTTCAAAATAGAAAAGATATTATCCTCCAGATTTGAATTGAAGTGTTATCTGAAAATAATTCTCCATCTAAGAAGACATGTATTATGTTAATTATGTTTTAATATGTATATTACATAATTTTTAAATTTTTACTATTTATATAGATGGTTATTCTAAGGATGGAATAGAATTCACAAATCTAATTTCTTTTCCCCGAGATATATTAGGATTTCATATTTTTTATGAAACCCATTTAATTTAATCGGTTATGATATGAAAAATATTAATGTTCACATGGAACACATTGGTATGATGTAAAGACCTGAAAATTACATGTAACTTTTTTTAATTAAATGGGATTTGTACGAGTCTGCGAAAATTGACGGTGCATGATTCTGAGGCCTGGAGTTCCTAAAGTGAATTTTTGAAACTTTATTCAGGTACGTTCAGTAAACATGCAAGTGGGTTTTTATAACATTTGAACCGGTACTAAGAATTGAAATATGAGGGCACTGTTGAACTCATAGCACTAGTATTCGATTAAGGGCTCCTTTACCTCGACCGCAGTAGGTCGAGGGTGAAAGATAGAGTTTGGGTTTATCATGGAAATATAAAAAAATAATCTTTTATTTTATTTTTATTTTTGTTGAAACCTCCCATGAGGATGTTTTAAAGGTGGGGACCCCCTAAACTAAAACCTCACACAAGGGTAATGGTGGTGGGGACCACCTGAGACTAAAACCCCCTTCAACTCCTCTCTTAATGGGAGAAAACCCTTGAACTCCCCTCTTAATAGAACAAACCCCTTGAACCCCTTCATTAATGTAGAGTTAACCCATGGACTTACTCCCATTAATTAACTATTCCTTGTCATTTTATTAATTTTTCCAACTTTTTTTATGCCATAAATATAAAATTGGACAAACAGTTTTTATTTTGGTAGGATTTTCTTTTGAGAGGATTTGTTGTAAATGATAGAATCTTGGGGAGAAATTTGGATAAACCTTCTCCAACAAAGAACTCTTCCCCTTCGAGAAATAATTCTCTAATGAAGAACACCATCGAAGGATCTCCAATGAAGAACAAACCGATGATTGGGGAAAATGCCGACATCATCGAATTCACCCCTTCCAACGTCATCAAGCTATCAAGGTAGGGGTGTGTTTTAATTTTATCAATGTTAATTTTCCTCTCACATTGAATCATACCCTTTGAGTCGCTTGCTACCGCTCTAACGTGGAGGGTGCGGCCAAACAAACATGGCCCGACCCCTCTATCGTTCTTCTGGAATGGTTTGTTCTTCATGATTGAAAAAGGATGCTTTGTGACATAGAGACGAATGAGAACAACAGCCGAAACCACCATCGGCCACGAAGAAGGTGAAAAACGGAGGGCGACCAGTCAAGCTGGCTGCCGACGAAGGAACGGCGCGCGATCGCACCACCCCGTGGTTGTGGCGGACCACCGGCCCGCGACCGGTCATGCCACCCTGCGACCTCGCTAACCCGGGTCCTGCCGCACCGCCCTATGGCCTTGCTGACCTGCAGCCTGTTGTGCCGCCCTGTGGCCACTCGTGGCCCCCACGACCCCCTCATGGCCTCTGCGTCTCTCGTATTCTTTGCGCCGCCCAACGTAGGCCAGACCTCACAGTGAAGTCTAAGCCGCCCCATGCCGGTCGGGCTGCCCAGCGCCGGTCGGGCCTGACCCAGCAGGTCAGGATGGGTTAACCCAAACTGGGTCGGTCCGACTGGGTCCGAGCGGACCCGGACACACTTCGAACCATTACGCTCTTTTGGTCATATCTTTGGCACCAGACATCTATTTGACAAACCATCTGCAGCTCCAGAAACCATAAAGTGAGAAGGCGCCATTAGTATACCCCAATATAGATTTGGATAAATACGGGGAATGGTTGGGGTAGATCGAGCACTAATCCAACTGGTCCCTTAGAACTAAAAGATTAATAACATAGAGATTGTGTGTCTGATTGATGCACCGTCTATTGTGTTGAGACCCCTATGATGAAGCAGTTTATTGGGATACTTTTTCATGGGACTTAGAGGAAGTTGGAGTATCGACCAGTGGCTTGAGGAGTGGACCCTTATGGAGAAGAGAAATCCTATTACAGGAACCCAGTAGTAGATTGTGACATGAAGAATGAATAATGATCTTATGTTAGTCAGTACTGGGAAATCATGTTTGGGTCAGCACCTAGTGATCCTGTGTGGGTCAGCACTGAGCGATCCTGTGTGGGTCAACAGCTAGCGGTTCTGTGTGGGTCAGCACCGAGTGATCATGTGTGGGTCTGCACCGAGCGATCCTGTGTGGGTCAGAAGCTGAACCTATTAACATAGTAAGATGATTCATTAGTGTCATATAATCACCTATACTAATGTACCTAATATATACGAGGTGTGATCGGAGTCCATACCTGTTTGGTACTTACTTTTATGGTAAAACCTCGGTGGTATTCATTTGTGTGGCACACTTGTGTGGTACTTACCTTCATGGCATTACTTCCTTTATGGAATAGTTGAGATTTGGGTTTTGAGTTGGACTATGTTTTTTCCTAATGATTGAGATGGGTATACATGATAACTTAGGTATATGTAGAGGTATATACCTAAGTAGGGCTATCAGTTGATTTCATGCATTGTAGTTTATCCTTGGTGCATTTTGTGAGACCTTGAAGATCTTGGGGTCCCTTCGAGGTATCGTTATACTCACCTCTGCACAGGTTATGCCCGGGCGTTGTTGTGTTTGGCGATGACGATTGAAAATGCTAACCGAGGCTGAGGGTAGTAGGGCTAGACGGGGCCTGGAGGTAGACCATACGACGTGATGGTACATAAAGGATATGTGCAGACGTGGAGTGATGAAGAGTAGATCTTTACCCACCCTTCATGTAGGTACCTTGGATGACAACCCAGTAGATACCAATATTTTTCTTCACTTCTATTTTATTTCTGTTTTACATGTAACATTACTGTTGGGGTTGTACTCCAGCCCGTTTTTACTTTCATCACTCTTTTTTCTATACAGTTGATTTGTGTTTCTATATTTTTGTGTTCTTGGTTGTGTGTGTTTACAAGTTATCAAGGAAATGCCTTCCCAGTTATTGGGAATATTATTTTTGGTTCTTGTCGCCAGCACCCAGCCTATGGATGTTGGGAATGGGATAGTGACGACATGAGCTCTGGGGGATGGGTTGGCACAATTTGTTATTAGAAGAGTCAGTTCTAACATAGAACATCAGACTCTAATATTTTTAATGGAAATAGTGTTATGTGTATTGATTGTGGTTATCAGTTTAGGGAATCCAGTGTTGGTGCGATGACTGATGTATCCATATACCAGAACCCTGACTTCTGATTTCCGACTCAGTGCACGAAAACACTTATTGAATTTTTGTTTTGAAGAGTTTTCATTATGATCTATTTGAGTCAGCTCAACTGCTATAACTTATTGACCATGGCACACCAATTTCTTTTTAGGATGCCTCCACACAAACATCTAGATAGGGTTATGAATATATTACGCACTAATAGCCTATCGAGCGACAAGGCCTCGTTGCAGGGCCCTTTTTCAGTAGAGGCACCTATGGTACCATTTCCCCAGTTGGGCCACTGATTCCACGAGCCCCATCACCAGAGGGTCCATGCGACTTGAGCATGTTTCATGACTTCCATTGCTAGTGGCTACACAGGTTCAAGGGAGAGATGGACCCACATGCAGCTGAGTATTGGCTGGAGGCTGTGGTGAGAGTATTTCAACTGGTAGAGACACCAGTAGATCTCATGGTGATCCTTGCTGCCAGCCTTCTATGGGCAGAAATAAGAAGATGGTGGATCTTGATACTCCAGGATCACAACATGGTGAAACTTATCTGGGTAAATTTCTAGAGCCTATTTTGGGTAGAGTTGGTCCCAGAAACTCTTCGCGCAGTGTGCGTACAAGAGCTTCTTCATCTACAATAGAAAAACAAGACAGTTGCTCAGTACTTAGCGAGGCTCACTGACCTCTCACTATACTCCACAGATATTGTGTGGGACAAATTATTTAGGGTTCTGACTTTCGATCAAGGGATCAAGCAAGAGATCAGTGATTTGATGATTTCTCTTAGCATCACGATGCAGGAGGGGTGTTAGAGAGGTCCCTCTTAGTGGAGAGTTTCCTCGCTGAACAGTCATAGCAGTGAGACCCACCACCGATCGTCAGATAGAGGAGTCTTCTGCAGCTTTCAGTAGACAGATGTCATAGAGGTCCAAGAGGACAAGACCTATAGGTGGACAACCGCAGGATTCAGGGTTGATAGTTCAGGGCACCCGAGGATGAGCCAGCCATGCCGGGAGAGGGTAGTGTTACGCATGTGGCGGGCAGGGTCACATGGCTCATGACTATTCGACTCGTCGTAAGGTTGATCTGCAATATGTCAATTTACCACCCATGGAAAGATAGAGATTCGACCGAGGTTGTCCACATGGAGCTAGAAAACATGGTAGAGGAGCTGTTCATGCAGCTGGTGGTGGGAGACGATTTGAGATGTTACCACCAACACCGCCAGGTGGTCCACCCCGACCACAAAGAGCAAGAGGTCAGGGGTGAGCTCATCTCTAGGTTGCTGAGTCCTAAAATCGTGACGCTCTATAGATAATATGAGTTTCGATTTATTTCTATTGTACATTAGCTGTAGTATTTATAGACACAACTGCCAGTCATTCCACTTTTTCCACCACCGTCATTCGGAACTCAGAGATTCCGACATAGTTTTTGGCTCGATCCTTATGACTAGAGACTCTTATGGGGGCAGATTCTACAATTAAACACTGGTACCGACTGTGTGAGCTTACTCTAAGTGGTGAGATATTCTACTGGGATCTCCTAGTAGCTGCATCGAGGCAATATGAGGTCATCTTGGGTATTGACTGGTTATATATAGTCCTTGCTTAGATTAACTATATTAGGAATAAAGTGTGATATGTCTACATAGATGGGACTGGGTTTACCTTACTCGGAGATAACGGAGCCTTTTCAGCACAACATGGACTTATATATAGGAGAGAGAAGCCAATCAATCATACTTTGGCTACCCTTACCCTCGGAGAAGTTGCTGTGGAATGTCCGAGTTATCCTGTAGTGGTGGACCAGTACACATATGTCTTCCTTGATGACGTTCTGAGTCTTCCTCCTTGTAGAGAGGTGGACTTTTACATTGACTAGTACCCCGTGAAAACACCGATATCTACACTTGCATATCATATGGCTTTAGAAGAGCTTCGTGATCTTCGGGTACAGGTAGAGGACTTGAATGGGAAGGGATTCATACGACCTAGTGTTTCTCCTTGGGCAGCCCTGATTTTGTTCACCAAGAAGACAGATGGAATTTTGAGGCTTTCTGTTGACTATCATCACCTGAACCAGGTGACCGTGAAGAAAAAGTACCCATCTCTGAGGATTGATGACCTCTTTGATCAGCTGAAGGGAGCACGATGGTTCTAGAAGACAGACCTCAGATCAGGCTATCACATGCTCATAGCATGAGATAAGGATGTGTATAGAAAGTCTTTCAGATGTTGGTATGATCATTACAGGTTCTTTTTTATTCCATTAGGTGTGAACAATGCTCTAACAGGGTTCATGGGACTCATGAACAGGATCTTTCAGCCATACCTGGGCTGCTCTATAGTAGTCTTCATCAATGACATTCTAATCTACTCGACTACTAAGGAGGAGCATTCCTATCATTTGCAAGTAGAACTAGAGACACACAGAAAGAACCATCTCTATGGTATGATCTTGATGTTACAGTTCTAAATCCTAGAGGTTCGCATTCTGGGACATGTCATATCGGAGGCTAGAGTTGCAGTAGATCCTGTGAAGATTGAGGCAGTACATGATTGGGTTCCACCCAGGAGTGTGACAGAGATACAGAGTTTCTTGGTTTTGGCAGGATACTACTAGAGATTTGTGCCAGATTTCACCATATTTGTGGCACCACTTTCAATGATGATGAAGAAGGGGAAACCCTTCATGTGGCTGTAGATATTCCAATAGTGTTTTCAGAAGCTGAGGAAGAAGCTGAATAGTACCCCCATATTGATGCTAATAGAGGATGGTGTTGGGTATGTAGTATACTGTGATGCATCAGGGACCAGACTCGGACGATTTCTGATGCAAGAGCGAGTAGTTATCGCTTATGGTTTTCTATAGAAGAGACAACAAGAGAAGAACTTCACTACCCATGAACTGGAGTAAATAGTAGTGGTCTACGCCGTGATGATTTTGCAACATTACTTGATGGGAGAGCGTTTTACGGTGTACTCTCATCACAAGAGTCTTAGGAATATCTTCTCTCACAATGACCTAATGCTGAGACAACGACGTTGGCTTGATTTTTTCCAGGACTATGACTTCGAGATAGTATATACTCCTGGGAAGGGGAACATTGTAGCAGATTCCCTCAATAAGAGGTTAGGTATACAGCTGCTATGCGAGGCGATGGAGCAGCTAGCCACTTTGTATATATCCTTTGTGGATCTGGATGGAGCAGCTTTTCTTCAGTCTCTTGTAGTCACTTCCCCTCTTCTTTATTGATTCAGGGAGGTGCAGTGTGGGGATGCTGACTACGAGGCTCGATGTGCTCAGATTTCCATATGACGGGCACCTGATAGATTTAATAAAGGCGAGGAGCACATCATACTCTTCAGAGTACGTACCATGGTACCATTGTCACTTTAGGAGTAAGTGATGAGGGAGTTCCACACGTCCCCTCTATTGGTACATCCAGCAGTGGAGAAGATGTACTAGGATCTCTGAAGACAGCACTGGTGGCTGGGAATGAAGAAAGCAGGTGTAGAGTCTGTCTCTCAGTGCCTCAGTAGACAGTAAGTGAAGGCCGAGAATCAGGTACTAGCAGGCTTGGTTCAGTCATTGGAGGTCCCAGAGTGGATGTGGGATGGGATATCCATGGATTTAGTTATAGGACTTCCACGTAAATCCAGGGGTCATGACTCGATTTGGGTGATTGTCAACCGACTCACCAAGTCGGTCCACTTCATATCAATTAGAGGCCAAGGATTAGTAGATAGCTTTGGACTCCTCTATGTGTTGGAGATTGTGCAGTTAAATGGAGAACCCTTGACGATTGTCTCCAATCGTGGAGCATGTTTTACTTCCAGGATAAGTAAGAGGTTGTAGGAGGCTTTCGGGAAGCAGCTGTATTTGAGCACCACCTTCCATCTTCATAAGGATGGCCAAATAGAGCAGACCCTTCAGACCCTTGAGGATATGATGGTTGCTTGCGTCCATGACTTTGGTCATAGCGAGGAAGATCTCTTTCCTTTGGTGGAGTTTGAATAAAACAACAAATATTACTCCACCATTGGGATGACACCTTTTGAGGCGTTGTACGGGTGACCTTGCAGATCACCGTTGTGCTGGACTGACCCATGAGAGTCAGCACTAGTGGGACCATAGATTATTCAGGATACCACAGAGAAGGTGAAGATCATCCAAGAGTGAATGAAGACTGCACAGAGGAGGAAGAATTCTTATACTTCTAATAGACGGTGACCTCTGGAGTTCTAGGATGTCGACCACATCTTTCTACCGGTCTCACCTCGATGAGGTTTACAGAGATTTGGCCAAGGTGGAAAGTTATCTCCGAGGATCATTGGATCCTTTCAGTTCCTCCACAGAGTTGGAGAGGTGGCTTTCTGGTTAACCCTTCCACCATATTTGCATTGGGTGCATGACGTCTTTCACGTAACCAAGTTCAAGAGATACCTTCATGACCCTTCTCATATCATCAACCATGGTGAGCTAGATGTTGACGATGGGATGAATTATACGGAGGTTCCAATAGAGATTGAGGATCGACAGAAGCATGACCTTCTTGGGTGATTGATACCTATGGTGTGTGTTCGTTGGAATCACAAGAACCTCCAAGACTGCACATGGGAGTGGGAGACTTAGATTCATGTTCAGTACACCAACTTATTTTCCTTTTTTTGAGTTTTGGATTATATGGATGTAAATCACTAAAGTGGGGAGAATGTAAAGACCCAGAAATTACATGTAATATTTTTTTAATTAAATGGGAATTTTATGAGTCCCCAAAAATTAATGGCGCATGATTTCAGGGCCCGATGTCCTCGGGGTGAATTTCTAATCTTTTATTTTGGTACATTCAGTAAACGTGTGAATGGGTTTTTCTAACTTTTGAACTAGTGCTCAGAATTGAAATCTGAGGTCACCGTTGAACTCGTAGTGCCAATATTCTCTTAAGGGGACCCTCACCTCAACCGCAGTAGGTTGAGGATGAAAGATAAAATTTAGGTTTTTTTGTGGAAATGGAAATAAAATAAAATGAACATTTATTTTATTTTTCTTTTAGTGGAAAACTCCAATGTGGATGGTTTAAAGGTGGGAACCACTTGAACTAAATCTTCCCACGTGGGTTATGGTGGTGGGGACCACCCAAGACTAAAACCCCCATGAACTCCCATTTTAATAATAGAAATCCCTTGAACTCCCCTATTAATGGAAGAAACACCTTGAACCCCCTAATTAATGTAGATTTAACCCATGGACTTCCTCCCAGTAATTTACTATGCCTCGTTAATTGATTAGTGTTGCCATCATCTTTTGTGCCAATAATTTAAAATTGGACACACACTTTTTATTTTGGTTGGATTTTCTTTTTATAGGATTCGTTGGTAAAGATAAAATCTTGGTGAGAACTTTGGAAAAACATTCTCCAATGAAGAACTATTCTCCTTCAAAGAATATTTCTCCAATGAAGAACACCATCGCAGGATCTCCAATGATGAATGGATGGATGATCGAGGAAAACACCAATGTCACCGACTTCACCCCTTCCAACGTCATCACGAAATGAAGGTAAGGGTGTGTTTCAATTTGATCAATGTTAATTTTCCTCTCACATTCCCCCTTGATCCACTTTCTACCGCTCTAATGCGGAGGGTGAGGCCAAACAAACATGGCCTGACCCGTCCGCAGTTCTTCTTGAATGGTTTGTTCTTTACAATGGAAGAAGGTGCCTTTGTGCCACGACGACGAATGAGAACGGCAGAAATCACCACCGCCGGTCACGAAGAAGGTGAAAAATAGAGGGCGGTCGGTCAGGCCAGCTATTGGCAAAGGCATGACACATTACCGCATCGCCCAACAGCCATGGAGGACCGCCGCCCCGCGTCTAGCCATGCAGTCCCGCAGCCTAACCAACCTGCGGCCTGCCACGCTGCCCTGTGGACACCCGCAGACCCAGTCATGGCCTTTTCGGCTCTCGCGGACTCCACGCCACCCTGAACTGCCAGGCCGAGCTGCTCATCGTGCTCTAGATCACCCATCATTGGTCAGGCCGGGTCAGACCAGAGACAGACCCACTTCGGCCCATTACGCTCTTTTGGCCATAACTTTGGCACTAGACATCCATATGATGAATTTGTTTTTGGGCCGAAAACCATAGAGAAAGAGGGTACCTTTAGTATACCTCACTGGATATTTGGATAAAGTTTGGGAATAGTCGGGTTGGATCGAGCACGAATCCAACTGGGCCCTCGGGACTAAAAATCTAATAACATACAGACTGGGTGTCTGATTGGCACACCATCTATTGGGTTGATACCCCTATTATTATGCATTCATTTGAGATACTTTTTCATTGGACTTCATTGTTATTGGTGTATCGACCTGTGGCTTGAGGATCGGACCCTCCTCGAGACAAGCAATCCAAGTGTGGGATCTCTGTTGCTGGCTGTGATGTGAAGAATGAATAGTGATGTTGTGTGTATCGGTACCAAGAGAACATGTATGGGTCAGCACCTAGAGATCCTGTGTGGTTCAGCAATGAGTGATCCTATGTGGGTTGGTATCTAGAGATCCATTGAGGGTTAGTACCAAACGATCCTATGTATGCCAGCACTAAGTGATCATGTGTGGGTTAGCAGCAGAACCTCTTAACAGAGTAAGATGATTTAGTATTTACATCTAATCATCTTCAATACCGTACATATGATATACCATGGGCGAGATGAGTCTATAACTATGTGGTACTTTCCTTTGTGGTAATACCTTGGTGGTATTCTTCTGTGTAGCGTAAAAGTGTGGTACTTAGCTATGTGGTATTTATTCCTTTTTGGAACAATTGAGATTTAGGCATTGAATTGGACTCTATGTTTTCTTCATGATTGAGATGGGTATACTTGATAACATAGGTATATGTATGGGAAAATATCTATGTAAGGTTGTCAGTTGATTTCATGCATTGTGGTTTATCATTGGTGATTTTTGTGAGACCATGAGTGTCTTGAGGTCCCTACTGAGTATCGTTATACTCACCCCTGCATGGGCTATGACCGCACATTGTTTTGTTTGGTTTAGATGACAGACAACGCTGATCGAGGCTGAGGGTACTAGGGCTATACGGGGCCTAGAGGTGAACGATACGGTGTGACAATATGCTGAGGAGATGGGAAGACGTGGAGTGCTGAGGAGGCGATCGGTACCTACCCTTCCAATGGGAACCTCATAAGATGGCCCGTTAGATGCCTTTCTTTTTCATCAGTTGTATTGTATTTTAGTTGTACTTGTACCATTACTCTTGGGATTTTATTCCGACCCCTTTTTACTTTCAAAACACTTTTTTCTATACAATTTGTTTGTGTTCGTATATTTCTGTGTGCTTGGTTTCATGTGTTCACATGTTATTAAGGCAATGCCTTCCTAGTTATAAGGAATATGCCTTTTGGTGCTAGTCGCAAACCCCGGCCCTATTGAAGGCAGGCTTGGGGTTGTCACAGAACAGGCCCCGTGGGACGGGTCATGTCATATGATTTCATTATAATATGGGTGGGACCTATATCTACCTCTAATACATTAGGCAGTGATTTATATCTTATTATATAGACATAAATTACCTTGTCCTCCATGATGGTTATGGGAGTGAACAGTTATTTCCATGATGGTTATTAGAGTGACCCTTGAATACTACGATGGTATGGTTAGTAAAATAAAAATTATAAGAAGAAATTGGTAGCGATTCCTAGACTACAATGAAAATACATTAATATGAGTATGTGTATTCCACAATTCTAGATCCTATTCATATTTTATTACGTCCAAGATTATCTTATTTATTTAATTATGATTCACATCTTATGAAATTATATTATTTATGACCTGATTGATTTTTAGGATATTTGATATGATGTAAATATTCATAAATTTTAATTTTCATATTAACATAAAATTAAACTCATGACTATGCTTACATACATTACATTGTTTACCCTTACATTGAAATGGAGCCCAAAATTTTTTGTGTTTCCATTCCCAAGGGTAGTGAAGATATTTATTATGATTGATGTGTAATTGAGAGTATTAGTCTAGAATAACATAATGGGAGATAATATAGATCACATATATACCACATCTTTGGATTTTACATTTCGAAAGGTACTATACTAATATAGGGTTTGGGCGTATGTCTGTTTAATGCATTGAGTATTTCGTAAAAGTGAAGTAATGTCTCTGTATGAAAAGAGAGGATCATTATATTTGGTATTAGCAAAAATTATTAGTTATCCATTTGAAAATAGGATGAGAAAACCATAGTGGGAATCCTAATGACATGTATAAAGATATGACTATAATGAAAAGTATAGTAACTATCCTCGAATTTTGGTAAAGGATAGAGTGAGTGGTTTCCTAGAAATACATTGTCATCTCGATACTACATGTGAATTCATCTCAAGAACAGATGTATGTAGGTCAGTTAATATAACTAGGTGTGTTGTGTCTCACACGATCGTATCCTAGTATATGAGAATAGACCTTACTTCACACATTGTTTGACACTACTGGATGATATTCATTAGGAAATCACAAACTCATCATGATACATTATGAACAATTTAAACATATGTTATTTATGAGTTACTTAGGATGAACCTAATTTTATATAGATTAATGAAAATTACAATATTTATAAATCTTATAATAGGATAACTATGATTATGTTGATCCAAATTATGATAAATATTTCTTACTAATTTTTTTTGGTTTTAGTTAATGGATGGAACCCAATAGAACCACATTAATTGTAATTGTGATTGAAAATGTGTCAATTGTACTAATGAGAAACTAATGGATATGAGAGATGGAATAAAAATTATCATTACTTTTCACACCCGACATTCTTAAGATATGAATTATGATGGACATAAAAATAAAAAAACGGAGGGAGAAAATACTTTTGGGTCTATCAAAATGATACTTCCACCTTCTTTCCCTGGGTCTTATAATCCAATTGATGCTGAAAAATGGATCAGTACAACCTAAAAGTTATTATCTATTATCAAGGGTGAAAAACATGAGAAATTCATTTTGAATATTAATAGTTATATGGAGAAGAAACATAGTGGTGGACATAAATAAATAATAATAGGTTGCAAAATATGGTTGAATCCATGGATTGGGATGTGTTGATTTGATTATTTTTCAATAAGTACAGTCCTCATATTCTATGTATTGATATTAAAAAGTAGTTTCTCATGTTAGAGTAAAGGGATAAGAAATCTACTGGTAACAATGAAATCAATTTCTAAATACTTGTGAGGTACGCTTATATAATTATCATCCACCCTAAAATTAATGTAATTAGGATATTCATTGTCTTAATATCAATTCACTGAAGAGTTTTATCCATTGAGAGACAATGGTTGGTACAAAGAAATTGTGTACTATAAAATAATGTTCTATATGGAGGATGGAGTCACAAACCACTCTCAGGTTTTTCAAAAGAAGTGGAAGATTTATATTAAAGGGAAATATAAAATCCATTATTTGAAATATAGAATCACTCCTTTATATGATATTTATATTTATAAGTAGGAGAGAAATTATCATAACATGTCTATTATATTTTATATGTGTGGAAAAGAATGTCTTCATGATCTTTAGTGTTAACGTGATGGGAATAACAAATCTAACAAAGGGAATTAGGAGAATTGTAGACAAATTGAACCTCCAACCTAACAATGATATAAGTTCAAGGGGAATGAGAATTATTCTAACAAGGTCCCTAATCCATGGGTTTTTTTTGATGATGATCGAAATCATCTACCTGTTGAGAATAAAGGAAAAGGAAAATATCATGTGATGAGTACTGGAAATGTGGATTACAACAAAATGTATTGGAATGATTGAGTATTTATATAGTGGAATTCAATAATAATGTTGTTGAAATATTTTTATGTTACTATGAAATAATGATGAATCTATGTATTTTCACACAATAGTTCTTCTATAATTATTTATAAGCATATGTTGAAAGGTACTGGTAACCATGAAAATTGGTTGAGGTAATAAGGTTATATTTTTGGAATGAAATGATTTAGGGAAGGATAATCAGTTATATATACATGATGTTGAGGTAATAATATTTGGAGAAGGATATGTTGGATATGAATAAGTATATTGGATGGTAATGAAATATAAATAAATGGTTGACTATTTGTATGAAATTATATTATTCTACAATGGAAAATTTTTATAACATTATGTACTTATAGAACTTTTCCAATAAATTTGGGCCTAAGGAAACATAATTATTTTCAATATAGAAGTACAATAAATAAGGTTATTTCCATTTTTTCAAAGAATTCATGTAGAAGGTATTTAGATTATTTGAATGTGATAAACAACTTAAAACATAGGATATATGGGAGAGGAATTTGAATCTGATTTATTTCACTTCATTCAATAGTTTTGGATATCCATATTTTGGAATTATTATAGGCTTATACATTCATTGAAATTTTAGGTTATAATTCATAATAGGATTGAGATTAATGTAATATCTCACCATAGCTGGATTTATGCATAAACAATTATTTTTTCTATTTCTTTATAACAATGATAGATAGAAGGAAATATAATTTTACTTGTGATATACTAACATATCATAGATGAGAATATCAACATAATTTTAATTAATAAATGATTAATTTCGAATTAACCATGGAATGAAAAATTTTCAGACTATAGTTAAATCAAGTATGTATATCTTCTCCAGAAAAAAATCAGTAGTAGGAAATGAATCTTTATGTAAAAGGATTTGCAGCGATAATAATTTTTTATAATATCAATAAACGTTTGAATCCACTTTGAGAAAATTATTTTTGATTGTTAACATTAACTTTTCCATGTTATTTATCATTCACCGTCATAAATTAATGGTTAAATTTCTCTTTTAGGTCAATGTTTTCACATGAACCCTTTGTTCTACTAGGTGGAAAAAAATTTATTTTTAATATGGGTAACCATTATGTTTTTATCATTTATTTATATGAAGTGTTGGTATTTTTTATTGTATATATTTTTATGAAAGAAAATTTTATGTAATAATCCTTTGATAACATGGACTAATTTTGAAGGAGAAATTTATTTCAAGTGGGTAGAATACAACACCATGTGATTTTGTTAATTTAGTTTGAATTAATTTAATCTATTTCATATTTTAAATTAAAAATTCAATAAATATAGATTTTTTAAATTATAAGAAATGAATATTTTTTAATCATCTCAAAAATAAAATAATTTTATTATGTTGCTATACAAAATATCAACTTGGTATATGTTACACGCAACATCGTGTTTCCACAAAACATCATTTTATTATTATAATTAATTTAATAACATATTCACAACCTATTCATTAAACATAGTTGTATGAATATTAATAAATAAATTTGAAATATTATTTTTAATGGATATATATAAATTAAAAAATTTATAATGAAAAAATAATTTTTTTGGTAATGTATTTATATGTTTTTAAATACCATTTTCTCAAATGAACTACTTTCCATGACCATATATTGTGATCAAAAAAATTTATTATTGAAACCAATAGAAATTAAATTTTATAAAATAACATACATTTTAGAATTTTGAATGTAAAAATTAACTTATAGTGATTTTTTTTTGTATTTTTATGAGATGTTTCATTTTTTGATAAATATGAAAAAATACTACATTATAGATAAGTAAAATATTTATCATTTAAATATTTATTATAATTTAAATTTATTTTTAGATTAATAATAGATCACTTATAAACTTATTAATGCAATTTAGGTCATCGTAATCATTTATAAATTGAAATTATATATAAAACATATTGATGTTTTGGACGTTCTTTTTACCTTTATTCTCAACACATCTTTGATATTGATGTAAAACATAATTTTTCAACTTATTTTAGCTATATATTGAAAAAATGTACCTGGATGGTGGTTATATATGCGATATTTAGAGTTTAATGTGATCAAATTAATATTTTCATAGTTTATAACGGAAACATTAGTAAATGTTTATTTACCACGGCTAAGGGTGAATTTTATAAATAATGGAAAAAATAATATTATAATATTTCACAATTACCCTAAAACATGTCCCAATTTCAATGGAATTATTTTCAAAAATAATAAACCGTATACTAAAATTTTAACATTTTTCATCTACTTATGTGAGAATGTGACATTTATAATATTTTATTTAAACATAAGAGAAATATTCCATACTCATAATACTAATATGCATATCATTATTAAAATATGGATATATAGATGATATAGTGGACTATAAATAGTAATTATAAACATAATAAATTTATCTTCATCTTCATAATTCTTTATAATTTTTTAGAATAAATAATTTAATTAATGGCTTGTAAATTAATGATGCAATAATTGATTAATTAATTGACATATCAGATATATGATATGAAAAATATTGAATTAAATATAATTTAACGTAATAAAATACATATTATAATTTTATAGATAACTTTGACATATTTGTGAGATATTATAAGTGTTTTTCCAATGTTATAATGTTAATGTGATATTTTGTAAAGGGAAAATAATGAATAGTATAAAATTGATAACAATGATATATTAAAATAAATAATATTTTATTAAATGATTTAATTATTTTAAAAATATTAAATTCATCCAAATAACAATTATATGGTTTAATATGTCATAAATGATCTATTTGGAGTTCTTTTAGAAATTTATTACAACAATAATCATCTTAATGTATAAAAACCCATGCAATCATGGGAAAAAAATAGAGGGGATAACAAGATGATAAATCCAAATTATACGTTTAATATTATAACATAAAAATGTATAAATATTATATCATTGTATTAACTAGAACTATCTTAATTTTATCATTAGTATAACTCAATTTAGAGCTATTTGAAATAAAAAATCAATATTTATTAATTTAATATTTTATGAGTTTCCAGAAGTGTCGATCAACTTAATTATTAAAGGTAAACTCATCCCTCTATTATCCATATAAGCATGATCCTTAATGATTGAAAATACACTACCCATTTTAGTTATTCATCCAATGAAAAATGAATTTACTATGTGTCTATATGTAAGGTTTACCATCTCAATGTCGTGGTGTAATATGTTTTTCTTCACTACATTATTCAATCTAGTATAGAATTAGATATAATGGGTAAAAATAATTAATATGACATTAAAATGATTCTTTATATTAATATAACATCAAATTTCTCACCATTTTTCCATTAAGTAATTGACATCGTTTCACATTTGTATGTACAACCAATCGACTCCATGAGGTGATGAGATTAATCTTACTCACTTACCATTTCAACAATGATTATAAAGATTTATATAATGGATAAATATGAAATATACAATATAATTATTTTAATGGAAATATAAATATATATGTATTGATATATTTCATATACCATTTTCCATTCAGTAGAATTTGAAAACTGAAAAAATGTGCATGTATATGTAGGGATTATCATCTCCATGAATAGAGAATTAAATTTCATATGTATACGCTTCATATATAATTTTATAAATAAAATATATGATATATAAATCATGTTTTAGATTCTGGAAGTATGTAAATCATAATATATGTAATATGATCATGAATAACAAGTAAAAAAATGTACTATAAACCAAGGGGTTATTAATTTTAGCATTTATTTCTCATGTTTTTTTAATAAAAGGATGATATATAGTATTTAAATTAATTATATATTATTACATAAATATTATTATGATTTTTTATAAGTTAATATTATATTTGAAACCACTATATTAGATTTTCGGACAAGTACAGAGTAAATCAGCCCTATGGAAAAGGAATTGTGTCTCACCTTTTGCATTTGTGAGTCAATTTCTTCATACACTACATGTTTATTATACATGGTATATATAATTACCATGAATATATTTTATGAGTTTGGAAAATAGTATTTTTGAATTTTTATATCAATAAAATTTACTTTATTTCAAAGGGAATGTGATTCTATATATTATAAATTTGCATGGGTTAATCTCACAATCTCTTATTTTTTGATATCATTTATACATAAGTATTTTCAGGGGTATATCTTTCATCCATGTCCATGTTTAATAAAAATGTATTCCATAATATCTTAATATTCTAATAGAAAAGGTTAATATTATTTTTACCCTATAATTAATTTTAATTAAACTTTTTGAAAGTAATATTTTTTCATTTTCTTAATGAGATAAATGTAAAAATTTCAATAAAAATTATGAGACAAATGTTTTGTTACTAATATAGAAAAAAATATATTTTTACGCTGACATGAATATTAATTTTCTTGAATATTTTGTTACAATATTACTGATTTAATTTTATAGAAACTATTTTTTTAGAATTTCACCGAATTTCAAGAAATGAAAAAGTTTTCCAAATAGAAATGATATTTTCCCACGAATTGTTTTCATGATTTGACTAAAAATATTTTCCATATAAGATATCAATTTTTGTTATTACTTTTTTTTACTTTAATAAGATTAAATATTTCAATTCATATTAATTTTATTAGTGGTTATGTTTATAATGGAATATTATTCATGAAAATCAATTTTCTGGGTTATTTTATGAATGAATAATGTTTATTAAACCCATTAAATTCCATGGGTACTAATATATTAAATGATTTATGTTATTTTCAGAAAAAAATATGTTTTATTACATTAGGATATGGGTAGAATCATTATCTCCCTCCAATGAATTGGGTATTGATTTGTATCTCATGATATAAATATAAATTAACTTCTATTCCTTGATAGTTATGGTAGTGAATCATGACTACCAATATGGTTATGGGAGTGAAACATAACTACAAATATGTTATCGGAAGTGAAAACCTTCAACTAATATTGACTTGGTAATGATTCTTTGACTACAATGTAAATACTTTAATATGATTATGTTTATTCAACAATTCCATGTCTTATTGAAATGTCAATATTTCGAGGATTGTGTTAGATATTTTTGTATGATTCATTTATTTTGAACTGCTAATATTTATTTTATGACTAATGTTTTTAATCTTTCATATGTAGGGTATGAACATCTATTTCCATGTTTTTGTTATCATACCATTATAATCATGAATATTCATACATATATATTTTGTTTACCCTTATTGATATTTTGTGGTGTTCATTTTTTATGTTTCCCTTCCCCCATGTTATGAAGATATGTATTATTTTTTATGTGTATAAGACGTTTTCTAGTCAAAAAGAACCAATTGGGAGATAATGTTGATTACTTTTGTATAAGTGCTTGTGTATCATTGTTTCCAATGTCAATACACAGTCACTGTATTAAAAAAAAATTAGCGTAATTTATTAAGTATTATGAATTATTAATGTAGTATCCATGTATTCAAATTTAGGGTCTTTATACTTTTGTGCTCATGATAATGAAACAAATAAAATTTAAATATGATTGATATAATAGAAACTATTATAAAATAAAGTAAATCCTTACATATTTCATCCATATGATAATGAAATAATAAATAATTACATCAACACTTAATTAACTGGGGAAATATAAATGGGTGTCGAATAATAATTATTGTTAAATGATCATAAAATCACTGATGAAATAATTTTTATGAATTTATTAGGTAATATCCCCTAATAATCTTAATAAAATATAGAGTGTGTTGATATGGATGAAAAATTATATTACAAGATAAATATAATTTTCCATTTTAAAATACAATGAAATATATTTTTCTTTAGATAACAGTTATTTTTAAATTTAGAATTCATAAAAATTGGAATCAAATTACTTTGGATAACACTAAACCAATTTATAAGAATCCAGATTTTGAAAATGTATACAATATTCAGAAAATAAATACTTTTATAAAGTATTAAATTTGATATATATTTTCTCATCATTTTCTAAATAATGTCATTGTTAGCAGAAAAAACAAGAAGTTTAAATGTTTAATGGGGATTAATTTTATAAATAATGTAAAACACATACAATAAGACTTTATAAACTAATTTATCAAGAGATTGATACTTAAATAAAAAATAATGAATATGGAATTAGAGGAGAATTAATCATTAAAAAAAATTTATAGTGATTTTCTTTTACAAGAACCACCTCAAATAAATTATGAAAAATAAGGATATATTTATTACTAATATCTAATAAAAATCCCTTAAATATTGAATGAAGAAAAATATAATGGTGTTTTAAGATAGAAATATCATAAAACATTTGTAGATGTAAATTTATTCATAAAAATATATAATTTTTTGTTTAATTAGAAATAAAACAACTACCTTTACTATCATGAACTACTGAAGCACATTACCCTACAGTTTAATTTAAAAATCATCTTAATCACATATTTTATAACCTGATTAATATATATTACTTTTCTTTATCTATAACTAAAATTAATAATGGATAATATATTAGTCAGTTAATTATCTTCATCATCAAATATCAATAATAATGACACATTCAACAAAGATTTGTAATAGATCATTTGTCCTTGTTAATTCATAAAAAGTTTTATATTTCTTGATGATTCGGGGACGTGTAATAAAGTTTCTGAATTATTTTGGTATTCCCTAATTCAAATGATTGATGTATGGGTATTATTTTAGATAATGGAACCCATGATGATCATTTTTTTCACAATTCATATATAATAATGATTTATTTAATATTGATAATCATTTTTTGTGATAACCTTTTTGAATAATACTGATAAAATATAACAATACACAATATCAAATATTTCAATTTTAATTGTCTTGATACTTAGTCATAGGATAAAACTACAATGTGTATAAAACATCATTCATTTATGTGGTCGAATACACCAAAGAGACAAAGAAAATAATTTAATTAAATCTAGTAGTTATATAATTATTGTATAATTTATGATGTTTAAAAAGAGTGGAGATGATAAATAAATTAAAAATGATTTAAAAACATAGAATCAAGACTTAATACCCTTTATCAAAATGCTATCATTCAGAATTAATGATTTTGTCTTAAATAATAGAACCAGATACCATTAAATATATATGATGATGCAGATTGTGAGAAAATGGGGTGATATTAAATTGATACATGAGTGGTATGATGTTTTTGGGAGGTGTCGAAGATCGGTACTTTTATATGTAATTTTTATGTTGCATTTTCAAAATTAATCATTTCTTAAGGAGTAGTTATGAAATATTAAAATGGGATTCATATATAAAATAGGGACTAATAAATATTTAATATTATTTGGTCATAATATCTCGCATATAAAAAGTTTGAGATATGGATTTAATTTATTTTATTAATGTACAACATTGTCTAACCAGTTTCCGTCTTATACAATATTTAGAAATTGTTCCCAGTCTCATTTTTTTAGATAAAATTAAAAAGTTAAATTAAATATTTAATTAAATATTTATTATATTATACTATTTATAAATTTAATAAAATTAAATTTCAATTGATTGAATAATTTACTTTTAAATGAAAACATAGATTATAAAAAACAGTTTTTAAATGAAATTGAAATTTCAAACCATTTTTTCTAATACTATTTCAAATCCATTGAAAATTAAATGTGAATTAATATATTTTCTTAAAAATAAATAATTAATTTTAATTAATCATTCCAAATTAATAAACTTTGTTTATAATTAATAAGATACAAAATAAAAAAAATTGAAAACATTAATTTTTATCATTATAGTATTTTAATAACATCATATTAAAAATACAATTTATCATCAAAATGATTATTATTAACATTATAATGGAATTGAAATCCATATTTTAAATTAAAAAAAATAAAATCAATTTTTAATTATATAAAAATAATTTTAATATAGAGGAATATTTTTAAAATAATAAATACAAAAGTAATGATTTCATTTTTTAATTCTAAAATTAAAATATTTTATAATACAGAAATTATTTCTTTTATATACCAAATGATATTTTTTATCACAACCTTATAGATGAAGGTATTATTCCAAAAAATCATTAATATATAATGATCATATTTCATTCTATATATATATATATTTACCTAAATTATTAAACTCATTCAACCTATTCATTTACTTCTCTCTCCATAAGTATATTACATTTCAAATTATTTTCATTATTTGTTATCTTCTAATCAAACATATGATATTAAATAAAAACTACATGGCAATTTATTAAATGTTTGTCGGGTTTTTATGTACTTATGGTTTCATTCCTATTTTATTTTTCTTATAGACGGTTTATATTTCATTATCCTACTGTGTTAAAAATTAATTTGAATTATAATTTTTAATATCAACCAAATGTGTCCATCCCATTTTATTTCAGCGTTTTGTGTTGAATAAAATAGTTAAAAAATTAAAACATTATTGAAAAAACACTTCTCTAAATCCTGAGGTGGTACATTCTACACCTTTCGAAGAATTTCTCCATTGAATTTTCATTAATACGATGATTAAAATAGGGCATCTCTTCCTCATTAAATTTTTGGGTTCCTACATTTCTTCCAAAAAATTATTATTTCTATAGAGAATTAGAACTAAGTTGGTTATCATTCCATAAAATAGATTATATCTGTAGAGAAGTATAACTAAGGTAGTTATCAGTTTACTTTTCACAGTTATAAAATAACCCCAAATGGACTGAATAATCTATATAATTGTGTGACATTGATGTGGTCCCATTAGTTCACACATTCTATCCTCACTCTCACATGATTCAATTATAAAAAACACCCTATAAAATTTTTAATATGGTTCTATTGGAAGTATTTTATCCCAAAAATATTTACAATATATTGAACATGATCTCAATATATCTCATAGTGTTTGAATGTCCCATTAAAATTTATTATCAATTGAGGTATAAAATGTTATTATATAAACTAGTTTATATCAAATTATTATTGAATTAATGTATTAAATTATCATTTTATCCATGTATTTTAATCAAATAAAGTAGAATGTGGTACTCATTGTATTCATACCACTTTTGTTATGAATATTTTTTCATGTTGATTTGAATAAAAATACATTTGGATTCTAATGTAGTGTATATAAATGGAATGTCTATACACCCAAACCAAGATGAAATTATTTTCAATAAAAAGTATATGTATACTAATGATGAAATCCCTAATGATTACCTAACATTTTCATTGCTACATTTGTAATGGTTTAATCATCACCATCCATTTCAAACATTCATCTATTACATACTAGAATACCAAGCATCAATATAGATACTCTGAAATCCACTATTCATTTTTTCTAATCATAAATTATTCTTAAGATCACTATAAATCATTAGGAATAAATGATTTATAGAGAATTATTTTCAATGTGTCTCATCCAAATATTATTTATTCTATTTTTGAGTTTATCAAATAGATATTAATTTCATGAAACTTATAATTAAATAACTATAAATGATGAAATATAATCGATTCTAAACCTTATTTTGTTACTTCATTTCCAAAATATATTCTTATTGATCATTAAATATATTCGTTGTTGAGAAATCATATTGACGATATACTAGTTATATAACGTCATGACCTACTAGGGTATTCTTCGGTGTCAGAATATCATACCTCATTATCCCTATGATCTCCTGCAATAAGCTTGGGGCTCCAGACATGTGTAGTGAATTCATAATTTAAAATGGTTGGATTTATCCTAATCTACACTTACACATGAAACTGACCATCTCAATGAAATATTTTAAAGAAAAATAATAATATTAATTAACATCTAGATTGAACCATGAAGGCAATAATGTATATGAAATATGATAGAGATATATATAATGAAAAAAAGTGTAGATGAGAATAATACATTCCCAAATAGAAATGAATTCAAAACATGAATATAACTGGATAATGATATGAATTGTTAGAGCTTGCCACCACATCTCCTTTTGTGACCCATGATCATAGTCAGTTCATCGAATGCATTACTATGCTCTAACAATTTCACCACCAAACTACCATCCATTAACATAATACTAGACATTTTTGGGTGATGAGCATGATATTATGAGTATATAGACACCAAGTAGGACACCCCAAAATCAATAATGGGAGAAATATAAAGTTATATAAGATTTACACTCATCCCACAGAAATGGGGAAATCGAAACCACATATTTATATATGTATTCTCAAAAAGTAACCTAATAGTGATATAAGGGGGTCTCTATATGATAGCCTAGAATAGTTCATTAAGACTTCTTTCACCCCCAAAGATCATATATAATTCCTAACATGATTTTTATCCTCCCAAAAAAACATTATTTAGGGTTATTCAACCAAGGACTCTCTTACTCGTATGGTTTTCCATCCCACCTCTTGATCTTGGTGAAGGGGTTGCACCACTCCATAATTAGAAGACACATGCAATTCTCTAGGAGAGTACATATATTACATATGTAATGAGAACTGGGGATATAAGTTGTACTGCATCATGGGAGTAGTGAGCCATAATCACATCAATAATCCCACCATGATCACTTGCTTCATCAATAATAAATTAATGAAGATTCTACAAAAATAACCCATAATGTTAATCATATAATATAAAATATTTATGCTTATAATTATTTGAAAAAAACACGAGATAAGATATTTTAGGGTGAAAAATGAGTATCGAAGAAGGTGATACAATATGAAGATGTTACAGAGATAGTTCATGATGTGTATAAGGGTACACAATGTGTGTGACCCTGTATTTAAACTTTTACATGTTCACATATGGACATGCACTAGGAATATGTGTGACTTCACTATATATGTATTTTTTGCACAAAGTGTGTCTCATCCACCTGGGGCCTACACATGGTCTTTTAGCCTTGCCTGGGTACAACGGCTTTCTCCCATATACATGGTCATATACAGGTATCTTAATTATTTTTTATTACACGAACAATCCCATATTCATTACCATGTTGGTGAACATATACTTTGATATTATTCACTGATCCACCCTCACAGTGTCATGGAATATTTGGCGGTACCATATGACATGTGATATTTTTATTCACATGAAAACCTAACTACTACAGTGGTAGGTCTACCTGGAATGTGTTCCTCATTGCACACATTGTAAAGCTGCTTTTTTTATAAAAACATATGTATCATCATGATGATTCTAGATACTTCATTACCACCACCTATTATTCTTGTTGTACAAGCAAAATATACCTAAATCAAAGGATTGGTCATGGAGAAATTATGGTCGGCCTCCGATGAATGGAAATATAGAATTTAATCTCCCATCTTATTCAATGTAACTTCTTTTATTCCTCATATTTCTACTCCTTATCCAAATCCAGATATTCCTCACAAACATCCCTCATCGACCCTCAATAAATTTTAACATTTTTAATCTCTCTATTATTTTAACTTCTATGAGGAATCTAGTATTTTTATCTCACTCCAACCCACCATAGAAATAAGAAACCATTAACCCAATCACCATTAATTATGAATGTGATGAACAATGTGAAGATAATTACATAAATGTGGTTATCCCCTTTTGGCTAGTCAAATCATTGGAAATGATCAAAATACATTTAATAAAAGGGGTTAAGTATTAAACATAAATAAAAATAGACGAATAGGTATAAACATGAAAAATTATAATTGTTAAATTAACTTAATCTAGTATTGATTTTGATGATAAGTAATAATCTATTATTAACAAATAAATTAGGATAAAAATACACAAATAATTACCCCTTATAATATTTAAGAATGATCCTTGTTGAATAAAGAGTAATATTGTGTTAAAGAAGAAATTATACATTTCCCAACATCTCAATTAACCTTTATATACTTTCATATCATTATATTCTCTAATATGACAATAAATTATATTTACATTTACTATCAAATTCATCCAGGTTCATGTTTCTAACATAGTTAATATTCTGAATTAGGAATTTATATTGTATTAATTAGTTTGGGTTATTTAAAATGGAAAAAATAAATGAAATTATT
Source organism: Viscum album (assembly GCA_963277665.1). Taxonomy (NCBI): domain Eukaryota; kingdom Viridiplantae; phylum Streptophyta; class Magnoliopsida; order Santalales; family Viscaceae; genus Viscum; species Viscum album. The sequence continues at coordinate 1,839,945,383 of OY728161.1, forward strand.
TATTTTATTAAATAGTATTTCTAAAAATTCCCCAACTAGATGATTGATATTGACCAACTATAGGTGTCTCCTAGGATAGACCCAACATTTTGGAATCAACCATGGTTTCAAAAATCCCATTGATGATGCCAAAATATATGTACATCCATTAAACTGAAACAATGCATGAACTTGAATTAAAATATATTAATATTTATATTAATTTTGAGAACCATGACACACCCAAATAAAATACCAAATCTACTGATACATCATGTTGTATAAACATAAAAAATGAAAGGAAATATAAACCAAACCATTTTCATCACATTATTCACTCCTTCATAAATTTTTACCCTGAAAATAACATTCTACTCAATGAAGTTTGGGAAATTTTTCTAAATTTTAATATGATTCTTCAAGGATAACTCCCACAGAATCCCATTATTCCATATCACACAAACCAAGAAAATTCTCAATCTATGTAGGAACATCACCTTATAATCCTTCATCACAACTATATAGATTGTGAAGCTACCTCCATCATCAATATCTTGGTGACCCAAGTCAATAAAAATAACAGTATTGTGTACATACATCATCAATTATGACAATTTAATGATGTCATTCACACATTCCAACAACGTGTGAGGTTTAAGAGTAATGAAACAATGCCAAACACTGATATGATTTCGAACAAATCAATAAACCTATGGGTTAATCCATCTACCCATCTAACCTTATAAATTGATCATTTTTAGTTGAATCTTATGAATATATAGTCTCCATTATCAAACTTCATGGTATAATTCCATAAATCGACATAAGATTTATATCGGCAAGATGATGTCCATATGTGTTCATTGATCAGTTAAACCTTCACAGATATCACCTACACCATATCCGCCCTAACTAGATATGTATTTCCAAACATAGTTAATAATATGGGTAACCTAATAGGCCTCCTGTATAGGTTTATTAATGGGGACATGTTTATAGTTGACTTCTAGTTTTTATTATGAGAATACTATACAATTAGAAAGTGATCTTCTATGATACATCAAGAGTCTAACACATTGTACCGTAGCATGTCATCCAATACCTTGATAGTCTGGTCAGTCTACATATCAATCTAGGGGGTGGAACATTGAACTCATCCTCAACTATTTCCAAATGTACACATGCAATACTCTCCACAAAAATGAAATTAATTGAGGATCACATTCATGTAAAATTATTGAGGGTCCTTAGTGAAGTTAGAAAGCCTCCCACGTATAAAAAGGCTTTAGACACTCTACAATATTGTACACCTTGAGGTAAATTAATTATGTTGTCATCATTACATGGTATATAATAACATAGAAAAATCATATCCCCTCACACTTTTCGTGGTTTTGATCGAAAATTCTAGAAATATGTGATATACATTCTACTCTATAATCTCTTGAGAATGTGTAAAACCTTCTTAAAAATGGTTCTCAGCCTTCACCAGATGACATGTGAGATAAAAAGACATGATCTTAACTATACAACACCTCATTAATGTAAAAATCTACAAACTAAGGGTATTGTATTTTATTTCACAATATGGATGTACATCCAAATGGGATGTGTGAAACTCCCTCGTCATCTCCTCATGCAATACGACTTGAAGAACTATCCGTACTAGGAAAATCCTGACATACACCTCGCATTCAAAAAGTACTTCAATGGTATATCTTGTTGATATTTTGTCATGTTGAACCACACATTTGATATAAACCAACTTATAATCTATCACACATAGAATATTTGGAGGAGTCAAAACCATTAACTAAAAAAAATTCACATGTCTCCTCCTGCAGGGGTAGATATAATGATTCTATCTTCTCAGACACCAATGCATGAAAGAGATAATGTGACTTAAAACTATAGAAATATACCACCACATATACCCACACATGTGAATATATAGTATAGAATACTTTTTCCTATAGATTCTCCAAACAATGACATAGTCTCATGTTTAGATATATCTGATTGATGATATTTCTGAGACACTGGTGGTGTGATAAAATATTAAAATTCCCTCTAAGAGGATAATCCTTCCACATCATTAGTCAAAATACTATGGTTTCCAAATACAATAAATATGTCACATAGCTTTTTCTCTATGGTATCAATAGACTAAAACAATATTTCATAACTTCATACCTCTACATAAATACACAATTGAGCCAACCTAGAGAGGAATCCCAAGTCACTATTTTCTGAACGCTATATTTTAATTGTCTTGACATCAAAGCACATGTTAGTCTCAACCTCATGTCATACAATGATATTTGTAAAAGTATTTTCCATATATATATATATATTCCAAATCTATGTCAGGGTAGACAACATGGATATAATAATGAAATATTCTACCAAAAACCTGATGCATTACACTACCAGTATAAGAAAACTACATACATCAGATATTATCATGGAAGAATCCCTATAAAGAACCACATCAACCTTCCTATGGTCTATAACTAAACCATGACGAGGAATGATATGTTCATGAAGGTAAACCTCATGGATCTAAAACATGAACATTGAGATTTTACCATGAAGTTGGTCCTCATGTAGTAATTATGGGTACATTATTTGATTCATTGTATGATCCTCTTATATTATATAGTATATTAATATGTCATCTATGAATACAAAAAATATTAAAGAAATTTACTGATGGAAGATGTGTTTCATAAGATTCATATTCAAAGATGGGGAATTTTTCAACCCAAAACTTGTAACTATAAAATCGTAGTTTCCATAGTGAAATTAGAATTTTGTCCTTAGAATATCATCCTCAGTATCCCCAACTAGTTGTAGTTGAATATGATATCAATATTCTGGAAATAACTTTTTCTACACAACTGATTGATGATTTCATCATTCATGTACATGTTTTAATTTTTCATTATAATTATCTCGCTCAAGCAATGATAATCAATGAAAACTATTAATATTCAATCATATTTTTTTTATAAAAATCGATCTCCACCAGGGGAGATATTGGGTATGATGAAAATTTTCTCTCAAAACTCTTATTTAGTGGGATCATTTTTGGTATTCTGAGAATATCATGGAATATTTATAGATCTAGGTACAAAGAAGGAACCAGACTCTAATCCTTGATATACCCATAATATATATTTTATAAAAATAAATATATTAATATCATGAATTATTAATATTGAAAAAACATTAGAATAAATACAAAGAGGATTATCATATCAGAAATCAATGACCATCATTGAGTTCATCATATGGTGTTTACCACAGTAAATTCATAATATTTTTTTCCATCATGGATTTAATAAATGTCGAATCATGAGTTAAAGTAATAAAAAGAATTTATTAATTAATTTATTGATTTTTATGCGTGAAAATTTAATTCCCTATTGTAACATTGATATTCATATGTTTAGGGGAATAACTGAGGTAATTCAAGAATCTTTTGGAGGATCATTGGTAGATGACATCAGATTGAGATTAGATTAAGGATCAGGCATTAATGAAACATGTGGATCCTGTCAAAAAAAATGTTATGTGATCATTCTAAATAAGTTATTGATTATAATCATGTAAGTTAATTTGTATCATTTATTTATCCATGTTTTAATATTATAAAAAAATAAAAATGAATTGATTAAATGATTGATTCTTTAATATATCTTTTTTGGGGGTATGGGTATGTTTATCTGGGATTTGAGGATAATAATTTTTTTCATTGATAGTGTACTTATAAGTGTTAGAATTCAATGGAAATTGATTATGTAATTAAAATAACTATGGATAAGTTTTATTCCTTTTGTTTATGTATTATTAATTTCTCTCCCCATTCTACACATGTCCAAAATTGTAATTTTTATTCTGCTTAAGATTTTATTATTATATTGTGAATGGTCATCACAAATTTGGTATATGGAATAATATATTGTTATAATGGGTTTTGGATGCTGTTATAATGTCATATTTTCAGCATACAATGACATTAGTTGATTCATGTATAGATCTGGAGTTTTTTTCAAGGATTTTGAATATGAAAGTAGAATTGAGAGGTAATGGGTGTTTCTATTAAATCCAAAATTTCTAGAATATGGTGAGTAGTTTTCCATGGACTCAGATACACTAGAATTTAATTCATTTAGATGATTAATTTTATTAAAAATTTAAATTATAATATTAATGAGTCTTGTGTTGTTTCAATAAATAAACATAAATTCATAGCATGAATTCTTATGATCAAATTACTTGGATTGCCATCATTGTGGTTATAGGTTTTCACATAATGATAAGTATCACACATAATGTGACATGTGTCACATTCAGTGTGAAAATTAGTTGAACAGATCATTGTGTAAAAGGGATTCACACCTAGGAGGTTAGGTCATCATATATATAATTTGGTCCATTCCACATTCTGAGGACACCCTATGTGGACGATTGAAATGAATCAGGTGTATATACAAGGAATATGGGTAGGGATACATGATGTATAGGCCATCCCACAAGTCATGTACACCCTGAAAGATGTCTCAATCCCAACAGGGAGTACATGACTAGGATATCCTTTTCCCCACATTCCATGATTCATGGGAAACAAATTGTGTAGATAGGAATGTAAAAGGGAAAGGGAGGACATCATGCAGAGTTCCAAATCAACACATACACATCATGCTCCTTTAGTGTACAAACTATATACTATGGAAAAATTCATATTGTGTGAGTGAGAGACACATGGAATGATAGGATATATGTGACACACCATGTACCTCTTAGTATAACCCATGTACTACTTTTAGGATAGTTTGTATTCATAATTCTATATAATTCTGTTTCATTGTATGACTATGAGAGAATTCGTGGACCAGTATTGGTTGAGTATTCTCCCATAGTCTGTTACAATAAGGGTTTGGAGCAGCATCATGTTCCGATTATAGATGATGACCCCTCTTGTACTTCCTCTGAAAAAATGCACTTTGGGTGAGTTCCTATATTCTATTTTGAGTGTTTTCTAGTTTTCATAAACAATACCCCTAAGTTGTTTGGGTAATTTCTAACATTGAGAGGTTCACTATAATGATCATGTCAATAATTTTTTACTATGTAGGGATGTTTGAATCAACAAGACTAATAGTTACATTTTCATCAACATACTTTATAGAATGATATTTTAAATAGGTTCTTCTATAACCTAATGAGCCTTGGAGGTGAGCATTTATATGTGTAATGATATCTGATCATTCTGATGAGGTTCAAACTAGTCATGTTTTATTTTCTGAATAACTATGTTAGCCTCATATGTTATTCTTCTTAGATAGAACAGATGAACATGACATCTAGCTTTAGTGTCTTAGTATAATTACATCTCGTGTGGTACGTTCTCCTAGATTATTGTTATATGGATTGTTTAGATGAGTATCATAGTCTAGAAATACTATTGCGACCTAACCATGATTCAAAGTCTCTACAATGAGTATATTAATATATTTTATTGTACGTATCACATTATGAATAAAATTTCATTACATTATTTGACATCTCTTTATGAATTTATCATGTTGTATTTTGTGTTTCCAAATAGTCATTATTTTACTCACCACTAAAGGGTATCTTCTAACATATATAATATCTTATACAGATGAAGGAACATTATACGGGGTCAATATATGACGTGGAGTCCTTTGAGCTTATTATGGGATATAAATACCATGTTGTAATCTTGCGAATCATTTAATAGATGTTTTTTGCTTCAATGATGTCCAAAGAATACATTCTAGTTATGGTTGAGATTTTATATAGAATTTTCTTTTTTTATAACAATACAATCTATCATACTCTTATTATAAGATTACAAATTAATGAATTCAATTTTTTCCCTTTTAAAATTTATGGTAGAATTGTTTTTTTGGTCATGAATGTATATTAGGTGATTGGCTCCAATGCTTGTGATATGAAAACATGGAACTATTTGATATCCCATAGATCAATAGAGATGGATTGGTGTAGTTAGTGTTTGTTCTGGTCATTATATAGTGGAATCAGTGGGGAGTACCCATGTATTATTTTCTACGAAATTGAATCATTTTAAGACCATAGTTAAGGAATTTTTTTATTGATATGAGTTTTTTTGGGTACTAAAGAAACACTATTTATTTTGTTGAGTTCATCTTCAAGGTTATGGACTTAAGTGTTGGTGTGGCGACAAATTTATCCATACACCAAGATACTGATCACCAGACATTCATATCCATAAATGTAGGCATTGGTTCTTGGGGATGTATTAGTACATGCATCATATACGAATGGTATGTGGTTTCAATGTCCTTTCAAGTCTACTCATAATATACTCTCAAAGACTATTGTATGTATTCTATTAACTCAATATATATTAATGATGACCACCAGTATGGTTTCTAAAATAATGTTAAGAGGTCGACCTAATGAGTGATGAAGCTTCGATGAAGAGGCTTGGTCCTCGGTAATTCTTCCATCAGGATGGTTAAGGGGTGGTCCTTTTTTCCAACGATTAAATCATAGACCCACCTCATGTTTACTAGGTGGATAAATAATGTTAGAAAAATTAATAGGTGGATCTATTAGTTTTGGATGAAGATTTATTTCATTGGATAAAATATGAGGGTATTATTAGGTAGGGTAAACCTTTGATGCAGGGTTAGCCTGACCAATCAATTGAAATACTATGATGCATGTCACAAAACATGAGTTTTCAATAGAGATCATAGAGATATATAAAATTTCAATGTCATACGAATTATAATTAATCTGATAGATGAGAATATATATTTCCAAATTTTTGTACACATTATGTTTTAGTCATATAGGTGGTCAACAAACAAAATACGCAGATCAAGCATGCCCATCCATGAGGTATAGATGATTGCAGAAATGTTGGAGGATTAGGGGTAGTAGTAGGTTGTTTCATACACTTTGGATTGGTTCTATCACCACCACCATAGGGGGAGTATCCATGATTGGGAATATGGTTTTTATAGTCATGGGTAGTTATAGGCACTTGTGATTATTTACCTAGAGACAGTAATAGTTTTTTGATTTATGATTTCATTTCCCAATAATCTTATTATAACATTGTTATACATAGGTACAATCCATTAAATTTTCTCCTCCATTAAATATTTTTACTTGTATAATCAATGACATATTATAGCCCAATTTTTGTGATGTTGGGTATATCATTAAAAATACACGGTAGAGGAAAAATTTCCCCATAGAGATGCATAGAATAGATGTCATCAAAATCCATACATGCAACTTAGTGACACCCAATTTGGATTCTGTCAAGGTGTGGTGGATGAGATCCTTTGACATGAGAATTAAGTATTTTGTGTTAAATTGTATTGGATAAGTATGTGGTTGTGGTAAATTAGTGGTAAAGGGGAATAAAACGTACAATGTAGTACGGTATTGTGGAGGGTTCGAGTGTGGTTTGAGGTATGACATGTGTACTCATTATCCCGACTATAGATATCGCCAAGGGTCATGGTCAATCACCCCTGAATATATTCCATGTTGAGTCCTTGATATACTAGTGTATTCTATTTCATTTCAAGTTATGTTTGAGTCTCATGAATATAATTTCAATGATTGCACACTTATTACAACTGTTTGACCATACACTAAGAAGAGGGGGAGAGGGAGATCCTAATGTGGATCTATATGTGTTGATCATGAGGAAATGTGTTCTGCTCCTATATATGGAATTTTTTTCAACCATTTATGTGAATCTTTTTACATTAGTGGGTGTGGAAATGAATTGGGATTGTTAGTATTAATATTTCACCTTTTCTATGTAGTTATACTAGGAAGACAACAATGAGTGTAGAAGGATATATCTTAATTCATATCAATTGGATACTAATACCTATGGTGTAGTAAATGATTTGGTCACTAATATTACAATGATGGTAGAGTAGTATGAGATCATCCATAGTTAGGATATTCTATATTTACCTCTAAATCATTTTTTTCAACATTGATTGCACCGATGATTACCTAATATATGCACTAGAATATTATATGACCTCATGAAATTGTATGATCTAGAGAGTTATTTAAGAGAATTTATAGAGAGGCGTCTTCAGAAATCCCCGTGTTTTTTATAAAAGCGGTTACATGAATTGGACATCGAATTCATGCCACAAAAATTTATTAAATGTAAAAGTACATTTATAATAATACGGTGAAAATAGATTACCACAGTAGGTATTTGAGCGAGATATAGGTTGAGTTACCAAGAAAAAAAAATGAATAAGCTCATGTTGAATTTTTATTACTGAAACCACTTGACAAGAACCTGCCCATGATCTCCAAAAAGTCATGAATGGAATATAGAATCCAATACCAGGGGTCGTCTACACAATTCATTTGAAGTGTTCAATAACCATGATAATAGAATTTGAGATGCTCTGCAGGCTTGATATGAAATTAAAATTATGTATAAAAGAACACATGGATTTCTAAAAACATGTTTCATTTCAGCTAACTCATTATAACCCTAAATATAGATACAATAATCCAATCAATCACAATCTATATCTCTCAATAAAAAATTTAAAAAAAATTAGACAACAAACCTATCAAGAACATATTACACCCATTTTTATTCAAAAGTAGAACAAAAAAAAAAGAAACTCAACTAATAAAAAGATGAATATAAAACAATTATTTTAAATGTATCAATCATTCCCAATGAATGCCTCTAATATTGAAATTAGGATTCCTTTTTCATTCATCAACAATACTCATGAAAAAATTATTCCTAATTTAAATATAAATCTCACATAAAATATCCTAATTGTGGTATTTTTGGGATGTATTTTCTTCCTTTTCACCCATTCATGCACTAATTTTTTCACTCACATCAGCTGACTTCACAATATTGTGAGATTATATATACACATGGTCATTTTTATGGTATTATTACTCTTATAATGTATATATTTGAAGAGGTTCATGAACTATCCATTGCTTTTTTGAATCATTGTTTTCCTTACAAGACGCATTGAGAGATCTTGTAACTTTTGTTCTCTATAGAATAGAGTAGTCTCTACATTTCCTTGTTTTTAGGGATTTGGTGTAATATATACATCATCATCCACCATCTCTTTTTTACACTTCTTCGAATGTTATTTCAAGTACGATTCCTAAATTTTATTTGTTTGAACATCATCCTCTATAAATAAACACTAGAGTTAGGGAGACCACCCAGCTTCTTGTCTCATGTTTCATGTTATTCAAACTATTTCTCCTATTTATCCACCAGATTAGGAGTGTTATTGTTTGTACTTGGTGAACCAGGGTGGGAATAAATAAGGCATGCCATTCATTTATTTTCTAAAGTCTAATCATTTTTTACCAAAACCACAATGTTCACATCAATCCTATGTCCTTAATTACATATCCCAATGTGTTCAAAATATGTAAATGGATAAAATTAGGCTCATAATGTCTATTATTATTCATTATTTTTAAAATAAATGTGTCTTTGGTCTCAAGATACATGGATTTATAGCCACAATATTTGGAATCATGTCCACGATCGAGGAAATAAGGACAATAATCAGAAACCCTGTCATTAAAAACCTCCTGAAATAATCCAAAATCACTATACTGGATCCAAATTTTACTGTTTTGATCTTGAGAAACATCAATTTCATTGAAAATCCAAGAAACAGATAGTCTATATGGATTCATCATCACTGATTACAGCTTCAATGGGTTACCAATGAGCATTGAGATTGGGAACATTAAAGTTTGTTTGAATAGGTGTATGTGTCGTGTAAGAAAATAGTCCAATTCAGAACAATAGGGGACTCAGAATAGGGATCAAAATTCAGGGCCCATTTTAGAAATTTCATGGAACAACACCTGAAGAACCGAGATCTTTTCTCCCACAGAATATGGAAGCCATTCTTAGAAGAAAAGAAAAAATTTGAGGAGTTAAGTAGGATGACATGCAATCCTAAAAATACAATTACTTCAAGAGATATTTTTAATAATTTTAATGACAATAAAAATTTGAAAAAATTACCAACAAGAACAAATTTACCATCCCAAGTAAGAAGGGTTACTAGAATTTTTTAGAACAAAATCGACATTTTTACATGGTGACGAAAAAGATAAGGTTTAATACAAGAATTAGGTTAAATTCTTTTTTTTGGGCATTAATGTGTCTCTCAGATAGTAGGTGGAAGAGTTTTGAGTTTGGGTGTTAATTGTCATATCTTTGACCAAGACACAATAAAAATTGTATTGCACTCCAGATAATCAATGAGTTATTTTAAATGTGATTCGGGAAGAATAGATTATAAATTTATACATCAAAGAATGTTATAAACATCATTCTTTTTAGGGTAAGATATCTTAGATGTGTATTTCCAAAGTCACTATAGTTTTTTTGGGCTCATGGTGATACCCTTTATCGAGTTGTATACCACAACAGAATCATGAGACAATTGGAATGGATCTTTAACACATCTGATATTATTTTATGAGAGTATTATTTAATGATAACAATATGTTAGGACAATATAATGTACCAAATGTGGGGGACATTTGGATGGTATGGTTTACATCTAGTTAATTGTTTTCACCCTTCCTCTTCTCTAAAGGTATATATAGGTAAAAATCACATATATAAATTTTTGAGATGAACTGAAACCAGATATGCATTAGATATATTATAGATAGATTTTCCAAAGGTATAGATATCTTTATCCTTGTTAAATATTGATGGATACACTACTCCTCATGTTAGACGATGTTCTTAGGAGGATGTTTTTTATTATAAGTACTTTTATTGGATGTGAGGAAGTACTATGATCTCTTGGAATCTATTGGGAATACAATAATAATTCATAATTTGTTTAAGTAAAAATATTGTTGTCTCTCTTATATAACGGTAGAAACCAACATATATTTCTATCGTGTTAATGAATCATTTATCTGAATGTGGTAGTATAAGGCCCCGGCCTTAAACCATACATAATATTGAATTAAATGAATAATTCACATTGAGGATCTTTTCAGTTTAGAGTTTTAGAGAATTATATCATAACTATTACATCTCAAAAGATTACAAAGTAGACACTTCTACTGTGTTTCCATAAAATAAAAACTCTTAAAAAGAAACATGTCTAGTTCCATGTTTTATATAGCATGACTTTCCCCTGATCCCATCCTTGACCCTAATCCATAATAAGTCCTATGAAAAACATTTCAAAAACACATGGGGTGATCATAAAAAGCTCAGTAAGGGATACACAACGAATAAAAACTGTTAGTTTATCAAAACAAAAAGTAAACCATGTATACATTATCAAAGTAATACATTTCACCTTTATGAAGTAGTAAAAACTCTTCACTGAATAAAATATCATTACTTACCTTTTTGTAACCAAAGTATTACCATAAAACCCATATAAAGAACACATAACATATAATGCTAACTTGGGACATAAACATACTTAAGTGGAATAACCATATGGTTGACTTCCACACATATCACTTAATGGAATAACCATACAACCAACTTCAATACATACTTAATGGAATAGCCATACGGCCGACTTCCATACCCAATGCATTGGAGGATATAACGTAACCACCCATCATGGTATTCACAGCACCACCCGTCATATGGTCCATCACGTAACCACCCGTCAAATGTCCAAATACCATTATAAAATCATAAAGCATAAAACAAATATTATGGAAAGAAACCATTTCCACACATTGATCAAAATATATCACATAAATATATTGACACAACAAATCCATTATAAAAACCATTTTCAATACGAAAATAAATAAAAGTTTATATGGTATTTATTTCATTTTAAAAATATTACGGCTTGTTGAGGAAGCCAAAGACCAAATAATACTGGCGGCGGCGGAAAAGGTCGTTGTCACCGCGTACGATAAAAGAAACATTCCTTTTTGTCATTTATTAAAACACTTCGTAGAAAAAGATTCCATTTGTATAAAATTAAAATTCAAAGGGGTTTATACACCGTATAAAAGATTGTTGTGTATAAAATGAAATATGCCTCAATGAAAGGAGATTGAGACGAAGTCCCTTACCTCAGGTCTGACTTGACTCGATCATTCTTTAACGTCCTGAATAATAAACTTGAGTTAATTTCTATTTTCCTAAGAACCTTTTTCAAGTTAATTATTCCTTTTATATCACTTATTTACATGTTATAAACATTATTTAACCATTTAAGTTAATAATGTTTGTTTTGTCAATATTTGGTTCTTAAGTCGAAAGTGGACTTCTTACAATTACATGTTGTTCTTGTGGTCAAAGGTTCTTTATATCCAGAATGAAATTCCTGATTTGCATATAATATATATCACATATATCCATCATATAAATGTATTTATAATATTACATAATCATTTAGTGGTAAGAAATGAAATGCAACGTTCATGGAGACGGTAAGCCGTACGTACCCATGAACACTACTTTCATTTCGTTGTCATATTAATGGAATGAAAACAAAATGAGAGGTATGTTTATTTTAATTGCAGAATTATATTCATCATTTATATGTATCATTCATCATATATATCGATTATATACATTTACTTATAATTGTACATTACATTTGGGGATAAGAAATGAAATGCACAATTCATGGAGACGGTAAGCCGTACGTAGGCATGAACACTACTTTCATTTCTATCTCATAATTTAATGGAAAGTAATAATAATGATATATAGGTATATTATAATTCTAGTATAACATCATATATAATAACTTTAAATCCATCCTTTATACATCCCACATATGGCTTTAACGAATCAAATCACTTTGAGGGGGCGGTAGTCCACACTTCCTAAAATGAAGATATCATGTATACCCATAATGGAAACCAAAAAGGTATACCACAAATGAAAAATACAGAAGCATAAGGAAAACATAAACATAATATATATCATATATAAATATAGTTACATCTTAATGGCCACCTTTGAAGGTGTTATATGAGTGTTGACCAATCATCGATTCGTGAGGCAGAAATTCGCCATCCACAGAAACAGTATGTTCTTTAATCATTAGATGAAGGTGTGTCTAAGTGTAGCTCGAATACTTATTATAACAACATCCCAGTATTTTGAATATACTAGAGATTTTACAAAATAAATGAATAAAAAGATTTTAGGGGGTTGGAAAGCAAAATAAAACAAAAGAGCACAAGTGAAGATGTTACCTTAAAATCGGGTAACTCTCTTTGGTTTGAACCAAAAGGGTTCCTTGAAGAGCTTCCTGCCTAAGTTAAGGCTTCTAGAATGAGGAGAGGGATGTGGAGAGAAACAATGATCAGATCTTGGCTGAACCAAAGTCTTTAGAGTTGTGGTTAAGGTGGTAGAGGTGGGGGCCTTTTATAAGAGGAGAGGAGGGGCACTCTTGGAAAGTAGGGAAATGTTATTTTATTTTAGAATGATTTTCGGTTATTAATGGTCCCACATTGTTGTGTTTCGAGGATACGGTGATAAGGGTTCGAAATACACCCATCCAACAGGTTTTGGAAATGTGTAGGTCTTAGATTTTACATTATCTTTCCATTTTATTTAAATCATTAAATAATGAGGTAATCGATGCATCATCATGGTGTCATAAATAATTTAATTTATTTAATGTCTAAAAATTATAAAAAACTACTATGATGTAGGAAATATTTTTAGATTTCCAAAGAATATTTATAGTCAAAAATCTGACTTGTATAAAACCATGTAAAAATTGGTTTAGTAAAACATCCCATGATTTTGTCATTTTTACTTTAACTTTAAATAAATGGCATAAAAGTCATTATCATACCCAAGTGGCTCAATGCGGTACCAAAATTTACTATTCACCAAAATTTATTTTAATCCCAAAGAACCACATTTTACTTAATAATGAAAATCTTTTAAATTGGATTTTTGAGATTCAAAACACAGAAGTGGTAAAGTCCCATTTAAACGAATAATAAAATTTTGTAACCACCACTTTGTGGTTTCACTATTCATAAAAAATTGATGTTTTTCAGAAAAATACCAAAAATTCACAGTAAGCTATATTTGATATTACGAATTCAAAAATGAAGTCCATTTTACAAAATTCAAAACATATAAGTCGCATTAATTAATTTAATAATTAATTTCCGCTGTCAAAACAAATAGCGTGTTTTTATGAAACAATAAGTATCAAAAGATTGACACCAGTTTAAGTCCAATTTCAAAGTAAAATTAATTCCAACGACCACTATTGGATTAAATGGTAAAAATATATTCTAATTGAACATAAAAAACAATTCAAAATATTATCTAATCATCTTAATAAATTAGATTAAAAAGAGGTTTTGAATTAAAATACAACATTTTATACGATTCATTAAAAAATGAAATTTATCAGAAAAATACCAAAAAATTACACAAAGTAATATTTGATGTCCCAATTCTAAAGAAGAGTTTTATTTGGTCAAATACAATGTATAAGAGTGACCAGAACTATATTTAATGAAGGTTCGCCGTCAAATGTTGATAAGTGGACCTTTCATGAAAATTAGAGTATATAAGCCTAAAATTGAATTCTTTTCGTATTTTAAGCCTTTATCCTTTATTAGATAAATGTAAAAACATTTAAAAAACATATATAATCATATTTTAGTTATTTCAATCCATTCCCGCCAATACAACGGCTACATGTTAACTAACATTTAAAATAATATTATTTTATTTGTGTGCAACGTACGATTTCAAAGAAACTCATTGTTGTGTATCGGGTACGCTATCGAACAGAGCAACCCCTTTAAAGTAAAATTAATATTTAATTCAAAAATATTAATAAATATGAAAATGTATTATTCTTTATTTACCTGGGATGTTACATCCTTCCCCCCTTTTGGGAATTGTGTCCTCGCAATTTTATTCACTTATCAAAATAAGTGGGGGGTATTTATCCCTCATAACATTTTCAGATTCCCACGTTGCCTCTTCAACCATATGGTTTTTCCAAAAAACCTTTACCTGGTGATTTACCTTATTTCGCAATACTTGCTCTCTTCAGTCAAGAATCTGGACTGGTTGTTCTTTATAATAGAGATTCTCTTCCAACTGAACAACCTCTGGGCACAAAACATGAGATGGATCTGGCATATACTTTCTCAGCATCAAAATATGAAAAACATTGTGTACCTAAGAAAAACTAGGAGGTAATGACACTCTGTATTCAACTGATCCAACTCTCTCCAGAATTTCATATGGTCCAATTAACCTTGGACTCATCTTTCCTTTCTTACCAAATCGCATCACACTTTTCCATGGAGAAATCTTGAGAAAAACATTATCACCTACCTCGAAAGATCGATCATTCCTCTGGTTATCCGCATAACTTTTCTGCCTGCTTTGAGCTGTTCTCATGTGTTTCTGAATCAACTAAAATTTTTCTGGAATCTCTTCTACCAATTCTGGTCTAATCATCTTCCTTTCACCCACTTCATCCCAAAATGCTGGAGTTCGACACCGCTTCCCATATAATGCCTCAAATGGTGCTGTCTGTATACTGGAATGAAAACTGTTATTATAAGAAAACTCAACCAAAGAAAGATGTTGGTCCCAACTTCCCTGATAATCCATCGAAAAAGCTTGTATCATATCCTCAAAGGTCTGAATTTTTCGTTCTGACTGCCCATCAGATTGCAGATGAAAAGATGTACTAAAATTTAATTCAGTACCCAACGACTTCTGAAAGCCTTTCCAAAAGTTAGAAGTAAACCTGGGATCACAGTCAGAGACAATGGAGAGTGGAAATCCATGTAACCTGACTATCTCTTTAAGATACAGATGGGAAAGTTGATCTTGGGAAAAATTATCTCCTATGGCAAGGAAAGGAGCAGATTTAGTCAAGCGATCAACAATAACCCAGATTGCATTAATACCTCGATATGCCTTCGGTAATCCCACAGCAAAGTCCATGGATATATTCTCCCATTTCCACTCTGGAACTGGTAGAGGCTTTAGCATCCCTTTCGGTAACTACCGCTTTACTTTAACCTGCTGACAAGTAAAACACTTCACAGTAAAATCAGTAATATCTCATTTCATTCCATCCCACCAGTAATACTCCCGCAGATCTCTGTACATCTTAGTACTACCAGGATGAACTGAAAACGGATAACTATGAGATTCACATAACAAATCTCTCTTCAACTGTGAATCACAAGGCACCCACAATCTCTTCCAAAATCTCAAAACACAATCACTATCACTGTTGAATTCATTAAACTTACCTTTCTGAACTAGCTCTACCTTTTTCTGCAACTCACTGTCTTGCTTATGTGCTTTCTTGATTCTGTCTGATAGAGAAGATATCACTGATACCTGAAACAAAACAGAAGGACATCCTACACCAACAACTTCTATTCCAAAGTTCATCAAATCCTTAACCAAAGGATCAAGTTCCAAACGCAACATCATTAATGAAGCATTACTTTTTTGAATCAAAGCATCAGCCACTTTATTGGATTTTCCCGGATGGTAATGAATTGTACAATCATAATCCTTGATTAATTCTATCCATCTCCTCTGTCTCATGTTCAATTATTTCTAAGTGAATATATACTTTAAACTTTTGTGATCAGTATATATTTCACACTTTACTCCATACAAATGATGCCTCCAAATTTTTAAAGAAAAAACAACAGCAGTTAATTCCAAATAATGTGTAGGGTAATTTACCTCATGAGTTTTCAACTAACGTGAAGCATAAGAAATTACCTAATCATTCTGCATAAGGACACAGCCAAGTCCCTTCAAAGAAGAATCACTGTATATAAAAAAGTCACCATTCCTGGAAGAAAGTGCCAAAACTGGAGAATTCACCAATCTTCTTTTCAACTACTAAAAACAATCATCACATTCTTTTTTCCAGATGAACTTAACACCCTTATGAGTTATCATAGTCATTAGACTAGATAACCGTGAAATTTTTTCAACAAACCTTCGGTAGTAACATGCCAAACCAAGAAAACTACGGATCTCGGTTACATTTTTGGGTCTTGTCCATTCTTCAACAACTTTTGTTTTAGCAGGATAAAGATTTATGCCATCTTTTGAAACAATGAGACCCAGGAAAGAAATTTGTTGTAACCAAAACTCACACTTTCTGAATTTTCCATACAGTTTCTTTTCTTTTAATGTTGGAAAGAGAACCCTTAAATGACTTTCATGATCCTCTTTAATTTTAGAAAACACCAAAATATCATCGATGAAAACAACCACAAACTTATGCAAAAACTCAAGGAAAATTCTATTCATAAGGTCCATGAATACAGCAGGTGCATTGGTTAACCCAAAAGTCATGACTACAAATTCATAATGGCTATATCTATTATGGAACACAATCTTCGGAACATCTGCTTCTTTTACATTCAACTGATGGTACCCCGACCTCAAGTCAATCTTCGAAAAATACTGAGCTCCCTGGAGATGATCAAACAAATCATCGATATGAGGCAAAGGATACTTGTTCTTAACAGTTATATTATTCAAGGCTCTATAATCAATGAAAAGTCTCATTGAGCCATCATTCTTTTTAACAAACAAGACAAGAGCACCCCATGGTGATGTGATAGGTCGAATGAAACCTTTATCTAATAACTCCTGCAATTGCTTCTTTAAATCTAAAAGTTCAACTTGAGCCATTCGATAAGGGGGTTTTGAAATTGGCTTAGAATCAAGAACAAAGTCAACAGTAAATTCAACTTCCCGATCATGAATAATACCAGGCACCTCATCAGGAAAAACATTAAGATACTCATTTACCACTGGCACATCATTAATCTGAACAGTTCCTTTATTTTCAACAATATGTGCAAGGTAACATTCATTTCCTTCGTTTACTAGTTTCTCAGATTCCTGATATGTTATCAAAAGCAAGGGTTCATTCCTGTACACAAAATGAAAATCTTTCTGAAAAGAAACCATTTTAGCTCTGTAGTCAATCTTAGCATGATAAAAAGAAACCCAATCCATGCCCAAAATAACATCAAACTCTACTAGAGGAAAAACAATAAGGTTTGCTGGTATATTCTTTCCACACACAAGGATAAGAAGGTTCTTATAATTCCTTTTTGTCTCAACGTTCCCTCTGGGTGTTTTTACCATAAGTTCAGGATTAATATCTTGAGATGGAATTTCCAATTTCCTAGAAAACTTCTCAGAAATGAAAGAATGTGTAGACCCTGAATCAAACAACACATTGGCATAATTCGAACAAACAAACAGTGTACCTGATACTACTTCATTCGATGGCCCAGCATCTGTGAAGTTGTTGTAAAGGATTCCACCACCCCTTTTTGCTTGTAGTATGGCTGCTTTCCCCTAGTCGAGTTCTTCATTAGAAACTCATTTTCATAATGACCAATTTCATTACACTTAAAACATCTTACCACTGGATTTTCATTGCCTGCTTGATCATCTTCCTTAATGTTATGAGAAATATGACCAGACTTACCACAACGAAAGCACTTACCAGACTTGGATAAACATTCTCCAGGATGCATTTTACCACACTTCTCACAGGATGGATATTTGGTTTTCTTACCTCCTTGCATCTTTGATGAATTCTTCCCCTTTGCCTACCAACTGGACCTCTTATTCTGTTGTTTTTCATAGAACACCTGATCATCGGCAAAATCCATTTCCACCTACTCCGAACATCAAGCAAGTTTTTCATAACTTTTGAACTAACGAGAATCTAAATCCCTTCGACACTTTGGCTTTAACCCTGAGAAAAATGGTTTATTTTACAATCAAGATCTCGTATGAAGTTTGGAGCATACCTTGCCAATCGAGTGAACTTTTCTTCATAGGCAGCCACTGAGTCTTCCTCTTTCCTCAATTATAGGAACTGTTTTTCAATCCTAAGACGAACCACCTTAGAAAAATATTTTCAAGAAACATACCTTTGAATTCGTCCTAGTGAAGATCCTCAATCTCATCACTATCCCTATTATTTTTTACCATCGACCAGCACTGATCAGCTTCACCTTAAAAATGATAAACATAAAGACTAACCTTTTAATGTTCTGAACACCCCATGACATCAAAAATCTTCTCCAGTGCTTTAATCCACCCTTCAGATTGTACGGGGTTAGATGATCCTCTAAATGATGGGGGATGTTGCCTCATGAAATGTTCCACCACTGACATGTTCCTCTGTGGTTGATCTGGCTGATCTCGTGCATGGATACCACCACCATTTATAGCCTGAGTCAACTGTGCCATCACTACAACAAACTATTCAGTTCCGATTCCGACCATCTCATGTTTCTGATTTGGAAGGTTGTCTTCCTCTTGATGTCGTCCCAACATAGCTTCTTTTTTTCCTCTACGGAAAACCATTCCGAACATAGAAATATCTTAGGCTAAGCAACATGGTAATCCGTAAATGCTATATCATTTCAATCATATTATAATTTAACACTTTTCTAACTTCTAATGTTGTATAAACCAACCTTTGATACCAACTATAAGGCCACGACCTTAAAACTTACTTAATATTGAATTAAATGAATAATTCACATTGAGGATATCTTCAGGTTTAGAGTTTTAGAGAATTAGATCATAACTATTACATCTAAAAAGATTACAATGTAGACACTTCTACTATGTTTCCATAAAATAAAAACTCTTAAAAAGAAACATGTCTAGTTCCATGTTTTATATAGCATGAATTTCCCTTGATCCCATCCTTGACCCTATTCCACAATAAGTCCTGTGAAAAACATTTCAAAAAAACATGGGGTGTGCATAAAAAGCTCAGTAAGGGATACACAAAGAATAAAAACTATTAGTTTATCAAAACAGAAAGTAATCCATGTATACTTTATCAAAGTTATACCTTTCACTTTTATGAAGTAGTAAAAACTCTTCACTGAATAAAATATCATTACTTACATTTTTGTAACCAAAGGATTACCATAAAACCCATATAAAGAACCCATAACATATAATGGTAACTTGGGACATAAACATACTTAAGTGGAATAACCACATGGTCCACTTCCACAAATATCACTTAATGGAATAGCCATACAACCAACTTCCATACATACTTAATGGAATAGCCATACGACCGACTTCCATACCCAATGCATTGGAGGTTATAACGTAACCACCCGTCCTGGTATTCACGGCACCACCCATCATATGGTTCATCACGTAACCACCCATCAAATGTCCAAGTACCATTATAAAATCATAAGACAGAAAACAAATATAATGGAAAGAAATCATTTCCACACTTTGATCACAATATATCACATAAATATATTGACATAACAAATCCATTATAAAAACCATTTTCAATACCAAAATACATAAAAGAGTATATGGTATTTATTTCATTTTAAAAACATTACGGCTTGTTGAGGAAACCAAAGACCAAATAATACTTGCGGCGGCAGAAAAGGTCGTTGTCACCGCGTACGTTAAAATAAACATTCCTTTTTGTCTTTTAGTAAAACTCTTCGTAGAAAAAGATTCCATTTGTATAAAATTAAAAGTCAAAGGGGTTTATACACCGTATAAAAGATAGTTGTGTATAAAATGAAATATGCCTCAATGAAAGGAGATTGAGACGAAGTCCCTTACCTCAGGTCTGACTTGACTCGATCATTCTTTAACGTCCTGAATAATAAACTTGAGTTAATTTCTATTTTCCTAAGAACCTTTTTCAAGTTAATTATTCCTTTTATATCAATTATTTCCATGTTATAAACATTGTGTAACCATTTAAGTTAATAATGTTTGTTTTGTCAATATTTGGTTCGTAAGTCGAAGGTGGACTTCCTCCAATTACATGTTGTTCGTGTGGTAAAAGGTTCTTTATATCGAGAATGAAATTCCTGATTTTGATATCATATATATCACATATATCCAGAATATACATGTATTTATAATATTACATAATCATTTAGAGGTAAGAAATTAAATGCACCGTTCATGGAGACGGTAAGCCGTACGTACGCATGAACACTACATTCATTTCTTTGTCATATTAATGGAATTAAAACTAAATGAGAGGTATGTATATTTTAATTCCAGAATTATATTCATCATTTAGATGTATCATTCATCATATATATCAATTATATACATGTACTTATAATTGTACATTACATTTGGGGATAAGAAATGAAATGCACCGTTCATTGAGACGGTAAGCCATACTTACGCATGAACGCTACTTTCATTTCTATCTCATAATTTAATGGAAATAAATAATAATTATATAGAGGTATATTATAATTCCAGTATAACATCATATATAATAACTTTAAATCCATCCTTTATACATCCCACATATGGCATTAACGAATAAAATCACATTGAGGGGGCGGTAGTCCGCACTTCCTAAAATGAAGATATCGTGTATACCCATAATGGAAGCCATAAAGGTATACCACAAATGAAAAATACAGAAGCATAAGAAAAAAATAAACATAATATATATCATATATAAATAGTGTGACATCTTAATGGCCACCTTTGAACATGTTATATGAGTGTTGAACAATCATCGTTTCGTGAGGCAGAAATTCGCCATCCACAGAAACAATATGTTCTTTAACCATTAGATGAAGGTGTGTGTAAGTGTAGCTAGAATACTTATTATAAAAACATCCTAGTATATTTAATATACTGGAGTTGTTACAAAATAAGTGAATAAAAAGATTTTAGGGGGTTGGAGAAGAAAAATAAAACAAAAGAGCACAAGTGAAGACGTTACCTTAAAATTGGGTAACTCCCTTTGGATTGAACCAAAAGGGTTCCTTGAAGAGCTTCCTGCCTAAGTTAAGGCTTCTAGGATGAGGAGAGGGATTTGGAGAGACAAAATGATCAGATATTGGTCAAACAAAAGGCTTGAGAGGTGTGGGTAAGGTGGTAGAGGTGGGGGCCTTTTATAAGAGGAGAAGAGTGCCACTTTTGAAAAGTAAGGAAATTCTATTTTATTTTAGAATGTGTTTCAGTTATTAATGGTCCCACATTTATGTTTTTCAAGGATAAGGTGATAAGGGTTCTAAATCCACACATCCAATAGGTTTTGGACATGTTTAGGTCTTAAATTTTACATTCTATTTCCATTTTATTTAAATCGTTAAATAATGAGGTAATCGCTGCATCATCATGGTGTCATAAATAATTTAAATTATTTAATGTCTAAAAATTAAAAAAAAAATACTGTGATGTAGGAAATCATTTTATATTCCCAATTAATAATTATAGTCCAAAATCTGTCTTGTATAACCCCATGTAAAATGTTTTTTAGTAAAACATATCATGTTTGTGTCATTTTTTACTTTAACTTTAAATAAAAGGCATAAAAGTCATTATCATACCCAAGTGGCTCCATGGGGTACCAAAAATCGTCCCATGGGTTGTATGGGTCGGCCATAACTCAAAAAATAGGGTTAAGACAAGTGTCAAGATATTTTCATTTTATTATAATATCATATTTACCTTAAATTACCCTAATTACCTTTAATCGTGATTAATAAAACATAAAAGTTACTTTTCACCAAAATTTATTTTAATCGCATTGAACCACATTTTACTTAATAATTAAAATCATTTAAATTGGATTTTTTAGATTCTGAACACAGAAGTGGTAAAGTCCAATTTAAACGAATAATCAAATTTTGTAACCACCACTTTGTGGTTTCACTATTCATAAAAAATTGATGTTTTTCAGAAAAATAACAAAAAATCACCCTAAGATATATTTGATATTCCGAATTCAAAAATGAATTCCATTTTAAAAAGTTCAAAACATATAAGTTTCATTAATTTAATTTAATAATTAATTCCCGCTGTCAAAACAAATAACGTGTTTTTATGAAACAATAAGTATCAAAAGATTGACACCAGTTTAAGTCCAATTTCAAAGTAAAATTAATTCAACGACCACTATTGGATTAAATGGTAAAAATATATTCTAATTTCACTTAAAAAACAATTCAAAAGATTATCTAATCATCTTAATAAATTAGATTAAAAATAGGTTTTGAATTAAAATACAACATTTTACACTATTCATTAAAAAAATGTACTTTATCAGAAAAATACCAAAATATTACACAAAGTAATATTTGATGTTCCAATTCTAAAGAAGAGTTTTATTTGGTCAAATAGAATGTATAAGAGTGACCAGAACAATATTTAATGATGCTTTGCCATCAAATGTTGATAAGTGGACCTTTCGTGAAAATTAGAGTATATAAGGCTAAAATTGAATTCTTTTCGTATTTTAAGCCTTTATCCTTTATTAGATAAATGTAAAAACATTTAACAAACATATATAATCATATTTGAGTTATTTCTATCCATTACCGCCAGTACAAAAGCTACGTGTTAACTAACATTTAAAATAATATTATTTTATTAGTGTGCAACGTACGATTTCAAAAAAACTCTTTGTTCCGTATCGGGTACGCTATCGAAAATAGAAACCCCTTTAAAGTAAAATTAATATTTAATTGAAAAATATTAATAAATATGAAAATGTATTATTCTTTATTTACCTGGGATGTTACAGGTAGTCCACATTCATGGAATTCCATTGATGATTTCTTATATATAAATTGATTTCGTCACAAAAAAAAATCAATATGATGAAGGAAGCATTTGGAAACTCAGTTGTAGTTTATAGTTATGCTTTAAACCATCCATATGGATAGGAAATGTGGCTTGTTTCCATTTTGGTATAAATTATTTGGTTTTTCATGTTGGTTTTGTTCCATTCCCTTGTGAATCATCTACAATTGGATTAATTCTTGAATAGCATTGAAAACCACTCTATAACAAGTGTATTACCTTTCTGATTCCATTAAAGATAAAACTATCAAATTACTATATTATTGGTTGGAGAAAGTGGTTGATAGTGTGTGGGACCTTATATTAGTTCTAGTGATGACATTGAGGTTGTAGTTAAACTAAGAGTGGATAAAGATTACAAAGAACTCAAGTAGTTCCCTGCAGACATGAATCACTGGCCTTTGGTAATTTGTAGTTGGAGTGTTTTATCTTTGGAATTTCGCTATCTATGTGTTTCATAAAACATATTTTATTTCCTTATATTGTTATGGATGTTTTTGGTTGTGTAACATTAATACTCATGATCAAATAATAGGATGTTTAATTTTATTCTCCACACTTCACTACTGAAGAGGTAAGTGCATGAATCGTTGAATGATATCAACCTGTGTAGGTTTTTCCAAGTAGGAAAGGTTTTACTTTTTCAATGAGATATTGCGATTGAGAACTTGTATAGAATGAATCTTTAAGGAATTTTATTCATATATTTTGTTTTTTTACCCTCATAAGGAAACTTCTAGGGTAGCCTATGGGAGTCGGAGACCCAATTGAGAGCTTAGTATACCCAATTTGTTATGTTTGTTTTTTTGGGGGGAAATACTTGAATATAGTAGTAATGTAGTGTATTGATTTAAAATTTTATGTAAAAGGAATACATCTTGGAATATTTATAGATTTATGTGATAAAAAGGTACATGATTCTATGGATGGTTGTATTTGTAATTGATATATTACAAATATTTAATATATTTATATCACGCGGACATAGTTTTCCTAAAAAAATCAAATAACTACCTAATAGAGTCTGAAATCTGAAATATCATACCACCATTGTGCCCATAATGTAGGGTTTCCCCAAGGTGAAACATAATGCTTTTCATTAGTGGGAGTCTCTGTAAAGGGAACTAAATGGAGTAAAAAATGAAATGAAATGAATTTATTTATTTTGATAAATTGACCTATAATCCTATATTTTGTAAATGGAAATGACTAATCCCTGTGTAAATTACCATAATATAGCGATTGAGAGAAGCTATTGGATGATCATTAGCAATTGAGATTGGATCATGATCAAATTGATTATCATGGTACAATTTTTCCGGTGGAACTCATTTACAAAAATGGAGTATTATTTGTCTTCATGAGTGATTGATAAAAATAATTGAAGATTGTTTCTTTGAAGGAATTTATCTATTTTAAAATAACCCAGGAATATTGGAAATCCATTTACTAATGGAATGATTCTCATTATTGTCATTTTAGTTGGAATGGGATTATTTTTTCTAGTGTTGGGGAGGAATATTATTTGTTTTCGTATTAATATTTAAATTATCCATTCATTTATTATAGGAGAATTGATTTAGGATGAAAATAAAAAATGGGCGTGGTTGTTTCTTCAAATTTATTATTTACAATTTTTTCCACAAGTTCTATTTATTTTATTTATTGGTATTTTCCTTTAAATTTTAATTCGATGAATACTTATTGAATGATTGATTCACATTAGGAAATTTGGGTAGTTGTTTTCCATAAAGGTTTTTGGATTCAGATATGATATTATAGTTTCAATATATGATGATAGTAGAGGACCCACTAAATTATCGATAGTAGTGTATGTATATTTGGTGTATGGAAGTATAAATACATGATATTCGGTGTTTCTAGAGTGGCTAATATGGATGTAATATGAACAGTGGGTGTGAAAGGGAGTAAATTGTATCACATTTGAGTTATATAGGTGGAAAATATAGATGATACATAATTATTTTAAGTCACATGAGTCTTCTGTGGGTTGTGAGAAACCCCGAATACAAGACATGTGTCTAATTGGCACACACAATGTATTAAAATATTTTTAGATCTTTGGATTACAAGAAGATATATGTATCAGACATCATGGGACATTTGTATCATTCCATGTGAACATTAGGATACCTTCTTGGATTGTATAGTGTGAAATGGATCCAGATGTAGGTTAGAAATTCACATCATTTGGTCTATTCCACACAACATGTACATCATAGAAGATAGTTTAGTGTTTATAGAGTGTACATGCCATAGGGGATGGTTAGAGTTACAGGCTATGTGTGCCACACCAAATTTTTTGTACACCATAGTAGGAATATCAACATGTATATAGAGAATAAATAAATAAATCATTTGACCCAAAAAAAATTTATTGTTTGTGTACATGTTTTTTACTTAAGAAAGCACATGGGAAGGGAATGATGGAAAAATAAGTTCCATATTGGCCGTTACACTCTGCGTACCCTCAATGGACCCAAAATGTATTATGGAAAATTACATTCCCTGTGTGTGTAATAAATGGACAATTCCATGTTTTGTGAGACTTGTTTCTTCCCCCCAGTTACATGTCATGTACTCTATTGAAAAATATTTGGACTCATCCATCTTTTGAGTTTAGATTCTATGGGAACCTGTGAGAGATTCCTTGGACCTGTATTATTTTATTATGTTCACATGGTACATTCCAATGAGGATTATATTCTACATCATGTTCCCTTAAATGATGGTGACACCAATATAGATTCTTATAAATCAGTGCAGTGTGGGCCAGTTTTCTTATTATAGAATATTTTTTCTCAGTCCACATTGACTATACATTTTACTTCCATGGAGCATGTATCCATCCTAGAGGCATTCAAGAATCCACATGTTCTTCATGTTTTTTCATTAGTAGGGTTTTCAAATAAACCTCAAAAATATTTACCTAGATGTCAATCCCATATCAGGTAAGATGTTTCTAATAGGGTTTGTTATCCCCCCGATGTGTCGTCGGAATTGTCCCACAATCAGGGTATCATGATTTGATCTTTCTAATGAGGACATGTCGGATGAAGTGATTTTCTCAGATAAAACCTCTCAATTCCCAATTTTCGTATTCTTGTCTTGACATAACGAGTGTGATCTATGGGTTGAGGGTCATCAATGGTAGTATAGATCCTGGAGTATATTCTCCCGGATAAGAATTATATAGAACCTTCGATCAAGAATCCTAGAAGGCAAATAATGTTTTTACCATATCAAGTGAATGTGTGTCTATAATAAGTATATCTTGTTAATTTATTATATCAATCAACATTTGATGACATATCATATGTTGAGGTGACTACTCTCGATTCATTAGGCCTAGTTAATTTGGGGTGTCTTTCTACATTTTATTATACTCATCCATTAATGGGATATTCCGAAAAATTATATGTATTATAAAAGTGACATATTATTTCAAGGAATCCACTAAGTTCTAGGAATACTTATAAATTTTTTTGGGAAAGATCGACCAAGGTGTATACTGGTGTTCCAATTAATACTAGTACCCTCCATCTAAGTAGATCAGTATTTACATTTTAGTTTTGTATGGTATTGTATTTTCCACTCTTTAGGAATTCTATTACCTTATATCATACTGTAATGGTGGGATTCTATATGTATGTATTAATTTTTATTATTTATTACATTTTATTATTCTATCAGCTTAGATATGTGTTCATTTGTGCAAGTGAGTTAGTCTTATTCAACCCATGTGTCTGATATGCCAAGTCAGTGATGATCATCTTCTCTGGGCCTATTGGACGTTTCTTAGGGTTTTTACAGATTGATCCCTATATGTAAGTATTAGAAAAAGGTCCATAGAGTACATCAGAATCTACTATATCTTAGTAGGGGATATATTATAATACATAGTATATATTGTATCGGTCTCAAGGTGATTTTCAATGTAAAAGTATTTCTATAGCATCGATTATTGATTAAAAATATCCAATTGGAATACATCCATAAAATTATCCACTAAAAAATGAATCTAGATGCCTATATATCCTTATTATACATGGGATAAAATCTATAACTTATGGGTGATGAGTAATTCATTTCATCCCACAATACCCAATCACTACTCCATGAGATCTAATTTACCACTTTATAGAACAATCTACGATACATTTGAAGGATTATAGATCATATATGATTTCATTAAATGTGGTCTTGTATCATGGAAAACTAATTCTTACCCAATATTTAATAATATGGTTCAATAATGATTACCAAGAGGCCCTATGAGAAAAAACACTCCCCACAGAATGATAACTCACACAACTAATACAAATTTCATTTTGAAGAATAATTCACCATAGGATCCTATTGTCCACAGTGAAAGGTTAATGAATCGAAAATAATACATGCTTATTTCACAAGGGATAATGAGATAAAAAAATCACAAATATCTAGGTCTAATAGAACTCTGAAATTATTAGAGAAGATAAAAATCATACCTCTAATCATCTAGTGTGCTGCCTCGTCATAGCCATCCATAGTATAATATTATCCATGGAATCTAACACTTGATCTATAAGAATTCATTGGTCCACCTTATGGTGATGGTCAAAAAATCTCACTGCATCGACCTTCAACAACATCTCTTTTATTTGGAGCTCTGCCATTACCTTTAACTGAACCAACTCTAGAGGTCCATCCGAATTCTGTCCTGCACATCCCTGATCACGATGTTTCATCTCCCATTGACCAATTTCCACCATATTTTAATGGATATCATCATTATTGATAGGTTAAAAACATAAATATTGACCACTAATATTGAGGGTATAGAATCCTAACTCCCCTAGTCAGATATATCCCCTACGCAACCCCTGTTCCATCGATATTCAATCTAGTGCCAGATAATGTGAATGCATCATCTATCGACAGCTCAACATTTTTCACTTACAACCTAATTCAATAAATTTATCAAGATGATTACCACTATATTATCCTAACATCCAGTGACCCTTTTTTAGGAAGCTCTATTTGAGCATTTCCCACTCTATTACATCATTATTTGTTTGTATGTCCCAATGAGACCGTACATGGGTAAATCTTACACTAGAGACCCTTATCAAACTAAATCTCATGGAAGAATCCATATAGAACTATATCCAGGGATTATCACATGATATTAGTGAACATAACAATATAATAAAACAATATTATATCACATTTCTATAGCACAATATGATCATTGATCCAATCTATGTGTAATTTGGTGGTGTAATATTGCTCCATAAATATAATTTTCAAGGCAGAGCAAGAGGGTTTTATCTCATCATGGGTATGTTAAACAAGATTTCACCTATTCCATACTACATAGTGGAAATTTTTGGAAACCCATAAAAGCATATAATTATATATGGTATTTAACATCCGGAACACTCACAACATCTAATCAGGATAATACACCGCTACTATTATATTAGGATCATCATGAAATCTCATCGGTCTCTATTAGAGAAATAAGAAGTTGATGTTATGAAAATTTATATCATCTTCTTTTTCTACTAGTTCTATTGGATGATTGGTATCCATGAGTGATTCTCCCATCCCACATAGAGAATACACATCATCAGATGACACCTTATCTAGGGATTCATCATATGTCAGTTCATAATTAGAATCCTGAATTGTTAATAGGGATTGAAATATTCACGAATCCATCCTAAAATTGATCATGGGGTATGGCCTCCAGACAAGAATATAAATATGTGGATATTACTGATAGAATTAATTTAAATGATTCAATCCCAATTGATACATGTACCAATGTTCCCTCAAATAAATATCTAAGTATTTTAAGTCGAAAACATAATAGGCATAGTCTATGTGAATGGATGTGTTGGATGGTACCCCAATACTAAGTTCCCTGGCCAAAATGTTTCACTAGGTACCCTCCTACTTTATCTCCCGTTGACTTAAAAGATCCTCAATGTGGGTAAAACTAGAAATACCATCCTAAGGGATGATCTTATCTAATAACACTATTCTACGACCTGAGCTTTTAGGGCACTTCAAATTGGATTAAGTTTGAGTCACCCCAATCATGAAAATAATTACATTGTATAGGGTATGGAGACATGCGAAAGGAATGAATAATATGAATTTATAGTAATTAGACTAATATACATGTATTCATGCACTCAACAATATTCATGCAATAATGTTGATGAAATGTAATAGATAGTGGCATCTAGTATCATTCATGCACTCAAAAAAATATAGAATACAATGAAGTGGGATAGAATGAACCAAAGCATAAATTCGAAAAATTTATTCCAGCTAGAGCTACGAGCCCACATAGAATAAAAAATGATAATGATGATAAATAAGATATCCTAACTCTATAATTCCATGTATGTACATTGAACTTAGTATATAAACAAAATGTATTATTATGCTTCACCAATATCAACACAAATATAATTGTAGATGAGCCTTGATGAGGCTCTAAATGCCCATCTTCAATGACCATCATTACAGAAATCATCAATATAGTATTTTTGGAAGTGCCCACCTTTCGTTGGAATTTTCCATAGAAAAGGGATCCTCAACTTGGATTGAGGCCCTTCTACCATTCATAACTCAATGAAACATTAGTGAAACTCCATTTATTGAGGATAAGTGAAAAAATATGAGGGAGTAAAAATTATATCTATGTAAATAGTATGGGGGAAACACACCCAGTTGAGAGAGGGGTGTACTGACCGTGAAAACATTCATATGATCTAACCATATTCAATGCCAATTTCATGCAATTTTGGATGAATTTGTATGTTCAATACATCATAAATAAAAAATCGTATTCAACAATGAATACCACTACTTCTGTATGCATAGAGAAACACTTTGGATAGGATACTCATGGGAAAATTCCAAGTACTAAAGAAGGACAGACGAGATGAAGACATTACTGTGAGATGTATAATGAGTGCATGTTGGTCATCATGGAATGTGACCACGCCTAAGAACCTGGTCTTATTCTATACTATACATTTATTGGGATGTTATGTCTATCTACACAAGCTAAATTGGTTATATAAGGTATTTCACATAGATTCAATTAACACCCATTCTCATTTGGATATTTTTATGCACATCATACCATTTTGAGGTACATTCTATTATCTCGATATCATATCCATGTACGAGTACAAAGTCATGGCCATGAACATTTGTTTTAACCATGTTCCATGCTTATTCCATTACCTTATACTCATTATGTGCACAATGTTCCACCAGGAAAGTGTCACACACTATGTGGTTGGTGAATATGGTGTGTGATATTTTTCATAACCCAAAAACATAATCTTCATAGCCAGTGGACTACATATTATGTTTTATTCAATGTAAATTTCATGTAGTTTGTATTTTGAAAGAAAAATTTATTTCATTACTTATATCCCAATTCCATATTTTCCAACATTAATTATTCTTATTTTCCGCTCAAAAGTATCCAAAATCTATGTATTGGAAATCAGACATTTATATATGGTCTCTGATACCAAAAAAGAAGGATCTATCTCCCATGGGAAGTTGGGGAACCTCTGATACAACTCCTATTACTAATGTACATCAAAATCAATGGATTCTTAAATTAAATCACATATAATACCCCAATATATTCAATGAAAATCGATTCAATTGATGTTTATAGATCTTTATGGAATCAAAGGGACCAATCCCTCCTAAATACTTTTTGAAAATGTCAAACCACAATGTCAATGGATAATTGAGTACAATGAGATTAACAAAATGGATCAAATTAGAAAAATATTTCTCACACCTCATTGCACAATTTGACAATGGTGAACACTCGTAATTTGGGGAACACAATGAAGGATGCATGGTATAGGTGTAAAAATATGTAATTATAATTCATCATGATTAAATACTACTGTGAAATTAATAAGATTTAATAAAAAATATTAAAAAACAAGATTTAATGATCAAATGAAAAAATAGTGAAAATATTTAGTTATAATGAGTCGATCATTAATTTTGAATTGATCCTTAATTAATAAACCATTCAAACCAAATATTAAATTTTTTATGTGTTTGATTCATCTCAATCCACCTAAATTTTATCCAATAACAACATATTGTCCTATTTTCCAATGAGTAATATCTAATCTTCCCTAAAATTCTCTTATGACTATGTAGCTTTAACTAGAGAAGTTTTATAAATTGAAATACATACAGAATTATCTATGTTATGAAATTTAAAATCAAGTAAATAACTAAATTTTATTATATTATTAATTATACATCTCAATGTATGCTTTGACATGTTGTATGAATCAAAATAATTATAGTTATTATCCTATATAAATCGATGATCTAGAGTCCATTGAGGTTTTATATTTGAATCATGTGGTTCCAAAAAATTGTTCACACTCATTTAAATAGAATATGTGATTTTGTGTGGATTATAATGTATTGATATATTTAATATATATTTATTTTGTGGTCCAAATAAAAACAAAAAAATCATGAATCCAAAAATAAATACATATATATATATAAATATATACATATATATATTCAATGAAAAAATCCAACAATACTAGAGTCTGGATAGTTTATCCCCTTCCCTTCCGATTTCAAAGAAAATACTATAAAATACATTAGTTTTTTCTTTTTATATTCTTATCATAGATTAGGTAGTTTCATACTTTCTAATTAATAATGAAAAAAAATTTTTTCCTTCCCAATGTGTAATGTATTTAGAAGACATAGTCCTTGATCAACTCCCACAGTCACATTTGGGCCATATTCAACTAATTCAATGTGCATAAATAATTTATACCCATATGATCAGAAAATTATTCACATTATTAACCATTTATCTAGGACCTTTATATTTTAAATGAATATATCAAATCTTACAGCTCCGAAAAAATATAGTTTGATTTATTAAAAAAAATAATGAATTAACATGATGAATAATATATAACCATGTCATACTGCATTGATAAACATCACAGTCATTTATTTGATGCACCAGTTTATATTTCAAACACAAATGTAGGTTAGGATAATTTTAGTGTCTTTGTAGTGTCCAACTATCTATCGGTATCAATGAATTTTTTTGAAATTAATCTTTTCATATGAACATTAAACGTCATAAAGTAACATTGTTAGTGTATTTTAAAAGCATGTTAAATTATACATAGATATCAAACAACGTCTATCTAATCATAGAATACTCTAGTTCTCTATCATTGTTGGATATAATGAAAATTATCAATTACTTATATCATTAACTGATCTAAAAATATAACATATCATATTATTACATGACACACAATTGAAACATTATACATCCATAATTTACACTTTATATTTTTTCCATGCAACAAACATATTTATATGGTCTACAACAAAATCCTGAAATGATCTTCAGGCTCTTCATTATTATTAGAATACATGATAATATCATCTATAAATGCTTCAAAATATTTAGAGAGGATATCTCAAAAATAAAAAATTTAAACACATCTATGAATATTTAATTGGAAATTTATAAATTTAAATTCAATTACTATGAGTTTATAATGTCTACAACTTTTATGGAATTTTTTATTAGATACATTATATATCTTGAATCTTTATTTATGGAATTTAAATCACATTAAATTAATCAAAAAAAATTGGGGCCTTTTCATCTGATCAAGAAGTCATCAATATGGGGTAAAGGATTCTTTATATCAATTATGATTTTTGAGGTGATTATTAAAATATAGTGAAACACTGATCCATTATTTTCCATTAAGATAAATACTGGTGGACCATATAGTGGAGAGCTTTGGTATATATTATCCTTTTCATAATTCTCTAGAATTTTACAAACTAGTAATTCCAAATTAATATGGAATAGATTATAAGGGCTCAATGTTATTTAGTTTAATCCATATATTTGGTCTAATGAAAATTGTACTTTAATATTTGGGGGAGTTGTTATTTTTCTTAAAAAATAATATCAATAGACTTTCTTAGAAGTATATTGTATTGGATACTATGTTCCTCTCGAGTGATTAGATCAAATTAAACTTCATTATTGGGTAATAAGATTCAGGTAATGATATTAATTTTCAAATTTGATTCACAGACATCTTTATACAAGAATATGACTCTGGGACTATATTTGATATGAAATGGGAGTTTATTATCAATATGATTAATATAGTTCCTATACTAGGAGAAAAAATAGATGAACATAATCATAACAAATGAAACTACATAAGGTTTAATTTTATTTATTGGAAGTATAGTCCAATATTTTTTGCTATAGTAGATTTGTAAACCAAGGATAAAATCATCACAACACTGAAATATTATACATATATTTTAATATATTACTTATTGGGTGATAAGGTTATTATTATATAAAATTTTATTGACATGATGGAATTTGATGTAAAATAATTAGATAAAATATTTTTTCTTATTGACAAGATATTATGTCTACATTAAATAACATCATTTTATTGAAAAAAACAATACATATGATGGAATGGGATTTTTTTAAAAATATTGATTTCACTTTTTCCTATTTTAGTTATCATAATTTAATATAAGATTCAATCAAATGTTGGAATAATTCATAAAATCATTGTAATAGAATCACTGTATTGTGGATGGTGAAATAGTATAAACAATTATTTAAACAAATTCATTTACATTCATCCACAAATATCATTGGAATTCATGTGATAAATGAAATAAGATACACTCTTTAGAAATGTAACTATTCATTTGTAATAGTTTACTCATTATTCATGACACATTTTTTGATATTAATTTTTTTTTTCATTTGATGGGTTTTATCAGTTTAAACACCATGAAACAACATACCCCTCTTATTAACCCCAAACAAAGAGAGTAATTAGATTCCCCTATTTTTAAATCTCCCTTGAGATTACATAAAAAAATTCATCACTATTTCAAGATTCCCTTATATACAATTCATTTTAATGATATTGTTTTATGATGCTAATGAAATTTTCATTTATTCGCTTGATTTCAATGACAATAGAAGAAGAATACCATGAATTTCATGTGATGTTTTATTTTTAAATACCAATTTTTTAAAATAGATTTTATTTAATATCAAAGAATAATATTTTTTAGTTTGATTTGTTTGTAGGAACTATTTCATTCATAATATCTTAGTAAACTCCTAAAAAAATTTCTAGTTGAATTTTTCCTCATACCATATATTATTAATGTGATTATATAAATTTTTTTGCATTATAATCCAAGAGATAAACGTAAAAATACTATTTCATTCTCGGATTAATGGAAGAAACATAAATATATTAAATATTGTATTGAAACATCTCATGGATAATAGTGGTTGAAAAGAACCATAAAAGTAGTGTTTTTATGGACTCATAACTTATATAATTGAAGGTCATTAAACCCTTATTATGTTTTTTTGTTCGAAAAGGTTCACACTATTTTTCATAGATTGAGATAGGTGGGTGGGTATATCCATGATAATATAAACTCCAATTACCATTTAGTATGGTTAATCATTGAAACAATGATTGTATAATCTATGGAAGTTAATATTAACTCAATCCCATATGGTTACATACATTGAATAATATTAAAAAATTAGAATATACATCATGTGATAATAATAATTCTAAGAAATAATATGACAAATAGAATCAAACATTTGATGGGCAATGTTAATACACCTTTATTTAAACATATGAAATTTCAGGTTCATCGTACATCACATTTTATTCATCATAGATTATTTAATTTTTTATACTATAAGTCATAAGAATACAATACAAAAAAATCGAAACCATGGTCTGACACGTATTGAAGGGACCAATACTCACGCTACCAAATGTCATCATAGAAACATAAACATAACGTATCATTTTAAAAAAACCAAGTGTAAATGAGCATGACATGTAGACATATTATATAATGTTCTATGATTATTCATTTAATTTCACAACAAGTATGATTTTATTACCTATATGATTATTTTCATAAGAGACAAAATACATAAATCTATTAATTTAAAAAAATTCATCGAAATGTTGAAAAATATGTTTTCCACGTATTTCCTCAACAATACACTATAAATCTTATGAAGTTTTTTTTCTAAAAAAATCCCTTTTTTCATACTAATAGTATTAATTTATGTTTATTTCCAAAAATAATTATTAATTTTATTATATATCCTATAATAACATTAAATATTTTCATTCACTTAGAATATTTTTAAAAGTGTTCGGACTGTTTCTATGATTATTCTCGAAAAAATGTTCATACGTCACATTCAGAATGATATGTAGGGATAAAACATATCCCTAGATAACACATATAGATCATTAACACTATGTATGTATTCAATCCTACATTAGATGAATGTGTGTGTTGATAAACAAAGTTTCACCTACTGGAACGTATGGATAAAGAACATAACATTTGGATGGAACCTTATATGTGAGAAGAGAATAATGTATGGTTAAACTACCCTCTATTAGTTAGGAACACTACATCTAAGGAAAAGATGAATATTTCATCAAACATACTTTTTGATCACTAATACATGGTAACCTTATTCTATGAGAACGAATGCTACGTAATTTAACCCTATGTTTGGTATTTTTTGTTTTGTGAAGGAACCCAACATTTGACTTTTCTACATCGGTGATTTAATTTGGAAATTTTATCCAATATTTATGAAATGGAATTCAATTATTTATTAGAATTTTTAAATCATGTTTTCATAAAATTAAAATACAATTATAATGGATTCAAATAACCTTATTAAATAAAGAAAATCTAACTTATTCGAAAGAGAGTATTCACATCCTTTTGTCAATTATCATATGAATTGGTGTGATCTAACATGTGACTATCTTGGATTTGAAATTTGGAAGCAGACTATCTGATATATATATTCTACAAGTGTATCATTACAAAAGAAAGGATATATACTAGTCACTATTTTTATAAACAAATTCTTTCTCATAAAACAATTCTTATAGTACTTTTAAAACAAACGATATATTATGAAAGAAGCTTCACTTTGGAGACATATATGTTCAATATTTTACCAATATGGGATTACTGTTTCAATTTTTTTCTTCTTTTACTTGATGATCATTTATAAAACATGATTGCTTCATATCATCAATTTTAGGAAGAATATATTTTCTATTGAAGTAGATTCATCTACTATCAGTTGTTGCAACTGCAATTGTGAAGTTCTACCTAATCGATCGTCAAACCAATCTCAAATGATTTGGTTTTCTTTAATCATAATATACCAAATTATATGGAGTATCAATAACATGATCAAAAATGTGGATGTTCAGTTCATTATTAAGGAACTATAAGGATCTGTTGATAACATTTTTTGTAATGGTTTCTAATAGTTGCACATAGTAATGGATTAATGGTCTTTTGATTAGAGGACATTGCTATTGGAATTTACCAAGATTA
This sequence comes from Viscum album, assembly GCA_963277665.1. Lineage (NCBI taxonomy): Eukaryota > Viridiplantae > Streptophyta > Magnoliopsida > Santalales > Viscaceae > Viscum > Viscum album. Next base: position 1,839,982,623 of record OY728161.1, read on the forward strand.
AAGAGTGATTGATTAGTCGAGTGCAGTAGGCAATCTTTGTTCCCTAAACCAGTATAATAAATGTTTTGTTATTTTTTTCTATTTATCAATATATCATTTTCATATATAATAGAACACTACTTATCCTCATAAATTATAGATGGTATCAAAATATAGAATTATGGATGATGTTTGAAAAGATTCAACTCACCCACTCTTATGTTACTTCGTATTATTATGACCTAAAAAATGTTATCAGGGTTGATATTTGGAGATAATATTTTGTAAAGAATAATTTATAGGGTATATAAAAATAGGGAAATGGCTAATCATAGTGAAGGAATGTATATGGTACATGCAATATATTTTAATAGTGATAATTAATGGTGCTAGAAATCAAGGATGAATATATTTCTAAAGAATCATGGATTAAATGTTTACTCATAAATCATTACTACTTATAAGATATCTATGAAACCATAATCTCGGAATGTAGAGATAGAAGACAAGAATAATATCAATTACAATGCAGCGAATGCGATTATTGTTGGTCTTGGACCAGATGAATTTAATCATGTTTCACAGTGTCCAATTGCCTATGTAATATGAAAAACGACTGCAATTCCTTAATAAAGAATATAAAATGTTATATAGTTCAGGTATGCTACAACTAGGCTAATGTTTGACACATTTAAAATGATTCATGGTGAAATAATCACAAAAAACAATGAAAGGATTATAGAAGTTATCTAAAATATTAGAAACTTAAGAGAAACCTATCAAAAAATATCATTAGTCATTGGATGTAATCAAATTACTACCATCAAATTTTAGATGTAATATCTCCTATTATTTTCCTATCATCACATGTCAAGGATCAGATATTGAAATAACTAATTAGGACACTGATGTGGTATGACGAGAAGATGCAAGAAAAAGTTGAAGAGAATAAAATTATTTTGAATGAGGAAAATAATTCTCTAAAATTACCATCTCAAAATCACATCAAAATAATAAAGAAAGAAGTCAAATAAAAAAATAAAATCCCTTAAATTATTAAACATAATTGGCTTAGCTAGAAAGAAAATTCAATAAATTATATAAGAACAAAATATGTCTCAAAATATCCTTCAAAAGAGATGAGAAATAACCTTGAGTATTTTTATGATATGAATGAAATGAATTGGGACATATTTTACATAATTTTCCCCAACTGAAATATGAGATGAAAATGCGAAAAAGAAATATTAGAATAATGTTGATTATGAGAAAAAAATAAAAAGTGAAATTAAAGATACATAGAGTGAATATAATGACTACCACAACTATTAAAAATCTGATTTAGAAAAAGATAAATCAAATTAAAAATCCAATATATGCTTTATTGATGATAAAGAAAAGGTACAAAAATCATATTCTTTTGATTCTGGTACATGTAGTTTCTAAAATGACAATTAGATGCCTAATTATCTATTTGAGAAAAAAATATACATCCCTTATAATGTTGAAAAAGTCATTGAAAAGAATTTATAATGATGTTTTAATTGAAAAAGACACTCTACTAAAGAAAAGAACTAGTTGATAAATTCAACTAACATGCAACAAACTGCATTGATAGAAAAATGATTAAAGAATTAAATGATTAAATTCAAGGCTATAAAAGTGTGTAAATCACTTTTACCAAAGGGTAAAAAGTGTTAAATGAATTTCATGGAAATAATGTCATTAAAAGATAAATATTTTAAATAGAAGTAATAGTGAGAAATCAAAATTATATAAAAATTATTCTGTGCCGAATTTGAAAAATATGGTATGTTATTATTGTGTATTAAAATTTCATTTCAGTAATAAAATCTTTTTAAAACAATAATAAAATGTAATATTAAAAGGTCCATTATTTTTAAATATTTTTATAAATAATTCAAGATAAATTATTGAAAATTGAATAATATTTGGATTCCATGATCATTTCTAGACAACACCCTAGGACCCAAGATGACACTAGCAACAAAATAAACACATGTATAACTACATTTTCAGAAAATATACCACAAGAACAAAAATTAATTATCGTATATGGATAGCGGTGGTTCTAGAAAAATGAACGGTGATTCAATGGAATTTAATTTTCTAACTCTAAGGAATGGATGTTTAGTCACCTTTGGTGGAAATGAAAAATAAAAGATCATTGGAGATGAAACTATTGGAGATCAAAAAACTATATCAATCAAGAATGTAACATATATATAGGGTCTAAATAAAAAAATTATATGTATTTATCAACTTTTTTATGATGGTTTTTATGTTGAAATTTCAAAAAAAAATCTTCGCAATTTTTATTGATAAACTAATCCAGTTTGAAGAAACTAGAAGTGATAATGTTTAAACATTTTATTTAAATTCATTTCATAAATAAAAATTGAATTGTTTGACTTTAGAGATAAATAAGTCATGGATATAGCATTGGAGACTCGGTCATTGTAATATTTATTCTCTACATAAATTTTCGATGAAATCCACTATTTTGTATTTCTAGTCTCTCAAATTTGATAATGACAGATTCGATGATGCACACCACATTGGCTAGAAGCCCTAGTCTTATTTAAAATATATTTTCCAAATTACTACATCAAAACAATTATAAATTATCCATATGAGTTTTTTGGACCATCAATATTGGAATGTTTGGATCCTAAATTATATATCAATGATCTAGTTGATGATTATTTTCTATTTACATGGGTATATTTTCTAAAATTATAAAGTGATATTTTAACTATTTTTCAATGTTTTTGAATTTTTTTAAAATGGTAATTGGATTGAAATAATTTTATTTAGAGGTGATCATGATATATAATTTTAGTATAATGAATTTAATTCATTATCCCCAAATTTTGGTATTAAAAACACATTTTCTACACCAAGAACACCTAAAAATGATATTAATGAATGAAGAAATAGAACAATTCTATAAATGGTATATATTGTGATAAACGAATATTGACTACCTAAATATTTTTGGGATGAATCTATAATCACAACCCTTTGTATCTTGAATAGAGTTAATAAGTAAAATTTTAAAAAGGATATCCTGCAAACATCGGAAGAATAGAAAACCTAATGTAATGTACTTTAAATTATTTGGATGCAAGGTTTATATCAGGAATAGTAAGGTAAACAATGGTATGTTTGATACAAAGGCTAAATAATGAATATTTTTATAATATTCTTCTACATCAAAAGACTTGATGGTGTATAAAAAAAGTCAATGATTATTGAAGAACTAGTTAATGTGATGTTTTTTGAGACGAACCGTTTCATTAAAAAGACTGATCAAACTAATGAAATTCTTGATGTGTTTGACAACATGGGACCTAAAACCCCTAAAAATAAATTTCATAATAATTAAAAATAAATTTAGTCTAGTTCAGAACAACATGGTATGGAAAAACCTAAAACATTCTTTCATAGAAAGTCTGAAACCCTAAAGAACCATCATTTATAAACATTTATTAGATACATAAACACAGTTATTAGAACAAGTATAAATATAGGAAACCCAGAAAAATTTACTACCATTCAATATAATTTAGAACCTATGTCCATTGAATAAATTATAGAAGATGATATGTGGATGTTAGTAATGCAGTAATTGCTAAACCAATTACAATGGAATGGTTCTTGTGAACTAGTACAGAGACCATCCAATTTTCCTATTATAGGAACCTAGTGCATCTTTAGAATCTAAAAGTATGATAAAGGGATAATTACCATTAATAAAGATTGATTAGTAGATAAAGGATATAATTATGAAAAAGGGATAGATTATGGTGAAATGGTTTCCCTTATAGCTAAATTAGATGCCATTACAATCCTTTTAGTTTATGAATATCTAATGACATTTAAATTATATCAGATTGATGATATATATAACATTTTAAATGATTATTTAATAGAATATATATATATTTTGAACAACCTAAATATTATAAAAATCATAAAACAAATTATTTTTAAACTTACAAAAGATCATTATGGCCTTAAACAATCACCTAGATCTTGGTATGAAAGATTGAGATCATATCATTTAAAAATAGATTTTTAGTTTTTTTGAAAGATCATAAATCTCGAAGAAAAAATTATGTTATAATATTTCAGTAGTTTAAATATATGTTGATGATGCATTTTCTGGTACATAAAAAAATCATTATCATGATTTTTCTTAACTAATAAAAAAATAATTTTAAATGAATATAATCGGTGAATTAAATTTATTTTTAGGATTTATAATTTATCAACAAGATTATTAAAGAGTTTTAAATAAAGGAAATTATATTTATGATTTAATGAAAACGCTCTAATGTGAAAACATCAAGAATATGAAACCCCCCATGTGTACTAATTCAAACCATGATTTGGATGAAAATGGAAAACCATTTGACGATAAGTTTTAAAGACGTATCATTTGTATTTTGTTATATCATAATTAAAGAAAACTGAACATTTTGTTTTTTGTATATTTATGTGATATATTTTGATGAAAAAAATAATCCCATCATACTATAATATAAATGATTTTTAGATATGTACAAATGGTTGTTTTTCAGTCTATAATTTACCCTATTACATTAAATTTTAATTAAATTTTAAATTCAGATAATGATTATTATGGGTTTAGATTATGTATTAAATGTACCTCAAGAACTGGCAACAATTTAGAAAAATAAATAGAATCTGGGTTCAGTAAGAAACAAAACGTTTTTCCCTATCAACATCCAAGGATGAATTTGTCTTTAGGTTGTTTCTCTATACACGTTTTATTGAAGAAAATTAGAAAAATGTACATTAGAAAAAAATTTGATAGTATACCTATTTTATGTTATAATACTACTAATATAAATGTTTCCAAATTCCTCTATGAAATTCTAGGACTAATACTTTGATATAAGAAATCTTTTTCAAAGTGACCATGTTCATAAAAATGGTATATCATTATAATTTATTAATACCAAATATCAATTGGCTGATATTTACACTAAACCACTTCTTATTGCATGTTTTGATTTTATTAATGGGGAGTTGGTTTTATATAATTTTCAATTATAATTTTTTAATTTACCTCAATTAATATGTTTTTTGTTTTTATTTATTTTAATTAATATATTTACTGTAATTTAAAATTTATATATTTATTTTCGTTATCAAATTTTTTATATTGTTTAATTTTTATGTAAATTTTTTCTATTTTTTAATCTTAAATTTCATGTTCTAAAAATATAAAATCTAATGAATACCCTATGTAATTCTAAAAAAATAAGATCACATCATCACCAGACAGAAAACCTGAAGGTTCCGGGCATAGCGGAAGCGCGTGGGTGTATGTTCCCACTTGGCTTTTTGTTATTAACAATGATCAATAAAGGATCAATTCGACGATAAACTCCAGTATCCATGGATAGAGTATTAGAAATATACAATGAAAAGGAAAGTCTTGAAACCACAAAGTAATATTGTTACAGGTTGATTATAATTAATTTAATCAATTGAAAAAAGTACATTTTGGTGTTCTTTCTTCGTTGATATTTCTGATCACGTCCCGATTTGATACATCGTTGCGTCGCAGAAGACAATGGTAGACATCCTCTAGTGGTGATCCACACGTGCACCTCGTATCTCTGGACGTCGCCAAAGGCGTCTCTGGGTGCTATCATAGAGAAACCTTTGCTTGCGTTGTCCACCATAGATCATCTCGATCCAATGGAAGAGGATCTCTCTCAGATTTGAGAATGTTCTTAGAGGAACGAGGTCTTTCAGCCTTGAAAGAATTCTCTAGAATTAGTGTGCACAATGATTTTCTTTGGTGTAGGAAAACAGTTGGGGTTGTGAGGATATTTATAATCAGGTTTGAGGTTGTAATGTTATGATAATAAATAAATGTGTTACACGTTTTATTTATTTCATTGAATCTTATTGAAACCCCATGTCGAATAATTAATTTCTTGACATGCGTCCATGCTGATTATAATAAATTTCATTTAATAAAACATTTTTATATCCTCAAAAATCTAGATTGGAAAACTACACGGTGTGTAATCATTAATGCACTGCTTGTACTTGTTTTCCATAAAACTACACGGCCTGTAATCATTAATACATGTTGTGTACCTGTTTTTATATTTCCTCTCAAACTGAAAACTACATGGCATGTAATCACTAATACACGGTGTGTACTTGTTTTCCATGAAAACCTACACGGTGTGAAATCATTAATACGTGGCATGAATATCTTGTTTTTCATTTCTTTATTCCTCCATAATTAAAATTATTTAGGATTATTTGAATAATTATTAAACCACGTATGGGAATAATCATTATTCTACTTGAGATACTATGATACACATAGTGTGTGACTCTCTAGTCCTCTTTCTCGTTGGCATTAGGCAGGCTTGCCTAATGTCTAAGATTACTGTCTAGCAACGGGTCAAGACACCCAATATAAAGAAGTTGACGATGTGTTGACGAGCCACCTCATACAAATACATACTATATAATTTAATCCATTTGTCTTAATATGTCATCAATCAGTTTTCATGGCAATGTCAATAACCTATATGCTTAATCGGTCATTCTTTAACTTCCAGAAATAAACTCATCATGTCTCCATGGCCATGGAATTTGTTCGACAGTTCTATTTCAATCAAAGGGACTGAGATATCTACTTCCATAAATATAGAATGGAAAAATCTTTCCTCGACTTATCCATTAACAACATGTCATTCGTGACAAACCCAACATACACTACTTCCCGCCAACTCTCTTCATGATGGTTTTCATTAGAAAATATAAGTTTGTGATTCATCACATCAGTTAATGATAATATTCTAGTCAAAGGAACATTGCACACACTCGTAGATAGAAATGTCTGATGACACCAAGACATATAGAATTTCTACTGGCGGGTCTGTTCTCATAATCTCCCATCTTAGAGATTACCATGTGCGAACTCCATGAGAGAGAGTCTCGTCTTCTTGTGAGTACTCACACATGACAGTCTGTATACTATGTGTCCTATCATAGTATGTCATCCAACATCAGAAATTTATTTATGAATATTGTTATATCATTTCAAGGTTCTCATCATAGTGGGGATCTAAAATGACCTTATTAATGCTACAAATATTCTTGGACATTATTATATTATATTCATGCAGAACAATGAACAATATATAATAAGATAACATTCATGTAATCAAAGTACAAAATAGTTGGTTCTCAGGACACCAACCATGAGAAACTCCCACTTGGACCAGATCAAACATCCTATGACTTTTAGTCTGCTATACCTCACATGATTATCATGTTTCTGTTGAGTCAAGGCTTTAGTCAAGGGGTCTGCCACATTTTATTTCATAGAAATACTTCTCACTACAACTTCACCTCTCTGAAAAAAAATCCCTCAAGAGATGATACTTCAAAAGTATGTTCTTTGTCTGCTGATATGACCTTGTCTATTTTCCAAGTGCCCCCACTTCTGTATTATCACAATAGAGTGTGATAGGATCATTTCTTATAGGCACTACATCCAACTCTTGGAAGAATATTTTCATCCATACTGCTTCTTTAGCAGCCTCAGAAGTTGCGATATACTCGGACTCTGCTGTAGAATCTACCACCACACTTTGCTTTGAGCTCTTCCAGCTCACTGCTCTTCCATTCAAACTGAATATGTAACCAGTCTGCAAATTCATGTCATCATGATCTGTCTGGAAACTAGAATCTACATGTCCTCTGATGACTAGTTCATCATCTCCTCCATAAATTCAGATCATATCATTAGTACGCCTCAGGTACGTAAGGATAGTCTTGACTTCCATCCAATGGTGATTGTAACAACCCGAAATTTTTAAATAAATTTTGTTCCCTAATTTTATGTGTTATTGTTATACTCAACAAAAATGTTTTATTTGATAAACATGATTATAATTAAAATGAGATCAGTGGGTTTTGACTATTATATAACCATCGGTCAACATGACCACTGTGAACAAAATGTTTTGATTATTGTCTCTAAATATAAGTAATCTTGGTTAATTATTATAGAAAGAAGATTCGATGGCCTCACCTAGTAGTCTTGGACCGATCGAAGCCCATCTAACAGAGTTTGGGAAGGAGGTAGCACCACTGGGCTTTGCTCTGGATCAAATCCAAGCCGAACTTCATCATGTGAAGCTGGAACGAAATCGCCTTCGTGAGAAGTTCAAACTGATAGAAATTACTACTCGGGCAATGTTGACTGAGCCGCCCCAAGCTTCTATCACCCTAGCACACCTTACTCTTAGGTCCTATGCTGGTATTATAAGGGGTTATGTAACGAGACCATAACTACCTTGTGTAATCCTTGTTTTAAATAAAAATTGGGATTTCTTCTTATGATGAAGTTTATGAATTTTGAAATGACCGGATAAATATAGTATGCATATTTTTGATGAATTTTAGAAAAAGGATATTTTAAATATGTTTATGTAAACCCTAAATAAATAAAAATGTGTAATGATTTTCAAAAAATGGTCTTCTACAATTATGTTCGGTACTAAATTTAGAGTCTAATAAGATCAACTTGATTTTTGATGAATAGTAAATTATGAATAGTGATTTTATGATTAGGATTAGTAATATGACCAAATGGATTAGTAATCTCACTTAAATAAAGTTTTAAAATAATCTAGGCACCTTGATTAAGTAATGTGATTCAATAAAATAGTTAAATAACGGTTTCATTAATTATTATTCAAGTATTAGTTTTTTCGGGTGAATAGTATTTTTTAATTAAAAATTTAATTAAAAATAATTAGAAAATCATTTTTATAAAAATGACTTTATTTTTGAACTCAGAGCATCGATATTATGTTATGGTAATTTTTGGGGTTTTTTCTGAAAAAAATGAATTTTTGATGAATAGTGTTTTTATTTAAAAATTAAATTAAAAATATTTAGAAAATTATTTTTATAAAATGGATTTCATTTTTGAAATCAGAGCATTGATATTTGGTTAATGTGAAATTTTGGGATTTTTCTGAGAAAGTTGAATTTTTAGTGAATAGTAAAAATACAGTTTTAGGGTTTCGGTATGTTTAATGACATCATAACGGTGTCATGATGATGTCATGAGATATTTTGAGGGTTGGCCGGCCAAGGGTGATGAATTATTGTTTTGGGGGCCCCATGTGGCCTAACTCCATGATAAATGACAAGGGAGAGCACATGGGTTTGAGAAAAGCCCATGTGAGGTGTCCCTTGGCCATTAATGCCTTGTCCCCTCACTTTCCCTATAAATACCAAGCCCTCCTCTCATCCATTCGACTCCCCACTCATTCCCAACGAATTTCTGGTCTCATTACCTCCCAAGGAGTCCTCCCAAGGTGCCCCCAAGCCCTCATGGTCCCAACCTTTGAGGTTTAAGAGTTACATTTTAAGGTAAGGGATCCGACCTCTCTCATTCTTTTCAAGTAATCTCTTTTATGTCATTTCTTTTATACTCCATGTTATTATGTTGAAGGATGTTCTTTTATATTCATCCTACTGCCTATTTCATGTTCTTATGATGAGAGACCCCCCTTGCTCTCATCAATTCGTTTTAAGAATGTTTAAGTGGTGCCGTTAGGCTGCCGAATTTTTAAGGGATTCTTTCACCTTCCTCGTTTTCAAGTTCTATTTTCATTCAAGTCTTTCATGTTTCTTTGTATTATGTTAGGGCATGATCTCTAAATTTATCATACTGATCTTTTATGATAATATGATGAGAGAACCCATTTTATCTCTTCAATTCAATTTTTTTTGAAGTTTTATGTGGCGCCGTTAGGCTGCCAAATTTTTAAGGGATTCTCTCACCCTTCTCTTTTTCAAAGTTCTACTTTCATGTCAAGTATTTCAAGTTAATTTCTATTATGTTGGGGTATGATCTCTATATCTATCATACTGGACTCTTATGTTCATATGATGAGAGACCCCATTTGGTCTCTTCAATTCAGTATTTTGATGTTTTAAGTAGCGCCGTTAGGCTGCTGAATTTTTAAGTGGTTCTTCACCCTTCTCGTTTTGAAGTTCTACTTTCATGTGAATTATTTCAAGTTTCTTTTTGTTATATTTGGGTATGATCTCTATATCTATCATACTGGACTCTTATTTTCATATGATGAGAGACCCCATTTGATCGCTTCAATTCAGTATTTTGAAGTTTTAAGTGGCGCTGTTAGGCTGCCGAATTTTTAAGTGGTTCTTCACCCTTCTCGTTTTGAAGATCTACTTTCATGTCAATTCTTTCAAGTTCATTTTTGTTATGTTGGGGAATTATCTCTATATCTATAATACTGAACTCTTATGTTCACATGATGAGAGACCCTATTTTATCTTTTCAAATCATTTTTGTTGAAGTTTAAGTAACACCGTTAGGCTGTCGAACTTTCATAAGAGAAATCTAATTTTTGTCTTCCTTCCATGTTTTTCATTTCAAATGGTATGTCCTTGAAATTTCATTACCATGATCATGTATCCTTCTTATTCTGTCCATATACTGTTTTATGGGTCATTTATGAATGTTTGACTCATTTTCCCTCTCTTTTTAATGTCTTCTAAAACCTCATAACATAGCCGTTATGCTGTAGAATTTCCATCTCAAAATGTCTCTCTCTTTTTCTAAAGTTCTTTTATATTATTAAGTGAATACTCAAAGCTCTTTCTTATAAAGGGGTATTCACATATATATACCAAAATTTTCTATTTTAAATTCTAGGATTTACATACATGAGACCCACCTTCCTTTTCTGTGGGTTTTAAAGTGACGTAAAGATCATGTCTTTAAAGCGGTTTTTAAAACGTTATGATTATGAAATGAAACCCATTTATTTTATGCTATGTGGGTTATTTATGAAATGTTTGATGATGATATATGTGGCTCACATGATAATAAAGGTAAATTTAAGGGTGCGCCCTGATAGCGCTCCAATGCATTGGGTAATGATGTAACCACTAGAGATTACAATTTTAACGATGCCTTGGTGAAAAACCTTGGTAATTTTTAACGACACCTTGGGGATGGACCTTGGTGAAACGAAACGATTGTCAATATTAAATGTTGCAGCCACATCTTCAAGTTATGAAAAAGTTTTATTTTTATTATGATATGCCTCATGATTTCATTTTCATGCATTAAAGTTCTTTTCATGACTTTATTGATGTATCTCAAGTTCATATGTAAAATGTTTCACTTGTTTCCCTTGCTGGGCCTTCTACTCACCCTTCCTTTTGATGTATGTCCCCAGGTTATGAGATGCAGTAATGAGCCTAGGGTGAACATGAGGAGAAGCCTTTCAAGTGTTTAAGAAGAATGTTTTTTTTGTTTCATGTTTTATGTTCCTTGTTTCCAAGACATTAAACCTTAAAGATCCTCAGTTCCGTGTAATGGAATGAAAAGTTATGTTATAAAAAGACGGGATTCTATAGTTGGTATCAAAGGATGGTTTAGTTATTTGTGGAAATTAGGATATGAAAACTCTAGGAGGAACCCTATAGAAAAGATTAATATAGGAAATCATCCTGGTATTTTGGTGAGTATTGAGTAAGGGGTTGCCAAGCAAATACATCCCTGTCTGGATACGAGCAGGTAGAGGTGGCTCTGGCACAGATGTACATAGGGGTAAAACCCTAAAACACCGCTTTGAGCTAGACTCGAACGGGAACTGGTACACGACAACGGGCCTTGCTGCACTCTTGGTTACGACACTCCCGGGGGATATGCTTTGGTAAATTCATAAGCTTGGTATGAACCATTGTTAAAGGAACAAAGATAAAATAAAATAAAGGTTCACATAAGAATATATGATAATTCATAACCTAGATGGGAACCTATGAGATAACAAGTTAGGGTATACCTTTCATATACAAGTTATCCTTATATGCTTTCAGTTCCTTTTCATGATTATTAGCTAAGTACTTAAGCCCGTAATTATGCTTTCTCTTCTTAGTTAATGGTGAGAAATGTAAGAACATGTTCCGACAACCAATGTGATAGGAAATGCGACGATTTTCGTATTAATATGACAGGGATGATTAGGGGATTAAAATATGATTATTATTTTGGAAGACGTTCATTATTTTGGGAACCATATTTGATCGAGGTAAATAGATTACTACGGTATTTTCATTGAGGAGTAAGGTTGACTTATATTTTGAAGAATTGATGAATTTAAGGTGAACTTATAGTAATTTAGGTTACTTATGGGAATGAATAACCTATCTTGGGTAAAATATGTTTAGGTTAGATAAGTTTTATAAGATGTTAGGAGTGGTTGATGTTGTCTGGAGATGAACAATGAAGTGTTTTGGAAGACTATGTTATCAAATCCTTATTGTATTTGGGTTTCGATCTTAGTTTGGTTTGTTTTGAGGAATTTTAAGGACCGTTATTTATGGAATGGTCTATGATGAACTTTGGGTAGTACCATGGAATGTTGATGATTTAAAAGTAGTTTCCATTCCTATGGGATTCTTTCTTTTTGAAGAGTTGTTTTACCTTAACCTTTCTGTTTTTGGGATAATGTTTAAAGATAGAAGAAATAGATAGTTAATCTTTTGTAGATTATGTGATTCTATAGAAGATGATTCTTGTGCTTTTATGAGACCAAGTGTTTTTGAATTCTCATCATTTGGAGAAAAGATTAGTGTTGGTAGGGACTTGTTAAAGGATGAAACTCTACTTGAAGGTAGGTATATTTTCTTATGTTTTTGTTCTATGTGGTAAATGAAATCCTCAAAATTATGAAAAGAAACGTAAAACAAAAATGTTGTTGGTTTACGTTTCCTACTAGGTAATCAAAGACCGTTTACACACATCATAAGTTTGGGATTTTCTCATGGTTAACTTTCTCCTAATCATGTTCTCTATCACTCTCCCTCGGAACTTGACCCTTTGTTTTTTCCTCCATGTCCATGTTTTCCTACATGGAACCCTAGTATGGGTTAACTCGGGTGACCATTGTACTTCCCTTTCTTTATTTTAAAGTAATAGTTTTACTGACTCCTTTTCCGATGTGGGACTTTCAATGAAATTTCAAAACCCAAATTTAAAATTGCGAGGACGCAATTTCTTAAGGGGGGAAGATTGTAACAACCCGAAATTTTTAAATAAATTTTGTTCCCTAATTTTATGTGTTATTGTTATACTCAACAAAAATGTTTTATTTGATAAACATGATTATAATTAAAATGAGATCAGTGGGTTTTGACTATTATATAACCATCGGTCAACATGACCGCTGTGAACAAAATGTTTTGATTATTGTCTCTAAATATAAGTAATCTTGGTTAATTATTATAGAAAGAAGATTCGATGGCCTCACCTAGTAGTCTTGGACCGATCGAAGCCCATCTAACAGAGCTTGGGAAGGAGGTAGCACCACTGGGCTTTGCTCTGGATCAAATCCAAGCCGAACTTCATCATGTGAAGCTGGAACGAAATCGCCTTCGTGAGAAGTTCAAACTGATAGAAATTACTACTCGGGCAATGTTGACTGAGCCGCCCCAAGCTTCTATCACCCTAGCACACCTTACTCTTAGGTCCTATGCTGGTATTATAAGGGGTTATGTAACGAGACCATAACTACCTTGTGTAATCCTTGTTTTAAATAAAAATTGGGATTTCTTCTTATGATGAAGTTTATGAATTTTGAAATGACCGGATAAATATAGTATGCATATTTTTGATGAATTTTAGAAAAAGGATATTTTAAATATGTTTATGTAAACCCTAAATAATTAAAAATGTGTAATTATTTTCAAAAAATGGTCTTCTACAATTATGTTCGGTACTAAATTTAGAGTCTAATAAGATCATCTTGATTTTTGATGAATAGTAAATTATGAATAGTGATTTTATGATTAGGATTAGTAATATGACCAAATGGATTAGTAATCTCACTTAAAGAAAGTTTTAAAATAATCTAGGCACCTTGATTAAGTAATGTGATTCAATAAAATAGTTAAATAACGGTTTCATTAATTATTATTCAAGTATTAGTTTTTTCGGGTGAATAGTATTTTTTAATTAAAAATTTAATTAAAAATAATTAGAAAATTATTTTTATAAAAATGACTTTATTTTTGAACTCAGAGCATCGAAATTATGTTATGGTAATTTTTGGGGTTTTTTCTGAAAAAAATGAATTTTCGATGAATAGTGTTTTTATTTAAAAATTAAATTAAAAATATTTAGAAAATTATTTTTATAAAATGGATTTCATTTTTGAAATCAGAGCATTGATATTTGGTTAATGTGAAATTTTGGGATTTTTCTGAGAAAGTTGAATTTTCAGTGAATAGTAAAAATACAGTTTTAGGGTTTCGGTATGTTTAATGACATCATAACGGTGTCATGATGATGTCATGAGATATTTTGAGGGTTGGCCGGCCAAGGGTGATGAATTATTGTTTTGGGGGCCCCATGTGGCCTAACTCCATGATAAATGACAAGGGAGAGCACATGGGTTTGAGAAAAGCCCATGTGAGGTGTCCCTTGGCCATTAATGCCTTGTCCCCTCACTTTCCCTATAAATACCAAGCCCTCCTCTCATCCATTCGACTCCCCACTCATTCCCAACGAATTTCTAGTCTCATTACCTCCCAAGGAGTCCTCCCAAGGTGCCCCCAAGCCCTCATGGTCCCAACCTTTGAGGTTTAAGAGTTACATTTTAAGGTAAGGGATCCGACCTCTCTCATTCTTTTCAAGTAATCTCTTTTATGTCATTTCTTTTATACTCCATGTTATTATGTTGGAGGATGTTCTTTTATATTCATCCTACTGCCTATTTCATTTTCTTATGATGAGAGACCCCCCTTGCTCTCATCAATTCGTTTTAAGAATGTTTAAGTGGCGCCGTTAGGCTGCCGAATTTTTAAGGGATTCTTTCACCTTCCTCGTTTTCAAGTTCTATTTTCATTCAAGTCTTTCATGTTTCTTTGTATTATGTTAGGGCATGATCTCTAAATTTATCATACTGATCTTTTATGATCATATGATGAGAGACCCCATTTTAACTCTTCAATTCAATTTTTTTGAAGTTTTATGTGGCGCCGTTAGGCTGCCGAATTTTTAAGGGATTCTCTCACCCTTCTCTTTTTCAAAGTTCTACTTTCATGTCAAGTCTTTCAAGTTAATTTCTATTATGTTGGGGTATGATCTCTATATCTATCATACTGGACTCTTATGTTCATATGATGAGAGACCCCATTTGATCTCTTCAATTCAGTATTTTGATGTTTTAAGTAGCGTCGTTAGGCTGCTGAATTTTTAAGTGGTTCTTCACCCTTCTCGTTTGGAAGTTCTACTTTCATGTGAATTATTTCAAGTTCCTTTTTGTTATATTGGGGTATTATCTCTATATCTATCATACTGGACTCTTATTTTCAAATGATGAGAGACCCCATTTGATCGCTTCAATTCAGTATTTTGAAGTTTTAAGTGGCGCTGTTAGGCTGCCGAATTTTTAAGTGGTTCTTCACCCTTCTCGTTTTGAAGATCTACTTTCATGTCAATTCTTTCAAGTTCATTTTTGTTATGTTGGGGAATTATCTCTATATCTATCATACTGAACTCTTATGTTCACATGATGAGAGACCCTATTTGATCTTTTCAAATCATTTTTGTTGAAGTTTAAGTAACGCCGTTAGGCTGTCGAACTTTCATAAGAGAAATCTAATTTTTGTCTTCCTTCCATGTTTTTCATTTCAAATGGTATGTCTTTGAAAATTCATTACCATGATCATGTATCCTTCTTATTCTGTCCATATACTGTTTTATGGGTCATTTATGAATGTTTGACTCATTTTCCCTCTCTTTTTAATGTCTTCTAAAACCTCATAACATAGCCGTTATGCTGCAGAATTTCCATCTCAAAATGTCTCTCTCTTTTTCTAAAGTTCTTTTATATTATTAAGTGAATACTCAAAGCTCTTTCTTCTAAAGGGGTATTCACAGATATATACCAAAATGTTCTATTTTAAATTCTGGGATTTACATACATGAGACCCACCTTCCTTTTCTGTGGGTTTTAAAGTGACGTAAAGATCATGTCTTTAAAGCAGTTTTTAAAACGTTATGATTATGAAATGAAACCCATTTATTTTATGCTATGTGGGTTATTTATGAAATGTTTGATGATGATATATGTGGCTCACATGATAATAAAGGCAAATTTAAGGGTGCGCCCTGATAGCGCTCCAATGCATTGGGTAATGATGTAACCACTAGAGATTACAATTTTAACGATGCCTTGGTGAAAAACCTTGGTAATTTTTAACGACACCTTGGGGATGGACCTTGGTGAAACGAAAAGATTGTCAATATTAAATGTTGCAGCCACATCTTCAAGTTATGAAAATGTTTTATTTTTATTATGATATGCCTCATGATTTCATTTTCATGCATTAAAGTTCTTTTCATGACATTATTGATGTATCTCAAGTTCATATGTAAAATGTTTCACTTGTTTCCCTTGCTGGGCCTTCTGCTCACCCTTCCTTTTGATGTATGTCCCCAGGTTATGAGATGCAGTAATGAGCCTAGGGTGAACATGAGGAGAAGCCTTTCAAGTGTTTAAGAAGAATGTTTTTTTTTGTTTCATGTTTTATGTTCCTTGTTTCCAAGACACTAAACCTTAAAGATCCTCAGTTCCGTGTAATGGAATGAAAAGTTATGTCATAAAAAGACGGGATGCTATAGTGATCTCCTAGATCAGCTTGATATCTATCTACCACACTTAATGTGTAAGAAACATCTAGCCTTGTACATAGCATTGCATACATGACTAACCCAATAACAGATGCATAAGGGGTCCTTGCCATTTTCTTTCTTTCATCATATGTCTGAGGACAAATTTTCTTCGAATGATGAATGCCATGTGACAATAGAAACAATACCATCTTGGATTGTCCCATATTAACTCTTTTTAGTATCTTTTCAATGTATTTAATTTGACTCAGTCCCTGAATTCTCTTGTATCTATCATGATGGATCTTTATCCCTAGAATATATGATGCCTCGCCCAAGTCTTTCATGGAGAAGCATTTATGAAACCATGCCTTAACTGACAGTAAGACAGGTACTTCGTTTCTAATTAGTAATATGTCATCAACATATATAAATAGGAAAATGACTGCACTTCCACTAAACCATTTGTATACACAAGGATCACATTCGTTCATAAAAAAGCCAAATTCTGTTACAGCTTCATCAAAACGACTGTTCCATGAACATGATGCTTTCTTTAAACTATAAATGGATTTATGCAACTTGCATACCTTTCTGGCATCCTTTGGAGTCACAAACCCTTCATTTTGTGTCATTTAGACATCTTCGTGGAGGTTCCCGTTAAAGAAAGCTATTTTGACATCCATTTTCCAAATTTCAAAGTCATGGTAAGCGAAAATGGAAAATAGTATTTTGATGGAATGAAGCATCACAACCGGGAAACAGGTTTCATCATTGTCAATTCCTTGACGTTTTCCAAAACCTTTTGCAACCAGTCGGGCCTTATAGGTGCTGAATTTCCCCTCCATGTCCAGTGTTTTCTTGAATACCCATTTATTACCAATAGGCTATGCATCATCTAGAGGATCTACCAAAATCCAGACTTGGTTTTGTTACATAGAATCCATTTTAGAATTTATGGCTTCTTTCCACTTGGGAATTTTTGTGCCATCAACATCTTCCTTTGAGGTAAGAGGATCATCATTGTCAACAAATAATGAGTCACAATCCTCAGTGTCAATAAAAACATAGCGTTCTAGTTCTCTCACCTCTCTCATGATCCTATATAGTTCTTGTGTCTCTGGAATAGATTTTTCTTCCATGGGGATTTTTGGAATCTATTATTGTACCAACTCATGTGTATCTTGATCCTCAACTTCATTAATGTCTATCATGATACCACTATATCTTTTAGAGATGTGATCCCTCTCAAGGAATATAGAGTGTATTTCCACTTTAATTTATTTGTCTGATGGTTTTTATAGGTAATAACCCCATGTTACTTCGAGATATCCTATAGTGAAACACTTTTTGCCCTGGGGTTTATGTTTGTTACCTGAAGAGTCCTTAACAAATGCTTCAATACCCCACATGTGTAAATTCGATAACATGGCTTTGCGTCTACACCATAACTCATATGGAATACCATTTATCGATTTAGTTGATACTTGGTTTAGTATGTGTGCTGCTGTTTGTAATGTGTATCCCCAAAAGGATAATGGAAGACTCTCATGACTCATAATTGATCTCACCATGTCCAAAAGGGTGCAGTTCCACCATTCACTTACACCATTCCACTGAGGTGTGTAAGGAGGAGTGAGTTGAGATAGAATCCCAAACTCCCGTAAGAAATCAATAAAGTACTGATAAAGATATTCTCCTACTGTGTCTGAGTCAAGTTTCTTAATCTTCTTACCAAGCTGGTTCTCAACTTCAATATTGTATTCTTTGAACCGATCAAAAGAATTTTAATTATACTTCATTAAGTAAATATATCCATATCTACTAAAATCATCAGTAAAAGTTATGAAGTATGAGAACCCACCCCTTAATTGAACTGGAAATGGTCCACACCCATCTATGTGAACTAATTCTAGAAGCTCTTTAGCCCTTTCACCTTTCCCACTAAATGGGGATTTGCTCATTTTGCCTTGTAGACACGCATTACATAAACCAAGTGGTTTTAGTTTGAAATAATCTAAATACCAATCTTGATATAATTTTGTCAAAGGTTTCTCATTGACCTGACCTAGCCGGTGATTCCATTTTTTGGAGTGGTATGAGTCATGTGAATTATCTTTGTCATCGATTTCCATTACTTGGTTTGTGTAATATAATACATAAAGGCCATTATATATTTTTTCCCTACCAAAAAAATTCTATCATTATAAAATTAGCAACATCCAGTTCCAAACATGAAGATAAATCCATCAGTATATAATCTGGATACTAAAATTATATTTTTTTGTTACATAGGGTATATAATAACATCATTTCAAAACCAAGACCATCACAGTAGGAAATTTGAGGTGGTTGTCCCTGATAGCTACAGAAGAAAGTCAGGCTCTGTTGGCTACTCGTAGATCTACCCCCTAGATAAATCTTCCTGAATATACTTGGTTCATGTATTTGGATACATATGTTCTGATAATATTTATTCATAGTCTGGTTTTTCTTTTATTCCATATTTTCATGATTTTTCAATTTATTAATTATGTGATCGCGACAACACATACATAATAAATAAACCATTCAATCAGATAGAAATAAAATAATATGGCATGATCATGAGCTTCTATTGGTTATCTTATCTAGTGGTTTTGATAAGCTAACCCCGACCTAGTGAAAACCACCTTGAACCTAATGGTTCATGTTCTGCAGCTCCCACCTGTCCACCTTTCTATATTCTTGTGCTGGATTCGCCACAACTTCAGATTTTGAACCATCTCCTCTGGCTTGGGAGAGCCTCCATTACATGGGTTTATATTAAAAAAACCATGGGCACGTAGACCCTAAATTTTATTGTAAGAAGTCTCACAGGCCAACAAATTTAAATAAATTTAAAAGGAACCATAAACATACAAAGGGTCTTTGGTCTATTTCTTGATCATCCATATCATGCAATGAAATTTAAACATATTTATAATTCAAATTCTTTTAATCATTCTATTATTCAAGATAAGCCGTGCTTGAATTAAATTTATTATGATCTTATAATTAATCAATTCTTTATCTCAAATTCCTTTCTTAATTTCCTTGAGATTCTACTCATCCATATTCCTTGTACGATGTCTTTTTACATTTGGAGGAAACCTGGTGAAATTTTATTTCTGGAAAGTACATGACGTGTAGTTTCTATTTACATCATGTGTAATTATTTATCCATTTATCCAAAGTACAGACTGGGGTCTTTGGCATGTTTTCTGTACTTTGGAAATATTGGAGTACACAGTGTGTAGATAGATCATACACAGCGTGTACTTTCTTGTTATGCGGTAACCGGCCTAGAAACCCCATCTACATGGTACGCAACTTCTCCTTTGTACATGGTTTCACTTGGGTCGGATCAGACTACACAATGTGTTTCTCCAACATACATGCCATGTATTCTGGTTCCCATGTGCCTTTTAATTTAGGTCTACACTACGTAATAAATACGTAGGCATTCCCAATTCACACGGCACGGTTTGGCGGACCAGTGCCGGTTCGTTGAACCTAAATACACAGCATATAGTTATCACTACAATCCGTGCATTCCCGTGTTGTACAGACAGAAAGAGTGGCTTCTCGGGATGAGTTACTCATTTTTGTTTTATTAAAAATTAAAATTAAAAGGATGTTTCTGTTATATGAATCAAGAAATATAGGACGAAGAACATATGTCCTTTATTCATATTTATAGAACGATTTATTTCGAATAGAATCAAATATAAATGTGTAAATTATCAACGAAAATTAAATAACTATAATCAATGCAGTAACCTGCCTCTGATACCAACTGAAGGTTCCGGGCGCAACGGAAGCACGTCGGTGGATGTTCCCAAATTTCTTTTTGTTATTAAAATTGATCAATTCAGGATCAATACAATGATAAAATCCAGTCTCCACGGATCGAATCACAGAAATAGACAAAGAAAAGGGAAGTCCCAGAACCAAAAAGTAGGATCGCAATAGGTTGATTATAATTAATTTAATCAATTTAAAAGGAGTACCTTTTGGTGTTCTTTCTTCATTGATATTTCTGATCATGTTCCGATGTGACATGTATTTTCTTTGTAGAAGCTAAGGGTAGACTTCCTCTAGCTGTGATCCATACGTGAACCACATAACTCTGTAAGTACCAAAGGAGTCTCCGGGTGCTAGCGTGGAGAATCCTTTGCTTCCATTGTCCACCTTAGATTGTCTTTATCCGATGGAATAAGATCTCTCTCGGATTTGAGAGCGTTCTTGGAGGTAGAGGTTCTTTGGGCCTTGAGAGAATTCTCAAAAATTGTTGTTCACAATGATTCTCTTTGGTGTAGGAAAATAGTTGGGGTTGTGAGGATATTTATAATCGGGTTTGAGGTTGTAGAGTTATGACAATAAATAAACGTGTTACGTGTTTTATTTATTTCATTGACTCTTATTGGAACACCATGTAGAATAATTAATTCATTGACATGCGACCATGGTGATTAAAATAAATATCATTTAACAAAACAATATTATATCTTCAAAAATCTCGACTGGAAATCTACACGGCGTGTAATCATTAATATACGACATGTACTTGTTTTCCATAAAACTACATGGCATGTAATCATTAATACATGGCATGTACGTTTTTTTCAATTTCCTTTAAAAATGAAAACTACACGGTGTGTAATCATTAGTACACATCATTTACTTGATTTCCATGAAAAATTACACGACGTGTAATCATTAATACACGGCGTGTATATCTTGTTTTTCATTTGTTTCTTCCTCCATAATTAAAACGATTTAGGCTTCCTTGAATAATTATTAAACCACGTACGAGAATAATTTTTATTCTACTTTAGATCCTTGGATACAATTAGTGTGTGGCCCTCTAGGAATCGTTCTCGTTCGAATTAGGCGGGCTTGCCTAAAGTCCAAGATTACTGTCTAAAAATGTGTCAAGGCACCCAAGAGAATGAAGATGATGCCGCATTGACATGTCACCTAATACAAATGCTTACTGTGTAATTTAATCCCTTTGTCTCAATATCTCATCAAGTGGGTTTCATGGAATTATCATAAACCTATATGCTTGATCTATCATTCTGTGAATTCTAGAAATAAACTCGTCGTGTCACCATGGACATGGAATTTGTTCGACAATTCTATTTCAATCAAAGGGCCCAAGATATCTACTTTCAGAAATATAGAAGGGACAATTCCTTGATCGACTTATCCATTAACAATATGTCATTCGTGATTCACCCAACCTACCCTACTTTCTGCCAACTATCTTCGTGATAGTTTTTGTCATCAAATCTAAGTGTGTGAGTCATGACATGAGTTAATGATAATCTTCCAGTCTAAGGAGCATTGCACATGCTCGTAGATAGAAATGTTCGATGACACCAAGACATGCAGAATTTCTAATGGTGTTTCTGTTCTCATAATAAACCATCTTGGAGATTTCCAAGTTTAAAATCCATGAGTGAGAGTATTGTCTTCTTACGAGTACTCGCAAATGACGGTCTATATACTATGCATCCTATCATAGTATGTTATCAAATTGCAGAACTTTATTTAAAAATATTGTTATAGAATTTCAAGGATTTCATCATAGCGGGGATCTTCCATGACCTTATTAATGCAAAAAATATTCTATAATATTAGTATATTATAGTCATGCAGAACAATGAACAATATATAATAAGAGAACATTTATGTAATCAAAGTACAAAACATTTGGTTCTTAGTACACCAACCCTTACAAAACCCTTCGACTTATTCTTCCTTTTCTTTTTCAAACTATTTCACCTTCTAGAACCCTCATCATTATCCTCAACCATAGAATATAAAACCCTTCGTCATTCGGATTCTCGAAAATGGTGAAGAACAAGATAATCGATAAAGGTGAACCTAGTGACCCGAAGCATCAATGTGTTTCCTTGAGAAATATTCTTCATGGAAAAGTAGTTTATTTCATGTAGTTGTATGAGACTAATATTCTACCCAGGTAAGGAATTTCATTTCAAATATTGGAATATCTATTAAATGAGGAAAATAAAGACATTTATTAGGATGTATAACTGATGTATTTCTATAGCAGTGTTAATTATTGTTTTGGTGAAATAATAGATATTGTATTCTCAAGAATAGACGAGAAGGAATTTCTTATTTTTCAGTTGAAATATCTCATATTTTAAATTTTTACATGAAGTTATATTTAATTTTTACCATCAATATATTGAAAATCAAGATTATATGTCTAATGATATTATGTCCATTCTATTTGGATCGACAATTATAATGAAGATATTTATTATAGATCTTATGGGAGATAAATTTTTTGACATGTTTATTCAATATGAAATCTCTCAAAGAGTAGTTGATATGGAGAATATATTGTACTCATATATGTATATATTGTGTTTCTTAATTAGTGATATCATGTTGAATTTTACTAGATTCACGTTATGGTATATAAATTAATATTCCCAATCTGAAAAATGGAGGTTTTTTATTTCATATGGATTGATACATTATATATTTCTGCATTGGAATAATGTGATTTATATTTTCGATTCAAAATTCAAATGAGTAAGGTGTTGAATACAAGAAATCTATGAAATTTTGTTTTTTTGGAGTATTGTATAAGGAAATATCAGGCCAATCGGTACAGATTACGAACAGAAATATGGATCATCTGCTCAGGGAGAGAAATGTAATTTAATGAATGAAGGATTTAGAGATTCAAGGACATAAGTTGTTTCTAAATCATCCTAGAGAAAAATAAAATTTAATGAGATAAGAATTATTTATGGTGAATAAGAATATGATGTTTACGAGGACCTTGTTTTGAAACTATGAAACAGAGAAGTACAAAAAGTTGAAGTTCCAGTGTTAGGTTCTGGAGAAGCCACCCAGTCGATTTGTTTGGATGAACCAGATCATTTTGAGGATCAATAGTAAGAGAGAAAATCCTAAAAAATTCATGTTTTTGTTGAAAAATAATTTTTGTAATATTATTCTCCAGGGGAATTGAATGTGTGTAGATCAAATAATGTGTCAACCAATATTGTTGAGAATCCGGATATATCTGCAATCGAAGATTCATTATAGAGACCTGAATTAGTTTCTAGAAAATGAATTTATGTGTAAGATTGTGTTTCTTATTTGAGTGAGATTTTTGTTGATAAATCATCTTATAACGAAGTACATATTTTTGAAGTTGTAGATCAGTCAAAAAATCCAAAAAAGGAGCATTTGATTCCCTAACTAATCATATTGAGGATCTTGTGATAATGTTTTATAATGTTCAGGAAGAAAATTTGAATCTATGATGGGAGCTCAAAGCTGTAGAAAAATCATTGATGTTTTGAAAATTTCATCATCTCTAAGGGTGGAGTTTGAATCTTCTCAGACTCAGATTTATGAGAATAATGATAATTCTATGTCAAAGAGATATTTTGATGCTTTTAAGATGGAAATTTTTTATGATATTGGGAAGATCAAAATTTAATATTATTCTAAAACATATTTTTCAGATTTGAAATGATATATAATGATCTAATTCGAATCCATCAATGGAAGTGTTAGTCAAGTATGTGATTCAAGCTCTTTCCCCTCATCCTCAATTGATCAGTTACAATTATTTCAGGTTATCATATCATTCACTGATTATATGAATAACATAACAAAAAATCATCCATGAAATGTTGAACTTTTTTCAGTGTAGTGGGAGAATCATAGATATATTATTAATTAACCCACTTCAAGTGAACTAGGTAGCAGTATACTGCCCAATAAGTTCATTGATTCGATAGATTAGTTTTTTTATATGGGGAAAATTTCGATGACTTTTTGAATGCTAATTTTATTGATAATCTGAATGTTAATAAAGATTCAAGAATTCTGATAAGGTTGTTGGATGACAATCTCAAAGACATTCTATATGCTCATATGATAGAATTAAAAGTTGTTTTTGAATCTGATCATGATCCTACAAAACCATAAAAAACAATCAATCGGCACCTTTAAAATTTCACATGACCAGCTCTCAACCTTATTTCTCTTCACCCAAAACCTATCTTAATGTATTATTACAATTGTTTAATAATGAAATTTATTTATTATTATTAATTTATAGGCATTATTTTTATTTTTATTTGTATTTCTAATTTGTTTTCTTTTTTTCAAGAATCTTTTACTTTTTAATCAAAATATTACATTAAAAAATAAAATTACTGTTAAGTGAAAAATTAAAAGTGTTTTAATCCTTTTTCTTATAAATAATTTTTGAAATAAAAATAATGGGGAGAAATTTAGATAAACACCCCATTTCATGATTATTATATATTAATTGAAGGAATCCATTAAAATCGAAAAAAATATTTTAATTCAAAGTATTTAAAAAATATATATATTATTTCATATATTTTATATGTTTAGTAATCATAAAAATGGGGGATATTATTGGGAGTGTATTTTCCCAAATAATACACCACAAATAATATTGATTTTAATGCTCACAAATACCCTTTCTTTTATTATGAATAATATTACATTAAGTGTATTTCAGTAAATTATAATTAATTGTCTTACTTATTATGGAATAATATTTATTTAATTTTCTCGTAGAATATTTGTTAAATTATTGGGAACATTCTTAAGTGTATTCTAAAAAAACTATCCATACCCTACATTCATAATGTAACAAAAGGAATATACCCTATCATTGGGAAACAAGTATTGATCATTATCGTGAAATTTGTATTCATCCTTATGTTAGAAGATCATGTTTTCGGACTATCAACCCTTTTCTCAAAGGAAAAAATGGATAATGAACCTGAAGTTTGGATGGAACATTACATATGAGAATAGAAGAATGTATGGTTAAAGAACCCTATGTTAGTATGGAACCTAACATTTTTTTGACACAAATATATGGTTCATCAACAATACATTTATGATCATGCTTATATTTTCAATAACATGCTTAGAGAATGAACACTACATAGTTGAACCCTACATTTGGTATTTTTAACATTTTCGGAAGGAACCCTATGTTTGACTATTCAAAATTAATGATTCAATATTACAGTTTTATCCATCATTTCTGTATTAGACAATATAGATTTATATGATTTTTTTAATCTTTATTTGGACGGAATAAAATCTCATTATAACTGATTCAAATAAACATATACAATAAATAAAATACCACTTATTATAAAGGGATGTTACGACTCCCATGGTCAATTCAGATATTAATTTTGGTGATTTATCGGTCAACATTCCTGGATCTAGAATTCCGAAAAGACTATTTGTTGTATATATTCTACCAATTTTCATTTTAAAATATATGATATATACGACTCACTATTTTTAATACAATTAATTTCTCATAAAACATATATTACATTTCTTCTACAATGAATGATCATTTCTAGAGGAAGCTACACTTTGGATAAATATATGTTCAATATTATACTACTACAAGATTACTTCAACTATTTTTCGTTATGTTTATTTTAAAAACTTTTTTCAAATATGATCTTTTTAGATGTAAGTTTTATTGAAAAAATTATTTTCTAAAGAAGAAGATCCATCTAATTTCCATTTTATCTTGTAAAATTGTCACGTTAGACCTCACCTATCATTAAATAAATATCTTTTTATTTGGATGATATTCAACTGTATGGAATCATTTATGGAAGAGTATCATCTTTTTTATCTATGATTTCCATATTTAGTTCCCTATTAAATAACCACATGGTTTTGTTTTTAACCTTGTTTATAAAGGTTTCAACTTCCTACACTTGGTTTTGGATTTGTGGTCTTATGATAAGAAGAAATTTCGAGTGAAATTCACCAAGAACACCTATAAATTGATTGCTCGAGTGTACTAGTAGATATTTGTGCCTCAAAGCACTATAAAAAGATATGTTCATTCATTCTATTTACATGTTATTATTTTTTATACAGAAGAGAACACTTATTATCTTAATAACATATAGAGGCTGTCCAAATATAATATTGTGATTGATTTTTGAAATGGAACAATTCACCCCCACTTTTGTTACTTTGTATTATTCAAAACTCATATTTTGTTTCGAACAAGAGATTTTGAGGTAAAGTTATTGTAATATAAAATTATATATTATATAAAAATATATAAATGGTTAATATAAGAGAAATAATTTCCATGGTACATGCTATATATTTTATTGGTGAAAAAATGGGTGATGAAAATAATGGATGATTATCTATCTGAAGAATATGGGATTTAATGTGTACTAAAAAGACATTACTCCATATAAGATTCATTAGAATCCAAAAACATTAACAACCAAGATAGAAGATGAGTATGATATCAATTATAATGAAATGGATTATATTATATGTGTTCTTGTACATGATGAGTTTAGTCATGTGTCACAATGTCCAACCACTTATCACATGTGTAAAAATATTGTCGATTATTATGATGGAAATGGAAGTGTTAGATAGATGAGAAATGCTACAACTAATATTATTTTAAGCATGTTTAGAATGTTAAGTGATAAAATAATCAGACAAAATTATGGAAGTCTTAATGAAATTATCAACAATATTACAGCCTTAGGAGAACCCATCAAATAATATTACCATGATTTTAATGTACTAAGAGTACTTGCTTAAAAATTCAAATGGAATATCAATTGTTATTCCCTAATCATCACTTGTCAATAATCCAACAATAAATGGTATAATAGAAGAACTGATGATTTATTAATGTTTTATTCAAGATGAAGCAGATGATCAAAAAATTATAGTGAATAATGAATATACTTTTCTAAACGTACCATCTCAAAAGAACAACAAAATAATAAGGGACGGAGTCAGTGAATAGAAAAAATATGATTCCGATGATTTTGAAATAGAACAAGTTTGTGTATCTAGAATTTTCAATAAATTCAATAAGAGGAAAATAGGATTCATAAAATTCTTCAGTAGGGAAGATAAATAACCAAGTGATGATATATTCTTTGAATGAAAAAATTGGGTCATATTATGCCTGATTGTCCTCTAGTAAAAATATGAAACTAAGAGGACAAACAAAATTTGAATAATGTTTATCTCACTTAATAATGAAAAATTGAAATAATATATATATATATTGTATTTGAATACTCAGAAATCTCTTATTAATATTATTTTAAAACAAAGAAATCAAATATGAAATCAAATATGTACATTACAGCTATAAAAGAAGAGGTACAAACATATTATTCATCAGATTTTAATTTTGGTAGTTACTAAAATGGAAAATTAGCAACCTAATTATAAATTCAAATGATTTATCTACTTCTATTATCCAATATCTAAATTCCCATGAAGTCTATATTGATGAACTATAGGTGTGTTATTTTTGTGGTTTTATGATTGAACCATACGTTTGACTTTTAAACATTGGAGATTTAATGTCATGAGATTTTCTATGATTGCTGAAACATTCTTTGTTGATTTTCTTTTTTAATTATTTTTTTACCAATTGAAAACTCTATATAATGGATTCAATGGTACATATTCAATAAAGATTATCTCTCCTATTAAAATTGGATGTTATGACTCCCCTAGTTAATTCATATGTATATTTCCACAATCTATCAGCTGACATTCACAGATCTAGAATTCCGAAGCAGACTATCTATTGTATATATACTAGTACTGTATCATTTCAAAATATGTGATATATTAAAGTCAAAATTTTTATTTATGATTTCATTCTCGAAAATATATTTTACAATGGTGCTATAACGAATGAACATATTGGAAATTAGTTACTCTTTGGAGGCATTCATGTCCAATCATTTACTGCCTTAAGAATACTTCTTATATTTGTTGCTAATTTTATTTGAAGAACTTTTGGTAACTTGGATAACATATGATCTAAGTGTTATTTATTTAATTATTTTTTTAGGAATAATATCCTTCTACTGTCAATTTTTACTGCAATAATTGTTAGGTTAAACCCAAGCCATTTTCAAATTAGTATTTTTTTTATTTTTTTGAGTTTCAGCTGCTAGAACTCTTTTTTATGGAGTATATGTTTCTCGATATATGATATAGATATTCAGTTCCTCGTTAAAGAACCAAAAAAACTCTTTTTAGCGTTGTTTGTTAAGGTGTCAACTACTTGTACTTAGTTTTGTATTTATTGTCTTATGATAGGATGGCCTTTCTAGTGATATTCATCATGCTCATAGATATAGTGATTATTGGAGAGGAGTAGGGAAATATTGTCCCCAAAACCTCAATAAAAATTATTTTCATTCATTCTATTTATCCCATACTAATTTTCATATAGAAACTTACATTGTTTATCGGCATAAACCACGAAGGGTTTCAAAAGCTGGAATTGTGGAAGAATTGTGGAAAGAAACATATCACCACCCTATTGTGTCACTTTTTATTATTATGTCCTAAAAAATATTCATTACAAATGGTACCCATTTAGATATATCATAAATATTATTCTTAATTAAAAAAATTTAATTGAAACAACAAAATGGATTTTTTTCTATTAATTTTAATCATTAGTGTCATCAATCGATGAACTGTTGTGGAAAAAATATGAACATAGGTATATAAAAATATACTCAATTTACACTAAAATTCCATAATTAATACCATACATAATTAAACATGTATCATATATTATGTATTATCAAATACAATTTTTGAATAATAGAAACAATTAATCATTATTCAACTATTGATGATCCTGAAATAGCTATAATATAAAACATATGAATATGGTTGTAAAAGAGTAAGGAAATAATATCATCTGTCAAGGTAAATCATAAAATCATCCATATCATTATAGACAGGGAGATCAATATATTCATAATATTGTAGGATTGGTCTAGCCATCTATATACCCAATTATTATTGGTCTTGTCACTCTGGTATCTACTTTTTTTGGGATAAATACCCAGGTATGATAAGGATATGAATGAAAACCCCTAAAATGTTGTGTTATAGATGAAAATTTGTGTATAATTT
This sequence comes from Viscum album, assembly GCA_963277665.1. NCBI lineage: Eukaryota > Viridiplantae > Streptophyta > Magnoliopsida > Santalales > Viscaceae > Viscum > Viscum album. The sequence continues at coordinate 1,840,012,405 of OY728161.1, forward strand.
AGAGTAAATCAGATGTGACATCCTATATTTTATTGACTCATTTGTAACCAACCCTGGTTGTCCACATAGAATCAATGGTGACTCCCCATATGCCCGTGGAAAATGAATAGTAGTTATAGTCTATAGTAGTATGATGGGGAGACAATGTCCTCATTTTCAACATGAGGAACATGAATATATATAAAAAATATTAGGGAAAAGATACTAATGTATTACTTGATGGTAAATAATCTAGATAAAAAATAATAAGATATAAAAATAACTATTTTCATATAAAGATTATAATAATGACATGATTTTCTATTAAAATTGGAATACAATAGAAATATGGTAACACACATACAAATTATATATCATAAAAAAAATTTAAAATAAAAAAATGTCCAAAATAATCATGGGAACACTCTCAAACCCCTTCTACTGTACTACAACCAAGTACATAAATCATCCACCCAACGCTTGTTCATTCTCTTTGTCCCCAAAATCATCAATGAGGTCTATATGGGTACGAAAAAGAAACCTAAACATTGTGTGGTTAGAATTTTGTAGGCCTCCACCAAAATTTTCTAAAATTTTTATTACTATTTATATTACATTATTAGTGTGTATAAACAATAAATAATGTAAACAAATAAAATGTCAGTTTAGGTTTATCCGAGGATAACAAGGATGGGCCAATAATTATACACATATAATTACATAAATTAATGCATAATTAAATATAAAATAAAAACCAATGATCATAATTTTGTATGTATTTGGAGGATGAGGTACATGAAAATGAAATCATGAATCCAAAATAAAAACAGATTTTATTTAACCACTATATTTGCGATACTACCTCCCATTGTACTCTAACATATTTATTGGGTAACATCGGTAATACATGAAAAAATGGTTGATCTATAACAGTAGTATGAAAATAAATATACGAATAGATCATTGCATATGGGTTAGAAGGCATAACATGATGTTATAAAAAAGCATGGAACATGAATAAACATATTGAAGCATAAGATATAGTAAATGGGATATTATATTAATGTTTTTTTTACAAATATGGAATCCGAATTCAACATTAGTTAAAAATGATTCAAGGATAACCACCAAGACTATTACTCATGCAGGAGCATGAGTAAAGGATATCCACCAAGACCATGGAACATGATTATCATTAGTAAAATAAAACCACCATAACCATTTCACATGATGTCACATGAGTATAAAATTACTATATTTGTTTTAGAATTATCTAATCACACCCATCATAAAATAATCATGAATATGTGGTCTACATGAATAATTATACATAAGGAATAAATCAGAAACATGGGTGATAGGAATGGAATGAATTATATATAATAATAGTGTTAGAAGGAATAAAATAATGGAATAACTGAATTATTTTAATGAATGATTGGATTAAAAAATAAGTGGATGTTAATAAGGGAATATACATGTATATAATGATAATTGATTTCAAATTGAAGTGAAAAGATGTAATAAGAGTGTTTAAGAATCATTAAAACTAAAAAATTAGAGTAGTTTAAGGAAAATATTAATGAGTATTTGAAGTGGAAAATAAATTATAATTTATATAAAACTAGAAATAAAACAATCCCACTTTTCATGATTAAATTATTTATTTTATAATAATAATGGTGATTAAAATATATTATCTTGTTCACTTGAAAATGTGTGAGAAATTGGAATGCTCTATTTAATCGTGATTGTTTACCATGGAGAATGAAGAAGTGGACCTTTTTCAAGAATCTATATCCTTATCAAAGATGGATGTTATAATCATTATAAATTATTATAGAAAAGATATATACAATTCATAAGAATTATAAAAATATTAATAATAGTTACATTGGGTTAATGAGGGAGAAATCCTAATCCAAATGCAAACATTAGAGGTTTAGAAAGTATCTATTACATTATGTCTATAATTGTTTCATAAATTCACTTAATGTCCTAGATAATAATATTAAATACATTACTTAATTAATTAATAAACATTTATTAATTTTTTTCCATTATTATATTTTTATTAAGGTCATTTGTTGAATTTTTTATTAGTTATAAGATACAATTTTATCATTCTCAAGCATTCATTTCCTTGGGTTTTATGATCAATTTACCTGTATACATGCATGTAAAATACTATAAGATGAAACTAGTTGTCCAGAATCATAGTTATATAATATTAAAGAAGATGAAAAATTATAAATTCACCTATATATCTTTTTTTACGAACATCAGGATTATTCATTTTGTATAATGTTAATGATAACAGTTTAGTTTTTTTTGTATTTTGGTTATCATGAACTAGTTTTATTTAATTAAATAATATCATTAATATAAATCTTCCAAAACCTTACATAGGATTTAAAATATATATTAAATTTCTTTTCCCACCATAAGAATCGATTTATGACTATCCATTATGAAAATAATGTAATTTGAAAAATTATCATTCTTAAATGCAATAAATCATCTCATTATGGAAAATATTATAATTTTTAGTATAGATGATGATTGGATGATAAATGATGCTTAATTGTTCCATTAACCCAACAATGATCCAATATATGAAATATTCTAGAGTTATCATGAAACATTGATAATGCGAGTAGAGGAGAGAATTTTAAATTAAATTAAATTAAATTAAATTAAACGGGAATGAAATAAGATTTTACCTCTTGAAATTATATTCCTTAAGAACCACCATCTAGAAATGGGTTTCGTATCATGTAGGTGAAAATGACTAATGGGTGTGGGGAGAGTATTTGGATTGGATTGGGTATAATATACACAATACCCAAGGCTCTTTTGGTGTGAGAAGAATGGTTGGTATTTGTAATATAGGAGAGGGGAGGTTTTTATTAATTATTTGCTAGTTTTTTTTGGATCAAGATTAAGTATTTTGTAGATTCTAGTGAATATTTATAGTAATTAGTTCCTGTGAGTTCTAACTAATGTTTCTAACACTAACCATACATCAAATTTGAATCCAAAATCCATGTATTTAGCTTATACCATAATTTACAGAATTTCATTATTCGCAAAAAATCAACTATTATAGAAAAAATACAAAAATTTACGTTAATATTTTTACTAAATTTAGAATTCAAAAATGAATTAGATTTTCTTAAAAATAATTTTCTAAATATAATAATGTTACTTTTTAATTGAAATTATTATTTATTCAAACAAAAAGGATTTAAAAATTATAAATGATTTAATGACAGTTTGAGAAAGTTATTATTGTCTCATTAAATTATCTTATAATTGTAAGAAAAATTATTATTTTTAATCAATTTCATGAAATCTAATTTTCATTAAATAACGAATATAAATTATAATACAGTGAATAAATACTTTTGTTTTAAAAAAATACTATAATTATTTTCTCAAATTTTAAAACATTAATATATATATTCCATGATAAAAAATATGTCATAATTTCATTTATAATATTTATATGTTTTATTTATAAATTCACAGGTGATGTTACTATCCTATTGGCAGAATTACTATTCATTTGGGTGACTTTACTATTACTATGGTTAAGTAACTATTCCAATATTTAATTTTTCTTAATTTATAAAAACATATTATTTAATTTATTCATCATTAATAATGTTTATTTTGTGATACATATGTGATTTTATGTGATTTACACTATATGATATAATTTTACGAATGGAAATTTAATTTATAGAATTCATGATCATTAAAATCACCACACCTTATGATATTTATTCATTCAAATTTCTTTTTAAATACATTAGTGAAAAAATTTGGGGGGTACTTCTCCATAATCACCTACTCAGGTTCCCATATTTCTTGTTCCAACTTATGGTTCCTCAATAGTACTATGACGAGGTTGTTAATTTATTCCCGTAGAAAATTATCTCTACTAAAAATTATCTTCACTAGCTCTTCTTAAAAAGAGACCATTTTACAACTATACCACATGAAAATTCATTTCATGTGAGGTATCTGATATTTACATCATCAAAATGGTTACATGGAATAAATCATATAATTAAGACATGGTAGGTGAAAATGCAATGAGATATTCCAAATGTTCGACACAATCAAGAATCTTGATGGGACCGATGCAGCTGGTACATAATTATCATTTCATCTCAAATATTATGATCCACTTCTTAGATGAAATATAGAGGAATACCATGAATCCAACCATAAATGCTAGGTCCCATTGATTATTATATACATTGATCAATTGTTTAATTTGAGATTCCTTGATATGTTAATGAATGGTTTTCACCATTTCCATCATTTCTTCAAATATTTTCATTCCCACCACCATACCTTTGCTGAAATCATACCAACATGTATGTGCTATTCCTTGTTTTCCGCAAAGATATTTATATTCATTCTTTTGGATGATCAATTGGAAGCAATTATTATAAAAATACTCAAACAGTGGAAGATGTTGGTCAAATATTCCTTTTATGTCAAAAAATGATCTCAATATGTTTTTAGAGTCTAAATAATTCGATCATATTGGAAATGTTTTTTAGTATGACTATCCATACTAAAGTTCAGCTCAGTTATTATATAATTTTAGAAACTTTTCTAGAACATAGAGGAAAATATCAGATCCTGATCAGATACATTTAATATTCATACTCCATGCCAACTCACCACTTCTATAATTTATATTTATAAAACATAATCGAGTGATAAGTCCTCTCGAGTTTCGATAGAGTGAGATATCAATTTAATATGAAACAAAATTACCCATATAGAATTATTTTCTTTAGATATATTTGGATGAAAAATGATAAATTCCATGGTGATGTATTCCCACATCCATGATCATATGGGAAATTATTGAATCATCCCCTTAAAGTTTTCCCATCATCATTAATTTTTTGACATAACATGAATGTTGATGTATATTCAACGTATCCTTCTTTATATTTTCATATCAATAATGCTATTAGAGATATCAATACATCGTTTTGTTTACTAGTGGAATTGAGATGTTTGTGTCATGTGCATCATTTAGAGGCTCCTTCATGATCACTAGATTTGATGGAACACATTTTTATGACACAATTCTCATGATCCATTATCATCCATTTTTATTTATTTGGATTTAACATTTCAAATTTATTCCACCTATTTCTTTATTTTATCTTTATTTATGTTTAAATCCATTATTTTATATAGAAGTGATGTTTGACCAATGATTTGAGTATGTTTGGATGATGTACCTTCCATAAACATTCCTATGTATATGCTTTTAAATTCATTGATTATTCAATCCTTATCAACTTTCATAGTTGATAAATGTGAAATATGTATTCTAGTTAGAGCATCATCAACCTTAGTTTCTCTATCAGGATGCTAGTGGATTGAGCATTAGAAATACTTGATGTTCAATAACCATATTTTTTTTCTGAATATTAAGGTCTTTATAAGTGAATATATATTTGACGATATAGTGATCAACCATGCGTGAGATTTTTTCTGGTGTATTTTTAACATCCTTGAGGTGTTGGTTATCACTATATCATTTATCATTATTACACATCAATTTACCTTATTTGACTCATCTATATATACAAAAAAGTGTTCCCATATTTCTGGAAGTGTGAGTACTAGCATAGTGATAAACCTCTTTTCAACAGCTAGACGCATTATTAATGTTCACCTGTCCATATAAAATATACACCCATATATCTCAACCTAGTTAGTAAGTTTGAAAATCGTGAAATGTTCTTCACCAATCATCTGTAATACCCATCTCGACTAGGGAAATGATGGATATACATTATACATGATGGTATGGTCCACTCTCTGAGTTCCTTTTTCTTTTAAGGGTCCACATATATTAATTTGATGGTGATAACATTCTATATAATGATAAATCATTCATCTGAAACTCACAGTTACTATAAATTGGATATGGTCCCCCCAAGGATATGTATTTACAATAGTATTCAAATAATCCTTGTGTTCCATATTTCTTTCACAGTATATCATATAATCATGAATAAATACTATAATTGTTTTGAGGAAATCTCTAAAGACTCTATTCATAAATTCCATGAAAATTGGGGGATAATTAGTGAGTCTAAATTGAATCATTGTGTAATAAAAATGTTCATTCCCCTTTTGAATGGAAGTATTAGAAATATATTCCTTCTTCATCATTAATTATTTATATCATATCCATATGTCTACCTTAGAGAAATACATTTCATTATATAGTTGATTGAAAAATTCATCTATCAATGGTAGTGGATACTGTTTCTTTATTTCGATTTAATTGATCTCAATATAGTCAACATAGGGGTTCATTGATCTATAAATCATCTTATTGATGAATCGTCATTCTTCACCACCAGATGATGCAATCGGGCATATAATTTTTTTTATATTCTCCAATAAATACATCAGTTTCTCAAACTAGATGGTGTCCATTATAAAAGGTGTCCTTTATATAGCTAGGTATATATGAAGAAGTCTATTTGAGAACTCATCCTCTATATCTGAAGGAAGAATAAAAAATTGTTTTGGGGATATATTAGTGTAGTACCAAACAGTTCACATGTCATTGAGAATTATTATATCATTAACCTCAATCATGTCATAAAGATATGATTCTTCATTAGTCTACAACATCAACAATTGAGAATATTATTACAAAGGAGATTCATTTTCCTAAATACTATTGTAAAAAATTTGAGGATTCTTAGGATAAGATGTGTGATATCCCTTTCTCAAAATTTGATGTTTTATTTGTATAAAGATACCCAATTCCTAACCAATATAGGATCAAACTCCACTAATAAAGGTAAGATGATGTATTTTGAGAGATTTATTCAAAAAAAAAGTTAACCACAGAGGTGTTATGTACAATGGGAGCAATAATTTACTGATTATTTTTTCTCCAATATGACTCAACTTCCTTAATTTATCATGATCTTGGAAAATATCTTCTAATTTTTAACAATTTGAATCAATGAATATAATGAAAATCAAAGAGTAAAATCACTATTTTTGAATGAATTATTATTATACCTTGAGCCACATCATTTTTAGGCTCCACCTTATCAATAGTTACAACATAATCCCTCATGTGTTGTATTGGAGGTTTTTGATGTAAGTTTCCAAAAATAACCCTTGGATTGAAAAAATAGTTTTCATTATTCCCATATTTTGTTTAGTTTAAACAATGTAATTTAGAATCAGTGTTGATTTGAACCTTAGATTATTCAACTAAATTTATGAGATTCATCATAACCCTTTCGTGGTTATTATCTAGATGCCCTATTATTTCATATTTTAATCATTTCCAATGTCCCTTTAGATGTATCCCGAAATGATTTTCCACCCAATTTTCGCAAGTGGGATGTTATATTTTCTATCCATAATGGGAATTAGGTATTGATTCCTCTTTATTAAAATATATTTTACATTCTTTCTCCAATGCATCACGAGACTATTTAGAGGCTATAATCTCGATTTCAGTTTTAAGGTCACAACATAAAATCTCACCATAGTTTTGAATGTCTAGAATCATCAACACATTTTGTAGAATCTATTTTAGTCTACTAAATAATAGATCCACTTGAGTTCTTTGTTGATGAAAATTCTGATGGATTATCATTGAGGAATTGTTACTTCTTCTCAAATGATAGTAAACACCCATAATTAATTTCATTTAGTCTAAGGAACTCCCCTTCCATCTTAATATGGAGGTTTTAGGGATAATATAATTTTTAAAATATTTTATTGAATTCATCTGAGTCTATAGAATCAATTTTATCCTTGGAAATTTTTTTCTTGATTAGTTTTCACTATTGATCATCCACCCCCATCAAAATAACATACTTCTAGAACAAAATTCTGTTCATCTGAGAGTTGGATGATAGATAATATATTTTCAATAGAGTTAATATAATGTTCTATAATGATGGTATTTTGAAAATCCTCAAACAATAGGATGAATTTTTTTCAAGAATGATTCAACTGCAGCCTTCTATTTCAATGAGGTAGAAGGTCATTCAATACAATAAAATTTATTATTAATAACTTGAGCATGTTTATTAATTAATTTACCTTATTTTTTATCACACGTTACAATCATATTTGGAATATCATAAGTAAAATCATCACATTTACTGTCACTTTGAATATTTGAAAGAGTTCTTCTAACTCTAGTCATTAAATAAGATAAAATGAAATTATAATTAGGTTCTCAAATATTTATCCAATAAAAATAAAAAAAATATATTTTTAAATATTGGGATTAATATTATATATTAAAATCATATTCTGTCTTGTAATTCCATGTGTTTCAATCTAGGTTATCAATGGTCACAACATTGTCCATAGGTTTCTTACTAATGTTATATTTTTCTAATCTGCAAAAAAACTAGAACATGATGATTATACCAAGAATAGAGACCCCTGAATTTTAGATATATTATTAAATTATTTTAAACATTAATTACCATTAAATAAAAACCAAGGCCAATAAAGTGTATTGTCATTGGGGGATTATGTACATAAAACTGAAAAAATGAATCCAAAATGAGAAAAAATATTTAATGATCATAATGAGATCCTAAATCAAATTTTATATAAAACATATTCATAACATTACTTATAGAATACATCCAATAATTGATTATATAAAGTCCCAGTAAGGGAATAAACAGTAGAATAAATAATAGTGCATGTGTTAGAATGAATAACATGATGACATCAAAATGCATGGAACATGAATAAACATATATAATCATAACATATAAAACATTGGAATATGTAATCATATAATCATATAAATGAGTAAAAACATGAAACACAACATAAGAATGATTCTAGGCTAACCACAATATCCATATCACTTGTACGGTCATGCATCAATGATAAACACCTATACTATTTCACATGATTATCATGGGTCATGGATAAGCACCATGACTATTAAACATAACATCTCATGAGGGTAAAAATTACCCAGTGAATTTGACCGCTATCTGGGTACACCCATCATAAAATTTTCATTAATATATCTACCACATAAATAATTAATCACGAAGAAAAAATGATAGAAATAAGTGTTACCCCTGGAAATAATTGGGTATCATAATAATTTCAAAAGGCATAAAATGGGAATAACATAATGGGGTCCTTGATAGAATGTATTTAAAACATCCATGGTAATTAATCAAGGGAAAAAATTATAGATAATTATAATTGATATCAAAATGATATTAAAATTTATAAAAATATTATTTAAAAAAATTTAGAAAAAAATAAATTTAGCATGGCTCAATGAAATTATTAATGAGTATTTAAATAAAGAAAATGAATAATATTTTATATAAAAAAAAACCCATATTAACTTTCATAATTTTGTATTGATTATATGTTAAAATGGGGATTAAAATATATTATGGAGTGAACTTTAAAATTGATTAGAAAACAAGAAGTTCCCTTTAGTCATGCTTTCATATTTGGATGAATTGAGAAGGGATCATTTTGAAAGAATTCATTTCTATATAAAAAAAGTATGTAATGATATGTAAAAATGAGTTTGGAACTTATAAGTATAATTTATAAGATATATATAAAATAAAGAATATTTATATTTGGGTAAAGTGAGTGAAAGTGTCACCCAAAGGGGGAAAATAGGTGTTTGGAATGAATCCCTTACCTTATATTTGAAAGTGTTATTCACTAATAATGAATATAATTTTTAAACCCATTAAATCCATTAATTAAATAATTCATAACAATTTATAAATTTATTTCATTTATTATAATATTATAATGTTAATTTATTTCGATTTTTGAGTTACAATATATAATTTTACTGAACAACAACTTTCGTTTCTATGGGTTTCATGGTCACGTTACTTGAATAAAAGTATGTAAAATTGTGTAAATTGAGAATCGAAGTCCATAATAAATAATATATGGTATTAATGAAATTATAGAATATTAAATGGTCTTATATATCATTTTTTTATATGTGAGGATGATTTATTAGATAAAACGTTAATGATAACCAATTTTTAATTTTTTAATTTTTTTTATCACACCAAAATATTTTTGTTTTATTAATTAATATCATGTATATATGTTTATTTTATACGATATAATAGGTTTTAATATAATTATTAAAACATGGTTAATGTATACATTTTTTATGACCATACATGACAATGGCAATGCAAATGCTAAAATTAAATCCCATGAATTCTATAAATCAACTCATCTTGAACGTAGTTTTAATTTTTAATATAAAGGGATATGGGAACTTAAATAGGGATGTGTTGTTATTTATAAAAAATAAAATTATATTATAAAAATGATAATTGAGTTATCATGTCCATTAGATAAATTTTGGGGTGGAGATAATATAAAACCAAAATAAAATAAAATAAAATAAAAGGGAACAAAAGAAGATTTTACATATTGAATGTATCAATATTTGGAACCACATTGAGTAAATAGGATTTGTATTTTTTTGATAAAAAGGCTCCTAAACATGAGAGGAGAGTCATGGGAGAGCATTGGTTTGATTTTGGAATAATTCTCAATGCTTTTTAGTAGTGAGGGGAATGGGTGGTGATGGTTGGTATTTATTTTGTGGGAGAGGGATGTTTTTATTATTATTTCATTTATTGGTTTATTATTTGGATCAATACAATATGTAGTGTTGATTTCGATGGAGATGTAAAATTAATAGTGTATGTGATGTTGAACCAATGGTTCTTAAATAAACCATAGAATAAAAATTATCCGAAATCGTGTATTTAGCTTATACCACAAATTATTGTATTTCCATATTCATCAAAAAATTCATCTATTTTACCAAAAACACAAAAAATTACACTATTTTTTTAAAGGGATAGTATTAAATAAACTTACTCTAATTTATGATAATAATTTTATAAATATGAGAAATTCATTTTTTAATAAAAATATCATTTATTCAAAACATACATATTTTAAAATTAAAACGTATTTTAAAATAAATTTAAATATGAATTAATGACTCATAAAATTATCTTATAATAACAAGAAATAAATTATTATTTTTTTAATATATTATAATAAAATCAATTTTAATTTATGGAATTATATTAATTATTAAATTTTATATGAATATATATGTTTTATAAAAATACCAACATATAATTTATTAATTTTGAAAAATTTATTAACTTATTTAATGAAAAAAATACGGAATATTATCATTTTTATGATTCATAAATTTTATTTTTACATTCATTTTTGAGATTAATATTCTATTTTCAGAATTAATATTTTGATATGTCATATTACTATTCTAAATGTCAATTTACTAATATATTGGTATACGTTCATTAATTTTTAGAAAAATTAGGTTATTTGTTTAATTATTTAATTATTTTTTTTGTGTTACTAATGTGATTATATGTGATTTACACTATATGTCATAATTATAATAAGATAAATTTTATTAATTGAATTCTAGGACATTAAAATAACCCTCTAATTCTACCTACTATGGCTGAAGACAAAATGTCTCTAAGCACTTCAGATATCATTAGTTATGATTATTCGGATGGAATAAGAGGTATTAATCAAAGGAATCCATATATAATTATTATAGTATAAGGCTACATAAAATTGATGTAATTATGTTTTATTAGATTACTTAAGTCCACATGGGTGTACCCTTGGGATATCACCACAGCTTCAAGAAACTAACCCAAGCCCTATGATCATGTCATAGGTAACTCAATAAGAGACCTGAATAGAGTATAAGTAATAATTCAAGTTCTTTCATAATATGAATATGATTTTAAGGTGAATCATCCAATGTATTCAATTTAATTCTTTGTAAATATATGTGAACCCTTTGTGCTATATTTGGGGATTCACAATCATAGACAATGAAAAAAATACATATATGGTATTTCACTTTAGTGAAGTTCCAATTAATGAGTTTGTGTACCATTATCTAATATAAGGAAAACCTCAACAGGTGTCCATGTATCACTCAGGACATGCCACACATTCAATGGATACTCATATTCCATGATCATAATGAAACATTATATAATTATTCATAACAATAATTTTATCCAAGACCATAATTCATAATAAAAAATGGAAAGGTTACAAAACCCCCGATTTGAGGTATTTATCCTTTTTCCCTTTTTTCTATTTAAAGTGCATGAGATGAGTTGGGAAGATAATTATAGAGTTTTTAATAGTTTTGAATAATTTTGGAGTCTTTTTTAAGGGCGCATAGTTTGAGCACAGTTAAGGAATACCATACAGGAACTCCAGGTAATCTTATAGGGGGAGACAGTGGGCTTCACATGGTCTGTGTACGGGTTACCAAACTGTGCGAGATAACTATGCGGGACCCCTTCCCTTAAAGCTATGGTGTGTGCATAGTTATCACACGAGTTTCCAAATTATGTATGATAACTGTGAAGTCACTTCAAAAAGGATTTTTAAAATTTGGGTTCAGTCCGGAATTACCTATATCAATCCAAACATTCTTCTACACGAGACTCAATCAAGATTATTGATTCTTGAGGGTTATTTGGGGATATCCCATTCATTTTGGAATCTATTTTAAGGGGATTCATGGAGGTTTTAATGTGGTTTCTCTTAGGTAAGACTTTTATCTTGGTTTTTATTTGGTTTTATCTAGATATATTATACCATATCTCTCTTGGTTTTCTAGATCTACATCCGTTGTTTATAGATGTAGTGTTTTTTTAGCCTGAGGTAATGATTTTAGGTATTTTTTTTAATATGTAATCAGATCTAGAGCAGTTTTGGGGTTGTGTTTTCCAGATATGTGGTGCAGTTTCTTATGGGTCGATTTTTCCAGAACCCTAAACAAAGGTGGAATCTCTCTCAAATATACATAGTTTCAACTTATTTTTGGTGTAATTAAGTTATTTTTCTTGAAAATAAATTTTAACATGACGTGTGAAATCTTGGTGTAATCCCTTTTAGTGAATATTTTGGGATATTTTGGTGAAGTGGGATATTTTTTAAGAGGGGTTTTATTATGTGATTTTAAAATGTATTTTCTAAAATTGGTGTAATGGTTTGGATTATGAAAATTGTTTATGAAATTGGTTTTAAATAAAAATGATGTTTTACTAAATGGGGTTTGGCATGGAAAATAGCATATTTTTTATCAATAAATGGGTGATTTATTTTAGTGAATTTTCATGTGTTGGAAATGATTTTTTTATTGTTTGACCTTTATTATTTATTCTTGTTTTTTGATTAATTTTTTATGGATTATATTGATTGTGTGTATGTTGGCATCATATATCACTATAAAATTTTATTGAGAGTGGATGGATTAGCCACCATTATGTATAATGGTCAGGAACCACCAATAGTCGGAAATGTAGTAAACAAGTTTAAATAAAAAGTTCTATCGTGTTTGTTGCCTGATTGTGTGTTTCTTGGGAAGTTGAATTTGTTGGAATAATGTGTGATGATGAAATGTATTGTGTTATATTTTTGGATTTCCCTTGGTGGAATGGCATGTAAGGTTCTTTTTGGCTTGTGGTAATTGTTGTACTATTGGTGGTTTTATATATATCTATGATAATGGATTCATCCTAGTGGAATGTGTATGAAATTCATTTTGCAAAATACTTCTTAGTATTATTACTCACCCCAACTTTGTCACTTGGGTAATATTGCAAATGTCATATTACAAGACACAAGTAAGAGTAAATCATCTCATTTTGCTATTGATTTGATAGGATAATTTTTTATTGTTGTGGTGCATAGAGCGTGGTACTTGGTGTAAAGATATTTTTGGTTTCATAGTTCGTTGGGGTCTTGTTGTGTAGTCATAAGCTTGGTAATCTGAGATTTGGTTTGGTTTTTTTAATTTGAGATTTCATATGGATTGGTTTGGTTTTTTGGTAATATGTGGGTTGGGATTATTATTGGATTGTATCATGTAGTTTGTTGATAATTGTTTTTTTGATTGTCTTATTCTAAGGGAAAAATCGTTCCCCAATTTTCCTTTACTTCCTCGGCATTTATTTCAAACCATTTGAGCATCTCGAATGGCTAGGTAGTAGTCCTCCCCACACTCCTCTCAATAATATGGATGGAGTTTTATGTTACATGTTGTATCAGTTTGTTTGGTCCTTGGATTTCTAGTGGGAGTAGTTGTTTGGTCCTTTCACATTTATTGTTGGTCTTGGTGTTAACATTGGTTCTTGGCCTATTCCTAGATTCAGGATGGTAGGAATGTGTAGGATTGTTGTAACAAGGAATCTATATCATAAAAGGACATAGAGAACCCTTTTATGCTAAAGATCATGTTACTAGGGAGTTGGGTAGATAAGTGTTTGAAGACACTTATAGGAATCATAAATATAATTGTTGTGGGTGTAGCCAATGAGATGAGCATGGAATGCATGCTTGAAATGACATCCCTCTAAGATGAATATGTCATTAAGGTACCATGATTTATGGTGTTATATAACTATGTGAATTTCCAAAAATATGTATTAGGATTCAAGAGAGAATGAATTCAAACATGGAAACATATGGTATTTTTAAAATGGGCCAATTTTTAAAAACATGATGGATTTTTCAAAATAGCGCTACATGAGAAATGTGGACTTGTGGAATTCCTAATTGTGACAACAGTAATGTATAGAATTTTAAAATTGTATACCCTTTCTTGTTATGGGAGGGTGACTTATGGTTGTTTTCATATTGATAGAAATGGAACCAGGTAGGTGTCGTCGAGACAACCATAGGAAGAAATTGGAAATGTTGTTGCACCTGATCCTCAATTAAACCAGAAGAAAGTGTATAGTATAGTGGAAGCTTTCATGATTGTGGAATGTTTGAATAATTTTGTGAATCCAAAGCTTGTGTACCATGATGTTCAGTTTTAAAAGAAGGATCCACCCAACTGTAGTGGTGATTCGGAGCTGGAAATGGTTGAAGCATGGATGAAAAGAATAAATAGATTATTTTGCTTTTTTGGATCAATGGTAGAGATAAATGTGAAATTATCCATGTATATGTTGGACGATAATGCTCATATGTGGAAGGAGATGGCAGATCATGATGGGATGCACAAAGGTGTGACATGGTAGGTTTTAAAGAGTTGTTTAATAATCAATTCTACCCTCATACATTCAGAATTCAGTGTACAAAATATTTATTCAGTTCGAAAAAATGGACCGGGTCGGTAATGGAATATGCTGCCATGATTATGAACATAGTGTGGTTTTCACCTAAGGTGGCGGGTAGAACATCATTGAAGGTCTGTATTTTTGATGTTGCGTTGAACTAAGAAATTTTTTACAAGATAGAGGTGTTGTGTATAAATGATTACACGAAAATGGAGAATTAAGATACGGTGGATGAGTGTGACCTTTTAGGGACTACAGGTGGGAGCAGAATGTTGGTACCCATGGGAAATAGTTGGAACTCGAATGTTGGGTTCAAGTTGAAGAGGGAAACTTATTTCTAGGGTGGATGAATGACTCATAATTTGATGGAAGGACCAATGAATCTTCCTCTGAAGCCTCAGAGTAATATGGGATGTTTTCAGTGTGAATATATTTTGTACATCAAGTGGGATTGTACGACAAAACCTCAACAATGTCATAATTATAAGAATATGGGTAATCGTCAGCATTACTATTGGAATTCTTTGAGGTCAGGTGTCTGTGAAACTTTTCAGGGGCCATAGGGGTCTTATGCCTTGGCGAGATGGGGGTAGCAGCATACCCCCCCCCCCCTATAGCATAGTAATTCTAGTCATGGTGATTCAAGGAAACCCATGACTCCTCATAAGGGAAATAAAGAGAAGAACGTGGAACGATATCAATTGATTTGAACTGAACAGGTTGAGGTGGATTATCATTCAGGACCATCCATGGGGTGAGGTATAATTATTTTAAATTTTACATTGATTCTAGTTTTTATTTGATATGATAAATTCACATTCTTTTATGGATTTTCGTAAAAATACTTTTTTGGGTTTACATGTTGAAATTTCACCTACAATTTTGAAATTACAAAAACTTATGGGTCAAAAATATTGTTGGTCCATCGTATGAAAATCTTGTTTCTTAGTTGTGGAAGGAATTGAATTAATGTAGGATTTCTCTGTGCTTAATATGGATACTTATGACAGAATCCTAGGAATGCATTGGTTCACAATGTTTAATGGCCACATAGAATGTTATGCAATAATGGTTAGTTATTCAATGGAGGATGACATTGAGCATATATTTATAGGGGAGAATAATAAAAATATAGGTGTTATAGATTATTTGGCCCTAGATATTTACATTATCTCACATCTTTTACCTCTGTTGTCATCGAAATCCATGTAAGTAGTTGAGGACAATTTTTTTCTTGTGGTTATTGATATGTTTATAGATGACTTTACAGAATAATTCTCAAGGTTTCTACTAATGAGAGATGTGTAGATTACGATTGATCCCTTTCTGGGGACCAGTCATATCTCACTTCCATCTTACCATTTGAAAACAGTATAATTTCATGAATTAAAATTGTAATTGGAATAGTAATAAATAAAGGATTCATTCAGTCTAGCACATCTATATAGGAAGTGCTGGTTTTTTCGTTAAAACTTTGGATGGAACTATGCAGTATTGTGTGGAATATCATAATTTTTATTGGAAAAGACAAATAAATTATATCCACATCTACATATTAATGATTTTCTTAACCAATTGAGGGGAGCTCAATGGTTCTACAATATTGACAAGTGGTCCGGATATCATCAACTAAGGGAAATGAAGGAGGATATACCCAATATGGATTTCCGAAGTAGATATGGCCATTTCATGTAGGTGGTTATGCCCTTTGGTCTAACGAATGAACTAGTGGTGTTCATGGATTTGATGAATTGGATATTTCAAACATATATAGTTTCTTTTGTGGTGGTATTTTTGATCATATACTGGTGTATTCAAGGACATGTATAGAGCATCAACATTACTTGGAGATAGTGTTGGTGATCATGAGGGATCATTGGTTATATGCCAAATTTTCAAAGTGTTACTTTTGGATACATGAGGATCATTTTGTTGGCCATGTTATTTCTGGAGAAGAGTTTTCATTGAACTGGTAAAGATTGAAGAAGGTATCTCATGTCAACATCGATGGAATTTAATCTTGATATAGTGTTTCTTAGGTCTAGCATGCTATTATTGATGTTTTGATCATGATTTCTCATGATTGAACTCACTAATGACTTCTTTGACAAGGAAAAAATCCCATTTCAATGGGATGGGTAGTGTCAAAAATTCATTTAAGAGCTAAAGGGTCACCTTATATTAGCACCAATTTGGTTTTTCCTGATCTAAGGAAAGGGTAGATGATATATTGTGATGCATCAGTATCTGGTTTGGGGTGTGTTCTCATGAGGGGGGGGGGGGGGGTTCTTGTGGTGGCATATATCCCATTCCAGTTGTGGTTTCATGATAATAACAAGCAAACACATGATTTGGAGTTGGCGATAGTGGTTCATAATTTTCAAAAGTTTCATAATTTTCTTCTCGGAGAGAAATTCATGGTTTTTAACAATCACATGAGTTTAATGCATATTTTCACACAAAGAGATTTGAATACGAGGAAAAAGAGTTGGATGGAATATCTCTAGATTATTGATTTCAACTTAATGTGCACATTGGGTAATGAAAATTTGGTGGTTGGTGGATTATGAAAGAAATCATATACTCAGGTAGTGAAATATCCATTATATCAGTGGTAGTTTATGATGTTCATAGCAAACAAGAAGTTGGAATGTGGGGACCCAGGTGACAGAGCTACCTTCTTTCTAGTTTTGTTGCTTAATGACTTTTTTGGATTGGATAAATAAGCATAGGAATCTGATTCTAAATATATGGTGATGAGGTAAAAACTCAATGGTGGGGAGACCATTTAGAGTTTGGAATTAATTGCAATTAATTTTTTTTATTATTAGAATCATATGGTGGTACTAGTGTCTTGTCAGGACGCACTTATCCCAGATTATCGTATTTCTAGGTGGGCAATCCATCCTAGAATTTAGATGATGTATATGGAATTAAAAGCATAGTTTTGGTGGGATGCTATGAAAAGGAATTTGTATGAGTTTTTTGGAGTTACTTACTTGTCAAAAAGTCATGACAGAGCATTAATCCCCTGTAGTAATGCTACAATCTTGGCCGATTCCAATTTTAATGTGGGATAAAATATTTATTGATTTTGTGACACTTCTTCTGAGAATGGTCCGGAAACACGATTCCATATAGGTTATTGTGGATTGGCTCAGAATGTTATCCTATTTCATCCCTCATTCATGATTCTAATACAGTGGATGATATAACCAATCTCTATATCAATGATGTGGTAAATAGGAATGGTGTTCCAGTTTGGATTGTATCAGATTGAAATTCGGGGCTCACATCTCATTTTCGGAAATCCTTTCAGCAATCCATTCAGAAAATATTGATGATGAGAATGATGTATCACCCTAGGATTTATGGTTAATCCAAAAGTATGATACAAACATTTTATGCTATTCTAAGGGATTTTGTGATGGATTTTGGCAGCTCATGGTAGGAGAACTTATCGTTGGTGGAGTTTTCCTATAATTACAATAATTAGGATTCAATACATATGGATTTGACTGAGGAATTGTGTGGTCATATGTGTCTTTACCCAATATGTTGGGTTGAAACATTTGAGACTTCGATGATTAGACCGAGACTTGTCCATGATGCTACAACGAAATTCTCATTGACCAGAATGAGAATGGAGAAGGATCAATGTCGCCGGGAATTGTATGTGGACCATCGTTGATAACGATTATCGTTCGAGGTGGTTATCATGGTTTTTTTAGAATCTCCCCTATGTTGGGAAATTTTCGGTTTGGAAAGCAAGGTATGTTATCTCTAAGGTACATTGATCTTTTTGAGATACATGAGCGGATTGGAGATTTGGAATATCCGTTGGATATTCGACCACTGTTTAGTGAGGTTCAAACTGTGTTTCACGTGTTACAATTGAAAAAGTATTAGTCAGATCTTGACCCAGTGATTCATTAGGATCATGTGGACCTAGAAAATGATGATTTTTTGGTGCAAATTCTAGTAAAGATTATGTATTGTAAAGAGAGAGAATTACATTGTAAAATCATAGGTTTAGTTAATTTTTTTTGACAGCATGGTCAGATTCAGGATGATACATGGGAGTGACAAAAAGATAAGGTCGAGTAATGGCCAGAGCACCTTCGAGAAAAATATGGATCTCTAGTTACCATGGATAGAGATTCCAATGGTGGGGAGAATGTAGCACCCCATGGTTTGAGGTATGTATCCTTTTTAAGCCTTTTTATGTGATTAATGTGATTCAGATGATTTTGGAAGAGGTTGGGTGATTTTAAAATGATTTTGAATAAGTTTGGAGGCTCTTATAAGGGTGTACAATTTGAGCACTGTTAGGGAAACCCATGTAGGTTCTCTAGGTAATTTGGAAGTTGGATACAGTGGGTATCACAATTACTACACATGGTTTTCCAAACTTTTCGAGATAACAATCCGAGACCCCTTCTCCTGAGGTAGTGGCATGTGCACTGTTAGCGCACGGTTTCCCAAACCGTGCGGTCTAACCGTGTTGCCAAATAAAATGGGATTGTTTACTTCTGACTTCACTCACACATGACCTATTTCTCTCCAGACATTCTTCCACTTGATCCTCACCTAGAATTTTCAGTTCTCAACGGTTTTGGGTGATATACCACATATATTTAAAGTAATTCAAAGGGGTCTCAAGGTGGTTTGAAGGTGGTTTCTCCCAGTTAAGTATTTTCCATTGGTTTATTATTGGTTTTGTCTATATATACTCTTCCCCCTATCTCTGTTATCTATATTAACATCTATTGTTTGTAGATATAGGGTTTATGTAGCCTAATGTGATGATTTTAGATCTTTTTATGATAATGAAGTGGATATAGAGTGGTTTCAGTGGGGCGTTCACCAGATTTGAGCAGCGGATTCTTTGGGTCAATTTCACTGAAACCCTAAAGGGTGGTGTCTTCTCTCTCGACTCCACATGGTTAGAAGTAGTTGTTTTGGTTGCAAATAATTGGGTTTTCTTGAATCTAATTTTTATTATGATATAAAAAGTCTTGGTGCAAACCCATTGGGTAATGATTTGGGGAATTTTGGGTGAAATGTGATATTTTGGAATAAATAGTTTTTTTGTGTGATTTTAAAATGTAGAATTTAAAATTGGTTTCATGGTTTGGAAAATAAAAATGTTATTCATAAAAAATGGGTTTCTATTGAATTGGGGTTGGGAATAGAAAATGGTAGAATTTTTTTTCAATAAATTAATGATTTATAGATGTGAATTGGGATGTGTTGGAAATGGTTGCATGCTTATTGTGTGGTCTTGGTGCCTTAAGCTTATTGGTTGATTAATTATTATGGATTGTTTTTATTGTGTTGAAGTGGTAAGGAATTATTACTCGAAAATATGATGGATAGTAGAAGGAAGATCAACCATTATGGATAGTTGTCTGGAAACACCACTAGTTGGAAATGTATTAAACTTGTTTGGATAAGAATTTCCACCGTGTTTGTTTCCTTGTTGTGTGATTCATTACAAGTGGATTTTTTTGCTAATGTATGATGGTGGTATGGATTGTCACAATGTTGTGGATTTCCATTATTTACATGGAATGGAAAGAGTTAGTTTGTCTTGAGGTAATTGTTGAACTATTGGTGGTTTTGTATAAATTAGTTTATATAATTGTGCTAATGGTTTCATCCTACTGGCGTGTGTTGGGAAGTAATTTTGAGAAATACAACTGAGTATTATTACTCATCCGTACTTTGGAACATGGTTACTTTTGAAGATGATGTATTACGAGACATATGTAAGAGTAAATCATCCCATTTTGCTAGTTTTTCGACAATATGTGTTTGTTATGTTGTGGTTCTTAGAGCATGGATCATGGTGTGGTGCTATGTATGGTGTCCTAGTTCTTTGGGGTCTATTTGTGTTGTCTTTCTCTTGGTACTCAAATATTTGGTTTGGTTGTTTCTGTATTTGGGAATTATTATGGATTTGTTTGGTTTTATTTTATAATATATGGCCTGGGTTTCTTGTTGACATACATCATGTAGTTAATTGATAATGGTTTGTTTCATAGGACTTACTCTAAGGGAAAAAATATCACCTAATAGTTCTTGAATCCCTTAGCATTTATTACTAGAGTTTGGCACCTAGGGAATGTTTTTAGGTCCATGTAGCCTTCTTCCACCCCTCAATCAAATGGGAGGGGTGGGGTTGTTTCAAAGATGAAATGGTTTTTCCATTCACCTTTAATTTTCATAATTTTTTCATTTGTATTTTAAAGGCATGTAAACTCGACCTAAATATTTTTCTATGTAGATAACTGTGTATATATAACTAGACATTTTCATATCATTTAATTTCATCCATGTAATCATTTGTAAGTGACAAATCAAAATATAATGAAATGTAGTTTAATCAAACGATGTGGTATAAAATTTTGGTAATTCAATAAAGCACACAAATATGGGTGATTTTCATAGAGGACAAAACCCTTTTATAATCAATGTTAGGCTATTAATACAACCAATTGAATGTGAAAAAATAAACTAATTTATTTTAACATTTACAAGGTTTAAAATATAATTTCATGAAGATGACTTGATTACACAATATACAGACATAAAAACAGTAATATATATATATATATACTACCTAAATTTAAAATATAGTGAAATAAGTATCCTCTATCAACCTTTAATTAATGTTAGAAAATGTGTAATTGATGTAATGTAAAATATAAATAATATTAACGAATATTTTCTTGAACACAAATAACTCCATTGTTAGTTAGAGAACCTGATAACAGAATGTAACATATCCTGATTATCCCAAAGTCATTATTTTTTATTTTATTGTTGTTAATCCCATTTTTAATGGTTTTAAGGGAACACTTACATGATCTGTAGGCCCATGTACTATGGTCGATGTTTCCGGAAGTCCAATAAATGGCCCATACGCCCAACCAACTAGAACCGCCCCTCCCCAGCTTCAGCATCATTGACTATATAGTTCCCCACCATGCATTTCTAATCAACTATTATTATCATGTACAAACCTGCACGATGCCTTGTCCTGATAGCGGTTTCCATACCCTCTCATACTAACAATTCAGTTACATCTACTTTGTATGACTCTATGTCTTTGTACTGATCCACTTATGGGGTCTTCTCTATGTGAACTGGGTAACTCTATGTTCTATCTTGCCTGGAGTCCCTAAGACCCGAAGGCCTTTGATAACCCGATGGCCCTGAGACTTGTATGACTAACCAGGTGTCCCAAAGGCCCAAATCGAGTGAATAGTTATGACTGTTACAGTATAGAAAAATACTTGCTACAATTCTTCTTCAACCACTACTATAGTGTCTGCTATAGTACCAACTACAGTACTGATACAACAACCCATAAATTCACATCCACCCAGTTTCAAACCTGAGTTTCTTGGATGAAAATCTGTAGCCCTTACCAATAGGGTACTAGCTCGTGGGCACGTAACATAGTAATATTGATATCAAGGGGGAAATAGTTTTACTTACTACTATAGAATAGGGAATCATATGATAGGATATTACTAAATAATAGGAAGAGTATAAGGGAAACTCGGATACATGAGGTCTGGTGTGAAAATGTCGGGGAAGAAGGATGGTTTAATATGTAATGAAGCTAAGGTAAAATTGCCATTTGTACTTTTTTGGTGGGAATATGATTCAAATGAGCACGTTACAAATTATAATCCCACTTAGAGTACACAAAGCCTAGGGTAGACAACCACCTACACAGATTGGCATAATGTTTAAAAAATAATGTGAATGTTTAATTTTATAATTATCTAACAAATCTACCCATACATATAGTTAGGCACATATTTAAACTAATCATGATATAATAATTTTTAACATACCTTTAATTATTTTTATGTTTTCCATTGAAAACCTGTATCCCTTCCATAATTTAATTACCCAAAAAAACCAATTTGGGATACATGTTTCTTCCACATTACTACTAATAGTTGTGCGCCAACCATGCTACTCAAAATGCTTCACCAAAAACCAAAGCTTCGATCTTAGAAAAATACAAAGACAACACAAAACAAGACATACTCTGTAATCAATTATCATATAGATATAAAAATATATTTATACTAAAATGTAAAATCTATAGAACTATGAATAGTCAGGATCATACACTATCACATCATTAGAAGGATTTTTCACCTAGATTTCTTGAGGGTTTTCGACAATCCTCTATAAATAATTCAATCTGCTTATCACATATATCATCTTATATTTTCCATGCATCATCTTGTACAAAGATGTGATTCCATATAGACAGTACTAGTCATACAAACCTTCCATAATAATCTGTTCTCCAATAATAAAAAATACACATTGGGTACTCACGGAAAGAAGTATCAATATCATACATAACCTCATGAGGATAATGTATGTGAGGTGGGTCATAATGGTAATGATGTATCAAAGAAATGTGAAAAACCATTTTTATATGACATTATATCTAAGTGGGATATATTTTAGAAGACCCCAATTTGAACCAGTCACAAATATTTAAAGGTCCAAAAAATGATTTAATATCATATAATTCCTCATAAACAATAAATAAAATACCCTATTTGAAACATATAATGATACTCAATCACTAACCTCAAACTCTATAAGTCACCGATATAGATCAACAGAAGACAAAATCCTATAGTGATTTATCACTATTATCTCAAAATAACATATGATTGAATATGCATCAATAATACCTTCTAGAACTAGGATATAACATTTGTCTATTCAGAATAAAAAGTTTAATGGAACTCCACAGAAGAATATGATTTATCCATAATGGATCCTCTCATTTTCATCTAATAATAATTCCTCCTAAATGAGAAAACATTTTGTGACCATTGACAGTATATCCACAATAACCCCTAAGACGTCACTATTATATGGGTATTTTGATATCCCCACCCCAAATTCCACAGTGACTTCACAATAATTCCACTTATATTCTAAAATGTTTCTAAATTAAAAAAAATTATAATCCTCCATCATTACCCAATAATAGGTTGAACACCATGTAAAAAACATG
Organism: Viscum album; assembly: GCA_963277665.1. NCBI lineage: Eukaryota > Viridiplantae > Streptophyta > Magnoliopsida > Santalales > Viscaceae > Viscum > Viscum album. The sequence continues at coordinate 1,840,036,669 of OY728161.1, forward strand.
TTCTCTCATCCAATAACAACTATGTTATTTGAAAAAATGGTGATATATATGGGTACACATGGTGTGAACCTCTAATTTATAGGAACTATATTCTTGAATAATTTATTCCCACATGTTTGAAGGCAGCTATATGTTTCCAGGAAAACACAATACAACATAATTATTAATAACCCAATTAGGTGGTGGGTCCTCTCGAGAATGAACTTCCCTTTGGACCAAACCTTTCGAATATGAAAGATATCTCATATTAACCCACTAAAAAATTGATTTTTTCACTCATACAGCTATTTTTACAGGATTTCCATGAAGATATTGAATCTCTTGACACATATAAAAAATTATTCCCGTCAACTATTCTTCACAATTGGCCTCCTGAAACACTTGTGTCTTTATTTTATAGTTAACAAATTTGAAGAATTTAGTACCTTTATAAAGTATACAAACATGTTCAAAATAATAATAATAATTGTTTTCAACACATATTTTATATCTGAGAGTCATATCACACACTTAGAATATGTATATGTGGATTTAATATTCTATATATTAAATGAGTCTTTATCATAAAAACTCATTTATTCAATGAGGAAAAGAATATGTGATTGAATCCTTCTCAATATTATTCGTACATTGACCCTAAATTCAAATACATAGATAATAAATTTTTATATATATATTCATTATATTAAAAATTGTTTGAGGACTGTAATATAGTAGTAACTTTGGAAAAAAGGAAATATTTATTATTAATTCATGAATGATATTCAATATATACCATAGAGATCTAATAAGAAATATGTCTTACCAAACATACCTTAAAAATTTTCATCAGAAATTGGGGAATATAAACTTAATAATTTGTGATCTATAAATCCCATGTGAGGGTAATAAGTAGATATATGTAAACATAAAGTGAGAAAAATGTGTTAATATCAATAGAATTACTTTTAAATACTAATCTACACATATCAGTGACCATAATATTTTGTCATGGAATAATTTATGGCAGTTCATATCACATGAATCATATGGGAATCAAATAACCTGGTCCATGATACCATAACATTTTCATAAGACATAGATTTATATAACAAAAATTTGAATAAAATATCATTTTCATAGTAGTTAATGGTCAGTAACATGGATATCATTGTAGAATCAGTTCACTCCACATAATATCACTGTAGTAATGACTCTCTTCAAAGGTAATCATTATAGAAAATGTCCCTTATAATCCGGGTTTGTCTCCCCATTAATGTCTTGTCCATCTCAAGAGGTAATAATCAAAACCCAACGAATTAGATGGATGTATCGGTTACACCCATCACATAATGGAAATAATACATATGTTTTCCATAATATAATAAGAAATCATCATATCAGAACCCATGAAATGTATTAGTTTTAATAATAATTCCATCATATAAAAACATAGGGACAAGATATAAGTTTCATAATCAATTTATCATTTAATTATTGAATAACTGATGGGAATAATGAGGGATTCATATAAATTTTAGCATGGCATATCCTATGGATGAGAATCAGGTATCATAAAAATATTATCATCATGATTAATTAATAGAAATAATAAGAAATATATCCCTACATAATATCCCTAGTAGATCACAAGTAATATCAAATTATTTCATCTTAAATAGATATTGATTTTTAATGATAAATCACTACGAATATTTTTTGAGGATGATAACATATAATTCATTGGGACATTATTTTATCCATTTATTGTCAATTCTGTGTTAACGTTATGTTTCAGGTAATAAAAACATTGTCTTTCATATATGTTTTGAATAGTTATTCTGGATCATATTACATAGATCATGATTTTATTATTTAAATAATTAAAAAATTTGTTTGAATATAATATATATTCATTATAAAAATTTTAATAGTTATATATATCTTAGTGAAATATGAAACGGAATACACCATTCATGGAGACGATTGGTAGTATGTACACATGAACATTGTTTTTTGTTTATATCCAATTGAATGAAATAATTTATGTGATGTATATTTTAATATTTTAATATATTTTCCAAAGAATTTATATTTGATATATACAATAAAAATTATTTTAAATACTACCTAAAAAATTCCAAATAATTTTTGAACAAATCACATCGCTTTGAGGTGGCAGTAGGCAACACATCCACAAAAAATGTTATCATATTTACAAAAACTGGATTTCATGAAGGTATGTGTTATAAAATAATTATTATTGAATAGAAAATATATATATATATATATATATATCTTATAATGTTGAAATTCTATAATTATACATAGTTTGCAATGTTGGAAATAGAAAAAGGAATGACATCAGTTCGCGAGCTGATAGTGTGTTATACACACGATTGATAATTGTATACCCATTTTATGAAAGTGGGTTTGAGTTTAAGTTTTATCCATAGAATAAAATTATATATTTTTATTTATTATGTATAGCATATTATATAATCATGTATTATTAATAACATAGGGAGTGAATATAGTAAAAAAAATTAATGTACTGGTTGACAAATGTTAAATCTTATATGGGTAATTCCATTTCATTTTACCAATGGAAAAAACCAAGTTTTCCATTTGTAGAAATTGATAATTATAGTATTTTAGGATGTAATATGGGAGATTTTTTATTTGGGAATATCAAAAGGAATTGATAGGATTGAATATGTAAGGAGGATAGGAGGCCTTTTATATATGGGGAGAAGGAAAAATTGGGTATTCGGGAGAATATTTTTGTGTTATCCAAGTTTTAAATATCCCAAGAGTGTTAAAAATTGACAATTATAGATATTTTGAATTTTTAAAGTCTATGTACTTCAAGATAAACTTTTTCCTAAATTTTTTGGTTCATTTTTATAACTAATTTTCTAGCTTAGTCTTTAAATAAGTTCATTTCTTCCATATTCACTATAATTAATTAAAATCTATTTAAATAATCGTTTTGGTAAAAATATATGTTCAAAACAATAGAAACTATAAATAGTTTCCATTAAAAATATGGAATGAATTTTTTTAAAATCAAATTGTATACTGGTAGAAATTTTTTTAAAATTAATCCCATAGATGGGACTACATGAATTGTTTTTAAGGTGAAAAAATCACAATGTTTTAATTATTTTTGTATCATATGACAATTTCAATTTTTTCCAATAAAATAAAATTATTTATTTTATTTCTATTTGATAAAAATATTATTTAAAATCAATTATAAATATAATTTATCTATATAAATAAAATGAATGAAAAAACTGTTTTCAATTAAAAGTCACCATTCATTCACTATTCATCCATAAATATTTCATCTTTGATAAAATCGAAAAATTAAACAAAAGTATATTTAAATATTAAAATTTAAAATTTATATTTATCTGTTCAAATATAAATTTTAAATTTTTCAAAAATTATATTTAACATGCTCTATCCATTAAATAGAGGTAAATATTCCTCTTAAAAAATCATCATTTTATTCATAAAATTTAATTTACTCTTATCTTGTGCATATCATAATTTTTTTGAGTTTAAAAAGATTTATTGAATATATATTACATAATTATTAACATTTATAATTTTTTAAACATAACTTGATGAAATTATGTTTTTATATAGAAATATTGTTTTTTAGAAGAAAGAAATTATTTATTTTTAAAAAGTCAATACATTAATTTTTATATAATTGATAACCAAAGGATTAATATTATTGAAATTTTTAAATAATATCTTTATAATTTGGTTAATATTATTCATAACAAACATTCTAAAATCTATATAAAATCATTAATAATATTTTTAATATAATATTAATATTATATTTTAGTTTATTAAAAAATACATATTTAGTATAATGAAATCTATCAAAATAAATCATCATTCTTTGTAAGAATATCCCAACATAGTGTTTCACATACTAAAATATATTTTAGGTGATTCTTGTGGTGATCTTGTAACATGTTGTTTCTTGAAATGCATGAGAGACATAATTCTTTCATATAACATATGATATATTTTGTGATGTGTGATATAAAAAATATCTAAAACATTAAAATTATTTAATAAATTTTTTTCACAAAATCTCAGGGTGTTGGAGTTCACAATGCGTGAATAATATTGGAGGAAGGAACATGATCAATTAGAGAATAAAATTAGTATAAGACATATTGTTCTAGCATACACATAATCTTAGAAAATAAATAACATAGTAGTCGTGTATCAATTCCATGTATATCAAGGTGGAATTGGTTCTCCACCCAAACCATCATAGTAGTCAAGGATCAATACCAAGGCCATTATAGTATAACAAGAACCTTACTAACAAATAATCACTTCCCATTCCATTACAACCCCACAAATTAGATGTGAATATTTTCCCAATTCATTTTTGGGAGATATAATCTCTAAATATCACTTAATAAAAATCATAAATTTTTGCGACAAAAGATCATAAATATTATTCCTTTCATAACACATTAAATGAAATTTATTTAATAAAAATTTCAAAAAATAATAACTACTATAACATATATAGGTCTCATAATTATTTCGTTATTTCCTCACAACATAACCTATATCGAACTTTGTTTCATATAAATTTCAGCATGTTATAACACATGGATGAAAACCTTCTTTCAAAAAATTCTCTTTATCATAAAAAATTTCGATGAATAATGTGAATCAAATCCTCATATTATATACCTAGTAAATTATAACTAATAACAAAATATTTCATCTTATTTGAAAAATCACATGGAATGATAAATAACATAGATCGTTTACAAATGATTATTACATTTCCATGAAAATCACTTTAAAATACATTGTTTTTGGAAATAGATTTTTTTGGAAAAAATCATGAAATATTAAAATGGGTGATTTAAAAAAAAAATTATTTCATGTGGAAAATATCAATGCATATTTGAAAAAAACACTTTTTAAAACATAAAACATTATCAATACATTTTTCACATTGAAAAAAAATAATATATAATTTATAAAAAAAAGACTATTAATGAGTTTTTTTTTTAAATTACAATTTAAAATTTTAAGGTAACATTGAAATCATTTACTGGTAATAAAAGCATGAAATACAATTTATTCCATTAACATTAAAAAATCGTTTCAAATTATTGTTAAAATACAAAGGGTAATTATTTATAAACTAACATTAATATTAATTAAAAAATGTAAAGAACAATACATTGTTACAAATTTATTTAATAAATCATTTAAATAATTTAATATAATTTTTTGAAAACTTATTTTGAAAACATTGTTTGGGATCGAATATGTTTTCGATGGAAGAGGGTAATTAAGATTGTGATTCATAAAAAAAATATTTTAAATTATATTATGTACATAAGAGTATGAAAGTGGTATTATTAAATGAAAATTAGATTAATAAATTTATCATTTTAATGAAAAATATTTTTCTTGAGATATTGATCAAAATATTTGTGCATTGGAAGATTATTCTAGATAAATCCAGACAAATGATTGGATTGTGACGTAAAACAAATAACAATGTATTAACATTGAATCATAATCCCATGAAATAATAAGAATAAATGAATCCTAGGATATCATTAAAAGCTAGAGATTAATAATTTATCATGCTTATGGGAAGGTATATACACCAAATATCTGAATATTGGTGCATAATAAAACATATTTCTCTAAGAAGCCAATTTGAAACAAAAAATCCATTACCTCTACTTCCGAGAGGTTCCACAGTTATCATTACTTCTGGCGGAGTTAAATAGTGTTGCGGACCTATGGAAGTTCACTCTGGTGGCTCGATTTCGTCACAAGTGCCCGTCGGTGGAAGCGTTTTCTCAGTTCATCTCAGATTCCTGGGAGCTACATGAGCGGCCGGTTGTTGGGTTACTTGATCGAAGGCATATTATGGTTCGGTTCGGATCATGGGATGACTTGATTATTACTTGGTCCAGGGCTCCTAGAAGGTGCATCGATTATTCCTTCTATTTTTTCCGATGGGGCTTTGAATTCCTCATGTGACGTGACCCCTCATTGATTTCCACCTGGGTAAGTCTCCCTGGTCTGCCCCATTCTTTTCAAAACCCTTCGATTCATTGTGCAATTGGCAACATGATTGGACGTTTTCTTTGTTCTGATCAACGGACTGGGTCGGTATCTCACCTGATTTGTCCACGCATATGCATTGAGGTTAATGTTGCGAGACCTCCTGTGCGTTGTGTCTGTATTATTGATGAGAAGGAATTTAGGTGGATGAAAGAGGTTGTTTATGAGTCGTGGATGAAGTTTTGTGTGATGTGTAGATGGTTTGGGCATTTAGAGGATGTTTACCTAAGGGGAGGGTTGGATGGTAAACTATAAGGGTTGGATGGACAGAATGGGAATGGCTGTGGGGGCATGATGATGCGAGGTTGATTCTGCAGGGTGTGAAGGATGACCCTATGGATTTTGTTTCCTGTAACTGTCTTGGTGCTTCTGGGAAAAGTGATCAAATGAATTCTACTTGCACTGAAGGTGATTTGGTTGGGATTCCACCTATTGGCCAAGTTGGGAGGGGGATAAGGTAGGTTCCTCCTGATGTGGTGCCAGGCGTTGCAGGTGGGATGAAGATGGTGCAGTCCTTGAACCCATCAGTAATGAAAGTGTTTGACAGACTGAGGTGTGATCTTGGAATTGAGTCAAGGTCTATGGTTGAGGGAAATGCTTGTCACTTGCAGCCGACTATGTCTGAGGAGCATTTGGTCAATGTAGTGGGTGATCAGGAGGCACAGAGTCCTCATAATGATGGTAGAATGTTGAGCTACAAGCTTGCTGAAGATATGGTGCATGAGGCCATGACAACAGAGCTGGGGGTGCTATATTGCAGGATGTCGTTGTTGGAACTGCAGGTGCGGTGGAGGAAGGGGCAGAGAAAGTACCTCCTACTAGGAAGCATAATGTTGTTTGGAGTGGTGTGGAGGTGCAGAACTCAACTAGGCTACAGTCTTTGAAGCATGTGTCCGGTTTGGAGCTGAGTAACCGGTTTGCTAGCTTGGATAGAGATTCGCTACAGTTGAACCGAGATGGAGTTGTTTTTTTTATGGGAAAGCTCCATAGGGACCAGATGATGTAGACTTAGGAGGTGTTCAGGAGGCGATTATCAAGAGTTCTCCTACTGCTGGTTGAATGTTGAGCTGCAATATGGCTCATCAGACCATGCCAAAGGAGATAGAGGGTGTTGTCTTGCAGGGTGTGTAAAATGGAAATGCAGGTGCGGTGGAGGAAAGGGCAGAGAAGGTGTTGTCTACTAGGAAGAAGGATGCTAGTGGGAGTGTTTTACAAGTGTAGACCTCAATCGGGCTGCAGCCTTTGAAGTAGGTGGCCGGTCTGGAGCTGGGTAACAGTAGTGTCGGCTTGGATATGGCTGTCTTGGACTGAAATGGAGTGGTGCTTATGGATGGGAAAGTTCCAGAGGGCCCCGGTTCTGAAGACTCAAGTGTTTATAGGGTATCATTACAAGGGCAGGAGAATTTCAATGAAGATAGAACTATTTCACATGAGGTTGTTGCTAAGGATGGTGTTTTGAAGACGGGGATGAACGCCCGTTGTGAGTCTATGGTTCATTCACAGTGTCTCGGCATGTTTGACCAGAACAGTCAATCCCAGCCGGAACGGGGTGTGGAGAAGGGTTACCTTGAAGTTTTCATTCCTTGGAAATGGGGAGATTGTCTTGACAGTGACAAGGAAAATGGATGTGGCATGATCTGTATATCATACAGTGATGTTGTCCAATATGGGAATGAAATGGTAAAAGGGATTGTGGAAGAGATAACGGCCCCTCCGCGAAGAAGGCCGAGGAGGGATAAATCTCATCTTCCAAAGCCAATGACCACCAGGTATTCAGTTGGGAGGGAAGGCTGGGCTATGCATTCTTCTAAGGAATTTCTCTATTTAGAAAAAAATTAAATCTCAGAAGGAAGTACGCCAAGATTTTGTGGCACCACGACTGCTCAGAGTGGGAATCGGCGACCGGGGACGATGCGCTCTATCATGGTACTGGTGATGGGTCTCACTACTATTATCTGTAACTATCCTTCCTTTTTATTGTACTTGCTTGCTGGATTATTAGTTTTTTAAATAAATGGTCAGAGGCTTGCCTCTGACAAAGCGTTCCGGGTATATTATACATAAAATACAGTAATATAATTTTATTTATCATACAAAATATTAATTAATAATGTAATTTTATTATATTTTCATTAACAATTCCATTTTAATGTCAGAATCTATGTATTTACCGATTTTTTTATGTATGTTCTAATTTTTACTTTTCAGAACTATTACATTGATCATTGTTACATTATATAAAAATTAGTAAATATGGAATAATTATTTTATTTATTAAAAAAATCATCTCTTATGAACAATCATGAATTATTATTTTTATGAAAATTAACTACGTTATAATCATTGAGAATATAGGTCATAGGTATTCATATGTAAATTTCAATTTCTCAAAAATAATTATTAAAATGAATTAAGTAATATATTATCATTATAAAATGAAATTAATTTCCTAAATACCACTAAATTTATATAATTATGAAGACCATTCACGTGGTGTTGTGATTAAAGGATAGTAACATTTCTTCATGAATGTGGTAGTCTATGTATTCATGAATGCCTTTATAAACTTTAAGTGAGTAAAAATGTTGTAAGAAAAATGATATATTGTGTTAAAATAATGAGAAATATGTAATTCATGTCATAATTTAACCATTTACATATAATTTATTTTTCATTATTATCTTTAATTTAAATCATTATTAATAATGAATCACATTGCTTTGTGAGGTGGTAATCCATTGTATAGATGAATGGAATTTTCATATTCCCTATAGAATATAGTGCACAAAAGAAATATTATTTAATTATATAAGGGGTAAATCTATGAAAAATAATATATACATATATATTATATCCATCAGCACATATGTCCTTGAGATATGGTAGAGGGAAAAACAATTTCCTCGATTTTTGGGGTGACAGTTCTTCGTAAACACTAACAATTATTTCGCAACCCATTTATCAGAATTGGATATTGTTGTACATAATTCAATTTATATAAAATTATAATAATATATAAAATATATAGTTAGGTCTGCAAGGTTTAATAATAATTTATGTTTTTAGAAGAGGAAATAAACTAAATGCACTCAGTGAAGAATGTTTCACCTTCTTCGAGAACGCTACGTAGGTTTGTAGAAAAAGAAATTCTATGTTTTATTTAATCCAAAAAGTTATTTTTCTATGGGATTATATAATTTTGGAATTTATTTCATTATATATTTTATAAAAACTGGGTAAAATGTGTGCTTATGTGAGATGAGGGTGTGTCCTTTTATAAGTGTGGTGAGTGGAACATTTGTAATGTTTTGAAAATAAAATATGTAGCTAGGTCTTTATTAATAAATGGGGTCATAATGGGATTATTGTATAAAATTATATATCATAAGTTCGAAAAGAGGAAATAAGATATATTTTAGATTTGTTTATATATCATTTTATCAATTATATTATTATTTTATGTCCTTAAAAAACCATTTCTACCTGATATTGTAGGAATTAATTTTATTCAGTTTTTAATATTTTTTGGATTAATTTAAAATATGTTTTCCAAAATTAAAATTAATTAATATTCCCAATATAGATTCAATTTTTCCATTTTCAAATAACATAGTTGTAGACATATAATTTGAAATTACTCATATAATGTTGATTTCAAAGAGGGTTTCCATTGAGATAATGATCAATAAATTACCGATGTTTTAATATATTTATCCAATTTTAATATGAACCAAATAAAAATATTTCTAGAAAAATATATATAATTGATCTAATTTTTATTTGTAAAAAATTATATATATATATATATATATATATATTATTTTTTATAATATTTTAAATTAAAAGTAATCATTCTTTTAAAATTCATAATTTTTAAAATTCATGAAAAATTATGTTTTTTAGAACATAATAGGAAATTAACATTAAACTAATTTGGATAAGATGATTTAAAAAAAATAATTTCTAAAAACAAACTATGTATTGTCCATAACTGAAGATATGAAAAAATTTATATTAATGTAAATAAACATAACAAGTCACACCATTACATTAAAATGGCTCCAATCCTGATACCTTACACATCACAATAAACTGTATAACATTTAATAGGATTTGGAATGTAATTGAATGAATATTATGATTATATTTTTTATTCCTAGTGAATTTAAAAATAGAACATAATTTTTGATAGAAAATATGACAATAATCACTAAGAATAGAATAAAATGTAACACTTATAGTGTTTTATATATACTTGTTTTGAAGTAAATTTAATATCGTCTATAGTTTGTCATGTAATAAATTATGGATTTAAAAGAAAAGATATTATCTATTAGAATTTTATTATTTAAACATGACTATTATAAATAAGAGATAATGTTGGAGGGTTACTGTAATACAAACTAAATTATGAAAATAATATTTTTTACACATTTGTATAAAACAATCAATAGTTGTCTATCTTTTATAAATAAAACCAAAACAATTTAAATGAAAAAATAAAGTTTAAAAAATCAATTATTGTAACAGTATTTTTTCAACCATTAAAACATTTTTTACAATTAATTTTCAAAATATTTTTAAAATTATTTTGTAAAATATACATAATGCTTCGTATATTTGTTAGAACCTAAAATTTTTAAATTCGAATAAATTATTTGATAGTTTGTATGAAACATATCATTACACATAGTGTCACGACCCATCCCCCGGGGCCCGTATCGTGACTACCCCAATCCAGCCCTCCATAGGCCAGAGGCTCATGACTAGCACCAAAGTCATAAATCCTTAAACTGGGCAGGCATTGCCGTTATAAGTATAAAAAAAATAATTAGAGTACAAAACTGGAAGAAAAAAATATGTAAAAACTGTATACAAAAGAAGTACTGGAAAGAAAAAGGGGCTGGAAATACAAGCCCAACAGGAAAGTACAAGTACAACTGAAAAGAAAGTACAACTGAAGAAAATTAAAGAAGCCATTGGGCCGTCCACCAGTGTTCCTACCTGATGGGTAGGTATAGATGGCCTACTTAGCACTCAACGTCCATCCGTCTACTCCGTGTACCGTCACGCTGAGTGGTGGACCTCTGGGTTCCATCCAGTCCAGCTACTCACTGCCTCAGTCAGCGTTGTCCATCGTCTGCAGCCAACACAATGAGGTGCGGGCACAGCCCGTGCAGGGGTGAGTATAACGATACTCAGTAGGGACCCCGAGACCCTCAAGGTCTCCCAAAATTCAACAAGTATAAAACACAATTTATAAAATCAATGTATAACCATTACTTAGTTATATTCCCATACATATACCTAATTTATCTAGTAACCCCTCTCAATCATGAGGAAAACACAAATTTCATTGACTCAGCTGAAACCAGGATTTTCATTATTGAAACCAAGGATGCTAGAAAAAATTCTCCTCTATTGTATACAGTGGGCCTGTCATGACACCAAGGTTCTTATCACTGACCATGTACTTCTGAGATACTCCTCATTTCGAGTAACGCGGGTCTGCTGCCATCTACCAGGCGCTCCTCCGCTGTGTGTCTGCCGTTAACTACCAGGCGCTCCCCCTAATAGCCTGGAGAGGTACTCCTCCTATAAAGTACCAAGGGTCGTCCACCAACTACTAGGCACTCCTCCACCATGGGTCTTCCTCCAACTACCAAGCTCTCCCCACTGGTCTAGTCGAATCACTTAGAGTTGAATCGGTCAAGCAGTCGTCAGGTCTGCAAGCTATTAGGTCTCCGCACTCTATCTGCTCGTTACTAGAAGGATATACTACATGTGCTACATGGAAATACTCCAACTATCATGAAGTGACACAAAGAAGTATATCAAAGGTCTGCCATGTCATGGGGGTCTCAACGCAATAGACAGTGTGTCAATCAGACACCCAGTCTGTTAGTAATTAGCCTTTTAGTTTAGGGTTCCTAGTTGGATTCGTGTACGATCAAACCTGAACATAAATCTACTATACCCCGAACGCCAGTGAGATATACTCAAATGTATGGATACACTCCAACAATACTGGAACCACTGATGGTTCTTTAAATGGATGTTCGGTGCCAAAGATATGGCCAAAGAAAGAAAGGGGCAACAATGGGCATGGGTCCAGTCCGACCCGGTTGGACCGACTCAGCCCAACACAGACTGGGCCGACCTGGTCTGGGTTGAACTAGTTAGAGCCGCTGGGTCTGAACCAGCCCATTGGGTGGGTGATCCCATTATGTTCGGCCCGGTCCTCTAGGGTCGCTGCAACGGACTGTGAGGGCAGTTCGGCCCAGAGGTCGCCATGTAGGGGCCAATTCAGCCCTGAGAGCTGCGAGGGTGAGGCCCGACACAACTCGTCCTAGAGGGAGCGGCTATACCTGTTCGACCAAGGCACTGCAAGGGGGCTTTGAAATCTACTCGGCCGGGTGGCCTCGAGGGAGCCAGGACGCCGCGGGGATGCAAGGTAGGGCGCGGGTCACCGGGAAAGCCGCGGCAGGGGACGGGAAGGGTGCGGCCGTGCACCAAGGATGCTGGGTAGGGTGCCACAGGGCACCAGGGGTGCCATCCAGGGCCCAGTATGGCGCTAGGGATGACGAGACGGTTACAACAGGGTGCTGGAGATCATGTGGGGAAGCATGCGGGGTCGTGGGCCGCACGCGGGGGTGCTAGGTAGGGAGCCAGTAGGGCAGGGTAGGCCGCGGGGAAGGCAGCAGGTTTGGCTAGGGAACACACCAAGTTGGGCATCGGGAAGCGACTGGTAGGCGGGTCGGGCGCCGCCCAGCCGACGGTGTTCGGCCGGGAGCAGTAGTGCGCCGCGGAGGAGGTGCGATTCGTATGGGCCGCGGGTAGCACGGTCTTCGTCGTTACCGTCTTCGTCACCATTGCATCATCTCTATGCCGAAGGAAAACCACAAAAAGATCGACGGAGGGAGTCATGCCACGTTATTTGGCCCACACCCATCCTGATTAGGGGTGATTAAAATATTTCAACAAAGTGGAATGAAGTTGAACTTCAATCATTTATAATACTTAACATTGATTTTTTTAACCAAAGAAGAGAAAAGAAAATGAAAGCACCAACTTTAAATAACCCCCTACCTTGCTCGATTTTTTCCAACCTTGGCGTGAGGATACGGTCTTCGATCAATTGGAGTTATTGTGGAAGGAAGACGTCCCACGATGGTTGTGGAAGATGCTCCATGTTGGTAGGATTCGATGAAGGGAGTCTAAGAAGAACTATCACTGACGTTCTTCGCGTTCATCATTCTTTGTTGGGAGGAGCGTTCTTTTTTGGAAGAACTTTTCTCCCAAGCCTTCCAATTCTCAAGTTCCACCAAAATTCCTAGTGAAAATAATATTATATTGATTCGTCTAATATTATTTTGGCACAACAATTCCAAACGAAGAAATAAATTATGTAGGCTCCCCTAATTAATCCACGAGAGGCTGGCACATTAATTAAAGGGGATGACTCCATTTAATTAAAGAGCTTGGCTCCACTTAATTACATCGGAAGGTGGAGAGGCTCCAAGGGTGGTGGAACCATTAAGTGGGGGAGTTCAAGGGTTCTCCCCACTTAATGAAGAGTTTCAATGGGTTAAAATTCAGGTGGTCCCCTCCTCATTAATCCTTCCATGGGAGGTTGAGTTTGGGTGGGCCCCACCACCATAACCACTCATGGGAGGTTAAGTTGTGGTGGCCCCCACCTCCAACCTCTTCTTGGAGGTTTTAACTTCCACACACCCAAAGGCATATCAATTAAAATAATGTTGATTCACACTATATTTTATTATTTTTTTTATAAAAATCCAAAAAAAAACTTTTATTCTCGACCAACTACTGTCGAGGTGAAAGTTTTCTTAAGCGAATACTAGTGATGTGAGTTCAAAAATGCCTCAGAATTCAATTTTGAGCACCAGTTCAAAAGTTAGAAAAACTCGCTCGTACGTTTACAGAACGTACCCAAACAAAACTTCAAAAAATTATTCTGGGCACACTGGGCCTCAGAATCAAGCGCCGTAAAATTTCACAAACTCGTAAAATTCCCATGTATTTATGAAAAAACTTTCAATAGAATTTCCGGGTCTTTACACTTAAAAACGAATAAAAAATTTAGATAAAAACTTTTATATTTTTTTAAAAAAAAATTCATCTAGCTTATATATTTCAATGCATGAAATACTATGTTATATTGAGTAAGGTGAAATAATGAATTTCATTGAGAGATTATGTTACATGAAAGACCGAGTTTAAATAATGAATATTATACTAACAAAATTATTATTTAATATGATAGTTTTCACCATGATGTTGGAATGTTGGGTATGAATAAGAATAATAGAATTATGAAACTATATTTTTGACAACAATTTCTTTGATATAAATAAACTATAAATAATAATAATAACCATTTAAATGCAAATGGAATGTTTTTATAAAAACTATATTTTCCTAAAAAGGGTTTAATCATGTTGGAGGCCCATAATTTAAATAAATACAATTACTATTTTATTTAATTTAAATGATTACATGAAATTAATTTTTTAATGTATATAATAAATATTATATTATGGTTAATATTTAGTATTAATTTGAGATGTATCAATTGTTGTGTATAATGAAATACAATTTATTTTAATTTACAAATGTCATTCAACATAAGTAATTTATAGTTTCAGGTTTTATTTAGAACTGTTACTAATGTCATAATAGTCAAATTATACATCACTTAATATAATTTATTCATTGGTATCATTTTCATATTGAATTTATTATATTATTCATTTTGAACATTTAAACATTTCCACTTTAAAAACATGATTTCTAGTACTATCAGTGGGATTAATTTTATATTTAAATTTAACACTTTTTTAAATTTTATTGTTTAATAATGGGGTAAATATTTATAATCTATGTAATTTATATAATATAATATATTCAACATATTTTTTGACCAAATTTATTATTTAAAATATATAAATTTAATCACAAAAATTAAGGTGAAGATAAGTTTACTTATTGGTTAATCCTAGAATAAATGGTGTAAAAATGACTCATCAATTGTAAGCAAAAAACTATGATGACAAAAATATTTACTTCTTATCATTTATAGGATCATTAATTGATCATTATATATTTATGGTGATATGAAAATATTTTGCGTTGAATTCAATCACTAAAAATATTATAAGTGTGCCACTCAGACCACTTATAAAAGGATACCCCTCTCCTCTGGACAACATAATTTGGAATTAATTTGGATTTGGAAATACCTACCCAAATCACTACCAAAATTATATCCTATCGACATAGAAAAAATATATAAGACATAAATCTTTCATTTTATTTTTTTAGTTTAAACCTAACAAGGATACCGAATGAAGAAGTAATGTTCTTTTAAATTCATTTATGATTAATGTCATTCTAGAACTCATTAAATTAATATTATAACATGAATGTACAATAAACATAGTTTATTATTT
Source organism: Viscum album (assembly GCA_963277665.1). NCBI lineage: Eukaryota > Viridiplantae > Streptophyta > Magnoliopsida > Santalales > Viscaceae > Viscum > Viscum album. The sequence goes on from OY728161.1 coordinate 1,840,052,265, forward strand.
AAAATTCTATGTTATTATATCAAAAGTAGGACTTAAAAATTATCACACCTTCATCACATGGTTTAATAAATCATCTTTAGATTTTGTGGTGGACTACCACCTCATGAGCTGATGTTATTTGTTTACCTACTACAAAATTTCAATGATGAGAATAATTATGGATTTATTTGTTATATATAATAAAAAAGATATTTAGGATTTAATTATTTTTCTAGAATTATTTTATCACAAATAACATATTATTTATATTTTTTAGAAAATGATATTTTTAGTCATCTATATGAGCAAGTACCGTCCTGTGAAGTGTTGTAAGTCAGCATCACATTACATATAATTTGTTAAGTTTGGGTAAAATAAAAAAAAAGTTTCATAAAATAATTAAAAATGATACTAGACTGATAATATATATATATATATATATATATAATAATTTTATTTTTTCATATATGAAAAAATGGAAACGAAGTTCATGTGTACGTATTGTCGTCCATCTCCATGAATGGCGTATTTCATTACCTATGATGTTTTTTTGGATAAATATAAAAACATATAAAATAAATATAATTGAAATTTAAATAATTTATTAAAATATAGGGATGATGAAATCATGGTTGAAAAAAATTAACCAAAATTTACAAGTCAAAACATAATTGAAAAATAAAGAAATTAACATTATAAACCATGAAAATAATGAGTTATTATTAATGTGAATGTGATAATATGTCATAAAAAGACAAATAATATGTTATAAACTCTATAATTATTCTTATAAATTTGAGTTACATTATTTAAACCACAATATATGAGGTTAATGGTTTTTCACCCAAAAAGAAAGATGAGTTTAGTGTTTTCATATCAAATTTATTTCATTGAGAAACATTGCAATATTATAAAACAATTAAATTTATATGTTGTATATAGTACAACTTTAACTATAATGTAATAATATATCATTATTAATTAAATTTCTAGTTCTAATTTGAAATATTTCCTCAAAGTATATTTCATTTAAAAGTTACCAAGTGGTATTGAATTTGATAGATCCATTCCATTATTGTGGGTTATATTACTTATTCATTCCAATTAATAATATATTATTATATTTGTAAGGAATTTTTACTTTACATATTTTTATTTCCTCATGTTTAATTTGGATTTATCTTTCATAATCATAGAACTGTAATTTATTAATTTCCACTTCAAATTACTTTTTTTCGTTTAATATCATAGTTCACAACCTCATTACAATCAATAATGTCAATCTTTGAATTTCCCAAAAATAACATTATATTTTCATTATTTAATACAAAATTTTATAATCATATAAATTTATATTCTTGATATTTCATATGTAATGGTACCATTATCCCCTCATTGGTACTAAAATTATTTTACATAGTGTCTACATAGAAACATAACTCCATTTATCTCTTTGGTTGGAATCCTATTTTCATCCAAAATCATTACCTCTAAAAATATTTTTCTATTTTTTTTAAATTTTTAATGACTTATTAAAAGACATATATTCCCATTTTCCCATTTACTAAATTTTTCAAAGGATTATTCTTATAAATTTAAAAAAATGTAATTTTGTCAAACTTGTACTATTAAAATGGTATGTTCGTTACAACATGTATGAAATTACACACTGATATGACTGTATATTCATTAAATAGTTAATTTATAGTTTATTAGGGTTATTTCAAGGAATTTTTTTTATTATCAAAAAAAATTATATTCAAAATAATCCTTAATAAATAGAATATTTTCCTGATTTCTAATTTTAATGATCTTATAAGGATATTTCCATTCATAAAGAAGGAAAAAATATTTTACATGTACTCCGCTAGGGGTATATTGTATTGAATCCATCATTATTCTTTCTCTTGATGGTTTATGATAATTTTTAATATGGAAGATATTAAAATTCACTTGATTAACTTTTTATTCAATCACATCGCTTGAAATATTCAATTTCTTTTGATACTTGGAAAATGGATATCCCCTAAATATCTCCATTATGTATAATTGTTATATCCATTTCTCAAAATGTATATCATTTCTACATATGATTTACCAAATTGAGTATAATTTGATAATAGTGTAAATATTGATATATCTATAACCTTTTCTCAATTACAATACATTAGGATAATGAAATTTTTTTATAAAATGATTATTCATATATGAGAAATTATTTTTACTTTTATGAAATGTATCGGATCTGACTATAAATATACCCTCAATAAGTCGATAGTCTAATTGGAATTTTTCATTTTCTAAGTGGTAGATATGTTTGTTATACCATTTATGTTTTAAACTGTCTGGTGAGATTTACTAATAATAAAGGTACCACGTACCAAAAAAACATACAATGTAATAAATAATTATTTTCTAAATTCATAATTTAGTTATTATTATACATGAAATTTTCATAATGAGAAAGTATATTTACGCGTTCCATTTTCAATTTATTGACTAAATTGAATCAATTTTCATCTATTTACATTGTAATAAAAATTATACCTTACCGATTAGGATAGACATGTTATTATTTAAATTTAATACATATTTAGTTATTTACATTAAAATATTATTTACATGCTTCATTTTATGATTATTGATTACAAAAAATGGGGTTTCAGTTTTTTCCATTACATATTTATTATTTTCGATAATTTTTTATTTATTATGATGTATTTGACCCGTTATAAAATTTTGAGATCAACACGATTTTTTTGTTCCCACATATTATATAAAGATTACATTAAATGATATCGAAAGAAACTCATGATTTAATTATGTAATTATTTTCAAAAAAATATGTTCTAATTATTGTATTAAAATGTAATTTAAGACTCATATTAGTATCTAGTTGACCAAGAGTAAAAAATTAATATGTTATTCAGGATGTAATTCCATTTATATTATATAATTCAAATTGTGGTAGTCCTTATCCTCAATAATACTAGTGTCAAGGACATTATATTTCGTGTAGTAAAAAAATTTAGTAGATACTTTGGGAATGATATTTAAGAAACTATAGATTATGGAACATTACACTAATATAGACTTTTAAGATAATTATAAAGGAGCATAATAATGTTTCAGTAATTTTTATAGTACATGGTTTTTCTTTTCAAATAACATTTGTATAGATATTTCATGTGAATGTGGTTCTAGTAATTATTTAATGAGGAGTAATTACATGAAAATTGGTGTGTCATTTTGGACTCAAGCATAACCTGGTACATGACAATGGGACTTATATTTCATCTTTTTTGAAACACACAAGGTAAATACATTAGATTATTCAAATTTTCATTAAGAACCATCATGAATAGTTTGACTAGTTGAAGAAAATTAAGAACCTTAGTTCTTAAGGTGTTTTATATTTAAAAAGAAGTTTAATTTTACAAATATTCTAAAAATGAGAATTTTTTTTGAGAATAATAATTATTCGTCAAATTATGATTTATAGTTTAGTCAGTGGATAGAACCAAATTTTATCATGTTAAAATTGATACTTAAGGAAAAGAATGTGAAAATTTGATTCCAAATGAGAAGAATATTAGAGTGTAATGTTTTTAATGTAATTTAGTTTCCTCACAATATCATTGACTACCTATATCATAAAAACCCGAGGACTCAGTAATGAGGATAAATATTAAGTTTTCTAATAGTATTATTTGATTGGAAAAAGAAGAAAAGATATCTCATTTTATTCATTGGAGTAAATTATAAAATACACACATAGAAAAGATTATATGTGGGATTTGGAAATTATTTATTTGTTGAAAACAACAAAAATTAAAAAATAACTATTGATAAAAAATGATTGGTATGTTAGATGGAGATAAATATCATCTAAAAATGCATTTGTAGTTTTCACCTGAAATGTAGATAACCTTATTTTTAAACAATTCCATTCATTTTTCTGTACGGTAACCCTTAGAACAAGGAAGGAACCATGTGTAAATAAATTCGATGAACTACTTATGTATTCTGATTCAAGAATTAAATTGTTGATCCATTTTACCAATATTATTTTTGTATGAATAATAAAAAATCTAACAGTTTGATTAAATTTGGGAAGAAATTGAGTATGTTTTTGCCTAATTTTTTTGTATACCATCACATTTTAATGATTTTAATATTTAATATATGTTATTATTCTTAGACACTAATTGTTACGTATTATATGGTATGAATTTCAGAAGACTAAGCATATTTTCGGAGAAAATTATTGAAATAAAATATCTTTTTATAAATGTTATTTGAGGAATATTCCCATTACATATTATTCAAAAATGATTTAATGTACCTATAAATTATTGGGTCAATATGATCATTAATAATATTTTAATTTCAGTAATATAAAATTATTAAATATTGTAATGTAAATTAATTTAAAACCATATAAATATCATATATAATGATTTTCATTATTATAATGATGTAAAAAAATGTTCGGTAACACTATTGGAATTATATAGTTTATAAAAAAGACAACCCACTCATAGGGTGAGAAACCATTGAATCCAATTAGGTGGTGGGTCTTGAAGTCGTGTCTGAATTATGATAATGGTTTCTCTTTTACCAATTTTCTTCATGATGTCCTAGTTAATATGATTTTTCATAATTAATTATTTTGATGGAAAAATATAAATTACAAGGAAGATTCATTACTTTTTGTTATTTTATATTATTTTATATACAGTATTGGTTTTTGAAAATAGCTCTATGTAAATACTTTTAACTATTTTATGGATTTTATGATCGTTAAAATGTAAATTTTATTTCATTAGAAATAAAAAAATTCTGGATATTCTTTTCTTGAAATAATAAATGAATTCGATAAAACCATAACCAAAGGATGAAATATTTATTATAAAATTGAAACATATTGAGATATTATATTTCCCTATATTATTATATAGTAAAATAATTTCACATCATTATATATGGTCTGTTATATAATATATTTTCTTAATACCAAAATATTTTATTATAAAAATGATCTTGTCACCCCAATTTGTTTTATGGTTTTTAGCTCGTCAATTATGCATTGATCATTTAATTGTTTCTGAAAAAATCAATGTCTGTAATTTATTAAACTTTTTCCAAAAAAAAATATCATCACTTTAGACCGATATTCAACAATATAGAATCATATTCATGTGCTATTCGAGAAAATGTTTTGTAATTCCCTCTAACATTTACTAAGAGAAAAATTTTATTAACCCTGTAAAAATATGGTTTTTTCAATAATGATTTTTCAATATTATATACCATTCATTATTGAGATCATGTTGAAATTTATATGAAAAAATTTATTTTTGGTGGGGAAATGTAACATCCCTAAATTTGGAAATATGATAATCATATTCAGTGGATTGTATGAAACAGAACGCCATGCGTATAAAGAAATATGAAATTAAATGAAAATATTATATATTTACAATTTAATATAATTTCATTCTATTCTATATCATTCAATTCACACAAAATATTGTTAAATTTAATTACACACAATAATGAGTTTATTCAAAATCATTTATGACATGAAATATTGGTTTTTACAAAACAAACATTTATTAAAACTATTATTAAATAATATGATAGGTATCATGTATTTATTGGAAAGGAGGGTACAAATACGATTAAAAAATTATGAATTGTTTTTTATTTCAAACATTTATTTTGTGTATATTGACTTTAATGAAAAATAATAATTATTAAAAATAAAATGGAATGATTTTGGGAAAATATTTTTTTCATAAAATAAACATTTATCTTACAATAAAACATAATATAATATTAAAATTTAGCGATTTTATAATTTTTTATGAATATATTAATATAATTTTATGGAATATTATCAAAAATATCAAAGGATTGTTTAATGAATTTTTTTGAGAAGAATAATATTTGGATTAATAATGTAAAATAATATATTTTAATAAAACAAATACATTTCATCTAAATAATCTATAATAGAAATTATATATTTAATTGGGTTTTAAGTAAAAAATAGTTCAATTGAATTTTACAACATCTATGATATGAATTTGGTGAAATAGATTACAAATTTTGAATGGTAATTATTTATACTATGGAAGATGGAAAACATAAACATTGACTTAAATTGTTAGTGAAAACCTTTAAAATTGATTACAATGATTAATAAGAAAAGAAGTTTAATTTGTTGTTAAACATAGAAAATCCACCCTAAAAATGAAACAAACTTGTAGTAAATTCATTGTATGTCCGTATATGTACTATATAAATTCTAGGATCAATAAGGGATCATTATTAGGGCCCAATGACATGAAAAATGTGTCTCTATTTCACTATTTCAAAACAGTACAAGTTCCCCACTCACCCAACATATAAAATTACACCCAATGTCCTATACACATCACCACATCAATCCATTATTGAATGTAAAAGCCTTACAAAATAAACACCCAATATCCCTCCCCTTATTTTGGAATAATTTAATTAGGATAAAATCCAAACATTGATTGTTTTATTGACAACCTAAGGAGGATACCAGAAAATAAGGTCATGTTTTTTTAAAAGTGTTGTTGATATAATCCCACATAAAACTCCATAAATTTATATTTATCCCTAGTTATATGAAAAAAGTATATCACAAATTCTTATGTGTTTTTTATTAATTTTACCAATCAAAACTTCTCACTCTTCCATGAAATGATTTATGAAATCATCATTTGTCTGTATGGAAGACAGTCACCCAATAAACTGATGTCATTAGTTTTTCCACTGACACCTTTAATGGTTATTAATAATGATAGATATAAATATTTATTATAATATATATTCTATTTTATATTTAAATTGAATATTGAATTAATAAATCATAGATATGACCATGATATCCATTTTTGGTAATACGATATTATTTATCTGGTGTACGACAGACTACATACGAGCAAAGTGATGTAATTCAATCAGGATTTATATAGAATGTAAAAATATGGATTTAGTAAAAACATTATATATATATATATATATCATATGAAACAAATATGAATTATATATATATAATTTATGTCTATTCTTTTAATTTATTAAGAAAAATGAAATAAAAATCATGCATACGTACAACTAACATTCTCTTTGAAAATTTTATTTTATTTCATATATTTGCAATTAATAGATTACACTAAATAGATTCAAAATGAATATATAAGATATTTAAATCAGGACGAAGTTCTCGAGTTGATGGAATCTTGATAATATTACAGGGAAAAATTACAACTCAAATTATAAAGGTTAAATAAGGAAATTAACCAAATAAATAATGATAAAAATGTGAGATTATTATAAAATGGGTGATAAGATGCCGTAAATGAAACATATATAATGTTAAAAATATTAATATGGGTTTTTTAAGTAAATGAATATGTTTTAAAAATAATATATGATTTTATATTATGTTAACTCAAAAATTAAATGTTAGGAAAGGGTTTTCGTCATAATTTCATTTCATTGATGCATATTGTAATTCTATAAACCTAATTAATTTTATATGGTGTATATAATACGACAGAACATGTAATATAATTACAAATTCATTCTTTATGGTTTTTTATGTATTAATTTAAATTATATAAAATAATGGTATTTAAATTAAATGATATAATCTTTTAGGTAATTTTATATCTCAATTCATTTTCAGTAGGTAATATTACTTACACATTGTTAGTAATATTCAAAAATTGTTTGACTTATTTATTTCATTTTTTTATTTTATAGTGCTTTTATATGGATTTACAGTTATTACACATGTTCTATTCATTTATTAAAACTCATGCCAATGTTATAATAATTTTACGGGGTTTTTCATGATGTAAATCTCTTGAGAGTGTTTATTCATGAATTTTCCTCAAAGTATGTTATATGATCATTATTTAATAAAACCATTAATTTTAATCATATTTTATTTTTTTTATTAATCTCAAGTAATGGTATCATTTCTATAGTCTTTGGTACTTAAAGTGTTTTTAGAAATGTTTTTATAATAACCCAACTCCATTTGTCACTTTTGTTGAAAAACAATTTCCTTCCAAAGCAATATTCATTCAAAAATAATTTAAATATGTTTATCTTTTAAAAATAATTTATAAAATATATTTTTCATCCATTTTTTCAATTTCAAAAATGTTTTCATATCAATCTTCTTACCTTATTATGAATAAGGAACTTTTCAAGAAAATTTATCATCCAAAATGAATATTTCTTACCTAATGTACAAAATTACCCATCGACATGAACATTATTTAAATGTCGATTCCTTTAAAATTTTAAATGAAAAATTTTAAGGAAAATTATTACAAGTGATTTTAAATAAAAATAATTTATATATTATTTTTAGATGAAACTAATATTTTCCTCAACAATGTTTTTATTATACTTAATATGGTATTTATATTCATCAATGGTAAAATCCTAATTTCACATGAAATATAATAAGTATATGTTTTATTAAAATAATCTATATTATACTTATTTATGGTGTATGATAATTTTTTCTATTAAATGTATTTAAATATACTTCATTTATTTACTTTTTTAGTTAATAAACAATCATTTTAAATTTTCAAATTCCTTGGATTATTGGACATTTAATATCCCTTAAATACCCATATTAAGTTTTAAGGATATGTATAATTATTAAACCAGTTAACATTTATAAATATGGTGAATGAAATTGAATTTTATTTGATATATGGGGAATCATTTATAATTAGGAATATTGTAATCAATATATATTCATTATGGTAAGGCATATTGTTTATAACCTAATTATTTAATATATGAATATATCTTGGGACTCATATGATATGGGATGTGCCTGATTATAAATAGTCTAATATTTCATCAATCGTCTCATTGGAGGAATCATTTGGATATCCAAAGTTATGTTGGTATTTACCTAGTATATTTTTAAGTATCCAATCAATAGTATTGATGATAATGGTACATTTTAACATGGGATCATGGAATATAATAAATAACAATTTCCTTTATTCATAACCCATTTATTATTATCCACAATATTTTCTCAAATAAAAAAATATGGATACATTTCTTTCTCATTTTTTTATTAAATGAAATGTGTTTCCTGTTATTTAAATTTCCATGTTAATAATTATTATCTAGTTATGAGAATCATGTTATAATTTAAATAGAATGTGTTTGTATATATTTATCATACCATATAGTGTATACACTTACATATCAATTTGTTGATTACATGGAATTTATGTTTAGTTATCTAACGTTCCGTATTGATTATCCTCACTGATTCATTATTTAATCTTATGTATTTTACCATTAATGTGTATTTTAGATCACCCTTATTCGTTTCCTTTAAAAATAATTCCATGAAGATTACTATGACTGATATTAAATGATATTTATATATAATGTTGTTATTATTTAAAAAAATAATATTGTGTAACTGGTGTAATGTAACGTAATGTAAGACTAATGTGGGAATCAAGTTTAGAGATACTACTAATATAATCGATCCATTGGGATGTGAATGCTGGTATCATATATCAATGTAATGGAATAAGGAATAGAATTTGGGATTAATACAGTCCATTTTAATAAAATATAATTTCCAAATGTATCCTTTAGTGATTTTTTTTGAATTTTCAAAAAGTATTAACTATTTTGATAAATAGTTTAAAATATTTATATTTATTGGAAACCACATTATCATTTTAATTATATACATATTTAAATTAAATATAAACATTTAATTAAAGTGAAATAAATTTATTTATATTAAAATTTATCTATCTTTGATCATTTAAAAATATATATATTTAAATATAATATAAATAATTATTAAACAACTAAATGCTTTTCATTGGGAAATATTATTTTCAGATGCATCTATAGGATTAATATTAAACGGAATTCTCGTGTCATTATTTCATTATTTAGAAAAACTTTATTCCATGTTTGGAATTATCATAATAGAAATTCAATAATAAGGTCGAATTTGTTTTTTAGAATTATTTATATATTTAACATTAAAATTTAATTAACATTTTAAATTTAAAAATTTTTTTAATATGGGTTAACTTAAGAAAATAACTATGGATAATATACATTAAACATGTCAAAACAATTTATAGACATATTGTGGCCATATACCCTCTAGGTTATAATATAGTACTGTTTTAGATGATTTTTTCTTGTGAAACATATGGGTATCACTTTATAATTTTAATAATCATATGTCTATGCTCTCACCAACATACAGAATGCCACCAACTATCCTTCTCTCTTAATACATCCAAAAACATTTTCAATCAAAACAAATTCAAAAATAATTCAAATACATACCTAACAACATTATATAGTCATTTAATAATTAGAAATCTCACATAGCAAGGATTTAGGTATACTTCTAATGATTCTCTCCGAAGTAGAGGTGAAATACTTAACCATGAAAATATGTTTTATTTCTTTCTCCATACCTTTAAAATCATCTTAAAAATGGTAATATAATAAATCCAATATCCTATATGTACATATATTATATTAAATTAATTTTATAAGACATACTGAACATTACTTCCATTTAATGGGAAATGAAATATTTGATTATTTGTATATAGGACAACCACTTTGAGTACCAAAGTAATTTTTTCTCCATCAACACATTTCAATGATGGAATTCAGAATTTATTTTAATATTAATTTTATATTTTTGAAAATATCATAAATCTGTAATTTTTATGTAACACAAACATTCATCATTTCTTTTCCTTGCAATATACGATACGTTCTCTCATTTGTATGATGGACTACCTACTTGAAAAATAATTTGATTTATCTTTCGCTTATATATTACATTGATGGATGTAAATATAATTCTAATAAATATATGTGATATTTATGATGTAACCAAACTTATATAATTATTATATAACCTATATATTATTTCAATCCCGTCTATTGGAAAAAAATAACATCGTGCGTGTATATATGTGGACTAACCCCACCACATAGTGATGAAAAATGATTTTCATTATCATTTTACATGGATATTAGTAAGTATTTTTTTATTTAGATAATTTATTTAAATTAAAAAATAACTATTTTTAATTAGTGAATTAATATATATTTTCAATTCATTATATTCGTTGGAAAAAATTGAAACGACATTTATGAAAAACATATGACATACCATCTCAATGAAAGATGTGAAACATTTTCAGCCTCTAGTATATATAGATTACTAAAAATGAATTTATATTAATATATATGATATTTATTTCAGGGTTAAAATTATTTTTATTATTTAACCATGATATATATATGTGTGTGTGTATAATGAAATTACTAACACATAATATACATAGAAATTTAGCATTTGTCACCCAAAATAGCGATTCTAATACTGAATTATTAATACACTCGTTATAAATTCTATAAGCAAACAAAATATGGTATTAAATATATTATTATAGACGATTAGTACAATTATATTAAAATTATATTTATTTTATAAGTGGTTTAGACACATATGAATGATATCGAGCCGGTGGTAAGGGGTTCTCATCTCATTTTTAATTCTATGAGACATACTTCATATTAACCACTTATTACACTTAATGGTGAATATGAATCTCATTTTACTATGTTACATAATTATTATATTTCTTTAATTTTTATTTAATATTTAATTTTATGTTATTTCATTCATGGATATTTTGATACAAATATAACCAATGTGGTAATGGTTTATTTGAAAATTTAATCATTATTCATGATTACTTATATTTATTTCTAACTTAGACTAATTATTTAATATTTGTTTAATAAATTTAAACCTATTTTATCATATTTTAATTTATCTATTTTTTATTTAATAGTAATATTTTCCATGGTTTGGTATGTGAAATGAATGATAAAATGTTTTTAGAAAATTAGAATTTACTGCTCTCATTGATCAAAAATACATTTTCTTCTGAAACTATGTTATCTATAAAAATATAAAAAATTATTATATAATCATCTAGTTGAAAATTAAATACATTTTTACCCATTTATTAAATAATTTTTTAATGGTAATATTCTAGTATTATTCTATGAAATTCACTTTTGAAATTTATTGACAATGTTAAAAGAAACAATATTTTTAATTCTATAGAAAGTAAAAAAACGCCATCATCATGACAACTAATGTTTTTATAGATTTCATTATATTATTCAATTTTAAATTTTATAATAATTTTTTTAAACTTTTATTTTTAAAAATACCTTCAAATAAAAAAATTCTTTTTTCCTAATAAAAGATTAGAATAGAATTTTTATGGAATTTATATTGATCAATGACATCAAGCCTTTTTTGTTCTTATTATCCAATGCAATTGTGATCTAATGATAAAAAAAATATATATTTTGAGTGATTATGATTGGATTCTTGGGATGTTTAATGTCGACACAATTAACAACATTAATCTAATTATTTTTTGTTTTATTTAATTTATTGGGGAAGAAATTATCATTTAATATGATATCATTTCCCATAAAAAGTTTATATGGATTATATTTCATTTATTTAAAATATATAATGAACTGAACATATTATATGAAGGGTGGGTCCATGAAATTTACTACCTATAGATGCATTGAAATCCTTAATGTGAAAAAATCTATTTCCATGTTAATTGGGTTTCTAAGAAAATAAAATGAATTCTGAAATTTCTTCATCGTATGATTTATATTTCTTTCATTATGTAGTCCCTCATTATGAGACTACTTAATGACGTTACATGTTATTATATAATTAGTTAGAATATCAATGGTTATATTTCATGATCATGTTATTGTTTGTGTGGAATTATTTTATCACTATTTATTCTTACCATACTATTCTTCATAATCAAGTCATTGATTAAATGTCGCATGTTTCAGTTACTAGCTATTATATACTGATTATGTTTTATTTATATATAATAGATTTTGAATTATGTACATGCTTTAATTTTATTAATCCCCACAACATTTTCATTAATATGTTACATAAGATAATAATATATGTTTTACACTTTATATATAGGTATATGTTGTATGGAATAAAGATGATATAAATGAAAAATAAATTATTGTATTTTATATTTTCAAATGTATGTGAAATTCAATTATTTATCATGATTTTCAAGAAAACTAAAATATTTTCCCCTTTAAGGTGATAATACTGATATATTTTCCATTGTAATTTAATATCGACTAACTATAGGCTACAATAGTATGGTTCAATACATTTTTTATCAAATGATGTATTGTAGGAATCCTATGCAATATATTAATGAGAACATAGAATAAGGAAATCCACTCTATTCCATATCCTAGGAAAGATTATATTTATATGATGAAAAATTAATGTTTTTATAAGGTAATTTTAATGTGGTTTTCATTAAAATACAAATATTTTGAGATACTAAATCTGTATGTGGTCATGGACTAGATTTAACTAGTGGTTATAATTCTAAAAGAGGCACATCAGTCCTAACTTAATCATCACATAGTAAAAGACTACATGAAATATTTCACTACTATTTTTACAATCTTAGGGTTATTATTTGGATAATTAAAATTTTCTATAGAAAATATTTTGAAGTATTTTAGAAAAAATATGCTTTTTAATGACTCTAAAAGAAACCATGTTTATTATTATGAGATAATACATGCGGATATTTTTTTACTCTTGTAAACGGTTTCAATCATTTTGGTTTTATACATGATTAATCATAATGTTTTGATATAATTGCATGTATTACATTATTTATAAATTATTCCAATTTGAAATAATTGGAACCCTAACAATGAAGATAATATAAAGAATAATAATATTATTTTCATTGATGGGATTAATCCATCCTATAAAATGGATCAATTTTCCTTGGAATTATCTTCACAAAGGGACCTAGTGTCTTGTCCATTTTAGATAGAGAATTTTTTATATATGAATTATTTATTCTATGGTAATAAATAGTATAAGTGTTAAAAAGAGAAATAATATATACGCCTAAGCATGTAATAAATGATTTACCACATGTAATTTTTTTGGGAATGATATATCCTTGTACATTCATTAAATGAATGTGATTTCTCTATATGTATAGAGCCACATACCACCATGATCATGAATTCAAGGGAATGAATGAATATTCCATAGAATTATGTTTAAATTTTAATAATATGGGAAAATACACATTATAATATCATATCAATCAAGGGAATGTACCATAAAATTAGATAAGGGGTATAGGTAAATATTATGGTTTTATTTAAAAAAACACCGGGATTAATTGGATTATGTTTGGATTCAATAATTATATTGTATCTATAATTTATAATTATTCATTTGGATTTAATAAGTAATAAATTTATTAATATTATACTACAAAAAATATCAAAAAGGCTTCTGATCATATATTGAATGGTATCGATGGATAATAAAAGTGATTCAGTGGAATGTTTAACATATAATAAGACTAATTATTGATGGAGGATAACCCTTAATATATTACTAAGGATAGTATAATAATAAGATTTGTTTGGATTATCATTAGTGATATTTAAATTGGTTAGTGATTTGACTAAAAAAGATATATCTGATCATGATTACTATATTTTTAGAATTATTATTGAATTTTATTAGTTTGACATTTTGATATTTTATCTAAGGATTAAAGTGAAACATAATTATTGGATGCATGCATGTTTTAATTATGATCCTGGAGTGATCCTGTAACACTCGAGATTTTATGAGAAATATATTTTTTATGTTATATACATCACCAAAGGAATATTTCACTACACACAACACCGTCTTGGCTTGCGTTACACGGAAGAGTAACCTTCCTCGATAGCTTACGTTGTACGCAATTCCGAGTTTTTTTAAACAATGATATGTTATTAAAATATTATATAAACTAACCATTATTAATAGTAATACCCACTTTTTGAAATTTTATTAATTCTATCATTCCAAATGGACTTTATTTTGAGATTCGGAATATCGAAATTAGCCTAGGGTGAATTTTTTGTATTTTTCAGAAAACATTCAATTTTTAATGAATAATGAAAACACTGAGTTATTATTTGAAACCGACTTTTTATTTAAATTTATTTTAGGTCAAAATAGATACATAATACCTATATATGTCCAATGTAATTCATTGGAGTAATTTTATAATAATATAGATACATAAAAATATTATTGAACATTTTACCGTCTTTTACCCACCTCCTAAGAGAATTTATAGTTGTACATAAAACCTTATTTTACCGCTTTTGTGAGTTGAATTTAGAAAATATGAAAGACATGGTTAATATCAAGGAGTAAAATGTAGTTCAATAAGATAAAAATAATTTTTTTTGGGAATAATAACTTTTTAATTTTACTTAAAACGGTTAAAAGTAAATAGGGTAATTAAGGGTAAAAATGATATTATTATTACCATAAAACATGTCCTAATTCTATCGGATAAGTTTAATTCGACCAAAAATAACCTTATTAATAGAGTATGGCCATTTAGTTCCACTTGTATTAGATTAGGACACTTATTATTATTTTATTTAAAGAAGAGTGAAAATAGTTAAAATCAATGTTTAATAACTAAAACAATTTTAATATAGAGTTATACATAAGATAAATTCAACTATAAATATTTATTAGAAAGATAAAAATATTTCATACCTAATGGTATTTTATTTAATATTTTTATACATTAAATAATTTAATTTATTTATGACACAATAATGATGCAGTAATTACCTAATTAATTAAATATTAAAATAATTGATATTATAAATATGCAAATAAATGTAATTTGAGAATTTTTGTAACGCCCCGACCCCAGCTACCCGGAGTTGGTGCATTACTTCGTAACATTGGCATGATCACAAAAGATCAAGTCTTGAAAGACTGATTAGTTTAGTAGCCTTGGAAACACTAGATACATTCATAAATGTTACATTACATCATAAAGTGAAAAACTAATAACAAAGTCTTCATAGTCCACACTCATATCCTCTTCTAACTATCCCTGTAGGTCATTCATAAAATACTTCTTCGCATCCTGGAAAATATTAAAACATTGAAAGGGGTGAGCTCCGATGCTCAGTAAGGATAACAATATTGCGGAAGCTTTCATAAATAAACAAAAAAATTTAAGGCAATGTATAACAAAAACAAAAGCCTTTTAAACTTGAACATCAACATAATATGGAAAAAGTAAAATGAGATAATGCCATTCACTTCTTCACATGGATATTCTACTTGTCGAATAATCACATGCAATATCAATAACCACTTTCATAATGAGGGAATGTATAATGCCAGACATTCTGAAACATTTTCTCAAGCCCTCAGCCAAGACGTCTAAAATGATTAAGGCCTCGGCCAAAACCATAAATCAAATTGGGAAAGGGACTTGGCCAATTCCACGTCTAGTTGTCTCATGAGACCTACTGATGCATCGAGGAACTATAGCGGGCTCCACCCGTCACTTATTAAGTCCAATACATTCCTCCTATGAATAGGTTTAAACATATCATAAACCATAAAATAATCGTATCACATAAAAAATGCATAAAGGAAACATAAAATTTCCACATTTCAATCACAAGATATCAATACAACACATTGATATAATAAAAATTCTTTCAAAACCATTTTCAATACCAAAATAAAAGAAAGTTAAAACTTTGTATTTATTTTTCATTAAAAAAATGATGGCTTGTAGAGGAAGCCAAAACTCAAATAATGGTCACGGTGGCAGAGAAGTCATTGTCGCCGCATAAGTATGGAAATAAAAACATTCCCTTTTTTCATTTACCAAATCGCTTCGTATAAAAATATTCCTTTTGAATCAATGTAAAAGTCAAAGGGGTTTATACACCGTATAAAAGAAAGTTGTGTATAAAACCAAATATTCCTCAATGAAAGGGGATTGAGATGAAGTCCTTAAAAAGATCATTTTTTTAAATAAAGTACATCTATAATGTGTATTAACTATAAGTACACATAAATAATGTAAAAATACAAGATAGGACATAATAATATCATGACATAATTTGAAAGTAGGAGATTAACCCAGAGAATAGAAATTGGGTTAAGTAGTTCTCTTACCTCGTGTCCGACTTGACTCAACCGTTATTTAAACTCATGAATAATAAACTAGAGTTAATATATACCTTATTAAGAACCATTTTCAATTTCATTATCCTTTTTATATCACTTATTACAATGTTATGAACATTATGTAATTATTTAAGTTAATAACGGTCGTTTTGTCGATCTTTGGTACTTGAGTCAACAATAAACTTCTTATAATTACGAGTTGTTAATGTGATGAAATATCCATTATATCCAGAATTATATTCATGATGAATATATCATATATATCATATATATCCAGTATATACATTCATTCATAATATTACGTAACATTTGGAGGTAAGAAATGAAATGCACCGTTCATGGAGACGGTAAGCCGTACGTACGCATGAACACTACTTTCATTTCTATTTCGTATTTAATGGAATGAAATCATAATTATAAAAATTTACAATATAATTACAGTATAATATATCATATAATACCATTTACTCCATCCTTTATACATCCCACATATGGTATTAACGATTCAAATCACTTTGAGGGGGCGGTAGTCCGCACTTCCTAAAATGAAAATATCGCGTTTACCCATAATGGAAACCATAAAGGTATGCCATAAATGAAAAATACAAAATCATAAGTAAAACAAATACATATTATATATCATATATAAATATAGTGAAATCTTAATGGCCACCTTTGAAGGTGTTATATGATTGTTGAACAATCATCGTTCCGTGAGGCAGAAATTTCCCATCCACAGAAACAGTATGTTCTTTAATCATTATATGTAGGTGTTTGTAAGTGTAGCTCGAATAATTCTTATAAAAACATCCTAGTGTATTGAGGATAATGGTGTTGTTACAAAAGAAAGGAATAAAAAGAGTTTAAGGGGTTGGAGAAGCTAAATAAAACAAAATAACATTAGAGAAGACATTACCTAAAAATCGGGTAACTCTTTTTGATTTGAGACAAAGGCTTCCTTGGGAAGAATTCTGCCCAAAGTGAGGCTTCTAGGAGTAATTGAGAGATGTTGGGAGAGTATTTTGGAAGAGGTTGGCCGATCCAAATGGCCTGAATGTGTGAATGAGGTGGTAGAGGTGGGGGCCTTTTATAAGAGGAGAGGAGGGGCACTCTTGGAATGTAAGGAAATTTTACATTATTATACAATGCTTTTCGGATTCTAGAGGTCCCACACTTATATAGTTCGTGGATAAGGTGATAAGGGTTCTAAATATACACATATAATAGTCTTTGGACAAGTGTAAGCCTTGGATTGTACATTATCATTTTATTTTATTAAAGTCGTTAAATAATGAGGTCAACCATGCATCATAATGATGTCATAAATAATTTAATTTATTTAATGTCTAAAAATTATAATAAAAATACTATACTGTAGGAAATCTTTTTCTCTTTCCAATTAATATTTATAGTCAAAAATATAACTTGTATAACCCCATGTAAGAATTGTTTTAGTAAAACATTTCATGTTTGTGTCATTTTTTTACTTTAACATTAAATAAAATGTATTTATGTCATTTTTCAACTAATGTGGTTCCATGGGGTCCCCAAGTTGACCCATGGATTGTCTTTGTCGGACATAAAACATCAAATGAGTTTAGTACATGTGTCAAGCTCATTTCATATTATTAAAACATTATTTTTACCTTAAACTACACTAATTACCTCTAATCGCGATTAAGAACTTAAAAGTTACTATTCACCAAAAAATTATTTTAATCTCATTGAACCACATTTTACTTATTAATTACAACCATGTATGACGGATTTTTGAAAATCAAATCACAGAAGTGGTAATATTTCATTTAAACAAAAAATCAGTTATTTAACTGCCACATAGTGGTTTCACTATTCATCAAAAATTGAAGTTTTTCAGAACAATGCCAAAATTTCACCCTAAGCTATAATTGATATTCCGAATTCAAAAATGATGTCTATTTTACAAAATTCCAAAAATATATGTTTCATTAATTAATTTTATAAATAATTCCCGCTGTCACAAGAAATAGCGTGTTTTTAAAAAACAATTTATATCAAAAGATTGGCAATTTTTTATGTCCAATTTCAATGTTAAATTAATTCTAATGACCACCATTGGATAAAATGGTAAAAATATATTCTAATTATACTTTAAAACCAATAAATAGTATAATTCATCACTATAAATTATTTTGATTTAAAAAGTTGTTTTTAAGTAATTTTCACTATTCATAAAAAATTGGATGTTCTTAGAAAATTACAAAAAATTCAACATTGGATAATTTCGATATTACAAATACAAAAATGAAGTCCATTTTGAAATATAAAATTTCTATAATTTTAAAAAGTGGTTATTACTATTCATAACGGCTACTTTGATTAGTCGCAGTGTTTTAGAACTCGAAGTTGCGTACAATGCAAGCTATTGCATTATTGAATGAGAAGTGTATCGTGGAAGCTCAGGGTGTTACATTCTCCCCTCCTTCAATAAATTGCGTCCTCACAATTTGAAATTTTTCTTTGAAAATAAAAGGTTGAAAAGAGAAAATATCTTTGAGGAAAACCTATATCGGAAATAAGATTAATAAAATTTAGCCTTAATAAGAGGGAAAGGGAAATGAAAAAGTCACCACCCAATTATGATCTCGATTAGGAGAACATTGGTGGAAATTAGAGACATATAATTGGAGGGAAAACGTAAATATTTGTAGGGATTGATTGAGGTCATCAATCACAATCAACTGTCAAATTGAGGGCCTCAAAGACTTCAATCTATGTTGATTTAAAATATCATCAGTTCAACAAGACATAAGGTATTAGGATAACACATTTTTTGTTTTAATATCCCTTTACTAATGTTTAAGAATTAATTTATTCATTGAATAAGATATAAGTATATATATATTTATGATTGACAATTAGAGTTTCAACCTTCAACTCATCTTTCACTCAAAAAGATAATAGAACTCAAAAATATTATACATATCCTAATTGTATAAGGTTACAAATGTTAACACTTACCATTTAGATTAGTAAAATTATTTTGTAATAACCAGGGACTTCCTGTAGGCTAGTGGTAGGAAATAAAGGCCTGTCGCACTATGGTTGTGGGTTCGATTCCTGCAGCTTTGTCCGACGCGACGGGTTATGCCCCACCCTGCAGGTTTTCCTTTTCCTAAAACTATAGTATTTTAATATTCAAAAATAATCTTCATAAATTTTTTAACCTTAAACAATACTATCCAAAGATCAACTTAATCCACTCCAACCTTTATAGTTATCCAAAATACCTCTATCCAGACTTTCTCTAAAAGGTCTCTTAATTCCAAAATCAATTTATCAGATTCCCCAAACAAAGTAAAGTTTCTCTTACTGTCACATAAAAAAATATAACTACCTTAATCATATTAAAACCTTACTGAAATCAAAAAGTACTGCAGTACAATCCTTATATATATATCACATTATTCTAATATCCAGAATATAATCCAGGAGTTCAAAAGCACCGATACATTAGTTATACTGCTTCAACTGTAGTAACAGCATAAGATTTTCCTTGATCCCTTGCCCTTTTCTGAGGTATGTTTCCCTGACGCTTAGGACATTCATTTGCATAATTCCCCATTTCCCTACAATTTTAGCATTCAACATTGATAGCCTCTTTCTTTCCCTTGAAATCACACGCCTGGTGACCTTTTTCCCCACATTTATAACAAACTCCCATTCCTTTTAGGCATGTACCAGGGTGATTCTTCCCACAATTATCACATAATGGAAAATCCTTCTTTCCCTTTTTCCCTTTATTTGTATCTTGTTCCACCGTTCTCTTCTTCTCTTTCTTTACTTTGTTGTCATAAGACTTAGAGAATTCCTTTTCTATCTTGATAGCACATGAGACAATATCTTCGTATGTTGAGAATGATTGTGATACTAAAGCTCTATAGAGAAATGGTTTTAACCCATCAAAGAAATGATCAATCTTACCTCTTGGGTTACGTATATAATCTGCAGCATACCTCACTAACCTTGTAAAGTTGCCCTCATACTTTGTGACATTCTCATCATCCTTTTGTTTCAGACTCAGAAATTGCCTTTCCATATCTGCTCTATGGTCATGAGGAAAGTATTTTTCTATGAAAAGATTTTTGAACTCCCTCCATTCCATATTTGATATGTCATCATCTTCCTTTGTGTTTTGAATCAATGACCACCATTGATCAGCATCTCCAGTGAGGCGGTAAACTGCCATGATAACCTTTTCCCTTTCACTACTCCCCAAGGCGTGGAATATTTTCTCTAATGAGTTTATCCATTTCTCAGCTACTAATGGATTTGTACCCCCATTAAATGTTAGAGGTTGTTGCCTCATGAAGCAGTCTAACATTGATCATCCACGTTGCGGATAAGGGTGCTCCATACGAGTAAGGTTATTATTCATAACCTGAGTGAGTTGTCCCAGTATGGTAATAAGTTGATCAGCACCAGTTTTATCTCCAGATCCACAATAATTATCTTGAGCAGGAGGTCAATCCCTACACGGAGTGCGTGCATTGATACGATTTCCATTCCTTCCACTATGTGCCATTTCTAAACAATGGCATAAACTAGATTAGTTTATGAAATAAAATACATAATTCCATATTTGTAAAACACTTTACTTAAATTGAACTATTTATGGATATAATCCATAATCATAAAAAGAAATGTTTTCTTTGAAGAAATATATACTCATAACCCTTCATAGTGGTTTGTAAAGAAAATGATAATTATCCTAAGCATATCCCCTGGGAGTTTCGTAACCAAGAGTGCAGCAAGGCCCATTGTCGTGCACCAGTTCCCGTTCGAGTCTGGCTCAAAGTGGTGTTTTCGGATTTTACCCCTAGGTACATCTGTGCTAGAGCAACCTCTACCTGCTCGTATCCAGAGAGGAATTTATTTCTTGTAAAACTCACAAAATCTCTATAATACCAAAATTCTAGGAAGTTCTTCTATACTAATTCTCAAAGTCTATCTTCGGGCTATGTGCTCTAATCAGAGTTTATCTAAATCAAGCCTCCAAGGTTAGTACTAAACTGCCTCTGATACCAACTATAACGCCCCGACCCCAGCTACCCGGAGTCGGTGCATTACTTCGTAACATTAGCATGATCACAAAAGATCAAGTCTCGAAAGACCGATTAGTTTAGTAGCCTTGGAAACACTAGATATATTCATAAATGTTACATTACATCATAAAGTGAAAAACTAATAAAAAAGTCGTCATAGTCCACACTCATATCCTCTTCTGACTATCCCTGCAGGTCATTCATAAAATACTTCTTCACATCCTGGAAAATATTAAAACATTGATAGGGGTGAGCTCAAATGCTCAGTAAGGATAAAAATATTGCAGAAGATTTCATAAATAAACATAAAAATTTAAGGCAATGTATAACTAAAACAAAAGCCTTTTAAACTTGAACATAAACATAATATGGCAAATGTAAAATGAGATAATGCCATTCACTTCTTCACATGGATATTCTACCGGTCGAATAATCACATACAATATCAATAACCACTTTCATAATGAGGGAATGTATAATGCCAGACATTCTGAAACATTTTGTCAAGGCCTCGACCAAGACGTCTTAAATGATTAAGACCTCAGCCAAATCCATAAATCAAATTGGGAAAGGGCCTCGGCCAATTCCACGTCTAGTTGTCTCATGAGAACTACCGATGCATCGAGGAGCTATAGCGGGCTCCACCCATCACTTATTAAGTCCAATACATTCCTCATATGAATAGGTTTAAACATATAATAAACCATAACATAATCGTATCACATAAAACATGAATAAAGGAAACATAACATTTCCACATTTCAATCACAAGATATCAATACAACACATTGATATAATAAAAATGCTTTCAAAACCATTTTCAATACCAGAATAAAAAAAGTTAAAACTTTGTATTTATTTTTCATTAAAAAAATTATGGCTTGTAGAGGAAGCCGAAACTCAAATAATGGTCATGGCGGTGGATAAGTTGTTGTCGCCGCATAAGTACAGAAAGAAAAACATTCCATTTTTTCATTTAGCAAAACTCTTCGTATAAAAATATTCCTTTTGAATAAACGTAAAAGTCAAAGGGGTTTATACACCATATAAAAGAAAGTTGTGTATAAAACCAAATATGCCTCAATGAAAGGGGATTGAGAAGAAGTCCTTAAAAAGAACATTTTTTTTAAATAAAGTATATATATAATGTGTATTAACTATAAGTACACATAAATAATGTAAAAATACAAGATAGGACATACTAATAGCATGACATAATTTGAAAGTAGGAGATTAACCCAAAGAATAGAAATTGGGTTAAGAAGTTCCCTTACCTCGTGTCCGACTAGACTCAACCGTTCTTTAACCTCCTGAATAATATACTAGAGTTAATATCTACCTTATTAAGAACCATTTTCAATTTCATTATCCTTTTTATATCACTTATTACAATGTTATGAACATTATGTAATTATGTAAGTTAATAACGGTCGTTTTGTCGATCTTTGGTACTTGAGTCAACAATAAACTTCTTATAATTACGAGTTGTTAATGTGATGAAATATCGATTATATCCAGAATTATATTCATGATGAAGATATCATATATATCATATATATCCAGTATATACAGTCATTCATAATATTACGTGACATTAGGAGGTAAGAAATGAAATGCACCGTTCATGGAGACGGTAAGCCGTACGTACGCATGAACACTACTTTCATTTCTATTTCGTATTTAATGGAATGAAATCATAATTATATAAATGTACAATATAATTCCAGTATAATATAGCATATAATACCATTTATTCCATCCTTTATACATCCCACATATGGTATTAACGATTCAAATCACTTTGAGGGGGCGGTAGTCCGCACTTCCTAAAATGAAAATATAGCGTTTACCCATAATGGAAACCATAAAGGTATGTCATAAATGAAAAAAAAAATCATAATTAAAACAAAAACATATTATATATCATATATAAATATAGTGAAATCTTAATGGCCACCTTTGAAGGTGTTATATGAGTGTTGAACAATCATCGTTTCGTGAGGCAGAAATTCGCCATCCACAGAAACAGTATGTTCTTTAACCATTAGATGTAGGTGTGTGTAAGTGTAGCTCGAATCCTTCTTATAACAACATCCTAGTATATTGAGGATACTGGTTTTGTTTCAAAAAAAAATGAATAAAAAGAGTTTAAGGGGTTGAAGAATCTAAATAAAACAAAACAACATTAGAGAAGACATTACCTAAAAATCGGGTAACTCTTTTTGATTTGAGACAAAGGATTCCTTGGGAAGAATTCTGCCCAATGTGAGGCTTCTAGGAGTAAGTGATGGATGTTGGGAGAGTATTTGGGCAGAGGTTGGCCGAGCCAAATTGCTTGAAAGTGTGAATGAGGTGGTAGAGGTGGGGGCCTTTTATAAGAGGAGAGGAGGGGCACTCTTGGAAAGTAAAAACGTTTTACATTATTATATAATGATTTTAGGGTTCTAAAGGTCCCACACTTATATAATTCGTGGATAAGGTGATAAGGGTTCTAAATATACCCATACAATAGTCTTTGGACAAGTGTAAGCCTTGTATTGTACATTATCTTTTCATTTTATTAAAATCGTTAAATAATGAGGTCATCGCTGCATCATAATGATGTCATAAATAATTTAATTTATTCAATGTCTAAAAATTATAAAAAAATAATATGATGTAGGAAATATTTTTATCTTTCCAATGAATAATTATAGTCAAAACTATGACTTTTATAACCCCATGTAAAAATTGTTTTAGTAAAACATTTCATGTTTGTTTCATTTTTTTACTTTAACAATAAATAAAAGGTATTTATGTCATTTTTCAACTAAAGTGGCTCCATGGGGTCCCCAAGTTGACCCATGGATTTTCTTGGTCTTCCATGAAACATATAATGAGGTTAGGACATGTTTCATGCTCATATCATATTATTGAAACATTATTTTTACCTTAAACTACACTAATTACCTCTAATCGTGATTAAGAACTTAAAAGTTACTATTCACCAAAAAATTATTTTAATCTCATTGAACCACATTTTACTTCTTAATGACAACCATGTATGCTGGATTTTTGAAAATCAAATCACATAAGTGGTAATATTTCATTTAAACGAAAAATCAGTTATTTAACTACCACTTAGTGGTTTCACTATTCATCAAAAATTGAAGTTTTTCAGAACAATGCCAAAATTTCACCCTAAGCTATAATTGATATTCCAAATTAAAAAATGATGTCTATTTTACAAAATTCCAAACATATAAGTTGCATTAATTAATTTTTTAATTAATTCCCGTTGTCACAACAAATAGCGTGTTTTTAAGATACAATTTATATCAAAAGATTGGCAATTGTTTATGTCCAATTTCAATGTTAAATTAATTATAATGAACACCATTGGATAAAATGGTAAAAATATATTCTAATTATACTTTAAAACCACAATATAGTATAATTTATCACTATAAATTATTTTGATTAAAAAATTTATTTTTAAGTAATTTTCACTATTCATAAAAAATTGGAAGTTCTCAGAAAATTACAAAAAAATCAACTTTGGATAATTTCGATATTACGAATACAAAAATGAAGTCCATTTTGAAATATAAAATTTCTATAATTTTAAAAATTGGTTATTACTATTCATAACGGCTACTTTGATTAGTCGCGGTGTTTTAGAACTCGAAGTTGCGTACAATGCAAGCTATTGCATTATTGAATGAGAAGCGTATCGTGGAAGCTCGGGGTGTTACAATTTTTATGAATTACACTAATTTTATAGGTTAATATGACATGTTAGTATTGATTTAATTAACATTGTTCGAACTAATCATGCTGTTATGATTTTCACAAAAATCAATTATCAAATAGTGTCAAAATTGACATAAAATATGATCTAAAAGAACTATTTTATTATTAATTGTTATTTTTTTCTAAAAAATCTAAGGATTGGAAAAATGACATAGATAAGGTTATATATATTAATAATGAACCACTTGGGTTCTTTTGGCATGTTATCGTATGTTTATTAACCTATAGTGTAAGAAAACAAGAAGACACAGTAAAAGTAAAATTATTTAACATAGAGTTAAATCTAAATGATAAGGATAAAATAGAAACCTAAACATGTCGAAAACTTATTGGTTGAGAGAATTTCGACCCATCACCACCTTAGATTCGAAATAAATTAATTTTGAGCTATTAAAAACTTATTATGACTTTATTATAAAATAATATTTTAAGTTTTTCCAACGGTTCCCTTATCCTCCCTTATAAAAGGCCACCTCAGACCTCTCCTCCTCACACAATTTTTAGCCTTAAAGAACCACAAAACCCTGGCCATTTCCCTTCTCAAATTCCTTAGAGACGTACTAGAGGTCTTGGTATTCTTCAAATACCAATTTTAGTGCTCTAAGAGGAGGTTTAAAAGAGGCGTGTTGAAGAAGACGTAATATTTGTTACCAGTTCCTTCAAATTTATTTCTTATTCTAAATCCTCTAATTTATTTGTTTCATTGTGAAGAAATAACCTCATTATTACTCATATACTGTTATTTTATTATAATTATTAATCAACCCTATTTCACCTTCTATCCATCCTACGGAAAACGAAATCACCGCGTGTGCGTACGTATGGAATACCGTCTCCACGTCGTGGTGTAATCTGTTTTCCACCACTACCTTACTTGGATGGGTATAATGGTGTAAATAATAACTATATATGATTACTGTAAAGTGATATTGATTTTGAATAATTATACATAAACTTCAATATAATTCCACGAACATGGGAATGATATCATCACTTGTGCGTACGTAAGGCCTACCGTCTCCACGATGTGATGCGACATATTTTACATGATCTTCATTGAATAATGATTATATAAATGAATTGAATTAATTAATATGATATATATTATACTAATACCATTCTTTAAATGATTTATCTATAACCTAAAAATAATAATAATAATTTTTTCGACAAAACACACTTAATAACATAAAGCAATGAACACCCGAATAACAAGTAGCAATGAAATATTATTAATAGGAAGATAAAAATATGACCATATATGATATCATAACAATAAATATGATTCTGTAATAATTAAATGAAATTATTTAAATCATTATACAGGATTTTCAGATATGTACGAAGCATATCAGACCTAAGGTTAGGGAAAATCTCGCAATCTCAATGTTTATTCAAGATTGTTTATACTTCGGTAATTATAGGGGCATATTTATCACCCACGTTCATGATTCATCAATATGTAATATTATATCTATCCTCCTACAATTTTTTGAATACTATTTTACCCATTGGTGTGTTTTCAATAAAAGATATGAAAGGAATCTTTTGTCGGTTTTAGTATGAGGTACTTTTTGACTTTTCCAGCCAAAGTACGAGAAGAATGTTTTTTTAACTTATATAGCATGAATGTATTTTTATGATTTATTAGAAAATTATTTCCAGGAATCTTACTTTACAATTTTTCATGTTTATTTTTAATTAACTTCTTTTAGTTTAATATTTTATGACATGTTAAGAAAGGAATTTTTTTTAAAGTAGAAAGTATATTTTCCTCATGAATGGAGTTCAAGTGTTTTATAAAAATTATTTTACATCTAAGATAATATATGATTCTATTTATATCCCTATTTTTTAAATTTATTTGATTATTTTATGATTGAATTATTTTTGTGATATCCTTTTATAGATTATGTAATGATGGAATGAATTTTAAGAATCCAATTTTTATTACATGGGTTATGCTATGATATACGCTTTATGATTTTGTGGCACACATAAGAATGGTTTCATTATGAGATGGGTGGGACCTATATCTCCCTCCAATGCATTGGGTAATGACTTATATCTCATGAGATAGACATGGCTGGAATGACAAGTTAATCCAGTTCAGTGATATAGGACTGGAACGAGGAGTGAACTCGGTTCAGTAATGGACTTTTTTCTCTATGATTGTCTTGGAAAAGTGCCTTGAATAATATGAAATGATTTTCTATGATTATGTGTGTATGAAAAAAAGATTCATGTTTTATGTTATGATTATTGGGATTACAATTCACTGCTATGATTTTTCCCATGTTATGATATTATGATATCTTTTGCAGGTTAAGATTTTCACAATGTTATGTTTATATGAATATGATATGATTGATATTTCTTTTGTTTACCCTTACTGAGCATTTGAGATCACCCTTTTGTATTTTTTCTGTTCCCCAGGTCAGGAATAAGGGTATTAAGTAGGATATTCTAAAAGGGACTGTAGATATGATGAAATAAACGGGAGACAATGTAGCTAATTTATGAACCAGTTGTTTATGATTCCCAGTTTCTAAAGACATTATAATTATACGATCCTATCATGGTTTTGTTATATGTTGTAATAAGTATGCTTTAATTCTAATGTATTAACCATGTATGTAATGTATGGGTCGTTATAGTTGGTATCAGAGTGAGGTTATAGTAAAACTTTGGAAACTAGGATGTGAATGCCTTAGTAAGAACACTAATGATATGTCTAAGCATAGAACATAATCTTAGTGTTTTAGAAATGGACATAAGTAACCTATGATAAGACCTAAAGTGTGAAATTTTATTACTGAATATGTTGTTTTCCTATTATGATTAGTGTTTCTCAAACTATACATCATGGTATTAGTCAATGGCTGGAACCTGAAGGAACTGTGTTAATGCTGAATGAAACTGGAAATGAAATGATTGTCCCCCTGAGAAACCAAACGTTATGGGAGCTGGAATAAAAAATCATGTAGCCATTCTCACACAACTTTCTAAATCTATGAATCCTACAGTACATCCAAACAAGAAAATGAAGGAGTTACATTCTGTTGAATCCTTCATGAGACAGCGTCCACCATCATTTAGTGGATCTTCTGATCCATTAGTGGATGAACAATGGATCAGTACCACTGAAAAGATATTTTCAGTTCTATAATGTTCTAAGCATGATAAAGACATCTTAGCAGTATATCATTTGGAAGGTGAAGCTGATCAATGGTGGAATATTATTAAGATTACGATGCAAATGGATGAAATTGAGTCCATGGAATGGGACAAGTTCAAGAACTTATTTTTCAATAAGTACTTCCCTCGTATTCTTCGAACAAATATGGAGAAGGTGTTTCTTGAACTGAAGCAAAATGATGATGAATCTATTGGTACCTACGAAGAAAATTTTACAAGACATGCAAGGTACGTTTTCAGAATTATTATCCAACCTGGGAGTAAGATCGATCGACTTTTTTAGTGGCTCAAAAACAAGTCTTCAAAGGGATTTAGCCATAAGAAAATTCAATAGCTACGAGGAAATTGTTCGATGTGCTCTCAAGGTTGAGATGGAGATTGGAGTAACCCGTCAGTCATATGGGTTTGATAAGAAGTGTAAAATGGAATTCAAAGGATAATATAAAGACCACATTGAAAAGAAGATGTGTTTTACCTTATGCTCAAAGTGTGGAAAGAACATGGAGGAAATTGTCTTAAAGGGACATGTAAATGTTTTAAGTGTGGAAAAGTAGGTCATAGGGCAGTTGAATATCGAAATAATTGGAAGAAGATGTCTAATGATTCAAACAAAGAAAGGGATACATAGAATGCACCTTCTACACTTTAATGTTTCATGTGCAAGGAAATGGGGAATTATGTAAATTAATGCCATAATCCAAGGGTTATTGAAGATTATCGACGTCAACAAACTCTTAAGGACAAAGACAAAGGAAAGTCACATGCAATTTCTATCGGCGATGTGGAGTATGATAATGATGTGGTGAAATTACACTTACCACCCACTCTAAAGTAGAAAATGTTTTATTTGATTCTGGATCCACCCACTCTTTTATTTTTAAAGAATATTATAAGGGTATCGCCATAGTACCTCAACAGTTAGATATTGAGTTAGCTGTGACAACCCCTAATGGCACAACAATCACATCCAAAGTTTACAATTCTTATCCGATTGAAGTTTGTGGGAATGTTCTTCCTGGAAATCTTGTGATCCTCCCTATAGTGGAATTTGATGTGATTCTTGGCATGGATTGGCTTTCATTATACGGATCTCATATCAATTTCCCATGAAGGAAAATCACATTTAATATTCCCGATTAATATACTATCATCTATCGATGCAAGGATGAATATAACCTTCTAGTGGAAATTTCTTCCATCTTATGGGTCTTTATTCTAATAAATGTAGGTTATTTATGTCAAATAGTTGGAGAGAAACTCATGATTAAGAATACACCCATTGTACGAGAGTTTGATGATGTCTTTCCATAGGAATTTCCAGGTCTTCCACCAAATCGTGAAGTTGATTTTTCAATAGAACTCATAATGGGTGTTATGCCCATTTCAAAAACACCTTATAGAATGGCCACAATTGAGTTGCAAGAATTGAAGAAGCAACTCCAAGAAAATATTGGTATGGGATTCATACACCCTAGTGCATCACCTTGGGGAGCACCAGTTTTGTTCGTTAAGAATAAAGATGGATCAATGAGACTCTGCATTGATTATCGAGAACTTAACAAGATCACTATCAAGAACAAATATCCTCTCCCATGCATTGATAACTTATTTGACTAGCTACGTGAAGCTCAATACTTTTCCAAGATTGATCTTCATTCAGGGTATCATCAATTCACGGTCAAAAGGAGGATCTAACAAAGACGGATTTCCATACAAGGTATGGACACTATGAATTTATAGTGATGCTATTTGGTCTTCCTAATTCCCCTGCTATCTTCATGGATATAATGAATGGAGTCCTTAGAGACTATCATGATCAGTTTTTGGTAGTCTTTATTGATGACATTCTTGTCTACTAAAAGAGAAAGGAAGAACATAAAGATCACATAAGAACTGTGTTAAAGACCCTATGAAAGGATAATCCTTATTCCAAATTTACCAAGTGTTAATTTTGGCTTAAAAAGGTTTCATTTTTTTGTCACATAATCTCAAAATAGGGGATATCTGTGGATCCATCAAAAATAGAGGTTATCAGAAGATGTTGGAGACCAATAACAGTACTTGAGATCCGATGTTTTCTTGGTTTTTCTAGATATTATCTACGTTTTGTGAAATATTTTTCACGATTATCTAATCCACTCACTATGTTGACTCGAAAAGTAGTTAAGTTTGTTTGGACGGAGGATTGTAATGTGAATTTCAAAGAGTTAAAACGAAGGTAATTCAGTGCACCTGTGCTCACACTGCCATTTAGTGGAGAAAGGTTTGTGATATATAGTTATTCATCCAAGAAGGGTTTAGGGTGTGTTCTCATGAAAAATTATATGGTGATAGCTTATTCTTCATGATAGTTGAAAATCCATGAGCAAAATTACCCAACTCATGAATTAGAGTTAGCCGCTGAAATATTTGCATTAAAAATATGGTGGCATTATCTTTATTGTGAAAGATGTGATATTTATACCGAACATAAAAGTTTAATGTATATTTTCACACAAAAATTGTTGAATATGCCCCAAATAAGATGGTTGGAGTTGATTAAAGACTACGACTTCTCAATTCATTTTCATCCTGGAAAAGAAAACAAGGTGGTAGATGCATTAAGTCGACCAGACCATGCTAGCATATCCATGATGAGGATCAAAAAAGATCCAATATTTATGGATTTACAAAGGATGGATCTTGGAATTATAATTGATTGGGAAAAATATTATATTTCTCAAATGAATGATCAACCACCTATACATGTGAAGATTAAAGAGGCACAAAAAGAAGATGTAGAGTAACAAAAAAAGGTGGGAAATGTTCCTGAATTCAACCTTGACTGTGATGGGATAATAAGGGTTAGGAATCAGGTTTGTGTTCCTCCCATCCCAGAATTAAAGAAGGAGATGCTGGATGAGGCTCATAGTTCTTCATTCACTATTCATCCTGGAAGGACGAAGATGTATATGGACCTAAAAGATTACTTCTGGTGGGATGGCATGAAAAGAGATGTTGTTGAATATGTCTCTCGATGCTTGGTTTGTCAGCAAGTTAATGTTGAGAGACATAAGTATAAGGGGATGTTACAACCATTAACCGTAACCGAATGCAAATAAGAAAACATAACTATTGACTTTGTCATTGGACTTCCTAAAACATCCAAAGGCAACAATACTATCTGGGTTATAGTTGATCGTCTTACGAAGTCGGCACACTTCATGGCTATTTGAGAATATTTCTCTCTCGATCATCTTGCCAGGAAATATGTGAAGTAAGTTGTAAGATTGCATGGAGTACCACTTTCCATTATATCTAATCGGGATCTGAGTTTTGCCTCAAGGTTTTGGAAAAGTCTATAGCATACTCTAGATATAGAGTTGAGTTTCAACACTGCTTATCATCCTCATATAAACGGTCAGTCTGAGGGGACAATTCAAACTCTATAAGACATGTTTAGAGCTTTCTCTATGGATATCAAAGGTGGTTGGGATCAACCCCTACCTTTGGTGGAATTTTATTATTATAATAGCTTTCACTCCAGTATTCAGATGGATCATGATGAATCTCTCTATAGAAAGAAATGCATAACTTCACCTTCCTGGGATGAAGTTGGGGAAAGAAATCTATTACGACCTGATCTTGTTGATGAGATGGAAGAAAAGGTCATATCTATTCAACAACACATAAGAGAAGCTTAGAGTTGACAAAAAATTATGCCAACAACCGAAGAAAATACGTAGAATTTGAAGTGGGTGATAAAGTGTTCTTAAGAATATCTCCATGGAAGAGAGTAATGAGATTTGGAAAGAGGGGAAAGCTGAGCCCTATGTATATCGATCCTTTCGAAATACTAGATCATGTTGGGAAGGTATCTTACTGGTTGGTAATTCCACCGAATCTATCTCAAGTTCATGATGTGTTCCATGTATTTCTCCTGATAAAGTACATACCCGATCATTCACAAGTACAATGCTCAGAAGTTGTACCGCTGGAGCAAGATCATTCTTATGAAGAACAACCGATATAGATTCTGGATCATAGCGAAAAAGTTCTACAGAACAAGACCACTCTCTTGGTGAAATTTTTATGGAGGAACAACCAATTCTAAGAAGCTACATGGGAACTTGAGGATATGATGAGGGAGAGGTATCCTCATCTGTTTGTTACAAAGTGACGAACTTCGAGGGTGAAATTCATTTTAAGGGGGGTAGAATGTAACACCTGATATTTTTTGAGAAATATTTTGTTTTTATGTTATATACATCACCAAAGAAATATTTTTCTACACACAACACTATCTTGGCTTGCGTTACACACAATAGTAACCTTCCTCGATAGCTTGCGTTTTACGCAATACCGAGTTTCGCTAAACAACGATATGTTATTAAAATATTAAAAAAACTAGCCGTTATGAATATTAATACCATGTTTTTTAATTTTTATAAATTTTATCTTTCAAAATGGACTTCATTTTTGGATTCGGAATATCAAAATAATCCTAGGGTGAATTTTTGGTATTTTTCTGAAAACATTCAAATTTTGATGAATAGTGAAAGCACTGAGTTATTGGTTAAAACCAACTTTTTATTTAAATAATAATTTTATAATTTAAATTTATTTTAGGTCAAAATATATACATAATACCTATATAAGTTCAATGTAGTTCATTGGAGTAATTTTATAATAATATAGATAAATAAAAAGTTTATTGAACTTGTTACCGTCTTTTACCCACCTACTAGGAGAATTTGCAATTGTACATAAAAAATAATTTTACCGCTTTTGTGAGTTGAATTTCAGAAATCTGAGAGACACATTTACTATCAAAGAGTAAAATGTGGTTCAATAAAATAAAATATTTTTTGGTGAATAGTAACTTTTACTTTTACTTACCACGGTTAAAAGTGAATAACATAATTAAGGATAAAAATGATATTATTATTACCCTAACACATGTCCTAATTCAATTGGATAAGTTTAAATCGACCCAAAATAGCCTTAGGAATAAAATATGACCATTTAGGTCCACTTGTAAAAGATTAGGACACTTATTATTATTTTATATAAAGAATAGTTAAAATAGTAAAAATAAATGTTTAATAACTAAAACATTTTTAATATAAGGAAATACATAAGATAAATTAGAATATAAATATAAATTAGAAATATAAAAATATTTCATACCTAATGGTATTTTATTTATAATTTTTAGACATTAAATAATTTAATTTATTTATGACACAATGGTGATGCAGTAATTACCTAATTAATGATATATTAAAATAATTGATAATATAAATACCCACTTAAATGTAATTTGAGACTTTTAATGAATTAAAATAATTTTATAGGTCAATATGAAATGTTATTATTGATTTAATTAACTTTTTTCTAACTAATCATGCTGTTATGAGTTTCACAAATATCAATTACCAAATAGTATCAAAATTGACATAAAATAGTTTTTAAAACAAATATTTTATTATTAATTGTTATATTATTCCTAAAAATCTAAGGTTCAAAAAAATGACTTATATAAGGTTATATATATTAATAATTAACCACTTGGGGTTCTTTTGGCTTGTTATAGTAGGTTTATTAACTTTATAGTGTAAAAAAACAAGAAGACACGGTAAAAGTTAAATTATTTAACTTAGAGTTAAATCTAAATAATAATGTTAATATATGACCTAAACATGTCTAAAACTTATTGTTTTAGAGTATTGAGATCCATACCCTCCTTAGCTTCTAAATAAATCAATTTATAGCTAGTAAAAACCGAATATGACTTTAAAATAAAATAATAATTTATGTTTTTTCAAAGGTGCCACTCTCCTCCCTTATAAAAGGCCACCTCCTCACTCTCCTATTAACACAAGTTTGAGCATTAAAGATAGAAAAACCCCTGCCCATTTAACTTCTCAACATCCATGGAATCATACTAGAGGTTTTGGGCTTCTTCAAAACCATTTTTATTGCCATAATAGGAGGTTTCAAAGAGGCGTGTCGAAGAAGAGGTAATATCCGTTACCGATTCCTTCAAATTTATTTCTTCTTCTACTTCCACTTATTTAGTTGTTTCATTATGAAGTAATAACATCAGTATCACTCATACACTGATATGTTATTATAAATATGAAACAACCATATTTCAACTTATATCCATCCTACCGAAAACGAAATCACCGCGCCAGCGTACATACAGAATACCGTCTCCACGCCGTGGTGTAATCTGTTTTCCACCACCACCTTACCTGAATGAGTATAATGGTGTAAATAATAACTATATATGATTATTGTAAAGTGATATTTATTATTAAATAGTATACATACACTTCAATACAATTCCACGATCATGGGAATGATATCATCACTCGTGCGTACGTACGGCCTACCGTCTCCACGATGTGATGCGACTTGTTTTACATGATCTTCATTCAATAACGACTATATAAATGAATTTAATGAATGAATATGATATATATTA
Organism: Viscum album; assembly: GCA_963277665.1. NCBI lineage: Eukaryota > Viridiplantae > Streptophyta > Magnoliopsida > Santalales > Viscaceae > Viscum > Viscum album. The sequence continues at coordinate 1,840,088,020 of OY728161.1, forward strand.
TATTAATAACATTATTTAAATGATTTATCTATAACCTTAAAAGAATAATAAGAATTATTTTGACAAAACACGCATACGAACATAAAGCAATGAATACCCAAATAACAAGTAGCAATGAAATATTATTAATAAGAAGATAAGAATAAGACCATATATGATATAATAACAATGAATATGATTCTTTAATAAGTCAATGACATTATTTGAATCATCACACATGAGGTTCTGATACATACGAAGCATATCATACCTACGGTAAGGGAAAATCTCCCAATCTCATTTTTTATCCGAGATTGTTTATACTTCGGTAATTACTGGGTAATATTTATCATCCACATCCATATTTATTCAATATATAATTTTATTTCTGTCCTCCTACAATTTTTTAAATCCAATTTTACCCATTGGTGAGTTTTTAGTAAGATAAATGAAAGGGATCTTTTGTCGTTTTTAGTATGAGGTACTTTTTGACTTTTCCGGCCAAAGTACGAGAAGATTTTTTTTTTAACTTATAAAGCATGAATGGATTTTTATGATTTCATTGAACATTATTTCCATGAATATTCCTTTAAAAATTTTCCAGTTTATTTTTAATTTAACTTATTTTAGTTTAAAATTGTATGACATGTTAATAAAGGAAAAATGTTTTTGAAGTCGAAAGGATATTTTCCTTAAGAATGGAGTTCAAGAGTTTTATCAAAATTATTTTCCATATAAGATAATATAGGGTTATATTTCAATACCTATTTTTACATTGATTTGATTATGTTATGATGGTATTATTTTTATGATGTCATTTTATGGATAATGTTATGATGACATGAAGTTGAAGATTCCCATTTTTATTACTTTGGTTACGCAATGATATATACTATATGATTTTGTGGAACACATAAGAATGGTTTCATTATGAGATGGGTGGGACCTGTATATACCTCCAATGCATTGGGTAATTATTTATATCTCATGATATAGACATGGATGGAATGACATGTCAATCCGGTTCAGTGATACAGAACTGGAACGAGGAGTGAACTCGATTCAGTAACGGACTGTGTCCGCTGTGATGGTCTTGGAAAAGAGCCTTGAATAATATGTAATGATTTTATATGATTATGTGTATATTCCACAAAGTTTCATGTTTTGTGTTATTATTATTGTGATTACATTTCACTAATATGATTTATATCATGTTAGGATATTATGATCTCTTTTGCAGGTTATGATTTTCAAAATGTTATGTTCTTATAAATATGATATGATTGATATTTCTATTGTTTACCCTTAATGAGAATTTTGAGATCACCCTTCTGTATGTTTTCTTCTCCCCAGGTCAGGAAGAAGGGTATTAAGTAGGATATTCCAAAAGGTACTCCAGATATGATGAAATAAATATGAGACAATGTAGATGATTTATGAACCAGTTGTTTATGTTTCCCAGTTTCTAATGACACTATACCTATACGGTTTTATCATGTTTTTGTTATATGTTGTAATAAGTATTCTTCAATTATAAAGTAATAACCATGTATGTAAAGTATGGGTCATTATAGATCCTATTAATCACATAGATTGAGTGTGATAATATTTTCTAGTTTATTTCATTGGTAATCTATGGTTAATTTAGTGACATTGATTTAAAAAATTATTAAGATTTTGGTTAGATTTATTTTGTACGTGTCTTATGGTTAAAAATTAATGAACATGATTATTTTTAGTTTTTTGTAGGTACTATTATAGAAATATATATTAATGTGTAATATTAGATAACTTATTTTAAATATTTAGTTTTTAGTACACACATGGTTTAAAACTAGATACTCTTTTCATGGATCATATGATACATTAAACGATAAATTTGGTGTAGTATGTTTAGAAATATCAATTTTTCTAAAAAATTCACTGAGTAAGAAAAGGATAGGGAATTGATCAATACACAACCGATGTTTGAATGTGTTCTTATAAATTAGAAAAAAATCAATTAAACATATTTTTTGGATTTTTCAATCATGATACCAAAATAATTACTCGACATTTGGAATACGATCTTGAGTCAAAATTGTTATTAAAATAACTTTGTATCTGATAAACAAAATAGAATTTGAACATATAAAGTAATTTTTGGTGGTTTGGTCCTTAATAATAATTTAATAATTCATTTTCATATGATTAATTATCACTATAACTCCTTATAATTATTGACTATTTTTGTAAATGAACATATCTTCACAACCCTCAAATGTTGTCATTTTTGGATTCACAGTTATATGTTATGGTATTTGACTTTCGTACTTCCATTTTTGTGATATCAAGAAGATGTTTTATTAATCCTTTTTCAATGTGGGTATTTATAAATGGAAATCCCAATATTATACCCTTTATTACCAAGATCATGTTTAAATTGCAATGAAACAATTTATAGATGGAGGGGATATTGCAATGACCCAATATATTAAAAGAGGAAGATTATCTATGATAGATTATATGTCATGAATAATGATGCATAGAATATAATGGAACAAATTGAGACTTTTTGATATATTTAAAAATTATATAAATTCATTATCTTCGATACCTTGTGATGCACGACACATCATGTTTAAATGATACATGATACACTTTTAAAAGTTATTTATCTAAACATGAAAATTATAAAAATGAAGATAGGATAAAAACAAGTTGTTTGAATAACTAAATTGTGAATACTATATGATTTAATAATAATTAAAATAATTTCCACATCTATTTACGATTTAAAAATAAAATAATAATCACATATTATAATAAATATGTGTTTTTTTGAAAATGGTTTCTTATAAATTGAGACTTCATTGCACATTAGAAAATATATTTGTTTTCATTTATCAATTTTAAAAAATTGATATTATAAAATAAATAAATTCGTGAAATCTAATTTTTCATTTTTAATTTTTTTTAATTTCTTTAGTTTTTCAGAATAGAATACTTTTTTAATGAATAGTGAAAAATACTATTTTTTGTATAAAACTACCATATATTTTAAATTATTATCATTTTGAAATTTTATTTCGAATATTTTATAAATTTAAAATATATCAAATATATTAAAATTTATCTAATTTATTTCAATTTAATAATTTTTTAAATTTAATTCTAATATAAAATTTGTTTGATGTTTTGTGATATTTTCTTTGGAAAAACTATTTTTTTGACCCGTTTGTGAGTTTTATATTAAAAATAATTCTAAGAAATATATGGAGTTATTTTATAAATATTGATTTCATATTTTTAATTAAATTAAAATATAATTTCTAATAACTAATAATTAAATTTGTACCATAATGAATTATAAAAATTGAAAAAAAATTATTTACCACAATTAAATAAAAAATTTGTTCACAAAGGGTTAAATTAATAAATCAAAAGTTTATAATAAAAAATATTCTTTCAAAGACAATTTTATATCCATATATACATCTTATAATATATAATTATCTATAATGCTACATTTTGTACTTTTTTCATTGAAATTACCAAGGGAATCAAAATATATTTCTAAAAAACCACGTTTTCCCTCGGGAACACTTATAAAAGTACACACCTATTCTCACATAATCACATATAAAAACCCTTTTTTAGATGAAAATGGATACCCATCTATATTACTTAATTCCATATACACATCCTCATAGAGTTATTCTTGTGAGAAAGCTCTCATATAAATTGATTATGTATACACATATACAATCAATATAAATATGAGGTATAATTTTTTATTTTTTCTATTTATTGTATCTATTATTCCAATTCATTAAAATAATATTTAAAAATTAAAATATAATATATTTTGAATTAACTATATAATTATTTGTACTGATATTAATTTCATAACATATATCAAACATGACATTCTGTAAATCTAAACCAAAACCGCAAATCATGGGTAAGGTGGAACACCATATCATGAACCGATGTAGTTCATTTTCCATAAATGACATTCATGGATAGATTTAATATTGTATTTAATTATTTTATTTGATATATAAGACATCATTAATATTATATAATTATGATATTTCATATACCTTCTTACTTTTCATTCAGTGGGGGATACTATTATGTCGATTGTTTGTACGACATACTTCCACATCATGAAGCAATGTTATTCGTTATTCACATACGTGTTACATGGAAAGTATTATTGATCAATATAATTAACAAATAATATATTTATTATGAAAAATAAAATTTTTAATATAATATAACATCCATCCTTCATCCTTCCAATCTATTAGAAAATAGTAACGTCACTCGAACATACTTGCAAACCACAACCACCTAGTGATATGAAATGTATTTAATTTTATATTTATTTGGATTGTAAAAATAAAGAATATCATAAATATAAATATGATAAATGGACTAATAATTATTATGGAATGGTTAACTATTTTTTTTCATTTTATTCCATCCATTGAAAAATATCGAATGCATTAGTACAGGCTACTATCACCATGAATAGAGTAATTCATTTTATATCTTTGATGTTTATTAATATAAATAAATATATATGGACATTATAATAAATTTATATTTATTTTAAAATACATGGGATGATTATGTTCAGAATTAAATGGCTTAAATTATCAATAAAAAACACACTTGAAAAACAAAAGATCTTTTCACATAAAATGGCAAATTAAGAAAATATTTGTTAATAAAAAGGTAATAAAAGAATGTAAAAAATGTTTCCAATATATGATGAATTCACACATAGAGGTGATGCATTATGTATGAATTATATTATTGAAATATAAATAAAAATTTTATTCAAAACTTTATCACATGTTTTGATGGCTGGATCATGTATGAAATGCATACGGGCAATGAAATATTTACGCCTACGGGCAATGAATTCCTCTAAGGACTACGGGCCATGTAATAATTACACCTACAGGCCTAGTAAGTGTTCCACCTCACCCTTTGAAAGGTGGATTATCAAAATCAATAAAAAATGAAGGCCATTATTTAATTGGAGGGAAATGAATCACACCAGAAAATATTTTTCACAAGGTTTAGTTCTAATTTTCACTATTTTCCATTCTAGTTATACCCCCAATAATGGAATCTAAACTATAATAATATCATTAATTTCAATTTTTAGTATGTTTCTTATTAATAAAACCCAATAGTCTATTATCTGGTTGATTCATGTTGTAAACCCTAGCTATATAACTATTCTACCATAGTTTTTTAGAAACCCTTATTGTTCAACTGGTTATACACATTGTACCTTAAACCCCTTCAAACACTCATTATACCCTCCATACATATGCTCTTCCTAATTTTTCTGTTGATTTTATCCACTTATATGATGATCAATTTATATTCCTCCAAGATCTTGTTGAATCAGAATGTCTCATATATTACTAAATAATCATTATAATGAAGATGGTTTTTCTTAAACAATTATGATCACGTGTAGATAGTTTATTACCCTAGTAAAACATCTATCTATAATATATTATTTCTCCATGTTAATACCCAACCGTAATTGATACTATAAAACGTGGTTCAAAAATTCTTCTGATGTAATGCATCAGTCTCAGTCTCAAAAATAACTACACTTTAAATCAATGAAATGAATTATTCATGTGCATTACCTATCATCATAAAAAGTCATGTTATTATCAAAAAATTTTCATTATTAAATGTGTTTTAAATGTGTATCTAAATAGTGTATAATTGATTTACACATACATTAACCATATTTTGCATCTTCACTAACTGATTAAATGTATATTTCAAAAATATATATACTCATACTTGTTGTTTCTTCAAGTGAATATGAAATCACATGTGTATGATCATATGTATACAAGCACACAAAATATATCATATTTTAATTCAAGTGTCCTTAATTACAAATCATGCAAAACATTCCCGCTGTTCCATTGTGAAAAACAATCACATGATACCACTTTATCTAATGTAACACATGAATAAATGGTATACATATTGAAATGATACATATGGAATACCATTTATTCATTAAAACCATCACATACAATATCAAAAAAATTTATCACATAAAAAAACTCATCGGAGTAGTCTTATTTTTTTATTTTTTATCTAATGACAGACACGATTCTTCTATCTCCTTCAAAAAATAGGTTTACAGAAACACAAAAAAATATATTTATATAATAAATCATGATTCTAAGAATGAACACATGGAACTTCATCCAAACATGAAGAGTGTTATAACATAATTATTTCTCTATAGAAAATTAAATTTTTCTAGGGTTTGAGATAATATACAACTAAAAAATGGATTAACCGTAGGTATTTATAGAAAAATATCAACTGACATAATGATCTGATATTACCAGAACTCTACATCTTGAATTATATTAGTCACTCATTAATTTATAATATATATCATGAGATATAATTATCATAGAAAATATCATTTACCTTCACAATATATATAATCAGTATAATATATTTTACACATAAAAAATGAAATTTTATGTAATTTCAATAATTTTATCATCTTCAAGATGTTTAGAAGAATCAAAATTACTTCCAATAAGAAGCTGTATGATGATGAATGATAAAACGAACTCATCGAGTGAGCTTAAAGTAGAATATGTCACACAAAATAGATTAGACAACGTTGATTGATTATATGAAATGGCATATATTATTTCATTACTTTTAATAGCATATTAACAATGATGATACACCATGTGACACATATCAAAAATGAATTTAGTTATTTCCTCATGTATAATAAAATACACAACATATTCCCACAATTAATAATTTCCATTCTATGGAACCTTCTCAAACTAGTATAACCCCATTTCAATAACACGATCAAATTTTACACTACCCCCATGGTGGCTTTACACTGGTCCCCTTTTGCCTCTACATGGGCTCTTCATGAATGTACCTTAGCTAATATATAATGGAAAACTCATGAGAGGGTTGATTCTAATGCCCTACTAAGATGTGGTCACATAGATCCCATAGATTCCTGTTAGGCGTGTTAAAATTTTATTAGATTTAAGTAATATTATATATATTTTTTTAATCCATTAAAATGAAATTCTTCAAAAAAAAATTAACCTTTATCTTTATTGGATCCACTACATCTTCTAATCATATGTGAAATGAATGTGCAATGTTATTTTCACATGTCTTTGAGATTAATATCAACTGAAAAATAATTACATTTATAACTCATACAAATTTCATCTTATCATCTTAATGACAATATATTCAACCTAAAAACACTTGGCTTATATAATCTCCGACATTTAATATGTTGGAAATACCCACTTTATTTAAAATTTAATGAAATATTTTATACCTTATTTGTTTCTAATCATGATATATATATATGGGAATGAATTATCATATCCATCATTTAAACATAAGAACATATTCTTTTCACATATATCTTATATTCTGATTTACATCATAGAAGGCTAAAATCATGAATATCTTTCAAAAATCTAAATTTAATCAATTAAATAAATATCTGATAAATAATTTATTTTTGAAACCGGTTTAAATAAATTTAACATCAATTATATTAATAAATTGTTTACATGTGATACCGACAATGAAACCTCTTATCATGGATGTATCTATGATTTCAAAATAATATAATTCATACATCATGAAAATTGAATAGAAGCATTCAAGTTCTAGAAACTATTTCCAATTCAAAATTCATTTCATCTTTTCATATATAGTATAACATCATTCCAATAAAGAAATTATTTTTCAATATGAAATATTTGTATATAACCAAAATTCTTCGATGTTGAAAGGAATAATTTTCCATAGTATTTTCAATAACAATTACTATAAACATACCTCATCAGAACATTTGATATCAATAATATAATTAGGGATTTTTGATTCATTTATCCCCCTTAGGAAACATAAAAAATAATTTTAAATATTTATGAAATTAATATATGAATATACTCTAAGAATCTTTTATAATTATTTTTAATGTAGTAAAAAATTTACTCCAATAGTCTTCTTGGATTGAAATCATTATAGTTTTATATTTTTCAAAAAATTTAATATACTTTAGGGTCTCCTACAATAAATCATAACAATTAATTCCTAGCATGAATAAGATATAGAAATTATATAAATAAAAATAATGAGTTTATTATATTAAACCAAGTTAGGTAAAAGGAATTATTTTTTCTTCTCATCCCAATATTTTTTATAGATTAAAAATTATTTTGAAAATTTTCTATCAAATATGTTTTAATTTTTTTCTACCTCTATATTTATTTCCTCTTACAAATGTTCTAGAAATTTGATCAAGTATTATTTAGGAACATACTAAGACATATCCTTGTGTGTAGACTTTTTTTCACATTACTATAGGTAAAGTGTTATTCCCTATTACTCTTATTCAATTACTATTATTTTGAAGGTATCCAAGTCAAACATAATTTAAATAATTTTTTAGAAATATAACAACATATCTTCCCATCTTTACCATCCATCAAGATACAATTTTAGGAAACTTTTCTGATTATTAACTAGATAATTTTTCTAGAAAACCATTCATATTATTATTCATTTACATTAATTCCTTCACTGACTATATCTTTCTTCCATTAGTTTTGATGTTCGTGATTAAGTCACTTTGTTCCATTATGTGACCATGCCTCTTATAATAGAAGGATATTTTAGTTGATTGGAAACTATTTGTATCATTATTTATAAACATCCTATGTGGTTTTATTCTAACATCCTAATTATATTTCAACATTCCAAAGGATGAGTAGTTACATTATTTTCTTACAAACATCAATTTTGTTTAGAAATAAATTCACGTAAATAGATGATTTGTTCCAGATCGGTACACAGAATCACTCATCTGAACAATAACCAATTTTTTTCAAAAATCATAATTTTTTTAAAATTAATTAAATATGTTACTATTAGATTGATTTACTTTCTATGAGTTTAGATTCTATTTTACAGGGTCCCCCTTTTCATCTACATTTCATCCCCTAAATTATAATATTTTGTAATTCTCACAGACGAACTTGTTGTTCCCATAATACATTTCTTGATGAAAAACCATCCAAAATAACCAAAAATAGCCAAAAAAATCTTATTTTTAATTTTTTTGAATCAATAAGACTATCTTTGGAATTTTTCTGGTTTTGGGTAGAATATTAATTATTATGTTATCTGAAAGGGGAAAAATAATTTATATAATTCGTCACATCTATCATGGAATATGTGATAGATTCAAAAAAAAAATTCTTCACGTATGTGTTTCCATATTTTTATTATTAATATATAGAATTCACTAAAACAATATTAGTATAGAAAGATTTATCTGGATAATGAATTACATTATATAATGCACTAGTTATAGATTTATCCATGGATAATTTTAACCTCTTCACTCAACTATATTGATTATATTCAGAATGAAAAATTTTATTAGATTAATCTGATGAAATAATTCATTTATCAAAAATGTGGGATGTCTTAGGTTTTTCATTTAATGTACTCCTCTGTTTCAATTTCTTTCCATGAAATTTTATGTTGATATCAATCTTGTCATCTTCAACTGATTTCACACTTTATTCCCACTAAATATTTGTCTTCTGAATTTCATCATCATATATATGATTTTTCTTCAGTAATAAAAAGTCTTGTTCTTTTATAGATTCTACATTAAAATACATTTATTAATTATTAACATTTGCAGATGTATTTTCCAAATTTTAAAGTGCATGGATGACTTCTGTAATGAAGATCTTAAATAAATATCACAAGCATTAAATTTAAATTATTCAATTGGTAAATCATATTATTCTTTTAAAAGAGTTATTTTTTCATATATTCTATTAAATTTTTTTAGAATGTTGGATATGACAATTTTTATGTTAAATAACTCTTCCATAGAATAAGACTTTTATTATTGCTAAAACTTTTCAATCAATAGTTTATCAGATACTCTGATCATACTTATGAACACTTATTTGGGTACTCTAATAAGATTATACCTAATTTTATAATTAATAAAATATCCATCACAACTAGAACTTGATTATTAATATTTATTATCAAATGATATCATTTATCAATTATAAGTCTGAATTCCTTAATCTAGGCATTGATCTGTACTTATCATTGAAATCATAATCAGATTCCATGTTACGCTTTTCTTATGGATTTTTCTGATTCATAATGGAGAAATATGCATAAATAAAATCATGGGAAGAGATATAATTTTCTATATAAATATCATATTGATTTTTTCCAGTCTAAAATTATCACATATTATACTTCTTCTTAGAACGAATAAAATTTTAGTGTAAATCTAACTAAAGGAGACCTTTTCATTAATACAAATCTAAGTGTCTAGTGGAACATGGAGTAACATTGATGGTTTTGAATAAAGATTGACCTAGTTTTTTGAAGCATTTTTAACCATTTAATTATTCACTATTTTGTTAGACACCTGAACCCTTCGATTTGTTAGATCCCCAGTCCATCATGCTTGTTGAGAAATTGGTTATACCCCCTATCAAAAGATTATTATTCCCCTAGAATTTGATCAAATGATAGGATGACCATGTGATCTACTATCATGATATTATTGGATCATACTAGTTCAGGTAATAATTTAGAATCTTTTTACTTAAGCAAGTATTCCTAAAATAATTATGATAACTTGATTTTTGTTAGATTCCTTAGTACAACACTACACAAGAAAATATTCTATGTATTGTTGAAGACATAGACTCGAAGGAAAATGAAATAAATATATTAAAAATATATATTAATTAATAAAATATATTTAGATGAAAAAATTATCTATAACTAAATTAATGAAATTTAATTTTCTTATGAATTATCTATAATCAAAATTTTATAATAAAATGAAGGGTTTTATCAACATTTTTATTAATAAAACCATTATATCATATCCATGTAAATGTTGTATAATACATTCACACATACACTGCCCCATTTTTTCTTATTCTATGTTGAATAAATGTATACTACCTCATCATATATACATTGGCTTCCTGTTTCTTCAAGTGATTATAATAAAATGTTTAGGATAATATATGTGCATGCACACTTGCAATTAACAGGATTCATCATGTAGACTTCTTAACCTCAAATCATTCACAAATTTCTCATGTTGAATTTAGTCAAAAAAAATAATGTGATAGCACAATGTATCATGAAAAATAGGTATACATGGGGTCTTTGATGAAATGATACATGAAAAATTTTCCCAATACATGAGTACCATATCATGTATTATCATCAAGCTCATCTCATTACATAACATTTGGGATTGTTTTATATATTTCATAATTGTGTAACAGTATACAAGGTTCTTGAATATTCTTCCTAAAATAGGTTATTAGAAACTCCAGAAAACATCATGCGATAAAAAATGTTGATTCTCAACTTGAACTCATGGATATATAATCCAAAATACAGATAACTTTATGATATATTTTTTTCCTCAAGAATATAATCTATATTGTGTGTGAGATTAAATAAACCTTCAAATGATCTCAACATTGGGTGTTTATAGAGATCTATGAACTAACATAATTCTCTATTATTAACAGACAAGACACATAAAATCATATAATGCACTAATTGCCGCATAATTTTTCTTGTGAGATATCGCCATCACTGAATGTATCATTAATATCCACAAAATATTTCTTCAGTTTAGTATTCATTTTCACGTGAAAAGTATATTCCATGTGGTTTTTATTACTTTTAGACCATTTGGATGATAAAATATTGATCAGGGTAATCAGAATAATCTATTGGAAGACATTACATGAAGTAACATAATGAATAGAAATCCTCGGGTAATATTGATGTAATAGACTATACATGTTGTAGATCAGATGTTATCACCTCTTTCAGTGGTTTTAATAGTTGCTGAAAAATGATCACCCAATGTGAGTCCCATATGGAAACATAATTTGGTAACATACTCTCATATAATACAAGGAAATCCTATATCCCACCATAATGTGTTACTAGTTTATGTTCAATTACCAAATTAAAAAACCCATACTAGTAACATGCTCTACCTCTAGGTCACTTGACACAGTATCTCACTCCTTCTCCTCTCTACACCTCTTTGTGGGTACTCCATGCATGTGCCTTGGCATAGACCTTATGGATGTCTCATACTGGGAAAAATTTCAACCCTCACAAAATAATTGGTCCACATATACCACATATCTTTTTATTTGGTGGGTTATTTTTTGTAAAGAATTTAATAAATAATACTTATATAATATAAAAATCCAAGAAACTGAAATTTCTCTTTCAAAATAACCACCAACATACTTTGTTCCTCTTCTTATTCCAAAAAATGTTTTAAACAATTTGAATCCTTATGTTTAAAATTATTGAAACCTTTCACCATCTCGACAATCATCACATTTATTAATCATTAACTTTTCATCTTCTCAGCTTATTGACCAGAATTTAATCATCAAAAAACCACTTTTCTTCATCGATAAGTAAATAAAATATGGTATGAAATATATTATTGTGGTTCTTAAATATAGTTATAATAATCATATACTTATTATAAAATCAGTTATGAAACATATGAACTATGATGAAGCTAATGTAAATGTTTCTCATCTCACTTTTACTTACAAGCGATATACTCCAAATTAATTAATACATCATTTTTATAATATGAATATTTCCCCTTTTAAAATTTTATATTATAAATTTATTTCCCATTATGGAATATAATGTTAAATTTGATTTTATTTATTTCATCGGGTTCATGATTCAATGATTACCAAAGTAGTAAGGGTATATAAAATAATCTTATCATTAGTTGGAATTGGTTATGTTTAAGTCTCATTTTGGGGAATCATTTAATATTTAAAAATTAAATATAATATATTTCCTCCTCTAGTTATTTGTGAAAATTTCATGTTATAGTTCAATATCTCGGACTATGTTATATATAATGTTTCAGAATTTTTTTAGTAATTATTAATTTATATATAACAACATTAGAAAATACTTATTCTTCCAAAACTATGTTTTCTAAGAAAATAAAAAATTATTTTTGTAGTTCATCAAATTAATTAATAAAGAAATTTTTATATTGATTTTTAAAAATTAATTTGAGGAGAAATCAATTATTTTTTAAAAATTATTTGGTATTTTTTAGAAAAGTGAAAATATAACTATTTTAAAATGTATGATATTTAAGGAATTCCTCTCTATCGTGAAAACTAAATGTTTTAAATAATTATTTATATGGGTCAATGGTTAATTTCTGAGATATTAATATTTAACATATATTATGATCTTATAGTTTAAAAAATATTTTCAAATTTAAATAGACATATTATTCAAGATTTTTTAAATGTATTTTTATGGTATTTCATTTCTACAAAGACATAATCTTTTTATTAGACATAGTATCCATGGGTAATGTTATGTAATGGTACAATCCTTATTATTTCTCTTGATCATTTATGATCAGTTTATTAGGATGTGATATTTTGATACTATTCACCAAATTATTCAAAAGGGATTATAATTTTTTATTGATTGGGGAATGAAAAAACATTATATATTCTAGTATTACTAATACAAATTTTTATGTTTATTATGTTTCACCAAATTCATAAGAATAATGAATCTGAATTAGTATGTGGTTGGAATAGTCCATCATTAAATATACCCCTGAAAAATTTGTAGGTCTCTAGAAATATTTTGTCCAAAATAAATTGTGGTTTAACTATAATTCTAAAAATTCTTGAAAATAGTCTTTAAAGTATTTTTCAGATGTGAATCATTATAAATTTCCAAATTGTTATATTTTATTTTGATATTCCATGTCATTATTTGAAAATCTAGAAAATAGAGTGTTATGTTTTAATCTAATGCCATTATTTATTTAGAATTATTTGGTAATCATTTATTAATTATATATTGTTATTCATGTATATGTTATTTATTTAATGTAATGTGATATAGTTATTTTCTTTTCATACTGATTATGTGTTATGTGTTCATAATATCTTCAAATTATTACATACCCTTTATTGGAATTTGATATCAATCCTTTGTTGTGCTTAATTTCCCCTATTTCTTGGTTGAATGTTGTGACATCTACAAAGGTATTTATAAGATGGAATAAATTTGTTCTATAAAATAACAATTTTTATTTATATATTATGTTTTCAAATTTATGTGAAATTAAATTATGTATCAACTTTAAAAAGGCTGATAAACTATTAAATCTCTTTGGATGTGATTCTTTAAATATTATAACATTTTAATAATATAAAAACTAACATTGGGATACAATGTTTTGAATTGTTACAATAATACATTCAACTTATAAATGATTTTCTCACAAACATTTTACAATGAAAATTTTACAAAATTATTATTCAATCCCATTAGAGGTGATTTAAGGAACAAAATTTCCTTTATAAAATATTCAAAATATCAACCATGCCGATAGTATGATCTATATTTCAAATATTTCTTTATTATGGTACAAATGAAACATAGTTTTACCTTCACTTGGTCAAAAAATACTCTTGATCTGGGTATAATGTGACATGATATGTGCACATTACGAGTCCCAAAGTCTTTATATTTGTTTGGGATATATCCGATTCTCCCTCAATAAACATAGAATTATTTCAACATGTTTGGAAAGATTGTGTAATGTATTGTAATACATCATGATGCTTCCAAAAAATAGACTTTGAGAAACAATTTATCGATGTAGATTCTGATTTATCAAGAACATTATGATAGTTGGAATGTTATTGAGACTAAACAACCTTCCCAAATACATAAACAATCCATATCAAATATGGATTGTTTTTTACAGTATATCTAATGCGATAAATCATGATTTATAATAGGATGAGATAAAATTAATCATTCAAATTACCAGAGATCATTAAACCTATTCATAAATAACATCTATACATGGTGGACAATAATGGGTTTTAATTTAGGTTGATACACATTAATAATACACTATTGTTTATAGGGTATGATCTAGTATAAGAAAATCACATGTGTTCCCATGGTTGAGTAATGTGTCATATAAAAACATTGGCTTCATTGTTTACTAATTACATGTTGATCTTTTCATTATCTATTGGAAATATATTGTTTAGTAAAAGAGATACATATGATGCCAAATGAAGAATCACAATAGTAAAATCTAGTCCCCTATGTAGAGGAAACACAGAAAATTTATAAGGTTAAATGTCCCAGAAATGATTTCTATAGGAGGAAAATCTATCTAATTTATCTAATATTATTTAATATAATACTAGAAATTTAACATTTCACCCTACTAGAAAATAATTCTCTTTTCTAGATTGACCTTCCAAGATATATAATTATCCCTTGTTAATATATCAATCACCCTCTAATGATCTAAAGTATAACATATATTGAAAAAAACAATATAGAATTGATAATGAACAAATCAATATCTTACAAGAGTGAAATAATTTCTTGTGATCTAAATGACGAAAATATTTTATAATATTACATAACCTTCCATCATAAAGAAGAACACCATAAAATGGCATACACTCTTTAATTAAAATACTAATATTTTATCTAGATCCACCAATCTAAAAATGCATTTGATCTAAAGACCAATGTTTTCCTTCACCTAAATTGATATGAAGGAATGTGGATTGAATGTATCAAATTAAAAAAATATTACAATAAAAGAATCTATAATTTTATTGATAACTACAGATGGGATAATACTCAACTGTTTAGGTGTATGTTTTTCTATCAATATTTGGCCCCATCTAAATCCCTGAGTCACAACTACATAACCTTTAGATGGTCCACCCATATAGAACCGTAAATAAAAATTTCAAATAGCTCAACCTCATCCCCCTCTACTTCTTGTACATCCTATAGTACTTTAGATACCCACTTCAAATTAAGCTTCTAATCCTTATTTTGAATATAGATCTAGTTTGGATCCTATATTACATGATGTAGGATGGATGGTACAAAAA
Organism: Viscum album; assembly: GCA_963277665.1. NCBI lineage: Eukaryota > Viridiplantae > Streptophyta > Magnoliopsida > Santalales > Viscaceae > Viscum > Viscum album. The sequence goes on from OY728161.1 coordinate 1,840,104,099, forward strand.
ATTAACTAAGGATTAAACATCATTCCACATGACTTGTTCTAAATGGAGTCTCTAAAACACTTGGGATTACTGTGGAATATAATCCCAGATGATTATGTTATTATACTCCCATTTTTTTATACTTATCTAACACCAAAATGATTGAAAAGCACTTTGGGTTATTTTTTCTACTATTCAATAGAATACCTAGTCTATTTTTGGAACCTCTACATCCTAAAACCTTATATTTTAATAAATTTATTCTAGTGATGATTGCCTCATTCAAACACCTATATACGATAGTCAACAATATTAAATTCACCTAGATGACATATATGAGTATGTCCCCATATCAGCTATCTCTGTAAATTTATTACTCTAGATAGCTGGACTAAAACACTCTAGATGTGTAAAATTATGGGAGTGGACTATAATAGATAAATATCGTTACACTATGTTAAAAACACTATCATTTTAATCCCTCTAAATGTTTTATAGTAATGAATAACACAAACCATTCTATAAATACCTTTGTTCTATAACTCTATTTTAATCTGTCGATGTTAAAACATTACACCACCTCACTGATAACCCTCAAATAATGTTCACTGTGAGATTCAATATCCTTTTGGAAGGTGTTTATAGGTTCCAAAAACATTAGTAATATGGTTTGAATACAAGACACATATGCCTGACTACCCCCTTACTAGGAAAAAAAGGCTACTTCTATAGCTGGAATAATCACATCTATTCTGATATAGTAGATGCAGGCTACATATTAGTCTAGTGTGCATGAATAGAAAGGAACCCTATCAAAATATATATTATATTCCTACTTCAATTATAAATGAACCTTCCATAGCTAGAATAATACATAGTGACACAAATTTTGTTTGTCTCACCACTTCGTTAGTATGATCCCCACCACCTAAATAGTGTTTGACCCAAGACCTTCATAGTCACATATTTTTATAATTCTAAACAGATTCTTTAGAAACAATAGGAAAATGTTACATTTTCTACTTGAAAATTATTCATAGATAAAATATTTTTTTATAAATATCATATAATCTGAATGATATTAATATTTATTTTGTATTAATTTACCATACCAAAATTGATTATTACCAAATAATATATGTTTGTATGAATTTTTTATACCAAAAAACAATTATTTCAAAATGAAATTTATTTCCTAATCATACTAAAAGATATATTTTTACAAAAGGGCAACATAATAATTATTATAATTTTTAAAAAATAATTTACCATTAAAAAATTGTTATAAACAATTATACAATAGTAATTTTATATAATAAATTAAATATATTTATTCATAATATAAAATCAACACATCAGCTAACATAAAGAACATATTTTATATGTTGAATTAAAATATTGATAATTGAATACTATTGATATTTTATTAAATAAATAAATAAATAATACAAAAATATATACAAAAATAATTAAAAAATGTTGTGAATTGTAAATATCATTCCTGCTATGAATATGTGGCTCAATTTAAAACTCAAATTCCAATTAGGCTTACTTAAATACATCCACCCTTATCAATCATTCATAGATATTTCTATAACATAACTATAGGGGAATTTTTATGAATTCCATTGTTTATCCACTAAAACAATTATTCTTTAATTTTAGACATGAGGTTCAATTTAAATGAAGATATTTTGTGGTTTTATTATCATGTCATTTTTTAGTGAGGAATCTATTTCCTTAGTGGAGTTTATGTAGCTTTGGGATCCATGAGTCTATTATTGGAGAAATTCAATTCAATGTATGGTTGGAATTTATTCATCATTGTATTTAGATTGTGGGATTGTGTTTTATAATTTAATTATAGTTATGATGGAAGGTGGTGATATTATAGGATTTGTTAGCTTCAATGAGCCATGTCATGATTTAGGCGTATAATCTAGAATCATCATCAGATGATGTTTGCTCTAGAATTGACTGTAAATATGATTAACTATTATTTTTATAGGCCAATGTTGGATTTTTTATTTGTGACATGATCTCATAGATCATTAACAATTGTTGAGGTGTTGATATAATGCCTTTAATTACAAGGTATTTATACTTTTCAATGATTATGTTAATCTATGGTGACTCTCCCTACCTACATATAACATATTTTTCACAATTATTATATCTTTTTTTTGATACATTGTTTATAGTTCTATATTCCACTACGTAATGGTAATTTTTGTAAATTTATATCTCAACATGATGCCCAAATGTTTTCCCTATGTAGTTTTATATTTCTCCAATCCGTGAAAAAAATTTATTTCCCTAATGTATGGTTCTTTTAATGATAGTTTTTGTAATATGTTGTGGTATTGGATTAAGACTCGGGTTAGCAAGTCATAATGTTTATGGATAATCAGGTTTCAAGAATGAGTCATAAATTTCACAACTCGTCCCATAGGGCCCATGCTCTAACTACCCCAAGCCCACCTGAAGGCATTGTGGCAGACATGGTGAGGTCGACAGACGCTGGCAACATTGATAGTAGACAGCGCACCACAGTAGCGCACCGTGGTGGAAGCAGTGACTACCAATGGGTGGCCTCAGAGGAAGAGTCGGAGCTCCATCCATGGTAGAGGTGGGTCCGAACCACGAGTCCCACCCTAGACCGGTCCAACGGGCCTGTTAGAAAGAGGTGGGTGGCGCCAGCCTGAGATCGCCTCTTTGAAGAAATGAGCAGACTATGGTCCATTCAGAAGGGTTGTGGATCCCCATGCCCATCAGGCGGTCCACGCTCAAGCAGTGTGCCAGGCAGGTCTGGTGGCCCAGTAGGATATGCCCAGCTGGGTGGCCTGGACCGAGTCGAGCCTGGTTAGTTTGGGCCTGGCCCAGTATAGCGGGTCGGGTCGGTCCGACCAGGTTGGACTTGACCTAGACCCATTTAAGACCAGTTTTGCTTAAAGGGGAAAATCTCTTATATCAGATGATCATTTGACTAACAGTATATAGTGATAGAATCCTTAGGATGAGTTGTTCCATTTCAGAAACTCAACATGGCATTTGGTGAAATTTGTAGTATGAATGGGGTGGATCAGAATCCAATCCTACCCGTCCCCAAGCACTAAAATTCCTATAACATATAGATCATGCGTCTAATTGATGTGACGTCTGTTATGTTGGAACCCTTCTAACATGGGTTTTAATTGTGTTATATTTCATGGAACTTCGTGGTTGTTCAGGTATGACCAATGGCTTGATGATCAGATAATCCCATGATCAAGTATTCTTAGTTCGATAATCCAGTGGCTGGTTGTGTTGTGATGAAGGAATAATGATCATCTATGGGTCAGTAATTACCAATCCTTCACGGCACAACACCTAGCGATCGTCTGTGCGTCAGCACCTAGCAATCCTCTATGGGTTAGCATATAGGGATCCTTCATGGGTCATTAGTTAGAGATTTTTCATGGGTTAGCACCTCGTGATCCTCTATGGGTCAGCACATAGTGATCCTCTATGGGTCAACACGTTGTGATGACCCATGGTTCAGTACCTAGCAATACTATATGGGTCATCACCAAGAGATCCTCCTTGGCTCAGAACCTAGCTTCCTTCCATGGGTCAACACCTAGAAATCCTCCATGGGTCTGCACCTAGCTATCCTTCATGGATCAGCACCTAGTGATCCCATATGGGTCAACACCTAGCGATCCTCCTATTGTCAGCAAGTAGTTATCCTCTATGGGTCAGCACAGTGGGATCCTCCGTGGGTCTGCACATAGAGATCCTCTGTGGGATAGCATCTAGTGATCTTGTGTGTGTCAACACATAGCAATCTTCACTGCTTTAGCACATAGAGATCCTCTGTGGGTCAGCACCTAATGATCCTTCATAGGTCAGTACATAGAAATCCTATGTGGGTCTGCACGTAGAGATCCTCTATGGGTCAGCACCTAGTGGCCCTCTGTCTGTCAAAACCTAGAGATCCTCTATGGGTACCACCTAGATAACTTGGTGGATTTATCATAAAAATACTCTTAATAGAATAATATGATCTAACTTCATGACTAATCATCTTTATTCTTGTTCTTTATGTTGTATACATTGTTTGAGCTGAGTCTTTTACCCTTTGCTTTGTGATACATATCTTGGTATGTGGTTTATACTTTGTGGAATTCAGAGAGACCTTTAAGTGTCTCGGGTTCCCTACTATGTATTGTTATAGTCACCCAAGCACGTGCTTCACCCGCACCTTGTTGTGTCTGGTGTAGACAACTGGCAGCTTTGACTGAGACTTGGGATCTTGGACTAGACAATGTACGGAGGTGAATAGTCGGTGTGGGGAGCTATAGAGATGATTTGTACCTACCATTCAGGTAGGATATTTGGTGTATGATATAAGGAGTTTTTTTCTATATTTGGTGTACCTTCTTTCTGGTTGGGCTTGTACACTGACCCCTTTACATTTAGAACTTACTTTTATAATTTGTGGTGGTTTTAAGTTGGGGGTTTACCTCTCTTCTTCTAATGTGTTTTACATGTGCTCAATGTGCCATGTCTATGTGTATTCAGGTTTTGAGAAAATGCCTTCCCATTTTAGGGATAATCCTTTACTAGGCTAGTTGCCAACCCTTAGCATATGGAATGCGGGTTTGGGGTAGTCACGACACTTAACCCTGGGGACGGGTATTGACAATGTGGTATCAAAGGCTGTCGGTTCTTCCAGAAGAACAAAGTGTATGTATTTTGAATGGGTGTAATAGTGTTAAGCATATTGAGATCATATTACAGTCCATGGAGTCCAGTGTTGGTGTGGAAACCGGCGTATCCATACACTAGGACAATGGATTTTTTTTTCGGACACAGTTCACTAAAACACCCATTGCATGTGGTTCATCTTGATACACTATCAAGATTCCACTATGTAGACATCTATCTAGGATTTCAATGTGTGACTATGACGATGTTCCATAGAGTGATGTAGCATTAGGTCAAGGACTGTTTCCTTATATGGTACCTTCGGGCGGTCTACCAGCGATATTGTTTCCTCTTTTTCATCAATTTCTACTGGTGTTTTTGGTATGGGAAACATTTAGCCTTTGTTCTTCACACATATTTTAGTGAAAGAAACCCCATAGGTTCTGAGAATATCTAGACTCTCTAGAAGGTAAGGACATAAATGAGGTCGTGACCGAGTTTCCATCTTGCCAGGGCACCAATAGATCAAATGGTGGTCCTTGTACCGAGCATTCTATGTGGCTCAGTTGGGGAATGGAAGGATTTATATTACCTATAACTTATGATGAGGTGATGTTTCTGTGGACAGGGTTTGAGAAACATTCTCACACAGGAGGTCTCCTTCCGTAAAATGCTTAGGGGTATGTGTTTCGAAGAAGTTTAATAGCTTCAGCGGGATGACATGTCATTAATTGAGTATTATTCAAGGTGTATCAACCATTTCAGGTTCACGATGAATTCGATATGACCAGTTCTTCTATTCTTGTACCTCCTTGAGATGTGAGTTTAAAGACATCCTAGATGACACTCTTACTCTATGCATTCCTAATAATGTTAGGGTTTTAGAGAGAACCATTGTGGTTGAATATTATTTGGATGAGTAGATGCATCCAGTTACTATTAGCAAGGGTAAAGAAGGAAACAAACATCAGACTCAGAAACATAGACATGTAAAATGTTTCTGGAAGAAGTGGTAGTGATAGATGATTCTATAGGGTAGCAGACGTGAAATGGGAACTAGGAGAGAAGCAGAATGTGGTGTACATTTCTACCTGCTATGAACACCACCCCAATGTGGTCCACACTAGGCTTAGGGATCTAATTAACATGGGAAGGGATTATCTAAATACCTCCATGGAGTATTACCCAAGGTCTCCATGAATGATTCAATGTAAAGTATGTATCTACTACTAGATACTGTAATTAATGGTCATAGGTACTAATCTTTCCTTCATATAATGGATCTTCTTCAAGACCTAGAGTTTCTGGTTAAACTGATTACATTACCCTTACGTCTTAAGATAACTATGAGAGGACACTTGACAATCACTCTTATACTGATGATGTGACCTGACCTTTGAGGTGAGATTTTTGGTTGGAGCCACTTACTGGTAGTGATGAGGCCTTAAGTTTTTATTTTGTGTATAGATAGGTCATCCACTGTTCATGCATAGATTGTTATTTTAGGCAAAAAGGTAATGGAATATCTATAGAGCTGTAAAGGGGTTTTCATTGGTTAGTGAAAAAGGAAACCCATGAATCACGGGATACAATCATGCATAGGAGGGTGCAACCAATCACTTTTGAGTCATCCAGACTTACCCTCATGGAAACAGGTGTTTTGAGTTTTCAATTTCCAACAATTGTGGTAGAGTGTGGGAACTACCTATCAAAAGATGTTTCTAGGATTACCTCCCTGCATGGAGTGGGACTTCTACATTGTCTTGTACCAAAGGACTACACCAATATCTACAACTTCATATCAGATGGATCTTGAGGAGCTCTGGGTTGTGAGATCATAGTTGGGGAACTAGTAGAGAAAGGTATTTGTAAGACCTAGTGTTTGAGGATATGTGTGGATTACTAGAATTTTTACCAAATGGCCGTTGAAAATGAATACCCTCTACCAAAGGGTCGATGGGCATGTCAATCAGTTAAAAGGGGTATCCTTTCTCATATATAGAAATGTTCCCTTATGATTTTCATAAATTGAGACAACAGCAATGGATGGAGTTCCTCCAGGACTATTACTTTGAGGTAGTATATACTCTTGGGATGGGGGACGTGGTGGTAGATGAGCTCATTAAGAGGTTGAATTTACAGTTTATCAGTGAGGCGAGAGAGAATCGTGTCACGATGTAGTTATCCTTCGTGGATAGTGTTCGAGCCACTTACCTTTAGTCTATGATAGTCACACCCCACTCTTTCAATGAGTTAGGGAGGCACATCTTGTGTATGTTGAATATCAGGAAAAGTGTGCAAAGATATCCTCAGGACATGCTCTTGATGAATTTTCAATATGTGGGGGGAATGTTAGCCTTTTCAAAGGATAGACCATGGTATCAGTGATGTTATGGGTGGTGATGTTGAGAGAATTCAACTTTTCCCCTTTGGAATAACATCTGTGTGTGACAAGGATTTACCAGGACCCCTGACGTCAGTACTGGTGGCCATGGATGAAGAAAGTAGTAGCTTAGTTTGATGCCTCACTTGTCAGCAAGTGAAAGATGAGCATCAGGTTTAGCATTATTGAGTACCAGTTTTATCTCCAAACATATGTTCAAACAGAGTGGACCATACAGACCAAGGAGGTCATGCTTTGTTCATGTGTTCTATATTTTGTCCATGGTTGGAAGGACCGCCTACCATTGGTAGAGTTTATATACAACAATAGATATCACTCTATCATCATCAGGAAACCATTTTCGGACTTGAACGGATGACGATGAATATTATCCTATAGGAAATGAAGATAGTAAAATGCTGGAATATGTATTATGATAACAGTGGATATAGCCCCTTCAAGTTCTTGGAGTGATACCACATCTTCCGACTGGTATAACCCCGTTGAGGATTGCAAATATTTGGATGGAGTGGCATGTTATATACGAGGATCATTGGACCTTTTCAGATCCTCAGTAATGTAGGTGAGGTGGAATACCACCTAGATCTTCCCCCACAGATGCACTAGGTGTATAATGTTTCCACGTGTCGCTCTGAGGAGGTACATGCATGATCCATCATATGTTATTGACTAGGGAGAGCTAGACATTGATGATGGGGTAACGTTATCTGAGTTCCCAGTAGAGATAGAGGATCCATAGGAGTAGGTCCTTCATGGGATGTCAATTCCCCTAGTTCATGTTCGGTGTAAGCACTTGAACCTCCAAGAGAGAACATGGGAGTGGTAGGATCATATACGTGCTCAGTACCCCCATTTTTTCTCTTAGTCTTATTGTGGATTCTGGTGACATAAATCCCTATGGTGGGGAGGATGTTATGGCTATGAATTTCTATATATATTTTTATTTATATGTTAATATTTCGAAACTTTGAAAATTGATGGCACGTGATTTTGAAGTTTGGAGTGCTCGGAATGATCCATTGGTTAAAATTTACACTTAAAATAGAGGGAGTGGGCAATTTTCCTGAAAAAATGGAATAACTCTTAAAATGGTGCCCATATCAAAAATCCATGGGCACTGTAGCATTCAAGATGGCAGGTTTACCATATACGAGACTTAATTTTAGTCAGCGCAGGACTCCACTGAGAAAAATCAAGAATGGTATAACTGTTAATAAAATAATTAAATAAAATTATTTTTTTTTCAAATGCTTATAACTAACGAACGATGACATGGATTAAGAATCTAAGACCATCGCTGAGCGCATTAGGGTATGATTTCCATTAGAAGATCCTCAACATGGATGACATGATCCAATAGTGGAATTTAGTTTTTTCCCTTAAATAACATAATTGTGAAACAAATAATTTATTTTTAAATTAATTAACTCTTAAACGGTATCTCAGATTGAAAATATGAGAGTATAATTGATCTCATGATGGTGTGTTCCCCTTAGGAAGAGCCTATCCTCGGTCGGCCCATGTCGAGGGTGACTGAATTTTTTTTTAATCTTTTTATGTTACATTCAGTAAATGTCCATGTGGTGATTTCTATCTTTTGAGCTGGTTCTTGGATTGGAAATTCAAGAGCACTGGTGAATTCACAGTGCTGGGATACAATTAGATGATTCTCAACTACGACTGGAAAGGGTCAGATGAAAAAAGTAATTTTTGGACATTACAAAAAAAATAACAATATAACTCCAACATTATTTTATTATATCCTTGTATCCGATGAGAGATTGTTGAGGGAACAAGATGTAACATCAGTCTTAAATGGAATTCATTTAATTACATGACCCTTGGATTTCATAACCATGAAATTTGCTAGATTAATTGAGCATTAATAATGGTTCATTAATGAACCACATTATTGAAATGCACTAAGGGTAGTCCCTCACTTCAATTTGAACAATGATTGGGCATGGGTTTTGTCAGAAAAGGAGAGGAACCTCTAACAAAATTTTGGTTAAGTCTTACACCAACGTAGAATGGAGGTTAAATGACCATTGGTGGATTCTAACTAGACAACGATGAGTGACACCAGACAACTTCGAGCGTGGGTTCATCTCCCTCATCCATAACATCTTCCAACGAGTTCCATGTCAGGGTTCTGTTAAAGGGATTAAAGTTTCATCTCATTTTTTATGATGATAGAAATCTTTTAAATGTTATAACGCTAATGTGGAGGGCTCATGCCGAACTAAAAATTCCCAGACCTTATATCGATCTCGGTTTTATTTGTTCTACGTGGGTGACTGAGAAATCTTCCAACAAGACAAAACTGGGGGTCATACAGAGATGGATGCATCTCGGGTGGCCCATAGGTGCATCCAAAAAAGAAAAAGGACCCCTTGAGCTTCATCGGAGGCCCGTGGAAGCTCTGGAGGTGTTTCGGCGCTGACAACCGGAGGACGCAGTCGTCAGATCTTCCCGGCTGCGAAAAGTAGGTAATTCCTAAAGGGTCAATGGAGGATAGGGGGCATCCATCTGACTCTGGCTACATTGATTGTAGATGGTGAACCATGGTGGAACCCGCGGTAGCCAAAGCAATGCCTCAGAGGAAGTGTTGCAGCTCCAGTGAAGGCAAAGTCAGACCCAGATTGCGGGTCCTGCCCTAGGCCTGTCTAACGGACTGGTCATCTAGAGGATGTTAGTCCCAGCCTGACTTTTCCCTTTTGATGAACTGAACGGACTTCGACCACGCCTGGATGGGTGGGTCTGGTCGAGTGTGTAGCCCAGCAGGCCAGAATGGGCCTAGCCAGACTGGGCTGAGCCCAACCAGTTTGGGTCGGTCCAAGCGCACTGGGTCGGGTCGGTCATACTTGGTCATACATGACACAGGCCCATATCGGCCCAGTTTCGCTTAATGGGGATTATATCCTAAATCAGATGATCATTTGACAAATTAATTGTGGCACTGTAACACTTAGGAGAATGTGGTTCTTTGGAGATAATCCACATGGGTTTTGTTGAATTTTGGGGTATGGCTGGATTGGATCGGACTTGAATACAAACTTGCCCCTGACACTAAAATGCCTATAACATACATACCAGGTGTTCGATTGATGGACCTTCTATTACGTTGGAACCCTTATGAAATTGAATTTTATCAGGTTACTTATTCAAGGTAATTTTTGGTGATTGAGGAATCACCAATGGATTTATGAGATGATCCTCCTAGTATCAAGCATTAATAGTGTGGAAATCCAGTGATTGGTTGAGAAGTGATGAAGGAATATCGATCCTCTATGGGTCAATAGTTGCCGATCCTCCGTGGGTCCTCACCTAGAGATCCTCTGTGGGATAGAACAAAGAGATCCTCCATGGGTCAAAACATAGCGATCCGTCCTGGGATATCTGTTAGCGATCCTCCGTTTGTCCACACTACGAGATCCTCCGTGGGTCAGCACGTAGCTATCCTCTATGGGTCAACAAATAGAGATACTTTGTGGGTCATCACCTAGTGATCCTCTAGTGGTCATCCCCTAGCTCTCCTTCATGGGTCAACACCTAGCGATCCACTATGGCTTAGCACCTAGTGATCCTCCTTGGGTCACAACCTAGGGATCCCCTGTGGTTCCGCACTAGCTATTTACCACGGGTCAACACCTAGAGATCTTCTTTGGGACATCACATAGAGAACCTCTATGGGTCATCACGTAGCAATCCACTATTGGTCAGCAGTTAGAGATCCACTGTGGGTCAACACTTATCTATATTATGTGGTTCAACATGTAGGGTTCTTCTGTGGGTCCGCACCTAGTGATCCTCCATGGGTCAGAACCTATTGATCCTCTATGGTGTGATAACTTTCTTGTACATGGGAGTTACGATAAGAGGATCAAGTTGATACTCTGGTTTCTCATGTAGCTATTCATAGTGTTGTTTTTCTTTAATATAAATATATTTTTATTTTTATTTCTTTCTTAATTCACTTGAGCATCATATTTCAAATAATCATTTTGGTAAATTCGTATTGAACACTTTAATTATGTTATTATGGTATTCAACTTCAATAATTTTTCCATTTATTTGTTATTTCTTTTGATGTTGAATGTTATTTGTTTATGTATATAATTGTTCTAATTTGATATATCAGGGAATAGTATCCCCACTGACACACAATAGACCCTTTCTACAATTCAAAATCCTCTGATGTTTTGGGTGATACACCTGAGGTCATGTAACCCCCTCTGTCCATTGGCCAGTTTGGTTCCAGTCAGACTGGGACATTAAAGGTACTTTTTCATGGCCTTGTATTTTCCAAAATAGGTGTCTCATTTGATCAAGAGAAGATAGAATCAATTGTATCTTGGAATCTACAGATGAATTTCATTAAGATATGATGTTTTATTGGTCTAGAGTGTTATTATTGATTATTTTTGCATGAATTTTCAAGTCTATATTTTTTAATGATGGATTAGACAAAGAGTAATGATCTCTAATAATGGGGTGTGTAATTCCATAAATCATTTCAAGAGATAAAGATTCTCCATACATATGTATTGATCTTGATATTGTGGGAATCTATACAAGGGTTTGTGGTTTATTGTGATATCGCAGGATCTATTTTGGTGTGTTTTCTCATAAAAAAACAGATTATATATCTTATAGCTCGAGGAATTTGATGGTGCATGAGGATAACTACCCAACACATTATTTGGATTTAGCTTCAATATTACATGATTTTAAACATGGAATCATTATCTGTTGGGTGATATATTTTTTATGTCTGGAGATCATATGTTCTTAAAACATATTTTTTCACAATGATATTTCAATATGTGGGAGAAAAGATGGATGGAATGCCTCCAATTTATCGGCATTGAGTTAATGTATAAAATGTGTAAGGGAAATTCAATGGCCAATGCATTATGAAAAAAGATACACAATCAGTTGGAAAAGGAGGATAAAGATGAGTTGCAACTAATGTTGGTCCAAGAAAATATGCATGTGGAATTTAAATACTAAGGTAATGTTTCACTTTTCTTTTTCTCTTTGGTGGTTCTATATTTGGTAATGATTGTAAAGGATGTATAGGCATCTGTTGTTGAGTATTATACAATGATTTCAGAACTCAATAGTGGGGAGGTCATTGAGGGATGGATGCTGGATGGGAGTTCAATTTTGTGGTTTCAAGATCAGATGGGCATACCTAAGACTAGTCAGGAACCATATCTTCTTTCTTACCTCTATTCCACATGGGATGCCCATCTTGAAATATAGAATATTTATAAGGTGTTGAATTCTCAGTTTTTGTGGGTCATGTTGAAGGGAAATGTGGATGTGTTTGTTTCCAGATGCGTAACAATATTACAAGTTAATAAATAACATTTGTCACATAATCATTACCAATTTCGGTATGTAAATGGTATGAAATATATTTTTATTTTCTTATAGGTCTCCAAATATTGGTTTCGAAGCACGATTCCATATGGGGGATTTCAGATCCTCTAACATTGTTGACCCACTTCACCCCTTTTATTGAAATTCATTTGGTATAGGATATATCCAAAATCTATATAAGAGATGTGGTAAAGAGGAAAGTAATTCCAGTTTCAATCATATCAAATAGAGAATTGAAGTTCACATACTATTCATGGAAATCCTTATAGAAATCTTATAGGTATAACGCCCCGACCCTAATTACCTAGAGTCGGTGCATTATTACATAACATTGGCATGATCATGAGAAAGATCATGTATCGAAAGACCGATTAATTTAGTAGCTTTGGAAACACTAGATACAATCATAAAGTTTTACATTACATAAAAAAACATCTTGTCTTCGTATCCCCTCATACTATCCCTGCAGGTCATTCATAAATTACTTCTTCATAATCCTGAGAACAATAAAACATTGAAAGGGGTGAGCTCAGATGCTCAGTAAGGATAGCATTATAGCAGAATCTTTCATAGATAATCATAAACACTTAAGGCAATTTATAATTAAAACAAAGGCCTTTTAAACTTGAACTTCAGCATAATATAGCAAAGATAAAATAAAATAATGTCATTTACTTATTCACATGGATATTATACTAGTAGAACAATCACATGCAATATCAATAACCACTTTCATAATGATGGAATGCATAATGCCAGACTATCATAACCACATAGCCAAGGCCTCGTGCCAAGACTACAAATAAGATTTTGCCAAGGCCTTGTGCCAAGACACTAGTTTGTCTCATGAGACCTACCGATGCATCGAGGAGCTATAGCGGGCTCCACCCGTCACTTATTAAGTCCAATGCATTCCTCATATGAATAGGTTTAAGCATAAAATAAACATTCGTATTAAAATTAGCATACGAACTGTCAATACTTTAACCACAAACCATGAATGGTATAAAAATAGAACATCCACAGTCAAACATAACTCATTTGATACAATATGGAAGATTGTATTGTATCACATTAACCTCAATCATGAATAATGAAGGATGTTGACATAGATGAAAATAATCATCAAAACGTTTTGAGGGAAATATCCCCCTTTTCATGAAATCATTTAAAAGTCACAGTATTTGTCAAGAAGCCATTTAAAAATAGATTTTTGAATCAACGTGTCCCATAGCACTTTGAAACTTTTAAAAGGTGTTTTAATTTTTATACTTTAATGTCCATATAAATAAATCCTTAAAACCATTTTTTAAAACATGGACATTAATGAGCATGATTTAGAAGAATAAGTCTTTAAAACATTTTAAAATGGTATTTTGGTTAGAGATTCTAACCAAAAGAGAGACAGTTGAGTACAAATAATTGAGGTAATCAAAACATTGTAATATCATGAGAATAAATGGATTCATGATATACTATGTCAATGTACATTATATACACCACATAAAAGTGATTTGGTGTATATCAACAAAGAAGTCCCAATTGAATTTAAATTGAGATGAAATCTCTCATAAAGGTCGTATCCTTAGGTTAAGGATAAATCAATGAAATAATTATGTGTGAAAATATAAATACACTATATATGATTGAATATTCATTGTAAAACAATCAAAGGATATTCACACATAATCTTGTAGAAACAACACCAACGAATTGGATGTTTAACTCAACAAATGGTGAAAGAGTTAAAATTACTCTTATCAAATTCATATTAATGACTTGAGAATTATCAATGGAGTGATTATGTGTATCAAAAGTATATCCATAGGAAGGGGAGTGGAAATTATTACATAATCAAATGAATAGTGATTCCACACATAATCTTGGAGTAATATAATCAATGAAATATGCGTAAAGCCGAATGAGTGGAAATTGAAATCTCAAATTCCCTTATCGATTTGGTAACTTACGAAAAAAACAACCATAAAATAAGGATCATACCATGACTATGTAAATACCCATAAATTAAAGTATATTACACAATGAATACAATCATGGGCAGTACACATACACCACATGTAATAATTAAGTGGTGATACATGGAATTCTCACGAAATTAAGAGCGAGATAAGAAACTCCTTACCACGTTAATCAACTGAGTCATATGGCCAAAAGTTAATAACCACCAAATTATTTACAGAATAAAATGAATATAAAGATAATCATGATAATATATATCAAATGGCAGTACACAATACACCACTTTCAATAATTTAGTGGCGAACAATGGAAATCTCACGGAATTGAAAGTGAGATAAGAAAATCCCTTACTTTGTACTTTTTCCTTGGTCGACGGTAGGTTAACCTCCTGTATAATGGTGAAATAATTTTTATTTAATTATAAAATAATCATATGCATTAATATGATATCATATATGATCTTTTAACATTGATTTGTTAATAATATCTTAGAATTATCGTCATTTCGGGTGTTAACGGGTTCATTTTACTTTATATCCATTGTTATGTGAGCCATATTCGTTTTTAATGGGATGTATATTATTCATATCCAGCATGATATCAAGTACTTAGATACTATTTTTAAATCATAAAATTATAATTATACTTGAATGGATATGATGGAGAATGAATCTCATCGCGTTCGTGGAGACGGTAGTCCGTACGTACGCATGAACGCTACTTTCATTTAATTTTTCATTTTAAAAGAATTGAATCAAAATGATACATAGGTATATTATTATTCCAGTATAATATAATATTTTATATATTTTACTTATGTTCATTAACACCATTCTTTATACGTTCCATGTGTGGTATAAACGAGTCATATCATTTTAAGGGGGCGGTAGTCCGCACTTCCTCAAATGAAATTATCGTATGTATATACAACATGAAACGAATAATGATATGAAATAAAATGGAATTACAGAAGCTTATATATAAAATATGTATCATTAATATCACACATAATTACAGTGCCATCATAATGTCCACCGTGAGAGGCGGTAAGATGTATTTGAACAATCCTCGTTTCGTGAGGCGTTAGTTTACCATTCACAGAAACATTATGTTCATCATCCATTAGATGGAGGTGTGTGTATGTGTAGTTATAATCCTTCTTATAAAAACATCCTACTATATTGAGGATACTTTTTTTTGTTACAAAAGAAAGGATGTAAAAAGAGTTTGGTGGTTGGAGAAGCAAAATAAATGAAAATAATTTAAGAGAAATCGTTACCTTTAATTTAGGTAACTCACTTTGGTTGGAACCAAAGGACTTCTTGAAATGCTTCATGCCTAAGGGGAAGCTTCAAGGAGGAGGAGAGGGATTTTGGGAGATTATTTGGGCAGAGTTTGGACGATCCAAGTGGCTTTAGAGGTGTGAGGAATGAGTAGAAGTGGTCTCCTTTTATAAGGGAGAGGAGGGGCTCTTTAGGAAAGAGTGAAAGTATTACTTTATAATATAATTAAATTCGGTTTATAATGGTCCAAAAATAATTTAGGTAGAAGATAAGATGACTCGTATTATAAATAACATCAACCAATAAGAATTGGAAGGGTTTTAGATAATATTTTAATCATTATAATCTTATTTATTTAAGTGATTTATTAATGAGGTAAACATTATATCATTATTGTGTCATTAATAATTTAAATTATTTGATGTCTAAAAATTATAAATAAAATATCATTATGTAGGAAATCTTTTTATCTTTCTAATGAATATTTATAATCGAAAATCCAACATGTATAACCCTAGGTAAAAATTGTTCTTCTAAAAGATGTAAGCTTATGCCATTTTTATTTTTATTTTAACTTTATTAATATAATGTGTCCCTACCACATACAAGTGGCTCAAAAGGGTCCCCAAATCGACCCAAGGATGCCCATGGTCTGGTATGTGTCCACCAATAAGGTTAGGACACGTTTTAGGGTAATTTTGTATTATTATAATATTATTTTTTAACCCTTATTTACCGGATTTACCCTTAACCATGGTAAATAAAATATTTACCACAGTAATTATTCAAAATGTCTAAAAATAAAAGTTACCTATTTACACAATTTGGACATCCTGATTCCAAATATGGAATAAATTTTTCTAAATTCAAAACACAGAAGTGGCATAAATTAATTTAAAATTAATTCCCGCTGTCAAAACAAAAAGCGTGTTTTTAAGAGGTAATAACTATCAAAAGATTGACACTTGTTTATGTTCGGTTTAATTGTAAAATTATGTCCAATGACCAAAATTATATTAAATGCTAAAAATATATTCTAAATATACTTTAAAACCACTCAAATTCACAATTTATCACTATTAATTATTTTGATTAAAAAAGTTGTTTTTAATTAAAATTTAGTAATTTTCACTATTCATCAAAATATGAAAGTTATCCGAAAAGTACCAAAATTTCACCTTAGGCTAAATTCGATATTCCAAATCCAAAAATGAATTCGATTTTAAAATATAAAATATATATAATTTCAATTTTTAGGTATTACTATTCATAACGGCTAGTTTGATTGGTTGTGGCGTGTGTTAAAACTCAAGGTTGCGTACAACACACGCTACGATTTTATTCAAAGGAAAGCATACCGTAGAAGCTTGGGATGTTTCATTTTAAATTTTTTTCTGATGTCCTAATTTATTCAGATAGTTTAAAATATTTTATTTTAAAAGGTTTCACTATTAAAAGTTTATAAAAGTGAAATACTGAAAATGAATCTGTTCTTGCATTATGACTAAGAAACTCATAATAGGGATTCTAAAATTATAAGGATTATATAAAGTTCAAAATGTAGTTAATACTATTCATGACCTCTTTTAATGGAATTTTTTTGTACGTCATGGTGTTATTGAACTTGGTGTTGCGTGTAGTGCAAGTTATTGAATTATTTTTAAGAAATAACACACTATGAAATCCTGGGGTGTTACATTCTCCCCTCCTTCAATAAATTGCGTCCTCGCAATTTGAAATTGTTCTTCGAAAATAAAAGGTTGAAAGTAGAAAATATATTTGTGGGAAAACCCACATCGGAAATTGGGTTACTAAAATTTAGTCTTAATATAAGGAAAAGAGAAATGAAAGGGTCACCACCAAATTATGATCTCGATTAGGAGAACATTGGTGGCAATTAGAGACATATAATTGGAGGAAAAACGTAAATATTTATAGGTAGTGATTGAGGTCATCAATAACAAACAAGTATAAAATTGAAGTCCTTAAACTCATCAATCTATGATGATTTGAAATACCATCGGTCCAAGAAAACATAGGGTATTGGGATAACAGATTTTTGACGATTCAAAATATCTTAGTTGAAATCCCACATCGAAAAATGAATTAATGAGGCCTCTATTTAAAATAAAGAGTGGAAAGTATGAAGATTACCGAAAATAACACATACTATGGTTCCATGTAGGAAAATATGGATATGGAAGAGAAATCTAACCATCAATTATCTGATGGAGAGTGGTAGATAACATGGCTATGAAAAGGCCAACAACCCCAAAGCCATAAATTAGTGATGCTTTAATGTACCATCTAGGACAACATTTTTTTTAAAGTTACATTACATAAGGAAGAGGAATTCATTTATGATATTGACTAAGAACATTATGAGATATACTTAAATTTTAGGTAGATTTTCATTCTTTAATAAATTTCCACCACTAACTCAATTTTTTTTAAACGATGAGTATTCAAGAAGACTTGGTCACACTGGAAGAACTAGAATAAACTTCTATAGAATCACATGGTCCATGTAGGATAAATCATATATTTACATTGTCTTTGAAGATTAATCAAAACAAAAATGGTTAGTGAATGATCTAATGATCCCCCAAAAGGATATTCCTTGAGATAAATATGCACTAATCTTAATTTCTAAAATTAAACCAACAATACCCCAAAGTTAAATAAATACCATTCAATAATCAATTGTCCTTAAAATCCTTCAATATAATTCAAACTAATATTGAAACCCAAAACATAGAATAATTTGATTATGTAGTCTCCCATGTTATATTGTATCTCCAAATGACATCAAATACTCTTAAAGTCACATACTTAAAAGTAATTAACATCATCAAATATTCTCAGTTATAGGTTAATAATTTCCATAAATAACCCAAATCACTATAAATCCACAATAAAAACGTAGATAAAAAATATACCATTACTCTACTAATGAAACCCCATTGTATTCTATTTTCCTTGGGCATATAGTGTTCCCAAGAAAGCGAACATCTTCCAAAATAACCTTTATCACTTAATCACCAAATCATTTTCCTATACCAAGGGTATTCATTTGATAAGACATAAGAACCCAAATCAACTTATTATTGATCAATAAAATCACTTAACAAAAAAAATAGTCACACTAACCAGGGACTTCACGTAGTCCAGTGGTAGGCGATAAATCCCAATCGCACTTTGGTTGTGGGTTCGATTCCCATAGCTTTGTCCGACGTGACGGGTTGTCACACGGTCTACGTGTTGTCCTTTTTAAAAAACTATATTTTATAATATTACCAAAATGAGATAAATTCCTCAAAATACCATAACATAATTTAACCACAAATCTT
Organism: Viscum album; assembly: GCA_963277665.1. Taxonomy (NCBI): domain Eukaryota; kingdom Viridiplantae; phylum Streptophyta; class Magnoliopsida; order Santalales; family Viscaceae; genus Viscum; species Viscum album. The sequence continues at coordinate 1,840,123,172 of OY728161.1, forward strand.
ATCTCATACCTTGAATTTTCATCCCAAATTATAATAACATATAATTTCCTCCAACCCAATGATCATATAAGACCAAATGGTTATTTATAACTATATCCGGAACAGAAAAGATAATTCTTCCTCAAATATCATTTTCACATAATAAATTGCAGGTTTACACATACAAGAGAAAATTATTCCAAAGTAATCCCATCAATAAAGAGCACTAACACTTTTAAACATTTCACCATTCATTTATTTCCACATATGTTCTTCATCATATGTTCCTCGGGTTCCCACAATGCCTCTTCCATCTTATGATTTCTCCATAGATATTTTACCAGATGATTCATCCGGTTTCTCAACACATGATCTTTGGTATGAAGAATTCTGATAGGCTCTCCACAATAAGATAGATCGGGTTCCAGTTATAATTCTTCATAGGGGAGTACATGCGTTGGGTCAGGCATGTATTTTGTCACTAGAGATATGTGGATCACAACATGAACTCTGGAGGAACTAGGCGGATTTTCCTTTTGGTAGGATGCGTTCATATGTCACAATGGTACCTCAGGAAGTTTTCCAAATCATTTACTTCCTTTAACCAGAAACTCCTCATCCATTTTGGATTATATCGATGGAATCATCGATGCATCATAAAAAAATAGGTATTTCTTATATATAATTTACAGACATCATCTTTAACATGTTTTTTTAGAAAAATTCTCACTGATTCATCTTCAAATATTTCAAAATCAGGTTTTGGTAAATCAGTTTTCGTATATCCCAAAAGACATAAATATATAATTTGATACATATAGGCTGCTCGAAGGTCTCCCTCTTCTGCAGCATCTAGAAAATCATTTAGTGCATCGTAATTTTGAGATAAAGTGAATAATTTGAAAAGACCCTGATTGTACTTCCCAAGCTTAGCGTGGTAAGAAAGTTGAGAGCGCAACATTATCCCATAGTCGGTACTTGATCCTTGAAATAATCGGGCAATGCTAGAGGTATTGGATGTCTCATAAAGTTGTTTGCATGTAACTTGGACATTTGAAAAAGTTTCAACATCGTCTGTGCATGACTTCTGGATAATAATTGTAAGTAGTTCTTCAGGAAGAGAGAGAAGAGTTGTTCGTGATCTTGCTCCCTCCATGTTTCAACTAACAAAAGAAAATACAATTAGGGTTTTTGAATACTTATCTAATAATAATGTAAAAAAAATATACATAATAGGATAATCTTGTAATTGAACAATATATCCTAACTTGGGGTACCCTATGTTAAAATATAGGTTATCCACTATCTATTTGCCGACATATATTCTTAGGGGCATTTTTTTTATTCCCTTAATAATGGTTTATACTAATCTTGTGAATTTACCAAAGCATATCCCCCGGGAGTGTCGTAACCAAGAGTGCAGCAAGGCCCGTTGTCGTGCACCAGTTCCCGTTCGAGTCTAGCTCAAAGCGGTGTTTTTGGGTTTTACCCCTAGGTACATCTGTGCCAGAGCCACCTCTACCTGCTCGTATCCAGACAGGGATGTATTTCTTGGAAAATTCACAAAATCATTACAATACCAAAATTCTAGGAAGTTCTTCTATACTAATCCTCAAAGATCATCTTAGGTCTATGTGGTCTAATCAGAGTTTATCTAAATCTAGCTTCCAAGGTTTGTACTAAACTTCCTCTGATACCAACTATAACGCCCCGACCCTAATTACCTAGAGTTGGTGAATTATTACATAACATTGGCATGATCACGAGAAAGATCAAGTCTCGAAAGATCGATTAGTTTTGTAGCTTTGGAAACACTAGATACAATCATAAAGTTTTACATTACATAAAAAAAACATCTTGTCTTCGTATCCCCTCATACTATCCCTGCAGGTCATTCATAAATTACTTCTTCATAATCCTGGGAACAATAAAACATTGAAAGGGGTGAGCTCAGATGCTCAGTAAGGATAGCATTATAGCAGAAGCTTTCATAGATAATCATAAACACTTAAGGCAATTTATAATTAAAACAAAAGCCTTTTAAACTTGAACTTCAGCATAATATAGCAAAGATAAAATGAAATAATTCCATTTACTTATTCACATGGATATTCTACTAGTCGAACAATCACATGCAATATCAATAACCACTTTAATAATGATGGAATTCATAATGCCAGACTATCATTACCACATAGCCAAGGCCTCGTGCCAAGACTACAAATAAGATTTTGCCAAGGCCTTGTGCCAAGACACTAGTTTGTCTCATGAGACCTACCGATGCATCGAGGAGCTATAGTGGGCTCCACCCGTCACTTATTAATTCCAATGCATTCCTCATATGAATAGGTTTAAGAATAAAATAAACATTCGTATTAAAACTAGCATACGAAATGTCAATACTTTAACCACAAACCATGAATGGTATAAAAATAGAACATCCACAGTCAAACATAACTCATTTGATACAATATGGAAGATTGTATTGCATCACATTAACCTCAATCATGAATAATGAAGTATGTTGACATAGATGAAAATAATCATCAAAACCTTTTGAGGGAAATATCCCCCTTTTCTTGAAATCATTTAAAAGTCACACTATTTGTCAAGAAGCCATTTAAAAATAGATTTTTGAATCAAAGTGTCCCATACCACTTTGAAACTTTTAAAAGGAGTTTTAATTTTAAAACTTTAATGTCCATATAAATAAAACCTTAAAACCATTTTTTAAAACATGGACATTAATGAGCAAGATTTAGAAGAATAAGTCTTTAAAACATTTTAAAATGGTATTTTGGTTAGAGATTCTAACCAAAAGAGAGACACTTGAGTACAAATAATTGAGGTAATCAAAACTTTGTAATATCATGAGAATAAAGGGATTCATGATATACTATGTCAAAGTACATTATATACACCACATAAAAGTGATTTGGTGTATATCAACAAAGAAGTCCCAGTTGAATGTAAATTGAGATGAAATCTATCATAAAGGTCGTATCCTTAGGTTAAGGATAAATCAATGACATAATTATGTGTGAAAATAAAAATACACTATATATGATTGAATATTCAGTGTAAAACAATCAAAGGATATTCACACATAATCTTGTAGAAACAACACCAATGAATTGGATGTTTAACTCAACAAATGGTGAAAGAGTTAAAATTACTCTCATCAAATTCATATTAATGACTTGAGAATTATCAATGGAGTGATTATGTGTATCAAAAGTATATCCATAGGAAGGGGAGTGGAAATTATGACATAATCAAATGAATAGTGATTCCACACATAATCTTGGAGTAATATAATCAATGAAATATGCGTAAAGCCGAATGAGTGGAAATTGAAATCTCAAATTCCCTTATCGATTTGGTAACTTACGAAACAAACAACCATGAAATAAGGATCGTACCATGACTATGTAAATACACATAAATTAAAGTATATTACACAATGAATACAATCATGGGCAGTACACATACACCACATGTAATAATTAAGTGGTGAACAATGGAATTCTCACGAAATTAAGAGCGAGATAAGAAACTCCTTACCACGTTAATCAACTGAGTCGTATGGCCAAAAGTTAATAACCACCAAATTATTTACAGAATAAAATGAATATAAAGATAATCATGATAATATATATCAAATGTCAGTACACAATACACCACTTTCAATAATTTAGTGGCGAACAATGGAAATCTCACGGAATTGAAAGTGAGATAAGAAAATCCCTTACTTTGTACTTTTTACTTGGTCGACGGTAGGTTAAACTCTTTTATAATGGTGAAATAATTGTTATTTAATTATACAAGAATCATATGCATTAATATGATATCATATATGATCTTTTAACATTTATTTGTTAATAATATCTTAGAATTATCGTCATTTCGGGTGTTAACGGGTTCATTTTACTTTATATCCTTTGTTATGTGAGCCATATTCGTTATTAATGGGATGTATATTATTCATATCCAGCATGATATCAAGTACTTAGATAATATTTTTAAATCATCAAATTATAATTATACTTTAATGGATATGATGGAGAATGAATCTCATCACGTTCGTGGAGACGGTAGTCCGTACATACGCACGAACGCTACTTCCATTTAATGTTTCATTTTAAAAGAATTGAATCCAAATGATACATAGGTATATTATTATTCCGGTATAATATAATATTTTATATATGTTACTTATGTTCATTAACACCATTCTTTATACGTTCCATGTGTGGTATGAACGAGTCATATCATTTTAAGGGGGCGGTAGTCCGCACTTCCTCAAATGAAATTATCGTATATATATACAACATGAAACGAATAATGGTATGAAATAAAATGGAATTACAGAAGATTATATATAAAATATGTATCATTAATATCACACTTAATTACAGTTCCATCATAATGGCCACCATGAGAGGCGGTAAGATGTATTTGAACAATCATCGTTTCGTGAGGCGTTAGTTTGCCATTCACAGAAACATTATGTTCATCATCCATTAGATGGAGGTGTGTGTATGTGTAGTTCGAATCCTTATTATAAAAATATCCTAGTATATTGAGGATACTTTTTTTTGTTACAAAAGAAAGGAAGTAAAAAGAGTTTGGGGGTTGGAGAAGCAAAATAAATGAAAATAATTTCAGAGAAATCATTACCTTTAATTTAGGTAACTCACTTTGGTTGGAACCAAAGGACTTCTTGAAATGATTTCTGCCTAAGGGAAAGCTTCAAGGAGGAGGAGAGGGATTTGGGGAGCTTATTTAGGAAGAGTTTGGACGATCCAAGTGGCTTTAGAGGTGTTAGGAATGAGTAGAAGTGGTCTCCTTTTATAAGAGAGAGGAGGGGCTCTTTAGGAAAGAGTGAAAGTATTACTTTATAATATAATTTAATTCGGTTTATAATGGTCCAAAAATTATTGAGGTAGAAGATAAGATGACTCATGTTCTAAATAATATCAACCAATAAGAATTGGACAGGTTTTAGATAATATTTTAATCATTATAATCTTATTTATTTAAATGATTTATTAATGAGGTAAACATTGCATCATTATTGTGTCACTAATAATTTAAATTATATGATGTTTAAAAATTATAAATAAAATATCATTATGTAGGAAATCGTTTTAGATTTCTAATGAATATTTATAATCGAAAATCCAACATGTATAACCCTATGCAAAAATTGTTCTTCTAAAAGATGTAAGCTTATGCCATTTTTATTTGTATTTTAACTTTATTAATATAATGTGTCCCTACCACATACAAGTGGCTCCAAAGGGTCCCCAAATAGACCCAAGGATGACCATGGTCTGGTATGTGTCCACCAATAAGGTTAGGACACGTTTTAGGGTAATTTTGTATTATTATAATATTATTTTTAACCATTATTTACTGGATTTACCCTTAACCATGGTAAATAAAATATTTACCACAGTAATTATTCAAAATGTCTAAAAATAAAAGTTACCTATTTACACAATTTGGACATCTTGATTACAAATATGGAATCCATTTTTCTAAATTCAAAACACAGAAGTGGCAGAAATTAATTTAAAATTAATTCCCGCTGTCAAAACAAAAAGCGTGTTTTTAAGAGGTAATAACTATCAAAAGATTGACACTTGTTTATGTTCGGTTTAATTGTAAAATTATGTCCAATGACCAACATTATATTAAATGGTAAAAATATATTCTAAATATACTTTAAAACCACTCAAATTAACAATTTATCAATATTAATTATTTTGATTAAAAAAGTTGTTTTTAATTAAAATATAGTAATTTTCACTATTCATCAAAATATGAATGTTATCCGAAAAGTACCAAAATTTCACCTTAGGCTAAATTTGATATTCAGAATCCAAAAATGAAGTCCATTTTAAAATATAAAATATATATAATTTCAAAATTTAGGTATTACTATTCATAACGGCTAGTTTGATTGGTTGTGGCGTGTGTTAAAACTCAAAGTTGCGTACAACACACGCTACTATTTTATTCAAAGGAAAGCGTACCGTGGAAGCTTGGGATGTTTCATTTTAAATTTTTTTTTGATGTACCAATTTATTCAGATAGTTTAAAATATTTTATTTAAAAAGGTTTCAGTATTAAAAGTTGATAAAAGTGCAATACTGAAAATGAATCTGTTCTTGCATTATGACTAAGAAACTCATAATTGGGATTCTAAAATTATAAGGATTATATAAAGTTCAAAATGTAGTTAATACTATTCATGACCTCTTTTAATGGAATTTTTTTGTACGTCATGGTGTGATTGAACTCGGTGTTGCGTGTAGTGCAAGTTATTGAATTATTTTTAAGAAATAACACACTATGAAATCCTGGGGTGTTACAATAGGAATCTGTTGACTATGAGTAAGGTGTGTAATCCCTGTTTGTGAATCCAATCTAAACAGACTATACGAACATTGGAGGACATTTTTTGGGTTTCTATAATGAATTTTGGTGTCTCAAAAGAATATAACATGCCATTAGTGCAGTTATGGAATAACAACATCTACCAGGCCTCAATATATTACTCTGTTTAATGATTTTTTTTAGATTTATTTTAGTTCTCCTGTTTTTTTTAGTGGAAACAAGGGATACATCACTAGTTTGGCCGAGCCTAATCAAAGAGTCAAGGGATAAGATTTATATTTTTTAGAAATATATGGAAACCATGTAGATTCATCTTAAATTGTATAAATATCAACATTTGTGGCCATCCTCATTTGCGGTGACTGAACATTATTTCAAGAAGATAGATCCGAGGCATATATATTTTTATTTATGGAAGCAAGGAATGTCATCCCCTTGATAGATATTCTTATTTGAAATACTGGAATTGATTACAGAGGTGGTATATTAGCTAGATTTTCACCACAATTCAGTGCAGTGAATATTGTGTTCCACATATCACAGTTGAAAATGTATCATCTTTATCCTAAGAATGTGATCATATGGGATCACGTTGACCTAAGGACTGATGCCTGATTGGTATATATCTAGGTGTAGATTTTAGACAAGAATCATAATGTCGCGTGCGTTAAAATCATCATCCTAGAATGAATTTTTTAGGAATATGGTCGGTCTTAGGATGATACATGGGATCTCGAGAGGGAGATGAAATATTAATAGATGAATATCTCATAGTGAAATAGTGGTTCTCTACTTTCCATAGATGGAATGACTAATGGTGGGGAGATTTAATCACCCACTATTTCATGTATATAACCATTTCATTATGATATTTACATATATAATGTATGTGGGTGATGTTTGGGGGCTGGGGGTTTGAGTACTTTTTGAGAGATTTCTGTTTCTTTTACAGGTGTACAGGGTGTGCAAGGATTTTAGAAAATGTGAAACACAAGCAAGAAACCATGAATATTCAGATAGGGGGAAAGGGAACGCACATGGATTGTACATAGGTTTTCGAAACCATGAAGTGGCATAGGTGAAACCATGCCATATTATGCATTTTTTAGAAAATAAGATTTGTAATTGTTGGCACAGAGTTTGTAAATAACACGAGATTGAATTGAATAGGGAATCAATAAAGTAGTTATTAAGAGAGAGTTAGTGCACATTTTTCCTAACCATGTGTCATAACCATGCATGGAATGAAACTACCTCTTTAAAAGTGGAAATCATTCGATTATCCCTTTAAATCACTCATTTCATCTCGTATACAGCACTAACTTATTATTTTTCATTCCCAACGGTCATGGGTGGTTCTCGTATTAATCTGGAAGAGATATGAATAATTTAATATGGGATTTGAAGTTGTATTCTCCTGGTAATTCATCAGTCATGATGTTTTAAATTTTTACAAATCCCGCATTCATGGTTTCATAGATCTACAGTCATTTTGGGATGTTCTATGGTTGTGGATTCCAAATATGATTATGTGTGTTATTTTTTTTTATTAGGAATGAAATCTAATGTGAGTATTTCAATATTTGAACAGGTTTTTTGAATGTTATTCTTGTTGTTTGTTGTTTTATCCATAACTATCGAGGTTGATGGATTCTCTCTAGACTACATTATTTTATAAAATGAAGGATTAATTTCAAATTGATTGCATTGATTGATTTTGATTGTTTATTTTCATTGAAATAATTATTGAAACTCTCTTGATTGATGGTTTCTGGAAATTGGGATATTTGTATGCAATTAGTTAGTGTTATTGATAACATGATTTTAAAATGATGATTTTAAAATAATTTTAAATTTTTCTACAAGGAAAAAATGTTTTTGGATAAAAATTATTATTATTTATTTAAGGTGTAAACACACCTGGATTTGGCATGAGTTAGCATGCTAGTTTGGTGTTAGATCATATGAGTTGGGATGGATAAGGGAGTGTAAACCCCATCAAAACACAGTCAAAGTTATTGTCATGAAGTACCCCCCATCAAGGCGGTCCACTAAGTGATGAATTAGTTGATGGATAAATAACCAATCATGAGTACAGGGAGGAACATAGGGAATATTCATGATTGTATGAATGTTTGTGTGGGAAGAAATAGGTTATTCAAAAATAAAATGTTAAATGATTTAAATAATTGTTACATTTCTTTCCTTGTAAAACTATTTAGAATGGGATGTGTTTATATTTGGATGTTAAATTTTTATAATGTATATTTTTTAAATTGATTACAAAAATGTTCCTAACAAGTTATATCCTAGAAACATGATTTGGTATGTCATTGGGGGGAACATACTTTGTATTAGTACTCACCCCTTCTTTGGAACATTATTTCTTTTTCAGATATCATCTATTAAGATACTGGAAAAGGTAATATATCACAAATACCTAGTTCTACATCACTATACATGGATAGTTTGGTGGATTTGGATCTGGAAACACATTGGGACATAACTTTATATAGTATTCATTGTGTTTTGATAGTATTTCCTTATACTGTTTACATGAAGTTAGTTTATCTTCTTTTGTGGTACTCTTTAGGGGGAATTGATATAAATAAATGTTTTGAGCTTTATTACATTATTATCATGTTCATGTACTGTATTAGTTTTTTATGGAATTTTTTTTGGTTGTGTATCCATAACAGGATAATCAAACCCAAATTTAGAATGTATCCCTCAACATTTATTTCCATACTTTAGTGTGTTGGGGTGATCTCTTAAGGCCTAGTAGTGTCTCACTTCCAGATCTAGTCAATGAGAAGCGGTAAGAGATTACAAACCACATTTATTAATGTGACAAAAATAAATAAAATGAAATAACTTATCAAGAAAATCACATTCTCTAAGAGAAAACTCACTTGGATGTCCTCTTAAATACCCAAGATATGGTTTTTTGGGAGGGCCAAACATCTAGATTGTAAAAAAGGACGCTGCATAGATAATTGGGTCTAGTTTGGTTGAACCAAAGGGTCTTGGGTGGTTTTAATAAGAGAAGGGTGGTATTGGAAATTTATCAGTGGGGAAATGACCCCACATAGAAATTTCATTGAAATTTTAAAAAATACTCATAATTAATAATTTTTTACCAATAAAAAACATTCAAATGACCATTGTCATCATCTAATATAAAACTATTTGGATCATATAACATATTATACTCATGATATTCTCAACAGATATTCATAACACACAATACTCTAATATGCTCCTCTATTCGGGACAGCTCAATGTAACACATTATGGTAATATTTTATATTAACTATACTAATAACAAATGAAAGAAGCACTATTTAATTAAAAATTAGGAAAATATTTTCATTATAAATCCATTATAAAAATTATAACCATTTAATGTAGTATTTAAAATATATATTCCATTTAATTCATCTTTTCCTCATAATTTTAATGTGCTAATGGTTTCTTCTGATGACTATCAACAATATAGTGTGGAGCTACACAACTGATCGTCATATAACCCCGATCCATGGTAAATCAAATGAGATGGTGTTATTGATGGATTTTTTTATCATTATTTAGACATAGGTATCTTGGCCAAAAAAATGGCTCCACTGTCTTCCCTAATATTTATTTTATTTATACTATTGTAAAATATTAATTTTATTATCTATTAAGAAGTATGTAAATATACATACATGTAATTAATTTAATTATTTAATGGGTAAAATAATTTCAAAATGATTTTTTATCAAAAATAGGGATTCATAATGGATGGAATATTTCGTTAAATAGTATATTCCTTGTATGTGCATAACTACACGACTTATAGTGAGAAAGTGAGAGATTTCATCAAACAAAAGGGCCACTGGTATAGCCTACCTACATGGGTTCATGTTTTTGTAGAAGAGGTAGGGACATAAAACATATCAGTATGTGATCTGGTGTGCATGTTATATGGAATAACCCAACACATTTAGGCACTACGAATGAGGGTTTGGACGATTGATGGAATAATAAATGGATGATTTTAAGAGACACGTGAGCTTATTATAAATCATCACCCCCCAAATTTTATTAAATATGTATCTAAAATTGAACTCTATATTTAAAAATATTAGAAATTACATACTGTTGAGTTAGTATACATTTATTCTAATTTAGATATGTGTTTTACATTCATTCCAATAATGGAACCCCAAAAATTCTATTGACATTGATGTGATGATACATCATTCCTAGTGACATTCAAGGGAAAAAATTATTATTTGATAGTTAATTCCATCATGTAATTATTTTTAAATCATGTGGAGCCCGTTATAAATATACCACCGCTTTTTTAGGACCCCTATATGGTTGTATATAAATGAATATAGAATTGTAGGAATTGATTAATATTACAAGATATTTTTGTTTTATTACTAAATGATGGTAATGAGAAGGGTGAATAAGATATTTCAAAATAAGGATTGGTCCCTCCATGTAGTGTCTGGATTTGGCATGGGGTGATATATTTTGGTATGAGGATTATTATTCCACTAGTGATACCTTTCTTCAGAGACACATAGAAACAGATACATGGATTCCATTATTGGATAATGTATTTGTTTGCGCAATAGGGGGATGATGAATATTAATGTAATATACATTATATAAAATGATGTGATATATGGGTACTTCATACTATGGATCCATGGTTTTTATCTATGTATGTTTATTAGGTATAAAAATAATTTTGGAAAAGGTTCCACCCCACATTGCATCCCAGATTTAAAGGACTACATATGTAATGAAAGGTAAAATATTGAGACTTGTTATATATATTAAAATATATATAGTCTTATAAAGTATCATGTATCTTTTTATATAAATAATTGTATGATATATATTTCAAAAGATAGATAACCCCACATGGGTTTATTTTAATTTTATGTGGTGTATAATTTGAGATTAATTTTATAAAGATAATGTTGAATATAAGAAAGAGATATATATTTTATTAGTAGGAGGTATCCATAAAAATAATATATAATTATGGACGAGTTCGATTCATCACTAGTTGGACTATATAATCTTGTATGATTAATTCAAAATTTGGATTTCTCTATAGTTTATTGTTGTTTCTTCACAGGGTTTTTTGTTTTTTTCTCTGCATAATGACATCCTAGAGAGGGAATGTTTCTATTTACATTCATGTATCACTAGAATATGGTATATATTATGGTGATTTTTTTCCATTTTTAGTTCATAATTTGTATTTATTTTTTCTTATAAATCATATACCTCCTATATAATTCATGAACAATAAATGTTTTAGAGTATATTATAATAATTTAATTACTATACAATTATTATGTTATTGCAGTATTTGTAGTGTCACAACCCGTTCCCTAGGGCATGTGTCGTGACTACCCAATCCCCGCCTTCCATAGGCCTGGGGCTGGAGACTATCACTGAAAGGAATATCCCCTAAAACTGGGAATGCATTGCCTTTATATTCTATAAACAAACTAAACCAAGCACATAGTGTGATATGAACACAAGTAAACTATATAGAAAAAAGAGTGTTGAATGTAAGAGGGGCCGGAATACTAGACCAACAGTAAAGGTACATGTACAAATATAATAAAATAAAACTGAATGAAGAGAAAGATGGCTACTGGGACGTCCTCCGAGGTTCCTACCTAAAGGGTAGGTATAGATCTCCTCCTCAGCACTCCACATCCGCATGTATCCTCTGCGTACTGACACGCCGTATATCCCACCTCTAGCACCATCCAGTCCTAGTACCCTCAGCCTCGATCAATGTTGTCTATCACTGACATCAAACACAACAAAGTGCAGGCATAACCAGTGTAGGGGTCAGTATAACGATACATAGTATGGACCTTGATACCCTCAAGGTCTAAAAAAATCCACAAAGGAGAAAACACAATGCATGAAATCAACTGAAAACCCGACTTAGGTATACACCCATAAATATACCTATGTTATCTAGTATACCCATCTCAATTATTATGAAACACAGGGTCCAACCCAAAGTCCCAAAGCTTAACTATTCAACAAAGGAAGGAATACCTCAAAGGTAAGTACCACATAGCTGACCCACACAAAATAATACCACCAATGCATTACGATAAGGGAAAGTACCCCATAGGTACGAATGCAACTCGCAACAGATTTTATTCTTAGTACAATAGTAGAGATTATTAGATGTAACTACTGGATCATCTTACTCTGTTCAGAGGTAGACCCACGAAGGATCCAAAATTACAGACCCACAAAAGATCTTGGTACACCGTCAGACCCACATAGGATCCTAGTACACCATCAGAGCCACATAGGATCTTCGTACATCGTCAGACCCACACATGATCCTAGTACTCTGTCAAACCGACAAAGGATCCAAGTACATCATCAGACCCACATAATATCTGAGTACTCCGTCAGACCAACACAAGAACGGAGTACATCGTCATACCCACACAGGATCCCAGTAATCCGTTAGACCCACATAGGATCCTCATACATCATCAGACCCACACAAGATTCTAGGCCTCCGTTAGACCCACACATGATCTTAGTACATCATAAGACCCACACAGGATCCTAGTACTCCGTCAGACCCACACAGGATCCATGTACATCATCAGACCCACCCAAGATCCTAGTATATCATCACAGCCAGCTACAGGGTACCCGCACTAAGCATGATCGTCTCCAAGAGAGTCTGATACTCAAGCTACTGGTCAATACTCCAACTGCCATGAAGTCCCAAAAAAAATTATCCCAAAGGACTACCATGTCAAAGGGGTCTCAACGCAATAGACAGTGAGTCAATCAGGCACCTGGTCTGTATGTTGTTATCCTTTTAGTCCCGAGGGCCTGGTGGGATTCATGATTGATCAAACCTAACCATACCCCAACTCCATCCAATCCTTGTGTGAGGTATATCAAAAGGACAGTCTCGCTACAAGGTTTTTGGAACCGTAGACAGTTCTTCAATTGGATGCCCAATGCTCGAGATATGGCTGGAAGAATGTACAAGGTTGAATCTGGTCCGGGTTTGGTCCGACTTGGCTAGACCGACCTGACCCGTCCCGGCCTGACCATCTAGGTCCAGCCCGGCCCATGTTGGGCAGTCCGAAACATACTGGGTGGCCTACAGTCCATGATGTATGGGGTGTCGTGGGGCGGCCTTGGTAGGCTGGTCCACTGTGGTTGGCCGGAGGGCGAGCCATTCTCTCTATGCGGTGCCGTCGCGCACCGCGCCTTCGCTGGCGGCTGGCTCGGTTGGTCGTCCAACTTTCATCGTCTGAGAACAAACCTCGTCCCTTCTTTTCCATGTAGCATGGATGTGTGCCACCATCCATGACGTGCGGCCAACCGTTTCTCTAGTGTCCCACTGGTGCCAATCGTCGGGACGGGTCACTACCTCCTCCATCGCAAAGAGCACAAAAAAAAGTACAAAAATATTTGCGTAGTGGCCATGACATGTTAGTATGGACCGCACCCCCCCCCCCCCCACATTAGAATGGTATTACGCAGCCGAAATAACTCTTAAATCACAAATAATTGTCATGAATGTGTAAGGGGAAAATTTAAAATATTGAACCCTACCTCGGAGGTTTATTGATGTCGATGAGGAGGGAAGGATAGACATTGGTTTGTCGATCTGTCGTGAGATGAAAAACGGTGAAGGTGAAGAGGGTGACAACGATTGTCACCTCCGAAACATGATCTGAAGTCGGGCTTGTGTGTCGTCCCCTTTCTTGGCTCTGAATAATGTTCTTTTATGGAGGTGGAATTCTTTGTTTGGAGGAGAAGTTGTTCGTTGATGAGAAAGGGTGTGTTGTTCGTTGGAGAATATCATCCACAAATTCACACCTTCTCCATTGTAAACCAATCCTCTCATAGAAATGAGGTGCCAATATAATTCGAATTAAAGTCTACCAATTTAATTGTTGGAACAATTAATTGATGGGACAATTAATTGTACCATGATGGCATAATTAATTGGATCAATTTAATTGGAGGAATGAATTGATGGGGAGTTGAGAGGTTTTACCCTCATTAAGAGGGTTTCTGGGGTCCCCTCCATTAAATAAAAAATGGGGGTTTTAGTTCAGGTGGTCCCCACATTGACAACATTCACATGGGAGGTTTCAACAAATAATAAAATAGAAGTTTATTTTATTTTATTTCTTTATTTCCACAAAAAAGTGAATTTTTTCTTTCACCCTCGACCTACTACGGTCGAGGTAATGGTCTCTTTAAGTGAATATCAGTGCATTGAGTCCAACCTCATCCTCATATTTCAATTCCAAGAACCGGTTCAAAAGTTTAAAAAACCCGCTCACACATTTATTGAGAAGACGTGAAAAAAAGATCAAAAATTAATTCCGGGAAAACCAGGACTCAGAATCATGTGACGTCAATTTTCGCGGACTCGTGAAATTCCCAAATAATTTAAAAAAATTACATGTAATTTCTGTGTCTTTAAATTCTCCCCACCTGAGGGCTTTATGACCCTGTACGTTACAACACAAACTAAGGAATCATTTGGGGGGTAATAAGCACGTATCTGAGCCTCCAGCTCCCATGATCTCTCCTGGAGGTTCCTATGCTTCTATTGAATTCACACCAGAGGTATCAACCACCCACAAAGGACCTACTCCTGTTGATCCTCAATCTCTACTGTAACCTTTGTAATGGTTTCCCCATCATTGACGTTCAGCTCACCGTGGTAGATGATATGAGAAGGGTCGTGTATGTATCTCCTCAGCTGGGATATGTGGAAGACGTCGTTCACCCGGTGCAACTGATGGTGAAGTGATAGGTGGTAAGCCTCCTCCCCAACTCTTCTAAGGACCTAAAAGTGTCCAATATTCCTCAGAGATAACTTTCCACCCCAGCCCAAATTCCGTAAACCTTGTCAAGGTGAGACCCTTAGAAAGATGTGGTCACCATCGTCAAATTCCATAGGTTTCTGTCTCCTGTCGGCATTAGACTTATGCCTAATATGTGCAGTCTTCATCCACTCTAAGATGATCTACAACTTCTCTTTGGAAACCCGTACCATCTCTATTTCCATGAGTGTTGACTCCCCTTGGTTATTACAGCACAAAGGCAATGGTAAAGGTCTCCCATACAATGCCTCAAATGGTGCCATCCCAATGGTGGAGTGATAGCAGTTGGTGTACGCAAACTCGTCAAAGGAAACTAATCCTCCCAGCGATGACCAAATTCAAGGACACAAGCACACATCATATCCTCAAGGGTCTGAATGGTCCGCTCAGTCTGGCCATTTGTCTGCGGATCGAATGTGGTGCTCAAACAAAGCTATATCCCAAAAGCCTCCAGCAACCCCTTACATAGCCAGAAAGTAAAATGTGAATCATTATCTGAGACAATCATCGAGGGTACTCTTTGGAGCCACACAATATATTGAAAATATAGTTGTCCAAAACTCCCTCCTGAACCCTGATCTCGGATTGGTAGGATGTGGGCTGACTTGGTGAGTCGGTCGACGATCATCCAGATAGAATATTGACCCCAGAATTTATGTGGATGTCTCATCACAAAGCCCATGGATATCCCATCCCTCATCCATTATGGGACCTATGAAGGCTGAACTATGCCTTTTGGTACCATAATCTCCGCCTTCACATGATGCCATGTGACGCACTAAGAGACAAACTCTGCTACTGCTCTCTTCATTCCCGGCCACTAGTGCTGTCGTCAGAGATCCTGTTATATATTCATGACTCTTGGATGTACCGCTAGAGATGATGTGTGGAACTACCTCAACACTTCCTCTCGAAGCAACACTGGTACCACTGTACGTCTTCTAAAAAGGATGGTGTGCTACCCATGTTCAAAAAATCCATTAGGTGAACATCTTGTTGATATCTGTGCACATCGAGCCTCATAGTCAGTGTACCCATGTTGCGCCTACCTGAATCGCTGAAGTAGTGGGGAGAGATTGTAAGAGAATAGAGAAAAAATGCTCCATCTCGATCCACAAAATATATCTGCAAAGCAGTCAGCTGCTCTGTTGCATCACGGAGCAGCTGTAAACCAGATCTCCCACCAAGTGTGTCTACTATAACATTCCACTTCCTAGGAGTATAGTATATCTGAAAGTCATAGTCCTAGAGGATATCAAGCCAACGTCGTTGTCTCAGGTTCATGTCTTTATGAGAGAATATATACATAAGACTATTGTGATCTGAGTAGATTGAAAAATGCTATCCCATCAAGTAATGTCGCCACATCTTCAAGTTGAAGACCACATCTGCTCACTCTAGGTATTGGGTAGTGTCGCTCTTCTCATGCTATCATTCCAGTCGAGAACCATATGAGATCATTGATCGATCTTGAATCAAGACACATATGAGCCTAGTCCTTGATGCATCGTAATAGAACACCCTCCTCTAGTAGCCTCAAGATGGGGGCACTAGTCAACCTCAGCCTTAGCTTCTGAAAACTCTGCTAGCATCTCTCCGACCAAACGAAGGGTTTCCCCTTCTTCGTCAATCCTGATAGAGGTTCTACAACTCTAGATAAATCTGGCATAATCCTCCGGTACTATCTAGTGAATCCCAGGAAAATCTTTACCTCCGTCACACTCATAGGTGGCTCCCAAAAAAGTACCACCTCAATCTTCATTGACTCCAATGAAAACCCCAGCCTCTTAGATAACATCTCTCAGAAAGAGAATGTCCCGTATCGAGAATTGGAACTTCGAGAGATTACTATAAAACCGGTGCTCTCATAGTGTGTCTAGAACTACCTGAAATTGATTGGCATGCTTCTCCTCAGTATTCTAGTAGATCAAATTATCATCAATGATGGCAACCACAAAGAAATCATGGTATGGCTGAAAGATCCTATTCATGAGTCTCATGAACACTACAGGGCTGTTGGTTATGTTGAACGACATTACCAAGAACCCATAATGGCCTTACCGATTTATGAAAGTCGTCTTCTTTATATCCTCATCTCACACTCTGAGCTAGTGATAGCCTGACCTGAGGTCTTTCTTAGAGAACCATCGTGCTCCCTTCAGCAAATCAAAGAGGTCGTCAATCCTTGGGAGTGGGTGCTTGTTCTTCACGGTCACCAGGTTCCGGAATCTATAGTCAACACAAAGACTCAAGCACTCATCTGCCTTCAGGGGGATCAAAATCGGGGCTACTCAAGGAGAAACACTGGTCCAAATGATTTCATTCCCCTATCGGTCCACTAGTTGTACCCGCAGCTCATGAAGCTCCGCGGGACAGATCTGATAAGATGGTGTAGATATTAGTGCCGTCCCAGGGTACCTTTCAATGTAAAAGTCCACCTCTCTGTGAGGAGGTACATCTAGAACATCATCAAGGAAGACATCTGCATACTCGCCCATAGCTATAGGATAGCTCGGACCCTCCACATCAACCGCTCTGAGGGTAAGGCTAGACAACTGAGGAGTGATCAGCTTCACTCTCCTCTGGGAAAGTCCATCATGTGTTGTAAAGGCTACCTTCTCACTGGTGAAGGAAAACCTGGTCCCATTTGTGGAGACACACCACACTTTTAGCCTTATACAGTCAATCTGAGAATGGACCATAGATAACCAGTCCATACCCATGATGACATCATAAGGCATCGACGCCGCTGCATGGAAATCTCAGTCGAAGTTCTGGCCTCCTAGAGTAAGTTCACACTACCATGACAAGTGTGTAATTGTAAAATACTCTCTTTTACAAGTCTCTAATGATAAGGATCAAGCCAATATCTCCATAAGAATCTCCGAGATCCGAACGGGTGAAGTGGAAATAAAAGAAAGATTGGCACCTGTGTCTATAAGTACTACAGCTATGGTGGAGTGTACACCGATCTTACATCATTTCGTCTCTGGAGCACCATGATCGTAGGCCTCAACTTCATGGAGCTGATATCACCCCTATCCAACTGCTCCCTACGGTCGGGGTGGACCTCCCAGTGGTGGTGGTGGTAACATCTCGAATCGTCACCCATTTCCAGCTGCACGACCTACTCCTCTGCCACGTCCGCCTGATCCCTACGGAAATCCTTGGTTGAAGCATTGTCTTTCCATGGGTGATCCCTCGATTTTCATCAGATCATCCATATGGCTTGTCGGACAGTCACAAGCCATGGGACCCTACCCGCCACATGTCAAACACTGCTTGTTCCTCGAATGACCGACTCTGTCTCCAGTACCCCACACAACCGACCCTGAATCCTATGATCGTCCACCTATAGGTCTGGACCTCTTGGACCTCTAGGACATCTGTCTACTGCCATCTGTAGAAGAATCCTCTATGTGACTTCTGGTGGTGTGTCTCCCTGATGGTGAGTCCAAAAAAAGAAAACTCTCTATTAAGAGGGCTCACTCTAACACCCATGCCTGCGTCGGGATGCTGAGTGAGATCATCGATGCCCTGATCTCCCTCCATAGTCCCTGTTTGAAGGTTTGAGCACTAAATAATGGGTCTCGTACCATATAAATGGAGTAGCATGAGAGGTCGTTGAACCTTGCGTAGTGTTATGCCACAGTCATGCGGCCCCGATACAGATGAAGAAGCTCATATATGCGTACTGTGGGAAGAGTTGCTGGAAAAAACTCTACCCAAAACATGCTCTCAATGACTGGCCAATAAAGATTCACCGTGTCATGAACCTGGATCATCAAGCTCCACCATCTTCCTACGACTGTATGTAGAAGACTGGCGGCAAGGATCACCATGAGATCAGCTGGTGCCCATACCAGTAGGAATTCTTTAAACATGACTTCTACTCAATCCCCAACTGCCTATGGGTCTGTTTCGCCCCGGAACTTTGGTGGCCTGTAGAGATGGAACTCATGAAATGTGCTCAAGCAGAGTGCACCCTCTATTGCTAGTTGTAGTGGAATTGGTGGCACAATGGGTAATGGTACCACTGGTACCTCTGCCAGTGCCTCCACTAAAAGAGGACCCTACACCGTGGCCTCGTCATTCGCTAGGCTATCAGTGTGTACTATAACCAGAACCCTAAATAGATGTCTGTGTGGAGGCATACTGAAAAGAAATAGGTGCACCATGTTCAATAAGTTTTAACTGGTGAGTTGACTCAAAGATATATCAAATAAAACTCTTGAAAACACACACACAATCAGTGTTTTCGTGTACTATGTCATAAATCAGAATTTAGAGTCCTAGTGTATGGATACGTCGGCCGCCGAACCAACACTGGGTTCCCTAAAGTGATAACCACACTCACTACAATTAACACTATTTATGTTGAACGAATGAGTAGAGTCCTATGTTTAATGCTAGAACCGATGCCTTGGATACAAATTTGCCATGACCAGTCCCCTGGGGTCCATGACGTGACTACCCCAAGCCCGACTTCTATAGACTAGGGGAAGGTTACTAGCACCGAAATAAGGATCCCCTAAAACTGGGAAAAAATTGCCTTTATATCATATAAATACACTCAACCAAGAACACAGTGAGATATGATCAAAATTAATCTATATAGAAAAAAGTGTGTTTAAAGTAAGAGGGGATGGAATACAAGCCCAACAGTAAAGGTATATGTACAACTGAAATACAGTGCAACTGAACAAAGAGAAATACTGTTACTGGGATTTCCTCATAAGATCCTACCTGAAGGGTACATACAGATCGATTCCACATTACCCCACGTCTGCCTTTCTCCTCTGCATACCAACACTCCATATGGTCATCTTCTGGCACCGTCCAGTCCTTGTACCCTCATCCTCGACCAGCGTTATCCGTCGTCTGCATAAAAAAATCAAGGTGTGGGCAAAGATTGTGTTGGGGTGAGTATAACGATACTCATTAGGGACCTCAGGACCCTCAATATCTCACAAAATCCACAAATGATAAACCAAAAATCATGAAATCAACTGACAACCCTACATAGGTATATGCCCATACACATACCTAAGTTATCAAGTATATGCATCTCAATCAAGAAGAAAACAAGGTCCAACCCCAAAGCCCAAAGCTCTGCTGTTCCACAAAGAAAGGAATACCACAAAGGTAAGTATCACATAGATACACCACACAAAAGAATACCACCAAGGTTTTACCACGAATGAAAGTAGCACATAGGTACGAACTAAGCTCCAACTTGGTTTTATTGTAAGTATAGTCGTACATATGATTAGATGTAACTACTAAATCATCATACTCTTTTAAGAGGAAAAACCATGAATGATCCAAAATTAAAGACCCATACAGGATCCTAGTACAACGTGATACCCACACAGGATCCTAGTACAACGTCATACCCACACAGGATCCTAGTACAGCGTCAGACCCACATAGGATCCTAGTACTCCTTCAGACCCACAGAGGATCCTAGAACAGCGATAGACCCACACAGGATCCTAGTACTCCGTCAGACCCACACAGGATCCTTGTATATTGACAGACCCACACCGGATCCTAGTACTTTGTCAAACCCACACAAAATCCTAGTAATCTGTCAGACCCGCACAATATCCTAGTACATCGCCATACCCACAAAGGATCCTAGTACTCCGCCAGACCCACACATGATCCTAGTACATCTTTGGACCCACACAAGATCCTAGTACTCCACCAAACCCACACAGGATCTTAGCACATCGTCAGACCCACACAGGATATTATTTCCTCGTCACAACCAGCTACAGGGACCCAGCACTAAGCTTGATCATCTTCAAGAGAGTCCAATCCTCATGCTACTGGTTGATACTTTGGCTACCACGATGTCCCACAAATAAGTATCTGAAAGTACCACCATGTCATAGGGGTCTCAATGCAATAGATAGTGCATCAATCGGACTGCTGGTTTGTATGTTATTATCCTTTTAGTCATGAGGAACCGGTTGGATTCAGGCATGATCCAACCCGAATGTACCCCAAAATCATCCAAAACACAAGTGGTGTATAAAAAAATGATCGCCTATCTCCATGTTTTATCGCGCCATATACGGTTCATCAAACGGATGCTCGAAGCCCGAGATATGGTCAGAAGAACGTATATGTTTGAAACTGGTCTGGGTCTGGACTGCCCAGGTCGGACCGACCCGGCCCATGGTGTGGCCTCATCTGCTAGGCGCCCTGGCCCACTAGGTCTAGACCAGCCCAGCCTTGCGGCACATCATGTGGGGAGGCTGCTGTGCAGCGGGGCGGCTATGGTGCTGCGGGGCGGCGATGGTGTGGCGGGGCGGCTGGCAGCCGCGGCTGGCCGGATGGCCAGCTGTCCTCTCCGTGTAGCGCAGTCATGTGATGTTCCTTCTTCTTTGACCAGCTCATCCATTTGTCCTCCCTTCGTCACCCTGAATCTTTCTCACCGGGCGGCGTAGACGCACGCCGCCATCCCCGCCATGCGGCCAACCACTGCTCTTATGTCCCACCGGCGCCGATCGCTGGTACCGCTCGGCGTCCTCCTCTATCGCAAAGAGTGCATGAAAATTACACAAACATTTGCAGAGTGGTCAGGGGATGTTCATTTGGCCCACAACCCCCCGTGTTAGAATGGTAAAAAGCGATTTAAATATTTCTTGAATCGTGATGAATTGTCAAGTATGTGTCAGGGGAAAATTTTAAACATCAAACCCTTCCTCGGTGGTTTGTTGACGTTGATGAGGAGGGAATGACAGACGTCGGTTCGTCGATGTGATGTGAGATTAAAAATTGTTATGGAGAAGACAGTTCCAATGATCATCACCTACGCAACATGCTTCTATTGTCAGGCTCATGCATCACCCTCTTTCTTGGCTATGATGAACGTTCTTTGATGGAGATGGCATTCTTTATTTAGAGGAGAAGTTCTTCATTGAAGAGGAAGGGAGAATTCTACGTTGAAGAAGATATTCTACAAATTTTCCCATTCTCCTTGCCAATGAATCCTCCCAATGAAATGAGGTGCCAATATAACTTTAATTAATTTCAATCTATTTTATTGTTTGCACAATTAATTGTTGTCACAACTAATTGTACCATGTTGTCATAATTAATTGGCTCAATTTGTTATCTCAATTTAATAGGAGTAATGAATTAATGAGGAGTTGAGAGGTTTCCCCCCCATTAATAGGGTTCGAGTGGTCCCCGCCATTAATTTCAAAATAGGGGATTTAGTTCCGGTGGTCCCCACCTATATAACATTCACATGGGAGGTTTCAAAAAAAAATAGATGTTTATTTTATTTTATTTTTTATTTCCACGAAAAATGTGAAAATGTATCTTTCCCCCTCGACATACTGTAGTCAAGGAAAAGGGCTCCTTAAGAAAAAACTGGTACTATCAGTTCAACTTTGTAATCATGTTTCAATTCCGACCACCAGTTCAAAAGTTAAAAAAACCCACTCGCACGTTTACTGAACGTACTTCAAAAAAAAGTTCAGAAATTCGGTCCAAGAACACAGGGCCTCAGAATCACGCGTCGTTCATTTTCATGGACTCCTAAAATTCCCAAATAAGTAAAAAAAAATACATTGAATTTTTGGTTCTTTACATGTAGTGTTTATAAAATTTTAATATTTTTAATAATATTTTATGATATATTTATGGAGTTCTAAAGGATATTTTGACAATCTTTACCCCTAATAAAGATAAATTTTAATTATTAAATATACTAACTGAAATATTTATAATATTTGAAATAATTGATTATGACTGAAATAGTGCATCATATTTGAAAACTGAAATCAAAATTTAACACATAATGTGTGTTTTAATCTAGACACTACTTAATCCATCATCACATAAGACCCATAGTCGATTCACATTAAATAACGTATATAAGATGAAATTATTAAATTAAAATAATTAATGAATTTATATTTTTAATAAAACATTAAAATAAATAGGATCTATGTAATATACTTTATATAAATACCCATTTTTCAGACACTTTATCTGGAGGGGTTCATGAGTGGAGTGATTTTGTGCACATAGATCATTAAATCGAGGATAAATCATGAATGCGTCAATTCTCAACCATGCCTTCGATGAAAGAGGAACATGCTTCTTTCTTCATAAGTGATTAATGCATTATGGATAAAATATTTTATTATGATTATAATGTCCTCTAATTTCATGATTTTTATATTATCATGTATCAACCCCTTCCTCCTTGAATTGATGTTTTTATTATATGTTCTTTATATAAAATATATTTTACTACATATTGGAAATAATTATTATTAGAATTTAATTAATTCTCTTTGGATATATTGAATTCCATCCAAATATAATGTAAAGACCTAAAAACCCTAAAATATATCATCCCTTTTAGGGTTTATGTTTATATCACACCATTCTAAATATTTTCATTAATTATGTACATTTGGCCAACAATTCTAACATTCTCATGTTCCCATTATTTTGGAAATTTGTGATTGGACCCAAATATTAATGTCTAGGTTTTTAATCATGGATTTGGAAATTACAAGGAGTTTTTATGATAATTATGTTAATATATGGTAATAATGATGATGATTGTTTCACCAATCAAACAAGAAGTTTATGAGACTTCAATGAGAATCATGATTCCAAATATAAAAATATTTGAAAAATCAAATTAAATTAATTAGATATCCATTAGTCCTTCATATAGTGATATTTCTTGGAATAAATCATGAAATAATTATAGTAAATGGTAAATGTTATATATTCATTTTGAAGTTGTGCACATTCATTAAAATTCCTTACTACACAATGTGTAGTTTTAAATAACACACACCATATATCATATAAGATGTCATCCTTGAGTTTTTGTGTGTATAAAAATCACACATTCATACGTATGAGAAGACACACCATATTACCATAAATTGTTTTCATAATATTATTAATATTCAAAATACCATTGAAATGTGGTATATCAATTGACCATGTATGTTTATCCCACACCCACTGTACTATCAAATAAAACATAACTCGGGCATGGTGTCCCTTGAAATGTGTCAAAATAAAAACCACATGTCATGTAGATCATAATAAATTAAATTTACTTCACCTTTTCTAATATAGATAATTTTAGTGGTCTATATGTGTAGAGTGAAGTATGTAATAGGAAACGACTTGATGTGATAATGATCACCTATGAATGATTTTGGTGATCAATCTCGGTTTTCTAAAAATCCTAATGAGTAAAAACAAACAA
Source organism: Viscum album (assembly GCA_963277665.1). Classification (NCBI taxonomy): domain Eukaryota; kingdom Viridiplantae; phylum Streptophyta; class Magnoliopsida; order Santalales; family Viscaceae; genus Viscum; species Viscum album. Next base: position 1,840,147,736 of record OY728161.1, read on the forward strand.
GAAATATTATTTATTATTAATTATCCTTTTAAAATGTCGATGTAGGGCTTATAACCCCCCAAGTATTGGGGTATTAGATCCTCAAAAATCACATCAAAAAGAGTAAGATGTTCCCGTACTATTACATGTACTGAGATCATCTATCTAGGTTGTTAGTTTTTTTATTAATCTACATTGAATCATGGGATACACTATTTGGGATGATATAATACTATAAATTCTAATAGAATCTGATCTCTCATTATATGAATAAAGATGATATATGGGATAAATGATCATGTAACATTGAGATCCTGGATTAATATCAGGATCCCACAGATAATAGTGAATATTGGGTTTAAATAAGCTGACTTGATAAACATTTATTCACATATCTACCATTATCTCAATCCATTATATCTTGATTACGGTTTTCAACTATGTATTTTTGGATTTCATCCATTTGGGTGAATTTTTGGTCTCATACATGGTATGTATCTAGTCACCCATTTATAAGCACATAAAAATCATGTCAAGTCTTATGTAGAAGATAGATTATTTCACTAAGACCTAGCATGACATATTGTTATAAGAACATAGTTGTTCATTATGGAAGATTCATCTAGATCTAGATTTTTATAAGGATTATATACTGAGATAGTATTATATTTAACTCTTAGGAAGAGAATAATTTTTTCCTTTGAATGTGTTGTTCCATTATAATAATTTTATGTACTCAAATGAAATGATTTTTTTGTTAGAGAATCTATTCGAATTTATCATTTCCTATAATGGACCATTCATCATTAGTCATTCATATATGATTATATGTGTGAAAATTTAACTATAAATTTGTCCAATTCCTTCCAAAATATGATATAATTACATGTTTCTTGTATTAAACTCTTATCTAAAAAATGATATACTAGAGGGGAACACATGGATTAATATTAGGATGGAGAGCCTTGGTTGGTTCACTCATATAAGATAGTTATCACAGAGGTATGTTTTATTAGGGTAGAGTAAAGAGATAGTTCAGTTAAGAGGAATGATTTGGGATTTAGGATAAATATATTGAAGATTCATGAGCTTATCTCCTTATGTAGGGACTATAAATATGGGGAAAATACCTACTAATCCATTCTATAGGACTCTAGTAACCCTATTTTGAATTCCTTAAATTGAATCATTATTTAATGTGAAAACAATTTTACAGACATCATATCTAAAAAGGTTGTTGTATTTTGGTAAGTCATGATTCATATACATAAATATAGATTTTTTATGTGGTTCATTATAACAATTGAATTATTACTAATAATAGATAACCAACCATGATTAAAAAATTATTTTGATGAATATCATTTTACTGATGATTCCTTAGTTCATGGTCCTATATGCGGAGTGATTCCTATAAAAGAAAATGAGAAGAACATTTACCAATTTAGAATTGATAATACATTACCAATGTAATGAATGATATAGTTTTAATATTTAATATGAATTTGGTATTTCAAATTGATTCAGATGATCATACAAATAGGATGAGCACACTTTATGATTTATTGAGGTTGTGGTCAACCACATTCATGAGTGAGCTATAATTATCTACCTATGGTGAATAACAGTAGATAATGGTTCATGTATTTATATTAATTAGGATATATACAAATAAGATGATGGTTCTTAATTTTGTACATATCCATATCGCAGAATAAAGAGGTTGGATTTTGTTTACTAATAATTATGAAGAGACGAATCACATTTGATCGAGTTCGTGTGCCTTTATGAGATATTGTTTTCTTGGAGATTATATAATAAATATGTATTTTTGAGTACCTTATTCTATAGTTTTGAAATATTTTATTCATTGAGTATATATATATGCTCAAAAAATATACATGATACACAATTGACATGGTTTATGAATGGTATTTCTAAGAAGATATGATTGAGATTGAAATTTATTATGATGTTCTTGATGGAGTTGTTCCACTATAAAATCCGAACTGTTACAATGTGATTGAGTGAGCCCTGGTAGTGTATAAATATTTAGATGAAATTAAATTTTTTTGGTGGAGTTTAGTAGAATTCATATTGAAAATCTTCTGTTATAGCTGGTAGGTGATTGTGTGGTGGTTCAAAACATAAGTGGTGATTTCATGATCATGATATGACATATGTTTGAACAATATATGGATATCAATGATGTTATTGTTAGATATGGGATATGTAAATCATTACCTATGCTGGTAAGTGTTATTTAATAAAGAAAAACATAACCCAAAATGAAATTGAAAATATATTTATTTTCGATAGATAACTAAAGTTGAGACAACAACATGAGTACATGAGATCCACAATTAGGTGAACATGGTAAAAGAACTATTAGAGATGTAATAGGTTTATAATGATATTATCTGATAAAACCACCACTTTTATATGTACCATAATATTTCAAGTTATTTAGAGACCAGGAAAATGTTCATTTTCTTATAGTACAGTCTTATGACATGGAAAATCAAAACATTATCTGAGGTATGATATGCGTCTTCTCGAAATATATTAATTGATTAATGAAAAATTTATATCACATTACATTATAGAATTATATATTCCTTGGGAACATAAAAATACATAATATTATCTGGCCTTTCAATTACATTTGTAGACTCTTATGAGATGACATTCTATGATCACACTATTCAATTATTGTTTGACCTAACTCTTGTAGAATAAAAATTACCATGGGATATTTTCTTACATGAATTGAGACATTATGATTCATTCATTGTATAGTGATACTAATAACCATAATTTCCAAGCATTATTTGATTTTATGGATGATAAAATTGAATAAGACTCATTGTTCACCATTCAATTTCATTGGATAAAAATAATTCTATTCAGAGAAGGCTTAGTTCCGGTGTAGAAGATTATAGATGATTTCTAATCAATTGGATAGATTAAAACAAGGTGTATTAAACTCAAAATATCTTCATTTACTATATTGGTATATGAGAACTAAAATTCCCTCCTCTATTATGTACATGTTCTTCCACCTCACTGATATTTCAAAATAAAAATTTACACACATCATGGGACAATATTGATAACATTTGTAAAATATTTTATTAAAACTACTTAACATAATGATCTAAGGATTATTTTGGGGGAAGTTAATATTAGTGTATTTATAAAACCATTTTATCACACCTGGGTATTTTTATTTGTATACACCGATAAGATAGTTTAATGCTTAAGGTCATGTTTATCTTATCGTTATCAGAACACGATAAGCATTTGGAATTTGTGTCTATTAAGAAGGATCCATAAACTATTTGATCAACAAAATGTTTTGATGTTTTTTTTTCAATATTTCACCTCATGTTCGGTAATGACCAATTGTGGAAATGTGTGGAGGGATTTCAATAGATGGGATTTTGATTACACTATAGTCATTATTAGTAACTTTTAACACCATTATGTCTGAGAGACTCCCCAGTTGTGTTCATGGGGCTTCTAAACTAGATCTTACCACCATTGATGGACCAAATTTTGGTCATGTTTATTAATTATATTATCATATAATTGGAAAAATAACCTCAACATGGATCTATTTTTAATATGAAAAAAACATTCTTCAAGATAATCATAAATATAGGAAACTATTGAAGTGGTCAATCTATAATAGAAATTTCCACTTTCTAAGTCATGTAATCTAAATATAAGGAGTGGTAGTTTATCGATCAGTGATCGAGATAGTTCATTATTTTTAGGAACCAAAGGGAATGATGAAAGTTCATAGTTTCCTTGGGGTGGATACTTATTAATTGATATTCATCAAATATATATTTAACATTGTAATATTATTGAATTAATTTTTCTAAAGGCGGGATCAATTTATCTGGTTGAAGTTGTTCTTGTTAATCTATAGTAATTATTGTAAATGTGGACAATAGATCTCCATCAAATGCTTTCAAGAGTCTTAGTTAAATATATTGTGCCCTTTTATGGATTTGGAGTTGGACTTGGGTAAATTTTAATATAGATGGAAGAAATTATAATATTTTTCCTAGGTACTTCAGACCCCAAAATCAATACAGGGAGACCCAAGACATGTAGATGGGTGTTTTGTTTTTTATTTGAATAATTTGAAAAAATGTCTTCATTGATATCTTATATTTATTCCAACAACAATAGTGATTTTAATATATACACAAAAATTTATCATGGCCAATGATAAATGATGTGTATAGAGTTATTATGGGACAACACAATCAATATTGTTTATAATGCATTTAATTGTAATGTAGTTGTAAAGTTTATAATAATGAAATTATGTGTTAGTTATTAACTATGGAAACAATGGTATTGGTATCATTTCATATATCCTTGGTTTTCTTGGTAGGAGTGTCATACCTCTAATTCTATAGTCAAACCACTACATATTTATAACATATAGGTGAGTATGACTTAAATAAATTTTTTTATATGGTATTTTCAGACTATATCTCCATAATAAAGTTTCTAAATAGTTTCATTGTTGTTAGGGATCACATAAAACTCTTATATGGATTTCCTATAGTGCTATTATTCTTTCAGTGTAGTAGCATGTAATGGAAAATAATTCTCTATTATCAATACATCCTATACCCGAAAAGGTATTTCATGATTATAAAGATCATTATTTTATTTCCATAGATGATGATAAATTTTTGTGTGTCTATCGCTTACTAGATCACTTGTCAGCAGGTGAAGCCTAGACATATAGTTTTAGTGTGGTTTTCCAAATCCATTGAATTTTAAAATTATAAATGTTATGGGATATCCATATATATTGTATCCTGATTTTCAAGAAAGGATATATGTCAAGAAGATATTCCGAAGATCATAAAATAACTCACTCTGTAATCACAATTCATCTCTATTAGTGACCAACATTCAATTGAGAACATCGAATTCTTGTAATTGTTGGAGATTATCAAACTTCATGGGGTTGAATAAATGATTTCCTTTGATATTAATATTCATTTTACATCAAAAAAATGTAGATGTTTAAAGGTAGATTTCGGGACTTAGTTATGGATGAGAAAAACATTCCTTCCGATGAATGATGTTTTGAATATAACTATGGAATTATTGTTATAGAGGATATAACTCTCACTTTCATGATAGATATTAGATAATGATGTGAGGATCATTGACCTTTTATTTAGTTTTCCAATAACAATAACGAAAACAATACTAATTCTATGGAAACCATTGAAAAATAGTATTAGTGATATTATAGGACACTATTATATTACCATGTTTTAAGATAATAAACACTTATGTTTTTGGAGTGGGTGTTATATATGATATAGAATGGTTATAAAATTCATATGTGTTTGAGTATAACTCAGAAAAACTATACGTTCTATAATGACTAAATACCTAGGATGTTACAATTATGTTAGGGTACCAAGGTCTCTTGATACTCTCACATCTGCATGGTTTATGTTGACTTTTTCATTGGGAAAATATACAACAAAGACTCATTTATATATATTGAAATCTATGCATAATATATTATTTTTTGTACCACCAAAAATTACCTCTGTAGTATAATGATTTTTGGATGTCCTTGAAATGATATATTTGAGAAGTTATGTTAATGAACTAGAACACTAAATTTACATAGTATAACTAAACAATGAGATTATGTCCACTTGTTCTAAGTTCCCAGTGGAGATTGACGATAAATATTTCATGTTTCAATTTATGTAGATGATTTCTTTCCCATTTGTTCTTTAAAAAATATTTTGAATATTTCAATGATTTCATGAGAGATATATAGTAAGATTCCATCTTAGTTCCTGATCCCAATAAATTAGTTACTACTTTTTAGAATAGAAATTCAAGAATATGAGGAGACTGTATTGCCATCCTTTTTGTTAATAGTGAAATTGATAATATTAAATATGATTTTCATATCTAGACATGTACATTTCATAGAAATATGGGAATAATTTAAATCTAATGTGCATATTTTATTAATATTAATAGTATTAATGAAAATACGAAAATAATCTAACAAAATTATGGATTACTACCATAATTTTTCCTCATATTGTAAAACTGATACATCCATATAATCTGATATTCAATTTTTACTCCAAGAATGAAATAATTCATAATCACATATGACCTAGAGATTATTCATTATTATTATAAAATATAAAATTAAAAAATAATCTTTTTAAAATTTTCCCTAATTAAATGTTTAATCCTGAAAAAAATTTATAATATCTCATTAGAACCTCCAATTTAGGTATCATCATAAAATAGAAAGATTCATGAGAGGAGTTACATGGATGGTTTTTATGGTAATAATATTGTAAATGACGATCGATCATGAACATGTTGAATATTAGTAACATATTTCTCTACAATGATAAGGGTATAAATTATTTTCAATGATGTATACATTATTTAGAAGATCCATAGTGAATCATGATTATAATAAGTTTTAAAATGAGGATTGATAATGAACATGTTTAATCACAACATCAAAATCCACTATAATGATAAGGGAATAAATAATAAAACCTATACATATTAAATTCATGTTACTCATATTTCATGACTCTTATAAAATCATTCCTATATTTAAGAGTTGAGGATTATTTATCGTTAATATATCCCATGTTGATTACTTGATTTCCATTTATAGGTGATGAAAAAAATAAAAAAACCATTTATGCACATATAAATTTTAATAATATGGGTTCACCCATATATTATACAAGTTTTATACCTGTTTTTATCGTAGTTTTTTATTTCCATTGAAAAAATTCATTACATGATTGATCATACTATCCATGAACTATTATTCTAGGATTCATTCAAGATTATGGAATAATATTTTCATTTTGATGATGAATATGGGAATAATCAGAATAAATTATTTTTTTCATTCTCATGAATTGAGTTTCAGGTAGGGTGAAAATTGATGGTTATCATGATTCTACTAAACAGTGGAAATAAATTTACTTTGTGAAATCTTTTTGACCCTTGGTGCCACATAATGAGATAATAAATGGTGAGAATTATATAAAAATTTGGGGGAGAATTAGAATATGTGTATAAAAATTGATGTGGAAAAAATTCTAGAAAATTCATAAATATGAATCCAAATAATTTAAAGAAAACAATCCATGTATGTGAAATTATGAAGTGATAGGTTTTCTAATAGTTAAAAATAATAAAATTGCGTATGGATGATACTACACAAAAAGTGACCCAAAAAATATTTCTAAAAATGTTGATAACATACACACATAAGGAACCCATGTATCTTAAAAAACATTTTATTCATAGGTTACGCCCATTGTAATAGCTGGTCAACCATTAATTGAGTAGTGTAGCACATTACAAGTTCCAAACCTAGAACCACATGCATTGTAGTTGAAACTACATTCTATATTGTTTTCCATTCACAGGACATGATGAAAATTATTACACAACAAGGTTGTTAAAATTGGGTGACAAAATTTATACAAAATGACTAGGTGAGATACTTACAATTCACTAAAATATGGATGTTTGGGTTATCCATCTATATAGAGTGAGGGAAATAATATGAATCCTGGATTAGTGAAAAATTATACCATGTATTCATTTGGATATGAATCTAATATTTTGCACACTCTTAGTGTGTATCTACCCATGTTGTTAATAGTTTTAGAGTGAATTATCCTCCTAGAAACCCCCGGTAGGTTCAAAAATCCACCAAATGATTTGGGTAAAAGATCATATACCTACTTATTGGATAGGTTAGGTATCCCCTATTGATTATGATCATGGGATCCTATATCAGTGGGTTAAATATTAACCCTATAAATTGAGCTCATGGGGGATGGGCTTATAATCTTCCACCTCGGTCAATATAAAAAATATTCTCTTTGGGAGGATGAGAACCTTTATTGTAGGTACATAGGGGATACATCGGTTTAATAATCATATAATCCAGAGTTCCTAGATGAAAAGAAGGATCCTTAGGCGAGTTCTGAAAATTGAGACCATAATCTGTGGGTTTGGAGACTTATATGTGAATATATGGGTAATTGTCTTTCACCCCCATATTGTTTGTAATTTTTAGATAAATCTCATTTAATTCCATGAATATGGTTATTTTGGGGTGATATATTATGTTTGTATATACGGACCCATACATGGGATCTATCGAAATGTTTCATGATTTATGCATATGATAAACTATTTGATAGTGACATATGTATAACCTATGTAGGTGTATAGTAATAATTATTTGTGGGAGTGATATTAGTATCATAGATTATATTTGGGATAGGTGTTGAGATATAACTCTCCTTGACAATCAGATTGGACCTACATTCTATTTATTTCATGTTTATATTTTTCATATTAAATTTTTTATATAAATTCATTCACATTTGTTTTGTATTAGTGGTTGGGAATCCATTTATTATTTGTATCTATTTATCATTCATCATTACTGTAGAATATATATATATACATGTGGAAATTTACATAGGAATATCTACATAAGTCCTTCCATTGATTTTTTATGTATACCTAGTTTTAGTCACCATCCCCTGACATATTTTATGTTGTGTTAGGGAGGAATAATCAACTTTCCACCAGGTTGTTGTTCATCGATCAATTGGATAATGTCATATATCAATGAATTAATATTTTTTTGTTTGGTTAGTTATATTTAAATAGTATTATAGGCTACATTATTTTTAAATTAAACAATATATTTAAGTGGAAATATTGTATGTTAATATGATGAAGATAACGAACCCTAATTGTGGGACTTTTATATTCCATATTCAGTGTAGATTTCAAGTGGAGTCATTATCCTTCTGATTTACAACTTTATATATGCATATTTACTGTACATCACGTGAATTCATTGATTAGGTCTATAAAAATAATTTTCTCCAATTTTAATTTCATTCCTTATCATTTTAAGAGTTTCTAACCCATTATTGTTTCATCTACTATAATCTTACAGTGTGATAAAAATTGAAGTTAGTTAGGAGTCAATTTGAACATTAAATTAATAATCATTTTTATAATTAGAAATTAAATAATAATCATGGGTGGTTATGTTTTTGGTAACATTTTATGAGATGATTTATTTATATATTTTGGTAATTAATTATATTTTCAAACTATATAATTTTTAATTTATTATAATGGTTATTTTCATGGTATTATTTTTAGATCAATAAATTGGTTCATTATTAATCCACTATAAGAAAATTAAAAGAAATTATTGAATGTTCCATTAGGTTCAGAATGATTTTAAGGAGGAATGAAAGATGAAGAAAGGATTAGTGTTAAATAAGACCACATTGTCTAATTAGAAGTAAACAAAATAGATATATCAATTTGATATCAAATAGATCAAGATCGGAAATTATTCTACGGTTTCAATTAAAAAATTATTTAACTCCTCAAATATCAATTTTAAAACAATAATAAGCTGGATAGATTTCAGAAAATGTAACACTAATCTATGAACAAACAACATTATACTATAAAGTATTATTATTTGGATGGGGCCATTATAACATAGTATTTTAACTATTAGTATTGATACTAATAACCAAATTATAAAGACATATATATATATATATATATTAAATTTATATTTTTATCAAAATGAGTGATTAATCATTAATTAGAAATAACTAATTTTTTTAATTAATTTTTTGATCCAAAAAACTAAATAAAAGTGTATTTTTAAATTATGTAAAATAAAAATATAAATAAAATCAATTTTTGTGGAAATTTTATTTTATGTAAAAAATATAATTTATAATGTCATATTTTTGTATAATGTTAGGGGTAATATTTTTTTATCACTTAATGATTTAAATTTAATATAGTAGGGAAAATATAGATTTCTTAAAATCAATCATTTCATTTAATTAAATTAATAAAATTTAATGTGAAATTATTTATTTAATAAGAAATTAAATTAACATAAGTCTCATTTTATTATAAATAGTATATTTCATTACATTATAAATTATATTATTCTGGACATTGGTATAAGTTCATTATTGTGTTTAAAAACAAACATTTCTAACATGTATTTTTCATTTTATTTTCCTTAATTATGTCAAATTCTATTAAAAATAATTATGAAATCGAATGTTGAAAAATTTAATCTAAATTTGAAATTAGGTGGTCCACGTTTTGTAAATTTTTTGCTATTATTTATTCCATTATGAATAATATCCATAGAATATCATTATCTCCAACACATTGGGAAAACATGTAAAACATTGATATAATTATTTGGTAACACATATAGTGTACCTAACTCATAAATTTACCAAATAGTATTACTGGAGATAAAAAATGATATGTTTTAGTAGTAGAATAATTTTTTTTCACATAAATATTTTAAATTTTGAAACCCAATATTGAGTATTATAAATAAATATTATATGTCATTTAAAATGAATAAAAAATAGGGTCTTCAAATTATATGGTTTCGATGGAAGTGCATGATTTTATTTTCAATATTAAAAAACAATAAGTTTCTATAAAATTAATTAATTATCCAGAAAGTATATTTTTAATGATATTTTTACTTTATTTTATGGTGATATTATATTTATCAATAAATCTACTATTATCCTATAAAAGAATTCTAAGTTTTTTGAGTAATTATATAAAATATAATTTCTAACACCATTAGAATATGAATACGAAAAACTAGATTTATATATATTAATCAAAAGTAAATCATTTTATGAAGTATTTTTTTTGTTTTTTATTATTATTTTGTCATTATAAATATTATATTATCCGAGTAAAGGATAAAATGTGTTTAAATAGAATTTAACTAGAGATAATTAATATTCTCCAGATTATTATGGGGATATGAAAATCTATCTATGGTTCTTTCTTTTAGGATATTTTTATTTATTGAGTCATAATGCTCTAATGAATTTATATTACAATCTCATTTATCTTTGTTATTTCCTTTTTAAATTTACATTGTCTAAAATTACATTGATATCATACATTAAACCACATGTATTTACCTCTCATATAAATATTATGAATATTTTTATGTATTAGTACCTTTTACACTCATTGGATGTAAAAAATTATTGTTTCAATGATCTAATTTTTTTTAAACTTATTTCTTTTTCGGATTATTAGTTTTCGGATCCATGTGAATTCTATTAAAAAAATTTATTCAATTTTTTAGCTATAATAGAAAATATTTAATATTAAAATTTTCACAACATTGGACATTATTAAAAAAAATTACGGGGAATTATTTTAAAAAATATAAACCTGTATTATTTTATAATTTAAAAAATTGTTAATTGAATATTCACTTTTAATGAATAGAAAATCAATGATATTCCCCCATCCTGAAAATTCTATTCTTGAAATATTAAATTTCATATTTCATATTTCATTTTGACTAAACAATGTTTTCTCATTAAGAAGGATACCCTTAGAAAAAAAAGGTTGAAATGAAAAATATATTTTTACTATTTTAAAATAATCGTTTGAAGAATATTTGAGTATAATTTCCCATATTGATCAATAAACATTATTGAATTTATTATTCTAATTTGAATATATTCTTACGATACCATCAACATAATTTTTTTAATAGTTTAATATGACTATTGTTTGAGGATATTTCTATAAATCTGATCTCTTTCACATGTGTAAATTATGTTATTAAATATTTAAAATGAAAATAAATTATTTACCTTGAGTATTGATATTTTGAAGTAAATAAATATCTATTGAACCTATTTTCTTACCATCGGATATCTTTTGATAAATTTATGAGTTATTTAATAATAATGTCATAGATATATTCATGTTTTAAATTATGTAACAGGTTGGTCCATTAAAGTCCTCCAATGCCATGGGTTATGTTATATTGATATCTCTTCAAATGATGATAATATTTATGTACATGATTATCAATAGTTACATTTAAATTTTACAAATGAATATGTGTTTTTCTAGATATTCTTATAATGTGATTCATATAAATGATTAGTAATATATATGTACATATTTTAATATATGTGTATGATGGCTTCTAGATATGATATTATTATTAGCAGTAGAGATGATATAGAATAGTTATACTCAAAATATTATGATCTCATATTTTTATGATTCCATATTAATATGTTATGAAATTTGAAGATGATGCCTAAATTTCCACCAAAATTAATTAGGTTTATGGACACAAATTTATTTTTTGGTTTTGTTAGAAGATTTTATTAGTATATATTTGATATGATTAGAAAATTCTATTGATTATGCTTTCAAACATTTATGATAATATTATTCCCAATTATGATTATTATATTCCATGTCTACACCTAATGAGAATCCGAGAGAACCCTTTCTTATGTTTATATTCACTAGGTTTTCAATGATTGTATAATGTATGATTTGTCTAGAGGCACACTAAATAAATTAATTATTTTTAAAGATGATGATGTTTAATCATATAAAATTTGATTTTGTATCTAGTCTCTAGATACACTATCCATTTAAGGTTCTCTTTCATGTATTAATATAATATAGAGTGAATATTTTTAAAAGATAATGTAATATATTTGTACATAATGACTTTGTCACATATGTCCTTATTAAAGATAAGTTATTCTATTATTGAAAAGTTGGTAGAGAAAACCGAATGGAAAATACATAAGATAAGTGTATTTTTATAACAATTTTCTTATATTTGTTAAATAATACAGTGTGGGTTTCATATAAAAAAATAACTCTTTGGATAATGGGATATGGATACATATTTTTAAAATATGCACATTTTTGTGACAAATGAAAAAAATGGAATATTGTATATTATGATTATCATTATTCATTAATGATTTCTAGGCCTAAAATTGTACAGCCGACTAGACACTCTCAAGGGATATGTTTATGATAACTAATATTATAATAAGATAATAGTATTATGAATTTTAATATATTATATGTATGGGTAATCAAGGGTATATCTAAAGAATCCTATATTTATATTAATGTATATTGATTTAAAAAAAAAATATTGATTTACATGATATTATTATTTATTATTATGAATTTTTTTCACAATATGATTTTTTGTTCAATTAAGGGTTGAAATTGGTAGGAATTTTTTTTACAATTGGTGTAATTGACACAATGATGTTTTTTTATAAATTAGATACCAATCATGAAATAATTTTTAGGGAAAAATATTATGGTATTACTAACAAATAATATATATTTTTAATTGGAAACATGAACCTATTTTAGTTTTAGTGCACATATTATATGAGAAAAATATTTTTTGAAAAAAAAAATACATGCGAGAAATACCATATAATAACTAAGAATAAAATATATATATTTCTGAAATGTGGAATGAATTATTCTTAGGAATGTCTCAAATGAATAGAATTTTTTTTTATGCAACAGAACAATAGAAAAAGTAATTCAATATAGGAAGAAAAGTGAAAATTTATTTTAAATAATTGGTTGAAAATAATGGTTTCCATAAGGTATTATCTATGGTAAAATGTTTATAATGTGGGTAGTATGGGAATTATGGATTATGATTTGATAGTGGAATTATTTTAGAGATTATTGTCAATGTAGTATGAGTATATTTTTTACTATCAATGATGAATAAGATATGAATTAAAAATATAAGGTATAAAATGGTTACCTTATATTATTTATTACAAAATTAATTAACAATATTAAATATAGATTACTGAATATTTGGAAATTATTCATATCCAATATTTTATGAAGGAATAATAATTGTATAAGATGATGGATACTTTTTATTGGACTAATAATGATTTTTTGATTCATTTATATATCTATTTGGATTCAAGAATCATATTTTAATAGTGTTTTAGGAAGGATATTTTTATTAGAATCAAGATAAATTTTTATAAATATATATAACAGTATGTATTAATAAATTTGAAGACATCTATTTTATTTTATAAATAACCATGATAATTTATTTTTTGATAAGAAGATATTTTCAATGTATAAGAAGACATTATTAATGGTTAAATAACTCTTTGGTTTATAATGTTTCCAACAAAAGTTCAATAACGGTTTTTTAGATAAAGAGTTATTGAAAATTGATAATTTAAATTGGATCGTACATTTGATAATGTTATTGGTTTGTTATTTGATGAACGTTTTATTTTTATAATTATTGAAGATATTTATTACATCTTTCAATTTATGTGACATATTTGATAAAGTAAATTTTTGTTTGGAAATTATTTTCATTTCTAGGTGAATATATGTTCATGTTATTTGTGTGATTTTTATGATACATTATATGACAAATTATTTAATTTTAGGAAAAATGTTAAATTATGTTTGGAATTGTTTATCCAAGAATACATTTTTATGTTTTTGGGCTTTGAATACTTATCAATGATTCATTGAAATATTTTAAAAAAATTATATTCATTCAATTAATTAAATGATCATTTGAGTGTATTATTCAACCAATTAATATTATTCATTCAAATTATAGTTTATTCATATTAATTACATTATCATATACTACTCATTTTTTCATCCATTAACTAATTAGTTAAATTTGGGATATATATTATTTCTTTAGAACAAATTACGAAATATAAGGCAGTTATTTTATTAATTAAGAAATGGAAATTAATTTTTTCATTCATAATTATAATCTAGTATGAAATGTAATGGGAACTAAATGAAATAATGAATAGAATGAAATTTAATTAATGGAATTTAAGAAATCACTTTTGTATATTTTTTCATATTACATTGTAGAAAAATCCTCTAAACATGGATAAATATCATGGATTGGCTAATATTTTCCTTTTTACTCTTATTTATATATAATTTATGGTCATTTTCACTCATCCTTGACATATGGTTTTGTAGTCATTAACATCATCGTGACTGTGTTCTCTATTACATTCAATTAAATTACAAAAAATTATTTATCCTCCATGTATAAATTTATTATCTATACTAATGTTCCCCTTCTCTTGGAAGCAGATTATGTGCTATTTAAGGTATAATTTATATGTCCTAATTCCCATTCTTGTGGGTTTTTAGTTAATAATTTTTATAATGAAGGTTTTCAATAAAGGTCTTCTCAAATATTGAGAACATCATTACAGAGATAAAGTTGATTATCAATAATTCTATTTTACGGACATCAAATTTATTACTGTGGAAATTGATTTCAATAATTATAATATCAGTATTCTACAAAACAAAAAAATGATCATTATGTGAATTTCAATATACTAGAAAATGATTACTATTTATATGTTACCATAAAACATATGTTGTTAAATTTGATGTATGAATAATAGTAATAAAAATATGAAACATATTTATATAGTACTTATATAATGAAAATATATTTATTACTAATTAATAAATATTTACTAGTTTTTTAGAAAATTCATTTTAGGCTTCAAAAATAATTATCTTAAACATTGTTTTATAAAAATTTTAGTGAATGGAAATTATTAATAATTTTTTCCTTTTTTTAGAAATTTCATTTTATAAAATTAATATGATTTTTTATTATAGTATCAATATTATCATTGGTTAAATTTTAAGAGTTTTTCATAAAAGAGTCATTTAAATGTGAATTGTGAAAAAAATCAACTTTTGTGTAATTGCCATTTCAATTCACTGAATATAGTAATTTTAGTGTAACATTAAACATTTAATTTAATTGTAAATTTCATTAGATATATTATTACTAGTTAAATATTTTTAAACATTATTCATTTTATTTCAATATATTCATTTTTTTATAACACACATTTCTCAAAAAAAAAATTTCATTTTGTGTGATCATTTATATTAAAAATAATATAATCAAATTAAATAAATTAAATATCAAAAAATACTTTTCATATTTTTAATTATTAATTTAATTACTTTTAAAAATTTCCATATTCTTTTTGGTCATTATAAATAGAATAAATGGTAATGATATGTCACTTTATTAATGGTAAGACTGCTATAACTTGGTTAAAAGAATTGTGTAAGGATTTAAAAGATCTGTAATAATAAAAAATATTCAATTTTTTATTTTTTCTTAAATATAATTTTTTTGGAGTCAAATTATTTATTAAAAAACGTTATTTTGAAATTATGAACCCATGTTTTAATATTATGTACAGAAATTTATATTTTGTTAAAAATAAATGCAATTTTTTCTCATTGGATTTAATACATTATTTTAAAGGATACATTTTGTATTTACATGATAATATTTTTTAATAACATCCATTTATTATTATTTATTATAATATGGTTTTTATATGATATTTATACTTGAATTTACTGTGAATTTATATTTATTCTTAAATTGTATATTTTTCTAGACACTATTTTTGATGGATGTTTCAAATTTATATAGAAAATAACAAATTCCACCAAAATATTTTTAATCTAATAAAATTTAATAAATAAATATAAATTATAATTTCAAAAAGTTTATGTCCCTTTTGTTTTTATTAATATAATTTAGTTATCAAAGAAATTTGGTTGTTATCATGGTTAGGTATAATTTGGGTTTAATGGGAGTTTGAAATGGATATAAGGATAAACTTTTCAGCACAGATATTTTAATGTGATTATATGAGTTTAAACCATCCATATAACTACTTATCATTGAATTTTATGTCCCATGGTGCCACCAAACCAAGAATAAGTGCTCATATTAATTTAAAAGGTTGAATAATTAGATGACTTCCACAACACTAAATTATTAAAGGGTTATAGGTCTCTAATGTTTGTAATAGATCATGATCAGAATATAATGAAAACAATATCAAGAATTAATTCTTTGATTCCTCCCCCATGACCTATAGATTCATGTCTTCTAAAAGTACTATCCTTAAAATCATTAATATGAAAGGGAAAATAGGTGTTTTATTATAGTGGTAATAATCTAACCAAAGAGTTACAATGTATATTTCATCATCTAGATACTATGAATCCATTATTTGAATCCTAACATAATGAATTTGGGATAAGAAAAATATAATTTCATGTCATCATGATTATGGTACTACCACTTTTCAGATCATTTCCATCAATGGGGAAAAGATAATATTATGTGTGAATACTTGCAGACTATATACTCTATTAAGTGATGTGAATAATTTTCCAAGACCAAATCTTAAAGATGGTTATTATAATTAATTTATTATTTAGATATTATATTTGTAGTAGGTTATTTATACTTGAAATATATAATATTATCTACCTTCTTATATTTTTATTCGTTGGACATTATTATTGGTACAACAATATACATTTGAACTACCACATCCATGAAGTTATGTGGACCGTTTTTCTAATTATAGTTAACATGGATGATAATAAAGATATATTTAAAAATTAATTATATTATATATGATATAATTATTATGTTGGAAAGGATAATAAACATTTAACTAAAATTCTTTTTCATATATTAAAATTTGGAAAACATCTGTCGATTGTATGTATATATTACTTTATCCAGTGAGGGTTTTAATTTATTTTTAATTTTAAAATTAAAATGATAATTAAAAAAGTGTATATAATTAATAATTTTTTTTATATTAAATTGATGATATTCCATAGATTTGAAAC
Organism: Viscum album; assembly: GCA_963277665.1. Taxonomy (NCBI): domain Eukaryota; kingdom Viridiplantae; phylum Streptophyta; class Magnoliopsida; order Santalales; family Viscaceae; genus Viscum; species Viscum album. Next base: position 1,840,165,418 of record OY728161.1, read on the forward strand.
CATATTTAGGATGAATGGGAAAAAATATTGAACCAAAAAAACAACTAAAAACGAAACAATTAAAATATGGGATGATGATGTCAGTAAATATTTTTCAATAAATGTTAGGTAAGATACTATAATTAAATTATAATTGGAATTAGATTTATAAATATGAATCATTAATAAATTTATAATAAATATTTATTTATTTTAAAGTATGTTTGAACCCATACAAAATAAGTGGACACATTGGGTAAGGTATTTAATAACTAAATATTCTTTAAATATGTTATATTTGTTATTTATTTTTAACGTAATAAATTGATTATTTGTGTAAGGACCACGAATGTTTTAATTTTTACTTCAACATGTTCTGTTGAATATTAAAATTTGATACAAAAAATAACTTAATGGATGATAAAAATTCTACAATACCCTTAATGTTTCCGTCTATCACCATTATTTATATGAGACATTTTTCATATTCACCACTTATTTATTTGATGTTGATTATAAATAAAAAATTTATATTTAAAAAATCTTATATGGTTCTGTCTTTTAGGGGATGATTTCAAAATAAGAATGTTATTTTCTATACTATCTAATTTAAATTTAGGATTTTATATTATATTTTTCCATTAAATAAAACTATATTGATCATATATAATAAAAACCATTAATTTTAATATTATATTAATATAAAAATAAATTTATTTTTTATTGTTTTTTAATGTCATTATTTATAATATTTATTGGTTATGTTTTATAAATAAATGACAACTATATATCATTTTTGTATGATTTTTTTATTGAATGTTTATAATATTAAAAATATGAGATATGAATGTATTTAACAACACATAATTGTTTTTATAAATGTAATTTTCACAAAATTGAGATTATTTTTAAAGGATTGAAATGATTATTTTTAAACAAAATTAAGGCCATATTAATTTTATCTTCATTAATTTTGTGGAACAAATATTCCATTTTATTGAATATGAAATAACACCATGTTCTCTCTAATATGACCATTCTATGAAATTATTGTTCCTAAAAAATATTCAAGGGTATTTAATAGAGAAATTTATTTCTAAATAATGAATAAAATTAGTTAACATATTATCAAATGAAAAAAATATTTTTATCATTTATTACAGAATGGTTAAAATGAACATTGAAAGGTATTTTTCTTCTTTATCAACAACCTTAATCTATTATTATTCTTCACTTGGGATATGATATAATGATATCGTACAGTTACATTCTCTATATGGCTTGCAATAATATTGATTTTATAATGATTCTATGAATCTTGTTTCATTATCATGAGTTAATTTAGTAGTAATGAAATAATTAAGAAACTCATTTAATTTTCTATATTTTATAAAATGATGAAATAATTGATGGTTTATGAAAAAACATTATTCACCATGAGTAATTATATGATGGATTGAGGAGATTTTTTATGATCTTATGTTGAACATATGTACGATTTTCATTATTTGATGGGTGGTTCTATTCGATACAACTAATTTGTTTGGTAATGTGATATAGATATATCAAAATCTGATGATACTATTTGTGAAACTGATTTCTAATCTCTATGTACACAGTATTATGTGTCAGTGTCATTACTACAAGTTATGTTCACAAAATAATACATATACAAGATTGACAATATTAATGCATTCAATTTTTAGTGAGCCATATTTCATCAATATATGATCATAAGGTAATTCATGTTCATGAAATTAAATTAATATTATATAATATTTTTATTTCGTATTCTCATGATTCAGGAAGCCTATATTATAGTTCATGAATGATTATTTTTACTTTGACACCTGTAGTACTCATGTTTTTTGATATTACATTATTTTATAAGTACATTCTATGATTTTATTTGTATGAATATATGATGTTTCCAACATACACTTGGTTATGTTAACATACCACTATAAAAATATAATATCTTCTTATGATGGAAATTACCAAAGTTTTCATTTATTGAGTATCTAATATATCCCATTCTTGTATTTCCTTTTCCATGGTTTGGGCAGATGGTATTGAGTATGATATACCTATAAACATTTTGTATATGAATAATTTATTTTGGGGAAATAAGGAATATTTCTCATAAAGGTGTTTAATATGTATTTAGTCTCTAAATACACAGTTATATTATTGGTATAGTGATTAAATATCGATTATATGTATTAAATGTTCTTAAAATTGATTTAAAATTTATATATATTGGATATATTTCCATAATTACTATTCAATTGATCAAATTAAATCGTATTATGATTAAGAAACTAATCCTCCAAATTTTTTTATTTATAAATTCAATTCACCATGATATGATACAATTACCCAACTAATAAAATTTTAATTTTTGTCATGTATTGGAAAATATTTAAATATATATCATCTATAGTGATATAGTAAGTCTTTGGTTATTTTGATCGAACAATAGAAAATACTCTAAGAGTGTATATACTATTTTCCCAACACATCCTAAACCAAATCAGATAAATTGCATGTGAATTCCTATAATATTTATTTTCATCATGGAAATAAATTGAAATTAACATAATATTTATAGATTTAAATAAATTGAATAATGAATCATTATATAATTCTTGTGAGGTTTTTAATGATAATTTAATAATGTTACATCAATAATGTTATTTAGATGTGGTTTATAATTATATTATTCTATAATTATTTTTCTCAGGGAATTGATTAAATAGTTTATATTTTCATTAGAGGATCACAAAAAAAAATTCCAGATGATGAATGCAATAAGTTATTGATCTAAATTTATAGCAATAAATTATAATGAATTCATAAATTATTATATAGTAATGGATTGTATATGCCAAAACAATTGTTGGATTGCTTAAAAATTAGAGTAACAAATAATGAATATTGATAGATTGTGTCAATGCCGCAATCAGGTTCTATCTTTTTGTATAAAATATTTATTTTTATTTTAAACACCAAGAAATGTTTTATTATTAAGGTAACCTAAATTGAATCTGGTATGGACAAATAGATTTAGGTTTCCATAAAAATCACATGACATATCCATAAGTAGAAATAACATCATTTCCATAAAACATTTCAATAATCACAATATCCTTTGGGGATACCATAAAAGAGTTAAATACTAAATAAAAATATCAAAGGATTTAATTGTGAATCATGAAATTATATGTATGAAATATTGAAAAATATTTCAAAGAGAGGCCATGAAGATTAATTCCATGTGGCCCATAGTTTCCTATATAATGATAATTAAAGGATATAATCATTATATGATTACAAAATCATGTGGATAATAATGATAATGATATAGAATTACATGAGAAGGAAAATAAAAAATATATTAAAAAGGTAAATTTTCATAAGAGTGAAATAAAGAGATACAAGTATTAAAAAAATTATAGAACACGCCCTAGAACCCTAAAAACCACCAATACCTTTATATAACGTACATGTTATTATATGTTAGAAGAAAAAAGTGAATTTTTTTTGGTAATTATTTATAATGTTTAAATTAACATTATTTTATTGAAGATTGAGAAAAAATACCATCATAAGGAAAGTTTATGAAAGTTCTATTCTCAACAAAGTGATAAAAATATTAGTACTGTACTACTCATAAGAAAATTCTCAATTGAGGTTTCATTGATTCTATAAAAAAATTGTATCATGGTACCTTTTCTATAATATTTTATTTTATGTCATTTGAGTTTGACTAATACTTTACAATTTGGGAGAGAGTGAGTTTACCATGTCATAATAATAATTTCAATCTTAAAATTTTAGGGGTTGAATCTGAAAATATTATCTATTATATTTATGAGTACAAAATTGATATATCGAAGGGTTATGATTGGGGAACATTTAGTTTAAATTGATACATTATATAAATTAGTAGGTATTTTAATGTTTTACATTGAATAATAAAAAGAAATAATTATTTTTAGAAGGCCATTCCAAGATATGAGGATATCCATAATTGATGTTTAGAGAATAATTTGGTTTAAAATGGTTTATGGTGATTATGTGATGTCAAACATCGACCAATTGATGAAAAAATGTGATAAAATAATAACAATTATGTGTAAACAACATGCAATTAGTTTTAGATATTACTCCCATCAAAGACATATAGAAAATCAGTTATTATACAATATAATAATTAGGTATTATATGGGGAGAAAAAATACAAATATTTTATGGATATTATTTAATTCTACCAAGGATCTATGAAGGAATGTATTTTATAACATAAATAATATGATTCAACGGTTAGAAAATTAATGTCTGAAATTTTTGTATCACCCAGACGTTGCTATATAGTCCAACTAGATAGGAAGAATGAATTACTATGAGGTTGAGTTAATTTAATATAATAAATATTAATATTACCCATTTATGTATATGAGTAACATAATTGAACATTCATTGATCTAGAATGGGTCAGACTATTATAACCTAATATCACCTGAAAAGGAGTGGAAATTTTGATTCATTGAACATAAAAAAGTGATTTAGGCTATAAAATCATAGATTATTTGAAAATAGTATCAACAACCTAATTTAGTATTTTATTAGATTATTTATGTTAAAAAATAATAATATTTTAGGAATATTGATAATATAGTATAATGTTTATGTTTCTGATATTCTTTTATAGGTTATTTCAATCAAGAAATAATAACTTTTGAATGTCGAATAACATCAAAAGGAAACAATAGTAATTTTAAAATTTCATTTTTCTTTATCACTCTATATTCTATTATCTATATTTCATTTTAAAAATCTATTCATAAATTTCATTTAACACATATACATTTTTTATATATTTGTTATCTTTGTAGAATGAGTCTTGTAGGAAAGAAATGATACATTGTTTTACATTTCACTATTGATGAAATTGAATTTGTAAAATTATTTATGGAATGATTAATTAAGAAAATGGTAATATTAATTTAATGAATCGTTATTTGTGTACAATTAATTTTTTATCAGGATGAAATTTCACTTTAGTTTTTCAATAATTTTTATCCATAAATTCATATCGGTGAGTTTGTTAATGATGTGAATACCATGGTTAATTTTCCATATTACATTATACCAATTCCCAAGAGGGTTATATGATAAATATATTATTAATTATCATATATATATCTTCTAATATACATAATATGTGGCAATCAACAATAATTTTCATTGGTATCCTTTTGAATCTATGAATATAGAAATCCATATTCTATATTTTAGATAATTTTTTATTTATTCCATATTTCTTGAGATCATTATTTTAATTTAATATTTATATAAGCCTATAGAAATCATTATTGAACAATATAAGGATTAACTAAGTCATAGGAAAACAATATCCTTTTTCCACCTACTCTTATATTTATTTTAATTATATTTAATTCATTATGTTTGTGGGTGATGTTTTCCATTGTTGATGGGTATGTTTTATTTTTGAGAGAATATAATTTTTTTTGTGGTTATTGTGTAATGGTTCAGGATTAATAATCCTTATGATTAATTTTTGCACAATTATTTTCAAGGAATAATAGCTAAAAAAGATATTAAAATGGAAATACTTAAGAAAAAATACTAAAGGAAAATAATGATTTCGAAAATCATCATTAAAATGTATGTATAATAATTTTTGTATTTTAATGAAATATTTTTGATCCTTCTCATTCACATAAATAAGTTGTGTTTTGTAATCTAGGGAGACAACTCATTTAATGAACATGATTATTTTTCATGATGTATAGTTTCTTCAGAGATGACAACCTTTTTTTATCATTTTAATATTTTATGTCATTTAGCTACCCTATAAAATTCACATAGTTATATAAAAAATAATGTGATTTAATACTTATTATATTCTCTATTTATCATTACATTATTGAGATATGAAATCATCTTTACGCATATGGTTAGAACAATACATGATGTCTAAAAATTATGACCATTAATTTTTTTTGACAGATGGTAATGGATAATTTAATGTTAATTAAATAAAAATCAATATCAAATACTAATGATAAATCTATATTCATTATGGATGTTAGAAACATCCAAATAACATTCAAAAAGGAAAATTTAAATAAATTTTTGACATTTTTACCAAATATTGTGATTATTTTGAAATTTATTATAGGTTATGATTAAATTTATTTTTGATATTGATACGTTCATAGATTTTTATTTTTAATTATAATTTTTTAGCAATGGACTTTTATTATATTTTAGTTTGTGTTATATTATTAGGTTTTAGAACAATTTATATATGGATGTGTTTGAAGTCTGTAATTTCTGTATATTATTTTTGAAATTATATTTATAAATTTTTATTGAATATTATGTAGTTATTCACACATTATAATTTCAGTATTTTCTCTTGGTAAATTTTTTTAAAAATTTTTTTTATGAAAAATATATAAACATATTAACAGGAGGTTGCACACACATTGATATAATATTGATTTTTATGTTTTTACCTCATATTATAGTATTTAAATTAAAAAATCCATTCCATAAAAAATTTCACATTACTTATAATACTATCCTTGCTTCTTAAATGCATTCAATATTGAGTAGATATGTGTGTTCATGCTAAAAGAAGAAAAAATGGGATTTCCATGTGTCAAAAAACATATATTTCTCCCAGGGAAATAGAATCCACATAAATGTTACCCAATATGTGGGTCACCACAATGAAATCATATTATGAGGCCGAAAACATAACATGTTGGCTTTTTTTCTTTAGAGGCATCAATTTGACATCAATATGGGACCAAAAAAACTTACGTAAAAAATATAGGTTATTTGAAATAGAGTTTAATTTAAATTGAATAAAATTTCATAAAATATTAAATCATTGATAATAATTTTATTTAACTGAATTTAACTATGTTATGAATGGATCTACCATTTCTCAAACAACGTATAAAATTTCAATAAAAAATATTACTTTTATCCTACCACAAAACTCTTTTTTATGAACATATATAATTTTACCTAGTTCAAGAAACATTCATCCAATAAAATGATGTTGAATGTTGTTTTAGGAGTTATATATTGGAAACAAATATAATAATTCCATTTTTAGACCATGACATCATTTTATGAACCCGAAATTGAAAATAGACTATTTTTCAAATCCATATGAATATTCTCATTCACTATTCCATATAAATAAAACCCCAAGAAAAAATACCTCTATAAAGTTCTTATGTATTGCTCTTATTCGACCACACTCCTTGAAGAAAAATAATGAAAAAAAATCACTTTTGTGATGATAATTTTTTTAATAAATTAGTGATTAAACTCAACTATAAAATATTAACACCTACTTTAGGAATCTAATGAGTGAATCATTGACATAAGGGTCGAATGGGAGGAGAGGGAACTCAGCATAGAAGAATCATCACGGAATAAATCTAGTAAAATGTCTAAATTCTAAACATGGGAGGGCCTTGCAAGACATTACCATGATGGCTCCCCACAATCTAATCCCATCAAGTAGAATAGATATGTTAAATTATATAAAAAACAGTAGTTTTTTGTGGATAATTAATATATTCTTTCACTAAAATATATAGAAGAAATAATTTTTTGGAGCCCCTTATCATATAACATATATGGAATCCCCATTACGGAACTCATTTTTTGAGACCCTTTATAGAACCACTATTTATATCCAATATCTCGATGCACCTTCATGAAGATCCAATCTATATTTTCTAATTATTAAAATGATTTACCACGAGTCATATTTGGAAAATGAAATGTGACCAACCCTTGGAGCCATTATGTTGTACCATATGGCCTACGCCCATACACCCCCACAAAAAATCGCTGCCATGATGTGGTCCTCACCCTCCAGTTTTTTCCTTATTTACAGTCTATAGGACCGATAAAAAATGGTTAGTCTCAATGATAAATTCTCATTCTAGGTCACCAACATATTTTATTTAAGTCTATACTGCTCAAAAATACACCCTATACGTTTCCATAACATGATATTCTCCTCATAGTTCCATAAACATGGGCATCCTCCATGATGTAATCACAGTCAAAACCTTTAATCATCATATGTTGATATTATTCGCATTTTCTATAAACATGGGTATCTTCCAAGGTGTAATCCGTAACCAGTCATTTAATCAGCATGAGTTCAGATTCTACTCATGGGAAAAGAGACATGGTAATCCTCCTAGGTGTAATCCCCAACCAAACATATAAACTCCAATAAGTCATGAAAATTTTAAATGTTCTATGAAACATGGTCATCTTCATAGGTTTATTCCACAACTAGACCATTAATTATCCTGATTTGATGCAATTATTATTGTTCAAAAAACATGGTCATCCACCCAGGTGTATGTGATAACCAAACCTCTAAATTACCATATTTTGAGATTTAACTCATGTTTCCAGAAAACATGGGAATACTCTTCAGTGCATGTCTCACCCAATCCATTAAACATAAAGATAATCTATCATTATATTAGAATAATCATACACAATATCCCATTTATCAAAATAATAATGACTCATGTGGGATTATAGATCATTGATAATTATATCATCTACATTATGATAGCCCCTCCATTTTGGGCCTACATTTAAGGTATATTTCTGACATATTCCATAGAACTACATGGTTTCAAATTCCTAATCCTATGGGGATAAATATGACACATATTTTAATTCTAGTATTGAAATGGATGAATATGATGCAACATCGATGTTCAATCCCATATTTAAAAACCAACCACCTACCTGGAGAAAAATAAAAATCAGAGATCCCAAATAACCATCTTGAAATAAACTATCCAGAATTAATTATAGACGATATGTTGCCTATATTGAAAATATATGTTTACAAAAATCATATTCTCTTGGACAGATCATTATGATATGGGGGACTAGTACTACCATAGGATTTGGGATGAATTCATGAAAAAGTATTAAATTGGTATGCAAGTCTCATAGTACTAAATAATTCCCCCCAAAATGGTGTGATGACCCAAACCTATAATCCTCTCAAATAATGAATTTTCTAATAAGTCATTGGAAAAACCATGTTAACATATACAATTGTAATGTAGGTATTAATTAAATCAAAATTATTGTGTGTGATAAATTAGTTTGGGAAAACCTTTAAAAAATAAGCATCATCCCAATATAATTTTAGATATGGGATTTCAGAATCACTACTAATGGTCATCATTAGGATATGGGAAATCATCTAGATCTATATATTTTTTTATAAGATACATATTGGGTATTTTTCATAATTACAACATATATATTCCATTTTTATATCCATCAAATGTCCTTGGAATAATCTTCCATAAAGATGATGTTGTATGTTAGGGCACTATATGACAAGAGGAAGATCTATATTATTATTCAGGATGTTTATCCAGTTTCACTATATCCCATTTTTATATCATTTCTATATGCAGTACTATTCAATAGTGAAGGATAATGAAATATTTTGAGAATACATTCTTGCATAGGGATTGAATAGTTAACAGATAGATCTATTTAGAAGGGCCTCTAGAGTTCTGGCATAAGGACTAAAGGGATACCAATGTTCAGTAGCACCACAGAAATAGAGAAGAGAATTTTGAAAGAAGTTGGGTTTTATTTGGTTGTATATAGAGAAAAATTAATAATGTGATTTCATGACATTGACTGTCATGTAAGGGGTTTCATGTTATGAATGTGAATATCTTAAGAATATATGTTTTGGTTAGAATAATAATTGTGATGTAGGATCCACACCACATTATCCAACAAATTCAAAGTATTTTGGGTATGTAAAAAGGTCAAATATTTTAACAATATATATATACATATGTATGTGTGATTACAATATATTATTTCCAACCATTAGAAAATAATTACAATTAAATTTATTTTTCAAGATAAAATATATTCTATATAATGGTTTTACATAATTTATAACTTATGTTAATTTCTCGATTAAACTAAAAAGAATATTGATATAGATATGAAAGAATAATTTTTTTCAATACATTGGTTTTTCTACATTATTAGTAACTCTTCATCACTAGTAACTTGAAGGTTTATGTTTTAGTGTCAATAATATATCTATTTGGTATTGATTGAGGGTGGTGAATTTGATTGCGAAAATTTTGTTAGGTTTTTTTCATTCATTTATTCTAAAAAAAATATTATCCCATCTATTTCATTCGTTAATACCATGGTTTGGGAACAATATTTCTCTAATTTATTTTTAGGTAAAATATTTCTATGAAATATGTTATTTTTATTATTGTTTGAAGATTTAATCATTTTTGGGGTTACCTATTTTATTAATTATATTATGTACCTTTATGGTGAAAGGTTTCGTAAATAAGATATAGAGTATGAATCCTAACACAGATAATTTACTAGAAAATATTCTTAAAATATATCTAATTAAATTATTATCAATATACATTACTAGTTAAAAATCATGGATATGCTATGATTGGTATGTTTTAATTGATTTTTACTCTAAACATAAATTTAGTTTTTTGCATTAATAATCATTATTTTCGCCCACATTAGGTTGATCTCGAACATACAATATAACACACTTTTTAGCACTGCATTAGTAAATTTGACCATCAAATTTCAAAATATGGTAACCTGGGAGAATTAATGGCTAACAATTTTTTTATATTAAAAATTAAAAATGATTTTTTTCTAAATTATTTTTTTCTGAAATAAATATGAAAATGAATATTTCATTTATTATATTTTTAGAAATATTAAATAATAATAATATATATATATATATATATATATTACATATGTTGTTTTCTAAAAATATTATTTATGAAATTTTCTAATTATTTTAAAATAGAATCATTAGAATATTGTTCACTGTATTTCTAATTTGTTCCATGAAAATTGTTTAAATTAATAACTATAGTACATTTATAAATATTAATATTTAATAAGATCATTATTGTTACACACAAATACATTATAATATTTTATTATTTGAATGAATTTAACTGTTTTGATATCATGGATTATGCGCAACACAACGTTAAGCTTAAGATAGAGGAAACGTTGAGTTTAGCTATAATTTCACTAAATAGTATTAATATTTTTTATACAGGGAACATCATGATCATCATGTGGTACTGGAAAAAACGAGTTTTACAAAGTCAAAATATATAATTAATATAATGTTTTAATATGATATATATCAACTACCCATTATAATGAAATTTATTAATATGATTAATCGAATTTTGAAAATATAATTTACAAATTTTTATATAATTTAGTGATTTTTTAAATGAATATAAAACTCAATTGAATATAAATGATGTGTTTTTATGAAAAACAATATATGATGTCTGCCAAGGTTTTTTTCATAATTAATTAAATTAATATTTATTAGTGAGTTTTATTAATTAGATATAAATGTTATAGATTTAATAAACTGTTTTTACATTCATCATATTGGTTTCATAGGAAGGATATGTGAATAAATCCCACTTCAAGCATAAATAACTTTATTAATCTAAATACATTTTCATTTCTTTTTTAATAGTACACATATTTCAATAATAAAATTTTCAATATTTATAAAAATTATGAGTCAAAATAAATATAAATTTTGATATGATAAATTAAAAAATAACATAGGTGAATATTTTGGTATCTGTCTATAATGTTTTATTTATTGATGAATATTGAAAAATAATGAATTTTAATTGTAAAAGACTTTTTCATAAAAATAATCATTAATGTAAAATAATATTTTGAATCAATTTAAAATTTTATCTATATATCATTTCTATATATTAATAAAATATATGTCATTACAATCATTTTTATATTTAAATTATACATAAATCATACTAAAGTTTTGAAAAGCTACATGTTAAAAAATAATTTTTTTATCTCGTATACGAGATTAATTTCAAATTAATTTCTACTACATTTTTTATAATACTTTGATAAAATAAATTTAGTATTATAAATAAATGAAATTTATAATTTTTTTATTCTCATTGTAGTTTATGAAAAAATGTATTATTGAATGTAATTATAATTATTTTCGACAATTTAGGTAAAAACAACTTTACCAACTTATTAATCATTATCTTAAGGGAAAAAATAACATGGAAACATGACCAAAATCTATTGGATGGAAATATTTAGACCATATACTAAATTTTATAGATAATTTACCATTTTCTAGGAACATTATGTTTGTGCATCCTCAAAATAGTGTTTCCATTTTTATATTTATAAGAATTCCACTCCTCCATCAATATAAAAATTCACCCAACCCTCTTATTTATTCAATAATGTCAAGAAATTTTCAGTAAAAAAAGTTCAAAAATAATATTCGAAAACCCATACCCTCATACATGAAGAATAAAATTGAGATTAAACCTACTTAAAGATGTTTTTTTTATAAACAAAAATGATTCACCCAAAGCAGAGATAATGTTCTTGAACTAGCTCTATTGGTTTATTTCACTCTCCTACAATTAAATTTTTCTTATATATTTATTATATAATGACATAATTATCCCAAAAATACATATAAATTTTTATATTAAGGGTATTAGTTAAACATTTTCAAAATTCCATCAAATGAGATACGCAATCATCTTTCTTGTGTGTGGCGGCCTACTGCCTCATGAATTGATGTCGTTCTCTCTTCTTTTAACACCATTAAAGGTTATGACTAATTATGAATTTATAGTTTTTATGTGACATATATAATATTTTTAATTTATTTAATCTTATGTAAATTTAATATTTAATATTCCTTCATGATTTACATTTTGTGGCAATATATAACATTGTTTGTGGACTTATAGACAACAACCTCTTCAAAACGTTTTGAATCATTCACGCTATACAAAAAATGTATTGATGGTTTTTTAAAAAAAATGATATATATATATAATATAAATATTATTTTTGAATGATAATATACATATATCACTATATTTTTAAATATGTCACGGAAATGGATGTATCCCACATGAGTACATACAAACTACCATTGCTATGTTTGGTACATTACATATCCTATATCAAAATTATATGGTATATTATAAATACATATATAATGAATATATATGATATTTATATCATGGTTAAAATTACTGATTTTTTGAAATAATGTAACGCCCCGACCCCAGCTACCCAGAGTCGGTGCATTAATTACATAACATTGGCATGATCACAAGAAAGATCAAATCTCGAAAGACCGATTGGTTTAGTAGCCTTGGAAACACTAGATATATTCATAAGTTTTACATTACATCATAAAATGAAAAACTACTACAACAACATAATGTCTCCATAATCCACACTAATATCCCCTCATAATATCCCTGCAGGTCATTCATAATTTACTTCTTCACATCCTGGGGAAAAATAAAACATAGAAAAGGGGTGAGCTCAAATGCCCAGTAAGGATAACAATATAGCGGAAACTTTCATAAATAAGAATAAACATTTAAGGCAATGCATTACTAAAACAAAAGCCTTTTAAAATTGAACTTCAACATGGTATGGCAAAAGTAAAATGAAATAATTCCATTTACTTATTCACATGGATATTCTACTAATCGAATAATCACATGCAAAAATCAATAACCACTTTCATAATGTTGGAATGCATAATGTCAGACTATCATAACCACATAGCCAAGGCCTCGTGCCAAGACTACAAATAAGATTTTGTCAAGGCCTTGTGCCAAGACACTAGTTTGTCTCATGAGACCTACCGATGCATCGAGGAGCTATAGCGGGCTCCACCCGTCACTTATTAAGTCCGATGCATTCCCATATGAAAAGGTTTAAACATAACATAAACATTCGTATTAAAACTAGCATACGAAATGTCAATACTTTCACAATAAACTATGAATGGTATAAAAATAGAACATCCACAGTCAAACATATCACAAAACCTTCAATACAATATAGAAGTTTTGTATCATAATAAATCAACTTCAAATAATCTTAAAATCCATCAAAGGATGTTGACATAGATGAAATCAAAATTCTTTTAAAAGAAATATCTCCTTTTATTTTGAAATAATTTAAGATCCATATAAAATAAAACATTTTCTTTGAAAATATTCTTATAAGCTTGTATGGGAAGCTTCGACGATTTTATAACGGCGGAAAATAACCGCACCCGCCGTATAAGTTAAAAAAAACATTCTTACCTCAATTCTGTCGAAAAGGTTAAAAAGGACCTTGTTTTGAAAACGACGGAAAGATTCCTTTATAAACCTCTTATAAAAAGTCAAACAAGGGTATAAATGACTTTAACCCATATTCTTGTAAATAGTAAAAATGTTTTGAAATACATTTCGAAGAAACATGGATGTGGATGATAAAGAGATCCCAGTAGATTATTACGTATAATACAACCTCGGATAATGAAGAGATTGTGAAATAACCCTTACCTTGTACTTTTCCTTGCTTGTGGTAGGTTAACCTCCTGTATAATGGTGAAATAATTGTTATTAAATTATACAAGAATCATATACATTAATATGATATCATATATGATCTTTTAATATTGATTTGATAATAATATCTTAGTATTATCGTTGTTTCGGGTGTTAACTTACTTGTTTTCTTTCATATGTTTTGTTACGTAAGACATGTTTGTAAAGGATAGGTTGTATATTATTCATATCCAGAATGATATCAAGTCCTTAAACATCATTTTTAAATCATAAAATGATAATTACGCTTTAATGGTTACGATGGAGAATGAATCTCATCGCGTTCGTGGAGACGGTAGTCCGTACGTACGCACGAGCGACAATATCATTCTTTTGATATTAAAATAATATATAAATGGATGGTATATCATATATAAAGAATCATTAACATGTTATATTTATTATTTACATGAGTTACACATCATTATTATACCCATCCAAATAATATTATATTGAATAACAATTACACCACGACGTGGAGACGGTAAGCCGTACGTACGCACGTATGGTGACTTGTTATTCAAAGGGTGGATAGAATACTGAATATGATTGTACCATATTTATAATAACATCACAGTATATGTGAGATACTGGAGTTATTATTTCAGAATGGTAAGAACAAAGGAAGAAGATGTGGAAGAAGAAATGAACTTAGAAAAGGGTGGTGAAATCATTACCTCTTCTTCGGGTTCTTCCTTTTGATTTAATCAAAAGGGCTCCTTAGGTTGGCTTTCTGATCAAACTAAGGCCTCTAGGTTGTATTGAGGGATGTTGGGAGAGTATTTGGGCAGAGTTTGGCCGAACCAAAAGGCTTTGAAGGTGTGAAGAAATGAGAAGGAGGAGTGCCCTTTTTATAAGAGGGGTGAGGGGCACCTTTGGAAAAGTTAGAAATATTAATTTATAATAAATTCATATTCGGTTTACAAAGGCTCCAAAGTTGACTATTAAAAGGATGAGGTGGGGATAGGTCGAAAACAACTCATCCAATAGAATTTAGACAGGTTTGGGTACTTATATTAACCTTATCTTTAAGTATTAACTCTAAGTTAATTAGTTTCACTTTTACAATGTCTCTTTGTATTTTTATATAATATGGTTAATAAACTTACTATATACATCCAAGCGACCCCCAAGTGGTCCATTAATGAGGAACCTATCATAATATAAGTCTCTTGGCCGAACCTTAGATTTTTAGGAATTTAATATCAATTAATAATATAATATTTGTTTTAAGAACTCTTTTATGTCAATTTTGACACTATTCAATAGTTGATTTTTTTGAAACTCCTAACAGATTGATTACTTCTAACAAAGTCAATTAAATCAATCCTAATATATCATATTATCATAGAAAATTAGTTTAATTCATTAAAAGTTTCATATTATAATTATTTGGGTATTTATAAGATCAATTATTTTTATTTTTCACTATTTTAGTAATTACTGCATCATCATTGTGTCATAAATAAAATAAATTATATAATGTCTAAAAATTATAAATAAAATATCATTATGTAGGAAATCTTTTTATCTTTCTAATGAATATTTATAATCGAAAATCCAACATGTATAACCCTATGTAAAAATTGTTCTTCTAAAAGATGTAAGCTTATGCCATTTTTATTTTTATTTTAACTTTATTAATATAATGTGTCCCTACCACATACAAGTGGCTCCAAGGGGTCCCCAAATTGACCCAAGGATGCTCATGGTCGGGTATGTGTCCACCAATAAGGTTAGGACACGTTTTAGGGTAATTTTGTATTATTATAATATTATTTTTTAACCCTTATTTACCGGATTTACCCTTTAACCATGGTAAATAAAATATTTACCGCAGTAATTATTCAAAATGTCTAAAAATAAAAGTTACCTATTTACACAATTTGAACATCCTGATTCCAAATATGGAATCCATTTTCCTAAATTCAAAACACAGAAGTGGCAGAAATTAATTTAAAATTAATTCCCGCTGTCAAAACAAAAAGCGTGTTTTTAAGAGATAATAACTATCAAAAGATTGACACTTGTTTATGTTCGGTTTAATTGTAAAATTATGTCCAATGATAAACATTAAATTGAATGGTAAAAATATATTCTAAATATACTTTAAAACCACTCAAATTCATAATTTATCACTATTAATTATTTTGATTAAAAAAGTTGTTTTTAATTAAAATTTAGAAATTTTCACTATTCATCAAAATATGAAAGTTATCCGAAATGTACCAAAATTTCACCCTAGGCTAATTTTGATATTCCGAATCCAAAAATGAAGTCCATTTTGAAATATAGAATATATATGATTTCAAAAAGTAGGTATTACTATTCACAACGGCTAGTTTAATTAGTTGTGGTGTGTGTTAGAACTCGAGGTTGCGTACAACACACGCTATCGCATTATTCGAAGGGAAACGTACCGTAGAAGCTTGGGGTGTTACATTCTCCCCTCCTTCAAATAATTGTGTCCTCGCAATTTCTAGGGTATTACTGCATAAAAAGACTCGGGTGGTTCTTCATCATAAGTTCCTCGGGTTCCCACGTTGCCTCTTCCATCTTATGATTCCTCCACAAAACTTTTACCAGACGCGTCGTCCGGTTTCTCAGCACTTGTTCTCTCGTATCAAGAATCTTGATGGGCTCTTCGCAATAGGAAAGATCGGGTTCCAGTTCTAATTCCTCATAGGTGAGTACATGTGTTGGGTCAGGCATGTATTTCCTCAACAGAGATACGTGGAACACATCGTGAACTTTGGAGAGACTTGGCGGCATTGCCAATCGGTAAGCTACAGCCCCAATTCGTTCTAGAATTTCGAAAGGTCCGATGTACCTGGGACTCAATTTACCTTTCTTACCAAAACGTATGACTCCCTTCCACGGAGACACCTTTAGGAAAACATGATCACCGACTTGAAATTCCAAATCCTTCCTTCGATTATCGGCATAGCTCTTCTGCCTACTTTGAGCTGCTTTAATGTGATTTTGGATTACCTTTACCTTTTCCATCGTTTCCTCCACCAGTTCTAGACCTACAAGTTTTCTTTCACCAACGTCATCCCAACAGGTTGGTGTACGACATCTCTTTCCGTATAACGCTTCATATGGTGCCATCTGTATACTCGAATGGAAGCTATTGTTATTGGAAAATTCTACTAGTGGTAAATATTGATCCCACATACCCTGAAAGTCAAGTGAGCAAGATCTCAACATGTCTTCTAAGGTTTGAATAGTCCGTTCTGACTGTCCGTCTGTCTGAGGGTGGTAAGCAGTGCTCAAATGAAGTTCAGTATCCAGGGATTTCTGAAGACTTTTCCAAAACCTTGAAGTAAAACGGGGATCACGATCCGAAACAATTGATAAGGGTACTCCATGAAGTCTCACAACTTCATTAATGTATAGTCTTGCTAGACGTTCCAGGGGTAGATCTTCTCTTATAGCAAGAAAATGTGCTGACTTGGTAAGACGATCAACAATAACCCATATTGCATCGTTCCTTCTAGGAGTCTTTGGTAGCCCCATGACAAAGTCCATTGTAATATTGTCCCATTTCCACTCCGGTATGGGAAGCGGTTGCATGACTCCTCCAGGCTGTTGCCTTCCAGCTTTCACTTGTTGACAAACCATACATCTTGACACAAAATCAGCAATCTCCCTCTTCATGTTGTCCCACCAAAAATGTTCCTTCAAATCTCTATACATTTTGGTGCTCCCAGGGTGTATAGAGAAATTGGAACTATGAGCATCATCCAGCAATTCCCTTTTTAGATCAGGTATATTGGGAACACAAAGTCTCTTCCCGAATTTCAAAATTCCATCTTCATACACAAAGTCTCTCAATCTCCCATCATTCACAGCTTTAATCTTCTTCTGAAATTCTTCATCATCGGTCTGGGAACTCTTAATCCTTTCTAGTAAAGATGGTTTGGCAACCATTTGAAAAAGCATTGATGTTTCACCTTCCCTGGTTATTCCCATGTCCATCTTCTCTAGATCCATGAAAATTGGATCCCTTTCAATTCTCATCATGTTCAGAACTCCATGGTCTTTTCTGCTCAAAGCATATGCTACTTTGTTTGCTTTCCCCGGGTGGTAGTGTATCGTGCAATCATAATCCTTGAGTAATTCAAGCCATCTCCTTTGCCTCATGTTGAGTTCTTTTTGTGAGAAAATATACTTCAAACTCTTGTGATCAGTATAAATCTCACATTTTTCACCATAGAGGTAGTGCCTCCATATCTTCAAAGCAAAGATCACAGCTGCTAACTCAAGATCATGAGTAGGATAGTTTTGTTCATGAATTTTCAACTGTCGTGATGCATAGGCAATAACTCTATCATTCTGCATAAGGACACAACCAAGTCCTTTCTTTGATGCATCACTATAAATAACGAACCCATCATTCCCCGATGGTAGAGTCAATATAGGAGCATTGACTAATCTTCTCTTCAGTTCTTCGAAAAATTCTTCACACTCTTTTGTCCAAACAAATTTAACCCCTTTACGTGTGAGCTTCGTTAGTGGGTTAGCCAATCGGGCAAAATTCTGGACGAAACGTCGATAATAACCTGCCAAACCAATGAAACTACGTACCTCAGTTATACTCGTAGGTGCTGGCCATTCTTGGATTGCCTTGGTCTTAGAAGGATCCACAGAGATTCCATCTTTAGAGACAATATGGCCAAGAAAAGAAATCTCCTGAAGCCAGAATTCACACTTGCTAAACTTTCCATATAATTCATGCCTCCTCAGAGTCTTCAAGATAATGCGCAAGTGATTTTCATGATCTTCGTAGGTTTTGGAGTATACCAAGATATCATCAATAAATACCACCACAAATTCATCGAGATACTCCTTGAAAACTCTATTCATCAGATCCATGAATACAGAGGGTGCATTAGTCAATCCAAACGGCATTACAGTAAACTCGTAATGCCCGTACCTGGTTCGAAATGCTGTCTTCGGAATGTCTTCCTTCTTTACACACAACTGATGGTATCCAGATCGAAGGTCAATCTTTGAAAAGTATTGAGCTCCATGCAGTTGGTCAAATAAATCATCAATACGAGGTAGGGGATACTTGTTCTTTATCGTTATAGCATTGATCTCCCTGTAATCGATACATAACCTCATAGATCCATCTTTCTTTTTAACAAAAAGAACAGGGGCTCCCCATGGAGAAACACTAGGGCGAATAAATCCCTTATTACTCAATTCCTCTAGTTGTTTCTTTAGTTCGACTAGCTCTACAGTGGCCATTCTATAAGGGGTCTTCGATATAGGCCTTGATCCAGGAATCAAATCAATAGAAAACTCAACTTCTCGTTCTGGAGGATGTCCAGGTAAATCTTCCGGAAATACATCTACAAATTCTTTCACAATAGGTACATCCTCTATTTGAACATTCCTTTCCTCACCGACAGTTATTTCATTCTCTTCCTCCCCGATAATTGAATTAAGTTGAGCTACAGGGGGTGGATCTAAATAAGAATTAGGTGGTGACGATTCTGCTCTAAAAATAAGGTGCTCCTTATCATTATCATCATGAATCGTAACCTCTTTCTTCTTACAATAAATCTTCGCATCATAGTCCGAAAGCCAGTCCATACCGAGGATTATATCAAACTCAATCATAGGTATGACGATGAAATCAGCAGATAAAGAAAATTTATGTGCTCTAATGGGGACTGATTCACAAAACTTTGTTGCAACGATACTTCCCTTAGGAGTTTTAACTGAAAACTCCCTTATTAAATCAAATTGGAAATATCTAATTTTCTTAGCAAACTGGGAAGATATGAAACAATGCGATGATCCAGAATCAAATAATGCATTTTCTAAACTTGAGGAAACCATTAAATTACCTGCCACCACGTCTTTCGGAGTTTCTACCTCAGCAGTAGTGATAGCATAAGCCTGGCCTTGATCCCTTGGCCTTTTCTGAGGTAAGTTCTCCTGACGCTTAGGACATGCATTTGCATAATGCCCCATCTCCCTGCAATTATAGCACTGAACATTGGTAGCTTCCTTCTTCCCCTTGCAATCATGAGCTTGGTGGCCTTTTTCACCACACTTGTAACAGACTCCCATTCCCTTCAGGCAAGCACCAGGGTGTTTCTTCCCGCACTTACCACAAGATGGATATTCAACCTTTCCCTTCTTCCCCTTATTTCCATTCCCAGATTGATCAGCAGGTCTCTTCTTCTCTTGCTTTGCTTTAAAGTCATAAGACTTAGAGAATTCCTTTTCGGTCTTGATAGCACATGAGACAATGTCTTCGTACGATGAAAAGGATTGTGAGACTAATGCTCGACGGAGAAATGGTTTTAACCCATCAAAGAAACGATAAATCTTACTTCTTGGGTTGCGAATATAATCACCAGCGTACCTCGCTAACCTTGTAAAGTTAGCCTCATACTTTGTGACATTATCATCCTCCTTTTGTCTCAGACTCAGAAATTGCCTTTCCATATCTGCTCGATGGTCGCGAGGAAAGTATTTTTCTAAAAACAGATCTTTGAACTCCCTCCATTCCATGTTTGATAATTCATCATCTTCCTTCATGTTTTGAATCAATGACCACCATTGATCAGCATCTCCAGTGAGGCGGTAAACTGCCATGGTAACTTTTTCCCTTTCACTACTCCCCAAAGCCTGAAATATTTTCTCTAGGGAAAATATCCATTGCTCAGCTACTAAGGGATTTGTACTCCCATTGAACGTTGGTGGTTGTTGTCTCATGAATCGATCTAACATTGATCCTCCACGCTGCGGATCAGGGTGCTCCATACGGGTAAGGTTATTATTCATAACCTGAGTAAGTTGTCCCAGTACAGTGATTAGCTGATCAGCACCAGTTGCATCACCAGCCCCACTATAATTATCTTGAGCAGGAGGGCAATCCCTACATGGAGTGCGTGCATTGATACGGTTTCCATTTCTTCCACTAGGCGCCATTTCTAAACAATGGCATAAACTAGATCAGTTTATGAATCCAAATACATAATCCCATACTTATAAAACACTAAACATAAATTGAACTATCTATGGATATAATCCATATTCATAAATATGTTTTCTTTGAGGAAGTATATACTCATAAACCCTTCATAATGATTTGTAAAGAAAGTGAGAGTTATCCTAAGCATATCCCCCGGGAGTGTCGTAACCAAGAGTGCAGCAAGGCCCGTTGTCGTGCACCAGTTCCCGTTCGAGTCTAGCTCAAAGCGGTGTTTTCGGGTTTTACCCCTAGGTACATCTGTGCCAGAGCCGCCTCTACCTGCTCGTATCCAGACAGGGATGTATTGCTCGGAAAACTCACAAAATCTCTACAATACCAAAATTCTAGGAAGTTCTTCTATACTAATCCTCAAAGTTCATCTTAGGTCTACGTGCTCTAATCAGAGTTTATCTAAATCTAGCTTCCAAGGTTTGTACTAAACTTCCTCTGATACCAACTGTAACGCCCCGACCCCAGCTACCCAGAGTCGGTGCATTAATTACATAACATTGGCATGATCACAAGAAAGATCAAATCTCGAAAGACCGATTGGTTTAGTAGCCTTGGAAACACTAGATATATTCATAAGTTTTACATTACATCATAAAATGAAAAACTACTACTACAACATAATGTCTCCATAATCCACACTACTATCCCCTCATAATATCCCTACAGGTCATTCATAATTTACTTCTTCACATCCTGGGGAAAAATAAAACATAGAAAAGGGGTGAGCTCAAATGCCCAGTAAGGATAACAATATAGCGGAAACTTTCATAAATAAGAATAAACATTTAAGGCAATGCATTACTAAAACAAAATCCTTTTAAAATTGAACTTCAACATGGTATGGCAAAAGTAAAATGAAATAATGCCATTTACTTATTCACATGGATATTCTACTAATCGAATAATCACATGCAAAAATCAATAACCACTTTCATAATGTTGGAATGCATAATGCCAGACTATCATAACCACATAGCCAAGGCCTCGTGCCAAGACTACAAATAAGATTTTGTCAAGGCCTTGTGCCAAGACACTAGTTTGTCTCATGAGACCTACCGATGCATCGAGGAGCTATAGTGGGCTCCACCCGTCACTTATTAAGTCCGATGCATTCCCATATGAAAAAGTTTAAACATAACATAAACATTCGTATTAAAAATAGCATACGAAATGTCAATACTTTCACAATAAACTATGAATGGTATAAAAATAGCACATCCACAGTCAAACATATCACAAAACCTTCAATACAATATAGAAGTTTTGTATCATAATAAATCAACTTCAAATAATCTTAAAATCCATCAAAGGATGTTGACATAGATGAAATCAAAATTCTTTTAAAAGAAATATCTCCTTTTATTTTGAAATCATTTAAGATCCATAAAAAATAAAACATTTTCTTTGAAAATATTCTTATAAGCTTGTATGGGAAGCTTCGACGATTTTATAACGGCGGAAAATAACCGCACCCGCCGTATAAGTTAAAAAAAACATTCTTACCTCAATTCTGTCGAAAAGGTTAAAAAGGACCTTGTTTTGAAAACGACGGAAAGATTCCTTTATAAACCTCTTATAAAAAGTCAAACAAGGGTATAAATGACTTTAACCCATATTCTTGTAAATAGTAAAAATGTTTTGAAATACATTTCGAAGAAACATGGATGTGGATGATAAAGAGATCCCAGTAGATTATTACGTATAATACAACCTCGGATAATGAAGAGATTGTGAAATAACCCTTACCTTGTACTTTTCCTTGCTTGTGGTAGGTTAACCTCCTGTATAATGGTGAAATAATTGTTATTAAATTATACAAGAATCATATACATTAATATGATATCATATATGATCTTTTAATATTGATTTGATAATAATATCTTAGTATTATCGTTGTTTCGGGTGTTAACTTACTTGTTTTCTTTCATATGTTTTGTTACATAAGACATGTTTTTAAAGGATAGGTTGTATATTATTCATATCCAGAATGATATCAAGTCCTTAAAAATCATTATTAAATCATAAAATGATAATTACGCTTTAATGGTTACGATGGAGAATGAATCTCATCGCGTTCGTGGAGACGGTAGTCCGTACGTACGCACGAGCGACAATATCATTCTTTTGATATTAAAATAATATATAAATGGATGGTATATCATATATAAAGAATCATTAACATGTTATATTTATTATTTACATGAGTTACACATCATTATTATACCCATCCAAATAATATTATATTGAATAACAATTACACCACGACGTGGAGACGGTAAGCCGTACGTACGCACGTATGGTGACATGTTATTCAAAGGGTGGATAGAATACTGAATATGATTGTACCATATTTATAATAACATCACAGTATATGTGAGATACTGGAGTTATTATTTCAGAATTGTAAGAACAAAGGAAGAAGAAGTGGAAGAAGAAATGAACTTAGAAAAGGGTGGTGAAATCATTACCTCTTCTTCGGGTTCTTCCTTTTGATTTGATCAAAAGGGCTCCTTAGGTTGGCTTTCTGATCAAACTAAGGCCTCTAGGTTGTATTGAGGGATGTTGGGAGAGTATTTGGGCAGAGTTTGGCCGAACCAAAAGGCTTTGAAGGTGTGAAGAAATGAGAAGGAGGAGTGCCCTTTTTATAAGAGGGGTGAGGGGCACCTTTGGAAAAGTTAGAAATATTAATTTATAATAAATTCATATTCGGTTTACAAAGGCTCCAAAGTTGACTATTCAAAGGATGAGGTGGGGATAGGTCGAAAACAACTCATACAATAGAATTTAGACAGGTTTGGGTACTTATATTAACCTTATCTTTAAGTATTAACTCTAAGTTAATTAGTTTCACTTTTACAATGTCTCTTTGTATTTTTATATAATATGGTTAATAAACTTACTATATACATCCAAGCGACCCCCAAGTGGTCCATTAATGAGGAACCTATCATAATATAAGTCTCTTGGCCGAACCTTAGATTTTTAGGAATTTAATATCAATTAATAATATAATATTTGTTTTAAGAACTCTTTTATGTCAATTTTGACACTATTCAATAGTTGATTTTTGTGAAACTCCTAACAGATTGATTACTTCGAACAAAGTCAATTAAATCAATCCTAATATATCATATTATCATAGAAAATTAGTTTAATTCATTAAAAGTTTCATATTATAATTATTTGGGTATTTATAAGATCAATTATTTTTATTTTTCACTATTTTAGTAATTACTGCATCATCATTGTGTCATAAATAAAATAAATTATATAATGTCTAAAAATTATAAATAAAATATCATTATGTAGGAAATCTTTTTAGCTTTCTAATGAATATTTATAATCGAAAATCCAACATGTATAACCCTATGTAAAAATTGTTCTTCTAAAAGATGTAAGCTTATGCCATTTTTATTTTTATTTTAACTTTATTAATATAATGTGTCCCTACCACATACAAGTGGCTCCAAGGGGTCCCCAAATTGACCCAAGGATGCTCATGGTCGGGTATGTGTCCACCAATAAGGTTAGGACACGTTTTAGGGTAATTTTGTATTATTATAATATTATTTTTTAACCCTTATTTACCGGATTTACCCTTTATCCATGGTAAATAAAATATTTACCGCAGTAATTATTCAAAATGTCTAAAAATAAAAGTTACCTATTTACACAATTTGAACATCCTGATTCCAAATATGGAATCCATTTTCCTAAATTCAAAACACAGAAGTGGCAGAAATTAATTTAAAATTAATTCCCGCTGTCAAAACAAAAAGCGTGTTTTTAAGAGATAATAACTATCAAAAGATTGACACTTGTTTATGATCGGTTTAATTGTAAAATTATGTCCAATGATAAACATTAAATTGAATGGTAAAAATATATTCTAAATATACTTTAAAACCACTCAAATTCATAATTTATCACTATTAATTATTTTGATTAAAAAAGTTGTTTTTAATTAAAATTTATAAATTTTCACTATTCATCAAAATATGAAATTTATCCGAAATGTACCAAAATTTCACCCTAGGCTAATTTTGATATTCCGAATCCAAAAATGAAGTCCATTTTGAAATATAGAATATATATGATTTCAAAAAGTAGGTATTACTATTCACAACGGCTAGTTTAATTAGTTGTGGTGTGTGTTAGAACTCGAGGTTGCGTACAACACACGCTATCACATTATTCGAAGGGAAACGTACCGTAGAAGCTTGGGGTGTTACAAATAATAATCTAATTAATAGGAATAAATATTACAAGTGAAAACGTTCTTGAGAAATATGGAAATTAACACAGAAAATGATGAAAGTGTTTAAACAATATTAATAAATTGGTTAAAATTGTTATTAATATAAAATATATGAATTAAAAAATTTAATATCATTATTTTTTATGTTAATTGCAAGATTAAGAACTTTATATCATCGAATAAATACAATTATAAAAAAAATGTATTTTAAATTAAATGATTTTACCACAATTTACATTTCACGAGGACTTATATGTTATTATGAACCAATACACTTCAATGTGGTGTATATACTACCACATTGTAGTTTATTATCATGATTCCTTCATATTAAATGTTCTTTTAATATTCAATTTGACATATCCATATATGGTATTTTTCAATGAATATTATGTAGTTGTAAATTAAATCTTTGAAATATCACATTTCATTATAATTGTAAACAATCACATAAAATAAAACTGTATTGTGATAAAACTGATTTTTCATTATATTTATATTAAAAAGCCATTTTAGAATAATATATATATATTATTTCCTAAAACATATTCCATTTTTATATATTATGTTCACTTATTTGATTAATTGTAGAAATATTTATAAATATGTATCATTTACTCAATGTGGATATTTTATGATATGGAATATGGTTCATTAAATAAATTGATTGGTTGATATATGAGGAATTAATTCGATATTCCCTAAATGGTTTGTGGAATGGTTAATGCAAGCCATTTGATGTATCAACAGTCTTGTATGATGAATCTAATTCGACAACCCCTTCATGATTGTAACAAGTATACATTTAGCTTCCTTTGAATGGACTTGAATGTATAGGTACTATTATAAAGAAGATCATTATATAACCATTACGATTTAAATAATCTTCATAATGGTCGTAACATTAAAGGTTCAGTGTACCTAAGAATGATGATGTCAAATAATTATGAATCTCCTTCATTGTAATTTAATTATCGCTTATCAAGGATATTTTTTATTTTAAGATATTGATGGATGTAGTTCATTCTATTTTTAATTAAAAAATAGATAGTTTTTAAGCTATCTACTTTTTTATATTGTTGATTCATTATAATGATATTTAGAATTGTCAGTGTGTTCAGTTTTTACAATTTCATATTGATAATTAATTATTAATTATGTATATCTTCCACTATACATAACTTGTAAAAAATGTTTTTTCTCACCCATATTTTTTTCATTCACATAGGTTATGTAGATAAATTTTAGAGTAAAATTTCATAGTTTTTGTTCATTTAATTTTATTATTTTTCATGTTATTTTTCATATTTTGAAATGTAATATGGGTATCAAGCATGTAATATAGTTTTCCAAAACATGTAAACTGATATTTCCATTTTCATCTCATTCATCGTAATCATGTTAATTTAATAATTTAATGAACTAGATTCAATTTTTTGGTGTCTTGGAGTCAGTGTTTGTATAAATGTAAGTGTATATAAACCATAAAAACAAGATTTGTGAAAAAATATTTTAGGGTATATAACCCGAATGTTGAATTTTAGGATAAGTACAGTTTAACATCCCAATTAAACCATGTTTATGATAATGAGATTTGATATAAATAAATTTTCAAATTTATATTATTCATTCCCTTAGTTTCAAGATTATAAATTATTTCAACAATTATACTCCCTAATATAGTGTTCATCATGTTTTTGAAAAGTCACCTAGAATAAAAAATATCAACATAACCAATGAACATTAACTAATTAAAATGAATGATTGTATCTTGTATTGTCCTATCCCAATAACCTGATTGAAAATATTCTTCTATATATTCTCATCATATGTGTATATAATATAATGTCACGACCCACTCCCACCAAAGATGCCCCTCCTGAGCTGGCAATGGTGAAAGGGAGATAATGACCCCCGAGTCCCGCCACCAGTTGGCCCCGGGGTGGCGACTAGCACCAAGGGTTTGAGTTTTCACAAATAGGGGAGGCATTACCATTTTTATTATTATTTAGGATCAGGAAATAGGACAAGTCAACCACCAAAAAGGAAAAGAAAAAGTGTATAGAAATAAACCCAAACCAAGCCCACATGCATGTTTAAACAATTTTATAACAAGGTGAAAGTATAAGAAATCTCAAAGTAAAATAACAAAAGAAAATAAGGGTACAACAATAGAAACAACTCCAACTGTCTGACTAGTAGGGTCCTGCACGGCCCTGGCAGTCCTCCTGGAAACCTAAAAGTAAATGTAGGTTGATCATACAAGTATACTCAGTAGGGAAACCTAAAGCTCCTGTGCACAAGTGGGGAGACATCCTAATGTCCTGTGAGAACAACAGAAGAAGCATAGCAAGGAATTATATCCACCCAACCTCACCAGCTACACTCACCAAAAACATAATCACAATAGGTAGTAGTATATAATAAACGAGAGAATCAGGTACCCCACACCATTTCCCTTTAATTAGCTGCTCTTCCTAAGGGAAAATGTCCTGACACTTCCACACTCTCCCCGCCCGGACACACCTGGGACTCACCATCACATATCTCGCCCGCACACACCTGGGCCTAACAAACATGTATCCCGCCCGCACACACATTGTCCTCACAACCACGCATCCCACCCACACACACCTGGGCCTCACAACCATGTATCATGCCCGCACACACCTGGGCCTCACACCCACGTATCCCGCCCCCACACTCCGGGGCCTCACAACCACGTATCTTGCCCGCACACCCCTGGGCCTCATCCCGAAGATTCTTGGGAAATATTATAACCTGCTTGAAGTGTCTTGGGCTAAAGCCACCCCAATCAAAACCTACCCGGAGAGTCTTAGTTGTAAGGTAGCCTCAAGCCATCACAACCTAGGGGAGAAGGAGCAGGAAGGAGCTAGTAACTAAGGAAAAAACACCCTCCCCCATGAAATGGGAGTGTTTGGCACTAAGTGCTCAACATGGTTGGGGTGCGATAAAACCCAAAAGATACAGATATATATATATATATATATATTCCAAACACACAGCCTGACCTATGGCTTCGAAACAGAGAAACTGAGCACATTCCTCGACACTGCTACTACGAAGTATGCATACAAAAAACAACACCAACCCCATTTAGGTTTCCACGTTTCAGCTGAATTAATTTATTTTGTTCCATAACTACTGGGAAACTATACACAACCTACCACATCGATTGTTCGTAAACATATCCCTGCCATCCACAAATCAAGTTAGGAAAACACAATCAGCACAACCAAGCCCTTCTTATCAACCAATCAACCCATTGATTATTAATACCGTTCCATTACCATGACCCAAAATTCATTAACTCTTCCACTTTTTATTTATTATTCACAACCCATCACTGCATCCCCGCTGCCAACTACCATAACCACAACCGCACCGAAACCCATACATCATTATCCCTTTATTACCATTTATTGCAGCCCCGCTGCCAGTCACCAACATAACATTCACACCAACCCACAACCAAGTCAACCGCAGCCCCGCTGCTCACCCGATCCACAAAAACCCACAAAACACCCCCATCACATGCCACAAAAACCAAGACAACACCCACATGTTCATTATTCCATTTTGTTCAACCGGGGTGATCACACAAGGGTTCCAGATTTTTAAACAGCCAACTTTACGTGATTAACAAATTTCCACATTCCAAAAAGTTCCATCCACTAAAACAGTCTAGAAAGATAGGGAAACATTTAATTGTGCAAGCAAAGGCCCCCAACGACCGTGATTTTCAGTAGTCATGAGCCTATTCAATTCACAACATAATATCACATGATATAAAGTAACAGCATGCACAACTTCACAGCCCCGTTATATAATCTAGTTATTATCTTTATTAAACCGGTTCAAAAGTGTTTCACATAAACAAGAGAACACCCACCCCGCATGATGCACAAACTAGAGAGACGAAGGTAATATCCCCACCTCAACAGGTTCTGATCGCAACACTCCCTGGATTAACATTAGAAGATGTCTACCGTCATCCGTCACTTCCGTCGAGTCCCGGAAAAATCTCCTCGGGTGGACGTCGGAAAGGAAATGCCAAAGGAATGACACGGATC
Source organism: Viscum album (assembly GCA_963277665.1). Classification (NCBI taxonomy): domain Eukaryota; kingdom Viridiplantae; phylum Streptophyta; class Magnoliopsida; order Santalales; family Viscaceae; genus Viscum; species Viscum album. Next base: position 1,840,195,334 of record OY728161.1, read on the forward strand.
CAAGCTCAGAAGTTCGGCCTCTTCGTTATAATCCCGTGGCCACTGACAGATCATAAATATGAGCTCGGACGAAGATGTTATAGAAGAAAGAGCCTTCGACTCTCTTGGGAGAGCTCTGCTCAGAGGAAAAGGGAGGAGAGGAGTGAGTTGAATGGAGGAGGGTACCCCTCAATTTATTGGAAAGAAAAGAAAAAGTACACGGTGTGTAGTTTATGGTTCATGACGTGTACTCGGTTATTTCACACGGCCTCCACGCGGCTTCCAATATGGCTCTGCGACCGTTGACTAGTAAACACACGGTTTGAGGGTAACACATACGCGGGGAGGGACTACACGGCATGTAGTTTGGACACACGGCGTGTACCCATTTATTGCACATGGAAAGGAAACAGCTCCAACACGGAGATGACCATTGACTGGTAACGCGTTTGTGGGGAAGGACTACACGGCGTGTAGTACTAGACACACGGTGTGCACCCATTATTTCACGTAGCAAGGACGTGGCCTTCACCACGGGGTATACCCAACATGGTGGTAAACGGAGTGTCGTTACACTACAAGGCGTGTAATCATTTACTTCACATGGCAAGGACACAGCCTGAAACATGGGTTATACTCGTAAAGGGGGGTACACAGCATGTACTCAAACTACACGGCGTGTAGTTTCAAAATTCTAGAAAGTCTGGGAAAAGTCCATTTTACCCTCCAGAACACTTCTTGACATTCTTTTTGACAAAGGAATGGGCTGGAGAGGTCCGGTACATTACATCAGATACCTCTTAAAACATTCTCGTCCCTGAGAATTCAAAAAAAAAAACAAGAGGAAACCAAACAAGACACCTCTTTCGGTTATTGTTATAAAAGGAACCTAACCAACAACCATAATCATATGTGTTAGGAATTCCTTCTCCAATGTCGAGATATTATCCACTTTAGGCGGCACTGACTCGCCTATACGGGTTCAATCGTATCCTCATTAATGCGTCTCGATTAAGAATTGGTCCTTCCACTTTCATACATTAGGATTTTTCAACTCATACTACCCCCAACACCACACAACCAACACACTGCCCGAACATGTGGTTTTTCAGAAATTCCTTCTCCTATGTTGAGATATTATCCGCTTTAGGCGGCACTGACTCGCCCGCACGGGTTCAATCACATCCACATTAATGCGTCTCGATTAAGGGTCAGGTTTTTTCCTTTCCCAACACATCCGGACATGTCACACACTTCCATCGAAGAATGAAACAAAATGTCTCACAACCGACAAGCAAAGCATTCCATATATCAAAGGTATAGAGTACAACATCAACATAAAGCTCAGAAGAACAAGGGAAAACACAAGTCAAAACAACTTTGGGTACTGAACGTGAATCTGGGTCTCCCGCTCCCAAGTGCTCTCTTCGAGGCCACCATAACTCCATAACACAAGAACCAACGGAATGGTTTTTCCACGGAGCACCTTCTCTTTACGATCATCAATCATGACTGGTCGTTCCATGAATGTTGCGCCATCTCCCATTTCTAACTCTCCCCAGTCAATAACGTGAGATTCGTCGTGTATGTACCGACAAAGCTGGGAGACGTGGAAGACGTCATGAACCTTCTCCAACTGAGGTAGCAAGGCCAGCTGATATGCCACCTCGCCGACTTGCCTTAGCACCTAAAAAGGTCCGATGAACCTAGGTGAGAGCTTTCTCCCTTTCCCAATCATCCGCTGCCCCCGTAGAGGGGAAACCTTCAAGAACACAAGATCTCCCTCCTAGAACTCCAAGGTCCTCCTCCGAAGACCAGCATATGACTTCTGTCGTTCCTGAGCCGCTTTCATCCTCTCACGTACAAGCTGGACTTTCTCTGTGGTGCTCTGCACTACCTCTAGCCCAAGATCACCTGTCTCACCAACCATTGCCCATCAAATGGGTGAACGACATGGCCTTACATATAAAGCCTCAAATGGTGCCATTCCAATAGTAGAGTGGAAGCTGTTTTTGTAGGAGAACTCTACTAAAGGAAAGATCCGTACCCACGATCCTCCGAAATCCAGAACGCATGATCACAACATATCCTCCAATGTCTGGATAGTCCGCTCCATCTGCCCATTAGTCTAGTGGTGGAAAGCAGTGCTAAGGCATAGCTAGGTGCCAAAAGCATGCTGTAACCCCCTCCAGACTCGTGAGGTAAACCGAGTATCCCGATCTGAGACGATAGTCTTTGGAACTCCATGCAAACATACCACCTCGTCTAGGTACCTCTATTCCAAGGTACTCACCGGGCCTGACTCCTTAATTGCTATGAAGTGATCTTATTTCGTCAGTCTATCCACCACTACCCAGATAGCATCATAACCACCCTGAGATCTAGGGAGTCTTGTGACGAAGTCCATTGAGATGTCATCCCACTTCCACTAGGGGATATCTAAATGATGCAACAATCCACTGGGAACACGGTGTTCAGCCTTCACTTGCTGACACACTAGGTATTTAGCCACAATCTCTGCCACTACCCGTTTCACCCCGGGCCACCAAAACTATTCCCTCAGGCCTCGGTACATTTTTGAAACTCCTGGATGTACCGCCAATGCTGAGCTATGGAACTCACGGAGAACTCCCTCACGCATTGCCTCCGGGAAAAACAACTTTCCATGGAAAAGAATCTGAGGCAAGTTGTCATCTGTCCATCCTTCTGGAGCGTTCCCCTGATCGACACGATCCCGCATCACTTCTGCCTCGGAGTCCCCCCACTGAGACTCTTCCACCTACTGCAACAAGGAGGACTGCACCATCTTCTGAATCAAATAGCCTCTAACACCTTCTTCCCTTGCATCTAAGTGCGAGGCATCCAACTCTCACATCGCCTTCCAAGCATCAGCGGATTCCAGAACAACTTCATGATGTGACTTCCTGCTCAGGGAATCATCCACAACATTGACCTTACATTCTGTGAAAGAGATCTCAAAGTCATATTCATGGAGAAACTCGACCCATCTCTACTGTCGTAAGTTCAGGTCACGCTGGGAGAAGATATAACACAGGCTCTTGTAATCTAAGAAGTACACAAAGCATTCCCCAAAGAGGTAATGTCACCACAACTAGAGTGGGAACACTACTGCTTCAAGATCTTGGTCATGGGTAGCATAGTTACGCTCGTGAGGGAATAACTTCCTAGACCCATAACAGATCACTCCCTTATTCTGCATCAGGACACACCCCAGACCAAGGCCAGAAGCATCACAAACCACCTCATACAACAACCCTTCCTCTGGAAACCTGAGTGTGAGATCATTGACCAACTTCTCCTTCAGGTAGTCGAATGCTTTCTGACACTGCTCGCTCCATAGGAAGATACGGTTCTTCCTAGTCAAAGATGTCAATGGAGATACAACTCGAGAGAAGTCTGAAACGAACCTACAAGAGTAACCTGCTAACCCAAGGAAACTACGAACTTCTGCCACGCTCTTGGGTGCTGCCCAAGAAACAACTGCCTCCACCATCGACGGGTCCACTGACACTCCATGCTGATACACCATGTGCCCAAGGAAGTGTACTTCTCGCATCAAGAACTTACACTTCGACAATTTCCTGTAAAGATGGTGGTGTCGAAGGACTTCTAAGACTTCCTTGAGATTCTCAACATGCTCCTCCTCTGATATTGAGTAGATCGGGATGTCATCGATAAGCACAATGAAGAACCGGTCAAGAAACTCTTGGAATACAAAGTTCATAAGTCCCATGAACACAGCCGGTGCATTCGTAACTCCAAACGACATCACTACAAACTCGAATTTCCCATACCTGCACCGGAAAACCAACTTAGAGATGTCACTATCATTTACCCTCATCTGACTGACTTCTAGGGGAACCCAGTAATCCCTCAGAGCACAAATCAAGGTAAAAGTGATCCCTAGATCTTCAAGCCACCAATCCGTCTCCATATCCGAAGTACTACCCTCGTACTTTTGAGGGTCTGCCGCTGGAAAGAATGGAGAGTCGTCTGCCACTGGCTATCTTCCTCCTCTCAGTCAATCCTCAACTGATCGACCGCCAGAATCTGCTGGGCCTCGGCCTTCGGAGCCACCCAGTGACGACGTCCAGGTGCCATAGCTGTATGGTAAACAAGGATCGCCTAAGCCCAAGTAGTAAGGACAAACTCAAGGTTTTATTTTTTCATTTTATTTAAATTTCATTCCCAGAACACCCAAATCAAGTAAAAAACAAGAATGATGATGCATGTACCTTCCCTGGGGTCTCTACCCTGCAATAAATGTAGTATCACTTGGTTGTTCGGTAGGCTCAGAGTCCTTACATCAGATCATGGGGGCCCTAAAATCTCGTGTCCCTACCGGTCTTTCTCTGGCCTATGTAACAGACCAAGATTACTAACATTGTCGCCCTACAATCCCATGTAATCCTCACTATGCCTAACTCCAGACTCCATACTATCTCTCAACCATCACCTATGATACCATTCTATCACGACCCCCTCCTACCAAAGATGCCCCTCCTGAGCTGGAAATGGTGAATGGGAGATATTGACCCCTGATTCCAGCCTCCAGTAGGCCCCAGGGTGGCGACTAACACCAAGGTTATGAGTTTTCACAAATATGGGAGGCATTATCCTTTTTTATTATTTAGGATCGAGAAATAGGACAAGTCAGCCACCAAAAATGAAAATAACAAGTGTATAGAAATAAACCCAAACCAAGCCCACATGCATGTTTAAACCATTTTATAACAAGGTGAAAGTACAAGAAAGATCAATGTAAAATACCATAAGAAATCAAGAGTACAACAATAGAAACAACTCCAACTGTCCGACTAGTAGGTTCCCGCACGGCCCTGGTAGTCCTCTTGGAAACTTGAATGTAAACGTAGGGTGAGCATACAAGTATACTCAGTAGGGAAACCTAAAGCTCTCGTGCACAAGTGGGGAGACATCCTAATGTCCTGTGGGAACAACAGAAGAAACCTTGCAAGGAATTCTATCCACCCAACCTTACCAGCCACACTCACCAAATAAAAAATCACAACAGGTAGTAGTATATAAGAAACAAGAGTATTGGGTACCCCGCACCATTTCCCTTTAATTAGCTGCTCTTCCCAACAGAAAACGTCCGGACCCTGCCACACTCTCCCCGACCACACACACTTGGGCCTCACCATTACGTATCCCACCCGCACACAGATGGGCCTCACAACCACGTATCCCACCCGCATACAGATGGACCTCACAACCATGTATCTCGCCTACACACACCTGGGCCTCACAACCACATATCCCGCCCGCGCACACCTGGGCCTCACAACCATGTTTCCTTCACACACACACCTGGGCCTCATTCCGAGGATTCTTGAGAAATAGTAGAACCTGACCGAAGAGTCATGGTCTAAAGTCACCCCAATCAAAACCTACCCAAAGTGTCTTAGGTTAAGGTCGCCTCAAGACATCATATCCTAGGTGAGAAAGAGAAGGAATGAGCTAGTAACTAAGGAAAAAACACCCTCTCCCTTGAAATGGGAGTGTTCGGCACTAAGTGATCAACATGGGTGGGGTGAGATAAAACACAAAAGATACAGATATATATATATATATACCAAACACACAGCCCAACCTATGGCTTCTTAATAGAGAAACTGAGCACGTGCCTTGGCACTGCTACTACGAAGCATACATACAACAAACAACCCCAACCCCATTTCAGTTTTCACGGTTCAGCAGAAATAATTTATTTAGTTCATTAACTACTGGGAAACTATCCACAACCTACCACATCGATCGTTCGTAAACATATCCCTGCAATCCACAAATCAAGTTAGGAAAACACAAGCAGCAAAACCAAGTGCTTCTTATCAACCAACCAACTCAGTGATTGTTAATCTCGTTCCATTACCATGACCCACCATTCATTAAATCTTCCAATTTTTATTTATTATTCACAACCCATCCCTGCAGCCCCGCTGCCGACCACCATAACCACAACCGAACTGGAACCCGTATATCATTATCCATTTATTACCATTTATCGTAGCCCTGCTGCCTGTCACCAATATAACATTCACACCAACCCACAACCAAGGCAACCGCAGCACCACTGCTCTCCCGATCCACAACAACCCACAAAACACCCCCATCGCATGCCACGAAAACCAAGGCAACACCCACATGTTCATTATTCCATTTTGTTCAACTGGGGTGATCACACAAGGGTTCCAGATTTTTAAACAGACAACTTTACATGATTAACCAATTTCCACATTCCACAAAGTTCCATCCACAAAAAAGGTCTAGAAAGATAGGGCAACATTTAATTGTGCAAGAAAAGGCCCCCAACGACCTTGATTTTCAGTAGGCATGAGCCTATTCAATTCGCAACATAAAATCACAGGATATAAAGTAACAGCAAGCACAACTTCCCAACCCCGTTATAGAAGCCAATTATTATCTTTATTAAACCGGTTCAAAAGTTTTTCACATAAACAAGAGAACACCCACCCCTCATGATGCACAAACTAGAGAGAAAAAGGTAAGATCTCTACCTGAAGAGGTTCTGATCGCAATGCTCCCCGGATCAACTTTAGAAGACGTCTGTCAACGTCCGTCACATCCGTTGAGTCCCAGCAAAACCTCCTCAGGTGGAATTCGGAAAGGAAAGGCCGATGGAATGACACAGATCCAATCTCGGAAGTTCCGCCTCGTCGTTACGATCCTGTGGCCATTGACGGATCATAAATTGGAGCTCGTACAAAGATGTTATGGAAGAAAGATCCTTCGAGTCTCTTGGGAGAACTCTGCTCAGAGGAAAAGGGAGGAGAGGAGTGAGTTGATAGGAGGAGGGGACACCTTCTTTTATAGGAGAGAAAAGAAAAAGTACACGGCGTGTACTTTACGGTACATGGTGTGTACTCGATTGTTTCACACAAACTCCACGCGGCTTCCAACACGGCTCCGAGACCGTTGACTGGTCAACACATGGTTTTAGGGTAACGCATACGTGGGGAGGGACTACATGGCATGTGCCCATTTATTGCACACGGCAAGGACACAGCTCCAACATGGCACATGGTCGTTGACTGGTAATGCGTACATGGGGAAGGACTACACGGTGTGTAGTACTGGACACATGTTGTGCACCCATTATTTCACACAGAAAGGACGCGGCCTTCAACACGGGGTATACCCAGCAAGGTGGTACACGACGTGTATTTACACTACATGGTGTGTACTCATTTACATCACATGGTGAGGACATGGCCTGCAACACAGGGTAAACCCGAAAATGGGGTACACGACGTGTACTCAAACTACACGGCGTGTAGTTTCAAAATTCTGGAAAGTGTGGGAAATGACCATTTTACCCTCCAGAACAATTTTTGACCTTGTTTTTTGACAAAGGAATGGGCCGGAGAGGTCAGGGCCATTATATATCATGTGGCATTGAGACATATAATGAAATCTTTATCTATTTTAGATTCGTAGGGAAGCACATGAAAAAAATTAAAGTTGGGAAAAACATTATGGGGGAAAAAAAGAATGGTGTATTTTACTATGTGTGATAATTGTTTAAAGAAACACCAAGATAGTTTCTAGAATGGAATTAGTCTTTTTCTAAATTAGAAAAGGATACCCCATGAAAATGAATGAAAAATTGATATTCTATGTTTAATCTATAGTGATATAATAACTCTGAAAATAAATTATCCCATCATCAAGGGAATATACCTTAGAATATTTTAACAGGTCAAGGCCAATCCTATATTATTATGTAACGTCCCAGACCCGGGTGCCACACAACGGGTGCCCCGAGCCCGGTTCTCCACGTGACCTCAAGCGCATTTCCCCAAATGCCAGAGGCTGCCGACTAGCAGCAAGGGCCCTGGTATGATAGTGGGGAAACTATTCCCTTATTTGTCAATGTGTAGCACTGAGGAATACCAAAATAAACATTCAACAATAGCGGAAGCAGTAAACATACACAATTGAAATAACTACAGTAGTGGATATAACAAAAAGTCTATAAGTGATGATGCTACATGTTTCAAGTTCTAGGAAAACAGCCAGAACATGTTATACATCAATAAAATACAGCAGAAAATAGAGTACAGCAAATCAAATAAAACAGCTAGTAGCGGCATCGCGAGCCTAGGCTCACTCCCATTCCCTCCTACTCCTCAGCAACAGTCAAGTACCTGTATAGTGACTCTTGCCCCTATCTACACCTGCAACAACGTAATCTACTTGGGCCGAAAAGCATGACCCAAACAGGGTGTGAGAAATATATCTTAGTAGGCACCCACCAAAGGCACGTGCCCAACTGCATGTAAGCATGCAACTACAGTGTGCAATAGTAAAATGCAATAAAGTAAGCAGTACTCAAAAGTAACTAACTTAACAATTAAAATGCCATTTTATTATTAATTTATTCCATTTAATTAGGTATCACCTTGTGAATAAATGTGTGGAATATACTATAAGAATAAAATGTAAAGAATTATTAAAAATAGTTTAGTTTTTTAATATATTAATGTCAACATTCAAACCATTATATGGGAGTTTTGAACATTTTTTATGGTATTTGAACCTGAGGAAAGGGACATTCCTTTAAAATCCATTTTAGTTTCTCTTTAACAAAAAAACATTATTTTTTTATATGGCATGAGCATTATCTACTAATTTCATGATTAATTATTACAGTAATTTTTCGATTATATGTTTTCATAGTTAATTTTTATGAATATCGTTTCATTATTTTGTGTGTGATTTATATATATTAAAAGTGATTTGTTTTACATAAAAATCATATTATAAAAATATTAATGTGTTTTGATCGAGGGTTTAAATGAGTTCACTAATTTTTTATTGATGATATGCACCTCCGACATTGTTTATGTTAGGTTGGTCCAATTCTACATCATGATATAATGATTTGAGTCCCATTATATCTCAAAATATCTTCAGTTGATCCCATTATAACTCATGATATTACTAGTGAGCCCCATTATAGCTCACCCATGTATTGGGTACTACAGATATAGAATTTGACGAATGGTTATTCCATGTTTAATAGTGAATTCAAGAGTTCTATGGTAAATATGTCCAACGTAAACTGCATGATGATTTTATAACTATTAATAAAATTTTATTAAATATGTTTTATTGATTATTTTTTTCTACATCACGAATGATTTATTTCCTTATATCTCTTTATGAGATTGTTTTTAATCATCCCATGTTTTCAATTATTTTTCACACATTATAAGGATGTGTAAAATAAATAAATATTCCATGTAAAATTTTGTGACGATTTTTCAAAGAATAATTTTTTTATTTTAAATGTTTTATAGTTGGGATAAAATTGATAGAATATAGTAGTATCCAATCATTATTAATAAAGAATGTTGTGTATGTATTATGTCCTAATATCTGAAGATATCAGCAGAAAGAGATCCTCAATGTGAATGAATTTATTTTATTGAATAAAAAAATGAATATGAAATTTTTTAAGGCTGTTTCATTTTTTTTGGTATTAGGGGATAATTTAGATAATGTTAGAGGTGAGGATGATATTAATAGAACAACATAAATGATATTTACATAATGGGTGATTTTAAATAATATGGCATTTAAATATTATTATGTTTTGTTCATATAAGATAAGAATATTCAAATTATTTTTCCCCAGAATAAATAGAGAATAAGATGTATAAAGGCATCGATATAATGATATCATTCCGAATCTGCAACATTGTAGGGTGAGAATCTGAACTATGCAGTTTGTTACAGTAATGGCCCACGTGACTCAGTTGATAAATAATGGTGGCATCCATGATAGAAAGGGACCTGATCTACTGTAATGAAATAATTCTTTTGTGGCAAATTTAATGAGGAAGCATCCTCCCACATTCAGTCAGACAGTAAATCTAATGAAACCCAAAGGATGGATCAATGATCTTTAAAATATATTTTATTTTATGATATATATAAAATTCCAAATGGTGGTACTTAAAATTTATCTTTTGGATGGTAATGTTGATCAATGTAATTTTTTCGTGGATAATATGACAGAATGAGATAATCTTGAGAGTCTGTAAATGGAATATTCTAAAAGTATTTTTCTAGAAAAATATTTTCCAAAAACTATTCGACATAGAATGGAGAAAAAATTTTGAGAACAGAACCAGAAATATGATGATTCTATGGAATTATATGATGAAAATTTTATAGGACTGTTCAGGTATTTAATGGATTTTACTAGAGACATTGATAGTAAAATTAATTAATGGTACTCCAGTTTGAAAACATTTTAATGAAGATCATTGGAATCACGAGAGTTTAAAAGCTATGAGAAACATGTTCACTATGATAAAAATGATGATATGATGTTTTTCGACCCAGATGTGCATCTTGATTATAAGAATAATAGGCGGTACAGTTGGTATGCATTGTGGAAGAATTAATCAAATAAATAATTATAAAAGAAAATTAATTTCCATCTTAAGAAAAGTGATGTAAAATAATCCAAGAGAATTTATTTTAAATTATGGGAAGTGATATCGATATAAAATTTTTGGGAACATGTCTCATGATTTAATGAAAAATTAAGTGAAAATTAATGAGAATTTAATGTTGAGATGCTTCAACTATAAGGAATTGTGTCAGTTTTATAACGTATGTCCAAAGTATGTCACTGATGTGGAAAACAACATGATTGGAAGTTGAAGGGTGTAGAAAAATCCATTGAAACAACATCAACAGATTTGGGGACATAAAAAAAGTCGTATCATTGAAATTTCTTGATTTGATAGAATTTTGAAAAGTTTTTTTTGATTTACGGTGTACACATTTTAATATTTCTGAGATATTTTAGGGTAAATCGGAAATTATGCCTTTTTAAATGATGCCCAAAAATATAGTCAGAACTCTGTGCAAAAATATTGAGGAAAAATTAATTTATAATAATATTCCTATCTTTTTTATTTTATAATTTACCTGAAAAAATTATTATATTTCCTCTAGTAGAGTTTGATGTTATTCTATGTATGGTTTGATTTATTTTCATCATAATTAGATATATTATAGAGAAACAATTGTTTTTTCCGAAGGAGTATCATTTTGTGTATCTTAAAATTAACCCATACAATTGATAAAATATCAAGAAGATATGAAATAGATAAAATATAGAAATGATGGTAATGTTACACACACTGATGAAAAAGAAGAAACAGTTCCAATTAATGAGGTGATGGTGGTAAATGAGTATCATGATGTATTTCTTAATAATTTTCCTGGTGTTATTACTGATTAATAGGTTGAGTTTACTATAGTCTTAGTTATTGATTCTTATCCAATTTCAAAAACCCCTTATTGAATGGATTAAATTTAACTTTTAGAGTAGAAAAAAATGTTTTGGAACTTATAAATAATGGCTTTATCCAAACCATCACTTCAACCTGGAGTGATCCTACCATGTATGTTAAAATGAAATATATTTCAATGTGATATGGAATTGATTATAGATCCTTGAATAAAATCGTTGTTGAGAACAAATATTCATTCCCTTATATCTTTGATTTTTTTGATTAGATATTGGAAAAATAAACTTTTTCAAACGTTTATCTATGGTTGTGGTACCATCATTTCAATGTAAATGATTTATGAATTATTAACACTACGTACTTCACTAATTATGGACATTATCAGTTTTTTTGCAGTCATTTGGGTTGACTAATGAACCTAAAGTAATCATGAATCATATTAGTATAATATTTCATGAGTTCTGGGATAAGTTTGTGATTGTTTTTATTGATAAATTTTTTGTATATTATAAAAGTGTAGAGGATAAATAAAACATTTAAGTGGACTTTATAAAACCATAAATAAAAATAGACTATATGGAAAATTAATCATGTTAGAACATTGGTTGGTATAAATTTTTTTCTTGGTCACATTGTTTCTAATGATTGAATAAATTCTGATCATTCTAAGGTGATAGTTATTAATGAATGGAATGAAAACAAATTGTTACATAGTTTTCTTATATTGGAAGTCTATTACAAGAGGATTTTTGGAAAGGATATATAGTTATCTATCCCACATAATAAGTTAACATAAAAGTGAATTAAATTCATATAGACAAATGAATGTGATTACTTTTTTCAGTAAATAAAAATATGATTATCGAATTCCCATGTTCTAAACCTCTCATATTGAAGTGTGGATTTCTTCATTAACAATTATTCTTATTTAAAGGGACATTGTTTTTTTATAATGTATAATGATCAGGTAATTTTTTATGATTTGGGTCAGTGGAAACCTTAAGAGTTAAATTAATATAAACGTGATATGGAATTATCTGATCATTTTTTTCATTAAAAATTTTACAGCATCATTTGAATGGATTAAAATGTGTAATAAATTCTAGCTATAAAATATTGATAAATAAATTTATTCACAATAAACTGAACATGAGACAGAGAAGATGGTTGGAGCTAATCAAAGATTGTGATTTCATGATCCATTTACAAACTGAAATATTTAACAGATGGGTCAATGCCTGGAGTTGGAAAAATAATTCTACATTAAACATTATATTTTTGGAACACGACCCCTTGGTTAATGAAATATTATATTTTTCCTTGTTTATTTTTATGCTTGAAAAACCTCAATTATTTTTAGGATTCATTTATTTTATATCTATCAGAATGAATTAAGAAAGAACACAAGGGAGACATTGAGTTTCTAAAAAAAGGAATAAAATGTTAATAAAGGTATGTTGACTAGATTTAATATTGATAATGATTTTGGTTTTTGTTTTGGTGAGATATTATGTGTTCCTTGTGATTCACAATTGAAAAAAGATTTGTTATGAGAAGCTCATTTTTCTATGTATTCATTTTGTCTTTGTATCGCTATGATTTATAGGGATCTTTGATAGAATTACCAGTGGGATATAACAAAAATAAATATTGGTAATTTTACAATAAAATGTTTTAAATTTCAATAGGTTATTTTTTAATGATTGTTACCGAAGGGGATGATTCACCCTTTCCAAGTCCAGAGTGGAAGTGTGAAATTATATACACGGACATTGTGGTGGGACTTCCAAAAAAACTTCGATGTAATAATTCAATATCAGTTACTATTGATAATTTTTCTAAATCATTTCATTTTCTTCAAATTCAATACAATCTTTATCTAGATTAGATTTATCGGATATGCCTGAAAGAAATGATCATGTTAAATAGATTCCCTCCCTATATTGCATCATATAACTATCCCAAGTTCACTTCTTACTTTTGGAAATCCCTTTAGAAGTCTATCGGAATAGAAATAAATATTAGTATACAATTTTATCCACAATTAGATGGGCAGTTAAAATGAAAAATTCATATATTGGAGGACATGTGATGATCTTTTTCTATGGATTATCATAGATACTGTGAGAAACATATCTCTTTAGTTGAGTTTTCATATAATGATAGTTTTAATTCTAATATATATATGACACCTTTTTAATGAATTATCTTGAAATTGTTGTCGAACTCTAATATTTTTGGATGATTTCACAGAATTAATGTTCATGGGACCAGAAATTTTAGGCGAATCGGTTGAAAATGTTCAGTTGATTTAGTGAAACATGAGTACTACCCAGGGCAAGAAGAACAGATATGCAGATAATAGGAGGAAAGACATTTAATTTGAGGTAGGTGATAATGTTTTCTATAAAATATATCCTTTTAAAATTGCTATGAATTTGTGTAAGAATTGAATGTTATTTCCAGGATTAATTTGACATTCCTAAATCATAGTGAAATTTGGAACAATTGCATACCGAGTAGCATTTCCTCTTATTTTATCTCATGTATGAACTTTTTATCATATTTTGATATTATGAATGTATGTTATAGATCCATATCATGTTTTCAACCTAGAATTAGTTCATATGGATGAGAGACTTTCTTATTCAGAGAAAAAAATTCATATTTTTTATTGTAGAGAATTAGATTTGCAGAACAAGGCAATTTACCAAGTTGAGGTACTGTGGAAAACCCACAAGCTAGAAAAAAAACCTATGAATTGAAGAATTATATGGGAAAAACGTACATATGTTTTGTTTAATAAGTGAATAAAAATTTCCAAGACACAATTTGAAAGTAGGGATGTAACAACCTAGGTTTTTATAGAATTTTTTTTTCTATATTTATTTGTTTTTTATTTAATTAGTAATTCATAAAATAAGTAATATTTTATATGATTTATTATTTTAAAAAAATTATTTTTTCAGATATAGAATTATATTTTGAGAAAAATATTTTAATTTTGAATTAATCACTTTAAAATTACACTAATATGCAATTTTTTTTTAATTTTCTAAAAAAGCTTAATTTTTTGGGAAAAGTACAAAATACTGAATTCTTTTGTGATATCCTAAAGGAATTTTTATGATATAAAATTTAATAAATATATTTAAAAACAAAATAATTATATGTTAATAGTAATATTGTACTTAAATAACATATAAAATTAATATTATATTCTAATCAAGCTAAATATAAAAATTATTATCAGCAGTGACATAGTGCTTTCTTTGCATCGGAATTGTCAATTTTGTTTCTTTATAAATAATAATTGGGTGATAATTTTTTTTCAATGATATTTTATTTATTATTATGTATTATTTATTTATTCTTATTAATTTTTATTTTTATAGTTATATTTCAGTAATCATGTCTAAATGTATATGTAACTCTTATGGAGTGAACGAAAAGTGAAAAAAAAAATTTTGATGCTTTCTTGAAATTTATTTTATTAAATATAAATAATCAATGAATATTGAATTTCATTTTGAACCTAATTAAAATATATTATTGATATTTATTTTTATTAACTATTAAATATTAAATCACTAACACTAATGACTTTACAACGTGGTTGTTGTGCTTCTGAAAACATTGAAAAAATGAATAAAATGTTATCATTAAAATTCAAATAACTAATAAATGAAACAATTTTGGGTAGATAATTTTTATATTAGAAAATAAAGACCATTATCTTGTTTTTCATTCTAATTTTAGAAATTATGGACCCACATTGATCACAAAAGTCCCTTTATGTTATTTTATTAAAAATGATGTCAATTGTTTCATGCTATGAAGATCAATTAGTATAATATTTAAATTTGATGATTTCCAGAAGTGTTTTTTGAAAATCTATTATCTAGAAATCTAATTTAATTATTTATATTAAAAAATTATTAGTTTACATTTTTGGTAATAAATAACTACATTAATGTATTTAAAAATTATGTTGTAGTAAATATTTAATTAATAAATAAATCAATTTAATGATTTTAAAAATTGTAAAATAAATATAATTTGATACTTTTAAAATAATTAAATAACTACCATGATTAATATAATAAATCTAAGATATATTAAAATGAAAATTTTAATTTGATTCATTTTCTGGTGTATTTAATGTCAAAATATTTGAATAATTATTAAATTAACATAATTATTTTTCCACGAATAAAATATTTTATTAAGTTACTTACAAAACACACAATTACTGATCAAGGACAAAAATGAATGTGTTTTTCTGAAAATATTATATCATATACTTTTTATCCCTTTTGGGAGGCATAAAAACCTATAAAAATTTATTATATTCTAATAATTTGTGTAATTCTTATGTTACCTCTCCCCTCGATTATAAATGGCGGATCCCTTCTTCAAGAATAATCATCACCTCAAGACATATTGTTTAGATAACTTATAATAAATTCCCTAATTCTCATCCCTATCCACATTCACGATCTTATGAACTCATATATAGACGACTTCCAATATCCTGTAAGGGGATCTCAATTGGATATTTTTAATTAGTAAGGATCCTTTTCTTATCTTTAAAATTATTTTTAGCTTCTAACATATTCCTACATCATATCCAATGTTTCATGAAAACATCAATATCACAAATATAATATAGTTTTTCTATATTTATTTTATATTACTCAAAAAATCTCTCATCATCGACTTTATTCTTAATTAATGAAATTATAAACCATGGTGCGTTAATTAAATGCCTTTGTGGAAGATGATTTTTCACTTTAATTTTAATGATATCATGGATTGATTAATTCCACATGTAATTGATTAAAATTTACTATATTTATTTATTTATTTATTTATCACTTCTATATTATTTTTCCAATTCAAAAAAGAATACCATAATAAACAAAACAAGTAAATCCTGAAAATAATTCACATGAAACAACAAAAATAAAAAAAATATTATGATGATGAAATGATAAGTGTCGGGGGGTCTCATTGATATTGGCGATGGAGAATCCTCAAGATCTTGGTTTCATAATTTATTTTTCCCATGGATTAGTTTAATTCTTATTGGGAATTGTATTTCATCGATGATAGCCCCTTACAGTAGGGTCAGGTTTAGATCTTGACATTTTGGGATCCATATGCTTTGTAGAAGAAGGGTGTCTCTTTCATATATTCCTTATTAGGTTCTTTTAATCTAATTAAGGAGGTATCATAATGATTCTACAACATTAACAGATTATAGATTGGTGGGTTTTCAGTGGTGGATGACTCATAGGATGTTCATGAGCATGCTATTATTTTCATGTTTTTGATCTTGGGTCGTGTTATATATTCAAAGGGAGAATGACCATGGTAATACATCGATCTTATGAACATGATCTCCCGTTTATCGGGCTTTAGTTTTTGGAGGACTATTATTGGGATAGTGTTCATTCAGATTACTTTTCAATCAAGTATGTCCTTGAACAAAGAATGGGGTACTGGAAATCTCTAACTTAAGCATGGAATTTTAAGGCTTTCTGAATGGGATTTTAATTCCAATCCATTTAATCTAAAGAAAAATAATTCCACGATTTGGGTTAGACTTCATTGTTTGAATTAGATGTATTGGCATTCCAAGATCCATAATGATCTTGCTTGTTACATTGTTATTTCTGTCAGATTGGATCAAATAACTCTTGATGGGGACCTTGGTTTCTTTTCCAGAATTCTAGTTGATTTTAATCTAGAAATCAAGCACATTGATACCATTATGTATTATTCTTTTAAAAAAAATGAAGAAAAAGTTGAATATGAATGAGTTCCTCCATTTTGTGATTTTTTAATATTTTTGGTCACTCGAATGTCAATAGAAGAATGATTTAGAAGAATTTTAATGAATCACCAAAGGAATGAGAATTGATGGATGTTAACCAGAATAGAAATAAGAAGGGTGTTCTTGTTGAGAAGGTGGGATTTTCCCATACCGGACCCCATATCCCATTCCTCCATGTAATTCATGGGATGATGTAGCAGATGATGAGGATAATGGTAATCATTCCTTGTATATCCCCTACTAAATTTGGTGATGGGGTTATCAATACTAGTTAGATGGCCCTATTAATGGATCAGGATATGAGTTTTACCCTTTTAAAGGAAATTCATTATTTAGCCTTCAGTTTGAAAATGGATTTGGATGAAATTAACTTGATAAATGAATCGTATCAAACCATTAGTGCTAATGTTACTTCTTTATAATAAGGTAAGGTTTTACCTTAGGTCCCCATGAAGTACACATCTGGATTATTCAATTCTATAGGCGATGGCTCTGCTCTTTCTATTCTAGATGGTTCTTGGGAATTTGATGTGTAGGTCTTTTCTTCCACATATGCTCATGAAATTGTGGTTCCATTCATCTATACAGGTATTAATATTGATTTTTTCAATCTTTGTAGTCCCCATGATTTTATTAACTCAAATTTGGATGCCATTCCATTCAAGATTATAGTTAATATTGCGGATTCTTTCAATCATGGCACTGATATAGTCTCCCTTTATGTCAATGTATTAGAAACTAAAAATGTTTCTTGTATCACATCCTCAATGGATACATAACATATTGATCTTGTTATTATACTCAAAGACTTGAACATTTTTTCTATGGGTTTTTATTACCATGTCCCATTGGAAGTGACACACCATCTAGATCTGTAAAGGAATTCTCGATTATTGATAACTCTATTAATAATGAAGCTATCAATCAAGTAAAGGTTGTAGATCCATGATATAATTTTGGCACTCCCAATATAGAGGATAATGTACATATTGAATCTGATTATGGGATTAAGGTCATGTTAGTCAACACCCACGATATTGCACAACCTTTCACCGACAGTGTCAATAATGCTTGTTCTAAAAAGGATAAATCTGATATTGATGATTTTATCCAGTATACCACTATTCCAAAAATAGAGGTGGTAAGATTAAAAAAATCATGTAAAAATATGGAAGTGGGAATTAGGGGGGGTTCTAACCACGATTTCAAGTTCAAATGAAGATTCGTTTTTGGAATTATCTTGGTTTTTTCAACCATGACACCACTATGTCCTTATTTCATTTTATTCAGACCAATAGACCTATTCTTATAAGATAATCTGATCATAAAAGAATCTTCTTCCCAAGTATTTAAATCCTAGAGTTTTTGGGATTCCACTTAATTAACACCAATAGATGTTCTTCGGAGATTAAGAGCCTTTGGGTTTTGGCACATTCGTCTTTGACTACTATTTCTTGGGTTGCTTCTAGTGAATAGCATGTCACCTGTGCCTTAAATTTTCTTATCACTAAACATTCAAACTCCTTCATTTATTCTTTTAATAGATACCAGGAACACTGATTCTTATGGGTCGATATTAACTTCCTATAATACGTTACCCTTGGTCTGTGGATCATTTTGGGGGACTTTAATTCCATATTGAATCTAGATGAGAAGATTTGTATTATTACCAACTCTATCTCCTCTAGTGAATTTAAAACGTATTTCAAGAATAATGGGATGATTGAGGTTAGTATTGTTGGAGAAAAATATAAATGGTTCAGGAGATATTTAAATAGTTTTTTAGAAAAATTTATATATCCATTGAAAATGAATCCTCTTTGGATTTTTAGGACTCCATTTATAG
Organism: Viscum album; assembly: GCA_963277665.1. NCBI lineage: Eukaryota > Viridiplantae > Streptophyta > Magnoliopsida > Santalales > Viscaceae > Viscum > Viscum album. The sequence continues at coordinate 1,840,214,331 of OY728161.1, forward strand.
CACAACTCTTCTGAGGAACAACTTTAATAATACTTATATTATGGTTGATCATTTTGGTAGAGATTCGAAACGTTCTATCCACTTCCGGATTAACAAAATTTTGGATGAATCACAATGGTTTTATGGATATTATTCAAAATGTCTGGAATTCAGTTTACTGGAGGGATGATGCATATTCATGTGTTCTCAAATTCAAATTACTAAAGAGGTATTTGAAAATTTGGTAATTTTTCGTTCATATATATTGATTCTTATATTTCCTCCATTGAGACTTTACCTCACCATGATCAAGATATCAATACTAACAATGATTTTCCAAATGATATCATGGATGAATTTGAGATGTACTCCAAGATTAATAATCATCTCAACCTCAAGGATACTCTACAAAGGGTTGCTTCAATGGATAATTTGTTGAAGAATAGTGATATAACTTCTAAATCCTATAATTCACTTCAAAAAATCAAGATGTTTTCCAGGGTAGTTTCATTTATTAAGGATGGTGATCATATCAATGATAATAGGAGGGATCTCTTGGAGCATATTGTTTCTTATTTCATAAATATAATTAATGGAACATCCTCAACTTCTGTCCTTATAGAGGGTATTATTCAAAGTATTTATTCTAATGATGAAAACCCCAAACTCATTTATATTCCATTGGATTGTGAAATCAAGGAGGTTGTTTTTATCCCAAATCCTAAATGTTCTCATTTCCCATATGGTTTCAGAAATATTTTTTTGAACTCTTGGGATATTATTCAAAATGATGTTTGAAGGTTGGTCGTTTCATTCATCAAAGGGGGATCTTTTACTCAAGCCACGAGTGATTAGTTTCTTTCCCTTATCCTCATAGTGGAGAACACCATTTAGATTCTTCATTTTAGACCAGTTTTCCTAGGTTACACCATCATCATGATTATTAGTAAAATCCTTGATAACAGAAATTCTCCTATCACCTATATAATTTTGTCTTCCAATAAGTTTGGTTTCAATAAAGGAATATCAATTCAGGATTGTCTCATCACTGCCTCAGAATGTGTCAGTATTTTTATGAATTCCACCAGCGGTGGAAATACTAATCATAAACATAATGTCAGGAATTATTTTTGATACTACGGTTTGGAGATTCATTTGATGTGTTTTATCCTTATTTTTTAATGATAGAGTTTTCATCACATTTGTTAATGTCATCTTATGCTCTGATCAAATTTATATTCTTATTAATGCTTCTACTCATGGATAATTTTATTTTTCCGTAGGTTTTATACACTGTGATCCTTTATATGAAATATATTTTTCATTGCTAAAGATTATATGGGTAGTCTTTTTTTCTTAATGGCTGAAAATGGAAAAATGAAATAGATTTGTTCATGTTGTGATATATTTGATCTGACCCATTTTTTGTTTGCATATGCAAATAATATTTTTACAAAAGGGGAAATACAATATTATTATCATAATGATAGATTTAATTCATTATTAGAAGGTCTCGGGGCAGATGATCAGTTGGGGAAAATCTTTGGTCTACTTTGGAAGAAACATATTTTCTAACAGAAAGCATGACATTATCAGGTATTTATGCATTCATGAGGGATTTATTACTTTTATTTATCAAGGTGTTCTTATGTTATATAGAATACTCTCATCAATTTATTTTGATTAAATTATTAGTTATATTCAATGATAACATTCTTCTTAGAAGGGTATTCGTTATCTATGGTTCTCCATGATTTCTTGGTGATGTTTGTTATTATTTTCAAGTTTGTCTACTATTTTATGGTTTACAAATAGTCTATTTCTCTAATAAAAATCCTCAATATTTCAATAAATAATTTTTCTAGAGTGGTATATTAATGGAAAGAAATCTTTCCAAAGTTTCATGGACCTCCTGCTGCAAACCATATAATTCTAGGTGTTTAGGAATTAAGAATCATGGTCTCTTTAATTATTATTTCCAGGAATATTTTTTGTGTAAAATAAAAAATTGATGATCTGAAGCCCTTGTATTTCATTATGGATATATTTTTGTATAAAATCAACCCTAGAAATTGAAATTACATTAGAGCCTAGTGTGGGCTACCTTCAAGTATGTTTTTTTCATTTATTGACTCCCTATCAAAATGGATTATCTACATGGATTCTTCTCTTCAATTTTGGAATGTAAATTGGAATTGTACTCCCATAATTGATTCAATTTTATGAGATGATATTAATTTTATTTTGGATACCCCTACCAAGGATCAAAACTTTATCATGGAGACCATACCATATCACATATTTAACATTGTTGTGATCTTTTTTTATCTTCCAGAGATGAATTTTTTACTTGGGAACCTTGTGCCAAAAGATTCCTTAATTCAAAATTGTACAATGGTTATTCTTCCTGAAAATCTCCAGACAAGAAGTGGCTGGGTGATATTTCCATAAATTTCATCAGACCATCTTGATCCACCATTGTATGGAGATTGGAACATGAGAAGCTGCTAAAGGAATGATTTATTCAATTTTGTGTAATTTCATTGGGTTCTCACTGTGGCCTCTGTCAACAACTCAAGGACAATACTAATCATCATTTATTAAGGTGTGTCACTACATATTCAATGTGGAATGTCATTAATGATATTTTTTAAGTGAGTCTTCTTCAGGTCTCCTATATTCGTGAACTCATAAATAGTTTGTGTAACCATTCACACTCTCCCCTTCTCAAGGATATGTTCTAGGTTGCGGAGGAATATATTATTCACTTCATATAGTTTTCTAGGAATAAAGTGATTTATAACGGTTTTCATTTCATATCAGGGGTATCTCTATGAAATATCCTTATTTCTATCCAAGAATCCATTCCACTACTGAATCATTATTACTCATTCATAGTTCAGGATTTTTCAGTCCTCAATAAGAATTGTGTTAGGGGAATATTTTTTCCACCTAATGGTACGATTGAGGTCTTTTGATAGGCTCATTTTGAAGGCTGAAATAAATTCAATTCTTCTAGGAACCCAAGAGGTAATCGGGGCCCCTATAGCGTGGGAGACATTTTTAGAGATCCCAAGGGGGTTGTCCTTGGTTTTTTACATAGTTCTTGTGGTATTGTCTCCTCCCATAAAGATTAAATGATTTGTATTATGTCTGCGGTGGAGCAAGATTATCATCATGGTTGGAACATTAATTGTCTTGAATGTGACCCCAATAGTATTTTCCTTTCCATTAACACTACTTCTTTTCTATTATATTGGAATCTTATTAATCGGTGGATGAAATGCGTGGATTATCTCTCTCCCATGAATTATCTTATCACTCATGTCTATAGAGAGGGAAATTCTATAGTAGATGGTCTTGCAAATAAATGCATCAATTTCATTCACTTTTTATGGTCTTATGCGATTCTTGATGATCCAATATCTCATACTCAGAGAGACTAGTGTAAAAATCACATTTTCATAATCCTGTATGGTTGAAATTACTATTTTTCCAATAATATAGTCTTGTACTTCTTGGCAAGGTCTCATCTTAAAATTTAAAAACAAAATTTATTTAATAAATTTGTAGGAAATGTTATAAGAAGAAAATATAATAAATTATAATCAATATTTATGTTATTTAATATATTAATAATACTTATATAACCCTTATACATGTGGTTTTAACACCTTTGAAGGATATCAAACCCGAGGTAAGGGACCTTCCTTTAAAATGATTTTAAATGTCTCTTTTACAAAATTAGAAAAGAGTATTAATTTCTATATGGAATGCGAGATTTCTCTGGATATCATGATTCACTATTATTATAATGTTTCCATTATATTTTTTAAAAGTTAATTATTTATGGATTTTATTTCATTATTATGTGCAGGATATATTATATTTTAAAAGAGATTTGTTTTACCAAATTAGGGTTTTTTTAAAAATATGAATGTTTTATTTTGATCAAGGGTTTAAAATAATTATCACATGTTTAATCCCTGATATGTTCCATAGAAATTTTTATGTTGGGTTGATCCAATTTTAGCTAAGGATATGTTGTGATAGGCTCAATTATAGCTCAAGATATGTTGTGTCATTCCCATTATAGATCATGATATGATGATAAGTTCCATTATAGATCCTCAATGAATTGGGTACTCTAGAGATGGATTTTTATCAAATGGTTATTCTATGTATAAGGGTGATTATTTTATTGTTATGTCAATATGACCCAATGAAGCAACGTGATGTTCCAATTCATGTCATATATTTTTTATGAATTTGGTTTTATTGGGTTTTATGTGATGACATTACTAATTATTTCTTTATTTATATACCTTAATGAGATTTTTGTTGTCATCTAATTTATTTAAAAAAACTCAATGGTTATAAGGATGTGTAATAAAAATAGGTATGTCATTTTAAATGTTATTATGATTTTTCAAAGAAATAAGGTTTCATTTGAAATGTTTTATATTTTGGCCGAAATGGATATTGAATAGTAGTATCTACTTTTTTTTGAGTATTGAATGTCATATAGTTATTATGTTTTAATTATCTAATAATCCAAACATGAAAGATTTTAAATGTGAAAGAATGTATTTTCTTGACAAAAAATCAATTTTATATATTGTTTATAGGTTGGGCACATATTATGATGATGTTAATAGAATAACATAAATGAATTTATTTTCTTTTTGATAATGGTTAGATGATACTAAATTTTAATATTACCATGTTGGTTCTTTGAAATAATGTCTATTCATAATGGTTTTCTCTGGAATGAAAAAGAAAAATAGATATAGGAATTTATATTGGGGATGATATCCATCTGAATATACAACAAGAAATGGTGTGTTTCTTGTTGAGGAATTCTTGAAAAAAAAATGTCAGTTGAAGTGATCTTTAAATGGTTGTGAAATACATAGAGCAGAACATATAGATCCACCAAAAAGAAACAAGGCGATAGTGGAACATTTTACAAATCTACACAATTATGATTTTATAGGATCACCCTACTGAGTTGAAACTGAAAGGTGAATTAATTGAAATTATTTTCAATTTCATGTTGTGTTAAGATAATCAATGGTTTAGTCTATTTATTTATAATTTTGAAATTGATTTTATCCAGTGTTGGTCAATATTCAATAGTATATGGGAAATAAAAGTGACTAAAGACCTGTAATATATTGAATTTAATAATATTCGAATTGTTAAATATTTTCCTAAAGACATTCAACATATGATGTAAATGAAATTAATATCATTAAAAAATGAGTAAGATTCAGTGGATGTGTATAATGTATTGTTCAATTTATTGGAAAGGTATGCCCCATTTCTAATTTAGGATCTTGATCATAAAATAAATCATTTAACTTTATATTAAAGATAATATATCGAACATAATTAGATTTCATTGATTTTAGATGTTATAAGAAACATTCATTGAATTCATGAGAGGGTAAATATATAGTTTAATGATGATTACATGTATATTGAAAAAACAAGGAAATGATTAGATGTAATAAAATGGCTAATAATAATGTAATGAAATATGAAGGAAGGAAAACGTTGTTTCTTATGTGGGGATTGTGAGGGAAGAACACCCATGGGAATGTATTAACATATCCAAAAGGTTCTTCAAGGGACGTATGGTTGGACATATGGCCCGTAATTTCAATAAAAATGACATCTATTTTGATAATTTCACTTCATATTAATAAAACACAATGTTATTTAAATTTGGTGAGATTTGGAATTATGCACATAATTTCCCAATGATGAATATAAAGAATTGACAGCTTTAAAAATATAAAAAGAATGGTGTTGTAAAATAATTTTCAAAAAAATTAGTAGATATTAGTACCTCCAATGATGTGGTATCAATAAAATTGTTTATTTAATCATATTATACTAATGCCTTTACTGACACAATGCATACACATTCTATGATTTCTGAGAAATTTTATAGTAAATTTGAAATTTCGTCTCATGAAATGGTACAAAAATTTAATATAAAATTAATATGATGAAATAAAAATAGTAAAAGTAATTATAAATAACATAATTTTTTTATAAATGGAATGTGATTCTGTGAAAAACACTATATTTTCCCCAGTACTTTTATATGTTATTCTGTCTATGATTAGATTTTTCTTCAAAATTTTAATATAGATTTTATAAAGAAAATAAGTTGTCTTCAGAATGTGTTTCTGTTTTTATACAAGAGTGAACTCCCATCAAAGGTAAAATATCAGATAGTAAACTTAAAGGTCCTTTCCAAGTGATTCTATGAGCTCTTGATTGCCGATGACCTAGGTGGAGATGATGGTCATTGTCCTCATCCCTTCCATGGAATAGGGGGAGGGATTTCCTCTCCTTCACACCTTTCTTTCATTTTCCAACCCAGATATCTTCCCTCCCTTTCCTAGCATCTCCCTTAGCACTAATGTTTCATATCTCTGATATGGCTTCCCTCAACTCATGCTATGGACCTCAGAATTTACAGAGACCTCAGATCTACTAAATCTATCATTGGTGGAAAATTTCGTATTGAGGTTACTGTTGGTTGACACCTTCGTCCATTTCGGGTTCACTTTAAGGGTCCTCATGGAGTGGGCGACGATCGGTCTCTTGGATAGGCGAACATCATGTCCATTTCTCGTCCTTGGAAGATTTCATCACTATATGGTCAAGTGCTCCGCGTACCAGAAACGACTATCGTTTCTTTATTATTTGATGGCCATATGATCTTCACATGAACTGGCATTCTCTGTCATCGGATTTGTAGATAAGCTTTCCCGATCTACCATTTCCATTTCAGAATATGTCTATAATGTGTATAATGGGTAATCTAGTGGGTTAGTACCTTTTCTCAGACTCAAGAACCTAGGCCCCTTGTCACCCAATTTTCCCTCGGGTTTTTGTTGAAGTTGATATCTCTTTTCCTCCTATCAAGTGGGTCTGGATAGTAGTTGGGGTGGAATTTAGATATAATTTTCCAGTAATATATGAGCCGTGGAATCACTTCTGCAATGCATCTATGTATTTGGGGCGCACATATTCTTCATACTAGTGAGAGAATAAGAACATGCAAGGAGTGTTATTTCCAAATGACGTTCTATCTAATGTACCTCCCATGCCAAGCAAAGTCATCTCCAATTATGATCCTACTTAGAAGAGTTCGGCATCAGTTCATATGATGCCATAGGTGGTTGACAACTTTTCAAGTATGAAGTGGTACTTACGGATCCCCAGTTCTTCTTGTCGGGTCCAGGAACCCACAGGCTAGTCCCCTCCTTAGATCACTCCCTCCTTGGAAGAGACGGTTAAGGTTGTATGAGCGGGAAAATTTTTTTTCCCACTGTAAACTATTTCTTTCCAACTCTCAAGACTTCCTCTTCAATGGTCTCTAGGTCAGCAGGAACCTGTACAACCCTTACAGATTAGTAACCCATTTAATCCTATGATCAGGGAAGACATATATAATGTTGATCTTGGAGGGTGGAAAATAGTTATTCTAAAGTTGAAAAGGAAGTAGAATGGTACATAGTCAACTGAGGATTCTGAATGAAGTGTCAAAGTATTGATTTCGTAGTCATGGCCGGATGATGAGCACGTCCTCCATGGGTTTGCAAGCGGTGGTTCTGGACCTAATTAATGGAAGGGGAGCTTTTTCTCTCGGGAAATTTTTCAATTAACAAGTTTAATCAAACTAATCCTCGCATGGACTACAAAATTTTTCTAAAAATAGTGACAAAGGGGTCTTCATTTAAATCTAATAACATAGAGAAGGAAATTATCACCATTTATGCCCTACGGTCTTTTCTAGTGGAGAAACCAGTGGAGTTGGTTTCCAAAGTTGACTCGGTTCTTGGAATGGTGGGTGAAGAGGGGGTGGAGGTACAAGAAAGGGATCCAGTGGATTTAGGCTCAGGAATGGAGGAGGGGAAACCGAGTGAGGGCCGTGAGAGTCAATTGGTTCGATTTTCTCCTATAAAAGAGGGTGTAAAGGGGATGCCTGGTGATCCGGAAGGAGAGGTTGAACTTAGGGAATCTCCATGGGATATGCTATTACAATATAAGGAAGAGATGGTAGAGAAGGTGGTAACTATATGTTATTCTACTAAGGATGTGAAATGGATGATTGGAAGGATTATCCGAGTAGACACAAACAAGGAGCAACAAGAGTGGATAGACAAACAACCCCTAATCCTAGTAAGAGGTATCAAGAACAAGAAAACTAAGGTGGAGGAGTTCTTGCGAACATGGGATAAGCTGGATTCCCATGTAACATACATTATCAAGGATGACCCCAGAAAAAATGTAACAACTCAATCATGGAAATTATATAAGGGATTTGTGTCTAATGGGTTTAAGCTGGTCATTGATAACTTTCTTATGTGTTATTGTGTTGTTTGGGTAGGTTGGACTTGTTGGTTTCACACTATTTCCATAAAAGTTTAATTTTTAATAAAAATATATATTTGGAGTGAGGAAGCTCAAAACCTATTAAAATATGGAAATGAATGTAATCATTCATATAATTTTGAAAATAAAGGATTTTTTTGATTAATTCGGATGAAGGGGTAAATGAATGCTATTATGTTATCCTAATGAGATTCATTATGTAATACCATATCATAAAGTTGAATTTACTAATTACATTGTTTATAATTTTAATCTAATTTTGGGAACACCATATCTAATGGCTCATGTTGAACTACTATAATGTAAGAAGTAGATGCTTGTGATTCTTGATATAGGTTTAATTCTTCCTATAACATCATAATGTGGTGACCCTACATTGTTTGATAAATAAATAGATCCATGAAAAGATTCAATAATTATTTATCATTGTATAAAATTAATGATTTGAATATGTTTCTATTCCCTAATATCAATAACTAGATTGATCATCTCTTGGGAGGTCTTTTTTTTTGATGAATGACTTGAGTTCTAGGTATCATCTGCTAAATGTGAATGAAGATGTCCTTAAGAAAAAATATTACATACTTGAAAAACGTATTTTTTCCACTAGATTGAAAATATCCCTTGATCTATTTATATATCATAGGAATATAATATTATATAAGTATTTGGATACGTTTCTGGTTGTTTTAATTGATAATATTTCTATTTCTTCCAAATAGTATGAGGATTATGAAAATTTCATAGTATTTATATAAAAACAGTTATATAAAATATGTTATATGTAAAATTTATAAAATGTGACATTTTGTTACTATAGAATTATATAATTGGGAATATTTTAAATAATATTTTCATAATATTTTATCTTTAAAGAAAATTTATATTATGAATGGCTATTTCCTAATAATGTTTTTAACATTCAATGTTTTATTGTATTCGGAGGATATTACAAGTGGTTTTTGAAAACATTGTGGGGTTATCAATCCCATTAACTATGGTACCTTGAAATGGAGTTATATGTATTTATAAAAAATATTTTAAATATTCTTTTATGTAATTAAAACTAATTTTGTAAATTGGTCCATTTTTTTATTGACCTTAATAAATAGAAATTGTATCATATAAATTGATATATCATTGAAATGACATATTTACATTGTGATGTAGAAGGATGAGGTGATTTGGTATTCTTTATAAAAACTAAAACCTTATGAGTTAAACTATCCAATACCTGGTTATGAATTATCTTATTTTGTTCTTTAGTTAAAATGTTTTATGAACCATATATATGATGAAATGTTTGAAATATATGCTGATAATAAATGTATAAATTATATATTAACTCATATTGAATTGAGAATTTGGAAAATAAGATAGATAGAAACAATAAAGTATTTTTGTTTCACATTCAATTACAACCCAAGAAAATAAAACAATGTGACAGATGCATTGAGTTGAAAACAAAATTCATTATTAACGTTATTACACATACAACAAGATCTATTGATTGATGTGTTCCTAAATTTTGGCCATGAAATTTTTGGAGAAAAAAATTATTTAGATTTATTTCACGTGTTAGTTAAATCATCTATATCATATAGATTTTAAATATCTCAACAAGAAGAAATGACTCACATGAAAAGGTAGAAATGGTTAGAAAGTGTATTTTTCCTAAATTTTGATTTGATCTATTATGTTTCTTGTGATTTGGAAATAAATTATGTGTGCCTATTGATTACAAGCTAAAGAATAAATCTATGTGAATATCATATAAATTTTTTTCCATTCATTGTAATAGTACTATATTGTACTAAGATCATAAATATTATTACTGGTGTGGTGTAATTAAATGATATATTGCAAGATCTGTAAATAAATGTTTTAAATTCCAATAGGTTATAGAATAATTAAATTTACCCTAGGGGATGATTTACCCTTTTCCATCGCCAAAGTGTAAATGGGAAACTATATCCATGGATTTCATGGTTGGACTACCACATACATCGTGGATTTATAATGCAATTTCATTTATTGTTGATCTATAGAATAAATCTACAAATATCCCTTATATTTGACATATAATGTATATAGATATACTTCTTATACCTTATCATAAAGATATTTTTAGTATATATGAAGTTCCCCTATCGGTTATATCTGACTGTGTTCCAATGCTCAATTCTAACTCTTTGAAAGGCCTATAGAAGTCATTCATAATTTGATTAAATTTCGTAAAAAAATTCATCATTTGTCTGGAAAACAGTTATAAAGAACAATTCATAAATTGGGTGATTTGATACATTAATGTTTAATAGATTAACAGGGTTGTTGGGATCAAAATATATCTTTAAATGGGTTTTACAATAACAACATTTTTCATTCCATTATATATATGACATATTTTTTGGAATTTTTGAAAATCGATGAGGATATCTAAAATTTTGGATGAAGTCGTTTAAGGGATGTTAATGTGACCATGATTTCTGATGGAAAAGGCTTATAAAGGGAAAATGATTTAATAACATATGAGGGACGCTAGAATTTCTTGAAACATTATATTGAAAACATGTTGATAGAACCTCCTCTTGAGTTACGAAGTCATGTATTTATTAAAATATCTCCATGGGACTTGTTTTGAGTTTTTTAAAGAAGGTAAATTTAAGTCCATGTTCATTAGAGCATATGAAATTATGGAGAATGTCGGACTAGTTTTCTACCAAGTATCTTTTCCCCAAATATTACCCCATGTAAACATTTTTTTTGAATTCAATGTTTTGAAATTATATTTTATATTCATATCATGTTTAATTCCCTAAGGTATTTCATCTTATAGATAAAATATTATATTTGGAATGTCCTGTTTTGATTTTTTTCGTTCAGATGTGTATTTTAGAACAAAATAATTCATTAGTTAAGGGTTTTGTGAAAAAACCAAATAGTAGAAGATGTAACATAGGAATATAAAAATACATTAAGGGAATGTTGTACCCATTTGGTTTAAAAATTGAATAAATATTGAGGATAGAATTTTGTAAATATGGGAAAATATGGAAATAAATGTACAAATAAAATAATTTGTGTTCATATTAATTTTTATTATTTAATAAAATAGTAAAGTAAATTATGTTATGTAATTCCAGAAATAGATAATTTTATTAAATTAATTTCTAATATGATTATATTTAAATGATTAAATTTAAAATTTTATAGTTTTAGTTTTATAAAATTTGCTTAATTTTTTGATTTATACAGTCAAAATTCTAATAAGAATACATGTAAAAAAATTTCTCTAATATTTCAATGTTTTGGGAGTAGTAAAAGATATTGTTTTTAAAATTTTTAGTATTTTTTTATCTTCACAACATAATTAGGGAGTTAAATTTATTTAACCTATGAAATGGATAAAAATATGATATTGAAATATAAATATTTTTCAATAAAACTCCATAACATATGAACTGAATTTTATTTCAAGATTAATATGTAAATCATTTTCAATTACGACATAGTTCCTTCAGAATGTTGAAAAAGTCTAATTTTTTTCCATATATATATATATATATATTCATTGGTAATCGTTTTTAACTTTTATTTACTCATTATCTATGAATGTTAATTTTGTCTTCTAGTTTTCAGTTGTAGATTTATAATACAAGAATTATGTCTAATCTTTTGGGCAATGATTACATAAGGAATAAATATTTAAATAAACTTATTAAATATGTTTTCTTAAAATGGATATGAGTTAATATACATAATGAATGAGTCTAAATGATTATATGGAACCTACTTCATTTTTTTTGAAAATAACATTTTTTTAATAACTCTATATGTAATAATTGCATTTAATTGGTTTGCTACACTGAGAACTTTTTTTAGAAATAAGAAGAAAGAAAATCAATTAAATGGTTTTAATTATAACTATATTACCTATTAATTGAAAACAAAATTTATAATTTTTAATGGATGACTATGATTCAACCACATTCATGCTTTTTTCAATTATGGGACCGTATGGATCAACATATTTGTCATTATATCCCTTAAATTGTTTTATTTTAATAAATTTCCAACTGTTCATACTATGGTTTCAAATTACTATAAATAATTTATAAATAGTTTTACATAAAATATATTTAACCATAAATAATATTTAGAAAGATAAAATATGTATCATAGTCATGATTTTTTTTATTTTTATGGAATAAATATATTTTATAAATTCTTTCTCAATGATTTTTCATTAAGTATTAAATAAATAATAAAATCAACTAAGAAATTTTAAAATTAATATAAATCAAGAACTTAACATTGATATAAGAATTAAATAAAGAACAATTGCGTGTATAGTAAATAATAAAATAGTTGGTTCGAATATTACACTTTTTTATGGGGGTTTTATTGTAATAGTTATGAATATTATTAACATTCACATTAATGACAGTTAATGAATATAGTATTTTATAATATTTTATAAATAAAATAAAAATATAAATAAATTCCAAAGATGCTATATTAACCAAAACATGACATAATACATTGGTATGTGCTAAATGTCATGAAATAACTCAGGTCAACCCTAAACTGGTCATCCGAGTCAGCCCTCGACAGGGACCTATGGGCGTTCTCAACCCCCACGGGCAGAAAACCTGTTTTGGGGATCAAAAAATGAAAAATGATAATTATTATTACAACAAATAAAATAAAAAAAAAACAAATCAATAAATTACAAATAAAAAACATTGAAAATCACTATGAATAGAATGAAAATAAACTACACATACATCCATGTGACCTTCTAGGTCACTACCCAAATCATAACTATGTTTACACTGAGAGAAATCTAGCACAATCAGAAGATAAAAATAAAAATACAATTTAGTGGTGAGAACCAAAATGATTTGTATGAAATTACTACAAAATCCATGTGTTTCCTTCCCAAACACAACCAATCAACACTAGTTTGAAATATATTAATGAAAATGAGTTTTCTTAAATTTTATTAAACTACGAATATCAATCCCTTTTTAAAAACCAACACTCACCACCTTCCATTTTGAAAACAAACTATCATTTTATAAATAAACTCAAAACAAAATACAATAGCGGTGATAAAAATAAATAAACTTGGTAAAAAAAATGTAAGTCCTGTGAAATTACAACAACTGAATAACGAATAAAACCAAGAATCCTAGATATTAACCATGGGAGATCATAACCATCACTAGAATATCCTATGATCTAATCAGTTTTGAACCACCCTCTGGCGTATGGTGAAGCCCCTAAGTCCACAACTGACAAGGTGCCCTAACCTGGACTAACTAGTGGCACATCCCTCCTATCCATTCCACAACTCTAACGGGTACTAACCCGTCTAATCAGGGATAGTAGGAAAACATTACTTGATCATATAATGTGTGCCCTTAAACCCATGGTGGTAGTAATAGAATGTTAGTAGGAGGCCCTCACACTCATGGATCACCTTACAGGACACCAGCACACTTAGCAACCTAAAATAAGTCATCCACTATGTGATAACCCATAAAGGGAGATCCCAGATAGGGGTTCCCAACTAATATATATATATATATATATAAGAATACATGTTCTTATATAACATCAACAAGGCTACAAGTGGGTCATAATGTTATTTAGGAATTTAAATAATTTCATTCCACATTTCAAGTTGCCAACCGGGCACACCCATTATCCAAAATTATATTCTTTATAAATTTTAACCTAAAAATCACTTTTATGATGGAAGTAACAAATAGGCCTTTAGGTTCAATGTTGTCAGAACCTAACCATAAATGTCTCTCATTACTCTAGATTAATATATAATTCAGTAAAAAAACCATATGGCCCCTGAAGATACACATTATACAAATCACAGACCAAAAAACAAATGGGCATATTCACAATGATTTCATTTCAATCTTTTTTTAAAAACCACATGAATATAAAAAAACTGTTTAGAAAAAAATAACTTCTTAGAAAACAAACGTCTTGAGAAAAATAACAATTAAAAGAACCAAATTCATTTGAGGTCACATCAATGTGTGTGCGTCGTGAAACCATAGATTTCCCAACATCCAAGGCACACCAAACATCCTAAAGGACACGCAAAAAACCATTTCTAAAAATCATCAATTTATTTTATTGCTAAAACCAACCAAACAAATTATTTTGGAGAAAAATAAATCCCTTAAATTCCACCAAACTCCTTTTACTAAACATTTTAACACAATTTATAGATTATAACATTCTCAAAGCATATTCCCCTAACCAATAATAGAAATGAGAAATTACCAACAAAAAATAATTGAAAATATGTAGTTTCTAAAAATCTAAAATTCCACTCATCGTGAATAATGGAATATTATAAAATTAAATTACCAAAAAAGAACCCCCAAAAAATAATCCATAAGCATTACCAAATGTGAACCACATATACAAATTTATTGGAATAATATTTATCAATAATCAAACACCCATCAGATTGATGTTGATGATCATATTCAATGAAAAACTTTAATTTTTTTTTCAATAACTCATAATAATTTATAAACATTATAGAAAACCAATTAATGGTATAATAAAGCTATGAATCAAGAAAATAAAATAGTTGTATGGTTTTATGTGTGAAAGGAATGCATCGGAAATTAAAAACAATGGTTCACTACCCTAAATGGACTGCGAAGGCAATGAAACTTCAATGGAAGGGGAGAGATACTTTATGGACCAATTGAACACACTAAAAAATGAGGAAAATACACAAAACATAAAAGGATAAATTTTCATTAGGATAAATTGAATCTATATATCAATGAATGAATAAATAAAACTATAATAGTTGAGGGGAGGGTTTAGGTGATGGGAAACACGATTGGGAAGGGCTGTGTTGGCAGAAAGGGGGGTTGTTTCTAGATCATGGATGAGTAGGGAGGTTGGGTCACGCCTAAGTTGACTTCTGGATAAGGTGTGTGTAGGGATTTCTAGCCACTAGGAGAGGGATGTAGGTTGGTGCACTGGACGGTGGAAGGAGGGGTGTCTACTGATGGAGGAAGAGGGGGTCGGACTCGGCAGGTTGCGTACACACAAAGGGTAACTGGGGGGGCTGCACATCGTGGGAGATAAAGAGGGAGGGGTCGCGAACCCCCTATGTTTCCTTCTCATTTTTAAACAATAATATTAATAACAACATAATAATATTAATCAAAATAATCATAACATTAATAAATATTTATAAAATAATAATATTAATATCAATTTAAATATAATAGTATTACAATAATTTAACAAAAATAAAATTATT
This sequence comes from Viscum album, assembly GCA_963277665.1. Taxonomy (NCBI): domain Eukaryota; kingdom Viridiplantae; phylum Streptophyta; class Magnoliopsida; order Santalales; family Viscaceae; genus Viscum; species Viscum album. The sequence continues at coordinate 1,840,230,046 of OY728161.1, forward strand.
ATTTTTCTTATCTACAAAATAATAATATTATTATAATGGAATAAATGTTTTTAAATTTGATTCATTTTAAGACTTGACTACTCACACATTTTCCTAGGCCAACCGTACAATTACTGCTAACTGTGCGGTGCCTGTGCACCAGCCCGAAACACAAAAAGTTCAACAAACATAAAAATTCTAAAACATGGACCTCAACCCAAACAACAAATAATGATTCTATATTGAAAAATAATTATAAATAATGGAAACCATGTGGTTGGGATATGACAATTCTCTCTTCCACAAAACATTCTTCCCTTATAAATTCACCAAGCCAAACGTTAATCACAATGTGAGTCCAAACGCCAACACAACCATAAGAAATAAGGATTTTTTAGGATTAATAATTATTCCCAAATTTATACATAACTGATCAAGAAAAAAGAATATCCAAAAACATGGGGATGAAACAAGGTTTTATCCCAAACAATTGGGTTATTCTAGTAGAGAAATTAAAACTCAATTTGACCACCTAGGAGAGGGGGGCCCCACGAAAACTCCCAACAAATCCAAACCGTCATCTATATAACAATAGAAATTATTACACTATTAGAAAACTATTTTTTATCACACCAATTGAACTACCTATATTAGGGAAAAATTTAAAGAAATAAAATCTGACTAAACAACAGACAAGAAAAACCATCCACCTACCTCATAAAACCCGAACAACCCAAAATGAGATCCAACAAAAAGACAATATCACATATAATTTCTAACACAGTTTAAAAAACAGATGATTTTGAAAACCAAATAAAAAAATAGGACTGTTTGGATTACAACATAACAAGTTCATCAGAATCTACAAGGGAAAAATTAAAATTAAAATTGAGGAAAACCCTCAAAAGCAGAAAAAAAGAATGAAGATTCATTAAATGTTACAATCCTAACATGGAACAAAAAAACCCATACTGAGGATTCACATCCCTGCAATTCATTACTATTTTTGAGAATCCACAAAGTCCTATGGATTGAGCTCTGAGAGCTGATGAATATCCCACCTCACATTCAGGCACTAGAATCCTCCAGTCACAATGTCTTCTTCAGAAAATGCTTCCAAAAAAACATCTCCAGATGACCCAAATGGATGCAATGATGACACAGATTCGGTGGGTTATGGAATGAAAACTCGGAATGCCCTATACATCCACATTTAAAACACTCCCTTGAATGGTCCAATGAAATGGAAGCCATAACCACTGCAGAGCAATCCTTGGAAATAGGTCCCTTGGGTATGGGATTCTTGCCATATGGGAAACCTTCACTAGATCCAACCACATTTGATGACACACGATGACCAAGCTCATCTAAAAAGGCCTCATCTACCAACTTCTTGAAAAATGTTTCACCTGATGAGAAAAATTTATCCACAATCTTAGAATGAATCCCCCAAATGAAAATAGGAGAATTAATTCGATCTCATGACGCTACCTCCAAATAAAAGGAAACCAACTCTCTAATGTGGTAAACATAAGATTTTATATTTTGATAGAATTTCATAACATATCACAAATCTACTATATTTTCATCTTTAACTCATCAGGTACGAATCCTTGGACAAAGGTACCATTAACCCCTTCCCATTTCATCCCAACATCCATCACAAATGTGGGAACCAAGATCTAGTTGTCCAAATTTGGTCCCTCAAACAATATCATAATAGCACGAAACATGATTGACTCAGTAGTTCCCAAAAACATGAAGATACACTAAACCTATTCATATCAATCAACTGCCTTAAATAGACCTTGATCACCACCTAGAGTTGGAAATGTCAGAGTAGGACAAAAAGCTGGGCATTAATCATTTTAAACCTTGGAGTCTTTTTTGTGGGCATATAATAAAAATCATATAGAACTCAAAGACAAAAATGATATAAATCAGATGAAACATCAATAAAATCATCATCATCCAAAAAAACTGGCTCAAAAATCAACAAAAATATAAACACATTGAAATGAAACCATTCATATAAAAACATTAGAAAACAAGGTCGAGATTTCTATTTCAAATAAACTCCCAATAAATACCATGAACTGATGAAGATTTTTTTAAATACTTCCATTAATATACTCCTATAGGAACACACCATACACATACACCCCCACACTTTCAAATATTCATAATTAACTCCATGGTTCGCACGAAGACACTTTCATACAAATCCGAAAAAAACACCAAATTATCTAGACAAAATAATCTCCATTTTTGAACCTATTTTACGAATGTAAATCATTTTTTCTTTTAATTAATAAAACCCAATTTTCAAATTTAAAACCATTATGAAGAATAATTTCTATTTAAAAACGATTTTCTTCTTTAGAATCACACTAACATAATGCAAAAAAAAAAGATAAGTCCTAGCAGATAACAAATTACCAGAGATAGGGACTACAGTCTAAACCTAACTCACCGATATGGTAGTGGGAAAATACCCTATTAGGTCATAATGTTAAGAGGAACATGAACTATTCACATAGAATTCACATGGGTCCCCAATGCATGTGCGGTAACAAAATTTCATTGTCTCTCCTCCCTTATCATCCGTCAATACCAAACAAAGAAAAAGACTCAAATCTCGGACCACCCCATGTTACTCGAGGATCATTACGAGCAAGAGTTATCGACACTCTTACCACACCTACACCCTGATTCTGGGTAGTACTAATATCCATATACTAAACACCACAAATATAAAGATCCTCCTATGATAAATTTTTTTTTGAAAGAAAAATTGTCGACCCTAAACTAGACACCTGTTTCATCCCGCGACAAGCCCTGTATGGCATTCCAAATCCCCATAGGCTAACAACTAATGACCGACATCAAAACTATCATATAGGAAATGATTTGGAAGATAAATGAAAGGAAAATAAATATATAGATAAATAAAAATAGAACAACATAGAAAATCACAAACCGTGGAAAGAAAATTAACTTCTATGATCCCCATCTGACCTTCTAGGTCACCACCAAACATAGATATACCTTCACTCTAAAAGTGATCTAGCCTTAACCGAACCTAAAACTAAAAAGATAAAATACAGATGTGAACTGAAATTCTCATTAAGATGTTTCCAGAGAATCTATGTGTTATCCTTTCCCAACATAGTCAATTATCATCCGTTTTTAATATAGTACTAAAAATGAGTTTTCAGCAATTTGAATAAAAAAACCAATTGCATTCACTTTTTGAAGATAAATACACGTAACCTTCTATTTGAAAACAAACTACCATTTTATAAATAAAACACAAAAGAAGTCAATAGGGATGTGCAGAAAATACACATACTGGGGAAAAAGAAAACTATGTCCAATGAATTACCAATAAGAAAATAAATAAACCAAGATGTATATATAATAACCATGGGTGATCATAAACATTCATAAAATATTTCTTTGTATACTTGGTTAGGAACCACCTATCAGAGTATGGTGAATCCACTATGTCAATAAAAAACTATCTGCCTATACCAAACCTCAATAGTGAAACATCCCACTTGGATTATCTACAATTTTTGGGTTAATAACCCATCTAATCAGGGATTGCAAGAAATAGTTACTCTATTGTCTGAAAGATTCACAGTAACCTATGGTGGGAGTAATACTCTGTAAGGAGGAGGCCCTCTTAAAGGTTGCTTATAATATCTTCCACCATCATACATTCCAAACCCAAACAAAAACACCCCCTATGTGATAACCCATAAAGTAATATCCTAGATAAGGGTGACTTACAAATAAAAAATATATATATAAAAACGTTCTTATATCACATATATAAGGTTCTAATCAGTATTCCATGTAATTTATACATTTAAATCATTCTATACAACATTTTGAGCATCTTACCCTGCACACCCATTTTTCAAGACACTATCCTTTATAAAAGATAACACAAACATAACTTTTAAGCATGATGTTTCAAATAGATCATTAGGTTGCAATTTGTCATGACATTTACATGAAAGTCTTTTGTATCACATGATTATTGTTATTTTTTAAAAAAATACCTAAAGCACCTCAGGCCACTCAATCAACAAAACATACATTTAAATACATATGGCAATATGGACATAGATTTTATTTTAATTTTTTAAAAACCCACACAAAGATACTAGCCACATTTAGAAAACAAGAACCTCTTTTAAAACATAGGTTTCAATAAAAATACGAATTCAAAGCACCATCTTAATTTGAGGGCACATCCATGTGTGCACATAGTGTCCCCATGGATTTCCAACATCCAATGGCACACTAACCATCCAAGAGGACTGTCTAATACCATTTCCAAAAAAACACCAATTATTTTAAAACAAAATCCATCCCCCCATATGATTTAGGAAACCCAAATTAATCCACATGAATCCATAAAACCCTTTTCGAAAACATTTTTATATAAATTCCAACTTATAAAATTTTCAAACCATACACATAATATATAGTTCACAAACAAGGTATTACAAAAACAACGTAATTAAAACTAAAAATCTCAATAAACAACTAATTTTACTCTATATAGAAAATGGAATTTTATCAAACTATATTACCATTAAAAAACCCTAAAAATTTCTCTATATGAATTATAAAAATGAGAACCACAAAAGAATTTCTGTTGAAAAAAAATTGTGCATTAATCTAATACGCTTTAGATTGATGTGGATGATCATATTAAATTAAACACATTAAAATATATTTTTAACATATTTTAAAATTTTAAGAACACTTTTTCAGAACAATTAAGGGTATAATAATGTTGTGAATCAAGTAAATAAAATAACTATAATGATGATAGTGTCAATTGAATATGTCAGAATGAAAAAACATGTGTTCGCCTTGCTCAATGACATGTGGTCATGATGAAAGTTCAATGGAAGGGAGGGAGAGATGTAGCGGACCAACCCAACACCCTAAATAATGAGGAAAACAGAAAAAACATAACCAAAGGCACCTAGATTCGGATAAATGGAAAAAAGTCACCAAATAAAAATTGTAATACAACCAGAATGTGAGAGGGGGGTATTTTATTAAGGTGAAATTTTTCCAGGAAGGGCGATGTGTCCAGAAAGTGTGGTTATGGATGGAATAGGGCGGAGAAGGGGGATCGGGTTGTGCCAGAGTTGGCTATCAGACAGGGTGTGTGAAGGGAGGTCGGGTATCCATGAGAGGTAGACTTAATGAATTTTTGGATGGTGTAAGAATGGTGGTCTAGTGAGGGATGGAGAGGGGTTACAGTTGGGATGACTGTGTGCATACATGGTGTAGCCAGAGGGAATCACTACATCGTAGAAGAATTTGGTTGGGGGGTGTCAGGACCCCCTATTTTTTCTTCTCTTCTTTTTAAAAACTATAAAAATAATAATAATAATAAAATAATTATCGTCATCATCATCATTATAACATTAATGAAAATTTTAAAAACTAATACTATTAATATCAATTTAAAAATAATATTATATCAAATTTTTAATAATTTTGATAGTAATATTTTTTTATATACACAATAATATTATTATTATTAAGGAATCAGAATCAATAATATTTATTGACATTATGATTTGGTAGGCCAGACGTTCTTTAGGGCCAGCCATATATTTACTGCTAACCATGTTTTTCCCATGAACTAGCCTGAAACCCAACAAGGAAAACAAACATAGATCATTTTAAACTCTAAACCAAACCAAAAAATCAACCAAATATTATATATTTAAAGACAATTATAAATAAAGGAAACCCTATGGTTGAGGTGTGACACTAAACCCTTTTCATTTATTAGTAATGGGTTTAAGCCCCAAGACTATGTGTGGTATCGATTTTATAAAGTCTCTTATGAAAATTCGTATAGGGTAAATAATAAATAATATGGCCATCCTTGAATTAAAATTATTCATTAAAATTTATTTTACTAAGGTGTCCAAATAATTTTTTTTTCAAAAAAGTCTAATAAAAGTATTTTACTATTAATACAATATCTTCATTAACAATATTAACCATATACATTATCAATACCTTTAAAATTATGAATATAAAATTTAATAGAACTATATCTCACATAATTTTTTCACTAAAACATATTTTATTTCATTGGGTTATGTTTTCATTAATTTCCAACAAATTATAATAAATCATGGAAGACTCTCATTGAAAGAAAATATAGAAGTAATGTTTAAAACATTGAAATTACGTTCAGTTATCAACTCATAACTCAATAAAAACTATTCCTAAAAATTATTTTAATTAAGAAATATATGATTATAAAACATATCTAAATTTGAATGTATTTTACGATTCATAAAAAAATACAACTGGTACAATGCATAAAAAATTTTATTCTTAAATCACAATTTATAAATACTTTATCTGATTTTTTAAACACTATTTCCCCTATGGTCTAGTTTATAACGATTAGAATAGGGAATTTATTGTTATAATTATATGAATATTTACATTGAATACAAGGTAATGTAAATGGATCACATGGCTAATATATAATTCTTTCCATTTTACTCTTCATTTTTCTCATCTATTCTATTCATTATGAAATTTTTTTTCCACACAAAATCCAATTTACATTTCCTTGAAGACACATTCTAGTCCTTATAAAACACCTTTTTTATCTTAGTAAATTCATGGTCATCATCTATTCAAATCTTATATATTGGTTTGTAATGTAATTTTGAATTATCTAATGAAAATCCACTAGGAGTGTCAAACTATGATAGAATAAAGGACAATAGCCATGCACTAGGTGATGATTGGGACATGTCACATGTTCCCTTTTCAATGTATTGACCCTAAGGTTAATCATTTCTATAACTACATACACATTTTGGATGCATATCTGGATGTATTCCAAGGATAACCCAATTATTATCTACATTAATAATCCATTACGATGTACTTTTAAATTAATCTTGATTATCTATATTCAGATTATGATCCATAATCTATGATTTCAAAAATATAGTTCCAAATTTTCTACTAAACATACTATATTACAAACAATAGTGTCCTCAAGCCTAGTATCATGAAGCCAGTGTATTCATTATTACATTAGAATATTATTGAATAAATTGAATCTCGATGTAGGAAATAGTTTTGTAGTTAGGGTAAATGAGATACATTATTTTTTTATTCGTTACATTTGAAAAATAATAATTTGAAAAATATTTTTTGGAGAATAACATTATTCCCTCAATAATATCATTTTATATAAAACATATTCTGGTTCATGGAACCTAGAGAATGTAGTGAATGACTGAGCTACTATTTTTAATGAGGTTTTTTTATTTCATTATATATCATAAATAAATTGGCTCAATCAAATTATAATTACTGTAAATTGATCACATAGATTAGCTAAATAATTAGATAATTAATACTTATTGTTTCATGGTAAATAATAAATCAAAAATTTCATTAAAATAAATTGACAAGGATTAACCAATATATAAAGGTAAATAGCTGAACATGAATTCCATTTAAATTATTGGATAAGTACTAATCAATAATTGATGGTAAATAACAAAAACATTATTCCATTTAAGAATTAAACTAATAATGATATGAATTAAGAGATAATATCCTTGTGAAAATATCATGAATAATAAAAATTTAATTCTTAATGAAGGAAATACAAAAAAAAATTAACATCATTTCTCCAAATCAAGATACAACCACCATGAAAATCTATATACAAGACAATTTTAAATTTATAGGTAAATACCCATTTAGAAACAGTTATCCAACTGTTTTTTTCATGATATATATTGATGAATCGAAGGTCCATCTATAACCCACCCCCATCTGTTTGTGCATAAACAAAGAATTACTAATGTGTTGAAAAATATATTTAATTTATGATCAATGTAACATTTTTTTAAATATCCATATTGAGTAAAGTATATATATATTACAATATTTCTTGGTATAAATAAATAATATTCAATTTATAACAACATATGTAATGATTATATATATTAATTAATAAAAAATAATATCTATGATAAATAATATTGATATTTAGGCTTACTGTAATGTCTAATGGAAATTGAATACTTCAAGATAATGTTAATGATTTAAAAAAGAATAATATTAGTGAACTTAAATACATACATTTTTAAAATTATCATAAACGATCGAGATGAATAATTAAAATGGTATCCATAATATAAATTAAAATTGGATTAAGAATAAATATTTTTCTGACATTTATAAATATTAATACCGTAAATTATCTTTGAAAAAATTCATCTGAAAAATATCATTTCTATTCTTAAAATCAATTTTAAAAGGAATATTTTAGAAAATATTTTAAAAATTATTTTAATTGGTAATAAACCCTAAAAATTTTATATTATGATGTAAAATATTTTTGTGGTAATGATGGCTGGAAATTTAAATCCTTATGTAAAGGATGAAATAATGAATCATTTCATTTTTTTATAAATGAAAAAATTGAAATTAATTTATGAAACAAAATTAATAATATATTCACAACTTATATTAAATATTAAAAATGTGTAAAAATTCTATTGATATATTATTTTAATAATGATAAAAATGGAACATTTTTAGAAGACAATTCTTTAGAAGAAATAGTTTTCCAATTAATGGTATAAATGAAAAATCATGTTATTGAATAAAATTTCTCCAAATTTCTAAGAAAAACATGTAGGATAATTGATTTATTACATTAATATGATTTTATTTTATAGAGTAAAAAATTAAAATGGGTTTAGTAGTAAATGGTCAAATAAATTCCTTTAAGTAATATTCCATAATAAATAATCTATATAAGAATAAGATTGTAAAATAAACCCTTATAGTGATCTAAACGTTGAAATAAGAAATCGTAAATGAATTGATTATAAGTATCAAATTTATATTCAGATAAAATTGTGGAAATGGAATGTAAAATACTTATAGATAATTAGTGTCATAATATTAGAATTTCCATGATGATGAAGAAGTATTTTAACCCAGGGAAAATAATTTTGGTGATGAAATTCATTTCCACCTAGTCAGATTCATTTACAATATACAGGGATGAAATAATAAAAATTGTGACTTAAAATACCATGAATTACTGTATAATGGTAAAATTACATGTCAAATAGGATGTATATACATCATATAAATAAACTGGATTAAAAAAATTGGTCCTTAATGAAATCAAATTGAGAAAGAATCCATTACATCACACATCATTTTTCTTGAACATGATTTTACCTATTGTATGGTGAATTTAATAATGTTATTGACATATTAAGATACTATATAAATATTTATATTATCATATATTATCATCTAATAATATATTATTACCAATACATGAATAATCATTTATTATTTTAATACCTTTTGGTGTTAATTTCCATGTTTTGTCATTCATTATTTTTGATAAATTTTCAAATTCATTGGTATATAATATTTTTTCATCATCATCATAATAATAATTATGATATAATTATAATATTTATATTTAAATTACAAATTTAGTATTAATCAGGAATGATAGTTTTTTATATGAATTACATTATGATCACATTGACTGTAGGTTGTATGTATGCATGTGTATCATTACCATTTATTAATGATCATTATGGAAGGATGGAATGAACTATTTTACAGTTAAAAATTTCAGAAAATATAATAACTATAAATTTATTCGATCAAATATATTTATATCATCCATGTCTGGTGGGGATGAAAAGAGAGTCACGTCGCTTTTGGAAGGTTGTAGTCCACATATATATGAGCGATGTTATATTTTTTATGTGGTGAAAGTTAATGAATTTAAATGGAATATATAATATTTTTATACTAATAAATATTTAATTATTATCATAATTATTTTATTTATATCAAGTATATTTTATAATTTTGGACTTATCACCTCCAATTTAATTCGTTTGGGAAAGAAGAATCATGTGACTTCAAGGTTGTATTCCGCAATACATATGACTGATGTTAACATATCCCCAATGGAATTGGAATTAGAAAAATTAATATATGATATAATGAATAAAGTTTTATAAATTTTTACTAATATAATATATACCGTTTATACCCCTCATCACACCCAACCATGAGAGGTGGATATTTTTAAATGGATGTCAATAGTTCATAACTGATGATTTATTAACCCATTTGATGGATTTGGAGATGGATATAAGTCATTACCTTATTGTAAAAATGATAATTTAAATGAAATATATTTTTTATTTTATATCATTATGGTTTATATGAATTTATTGATGTTGATAATGAAATATAACAATAATTGTTTTGAAGAATATTACTTCTTCTTCAAGTATCCTTTTTAGGTTTCAAAAAAAAAATATGTGTGGGATTTATCCCAAAAAATGGTTTATACGATGATTATTATTAATCATGGATATTATTTGTGAATAGAGTGGGTAAGAATAAAGGGCATTATGGTGTGATTATTATAGTTGAGTGGTATCATATTATACGAGAGGTTAGTGGAATAATTGTTATATTTTGAATAAGAAAATATGTAAAAACAATTTATACAATAAAAAGTGGTCCAAAATGGATTATTATTGGGGTTAAAATTTATAGGATCTAAAATATTTTCATAAATTTGATTATATACAAGTTTTGTGTTCAATTTAAGTTATTTCCTTATAGCTTAACAATCGGTAGATCTATTTTTACCTTTACCATGGTAAATAATATGTATTATTTCCACTATTGTTATTGAAAATAATTAATTTCAAATTATCATAAAATTTTACTATGATGAATAAAAATATTTTATCTATTCAATTCACATAACTTCCAAGTACTTAACATGAAACTAACCCCGCATATGAGATGAGAAAGACAGTTTCCAAAGAGAAAATGATCAAAAGATTAGAATGTTTTAATATCAAAATTAAATATTAAAATGAATCCAATTACCATAATTTGGTAAATATATAGAATATTGAGATAAATTTACACTAAAATAATACAAAAATAATTTATCATTGTAAATAATTTAAATGTAATTGAAATCTACAATTAATATTCATTATTTTTCATTATTCATTAGAAAATGAAAAATTTCATAGAAATGCTGAAGAAAAACCCAATGATTATTTATATATATATAATTTTTAAATTATATGTTATTATTTTAAAATATATTTCATTAACATTTTAAAAAAATTAAATAATTTTTCAAAAATTGTGAATAAATAATCTTTTATAAAAAATATTATTTTTAGGAAAAAATATTCATTTTTGTCTTTTAAATAATATTTATTTGATATCTTTTAATATATAAGCATAATGTTCTAAATTTATTTAGTACTACAAATAACCAAAAATACAAGGAATTTATTATAATTGTATACTATATTATTAATCATTTAATCTCGATGTATTAAGTTTTTTAACCTATTAAATTGATTACATTAGAATAAATACATTAATATTATTGTTTGAACATTGAGCTCAATGTATCATATGATATGGAAAATAATATAATTATTTAAAAATATCATGGTGTTACAATAATAACATAGTTTATCATGTTTTTTTACAAAATTGTTCAATCATCTCTGTTTAAAGGGGAAGATGTGGAGACATTAAATAATTCTTCAGAGATGGAAAATAAACTCAGATTCCATGTAGATGAAATTCATAAAAATTTTAATGAATAATATCCTCTAGAAATTATCATATATTAAAATGTAAAGTAAAAAACTACCATGAACATTTCATGAATATAATAAAAATTTACCATGATTATTTATTTTCCTTTTATCTCTAATTTTTGGAACTTGTCTTTATGAGTGATATCATATACACCACCTAACCAAATATAATATATCATGAGATTAATCATTCTTGTAATAGTAATTATCTTGACTTATAATATATATCCCACGTTTAGTTAATGTTTCTAATGAAAAGAGGACAATCATGATGGTTAATTATATGTAATCCTAGACCATTACCCAAAAAATTGTTTGAAATTCTAGCACCCATCTCTTTTGTAACAAGAATCATTTACCATGATGAAATGAAAATTCCCCCATTAAAATATGAAGTATAATAATTCAATCATAACCATGATTATGGTGTGAAAAGAATGAATGGGAATGAAAATTTATTGAATACTATAAAGGTAAATTATTGAAAATATAGGAAATGAATGGAGAATGTATATGTGGGTCTCAAGAAAAATGGATAACTCAATAAAAATTCAAAAATAATTTTAAAATTTTATATTTCTAATCACATCCTAGATAAGATACCAATATATGACATGATTATTTTAATTTCGCCATGTCTCTGTATTAAAATATTCCTAATAAACCTTCGGAAAATTTTTTCCATCATTTTCTAGGGAAATAAATAAATATTTTTATATATATATAATGTGATTTCATTATAGTTAAGTGACAATTCATAAGTCTATAAATATCAGTTTCACAATTATAATTGAATAAATGAACTCAATAATCATTGTAAAATTATATAAGGATTAAAAAATATTATTTAATATTTTACATCATAATATTCACTTTTATTAAAATGGATCCAATTATATTTCATATTAAATAATTAATTTAGTGAAAAATGAGTCATAGACTAATGGTAATATAAAATAATCATGTTTTACATACATAAATATTTAATATAGGACTACTCTAATTAAAAATTAAAAAATCCTTCACTATTATGGAATTTATATGGGAGACACATAGTTACATTAGTTAATAATGGTATGTATATAATGAAATTGGTATGGAATCAAGACCTACCATTATTATTGTAATGGAATATAGGTAAATGTAGGATATTAAATGGAATCAAGGATATATTTAATAGGGTGTGAGGAAAATTATACATACAGTGTGGAAAAGATTAGTTGAAAATTAATATAATTAAAATGAAATCTGAAAATTTTAAGGTAAATAGTGGATTAAACATATATATTATCTCATATAAATTCATTTACTATGGTATAATCATGAACATGAATGAATTATATAGAAATAAAGAACTAGGATAAGGAAATCATATACATAAAGAGACATAAATAAGACTCAATATACTGTACTATGGGTAGCCTTTCATAAAGTGATAATGATCAAATCTTTATCTATGTTGATATACATTGTTTAGTCACAATATTCCATCATATAAGAATTCCTCACCCTCTTATAGAAACATGTGGTAGTGTTCCTGATGTAGAAGGGTTTCCATGAAAGATTCACTAATACATAAATAGTTAGAAAAAACCTCTCAGGATTCAGCTGCATTATCCATGATTCATATGTTTGGAAATCTTGGTATTTCCTCAAAATCATAACTTCATGGGAAAATATATCATGTGTCAGTCAAAAAGAAATTATAGAAGGCACATCTTACAAGATAAAAGAACCAGATGATCGATAAAAAACACAACTGATCTTCTAAGGACTAATGAATGATTTAAAATATTTTCATCATATAAAAAGTGTATTAATTTCATTAAAATTTTAAAATAAATTAATTAGTGGACAATGAGTATCAAAAAAATAGAATAATTATATTGAGGGATGAACACGTGGAACTATAGAAAAACTAAAATGAGTGTGAAGACTCTCCGGGATAACAATCAGAGGCCCTATCCATGGTGTTGGGTGGCTGGATGCACACTTTTATGTATAATTTAATAATATTGGTTGGGAGAAATTGGATTGAACACTGTAATTGGTGACATAGTGCTGGAAGAAGGTTATAATTCCACTATTGAAAGTGGACCAGATGAATGAGTATGAGTGGTTATAATACGGATGAAAGAAACCAATTGAAAAAAAACACAATAAATTGAACCTCATGTGAATTTATGAGAAGATGGCCCTCCACCTATTGAATGTTATCTAATAATATGTATCATTTATTATAATGTTGTATAATTTCAAGAATGATCTTGACCCAAGATTAGTTTGGTTTGAGGATATATGGGATGTGAATAGAAATAAAGGCTTTCTCTATGTTAAGAATGGGTGGGTGAGTATATGGACAATCAACATCTGGATAAGTGGATGTTAGAATAGCAGTGGATGAAAATTTTAGAGGCTCTTTGAATTGAATAAAAAAATAATTGAATATCCCCAAATAATTCTCAATAATGCACTAGAGATATATATAATTTCTTCATATTTGTATTAATAAATCATGAAAAAAATTGATATCCTCAGATGAAATAGAAGCATTGGTTCTAATAGGGGTACCATGATCAGTGTAGAGTACTTATTCTATTGATTATGTAAGAGAGGGAACCTCATCTATGGACACAACCCAGCCATGTGTCCAGTAATAATTATCTCCCCACATGAAAATAATGCAAATCATCTAGAGGAAGAAACATTCAAAAACATTCATCAATCCTTCATGAGGGAGAGGTTGGGGATGTAAGAAAGGCCCACATTCATGGATATTTTTGTGCTGAACAATCAACCCATATCGATTCTATGTTTCATCATGTCCTATCTCTCATAATTTAAATCAAATCGGTGGGAAATGGTTATTATAGGGGCTCCTATGGGTTTAGAAATAATGGAACCCTCGTTATATGTTAAAAATTAATAGCACTCACATCATAGAATACAATAATTGGACAGAGAATGATGAATGATCGTCAATATTTCCCCCCTTATAATGATACCCTCCATATTATATTCATCATATATGTTCACGGTATTATTGGATATCATCGCCCAAATTTGGATATATCATTATTATTCATATTTAAGAGGAAATTTTTTTAAAATAGAGATGCAAGAAAATATTAGGAACAGATTCTGAAACAAACATAAATTTTTCCAATTTTATGCATTCAATCCATCCTTACCATCATTAAGGTTACTTGAATGATTTAAATCCCAAATGTATTTATGTAATCAATGAAGAGCTCGTTGATTGTTTACTATACTTCCTTATTGATATGTGATCGGTTCATCAGAAAAATGGCCACCAAAAAATCATCTAATATGTTGATATTCTTCAGGATATCCAAATCAATAATTTATTAGTCCAAATTGGTTTTTCATTCAATGATGCTAAGTGGAACTGATTCTTCAAGTATAAATAATGCATTTATCAGTGAATCAGAGCAGGAAGGCAAGTATATTTGCAATGCTTCAATGTGGACAATGAATTCGAATTTGATGGGGAGTAATGGTGTGATAAATCCTATTGTGGTATTAGATATGGAGAATGAGCATTGGAATGACTCCTTTCCATGGGTTATTTTTTTCCCATTCTACATTCTTGTCCTATGGAAGAACAAATTCTATGGTGAGGAAAATTGTGTTGAGTAAGTTAAAGATTAAAATGACGGAGTAGTGGATAGGGAAGGATAATTCGACGGTCACAGTATGATCGAGGGAATGATAGAATATTTATGGTTTTGGAGGTTATAGAAATATAAATTATGTTTATAGGTGACAATGAATGGACATGTAATTGATTTCACAAATATATTATTTATGATGTGATTATTTTGAGGAGACAATTTTGAAAACCAACAAAATTTATGGAATAAAGGATTACTTGAAACTATAATATATATATATAGTCAAATATCAACCATAATCTAGTGGTAGAGAAATAGGAAAACCATAATAATCTTAATAGTTCCAATTAAAATAAATCTGGTTTTCCTACCAATCAATGATTCATTTTATGTTGATGGATCTAGATGTCTCTAAATCATGTCAAGTTGAGGTATATGGAACACACTTCTTTTGAATTCACATGAAAAACTTTTTACCCATATAAATTGTCTTTAAATGGTGGTCCATAAACTAATAGATTTTATATTATTCCATTTTGGAAGGCATTATTTACATCAAATGGAACCAACTACTTTCATTTAAATATAATATAGAATCATTCCAATATGTAAAAGAATAAAATTGTGTCCCCATGTGTGAATAACCTTCATATGATGTGTAGATAATTGAATTAATATTTTTCTCTTTAGAAGATTTAGTATTATCATAGGATTCCCTTCAAACATAATTAAGCTCAAAAAAATGAATGATATTTTTATTCCTAGATTTCTTATTACCCATGTTTATCTTTTCAATTTCCCATATTGAAAGTAGTTTTTAATTCAATTGGAGGGTGACAGGGTTTTCTATAGTAATGTTTAAAATTATTTTCATCAGTGGGTGTTTTATGAGAAGCATGATGTTTCCAAAGTATTATGTAAGACCATGAAAATTATAAAATAATAGTACTATATTCAATTGAATTTTTAACATTAAATTATTATAATATAATAGAATATTACAAATAATAATGAGTTTCTTAAAAGTCATTCATTACGCACTAGACCGAGTTTTACTGAACAATAATATATTATTAATATTATTACATAATATGATTATTATATTTGTGCTTTTTAAATGAATGATATTAATAGGATTACATAAATTAATAAAAAATATATTTGACTCATTTTTATTAATGTATTTATTTATTGGTAATAAAATAAATATCATAAAAACAATTTTTGAAAAATATAAATTTTCATAAAGGACGGTTTTGTCACACATTTAATTTTAAATAAATATTTTTTTTTCTTCAAATTTTAGATAATTTATTTTAAAATACCAAAATTAGTTTTTAAATATTAATAAAAAAATTATCTTAGGGATAAATTTTTGGATTTATCTATGATTCTTTACATTTTGATGTATTTTGAAAAACACTGTGTTTTAATAGAAAACTGCATTTTCAATAAACATACCCATAATGTTAATTTATATTTTAATTTTAAATTAATGAATCATTAATAGAATAAAATATCTATTAATCATATCAATATTATTGGGATCAATTATATATTTAATTTTAATAAAAACCCATTCAATCATTTGAACATTTTCAATTTAATGTACCCATTTTCTCATTCAGTTTGTGGGATTTATTTAAAATTAAAATTTCCCCATATTTTTAATTGAATTTGAAAAAAAGTATTTTATAATTTTTTACAAAATAATATATATTTTTTTAATTCTATTGAATTATTATTTGACAGAAATGCATATTCAATATAGAAAAAAAGTAATAATCACGGTTAAGGTAAAAATTAGTTTATATGGGGAGGGGGTAAAACGTGAATTATATGATTGAAATGACCTAAAATATTTTCCTTATTTTATATTTATTTTATTTCATTCCTTTTATAAAATTTATATAACATAAGGAAATTACTAGCTAATTTAATTTTTATATGACCCGTATAATAATTTCTCTAATGAAGAAGAAAAAAGGTATTTCCCTTCCTTTTAAAATCTATAATTATTTGGTAAAGGTAAAAAAATACATTTTATTGGTTATAAAAAATATTTTGTGATATAAATTTGTTTTATTATTGTAATTTATTATCATTATTTTGTAGAGGTGAAATAATTAAGGATATTTTTTATGAAATGTTATTACAAATTTTTTAAAATTAACAATAAAATAAAATACCAGATACCAAAAATAATAAAATTGAAGTAAACTAAGGGAGTAATTTTGTTACATTATACTATGGATGAATACATCTTGTTTAATATGCATTACTATAATATATTATAATACCATAATTATGTTGATATTTTTTATTTTTTATTTTTGAATAATATTAAAATTGAAAATAATGTTATTTTATATATAATTATATTTTATTAAATGGTTTAAAAATAATAAAAAACTTATCATCATACAAGTTATTTTTCAATTTCAATAAATATAATATATGTTAAACTAATGTAATAATTTATCATTAATTATTAATATATTCTCCCCTAAATGGTAGAAACGTTGTTAGAGTGTTTATGGTTAAAAAATGTTTTTGTGCGCTACATGTATTTATGTTAAAATAAATTATAAACATAGATAGTATTTATATTTTATAAATTTTATATCATATATATAATCTAATTTTTGAAATTATAATTTAATTATCACTCTATGTTAGTCTTAATTCATAAATTACATTGCTTATAGTAATTATTACTTTAGTGAAACCCCAAAATGGAAACAATTAGGAAACATAGATGTTAAGGATAACAATTTTTAAACCATATATTTTATTTTGAGTTGGAGGAATAAATTGACCATATAGAAAATCCACCACATTAATTATAAATATCATTTTTACATTAGATAATATTGACCTCTTAATAGTGAAAAATGTTTTGTATTTACAACAATGCTTGTCCTCATTTATAAAAGTTAATTCACTCCCTTGAATTCAACACCCCCAAGCCCTTTGGTTATTCCAGGACATACACAAACAATTTCAAAACTTAATGAACACTATACTAGAATCCAATTTTTTTATAAATATATCTTTTATTTTAATTATTTCTACTATATGATGGATAACCAAAGAAGACTTACGATTCTTCAATGTTCATTTTTGGTTTACATTTTTCTCCACCACCTTATATTATTGTTAAACCATTATAATATAATAAAATATACATCATCCATATAATATGATGTTTTTATAATAAGTTAATTAATTTAAACCATATCCACATCCATAAATTTTTTTACAAAATAATCCCCCTTTTGTAAACCGAACAACCTTCTCATTAACAAATATCACTCGTTTTTTCAATCAAACCTATCAAGGAAGGGTTTGATGATGTATATAAAGTATTTATAAGATATTTTAACATATATATACCAATTTAGTATCTATTTAATATGTATACATATATATATATATATTGACATACATTCCATATGAGATACAATAATGATCCTCATATATGTTACAGATTACGCCTTCTAAAGCGATGTGATTCATCTTTGACTAACACATCACCTTGAAGGTGATCTAAAAACATGTAATGCTTATAAGTTGTATTAATGAAATACATATGATATTAATGAAAAATTTAAAAATATTTATATTTATTATATATATGAGTTTTTTCTTTTCCTCTCAGTATCTTTAAAATGATAACATCATTTGGATAATTATGTACTACCACATTCTTGATGCATTGTGGTTCTCTATTCATCAATAAACCCCAAGGATTGTATAAATATTTATATAGTTTGTTATATATATTATAATATCATCATTATTTATAGTTATTGTATTAAATAAATTTTATCTAGAATGACCATTTTCAAATGAAAATGTTACTCATACATATGTATGACATATCGTCTCAATGATCATAACATACCTCAATTTTAATAACCATAATTCAAGATTTGATTTAAAATTAATATAAAAATACGATAGAATGTCCATGATTATTAATATCGAAATTATATAAATATATAATATGGAAAGGGACCAGATCTTTCATGAGGATGCGTGCATGATAAAACAACGCTATTTACACACAAAATAATGAAAATAATGAGAGGTTATTAATTAACTATTAAAAAGATTTTATAAAGAGAGTATAGATAATATTATAAATATATATATATATATGGTTCTGTAATATGTTAATAACATGTCTAAAAAATATATTTATTATGTTAGAAAACATTATACCCCTGGGAATCATATGGTAAGGGATTTGTTAACCCAATTTCAACTCATTGGGTTAAACATAAATTTCTATGATAATGTCATGATAAGATTATGTTTTACATTACTTTTGATTATTATTATTTTACATATTTTTATGTGTATTTATAGTTCATACATATAATCTGACTATCTATTAATTGATACTTCAAAGTTATGGTCATTGTAAGGGTTTATTTCTCGATTTCTTTCTAATTGAGGTTGTTTATTATTGAATATAATATTTTGAAAATTTAAGTTAATTTTTTTATAAACTTATTTAAATTTATTATCCTCTAGTTATTGATGATATTTTAATTTATTATTACTAATTTTCCACATTTTGGTAAAAATAATAATCAATAAAATGTTATGAATAAAATGTTATTTCATTTCCCTCTTTAGTCACCAATTAGTTTTTCTTCAGAAAAAACAATTTATAAAATTCTTCCAAAATGATTTTTCATTTTCAAAATAATTAATCAAATAAAATTTGACCCATTTTAAAATAGTAAATAATCAAATGACTTTTATTTCATTTTTAGAAAAAATCAATTATATTTCTCTTTTTCTTGAAAAAATAAAAGGAAACATTATTTTTACACGTAAAACATAATGTGAATTTCTAGTTTTCATGACTGTTCATATTTATTTTGGATTTTTTGATAATTTTCAAAGAAAATTATTTTTAAAATTGTTTCAGAAATTTTAGTTTTTCATTTTAATTTTCAATGAAATGAAAATTCATAAGAAATTCAAAATGAAAAGAAAATTTTTATGAGGAATGTTTCTAATGATTATTTTATGGTTTTTGTTTTCATAAATGATGAATTTTCATTTATTATTAATCTAATGTGTATTTTTTTAATGGTACCAATCATAATAATCCTCTATATGTTTTTTTGATCATTTTCACTAAACAATTAACAACATTAACTTCCTTGATTGATTTTTGAAGTCAAAAACATTCCATCAAAAGTTTATCTTTTCTATGATCATTTTCCATTAAATTTTAAAAATATATACATATTATATTTCATGGATATTTTTTTTCTTAAACCATATATCATATATCAATATATTTTATTACATTGGTAGTTAGTAAATTAACTGGGGAAATATTAATAAATTTGTATCATTTACTCAAAATTGATAATTGATGATAAGGAAAATTGTTTTTCAATTAAATCAGTTATTCGATATATTTGAAATTATCTAGAAATGTATTTCATGGTTTGGGGAATAGTTAATGATGTCCCCTTGATGAATCTATAGTCTAATGAGACAAAATTAGTTATCCACAATCCTTCATCCATTGTATCCATTATTTATAAAAATTTATGTGAATAGTATTGTCTATAGTTTGTTTTACGGTATCTTGTTAATAATATTATTAATAATGGTATCTTATAGTGGGGAAACAAAGAATCAAATAATTATGCATTTACTATATTCAAATTCAATAATTATTATCTATGATATTTTAACAATGATATTATCTATGGATACATTTCATTCTCATATTATTGATTAAATTGCATGCAGTTTAAGTTATTTATTTTAATTATTATTTCTTACATATATATTTATTTAGGGGAATGAGTGTTCATAAATTTAACATTACATATTAAATATTAATTATTGGAACAGTGTTGATTCAAATACACTTATAACTTTCTAAAAATATGGGATCATCCTATTTTTTTCATTTCATCAGGATTTTATTAGGTTTACCTTTTTTGATATGATTGATTATGATATAAGAAATAAATATATTATAAAATAACATTTTTAATTTTTGTATTTCATTTTAATTCATATTTCATGTATGCATCGAGTTTACATAGAATATTAAACTATTAGGTCATTCCGAAAGATATTTTCGGTATCTTATGCCAACGTAATTGTAACAGGAATAGAATACGTGCTACTATAGTCAGGGTCACAATAGATGTTATCAGGTAATGATCAATAGATAAATTTGGAACATGATTTTTGATAACATAGATTATTTATCATAATAATATGATATAATTTTTGGATAAGTATATAAGAATATATTAATGTTTGGTACGGTTTTATTTATGTTGTTTTTCATTGGAATAAATTATTGTCTCGGTACTAAAAGTTGATTTGGTCTGAGCACCTATTTACATAACGATAATAACACTAATAAGGACAAATTTTTATTGAACCAATAATAACCTAGTGGTACCAATAATTCTT
Source organism: Viscum album (assembly GCA_963277665.1). Classification (NCBI taxonomy): domain Eukaryota; kingdom Viridiplantae; phylum Streptophyta; class Magnoliopsida; order Santalales; family Viscaceae; genus Viscum; species Viscum album. Next base: position 1,840,251,854 of record OY728161.1, read on the forward strand.
TACTTCTCACCTAGTTCAACACTATTAAGGGGTATTCTTAGTAAAAATCGTATTTTGTTTAGAAACTATTATTAAGAATTTTAAAATAATCATACCACCAATGAAACCACATTAGGGATTATGATGTTAACTATAAAAAAAATTTCAGTTCATGTTAATTATTTCATATGATAGTCTATTATAAATTACATTTCATAATGATATAAACGATTCAATTTCATCCCATTATTTAGAAATGGTGAGTAAATGAAGGAATGAGAACCACATTAGTGCACAATATACAATCATTAAGAATGATCATGTCATAGATTGTCTTAATCCAATATTACATTGAGAAATAGTCTCCGTATAATTCGAAACATATAAAATGCAATTATCATGTTATAACAGAAAAATAAATGAATTATATATGTATTATTCATTTTATGGATCATGTGAGAGTAATAGGGTGGAAGAAAGAAGGATGAATAATGGGATTGAAGGAAATAAGTGTTTTCTCACATGTGATAATTTTGGAAGGAATGAAACTATTAAATTATAACAACCCTTTTCATATTACACACTTAAAAATGATTAATTAAATAAAAACATCAATTGATAAAATATATATGATCTAGATGTCTGGCGTCTTTGGGGTGTAGGATCATTACATAACAACTTAAAACATGAAATACTAATCTTTATTAAAAAATTATTTTAGATGTCCATGCACATTCCTTCATACATAACATTACATGGGATAACATGAGGACATGCATAAAAAGGGTGAACTATAAATCCTATTAAGGGAGTAAAAAAGGAGTTACATTATTAATACATTACATGTCATGAAATATTCATATCAATGGAGCATAAGTGAAACCTGAACATAAAGGCATGATATGACATGATTGTCATAATATGGAAATGTGGCATCAACATTTGACATAATATTAGCATAATCCAATTACCATTGCACATGAAGAATGAGTAAACCCTCATTGAACATGAATTATCATGAGTAAACCATAATTTTACTTGATGAATCATGATTTTTTTTACAATGCATTGGAGCTCTATCAGGGTGCACCCTTCTTAATTATTTCATTTCTTGCATAAGTTTTCCAAAATGATCATATAACATAGATTTGTTAAACATCATAATTTATTATAAGATAAAGGAATGTGGAATTCATACAAGAAACTATATAATCAATATGTAAATGTGAGTAAAGGTGAATACCCTTGATAATGAAATGGTAATGGTATTCACTACACAATGACATCAGTTAAGAAAATTGAAACACAATTTCAGCAGCATAATGACATGATGTAAGAATTCATAAAAATGGTTGACAAGAGATAAAGGTGTATATCATAATATTTACATGAAATGGAAAGTAATAAGGTCATATGTATACATGTAACAACATATATAATGGAATTAATATTCATAACACAACTTAATATTGTGAATGTAAATGAGGAGAGAGAAATCCCTTTTGGAAATTCTCCATGGTAAGGGGTGTACATGGGGGTACTAAAGATAAATAACGAGGCCTCTAATCATTAAAAAATAATGAGGTAAGTATGGGTGTGGTGATAAATCATACCCAAATTTTTTTATTTGAATATAAAAGGGCATAACGAAATAAATAAATTATGACAAAAATTAGAATAGAAGTAATCCTTTACTTGGATGTGTGATCCCAAAGGCTTAGGAGTGATTTTATAGAGGCTTCATGAGATCTTAGGGAACCTTAGTAGGGTTTTTGGGAGATTAGGGCCATGTAAGGACGTGATACAAGGGTTTTTAGTGAAGAGATGTGGGATCTCTGGTGGGTTTATATAGGAAAAAAGAAGGAATTCTTTATTATTTACGTTTCAGAGACAACACATTAAACTAATAAAAACCACAAAAGAACCCATGGTATTTTTTACCAGGGTTTATTCAAAAGTGGTATGTAAAAAATTATTTTATATGGTCAATTTTCAAACTTATTTGAATATTAGTATTTATTTTATGGAGGCGAGTCACACTCTCAAGGGAATCTTTTTAAAATGTAAAAATGTTTTATAAGTATTAGAGGGTCCACTAAAGCTATGTGAAATAAATAGGAAAACATAAAATCACATTATAGTAATGTTAGAACATATTTTTTCTGAACATGCGATTGAGAGTATTATATTACATCACTATTGGTTCATTACGATTACATAAAACACACTATATATTTAACAATATTTAATTTTTTACCCAAATATTAAACTATCTCAAAAAATAATAAAAAATTCCCCATTTGATTATATTGACATCCTAAATTCAAAAAAAATATTAGATTTATCAAAATAATTTTCTTAATATGTGAATTTTAAATTTTTAAATAAAATCTGACATTTATAAACAATTCACCTGTTTTGAACAAAACTACTTTCAAACATTAATTAATATTACAATTATATTCATAAAAATTATAATATCATTTATATTTAATAAAATATAATTTAGTAATAATATTTTCTTAAAATATTTTTTAATTAAAAAATCCATTAATTTGTCAAAATAGGATTCTTAATTATATAGTGACTAAAAAATATAATTTTTTATTTAAAAACCATTTACCAGGTAACAATAAAATAAATTTTTATTCTTTATAAAAAATAAAGAACACAATAATTATGCTAGAGTATTGTTAAATAACCCCTTAAAACATCCATATAAGATCTAAGGTTAAGTTGTGTGATGGTGATAGACTCATAGGGTGGTTCAGATGACATCACTCGGGTGGTAATACATATTAACAACTGCTTCTCCTATAAGATATTCTTTTCAAGCATATCCTATAGATGTTGGGCTTGGTCTTGGTCAAGGAAGAATCCCAGTGATGCTAACTACATTATATGCTCTGAAAATGGGATTTATATGGATATATTCTTCAGAATTAGGATATCACTTCCTTTTTATGAGTAAATTGTATTTGTTAAAGCCCGATATTTATACTAATCAAGTGATAATTTTTCAATGACTATATTAGCCACATTAACAATTATTAACGATAATTTTAAATCCAAAAACATAAAACCAAAAAATATCTTAGGCTTTACATATCAATTTTAAATAATAAGACATTTAATTAGATCGATAATAACTTTCATTAATAAAATTATAGGTCATTAAAATCACCCCTCATTAATAAATTTTTTGTTGAAATTTACTTTTACCACACTAAAATAGATGTGGGTAACTCCGCCTCATAACTTCATCTGGTTGCCAAGTTACTTCATCAATCTTGTAGTTTCTCCGTAACAATTTCACAACGGTCATTTCATTATTTGGTAGAACATTTTCCTTATGATCTATGATCTTCAAAAGATTCTCTTCAAAGGAGTGGTATTTCACTAATTGTACCCCCTTTGGATTGAGTACATGTGGTGGGTCAAGTATGTAGTTCCTCAAGTATTATACATTGAATAAATCATGTTCTTGATATAAGTTTAGTGGGAGTGATAGTTGATAAGACGTGACTCCAATGTGGTCAAGGATGTTAAATGGGCCATTGTACCTTGGACTAAGATTACCCTTCTTCTGAAATTTTATAACTCTTATTCGTAGTGATATGAAGATAAATACCAAGTCTCCAAAATAAATCTCTAGGTCTCATGGAAGATTATCAAAATATCTCTTTTGTCAACTCTTAGATTCATTAATGTGCTACTGGATGGTCTTAACCTTCTCCACCATTTCATCCACCATTCATAGACCATAAAGATTCTGCTCCCCATTGTCATCGTAACATGTCGGTGTTCTGCATCTCTTTTAATAAAGGGATTAATGAGGATCTATTTTGATGCCCGAGTGGAAGATGATATTACAAGAGAAATCAACCAAAGTAAGATGTCGATCCCATATTCCATTGAAGTTCATTGAGCATGCAATCGATATGTCATAAAGTGTTTGGATTATCTGCTCAGATTGGCCATCAGTTTCTGAATGATATTCCTTAGTAAAGTTCATCTCAGTATTCAGATAATGTTGAAGACTTTTCTATAACATATAGGTTAATCATGGATCTCAATGAGATATAATAGTTTGTGGCTCTCCATGCAGCTTTACCACTTCTCAGATAAATATTCATTCCAGTTGATACAATGATAAATCTTCTCGAATTGAAATGATTTGTGCAGTCTCTATAAGACGATACTAACCAAACTAGATAGCATTGTTCCTTTGGATGTCTTCAGAAGTCTGGAGACAAAGAGCATGGTGATGTTCTCCTATGACCATGTTTTTATGGGTAATGGTTTCATCATCCCCTTATACTTTTTCCTTTCATCCATCACTTGGGGATATACCATGCACTTTGATGTATAATCAGTGACTCCTTCTTCTCGTTATCCCACCAATAATGATCTCAGATATCTATATACATCTATTTGTTTCATGGGTTAATGGAGAAATTCTAACTATGTCCATCACCTAGAAGATATTTCTTTGAAAACAGATTTTATAGAACACATAGTCCGGACACAAATATCACAATTACATCTTCATTAACATTTAACCTTAAGGATTTCCCTTTTCTAATAGTTTCCACTTTTTTTTTGAATTCCCACAACATCCTTTTGAGTAATCATTTGTGAGTGGATTTATGAATCCCTTCATTATGATTCACTTGTTCAGCATCATGAAATCAAAAATAATTAAATCCTTTTCAATTCTCATCAATGATAGAATCACTGGATCATTTCAACAAAGGGAATCTGCCACCTTGTTCACTTTCCCAGGGTGGTAATGGATTGATAATTCATAGTCTTTGATCAGATCTAACAATATTTGTTAGTTCACGTTCAACTCTTTCTGTGTGAATATACACTTGAGGAAAATGTGATTTATATATATTTCACACATCTCCCCAAAGAGGTAATGCTCCCAAATTTTCAATGTGAAGATTACTGAAGACAACTACATATCAGTTGTTGTATAGATTTTATTAGGATCATTCAATTGCATTGAATCTTAGGCAATGAGTATAATTTTTCATCCACACACAACACAGACCCTTCTTCAAATCATCACCAAATACGAAAAAATGTTCCACGCTTGTGGGTAGAGTGAGAACAAACATAGTTATACCCCTCATTTTCAACTCCTTGAATATATCTTCACATTTATAACACCTAGAAAACATGACTCCCTTCCGAGTTATCATGGTAAAAGGGTTTGACAATAGTGATAAATTTCTCACAAATCGACGATAATATCCATCTAACCCTAGGAATCTACAGATATCTGTTACTAATGTTTGGATCATCTATCCCTAAATTGAAGTTATCTTAGAGGGATACTTAGATATCCAATTACTTATGATGATATAACCCAATAATAAGATCTCCTTCAACTATAATTTACAAATGATGTACTTTTCATAGATCTTCTCCTTTCAAAAGGCCTCTAGTACAATGCTTAGATTCTCCTCTTGCTCCTCCATGGTTTGGGAGTATATTTGAATATCGTATATAATGACTAACAAAAATTTGTCGAGGTAATCTCTAAAGACTCTATTTATCATTTCCATTAAGTTTCCTAGAGAATGAGTGAGTTTTGAAGGAGTTACAATAAATTCATTGTTCTTGTATAATGTACGGAAAGTAGCAATGGGGATATCCTCCTTCTTCGCCCATACATGGTATTATCCTGACCATATATCAACCTTGGAGAAGTATTTTGCTCCAAATAGTTGATCTAACAAGTCATCAATTCAGGGAATAGGATACATGTTCTCTATCATGAATTTTTTGAGCTTGCGATAAAAAATCCAAAGGCACATTGACCCATCCTTCTTCTTGATGAATTGGACGGGTGCACCCCTTGGTGAAGCAAATTGGCATATAAACCCTTTATCTATATTCGCATGTAGTTGATTATCTATCTCATCATTCTGTAAAAAACAATTATATATGGAGTAATGGATATTGGAAATTCCCCATGTATATAATCAATTAATAATTCAATATATCTTCGAGGAGGAAGACCAGGAAATTCCTTGGGAAACTCTTTACAGAATTCCCTCACAGTATGCATGTCTTCAGGGATGGTTTCTTCCATGGGATCAATAATCTATGCATGACATGTGTGCTCATAGGGAAGTAATATGCATGCTTGAGATGATGGTGCTATGTACGATTCATCATCTTCCTTGCACATGTAGAGAATCAGGGGTTGAATCTATATATGGATAGTGATTTCCCTATAACAGAAATTTATGTTGGCTCTATATAGGGAAATCTAATGCATGCAATGAATTGCCTCAAATTCCACCAGAGGGAGTATGATGAAGTTCAATGGGAAATTAAATAAATAAATTATGATAAGAGAGGAGTTATATTCATAGGACATAATGATTTCCCTATTTCCCATTCTCACCGACATATTTACTTCCATGATTTATTGTGGTGTTGGAATTTCTCTACTAAATATTCTGGATATAAATGAATATATATAACCAAAATCAAAACTTATGTTCACTATTCAGGAATTTATAACTATTGTACCTGTCAGCACTTCATTTTCGATGTTCACTTCAGCGGTAGTGATGGAAAAATCTCACCATTTTTTTCTTGGAGGTTGTTGGTTGCTTCTGTAAACCCATGGATTAGGGAATTGGTTTTAAAAGTGCACATGATATTTTTAGTTGAAGCAATGATCAATGCATTTAGGGTTGAATGGATAATTCATATCCATGGTTGCAGCCATGGGGTTTTATTGTTGTAAGTTAATTTCCATGTTCCCTTCTATTCCAAACCTAAATCATTTCCTCGTCCCCTTTAGGATACTTCTAAGGTACTTCTTTTTTATCCTTCTAAAAGTGGGTTACTGGATTTTCATAGCATTGTCGGATATATCCATCAGATAGCTAGAATTAAAGCCCAACATATTATTTTATCCACATGATACCCCTACGATTCTCCGATATGAATTTTTACATTGAGGTAACAATGAAAAACTTCCTCAAATCTCTCAAATTCACGAATCGCAATAGATTTTTGTAGGCTAGGATTTATCCCCCCAAATAAGCAATCAGCCATGAATTCGGGTGAAATGAAAAAGTCAGATGCATATCATGAAAACCTTGTGAATTTTTCTTTGTATCCTCTGATGTATTCGTCATATTTTTTTCTTGAAGAAATGGATGTCCCTTTCCATCTTATGTTGGAGGGTGTGACGCTAATATTTTTTGGAAATTTTTTTTCTAAAATCCTTCCATTCTAACACCTCGATATCCTCCAGAGGCTTTATTTTTTTTTTTCAATGTCCACCATTGATAATCTTCACCCTTCATATGATAACAATCCATAAGTACCATCTCTTTTTTAGAATGTTGAAGGATGGAGAATATCTTTTCTATGGTGTAGATCCATTGTTCGACAATTGAGGAATCAGATGATCCATTAAAAGTTGGAGGCCTTTGTCTCATGAAGATCTCGATTGCGACTTGTTATTTTTTAAAGGGGTTGAATGATCCTCTTTAACCATGTTTCCATTCAAAACTTTAGTTAACTAAGAGAGTATCATGAAATATTTCACGATTCCCACTCCCATAAAATTCAGAATCTCATTACAATATGCATCAAATCGATCTTTGCATCAAATTTTAACAAGAGTTCTCCTATTACTGGCCATTGGCTGGAATAAAAGGAACATTAGCGGTAAAAAATAAAAGGTAATCCAAATAAAAAATAGAATGAATTTAAATTACATTTATTTCCATAACTATTGATTTTATAGGCTTCAATCTTTGTTATCCATGATCTACATCCAAATATATATTCATAAGGGAAATTTTTAATTCTGTTAATAATAGTTCATAGTAAGCTTATAAATTTTCCAAATCATATCCCATGGGAGTGACATAACTAAAAGTGAATCAATGACCATTGTAACACACTAGTTCTTTTTCGAGTCTAGCTGAAAATGGTGTCTTTAGGTTTTACCTCTAGATACATCTATGCCAGAGCATCCTCTACCTGCAAGTATCTAGCCAGCGATGTGATTTCATGATATAAAATATAATCAATATTCAAAAAAATATAGAGATTTTTTTATTATATTTATCCTTAACCCTATGGTTTTCAATATGAATTTTTAATCTTAATGCCAAAAATAACTAAACCTATACTCTGATTCTAACTATAACAACCCTTTTCTTTATTACACACATAAACATGATTTATTACATAAAACACTCACTTGATAAAATATATAAGATCAATAGGTGTATTTTCTTTGTGTATTAGGGATATTAAATAACAATATAAAATCTGAAATAAACATCCTTATTGAAATCTTCATTTACATGACCACACACCTTCCTCCGTACTATGAATTGCCACAGATAACCTGAGGGCATGCATAAATAATGTTGAGCTATAAATCCCATTAAGGGAGTAAAAAATGAATACCATAAAGAATAGAATACATGTTAAGATATAGGCATATTAATGAGGCATAAGAGAAACATGAACATAAATGTAATATTTAGCATGATTATCACAACAAGGAAATGTGGAAACAACATTTTACATGATATCAGCATTATCCAAGCCCAATTTCTCATAGAGAATGATTAAAATCTCATTGAACTTTAATTATCATGATAAAACCCTCATTTCACATTATGTATCATGATACAATTATTTAGCCAATGCATTGGAGTACTCTCAGGGTGTACCGTTCATTATCATTTCAAATCATGCATAAGTGTGCACATGAATCCTATAACATGTATTCGTTAAACATAATCATTTATTCCAAGATAATGGAATGTGGAATTAAAATATGAAACTATATAATCAATATGGAAATGTTAATAATAGTGAATACCCTTGATAGATATAAGTGCATTGTATTCACAACACAATGACTTTGCCTTGGAAAATCCTGGTGCAATTTCAGCAGCATAATGACAAGACAAAAGAATTCAAAAAAATGAAACATGAGAGAGAAAAGTTAATCTCATCATATTTACAAGAAATGGACAGTAATGGGATAATTTAGATACATTTCCCAAAATATGTAATGAAATTTATATGCATAACACAAAACATTTTCTTAAATTTAAATGAGTAGAGAGAAATCCCTTACATAATTTCTGCATGGTAACAGGTGTACATGTATGGTACTAATGAGAGAGAAATAGGACTCTCATCATTCAATTTTTTTTGGGATTTATGGGAAAGGTGATAAATTATACCCCAAAATTTGTAGTTGAAAATAAAAGGGAATAACAACACGAAGAAATCTGAATAAAAATGAGAAAGGAATAAATCCCTTACTTCGTATTGTGATCCCAATGGCTTGGGAGGTTCTTGAGAGAGGAATAATATGATATTTGGGAACCATAAGAGAATTTTATAGATAGGCGGTCAGGGTATGGATGTGATCTAGGGGGTTTTAGTGAATAGAAGTGGGACCTTTGGTGGGTTTATAAAGGGAAAAGAGAGAATTCATTATTATTTAGTTTTGGACACCACACATTAAACTAATCAAAACCACAAAAAAACCAATGGGGTTTCTCATTGTATTTGAAAATGGAGAGTGGAAAAAAATTATTTTATAAGCCCAATGGCAGAAATTATTAAAATATTAGGCTTTCTTATGTGGAGTTGAGCCATGAACCCAAGAAAATAATTTTAATATGATTAAATTTTTTATAATTATTGGAGGATCCATTAAGGATTTTTAAAATAAATAAATAAAACCTAAAATTACATTATTTTAAAGGTAGAACATATCTTGGACGAATATCAAATTTATATTAGTTTATTACATCAATATTGGGTCATTATGATGCCATAAAACACACTATATTTAACGGTATTTAATTATTTAGGAAAAAATTCGACTATCTCAGAAAATTATGAAAAAATCACTTTTTAGATAATTTTGACATCATGAACCCAAAAATTAAATTCATTTTTTCTAAATAATTTTCTATATATGTGATTTTTAAATTTAAAAAAAACATACATTTATCAACAATTCATCGGTTTTGAAAAATAACCTCTTTCAAACCTTAATAAAAATTAAAATGTTATTCATAAAAATTATAAAATGATTTATATTTAATAAAAAGTAATTTAGTAAAGAAATTATGAAAATAAATAATTCAAAGATCCATTAATTCATTAACATATATTTCTAACTGAATATTGACTAAAAATACTATTTTTGATTTAAAACCCATTTATAATGTAACAATATAATAAATGTATATTCTTTATACAAAAATAAAGCACACAATCATGGTGATATGATCATTTTATATAAACCCAAATAACACCTGCATAAGACCTAATGGTAATTTGTGTGATATTGATATACTCTTGGGGTGGATCGACTAACATCGTTCGGGTGGTAGTCTCTATTAACCTCCACTTCTCACGTAGGCAATTCCGTTCGTGCTTAATGTGTTGATGGTCATCTTGGGATTGGTCAAGAGAAAATCCCAGTGGCAGAACCTCCATTCCAAACCCTTACAAATGGGCTTCGTATGAAGAAATTATACTAGATGAGGTCATCTCTTCCTTTTTCTGAGTAAATAGGATTTTTAAAATCCAAATATTTATACTAAACCTGTAGTCATTTTTCAACAATTATATTAAAAATGATAATAGTTTTTAACGTTATTTTGAATCCCAAAAACTTAAAAACAAGTAAGTGCATATGCTTTACATGACAGTTTTATATAATAATACATTTAAATATGTCAAATGTAATTTTCATTAATAAAATTTCTTGTCATTACATACATGGTTTTTAAGAATGAGATATTTCTACTTGTGTGGAGAGAAATACCATTTTAATTGTGAATGAATGTTAAAAATGGTTTCCAATTTACATTGCTACAAATATAAGGATATTGATCTTTGAAAATAAAATTATGTATCATCAATCAGATATAACATCATATTTGTTAACGTATGAGGGTTAAAAATATTATATCAACATAGATGAAGATGAATGTTTATGGTTTTGGTGTTTAGATTCAATAATTTTGTAATTTGAGTTTCGCATCTATGATTTCATCATTATAATAAATATGATTTATATAATGTTTTTACATTGTTTCATTTTAATTATGTAATTGTTTTGTTAAACTCTTCGGATGACTATGAAAATTGATTTACTGTATTGTTGATCTTCTTGGAAAACACATGATTGAAGACACAAAATATGTTACTCATGTTGAGATAATGTTGTTGGGACAATGACATAATTGATATGGATAATGTAAATTTAGAACCACTGACTAACATGGATTTTGTTAATAAATTATTACAAATGTGATATATTCATATTGAAGACACAACATATTTCGATTTATAGAAGATATCAAATAATCTATATTTTTCTATAATAAAAGGGAATATTGAGTGTTTTAAATTTGGTTTTAATGTAATTAATGTTATTAACATGTTTCCAAAGAATAAATGATGAGGTATCTACCTTTTTTAAATGATACAATTATGTGATGATTCATTTCTTTTAATATATTGTTGATAAGACTTTTTTGGAGATTGAGTGGCCTTATTTATAAAAAATAGATATTAAGAATATGAAATTGTTGTAAGGTTAACCATTTATAAAGTTGTTTGTGTTTAATGTTGGACATGGTTCTATTGTTTAAAAGATTAAATCACTATATATAAATTTATTCAAATTGGGAAACTTGTGCAAACTATATTTTTTAAAATACTTAGAGATAGATTCAAATAATTTTTTAGGGATCTTACGATCCAATAAAATCAAATTTTAGTTCATAAAGAATAAAAAATTCATTTTTTGATATTCATTCATTTTTATATGTAATGAATTGGAAATTGATTAAATCATAAATAAAGGATGAAATGGTACTCCTCAAATATAGATATATCTAATATTCATATTTACTTTTATATTTTGATAGAAAAATAATTCATCAACCATGGGAAAAAAGATCTTGAAACATAAATGTTTTCTTATTACCTATATATTTGATGAATCAGATGGTTTTTAAATAATCATAGATTTTTTTCTGGCCCTCAATAATCCCTTGATCATTCACTTCATTATGATCAATGACCTCAATCACTCATTATAATTATTATATCTTTTCCTCTATTCTGACATCTTAACTTTTCACCAAGATTTTATTACTTGGAAACATATTTATATGATATAATTTATAATGATGTTAATTCTCATTTTATGTAATTTAGTTGGTGTTTTATAATATATTCTATTATTTGGGGTTTCCAACAAATTAATTTTTAAATATAAAACCCATGAATTACATAATGAAATTTTATTTACGAGTATGAAATATCTATATTTTGGGTTGAATGTACACATAGGAAATTATAAATGAATTTCATTTTATTCAATATAGTATTTAAAGTGAAACACATTCAGTATAGGGGAATATCAAACCATATGAATTTAATTTATATATATATATTAGAGTAAATTTATTTTAATAAAAATTATTTTATATAAGAAACAATTATTTTATTTGATAGCGTGCATTACACGCAAGAACGACTTTTACCAAAAAATAATATAATATTAATATTATTGTTAAATATTATATTTTCCACATAGACAATGCAATGGTGCATATAAATTTTATTAAATAAATAATAAAAATATACATTTTAACAAATTTTATTAATAATCAATTCTTCCAAAAATAATATAAGTAACATTTAATATAAAAAATTATAAAAAAATTGTTTTTACAAACATAAGGGTTAGTCATGATTTTCACACATAATTTAAAATTACTTTTTAAAAAATTTATGAAATTTATTTGAAAAAATTAAAACTATTATTAAAATTTTAATATCAAAATTATATTATAGTGAATGTTTTGGGTTCTTTTTGAGATTTAAAATTTTTACGACTAATGTAGACTTATGACTTTTAATGTAAAATTTCAATTTATGAATAAATAATTTATAATGAAAAATAAAATTTTAATTTTTTATGTATAACTAGTTCCATTTTACATCAATTGATATAATTTATGAAATTTGGATCTTTTTACAATTTTATTTGGAAATTAAAACATTTTATACTATTTAATGTTTTCTCATAACAACCCTACTTTCTCCTCCCTCAAGACAAAATAATTTTTTATTAAATATTTATACAAATGTAAATTTAATTTAGAAAACAATATTACATATTTTGAATAATAGTATTTTTTAATTTAATATATATAAAAAAAATTCTTATCAATAATAATTGAGAATACAGTAAAAATTAATTACTATGGTAAAGTTTAAAATTAGTTAAATATGGGTTAAAAAATTGATATGAATGAAGATAACATAAAATATTATAATAATTTTATATAATGAGTATATTTATAAAAAATAAATAATAGTATATAAAATATTTCAATTACTTTACACTTTCCATTTAATATCACACATATAATAATTTATGGTAAATAAAAAGACAAAAAGTTGTGATTCTAACTTTTAATATCTATAATTGTTTGGGATTATAAAATTAAAACCCTGGTTCATTAATATATATAATTTATAAGGATAAATTATTTTAGTTTCCTAATAATACCTATGTAATATTAATATTTATTTTAATTAAATAAAATGATAAAAAAATAGAAACACAATAACTATTTAGATAAAAATGAAATTAAACAAATATCTCAAAAAATAATAATACATAAGCAATTTGAATGAATTATTGTGTTCCATTATATTTTTAGATGAATATATCAGTTTACATTGGTTATAAAAAATATATTTTAATTCCATAATTTTCAATGTATTTTTTAATTTATTTTAAATGAATACTATCAAAACTGATATTAATTTTATTTTGAAGTAAATAATTTTTTATTAAATGATTTAAGATTATTATAAATCATCTATTATTAAAGATGATTTATAAATTGTAATAAATATAAAATAATATTAATTTGTGGAATAATTATCCTTTTATAATTAATAAATTCACCCATGAATGGTGGAAACACTATTAGATGGGTTAATATTAAAGCAGGGTTATTTCATGTTATATGAACATATGATAAAATTAATTTTTAACACATATAGGAATTATTATTTTTAAATTATATATAATTCATATAATAAATGTGAACAAATAATCTATTAATTATCACATTAATTCTGTCATGAACTAAATATTTTATTGGTTATAAAACATGTTATTGTAGTAAAAAATAAAACTTGTACAGATAAAGGAAAATAGAAGTTAAGGCTAAAATGTTTAAGTTTTTTGTTGTGTAGTAGAGGTACAGATCCACCAAATAATCCTCAAAACCCATTAAATGTTAATACTAGAGCACATGGTGTATAATCAACCTCCCAATAGAGAAGACTATTTTTATTTACAAATGTTCAAGTCCTCCTAAAATATTAAGGGGCACTCACCCCACTCAATTATTTACACCACCCAATACCACTGTATAATAGAATCCTTACCAAAATAGCTTCAAAAAATAAATTTATGCATCCAATAGACCATACATTGGGTATAAATAAAATCTTCTAAGGCATTATCTCAAATATATATAGGATACCTGAATAAGAGGGATTATTCTTCAATGATTATTTTTATTTTATTTTATTCTCAATATACTAAAATTCTTAATAAACAATAACGGTTTAAAATTATTATTATAATAAATATACTATGAATTTTCATTATAAGTTAATTACAGAAAACCATCTCAACTTCCATCAAATGGGATATGAAATTGTTATTTGGTTTTACAAAAGACTCTCGACTCATGAGCAGATTTTGTTTGTTTATCAATTGGAACATATTAAGGATAAGATTGATGAATTATATAATGTATATATATATATATTTATATATAAATAATATAACTATGAAATTTATTTCAAATTTATCATTCATCAAATATAACATATATATCATTTTCTTTATTTACTTTATACAAACATAAATATTATGACATCATTCATGTATGGGTTGACTACCACCTTTACGATGCTATTTCTCTCTACATTCATTACCAATCAACATGAATGATATATATATATATACGTATATATTAACTTATATAAAATATTATGATCATAATAAACTATTAAAATACTTCTCATATACTTTTTACAATTATTATTGAAAAATGGAAATTTTAATCATGTGTATATACGACATATTGTCTCGGTGATATTAATATACTTCATCTTCAAAAACAACCAGCAATGATTATTTTTAAAAATAAAATTTATTTAAATATATTATTATTTTTTCTATATTATAATTTTTTATATGATATAAATATATGATATTCACATGACACATATCATAAATGACCAAACACACATGATAAATGAATTTATAATAACATTGGAAATAATGAAAATAATGATTTATTAATAATGATCATGAAATAATATGTTAATTAAAGATAATATCATATATTATAAATATTAATATGGTTCATCAATATTTTATTAACATGTTTATAACCTCTATACCAAGGGATAAATCAATTTTAGTCAAAATGAATCACAATGTAGGTGATTTCTTCACTCAATTTATATTCATTGTGTTAAAATTCTCTTATATTATTTATATCATGATAATATCTTTTGGCTAAATAGTTTTGATAATATTATGTATTATTTACACTTTTTTACATGTATTTACTATGGATACACATAATCAATCTATTTATTAATTGCCAAATAAATGTTAGGATCATCCAAAGGGTATGATTTCCAATTTCGTTATAATAATGATCGTTAATTCGGGAATATCAGCTGAAGGAAATCACATGAACATGTCATAACGAGGTTTTTTCTATTCATGTAATTAATTTGATTTTCATGAAACGGTACCATTTTTACACTCATTGTAACATAAAATAATTCAAAAAATGATTTTATGAAAATATGACATCATTTTCATTTTCATTCAGAGAAAAGCTTGTCATCAAAAATCGTGTTCTCTAAAAATGTTTTAAAAAAAATTAAAAAATTTTAAAAAATTATTTACTAATTTAATTCTTAATATCTTAATGTATTTATTTTAATTTTAAATGGAATCTTATATCATTCTTATGATAATTCCTATCTAGATTTAGCCTAAAAATTTAATAGTAATATAATTTTAAGATGTATTGATTGAATGGATTTCCTATCTCTCATGAAAACATAATTATTTTCAATAATATTTAATATCATTCAAATAATTTATTCAATGAAAAACAATTTCATATTTTTTTACTAATTTTTAGATTTATAATGTGTTTTTCTACTTAAATATTTCTAAAAGATTATTTTAAAATGAAAATGATATTTTTCTCAATAGATTTGAATATATATTTGAATCGTATTTCTATAAATAAATGAAATAAACTAATTATTCCTAATACATTTATAATATAATTATTTATATCATACTTAATCATTGCCAAGATTTTTTATTATCATTTTAACTATGGAAGGTAATGAATTTCACTTCATTGGTCTATTTTTGTACTAAAAAAATTCAGTTGAAATGTTAAATTCCATATGATAATTTGATATTAAATTTTTTCATAATATACATATTATTTATCATGCATGATTTTATATATGAATTCATAAATAATCACTAGATATGGTATAATACATTGATAGTTATTTTATAGTCTAGGAAAATACTGATAAATAATTTTACTTTACTCAATGAAGATACTTGTTGATAAAAAACATTGTTTATAAATTAAATAACTTATTTGATATTTTACGAATGATTTGGATAGGTATGAAACCAGTTGAGGATAGTTAATGTGTGTCCTAATATGTATCGGTAGTATCATTAGACTAGATTAGTTGGACCCAATCCCAAGAAATTTGTATCCAGTGTTTTTAAAATTTCGTTTGATATATGATGATAGTATTATGTTTTCAAATATCATGTGAAAGATATTTAGAGTGAAGGTATTATGTTTTTAAATGTCTAGTTAAATATAATGACAGTTAAGGTTTTATGTATATGGTAAAGAAGATATCAAATAATTATAAATTTCCTTTATTAATATCATATTATTATTTTCAAACATGTTTTCCCTATGATATTATTTATGGATTCATTTCATTCTAATAATATAGATTACAGAGAATTTGTTTTTTGTTATTTATATTTTCAAATTCATTATTCATTATAAAGTAATATAAATGGAATAGATATCTATATTTCATTATTTATTAAACATTACTCAATAATGATATCTTATGATTTTCAATAATCTTATTGAGTATTCAAGCTCACCCTTATTTTGATTCTTTTCCCTGGGATTACAAAAATTTTATGATGAATGATATGCTACAATATTTTAAATGTAATAAAATTAATGTTAATAATAATTATTTTCTAATTTTGGTATTCTATTCAAATTCAAGAGTAAAGTATGTATATAGATTAAAAAGACTACTAAAATATTCATTCTATCATGATGTTGCTACTTGTATCTTATCCAACGTAATGGTAATAGTTTTGTACTATGAGATACTAGGGTTGGGTCACTATATATTTTCATTGGTTTCATATTATAATTGTTCAAAATTATCTCTAGTCTATGGATGGTTGGGGATTCTATTATTTCACATAATTCCTTTATTCAGATGAATTCCCTTTATGGTATCATTATTAAAATGTATCCCCAATATGAAATGAATTAATTCAAATATAAAAACATTGATAAATTATTTTCCTTTTACTAAATTGATATTTCATTAGTTGTGTAAATAGTGGTAACTTCCACAGTGATGAACATAGAAATAAAAACTAATCCAACCCAGATAATAATATTTTCATATGAATATGGAAAGTTCCCCTGAACTAAATTTCCTATGCATCAAACAGATCCAATTCATGTATGAGGTTATGTGAAATTTCATTATGATTTCAAAATTTTCAAATTCATTGGCACTGATCTATGGTTTCCAAGAAGACTCATGCATCTTGATGATGTGTCAGACAAATAAATCTATTTTTATGAGTTATATTTACCAAATGACATACCCATGGTCTTTGCGTGGTTGACGTTTGTAAAAACACTTATACACTTTTAATTTAATCTTCTAGAATGCATCATCAATTTAATAAATCATCATATTGTTTGAATAAGTATATCTCAACCCATTATTAGTGAAACACAATGAATAAAAACATCCTCGTAAATTGATAGAAGGTGTGTGGATAAAGATTATGGATTGGAAAATAGTTAGTTATATTTAAAAACGTGTCATATTGTAGTAGGGTTTAGCATGTCAACCAAGAATTTTTATTCATTTTTACATAGAAAATATATGAATGCTTAATTATTAGTGAAAACTACAACTTTAAAGAGAATAATGTATCATTTAAACTTATCAAAAGATAATAGCACTAGATTATTCTATATTTCTATAGTGGTATAATAAATTTTATCATTGATGATGGTATATGTGGTATTTTATATAGCATATAAAGTATCCTTATACCACTATCCTAAATTTCGTTCAATAAAATTGTTACTTGCATAACACATTTCCTGGGGTTCCTTTTCCATGTCCAGTGAGAAGATAATAAGATATTCCACCAGTTCATTTTCCAAAGTTTCAATGTCTTTTCAAATGTAAAACCATCCATAAATTATACATTTACAAGAGTGCTTATGCAATAACTCACTTTATTACATTTCAATGTACTTTTTATGATTATAGTTTTAAACAATTAGTGCATAAGTAATGAACAAAAAATAACACATAACAATGAGAACACTTTTAATCAGTCTGCATTTTTTCCTATAATTCCAGTCACTTGTAATATGTGAAGTCACTTTTCAATTCAATAATTAATAATTTTCATCTTGACCTGATCATTGCCCCAAATCTTCCCTAAAACAATGTTTAAAGCATTCTAAAATTTTTTATTTTTGCATAAAATTAAAGTAAGGTACATAATAATAAAGAATGAAACTCTTAGTCAATAAATACTTAAAAAATTCTTATTTCAAAATAAAATTTGGATTCAATATAATAATTTTTATTACCATGAATTAAAATTCCATTCCAAAATAATATCATTATATATTCCATAAAAAATATTTCAAGAAAAAATAATACTCATAAAGGATTATTTGAAATAATGAAATAAATGAAATATTATTCAGATATCTGTATATTCTAATTATAAAATGATTCAACTATATTCCCTCTTAAAATAATGATCATGTTTATTTCCTTTTTCAAATGATACTATTTTCATTAAAATAGATATCATGAATATATAAATCATATATGAATCCTATCTGATCAATTTCATATCACTATTACGTATGTTATAACCATCGTGGTAATACATAGTTTATCTCCCAGGGTTAATCATTGGGTAACTATCCCATTTACTCTTGAATATCAATCAAAATTAAATATTGAGAAACCATCAAGAAAAATGTAAATACATAAATATTACCCAATGCATTGGAGATATATTTTGAACCCATATATACATAGTCTATAATAGAACCACTTATATTCATAAAAAATTCCAAATAATAATAACAAAATCATAACAAGTAAAATCATTCTATTTTCAAAATATTTTTTACATCCATAATAAAATGATTCTGGATAGTTTAATATAATTTACATTTTGATACTCTATATGAAATACACTAAAATATAAGGAATGAGGGGTTTTATTGTGAAAAAAAATTGAATAATAAAATTATATTCAAATACCAAATAATGGTTATGACACTGTGAAATTTATTGTTGCTATATATGTTAAAATAGAACCTTCAATTATATTTTCTCAATTAATGTAAAAATGTTCCTCAAAAAATATATAACAATATTAATTTCCAAAAACATTTATAGTGTCTAAAATGTAGGATTATATTTCCATTATTATTCATTAATATTTATACTTAATATAAATTAAAAAATATCAGCAAGTAAGAATTTTTTTAAAGATAATCATTATAAGATTATTTTCCAAATAATGTCACCTACCATGAGTCCAACTCAAAAGTTATGTTCATTTTCATATTGAAATTTTTTTTGTGAAATTAATCCATTTTTAATAAAAAAAAATACTGTTTATTATTTAATTTATTTCACTTAAAAAAATTTATATAAACAATTTCATAAAAAATCTACTTCACATCAGCTATTTTGACCAACATCAGGCCATTTTTCAAAAAATACATTTTTTTAAATATATTCCCAATATTTTCATTATTAAATCTCATCTAGAATAATAATCACAGTATATATATGAATTTAAAAAATAAATTATGCTAAAACCCCAATAATGATGGTTTTGAAAAATGAAATATGTTATAATCATGGTGATGGTTGGTCATACCTATACATAGGTAACATTTTCATTTTTCTATGATCAATATGGAATGAAGGTAAATATTATTTTTTTCATGGAATTATAATTATATTTTTTATTCTATATTTTTTCATCAAATAAATACACACACACAGATATATATCATCTATTTGTTTTGGTGATGAAAAACTTAGTTACATTGCTTTGTGGAGGTGTTAGTCCATAAATACACAATGTCGAGATTATAATTTTTCAGTGAATAAAATTATTAAAAAAAATCATTAATATTATATTCATATAATGATAAATATTTCATAAATTTCGTATATACACATTTAATCAATTTTTATTACCAATATATTGAGGTCTTCTTGTAAAAGGAATTACATTGATCTATGAGGTGAATGTCAACCATACAAACAAATGATTGATTAATTTTAAATTTGATTGAGAATGAAGATATATATATGTTTCCACATTAAAATAATAAAACATAAATATATGGGAGATATTCATTTAATTCCTTCCTTATATTTTTTTCATATTTGAAGGATATGGATGTAGAAATAAAATAATAATTCTTCGTTTAGAACTGCACATCTTCTTTAAAAAACAACATTTTCATTACATATTATGACTAATATGGTTTGAATTACTCCAAAAAATAATTCATCTATAACATGTGTAGGTAAATTATTTTTTTATTTGGGTATATATATAACAAATAAAGGATTTTAATTTTTATTTAAAATAGAATATGGGAATACATTTTATAAAATTATGGAATTAAACTCAAGGAATTTGATAATATATTGAATTATAATAAATTAAATTTCACTTTAAAAATGTTACGAATTGATAATATTATAATATAATATGAGTAAGAGTCAATATAAAATAATAAAATGTAATGTGGTCTTTTTTTAATTTCATTACACGTATTATTAAGTTTTAACACTAGTTAACCATATTCACACATATAATGATTTCATTTTTTTACATTCTTTTAGGGAAAATATATTTATTGTAAATGGATAAGAAACCCATAAATGTACCATGGTTGAGATTTTAAAACATACCAAAATAAATTGAATGATTTTTTTTTGTTTTTTTAATATTAAAAATATTCACACCAAATTATCTATTATAAAATATCATTAATATCAACTACATATATATTCATTTACTTTTACACTGATAGAATCAATACTATAATGTAATTTGATTACAAAAAATTCAATCATCCACAAATTTTTATAATTATCAAAAATAATAATACATCAATAAAAATGATTTCAATTTATATAATATTATATATTCTTAATTAGAGTTTTTTATTTATCTATTTTCTAATGTATTGCTCCATCACTATTGTGTAATTATTTAAGATAATAATTGTTCTATAAAAATTGAAAATCATTTTCCATGTTAAAAAAACTAATTAACTTTAATTTTATTATTTATAATTGAATATATCCTCTATATATCCACATGTAAAAAATATTAATTTTATAAAATGCAGCAGTTTGATATTTTAATGTCTATTTTCACATAAATGTTATAATAGTCCAAATCACGGAAATATGGGACTATGGTTACATATTATTATGATTTTGAATAAGAATAAATAAAATTATTGATCCAATATGATAAAGGTATGATTTATTTTAATTTTTAGTCCATGTTATGATATTATTAACCCTTATTTAATTAATTTTCCCCTACCATGGAGATAACATTTTAGTAAGTTTAACATTTTTATGGATCCATCAAAAAATGGACCTATTTAGAGTATTTAAACCTCATTATTCTTAATGTGGAATCAATTTTACATTATTCTTTATATCGAAGTGGTAGGGTATGGAACCAGCCTTAAAAATGTCATATTCTTGTGACATTAAACAATAATTGTCAATCATTTTTTCCCAAGGATCTTTTATGTTTAGGGGTTTAGATAATTATGGAAAAAACACAAATAGTAAACCCATACATTATAAAGTGACACTTATACTTAGTATCTTTTTTTCACCAAAATTATTCCTTTTAAAATAAAACATGACTTCTTTCCATGACACATGTTTGATTCTTATATCTAGATATCTTATTTTCCATTTCAAATATTTTTTAACCGTGAAAAATATCGAGATGAGATAAAAAATTATCACTATGGGAAATAATAAATGAAAAAGATTAGTCTAGTGAATAACATAAATACTCATTTAATGTTAATTGAGTGATTAAAAAAATCATTTCTAAATGAATTAATACACAATTTATGTTCAATAAAAATCAATAACCAACATAGATTGAAAAAATAATAAAGGTTAGTTATATAATAACTATTATATAACACATAAAAATACCATAGATATCATTTCAATTTTAGATATCAGAGTTATATAGAGAGAATCCATCAAAGTTATATTCGGAATAACCACCAAAATATATTCCAATAATGCATTATAGGAAAATTAATCAGTTAACTTCATCCCAGTACACAATACACTGAACAGTAATGACTGGTTCACCCTCCCTCAATTTATAAATGAACCAACCACCCTTATAAATAATACACAATAATGATAAAATATTAGTAACACATAAAACATTCCTAAAAGAAATATTCATTACGAAATAAAATTTCCATTCCAAAATAAATTTTTTTTTTAAAATTATATGACCTTATAAAGGAAGACAATTTATTGATAAATGATTTATAAATAGAAAAGAAGCATAAAAAATATATAGTGTGATGACAATATGAAACATTGTTTATTTTATTTACATTATCAAGTCAATCCTTCGTAATTTTTGTTAATGAATATGAAAGTGTAAATTAAAAATGGGATTCTAATGAAAATACCTTACATAAAATATCATAATGTTCCCTTTTTGAAAAAATATTATAAAAATAAGAAAAATGACATTTTAAAATATTAATTTCATTATAAATTCATTCATAATAATTAATCTTTTGAAACATGTACCTAAAAGAGAATTATTTTTTTTAATAAATCATAAAACATACAAAATGATGTATCTGAAAAGGACTCCCATTCCAGGAGTCTAAGTCACAACTTATATTCATTATATTACTGAATAATAGACATAGGTTAATTTTAACCTTAATTATGGACATATTAATGTTTATTATTCCTTTTGCATTACTTAGTAACATTTTATAAAGTATTTAAAACTATCTATGATCATGTCAGATATATTGATGATATTTGGTACTTGAGTCCAAAATATCCTCGGAATTATCTCTATAATAAATGTCTTAAATAGAAAATCATTTCTAAAATAATACTAATAAAATTATTATCATATTAATAAATCACTTATAATTTTAAATCCTGATTTATATTTGAATATGAAGAATGAAATATGTTTCAATATTGAAATGGTAGGTCATACATATGCATGAATATCATTTTTGTATTTCAAAAATATTTTTGGAAAGATGATTACTATTATGTTACATCTCAAAAATATTAATGGTTGGGGATGGAGACTCATTTTATTGTTAATTCAATGAAAATACCTCTTCTTACTAGGTAGAGGGAGACCCATTACATTGCTCGATGACCCAATGGGCTTGTATCCTATTACATAGCCCGTATGCCAAAATTTTTGCCTCAATGCCCATTCTGTGAATAATAACCCGCCTAATATAGTACAACACAGTACTGCCACTACTGCAGTGCCATATCGCTGCTACTTATATCAGATAAATGATTCTAAAATCATTAATATAATATTAATAATTTAAATATGCTTATATAACTATTATTTTTGTAATATGTTGATGAATAACGAATCACATTATATCACAGAGATGATAATTCACATGTACACACCAACGTCGTTATAATTTTTAAATGCATAGAAAATTTAGCAATTTCAATTATATATTATATTTCTATAATTATTAGTATGTAATTAATTTCATTTCTAACAATTAACAGAAAATTTATTACATGTATTAATAAACATTGTTTGGAAAATAATAAAATTTGTTCGAGAGCCGGTAGTCCTCTGTACATAACAATGCTAACTTATTTTCCATTTTGTTTGATATGGAGATGGATATGCTTATGTCCATTGACAAAATAAGAAATAAATAAATTTAAGATAATGGTTATATTTATTTATATGGTTGAATAAACATTAAAGGATGTGGAAGAAGATTCAAATCGAAACACTTGATTAAAAACAATACTTATTCTCTGGATAATCTAATTTGATTAACTCTAATAAACCAATAAGGTATGATTTATACCTAATATATGGCCACTATAATGTATTAATGGATTATAGTAATGTTTTTTGATAGGTTTTGGTAAATCTAAATAGGGTATGATGTGTTATCAAAAGACGAGAAGGGGTTCCCCTTTATTGGAGAAGGCATGGGCAGTATCAAGATTTTTAAAAATATTAAAATAATAAAAATTAATATTAATTTCCTTATGGGATTACAAATATTTACAAATAATATATTATGCCAATTAGTTTAAATTGTAACATAAAATAAAATTTAGATATGTATCGACTGAATTTTTACCCTTATCTTTTGGATTTATCCCTTAATTAACCTTTATAACTCTTATCATGAAAACATGTATTTTTATAGTTTGAGTGTTAATATAGTTACAATATAATATCAAGAGATCCATATATTTATCACTGAAGAATTTATAAACATTAATATAACATTTTTTTCCAAATTTAATATTTTTAGGAAATTTTTATCATCTAATAAAATGTTATTAAATTTAAAATATCAGTAATGTTTATTTTGAATATATTTATTACTTTAACATTTAAATATATAATTACAAAACACATATTAAAATATAAACATTTAATACATAGAAAAATTATGGTAAATGATAAAAGTATAGTATGAAATTAATTATTTGAAATAATATTTTTTCGTATTTTGAATATCATTTATTTAATTTATCATTTGATAAAATAATTATCAAATTAGCGTTGTTTATTAATTTATTGTAATTATATTATCATTAAAAATAATAAATTTATTAAAATGGTCTAATTAAGAATTTTACATATTAAATTAGAATTTATAGTTGAAGTTATATTCAGAATAATTGTATATTAATAATGATATAGTTATTAAAATATAGAATAAGACACCATGGAATTTTTGTTAAATAAAATGTTATATATATAAAAATCCTATCCAAATGGATTTTAAAGGAAATAATTTAGATCCATGGATTATTAATTTTGAAGTTAATTCCTTAAATAAAATTTGGGAAAATGTTAGGGTCATTTTCTAGTCATTGTCATTTTATTTTTACACTTAATTACCTGATTGAACCTTTATTGTGTTAATAAAAATTACTTAAGATTATGTTCATATTTTAGAAAAATTAATGGGATATGATTACAAATATTTTACCTTATTAATCTTTATAAGGAATCCTTTTTTTTTCAAAATTCATATAATATAACTTTGGAAATATTGTATAAATTTAGTTACACAGATTTGATGAGAATGCATGTTTTTAAAAGTTAAAATGAACAAATGTTTGGAAATTTATCATTTTCAATTTTTCAAGATTTAAATGGAATAAATAGGATTAATTAATTTATAACATATATATTTTTTCTATATAACCATTTTAAAATTAACTTATTATTATACATTTTTTTTGAAGAATGTTCATTTTCAACTAAACGTATTATTTTCAATAATTCACTAATAAATTAAACTTACTTTAGAAATTCCATGAATTAACAATTATATAATTTTTTCATTACGATTTAAAAAATAATGTTTATTTCTTAAAATAAAATTTATACAACATTCACCATTTACTTTTAGAACACTATGTTTATCAGAAGGTTGCGAAACCCCCTTTTGAAATAATATTGTTTTTTATGAATAAAATGTGATTTAATATTATATAATAACTAGAAAACAAACTTGATGAATGTAAATCAATTGATTGAATATATATTGAATATTTATATGTATGATTCATTAATATAATAAAAAATGATTTGATTTTTTATTTGTTCATATTAAATACAGATTACTAGCATTTTAAATAGTGTTCATATAAGAAGTATTATTTTATTTTTAATGGGTTTTATTTTATTTTATATTTTTTCCTGAAAATTATATTTATATATTTAATTTTAATCTATAATTCCATAATTATATATATCCTAATCATACTAACCATTCTAACTGCTTTGTTATAGTGGTAAAATTAAAATAATAATATTATGTTGCTAGTTTACGCTCAACGTGGCCAATAATATATGCTATCAAACACATTATTTACTTTATAAAATGCTGTGATGTTAAATTCTCCCCCTAAAATTACTTATCTCCTATCAAATTTACCTCCATCGTGGAATCAAGGGTTTGAATTTTCAAAGTACCATTGTTAAAATCTCACTTCCAAAACAAGTTCAATAAATCATTGATTTTAATATAATAAATTTAAAGTGATAAGGTCCCATTAGATATAACATAATATTCTTCCATGTAAATAAACATGAAAATTAAGTTAAAAATATCTATCATGTTATTATAGAGGGTGATAGAGAACATGGTCATTAGAAAGTGCACAATCAAAAAACATAAATATGTTATGTGTTAAAGGGTGATTAATTTCATAATAAAAAATTTAAATATATAATGTTTTTATTAAATATCATTATAATAGATTTGGGAAATTAATTTAATTCCAAGACAAAGAAAAAAATAAAAAATACTTACATAAAGAGAATAATTTCATCATTTATTACATTTCAACCAAAAACATATTTTTTCTCGAAATGATGAGTAATAATTATTTTTCATTTATGAGGAACTAAAAGAAAATTATATGGATAAAAAATACATATATGATAAAAAATAAATAATTCTTATATGTTTGAATTAACCAAAAAGTAGTTATTATATGTTAAGATAATTATCTAAAAAGAAGAAGCCATTATATTATGATAAATTAATTAAATATCCAAAATTGAATATTTACCCCCAATGATCAACATAAATAATTTTTTAAATAACAATCCATCCTAAAATAAAATACATACTAATAGTGAAACAACAAATTTTGAAGGATTTGGTCACATGATAATAAAAAAATAAATTTTAACATTTATCTCCGTTGAACATCAATTTCCCTTGATGTGTTAAATAAAAAATGATATTCCCAAATCCTATAATTATAAAAATATGATAAATACTTACATAAATGAAACTGATCACCCCAAATCCACAATAAAATCATAGAATTCTACAAAATATATTTTAAATTATATTCCTCAAATAAAATCTAATAGTATTATGTTTAATTTGATCATATAGGGTACTTAAAAGATCAATGTATTATAAATAAAATTAATCTCATAATAACCATATAAATTCTATTGATATGGTATTGTATATGATTATATATATGTTACCAAAATAAAATTATTCTTCAAAAATCAAATCATATACCTGAATATGAAATGTTATACAATCATGGACTTCACGGATTCCAATTGTATGTGAGTCACCTTTATCTCCCTTATATCATGAGTTTAATACATGTAGCCTTTCTGATCATGATGGGTAGCCATATGATATAGGGGTTCCATTTTTCTAAAACAATATTTATACAATACTTTAAAAATTAGAAAATGTTCTAATGAACTAAAAATATAACCTTAATTTGTTTTAACCTAAATGGTTACCTCACACCTTTCATTTTGAATCCCAAAATTCCTTAACCCAATACTAACCCCAAAATTATGTGTCCAAAAATTCTGTTAATCAATTTAAAATTTCATAAATTAAAGAATTAAATTGTTTTTAAGACATTTAAAATATGATCAATCTAAAAATTATAAAAAAAATGATGACATCCATGACATATAATAAAACATCATAATCTCTAGGTTTATCTAAACGTTCATATCTTACAAACTCTAAGGGCCTTCCAGTACAAATATCATATTCTATTTTCTTTAGACTAGAGTTGAGTTTCTTTCTTTACTAAATATCTTTTTAGGATATAGTTTTACAGAATTAAGAAAAACTCTTACATTTTATATCCAAACAATAAAAGGGGAAAATTATACTCATTATCTATTATATTTTTCATTTTAGGAAATAGTTTTAAAATTAAAAATTATTTCTTTTCATGATAAAATATTGATACGTTCATTATAAAATATTGCATTTCCAAACAAATACTTTATAACATTGATTTTTTTTAAAAATATTGGATGATAAAAAAATGTCGTAATATTATATAAAAAATGAAAATCATTAGTACATATAATCACTAAGGGATATAAAAAAATGGATGAGATAAAATCCAAGTAGGATTTTAGATAAGAACAAGAAACAATATAAAATCATTTGGTAATAAATATAACATAATAATTTTTTTAATTAGATTTTATAATAGATAATGTCATTGAATATGAAAATGAATAAAAATGAATAATCAGGCTCTAGTAGTAAATTTCCAAACTTATTTGTGATCAAAGATAAAATCATGTTCATGAATGTTTATATATTTGTTGAGGTTATTCACATTACCCAATGCATTAGAGTGATATATAATTATAGTATAATCGTTTACATAATAAAATTTACATTGCGTTATATAATTATGGGTGCACCCATCGTAGCACACAAAATTCATTATCAAGCATGACACAAAAAATATATGTGAATCATGAACATAAAATAACCCTTAGAAAGAAATGGTATTAATTTCATGCAGAATAAATTCACAACTTGGGTTCCCAAATTAAATAGTTAATAACATATTTGATATAAGAATCATTAATCTTGACTGAAGAGGAAACAATCCTGAGATGTAAAAGGTCTTTTTTTAACGAAGAATAATTTTGAAAGACATTGTGTCTTCCAAAAACTCTTGTAAAAAACATGTATATCCCAAAATGGTAAGATAATGATGATAGAATAATTTTTTTAAAATAAATATACTGAAAATGGGTTGAAATAGGGAAAACCCAAAGAAGGTGAGTTGGATTTGATAATTCCCTTTACCTCATGCCTGAACGATTTCTTTACTTTAATGTCATGTATAATCAAATTATATTAATATACTAACAATTAAATAATATTTCACAAATGAGTATGATTAATTATGGTTTTTTAAGATCACTTGTGTCACATTATATGTGTTATAGTGTTTAATTTAATTATTCAGGAGCATTCATTATCATAGTTTTTGATAATCAATTCAACATTATTCAGGAATGGATGTTCTTGTGAAATGAGGATTAATATCCATAATTGTCTGTATATGTTATAATAATATTCATTAACTTTGTATTATTTTATTAATATTATTTTTATATGATATTAGCATTAGTAATTAGATAAATGTTAATGTTTATTGTTTAGGTAAATTTTAGTGGTTTTTCAATCACAACAAACTCATTTTGTTTAATATTTAAGAATTTTATAGCAATGTTATATTCATAAGGGAAATATGACTGTATCATGCACATTAAAAAATTTAAACAATTTAATGTTTTTCTTAAAATACATTAATGTGTAAAAGTAAAATGAAAATGCATCACCCATGATGTCGTAAATTGACACATCACATGAGCCTATTTTTTTATAAATAAAATAAAAAGAGAGAGACAGAGAGTGGTGATTTAATATTAATCATCCATTAAAAAGATATAATTCAATTATATAATGTATACAAGAGTTTTAATTCCATTTTTATGAATTTAGCTATGGATAGAATACGAATAGAAATTAAATTTTATGAAAATTAAAAGAAA
Organism: Viscum album; assembly: GCA_963277665.1. Taxonomy (NCBI): domain Eukaryota; kingdom Viridiplantae; phylum Streptophyta; class Magnoliopsida; order Santalales; family Viscaceae; genus Viscum; species Viscum album. The sequence continues at coordinate 1,840,282,023 of OY728161.1, forward strand.
GAGATAGAGGATTTAGCTCTTGAATTTTCTGTCATGTAGAAACTCGTTTGGGAAAATAATTTTCAAATTTTATGAGACTAATAGTAGTTAGACATGGGGGTGGAAAAATGGAAGAATATTGGGGTGATTTTGGGATAGGCTAAAATATTTAGAAGTGTGAGGAGAAGAGGGTGAGAGGGGTTGTATTTATAGTTATGGAGAGGATTGTTTTCTAAATATTATATTCATTATTTTATTATTTTGGGTCAATACTTTGAATTTTTTTTTATCATTATCTGTAAATTTATTAAATTATTCAAGTATGGTTCATGATTTTTTTTCTTATATCATCATTACATGAGTAATGTCTGTAAAAATCATGAATATATTATTTATAAAAAAATCTAATATTTCAATACTCATAAATAATTCAAGCATTTCAGAAAAAATAAATAAAAAATCACCCATACCATTATTAGATGTGAATAATTAAAAATTTACTCTAGTTTAGGAAAATATATTTCAAAATAGGTTTAATTTAAATTTTAATTAAAATTTCCATTAACATCAAATATATATATATTTTAAATTTATAAATGTATTTGTAACACATTGAAAATATAAAAAAGGTCTCATAAATTCAGATTGAAAACATTATAAATACAAGTATTAGTTTGGGAATAAATTTTATATAAATAAATTTTCTTTTAAATTAAAATATTAATTAAAAGAATTTCATTTTATATTTTTTAAATTTTAAATTACCAACACCTAATTTGAAAATTTTAAAACATTTCATTACGTAGTATATGATATAATTATAACATACATTAACGTATATGATTCTTAAATATATTTTTTTGTTTCATGAGGTTTACTATTCATTTTTTCTACATTATTATTCATATGGTTCATATAATTATTGCTAAGGCCAAGTGAGTGTTTCATCGGTATAGATTTTATAAAATCCAAAAATAATTCTAATTTCATTAATTATTTATTAATAAAACATTTTATATCATTCATAAGTGATTATTTATTATTATAAAATTAATATATGAAGGAATACATTCTCTGGATAACTGTTTGGGTTGTTACACCCATTGTATCCTAAAGTCCTCTCCAAAAGAAGGAAGTGAACCGATGATCCCTATCAGAAACTATAATAGATAAAACTCCATGAAAGTGAACAATATATTTCTTGTATATTTTCACATCACCTCAAATTAGGTTTTATGATGAATGGGTATCATGTGAGCTGACTTGGTCAGTCTGTCGATCACAACACAAATAACATTATTCTTTATATATGTATGAGGAAACCCAATAACAATTACTATAGAGATTTAATCCTAAATCCCTGTTGATATTAAAAGCGGGTGAAGTAAAACAAAAGGTTCTTGATGCTCAGCCTTCACCTAGTAGAATGTAAAACAACATACGAAAAACTCAGCAATTCCTTATCCCATTCTTGGCCAGTAAATGTACCATCAAATGACATAAAAATCACTATGGATTCTGGGTTCACATCAAACTGGGAATTATGAAAATCCCCTCATTACATCCTTCAATGTCGCTAACGGAATAACAAAGAGAATCTAAAAACAATGAACACAGTATTTGGAGAACAACTATTGAGAAATTATCTTCTTACCATAAAGAGAGTCCCAATCATATGGAATTTACCATGAAGCTCCTAATTCTTAAAAATCAACTAGAGAGGATCATGTGTAAACAAAATTCTGAAATGAAATATCACCCCCCTTCTCTTGAGCTCCATTATGAAACTATGAAAAGTGATCCATCAAGCTCCACTCTTCATTAGATTCTTTCACATCCTAAATTGGACGTTTCCTACTCAATGCATCTACAATGACATTGAATTTCCCTATTGTATATGTTATTTCAATTTTGAAACACTACATGTACTCCACCCAACTCTTTTCATAAATATTTAAATTATTTTGAGATAATATATAACTCGTGATTTTGTGTTCTGAATACATGTTATACTTTTCTATGAAAAGGTTATTTTGAAAAAACATATGTGTGTGCAATTAAAATCAAATACCATGGTCATGGGTATGATTATTAATTTTGTGTAGACTAAGTTGAAATTACCTATAAGACATTACATGATCTCCCTACATAAGAATAGATCCCCAGCTTAAACCTGATGCATCACAAAACACCACATTGCCCAACAAATCATCTGGAAGAGAAAACACCATCATAGTTTTCAAAAGACACTTCATTTCAAAAAAATAACTCTATAACTTATCATTCCAAGAAGACTTCACCCCTTATGAGTTAGATCAGTCATTGGGGAAACCAACATATATAACTCCTTTACTAACTGATGATAATATCTAGCTATTTTAGGAAGCTTGGAATCTTAAAGACATTATAATGATTCTCCAAAGACATAAACTCCTTCAACTTTTCAGGATAAATTAATTTACGCCATTTAGACACCACATGTACCAATAATTTCACTTCTGAAATCCATAAATAAAACTTCATAAGAATAGAATAATGTCGATGATTTTGTCAGAAAGCATAGAGCAATTATTAGATGATGTATATAACCCTCCTCAGTCAGGGATTAAGAAAGGATGATGTCAAAAAATACTACAAAAAAGGTATCCAGATACTCATGGGAAATCCTTTTCATCAATATCATAGGAAATATAGGATAATTTTTAGGAAAAAATGGAATAAAAATGTACTCATAGTGACCATGAATTCTATGAAAAGAGGTTTTCTTAACATTCGATTCATGTATCCTAAACTATTGGAAACTAGATCGAAGGTCAATACTTGAAAACCGCTTCTATTCTTCCAATTAAACAAACATATTATCATTCAGTGGGAATGGAAACTTTTTCATTAATATCACTCGATTAAGATTTCGGTAATAAAAACAAAGGAAAAGAGAACTATCATCCTTATTAATGAAGAGAACGAGTGGTGAACAAGGTTATATGTAAGAACCTGGTTCTTCAATTTAAGTATAGATCATTTATTTTCAATTTTTATTTCTAAATCTATAGAATTAGAAGTTATTGTATGAACGATATAATTTTACACAATGTGACTCGGTGTTACATGATGTGTGTGATAAGTCGGAACGACTCTTAATGATGTGTAAATGTTGTTACATAATGGAGGGAAAAATGTAATATACATGGAATGTGTATTCAAAGTACACTCCTTGTGTGTTGTAAAATTTGATAAAATGGTAAGTAACAACCTTTCTTTATTTCTAGAAAAAGTTTTTATTAGTTTCTATCAAATAACAGTGTCAAAGATTGTTTTGGATCTCAAATCATCATCCTAATGCTAATTCGATCACCATTAATTTTGTTGGATCCCAATAATTAAGATATTTATTCCAATTGAGCTAGTTATTTATATTTCATCTATTGACCAGGTTATCCAGTGTTGATAATTTAGACTCATATTGTTGATCTACCGCATTCTGGGTCGAATTAGTGGCTGATGCTGGATGAGGAGAGTGGTATGACTATGATATAGGGGGTCTGGTTCCTTTTGCTAATTTTACAGTTGATTATATGTTCCGAAGTGTCGCATGTCCATTTATAGGGTGACTCCTTGAATAAATTTTTCTAATTTTAATTTCCTGTTATTTTTTATGTAATTATTTATGTGATTCGATGCATGTTAGGGTTTTTTACTTTGAATTAGCGCCACCCCATGGGGTTGTTTTCCCATGGATGTATGTTTATGGTCGTTTTGCCTATGATTCATAGGGCAATGCCTTTGATTTCCCACCTTGGGTTGTTTGGAATGAAATTTTTATATAAATGTATTTCCCATGTGATATATTTAATGGTAATGCCTTGTGATAGTTTAAATTTCATAATAGGATTGTTGTGAAATGTTCCCATGTGAGTTCATATTATTTAAAATTTTTAAATTTTTAATTTACATGTTTTTCTTGTTATATGAATTGCCAACATGAGTTTATTATCATTAATTCTATTTAACAGTTTAATTACATTCATTCTTATAGATTTTTTTTTTACTATGAGTAATTTAATGTACAATCCAAATTATGCTGGTCAAGTTATTATATTCAAGGTGGGAGAAAACCACAGATGTAATGATTGGACACATGGAGGTTTTATTTATTTTTCGTAGTAAATCAAGGATCATTGAAGGTTGTCATGTAGAGAATCTAATTTCTTTGTTTACATGTCATAGGGGATACATGGATCTTCTGTTTAAGGTATCCCGTAATGGGCATAGTTTACATGGACTTGTACCATACCAATAGTGATACATGGATTCTAGATAGGTTCACTAGGTCGAGCATGTAGTAAGATTGTAGGTTTGAACCTAGAGATATACAGGGATACCTGAATGGTTTTCCAAAATAGGCTTGTGCGTTACAGATAGACATTCACCTAATGTGATAGTTGAGCTCCAACATAGGAGTTTCATGGAAAATCTCGAGTTATATATTGAGTATTGAAATGAAATGAAATGTGATGTGTCGGTCAGGCCACAACACAAGATTATATTCTGTCATAACATACTTGATTAGATAGCCTTCTGTGGTAGATGGTTTTCTTTCTTTTGCATATATATTTTTGAGTTTAGGTCAGATTCCAAGACATATAAAATTCAATTCAATTCAATTAATTCAGTTAGCTTTAAACTAATGTAAATGAATACTAGTTCTTGTAGTACTGTTCAGTTTTGAGTTCTTACAAGCTTACTTCTTTCATTATTGTACACTTCATGTTATATATATGCAATAATGTACTATCATAGATCCTGGGTGGTTTCCTACTAGGATTTGGCCTCAAAAACTATTTGGGTTATGTTTTTGGGCCCAAAATATTATATTATTTTATGATTCGATAAGGGTAAGAACTCCTCTAAAGGTACATGATTTTCTATTTTGAGAATGAGAGCATGGGACCAAGGAACGACATATAATGCTTATGAGTTTATTTTGTTCCATTTTTAAATATGGGTACAAATATTTAGTATTATTTCATTGTAACTTATTATGGATATTTTCTTAGAATATATAACATAAAGAATAATATTTTTATGCTTTTACATCAGGTTATTTATATTATCAGCCTTTTGCTTTTTTTATTATTTGGTATCCTACTACTACTTCCCCTATTGATTTAATATTTTATTCTCTTGTGTTATACTCTTCCAATGAATGAATTGTTTCCCCAATATCACACCTAGGACCTCGATGCTCATTGGAATCCTCTGGCATTTGGGGAAATGTGATTGAGGTCGTGTGGCCAACTGGGTACGGGGCACCTTAAAGTGAAATATGGATCTAGGACGTTAGAAAGTTGTATCATAAGATGTTCTTTTCTAGTTTTCTTTACAGTTTTGGGATATTAGACAGGGATTGTAAGTAAATGGAGTATGGTGATAGACTGGGTCCAAGGGTAGCTACCCTGTGTATAGGGAAAGGCTAAATTGCCTCAAATTTACTAATGAATGTTTTTGGATTTTGATTTTTTATAGTTGATTAGATTTAACTATTGGGTCATGAACTTTTATTGTGTTATAATTATTCATATAATTTTGGTTCTATTTTGTTTCAAACCAATTACATGAGGGTATTCCATCTCATGCATCATATAGTCTTTTTTCAGAAATCACAAGCCACACATTATTGTCATGCCATCTAGAGAGAATTAGTTATTGCATGTCGTTGTGGTAGATGTAATGCTAGATATGCATGTTGTTTTGATAAGTAACATGATGGTTATACCTGCTGTTATTCTAGTGGTATTTGCGACGTGCTATGGAAAAAATTGGAAGGACACCAAACATTGGTCCATGAGGTGTTTGATCACTCTTGGTTTGGAATTTGGAAGATCGGGTTTCGGCCATATATTGAATCATGTTATGATATGATATGGATGAACACCATGATTTAGTCCATAATGGGTATGTGCACTCTTAGATCATATTTTAGTAGACCTTATGGTTACTATAAATTAAATTGTGTTATAATGTAACATCCCAGGTATATAAAGAATAAATAATTTTCATTTTTATTAATATTTAAGAATTAAATATTAATTTTACTTTAAACGGGATTCTATTTTCAATAGTGTACCCGATACACAACAAAGAGTTTCTTTGAAATCTTACGTTGCACACTAGTAATAAAATAATATTATTTTAAATGGTAGTTAACGCATAGCCATTGTTTTGGCGGGAATGAATATAAATAACTAAAATATGATTATATGGGTTTGTTAAATGTTTTTAAATTTATCCAATAAAGGATAAAGGCTTAAAATATGAAAAGAATTCAATCTTAAGCATATATGCTCTAACATTCACTAAAGGTCGACTGATCGCCTTTTGATGGCGAACCGTCCATAAATATAGTTTTGGTCACTCTTATATATTTTATTTGACCAAATATAATTCTTCTTTAGAATAGGGACATCAAAATTTACTTTGTGTGAATATTTGGTATTTTTCTGATAAAGTTCTTTTTTTAATGAATAGTGAAAATTGATGTATTTTAATTCAAAACCTCTTTTAAATTTAATTTATTTATATGATTAGATTATCTTTTAAATTGGATTGAAAGTGCAATTAGAATATATTTTTTCCATTTAATCCAATGGTGGTCATTGTAATTAATTTCACTTTGAAATTGGAATTAAACTACTGTCAATCTTTTGATACATATTGTTTCTTAAAAACACGCTATTTATTTTGACAGCGGGAATTAATTATTAAATTATTTAAAGAAACTTATATGTTTTGAATTTTTTAAAATAGACATCATTTTTAAATTCGGAATATCAAATATAGCTTAGGCTTATGTTTTGGTATTTTTCTGAAAAACATCAATTTTTTATGAATAGTGAAACCACTAAGTGGCAGTTAAAAAAACTGATTTTTTGTTTAAATGAAATTTTACCACCTCTGTGTTTTGAATTTCAAAAATCCGACATACATGGTTGTCATTAAGAAGTAAAATTTTGTTCAATGGGACTAAAATAATTTTTTGGTGAATAGTAACTTTTAAGTTTGTAATCGCGATTATAGGTAATTAGTGTAGTTTAAGGTAAGAATAATGTTTTAATAATAAGAAATGACCTAGAAACATGTCCTACCCTTATTGGATGTGTCATGGCCGACCAAGAAAATCCATGGGTCAACTTGGGGACCCCATGGAGCCACTTTGGTGGGAAAATAACATTAATAACTTTTTATTTAATGTTTAAAAAAATGTCACAAACATGAGTTGTTTTACTAAAACTATTTTTAAATGAGGTTATACAAGTAATATTTTTGACTATAAATATTCATCAGAAAGTGAAAACGATTTCCTACATCATGATATTTTTTTTATTATTTTTAGACATTAAATAAATTAAATTATTTATGATACCTTGATGATGCAGAGATTACCTCATTACTTAAGAATTTCAAAAAATGAAACGATAATTTAAAATATAAGACCTACACATGTCAAAAACCTATTGGATAGGTGGATTTCGAACTCTAATCACCTTATCCTCTAAATATATAATTTTTGGACCTTTTAAATCCGAAAAGAATTTTATAATAAAGTAACCTTTTATAACATTCCAAGAGTGACCCTCCTCTTCTCTTATAAAATGCCCCCACCTCTACCACCTTACCCACACCTACCAAGCCTTTGGCTCGGCCATCACCTGTTCATTTTGTCTCTCCACATCCCTCTATTACTCCTTGAATCCACAATTTGGGCAAAAGTCTTCCCAAGGAAGCCTTTGTGCTCAAAACAAAAAGAGTTACCTGTTTTATAGGTAGTGTTTTCTCTTGTGTTCTCATGTTTTATTTGCTTCTCCAACCCTCTAAACTCTTTTTATTCATTTATTTTGTAACAACTAAAGTATCTTCAATATACTAGGATGTTCTTATAAGAATCATTCGAGGTACACTTACACACACCTACATCTAATGTTTATCAAAAATATTGTTTATGTGGATGGCGAATTTCTGCCACACGAAACGATGATTGTTCAATATTCTTATAACACCTTCAAATTTGGACATTAAGATGTCACTATATTTATATATGATATATAATATGTTTATTTTTTTACTTAAGATTCTGTATTTTTCAATTATGGCATACCTTTATGGTTCCCATTATGGGTAAACACGATATCTTCATTTTAGGAAGTGCGGACTACCGCCCCCTCAAAGTGATTTGATTCGTTAATACCATATGTGGTACGTATAAAGGATATATTTAATGATATTATATATTATAAAATACTATAATTATAATACTATTATGTATCATTATGTTTTAATTCCATTAAATATGAAATAGAAATGGAAGTAGCGTTCATGTGTACGTACGGCTTACCGTCTCCATGAACGGTGCATTTCATTTTTTAACTCTAAATGTTATCTAATATTATGAATACATGTATATACTATATATATATGATATATATGATATATACATCATGAGTATAACTCTGGATATATTGGATACATGAACAAATTGTAATTACAAAGAGCATATTTTTGACTCAAGTACCAATGATCATTAAAACGACCATTATTAACTTAAATAATTACATAGTGTTCATGACATGGTAATAAGTGATAAAAAAGGAATAATGAACTTGGAAAAGGTTTTTAAGCAAGTAGAAATTAACTCAATTTTATTATTCAGGACATTAAAGAACGATCGAGTCAAGTCGGACCTGAGGTATGGGACTTCGTCTCAATCTCCTTTCATTGAGGGATATTTATTTTTATACACAACCTTCTTTTATACGGTGTATAAAACCCTTAGACTTTTACTTTTATCCGAAAGGAATATTTTTTATACAAATCATTTTACTAAAAGACAAAAGATAATGTTTTTGTCGTATGTATGCGACGACAATGACTTCTCCGCCGCTGTGACCATTATTTGAGTTTCAGCTTCTTTTACAAGCCATACCTTTTTTTAAATGAAAAATAAATATTATGTTTTAATTTTCATTTATTTTGCTATTGAAAATGGTTTTCGTAATTTTTTTTATTATATCAATGTGTTGTATTGATATCTTGTGATTGAAATGTGGAAATGTTATGTTTCATTTATATATGTTTTATGTGATACGATTATGTTATGGTTCTTGGGCATTATTATGAAGACGGGTGGTTCCGTGATAAACTAAGGGCGGGTGAGCCCGATATAGCTCTCCAATGCATTGGGTAATGCGAAGGGGTTAAATGTTGAGGTTTCTTTGAATATATTTAGGGAATATAATGTGATGGGTATTCCAAACGTAACCAAGAGGGTTACTCCCTACGTAAGAATGTTATGAATTCCTCAAGTTTCTTTTATTTCTTATGATTTCTATGATTTATTCAGGATTTGATGAGGTATGTTAAAGTGCTTATGTTTTATGGGTAAAGTATGATTTCATTCTTATGTATATATGTACTCATGTTTCCTTTCCATATTTTTATAACCCTTACTGAGCTTTTTATGCTCATCCCATGTTTTTGAAATTATTTTCACAGGTCAAGGGAAAGGTACATGATGTGATGATAGTGTCAAGGAAGTTTCAAGAAAGAATCCATGTTTTATTTTAAATATTTTTCCATTGATGGGAAAAATGAATACTATCCTTTATGTCCCCACCTTGTTTAAATGTTGAATGTAATGCAAGTTTTATGATCTAATTCTCTAAAACTCTAAACCTGAAAAGATCCTCAATGTGTAATCTTTTAATAACTCAAGAATAAGTAAGGTTTAAGATTGGGGTCTTATAGTTGGTATTAGTGGTTGGTTTAGATAACTTTAGGAGTTATAATTTTATTAAATGTTTATCCAAAAATATTTTTTAGGGTCAAATTGAAATGATATAGCATTTGAAGATTACCATGTTGCTTCATCTAAGACATATTTGTTCAGAATGGTATTCCGCAGAGGAAACAGGGAATCAGTGCTAGGAAGTCATACAGAAGGAAATAACCTTCTGAATTAGCATCCTGAGATGGTCGGAATTGGAAATGAACAGTTTGTTATAGTAATGGCGTAGTTGACTCAAGCGATAAATGGTGGTGGTATCCATGCATGAGATCAGCCAGATCAACCGCAGAGGAACATGTCAGTGGTAGAACATTTCATGAGGCAACATCCCCCATCATTCAGAGGATCAACTAACCGTGTGCTTGCTGAAGGGTGGATTAAAGCTCTAGATAATATTTTCGATGTTATGGGGTGTTCAGACAATCAAAAGGTTAGTCTTTCTATTTACTATTTGGAGGGTGAAGCTGATCAGTGGTGGTCGATGGTTAAAAATATCAGGGACGCTGATGAGATTGATGCTCTCGACTGGGATGAATTCAAAGGTATGTTTATTGAGAAGTATTTTCCTATGGATGTTCAACATAGGATGGAAAACCAATTCTTTGAATTAAGGCAAGAGGAAGACTCAGTGGCTGTCTATGAAGAGAGGGTCACTCGATTGGAAAGGTATGCTCCAAATTTTATCTGAGACCTTGATAGTAAAATCAATCGTTTTTACTCAGGATTAATGCCAAAATATCGAAGGGCATTAGATTCTCGTGAGTTCAAAATTTATTAAAATCTTGTTCGATGTGCTGAGAAGGTGGAAATGGAGTTTTCCGATGATCAGGTGTTCTATAACAACAAATAGAAGAAGAGACCGAGGTGGCAGGAGAATGGAAAGAATTTTTCAAAAAAATCTGATGGTAAGAAAACTAAGTTTCCAATTCGTGATAAATGTGGTAAAAGGCATGCTATGGAATGTCTTCTGAATTTTGGAAAGTGCTATCGATGTGGTAAGATGGGACATAAGGATCGTGATTGTACTGAAAAGGATCAAGGTGAAGGTAAGACCAAATTTGATTTAGAATTAGTGAAATGTTTTAACTGCAATGAGATGGGTCACTATGCAAATGAGTGTCCAACAAAGAGCTTGAGTGATGGGAAGCAGTTAGACTACAAGCAGAAAGGGGTGGTGAAATATTTTGCAACTACTTCAGCAGATGTCAGGCCATCAAATGAAGTTGTATCAGGTACTTTGTTTTTTTTTCAGATTATGCTAGTGTGTTGTTTTATTCGGGGTCTACACATTCATTCATCTCTGAAACCTTTTCTAGTAAAATGGGAATATCATCTCAAGAAATGACTCCTGAACTTGTGGTAAAAACACATGGGGGAAATGTTGAGGCAAACAGAATTTATAAGAATCTTCATATCCTTATCCGTGGAATGAACATACTTGCATGCCTTATTTTTTTTACCTCTAGTAGAGTTTGATGTTATCCTGGGTATGGATTGGCTCTCTATTGACCATGCTAAGATTGACTGTATAGATAAAGAAGTTTATTTTCAGAAATACTTTTAGTTTCTATACAAGAATAAACCCTTACTGTTGATAACTTATCAAGAGGCTGAGAAAGTTATAAAAGATGGAAATGAATGTTACCTGCACACATTGTTGAAAACAAAGGAACTGTTCAGATTAATGATGTTCCAGTGGTAAATGATTATCCTGATGATTTTCCTGATGAGTTTCCGGGAATAATACCAGATCAAGAAGTTGAATTTACTGTTGACTTAGTTCCTGATGCTAAGCCAATTTTAAAACCCCCTTATCGAATAGATCAAAATGAACTTTTAAAGTTGAAGGATAAATCGCAAGATTTATTAGAGAAAGGTTTCATTCGACCTAGAACATCACCATGGGGTGCTCCTGTTTTATTTGTTAAAAAGAAAGATGGTTCTATGAGACTTTTCATTGATTATAGAGACTTGAATAACATCATTGTTAAGAAAAAATATAATTTGCCTCATATCGACGATTTGTTTGATCAGCTCCAGGGAGATCAGTATTTTTCAAAGATTGACCTATGATTGGGGTACTATCAGTTGAAGGTAAATGAAGAAGATATTCCGAAGACTGCATTTCATACAAGATATGGCCCTTATGAATTTGTAGTAATTCCTTTTGGTCTGACCAATTCAACTGCTGTATTGATGGAAATAATAAATATAATTTTCCATGAGTTCTTGGATAAGATTGTGGTTGTTTTTATTGATGATATTTTGGTGTTTTCTAAACGTAAAGAGGAGCATGAAAGAAATTTAAGGGTTATTTTTCAAACCTTAAAATAAAATAAATTGTATGGGAAATTTAGAAAGTGTGAGTTTTGGTTGCAACAAATTTCTTTCCTTGGTCATATTGTTTCTAAAGATGGGATAACTATTGATACTGCAAAAAAAAGGTTGTCGAAGAATGTCCAAGACCCACAAATGTAACTGAGATTCATAGTATCCTTGGTTTGGCAGGATATTACAGAAGGTTTGTTAGAAATTTTTCACGGTTATCTAGTCCAATGACTAAGATAACTCGGATGGGTGTTATGATTATCCAGACAAAAGAATGTGATGATTATTTTCCAGAATTGAAAAGAGATTTGGTGAATACTCCAGTTTTGGCACTACCTTCCAGGAATGGGGAGTTTGTTATCTATAGTGATGCTTCATTGAAAGGACATGGTTGTGTCCTAATGCAGAATGATCAGGTAATTGCTTATGTTTCAAAACAGTTGAAAACCCATGAGGCAAATTACCATACACATGATTTGGAATTAGCTGCAGTTGTTTTTGTTTTAAAAAATTTGGATGCATCATTTGTATGGAGTAAAGTGTGAAATATATACCGATCACAAATGTTTAAAGTATATATTCACTCGGAATGAATTTAACAAGAGACAAAGGAGATGTCTAGAATTAATCAAGAATTATGATTGTACAATTCATTACCATCTGGGAAAAGAAAATAAAGTGGTTGATGCTTTGAGTCGAAAAATTAATGATTCATTATCAATGTTGTATTTGGAAAATGATATTTTGGTTAAGGATTTGATGAACATTGGCATAGATGTTGTTGGTGTAGGATTTCCTTCTATTTTGTTTCAGGTATCATTGAAATCTTCTCTATCAGACAGAATTAAGCGAGCACAGAAGCCAGACAGTGAGTTGTAGAAAAGGGTAGAGCTGGTTCAGAAGGGTAAGTTGCCTGAATTCAATATTGATAATGATTTTGTTTTGAGATTTGGGAAGAGATTGTGTGTGCCGTGTGATTCACATTTGAAGTGAGATTTATTATGTGAAGCTCATAGTTCTCCGTTTTCAGTCCATCCTGGAAGTACTAAGATGTATATAGATCTTCGAAAGTATTACTGGTGGGATGGAATGAAAAGGGATATTGTTGGTTTTATGGTCAAGTGTTTGACTTGTAAAAAAGGTAAAGTAGAGCGGCAGTTACCAAAAGGTATGCTTAAACCTTTACCAGTACCAGAGTGGAAATGGAAGAATATATCCACGGACTTTGTTGTGAGATTACCGAAGTCATCTCGAGTTAATAATGCAATCTGGGTTATTGTTGCTTTCTTGACTAAATCTGCTCATTTCCATGCCATACGAGATACTTTTTCCCTATATCAACATTCTCATTTGTTTCTTGAAGAGATGATCAGGTTACATGGAGTTCCACTCTCCATTGTATCTGAACGTGATCCCAGGTTCACTTCTAACTTTTGGAAAGGCCTTCAGAAGTCGTTGGGTACTGAATTAAAATTCAGTACATCTTTTCATCCTCAAACAGATGGGCAATCAGAATGAATAATTCAGACTTTGTAAGATATGCTACGTGCTTGTTCGATGGATTATCAGGGAAGTTGGGACCAACATCTTTCTTTGGTTTAGTTTTCTTATAATAACAGTTTTCATTACAGTATACAGATGTCACCATCTGAGGCATTGTATGGGAAGTGGTGTCGAACTCCATCTTTCTAGGATAAAGTGGGTGAAAGGGAGTTGTTTTGACCATAATTGGTAGAAGAGATGGCAGAAAAAGTTCAGTTGATTTTGACACACATGATAACAGCTCAGAGAAGGCAGAAGAGTTATGTGGATAACCGGAGGAAGGATCTATCTTTCGAGGTAGGTGATCATGTTTTTCTCAAAGTTTCACCATAGAAAAGAGTGATGCAATTTGTTAAGAAAGGAAAGCTGAGTCCAATGTTCATTGGACCATATGAAATTCTAGAGAAACTTGGATCAGTTGCATACCGAGTGGCTTTACCTCCACGTTTATCTCAGGTACACAACTTTTTTCATGTTTCGATGTTGAGAAAGTATATGCCAAATCCATCTCATGTTTTGATCCCAGAGGTAGTTCAGTTGGAGGAGAATATCTCTTATGAAGAACAACCAGTCCAGATATATGACCATAGAGAGAAAGTGTTGAGGAATAAGGTAATTCACCAAGTAAAGGTTTTGTGGAAAAACCATATGGTTTAAGAGGCGACATGGGAATCTGAAAATGCAATGAGGGATAAATACCCCCACTTATTTTGATATGTGAATAAAATTACAAGGACGCAATTCCCAAAAGTGGGGAAGGATGTAACATCACAGGTAAATAAAGAATAAAGAATTTACATTTTTATTACTATTTACGAATTAAATATTAATTTTACTTTAAAGGGGTTGCTATGTTCGATAGCGTACCCGATACGCAACAAAGAGTTTCTTTGAAATCTTACGTTGCACATTAGTAATAAAATAATATTATTTGTAATGGTAGTTAACGAGTAGCCGTTGTATTGGCGGGAATGAATATAAATAACTAAAATATGATTATAAATGTTTGTTAAATGTTTTTACATTAATCCAATAAAGGATAAAGGCTTAAAATACGAAAAGAATTCAATCATAAGCATATATGCTCTAACATTCACTAAAGGTCGACTTATCGCCTTTTGATGGAGAATCGTCCATAAATATAGTTTTGGTAACTCTTATACATTTTATTGGACCAAATAAAATTCTTCTTTAGAATAGGGACATCAAAATTTACTTTGTGTGAATTTTTGGTATTTTTCCGACAAAGTTCTTTTTTTAATGAATAGTGAAAAATGTTGTATTTTAATTAAAAACCACTTTTTAATCTAATTTATTTATATGATTAGATTATCTTATGAATTGGATTTAAAGTTAAATTAGAATATATTTTTACCATTTAATCCAATGGTGGCCATTAGAATTAATTTCACTTTGAAATTGGACTTAAACTAGTGTCAATCTTTTGATACATATTGTTTCTTAAAAACACGGTATTTGTTTTGATATCGGGAATAAATTATTAAATTAATTAATGCAACATATATGTTTTGTATTTTGTAAAATAGACGTAATTTTTTAAATTTGGAATATCAAATATATCTTAGGGTGATGTTTTGGTATTTTTCTAAAAAACGCCAATTTTTTATGAATAGTGAAACCACTAAGTGGCAGTTAAAAAAACTGATTTTTTGTTTAAATGAAATTTTACCACCTCTGTGTTTTGAATTTCAAAAATCCAACATACATGGTTGTCATTAAGAAGTAAAATTTGGTTCAATGAGATTAAAATAATTTTTTGTTGAATAGTATCTTTTAAGTTTTTAATCGCGATTAGAGGTAATTAGTGTAGCCTAAGGTAAGAATAATGTTTTAATAATATTAAATGACCTAGACACATGTCCTACCCTTATTGGATGTGTCATGGACGACCAATAAAATCCATGGGTCAACTTGAGGACCCCATGGAGCCACTTTGGTTGGAAAATAACAATAATAACTTTTTATTTAATGTTAAAATAAAAATGACACAAACCTGAGTGATTTTACTAAAACTATATTTAAATGTTGTTATAAAAGTCATATTTTTGACTATAAATATTAATTAGAAATATAAAAATATTTTATACATCCTGATATTTTTTTTATAATTTTTAGAAATTAAATAAATTAAATTATTTATGATATCATGACGATGGAGCGATTACCTCATTATTTAACGATTTAAAAAAATGAAACGATAATGTAAAATCTATGTTCTACACATGTAAAAAACCTATTATATGGGTGGATTTCTTACTCTTATCACCTTATCCTTGAAATATATAATTTTGGGACCTTTTAAATCCGAAAATCATTTTATAATAAAGTATCCTTTTATAACTTTCCAAGAGTGCCCCTCCTCTCCTCTTATAAAATGCCCCCACATCTACCACCTTACCCACACCTATGAAGCCTTTGGATAGGACAACCCCTGTCCATTTTGCCTCTCCACATCCCTCTCTTACTCCTTGAAGCCTCACTTTGGGCAGAAGTCTTCCCAAGAAAGCCTTTGAGCTCAAATAAAAAAGAGTTACCCGTTTTAAAGGTAGTGTTTTCTCTTTTGTTCTCATGTTTTATTTTGCTTCTCCAACCCTCTAAACTATTTTTATTCATTTATTTTGTAACAAATACAGTATCTTCAATATACTAGGATGTTGTTATAAGAATCATTCTAGGTACACTTACACACACCTACATCTAATGGTTAAAGAATATACTGTTTCTGTGGATGCCGAATTTCTGCCTCACGAAACGATGATTGTTCAATATTCATCTAACACCTTCAATGGTGTCCATTAAGATGTCACTATATTTATATATGATATATAATATGTTTATGTTTTACTTAATCATCTGTATTTTTCATTTATGGCATACCTTTATGGTTCCCATTATGGGTAAACGTGATATCTTCATTTTAGGAAGTGCGAACTACCGCCCCCTCAAAGTGATTTGATTCGTTAATACCATATGTGGTACGTATAAAGGATAGATTGAATGATATTATATATGATAAAATACTAGATTTACAATACTATTATGTATCATTATGTTTTAATTCCATTAAATATGAAATAGAAATGGAAGTAGCGTTCAAGCGTACGTACGGATTACCGTCTCCTTGAACGGTGCATTTCATTTCATACCTCTAAATGTTATGTAACATTATTAAAGCATGTATATACTGGATATATATGATATATATGATATATACATCATTAGTATAACTCTGGATATAATGGATACATGAACAACTTGTAATTATAAAGAGCATATTTTTTACTCAAGTACCAATGATCATTAAAACGACCGTTATTAACTTAAATAATTACATAGTGTTCATGACATGGTAATAAGTGATATAAAATGAATAATGAACATGAAAAAGTTTCTTAATAAAGTTGAAATTAAATCAAGTTTAATATTCAGGACATTAAAGAATGATTGAGTCAAGTCGGACCCAAGGTATGGGACTTCGTCTCAATCTCATTTCATTGAGACATATTTTGTTTTATACACAATCTTCTTTTATACGGTGTATAAACCTCGTTGTCTTTTATGTTTATCCGAAAGAAATCTTTTTTATACAAAGATTTTACTAAACGAAAAAAGTGAATATTTTTGTCATACGTATGCGCCAACAATGACTTCTCCGCTGCCGTGACCATTATTTGAGTTTCGGCTTCCTCTACAAGCCATACCTTTTTTTTAAAAGAAAAATAAATGCCATGTTTTAATTTTCATTTATTTTGGTATTGAATATGGTTTTCATAATGTTTTTTATTATATCAATGTGTTGTATTGATATCTTGTGATTGAAATGTGGAAATGTTATGTTTCCTCTATATATGTTTTATGTGATACGATTATGTTATGGTTCTTGGGCATTATTATGAAAACGGGTGGTTCCGTGATAAACTAAAGGCAGGTGAGCCTGATATAGCTGTCTAATGCATTGGGTAATGCAAAGGGGTTAAACATTGAGGTTTCTTCGAAGAGATTTAGGGAATATACTGTGATGGGTATTCCAAACGTAACCAAGAGGGTTACTCCCTACGTAAGAATGTTATGAATGCCTCAAGTTAACTTTATGTCTTATGATTTCTATGATTTATTCATGATTTGATGTGATGTGTTAATGTGATTATGCTTTATGTGTAAAGTATGATTTAATTCTTATGTATATATGTACTCATGTTTCGTTTCCATATTTTTATAACCCGTACTGATCTTTTTATGCTCTTCCCAAGTTTTTGAAATGATTTTCACAAGTCAAGGGAAAGGTACATTATGTGATGATAGTGTCAAGGAAGATTCAAGAACGAATCCATGTTTTATTTTAAATATGGTTCCATTGATGGGAAAAATTAATACTATCTTTTATGTAACCACTTTGTTTAAATGTGGAATGTAATGCACGTTTTAAGATCTAATTCTCTAAAACTCTAAACCTGAAAAGATCCACAATGTGTAATCTTGTAATAACTCAAGACTAAGTAAGGTTTAAGGCTGGGGTCTTATATATAAGGTGAAATATATGGATTAAAATTATTGATTTATGGGGTGTATGTACCCCCATTTATAATAATTTAGAATCCCATTGGTTTAATATTAAAAAATTGGAGTTCAAGGGAAGAATCATAGGTTAACTACACTGAAACCCAAAAAACACGGCCCGTGATTCTTTGAACACATTCTATGTGTTCTTCAAATCATAAAGAATTTTTTTATATACACACCATGTACTGAGAGTACTTGTTGTGTAATAGCTAACCGTGTGTCTGGTCATGTGAGAAATAATATGGAATAATGGTCTCGAAAAAATACATGACCATGTACTTTTGGTGTCTACTGTGTAGTTTTACACAGGTAGACCCCATGTAGATCTGGTAGTGTAAATGTACATGGCTAGGAAGGGACACTTGTGTACACATCATGTATCGTACATTCACGCCGTCTACCTGGGGTGTTTACATGAATGCGCTGAAGGGAGTAAACGACCATGTCAGAGCATGAGGGAACAAGTTTTGAATGGTTTATACTAAACATTTACTTTATTTGTACCCTTTGTGGGTATTTTTCCGAATTATCCTCCTTTTTGTTAGTTTTGGATCTGCTAGTAGTCATTTCTGAGTAGTTTTCCATGTTGATTGAAACGGTGAAACCTGTGGAGAATTCTGAGGGCACATAGTTGGTGTTTTGAGGCATTACTATTTAAATTTAGAGGTTCTTATTCCATTTATCATTTTATTAGTCTAATGATAGTGAGAATAGAGTGTGAATGGTTGGTTGGTTGTTTATACTGGCCTAGTTGAGGCCTTTTATTTGACATGACATATGAGCTATCTCTCGTGAGCTATCCTTGTTGACTTTTATGTGGGATACATGTCCTTCTAGCCTATGAGGTAATGAGACCACTTGTTATTAGGGATCCATTATAAGATTCCTCTACTTATTTTTTGACCTAGATGATCCCAAGTAAGATGCATCTATATATTATCATTATACGAGGGATCCATTGAGGTATTTCTTCTCTTACATGTGGATATAGGGAGTCCCTAATAGAAACTATTTCATGTGTATCGTTTTGAGGATAAAGGTTATAGGATGAATCTAATAGTTATCATTTGAGTATCCTATGAAGGATTCTTCACTTGATGTGTTCATGCTTCGTGTGGATAAACAAATACTGTTAGGTTACCTTTTTAAAAACCTCGTATGTTTTAACAGGACCCTCTTAGGTCATCATGTTTGTTAAAAAGTAACTTACCTACTATATTTACATTTGGGATAGAATATCAAAGTTTTTAAATGTTATAAAATGAAGTAGAAGAGGCAATCTTGTCTTACATTGATTATTTAAATAAAGTATATTCCAAGGGCCTTTTTTTATTTAAATGGTGTTTGACAATTTACAAAAAATTCAATAAAATTCATAGGGCTCTTTACAATATTTAATACGTTTCTACGTAACCTATTGATGAGGGTAAATAATTATTCATTATAAGTGTCTAGCCATGGGTAATTAGCACACTTAGAGATTGTAGTCTTATTTTCCACAATGATCTTCCTGACATTGCGATGACCGGGAAATTCCATGAATTTTTTTTTGAAATTATATGGAAATAGTCGAGTGTGCAGTTTCTAACGGTACTTGATTATGAGGCCTGAAGATCCGGGAATTTTTTTTCTGAAGTTTCTATGTACTTTTAGTAAGGGTGTGAGCAGGTTTTTATAACTTTTGAACTGGTGCTTCGAATTGAAATCAGAGGGCACTGTTGATCTTATAGTGTCGGTAGTTGCTTAAGAAGACCTTCACATCAGCTATAGTTGGTAGTGGGTAGAAGATAGTTTTTGCAACCCATCCCATGAAAATAAAAAAACTGGAAATAAAAAAAACTAACTTTATTTTTATTTAACTTTTAAATTATTTTGAATTCTTGGTGGGGACCACCCGATCTCTTCAAAACCTTTTTTTTAATTATGCCAAACCCCCAAAATTTAATGACATCATTAAATGATGTCAATAAACCTATCAATTAAGGGAGAGGGTATTCATCACCTTGATTGGGATATTGGTTTTTGCTGGAGAATAATCTTGGTGGGGGCCCTTGGTGGAGGAAACCCACCTTAAAGGAAGAACTGTTCTCCTTTGATGAAAATGTCTTCTGTGAAGAACTCTGTCGAAGGATCTACAACGAGGAACATATTCGACGATGATGAACCGGCCTCCGTCTTTCCTACTCCTCACCAAAATCAATGAATCTTCAAGGTTTGTATTATTGTTTTTGTGTAACCCTTATCTTTTTATTGCCATTATTATTTTATTTAATAACAACTATGCCACTTTCTACTATTCTAATGTAGAGGGTGCGGGCCAAACGAACAAGGCTCAGACCCTCTACAACCTTTGAGGATTCTGGTGTTATTCATTTATTGTTTTTGGGTAGAGAGAATCTCGAACATGGTGGTATTGAATCAATGGTGATGTCCCTAGAAAAGTGTGGGAGTCTTCGGAATGATGATTGGGCCATCGCGGTGCACAGAGTGACCCGATGAATGTCGTTGGCGAGTGGTGCTGGGGACCAGCATCAATAGGGCTTGGGAGGGGCGGTCGACACTCTGTCCAGCCATGATGAAAGTGGTGGTGTGAATGTGCCTCCGGGGGAGGGATGCGGCAGCTGGCCAAGGCGGAGCAAGGGCGGCGGCCGGTGCACGACCATCCACATGAAGGGGGCTGCGACGCTCGTCCACACTTTCGGGCTTGCAGGGGCCTCCGCACGAGGTCAATATGTCAATGGAGGTGGTAGTTGGCTAGCTACCGACTCCTGGAGGTGGTGTCGTATGTGACCATGATGTGAAGGTGGGATGGTGGTCCGACTGGAAGAGGAGCCAAGCGGGACCCCTGGGTCCCGCGTGCCTGCCGTCAGCGCCATGTGGCGTCGGCTGGTTAGCCACCCAACTAGAACGGCTGGGTCGTTTTGGGTACACAGCGGAACCTCCCGCTTGGGTGGCGGCTAGGGCGGACCCCACTGTGGGGCCACCCAGCGCAGGCCATCTAGCGGGGGACACACCATGGGCCGAGCCACACCGTCATGCTAGGTCGGATCCCCCGGACGGGGTTAGACACATGGACGGACCCGGATCTGGCAATGGTGAACCGAACCGGGTCGAGCCGGGTCGTACTGGACTTGGACTGACCTATACCCCTTTCCACTCTTTGGGCCATAACATGAGCTATGAGAATAAATTTGAAAAACCATCTATGGTGCTAGAAACCTTGGATTGAGATAGTCCTTTTGGTATAACCCACTATAGATTTAGATAATGTTGGGGTATGACCAGGTTGGATCGAACAAGAATCCAACAGGGCCCTCGAGACTAAAAAGGCCAATAACATATAGATCATGCATATGTTTGACGCATCTTATGTTGCATTGAGACCCCTATTACATGCTGTTCCATTGAGTATATTTCATTGTGGAGCATCATGGCAGTGGGAGTGTTGACTTGTGGCTTGAGGAGTGGACCTTCTTGGAATCAAGTGAGCATAGTGTGGGAACCCTGTGGCTGGTTGTAAAAGGAGAAAGGGGTTCTACATGGGTCTCTTCATTGGGATCCTACGTGGGTCTGTGTTCTAGAATCTTACATAAATCCACTCTAAGAATCCACGTCGGACTACTCTAGGGTATTATGTGGGTATTCTATACTAGGATCCTACGTGCGTCTGATGAGTTAGGATCCATCATGGGTCTGATGATTTAGGATCTTACCTGGGTCTACCTCTCAACAGAGTAAGATGATTCAGTAGTTACATCTAATCATCATTACTACCATACCTAAGTTATACCAGGTGTGACCTGAGTTCAAATCATTGTCGTGAAATCATTGTGGATCTTATCTGTGTCGTGTTACCTTTGGGGTACTTATTCCTTCGTGGACAATTGTGATTTTGGCTTATAAGATGGAGCTCTGGGTATTATAGATAACTTATGTATATGTATGGGAATACACATATTTATGGATGGTTGTTACTTTGTACATTGTGATTGTACTCTTACATTTGAGATTTATCATCTGTGGATTCTTGGAGTCCTTCGAGGATCTCGGGGTCCCTACTAATTATTATTATAATCACCCCTATACAAGCTAATCCCACACCTTGTTGTTTAATATGCAGACGACAGACATCATTTATCGCAACTAAGGGTGACTGATAGGAGGATTTTTGAAGGTGGACAATGACGAGACGTACCACAAGGATGACTTGATCATGAACTGTACATACCCTTTAGGTTGGATTCCAGGTGGATGATCCAGAAGGTGTTTCACATTCAATTGTACTTTTACTTTCAGTTGGACTTGTATACTGGCCCTTAACTTTGGCACACTTTTTACTATAATAGTTACTTGTGGTTACATTATGTTGTGTTTTTAGACTGTCTGTGTTGCAGCATTTAAAGGCAGTGCCTTCTCGATTACTGGGATATTCCTTTCATAGCAAGTCACCAGCTGTAAGAACCCATACCTTCTTTTCAAATATGTTTTTCCCTTTCTAGTCGTTTCTGGGAAAAAGAGGAGTTTCTGAAATTTTTTAAGTACACGCTGTGTACTTTATGAGCACACGCCATGTACTCCTTTTCCACTCGAGACCGTGTGCTGGCCATGTTCGGACCACACACACGGTGTGTAGGGGTGATGTGGAGGCCGCTTAATGTGGAGTACAGAAAAGTTGAGTACACGCCATGTATTTTAGAAGTACAAGCCATGCATTTTTTTCATTAAATGGACTAGGGTCGCACCCCCTTGACAGAACCAGCTTCTTCTACAGGTTCTTCGACCAAGAGCATTTTGTACAGACGTGGATCTTATTTGAGCCTCCGAGCCTCTATCCATTCTCTGAATCGACCACCATCGATTGCATTGGAAACACAGCGGTAAGATTTCTCTTCTCCGAGAGCTTTGTTTCCCAATTCCTCTCCATTCTACTGTTATTGGGGGTTGTCTGTTCTTTGTTTTTTTATATATCTACGCCGTTCTAAGTTGAATCAAGCCTCTTGGTTCAAGAATATCGATCTCCTAGGATCGAGTTAGGTGGTTTGTTTCCCTACTTTGAATTTCATTGAGTTTTTGGTGAAAAATTATTGGATACCCATGTATCAGGTATCTCGGGATAGGGTTTTGATCCTATATTGTTATCTGACTTAGATTTCATGTATTCTTGAGGTTATTAGATGATTGATAATTGCTTTTTATCATGTTCGAGGATCACCCCATGGGTGTTGCCCCTATTTTGGCTGTTTTTCGCCATTTGGCTTAGGTTGCCCGTGAGGCATACCCTATTGCATTGTTTTCCTTCCTTGATATAATTGATTGCATGTATTTTCTGCTGTTTATATGCTTTTGATGTATTGTAGCAATTAGACAAGTAGTTGTTGATCTTACTTAGGCTGCTAATAGTCGATTACGCACGACTAAACTGCTCAGGGCTGTGTGAACCTGGCGTGGTAGACTAAAGGGGGAATTGATGATAAGGGATTCCCTTGATAGTCTGTTATAAATTAGTATCATTCTCAGGACCGACGATAATGGTAATTTATGATTCCTTAGATTTTACTTAGTTACATATCGAGACTATAAGGGGAATTAGATGTAAGTGATTCCTCAGAGAGTCTATGGCTATTGTTGCAAGACCGTAGGGGATTTGACGATGAGAGCTTCCCAGAGTGTTTGTTCCTTTGTATGTTTACATAACTAGAGGGGTCTGCTAGTGTGAGTCACCTAAAGAGTAACCTTGAATATTGTTTGGTTGGTTGTGATGAGTCCACCAAGCCAAAGAACAAGCTTGAGTTTTGTAATTGTTGCTGTTTAGGTAGTCTTCTGAGATACCTGTTGTGTTACTTGCTAGGACTTGAAAATATAGAGTTGTTTACTAGATTCCTAGGTTGATAATTTAATTAGTGAATTAAATTAATAAATAAATGTGAATGGAGATTGATAGGATTGTTTACTCTAGTGTACTAATGAATATCTGTTGCATTTATTTCCATTATGTTTTCTATATTGAAAACTGACAGTAGGGGACAGATCTTGTGGTGATTGCCTAATGGGATTAGTCTCACACCCTGTTTGGGTCCGGATTTTTGGCCCAAACAGGTTATATGGTTGCAGGTGTGGATAGGTATTGTGGCCCTTCTACTTCAGGTACATGATTTCTGGTTGGATCTGGAGAGAATAGGACTGAGCAAAGGCTTGTGATTCTACTCGAGTTGCTATTTATTTTTAGTACTTTGTTCTTACTTGTATTTGAGCACGTTATTGTGTTTGCTACTTTCCTTTGATACTTGTATCTGCTACATCATTTTCATCATTTTTATATTATACATTTCTTCCATTGTTTAGTATTAGTTGTTGTATGTTGTTTACCGCTTCCACTATTGACTTTTATTTTATTTCATTGTATACCTTACCAAATGAGGGAATTGATTCCCCAATGGCTCAACAAGGCCCTCATTACTAGTCGGCAGCTTATGGCATTTGGGGAAACATGCTTGAGGTCATGTGGTGAACCGAGTATGGGTCACTAGTTGAGTGGCTCCAGATTCAGGTTGTTACAAAGTGGTATCGTAGGATATTTCATTCCTTTTCTATTGACATTCTGTTTATCAACATTAGACAGGGATAAGACAGAATGGGTAAATGGTAAATAGCTGTGCTCGGACATTCTATAACCCTTGTATGGGGAAAAATCCAGATTACCTCGAATATTGCAATTTTTGGGTTTTGAAAATGTTACATTTTAATTGATTTCACTGTTGGGTGGTGCACTTGTTTTGTGCTATTATTATGTATATGATTGTGGTTCTATTTTGTTGCAATCTGATGAGATAAGGGTTTTCCATCTCATGCATCGTTTAGGAACATGTTAGAGAATCACATGTCATGCATTTTTCCATGCCATCAAGATTACATTATAATTTTCATGCTATTGTGATATAATTTGTGCTAGAAGATGCATGTTGTTGTGATAGCTGCTGTGATAGAATAACTACTATGTTGAAAGGGAATCATGTTTTTATATCTTCTTCATCATGGACGTCAAGCTTTGGTCTTAGAGGTGTTGTGGGTCCTCGAGGATCGGAATTTGGTGGGTTGTGAGTTTGTTATACTGTTTACTTGTTATATGCATGGTTATGATTCCATGATTTGATTCACAGGGAGTATTGTCCACCACGGATCGAAATTTGGCACCTTAACACTGGTTTTTCTGTGTTTCCTAGGATCCAGTGCAGTTATGAGGATAATGTCAAGAAAAACCCAGAATACACTGTGTGTACTTTATGAATACACGCCGTGTAGTTTTTAGCCATGTCACAGATCGTGTGGGTAAGGACACAGGGTCCTGGAAAATCTTTTAGGAATGCGCCGTGTACTAGCTCAGCACGCCGTGTAGTCTAGAATAGGTATCCAGCCGTGTCACGAACAACATGGGCCGGGGTTTTCCTTCAAATGCACATCGTGTCCCTTGGGAATACACTGTGTATATTTGATCATGTAGCTAGCCGTGTAGTCAACGGCACGGGTTGGTGTTATCCTTCTGAGTACACGTCGTGTCCGTATGGAACATGTCGTGTATTGTCGACCGTTTATCATGCTGTGTCACTAACAACACGGGCCAGGTATGGCATGTAAAGTACATGTCGTGTCTCCTTTGACATTCCATGTAGTATTGGTCTGTGTACTAGTCCGTGGGACTAACGAAATAGACAGGGGAGAGATATTAAGAAACACACCGTGTAGTGTACAAGAACGCCGTTTAGATTCTTGATGGGACAGTCTGTGTTCCCAGCCATGTAGGAGTGAATGGGAAGGGAAGAAAAGGGTTATTACACGCCGTGTTTTTAAGAACATGCTGTGTAGCCTGGTGGTTTACACATACATTTATGGACAAGGTACACACCCAGGGTAAAATTTTAAGAAACACGCTGCGTAGTCATGTTTTTCCCTAATTTTAATGGTTTTCCCTCTTGTTCCGGTTTTTCACTCTTATGTTGCGACTGTGTTCGTCGTTAATTAAGGTAGTGTTTTTTTCTCAGATATTTTAGAGCTATGGCACCAAGACGTCCTCATGTTGCACGTCCAGAATCGGGAATTGACTGTGCAGCTGATGCAGCAGATCAGGGACTACCAGTAGTTCCGCCTATCATTCTAGACATGGCAGCTGCAGTGATTCTAGACATAGGTTCCCATGCTAAGTTCAGAGAGAGTTTCATGATATTCATGCAGACCTTCCAGGGAGCTCAGCATCCTGCCCCGATTATGGTTGAGCTGACGTGGTTTTTTCAGCATCATCATCCTCCCATGTTCTCAGGGGATAGAGGACTACAGGCTGCTGAGTTATGGCTAGAAGCCATGCTATCCATCTTTGAGCATCTGGAGACACCAACAAAGTGGAGAGTGAAACTCACGACTTATATGCTGCGAGATTCTTCCAAGAAATGGTGGGATGTGGTCTCGCAAATAGAGTGCCAACATGATATGGCTTGGGACGAGTTTCAGCATACTATAGGGTACTCTCTCAGTTATGGAGTATTCCACCTGCTTCACTGATTTATAGTATTTCACTCTCGTTCTGGGGAATGATGATCTGTTTTAAGCGAGGAAGTTTGAGGAAGGCCTCACCTAGGACATCAGATCGTAGGTAAATGTCTTTAAGCTACCTTATATTACTCTGATAGTCAACCAGTAACTCATCATATAAAGGAAACTGAGGAGGACTGGTGTTGTGGACCAGGGCTGTTCAGCATCCAGGGCTGATTCTTTTCAGGCAGACAGCAAGAAGCGCCATAGAGAGTCTACACGAGGTGATCTGAGGAAGTGAGGTGTTCCATATAGTAGTCTAGATCTTCCTTCTGGCACAGAAGTGGTGTGTTATCGGTGTGAAAGGATTAGGAATAAGAAGCCTCAGTGCCCAATGGACCCAGTGGTGTGCGATCTTGCGGCAAGATGGGTCATCTGCAGTGTTTCGACAAGGTTCCCCTTCCAGCGGCTAGTGAAGGAGAAATATTTTCGACCCCTCATGCAGGAGAAGGATTACCAGTTCCGCAGCAAACTGGGGGATGGAGTTCTAAAGATCGTTCAGGTTAGGGTAGAGGACATGGACGCAGTGGTCAGGCTCAAGGAGTGTCATCTCAGGGATCTCAGGCAGCTACACAGGGCCACGGTACATGCCAGACATTTGCTGTAGAGCAGATTCATCAGGAGCAAAATACTGGACCTTCTACAGTTCGAGGTACGATCTTAGTTAACTCAATTTTATCTTCATCTATTTTCGATACTTATACTTCGCATAACTTTATCTCTGTTGCTATCATGTAGATCCTTGGGCTTTGTATCTTTTCGTCTGCTGACATGTTGACTCTTAGCATGCCCTTGGGAACGAGGAAATCTAGCGTAGGTCAGTTCAAAGAAATCCCTCTTGAGGTTGCAGTGTTTCACTTCTTACGGGTCCTCTATGTCCTAGAGATGAGAGGTTGTGATGTCATTCTTGGGATGGACTGGTTGGTTCCTTTTCAAGTAGTCATCGATTTCTATCGCCTCAGGGTGCATTTCGTATCACCAGACGGAAGGTCTTTTCTTCATAGAGGTGAGTGGGATGTCTAGGCGGGTAGAGCTGGACCCGAGCATCATGGGCTAGGCAGAATTACAACCTAGAATTCTAGTCTATATCTGGATCCCCAGGGGACTTCACAGTTATAATTTCCTCCACTGGTGGATAGTTTTAGGGATGTATTTCTAGATGACTTTTCAGGTTTCCCTCTAGAGCGTGATGTAGACATCACAATTGAGCTCATTCCCAGAGTGGCAACGGTGTAAATTCCACCTTATAATATGGCTACACCTAAGTTGCAGAATCTCCAAAAATAGTTGGAGGAGTTGTAGGCAAATGGTTTCATCTGACCTAGTACTTCTCCTTGGGGTTCACATGTCTTGTTTGTGAATAAGGCAGACAACACCCTTCAGCTTTGTGTGGATTATCAGAAGTTGAACCAGTTGAAGGTCTAGAACAGATATCCCATGAAAAGAATAGATGACCTCTTTGACTAGATTCGAAGAGCCAGGGTGTTCTTGAAGATCGACTTAAGGTTCAGTTATCATCAGTTGCGCGTTAGACCATCAGATATACCTATTACAGCCTTTAGGAGAATGTATGGTCTATACGAGTACACAGTGATGTCGTTCGGTCTCACGAACGTTCCAATAGTCTTCATGGCGTTGATGAATTGAGTATTCCATCATTACTTGGATTCATTCGTGGTGGTTTTTTTGAATGAAATCTTGGTGTACTCTCTCAATCGACAAGACCATGATACCCATCTTGAGATTGTTTTGAGTACACTGAGGGATAATCAATTACATGCTAAGATCTAAAAGTTTCACTTTTGGATGAACAAGATTCACTTCTTGGGTCATGTCATCTCAGAGACAGGAGTATTAGTAAACCCAGAAATGGTGAGAGCAGTAGTTACCTAGGAGCAGCCGAAGAATGTCTTTGTGGTACGAAGTTTATTGGGGATGTATGGTTACTACAGATAGTTTATACAGGACTTATCATGCATAGAATCACCGTTTACGGGCTTGACTAAGAAGGGGGTGAATTATGTTTGGTCAGAAGCATGTGATTCATCCTTTTAGGAGCTGATCAGGGAAGATTGACTTCAGCACTGATTCTAGTTTTTCCAGATGTGGATAAGAGTTACATGTTTTTTGTGATGTATCTGGCATTGGGAATG
This sequence comes from Viscum album, assembly GCA_963277665.1. NCBI lineage: Eukaryota > Viridiplantae > Streptophyta > Magnoliopsida > Santalales > Viscaceae > Viscum > Viscum album. The sequence goes on from OY728161.1 coordinate 1,840,311,027, forward strand.
GAGCAGTGCTTATGCAGTAGGGTATTTTTGTTGCATATGGATCTTAGTATTTGATGCCACATGAGAGTAACTATCCTACACACGACCTGGAGTTGGTTGCAGCTGTTCATTATTTGCATTGTTGGAGGAATTATCTTCTGGGAGATCATTTTGTTGTATATACTAACCACAAGAGCCTCATGTACATCTTCACGCAGCGTGACCTGAATCTTTGATAGTGGAGGTGGGTTGAGTATCTCAAGTCCTTCTATTTTGAGCATTCCTATATGCCTGGGAAATATAATGCAGTGGCTGATGCACTGAGCATGAGGAATCAGATACAAGCAGTTCAGGAGGCCAACAGTGAGTGGATGCTTATGGATATGTTCTATGAGATGCATTTAGAGGTGAACGAAAGACAAGGACAAACTTTTCTATCTTCTGTAGCTGTTACATCTATGCTTCTTGACCGAGTTCGAATGAGGCATCTAGCAGATTCTGAAGGCCTAGTCCTACGGTAAAGCTTGTCCGGAGAGGACCCTCATTTCAGATGGACCGTTAGCGAGGATGAGATCTTGTGTTTCCAGGGATGTGTATCCGTGCCAGAAGAAATACGCGAGGAGCTGATATGAGACTTTCATTCCTCAGTTTTTCCAGTTCATCCTGGAATCACCAAGATGTATCATGATCTACACCGCCAGTAATGGTGGCCAGGTATGAAGAGAGATGTGGCTGGTTTTGTTATAAGGTGTTCCACCTGTTATGAGGTGAAGGCGGAACACCATCGACCAGTAGGGCTTTTTCAGAAGTTAACCATTCTCGATTGGAAGTGGAATGATGTCGCGATGGTCTTTGGGAAAGGGTTACCAAGATCTTTGAGAGGGAACGATGTGGTATGGGTTGTCGTTGACATGCTCACAATGGTTGCTCACTTCTTGTCGATAAAGGAGACCTTTGGTGTCGAAGAGCATGGAACATTTTACATCTATGAGATTGTGCACTTGCATGTGGTTCTAAGTAATATAATTTTAGATAGGGACGCCCGCTTTATGTCGCATTTCTGGCAGGGGCTACAGAGGACCTTTGGTACATAGGTATTTCTGAGTACAACTTACAATCCCCAGACAGATTTCCAGTCAGAGTGCATGATTCAGGTGCTTGAAGATATGCTCCGAGCCTGCATTCTAGACTTTTTCAATTCTTGGGAGAAGCATATTCCTCTAGTGGAGGTTTCCTACAATAATAGTTTTGAAGAGAATATTCAGATGGAACCTTACGAGGATTTTTACGGTAGGCCATGTCGATCACCATTTTGCTGGCTTAAGGCATGAGAGGAAGATTTGCAGGGACCTTGTCTTGTTTAAGAGACCACAAGGTAGGTGGAGTTGATTCGGAAGAGGATGGATAATGCATAGTCTCGTCGGAAATATTATGTTGATCAGCGGAGACGACCGTTGGTGTTCAAGGTTGGGAATCAGGTTCATGAAAAAGTCGGGCCGGTTGCTTATAGGTTGCAGTTACCTCATAAATATCAGGCTATGCACGAATTCATCCATGTTTTTCATCTTTGACGCTATTTCTCAGACCCATCTCATTTTTTTTTGACCCGAGGAGGTTGAGGTGGATCTGGATGCATCGTTGGATGAGCATCCTATCTAGATTGTTGAACGTAGTGCAAAGTTACTCTGTGGCTAGTCTGTTCCTCTACTACGGGTGCTATGGTAGCATGACGGTGTACAGGACGAGGCTTGGGAGAGGGAGGCCGATATGAGATCACAGTGGCCAGAGTTGTTCGAGGTTTCTTCATCACCACCTTGTTAGGGAAATTCGGGGATGAATTTATTTAAGGGGGGAAGTTTGTAAGAACCCAGACCTTATTTTCTGAAATGTTTTTCCTTTTCTAGTTGTTTTTGGGAAAAAGAGGAGTTTTTATAAATTTTTGAAGTACACACCGTGTACTTTATGAGTAAATGTTGTGTACTCCTTTTCCTCTTGAGACCGTGTGCTGGACGTGTCTGGACCACACACACAGTGTGTAGGGGTGGTGTGGAGGCCGCTTAAAGAGGAGTATGGAAAAGTTGAGTACACTCCATGTACTTGAGAAGTACACGCCTTGTATTTTCTTTTTTTCATTAAATGGACTAGGTTCGCGCCCCATCGACAGAAGCATCTTCTTCTCTAGGTTCTTCGACCAAGAGCATTCCATACAGCTTCAGATCTTCTACGAGCCTCCGAGACTCCGTCTGTTCTCTGAATCGACGGCCTTAAATTGCTTTGGAACCAGAGTGGTATGCTCTCTATTCTCCTAGAGATTTGTTTCCCAATTCCTCATCTTTCTCAAGTTATCGGGGGTTGATCGTTTTGTGTGTTTTCGTAGATCTACACTGTTATAAGGAGAATCAATCCTCGTGGTTCAAGTATGTTGATCTCATAGAATCGAGGTAGGTGGTTTGATGCCCTACGTTGAATTTTTTTGAGTTTTCAGTGCAAAAGTGTCGGATACCCATGTATCGGGTATCTCAAGTTAGGGTTTTAATCCTGAATTATTATCTGCCATAGATTTCACGTATTCTTGAGGTTATTAGATGATTGATAATTGCTTGTTAGCATGTTTTAGGATCACCCCAATGGTGTTCCCCCTGTTTTGGTTGTTTATCTCCATTTGGCTTAGGTTTCCCGCGAGGCATACCCTGTTGCACTATTTTCCAGCCTTGATATAATTGATTGCATGTATTGCCTACTGTTTATATGATTTTGATGCATTGTAGCTATTATCCAAGTAGTACATGAACTTACATAGGCTTCTAACAGTCTATTATGCATGACTACACTACTCAGGGCTCTGTGAACCTGGCATTGTAGACTAAAGGGGAGATTGACGATTAGGGCATCCCTAGAGAGTCTGTTATAAATTAGTATCATTCGCTGGACCTACAGAAATGGTATTTTGTTCTTCCTTAGAGTATCCTTAGTTACATATCATGACAATAGTGGGAATTAGAAATAATTTCTTCCTTAGAGAGTCTATAGATATCATTGCAAGACCGCAGGGGAAATGACGGTGAGAGCTTCCTAGAGTGTATGTGACATTGTATGTTTACTTGACATGAGGGGTCTGCTAATGTGAGCCACCCAGATATTCACCTTGAATATTGTTTGGTTTGTTGTGATGAGTCCACCAAGCCAAAGAACAAGCTTGAGTTTTTTACTGCTTGTTGTTTAGGTAGTCTGTTGAGATACCTATTGTGTTACATTCTATTCCTAGAGAGTAAAGAGTTGTTTGCTAGATTCCTTGGTTGATAATTTAATGAGTGAAGTAAAATAATTAATAAATGTGAATATAAATTGATAGGATTTTTTACTCTAGTGTACCTCTATTTCTCTGTTGCATGTATTTCCTTTAGTTTTCCTATATTGCTCACTGACAGTAGGGCAATGATCTTGTGGTAATTTCCTACTGGGATTAGTCTCACACTGAGTTTGGGTCCTATTTTTCGGCCCAAACATGTTATATGGTTGCAGGTGTGGATAAGGATTGTGGACCTTCTACTTTAGGTACATAATTTCGGGTTGGATCTAGAGAGCATATGATCGATCTTAGGCTTGTAATGCTGCAGGATTTGTTGTTTATTTTTAGTACTTTGTTCTCAGTTGTATTTCATCATGCTGTTGTGTCTGCTGCTTTCCTTTGATGCATGTACTTGCTACATCATTTTCATCATTATTATATTATACATTACATCCATTTTTTAGTTTTAGTTGTTTTATGCTGGTTACTGCTTCCACTTTTGACTTTTATTTTCTTTCTTTGTATACCATACCAAACGAGGGCATAGTTTCCCCAATGACTCCCTAAGGCCCTCGCTGCTAGTCGGCATGCTCTGGAGTTTTGGGAAATGCACTTGAGGTCATGTGGTGAACCGGGTACATGGCACTAGTTGATTGGCTCCGGATTCTGATCGTTACACCAGCTCCTTGCCTCTGGAAGGCGGGCATAGGGTATCCATGACACGGGCCCTGAGGACAGGTCGTGAAAAATTGGTATCAGTGGAGTTGGTTCTACTGTAGAACATTGGACTCTGATCTTTTAAAGGAAATAGAGTGAAGTGTTATGGGTGTGGTTATCATTTTAGGGAATCCAATGTTGGTTCGGCGGCCGATGTATCCATACAACTGGACCCTCACTTCTGATTTCTGACATAGTGCATTAAAACACTGATTGCATGTGTGTTTTAAAATGTTATCATTTTGATCCTGTTAGGTCCACTCACAAAGTATAACTTATTTACTATGGAACACATGTTTATTTTAAGGATGCCTCCTCATAGACAACCATTACAGGTTCCAGGTAGAGCATGTCGTGACAGCCCACCGAGCGTGAGGCCTCGGTGCAGGGCCCTTTTTCAGTAGAGGCACCCGTGGAGGCACCGAATATACCATTAGCCATTGGTCCACCGATTCCACCAGACTCAATAGTAGAGAGTGCATGCAGCATGAGTGCATTAGATGAGTTCTAGCGCCAGATGCCACCTAGGATCCATGGTGAGACATACCCATAGGAAATTGAGTACTAGATGGAGGCTAGGGTGAGAGTTTTCCAACTGGTATGGACACCATCTGATCTCTTGGTGATTCTTGCCGCTAGTCTTCTACAAGAAGCAGGAGGAAGATAGTAGAGCATGATGCTCTAGGTTCACGACAAGGTGATACTACTATGGGAAGACTTTGAGAGCATTTTTCTTGCAGTGTTTTTTCCTGCGAACCTTCACTCAGTGCACATATAAGAGCTTCTTCATCTACAATAGGGAAGCATGACTGTGACTTAGTAGTTTGTGAGTTTCACCGACCTCTCACTTTAATCCACTGATACAGTGTGAGACCCATTCTTCAGGCCTGAACCTTCGAGCAGGGACTCAGGAGGGAGATCAGGGAATCGATGATTCCTCTCAGAAAACCGACGCAGGTGGGGTGTTAGAGAGATCCCTCTTAGTGGAGTGTTTTCTTGCTGAACAATCACCAACAGTGAGACCCACCACTGGGTGTCATGTAGTGGAGTCTTCTATAGCTGGCAGAAAACAGATGTCACAGAGGTCCAAGAGGAATAGACCTACATGTAGATGATTGCAGGATTCAGGGTCAGTAGTGTGGGCCAATCGAGAAAGAGCTAGTCATCCGATGAGTATGTAGTGTTACACATGCGGCGGGCAGGGTAACATGGGTCGTGACTACCCGAACCGATTTACGGAAGATCATCTGATGGTCGAAGGGCCACCCAGGCTGAGACAGAGGTTCGAATAAAGAGGCCTGCAGGGAGGAGGAGGATTTGAAAGAGGATCTGGCCATTGAGCTGGTGGTGGGAGATGATTCGATCTGTAACCGCCACCACCACTAGGTTGTCCACCCCGAACCCTAGGGAGCTGGTGGACAGGGGTGAACCTAGCTCCAGGAAGCTGATGAATATGACCATAGTGCCTCGAAGATGATACGAGGTATGATCTATGTCTATTATACCTTAGTTGTAGTACTTATTGACATAGATGTTAGTCATTATTTCATTTCCACTACCTTGTTCGGAGCACGAATATTCTGGTGGAGCCGTTGGATCAATCCTTATGGCTAGAGACTCCAATGGGAGAGGATACGATGATTACACACTGATGCCACCAGTGTGAACTTACTCTAGGAGGTGAGGGCTTCAACTGGGATCTTCTAATATCGGCGTCGAGGCCTTACAACGTCATCATGGGTATGGATTTCCAATCGACAGCCCTTACACAGATCAATTTGATTACAAAAAAATTACGGTGTATCCGTGAGGATGGGACTATGTTTACCTTCACCGGTGATGAGGGAGCCATTGCAGCAAAGGATGGACTTACCCGGAAAAGAGTTCAGCTGATCACTCATCAGTTGTCTAGCCTTACCCTTGGAGTAGTTGATGTAGAGAGTCCAAGCTATCCTGTAGTGGTGGACCAATATGCGGATGTCTTCCCTAATTATGTTTCGGGTCAACCTCATCTCATGGGAGGTGGAATTTTACATTGAATTCTACCTCGGGATAGCACCGATATCTACACCAGCATATCGAATGGCTCTCACAGAGCTCTATGAGTTGCGGGTATAGCTGGAGGACATACAAGGGAAGGGGTTCATCCATCCCAGTGTATCTCCTTGGGCGGCCCTGACTTTGTTTTCCAAGACGGCAGATGAGACCTTGAGACATTGGGTTGACTATCAGTGCCAGAACTAGGAGACTGTGAAGAACAAATACCCACATCAGGGGATTGACGACTTCTTTGATTAGATGAAGGGAGCATGATGGTTCCCAAAGATATACCTCAGGATAGGTTATCACCAGCATAGAGTATGAGAAGAGGATGTGCAAAAGATGACTTTATGATGTCGGTACGACCATTATGTGTTTTTGGTCAAGAAATTCGGGATGTAAAATTCTCCTGTAGTGTTTTAGGGACTCGTGGAGATGATCTTTCAACCATACCTTGATCGCTTTGTAGTATTCTACATTGATGACATTCTGGTCTACTCGGAATCTAAGGAGGAGGATGCATATCATTTCTAGGTAGTTATGGGCACACTCTGAGAGCACCAAATTTATGGTAAGCTGCCTAAGTTCTAGTTCTAGATCCGGGAGGTTCACTTTCTTGGACATGTCATCTCTGAGGCTGGTGTTGCAGTTGATCCAGCGAAGATTGAGGCAGTACATGCATGGGAGCAACCCATGAGTGTGATAGAGGATTGATGTTTCCTGGGTTTGGCCGGATACAATGTGATATTTGTTCTAGATTTCACCAGAGTTTCAGCACCTTTATCAGCATTGACGAAGACGAGGCAACCCTTTGTGTGGTCGGAGAGATGCCAGTGGAGTTATCAAGAGCAGAGGTAGAGGATGACTAGTGCCCCCATATTGAGGCTTCCATAGGTGGTAGTTGGGTACGTACTATACTATGACACATCAGGGACCGGGCTCGGATGTGTCCTGATGCAGGAGTGAGAATTTATCACATATAACTCTCGATGGCTGATACATCATGAGCAGAACTACGCAACCCATGACATTGAGTTAGCAACATGTTAGATCCACTATGCTAGATACCCTTATAGGGGGATGAATCAGGGTATAACATATTAAAAAAACATACCATTTTGATCTTGTTTTGCTGTTAGAAAAAACCCTATTCTCTCCCCTTTCCGATGCAAAGTATGAGCAAATTTTAAATCATGCACATGACACAACGATTTTTACTTGGTTCACCCTCACTGGGCTACGTCCAAGGAGCATACACTAGCAGTGTGTCAATGTATCAATTCCAATATAATCGAACTGCTATTTACAAGTTCGAAGCGGACTCACTGTCTTTCTTGGTTTACAACCACTCATAGCATGAGAACTCACTGCTCTCTCAACTGAAGTGAACCCACTGCTTCATCAGAATATCCACTCACAGTTTATATACCTGTAGGTCACTTAATTTGAATGAAAAAATGTATCGTCAACTGTTGATAGTTGCTCTGTTGATGTCCAAATTTAATCAACTGATGAATATCCCTTTTCCCCTGAACACTGGTCAATTCCTTTGGAAAAACCTTCATAAAGAACCCTACTTCGTGAGCCTCCCAATTTCACGAATCTCAAACAAGCCTTCGCGATGCTTCTGACTTTTCGCGAAGCACTCTCACGAAGCACTATCGCGAAGCTCAATTCATTGCAGAGCAACTTCCCTCATGAAGATCCCTGAGCCAATGCGTAGCGCATAACTTTCGCGGAGCTAAAATAGCCGTCGTGAAGCTCTTCATTCATGAAGCACAAAGGATACACGAACTACCTTTGTGAAACAAGAGAGAAAGATCTTCTTCGAAAATTCTCTACTTCTCTCGAGGGTGTCGACCTCTATTTATAGGCGATTCCACTGACCCTTGAACCTTCCATGCGAAGTCAGCGCCACGTCATTTTCTATCGCGAATCTCTGAAGATTCCACCAGAATTGTATCCAAATCGCGAAGCACCATAGCGATTTTCCGATCGCAGAGTGCGTCGTAATCACGGAGCGTTCCGTCATTTACTCCGCGCCGCCACCGCGAAGCTCCCTCGTGTTTCCTTTCAACGCTTCCATTCACGAAGCTCGTTGTAACTATGAAGCATCACCGCCTCTATTCTTCTGGTCTTCTCGAAATCCAAGACATGTATCCTATCTTCAAGAATTTCATGCCTTTTCCATATTAAATTATGATCTTTTGTACCACCTCCAGATCATCCATTCCTTTGTCATCCTTCTTTGTCAACATGGATTGTCAACAAATTCTCTAGAACTCGACAATTCTCCATGAAAACGTTCTTTTTCAACAAATACAATCAACCCCAAAAATGTTGCAATGCTACCTTGCTGGATTTTTTACCAACAATCTCCCCCTTTGGGTTTGTTGGCAAATCTTCACAAGTCTTCTCAGAATGATTTTCTGCACTTTGATACCTCTCTGAAACTCCTTCCAGCTTCTTCCACCATTCGCCTCTTGCAATTCTGATAGCGTTCAAGGATTCACATAACATGTAATCTAAGCCCACATGACTAATGCTCAATATGAGAAACAAGAGTAGTATGAAAAGTTCATCAATGAATCACTTAATGTCAAACAACAATTTTCAATTCCAACCTGATACCAATTATTAAATTGATTCCAATTGTTGAACCACACTGATCCCAATTGGTGATAGCTGGAAATCATCTCTCACCATTCTAACACCGTTATTCTACTTTTATCATGATACTCATCTATTGTGATTTCTATGCTTTGATCGATCACTTCTAGCATCGTCAGATTTTAAGACGCTCCCCCTTTCTCATTGTTCCCCTATTTCGCTTCTCCAAATGTCATCTTCTCCCCATATCATTCATGATTTATCAAATTTACACATTGTCTCCCCCTTGAACAATCACTATTTTTCCCTCTTTGTCGACGAACCCAAAGGTCAATCCTTTGTAGTCTGTAATAGAGTAGAGAACGCATATCAACACCTTAGGGAAAAAAACTCATACCTGGGGAGAGGGGGTGTCTCCACATTAACATGCTTTCAAGAATGAGGAGTCGAATGCACTCCCAGACCCAGTCGATGTCTCTCAAAAGCTTCCTTGGGTAAGGCCTTTGTCAGAATGTCTGCTACCTATAGCTCTGTAGGCACATATTCGAACGTCACAATTCCCTACTCAACCTTCTCCTTGATAAAATGATATTTGATCTCAATGTGCTTTGTCCATGAGTGATGGACATGATTTTTTCTGAGATTTATATCACTTGAGTTATCGCACTAGATTCCGATCAGAGAATTCACTCTAATGCCCATATCATCAAGCTGCTTCTTCATCCACCGTGATTGTGTGCAATCTTGAGTCAGCAATGTACTCAGCTTCTGCGGTGCTCAATTAAATGAAATCAGGATTCTTTATTATCCAAGAAACACAAAGTCTGCCAAGATAGAAAGCACCTCCTGACGTTGAATTCCTGTCATCCGCTGAACCGGCCCAATCTGCCTCAGTATATCCCAATAATTCAGACTGAGATTTTCAAATATACATCAAGCCAAAGACCACGCTTCCCTTGATATACCGAAGTATTCTTTTCACTACAATCATGTAGCTTTCCATGGGATTAGTCTAATATCTCACTACTTGTGATGTGGCGAATACAATTTAAGGCATTGTTGTAGTCATGTATAACAAACTTCCAATGATTTTCCTATATTCCGCGATATTAACTTCATTGTCGTCCTCATCTTTGGAAAATTTCATCCGGGTAGCTACCAGAGTCTTCATCTCCTTGGAATTTTCCATCCCGAATATTTTAAAAACCTCCTTGGCATATTTGGACTGTGAAATGAATTTTCCATTCATTCCTTATGTCACCTGTAGACCAAGGAAAAATGTTAGCTCTCCAATCATTGACATTTCTAACTCACTTTGCATGAATTCAATGACTTGTCTGCACTGAGCTTCATCTCATCCACCAAATATTATGTCGTTGACATAAACCAAGACCATCATCATTTGATTACAGTTGTTTATGAAATAGAGATTGTAATCAACTCCCCCACGCTGGAAACCAAGCTTCTTCAAGTACTGATCAAGCCTTGAGTACCATGCTCTTGGTGCTTGTTACAACCCATACAACGCCTTCTTCAGTCTAGAAACCTTTTTATCATCCTCATTAATGAGATAACCATCTGGATTCTCAATATATACCTCTTCTTCCAGAACCGCATTCAATAATGAAGATTTGACATCCATCTGGAACACTTTGAACTTCCTTTTCACTGCAATGGCTAGGAATAATCTGATTGTCTGTAGCCTCGCAACCTGTACAAATGCCTCATCAATATCTATTCCCTCAATCTGGGAGTACCCCTTGCACACTAGTAGTGCTTTGTTCCGAATCGCTGTGCCATCTTCATTAATCTTGTTGCGATAGACCCATTTAGTCCCGATGAAATTCTTATCTACTCGCCTAGAAACAATCTCCCATGTTTGATTCTTGTCAATCTAATCTAGTTCTTCATTCATTGCCGGAATCCAGTTTTCATCTTCAGCTACATCAGGAAAGAATTTTGGATCAACCCGAGATAGGAAAGATGCCTGTTGTAGTTATATCATTCTCTTAGTCTGAACCGAAGCTGACTGATCACCAATGATATTATGCCTATCAATTTCAGCTCGACTCCTTGGATTTTGTGCAGATACAGACTTTACTTCCTCATGCTCTTCATTAGTATCTTCTTCTTAATCAACATAAACCCCTTCTACTTCCCCTGCATTTATTTATTCCTCATCACTCTCATCAGAAAATTTTTCACTATGTTGTTGAATGATCTTCTCAATTTCCACTACAGTGAAATCATTTCCCTCAACTACCTTTCCCAGCCTTTTCTTAAAGCATTTATCTGCCTTGATTTTTCCTTAGTATCCATGGAATATCCCCTCATCTCCTCGAGATTCGTATTTCATATTTTTTTCCTTGTTGAGGATAAATCACTTACTTCCAAATATTTGGATGTATTTCACCATTGTCTTCTTTCCAAACCACATCTTGTATGGAGTCTTTCCTTCCTTCAGAAACAACAGAGCCCTGTTAGAAATGTAGACCGATGTTAAAACTACTTCCTTCCAAAATTTCCCCGGTAGGTCCTTTTCAATGAGCATCATTCTGGCCATGTTATTGATGATCTGATTTATCCTTTCAACAACTCCATTATATTGGGTAGATCTTACTGATGAAACATGATTCCTTATCCTGTGTTTCTTGAGATAATATTCCACATGACTGTTTTTGAATTCCGTACCATTTTCAGTACGAAACTTCAGAGTTTTCTGTCCAAGCATCCTTTCCCACTCCCTTCGATACTATTTTAAGAAGCTGAACACATCGATCTTATGGGAAATAACAAATAACAATGCCATTCTGATATAGTCATCGATTAAAATAATGTAGTACCTCCTTCCGTCAATTTCTATTGGTGTGATGGGTCCACAAAAACCTGCATGCACCAATTCGAGCACTCTTGTTGACTTCTTTTCTTTTTTCCTTATACATCTTTTTGATGATCTTTCCTTGTTGGAATGCATCACACGTGTGAGTAAAATCATGTGATAACTTGGGTAGGTCTCTTGATGCATCAAACATTACCAGATCTTCCAGGGATGGTTGGCAAAGATGACCAAGTCGTTTATGCCACAACTTGTTTTCTTCCTCTCTAGACAGAAAACACATATCTTCTTCTCCACTCACCAGGTAATGATTTCCATTTGTCCTTTTCCCCTGTAGAACTATTTCCCCGTCTCATCCTTTGACGACACACATGTTCTTAGTAAACCATATAGAATTTATTAATTCGCATAGTTGACTGAAGGTGAGAAAATTGTGACTAAGGCCTTCTACTACTAAGACATCAGCGCATCTCATCTCTTTGCCCAAAACATGGCCTTTCCTTATCCAATAATCTTCAGGCCTTCATCATTTAAAAACTTGACGAATCCTTTTTTTCATATTTCACGTCTGTAATAAGATCCTTATTACCAGTCATGTGAGATGTGCAACCACTGTCAAGGATCCATACACCAGAGTGTTCTGATTCTTTGAGGGCAATTTCTGCTGCCACTGCCTTCTCATCCTTCTTCTTCAAGGTCCATATTTCTTCCTTCACACTCGGAATGGATTGAGACTTCTGTTCTTTCTCAGAGTATGATGGACCCGCTTCATCCTTCAGAGGTGCTAATCTATTTTTCATTTTAAACTCACATGTTGGTTCATTGATCTGGTGTCTGTGAACATTTGGGTTCTTCTTTGGAATATCCCTTTGTATGGTCGAAGTGCAATACCTAGCCATGTGCCCGAATCCTCCACACCAAAAACAATTCCCTTAAAAATATGTTCTAGATAACCTTTATCTATTTGGCTATCACCTATGTTCTTTTTCCCTTAGATATCTCTCGGCTATGGAACACACATAATGTGAATGCCCCTTTTTTCACAACAATAACACCTGATAAAAGGTGCATTCCATTGTGTTACTTTTTCACTTCTAGTTTCCCTTTGGGATCTCTAAATATTATGATAACACCTTGTGCCCAAATCCACCTTCAGTCTTGGAGTGGGTGATTGAGATCAGATCTCAACTTTCACAACTTTCTGTTTTTGATCAAGCCCTTCATCAGTCTTAACATGTGAACAAAGTTGATTCTTCTCTTCTGTCGAACCACTGTTCTCCAATTTCCGTTTCTCAGTTTTCTGAGTGATCTGCTTTCCTAATGACCAAGTAGGAGTCAAGAGATTTTCTTGATCCTTAACCTTTGTCCACAGACCGACAACTTCTCCTTCAAGTTCTCCAATACGCTTTATTTGTTTTTTCCTATTGTTATTCAAGCTGTAGATCTCCCTTTTCTGTTCTTCATTTTTTATTTTATACTCACTAACTGATTCTGAGTCCTCTGGTGTTGATAACTTGAGTCTCTCAATTTCTTCCATCAACTCAGACTTCTCTTCTTCCTGCTGCGGCATATAGAGGTTGGCATCATGAAATACATTGTTGGATTTCTTTGTTTTGTCTCTCCAAACATCTATCTCTTCAAGATCATCATCTAACTCTGCTTGCATATCAACTCTTCCCTCAACTTCTTATTCTACTTCATCAGCTTCAGTTTCATTATTATTCTGAGAACTGTCGACAACTGCCACAATAGCATTTTCTCCTCTGTCTTTGGAGTTCTGTATCTCTTCAACCTTTTAAGCCTCAGACTCTTCTGAACTATCATATTCGTTTGAAAGAAGGTTCTTTTTCTTAAATAAATTTATCATCAATTGTTTCGTTCCGTTCCCATAGGATGAAGACTTCTTCTTGGGAATTTCGATTTCATTGACATCATCATCCTCTTGGAAATTTTTGGGACACCGTGCTGCAAGATGTCCAACCTTTCACACCGAAAACATGCAAGCGGAAGTTCCCATTTAAACATTACTTTTCATATTTGATGGTTTGAGGAGAGGAATGCCACCACTTCATCTGTCTCTTCTTCTTCCTTAGAGTCTTCAACGGTGAGATTCTTCATGGACTTTAATGCCACCTCTTTGGATTTCACCTTTTCCACAACATTGTTATCATCATTTCTCATTTCATTTGCAACAAGGGTGCTGTGTAGGTTCTCCAATGTCATCTCTTTCGGGTCTTTATCTTCCAAAACTGAAACTTTTAGATTGAACCGAGGTCGAAGTTTCTTCAAAATTTTCTTCACAATTTTAATTTCTTCAATAACTTCTCCAAGAACTCACATGTCATCCACTACAAGATTTACCCTATCAAAGAATGCATCAACAGTCTCATTTGGGTTCATTCTCAGATCCTCATACTTGTTCCACAACACATGATGCTTTTCCTCTCTGACCTTTTTATCTCCTTCATATATATTCAATAACATTTTCCACATGGAATGTGTTGTTTTGAAAGACACCACCTTTGTATATATAGGATTGGATAGGGCTCCACCTAATGCATTTATTTCTTTGGAATCAGCATCAAACTCCCTACGCTCAGCTTCTGATAAAGCACCACTATTAATATCTGATATTATGCCATGCATTTCTACTGTGAAAACATCCATTCCTAATGATCGGAAGTAGTGTTGCATATGATTCATTCATAGCTAGAAATTTTTCCCGTCGAATATCGGAATCCCTTTATGATTAGTGATCTCCATTTGAGAGAGAAACACCGATATTATACTTCCCTCTGATACCAATTGTTAGGTCCACTAGGCTAGATACCCTGAGAGGGGGGGGGGTGAATCAGGGTATAAAAGATTAAAACAACTGCCCCTTTTGATCTTTTTTTGCTGTTATAAAAAACCCCCTTCTATCTCTTTTCCGATGTAGAGTATGACCAAATTTTAAAGCATGCATTACACACAAAGCTTTTTACTTGGTTCACCCACACTAGGCTACATCCAAGGAGAATACAACGGCAGTGTGCCGATATACCAATTCCACTATAAGCTCACTGCTATTTACAAGTTCGAAGCAGACTCACTGTCCCTCCTAGTTTACAACCACTCATAATTTGAGAACTCACTGCTCTCTCAACTGAAGTGATCTCACTGGTTATTCAGAAGATCCACTCATAGTTTATAGACCTGTAAGTCTCTTTATTTTCATGAAAGAATGCATCCACAACTATTGATAGATGATCTTTTGAAGTCCAAATTTCATCCACTGATGAATAGCCCTTTTCCCTTGAACACTGGGCAATTCCTTTGGAAAAACCATCGTAAATCACCCTACGTCGCAATGCTCCCAATTTTGCGAAGCTCAAACAAGCCTTCGCAATGCTTCTGACTTTTCGTGAATCACTCTCGAGAAACACTATCGCGAAGCTCAAGTCATTGCAGAGCAACATCCCTCACGAAGCTCACTGAACCAACGCGGAGCGCACAACATTCTAGGAGCTACAATAGCTGCCGCTAAGCTCTTCTCTCGCGAATCACAAAGGCTACGTGAACTACCTTCATGAAATGAGAGCGAATGATCTTTTTAGAAAATTCTCTACTTCTCTCGAGGGTGTCGACCTCAATTTATAGGCGATTCCACCGACCCTCGACCCTTCCACGCGAAGTCAGTGCCACGTCATTTCATCTCGTGAAGCTCCGAAGTTTCCACCGGAATTCTGTCCAAATTGCAAAGCACCACAGCAATTTTCCGATCGCAGAGCGCGTCGTTCTTGCAGAGTGTTCCGTAATTTACTTCGCGCCACCTCCGCGAAGCTCCCTCGTGTTTCCTTTCAACGCTGCCATTCGTGAAGCTCGTCGTAACCACGAATCATTATCACCTCTATTCTTCTAGGAAACGATGCCACCTTGTACTGCTCATTTGTACCGCCTCCTGATCGTCCATTCCTTTTTCATCGTTCTTTGTCAACATGGATTGTCAACAAATTCTCTGGAACTCGACAATTCTCCATGAAAACCTACTTTTTCAACAAACACAATCAACCCCAAAAACATTGCAATGATACATTGAGGGATTTTTCCCAACACAATAGTAGTCTTTGCTTTGAAGATGTGGTGACACTATCTGATGGGTGAGCATTTTACGGTATATGCTGATCACTAGTGTATCAGGTATATCCTCTCTTAGAAGGAAAACAAAATGGGACAACGATGTTGTCTTGAGTTCCTCCAGGACTGTGACATCAAGATAGTCTATACTCCTGGGAAGGGGAAAGTTGTAGAAGATGAACTCAGTAAGAGATCTATTTTACAGTTGCTAGGTGAGTTGACAGATCGGCTGTCCATTTTACATATATCATTTGTGGATCGAGATGGAGTATTGTTTCTTCAGTCTATTATAGTCACTCCACCAAACCTTCAGTGAGTAAGGGAGGCGCAGTGTGGGGACACTGACAAAGAGACTCGACGTGCTCAGATATTCACAGGACATGCACATGAGGGATTTTTTGATGATGGGGAGCACGTCATCATTTTCAGAGGGCGTACCATGGTACTGGTGTTTCTTTGAGAGGATGTGTTGAGAGAGTTTCACACATCCTTTATAGAGGTACATCCAGGAGTGGTGAAGATGTAGGAGGACCTCCGACGACAGTAGTGGTGGTCAAAAATGAAGAAAATTGTATCAGAGTTTGTCTCTTGGTGCCTCACATGTTAGCAAATGAAGGCATAGCATCTGGTACCAACTGGCATAGTTCAGCCTTTAGAGGCCCCATAATGGATGTGGGATGGAATATCCATGGACTTTGTGATAGGACATCCACGTACATCCGGGGGTCACGATTCTATCTAGATGATCATTGACCAACTCACCCAGTCAGCCCACTTCTTACCGATAACAGAGCATGGATCAGTATAGAGCATGAGATGCCTCTATGTACATGATATTGTGAAGATTCATGGATTACCCTCGACGATTGTATCTGATCGTGATGTACGTTTCTATTCCTATCTATGGAAGGGGTTTCAGTAGGCTTTTGGGATGCATCTTCATTTGAGCACCAAAATCCATCCTCAGACGGATGGTCATACTAAGCAGACCATTCATACCCTCGAGGACATATTGCATGCTAGAGTCCTAGACTTTTTTCATATCTGGGAGGATCAATTTCCCCTGGTATATTTTTCATACAACAAAAGATATCACTCCCCCATTAGGATGAAACAATTTGTGGCTCTGTACGGCCGACCGTGCATATCACCATTTGTGCGGGACTGACCTAGGGGAGTTAGCAGTCCTGGGACCATAGATGGTATGGGATACCACAGAGAATGTTCAAATCATCCAGGAGTGGATGGAGACTGCACATATTAGTCAAAAATCTTATGCCGATAGATGATGGAGACCTCTGGAGTTCAAGGATGGTGACCACCTCTTTCCATGAGTCACACCTTGACGAGGTTTACGATGATTGGATCGGGGCGACACGTTATCTCTGTGGTTCATAGGACACCTGCAGTTCCTCAACAGATTTGGCGATGTGGAATATCACCAAGCACATCACCCTCAGTTGCACCAGGGTCATGAGGTTTTTCACGTATCCTATATGAGAAGATACGGGCATTAACGTACTCACGTCTTTGAATGGGGGGAGCGTGACATCGATGATAGGGTGACTTTTTAGGAGGTTCTAGGGGAGATTGAGGATCGACAGGAGAGAGTCCTTCGTGGGAAATCTATAACCTTGGCTTGTGTACATTGGCAGCATGGGAACCTTCAAGAGAGAAAATGGGATTGGGAGGCACAGATTCGTGATCTGTACCCCCACTTGTTCTCCTAGTTTTTGTGATGTGGCTTTCGGCGAACCGAATCCCAAAGGTGGGGAGAATGTAAAGACCTGTAAATTCAATGTATATTTTTTAATTATATAGAAATATTCGAGTCTGCAGTTTTTTGACATTACTAGATTTTGTGGCCTTGAGGGTTTAGAATGATTTTCTAATATTTCTTAAGTACTTTCAATAATCGTGTGAGTGGGTTTTTATCCTTTTGAACTGGTTATCAGAATTGAAATACGACGGCACCATTGATCTCACAATGCCGGTAGTTGCATAAGGAAACTGTCACCTCGACAGCAGTTGGTCATGGGTGGAAGATAGATTTTTCTACCCATCGCGGGAAGACAAAAAAAGTGGAAATAAAAATAAACTAACTTTATTTTTTTTAACTTTGTAAGTATTATGAATACTCGGTGGGGACTACCTGATCTCTTCAAACCCTTTTTTAATTTTGCCAAACCCCCAACATATAATGACTTCATTAAATGAAGTCATTAAACCAATCAATTTAGGGGGAGGCTCTTCATCCACTTGATTGGACTCTTGGTTTTTGCCGGAGAAGAAGCCTGGTGGAGGATCATACTGATGGTAACCACCCTATGAAGAAGAACTCTTCTCCATTGACAAAAATTTTTCCAATGAAGAACTCCTTAAAAGGATCCCCATTGAGGAATGTCTTCAACGATGATGAACTGATGTTCATCTTTCCCTCTCCACACCGACGTCAATAAATAATTTAGATATGGATTGTTGTTTTTTATATCCCATACCCAGTTCTTGTAGTTATTCTTTATTTAAGAACAACTATGTTGTTTTCTACCCTTCAAATGCGGAGGGTCCAGGCCAACAAATCATGGAACAACCCCTTCACAAAATTTATGGATTTTTGGTATTCTTCGGGGATTATTTTTGTGTTGAAGGAATGCAGACCGTGGTGGTATTTCATCAATGGTGATGTCCCTAGATGATTGCAGGAGTCTTCAGAATGAAAATCGGGCCACCAGTGTGTACCTAGTGACTCGAGGAACATCTCTAGAGACCATAGCTAGAGACATATGCTGGTATGACTCGAGAGTGGTGGCTGGAACTCTGACAGGCCGAAATGATGGTGGCGGCACGACCACGCCTCTGGTGGACGGTCGTGGCCCGTCAACCGCGATGGAGCAAGGACGGCGGCCGGCGCATGGCCAGCCACGTGAAGGGGGAAGTGGTGGGCGTCTATTCTGCCAAGCATGTAGGGGCCATGGCACAAGGCCGCAGTGGCAGGGGGGTTCGCTTCCAGCAGCTATAGGTGGCATGGCATTTGACTGCGCTGTGGAGGTGGGCCGGCCATCCGGCAAGCCGAGGAGCCGAGCAGGACCCTCGGGTCCTGTGTGCCACCCGCCGGCGCCACATGGCACCGATAGGTTGGCCACCCAACCCGAACGGCTGGGCCATTCATGGTACCCAAGGGAAGCCTCTCCCTTGGGTGGAGGCTAGGGCGGACCCCACCGTGGGGCCGCCCAGCTACGGGCCAGTCGTGGGCCTCCTGTGGGGCGCCCAGCGCGGGCCACCCAGCGGTCCGGCCAAACCAAGCGGGCTGGGTCAGATCCCATAGATCGGGTTAGACCTCGGGTCAGACCTAGATTGGGTTGGGTGACACGAACCTGGTTGGGTCATCCCAGGCCAGGTCGGACCGGGTCGGATCGGACCCGGACCGGCTTCGACCCCTTTCCGATCATTCATCCATAACTTGAGCTACGGGAATCCATTTGACAAACCGTCTGCGTGGACAGAAACCTTGGATCGACATGGTCCTTTTTTTATACCCCACTTGTGTTTTGCATAATCATGGGGTATGGCTGGGTTGGATCGTACACATATCTATCCAGGCCCTGGGGACTAAAAATGCCCATAACTTACAGACCAAGCATCTGTTTGACGCACCGTCTATTTCATTGATACCCCTATTATGTGGCGGTCCTTTGTGGATATTTGATCATGTATCATCAATGAAGATGTAGTATCGACTTGTGGATAGAGGAGAGGACCCTACCAAAATCATGTGAGCTTAGTAAGGGAACCATGTGGCTTGTTGTAACATGAGAAAGGGATCATACGTGGGTCTGTTCTTTGGGATCCTACATGTGTTTGTGTTACAGGATACCACTTCTATTTACTCTAGGAATCCATGTGGGACTACTCTAGTATCCTATGTGGGTCTTCTTTACTAGGATCATATGTGGGTCGGATGAATTATGATCCTACGTGGGTCTACCTCTCAACAGAGTAAGATGATTCAGTAGCTACATATAATCATCATTACTACCATAACTAAGTTATACATGGTGCGAGCAGAGTTAAAATCATGGTGGTGAAATCATTGTGGATCTTCTCTATGTGGTGTTACCTTCATAGTATTTCTTATTTTGTGGTCAGTTGTGATTTTGGCTCAGGAGATGGTGCTCTGTGTGATCTTGAAAACATAGATATATGTATGGTCATACACCTAAGTACGGATTTTTGTTACTTCGTACCTTGTGATTTTACTATTACATTTGAGTTTTATCATTTGTGGATTCTGGGAGACCTTCGGGGGTCTCGGGGTCTCTTTTGAGTATCTTCATACTCACCCATGCACAGGCTATGCCTGCACTTTTTTGTGTCCTGTGCAGACAACAAACAACATTGATCGAGGCTAAGGGTGATGGAAAAGAGGCTGCTCAGAGGTGGACATAGACGAGTTGTACCGTAGGGACAAATTGATCGAGATATATACCTACCCTTCAGTTTGGATTACCGGTGGAATATCTAGGAGTTGATTCCATTTTGGTTGTACATTTAATTTCAGTTGGGCGTCTATATTGGCCCTTAGTTTCTGCACAATTATTTCTATTGTAGTTACTTGTGGTTACTCATTGTTGTGTTTTCAGACTATGTGTGTTACAGGTTTAAAAGGAAATGCCTTCCTGATTATTGGGATATGCCTTTTGGTGCTAGTTTCCATCCCCTGGCCTATGGAAGGTGGGCATGTGGTAGCCACGAATGGGCCCTGAGGACGGGTCATGATAGACATTGGTTCCTCCTAGGTGTCATTTTCCCTGGTAGGATGTTTTGTTTTAAAAAAGGACACTCTTGTATGGATGAGTTATCATGGTATCTTGACCCGTAATATGGGAAAGAGTACTGGGGAATGCTTAGTTAAATAGGTCAGACATGCCTCATCCATGGTTTGCTGCATATGAGGTCTTGTGAACCACTCTTTCTATATGTGATTGGCGACTGAGTACATGGTCATCCATGTACATGGTTGGGTAGATGTTTTTATTTTTACATAGTCCTTACATGATCCATCTTGTACTCTGATTCATATGATGGGAAACCTATAAATAGTATCTAGAATTTTTTACTATCATATAATCTCAGGTGAGTATATGTTGACATGCGTGGTACCCTTCGAGTGTTAAATGTTAAAATGAGCCATTAGGTTCAGTTAAATCATTGATATTTGAGTTTTTGTGTATATTCTACAGTTATCTCTAGTGTAGTGTGACCTAATCATTATATATCCAAATTCGTACCGCTCCTTGGTAGGAAATTATGGGATACATTCATTTTGACATGCTGGTTGGTTTAATTTCAGCATTCTTGAAAAGTGATTTGATTTGGTGAACATGGTTCATGGAACGACACATGTGCTTTTATGTTAGTTCTAAAAAAGTGAATTTTAAAGAGGATTAACATTCTTATCAACATTTTGGACACTCATAGGTGGGAGTGTCACATCGGTTCTATTTAAATGTGTCCTTCTAGGTATAAGGATCACAATCATGGACCATTCATAAATGGTCGATTCTACTTGAATGCCTTGGAAGATTTTGAGTCATGTATCATGTTAAATAATTATAGGAGGAATTATTTTATTTGATTGGTTTTGTGTGAAACCATTTTAAGGCATTAAAGAACAGGTATGGAACTCATTGATTAAGCATATTATATAATTTAAATTCATTGGGACAAATGCATTATAGCCAGTTAAAGGATGATTCATCAGAAATTGAAGTTGAGTTACTTTAAAGAGGTCATATAGTATTGGTTCAGTTAATCTTTTCTGTAAATCCTTGAGATAATATTATTGTGATTTTCCTTAAGAGAGTATCATGTCCCCTATCTTCACATCATCCTAGATGCACTAAGAGAGTGTTGGTTATACTCCATTCCATAATCGATAGCCATTACAGTAGTTCATGATCTTTTATGAGTTTGGTGTTGATGTTTGGTTATCAATGAGGCTTTTTAAATCCAAAGTTATATTTTGGTTTCCATGTAAGAACAACTTTAATCGACTCTAGATGCATATGACTTTCAATGACATGAAAACCATGCATATGCCACTCTATGTTTAGTTACTGTTCTTATGTGTAATTTTGGTTCTCTTCCGAAGTCTCACTTTTAATGGGGATTATGGATGACTTTGGTGAGTTCTATGGACTCTATGTTGATGATTCATTGGTAATATCAATCTATAGTAGGGCCTATATGTGATTCTTTAAAAGGGTAATGATCTCAGTGGTATAGATCTGGATTACACTTTTTCTCATGCTTTGGCATGATCTTCACAAATGATTAGGGGATGGTTTGACATAGGTGGGTCACTAAGGGAAGTGTATTAGATTCAGTGAACTGGTGCATTGTTGACATGTGGTGGCTTGGGAGAAGGCGTTGTGTTTTTTGTTACAATATACTGGCCTCCTCAGTAGAATGTTTCTGAGATAAGTTATCATGTGATGGTTTTAATCTTGATTCTTCTTATTCCTTGTGTATTTTTTGTGTGAGTTTATTTGAGCACTCTTTCAATCCATGGAGGGTTTAATATGAAATTTATAGAAACTTTCATAGGAAGTTTTCATGACCGGTTTTGATTATGCTGATCAGGGTTTGACCTTTCTTTGATTAAAGGTCGTTTACAAGACCTCAATTGTGATCGAGTTCACCCAGTTAATGGAAAAACTCTAGCTGTGTAACTAGAATTCTTAGGGGAGTTCTTTGCAGCGATTTATTCTAACATTGGAGGTTACATGGTAACAATATTGTGTGAGTTTTTCTTGATATACTGACAAAGGTTGTACTTTTCCTACCGATAAGGGAAACCATTAGTGTAAATGATCAGGAGAGGTTATACATTTGTGACATTGTACGAATGTTTGGGACCCCATAATCTATCATTATAGATTTGGAATTTCAGATTATTTCTTCTTTATAGAATACACTACAATGGGAGCTAGGTATAGAGATGCTTCTAAGCACAACATACCACCCCCAGATAGATGGACAGTCAGGGCGCACAATTCTAGTGATGGAGGAAATGCTACGGGCATGCGTCATAGTTTTTAGAGGTTCATGGGAGAGACACATAACCCTTTTTTAGTTCTCCTATTGAAATATATTTTAGGATACTATTCGCATGGTTCCATATGAGGCTTTATACATTATACAATTCCAATAACCACTTTATTGGCTGGAAGCTAGAGAGAATGCTGTGATTGGACCTCGTCTTGTCCAGGAGACCACTGAATAGGTTCAGTTGATTTAAAAGCAGATGGATCCTTCACAGTCTCAAAATAAATTGTACATTGATCTCCCGAGATGACCATTGATATTTGAGGTTGGGGATCGAGTTTTCTTTTGTGTTGATCTGAGGTTGGGACACAAGAGGGTGCGAAGATAGGGTATTCTTTCATCGATATGCATTGGGCTATTCTGGGTTCCAGATATAGTCAGGCTGGTTGCCTATTGGTTTTAGTTACCCAAGATATATAGAGAGTTTCATGACATCTTCCTATGTTTCTCAGTTATAGTAGTAATTTTAAAAAATGTCTCCAACTCTTTAGAATTGATAGGTTGAGATATATGTAGATGTGTCCTTCATGGATCTTCCTATATGAATTATAGATCGTAGAAAGATGGTTCCCTATGGACAGTCTATTCGTTAATACAATTTCTATGGAATCAAAACAAAGTATAAGACGATACATGGGAGAAGGAGGGTAAGGTATGATCACAATGTCTGATGTAGTTCTTATATGTCTTTCACCACAATTAGATGGGAAATTCTTGGACGAATTTCATTAAGGAAGACGTTTTTGATAACTGAGTTCTTCTTTGAGTTATGGATCTTTTAATTTCAGTTACTGTTTATGGAAAATGAAGAAAAATAGGTTAATGGATGATTCATTCCTACTACATAATGTGACTAGGGGTTACACGTCATGTAAGACTAGTCAACAGTACACTTAATGACATGTAAATGTAGTCGATGAAAGGGTGGATAAATGGAATATACATGGAATGTATACTCAATGTAAATAACATGAAATTTAAATTTTTTAAATGCAGAATATAATTTTTTATTCATTTTTGGATAGAAGTGTCACTAGGTTCTCTCAAACAGCAGCTCCAGAGATCATTTTGGCTCCCAAAACTTTCATCCGAATAATGATTCAATCACTTCTAGATGTTTTGGAACCCAATCGGTAAACACTCAATTTCACGTGATATTTTTTTGTGATTTAATTTCATGACCTTGTTATCAATGTTTTATAGTTTGTGATCACATTGTAGTACTACCCTATATAGGTTGAATTAGAGTCTGTCACTGGATTAGTAGAGATGTATGACTACAAGGTAGGTGGACATTAATATTTCACTAAATTTCAAGTTTATTATATTTGTCGGAGTGCCTCACACCCGATTTTGGGGTGTCTCCATGAATGAATATTTTCAATTTCTATTTCGTACTGTTTTTAGGTCATTTTATAAGTGATTAAATACATGTTATATATGTTTTAATTGAATTAGGGAAACCCTAGGTGTTTGTTTTCCCTCGGATGACTGTTTGTGAGAGTTTGTCCTAGGATTCATATGGTCATGCATTTGATTTCACTACCATTGGTTGCTTGAAATGAAATTGGTTATATAAATGCTTTTCCCACATGATATATTTTATGGTTATGTCTTGTGATATTTAAAATTTCAAAATAGGCATGGTATGAATTGTTCTCATTTGAGTTGTTATTGATTAAACCATGTAATTGTGTAAGTTACATGTGTTTCTTGTTAGATGAATTTCCCACATCTATTTAATATTATTAAATCCGTTAATAGTTTAGTTTTAATGTCTTCATTGTTGTGTGTTTTTACCATGTGATTAATAGGAAGTAAATTCCTTATGAGGTTGGCCTGGTTGTTATGGTAATGTTTTGAGCGATCCATGGAAGTAACGGTTGGGTTCCTTAAGGCTTTAATTATTTTTCGAGTGAAACAAAGTTATTTGAGGGATGCCATAGATGAAATCAATTGGATTTGTTTAGATGTAACTAGTGATACCTAGGGTTTTCTTATAGGACTTATAGTAATAGTATTATTTATTTGGAATTATTCCACAACCAGAGTAATATCAAGATTACAAATATGTTCACAGGGATGAGTTTGTATAATGTTGATAGGTTTGTACATAGAGTGATACCGAGATTCCAGGGAGGTTCACTGGAATGGGAGTGTGGGTTGCATATAGAATTTTACCTAGAGTGATCCTTTTTTTTTCAACATAGGGTTGTCAGTGATGAGAATGTGTTATAAATTGAATATTAAAATGAAATGAATTATGAATCGTCTTCCAAGACAATGCATAATCTGGGTTTTGGTCTTCACATTATTTTTTATATTTCCTTATAAGATATATGTTTTTATCTCTTTTTCATGGGAGTTTCTAGGATTAGGTAGGATCCCAAGACATAAAAAATTAAATATAATTCAACTAATTAATAAACATGAAACGAATTTTAATGAATACTAGTTCTTGTAAGACTATTTACTTTTTATTACTTCCTAGATTACTACATTCATTATTGTACAATGATTTTTATCTATACTCCCTGACAGACTCGAATAGATCTTGGGTACATGCCTACTGGGTTATAGTCTGACACCCAGTTTGGTTCATTTTTTTGTCCCAATTAGATTATATTGATTCATGTTTCGATAAGGGTAAGAACCATTTTAGAGGTACTTTATTTACTATTAGGAGAAGGAGAGCATGGGACCATGTTGAGGCTTGTGGTTCTTATATGTTTATTTTGTTTCCATTGTTTTTCTATTGGTATGTTTATATTTTATTACAATATGGTAAAAAGTTTTGGTTATTATCCTGGAATATGTTATATGATGCATCATATTGGTAAGCTATGATTTCTGGTGATTTATATTATCAGTCATTGGATGTTTACTTTTGTTGTATCGTATTACTACATCCACTATTGATTTATTTTTCTATGTCATACTATGCCAATGAGGGTATAGTTTCCCCACTATAACACTTCAGCCCTCACTGGTATGCGGTAGCCTCTGGAATTTGGGGAAATGATGTTGAGGCCGTGTGGCCAAGAGGATACGGTTAACCGTAATGCGACATCTGGATTCAGGACGTTACATGATACAATTAGGCATATAAATGAATTCTTAAGAATATTGTACAACTATGACATAATATCTTTCATCTTAGATAGTGCCATGTGGTAAGAGGGAATATAAATCTGTAGAGTACAAGGAATTAAGTGAATGGAAAATCAACTTACCCTCCCAGGGGAAAAAAATAGGAATTAGATGGACAAATGTATGGAAACCTGATAAAAACAAGAGGCATATCACTGCTCAAAGATTCTTACACTAGATTAAGAGAAAACATTAATATTATATTCCGATAATCCTAATAAAAAGTCATGGCTCTGCTTGAGATTGGGTCCCAATATCATTGAAAGGCATGAGACATACCACTAAGTGAATTTTGGTAGACCTGTCAAAGATTACAATAAATACATGCCATATTGGAAATAAGACAACCCATCCAAAATGGGGAATTAAAGGGTATAATATCGAGAACCAACAAACGTCATTATAGCTCGACATCTAATAGAGTGATGATATAGGCAGGAAAATAGTGACCCCACTATGTCTTTGTACCAAGTAGTGTAGTAATACATATTGCCCAATATAAAAAAATCCCTTGGAAGAGTAAAAAAATTATCAACACAAGATGTAATAAACGAATGATATTCATTAATATCAAATAGAGTAGTCACTAATGAAGAAACTATAGTATTGGTACATCTCATAGTCACTGGACCCATTTATGTTTCACCTGGTGACACATCTAATGCGTGAAGTATATTCATTCTGGATTCATGTGGTTATAACCCATCTCTATGTTACATATTTTATTTCATCGAATTTTTAAGAAGATCTAATGAACCTATTCCACTATGCGGAGTAGTAAAGTTTTTGAAGGATCCTAGTAAGTGGCATGAACTTCATTAAGAGATACCTTTTTTGAGCACTTTAGTGCCAATCCCTGTGGAATGTCCTAGTTTTACACCATGATAAAAAATAAAAGGACATCATCCTAACACATTATGAGAACCAAAATGACTCTTCCATTGTGAATAACTTTTACAACCATCCAAAATTTGTTTTCCCTTGAATGGACTAATAATACCACAAGGAGAAAAATGAACTCCATGATAACCCTGAATTTCTGTCCAGGTCTATCTAGACCATTATTTCTATATAAAATCAATTATCATAAATGGGAATATTTAGCAAGAAGACCAAAAAACATATATATGATAAAAGTCTTAAATCGATGTGTTGATCATTAATTGTTTAATTAGAAATAATCTCTGGGGAAAACTGCACCATCTTAGTAAAGAGAATTGATTACCCAGTCGTGGTTCTATAGGCATTCTCAAGTTTGAGAAACACCACATCATTATCCCACACCATTTATTATCTATAGAACTGATTGGTGAATGTATCCAAGAACTATTTATATTCTAAGACACCATGATTATTTGTCCTATATATAATGTCCCACCATCTATTAATCAGTTCATCCACCAGGATTGTGGAAGACTTCAACATGATCATGTATATTATCTCTAAGAACTCAATAGACATTCTATCATGCCCATCCATTTCAGTACTTGTGGAGGATCAACTGATCTCTTTAGAACTGGTGGCATATGGTGAAGGAATTTTGAGAATGATTTTTTAGAACATATAACCGAGAATCAATAGCTAGAAAGTGATTGAGAACTGGAGGTGGTTCCTGACCGAGAGTGTGGAAAGTCCACACAGTCTTCTCAACAAGATTTCCCTCCATTAGAGGATTATCTCACCACAATCCATCAACATATTCCACCTAGATCTAATTTTCACATCTTCTTAGAGGCATGATGCTACAAAACATCAGTATATAACAATGAAGACATTAGATTAATATTCAAATAGATTAAAATTTGGAATTATTCTCAATATATGGAACAACCATATATGGATTCTACTCTATCCATATCAGAATAGGAAATGAAATATAACTAAGAAATATGTTGCCCTACCCTAACCACCCCTAGTGACTTATGGTTCATTACAGTGAGATCTGGCCAGACACTCAATCAAAACTACCTCATATGTCCCTACAATATATTGAAAATGAATGTTATCTTCAAGAAAAAATCTCAATAGCCTCCTCCAATATAACTTCGTCAAGAACCATCCTAGGTAACCTAGTAACACAATAACTGAGCCATTGATGAAATAGACCCTAGTTTTTTCCTGATACCAAGATATAGGAAACTAGAACCCAGGACCATAAAATATTCATGTGGGAATGAATCTCCCACAAAAAATGAGGACGAAAAAAACCAGGTAGTATTCATAAATAATCTATACTATGAGTAACAAACTAGAAGTTAAATGGCATTAAAACCCAATAAACGAAAACCCATGTTCCAAAATATAGGAAAGCATCCCATGTCCCTAAGGACACAACTCACTATATCCAAAGATCAATATCTAGATCCACCTCCATGTTATCCTTTCCCTTTAGTTGATCCAGTAATAAGAAAATCTATAAAATCAAGAAGGTATAAGAAGGGTTTGAGTTAAAATCTCAATAGGGTCTCACCAATAATTTCATAATTGTTTTGAATAAAAGATTTAACAAAGGAATTCATTAAATTTTAAAATATTTTTTTTTAATTTTTAAATAATATTTAAAAAATCATGATATAATGATCAAACGATGGAATATAATTTTAAAATGTACTTACAAATGATGAAATATTTCTACCTAAATTTTATAAATAAAATAGTTACATAAATCATTTTTGGTAAATTAAAAAGAAATGAAAGTATGTTTTACAACATTAATATACATTAATATATCTAATATAAAAAAAGTGAAGAACATGTACATATTTTAACTATGAATGATTGTGTTTCCATATATTTTACTATTCAAACTCTGGGTGAACTCAAGAATATGTATATGCACACACCCCATAACACTGGACAAATCCAACATGTCATCATTCCTTTTGGGATGTGACCCAATGTCTGTATGTTTTATAATGTTACTATAGCATTGAGTGTGCCCAAATAAGTCACTAAATACCAAATTCTTCCTTGCACTTTTACATAATCAATTATGAGAAATTAATTGTAATACTGTTTAAAACACAATAAATCCCCATTCTCCAATTTCAAAATTCAAATATTCCATTTAAAAACAAAATGGATCATAGTCAAAAAATTCATCTCTCAAAAGATAAAACCACTGGGGTTCTATAAAAACTTCTTAATCAATGTTCACATGTTTGAAATACATTCCAAAAAAATCCATAAATTTCACAATTAATTTTCAAAATTAAATTAAAAAATATAATTGAGAACATTTTCATCAAATATATAATTTAAATACAACAATTTTAATCAACCAATATCTGTAAAAACATTCCAATACATTGGATGTGAGGGTTTTCCAAATGTTTATGCCCAAACTATTTTAAATCTCCCAATTCAATTAAATTTTAATTTTATCAAATCATTTTAAAGAAAATATATTGAGATTAATTTTTAATTAATCAGTTGAAATAAGTCGTGGAATGAAAGGATAATAAATTTTTATAATCAGGATAGAATCACCTAAGTTTTTCCAAAAATAAAAAACTTTCAATGACACACACCAATGAGAACAAAGGTGTATAAGACCTTGAAACTCAAACTAAAAATGAATTACAAAATAACAAAACATAGATCATTAAACATTAGGATGGTCCAAGAAATCTCAGTGGAGGAGAAAGAGATAAAGATTAAAAATGAAGGATAATTCATAGGAATCACTCCACATATGAAATGATTATCCAACATCAAAATAAATGATCTGGATGGGTTAGAGATGTTCATGGTCACATGGGGAAGGCTTTGGGTCGAGGGACTTTTAATTGGATAGAATAAATTAAATGATATAACCGACACTTCCCATTTCAAAAAACACACAAATTTGGAATTTCAAAATATGTAATAACCATTCCTAATATGATATATTTACTATATAAACAATTGAAAAACTCGTCACCTCAAATTAAAAAAAAAACTACATACCTCATGACTTGTAAAGGAATTTCATGATGTGTAACCTTCACAAGATGAATCCATTCGTGACTTGCATCTAGAAATTATTACACATCATATAACCTAGTGACATACAATGTAATCCTCCGGAATCCTCTAGGAAAAGTCGGGAAAATCTGAGAGTCCAACAAATCTTTGACATCACCATTATATATATCATTCGAATTCATTCTCAACCATACCCAATCAAAGAAACAAAAATTCCACAATAAGGTAAAAGGCTTACTTTGTTGATTGGTAACATGATATTACATATTTTAAA
Source organism: Viscum album (assembly GCA_963277665.1). NCBI lineage: Eukaryota > Viridiplantae > Streptophyta > Magnoliopsida > Santalales > Viscaceae > Viscum > Viscum album. Next base: position 1,840,341,111 of record OY728161.1, read on the forward strand.
TCAAATATGTTTTATATTCATTAAATTTATTTAATGGATTTAAGATAAATAACATCCCATTTTTTCATAATAAAATTTATTCTTATAAATATAGTTTTATATCCATTTAATAGAGAAAATATTTAAAATTAATCTTTTGGAACATGTATAGACTTGATATATCAAAATATACATTATCTATGAAATAGATACAATAATATTTGTTAAATATAAGTTTTTGGTATTTTTAAATATGGTTTCATTTTTTAATGAATAGTTAATAATATATAGTTTTTCTTAGAACTACTTTTTCATATACATTATTTATTGGGATAAATTATATTTTAAATTTATTTTAAGTTTTAGTAAAATAATATTTCTATAAATTAATAAAATATAGTTTGTTGAAAAAAATTTTAAATTTAATAAAATTTTAAAAACATAGAAAACTGTGAAATATTTTTACTTTAAAAAAATGCATTATAGACCAGACTATGAGATTAATTTTAAAATAATTTAGAAAACATATTGGATTAGAATTTGGAAAATTGGATTCAATATTTGGAATTAAAATAGTTTATAATTTCAAATAATTTTATAATTTGTTTGACTAAAAATATTAATAATGGTAATTACAAACATTTTCATCGATTAAGGTAAAATTTATTTTAATAAGTGAATAAAACAAATATTTATAACGCAAAACAACCTACACAATTGTACAACACCAATTGGTTTTCCATTATTGATCTAACATACATCCATTATTATGTTTGGATGGTTTTTTATGAGTTTTTTTTTTGAAAAAATAGAAGGTCACATGTAGCATTGTTTCATAAATACCCGGATATTACATTCCATTCCCTATAAAAGACCACCACCTCTCCCTCTTCTTCACAACTCTCAAACACATTTGGTTCTTAAAATATCTAACCAATCCACATACCAACATCCCCCTATCATCTGAAGAGCCTCCCCTTGGTCATAATGCAATCCCAGGATGTCATTCATCAGAATCCAAAAAGAGTTACCTAGTTTATTAATGACGCCTTCTCTCAATATATTTTCATTTATTTTCTTTATCTACCCATACACTCTCTTTATTACATTATTATATAACACTATATATAACCAAAATAGACTAAGATGTTGTTTATTTATGTTTTATCCTTTATTTACACACTCCTCCACCTTATGGGTAATGAACATTGGTTTTTGTGTGCGGCCATCAATATCATCATTTTTCGTGATTTTTTATGTTTCTACTTCCTTTGATGATTTTTTTGAATTCATATATCATTAAATGTCATTAATATTATTATCCAATATTTATTTTTGATTTATTCATATATTTTTACCCTTTGTTCCACAATTTTTTGAATTATATTGTTATGAAATAGTTTTTAAGAAATGACACATTTACCCTATCATCGGTCTGCTATTTGTGTTATATTGAAACCATGTTTTATAAAAATGTTTTACCTGAATATTCTAATAATATTATATAATAATTAAAATGAAAATTTCCCTTTTTTGGTTACCAATTTTTTTAATTTAATCTTATTTTCTATTTATAAATGATTTATTTTTCAATCCTTTTTACCAAGAAGAAATGATGTTATTTTTACCTCATATGACATGTAAGGATTTATCTTCCATCAATCTATTGAAAAATAATATTCAATATTAAAAGTTAATTTTTTTTCCAAAAATAATTTCAGATATATTTTCAAATATATGGGTTTCAAATTATTTTCAATATTATCTTATATCTTCTCATCAAAAAATTATTTCAAAATGTTTTCAAGCCTTCTTTCTATGATTTTAATTTATTTTAAAACAAAATGGATCTCAAAATGATTTAGTTTTTAAATAAATTTTTTAAAGAGGATAGTATATTTTCGACATGAAACGTATTTAAAATATATTTATGAGTTATTTTCCTTATAAGATGACAATTTTTTATATTACTCATACCCTTTTATGAAATAATCTAATAGTTCAATTCATATTATTTTTAAATGGTTTAAGATTTGATCTAATGTTTCTTAAGAAACACGTTTACATTTCATGAGTCCTATGATTTTAATACCCTCTCTTTTTCACAGTTTTTGATTATGAGACCTACTACTTTTCTATAAGAAATAATATGATTAACTATTCATGATCCCTATCTCATTTATTTTTTTATGATATGATTTTAGTTTATAATCTTGTGGGACTCATATGTATGACATTATTATGTATGGGTGTGGATATATATCACCCTCCTTTTAATTGTGTAATAATGGAAGATTCATGATTATACATAGTATGTGAAAACCTAATTTCATGCTCACAGTGTTACGTGTGAACTTGATTATATCATAACAATGTTATGCCTGGAGATCATTGAATTTCCAAAAAAATTTGTGTGAACCTGATTATGTGATAACAATGTTATGAGAAAACCTTATTACATGTTATTAGTGTCATGCATTGACTTAGTTTCTTATCCATAAGTTTATGCGTTAACTGGAATGCATGTTCATGATGTTATGTGAGAAGCTAATTACATGTTCACAATATTATGCATTGACCTAGTTTCATTACCATAAGATTATGGGTAAACATTATTACACTTTCACAAGGTTATAAATGGACCCAGTTTCATGTTAATAAGTAGATGTGGGTGCATGATTTTAGATCTATTTCTTAATGAGTTAACCTATTTGTACATAAACGTGTTTGCAACATTATAAACCAATGTTAATTCCAAAAAATCCTTGTATTATTCCAATGTTATGATTTAATGAATTATTATATTCATTCTCTTATTATCCATGTCTTATGAAGTCCCAACCATCATTATGATCATCGATTAGTTGTGTATGATATTCAATTGTTTTTATCATGTTACCTACCATTTTTTCATATTATTCATATACATTTCAAGTTTTACCCTTATTGAGCATCCAATATCAGCCATTTATTATGATTACTTTCCCTAGGTTTGGAATAACCGTTTTATAATGAATTAGTAATAGTGGAGATTATTGTGGGAGTTTTTGAAGATCTTTCAACATGATAGATGATTTTTCTTCCATGTTTCCAAATACACTAAACAATTATAGTTCTCATGCATGTATTTTTGTAATTTATATAATATTAATCTAAAATGATTTAATATCCATAAATTATATGCATGAGTTTCTATACTTTGCTGGAGCAAAAAGGTTTAGCCAACCATTAGAAACTAGTATAAGAAAACATTAGTGAGATCCCTATGTATATTCATAAGGACATGTATACGGATTTCTCTAAGGATAAGTATAACTATTATTTATCATTTTGAAAATTTTCAAATTTTTTTTGTAAAGGATTGATCGACTGGGTTCCCAGAAAAACATCCATTTATATATATTATAACTAGACATATCTCTAGAATAGAAGTACCTAGGGTTAACAACTCTGAAAATTTATTTTGGGCATGACGCATGGTAATATGATATATGAAAATGGGCTTTACTACACAAATGATTTGACACTCCTCAGGGATATTATTTGGAAAATAAAAAATTATTCATTTACCTTTATTGATGATTTAAATTGATGATGAATATGAATATACTAGGATAAACTTATGATTTTATAGATTTAATATGTGGGATCTATGATTTAAGAACCCTATAATTCTTTTAATAATTATATGGTATCCCATAATGTTAAATGTTTATCAAAATATGCTTTATCGTTTTAGAAAATGGAGGTAACTCAAAGGAACATGGTTCACAAATAATGTTTCAAATATTGAATGGATGGGAATTATGAGAATCGATTTCCCAAGTGGAAATCTAATAAAGTGAATTAGGAAGGTGGTATGAGTAATGATTATACATCTAAATATACTAAGACCTAAAATGAAATGTTAATATTATATGATGTTCCTCTAGTGTAGTTTACATTACACATAGTAAGCATGATTATATTGAGGTTTAAGAATCCTCAAGACAAGATTAATATTTTGTACTGTTCGAAAGTGGTATTAAGGAATTATTATGTGAGGACAATGTAATGGTTTTGAATATTGTTTGAGTAATGGAGTATTTATATTTTGGAATTCAATGATTATCTTATATGAACTGTGGAATATATGATTACTTTCAGTATAAGTAGTCATTAATGATTGAAAATGACATGTGAAACAGTGGGGAAGAAAAAGAAATATCATTTCCAGGAATGATGTTATTTTTATTATGTTACGGTAACCATTACATAATGAATTTCATTGAGATAATTATATTTTGATAATGATATACATGATATTAATAATTAAATTGGATGGTACTGATTTCATTGGAACTAATTATTTACTTTTTGTCACGTATTTCATTATATCATGGATGAAGATTACAACTACTTTGATTTATGGAATATACACAGGAATTTATGGAATAAGGATTAATGAATGTTTTACAAAAGTAATTATGGTAATTAACGTTTTCACTATGTTCTAAGAGAATTTACCATGAGGATTTTCACATGTTTTAAATATAAAAATTGAGATAAACTTTGGGATATATAATATTGTTAATGTTATGACGATTTCAAGACTATATATTAAAATGTTTTGGATTACCATCATTCCGAATAGTTATAAGGTTAACCATTAATAAAAATATTATGTTATACATAATAGAATGTATGTAAGCACTAATTTGTTATTTAAGACCATTGATAAAAGTATATATAGTTATTAAACATATTTCTTGTATTTTAATCTTATTTATTGTGAAAATTATATGCATGTGGTTTTTAAAAGGACATCATGTATATTGGGTGACAACCAATTACTTCCAACAACACCATGTGTCTTGAACAGATAAACGATGGAAATAAGGTTTTAATGTATCTCAATGGCCTTTGTGATGCCTAGGTTAATGTGTAATTAATATTTTTGAATAATTATAAAATATGAACTAGTAGAGTTTCTTTTAATGTCAAATGGTTTGTGTTATATTCATATTGATTTTGATGAATTTTTAGAGGAAAATAGTTATAGTTTTCATTCATTTATGGGCCTTAGGTTCTGATATTCTTGTATTTTAGGACATTAAGAATCAAAGATAATTTCTAGATGACCATTACACATAGTAACGTATAAAATAGAAATATATAAAATAAAAACCAAAGAATGAAATTTTGTATATATAAATATGTCAAATAAGTATATTTCTTTATATTATTGGTCAATAAAATAATTACAAAACATTTCTATAATGATGAAAATAACAAAAAATCCTAATAAATTACTTTTTTTTTGAATCAAAGGTCTTTTAAATCCACACATATTAATGATTTTGTGGCTATAAAATTTTATTTGATCATTAATTTTTTTTCTGATTTATGGACTCAGTAACTCCCAATAGATATTTCTTTATTTATCTATGTCCAATCATCACACCAAACCTATGTTCTCCTAATATAAAACAATGTTTTATGTTAAATTGGGTAACAATTATTATTCCAACATTCCCTTTTTAAAGGGAATTTTTAGTATCCATTTCTATGCTGTGGGTTTATATGAATGAAACAATCAAGAAATACAAAATCGGTAACCTATGTGAACATTGAGAAAAAAAATCATGTTACTATGGGTAGATTATAACACCCAAACATTTTTTGAATTATTATTTTGGAATTATTTTATCATTTTTGATATTTTTCAATTAAAAAAATTTTGAAAATATCTTATTTAATATAAATGAACTATGATTTTCATTACATTAAAACAACAACATGTTAATTATACACATCATGATATATACACATTATCTTTTTCTACCCAAAACACTGAGGTTAGATATTTCTACACAGAACAATGAATTTCATTGTTTTCTTTCGTAACATGAAGGAACGATATTTACCGAACAATAATATAATAATAAATTATTATTATTCGATATACTAAGTTATAACTTTGACATTAAATTAACTTTTACAAGTATTATTAACTTATTTTTAAAAACACACAATATACAAAATATAATAAGAATTCATAGGTTTCCAATTAACTAAAAAATTAATATGAAATCTGATTGAGTACACAAGGTAATATTATTATTTTATTTAAAAAAAGTTATTTTATCTATTAAATTAAATTAATTATAATTATAGAGTAATATTAATGTAATATATATTTTATATATTCAATCACGTATTTTTCATTTTCATTCAATAGATTTTATCGACATAAGATAATGAAAAAACCCACTTTTATGATTAAGTAATATATATTTATAGATTCATTTTTAGATCCTTTTAATGGTGAAACCATTTTAAATCTCTTTATTAAGAACATTAGAAACATAATATATAAAAATAACCAATAAATTTGAAAAAATACATAAATATTATGTTAGGATACTTTTTTGGTATATTTCTAGTATAATTTAATTTTTTTATGAATATTTAAATATACTAAATTTTTGTTTAGTAATACATTTTCATATAATTTGTTTATTAATATATATTATATATTAAATTAGATTCAATTTATGATTACAAAATATTTTAAAAAATTAATACAATTTATTTCATTGATATCAAATTTCACATTGATATTGGATATAAAAACATTGAAAACTTTTGAATCATTTTCATTAAATACCCACATTGTTCACTTGAATACATGTTTAATTTTAATTTAATTCCGGCCACAACTATGATTAATGTTTGGAAATACGGATTTTAGGGTTTTAATTATAATAATTTTTATTTTATAATATGTAAAAATTTGTTTTAGAATAATAAGTTTAGTGAATTTATTTAAAATTAATTACCTCGATTAAGGTAAACATAATATTAATAAGGTAAGAAAGAATCAATTTTGGAAACACAACACATATAAACACTACTAAAACCCAATGCTTAGACATTATTCAGCCATGAACATGCTATTATTGTGTTTGGTTGGTTTGTTATTAGTTTTTTGGTGAATACATCGGTACACCTAACTGAGTGAGAAAGTGTTTCCATAAAAGTTTTGATAAAATTAAATATTATCCAAGGTCATTATGGTTACATATATTTAAAATGACCAAATAAATAAGGAAGGTAACACTAATCACAGTGTGTAACCACATTATAGGGAAAATTACTCATATGTTTTTTTAATAATTATGACTTCTATTTAGTATTTGACACAGTGGTAATAATTGTTTTTATTCACAGTTTTTATATATTTAAATATTTTATGGTTTTTTTTAAAGAGTGTGTGAATTTAAAATTCATATCCCCATGTAGTGTTAAACTGTGTATGTATAAATGAACTTTTTAGTGAACCAATTTGTGATCCAAGCCATCTAAATTCTCAAAATTCATTGTTTTCACATGAAGGTTCCTCTATGCTAGAGACATGTATACTTTTATTATAGATACATAGATATAGTTTCTTATAAACTAATCAATCAATACATTTAAAGAAACATACGAAATTGTATTACATGTTGAATCATAATTAAACCTCTCCTCAATGAAATACCTTTAAATATCATTAAAAATATCCCTTAGGATCACACTATTCATTTCACATAATTGTTTCCAATGGATAATTAATCCATTCCTCTGATTCGGACTATAGAGACACTAAAATTTCATAAGTGAATATTTAATATATGTAGTTGAATATTCATTACATTAAAAAAATAAACACATGGTAACCATAATATTTTAGTGTCTTCAAAGACAAAGAACATAATATTTTTAATTCATAAAATATCATCAGTGTATCGCATAAATATATTTCCCCTTTAGTAACCCTATATAAAACCTTTCTTCATAATTAAGGGAAAGGATATATAAAAAATTGTGAGATTATATTTTTTGTAATGGTAAAAATGTCTGATATGTGAGCATAAAATGAGATTCATGGTATGATAACATGAGCATAACATTTGAATATTGGACCCTACATATGAAATATCAAAATAATGAGTCACGAAATTGATATTTATATTTCATAATACATAAAATATAGGGGAATAAACTTTTCTGAACAATGAGAGAATAACTTTAGAATATAACATAAAATTGAGGTATAAACATATGAATATAAAATCTTATATTTAGGATACCCAATAATTAATTCATATCAATTATATTCTTATGAACCATCCATGTTCATAAAATATTCTTTGGGTGAACTCTCATATACCCTCTTGTTTTGTGATTGATAAACCTATAGAATACCCATTGTTTTGGTAATAAGATAACTTATAATGTACCCTCTTATTTGTGTCTTTGCATAACAAGATTTGTAAACAGTGTGATCAAAAAAATTAACTAGTACCCAATTAATTTGATCAGGATACAGGTCCCACCTATGACATGATGAAAATAATATATTCTTGTTTTAAAAGAACAAAACATATTCATTATATCAGTACCTATGAAAATAAATAGGTTTTATAATCAGTTTTTCATTTCCTCTAATCAGAACCAATTGAAAATGAGGTAATTTTAAAAATCTATTTATCATTGTATAATCAATGTAATGTAAATAGGTTTCATAAAAATAAATTCATCATAAACATAAACCATCCTATGAAAGAGTAATAATGGTATCCTTGTTTCATATACCACGTAAAGAAAATTTGACATTATAGGATGTCACATGTGATTGAAAATTATTTAATTGACAATCCATATATTAAAATTATTAGTGAAAATATATTTCTTAAAACATAAAACAGTCTTAAATTTTTCTTATTATAATATATTGTTAAAAAATATAATGTATTTTTTCAAAATAAATTAAATCATTTCTTGAGATAAATATCACCTCAGATTTAGAATCCAATTTTTTAAAAAATAATAATAATAAAAATAATTTTATTTAAAAATAACCGTAAAACATTATAATTTATGACTTAGATTAATAAATCTACATCATAGTTGGAAATCCTTTTCATTCCTTTCCCTCTGAAAAATAATTATTGCAACATTTTTGGTAATAGGCAAATGTTAATTTTTTTAGAAAAGAAAATTATGATATGTATAAAAATACTTTTTTTTAAATTAATTCAGGTGTTTAACTAAAAAATTTCCTTATATTAATGAGTATTTACATTTTCCACAAATAGGGGTTTTATGAAAAATATTTTTTTGTTGATGGTGATAAATTATGTCTGAATTCCAAAAAAAAATAATGAGTTATTTTATTTGAAAATTACATAAAAATATTACTAATTCATTAAAATATAATAAATAACGAGTTTATATTAATACAAATTATATTCTTGAGTGATGGGACATGATATATTATAATTGGAATCATAATCACAAACAATCCCCACAAACCATGAGAATTTAACATGAAAGCATTACAGATTTGGTAACATTGAATTGTTTCCCCCATCAAAGAAGAGATTTAAGTGGAATCAATAATATAATTAAAATAAATAAATTCATGATATTACATGTATGTTTTAAATTATATAAACCTCAAAAATAAAATTGGTTCATAACATAAATTATGTCTCAATGATAGAAAATCGAGACAAATAACTGTTTCCGCTTTGGAATCTTTTGAAGTGCAAACCCCATGAAAAAGAGATCCAAAAAATGATTTATAAATATCCATTTATTTGAATGATATGAATTATAGAATAAATTATTTAGTATTATATAGACCACAAAAAGCGACACATAGTTAATATTGCTTGTGTCTCATTTAAAATGAAATTGATATGGAAATTCCCTACAGATTTAGTAATATTTGAAATTGTAACCACCTATAACGAATGAATAATTGATAATATAAATAACCTTAAAATTACGAGTTTAATGATATAAAATGTAATAGGTGATGTTTATATTCCACACAAATGAAATGATTGATGATTTTGTACAAGTCTCCTAGATATAAAATAGATACTAGAAATCTATAACCTTAAGTCACGACCTCCTTGGTTCATGTTCGATCCTCAGATATAATAATTAATTTCATGTATATTTATATTAATAAACTATAATTATATATATCATAACATTTATTACTTACCATCTCCTTTTACTTAATGTTTGTTTTCATTTCACTTTTAATGGCATGTTTTGGGTAATAACCACATAGTTTTTTAAATATGATTTTATTTTTTATCCTCTTATATTGACCATGGCTCCATCATCCCCATAATAATTATCATGATATTATTATATTATGTTTTAATAAATTATACTTTTAAGACCAATCCTAAATAATTATTTCTCGAAATTAAATTTATTTTTATCTTGGACATAGTAGGTCTTACAAACGCATTAGTTATATTCCATTTTTCCAATATTAATTTTAGAAATGAGAATGTAATATTTTTTCATTAAATATAAAAAATAATTTAAAATAATATATTATTCATTTAAATAATCCTATTCATAAAATCCATGTGTTTTTGTGATAAAAATAGATTTTCACATCGCTTTGAGAAGGTGTTTTTCCAAACATTCACGAAAGAAAATATTATGTTTCAGTGAATGGAATGAGTTGAATGAAAAAGATATATTATCTATCAAGAATATTAAATTTAAAATTATTATAAAAATTATTCCATTTATATTAAAATTATTATATAATATTTATTGTATTATCATTACTGTAAACTATTCTTGAAAAACAAATCACATCGCTCCACAAGATAGTAGTCTTCCACACACAAGGGATGATATTGTATCCCCTATGGAATGTAAATAATATATATATATATACATAAATATGTAAAGACCCAGAAAACCCAATGTAGTTTTTTTAAACTTTTATGAAATTGTTCCCAGTCCGCAATTTCTGACTGCGCATGATTATGAGGCCTGGGGTTCCCAGAATGTTTTTAAAAAATTTCAAGTGCGTTCAGTGTGTTTTTGAGAGGGTTTTGGTAACTTCCGAACCGGTTCTCGGAATCAAATTCTGAGGGAACCATTAAACTCACAGTGCCAATGATTTCTTAGTGAGACTTTCACCTTGGCTGCATTTGGGCTAGAGCGTTGGTTGAGTTTCCACCCGAGTGGTTAGTTTAAAAAAAAGAAAAATAAAAAGAAAAATAAAATAAATGACATGTATTTTATTTTTATTCAAATTTATTTGAATTAATGTGGGGTCTAGAACCCTACATTAATTCATATAAATCCTCCCTTAATTAATTAAGGGATGACACTTCTTAGTTTTAGAAGAAAATCCACTGGAGAAAGATCTCCTTCATTATCATTTCTCCACCACTTTTCACATTCTTCTTCCACCGTGCTAGAGAAGTGAGAGGCACACCCTTTTGAGGGACGAAATTCCACCACCAACGACATACGATCTTCTTCCGCATCAAAGGAGTAGAAGCCGCCCGAGTAGAACTCCACCAAGGACAATGCCATCTCCTATCGTCAACGAACGACAAATGATGTAGGGGTCATTTTGATTTATTCTGATGTTCGTTCTTCGTCCTTATTGAGATTCAATAATAGTCATTTTCTATCAACCTAACACGGAGGGCGCGTTCCGAACAAACACATCCCGATAACCCTCTGTTGGTTCTCGTTTATTGATGGATTTGGCGGTGCAACGACATCGCCTGAGGAATGAGCCGTGGTTGACGGGCAGCGGCTGTACACACAGCGAACGAAAACGAGCTGTCCACAGAAGAAGCCGGCGGGGCAAGGGCCGCCGGAGGTGTGCGGTGTCATCACACCCCGTGGAGAACTAGGCCACGGCCAGGCTGGCCGCATTAGTGCTGGAGGGGAGCGGTGTCGTCACACAATGCCGGAGGAAGGAGTCGTGGCCATGCAAGACGTGGTGGTCGGATGGGTTGGGCGCGACGCCTTCACGCCACATCGGATTAGAACCGCGGCCATGGTCTATGGCAGAAAGGGGAGGGCGGACGGCTGAGCCAGCCGCCAGTGGGCGCGCTACAGGCGGGACCCAAAGGGTCCCGTGGCTATCAGTCCAGCGCTACACGCCGGAAGTTGCTAAAGACGGGGGGTGTAACCCCACACCTTTATTACTAGGGTGGGCCCTATAGGGTGCCACCTCTAACTGGAACCCCCTCCTTCCAAGAAGGTTAGATGGGCAGGGCCTCCCCCCCCATCCCCCACAGGCTGGGCCTTGGGCTGGGCCAGCACGCCCCCTCGGGCAGAGCCACCAGCGCGGGCCACGCAGGCCGGGCCGCCACACTGGGCCGGGCCGATGCATTGGTTTGGGCCCCCGCACTGGGCTGGGCCACCACCGCTGGGTCATGCTTGTTCCGGTGGGCCAGGTCTGACCCATGGACCGGGTCAGACCCCGGTCCGGATCTAGACCCGGGTCGGGTCGGTCTGGCTATGCCGGACTGGACCCGGGTCGGGTCGGTCTGGCTATGTCGGACTGGACCCGGACCCTATTCTGACCCATTTCACCTTTTTGTCCATATATTGGGCTATGGGTGTCCAATTGAAGAACCATCTATGCCGAAGGGAATCTTGGAATGAGACGGTTCCTTTGGTATACCCCTCTTGAGATTTGGACGAAGTTGGGTGACAGTCGGGTTAGATTGAACCTAAATCCAACTGGGCCCTCAGAGCAGAAATGAAAATAACTCAAAGGCTGGGAGTCTGATTGATGCTCCATTAGTTGCATTGGTTTCCTTAAGATGGGATAGAGCTACAAGATACATCAACTCGAGACCTCTTGGTAGTTGATGTATTGACACTTGGCTAGAGGACCAGACCCTCATGAAATCGAGGGAGATGTTCGCGGGAACCCTATGGCTGGATGAAACAGATATTATAAGATCCTACGTAGCCCTACTACTATAAAAGGATCATCTGTCTGTTCGAAAATGATGATACTGGACCAAGATCCTTTGTGGGTTCAACAATGATGATACTGGACCAGGATACTCCCTGTGTTCGACATCGATGACTTCTGTACTGGGATCCTCCATGGGTTCGACATCACCGATACTATTCCTAGATCCTACGTTGGTTCGATAGAGGAGATGATTCAGTGGAAAAATATAATCATCTCGACCCCTCTTCTTGAGTTAAATACCTGTTTGAGATATATCATGACTTTATGTTCTTATCATCGAGATTATTGAATTTACTTCCTTTGTTGAATGGGTTGTACTTGGGATCGAGTGTTGGAGTCGGACTGTGATCGGTAACATAGGTATATATATGGTCATATACCTAGGTTTGTATGGTTCATACATCGTGATTTCATCTTACCACTTTGGTTTATCCTTAGGGGATTCTGGGATACCTTTGGGGGTCTTGGGGTCCCTAACTGAGTATTGTTATACTCACCCCTGCACGGGCTTCGCCCACACCTTGTTGTGTTCTATGAAAACGATGGTCAGAAGTGATCGAGGCTGAGGGAGACAGATGGGAAGCTAATCAGAGCTGGAATAGATGCGATGTACCTCCGGGATGTGTTTTTCGAGATCTGAACCTATCCTTCTGGTAGGATTTTCCTAGAGGAGGATCAGGAGCTTCTTATGTTTTTACTTGTACTTGTACTTGTTGTTCAGCCGGGTTTGTATATTGGCCCAATTACTTTTAGTATACTTTTTTCAATATTATTACTTATTTATTTTAGTGCTTTTGTTTAGACTATGTGTGTTACAGGTTTAAAGGCAATGCCTTCCCTTTTATCAGGGATTCACCTTTGGTGCAAATCGCCAACCCCTTGCCTATGGAAGACGGGCTTGGGGTAGTCACAACACGGACCCCAAGGACAGGTCGTGACAACATATATTTTATGTAATGAAACCATATGTATAATTATGTTAGAAATATCATATATATTTTTCATATATATCAATATAACTACCTATAAGGTGAGGTAATGGAATAACAAATGACCTCGACCCATGCGGTTGTAGTCTCTTTTATAGATGAATGATGATTCCTTATCCCACTTTATAGAAGTGGGGATAAATTTAGGTCATTAAAATAACATAGTAAGATATCAATATATTTATGATAATGGGTATATTATGTCATAATGGTTTAATAATAATTTAAGGATGTGGAGGAATAAATAAAATAAAAATGATAATTAGATAGAAATACCTAGTCTATGGTAACCTACTTAGGACATCACAAAAAAGATTAATAAGTTGCACTTGACCCTAAAAATCGGGATTATATGATGATGTTATGGATTGTGGGAGGTTATTTGGAAATAATTTTTTAACTAAAATTGCTTTTGAGATGTGAATAATTCAGTGTAGTGAGGGACCTGTTATAATTGTGGATGGGTAGCATTTATGTAAATACCAAAAAGTAATCTATAAAGGCAGGTCACAGTCACCACATGAATATAAAAAATTGATATATAATTTTGGATTGTGATTCTATTTTCTTGAATAACCACCAACACTCATAAAACATTTTTTAGATATTTTATTCCTTAGATAGCATGTTTAACTATAATTTATTACTTTATTTTTCAAGACTGTAATTAGATTTGTAATGTGAGGAAATTTATCATTTAATAAAATAAAAAATGATTATTATTATATAATATGTACCTAATTATTATAAATATGAAATAAAATAAATCAAATAACATCTTGGGTGTTGAAAATTTATATTAACACAAGAACATGCAACACGCAGAACTCTATTTTTCCCTTAATCGTTGTAATTGCTTTTTATAAATTTTAGCGAATTATTATGTAAAAAAATAAGTTTTACATATTAGATAATTTATATTTATATTATTAGTAATATTTAAGTGATAATTTTTATTTAATTTAGTATGTAGATAAATTTAACATAAAATTAATACTACAAAGATAATGGGAACACAAGTTTTCATATACAAAATTTACAAAAAGATGTCAATGTTTATATTTCTCAATTAAATTAAAAATGAATGAAATTACATAATTTTATTAATATATATATATATATATTAGATTAAAAAAATATAAAATATAATCCATATTTATAGATAATTATTTGAAAAATGCAATTTAAAATTAATATTTAGTATTTTTCATTATTCATAAAAAATATCCTTTTAGAAAAATTATCAAAAAATCAACAAAGATAATTTATAGATGAATATTTCCCAAATGAAAATTATTTTATTAATATATTTATATATTATTTCATAAATTAAATTTTCTGTAAGGTGAAAAAATGATAAAATATTACTTTTTAAGAAAATAATGTCTATAATTGAATATTTTGACATTTTTATTTTTCTTAGAAAAAATTGAAGATGAATGATAAAAATTTTATTTTATGTAATATATATATATAATTAAAATAAAAAACCATTTTTATTTGCTTCATTTATTTAAGTAAAATTTATTTGTGTGCCTAAAAATATTTCATAGAAAATAATTCTCATTATTTTCAAATTGTTTTAATTTTCATTTCTAGTTAAATTTTCACAAATAGATTAATTTTTTATACATGTGTAGAACCAAAATATTAATTACTTATTTAGACCTTTTCATACCCTCGAATATATTTCTTAGGAAATAATTATCACAATTTCATTGTATGTTCAGTTTTTTAATCACAATGTCTTGTGTATCACAAGTTAGAAAAATTGTTGTGTGTAATTCAAACTAAACATTGTTTTATGTGATGCGAATGAAAAAAAAAATTTTGTGTAAATTTTTTTATGAAATATTACATTTTTTTAAAAAATTATATTACAAAAAAATATGTCCATT
This sequence comes from Viscum album, assembly GCA_963277665.1. Taxonomy (NCBI): domain Eukaryota; kingdom Viridiplantae; phylum Streptophyta; class Magnoliopsida; order Santalales; family Viscaceae; genus Viscum; species Viscum album. The sequence continues at coordinate 1,840,356,779 of OY728161.1, forward strand.
GGAATATATGATATGAAATACAATATCCTTATTTATAAATACGGAGGTTTAAAAATTGAATCAATACAATATTTGAATGATATTTATAATCAATATGTAATCTATAATAACACAAAATCTGTTTCTAGATAATAAATTATTACTACGTACTGAAAATATTTACATATAAGACAAAACAAATTATTTTCGACTACAAAATAGTTATATTGGACATAGTTAGTATAAGTTTAATAGACAAGATAATAAATATTCCATGATTTGAAAAAAAAAATATTTAGAAATAAACATAATATGATAAATATTTTATTTCATGTTCATTTTTCGTAGTTTTGAGGAATTCCTTTACAATATAGACAATTATTATTGAGTAATATACTTACCAAAAATGTATAATTTCATCATTTAATCCATTCCGACCATAAACTCAGCTTATATCCAATCAATCAGTATTCATGCTATTTTTTCTATATAAATAAAAATATCTTATAATAGATCATGTAATCTAAAAATTGTTAAAATGATATTACTCATATAATTAATCATTAATAAACACAAAATTATTTAAAAACGATATAATATTTAAAAAAATAAATAATCTTTCAAATGATGACAATGAAAATTAATCTACGAAATCAAAATAATGAAACCCAATGTTCATCTTAGATCATTTTCTATATAATTAAAAAAAATCTACAAAAAAATCATGGCCAATATCAAAACCCAAAACCTATATGGATTTTATCAAACATACTTTAGAGATTAATTTTTCATTTTCCCAAATAAATTCATATACCCAAAAATATACCTTCTATAATCATATAATATCCCAATTAGCTCATAATGTTCACCAATAACTTATATCATGAGAAATCCACATTCAAATAATATATTCATGAAAAATATAATTCATTGAGTATTCCTAAAATAATATTCCATAATATTGGGTTTACGTTATTCATATAATGTTCCAAAAAAATTCAACAAATTCTTAAATAAAATTAATTATTTTATCACCAAATCAATTTTAAATATCTATGAATCTAAAATATAAAATATTTGTTCCCCAAATAATCATAATAATAATATTTCAAATCATTTTATTAAAAAATTGATTTTATATTAACCAGGACATCACATAGGTCTGTTGCTATTCAGTTTTGTGTCTATACATCATGAACCTGTTTAATATGGTGGGTTATTTCTAGGACAATAAGATATCATTTTTCTCAAACAATGTAAAAATTTTAAAGTTCCCAAAAGTAAATCCTTTATCATAAAACATCATTTAAAAAATAAATTTAATCATTAACATTAAAGTATTTTCTAAAAAATAAAATAAAAATATTCATAAAATAAATTTTCCCCCCTATACATTTAAGTGTTACATATAGGTAAAAAATCTACTAGAAAATATCAAATGACTCCCAAATTATTCATATCACATAAAAACACGAATTGGGGTCTTTAATACATTGCATATATGATAGAAATTAAAAATAAAACTAGATCATAAATATTGAAATCCTTAATGTATATACCATAAACATTCATCATTCTTCATTTACTATACTTTTACATCTTATTCCTTAAAACATTATTCTTAAAAAAATATGAATCATGTCATATTATTATTGAATAAAAAACATATTACATGATTTAATTCATAACATTTGTATGATATTTATAGATTCAATATCTTTATCAATAAGCATGATAATCATTTTTAATAATTCATTTGTTCGATCTTAATTGTCTCATTCTACATATTTCCCAATAGTAAATCTATTTACATAATTCCCATAATCCCCAAATTTATATCATCCATTTAATTCATTTTTAGGATCATTATTATTCATTTTGGATTTAACAGAATGTTTACAATTTTGCTTTGCATATAATTATTCATTCCATTACCACAACAAAACATCTTAACATACTGTTATGAAATTTTCTAATGAGAATCATCCCCTATTATATACTTAAATTATATATATATTTTTAGACATATATGACATTTATCAAATAATCATCCATGAATATTTATTAATCTATCATTTAATGCATTCAATAAAAGACCTTGGTTTATATTTTTAATTGTAAATTGTGATCGATGGTTATGAATATAGACAAAAGTTTTTAAAAAATTCATATTCATTTAGTTTTAATTTCATACAATCAAGTAAATATCATTCATATTGATTATTACTTTTGTTACTATTAGATCTAGTTTTTAAAAAATTAATTATATAGTTTTAGTAAATCAAAAAAATCATAATAAACCATCATATGATGAGGATAAATAAAACATCGTTAATCTACATATATTAAAATGTTTTGATTCATCTAGAGTTACTATATTAATACTAACCATAGTAACGATAGTGATCAATAACGTAATTTTAACCTATACACAAATAAAATCATGTCCTATAATTTAATTTGTATCGTTCCCCTAATAACAACAGTAATGAACCAACTATAAACATTACATATTCTTGTGTTTCTTTAAAGGACTTGATATTTTAATTTGTTTATAAAATATATTAGGTTGTTTAGTTTTTTAGAATTAGATCATTGATGATATATTTTTAATTTTATATCTCAATTTGGAATTAACCAGTCATTATCCATTTTCAATTTATAAAATAAATTTAAAATATTCCATGTATTCAATTTATGTCACAACATCATAATTATCAAAATAACCTCATCATTTAAAATATTAATCCTTAAACAAATTAAATTCTTTTTCTAATATGTGATGAGAAAAAATCACTATGATTTGTAAAATTAATGAAATAAAATTTTATTCCATTATTATATAAAAAATTTACATTTTATTAAAATAACATTTGGGTTCAAAATAATAATTTTCTTACCTATGATTTGATCTTCATTTCATAATTTTTTTAAAATAACTACAATAAATATTGAAGGAAAACTATTAGTCATAATTATATACTTGAAATCATAAAAAAACATGAAATAAATTCCCTTGATCTATATGTTACCCCCTTAAGAAGCATCATGTAAATTCCCTTTTACAAAAAAAATATACTTATTATTCACCTTTTTGAAATCCAAGGATTTCCATGAATACCATTATATTTTATAGATAAATAATGAGTGAAATATATGGAATCATTTTCATTCCACTCATACATGTGTAATAACCTTTATAGTTACACATTGTGAAACCATCACGTTTACACATATAGTAACTGTTATAGTTACACATGACATAACCATCAAAATTATACTTAGAATAACCACCAATATCAATATACAGTCATAAATATTACCCTATATATTTGGGGTATATCATGGACCTAAAAATCAATTGTATAAAATTGACCCACTAATCGCAATAAACAATTTCAAAGAATAAAAACATAACAGTTTTACAAAAAACATATTCTTTTGAAAATAATCATTATAGTAATAGTGAAAAAATTATGGATATTCAGTTATCCATTCACATTTAATAATATTTTTGAAAAAAATAGTCATTAATTATAGAGGGTTTTTATTGAATGAAAACATTGAATCTTATAATTTAACTAAAATAACATATGATTCTTACATCATTGGAAAAGTAATTGACAATATATTTGTTGAAATAGATCATTACTTTTGACTTTTGTTACAAAGGGAATAATGTTACAAATAAAAATTATAATAATATGACTATTTAGAAACATTAAATGAATATAAATCAACAACAAAGTATCCATTATTATAAATTTATTTCCATCCATAAAATAATTTTGAAAATATAAACATGGATGAAAAATTGTTTACTGGTAAACATTAGAAGAGGATTTATAAATGAATTTCCCTTACCTAAAGCCTAGAACTAGACATATGTTATTTATTATCCCTAATAAAAAAAATTATATATTGAATTTTGTAATTGAAATTTTTATGTTAACTTTTCCCTGTATTTCAATTATTACCATATCATATATAATTCCATAATTGATTATTTTCTTGCCATATGTTTCTATGATATTATACTGATATGCCTAAGATGTATTCGTTAGGGTTACTACGGTCAAAGAATTCATTATTAAATGATGATAATAATAATAATAACTATTATTATTAATAAATAATTGAAATATTCACATATAATTTATCATTTTAAGAAAAATTATTAATTATAATGGTTGAAATTGGACAACGTTATGACCACGGAGATGGCAGGTTGTATGTATGCATCTATAACATTTCCAGTTTTTAACGATCATTATGGAATGAATGTAAGTATTATTTTTCATTTAAAAATCATAGTTATATCATATATAAAATTTATTTCCCCAAATATAGTTAAATTTATCATCTATGTGATTGTATGATGAAAATCATTCACTTCTCCTCATGGAGGTTGTAGTACGCACGTACACAGAAATAAAATTATCAATTTTCAGTGAATGAAATTATAAGAGAACTTGTATTCGATTATTTTTATTTACTGATTAATATAATATTTATATATATATAATAATTAATTAATTATAAACCTCTATCAAATGTGGTGATGGTAAATGAATTACATCAGTTTTCAGGACAGTTTTCCACCTTAGAGACAAATGATGGTTTCTATTCCCATTTAATGAGGGTTGGATATATATAAAGGATATTACATTAACATAATAAAATTTCATTAAATGATACATAATTATTTTTTATATCACCACGGAAATGAAATATTAGAATGAGATGAAATATGAAAAAAATAAAAATGCATTACAAAGAACAACACATCTTCTTCAAAAATCCATCAATTAATTACAACATAAAAATATCAGGTTTTATACATCAAAAATTATAGAAATTAGATAATGGGATGTATTTTAGTCTGGTATTTGGCTAGGTATTATCTGATTAAAATTTATTTTAATGTGTGAAGTAAATAAGAGAGGATGTTCCCTTTTTATGTTGGGGTTCATTCAATGTTTTAATAATTATTAAATTAAGATTAATTAAATATCATGTTCAAAAGATTCAAAAATAATATTATTAAATTATCTTATTTTTATTTGTTGAAATAATATCATATAATAATATTTGTACATGTTTAGACAACTTTTATTCCTCGATCACATTGAATGAAAACCTATTCATTGTTTTCACATGTCGTTCTAATAATGTTTTTTAATTTTTTAGATCCAATATATTTAATATAATGAAATAAATGGTGCATAAATGGTTGATGCTTGATATTTTCTACTATATTAAAATCAATAGTCTATGAAATGACTTTTTCATAATATTAAATAATTTAATAAATTTTTTTCCATAAAATATAATTATTACAAATTTTACAACTATTCATTTACATTGGATTTAATAAAATCAAAAAAATAATGAATTTTTTATAAACAATTCCACAAAATAATATTTCTATTTCAAACACATTTAAGGAAAAGTGGTAAAATAATGAACATGGAAAGACCCAGAAATTTCATGGAATTTTTTTCCTAAATACATGGGATTTTTACAAGTGAGTGAAAATTTTCGGTGCTTGATTCCGAGGCCCAGTGTGCCTGGAATCAATTTTCGTTGTTTTGTTTGGGTAAGTTCAGTATATGTACGAGTGAGATTTTATAACATTCGAACCAGTGATCGGAATTGAAATCCGAGGGCACCGTTGAACTCGCAGTGCTAGTATTTTCTTAAGAAGACATTCACCTCGATGGTAGTTGGTCAGGAATAAGAGTTAGTTTTTGTATATTTATAAATAAAATAATAATAAAATAAAGTACAACGCTTTATTTTAATTTTAAGCTGCCATGTGTTGAGTGTGTTGGTTATAATATCCGCATTGGAGATATAGGTGGGACCGCCACACCCTAACCTCCCATGAGAGGTTATGGTGGTGCCCCCCCCCCCGAGCATATCCTTCCATGAGAGGATAATTGAGGTGGGGACCACCCGAGCCGCATAACCTCGCTACTAATGATAGTGGTAGGGACCACCCGACCCTTATTGATGGTGGAGAATGAAGCCTCCCCACTCTCAATCATTAATGAGGGAGAACCTCTCCAATTTCTCGTTAACTAAATTGTGCCAATTCATAATTAAATTATGCCAATCCTCCACATTAATTTAGGGGAGCCGGGTAATTAATTTTTACCATTTGAATTTTGTGCCAATGGTTAAAATAATATAAACACTATTATTTTTGTTGGCGTGATTCATTTTTGGGGGAGGATTTAGAGAATATCATGGGAGAAACATATCCTCTCCAATGAAGAATACTCCTCCCAACAAATAATGAAGAACACGAAGAATGCTATATTTCTTCTTCAACTTCTTTCCTCAAATCATACCGATGTGGAGTTCCTTCCACAGCTGACTCAAATTGGGATTCAGATAGCGTGGAAGATGCGACGAATGATGAATTCCTTAATCTTCTTCCCGTGACTTCAAACATCAACGAATGATGAATGAAAAATAATAAGGTAGGGGGTTTATTTCTTGATGATTTTTCCCTTGATTCTTACCTTCTAAAACAGAGAGCGTGGAAAAAATTAATATCAAGTTGATCTACTAATGTTTTTCTTTACGAGTTAGGAATATATTATTGAAGAGGGTTGTGGGGAATGATGTTTTTAATTATCTTCCATATCTTCTTTGTTGAGCCACTTACTACTGCTCTAACGCAGACGATACGAGCCAAACAAACATGGACCGACACCTCTGCCACTCTTCTTGAATGATGTGTTCTATGTGAACGAAGAAGGTGGCTTTTTTCGTTGTGATGAATGGAGAACCAAATATGATCCACCAAGAACCCCCGTTTTTGACTCTAAAATGATATAAGGAGCTCCCAAAACATCTGAAACACCAGAAATCCTGCCTGAGCCTTGAGTGGGAGGAAGAATAGGAGAAAGATGGGAAATCTCGAGTGGTTCTGGACTTAAAACCCTAATTTTTTGATGTGGTCACACAGCTTGGACCCACTGTTTGGGAAATCATGCGCCAACCATGCGGTAGCCACTGTCTCACCTAGGGATATCGCAAGGCTTGGACAGACGGTTTGGAAAACTGTGCGCCAACCGTGTGGTAGCCACTGTCCCACCTAGGGACTTCGCACGGCTTGGACGCATGGTTTATCCAGACAATGTGCCAACCATGCGCCCCTTCACAATCCTCCATAACATTGGCACCATGAATCTATTTGATGAACCGTCAGTGGCGCTGAGTACCATGGATCGTGAAGGTCAATTTGAGAATACCCCATTGGTGTTCTGGGTATATTTTAGATACTGTCAGGTTCGATCTTACACGAATCCAACCAGGCCCCGGAGACTAAGAGGCTAATAACTAAAAGACCGAGCGTCCAATTTAGGAACTGTCTATTGTGTTGAGAACCCTATGACATGGAGGAAAATTTAGGTACTTCATCATGGTGCTTCACGACAGTTGGAGTATTGACTGGTAGCTTGTGGAGTGGATCCTTCCGGTGATGAGCAGACTGAGTACGGAGACCTAGTAGTTGGCTGAGATCTGACTATCTCTTGACCGATTCAGCTCAGAGTGACTCAACTAGCCTAGTGGGGAGCGACTCTATGTGACAAGACATACCCATAGCAGAGGAGATCCTATGTGTGAGCGCGAAAGACCCACGGTCTCGACAGGAGGAGTACCACTATAGGCAATTAGGGGGAGCGCCTTTGTGTGACGTGGCATGCCCACGGTGGGGAGCGCCTCTGTCTGATACAACAGACACATGGTACTCGACAGGAGGAGTGCCTCAGCAGTCCTAGGTTAGTGGGATGAACCTTTGTGTGACGTGGCATTCCCAATGTACTCGATAATGGAGTAGTACACCACCATCGATGGTTTTGATAATAAAAATCTTGGTTTGAGCTGAGTCAATGAATTTTGTGTTTTCCTCATGATTGAGATGGTTTACATGATAACTTAGGTATATGTAAGGGCATATACCTATGTAATGGTTATATATTGACTTTTTACTTTTTGATTTATCATTGTTAAATTTTGTGAGACCTTGAGGGTCTCGGGGTCCCTATTGAGTATCATTATACTCACTCCAACTTGGGCTATGCCCGCACCTCATTGTGTTGGATGCAGATGAAAGAAAATGGTGATGGGGGCTGAGAGCACCAGGACTAGATGGTACCCAATAGTGGACCTTACGAAGAGTTGGTACATAGTGTAATCTAACAGACGTGGAGTGCTGAAGTGGAAATCTTTACCTACCGTTCAGGTAAGAACCCCCGGAGGATTATCCAGGAGCTGCTCTTTACCTTTCAGCTGTTTGTCCCTTTTTTAGTTGTACTTGTACATTGCAGCTGGACTTGTATTTCCATCCTCTTTTACTATCGAGCACACTGATATGTATTCATATTTACTTAGTATTTGCTTCCACTTGTACTCTGTTGTTTGTGATTTCTGTTTATAAAGGCGATTCCATTATATTTTTAGGGAATTACGCATTTGGTGGTAGTTACCAGCCCCTGGCCAATGGATGGTGGGATTGGGGTAGTCATGATAAGGCCCCCGGGGGATGAGTCGTGACAAATTGGTATCATAGGGGGTCAGTTCTACTACAAAACATATGACTCTGATCTTTTTTTCTATGAAGCAATTGTGTTAAGGGTACCGATTGTGGTTTTCAGTTCAGGGAGTCTAGTGTTTGTGTGGTGGCCGACGTATCCATGCAGCAAGAGCCTGACTTCTGATCTCTGACTGAGTGCACGAAATCACTGATTGCATGTTTGTTTTCAAATGTTTTCTTTATATCGGCTCAACCAGGTCAGCTAACCTGGTATAGTCTTTTGACCGTGTTGCCTCTATTTCTTTCAAGATGCCTCCACACATACGACTTGTTATAGACCCAACAGTCGTATGTATTGACAGCCCACTGAGCGACGAGGCCTCGGTGCAGGGCCCCCTTCTAGTTGAGGAACCAGCGGATGCACCATCGGTACGACTCACCGTTGGGCAACCGATGCCACCAGCCCTAGCATCAGATGATGCACGCCACGTGAGTGCATTGCACGACTTCCATCACTAGAGGCCACCCAGGTTCAGAGGAGAGATGGACCCACATGTGACTGATGATTGGCTTGATCCTTTAATCAGAGTCTTCAGCATTGTAGGGACACCATCAGATTTCATGGCGATCCTTGCTGCCAGCCTCCATCAGGCATCAGGAGGCAGATGGTGGAGCCTGATGCTCCAGGTGTGTGAAGAGGTGACCCTACGATGGGAATACATTGGAATCCTGTTCTGGAAAGAGTTTTTCCAAGACACCCTTTGATCAGTGTGGATATAAGATCTATTGCATCTATGACAGTGTAGCATGAAAGTGGCACAATACTCAGCGAGGTTCACCGACCTATCATGTTACTCCATTGATATGGTACAGGACCCATTTTTTTGGGCAAGGACCTTCATGTAGGGACTCTGGTGGGAGATCAGAGCATTGTTGATCTCCCTCAGCATCCAGGAACAGGGGGTGTTAGGGAGATCCCCCCTAGTAGAAAGTTTCCTTAATGAGCAGTCTCCAGCAGTGAGACCCACCACTAGCCGACACGCAGTGGAGTCTTCTGCACCTGGAAGTAGACAAATTTCACAGAGGTCCAATAGGACCAGACCTAAAGGTGGTCGACCGCATGGCTAATGATCAGTTGTGCGGGGAACACAAAGTAGAGGCAGACATGCCGGTTGTAGGCAGCGTTACTCTTGCGGCGGGCTTGGTCACATGGCTTGTGACTATCCGACCACCTGCTCTGATGATCAGCAGACAGTTGAGGGACCTCCCATATAGAGGGAGATATTCAATTGAGGCAGTCCGCAAGGAGCATGCGGACGTGGCAGAGGAGTTGGTCATGCAGCTGGCGGTGGACGACATTATGAGGTGTTGCCACCACCACTACCAGGAGGAACACACCGACTGTAGGGAGTATGTGGACAGTGGAGAGTTTAGATTCAGGTAGATAAGTCATACGACCATGGCTCTCGAGAGATTATTCGAGGTATGATCTGTGTCTACTCCAACTTAGCTACAGTTCTTATAGACACACATACCAGTCACTCATTCATTGCCACTTCCCTCGTCCAGAGCTTGAAGATTTCAACGGAGCCATTGGATCAATCCTTACGGATAGAGACTCCTATGAGAGAAAACACGATGATTACACACTGGTGACGGTAGTGTGATCTTACATTTGGAGGAAATATAGTTGGATGTGATCTTCTAGTAGCGGCGTCGAGGCCTTATGATGTCATCTTGGGTATGGACTGGTTGTCTATAGTTCATGCTCAGATCGATTATATTAGGTAAAAAGTGCAGTGTGTCCACACACATGGGACCATGTTTAACTTCACTAGTGTGAAGAGAACCTTTGTAGCGCATGATAGACTTACTCGGAGTAGGGTGTAGCCGATCACTCACCAGTTAGCTTTCCTTTCCCTCAGAGCAGTTTATGTGGAGAGTCCAACTAATCATGTAGTGGTGGACTAGTATGCAGATGTTTTCCCTGATGTTGACCCAGGTCTTACATCTCGTAGAGAGGTGGACTTGTAAATTTACATGTACACTTGGATGTCACTGGTATCTACACCAGCATATTAGATGACCCCTGCTGAGCTTCGGGAGCTGCGGGTACATCTGGAGGACTTGCATGAGAGGGGATTAATTCAGCCTAGTGTTTCCCCCTGGGAAGCCCCGATTCTGTTTTCCAAGAAGGTGTATGGGATCTTGTGACTTTTTGATGACTACCGGTGTTTGAATCAGGTGACCGTGAAGAACAAGTACCCACTCCCAAGGTTTGACGACCTCTTTGACCAGCTGAAGGGAGCATGGTGGTTCTCGAAAATAGACCTCATATCAGGCTATCACCAGCTTAGAGTTCGAGACGAGGATGTGTAGAATACGACCTTCAGGTATCGTTACAGCCACTACGAGTTCTTGGTTATACCCTTTTGCATAACCAACACTCCAACATTTTTCATAAGTCTCATGAACAAGATCCTCTTGCCTTACCTCGATCTCTTTGTCGTATTCTTCATCGATGACATTTTTATCTACTCGACTACTGATGAGGATAATGCCTAACATTTATGGGTAGTACAGGACACACTTCGAGAGCACCATCCTTATAGTAAGCACTTGATGTTCCAGTTTTTTGATTCGAGCAGTTCAATTCTTAGATTGTGTTATTTCGAAGGCTGTAGTTGTAGTAGATCCAGTGAGGATCAAGGCAGTACTTTCTTGGGAGCCACCAATGTGTGTGACATAGGTAAGAAGTTTCTTGGGATTGGATGGATACTATCAGAGGTTCGTTCCAGACTTCTCCAGAGTGGAAGTACCACTATCAGCCTTGAAAAAGAAGGGGAAACCCTTCGTGTGGTCGAAGAGATGCTAGTAGAGCTTTCAGGAGATGAGGTAGAGGCGGACTAGTGCCCCTGTCTTGAGGCTTCCATAGGAAGGCATAGGGTACTTAATCTACTATGATTCATCAGGGACCCGAATCAGTTGTGTCCTGATTTAGGGGAAATATGTGATCGCATTTGGTTCTCGGAAGATGAAAAATCATGATCTGAACTATGAAACCCATGACCGGGAGTTTAGTCAGAGAGGTCATTGCCTTGAAGATGTGGCGACACTATCTGATGGGAGAACATTTTACAGTGAACTCTGATCACAATAATCTTATGTACATCTTCTCTCTGAAGGACCTGAACCTAAGCCAACGATGATGGCTTGAGTTCCTCCAGGTCTATGACTTCGAGATAGTCTATACTCCTGGACAGGGGAACGTTGTTGCAGATGCTCTCAGAAATAGATTTGGTATTCATATGCTATGATAGGCGACAACGCAGCTGGATGTCTTACAGATATCCTATGTGGATAGAGATGGAAAATCCTATAAAAAGTCTCTTACAGTCTCTCTCCCTCTTCTTCAGCGAGTCTGTGAGGCACTTCATGGGGACGCTGAATGCGAGACACAACGTGCTCAGATATACACAGGTCAGACATCTGATGGATTTTATGAAGGTGGGGAGCACGTCATCCACTTCAGAGGATGTACCTTGGTACTAGATGCACTTTAAAAGGAATTGGTGAGGGAGTTCCACACTCCCCCTCTAGCAGTACATCTAGGAGTGGCACAGATGTACCAGGACCGTCTACGATAGCACTGGTGGCCAGGTATGAAAAAGGCAGTAGAAAAATTTGTCTCTTGATGCCTCAAATGTCAACAAATGAAGGCGGAGCACTAGGTACCAGCGGGCATGGTTCATCCCCTAGAGGTCTTAGAGTGGATGTGGGATGGGATATCCAAGGACATCATGACAGGTCTTCCAAGTACATCCAGGGGTCACGACTCGATTTGGGTGATCGTTGACCGACTCACCTAATCGGCCCACTTCCTACAGATCAGAGAGTAGGTCTTAGTAGAGAGCTTCAGACACCTCTATGTGTAGGATATTGTTCATCTACATGGTATGCCATTGTCAATTATCTCTGATTGTGACACATGATTTACTTTGTGGCAATGAAAGGGGTTATAGGGAGCTTTCGGGACACAACTTCACTTGAGAACCACCTTCCATCCACAGATAGATGGTCAGACCGAGTGGACCATCCAGACCATTGAGGAAATGATTCGTGTATGTGTCCTTGACTTTGGTCATATTTGGGAGGATCATCTACCTTTGGTGGAGTTTTCATACAACAATAGCTATCAATCCACCATCGACATGGAACCTTTTGTGGCCTTGTATGGTCGACCATGAAAATTGCCACTGTGCTTGAAAGACCTAGGGGAGTCAGTAGTAGTGGGGCCATAGATGGTATGGGCTTCCACGAAGAAAGTGCAGATCATCCAGGAGCAGATTAAGACTTCACAGAGTTGAGAGAAGTCGTATGATGACAGGAGACGGAGACCTCTAGAGTTTGAAGATGGCAACCACGTCTTCCTACGGGTCTCACCTCGATCAAGTCTATAGATATTTGGCCAAGGCGGCAAGTTATCTCAGAGGACCATTAGACCATTCCAGGTCCTTAGCAGAGTAGGCGAGGTGGATTACCTCATAGCTCTTCCACCTCAGTTGCACCGGGCGGATGACATCTTCAACCTATCTCAGTTGAAAAGATACGTGCATGACCCTTCTCATATTATCGACCATGGGGGGCTAGACAGCGACGATGGGGGGACTTTCACGGAGGTTCTAGTAGAGATTGTGGATTGACAGGAGTGAGTCCTACGTGAATGGTAAATACCTATGGTGCACGTTCGCTGCCAACATGGGAACCTCCATGAGAGCACATGGGAGCGGGATGCTTAGATGCATGCTCAGTACCACCATTTATTCCCAAAGTTCAAGTTTTAGCTTAAGGGGATGTAAAGAGTTGAGGTGGGGGAGAATGTACAGACCCAGAGATTTCATGGAAAAATTATTTCCAAAATACATGGGATTTTTACGAGTCCACAAAAATTTACATCACTTGATTCTGAGGCCCGGTCTGACAGGATTCAATTTCTGATGTTTTGTTTGGGTATGTTCCGTAATCGTACGAGCGGGATTTTATAACTTTTGAGTCGATGCTCAGAATTGAGATCTGAGGGCACCTTTCAACTCGTAGCACCGGTATTTTCGTAAGAAGTCATTCACTTCGACGACAGTTGGTCAAGAATAAACGTTATTTTTTGGATTTTTATAATAAAAATAATAATAAAATATTGTACAACACTTTATTTTATTTTTAAGCTTCCATGTGTTGAGTGTGTTGGTTAAAATCTCCACTTTGGGGCTGGAGGTGGGACCACTACACCCTAACCTTCCATGAGTGGTTATGGTGGTGGGCCCCCCCAAGCATAACCTCCCATGGGAGGATAATTGAGGTGGGGTCCACCAGAGCTGCATAAACTCCTTATTAATGATAGGGGAGGGGACAACCTAACCCCTATTCATGGTGGACGATGAAACCTCTCCACTCTCCCTTATTAATGAGAGAGATCCTCTCCACCTTTCCCCTTAATTAAATAGGTCCAAAACATAATTAAATTATTCCAATCCTCTACATTAATTAAGGGGAGTTGGGTAATTAATTTTTATCATTTGAATTTTGTGCCAACGGTTAAAATAAAAGACGAACTATAATTTTTGTTCGCATGATTGATTTTTTGTGGAGGATTTAGAGAAGATCTTGGAAGAAACATATTCTCTCCAATGAAGAACGCACCTCCCAAAGAAGAACGAAGAACATGAAGAACTCCAGATTTCTTCTTGAACTTATTTCCGCGAATCCTATCGATTTGGAGTGCCTTCCGCGACCGACTCAACTCGGGATTCAGAGTGCATGGCGGACGCGACGAATGAAGAATTATTTCGTCTTCTTCCGGAAACTTCAAACGTTAATGAATGAAGAAAAAAACTAATAAGGTAGGTGGTTTATTGCTTGATGATGTTTTTTCCCTTGATTCTTACCTTCTAAAACAAAGAACAAAGACCAACATATTATCAAGTTGATCCATGGATGTTTTTCCTTGTGGGTTGGGAATATTTTGTTGAAGAGGGTTGTTGGAAATTTTGTTTTTATTTTTCTTCCATATCTTCTTCTGATGAGACACTCTCTACCACACTAATGCGGAGGGTGCAGGCCAAGAAAACATGGCCTGACCCCAGTGCCTCTCATCTTGGATGATGTGTTCTACGTGAATGAGGAATGAGGATTTTTTCCTCAGTGATGAATGGAGAACCATCTCTCATCCACCATGAACCCCCTTCATTTATCCTCCAAAACGAGATAAGAAGCTCCCCAACCACTGAAAAACTGAAAATCCCACATGAGACTCAAGTGGGGGGAATAATGGGAGAAAGCTGGGAAATATCGAGTGGCTCGGGACTTAAAACCCTAATTATATTTAGTGGTCTCATGGCATGGATGCACAGTTTGGGAAATTGTGCGCCCACCGTGTGGTAGCAACTGTCTAACCTTGGAACCTCACATATCTTGGCTGCATGGTTTGGGAAATCGTGCACCAACCGTGTAGTAGCCACTGTCCCACCTAGGGACTTCACACGGCTTGGACGAATGGTTTGTCAAGACCGTATACCAACCATGCACCCCCTGCACAAACCTCCATAACATTGGCGCCAGGTATCCATTTGAAGAACCATCAGCTACACTGGGAACCATGGAGCACGATGGTCCCTTTGAGAAAACCTAAATGGAGTTCGAGATATGTTAGAGATACGGTCAGGTTGGATCGTACACAAATCCAACCGGGCCCCCAGGACTAAGTGGTTAATAACTAACAGACCGGATGTCCATTTTACGCGTCGTCTATTGCGTTGAGACCACTATGACGTGGACGACCATTGAGGTACTTCTTCGTGGCTCTTCGCGACAGTGGGAGTATCCACCAGTAGATCATGGATCGGATCCTTCCGGTGATGTGCAGATAGAGTACGAAGACGTAGTAGCTGGATGAGATCTGATGACTGCATGACCGATTCGACTTGGAGTGACTCAACTGGCCCATTGGGGAGAACCTCTGTGTGATGCGACAAACCCATGGTGGAGGAGCACCTAAGTGTGAGTGTGATAGACCCACGGTAATCGATAGGAGGAGTACCTTTGTAGGCAATTTGGGGGAGCGCTTCTATGTGATGCAGCAGACCCACGGTGGGGAGTGCCTCTGTGTGAGGCAGGTGACCCACGGTACTCGACAGTAGGAGTGCCTCAGTAGTCCAAGGATAGTGGGAAGCACCTCTTTGTGATGCGGAAAGCCAATTATACTCAATAGAGGAGGAGTGCTCCACCAGCCATGGTTTCGATAATAAAAATCCTAGTTTGTGCTGAGTTAATGACTTTAGTGTTTTCCTCATGATTGATATGGGTTAATAGATAACATAGGTATATGTATGGTCATATAGATAAGTAATGGATATCCATTGATTTCATACTTTGTGATTTATCCTTGTGGGATTTTGTGAGACCTTGAGGGTCACGAGGTCCCTACTGAGTATCTTTATACACACCCCTACACGGGATATGCCCGCACCTCGTTGTGTTGGATGCAGATGATGGACATCACTAATGGAGGTCGAGAGTACCAGGACTGGACGGTACCCGGAGGTGGAACATACGATGAGTCAGTTCACAGAGGGGTCTCACGGACATGGAGTTATGATGTGGCCATCTGTACCTACCCTTCATGTAGGAACCTTGGAGGACGATCCAGGAGTTTCTCTATACCTTTCACATGTTTTTCCCTTTTTGAGTTGTACTTGTACATTACAGTTGGTCTTGTATTTCTAGCCCCTTTTACTTTCCAGGACACTCATATGTATTCATCTTTAATTAGTGTTTTATTCTTTTCATACTCTATTGTGCGGGTTTTCAGTTTTTAAATGCAATTCCTTCCCAGTTTTAGGAATTTATGCCTTTGGTGCTACTCACCATCCCTTTGCCTATGGAAGGCGGGTTTGGGGTAGTCACGATATGGGCGCAGAGGGATGGTTCATGACAAAACATCAAAAATGAAAATGAACTTAAAAATACATACACGATTAACAAACCATTGAAGAATAATTTAATGGACTTGTAATTTACTAACCTGTATAAACACCATTCGACAGAGTTAGCATGTAACTCTGGATTGTCTTTGAAAATGACATCAAAGTGGTAAGGCATTTTTTCCCATGTTTGAACATGTTTCTCTATTCTTGTTTTCCACTCATAGAAACCACAGATCAAAAAATTATTTTTTTATTGATCCATGTAGTCTGTTCTTCATATAAATCCACTTGTAGTAGTCTTTCAAACATTCTGCGATCATTTTCCTATGAGATGTGGATCTGGAAGGTCTCTTCAAGAATCTATTAATTAGATTTATGCATATGATCCTGTATTTCTTCTTGGTACACCTTATCTTTGTCTCCTATCGAAAAATCCATGTTAGCCTGAGTATCCCAATATTTGGGCCCTTCTAACTTACTTGATTTGGGATCAAGAGGATGAATATCTAGTTTTTTTGGAGTATTAACAACAATTCAGGGTGTCTTCTGAAAAATAAACTCTTGGTAGACAATCTTGTAACCAGAGGACTGAGTAAGTTTGATGAGTCCTTCAGTGGCCTCAATCTCCTCAAATTCATGACGAATCCATCAGAATCAACAAGGTTATTTTTACGATTCATTGTTGAAGAGTGAAGATATTATCCTTCTAATTATATATCATTGCTCTAAGAAGATCTAGATTCAAAATCTGAATCCTTCTCAGCCTCCATCTCATCCAACCTGTCTCATAGGGGATGATTCCCTTTACGGACCACCTCATTTCTACTTCCTCATTCGAGTGAGGTATGATCTTCAAATTCCAGCACCAGATATCTGTTTTGTCTTCCTATTCAATTAATAATTTTTGTAGAAAACTTTCTAGATTAGACTTTAACAGGGTTCCTATCATGTTTGGGCTAAACATACCCTTCCTGACCATTGAGCACACTCAGGACATCAGAGTGGGAATAATTATTTGGCCCTTCAGGTCTTTCCACTGTCAACATTGGACCCAATATCATTGCTAAGAGGTGAGTTCAATTCACGTAATTTTTATAAGACACCTGAGAAACCTCATTATGCTTGTTTCACTCGGGAGGCTGACCCTCTGCTAGCACAATCTCCATCCCAGTTACAGCCTCCTTCTGCATCGCGGAAGACGCATGAATTTGATTCACACTAGTTGATGTTGTACAACTTCATGAAACTTTCTAGACATAATTCCCTTGGAGGTAGTCGGAGGAACAATAATAGGTCCATGATTCATATTCCACTGGTTGTTTGAGTTTGTATTCCCCATCGATTTCAATACAGATAAAATCCAGAGGAGGCTTAGAAATGTCTACCTGTAAAAACATTCTGGGTTTTATGGGATGACAACCCTTTTGGGTTAATATATCTGGAACCAAGAATCATCCCACATGATTACCTAGCATCAGAAATATCGAAGGATTTTGAAAAGAGAGAGACAAACCGTGGAGATGACACCACATCGCTGTTGTATCCAGGTCTTGATTCAAGTTCATGTCAAAGGATCAATAAAGAAGATAGAAATAGAAATTATTGACATAACGAAAGTGATTGGACCATGAAAGATCAAAATCTTCATCAGAGGATAAATAAATCATCATTTTCTGAGTGTCAAGTAATCCCACCACCGTGCGATGTTAGATGCCACATTGAGTGTTGATGAATCTGTCAGCAACATCCACCGATGGCCTTAGCCAACTGAAATGAGAAACCAGAGTGAGGTTGTGCAAGGAAGAAGCTTATGATAACTTTATGAGGGTAATCGGATGTGAAGGGGCTCTAGTAGTAAAACCAAGAACCTTCGGGGCTAATGTAATACCCAAAAATTCAGGGAGAAACCCCAGATTAGTGAATGGTGAGAAACAAAAGGAAGTTCCATCATGAGTAGGTTGAGTGATGCCATTATTTCCCTCCCCCATCAGGAGGGGAGGTGCCGGATAGTCGACTAGCACTGGCGAAACACTAGTGGACTCGAAGGAACATGTGAGACAGATCCTTTAAATGAATCGCAATCAATTAGTATTTTTTTTAGAAATTTGGAGTTACACAAATGCACAAAGGACACCACAGTGAACAGTACTACTAAAGTACCACCAATAGTATGAATTCCACTAATGTATTGCTATAGGGCCAAGAAATTCATCCCTAACTAGATTTGATCCTGGGTCTTTTGGATGACAATAAGGAGCCTATACCACTTGGGTACAATCTCATTGGATTTTTTTTCAAAACCCAGATCCATCCCTGGTACTTGAAAACGTATACATATACACCCAGCAATTATATCATATTATTATATAGTTTATTTATTTTAAATTCAGTTATTTTTTTCATATTTGATTAATAAATAATATTTTAACATTATGGAAGAAAATTTAGAAATTTTATAATCAAATCATATTACACGTAAATTTAAATGCTAATAAATTAATTTATTTTTATATTATTCTTTTACAACATAAATTTTTTTTTATCCCTTTATAAATATATATTACTGTTATTACAATAAATAGTGTATATTATTTTCATTATATTCACTAAAATAATATAATGGTCATAATAATTGAATTATTTTAGAATGCTTCCGAATTAATGATATTTCATTTGAGATGGAACACAAACTAACCCAATATGATAATATAATATCTTTATAGTTATTTTATGTCCATATCATATTCATGTTAATCCTAAATTAACTAAATTTCCCTCACTAAGGTAAAAAAACTTCACTAAAGATTATATTCATAATGAAAAATTACAAGAGGTATATTTAAAAAAACATATTGCAAGATTCTAAATGTGGAATCAATTTTCCAATTTTGATTCATAGAAGTGGAAACTTTTAATTCAAAATTATTCTGGAAAAATGCAATGAGAAATTTTTTTTTTCAGAAAAATTCACTTTTGAATTATAATAGGTTTTTACACTAAACATATTTATAAAATTCATTGATTAATGCCTAATTAATAAATTTTAAATTTTAAAAACAAATTAAATGACAGAATTACTTTATGATAGAATTTTACTTTCGATATAATTAAATTTAAAACACATTTCTTTTGTTAATTGTTTCATTATTCATTAAGAAACCATAATTATCATAAACAATGTCAAAATATCAAAATAATTATTTTTATAAAATAAAATACAAAATAAAATATATTTATAAAATAAAATTTATAAATTTCATACAAACTAATTATAATATTTTTCAAAAAAAATCAATTACAATTATTTTTAAAAAAATGTATTTTAATGAATAATATTACTTTTCAAAAATGTGATTATATATTTACATTGAATAAATATAATTTTATTTTTATTTTTTAGGAATATTATATATATATAAATATATCAAAATATTATATTTATCATTTTCAAACCCACCAATTCAATGACTTTATAAAAATGGTCAAATTTAAATAATATTATTCGGTATCTTGTTTGGGTTATGTGTTTTTTGGCATATATAATATATTACATCTTGTTTTTATTTAAAAATCATAGTGTTTTAAATAATGACACACTTTTCTAAATTTAATAGGTATTAATTTTTGTAGAATGTGTGTTTTTTGTCAAACTATTTGTTCAAATTCATTTACAAATTGATTATAGAATCTCACCCAACCTAGAAAATTATTGATTCCCATAAAAATGGTCCTTTTTTGTAACTCATTTATAAAATAAATGTTATTTAGATAAAATCATATGAAATTCATTGAAATCTTATACCCAAGGAATGTGCGTCATAATGTAATCACACCACAAAAATATCACATAAGAATGAAAAAATGATCACTAATGATCTCCATATACACCTCATCCTCATCATGAATGATATGTGTCCTAAAACATTGAAATTTTTATATTTTATTACACATTATTAAAGATATTCCAATCATATGAAATGGTTATAAATGTATAAGAAAATCTTGACATTGAATGACCATACTTGTTGATAGGAATTTAATTATATCCAGAATATCTATTAGGAAAAAATTGAATAAATTATTTATTGACCTATGTAATATCAAATCTATAAATGGGATCCAATAATGGTAGAACGTTTCTGTTGTGTTAATGTTTATATTACCCTTAAAGTCACTACATCTAGTAGTGGTTTTATTTAGATTCCATTCAATTTCAGTATTCTATATAAATATAAGTACTAAATATTTCAAACAACTTGTATTGGCGTCACCCATTTTCTATCTCATATGGAAAAAATACCCTATCATGCATACATTTATGAACATCATTTTTGAAATCCACGATAATTATTGTGGTGATCAAACCATGAGTTAGATGTTTTAGTTTTGAGAGTTCTTACAGTATAATTTTTTGAGTTTAGTTCATGTGGCTAATGATATTAATATATAACTCAATCCCAGGTATCTAATATACATTCCATTCGAGTAATATTAAAAATTTATATTCTTCATGCATTGTTAGTAATGAGGTAATAAGACTGAGAGTGTCTATTTGGTCACTATGAAAGATGGTTTTTGTGTTCCTGGAAGGGTATTTTGTTCCATTGTTAGTGTCTTAATGATCGATGGTGTGAACATCATGAAAGAGATTCTCATAAGATATTCAATATGTTTCAACTCATCATAAACACTAAAATATTTTTTAATAATTATACGAGTTTCAATTTTATGTTCATGTTCAATAATATTTATTTCATTATCAGTAATAAAAATATATTTACACTATAGTCAATTCCCACTTTGGTTGGCTTCAATGAACATATAAAAAATTCATTTTTCGTGAATAACTAGGTAAATTATCCTACCCTGATTAACATTGTTGATCAATTTAGAAGTCAAAAGAAATCATTTACCTATATTGATTAGTATTTCACCTTGTTCCTCAATTTTTGGGATGGGAATGTCAGTAGAGAAAATGAATTTACTAACCAAAGATAAAACACTCTCAAGAAGTTCAAATGGGTATATGAAATATCTTTCAACAAGTTGTAGTTATTCCCACATAATTGTTATATCTTCATGTCCTAGTAATCGATATACAAAAATCAGTATGAGATTTATGATTACACTAATATCAAATAATTCTTTATCAATAATTCCTGATATGATGGTCTATGTAATAAAGATTAATCCAAGGCCTCTCATGTATGGTTGAATTTTTATCTCATACATATAATATCACTCTTAATAAAGAAGATAAATTATATTTATTCCATATTTAATTTATTTTATATTGGATACTTTAATAAATTTTTGAAATATGAAACATTGGAAATGTTTTTTACAATGGGGATACTGATGTGGAGTTGTGTAAAAATTCTAAGAATTTTATTGGTATTAATGGTTGATCATACTTTATATAATTATTTCTAAAAAATAAAGATGAGTAATTTATGGTGGATATTCCACATAGTTATATTATCTTTTGCGATCTATGTCTTGAAATTTTCATTCTGTTCTGCTTCTAGATTTTTTATATAGATTTATCATTATTTCCTCTATTGGATGTTATTTCATTATTAGTGGGATTTTCATTCATATATTGATTAAATGCTTAATAATGGTGAAAATGTTTCCCTTTTACACTTAAATATACCATATAATTTTCCTATACGCATTGATATGTCTCAGTATTATCATGTATTGTAGCCAGTAGTTTATCTGAGAGAGTCTGTGTAATTTTGATAACCAAATTATTCTGATTAAAGAGATATTGT
Organism: Viscum album; assembly: GCA_963277665.1. Classification (NCBI taxonomy): domain Eukaryota; kingdom Viridiplantae; phylum Streptophyta; class Magnoliopsida; order Santalales; family Viscaceae; genus Viscum; species Viscum album. The sequence continues at coordinate 1,840,379,065 of OY728161.1, forward strand.
ATTTTAATTTTAATTTTTATTTCTTACATATTCATTTCCTAGTAAATAATTTTAGAAAAAATTAATAGTAGTATTTTCCATGATGGATTTTTTAGATAGGGATATATGTTTTTCCCATTATTGAGTTCATTTTTGATATTATTATAATTGGGGAAATGTTTTATCCTAATGGGGAATTGGTTGGTAAATAGTGATTATGGTCTATGTTAATAACTATGAGGAGGGTTCCAAGGTGATCTAAGATTTTCTAGTTTTTATTGACCATTTATCTAATAATAGTAATAAATATATTTATTTTCAACTATTGAATTAGTCTTTTATGGCAGTATTGTTGATGTTAAAGTTGAGGTTGTTGATTATTATTTATAAAATTATAATATTGTGTTTTTATTTCTTTTATTACTACTTGGGTATCCAAATATGGGAGTCGGAATGAAAAAATATAATATTACTGTACCTTAATATCTGGGTCCACTTTTGTATTTTGGGTTAGAGGAACTAATTATTTAATTTTTTTATGGAAAATTATATCTTTTCTATAATTCTAGTGTTATATTCTCTTTGGTGTAATCCATACATTATGGGATATGTTAAATTTTTTTAAAACTATAATTGGGTGAAATACCTTTATAAAGGGATCTACCATCTTTTAGTCTATTCAAAATAATTATTCCATTAATTTTTGTGCATACCTCAGTGCGATTAGATGGTTGTAAACCATGTTACATTGTTTGATCCTATATTTATAAATTTTTATCTTGTTTTAGAATTTTTTGTTTTTGAACTATAAAAAGGTCCCATGAATCCAAATATGATTCACCATCCATTTGGGTGAAATTATAAATTTCATTACATTACTTCTGGGTATATATTGGTGGAACAAATTAATTTTATTTTTTCTTAGCTGGAACATTTCATGGAGTGAATTTTTTAGGAGCTATAGTCTTCAACCAATCATTGGTGGAATTGTATAAGGATATTGGAAAGGGTATGTGTTGTATATAATTTTAAGACACTCCTTGGATCCTATGGGTTTCATATACTTTTTAGAAATTATGGAGAAACTCTTTTGGGTCCCCGATATGAAACACAATAATTTGACCCATGTTAGGATCATGTTAATTAGAACATGATTTAATTCAAAATTATGTTCCTAGATAAGTGGGTGGTTGATATTGGTTTCCTCCCCACTGATTATTGGAAATCCATAACCCAACATAGTTCTCTCCTGTGGAAGTAGATTCACTAACATCATTCTTGGTGAAACAAATCATGATTTTTTCTAATTAGAAGAATTATTGTTGTTTCCCTTAGTCATGTATGAATGATTGTGTATAGATATATATATATTTATTTCAGGGGAGAAAAAAGTCATTATTTTGTTTTTAAGGACTAGAAATTAACGAATGGGGTATAGTTAATGCACTTATTCATATCATTTATGTAACAAATAATCCTACTTGTAAATATATTTTAATTTTTTTTGGAATTGTAGGACATGGTGTGAGATAATCCTAGGTCCCTACTAGAATTCTCATTTTTTAATTCTAGATCCACATCAATGACAAAAAAATTTGTCCAACACATGAATCATTATTATTTATACATCGGTGTGATCAAATGAGAAATTTTTATTTATCCTAACTAGAAATATAATGAACAATACATAGAAGTTAGTCTTTACCATCTTTCCTATTCAAGTGGGTTTCAAAAACCACCGTTATATGGGTTCTTATCACATTTTTTACAAAACACAATGACATAGGTTATCTTAATTAAGTCTATCAGAACCATTATAAAACCCATTGGGATAGATATCTCTATACTGGTGGTTTTTTAAAAACATTGTCTTATAGATTCTACAAATACAATGAATCCGTATCACCTCCTATTATAAGAATTGATCATCGTTTTCCTTACCAAGTGCTATATATTATTCCCCATCTAATGATCCACACTCAATTTTATTCATTTTATCCATCAACATCAAATTTTAATATTTCAAAAAAGTCATGTATTCTTTATATAATAATTTTAATTTTCCATATACATATAAAATACTACCATTCAACACTATGATTCATTCCCTTACTGTAAAAATCTCTCACCCCTTTAGGTTTTCATTGATTATTCATGAATATCAAATTAGTGAGGTCCAAATAACTCATCTCTTCTATGAACCATCATATTCCTTTTTTTCTATGTCATAACAATAACCAAGAACATTTTATATTCATGATTTATTAAATGGATTTTATTTTTAATTTTTTTATTATTTAAATTTATAATAAATATGATTGTATGTGATCTGTATTTTTATTTTTGTTACTCTTTATTTCAATGTAATTTAAATAATATCATTTTGTATTTACCATCTATATATAAAGCATTCAATTATATTTTATCTGTTATAAATTCTATATAATTATTTTACGAAGGATAAAATATTTATTGTTATATAACACCTAATAAATATTAACAATACAATTTATTGTACATGATTTTATATTTTAGGCTTCATTGGGAAATTACTGATATAAAATATTTTCCTAATAGGGTATGATTAATTTCTAGGATCAATAGACATCATCCACTAATATATTGTTTTTTCAAAAATCGTTAACCATGAAAGAAACAATGCAACTCAACTTTATCTACATGTTCTTAATTAATATTTTATTGAATAATTCTAAATTACATTTAACATGAGTTGTTGATGTATAAATGTTTTATATTCGTATATTGTTAAATTAGAATACAACTTATGATTTAAAAAATATATATATCTATAGGGTAAATCATGTTAACATATTGAATAATTATTTTTATTATAAAACTATATTGTAAACATTATTTTATTATGTATTTACATGCCACAAATATTAGAGAGTGTCTTAAGATGGAATGCCCTTGAATATTCATAATAATTAGAGTTTATAAAAATATTGAAATCCTTCTCATATTATTGGATATGTGTTAATATTTAATGAATATCCTTTGAAAGGTAATCCTATCATACTATATATGATAAAATATATGGTCATAACATTAGTCTATATAGTAATTCAATCTCAAATAATAGCATATATAAAACGATTTCAGTCCCATGAAGATAATTAATAATTAGAAAATTAATAATTAATTAATTAATATAAAAAATCAACTTTTCTAAGATATAAACCATAAATAAATTCACAAACTATAGTAAAAATAATATTCATTTGTTAATAATCTATTTTACATTTACACATTATAGTTATATGATATTAGTAATCAAAATACACTACTATAAAATCATCGATAACCAATAATACATTTTTTTCATACAATAAAAATATATCATTTCTCAAGGTTCTCTATTTATTCGAAATATCATTAATTATGAAACAAATTCATTTAAAAAAATGTATACTTTATATGAGTATGTTTTCCTAAATAATAATGGAGAGATCATTATCAATAAAACTATTATCCTTTATATCCATTGTATTTCAAATAATATACCATTTTATTTATTGTTATTAAGACACATTATAGATTATTGTTATCATAAATCTATATAAAAATAATGAATTAGGAACCCATAGAGTATTATATGTAAAAATAAATTTCATGTAACCAAATTAAAATGAAACCCCCTTAGATTATCTTTATTAACATCATTCATTATTACCATACTTGAATCACTTGTTTAAAATTTTATCTCATAAACTAATTTTTAAAACATTCTCATTTCTTCTCACACATTTATTCATAGATACATGTAATTAATTCTCCTAATATGTAAAAAATTTCATCTATTTTTTGTACTATATTGAAATTTCACTCATCACCACACACATATAAAAAGTTAAATGTATTAGATAATAACAAAATAGAAAATAAAAAAAATTGTGCCATATTAAATTTATTTTTAATCATTCTTATAACGAAATTCAAAATCATGGTTTGGTATTTAATGAATTTATATATATATATAATGTTTTTTACTTATTATATTATGGTTCACATATAGGCTTGTAACTTGGTTATTATTTCATTTAATGTAAACAATTCTCATTTCATAAATTTTTTATTAGTTAATACCATTTTTATTTCATTGATACTATTAAATGATGAATAAATTATTTTTACAGTATAGATTTATGGCGGATTTATGAAACTAGTCCATTCTCATGTGATTTTTAAACCATGTTGGAGCTATTTTTATATATTTAATTTAACAATGCCCTAGATAGTGTCCGCATATAGTGACCATGATATAATTGTATTAGAAGAGATTTGTATAGTCATGGAGAAATTATATACTATATAAAAAATATAAGGTATCAAAACAAACAACTATTTTTTTGTAGAAAATAGGGTGAAATTGAAATCAAAAAATGTGCATGATCTGCAGGAGGGGAAAAAATTAATAAAATTATTAGATAACTGGTGTCAATTTATTTGTTCTCTTGAGAATAAAATGATTGTAACTAGAGAGGACATTGATAAAACCAAAAAAGATTCATGAAATGAAAATTTTAATGTTTCCTTGGTGAAAATATTAAATGATTTTTCCATGAATCTATAATAATGAAAATTTTCTAAAATGAAAAACCATGAATTTTTAATTTTACTATATCATTGGAAAACTATGAACGTGATTTTAAATAAATAATTGAATTTAATTATTATATTTTTGAAGGAAATATGTGTAGATGATGAAGATACTCCATAAAAATATTTTCTGGAATGTATTCTAGTCGAGAAACATGGAAATATTTTTTAAAAAAAATCCATTCATTCCCAAAATAATACTACTTATTATAAGAGTAAAATGTTTAATGAAATGACTGGTTAAAAAGTGGAACATCTATATGAAAGCCAAATAAAAATGGAACACTATCCTATCATACATTGAAAGTGTATTTGAAAAATCCATTGATTCCCAAACACAATAATATATTCTTGTGTGATTAAATATAAATACAACATCCATGTCCTGATACTGAGAGAAATAAGAATAATGAGGAATTTTTTAATCCTACAAATGGATTTTCTAGGATGATATTTTATTCTATATATCGTTATTTTTAAAAAGATGAGCATATTGTAAGGTTGGGTGTTTCTTTTGATATTTTTAATTTGTTTTGAAATATTATTAAATCCCACATCATATCGTTTGGGTTTAAACACATTTATAACGTTAAACCACATATGTGTATGAAAAGACCATTCACATTCATGAGTATCTTCATATTTAATCCTTATGATCCTATAAATGATATAGATAAATACATGAATACTTTAGCAAGATAATTGAGTCAACATTTGAACGTGGGTTTGTGCACATTCAATGAATGTACGAATGACATATTATAGATGTTTGATGAACATATATGGATGATAAATGACTTTCCCAATAATAAAATGATTTATGGATAAAGAATGTTAGGAAAACAAACATTTCCTATTTTTCTATTCATTACATTCACATATACATTTTTTGTTGAAATAATTTCCCTTTACCATTTGTTTTTGAATATTTTATTTATAATATTTATTATAATGTATATTGTTTTATTCAATAATATATTTATAAAAATATTTATTTTATTAAAAATTACATTTTTGTTAAAAAAAATTCTGATTAAACAAATAAAGGTAAAAAGAATTATACTTTTTAAAATGATAATCATTTCTGTGTTTTCATTTCATACATTAAATATACACTAGTATTAGTTAACCATTTTTGGGTAAATAATATAAAATTAATTTTTTGGTTTTCTATTAGGAATAATAATCCTTTTATTAGTTTCATTTATTTAATTTTATTCTAATAAATGCACACATGGTTTTTTTAATTAGAATATATCATTCAGGATGATAAACGCCATGCTATGAGACCCAATTTATATATTTTTTTCATATAAATTTTTCTATATAGTTATTTACATATTTAATTAAAATAAAATCTTATTTTATAAAAAAATTAGCTCTACATCTTCTCTATAGATAAAGGTATTTAACGATTATAGGAATGGGATTAAACAATTGAAAAAAAGTCACTCACACATAGAGAAAAAAGTACGATAATTAAATTTGATGTGAATAGTCAGTAAAATATTTTATAGTCCAATAATTTTAGGAAATACGTGTCTATTAAGATCAAAAACATAATACATAATTTATTCCCATAATGGATGAGTTTTGAAAATTCGGAGAATGTTAGATTTTGTAAATTTTATAACAATAATATTTATATTTTTTGTACTTATATTTTACAATTTTTTAAACATTAATTTTTTTTTATATTCTATATATTTAATTACAAATTTAAACAAACATTTATAATATAAAAGATATGAGGAAAATTTTCCTCTCTTTTCCTGTAACAAGATATATAGACTTTCAGATGAATTTGGCCACATTATATATTTTTCAGAGTAAATTGAATCAAGGTTCATTACTTAATTATGGGTCAATATATTGGGTTAAAAAGAAGTATAATATCGTATTTTGTAAGAGGAAAAATTTATAAATGTCCATGAAATTTGTTTTTTCATTTTTTAGAATTAAATTAAAACAACATTGATATGTAATAAGCCTAACAACTCATCAAGAGATAAAATATCTAATGTTATACACTAATACATAATCACACAGATTATATATATTATTATAGAATTAATTTATTGTTGAAAATCAATTTTAATTATGAGAAATGTTTTATAGTGGCTTTGAAAAGTATTTACATGCCCATACATATTATAGAGTTCCAGGCATAACATCTTTGTATATTTAATAATTTTTACATATAGTCAAAAAAATACAAAATTATGGGACTGTGTACGATATTAGTATAATGTCATTGACAAAATTCAAATATAGTACTCTAAATTGGTGAAATATTTTGAAAATCATCCTTAATGATCATCACATTTTGTAGTCCATGTTAATACCATTATATATAACATTGAGAATGAAAAAAATAAGAAAGGGGTTAGCTCAAATGTGATGATAGGGTAATAAAGCAAGATATGTAAGAAGAACATGACCATATGGTTATTGGGAAATGATCGTAACCTTATAAGATCATTCCAACCATATAAAATATCATAATATATTATCATGGTATAATTATTTGTAGTTTAGAACTCATTAATCATAAGGGAATCAAAAGAATATTCTATGATAGAATTATTGAGGAATAATACATGGAATTGTGGGATACACATAATCATTGAAAATTCAATGTCAGGGATACCTACCAATACCTTAATGAAATTTTTAGATTGAGATAATTACCATTGTTGTTGATTCGGTCATGGGAAGACCTAACATTTACTATCTTGATTTGGGCATGGGATTCCCCCCATGTACCATCTTGTTTTAGGCTTGGGATGCCTTCTTAATTACCCACCTATTTTGGTATTAGGATACATTACCATGTACCCTCTTGTTTTCATCGTGGGATTACCTCCTTTGTGCCCTATTATTTTGGGCTACAGATTCCCTCCCATGTACCCTTTTTCATGATTGGGATACACACCAATTTACTCTATTATTTTTTAATGTTGATTTGAAACCATATACCCTATTAGATCATATAAAATTTTTCTTTCCCCAATCATTGGATTTAGATATAGGACCCAACCATCACATAATGAAATCATACAAACATATATCACATGATAATTTAACATTCATCATATCATGTCACATAAATATGGATTCATTTTATAAACATCATATCATAATTAATGAAATGGAAATGGTATCGTATAAATTTAATAATATAACAACATATAGAAAATAGATAGGTTTCATAATCATATCATCTAGAGAACACATAAATGGAGGCAGGTTTCGTAAGCATTTATCATAGTTTAACCTTTATAGATGAAATATGTTTCATGTTAATCTTATTGACACAAGATTTAATAAGGGAAAATAAGAGGGATCTACAAATTCATTCCATAAAAACAAAAACCAATCAATGAAATAACATGAATGGTCCCCTTGGATCATATCCCGAGTAGGGAATTAATTTATAGAAATATATAGTGTTATATGGAGAAGGATTTTGAAATATTGCATAGGGAAATTTCTTTTGAATATAAAATTTCTTTGCAAATTTGAAAACATTATAAAAAAAATTTCTCAGAAAAAAAATAATTTCCTAATGCAAGACAAAAAAATATGTAAAATATTTCTTCTTAGTTTTTTTCCATTTTTATAAAACCATTTTAAAACATGTCACATTTTTAATACGTTTTTCTTTTTAAATAGACTTAAAAGTCATATAAGAATATTTGAAAGAATATTTCAAAAAATTTAATAATACACATTTAATTAAATTCAGTTTTCATCAAAATAATCATAACAAATCATTTTTGAAGTTATATTGTTTTTAGAAAACATGATTTGTCAATATGACTTATTTCCAACTAAGGATATAAATAAATTTGTATTCTCATAAAAAAATTTTATTAATAAAATTAAGTATTAAAGAGTAGAAAAATTTTATCATTATATGATGATATTATTAATAGATACAGGATAATAATTTTTTTAATATTTCTTGAGATAAGGTTTATAATATTTCATCCTTGGAATTACAATCATGTAAAATCCTGTTAAATGATGAAATTTTAGAAAACATTGATAGCACATTAGAGACATTGAATCATAATAACATTGAAATAATACCATTACAAGAAGTTTAAAATATCATTAAAATAATAATATTCTTGATATTACATGTCAATGGGTAGCATATAAAACTTATAGAAAAATATGGTCGCATTACATTGCAGGAGTCTCAATGAATGAAAATTGAGACAATATTTAATTACTAATTTGGTAACATTTCAACCATAATACTGAAAAACGAAATATCATAAAATGGATTTTTAAATACTCATAATTTACATATAAGAATAATTGACTAAATTAAAGGTATGTATATACAACACACGAAATAAAAGGGTGGGGAATAACACATAGAAGCCGTATATAAATAAAAGTGAGATGGGAAACCCCTAACTACATCAGTAACATTAGAATAGTGTTCCCCATGAAAGAGTACAATAAGTTTTAAAAATTATTATCACGAAATATATGGAAATAAATTAATAAAATTCCTTAGTGATTCATATATAACACATAATGAAAGGGGTGGGGAATATGGCTTGTATCTCATGAATATTAAAAAGTGAGATTAAATTCTTTTACATTAAGTCTTAAATATTTCGTATATTTTAAATATTCATGTACAATAAATAAATGTATATTATTGTTATAAAAACATATTATTATATATCATAACATAAAATATTTTATTATGATCTTATTTTAACCATTTATTAATTGTTTTGTTTTATGGTTTGGTTTCATGTAATAACCTCTTTGATTTTCGTACATGTTTTGATTTATTGTTCATCAACGTATTACAAATATTATGTATTAAAAATTTCAAGAGTGTAAAAAATTATATAAATATAATACATAATTATTATATATATATTTATAATAATATATGAAATATATTAATAGGAAATAAAATACATAGATAATTGATATGGTTGGTCGTACGTGCGCATGAACACTATTTAATTTTCATAGAAAATTGAAATATTGAATGTAAAGAGAATATATGTATACATTTATATATATATTTATATATAATTTAATTTTATTATATTTTTGAATTCATATATATCATATAATTTCACTTAACCAATCATTAATACTTTCCATGTAATTTTGAACGAATCATAATAGTTTGAGGAGCCAATAGTCCACATGTAAACAAAAAATGTTTTCAGAATTACACACTGAAAAATTTAGGTATTCATGTGTTATATATCAAATGAAGGAAAATAAATACATCACATACATCATATATATCATATCAAAATATAACTTCCATCATTAATTTTACTCTTAAAATTTCATTATGGATGAAAAAATATCAACTGTTTATGATGACGTAGTCTAACATACACACGAAAGATGATTATGTATCTGATTTGATGGATATCTATGTGATATTTGATCATACCGTTAGATTTATAATAAATAATAATATTTATTATAATAAATTTTTTATATATTTATTTAATAATAAGAATTAACGGGTGAATATATAAATAAAATGAATGTGCTTGTTGAAAGATTTTACCTCTTCTAAAAAACATTTCTTCAGGTTTGCATCAACAGACTAACATTATTTCAATTGTGAACATTGTAAGGATTATATGATTAGAAGAGGGATGTCAGGATCTTATTGGGGTTGGTATTGGATGATTCATAGGGACTGAGTGGTATGAAGATGTGAGGAGGGACGGGGTCCTTTTACAAGTGGGGAAAAGGACACATTGGGTATTATTTAAATTATTTAAGTGTTTCCCATGCATTAATTGTACCTAAAAGGATAAAAATAAACCATTATATACCCTTAAAGTTGTAAGTGTCTAAATAATTCAAGAAAATAATATTTGTACAAGTCTACGGTCATTGTTATAACTTATTTTCCATGCTTAGTAATTAATTAGGATAATTTATTCCTTAATCATTGAAATTACTTTTAATTTCATTCAACAGTTAATTTGTTAAAACATAATTTAAATATATTATAAATTATAAATAATTATGACTCCTAATATTTAATCCCTTTATCAAAATTCAAATCATATAATAAGAAATAATTTTGTTTCAAATTAACCTCATAGATGGGATTATACACCAGGTTTTAAAAGTGAAAATGTTTAAATGTTTCAAATATTTTTATATTTATTTTCAAATTTAAATAATTTAAAATTACCTAAATTAGATTAGTGAATTTATAAATGATCTTAATATAGTTTGAAACATATTGAAAATATAATATATATATATAAATCAATAAAATCAATAATAAGTTATCAATTAAAATTAAGTGTTTCTTCATTACTAATAGAAAAACTAAACTTTTCTTACAAATACAAAAAATTCAACTAAAGAAAATTTTTATGTCACTACATGAAAATTAGAAATTAATTTTAAATTTATAAATTATTATTATGCCAAAAATTATATTTAAAATGGATTCTTCATTAAAAGGAATTAAAATTACCATTTTGACAAATGCATATTTTAATTCATAAAATTTTATTTATTCTTAAAGTATGTTTTTCCATCATTTTAGATTAGTAAAATAAATTTTTAATTTTTAATTTTTAATTTTTATTACAAACATTCACCGGTATCAACTTTTTCAATTATTTAGGAAAAAATATATTTCTAAATAGAAAATTAGTTTTCTTATGATAGAATTTTATTTATATTCAAACAGTTAATACAATCATTTATGGTTAATTGATAACCAAATGATTCATTTTATATGCCTATTAAAATCAAATTTTTTAAATTTATTTAACATTATTCATAAATTTATTTCTAATTTCTAGATGAACACAATAAAATATTTTTACAATAACATTATTTTTACATTTTTGTTTTGAAAAACTAGGTCTTGCGTGTAATTAAGGATATCAAATGATCTAAATTTTTTATGTAAAATAATAGAAAAATAGTGTAGTGTAAGCTACAATATTTTATATGTTTTTTTTGTAGAGAAAACTAAAAATTGTGCTGTGCACATATCCTGAATAAAATAATTCTTTCATTTAATAGAATCTATATTTCGTGTCACATTAAATAAATAATATTAATAAAATTAAATTAATTATTAAAAAATATTTCATAGAATCTCAAGGTTATACACAACACCTAATTGAATGAATAAAATTTTTACAATAGATATAATAAATATAATAGAAGAATATTAATGAAAAACCAATCTTGTAAGATTATAAGTAATTAATTGTTTCTTTTAATCACATCGAATATTTAGTAAATTGGGTCACTAAAATTTAATTTGAAAATATTATTGTTTTATTTCATTCATGTGAAATTAATATAGGGTTATTTTATTCCTCATGTTAGGATGAATATTCATTCCACTACTACAGGTAATAGTAACATCATGTAATTTTATAGAGGGTATCATGAGGGTATTTGTTTTAAAAATGTTTTTTAACAATCTGCTAGGGTGAAAACGATGGTTGATTAATATTAGCAAGAAATTAATTGTTTGATGGATGAGCTATTAAACATGACAATTTATATATAATATATAATTTGATCATTTTCATGATCAATGATGATAGAAGTGATGAGACCTATATTTCTTGAGTAGCATATGTAGACTAGCTACATGGATCTACCACTTCCTCATTCAGACCCAAACATATATTTTGAGTTTCATGTTAGGGACCCCCATTTATGTAATATTGTATGTTGAATTATATATCATCTAGGTATTATGTATATATTCATATTTTTTATATAAAAATTAATATAGGTGGACCATGATATTATTGATGTAACTAATATAGTGTTGGTTCCAACTAAAGATGTGACCATAATAAGAGATATAATTTTTTATGTTTTATTATTTCTTAATTATCATTATTTTCATGTGATATTTAGATAATGAATTTTTTTCATTTTTCAATTGTATTTACAATCATTTTTAATTATAATATTTTCAGTAAATTGTATAATTTTGGAGTATCTAAAAATTTAATCATTGTAAATGAAAGAAAATTTAATTTTCCAATAACTTCAGATACTCCCCAATAATATGATTGGGTAAAATGTTATTAAATTTTTTGTCTATCTTATAAAAATTGTATAAATTTCAAATGACTTATGAAATTTATTGAATATATTATATGTAAAATATTTTTTTAAATCAACATCTTAGATCATATAATGGGTGGTCATCTCTAAGAACCAATGGTAAATTTTTTTTTTCATTTAATTAAGATTCATGATTTAATTTATTTTCCCTAATTAAAAATTTTATATACTGAGTTAATTTAGTACTTATTGAGTGTTATATATCCACAGTACATTCAATTAATATTATTCCACTTTATTTTATAGTATTATAAATAGATAGTACATTTTAACATAATTGATGTATCATAACCAATAATCCAAAATTGAATATTTATCTCAGTGATTAATAAAAACTAATTACATGTTAGTTTTTTCCAATCCTTTAATAAAAATAACTAATATATTATTTTTAACCATTATTAATTATATAATTATTAATGTTTAATTTTTATTATTTAGTGGATATTTGTTTTTATGAATATTTTTTGAGAAGGATGTAAATTATATTTCAAATGCACTTCATTGGGTGGTGATTGGAAATCATTTGGCAAGTTTCTAAACAATTAAATATTATTCTATTCATTTTTTAAATATTTAAGATTATATATTTTATTGTTTTTGGTAATTAATATCATTAATAATATAATTATATGTATTATGGTCAGTGGGGATTAGTATCATAATTTACAACTAGAACAAAAATGAATATAAGAACGTTCAGGTATCTAATTATTAAATACGTAAATTTTTTTATTTCATAAATACATATCAATTTTATGATAAAAATTATATTTAAAAAATGTATTATAATAATTTTAAAGATATATCTAATGAAAATATATTCTTTTGCGATTCATTTATGAGATCATCCTGAATAAACCAATAATTGATTTTGAAAATAATAGATTCATTTTTAGAATTGTAATTTTTAAATACATCCTCCCTTGTATCCCATATCTAGAAGATACATTATAATATTGGATAAAGATACATGTAAGAGAATTAACATGAACCCAATAGTTATGTTTTCTAGGTAAAATAGATACATACTTGATTATTTTAATAAATATGGATAAAAAAATTAAAACATTAATTTTTTCAAAAATACAATTATTAAATATAACATGTCATTATATGTCATTATAACAACACTTCCTAGATTATTAGTAAGGAATATAAAAGGTTTTTCTCATGTTATTAGTATGTGTTACGTAAATCAGATGATATCATCATGCAATAAATATAATCAAAATGGAAATGTAAATAATATAAGTCGCATTGAATTTAAATAATATGTCTATCTTGATTATGTAAGGAATAATAAATATGGAAGTGTAAAAATCATGAAAGCCATTCCATTTATCAATAAATTGAATATCTATGTTATATAAGGCATACTTATTATTTAATGATGAATATCTGAAAAAATATTTAATTTAATCAATATATTGAATACCGTGATTGGATTTTAAATAACCAATAATGAAAGGTAAATATTCTAACACACATTCCATTTTATAAACGAACTAATAATGACATTCATATATATATATATTATAATTTTGATTATTTCAGTGATAATAATAATTGAATGCGTAATAGTGGAAATTTTTAATTTTTTTTAATTCATGTTCCTAGGTATGATGATACCTCCACTATTAAGACATTTCACAAGGCAGTTTAATACTATTTTGTAGTTATATACCAAAAACCAATGTTAAAAAAATGACAACTAATTTAACCTATTGTACTACAAATGAATCAATCAAATATCTATAATCAAGATCCTCACATTATAACATACTTAAATCATTCTACATATATCCAATAACAATTTTAATTCATCAATACTGTTCTTTATCATTAAATATCCATATTTTTTAAGTAATGAATTGTGATATATATTTCCTAAAATAATCATACAAATTTAAAATAAAAAATCATATATAAAAATGATACATGGTTTACAAAATTATAATATCTATTTATTGTTTATTATGGTTACATAAAAAATATACTTCCCATTTAACTCTGACCACAAAAAAACGATTCTCCTAAGACAAAGTTATCATTCAAAAAAATAAAAAAAATATATGATATAGTACATTCATACTGAATATTTATGTGAATAGGTTCATATTATCAGTTATGTATCATTGAAATTATAATTTTGATGAAATTACTTAAACTATCAATCCATTTATGTGATAATTAATTAATGTTTTTATTATGTTTTTAAAAATTAAATCCACATAAAAATTGAAAATACAACATATTAAATTCCATAGTATTTACATATATAATACAATAATATCAATAAAAAAATATAATATAATATAACAGATTGAAAAGGAATCATTTTATGAAAATATTTACAACATTGTGGATGTGGTCGGTCATATGTACTAATGAGAAGCACTATAATTCCATTAAATAGTTATATGGAAGGTAATTTGAAAGAATATTAAATTCTCAGAATAAATATCATACATATATCACATATATTCATTACATTTTTCCTTATTACATTAAATGTAATGTGTCTGTGAAAATACTATGACATCTCTTTATGAGTCGATAGTATAAATACAAGACATTAAACAATACATGATCTAGTAAATTCCTTTTGAATTCACATTATTATATTCCCAAATATCATTTTAGTTTATAGTTTTATAAATCCAATACATAATTCATACATCTCAACCCATACTAATACAAATTGGACACTACCGATATAATATCAATTTTTTCACAATTAATACATTTTTCATAAAACATGAAATTAATTTATGAAAGGACTTCACCACATTTTTCTTGTATTCTCTTTTTTACATACCCATCATAAAACCCTACAAAAAAAATTTAAACATTTTACAAGAACAAAAACCATTGTAAGGCATAAAAAAGAGATAAACCATTAGCATATGAATAATTATAAATATATGAAATCATTTTCCCAAACACATACTTCTCACTTAACAAGTATCGTATCGTTACATTGTGAGAACATGAGATTTCCATAAAACATAGAAAAACAAAAATAATTCATATTAGTTACCTGGGAAATTACATATTAATGATTATAACCATCAAAACAACCATAATATTTGTAACCCTCTCGACTACCATTTAATTTTACCTTCACAACAACATTACAATGTCACCCTCATGACTACCTTATAGCATAACCATCACAATTAGACTTGGAGTAACCGTATGCATGAACTCAATCATAAAAATACCCAATTATTTGGATGGAGATATAGGTCCCAAAAATCATCATAATCAATGACCAATAACCATATCATAATGAAAAAGAATAATAATTTAATAAAAAAATCCTTATTTAATTTTATAAACATAACAGTTTAAATGAGGATTTTAAATGAAATGCCCCTTAAAAATATAATATAATTGAAGTGATAATTTTTAAAGCTAAAAGAATATGTGTATAAACTATAAATCCACATAATATAAAATAATATAAACTAAAATCAGCATACAAATAATCTCTGTACATCCTAATTAATGAAGTAGAAGGATAACCCAATGAATTCAAGTTTGGTTAACAATTACATTAACGTAGGATTCACTTACATCGAACGACATTAAAAATCATATATAATATTTAATAATGTTTTATTATTTTTTAATGAAATTTATTCATATTTATACAACTATATATGATCAGTTAATAACATTCTCCCTCCGATTTATTAATCAAATTTTTTTATTTCCATTGTTTTGGGTGTCTTCATTACATGGTTTCTATATTATGTTTGTAAATGATTATCTTGTCAAATGGAATAGAAACATAAGAAGTGGAATCATATTGTATTAATATGTTACTAGAATTCAAATTGATAAAATAAATCATTTTTCTGGATATTATGATGAATAATCTGATAAAACATTGATGATATTCATTTTATTCATTTTGGAAGTTCTTTGATATTCAAAAATAATTTTTTTATATAATTTAATATTATGTTTATGTGTTAATTGTAAAACATCAATGATGTTTTATGATTAAAATTTAAAAAATTAAATTGATCAAATGGATTTATGAAATTCCATGAAGGTGATAATAGAAATTCAAAACACATCATCCACGATGTCATTAATTCGACACAACATGGATGTGTTTTTTATTTTTAGAATAAGAGGGTGATGAGAGAAGGGGTGATGATTTATTTTTCCGCAAACTAGATAACATTATAGTATATATAATATAATTGGTCTTTCATGTCACATGGACAAGGAGATGTGAAATGGGTATAAGAATAGTAGATTAATTTAATTGAAACTAAAATAAATGGAAAGTGAACCTTTTCCTCTTGAATTATCCTCCGTGAGAACCTTTATAAGGCCTTTGGTTTTGAAATTTTTGTTATACCATCATGTCTTGGATATAGTGATGTGGATTGGTAAGAGTGTTGAAAAGAATTTGGGAAAATAAAACAAATTTATAGGTGTGTGGAGAAGAGGCGGTGATGGGTGGTATTTATAGTGAATGAAAAGAGGGTTATTATTATTATTTTATTCCATAGTTTATTAATTTAGCTCAAGATTTGAATATATAAGGAATAATCATCAAATAAATAAAACTAATAAATTTTATTTTCTATATTTGTTTTCGTACATAACTAATTATATTTGGAATAGAATATTTAACTTATAATCTGTAGATACTCTAAATTACAGTATTTCATTTTTCAACAAAAATTCATGTATTTCAAAAAAATACGAAAAATTCCCCCCAAAATTTTTTGAACATGTAGAATTAAAAAATAAAAACCATTTTATCAAAATAATTATATATATATGATATCTTTTTTATATAAAATAATAATTTATTCTAAAAAATCAATTTTAAACTATAATTGATTTTATAACCCCTTGAAAAATAAATCATGTTGTCAAGAAATTATCATATAACCATAAGAAAATAAAATATTAATTTATAATGAAATTTTTTCTAAGAAAAATTTCTTTTAATTCATTATATTATTTAAAAAATTTAAATTAAATATTAATAACTTACAAAAATACCAACATTTAATTTATGATTTATAAAGTTTTTATTTACATATTCAAGGATATAAATATATCATGATAAAAATTCTAAAATAATCTTTTATTTATACTCTCATAAAAGAGTTTCCAAATCTACTAGTCTTAATTACTATTTTTAATGGTAATTTTCCTATTTCTTTGGTCATGATACTATTTCACCATTGTAAATTCCTAAATTTAAATATATATAAATTATTTAATAAAAACTTTATAATGAATTCAAATATTTAATTATATTGGGGTGATAAATTCTTTTATAACATCCTTTGTTGATACATTCTCCCATCCTTCTGGAAATTTTAGCCTTGTTATTTTTTATTTAGTTATTAAATATGTGAATGTATCTTTCTTTAATAAACTATTCAGATTCTTTTGTTGCTTCATCCAATATTTGGTTTCTCCAAAAAGCCCTAACATGGTGGATTACTTTATTCCATATTACGTTATATTTATGATCAAGAATATTAACATGTTTCTGTTCATATGAATGGTTCTCAACCAGTTGATTTACATAGGCACAATACATGAGTGTGATCTGGCACATACTTTTCTATATCAGTACATGAAATACATTATTTACAAAATATTAACTCGGTGTAAAATATACATAGTATATGGTTGGTCCAACAATCTACCAGATATCATAAGGCCCAATAGAACGTGGAATTATCTTTAATTTCGTACCAAGACAAACAACAATTTTCTATGGTGAGATTCTAAGAATAACATGATCACCTATATATAAAAAATCATTTTCTTCTATTATCTACATAATTTTTCTACCTACTCGGATATATCCTCATGTGTTGCTATATCATATTAAATTTATAAGGTACTTTCTCTATTAATTTTGGTCTAATCAACCACTTTTCCCTGACTTCTTCCCAAATAATTGGAGTTCGATAGTTCATTTCCATATAATTCCTCTAAAGTATACATTTATATACTAGAATAAAAACTGTTATTATTAGAAAACTCAAATAAATAAATATGTTGATCCATAAATCCCTAATAATGCATTGAATAAGCTCAAGTCTTGTCACCCATTCTCTAAATTATTTTCATGATCTATCCATCATGTTTGGGATGAAAAGCTACATGGAAATTTAATTCTGTACACAAACACTTCTAATGGCCTTTCCAAAATACAGAACTGAACCTAGGATAATGATTAGATACAATAAGAAGAGTAACTCCATATAACCTGAAAATCCATTTTAGGTAAAATCAAGAAATATGATCTAGATAATGAGTTTCTCTATTAGAAAGAAAATGTTTAGATTTTTACTACTGATCAACAAGAAAAAAATCTGAGTGTTACCTCAAGAAGTAATTGGTAGTCCATCTCAGTAATCAAGGGATATATTTTCCCATTTTCACTCTACAACTAGAAATAGTGATTCATGCCCTTTGGTAGTTGTCACTCTACTTTAAACTATTGACATGTCACACATTTCATCATAAATTCTATAATGCCTACTTTCATTCCAACCTGCCAGTAATACACTCTAAGGGATCTGAACAACTTAGTACTATACGAATGAACTAAACATCGAGAAATTTTAGATTCCCAAAACCATTATTTCTTTAGCTCTGAATTAGAAGGCATGAATAATCTATTCCAAAATCTCAAAACATAATCATTATCAACAGTAAATTCTACAAAATTACCCATTTTTCACCAATTCTACATTTTAATTTAACTCACTATATTTATTATTTATATTCATAATTCTATATGATAGAGATGACTATAATAACATCTCAAATAAAATAAAGGAATTCGATGAACTCCCAACTACCAAGAAACATTCATCAAATCATCAATCAATTGATCTTATTCCAAAACTAACCTGGATAATTATGCATGATGTTTTTGAATCATGGAATCAAACATATTATATGATTTTTTTGGGATGGTAATGGAACATGAAATAATAACCCTTTATCAATTAAATCTAGCTTCTCTACCTCATGTTTAATCCCTTCTGAGTGAATATATATTTAAAAAATATATGTTCTATGTATATTTCACATTTGGCTATGTATAAATGATTCTTCTACTATATCAAAGAAAAAATCTATAACTGCTAATTCCAAATCATGTGTTAGATAATTTAACTCATTAGGTTTCATTTTTCATGAATAATAATAAATTAACCTATCATTCTGCATTATATGACAACCATGTCCTTTTCAGGAAGCATCACTGCAGTTTGAAAAACTCACAATTTTTTGAAGGTAAGGCTAAAAATGTAGTATTCATTGATCTCATATTCAATTCCTGAAAAAAACATGAAATTTATGTGACCCAATAATTTTAACACATTTTCAGGTAATATTAATTTTCAGTAAAAATAATTATTCAACGATTTTAGTAAACCATTAGTAATAACCTTCTAATCCAAGAAGAATACAAATATATGTAACATTTTTAGTTTTTTTTCGTTCATCAAAAACTTTTATTTTGGATAAATAATGTTTTATTCAATCCTTATTTTCTGGGATCCCTTGAAAATAAATCTTTTGAAACCAAAAATCCCATTTAAAAAATTTTCTATATCACGTATTTTCATCAAGAGTTTTTAAGAAAATACATAATGTTTTTCAATGATCCTCATAACTTTTTTTAAAGGCTAAAATGTCATGAATAAAATATCAAAAAACATAACATAATATTCATGGAATTTTATATTCATATGAACAATAAATATAGTTGGGTATTTTGTTGAAAAAATACGAAAGACAACAAACTCATTATTTCTCATATATAGTACGGAATGTTGTTTTTGGGATATCATACTTCTTCACCTTTAGCTGATGGTACCCAATTCTCAGGTCAATCTTAGAAAAATACCGAAATCCCTTGAGATGATTAGACTTGTCCTTGACGTGAGACACATGATACTTAATCATAATAGAATTGTCATCTAAATCTCTATATTCAATTAAAAACCTCTTTGAACAAAATTTTTTTAAAAAATAAAATAGGATCACCACATGATGATGTTATAGGATGAATGAAACCTTTATCAAACAATTATTGACAATAGTTTTTATATTCAAGAAATTTCACATTAGCTATTAAATGTAGGGGGTTTGAAATTAGAATAGAATCAGTAACTAATTCAATTGTAAATTTAACTTCCCAATAAGGTATAACAGTGGGAAATTCATCAAGAAAAACTTACAGGTATTCATTTACCACTTGCACATCTATAATCTGAATAGTTCCCATTTTTTAATTAATATGATCAATATTACATTCATTTCTATATTTTAATAGTTTCGCGTATTCGTGTTTTGTTATCAATTTTATAGGATAATTATTTTATAAAAATTGGAAAACTCTCTTAAAAAGACTTATTTAGCACTAAAATCAAACTTAGAATGAAAAAAATAAATCCAATCCATACCCAGAATAACATTAAACTCTACTAATGGTAAAACGAAATGGTTTATAGGTAATTTATTTCCACATAAAAAAATATGAAGATTCATATAATTTAATTTTTTATATTTCCCCTAGTGTTTTAACTATATATTATAGTCTCATTTCAGGAGGTGAAATTTTCAATTTACCATAACATTTATCAGAAAACAAAGAATGTATAGACCCCTTATCAAACAATATATTATTAAAATATGAGAAAATATACAATTTATTGTATACAACTTCATTGGATATACTAAAATATACTATCGTAGTCACAAAGTATCAGAAAACACATTTATTATTATAATATAGAGGTTTTTCATCATTTATATCATTCTTTACAAAGTTATTTTTATAATGTCCCATCTCTCCATAATTAAAACACATTATAGTTTTATATCATTATTGATCCTAACAAAATTTTTATTAACATCTCAATCCATGTGTCAAAATTCAGGACATCAAAAACACTTCATAATTTTGTTATAGAATTCCCTAGGTTTCTTTTTTACCATGGTTCCCACAAATAAGATTCTTGATTTTATTAAATTCTCATTTATTTGGTATATTCTTACACATTTCATTCCATCTAGACATTTTTTAATTATTATTTTCAAATTGAAAAATATCATTTCAATTTTCCATTTCCACCCTATCAGGTATTTATATGAGTTTATCATAGAATTTTAATTCTATTGATGTTAGTAACCTTCGATAAATTGGATTTAATCCCAATTAATAATGATTGATACTATTATCAAGATCATGAATATGGTTTTCAGTGTAACATTCAAATCGGGTGATGTTTTGTTGATACAGGTCCCCTAAATCCTCCTCCCTTTGATTTAATTCATATAAATTATTTTCTATCCTATGTCAAACCATATTAGGAACATATTTTCCAAAGGAAAAGATATTTAAATTCATCTCATTCCATGGAAACTATCCCCTCATTATCCTTGATATTCTTTACCATTGACAACCACTAGTCAACTTCACCTCCAAAAAAATTAATAAAATGGAAAAATTTTGATTATATGATCTCCCCATAACATCTAATATATTTTCATGGTCCTTAACCCACACATCATCTAAAACTAGTTCAGAATACTCATTTAATGATTGAGGTTTTCAACTCATAATATTTTCCACTAACATCATGTTCCGTTGCGATTGCTCTGGTTTTTCTCTTGCTTGGATTCCACCTCCATTTATATACTATTTCAAATGATACTTTACTATCTTAAACTACATGGGTTTAAATTAAGACTATCAATGGATACATATTTAGATAGAGATCTGTCTCTTGGTGGATTCCTACATTAGTTTCCCGATTCCTTATGTAGAAAACCATTCGGAACAGATATATCATAGAAAAAAAACTTGGTAATCCTAAAACAATATATCATTTCTATGTTAAAAAAGGAAAAGAAATCATTTAATGAAATCTATTATCATCAACCTAACCCTTAATGTTATCTAAACCATGTTCTCACACGAACTATTAGGACCTGATTATAAACATTACATTATTTATCAAATTCCATTAGATTTTACATTAATACATTCATTAGGATATATTTTCTTTAAAGTTTTCTAAATTTCGGACATAATTCATACATATCAATCCAGAAGCATATAAATTAGATACTGCTGAATAAATATCCATTTTTTCATAATATGATCATTCATTAAAAAACATGAAATCTATTCATGAAAATTCTTCACAACATTCATATTTTCTTTTATTTTCCACTCAACCATCCTTAAATCATGTGAAACACATATTTATACATTTTATGAGAAAAAAACGTTATTAAGTGATATAAGAAAGGAGATAAAGCATTTTTACGTGAATACAAATAATAATATGAAATAATTTTCACAGAGACATACTTTTCATCCAATATATATCATATAATTACATTGTGAGAACATTTGATTTCCATAAAACATAAAAAAACATAAATAAATATAGAGGTTACATGAGAAATTATATTGTTAATATTTTTTACCATCATGTCTATCATATGACTTGTAATTATCATGGATACCTTATAATGTAACCCTTATGGCTACCTTATGATTCAACCATCACAATTTCACTTGGAGTAACCATACAGCCGACATCCAACATAAACATACCAATTTCATTGGAGGGATATATAAGTCCCAAACATCGCCATAAAAAATTCCAATAAATGATAACATAACCATTAAAGATGAATTATTTCCCAAAATTTTCCTTTTTTAATATTATAAAAATTGATGTCTAAAAAAGGATTTTAAAAAGAAATCCCATTACTAATATCATAGAATTGATGTAAAAATTAATATAATGAAAGGAATATGTTTATATGATATAAATCCACATAATAAAACATAATAAAAACAAAATTCATTTCACAAATAATATTATTACTAAATAATTAAGGATGTTAAAGGTTAACCCAACAAATTGATATTTGGTAATGAATTCCCTTACCTCATGTTCAAATAACATAATAATTGTTTAATCCACCTGTATAATGGTTAAAATAGTGTTATGAATATTTTACACAAACATATTCATTTTTATAACTCCCTATATGATCATTTTATAACATCTTTCCACCTATTTATCAATAATGTTTTGTTATTTCCATTTTTTCAGGTACGTTCTTTACATGTTATCCATGGTCATTTCATAAAGGATATTATTGTCCAATGGAATTAAACCCCTAAAAGTGGAATGAAATTATTTTAATATGTTTCAATAATTTTAAATGGTACAATAAAACACTTTCATTTAATATTATGTTGATTAATTATATAAAACATTAATAACACTCATCTAGATCATTTTGGCGGTTCTTCAATAATCACAATCAAATTTCTTTATATAATTTACAATTATGTTTATATGTTAAATAAGAACATAGATTAGGTTATATAAAAATAAATATAATAGAATTAAATCATTATTATGGTTTTATGAAGATCCATGATGGTGATAATTGAAATTGAAAGCACATTTTCTATGAAGTCAGTAAGTAGACACATCACTAACGATGTTTTTATTTTTTGAATAAACAAGAGAAGAGAAAAATTATGATGCCGAATTTTTCCATAAAAATGATAAAATTAATGAATATATAATATAATATAGATTGCATGACTCTTATATTAGGTGAGTTGATGATATTATAAGAAAATAAAAATAATTTAAAATAAAATAAAATAAAGTGTAAGAGGCTTTTTACCACTTGAATTTTCCTACGTAAGGACCTCTTTATGACCTTTGGTTTTGGCATTTTTGTGAGACAAGAAGTTCTCAAACATGGGGAAGATGTTTTTTATGATTTCTATGATGATCTTGGACAATTATCAAATCTTTATAGGTGTGTGGAGAATATGAGGTGAGGTGTGGTATTTATAGCGGTGGAGAGGTGGGTTTTTGGATTATTTTATTTATTAGTTAATTATTTTTTCTCAAGCCTATGAATATTTTGGAAATTATCAGAAAGTATATTTACATAATAACCAAAAGTTATAGATTATGTTTATTACATCATTCATGGTGTTAACAACAGTTCTTTTAACTAATAATGTGTATATAATAGTAATAACAATATTTCACTATTCACCAAAAAATCATGTATTTTAGAAACGTCCCAAATATTCACCCCATACATTTTTAATTTGAATAATTAAAAAATTAACTACTTTTTAATACATTTTTTAATAAATATGATAACTTAAATTTTTAAATAAAATCATAAATTTTTTGAAAACTAACAATTTTAAAACTCCAACAGATTTTATAAAACCATGAAAAATTAATCAAGGCCTCATTAATTAATCTTTGAACATAATAAAACAAAATATTAATTTATGATTATTTTATATGATAATAAATTTTATTTAATATAATTAAATTAATTATAAAATTTTAATTAAATATTCTTGACTTAAAAAATACCAACTCATAATTTATCATTTACATAACATTTATTTACATTTTCAATAACATATATATTTTCATTTATTTCAGTAATAATGTTAATAATAGTATTCATTCTATAATTGGTGATGTTACAATTTTATGGGAAAAAATTAATATTCTTAATAGCCATTTTCAATTTGTATGGTAAAGTTACTATTCAATTAGTGTAAATTCATTAATTTCAATAAATATGAACTTTCTGTAACATACCAGGTGTTTATAGAATTGTAAATTTTCATATTAATTAATATTAATACAGAAGATATTAATTTTACATTGAATATGAGTCTTCTTCTGATATCATGCTCAATATGCCACAATGGGTATCTTTGAAATCTTACGTTGCACACAACATTGAGTTATACCTGAATAAAATATAATATTAATATTATTTTAAATGGTAGTTAATTCCAAGACATTTTAATTTAATGAATGAATAATATCAAATTATTTTAAAAAATATGGTTTACATAATTTAATAATGATTATTTGGTTACTAATTTTATTAGAAAAAGAAATAAAACCAATTGAACATAAAAGATGTGTATTTATAAAAATCCATTTAAAAGAGAATTATTGTGTTTATAAAAACACATCACAGTTTTTGAATTTTAATTTAAAGTAAAATTTATTTCATATATTTAATTTAATGTTTAAATTCATCTTATATGTTTTATAGATATTATATAAGATCAAATTCAATTTTTCGGATAAGATAAGTAATTTTTTAAAATTGATGTTTTACATCCTTTTAATGGAGATTATTTTGTTAATATAGTTTTTTGTAAATTTTATATATTCTATCTAAAAATATAGTCTTTTCATTTATAATAATGACATCAAAATTTACTTTTGATGAGATTTTGGTGTTTTTATGATAAAATTTATATTTTAATGAATAGTGAAAATACTAAATTTAAATTCAAAACTACCTTTTCATCTAATATTTTTAAATAATTAAATTTTAATTTTAATTGTTTTTAATTTGTAATTGGATTTTGTTTTTAATTTAATATAATTATGGTATTTGGAAGTAATTTAATATTGAAATTGGATATAAACACATGTCAATCATTTGATAGTTTTTATTTCATAAAAACACAGTTTCTCACATCCACAACAGGAATTAATTTTAAACTAATTACTACAACTATTTAATT
The DNA here is from genome assembly GCA_963277665.1 of Viscum album. Classification (NCBI taxonomy): domain Eukaryota; kingdom Viridiplantae; phylum Streptophyta; class Magnoliopsida; order Santalales; family Viscaceae; genus Viscum; species Viscum album. The sequence continues at coordinate 1,840,405,439 of OY728161.1, forward strand.
TTGAATTTGGAAAAATGAATTCCATGTTTTTAATCATAAGATCTAAAGTCTTCAAATATGTACCTTTTAGTTTTCAACAATATGAAAAGTTACATTAGTAAATATATTTATTTACATGGTTAAAGGGTAAATATTGTAAAGAAGGGTAATGAATAATATTATAAAAATACAAAACTACCCTAAAAATATCAAATTCCTATTTTATGAGATATTTATGAGCATGGTAATACTTGGGTAAATTTAAGGACCCCATGTATCCACATGGGAGTTATAATGACATGTTATATTATGTAATTTAAAGTAAAGAGAATAATAATGTAAACATGTATCTGCTCATTCAAACAATTTTTAAATGGGTTTAATTAAGTGTTATATAAAACTATAAATATTAATTAGAAATATAAATATATTTCCTATATCATGATATTTTATTTATAATATTTAGAGATTAAATAAAGTAATTAATTATGACACAGTGATGATGTCATGAATCATTTATTATTGAAGGATTCAAATAAATGATATTATAGAAAAGAAAATAAATATTTTTTGACATAATTTTTTTCATCTTCTAATTTTATAAGTTTATGTTACATTTTAGTATTGATTAAATGTTTTTTATGAAGGAATCGGTTTGTTATGAATTTGTTAAAAAGTCATGTCTAAATAGTGACCAAAATTGAAAAAATTTATTACTTAAAATATAAAATAGTTTATTAAATGAAATTAAATTTCTAAAAATATAATATGCGTTTATATTTGTATTATAAGTCCAAATATGTCATAATTGTAATTTTTGGGGTCGTTTAAATGATATGGTAATTACATTAAACCATAATGTGTAAATAACATGTTATCACTATAAGATTAAAAAGGGTAAAATAAGGGCTAATCCTAAAAGATAAGGATAAAAAATTTAAAACATGTCTAAAAACGTTTGGATCATTATTAATCGAAAAAAATTATCGTATCTTCAAATTAGTTGAGTTTTGGACTATTTCTATTCAAAATTGAATATATAATAAATTAATATTTAAAGACATTCCTAATGTTACCCTCTCTTCTTTTATACAAGGGCACTTGTTATTCTCTTTATATCACACATCAAATTCATTTGAGTTCAAATATAATCTATCATGTAATCTTATAATAATCCCTTCCATCCACCTAAATCTTTACCATGGGATGAATACAATTAAAGATTTCCTTTTGGCTCAAATCAAAAGAAGTTACCCGATTTTGAGGTATGGTCTTCTCTAACGTTCTTTAACATTATTTTCCATCATCACACCTTATGATATTATTATTATATAATTAAATAACAACTCGAGTATTATTTATATTATAGGATTTTGTTATTATAATCATTCAAAATACACTTACACTCACCTCCATCTAGTGGATATGAATATATTGTTCCTGTGTATGGCAAACTAATGCCTCACAAAATGATGATTGTTCAATTTTCATCTACCACCTATCATGGTGGCCATTTTTATGGAAATATATTTATATATCAAATATATAATATTAATATTTTATTTATCATTCTGTATTTGTTATTTACCACATACCTTTAGTTTTTTCCATAATATGTAAATACTATAATTTAATTTGAGAAAGTGCATACAACCGCCCACACAAAGTTATATGACTCATTAATTCCATACATGCAACATAATAGAATAGATTTAATGAAAATATGTAACATATATATAGTATATATTAAATATGAATTACAATATACCAATTTATCATTTAGGTTTCATTGCTTAAATATGACAAAGAAATGAAAGTAGCATTCATGCGTACATATTGCCTACCATCTCCAGGAACAATGCATTTCATTTCTTGTCTACAAATGTAATCCAATATTATATATATATATATAATGGATATATATTATAAATAATTATGAATAATATTCTAGTGATTATAGAATTTTTACTAAAAGGGAAATTTATATCAAAACTAGTAAATTTTTGACTTAAGTACAGAATATCGTCAAAATGGTCGATATGAACATATATAATTATAAAATTACTATAAAATTTTAATAAGTGATATAAATTAAATAAAATAATTGAAAAATCTTATAGAGAAAGAAGAAATTATCATATATTTATTATTTATTAAATTAAAGAACAAATGACACAAATCGGACTCAGGGTAAGTGAATTTCTAAACATAATATCCACTCATTAGGTATTTTTCATATTTCGTTGATTATATTATTCCATGATTATGTGTGGAATCACTATTTTTTATTTATATTTAATATTACACTTAAATTAGTTTGGATATACTATTGATGCACATAATCACCCCATTTATATATTCTTACGTCATTTATTCAAACATTGTATGGGAAATCATAAATCAATCTTCATTTATTGAGTTATATATCCACGTCATTTAATTTTTTTTCAAAAATATTTTTGAATGTACAATGATTGTTTAACATTGAATATCCAATTATTTTGTGGGTATTTATATTTTTAACACATAATTATGTCAATGATTTTTCCTCGATCCAATAATACGATATTTGTAAGGGACATGGTCTCAATCATCTTTCATTGAGAGATATTTTCATATTATATGCTTTTATTATCCTATAAGATGTATATTCATCCTTTTGAAATATCATATCATAAATTACTATATTATCATGCTATTTTATTTTTTATTAATGATACTCTTTAATACTTCCTATTTAAGTGTTTCTCAGGTTGTAAGGTACATTTTAACTAAAAACCTCTCTTTTATGTTTTGGTGATTTATTCTTATTAATCATTAAATTTTATGTCCATGTTTTCAAAATTGTTTTTATAAATGTTTTTTATATTGACAAGAATGTGTTAAAATGTTAATTTCATTAAAAAGTTTCAATGTGGAATGGGACACTATGATTCAAAAGTCACATCATTAATTGTTTTAAATGATTTTTAAAATGGATTAAACTTTTAAATTTATTTAAATGATATATTATAATTTCAATGTGGAAATATTAATTTAACTATACTCAAGGTTTATTTGATATGAATATGTTATGGTTCATGGAAATTTCTTAATTTTATGGGTGGTTCCGTGATATTTCAAGGGAAGGTGATCCCATGATAGCTCTCAAATGCATTGGATAATGCGACACAGGTAAACGTCAAGGACTCTACTATGAGATTTAGGGAATATTCTATGATGGGTATTCCAAAATTATCCATTATGGTTACTACCTATATGAATATTAAATATATAATTTACTATTGTTATAGATTCTATAAGATACCTTTATGATTTATGATTTCTATAAGTTATTCATAAATCATATGATTTCATAATGTAGGTTAAAGAGTTTATGATTAATGAGAAAAAGTATGATTTCATATATTTTCATGTATTCATGGAAAAATGTTTTAATTCCTTATTTTATATCCTTTTCTGAGCTTTTTATTCATATCCCATATTTAAAAAAAATTATAGGGTATAAGGATGGTTAAATGAAATGAAGATTTCATGAAGATTTTTATGAAGAAAATAATTCTTGTTTTATTTAAGGAGTTTTAACATTGTCTAAAAATTGGATATACTATAAGAGTATACGTTGAAATATTTTAGATGTAATGTAATATATATGGCCTTATTTTCTAAAACCCTAAAAATTGAAAGATACTCATTGTGAAATAAAGTATATTCTTCATCAAAACTCAATATTATGTAATGTTTAAGATAATGTCCTTAATGTTGGTATCATAGGTCAATTAAGATAAATATAGTGGTTAGGGTGTTATTTAACTATTAGTGACATTTTTATATAACCATAATAGTTATCATATTACAAACATTCATAGTTATTTTAGAAATGTTTAATGATATTAAAATAACATTAATAATTATATTAGTGTTTACCGACCTCATAATATAGTATATGATTGATTTACTGATATACTTACATTGAAATTTTTGGTTTAATAAATTGATGGATCTAGAAGGCACCAAATTAACAATAGATAAGAAGGAAAATTTGGTGGTTTTATGAATAAGGAACTTAAAAAAATTGTATCTACAATGAGAATTCATATGGTTATTTTAAACCAATTATTTAGAGTCCTGATTGACTACTTGACCCGTGGTGATTTTTCTACGGAATCATATGTGTGAAAAATGAATCACTATGGGAGTTCAGGTAATAATAATAATGGTTTGTATATTAAAAAATTTATATGAAAAGGATTTATAAAGAAGTTACAAGGAAAATGTATCAAATGTATGGGAATATTTTCTATATGTAGTAATGAATGTGATAAAGAAATAACCTACCATGGAAAAAGGAACTGTTCAATTGACTCTATGAATGGGAATGAAGATTACTCTGAGTAATCAATTGAATGTTTTAAATATGGGAAGTATTTTAATTATGAAAATAGATGTCATACATAGAAGTTCCAAGAATGGGATCCGAATAAATATAAAAATATATGTATATCAATACCTTATTTCCTTCCAATTGAGGATGAGGAAACTGAAAATGACTTAAGAAAGGTATGGATTATTTCTTAGATCGTGTTCTCACGTTACTAAATATTAGGACATGATTCATGATTTAGTTTTTTTTAAATAAGTATTATTTAATAATTTATAAAAACATGGTTAAGGTATCATGAAGAATTCTAGATGATTAAGATGACTACATTTTATAAATTCGAGAGTTTTGTTCGACCAATCGGTGATTAAAAGTTTAAAATTACTTATGATCTTTTTTCTGATGGGAATAATTTTTAAGTCCTTTCTCTAGTATGTGTAACTCATATGTTTGTTATGTGAAAATGATATTTTATGAATAATTACTAATTATTTTTGGGATATAATTATAAAGAATAATTAGGGTTTATATGATCCTTAATTTTTAGGTAATTATCGTTTAATACATTTTGAGATACAAAATGAAATGTATGAGATAAACATGAGGATAAATTATATTATAGTTATTTTTTAAAATTTTATCTCGTTTTGGGATTTTTTTTTTTGGAATTATATAGTTTTATAAGAAGTAATAACCGCAATAAGGGTGACAACCCGCTGTCTCAGAAGAATCTATGGGAATCGAACACACAACCAAAGTGGAACTAGAATGTAACACATATTACTCGCCTACTTGAAGTCCATAGTTAGTATGACATTTTTTTTATTTAAATGAATTTATGGATCAAGAATAATTTTAAATTAGGGAATTTTAATTTCTCATATGTATATTGTTAGTATAAGAAGATTATTTTGTGATTAATTGATATATGTCATTTTGGAGATATTTTCATTTTTGAGAACACTATATTCCTATGTAACAAATAATACTATGGGATTTCATTTGAGTAGAAATGGTTGAATTATCAATGGGTGGAATATAATTTTTTACGGTGTACTAATGGGGATTTGGGTAATTCATGGAAATGACTAACCTATCATTGATAATAAGTGATTATTTTAATTTCTTTTTAGTTTGAGACTTTAATAGTAGTGGGTTTTATTTAGAGATAAATGTTACGATTGATCTTGGATGACTTTGTGATAATATCCTTCTTAATCTTGGGTTTCAATCTTAGATTGGATTTCATTGAATGAGTTTGTTTATTGAATGGTCTTTCTTGAAATTCTGGTATTATTTGTTTAATATTTGAGATTAATAGCTCTATTTCATTCTATAATGGATTATCCTTTTTGGGGTTATCTTATAATGTACTAACCATTTTGGTTTTTTAATGTCTAACAATATTGGAAATATAAGGTTTATCTTATTTGTACTTTTTGATTCCCTCGAATTTGTTTCTAGTGCTTCATGTGTGATGAAGTCATCTTGAATACTCATCGTTTGTAGAAAATATGAGGTTTGGGAAATTATTTATTAAACAATGAAACCCTACTGGACAAGTAAGTATGTTTCCCTTTTTTCATAGTCAAACTCATAAATAAATCCCTAAAATTTATGAAAATGATTTTAAAATTAATACATTTTCCATTTACTTTTCCTACTGTGAAATCAATGACCATTTATCCCATCACAAGTTTATGGTTTTCTTGTTGTTATCTTTATCCTAGTTATGTTTTCTATCAATATCAATTTGAATATGATGGGTATTTTTTTCTTCCATATCCATTTATTAATTCATTGAATCCTTGTATGTGTTATCTCAGGTGACCATTGTACGTCACATTTTTTATTTTAAAGTGATCATTTTATAGAATCTTTTTTCTGATGTGGGATTTTCAATGTTGTTTCCAAGCACAATATTAAAATTTACAAGGAGAAATTTCGAAGAGGGGGAATGATGTAACAAATTAGGTATTTATAGAATAATAAATTTTCATATCTATTATTATTTATGTATAAGATATTAATTTTATGTTAAATATGAGACTTTTTTTAAAAGCGTACTTGACAAGGTACAATGAGTTTCTCTGAAATCTTATGTTACACACAAAATTGAGTTATACTCAAATATAATATAATAATATTATTATTATATTACATTGTATTTAATACCTAGACATTGGAATAGAAGTAATGAAAATTATGAATAGATTTAGGAAAATATGGTTTACACAATTTTAAATAATGATTCTATGGTTGCAAAATTTATTAAAAATGGAAATAAAAACTAGTTGAAAATAAATGATGTGTTTTTATGAAAACCTATTTAAATGAAAATAATTGGGTTTATAATATCATATAACTATTTATGAATTATTATTTAATAAAAAATATAGTTTATATATTCAATGTAATTTTTAAATTCATCTTATATTTTTTCAAGATACGATATAAGAATAAAATTAATTTTTCAGATAAAAGAAGTATTTCTATACAAATACAATTTTACAACCTTTTGATTTAGAACCCATTTTAAAGATAGTTTTTGTTAATTTAATAGTTTATATTTCAAAAAATAAAAATATTATTTAGAATCGGGACATCAAAATTAACATTTGATGATTTTTTTTAATTTTTCTGATAAAATTCATAATTTAATGAATTGTAAAAAATATTACATTTTAATTCAAAACTACCATTTAATCTAATCTATTTATATAGTTAGATTGTTTTTTTAATATTATTTAATGTGAAATTGGAATAATTTTAACTCATTTAATCCAATAATGGTCATTGGAAGTAATTTCACATTGAAATTGGAGACAAACCCATGTCGAAATTTTGATAGGTTTTACTTTATAAAAACATGCTTTCTAGTTTTGACAATGAGAGTTAATATTAAATTAATTATTGAAAATTATGTGTTTTAAATTTATAACAATTAATTCCATATATGGATTCATATGTTTCACATTGTGTAAGTAAGTACTTTTTTGGACATTATGAATAGTTACTTCACTAATTTTTTTATTTAACATGGTTAAAGTTTAAATCTGGTAAATAAGGGTAAAAAATAATATTAAAATAATATTACACTACAATAAAAAATGTCCTTATCAAATTCTATGAGATATTTCCGACCATTAGAATATTTGGGTCAATTTCAAGACCCCATGGATCCACATGGGAGTGACAACGACATGTTATAATAATTAATTTCTAGTAAAAAGAAAAATTACATAAACATTTATCTTCTTACTAAGAAATTTATTATTTGTGGTTATATAATTTCTATATTGGATTATAAATATTAATTATAACGATAAATATATTTACTACATCATGATATATTATTTATAATTTCTAGACATTAACTAAATATATTTAACCATGACACATTGATGACGCCTTAATTGATTCTTCAATAATGGATTCAAATAAATGATATTAGTAATATTAAAATAAACATATTTTGAAATAATTAATGTTATCTGTGAATTTTCAAGGTGAATATGACATGTTGGGATTGAACAAATTTCTTTATACGGAATCAGGTTTTCATTAATTTGTAAAAATGTCATGTATGAATAGTGAACAAAATTTACATATTTCATAACATAAAAAAAAATTATTTATTGAATGAATTTAAATTCCTAATTATAAGACTCTTCCAATTGGTTAATATAAGTCCAAATATGTCATAAATGTAATTTTTTTGGGTCATTTGACATGGTATGGTAATTTGATTAACCGGAAATGGGTAAATAATATGACATCATGATAAGATTAAAAGGTCTAAATTAAGGGTTAAACCGAAAAGATAAGGATAAAAATATATTCCAAACTTGTATAAAAATTAGTGTATTATGGGTATTGGAATAAAAATTATCGAATTGTTCAATTAAATGAGTTTGGTTCATTTTTCATTAAAATTAACTTTATAATAAATTAATATTTGGAGACATTCTTAAAGTGCCCCTCACCCCTTCTATAAAAGGGAACTTCTTCTTATCATTATCTCACACTTCAAAAGAATTTAAAATTGGAAAATCTCTAAAAAATAATCTTCCTAGAATCCATGCATTCCTCCTAAAATCATAACCTAAGAAGAATAATATTTAAGACAGCCTTTCGGACAAAATAAAAATAAGTTACCCAATTTTGATGTATCATTTTCTCTCAATTTCCATTCATTTTTATTTATTCTTCATTCCCAATGTTGTTATTATTATATGTTTAAATAAAAAATCTAGTATTATAAATATACTAGGATTTTGTTATGATATGTTTTCAAAATTAATTTACACATACCAACATCTAATGGATACAGACATATTGTTTCTGTATTTCACAAATTAATGCCTCATGTAATGTTTATTGTTCAATTTTCTACTACCACATCTAATGGAGGAATTTACGATGGAGTTGTATTAATATTTGATATATATATATATATATATATATATTATTTATATTGTCTCTAATATCAGGTTATTTTCTAACAACATACCTTTATGTTTCCCATTATTTTTAAATATGATAATTTCATTTGAGTATGTTCAGACTACCACCCCCTCAATTTGATCAGACTCATCAATTCCATACATGAAATGTATAAATGATGGAGTAAATGAACATATGTAAAATATATAACATATATAGTACAATGATATTACATTATACATATGTATCATTTAGTTTTAATTCATTGAATATGAAAACGAAATGAATGTAGTGTTCATACATACATATGACCTACGATCTCCACGAATGGTTCATTTGATTTCTTATCACCAAATTTCATATATATATATAATGAATATATATGATATTTAAATCATTATTATTATTCTGAATATGATATAATTTTCAATACATGTAAAATTTACATCAAAACATCTTCATTTTCGACTTAATTATTGAATATCGAAAAAACGACTGATATGATCATAAATAATAATATAATTTTTATAACATGGTAATTAGCGTTATAAAAGAAGTAATAAATTTTTATAAGGTTTTAAACAAGTATAAATTAACCTATGTTTATTATTCACTAAATAAAATAATAAATAGACAATTTTGACTCAAGGTAATAGAATTTCTAAACTCAATTTCCACTCATTGAGTTTTACACACATGTATTTGATTGTATTATAACATGATTATATGTGGAATTACATATTATTTATTTAGGTTTTATGTCACGACCCGCCCTCGGGGCCCTTGCCGTGACTACCCCAAGCCCGCCTTCCATAGGCCAGGGGCTGGCGACTAGCACCAAGGCGTAAATCCCGATAACTGGGAAGGGATTGCGTTTATACAAGTAAACAAAAAGAACCACAGAGAACAAGAGGAAGTAAAACACTAAGTACAAAAGAATGTGCTGAAAAGTAAATGGGCCAGAATACAAACCCAAAAGAAAGTACAACTACAACTGAACAAAGTACAACAGGAAAAGACAACAGCTGGTAGAATGGAAGCGGCTCCTGGGTCGTCCTCCTCGAATCCTACCTGAAGGGAAGGTACAGATGGCTCAGCTCCTGGATTGTCCACCACAGATCCTACCTGAAGAGTAGGTACAGAGAGCCTCCACAACGCTCTCGCATGTCAACCTCCTCCGAGTGTAGTCTCGCCGTGAAGTCCACCTCCGGATACTGACTTGTCGTGATGTCCACCTCCGGGTACTGACTCGTCGTGTAGTCCACCTCCGGGTACCATCCAGTCCTCGAACACTCGGCCTCCAATAGCACAGCCCGTCGTCTGCAACCAACACAACGAGGTGCGGGCATAGCCCGTGCAGGGGTGAGTATAACGATACTCAGTAGGGACCCCGAGACCCTCAAGGTCTCACTAAATCCAATAAGGATATCCACAAAGAAGATCTCAATAGATAACCTCTACTTAGGTATATGCCCATACATATACCTAAGTTATCAAGTAACCCATCTCAATCATTAGGAAATACAAGATTATAAAATCAACGGATAACCACAACCCAGGTATATGCCCATACATATACCTAAGATATCAAGTGACCCATCTAAATCATTAGGAAACACAAAGATTATTGACTCAGCTCAAACCAGGATTTTCATTATCGAAACCGTAACTGCTGAAGAGTCCCGTCTCTGAAGTGTACAGTAGTCCTGTCATGACTCCGAGGTACTGCTCACTAACCTAAGACTACTGAGGTACACCTCCTGTTGAGTACTGCGGGTCAGCCACCCAAACACATTAGTGCTTCCCGCCGAGGTATGTCACCCAAACACAGTAGTGCACACCCCCTAGTAGCCTTCTGAGGTACTCTCCGGACGAGCATCGCGAGTCTGCACTATCACACAGGTAGTACTCCGTCCGCCATGGGTCTGCACTCAAACAAGTAGTGCTCTGTCCACTGGGCTAAACAAGTCCCTCCGACTCGAATCGGACAAGCAGTCTTCAGGTCTCAGCCAGCTACACGGTCTCCGTACTCCACACGCTCGTCTCCAGCATCGCGAGTCTGCCGCTACAACCAAGCGCACCACCTCTATGGAGCACCACGGGTCTACCGCTACAACCAAGCGCTCCACCGCCAAGGATCTGCTGCTACTCCACTAGCTCGTCTCTATGAGGGTCCGCTCCACGAGCTACAAGTCGATACTCCAAGTATCTCAAAGTCCCACAAAGAAGTATCTCAAAGGAGCGCCTCATCATAGGGCTCTCAACACAACAGATGGCGCGTCAATCGGACGCCCGGTCTATGAGTTATTAGTCTTTTCGTCCCAGGGGCCCGGTTGGTTTTGTGTACGAACCAACCGTCCGTATCTCATCTGTACCACGAAGTCTCATGGGGTAAACTCATAGGGACCGTTTCTCAAAGGGATCACCAATGCCGCTAACGGTTCGTCAAACGGACGTCCTGTCTGAAAGATATCAGTTTTTCCGTTCCAGGGGCCTGGTTGGATTTCGGTATGATCCAACCCGGCCCAAAATCCAACAGCGTTCAAAACTCGGGCGGATTATGACAAAAGTTCCGTCTCATCAAGAGGAAGTCAACAAAACAGACGGCGCATCAATCGGACGCCCGGTCTGTTAGTTATTGGCTTTTTCGTTCCAGGGGCCCGGTTGGTTTCATGAGCGAACCAACCCGACCACACTCCGATGGCATCCCAACCTCGAGCGGAGTAAGTCAATAGATCCGCCTTACTTAGTGGAATCCATCAAAGTCGACGGCACGTCAATCGGACGTCCGGAACTCAAGTTACGAGCGTTTCCGCTCCGAGGGCCCGGTTGGTTTTGTGTACGAACCAACCCGGCCGAACACAAAATATTCCGAAACCTCGAGTGTAATATACCGAAACGACCGTCTCGATCCAAGGATCGCATCGCAACTGACGGTTCGTCGATCGGAGGTCCGAAGCCCGAGATATGGGTAAAAAACCGAATCTCGTCCGAAACTGGGGGTCTGGGCCCGGTCCGACCCGGCCCAGTACCCCCCTGGGCCAGCCTGAACTGGGTCAGCCCGAACCTAGTTTGGGTCCGGCCCGGTTGGCCGCGGCCCGGCCCGATCGGCGCGGCGCGGCCCGGCCGGCGCGACCCGGCCCGGCGCGGGCGCGGCCTGCGGGTCACCCCCATGCGATCAATTCGCGGATCGCGGCGACAGCTCGGCCGTTTGGCCAAGCGGGGATTTGTAACGGGGGGCGCCGTCCCCCCGTGTTTTTAATATATTGGCGGCCCCACGTGGGGTCCGCCCCCTGTCAACACCGGGGGTTCAACCCCCGGTTCTTCCTGAAAGATCGGTCGGCCTATGGCCGACCGTTATTCCACACGCGGAACCCTCGGGGTCCCGCTTCCTTTACAGAATACCCGCGGCTGGCTTTGGCCGGACCGCCACGGCTCAGCCGCGGTGGGTTCCTCTGGCGGCACGCCGCCGCTGCCGGTCGCCGGCGCCGCCGCGCCGGGGTGGCGCGCGGTCGCTGACTTCTGCAGACCACCGGATGCACTCCGGTGGTCCGATTCTCTTGCGGTCTTCGCCAGCAGTCTTCTCGGATCAAGATCTTCAGAATGGATATCTCAAAACTCAAAAACGGTTCCGCCTCCTCATCACCGTCAAAACTACGCCCCCAAAACAAACTGCAGAGGGTTGTCGGGTCGTGTTCGTTTGGCCCGCGCCCTCCGCGTTATGTGCTAAATATTTGGCAAAATAAAACGTTTGATTTTCCAAAACTTATAAGCACAAAACTTATCATTTTTATAATAAACAACTTCCAACAAATTAATTCTACAATCAACCCGAATAAACGAACGGTTCGCGGATCAACCGGGTAATTGGTTGGTCCGCACTCGTTGTTCTTTTCTCAAGTGTTTAAGAGGAAACCAAACTTTATTCCCCTACCCCGCTTTTCATTATGTGTTGATGAAGTCGCGGAAAGGCGGCGACGATTCGTTGACATCGGAAAAGAGAAGCCGTTGATGACGTCGGCGTTCTTCGTGAAAGGCGCTCCCTTCTTTATTCCGGAAGTAGTGGGAAGGAGGCATCCAAGAAGGGATCGACGTTGGAAACTTCACGTTCTTCTTTGGAAAAGGCATTCTTCATCGAGAAGACGTTGTTCGATGTTTGGAGATGTCCTTCGTGTTCTTCGTCGAGGGTGGAATTCTCTTCAATCCTTCCATGACTCTATCACAAAGATTTAGCCAACCCCAAACAATAAAACAACACACCTTATTATAGTGTTAGCTTAATGAATTCAAAATAATTCAAATTCATTAAGTTACATCCTTCATTAATGGGTGGAGAGGGTCCAAAATTAATGAAGGTGGAAGTGAAGAGTCACATTTAATTGGGGGTGGGGGTTCAAGGGAGTTAAGGAGTTTAAGGAGTTAGGAATTTGAGGGGTTTTGGCACATTAAGTGCAAGGGAGTTTAAGGGGGTAGAAGAGAGTTAAGGGGAATGTGAAGGGTTGGGGCTCGTGTGGGCCCCACCTCACCTTAATCCTCGCATGGTTAGTTAGGAACTTGTGATTCCACCCCAAATTCCACACTTAGGATATAACCACTTAAGAAGATAAATAAAATTTGTAACAAAAATTTTATTTTTCTTTACACTTAAACCACAACCTTATTAAAAAACTGCTCCCAATCAAACACAACTCCAGGAAAGGCATTCCTAAGCAAAAACCGGCGCTACGGTTCCCTCGGTTCCCTCAGAATTTGATTCCGGGCACCGGTTCAAAAGTTAGAAATTCCCGCTCACTCGTTCACTGAACGTACCTGAGCCAAACTTCGGAAATTAATTCCGGGCACACCGGGCCTCGGAATCAGGTGGTGCGCTTGGTTGCAGCGGCAGACTCGCGATGCTGGAGACGAGCGTGTGGAGTACGGAGACCGTGTAGCTGGCTGAGACCTGAAGACTACTTGTCCGATTCAAGTCAGAGGGACTTGTTTAGCCCAGTGGACGGAGCACTACTTGTTTGAGTGCAGACCCATGGCGGACAGAGTACTACCTGTGTGATAGTGCAGACCCGCGGTGCTCGTCCTAAGAGTACCTCAGTAGGCTACTAGGGGGTGTGCACTACTGTGTTTGGGTGACATACCTCGGCGGGAAGCACTACTGTGTTTGGGTGGCTGACCCGCAATACTCGACATGAGGAGTACCTCAGCAGTCTTAGGTTAGTGAGCAGTACCTCGGAGTCGTGACAGGACTACTGTACACTTCAGAGACGGGACTCTTCAGCAGTTACTGTTTCGATAATGAAAATCCCGGTTTGAGCTGAGTCAATAATCTTTGTGTTTCCAAATGATTGAGATGGGTAACTTGATAACTTAGGTATATGTATGGGCATATACCAGGGTTGTGGATATCTGTTGATTTCATAATCTTGTATTTCCTAATGATTGAGATGGGTTACTTGATAACTTAGGTATATGTATGGGAATATACCTATGTAGAGGTTATCTGTTGAGATCTTCTTTGTGGATATCCTTGTTGGATTTAGTGAGACCTTGAGGGTCTCGGGGTCCCTACTGAGGATCGTTATACTCACCCCTGCACGGGCTATGCCCGCACCTCGTTGCGTTGGTTGCAGACGACGGGCTGTGCTATTGGAGGCCGAGTGTTCGAGGACTGGATGGTACCCGTAGGTGGACTACACGACGAGTCAGTACCCGGAGGTGGACTTCACGACGAGTCAGTACCCGGAGGTGGAATTCACGGCAAGACTACACTCAGAGGAGGTTGACAGGAAAGAGCGTTGTGGAGGCTCTCTGTACCTACCCTTCAGGTAGGATCCGTGGTGGACAATCCAGGAGCTGAGCCATCTGTACCTACCCTTCAGGTAGGATTCGAGGAGGACGACCCAGGAGTCGCTTCCATTCTACCAGCTGTTGTCTTTTCCTGTTGTACTTTGTTCAGTTGTAGTTGTACATTCTTTTGGGTTTGTATTATGGCCCATTTAGTTTTCAGCACTTTCTTTTATACTTAGTGTTTTACTTCCGCTTGTGCTCTGTGGTTCTTTTTGTTTAATTTTATAAAGGCAATGCATTCCTAGTTATCGGGATTTACGCCTTGGTGCTAGTCACCAGCCCCTGGCCTATGGAAGGCGGGCTTGGGGTAGTCACGGCACGGGCCCCGAGGGCGGGTCGTGACAAATTGGTATCAGAGGAGTTCGGTTCTACCGAAGAACTTATAGCTCTGATGTTTCATTCTGTGAAGCAATAGTGTTGAGAGTAACAAGTGTGGTTTTCAGTTCAGGGAGTCCAGTGTTGGTGCGGGCGGCCGACGTATCCATACACCAGGACCCTGACAACTGATTTCTGACTTTGTGCACGAAAACACAAATTGCGTGTGTGTTTTCAAAGGTTTTCCCTTAAAACAGCTCAAACCAGGTCAGATCACAAGGTATAAAAGTTTGACCGTGTCACGATGTTTCTTTCAGAATGCCTTTTCACAGACGACCAGCTAGAGCTCCGAGAGTGGTACAAACTGACATCCCACCGAGCGATGAGGCCTCAGTACAGGGCCCTATCCTAGTTGAGGCACCAGTAGAGGCACCAGCGGTACTGCTACTCGTTGGGCCCCTGATGACACCAGCCCCAGCAGTAGGTGATGCACGACGCTTGAGCGTGCTGCATGAGTTCCAGCGCCAGAGGCAACCCAGGTTCCGGGAAGAGACGGACCCACAGGCGGCTGAGGTTTGGCTGGAGGCTGTGGTGAGAGTCTTCAGGCTAGTGGGGACGCCGGAAGACTTCATGGTGATCTTTGCTACCAGCCTCCTTCAGGGAGCAGCAGGCAGGTGGTGGAGCCACTTGTTCCAGTTTTGCGAAGAGATGAACTTCGCATGGGAAGACTTCGAGACCTTCTTCAGGGTGGAGTTTGTGCCAGTATCTCTACACCCCGAGCGTGTAGAGGAGATTCTGCCTTTGCCGCATGCTTTTCAATCAGTAGCCGAGTAATCTGTGGGCAGTAGACAGATGATGCAGAGGTCCAGGAGGACCATACTAGCAGTTAGACGATCTCGGGTTTTAGGACCGGTGGTACAGGGCACCCGAGGTGGGGTCAGAGCCAGGCGTTCCAGAAACAGACAATGTTACTCATGCGGTGGAAAGGGTTACATGGCACGTGACTGTCCGAATCCTCGTACGATTGATCAGCGGGTGTTGGAGGAGCCACCGAGACAGAAGCAGCGACTAGTGCTTGAGCAACAGCCAAGCAGTGGACAAGGAAGTAGAGCTCCAAGAATAGGTGGGCAGGAGAGGAACTAGTGGATACGTCCTTTGTACTTCTAGTTCCATGTTGCTTTGTATTCGTGTCTTTGTACTATGAGATGCAATAATAAAAAGACACTTATCTTTGTTTGCTTTCCTGTCCTTTTGTTTGGTTGATACTGAGTGGTCCCGGTTAAACTGTTGACTTGACCCTCACTGTCGAGATTTATACTGGAGGGGACCCAGTGACCTAACACTGATGCCGATAGTGTGACTCGACCCTTGGAGGCGAGAGTGACAGTTGGATCTCTTAGTAGATACGTCGAGGCCTTACGACGTCATCCATGGCATGAATGCATCATTCATGTCAGGATTGACTTTATTAGGCAACGAATGTGGTTCATCCAGGGGATGAGACCGGGTTTCTCTTAACGGCAAAGAAGAAATCATAGCAGCTCTTGTGAGACAAAAGGTGGTCCAGGACATCCAAGAGAGGATGAAGACTGCACAGTGCAGTAAGAAACAGGAAACTGGTGCCAGTCATAGAGACTCGGGCGTGTTAAGAAGAGGAATCTTAAAGGAGAGATAAGTCTACGAAGCAGTAGACGTGGAGGCAGAGGTAGGAGATCAGCATGAGGTGGTGCACATCCTAACATGGTACAAACACCCGCCTTAGTTCTCCCCACCAAGCTCAGGGAGCTGGAGGGCGGTGGAAGAATGCGGCTGCATGCGGTCAAGGAGTGTGACCCAATGGCTCTAAAAATGATTCCAGGGATAGTCTGTGTCCACTACTATCTGCTGAAGTAACAGACATTGATATGAATCATTCCTCGCTTTCAAAAATCTTGTTCCAGACCTAGAGTTTCCGGTAAGCCGTGGACTTGACCCTCACGTCTGGAGATACCTTGGGAGGAGACTCGATAATCACACTTATGCCGATGGTGTGGTCAAACCCTCGAGGCGAGAGTTTCAGTTGGAATCTCTTGTTGGCAGCGTCGTGGCCTTACGATGTTAATTTGAGTATGTAATGGGAAATAACTGTTCATACTCAAATTGACGCTTTTAGGAAATCGTCGGGATGAGTTTTCCTTGGTCAGAGGAAAAGGAAACCCCAGGCACCGCATGGTAACTCTTGCAGAAGAGAGTGCAACCGATCACTCTTGAGTCGATCAACCTTACCCTCATGGGAGCAGCCTTTCGAGTTCCAGTTCTAACGTAAATAGGGAGACCTTTAGAGTTCGAGGATGGCGACCATGTTCTTATACAGGTCTCACCTCGACGAGGTTTACAGAGATGTAGCCGAGGAGGCAAGAGATCTCCAAGGTTCAATAGACCTTTCTAGGTCCCCAGCAGGGTAGGCGAGGAGGTTTATCGCTTGACCCATTCACCGCAGTTGCACCAGGTTCACGGCGACTTCCACGTATCTCAACGGAGGAGATACGTGCTCGACCCTTCGCATACCATCGACCATGAGGAGTTGGAAGATGGCGATGGGGTGTCTTTCACGGAGATTCCAGTGGGGATCGAGGATCGACAAGAGCAGATCCTACGAGGACGATCGATTCCTCGGGTGCACTTTCTTTGGCAGTACGGAACCTCTAGGTAAGAAAATGGGAGCGGAAGGCTCAGATGCGTGCTCTGTACCGATTTTGTGACACTAGTTTGTGTTGAAGCTTTACGGGGACGTAAAGCCCTGACGTGGGAATAATTTAAAGACCCGGAAATTTCATGGAAATTTTTTTCTTAATTTTCTTTGTAATTTTACAAGAACTCAGTTTCTGACGGCGCCTGATTCCGAGGCCCGGTGTGCCCGAAATTAATTTCCGAAGTTTGGCTCAGGTACGTTCAATGAACGAGCGAGCGGGAATTTCTATCTTTTGAACCGGTGCCCGGAATCAAATTCTGAGGGCACCGATGGAACCGTAGCGCCGGTTTTTGCTTAAGAATGCCTTTCCTGGAGTTGTGTTTTCTTGGGAGAAGTTGTTTAATAAGGTAGTGGTTTAAGTGTAAAGAAAAATAAGAAAAACAATTCCATGAAATTTACAGGTCTTTAAATTTTAGTTTCTACATCATTTTTTGTGCATATACTTTTCTTACACATAGTCACCCCATTGATAAATTCATACGTCATTTATATCCGCTTTGTATGGTAAATCTTAACTCAATCTCCATTCATTTAGTTAAATATCGATTCCATTAGATTAGTTTTTCCAAAAATATGTTTCAAAAAACTATGATTGTTTTACTCGAAATATCAATTTATTTTGGTTGTATTTAAATTTTCCACACATAACTATGTTATTGATTGATCATTGATCTTATGATACGATATTTGTAAGTGACTTCATCTCAATCTTCTTTCATTGAGGAATATCGTGATATTATACACCATTATTATCCAATAATCTGTATATACAACCCTTTTTACATGTCATATCACCAATGACTATATTCCAATGATATTTTATGATCTTTTAGTTACACTATTTAATTATTCTTATTGTAGTGTTTCTCAAGTGGTAAGATACTTTTTTTCAAAAAATATATCTTTAATGTATTGATTATTTGTTCTTATAAATCATTAAATTTTATTCCCATGTTTAAAAAATGTATTTTGTAAATGTATTTCTATTAACAGAAATGTTTTAAAATTTCAATTTATTTCAATTTATTCAAAGTGGTATGGGACACTTTGATTCAAAATTGACTTTATTAAATATTTTAAATTGTTTTGGAAATGGCTTGAATATTTCAATATGTTGAAATGATATTTTGTTATCACAATGTGGAGATTTTATTTTTCATATATTCATTGATTATGGCTTAAGATTATGTCATCTTTCTTGGGAATTTGTTAAGTCTACCATTACTTTTGTGATAAACCATGACCGGGTGAGCCCGTGATAGCTCTCCAATACATTGGGAAACATGAACGAGGTAAATGTTATGTTTTTTACTAATAGATTTATGAAATAAACTGTGATGGGTATTCCAATTGTACCCATGATTGTTACTCCCTAAGTGGATACAAAATCTATAATGTTTGTCTGTTATGGATACAACATGTAAACTTTATGATTTTTTTTCTATGAGTTCTTCAGAAATATTATTATTTTTTTGAGACATGACAAATAGCTTCTATTTTATGAGTAAAAAGTATTTTTTATGTATTTATGAACTAAAATTTTCTTTCATTATTTTATATCCCTTACTCATCTCATTATTTTAATCTAATGTTTTTGAAATGTTTTTCACAGTCTATAAGGAAGTGTAAGAGAATGTAAGAATTCATGGATATTTTTACCACGAAAAGAATTATTGTATTATTTAACGAGTACAATTATTGTGAAAAAAGTGGATAGAGTATTAGAGTATACATTATAATATTTGAGATGAAATGTAGAAGTTATGGCCTAAATCTCTAAAACTCTAAACCTGAAATGATCTTCAATGTGAGTGAAATTATATTCTTGATCAAAACTCAAGATTATGTAATGGTTAAGGCTGGGTCCTTACATTATTTAATTATAAATTTATAACGAATTTATAAATTTAATTTAAAAATAAAAAAAAATTTATAAGTACCTGGGTTGTTATACATAGCATATTATACACATGAATAAACATATCATATTTCAAATAAAATGGAAAATTAGAAGGTATATCTGATATTATAATTTCATTATTATAATTATATAGTAAATTATATATATATAATGTAATCCCAACATTAAATATGACCATGAGTGTTACTAATGAAAGAAAATTTACATCTATTTGTGAAGCTGTAGTCTTCAATGCATATGGGAAAACTTTTTGTTTCCCATTTGAATGAATAAGAGATTGATAATGTTTATTCGATTTCCATAATAAGATATCAGTATACGAGATTTATCATTTTTATTTTAGTATCTATATTAGGTATTATTTTAGTGATGTGGAATATGAAAAAAATAAAAATGATCATTTATAAATATTACCCCTTTTTTTGAAGACCTTTTTCAGTTTTCATTAAAATCATTACTATGAAGGATTTATGATTAATCAAGGTGATGTTGACTATTTGTAGGGGAGTATAGATATAATTTTGTAAGGTATTAGATATACCAAATGTATTTGGTTGTGTGAAAATAAGAGGATATGGGTGGACTCATATAACTGGGGGAGAGGACACACAAGTAATTTTTGAAAAGAATCAATTCAACTAATATATTTATCATTACAAAATCTTATAAAATGGGACATTATTTAGTATAATTTTATACAATGACTAAAAAATATCTTAAAATGGGTTTTAACAAATTTGTTGGTAATTTTATGCCTTATCATCTTAGTTTAACCCTAATTAAATCAATTATTACCATGACCACCATAATTAGTTTTTAATAATATTATTATTCATAATTGTAAAAAAATTAATTTGACCTCATTTTAAAATATAAATTATTTTCATTCAAAGTATATAATTCAGTTTTATAACTTAAATTCACATATTTTATGGATTTGAATTTATAATTTTATTTTTGGATGTGACAAAAAATCTGGTTTAATTGAGAATTTTATCATATGTATAGAATGTTTTAATATTACAAATCATTAAAAAAATATAAATGACCTAAATTAGTGAATGTTTAATATAATTTTTATAATTTTAATTTAAAAAATTGTATAATATAATTTATCATTGTAATTAATTTAAATGAAAATAATTTTTTCAAGAAAAATATTTATTTTCTATATTCAAATAAAAATAAAACATTTCGTTTAAAAAAAACTAAGAAAATTTTCTATAATTATCTAAAAAATTATTTTCATTTCATTAAATAATATTTATAATAGTTTTTTAAAAATTAATATATATTTATGTGGGTTCAACGCGACTATATCAAATTTTAAAGAATACAATTTTAAAACCCTATTTATTTTGTACTAAATATTTATAAATTTTTCTTATAAATATATAGACAAAACATTAGTAAAATAGTTACATAAAATAATATCCACTAATTTAATTTTTTGGTGATAAAAGTGTACAATATTATGATTCATTTAGACTGGGGCTTCTGTGTTCCTCAAGGTTCCTAAGGGATCAAATTTATTTAATGAATTTTTATAATAAAAACTAAGGGTGAGATATTATAATCATTTATAACTGTATCATTAAATATATCATTTTGAACATATGAATCATATTTAAAAATGTTTTTTGTTACATTCTCCCCAAATTCAATAAATGTTTTCCAAGAAACTTAAACTTTTTCTTTGTAATCATTGGGCTTTCATTTAAAAATTTCTTTGTTGAAAATACCACATCATAAAAGGGATAGTTAAACATCAAATTTTATAAGAATGGAATGTAAATATAAATATCATTAGGAATAAAAAATTAATATATTATCATGTAGTAGATCATATTTCAGAATTAAAGATACAAACTTATATGAAAAGAAAAAATAATTATCAAGTGTGATTAATATCATAAATGATAAAAATGTAAATGATAAATTGATTGTTAAAGACCTTAAAACTTTAAATATCTATATATTTAAAATAAAATTTGATTTATTGCATTTTAAGGTAAAATATAAATTATTATTATTTAAATATTTTTCGAAAAGATTGTGTTATTCATTTAATTTATATTAACATATGAAATTAAACATACATCATATGTTTCTGTTTCATTGGAATAATATTATCATTTGGATATTATTTGATTATTTTTTTATTTAAATTTTACTCTATGAAATGACAATCCAAGAATGATTTTTCCTTCTGAAATACTAAAATTTTTATTTAACCCACTATAAAATACATAAAATAGTGACACAAATTTCCAGCATTTGTAAAAATATTTTAGAAAACGGATATTATTATAACATGATTTTCAATTAAGTATATTATTCTATTAAAATAAATGTACGTAAATTGGTTCATCGTTAATATTTATTGATCTAATATTTTATGTTAAAAAAATTATATAATAACTTGAATATCCAGTATATTACTGTATGATAAAAAACTGTGTGACCCATCGATAATGGGGTCAAGCTCCCCGGCCTTTAAACATGAAATGATTTGTCAAGAATCATGACTGTTTTACTTAAACCAAAACTATATAAATATAATTACAAAAACTCCCCTAATATTAAATCCCCACATTTGAAATAATATAATCAATTAGATAATATTTAATGGTATCTAATAGGATTAATATTGATTCCAAAAAATGTTATGGAATTCTTCCACAAATAACATTACATGTACTAAACCAATCAATTGTATTCAAATATATATTTCACAAAATACTTGTAACCATAGAATACACCCATCACATAAAACCTATATATGGGGTTTCTAGACATTGAAATATTTATAAATCAGAAACACATTATCTCATTATAGTTTCTATAACTCTTAAGTTAATGAGGTCATATATTCATTAATGATTTTACACATTACATGGATGTTTAATGATTATCATTACCAAAATAATATTTGAAAATGTAATTATACAATTTAATTCTTCATTCCCAATACATAAATACTTCAATAAAATTTTTTCAACTTAGTTCCACACATGGTATAAAAGTCATCCTTAAGAATATAGCATTGGATCAGATAATTCCTATGTTCCAATTTTTTTTGACAATAAAATATAAATTGATCCACATAATGACATTTATTTCCATCCAACATAATCTAATTTTTTCCATAGAAGTTAATTTTCCTACGACCATAGTGTCTACACATAAACCATTTTTCTATTCTATATATAATCATTCATTGGTGACTCCATCAATATTTAAGATATGATGAAAAATGATCCATTATTCCCCCATGGTCTCCACCGCATGTGATCATAGATAACTCTATCCTTCTATTATTTGGTGGTATTAGGAGATGGTTATGGTAATGTTCAATAATCATATATCAAGATAATATACTAGTCATAAAAACTATAAAATTCAATCTAGTCATCATCACATTTTATTTCTAATAATCCCCATAATGTGCTTTATTCTCATTTTCAACATGATTCATTCTGGTTATGTAAATTATCTAAAACCTAAAATAATTTTTTGAGTAAAAATAATTCTTTTGGGAAATTAGGTAATCAGGAACATCCACGTATAGAATTTCTAAATCATGGAACATTCAATTTAATAAATGACAAAATATGATTTACCTAGGTCACTCATTTTCATCAACTGTAAAAATAAACCACTATTTATTTTAACAAAAAAGTGTTTATCCAATTAACATATCCAATTAGTTTTATAAAAGGGTGTATATTATTAATCATTTTCTTATACTATGTAATACTAAAGTAAATACCACCAATATTTTTTTTATTGTTGTTACCCATTTGTAAATATTTGAGAAAACTTATTCCAATTAAAGTATCTAGAAAAGGATTTATTCAAAGAAAAATATAAAGACTAAATATCAAACCAAGAAATTAGGATGTTATTATATTCTAATACTCAAAGATTATAATAGTGAAATGTTTTCTCGTTGTTTTTTTCAAATCTAGGTTCATAAGGATTATACTTAACATCCACTAACAACAACAGCAAAGACCCTAACCTCAGTATAAATGACCCAATGGTGGAATTGTTATACTATAATAAGATAAAAGGAATTAAATCAAAAATGATAGAATAGTTTATTGGTCATGTTAATATTGATACATTCTGAATTGATTCATTGCATTTGAATACTAAATTTCCAACATAATTTTTTTGATAATTTCATTATTCCTTCTATAATATCCGTGAATATTAACAATAATACACTTTATGGATTCTTTTGAAGAGAGTAAAATTAATGGTTATATCAAATGTGTATTAATAGTTTTTCAAATTAGATTTTTTCATAAATCAATAAGAATAATAAACTTGGATAGGTAGAAAAATAAATGGACATGTTATTTAAATAATTTCACTATCATGATTATCTATATAATAATAGAAATGGAGAGGTAAATTTATTAAATAATATTTTATTAAATCAATAACATGAATTATTCTTCGATAGTGGTGTATTGGTGAAGGAGAGGGGAATAAGTACGTCATTATTTGGGAGGTATAGGGTACAAATCCAGAGAGTCCACTTTCAAGGAGAACCTCTCCCCCAGGATCCACTCACCTTGCTGGGTCACCCAGTTCTTGATTGGGTGTGAAAAATGAAGCCTAAACCTCTAATGATGACAAATTTCTTTGTCGAACTAGAGACGCTCGGGTCATCACCCTCCAGATACTCTTCCATCTCAGTTGGAAACAACTACTTTAGGGTTGTGGCTCTCTCTATATTGATCTCTTTGTAGGGAGAGGGTTTCCTTGTGTGGATGGTTCGAAATGGCCACAACGAGTAAATTCCATTACTAATGAAAAAATGGATAAAATGAATATAATTTTTATATAAGGAATAATATATATTTTATTGAGTATATCTGAACAAATATACCATTTAAATAATTCCATGATTATAATGATTATATAGTTCATAATCACTATAAAAAAGTTAATATGTAGACACACATTCCATTTAATCAATAAACTATGAATTAAATTTATACATATTTAATATCAATATGAAATGTTCTAAAAAAATAATACATGTAATATTAATGGAGTAAAATCATAGATATTGGATGTTATGATCTCTAGAATCTTGATACATATAATATCTAGACCTTTCTCTATAAAGTTTTAAATAGATTGCTATTTGTACACTATAAAACCATTCATCCAAGTATAGCCAATTGACTAATATAATGATATTACTAATATATCATAGGATATCTTCTTCAAGGACCCACCATTCACTTCATGTCAAAAAAATGAATGATATATTTTATAATAAATTTAATTTACGAATAATGTTTCATTTCATCAAATTTTTCTATGTATTAATGATCGAATATATATCAATATTTCCTAGTATTATAGAATAATTTTAAAAGTAGAATCAATATATAAAAAAGTTATATTAATTATGAGGTATTTATATCCATGATGTAATGAATATTTCTATTTTATAAAAATGTAATTAAAAGTGAAAAATAATCAAAAGATAGTGGTAGTTTCATGAGAAAAATAAAAATCACCAAAATAATAAATAATTGAGTAGTGAAGATATATTCATCAGGAATATAAATATTTATAATAATATGGTGAATAAATATGTTTTCATGTAAAATATGTCAATGGGATTTATATACAACACATAAATGAGAATATGAGCATACTATGGAATATGTGTCAATGAAATATAAATGGAGATGAAATCGATTATAAAGATCATAACATTGAAGTGATAATTATAGAATGATTTATAATATCTATATCACAAAAAAATACATATAAATAATTTTGAAATAAAAAATATTATATTCAATTTAATTATTCACATAAACATAGAATAACATGGTCTACAAATTAGTAAAATAACATAATGAAAAAAATGGGTTTCAAATTTTTTTACAACATATATATTTTCATTTCAAATCAACCAAGTGGAAATAATTCATATTGAAACATAAAATACATTTATTTATTAATTATTAAATATATTACATGTATACGATTCAATATGTTCACCATATGTTGGATATAAGATGCATCTCATTAAAATATGGCACAAAAAACATAAATTGAGACGAAGTACCTTACCTTAGGATTCCTTTTGGTTGAACCAAATATATCCTCATGCATAATTATTATGAACATGTTATTAATTTTTAAAAGATATATATTGATATTTCTTATTTCATATATGATTATATTATAATATTTTAGTATATATTTGTTAATAATATTTCTTTATATCAGTTATTTCAGGTGTTAATTGGATTACATTCTCTTTCGTGTTATTCGTTAGATTTGTTGTTATTGTGAATTACATTAAGATATATCATTTCATAAATTATAGAAATGTAATTAATATATTTTTTATTTATAAGTACAGTTTTTATGGTTTTTCATGGAAAATGAATCACATCTATTCTTGGGGATGGTAGGTCATACATATACATGAGCAACAATATCCCTCCCTTGATGAGTGAAATGGTAAAAAGGGTGGATTGTATATTAATATAGAAATTTAAATTTCATGTTATAAAAATAAAATATATTCATATATTTTTACTTTATACTTTCCTTATAATGTATACATGAGAACAAAATTATATTACATCATGATGTTGTAGTCTTCCACACACACGAGGGGCGTTATCATATTTCAATCAAAATCTAATGTATGTTGTATTATGTGATATTATAATTTGAGTAGAATAATAATTGTAATATATAAATATATATTTAAATTAAATCCATAATTATATCTCAATATGACAAGTATTAATGGATGATGATTTAAATCAATTTTCGAGGATGTAGTACATTGTACATATGAGCAATAATTATTATCCTATATAATAGATGTTAACATGTATATATGTTATTTACTACTATAATAACATATTATTATATGTGAGATACTTTTTTATGATTCTCGTGTCCCTAAAAATCCCAGATACCCTATAACTATAATGAATGAGTTATGATTTACAGAGCTCAAAGGGGTTTTTGGATCCCAATGGGTCCGAGACTTGCACCTGCAATCATACAATATCCAAGAGAGAATTCATTTTACAAAATATTATTGTTAGATAAAATATAAATATTTGAATTATTAACCTTATAAATGGATATGTAATATAATCAATGATTTAAAATAATATAATGACATAATGATGGGAATCATAAAAGAAACACTAACAATATCCTAAAAATTACTCAGAAAATCATATGTGACAAGAGTACTGCATATACACTAGTCCTCATCATCACCCCATAATCATATGGATCAGTCACATCAAACACATCCATTTAGGGATTCCCCTTTACATGTACCCGAATAAGATTGTATAAAATTTCCTTAAGGTATTGGTAGAGTGTATGCTATTAATCGGCGTGGGTTCCACCAAGTGTTCTATAACCAATACCATAATAATTAACCATTTTTAATATTAGATAATATAAGAAATTCATAGAATTACATTTTAAATATTTAAACCAAACACACTTTCATAATCAATATTTTGGTAGGAATATCATACACCATTAAAAAATGATAATGTTCTTTTTTAATATAAAAATATTATATAAATAAATTTTCATGAATAATTTATTTCAGTAAAATATTGATTGTATATCAATGACTGTAAATAATTTTAATGTTCAATGAATGAAATCCTGGATGCTGGTTAGACACATAGGTAATAGTAACCTCCCACATCTAAAAAATGGTGTTTTCTCTAGTCCAGTGTGCACACAAAATTGCAAACCAATAGGGTAACCCATTATGGGTAGAAAACACCCCAATAATAAAACCCATTATGGGAATTAAGTAAAATATTTTTTTAATTAAATATTTCATCTTCAATCAATTTATAGGGAAACTGGGTTCTATCGGGATTATTCTACTTACCACTAACTACCTAGGACAATATTTTCTTCAATCTAACAATAATTCAACAGTGGGAAAATAAATAATTTATAATAAAATTAATTTACATTATAATAGTTTTTAGTTTTCTAAATTTCCTTCGAATTTTTCACCAAAAACAATTTTTTTCATAAATTCATTTTGTTTCATATCACAAGTAACAATAATCCATTCATCTAATAATTCTAGTACAACTCAATTTATCAAATTTATTTTAAAAATAAATTCATTATTTTCATTAAAAATCTACACCAAAATTCCAATTCCATTAAATGTGTGTGTATTACACAATATCCATGCCATTTCAAATCACAAACCCAATCCATTCAAATAAATTGATTTAAATAAATTTAAACCTATTTTTAAATTTAATTATGGAATTTAATGTTCCAATAATAAGAAAATTAATTATAAAACCACCTACCATAAGTTAAATAGAAAAATACAACCCCCCAAAAGGGATTTATAATAAATAATGAGTAAATATAGATCATGAAATGAAAACTAGAATGAAGATCTAACCAAAAATAATAAGTTCATTTAATAAAAAGAATATCTAATAGAGGTAATGGTTAATAGAAAGGTAAATTAATAGAAACCAATCTAGAGGTGATCCACATACCAATATTTCATAGAATTAGGTCAATAACATTCAAATAAACTAATAAAGAAGATTTAAGGATCCAAATTTTCCCCAGGTGAGCATTTAGATCCATGTAATTTGATTTAGGATTGAATGGGGGAGACTTGAAACTAGTATCAGGGGGTTCGATATTATTAAAATAAATTTCAGAAGAAATAAAAACCCATTGGAATGTTTTTTGGGGAGGTGTGCATGGTTTGGCATATGATTCACCTAGGCCATGTTAACATGCTAGTGTGGTGCACAGTTTCTACTATCAGGGTGCATATTTTTTGAAATCATATACCAACCATCAAAACAGTCATTTTAAGAGGATACACGTTCCAGAAGGAATGTATTCATGGTATGTAAATATTGTTTTCCCCATTCTAATTTCTCATAATAGAGCATACAAAATTCTATGAAAAACCACATAGTTTTTTATAACCATACAACAACTGGGAATTTATCCTTAGGTATCCAAAATTTTAAACATATCCTAGAATAACCCCAAAACCAGAACCAATGTAATGAGAACTGTACATTTGTAATGGTATTCATGAATAACTGTAACTGGATTTCACAAACTCCCAACTATAAACCATTTTTTAATATAAATATATCCAAAAATTCCAATTCAAAGAGATTATCCCACTAATATCTCATCAATGATTCATTATGCCACATCTCATTTCAATTAGAACTAGGATACTATAATATATACTCTAGAAAAATCATCATCCCATGAATTAATCTTTTCACAGAATAAACAATCCAAGTTGAATACTCAATTATAGATAAATCACACACAACATCAGGATCCTCACTACTCAAGAAATGGCCCTGATGAAAACGATGATATTTAAGATTAAAATCATAAAAAACATTATTTATCATCATAAAATGAGGTGGAAGTGTTAAATTCGTTTGGAACATTCCACACCTTCTTAACAACCTAAATTTTTCCCACAACCCATGGTGGATTTTCTTCATAATTTCCATGATGTCAATGAACCCCGTGGTTGAAACTCTCAAAATATAATATCACCAAAAAATAATCAAAATGTAACCTATAATGGAAATTGTATGATATGTACCAACTCTGTTTCATCCACATTCTCAAATGAATGAACCAAACATAAGTTATATTTTCAAAGAAAGATATCAATCCAAATAAATAAATCTACTACAATCTCTAACCAATGATACAAATATTCATAAAGAAATTTATACGAGGCCCCACAAAGATCCATTATGATATAACACTATTATCTATTGTCATGGAAAAACTCAAATAGTCAAAAATGGACTTCACATGACCCACTAAGGGAAGGGAAAAAAGAACGAATAATTTCATAATGAATCTGTATTGCTTATCCAATTTGGAAATTAATATTAATATAATACGCCCTACTCATATTAACCTAATATTCCTGTTCATCATAGTGGACACTCCAAAAGAGTGACGTGAAGTTGATATACCTATCAGAGACTATATCGAATGGTTCACAATACTATCTGAGAATATCCCAAAAAAAGTGATGTCTAAATTCATCATCATTGGATATATCAAAAATGGGTAAGTAGTGATCCAATTTGTTTGGATGACTGATTAAAACCCATATCATATAATGTTTCTATGGTGTACCTGGTTAAAAGTTATATATATATATATATCCTCCTATATCAATGAAGAAACTAGATGTTGATGAAACAAAGATGATAGTCCCTAGTGCTCAGTATTAACCAGCTGGAAGGTGTAACAATGACAAGCAATTTCAATGATGTATTCTTTTATATCATTCCATAAAAATCATTGTTTCATGTCATCAAATATCATTTTTGTTTCAAGGGTCATAATTCCATAGTAAATTATGTAAATAAAACATTAAATCATCTATTATTTGAATTTTAATTAAGAAAAGAATTAAAAACCAATGTTTTCCATCCAAATTATAATATCCACTCAATGAAAACATCCCTTATATAAAGGGAGTCCATAATTGTACAGAATTCACTATAAATATATTACTCATATTGAATCATTAAATGGATTGAAGAGGTGTGATTTATAATTAACTAGATAACCTTGTTCCCATCATCTTGAAACCGAACATGAATCATAAAAAATATCCATGAAGATCATGTCATTTGATGACACCATCAGGGTCATCGTTGGATCTTTTTTATCTAATATTCATCATTGAAAATCCCCTCTCTCATACTATAGGAATGGATGATATTAAAATAACATAATTACTTCTCCTAAGTTTGAAAAAATGTTTCAAATATTTGGAGGTAAGATATAACTAATGAAATGGTGGTTTAAAAAAATTGTAATCCTTTATAAAAAATGAAATTATATAAACTATTACAAGAATGAATCATTTCTTAATGTTCACGTTCATGGGATAGTTAATTATTTTCATCCTAAAAAATCTGTCAGGAACTCTAGGATAGTCTCTGATAACCTCAGGTAAGAACACATCCAAAACCATATCCTAAAGCCTCACATAAGACCATACATCTCTTCATAACCTCTCGAATTGTTAATTTTGGCATATAATTAAAAAATACATAATAAAATTAAAAATTATTTTTTGGTCCCATAAGAGAATCAATTCATATTTATTGAGAATGAGCATTGGAGAATCCTATTTGTGAAAACATTTAATACCCTTTGGTAATAACCCACAAATACCATGAAACTACGTATCTAAAAAACATTATATTGTTCTTCCCATGTCATATAAATATTCACCTTCTCATGATCGACTGAGATACCATATTCTGACACCATGTGTCAGAATAATTTTACATCCTGAATATAGATATTACATTTTTAATTCTTTGTGTAAATTATATGTTCTCAACAGACTTTCATGACTACTCTCAAATGACAAATATTATCCTCCACGTTCATGGAGTAAACCATGATTTCATATACAATGAATACTATGAATATGTTGTGTTACTTGTGGAAATTCAAGTTCATTAAATCTAAAAACAATACATGATATTTTTTAAAGAAAAATCACACAACATGATTCTACAAATGTACATACAAACACATGAAGGAGGAATCCTGAATAGAATATTATTCGCACATGAGCCTTAGCCCGGTTGGTAAGGACGTTGTAAGTGCTTCCAGGAGACGCGGGATAAAATCCAAGCAGATATATTATTTTCTGGTACTATAGCAGAACTGTAGGAGTACTGTAGCAGTAATGTAGCGGGAACTGAGCAGTACAGTAGCAGGAACTGTTTGGCACTATAGTAGCTTGGAATATGTCTCCATTTGGGCCTACGACCCACTAATTTCGTCCCTGAGTCCTTTAAGGCCTTTGGGCCACCCAGACCTTAGGGTTAGTAAGGCCTTCAAGCCACCTCAAGGCCTTCAGGAAACCAATAGTTTAGATGAAAACCAGACGACCTATGAGGAACAAGCTCTACAAAGAGGATTTTCACGAAGCAAACACCATAACAAGAAGATAAATGGATTGCATGAATGAGAGGGTATGACACCTACCATCGGGAAAAGACTGTGTATGGAGAGGAATGCCTAGACGAATAGACATACTAAGGTGGAGAGATAATTTCATAATGAAGATGCTAGGGAGGAGCAGTTCCAAGTAGTTTTTCTGGGTTTTATGTAATGTTTAAATCCTACAGGAAAATGAATTCGTCTATGGCCTACATGTCATGTAATACATACGCCTACTGGCCATGTAACCTCACCCCGTGAAAGGAGGATTATCAAAAATAAATAAAAAATGAAGGCCTTTGGGCCATTGGATGGATGGAATAGAATATCATTCTTTTCGCAGCATATGATAAATAGACTGATCATCAACCTTCGAGAATGACATAAACCCTATCAACTGATCACAAAATTCATCAAAATATGGTAAAAGATAATTTTTCCATACCATCGAATTATTGAGATTTCAATTTGTAATAATAGAGAAATTTTTTTAGTCATATTTCATCACAATGATAACAGGTGTCACCCAAGGTGACACACTTTGGTGTATAATTATTATCTCTAATAGGGCATACAACCATGTCTTTATCACTTTCCACTCTTCTTTTGTTAAATGTTATGAATGGATAGGAAAATGATGACTAGAATATAAAAAATAAATAGATATATATATCAATCTTACCAATGGAAGCCCAATCAAATATAAGGAAACATGTTGGAATACTCAAATATGGTTGTAAGGATATATTATTTTAATTATTATTTCTCCAAGTCAAAACAAAACATTTATATTACCCTTACAATCCCTTGAATAGATGGTACATCTCTATACAATATCATATACTATTCTCTCTAAAATGAATGACACACCCAATTGTGTCTATTGAAGGACTCCAATAAAAAAGAATAATTATTTTATGTTTTTTTATAAATAATATTACTAATAATAAGGATGAAATCATAGGGTTTCATGTTGGGAACTAGAAAATTCTAGGTAATTTCATGTTATTATGAATATAAAACACAACAAAGACAATGGAGACCCTTCTCTCTCGTCATTATGATGGGAATGGTTATTTCAATAACATAAGAAAAAATTTAATTATGGATATAATATAAATTCATAATTTGAGTTTATATAAATGGGTGAGATGAACAATTATAAAATAAAGAAGCCGCTGAGGATGATTCCATAGTTATCGTAACAATCACATTTCATATACCAGCATTAGATTCCTCTAGAGACTCCTCAATTTTGTAAGGATGATATACAATTGATTATGTTTGATAGTATCCATTAAATAGTTAAGAATTTGATTTAACCTCACTAATAATTGAAGAAACTGAACTCATTCCACTGTGTAGAGTATAAATGAAATGAAAAATATTATCTATGTTTCTTATGCGACTGATAAATATATATATCATCGGAATCTTAGTAAAAAGTTTTTTTTTAAATGACCTTCCCTGAGACATTGAAATAATATCAATGGACATATTTAATGAAATAAATTATTTAAGGAATTGTAAAATATCCTAGAACAAACATAGATATCATCATTCTTCCTTTTCCATTTAAAAGTAATCATTGAACTACCATTGAAATAAAATGTAACTCTTAGTCACCCTAAATTTCCTGTGAGGTCAAGCTCTGACATCAATGACCTATCCCTCACATTATAATATAAATTCATAATTATCTAGAAAATCAATGTTTAGTAGTCATATATTTCTCCCATTTCAAATCTACAAACCATTATCTTTTACATTTTCACTAGATCATTATAAAACTAAATAAGACCAAGAAAGTAGTTTTTATAATGAGTCATATTCATGTCACACTAATGAAGATTAAGAAACTCCATTTATTTCTACAAGATTATAGATTATTGATAGGAATATTCATTGATAAAATAAAAAAATTATTTTTATTTCACACTATCATGATTTTTCTCCAATACTATCAAATCCAACTATCCCCTATTATTTTATTCCCTCTTAAATGCACAACATTGTTTCTTATTATAATAAGATTTTCATTGGAACTCAAAACGTGTCTCTATTTTTCTAAACTAGTCCTCAACCTTTTGAGGATTGTGAGATACATTTGAATGAGGTGTATTTTGATGAAGAAACTATTATTCATTATCATGATATTCATCCCTTTGATCTTCCACTATCATATCTTAAACAAAAATGACTGTAAGTACTTCTCCTAGATACTAGATTGCCCGCACCACCATCTCAAAAATATTATTGACCTCCTAGGGATTTTTTAATGTTGTTCTCTAGAAATATACTCATGAGTCATATTCATCCATCATATATGTTTAATGATATTACACTATATAAAAGGATAAATCATATGTCATTATAATGGAAAAATAGAATAATGATATAGGAATTTCAGGTACATCGAGATGAAATTTATGTTTTGGATTTCATCAAATGTAGGTCAATGATAGGAAAAATACTAGAATCGTATTGAAATATTACTCAAAGAAACTTTCCACAATCACCTATGGTGATTGAAGGCTTGTAACAATTAGAAATATCAAAGCACTAACTCAAAACTTCCTCCAAAGAGCCATCAAGGCATCCCAACCCATATAATGACACCATAGATGTATTACTATCTAGAACCTGTAATAAAAAAATTTCACGTACAATCCTAGATACACTAGTAGTTTGATTCCTCTTTTGGCATGAATAAATCCAAAAGAGAAATGTCAATCCCTAGAGGGTTTAATTTATAATCTATCATCATGCATGATGAATGATAGTATTAATTTTCAAAAATAACAGAAAAATATAAAACATACATGTAATCATGATCAACACTCCAAAAATGATATGTCCCAAAAAAAAATAGGTATAACTGTACCCAAAAAATAAAAAAAATTCCTATATTAAAATTCAACATAAAACCTATTAATGTATCTTTAAATCTTATTTAACAAGTGGGAAATAGTTCCACCAAACACTAGTATCATTCTAGTATCCCATGAACCAATAACATCCTTCACCTCCATGTGGTTCTTTCCATTTTCTCAAGCCATGTAATGGAAAGTCTAAAAACAATCAAATATATATATATATATATATATATATGGTGTGAGCTATAAATTACAATATGGTATCACTATTTGTTCTATAATCAATACTATAACAAATAACTAGTTTTTATTTAATTTAGAATAAAATGTGTCATGGAATTATATATTACTATATTAATCCAAAACAAATTATTAAAATTTAAAAGGATGGAAGGAATATTATATATAATTCAAACATTATTAAATGAAAAATGGTTATACAATAATAATATAAATTATTAGGCAGGAATAAGTATTTCAATAGATGATTTTTTTATCAAATTCAAAAACTCATAGAAATTAAAGAAGTATAAATTCACAATAGTTGTATTGTTTATCAAGAAATAAGATCCTCAAATAACATAGTATTTATCTCAAAAACAGCCATGAGTAGATACACTAAGTCACTCCAATATGGGACCCATCATTAGATTTATACAGAAAAATTTGGGAACATGTTACAAGTGCTCATTCTGTAATCGTTTATTTAGTGTTGTAATCAATAATCTTTTGTTAGGGAATCATGGCCCTTTCATGAATTTCTAACTTACAACTAACTATCTAAGAGAAACATTTCTCTTAAAAATCAATGAACCAAACCTGGAAATTAAAATAATTTCATATAATTTAAATTTATAATTTCCCTATTTGTAGTTTTTTAATAGGATTTCTAATTTCAGAAAAAATGTTTTAAATCAATTCATTCCAGTAAAAATAATATTTAATTTATATAAATTTATTCTAAAAATTTAATGAAAAATAAATCTATCAAAGTTATTTTAAAAATAAATCAATAATTATTTCTATAATCTACCAAAAAATTCTAATTCTAGGAAAATTAGGGTCATTACATTGACTCCATTTCATTTAAAATCATTTATCAAATCTATTAAAATTTAGGGTTTTAAATAAAATAAAATCCATTTTTAATTGAATCATAATATTGGTTTTATAAATAATATGGAAGATAAATATAAAACCACATTCCATTAAGAACATCATAAAAGAAAACACTCACAATGGGATCACCAATAATGAACAAGGAAATTTATATTAGAAAATAAAACCTGAAATCTAGATCATAGTAGAAAAATTTTACGTCCATAAAAAACATGATGATCCATTACTCATTTTAGAGGATAGAAAGATATGTCGGATGAAAACAATAGAGTAGATATCCACCTACCATGAGGAGATAGAATCAGATTAATGATTCTTCAATATTTCTGGGAAATGGTATGTAGGATACCAAATATAAATTTGGGAGCCTTAATAACCAAGTAATTCAAGTTAAGGTAAAAATTTGGAAGTTAGTCACATAAATCTAGGTTTCAGTATTTTTTAAACTAATATAAGTGGAATTCAGAAATTAATTATAAATATTCAGTGATGGGATGCATTGTTAGACCAACCGTACATAATAAATGAGTAACCCTTCTCATTGAGTGCGCAATTTATTTCTGGAGGGTGTATAGTTTTTGAAACCTTGGTCCTACCACAATAAAATTCCCAGTCTAAGGATTCAAATTTTGTAGTGGATGGAAGCAAGATTTTGAAAAAACATGTACCCTATTCCAATTTCTTATAATGATCACATATTTTTTGTTTCCAATATTCAAAATTTTCAATAACCTAATTCCATCCTTTAACAACTATATAGGCATACATAATTTTATATATTCGCATGGAATGTCCCAAAAACATAACATGGAAAAATAGAGATCCAAATATGGGTCATTTAATACCTAAAAATATGGTTACATGATGTCAAATATTGAATGAGTTAATGATACATGATGTATGTAAATAATAAAAATAACCATTTAATAATTTTACCTCTTCTTCAGATGACATTTTTATGTTTTCAACAAAACCCTACATTGTATGGGTTTTTTATAAAACAACATACCCTAGTATTTTAAGAGGAGAGTAAGGAATTTATTTGGTTTTTTTATTTGGAAACCATTTTTATTTTTAATAGTGAATAGGGGATTAGAGGGGGTGGCCTTTTATAAATTGGGTAAATAACACACATGGAATTTTTGAGGGGAATAAATTACAAAAATATTTTTGTCATGTAAAATACTCCAAAATGATTCATTATTAGTATTTGTTTTTTGTGGTAAAAATAAACCTATGAAATGTGTTTTTAAGAAAATATTAATTAATTTTAACACCTACCTTTATAGTTTATCCAATAGTTAATCGTTTTTTACCTTAATCGTGATAAATATTTTTTCCTATTTCAACTATTAATAATGTAAAAAAATAAGATTAATTTATTAGATAATGTAAATTAGTCTTATTTTATTTATATAATATTTATAAACAATTTATTCAATAAAAGTGAAAGGAAAATTTAAAATTACACTTGTATATGTTATTAAAAATTAGGTTTCCGAAGAGACATTTCCAAAAACATTAGAATGTTTTATTATAATAATTCAATATTAAATTGATTTAAATGGAATATATTATCTATTTTTTAAATTAACTGACCTATTATTCATTAGAATAAATTTTAAATAAATTTTTTTATTTATAATTTTTTAATCAAAAAATTGGTTTCAATATAAATATATACATTCCAATATTCATCGAGAAATTCCACATTTCAAAAAAATTGAAAAAAATCAACCAAATATAGTTTTAATATTATGATGTAAAAAATTATGTTATCGTTATGAAATAAATTATCTAAAATAAGAAATTTTAAATTTGAAATTATCTTCTTGATGCTCGAATACTTAATCTTTTACAAAAATTAAATTTATTTCAATACAATCTTTTTTCTTTTCAAGGATTAATATCAAATACTTATAAAATACATAAAAATAATTATAATAATTTATTGAGTAAAATAATTACACTACTAATTACATCAATTTGATAATGGAATTCATTTTTATTGTTTAGTTAGATTTGGGGTTTCTTAGTCATCAATGTATCTAAGTGGTAGGATTTATTTAAAAATAAATATATAATAATTAATAGGGGTGTTAAATTCACATTTACTCTTAGTGATTCATGTAAAATAACAATCAAATCCCAAAATTCTTCTTTTAATCTAATGGGGTATTACATAATTTACAAAAATATTTTATTTTTTAAATTCATTACACCATATTGATAGGTTTTTCATGATGTTTTTTATAGATCTAACAACATGAAACTCCATCAAAAGGTATTTATAGAATATTTTATGATTTTTAATAATTAAATTGTTTTGTTTTATTTAGTATTATATTAGTAAATTATTATATTAATGTAACAACTAATTGTGATACTCTTTTTTTCTAATTCATGTCACTACATGTGGTTCTATATTTTAGTTTTTAAGTGTGGGATGTTGTTATTTAAAAAAACTTAATAAAATTATTCTATACCATTAATTTTTAAAAAAAATAATATTTAAAATTATATCTAGGATGGTACTTTTCCACAATGTTATGTTATATCTGCAGCATTACCTGACATATTCATTTCATTTCATAAATAATGTTGTTTTGGTATTCTTATGATTCTATAATCTTCTGTCATCATCATCATCTTCTTGATTCCCTTCTTCAAAGTGATTAAAAATGATATTCACATTTATGGTATCATGTTTTTACATGTAAGACATATATTATGATACCATTATTAAATAATTATTTACTATTATTAATAGATACCATATTATTAATATGTAATTATAATTTTAAACCTATTTAATAAGCGAATAAGTTAACATTTTTATTTTTTTCACATATAACAATGAATTTGTATGATTTGTGATGCATGAATTTTGTACGTGTGGATAATTTTTTAATAAGAAATGTATTTGGTATTGTGATTTTTGATTGATATGTTCCATGTTCATAATGAAACAATACTTTTTATCTTTATTTTACTTTATAAATGATGACTTGTACTCCATGTTTTTATATTTTTTAACAGATCTATATATACAGGTATGGATAATCTTAATTCATATCATAGTATGGTTTGTTGTTATTTTTAATTAGGATTCTCAAAATTTTTGTATATATCTATAAAGAGAAAACCACTTCAATGATGTATTTGGTTATTAACAACTTTTTTTCCATGTACATTATATATTTTCTATAATATTATGTTTATTTATGTTATAAAAATTCCATAATTTATAATAAAGACTGTTGAATGTTATTGTAACCAGAGGAATTATATAAAATAGTAATATTTGTTTAAATTAAAAAATTTATAATTAAAAAATTTCATTGTAGGGATGAATGTATCATCCAAAAGTGATTATTAATATATTGTTATATTTTTTTCTCATAAAATATATATGTGATTCAAAAATGAATTTATTTTCTATTATTTTAAAAGATATTAACACTGAATTTTTATTCAAAATTATCACGTATGTTTTATATTTTAAATATTTTTCAACATACTATGTATTTTAATTAAATTATTATAATGAATAATTTTTTTATAGATATGATTCATTTTCCATTTTTATTTTATGTTAAAAACAAAATTACATTTATTGATATTTTTCTTAATAATAATTTTATTCATATGATTTAAAAATTATGATATATGGTTTCATATTTAATAATTTCAAGCATATTTCCATAAATAGTAACTTAATATAAACTTTTGTGTGAAATATAGGAAAAATGATTAAATTTAATTTTTAAAATAATATAACTGTTTATCTTTATGTTTTAATTAAAATTATTGTTTATTTTTTAATCAATTTGTTTTTTATTAGAGAGACATTAGAATATTTTGGAGGATATTTCTGAAGTCGGGCATTGATTCGATGATGGATGCTAGAGTCCAAGGAGCATCGGTTTGATTACATTACAAATATTAAACATATTTTTTCACATGGGCATAGTTTTTCTTAAAATATAAATAACTCCCTTTCTGAGTCTCATATTGGATTTCAGATAATGCAGTTTACTCCAAAAAATTTCCATTTACTCTAGGCACGACCTAAGGTCATCTACACCGAGAGTTTCAATCAGGGGTGTTTTTGGTGATGTGGCACTAAATAGAGGAATTAACTATTTTTTATTTATTAACAAAAATTGTCATGTCATCCTTTTTCTGCGATAAACAATAGAGGAGGTTTGTATGTACTCTCCCCCTCCCCTCATTCATTTGGAGATGGAGGGATTGAGAGAAAATAGAAGACTTGAAGTGATGATGATCTCTATTTCTAAGATATACCATTAATAGATCAATTATCACCACGATCTGGGTATCATTATTTTCCAATAGATTCAACGTTTTACCAACGTGGAACACATATTTCACATTTCGTCTCATTTCCCTTGTTAGGCACTTGTTAATGGTCTAGAACCCGAACATAATTTATAGAGTTACATCTAGTTTATATCATTATATTTTCGAGTAAAATGTGTAAAATTGGTTGTTCAGGCAGTAGTCCTAACTTGAAACACCATCAACATGATGTATAGTTCAATGGGACATGATATGTAACTCTTCTTTTTTGGGGGAGATGAATGTTTTGCACTACCCTCCATGTAAAGGAGTTACATTTTTGTGTACTTCCCTAAACCGTGTGACCATGGCATATGGCTTGGGTTTTCTATGTGAAACGCATGGCCATGTAATAACACATAACCAACATACATGGACACATTTTCTGGTACATGGAAATGGAAAAAATACATAGGCATGTTTACATTTAGCCAGAATGCGCCATGTCGTATGGGATATACGGTGCCAGAGGGACATGGATGTGTGGTCTATGTAGAATATGAACATGAGAAGAGGTTGAGTGATGTGGGACACAACATGCACATTTTATACACTTCAAATAACCCTAAATATGGTGGTATACCAAGATTATAGGATACAAAGCCAGATGCTTATGTGGGACAACACATAATGTGGGTCCCTATGCATGTCGCGTACTCCTTGGATATCCTCCTGTTGTCTTTTGATTTTTGTACTTCTTCAATGGGAATATAATTCAGGGTTCTTAGTAGTTTATCCATAGATATTTTCCACATATCTCATGATGTTTTTCTCAATTATAAATTATGAGATATTAGGTGGAAAAAATTGAGTTGGTAACTTATGAAGCTATTATGAACTGATGTTGGATATTAGTTTGGTTCATGTACATAGATGATTGGAATGGTACTCAACTCATGGACAAGGGTGTATGTTTTACTTACCTCTGGGAATAGGTGTATATGGGACTCCCCACGACATGGGCACAATTTATTTACCATTGTGTAGTTTCCTCATAGGATGTCAATCTCTTTATTTACTATGGTCGGTGTTACCTTTTGATATCATGAAGATGGAAGGAAATTCCCTATTAAACCAGGGTGTAGGTCCTTATTATATGATTTATAGGCAGATCACATACTCCCATAAAGTTTTATGGCCCAGGTCCTATGACCGAGAAGTCTGTACACCATTATCATTCTTGGATGTAGGACCTCTAAACGGGTTGTTCTGGTAGAGTCGGTACTCCCCTACCATGTTAGGGAGATGGCCATGATGCTTGGGTTCGACACTCCTTGATCATATAAAGTTGTTGTTTCCCCATAGAGAAATTACTTAAGGGTTATTAATCCCCTTTCCTACCATGGTGTGGTTCCTCCAGTCATTAAGGGGTACTCCCCTTTTTGGTTAGGGTGTGGGTCCTCGATCCATGGAGAGGTACTCCCCTATCATATAAGGTTGTGGGTCATCCATTATCTAAGTAGTACTCCCTTATAAGATCTTGATGTGGTTCTTCACATACAAAAAAATACTCCCTCTTCTTATTGTCGTAGTGAGGACTAGGTCCTCCAATGGATTTGGAGTTCCCTCGGCAAGAGGGTAAAATAAAAATGAACGGGTTCCTCCACTTGATGTTAATGATACCTAGATAGATGTTAGTTCTATCTCGACAGAATGAGGTGTGGGAAACTCTATAAAGGTGTGATATAAGTTTTTTGGGTTAGTTAGGAGGAGTAATCCCCCAACTACAGGGAATTGGAGAGGTGTGGGTCCCTCAGTTCTCTGTTTCTATAGAGTATGATCATCATGCATACTCTAGAGCAGTGCTCCCTCAAATATGTGTAGTAGTGAGGAGTGATCCTCTTCACTAGTGTTTCATTATCTTCT
This sequence comes from Viscum album, assembly GCA_963277665.1. NCBI lineage: Eukaryota > Viridiplantae > Streptophyta > Magnoliopsida > Santalales > Viscaceae > Viscum > Viscum album. Next base: position 1,840,447,330 of record OY728161.1, read on the forward strand.
TCTAGTAATTAGGTAATGAATAATGGACCTATTTTTACGGGAACTAGATCTGGACATAATTTGATGTTCATGATTGATCAAGTTCTCTTAGATGTGATGTTAGAAATCATAGAGTGGAACCTGATGGAGTGCATCCGTCTAACAGGTTCCATCATAGAAGGTTGATCTCATTATATGCGTTAACCTGGTTTTATTTACTACCTTTAGTTCCTTGATTAGTATTCATATTTTTTATGTGGTTGGAACCTCATGATACTTACTGTCTAAGACATGTATATCCGTGTGTTTTTTGGGAGTCGTTGCAATGTTGTCACATGTTAGGGTTGAAACCCCTTGTAGTCAAAGATGAGTTTTCATGTTCATATATGGGTGGTTTGAGATGGATTTTCTCTCTCTAATGGGTATTCCAATGTCTAGGTCAGGAGGAATATTGTCTTTCAGTTTCTCACTTTTTGTTTTTGGGGTTTGGGGTGCATACATAGTATTTTTATACTCACCATTGAATGCAGTTTACAAAAAAATGTTTTGTGTCTTTATCAAACAACATGAAATTTAAGAGAGTCCACATAGGACGCAAGGTATGTGGAGCATAGTGATCTACACATACTAGGGTTTTCACTAGATAAGGGAAAGGGAGATTTTTGGAAGTTGGAGTTGGCAAAGATCCCCTCATTCTATGAAGGTTGAACTCTTTTACAATTTTTGGTAGGAATTGTTCTCCCTTCTTCAATTTTAATAATTTCTATTGTACATTGGTTGTAGGATATTGATGATGGTATGCATTGGTTTCTTAGCGGTTTTTTTATTTTATTATTTATTGAGCATACAGTTGTCTGAGTGTGCACATCTATATAAGAAATACCTCCTATATTAGTGATATTCCTACTTGGTGCCAGTCCCCAGCCCCTGGTCTATTAGAGGCAGTATTGGGGAGTTCTGACCTAGGGCCTGTCAGGTCAGGTTGTGACACATTTATTTCTCGACTTTTTATTATTTTATTACATTATTATTTTTTATAACACTAATATTTTTTTAAAACGTTGTGTATCATGTTTTATGTTAAAATATCATTAAAAAAATATTTAGTATATTTATTTTGAAATATAAAAACATGTATTAAAAAATTATTAATTTAATGAGTTGGTTATGTATTAAAATATAGTTTATATAAATATGAAATGATAATTGTGTTAATTTTATAATCATAATATATAATTTTTTTATGTGAAAAATATATTTTATTGACTATGTATTTAGAAGCTAAAATCAACATAACAAGGTGTTGAATTTTCTAAAAAAATTATTTTATTTTTCCAACAAAAATTTATTCATTTATCTATTATATAACAATTATTATACAATAATATACATAATTGTATCCAATCAAAATAATAGAAATATGTTTTTATACAATTATATTATTTTTCAATGTAATTGATTATTTTATTTAGTAGGTATATCCTAAATTGTATTATTTTAATATCATAAAATTATTTAAATCTATAGAATTATAATATTACAACATTTAAATTAAAAAATTTGACTTCTAAAAATAGAATTTTTTATTTAATTAGAAAATAATGTTTTTATCATTTCAAAAAAGTTAATGAAATATGCATACTATAAGAATTAATTTGAAAAGTATGAAACCTCCTTCTATATAACAAAAAATATATAGAGTTAAAAACTGATATAAAAAAATTATTATAAATTTATAAAAACAATTTTCAAATATGGAATCCAATGTTATAATTTTATCAAATAAATCTTATTTATTAATGATCATTAAATTTTTTCTTCAGTGATAGAATTTTTTTTTACATGGAATGATTTATGATGAACATTATTCTAATAATCATATGATAAAAGAATTGTAATCAGCCATATTGAAATTTATGATTAATTAATGATTAAAATATCAATTACATTATTCAAAAACACACAAAATAATAAACTATGTAAAAATTCCTCTTAAAATCATTATTTATCACTCTAAAAATTCATTTCTCCACTAAAAATATACTAATATACCTGTATACCCATCATTATACATGTCTTTATACCTCTATTTTAAATAATATTTCTTAGAATGCTTTATTCTCAATGTAATGGTAGAAAATCAAAAGTAATTTAAGGGTTGAGATACATAGATCTTCAACTTTCTGTTGAGATCCATTTTAAAAGTCATATTTAAAAAAATTTATAATATTATGAAATCATTAAAAATAAATATTATTTTCCCCAATTTTATAAAATTTTAATGATATTTTTCTAATTTCTTTCAACAAAAACCCTTCATGCATCGTTATTATATTAGAATAATGATTTTCCTAAATCATTATCATCATTTCTTATAAGGGAATAATTTTTAAAGAAATATATGGAACATCAATTTATTCTACTAAAATTATTTAATTTTCATGATACTATCATTCTTTCTAAGATAGATTTTATAATATATTATTTATTTCCACTCATTAATGACATTTCATAAGTTTTAATTACATTGAAATGTGGGGTATTCATAAATAGTGTATTTTCATTATTTTTATCATATAAATAAATAAATACAATATAAATTTAATATTTAAAATTACAATTAAAATATTATCATGATTAAAATATTATTATTAATATAACATTAAAATTTCTTATGTTTCTTCCATCATATAAAAAAAGTTCAAAAACACTGTTAATCCTGTTAATTTTATACCATACAAATGAATAATATTGTTCTATTAAACATATATCTTCTATTAATAATTTATTTATATCATTAATGATTGGTTAAAATATTATTAATCATTAAATATCATGATTAACATTATATAATTTAAAAATAGTTATGATGACAACACTTTTAAATGTAAATAATCACTTTAATTTCAACTATCATAAACAAGATTAATAATAAATAATCTCTAATTGGATATTAATTCAAGACAGATTGAATTAGTTTTATTTTGTTTTGAAATAAAAAAATATGCCATGATTATTATTATACTTATATTACAATTTTAATATTATCTTTGGAAATTAATATTATACCACAATGGTTATAAAGACTATAAACCACAAAACCTTTGAACGATTGACATTATGAATACTAATTTTTTTTATAAATTCTAAATTATTAATATGTTATTTAAAAGGAATTATAATGAAAAACAATAAAATAAAAATATTTTTATGAATTCTAAATATTAATGATATTTTATTATATAGGATTTTATATAACCTATAATGTGATCCAAGATTCATTATAGGGAGTTTTCATCTAAATTTTCCATCTTTGAGAAATGTTTTTTTATTATTCTCATAACTTTTTTTTGTTTTACGGAATAAAAACTTAACATAATATATTATGCTCATATATTTAATTAGAAATAATTAATATAAGAAGTGAAACATATATACAAAAAAATTAATTCACTCTCATTATATTTCATTATCATTTGTTATAAAAAAATCATATTTCGTCGAAAACCTTTCCTTTTTTAATACATATATTTTCTTCTTTTATTTTAATGGTTTTATCTAATATTCTAACATATTTTATAACAATTGAAATTATTGACTAAATCGGATAATATTTATTTATTGTATTTTAAATACTTCATAATCTATTTCCATGGTTAAAAGTAATTTTCATTGAGTTCTACATATTTTCATTATATATTTATTCAATTTCAATGGGTTTGTTTAATTATGATTATTGAATGATTAATTTTTTTTCCATATGTATAAGAGATATTTTTTAAATTATTATGATGATATAAGAGGTTTTAGTGATATATATTCCTCAAATTAATTGAGAAATGTTTTATGCCAATTAATATGATATAGATGTGACTTTGGAGGAAAGAATTATTTCATATTTCTATGTAGAATAAATGATTCATAAGAATTAAATATTTATGTAAATTTAGTTTTATTGGGAATTGAGATTTCATTAACATGGATAAGACATACATTAATAATCTTTGATGGTATGATAATACCATGGAGATTTGCAACGCAACCCAATGTCTGTCTGTAAATGATGTGCTTAATTAAATCCATGACATAAATGATTTATTTATGGAAGGGTTAGATGAAATCTAGGAATATAAATAATACATTCATTGAAAAAACTTATATATTGAAGAATAAAAGTATATTCTTTTTGATGCCTCTTTAGTCAAACAATTTTTTAAATTATTACATACGAGTAATGTAAAAATAAAAAAATATGTCAAATTTTTCATTCAATTCAAATAAATGTCAATAGAAAGATAAAGATGACTTATGATCTTGGTATGATATAGTGAATTGGAGTATCAAACAAGAATTGTGTCCTGTGTGTTTTAGTGAAATTATATCGAATGTTTCATGCGCTTAATATGTGATGAAACCTATAGGAAAAAAACCCAAGAAGTACTAAAAACTATCTTTGTTTTATATGCCTATTCTAAACACATATGAAAACATGTGATCATTGGGGAATTGATGATGAAACCATAGAAGGATCGTGATTATCTCATTAATCCACATGATTTGATCCAAATAGAAAATTTTCAAATACTATCTAATAATGGAAGTGTTTCACTTATTTAGTTGTCCCATTTTATTGACATCTTTGTGAAAAGATGTTCTTCATGCCTTTATTATAAATAATGGTTGTATATGCACCATTTATTTTTTTGTCTGATATAGAAAATATTTCCTCCATTATTTCGAATGTAAGAACCCAGATCTTCATTCAGGTATGTTTTCCTTTTTTTCTGGAGTTTTTAAGGAAAAACATTTTCTGAAAATTGTAGAAGTACACGCCTTGTACATTTTGAGTACACGCCGTGTACTCTGTTCCGGCTCGAAGCCATGTGATGGCCGTGTCCGGGCCACACACACAGTGTGTAAGGCTGAGGTGGAGGCCAATTAATTCGGAGTATGGAAAAAAATGAAGTACACACCGTGTACTCAAGAAGTACACCCCATGTACTTTTTTTCATTAAACGGTCCGGGGTCGTGCCTAACCCCTATTTCCATCTTCTTCTCCAGTTTTCGACTATCCGAGAGCGACTGTACGACCGGATCTTCGACGGAGTCCTACCTCGCCGTCCGTTCTCCGATTCGAGCAGGGTCAGTTGCGTTGGAATCGCAGCAGTGAGTTCTTCCTTTTTCCGAAGCCTTTTTTCTTGATTACTCATCATTTCCACGTTATCGTGGGATGAAAGTTTTGTGCGTTTTCTCAGATCAATGTTGTTCTAAGATGAATTTGTCATCGTGGTTCGCGTATATCGATCTCCTCATATCGAGGTAGGCGGTTTGTGCCTTTCCATAGAAAGTTGATGAATATTATTGTTAAAATTCCACCAATACCCTTGAATGGGGTATTGCGTGTTTCCTTTTTTTCCCTTGTTACTTGCCTGAAATGCTTGATTTCTTTAGTAGCGGTTATTTCATGTGATTGGAGTAATTTGTTTGTGCTTGGATTGCTTTGTCTTGCTTGTTCTGTCTGTTTGTCATTTTCCCAGTTGCAATGCCTAGTTGTAGGATAGTGGAACTGTTGTTTAATTATTTCTGTTGAGCCTTAGTTTATAGAAAAGTGGTTCTTGAGGATTACATTGACGATATACACACGCTGAGCATGTTTAGTTATACTCAGGACTGTGAGAACCCAGAGTAGTAACCCAAAGGGAGAATTGATGGAAGGGCTTCTCCAAAGTGTCTTTTAATCACGATGCGAGACCAAGGGTTGAATTGATGGAAGGGATTCTCCAGAATGTCTTTTAATTACGACGCCGGCCACTGGGGGAATTTACATTGAGTGCTTCCCCAGAGAGCCTTTATCACGATACGAGACTATAGGGGGAATTGACGGTGAGTGCTTCCCCATAGAGTCTGCTTAATTACATAGCTGAACCAGAGGGGTGAGACTGTTTGTACCTCCCAGAGGGTTTCTAGAACATAGATGTTGAACCATAGGGGTTATATTGTGAGAGATACCCAGAGAGTTACCTCTTTTATTCCTGTTTATAACTTTTTACTTATGTACTTTCTTTGCCAGAACTGTGGATTGTAGCTCCTTGTGCTTTTATATTTACTGCTTCTTGTTTTATTACTTCCATGTATTCATTTACTGTTAGGCACAAATCTTTGGGTGATTTCCTACTGGGATTGTATCTCACACCCTGTTTGGGCCATGCTTTTGGGCCCAAGAAGACTATGTTGTTGCTGGTATATACAAGGGAATTCACCCTTCAACTTCAGGATCTTGATTTCACTAGGATCTGGGGAGCATGAGACCGAGCCTTGTCTCACGATGCTGAGGAGCTTACTTTGTTTTTATTTTTCACTTGGTTTCAGTTGTATTTTCAGCACGTTGTTATGTTTGCTGTTTTCCTTAGATACTTGTACCTGCTGCATCATTGTCATCATAGTTATATATCTACATTGTTTCCGCTGTTTGGTTTCTGTTGCTATGCATGGAGTTTACTGCTTCCTCTATTTATTGTTATTTTCTTTCCTTGTATACCTTACCAAATGAGGGAATAGTTTCCCCCACTGACTCACCAAGGCCCTCGCAACTAGTCGGCAGCCTCTGGCGTTCGGGGAAATGCGCTTGAGGTCATGTGGCGAACCGGGTACGGGGCACCAGTGGAGGGGCTCCGGACACAGGTCGTTACAAAGTGGTATCAGAGGAGTTCTTTCCTCTTGCTTTACTGTTGGAAAATTTATCCAGGGATATGAAGGATTCGGTACATGGTGTTAAGATGTGCCTGGGAGTAGCTAACCCGTTTACAGGGAATTTCTATACTACCTTGTTAATTTCAGTTTTATGGTTTTGAGATTTTATGGTTGGTATGTTTTCTCCTAGAGTGATTCATGTGACTTGTGCGGTTATTTTTTTGATATCTCGGTTCTATTTCTATCCCAACCCGATGAGATGAGGGCATTCCATCTCATGAATCATATACGCACTTATAGAAATCACATGTCATGCATTCTTACCATGCCATCTAGGTTGCATTAGCGATTGCATGCTGTTGTGATAGACTTTGGGTAGATTATGCATTCTGTTGTGATAGTTGTTTGATAGATTCTCTTCTGTTGAGTTAGAAAACTATTTCATTGTTTCTTGCTTAAAATGAATGCCAAATTTTGGTTCTTGAGGTGTTATGGGACCTCACGGATCAGAATTTGGAATCTTTTCCCTTGTTTTGAGTGTTTCTGGAATTCTGTGTAGTTTCTGAGCTACTACCCAGAAAAACCCAGATTACACAGCCTGTACTTTCAGGAACATGCCATGTAGTTTTCAGGCAGTGTCACTGGCCGTGTGAGCAGAACACGGTGTCGTGGGAGTAACTTCGAGAACATGTCGTGTACCATTGGTACACGCTGTGTGAGTTCGGAGCCGTGTACCCGGCCGTGTCACTAACAACCTGGGCCGGGGATGCACGGGTAGAATATGTCGTGTCCATAGGGAACACGTTGTGTATTCCTATCGAGGTACTCGGCCGTGTCACAAACAAAACGGGTCAGCGTTGCCTTCCTTTCCACACGCCGTGTTTGCTCAGAACAGGCAGTATAGTCTTGTCAGGTACCCGACCGTGTCATGAACAACACGGGATGGTGTCACCTTTGCCTATGCAAATCGTTCTTGTTTGGAGCACGCCGTGTAAGGTCCAGTCGTGTAGACGATCATGTATTCAACAACACGGACCGCTGAAGCCTTGTCTTGTGCACGCTGTGTTTATTTCAAACATGCCATGTAGTCTCGGGTTGAGTAGGACTGTGTGGGTTAGCCATGTAAGGAAACTTGGGCAGGGGAATATTTTTCAAGTACACGCCGTGTGTGTGGGTCAACACGCCTTGTAGTTTGATGTGTACACGACATGTAGGCTGAGAGTACACATCCATGTCAGTGGTTTAAGAAGACACGTCATGTAGTTTTATACACGTCGTGTAGTCGTGTTTTGCAATCTTGTGTGTTTTCTTCCCCTGTTCCCGTTTTGTACTCTTGTGTTCCTTGTCCTCGTTTTCCTGATCTATGGTGTGCTTTTGATCTTTTAGAGCTATGCCTTCGAGACGTCCTCCGGTCGTACGTCTGTCGTTTAGCAGTGATCAGACGCTAGAAAGGGCTGATCAGGGACTTCCTGTAGATCCCACAGCAGATCCAGCCTTGGCACAAGTTTTTGTTCCAGTTGTGGGCGCTGATGCGCAGTTCGGGGAGGGTTTAATGAGGATGATGCAGGCCTTCCAGAGAGCACCGCCTCCTGCCTCGTCTATGGAAGACTTGACGCGGGTCTTTCAAAAGCAGCATCCTCCCATGTTCTCGGAGGAGGGAGGACTTCAGGCTGCAGATTCATGGTTGGAAGCCATGCTGAATATATTCAAGCATCTGGAGATGCCTCGAGAGAGAAGGGTCAATCTATCCACATACATGCTCCGAGACTCCACCAATAGGTGGTGGGACGGGATCTCACAGGCATGTCAGCAGCAGGCTATGACATGGGAGAAGTTCCAGCGCATTTTCTACGACTACTTATACCCGAAGACCCTGAGGGCCGATCGAACCCGGGAGTTCATGAGCATAGAGCAGGGTACTCTATCCATCATGGAGTTTTCCTCTCGTTTCACTGAGCTGCAGCATTTTACACACCTTCAGGATGGTAGTGGGGTGTTCATGGCGTGGAAGTTTGAGGCTGAACTCAGGCGGGAGATATGCTGGAAGGTGAAACTCTTCCAACTGACCTCCATTACTTCCATCGTCAACCAGTCACTGATTACAGAGCGCAATCTGAGAGACTCTGGAGCTGCGAGTCAGGCCGGTTCTGCTTCTAGAGTTAGCTTTCATCCAGATGACACCAAGAAGCATCATAGGGAGCCTATACGCGGTGATTCGAGGAAGAGATATTCATCTTCAGGCAGCCAAGTGACATGCTATCAGTGTGTTCGGACAGGGCACACGAGGCCGCAGTGCCAGAGAGACCCCGTGGAGTGCTGATATTGCGGCAAGATGGGTCACCTTCAGTATTTCTACTAGGTTTTCTCACCAGCATCAGGTGACCGGGGTTCTTCCATGACTCCTCGTTCAGGAGTAGCCCCACCAGTTTCTCACCAGTCGGGGAACTGGAGTTCATCCAGCCGTTCAGGCTAAGGTGGAGGTCGAGGCCATGGCGGTCAGCCACCAGTCCCTCAGCACAAGAAGGGAGGTTCAGCTTAGAGTGGTCAGTCAGGGGCGCATGGCTGCAGTGCAGGCCAGTATTTCTCCATGGAGCAGACTTATCATGAGTAGGATCCTGACCCTTCTACTGTTCGAGGTACAATTTTAGTAGCCTCAAATTTATCTTCCACCCATTTCGATACTAGTTCTACTAATAGTTTTATCTCTGTTTCCGTTGTGGAGAGCCTTGGACTCTGCATCTTTTCTTCTGGCGACTCGTTGACACTAGACACACCCTTGGGAACGAGGACATCTAGTGTATGCCAGTGTAGAGAGTTCCCACTCGAGGTTGCAGGGTATCACTTCTTATGGTATCTCTATGTCCTAGAGATGACAGTCTATGATGTCATCCTCATCATGGACTTGTTGATTCCCTTCCAGGTAGTCGTTGACTGTTATCGCCGTAGATTCAGTTTCATTTCACCAGAAGGTGAATCTTTCCTTCATAGAGGCGAATGGGACGTTCGGGTGAGTCGGGAGGGACTCGAGAATCTTGGGCTATGAGGGGTGACAGTCCAGATTGCTAGGCTTTACCTAGATGATCAGGGGACTCCACAGTTGGACTTTCCTCCAGTGGTGGATCACTTCAGGGATGTCTTTCCAGAGGACTTTTCGGGTTTACCTCCGGAGCGTGAGATAGACTTCTCTATTGAGCTCATGACAGGAGTGACACTAGTGTCAATTCCTCCCTATAGGATGGCCACACCTAAGTTCCAGGAGCTCAATAAGCAGTTGGAGGAGCTACAATCTAAGGGCTTCATCTGAACTAGTACTTCTCCTTTGGGTTCACCTGTCCTATTTGCAAAGAAGGTAGATGGTACCCTTTGGCTTTGTGTGGATTATCGGAAGCTGAACCAGTTGACGGTCGAGAAACGATATCCATTGCAGCGGATTGATGTTCTTTTAGATTAGCTTCGAGGACCCCGGGTGTTCTCAAAGATCGAATTGAGGTATGGTTATCATCAGTTGCGCGTTAGACCATCAGATACACCTCTGACAGCCTTCAGGAGCAGGTACGGTCTTTACGAGTATACAGTCATGACTTTTGGACTCATGAATGCACCTGAAGTTTTCATGACACTGATGAATTGATTGTTCCATCTATACATGGATTCCTTTGTCATGGTCTTCATGGAGAATATCTTGGTGTACTCTCACACTCGACACAACCATTCCACACATCTTGAGATCGTTCTGAGTACACTGAGAGAGCATCGACATTATGCTAAACTCCCGAAGTGCCACTTTTGGATGGATCAGATTCACTTCATGGGTCACGTAATCGCATAGGAAAGAGTATCTGTGGACCTAGAGAAATTGAGAGCTGTAGTTTCCTGGGAGTATCCGAAGAACTTTTTTCAGGTACAGAGCTTCCTAGGGCTGGCTGGATACTACAAACGCTTCATTTAGGGCTTTTCTCGTCTAGCAGCACCTTTGACAGGTCTGACCAATAAGGGGGAAATGTTCTAATGGACAAATTCTTAAGAGTCATCCTTTCAGGAGCTGAAAGGGAGGTTGACGTTAGCCCTGATTCTAGTCTCTCTAGAGAAAGGAAAGAGATACACTATTTACTGTGATGCTTCAGGTGTCGGGCTAGGAGGTGTGCTTATACATGGAGATGGAGTCATTGCATACAGGTCTCGGCAGTTAAAGCCACAAGAGAAGAACTACCCTATGCACGATCTGGAGTTGGAAGTTGTTGTATATGCCTTGCACTGTTGGAGACACTATCTTCTGGGAGATCACTTTGTGGTCTTCACTGACCACAAGAGTCTCAAGTATATCTTCACACAGTGTGATCTGATTCTGAGGCAGCGCAGGTGGGTTGAGTATCTACAATATTTCGACTTCGAGCTCGCCTATACACTAGGTGAGGGCAACATCGTGGTAGACGCCTTGAGCAGGAGGACTAAGATTTAGGCAGTTCAGGAGGCCAGTAGTGAGTGGCAGCTGATGGCTCTTTTCTCTGAGATGCAACTGGAGGTGCATGATAGAAGGGGACATACCTTTCTATCTTCTATAGCTGCTACCTCCATGCTATTTGATCAGGTATGGATGAGGAAGCTCTTAGACTTGGAAGGCTTAGTCCTACAGGAGTGTGTGTCAGGAGGGGACCCTCTTCCTGTATGGACAATGGGCGAGGATGAGATCTTGCATTTCCAAGGATGCGTATGGGTGCCAGAAGACATACGCGAGGAGCTGATGCGGGATTTCTATTCCTCAGTTTGGACAGTTCATCCTCGCATCACCAAAATGTTTTGGGATCTTCATCGCCAGTACTGGTGGCCAGGTATGAAAAAGGATGTTGCTGGATTTTTCATGAGATGTTCTACTTGTCAGCAGGTTAAAGCAGAGCATCAGCGACCAGCGGGGCTCTCAGAGAAGTTACCCATTCTAGAGTGGAAGTGGAATGATGTCGCGATGGATTTTGTGACCGGGATTCCAAGGACGCCTCGGGGGAACAAAGCTGTTTGGGTTTTCTTCGACATGATGATGAAGGTTGCTCACTTCTTGCTGATTAAGGAGACCTTCAGTGTTGATGATCTAGGATGACTTTACATCAGAGGGATCGTTCGTCTTCATGGAGTTTCGCGCTCTATTGTTTCAGACCGAGATGTGCGCATTACCTCTCAGTTCTGGAAGGGACTTCAGAAGGTCTTGGGTACACAAGTACTTTTGAGTACAGCATACCATCCACAGACTGATGTCCTGTCCGAGTGCACGATCCAGGTGCTTGAGGATATGCTCTGGGCTTGCATCCTTGACTTTGGTGGTTCATGGGAGAAGCATAACCCTCTGGTGGAGTTCTCCTACAACAACATTTTCCAGGAGACCATTCAAATGGCGCCATACGAGGCTTTGTACGGTAGGCCATGCCAATCACCCTTACGCTGGATGGAGGCAGGAGATGCATCTTTATTGGGACCTCATATTTCTCCGGAGACTTAAGAGCAGATAGAGCTGATTCAGAAGAGGATGGCTACAACGCAGTCTCAATAGTAGTATTTTTATGATCAGAGGAGACGACCTCTGGAGTTCGAGTTTGGTGATCAGGTTTTCTTGCGTGTCACACCAAGGGTGGGACACAAAATGATTCGGAGATAGGGTAAGCTTTCACCGCGGTACGTCAGACCATTTGAGGTCTTGGAGAGAGTTGGGTCGGTCGCCTATCGGTTGCAGCTACCTCAGAGGTATTAGGCCATGCACGGCGTCTTCCACGTCTCTTAGCTCCGACATTACTTTTCAGACCCATATCACGTCTTTCAACCCGAGGAACTCAAGCTTGAAACGGATGCGTCATTCGAGGAGCATCCTATCCGGATTGTTGATTGTAGTACCAAGTTTCTCCGCGGACGGTCTGTTATTTTGTACGAGTGATATGGCAGCACGGGCGAGTACATGACGAGACCTGGGAGAGGGAGGACGATGTATGATCGCAATGGCCGGAGGTATTCGAGGATTCTTCTTCTCCACCTCGTTAGCGAGATTCGGGGACAAATTCCTTTAATGGGGAATTTTGTAAGAACCTGGATCTTCATTCAGGTATGTTTTCATTTTTTCTGGAGTTTTTAAGGAAAATAAAGTTTCTGGAAATTTCATAAGTACACGCCGTGTACGTTTTGAGTACAGGCCATGTACTCTGTTCCGGCTCGAAGCCGTGTGCTGGCCGTGTCCGGGCCACACACACGGTGTGTAAGGCTGAAGTGGAGGCTGGTTAATTCGGAGTACGAAAAAAAATTGAAGTACATTCCACGTACTCATGAATTACACGCCGTGTACTTTTTTTTAATTAAACACAATAGGGTCGTTCCTAACCCCTATTTCCATCTTCTTCCCCAGTTTACGACCGTCCAAGAGCGACCGTACGACCAGATCATCGACGGAGTCCTGCCTCGCTGTCCATTCTCTGATTCGAGCACGGTCAGTTGCGTTGGAATCATAGCGGTGAGTTCTTCCTTCTACCTTAGAATTGTTTCTTGATTCCTCATCTTTTCCAAGTTATCATGGGATTAAAATTTTGTGTGTTTTCTCAGATCTACATTGTTCTAAGAGGAATCTGTCATCATGGTTCACGTATATCAATCTCCTCGGATCGAGGTAGGTGGTTTGTGCCTTTCCATAGAATGTTGATGAATATTATTGTGCAAATTCCACCAATACCCTTGAACGGGGTATTGCGTGTTTTTTGTTTTTACCTTGTTACTTCCTTTCTTTGCTTGATTACATTAGTAGAGGTTATTTATTGTGATTTGAGTAATTTTTTTGTGCTCAGATTGATTTTTCTTTCTTGTTCTGCCTGTTTGGCATTTTTCCAGTTGACATGCCTAGTTGTAGGATAGTGGAAATGTTGTTTTATTATAGCTGTTGAGCCTTAGATGATAACCATGTAGTTCATGAGGTTTACTTGGACGATATACAAATGCTGAGCATGTTTAGTTATACTCAGGACTGTGAGAACCTAGAGTAGTATACCAAAGGGAGAATTGACAAAAGGGCTTCTCCAAAGTGTCTCTTAATCATGATGAGAGACCAAGGGGAGAATTGACGGAAGGGCTTCTCCAGAGTGTCCTTTAATTACGACACGAGCCACAGGGGGAATTGACGTTGAGTTCTTCCCCAGAGAGCCTTTAGCACGATACGAGACTATAGGGGGAATTGACGGTGAGTGCTTACCCAGAGAGTCTGCTTAATTACGTAGCTGAAACAGAGGGGTGAGACTGTGTGTGCCTCCCATAGGGTTGCTAGTACATAGAGGTTGAACCATAGGGGTTAGACTGTGAGAGCTACCCAAAGGGTTACCTGTTTTCTTCCTGTTGCTGACTGTTTACTTGTGTACATTGTTTGCCAGAACAGTGGATTGTAGCTGCTTGTGCTTTTCTGTTTACTGCTTCTTGTTTTATTACTGCAATGTATTTATTGACTGCTAGGCAAAAATCTTTGGGTGATTTCATACTGGGATTTTATCTCACACACTGTTTGGGCCATGATTTTGGGCCCTAGAAGACAATGTTTCTACAGATATAGACAAGGGAAAGAGCCCTTCTACTTCATGATCTTGATTGCACAAGCAGCTGGGTAGCATTAGACCGAGCCATGGATCGTGATGCTGAGGAGGTTACTTTGTTTTTCTTTTGCACATGGTTATAGTTGAATTTCATCACATTTTTGTGTTTTTTTTCTTAGATACTTGTACCTGCCACATCATTGTCATCATAGTTATATATCTACATTGTTTTCGTTATTTGGTTTCTACTTCTATGCATATTGTTTACTTCATCCACTGTTTATTGATGTTTTCATACCTTGTATACCTTACAGAATGAGGGCATAGTTTCCCCCACTGACTCACCAAGGCCCTCGCTGCTAGTCGGCAGCCTCTGGCATTCGGGGAAATGCGCTTGAGGTCACGTGGGGAACCGGGTACGGGGCACCAGTGGAGGGGCTCCAGACTCTAGTCGTTACATCACACATTCATAATTCATCTAAATATCTATCTTGAAACAGAAATATATATTAAAGGACCTATTGATATCCACTATATTTATCCAACTGAAAGAAAAAAGTATATATTTTTATCTTATGATTAGAACATGTATCATAGTAATGGTTCTATTATGAAAGGATTCCTGGAATAAGAATATATGGATTTTATTTTAATTTATTTATCTGAGGAAACTATAAGAGAAAATAAAGTTATAATAAATGAAGAATATCATTGTGATAAAATTTAAACCTGATTTCTATCACTTACCAAAATAAGGGGATTCAAGGATCAAATATACAGATCAATTTAATCTTCAAAAAAAGGAGATGGAATATTAAATAGTTTTATTTAACATCAATTTATTTGATGAGTACATCAAGTATGTATATTTGACTTTTATATATTATATCTTCTCATTTAATTGAATATATCTATTATAATATTACTATTGTTTTGGTAGTGACATAAAAAAGTTTCAAAATTTGAAGAATAATTATTTATAATTGAGAAGGATATGGTATTTTCAATTAAAATATATTTCTTCATGGATGAAAATTTAGGTAGAATAATAAATCTATTTAATTAATAAAAATAATATTTAATTAATATTAATATTTATTTATATTTCACATACTAAGATTTTTTACTAACTCTATATTTGAGGAAGTATGATCTGTGGTTGTTGATCATAATTCCACGGTCCATGAATGAATATAAATTGTATTAATGGGTATATATACTTTAATAATTACAATGAAATTAACATGAGAACAAAAAATGATGTCATAGAGTAACTTCCACGATTTTCTATAATTCCAATTCATCATATTGTAGCCCTAGATTAAAAAATTTATATTATTATGGATTCATTGGGAAAATAACAAAATCGTAAATTTATTCTCACAGTCAATTAAATATTATGAAATGAAATGTTTTTTAATCAATAACGAGGTATGGAACATTTATTGATTATTTTTTATTTTGTGTTATTGAATTGACTTTATATCAAGCTACCAATGTGTCATATATATTTGAATGGTTATATAAATAAATTTGTATGTGATATATCACATGAGACGAAAAAAATTATTATTAAAGGAATCACGATAAATATTTTTGATCATTGTGCTGATGTTATTTACCCCATCCCACCTCCCATTATCACCAATAAATTTATTTCATTTGATGACTATAATAGTTCAATTTTTGTAGTTTGTTTTGACCTGATGTTTTGGGGAGAAATATATTGGATTATTTATCTAGATTCTCAATTATTTTTCTTGTTCCCGACATTTGTTGTTAATGTTGGTTTAACTAAATTAATTTAATTTTTGTTAGAAATATTTTGTATCCAACTGAGATTTCGTGTAAACATTCAATATATAGTAGTTGTAGTTTTCTAAATGTTTCAATTTATATTATCTATAGAAATGTTCATTTTCATTAGTTTTTTGTAGACTATTATGTTTTAAACAATTACCTAATAGAATAATGGAGGTTATTAAACCACCAAGTATATAATGTTCACTAGTCATTCAAGGGAATTTTTTTTAAATTTCATTTTATATTTATTATGTGTCATTTCAAAATCATTTACTGATGGTTTCATGTTTATTTTCAAGTTGATTATTTATTTTAAAAAATATATTGGGAATATCAATATAATGAAATAAATCACTCCTAAACATTTGAGTAGTCGATTGTATAAGCGATATTTAATTGTAACCACCAGTAAAAATTCTTTTATTTAATGTATTTAGGAGAATTTATTAAAACTCATCGATATATATAATATTTTGAAATAAAACCCATGCCAAATAAACATCCAGTCAGGATCTCTACTAAAATGGTCTGCATACAAATTATCTCATCCACTATAACAAAAAATAAAATATGAAATAAAACTAAATATAATAAATCCTAATTATAGTAGAAAATTAGAATATTTCCATTTATAAAAATGTTCGTCCCCATGCCTATTATCGGCATCTACCTCCTATAATTAAGATAAGAATATTCAATAAAATAAATATAAATGAAAAAACAATAAATATATTTACAATTCCACCCACAATTTTTTTATTATTTTATTAAAATAGAATAAATTGTTATATAAAATAAGTAATATATAATGAATAACACTTTGGAAATATATTATTAACTATTTAAGATATGATTGGTCACATGAAATTGAAATTGAATTAGTAAATATTCTACATTACCTTCATATTTATGTGAGGTGTTCTTGAACATTTCTTAATAATATAATTTTCAATAAATTAATGTATAAAATGTCTTATATTGAAAGAACAACTCAGAGATTGTTTTCTAATGATTCCACATCAATCTGAGTTCGTTTAATATGGTACTGAACCTTTCTTGAACATTTCTGGAATTTAAAACACTAAAAATGGGTTTACAAACCTCACCAAAAAATGTAATTTCGAATGAATCTTATTCAGTTCCATATTCCAAAATTCAATCTACCATCATTTTCATATTATTTGGGATAAATATCATGTTTTTTTCATTGTTTTGACCTCTAACACTTGATTTTAAAGGAATTTTTACGATTAATAAGTGTTTACTGAGTAATTACGAACACATTGCACATAAGATTTTTGTTCTTCTAGATTTATAGGTCAAAACACAGATCAGCTATTTTCCCAATGATTCACATCAATCTAAGGATGTTATATATGGTTTTTACAATTCAAAACATGTTGCAGTGTTTTAAAACACCAAACAATGTTTACCACAATCTCAAAAAAATGTTAATTTGTAATATCATTTCATTGATTCTTAAATTTAAAATTTTAATCTACGGATGATTTTATATGATTTTATTGAAATACAACATCATTTTCTAGCCCCCACCCCCAACACTTTTTTTAAGGGATTTTGTGACATTTAGATATTTTCACTTTGTAATTTCGATGACACCACTTTTTGGATAGACATTTTTCATACTTTTATATCTTTAAATTTATTAGAGGTTCATTCCCTATGACTTCACATAAATATGAGGTCGCTATCTATTTTTCAGCTACAACACACATGTTTTAATTATTTAAAACACTAAAAATACCTTTATCATCATCCATGGATATCCGTAATTTGGAATGATGTGCAGATGATTCATATATTTCATAAATGACTTATGGATAATTTCCATAATGTTTCAAAATAATATAAATGTGTTTTACTATTTTATAGTAGCTTAGTAGTCATTTTTAATAAAATTTATTTTTCTTTTAAATAATGATCTGTATTCATACTAGTCACGTCATCTATCAGATTGATCTGAATATGATTCATACATCTAAAATTTCATATATATCATTTTCTAATGGTATGAAAGCAATACGAATGTGGTAAATCTTATTTGAGAACATCACATTTCGTTTTTACTACAACTTTTTTAAATGTACACATGAAGATCGACTCATATCGAACACATCATATATCTGTTTGAGGTGGGACTAATTCATACATGTCAAAAATGACATATGAATATATTTCTTAAATTATTAAAAAAATATAACCAAATTTTCATGGTTTTGATGGTTTCTTAATTTTTTATCTAATATATCTAATTTAAACTGATAAGGGACATATATATTAATAATTAAGAAAATATATCTGATATTGGGGTGAGGATGATTCATACATGTATAAAATTTATTATTAATTATTTTCCAATCCAATCAAAACAATAAAAATGTGTCTCCTCAGTTATCAGTAGGTCATTTCCCCTTTAAGCTAAAATTGATGACAGTTTTAAATAAAAAGACACACTTAGAATCATAATTAGTAAATCATGTATCAAATTTAGATATGGTTTATTCCTACTAATCAAAATTAACTTATGGATAATTTTCCCAAATTATCAAAATAATATTACTATTTTTTTTGCCCTTTTGAGTTGATAATTGTTCTTCTTTAATAAAATAGTTGTCAAATTTAAATTAAAAGATTCACTTGTAGTCTTATAGATTACACCTTGTTTCATATTGAGGTATAGTTTATTTTTAATCATTTCAAATTCCATAGTGATCTTTGCGATAACCTAAAAATAATCTGAATGAGTATTTTCATTTTTCACTACCTTGATTTTATAATTTACTAAATAGTCATTTTAAAATAGATACATGAACTTTGAATCCTTAAGATCACATCATGTATTAGTTAGATGCGAGATAGATTCTGAGGCATCACAAACTAATTATGAATAATCGACATAAATGATCAAGTAAATATGATCTTGATTTATTTTTTTAGCGAGTGACACTTTTTGAATTAAAATATCAATATTAAAATAATACCTTCAATGATGAGTCATATCAGAAAAACTATGTATCATATTATGATAATGCTAATTCCTACACATGTAAAAATATGGATCATTGTCTTTATATATCAAAACATTTTGAATGTTTTTTATTAGTTTTTATTTGGTCATTTATCCTTTTTAGTAAATTGAATTTCAATTTTAAATACAAAGAGACAATTGGAGTCATAAAGGGAAAACTATGTTTCATATTCAGGGGAAGCGGATTACTATACATTTAAAATGACATAAAGATCAATTTTTATAGAATAAAAACAATATTAATTATTTTTATTATATTTCTGTAAAAAAAAATCTTTTCTACTAAATTTTCATTTTAAATTGGAAACACACATCTTGACTCATATAGATCACATCATGTATCTGTATTATATTAGACTTGTTTTTACACATAAAAAATGATTTAGGAATATATTTTCAGAATAACCAATAAAATATAATTGTGTTAGCTATGTTTTCAATTATTGACATTTTTAGATGTAAAATGTAAAATTTAAACTAACAACATACACTTTTGAATCATACCAAGAAAATTATTGATTATATTTTCGTTCACTTTCTTCATACATATCAGAAAATTGCATAGTGATAATTATCTGAATGTATCTAAATAATCGTAATATATTTTCTTTGTTTTGAGTATGTTAGTTGAATTTTTTTAAATAAAATTAATGTAAATTTTGAATAAAATGATGCAATTAGGGAAAAATTGGTCACAATTCTTGTCGGATCGAGGTATAGATGATTCTGACACACCCCAATGTCCCCAAAACAAATTATAACACTCAATGTTACAATTATTTTCACTATAATTCATTATTGATCATCCAAAACCACATATTGGATATATGTTATTTTCTGAAAAAATTATCATTATTGAAATCAATATGTGAAATGGAATATCATGTACCCACAATATTATGATTTGTTACCATAATGGTCACATATGATTCCTCTAATTATTTACATGTAAACAACGAGAATGGATTTCCGTCCAATAAAATTGACTTAATATACATTGTGGGAACAAAAAATATGAAAGGAATTGAATATAGAAATCATAGAAATATTGCAGGAAAGGAAACATTTTATAAACATTATTTCGTAATTCAGATAGACGAAGGACTATTTTACATCCCAAATGATCTTTGGAAAATAAAAAATCATTATTACATAAAAATTATAAGAATTTAACAAAAAAATAATAGATAAAATGATGAAAATATAATTGAATAAATAGATGGAAATCACCTTTTTATGAGTGTTTAATGGATACTTGATACATTTTTTTGTTGTCATTATATTAGTTGTAGACACAAAATCTAGTTTATCATGAGCATGAAGAACATATGAAAACCATCCCAACTCGAACAAAATAATTAATTTATATAAGATAATAATTATTCTACGAGTAATAATAAAAATAAATTAATGAAACATAAATATGAAACAATAAATTTTAACACAATAGAAAACCATGAATGTTCTAAAAGATATCAAATATGTATTCCAAAAGTTATTCAGAATATTTAGTCTCATTCTTAGTAAAGATAAAAATAAATGATCATATATTTTTAAATTTAATTTATTTACTATGGTAATATATTTTTACCTATATAATTTTTTTTACAAATCATAAAAAATAACCCCTTTAAAGAAAATTTTATATATTCATCCTTCATTTTTTAAAATTTAATGTTCCAAAATTTATCACCATGATTAAATACACTTATAAAATAAAAAATTTCATATATTTGGAAAATATTTTCTTTTGAAAATTTATATTTTTACTATTATTTACCATCAATATTATAATGCATTTATAACGAATAAAATTTATTTTAAAATAATAATATATATTTTTAAAATACATTAATATTTAATTATTTTAAATAGATTAATATAATTTATTAGTTAATTTTTACAAAAAAAATAATTCAACAATATGTCAAAAATAATATTTTTTATCCTTAACATGGGAATCCACATTAGTCATTGTAATAATAATTTTATTCCCAAAAATTCACTAGTATAATTACAAAATAAGATAATATTTATAAAAAATAATATGGAAATTTAAGGGATATAATTTCAATTGGTGAAGGAAAATGATATTTTAATTTGATCAACAACATCGGTATTTTGATTAAAATATCAATTTTTTTAAAATTTTATGCATGTTTTCTATTAATAAAAAATAGTATATCATTGATTTATTAGAAATATGTATATATATTTATAATATAAAGGATTCAAAAAATAATAATCAGTTACTCTACTATAGTAATATAACGAATGTAAATGTTTTAGAAAGATTTGTATTTTTTCATTATTTTTCTACAATACTATTATTTTTTAAAATTATGAAAAATTACTCATAAGATAATATTTTCTTTTTAGAATAAAAATTGATGTTAATTTTTTAAATTTGAAATTATAAATCATTATAATAATGATATTATATATATATATATATTATCAAATTTGGTTTTTACATAAATTTGTGTTACAAAAATATTAAACTCTTTAATATCTTACTATAACTAATCAATAACCAATAAATTCAACATTATATGTCTACTATGAATGTAAAATATAACACACCCCTTCTACCACAACATAGGATGCACCCAATAGAACACCATCTTTTTTGGCTATAAATAGTGTTTATATATCTAATTTTAATGCTTCCAAAGATTTAGCCAAAGTATATATTTATTTCATTTTTTAGGAAATACCACTCTTGATAAAACTATAAAACCATCAAAACAAATTTAAACTAAAATTTTGAAAGACCTGTCAAAAAAATAAAAATAAATCTATACGTTACTAGATAGGCTTTCCATCCAAATAAACTTATTACATCCATGTTTAGTCTTTGGTATAAGTATCTCGGTGTGAGGAGATGAAACGCTCTAACTTGAGGATATAAATTTAGTAAAATCAATAATATTTATGAGGAAATAATGTTGAGTTATAATTACTGTAAAATGGGTAAATTATATTGGAAATAAAATATTTATAATTCATTAATACTAAAGTTGTGTAATTACCATTTTCCTCTATTATATAGAATCATAGATTGAATGAAATAAAACCATCTAATCCCAAGAATGAACTGACTATAAATGTGACATCCAATGAAATACCAAAAACCTTTGACACTCGTACCATATTATATATATAATCAATATCCCCACGAGGAAGTATTCATGGAGAAACTAAAAAAATACACATACTCATTTACCTATTCAATGACCAATAATGTGTAATCCAATATCATGTTTACAAAAAATCAATACAGAATATAAAAATTACAAGAAAACAACCCCATTTGAGGAATAATATATTTTGGGTGATTTTGGGAAAGATGAAGTAACATTTTTGTTTGGGTCAATGTTTCCACATAGGAGTGGATACAATATTGGTAGAGGAAGGTTGGGGGTCTTCATTATTGTTATGAATGTGAAACGGGTTGGGTATATGGAGGTGGGATGGAGCTCAATGTCATTGGTTATAAAGGGAACCATGAGATGGGGAGAGGGAGTTTAGGGGGTCATGGAGGTCAGGGTCAAAGGGTGGTCTTGCTGGGGATGAGGTCTCCACTGAGAATGGAGGAGGTAGGTTGAAGGGGTTGGGGAACATAGGTTACGGGGTTGGGGTCACCAACATGTCTTGGAGCGAAGGAGGTCAGTGGTGGTCAGGGTGGAAAGGTTTTGTGGCCTAATAGAGGGGGAGGGGAGATGGAGGAATTTAAGTGTATTTTAATCATTTTTCATTTGTTTAAATAAAATATATTTTTATTTTTAAAATAATAAAAACATTGAGATGATATTATCAATCCATATATTTATTATACTTTATTAATAAAATTTATTTCAATGAGGTTACTATAATAACCTCTATGTAGATATTTTTTATACAGAATATTGAATTGAACTATATTATAAACTCCTAAACCCAATAAAAACCTTTCACTTTTAATTGATTTTATACATATTAAACTAATTAAATTGATAATTGTAATAAATTAAAATAAAAAACAAACCAAAAATGGAACAATTTAATAACCCCGAATACATTCCATTTTTCATATAAAAATTTTCAATGAACATAAAAAATACCAAAATAAAATCAAATTATCTAAAGAATGATGATTTTGATTGAATTGATAATCGAATATGACAATATCATACCATTTCTAAACATGATAATTTGAATGTATAGTTTTTTCACTGAAATGAATTTCATGATTTTATATTATTCACACATCATATAGAATGCTTTTGTTTTATAACTCAGTATATATATTTTTTTTTAAAAAAATTCCTGAATTCAGTCCTACCTCGACTTCTTAATTTTTTTCATAACACATTAGTAATAGGTTTATAATGAATTCCATTTTTTTCAAACATGTTAATGAAAAAAACTGAAGAGATATAAAATAATAGAATGAAATATAGAACTCTCCAAATGATTGAGATTGGTGTCCCTCCTTTGGTTCATGTTTTGAGAATATTATTGAAAAAATATATATAAATAAAATATAATTTTATGAGATTAAATTTAATTTTTTTACTTTTCATTAGGATCCACCAATGATGAGTCAATTACTCTCATGCCATCCTAGTTGTACCACTACTCATCTAGATGACTCGAGATGCGGTGGTACGCGTTCTTAATACAAAACATGGAATAGTTAATCAATCTATTCCCCTTCCACTAAGATTTCATCTAGAAAACCTTCATTTCCCATAGTGTCTTTAGAGGCACCTGTGATATTTATGTTGCCTAATTTTTCACTACCATCTTCATTCGATCCTTACATATATTTCCTTTATCTGATGATGATTCCTAATCTCTATACCAATTATGAATTTACAGCAAGTTATATGCCATATTCTTTTCCATAAACATCCATCTCACTGATATTCTAAAATCATGATACTTGGAATTCTAGGTCGACGCATTATGAACCTCCCGATAAATGATTTTTCTCCTTATTCTATATAGGTAGTCGTTACATTAGAGAATTGTGATCTAATGAGATGAACTGATGTTTCTTCCCCATGTCAACCCCTAATAATTTTATTTTTTATAATTTATTTTCATAATTATATGTATTGATATAATGTATTTTTTGATAGCTGGATCATCTTATAGGCGACATCGATGTACACACAAGTATGCGGTGTTGAACAACCACTGGAATCTAATGGTAATATACTTCAAGAACTATAAAATTATTGAATATAAGGTTAGATTATAGATGTTTTATGAAGACACTAGAAAAATACCCTTCCATCATTCCCTCAGTATACTCTGCATGTGAAACCTTTGAAATGAAGTAAAATATAATTCATAGATGGAAATAAGGGAAATAAAATATATTGGTTTTGTTTTTTTATTGTTATTTTATTTATATTGGTTAATATCTTTCTAATATATGTTTTATAACATGCCATATGGTGGGGTTTTGAGGATAATATGGTTCATTTAATTACATTATTTTTTGGAGATAATGTATTAATGATTTCCATAGTGGATGGATTTTTCATAGCCCGTCCTTAGGGCCCGTGCCGTGACTACCCCAAGCCCGCCTTTCACAAGTCGGGGGATGGTGAAAAGCACCAAAGGTGTAACCCACTAAAAACTAGGAAGGCATTGCCTTTATAAAACGAATAACAAACACAACCAGGGTACAAGGGGAAGCAAAAACTAAGTAAAGTAGTATAACAAGCATGTTGAAAGTACAAAGGGGCCGGAAATACAATCCCAATAGAAATGTACAGCTACAACAAATAGAAAGTAATATTGAAAAGAATGTTAGCTAAATGGTGAAGCATCTCTTAGATCATCTTCCAGGTTCCTACCTGAAGGGTAGGTACAGATGTCATCCTCATAAATCTGCATCTATCGGTCCGCCCCGTGTTTCGTCACATAGAGTGTCCACCTCCAGGAACCATCTAGTCCTTGTACAGTCAACCTCGGTCACCAATGCACGTCGTCTGCATCCAACACAACGAGGTGCGGTCATATCCCCTGTAGGGGTGAGTATAACAATACCCAGTAGGGACCCCGAGACCCTCAAAGTCTCACAAAATCCAACAAGGATAAACCACAAAAAAAAAGATCTCAACAGATATCCTTTACATAGGTATATTCCCACACATATACCTAAGTTATCAAGAAACCCATATCAATCATGACGAAAACACAAAGGTCATTGACTCAGCTCAAACCCAGATTTTCATTATCGAAACCTAAACTATTGGAGAACTCCTCCTATGTCGAGTTCAGTGGCCTTGTCGCAACTCCGAGGTGCTACTCACTATCCTTAGACTGCTGAGGTACTCCTTCTGTCGAGCACCACGGGTCTGCTTCCAAACCGTGTGATCCTCCGCTGTGGGTCTGCCACCAAACCGGGAACTCCCCCTAATAGAAGTCCGAGGTACTCCTCCTGTCATGTAACGCAGGTATGCTACCAAACCAGGCGCTCTGCCCACCATGCCGCCAAACTGGGCGCTCCGTCCACTGGGCTAGTTGAATCACTCCGAGTTGGATCGGTCAAGCAGTCTTCAAGTCTACAACTACTAGGTCTCCGCACTCTGTATGGTCATCTCCGGGAGGATCCGCTCCACGAGATACTAGTCGATACTCCATGTGTCACTAAGTATTTCGTAAGAGTATCACAAAGGACTGCCTCGTCATAAGGGTCTCAATGCAACAGACAGCGTGTCAATCAGAAACCCGGTCTCTGAGTTATTAACCTTTTATCCCGAGGCCCGGTTGGTTTCGTGTACGAACCAACCTGACTATATCTCAAATTTACCCAAAACACCCATGGGGTATAATCAAAATAACTGTTTCTAAACGACATTACCAACGCCGCTAACAGTTTGACAAACGGATGTCCGGTCTGAAAGTTTTTGGATTTTCTGTTCCAGGGGCCTGGTTTGTTTTTAAGCTAAAACCAACCCGACCATTCTCCAAATGCGCCCAAAAATCAGGTAGATAATTATAAAAGAACCCTCTCATAAAAAGTAATCTAACGTAGTTGACGGCACGTCAATCGGACACCCGGTCCTTAATTTATATTTTTTTCCGCTTCGTGGGCCTGGTTGGTTTTGCGTTCGAACCCACCCAGCTATACACAAACTTTTCAAAAACCTTGAGTGTAATATACCTAAACGACCGTCTCGATTCATGTTTTCCAACTCAAATGACGGTGCATCGATCGGAGGTCTGTAGCTCATGTTATGGTTGTTTAACCGAAAAAGGTCCCAAAAGGGGGGTCTGGGCCCCATCCGACCTGGCCCAACCCACCCTGGGTATGCCCAAACAGGGTCGACCCAACCCTGGTCTAGGTTCGGCCCAGTAGTGCGTGACCTGGCCCGCGGCTGGCCGCATCTCATCCAGGAAGGCCGAGTAGGGGGGCAGTTTAATGTCACACCTCTGTAATTCCAGAACGGCTTTGTCGTTCCATTTCCACCTGCTGCGGTGGCTCAGCCGCAACGGTCTCCTCTTGTGGTGCATCGCCGCCATCTTCCGCGGACCACCAGACGCACTCCAGTGGTCTGTTTCACCCAATGTCTGCGGCTAAGGTCATCTAGGGACCCGAACTCCACTGTGAAAGCTCCAAATCGCCATTGTGGTCCCATTTCGTCGTCGCTCGTCAATCTGCGCACAGACGAACAACCTGCGGAGGGTCTTCGAACTGTGTTTGTTTGACCCACTCCCTCCGCATTAGGCATTATCAATTTTCCATAAAAACACATTCTTTATTCAATTAAAAGGGTATAATTTATTCAAAATAAATTATACAAACACCCTACCTCGAGAAGATGATGCACGTCGCCGAACCGCGGAAGACGAACGTTGTGGTGGTCAAGAGTTCGTTCGTCACGGGGGAAGACAATGTTGTCGACGTTCTCCCTACGCTTCCACTTCTGACCTCGTGTGTTGGTCCATTGATGAAGAGGAAGCTAGAAGAGTGGCCGGATAAGTCCCACATCAGAAGGGGGTTCCGAGGAAGTATCTGAGGAAGAAGCGTCGTCAGTGGCGTCTTCACGTTCATCATTGGTGAGGGGTGAGCTCCCCTCAAAACCTCCAAAGACTCCACCACCCAAAATTTTCCAACCCAAAATATTATAAACGACCCTTCAATATATTAACATTTCCATGAAAAATAAAACAATTCAATGAATTTTTGACACACCAAAATAAATAATGATGGCATTGATTACATGTCTTGGGAAATTTAATAGAGAGAGGAGGGTGAATGGTTTAAGAGTTAATGAGGGGGTTTTCATGGGAGTTTAAGGGGAGTTATGGGAGGATGAAGAGTTAGGGCTCATGTGGGCCCCACGTCACAAATGTCCTCACATGGGAAGTTATGTGTTTGTGGGCCCCACCATTAACCTCCCCATGAAGGATTTAACTTCCCATGATATATAAAATTGTTCGAAACAATTTTATTTAAACTTTTTATTAAACCCATAAAATTAACTTTCAACCCACATAAAACGCAACTGCGGTAAAGGTCTCTTTCGGCGAATACTGGCACTATGAGTTAATCGGTGCCCTTAGATTTCGATTCTGAGCACCGGTTCAAAAGATCGAAAAACTATCATGTATGTTTACTGAACGTACCTGAACAAAACATCAGAAATTATTTCCGGGAACACCGGGCCTCAGAATCAAGTGCCGTCAGAAATTGTGGACTTGTAAAATTTCAAATAATTTAAGAAATAAAATTTATTTGAAATTTCCGAGTCTTTACATTACTCGCACATCAGGGATTTATGTCTTCGTAAAGCTACAACACACACTAGGGAAACAAAAGAGGAGGTACTGAGCACGCATGTGAGCCTCCTGCTCCCATGTGCTCTTCTATAGGTTCCCGTGCTGCCAGAAAATGCTCACCAGAGGAATAGACCATTCACATAGAACCCACTCCTATCGATTCTCAATCTCCACTGGAACCTCCGTGAATGTCATCCCATGGTCAATGATGTGGGACAAGTCTTGCATGCATCTCCTCAGATGAGATACGTGGATGTCGTCGTGCGCCTGGTGAAACTGATGTTGAAGGGTCAGGCGGTAAGCCACCTCACCTAATCTGCTGAAGAAGTGGAGAAGTGACTGTATATAGGTGGCATTGTTTCTATCCACAAAGTATATATGAAAGTAGCCAACTGCTCTGTCCCCTCTCTTAGCAGCTGAATAACAGTCCTCCTGTTGAGCGCCTCTGCTACTAGGTTCCCCTTCCCATGATTATAGACCATCTCGAAGTCATAGTCATGGAGGAACTCAAGCCATTGTCGTTGTCTCAGGTTTAGATTCTTCTAAAATAAGACACTCCTAAGACTATTGATATTGGAGTGATCCATAAACCGTTCACTCAACGAACAATGGGTGAGACTAGCCAATTGTAAGAATTCACCTTCACCCTTCATCGCCAACGTTCTACAAGAGCTGCTAAGATTTCTCCTTTTCCAAAAAGGGAAATACAGTCTCATCCCCTGGATGAACTACTTCATTTGTTTGATACAGTCAATCCTGAAATTAATGATACTAATTCATTTCAAGGACGATGTCGTAAGGCCTCGACACTACTAGGAGGAGATCCAACTGTTACTCTTGTCTCCAAGGGTTGAGTCACACTTTCGGAATCAATGTGTGGTCACTGGGTCTCCTACAGTAGGAATCTCGAACGTGGGGGTCATGTCAATAGTTAAACAATAAACTATTAGTACACAAAAAGGAAGGAAAGAAATTTTCACAAGGACAAGTGTCTTTTATTACTGTAGCTCAAAGTACAAAGACACAAATAAACCAAAAACAACAACATCAACGAAGCTATAAGTATCATAAACAAAGGCCTCTAAGACTGGAACTACTACCACTCATGTCCACCTACTTCCGGAGCTCCATAGTTGTATGCTTCTGCTACATAAAGTTGCGCTCTCTCATGTCCACATATTACATGCGGTCGGGGTGGACCTCTTGGTGGTGGTGGTGGAGAAACCTCAAACATCGTCCACCACCTGCTCGGCCAGCTCCTCTTCCTCGGTCTCCTTCTCTATGCAATCCACCTCGATCGAACCTCTACCTATGCCTAGGAGGTCCCTCATCTATCTGTTGATCGTATGTGTGGCGGGTCGGACAGTCATGTGCCATGTGACCAAGCCCACCGTAGGAGTAACATTGTCCATTCTTGGTATGCCTGGCTCTGTCTCCACCCTTGGTGCCCCGCACTACTGATCCTGAGTCGTGCGATCGACCAACTGTATGTCTGGTCCTATTGGACCTCTGCATCATATGTCTACTGCCAGCTGCAGAAGACTCCAATACATGTCGACTAGTGGTGGGTTCCACTACTAGAGACTGCTTAGAAAGGAAACTCTCCACTAGGAGGGCTCTCTCCAACACCCTCATCTACGTCGGGATGCTGTCGGAGACAACTGAAGCACTAATCTCCTGCCCGAGCCCTAGCTCGAAGGTCAGGGCCCAGAAGAACGGGTCTCATCCCATATCTGTAGAGTAGTGTGAGAGGTCTGTGAGCCTCACTGAGTACTATTACACTATCATTCTGCCCTACTATAGATGTAGTAGCTCATGTATACGCACCACTTGAAGGGTTGCTGGTACAAAATCTGCTCCGAACATGATCTCGAAGTCTTCCCATAAAAGTGTCGCCTCGTCGTGCATCTGGATCCTCATGCTCCACCATCTTCCTGCTGCTGCCTGAAGGAGGATGATAGTAAGGATCACCATAAAGTCTGTTGGCGTCCCTACTAGCCTGAAGACTCTCACAGCAGCCTCCAGCCAATCCTCAGCCGCCTGCGGGTCCATCTCTCGCTTGAACCTTGGTGGCCTATGGTGTTGGAACTCGTGCAACGTGCTCAAGTGGAATGAATTGCTTTCTACTGGGGCTGGTGGCATCAGTGGCCCAATAGAAAGTAGTACCGCTGGTGCCTCAACTGGGAGAGGGCCCTGTACTGAGGCCTTGTCACTCGGCAGGCTGTTAGTATGTACAACTCTCGAGGCTCAAGCTGGTCGTCCGCAGGGAGGCATCTTGAAAGAAACAGATGTCACACTGTCAAAGACTATACCTGGTGAGCTGACCTGGTTTGAGGTGACTTAAAGGAAACTTTTGGAAACACACACGCAATCAGTGTTTTCATGTACTGAGTTGGAAATCAGAAGTCCGGGTCCAGGTGTATGGATATGTCTGCCGCCCGCAACAACACTGGACTCTCTGAACTGAAAACCAAACTTAGTACCCTTGACACTATTTCTTCACGGAAAAGAAATATTAGAGTCCTAAGTTCTGCGGTAGAACCATCGTCCTCTGATACCAATTTGTCACAACCTGTGCTCGGGGCCTTTTTCGTGACTACCCCAAGCCTACCTTCTTATAGGCCAGGGGCTGGCGACTATCACCAAAGGCGAAAATCCCTATAAAATGGGAAGGTATTTCCTTTATAAAATAAAAAACACACACAACCAGAGTACAAGTGGAAGAAAACACTACTTAATGCTGTATAATAAGCATGATGAATGTTAAAATGGGCCGGAAATACAAGCCCAAAAGAAAGGTATTGGTACAACTGAAAGAAAGTACAACTGAAAAGACAAACAACTGAATAGTGAAGCAGCTCCTGGATCATCCTCCGGGTTCCTACCTGAAGGGTAGGTACAGATGTCCTCCTTAGCACACCAAAATTATCGGTCTTCCCTATCTGTCGTCACGCTGAGTGTCCACCTCCGTGTACCGTCCAGTCCTCGTAGACTCTGCCTTGGTCAGCGTTGTCTGTCATCTGCATCCAACACAACAAGGTGAGGGCATAGCCAGTGCAAGGGTGAGTATACCGATACTCAGTAGGGACCCTGAGACCCTCAAGGCCTCACAAAATCCAAAAAGGGTAAACCACAAATAAAGATCTCAACATATTACATTTACATAGCTATATGCCCATACATATACCGATGTTATCAAGTAACCCATCTCAATCATGAAGAAAACACAAAGGTCATTGACTCAGCTCAAACCAGGATTTTCATTATCGAAATTGCAACTGCTGGAGAACTCATCCTCTGTCGAGTATAGTGGCCATGTCATGACTCCGAGGCGCTAATCACTAACCTTATACTACAGAGGTACTCTTCCTGTCGAGTACCGTGGGTTTGCTGCCAACACGGGCGCTCCTCTGCTGTGGGTCTGCCGCCAAATCGGGCACTCCTCCTAATAGCCATCAGAGGTACTCCTCCTGTCGAGTACCGCTGGTATGCTGCCAAACCAAGCACTCTATCGGCCGTGTGTCTCCTGCCAAACTGGGCACTCCGTCCACTGGTCTAGTCGAATCATCCCGAGTCAAAACGGTCAAGCAGTCGTCAGGTCTAGAACTACTAGGTCTCTGCACTGTATCTTCTCATCTCTGAGAGGATCCGCTCCATGAGAAAATGGTCAATACTCCA
Organism: Viscum album; assembly: GCA_963277665.1. Taxonomy (NCBI): domain Eukaryota; kingdom Viridiplantae; phylum Streptophyta; class Magnoliopsida; order Santalales; family Viscaceae; genus Viscum; species Viscum album. Next base: position 1,840,478,857 of record OY728161.1, read on the forward strand.
AGTGTCACGAATTCATACATATAAGTATCAAAATGTATTGCCTCGTCATACGGGTCTCAATGCAATAGACGGCGCGGCAATCGGACGCCCGGTCTATTAGTTATAACCCTTTTGTCCCTAGGGCCCATTTGGTTTCATGTACGAATCAACCAGACCGTATCTCAACTATCACTTGAACTCCCATAGGGTATACTCAAAGGAACCATTTCTAAACAAGATTACCAATGCCGCAGACGGTTCAACAAACGAACATCCGGTCTAAGTGTTATTGGCTTTTCTGTTCAAAGGGTCTTGTTGGCTTTGAAGCTAAAACCAACTTGACCGTACTCCAACTATGTACAAACCTCAATTGGATTATTAAAAAAGAACATTTTCCTAAAAATAAATCCAAATTAGTTGATGGCACATCAATTGGACGTCAGGTCCTTATTTTATATGTGTTTTCGCTTCGTAGGCCTGGTTGGTTTCAGGTTCAAAACAACCTGGCCATACCCAAACTATTCCAAAAACTTGGCTATAATAGAGATAAATGATCTTTTCAATTCAAGGATTCCAACTCAACTGACGGTGCATAGATCGGAGGTCCGTATCTCAAGTTATAAAAGTTTAACCGAAAAAGGACCCAAAAGGGGGGTCTAGGCCTGGTTTGACAAGGCCCAACCCACCCTTGGTCGGCCCAAACCGGGTCCGGCCTGGTAGGGTGCGTCCCGGCCCCACTGGCATGGCCCAACCGGTCTGGCCGAGCGGGGGGGGGGGGGGGTATCCCCCCATCCAGCTGGCGTGGGTTAATGTCGTGCCTCTCTAATTCCGAAACGACTTTGGAGTTCCGGTTCCACCCACCGCCCCAGCTCAGTCGCAGTGGTCTGCTCCGGCGGCGCATTGCTGCTGCTTACCTCGGACCACCGGATGTGTTCTGATGGTCTTTTTCGCCCATCGTCTGCGCCTAAGGTCATCTCGGGACCCGAACTCCAATGCGAAGGCTCAAAATCACCGTTGCGGTCCGGTTTCATTGTCGTTCGTCAATCCACGCACATACAAACAACATGTGGAGGGTCGTCGGGCCGTGTTTGTTTGGCCCGCACCCTCCGTGTTAGGCATTATCAATTGGACATAATCAAACACTTTATTTCATTAATGACAGGGGTATAATTAATTCAAATTAAATTATAAAATCACCCTACCTCAAAAAGATGGCGCACGTCATCGAACCGCGGATGGCGAACGTCGAGGTGGTCGGGCATTCATTCGTCGCAGGGGAAGATGATGTTGTCGACGTTCTTCATACACTTCCACTCTCGAGCTCGTGAGTTGGTCCATTGATGACGAAGAGGAAGGTAGATGAGTCGTCAGAGACGTCCCACGTCAGAAGGGGTATCCGAGGATGAAGCTGATGAAGAAGAGTCGTCGGTGGCGTCTTCACATTCTCCGTTGGAGAAGTTCTTCGTTGGTGAGTGGTGAAGCTCTCCTCAAAACCTCCAAAGACTCCACCACCAAAACTTTTCCAACCCAAAATATTATACAATTCCCTTAAATATATTAACATTGCCATGAAAAATAAAACTATTCAAAGAATTTTTGACACACCAAAATAAATAATTAAATCATTGATTACATGTGTTGGCATATTTAATAAAGAGAGGAGGGTGAAAGGTTTAATAGTTAGTGAGGGGAGTTTCATCGGAGTTTAAGGGGAGTTATGGGAAGACGAAGAGTAAGGGATCATGTGGACCCCACCTCACAAATGTCCTCACATGGGAAGTTATGTGGGTGTGGGCCCCATAATTAACTTCCCCATACAGTATTTAAATTCCCATGATATATAAATTTGACTGCAACAGTTTTATTTAACCTTTTTATTAAACCCCTAAAATTAACTTTCAACCCGCATAAAACGCAACTGAGATAAAGGCCCATTTAAGCGAATAATGGTGTTATGAGTTCGTCGGCGCCCTCTGATTTCGATTCCAAGGATCGGTTCAAAAGATAGAAAAACCCGAATGTACGTTTACTGAATGTACCTGAACAAAACTTCAGAAATTATTTATAGGCACACCGGGCCTCAGAATCAACCGCCATAAAAAGTTGCGGACTCTTAAAATTCAAAATAATTTAAGAAAAAAAATTCCTTGAAATTTCTAGGTCTTTACAAGATTTATTGAATTGGTATATATTTTTAGACCACACATGTCACAAATATCTTTCAGGTAGAATATTTTTGGGAAATTATTTCTTATTGGAAGAGTACTGAGTTGAATTTAAAAAATAAAATTTGAATTTTTTTATTAGAAATGTAACATATTTTCATTAAAATATTTGTTTAATATTGAAAATTATTTTCTAGGATGTGTCTGGATGAAATAAAAAAAACATGGATGCTATGAAATACCTCCTTACTTTTGGGAGGACTATGATGTTATGTTATGATAGGAATAAGGAATGACACTCATTTATACAATTTATTTATGGCATGAACATTCATTTTTTGTCTATGTGCTTGTTATCAACCTATATAACCACATACCATTTTATTAAATGTACATCCTTTTATTATGAAATGTGTCCATTATGGTTTAATGAATAAGAATATGTATTTCTTAAATCATGTTTATTTATAAAGCAGAATCATACCCTAGTGAAATATTCATGGAATGAAATCATTTTATTTTATAATAGGTTTTTGAAGATTTATAATGGAATTATTTCTTCTGAGATAACATATTAAACATAAAAAATATTCTAGAAAATATTTAATAGACAATAAACTATTTTTAAATTCAAAAAAATATATTTTTTAAATGCTCCCAAGGATTCCTAATCCTAATAATACCCATAAACTGAAAACATAACTGTAAAAAAAATAATTTTCGTACATTTTATCACATGGTCTTCTTCAATCCAATAACCACCAATTTTTAATTATTTATTTAATAAAAAATTTCAATATCCTGATAACACTTTTCACATATTACAATACTTATTTAATTTATGACTATGACAAATTTTTAATCAATATTTCATCAAAATTTGTGATCCTTGGATTTCTATATTTTTTATAATCATTTTTTGTCCCATAATATCTTCTTTTGTAGCTTGTTTATTTGAATAAATATTGTTACAATAATTTTCATAACTTTTCTTACCAATTAATATTATCATTTTTGGACTAGTTCAATTTCATCAATTTATGAAAGATCATTTCCGTCATTTATATTATCGATTTATCCTTTTACAACTTCCTACACATAAACATAGATGTTAAATTTTAATTTATTTAATAAAATATCAACATCAATGAATTTATAGTATAAAATGATTCATCATATAGTTTGATATATCATTTTAAAATTATCCTCATATAGGTTTAAAATTATCCTCAAATAGATTTAAAAGTATCCTCATATATTTTGATATATCTTTTTATTTTTATCTCTATATTTACTAATCCAAACTACGATTCCTGATCATATGACTATTGTACAAGGCTATATGTTTAATGAACACCTAATTAAAAGTATATAAAGTATATATGTTTATGTCTTTTTTTGATTAATCTTATTTATTTATATTAAATTTTTATTATCTAATGAAATTACATACATTCAAAAAAAACTGGACTATGGCATGATAGATAGTGATATCATATTTATTTTGGGATAATATTTTTTAAACCACTAATTTAATTATTCTAAAGTATACCAATGTCCAATTGATGTGGAGGTTCATTCATGAATCTTTTCATATTAGTTTAATGAACCATAAAAAGAAAAAATTTATAGGGGTATAACTATGAAAAAATGAATTTCATCATTATAATGTTGTTAAAATATCCACTTCATAGGAGACAAAAAAAGGATTGTTGAACGTTTTCATTCATATAATGTACATATATATTTATATTGGGGGATGGATTATATATAACATGTTTGATTGTGTTATTATAATTATTATTTAGGGTTCTACATATAGTGATGTTGTTATATATATTTTTACATGGACCCTATGTATTGATCTATAATTATTATGTGGTCGTATATTTAATTCGGAAGAATTATATATAATTAAAATTTAATTATATGTCATCCCCTAATGTACATGTTTAGCGTCTCTTAATAGTTTAGGATCTCTTATTCAATTATTTGGTGATTATCCAATGAGGTATTTGTGAATTATTTTTATCAAAAGTCATGTTATACACTGCAGATGTGGTTCAAATATAATAGGGAAACAAAATAATCATGATTGATATATTTATCCAGAGTTCTTATATATTCCATTCCACAAGTAAATTGTATGAATTAATACACGAGGAACCTGGAAGATTTCTACTAATAGTCTTTTATAGATGATATATATTCATATTTTTTCTTTTATAATGATATATTGTATAGTTTTATAAGGAAAAAAATTACATTTTATGTTTTAACTATAATCCATGTACCGTTTTTTTCTTTTAAACTTCATTTAAAATTAGTATCTATATAATTTAAGATATATAATCTATTACTAATAACCTATTTTCATTAATTAATTTTTCCATTAGTTTTAATTGCATATAAATGTTTATAATATTGAAATATGTGTCCCTTGAGAAAATTATTTTTCCTTGAGATAAATGAAAAAATGGAAGCAGGATAAACTAAACTACAAACAAGAATATTGTATATTTTACGTTTTTTATTTAAAATTTTAATATATATTTTTTATATTGATTGTCCATTTATATTTTTAACGGAGTACTTTTTATGCATTTGATGATCTAGAAGATGATAACATTACAAAAAACAATCACTTACATCTGGTTTTTCTTGAAGTGAACCACAAGAGAGTGCGTTGTTGAATAGGGAAGAGTATTATCCCAATGAGATATTAAACCACCCTAGGTTCTAGTTATAGTTTATCCGAGCTAGAAAAATATAATTCATGGGAATCACATGTGTAGGTTGAGGTATAAGAATCCATAAAAATATGCATAGATGAGTGTGAAGGGAATAAAAGGGACAATAATGAAATTACAAAATTTGTGGAAGTATTATGTCCATCAAATCCCCCAGATACCTTCTTGGATTTTGATACATATATGTCGAAAATATGTATGTTATGTAGTGTATCAATAAGTGGCCATACTGGTGGTCGATGTGATGATATTAAAAGAAACGATGTGGGTTGGGATAATGGTGAGGAAGAGGGAGAGGATGAGCACATGTATGAGTATGAGGATGAAGTTGATGATACAGTTGAAGAAAATGATGAGAATGAAGCTGATGGTTGTTATGTTAACGAGGTATAGATTTATCTTTTAATAATTTGACAAATATTAATGACATTTTATGTTTGATGACTTCCTTGGAATGAATATCAATGTTGTCTGGAATGTATGTTATAAATTTTGGAATCCTATAATTTTATTCTTATATAATCAATATTTTAATAATGGGTTGTGATTTTATTCAAGAGATAGTTGACTATGTTGGGGTGGGGTGTGTTTCTTGGTTTCTATTTGAGCACATTTTGTTGAACAAACATATTTTATTGGAGATGTGGTGATGCTACAATTTTTGGAAATATGGGGAAAATTAGAATGGTTTATTAATAATTATTATGTAACTATACAAAAAGTTATTATGGAACCATTTTAATAGACCTATGCTTGATGTTCCAAACCATGGGAATATACATATTTCAATTAATCCATGAAATATTTTCAAGAAACCGTAATTCAACTACCATGTACCAATGTTCACTTAGAACCATTGGTATATTCCAATGAAAATAGTCATATACCGAATGGTTGGGATTACCCTTGGTATAAGATATACTAATGGTTTTCCAACCTATAAGAATGATTTTCAACTGTTGGTGTCATCTCAAATTACATCATTGATCGGAGACCCAATATATTTAACAACACAAATATATCTTTTCATTGAATAAGAATGTCATATTTATAATTAATTAATATATAGATTAGTTCAATATTGCATTTCATCATTTTATTAAATATATGTCACTAATAATTTATTGTCATCTGTGAATTTCTAGAGAGATGGGAGACCATCTCCCTCTAAAATCACAAGTATCTAGGGTTTTATAAACTCCTGCTATCTTCCTACAATGGAAGATGTGTTTCTTGTGCATGAGAGATTTTACTCCCACCTCTTCCGAAATCAGATGTATAATAAATGAGGATCTGTTGCTAAAAATAATGGAAGAAAATCGAATGATGGAGGTCTCACTCATCCATCCGCGGGGAGACGTAATGGTGTCTCCTTCATGGATGTGATTAAAATCACAAATCACGGAAAATATCTTTTATCAACAAGACCTCTTCTTCTTAAGAATATTTATGATGGCGATTTCATGGTTGAAGAAGATCCAGAGGCACATCATCAACATGAGATGCTCTTGAAATTCTCTATCATTGGCTGCATCTCCTAATTGAATGGTGACTACCCCTGGACTTTAGAGATCTTTAACATAGAATTAGACATTATTGGGGTATATCTAATTGGAAAATAGTTCCCATAGGTCATGTATATTTTCTCATTATATTCAATTCTCAATCTTACATTAATAGAGTATGGGATTCTGGAAGACTACATTTAAAACCTAGTTTACTCATAATTTCTTAATGGAACTATGTGTTCAACTCTAACACTCTTGGAAATAAAATGGAAAAAATATGGGTCAGAATAAATAGATTAAAATGGTAGTTTTTGGAACCTAAAATAAATAATGACATTGTGTCTTTCATTGTATTACAATTTAAAATTCGCCAAAGTAAACTAAATGCTGATTTGGGAAACTTTTCATGGGTAAGAGTTGAGGTTAACCTTACTACACCTCTCCCTAATTCAATAAGGTTATATTCCAAAGAATATAAAACAGAAATTAGGATCGAATATGAGATTAAACCACCCTAATGTGTCATTTTCAAACTTATTGGCAACACTATAGCAAATTTTAGTGTGATTAGGAAACAATTGTTACAGCCGATAGAGAATGAATTGAAGGAAATAAAAAATAAAAAAAAAATTAAATCCACCCATCAGTGACATCCTTGAATATTATAAAAGAAAGAATTATTTATGGGTGAAGAAATTCATTAAATCAAAATCTATAATGAACACTTAAATTTCCTTTTGTGTGGATTTTGTAGTAGAGGACTAAAGTAACCCCTTCAATGAGATTGAATCCACTATTTTGGATGTTATTAAAAAACAGCAGGAAAAGAAACCTGGGGAGATTGATAGAGGTAAGGTATCTACAACACTTGTAATATTGTATCTACTTCTTATGATTCAAGTAATGCTTCCCTAAGAACAAGCATCTCTATGCTTGAAGGTATGGTAAAGGGGAATAATATTGGGCACTCTCTTGGTAACCTAGTTACAAGAATAGATCCCTAACCAGAATAACCATTGTGCAGCCACTTGCCCCTATTTTGGGTCTGGGAAATGACTCAACCTCATATGGAGGATTCATCGTTTATATTACTTCATTACTAGTTATGCATCTCCGGAGCCCTCTGTGTGATGTCATGTAAAATAGTTTTGCACACTACCTGAGACCAAACAAGTAATTAAAAAATATACATAGAAACTGGATTTTGGACAACAACCAAGAATTCACTCATGTACATCATCTCATGGCACTGCCTAAACAGTTTTAGGTAAAACATCTCTTCACTATGGAATTAAATCAGTAGTCATATCTCAATCTAATGAAAATTTTATGTCTGTTAATGTTGTGAACCTGAAATACTCAAAATGGTGATAAAATTGATTCCAATAGCACTAAAAACACCATGGAGTTACCTATAAATTTGAACTCTAAGACAATAGTAAGAGAACTCCAACATGAATGATCTGCAGGTTGTGATGCTAAATATATAGGCACACCACCTGAGACCAAATGGGTTATTTCAACTGCTTCTGAGCAGAAGAAATACAATTTCAACCCTAACCCAGATGTTGGCAGTGTTATGTTAATTGATTGTTTGTAAATATAAATTGGCATAGACAATGTACACACTAAGAGGCTATCACCTGAAGCAGTTTTGGGTAATTCCCTAGATCATTCTATTCTGGGCCTGCGGAGGAAAGCATAGTGCACTCCTACTAAATCGAACTTGATGGACACATAACCACTGGATTCTGGGCAGCAACTATGAATTCTCTCAGGTACAACAACTCATGCACCCGCCTCAACAGTTTTAGGTACAAAATCTCTTCACTTTTCCATTAAACCAGTATGTATATCTCATGACAGTGTTATTCCTACAAATGCTGTGAACATGAAGACTCAAAGTGAGGATAAATATGATCTTAATAGCACTAAAAAAACAATATATTTACATGTGAAGAAGAAATCTAACACTTTAAGCACAAATAACACTCCCACTTATATAAGCAATCAAGAATGAAAAAGAGCCCAATTAATTCTAGACAAATTAGCATATCTACTAGAAAAAAAGGTCCGGGAAACAAAAAAATGGGTTTTATCTCCAAATCTAGTTCTAAATGATTATCCTTTTTTAAAAATTTACAGGTATTCCCAACTCTAAAACACTCTATATTTTAAAATTAATGATCATCACACACTACCATATTTTGTTTGCTATTGCGGAACCTAAAATCATTTTTCTCCCATGTACCACCACTTATGTCGGCATGGATATTCGTTAACTAGTGCAACAAAAATTTTCTATTCATTCGATTATCTATGGATCTTCTCGCACTCATCCATTCAAAATGTCAATATTCTCAACATATCAGATGAAGTCTTCACATGTGATTTTTTTCATGAGGGAACTCGTATTTTTTATCCTTTTTTATTCAAAAAATAGATATCAAGATAGGAGACCTCTTCGGTATGATCTCATATATCTATACAATAGCACTCATGAACCTTGGATTATATTTAGAGAATTCAATGCTATTCTTAATTCAAGTGAGTAAATTGGTCATTCACATAATACAATCTCCTTGATGGAATTCAAAACCACTATCTAATACAACAAACTAATTGAAATAAATCTAATAGGTGACAAATACACATTCTATATAAAACACTACAATAGTGTGGTCGCCTCCAAACTGGATAGAGCCTTTACAAATGTTCCTTCCCTAGATAAATGGGACCCCATTTCCAGAACTACCTTTTAAAAGCTCCATTATGATCATAATCCTATTTTCGTAAATGTCTTCACCAACACTTTTAAACTTTAAGATTCTTTTAGATTTAATAATTCTTGGTTCTATAACACTAAACGCACTAACATCATAAAGAATTTTTCACTCTCAATGACTCATTGCAATGAATCCTTTGCTGGACCTTCCTAATTAAGGTCTCTTAAATAGATGCTCAAAGGTTGGTTTAGCAATCATGTGATACAAATCGACAAGGATATCTTCCTCCTTGGGAAAGAGCTTAATAAACTTCAAAATAATAGCACAAATTCAGACTTTAGAACCGATCAAATTAATGAAATCCACATTTCAATAAAGATCAATTCATTGATCAGATTTATGGAGAGGATGAGGAAAATATTTTTCAAAGTAAAATGGTTATCTAACCATGGAAGAAACACTATCTTCTATAATTCCCTTAAAAGATCTCAGAAAGCTTGTAGACCTCTTGCCTCTTTAAAAGATGGTGACAAAATTTTAGAAAACAACAATGATATTCCCAACTACATTGTTTCTTATTTTGAATCAATATTTAATGTTCCTGATAATAACGAAGACCTATAACATGATGTAATTCCGATGGTTGTTAGGCATGATGATAACAACTTTCTTCTTAATACTAGGCTTGATCATGAAATAAAAGACACTATCTTTAGTTTAAATCCTAGTAGTGCTCCTGGACCTGATGGATTTAATAATGGTTTCATTCAACACTACTAGGATATTATTAATTTTTCTGTTCGCTAGATTTTCAAATCCTTCTACTCTTATGGTGTTCTCTTTCATTGTCTAAACACCATATTTCTCGCTCTAATTACAAAAATTGAAAATGCTTATGATATCCACTTGTTTAGGCCCGTTACCCTCATTAGCACAGTCTCTAAAATAATGACCAAAATCATTGCTAATAGGCTCGCTTCTATCACTAAAAAATTTGTTTCCTTGAATCAATTTCGGTTTATTAAGGGTAGATCCATCCATAATTTAATTTTTCATGCTCTTGAGTGCATTAACAACATATAAAAACAACCGAGGGTGTAATATTTCCATTAAACATGATATTAAAAAATCCTTAGATACATTATATTGGAGTTTTATTTTTAATGTACTTCAATATTCAGGTTTTAGTGATGCTTTAATCACTACTATCTTATCATTGTTCAATTCAACCTCCATCTCTATTCTTATTAACAGTTCCCGCAGGGGATATTTCAAAATCACTAATTGTGTCAGATAGGGAGACCCACTTTATTACATCCATTTTTCCATTGTGGATGACTATCTTAGTTGTCTTCTCACTTTTTTGGTTGATCAAAACAAATATAAACCCATCCATGATTTGAAAAATCTAAACACTCCTACCCACCTTTTTTATGTTGATGATATTATTCTCTTTCTTAACGGTGATAATGAAACATTCGAACACTCAAAAATTTCTATGCTCAGATTGAGGAAATATCATGTCAAATGATTATCCGGAACAAATCTTCTCTCTTCTTTGGAAAAAACTTTCCCCATAATAGGAAATGCCGCATTATAAGTTACTTAGGTATAAAAGTGGGTTCTCTCCCTTTTAAGAACCTTGGTGTCCCCATCATTTGGGGATGTCCCAAATCTTGTTTGTTCCTTGAAATTTCCAATCAAAAAATAAATCAACATTCCTTTTAGACAGACAAAACCCCTCCATGTGGCGGGTAGAATCAGACTTATCAAATCTACTGTTGTCTCTAAAATGGTTTGCTCAATGATGATATACATATGGACTGCTAGTATTATAAAAAATGAATACCTTAATCCAAAGTTTTGTTTGGACTGGCAGCACTGTGGAAAGTCAACTTATCACCATCCCCATGTCAAAAATTTTCCAACCAATTGAGAATGGAGGTATGGGCATTAAAAATATTAAACATTTTAATGAGGCTCTTCATGCCAGGCTCACTTGGAATCTTTTCTATCATAACTCTTATTCTATTAACTTCCTTAATAATAGATTTTATCAAAAACATAAGAACATAAACTCTATCATTATTTCCTCCTCTTCCTGGACATCCATAAAACACACTTTTTCTACCATTATGATTTACTCTAGGTGGATGGTCTCTAGAAACCCGTCAATGAAATTTTGGTTAGATAATTGGGCTGGCACTCCATGAATTTCCAGAGTTTCCATTGACCAAAGCCCTGAGAACACCAACCTCTCTATTAGAGATTTTCTTAATTCTCATAATGCCTCTCTTCCTGATAACATTATTAATGTCATGACATATACCCCATCTCTAAAACTTATTATTTCTTAGTTTTGGAACCTTCTCACAATGGCATGCTTGGATCTAAAAACTTTTACAGCAAATATTTTTATAACTCTAAAAGAGATTTTGAGTGGTTAACACTTCCTGAAAAACATTGGATAAATACCTCGATATTTACACTTATTTTAAGGATTTCTCATAACAGACTACCCACTGATGATCTTCTTCAATCATCTTGTTTTAAACTCTATTCTAAATGCAGTCTCTGAAATCAACACAAATAAGATGAAAATCATCTATTTCTTTCATGTGCCTTTGCTTCTGCTATTTGGAATTATATTTTTAGCTTTTTTGATGCATATGGGGATTCATGACTCTGCCAAATCTCAATTAATTAGATGTGAAGATCTAAATTGTTCTTAGAAAATAAAGAACATTTTCTTTTTTGTTGTCACTGAGGTTCACCATGTGATCTGGTATGATTGAAATTCTCTTATTCATAATAAATTCTCATCTAGTCTTAATGGAGGACGAACATAGATTCTCATTTCCATTCGTGAAGCTGCTTCAATCCAAATGGGTCACAACAACAATATGGTGCATGACTTTGGGACCCTACGATGATTACATATTGCTGGAAACTATTTCCAACCTCACCGTAATTTTTAAATCTTTTGGTGTGCCCCTCTTCTAGGATGTATTAATTATAATGTGGATAGTGCTTCCAAAGGAAATCCAGACCCTGCGGGTTGTGGGGCCATCTTCAGGAATCATATTGGATAGATCATTGGTTGCTTCGATAGTAGCTGTGTCATTACTACCTTACTAGAAGTTGAAATGATGGGTATGGTTCATGCTGTCTTATTTTCTAAACATCAATTTTGGAACAACCTATGGATTGAGAGTGATTCGACAACCATTGCACAATATGTTTCGAATGGTGTGATACATCTTGATTGTGTTATCACCACATGTAAGAAAGACTGTATATGTGCTCTTCTCGACATCAATAACATCATCACCAATATATATCATGAAACTGGCACGGTTTTTGATGGTCTTGAAAACAAGGGAGTCAATCAAGACCTTACCTAACTTGATGAACTTCCTACTGAGTTACTTCTTTTTCATAATAAAGATTGTAAATTTCTTCCTTCTATTAGACTTTTGTAATTCTTTTCCTCTATATTTATAGTGCCTTAGTTTTTCGGCCAGCCAACATCTTAAAAAAGTGGTTTCATCTGATGGTATTCTAATAGTACCAATATTTATATTAAAATGAGAATGTAATTTTTAATAATATTTAATAAAAATGATTTGAAATCCATATAATATAAATATGAGAATATATATGTGATAAAAAAATTTATTTACCCATATATAAAATAAAGAGTAATTTATCAATGATGAAATATTAGGGATATCAAGAGGTAGAATATTGTTTTCATAATAATTTTTATCAAATCTATTCATCATGTACTAAGATTTACACACTTCATTTTTCATTGATTATTCAATTTAAATCAAGTGTTCGAAGCATTGGGAATATAGAGAGTGAAATATTAGTTGTTCTAAAGATCATGTTGCATCTCATTATGGAATTAAATGTAGTAGAGGAAAATAATAATGTTTTTAAACTATAATGTTGTTTAAAGTAATTATCAAAAACATATTTGGCATAGATGATATTTTGGGGATTAATATCACTAATGTAATTTAATATATAGAAAACATATGATGAAAAAAGAATATGAATACTAGAATGTGCATTGATATAATATTCTAATGAATTAAATGAGTTATAACTGATTATATTATGCAAACATTTATTAATATATCCCATATATGGTTGATAAAGAACATGTTTCTTCATCACAATATGGGGAATCAAAAGTTCATCTCAAAGTAGAATATAACAAATGGGGCCTTTATTGTCATTAAATATAGTGTGTTAAGTTATCTTAATAAGTGAACTAGTTCTATGTGGAATGGGAATAAAATAGTACTATGATTTTATCATTCGTAATAAATATATAGAAATCATTCTATTCAAAACATGGTTTTAAAGAAAATGAATAATGTTGTATCGATTCCATGTATAAATGTGGGGAATTAATTATAATAAGAAGAAAACAATAAATGATAAAAACCCATTTATATTATTTACAAATAGGGCTTACAAATTATACAACATAAATATGAAAAATTCAATTAAATAATTATGAGTTAAATACTAATAGTGGAATTCTAAATGCATTTTCACCTAAATATGAGATCCCTGAAAACCATACTTCCCCATATTTATCTAAAACCCATACATGAAACATTGGATTTCATACCAATTGAGATGAATCATTCATAAAAAATTTAACTATTACAATAATTAAAAATTTTAAAGAATATATATTCGAAAATTTTTACACACAACCAATCCATAGGGATTTGTATCATGGGATGTTGGCTAATGAAATATATTTTTTCACTTTATTTATTAAAATTTCTCTCAAATAATTATTTTGAAGAGTTACCTATATATATAGTCATGTATATAATTTGATTATGAAATGGAGGGAAAATTTATTGACAAAAAATGATTACCAAAGGAGAATATATCACAAGTTCGTAAATAGTTTAAACCATATGAAATTTAGAAAACTAAAACATTGTAGAAAAATATGATTAAATTCAAGATGGAATAAAAAATCCACATAGAAATAATGTAAGACAAATAAACTAATAATATCAACCATATATTAGGAAATGATTATTCAAATATATTCAATAATAATTCTGGGTCATTGAACATCACATAGAAATGTTTCATAATATAGAAAGTTGGAATATTTATAAGAATTTGATGTCATAACATCATTATATAGACAATTTAATTAATCTCTACCTAATAACATTAAATCATAGAATCATATAATAATTCAACATCAAAATATGTGGACACAACAGCCTGAAATTATATTGACAGACAAACAACATCACATCAAGATATATAATGATTCACCAAAGGAATTTTATAGCTATTTTAAAATAAACCTTATCATAATGGTAAAAATAACTTATTACCACATTATAAAATGATTAATAAATTATATTATGACTGAAATTTTATTTAGTGAAAATGGGCATAATTTTTTTAAACTAATCATATATAAATACATCATGTGTTTTATTTGATGTTACAAAAAAGAAATATAAAAAAATATGTATATTATAAACAAACATATATGATGACCATGGAAATTAATCCTAATGGTATACATACTTTAGATATAAAGTGTAAAATTTAATGAAATTATGAAAAATATTTTCCATGATGTATTTTATATCATTATCGTAAACAGAGGGATTTATAAGTCCCATTTAGAAACTAATGTTCAAGAAGGTTGTATGAATAATATAAAAAATATCACGTTTAAATTTTTTAAATAATTTATTTTTAATATGATTAAAGGTGATATTTATAAATTTGGGGGGAAATATATAATATATGAATATTAAAGGAAATCTATTTTATGGGTTTTAGGATCCATTATAGAATTTCCCTCACCTATAAATTATAATAAAATTATTTTTTTAAAAAAATAGTGTGAAATATGGAGATTAGAGAATGAAAAACATACTTGATTATAAATTAATAATAAAAATTAAAAAATATAAAATGGAATACAGAGATAGTGGATAAAATAATTAAAGAAGATGATAATTATAATTAAAAAAATTAAAGCGGATAACATCAATGAATAATATTATAAATTGAAAATATAAAACATCTATAGAGAAATGGAAGGTGTCATATTAAAAAAGAAAATTATAGAAGATATTAATTTTATTAGAATATATTCAATGGAGAATGATTTTTAATCGATAAAATAATCATTGTCTAAAGAAGACATTTTCAAATTATGAAATAAATGAATTAACAGAATATGATCGATGGATAATGAATAATTCTTATAAATATCAAAAATGAATCATGAATAATGTTATTATAATTCAATGGTGGAAATTATTTTCACCATGTGAAATAAATCATTATACACAATATCCAATTTCATTGGAGGAATAGTAATAAGGATATAGAAACTTTATAAAATTCATTATTTTTAAGAAATAATTGCATGGAATGGTAATAATGATAATGAAATGTAAATCACCATAAAATAAATAATAAAAACTACAATTCATAAAAAATTAATGTGAATCAAAAATGTTACAATTTAATTCCATGTATAATGATTATAACGTAACAAAAAGAGATTGATTTATCTAAACCCCTTATAATAGATTCCTTCATAGTCATTCATGATGTTATAGTAACTGAGATAAATTATTATTATTATGAATATAAATGATAACCATATTTGTTTTTATTAAACATTATACCATTCATTTAAAACATATAATCATCGATTTAATATGTTTTTAATGTTAAATTAATATTTGAGAGTTAATTATATGACCACTATTTTGAATGATTTGGTAAGAAATTTATAGTATTTGATAATACGAAATGTGTAAATCACATCCATAATAGTCATGGATTACACAAATGTGTGTTCCATATAGTTATGAAGTATAATTGTTTTTTATGAATATTGTAGTAATGGATTGTTAATGGCTACTAAGTTATTAGTTTTCCACATTTTCAATAAATAAAATAGTTCATTGTATTTATATTTTTTACCATTATAGAAATGATATAACATCACAAATTAAGATTCATTACATTATCAAACTACAATGTATGTTTTGTTAATAGTTTTTGACAAAAACGTAGAAATGACATTCATGAAGGTGGTATAACATATCTATAGGAAAACTCAATATAATAAATGATGAGTAATACATTATAGTCATATTACAATAATAGAATTTATATATAAGAATAATGAAAATAATATTGCATAAATATAGTTTAAAATGGTGTTTCTGAATATTGGATATAATAATGTGAATTAAAATAATGATTGTGAACATATCACATATATTGAGAAAAATTTTCCATCTCATAACAAAAACTCTAAGAATAAAGGGTTTTGGACTCAATCTATGTTCATAGGCTTCAAAAAATGGGAGGGAACACTCTTAGAGAAAAAAATATTTTTTAATTAATGTGGGAATAAAAGATGCTATTTTGTTTTTTTGGAAGGGGTTAATTTTTTAAGGGAAAATGAAGAGTATGTCATGGGAAACTATTATTAGGTAAAGCATTTAAATGGAAGAATGTTGGTTTATATGATTTATATGGGGAGTTGTTAGTAAGAAATATATCTTTGACTGACATATATAAAAATAAATTTATAAGCTACATGAATATAAAATTCGTTAATTTTTTTTATTTATGATCATTTATGAATTTAAAACAATTATGTAATGTTTATTTCTTGTACTTTGTAATTATTATTTTTTGATAAATATATTATGAACAATCATACATTATTTACACATGATAATATAAATTTGGAGTATATTTAATCATATTCAATTTTTATATATAATAATGCAATAATTGATATCAAAATAAAAGATTTATTAAAAAAAGTGTTTTATATAGGTTGACCATCACCTAATGAGAATCCAAAAATCAATAATAGATTAAATCCATCCGACAAGAGTAGTTTTCCTCTAAAAAATTTAAATGAATTTGGTTTATATCCATAGGACCACATTTGATCGCATGACCCTCAAAACATCATTGGATCTCAACATGCAAAATACATGACCTACATTAGATCACATAGATCCCCTTTGACAAGAAATTACTTTTATAATAAGGAATCCAAGACCCTCGATGATCGAATGAAGGTTCCAGACGACTTCCATAGTGTTGTGTGACATGTAAGCTAGGAGCCTCTTGATAATATCACAAAAACCTCATAAATTTATGGATATAAATATAAAATATATGACAACATATTATCGTCATTGATATTCATTCAATACGACATTGTGGTTCGCAAGACACCATAGTGCCTTGTTAACGTATGCACCTTTCCATAAAAAATCAGGCTAAAATGTCACCATTATAATGAAATGGGTTTAATACATGTCCAATCAATTTGTCACTCCACCATTATCTCCATAGATATGTTGATGTGGTTTTAATGAAAATATTTTTGTTCCATCACAAGACCCATTATTTTTCGCATGAACTATCTTAGAAAAAGAAGGTGACTGTGATGGAAGATAGTTGTTCCAAACCATGAGATCACCAAACCTAGTAAAATAATGAACTAAATAAATAAGGATAAGGTGTAATATTTTTATAGAGCAACGATATCATGGCATTTATTTGAAAGGGGTCATATAGCCTCGATAGTCACTGTGGATCCAAAGTGGATCTCTTGAAGAGAAAATAGGATATCACTAAGCCCCATGAGAAGTCAAAATGAACATGTAGAATGTCTATTGAAAATAAGTATTAGTCTCATAGAAGACCCTATAAAATTTATCTTTAATCATGTGAGATCCATCCTATATTCATCCCTATATCAAAAAGAACCGTATAAATTTGGCCATGAAGTTCATGAAATTTATTATATTCTTACAAGGTTATTAAAAATCCATTTGATATCGATGATTATAATAAAAAATATATAAATGTGGGAAATTATCACTAATATTGAATAACATGTGGTCCCATAAATTCCATACAATAAGATCTCATGAAGCATGTGAAACTGAATCCCTTCACAGATTCATATCCAAATCTGTGAGGTACATGCGACAAAAGATGAAGTATGTTATGCTGCTAGGGCTTATAAATCCCTCATCCTCAAGAATAAAAATATATGATTCATGATAGATTATAGACAAGAGTGTGGGAGAGGAATTATTATAGTGGAAATCATGTAATTGTAATGATATTATTACAATTAAAATTTATGGAACAACATAAGGAGTCATGAGGATTACATAGTCACATCACATGATCATTAGAGATTACACAAAGGACTTCTAAAGCATTATTATCATTTTTATAAGGACATCCCCGTGTCTTTTGGTTCATGAAAAACCTAAAATATGCTCATAGTGGAAATAACTAAAAAATTTATGAAATAAAGGAATGAATAAAAACTGTAGAAATATGGGATAATTACTTGAATAACATATAATTCCATCCTCAATCACTTCTAAAGACTCATCCAAATCATACGAAAACAACGAGATATGTTGCTCGAATCATGAAGCCATCCCTCAACATACAATTTTGGTTATGTAATGTCCCATGGGAATATTAATGAAATTCACTTGATTCTATCCGGGTATATCACCCATTTCCTATGTCTCCCTCAGGGAATGGTATAAAAATACTTCGATGTATGATCCATTCATAAGGATCTAAATGCATATAAAATATGTAATGGGTCCTCCCCATACATTCTTATTGAATCATGTGCAATTAGACATGTTACTTGTTATAATTTATTTTTCACACCGAGTAAGGCTCCTGTGGGATTGTGTATTTGTAATGGACATATCATCCACACATAGAATATCCACTAACCAGTTAATCCACAGTGTGTAATCCCAGATCATTGGTGGTATTTCACTACTCACATACAAGGTCATCCACCTCAAGAGTATCCCAAAGGGAAATACTGGACAATGGAGATTCTAATTCCAACAATGACTGGGATACATATTATGAATACTTGGGGATCATTCTCATTACTCAAAGCATATTTTACCTTTTATATATCATATTATCAAGATGTTAAACAACATTGTTTTAAAAGTAGTTTTTTTACTCTTATAAAATGGATACATAGGATTCTACATAATTTTCCCAATCTCATATTCAGAATAATTACCTCCTCCCTATATTAAAATGGTCTTCAAGGTTCCTGTTAATATAAATTTAACATATAATAAACTACACATTAAAGGTAATTGGATGATGAACCATCGATATATATTTATGGACTCATTAATTGTACTTCCTTTACTCATGGAAAGATTAAATACATGATATTTTTGTTAGGGTAATTGGTCATGTGTCTATATCGGAAGAGCATCTCAATCAAAACATAAATATATAATATATTCCAATGATAGGAAACAATTTTTTCGGAATGGATTTATTATAATGACCTAAAATCCTCAAAAAATATGAATTTCTAATTTCCATTGGTTCATAAATACAAATTGACCACCTGCCTTTGGTTAGGAAAACTTTTCCCAGTTATGTATATGGGAATTTTTGAGAGTTTCTATAAAATATACCCATTAATGGACAGCCGGATATAAATGGTGGTAAATATATAAAACCACCAAATAAATTTTTCATTTAATTTTTTTCTCACCACATGGGTTATTATCATATCATTTAACATTTAACATTAATTGTGAACCCGGTGTGAAACACTCAAATAGAAAAATCAACGGTATACCAAGAATAATGAATTTTTTTTGAATATCCTATACAAAAAATTAACTCCTATCATGAATCATTCATACGATAACATTGATCTTCTTATCCTCTATATATATTTTTTTATTATAAAATATTTCAAGAACCACAATGTGATGTACACATGAGTTGAATGGAAATAACAAAATTGATATTTTAAATTATTTAACCCATGCATATTGGATTGAGCATATATCATGCCAATGATGATGCACAGATTAGTGTACATTATAATAATGTATTTAAGAATGAAGATACATATAAAACATAAAATATCCAACCCAATATAATGACTTCATATAATGAATTTTCAGGAAAATCATATACAATTACTACCCTTTTAGGTTGAAGAACAACATCACCGTCCTAACACCTCCAACAACAGTTGGATAATATAGTAGTCTGGTAATTTGACCAATGTGGTACAATCCCAAAAAATGAAATAGAATGTGAGGGTCATTAATTTTTGAAACCATTAAATCTAAATCATCAACTTATAGCTACCGTAAAAATAATGGCCCTCATTTCCACATCCAACAACTTTATAATCTTATCCTAAGGGAGCGATAATCTCTTACATCAGAATCAAATGATGGTGTAACAAAGTGACAACTATAAAACCCTTATGATTCATAAATATATGTCTTGGTCTCCTTTCAACCACTATTACCATTTCATCTCAAATGTTCCCCTCCGTCTTCTAATAAGGGAACCACCTGAAACACTACCACATCTGACATCCATGTACAAGAAACAAGGAAGAAACATCATCCATGTAATGAAATTCATAACAATGAGTTGGATCATATATCTGATATAGATGATGATGTAATAAAATGTATTATATTGGTAGATTGTGAGAGGGCTCATTTTCCATCTCACTTGGAAGAAGTAGACTGAAATTTTCTTGAAGAAAGAATTGGGGATGCGTATGTCCCAACCGACATAGATGAATTCAATAAGAATATTCTATTGTTATAATAAAGATAGAAGTGGGATAATATACCCTTTTAAATCAGACACATATTCCAGTATAAATTGGATTCATAAAATGGGTTGGCATGTAGTTTTTCATAGAAAATGATATTTTGTCACAAAATCTTATAATAAACTAAAGAACTCTTCATGAACTTTCTTGAACTGATTCATATATAGGAAATTACACATGTTATTATCCATACATATTGCGAAGAAAAAAACCATAATCATTATAAACAAGTGGTCTTACAAGAAAAATAAGACATTATTTCTCTCTTTTATGATGGTTATTAGAATATTCTGGTAATGTGTGAGGCACCAAACTGGTCTCACTCTCATATTCCAACGGGATCTCATCACGTGTGATCAGCACATGCCTCGGTATTGGTGAAAATTTATATATAAAATGATGGAAACATAATAAAAATAACGAATATTATGTTAATATAACCATTTTATCTTGGTCTCACTAAGTGAGATTGGAACATGCCTCGATATAGGCTCATATTACTATCTAAAATGTCTGGTTCCATACTCCAATGTCACAAGATCATTCTTGTATTCATTTTTTAAGTAATTCCATCCATGTGAGAGTGTAAAACACCTTAGTACTGGCTTATATACAAGTCTGAAAGGATAAATGGAATAATAACGAAGCTCATAGAATCTAGTATCATATCTGTACATTCTCGGATGAATTACTACAATAGTATCCTTCATAGTCCATATAATAGGAGGCACATATCCCTTATCTCTTTTTTAAAGTACATAAGTACATTTCAAAGGGAATAAATATATAGGTTGTGATCACATTCCCATTCTTATTAGAGATAGTCAATTTATACTGTAACGTTACATCAAATATACTCATAACCCTATTGAAAAATACTTGCATCATACTAAAAAATATCATGTTCAGGCTCATATCCTCATTCTGACTGAGGGTCACCGTGTAAGAGTTTCACATGACTCATGATACCCACATATTCTTATTAAATATTACCATTATAATATTTTATCACTATCTTAGTAGTCATATCATACTCATGCATACCCTTATAGTTAAAATATATTATGGATATCATCATACACCAAGTTCATATCCATGCACAATACCAAAAGCCAGGTTCACATATTCCAGACAGGACATTGAACGAGGTTAATAACAATAATGCTCTCAATGAATGTGTCAATGAGTTTTTTTAGAAACATTGAAAACAACCTAAGGGTTCATCAAATATTAATTAAATGTATAAGTACATCGTTATAGTTATATTACACCTCTTAGTAGTGTGTATTTCATTCACATATACGATACTCCGATCATTCTCTATTATGAAACTATCCTTTGTGATATCTTACACAAACTATTTAATCATCACCTCTTATAGACACCACTGTATAAGGAGGGTCTCAAAACACAAATTCCTTCATATAGAGAGGTTCTTGGTAGATCAGGGAAGGCTGTATATAGTTCCCCAACCACTTCCAGAAACCATTATCTATAGTCTACAGGCGAAGCATGTAGATGACCAATATAGAATGATAAAGTGGAGGCACATAAGCCTATTATGTATGAGGCCATCATTGACATATGAAGAGTGATTTATCAGGAAAAGACCTCCACACAGCGTTCTACCACTAATCATTTTTGAATATCACATCATAAAAGATATAGATAACAAGTTCATTATTTTACTAAGAAAAATATGTGGAAATCTCAACATAGACTACATTCTAGACAACTACCTTATCCCAGATACCAGGTCACTTTTAGACAGTCATGATACTGTTTGTTATCTAGTCCTAGAATCTATCTCTTTAGTCCATAGCCCAAAAATATAAATGAATATGGAAATATAAAACATGATTTCCAAAATTTCATCAAATATCTACTTCATCTAGTCATTGAAGTCTCATTATGTATCCTTATTCATGGCTGAGTATTTTATGGATTGTTTCGCATCATTGCACCCACAAAACAGAAGAACTCTCCATCAATAGTGACCTATAATTTCATAGCCTCTAACAAGACCTAGGGATTTAATGAAGGATAATCCATTTAGTCTCTTAATCTATGTTCTCCCACATCAAAATTGAAATGATGTTCCAAATAAAGGTACATGATAGTTAATAGATCATAGAACCAGGAACCTCTATGAAATGAAATCATATTTCAAATAGGTAAGTAAATGTTTCAATCAAACTAACAACTTCCTTTAAGTCATTACTCTCAACATGGTTTTACATTCTTCCCATATGATATACAAGTATTTATGGGCCATATTGAATTGAAGGAAATAGAATATTTAAATGAATCTATTTATAATGAAAACAGAGCTTTCCATGATGTTGGAATATCTACCACTACCTCTACCCATCATATCTTCACATACTAAGAGGATACAATACATAAGTGAATTAGATGAAAATCAACCTCATACCAATTGTATCGAGAATTTATATTTTAATTTTAATTCACATGGTCACCATCCCTTGAAAGGGTGATACTTAAATCAATATTTGTTCAATAGAAATCCACATCCCATTGGAATTTGGGTATTAATATCACAATTTTTGGTTTAGGAGACATAAAATCATAAAATAAAATCACAAGATTCATAAAAGTTTGATTATCAAATTCCAATTTTAGTCATTAATAGAACCCACCCCATAGGTCTGAGGTGAATTTTTATCATTATCATCATCACTATAGAGGTAATTTGTATTCTCATAGATTAAAGATAATCAAATATTATTAGCATTCCAACCATTCCTCACATTTCAAGGCTAGTAACTTCCATTTAGGGAACATTAATAAAAGAGGACTAGAAACTCTCTCATGGAAACTATTTATAGAATGAGATGAGAAGAACATATAGAGAGGTAAATAGAACCCCTCCAAGTGAAAAATAAAAAATGTTTCGATTTGTCTAACTCGAAAATAAAACCTTAATTTAATCATTGAATACCCATCTTGTTTCATTGAGAGTAATGGAAAAACAACCATTTCCTGATACAACTCAATGAATATTTTAACAATTAATAGAAATGATAATATTGATTAAACAGGTGATGCAAAGGGGCACAATATATAAAATATACCTTAATAGGAAATTTATTTTGATGGACCCCATAATTCCTTTCATACATTGAACTACAGGATAATATATTACAAGGATCCACAAAATATTGTGTTTCTACCATTTTGGAAAAACAATTACAAGGATAATGGAAAATTAGTTTCTATACCCTACTCATCACCCAAAATAAATGTGATTCCTTCCATAGAGGAAAAGATGTCATAATATGAGGATGAGATAAAAAATAGAACAAATCTCATTGAGGAGAAACTCAACAATAATATTTATATCATTATCATCATGAATAAGAGTTGAGTATTCCCCATCCCAGACATTTTGAATGTGTGAATTCTCATTTAATATTAGTATATGAGCATCGGACCAACTCTTTTACTATATAGTTGATCCACATAAATATTCAAGATGAAAATATTTGCAACAACAATCCATTATAGGGACAACCACTCCTTTAGAATGGTGATCATATAGAATTATCATGGATCAATAATCAATATTTGATAAAGACTTTTATGGCTCATCATGTTGCAAATTCTCTCTATAGAATGGATCTATATCAATCATCAGTAACTCTAGAACTCATCAATGAAATTAGGTACCTTTCTAGACTAATGTAATCCGTAGAAGAGAGAAACACATATGTGATCCATGATAGAAAGATTTATTCATAGTAGGTGGATGATAATTTTCCACCAAACATATTTCATTAATCCTACCTTTCCACCCATTGATGGAATCAGCGTCCCAGAACAACATATCTTTCACTTCATTTTAAAATTTGTTCTGATGATGGTCCCTAAAAATCAAAAGGAGGAAACCATGATGAGTTATTTTGTAGAAAATCCAATATTTCCATCATTTTATTGGTATTGATATCTTCAAGATGAATCTGATTTATAGTAATACATTTATCACTGATTCTGTTTATTGTTAAACTCCATGATGAGGAAAAACAAAACTGATGACCTAAAAATCATCTTGCAATGAAAAATTTAAAGTGTGACTGTCTTTATGCCCATATAGAATTTTTTATCTTATTCACTCAGAATCCGTCTCTCAATAGAGAAATTACATTAACTATGTGTTGAGAATATCTTAAATGACATACAAGAACATTATATACCAATTATTTATCTATATGGATACCATGATTGTTTTAAAATGGTGTATTGTTTTTTTATTGTATTCAGTGGAACCATGCTATTTAATGACTCATTCCCTCATTAGAAAATTAAATGATCTGCAAGGAAGATACTACCATTGTTACCCTCGAACTAGTATCATCTCCCATTGGGGAACCAAGTCAGGTATTGAAGAACCCATCATATCATATTTAGTTATAGGAACTACAAAATCACCCGTGACCAGAAGAATAAAATATATATGTCCATACAGGGATATTTAGAATGGATGAATATAGAATAATCAATATTAAAATAAAAAGTACAATGTTTTTTCATTACATCAACTGATATGAAACTTCTTAAGTTGACATATCCTTGGATTCCCAATGTGGCCAACCTCACAGATAATTTGGACTACTATCCTTTCGATTGATGTATAGGTTACAAGATCCATGATAAATTTACTGTAAAATATGCCATCTAAATCATGCACGATACAGGACAAGTGAATTTGGTGAAATCCTTGGTTCATGTGAACTATAAAACTATTTCCCAGTCATAATAAGAGAATGAAGGGAAATGTTTTGGCCAAGTGTGGGAAAAAATTTTCCCACTAGATGACTCGAATTAATGCGGAACGATATCACCAAAATGATAGTGAATATAATTTTAGACCCATAATAGGATATTTTACTAGATAGGTAAAATATATTATGACTCTTTAAGGTATTAACATTCATCAAACCCATGATTTTATTGAATATGAAGAGTCATATTTAGCTCTGATGTCTGTTCTGACTCTTGGGTATTTCATCCCTGCAATATATGAAACACATGAACCACCCAACCAAATATGAACCATAATCCTAAAAATTGATTATATTTTGATATTTTGACATAATAATCTTCATAGAACGCTTAAATAATGAAAAATATTCCACTGATTGTGATTTCATCTACCAAAATAGAGAATATGAGGCCACGAGCTATAAAACTAAGGATACATGGGAGATTGGGGACGTGGTAAGGCCCAATATTTCTATCAAATACCAATGAAAGAGATATAAGTACTATAGAGTCATGCGAAATCACTCCAAAAATCCATATATATAAATAACAGTGTCTTGTAACTCTCTCTTGGTCATCTATTCCCGGTCGTCTCACATGATGCACTATTAGTGGTGAAATTTTAGGATCAGATCAAACAATGGGGGAAGCCGGCACAACCTATAAAACATGAAGCATATTAAATTTCAAAGACTTTATAAGAACTAGGAATATCTAACTAATATTTACTAGATATTGAAACTCATATTAAGTTTATACCATTCTTGGGGATGCACTGACCTCCAGCATAAAATTACATCATTTTGAAATAGTTGGTGATTATAATAGCCAAAATCTCAACCCTTGATACACTGCGTCATTCAAAAAAAACTCAGAGAGCCACACATAAAATCCCTCCATATCCCATAGAAGTTCATTATTTAAGTCAATTTAGACAATTTTAATATAATGGAGACTATTAAGTTATAATTCAACGTCTTCACCATGTTCATAAAATAGGATCTAGAAGATGTCATCCAATTACACATCAAACACCCCTTATGTTTAAGAAAAACTAGATATTGTTGAAATCCCAAGGGATCTGATTAAAATTGTATATAAGATCTGGAACATCCTGATTTAGACCCTTAAGATTATTTGTATATAGTGTGGGATATATATCTCCCACAAATATAACCATTCATGTGTATGACAAGAGTTTGAAAATATCCCATGGGAAGATAAATCTCCAAACTCTGTTTGGGGATCTCCGATATAATGATGAGTTCATGGATATCCAAAATGACAAATAATACAATGTCATTCAAAAATATTGTTGTCTAAATATCATTGTGGTGGGGCCTTTAACATTCCATTAGTGTATGAAATTACCTATTGATGGAGTGGTCGACATAACACATTGTGATAGTGCCCACCTGGATACCTACAAAGACTCATATGATGAGGCATGTTTCTATAAAAAAGTTGATCAAAAATTATTTCAAAAATATGCTTGTTTAATCCACTAATGTGTAGGTGACCACCCACAAAAATACATGCATTATTTTTGAACGAGATTATGTGGAAAAAATATATCCATTCGACATAATATAATTGAACATAGGTGTCCAATCCCCTTCAATCCCTTGCAATAGTGTAAATAAAAATAACATATGGAATCTCTCTTATATGACTCTGGAAGTATAGGATGACAATGTACCATCCCATTACATCTTCACCCAAATAATATGATAGGTTCCCTCAAATTACCAACCTCCTCTGAAAATTACTCTACCTAATAAATGGTAAAAATATACTAAGATGAATTTAAGAATCCCATACCAAATATAGGGAAGGAATATCCACATCTATTGATGAAATCTTTTAGGTAATTATAGAAACCATATATTCTTTGTGTCCTATAATTATTAATTCTTCCAATCTTCTTCGGTAGAAAGATATTGACACCTAATTTCTAAACAATCACTTATATGTGTTCTCATATAAATAAATAGTAATGATTGGAATTAATAAATATGTGTCTATGCAGAATATTTTCTTGCATAATGACAATATATTTTTATGCATGAATCCATGATGATTCACCCCACACATTCGACTAAATATGAGAGGGATTTTAAAAAATTTATCAAATCGATCATTTTTCATGATGTGAAATTCTAATGAATTCATTCCAATATCATCACTATCAGGAAAAAGAATTGGAATATTAGGGTCTATATTTATTTTATATACCATAATCAAAAATAAAATAAGGATGACTTCACATTTTGATTAACATAACTATTTATCAATGTAATAGATATCTTTGAAGACATTTACTTCATTGATGGGTACTAAGGGTACAGTTGGGAAATTATTTCCACTAGAGAAGATAAATTAACATGTTTCAGATCACCCCATGGGATCTATCTCTACCTATAATTTCCTCTTGGTTTAAATAATTATAGATTTACTAATCAATACTCCAAGAATCATATCACTAATCTCATATTTGTAGGAATATATTAATGTTATTTCTTTGATCTAGTGGTTAAATACAAATATTGATTTGATCACATCACATATCTTTAAACTATCATATCCAAGTTGGTGTACTACAATCTAATGATGAATTCTAAAATTTTATTCTTGGTTACATCAGTAAAACTGCTTCTATTTGTGGTGTGCCATAGTCGCATTGGGTTCCACCCATAAAAACCGTCAATATCATAGAAATGTCACCCCATTAGAATGATAATGAAGTGAGGGTTATCCCAGCAAACCCAACATACATAAAAAATTTCATATCCCAAAATGATGGAAAATATCTCCCATTCTCCTAGATAATGAAGAATGGAATCAATTATCGATGGGATGTGGACTTCAAATAAAAAGATGAGTATCTAATGAAGTACCTAGCGCACCCATTGGTCCTGATGTCATGGGTGCGTGGAAAAGTTATCATCTAACATGATTCTTCCATGGAATGATCACTTAATTATAATCTTTAATAGAAAACTTTTTTAGGGAATGAGAATAGTCTACACAACCTCAACTATAGTCCACTAGGAACATAGAGCCGATACTATGATTTTATGAAAAATGACCCCACACTCATCATGGTGGTGAAAATTTGATGCAATTCATTCAACACTAGAATTTCATATATTCTACCATATTTATATACTAGTTTATATCATTTTCATCATATGATAAATTAGTGATTGGCCTTATGAGTGTTAATTTTTCATTAATATGAACATCATTTCATGTCATAGAAGTATATAGTGATTTATTTATGGTACATCCCACAAAAAAATGCACACCATTGGTCACTAAGCAACTAGACGACCAGTTTTTTATATTCCCAATGAAACTAAATGGAATGAGATATATATTATTACAGAATGTCCCAAATTAATATTCGTAATATATTGTAAAACCCAAAACACAATTAGGTTGTATTGGGGATTATATTTTTATCCTTCAAATGAATGTTTTCCTTACACTTTCTTGGTGTATGAAGGTTTGAAAAATAATGAGGCATAATTTTAATTCATCATCACCAGAATGGAACATTCCAAGTATTTGAGAATATCCAACCTGAACATCAAATGGGATAATGTTCTAGGGATAAATCTTATCAGTGATTAATATTTGATAAAAAATAATGAAATATCCGCACTCACAGGATACATCAAGGGACTAAAGATGGAATCTCCTTTTTAGATCGTATTGCATCATGTTCCCGGATCATAGTATACTCATTTTAATACATTGGATAATACAACCACTTTCCTAGACGACCCTGTTTAGAAAGATTCAATCTTCCACATAACACTATTGATGAATCTATAATCAATAATCTTATATGGAAAAGAATAAATAAATTATATTAACATCATCATAGAGAATAATGAACCTATGTCCACCCCTTGATGGATGGATTCTATAAATAATTATCCCAAAAATAGGACACATCTGAAAGATCGATCTAAAAGGGAACATAATCATCATCTCATAGAAAACGTTACCCTGTGATATGATCCAAATTAAAAAAATCCATACAAAAATGATGCATTAATGTAATACTCTGAATAATCATATATAAATAGTGATTCCAACCTTAATGGAAGGAGTACATGGAGGCTCATGTGATGCGGGACCAGGCTCTCCCACTAAATCTAGTTTCTTGGTTGTTACAAGACATCCACGGTACTATAATTTGGTGAATTCAATTAAAAATTTCATGTGTTCCCGATTCAAGAAAATTCCATCCATCAATACCCTTAATTTCTATATTCATAAAAATATTACTTTTCATTTTCTGTATCAGTATATTATGTTTGGACATACAACCAACCCAATGCTATGAAATTTTTGAACATCCTTTTTAGTTCCGACATATTCTCTATATGGGCTATGGTGATGCCCATGAATAAATTCTGGATGTATTATATTATCATCATCTTGGAAGACCATATCACGAATAGGTTCATATACACTTACATGATATTGATGAAATATTATACTATCTTATGTTATATAGAGTACATGAGGTTAAACAAAGAGTACATCATTGAGTAAAATCACCCTACCCAATAGAATACATCAAAAAAATGGAATAATACATGTCATTATAATGGAACTACTGAATATACTCTATTATATGGTGATCATTTACATGTAGTTATTTAAGGAAAATATCCTCCATGATTTATGGATCTACCGTACCAACACACGTACGACTACATAAGTAACTCAACATTCACTAGTATACAAAACTATAGGAACATGACCTATATAACTCATATTTCCCATTCCTTAAATATCTATATATATAAAACTCTTAGACGATGTGAAATCAAAAAGTGGTTTGATGAACTATAGTGCTTTGATTAGAATAGGTTGTAGATGTTGGAGAACCATAATGTCTATCAGGCTCATATTTAAATAGTCTTCAATATAATGGCATTATTCTTTTAATTCCTTCCAGGATAAAAGGTATTGGATCATATAACAATAATAAATCCATGAAAAAATCTAATAAGGTGAACCCGAAATGGAATGATCGTTATATCATAAAAAACGGTCTTTCACAACTGATCTTATTTACATTCAATAGTGGATGGGGAAAAAGGAACTCCCCACCACTGAAAGGATTCTTATGAAAAAGATCATAAAACATTCATCATGTATTACTATCATCATGGTCACATTAAATTGGACAATGTAGATTCATACAGACCAAAAGATGTGGAATTTTATAGAACCTCTCTAAGCCACATGATTTTATGCTATAAAAAACATGTCCTGACTTCATGATGTTATATTGTACCGATAAAACCCACACTAAATGAAATTAAAAAACAAGAATAATTTCCATACTATATGGAATTAAAATGAAAATTAAGTGTCGGATAGCAGACAGACATTAGTACATGAGATAAATTTTTTAAAAAGATAAATTATTTTCCACTTTCCTTGTCTTTGGTTCATATCCATATAGTAAATTATCATATAGTTACTATTATGGATTCATTCTGACCATCATATGATATAAAATGACCCGAAAAAAAATTATTGGTCCTAACTACAACATTCCTTTTATATCATGTTGATCCAACATCATCCATACCCATTGATGTTAAACTACATAGATGATGTACTTGCAAAATAAAACTAAACTACATAGGTTTCTAGAATAAGGTATGGAATGATTCTCATTATAATGAGAGATGTAGGGACTGTTACATATAATATATTGGACCCAAAACACATTATATATTTTTCCAAATTCTTTAAATCCTCCATTTCATGATTAGAACATATACCACTCTAGGATTCTCACATCAAGAATGGATAACAAGTTATTAGGAATTTCACTTAGGGATTACCCTTATCATCGATACATATCAGCTATAGATAGTGTTATCATTTTTTTGATGAATGGACATAAATTGTGAAATATAATTCCCTTTAACATAATGATAAATTATATGGTTAATGTCTCTTACAAGACATAAAACTGCACATTGCAATTTGCCTCGCCTATGAGGACCTCTATATTTGGTGATGACTTCCCACCACACTTCCAATGAAGATCTAGATATGTATTTTTACTATTATAATATAATCCATTGTGATGCATGTTTCCCAAATCTGAGGTCCATTGACAATAGTCAATGGGATAATAAAAACCATTGTGTATGGGTTAGACCTACACAGTGAATTTCTCGTTTTACATGTTTATGTTTCATGATTTTTATTATCTCATCAAATCTAGTGACACCCATATGTTAAATCTTGGGTCCATCTACAACAAACAACTGGAACAATTCCCACCACTATGTAGGTGTCATAATTCTTAGATAGTTTCCATTAATGAACTATATGGGCTTGAATGCGAACAATTCTGGGATATGTAGTAACCCCCAGATCATGGGTCTCATGTCCAACCTGAATATTCCCTTTCCTTGTGAATGATCCCACATCATTAACCTATGATGTTAAGCTTCATGGTTTTTAAAACAATACATGTTTATTTTTATTTTTCACCAAACGATACAATATGATGTATGGATATGTGATTCTTCTGTCCAACGGAGACAAAACAAATGTACTCCCAAAACTAAATAAGGGTAAGAACAATGAAAGGAACACTAAAAAACAATGTTGTTATTTATTCCTACTAAAATAAGATATATGGTGATGCATGTTACCCTATAATGGTTTTAATCAAAACACATGTAATGATAAAAATTAATCCCTGAATGCATATGTGTTATATCAATGTAGTAAATATCATGTTCTCGTGACACATAATTATATTAAAATAATCCACATTTACCAATTTTGAATAATTTTTCGATCCATGTATTTAAATTTTTCCTAAATATGATTCCAATATATGTATGGTTTCATTTCACATGTTATATATCTATGAAATATGGGTTATGAGATATAACTACCAAACAGTATGCATGTTAATATATAAAAGATCACACCTTGCATCTAAATGGACCCAAGTAGTGAAAAGTTTAAAATGGAAACCTTGTATAAGTTTTTTCATTTAGTTCCCATGTAATTACCAAATGATATTAATCGCCATGTAATTGGACATCCTTATCAGAATGAGTTAACCAATAAAGAATGTACCCCTGTCACAAGACATTAAAACTACATAAAAATCTACCCCTATAGTTGATATTAAGATATGAATATAATAACCCATCATTAACCCTTATCAAATAATAAGAAGGGATATATACTACTTGACCCGATAATAGGGTGTTTATATCAACATAAAATCCACTCAATATATAAGTAACACATTATGTATTGAGTGCCTCATCTTTCCACATTCCATTTTTGACCATTTTAATAAGAGGAAGGGATACCTGTTTTACTTTGTTATAGATTTATAATGTATTGGAAATTCCCACATGTTACATATTTACCCTATATGAAGGGATTTTAGATCCTCATGAGCATGAAATAACCATGAAGAAAATCATCACCCAAGAGTGTTCTAGGCAATCCCTGACATGATTATCCCAAATCACTACACATGACCTAGGAACCACATTCAATGATTTGCAACATTATCATAACCCACTAAGATAGATATTGAAATTCTCTTGATAATGGGTATCCTAACTAGGCTCTGGTGTGTCATTATCCCCATATAATGCCCATGTGCAACACTACCTTAAACCACCACAGAATTAAACAATAATGAACGAACATGAAATCCATACTAAGATAGCCTAAAGTGGTATACCCTAATTTACTAGTGAATGAACACAAATCATATCTGATTGAAAACCAAAAAATGTTGACCTAATTAAATGTAAAGTATCCACTTAATAAACATCACATGTATATAGTTTAGGACATTATTAAAGGATAAATATAATGGTTTGTGCCTTCCCAATATGTTACAATATTGCTTTTGAATGTTGGAGGTGTTCGATGATGTTAAGGGGAATTTTCATTCGAAATTATATTTAAAAAATAACTGATGCAAGAAATAAACACTCTGTAATTGTATTGATCAATGTGAATGATTTTTTCACAACTTATCTGGGTCTCGTTCAGGATTTTTATTTATTTGAGGTATAATATTAAACATTCAACATATTTTTAGTCAAAACCATAAATCCTTGAGTTACATTATATGAAATGGGATTAGAGATCTTTTAATCATAAGTTTATATACAATTTTTAATGGTTTTAGACTCTTAGGTTTTCTCCAAACCCTATGACCATTAAATATTCTCTCGTTTCTACTTTACGGTTACCTTATCATTCAGCATTTATAGATTCCCTTCATTGGGGATCGATTATTAGGCTCATGTATTCTATCTCTGGTGATTTTTCTATCATTCTCACATATTTATTAAATTCATAATTGGATTTTTTATATAGTTGTGACATTTGTTTTATTTTCTACATTTGGGATGTGTTTTAATGGTATTTTGTTTTGGTATCGGTTTCACTTTGTTTTTTCCTAGTCCTCTTTTGGGTTGTGGGGGTTCTTAATCACCCTATAGTGAACAATGAGTAAAAAAAAAATTTGTTAGGGATTACATTGTTTCTCCTTATTTTGCATGATGTGGGACACATCTTCCATGTTTACCTAAAAGGCTGTAGTTTTGTTGGCTTAATTTAAGATAAATAATTTTTTGAATTGAAACTGAAATGTAAAGGTGTTTGATTATATGTTTTACATAATTATTATTTTTTGGATATTGGGATTAGTACAGGCTTGATTCCACCAATGAAATTGTGGATGTTGGGGGATTTTGTTTTTATGGATATATGTGATTTGATTTCATATTTTGTTTTTATTGTTGTGATATCATCCTAAAAATAAGAAATGGCCACCAAATTTTATTTGGTAAATAAATTGGATTCCTTGGGATTCTGGTTCATGTGATAACATCCCTAATAAATAATGTATTGTGATAAATGCCCCATTGTAAATCAATAAAGAGCTTTTTCATATGTTTTTATGTGTGGCCATGTTTATTGTATTTCAACATCAGATTTCAATCAGGTGTGGGATGACAGGTGGTGGTCCAACTATGCTTGTGGGACAACGATGTTTCATTATAATTGTGTGTGGGGAAACATTTGTTCGTTCATCCATGCTTGTGGGGCAGTGGGGTGAGATTTTGGGCGATGACTGGTTTCATGTGATGTATTGTATCTTTCTACTAGAATTCAAATTAGTGGTGGAATAAATAAATGATTAATAATTTTTGAAATTTAATTGGTTGGATTGGTTAATGTGATATAAATTTCACAATATAAAATTTAATGATGGGTTGTGTGACTAAATTTTGATAATGATATATAATAAAATAAATGGGTGTTAAAAATTCATGAAAATTGATATTGAATTAAATTATTAGTTCACTTCACTTCTCAAATTACTATTACTGATACTAATAAGAAGATTTAAAGTGGAAGAAAATGTGAAGGTGTTAGTAGTTGGTTGTTTGTTTTAGAACCCAAAGGTTTGGATTACATGTTTGATAATATATATTTATGTATTCATGTATCATACAAGTGATTTCTATACTCACCCCATCCACATTGATAATCCTGTTCCAAAATCCCACATAGTCATGTTGGGGATGTATTTCCCAACATCTTTTTAGGAGGATGAATGTTTGGCCCCCCACCCTTCAAGGCTCCCTATTATAGAAGATGATGGACCAAGGATTTTAAGGATAGTTGTGATGTGTTGCCTTAAGGGTCTCCCAGATGATTTGTGATGTGGTTTCCTAGGAATCTCCGAGATGAGTTGTGATGTGTTTTCCCATGTGTCTTCGGGATGACATGAGATGTTATGTAAGGTGATATGATGTGTTGTGTTGTGTAGACCATGTCTGTGTGTGGGGGATGTGTCAGGTGTGTTGCCCTTTAGTTTGGGGGATGAATATTTTGTGATGTGTGTCCCATGTATGGGTGGGCTAGGTGTTATATTTTGTGTGACCCAGATGTTGGTGGATGGGATGAGATGTTTTCTCTTTGGAAGAGGTAGGAGCACAAGGACTTCTACAATTGGGTGTGAGTGTAGCTGATTGTTGGGAATGTGGTGTTGGGTACCCTATCATTAATGAGTTATATTATATTACATGGCTTTAGTTATTTGGGTATTATACCTTGGTGGGGTTTGTATGGTTATTATATCTATATAGATGCTAGTTTTTTATGTTTTCTTCTCACTGGTGCATGCTTCTCTCACATGTTCATGAAAGAATTTGGATTTCCTTCTGAGAATATTGTTACACTCACCCTATGTCTATAAATCATTTTTTAGGTTTCGAGGAAGATTTTAGTTACTGTGTTGGGCACTACAAACTCAGTCCTTGGAATAGTTATCATTTTTCTGCTTAAATTTATTTTTTTGTTTACCTTGGAGAAAATTTAATATATTTTTTCTATTTAGACATGCATCTTATGATTACATGGGATTATTCATAATATGAAATGTACTTTATTTTTTCTTATTCCTTCAATATCATGAACCTTTTGTTTCTAATATTGGGTAATGCCTCCCAAAATGCAAGATCCTTATATCCTCAGTGTTAGTTACTGACCTAAGACCTACTAAAGATAATACACAGGATTAATCATATCCCTCCCATCACTACCATACAAGGAGGGGAATATTTGGAGGAAGGGGCTTTGATATATTGTTATCATAAGTGATGGTTGAGAGATAGGTTGGAGATCAGAGTTACGCACAGTGAGGAATGCATATGTAGGTATGGAAAAATTGAATGTTGATGTTGGGGAATGACATAGGCCTGGGAGATAGTAATTTGAATGGGATATTAGGTTCCCCCATGAAACATTGAACAGACTCTGGTATTATTTGTTAAAAAATATGGATGGTACTCCTTCCAGGGTTGAGACTTCATAGAGGTACATGCATCATGCTTACATCTATTGATGTTTTAATTGGTCTGTTTATGGATTTTTAAAATGGATAAAAAAAAATTTATTTAAATTTATTTAAATTTATCATAATGAAAATACATACTATAAGTCTTAGGGAATACATGTTTTTATTAGATCTTTTTCTCCTTGTTTTATTCCACGTGTGCCTCTGGTAGTGGATATATAGAAGGATTATTCTATATAGAGGGGAAATGAAGTGGGTTGAGGATGGCCTCATGATGTTCCTAATTTTTAGGGAACACGTCCCCTACATGGTCATGAAGGTGGTCATCAACATTGAGGTAGAGGAGTAATGTGAGGTTTGTTGCAAAAAGTATAAGTTTCTGCTCTAGAGGAGACAGAGATCTTCCCTGGGTTGATCAGATTGTTTAATACTCTTGTTTGTGACTTATTTTATTATAGATCATCATACAAATTTTTTCACCTACAATATTATAATCTCCAGGACATGAAATATAGATTCCTCCCACACCCCTTATGTTTAATATTTTATTTAGAGGTTGTATTTTTTTGTGTTCTAGGGGTGTATAATGATGGCGGGGATAAATTAGTCTGGTGGAGATCTTTTCATTCTACAGATGTTGTGATAAAATTTCATTCTCAAAATTGACTGGTTGTATTGTATAAGTGATTTTATTGACTACTATCAAAGGAGAAACATGTAACTATATTGGGAGGGACAACTAAAATTTTTCATTGGTGATAGGAGACTTTTGGTGGGAAAAAACATATGTGGATACACTTTCATCATTAACGGCTTAGATATCTCTGGATTGTACTTTGATTCCACCAGATCTATGGATTGTTATCCAAATTTATGTTATTTACATGATAGATGAATTTACACTGGCATGTGGTGCCTCATAAGGGTTTTCGAGTTTCCACAGAAAAGGTTGATGAAGTTATTTCATGGGATCACAAATTAACTGGGCATAAGTTCTTGTTTTCCTTTGATTCAGAATCAATTATCGATTTTTTATACCTAATTTCATTCTAGTAGCATCCCTAATTCATGATTTTAGTAGGAAATATCAATATTTTGTCTGGAGTAATCAATGCAAGTTATTATTCAGTTATCTATAGGGGGTGTTAGTATGTTCTCTAATGCATCAGCTACTGATGGAGTTTGTTTTTTTGATGTGTTTGTGATGATTCTTATATAGGTTTGTGATGTGTGATGATGAATTAGTTGGATTTGATCTCTTATTGGACTAGAAACTTACTCCCCCATGAACATAAATATAAAACACATGATATAGATCTAGTGGTTACAATGATTGTGGTAAATTTTTGGTCACACTACCTCACTAAGGAGAGATATCTAGTTTTCATGGATAACAATAGTTTCAGATATGTCTTTTTTCAGTGTGATCTAAATCAGGGATTGTGGATGACGATAGAGTTTCTTCCGGATTATTATTTTGATATAACCTACAGTTTAGGAAAGGGGAATGTTGTGGCCAATGGTTTGTGAAGGAATTCATGGAAGGGTTTTGTTATGATGACTACGGATACATAGAGAGCAATGGGGGAATTGGAGGCCTTGAACAAGAATTCATGGATGGTCAATGGGGGAGGTTTCATGTTCCATATGATGGTTTCATCATAATGGATGTACCAAATGGATAATTAACAGTGGGGATACTCATAGGTAGAGGTGATGTGTTATTGTGTTGGTCATGGTGGGGATCCAAACTAATAGTTGTAGGATTGTCTGAATCAGATGTTGTTTCGATGAGATTTATATTTCAGATTTCAATGTGCAAGGGAGTTCTTTGTGATTTAAAAATCATTACTATGGATGTACACCTAGGAATTTCTATGACGTACCATGGATTTAGGGAGAAATTTTTGTGTCTCTTGTTGAAATGTGTTAGTGGTAGATTTTGTGGAAAGGTGAAAAGTTTTACATCTGTTAAAAAGCGAGCATCATGTTCCTGGTGGGTTTTTTGCAACCATTGGTTATTCCAACATGTAAATGGAAGGTCATATCAATGGATATCAACATTGGATTACCTAATATAAAGAATGTTGTGGTACAATATGGGTGATAGTGGATCGATTTATGAAATCAACCCACTTCATATCGTTCAAGGAGTCTAGTATAGTGGATGTGTTGGCTAAGAGGAATATAAATGTGGTGGGGAAATTTCATGTTGTTTTAAGGACCATTGTCACAGATAGGGACACAAGTTTTAACACACTATCCTTGAGGGGATTCCTGTTTTATTTTGGAAATCAATTATACCTCATCACTGCTTTCCACCAACAAATAGATGGGCAGACAAAACGTACTATCCAGAATATGAAGGATATGTTGAGGGTGTGTCATTTGTACTTCAGAAGATATTGGAAATGAAAACTGTCTTTGGTAGTGTTTACCTATAATACTTGATATCACTATTACAATATAATTTCTCCATTAGAGGTATATAAAGGAGTCCTTATTCCTCTATGGTTTGCTGGATAGAGGTTTGGGAGACAATCATTCTTGGTACGTTGTGGTGCATATCATGTATGGAAAATTTTATCTTGTTTGTGAGAGGTTGAAAGTAGCTCTGGGCCAGAATAATTCTTAATTTGATCATAGAAGGAGGCACTTGAAGATCTAGGTTGGGGACCATGTGTTGTTTATGGCTTCACATTAATGTTGGTAGTTGATGTTTGGAAAGGGGAGAGATCATTATCCTAGGGTTTTTAGTCTCCTTGAGATGTTATGGTGAGTTTGTGAAGTGGTGTGCTGGTTCAATTTTCCACCATATGTAGAGAGGATCCATCATGTCATCCATTTCTCTCAACATCATCAGTATCATCATGATGACTCCTATTTCCATGGATTTGGAGAGTTTGATATCAAGGAAGATGCAATTTTTGTATATAAAATAGTAGAGATTCTAGATCACCCTAAGAAGGATGTTCATTGAAGAAACATTTCATTGGTTCATTTTTTTTGTAGGCATGGTGTCCTGTAGGATATTACATTAGAGGGAGAAATTTAGATGCGTGTGTGGTACCAAGAGCTGGTTCTGGTTTTTTATTTACTCTATATTTCATTTTATTCTGATGATTGACACCTTGTTCTTTTTTAGATTAGTTGATTTCCTTTTTGTTGTGATTTGTGACGTGATGTGTGATAAGGTCCTAAAATATGAAATGGGGAGGACATGATTCCTAATTGAGATGAATTTATTGAACTTTAATTAAACCTATGTGGGTGATTCAAATTTTCCCATAATAGATAGTATATTGACATGGATGAAGTAATTCTATTATTCATTAGTTCAGAATGTTTTTATTTTTCGGTTTTAAAATGGATGTGTGGAATTATGGTTGTGTGAGAAGTGGTGGCTGATGGTTGTGATGTGTGTTTTGTGTCCATTTTCATTGGCATGTTTATATTATGGTATCATTTGGTGTATGATGAGATCTGTGAAGGGTATATCATGGTGTGTTTATTCATACAACATTCCTTCTATTCATGGTTTTAGATTCTTAACGGATAAAATCATTTGAGATGTATATAAAGTAATGTTATGCTCTATCCTAGTCTGATGTGTTTCAAGTTTCGAGTATTAGAGGTTATCATTAGAGGTTATTTGAGTTTTTGGTAGAAGATGGAGGAGAAGAATAACTAATAGGAATAAATTCATGCGGTCTATGTATATTACAGGACATGAATGTTGGTTTCATGGTTTATCTGGTTCTAGTTAAAAATGTGTTGTTTTTATGTGATAAATAATAAAAAGGAAACTCTTTTTTCGGAAGAACCTAAAATATCAGAGTTACACAAAATTAAACAATATTTTAAATCATGTAATTCCATGATGTTGTATAGTTTTTAAGGTTTCATCCACTCATTTATTCTCTATACTATAGATCATATTGGTGTTCTCTTGTTCCAAGCATCTTATGACATTCCCCTTCGGCGATTATAGATTCCTTTCATCAGGGATAATTCCTTGGGATTCGAACATTGATCTATGGTGAGTTCTCCTCTTATTCTCATCCATTTCCATATCATCTTCTAAAAAAAATTCTTCAAGGGTCAGGTTTTGTTTGGGTTGTTAGATTGGGATGTCTTTTTATGGTCTTTGGTTTTGGTATAGGTTAAACTGTATTTGTGATGGTGTAATTGTGTGATTCCAGGGATTTCTTCACCCAGTAGTGCCCAACGAGTCGGCAAAGCACCATGAGGTAGGGGTCCCCTCATTTATCTTCATTGAGAATCATGCAGGAGGGGTTTTATTTTTTTACCTATGGGTTATGATTTTCCTAGAAAAATTAAATATAAATAAATGGTTTAATTGAAATTAAATGGTAAATGGGTATTTTTACATGAATTTATATCTTTATTGTTATTGTGATATTTTGGATTGTATAGTCCTGATGCCCTACAAAATATTGTTTCCAATAATGGATTTATTTTAATTAGTTATCTGTGATGTGATTGGATCATTATATGTGAGTTTTTTGATTTCTCACAAAAATGGAAATTGGATAACCACTTATATTTGGTTAATTAATTGTTTTCCCCAATATTGGTATTTTTGTGAAATCATACATAAAATTCAGTATATTGTGATAAAATCCACTTCATAAATCAATAAATAAATTTTTACATGGTTTGATGTGTGTCCATTAATTTGGGACAATGATTTGTGATTTCAAATGGGTCTTGGGTGAAATGTGGTTGTTTGGTCATTCTTGATTGATGAAGATGTGTTATTCTAATAATGTGTGGGGTGAAATGAGTATGATTAGCCAAGAGTGTCCGGTGGCGAGGTGTGAATAGTCTAAATGACTGTTTTCATGTGATATATTATTAATTTCAACTAGATGACAATGTTGTGATGGAATAAATAAATGTTTTATATTTTCTTAAATTGTATCGGTTGGATTAGTTAATGAGGTAGAAATATTTTAATGGAAAATTTAATTAAGGGATGGGTGATTTAATATGGTTGATGATAAATAATAAAATTAATGGGTGTTAAAAATAGAAGAAATATAATGATGTATTACATTAAAAGGGAACTTCATCTTCTAAAATTATTGTTGCATATACTAAAAAATACATTTATAGGAGGAGGAAATTTTTTTGGTGTTATGAGTAAGTTGTTTCTTTTTGAACACATATGTTTGGATTGAGTGTTTTATATATCTAAATATATTTGTATCATCATTATTGTTTATATATCCACCCCACCAAAATCTAGAACAATGTGCCTAATAGCCGCATAGATACTCGGGTGGTGTATTTTCCAACATCCTGATGGGAGGATAGATCTATGGACACCCAATATTACTTTCCACCACTTCAAGGTGATGATGGCCCAAGCTTATCTGTGAGATTTTTTAAGTGGTCTCCTAGGTGTATTAGGAATGATTTTTTATGTTTTCTCCCAAGATCCTTCAGGATGATTTATGATGTGGTGTCCCAAGTGACTTTGGGATGAGTTGAGATGTGATGTAATGTGATATGATGTTTTGTGGTTTATCGCCTCTGTGTGTGTTGGAAGAATGTGATGTGGTGTGTAGCCTAGGGGTGTGTGGGAGGGATGTGTAATGGTGTTTGTATGAGTTTTTTATTTGATTTATGTGATGATGTGAGTCACCCATGTGTTT
This sequence comes from Viscum album, assembly GCA_963277665.1. Lineage (NCBI taxonomy): Eukaryota > Viridiplantae > Streptophyta > Magnoliopsida > Santalales > Viscaceae > Viscum > Viscum album. The sequence continues at coordinate 1,840,521,076 of OY728161.1, forward strand.
TAGGATAGTATTTTCTATACTGAGTTGCTCATGTGTGTACAGGTGGGATGGGATGAGGAATATTCAAAAGTGGTAGGAGTTCCATGATGTATTCCATTGAGGTGTGGGGTACCCTACCATTGATTTTATTTACTATATATTATATTACTTTTCCTTAATTATCTGTATATCATGCCTTGGTGAGGTTGGTATGGTTTTTATACCTTTATAGATGTTGGTTGGTTCTCCTTATTTCTCGTAGGTGCATTATTTTTCTTCCCTCACATGTTCATGATAGACTTTGGTTTTATAAGTGTGTATAGTTTTACACTAAACCTGTGACAATAAAAATGTTCTCATGTTTCCAGAAGAATTTTATAGACCGTTATGGGCATTTATATCTCATACCATTGGATGGTTGTTGCTTCACATCTTATTTTTATTTTGGGCGTTTACCTTGGAGAATTTTTACTATATTTATTCTATTTACACATGTATCATGGGATCTATATGGATTACCTATATTATGTAATCTAGTGTAATATGTTTGATTAATTTTATCTCCCCATATTGTTTTCTAATAGGTGGTAATGACATCTATATTGTGAGATCTGTATACCCTTGATGCTAGCTGCTGACCTGCGGTATACTAGTGGTAGGACTCAGGGGTCATTATCTCTCTTTTTCACTTCCATCCTTGGTAGGGTATATTTTTAGAGATGAGTTCATGAAAAAATAGACAAGGGATAAAAATCACATGTTCCACTATCTAGTCCTAGTAAAATCCAATCTATGCTCATTGGACACATGTTCATGGAAATTTTTTAGTAACAATCTTTTACATTTCCTCACTGTAAAATTTTTTTAGCCTGGAAGTGACTCTAAATTTAGGTTTCATTGACCCTTCAGCAATATTACACTTTTTTAAACCACCTTTATTCCTTTGACATTAGAGATGACATAACTAGGTCCCCAATGTAATATCCTTCTCTTAGAATCCCATGGTCTTTGGGATTATTTTCACATGGATCATCCTGATATAGGGTTGGTAACAGTGACTGGATCTTCATAATTGGAAATTAGAACCCATGATTCCCCCATTAACCTATTACATAGTTGTATGTAACATTATAGGCTCATGCCAGTACTAATTATTGACCTATACCCAACAATCACTACCCTTAGTATACTCATATAATTATATACAATGATTTGCAATCCCTATAACATGACTATTCATGAAGATTCTACATCCCTGAACATAGGTCACCGTGTAATGTCACTTTACCAAAATCTAGAATGTGACAATAATTTCTGAATACTTTTGATTCCCCACACCACATGACTCGAATCCACATGGTGTTGGGTTTGATCCTCTCAACAAAAAAAATAATTTCCCATTGGTTCCCAAACCCTTCCTTGTTGGTTTTTTACTATTCCAATATCATTATCTACATTTCTGAGTCTTCAAAAATCATTTCTTTCCCTTTTAATGGAATGGGGATCATCTCTAATTCAAAAGAAATTTATGCATATGGAATCATTCATAAGGTATTTCATCTAAATATTTTGAGGCATATCCTCCTTATATAAAAGGAACTCTTATACCCAAAATCCCCAATGACAATATGGTGGAACATAGAAACATGTTTTGGTTTGTGTTTCCCCCTATGTGTATGCCACATTCCATTATTCAGTAATTAAATATCCTACACACATGGATCACAAGGCAACTATTCCAACTATTTCTATCAATTGAGATTCCCTAATATTTCATCCAATAAATATTATTACTAACACTATTCATCCATATCCCATGCAATAGAGTGTACACAGATCTGTTTACCATTTATACAAATTCTTAAGAACAATTAAATACAAATTTGAGGCATCTCATCAATTAATGAAAGTCACTCCAAAGCTCAAGGGCCATGGGAACATCATAGAATAACTCATAAACTTATGGTTTTTTAGGTCATTCATGTAATTATTTCCCCATATTTCATATTTATCAGTAATATCATTGTAGAAAACAATTAAATTGCAAGGAATCTCAAGATCTATGTGAGAAAACTATAAAACTCAATAACAGATGCTCCCTGTTAAAAAAAATTAATGTATTACACCATATGGTCTAAGATGTAACAAACCATGATGTGATGCCATCAAACCCAACACCTGACTTGGTCCACAGCATGGCCCTGAAGGGCGTTCCCGATCCAAAGGGGCTGAAAACTATTATTGAGAATAAAAAAAATACATGTGGGAAAGATTTCAACCAATAACCAATATCAAATCAATATAACTATGGACATAGAAAACTAACAAATGAATCATAAATAAATATAAAACTTATGTATGTACTGTAGATAACATAATAACTGAGAACTAAATGCAAAGAAAACTGACATCGACATGATCCTCATGTGACCATAATGTCACAACCATCCACATGACCGAAGCACTCCATGGGCCAACTCAATCCAAAAAACTGAAAATAGAAGATTATCCTACAAAACTTCTCAGGTCTACAGACACCAAATTATAAAAGCAGGGTATGAGTTCACAAATCAGAAGGAAACCACCAATGAATCCAAAAATTCTATTTCTAAAATCCTTAAATTAATATTAGTACGTAATACATGCCTAAAAATAGGTTTTTCCCATTTTATTAAACAAACATAGGTTTAACTTTATAATGGAAAACACATGCCACTTTCCATTTTCAAAATAGAGTACTAATTAGTATTAAAAGCTCAAACCAGTATCCCAGGAAAAAAAACAAGGCTATGCTGAAAATGAAGGGGGTATAAAAGTGTTGTATAAATTAAAAAATATAATATACAAAAAAACCCATGGTATTTACCAAAACATCACTAGATAGAACCATGTACGTACTCAGTTTGGAACCAAATACTAGCATATGGTGACGCCCCGTAGTCTATAAACAATTGGCCAACCTCAACTAACTAATCTAGTGGAACACCCCACAAATCCTATCATGAAGTCCAGGGAGTACTAATCCATCTCGTCTTGTTTGATTAGAAACTATCACTCGACCCTCATATGGAAAACTCCCACACTTTCCTACCCCAAACACGGACACCACCTACATCATATTCCATGTACAGAAACCCCCATTTGTATTGCCCAAAATATATATATATATATATAATCAAAAGTACCAATAGTTCCATCAAAAGTACCAATAGTTCCACCTACATGATAATCCATGTAAGAAAACCCCCATTTGTATACATTTTACCATTTCATTAAAAATATATTAGTTTTTTAAACTGACCATTAATATTACAAAATCAAATTCAATTTCCAAAACCATCAAAAACCATTTCTAAAAAATGTGAAACACCACTTCAATTAACCACATTCCAAGAGTGCCTTTACACTTTTCAACGTCAAACCACAATGTGTTTAATGGAAAAACATACCAATACTGGAGGAGTATATTTACAGTTACATTTTCAAATTGCTTCAACAATCACTTTCCCCAATAAGAAATCATGAAACTGTTTTATGGGAAAGGGGGATAAATGAAAAAAGGGAAAATTTAAAGGGAAAAGTGTTTTACTATTCTATATTAATTTGAAGGAACATCCAATAACACAGTCAAATCAATATAGAAACACCAAAAACCAGCGTTGTATACACATATTACTTTAAAAACAAATCCAAAAACTATTCATAATATTCCAAAGTCCAATAAAGAAATTTAGAAACCAAGAGAGCCTCCCAAATAATCATTTAAACCATACAATAAAGGACACCATGGTGCACATATCAAGAACAAACACAATCCAATCAATTTAATATAACATTTGAAAGAGAAACCCCACTCAAATATTTTAATTTTACCTTTAAAAGTTCAATTAACATTTTATCAAACACATTTGGTGTATATACTTAAAGGAATAAATATGTAATCTTTATGATACCCATTTTAAAAAATTTCTACCAACAAGAAAACACTAAAATAAACTAACCATGTGCATTATAATGGTGAAAATAATGTAAAAAAATTAATTGAATGAACCCAAGCATCAATGGAATGCATCAGAAAAGAAAATCAGGGAGACAAATACATCAATTGTGTGAGAATGTAACAAGACACTGGGAGAATGATGAACAGAGCATTAAACATGATCTACACATCCTACTAATCAATAAGATCAAGGTACACATCAACCATAATACCTATATTTTGTCCAAGAGAAGCCCTTAAAATGATTAACTGATAAATAGAGAGTGTAAGAGTGAAAGGAGAAAAAATGGACAAAAACATTGAAATATTACCTTTGAATCAATGGAGAGGAACCGTATAGGGAGAGAATCCCCTAAGAAAGGGGTTTTATGAAACCTTCTTAACGAAAAATGACCAAGAGGGAGGGGGTTTCAGTTAGGGTAAATAGTAGGGTTGTAAAATTGGGTTGTTAATATTTTAAATATATTGGTTGGTCGCATGGTTTGGCCGCACGGTTTACCAAACGGTGGGCCGTATTTCCTATAGCCACAGTTGAATAGGAAACCAACTACACGGCTAACCCACATGGTTTGACATAAAATGCTCAAACCATGTGGTAGCTACTATCTAACTCTAGGTCCTTTTTCATTGTTACTTGGGTTGGGTTACAATATTTTTACTAAACTTGTGCTTATCGTGCACATGAAAAAATTATCTTAGACTTCATAAAATTGAAAATTTTAATAGGGGATCTATCTGAAATAAAAAAAATGACCCATGATCATGAAAAGATTAAAATAAAAGAGTATCTGAGGTTGGGGTGTGAAAATTCACCCCTCCACATACACTTTTTCCCCTATAATTTTACCCAGCCAATGGATTATCAAAACTAAAATCCATGACCAATCATAACCAAGATAATCCATGAACCCTGTCGTGACCTTTCTCTCCACATGTAATGCCAACCAATTTTAAAGGAATGTAAGGCACACCGTTAAAAGAGATAACATGAGAGGGTTCTCCCCACTACAAGAACATAACTACTAAAAACTATATTTAAACCCGCACCACCATAATATGTAAATGGGATCGTTAAAAAACCCCAAAACCGAAGGGATAAGGAACTCCAAATAGAAACTGAAACAATATAACATCAACACAGTAGTGAAAAAATTACACTGGCACTATGAATTTCATATACCATTCAATGTCACTAAAAAAAGGGATAATAAAAAAAATGAACATCAACAAACCATGAACCAAAACATTGACATCAATTACCAAAATCATGTAAATATCCAAACAAGCACAACCAAAACCAAAACCAACCCGCATAATGTACAAACATAGTCAATGAGAAATGTACTATTCTAAAAGCCAAATTCTTAGGAAAACAAGAACTTATAATATGAAATAACATGTTAATAGAACTTTTACAATGGAAAAATTAAGAAACAACATAATTAAAACTAAAACATGGAAACATTATATGACTACAACACAACCTGGGTTTTAAAATTTGGACAAGGGTGTTTCTCAAACACCTGACGGAAACTTCCGACTGTGCACAAGAATCACTATGAGGACTATGGATGGAGCCCTGATGACTGAAGCATATCCTACCTTATAGTCATGAAATAGAATTCTCCATTCAAAATATCTACTTCATATAACAAATCTTGTCAGAACTCTCTAGATGACATAAAAATTGCTATGATGGCATGTCATTGAAGGGTTGTGATAGGATGGATTCAAATGCCTGAATCGGCCACACTGATGGCAAACAACTGAATGGACTGAAGAACTGCAAAGCAGACCCAATGTTGGAGACTCTTCAGAAACAAGTTCCTCTAGAACACCATTCTAGTCAGATTGGAAACCCTCGTGAGCATCCAGATACACTAGATTTCCAACTGTTAGTGCATCAGAAAACAACTCATCTAAAAATGATTTATCCCACAACATCTAAATACTATGAGCCCAGTATGAGAGAAAATTTTCCTTTATATAATCATGATAGACCCCAATGAAAATATAATACTTCATCAGACCATGTGACACAAACTCTGGAGAAAAGAAAACCATCTCCATGAAGTGGTTGACATAGTCCTTCACCATCCGTTGGCCTTTCAGAATACTCATTAACTCTTACCTTTTCGTAATATTCACCTCCTTAGGTATAAAACATCAATAATTAATGGGATTAATCATTTCACATTTCATACCAGAAAACATTGATAGTGGTGTATACATCTTGCATTCATCCATAGATGGACCCATAAATAGACCCAAAACAATATTACCCATAACAGCTTCGGGAGTTCCCAAAAATCTAAATACACACTTCACTACCTCTAGTATCCCTCGATCACCATGAAGGTTAGAAAATATTCAAGAAGAAAAAAAAATGCACGACCCCATGAATATTTTGGGGTCCTTCTTGGGGGACATATTTTGAACAACATGAGAAACACAAGTCAAAAATCAATATCATACAAAAATACAATCAGAAGAAACATCATGAGCCATAACAAAAGGATCACAAACCAAAAAAACACCCAAAAAACTGAAAATAATATTTTCCAAAATAATATATCCATTTATATATCAAAACGGCCTTATCCAAAGGAATCATTCAGAACAAAAAACCATTTTTCACCAATAGAACCCATTTTATAAAACAAAAACCATTCATTAAAATAACCATCCTCTTTCAACATCACATTCAAAAAACATGGCCAATCCACTGATTTCCATCATCCACAAATGTTATCCCATGAACCTTCACATATGTTTCAATTTTTTTCCACCAACATGATCCTACACATACTTTCCATTCATACCCATAGATATGAGAACGTCTATAAATAGTACAATAAGTTATGCCTACCATTTCATCTTCAAATCCCAGGAATATACCAAATTTTCAATCCAAGCCATTCTCCTTTAAATCCCATTTTAATGATTTCAAAACCCCATGAAAGAAGTAATTTTCATTTTTATAAGATGTTTTCAATTTAAAATCATACTCAAATGAAATGGTTTCAAAATGAAGCTCAAATCACAAAAAACCACCAGAACGAGGAACTAGTGTATACAACTAACCAGGTATCCTAGTATTAAGGCCTACCCCAGATAAGAATAAAAAACTAAGAGGTAAATGAACCATGTACTCAGTCACCACATGGGTCACTATATTATGTGAGATAAAAAAGTAACACCAGCTCACCTCCATTGTTTACCCTCATTCCCAAACAAAAGAAAGACTTGATTCCCCGACTACCCTAGGAAACTCTAGGATCAGAATGAGCAAGTGTTCGCGGTGCTCTTCTCGCTCATACCTCCCATGTTTTGAAAGCATTAATCTCTAACAACATGAAAAACCTAATAAATAAAACCACTTATAATTCCATTTTTCAAAAACCAGGATGAGATTCCATCAAACCCAACACTCGCCCCGGTTCACAGCATGGCCCAAAGGGCATTCATGATCCATATGGGTTGGAAACTCACGTCAGAAATCAGAGAAAATAAATGTTGGATTGATTTAATCCCAATAAAAAATATCAAATAAACAAAAAAACAAAAAGATAACCAATAACTGATTCAAAAATAAATATATAATAGATCTAGGTAAAAAGTACACCTAAACTACTATGAACTAATTAAAAAACCAAACTGACACTGACGTGATAACTATGTGGACACAATGTCACCATCAACCAGAAGATAGAACAACCCCAATATCCAACTCAATCCATAAGTCCTAAACCAGAATTTTACCCTACAAAATAGCTCTAGTCTACCAACACTGAATGGTACAAGTAGGGTGTAATATTCACACCTCAGTAAGAACCCACCAATGAATCCATAAACTTACATTATTGAAAATAGTATATTCACAATTTTATGAAATACATACAAAAAAAGATTATTTTCTCATTTTATAAATTAAAAATGTCTTCCCCTTTTGAAAGACAAACACATGCCACTTTTCCTTTTCAAAATAGAATATCAAATAATGTCAAAACATCACACCAGAAACACAGGAAAAGCAATACCAGGTTATGTTGAGAATAAAATTTCAAAAAATGGAAACAATACCCAGATTAAATTAATCATGAAAATATACATTTCATCCCATTGTCATTTCCTAAACATATATAGATAACTCATGAGATGTACATGGTTCAGAACCATCTACCAGCATATGGTGATGCCCTATTGTCTTAACCAACTAGATTCCATCAACTAACCAATATAGTTTCACACCCCACCAACACTCTTAAGAAATCCATGGGGTAACAACTGTTCTATTAATGGTTGATCAATAAATTCTACTCACCCAAAAGAATTCCCCGAAATCCCATGGTAAAAGTATATTGTGTATATAGATGGTCGGCACATGCATGAATAACCTTACCTAACATCACCGCACTTTCCTACCCCAAACACTGACAACACCTATATGATAACTGGAATAGGGAAATCCCCAATAGTAGTGTCTGGTATATATATATCACTACATAAATGTTTCCAACTAGGCCATCACATCAAAAAAACATTCGACCCTTTCTTAAAAAATACTTGTTTGTCAAAAAATCAAGTAACATTACAAAATAAAATGAATATCACATAAAATTACAATAATCATTTCGAAAACAAAGTGAAATGAAACCTTCATAAAAAATCAAAATGGGACATTACCGATTAAAATTTCTCACTAAATCATGTTTCAACCCCAACCATGGAAGAAAATGAGGTTTATATTTAGATTTACATTTTAAAATCAGTTGAATCAACACTTTCACGATTATGATATCATGAAACTATGTTAAGGGAATGGGAGAGGAAGTAGAGATGAGTCACTTTCTAGGAAAAAGTGTCCTATAGTACCATCTTTTTTTAATGCACATGAAATGAAACACTATAATCTCCCTGGATCACCCAAAACCATATTTATAAACACCAGTTACTTTAAATCAAATCCCATCACCTCCATATAATCTATGAATGTACAGACAAGAATTTTGGAAACCAAGAGAGCCTCATAAAACAAAATTCATACCATAATATAAAAGTCACCATGTTCCCCATATCGTTCCCAAACACAATCCAATCAATTTAATAAAAAAATTATAAGGGAAACACAACTCAAATAATCCAATGATACTTTTAATTGTTAAATTAACATTTTATTAAACACATTTGGTGCATATAAATATAGGCATACATGATGAATCACTTTGAAACCCATTTTTATCAATTTATACTAATAATAAATAAATGTAATAAACTAAAAATGTGAATTATAATGGTGAGAATCATGATTAAAATTTAATTTTATGAACATAAGACTCAACAGAATGCATCAGAAAGGAGATGTATTGAGGAACTAACCTTAATGGTGTGAAAAAGAAACAAAACTCATAATGAAGGAATAACTAAGCTCGAAATAAGATCAAACATCTTATCACCCATGAAGATCAAGCTACACATCAACGCTAATATCTACGGTTCATTCAAGAGATGGTATATGAATGAAAAACTAAGAAATATATAGGCGGTGAGAGATAGGGAGAAAAATGGAAGAACCCAAAAATATTACCGTCAAATCAATGGAGATACACCATTGAGGGAGTGGAGCCAAGGGGAATGAAGAATTGGGACTTCTTTGTGTTCTAAATATGAAAAACATGTAGGTAGACCTGGTTTAGTTTAAAATATGAGGAGGGTTGAATATGTATCTTAATATTTTAAATACCATGGTTGATCATAGTTTGTGAAAACATGCACCAACTGTGTGGTATCCACTTCCCATGATGGATCCAACCACCCATCCAACCCCAATGTATTGACTTACCATGACCAAACTATGCAGTAGATTTTATAAAACTCTATGACCCAACACCTAGTTACCCATTCCAGAAAAAATATTTTATACTAATTGTGAGGTAGCCCTGAATATGAAGAAATTCAACTTTTCTTCAAAAAAATAAAAATTTTAACCGAGACTCAATCTTATCCTCAACCGAGAAGACATTATATCAAGAAAAAAATAAAATAAACATGTTTTTGTGGTTAGGGTGTGACATAAGGGAAATTTCATTAATCAAATGAAATAAATGGTATGATATATAAGAAACTAATCTATAGTAATAATTCTTATGATCCTATACAAAATAAACTACATCATTAGAAGGACTATTCTAAAATACCCTAAACTACAATAATAGAATGTTCAATATAGAAGACCGTAATATACAAAAAAATATGTCATATATAAAATACCCTTACAGCTCAATAATAGATGTTACGAATTCGAATAAACTAAACTATATCACAAATACAATTTAATATAAATTAATGAAAATTTAACAAAACCTTTCAGGACAAAAACATGTAAGAGTGTATTCTGAGAAAAAATTGAAGTCCCCAACCACTAATCATTCCCCTATAAAATGATTAGGGTAAAATTAGGGTAGTATAAATAAAAAGATAAAAATAAATAAAGGAATATAATAAGACTATAAAAATCATTTTATGCTTACTAATTTCAATTATTTTCACTAAAGATGGATAACTCTCTCTATAAGGAATATATTACACTAGATAATATTTTGTTTGAATATAATAATATAAATATACCTAGAGAAGATACATCATTAATAAATAACATGTTGGTGGTAAATCATGAAAATTTTAATATGCTTTAGGAATTTTGTTCCCTGAAATCAGGTTTACTGGTTGTTATACAATGGCTGGGTACTATTGATGATCTTTACATCCCATTATCATTGAGATTCCATGAAAATCATGAATGATAGAATAATGGAAATTTCAATATACTGTTTGTATGATCTATTGTTTGGTATCATGAAAAAGTACTATCAAGAAATTTCTAGGACTCTCCAATAATTTCATTAAAATGAATAAAATTGATGATTAAACAATAGAGTGATTTTGTTCGCTAAATTTTCTAAACTGGAAAGAGTCTAATGAGAAGTGTCGATTGAGAGGTGTAGTGCTTCAGACCCATATTCTTCCATTGATGTCAAAGGGAGAACATTTATGATTACTGTAGATAGATAATATTGTAATTTTTAGATTTTTTAATGATGATGATGACTCTAAAAGATCATACATTGAGTAGTATTTGATAAACTCATGTTTCGCTATATATGTATTCCAGACGACCCTCATGGAATCCAACTTTGATTTTATATAAATACTCTTTACCAATGTATCTAACGATTATATGATTATCATAGCCTGTGGAGTCCTGTGATCGAGTTCACACAATCACCCATCACCAATATCATTCTCTAGTAATATCATGATGATTTTTCACATACTTTCCTATGTTGGATGATGTTCAAAACTAGATTCCCCTAATTCAAGAAAGAGTTATAGAATAAATTATTATTGATGTAAGAATTATTCAAATATAATATGAATGATCAATGAATTGTTATAATTTTAGACTATCATACATCTTTTCGGATCCCCTGCAATAGCTTGAATTGGTACATTAGAGAAGAGTTAAAAATTAATTTGTTGACAAATTGGACTAAAAAGAAGAATCCCCATATACTATTCTCTCAAAAGGCACATTTTTTGTTTCATGTTTTAAATGAAAAATATTCCGTGAAACAATTGACCACACTAGTAGAATGGTCATCACTATGTTTGGGATGCTTCCTCGAAGACCTACCAGAATCCTTAATCCACTCCATTGTTTCCATAGACAAAGGTGGATGTTATTAAAATGGACTTTTCACTTAAAGTACTAGTCTAATTATCAAACCACCTTTATTGGATTCTATCCATTACTGTGAGTAATTATAAGATATAAATAAAGGGGTACCATCTAGATGATAATAAAATATCATTATTTATGTCATTGCATACTAATATTGTATATAATTGAAAGATAATCCTTGGATATTGCTCTCCACATATTACATTTTAAGGGAGGTGTGAAACCCATTAGATGAAACAAATTTGTAGAGAAATATGATAATGGTTATATATATTTTTTGTAAATGTGTCATCCACTTAAATCATTAAAACCCCAACCCAAATAGGGGATTTAGATGTCTATTTATAAAGATAACTACCAAAATTATTAATAATTTTCTGGGTCAATGAAGATATTATGTGAAATATAAATGGAAAGACCAAATATGTAGGCCATCCTCCTCACCAGGACATAAAAACGTCATGTGAACCATAGAAATATTTATTATCATGGGGTGGAAAGATTCTCAGCAAATCCTGGTAGTGTTATAGTGCATAGAATCATTGAATCGATACCTTATCCTCCAAATCTAAAACTACATTGGGACACAAATGTTATAAGACATATTTCCCTATTGGATGTGGCATAATTATTGCTAGAGGAGTGAAAGAGTATGTACATCAAGATGAGGAGACCAAATTACTTCTAGTAAAGCTTCCATTTCCTTTGTCCAAACTCAAAATCCAAATATTTCATCCTTATCATTGAGAATCCACTCCTTTTAAAACATGTCAATTATGACACCCCCTATATTTTGTGAAATAAATTTATTCAAATCAATGAAATATTTTGGAGGTAATTCATTCCATGAAATAGTAAAAATAGTGTATTTTTTTAAAATCACTATTATTGGATTTTGTATAACCATGATAATATTCCCTTATATTTTAAATAAATTTTATATTTCTCTATATTGAAGACATAAGTCATCATGCCTTACATGTGACAATTAATTTTTTTGATGGCCTACCTAATGAAAATTTCTGACTTTTACAGAATAACAATGTATTATTTTATATAAAAAATCCATTAAATTATATTTTATGATAATTTTATAACTAAATTATATAAATATATGTTTTCAAAAAATATTAAATTTATTCATTGGTTACAAATTAATTGGAAGTTAATACGAAAACTGATTGAACATATATCATAATATGATTTACCCACAATGTTTTTTTACCTTAGTAAATTAAATTAATTAATATTTGTTATTTATATTAATTTAATATGTATGGTTTATTGTAAATAAATTATTTTTAAACTTCAAAAAAAATATTTTAAAGACATATGATATGAACAAAAATAATTTCAATCTTAAAAAACTATAACTTTATTAATGCATTTTTACCGCCTTTTAATGGAGAACCGCTTTTAATTCCATTTTTTTACTATAATATAATTAATATTTCTATATAAACATGATATTATGAAGAGTAATATAACTATTAGTTTAGGAAAAATTTGTGGTGTTTTTTCGGTTATGTTTTTATTTTTAATTAATAATGAAAAATAATGATTTTTAGGTGAAACCCGCTTTTTTATATAGTTTATTTATGATGTTAAATTACATTTATATTTGTTTATAATTTTAATTATAGAATATGTATATAAATAAAACCAATCAATTTCATTGGAATAAATTTCTATTTGAAATTGAATACATGTATATAGAAAACGTTTGAACGTTTTTACTTCAAAAACTCGCATTGTCAACCTGACAGAAAGATTAAATTTAAATTAATTATTAAAAAATCAACGATTAAAATTTTGAAAATGGATTCCATGTTTTTAATAGAAATAATTTATAATGTATAATTAGGTCAAATTTTTTATTCAAATAATATATTAGTGAATGTAATAAATTTATTTACAATGATTGAGGTAAAATTAAGCTTAACAAATGAATACATCATAAACATTAATTCCCAAATGTCCTATCCAATTGTAAAACACCCATTTTCAGGACATTATTCTTCAATGAACCTTCCATTATTGAGTTATTTAATTTTCTATGATTTTTTATTGAAAAACATTAGTACATATAACGTTTTTCAATAATTCAAATTCTATCATTTTCATTTCCTATAAAAGTCTGCCACATCTCTCACTTCTTCACACCTATCAAACCACTTACATTCGGCCAATAACATCCCTGTATAATTACCAAAACATTTCACTTACTCATAGAATCCTCCCATTTGGAATAATAAAATCTATGGAATCCTTTCAATAGAGAACAAAAGGTCTTACCAGATTAAGAGGTTACGTCTTCTCTCAATATCGTTTCATTTATTTCCTTTATTCACCCCCTCTATGTTATTTATTACATTTTTGTATAAAAACCTAATTATATTAAATATATTAGGTTTTTATAATGTTCTAGATTTGACCTTAAATCATACACTCCTCCATCTGATGGTTAAAGAACATGTTGGTTATGTGCAAAATGAACTATGACCTCACAAAATGAGGATTGTTAGTTTTTTCATTACCACCTCCAAAGGTAAAATTTATAATGAAACTATATTTATATATTATATTTATTATATTTATTATATATTTATGATTACTTAATCCTTCTAGAACTAATATCTTTATAATTTAAATTTAATGTAAAAATGATTATTTTGTTTGTGGAAGTGTGGACTACCACCCCATTAAAGAGATGTGTATCATTCACAGACTACATGGTGTGTGTTTAAAAATGGTTTACTGAATATTTTATATATATATATATATATGATATATGATATAATTATCATACTTTAATTGTAAAATATAAAAATATATGTACATATATATCATTAACTCTATTTCATTCAATATGACAATAAAACGGAAACAACATTCATGCATATGCACGTCCCACCATCTACATGAAAGATGTAATCCATTTAAAACATCTGTATTATATAGATTATTTTAATACACATATGATAAATATAAATTATATTTATCTCATTTTTTAAATTCCAGATAACATGATATATGTATAATGGCCAAATATTTAACAAATTAAAACACATGCCAAAAAACCAAGATAATATTACCTAAAGAATAACCTGAACAAGAAAGCGTTAACATATGGGTAATATATTGTCTTAATAAAACAATATGTATTATTAGATATAGTAATATGATTTTTTGATATATTTATAACAAAATTATATTTATTATATAACATTTTTTTACAAGATCAATAGGCGTTAATACACAAGATAAGGGGATTACATCTCACTTTTTATTTCCTTGAGAGACACACTTTATTCACCACCCATTCCATTTGAATTGAATATACAGCCCATCTATTATTTAATGATTATTATAATTAAATTTATGGGTATTTACATTTCCATTATGTGGTCATTTTTTCATGGGTTTTAATTTTCATAAGTTACCAAATTTTAAAAATAGTATCATATCAATTTGCTTTCATGAAGACTCAAGCTTTTTTTATGAATCTATATTCCTTTACGAGATTTATAAAAATAAATTTTACATTTTATATCATGAATATCATTATTTTAAATTTTTTTAATCAATTAATTGGGTTTTCATACATTAAGAGTACGATCCCATGTTACCAAGTGTTATTATTTTATTGAAACATTCTACTGGATTTCAAAATTTGTTTATGGTTTCTCTTCGATTGATAAAATATTATGATCTATATATCAACAACCCTCATGGTATTACTTATCCAATGATTATTAAAGGTATAACCATGTATTATTTCAATTTTCAACTCCTTCTTACAAAAGATAATTATGATAATTAATTTTAGAAAAATCAGACTATATTTCTCTTTTTAGCTAGAAATCTATTTTATTAAAAACAATTTCCTGAAATATGATTACAAAATAATCTCAAATGAGCCTTCAAGATAAATTTAAAAAAGAATTAAATTATAAATATATTTTTAATCATTATTTATATTTTTTAAAATACATTTTTAATCAATAAGGTTGTCAATAATTATTCCTATTTTAAAAATTATTTTTAAATGTATTCAATCATTATTTATCATTTTTCAAAGCAGTTTCAAAGAAAATGGTTGTCAAATTTTTTCAAGATTTTTTCTTATATTTTCATATCAATTCTTTTCATAATATTTTCAATAATTTTTTATAAGTTTTTATATTCTTTTCAAAGAAATAGTTATCAAAATTGCACCAACATTAATTTATAATTTTTCCATGGAAAATTTTTTCAAAATGATTTGCTAGTACTATTTTTATGATTTCAATAAATTTTTTAATAAAATGTTTTACTAAAGTATTTCTGTTTTAAAATTAAATTTAAATAAGAAAGGATATTTTACCCTATGAAATTTATTAAAATTATCTATTCATGTTATTATCTAACTATGATGATATATCTTGATGTTACTCATTCCCTTATAGGAAATAATCAAAAGGTTCTGTCGATATTATTTCTCTAATGGCTCATGTTGTGACTAAAATATGTTTATGAAAAATATTTTTCTTACTTGAGTTATATGTTTTTATGACCCACAACATTTCAGGGTTTATTTTTTGAAAAAAATATTATGATTCCTATCTCATTATAATTGTTATGTTGTGAAGAAATTTTAATGAAGCCAATTTAATTTCATGGGTTTTGATTTGATGTTTATAGAACCCATATCATTTCATGGATCATTATATGATTTATTTATTGTGGAAAATTATTGTATTATGTAATTATGTGATGAAATAGACCTATATATCACTAAAATTTGTTGTATATTAATGGATGACGCATTAGTATAAATTCTATGTGTGAAACTTATTACAAGTTCACAATGTTATATTGACCTAGTTGTAGGTCCATAAGTTTATTCACGAACATGATTACATGTTCCTAATGTTTTGGGTGAACCATATATGTGTTCATAAGATTATGTATAAACCTGATTAAATATTAAAAATTATATTCATGGACCTTATTTCATATCCATAAGTTTATATGTGAACCTCATTGAATGATCAGAACATTATGTGTGTACAAGGTTTCTTGTCCATATGTTTATGAGAGGGCCTAGCATCATTTTTTTAATTTAATCTATGAAACTGGCTCCACTAATACATGTCCACTCTTCTATATGATGATTTTTATGCCCCAATTCCATGTATTTTCATATGATATGCTTTCATGGATTATTTTATTTATTTCCTTATGATCAATATTTCTTGAATTGGAAATAATTATTCATTTATTCATTTTTATGAACATTGTAATTAAAGGTGTGAAATTATAAAGATCATGATCATGTTCTTGTACCTTTATGTTCATGATAGGTATATAAATGTCCTTTATTTACCCTTACTAATAATCTAACTTCACCCCTTGTTAGGTATCCTTTCCAAAGTTTATATGTAATGGGTTTTCAGTATAATTAATATGGTGGGAGATATATGCCATAAAATTTGAAGATATTTCACTTAGTTTGAGTATTTTTTCCATTTTTATGATGGAACTAAAATATTATGGTTTTGGGGGGTTTTTTATTTGTATGATTTTATGTATTCCAAAAACGTGTTGTAATGTTAATGTATGTTAATACTGGGTTGGTAAATCTATGAAAATCGCAAGAAAAAGGCTCTTGTATATCAACAACCTCACACTGTAGACCCATGTCGTATATTCTATATCATCTTGTATCTCATATATTAAAATAATGCTATCACGAACCTTCTTTGAAGGGAAGCAATGATAGAGTATGGATGTACTCCAAGTACCACAACGATAGTGCAAAATGATGACCCATTCCTTATAGGTGATCAGTCATCACATATTTACCTATTTTCATAATATTTATTTCAATATTATAAACATATACCTTTTTAAAATTTTACTATGTGTGGGATCATCCGAGACATCCGCTATAGGGTGGAACTCATCATAAATTTTCCCATGGTGGTATTCCTACAAATTAATATATTTCCCTATAGCTTGTTTTATCTTCATCATGGAATAAATTAAATGAATTTTCATAGCATAATAAAAATCTCATAAGTCATCTAAAAATTTCTAAATGATGGTATACAATGAACTGTGGGCCCCATACTAGTTCATACAGATGGATAGATTGTAGCTGGTTGGAGAATTATAAATAGATTTATCTATCCCAAAATAAGGGCAACTATATATACTAAAAATTCTGAAAAATGTATTATCCACTAAGATTGGCCAAATAATTTGTGAATACACTCAAACAGCATTAGAAATCATGATAGTAAAGACAATCATATCCATCTATACCCATAGATGATTTCTCCATCATATAGGGAACTCCCAATGACCAAGCTACAACCAGTTGGCTATCCAAAAAAACTATCATCTGAATAAAATAAATTTATTTTTGAACCCAACTAGATGGAATATTAGAGTTAGTAGAAGGAATGACCACATCATATGGAAGATTTAATCCATTTAGGGGAATCTAGTGTGTTAAAGTACAATTTTAATGTTATGACGAGATAAGCGTTTCAAAAAAATCATTGTCAAAATTATAAAGATATTGAGGGTCAGTGTTATGGTTCCAAATTAAAATTTTCTTCTATATTACTATAATGAAAAAATTAATAAATAATGTACCAATATTCATGATATAATAAGTATATGTTGGAAGAGAAATAAATATCATCGATGGAGAATATTAACACTAATAGAATCTTCTAAGTTACCTAACCCATACGGGGATTCACTATCACATGAAATAATTAAGGTCTCATGGACCAGATGAAAAATAAAGATCTCATAGACCAAATTACTTATATAACATATAATGACCGAATAACCAATCATGATACTCATGATCACATTTCCCTGACATGGTCCTGTGATCCACAAAATATTCGAGTAGTTATTCTACCAAACTAGTGGGTCCTTTGAAATATAAAAGAATACTGAAAATAATTACTTCCAAGAATCATGATGTTACTAAATATATATTCATCTTTTATTTCAACTTGATTCTGAAAAAACATGATCTCGTAAAAGGATTCTCACAAAATTGAAATGGGGAAAATAATATTGATCATTTATCAAAACAACCCTTGTAAAGGGGGCACATGAGGTAAGAAAGATGAAATAGATTTAGAGACTCTGAGTACATATTAGGAAAGATCTCATCTAGTTCCATATTTATATATAAATATTTGGAATTCTAACAGTCACACTGGAAAACAAAAATCTTTCAAGGCATCTATTGGTGATATTATAATGACTCAACATGGCATTTAATTTCATAAAAACCAATCCCTTTTCCCAAAATACTAGATCCTAATAAGGGAAATTTTTTTCTCCGTCCATATGACAATCAAAAATTATCGAAGGGATAAAATAACATAATAATT
Source organism: Viscum album (assembly GCA_963277665.1). NCBI lineage: Eukaryota > Viridiplantae > Streptophyta > Magnoliopsida > Santalales > Viscaceae > Viscum > Viscum album. The sequence continues at coordinate 1,840,540,202 of OY728161.1, forward strand.
GGTATTATATTATAAATAATATGAAGGAATGAAGTTTTCTAATATCATGTGGATCACATATGATCACATCACCTTCAATAAGACAAACTAGTTAGACTTCTGTTGTGAATAACCTATGGGATATCACACATAACCGCATTTTTATGACCTTATATTCATCTAAATGTGTCTATGACACTAGATGATCGAATTGTATCATCTAGACTAGTACCTCCAATCCATGCAAATTTTCAACCGGTGGGTTCCTGACAATCATCCAATGGAAACATTAAACAATGGATAAAAATATAAAGTAGACAGTAGCCTCTTGAGATCATTAATATTTAGGTCGCATGACCATTAGAATTGTAGGATACCACCGATCCATGAATAAATTTACAACATGCAATAAAAACATCCACTGGAATGTCACCTTCATTATGCAATGGGTTTAGGAGATTCTGAATTGTTTAAGCCCCCTAGATCCATATCCAAGAAGATGAGTTCTCCACAACAATGATTTTGCATCACTATAAGTCACATAATTTTATCACATGAAATATCATAGAAAAATATGGAAATTTTTGTCAATAAAACTCAAGAAACCTCACTAGATTCACAAACATTGTAAAATAATTAATTGTATAAAATGAGAAAAGGTGGAATATTTTTATAGAGTGAGGATAGACATGCCCTTACACAAAAGGGTTAATTTTACCTAGGTGATCACCTTTAATCATGATCATATTTATTAACAGGTGAGCATAATATCATGAGACCCCTCTACATGTCAGTATGGTTTGGTGTATCCCTCTCGACAAGATGCCTTTGTCAAAAAAAAACCCAGACAAGTCATCATCAATCATGCGAGATCCCTACTACATGCATCTAGATCTCACAAATACCAGAGGAAATTTTGTCCTTACCATATTGAAATTCCCTGAAATTACAAAATGTTTCTGATAATCCATTTGATTGTCATGGGTATAATAAAATTTGTAATGGGAAACAATCACGTGGTCTCCAAATTTCATGTGGTACTATGAATGGCCTACATCCAGACCATTCAAAAAACATGACAGTAAAACCACTAATGACTATAATCCAATATATATAAGATGAAATAATCTCAAGGTATTTTATAATTTTGGTGATGGGCCCTAAAAATCCCCCCCCCCCTCATTAATAAATAAATGAGGATCCAAGATTGATTTCACATGGGAGCTTATGAGTGTAATTATAGGATCATCCAATCACATAATCATGAATATTTTATACCAGGTAAATTTTTTTGAACAACATAAGAGATCATGTGAAATCTAGTAGCACTTCAAATGATCACTTGGGATCAAATGATGGTATTTTAGTGTATCAGTCAGATTATGTGTAGTATATCATGCATGAATATCAGGTCCTTTCAAAACTAAAACAAGATAAAATTGAAAAAACTTAGGGAACATAATAAATAAATAATTGAATAAAAGATTATAAAAATTTGAGACTTATGGGAATAACATGCACTCTTATCCTCATTCACTTCACATAACTCATACAGATGATGTGAAAACACAGATACAAATCAATCAATTTAAGAAATACTCAAAAAAATTATATGTCTGATCATCCAATGTCCCTTGGGAATATAGAATACATTTCCATAACGCCCTAATGGCATACCATGTATGACTTATGAAGCCCTCTGGAAATGCTATCAAAATCTATCCATATCATCTAGACATCCCTTCATTGTAATGCGGTGGACCCAGGATCGGTTAGGTATGTTAGATGTTGACACTACTTCATTTCATATTCGATCATCTGATGTCCTCCTGATTTGTTACCCTTTATCTCACATAATTCCTTGTAAAATTTCACCATACCATGTGGCACCCTCCAACCATTTCTTCCTTTATCAAGAATTGTCTTCCAGAAATGTCCTCCTAATCATAAAACACCCTTTGGAAATTACTTCATTGATCATGTCATTGTCACCAATAATCCTATTGAGATTACAAGAATTATTTTGAAAAACCCACATGGATAATGTAATTTATAATTGGAATGTCACATATGAAATTTGTAAATGTCATGAAATTCCAATACATGAAATTAAGAAAACTATAATATGTTTGGAAAATAATCAAAGAGTGTCAAGAAGACATCATGTGACATGAAATCTTTATCCAAAAGATATATAAGGGAACCCTCATCATGTAATCTATGATCAATCTAAAATTCATGAACTATGATTTCTACTATATCTAGGATATGTATGATGCAATTCTATTCCCAGAAAATCAATGGAAATATACCACTATTTATGTACTGCTATTTGTCTGAAACTCCAACCATCGGTAACCAATCACTCCAATGGGATAATCATTCTAAATCATCCACTAGTGGATTATTGAACAAACTAAACTGTGAGAACACAAATTCATTTCATAATAAATATGAGTAGGATTCGTAATTATGTATTGATCTACATATCAATCATCCAAATGGATATCCAACTACATATGTCCAGCATCATATAAAATGAGATAGATCAACATCTATCCTTTATTTCTCATACATAGCATGGATGAAGTGGGATTAGTGATTTTTTATTACCATATAATTCACATCATAAATATCGACAAGTAATGAAAAATGTACCATGTATTCCTTGATTAGTAAAATGACATGACTTCTCCCATACTTGGTAATACACCTCGGGATATGCACCAAGTGAATGACTAGACAATGGTGACTATGATTCCAACTATATGAAGGATACATATGAAGCATGATTATGGATTTAATTCAATACAATGTGACTATGTGTCCTCATATATTTTCTTTATGAAAAATTATTTACACTAACATATTAATTAACTATGTGGGTTTTTATTCCAATTTCATACATGATATTTAGGATGCCTCAGAATTGCTCAATCTGATCCTCATAATAATATCCACCTTTCTAGATTAAAAATAATTGTGTAGTTCTTAGTAATATAACCATAACATATAATAACCTTCCCATTAAGGGGAAATGGATGAAAATATTTTATATATTTTTATAGACATATAAATTTTCATTCCATTACACGTGGAAGGATTCCATATATAGTCATTTTTATTGGGTAACAAGTCTCATATAGACATTATTAATATATTATCAAGCTAACGTAAATCTATAAGATAATCATATATTAAAGAACAATTCCCCCTAAAAGGGTGTGATTATCCTAGCCTCCCATACACTAGGCCATTTGGAGTTCCTTTGTGTCATTGGATATGTATTCCTAAATGACCACCTACCTATGGAAATGTAGTTTATAACCAAAAATGTATGTGGGGATGATTGGTCGTTTCTATGAAATATGTGAATGAATGGTGAGACCAACTTAAATGAATATACATAAATCAAATCCCCCATAATAAAACCATTGGAATGTAAAGTTCTCATTTTATGAGCAATCTGAATATCTTTATTAAGAAACTGTATAAATTTACTTTATAAAGATCAATAATTCATATTAATATTTCCTATAATATAAAATAATATGATTTTATTTTTTTTATATATTTAGAATTAATTTCTTATGAAAAGTTAAAATTACAAATCTTATTTTATTTAGATAAAAATGAATATCAAATAAAAATATTCTTGAAAAAGTTAAATTTTATGTTAACCAAAGAAATAAATGTTTATTTGATTGCCTAACTTTTTATCTAAAAAAGTTAAAATTATTATATCATAGGTTTTTTTGGTTAAAATTACAAATAAAGATTAATTTTTATTAAATTTAAAATTGATTACAATAGACTATAAGATAATTATGCATAACTATTAAATTATTTTTTTTTAAAAAAATTATTTTTGAAAGAATGAAAAGATTTTTTTATTTCCAACCATTTATGAATATATATTACCATATTAAACATTGTCTATGTTATCGATATTTTTCATTAATATAATTATTCAATAGTAAACAATTTAGTTTATACACAAATAAATACATGAAATAAGGGAATAATAATATTCATTGATAAAATTATATTTATCATTTATGGTTTTTATATATTTTTCTAATGAATGAAAATAATTAATAAATTATTAGTTTTTATAGTTAAATGGAAATTAAAATTCCTTTGATTTGAGGATATAATTGTCATAATTTTATTATTTAAATAAAAACATATAATTTCTATAGAAAGAAGGGTTAATTAAGAAAATATGTTTGATTATAGAATAATCATAAATTTATTCTTCCCTTTAATTACATAAATATTTCAAATATATTGTTTGATAATTTCATTTAATATAGTCATAATAATAATTTATTATAAAATAATTTTAATGTATTTAAACTAATGAAAATATATAATTGCTAAAAAGTATTAATAAATAAAATGTTATATTAAAAAAATTAATTATAGGTATAATTTTGAGTGATGGTTTTTGGAAGTCATTCATATTATCAGAGCATGTTCACATGGTTACATTATGGTGACCCAGATATGATCATAAGAATTTAATTTCGGTTCAAGAAACTTTTATTTTTGATGCAGGATGGGAAACTCTATTCGTTTCTAGAATCTTAATTCCAAATATATAGATTAAACAATGACACTATCTAATCTTGGATAAACCATCATTGGGGTTTTGTTTCTAGATAGGCATGAATTTTTAATAGTCTCTAAATAAGGTCACCTAATCCCACAAAAGTATGAAAAAACATTGATAATTTAATGATTGATGATAAAAAATCGTATCGTCATTTTTGATAAAATTAATATCATTCCAATCATGAAATGATAATTCCACCTTGTATTAATGTAATTGTTTTTATTCAACAATTCAAAAATGTATTTTCTCAAACACATTTCCATAAATGATGAAAATATAGAACGAGGAAATTAACATCAAGACCCACTATAAAAAATACTCTATTTCGTAGATATGTGTTTAGATTAATATCTTTTGTTGGTTGTTTTACCCCCCCAATCCTAAATTAAATTTTATATTGTATCGGACCTTCTCAAAAAAATTATTGAAAACATATAGAGAAAACTAGAGATACTATATATTAGGGATGCATGATATTAGTATCCTAAAAACTATATGTAACAACAACACAATAATGTTTAATGGTTACAAGATTATAGTTGACATATAATAAGTTTTCATACATCTATATTTTGATAATGTCTAACTAGTTTGGAATGTGGTTTCATGGTGAAGAAAAATTGATAGAATATAAATTGTAATTATTATTCCCTCTAAGATGAATGTTAATAAGGATATGAAAAATCATATGGAAATGGAATCATTATTAGTTCCCTATTATGTCCTAGGAATTATTTCAATAGGAACACATAATTAATTCAATTCATTAGAATGTTGAGTTCATATCCAATAAAAAAGTTAGTATATTATCCCTAATATTGATTAGTTAATGTTGAATTGTATTGAGGCTATATAAAATTATTTATATCCCCAAACAATAGATGAGTAGAAATTGAAAATAGAAGTTATAATCTTCTACACGCATATATCAAAACATCCAAAATACTTTTTAATCCCATTATATTGATGAAAAATTCAATTGATGAGTCTTTGACTATAAATTAGCTATAGTATAGCTTAATTTTGAATCTTTTACCCTTCTTAATATATGATATGGAATATCTATTACTCTAATCCCAGAGTACACCAAAAACTAGGAACATAATTTCATTAGGTTTAGAATGGAAATTAAAAATGATCCATAAGCTATAGGAATGGATATGAACCTCTCAACCAATCTATCATCATCCAAGAGAACTGATGAGACAATTTTTTAAACCCGTGAAAACTAGTTTACTATGATTAGTAAAGAGGACTATTCTAACCTAGTGGAAATTATTTATAATACTACATGTATATAATCACAAACCAATAGTTTGGTTGATTCCTTCTCCATGGAAAAATAGAGGCAAGACAAAGTATTTATCAGGCAGTAAATATCCACTTTTGTTTTGGACAAAATCAATACAAAGGAATTGTTGATGATATAGATACTATATTGGATTAGAATAAAATTTGATAACCCAGAAAAATTGAATAGTCTGTATTGTTTTTTTTCTAATAATCACCCATATGTGATTCACATTTCTGAACTAATGGAACATTTGAGATCGTTTAAGGAATTAAATTTTAAGGAATTCATCTTAGAATCTATGGGAATAATCTATAAGAATGATGTAGTAGAAATTTCATAGATGTTTGTTTAATAAATATATTATATCATTATAATAATTGAAATATAATTCTAAATGGTAACCACTATGATTACCATTGAGGGTTCTCCATTGTACTATATTTTTATATTAAATCAAAACAACTAAAAATTGTGAAGTCTTCTATATTATGAATTTGAAGGTATTTTGTAGAAAATACATGGTTATTGGAATATATTTGTGGAATAAAATTAATTTATAATTACAATATAACTAATTATTTTGAAAATACCTTATATTGAATATTGGATATTTAATGAATTCATATAGAATAGTGAATTTATAGAGGCTCCAGTTCATGGGGACAACTAAAAATTATACCAGAAACCTTAATTTTGATTGGTATCAACAAAAATATATAGAATATTTTTTAAAATAAATGCCTAATAAGAGTAGGAATAAATTAAATCAGAAACATTAGTTAATTGAATCTATAAAACAACACTAATTATACATATCACCTTAAAGAGAAATATATCGTCCCTTTTTATTAGGTTCATCAATTCAAGGATTATTCATCATGACTATAGGAAAGGGTTTTATTGGTTTATTTGTGTATGAAATGTGAAATTTTCATTTTTTCTATATTGATAAATGATAAAATTTGAATAACATGTTTTGATTTTGTAGGAAAGTGAAATTTATTAGAAATTATATTGATATTTAAGATATAGAATATAGGTAGGTATGTATTCCAGATTATAATAATGTCAGTTTTTATATCAATATTATTAATAGTTAGGTGTACTTATCCATAAAACATAATTAATTGATTCATAAATATTTAGATATCTCAAAATATTAAATTATGGTCAATTAACTTATAGATGGGGACATGAAAAACTATTACTTTATCAATCATCATAAATTGAGGAAGGAAATAAACTTTTTAAATTATTGATAGGAGGGGATTATTTTATCTATGAAAAGGATAAAATAATCGATTATATATTGTAATTTTATAGGGACATATTCAACAAATAATTGAGGGATAAAAAGGAAACATGAGTTATTTGATCATTATACTCCATAAAAATGTTGATAACATTATTATTACCCAACTAATAGTTTCTATATTTATCAAGCATTCATTTTTCTCTCTCAACCATTCTAAGTATCCTAAACTATATGGTTTCAATGAAAGATTATTTTATTAAATATTGGATATTATAATGTATAACCATATAAATGTAATTAAAAAATATTTAGAACAACAAGGATTCAAAAAATAATAAATCCCATGTTCATTATTATTTCACCATATTTATATGATATTAAATCCCTCCAATTAATCATTGTGGTTTCTTTCAAAAACAATATTCAAAATATTTTCGAAAATCTTATTTCCAAAAAAGTCACTCATTTGACTAGAATGATGTTTCTGTGAAAAATAATATGATTCTATTCATATAAGGATAGTTCAATATGGATTATTCAAATCCTTGGAATGCACATATTTTTAGGGAATGGATAGAATGTGGGATGAAATTTCTCTCAATCATTATATAGGGACAATTTTTAATATTTATATTTTGGTTTGGTCATCCACTTTGTTGTTTATATGTTATTTATTTTTAATTCTATGTTGATGGGATAGATCAAATAATTATTTAAAATTTCAAGTATCTCAACTAAGCGTAATGGAATACCTCAAAGAAACACCATTTTCTAATTAGGTTTCATGCATGAGGTTCCATATTCTATAATTATCATTATCATTGAAGAGGAATACATGATAAGGGATAATATTGTGATTTTTTGAATGGGGGAACCATATGATATTATAAATTAAATTTGCATCAAATCATTATAGAATCTATTTAATGTTCATTAAAAAAATTTTCACTTTTAAAAATAGTTGCAATCCTTTCACGCACACAGTCATAATGAGTAGTATTGAAAATCTTGTGATAATTATTAATGTGGGATAGTTACATTGTTTTATTTTAGAAAAATTGATAATTAAATGAAGGCACACATTATTAGGGATTTCACATTTTCATGACCTGAATTAGGTCATCCATAAATCTGACACCCCTGGGAGAGCATATGAAATTACCCAAACATCATTCTCGATACACATATATATGTAAAATATTCATGTGAAAAGAGATATATAATTGGGCATAATTTTAGTCATATCAAAACAGATGATCAATAAATTAATAAAATAGATGAAAAAAATTAAATACTATTTGATCAATTGAATAAAAATCGTATATGGAAGGACAAGTTCCAAACATAAAAGGGAAGGAAATATACTGGAAACCAATAGTAAGACATCTGATTGTGATATGAGGTATAACATTAAACCCTATCACTCCCAATATTCAACACCATACTAAGATTGATACCATCCACCACCCTGATGATCCTTTATATTTCTTTGGATAGATAAAACAAGATCTACACAAACCCAATAATATGTTCACTATGTATGTAAAATATCCCCAAAATAATCCACTATGTATTTTGTATGTAGTATTTAAAAATTAATATGATAACTATAATTTAGTGAAAATATTGGAAAATATACCACCATAATATTTTAAAAAAATATTTAAATTCATCATTTTATATTAGTTTATAAAACATAGAAATATAAAAACAAAATTATTATCATTGAAATTCGCACAAACCATTTCTCAAATAATGAATTAATAATAACTAGAAGATTGAGTGACATAGAAATTGGGTGATCTGTATACTAAGGATGGTTATTATTGTATCCTCACTCACCAATGATCAAATGAATGCTTGTTAACATATCCCAAGAACACAGGGGAAGGGATTGTGTAAACATGAAATTAAATGAACCCCAATTCATTATAATGAATAGTTAGAGTAGTGTAATAAGTCCATTCAAGGTATCCAAAACAAACTATAAGGCCCCAGCCTTAAACCATATTTAATCTTGAGTTATTACAAGATTACACATTGAGGATCTTTTCAGGTTTAGAGTTTTAGAGAATTAGATCATGAAACTTGCATTACATTCCACATTTAAACAATGTGGTTACATAAAAGACAATATTCATTCTTCCCATCAACGGAAACATATTTAAAATAAAACATGGATTCTTTCTTGACACATCCTTGACACTATCATCACATCACGTACCTTTCCCTTGACCTGTGAAAAACATTTTAGAAACATGGGATGAGCATAAAAAGCTCCGTAAGGGATATAAAAACATGAGTTCGTATATACATAAGAATGAAATCATACTTTACCCATAAAACATAAGAACGTTATCATACCTCATAAAATCATGAATAAAACATAGAAATAATAATACATAAAATGTAACTTGATCCATTCATAACATTCTTACGTAGGGAGTAACCCTCTTGGTTACGTTTTGAAATACCCATCACAGTATATTCCCTAAATCTCTTCGGAGAAACCTTAACGTTTCACTCCTTCGCATTACCCAATTCATTGGAGAGCTATATTGGGCTCACCCGCCCTTAGTTTATCACGGAACCACCCATTTTCATAACAATGCCCAAGAACCATAACATATTCGTATCACAGAAAACATGCATAAAGGAAACATAACATGTCCATATTTCAATCACAAGATATCAATAAAACACATAGATATGATAAAAACATTATGAAAACCATTTTCAAAACCAAAATAAAAGAAATTTAAAACATGGTATTTATTTTTCTTTTAAAAATAAGGTATGGCTTGTAGAGGAAGCTGAAACTCAAATAATGGTGAAGGAGGTGGAGAAGTCGTTGTCGCCACATACGTACGACAAAAACATTCCATTTTGTCGTTTAGTAAAATGCTTCATATAAAAAATATTCCTTTTTGGATAAACGTAAAATTCAAAGGGTTTTATACACCGTATAAAAGAAGGTTGTGTATAAAAAAAATATTCTTCAATGAATGGAGATTGAGACGAAGTCCCTTACAAAGACGGTATCCTTTGTTTAAGGATAAATCAATTACATAATTATGTGTGACAAATGAATAAACCAAATATAAGTGGATATTAAGTGTAAAATAATCAAAGGTCATTCACATATATTAAAAGGATGACATATTCAAAAACTATATGTTGAACCCAAAGAAATCGAAATTGGGTTAAGAAGTTCCCTTGATAGCCTAACCGCATCACATCAAAATGAGTTTATGGGAGATAAAAAAAGGGTATCTCATCACATGGACATAAAATTTACATCAATAAGGATATATGAGAACATATCCCAACATAACAATATGTAAATTAAAAGACCCAATAAAATAAGTCTTTTAAAAAGAGGAGGGTGAAAGGTTCCCTTACCGACATGGGTATCTTTCGAAACATACCCCTCGTGAAAGAAGGACAATACCACATTGATGTAAATACTCATAAAATAAAGTATATTACACAATGAGTAAAATAATGGGCATTAGATACACCACATAATGGAAATTGTGGAAAATGTAGCATAAATATCACATGAATAAAAGTGAGATGAAAAATCCCTTACGAAAACTCGGCAGCCTAACGTCGCCACTTAAAACATCCAAAAATGGATTGATGAGATCAAGTAGGGTATCTCACATCATTACAATAAAATTTACTGCAAGAGGAATAAAAAATAACATCCCCCATCTTAAAAAAGAGGAGTTTAAAAGAAGTGACATAAAGGAGAGTACCTAAAGAGAAAGAGAGAGGTTAGATCTCTTACGAAAATTCGGCAGCCTAACGGCGCCACTCAAAACATTCAAAATGGATTGATGAGAAATAATAGGTTCTATCATCATATGAACATAAAAATTACAGTAAGAGTAATATAAAAGAACATCCCAATCACCATAAATAAGAGCTTATAAGGAATGACATAAAAGAGTGTACTTAAAAAGAAAGGGAGGAGTGGGATCCCTTACCTCAAGTCCAACTTGTCTTGTTCGTTTCTTAATATTAATGAATAATAAACATTGGTCAATTTATAATTGATTAAAGACCTCTTATAAAGATTATTATTCAGTTCATATCACATATTTTAATGTTATTATAATTGGTTAATAATATGAGTTCATATCAGAGGTTTTTGTCGATGTTTGGTACATGAGTCAAAAATGAACTTGTTTGAAAAAGGATTTCCCATGTAGTTATAAGTAAATATTTCCCGAATAATATTAATGATTAAAATATCATATATATCCAGTAAATATTCATTTTATACTATTCCATATCATTTGAAGATAAAAAAACGAAAAGCACCGTTCATGGAGACGGTAGGCCGTACGTACGCATCAACGATACTTTCATTTTTTTGTCATATTAATGGAATTAAATCAAAATGAGTATGTTATAATTATAGAATGATATCAATAATTTAGATGTAATATATTACATATATATCCATTATATATATTTACTTATAATATTACATAACATTTTGAGATAAGAAATGAAATGTACCGTTCATGGAGACGGTAAGCCGTACGTACGCATGAACGCTACTTCCATTTCTATTTCATATTTAATGGAATTAAAACATAATGATACATAATAGTATTTTAATTCCAGTATGATATCATATATAATATCATTAAATATATCCTTTATACGTACCACATATGGTATTAACGAATCAAATCACTTTGAGGGGCGGTAGTCCGCACTTCCTTAAATGAAGATATCACGTTTACCCATAATGGAAACCATAAAGGTACGAAATAAATGAAAAATACAGAAGCTTAAGTAAAACATAAACATATTATATATCATATATAAATATAGTTTCATCTTAATGGAAACCTTTGAAGGTGTTAGAAGAATGTTGAACAATCATCGTTTTGGGAGGCAGAAATTCGCCATCCACGGAAACAGTATGTTATTTAACCATTAGATGTTGGTTTGTGTAAGTGTACCTCGAATCCTTCTTATAAAAAAATCCTATTATATTTTATATACTGTATTTGTTACAAAATAAATTAATAAAAAGAGTTTAGGGGGTTGGAGAAGCAAAATAAAACAAAAGGACACAAGTGAAGACATTACCTTAAAATCGGGTAACTCCCTTTGGTTTGAGCTCAAAGGCTTCCTTGGGAAGACTTCTTCCCAAAGTGAGGCTTCAAGGAGTAAGATAGGGAAGTGTAGAGACAAAATGGGAAGGGTTTGGCCGAGCAAAAGGCTTTGGGATTGTGGGTAAGGAGGTAGAGTTGGGGGCCTTTTATAAGAGGAGAGGAGGGGCACTCTTGTAAAGTTACAAAATGTTACTTTATTTTCAAAAGAGATTCGGATTTTAAAGGTCCAAAATTGATTTATTTTGAGGGTAAGGTGATAAGGTCTCTAAATCCACTCATGAAATAGGTTTTGGACATGTGTAGGTCTTAGATATTACATTATCTTTCCATTTTATTTAAATCGTTAAATAATGAGGTCATCGTTGCATCATCATGATGTCATAAATAATTTAATTTATTTAATGTCTAAAAATTATGAAAAATATACTATGATGTAGGAAATAGTTTTATCTTTACAATGAAAATTTATAGTAAAAAACATGACTTGTATAACCCCATGTAAAAATTGTTTTAGTAAAACATCTCATGTTTGTGTCATTTTTACTTTAACATTAAATAAAAAGATATTTATGTCATTTCCCAACCAAAGTGGCTCCATGGGGTCCCCAAGTTGACCCATGGATTTTCTTGGTCGTCCATGACACATCCAATGAGTGTAGAACACGTTTCTAGGTCATTTTACTTTATTAAAACATTATTCTTACCATAAACTATAGTAATTACCTCGAATCACGATTAAAAACTTATTATGTTACTATTCACCAAAAAATTATTTTTATCCAATTGAATCACATTTTACTTATTAATGACAACCATGTATGTAGTATTTTTGAAATTCAAAACACAAAGATGGAAAATTTTAATTTAAACGGAAAAATCAGTTTTTTATAAGAACCACTTAGTGGTTTCACTATTCATCAAAACTTGATTTTTTTCAGAAAAATCCCAAAAATTCACCCTAAGCTATATTTGATCTTCTGAATTAAAAAATGAAGTATATTTTCAAAAATTCAAAACATATAAGTGACATTAATTAATTTAATAATTAATTCCGGCTGTCAGAGCAAATAGTGTGTTTTTATGAAACAATAAGTATCAAAATATTGACACTAGTTTAAGCCTGACTTCAAAGTGAAATTAATTCCAATGTCCACTATTGGATTTAATGGTAATAATATATTCTAATTTCACTTTAAAACCAATTCAAAAGATAATCTAATAATATAAATAAATTAGATTAAAAAGAGGTTTTGAATTAAAATACAACATTTTACACTATTCATTAAAAAATGAACTTTATCGGAAAGATACCAAAAATTTACACAAAATACATTTTGATGAGTTAATTCCTTCGAAGAGTTTTATTTGGTCCAATAGAATGTATAATAGTGAACAAAACTATATTTAATGACGGTTCGCCATCAAAAGGCGATAAGTGAACCTTTAGTGAAAACTAGGGCATATACGCCTAAAATTGAATTCTTTCCGTATTTTAAGCCTTTATCTTTTATTTGATAAATGTAAAAACATTTAAAAACATATATAATCATATTTTAGTTATTTCTATCCATTCCCGCCAATACAACGGCTACATGTTAACTACCATTTAAAATAATATTATTTTATTATTAGAGTGCAACGTATGATTCCCAAGAAACTCGTTGTTGCATGTTGGGTACGCCATTGAGCATAGCATCCCATTTAAAGTCATATTAATATTTTATCCAGAAATATGGATAAATATGATAATGTCATATTCTTTATTTACCAAGGGTGTTACATCCTTCCCCCCTTTTGGGAATTGCGTCCTCGCAATTTTTTAAAATTGATCATGGAAATATCCTTGAAAGTCCCACATCGGAACAAGAGTCGGTTATATAATCACTTTAAAATAAAGGAAGATAAGTACAGAGGTCACCCGAGTTAACCCATATTAGGATTCCATGTAGAAAAACATGGACATGGAAGAAAAAGCAAAGGGTCATGTTCTTGAGGGAGAGTGATATTAAACATGTCTAGGAGAAAGTTAACCATAGAAAAATCACAAACTTGTGATGGGTTAAACGGTATTCTATTCCCCAGTAGGAAAAGTTAATACACAAAATATTTGTTTTAAGTTACTTTTTATTGAGGAATTTATTCATAACGAAACATATTCACTTATCATGTTGACTTTCAACTTTTACTAGATTTCTTAATGAAACTCATATTTTTTCCAAAAGATGAGTATTTAGGGAGACTTGTTCACATTAAGATTACTATAATCAACTTCTTAGAGAGTCACCTAATCCACAAAAGAGAACTGTTTACTTCTCATGTCTTTAGACTTTAACCAAAACCAAAACCGAAAAGGTTAGTACAAGATCAGATAATCCATAAAAGGATAACCCTTTATAAAAAGAAAATCTATTCTTAGTCTCCAAAATTTGTCCAAAAACCCAAAGTTCAACGAGGACCATTCTATAATCAATTTGTCCATAAAATTATTGAAATTAAACCAAACTGAGATTGAAACCCAAATATTCAAAGGATTTAGTCACATAGTCTTCCAAGTTAAATCGAAACATTTATCTCCAAACAACATCAGTTTCTCTTAATGTCTCGTATTGAAAATTAATTAACCTAATCACATATACTACATGATAGGTTAATAAATTTCCATAGATAAACCAATATCAAATTACTCTTAATTTATAATATTATCTAACTAAAAAGAATCAGTCAAACTAACCAGGGACTTCACGTAGTCCAGTGGTAGGTGATAAATACCAGTCGCACATTGGTTGTGAGATCAATTCCCATAGCTTTGTCCGGCGCGATGGTTTGTCACATGGTCTGCGTGTTTTCCTTTTTCCAAAACTATATAATTCTTAAATCATTCCCAAAACGAGATAAAATCTTCAAAAGTAACCATAACATAATTTAACCTCAATTTTATCTCATTCCTTTCACTTCAATCATAACATATAGTAACCCATAATTACCTCAAAAGTAAGGATTATATAAACACAAATGGTTCTTTATAACTATGTCCACAAAAGAAAAATAACTATTCCTTGAATTAAATTTTCATATATTAATCATCAGGGTTACACATAATATAAAAATTCTTCTAATGTAACCCCATCATCAAAAGAGACTAAATACTCTTTAGAATTTCACCATACCTCTTGAAGCCCTTATATGTTGACATCTTACTCATTAGACATTCTTCATGATCCATTAACCATTCCTTTCCAACTTATTCTGAAATACCTCTTTCCTACAAACCAAATTAGGAATCATATCCTGAGATTCCAAAATTGGAAAACAATTGTCATGAAATAATACATAACTTTGATTGGTCATTGTCAGTTTCTTCATCCTCAATCGGAATGGCATTAGGTATTGGTAAACGAACATTTGTACGCTCTTGGTGATCCCATTCACGAAACTTCTTCATAGGGCATGTGTTTTCATAATGACCGTGCACACCACATTCAAAACATTCAATTGATCCCCCAGAATGAACTTCTTTCCCTTTCCTCGAGTCAACTGGATGCTTCCTTTTTCCATGGCAGGTTCTCGCTTTATGACCTTCATTTCCACATCTATAGCATATTTCTATCCCTTTGAAACATTTTCCAAGGTGTTTCTTTCCACATCTTTGACACACAGGTTTTTAACACACTTACCTTTATGATTATTACCTGTACTTCCGTAGGGATTTTTTTCTTGCATATATGATGCCTTAGAGAAATCACCAGGGTTTATGTGGTCAATCATGACTCCAGATAGTTGGTTGAGGATAATCACAAGAGTTCTCATTGTAGATCCCATATCATTCAGTTGCTTTCTCAAAATACTGTCATAGTTTCCTTCACATCCACTGTTACTTTGGTGCCTGCTAGATCCATCCATTTACTAAAACCAAAAAGGTCAGTTTAAGTATGTCAAAAAAACCATCATGTACTAATGAGGAAGATAAACACTAAGATATACTTACTCATTCACTTTATCTAAAACTAGGACTCTTTCTGAAATCTTAACCATTATGGTAATGTCACTTATGCTTAAAGAATACCCTAACCTCTAATGTTATCTAAACCGACCATGGATACCAACTATAAGGCCCGAGCCTTAAACCTTATTTAATCTTGAGTTATTACAAGATTACACATTGAGGATCTTTTCAGGTTTAGAGTTTTAGAGAATTAGATCATGAAACTTGCATTACATTCTACATTTAAACAAAGTGGTTACATAAAAGATAGTATTCATTTTTCCCATCAACAGAAACATATTTAAAATAAAGCATGGATTCTTTCTTGACACATCCTTGACACGATCATCACATCACGTACCTTTCCCTTGACCTGTGAAAAACATTTCAAAAACATGGGATGAGCATAAAAAGCTCAGTAAGGGATATAAAACATGAGTTCGTATATACATAAGAATGAAATCATACTTTACCCATAAAAAATAGGCACTTTAACATACCTCATCAAATTATGAATAAATCATAGAAATCATAAGACATAAAATCTAACTTGAGGAATTCATAACATTCTTACGTAGAGAGTAACCCTCTTGGTTACATTTTGGAATACCCATCACAGTATATTCCCTAAATCACTTCGGGGAAACCTTAAAATTTCACTCCTTCGCGTTACCCAATGCATTGGAGAGATATATCTGGCTCAACCGCCCTTATTTTATCACGGAACCACCCGTTTTCATAACAATTCCCAAGAACCATAACATAATCATACCACATAAAACATGCATAAAGGAAACATAACATTTACATATTTCAATCACAAGATATCAATAAAACACATCGATATGATAAAAACATTATGAAAAACATTTTCAATACCAAAATAAAAGAAATGTAAAACATGGTATTTATTATTCTTTTAAAAAGAAGGTATGGCTGGTAGAAGAATCCAAAACTCAAATAATGGTCACGGAGGCGGAGAAGTCGTTGTCGCCGAATACGTACGACAAAAACATTCCCTTTTGTCGTTTAGTAAAATGCTTAGTATAAAAAAGATTCCTTTTTGGATAAACGTAAAAGTCAAAGGGGTTTATACACCGTATAAAATAAGGTTGTGTATAAAACAAAATATGCCTCAATGAATGGAGATTGAGATGAAGTCCCTTACAAAGATGGTATCCTTGGTTTAAGGATAAATCAATTACATAATTATGTGTGACAAACGAATACACCAAATATAAGTGGATATTAAGTGTAATATAATCAATGGTCATTCACACATATTAAAAGGAATACATATTCAATAACTATATGTTGAACCCAAATAAATCGAAATTTGGTTAAGAAGTTCCCTTGACAGCCTAACAGCATCACATCAAAATTAGTTGATGAGAGATAAAAAAAATGGTATCTCATCACTTGGACATAAAATTTACATCAATAAGGATATATGAGAACATATCCCAACATAACAATATGTAAATTAAAAGACCCAATAAAAGAAGTCTTTTAAAAAGAGGAGGGTGAAAGGTTCCCTTACCGACATGGGTATCTTTCGAAACATACACCTCGTGAAAGAAGGACAATACCACATTGATGTAAATACTCATAAAAGAAAGTATATTACACAATGAGTAAAATAATGAGCATTACATACACCACTCAAAGGAAATTGTGGCAAATGTAGCATAAATCTCACAGGAATAAAAGTGAGATGAAAAATCCCTTACAAAAACTCGGCAGCCTAACGACGCCACTTAAACCTTCCAAAAATGGATTGATGAGATCAAATAGGGTATCTCATCACATTAAAATAAAATTTACAGAAAGATGAATATAAAATAACATCCCCCATCATAAAAAAGAGGATCTTAAATGAAGTGACATAATGGAGAGTACTTAAAGAGAAAGAGAGAGGTTAGATCTCTTCCGAAAATTCGGCAGCCTAACAGCGCCACTCAAAACTTCCAAAATGGATTGATGAGAGAGAATAGGGTCTATCATCATATGAACATAAAAATTAAAGTAAGAGTAATATAAAAGAACATCTCAGTCACAAGAAAGACGAGCTTAGAAGGAATGACATAAAAGAGTGTACTTAAAAAGAATGAGAGGAGTGGGATCCCTTACCTCAAGTCCAACTTGTCTTGTTCGTTTCATTATATTCTAGAATAATAAAATTTGGTCAATTTATAATTTATTAAAGACCTCCCATAAATATTATTATTCAGTTCATATCACATATTTTAATTTTATAATAATTGATTAATAATATGAGTTCATATCAGACGTTTTTGTCGATGTTTGGTACTTGAGTCAAAAATGAACTTGTTTGAAAAAGGATTTCCCATGTAGTTATAAGCAAACAATTTCCATAATAGTATTAATGATTAAAATATCATATATATCCAGTAAATATTTATTTTATACTATTCCATATCATTTAAAGAAAAAAAACGAAAAGCACCGTTCATGGAGACGGTAGACCGTACGTACGCATGAACGCTACTTATTTTTTTTCATATTAATGGAATTAAAACAAAATGAGAGAGATATATATATGATATAATTAAAAAATGATATCCATAATTTAGATGTAATATATTACATATATATCCATTATATATATGTACTTATAATATTACATAACATTTTGAGATAAGAAATGAAATGTACCGTTCATGGAGACGGTAAGTCGTACGTACGCATGAACGCTACTTCCATTTCTATTTCATATTTAGTGGAATTAAAACATAATTATACATAATTGTATTTTAATTAAAATATGGTATCATATATAATTTCATTAAATATATCCTTTATACGTACCACATATGGTATTAACGAATCAAATCACTTTGAGGGGGCGGTAGTCCGCACTTCCTTAAATGAAGATATCGCATTTACCCATAATGGAAACCATAAAGGTACGCCATAAATGAAAAATACAGAAGCTTAAGTAAAACATAACCTTATTAGATATCATATATAAATATAGTTTCATCTTAATGACCACCTTTTAAGGTGTTAGAAAAATGTTGAACAATCATCGTTTCGGGAGGCAGAAATTCGCAATCCACAGAAATAGTTTGTTCTTTAACCATTAGATGTAGGTGTGTGTAAGTGTAGCTCGAATACTTATTATAACAACATCCTAGTATATTGAATATAATGTATTTGTTACAATATAAATGAATAAAAAGATTTTAGGGGGTTGGAGAAGAAAAATAAAACAAAAGGACACAAGTGAAGACATTACCTTAAAATCGGGTAACTCCCTTTGGTTTGAGCTCAAAGGCTTCCTTGAGAAGACTTCTACCCAAAGTGAGGCTTCAAGGAGTAATAGAGGGACGTGTAGAGACAAAATGGGAAGGTTTTGGATGAGCTAAAGGTTTTGGGAGTGTGGGTAAGGAGGTAGAGGTGGGGGCCTTTTATAAGAGGAGAGGAGGGGCACTCTTGTAATGTTACAAAATGTTACTTTATTTTCAAAAGAGTTTCTGATTTTAAAGGTCCCACATTGATGTATTTTTAGGGTACGGTGATAAGGGTTCGAAATCCACTAATACAATAGGTTTTGGACATGTGTAGGTCTTAGATATTACATTATCTTTCCATTTTATTTAAATCGTTAAATAATGAGGTCATCGCTGAATCATCATGATGTCATAAATAATTTAATTTATTTAAGGTCTAAAAATTATAAAAAAAATACTATGATGTAGTAAATCTTTTTATCTTTCCCATTACTATTTATAGTCAAAAATAAGACTTGTATAACCCCATGTAAAAATTGTTTTAGAAAAACATTTCATGTTTGTGTCATTTTTACATTAACATTAAATAAAAAGATATTTATGTCATTTCTCAACCAAAGTGGCTCCATGGGGTCCCCAAGTTGACCCATGGATTGTCTTGGTCGTCCATGACACATACAATGAGGGTAGGACATGTGTCTAAGTCATTTTATTTTATTAAAACATTATTCATACCATAAACTATAGTAATAACCTCTAATAGCGATAAAAAAATTAATAATTTACTATTCACCAAAAAAAATTTATCCCATTGAACCACATTTTAATTATTAATGACAACAATGTATGTCAGATTTTTGAAATTCAAAACACAAAGATGGAAAAATTTCATTTAAATGAAAAAGTAGTTTTTTATAAGTACAACTTAGTGGTTTCACTATTCATCAAAAATTGAAGTTTTTCAGAAAAATCCCAAAAATTCACCATAAGTTACATTTGATATTCTGAATTCAAAAATGAAGTCTATTTTAAAAAATTAAAAACATATAAGTCACATTAAATAATTTAATAATTAATTTCCGCTGTCAGAGCAAATAGCGTGTTTTTATGAAACAATAAGTATCAAAAGATTAACACTAGTTTAAGTCTGATTTCAAAGTGAAATTAATTCCAACATCCACTATTGGATTTAATGGTAAAAATATATTATAATTTCACTTTAAAAAAATCAAAATATAATCTAATCATATAAATAAATTATATTAAAAAGAGGTTTTGAATTAAAATACAACATTTTACACTATTCATTAAAAAATGAACTTTATCGGAAAGATACCAAAAATTTACACAAAGATCATTTTAATGTCCCAATTCTTAAGAAAAGTTTTATTTGGTCCAATAGAATTTATAATAGTGAACAAAACTATATTTAATGACGGTTTGCCATCAAAAGGTGATAAGTGAAGGTTTAGTGAAAACTAGGGCATATACGCCTAAAATTGAATTCTTTCCGTATTTTAAGCCTTTATCTTTTATTGGATAAATGTAAAAACTGTTAAAAACATATATAATTATATTTTAGTTATTTCTATCCATTTACGCGAATACAACGACTACATGTTAACTACCATTTAAAATAATATTATTTTATTATTAGAGTGCAACGTAAGATTCCCAAGAAACTCGTTGTTGTGTGTTGGGTACGCCATCGAGCATAGCATCCCCTTTAAAGTCTTATTAATATTTTATCCACAAATATGGATAAATATGACAATTTCATATTCTTTATTTACCTGTGTTGTTACACAAACCATGAATGCTTGATCTATTTTACCCCATGATATACCACAGGATTACATATTCTATATATCACACTAGGATATCGTTATTTAAAAAATTCCCACACATGGCTTCTTTTAATCTCACATATTAGTCACACATTGAAACATAACATAAATAGTTTGAAAATAATTTGTGTATATCATATATTAATAATAAAAATACCCATGTTCATAAAAAACATGCACTGAGATCCCTTTTATTCATAAATACAAATCTGAATGTAGTTTTAAAAAGAATAAAACATACCATTTTATGTACAATAAATAATCCCATATATCAATGTAGAAAACGATTATAAAATGAGTCCGAAAACATGATTTATAATTAAACAGAATTTAATGTGACCACTTTTTTCAAACACATGTAATTTCAAACAACCAAATTATATTTTAAATATAACAAATAAAAGATGGATCTTATATAGCAAGGTGTGACCCTAAATCCTGAAACCCATATCTATATAAATATATTTATAAAGAAGTAGAACAACTGAGAACAAAAAATATAATGCTGATAAAAATCCTAGAAAAGAACACAAATATCATTATTGATTACCTATTTATCTTCCATTTTCATAAAATATTTTTTTACACATCATTAAATCATCACCAAAACCATATGTATATTTGAAAAAATTGTCATTAAATGTTTCCCCTAATCTTAAAAAACAGTATCTGTAATGAAAATAAATAATATAAAGGAATAAGTAATAAAAATATCTTTTCTAGATGGAAAACATTTATATATGGTAGAAACAATCTCTATATGGATAGGGAAATCTAAAATCCCCATGTGGAATCTCCAAGGACGAGATCCTTGAATTTAAGAGGAAATATTATATCAATGGGATGAGTTTTTTTATAATGAATGTTTAAGAGTAATTAATTCATATTGAATGATTTGGTTTTATGATTTGGAAAATCATTAATTATTGGTGACTCTTTTTCTATACACTATAGGAACCACATTTTATGGTTTATTTTATTTATTATCCATGTTCCAACTATACAAATCACCACAATATAAAAGAAAAACATAGTTTCACCATTTTTTGGAGAATTATACATGGTTTGTCCTTTCTAGGAAGAAACCATGAACATGATTAGAGAAAAAATAATTCAGAACATAATCCAAAAAACAAAACAATGGATCAACTAATAATATGTTCATTCGAAATGGTTAAATATGAAAGAAATTTATCACTACATGTGACAATTCTCTCAACCATATCACTATTTATCCCAAAAGATCAGGCTGTTGAAGACATATCAAATATAACATGAGACACCAATAGTGAAACGTGATTTCCAAATATCAATATTAACTATATTTTGATGAAAATTATTTGTATCACCAAAACACATGCCAAACTATCTCAATGGTGCATTTCCATTGGAAAAAAGGATACATAAATAACCTCTTAATAAGTTAGCTATATTATCTCACACCATGATTTTCATAATTATCCATATTATTGGACATAACTTATATAATAAATTTAGTCATATCCTTGGAATGGAATCATAATAAATGGTGATATTAAATTCATTATAATTTGGGTTACGGGATAGATCAATATTACATAATCATATGGGTATGATAATATTATAATTATATATGAAAAGAAGACTCTACATATAATAGATTACAAAGACATGTCATAGTATAAATCATAGAAGTTAATAAATCCTTAATCAAAATGTAATCAATGAATTTGATCCAATAGACCATAACATGGGGATAAAACATATATTTTTGGAATAAACATAATAATAGAAAATTTATTGTCTGCTATAACCACCAATACATCAATATCATGTTAGGCCTAGGCTAAAAATTTATGTACATATATAATCCCAAGGATAACCTTGTATGTACCCTCTGTTAGCCATGGTATATCTTCCCGTGTGGCATTCATTAGTATTTGGATAACATATTATACACACATTGAGATATTATAAAATTAATAATTTTTTAATACATTATTGGGATATATTAGTCCCACCCATTACTTGATGGAAATAATACATATGTTTGACACATGATAAAAAAACATTCATCATGTCATAACCAATGTAAATGAATGGGTTTTATAATCATTTAATATTTTCTTCAAATAACAACCCATTGAAAAATATGTATGTGTAATAACTATTTTATCTATGTATGACCCTAGGAAGAGAAATCTATTTCAAAAATATCTTTTCATATTAACGAAAATAATCTAAAGGATGTGTAAGAATAGTATTCATGGTTTATATCATTGGTATGTGAGAAATAAAATCAAAATATGTCATCTTAAAGGGAAAATTATTTTTATATAAAAAACACGCTGAATGTTTCATATAGATAATATTCTTTCTCTGAAAATCAAATTTTAAAAAATAAAAACCAAATTTATATATCCATTTATTTTAAAATTACATTAAATACATTTGAATGTTTCATTTAACATATTTACACCATTTAATGATGAAAATAAATATTATTCATTGATGTAAATTGTATTAATCGTAAAATATTTTTAAAACCCGTTTCTTTGAAAATGGCATTGGAATATTATAATTGAATATTTTAAAATCATTGAAAACTATTCTTGGGTAAAATATAATCTCTTATTTGAAAACAAAATTTCTGAAACATAAAACATTATAAATATTCATTAATTGGAAAATAGAATTAAAATATTAAAATTCAAACCTGAAATAAAATAATGGACATGAGGGAATGAAATATAATTCTTGTCATGTGGGTTAAAACACAAATTCAATTCTTATTTTTTGTAAAATCCAAGTTGGATTTGTTTGGAAAAATACATGGAGGATGATTTCATAATTTTATTCAAAAAAATACAATATATAAAATTAATTTATTATATTATATTAACAATTTTATAAATTTGAAAACTTTTTGGGAAAACATGTATTTATATGTAAAATATTTTTCCATAAAATAGAGAAATTCATATTTTTTTCCCAAATTTGTTTCCCAAATAATAAATAAATATATGGAGTAAAAATAATGGAAAACAAGTCACCCAAGAAAATAACTTTAGTATATAGATGTTTTAGATTATATATAGTGATATATCATAACATTTCAACATTGGAAGGTTAATCATAAACAATTATGATAAATGATTGTATTTGAAGATAAACATATTACCACTCAGGAATATTTAATCATAATCCCCATCCTAGAATATATTTAGTAAAAAGTAATTATATCATTAAAATAAAAATATTCATGATATATATTGAATATAGGGTTTTATATACCCATTATTGAATATTATAGCCGAACAACAAAACCTAGGTCTCTAAAAACGAAATTTGGGATAAAAATGTCTTACAAATTTTGAAACATTTGGACTATAAACCCCATGAATATATAACAGAAAATGTATATGTAAATAACCTTTTTTTTTCGAAAACAATCATAGAAAATAAATTCATGTAGAGTATATACACCATATAAAATAACAACGTGGTGAATATGAAATGTGGATCACAAATTTTAATGTTGAGAAAGAAATCCCTATCTATATGATTCCAAATAATTTTTACATGTTAGAACCTAATATATAAAAAAATTATTATCATTATAAATATATTAAAAAATACATATCTATATCATACAATATAAGAATTATTACTTTTATAGAACATTTATTAACAATTCCATGTTAAAGTCATGTTTTAGGAAATAATATCCCATGGGACCAAAGTCATTTGTTACAAATCTGATGTACTCATGTTAGTCAGTTTAGTAGGAACTATTTTTGGACCTCCACATCTAAACCTTGATTTTTTTATATCCTCGCCATCGGACCTACCATGTATGTTTCGAGAAATAATTTCACTATTTTGTCTATATGAATTTATTTTTTACTTTTGATCCTATTACTTGAAATGATCTATAATCTCCATAATTATATGAATGATATTAAGAAAATAAATATTTAGTTTAAATATATTTAGAGAGGCCACAAAACATAGAAATTAAAAAATAAATACAACATGCATAAAAACATAGGTCATAAAAATGTATGATCACTATATTGATTTCCCAATGGAATGAATGAAATAATGGTACATAAATTATTAACAGTGAAAGTAATTTAATATATATATATATATATATATATGTATAATATTTTCATTAAACCATCTTTACTAACTTCATTATTTAGTCTGAACAACTCACATCACTTTGCGAGGTGGTAGTCTACTATACATATGGGAAACGTTATAAAATTCACTAGAAATGGATTTTAAGAAAGACTATAAGATATCATGACTCTAAAAAATATTAGTATCATATATGATATATATATATATATATAATTAAATCAAACTGTGAGAGGTATTAATTGAAATATTTATGACATCAACTGTTGAGGTAGTATTCCACCATATAGATAAATGATGATTTCATAAACCAATTGATTGAAGTGAATATGGTTGTAATTCATGACCAAAAAATTTAAAAGTATCTATTTTTTTATGATCATTAGGATATTATTTAATTTTTTGTTAACTCTAATTGATGTGATTGATGATGAAATTAAATAAAATCTCGTGTTTTCGAACATTTCGTCTTTGTCAAGTAACATCCTCAAGTTTTCATCAAAAATGCTTCTAGTACATATTTCAGAACCATATAAGGCTTCCAGGACAATATAAGTGATGTAATACAATTATTTTTCTTTGTAATTTTTGATCTAATGGGTTATTAATGAATAAAGATGAGAGGACTGGGGAAGACTTATATATATGAGATGAGTGACACAATTTTAAATTTTTAAATGAATTATTTTGTACCTATATTTTCCTCATACAAGATACATATAAAATTTTCAAAATTATATAATAAAATATTAGTGGAATATATATGTACAAAAACTTATATTTTGACATTTTTTGGGTCATTTTATCACATATATGATTAATCTAACTAGTAATAACAACACTTTTACCATAACATAGGTAAATAATTATTTTTCTTAATTATTATGGTAAAAAAGTAGGTGTACATAACAATATAATATATAATAGTAGTATTCGAATTATAGAATACATTTTTCCAAATTCAATTTAGAGAAGTTAAAATTTTAAAATTAAAATAAATTTCGTAGACGCAAGGAGGAAGCTGGTTTACAAATAGAAAATGTTCAAATGATTGAAATAATTTTGTATAAAAAAAATATCATGAAAATGAATAACATGAAATAAATTGGATTAATAGATACCTAAGAGAACTAATTTTTATTTTAAAACATACATTTATATAAAAAAAATCAAATAATGTAAATTCGTAACAAAACTCTACTATTGTTCATTATTCATTTAAAAATATATCTTCTAGAAAAATTATAAAAAAATAGTACGATAAAAAATTTATGATGATTTTAAAAATGAAATTTATTTTATCATGTAAGTTTTTTGAAGATGAAAAAATATTTCTAAAGTTTTCAAAAGATAAAAACGTTGCAGAAAAGCTATTTTTAAACCAAAAATTGATTTTAATATTTTCTTCTGAATATAGAAATCATAAGATTTTTTTAAAACATTTTTTTGAATATTAAATAATTATGTTTATGTAAAAAATATCCCAATTGTCATTTGTTTTTTTTTTTTATTAAATTAATTTTTTCATGAAAGTTATTTTTCATAGATATTTTTCATTAATTTTCAAATAGTTATTACTAGATTTTTTAATTATTTAGTCAAAATATAATTCAATAAATTGACATCTATAAACTACATATTTTCATAATTTATATAGCGCTTCTAATAATAGTCGTTCAATTTTTTATGGGATAATTGTCATTGTTAATAAAATAATTTTAATATTACGTCGTATTTTGTTTAAAATCAATGATATATGTAACACAAGAAAATCTATGTGTTTTATATAAATCAAATTATACACAGTGTTTAATTTAATTAATCATATATTACCAATTTAGTTTATTTTAAAAATAAAAATTCACTAATCTTGTGTGTGATACATTAACCCCCCTTGAATAAATCCCCCCACCCCATCGCAATTTGAACTTATTCTCATTGCGTATGGTTTTATCATTTAAAATATGCATTGTGGGAAACCCAGATTATAAAAAGAGATAATCATAATTCTTATCAAAAATACAAAAAATTATGATTTAAGGATATCTAGAATTAAATAAAAATATTTGTATTTTAATATGAGAAAATCTATATTAATTTAAAACTATGACATAGAAGATAAAACTAACACCAAAGTACTGATGGAGAGTGATAGACAACCAGATCAAGATATGTTAATAACCACAAATCAATAAAAAACTAAATTTGTAAACGTACATTAATATAATAAGAAATAATCTTAATAAGAAGACATTTTATTTGAAGACTATTTTTATAATGTTGGTGAAAATTCATGTTGAGATATACATAATTGATTTCATCCACGTTCATATGTACACTTTCATCCATTGGTTGTGACTTGATTAAATTTTCCATCATCTATTACAATTAGTTATTACTTTCTCATGTATGATGCACAAAATAATATCCAAAAAAGTTTAATAATTCATTATTTATATCTGTAGTCATTATCATACAAAAAATAGTGACAAAATATTATGGATAAATACACATTTTATAATGTAGTACATTAATCTCTAAAACTGGATATACAATTCAAATTAAACCATTATATAAATTGTTAGTCTTATAAAACTTATAGAATTAAATATTTATAATGTGGTTTCCACAACATCTCCAAATATACCTAACATTAATGCACATAATATCATAAATTGTCACTTGATTTTCATATAAACATTATGGGAATACACTTGTCACTTATTTTTCTGAATAAATGTAATAACCATGATTCTCATAAAACCATAAATGTAATATAAATACTTCACCATTAGTTAAATAAAATAATATATTATTGAATATATTCCGTAAATCCAATATTTAAATGAAATACATTAATGATAACACAAAATAATAATCATTTATATGGCCTTTACAACTATAATATTAACATTATACAAACCAATAATCAATTTATATAAACCATACACCACATTCACAACATTAGGAACATAGTATGGGTTATCTTCCATTAACTAAAATATCAAATTTCTATTAGATAACTTTCATATTTCTTACATACCATTAAACATTCTTTTTACAATCATTAATAAAAAATATATATTGAACAATACTTTTATATTTCATGATTCACATAACAAAATTCATTAATTACAATACATCAATACATCAATAATTATATTAATTTTCTCAAACCATTATCTATGATTCATCATATTATAATTTAGTACATCTTTCTTATAATAAGAAATATGAATCATTTCTTGACATTTATCAACCAAAACATTTTCCATATTCTCTATCTTAACATAAAAAATTCTATTACAATAGATCATACCATTCATAGGCCATTTCTAGTATCATCATCATAAAATGTAGAACCATGACATGTATATCCTTTCTAAACACATCATGAGAATTCCCATGAGGAAATATTTTTTCATAATTACAATAAATTACATAATTAAAATATTCCATTGATAATACATTACAGATGACAATAATCCCTTCCATTTTATTAAATTGAAAATTTCATTTTTCCTTAGCATTTAATAACATTATTCAATTATTCTCCAAACATAAATATTCTTCTTGTTCCATTGAAATATTCATTTGGGATCTTCATCCCAAATTTATTACATGTATGAATCATAGATTTATTTACCTTAAGGTCTCTATCACCTAAATTCTTGATCAAATATTTCCATATATTATTTGTGGATTATGATATTTGGTTAAATTTAATGATTTTTATCATATATTAGGATAACTGGTATGATTTATTCACAATATCCTTCAATCTATTCATGACCCCAATTATTTTCCCATCAACACATTTCCTTTATATTTCATTGTTAAACAACATCAATGTTATTCTAACCACTAAATAAAATTAAATAAACCATCATCTTATTAACAATATTCAATATGGGAATCCACATAATCTTGAAAAATCCATTGTAGGGTATCTATATAATACATATTAATATCAATATTTTACACCTTATGATTACCCTATGTCATTCATTGTAATTATTTAAATATATCATTATGTTTTTTTAAGATTTATTTAATTTAAAACGAAAATTCCCAAGGTTTGACTAGAAAACCATGCATCCTAACATATAGTCGAGCAGTAAGTGATTATAAATTCAAAATATGTGTACACTTTTTAGTGTTCTTACCCCTAGGTAAATCTATGTCTGTGCCACATTAAATTGTACTATTTATAAATATATTTAATTTCATGAAACTACATTATATATTATTTAGAAAAATTCTATGATATTTTACTATACATTAAATCATATTTAGACTTATCTATATCAACATGCATGGAAAAAATAATTATAAATATCACATGAAATTATATATATGTTTTCCCATCTTAATTTCCAAAGGTTTTCATAAACATTAATCTAGTAGAAAATAAAGTAATCTTGATTTTTATCTCTTATAAATAACAATTTGTTTGAGGAATATTCATCAAATTACACAAACACAATCCTACAGAAAATAGTGGAATAGTTACATTAGAAACATAGAAACGTATATATATGGTAATAAACCAGTTACCACATGTCCCACTATTTTTTACATGAGTATTACTCTTCTCAGAAAGATCATACATAATACATATATTCATTTCAGGTGAAATGTAAAAAAATAAATTAATAGGGGGCTCAGATGCTCTTGAAGGCTAAGTAAGGGGGATGTTAATATGACATGGTCATATTGCTATCAGAACATGATAATAACTTATAAACACATACCCCTTGTAACACATATCATAATCATGAATCAAGTAATAAATCATGTTTGTTCATAAGACATTAATGATAATCAAATCAAATCAAATAAGTTGTGAGAGAATAAAATTTCCATAAAACATAATATTGGGTACGATTCATAATCCTATAAAATATTATTTGAAATCTACCCACTAAATAATTCAATTCCTATTAGGATTTATATAACCACCTATGTAATGGATTTGGTGTTCAGTTATCCCCCCATATACCCTCTCTCTATCTTACGAAAACCTAATACGTAGTCACTTTTGGTCATTGGGTATCCTACAGTATATACATTGAGATCATATGATAATAATCATTACATAATTAATTTGTGGGATATATAGTTTACACTAATAACATGATTAAAATCATATATTTATATTCCACACGATCATACAATATATATCATATACAAAATCATTAAAATATATGGTGTGGTGATGAAAGTATTGAATCACATTGCTTTTTTTATATGCTAGTCTACACATAATTTAATGTAATTATCTTCTTTCAGTGATAGATAGGATTTGAAAGAAAATGATATATTAACTTTCCAATTTGATAAATTTTCAATTAATATCATAATTATTTTAGGTATATCAAAAATTCTATAAGTCCCTAGCCTTAAATGTTACATAATCTTGAGATATGTCACTAATTTGACATTAATTTCCATTGATGATCTTTTCGCGTTTCAAGTTTTATATAGTTAGGTCGTAACTCATACATGGAAACATAAATATTAAAAGTATAAGCTTTTACCCAATATCAATTTTTTCATAAAACAAAACCATTTTAAAAAAACATGGTATAATTTCATGTTTAAAAAGGATAAGTTTTGCTTGATCTTATACTTGACTTTATTCTTCTTTAAACCTTATGAAAAACATATCATAACATGTGACGAACATAAAATTCTCACTATGAATTATAATATAAGGAAATATAAAATTAGTCCATGAATACATAAAAATCACTGAAATCATAATTTTTACTCATAAAACATAAGATCATTAATATACATCATGAAATTATAATATTTCTGAATAACTAATTGAAATAATTAATAAAAAAATTTACTTTTGGTGTCCATAAAATCCTTACATTGTAGATTTCATATCCACATAGAGAGTAAACTTTATTGATATGTTTGGAAGACCCATCATAGTATATTTCTGAAAACTATCAGGTGAAACATTAACATATACCTCTGTCTCATAAATTAATAAATTAGAGATCTATATCGGGCTTAACCTCCTTCATTTTATCATGGATCCACCCATATATGTAAACAATGTGCAAAAACCACAACATAGTCATAACATATAAAATGTGCATAAAGGAAAGATAACATTTCCATATTAAAATCACTATATATCTATTATTAAAATTGACATAATTAGTTCTTTCTAAATTCCATTTCCAATACCAAAATATGTAAAAAAGTATATGGTATTTATTTTCTTTTTAAAAACATTACAGATTATCAAGGAATCTAAATATCAAATAATGCACGTGGAGGTGGAATGGTCGTTGTCAGCACATATGTTAAAAAGAAAAATATCCTTTGTAATTTTTTAAAATGGTTCCTTAAACAAAGATTTAATTTTCTATATCGTTAAATGAAATTAAATGTCAAATGGGATGGGTATACAAAATATAAATAAATTCGTGTATAAACCAAAATATGCCTCAATGAAATGAGATTGAGTCGAAATCCCTTACAATAATATTTTTGGTAATAAAATATATCAATTATAAGTATTAAAAATAAATACACATAAATAGTTTATTTAAAATATAGGATAATAAATGATATTTCTCACATAATGATATCATGAAATAATCAAGAAGAATAAGTTTAGCTGAAAGAATGGAAATTGGGTTAAGAAGTTCCCTTACAAATTACATAAAAATGACATAAGAACTTATCAATGGTGTGATTATGTGCTGAAAAAGCATATACACACTGAGGGAATTGTAAATTAAAACATAAATAAATAAAAAGTTATTCTGCAAATAACATTATCATAATATAATAAACGATTTATGTGAAAACCCAAC
This sequence comes from Viscum album, assembly GCA_963277665.1. Taxonomy (NCBI): domain Eukaryota; kingdom Viridiplantae; phylum Streptophyta; class Magnoliopsida; order Santalales; family Viscaceae; genus Viscum; species Viscum album. Next base: position 1,840,572,536 of record OY728161.1, read on the forward strand.
GACTGAAAATTGAATTTAGAAATTCCCTTACGAAAATTCGACAACCTATCTGTGTCCCATACAAATTAAAAAATGATTTGATGAGATAAAAAGGGTATCTCATTATTTTTAGCTAAAATGGATATCTCTAGTGATACATAATAACATATCCCAAAATAGAAAATGTAAATTAAAATATATAACCTAAAATAAGTATTTTACTGAAAGAGGAGTGTGAAAGGTTCCCTTACCATGAATCTAACTTGTCTTGTTAATTCGTTATATTCTCGAAAAATATACGTAGGTTAAATAATACTTAAATTACAACTATTTTAATGTTTACTACTCATTTTATATCACTTATTACCATGTTATAGTAATTAGTTAATTAATTGAATTAATATCATACTATTTGTCGATGTTCAGTACATGAGTCAAAAATGAACTTCTTTAATATAAATTGTCCATGTAGTGAAAATTAAATCATCTCTAGAATATTATTCATGATTTAAATATCAAATATATCCCATATATATTTATTTATAATTGTTCATAACATTTGGAGGTAATCAATGAGAGGCACCATTCATAGAGAGGGTAAATCGTACGTACACATTAACGCTAATTTTATTCCATTATCATATTAAAGGAATGAAAACATAACGATACATCGGTATATTATAATTCCATAATAGTATAATATTTTATATATGTTAAAAATGTTCTTTAATTTTTTCTTTTATATGTTACATGTATGGAATCAAAGAGTCATATCATTTTGAGGGGGTCGTAGTCCGCACTTCCTCAAATGAATTTATTTTATTTACACATTATATAAATCATAAAGGTATGCTGTAAATAAAAATAAAGAAGCATAGAAACAATATAAATATAATTTATATAATATAGGAATACATTTATGTCATAATTTCCATCATGAGAGGTCATAGGGTAAATATGAACAATCATCATTTCGTGAAGTTGTACTCCGTCGTACATGGGAACAATATTTTCATATCCGTTAGACATAGGTTTGTGTAAGTGTAGTTAGAGTAATTCCCATAAAAACATCCTATTATATTAAGGATACTATTTTTTTCTGTAATAAATGAATAATAAGATCATAGGGGGTAAAGAATTAAAATAAATGAAAAGAATTTTAAATAATATGTAACCTCTAAATCGGGTAACATCTTTTGATTTGACCCATAAGGACTTCTTGAATAGAATTCCTCCAAAGGTAAGGATTTTAGAAATAAGGGAGGGATATTAGAAGCTTATTTGAGTATAATTTGGATGATCTAAGGGTCTTGAGAGGTGTGAGTAAATAGGTTGATGTGGTTTCCTTTTATAAGAGGGAGGGGCAGTTTAGGAATGTATTGAAATATTAATTTAATATAAATTTATTTCGATTATAAATTAGTAAAAAATATTTTTTTTATAATATAAGATGAATATAAGTCTAAATAAAATAATCCAACAAGAATTATATAGTTTTTGGATATTTTTAAATAATTATTTTTTAGTTATCACTTTTTTACTATAAACATATTATCAGGCAATGAAAACATTGAGAATCAAAATAGTTACCAAAACACGAGAAAAAGATAAAAAAGGGTAATTAATAATATTTTATCCTCATCATCCCCATTTGTATGAATCCTATATTTTTTCTAATTTTAAAATATTTAATATAATAATATATATTTTAAAATATGAATTATGTCATTTTTTATAGTATTCATATCCTGATTTTTTAGAAATCAATAACAACATTTTTTGTCACTAAAAAATTATTAATTATCATATAACATGTCATAATAATCCATAAAATTTTTGGATGACATCAAAATAATTAAATTGAATTTATTTTAATATTTATAATATCATTTATTTGAATCCTATATTAATAAAACAATAATTGCATCATCATTGCGTCAAATTTAAGTTTATTTATTTAATGTATAAAAATTAAAAATAAAATAACATGATATTGGAAATATTTTTAGATTTCAAAAAAATATTTATAGTCGATTCTATCACTTATATAAACAGATATCAAAATTGATTGAGTAAAACATACATGTTTATGATATATTTCACATTACAATAAATCAAAAATTATAAAATGTCATTTTCACATCCAAGTGGTTCAAAAATTCTAAAAGATCATCCTAAGGACGATCACGGTCATAAATAACTCATGAAGTATGATTAGGACACGTTTTTGGGTAGTTTTATGTTATAATATTATTATTTATTACCATTATTCACCTGATTTTCCCTTTATCCACAGTAAATAATAATAATTACTGAAGATACTATTCATAATGTCCAAAAATAAAGGGTACCTATTTGAATAATTTGGACCCTCCGAATCAAAATATAGAATCCATTTGTAGTTATTTGAAACATATAAATTGTCGTAATTACCTGTTATCAAAACCAGAAAGCCTGTTTTAAAGAAATAAAAACTACCAAAAGATTGATATGTGTTTATGTCCAGTTAAAATGTGAAATTACATATAATGAAAAAATTGGATTAAATATTAAAAATATATTATTTTGATACTTCAAAAAAAATATTACTTAACCATATAAATTAGCTATATGGAAGAACTTATTTTTAATTTAAATTTAGCATATTTTTACTATTCGTCAAAATATTATTGTCATCAGAAAATATCAAAACCTCATCCAATGTAAATATTGATATCCCAATTATAAATAATAACTTTATTTTCTCATACAGAATATATAAAACCAACAAAAACTAGATTTTAAAATGGTTCTCCATCAAAAGGCTTTAAAACTACTTTTTTAGGAAAATATTTCTTTTATCCAAAAAATTGAATTTGTTATTTTATCCCATTAATAAAACATATAAGATGAATTTAGAAATATAAATTGAATATATAAAAAATATAATTTTTCTTTAAATAAATATCAATATTGTGAGATATTATTTTTAAAAATTAATTATTCTCTTTTTAAATAGGTTTTAAAAAATCCAATCATTTATATTAAATTGGTTTTTATTTTAATTTATGATCAATTTGGTACAAATGAATCATTATTTAAACATTTTCAATCAATATTTTCATAATTCAGTTGATAATATTCATTCCTTCCATTGTAATGCCTAGGATATAAATGTTAAATTAAAATAATAATGTCTAGTGTATCATATATTATATTGATCAATGTGTTTCTTTCTTAAATGATGGGATATTACATAATTCCTCATTTTTAGAAATTTCAGCCACAAAAGATTAAAATTAAGCTCGGAAACATCATTCAAAATACCACACCGGAAAATGAGTCAATAAATCCACCACATTAAATTAATGAAAAATAAGTACATAAGTCATCTAAAATAAAACATTATAGAGTTCCATGTAGGAAAAAATGTTTATAGAAGAAATATTATCAATCATAGAGTAATTTAGAGTAATAGAGAAAATGATCATGAAATTTTAACCCCCATAATACTATAAATATGTGGTTTGGAAAAATTCTATTGATAAAAGAAATTGTACACCATTTTTTCTTCAAGATCCTTTTTATATAGTTGAAAAATATTATTACTTCCTAAACTAAGATCATAAGGAAATAGACATACATGAAAATGTGGGATTAATACTTTAATAAAATTTCCCCACAATTAACCTTTTTCCACAAATGATTAGTATTCATGATGAATCAATTTCTATAGAATCTCATAATACACAAAATATGAACTATATATTTTAATTATCTTTAGACATTACCCACATCTAAAACAAAAATGTTTAGTACAAGACCATAAAATCCCCAAAAAATAATAATCTTTTATAAATATAAATACTACTGTTAATCACTAAAACTCAATACCTAATGTTTAACAATGATAATTCAATAAACAATTTTCCTTAAAATTCATCAAAATAATCCAAACAAGGATTGAAACCCAAAAGTCCGAAGGATTTTATCACATTGAATTCCAAGATAAATGTTAAAAATTATCTCCGAATAACATCAGATAGTCTTAATATATTATACTTAAAATAAATTAACCTAATCACAAATTCTCAATGATAGGTTAATCATTTCCATAAATAACCTAAATCACCACATGTCCCTAATAAAAACATTCATTCTTACAAAATAAAAATCAACCATTACTCATCAAATTAAAACCCATAGAATTCATTTTTTTGTTAGTTATATATTGTTCCAAAATGTGTGAAAGTCTTCCAAAATAACATTTATAACATAATCACAAAATCATTTTCTTATAATAAATATATCCATACGATAAAACATATGTTCAAAAAATTAACTTATTCTTGATCTATTGAATTTTTTAAGCTAAATTAATAAGTCATAGTGACCAGGGACTTCACACAGGCCATTGGTAGTTGATTCTCCCTTGTCACCATTCGGTTGTGGGTTCGTTTCTTGCAGCCTTTCCAGACATGATGTGTTATCACTCATATAGTGGGTTGTCACCCATATTGTGGGTAGTACCTTTTTATAATACTCAAAAATAACCCTGAAATATTTAAACCTAAATTTCTGCCTTATACCCTTCATTTTCATCCAAACTCATAATGACCTCAACATCTTATTTCAACAATTCATGTATATATTTACATTTTTTCACATCCATATGATAAAATAAAACTATTACCAGTATAAATAACCACATACATTGTTTATGGTGTCCACCCGGTTAAATCAAAATCGTGATCATGTAAATAGAAGTTCCATGCATTGCAAAAATGATATAAGGATCGTACAAAAGCATATAATTCCTTTTTCCAAATACACCTTTTACATCCTCAGTCATATGGGTGTTATCAAAAAAATATTTTTAGAAACTTGTCATGTATGACATATAATTTCAAAACATCTGATAAAATATAATTTTTATAAATTAATCTAACCAAGTATGATTTGAAAATTTCAATCAATGGTCCCTTTAAAATAACATATATTTGTGCGTAATGAAAATATTTTAATAGAAATTATAAATAGGTTGTGAAACGGTATCTTTCTTCATCATCTTTTCAAAATCAAAATATGCTTCAAAATCATGTGATAAGGTAATATATTAGAAATTTCCTTGATAATATTTATCTTTATTAAAAAAATAAGAATTTTGAGAAAACTGGATATGATTAAATACAATCCATGATCCACGTTGGTATTGAGGTATTTTGGAGGTGTTTGATATATCAAACAACTGCTTGAAACTAAGTTGTATGTTATAAAATGTTTCAGAATCATACAGACATGACGTTGAAATAATTATTGAAAGAAATTAATTAGGAAGAGAAAGTAATTTCATTTGATATCCCCCACCTTCCATTTAAACTAATGTTCCTTGATCTTTATAATTTATAATGAATGGATTCAACTATATGAAAAAAAAATAAATACTCACATTGTGTTTAAAGAAAACTATTAATCCCTAATTTTTTATTACCATTCCTCTGATATCAACTATATGACCCCATCCCTAAAAATTACCTAATCTTGAGATAAGTCATTAATTTTACTTAAATTCACATCACGGATATTTTAAGGTTTTGATTTTTAGTGAATTGGGCTATAACTCATACATAGACACCTAAATATTACATGCATACACTTTTAATCAGTATCCATTTTTTCATAAAACAGAAAATCATTAAAAAAACATGATATCGTTTCATGTTTTAGAATAATAACCTTTCCTTGATCCCATACATGACATTATTCTTATTTAGGTCGTGTAAATGTTTTTGAAAACATTAGATTAGAATAAAAAGCTATGTAAGGGTTATAATACAAGGAAAGAAAACATTAGTGTATGAAAACATATGAATCAATGAAATTATACTTTTTCACTCATAATGAAAAAGTTCTATAATATAGCTCATGAAATTAATATATTAATCAATATATCATAGAAATCATAAATAATTATGGTAACTTGTGGCCTCTATAAAATAATTACGTTGTAGCTTTCACAACCACATTTGGTGTAACCATCATGGTTACATTTGTTATACCCATCGCAGTGTATTCCCTAAATCAATTAGGAGAAACATTAACGTTTAACTCTATCTCGTTACCCAATGCATTAGAGAGATATTTCAGCCTTACTACCCTTAGTTAACAACAGAACCACCTATATATCTAAATAATGTTCAAGATGCATAACATAATAATAACAACACATAAATCATTAATAAATGAAAGATAAAATTTTCCCATTTGGATCACAATATACCATTTCAATATATTAAAATAATCAATTAATTATAAAAACCATTTTCAATTCCAAAATAGGTAAAAAGAGAATATGTTATTTATTTTTCTTTTAAAAACATTATGCCTTGTTAAGGAATTCAAATATCAAATAATGCTTGCAGTGGCAGAAAGGTCATTGTCACCACGTATGTAAAAAAGATACATTACCTTTTTCATTTACTAAAATTTCTCATAAAACAAGTATTCCTTTTGATAAATTTTAAATGAAATTAAAATTCAAGGGGATTTAGTATACACGGTATAAAATAAAGATGTGTATAAAAAAATATCCCTCAATGAAATTAGATTGAGACGAAGTCCCTTATAATTATCATTTAGTAAATAAAATAAATAGATTGTGTTTATTCACTATATATAATCATAAAAAAAGTAAAAAATACAATAGATGATATCAAGATATATTTTTCACATAGTCATAGCACGACTAAATCAATAATTTGAAGATTAACCGAAAGAATGGAAATTGGGTTAAGAAGTTCCTTTACATGGCTCGTATAAATGCCATATGAATTTATCAATGGGGTTATTATTTATTGAAATAGTATATCCATGCAAAGGGGAGAGGAAATTACCACATAAATAAATATACCGTGATTTAACACATACTCTTTTCATAATATAATCAACAAAGTATGTGTAAAGCCCAATGAGTTGAAATTGTGTTCAGAAATTCTCTTACGAAAATTCGGTAGCTTAATGGGATCACATAAAAATTCAGAAATTTACCTAAATGGAGAAAAAAGGGTATCTAATCATTTTGACATAAAATTTTAAATAATTCGGATATATAATAACATGTCCCAATATAATGAATTGTAAATTAAAAAAAATAATATAAAATATGCATTTGACTAATAGAGCAGGGTGAAAGGTTCCCTTACCTTGAATTTAACTTAACTCATTCATTCATTATATTTCTGAATAATAAAATTTGGAAAATTAATACATTCCATAGAGCCTTTTTAATTCTTTTTATTCATTTTATATTACATATTATAATGTAATGGTAATTATTTGATTATTTGATTTCGTATCAGACATTTTGTCAATGTTCATTACTTGAATAGAAAATGAACTTGTTTAATATAAATTGTCCATGTGGTAAAAATTAAATTATCTCTATATTATTATACATGATTTAAATATAATGTATATTATGTATATATATATTTATAATAGTCCATAACATTTAGAGATAAGAAATGAAATACACCGTTCAGGGAGACGGTATGTTGTATGTATGCATGAACACTACTTTAATGTCATTGTAATATGAAAGTAATGAAGACATCATGATACATTGGTATATTATAATTATAGTATAATATAATATTTTAAATATGTTACATAATAACATTAACTTTATCCTTAATATGTTCCATGTATGTTAGAAATGGGTCATATCACTTTTTGGGGGCGGTAGTCTCCAATTCCTCAAATTAAATTATCATATTAACAAATTATTGAAAGAATAAAGGAATGTTGTAAATAAAAATAAATTAACATAGAGACAATATATATATAATATATATCATATATGAATACAGATCCATCATAATGGCCACAATGAGATGTTGTTTGGGAAAATTTAAAAATCATCATTTCACGAGGTTGTAGTTCTCCATTCACAAAAAAATATATTTGTATCCATTTGAAGGAGAGGTGTGTATGTTTTGTTCAGATACATCTCATAAAAACATTATATTTTATTTAAAATACTGGTGTTGTTATGTAATCAATTAATAATTAGATCATAGGGAGTGGATATGGAAAATAAATGAAAGTAACTTGAGAGAAGATGTTATCTCTAAATCGAGTAATGTCTTTTGATTTGAGCAAAAATGCTTTCATGAATTGCCTTTTTTCCAAGGTAATTCATCTAAAAAAGGGATATTTTTTTTGGATATTATTTGAGAAGATTTTGGAATAGTAAAGGGTAATTATATGTGCGAGTAGATGTGTAGAGGTGGAGGCCTTTTATAAAAGGAATGAGGGACATTTTAGGAAAGTCATCAAATATCAATTTATTATAAATTTTATTTTGATTAAAAATGAGTCCAAATTCATTTAGGTATATGAAAAGAGTAATATAAGCCTATAATATTCATAAAATACGATTTATATAGGGTTTATATATTTTCTTAATCATTTCACTTATTATTTACCCCGTTTTAACTCTTACGGTTTTATCAGGCATCTAGAAAATTGAGAATGAAAATAGTTACCAAATCATGTAAAATGTTATAATAAAGAGTAATTAATAATATATTATAATTATAATAACCATTTTGAATATTCATATTTTTTTTGGAATTTTATAATATTTAATAAAATGTTTTATATTTTAAAATATGAATTATGTCACTTTTGACACTATTCATGTCATGCATTTTTTAAAAACAATAACAACATGTTTCATTTCATAAAACCTCATTATTTAAAATATAACATGTCATTTTAATCCTTAAAATTAATTTATGGCATCAAAATAATTAAATTAAAATTCTTGTAATATTTATAATATCATTTATTTGAATCTGTTATTAATAAAAAATCCTTGAAGAATCGTTTTGTCGTAATTAAATTAATTTAGTTCATATATAAAAATTATAAATAAAATATTATGAATTAGTAAATCTTTATATCTTTATAATTATAATTTCTATAAAAATATATCACGTATTTAATCTAATATTAATTTTTTTTAAATGATACATGTTTATGATATATTTCTCTACATTAACCTAAAAATTATAAAATGTCATTTTCTCTCCCAAGTGGCTCCCAAATGACAAAGGTTATGAACTTAGATTCTCATGGAAAGACATAACTCATCCAATAATATTATGACACATTTTAAGATAATTTTATATTATTAATATATTATGTTTTACCCTTATTTACCCGATTTACTCTTTATCTACAGTAACTAAAAATAATTACTGAAGTTACAATTCATAATGCCCCAAAATAAAAGGTAACTATTTACAAAATTTTATCATTTTTATTCCAATTATGTAATCTATTTTTCGAAATTCAAAACATAGAAATTTTAGTAACTTATTTAATATTAATTTCTATTGTCAAAAACTGAATGCGTGTTTTTATGATGTAAAAACTCACAAACGGTGGACATGTGTTTATTTCAAATTAAATTGTGAAATTACCTATAATGACCAAAACCGGATAAAATGATAAAAAAAATTCTATTTATAATTCAAATAAATTAAAATGAATTATTTACCCATTTATATTATCTCGATGGGAAAAGTTGTTTTCAATTAAAATTTAGCATATTTTTACTATTCATAAAAACACGATAATCATCAAAAAAATATCAGAAATTAATCCAAAGTAAATTATAGCATCCCTCTTTTATATAAAAAATTTATATAGGAAATTATAATGTAAAGAATTGACAAAACATACTATATTGAAAATGGGTTCTCCATTAAAAGGAGGTAAAACTACATTTTTAGAAAAATACATCTTTTATCCGAAAAATGTAATTTGTTCTTATATACTATATAGAATACATATAATAAGAATTTTAAACAATACATTTAATATATGTAAATTATATATTTCCTTCAATAAATATCTATAATGAGTTATATGATTGTATAAAAACAAATATTCTCTTTTTAAAATGGTTTTCATAAAAACATATCCTTTATATTCATTTTGTTTTTATTTTGAATATATATTAAATTTGGTAACCAATTAATCATTATTTAAGGATGTTTAAACTATATTTTTATAATTCAATTGATACTACTCATTCCCTCCTTTCCAATGGCTAGGTTTTGTCATTAAAATTTAAATAATAATATTTAGTTGTTCAATAAAGATCACTATAGAGTTTCATGAATGCTATTGATCATAGTGATTCATTCATAAAAATCAGGATATTACATCATTCCCCCATTATGGAAATTATTTCCTCACAATTTAAAAATTGGGCTCGGAAACATCATTGATAAATCCCACATCAGAAAAAGAGTAAATAAAACTACCACTTTAAAAGAAAGAAAAAGAAGTAAAAATGTCCCCCAAAGATAACACATATTAGGGTCTCAGGTAGAAAAAAATGGATATGGAAGAAAGACAAAATCTTATTGAGTAATATATAGGGATATAGAACATGATCAAAAAAAATTATCCACCAAAATACATTAAATTTTGGGTATACTAAAAGATTGTTGATGAAAGAAAGATTATAACATTTTTTGCTTCAGGATCCTTTTTATAGAGTTGAAAATTTCTATTCCTCCCTCGACTAAGATCATATGTAAATAAATTTACTAGAAACCTAGTGTTTAATACATTAATCAAATTCCCCCAAAAGTCATATTCTTCTCTAAATGATGAGTATTCTAGATTAATAATGTTTTAGATAATCTCATAATAAACAAAAAATAAATTATATATTTCATTTGGCTTTAGACATTAACCAAAACCAAAACCAAAATGGTTAGTACAAGATCATATAATCCCCCAAAAAGTATAATCAATTAATAATATAAATACTACTAATAATCAACAAAAATAGATTCCCAATGTTCAACAATGACAATTTAATACACAATTGTCCTTCAAATTCTTCACAATAATCAAAATAATTATTGACAATAAAAATTTAGATGTATTTGAAAACAAACTCATCCATTATAAATCTTAGAATTAATCTCCAAATAACATCAGAAACTCTTTAATATTATAATTAAATTTAATTGACCTACTCACATATTATCCATGAATGTTCAATCATTTCCATAAATAAAATAAATAACCATAGGTCCGCAATAGAAAAATAAGTTCCTACAAAATAAAATTCAACCATTACTCCACAAATGAAAACACATAGTATTCTATTTATTTTAGACATATAGAGTTCCCAAATGAGGAAACATCTTCCAAAATAACATTATTAACTTAATCAATAAATCATTTATCTATAATAAGGATACCCACTTGATAAAACACAAGTTCCCAAAATCATCTTATTCTTGATCCATATAATCATTTAACTAAATAGAATAAGTTATACTAACCAGGGACTTCGCATAGTCCATTGGTATGTGATGTGTCCTTTTATCCAGTTAGTTGTGGGTTTGATTCCTACTGCCTTTCCGGATATCAGGGGTTGTTACGCATCATACAAGTTTCCCTTTTCATAAAACTCAATAATATACTAACACGTTTTAACAAAAATGGTTTTCCCATACCTATCATTTTCATCCCAACTCATAAGGACCTCTAAATCTTAAATAATTATTTCTAACTTAATGAAAGGAAATTGAGATGAATTACCTTAAAAATTATTGTACAACTTGTGTCAAATGGGTGTTCATAGAAAATTCGATTCATAAAATAATAATCTATGACATATAATTTCAAAAGATATTGTAAAACATTATTTTTATAAAATAGTCTGACTGAGTATGAGTTGAAAATTTCAATCATTAGTCACTTTAAAATACCATATGTAAGTGATGGAAGACATTATTTTATGCCCAAATTTATATCTATCGTGTAGGTGTCTATTTCGTCAGCACCTCTATCAAAATTGTAATATGATTCAAAATAATGTGATAAGGTAAAATATTTGAAAATGCCTTCATGATATTTAACATTTTTTAAAATATGAGGATATTATGAAAATATGATTTAATTAAATACGACCCAGTATCCACAATGGTATTGAGGTAGAGTGGAGGTGTTTTTTATCTCAAACAATTGATTTCAAGTTAAATGTCCATTAGAAAATGTTTCTGAATCATCTGGACATGACTTTACAACAATTATTGCAAATAAGTAATCAGGAAGAGAAATAAATTTCGTTTGATGTCCTCCTCCTTCATTTTGAAACTGACTTTATCTTGATCTAAAAAAGGTATAAAGAAAGTATTTAACTGAAATAATAGACAAAAAGACTTATAATGTTTTAATTAAAACTCTTGATCTCTCTAATTGTCTAAACAATTCCTCTGATAGCAACTATAAGGGCCCAACCTTAATCATTACCCAATCATGAGGGAATTCATTAATTTAAATTAACATCACATTGTGGTTTGTTTTAGGTATAGAGTTTTAGAGAATTAAGCCATAACCCATACATAACAACTTAAATACAAAAAGTACACACTTTTAATCACTGTATATTTTTTATAAAAAACTCTATTAAAAGAAACATGGTATCCTTTTATGTTTTAACATAATAACTTTTCCTAGATCACATCCTTGACATTTTCCTTCTATAAGTCATGTGAAAAAAATTCAAAATGTGGGATGGCCATTAAAACCTCAGTAAGGGTTTTAAAATATGGATACATTACATTAGTCCATAAATACATAAAATTAAAAAAGATCATACTTCTCACTCATAAAACATAAGATTTTTAGTATAACTCATGAAATCATAAGATTTATGAATTAAAAATAGAAATCAAAAATCATAAATGTAATTTTTTTTATCCATAACATACTTACATTTTACATTTCATAGCCACATTGGTAGTAGCATTCATGGTTGAATTTGGAATACCTATGACTATATATTCACAAAATTCATAAGGAGATGCATTGGATTTTACCTCCATCTCATTATCAAATTCATTAGAGAGATATCTAGGACCCACCCACTCTTGGTTTATCACAGAATCACCCATATATTTTAACAAATCCCAAAAACAATAACATAATAATCACACAAAAAACAATACAAAAGGAAAGATAATATTTCCACACTGAAATAAAAATATATCATTTGAAGATATTGAAATAATCAATGATTTCTAAAAACCATTTTAATACTAAAATACGTAAAAAGATTATATTTTAGTTATTTTCCTTTTATAAACATTATGATTTTTATGTAAGCAAAATATCAAATTATGCTTGCAGTGGTGGAATGGTCTTTCTCGCCATGTTTGATAAAAGGAAACATTAACTTTTTCATTTAGTAAAACTCTACATAAAACAAATATTCCTTTTGAAAACCATTGAAATAAATTAAAATTAAAAGGGTTTGTGTATACACCGTATAAAAAAATTATTTTATAAACCAAAATGTAAATCAATGAAAGGAGATTGAGATGAAGTCATTTAAAAAAATCAGGTTGTTAATAAAATTGATTGATTTTGTGTATTCAGTATAAATAATCATAAATAATGTGTAAATACACGATATGATATCAATAGATATTTCTCACATAATCATAGCATGACATCATCAAGAAGTATAAGATTAATCCTAATAATGGATATTGGGTTAAGAAGTTCCCATATAGACTTTGATTAAATGAAAAAATAATTTATCAATTGATTCCAAATATTGAATCCATTTTCCCAAATTCATAACTATAAAATTGTAGGAATTAATGTAAAATTAATTCTTGTTGTCAAAAAAAGATAACATGTTTTTAAGAACTAAACTATGAAATGATTGACATGTGTTTATCCACGTTAAAAATGTGGAATTACTTCAAATTACCAACATTTTATTAAATGATTAAAATATATTTTTTTTATACTTTAAACCCATTATATTATATTATTAATCCATATAAATTATCTTGAGGGAAAAAAATATTTTTAATTAAAATTAAGCATATTTTTACTATTAAAAAAAGGATAGTCATCAAAAAAATTTCATACAATCATCCAAAGTAAATTTTTCTGTCTATATATTAAATAAGAAGATTATTCTCTCAAATAGAACATATAATATTAACAAAAAATATATTTATGAAAGGTTCTTTATCAAAAGGTGGAAAAACTACATTTTTAGAGAAATACTTCTTTTATCCGAAAAAGTGAATATTTTGTCATATCCTATCGAGAAAACATATAAGAGGAAATTAAAACATTACGTTTAATGTATATAACATATATTTTTCAGTAATTAAATATCCATAAATTGTGATATGATATTATAAAAAAATTAATTCTTTTTTTAAATTGGTTTTCATACAAACCCATCCTTTGTATTCAATTGGTTTTTATTTGAGTTTGTAATAAATTTAATATCCAATAAATCCTTATTTAAATAGGTGTAAATATTATTTTCATAATTCTGTTGATACAATTTATTCCCTTCCATTCCAAGTTCTAGGTTATACCAGTAACATTTAAATAATAATATTTATTTGTTCATTTAAGATTGATGTTGCATATCATGTATCCAATTGATCATATTGTTTCTTTCGTAAAACCCCAGATATTATATCATCACCCCTTTGGGAAATTACTTGCTCGCAGTTTTAATATTGAGCTCAGAATCATCATTAGAAATCCCACATAAAAAAATAGTGAATTAAAAAACCATATTAATAGAAAGAAAAATATATACCAAACTCACCCGAGATAACACATACAAGTGTTCAATGTTGGAAAAGATAAATATATATGAATAACTAACTCTCATAGAATAATAGAGAGTGATAGTGAACGTGATAATGGATTGTTAACCACCACAATACCATATATTTGTTTTTGGGTAAAATCCTATAATCGAATAAAGCGTATACCATTTTTTCATCAATATCCTTTTTATAGGGTTAATGAATTTTGTTACTACCTAGACTAATTTGAAAAAAAAAATAATTACATAAAAATTATTGTTTCATACATTAATCAATTCCCAAAAATTCATCATTTCACCAAATGATGAGTATTCAAGATGATTCATGTTTTAGGGAATCTCATAATCGATAAAAGATGAACTATATATTTCCCTTATCTATAGTCATTAACCAAAAAAACCAAAATGGTTGTTACATGATTAGATAACCCCTCAAAAAAAATAACACAATATAAATATAAATACTTCTCTTAATCACCAAAATTTAATACACAATGTTCATAAAAGACCATTCAATAAACATGTTTCCTTATGATTCTTCAAAATAATCCATACAAGGATTCAATCCCAATATTCAGATTGATTTCATCACATAATCATCCACAATTAATCATAAAATTTATCTCCGAATAACATTGACTACTCTTTAAATAATATATTTACAAGTAATTAACCTAATAAGATATTCACCTTTAATGTTTAGTCTTTTCATTAAATATTTAAAATCACCATATGTCCATAACATAAACATAGCTTATTCCAATATAAAATTCAACCATTAATCCTCAAATTAAAACCCATTGTATTCTATTTTCCGTAAGCATATAGTGTTCCCAAATTTGAGAATGATTCCAAAATAACATTTATAACATAATAACCAAATAATTTTCCTATACTAAGGATATATATTTGATAAAAAATATGTTCCAAAAATCAATTTATTGTTGATTTGTAGATTTATTTTACTAAAAATAATAAGTCGTACTAACCAGTGACCTTATAGAGAGTTGATGTTCCCTTGTCGCAATTATATTGTGGGTTTGATTCCTGTGACCTTTCTAAATGCAATGGGGTTTCACCCATCTTTTGGGTTGTCCCTATTTATAAAACACAAAAATACCCTTAACATGTTTTAACCTAAAATGTTTCCTTATGCCTCTTATTTTCATCCCAACTCAAAATGACCTCAACATCATAATTCAAGAAGTATTTAATATATTGAAAACTTTTATCATCTAAATGTGATAAAATAAATATATTCCCAATAAAAATAGCATAATACCATGATCATGATGTCAATAAGTCTACATCATCATCTTTCTCTTGTAAATATAAGGTCCATGCATTTCTAAAATTATTAAAAGATCATTCAAAATCATTTTCTTCCCTTATGAAAATAAACCTTCTACAATATTGTTCATATGGGTTTTCACAGAAAATAGTTATAGAAAATATTCATGTATGAAATATAATTTCAAAACATCTGATAAAAAATGATTTTATAAAACAGTCAGTTTGTGTTTCAGTTGAAACATTCAATCAATGGTACCTTTAAAATACATTAAGTATGTGTTGAAGGACTATATTTAAAAATATAATATAAATAGGTTGTGTAATGTATCCTTTTTCAGAAACATTTTCAAAATCATAATATGCGTCAAAATCATGTAATATGGTAAAATACTTGATAATGCCTTGATAATATTTACCTTTCTTGAAAATATAAGAATATTTAGAAAATAAGATTTGATTAATTAAAACCCATGATCCCTGATGTTATTGATTGATTGTGGAGTTGTTTGATATATCACACCATATATTTCAATTTATTAGTATATTAGAAAAAGATTTCGAATCACATGGAAAAAAATCCAAAAAAATTATTTCAAGAAATCACCATGAAGATATAGAAATTTCATAAGAGTTCCTACTAATTCCATTTGAAACTAACTTTTCTTGGTCATAAAATGTTGTAAATCAAGGATTTATCTTAAAGAATATACATAGAGACTAACCATGTGTTTAACAAAAACTCATAATCCCTAATTTTTTCTAAACCATTCCTCCAATACCAACTATAAGGGCCATCCTTAATGGTTACCTAATATTGATATAAGTCATTAATTTTACTTTAATTCATGTCAAGGATCTTTTTAGGTTTAGTGTTTTATATAATTAGGTCATAACTCATACATAGAATCTTAAATATTACAAGTATTCAATTTTACTCACTGTCTATTATTTTATCATAAAAAAACTCTTTAAAAATGGTAAAATATCATGTTTTAATAGAATCACAATTATTACATCCCATAAATGACTTTATTAAACTTTTTGTCTTGTGAAAAACATTTCAAAACAGGGTACGTGCATAAAAATACAAGCAAGAGTTATAAAATAAGCAAAGAAAACATTAGTCCATGAATACAAATAAATCAATGTAATCATAATTTTCACTCATAAAACATTATCTATTTAATATAATTCATCAAATCATAATATTTATGAATAAATCATAGAAATCATAAATCATAATGTATACTTAGATCATCCATAACATACATAAATTTTAGCTTTCACAGCTACATGGGGAGTAATATTCATTGTTACATTTGGAATACCCATCACAATATATCCCGAAATCTATTAAGAGAAACAATAAAAGTTACCTCTGTCTCATAACCCAATGAATTGGAGAGAAATAACAGGCTCACCTGCCCTCAGTTTATCATGGAACCACCCGTATACATAAAAAATTCCCTAAAACCACAACAAAATCAAAACACAGAAAACATTAATAATGGAAGGATAAAAGTTCCACATTGCAATCAAAATACATAATATCAATATTTTTAAATAATATTTTTTTTCTAAAAACAATTTCCAATAAGAAAAATATGTAAAAATATTATATGGTATTTATTTTCTTTTTTAAAACATTTCATCATGTTATTGAATGCAAATATCAAATAATTCTTAGTGGAATAAATGTCATTGTCATCATGTACATTAAATAGAAACATTACCTTTTCATTTAGTAAAATGCTACATAAAACAATGCTTCATTTTAAAAACCATTGAATGAAATTAATATTCAACCGGGTTAGCTATGCGTCGTTTAAATGAAATTCGTCTATAATCTGAAATATGTCTCAAAGGGTAGGCTTCTACATTCTCACCCTTCTCTAACCCCCGCTATTTTCTCTCCATTGCCACAGTGTTCGATGTCTTTGAAGGTGCCCAACATTTACAAAGGATTCACTAACCTTCCGCTTTCTATTGGCGAGTTCAAGGAAGCTTCTTTGCTTATCAATCGAACCTTGATCAGTCGTTTTTTTTTTCAAAGGAGGTCTTTGGTCGACACCTTCAATAGGGTTGTTTTTGGATTTTGGGATTTACAGGAAAGGGCTGCAGTGGGGTTACTGGATAATAAGAATATAATGATCCGCTTCACATCAGAGGAAGATTTGATTCAAGCTTGGCCAGTGGAGCCCCTCAACTGCAATGGTTCACCTTTTTATCTGCATAGATGGTATTAAAATATCTATATGAAGCATGACACTCCCTCAGTTTCCCTCTTGGTGAGGTTTCCAAATCATACTCTCCCTTTAAAAAACCCTCAATAATTAGGATGATGGTGAACATGGTCGATATATATTTGTGTTATGTTAATAGAACCAAAGACGTTTGTCACTCGGGGAATTCGCGCATGTTTGTGGAAGTTAATGTTTCAATAGAGTCGTCTCATTTTTTCTAGATCACAGTTGGAGAGTAATATTGCTGCAAGCATCAGGTGATTTATGAATCATGGGATGATTTCTATCTAGATTTCAAGAGGTTGGGCCATGAGTTGGAAAACTGTAGACGTGGGTCTAGAAAGGTTAGAAAGCTCATGGATGTTGGTACTGGTAACAATTATGTGCCTCATCCAACAGAAGGACCTGCTGGGAAGGGGAAAGATAGTGTGAAGACTAAGTTAAATAAATCTTTCACTATAGAGAAACCTCATAGTGAATCTCAGGATATTCCACTGGTCGAGGAAATTTTCCACCGGTTGAAGAAGGATCTTGGCATGGCTGTAGAGTTACCCATGGAGAAAATGCAGCCGGAAAGAGTTGTCAAACCTTTGGTAACTGAGCGTACCTTGGGAGGCATTGGGCCTGTGGATGGAGGCTATAAAAATGGTGCATCTTATGCTGATGTGGTTAGTGTATGGAGTGGTACCAAAGAAAAATCGGAAGAAGATTGGAAACCAAGGGATACCTATATAGGCTGCCCTACATTGAGAAATGGTTCAGCTTGTGAGGCTATGCTAAGGGTAAGTCACAGGTGAGAGGTTGACACTATTGCACTCGGAAACCATTTTTTAAAACTGTTTAATGAGGTGATAGAGGTTGGCTCAGCTAGTGTAGCCATGAATGGGATAAAGGATCCTTGAAACGTTCCCAATGATGACTGCTTTTCTATAGGTGACTCATAGGTGGAGGTACCCGATTACCACCTCTATAGTCTAAGGAGGATCCATATCAAGAGGGGAATCCGGAAAGAGAGGAAGGACTATTCTCACCTACCACTACCAATGGACACCCGATCTGTGAAGAAGATGAAGGAAAAGAAATTAGTCAATGATTATCAATCAATCTCCAAAGCTTCATGTAAAAAATAGGAGTCGGAGTCTGATCCTATACCTGCACCATTTATGGAACTGCTCATGAGTTCGAAAGAGCTAATTGATGAAACTGTTATGACAATTAATGCTCCTGATGACGAAGCTGAACGAATGATGGAAAGGACCAAGAGGGGGTGATTCTCAATGAGGAGCAGGGCACATGGATTTATAAGCAGTATCTCCTATTAATAAGGGGTTAAATAAAAGAAAACTCAACATCAAGGAGTACATTCAATCATGGGACATGCCGGCGTCGAGTTTTGAAGATCTTCTGATGGCGGAGCCTGACACTCCGGTATGATCTCTTTCATGGAAACTTTTTAGGGATATTGAAAAGCTTAATTTTCATTTTAATGGCTTGGTTATCTCCTTTTGAGTTCACTAGTGAGATGATAGGATGGTGGATGGGAGGGAGATTAGGGAGGCGACACGATATGGTGGCGTATAGGGTTTTGGTTCGGAAATGGAGCTCCCCCATTTTCCTGGTTCTAGGCGACTCGATCTACAACAGATCGGTGAGAAGCATGTGGGGATGGGTGTTTCTGCCTTAGATTCCAGGGGACTCGATCTGCAATAGATCGGTGAGAAGTATGCAGTGCCGGGATTTTCTGCCTTCGATTCGATTTCAGATTGGAGACAGTCGGAGCATCCACCTGGTATGCGCGTGTCACCGGTCAGTGTGTTACCCCCCCCATTCTGGTGAGGTGAGCTCCTGGAGATCTATGGATGGTGGGTTGAAGGCGGCTGGGATGATGAATGACAAAATAGTGGCAGTGGTTGCACGATCTCATGTGGCTGCTGGAGATGTCTCTCACGCGGCTGAGGATGCTACAAAGGTTGATCGTGCTGCAACGATTCTGCCCTGCAAGCCCTCTGATCAGCAGGATTAGATTCCCCCTGGATCAATGGAAGAGGGTGATTTGAAGAATCTCTCTGCTACTATCATTTTTGTGCAGGATTCAATGAGGATGCCCACTGTGCATGATCAATGCTCCTTTGTAGATTTAATGAAGGACTCTGCACCAAATCAGGAAAGGAATGATCATTCTCGGAAGATTCTTCGAACGGTCTCTTTGGTGCAGGTTGAGGCCAACCCTGGTGTGATTGCTGAAAGATTTGATTTTGGATAGAACTCATTGATTTCTCGTATTTTCCTTCCTAAAGGTGCACTTCCCTGGAAAATTGATGATTTATTCCATAGAATTTAGATGTTGTGGGGCTTTTATAACTGGAAATGTGTCTCCCTTGGGTGGTGATTCTTTCACTGCTTATTTCCATCAGCTGATGTGATGCTTAATGCATGGAGATTTGGTTCCATGTTCCTATATTCGGGGTGGATTCATCTGTATGAATGGTCACTTTACTTTAATGTCTCCAATGCTAGAAATGTCTTTTCTCAGGTATAGGTGCATCTCCATGGGATTAATTGCATCATTTGGAATCCAGATATCTTGCATGATATTGGAACATCTATTGGAACACCCATCCATCTAGATAAGAAAATGACCCATGTTAGGTATGGGAACTTCGCTTGAATGATGGTGGAAGATGATCTTAGATCCACTCTCCTTGACACGGAAACACTTTCTATTCACTATGATCAAATTTTGATTGATGTTGAATATGAATGAAAACCAGTCTTTTGCACTAAATGCATAGTTGTGGGACACTCTTTGGAGTTGTGTTACAAAAACAAAACCTGTAAGGAGTGTCGAATGCGAGGAAACTCCTCCAATATTTTTCGACAAAAGGTTAATCTAAAGGATCCATCCCCGCCAGAGCATGTCACCAGAGAATGTGACCCTCCTTTGAAGTCATTCGATGTACTGACTCTCAGGAATGGAAAAGAGTTTATAATTGATGATACTCTGCCTAGATCATATAGTGTCCCTACTACTTTAGAGTTTGTCACTTCTGAGATTCCAAGTCCCACTCCTACTTTGACGGAGAATGTTTTTACACAGCAGCATGTCCAAAAGTAGACTTCTTCCCCTGTTAGATGAACGAGACCTTCTGATGAAAGGAAGGAAACCGATGAGGACTTAACTCCCGGAAATGGGGAGCTATCCCCCCTCCAAGTTGGGGGACATCCATGTTGAGGTGAAGGGAAGTGAAATGGATATCACTAAAGCATCATACAATGAGATTGTTTGAGGAGAAAAGAAGGTATTCTCTGATAGTGAGGGTGTCATGACTGCCCTAGTAATTAGGAAGCCAAGGAAAGACTATTTTGTTGTTCTGAAGACGGTAGCCACTAGGTCATCTTCTAAGAAGGCTAAAGAGAAGTTATCTACTGAGCAAATGGAGAGAAGGAAGGTTTCTACCAAGCTGCTCAATCAATATGAGACTCAATTAGAGTGGGAATCACCTGATGCTGACGACATGACTAGATATGGTTGTGGTGATTATGACTATTATGACATGTAATATCGCTCTAGCTTATTCTATCTTGTCTCTACACTCTTTATTTTATTAAAAAACTTGGTGGTCCAAGCGTTCTTGGATCTGACTTCTTTGGTATCTCCTTTTGAGTGTGATATTTGGATTCTCACTTTTTCCATAAAAGTGTTGTGTAATAAAAAAATTTATTTTTGAGTATGTGAGTTAAGAAGTTCCCTTACAATGTTCATATAAATGACATAAGAATTTATCAATGGGATTATTATGTGTTTAAAAATTATATCAAAACATTGGGAAGCATAAAATTGAACCAAAATAAATAAATATTGATTCCACACATAATAATGGAATATTATAATCAATGAAGTATGTGTAAAACCCAATGAGTGGAAATTGGGTATAGAAATTCCCTTAAGAAAATCTGGCAGCCTTATGGCATCACATAAACAAATTTAAATTGAGTTGATGAGACAATAATGATATCACATCATTTGGTCATAAAATGGAAAACAATAAGAATATATAAAAACATATATCAATATATTAAAATGGATTATAAAGTCATAACATAAAAGAAGTCTTAGACTAAATTTAGAGTGTCAAAGGTTCCCTTAACCTGAATCAGAATTGTCTCATTTAATATTTATGTTCCTGAATAATAAAATTAAGTTAATTTCTACTTTCTTGATAAACTTTTTATTGTTTATTATATAATTTTATATCACATATTACCATGTTACAGTTATTAGATAATTATTTGTGTTCGAAACGGACATTTTATCGATATTAGGTGCATGAGTCAAAAATGAACATTTTTTATGTAAATAGTCCATATGGTCAAAATTCCATCATCTATAAAATATTATTCATGATGTAAATATAATATATATCCATTATTAATATATATTTATAATTTTCCATAAGATTTTGTGATATGAAATGAAATGCACGGTTTAGGGAGACAGTAGGCCATACGTGCACATGAACACAACTTTCATTTCATTGTCATATTATAGGAATGATTAATTAATGTTACATAGGTATATTATAATTCCAGTACAATAACATATTTGATAAATGTTACATATTTTCAATAAATCTATCCTTTATGCATTCTATGTATGGAATAAATGAGAAATTTCATATTGAGAGGCGGTAGTCTGCACTTCCAAAATGAAATTATTATTTTCGTAAATTATGGAATGGATAAAGGTGTGATTTAGAATATAATGAATAAAATATATAATATATATATAATATATTTCAAATATGAATAAATTTCCATCATAATGGTCACCGTGAGAGTTGGTAAGGGAAAATTGACCAATAATCATTTTGTAATAATGTAGTTCGACATACAGAGAAACAATATGGTCATATCAATTAGATAGAGGTGTCTGTAAGTTTAGTTATAATCCTTTTAATTACTACATACTAGTTTATTAAGTATACTGGTGGTGTTATGTTATCAACAAATAATAAGATCACAGGGATTTGATAACGAAAATAAAGGAAAGGAACATAATAGAATATGTTACTTCTAAATTGTGTAACTTCATTTGATTTGAGGTGAAATGACTTATTAAATGGAATTATTCCCAAGGTAAGGATTATAATAGTAATTTAGGGATGTTGGGAAATTAATTTATCATAATTTGGATGATCCAGGATGATGTAGAGGTGTGTGTAAATGGGTAGAGGTTGTGGACTACTTCAAGAGGGAGGAAGGGAACTTTAAGAATGTCTTGAAATAATAATTTATTATAAATAATATTTAGATTAAAAATGAGTCCAAATTTATTTAGTTCTAAGATAAGATCAATATAAGTCGAAATAAAATCATCCATTGAGAATTATATAGGATTTGGATATTTCTTAGTTCTTATCTTTTTTATTTAACCATATTTTACTCGAACCATTTTATTAAGAATTTAACACTTTGAGAATCAAAAGAGATAGAGAAACATTAGAAAAATCAAAAAAAAAGAGTCATTAAAAAACTTTAAGACTTATCATAACCATTTTTACAAGTCATGGTTTTTTTTGGAATTATATAATATTTAATTAATAATTTATATTAAAAAATATGAATTATGTCTACTTTGACACTATTCATTTCATGACATTTTAAACATCAATAAAAACAATATTATTTCTAAAAAAATCCTTAATTCATAGACAACATGTCATAATAATCCATAAAATTTATTTATGGAACAAAATTATAAAATTACATTTATTTTAAAATTTATAATACAATTTATCTAAATCCTTTATTAATGAAGCAAGGATCGCATCATCATTGTGTCATACTAATGTTTATTTATTAAATGTTTAAAAATTATAAATAAAAATTTCATTATGTATTAAATAATTTTATATTTCAAATAAATATTTATAGTTGAATATATCACTTATATAAACCTATATAAAAGTTGTTTTAATAAAAGATACATGTTTATGTTTTATTTCTCTTTACTTTAAATAAAAAATTATAAAATGTATTTTTCACACCCAAGTGGCTCCCAAATTCCAATTTCTCAGCCTATGGATGATCGTGGTTGGACATAACTCATCAAACTGGATTATGAACATTTTAGGGTAGTTTTATATAATAATATTATTATTTTTTTACCCTTATTTATCTAAGTTTCCCTTTATCCATGGAAAATATAAATAATTACAAATGTTGCTACTCATAATTTCCAAAAATAAAATGAACCTATTTACACAATTTTATGCATATGATTATAAATATGGAATTCATTTTTCCATATTCCAAACACTATAATTTTATTAATTAATTTAAATTTAATTCTCATTGTTAAAACCAGAAATCGTGTTTTGACCAAGTAAAAACAACCAAAATGTTATCATGTGTTTATGTCCATTTAGAATGTGAAATTACTTGTAATTATCAACATTGGATTAAATGATAAAAATATTTTTTTTTATATAAAAACATTTAAATAATTTTATTTAATAATATAAATTATCTCGATGGAAAAAGTTATTTTGAATTAAAGTTTAACATATTTTTACTATTCACCAAAACTTGATAGTCCTCAAAAAATTATGAAAAATTCATCCATTATTGACATTAATGACTTGATTCTAAATAATATTTTTATTTTGTCAAATAGAACATATAAAATTGACAAAAACCAGATTTAATATGGGTTCAACTTCAAAAGAAGGTAAGAACATTTTTAGAAAAATACTTCTTTTATATGAAAACTGAATTTGTTCTAATATACTCTCAAGAAAACATAAAATATGAATTTAAAACATTACATTGAATATATATAAATAACGTATAAAATTTTCATTAAATAGAAATCCACATGAGTGATATGATTTTATAAAAGTAAGTATTCTCTTTTATAATTAGTTTTCATAAAAACACATACTTTATATTCAACATGTTTTTTATTCTCATTTATAATAAATTTCTTACCCAATGAATCATTATTTAAACATGTTTAAACCATATTTTCATTATTCATTTTATATTATTCATTCCCTCGATTCTAACGACTATGTTATAATGGTAAAATTTAAATAATAATATTTAGTTGTTCATTTAATCTCGATGTAGCATATCATGTATGATGTTGATTATACAATCTCTTTCACAAAACATGGGATATTACATCATTCCCCCTTTTGGAAATTTCATTTTCAGAATTTTAATTTTGGTCCTGGAAACATCATTGAAAATCCTATATCGTAAAAATAGTCAATAAATCAATCACATTATAAGATAGAGAATGATGTTCAATAGTCTACTGAGATAACACATATAAGGGTTATATGTAGTAAAAAATTAAAATAGAAGAAAACATTACTCTCATAGACTGCTATATAAGGATAGAGAAGTTGATCATGGAAGGTTAACCACCAAAATTCCATAAATTTGTGTTTAGGTAAAAGTCTGTTGATAAAATAAAGAGTAAGCCATTTTTTCCTTAAGATACTATTTATAGAGTTGTAGAATTTTTTTACTACATAGAATATAAACTAAATTATATATACTTACTTAAAAATTAGTTTTTGATTCTTTAATAAAATTCCCCCTCAAGATATATTTTTTTTCAAACCATGAGTATTCGTGATGAATCAAGTCCTCGATAATCTCATAATCCAAAAAAGATGAAAAATATATTTCCTTTATCTTTAGACATTACCAAAAAAACAGAACTAAAATGATTATTAAAAGATTAGATAATCCCACGAAATGAATAATACTTTATAAATATAAATACTACTCTTAATCACCAAAATTCAATACTGAAAGATAAAAATACCATCGAATAAAAAACGGTTCATAAAATTCATCAAATAAATCCAAAAATGGAATGAATTCATAAATTTTGAAGGATTTGATCACATAGTCTTCCAAAATAATTCATAACATTTATCTCTATATTACATCGACAACCCTTAAAATCTTATTCTTAAAACTAATTAACTTAATCACATATTCTCCATGATAGGTTAATAATTTCCATTAATAACCTAAATTGCCATATTTACACAATAAAAACATATATTCCTCCAAAATAAAATTCCACCATTACTCCTCAAATGAAAACCCATAGTATTCTCCTTTCAATAGGGATATATTGTTCCCAAATGAGTGAATATCGTTCAAAATAACAATTATAACATTATCACAAAAACATTTTTCTATACTAAGGATATCAATTTCATAAAACATATCTTCCACAAAACTAAATATTCGTGATCAATAGAATCATTTAACTAAAATTCATAATTCATATTATATAGGGACTTTAGGTAGGCCAGTGCTAGGCGATGCACCCTTTTTGTCCTTTGGTTGTGGGTTCAATTCTTATAGACTTTCTAGACGCAACAGGTTTTCGCCCATCTTACGGGTTGTCCCTTTTTATAAAACTAAAAAACAAGCCTACAATGTTTTATCCTATATGGTTTTCTTATAACTCTAATTTTCATCAAAAAAATCATTATGAACTCTACATCTTAATTAATGATGTCTTATATATATTGACATTTTTTCACCTCTATATGATAAAATGACACTATTCTCAATAGAAATAACATCATATCTTGATCATGGTGTCTACCTAGATTCATCTACATTTTTCTCATGTAAATAGATGGTCAATTCATTGAAACAATGATTTAAAGATCATAAAAAATCATTTTATTCCATTATCCAAATACACAATGTACTACTTGGGTCATATGGGTGTTCCCAAAAAAATAGATTCAAAAATAATCATGGAAGACAGAAAATTTCAAAACATATAATAAAAATGTATTTTTATAAAATAGTAGGACAACGTTTTAGTTGAAACATTAAATCAACGGTACCTTTAAAATACCATATATATGTTATGAAAGACTATATTTTAAAAAACAATATAAATATTTTATGCATGGGTCTCCTTATTCAAAACGTTTTTCAGAATCATAATTTGATTCAAAATCATTTGATAATATAAAATAATTTAAAATTCATTGATAATATCTACCTTTTATAAAAATATGTTAATATTGAGAAAATAGAATTTGATTAAATAAAACCCATGAACCATGATGGTCTCTATGTATATTGGATGTGTTTGATATCTCAAACAATTTCTTTCTATAGAGTTGTATGTTATAAAATTTTTTGGAATCATCTGGACATGCCTTTTAAATAATTATTATATTAAATTCACTAAGAAGAGATATGAATGTCAATTGAGATCATCCTCCTTCAATTTGAAATTTACTTTCCTTGATCTGAAAAATTTATAAAGAATGGATTTATCTTAATGAATATACATAGATACTAACAATGAGATTTACAAAAACTCATAATCCCTAATTTTTCCTAACCCTCTCCTCTGATACCAACTATAAGTCCCCAACATTAAAAATTACCTGATGTTGAGAGAAGTAATTAATTACACTTTAATTCAATTAAACTATATTTTAAGGTTTATAATTTTAGAGAATTTGGCCATAACACATACATACAAAAAAAATATTACAGGTGGACACTTTTACTCAAAATCCATTTTTTATAACAAATTATTTAAAAAGAAATATGTTATTATTTCATGTTTTAAAATTATAATATTTCCATGATACTATCCATGACTTTATTATTCTTTATGGCCTATGAAAAACATTTCAAAACATGGTAATGGTATAAAAATTTCAGCAAGGGTTATAAAATAAGGAAATAAAACATTAGTCTAAGAATACATACAAATCAATGAAATCATTCTATTCACTCATAAAACATAAGTTATTTAATATACCTCATGAAATCATTATAGTTACGAATAACTAATAAAAATCATAATTCATAATGGTAACATGTTGAATCCATAACATACTTACATTGTAGCATTCACAGCCACATGGGGAGTAATGCTCATGGTTACTTTTTGAATATCCATCACAGTATATTCCATAAATCTATTAAGAGAAACATTATCTTTTACCTCTTTCTCATTATCCAATGCATTGGAGATCTATCTCAGGCTCACCCACCCTCGATTAATCACGGAACCACACATATACGTAAACAATAGCAAAAAATGATGATATAATAATAACACATACAACAATTATAAAGGAATGATAACATTGCCACATTGAATCACAATATACCATTCCAAGATATTGGCATAATCAATGCATTCTAAAAACCAATTTAATACAAAAGTACCAAAAAAGAGTATATGGTATTTACTTTCCTTTTAAAAACATTATGGATTTATAGGAAATCCAAATATCAAATAATGCTTGTGACGACAGAAAGGTCATTGTCACCACATAAGTAAAAAAGAAACATTACATTTCTCATTTAGTGAAACACTTCATAAAAAAATATTCATTCTAATAACCATTGAATAAAATTAAAATTTAATGTTGTTGTATATACACCGTATAAAATAAAGTCGCCTTTAATCTAAAATATGTCTCAATGAAAGGAGATTGAGACGAAGTCCATTAAAATGATATTTTTGTTTATAAATTAGACCGATTACGTGTATTCACTATAAATAAATATAAATTATGTATAAATACAATAGTGGATATCAACAGATATTTTTTACATAATCATATCCTAGTGTAATCCAAATGTTGAAGATTAACACAATGAATGGAAATTGGGTTAAGAAGGTCCCTTACATCGTTCGAATAAATGACTTAAGAAGTTATCAATGGGGTGATTTTCTATTTCAAATGTATATCCACACAAAATTAAGTGGAAATTATAAAAAAACCAAGGATTCTAGAAATAATTTTTGAATAATATAATCAAATAAGTACGTGTAAAACAAAATGAGTGGAAATTGAGTTTAGAAATT
Organism: Viscum album; assembly: GCA_963277665.1. Taxonomy (NCBI): domain Eukaryota; kingdom Viridiplantae; phylum Streptophyta; class Magnoliopsida; order Santalales; family Viscaceae; genus Viscum; species Viscum album. The sequence goes on from OY728161.1 coordinate 1,840,601,604, forward strand.
TCCTTATGAAAAGTTGACATCCTAACACTGTCACGTAAAATATAAGAACTTTTTTTGATGAGAAAAAAAGTATAACTACTCATTTTGGCATAAAATTCATAGAACTAAGGTTATATAATAACATATCTCATCATAAGAAAATTGATATTAAAAGAGAAATCATAAAAGAAGTATTTGACTAAAAAAGGAGGGTGAAAGGATCCCTTACCTTGAGTCTGACTTGTCTCCTTCATTCTTTATATTCATAAAATAATAAACATAGGTTAATTTATACTTTATTTATAACCATTTTAATTTTTATTATTAATTTTATATCACTTAATACAATTTTATAGTAATTAGTCAGTTATTTGAGTTTATACAAGACATTTTGTCGATGGTTAGTACATGAGTCGAAGATATGCTTCATTGATGTAAATTGTCCTTGTGGTCAAATGTACATAATTTATATAATATTATTCACAATTTAAATATCATATATATACAATATATATGTATTTATAATAGTCCATAACTATTTGAGATAACAAATGAAATGCGTTATTCAGGGAGACGGTAGGTCTAATGAGTGTGTGGATGCTACTTTCATTTCATTGTCATTTTAAAGTAATTAAGACATAATAGTACTTAGTTATATTATAATTCCTATATAATAGAAGATTTTATAAATGTTACATAATTTTATTAACTCTATCATTTATACATTCAATATATGGCATGAACAAGTCATATCACTTTGAGGGGGCAGTTATCCGCACATCCTCATGTATGTTGTAAGTAAAAATACAAAGGAATAAATTTTTTATAAATATAATATATATTATATATGAACAAACATCCATCATAATGGACATCATGATATGTGGTAGGGGAACATTAAACTATAGTTATTTCATGAAGAATTAATCCATCGTACATAGAAATAGTATGTTCGTATCCAATAGATGGAGGTGTGTGTAAGTGTAGTTTGAAAAAATTTCATAACAATATACTAGTATAATGAGGATACTGTTGCTGTTATGTAATCAATAAATATGAAAATCATATGGAGTGGAGATATAAAATAAAGGATATGAACTTTATAAGAGATGTTACATTTAATTCAGGTATCTTCTTTTGATTTGAGACAAAATGCTTTCTCGAATTGACATTTGCACTTGATGAGGATTCTAAGAGAATGAGAGGGATGTTGTGAGATTTTTTGAGTCTAAGTTGAATGAGAATAAAGGCTTTAGAGGTGCGACTAACTGGTCTAATGTTTGGACATTTTATATGGGGGAAAAGGGGAACTTTAAGAAAGTATTGAAATATTAATTTATTATAAATTTTATTTCGATAAAAAATAAGGAAATTTTATTTTAGTTCTAAGATAATATTAATATAAGGCTAAATAATATTATAAAATAATAAATAGAAATTTTTTGATTTTTTTTGTAATCCTGAACTTTTTGATTTAACACTTTTTTACTCTTACCAGTTTATAATGAATTTAAAATGTTGATATTCAAAATAGTTACCCAATCATTAAAAATTATAAAAGAGTCATTAATAAAATATTAGTCATATAATAACCTTTTTAAAAAACCATATATTTTTGGAATTTCAAAATATTTAATAAAATATTTTATATTTTGAAATATGAATTATGTCAATTTTGACACTATTCATGTCACGACTTTTTAAAAATCCAAAACAAAATGATTTCTACAAAAAAAACAACATTAATTAAAATATAAAATTTTAAATTATTCCATAAAATTCTAGGATGGAATAAAAATAGTCAAATTATATTTATTTTATCATATATAAAATCATTTATTTGAATCCTTTATTAATAAAGCTACCATTGCATCATCATTGTGTCGTAATTAAATTTATTTATTTAATTAATAATAATTATAAATAAAATATCATGATATGGAAAATATTTTTGTATTTCTAATTAATTTTTATAGTCTAATATATAAATTATATAACACCATATTAATATTTAATTAGTAAAAGATACATATTTATGTAATATTTCTCATTACATCAACTTTAAAATTATAAAATGTCATTTTCATACCCAAGTGGCTCTCAAATGCCAAAGGTTCTGCATAAGGATGGTCATGGATGGAAATAACTCATCCAATAGTATTAGGACACATTTTAGAGTTTTTTTATATTAATATAATTTTCTTACACTTATTTAACTGATTTACCCTTTAACCATGGTAAATAAAAATAATTAGTGTAATTACTATTCATAATGTAAAAAAATAAAAGGTACCACATTACATAACTTAAACATTATGATTCCAAATATGGAATCATGTTTTTCAATTTCAAAACACATAAACGGTAGAAATTAATTTATAATTAATTCTATAATTCAAAACCAGAAAGCGTGTTTTTATGTAACAAAAATTACCAAAAGACTGACATGTGTTTACAACCAATTAATATTTGAAATTACATTTAATGACAAAAATTCTATTAAATGATAAAAATATATTATATTTATACTATAAAACCATTAAATTATATTATTTACCCATATAAATTATCTCGATGGAAAAAAGTTGTTTTCAATTACAATTTAGCGTCTTTTAATGTTGTATCAAAACATGATATTGATCAAAAATATCAAAAATTCATCCAAAGTAAAATTTGTTGTCCATATTCTAAATAAGATGTTATTTTGTCAAATAAGACATATAAAATTGGCAAATATCAGATTTAAAAAGGGTTTTCCATCAAAATGTGGTAAGCAAAAATTTTAGAAAAATATTTGTTATATCCGAAAAATTGTATTTGTTCTTATATCCTATCTCGAAAACAAATATGATGAATTTAAAAGATTTAATTTAATATATATCATATACTTTTCATTAAATTAATATACATAAAATGTGTTCTGATTTTATAAAAAACCACTATTCTCTTTTTAAATAGGATTTTATAAAAACACACCCTTTATATTCAATTGGTTTTCATTTTCATTTCTAATTAAATTGGTGACCGATGAATCATTATTTATACATCTGTAACCCATATTTTTATTATTTAGTTGATACTTTTCATTCCCACAATTTTGAAAACATTATTATAATGGAAACATTTAAATAATAATATTTATTTGATTATTTATGCTCGATGTAGCTTATCATTATTGTTATTGATCCTAATGTTTCTTTCATAAAACACGAGATATTACACTATTCCCTAATTTGCAAAATTTATTCCATGAAATTTTGAAATTGGAGTGGGAAAAATCATTGAAATTCCCAAATTGGAAAGAGTCAATAAAACTGCAACTTTATAAGAAAGAAAAATATGTACAGTGGTCACCCGAGATAACACATACAAGGGTTCCATGTAGGAAATCATAGATATGGAATAAACACTAGATTATATAGACTAATAGAGAGTGGTATAAAACATAATCATATTTTTTTAACCACCACAATATCATAAATATGTAGTAGGGTAAATGTCTGTTGATAAAAGAAAGCATATATCTTTTTTCTTCAAGGTACTTTTTATAGAGTTGAAGAATTTTGTTTCTACCTAGACTAAGATCATAAGTAAATATAATTACATGAAAATTATAGTTTCCTCTGTTAATAAAATTCCCCCACAAGTCATATTTTTCTTCAAATGATGATTATTCAAGATTAATAATGTTCTAGAGAATCTCATAATCCACATAAGATGAACTATATATTTCCCTTGTTTTAAACATTAACAAAAAAATGGTTTTTACAAGATCAGATAATACCCTGAAAACAATAATCATTTATAAATATAATTACTACTCTTAATCAAAAAAAATCATTACCCAATGTTTATCAAAGACTATTCAACAAAAAACATTCTATAAAATTCTTCTAAATAATCTAGACATGGATTGAAACCCAAATTTCAAATGGATTTTATCACATATTCTTCCATGATAATTCATAATATTTATTTATAAATAATGTCGACTAATCTTAAAATCTTATACATAAATGAAATTATCCTAATAACATACTTTAACTGAAAGGATAATCATTTCCATAAATAACCAAAATCAATATATGTCCATAATAATAAATAGATTCCTCCAAAATGAAATTCAACCATTACTCAAGTGAAACCTGATAGTATTCTATTTTCTATATGCATATAGTATTACCAATGGAGAAATATTTTTTGAAACTAACATTTATTACATCATAAAAAAATAAGTTTTCTATACTAAGGATATATATTTGATAAATCATAATTTCTCATAATCAAATTATTCTTGATCCATTGAATCATTTAACAAGAAGAATAAGTCATACTAAACAGGGACTTCTTGTAGGCCAGTGGTAGGTAATTCACCCGTGTCGCACTTTGGTTTTGGGTTTAATTCATGTGGTGCTTCTGGATGTGACAATTTTCTATCTATCATGTGGGTTGTCCCTTTTTATAAAACTCAAAAACAACAATAACATGTTTTAACAAAAAATGGTTGTATTATACCGGTCATTTTAATCCCAACACATAATGAACTCAGTATTTTAATTCACGTAGTCTTATATGTGTTGACATATTATCACCTATATATTGTAAAATAAAACTATTCTCAATAGAAATAACATCATACCTTAATCATGGTGTCCACCTCATTTCATCGTCATTATGCCCTCGTAAATTGAAGTTTCATGCATTAAAAAAGTGATTTAAATATCCTTCAAAATAATTTTATTCCTTTATCCAGATACACCATGTACAACATGGGTCTTATAGATATTCACAGAAAAATATTTTTAGAAAATACTCATGGATTTCATATAATTTCAAAACATCTCATAAAACTAGATGTTTATAAAACAGTCAGACCGAGTTTTAGTTGAAACATTCTGTCAATGGTACCATTAAAATTCCATAAATATGTTCTAAAATACAATATTTTAAAAGAAAATATAAAATGTTTTTGCAAGGGTATCCTTCTTCAAAACCATTTTCAAAATCATAATATTCTTCAAAATCGTATGATAAGGTAAAATATTTGAAAATTCTGTGATAATGTTTATGTTTTTTTGAAAATATGAGAATATTGAGAAAATCATATTTGATTAAATACACCCCATGATTCATGATGGTATCAAGGTATAGTGGATATTTTTGATATCTCAAACAATTTATTTCAAGTGAGTTATATGTTAGAAAATGTTTCAGAATTATCTAGACATGACTTTGTAATAATTATTTAAATAAAGTCATTAAGAAGAGATAGATATGTTATTTTAGATCATCCTCCATTTTATTTGAATCTAGAATTCCTTGATCTAAATAAATTATAAAGAAAGTATTTAACATAATGAATAGACATATAGACTAAACAAGTGTTTAATGAAAACTGTTAATCCCTAAATTTTTCTAAGCCTTTCTTCTAATACCAAATATAAGGCTTGAGCCTTAAAAATTACCTAATCTTGATATAATTTATTAATTTGAATTTAAATCACTTATGGGATCATTTTAGGTTTATATTTTTAGATAATTATATCATAACTCATACATATTAACTTAAATATTACATGTAGACACTTTTACTCACTATCCATTTTTTATAAAAAACAATTTAAAAAGAAACATGGTATCGTTTCATGTATTCACATCATAAATTTTCATTGATCCCATCATTGACATTATTATTCTTTATGTCCTGTGAAAAACTTTTAAAAGCTTTGGATTCGCATAAAAATTAAACTAAGTGTTATAAAATTAAGAAAGAAAAAATTACTACATGAATAAATACAAATTAATGAAATCATAATTTTTACTCATAAAACATAATATATTTAATATACTATATGAAATAATAATATTTTTCAAAAACTCATAGAGATCATAAATCATAAAGGTAACTTGTTTCATCCATAATATATTTACATTATATCTTTCAAGGCCACATATCGAGTAACCTTCATGGTTATGTTTGGAATACTCGTCACAAGATATTCCCTTTATCTATTAGGTGAAACATTAGTGTTTACCAGTTTCTCATTTCCCAATGCATTAGAGTGATATCTCAGCCCCACCCACCCTCATTTTATCAATGGATCACCCATATACGTAAAACAATTCTGAGGAACCATAACATAAACATAACAAATGACACAAGCATAATGGAATGAATAAAATTCAAATTTGAAATCACAATATAACATTTCAAGATATTAAAATAATAAATTCTTTCTAAAACCCATTTTCAGTAACAAAATATGTTAATATAGTATATAATATTTATTTTTCTGTTTAAAAACATTACGAAATTTAAATGAATCCAATTATCAAATAATTATTGCGATGGCAGAAAGGTGGTTCTTACTGCATATGTAATTTTTTTACCTTTTCCATTTTGTAAAATGATTCATCAAAAAATAAATTTTTGGAATCATTGAATGAAATTAAATTTCAATTGGGTTGTGTATAAACTATATAAAAAATTTATTGTATAAACAAAAATATGCCTCAATGAAAAAATATTTAGGCGATGTCTCATACATAGATCATTTTGTTAATTAATTATAACGATTATGGGTATTCATTATAAATACAAATAAAGAATGTATAAATTCTATATAGGATATAAAAATACATTTTTCACATAATCATATCACGACATAATCATGAATTAGAATATTATCCCAAATAATGGAAATTGGGTTACGAAGTCCCCTTACAAAGTTCAAATAAATAACATAAAAACTTATCAATGGTGAGATTATTTGTTTCAAAAGTATATCCAGAAAAAGGGAAGTAGAAATTACAACATAAATACATAAATAGTTATTCCACACATAATCTTGGCTTAATATAATCAAAAAAATTATGCGTAAAACCCAATGAGTGGAAATTGAGTTTAGAAATTCCCTTATAAAAATTCAGTAGCCAAACGACGTCACATAAAAACTCAGTAATTGAGTTGATGATAGAAAAATGGTATCTTATCATTTAGTCATAAAATTTACAATATTAAGGATGTATAAGAACATATCTCACCAATAAAAAATGTAAATTAAAATACATAACATAAAATAAGTTTTTGACTAAAAGAGCAGGGTGAATGGTTCTCTTACAATGAATCCGACTAGTCTAGTTCATTTATTATATTCTTGAATAATAAAAATGGTTAATATATACATGATTTAAAACTGTTATAATATTTATTATTCAATTTATATAAATTATTACCATTTTATCATCAGTATTTAATAATTTGAGTTCATATCGGACGTTTTATCCATATTTGCTACTTGGGTCAAAAATGCACTTGTTTGATGTAAATTATCAATGTGGTCAAAAGTAAATCATCTATTGAGTATTATTAATTATTAAAATCTCATATATAATATTTATATATGTATTTATAATATTCCGTAACATTTTTAGATAATAAATGAAATGCACCGTTAATTGAGACAGTATGTCGTACGTACACATGAACGCTACTTTCATTTATTTGTCATATTAAAAGAATTAAAACATAATTATGCATAGGTATATTATAATTCCAATATAATAACATATTTTATTTATTTTAGATAATTTCATTTTCTCCACCCTTTATAGGTTCCTTGTATGGCATGAACGAGTCATATCACTTTGAGGGGGTGATAGTCCGCACTTCCTCAAATGAAATTATTGTAATTAAACATTATGGAAAGCATAAATGTATGATGTAAATAAAAATAAAAAATAATACCAACAATATTAATATCATATTTGTCATATTTGAATATAATTCCATCATAATGGCCACTATGATATGCGGTAGGGGAAAATTAATAAATAATTGGTTCATGAGGCAGTAGTTTGCCGAACACAAAAAATGTATGTTCATATCCATTAAATGAAGGTGTGTGTAAGTTTAGTCTGAATAAATCTGATAAAAACAAACTAGAATATAGAGGATACAATTTATGTTATGTAATCAGTGATTAATAAGATCATAGGTAGTGTAAAAGTAAAATAGAGGAAATTAACATGAGAGAAGATGTTACCTCTAAATCAGATAACTTATTTTAATTGGATCCAAAAGGAATTATTGAATTTCATTCTGCCCAAGGTAATTATTCAATAAAAAAGGGAGGGATTTTGGGAGATTATTTTAGCCGAATTTGGATGATCCAAGGGTCTTGAGAGGTGTGAGTAAATGGGATGAGTTTGTGGCCTTTTATAAGAGGGAGGAAGGATACTTTAGAAATGTATTGAAATATTAATTTATTATAAAATATATTTTGAAAAAAAATGAGTCTAAATTTTGTTAGTTCTAAGATAAGATGAATTTAATTGTAACTATAATCATTCAATAAGAATTAGAATTTTTTTGGATATTTTTTAATCCATATCTTTTTTTATTTTACCCTTTTTTAATTTTATAGTTTTATAAAGCATTTAACACTTTGAGAATAAAACTATTTACCAAAACCTAAAAATATTCAAATTAAATAGTTATTAATAAAATTTTAGACTTTTCATAACCATTTTTACTAATCTTATATTTTTTAAAATTTTATAATATTTAACAAAATATTTTATATTTTAAAAATCGAATTATGTCAATTTTGATACTATTCACATCATGACTTTTTAAAAATCACTAAGAATATGATTCATTTAAAAAAACGTCATTAATTAAAATATAACATGTCATATTATTTTATAAAAAATTTTTATGGCATCAAAATAATAAAATTAATTTTATTATAATATTTATAATATCATTTATTTGAATTCATTGTTAATGAAAGAATCACTACATTATCATTGTGTCAAAAATAAATTTATCTATATAATGTCTAAAAATTATAAATAAAATATAATGATGTAGAAAATATTTTTATATTTATAATTACTATTTATAATCAAATATATCACTTATATAACCCCATATTAATTTTTTTTAGTAGAAGATACATGTTTTTGTAATATTTATCTTTACTTTAAATTAAAAAATTTAAAATGTCATTTTCACACCTATGTGGCTTTAGAATGCCAATAGTTCAGCCTGAGGATTTTAATGGTTAGAAATTACTCATAAAATGGGATTTGGAAATGTTTTAGGTTATTTTAATATTATTATAATATTATTTTTTACCCTTATTTACCTGATTTACCATTTAACCATGGTTAATAAAAATAATTACCAAAGTTTCTATTAATAATGTCAAAAAATATATGGTAACTATATCAAAAAATTTAACACTATGATTCAAAATATGGAATCCATTTTTATAAAATCAAAACAGAGAATTTGTTAAATTAATATTAAAATAATTCTCATTGTCAAAACCAAAAAGTCTGTTTTCAAGAGGTAAAAATTGTCATTATATTGACAGGTGTTTATGTCCAATTATAATTTGAAATTACTTATAATGACCAAAATTGTATTAAATTATAAAAATATATTCTATTTATAAATTTAAACCATTAATTAATATTATTTAACCATACAAACTATCTCCATGGGAAAAGTTTATTTTAGATAAAATTTAGCGTATTTTTACTATTCATCATACAAGATATTCATAAAAAGCATATCAAAAATTCATCGAACATAAATTTGATGTACCATTTCAAAAGAATATGTTTATTTTCTCAAATAAAACATATAAAATTAATAAAAACTCGATTTAAATATGTTTCTCCATCAAAAGGCGGTGCAAGTGAATTTTTAGATAAATACATCTTATATCCAAAAAATTAATTTTTTATTATGTCCTATCAATAAAACATATAATATGAATTTAAAACATTAAATTGAATATAGATAACAAATAGTTTTCATTAAATAAATATCCATAAAGAGTCATATGATTTTATAAAATCCATTATTCACTTTTTAAATAGGTTTTCATAAAAACACATCCATTATATTCAATTGGATTTATTTTAATTTATAATAAATTTTTTAACCAATGAATCATTATTTAATAACTTTTAGAACACATTTTCATAATTTAGTTGATACTATTCATTCCTACCATTCCAATGGCAAGGTTATAACTATATCATTTAAATAATAAGATTTAGTTGTTCATTTAAGATTGATGTATCATATCATGTATGTTATTGATCATGTTGTTTTTTTATTAAAATTCAAGAAATTAAAACTACTATTTAAATTTCATTTTATTATCTTCTATATAAATCATTAGTGAAAAATTAATCACATTGTTTCGTGAGGATGTAGCCTATCGTACACAAGAGTGACATTGTCATAAATCATAGGGAAATGGAAATTATAAAAGGTGAATATATATATAAAATACTCAATACATGGTTTTTATTAGGTTATAAATATAATATAGATACATTATATCAATCATCATAACCTACCATGATATGTGGTAATGGAAAACAAGTGACACCAGCTCAAGAGGTGGTAGTATTTCATACACACGAAAGATGATTTACTAACACATTTTTATGGATTTTGGGGTGGATGAATATCATAAAAAAATAAAGATAAATTTTTTATTGATGATAGAGAGAATTATATCATTATTTTTTAATATAAATTGATGAAGGTAGAGTAAGAAATAAAATAAATATTCTCGTTAAATAATGTCACCTCCTCTTCGGGTAACCTCATTTGGTTTTAAACAGAAGAATTTCTAGTATGGATTTCCTGCAATAATATGTCATATATGATAAGGTAATAGAAATTTTAGGTGATTTGGTCATGTATTGGTCATTTCTAATGGTATGAGAGGTGTGAATACGTGGGGGTGTGAGTGCCCTTTTATAACTATGGAGGAGTGGATTTTTTGTAAATACCCAATAAAATTTAATATTTAGAGTCCACTCTCACCTATTGTGGCTGTAAATTTTATAAATAATTGAGTGTTGGGATATAATTTTAGATACACACCTACAATAAAACATGGTTTAAACATAAATTCATAATCATATATGTTTCACTCACTTTTCTATTTTTTCACAAAGCATAGTAGTTTTTTAAACAAGATAATGTATACTATAATACTAAAATATTGCTACAAAAATCCCAGAGTGGCCCATTTCACTACTCCCCAAGACCACATCCAATAGGAATGGGGTGGAGATGATCCCCTATTATTCATATCACTGACAAGGGGGTCCTTAAACAGAGTACTTGTACACGTGAACACATCTCAAACAATATATAATGTTGATAATTAAAAACAACCAGAAGACCATGAATGCATTAATTTGAATGTCAATACTATAATATGATAGGATGTAATGTAATGTATATATTTTAAAAAAACATCCCACATAAAAGTTTCTAAAATATATGCCCATCCTAAAATTTATCAATAGTGACTGCTTTCTAAAATCTTCTGGAACACACCTTTGCTTTCCCGGTCCCACTCCGCACCGTCTGACTTTTTTCATTTTGTAATCTGTCAAAATTACATCTATCTTCACATTAAAAAACATTTTTATTCAATTCATGTGTGTGGGTGAGTTTTACAATGCTAATTATGACATCCAATAATAAAAAATGTACAATAATTTAAATACAATTAGCTCAACACATGTATATGTCTATAGCTCAAACAACACAAATATTCAAATATAATCAACAAAGACACAAATTCAAATGTTTTTTCACAACCATATTATATATTCCTATGATTCCATCATGATGATTCCACAAAACAATTGTTCAAGAGAACAGAGTAATGGGTCATAATGTCCATGTTTGAGATAAACCTAATTAATTTTCTATGTTATAATCATTAATTGGAGGTTTGAAGATATAAAATACAAAGATTCCGACCAAACCCATGAAAAAGGGTGATAGAAACTGCATAGTAGTTATTAACTCATTAAGTATATGATTGAAGCTCATATAGTGTCGGTAATGATGATACTAAGAACTCCAACTAGGGAACAGAGATGAATGGAGGGTCTCACTTCTGGAATCATGAGGTGATTCCAATGACTATATCAAAAAATTCATAGTGAAGGGATCAGAGAATTAGGAGTAAGAGAATTATATATATGAACCCTTAGTGAATGTATAATTGTAACACTCCCTTCCAAATCATTTCTCATATATGGAGGACAAGGGATCTAATCATTATATAATTATATACATGACATGTTTTAGGGGTCACATGTCATGTTCCTTGACCCCAAGTCTTGTCCATTTAAATAGAAAGTGTCTCTTTCCAATGTCTATGATTAAGTAAATTTCATGTATTCTACTTGTTTACTCTACCTATGTTCTAGTCCTAAACTTTTCCCAAGTACATGGTCAGTGTCATGCCTTTGTATGGGAGTACATGACCTACTCTATCCATTGTACTCCATCCAGTGTCCGTGTAACCTAAGAGGCACACACCAAAATCTCGGATGAGAGACCATGACCAGTGTAAAGGATCACACACTATGTGATACTTATGTATCTCATGAAACTCTATCAATGTAGTGAGGAATTTCCCAGAATCCTAGATTTGAAATCCACTCATCTTCTCTATTTCCCAATGTTCGAACTAGGGACCACCTTGTTCGAATATCTTCATTCATGGCTCAAAAATATATTCCATCACTAAACAAAAATATTTGGCCTTCCTCTCTACAAGAATAATGGATTTATACTTTGTTCTTAGTTTTGCACCAAGGAACAAAAAATCAGTTATCTTCATCCTCTGATATGTTACCAAATCCACCATCACACCATTTTGATGTCCTAATGATCCTGGATTTATAATTTTGGGATTGATGTAAAAAGAAATTGGTGTGCATATATAGATAAATCGGGATATGTAAAACGGAGGTCCAAATAAAGAACACATAAGATGAATAGAGAATCATGGGGGAAAACACAAGAACTGTCTAGTGAAATAGACCTCGATCAATGATCATTATTATGGTGTTTTAATTCAAATAAAATGAAATTTTAAGAATAAAGCTTCAAAAATAATTCTCCTTATAAAATTCAAGTAATAAAACTAACTGCACAATACGCATTATCCGCAAATCAATATATTATATGATTGGTTCACAATCCCTGCAGTAATCAAGAATGAGGAGGAAATAAAAATAAACAAATTCCCTTCCTTGATTTAGATTTATCGCTAATGAATAATTAAGCACCACCAATCCCATTGGAGCCATAATTTTAATTATTTTAATCAATCACCGATCAATGATCTAGTCAACATTTGTCTGACAGTGATCCATCAACTCTCTCTCCAATGGATATCTTACAATTTTAAGGATATATGACTAACCATGGATTTATAAAGTAAGAGTATCATTAAATACCATCATATCATTCCATCCACAATAATAATTAAAATTATTTATTGAATTATTTTATTCATTTCCACAATCATGATGATTGTTCTACAAAAAACCCGTGCTGGAAAAGGGTAATTCATGTTTAGGGTAAAACTCACATTCTGAACTCAATAGTGCACTCGAATTTATGATCACTGAAACCATCTAGATTTTAATCCACATTTTGATGAAAACTATGAGTTTTTAGTATTTATTATATTTAATATAAGAAAATTTTTTATTCTGGTCACAATGGGCCATAGAATTGCACACCATCTCAAAGCCTTGTCATTAAAATAATCCATTCAATTTTAAAAAATAATACATGGAAATTTATAATAATTAAAATATAGAACTATTATTAATATATAACAGATAATAAAGTATTATTAATATTAAATCCAAATTATATTAAAAAAATTGATATGTTGAATATTAATTTTATTATAAACCCTTGTAACATGGAGAACACTATTTAAACTTCATCATAGTAATTAACATTTAACTCTTTCACCAATCATTTTTCACAGAATTATGATGAACCAATTAAATAATATATTTCAATATAATTCTATATATAATTCTTTTTTAATAATTCAATTCAATGAATGATAAATAAAATAATTTAATATTAATCTCGCATACATGATGAGAAAACAGATTTTGAAAGACAAAGTGTTCAAAAGAATAATGTTTTCATATAAAAATTAATTTTTCAAATTATTCATGTGATTTAAATTGTATAAAAATATATATTTTTTTAATATGTTTTACATTTAAACCAATATAAAATATTATTTTACAATATAAATACTTTTGAGGAAAAGTTATTTTTCAATTAATGTTCTTCATTTTTAACTGTTAATTAAAAAACAGTTTTTTATAAACATCTACAAAAATCACCCTATTCTAATTTTTTTTAAAAATACACATTTCCATTCAAAAAAATATCTAAAATTTATATATAATTATTTTTAATGTTATGCAACAAAAAGCGACAAGATATTATTTAAGACAAATGTAGTTCTTAAGAGTAAAATTGGAATTATTTAAGATAATTTTTTTTTGAATATATAATATATACAAATGAGTATAAAAAATCACCCAAGTCTATTCGGTTTATTTATTGTGTAAAAAAATTTGATAAAAATATATTTTTTTTAAAACACATTCCTTCATTTAGAGGCAGTTTATAATATATTTTCTAATTTATTGGTCACAAAAGAATTTATTTTATATAAATTTATTGAATATATAACATAATTAGTTTTTTATTCCTATGTATAACCTCAATTCCTAATATAATATAATGAACATCACATTTTCACAGTATGTTATGTTTTGTCTAAATATAGTCCATTGATTAACAATAGTTACACTGATTATTTTGTGTAACTCTAGCTAAATTCCATGATGAATTTATTTAAAGATATAATCATTGTTTAATGTATGAAAAAATATTTACAATTATAAAATATAATTTAAAAAAATTCAGAAATACTCTTGGCCACTCACTTGTTTTGAATGTGTGAAGATGATATGAGAGGGGATGCACATTTATAAGTGCAGTGAGTGAGACCCTTGTAATTTTTGAAAAGATTCTCCTGTATTTTTTCAAAATTCAAATGGATGAATAATGTAATATTTTCTACAATATAAGTGTTAATGAGGAGATATAGCCATACAATTGGTTTTTTTACATTTTTCTGGATCATTTTCACCATTATGTTTTTTGTTTAACCAATAGTAAAAACATTTTTATGATAACAATGATAAATAAATTTTAATATTTTTAATATTGAATATGGTCATAAATTAATATTTCATAATAATATAATATAAATAATTATTATTCCCCACATGGAATACATTTTTTCAAATTCAATTCATTTAAGTGGAAAAATAAAATTCAAAATTATCTGCCATCATGCTTTGAGAAAGTTGGGTTTAAAAGGGGAACTTTTCAAAACTATATAATTATTTAATATATAAATAACAAATATGAAAATCATTCCTATGAAATAAACTAGACTATAAAAATATATAATCCGAAAAAAATCGTTAACTCTAATTTTTGATTATTTAAATTTTCAAATTGCATTAAAATACATCACAATTCATTTAAAAAAAATATTAAATATGAATTGGAAAAAAATTAGAAACTTATAAAAAATAATCCCTATGATAAAAAGAACCCGATGATTTAAAAATTATTAATTATTTAAAAAAACTAAAATTTTAAAAATTTAGTTTTAATATATGATTTCAAAAGGATGAGATGTTACTTTTTATAAAATGCAGTTTCATGTGAAAATTATATTTATTCTTGTATTATATCTAGAAAAGCATAAGATGAACGTTAAAACATTTATTGAATATATAATATATAAATTTCATTAAAATTGTTCACAAATAACTTATTTTAGATTAATATAGCTAATAAAATTTCATAAATATAGTTTATCAAAAAAACAATTCCTTTATTTTATATTTGTTTTTATTTTCTCTTAAAAATAATTAGTCACCAAACAATTTATGTTATATACACATTTAAACCATATAATTTCATATTTGGTTAACCCTATTCATATCCTCTATTCTAAGGGCTAGGTCATATATATAATATTAAATAATTATATATTAATTCTATTTCATGTTTATTTTCAACTTAGTGTTGTGTGTAATGAATTATACACTGAATGTCGCATGTAACATTATCTAACCATTGTGATTCGTGTAAGAAAATTTTTCAATGTTTATAAATTTATTTGATAAAAAAATATTTCAGAACAACTATAGGTTTCACAACCACAACTCACTCATCATCCAACCCCATTACCATGTCTTATGGTAATCTATTATGTGATTTTAAAATAATAGGACTAATGAAATATATTTTCTATAAATAATATTTTACTCATAATCAATATCTAAAAACCATTCATCTGATTACTGATATATATAGCTCCAATCAGAGTGCTTCCTCGTTAAGTACATGATAGAAATTATGATAAAACATATTAATCTGGTACAGAAGGAAAAAACATGTATATAAGTAAATGAGATGATATAGAGAAATGATAATAGTCCTTTCTAATCAACTCATTAATCAACTAGGGTCACATATATCTCATAATTAATTTTCTATGCATCAAAAATTGATAGTTAACCAATGAAATAAAAACATTTATGAACAACTAATCAAATACTGACAATTATTGAACATGGAATCGATAAACCACATAGGATTTATGATTACCAGGATATGTAACATTATATTAATGAGTAATATAATATATTTTTAATGTATCCTAAAAAAATTAGTTCCAAAAAAAATTACATCCTCAATAGGTAAGTAAAACATGATTTAGATAGTTAAACATAAAAGCACCCAAATTGACCCATTCTGATGGGTTATTGCTAAATATTCTTAAATCATATATAATCCATTCCAAAATGAATATAAAAAATCATCCATGGTCTATTACAGAATCACAGAACACGTCCTCGAAAAATGTAACAATTCTCTATATCTCTCTGTCAATTTTTCATATGATAGTAAGCAATGCTCGTCTTTACATAAGTGGAAGTATCCACATAGTGAAATTTAAAAAACATATATTGAAACATGGAATCCCTATATGATATAATAATATAAGATTCAATATGAAACAATGTAGTTTTATTATTGTATAACATTCTCCAATCCTCGGCTTTGGTGTTGTTCTAAATTGGAATAAAATTATGTAACATGGTATGCTAATAATTCAACAACAATATGGAATTCATCACTCATGAAGTCCATCATAATAAAATGATAAAATCCTGATAAAACTCATATAATTTAACTTGGGGTACCATGATATTCTAATTTAATCTATAAAGGGTTTATTGTTTATCGATAATATTCTTCCATTTACAAAAATAAGGTCCAAAATTTGAAACATCACTTTTTAAAATATAAAGAAAAAATGAATCTTAATATCATAATATATATTGATTTTATGAGGGTGTAAATACTACTATGAAAAATGAAAACATTCCACTATATTCTTCTTCATAAAAAAGGAATGAAATGATATTTTTTAAGGGAAATAATTCTGCCTATAGAGATAATAAAATTTGTAATGGTCTCTCGAGCATATCCACTATTCATGATACACCAAAAAAACTCATACCATTGATTTTTCTGAAATATAAACTGATGAATTTGTGTGTTAAATTCAATATAATGTAAATCTAAACCAACATTTTTATCTATCTAATACATGTTTATAGGATAAAATTATTCCATATGATTCCATTCATCATTCAATTCAATCGTCTCTTTAGAGAGAAACTATTTAGATAATGTTTCCACATTAATGTTATCCTTACCTAGAGTATAGATTATCTTAATATAAAATTAAATTAGACACTACACCCTTCTACTCTTCCTAATATTTATGATTTTTTGGGATGTGATGTAGATCATTCTTTGTGGGTTGAGATATATATAAAAAGTTAACAAGATTGGTAATGATACAGACTCATAATGGAATGAATAACTAATTAAATTTATAAACCATTGGTATAGAAATTTTTATTATATGGTTTAAGATTAAATGATTCATACCCAACTACAAAATATTCTTACAAATGAAGATAACCCAAACTTACTCCCAAAGGAGCACAGTCCAAACCATATTTCATTCATATATCATGATTAATTTTAATAGTAATTGAGGTCTATCAATATATTATTTAATAAATATATGGATAACATTAATAATACTATAAGAATTTCAACCATTAATTGGTTTGATCAGTCGACAGTAATGAAAGATCATGTAAGTCCTTATTATACCACTGATAATATACTACCAAACCCAAACATATTCATAATTTAATGACATTCCATGGGTTCTCCTTGGAAATAATTCATTATCCTTCTCATCATCAACTCAGATAGCCATTCTAAATCCAATGTCATATGAAAAAAATACATAAATCTATAAATTTAATATTGTAAATATATCAAAATGGTGGGGATCCCAGAAGATTCCCAAAAATATTCATTAGGTTGTTTTCCATCTATTCTTTAGTTCTCGAGTAAAATAAAAAAATTTATGTATAAAATGACAATGGAAACAATTAAAAAATGGAATACCAAATTAATTAGGTCCACAAAAATAGGTGCAACGTTTTTGAGGAAAAGTTTTGTCATGGGTTTTTAAATTTGCACATACCTTATACTAAAGGAATATCTTCATAATATCAGACTACTTACCACTGAGATGAAGATATCTAGAATGATTTTTAATATTCGATAACCACATTTGTCCATTTAGTTAAAAAAAATCATCAATGAGAGGATAAAATAATTTTTAATTCTTTATTAAATGGTTTTGATTCATGAAATTGAAACATGAAAATATATTTTCATCATTCATCTTGTCAAAAATAAAGAGTGCCTACCATGATGGGAAACATGAGTAAATGAATCCTTTTGATTTACTTTTATCTAATTTAATACTTATATAATTTAATTATTCTGTTATCATATGATTGGATTTTAATGATATATGTCATGTTTTGAGTGTCTAATCATTTTTCAAGTCTGATTCCCTTTCAGAGGTAGACAAATGAAATCAACTATGAATAACACAGAAAAATATTTGACCATGGCTGTTAACACACCACCTGAAGGATTATCATCATGTTCATCTATGATAGATATTATTAACAAACAATGGTAAAATTAAGTAAGATATAATTTTCTAGATCATATATAATATTCAGTGAAAATAACTAAGAATTTTCTATCATATGTTGTAAAAGAAACCCACAGATTCTAGTAATATATTTTAGATTTATGAACCACTAACCAATATATCCCAATGATGAAATCAACGTAATCCAACACAATAAAATGTAAATTCAAAATATTTATAGCTTAAAACATTTAATAAATACTTGAGGATCTTCAAAAACCATTCTCATCATTTTTTAGAGGATTTATTAACTTTCCAAGAAATTATAAGACTACTCTTAAATTTTTTAAAATTATTTGTAAAATGGTTTTTTATAAATGAGTTATATGATCCAATATAAAAATTTGTAACCATGAATGAATATATAATTATATTTCCTACCATTATGATATTTAACGTACAAAAGTTCTGTAAATATTCTTTTATTCCTTTTAATTTCATAATTCTGAAAATCTATTTCTAGAACTCTTTAATGCACGAAGAATATTAATAAACCAATGATCCTTTTGGTGCTGAAAAACTTGATTCAAAATTTATAAATAATATAGATTTAGAAATAAAATATAGAATACCTCAACATCAATAAGAGTTAATGATTTTTGGATGATTTTGGAATGCATACCTCATCTGTCCTAGAGTAAAACCCTTGTTGAAATTTATAGTACATCTGATAGCTTCCATTGAATTTAATATTTTTGTACATGTACAAGTTCCGCTACTACAACCATTATTAGCCTCATTTCACTTTAAATTCATTCGTTGGTACCCTTTGATAAAAAAATTATTTCTGAGGGATAATTCTCCCAAACCTACCATTAACTGTTTGTCATTATCTACTATTAGAGTTCCACCAATCATGTCTTTATACAATGAATTATTCATCTTGAAAAAATAATAACACCAATAAAATCTCAATTTTGTGTAAATTACATGATACTTTAACTATTCATTTTACTGTAACATATAATAAAAATAGATATTCTTAGAAAAAAGTTCAAATAGTCAATCATAGATAGATAACCTTTTTAGTGGGGGAAAACATATATGGATTTATCCATCATCAGTGATTTTGTGAAAAATATGCTTGAAGAAATTGTTTTGAAGTCATTTCTTCCCAAAAAATCATGTTGTTACCCCCAATAATGAGTTTGAGACCAAAATATACGACCTTCATAATTTTTTTATTACATCTCACACTAATAAAATCCATAGTTTACCAAAATAAAAAAAAATAAGTATTTCTTCTTCATACATTCCAACACTTCCTAAGGATAATTAGTTTCATGGAAATATTATGGTTTCTATTGTAGAAACTATTGGGGATAATCATTATCTCCTCAATCCTAGGTTTTACATCCACTGATAGAGTATATTACGAATTAATCTGGCCAATTATTATACCATAGAAACCCAAAATTTTAAATGTATTTAATTTAAAAGAAACGCAAATAATTCTATAATAGTGTTTAGATGGAACAATATGTTTAAATGAATATAGATTTATACTTTTGAAAAATTATTAAACAATAAAATTATTATATCCAAACAAGTAAAAAAACATTATTATCAATTGTAACCACATTATGAAAATTATTAGTAAAATCATTATATAAAATATTTATTAATGTATAACAAATAGGTATTAAAATTTCAATATTATAATTTTACCATTCAAAAATATATTACATTAAAATCATTTTAAATTATATACATGGATATTATAGTTAGTTTATTCCAAATTTATAAAATTAATTTTCTAAATAGGATTAAAATATATAAATCACATTATCAAATCTATATAAACTATTGGAATTTCGATTATTTGTGACGGGATCCGTTCGCAAAAACTCTTTTGCAATGGCTTCCCATCACAAATTACCCGTTGCAGAAAATGGTGTCGCCGCTAGTAGTTTTTGTAACAGGCCCCTCGCAAAGAATACTACTAGTGAAGGGAAGTGGCCCTGACACAAATAGGTGTTTGATTAAATATATTATATATACAAGAACCTTTCACGATGGGGCCATCACAAAAAGTATTTGTGCTGGGATGTCATCCTTTCACAAATAGCTTATATGTTATAAACCTGTTGTGATGGGATCATCATCACAATGTTATTAAAACACTAGAGGATCCTTTCAAAAAAACTTATTAAAAATACATTTATGATCTATTTGCGATGGGCCCCTGTCACAAAAGGCCCCGTCATAAATACTTAATAGAAAAATATAATTTTGATGAATGAAAAAATAATATTAATATTTTTAAAATTTTAAATATATATATATATATATATTAAAGTTATCAATATTTTAAAATACATAATACAATAAATATAATAATAAAATAATGATTAATTTAAAAAATAATATTAATATTATTAAAATAAAAAATAATGATATTAAAATTCTTATTATTCAGAATGTCATATATAAAAATATCGCAAAATATTATTATTTTTATAATTTTTAGTAAAATAAAAAAACATTAAAAAATATAATATTATTAATAAATAATAATATAATAAAATATTAAAAAAATAATCAAACCAATATAATAGAAATAAACTGTAAATAGTTCATATTAAATCAAATGTAAAATTCAAATTTTTTTCACAGAATAAAAATCACTAGGGGTATTGTTTTTTAGAGGAGATGGAAGAGCTAGAGGAGATGGTGGAGAAGACTGCATACCTAAACTACGAGTCAGACAGTGCATGTACTCTATCTGCTCATGCTACTGATGCGGCCATAAATCAATGTATTCCTCGTGTTGTTGCTGTTGTTGCTGCTGCCATTGACGCATTCCCTCCCCGTGTTTCTACTATTGTTGTTGTGGCCACTATCGCATCTCTTCCTTCTGCTTCTGCAAACTCTCTATAAGTTCAATTTGAGCTCGCAACTGATCCTGATACTGTGAGGCAAAAGACGATGCCTCTCCTTGAGCTTCTCTCAAGCGAGACACTAACATCGCATTAGTACCATAATAAGTCCTAGGAGTCAAATGGGAGCTGTTACCAACTACTTGGACCTTCGCGAAGGCATACTGGATCGCCTGCATCCATGCTGCCATATAGAAATGGTGGGCACTAGTCTAACCAGCCATCTCATCCTGACTCTTACCTCGTGTCTGAGAGGTCGATGCCCCATAAGACCCCTTCAGTTTCAATTTTAAATTAAAATATTTAAAATATTATATCCATTTATTTTTCGAACTAAAAAATAATAATACTGACTACAATCTGACGCCAGGGATCATCTCTAATCTCTCCAGTGGCGGGATCACTATACATTCTCTAATAAACGTCATACTATGTAATATTAGGATGCATGGATACATATACGAATATAAAATAAACTATTCATATTTAATGTTGTATAAAATATTTAAAAGCGATACTTACCAGATTCTCTCTATGAAAACTAAATGTACAGCTACAACCTCGATGTGTCAGCTCCTGTATCCCCCAGTTCTGTCGACCCAATGAAGATCTCCTCTAAGATCTATCACTCAACCAATGTGAAAAAAATCCATCCCAAACATGTGATGAAAAGTACTCTGGTTAGTAGACTCCACATAACTCATCAAATACTATCTCTCATGCTTTCTTAAGGATTTTCCTTCTCTAATTGTGAAAAAACTGACAGAATTTATCATGTATAGACAGCTCCATTTCTTGGTGGATAGTGCCAGGAATACTATCATTAATGGGATACCATAAAAGCTACAAATTATTTCTAATATCAAGTTATTAATAAAATAAATTTCTAAATAAATATTTTATACGTACTATCCAATGATAGAGAATTCCAAGATGCACATCAATGAGAATTTATTCCCATATGATCCATGGCTGAGAAAAAAAATAATCCAAGATAGCGCTCCCCTATACAACAACTATATGCAGAAAACTGTGAAAAAAACAAAAATTCCAAACAATTATTATATATATAAATTAATGAAATCTAACTAAAATTCACAAGTTATCCTACCTCAGCTTGTGTGGATTGAAACCAAGATGTGGACGCTACTCCGGGATTGGGTCAGGAATCATCAGTCATGCAAGACCACACCCCCTCCTCATGCCCCATGCACCGCTGGTATCTTAAGGGTCAGATGATCCCAAATCCTCCTCATCTAAAGGTGGCTCAGCATCCTCCAACTCACAAAATAGATCAAGGTCCATTTGAAACACAAAATGATTGTTGTTAATAGATAGTTGAAAATAACTATTACATATAGATATATATTAGTTACAATTATAACAAGCAATTAATTGTGTCAATGTTCACCTTCATCATCATCTTCATATCTGATGATGTTGATGTCTTCATATTCATCATTTACAACATCAATATCCATATGAGTTACAACTTCGGCATCCCTTTCCATTTCAAATTCATTTTTGACATCATTAACATCATCATCACCATTAACCCTTAATTGTGGGGTGTCATCATTGATATTCATGTCTCTTTGTTAAAAATATGGATTCTATGTAGTCTTTTGAAAAATTTCAATTCCTTATACTTCATCAGAACCACAATCTATTTGAATAAACTGATTTTCCTGAGATTGCATTGTTATTATGCTCTACCAATCAGTCGGGTCTCTTAAAGCAGCATAATACATTGTGTAGAATATTTTATGTGCCTTTAGAGCTAGTAAATTTTTTTTATTTAATTCAATAAGACTTTTATATTTAATATCGATGATTCCATGAATCATAAGAACACACAAGCCTCTCTTAGAAACTAACCACTGACATTTAAACATTGTCGTGTAATTTTTCCCCAGATAACACAGTTCAATAATTTCTTCCAGAATGCCTTAAAAGTCAACATAAGTTTCTCTATGATGTGATCCTCTCAAGAAAAATATACTATTCATTGTTTTCTTAATCACCATATGCTTGTGTATGAAATCGAAAACCATTAACCACATATTAAAAGTAAGATTTAACCATTTTGGATTGTGGGTTACTCAATATACACAGTCTCTTATCAATATTATAACCATGTTGAGACACTTGAAAATTTGTAAAACAATTATAAATATAATAAATAATAAACTAAATTGATATCATAATCCATTAATAATTTACGTTACCAGTTTTTAAAACCATTGATAAAAATCATTATGTCAGTGTTCTTTAAGAGAATCTTTTATAACATGTGGAAGTTGTTTCTTGATATGATATTAATATGAAATTCAAATAAAATAAGTTTACATATTGTAACATAATATATTAAATATTTCATAGAAGCACTCATAGTACAAATGATTTTATTTCTTCTATGTTGAGTACAACATATATATGAGTTATATGATGTCCATCATCTGAAAGCCATTGTTTATTAACTCCACTAAAGGCAAAATCTAGCTAATTAAAATCTGATAATTGATTTTCCATTTTAGCATCATCATTGACCTCATTCAGTCCAATGTGGTTTTGTTTTTATTGATATTTAGATTCAAAATAATGAGAGAAGAAAAAAGAAATTTCCTCTTGCAAATAAGCCTCAGCAATTGAGCTTTCAACTGATGCATTGTTACATGGTTTTTTCATCAATTTCGGCTTGAATCTCTTGAATTGGTATATCCATCGAGACTGCACTAGACCTACACATTTAGCATCATGTGGAAAATCATATATAAGATGTTTCATTGAGTTAAATAAATATGGCGACAAGATTTTGTACAGTTTACATATAATTACAACAACATCTTCTTCCATTTTACATAGTTCATCATAGACTATTGTTGCTTAAAAAATTTCTAAAAAATGTACGATTTGTATGTTATCGAAACCCATAATAATATAATTCAGAAAACCTCTTCATCCAAATGACATAAGTCATTCCATTATAACATGACAATAATGGTTTTTTTAAACTTGTAATATGAACATTCTTAACACATCGTCCCAAATTGAAAGCATAGCCATCTGTAAGTGTCAAATCCATAATCCACTTTCAAAATGATAAGAGACTCTCTTTGGGTTGTTTATAAGTTTCGTTTTTCTTCATTGAAATATCTGATCTGATATATTGAAACAGTTCAAGTACCAGTCGTCTGTAAATTTGGGAAATATCTAATCGTGCCTATACATTATCTTTTGTCTTACATGGTGTCTTCAAAAATGTATGAAATAAATTGTCAAAACAGTTCTTCTCAATATTCTTTACAATCAACATTTGGCAGACAAAAAAAATAGACCAATATGGAAGATACCAACAAATTCTCTGTTTTTTCAAATTATGATCTTTCCCAAAGCCACAATTTTTTATTGTTTTACTATCGGCCCAAATGATATGAGATATAATTAAAATATAACTAATTTTAACTCTATACTTGAGATAATTTTTGAGGGTTCATCTACTTCATTTGTTCCTTTCCTAAAATGAGATTTATTTCTTTGAAAAGGATGACCATAAAGATTTTGTTTACTTTCCTATAGTAAGGCCATGATTTCGAACCATGTGTACTCTAGCCAGATAACATTCCATATTCAGAGAATTCACTAATCGTCCACATAAATACAATTTTTAATATGAAATTTTGATTCACAGAATCATCATATATACGAACTCCATTACTCCACAATGAATTTAATTCATTAATAAATGGTTTGAAATAACCGTCAATATTTTTTTTGGATATCCTAGGATTAATAAGGTCAAAATTATATAGTGCTCATTCATTAACATCCATGGAGGTAAATTTTATAGAGTTATGAAGACAAGACAATAAGAATTATGACTACCATAAGAACCAAACATACAGAAACCGTTAGTAGAAAGTCCCTATTGAACGTTTATACTTCAAAATCTAAAGACAGATGTTGTTAGTCAAAATGTTTCCAGGAATCACCATCAGATATTTGATTCAAGATTTTATCGGTTGAAATCGTGGTTTTCTACAATGGCATCATTGACGCAGTGTTCTGAGACATAAAAAGATGATGCAACCTAGGTGAAAGGGGGAAATATCTCAACTGCTTCACAAGAATTAATCCAGACATCATCGGTTGAGCTTCTTTATGCCTTGATTGTCCACATAGGGGACAAAAATCCAATGACTCATTTTTACCAGAATAAAAGATGAAATTATTTGCACATGAACAAATTTTCCGATAACTAAGGCCCAGCTTACAAACTGACCTCTTTCGTTTATATAAATCTACAAGAAACACATTTCCTTCATGTAATAGTGTTTTAGGCAATGATAATATCTAATCAAAACATTTTTTTGGCATTGAATTATCTAATTTAATAACCATAAATATTTTAACCACTTATAATTTTTTTATATTGTAACCATGATATAATGCATCCTGAGCAGACCTCACCGACTCATTAAATTTGGATAGTGCCAACTCAGGAATTAAATCAAAAGCATCCCGAGTTTCAGTTTATTGAAAATATGGAACTGTAACATCATGTACTAAATTTTTAAAATGTTATAGATCTAGAATAATGTTATTAGTATCTTATTTGGAACTACGTTCACCATGTTCATACAAAAAAACATAATCTGGTTGAAAACCAAACAGCAAGAGATGTCCCCCGACCTTTTCAAATGTGTCAAACATCCTCAGAGCACATATTTAATGAGGAAACATAATTAGTCCTTATGAAAAAAAATTGGTTATGATGATGCAAATGATAAGAAAGCATCAACACACTCAATATATAAAGGATTTAAACCATAACAGTTTGTATTACTATGCTGATTTATCCAAGCACGATCATCTAATAATGAAGGTTGTCACCTTCCTTGTTCCATATTTTTCTACAAAATATAAAATCATTAATATTTTTGAATAATTTGAAATTTTAAAAACACTATCCAAAAAAAGAAAATAAATAATTACAACTACTTGTTGTTATTAATTATTATTATTTATTACTAATTATTACCATTTTTTAATTATTATTACAATTAATTACTAATTATTACAAATAATTACTATTTATTTTCCTAATTATTAGTAATTATTACTAATAATTTCTAATTATTACTCATTATTACGGTTTATTACTAATTGTTAGTATTTATTACTATTTATTCTCAATTATTACTATTTGTTACAAATTATTTGTATTAAATGGTATTTATTACTATTTAATTGTAATTATTACTATTTATTGCTAATTATTTCTATTTATTAGTATTTATTTGTATTTATTACAATTTATAAGTATCCATTACTGTTTATTACTATTTATTACTATGTATTACTAATTATTAGTAATTATCACTAATTATTAGTAATTATTACTAAATAATACTAATTAATATTTATTATTAGTAATTGTTATAAATTATTACTAATTATTACTAATTATTATTAATTATTATGACTTATTACTAAGTATTACTAATAATTAATATTTATTACTAATTATTACTAATTATTACTTATTATTACTATTTAATACTATTTATTATTATTTATTTCTATTTATTACTATTTATTACTATTTATTACTATTTATTACTAGTTGTTATTATTTATTACTGTTTAGTACTATTTATTTCTATTTATTACTATTTATTACTAATTATGACTAGTTACTTCTATTTATTTCTATTTATTTCTATTTATTAATAATTATTACTACTTATTACAAATTATTACCTATTATAACTAATTATCAGTAAATATTACTAATTATTACTAATTATTACTAATTATTACTAATTATTACTAATTGATACTAATTGTTACTAATTGTTCTAATTATTACTATTTATTACTATTTGTTACTATTTGTTACTATTTAGTACTATTTATTTCTATTTATTACTCTTTATTAGTATTTATTAGTATTTATTACTATTTATAACTATTTATTTCTATTTATTACTACTTATTTTTATTTATTACTTTTTATTACTATTTATTTCTTATAATTACTATTTGTTTCTATTTATTAGTATTTATTTCTATTTATTACAATTTATTTCTATTTATTATTATTTATTACTATTTATTTCTAATTGTTATTATTTATTACTATTTATTACTATTTATTTATTTTTATTACTAATTATTACTAATTATTACAATTTATTTCTATTTATTTCTATTTATTTCTATTTATTAATAATTATTACTAGTTATTACAAATTATTACCTATTATAACTAATTAATAGTAATTATTACTAATTATTACTAATTATTACTAATTATTATTAATTAATACTAATAGATACTAATTGTTACTAATTGTTACTAATTATTACTATTTATTACTATTTGTTACTATTTGTTACTATTTATTACAATTTATTTCTATTTATTACTATTTATTAGTAATCATTAGTATTTATTACTATTTATAACTATTTATTTCTATTTATTACTACTTAATTTTATTTGTTACTACTTCTTACTATTTATTTCTATTTATTTCAATTAATTACTATTTATTTCTATTTATTAGTATTTATTACTATTTTTTACAATTTATTAATATTTTCTTACTATTTATTAATATTTTCTTACTATTTATTAGTATTTATTCCTATTTATTACTATTTATTTCAATTTATTAATAATTGTTACTAATTTATACTAACTATTACTAATTATTACTATTTATTACATATTAATAATTATTATTACTAATTTTTAGTAGTTATTAATATTTATTTGTATTTGTTAATATTTATTTGTATTTATTACTATTTATTAGTATTTATTAAGTTTTATTAGTATTTATTACTATTTATTAGAATTTATTTTTATTAGTATTTATTAGTATTTATTAGAAATTATTAAGTATTATTAGTAATTATTACTAATTATTACTATTTATTACTAATTATTTATAATTATTACTAATTATTTATAATTATTACTAATTATTAATAATTATTACTAATTATTACAAATAATTTCTAATTATAATAATTATTAGTATTTATTGCTATTTATTAGTATTTATTTATATTTATTAGTATTTATTACTATTTTTAGTATTTATTACTGACTATCAGTATTTATTAATAATTATTAATATTTATTAATATGTATTACTAATTATTAAAATTTATTACTAATTATTACTATTTGTTACTATTTATTACTATTTATTCGTATTTATTATAATTTAGTACTATATGTTAATAATTATTAATAGTTATTAGTATTTATTACCATTAATTAGTATTTATTAGTATTTATTAATATCTAGTACTAATTATTACTGATTAATACTATTTATTACTAATTGTTAAAATTTATTACTATTGTTTTCTAATTATTACTATTTATTAGTATTTATTACTATTTATTAATATTTATTACTAATTGTTAGTATTTGTTACTAATTATAAGTATTTGTTACTATTTATTACTATTTATTAGAATTTATTACAATTTATTAGTGTTTATTACTAGTTATTAGTATTTATTACTATTCATTAGTTTTTATTACTATTTATTAGTATTTATTACTATTTATTAGTAAGTATTAGTATTTATTAGTATTTATTACTAATTATTACTAACTGTTAATATTTATTACTGTTTATTTCTAATTATTACTATTTATTTTTAATTATTACTAGTTAGTGTTAATTACTACAAAATATAGCTAATAATTACCAATTACCGCTAATTATTTATATACATTACTAATTATCGTTAATAATTATTAATTATTATTAATTACTAAGAATTAGTACTAATAATTTAATTTTACATTAAAAATATATATTAATTACAAAAGAATTTAAATCTAACTTGCATACAACTAATGAACAATAATTAAAAATAGAAAGACGTAATTAAATAAATACTAAATTAAATAAAATATAAATACCTTTAAACATGATCTCTTATAATTGTAGAAGGCTTCCCATCTTTTTTGTTAAAAAAACTCACTCCCAAAAATGTTCACACTTAAATTAGAGTTTACAAAAGCCGATGAAGAAGGAATTTAGGAGGATAGAAGAAAAAACAGAGGGGGGTATATATATGTTAGATTAGTTGGGACGGGGGTATTAGTGATAGGAATCTCATCGCTAATAGTACTTATTGTGACGGGTCCCGTCGCAAATACCTTCGACCACATTAATTACGAACGGCGGTTAAAAGGTCATTTGCGTCGGGGCCCGTCGCAAAAAGTAACCTGCCGACACACCATTTGTTACGGGACAACATGTCATGAACCATCCAGTGTCGACCCTGGACTAGTTACTAGGGCTAGCCCGCGACAAGTCTTGAGAGGTGTTCCTGGTCATCCTGTGATGGCGACAAGCACCAAGGGAATCAATAGAGTACACTGGAGAACGATTTCACCCATGATAAACAATCAAACAAATAGCAGAATGAAATGGACGACCCAAAAGACATTTATATAAAAACTAAACTGAATATTATTTGTACAAGTAACTAAGAGTACAACTAAACAAACAACTCAATTGACCAAACCTGATAAGAAACTAACACCATGTGACCCTGTTGGTCACTCTCCAACATAATGTTCACATGTGGAACAAGGTGATCGAAAACATGCTGAAAACTACACAAGGGCTAAAAACATGAGAAAACTATAGGTGTGAGTATTAAAAATTAGTAGGTTATCCCGATATTCTATTCCCAACGCACATCCTTTAAAATAAATGAAACGTCAATTTCACCTTTTAAAAACAAATATAAATGTATGTTTTCCAAATGAGGTCTCATGCTATAAAATAATTACCAAGAAAAAAACTAGCTTTTTTATAAACAAGAATGATGGTAACAATTTTTAAATAGGTGCAACATCGAAATAAAAATAGATTTCAAGAGGTCAGCTTTAAATAATTTACACATTTAAATAAGTCACACACACTGATGAATTCATCAGCCAAACACACTATATGTTGACGGTGAGTACAAAATAGCCAATGAGCACAATTCACGGGAACACCCCTAGGAACTAGTTAGTTGTGAGCCCCATGTACCTCGTATCTCGGTGAAAGTAACCATAATAAATATTTTTTCTCGTGCACATGATCCACTAGTAGGGAACATACCAAAAACATAGTGGCTTCCCAACATCATTATCATCATAGTTTAGTTAGTGTTTTAATCGTAAAACTTGCTATGTAAAACAGGGGACAAACCTCATGGGATCACTAGCATACTAGTACACGTCCACCTACCTAGATACATGGAATTCCCTTTAGTGCCCAATAAAGTTACACATATTATCAAATAATATTTTCAAATCAAAATTCCATTACCAAACCACAAACACACAAACAGCCCGCAAACATGCTTCATGTTTATTTCACGAATCAACAAACCACTAAAAAGTTTTCATAAAACAATTTCAAAAAGTATAACGCGACTTTTCACATAAAACCCATTCAAAAATGTTCTTTTAACCCCAAAAACCCATCAATTACATAAAAAATAGATTTTGAAGACCCAAAACCAATTTATAAATCACATTCATGCACCATAAAATTACCCCCAAAGATAGAACATGAAATACATATGGAAACCATTTTTACAAAAAAATTTCCAAACATGCCTTTAAGCCTTTCTCAAAACTAACATTTAACCAAGTTATGAATATCAATTTTATTAAGGTGGTGTATAAACAAAATTTACAGTATCAAACCACATTCATAAATCTCTTAAAACACTCAGGTTACATATTCAAAACACAACCATTTTCATAAGGATGTGAAACATGCCATTTCCCAACTAATTGGGCCAAAATATGTTATAAACCAAAAACCATTTGTTTGTAAAACCAAATCCAAATTTTATAAGCCTTATAAGGACCCAAAAATAACATTTCACATTCTTACAATTCATTTATAAATACAAACAAATAATTTTTAAATCACACATCACACAGAAAAGCCTACCGGGAAATTTACCGAACACATGACATGCCCTTTTTCAAGAAAACAATTTATTTTAAGAACATGATAAGGAATAAAACACCAAAATCATGCCATAATTTATTATATCTATTGTAACATGTTCACAATACCATAGAACATGTTTTAAACCTCACAAAACAGTTTCAAAAGATAGCAGTACATTTAAACAAACACTTGGTGTGCACTTTTATGAGAAAACAACTCTATCTTTCACAAAACAAGGCATAAACAAACATTTTTCAAACCAAAAAAATTATCCTCCAGTGAAAACAATAATAATCATATTTATCTGATGATAACAATAATAAAATGACTAGATTTAAATTATAATGGCACGTGAAAGTGATATCATACTTCAAATCCTAGGCGTAATGGAAATGCACACCCAATATCACCATCTGAGGGTTTATAAACCCTAAACATATGAAGACCAGTCCCAAATAAACAAAACCGCAATTAAAATCATGGGATAATAGAACCCTAGGACTAATATGACTAGGGGAGAATATAAAAAGAATAAATAATGAACGGAGGAGGACAAGGAAAGAGAAAGGAGAAGGAATAACACATTGCCACCTTGAAAACTCATTGTCTTCAATTAGATCCACACCCTTACAGAAAAAGGTAATGTCTTGGAACATCTTGGAGAGGATCCTAAGGCCATTAAGAACCATGGAAAAAATATTTGTTGGAAAAAGAGTATGAATTGAATGATTTATGGATGAAACCATTTAACTTATTAATTTTTGGACGTTTTGAGGAATCCTAATAACATTCACCCTAATATTCTATTCAAATGGGCTTCAAATAGGTAATATCAATAATGGGGGTGAGTATATGTATTTGGTCTTTGAATTGGAGGTGTAATCACTGAAACATATTAAAAATGTAAATGATATAAAAGAATCAAATTATATTTTTAAAACTAGAAATGGGCCTACGAGCTTGCCCAATACCAAAATAAGTAACAAAAATTAACCATACTTATTAATTATTAATGGGTCTAGAAGGATATATTCGATTTAATATGTCAGTGGAGGAAAAATATGAAGTGGATTGAGTGAATAATGATAAAAAATGAATTAGTTACAAAATAAAAAAATATGTTTTTAAATCTATAAATGTGCTCTAGGTTTCGACCAAATCATGAAGTAACAAACCTTTCTCGAACAACTCCAAAAAAGAAAAATAATCGAGGAACCCAAATAAGGATGATTAGATATAGATGAAGCTTCAAAACTCAAAATTAATCTCTCCCAATCCCATGTAAAAGGATCCGGATTTCCAATGATCTGGAACTAAACAAAGAGTTGAAAAATGGGGGTGCCAATTCTCCCCACCATTAAAGCTTTCCACCCCTAGAAAGACATAGCACATTCTAGCTGATTGGTTTACACATAAGGATTATTTGTCAATATAGTCCATACACCAATTCCAATGACACACCATAAAACATGAATGGAATTTAATCCTCTTACCACAACCATAGAAAACTCTCAACCACTTACTAAGAATCAATTGAAAGATCAAGTCAATACCTCTACAACCAAACCAAGAACACGGTTGTTGGGCCTTCTACCAATGAACCGAACAATCTCCCAATCCAAATAAAAATCACGAAAACCAAATATTATATAGGAATAAGGGATGTAATTTCTACCATTAAGAAACAACTAGCACTACATATGTTAATAGGTGAAAAAATCAACAAGACACGTGGTGGGACTCCCCACCATTAGAATCCAACATACAATGACCAAACAATAATTCAGCATGAGCTAGAATTAGGACTCACTCACACAAGCCCACGAAAACTCACCTACAACATCCTACCAACCAAATTTTAGAGGAAATAAACGTAAACATTTAAGACACCCATTATCTAATAGAGGTGGAAAGAACTGGGCCAACACTCTCTACATGGATCCAAACCCCCACCAATTAGAGAGGGGGGATGGGACCCAATATTTGGGAAATTGAAACCACAAAAGAAACAAAGTAACTACCTCACTGAAATGGTAGGTGTATGATGTTATAAATACAACACAAAATCCTTGTACTATTGACTACGTGGCGGCTTCACTCGGTAACCTATCTCTATATTTCTTATAGATGCAGCATCTATTTACTCCCAGTCAAACTTTGAGAATCCCCAACTTTAACTCCTTCCCTTAGTTCCACACAATACCACATAACACTCTCAAGACTAAACAAAAGATCAAGAGAGACCATGAAACTCCCTTCCTCAACAACACATTTTTATCCAAACATGAACATGGGGAAACACCACATTATTTTCTCTCACTCTGAACGAGGAGCAGAATGAACAAGACATACAAAAACACCATCTAATCATCATTGAGCA
The DNA here is from genome assembly GCA_963277665.1 of Viscum album. Classification (NCBI taxonomy): domain Eukaryota; kingdom Viridiplantae; phylum Streptophyta; class Magnoliopsida; order Santalales; family Viscaceae; genus Viscum; species Viscum album. The sequence continues at coordinate 1,840,635,917 of OY728161.1, forward strand.
CAACTACTAAAACAGATAGAATCACCATAAATGGAAGACACATTATATCAATCCCAAATAGCTCTCTATTTCAAAAAACATGCTTATTTATCATTCCATGAGGTGGATTAAAATTTGAAACAAATCCATTGGTTGATCAACTGGAATTCATGCTAATGGAGAACCATTTGTGGCCACATCTCAACATCCAACACATATTTAGAACCCACTGAACATTACCCCCAAACCAAGCCATCAATAAGATCCCATCCCAATATTATATAAAATAATGAATTCTATATAATAAAGAAGCATACTTAATAGACAAAAATTCTGATAAAAAGGATAAACCATCCACATAACTGTCGGTTCTTAAAAAACACCACAATTTCTCATCTCAAAACACTTTTGAAAAATAAACAAACTAACATAGTGGTTTTTCACATTCACCTATGGTGTTTCATCAAGTCTCACTCACAAGAACATTTACTTCCCTCCTCGGGCACTCAAATACCATGCCATACCGGCCATTCATCCATATGTCCACAAAACCATTCATGCGAGAACCCATGAAAACACTGAATGAAAAAACAAAACATCATCATTACAAAAAATATCATGTACCATCCAAAGACACATTAACCACCAAATAAAAAACCAATCATAGATTTCACAATACAAGCCACAATTCATCAAGGGCCATTTGGTTAAAAAAACAAACCATTGAATTTAATTGAACTTCCAAAAACAACCATTGTATTCCAAATAACCCTTTCCCATTTAAATAAAAATTCACCAATGTCTATTTTTATAATCTTACAACCACAAAGGCCAAAACCCCCTTCTAGAAAAACCCTAACCACCTAAAACCACATTTCCAAAAACAATTCATCATATTCAAATAGTTTCGAATAGAAAAAAACACCCCATTTAAAATAGAGTATCAAAATTACTTTAAAATGATTCACACTTTCAGAACCTTTTCTTTCAACAAACCATAGGTTTTGACTAGGGAAATTCCAATCATGTTAAATCATTTCCAATTCCTCCCATAAATTTGTGAAAAAATCAACCTTCCAAAACCATTATTATATTTAATTTTTGAAAATCCCTTTTCCCCTTTTCAAAATCAAATCCTTACTTTAAAACAAATTTCTATAATTCTCAAATAAGTATTTTCAAAATTAAAATTTAAAAATCAAGAAAGGTCGATGAAACCCAAAAAGGTTACTAGTGTCGGTGGGTGACTTGAGCATATAGTTGGAGGCCATATGGAAAACACAACTCCAACACAGAGTGAGTTTTAAGGAACATTCCCCACATCCACATGGATTTTCTGCACCACAGAGCTCATGTAGGCCATTATTTCAACTCCCCTGGTCATATCACAATAGAAATAAATTAACAAGATCAAAGGAAACTAATAAAACAAGACATCCTATGGAAACACGAGTATTAGAATGGGAAAGAGTTCATAATTCTCTTCCCAAACATACCCCTCAAGTCCCAACAATCCTACTCCATCTACATTAACATCCCACAAATAACCAGGATGCTCTAAAAACGTTCGGCTAAGATTCAAACTCCTTTGATACCATTTTGTCACGAACTATCTCGAGTAGACCCTGAACAGGTCACAAGGGACTGACTGTGACAAGTCCAGATAGACATTCCCGATCCTCCCGAGATAGAGACAAGAACAAATGGAATCAATAGATTACACAAGGGAATGATTTCTCCCATATATAAAGAGTCAAACAAATAGAAGAATGAAATGGACAGCCTAAAAGAGAATTATATAAAAACTGAACTGAACATTATTTGTACAAGAAAATTAAAGCACAACTAAACCAACTAATAAATTTACCAAACCCAATAACAAAATAACTCCATATGTCCCTATTTGTCACTCTCCAACATAATGATCACATGTCTCCCAAGGTGATCAAACACAGTCTAAAAACCTGCACAAGTGCTAAAAACAAGAGAAGACTATAAGCACGCCTCATAAAACGTAGTAGGTCAGCCTGATATTCTATTACAAATGTACATACTTTAAAATAAAAAAATCAATTTCATGTTTTAAATACAAATATTAATTTATGTTCTTAAGATGAGGTCCCTTGGTATAAAAAATTACCAGATAAAAACATGCATGTTTTATAAACAAGACTGCTAGTAACAATTTCCAAATTGGTGAAACTTCAAAATGAAAACAGTTTTCAAGAGGGGTATTTTAAATAATTTACAATTTTAAATAAATCACACAAACTGATGAATTCATCATCGAAACACACCGTATGCTGACGGTGAGTACAAAATATCTAATAAGCACAACTCATGGGAACACCCCTAGGAACTAGTTATTTTTGAGCCCTAGGTACCTTGTATCTTGGTGAAAGTAACCGTAATAAATATTTGTTCTCATGACCACGAGCCACTATTTGAGAGAATACCCATATCTTACTGGTCCCCCAACATGATCATCATAATATTTTAGTTAGTTTAGTCATCGTTAAACTCGCTACGTGAAACAGGGGCCAAACCCCACGGGATAACTTGTATACTAGTACACATCCGCCTACCTAGATACCTGGGATTCCATTTAGTGCTCAATCAAGATACACATATTATAAAATACACTTTTCACATAAAAATTCCATTACCAAACCATAAACACTCAAAAATCCCACAAACATGCTTCATATTTCTTTCACGAATCAATAAAGCACTAACATGTTTTTGTAAAAAAATTTCAATTAGTATAACGAGGCCTTGTATATATAATCCATTAAAAAATTATCTTTTAAGGATAGAAACCCATAAATAACATATGATGCCAGATTTGGATGCCCTAAAACCAATTAATAGTAATCATTCATGGAGCATAAAATGTCCCCAAATGATAGAACATGGAATACATAAGGAAACCATTTTTACCAAAAAAATTCCAAACAGGCCATTAAGCCTTTCTAAAAACTAACATTTGACCAAGGTATAAATTTCAATTTTTTTAAGGTGGTGTATAGAAACCATTTAAATTTTCAAACCACTTTCATAAACACCTTAAAACACTTGTGTTACATATCCAAAACACAACCATTTTTATAAAGATGTGAAACAAGCCATTTTCTAACAACTCGGTCCAAAACATGTTGTAAACCAAAACACATTTGATCGTAATACCAAATCCACATTGTAATAACATATAAGGAACAAAAAATAAAATTTATAATTCTTATAAATAATTTATAAATCTAAAAAAATAATTTTTCAATCACACATCGCACATTAAACCCAGATGGTAATTTACAGAACACATGACATGCCCTTTTTAACCAAAACAATTTTTTAAGAACATGAAAATGAATAAAACACCAATTTCTTGCCATATTTTATTATACATAATATAAAATGTTCAGAATAACATAAAACATGTTATAAACATCACAAAATAGTTTCAAAAGGTAGAAGGACATTTAAATAAACACATTGTGTGCACTTTTAGGACAGAACAACTCTACCATTCACAAAACAAGGCTTGAACTGCCATTTTTCACACAAAAGAAAATATCCAAAGGATAGAAAACATTAATGAACATATGTATCAGATGAGAAAAATAATAAAATTATGACAAATAAATGATAAAGGAATGTTCAAGGGATATCCTACCTCAAATACTTGGCGTACTGGAAACGCACACCCAATATCACCGTCTGATGGTTTATAAACCCCAAACCTTTGAAGACCAGCCCCAAATGAAAACAAACAACATAAAAACAATGGGATAAGTAACCCTACATCTAACATGACTAGGAGAGAATATAATAACAATAAATAATGAAAGGAGGTGGCAGATGAAGGAGAAAGGAGAAGTAATCTCATTTTTTCACCTAGAAAAATCATCGTCTTCCATTAGATATGCACCCATAGAGAAACGTTTAATGAAATGGAACTTATTGAAGAGTATCTTACGACCTGGAAGAACCAGGAAAAGAATATTTGTGTGAAAATAGTGCGAATTGAATGATTACTGGATGAAACAATTTACCTTATCAATTCTGGACGTTTTGAGGAAATCAGAGACATTTCTCCCAATTATTTGATTAAAATGAGCTCCAAAGAGGTAAAATAGATAATGGGGGTGAGGATATGTATTTTTTCTTCTAATGGGAGGTTTAATCATATAAAAAATTCAAGAATGAAAAATGTAAAAAATAAACAAATTATATTTCTAAAACTAGAAATCGGCCTACGGGGTGGCCCAATACCTAAATAAGTAACCCATATTCACAATTCATATTGATTATTAATGTTTCCAAATGGATATGTATGCTTGAATATTCTAGGGGAGGAAAAATAGGAAGTGAAGTGTGTCAAAAATGATAAAAATGAATGGGTTATAAAAGAAAGAAAATATGGTTTTAAATCTGGAAATGGGCTAACGGTTTGGGAAAAATCATGAAGTAACAACCCTTTCTACAAAAACACAAAAAAAAAAGAAATGAGGCACCCATAGAATAATTATTATATATATATAAAACATAAAAACTCAAAATTAATCTATCCCAAGACCTAATAAAATGATCAATATTTCCAATGAACCAGATCCAAACAAAGACCTAAAAACCTGGTGTGACACAACATCCTATCATAAATTGATTTTTACCACTGCTTGTTATTTTTGATGGGTCCCATGGAAAATAACATTTAGGGGTCGAACTAGTTGTGATGCGGGACCTCCCATTGCAACTAGATCTTACTTCCTACCATCATTTGCGACGGGTTGTGCCAACCTGTCCCAAATACCCTTTCATGTGGTTTGGCGCGCAAACAACACCAATCCGCGCGTAATTTTTTGTGACATGATGACTATTACTAATGAAAATGATTATTTATTTGCAAAGGGTTGACCAAACCATTTCAAATAACCTCTTAGATGGACTATTTGCTATGGTATTAAATCCCATCACAAAAAACTCATTGCAAAAAACGGTTTTCCCTGTATTGATAATGGTAATTCTTCTTAATTAATCAAAAAAATATTATTTTTATAGTTAATGGAGAAAAATATACATATTTTATAGAAAGAAATAATTTTATTGAATAAATTTCAGAGTCCCATTTTTAAATTTTATTTGTTCCTTTTTAATAAACATAATGTAATTAATTCCAGTGGAATCATTTTTATTATTAATTTTGTTATAAGTGAATTTTTATACATTAAAAATATTTCTCCAACAAAATTGTTTTTCACAGTTTCTTATGTGGTAATATGAATATGAAATTTTGAAACTTATAGTAATTTATGCATGCGAATTATATTATAATAGTTTAAATGAAAATAATTAATATTTTCTAATTTGGAAGATATAAATTTTTTATTATGATAAAAGAATTTAAACTGTTTTACAAGTAAAAAAGTAAAATCTGGTTACCTTTGGATACAATTTTGTGATAAGGAAAAAAATTTAAATCATCATTATTATTACTATTTTAAAACATTTAAACACTTATAACTTTATTACGGAAATTTACATTTATGGGATTCAGTTCACTAAAAATGACCTAATAATATTTTAATTTTTTAAATTATTAATTCTTTGTATGTCCCCCATCATATAAAATCATACCTTCAATTCCCATTTCCTTACACATTATTTTCCCAAAAATATCATATAAAACATTTCGAATTAACTAAATAACTTCCACAAATTTGATTTATATGTTATAATCTTTTTAAAAGAACACTCAATGGGTCCCAAATATGGGATCTAATGGATACCTACCGAATAAGTGGTAATCATTTTACTATATTGAATTCATTTTGTTTATTATTATATAATTTCCACTATCCAAACAAATTTATATCAAATGGGAAATGAATGTATCTATAGGGTGCACAAGTCAACTACAGCCTGAATGTAGATATATTAACAATTATACATAACTAGAATGGAAAGTTGGATATTATGATGTATTTAATGTTTATATATGATATTTATGATATTATTGTGATTATATAATGACTTAAAATCCATATTTATTTTGTTAATTTAATTAACAATCAAAATGGTTTTCATTGGTATGTATGAACATCATTCAAGATGTGTCACGAACCACCTTCATCACGTCAATGGAAGGAACAACAATGCAACATGCCCTTACTTCCGGATATTGAAGGAGAGATAATGATCCCCTGAGTCCCACCTTTGACAAGCCCAAGAGTGGAGACTAACACCAAGGGTATATAATCTCATGTAATATGGAAGGAACTTCCCTTTTTATAGAACAAGATCGAATGATATGATGTTAAATCCCAAAAAACTCCAAACACAAATAGTATATGTAAATCCATAATCCATTTCCCAAAAGTATACAGCAGGTAAAAATGATGCAAAGTAAAAAAATATATCCAAAGGTAATATACGCAATGAAAAAAAATAGGTAGTAACAACAGCTAATCATGACTCTCGAGCTCGTAATGTCTAGCATGGTCATTAAAGTCACCTTGGAATCTTGAAAATAGTTTTATATACGTACTATGAGAATATAAGTATACCCAATTGGATAACTAAAGCCACTCCTGAACAAGTGAAGGAACATTCTAACTTCCCTTTGAGAAATGGTAGAACCTCAAAGCACCTACCATGGAATACTAACTATCCTATCCTCACCAAGGCACACTCACCAAATAACACAAGTCAAATAAAGTAGTAGTATAGGCACATTGACATTTGGAAACCCCACACAACTTTCCCACTGTTAAATTGCTCTTACCTAATAGGTAATGTCTTGAAGCTACCACACTTCCCATATGTAGTCCCACTACCATAACCTAACCATATATTGTTGTGCCTCAAACCACACACAATCTCACCCACAGACACCTGGGCCACATCAACAACGCCTCTCTTCTTAAGGCACGTGTGTGCCATCTCCAAGACACATAGGAAAAGAATCCTACCTTGAAAATACCAAGTCCTTCCATAAGAAACCCTTTACCAAAGGATCATGGGATATGGTAAGTCTCAAGACATTAGAACCATCCTGGATACACATTAATGGTAAAAACCTGGAAGAGGGTGTGAGGAAGAAAGTCAGTAAACATCTATCCATCCTCCCACAAAAAAGATGGGAAAGACACCCTCCCCCATGAAATGGGGGAGTTCAGTACATGGTTATAAATTTTGTTGGGGTGTATATAGAAATCAAAAGGAAATACAATGTATACATGTAGATATGAAAACACTCATCACAACCTATAGGTTTCCAAACAAACAACCATCCCACTTAGAACCACATTCACTGCCACCCCTATATGCACTTACACACACCAAGCACTACCAAATCATAACCAAACCCTCTTTATTTATCTACAATCAATTTATTTATTTATGGATTCACATAATTTTTCTCCATAACATCCAGGGAACTATAAACCATAACCATACCAATAAACCAAGAACACCATATTCGTAGTCCAACTACACAAAATCATTCATCCACTACAAAATAGAATTTTTCTATGTTATAACTCACAACCATTTTCATAGAAACCAGTCCCACAACCCCACTTCACAACAGTTCCTAGATGTAGTCTCACTGCATAATAGTTGATAACCAAATCGTAGTCCCACATCCCAACACTGTTTGATAAACCTGAGACAAACAAATGTAGTTCACCTGCCTACAAGTACATCCATTCCAAAATCAATCAGTCTCTCAAATTGGGTTACCAACACACCCCATTTACTTCCCCACACACAAATAACACAACAACTACTATTGACACACTACCCTGTGGTACACACATACAACACACTTCTCATGGAACAAACTCTATTATTCAGCCTTGTACCCTCAACCGTGCTCCAAACAGCTACACCACACTACCCACACTAGGTTATATAATGTAACATAACATAGTCTTCATCCACACCTATCAACAGGATGTCTGCATAAATTCAGATTCAACTATAATGGGTTTCTTTAATTCCAAATATTGTTCTTAAATATGTTTTCATGACTCATAAACCCAAAATTTTTCTATTTCTAAGCCTAAAATCAACTTTTCTTTGAAATATATGCTTCTTTGAACTTATGGTTCTAATTTTCATGCTTCATTAAATGATGGTATTTCTACTAAGTCACTTTTTAATTTTTATCATTACACTATACAATATGTTAATGTTATCAAAATTACTAAACAAATTTTCACCTGTGAACTTTCCTTTGATGCTATACACTCATTTTGTACTATGATATATGCTACGAATAGATACCAAATTATAGATCCCTATGGCATGGTATTTATGATCAAGATAATAATATACATGATCCTTGGCCTGTGATCGAGGACTTTAATTTGATTTCCACCTCTAGAGAAAAAACCGGTCTGTCTCACGCTTCCATCATGTTAGGAGAGTTTAGAACTGTAATTGAGGATAGTAATCTTATGAAAAATGATATCATTAGTGAAAAGTTCACTTGGTATAGAAAACACTACAACATGATATTTGATTGAAAATAGGATAAGGCTTTCACAAATATATCCGTTCTTGATGAAAGGGGTACCATATCGAGCACCACCTTACCAAACATAACATGGATCATCATCCTATTCTTGTTTATCTATTTACTAAGGGTCTTAAATCTAGTTTACCTTTCAAATTTAATAATGCGTGGTATTTTATTCCCTAATGTACTAAAATTATAAAAAGATTATGGGAAATCATGAGGCATCAAAATAATGGTTTTTCCTATGTTACCATGTTAAAACACATTAAAGAGTGTCTTAAAGGCTGGTTTAGTGAAATATCTAATCAACTAGACAAGGAAATCTCCTCTATTGAAAGGGATCTTATGAGAATCTAGAATTCAAATACTAGTTCTACCATTTCTCTCGATCCACAACATAAAATAAAAACCTCGATGAATCTCAACTATCTTCTAGTCCTTAAAGACAACATGCATATACTAATTTTAAAAACTAAAAGTCTTTTAGATGGTTATAGGAATACAAAATTCAATAATGATATTCAACATATTAGGAATGTTTATTTGCCTCTTGCCTTTATTATAGATTTAGACACTCTCTTTGATATGGAGGAAGCTATTTCCAACCATGTTGTCTCCTACATTCAAAATATTCTCAATGGTCTAGATGTCGATAATGATCTTGTTCCTGATATCATTCCAACTATGGTGACTGAAGAAGAAAATATTTTTCTTCTAAGTATCCTCCTTGATCATGAAATCAAAGATACAGTTTTTAGTCTAAATCCTGATAGTTTCCCTGCCCCTGATGGCTTTAACAATGGTTTCTTCCAACAATACTAGTAGACTATTAATTTGGATGTTTGCAAACTTGTAAAATATTTTTTCTCCAACAATGATCTCCATCATTGATTAAATTCCCAATTTTCTACATTAATTCCTAATGTGGAAAATTCCCCTAAAATACATCTTTTTCTTCATATAGTTGTTATTAACAGTACTTATAAAATCATTACGAATCTTTTTGCTAATATACTTACTTCTATATCCAATAGAATTGTTTCTTGAAATCAATTTGGATTTTTCAAGGGTATGTCTATACATGATGGAAAATTCCATTCCCCAGAATGACCGAATATCCTAAGAAAATACACAAGAAGAGGTTGCATTGCCATTAATATTGATATTATAAAATCATTAGATACTGTTGAATGGAGTTTCACTTTCAAAGTTCTCAGGAACATTGGTTTTAATGATACTTTCACCAGTAGGATAAACTCATTATTCAATTTGGCCATTATCTATGTCCTCATCAATGGGGCCCCAAAGGGATTATTTTAGTTCACCAAAGGTGTTCAACTAGGATATCCTATCTCTATAATTATTTTTTCAATTGCAGAAGATTACACCCCTAGACTACTCATTCTACTAGTGGTACAAAACAAGGTTAAACCCATTAAATCTTTTAGGGACTTAAATGTACACACATACCTCTTATAAGATGATGAAATCAACTTATTCATAAAATGATACAAAAGGAATATTCAAAAAAAACATGACCTCCCTAATTATGAATAAATATCTGGTTAATCTATAAGTTGGAATAAATCCTTTATTTTCATTTGAATTTCTTTCTTCTAATAGAAAACATAATGTCATCAATATCCTTGGAATCAAGGAAGGTTCGTACCATTTCACATATCTTGGTGTGCCCATTTTTTGGGGAAGACATGAATCCAGTTACTTTTCCATCATTGTTAACCAAATTATTAACCATCTCTCTTCTTGGAAGTGAATGACCCTATCTATGGCTGGAAGGATCTGTCTTGTGAAATATACAATTGTCTCTAAATTGGTCTACTTGATGATGGTGTACAGTTGGCCTGATGGCCATATTAAAAAATTAAATGTATTCATTAAAAATTTTGTTTCAGTGAGAAGTATGTTTAAAGTAAGCTCGTGACTATTCCTTGGGCCACTTGTTGTAAACCATTGGAAAAGGGCAGTCATGGAATCAAAAATCAAAAACTCTTTAATGATTCTCTTCAAGATAGACTCTCTTGGAGGTTTCTCTACAACAACTCTGACTCTGTTGTTTATCCAAAAAAAGATTCACGACTATACTAAAGAATGGAAATATGAATTATATCAATTCCTCCATTTGGCCTTCCATTAGACATTCATTCACTAATATTATGACCAACCCTAGAAGGATGTTCAGTACTAATTCTTCCATGAATTTTTGGAATGACAATTGGAGTGTTGATCATTTAATCTCCATGCTGACTCAAAACACCCTGACAGATAACACCGGTTATACTATATGATATGTGCTTAATTATCATAATATTAACCATCCAGAAAACATCATCCATGTTATGGACAACTAAACCTTCTCCATCTCAGTGGATTTTCTCATTTGGGAGCCTTCTTCAAATGGTGTCCTTGATTTCAAAAATTTCTAAAACTATAATCTCATAAACACTTACTCTAGTTTTTATTGGTTGAACACCTTTAGAAAACCTTAGATTTAGCCCTTGAGACTTACTATTATTTAGATAATTTCCTATAATAGGGTCTCTACTGATGTTTGTGTGCAATATTTTGGGATCCAACATTTATCTAAGTGTCACATGTGCAACCAACACAGAGAAGATACTGACCACCTATTTCTGTCTACTGCTATAACTTCAGCTCATTGGAATTATATTTTTGACATTTTTGGTTTCATATGGTTTATTGTGGATTAAAATCTCACTCAATTGAAATATTTTTTTCATAATTGAATCTTCTCAATAAATGAAGAATCATTTCTAGATATATATTTCTTAGCTCATTCATGTGATCTGGTATGATAAAAAAATATTATTCATAATAATGGATCATTCATGCTTAATGAAGGTATGAAGTGGATTATCATTGCAATTTGTGATGTTGCCTTGATTCGAAAATCTTATTGTGACAACTCTATAGGAGAATTTGAGATCCAACATCGAATTAGAGTTACTAGACTATACCGACAACCTAGATGAACATTTGAGGTATTATGGCAAGCCCCATTTCTAGGATGGATCAAATTTAATATTGATGATGCCTTTAAAGGAAACCCCAGACCTATAGGATATGGTCCTATTTTCCTAGACTATCTTGGAATGTGTCATAGATTATTCTTTGTTGGTTGTGGTACGACCTCGTATTTGGAAGAAGAAATGATGGGGTGATACATGCTGTGGAATTTTCCAAACGTAAGGGTTGGAACAATATTTGTATTGAATGTAATTCAACCAATATTTTCGAGGGTATTTGGAAGGGTGTGGTGCATCTTTCTTGGCCGCTTACCAACCAATGGATGAATTGACTTACTTCCCTTCTAGAAATCTACAACATTTTAACTCATTCTTTTTTTGAAGAGAACATGGTTGCATATGATCTTGCTAACAATGGAGTCAATCGTGACATTATATTGTAGGATAATTTTCCTGGTGACTTTCAATTTTTATGAAATAAAATGTAATAAAATTCCATCATTCAGACTAATGTAATTCTATTTTTTTCTCTATTCAATAAATTGCACATTTCTAAACAAATTTATTTAACCATGTATATGCGGTTTAACAATATTTCATATTATGACCATTAATCAAAGAATCCCCACAAAACAGAGCTTCACTAGTGCACAAGCAAAGAACACTGACAATCATGATCTTTAAGAGTCATACAGTCACATCATTTCATAAAGTAATCATATATAACAAGTAAAACAAGAGATCAACATCAAACCACTCCATGTGAATTATTTTATTTACCCCTATTGTCTTTTTTTTCACATTTACTCCTTATTTATTTCTCATTTATGGAAATGTAATCAATTTTTCCTAAAATTAAATCATTATTACACCCACCCAACTTATGGCACAATTAAAGAGAGACCAAAATAATCCATACCAGATAATCAAATGAATGAATTTCCTCCTTACGCCAAGAACATGGGATCGCCTGAGGAACATGGCAGAACTCCAAAAAAACTGAGCTAGAGGGGCACTAGAATAGGAACACGAATCATCTAGAGAGGAAGGCTATAGGCACACCGTGGGGAAAATTGGAAAAGAAATAAATAGATATTAGTGTGTGAAAATGTTGAGATCCTAAAAATCAGGGAGACAATTTCAATGTTCTTGAAAATCCGATTTTGGCTTGGCCACGCGGCTTGGAAGTTACATGGATGGTGGAATGATACAAGATATGGGTATTTTTATGATTCTCCATAAAAATGTTGATAAAGACTAGTGCACATCTATGATTTGAATGGTTACAATTTCACAGAGAAAACACATAAAATTGGAGAAACTCGAAAACTAGAAAAAATCTGGTAAATCCATTAATGCGTCATTGATGGGTGATTCACTAATGGTGATCCACAAATAGGTGAGATACAAACGTCACCTTTGAATTCTGATCCACATAAACTAATTTATCGACAATAAGCTAACGACGCCCAGAGATACTGACTCAACGAACAACTGATACCTTGACCTATCGATGATGAGCTAACGATGACATGACCAACCAATGGAACGACCTACCTATGCATTGACCTACCGATGCCTCAATATACTAATGCATCAAACTACTCATGCCCCATTCCACTGAAACTGACTCCCTTGAATCTATGAGTGTGATTACCTCGACTAACTGATGCTTACTCCCTCAACACACTGACACACATTCATGTCGACAAACTCCCATGTCGATACGATGAGTTGCCAATGGAAAATTGGAAATTTTGAAAACTCCTGAAATGAGCCACTATTGCCTCTAATAACACCGATAACACTTTATTTTCATAAAGAGAAGGTTTGGTATAATATGGGTTTATAACATCAGATTCCTCTTGAATGATTCTCGTACTTGATAATTCCAAACTAGATCAGAAGAAAGGGGTTCAAAACAACCAACCCTTATGAAACCTCTTCAGAGCAGTCCGCCTTATGTATATAAAAAAATGGAGTGAAATAATAGACATCCCAGAACACCTCTTAGAAATATATCTCCTAAAAATGATGTAAACACTAAGGCCCCACACTAACCTGAACAACCACACAAACACCAAAGGGCATGTGGTCTATAAATATGGATTCAGGGGAAAATACCTCCATTTCAATATACTATCCACATTGAGAGGAAACGACTCTCCATCACAGGTTTATTCACATCCACATTAATGAATCTTGATTATGGATCAGGATATACCCTCCCCATCGTAAGGACATCTCTCACAAAATTATAAAATAGGGAAACAAATTATCTTACCACAACCGATGTCAAACATTACATCATAAAATTAATCACATAAGTAACACATGTAAAACAAAATAGATAGCATCTCTAGTTACTGTTCATGAATCTAGGCCTCCGGTTCCAAAGTACTCTCCCCAAGGGCACCATTCCCCCATAACACACAACCCATGGGAATGGTATCTCCCCACAACACTTTCTCCTCATGATCCTTGATTCTTACTGGCTTCTCCTTGAATGTCACATCATCTTTGACAACCAACTCTCCCCTGTCATGGATATGGGAGTTATTGTGTAGATATCGATATAGCTAAGAATCATGGAAGACTTTTTGGATCCTCTCCAACCATGGTGGCAATACCAGTAGAGATTCAACATAAAAAATTCATCCCAACAACTCAAAAGGTCTGATGCTCTATTGTGAATGTTTTCATCCCCTACCAAGCCTTCATTGTTCGTGTCGAGGGGAAACCATCACAAAAATAGGGTCCCCAACCTCTAAATCCAAGGGACTCCTCCTATGATCGTCATATAACTTATTCTGGTCTCGGGCCGCCTTCATCCTCTAACACACAATTTGAACCATCTCTGTTGTGCTCTGTACTACCTCTGGTCCTAGAAGGGCTGGTTCCCCTACTTCTATCTAGCACACAGGTGAATGACATGTTATTTCGTACCTAGCATTGAATGGTTCCACACCAATCATATAATGATATATAATATGGTATGAAAACTCTACTAGATGTATCTATCTTACCCAGGATCCTCCAATATGGAGAACACATGCACATAGAATATTCACTAACATCTAAATGGTTATCTCCATATTCCCATATGTCTGAGGGTGGAAAGGAGTTATATGGCATTACTCGATGCCAAAATCATGCTACAATACCCTCTAGACTTGCAGGCTAAAATGTGTATCCAGATATGATATAATAGATTTTGTAACTCAATGCATCCACACCACCTCATCCTCATACATCTTTTCCATGGCATCTACTCCACTCCACTCCTCGATTGCCAAGAAGTGACTCGACATCATCAACATGTACCCTACTACCCAATGAGCATCACATCATCCCTGAGCTCTAGGTAAACATGTAAAACATCCATCAAGATTTTATCCCAATTCCACTTTTCAATATCCATGTGCTGCAACAGACCGCTTAGAACATGGTGGTTGACGTTTACCTACTAACATAATAGGAATATATCCACTAACTCTACCACTATACACTTCACCCAGATCCACCAAAATTGTTCTCTCAGGACTTAGTACATTATAAACAATCCGGGGCACACTTTCAGGGGTGAGTTGTGGAACTCATGGTGAAATCCTTCTCACATCGCTACTAGGGAAAAACTGATTACCATGGCACAATATGAAATTCCAGATATCCTCTAACCATCCTTCTAGAGCATCACCCTCGAAAACGTGGTCACAAATCACTTATTCCTCTGAGTCTCCCCATCGAGACTCCTTTACATTGTTCATGATGGAAGAATACACTTTTATCTAAAATAGATAGCCTCTACCATTATCCTCCCCAACATCCAGACACAAGGTATCAGACTCCTCCATTGCCTTCCGAGAATCTATGGATTCCCAAACTACCTGCTTCTATGTCTTCATTCTAAATTAATTAGACACTACCTTCTTTCTTATGGTTCTAAGAGATATAGATGTCGTAATACTTGAGAAACTCTGTTAACATTAACTATTTCATGTTCATGTCTCCTTAAAAAAGATATTCCTCAAACTATTGTGATCTAGGAAGACCACAAAGCGCTCCCCAATGAGGTAATTCGTCACCACTTCAACACAGACATGACTGATGCAAGATCTAGATCAATGGAAACATAATTACAATAATATGGACATAATTTCCTAGACCCACAAGAATTCACTACTCACTTTAACAAGAGAACACATCCCAATAATAGGATGAAAGCATCACAGAACAACTCAAACACCACCCCTTCCTCTAGACACATATGTACTGGTCCACTGACCAGTTTCTCCGTCATATTGCTGAATGCTTCCCGAAACCACTCATTCCACACAGAGGTCTAGTCTTTTCTGGTCAAGTATGTCAATGATGATTCCAATCGAGAGATATCGGGTATGATCCTCCATTAATTGCCTACAAATCCTAAGAAAATATGAACCTCTGCAACATTATTGGGTGAATATCAAGAAACAACTACTTCATCCTTTGACTAGTCCACCTCTATACCTTGCTGAGACACCACATGTATGAGGATGTGCAACTCTCACATATAGACCATGAACATGGACACCACTTCATATGGATGGTTGTTTTGTAGGACATACAATATAGTTATCGGATGACCGACATGCTCCTCCTCTGACCTCGAGTATATCATGATATCGTCGATCAACATGATGATGGAATTGTCCTAGTACTCATGAAAAACATAGTACATGATCCCTATAATATCAAATTGTGAATTTTTGACACTGAAGGGCATGAACAAGAACTCAAAGTTCATATACTATCACATGAAATTATTGTTCGAGATGTCACATTCATTTACCCTCGAATGGTGATATCCATATCATAGGTCAATCTTAGAGAACTAATATGCCCCCTTTAACTAGTAAAAAAGATATTCGATTCGCAGAAGGGGGTAAAGATTCATGAATGTCACATGATTCAATATATAGTTGTCTATGCACAATCGTAGTACACAATCAACCTTATTCACGATAAATACTAGAGATCCCAATGAACAAACACTTGGTCAGATAAAATCCTTCTTCATTAGGTCATCAATATGAATTCGTAACTCCCAAAACGTAGAAGGTTTCATCCAATAGCGAGCCATAAAAATCGGATGGGCATCGTGTTGCAAGTATATCCCACACTCAATGTCACATAAAGGGGGTAAAGTCACAACCTCTTTGGGGAAGACATTTAAGAACACACTAACAACTCCCTGAAACTTAAACCATCAATATATCTATGGATTCCATTGGCATATTGACTAATAATGAAAGAAGAGGCTCCACACAGTGGCTACCATCTTGACAACTCCGCTATATAGCGAATGCTATGTGATGGCACCCATCATCTAAGATAACGACCATTCACCTGAAGAAGTTGATTACATCGTGCATAGAAAACAAATAGTCGATGACTAATATGACATCATATGGCTACATATATAGTAAAATAAGATCCCATATTTATTAATGAGGCCCCAACATCATCTTATATCCATGAAAAACATAACAATGTCTTGTTGACCACCAACTTGTGTACTCAAAACTTGTGGAATTGGAAGTCTCTCTACATCTATTCCTAGAGAATGGGCTAGGACAGGTTAAAAGATTTAGTAAGAGAATCCGGAATAAAAAAATCACACACAAGAGTACAATATAGATAGATCATACCTCGTACAACCTTTGGCCCAGCTAAAACAGCTACCTCAGCGGCATGCAACATCCCACACCTAGCTCCTCTACCTATCTATTGTCGAACACCTCCATGAACATGAACTTTTCATGGTCCATGAGGATAACCCTAAGGTCAGACTCCCTAGAACCATCTACCCTCGATGGAGCGGGAGCTCGCTTCCCCAGCTACTTGGAAGGAATGATTGACAACTGTTGTGGCCGAGGTGGGTGCAGAACCTGGTCACCCACATTGGAAGACACTTGAACATGGCACTGATTCCAAATATTCTATTGTCCTCCCAAAAAAATTTACATTGGTATTGGAGCCATGTGGAAAGGGGTAGGACCAAATGATCAGAACTGGAACTGCTAAGGCCTACTCCACATTGGCCGAAACCTGGAAAGTCCTAAAATAGGATACCTTTTTCTTGACGACTTCCATGTTTAATGAAATCAGTTGGCTCCCCTATTGTGGCACACCTCCTAGTGAGTTCATCTATTTCTCTTAATCATCCTTATTATTAACCTCTATGTACGTTAGTAGTGTGAAAGGAGTAACAAAATTTTGAAGAGAAGGTTGGAGTGCCTCTTCTAATAATTATTCTTGGGAATCCTCATCTAGACAGAGATCCTGTGAGAAGTGTAAGAGATCACTGAACATGATCCTTATTTCCATTAATGAAATAATCCCTTACCAGAGGGATAGTAGATCCTTTCATTTCTCAAAATTAATCATGGAAGAAAAGAATTCCTCCCAAAACCCCCTTTCAATGTCATCCCACGAGACCTCAGTTTCCTTCCTCTCCTCGAGGTATTGTAACCCCCACATATGCGATCCTACTCTTACCTAGATCACTACAAAAGGAACCCTGTACTCTTTTAGAGCCCAGGTCAAGCCATAAGCGATCACCATCTACTAGATCCAACCATCCATTTTCATGCCTGAGACGCTACCCACGTACATTTTCCAGATTTTTCCGCTACAATACATGAAGTATCTTCTACCACTGGTCAACCTTCACCCCTCTATTATCCTTATACTGTTCAATTGGGTTATCATGTCAGGCCTCAACTGCTTACACCACATGAGGATGACGTCTGAATTCCGTAGATGAAAACATAAGTGAGGAACTCCTATGACTGAGATGTGTTGGAAAATATATTTTAATTTTATTAACTCCTTATTTATTTAAAATTAACAAAACTCCCAAGACACAAAATAATACACGTAATTATGATTTATGTACCTTACCCATAGAATCTACCCTACAATTAGTGTATCCTCACTTGGTCATTCATTAAGTCTGGAGTTCTTGAATCAGATCGGGGGGTGTCCTAATATCTTGTGTCCTAGTCGGTCTTCCCTGGTTTTTCTCACACACCAATATTGCCTAATATTGTTTCCCTTCCATAAAATGAAATCCACAGTACTCGTAACTATGAACACTGACCTATATTTAGAACTACAAAAACCTCATTTTGATTCCATTTTGTCACGACCCGCCTTGATCAATATGAGAGAAGAAATAACAAAGCACAATGCCATTACTTATTCATGATGAAGGAGATATAATGTCCCTTGAGTCTTGCCTTCAGTAGCCCCGAAGTGGAATCTAGCTCCAAGGATGTCAATTCCCACAGTTTTTGGAAGGCATTAAAATTTTTATAGAAATAGATCGATAGATTAGATGGTAAATCCTAGACAACTCCATGCACCCTAAGTAATATAATGTCAAAATCTATTTCCCAAATTCATAAAAAATGTAAATAAGATACTATGTAAACAATATATCCATATGTAAAGTGCAAAAATAAAATAAACTAGGTTGAATGAAAAAATATCCATAATGTAAGATCATGTAAAGTCCAGAATGATCCTCAAAGTCCTCCAGGAAACCTAAACACAGTTTTATATACATAGGGGTATTATACAAGTATAATCAGTAAGAGATCTATTGCCTTTTGTTCATAATTTAGGAAACGTACTAGCGTCCCTGTGAGAAATGGGAGAACCTCAAATAAACTACCAAGGAATACTAACCATCCCAGCCTCAGCAAGGCACATTAACCAAATAATTCAAGTCAAGTAAAGTAGTAGTATAAGGACATCTTTATTTGGGTACACCATACCACTTTTCCACTGGTTAACTTCTCATCCCTAATGTATAACGTCTTGATGTTACCAAACTTCCCATACACAGTCCCACTTCCACACCCTACCCACATACACCTGGGCATCAAACCACACACAATCCTACACATATACACTGGGGCCACAACAACCACGCCTCTCGCCCGAAGACACATAGGCCTCATCTCGAAGACATTTAATAAAACAATCTTATCCTACAAACACCTAGGCCTCCCTTAAAAAACCCTTTCCTGGTGTATCTTGGGATTTTGTAATCCTCAAGCCATTACCACCTTCCTGGATATGCTCAAGAGCTAATATCCTGAAAAAGGGTGCGAGGAACAATGTTAGTGACCACCCATCCATCCTCCTATATAGATGTTGGGAAATACACCCTCCCACATGATATGAGGGTGTTCATAATGTGGTTCTCCACAAGGGTAGGCTTAATATTGAAATCACGATGAACTACAATTAATAAATATAGATAAGAAAAAAATCATCCAAACTTACATGTTTCTAAGAAAATAACATGCCCACTCAAAACCACCTTTGATTACACCCCTATATGAAAAACAACATAGTAGCCACTTTTAATGCATCACCAAAAACCTTTTCATTTAACAACTTTACTTTTATTTATTTAGGGATTAAAATTAATTTATCACCACCACTACTAGGAAACTACCAACCATAACCATACCAAAACAGCACCAAAACCAGATTTGAAGTCCCACTACACAACCTCATTCAACCACTACCAACTAACATTCTTCAATGTTATACCTCACAACCATGTTATAACAATCCTTCTACGTAGCATCATGGAACCTCAATTTGTAGATGAAGTCCCACTACATAAAAGATTGTATCCACATCGTAGTTCCACATCCCAATGCCATTAGACGGTTGTTAAAAAACAATGACAGTTCAACTACCAACAAGTCTATCCATTCCAAAACCAATCATTCTCCCAAAATGGGATACCACCCCACCCATTGTACTGCCACACACACAAGGCCCACAAAAACTACTATTTACCCACAACACCATTATTCACACATACGATAACTTCTCACAAAACTAGCTCATTTTTCCAATATTGTATCCACAATTTTGATCCCAATGGTAGCACCAAACAACTCACACAAAGATACACAACATAAAAAAATACAACACTCATCCACTACTATAAATAGGCCTTTTGAATAAAATCAGATATATATAGTAGTGGTTTCTTTAATTCAACTTAATTATAACTAGGGTGATCACACAATAGGTTCGATCCATAGGAATAAATTTATTTAAAAAATTATATGTGATTTTATATTTATTCATATTAGGACCGTTTATTAACGAATCCAAAATAATCAAAACATTTCTAGCGTGAAAGAAAAAACCACCAACGATCTTGATTTTCAGAATGCATACAATCACAATAATCCATAAAATAATCAAAGATTACAAATAAAATAGGATATTAATATCAAACAAAACCATTCCCATTATGTTATTTACCCATGTTATCATTTGATCACATTTACTTCTTATTTATTTCCCTTTTTAAAAAATGTATTCATCCATTCTTCATAAGGACTCAATAGTACACCCACCTCGCATGATTCACAATTAAATAGAGATAGATAGAGTCCCTACTAGATGATAAAAGGATCTATGTTACCCCTTACACCAAGAATAGAGGATCATGTGAGAAACATGGAAGAACATAACAAGATCCAAGCAGGATGGGATCTAGAATCAGCGAATGACTCGTCTAGGGAGGTAGGCTCCACGTGCACCCCAGGAAATGAAATTATATAAGTAAGGAATATATTTCATTTTATGAAAATGGAGAGATCCTAAAAATCATGGACATGATTTAATAGCTCTCAAAAATCAAGTAATTTTTTTGGCCACATGGCTTGGTGATTAAAATTTTGGTCCAATGTTATGATATAGAGGGAATTTAATAATTCCCCTCAGAAACGGTGTAGACAGACCAACGCAAAACTTTGAGATGATTGGTTATAAATTCAGAGAGAAAAACATAATAGGGGAGAAACTAGAAATATAAGAAAAATCTAGGAACACCACAAATGAGCCACTAAGGGGTAAGTCACTGATGTTTATCCACCGATGGGTGAGCTATTGAGATATCCTTACAATGCTGAGCTTCTGACAATGAGAAATCGATGCCACAACTAACCTACGCCTCGACCTACCGATGTTGAGCTACCGAATCTATGGACTACCGAAACAATTACCTACTTATGCATCGATCTACTGACACCTTGACCAACCGACGCCTCGACCTACTGACGCCTCGTCCTACCGACACCAACACCCTTGACTCACTGATGCCGGAACCCTAAACTCACCAATTTCAATGCCCTTAACTCACCAGAACACTATCATGCTGACACACTGACATGCCAATGCATTGAGTTACAGATAGAAAACTTCAAATTTAGAAAACTCTTGAAATGATCAATTGTTTACTCCCTAAACACCATTAACTCTAGATTTTCACAAGACATAGGTCTACATAATTCTAGGTTATTACAAGATGAATGGTCAAATTCAGGTTTTATTTTTGTACATTTTATTAATGAACATAATTATGTATAAAAATAATATATATCAAATTTCGACATAGATTTCAAATTTTCATATGATAAATGAATTATAAATTTGAATGAATTATAAATTATGTACCAAAATAATCTTGAAAAACAAGATTGTTCACACATTGAAACATCAATTTTAATCATGAATTATTAAAAAAATTGTGTTGATATGTTATAAGTGGAATAAGTTTGTTACTATATCGGTGCATATGATTTTGTATAGAATTATAAAAAACAAAATTTATTATATGGAATGTTATATAACTTACAACTTTTGTGAAACTTGAGTTATAGGTTTTATAATACAATCTAATTTTTATATGGAATGTTTATGTTTAAAGTTTCTTGGGATAAGTTATATTATCACTCTCTAAAAATTCCTACCTAATATCATATACATTTATTATTTATTTATTTTACTTTTTTCAATTAATTTTCCTCTTATAATGTACTCAGGGTTCCAATAAAATTTCTATAACGAACAATGAAATTATTTATTTATTATATAATGATTAATTGTATTCCATGTTTATATTATCATTAAAACGTTATAAATAATTTTCTTACTACAATTTAAATTATGATAAATTTATTTTTATCAATTAGTTAAATTCAATTAAATTTATATAATTAATATTATCTTCATTTTCCAAAGGCTGTACATTTAAATTGTAATCAAAAATGTGGAAGGAATCATGCTTGAATCATACATGAAATGAGTGAAATTTCTAATCATCATAACTAATAAATTCTTCGAAAAAAATAATTTTTTTTCATTGTTCATTTGATTTTAAAAATTTCTATCATCTTTGAAAAATTAATGTATTTTATATAATTTATTTTAAAATGAAAGGTTGTTTTCCTATAAAAGATTCCTAATGATATTTTATTGGATTTTTCGTATATGTTAAAATAATTGGATGTTACTTATTCTTTACCGGGGACATGATGCAATGATACCATATATTTTAATTCTCTAGATGGTTTAATTTTAAACTGTTGAGATGTTTATGTTCCGCATTTCCTTTACATAGGTTATGAAGTCATGATATTTTGAATGTTTTATGATCGTGTGAGACACATATGTATAGATTCAATTCTATGACATGTAGGACCATAATAATATATCCATTAAATTCATTTGGGTAAAGAAGCATGTATCTTGATTTAATAGTGACTTTAATGGGTATAAAATCATGTTTAGTGAGGAACTATATATAATATTATATTAATGGATGTGAACCTGTACAAAAAAAATGATTTAAGGAGGAGTGTGAACCTAAACAACCATGACATCCTTTTAGTGAACCTTGACTATGGAAATAATATTTTATGCCTATGTTTACATAAAACATATATATAATCATATTATGAAATTTTATCATGGCTCATGATTTATTATTTATCACTCCTCACACTTTTTCTTATCACTTTTCATTTATAAAACCTTATACCTTGAATCATGAAAAAATATATTTAAAGGAATCATTATAGTTATTTATATCTTATGATCATTTGCACGTACCCTTATTATTATCATATGTTTTCATATGATTGTTGACTAATATCCCAACTATATAAGAATACTAAGATCCTAAAACCAACCATTATAATGTTTTCATGTCACATGAAAAGGAAAAAATTACATTGAATGTGTCCAAAAAGTGTTCTAGTTGTGAAGAATGTAGCGGGGGATGACTAAAATATATAATTTAACAGTTGTTTATGTAACCATCTATAAGAACCCAGATCATCATTTCAAGTATGGATCATGATTTCGGGTTGTTTTGTGGAAAATGAAAGAAATTTTTATTTTCTATGTATAGACCATGTACTTTGGAGTACACAACATGTACCAAGCAAGCCACGTACAGACCTTATAATGGTCGAGCACATGGATGTGTGGTGACCTAGTATACAGCAAACTTTGGGGATTAGTTGAGGCTAATACATGGCATGTATTTTTAAGGAACATGTCGTGTACTCTTATTTTTTTTTATATCAGAGTGGGGTCACATATTTTTTTCAGAAATATATTCTTATGGTCGTGGTTCATATAGGAACATGATTGAATGCCCTATGAACTCTAAACCCCACCTGTTTCCCTGTTTTAACTCAAATTGGGACACAATCGGGTGCATTGAAATTCGACAAGTGAGTCCACAATTCCCCTAGATCCTTTCATTCTGATTCTTTCTCCCAATTGATTTATTCATGTTTGGGAATTTTCACTTTTTTTAGATCTACGCCAATATAGTCTGATTCAAGGGATGCATTTAATTATATCGATTGTATAACATTAATGTAGGGGGTTTGGGACTTTTTTTTATTTTCCTAGGATTATATATGCTAAAAGAGTTGCATGCCCTAGTTTTGGTTGTTTCTTCATTTCAAATTTATCTTGTTCTTAGCTACTATGGGTTTATTGTTTGATAAGGTTATGTTTTTTATTTTTATGGTTAGATTCCTTGTTATTGGGACACCCAATTGGTCTGTTTCTATTTGGTTGATTGTTTATGGATTTTTGTTCTACAATTCATATTAATAATTCCTTGTTTTCCATTCCATGTTTTTTAGGATAGAGTTACTGATTTTATGAAATTTTCATGATATTCTTTGTGAATGTGGAACAAGGGGATTTGACGGTGGGGGATTCCTTAATGGGTTAGGCCATTAGAGCTACCAACATGGTCATTTAAATTTGTTATAATAAATCTATTACCCAATGGTTTAGACCGTGAGAGATTTCCAAGGGGTTCATTTATAATTTTATATGCTATGTTAGGAAAAAGCGGATAGACCATGAGACAATTTCCATAGGGTTGTTATTTAATTGAATGATTCTATGTTAGACGAACTAGGATAGACAATGAGAGTATCCCAGAGGTTCATTATATAATGAATTATTGGAGAGTTAGACCAGATATTTTAGACTGTGATAACACTCTCAAGGGGTCATTTGTGAATAATTGAATTATTTTGATGAGGTTTCAAAGACAAAGCAGAAGCTTCGACATGAAATTACTAAAGTGTTTAGATAGTCTTGTGATAAGTTTGTTCTTCAGAAATAACATAGGAGAAACAAATAATCAGGTAGTTACTAGTGGTACACGATTCAATGGATGGATAATAAATGTTAAATGAGTGTAATTTAAACCTGTAGGATCATATACTTTTGAGCGCTTCATTTTTTATTGCTTCATTATTGATATTTTCTTGCTCTATATATTCACTGACTGTTATGCACAAATATTTTGGTTGATTCTTACTGAGATTTATCTCAAGATCTTTTTGGGAAATGATTTTAGACCCAAATAGATAATATAATTTTAGGTATAGATAAGGGAAATAACCCTTATTCATTAGGTACATGGTTGTTGTTTGTGTTGGAGAGTAGGGGGAGGATGAGGCATTCGATGTTGTTGGTGTTTATATTCTTTTCTATACTTTGGTTTCTATATTTTATTCCAATAATTTTTAATTGTTTTGATGCTTTCCAAGAAACGTGTGACATGCATCATATATATATATATACATGCTCAAGTAGTTTTATTACTATCACTCTTCTGTTGATGACATATTTTTATGGTATTACTACTTTCACTATTGTTTATTATATGTTTTCTGGTATGTATACTCATCCAATAAGGGCGTAGTTTCCCCATTATCAAACCATGGCCCTCATTTATATTCGACAGCCTCTGGGGATTGGGGAAATTCACCTTGGGAAATGTGACTAACCAGGTTCACGGCACCTTTGGGTGGTACCCAGATTCGGGACGTTACAATGTGGTATCAGAGGAATTTTATTCTCGGTATTATTTTTATGTTTGGTGAAATTAGATTGGGATTTTAGGAAATAGAGTTTGGTATTTATCTGTACTTGGGAGTAGCTACCCCATGTATATGGAAAATCAAAGATACATCTAATATTTCCAATTTTAACATTTTTCAATTATTACAGTTGATGTGATTTCATTATAGAGTGACACACTTTTTCTGTTCTATTAGTATTGAAATCATTTTGGTTATATTTTGTTGCAACCCAATGGGGTGACAGTCTTCCTTCTCATGCATCATATAGGAACTTTCTAGAGATCACATTTAATGCATTATTTTCATTCAATTTAGGGTGTATTACTTATTGCAAGTTGTTGTGATAGATGTTGTGCTAGATATCCATCATATTATGATGGTTTTTATGATAGAAATACCTTCTATTTTGACAGGGTACTGGTATAAGTAATGATTGATTTGGATGGATTCGAAGCATAGGTCCCTGAGGTGTTATGGACCCTCTTGGATATGAATTTTTTGGATCATGTTTGAATTTTAATTGTATTTTATTTAGATATGATATGAATAAGGATCAAAAAATTTGATTTGTTGGGAGTGTGGGCTCTCACAGATCAGAATTTGGCATCCCTTGCACAAATTTTATGATTATGGGTTTCCAGAAAAGTTTCAAAGGCTTAATGGTTGGAAGACCCTGAAAAAATGTTGTGTGATGTTATGAACACACACCATTTGTTCTTATGTTCAAGAAGAAATGAATATTATTAAGTACACGACATGTACCATATTTACCAGATGTGTTGTTGTTGCCCGTGTGACTAACTGTGTGAGAAGAGACATGAGGTTTGTAAACTCTTGGTAGAACATACTGTGTATTGGGAGTACATGATGTACTATAGTCGACCGTGTATCAGTCGTTTGACTAACGACACAGTTGAATATAACTTTTTAGTACATGTATTGTCTAGAGTTAACATCCTGTGTAGTATTACACTAGTTGGACCTTTTAGTTCTTGCCATGTAGAAGTACCTGGGTAGGTTGGTATATTCAAGTACACATCGTGTATCATGATTAACATGCCTTGTGTATGGGGTGTTACATGACCATGTAAGAAGAGGTACACGCCCATGCTAAGGTTTAATAAAACACATCATGTAGTGGTTCTACATGCCGTGTAATCATTCTTCTAAAAAATGATTTTTTTTCTTTCTCCTACTTTATTTTTGCACTTCAGAGTTTTAGTTTTGTTAATCTTGTACAAAGGTGAGAGCATTACCTTTCAAAATCATGTGAGAAGGATTTCCTCTGGTTGTATGCCAGGTATAGGGAAATTATTAGACACATGAGATGGAAATCTAGGGACTACTAGTATATTTTCCCATCATTCCCATCCTGGCACCAATTGTAATACCTGATGCAGGTGTAGATGGATTGTTCGATGAAGGATTTATGAGGATGATGCAAACATTTCAAGGAGCACCACATCCTTCCAAATTATGGAAGAGTTGACACAGGTGTTCAAGATGTAGCATCCTCCTAGTTTTTTAGTGGATGGAGGACCACACGTCATAGATTCATTGTTGGAGTCCATGCTTTCTATCATAAATTATTTAAGGACACCACATAAGAGGATGTTGAAGCTCATGACTGACATTCTACATGATTCCATCATGAGATTGTGAGATGTTATCTCATAGGCGGGTCATCATCGAGATATGATCTAGGAATATTTTCATAATAACTTCTATGATTACATCTATCCTAATATGTTGAGAGATAAATGAGCCTAGCAGTTCATGCATTTAGAGCATGACAAAAAATTATTGAAAATTTATTCATTGGACATACAGAGCTTCAACGCTTCACACTTGTTTTTGGAGGTCATGAGTTATCACTATCTAGGTGATTTTTGGAGGGTCTTAGGTAAGACATCATATCACTAATGAATGTGTTCAAGAATTCATCAATAAATACTATAATAAATCAGGAACTGATTACTAATCACAATATATGGGAGTTTGGAGTGGTGACCTAGGGCGGTTTAGTATCCATGGTTGGTACTCCATCGACCGATAGCAGGAAGCACTATAGGGAATATTCTTTAGGTCGCCATGTGGTGTGCTACCAGTGTGGAAAGATGGGTAATATGAGACCATAGTGCCTGAGAGACCTAGTTGAGTTCCAAATCGTACTGTACTATGGGCCATATTCCATGTTTTTGTTGGATGTTCTCAAAAGTAATGAGTGATAGGGGATCTATTATGACTCCACATTCTGGAGAAGGACCCAAAGATTTTCATTAGTCAAGGAACTAGAGTTCTTCTGGCCATTCAAGATAAGGAGGCAGTTGTGAACATGGTATCTAGAAAACATGTTTTTAGTGATAGCTGGAGTGATCAGCTTAGGGTAACCATGTAGGGTCGCAGGGCTACAGGAAAGATCAGACTTTTGCTATCGAACAAACCCACCAAGAGTAGGATCCTGGACCCTCTACGGTTAGAGTTGCAATTCTAGATTCCTCATTTTTAGATTCTAATCTTTTTGATAGAGGGGATTCCTATTGATTTATATTGTTTGTCGTTGTGAAGACCCTTGGCTCTATAGCTTTACATAAGACGATGTTATGATGCTAGACACTTTGTTGGGGATTAAGATGGATAATGTACGTCAGTGCAATGAGTTCCCTCTCGATGTAAGTGGGTGTCACTTCATATAGGACCCATATGTCATAGAGATAACAATCATTTGTTCCATTATTGAAATGGATGGGTTGGTCTCTTTTCAGGACATTATAGACTTTTATCACAATAGGGGTGAATTTCACATCACTAGAGGGTGGATCATTACTACACAAGTGTGAATAGAATGTACAGGAGGGAAGAGACAGACTTGTGCATCATGGGGTGTGAGTAATTACTTCCTAAATTGATATTTTATATTTGGATGTCCAGTGGACATGAAAAATGGACTTTTCACTAGTGGTGGATCATTTCAGTGGTGTCTTTCCAGATTAATTTTCCTGTTTACCTCTATATAAAGAGGTGGATTTCTCTATTGAGCTTATACTATGAGTTTTACCAGTGTCCAATACTATTTATAGGATTGCTAAACAAGAATTATAGCAGCACTAGTAGTAGTTAAGAGAGTTTCATGAAAATGGATTCATTCGACCAAGTACTTATCCTTGGGGTTCACCTATCATTTTTGTGAAGAAGGTGGACGGTACCCTCAAACATGGGGCGGATTATCAAAACATAATCCATTTGATGGTCATGAATACATATCCCTTACCATGTATTGAGGTTCTCTTTTATCAAATTCAAGGAGACCAGGTTTTATCTATGATTTATTTGAGATTCGATTATCATCAGTTTCACTTTAGAAGATTAGATATACCTCTTATTGGATTTTGTAGATGGTATTGTCTATACAAGTATTTGGTTATGCCATTATGTCTTACGAACATGCCCAAAATTTTCATAGCTCTAATTATCTATGTTTTCCATCCTTACATAGATTATTTTGTGGTGGTATTTGTGGACAATATCATTGTGTACTCTCACTCTCAACATGACCATGACATCCATCTTATGATCATATTGAGTACACTGAGGGAGCATCAGTGGTGTGGTAAACTCTCATAGTGCCTCCTTTGGATGGAGTAGCATCACTTCCTGGTCATGTCATCACCATGAAAGGTGTATCATTATACCCAGAGAAGGTGAGAGCAGTAGTTTCATGTGAGTATCCATAGAATATCATTATGGAACAATGTTTTCTTGGGGTGGATGGTTACAATGTATGCTTTATTTAGGACAATTAACGCTTAGTAGCACCATATATGGGACTGACTAAGAAGGGTGTGAAGTAATTGTGGATAGATTCCTGCAATTCATCCTTTCAGAAGCTAAAAGGGAGTTTGAATTCAGCACCGATACTAATTTTTTTAGAGTTGACCAAGAGTTACACTAATTACTAAGACACAAAGGGTATATGGCTGGGTTGTTTTCTAATATAGTTGGAATGAATCATTCCATATAGGTCTCAATAGTTGAGGCCACATGAGTGGAATTACCCGACACACGATATTGAGTATGTTATAGTTGTTAGTGATTTTCTATGTTGGAGACATTATATTTTGGGATAGCATTTGGTGTTGTAAAAAGACCACAAACCCTCAAGTATAACATTAATCAATTATATCTAAATTTGAGATAGTGTAGGTCGGTTCAGTTCATTCAGTCTTTATAACTTTTATCTTGAATACACGACTAGAAATGGCAACACAGAGGTTGATTATTTCAGCAGGATAACTCATATTCAGGCAGTTTATGAGGCCAGTAATTAGAGGAATCTTATGGCTCGATTCTCTGAGATGCATTTAGAGGGGTGAGAAAATATGGGAAGACGTTTAATTCATCTATAATTGTTACCTATACTCTACTGGATGGAGTCAGAATGAGGAAGCTATCAAATTAGGAAGGCTTAGTCTTATAAGGGAGTGTGTTAGGCGAGGATCCTACTCCGTGGTGGACCATAGGAGAGAATGATGTTTTTCAATTTAATGGTAACATATGGTTTTATGCAGACATACGTGACGTGTTGATGTGATATTTTCATTCCCCATTATGGGTAGTTCATCCTGGTGTCGCCAAGATGTGTCAGTATTTATATCATTAGTATTGGCGACCATGGAGGAGGTGGGACGAAGATGATTTTTTATGAGTTGTTCCACATGTCTGTATGTGAAGTTTAAGAAACAGAGACCAAAAGGTCTATTATAGTAGTTACACATTCCGAAGTGGATGTGTAATGATTGAACATTGGATTTCATGATGGGTTTACAAAGGTAAACTAGATGAAATTTTATTTTCTATGTTGATGTTGACACACTCATTAATGTTTCACATTTCCTTCAAATTAAGGAAGCCTTCAATTTTTATGAACATGAAAGGTTGTAAATCCAGAAGATTTTATATTTACATGGGTTTCTATAGTCCATCATTTCAGAATGGGTAGCCCGATTTACATCTCATGTATGGTAGGGACTATAGTGATTTTTGGGTATATAGTTACTTCTAAGTAGATCTTACCATCCACAGACAGATGGACAGTCCAAGTGCAAGATTTAGGTTATAGAGGACATTCTTTGAGAATGCCTCTTAGACTTCAGGGGATCTTGGGAGAGAAACATAACACTTGTGGAATTTTTATAAAATAATATTTTTTAAGAAACTATTTAGATGGAACCATATGAGGCTTTGTATGGTACACAATTCTGATCACCCCTATGATTCATAGAGGCAGCAGAGATAGCTATGATGGGACCTCATCTTGTCCAAGAGACAACTGAGCATGTGGAATTGATTTGGAAGAAAATGGCTACCGTACAGTCCCACTCAAAATATTTTCTAGATTGATAGAGACAATCTCTCGTGTTCAAGGTCAAAGATCCATTTTCCTGCATGTCTGAAATAGGTTAAGAAACCTAAAGGTTAAGAGGTAGGGGAACCATTCACCGAGATTTGTCGAGCCATTTAAAGTTTTGGGGAGAGTTGGGTCGATTTCATGTCATTTTCAGTTTTCTCTGTGGTACCATGATATTCACAAATTCTTTTCATGTTTCTCTTCTATGAGGTTAATTTTCAGACCCACACATGTTTTTTAACCTAAGGACGTAGAGTAAGTGG
Source organism: Viscum album (assembly GCA_963277665.1). Lineage (NCBI taxonomy): Eukaryota > Viridiplantae > Streptophyta > Magnoliopsida > Santalales > Viscaceae > Viscum > Viscum album. The sequence goes on from OY728161.1 coordinate 1,840,667,359, forward strand.
TGGATTCTTCTTTTGTGGGGAACCCTATTCGGATTGTGTATCTCAACATGAAGGTTCTCGGTGGCTAGTCTGTTTCTCTAGTAATTTTTCTATGGTAGCACGAGTGAGTACAAGATGAGACCTTCGAGAGGGAGGCCAATGTTTGATCATAGTGGCCTGAGTTGTTCAAAGATCCATCTTTATCTATGTTGGAAGTGAAATTCAAGGACTAATTTCCAGGGGGGGTTTGTAAGGACACAGATCTTCATTTTAGTTATGGATCTTGATTTTCCATTATTTCGAGGAAAATGGAAGAAATGATGATTTTTTAGTACACGTTGGGTACATATGGGTACACGTTGTGTACCTAGAATTCCACGTGTAGCCACATAATGACCATGTAACGGGCGAGTGCATGGATGTGTGGTGACCTGGCATATCGCTTAAATCAGGGTCTGGTTGAGGCTAATACTGAGTGAGTATTTTTAATGAACACTCATTATACTTTTCTTTTTATTTCATATATCAGAGTGGGGTCATAATTTTTTTTGAATCATCTACTTATGGCCATGGTTTTTACAGGGGAACGGGGGAACGACCAACGAACTCCGAACCCCTCCTGTTTATCCATTAAAACTCTGATTTAGACACTGTCAAATGCGTTGGAATTCCACCTATGAGTTATCAAATACCATAGATCCTTTCTTCCTAATTCCTATATTCAATTGATATATTTGTGGATGTTTATTTGTTACCTTTTTATATATCTATAACAATCTAGGTCGATTCAAGGGTTTATATTTATGTGTGTCGATCATAGGACATCAAGGTATGTGGTTTTTTTCTTAAGTTGTTTTCCCATGGATTATATATGCTAAAATATTCACACACCATTTTTTAGGTATTGCTTGATTTGGAATTTAAAATGTTTATTACCTACTACGGTTTGATTTTTTGATAATGAGTTTTTCTTATGCATACGGTTATATACCTTTTTAATGGGACACCCCATGGGTGCATTTCCATTTGATTTATTATTTATTGTAATTTTGTATACAATTCCTATAAGGTTTTCCTTGTTTTTGATAGGGTTGATTTATTAGGATAGAGTTTCTGATTATATGAAATGCTTGCGATATGAATTGTAAATGTTTACCAAAGGGAATTGACTGTGAAAGATTACCAAAGGGGTTAGACCATTAATATTTCCCCTTTGATCGTTTATGTTTGTTTAGTTGAATCATTGACCAATGGATTTAGACTATGAGAGATTTTCGAGAAGGTAGCTTCTAATTGTTGATTCTATGATAAGGAAAAGGGCATAGACCTTGAGAGATTTATTGTATGGTTTTTATTTATTAGATTGATTCTATGTTAGACAATAGATGATAGACTATGAGATCTTCCCAAATGGTTGTTATCTACCGAATTGATGTTATGTTATACCAAAGTTTTTAGACTATGATAACATTCACAAGGGGTTTCTTGTGAATAATTAAATGAATGTGATGATCCATCCAAACCAAACTAAAATCTTGGACTCTTTCTTACTCTATTGTTTAGATAATCATATAAGATGTCTATTTTGGTAACTTTACCCGGGGTATATATATCTTAGTACATATCCTTGCGTTATATGATTCAACAAATGAATAATAAATGTTAAATTAAAGTAATTGAAAGACTTATTATATTTTTACTTTGGATTAATTCCTAGTTTCTTTCTCCATTCATTCGTTTTACATGATATGTATATTCAATAATAGTTAGGAACATATCATTTGGTGGTTACCTAGTGGGATTCATCTTACACATTGTTTGAATCATGATTTTAGACCAAAACCAATAATAGGATTTCCTTTATAGATAAGGGAAATCAACATTCTTCATTAGGTACTTGATTTTTGTTGGCGCTGGAGAGATAGGGACCTAGGTGAGGCCTGTGATGCTGTTGGAGTTTACTTTCTTTTCTGTACATTGGTTTCTGTATTGTATTTCCAGCATTGAGAATTGTTTATATTCTTTCCTAGACCCATTTGATACACATAATATATATTTATATATATATGATCCATTTGATTTATTACTATCAACCATCTTCTATTTACTTCTATTGTATGGTATTACTATATCTGTGATTGTTTACTATTTCTTTTCCACTATGTATAATCTACCAATTAGGGCATAGTTTTTCCATTATCACACATTGTCCCTCACTGCTATTCAGTAGCCTCTAGTAATTGGGGAAATGCGCTTGATGTTATGCGACCAATGGGGTTTGAGGCACATTTGGGCGACACCCAGATCCAGAAATTTATTCCATGTTTCTAAAGAAACTAATCCTTTTTATTTTTGAACATATCATAATATTACGTATTCAATATTAGTTTAATAAAATTGAATAGTAATTTATGTAATTTTTTTGGGTACATATTTGGTATCAGACCACATAATTTTTATTTTTTGAAACATGGATGAGAAAAAATTAGCGAGCACCCATATGAAGAGACAATATATTAGTAAAAATATAGTCTTATAGAAAAAATGAGTATTATTTTTATATATATTCGTTCCTTTTATGTATACTAGAAAGTAGATAAGTCTGTTTAATAGATAAACCTACGTTAATATGTAAAAAATGGGTTGATTGGGTATTAAATGAATCATCGCTAGTCTACGATGAGTGGGAAAATTTTTCACATTTGAAAAGAAACATTCAGAGGATATACATGTTTTAATTAAATTTTCATTATGATTCAATATTGATGACTTATATTTTTAATGACCATGGAATTCTGAGGATAATCTTAGGTTGTGATAGATTTAAAAGTGGATATCTTATTTTAGGTATCATATATGTCACCGTTAATGACTTTTTTTGTTTTTTCTATGAATATTGTCAATGATATATTTTTTATACTTTTAGTCGGTGGAATGAAACTTTTTTTAGTAGGATAATGTTCAATTTGATGAAAAATCTTATTATTTACTTATAAATTATTTTTAAATGTGGATATAAAGTTAAATATCATTACAATGATTATGGAAAAATTTTGGTCATTGAATCCCAATGAGAACTAGGAGGAGAAAAGAAGGGGACCAAAGCAATTAAATCATTGATGAGGAAAAATAAGGCTTATTTTTGTTGTTATTCGGATCCTCTATGTACAATATATTTGATCATTACCAATAAAATTTTATTTTACATTATCAATAAATGATGATATTAAAATTTAAACCTAGATATTTTTAATTTTGATGTTGAAGTACCTAAATGTATAACTCTTATAAAAAATTATAGAACAACCAGAACATGAATCAATGTAGTGGTATGAGTTTTGAATGTTGATTTTACATTATTGTTCTCCCTATATTCATTATTCATAACAAATTAAATAATTCCATGACGTAAAATAGAATGATATTTAATCCCTTAGTACCTAGGTGTAAAAGATTACAATATTTATAAGGAATTCTTCATGTATTATCATTCTAACAAAATATTTGATTGATTGATAATTCACTGGTATTAAAGAAAGAATTTGAAGGTTACTATACATAAGGGGATTTAGTATCTATGAATAAATTATTCAATGTTACATTATGGAATAAATGGATAATTGAGTTACCCATCAATCTGATTTTATTAATAAGAAAAGAAATATTTTAATCAAAGGAAAATGGAATAAAAAAATCATTGTCGGAAGATGATGATATATTTATTATGGTAAATATGTGGGAAGAAATATAGAAGAAACATTCCTAAAAATACTGGCAAATTATTTATGTGAGGAATGAAAGTAAGTTATTTGATCTATTAATTAATTCATTAGAATACATTCTTTATAAATTGATATGTATATAGAGAACCCTTAAATGAACCACACATGCTCTAGTGCTTCAAATTCATGGAATACAGTGTACAAAAACAAAGTCCTAAAAGAAACACGTACAATAATATCCATAGAAAACAATTTTTAGTTAATTATCACTAACCCACTATTTTATATCTAAGGATGTAGTTAAGTGTATAAAATTAGCTTCTAAAATATAAAAATATAAATTAGTTTTGAAAACATATAGTGTATAGATGATCTCCTCTCAAGTATATGATTCTTCTCCGATTTTTTTATGGGTATGTCCTCAATAAAGTTGAGGTAATTTTATATCTATTTTAATTTGATGATATTTTTAACATTAATTTACATTAATTCAAAAAATCTCATATAAATTTATGAAGATAGTAATTTATATTTGATATTCTAAACCAAAATATGACCATGAATAGGTAAGAATATATATTAGAACATAAAATGTATATTACATGAATTATATGGGACATGATTCCTTCTAAAATTTTGTTTTTATCTTATATTATTTTGGTGGAAGTGAACATCAAATATAATACTATTATTCATGAGTTTTCAGTGGTATCTATAGAACAATTACCCATCATTTCTTTGAATCGGGATGTTGAGTTTTCAATATAACTCATAAATAGTGTTACACCTTTTTCAATGATTCCATTTTGAATTCCCCATGTTCGGTTGAGTAATTGAATAAGATAGTCTAAAATAATAATAATAAGGGACTAGTTCAACAATGTGCATCACCATTGGGAGAACTAATTGTTTTTATGCATAAAATTTGATTCACATGACTATAAATTGTTTTTGAATAAAGAAAGAAGATCGTGATGATGAATAAGCATTCCCTGACCCAAATTGATTATTTCATCTACCAATAAATATGGTCACATAATTTTAAAATGATTGGTATTTGATCTGAATAATATCAATTAAAGGTAAATAATAATGTAATAACCAACACAAAATATCATAAAATTCTAATAAGATATGAATTTGAAGTGATTTAATTTTTCCTTACTAATGTCCTATATACAGTCCCAGAGTTAATTAATAGAGTCAGGATATGTTACCTTGATTATTTTTTTGTATTGTTTATAGATTATGTTCTTATATATTCCAATAGAAAAAATAAAATTAATATCACTTTATAACTATACTCATCAACCTTTGAAATGAAAATTTGACTGAGAAAATATTTATTGTGTGAATTTTGGCTATTGAATGTTTCATTTTTGGGGTTATATAATATAAATATATTTAATATATGTAAATTCATCAGTGATGGTTGTAATGGAAAATTTTCCTAGACCAACCACAATTATTGATATCTATGTTTTTTTTCATTTCTCTGGATATTATTGATGCTTTGTGAACAAGTTCATCATGAAATTATAACCATATAACAACATTAGATCTGAAGGGATAGAAAATACCTATAAGAAATGAATGTGAGGAAACTTATGTGGGAAGAATATGTGGTCAGTAAATGAACCGTTTTTCACACTAAGATATAGTGGAGAGGATTTTTCAGTGTATATGAATGACTTAAATAGGGGAAATGGTTTTCTCCACATGTATATTGACATTGTGACATCATATGGCTGAATCTAAGTATTGTTTCATGGAAACAAATTACCAAAATCATGGCAATGAGATATATGTAATAATTTTTTATAAATATATAATGGAATTGTATTTATTGAGATATGTGTGACATGTGTACTATTTAATGTTTATTATTGTATGGTAATATAAATATTATATGAAAGAGTAAGATAATTTAAATATAAAATGGATGGAGGTGAGTAATTATTATTAGTAATCAATACATTACCACCATATTATGAGGAATAAGGTGGATGGTGCTTTGAGTATAATTCATAATGGTTAATTATGTATAATAAATCTAAAAATTATCCAATATTTATTTGTTTTATAATAATGTATATTAAACTACATAATGAATGAGATACATATTATCTTTCTAAAATGATTTTTTAACAATAAGACCGCGATAAAAATAATGATGTCAGAAATGAGGATATAGTAATAAAAAATAAGGTGATAAATGTTCATTTGTAAATCATTTATTTTTATGTAATTGTAATGTTCAATAACTGATTATGTGTCATATCAATTATAGACATGATGAATTAGCTACTAGAAGAATCTCATTGTATATAATTCACTATTAATCCTTGATATATGGTTATGTATAGAGTTATAAAATAGTAATTGATGTTGGAAGACATGAAAAAGAGATATTAATGTTTATATATCTAGAGTATTGGTATATAAGTATGTTATGTATTAAGGGTATATTTTATTGTGAATGTTACATCCACTGTGGATACTAAAATGGGAATGGGAAACTATCCCTATGGATTTAAACATCACACACCCAAATATATCTAAACTCAATAATTATTGGTGTGTAATATTAAAACATTTTATGAAGTAATTTTTTTTAATTATATTAGAAAATATTTATCACTTACAAATATTTATATAATATACATTAAAGATCTTGTAGTGTAGAATTTTGTACCACATTCTTTTCTATTTGATCATGATTAGTAGTTTACGTAATTTTTTATATGAATTCCTGAACAAGATCTATATATATAGTTTGGTTACGGTACATATTTTCCCTATTATAAATACAGTCAGTCTATGTGGAAAATTGAAAACATGTAGGATAAGTTGATTTAATGCAATATTGATTTCAAATGTGGTTGAGATCAACACAACCCTCATGTCGAATTCTCTAAGAAATCGAATTAATTTGAGCATTCTTATAGATATTTTTTAATATATATATGGAATTATGTTAATAGATCCAATTTGTATGGATTATGATAGAAAATTAAATATATTGAAACTTAATAATGATAATTAAATAGTTCGGAAATAAGGATACATTCCATAAAAAAACAATGATCCTCAATGAAAATACATATTTAATGCTGATAATCACCGAGAAATAAGAAATTATATCATAGTGTGAGGGTATTCATGAAATTTTATCCATTGGAAAAGGTTGAGATATTTAGAAAGAATGTGATGTTGAGAGCTAGAATAATTAGCCCTTATGAAATATTGGACTGAATCCGGATGGTTTATTATCACATGGTGAATCAAATAAACCTATATTAATAATAACATGTCTACCATGTATCTATGAAAAGAAATTACATAGATGATCATTCAAATAAAATAATCACAAAGCATATAACACTTGAAAGAGATCATTACCATGATACAAAATATTAAATATCATTGACTTTAGTGATAATTTTCTACTTAATAGGATTTCACAATAGGTTAATTCGATTTAGAGGAATATGGAATTAAGAAAAGAAAAAATTGAACCCAATGTTGTAAATATATTTTGATATATCAATTTAATCACATCAGATTGATGTAATTGAATTGTAAAAAATAATTTCAATGCAGTTCAATGTAGAAAAACATGATTTAATAATAATTTATTTTTAATTAATCATGAATAATTTTAATGCTTTCCTTGTATGAAACACTCTTCTATGATGAAACATGACACACTATAGAATTTTGATTATGTAAATAAGATCCTTGAAACCAAGAAGTTAAATTTATGGTATGGTTAAGAATATGAACATTATGAATGATTTTTATAATGAATTAACTTAATTAAATGTTTATTTGAAAATTTATATGTTCTCAATTTTCAATATTTTCATTATTGTAATTTCCATTAAATTATATAATTATTTTGTATTTTACATTAAATAATATAATTATTTTGTAATTTCCATTAGAGACCCTCATTTATGACAAATACGAAATCAATGTATGGATCATATGTATTTGTGGGCAACTGCCTCAACCCAACGATATTATTCAATATTAATCACAATCATTAAAGGATTTCTACCATGATGTTTTTAATGATTATTTATGATATTCGTGAAATATTTTTTGATATTTAATGATTTAATATTTTCAATAATGATTTATTTATTTTCTATAAAACTAATACAATATTCATGATTATATATTGTCTACTATCTCTATGAAGTTTGTAATATGTTTTTCATCCAATAAATTATATGAATGAATATAAATATCTATATAATTAATATTTATGATATATTTTTCTTAATAAAATTTTCATATATAATTGAAAGATATATATGTACAGGGACCTTTAATACCAAACTAAAACATTTATTAAAAATAAAATAACCATCACCTGAAAACATCGATAATAATAAAGAATTATTGATAAATTTGTTTTGAAATTTTATAGATGGATATTAATAATACTATATATATTTAAATTATTTTATTATAGACTTATAATAAATTCATATATAATTCACTCGATGATAGTGTTCCTATGAACAATGTCAACATTTGTGTAAAGGTTACAAAATACAATATCATTTTTAAATTCAATTTTTGTGCCTATGTTAATGATAATTAAATTACATGACCATTATCTGTTAAGAAAAATTATTTTTATTATTTATCCATTTATAAAGAGTTATTTTTTAATATTCATTTATTTTTTAGTTAATATAATAAAATAAATTTGTTTAGAGAACATGCCTTTGTTTTATAATTTGGTAAATAAAATATTACGTCTGTGTAATTATACTATTTAAAAAATTCTGATTTTTTTTTCTATTTTCCAATTAATTATTAATTTAATATTAAATAATTATTTAGTTTGTATAAAAAATATTAATGTATTCTTTTTATATTTTAATAATTATTTTCATTTGATGTTTTACTAAATATGTGAATTGATTCATTATTTTATCATATAATACATAAAAAATGTTCCCAAAGACATTAAAACTAAATTATTTATTGTTTCATTTTAATTCTTCCATAGTAATTCTGAAATAAATTTTTTCCCTCGATATCTTGGACTTTATAACATTTTATATATTTTATTTCAAATTGAATATTTTATTTTACTCATGAAATATCCCACAGGTATTTAAATATAGTTTTTTATATATGATGATAAAATTTGATTTTGGTTATTATTTATTGGATATATAATCTAATGATATGATCCTTAACCATTCTATAGATTGTTTATGATTTCAAGGATGAAATGATTATGAATCACATTTTCATTCCATGGGTTGGGAAGTGATGATATGATGAATTTTTTATGATCATGTGTCACACATATGTACGGATTTCATAATGGGGCCATTCGTATAATATTACATAGCCTACCAATGAACGGTAAAATAATAAATATCTCGTGAGATATAAAAGGACTATATTGAGGAATTAACTTATTTCTATTAGTGAATCATTCATATATGGTAATGTTGGGAGTGAAATGTGAGTAAGTAAATTATAAAAAGGGAAGTGAACCCAATAATATATGATAATATATTTTGATAGAGTTGATTAAGGAAATGATTATAAATTATTATTCATATTCAAAAAACCATGCTTTAATATTATGATATGTTCTCATGGGTAGTGATTAATTATTATTTATTTTGCTATCCAATATTTTATGTATTTTTAGTGATTAAATCATATTACATGATTCATACATAATGATATCTGACTAATTAGGTTTGATTATTAAAATTTTTTAACATGTTCACATAACGTTATAATTTTCTTATGTTTTAAAACAATAATCAATCGAAAGATTCTATGTTTACCCTTTTTGATAATATAACTACATACATTATTATGTTTGATTTCTGTTAGGATTTTAAAAAAGGATGTTGATGTGATGCTTAAATGAAGGGTGTTATTTGGAAACAACATAGAGTAAAATGATGTAAGTAATTTATGTATGAGTATCCTATATATTTAAGTTTCAAAAAACACTAAACCATTGCTAATAATTCATGGCTTGTAATGTTATATGTTTCATATACATCTAATATATTGTAATATTTAGTCTTGTGATGTATAGGACGTCTCATAGATAGATTTCACTTTCACATGAACACGACTCTGATCTATTAGTGGGTTTTATCACATAAAATTACTTAAAAATCCCTCTTATGTAATTCTAGGTTTCCTTCAATGTGGTATCGTACTACATCAATGAATAAAAAATTCTTTCCAAAAATTTATAAATCACTCTTTTAATCAATGAAAAATAAAAAAAGGACAAATATTACATTAAAAATAAAAATGAGATATACACTTCCAAATATATCATGGAATATAAAGGCCAAATACTATGATAAATATCCATAATATCACTCCTAACTTATCCCATATGTTCTAAAAATCATTCTACAAACTGCCAGAAGATCCCATGAAAAGAAAAATATGAGCACCCTACCATCATTGATACCATTTTTTCATGTAGAGAATATCCTCCAATGGCCCGAAGGCCTTCATTTTTTATTGATTTTTGATAATGTAGCTTTTAAGGGATGAGGTGGAACCCTTACAAGGCCTGTAATTGTAAGTATTACATGGCCTGTAGGACTCAGAGGAATTCAATTTCCCATAGGATTCAAACATTACATACATCCCAAAGTAAATACTTGGAACTGCTCCTCCGTAGCATATTCATCATGAAATCAGCCTCCACCTTCACATGGCTATTCGGCTAGGCATTCACATGCATGCACGTGCTTTTCTCAATGGTAGGTGCCATAACCTCTCATTCTTGCAATCCTTTTAGCTTCTTCTATGGTGAAAGCTCTTTGTTCATCCTCATTGTAGAGCTTGTTCCTTATAGGTCGTCTGGTTTTCATCTTCACTTAAGGTGGCCTGAAGGCCTTGAGGTGGCCCGAAGGCCTTAAAGGACTATGGGACCAAATCGGTTGCCTGAAGGCCCAAACAAGGGCATATTCCTGGATTCTACAGTGCCAAATAGTACCTGCTACAGTTCCCACTACAGTACTTAGTACAATACTATGCATTTCCTTCTATATTTCCTACTACAGTGTTGCTACATTACTACTATAGTACTGCAACAGTACCCCCGGAAATTATTTCTCTGCCTGGATTTGATCTCGGGTCTTCCAGATGCATTTACTAAGTCCTTACCAACTAGACTAAGGCTCGTGTGCTTCATGTATCAAATATAGTTCTTCTTTATGTAGACACTTTGGATGGCCCATGGAATGGCCTGATGGGAATTTATGATCTGTATAGGCTAGTGACTAGAATATATGAATCCTTAACTATATTTTGGTATGTTTACAACTATTGTAAACCAGACAATAAATATATGGAATATATATCATAAAGTAAACATTCCAATATAATTTCAGAATATAGTATACAATTATATATTTTAAAAAAATTTATAAAAAACTAAAAATCCCAATGTATTTCATACCAATAATAACACATAAAAATATTATATGAATTCCATAAGTCCCACCATATCACCACAAAACTCCCACACCATGCTAACAAGATACCCACTACCTCCTTGACATTCCATCCAAAAAATGATATTCAAAAAATATAAATACATACACATTGTTTTGTAATGAGAATGAGGAAGAAAATATTATCTGGATTCCACCACATATTTAATATATCTTCATTAATATATAAAAAATTTATTCTAATTTTAAAACTAATGGTATGAAATTTTATTACATTTTTTAGATATAAATGAATTTTCATCATTTAAAATTAATTTATGCAACATTTTTAAATAAATAAAAAAAATATTCTCTTCAAAACACATTTTCTCAACACATTTATCAATACATACATTAATATCCATTTTAAGAAGAAGAAACATAGAATAGGTGATGTGTGGTATATTTCATTCGGATTAGCTACGATCCTCATAGACCCTCAATCAAATGAATAAGTGAGAACATATCCCTAGATCCTCAGACTAGGAATGAGGGAAAACCCATTGTATGATAACCTCTATCATAATAAAAATTAGAAATACCTATAACATAAATATATTCTTAGTATTTGAAAATCATCCACTTGTGATTTCCAAATTCTCCCACCTCCAAAGTACCATATGATTCAGTATGATATATCCCTCATTAAGAAGATTTAATTTCACAAACAATCCTCACATAAAGGATTTGAATTTGTAAAATGAGCCACACTTGGTAACATAAATATCAAATTTCCAAATAAGTTCTAGGAAAAAGAACATTCAAAAATCAATAATATGACATTCACAATAAATAATACATTAGAATAAATTTTCAATATCAATACCAATGGGGAAATCCATTTCAAACAAGAATCCAAAAACCATCATATTAAATGATGTATAAATCATGCCATTAATATATTTTGATTAAAACATTAAAATGATCTGTCAATATGATTTATAAAACATCGGATTTTCATGAAATTTCCAATTTCAAACACATTTATTTCTATCACCTCAACAATATCCACATGACAAAGAGATTACTGGATATTAGATATGAGGGAAATACAATATACCATGAGTCTTGTATTTGGAAATACAAATTCAAAAACATATGGATCACTATTGAAAGAAAATAATTCTTACTAGAATATTACCAGAATTAGCATATATATATTAATATAGATCCAATATATGTATTCCTTTCTAAAACATATATATCATAGAACATATTAAATCCCAACATAAAAAATAGATTTGTCCATGAAATTCAGGTTTTATGATTCATTTAAATATAGTGATTTAATATATATATAAATGAAGAATAGATATGGGTGGTCTATTATATTCAGTTTTAAAGATCTAAATCCACTATATCCACCATAATTTATCTCAAAAGGGCTAATATCTCAAAAATCCCCGTGATGAATATCTAGTGTTAAGAACCTAGGATATGAAAGGATAACTTGGATCACCAATTATCTATTATGATTCAAAATAATTTCATTGAATTATTTTGTTCATATATCACGGTTTTAAATCACATTATGGAAAAATGTTCACCCATAATGTTGATAGTTCTATTAAAAATAGAATCTCTATCATTTAGTTTCAATGTTATACAGACTTTTCACAGACTATGATAAAAACCACTTTTTGAAACCATATCAGTCATTATGGTTTCCTTAAAATCCAACAAGGTTATTCCTAACTATGTTAAAAAAAATTCATTCATATTAAACTAAATAAAATCCCAAAAATCACCCATAAAAATAGAATAATGGAAAAAAAACAAAACATTTAAATAAAAGAATAAAAATACCACTAATTTTATGTTTGGATGTGACTAAAAATCATTAAAGTCATTCTACCATTCACTAATCATGGAATTTACTTTTTAATGGTTAGTGTAGTGTTCCTCGTTTTGGGAAAAATTTTAGAATAATTTTCCTGATTCATATTAAAAGAGAATGATATATTTTTTCAATTTGATATAAGGCTCTCCTTAGTGAAATTATCCATAGTACCTATGATTTTGTAATTCATGGATTAAAATGACGATATTGTCTTATGGATATCCAAAATTCTAGAAGAGTAAATTTAATATATATTAGTAGTATATTAAAAGTAAATCCAACATAGTTACATTTAAAATTACATGATCAAAAATTAGAGATGGATACATAGGTATAAGAACCAGTATCTTTTCAATGAGCCTCAACATGGTGAGTATTTTTAGAGGCTTATCCCCATAAAGTATGAAACATTACCAGTATTATACTTTCATATTCATAAATAGACTAATTTTTGTAAACACTATTTATTTATAATTTTATACATTCTCATATATCAATAAATCGTACTATTTTGTAATTACTATATCCTAGTGGGATTATTTCTTTGATTCAGACCATTTATTTTCAAGGGATAGTTGGATTGACTCAGATATTATGGAACGTTTTAAGTGATTATTCCAGATCCCCTAGTTCAAATCACAAAATATGATAATTTTGATGTTTAACTTAAACCCTATTTCCTCAGAAGAATTATTCTAAATTTTATGTTCATCACCAATAACTAATCATTATATATGAAATCTATAATACATGGAACTATCAATTGAATTAAATATTATATTATGCTATCAAAAACCTATTACATTGCAAAATTTATTCACAACATTGGGGAATAGTGGATCACCCCATATAGGGTGAATATTATATGGATAAATAAACACAAAAAGTCCTCAACAAATTGTATCCTCATGAAGAATGGCCCTGTCTATGTTAGATATATCATCAAATATATATGATCCTTATTTTATAAAAATCTATTAACATCTATTTTACAAGGTTTGTTTGGGTATTTTTATTCCATGTTTTTTAAATATAGTCTTTATAATACTAAAACCATTCAATGCATGATAACTACATGTTGAAATAAATGGATCTCCACTAAGTTAAAAAAATATTTTCCTCACATCAAACAATTATAATTCTGATATTATTTTTTGGAACCCAAATGTGACCTCATTTTACGATTAAAATAACAACATGAATTAAGTCAATTCTAGAGTCACATTGATGATTAAAGTGTAAAATTCATGAATTACTGAACATAATTCAACAAAATTATGATAAATTTGGTATTTCATAATTTCATATTGGAGGATAATTTAAGATTTTATTCAATCCATTTTCATTTTTTTATAAAACTAGATGGACAAGGTGGATAATTATAAACTCATATTGAACACAAAAATGTATACCATGGACGAAAAGTTATTGGGGGATCTTCATAAAAAAAGGGTTGTAACATATATTATTTCACATTTTATATAGATTTATGGTATCTTATTGGATGAAATGGAGGAAAATATCATCTGTCCTAAAATTGTTAGATTAATAAATGGAGTAGTCATTGGACTAAGTCTTAATATAGATTTCCTAGTAAAGATATGAAGAATAATATATTTTTACCCTTATAGTTTTACATGGTTAATTTGTATAATAATATAGAATTAAATATATGTGTTGAAATTTTATTGTTGAATACATTATGTGAAGGAAATAAAATTTCTGATATATTAGCCAAAATTGGGTTAGATCTAGAGGTGTTCACATTTCATAAGTAATGTTATCCAATATTACAAATTTTCTCTTTCATTATGTTTATTCAATTACAAATTTTTTTTTATTTTTACCAATAGTGTGCTTATAATTTCAAATTTATTTGAATCCATATTTTCTTTTAAAGAAAACATTACTTTTATTTTAGGAGAGTTATAAAAAAATAAAGATAATTATTTGAAATGATAATAAAAATTATGTATAAAACTATACACTACCATATCTTAACATGAAAATTTTATTCTAATATTGTACCCAAATATTATATAAAACTTTTTAATAGTCAATGTAATGCCTGTATATTTTCCATTATATCTTATAATTTTTATATTCAGACATCATTTGTAGCACATATCATTCCTCTCATTCACATTTTAGATTTAAACCAATATTTCTATTTTCTTTCAATTACCAATCTTTTTATGTTTATTTTTTCTGATAATTATTCCTAAGTGTTAAAGACTTATATGAATTAAAATATATAAAAATATTATTCTATTATGTTAATATTTTATTCTAATGTTTACACTTTTAATGGATGAAATAATTTATAATATATAATAATACTTGTTATGAAATTCATGGTTTCATGTATTAATGTTTAAATGTATCATTATAATTAAATAAAGAAGCCTTTAATTTTCATTATATTATGTATGAATAATTTCTAATTCGAATTTACTACTTTTAATAGAAAAATAAATATACAATAATAGAAGATAAACAAGTATTTTATGTAAAGAAAATCTATTAAAAATTACAATGATAAAATTTCCCCCAATGATTAAATTTTCTATAGATAATTATAATTATACATAAGTGATAAAATTAAATAATTATATCCATATGATAGACACGACCACATATTTTATATTGAAGGTTATATTAACCTATAATCATAGCCAATACAAGGAATCACATTATTTGATTGATAATATTTTTATATTGATATTTTTAATTTTATAAACAATTATTCAAAAATATTCCCCCATGGTTGGTACAAATAAATGAGATATTATATGGACATTTATTTTGTATCGTCATTTCCATGATCAATTTTCTTACTAAATACTAAATAACATAGATTCATTATAACATCTCATAATGTTAAATTTAACCATTTAAAAAAATATGAAATATTATTTCATTGATATCTTATCCCAATGCACCATCATTCTGACCTACGAAAGTTTTTTGTTAAATATGATATAACTAGATTAAACTATGAATATATCAATTTAATCAATGTTTATATTTTTCATGGTTCTATTATAAATCATAACATAGTCTGAACGAAATTGTAAAGTCCCCTATAATTCCATGTACGATTTCCCATGCCTAATTTTCTAGATATAATTTTAAAAACACAATCATTATATACTATATTTGATACAATGGGTGTAACATACAAACATTTTAAATTATATTTTCCATCAAATCCTATTTTTTCTATATATTCCTTCACATGCATCACATAAATGCAATGAACCATAAAACAATATATTACAATTATAACATAGTCATAGAATTATATGGTAAAAATAGATGAAATTGAATTATAATATATATTTAATTAATTATAAATACTATGTTATTGATAAATATTCTATATGTGCAGCTAAATAATTAATAAGGTTGAATAATGATTTTAAAATGAAAATTTTCTAATAGATATATTATTATCATTTTTTAAAGTAAATTTATTTATCATAGAATATATTATAAATATGAATAATATATTCAAACATATTTTTTTATTTATAGATTATAAATTGGAATAATAATATTTAACAAATTTTAAATAGTTAATTACCTATAAGAACTTATTAAATTTAAAAGTTTTATTTAAATTTGATATTACCATGTTGTTTTTGAATTTCAATAACTAATATTATTTTGTAAATTTAGAAATTAAATATTATATGAATATGAATTTTTGGATTTTTTATAGTAATGTTTTTTAGGTGAATCGTGAAAAAATAAATATAATGATTAAAATATAGCATGTATGAAACTATCACATTAAAAGAATGAAACAATGATATTTGATTTTTTTTAATTTTATATTTTTATGAGTAAAATAAATCATTTTAATGACTACATTTTATTTATAAAAAAATATAATTTTTAATACTAAATAATTTTTAAAATATTGTTTTTAAACAACTATTAAAAAATAATATTAATAGATTATATAAATTAAATTAATAAAAATGTATTTGATATCTTAGATCATCATGATCATATTATATAGTAAGTAAAAGTGTATTTTTATGCATGTATATATGATTACTATTTTTATAGATGAAGATAACAACAAAGGTAAAATTGAAATTTTCAATGAGTATTTTAGTTAATATAGTGTAGTTTTTATCTTGTGAAACAAATTAGTAAAATCTATAGGGTTATATTAATATAAATTGTATCCATAAATTTTAACAATTAATCACTCATTCAATTAGTTATGAATTAAATAAAATTGAAATTCATCAATGAGTGAAAATAATAATTTTCTACAAAACAATACCTTTTATGTATAATAGATTTATTTCCAAAGATAATATTCAATTATGTTGAAATTTATTTAGATTGAATTTTGGTAAAATTATGTCTTAAAAAATTAAAATTATTTATATTGAATTATTTTTTATAATTAATAAAGCATGATTTATATTGATTGGAAGTAGTTACCTGGGTTAAAAAATGTAATAGATTAAAATATATGAAAAAAACCACTGAATTGTTTAAATCATGAGCATAAATACTGAGTTCAAGCATTCTCAAATAAATCACACCCTTAAGATTATTATTTCTATCATTTTAAATCACTAGACCATGATTAGTGTCATTCCATTATTGGAATATAATGGGTTTTCAGAAGAGTTCCCTTTTCTTCACAAATAGAAGGGGATATATACACCCACTCAAAACATACAAATTTTTTTGAATTTAATTATAATAATATCCCAATTTAATCCTCTTATAATCCAATGTAATTTTCGTAAGTATATGTTCTGAATTATTTTTCCCGATCCCTTCCGTTCCAAGGATACTTCCTAGGGAAATTTGAATGCCAGAAAGTGGGTCGTACATAATTATAGTAATTTATATATTATCATTATCATTCAAAATAATTCATAAATAATATCAATATTATACATAAAGGTATTGAATTCATTTAATTTCTATGATTTATTCTATGTGATCTAGAAAAAACAAAATAAAATTGATCATGGGTCTGTTATAACAACCACCTCCATACAGAATCGTATTACATTTTTCATTTCTAAATCTTAGGTATAATAAAATATGATGGATTTGATTATTTAGTTTGTTTAAAATTTTCAAATTATGGTTTGGTAATTATAAATTAACATACACCATCATTTCATCCCATTGGTTGTGAAATAGAAATGCTAATTTTTCATATATGCGGAATATCCCATCCCTGAATGAAAAAGAATTCATTAATATCCTGTAGGAGTAGTTGAAAATATAAAATTATTATAATTGACACTTTTAAAATGATAATTATTTTTAATGGTTATATTAATATTATATAAAATCAAGACCTTGGATGTAATTAATTATAGCACACTCTCTTTTGGTATGATTTTACCACATAAGTGAATCATGTTTTAATATTAGAATAATTGATGATTGAGAAATATTATATAGGTGTAATATAATGTACAAGTAATTAGTTTAATTTATTTTAATAATTCAATAATGGTGTTATTTATTTATAACATACTTAATAATATATCATCATTCAATTATTTAACATGTTGATAGTTTTACTTCAATATTTAAATTTTAAAAAAACCATACATTTATCATTCACTAAATGCTAATGATATATAATGAACCATATAAAAATCATCATTCTAATATCTAGGAATATTATGAATGATTTACTTTTAACCAATAATTAATTATTGTACCCATCACTATCCTAATTGTATAAATTAGGCAATTGAAATTTCGAATGACTTCATGATGGTAATAAATTTTAACCAAGTAATAAAATTGTAGTATCTAGTTAAAAAAATTAGTGTGTAAATATAATATGTATTGATATGTTTTATTAATATATTATGAATATATATATATATATTTGTTTTATATGATGTTAGATCACATTTCCACTATGTTGGAGTTAATGTAAATGTTTGTTATTATAAATTTTATGCCCTTTAGACATATCTCTTATTACAGATAATGTATTAAATATAATAGTGTAACTAACTCACCAATAGTCAATTTTATCTTGATCTTATAATTTTTCATGTTATTTAATGTTTCATTTGAAATAATATCCTATTGTGGGTTTTGATATGAATACTTATACATCGGTATATATTATTTTTCTAAATTATATATTCCATGTGAAATGTTTTATATTGATCATAATATTTTATTTTATATAGTGTATTCATTAAAATTATTTTTTTCAGTATAATGAGTAAAACTCATATCATTATTTCTTTATTTTATTGTATCATTTCCATGTTATTCCTATTTATTCATTACTATTACCATTTTAGTACATGCATCTCAATTTTTATTTAATAAATATGATAGGTACTTCCCACTTGTTTCAATTTTTGGGGTTATATATTGGATATATATATATAAGTCCTCAAATAAATTTTTCTTATAGTTTATTATACAAATGGAAAATAATCAAATTTCATCATTCAAAATACCCCCTCTCAAATAAGAAAATATTTTATTCAAATAAAATTCCTTTATAACCCCAGTATATTTAATTCCATTGATCAAAGGGTGTTAACCTATATTCAATAAATCTATTTTTGCTTAATATTATAAAAATATATATTACTTTGAAATGGGTTTTAATTAGTTCTCTAGACTGTTAATTATGTATTCTTTAACCATAAAATATTGTTCATTGGATATCTTTAGTTCATTTATGGACTATATAAGAGTTTATGGTACATATTTTTTAATATCAATACACATATTTATTTAATTATAAATAATATTGATAATGAATTTTATTCATATTCATAACATTCATTTGGTAAATGCATTGTATATAATAATGTGATAGATGAGGAACATTATTATATTTCCCCATATTAAATATGTTGGATGGTGAAACAAATGGTTTTGGGTTTTTGGTGTATGCCAACCCAACTAAAGAATGATTTCATGAATACGAACATGATAGAGAGAATTATTTCTTAGAATAATCCTCGGTGGAAATAGTGATTTCTTTTCTCGGGCCTAGATAGTAAATATTAATATATCTGACATTATATATTCCATCACTACAAATTATGTTATTGTTTTTCATGTGTTCTTTATGTTGGTAACTACTAATATGTTTCTTAATAATGTGATAATATTTGTTGAATTATTTGATTATAATTTATTCCATTATATATTAGCCAGTGTAATTTAATTCTTTATCGGATTCATATTTAGTTCTTCCCTTATTGAGTATTTTGTTTCACCATTCATTTGTTTCAAATTTTACATGATGTAAAAAAAGAATTACAATTTTATTTTCTAGAAGTGTATAATATTTAAATGATTTTTTTTGATATGATGATGTCTTATTATAGATAATTTAGCTCCTTATATAATGAAAAAATATTCATTTGATGAAGAATAAATGGATTTTTTTCATTTTCCATAAATATCAAGATCTCTAAAACTAAAAGGAATAATATATCAAATTGAATAAATATTTGATTGTGATAGTATAATTATTTATTGTTTATATAGTGTCTCACCAGTTCATTTAAATTATTGTATGAATATAAGGTGTTTATTCATAGTGTATTCCCATAGTGTTGGTATGGGGATTCATAGCTTGTATCCAATGAGGTTTTAGATAACATTGATGGTATCGATATATGTTGAGGAATATTTCATAATTGACAAGATAAAATACATTTTATTTTAAAATGTATAAATAACGCTTAGGATAATTGAAGTAAATTGAATATATTATACATTTATATGAGGGATTTTTAATTATTATCTATGGGATAAATCTTAGAGGTGTGTTTATATATATGATTATAAACTAAAATTTTAAAAAATTAGCAAATGTATGGTTCTACAATAAATTAAATCATGTATTTATATTGTATTGTTGATAAATTTGTCGAATAGATTCACATTGGGTTAATTATAAGGACTAGGGATGGTTTCATATTGTATTGATCTTCAATCAATGCACGATGAGTGAGTCTCTGATGTCCCATGACATTTGATACTCCTAATATTTCTGCATTGGTTAATCATATTCTATATACCTTATGTTACAAAGGATTTATTGTATTTATGAATTAGTATTAATAATATAAGAGAACCCACATAAGGAAACATATATTTATCTGAGAGTGGTTTATTTTTCATTGAAATTTAATGTAATATTTTTTATTTGTAGTAAATTTAGATGCTGAATTTTTAATGTAATTCATATAAAACAATTATATTATGATGTGGAACATTTAATATTATCTCCATTTTTTGTAAAAGGGTTAATAGACTAGTATGCCTCTGAGTAAATATAATGCAATCAATTAACATTAGAAGGTAAATATAACTATTTCCTAGTCATAACTATGTTTTTAAGGTACATACCTCATTTTATATTATATCTCAAGCTATTATTATATTTTATATACCATAAATGTTTTTTAATATTTTATAACTAATATTTTGAGTACATAATTTTCATAGGAGTGGGATATAAAACCTTCATATTTCACAATAAATTTTACTTTTAAAACCAAATGTGTATGATAACATGCTTCACACACAACACTATCTCAAAAAACATCTGAAAAAAATTTAAATATTAAAATTTAGATATAGAATTATAGATTGAAATTTATGTATCCAAAAAATGAAATATTTGTAGAAATAAAAAATTTCACAATCAATACTAAGTCCATCAATTAGTGTTGCTAAATAATTAATATGAAAGACTTACTCTCTAAAATGTAACAATTGTAAAAATTATCTTTTTATGTGTTTTATAATGAAACTAAAGAAATTAATGACAAAATATATAATTGATCTTAATAGTATAATTTCAATAATTAGATCATTAATTGATATGAAATTTTATTAAGAATAATTAATATTTTTGAAAATCGTTTTTTTTAACAAAGTTCTCATTTAATTATTATTTATTTTTAAACTAAAAATATCATCATTTATAATCTAAATTTATAACATTAAACATTATTATTATATTAATTATTATAATTTTATCATAAGTTGATTTTTTTTAAAATTTTTTAAAATCACTAGGATTAATCAGAATAGTTAATGATATTGATATTGCTAAAAAAATATTTATCACATTTCCATAATGTTATAATTAAATATATGTATTTAATAACATATTATAATATATATATATATAATTTAATTAATAATTTTTTCATATTATTTAAGAATCAATGTATTTCATTTTGGAACTATTAGTATTGTTTTTCTAAAAAAATATATTTTATTCACATACATTAAAAATAAATTCTATCGAATATAGAAACTATATAAATTTTTTTTTTCATATTTTAGATCAATATGGTAATATTATTTAATATGATAAATTTCATTTTTGGAAATAAATCAATGATCAATATGATTTTGTTTAATTTCTAAGATAATGGAAGAACTAATATTTTCAAGGAAATAAATTTTTAATTTTGTGTAATTTTTATCTAATAATATTAATTTTTAACAGAGAAAAGTATATTTTTATATAATTCTTATAATTATATTTTAATAAATTATCACTTAATCAGTATTTAATCAATTATAAATTCTATTAAAAATACATAATAATGAATATTTAATTTTTCTACAAATTAATTTCTATATGAAAAATTAATAAATATAAATTAATATTATATTAATTTTTTATTAAGTTATATTAAATGTTGGTTCACCACCCAAAAATATGGTTTATGGTTTACTTTCATCATTTATTAAAACATAAATTACAAGAGGAAAATATAGTTCTGTAGTTAGAAACTAAAATATAAGAGTAATAATAAATGAAAAAATGGGATCCAAATTGTTTAAGAGATGTTTCGAAGTATATGGTTGATTATTGATCAAATAAATCCCACCAAAATCATTTACTTATCACTTTTGAAATCATTAACCATGAATAGGTTCAATCCGTTATTTAAAAAAAAATAGATGTTGAAAAAAGATCCTTATTCATGACTTATATATAGGGAAACATCGAAAAATTCATGACATACAAATTGATTGAATTTTCTTATATATAAACATCAATTTTTTCTCAACCTAAATCCTATATCATGTTCGTAATCCTCTGGTCTAAATTATTTATACTAATCTACTCATTTGAAGAAATATCTCCAAGAGAATGTTTCCTGCCCTAATGTTAGTATTACATAAACCATACCATGTTATTTACTATAATTTTCTTCCAGTGTAACACCCCAAAATATTAAAGGGATAAAAGGAAAAATGTTACTACTTGTGTCTACATGGTGAACCTTTACATCATGGATGGTACCTTATTAGATTACTTTAGTTAAATAAGATTACCTATATGTATAAATAATGATGAGTGAGGTCATGGGATTGTTAGGGGGTCTGTCAATGAGGACAAATCATTATACAAGGAAATTGTTTCTTATAGGGAAACGCTTTAGTATATGAACGGTTTGCGTACATGGATTTGTCCCAGAAGTGGATCAAGTTTCTATTGGGAAATGGGAATTTCTAGGAAATACCCGAGTCATATTCATGCTATGTAAGGGTCACTATGTAGTTAGTGGGGCATATTTGTAACATTATTATCAATGATATTGACCAATTTAATTTGTTGTCGAAAAAGATGTATTTAAAAGTAAGGTCCACAAGCATGAAACTTTGTTATAATCTGTGATATGGTAATTCTCTAAAATTATAAAGTATAATATTTAACTAATATTAACCACGTTAAAAAAACTCTTACTTTTCTCTGAAGATCATATTTTATATGAAAACAATAGTTAAAGAGGTTTTGATTAGAGCTATGATTGGGAAGTATGAACCATATGATATTTCCCATTGTTTGTGCGAGTAAGGAAAAATAACACAAAAAGAACATCAATTTTAGTATGGGGATATAAAATTGCTGGATGATAATTTTGGGCATGTATATGAGATTAAGTAGGGGACCACAAGTTTTTGGTGTAATTGGTGGACAATAGAAATCCATTTCTCAATGGCCATATTAATGAATTGTGTTTATGTGGAATATAGACTGGTTACAAAACCTATCATAACCATTGTAATATAATTTAGATTTTATAAATATTTTATTTTATTCTTATTTTAGTAATGTAACATACATTATTTATTTATTTAAAACACTTATAAAAAAATATTGATCGTGGGTTTATGTGGATAATATCCTCGACAGAAAAATGTCATCTGATTTTCATCACCATCTCTTTTTCTAGTAACAATGATGGATTTGACGTAATGAAATGATTCATTTTCCAATTATATTATTGTGAAGTGATAATATATAGTATACCTATATTCCACCCCATTCACTACTAAATAGAAATTTTAATCATGAATACACATTGGATAACACCTTACTACTATTCTATTTGGAAATATTGATGGGACCTAGTAGGGGACAATGTATCTTGGGGAAAACTATTGGTTCCTGGAAATCTAGGGCATGTTGACAATGTAATTGTGGGGTGACTGTGTAGGTAGTGGAACATATTTTTTACAACAGAAAATGATAAAAAACATGGAAATATAATTAAATCAATAAAAATTATTGTAAGTAGTTATATTATCATTAGAATAATAGTAATTTATTTCTTCTTATCCACATTGATAAAAAATCAATGATTATCATGGATGTGTGTAGACAACCACCACCATGATTGGACACATTCCATTTTCATCATATCCTCTCTACACTATTAAAAATATTTTATTTGGATAAGTTATATTTTTCATTACACAAAATTACTATTTTGAAATGATTATATATCATATTCTATTCTACCATACCATTTTCTATGAAATGTTACTTTTAATCTTGAGTATATGTGGACTACCACATTGTCACGACATGCCTTCCTCATGATGAGGGGTGGGGAAACAATGTGACATGCCCTTAATTCTTCAAGATGAAGGAGGTATAATGACCCAAGATTCCATCCTCCAATAGAACCAGTAGTGGTGGCTATCACCAAGGGTATAGAACCTCAAAAAATATGGAATACATTACCCATTTTAATGAATACATGATCAAGAGACAAGACTGTAAAATCCCAAACAACTCCGAAAATTTATATAATAGAAACCAAAAACCATTACATGCATGATTTAAATTTAAACAAAAAAAAATTGTACTACTAATGATGTAAAAAAATTATCAAAATAAAGATACTAAGAAGAAACATAGAAACTATCCAACACCTGATCTAGTAAAGTCCACCATGTTCCCCAATGTTCTCCTAGAAACTTAAAAAAACTTATAGACATATGGTGAGAATATAAGTATACCCAGAAGGAAAACAATGGCCCCTGGTGTGTATGAAAGTGAACTACTAATTACTCAGTGAGTAAAAAGAAGAACCTAAAAGTGCCAACCATGGAGTACTAACCAGCCCAGCCTCACTAAGGCATACTCACCAAATAACACAAGTCAAGTAATGTAGTAGTATAATTACTTTGAAATTTTGGTACCATGTACCACTTTCTCACTAGTTAACTTTTATTCCAAAAACTTGTGTCCTAATTCTACCAATTTTCCCAAATGAATTCCCACTACCACAACCATCCCACACACATTTGGCCTTCAAATACACTACACATCTCACCTACATACACTTGGTACCCAACAACCATGCCTCTCACCCGAAGGCACCTGGGACTAATTCTAATGAAACATGGGAAAAACATGGGGATAAAACATGGCCCACAAAAACCTAGGCCTCTATTCCATAAAAAAATCCCGAAGGATCTGGGACTAATGTACACCTCACGCCATTACAACCTGCCTTGTATGCCCAAGTAGAAAGAACCCGAAAGAGGGTGCGAGGAAGAAATTCAGTAGCTATCCATCAATCCTACCACCAGTATGTAAGGAATGATACGCTCCCCCATGGAATGAAGGGGTTTTAACAATGTTTTTCAAAATTGATGTGGTGTATATAGATATAACGATGAACATTAATTTATATATCTATGTAAACAAACACTCATCCAAAATAATGGGTCCCAAAACATGAATCAATTCCCCACATAACCACATTTTCCGCTAACCCAATATGAAAAACTGCACAAATATTCACATCCAAAGAATATTCCAAACCACTTTGTAATTCTACCATATGTGATTTATTTATAAAGGAGTTCACATTAATTTGTTATAGCACTATGAAGAGAAAATACCATGTACAACATTGGGAATGTGAATATGGACCATGGTAAATCATATCCATTTTAACAATAAGTCATAAAAAAATCAAGAACAACAAACCTAAAATCCCACTGCACACCCCCTCTTTCCCTAGTCAATCTTTTAACCATTTCCAACTATCAGTCTCCAACATTACAACACACAATCATTCCCTCTCAACCAAACCTGGGAGCCCCGCTGCACAACCACCCACCGCATAGAACTCCTATTTACATAAAGACTTGAAACATCCCAAACATGTATCCTCACTACCTAAACATTTCATGGATGTCATCCCACTGCATAAGAAGTCCATAAACACATTTGAGTCTCACATTCCAATGTCTCTATAGGGCCACAACACAAGAAATAGAAGTCTTATTTCCTACATGTTTATCTAGTAAACGATAAATCAACCTCTCAAACTGAGATTTTATCACTCATCACGTATGACCCTATAATCAAATCCCACATCAATCACCATTACATCATATCCTCACGGAACACACATACGATAACCTTCTCACAAAAACCACTCCCTTTCCAAACCATGTACCCATAAATGTTCTCCCAATAGTAACACAATACAACCCACACAAGGTTACAAAACCCAAGATAACATAATATAGAACATACCCACGCCTATCAAATAGAATGGATTCAAATTTTTTAAAAACATTTATTTAATCTACTTTTATATTTAGGGGTTATCACACATGGGTTATCATCCTGGTGCATTAATTTTATTTAACCATGTATACATGATTAGGAAGATTTCATGTTACAGCCAATTATCATAAATCATAACAAAAATAAAGTGAATACAACCAGTGCGCAAGAAAATAACACCCACAAACTTGATTTTAATAAGGAATAAAAATAGAAAAATAAATAAACAAACAACAATACAAAAATAAAATAGGTGATCAAACATCGAACCACCCCAGCATGTTATTTCATTGACCCCAGTTATATTTTAATCATATTCCCTATATATTTATTTCTCATTTTAAGAAAATTTTTCTCAAAATCATCCCTAGGTATCATTTATACACCAACCCCACAAGACACACAATTAAATAATGGAAAAAGTATTCCCTACATCAAACAACAGCTGACTAAAGATCCTCTTTATTCCTAGAACATGGGATCATGTGAGTGTTAGGAAACCCACAGAAAACTGAGTAGGATGGGCTCTAGAATGGGAATATGACTCTTCTAGGGAGGAACACTTTATGCGCTACTAGATGGTATAAAAACACATTTGTAAGGGAAGATCCCGAATTTGAAGAGCCAGATCCTATATTAAATGAAAATGGTTTGCAAATCCATTAATCGTGAGATCATGGTTGTGATCACGCAGTTTCAGTATCTCAAATCCCCTGAACGATAGAATGTTACGGATATAATTAATTTTAGTTGAAATGACCATAAAAATGTCCATACAAGTTTTTAAACATGGTTTACATTAAAATTTCCAAAGAGGGGGGAAATAAAAAATCGGGGAAAATTGAAAAAAAAAATTGAAATGAGTCACCAAAGGCTGATACAATGACATTGATCCACCAACGAGTGATATATAGATGTCACCTAAAGACGCTATGTAACCATTACTGAGCTACCAATAAAATTAGTCAACAACACCATGACTCACTCATTCCCTGACTCACGAAATTCCTAACATTGATGTCCTGGAACCAGTGACATGACTCGCTGATGCTGATGCCCCTAACTCACCAATTCCCACTCCCTTGACTCACCAACCCCAACACCCCTGACTCACTAAAGCTGACTCCCCTGACTCACCGATGTACTGAAATTCCAACACACTGACATATTGACGTACTAGCATGCCGGTGTCGATACTTCAAAAAAAGAAATTTGGAAAAGTCATGAAATAAGCTATATTTTCCTCTCATAATAATATAAACAATGGATATTAAAAAGGTAATGGAATAGGGAAATAAGGTTTATTACATCAGATCTCTCTCAACTACTCTCATCACCAATAATTCAAAACACAACCTATAAAGTGAGAGGTCTAAACATCCTCCCCTTAAGATACCTCTCAAGAACAATCCTCCCTTGTGTTGTGTGAAATATGTAGTGAAAACATTGACATACTGGGACACCTACTTGACATCTATCACCAAAAAAACTGTGAAAACTCTAATGGGACACATCCCCTAAAAATCACATAAAAACCAAAGTTCTCACTGCCCAGACACATTGAATCGAGAACTCCTTCCTCCTTGTCATGAAACTATCCACTTTGTGAGGCACTGAGTCGCATATATGGATTTAATCAATTTCACATTAATGTGTCTCAACTAGGGATCAGGTCCTCCCATCGAAAAAATCATTAATTTTGAACACACTTGTATAGAATTGGGAACAAATCATTTGATAGTGAACATGGTCATGCATTGAATCATAAAATAGAGAACATAATTAAAACACCGAAATAGAACATAGAACAGCTCTATGTACTGGGAACACACCTATTCCTCCCACTCCCACGTACTCTTATCGAGGCCACTATGCCTCTATACCATAATAAATAATGTAATTGTCCATCCACAAAGAACCTTCTCTTCACAATCCTTTATTATTACTAGTCGATCCATAAATTTTGTGCTTTCCTTGATATACAACTCCACCAGTTTAAGATGTGGGAGTCCTCATATAGATATTGATGGTGTTGAGAGACATGGGAGAAGTTTTGGATTATGTACAACTTTAGTGGAAACTCCAGCTGATGTGCCACATTTCCTACTCATCCCAACACCTCTAATGTTTCAATGGACCTAGGAGAATTCTTTCTCCCTCTGCCAAACCTCTATTTTCCATGTCAAGGGAAACCATTAAGAATACATAGTCCTTAACAGAGAACTAAAAAGTCCTCCTCTGATGATCGACATACAACTTATGTTGTTCTTGTGATTCCTTCATCCTCTCACATACAAGCTACACCCTCTCTTTCATACTCTACACCATATACCGATAATGAATGGTTGCCTCCCCAACATCCATTATACAAAAGGGTGAACAACAGAACCTCCCATTTAGAGTTTTGAATGCATCTATACCAATGGAATAGTGATATCTATTATACTAATAAATCTATACCAATCGAAAATGTCACACCCAAGATGCTCTAAATTCAAGAACACATGCCAATAACATTTCCTCCAACGTCTGGTATGTCTTCTCCATATTCCCATCTATCTGAGGGTGGAAAGTAGTGTTGAGGAATAACTGGATCCCAAAGGAATTATTCAACCCCCTCTAGACTCATGATGTAAAACATGTATCCTATTATGAGATAATAGACCCTAGAACTCCATGTAGACACACCAACTCATCCACATACCTCGGTGCTAAGGCATCCATTGCGCTCGACTCCATGACTACAAAGATGTTAGCCAATTTCATCAACTAATCCATGACAACCAATGAGTATCACATCCTCCCTATGAGATGCATAATCTTGTGATGAAATCCATTGGGTTTTCATCCAACTTCCACTAGGGAAACATTAAGGGATGAGAAATTCCACAATGAACATGGTACTTAGCCTTTATCTGCTAACACAATATGCACCATGACACAAACTCAGCCACTTCCTGCTTTATCACAGGCCACCAAAACTACTCCCTCAAGCCTCAGTACAGCATAGAGACACCTTGATGAAATGACAATAGTTATCTATGTAACTCATGTATAACTCCCTCACACATATCCACCAGGACAAATAGCTTCCCATTGAACAACATCTGATTCTGACTGTTCTCGGACCATCCTTCTAGAGCATCACCCTTTACAACCCATTCACACATCACATCTATAACTATGTCTACCCACTGAAACTCATCTACCTACTAAACCATGGAATATTGGCCAAAAATATGAAATTTATATAATCTTCCATCCTCCACTTTCATATCGAGAATCATAGTGTCCAACTCCTCCATTTCCATCCAGGCATCCATGGATTTTTGTACTACCTCCTTCTACAACTTCCTATTCAATGTATAGGCCCCCATGTTCATCCTTTCTAGGGTGTAATAGATCTAGATTTCATTGTCCTGGTGAAAATCCAACCACCTTCACTATCTAAAGTCTAGTTCTCAATGGGTGAACATATACCTCAATATATTGTGATATGTGAAGACCACAAAGAGATCCCAGATGGGGTAATGTCCTCAGAAAATTAGTGTTAATAGAACCGCTACAATCTCAATAACATGGGTAGAATTGTTACATTCATGTGTACATAACTGCCTATACTCATAATAGATATCTCCTCACATATGAATTTTCATACTTCCCAATATTAGACTGGAATCGTAATAAAACACCATGAATTCCACCCCATCCTTTGATAACATAATCACTAGGGAACTAAACAACTTCCCCTTCTGGTAGATGAAATCTTCCTGACACTTCTCCCTCGACACATAGGCCATGTATATTTTAATTGAAGCAATAAACAGACCCTCTACTTTATAGAAATTAGGTACAAACCTTCGGTAACATCTTTCTAGATCCAATATGCTACGAACATCTGCATGTTCTTGGGAGATTCCCAAGAAACAACTCCCTCGTGATTTGATGGTTCCACTACAATCCATTTCCGAGAGACCACTTGTCCGATGAAGTCCACCTATCTTGTCAAAAACATAAACTTGGGCATCATTTCATATAGATGGTGGTGTTAGAGGACCTCTATAATTGTCCAAATATTTATAGAATTATCCTCCTCTGACCATGAGTATACTAGGATTTCTTTGCTAAACGCAATCATGAATCGGTCTAATATCTTGCAGAAAACATATTTCATGATCCCTATGAACACAGATGGTAAATTATAATTCTAGCGGGAAGTACCACGAACTCGAAATGTCCGTACCGACATTTGAAAGTAGTCTTTAGGATGTCACCCTATTTCACAATCACCTGGAGATATCGAGACTACATATTGATCTTATATAACCAACCTCCTCTATTTCTACATGTAAAAAAGATATTGTATTCTCATATGGGGGTAACATTTCGTGATCATTACCTAGTTGACTCTTTGGTAGTCTATGCTAAGCCTTAGGACAACATATTCCTTATTTGGATAAAAGACTGGAGGACTAAACAGTGACACAATTCGTTAAATAATGCTCTTCATCATTAGGTCATTAACCTGAATCCATAACTCCCATAATTCATAAGGCTCTATCCGATAGGGATCCATCGAAAACAAACAGGAGCAGATTGTAAATCTATTTCAAACTCACGGACATTTCAATGCGGTAGAGTGACAACATCCACTGGGAATACATTTAGAAACTCTCTAATATCCCCCGAAACCTCAACCATTTCTGTGTCCTCATATCCCACTGGCATCTCGACTTACAAGAAGAGATGAGGCTATACACACCGACTTGTCCCACTCTGAAATGAAAACTTCACATTGGTCATCCACACCACAAAACACGACTATTAGTTAGAAGCAGTAGATAAAAGTGTGCATATAAAACAACATGTAGATGCCTTGGATGACATCATATGATGATATTTGTAGAAAAAGTAGATCACCACTAGAATAATGTGGCCCCAACATCTGTCTACATCCTCGACAAACAAAAAAAAACTGGTCTCACCTCCAATTAGCATACTAAACAACAGGTGCATGAGAAGTATCTCTATATCTTCTCCCAAATATTGGGCTAGACCCGGAAATTTTAGGGAGTGTGGGGCTCATAAATAAAAAGAAATTCATTAAAGAGTTTAAAAAGACTGATCGTACTCGAACAACCTCTAGATTCACTAGAATTTATGCCTCTGTGGTGTGAAACTACCCACACCCATCTTCTATTCCCCTCCACAGTCGACTGCCTCCCCAACCATGTCCTGGTCGATGTCCCTGAGAAGCTCCCTATGGTCAGCCTCCTCCAAAACCATATACCCTTGGTGGATTTGGATATCAC
The DNA here is from genome assembly GCA_963277665.1 of Viscum album. NCBI lineage: Eukaryota > Viridiplantae > Streptophyta > Magnoliopsida > Santalales > Viscaceae > Viscum > Viscum album. The sequence goes on from OY728161.1 coordinate 1,840,699,617, forward strand.
TGCCACTATTGCAAGAACATCATGACTAGAAACTACTTCTGCTAGGGTGAGCGCTGAACCAGCCCGACCCCACCATAATAAGCTTGAACTGCGCACTGGTTCCAAAGATATCCATGGACAGAAAAGAAAAATAAACTTGGGTCCTGGCATATGGGTGAAGGGTGAAGACCTGGATATTAGAACTAGATCTGTAGATGCCTACTTCCCCACCAGCCAATTCCTGGAAGGCCCAATCGATGGAGACTTTCTGTTAACTTCCTTCCACTTTAAGGAACTCAACTAGATACCCTTTGATGGTAAATCTCCCTACTATTGTATCCACTCAACCACATTGGTAGTCTTATTCACTTATAAGTATGTCGACAGAATAAAGGGAGTTATAACATACTAAAGAAAAGGTCATATTACCTCTTCTAAGCATATTTCCCTTGAATCCTCATCTAGAAATTGATCTATTGGAAACCATAGGATATCCTTGAACATGATCCCCAGTTCCTCATACCAACATACTCCCTTTCTAGAGGGAGAGAATCTCATGCCTCTTCTCAGCCTTCATTGTTGTGGAATAGAACACTTCCTAAAACTCTTTCTCAAATTCAGTATATGCGACAACGACATCATTTCTCTCCCATAGGTAAAGAGTCCACCACTAACACACCTCTTCTAAAATATGGATAACTACTAGAGCAAACCAGTACTCCCTCATTCCATAGATTGAATTAATGGTGATCATATGGTCCTCAACCTAGCCCTCCATTTCATATTCTAAAACATTGCCTTTGTACTTTCCCAAGGTCGGTTGTTGTAGACTGAGATGGGTCTTTTTAAACAAATAATCTTCCTCCTCTCGATCTACCCTCCATTGATCAACCAAAATATCCTTTTGGGCCTAACTTCGCATACCACATGTGGGTAATGTCCAGGTTCCATCACTGAAAATGTTAAACAAGTAACTCCTACGCCCGAGTGGTATGGAAATAATCTTTTAAGAATTAACTTAGCTCTTTATTTAAATTAAATTCCCAAAATGACCAAGACACACAATAACATAATTCAACAGGTTGCATGAACAATTACTATGGCCTCTACCCTTTAATTAGTGTACCATCCCTTGGTCATTTCGTAGGATCATTTTCCTTACATCTGATCATGAGGGGGCCTAAAATCCAATTTACTAGCTGGTCTTCCCCCATATATTTCATGCACCAAGATTCCCTAACATTTTTTCCTTACCATCCCATGAAATCCTCCCTTTTCCTAACTCATAATTCCATCCTATCCCTTAACCTCACATTTATTCCATTTTATCACGACTCACATTACTCAATATGAGAGAAGGGGCAGTAATGTGTCACACCCTTCTTTCTTCGCAATGAAGGAGAGTTAATGACCCCTCAAGTCACACCTTCAACAGATTCCTGAGTAGAAACTTGCACCAAGGGTATAAAACCTCACTAAATATTGAAGGCATAACCTTTTTTACAAAATTATTATTGGTATATATAAAGGTAAAATCCCAAATAACTCTAAAAATTTAAATAATGGAAACCAAAATCCATCCCATTAATTATTTAAATGTATTTTAACACAATAGTATTACCAATTTACTAAGAATGTACTACAGGAAAAAGACTATGAAGCAGCAGAACAAATATCTGAAGCATGAGCTAGTAAACTCATGAATTTTCCTCAATTCTCCCTTATAAACCTAAATATTTCATTACAGATGTAGGGTGAGTAAACAAGTATATTCAGTAGGAAAACTAAATCCACTCGTGCACAAGTGGGGGAACATGATAATGGATATATCAGTAAACAATAGAACATCAATGCACCTCCAAAGGAGGACTAACCTTCCCACCCTCACCAAAGAGCACTCAGCAAATAACCCAAGCCAATTTATGTTGTATTATAAGCACATAGTTACGTGGGTACCCCACACCACATTACAACTGGTTAACTGCTATTTTTAATTAATAAAATCACCACACTTCCACTCATCCAAAACGATGTTCCACTGCCATAAACCACCGGGAAACACCATGGGATCAAACACAACACAAATTTCACCCAGATACACCTGGGCCACAACAACCACACCTCTTGCTCAATGAAATCTAATCCTTACCCTAAATACCCTTGGGAAAACACACCTGGACAAAAAATACCTTGGAATATCATCAACAGAAAATGTTCTCGAAGGATTTGGGACTATGGTAAGCCTCAAGACATTACAGCCCTATCAAATACACTTGAGTGTTAAGAACACAAAAGAGGTTGCATGAAGATACCCCATATATGACGTACATGGACATTACATTACTTTTGCGGAATACTTAAAACATAACAAAAACCAACACTCAATGATCATAATAGTTTAGTGTCTTTGGAAACTCAGAACAGAATCTTCTAATCATGGTGGTAGATCATTAACATCTCTTTTAAAGATCTTCCCCTTTTGTTTTCTTACCTAAAATCTTTCTTTATACCCTAGGGAAAATAAAACATAAAAATGGTGAGCTCAAATTATCATTAATGATAAACATGGAGAACATAAAACAGTCCGTAAACAATTGAATGCAAAAACTTGGACATGAAATCTAAACATCAAAATCATGAGCAAAGACATAAATCATGGAAGTACATAAGGAATATATCATAAAAGAACATCAATCATTATAAAATAGAATGGGAATAAAACATGTAATTATAGAAACCCATTAAGAACATGATATGATTTCCATTGTATCCAAGGCATTGTTTCCAAGACCATCTTATTGGAAAAAGTCCCTTTCTGAATCGAGTTCACTCATCATTCCAATCCTATATCACTGAATCAGATTAACTTAATATTCTAGCCATGTCTATCTCATGATATATAAATCTTTACCCAATGCATTAGAGGGAGATATAGGTCACATCCATCTCATAATCAAACTATTCATACGTGTTCTATAACAAAAACATAAATCATTCACCATAACCCAAAGAATAAAACGGGTTTCATAAACATCATCCCATCATAACATAATCCATATAAAACAAAATGGATATCATTTCATCATAAGAAAAGTGAATCCATGCAAATCATAGAGACATTATAATTGAAACATACACATATGAAATAATTTCATCTTATATGGAAAATGGTTTTGATAAAACACTTGAAATGAATTCTTGATGAAAATATCCTTTCTTCTTCCAAAAAATTTTCTTTTCAAAAAATGCCTAGAAATTTTAAAAGAAAATGATTTTCATGAAATCATGTAAATTAAGCTTCATTGATATAAGTTTTTATGAAACCGTAAAAATCCATTCATGTCGTATAAGTTAATTAAACATTCTCCTCGTACTTTTTTCAGAAAAGTCAAAAAGTACCTCATGTGGTAAAAAAAGAAAGATTCCATACATATGTAGTAAAAGTAAAAAATTGGTTAAAAGGAATATAAACATACATGAAACCATTTTTAGAAAAAAGGTACATGTATGATAAATATAACCCCAGTAAATACTTACGAATAAACAGTCTCGGATAAAAATGAGATTGGAAAAGTTATCCCTTACCTTATGTCCAATTTCTTCCGTTTGTGTCCGAGACTCTAGTATAGTGGGTCTAAACATATTTTTAAATTTTAATTGTCCATAACAATATTTATGATATAATATATGATTCATTGATTTATATATATTACCCGTTCATTTGTCAATTCCATGTTAAGGTAACATTTTGGGTAATATTCTTTTCATTTGTCATACATGTTTGCGCTTGTTGTTCTTGATACTATTATTACTTATATCGGGATTTACATACATCCAGAATGTAAAACATGAATTATATATCATATATATTAAGTATATATATATATTTAATATATAGATAAAGGAAACTCTCTGTTCATGGAGAGGGTATGCCGTACGTTCCTTTCTTTATTGACTTGAATGGAAGTAAGTAGATGATATATATATATATATACATAAATCCAGTAGAATTATTATTTCATATATATCATTATTATTCAATATATATACTTTATAATCATTCATGAATGGTTAATATGGATAATGAATCACATCACGCCCTGGAGACGGTAATCCGTACGTACGCACGAGCAATGATATCGTTCCCATAATTATTGAAATGGAATTGGAGTGGATGATATAACATCTCAGAATCAGTATGATATTATAATAACCGTATATAGTTATTCTTTACACCATTATACCCATCCATGTAAGGTGGTGGTGGAAAACAGATTACACCACAGTGTGGATACGGTATTCCGTACGTACGCACGCACAGTGATTTCATTTTCCGTAGGATAGAAAGAAGGTGAAATGGGGTTGTTTCATATTTATAATAACACATAAGTATATGATTTATACTAATGATATTACTTTATAATGAAACAAATAAATAAGAGGATGTAGAAGAAGGAAGAAACATGAAAGAATCGGTAGAAAATATTACCTCTTCTTCGATGCACATCATTTAATCTTTCTCTTTAGGGACTAGAGTTTGTCTTTTGAGAAGACCAGAACATCATGATTGTTTTTAGGGAAGTGGAGAAGACAAATGGGAAGGTTTTGGACGATCTTTAAGGCTCAAAGTATTGTGAAGAGGAGAGGGAGGAGGTTCCCTTATATAGGAGAGCAGAGGGTCACTTTTGGAATCCTTAAAAATATTAATTTATAATAAAACCAAAACCAATATAAAAACTTCAAAAGTGACTCAAATAAAAATATTAGATGAGATAAGGTTGTAAAATAATAATCCAATAACTTTTATACATGTTTTGATTTTATTTTAAAACATATCATTTTGATTTATCCTTAGTTAATATAATTAATTTTATTTGTTGTAATAATGTTATAAATTTTATATGGTTATAAATACTTACTTATGTGTTTTTAATTATACATAATTTGATAATTTATGAAATGATAGATCATATAAATTTTAATTAGTAATTTTTAAATATTTTTGTGATTTTTAAAGAGTTTTATATTATGTTATTTTTTTAAAATAACAATGTCAGTTTTGAAACAATTCATTTAGTTTAATTTAAATAAAATCCACACTAATGATATGTTCAAAATAAAAGCTTAAATAGATTCATAACATGTAATATGTATCTATAAAATTAGTGGATCAAATTAAATAGTTAATATAATATTTATTTTAATAGTTTTAAAACCATTTATTTGACATTTCGATCAAAAAAATAATTTCAACATCACTATTGTGTCACCAGTAATGATAATTATTTAATACCTAAAAATTCTAAATAAATTCAAATTATATAGATAAGTTTATTATCTTTCTGTAGAATATTCATGTTCGAAGATTCATTATTATTATCACTAAATTAAAATTATTATACTTATAAAATTTAAGAGAGTGACATGTTGTCACTTTCTTTGGTTTTAATAATAATTAAATTATTTCCATGGTCAAAAGTCCATAAAATGAATTTATTCCGACCCTTAGGTGATATGGGTCGACTTTTATTAATCCAATATAATTTTTGGTAGGTGTTAGGGTAATTTTATAATCTTATTGTTTACCCTTAATTACTTGATTTACCTTTAACTACCGTAAATAAAAATTACTGTAGTTACTATTCATAATATCAAAAAAAATTAAAGTATCCTATTAAAATAATTTGGACCCACTTAATTCTAATATAGAATCCATTTTTCGAAATTCAAAACACAGAACCAGTAGTAGGAAATTTAAAATTAATCTCGTTGTTAAGAAAACGGGTTTTAAAAGTTAAAACATTTCCAAAGATTGAAATGTTTTTACCTATGAATTCAATGTAAAATTAATGGTAATGAAATAAATTATATTAAATGGTAAAACTATATTCTATTTATACTTTAAAATAATTCAATATTATAATTTAACCATATAAATTATTGTGATGAAACAAGTTGTTTTTAATTATAATATAGCGTGTTTTTACTATTCATTAAAATATGAAAGTTATCAGAATAATATGAAAATTTTATCCAAAGTAAATATTTATATCCTGATTCCAAAGAAAAATTTTATTTTGTGAAATTTAACTTAAAAACATTTAAAAAGCTAAATTTAATGTGGGTGTACCATTAAAAGGCGGCCAAACTCCATTCTTTTAAAAATACTTATTTTACCCGAAAAATTTATTTTGTTCTCGTACCATGTTATTGAAAATGTGGAAGATTACTAATAATGTTATAAAATTCAAATTTTAGTTAATAATATTCATAATGGCTAGTTTATGATAATATTAAAACAATATATATTTGTTTAGTGAAACCTAGTATCGCGTACAACACACGCTATCGAGGAAGGTCGTGACAGCGAGTAATGCAAGCCAAGTCATGGTTGCCTGTAGTGCACGACTCATATGTTGTTGTGTATAACAAAATCCAACCATATTTGATTTATAGATTGAATATATATATATATATATATATATATATATGAACTAAATGTTGTGTAGAATGTCTACTGTCAAACAAACATGAAATTGTGTGTAACATGATCGAAGAATAGTATTGAGTATACTGAAAGATAATATGGTGTTGCATATAGCGCAAGATAATTTTGGTGTAGCATAAAACAGATGATATGTAAGAAATTAAAAAGAATATATCTCATAAAATCAAGGGGTGTTACTTTCTACCCCCCTTAAAATGAATTTCGCCCTCGAAATTCATCGGGGTTATAAATGGTTTATTACTTGAGAGTTTCTTTCATAGAAACCCACATCATAAAATGGAATACTAAAACTTAATTTTAAAAAGTGATGTATGAAACATAAGGGTTACCCAAATTAACTCCTCACCGGGTTTCCCCATAGGTGATCATAGGTGAAAATATGGATAGGGAGGAGAAATCTAACCATCAAGTTTTGATGGAGAGTGGTAGAGAACATGGCTATGAAAAAGAAAACAGTCAAAAACCCATAAATTTGTGATTATCTAAGCTACTATCTGATTCATCTTATATGATGACACTAGGAAAACACTTTTGGTTTTCAAGATCATTTTCCAAAATTTGATGAATTTGAAAAAAGGATAATTACTTACATTATTTTGGTACAATATCACCGTTGTTCGTGCCTCGAACAATTTCCACTTCATCCCTTAAACAAATGAAGTTGAATTTGTCTTTTGAGATGTTTTAGCAGATCATGTGATAGAATGATAGACCATTCCATCTGTCTCAAACATAAGGTTAGAAAAAGTTAAATACATAAGTCCGTATATGGTGAGATTTATCGTATATGGTTCCTAAAATGGACTTATAATTATTATATCATAACACATAATAAATTAAAACTAATTTATAACAACCAGGGACTTCATGTAGGCCAGTGGTAGGTGATAAAGGCCTATCACACTTTAGTTGTGGGTTAGATTCCCGCAAACATGTCTGACGCGACGGGTTGTCACCCATCTTATGGGTTGTCATTTTTCTAAAACTATACTATTACAACATTTACGAAATAATATCAAAATTTTCTAGCCTTAAACAATACTATCTAATGTCCAACATAATGCATTCCAACCTTTAGGTTTATCTGAAATACTTATTTCCAATCTCATAGTATATAGAAAACTACTACTAGAATGGTTTTCTACCAACCATGTGAATACCATCATTTATCCCCCATATATCATAATATATATCTTGTTGGTCACATTCCAAACATTTTAATTCCTTAATCATGTATTCTCTTGAAAAATAAATACCCATTGAACCTTAGTGAAATAATGAATATTGTTAAATGTTAACTCTTTCAACATAACAAAATCCCAAGATTTCTATATACTCAATCCATGATATCACATTGTCCTTATATCAGTCATGAGCTCATTAATAATATCCAAAATATTATTTTTTTTCCTTATCCAATCATTATGCGCATATCATCTACCTTCCAAAAATAATTCAATAACCTTTCAGGGTTACCGGTACCATTCATCATATACTTTCAAATACTGAAAGAAACACAACAGTGTAACAATCCTTATATTTTTTCTTTATTCCACAGTAACATACATTATTATCGATAAACATACAATCATTACACTAACTTATTAAACCACTGACTGAGCTTCATCATTTCATTCATCTCATATATCAATTTTACTCTATTCATCATCATCAACATAAATACTACCCATACGACCATGCTGATTCTCTTCATGAAATTTTCCCTTGGAGCGTTGGTTTGCATAATGCCTGTAAATTCCACATCTAAAACATTTAACCATTATTGATGTCTTAGCAATAGCATTATCCTTGTCTATGGTGTTAACTGAACCATTTCTTTTACAATTACTGGATTTTTGTTCTTATTTTCACCACCCAAATCATCTTCTAGTTCCTTCGAAACATTCTCCCTGATGCCTCTTACCACAAGATTTACATGAGGGAAACTGAACTTTCTTTCGTCTATGATCATCATGGAACTTTATCTTTCTCATATTTGCTGAGTCAGGAAACATACCAAAGTTGAGATTATTGATCATATTTTGAGATTACTGATTAGGCATAATAATGATATGTGGACTTCCATATCCAATTTCATTTGGTTTCTCATGAAGAATATCACTCCATTTTCCATCATATCCTCCATTATAGTGAATCTTCTTATTTCCAGCTATTTTCTAAAACCCAAAAAGAGTAGTGTGACAGGAAAAAATAATAATCCAGTGGTAGTACCATCAATATCTAACATCATAGGTTAAATTATAATATCTTTTTCATAATTCTAGGACTATAACCTATACTTATATTTAACCGTAGGGACATCCCGAGACATACCTTAGAAATATCTCTAGAGATTTCACTAATGTTTTTGCATCCTAGTTTCCAAAGGTTAACTATAACTTTCGTCTGATACCAACTGAAGAGACCCAAACCTGACGTACATGGACATTACATTACATTTTCAGAATACTTAATACATAACAAAAACCAACACTCAAGGATCGTAATAGTTTAGTGTCTTTGGAAACTCAGAACAGAATATTCTAATCATGGTGAATGATCTTCAAAATCTCCCATAAAGATCTTCCCCTTTTGTTTTATTACCCAAAACCTTTCATTATAACTTGGGAAAAAGAAAGCATAAAAATGGTGAGCTGAAATTCTCAGTAAGGTTAATCATAGAGATCATAAAACAATCCATAAACATTTGAATGAAAAAACGTGAACATAAAATCTAAACATCAAAATCTTGAGCAAAGACATAAATCTTGGAAGTACATAAGGAATATTTGATAAAGGAACATGAATCATGATAAAATATAATGGGAATAAAACATGTAATTATGGAAAACCATTAATCACTTGATATGATTTCCATAGTAGCCAAGGCATTGCTTCCAAGACCATCTTAATGGACAAAGTCCCTTTCTGAATCGAGTTCACTCCTCGTTCCAGTCCTGTATCACTGAACCAAATTAACTTACCATTCCATCCATGTCTATCTCATGAGATATAAATATTTATCCAATAAATTGGAGGGAGATATAGGTCCCACTCATCTCATAATGAAATCATTCTTACGTGTTCCATAACATAAACATAAATCATTCATCATAACCCAAAAAATAAAATGGGTTTCATAAACATCATCCCATAATAACATAATCGATATAAAATAAATGGATATAATTTCATCATAAGAAAAATGAAACCATGTAAACCATAGATACATTATACTTGAAACATACACATATGAAATAATGCAATCTTATATGGAAAATGGTTTTGATAAAACACGTGAAATGAATTCTGGACGAAAATATCCTTTCTTAATCGAAATAATTTTCTTTTCACAAAATGAAAAGAAAGCTTAAAATAAAAGTGCATTCATGAAATCTTGTTGAGGAAGATTCATTGAAATAAGTTTTTATGAAACCTTAAAAATCCGTTCATTCCATATAAGTTAAAAAACATTCTCCTCGTACTTTTGTCAGAAAAGTCAAAAAGTACATCATAAGGTAAAAAAAAGAAAGATTCCTTACAAATGTAGAAAAAGTAAAAAATGGGTAAAAAGGAAATTAAAAATACATGAAACCATTTTTAGAAAACATGGACATGGATGATAAATATAACCATAGTATATGCTTACGAATAAACAATCTCGGATAAAAATGAGATTGAAAAATTATCCCTTACCTTATGTCCAATTTCTTCTGTTTGTTTAGGAGACTACTATATAGTGGGTTTCAACATATTATTAACTTGAAATAGAACCCTAATAATATTTATGATATCATATATGATTCACTTATGTATTTATATTACCCATTCGTTTGTCAATTCCATGTTAAAGAAACATTTTGCGTAATATTCTTTTCATTTGTCGAACGTGTTTGGATTTGTTTTTCTTGATAATATTATTACTTATATCATGATTTACATTCTTCTAGAATGTAATACATGATTTATATATCACATATATTTGATATATATATATATAATAGATAGATAAATGAAAGACACCGTTCATGGATACGGTAGGCCGTATGTACGCATGAACGATGTTTTCCTTTCCTTATTGACTTGAATGGAATTAAGTAGATGATATATATATATAAATAAATAAATTATCATTATTATGTCATATATATCATTATTATTCATTATATATACTTTATAATCATTCGTGAATGGTTAATATGGAGAATGAATCTCATCGCGTCGTGGAGACGGTAATCCGTACGTACGCACGAGCGATGATATCATTCCCATAATTATTGAAATGGAATTGGAGTGGATGATAAAACATCCCAGAATCAGTATGATATTATAATAACCATATATAGTTATTCTTTACACCATTATACCCATCCATGTAAGGTGGTGGTTGAAAACAGATTACACCACGGCGTGGAGACTGTATTCCGTATGTACGCGCTTGCGGTGATTTCATTTTCCGTAGGATGGATAGAAGGTGAAATGAGGTTGTTTAATATTTATAATAACAAATCATTATATGAGTGATACTTATGTTATTACTTTATAATGAAAAAACTAAATAAGAGGAAGTTGAAGATGGAATAAACTTGAAAGAATTGGTAGAAGAGATTTCCTCTTCTTCGACGCACCTCTTTTAAAATTTCTCTTTAGGGACTAGAGTTGGTCTTTTGAACCGACCAGAACATTCAGAATGTTTCTATGTAATTGTATTAGATAAATGGTCAGGTTTTGGCCAAGATTTAAGGCTCATTGTATAGTGAAGATGAGTGGGAGGAGGTTCCCTTATATAGGATAGGAGAGGGGTACCTTTGGAATCCTTAAAAATATTAAATTATAATAATCCCAAACCCCACATAAAAACCTCAAAAGTGACTCAAATAATAATATTAGATGTGATAAGGTTGTAATACCATATTAAAATAAAATTTTGACATATTTTGATTTTATTTTTAACCTTATCATTTTGATTTATCCTTATTTAATCATTTTAATTTTATTTGTTGTAATAATGTTCTAAATTTTATATGGTTATAAATACTTACTTATGTGTTGTTAATTTAACATAATTTGATACATTATGACATTTTAGATCATATAAATTTTGATTTGTAATTTTTAAATATTTTTTGATTATTAAACAATTTCATATTATGTTATTTTTATAAAATAACAATAGTTTCGATTGTGACACTATTCATTTATTTGAATTTAAATAAAATCCAAACTGAATATATGTTCAAAATAAAATATTTAATAGTTTCATAAAATGTCATATCTATCTATAAAATTCATGGAGAACGTTAAATAGTTCATATAGTATTTATTTTAATATTTTTAAAACCATTTATTCGATATTTCAATCAATAATATAATTTCAACATCACTATTGTGTCACCATTAATGATAAATATTAAATCCTAAAAATTATAAATAAATTCACATGATTTAGATAATTTTATTATCTTTCTATAGACTATACAAGTTCGATGTTTAATGATTTTTATCACTAAGTTAAAATTATTAAACTTATAAGATTTAATAGAGTGACATTTTGTCGCTTTCTTTGGTATTAATAATAATTAAATTATTTCCATGGTCCAAAGTCCATAAAATCAATTTATTCTTAACCTCAAGTGATATGGTTCGACTTTTATTCATCCAATAAAATTTTTTCAGGTGTTAGGTTGATTTTATAATATTATTGTTTACCCTTAATTACCCTATTTACCTTTAACTACGGTAAATAAAAATTACCGTAGTTACTATTCATAATGTCAAAAAAAAGTATCCTATTAACATAATTTAGACCCACTGAATTCAAATATTTTATTCATTTTTCAAAATTCAAAACATAGAAGTTGTATTAATTAATTTAAAATTAATCCCATTGTAAAGAAAACAGGTTTTAAAAGTTAAAACATTGCCAATGATTGAAATGTTTTTACCTTTGAATTCAATGTATAATTAATGGAAATGAAACACATTATATTAAATTGTGAAAATATATTATATTTATACTTTAAAACCATTCAATATTATAATTTAACAATATAAATTTTTGTGATGAAAAAAGTTGTTTTTATTTATAATATAGCATGTTTTTACTATTCATTAAAATATGAAAGTTATCAGAATAATATGAAAAATATATCCAGAGTATATTTTTATATCCTGATTCCAAATGAGAATTTTATTTTGTCAAATTGAAATTATAAACCTGTAAAAAACTAAATTTAATGTGGGTGTGCCATCAAAAGCTGACAAAACTGCATTTTTTTAAAAATTCTTATTTTACCCTACCAATTTATTTTGTTCTCATACCACGTTCTAGAAAATGTGTAAGATGAATAATAATGTTATAAAATTTAATATTTAGTTAATAATATTAATAATGGCTTGTTTATAATAATATTATAACAATATATTGTTGTTTATTGTAACTCGGTATTGTGTACAACACACTCTATCAAGGAAGGTCGTGATTGCGTGTAATGTAAGCCAAGTCAGAGTTGCGTGTAGTGAAAGAATAATTTGTTTTTGCGTATAACAGAATCCATCCATATTTCATTTATAGATTTAATATATATATATATATATACATTCAATGTTGTGTATAATGACTACTTTCAAACGAACTTGTAATTGTGTGTAACATGATCCAAGAATAGTATTGAGTATACTGCAAGCTAATACGGTGTTGCGTATAGTGAAAGATAATATTGGTTTAGTGTACAACAGAAGATGTGAAAGAAATTAAAAAGAATATTTCTCATAAAATCTCGAGGTGTTATAGCTCAAGGGAGAATGTCAATAACCATCCATCCATCCTCTCACAGTGTTTTTGGGGAAGATATCCTACCCATGAAATGGGGTCGTTCAGAAAATGGTGATTAACAATGTTGGGGTGCATATAGAAATAACAATGAACAAAAATTTATAATTATAATTAAACAAACACTCCTCAAAATGTACGAGTACCAAAAACAAATCATCATCCCACACAGAACCATTTTAAATGCTACCCCTACAGGCACAACCACATAAACAACCACCACCATATTATAATCCCAACCCCTTTTTCATTATACCATTTTTCATTTGTTTATTAAGCATTTCGCATTAACTTGTTCTGTCACTACCTTGGGTAAATACCAAGTAAAAAATTGAACAATGGAAGATATACCAAGGTAGATCATTTCCATTTTAACACCCATTCATTCAAAAAACTAAGAACAACCAACTTACAGTCCCACTACACTCTGCCTCATTCCCTAGAAACATGTTCAACAACATTAAACTGTCATTCTTCAATGTTATAATGTGCAATCATTGCCTCGAAACAAAATTCAGAAGCTCTATTTCACAACCACACCACACCTAGCACGCCAATTTAAAAAAATCACAAAACAAACCAATCCTACTGCCCCACTACCCAAGCATTTCCCAGATACAGTCCCAGTAAAAAATATTTCTATAACCACATTTTAGTCCTATGACCCAGCGTAATTCTAGGTCCATAACTCAAGAATTTTTTTCCAACTTCCAATAATTTTATCCATTCCACAATCAATCAATCACTGTGACTATTATTCTATCACATCTCATGTACCACCCTATACTCAAAACCCACAGCAACCACCATTAATCCATATCCCCAGTGCACAAACATACCATACCATTTCTCATAAAACCAAATCCCCTAGACATCCCTATAACTATAACTGTTCTCCCAACATAAGAACCATACAACCCAAACAAGGTCACAAATCCCAACAGAACATGACATAACACACAACCACACCATTCAAATATGATGGATGAAAATTTTGTAAAACATTTATTTAATCTTCCTTGATAAATATGGGTTATCAGAAAAGTTTTTTAATACTGGTTCATACTTTTTATTTAGATGGGTATACGTGATTAGGTAGATTTTATGTTATGGAAAATTATAAATCATCATAAAAAACAAAGAGTATACCACTAGTGGTCAAGCAGAGACCACCAACAACCATGATTTTCAGAAGGCATACAACCACAATAATCTATAGTGAACAAAATATAACAAAATAAAATAGAGGATCAAACATCAAACCACCCATATCCCATTATTTCAATGACCCTTTTATCATTTGTTCATATTAACTTCTTATTTATTTCCCATTTTCAGAAAAGTATTCACTTGTTCTGCATAAGGAATCCTTTTTAAAACTACCATGCATGGTGTATAATTAAAGAGAGGAAAAATAAATACCTAAATGAAACAATAAGAGACTGAACCAACTCATTGTGCCAAAACCAAGAGATTACTCGAGTAACATGAAATCCCATGAAAAATGAGTAGGAGAGGCTATAGAACAGGTGCAGCACCAATCTATAGAGGAACCCATTAGGTGCACCAAGAGGGAACAATAAACAATGGGATGTGAGGATCCCATCTTTGAAGTACATGATCCAATATTATAGGATGACTGGATTCAAAATCCATTAACCGTTGGATGATGGTCAAAATCATGTGGTTTCATTATCTCAAATTCCCCAAAACGTTAGGATATTATTGATATTCTTAATATCCATTGAAGTGCTCTAAAAAACACCCAAAAAGGCTCTATAATTGGTTTTCGTTAGATATTATGTAAGATGGGTGGAATAATAAAATTTGGAAAAGCAAGAAAAAATGGAAATGAGTCACCGATGGGTGAGATGCTGACACTGATCCACTAATGGATGAGCTACTGATGCGACCTACTGATGTTGAGCCATCTACTATGAGCTTCTGACATAATGAATCATTGACACAGTGAATCACTGATACCCTTCCACACTGATGCCCAGACACTGATCCCCTATCACCGACACCATGACTCACCGATGACGATCCCCCTAACTCACCAATGATGATGTCCCTGACTCACTGAAAATGAAAACCCTATATCTCCAATGCCAATGAACCTAACTCACTGATGTACTTACATGTCGATACCCTATCTAGCTAATACACTAACATGCTGATGCTAACAGTTCAAAACTAGAAATTTTGAAAACTGTTTGAGAGAGATACTATTGCCTCCTAGAACACCCTAAGGACTGGATTTTCATAAGTTAATGTTCCAGGGAAATCCATTTTATTACACACATCCACAAATAATGAATTTCATTTTTTGAAAAAAAACCCTTCATGAATGGTATGAAAAATAATTTTAATAATTGTAAATGATAATTATTTCATTTTCAAACATGAAAAATCACTACTACATGCTATTATATTGGTTAGTTATTAAACATTTATGAATGATGTTATAATTTTTATATCTAGTATGAGTAAGGAATGCTTATTAATTTTACTATCATTTAATAATAATTTAATTAATATCGTAAAATTTCTCTAAAATGAGAAATTGATATTTATTATATTTATTAATATATCACCTAATGATTTTTCATTACACTAATACTAGATCATCCATGTTTTCATTTTCCCGAACCATATTTTTATTATTCAAAAACAAAAATGAGATATGATAAAACATTTTGAAAATATATTATAGTCCATTTTCATATCATTGAATAGTTAACATTCAATGAATAAGAAATAATTTACACTATCATAATAATAATTCTGAAAAACAAAGAATCAAAAAATCCAAAGACCCAATGATATAAATAAACTGTAAAGTAGTAAAATATTTGTAATATTTGGATGTAAAGGATGTTTATTGTGAGAAATATTTGTGAATGTGGTGATGGAATACATTATTATCATATTTTATTTTTATAATGTAGTTTACACTTTTTTTAGTACAAAGGTATTAAAGTAAGGGTTTCATTCAGAATTTTTCAACCCATGATACATGTTTATAATTATATACATTTTTTTATTTGGTATAGTGTGTCTCTTGAAACATTAATAATTGTAATCATTATGTTATTATTTTTATGATATTTAATACTTCATTTTTATCATATCCATCTTGGTTATTTGATTAAAATGTTTTTAACAAGTCAATGTTATTGGTATTTCACTACCATACCATGAGTCAAGTTTTATATTTTTACAATATTTAATTTTATATGGTTTAATCACTTCCCAATTATGATCATGAATAATTAATATAATTTGACATTTTATATTTTGATTTCATGGTATCAATTTTATGTTCATTATTTTCTTATGATAGATTTACCATAGGATATTTTTATTATCAATTTGTATTTCTTAACATATGATCAGTATTCACCACTGGTTTACCATTTGTATGGAATTTATTTATCAGGGATGAACTAATAATTCCAATAATGGTATTTTGATTTTATGGATTAGATAGTAAAAATTCATCAACTCCATTGTCATTCCAAATCCTGCCCTTATATTTGAATATTTTCATTTCTAATTCAATTCTTCTATGATCTATATATATTTGTTCCCTTTGATTGAAGGTTGTTGACATAGATGCCATAATTGGAATAATTAGGTATATATTTTACGTATGTATGATTATGGTTAAGATAAAAATATTAATGGTTAATCAAGAGAGTATATTTTTTATTTTGAAACCATCCAACTACATTATTAATATGGATTATGTTCATTCGATCAGTGGAAATGTATTTTACATTTAATATATTTTTATTTCACTATATATGTTTATTGAATGTTATGGATTGTTAATTATGAATTTTATTTTTATTAATATATTCCTTGTGGTGAATAAAATGGACATATTGAGGTGATATGTGTGGCCATTATTATATATCACAATTATTCATTAGTTGTTCATTTGATATAAATGGTTTGGTTATTTTATTTATTACTAAAAATGAGTAATAGATGTCTTGGATGAAACACTAATGCGTTTAATGATGTATTAGTTGTGAACATCATTAAATGAATGATTTCATTTATTAAAAGTTATCACTAATATTCAATATAACTAATAAGAATAATTGAATCATGAAGGATTTTATTATTTTTAAAGACTCGGAAATTTTGTGGAAACTTTTTTCTTAAATACATTATAATTGTACGAGCCCGCGAAAATTGACAGCGCATGATTCTGAGGCCCGGTGTGACTGGAATCAACTTCTGAAGTTTTTTTCGAGTAAGTTCAGTAAATGTACGAGCAGGTTTTTATAACTTTTGAATGGTTGCTCGGAATTGAAATCTGAGGGCACCATTGATCTCATAGCGTCGATATTCACTTAAGGAGACATTCACTTCATCGATAGTGGGTCAAGAATAAAAGTTAGTTTTTGGTTTTTCGTGGAAATTAATAAAATAAAGTGAGTTTCACTTTATTTTTATTTGAGCCACCATGTGGGAGTTTGTAAGTGGGTCCCACTGGGTCTATAACCTCATTGTAGAGGTTGGAAGTGGGGACCAACATGCCATAACCTTCCATGAGATGTTATGGTGGTGGGTACCACCAAGCCTCAACCTCCCATTTGAGGATTAATGTGGTGGGGATCACCTCAGTCCACATAACCTCCCAATTTTAATAATAGGGGTGCTGGCCACCCGACCCCTATTAAATGAGTGGGCAGAAAAACCTCTCAAACCCACGTCATTTATCTGGAAGAGACTCTTCAGATTCCTGCGCATTAAAGATGCCAACACACCCAATTAATTGGGCCAAATCCTCCCATTAATTTTAATGTTCCAACAAATGGTTAGTTTTTCTTTTTTAAATCTTGCCAATGAAATAATAGATTTTATAATCTATTATTTGGAACATCTTGTTTTGGGAGGGGAGAGGCTGGGTGAAAAGGAGTTCTCCAATGAAGAACCTCATTTTCTAATGAAGAACGAAGAACACTTTCTTCCAAAGAAGAATTCCGGCAACGATTTTCTTCGAAATTTTTTCCGAGACAACTACTGACTTGGAACGTCTTTCCAATACCCTCATTCGAGCTCAGAGATTCTGACAGAGTCGTTCGCTCAATCCTTACGACTAGAGACTCCTACAAGAGCAGACTAGATGATTACTCACGAGTGCCAGTAGTGTGAGCTTACTCTAGGAGGTGCGAGCTTCGGCTAGAATCTCCTAGTAGTAGTGTTGAGGCCTTATGTCATCATCTTGGGTATGTACTGGTTATCTACAATCCATGATAAGATCGACTGTATTAGGCGCAATGTGTGGTGTGTCTGCATGGATGGGACCAGGTTCACCTTCACTGGCGTGAAGGGAGCCTTTGCAATACATGACAGACTTACTCGGAAGAGGGTGCAGTCGATCACTCATCAGTTGGCTTGCCTTACCCTCGAAGCAGTTGATGTGGAGAGTCCAACTTATCCTGTTGTGGTGGACCAATATGTGGATGTTTTCCCTGAAGTTGTTCCATGGATACCTCCTTGCAAAGAGGTCTACTTATGCATTGAATTATACCCCCGAGATGACGCCGATATCTACACCAGCATATCGGATGGCTCCCCGCTGAGCTTTGTGAGTTAAGGGTACAACTAGAGGACTAACATGAGAAAAGATTCTTCTACCCCAGTGTTTGTCCCTGGGAAGTCCCGATTCTGTTATCCAAGAAGGCGGATGGGAGATTGAGACTTTGTGTCGGCTACCATCGCCTGAATTAGGTGACTGTGAAGAACAAGTACCCACTCCCAAGTATTGACAACCTCTTTGATCATATAAAGGGAACACGGTGGTTTTCGAAGTTTGACCTCAGATCAGGCTATCACCAGCTCAGATTTTGAGATGAGGATGAGCAGAAGACGACTATCAGATTTTGTTACAACCACTACGAGTTCTTGGTTATGCCTTTCAGCGTAACCAACCCACCAACAGTGTTCATGGGACTCATGAACATGATTTTCCAGCCTTACCTCGATCACTTTGTCGTAGTCTTCCACGATGAAATTCTGATCTACTCGAATACTGAGGAGGATCATGGATACCATTTGTAGGTAGTACTGGACACACTCCGAGAGCACCATATTTATGGTAAGCTCTCGAATTTCAAGTTTTCGATCCGAGAGGTTCACATTCTATGACATTTCATCTCGGAGGATAGGATTACAGTGGTTCCATTGAAGATTTAGGCGGTACTTTCTTGGGTGCCACCCAGGAGTGTGACAGGGGTACTGAGTTTCATGGGTTTGGCTGGATACTACTGGAGATTCATGCCAGACTTTTCCAGAGTTGCAGCACCACTATAAACCTTGATGAAGAATGGGGTAACCCTTCGTGTGGTCAGAGAGATGCTAGAAGAGCATTCAGGAGATGAGACATATGATGATTAGTGCTCCCATCTTGAGGCTTCCAAAGGAAGGCGTAACATACGTAGTATACTACGACGCATCAGGGACTGAACATAGGATTTTCCAAATGCAGGAGCGTGTAGTGATCACATATGGTTCCCGGCAGCTAAGACAGAATGAGCAGAACTACGCTACCCATGACCTTGAGTTAGCAGCAGTGGTCATCACATTGAATATGTGGCGACACTATCTGATTGGAAAGTGTTTTACTGTGTACTCTGATTACAAGAGTCTCATGTATATATTCTCTCCGAAGGACCTGAACTTGAGACAACATTGATGGCTTGAGTTCCTCCAGGACTATGACTTCAAGATAGTCTATACTTCTGGAAATGGTAACTTTGTAGCAGATGCACTCACCAGGAGATATAGTATAAAACTATTAGGTGAGGTAACAGAGAAGATGGATGATTTAGGATATCCTTTGTGGATAGAGATGGAGCAGCTTTCCTTTAGTCCATTACAGTCACTCCCCCACTTCATAATTGATTTATTGAGGCACAACATGGGGATGCTGACTGCGATACCCGACGTGCTCAGATATCCACATGGAAGGAACCTCATGGATTTTCTGAAGGTGGGGAGAACATAATCCTCTTTTAGAGGAAGTACTATGATACCAATGTCACTTAAAGAGGAATTGTTGAGGGAGTTATACATATCCCATTTAGTGGTACATCCAGGAGTGGTGAAGATGTACCGAGACCTTTGAAGACAACACTGGTGGGTAGGTATGATGAAGGCAGTAGCGGAGTTTGTCTCTCGAAGCCGGACTTGTTAGAAAGTGTAGGCAGATCACTAGGTACTAGCAAGCTTGGTGCATCCTTTAGAGGTCCTAGAGTGGAAGTGGGATGAAATATCCATGGACTTCGTGAATGGAATTCCACGTACATCCATGGGTCACAACTCGATTAGGGTGATCGTCGACCGACTCACCAAGTCGGCTCACTTCCTACCGATCTGAGAGCAGGGTTCAGTACAGAGCTTAGGATGCCTCTATGTGCTAGATATTGTGTGGATACATGGAGTACCTTCATATATTTTCTTTGTTCATGACACATGGTTTACTTCCCGGATATGGAAGTGGTTACATCAGGCTTTCGGGATGCAACTTCATTTGAGCACCACCATCCATCCATAGAAGGATGGACAAACTGAGCGTACCATTCAGACCCTCAAGGACATGTTGTGTTCTTGTGTCCTCGACTTTTGTCACGACTGAGAGGATCACTTATATTTGGTGGAGTTTTCATAAAATAATAGCTATCACTCCACCATAGGGATGGAACCTTTTGAGGTGTTATACGGGCGACCTTGCAGATCACCCTTAGGTTGGACAGACCCAATTGAGTCAGCACTGGAGGGAATAGAGATTGTACGTGCTACCATAGAGAAGGTGCAGATCATCCATGAGTAGATAAAGACTACATATAGGTGGAAGAAGTCGTACGCTGAAAGGAGATGGAGACCTCTGGAGTTCATGGATGGAGACTACGTCTTTCTACGGGTCTCACATCGACGTGGTTTACGTATATTTGTTTGAGGTGGCAAGTTATCTTTGAGATTCATCGGACCATTACAGGTCCTCAATATGGTTGATGAGGTGGAAGAACACTTATCTCTTCCACCTCAGTTTCACCGGGTGCATGACATCTTCCACATGTCCTAGCCGAGGAGATACGTGCATGACCCTTCTCACATCATCGACCATGGAGATCTGGACGTCGACGATGGGGAAAATTTTACAGAGGTTCCAGTGGAGATTTAGAATCGACATGAGTGGGTCCTACGTGGATGGTCGATACCTCTAGTGTGTTTGCGCTGGAAGAAAATGAACCTCCATGAGAGAACATGGGAGTGGGAGGACCAGATGCATGCTCACTACCCACATTTGTTCCATTAGTTCGAGTTATAGATTACGGGGACATAAATCCCTGAGGTGGGGAGAATGTAAAGACCCGAAAATTCCATGAATGATTTGTTCTTAAATACATGGGAATTTTATGAGTCCATGAAAATTGAGGTCACATTATTCTGAGGCTCGGTGTGCCCGGAATAAATTTATGATGTTATGATCAGGTACGTTCAGTAAACATACGAGCGATTTTTTATAACTATTGAACAGGTGCATGGAATTGAAATATGATGGTACCGTTGAACTCGCAGTGCTATTATTCATTTAAGTAGACTTTCACTTCAACGGTAGTGGGTTGAGAATAAATGTTAGTTTCTGGGTTTTCATGGGAAATAATAAAATAAAGTGAGCTTGAGTTGATTTTTATTTGAACCTCTATGTGGGTGTTTGTAGTTGGGTCCAATTGGATATATAACCTCTTTGTAGAGGTTGGAAGAGGGGATCCCCCTTCCAGAACCTCCCATGAGAGGTTATGGTAGTGGGGACCACCACGCCTCAACCTCCCATGTGAGGATTAATGTGGTGGGGACCACCCAAGATTACAAAACCTCCCAATTTTCATAATAGGGGTGGGGAACACCTGACCCCTACTAAATTAGAGTAGAGGAAAACATCTCAAACCCCATTATTTAATGTGGAGGAGCCTCTTGAGCTTCATCCACATTAGAGTTCCCAACACACCAAATTAATGGGGCCAAGTCCACCCATTAATTTTAATGTGCCAAAAAATGTTTAGTTTTTCTTTTTGAAATATTTCCAATGAAAAAATAGATTTTATAAAATATTATTTTTCTCATTTTGTTTGGGAGAGGAGTGATTTGGAAAAAATGAGTTCTCCAACAAAGAGCCTCATCATCCAACGAAGAACGAAGCATGCGTTCCTCCAATGAAGAACGCCAACAACGATCTTCTTCGAACTTCTTCCCCGGACACCTACCGACGTGGAGTGCCTTCCAAATCCCATGTGTGAGCTCGAGATTAGAAGTGTGCAGTGGATGCGATGAAAAATGACAACACCGTCTTCTTCCCCGCAACTCTGTCGACAACCCACGATCAAGGTATGGGGTTTATTTGTGTAATAATACTATCCTTTTTCTATTCTTTGTTTAGAAACGAATCATTGCGGTAGTTGTAGAAAAATTTAAATTCATCTTTCTTGCATCTTGATGAGACAAATGTTACCACCCTCAATGCGGAGGGTGTGGTCCAAACAAACATGGTTGATCCCTCCATTGTTATTGTTTGTAATGATCATTGGCATGACAATGAGGCAGTAGAACGATGAAGGCAATAACCTCCCTACCCGTGGTCTCCGCAAACTGCGCTTCCCTCACGGTGCTCTGACCGAATTCGCTCCACCACCTCAGGCCAAACCGCACCGCCCGCCAGCCCGAGCCCTAGCGACCTCACGACCGCCCGCAGGCCTGCCCGTGCCACTCGACTCCCGGCTACCGACGATGTCCCTTGCGCCCCGGCCAAAACCCCATCGGCCCTCGTCGGCTGGAACTGTACTGACCTGTCCTTCACGTCCGCCACCCAACCGTGCCACCCAGCCTGCCCGGACGCCACCTGGCCTACCCGACTGCTCGCCTGCCTGCCCGGTTTCACCAAGGCCTACCCGCTAGACTCTCTGCCGCCCGATCTCATGAGCTGCGCCGACCACACGGCCGAACTGGCACCCTATCCTCGTCGGCCTCCCAAGATGACCCGTATCCCCTCTCGTGGAACCCTCGCCGAACCGATCCGGCTGCGCCCTTCGTCCTGAGTCGCACAGGGCTGCACCCTCGCAACGCTACAGGCCGAATCGACACTGAGCCCGGGCCGAACCACCCATGCGGCCCACTAGGCGGGGCCCAGCGGGCGGGGCCGAACCTAACAGGTTGGCCCGCCCAATGGGCGGAGCCAAACCCAATAGGCTCGACCTGGTCGGACTGGACATGGGCCAACTATGGCCCTTTACTTTTTTGGCCATATCTTTGGCACTGGACATTCGTTTGAAGAACAGTCAGCGGCACAAGTATTCATGGAGCGCGATGTTCCCATTTAGTATGCCCCATTAGAGTTCAAGATAAAGTTGAGATATGGTCAGGTTGGATCTTGCACGATTCCAACCGGGCCCCTGGGACTAAAAGGCTAATAACTCACAGATCGGGCGTCTGATTGACGCACCATCTGTTGTATTGAGACCCTTATGACATGGAGGTACTTTGAGATACATCTTTGTGGTACGTCTTGACATTTGGAGTATCGACTAGTAGCTCGTGGAGTAGATCCTCTCGGAGATGAGCGTGCGTAGTGCGGAGACCTAGTAACTGGATGAGACCTGACAACTGCTGACCGTTTTGACTCGGAGTGACTCTTCTCTTCCAACGGGGAGCGCCATGGTGTTGCAGCAGACCCGTAGTAGGGAGCGCCTTGGTGTCATGATAGACCCACGGTACTCGACAGGAGGGTTACCTCACCAAGCTACGAGGGGGAGCACCTTGGTGATGCTGCAGACCCACGGTGGGGAGTTCCTTGGTAACGCAGTAGACCCACGGTACTCGATAGGAGGTGTACCTCATGAGTCCAAGGCCAGTGGGAAGAGCCTTGGTGTCGCGGAAGACCCACTAAACTCGACAGAGGAGGAGTTTTCTAGCAGCTGAGGTTTTCAGAATGTGACTAGGGATGTTACTTGATACTACCCCTAGAATAAAAAATTTGGTTGAGGTGAGTTAGTATCTTTTGTGTTTAACGCATTATTGAGATGGATTGCTTGATAACTTAGATATATGTATGGGAATATAACTAAGTGGGGTTATCTGTTGATTATATTCTTTGTGGTTTATCCTTGTTGGATTTTGTGAGACCTTGATTGTGTCGAGATCCCTAATGAGTATCGTTATACTCACCCCTGCACAGGCTATGCCCTCACCTCATTGTGTTGGATGTAGACGACAGACATCGCTAACTAAGGTTGAGTGTACCAGGACATGACAGTACTCGGAGGTGGATCACACGGCCTGACGGTACACGGTGGAGACGTACGGACGTGGATTGTTGTAGAGGCTATCTGTACCTACCCTTCAGGTAGGATTTCCGGATGGGCGATCCATGAGATTTTTCTCTTTTTCAAGTTCTTGTACTTTTAGTATCCTTGTCATTAAAGTTGGGTTTGTATTTCCAGCCCACATTTACTTTTCTGCACTCTTTTGTATACAGTTTTAATTAGTGTTTTTCTTCCAGCCCGTACTCTGTTTTGTGAAGTTTCAAGTTATAAAGGCAATGTCATCCCAGTTTAGGGATTTACTCTTTTGGTGCTAGTCTCCAGCCCCTAGTCTCAGGAAGGCGGACTTAGGGTAGTCACGGCATGGGCCCCGGGGGATGGGTCGTGAGATTATTATTTTCCTTGTGTTTATTAATATTTTTGACTATGGATTAATTTCATGATCATGTGGTCAGTTGTATTGAATTAATTTATTATCATTTTATTCCTAAAATATTATTAATTACATGTTCATAAATAACTTCGTTTCATATATGTTTTCAAATAATAATTATTTTAACAACATGTTATAATGTTCCAATTTCTAGAGGTTATAAAGAATAGTTTTAAACATGCTATTTCTAGAAAAACATCATGTTTGGGATCTGATATTTTATTTTCATATTATAGAATAATTTGTTTTTGATAAAATAGAAAAAAGTATCATTTAATGATAATGATTTTTTCTTCATTAGATAAATTATTTCCATTAATATCTAATTATATAAACAAAAAAGTACTTTCAATGTATGTGACATTGTATTTGTCAGTGATATTGTAATTATTAATAGTTAAAATTGGGAAAATAAGTTCTATTTAAAAACATTATATAACCGATGTTTTTAATAAAACTATTTTGTTTGAATTATTTTAGGGTGAATTATAATATTATAAAAAACAATAACACTATACATAAATATTACAACCTTTTCATTATATTTATGTTACACAATATAATGTTTTAAAAAATCCTAGAACCCAAATGTTTAGTTACTTATAATTTAATATACAATATTGTCTTTTTGAAAATTATTGGTTTACTATTTCTAACATGTGTACAGATAATAAATTTTAGACTAAAGATAACCATATATAAATTTCCATAAAAATGGTAAATAAAATTCAATGTTTTATAAAATAATAAGTATATGGAACTTAATTGGTTATTCAAATTTATGATAAATCATATGTATTATAAAAAAATGAAAAATGGTAAATATATATATAAAAATAAATATGGATTAATTTTCTTACATAAACAATTTTATCATTCTTATAACAATAAAACAATTATATATACCCTAATAAAAGAATTTAATGACAGAAGAATGTAATATTGTGCACTGAATAACTACATAAGTATGGTGAATAAAAAAATATTTGTAATGAAATTTCCGTAGTAAATCATGAAACTAATAATTTAAAATACCAATATATTATACATTGAAAAAATATTATAATATTTACCCAGAATAAATTCCTCATAATAATATATGAACATAACTACCAAAAATATTTTCCCTGCACATAAAACATCACCATATTAAGTATATTTTTTTTACATAATTCATTTGAGGTAAAATTGGGACCCACTAATCACATAATGAATAAACATAAATTTCTAATGTTACAAAACCATTAATACATCAAGTCGTTAAATAAAACCTTAATAAAAAATGACTCAAACCATTTTCAATCAATGTCGAAGAAAATGACATCAATTATTTGATTTGTTTATATAAAACAAAATTCCCTCAAATAATGTATATAATAAAATACATAAAGTGTAATATTTAACGATTATCCCTAATTGATAAATAATTTTTAAATTTATTCTAAAAATAATCTGATTTCATTAAATTGGTTTATGAAATCCATTTTATCATTATCATAAAAGGATGTAGTTTTATTTCACATTAAAAATTAATTTTTTAAAATATTATTGGATGATATTTTAAATCATCACTTTTTGAGAATAAAAAATTACTGAACCATTAAATTAAATAATGATTATGTAATTATACTATTATATAATGATAAAATATATGAATATGAATGTTAATCACTTTTTATAAATATTATGAATCATCATGAAAACCCACAATGATAAAATAATGAAAAATTTTAGTTTTTGAAAAAAATGTAAAATTTAGAAATTAATGAAGATAAAAATTTGGGCTTAAATTTAATGAAATAAAATAAATTTATGAAAAAATAATATGTACATGGAGGAGGAACTACTATTAGAGAGGATGTGAATTAATCTTACCATTGAAACAATGAAATCAATAAATTAAGAAGGTTTATTGATAAAAATTCATATTTATGATATATAATGAGAATGTACAATATCTAATAAAGAAATTTTATATTATAATAATCAAAAAATAAAATAATCAATGTAGAATTATTTTTACTCCAATGAAATAAATTATTTTTTAACAAACCCCTGATATTATTTTTTTTAAAACAAATAAATGAATATAATATATATAGATCATTAAAAGTATGATAAATTTAATTTATGAATAATGAATAATGTTATAATTATTTAAATGATTTTAAGTTACAACATAAAAAATATAAAACCATTCACAACATTAATGATTTATCAAGGAATAGAAACTGAGTCAATGAGCCCTTAAAAATATAGAACATTATGATATAAGAATCATTTGGAATGGATATTACTATAAAAAAATTTAATTAAATTGGAATATTATTAAATAAAATATAAAATATTCATATAGTGTTATATTCTATTAAATTAAAAAAATTAATTTCATGAATAATTATTATAATACAATAAAGGAAGTTTGAGTGAACAAAACTTCTTACCATGAATTTATTTTTTGTAGGAAATAATCTAAAATATATTATATTAAATTTATGATTCTTTTAAATCAATATAATATATATATATATATATATAAATATATATTACATGTTATTATTCACTAATAATTTCTTATTTCACAATTATAAATCAACATTCGATTCTAATAGTATTCTATTATGAATTTCCCTGTTTGTTCTATGAAAATTTAGGTATGATGATTATAGTATTTGATACTTAAAAATGTTATATACACCCCCATAGTTGAAAAGGAGGCACATATGTATTTTATATATAGTGATGGTTTGTTAAGATAGCTTACAATAATAGAATTTTTTAATTTGAATTCAATAAAATTGATATTTATTTGAAAAATTAATTAAATATATTACCATTATAAATTATAAAAAAAATCTTAAATTAAAGTCAATTTAATTATATAAAATATATTCTATTAATCTTACTCATTTTTGATATAAATGTTTTACTCATTTCATATATGTGGATAAAACAACCCCAACAACAATGTCTAATAACAAATGAATGAGATAGAAAGTAGAGTTCTATATTGGAAATATTATTTTATTTAATAATAATAATTTCTTAATAAAATAACTAGATTTTATAATGTCAGTAATGAATATTTTTTACGAAAATTTTTATGAAAATAAAGATGATTAAGTCATTATATTGATAAAATCGCCCCTCCTCATTATGAATTACCATGAAATGATGGAATTATTCCTATTTATCTTCCATGGAGGATTGAAAACATTTCAAGGGAATAAAGTAGATGAGTAGTGATATATTACTAATGATATTTGCAATAAATTGGAGTGTTTCGGACTGGGTGGAGGAGATCTACTTTTATGGGTGAAAATGAGGTACTTTCTTTGGAAACATAAGGTAAGAGAAGGGTAAAGACGAAACATTAATAGAGAAATCTGAGTTAGGGGATAAAATCATTTTTATATAATTTAGTTAGTATCCAAAAAATAATAAATAAATTTTAAAATTCATAAAAAATATTATATAAATAGTATTTAATCCATTATAATTTACCTTTTTATACAATTTTTTTTAGTGATTTATCATTTTGATTTATTTTTTGATTAATTACATAAGATGAATCATAATACCTAATTTTAATTAGCAGTTTACATATTTTTTATCCATTTATTATATTTAACATTCTAGATTTGGGAAAATAATATTTTTTTATAAATACAATATATGATAAAAGTGATTGTTTAAAAAATTGGCTATTTAAATATTAACCATTCGCAATATTATTTCAAATAATTTACTAAATATGTTAATATTCATCAATTGTTATATATATACATTTTAGAAAGATTTTTTATTTAATATTTATTATTTTAATTTATTTATATACCAAAATACCAGACATGAAAAAGCCATTTATTTGGAAAAAACCCTTTTATATTTTTCATTGTATGTAACTATCACTTTAGTAACATATATTTATAACTAAAAAAGAAATAAAAATTATAAAATAATTTAAATAATTTGATCAAAAATATCATTAATTTTTTTACTCATTTTTTCAATGTTATATAAATGAATTGTAATAAAAAATGTCATAATTTATATATTTTTAAAAAAATTATTTCTAGGCATTTTTTTACCCTTTTCTATGAAAGGATATTATATTTTGAGGAATTTTAATAAATTTTCAATATATATTATATTTATATTTCATTAATATTATTATTTAAAAAATATCAACATATTTTATTAAGGTAGAAATATATAGTATATAATTTATTTATATTTCTTCAAAAAGACTCTTTATAAAATTAAAATATGAGATATTTTTCTTTAATGAATTGACAATAAACAACATGTTATAGAAACTTTATGGGGATAAAAATATAACATTGGGTGATTTGAAAGGATATTCAATGTGTTATTTGTTGGATGATTGAGATTAAAAGGTGAATGATGACCAGATTAAGGATGATTGATTGATGGATAATGTAGTTGAACATCACCCCATTAGTAGAGAATGATTTCTTCAGAAACGAATACTGTTTATTCAATGTAAGGTTCATAAAATGTGTAATCCACAATTTAAAAATTGTTTTTAGGAATATTTTATTATTTTATTTTCATTCTGCATATTCCGACAATTTTCATGGTACCACATTCAATTTGAAATGTTCTAATCAATTTGTTATTTCTTTTTTCATGATATCAACCTATATCCCCCTCATTCCCACTTTTGGACAAGAATAATGGGCCTTAATTGTTTATAATATTTTTTATGGTTTCTTTCCCCCATTGTTCTTCACATTCATCGCTGCTATAATATGGGGACAAGGTTTGAATTTTCTGTGGTGGGTTTGAGTGTGATCTAACTTCCAGAATCATGGTTTATAAAAAAAATGAATTGGACAGAGATTTTCTGATAGATTGGGATTTGTTATTTTATTTAAGAGATAAATATCTTGTATCTATTATTGGGGACTAAGCGGAAACAATAGGATTTCTGTGGGTTTTTTTGATGGAACACTATGAGTGATCTGAATATGTTATTTGGACATCAGTATGAAAAAATTGATGATTGTAGTCTTCTTACACAACTTTCAGGTGGTCCAAAAGATGGAGTCATGATGGATGATCGAGATATAGAATACATGTGAAGATCCTAACACTCTTCATGAATCCTTACTTTAATGTGTCTACTAGGTTGAAAACTATCCATATAGTGCCTACGTTTTGAAAGAAAGGGATACTGGTGGAGAAAAGTATTAAACACAATGTTGGAACCCCATAAGACTTGCAACCTACTACTAGCTACCCGAAGTCTACATCAGGTCTACATGGTCATTAAAATGAATAGGTTCATGGTGATAAACACAGATGGGTACATAGTTGTGGACATGACTAGGAACCAATGCTGGGACACAGTTAT
This sequence comes from Viscum album, assembly GCA_963277665.1. NCBI lineage: Eukaryota > Viridiplantae > Streptophyta > Magnoliopsida > Santalales > Viscaceae > Viscum > Viscum album. Next base: position 1,840,730,085 of record OY728161.1, read on the forward strand.
TTACATGACCAGGTGAACTGAGACATTATGATGTACAGGAGAATGGCCATGAGACCAAAAATATGCCTCTAGCTGATAAAAAATTCTTTTTAGGCCTCATAAAAAATTTGTAAAAAGAAAACACCTCTAATACATGTCTGGAAGAGACATTATAAAGTGAGAAGTATGGGTCACACTCTATTTTTACTTCAAATCACATTGTATACTTCCCTTAATGAAATCTTTCTCTAGTATATCCATTTTTTGGAGTAAGATTTCTTTCCCACTAGTAGCCTATAAACAGTTTTTTTCATATATAACAAGTTGGTAGACTTAATATATTATTTTGAGATATAATGTGATATTTTTATGTTATATACAATCATTTGATGATTTTTGACAATGGCCGTTATCGAGGAGGATAATCAGAGTGTTTGGAGGGAGAATGTCTTCCACTATCGCACTGGGTTACAGGATCTCCATGCGTATTTCTTAGGTAGAGGATGTAATCCCTTTAACAATGGGGAATTTGTCATCAATACATGTGGATGATCCCCCATTAACAGTAGGGTGCATTTCTTCAATAATATTTCATCAGTTAGAGGTGGTAATCCCATCTACCACCATGTAATGGGTCTACTATATGTGTAGACTGTACTCCCCTGTGACACTTGGGTGAGGGTCCTCCAAACTCGATGATCAAATAGTGATTAAACTCCCTTGACACATTATAGAATGGGTCATCTATCTACAGGGAAAATACACACCTACCACCCCATAGAGCGGGTATCCATTGACATTACTTCAGGAAGATGCAATTATCACCTTCGGTATAAGGTTGTGGTTTCATATATCCCTGGAGATGGTACTCATCTTCCAAACAAAAGACTCGGTCATCCATACTTATTATTGTTATAGGGATGGTACACCCATTTCACACCATATAGTAGTTCCCCCACACACATTATATTATATATTGTGACAATACTCCCACACATGGGTGTAGATCCTCTATCTATGGGGATGGTATTCCCAAATCACATCATGGTATGGGTCCATCTTATTAATTACAATATATATATATATATATATATATATATATATATGGTACACTCACACTCGGGTTCATTCCCTATATATACTTAGTTTCATCCCAACCATTGTAATTGGGTTTGGGTCCACTATTTTTTGATATTTATCTTCCTTGAGATTTGAAATAGTGGTGAGGTGTAATCCATTCTCATGACTTCCTCAAAAAACATGAGATATATTGTGAATTTATTATAGGAAATTAGAGCCTAAGGAATACTCATTTTCTTAGAGTAGGATATGAGTTGTTGATCCACATTTTCACCCATTTGGGTTTGTTTTATGAGAATAGGTTTATATATATAAAAATTTTGAGAATGTATTCTTATTTCATTCAGTTTATATGGCTAATTTTATCATTTCGCTATTGCAGCCACATCGGTTTTTGGATTTTCCTAATAGGTATGTATTTACTCACCCCTGTAAGGGATTTTCCCACACATGCATTATCATATGAAGATGAAATATAGGTCGGTGGTTTCATTTGATGATCCTAGTGATAATTTGGTGTAGTTGACTACGTATGGTGATTGAGAATTATAGTTCAGGATCCATGCTCCTTCAAAAAAAAATTTACATTTTTTGTTAGGTTGGGACATCATTTCTTATTGATTACATATTTTTACACATTTCATTTAAAATTGGAATTTATCACTCTTTATTATTTAAAAGAATTTATTATATGTTTGGGTTTTACTCTAGATTTAACTATATTTTTTTATTATTTCAATGAAATTCTACATAGAGATGATTAGTTTTGTGCTTATAGGGTACATTAGGGAAATACCAACAATATTATTTCTGTTTTCTCAATTATGGTTTTTTCAAACATTTCATATAGAGGTATTCATGGGAATCTGGAGGCCCAAGATTCATCTATTCATGGACCCACAAAAACCTATAGTTTCATGAGAAGTAATACCACTCATTCCTATACATAGTTTGAATTTATAACCATTTTTAGGTGTATTATGATGGGTTGAAAGTTGTTGACTATTCATGTTTGTTCACTAGCCTTACATGGTACTCCCTTGATAATATTTTTAGGGTTACATCCGAGAAAAGATGTTTGAAAAATGTATTCAAAGGGAAATCCATTCCAATATTGTACCCTAATGAATTACGACATATGATTGTGTTCTACAGTGGTAATTAGTAACGGGGAGATTCCTATATAAGGGAATCCATACATATTGATACATACATTGGAATCCCATCATGTAGTTGTTTATAATAATGTATGATAGAATGTTTCAACGAATAATATGAATGCAAATAATATTAAAAAGTAACCTGGTTATGGAACTCATGGGAAGTGAATAGTACTAAGGAATCCCGGATAGATGAGATGTTCAACAAGTGATGTGTGAGGTCATATAGATCTTTATTTTGAATTCCATCAGGATGAGGAGGAAATATATAAGGAATATGGTCTTCCACTGTGAATTTAGAACTTTGATCAGGGTTATCCTAGGTGTAGAAATAGTTTACCATAGGAGGAAAAGATAGTAGAAGTTTTGTTGGGGATATATAAGGATGAGATTCTATATGATTGAATTTTTTTGAGAAACATCCACTATAATCACTAGGAGGCCCATTTCAAGCTTATAAGTAGACGTTCGAGTCAGCTAGTAGCTGTAGGATATAGAGGCCTATTACATTGAAATTAATGATATTATTTGAGATATAATCTATTTTTTATACCCTTTATTAACAAATAATAGATATTTTTCATGTCATTAAATCATATATTTTCCCTAGTATGATATCATGATTTCATAGTTATATCATTATCCCAAAAAAATTGGCAAGAGGTTCCTACAATGTATTATTTTTTAATGTTACTTATCTACTGGAAGTGTAAGCTATATCTTATAGGAGTTTGTTTTTTAGGGACCCACATAGTCATTAGAATGTTACCTTATGATTTAATGATTTTTAGGGTCTTCTGTTCTAATATTGGATCATAGACTATCAATCATCATAGACAAGGCAGATGCATGACAACAAATTAGATGAGATTCTCTATTATGGATGTGATAGATCTCATATAAGAGATTAGGTCTTGAAATAAGGATGATGAAACCCATCATTAATATTCTAGAGATGTTACCACTTGATGAAACGAGATATTTAATTATCTAGGTTCATTCATTCATTGAGGATTAAATTGATATCTTCCCCAAGGATGTTTCAATACTACAACCATGGTGATATATAATGTATTTCATTGAATAGACCCCCAATACCAATCCAATAACATCAAATTAATATCTTATGGCTCATAAACATCTATTAAAGATGATGGTGTAGTTTAAGGAGATTCGAGAAATGGAATTTTTTATCTTAACTATGTCCCCCTCGGTAGCTTTGATTTTGTTCATCAAAAAGATGGATGGGTTGTTTTATCACTGTGAGGATTATCATTTCTGAAATATTCCCATGATATAGAATAAGTAATACATTCTAAGGATTTATGAATTATCAAAAAAAATTTGATGTATGATATGGTTCACAAAGATCATTCTGAGGTCAAAAAACCAATTCTTGATGGTTCATGAGTCTAGTATTCTTAATATGGAATTATATTGTTTTTTGAAAACTATGATTTTATGGTGATGTATTTTACTGTGCTTAATTTTCCCTATTTTTATATGGAATTTATAAACAAGATCATTCATCAATTCAATGTCACTTTTTTCTTTAATTGAATAAATATTCATTTATTGTGTGATAGAGAAGTGGCACACAGAGAACATAAATATGGTAATAGAGTTTCGTTGAGAACACTATAAATATTCTAAGCTCTTGAAGAGACAATTATATATCCGAGAGACTAAATTTATCAAGAATTTCACATAAAAAATATATTATCCATGTACCTGATGATGATAGATAAATTTTTAATTGGGGATCCTCCCAGGATCATGTCATTTGTGTGGATTTATATTAGCATGATTGGGTACTATAGGTGGATCATGGTGGAATTAAATTGGATTTTTCCCCTTTGAACACCTTTTACATGAAATGATCTTTTTGTTACCTAGATTGATAAGATCTATAGTGCCTTTGAGTAGTGGAGCCTATATCTAAATAGTGCTTCCGTTTTGATACTATTGGAGGAGGAAAGAAATTATATTGTATATTGTGATCCCTCTATAGTATGGATCATTTGCATGATAATGGATATGAATAATGTTATATCATATGGTTAAAGGTATTTTAGACCCATGTGGGTTACTACTTGACTCATATCCTGGTTTTGGAAGAAGTAGTCTTCGGTCTGATGATGTGGATGCATTATCTTATGGGAGGAAATTGTTTTACTCATAACATAAAAGACTTATATAGTATTAAACATACAGTGATCTAAATTTGGGATTGGTCAATTTGTTGGTGTTCTTGTAGGAATGTGAATATGATATTTTATATACACCAAGGAAGGGAAACATGGTCATATATTCCTATAAATAGAACTCGCATCCACACCTGGTGGAGGAGGCATCTGAACATTTGGATTATTTGTACATGACCTGTTTGGAGGTGAGGGGTGAAAATTATGTTTAGTTTATGGTATTAAATTATCTTCTTTTATATAATTTTATGGAGGATTAGTTGTGATATATAGAAAGTAAATGCATTTATGAACAGATACCAACAAAAATATTCACCATATTGATACTCTAAAGGGTGGAATCACATCATCTTTTTAATGAGACTAAACGTTGTCTATGATACATTAAATAAACAGTTTGTTATAGAGCTTCATACTTACCCTTTTAGAATATATAATGATGTTTGAATATTTATAGAGACATTAAGGTGTATGTTTCTTGTGTAGGAAAGGGATGGATAGTTTCCAATATTATCTCTTTGTGTATGACATGTTAATAGTGGTTGGTTTCACACTGGGTTATCTGTAGTGGGTTACAACCTCTTGAGATCCTGAATTCGGAATGTGATGAAATATCCATAGTATTATTTTATATTTTGTATAGAAATTGAGAGACCATGATGCCTTACGAGTGATAGTTTTCTTGAATACCATATTAGATCACTTCGTTGAAATTGGGAATAAATATTCAATAGGGATCATACAGCAATAGTACGTGTAAGAGCTCTTCCACAACAATGGGAATCCATCGATTATTGTCTTCATCCATGATGTCCAATTCACATCACGGTTATGGAGAACCATCTAGGAGGAATTCAAAAATAATTTTATGATGAGTAAAAAATTTAAACAACAAATGGATGGGAGTACTGATCACACTATCCAAATATTACCATATTTTCTATTCGATTTCATGTTAAAAATGGATGAATCTAGATGTACCACGTACCTCTATTGTATTTATCATATAAAAATAGTTATAAGTATACTATCACCATGGAACCATTTGATGACCTGTATGCGAGACCCTAAAGGTCATCCTTATCTTGGTTTCATATCGACAAGTAAAATCCTGTTGGTATAGATATAGTGAAACCAATGATAAAATGGTATAAGTGACTCATTAGAATATTAGGACGAAACAAAGTTAATATATTTCATATATAGATATACATCATAGACCCATGGAGTTCATACTAGGAGAACATGTTTTCTTTAGAGTCTCCCCATGATGAGGATTACATAAATATGACTAGTGAGGCATTACATCCATTAATATTATCGGGTTCTTTGAGATCCTTAATAGGTTTTATGAGGTTCCATATCATGTCTCCTTAACCACCATAGTTATGTGTGTGGCATGACGTCGTTTATGTATTGTCGATGAGGAGATACATGCATAATCCTATTAATGTTATTTATTATAGGGAGTGGTATATCGAGGATGGATATACCATCATGGATTACTTAATGGAGAATAAGGAATGATTAGAGAGGATCCAACATGGGTGGACCATTCCATTGGATCATGTGTTATAGGGGAATGAGAGAATGATGATTAGATACTTAGGGTAAGAGAGTCGTTCACGTGATCAATTTCTCAATCATTTTATTTTGATTATACTTTTGGGGATGAAATTAATTGATAGGTGGAATGATTTAGAGACATCGTTATTTTTTAATATAGTAATTAAATTATATAAATTAAAGAATATTTTTGTATACATGAAATTAGATGGCTGAAATATCATTTCTTTAGGATCCCTTAATGTTATATATAATATAATCATATAATGAGCATGCAGTTTCCAGTAAATAATGGAATATATAATGAATAGAGTTTTTGAATGGAAATCTGAGATCATTGTTTAATATGGAACATGGGATTTATGATATGAACACCTTAAATATATTCGTAATTGTATGTTCTGATGAGAAAAAAATGGAGTGTACATTTTTTTAATATTTAATTAAATAAATAAATAATTTCATACAGTACCCTTAACCTAATTTTCCCTTTTAATATCCTATTATGTAAATTTTATTGGGTTATATGTATAACCCATTTTTAGTGACTTATTATTCCAAGAGTTCTACATTGGAATATCAACATCAAATAATGAATAAAAAATACATTGAGGTGGTTTAAGAGACTATGAACATAGCAAATCTTCCCCCACTTCACTAGAGAATACGTTCTCCACCAATGTTTAATCCATATTTAAGGTATGGCTCTATAATAGTGGTATGCAACCATTATTTATCATTTTATTGTTGTTTTTTGATTGTCATGTTTTATTCTATGTATTCTTACACTTCACATGATTCCATTACCAATATAATTTTTTAGGGTTTTATAATTTGTTTTCAACTAAACGAGTCCTATATTCCTCGCATTGAAATTTGTTGCTAGGGAATTCTTGCACAAGGATTTTTATCACCATTATAATTGTTATTATCCCTCATAATTCATTATTTTTTTCACCATTGGACTATACGATAATGGTTTGACTTTTCATGAGAGGGTTCGAGTGTGATCGAACCCCCAAATTCATGTTTGTTGGAAAAAAATGATGACTTGGATGGGGATTTGTGGATGTATCAAGATCCATTGTGGGATAAGAGTGATTATTACCAATAATATGGAATTATTGATAGAGATACAGTATCTATGGCTGTGAATGAAAAGAGATAGACCTATTCTGGTGACTAGAATCTAATTTTGATCCCCAAAGGGCTGAAATTGACAACTGGAGGTTTCAACCACTATTTTTTCTTATAAAATGGATGGAATCATTACAACATCCATTGTTATAAAATCTGATTTAGGATCTAAATATTCAATTAAAATCAATAATACACAACACTTACTAATTTGAAAAAAATTCATATAGTAAATTACCTATAAGATCTATTATTTTTGGGGTGGAGATAAGTATCACATATTAGGTGGGAACCCCATCCAGTGTGCGACCTACTGTAGGATGTTATATGTTTGTACGGTGAGTAAATAAGAATTGAAACATCCATGTACATGGGACTAGACATGTCTAGTTACATGCTCTTGGACCTATTCATGTACACAGACTCGGACACATCTAGATACATTTCACTGTGCACATGCAAGGGCTGATGAACATGGGAATGACCCAAAGCACATGTGTAGGCCCATGGTCAGATAAGACACACCCATTGTATTATATAAACACCATATGATATGATATGGATTTTGATCAGTGTCAATATGAGAACTGATATGTTAATGTGGTGTGGTTACACACTATTTTGACACCAATTCAATAGGTTTGTATCACCCTAGATCAGATTTATCTAGTATATCATTCATTTGACTCAAACATTGGCCCACGTGTATCCTATACTACGTATGTTTTCATATATAACATGATGGTATCATTCATTTTGGATTTTGAGATATGATTATCTAATTTATTAGTGGGTTTTTATCTAATTTATTAGTGGGTTTTGGATAAGGTTCTCTATGATCACATTGGGTAATAGTACACCATAATATATAATCATGTAGAGGTTGTGCTATCATATCAAACTATGTCATATATCCTCTGTTAGTGGATATAGTGATCCCATATCACACCAGGGTTGTGTTCCTATATACTATATTGAAAGGTTGAGGCAGTACTGCCCTCTCACAATAGGACATGGGTCCTCTAATCTTCAAGAAGGTACTCCCCTATCATATTAGGGTGTGGGCATCCATACTCATGGTTTAGAGAGTATATTGTACACTCCCGATACTTAGGTGAATGTGACCATTATTTATTAGGATTGTAATCCCCCGTTGTACTTGGGTGTGGGTCCCCTGTACTTGTAATTACATGTGGACGTGGTACTCTCCTATTTTACTTGGGAGAGGGTCATTTATCTATATAGATGGTACCGTATTTCATGCTATGTTAAAAGGCCTCCATTCTCATTATTATGTTGGGGATAGTAAACCACATCTCATAACGAAAGTTGTTTATAAACCTGGGATAAATTTCCATACATATTACTTTTGTTTAGATGAATATTCATCACATTAAAAATTTACATCCCAGAGGACCGTAATAGGTTAGTGTCTTAGGAATATGGGAACACAACATTCTCATCATGTGACAGATCTTCATTGATTCCCCCGGAGATCATCCCATTTACTACCTCTATATAATCCTTTCTCAAAAACATGAAGAAAGGAATCATAAGAAATGGATGAGCTCAGGTTCTCTTTAAAAGGATATTCAAGGGATATATATTAGCATAACATGATCATAATGGTATGTGAATGTGATCATAGAATTAGAATATCATACAGTACCAATCAACATCCATAATAAAGAGTCGTCAAATAAATATATTAGGTTATATGACATGAATAGTAAGCTAGTAAATAAAATAAACTATGTGGTCATATAATATGATTATGTCATAGTCTTATGGAAACACATACGAATATAAGAATATTCCTCACATGTAAAGGCTCTTTGACAAAACATGTCAGGAACATCATGTGGGATGTACCCACTAGGTGGGACACAACACCATCCCTAGCCACATCCATTATTTATAGAATATCAAGTTATACTTTTTTCAATAGTTAATCGAGTTTACCCTACCTCTTATAGTCTATCTAGGTTCCCCTTCATCCCATAGTGGATCTAGATACACCTATTTTCAATATTGGATCCAGAAACCCCTATTTCAAATTGTATATCAGGCCCATTGACTTTTTTCTCATAATTATCATAATATATATAAATCTATACCCAAAAAATTGTAGGTAGATATTGGTCATATCCATTGTACATTATATAACGGGATCAACTAGTGTTATCAGGTCCACCCCATCATATAAGCTATAACGGGATTACCCACCATTATCAGTGCCACTCATTCAATAAAGCTATAATGGGCTTACCCTATTATATATGTGTTTCCCAATACTATAATATCTAATGGGATTACCCTATTCTATCTGTACCCTCATCCTATAATAAGAAATGGGATTACCTAATGCTCTATGGGCCACCACATCTTATAAGCTTTATTTGATTTACTCGACGATATCAGGGATACCCCACCATATGAGAAGTAACATGACTACTAGTTCTATCTAGATTTCCCTGTCATATAAGTTGTAATGAGTTTACTCAGCGCTATCTGGGTGACCCCGTCATATAAGGTATAATGGTACTACCTGACTCTATTTGTACCACACAATCATATTAGACATGTCCATGAACCATAACATGAAAAAATCAACAAGATATTTCATATGATCAAAAAAACATTAAAAACATTATTATTTCATAAATTGAATAATTGGTAGAAATGAAATGTGTTTCATTTCACTCTCTATGAAAGATGACTCCACTATGGAAACAAATGAGTTTCATAACCATCTCCTTAAAATATGTTTTATCCATTGAAATGTAACTGGCTCCATAAACATTATGAAATAAAAAAACTATGTATAGAAATAATATGAATTTAATCCTTAGATCATATACTTGTTAAATTATAAACTCTAACAATGGATTTCATCATAGAAGGAAAAAAAATTTAAAGTATCAATTAGAATATAACTATTCACTAAAAATGACTCTTCAGATCATATATATATATTTTTTAAATAATTTTCATTGTTAACTAATTTGAAAACATATAAAAATTGAATAAAAATAATTTAAGACATTTATTGAGGAAAATTTACTTTCTTCTGTGAGATTTTTTTAATGTATAAAACATTTTTAAAGTCATTGTCTTTCTAAATAGCCCTGAATGAATATAAATGATTCGTTGACAATAATTTTAAACACTTATCAAAATATAAAATATATTTGAAATACCTTTCCTTGAAAATGAGATTACTGGTTTACTTTTAAACTCTATATAATTGATATTTATAAATCATGGTTTTTGAGAAAACCCATTTTATGACAAAATAGAGAAATAAGGTTTTATTTTCTTAAAATCACATTATTAATTATATTAATTACTAATGAGGTGAAACATGGTTCAAATACCAGAATTAATAATTTCAAAAATAAGATATTAAATATATTTAGGATTAATGAGTTATGAATCATAATACTCCATCACTGGAATAATAATCATAAAAAATATATCAAAACAAAGGGATTTTAGTAATAAACTCTAAAAACATTTTCAAGATCAAATCATAATACTGATTAAAGAATAAAATTAAATGAAGATTAAAAAATAATTAAAATAAGTAAATTTGTGATATAGTATATCCTGGTATGTATATAAACCCCATAAATAAATATAGGTCCATAACATGGCATTTATCTCAAAGAAGACAAATTTAGTGAAAAATAAATTTATTGATTTCATAACTTTTGGACCCTATACCCAATGAAACTATGATAAAAACTGATATGTAAATATAAATAAAATTACTTGTAATAAACATATAATATACTAATGGGGTGTATAAATATAAGACCTTAGCCGTAAAAAATACATATTCTTGAGAAAATTCAATAATTTGAATTTAATTCAAATTGTAGATCTTTTTAGTTTTAGATATTTTGGGACTTTGTTCAAAACTCATACATAACAAAATAAATATTAAATTGTAGACACTTATACTTTCTATCAATTTTATATATAAAAAAACATTTAAAAATAAATATGGTTTCATTTCATGCTTAATCATCGAAACATTTCTTTGATCCCATCCTTGATTTATTCTCCTTTAAGTACAATGAAAAATATTTCAAAATGTGGGATGAGCATAAAAACCTCAAAAAGTGATACAAAATAAATTAAAACTAATATTATTGTGAGAAAATGTAATCCATGAATACTTTATAAAAAATAAATAATTTTAACCATAAGAATAAGTAAATAGACCTTAATAAATATAAGATAATTTCATACCATTTTGTAATTAAATGAGTACATTTAAACCCATACAAAGAATCATAAAACATATAATGGGAACATTGGAAATAAAAATATATAAATGGAATAATTGTGTGTCTACTTCCATACTTGTCACTCTGACAAATGGAACCACCACATGAATGACTTCCATACCCAATGCATTGGAGGTTATAATGTAACCACTTCTCCTCAGTTAATCACACTACCACCCTTCTTTGGATTATCATGTAACCAATCATCTTTAGTCTATCATGTATCCACCCGTCAAATATACACGTACCATTATATAATCATAACACATAAAATATTTCAATTATCAACATTTCAATTATAAAATATAATTTTAAATCACAAGGAATCATTTCAAGATATTGATATAATAAAACCATTCTCAAAACTATTATCAATACCAAAATACCTAAAATGGGAATATATTGTTTACTTTTTTTAAACACTATGACATGTAGAGGAATCCATATATCAAATAATGGTCATGATAGTGGAAAATCCATTGTTTCCGCATATATTAAAAAACATTCCTTCGATTGGATAGTAAAATTATTCATAGGAATAGATTCCATTTTAAAACCTTTTAATGAAATTAAATGTCCAAGGAGTTATTTATACACTTTATAACAGAAGGTTGTGTATAACTATAATGACCCAAACTATTATTAATTAAAATATCTCTTGATCTAATTAAATATTTTGTTATGTAAAAGGATTATATAACTTATTCACTTCATTGGTTTTATGATTTTGGATTTCAAAATTCCATTATGAATTATTACCATTGTTAATATAGACATTGAATAGTGATCACATAGTTAATATATATATATACCTTTAAAAATCTAATTTACTCAGTCAAAGAATGTTCTGACCTCATCTAGTAGAATTTATCCATACGTAGTCCATTTGTTGGATCATGTAAAGGAGGTGGAATCATTGGGATTTTCTCTTGACCAAGCCTAATTAGAGATTAAACACGTTATTCTTGAACGGAACCACCTATGAGAGATGTGGATGTTGATAGAGATTACCATTCGAGCACTTTTATCTGAGCCACCCCAAGTGCATGTCACCATCACACACCATACTCTTATGTCTTATGCTAGTGTTACAAGGGGTTATATAAAAATACCTTATCACTATGATTATGTTCATTAAGATTTTAATAGAATAATGAAAATATATTTATTTTATTATTGTTAATTTTTAAATGATGTTTACAGAAAATATAGTACTTTTAGTTAATATTCAATTAAGAAATCTATTTTTATGAATTAATTGATTTTGGAATTAAATATTTTTTTTATGAAATTATTATTACTAAATTTATTTTTATTAAATATAAATGATCATATAATTTTTAGGAATATAATTTTAATTTTTTTTATAGTTTGAAATCCATTTTTTTAAAAACCCATAAATTTTTTATAAATATAAGTTTACATTTTAAATGTAAAAAATCACATATTTAGAATATTATTTATATAAACTTATTTTTATTTTTGGAATCAAGATGTCTAAATTATCCAACGGTGAATTTATCATAATTTTCATAGACAGTCGAATTTTTTGGTAATAATTAAAGACCGTTTAAATATATAATGTGTTTTTTAACATTATAATGACCTAATAATGATGTAATAAAATAATATAAATGGTATTTTAGGCCAATATATGTTTTAAAATTATAATAATGTGATTTTTGGTTGGTTTTATTTGTTTTAAAAATCATTAGTCCAACCTCCAAGACATATAAAACATTTTAACTTTTAAAATTGATTTCCTTGACGGTGTGACTAACCTACATATAAGCCCGCCAAATATTTTAAGAATTTATGCCATGATACTTATAAAATAATGTTTTCTACTCCCCTTTCAAAAAAAACATGGGATAAAATTGTAAGAACCTGGATCTTATTTTCAGTTATGTTTTACTTTTTCTTAGAGTTTTTGAGAAAAAATGAGTCTCTGGAAATTTTGGAAGTACATGTCATGTACTTTATGAGTACACATCATGTACTTGGTTACCATGGGTAGCCATGTGATGGCCGTCTAGAGGCCTTTCACATGGCCATGTGTGATGACCTAGAGGCCACCTATAGTAGATTATAGAAACAACGAGTATAGGTCGTGTACTTCAATAGTGCACACCGTGTATTTTGTTTTTTTCATTAAATGCATCGGGGTCACGTCTAATGGATAGAACTGTCGCCTTCTCATCCTAGTTTTCCAGAGAGTGCTGAGTAGCTGTGGATATTTGGTGAGCCCCTAGCCAAGCGTTCATCCTCCAAATCAATCACCAAAGGTTGCGTTGGAATTGTACCAGTGGGTTCTCTCTTCTCCTAGAGCACCATCCCTTAACATAACTTTTTTTGTGAGTTATTGTAGGTTGAACATTTTATATGTTTTCATAGATCTACAATGTTATAAGGTGATTCATTCCTTGTGGTTCAAGTATCCTGATCTCCCAATACCAAGGTAGGTTGTTTGTGCCTTCTTTTGAAAGTATTTGAGTTTTATGTTCAAATTTTCCCAATTCCCTTGAACGGGGTATTTCACATTTACCGTTTTAGCCCTATTGTTTTCTTCTATGCTTTTATTCTTGAGTAGATTATATCTATTTGTGAATAGGGTGAATTTATGTTCTTTAGATGTGTTTCCCATGCATGTTTTTCATATTTTGACCTTTGGGTCTAGTCGCCTATTAGGCTGCTATTTTCATTCACATGCCTAGTATTGTAGTATTGTGTGACTATTGTTCAGACATACTGATCTGTTGTATAATGCTATCCAAGTAGTTCATGAGGTTTACTTTGGATGATACACGATGATATGCTTTCATATTTACACAGGGCTGTGAGAACCTAGTGTTGTAGATCATATGGACAATGAACGTAAGGGCTTCTCCAGAGTGTCTTTTATAATATTATGATGCGAGAACACAAGGGTAATCGACATTGAGTGCTTCCTCCGAGAGTCTATAGTTCCTCAACACGGGCCACATTGGGAATGTGATGTAAGTGCTTCCATAGAGTGCCTTTATTAATAATATGAGACTATATGGGGAATTGATAGTGAGTTCTTCCTTAGAGAGTCTATACTTTAGCTAAACCAGAGGGGTAAGAATTTGTGTGCTACCAAGAGGGTTGCTTTTACTTGTTAGGTAGGACCAGAGGGGTTAGACTGAGTGTGCTTCTTAGAGGGTTACCTATGGTGTTTTTCTGCTTGTTTTTTTGTTTGTTGATTTTGTGATTGTGGATTGTTTATTGTTGAGTACCTTCATGTTTATTGTTTCCTGTACATTTACCTGCCATATACTCACTTACTATTTGGCACAGATCTTGTGGGGGTTTCCTACTAGGATTCATCTTACACCCTGTTTGTGCCACGCTTTTGGGCCAAAATAGATTATACTGTTGCAGGTATAGAAAATTGAAAGCTCCCTTCTACCTCAGGTACTTGATTGTGTTAGAGCTGGGGAGCATGGGACAAAGCTGAGGCTTGTGATGCTACGGAGTTGCTTATATGTTTTCCTTTTGTAATTTGGTTTAGTAATGTATTCAGTATTTTGACTGGTTTTGCTTCTTTCCTAGACATATATGTATCATGCATCGTTATATATATATATATATATATATATATATTCTCCGGTTGATTCTTTATCATCCTTCAACTATTACAGTTGTTTGGTATTATTATTGATTCGGTTATTGTATATCTGCTTACTTCTACAATGTACTCTACCAATGAGGACAGAGTTTCCCCACTATCACACGCAAGGCCCTCACTGCTAGTCATAAGACTTTAGTGTTCGGTGAAATGTGTTGGAGGCAATGTGACCAACCGTGTATTGGGCGCCTCTGGCTGGATCCGAAACCGGGACGTTACAAGTGGTATCAGAGGAATTATTTTCACTTGATATACTTTTGGATCCTTTAGCCAAGGATATGATAGAATGGGTACTTTTTAATAAGATGTTTCTAGGAGTAGTTATCCTGTGTACATAGAAAAGCCAATTTACCTCGTTAATGCATTATTTATGGTTTTTTAATTTTACGGTTGATTCGATTTTCATCGTTGGGTGACTCACATGTATCGTTACTTTATTTTTGATGTTATTGAGGTTCTATTTGTATTGAAATCCAATATTATTATGTGTTTTGGGCCCTCATGGACCGGAATTTGGTTGATCATCACTTTGTTGTCTTTTTATAACATGTTTAAGATTCCAAACATTGATTCGCAGGGAGTATGGGCACTCACCAATTAGAGTTTTTCACCTTCAAACTTTTTTTCATTGTTTTTATGGGCTCTGCAGTAGTTTTTGAGGCTTACAATCTGGAAAAACCCGGGATACACACCATGTAGTCTGGAATACACTACATGTGTTCTTTTACTTGGGAAGAAACTATTTTTCTTAAGTACACCCCATGCAGTCTCTAACCGTGTCATAGGCTGTGGGAAAAGAGACACGGGATGGGGAATGTCTGGTGGGAACACCTCGTGTATCCATAGAACACGTCGTGTAGTGTTGACCATGTGTCCGCCTGTGTAAATAACAACATGGATAGATAAATGTTAATCTATACACATCGTGCTATGATTGAACACACTGTGTAGTATTACCTAGGTACTCGGTCGTGTCACGAACAACACGGGTAAGTGTTATCCCTTCTCGTACACACTATGTCCCTATGGAACATTCCGTGTAGTGTCATCCATGCGTCAGGCCATGTCACTAACAACACGGTCCAGATGAAGGATTTCTAGTACACACCGTGTCTACCTTGAACACACCATGTAGTCTTTTCTTAGGAGAGCCGTGTGTCTTAACCATGATGAAGAACTCAGGAAGAGAAAGAGGATTCATGTACAGGCCCTATATTAAGACAACACGTTGTGTGTCTGGGGTCTTACACGTCCAGTTTAGACAGGAGTATACGCCCATGTAAATGACTTAAGGGAACATGCTGTGTAGGAATTGTACACATCATGTATTAATTTTTTGTAAAACATGAAGTCTTTCTTTCTCATGTTCCATTCTTATGCTTCAAGTTTTCAGCCCTGGATAATCTTGTTTTAAGGTGTACATTTTACCTTGCAGATTCATACCACCGAGATGTACTACGCTAGTTTACAGGCAGTGATCAGACATCGGATATGGAGGATCAGGGACTCCCATAAGATCCCCCCAGTTGTGCTAGCCTTGGCACCAGCAGTTCTACCTGACATAGGTGATGATGCACATTTTAGGAAGGGATTTTTGAGGTTGATGTAGACCTTTCAGGGGGAACATCCTCCTACTCCGTCGATGGATGATTCGATGTGGGTCTTCCAACAACAACATCCTCTTACATTCTCTCTGGATGGAGGACCCCAGGCTCCGGAGTCATGGCTAGAAGCCATGATGATGATCATTGACAATCTGGAAATTCCTCTAGAAAGGAGGGTCATGATCACTACCTATATTATTTGGGACTCTGCCAAGAGGTGGTGGGATGTGATCTCACAGGAGGGAGCTAGTAGGTTCTGGCATGGGAGGAGTTTCATCACATCTTCTATGAATTCTTCTATCTAGAGACCTTGAGGTTCGATCATGCCTATGTGTTTATGAGTCTAGAGCAGGGTATGCTTACTGTTATGGACTATTCCTCATGCTTTATCGAGCTATATCACTTCACTCCTATTTCAAGAGGTGATCGGTTATTCATGTAAATTAATTTAGAGGATGGCCTGAGGCATGACATCCGATCGTGGGTGAACATCTTTCGGCTGAATTCTACCACTTCTATAATCAACTAGGCACTGATCACATAGCGCAATCTGAGGGATTTCGGAGTTTTGTGCCAGGGCAGCTCAACATATGGAGTTAGCATACCTCATACTGATAGTAGGAAGTGCCACAATGAGTCTTCCCATGGTTATACTAGGAGGTGAGACACTTATTTTGGTATCAAGGTGGTGTGCTACCGGGGTGGGAAGAGTGGACATACGATGCTGCAGTTCCAGAGAGATCCAATGGAGTGCCGATCGTGCGGCAAGATTGGTCATCTTCAGTGCTTCTGGAAAATCTCCTCACCAGTAGTTGGTGACATGAATTCTTCTATGACTTCACTTTCGGGGGCAGCCCCAACAGTTTCTCACTAGTAATGGAACTAGAGTTCTTCCATCCATTCAGGCTGAGGTAGTGGTCGTGGCTGTGGTGGTCATTCTCCATTCTTTCAGTGACAGTAGAGTGAATTAGCTCAGAGTGGTTAGGCATGGTCACTGGGCTTTTGAGTAGGCCAGACCATTGCAGTGGTGTAGACCTAGCATGACCAGGATCCCATACCATATATTGTTCGATGTATGATCCTAGTTGCCTCAGTTATATCTTCAAATCATTTCGATACAAGGGCTTCCCATTGATTTATATATATTTATGTTGTAGAGATCATTAGGCTCTATATCTTTTCCTCTACTGATATCTTGATGTTAGAAACTCCGTTGGGGATTAGGACAACTAGTGTACGTCAGTGAAATGAGTTCCCTCTAGAGGTTGGTGGGTGTCACTTATTATGGGACATTTGTGTCCTAAAGATGACATACTATGATGTCATTCTCAAATGGGAATAGCTAGTTCCCTTCTAGACAATCGTCTACTATTATTGCGGAAGGGTGAGTTTCATGTCACCAGAGGGTGGATCTTTTCTTCATAAGGGTGAGTGGAATGTCCAAGAAAAGAGAGCGGGTCCAGAGCATCATGGTTGGGGAGGAGTTACAACCCAGATTGCTAGTATATATCTGGATGATCAGAGGACTTCACTGTTAGACATTCCTATTAAGGTGGATCATTTCGGAGATGTTTTTCTAGAATAATATTCAGGTTTTCCTATGGAGGGATAGGTGTACTTTTCTATTGAGCTTGTGCCAGGAGCAGCACCAGTTTCCATTCCTCCTTATTGGATGGCTACACTAGAGTTTTTGGAGATCAATAAGCAGTTGTCGGAGTTGTAGAAAAAGGGATTCATTCGACCCAGTACTTCTCCTTGGGGTTCTCCTGTCTAATTTTTGATGAAGGTAGACGGTAATCTCAGGCTTTGCGTGTATTATCGGAAGTTTAACTAGTATATGATCATGAAATGATGCCCTGTGATGAGGATTGATGAACTCTTTGATCAGGTTTGAGGAGAACAGGTGTTATTAGAGGTTGAATTGAAGTCCAGTTACCATCAGTAGCATGTTAGACCATCAGATATACTTCTTACAGCCTTCCAGAGAAGGTATAGTCTATATGAGTATAGGGTTATGCTATTCAGTCTCACGAATGCACCAGTATTTTTCATGACACTGATGAACCGATTGTTCCATTTATACTTGGATTCCTTCATGGGGGTCTTCATGGATGATATCTTGGTGTACTCTCACACCCGACATGACCATGCTACCCATCTTGAGATCGTTTCAAGTACACTAAGAGAGAATCAATGGTATGTTAAGCTCTCAAAATGTCACATATAGGTGGATCGGATTCACTTCATGGGTCATGTTATCTCAGAGACATGAGTGTTAGTAGACCTAGAGAAAGTGAAAGCAATAGTTTACTAGGAGTAGACAAAGAACTTATTTAAGGTGTGGAGCTTTCTAGGGATTGCTGGATACTAATGATGTTTTATAAAAGACATTTCACACTTACCCACACCTTTGAAGAGTTTGACTAAGAAGTGTGTGAAGTTCTTATGGTTAGATTCTTGTGAGTCAGCCTTCCAAGAGCTGAATGAGAGGTTTACTTCAATACCAATACTAGTATTTCCAGATCCAGGCAAGAGATATACTGTTTATTTTGATGATTATGGTAAGGGGATGGGAGCTATGCTTATGCAGGGAGATGGAGTTGTTGCGTACGGGTCTCGGCAGTTGAGGCCACACGAGAAGAATTACCTGACACATGACTTGGTGTTGGCAGCTGTTGTTCATGCCATACACTATTGGAGACATTATCTTCTGGGAGAGCATTTTGTTGTTTTTGCCGAAAAAAAAGTCTCAAGTACATTCTCACTCAATGTGATCTAAATTTAAGATAGCGTAGGTGGGTCTAGTACCTAATGTCCTTTGACATTGAGATTTCATTTATTCCTGGTAAAGGCAATGTAGTGGCTGATGCGTTGAGTAGGAGGAGTCAAATACATGTAGTTCAAGAGTACAGTAGTGAGTGGCAGCTTATGGATCTATTCTCTAAGATTCATTTGGAGGTGAATGACAGATATGGTTAGACCTTTCTATCGTCTGTTGTCGTTATCTCTGCTCTTCTTGATTGAGTTCGAATGAGTCAGATATCAGATTCTAAAGTCCTAGTCTTATGGGAGAGTGTTTTAGTAGAGGGCCCTATTCCTAGATGGACCATAGGCAAGGATGAGATCTTTCTTTTCTAAGGATTAATATGGGTGCTAGCAAAGATACACGAGGAGCTGATGTGGGACTTTCATTCCTAGTTTAGGCAGTTCATCATGGCATCTCCAATATGTATCGTGATCTACACTATCAGTATTGGTGGACAGGTATGAAGAGAGACATTGCCGGTTTCTTCATGAGGTGTTCCACCTGTCAGCAGGTGAAGGCGGAGCATCAGTGGCCATCATGGCTCTTACAGTAGTTACCCATTCCGGAGTGGAAGTCGGATGACATTGCGATATATTTCGTGACCGGTTTCCCGAGGTCACCTTGAGGGAATTATGTAGATTGGGTTGTCATTGACAGACACATGAAGGTTTCTCAATTCATGCAGATCAAGGAGACCTTCAGTGCTAAGGATCTAGGATGGTTGTACATCCAAGAGATTGTAAATCTACATGGATTTCAACACTCCAATGTTTTAGACTGGGATGCACGTTTTACTTATCAGGTTTGGTAGGGGATTCAGAAGGCTTTGGGTACTCATATACTTTTGAGTACAGCTTACCACCCCCAAAAGGATGGCCAGTCCGAGTGTATGATTCAGGTGCTTGAGGACATGCTTTGGGCATGCATTCTGGATTTTCTAGGATTTTGTTAGAAGAATATACCTCTGGGGAAGTTTTCCTACAACAATAGTTTTCACGAAAATATTCAGATTGAACCTTATGAGGTTTTGTATGGTAGGCCATGCCAGTAACCCTTATGTTGGATAGAGGTAGGAGAGGAAGCTTTATTAGGACCTTGTCTTGTCTAAGAGACCACATAGAAGATACAATTGATTCAAAAGAGAATGGATACTACACAGTCTCAACAGAAGTCTTATACTGATTAGTGGAGATGGCCTCTAGAGTTCGAGGTCGGGGATCGGGTTTTTCAGCGTGTCACACCAAGGTTTGGACACAAGAGGATTATGAGACAGGGTAAGCTTTTTCCATGGTACATCAGGCCTTTTGATGTGTTGGAGAGATTTGGTCTGGTGGCCTATCGGTTGATGTTATATCAGAGGTTCCAGGCTATGCATGAAATTTCCCATGTTTCTCAGCTTCGACGTTATTTTTCAAACCTATATCATGTTTTCCAACCATAGGAGGTTGATTTGGAAGTGGACACATATTTACAGATGCATCATATCTGGATTAATGATCAAATTGCAATGGTTTTTCATGGCTGGTCTGTTCCTATGGTACGGGTCCTATGGCAGAACGACGAGTACATGATGAGACTTGGGAGAGAGTGGCCGATGTATGATCGTAGTGGTCGGAGTTGTTCGGGGTTTCTTCTTCTACTCCACCTTGATAGGTGATAGAGCTAATATTTAGAATATTATTAATGTATATTTAAATTTTTTAAACCTAAAAAATTTAACAATTTGATCTTATTTGTAACAATTTTGGATTTAGAGTGTGTTTTGGGATAAAAAGATTAAATTGCATAATTCGGGATTTTTAACAGATTTTTTATCATAGGGGTATTTTAGTCATTTTTCATAAAATACATTTCCAAATTTTGTGATTCGAATTTTTTTAGAATCCTTATTTTATTTCCATCATCTTTGTCTTCAGGACTAGGAAAAGATTCATGCATATTGATTCCCAAAAAAATCAATGAATTTGACAAAGATTCCGGGCGGACTGCGTGAACCCCACCATAGTAATGGAAGCATAATTCGGGATAAACTCTTCTAAATGATTAGATTCCAGTTGGATATTATAGATAATCCCCTAACTATTTGAATCAATATTTTTTAAGCCATTTGGAATCCTTTGTGATGACCCTTGTGTGATATTGTTTTGAAAGATGTTTCCAGGAAGCTTCATCCAGAGAAAGAGATTTACAATAAAAAATTCATAACTCCTTCCATACGGGTCCAGGGAATCCGAAATTTGGAGGGTGGATGGAAAACACATTTATTCACAATATATATGAAGAGGTCCATGCGTGAATCAGCCAATTAATGGTTAAAAAACGCGACAACTTTTTGATCAAGAAATCTGCCAATAAAAGTAGAGGAGATCCTACCTCTAAATAAAATTCCATTCTTCACCACACCATCTGTAACAAAGGGAGTTGACTTTAGAGAGAGAAGGGGAAGGTGGATATTTTGATCCTTAAGAAGAGGACATCCTTTGAAGATTTAATAGAGAAGATGAATTCTTCTCAAGTGATGGAAGGCTAAGCGGCAAGTGGTTGCGGACGACGACACCCGACGAACACTCTCTTCCAAGTATTGATTTTAATGTGTAATATTTTTTTGAATTTATCTTGAACCTATATTTTTGAATGAATCTAGTTTTTTTTTCTTAAATATATTTTCAACAAATTTTTTTTGATCGTTGTTCCATCTATAACATAGAACAATTGATTTATCTATTTAAAATTCTTTGGTGAGGTTTTTCCATTGAGCATTGGAATTCAATTAGATTCAATTACATGAAAGTCTTTAAGTAATTGAGTCACTTATATAGGTTGGACAAAAATCATATTTATGTCTTAAATATGATATATTTTTACATTTGAGTGTACACTTGGGGGTCCTTGGGGGTACATTTAGAAATTAAAATTAAGAGATGTTGTTTTATATACAAGGAAGAGGGGAGTGTCTGCGAGGGTGAAGCTTGTCTGCGACTGCTATTTTTTTTATTCCTGATTCCAAAACCACTTTATCTTTCCATTAAAATTATTTCAGTTTAGTATTTAATTATAATTTTATTTTAAAATTGTCAATCAAATCCCCATTTTCATTTATGCAAAAAGAAAAAATATATAACAAAAGTGAGAGTTTTACAACTCGAACTGCAACCTCCTAGAGAGACAACCCTGTGGTCACCACTGTGCTACATGAAAAGGGAAAAATTGATTGATGTTTTTACAACAGAAAAAATCTCACATCAATTGGCGCCGTCGCCGGGGAGGTTTCTAGAGTTGATTTTATTTTAATTATTTTTTTCTTGCATGACCCGAACTTCATGAACCAAACTTGTTACCTTTAGATTCAGAAATTGATAGTACTTTTCACACTAGGGATGGAGGTAATAATCCACATGTTTCAAGTTGTGAATTTTCCACCAATACACCAAGGAGGGACTTAGTAGAAACTGAAATCCAAATGGTAGAAAATAGAACTTTGAAAGAACTGGCTTCGTCCTATGACGAATATCATGAGAATCCTATAGAATACCCTGATGCCCCTGCTGGATTTGAAATCAAGTCTGGTTTCATCCACCAGCTTCTCAAATTCAATGGGTTGGCTGGTGAAGACCCACACAAACACCTTCAATAATTCAGCTACTTGTGTGTCAACATGAAACCTAATGGAGTATATGAAGATCAAATGAAGCTGAGGTAGTTTCCTTTTTCTCTACATGGAGTTCCTAAGGAATTTGTTTTCTATTCTCACTCAACCTTGAGTAGAGATTGGAAAGAATTAAAAACGATTTTCCTTGAAAAAAATTTCCATGCGTCTAGAACTGCCTCCATTCAAAAGGATATTTATGGAATTAGGAAGACACAAGGAGGAACACTTCACGAATACCAGGAAAGGTTCAAACGTCTTTGTTTTAGTTTCCCCCATCATCAAATCAGTGACCAGCCTCTCATTAAATAATTTTATGAAATATTGTGTCTCACTGATAGAAGTATGATTGATGCTGCTGCAGGAGGAGCTTTAGTTGATAAGACACCAGCTACTACTAGGATTTTAATTGCAAACATGGACCAGAATTCCCATCAATTTAGAACTAGATGCCTTCTTCATGTCAAAGCTGCACAAGAATTCCCTACTACTAGTCCCAAAAATAACACAATTGCAAATCAACTATCTGATCTTACCACCATGGTAAGGTCAATAATGTTGTCTAACACCCCACCAACCCAACCCAAACCTGAATCGGCTTTCCAACTACATGTCCACTGTGGGATTTGTTCTTAGAATGAACATTTTAGTGACAAATGCCCACAAATGCAAGAGCCTCCTGAGAACTGCAATGTAGTTTTTCCTAGAAGACCATTTCAAACAAACCAGCAGAGACCATTTCAAAACAACCAAAACTTTAATGAAGGATGGAACAACAACTCAAATGAAAGATTTCGTCAACCTGAACAACCAAGAGGATTCTTCCAATGAAAATCAAGTAATTCTCAACCAAGGTATTTCAATGAGAAAGCAAATGCTCATTCTGGAAGTAATTTTCACCCTAACCCTCCCACGGAAAAACTCTGATAAGAACCTTGAAGAAGCAATGAGGAAACAATAAGAGGAAATGTGGAAACAACACAAGGAAATGAGGGAACTAAAACAATACACAAAAAAACAAGATGAAAAAATGAATACCTTGATGACTCAAATGGGCCAACTTGCCTCTGGTATTAATTTCATAACAAATCAAATGAGTGGTGGTTTACCCAGAAAGCCACAAGTAAATCCGAGGAATAATGGGATGTAAAATGTGAGTGCAATTGGACTTAGGAGTGGAACAAAATTTAACAACCCTCAGATAGAGAACATCAAGATTTCTGATGATACTGTTGATGAAAATCCTACCCTTGATAAAAATGATGAAAAATCTGAAGTTGATGGAAACTCAAAGTCAAGAGAGGAAATCTTGTTTTAAAGAACAAAGAATGATCGGAAGAGGATGTCTGGTTCTTTTGTTCCTCCAAAACATACTCATAATACCCCAGAAACATTCAAACCTCTAGTGCCTTATCCATGGTGTGAACCACCACCATAGTCAAGTGCTGAAAAATAATTGGATAAGGTGGTTTTGGAAACATTCAAGAATGTCCAAGCCAATATTCCATTGCTCGATGCTGTGAAACAAATTCCGAGGTATGCTATGTTTCTGAAAGACATGTGTACCAACAAGAGAAAGATCAAAGGAGGTGAATAATTAAACTTAGGAAGGAATGTTTTATCGATGATTCAACATTCCCTTCCTGTCAAGTGTAAAGACCCCGAGACATTTACCATTCCCTGTACCATTGGGAAATGTGAATTCAAAGATGTGATGATTGATCTAGGGGCCTCCATCAATGTAATGCCACATTCTGTCTACTCATCTCTTCAGGTTGGAGACTTGAGACCCTCTGGAATTATCATTGAACTTGCAAACCGAAGTACCACCAAACCTGCTGGAGTTATAGAGGATGTTCTCGTTCAGGTGAGAGACATGATTTTTCTTGTTGACTTCTATGTTTTGGATATGGAAGATGATCAGTTCAGCACACATTCTCCCCTCATCCTAGGGAGGAAATTTATAAAAATGGTGAAAGCGGTCATCAATATTCACAAGGGAACACATTCACTAGAATTTGGAGGATATGTTGCTCATTTCAACATTTTTCATTCAATGAAACACCCAGTTGAGGACCATTCAACTCCCCATGTTAACCTGATTGATTGGTTTTCCTCTGGAATGTTACCTGATTTTTTCTACAATGAAATACCAACTGATGTGGAAAAAGAGGGATATTTGTATGATACCGAATTAGATAAAAATGAGGATGAAATTGGAGACTGTGAAGAGTCTTGGGATGTTGAGACTGGATATCTGAGCGATGATGAAGATGAATTTCTAGAAACCACTGAATCTGGTAGTGGTATTCCAGGAGTGGTTTCCATTTTTTCACATGAAACAAGTCATGAAATCATAGAAAGAGATAACCATGATGAACATGGTGCTTCACCAAGCAATCTAACTTCTGAAGAGTTCCCAGTTATCAATGAAACCAACCCGCCTGTGGTAGAACTGAATCCCCTTCCGGATAACCTAAAGTATGATTTCTTAGGTCATAATGAACAATTACATGTAATCATCTCAATAGATTTGTCAGAAGTACAGGAAAACCAATTGGTGGAAGTTCTAGATTCCCAAAATGAAGCCAAAGGATGGACTCTATCTGATCTAACAGGAATCAGCCCCTCAGTTTGCATGCACATAATTTTACTGGAGGAGAACGCTAGACCGGTAAGACAATTTCAAAGAAGACTGAACCCAACACTTCTGGAGGTTGTGAAGAAATAAGTCACCACCTAGTTGGCTGCTAGAATTATTTTTCCCATATCTGATAGTCAATGGGTATGTCCAATCCATGTTGTTCCTAAAAAATGTGTATTTATGATCTCAAGGAATGAATTTGGTGATCTTGTCCCCATAAGGCTTCCAAATAAATGGAGAGTGTGAATTGATTATAGGAAACTCAATTTGGTTACAAGTAAAGACCACTTCCCATTACCATTCCTTGATCAAGTCCTTGAAAGTCTAGTTGGGATAACCCACTACTGTATTCTTGATGGATTCTCTGGATATTTTCAGATTTATATTTTACCTGAGGATGAAGAGAAAACAACCTTCACATGCCCATTTGGAACTTTTGCATTTATAAGGATGCCATTCTGTTTATGTAATGCCCCGAGAACTTTTCAAAGGTGAATGATTAGCATCTTCTCTGAATTTTTGGAAACTTTCATTGATGTTTTTATGGATGACATAATTGTTTATGGATCGTCTTTCTAAAGTTGTTTGAAAAACTAGGAATGTGTCCTTAAAACATGCATTGAAATGAACCTTGTTCTAAATTATGAAAAATGCCATTTTATGGTTTCTAAATGGATCTTTCTTAGACATGTTGTGTCCCATGATGGAATTCAAGTTTATCAATCCAAAGTTGAGGTCATTTCTTCATTACCATACCCAAAAACTGTGAGATATGTGAGATCCTTCCTTGGGCATACTGGATTTTATAGGAGATTCGTTAAATATTTTAGTATGATTGCACTTCTATTGTCCAGATTACTCCAAAAAGATGTCCCATTTGACTTTGATGAGAATTTCATAAATTCATTTCTGATCTGAAACACATATTGATAACCCCTCCCATTGTTCAACCTTATATATGGGACATTCCATTTTAAATAATGACAGATGCATATGATTTTTCTATTGTGGAAGTATTGAGTCAACAGATAGAAAAGAAATCTCATGTGATTTCCTATGATTCCAGAACTCTTTATCAAGACCAATAAAACTACACAACAACCGAGAAAGAACTGATGGCTATTGTCTTTGTTCTAGAAAAATTTTGAAGTTATCTGCTGGGCTCCAAGGTGATTGTTTTTACTGATCATTCTGCAATCAGATTCTTGATGAAGAAACAAGATGCAAAACCAAGACTTATGAGATGGATTTGGATTTTAAAGGAGTTTGATGTTGAAATAAAAGATAAGAAAGGATGTGAGAACCTTGTTGCTGATCATTTTAGCTGGATACCATCTATTGTGAATAGAAAATTTCAGATGTGTTCCCCAATTAAGGAAACCTTTCCAGATGAGGATTTATTTTCTTCTTAATGTAAAATACCATTGTTTGCTAATCTTGTAAACTATTTGACTTCTAATGAACATCCCCACTGGTTTTCCAAAAATTTAATTGATGAACTTATGAGTGATTCAAAGAAATACATTTGGGACGATCCTTATTTATGGCACCTTGGTAGTGATCAAATGATACAAAGATGCATTCTGAACTCTGGGATTCAATCCATCCTACATTTCTGCCACACATTAAACTGTGGAGGACACTTTGGACCACATAGAAAAGCAACAAAAGTTCTTGATTCTAGATTGTATTGGCCCGCCATTTTTAGAGATGCTTTCGAATTCTGCAGAACCTGTAAAAATTGTCAATTCCAAGGAATCATTTCCAAGAGGAATGAGATTCCACAAAACCCACTTTTGTTTTTGATGTTTTTTATGTATGGGGAATGGATTTCATTGGGAATTTTCCTAATTCATTTGGATATCTCAACATCTTTTTGGTTATTGATTATGTGTCCAAGTGGGTAGAAGCAATCACCACCCGAACTGATGATGCAAAAATTGTGTCCAAATTTTTGAAAGGAATTTTTTTTCAAGGTTTGGATTTCCAAAGGTTATAATTACAGATCAAGGTACCCATTTTCTTAATAGGACTTTGGAATATAATTTGAAGAAATACGGTGTTAATCATAGGTTCTCTACCCCCTATCATCCTCAAACAAACGGAATGGATGAGTTGTCCAATTGGGAGATCAAACAAATCCTAGAAAAAAAGTGAACCCAAATAGAAAGGATTGGAGTTTGAGACTTGATGATGCTCTTTGGGCCCATAGAACTGCTTTCAAACCCCTAATTGGTTTGTCACCATATAGATTGGTCTATGGAAAAGCTTGTCATCTACCAGTTGAGTTAGAACACAAATCCTTTTGGGCTGTAAAAACATCTAACATGAACCTATATTTTGCTGGGAAAGAAAGAAAATATTGTTTGATGGAGCTGGAGGAGATCAGAAATAATGCATACGAAAGATCCAGGTTATACAATGAGAGAAACAAAGCCTTTCATGATGGGAGGATTCTCAACAAAAAAATTAGGGAGGGAGAAAAGATCTGAAGTTTGATTCTAGATTGAAACTCTTCCCATGTAAATTTTATTCCAAATGGTCCGGCCCATTCATTGTTACTCATGTTTTTCCTTTTGGTGTAATATTGATTAAAGATCCAGAGAAAGAGACATAATTCACTGTCAATGGGAATAAGTTGAGCTATTTCAAGAATATTTTCAAGATCCTCCAGGGGAGGAGATTCAACTTCATGAAGAAGAATATAATTGATGCCAGGTTGAGTCTTTCCTTATCATTTATTTTTGCTATATCTTTAATTTCCTGAATTTCATGCTAAAAAACTACACAAATAAGAAATTTAATAGAATAAGTGTGGGGGGACACAATTCTGGGTAGAGTATATTTTTATGAACTTTTTTTATGAATTTTTTTGTTTTCAAAATTTCATTCCATTTTTATTTCTTGTGTTTCATTTTTTTTAAAAGTTTAGGAATTTCATGAATTTCATTTGAAAATAATGCCATGGAGTGGAAAAATTGATCATTTGAAACTGAGCATAAATGAATGATTGAAATGGAATTGTTTCATGTTCAAAAATTTGAAAAATTCATAAAAAGACCACTAATTTTTAAATCTCATGGCACATATCACTGACATTGTGATTGAAATTCTTATTCCTATAAGGCCTTTGGACCCATTTTTGCATCTTCTTCACATTCACCTCTTTCTTGAGAGAACCAATTAATGTTTGTTTAAACCCGAACATGATTTATTTCTATCAAAACTTGATGGATGAGATACATGTGATTAAAATGATTTAGGCATTTTTTGGATATTGGATCCCGCTTTTCATGATTACCCTTTTTATTTTGGCCTTCCATGAACATTTGATCAATATTGAGCCCTTAGTATCCATGTATATCCTGTTAGGTCAGCCACATTACAAGCCAAATTTCCCTTTTCCAACATGCTCTAGATGTATAAATGCATGATCTAGTTGAACATTAGGGTGGGGGAGATGACTCATGATGTGATACCTCATTTGGTGACGATTTGGTAGAACATTTAAACATTGAAGGCATATTTTTTGTGATGGAATATATTTCTCGGAGAGCGGTTCCTATCTAGAGCTCTAAAATGAAATGGAGGTGTTCCTAACTGGAGCTCTCAAATGAAATAGAGTTGTGTCGGTCTGGAGCTTGCAATTGAAATAAGTTGTGCCCAATCTGGAGCTTTCGAAAAAGGTCATATTTTCTACTAAAATATTGATGGAATGGGGTGGAAAACAGAAGATCAGATCTGATTATTTTAGGAGAATATGAAGGAGACCATACTTGAGTAAAAATTAGAATCATGCATTTTTCATCAAAAAGATCCAAACCCTCCTTATTCAGCCACATAATTTTTCTCATTTGAATCCTACCAACCCCAAGCCACAAAAAATCATTTTAAAGTCCTCATGATAATCACATGTTTTTTTTTCACATCGGATGGAGATGTAGAAATTTATCAAGCCTATGGTAATTCTTTCATGAGTTGGATGAGAAAATCCTTGTTTCAAATCTATATTATGTGGTGATAGAAAATGAATGTGAGTTAAGTGTGTTGTGTCAATGAGAAGACAAAAGAAGTGGAAATGGATTGAATTATTTGAATTTATAATTTTAAATATTTGTCATTAATGAGGCATGATATCTTTTTAATTCATTGTGGTAAATTGGTAAACTCCATTGGTATGTGTTTTATTTTTCTTGATACCGTGCTCACTTGTGTAGGAGTCCAAGAGCCATGTTTAAGGGAATTGATAGAAATAATATTTCCAATATTTTTAATTTCTATTTAAATGATTTAAACCTCAAAAATTTAACAATTTTATCTTATTTGTAACAATTTTGGATTTAGAGTGTGTTTTGGGATAAAAAGTTTAAATTGCATAATTCTGAATTTTTAACAGATTGTTTATCACATGGGTATTTTGGTCATTTATCATAAAATACATTTCCAAATTTTGTGATTCGATTTTTGTTAGAATACTTATTTTATTTCCATCATCTTTGTCTTCAGGACTAGGAAAAGAATCATGCATCTTGATGCCAAAAAAATCAATGAATTTGACAAAGTTTCGGGGTGGACTGTGTGAACCCCACCATAGTAATGAAAGAATAATTTGGGCAAAACTCTTCCAAATGATATGATTATAGTTGGATACTACAGATAATCACCTGAAGCATCGACACAATTTATTTTAAGCTGTTTGTACTCATTTATGATGGCCCTTGGGTGATAGAGTTTTGAAGGAAGTTTCCAGGAAACTTCATCCAGAGAAAGAGATTTACAATAAAAAACTCATAACTCCCTCCATACGCATCCAATGAATCCTAAATGTTTGGGGTAGATGGAAAAAACATTTATTCACAATATTTATGAGGAGGTCCATGCAGGAATCGGCCAATTATTGGGTTGAAAATGAGACAACTTGTTGATAAGGAAATCTGCCTATAAAAGGAGGGGAGCTCCAACATCTAAATCATATTCCATTCTTCACCACACCATCCGTCACAAAGAGAGTTGGCTTGAGAGAGGGAAGGGGAAGGTGGAGATTTTGATCCTTAAGAATATTGCATCCTTTGAAGGTTCAATAGAGAACATTAAGGCTTCTGATGTGATGGAAGGCTAAGTGGAAAGTGGTTACGAACGTCGACACCCGACGAACACTCTCTTCCGAGTTTTGATTTTAATGTGTAATCTCTTTTTGAATTTCTCTTGAACCTATATTTTTGAATGAATCTGGATGTTTTCTTTCTTAAATATATTTTCAACAAATTTATTTTGATCGTTGTTCCATCTATAAAGTAAAACAATTGATATCTTTATTTAAAATTCTTCGGTGAGGTTTTTCCATTGAGTATAGAGAATTCAATTAGATTCAATTACATAGAGGTCATTAAGTAATTGAGTCACTTATATAGGTGAGACAAAAATCATATTGAAGTCTTAAATATGATGTATTTTTAAATTTGAGTGTACCCCTGGGGGTCATTGGGGGTACATTTAGGAATTCAAATTAAGAGATATTTTTTTTATATACAAGGAAGAGGGGAGTGTCCGAGAGGGTAAAGCTTCTATGTGACTGCTGTTTTTTATTCTTGATTTCAAACCCACTTTATCATTACTTTAAAATTATTTTAGTTTAGTATTTAATTAAAATTTTATTTTCAAATTATTAATAAAATCCCCATTTTCATTTCTGCAAAAACAAAAATAAATATAAAAAAGTGATAGTTTTACAACTTGAATTGCAACCTCCTCTAGAGACAACCCTTTGGTCACCACTATGCTGCATTAAAAGGGAAAATATTGATTGAGGTTTTTATGACACAAAAACTCTCACATAAATAGGGAAATTAGGGGATGAATTTCTTTAAGGGGAGAAGTTTGTTAGAACCGATATCTTTTTTTTGGTATGTTTTACTTTTCCCTGGAGTTTATGAGAAAAAAGATGTTTCTGGAAATTTTTGGTACACACCATGTATATTATGAGTACACTTTGTGTACTCGGTTACCATGGGTAGTAATGTAGCGGTGTTTACATGTCCATGTGTGATGACCTGAAGGCCGACTAATGAAGAGTAAAAAAATAGAGAGTACATGTAGTGTACTTCAAAATTACATGTCGTATGTTTTTTTTCATTAAATGCATTGGGGTCACGTCTGACAGACAGAACCATCTCCTTCTCAAACTAGTTTTTCTGAGAGCACCGAGCAGCCGTGGATCTTTGGAGACCCCCAGCCAAGCATATGTCCTCAGAATCAAACACTGACGATCGAGTTGGAATCACACCGGTGAGTTCCCACTTCTCCTAAAACATCATCCCTTGATTTCTCCTCCTTCGTGAGTTATCGTGTGGTGAAATTTATATATTTTTTGTAGATCTATGGAATTCCAAGATGATTCAAGCCTCGTGGTTTAAGTATCTTAATATCCCAACACTGAAGTAGGTGGTTTTTTCCTTTCTATTGAATGTCTTTGAGTTTAATGTGCTAATTTTCCCAATACCCATGACAAGGGTATTGTGCGTTTATCGTTTTATCCTTATTGTTTTATAATATTCTTGTATGATTGAGTAGATGATATCTGATTGTGAATAGGGTGAATTGATGTTCTTTGGCTGTGTTTCCCATGCATGTTTTGCATCTTTTGACCTTTGGGTCCAGTCTCTTATTAGCTTGCTGTTTTCGTTCCCATTCCTAGTATTATAGGATGGTGAGACTGTTTTTCTAACATACTGATATGTTGTACAATTCTAGCCAAGTAGTTCTTGAGGTTTACTTTGGCCGATATGAGATGCTATACTTGTTTATTTACATAAGTCCATGGGAACCTAGTGTAGTATACCATAGGGAGAATGGACATAAAGGATTCTCTATAGTGTCTTTTATAATATTACGATGCGAGACTATAGGGGGAATTGATGTTGAGTGCTTCCTCAGAGAGTTTGTAGTTCCTCGATGTGGGTCACAGAGGGAATTTGACGTAAGTGCTTCCTTAGAGCGACTTTAGTACCGATATGAGACTATATAGGGAATTGACGGTGAGTGCATCCAAAGAGAGTCTGTAATTTTTCTGAACAAGAGCGGTGAGATTGTGTGCACTACCCAGAGGGTTGCTTGTACTGGTTAGGTAGGACCATTGGGGTTAGACTGCGTGTGCATCCTAGAGTGTTACCTGTGGTGTTTGTCTTCTTGTATAGTTGTTGTTTGATATTGTGATTGTGGATTATTTATTATTGAGTACCTTCCTGTTTATTGTTTCCTGTAATTTTTCCTTTCACCTACTCACTAACTATTAGGAACAGATCTTGTAGTGGTTGCCTACTGGGATTCGTCTCACACTCTGTTTGGGAAACACTTTTGGGCACAAAAAAATTATATTGTTGCAGTTATAGACAAGGGAAAGAGCCCTTGTACCTCAGGTACTTGATTGCATTGGAGATGGGGAGCATGGGACCAAGCTGAGGATTGCAATGCTAAATAGTTTCTTATCCTTTTTACTTTTTTACTTTGTTTTAGTACTATATTCATCATTCTGACTAGTTTGGATGCTTTCTTAGATATATAAGTATCATGCATCATTATATATTTTAGCTCCATTTGTTTCTTTTTCATTCTTTCGCTATTACTTTAGTTTTGTATTATTACTGCATCCACTATTGTATATTTGTTAACTTCCGCTATGTACTCTACCAATGAGGGCATAGTTTCCCCACTATCACAACCAAGGCCCTCGTTGCTATTCGTTAGCCTCTTGCATTTGGGGAAATGAGCTAGAGTCCATTTGACCAACCGGGTATGGGGCGCCTCTGTGTCACTTCGGAACCGGGATGTTACCAAAATCATGGGTTGGTTTGTGGTTTTTTTAGTTTAATGTGGGGTGTCAAAAACCTAATTAATAGAGAATTCCCTCTCTTTTCCTATATAAACCCACCCATGATCCCACATCATCTACACTAAAAGCCTTTAGGGATCATGACACCTCTTCCATACCATCTCTAAAATCCTCTCAAGGTTCCCTCAATCTCCCACGAATCCTCTCTCAAGACTCTCTCAAGCCTTTGGGATACGACTTCTAAGTACGAGACTTTTCCTTTCTCAATTTTTTTTCCAAATTTTATAATGTTGTTATAACCTATTATTTTAAACTAAATATGTTGGGGTATGATTTTGAACATCCCCATACATCCCTAATTAAGTTTGAATGGTTAGAAACCCATTTGTTTCTATTTAATGCCTCCTATGTACACTTGTTTCCATGATGAAATTCCATAAGGGATTTATTAATTTCTCATTTTTGTCCAAATTTCATTATTTTGTTATGCCCTGTTATTTTAAATTAAAAATGTTTGGGTGTGATTTTTAATGTAACACCCTGAGATTTTATGAAAAATATTTTTTAATTTCATTGATGTCGTGTGTTGTATTCTACACCAAAATTATATTGTTCTATACACAACACCGTATTAGCTTATATTTTATGTAAAAACTATTCTGGGCTAGGGTTTCACGCAAGAGCAACCTTCTTCAAAAGCGAGTGTTGTACGAAATACTAAGATTCACTAAACAACGATATATTGTCATTATATTATTATGGACTAGCCGTTATGAGTAATATTGACTAAATTTTGAATTTTATAACATTATTATTCATCTTACACATTTTTTAAAACATGGTATGTGAAAAAAATAAATGTTTTGGGTAAAATAAGTATTTTTCAAAATATGCAGTTTTGCCGCCTTATGATGGAGCACCAAAATTAAATTAAATTTTTGATAGGTTTAGAAGTTAAATTTGACAAAATAAAATTCTTATTTGGAATAGGGATATAAAAATTTATTTTGGATACATTTTTCGTATTATTCTGATAACTTTCACATTTTAATGAATAGTAAAAACACTCTATATTTTAATTAAAAAAAACTTTTTCCATCGTAATAATTTATATGGTTAAATTATAATATTGAATGGTTTTAAAGTATAAATATAATATATTTTTACCATTTACTATAATTTATGTCATTACCATTAATTTTACATTGAATTAATAGATAAAAATATTTCAATCTTTGGCAATGTTTTAACTTATAAAACTCGTTTTCTTAACAGCGAGATTAATTTCAAATTAATTTCTGCAACTTTTATGTTTTGAATTTTGAAAAATGTATTCCATATTTAAATTCAGTGTGTTGAAATTATATTAATTGGTTACATTTATTTTTTTGATATTATGAATAGAAACTACGGTAATTTTTTATTTACTGTAGTTAAAGGTAAATCGAATAATTAATGGTAAAAATAAGATTATAAAATAACCATAACACCTGAAAAAATTTATTGGATGACTAAAAGTCGACCCATATCACATAAGGGTCGGAATATATTATTTTTATGAACTTTGGACCATGAATATAAATTATTATTATTAAAACCAAAGAAAGTGACAACATGTCACTCTCTTAAATATTATAAGTATAATAATTTTAATTTAGGGATAAAAATCATTAAACTTCGTACATGAATAGTCTCCAGAAATAAAATAAAATCATCTACATCATGAGAATTTATTTATAATTTTTAGGGACTAAATAATTGTCATTAATGGTGACACAATAGTGATGTGGAAATTATTTATTTAATGAAAAATCTGTAATACAGTTTTTATTATAAACATAATACCTATCCGATCGACCAGAAACTTGAAAAAACATTTGTTTTCAAGTATATCTATACCCTAATCATCCAAGGGTAGATATTTGGACTATTTGGAGCCTTATCAAACTGATTAGAACATTTACATTATTTTATTTTTTAATGA
The DNA here is from genome assembly GCA_963277665.1 of Viscum album. NCBI lineage: Eukaryota > Viridiplantae > Streptophyta > Magnoliopsida > Santalales > Viscaceae > Viscum > Viscum album. Next base: position 1,840,765,667 of record OY728161.1, read on the forward strand.
TGTCAAAGATGTCTCCTTTATGATTTAATAAATATAAAAATTTAAATGTTCTGATTTTAAGATGATAAATTTGAGTAAAAATATTACTTTTAACTTTATTATATTTATCTTTATCATAGGATTTTATTTTTAATTTTTTTCAAATAATTTGTATAATAAATGATTATACAAAAATGATGTAGTAATTGTTTTATTAAGGGAAATATCAAATAAATGGTTTTATAAACATTAAAATAAACATTATATGAACTAATTAATGTTCTACATTAATTTTATAGATAAATGTGACATGTTATTAATCTATTAAATCTTTTATTTTGAACATATTTTCTGTGTGGATTTTATTTAAATTCAAATAAATGAATAGTGTCAAAATTGAAGCCAATGATATTTTATAAAATAAACATAATATAAAATTGTTTAAAAATCACAAAAATATTTAACAATTATAAATTAAACATTATATGGGAAAAAAATCAAAAATAAAATTTTTATGGACAATTAACAACACATAAGTAATTATTTATAACAAATTAAAATTTATAATCTTATAACCACAAATAAAATTAAATAGATTAAATAACGATAAATCAAGTTGATAATGTTTAAAATAAATTACCAACATGTATAAATTTTATTAGTTGATGATATTACAACCCTATCTCATCTAAGTTCGTATTTGAGTCATTTTTTAAGTTTTTAAGTGGTGTTTGAATTTAATATAAATTAACATTTTTGGGGTTTCTAAAGGTACCCCTCTCCTCCCTTATAAAAGGGCACCTCCTCCCTCTCCTCATTACACAATTTTGAGACTTCAAGCTCGGCCAAACCCTAACCATTTCCATTATAAACATCCCTAGAAACATTATAGAGGTTTTGGTCTCCTCAAAAGACCAACTCTAGTGCCTTAAGAGGAGGTTAAGAAGAGGCGCGTCAAAGAAGAGGTAATATCCTTTACCGATTCTTTCCAATTTATTTCTTCTTCTACATCTTCTTCGTTATTTTTTTAATCACAAATTAATAACATCAGTATCAATAATATACTGATATGTTATTATAAATATGAAACAAACCTATTTTATCTTCTATCCATCCTACGGAAAATGAAATCGTCGGGTGTGCGTACGTACGGAATACCATCTCCATGCCGTGGTGTAATCTGTTTTCCACCACCACCATACTTGGATGGGTATAATGGTGTAAATTGATAACTATATATTATTATTTTAAAGTGATATATATTCTGAAATATTATACGAACACTTCAATACAATTCCATGATCATGGGAATGATACCATCGCTCATGCGTACGTACAGACAACCGTCTCCACCAACGCGATGAGATTCATTTTGCATGATTAACAATTTAAGTATGATTATAATGTATATATAATAAATAATCATGAAATATATTATATAAAAATGATACTTGATTTATGTACAAATATCTTTCATTTACTTAATTCAATTTAATTCAATAAGGAAACAAAAACAGCATTCATGCATACATACGGCCTACTGTCTCCATGAATTGTGTATTTCATTCCATTTTTCGATCTATCATATTTATATGATCAATATATATTATATATAAATCATTTTTAAATTATTTAATTATGTAAATCAGGATATAAGTAATAATATCAAGAACAACATGTCGAAACATGTACGATAAATGAAACGATTTTACCCGAAATGTTGCTTTAACATGGAATTTACAAAAGAACAGGTAATATAAAGTCAAAAGTGAACCATATATGATATCATAACAAGGAATATGATTCTATAATAAGTCAATGACATTATTTAAATCATTATACAGGAGGTTAGGATACATATGAAGCATATCTAACATAAGGTAAGGGATAACTTTTCCAATCTCATTTTTATCCGAGATTGTATATTCGTAAGTATTTACTGGGGTTATATTTATCATCCATGTCCCTGTTTTCTAAAAATGGATTAATGTATGTTTAAAGTCCTTTTTAACCATTTTTTACTTTTACTAAATGTTATGTAAGTAATCTTTTTTTACCATATTAGGTACTAATTGACTTTTCTGGAAAAGTACAAGTCGAATGTTTTTTTAACTTATACGGCATGAACAGATTTTTACGGTTTCATAAATCCTTATTTTCAAGAATCTTAATATATAAAAACTCATTATTATTTTCAAAAAAATCCTTTTATTTTAAAATTTAAGGAATTTTTTGAATAGAAATGATTTTGAAAAAGAATGGATATTTTCCTCAACACTTCATTTCAAGTGTTTTGTCAAAACTATTTTCCATATAAAATGAAAATATTTAGTATGATTTTGTTTCAAGTATAATGTCTCTATTTTATACAAGGTTTTATTATTCATATGATTAAATTATATCCATTTGTTTTATATGGATTATGTTATTATGGGATGATGTTTATGAACCCCATTTTATTCTTGGGTTATGATGAATGATTTTTGTTTATTTTGTGGAACATGTAAGAATGATCTCATTATGAGATGTGTGGGACCTATATCTCCATCAAATTCATTGGGTAAATATTTATATATCATGATATAGACTTGGCTGGAAAGGTAAGTTAATCCGGTTCAGTGATACAGGACTGGAACGAGGAGTGAACTGGGTTTAGTAAGGGACTTTGTCCACTAAGATGGTCTTGGCAGCAATGCCTTGGATACTATGGAAATAATATCATGTTATTAATGGTTTTACACAATTAAATGTTTTATTCCCATTCTATTTTTTCATGATTAATGTTTATTTATGATCTATTCCTTACATACTACCATGTTTTATGTCATTGCTCAATATTTTGATGTCTAAACATTATGTTCATGTGTTTAAGTTCAAATGTATATGGTTTGTTTTATTTTCTCCATTCATACCCTTACTGAGCATTTGAGATCACCCTATATATTTTTTCCTTTCCCCATGATATAAAGAATGGTTTTAGGGAAGAAAAAAGGGGTAGATATTTATGGGAGATGTTGAAGATCTTTAACCATGATTAGAAGATTATGATCCGAGTTTCCAAAGACAATAAACTATTACGGTCCATGAGTGTTGGTTTTTGTTATTTATTAAGTATTCCACAAAAGTAATGGAATTTACATGTACATCATGTTATGGGTCTCTACAGTTGGTATCAGAGGAAAGGTTTAGTTAACCATTGCAAACAAGGATGAAAAAACTTTAGTGAGATCCCTAGAGATACTTACCAGGTATGTCTAGGGATGTCCCTAATGTTTAGTATAACTATAAGTTACAGTCCTAGAATTATGTTGATGATAATGAATAACCTAGGATGAACCTAAGGTGTCATGGATTAATGAATGTGCGATAAGTTAGACTTTTATGGTTATGTGGTTCCTCGTTATTTTAATTGTTTGTTACACCATGGTTTTTGGATTTAGTAAATGGAGGGAACCAGATGGAATTGGGTAAACATTGAATCCAATGGAAAAATTAGTGACTATGAGCAATGAAATTGTCTAATTACTATAAAAAACGATAATGTGATTATGCCGAATCAGTCATCACGATATATGATAAACAAGGTGAGCTTTAGTGGTATTCCTAATTCATCAAATAAGTGGAAGATTGAATTTTATTCATGTTCGCAAGGTGAGGATCATAAAGAAAGCAAGATTGATATTTCTAAAGAAGGGAAGAAGAACCATTATGAATACAAAAAATGGAGGGGAGGATGTTATCTGTGTGGGGAGAAGGGTCATAGAGTGACAGACTGTTATGGCGATCAATGTCTTATCTGTGGATAACATGGGTATTAACCAACTCAATGCCCTGACTAAAGAGGATACTTCTAAATCAAGGAAGAACATATTCCATGAAAATCATTGAAGATGATGGATTGAAGTGATTATGTATTGGTATACAAGAATAATTTTTTTGAGGTACTTTTATGGTATATTGGAATTTCTATGTATTGGTCCATTATGGTTTTCTATAAGAATACGGTACTGGTAACCATGAAAAGTGATTGAAATATTTTTTGAAAGAAGATGATATGCACATAATGAAGGGATAAAGAGAAAATGAAATGAACTCATGACTTATATAAGGACAAAATTATATCATGGTTTGAGTGTATAGAAATTTTGGGATTTTGGTATGTGGAAAAAGTTAACTTTTGATAGCATTCATTTTTTCACTAAGGTTCAATGGATATTCATTTTTCAAGAGAATACATGATTAAGGCAATCACATGTTTTTAATGTGACCAACAATATGATATATCTTATGATATATGGGGGACAAATGAAGGAATTCACATGCTCGGTAGATGAAATTTCTAGTAATCGGACAGAATTATTTTCGATAAGCCTAAAGGTTGGAATGAACATCATATAGTACTGATTAAGGCTATAATTTTTTTTATTTCTGAAATGTTATGATAGTAGAGTTTTAGAAAAACTACATCCTACAGGACAGGCGATAACCCAACGCGTCAGACAAGGTTGCGGGAATAGAACCCACAACCAAAGTGCGACATGCCTTTATCACCTACCACTGGCCTACGGGAAGTCCCTGGTTAGTATAAATTAGTTTTATTTTATTAAACACTATTATAGTTGAAGTATAGGTCCATTTTTGGAATCATATACGATTAACCTCACCATAGATGGAATTATGTATATTTTTTAACTTTTGCTAAACTTTTGTTTGAGACAGATTGAATGACCCATCATCACATGATCTGATAACACTTCATAGATGACAAATTCAACTTCATTTCTTTAAGAGATGAAGTGGAAACTGTTCAAGGCATGAACAATGGTGAGATTGTACCAAAATAATGTAAGTATTTCTTCTAATTAATATTCTTTAACTTTAGGAAAATGATCTTGAAAACAAAAAAAATGTTGCCCAAGTGTCTTCATATCCGATGAATCAGATGGTACCCAAGATCATCATAAATTTATGGCTTTGTGATTATTGGATTTTTCATAGCCATGTTCTCTACCACTCTCCATCAGAACATGATGGTTAGATTTCTCTTTCATATCCATATTTTCACCTATGTTCTCCTATGTGGAAACCCGATGATTAGTTAATTTGGGTAAATGTTACGTTTCATACATTAGTTTTTAAATATATGTTTTGGTATTCCTTTTTACGATGTGGGTTTCTATGAATGAAATCTCATGTAATAAACCATTTATAACCCCGACGAATTTCGAGGGCGAAATTAATTTTAAGGGGGGTATAACGTAACACCCCTATATTTTATGAAAAATATTATTCTAATTTCATTGATGTCTTGTGTTGTACGCAAAACCAAAATTTGCTTGTCCTATACGAAACACCGTATTAGCTTATATTATACGCAAACACTAATCTGGGCTTGTGTTTCAGGAAAGAGAAACCTTCTTCAATAGCGTGTGCTGTACGCAATACTGAGGTTTACTAAACAACGATATATTGTTACAATATTATTATGGACTAGACATTATGAATATTATTGACTAAATTTTTAATTTTATAACATTAATATTCATCTTACACATTTTCTAAAACATGTTATGTGAAGAAAATAAATTTTTCGAGTAAAATAAATATTTTTGAAAAAATGTAGTTTTGCGGCCTTTTGATGGTGCACCCACTTTAAATCTAGTTGTTGAATAGTTTATAAGTTCAATTTGACCAAATAAATTTTTTATTTAGAATCAGGATATAAAAATTTACTTTGGATAAAATTTTCATATTATTCAGATAACTTTCATATTTTAATGAATAGTAAAAACACGCTATATTTTAATTAAAAACAGCTTTTTTAATCGCAATAATTTATATGGTTAAATTATAATATTTAAGGGTTTTAAAGTATAAATAGAATATATTTTTACCATTTAATATAAATTATGTCATTACCATTAATTTTACATTGAATTCATAGGTAAAAACATTTCAATCTTTGGCAATGTTTTAATTAAAAACTTGTTTTCTTAACAACGTGATTAATTTTAAATTAATTACTGCAACTTATGTGTTTTGATTTTTGAAAACTGGATTCCATATTTAAATTCAGTGGGTATAAATTATGTTAATATGTTACTTTTATTTTTTTATATTATGAATAGTAACTACGGTAATTTTTTATTTATTGCAGTTAAAGGTAAATCGGGTAATTAAGGGTAAAAATAAGATTATAAAATTACCCTAACTCCTGCCAAAATTATATTGGAAGACTAAAAGTCGACTCATATCACACAAGGGTCGGAATATATTCATTTTATGAACTTTTGAACATAAAAATAATTTAATTATTATTAAAACCAAAGAAAGTGACAACATGTCACTCTCTTAAATCTTATGAGTATAATAATTTTAATTTAGTGATAAACTTCATGAAACATAAAACATGAATAGTATCCAGATATCTAATAAAATTATCTACATAATGTGAATTTATTTAGAATTTTTAGGGATTAAATAATTTTCATTAATAGTGACACAATAGTGATGTCGAAATTATTTATTTAATGAAAAATCAATATTATAGTTTTTATTAAAATAATAATACCTATCCAAAGGACCAGAAACTTGACCAAAAATTATGGTCGAGTATATCTATACCGAAATCATCCAATGGTTTATATTTGGACCATTTGGATCCTTATAAAACCGATTATTACATTTACATTATTTTATTTTAAATGATGTAAAAGATATCCCCTTCATAATTTAATAAATATAAAAATTTAAATGTTGTGATTTTAAGATGATAAATTCTAGTAAAAAATTTATCATGAAAGGTATTATATTTATCTTCATCATAGGATTTTAGTTTTAATTTTTAAGCATATAATATGTATATTAAATATTTATACAAAAATGATGTAGTAATTGTTTTATTAAAGGAAATATCAAATAAATGGTTTTATAAATATTAAAATAAACATTATATGAATAATTAATCTTATAAACTAATTTTATAGATAAATTTGACATGTTATGAATTTATTAAAGATTTTAGTTCTAACATATCTTCTCTTTGGAGTTTATTTGAATTCAAATAAATGAATAGTGTCAAAATTTACACTATTGTTATTTTATAAAATTAAAATAATATAAAATTGTTTAAAAATCACAAAAATAGTTAACAATTATAAATTAAAATTTATATGGTCTAAAATTTCATAAATAATCCAATTCTGGACAATTCACAAAACATAAGTAATTATTTATAACAATTTAAAATTTATAATCTTATAACCACAAATATAATTAAATAGATTAAATAAGGATAAATCAAGTTGATAATGTTTAAAATAAGTTACAAACAAGTATAAATTTTATTTTTTGATGAGATTACAGCTCTATGTCATCCAAGTTCATATTTGAGTCATTTTTGAAGTTTTTAAGTGGGTTTTGAATTTTTTATAAATTAATATTTTTGAGGTTTCCAAAGGTGCCCCTCTCCTCCCTTATAAAGGGCACCTCCTCCCCCTTCCCTTAACACAATTTTGAGCCTTCATGCTAGGAAATACCCTTCCCATTTCCGTTCTGAAATTCCATAGAAACATTATAGAGGTTCTGGTCTCCTCAAAAGACCAACACTGCTGCCTTAAGAGAAGGTTAAGAAGATGCGCTTCAAAGAAGAGGTAATATACATTACCAATTCATTCCAATTTATTTCTTCTTATACTTATACTTATTTATTTTTTTCATAGTAAATTAATAACATCAGTATCACTCATATACTGATATGTTATTATAAATTTTAAACAACCCTATTTCATCTTCTCTCCATCCTACGGAAAACGAAATCACCGCGCGTGGGTACGTACGAAATACCATCTCCACGCCGTGGTGTATCTGTTTTCCACCACCACCTTACTTGGATGGGTATAATGTTGTAAATAAATAACTATATATGATTATTGTAAAGTGATATTGATTCTAAAATATTTTACATACACATTAATATTATTCCACGGTCATGGAAATGATATCATGGCTCGTGCGTACGTACAGACTACCGTCTCCACGAACGCGTTGAGATTCATTTTCCATGCTTAACAATTTACATATGATTATAAAGTATATATATTAAATAATAATGAAAGATATTATATTATAATTATACAGGATTTATGTACAAAAATGTTTCATTTACTTAATTCCATTTAATTCAAAAAGGAAACGAAAACAGTGTTCATGCATACGTAAGGCCTACCGTCTCCATGAACGGTGTATTTCGATCCATTTATCGATATATCATATTTATATGATGAATTTATATTATATATAAATCATGTTTTACATTCTGGAATTAATTAAATCAGGATAAAAGTAATAATATCAAAAAGAACATGGTGAAACACGTACGATAAATGAAACAATTTTACCCAAAACGCTGCTTTAACATAGAATTTACAAATGAGCAGGTAATATAAAGTCATAAGTAAACCATATATGATATAATAACAATGAATATAATTTTTTAATAAGTCAATCACATTATTTATATCATTAAACAGGAGTTTCTGATACATACAAATCATATCAGACATAAGGTACGGGATAGCTTTTCCAATCTCGTTTTTATCCGAGATTGTTTATTCATAAGTATTTACTTGGGTTATATTTATCATATGTGTCCCTATTTTCTAAAAATGGATTCATGTATGTTTAAAGTAATTTTTACCCATATTGGCTTTTACTACATTTTTATGTAATGAATCTTTCTTTTGTTTACAATGTGAGGAACATTTTGAATTTTCCGGAAAAAGTACAAGTAGAATGTTTTTTAACTTATACGGCTTGAAAGGATTTTGACGGTTTCATAAAGATTTATTTTCAAGAAGCTTACTCTACATGATTTCTTTATTATTTAAAAAAATCCTTTTCTTTTAAAATTTAAAGGAATTTTTTGAAAATAAAATTATTTTGAAAATGAAAGGATATTTTCCTCAAGACTTCATTTGAAGTATTTTGTCAAAAATATTTTTCATCTAAGATGAAAATATTTAGTATGAATTTGATTCAAGTATAATGTCTCTATTATTTACAAGGTTTTATTCTTCATATGATGAAATTATATCCATTTGATTTATATGGATTATGTTTTTATGGGATGATGTTTATGAAACCCAGTTTATTCTTTGGGTTGTGATGAATGATTTATGTTTATTTTGTGGCACAAGTAAGAATGATTTCATTATGAGATGTGTGGGACCTATATCTCCCTAAAATTCATTGGGTAAATATTTATATCTCATGATATAGACATGGATGGAATGGTAAGTTAATATGGTTTAGTGATACAGGACTGGAACGAGGAGTGAACTCGGTTCAATAAGGGAATTTGTCCACTAAGATGGTCTTTGAAGCAATGCCTTCGCTACTATGGAAATCATATCATGTGATTAATTGTTTTCCACAATTAAATGGTTTATTCCCATTCTATTTTATCTTGATTAATGATTCTTTATGATCTGTGCCTTATATACTGCCATGCTTTATATCATTTCTCAATTTTTTGATGTTTAAACATTATGTTCATGTTTTTAAGTTCAAATGTATATGGTTTGTTTTATTTTCACCATGCATACTCTTACTGAGAATTTGTGCTCACCATTTATATGTTTTCTTTTCCCTAGGATATAAAGAAAGGTTTTGGTTAAGAAGAAAAGGGGAATATCTTTATGGGAGATGTTGAAGATCATTCACCATGATTAGAAGATTATGTTCCTAGTTTCCAAAGACACTAAACTATTACGGTCCTTGAGTGTTGGTTTTTTTTATGTATTAAGTATTCTGCAAAAGAAATGTAATGTCCATGTATGTCAAGTTATGGGTCTCTACAGTTGGTATCAGAGGAAAGGTTTAGTTAAACTTTGGAAACTAGGATGCGAAAACTTTTGTGAGATCCCAAGAGATATTTCTAAGGTAAGTCTAGGGATGTCCCTAAGGTTTAGTATAACTATAGGTTACATTACTAGAAATATATTGACGATCATGAATAACCTAGGATGAAACTAAGGTTTCATGGATTAAGGAATGTGTGATAAGTTATACTTTTTATGATTATGTGGTTCCTCATTATTTTAACTGTTTCTTACACTATTGTTTCTGGTTTTAGTCAATGGAGGGAACCAGAAGGAATTGAGTCAACAATGAATCTAATAGAAAAATTGGTGAATATGATTACAAAATTTTCTAATTCCTAGAAATAATGATATTGTGATTATGCCGAATCAGTCATCACGATATATGATTAACAAGGTGAGCTTTAGTGGTATTCCTAATTCATCAAATAATAGGAAAGATGGACATTTATACATTTTCGCATGGTGTAGAGCATAGAGAAAGAAAGACTGATATTTCTAAAGAAGGGAAGAAGAACCTTGATGAATACATCAAATGGAGGGGAAGATGTTATCTGTGTGGGGAGAAGGGTCATAGAGTAACAAACTGTTATAGAGTTCAATGTCTTATCTGTGGAGAACATGGGAATTTCCCAACTCAATGCCCTGGCCTAAGAGGTTACTTCTAAATCCAGGAAGGACTTATTCCATGAAAATCATTGAAGATGATGGATTGAAGTGTTTATGTATTGGTATTCAAGAATAATGTTGGTGAGGTACTTTTATGGTATATTGTAATATCTACGTATTGGTCCATTATGGGTTTTCAAAAGAATATGGTATCGGTAACCATGAAAAGTGATTGAAATAGTTTTTGAATGCAGATGATATGCGCATAATGAATGGATAAATAGAAAATGAAATGAGCTGATGACTGATATAAGGAGAAAGTTATATCATGGTTTGAGTATATAAAATTTCTTGGATTTTGGTATGTTGAAAGAGTTTACTTTTGACATCATTCATGTTTTCACTAAGGTTCAATGGGTATTCATTTGTCAATAGAATACATGATTAAGTTATTCACATGTTTGGAATGTGAACCACAACAAGATATATCTTATGATATATGGGGGACAAATGAAATAATTCACATGCTCGGTAGATGAAATTTCTAGTAACCGGACAGAAGTATTTTTGATAAGCCTAAAGGTTGGAATGGAAATCATATAGTATTTCTTAAGGATATAACTTTTTGTTTTTAATTATAAAATTTAATGATAGTATAGTTTTAGAAAAAGAACAACCTGCAGGACGGGTGACAACCCATCGCATCAGACAAGGTTGCGGGAATCGAACCCACAACCAAAGTGCGACAGTCCTTTATCGCCTACCACTGGCCTACAGGAAGTCCTTGGTTAGTAGAAATTAGTTATATTTTATTAATCAGTTTGATAGTTGATGTATAAGTCCATTTTTGGAATCATATACGATTAACCTCACCATAGATGGACTTATGCATATTAGATAACCTTTGTTAAACCTTTGTTTGAGACAGATGTAATGACCCATCATTCAATCACATGATCTTCTAACACTTCATAAATGAAAAATTCAACTATATTTCCTTAAGAGATTATGTGGAAATTGTTCATGGCACGAACAACGGTGAGATTGTACCAAAATAAAGTTAGTATTTCTTCTAATTCAAATTCATCAACTTTAGGGAAATGATCTTGAAAACAAACAAAATGTCATCATATTGTCTTCATATCTGATTAATAAGATGGTACCTTAGATCATAAAAAATTTATGGCTTTGTGATTTTTGGCTTTTTCATAGCCATGTTCTCTACCACTCTCCATCAGAATTTAATGGTTAGATTTCTCTTTCATATCCATATTTTGACCTATGTTCTCTTATGTGGAAACCCGGGTATTAGTTAATTTGGGTAAAAACTACATTTCATACTATAGTTTTTAAAGATATGTTTTGGTATTCCTTTTTACGATGTGGGTTTCTATGAATGAAACTCTCATGTAATAGACCATTTATAACCCCGATGAATTTTGAGGCCGAAATTCATTTTAAGGGGGTAGAATGTAACACCCCGAGATTTTATGAAAAATATTCTTTTAAATTCATTGATGTCTTGTGTTATAAGCTACACCAAAATTATATTGTTCTATACGCTTCACCGTATTAGCTTATATTATATGCAAACACAGTTCTGGGCTTGTGTTTCACGCAAGAGCAACCTCCTTCAATAGTGTGTGTTGTACACAATACTGAGTTTCACTAAACAACGATATATTGTAATAATATTATTATAGACTAGTCGTTATGAATAGTATTGACTACATTTTTTATTTTATAACATTATTATTCATCTTACACATTTTCTAAAACATGGTTTGTGAACAAAATAAATGTTTTGGGTAAAATAAGTATTTTCCAAAAAATGCTGTTTTGCTTCCTTTTGATGGCGCACCCACTTTAAATCTAGTTTTGACAGGTTTATAAGTTCAATTTTACAAAATAAAATCCTTCTTTGGAATCAGGATATAAAAATTTACTTTGGATAAATTTTTCATGTTATTATGATAACTTTCATATTTTAATGAATAGTAAAAACGCGGTATATTTTAATTAAAAACAACTTTTTTCATTGCAATAATTTATATGGTAAAATTATAATATTTAATGTTTTTAATATATAAATAGAATATATTTTTACCATTTAACATAATTTAGGTCATTACCATTAATTTTACATTGAATTCAGAGGTTAAAACAATTCAATCTTTGGCAATGTTTTAACTTTTAAAACTGGTTTTCTTAACAATGAGATTAATTTTAAATTAATTAGTGCAAAATTTGTGTCTTGAATTTTGAAAGATAGATACCATATTTAAATTCAGTGGGTCAAAATTATCTTAATAGGTTACTTTTTTTATATTATGAATAGTAACTACGGTAAATTTTTTGTTTACTGCAGTTAAAGGTAAATCGAGTAATTAAGGGTAAAAATTGTTGGAACCACTTTGTGTATAAGGTTGTATTTGTTTTCAATAGTTGTCAATGAAGATCAAAATGAAGGAGATGAAGAAGTACTCCAATGAAATGGAGGAATGGAAGATCAAAATGAAGAAGATCATGAAGTACTCTGATGAAGTGGAGGAATGGTAATTCAGGCGGCTGTTGTACTGATCATAAGTTCAAAGAACATGTGTCAAAGGTGACACATTGTTTACAAAAATGAATAATGTGAGATGTAATCCATCTGAGGATGTTTAAATAAGAATGGGGTTTTCGATGAAGACCATGAAATTCCTCATTATTGCATGAGAACCATGGGTTTTGATGAAGACCATGCAATTACTCATGATTGCATGAGAATCATGCAAGATACTTCTTGAAGAATTGAATCATATGCTTTGCATGTAGTAGATAATGACGACTGAAGAAGAAGACAATGTGTAAGGGATTGGACTTCTGAGATGGTCATGCAGATATTGACATTATGCAATGGACATGCACATCACATTGTATCAGAAGATGATGATTCTAAAGTTGTTCCTTCAAAGAATACATATCACGATAGTGGAGTTTGTGATGATAGCAGAAGAGTTGCTGAAGGATTCAGATCACCGAGAAGAAGTGTTTTTGAGGTGATTGTTCTTGTTGACAATGCAAACAAACGACATACAAATTTTTTGACAAAAGGGATTTCATGATGGCATGTTGAGTTCAAGAGTTGTGGTCAATTCTCTATGTTTGATTCAAGAACATCGACAGATGAATGAATGATCTGGAGGAGGTACAAAAAGAGTAGATACAAGGTGGCTTCGTACACTTGAAAGAGAGGAAACTTGCGCGCCACATGTTTTTGAGGATCAGAACATCGAAATACTGTAAAGGGATAGGGGTCGTGCAAGTTTTGGTTAGGTCACGCATGTGGACTTGTGCACCGGATGCCTAGGAGGATTGGAACTTGCGCTTCTATTGTTTTCCAAGAGCAGAACTTCAAAATATGGCTAAGGAAAGAAGGTCGCGCTAGTATTAGTTGGGTCGTGAAAGCGAGTTGTGCGACAGAGGATAGGGGAGATGGGCTGCGCGCCGAGACTTGCGCTCCAAGGAGACTTGCGTGCCACCATGCAGGGGGTCCAGTTTTCCTATAAATAGAAGAACACCACTCCTCATTTCTTACAGGGTTCAACACTTAGAAAAATCAGATCTCTCGTCGCGCAGGTGTGGAAGTCGCCCAAGTATTGTGTGTGGTCGCGCAGGTGGACTTGCACGCCAATATTTGAAGTTGCGCGCTGGTTGTTGGTTGCATTCCCAGGGCAGTTTGGGTGAGAAAGGAAGTGAGTCGTGCAGGTTAAGAGTTGAGGAAGGCAGTGTCTCACAGGTGGTTAGGTGATACTTGCACGCCAGTTTGGACCTGCGCACCAAAGACTTGCGCGCCGTATTGAGACTTGCGCGCCGGGCTTGGAGAAGCATGCCAGGTATTGCTGAAGCCCATCGGTCTGTTTAGGAGCTGCACGAATGCCATGAGATTACCCGATACATTCGGTGCAAAGTGAGATTGAAGAAGAAATCTAAATAATACATGCATGATCTCATGAATACATGGTGAACTGATTCTGATGATGACAAGTATGCTGAGCCTAATTTATTGAGAAACCACATAAGTGATTGTGATTCAGGAAAACGAAGACAAGCGGATCTAGTGCAATCAGTCATTGCATTAAAGAAGAAGGATTGAACTGAAAAGAGCATCAAATCTGAACCCTGATGCAAGAAAAGAATCATGATGAATAGGAGACAATGAACTTCATGTCTATCTATTGAAGAGACCTTCATGTCTATAAACTGTGTGGGACTTCACCAATGGTAGTGAGCTGGGGGAGTCAATGGGAGTGACCCGAGGGATGCAGTGTGCTATCCCTGAACTTTTTTTAAAGGCAGTGAGCCTGGGACATAGTGATTGTGCCCGAACCTTTGTAATCTACAGCTAGTGAAGCATAGTGAATTTTGGTACGACCGAAAACATGTCGGTGTATGCTTTTTGGATGTATCCCTTAGTGGTGAACCAAGTAAAAATAGTTGTGTCATCTCTCTGCATGTGAATGTTTCATTACTGATCATATCCATCATACAGGTTTATTGAGTTCCTACCAACATGGGAACCATATCCACAACTTTAAGAGGAAAAAGTTGTCACCCTGATTCACCCCTCCCCTCTTAGGGTGTCCCGGGGTCCTACAAGTTGTATCAGAGGGAAAGGTTAACGTATGTTTGATACTACACAGTAATTCTTTTCAGAACAGGATTTGAGTTTCTTTCCTAAAGTCAACAATGAAGATCAGTCTTGATGAAGAGTCAGTCATTTCTGAGCAGAAGTCTACATCTAGTAATACCATGAAAAACAGGAAAAATAAAGAGAAGAAGCAGCTGAAGAAGTCCCTCATATCCAAAGAAGATGTAGTGTCTTGTTCTCCATACCATTCCAATAATGAAGAATCATTAGGCTTGGAAAGTATCAAGCTGGTGGCTCAGGATTCTTCCAGAGGAAAGGATGACACCCCTAATTAAATATTTCAAGAAAAACTCAAAACATATCTTCATGGTATTCCTGAAAAAAGGGTTGCTATTATTTGTAGCCTATTCCAATATATGCAGGTTGAGATCACTCGACTAGAAAGGGAAGCTGACAATATGGAAAAGGGGTTGGAAGGAAAAGTTATGGAAAGTATGAAGCTCACCAAACAAGTGAAAGTCTTTGAAGAAAAAGAGGAAGTCAATAAGACTCTAAAAGAAAGGATCCATGCACTTGAAGATGATCTGAAGAAGAGAAATGAAGTCAAGAGTTTTTGTTTGGAAGAAACTTCCATGAAATTCAAGGAACTTGACACTTTGTTACAATAAAAAGTTAATATGCATGAAGATGAGGCTGAAAGATTGATGAAGACTTGTGAAGAGAAGATGATCATGATTGATGATCAGAAGATCATCCTCAATATTGAGGGTCAAAAATTGGAAGCCCAGTTATCCAAGATTGAGAATACACATATTGAGTCTTCACAAAAGAATGAAATGAGTGATGCCTATACTCAATGTTCGTTGGAGGAATTTAAAGCTGAAATACTTCCAACAAGTGACAAGAAGATTATGACAACTCTTGATTATCAACATCAAGAATCAGTTGTTGCAGGTACTCAATGCTCACTGGAGGATTCTTTTGTCAAAATACCTCCAACATGCGATAATAATATCATGAATTCACTCATTGATCTATCACAATCAACTGAGAAAGTAAAGGTACTATCCAAACCATCTTGCACTCAGGTTTCTAAATTCATTCCCCCAATCAGTGCAGGTTGGAAGAAAAATTCTAAACAAGTATGGATGAGGAAAGGTGAAGAGAAGAAACCTACCACCATGGCTAGGGTGGATAGGAAGACAAAATTGGAGGATGACTCCCTAGATAGAGAAGAAAACATCTGGAAGAAGGCCCAACTACCTTTTACATAAGATAAAAAGATGGAAAGGTTTGTTGGTCAATGTTGGTGCTGCAACAGATTTGGGCACTGTGCACTGGATTTTTTTATAATCCCTTACATGGAAAAGCACAGGGAAAGCCTATATCAAAGGGAAGGAAGTCAGAGAAGAAGAAGAAACATCTGCAGGTCCAGAAGCATCTGTTTACCGCAATCATATTTGGAATTCTTGATAACATCTGTGATGTATGCAACGACATCGGTTACAAGGAAAGCACATGTCATATCAACATGATTTCTCTATTGATAAGAAAAGAAGAACTCTGATTCCGGCTAAGAATGAAGAAAGTACCTTGGGAAGAAATCAAAAGAATATTGTGAACAAACATTTCTTCAAGATGATATCAAGTAGGGAAGCTGAGGAGACCCACGATTTTTGATCCATGAAATTGAAGGGCCATTCATCCAAAAGAAAAACTTAGTGGGATGAAACTCAGATGAACCCATGTGAAAGATCCAAACCTGCCTCAAAAGTTCCAAATGACATATTGGTAATATAGCCAGAGGATTTTAAAATAATGAAGAAACTTGAAGATGAAAAGGCCAAGGATAGTGCTAAAGGAAAAGGACAAATTTTACATGATGAAGACAGAGTGCATGAGAGATTGCAAACCAAGAAAAACACTCGTGTCAAAGAAGTTCTGTGTGAGAGATGCAAGAAATCTGGTCACATTGCAAAAGGTTGTCTAACATTAATAACAGAACAAGAAGCAGTCCTTAAGAGGAGTAAGAATGTATCATTCATGATGGATGTTAAGCAGAACAATTATCCACACAAAGCAGAAGAGAATGTAAAAAGAGTCGTGCCACATCAACACATATTAGAACCTATGTTGAAATATTCAGGCATGAAGACTGGAGTGAACAAAGGAACATGGTTGAGAAAAACACCTCAACCATGAAGCTCATATTGATGAATCAAGGAGCAACCACCTTATTCCCATAATCATCTGTGTATTGTATTTGTGATAATAATGCACGGAATTGAAGGTGAAGCATGCTCTTAGGGGGAGAACCTGAGAAGAAGTGAATGTTGTCAACTCTTGATAGCTAAAGATGAAAACGTTTCCATCATTGGATGATTCTTCAATTTACATTCAAATAGTAAGATGATGAAGGATCACTCTTGATGAAGAGGATGAGGAGTGTTCCCCTTGGGGGGAGAAAAATTAATAAGCTTTCAAAATCACTATTTCAATCAATATCAACTCCAGCTGGACTCAAATGTAGTTAATCTGTGAATTTCATGAAGAACATGTCAATGGAGAAGGTATATCATTTCTCAATCTCTATCCCTTGTTAAATCAGATCAATGATCATTCTACAAAGGGGGAGTAACTGAATTGATCAGTGACATAAGAAGAATGGATGTACCCCAAGGTCACTTATCCTACCGATTACACTTGAATGTTTTTGATCCGTTTGCTGATGTGAGTGCAGGAGTTTCAGGTTGATTATTCAGTATCAAATTTATTTTTCTTCTACCTGAAATAAAAGCGGTAAACCCTTGAAGAAAAAATACATGAGTTCTCATCTCATGTGGGTATCATGATCTGTGAATAATGGTCAGCCTTGTTGACTTAATCAAATCCTCTTGTTTTCTACATCGAGCATTGCTCAAGTTTACATAGAGTGAAATGATTAATGAGACATTGCTTGAGTATGGATTGATACCCTCCCTACATTACGCTATGTATTTATTGTCAATAAGGGGGAGAGAAAATGAAATGAAAGTTTTAAAAGAAAAGTTGATCGAAGAGAAGATTCTCATTTTAAAATTGGAAAATTCATTTTAGAAGATGTATAAGTTATTGACAAAAAAATACAAAGGGGGAGGTTTTTGGAACCACTTTGTGTATAAGGTTGTATTTGTGGTCAATTTTTTTCAATGAATATCAAAATGAAGGAGATCAAGAAGTACTCCAATGAAATGGAGGATTGAAAGATCAAAATAAAGAAGATCATGAAGTACTCTGATGAAGTGGAGGAATGGTAATTCAGATGATTGTTGTACTGATCATAAGTTCAAAGAACATGTGTCAAAGGTGTCACATTGTTTACAAAAATGAAGAATGTGAGGTGTAATCCATCTGAGGATGATTAAATAACAATGGGGTTTTTGATGAAGACCATGAAATTCCTCATTATTGCCTGAGAACCATGGGGTTTGATTAAGACCATGCAATTACTCATGATTGCATGAGAACCATGCAAGAGACTTCTTGAAGAATTTAATCATATGCATTACATGAAGTAGATAATGACGGCTGAAGAAGAAGACAATGTGCAAGGGATTGGACTTCTGAGATGGTCATGAAAAGATTGAAATTATGAAATGTCCATGCACATCACATTGTATCAGAAGATGATGATTCTAAAGTTGTTCCTTCAAAGAAGACATATCACGATAGTGGAGTTTGTGATTACAGCAGAAGAGTTGATGAAGGATTCAGATCACTGAGAAGTGTTTTTCAGGTGATTGTTCTTGTTGACAAATCAAACAAACGACATACAAATTTGTTGACAAAAGGGATTTCATGATGGCATATCAAGTTCAAGAGTTGTGCCCTATGATCTATGTTTGTTTCAAGAACATCGACAGAGAAATGAATGATCTGGAGGCGGTACAAAGAGAGAAGATACAAGGTGGTGTCGTTTTCTAGTGTTTGCCAAATTTTATGGCCTCAGAATCAATAATTGAAGAAAAGTGATTTTGGAAAAGGTACTTACGCGCCGTACACTTGAAGGAGGGGAAACTTGCGTGCCACATGTTTTTGAGGATCAGAACATCAAAATATGGCAAAGGGATAAGGGTCGCACAAGTGTTGGTTAGCTCGCGCACGTGGACTTGCATGCTAGATGCCTAGGAAGATTAGAACTTGCGTGCCTATTTTTTTCCAAGAACAGAACTTCAAAATATGGAAAAGGAAAGAAGTTCACGCAAAAATTAGTTGTGTCGCGAAAGCGAGCTGTGCGACAGAGGCTAGGGGAGATGAGCTGCACACTGAGACTTGCACGCCAAGGAGACTTGTGCGCCACCGCGCAGGGGGGGTCCAGTTTGCCTATAAATAGAGGGCCACACCTCCTCATTTCTTTCGTAGTTCAACACTTAGAAAAATCAGAGCTCTCGTTGCGCTGGTGTGGAAGTCGTGCAAGTATTATGTGTGGTCACGCAGGTGGACTTGCGTGCCAATATTTGGAGTTGCGTGCCGGTTGTTGGTTGCACGCCCAAGGCGGTTTGGGTGAGAAAGGAAGTGAGTCGCGCAGGTTAAGAGTTGAGGAAGGCAGTGTCGCGCAGGTGGTTCGGTGAGACCTGCGCGCCAGTTTGGACCTACGCACAAAAGACTTGCGCGCCGTATTGAGACTTGCGTGCCGGGCTTGGAAAATCATGCCAGGTATTGCTGAAGCCGGGCGGTCTGTTTAGGAGCTGCATGAAATCCAAGAGATTACCCGATACATTCGCTGCAAAGTGAGATTGAAGAAGAAATCTAAATAATACATGCATGATCTGATGAATATATGGTGAACTGATTCTGATGATGACAAGTAAGATGAGCCTCATTTATTGAGAAATCACATAAGTGATTGTGATTCAGGAAAATGAAGACAAGGGGATCTAGTGCAATTAGTCATTGCATTAAAGAAGAAGGATTGAACTGAAAAGAGAATCAACTCTGAACCCCGATGCAAGCAAAGTCTCATGCTGAACTGGAGACAAAGAACTTCATGTTTATCTATTTAAGAGACCTTCATGTCTATAAACTGAGTTGGACTTCACCAACGGCAGTGAGCCATGGGGAGTCAATGGGAGTGACCCGAGGGACGCAGTGTGCTATCCCTGAACTTTTGTAAATGCAGTGAGCCAGGGACAGAGTGACTGTCCCCGATCCTTTGTAATCTACAGCTAGTGAAGCATAGTGGATTTTGGTACCACTGAAAACCTGTCGGCGTATGCTCCATGGATGTATCCCTTAGTGGTGAACCAAGTAAAAATAGCCATGTCATCTCTCTGCATGTGAATGTTTCATTACTGATCATATCCATCACACAGGTTTAACGAGTTTCTACCAACGTGGGAACAAGATCCACAACATTAAGAAGAAAAAGTTGTCACCCTGATTCACCCCTCCCCTCTCAGTGTGTCCCGGGGTCCTACAAAAATAAGATTATAAATTTACCCTAACACCTTCCAAAATTCTATTGGATGACTAAAAGTTGACCCATATCACTTAAGGGTCAGAATAGATTCATTTTATGAACTTTTGACCAAGAAAATAATGTAATTGTTATTAAAACCAGAGAAAGTGACAACATGTCACTCACTTAAATCTTACAAGTATAATAATTTTAATTTAGTTATAAACTTCATGAAACTTCGAACATCAATACTCTCCAGAAAGCTAATACAATTATCTACATAATGTGAATTTATTTAGAAATTTTAGGGACTAAAAAATTGTCATTAATGGTGACACAATAGTGATGTAGAAATTATTTATTTAATGAAAAATCAAAAATATAGTTTTTATTAAAAAAATAATACCTATCAAAAGGTCCAGAAACCGGACCAAAAATTATTTTTCGATTATATCTATAACCGAATCATCCAAGGGTAGGTATTTGGTCTATTTGGAGTCTTATAAAACCGATTAGTACATTTACATTATTTTATTTTAAATGATGTCAATGATGTCACCTTCGTAATTTAATAAATCTAACATTTTAAATGTTGTGATTTTAAGATGATAAATTTGGAAAAAAATATTATTATGAAAGTTATTATGTTTATATTCATCAAAGGAGTTTATTTTTAATTTTTATGAAAATAATAAGTATATTAAATGATTATAAAAAATGATGTAGTAATTGTTTTATTAAGAGAAATATCAAATAAATGGTTTTATAAATATTAAAATAAACATTATATGAACTAATTAATGTTCTCCACTAATTTTATAGATATAGTTGACATGTTAGGAATCTATTAAAGCTTTTATTTAGAACATATATTCTGTGTGTATTTTTTAAAATTAAAATCAATGAATAGAGTCAAAATTGACACTATTTGATATTTTATAAAAATAACATAATATAAAATTGTTTAAAAATCACAAAAATATTTAAAAATTATAAATTAAAATTTATATGGTTCAAAATGTCCTAAATAATCCAATTACAGAATATTCACAACACATAAGTAATTATTTATTACAATTTAAAATTTAGAATCGTATACCCACAAATAAAATTAAATAGATTAAATAAGGTTAAATAAGTTGAAAATGATTAAAATAAATTAACAACATGTATAAATTTTATTGGTTGATGATATTACAATACTATCTTTTCTACATTCATATTTGAGTCATTTTTTAAGTTTTTATGTGGGGTTTGAATTTATTATAAATTAATATTTTGGAGGTTTCCAAAGGTGCCCCTCTCCTCCCTTATAAAAGGGCACCTCCTCCCTCTTCTATTTACACAATTTTGGGCCTTCAATCTCTGCCAACCTCTGCCCATTTCCCTTATCAACTTCCCTAGAAACATTATAGAGGTTCTGGTCTGCTCAAAAGACCAACTCTAGTGCCTTAAGAGGAGGTTAAGAAGAGGCGCGTCAAAGAAGAGGTAATATACTTTACCGATTCTTTTCAATTTATTTCTTCTTCTACTTCTTCTTCATTATTATTTTCATAATAAATTAATAACATCAGTAACACTCATATACCTATATGTTATTATAAATATTAAACACCCCTATTTCATCTTCTATCCATCCTATAGAAAACAAAATCACCGTGCATGCGTACGTACGGAATACCGTCTCCACGCCGTGGTGTAATCTATTTTCCACCACCACCTGACTTGGATGGGTATAATGGTGTAAATAAAAAACTGTATATGATTATTGTAAAGTGATATTGATTCTGAAATATTATACATACACTTCAATACAATTCCACGAACATGGGTATGATATCATCGCTTGTGTGTACGTACGGACTATCGTCTCTACGAACGCAATGAGATTCATTTTCCTTGATTAAACATTTAAGTATGATTATAAATTGTGTATAATAAATAATCATGAATGATATTACATAATAATTATACCGTATTTATTTTCATATATGTTTCATTTACATAATTCCATTTAATTCAATAAGGAAATGAAAACAGCGTTCATGCGTACGTACGGCCTACCATCTCCATGAACGGTGTATTTCATTCCATTTATCGATCAATCATATTTAATGATGAATATATATTATATATAAATCATGTTTTACATTTTGGAATTATATAAATTAGGATATAAGTAATAATATCATGAACAACATGTCGAAAAACGTACGATAAATAAAACTATTCTACCCAAAACGCTTCTTTAACATGGAATTTACAAAATAAAGGGTAATATAAAGTCATAAGTGAACCATATATGATATCATAACAATGAATATGATTCTATAATAAGTCAATGACATTATTTAAATCATTATACAAGAGGTTCATATACATATGAATCATATCAGACATAAGGTAAGGGATAACTTTTCCAATCTCGTTTTTATCCGAGATTGTTTATTCGTAAGTATTTACGTGGGTTATATTTATCATCCATGTCCCTGTTTTGTAAGTATGAATTCATGTATGTTTAATGTCCTTTTTTTCCATTTTTTTCTTTTACTACATGTAATGTAATGAATCCTTCTTTTGTTTACCATACGATGAACTTTTTGACTTTTCCTGCAAAAGTAGAAGTAAAATGTTTTTTAACATATATGGCATGAACAGATATTTACGGTTTCATAAAGAATTATTTTCAAGAAGCATACTCTACAAGATTTCAATATTATTTTAAAAAAATCGTTTTACTTTAAAACTGAATGGAATTATGTAAAAAGAAAATGATTTTGAAAAAGAAAGGCTATTTTCCTCAATACTTCATTTGAAGTGTTTTGTAAAAACTATTTAACATCTAAGGTGAAAATATTTAGTATGATTTTGTTTCAAGTATAATGTCTATATTATTTACATGGTTTTATTCTTCTTATGATGAAATTATATCCATTTTTTATATGGATTACGTTATGATGGGATGATTTTTATGAAACACATTTTATTATTTGGGTTATGATGAATGATTTATGTTTATTTTCTGGCACAAGTAAGAATTATTTCATTATAAGATTTGTGGGACCTATATCTCCCTCCAATGCATTGGGTAAATATTTATATCTCATGAGATAGACATGACTGGAATGGTTAGTTAATCTGGTTCAGTGATACTGGACTGAAATGAGGAGTGAACTCGGTTCAGTAAGGGACTTTGTCCACTAAGATGGTCTTGGCGGCAATGCTTTGGCTACTATAGAAATCATATCATGTGCATAATGGTTTTCCACAATTAAATGTTTTATTCCGATTCTATTTTATCATGATTAATGTTTCTTTATGATCTATGCCTTACATACTGCCATGTTTTATGTCATTGCTCAATATTTTGATGTTTAAAGATTATGTTCATGTTTTTAAGTTCAAATGTATATGGTTTTTTTATTTTCTCCATTCATACCCTTACTGATCATTTGAGATCAGCCTTTATATGTTTTCCTTTACCTAGGATATAAAGAAATGTTTTAGCTGCGAAAAAAAGGGGATGATCTTTATGGGAGATGTTAAATATCTTTTACCATGATTAGAAGATTATGTTCTGAGATTCCAAAGACACTAAACTATTATGGTCCTTGCGTGTTGGTTTTTGTTATGTATTAAGTATTCTGTAAAAGTAATGTAATTTCCATGTACGTCAAGTTACTGGTCTCTACATTTGGTATCAGAGGAAAGGTTTAGTTAACCTTTGTAAACTAGGATGCGAAAGCTTTAGTGAGATCCCTAGAGATATTTCTAATGTATGTCTAGGGATGTCCCTAAGGATTAGTATAACTATATGTTACAGTCATATAATTATGTTGATTATCATGAATAACCAAGCATGAACCTAAGGTGTCATGGATTAGAGAATGCATGATAAGTTAGACATTTTATGATTATGTGGTTCCTCGTTATTTTAACTATTTCTAACACCATGGTTTTTGGTTTTAGTCAATGGAGGGAACCAGAAGTAATTGGGTCAACATGAATCCAATGGAAAAATTTGTGACTATAGGAAACGAAATTGCATAATTCTTAGAAAGAAAGATATTGTGATTATGCTGAATCAGTCATCACGATATACGATTAACAAGGTGAGCTTTAGTGGTATTCCTAATTCATAAAATAAGAGGAAGATGGACTTTTATAAATGTTCGTATGGTGAGGAGCATAGAGAAAAGTCAATTGATATTTATAAATAATGGAAGAAGAACTTTGATGAATACATCAAATGGAGGGGAGATGTTATCTGTGTGGGGAGAAGGGTCATAGAGTGACAGGCTGTTATGGAGTTCAATGTCTTATCTGTGGAGAACATGGGAATTACCCAACTCAATTAACTGACCTTAGAGGTTACTTCTCAATAAAGGAAGGACTTATACCATGAAAATCATAGAAGATGATGGATTGAAGTGTTTATGTATTGGTATTCAAGAATAATGTTTTTGAGTTACTTTTATGGTATATTGGAATATATATGTATTGGTCCATTACGGTTTTCCATAAGAATATGATACTGGTAACCATGAAATGTGATTGAAATATTTTTTGAAAGATGATGATATGTTCATAATGAAGGGATAAAGAGAAAATGAAATAAGATCATGACTGCTATAAGGACAAAGTTATATCATGGTTTGAGTATATAGAAATTTTGTGATTTTGGTATGTGGAAAGAGTTAACTTTTGACAGCATTCATGTTTTCTCTATGGTTCAATGTGTATTCATTTTTCAGGAGAATACATGATTAAAGTATTCACATGTTTGGAATATGACCAACAACAAGATATATCTTATGATATATGGGGGTAAAATGAAGGAATTCACATGCTTGGTAGATGAAATTTCTAGTAATCGGACATAAGTATTTTTGATAATCCTAAAGGTTGGAATAGACATTATATATTATTGCTTAAGGATATAAATTTTTGTTTTTATTTCTGAAATGTTATGATAGTATAGTTTTCAAAAAATGACAACCTGAAGGACCAGCAACAACCCATCGTGTCAGACAATGTATCGGGAATCGAACCCACAACCGATGTGTGACATGCCTTTGTCGCCTACCACTAGCCTAAAGAAAGTCCCTGGTTAGTAGAAATTAGTTTTATTTTATTAAGAAGTATGATAGTTGAAGTATAAGTCCATTTTTGGAATCATATAAGATTAACCTCACCATATATGGACGTATTTATATTTAAAAACTTTTGCTAAACTTTTGTTTGAGACAGATGGAATGACCCATCATTCTATCACATGATCTGCTAACAGTTCAAGAATCAAAAAATTCAACTTCATTTCTTTATGAGATGAATTGGAAATTGTTCAAGGCACGAACAATGATGAGATTGTACCAAAATAAATTACGTATTTCTTCTAATTGAAATTCTTCAACTTTAGGGAACTGGTCTTGAAAACAAAAAAAATGTCATCCTACTGTATTCATATACGATTAATCAGATGGTACCTTAGATCATAAAAAATTTATGGCTTTGTGATTTTTGACTTTTTCATAGCCATGTTCTCTACCACTCTCCATCAGAATTTAATGGTTATATTTCTCTTTCTTATCCATATTTTCACCTATGTTCTCTTATGTGGAAACCCATGGATTAGTTAATTCGGGTAAAAATTACGTTCCATACATTAGTTTTTAAAGATAAGTTTTGGTATTCCGTTTTATGATGTGGGTTTCTATGAAAGAAACTCTCATGTAATAAACCATTTATATCCTTGATGAATTTCGAGGGCGAAATTCATTTTAAGGGGGGTAGAATGTAACACCCCGAGATTTGATGAAAAATACTCTTTTAATTTCATTAATGTATTGTGTTGTACGCTACAAAAAAATTAGCTTGTTCTATACACCACACCGTATTAGCTTATATTATACGCAAGCACTATTATGGGATTGTGTTTCACGCAAGAGCAACCTTATTCAATAGTGTGTGTTGTACACAATACTGAGTTTCACCAAACAACGATATGTTGTTATAATATTGTTGTGGACTAGCTGTTATGAATAGTATTGACTAAATTTTTAATTTCATAACATTATTATTCATCTTACACATTTTCTAAAATATGGTACGTGATCAAAATAAATCATTCGGGTAAAATAAGTAATTTTCAAAAAAATGCAGTTTTGTCGCATTTTGATGGTGCACCCACATTAAATATAGTTTTTGATAGTTTTATAAGTTCAATTAGGCAAAATAAAATTCTTCTTTGGAATCAGGATATAAAAATTTACTTTGGATAAATTTTTCATATTATTATGACAACTTTCATATTTTAATGAATAGTAATAACACACTATATTTTAATTAAAAACAAGTTTTTTCATCGCAATAATTTATATAGTTGAATTATAGTATTGAATTGTTTTAAAATATAAATATAATATATTTTTACCATTTAATATAATTAATTTCATTACAATTAATTTCACATTGAATTCATAGGTAAAAACATTTCAATATTTGACAATGTTTTATCTTTTAAAACTCATTTTCTTAACAACATGATTAATTTTAAATTAATTACTGCAACTTCTATTTTTGGAATTTTGAAAAATAGATTCCATGTTTAAATTAAATGGGTCCAAATGATGTTAATAGTTTACTTTTATTTTTTCGATATTATGAATAGTAACTACGGTAATTTTTTATTTACTGCAGTTAAAGGTAAATCGGGTAATTAAGGGTAAAAATAAGATTATAAAATTACCCTAACACCTGAAAAAATTCTATTGGATGACTAAATGTATACCCATATCATTTAAGGGTCTGAATAGATTCATTTTATGAACTTTTGACCATGAAAATAATTTAATTATTATTAAAACCAAAGAAAGTGACAACATGTCACTCTCTTAAATTTTATAAGTATAATAATTTTAATTTAGTGATAAACTTCATGAAACTTAGAAGATGAATATTCCATAGAAAGATAATACAATTATCTACATCATGTTAATTTATTTATAATTTTTAGGGATTAAATAATTATCATTAATGGTGGCACAATAGTGATGTAGAAATTATTTATTTAATGAAAAATTAGAAAAATTATTTTTATTAAAATCATAATACCTATCCAAATGTCCCAAAACATGACTAAAAATTATTTTTCTAGTATATATATACCCTAATAATACAAGGGTCTATATTTGGAGCATTTAGAGACTTATAAAAAGGATTAGGACATTTACATTATTTTATTTTAAATGATTTCAAAGAGGACACCATCATAATTTAATAAATATAACTATTTAAATGTTGTGATTTTAAGCTTATAAATTCGATTAGAAATATTATTATTAATGTTATTATTTATATATTAATCATAGGATTTTTTTTAAATTTTTATGAAAATAATAAGTATATTAAATGATTATACAAAAATGATCTAGTAATTGTTTTATTAAGGGAAATATCAAATAAATGGTTTTATAAATATTAAAATAAACATTATATGAACTAATTAATGTTATCCACTAATTTTATTGTTAAATGAGACATGTTATGAATATATTAATTCTTTTATTTAGAACATATCTTCTCTGTGGATTTTATTTAAATTAAAATGAATGAATAGTGTCAAAATTGACACTTCTTATTTTATAAAAATAACCTAATATAAAATTGTTTAAAAATCACATAAATATTTAACAATTATAAATTAAACTTTATATGGTCTAAAATATCATAAATAATCCAATTATAGAATATTAAAAACAAATAAGTAATTGTTTATAATAATTTAAAATATAGAATCTTATAACCACAAATAGAATTAAATAGATAAAATATGGATAAATCAAGTTGATAATGATTAAAATAAATTACCAAAATTTATAAATTTTATTTGTTGATAATATTACAACCCTATCTCATATAATTTCGTATTTTAGTCATTTTTTAAGTTTTTATGTGGGGTTTTAATTTATTATAAATTAATATTTTTGAGGTTTCCAAAGGTGCCCCTCTCCTCCCTTATAAAAGGGAACCTCCTCCCTCTTCTCTTTACATAGTTTTGATCATTCAATCTCGGCCAAACCCTACCCATTTACCTAATAAACTTCCCTAGAAACATTATATAGGTTCTAGTATCCTCAAATTACCAACTCTAATGCATTAAGAGGAGGTTAAGAAGAGGCGCTTCAAAGAATAGGTAATATCCTTTAATGATTCTTTCCAAAAAAAAATTTCTACTTATTCTTATTTATTTGTTTAATCTTGAAAAAAATGACATCAGTCTCAATAATATAATGATATTTTATTTTAAATATGAAACAAACCTATTTCATCTTCTATCCATCCTACAGAAAACGAAAACACCGCGCGTGTGTACGTACGGAATACCGTCTCCACGTCGTGGTGTAATCTGTTTTCCACCACCACCTTACATGGATGGGTATACTGGTGTAAATAAATAACTTTATATTATTATTGTAAATTGATATTGATTCTGAAATATTATACATACACTTCAATAGAATTCCACGATCATGGGAATGATATCATCGCCCGTGCGTACGTACCGACTACTGTCTCCACGAACGTGATGAGATTCATTTTCCATGATTAACCATTTAATGATGATTATAAAGTATATATAATAATTAATAATGAAATATATTACATAATAATGATACTGTATTTATGTACATATATGTTTCATTCACTTAATTCCATTTAATTCAATAAGGAAACGAAAGCAGCGTTCATGCGTACGTACGACCTACCTACCATCTCCATGAACGATGTATTTCATTCCATTTATCAATCTATCATATTTATATGAGGAATATATATAATATATAAATCATGTTTTTAATTTAGGAATTATGTAAATCAGGATATAAGTACTAATATCAAGAACAACATGTCGAAACACGTACAAAAAATGAAACGATTTTACCCAAAACGCTACTTTAACATCGAATTTACAAAAGAAAGGGTAATATAATGTCATAAGTGAACCATATATGATATCATAACAATGAATATGATTCGGTAATAAGTCAATGAAATTATTTAAATCATTATACAGGAGGTTTAGATACATATGAAGCATATCAAACATAAGGTAATGGATAAATTTTCCAATCTCGTTTTTATCCGAGATTGTTTATTCGTAAGTATTTACAGGGGTTATATTTATCATCCATGTCCATATTTTCTAAAAATAGATTCATGTATGTTTAATGTCCTTTTTACCCATTTTTTACTTTTATTACATTTTATGTAAGGAATCTTTCTTTTATTTACCATACGAGGTACTCTTTGACTTTTCTGGAAAAAGTACAAGTAGAATGTTTTTTTAACTTATACAGCATGAACGGATTTTTACAGTTTCATAAATCCTTATTTTCATGAAGCTTACTCTACAAGATTTCATTATTATTTCCGAAAAAATACTTTTCTTTTAAAAATGAAAGGAATTTTTTGAAAAGAAAATGATTTTGAAAAAGAAAGGTTGTTTTCCTCAAGACTTAATTTCAAGTGTTTTGTCAAAACTATTTTCCATCTGAGATGAAAATATTTAGTATGATTTTGTTTCAAGTATAATGATTCTATTATTTACAAGGTTTGATTCTTATTATGATGAAATTATATCAATTTGTCTTATATGGATTTCATTATGATGGGATGATGTTTATGAAACCCATTTTATTCTTTGGGTTATGATGAATGATTTATGTTTATTTTGTGGCAGAAGTAAGAATGGTTTGATTATGAGATGGGTGGGACCTATATCTCCCTCCAATTCATTGGGTAAATATTTATATCTCATGAGATAGACATGGCTGAAATGGTAAGTTAATCCGGTTCAGTGATACCAGACTGGAATGAGGAGTGAACTCGGTTCAGTAAGTGACTTTGTCCACTAAGATGGTCTTGGAAGCAATGACTTGGCTACTATGGAAATCATATCATGTGAATAATGGTTTTCCACAATTAAATGATTTATTACCATTCTATTTTTCCATGATTAATGTTTCTTTATGATCTATGCCTTACATACTGCCATGTTTTATGTCATTGCTCAAGATTTTGATGTTTAAACATTATTTTAATGTTTTTAAGTTCAAATGTATATGGTTTGTTTTATTTTCTCCATTCATACCCTTACTGAGAATTTGAGATCACCCTTTATATGTTTTCTTTTCCCAATGATATAAACAAATGTTTTAGGTAAGAAAAAAAGGGATGATATTTATGGGATATGTTGAAGATATTTCATCATGATTTGAAGATTATGTTTGGAGTTTCCAAAGACACTAAACTATTACTGTACTTTACTGTTGGTTTTTGTTATGTATTAAGTATTCCGCAAAAGTAATGTAATTTACATGTACATCAAGTTACGAGACTCTACATTGAACCTCCCCCATACTGAAATCCTTTTGTGTGAATGATTATATACCTCTTTATCTCTCATTAATGGATCGTATTTACACCAATTACCATGCTGATATTTCGTAAGTTATTTTTCTCTCCTCATTTAAATCCAAGAAATTCTATTGTATTATGCATCTAAAATCAATTAAATATGTAGAGAAATGTATATATATGACCCCCTCACTTTCCATTTCATGTACATATGATGAGACATCCCTTTCTCTCTCATTAACCAGTTTTATGAATTATTACGCCACACTATTGTGCTACCGAAATTATACTGCGATTTTCCAAGCCAAAGCCATTGTGTAGAGAATACCAAGACCATTTCTCTATCAAGGGTATTAATATTTATTCACATTTACTTATTTATTTTGGAGTTTCATTTATTTATTCAAGATACCTTTATAATTTAAAATATGATGATTTTAAATGAATCCATGTTATATGTTCCATGTAGAACACTTATGGATTAAATGAAATGATTATGTAGGTCATGTCCTGATAGCACTCCAGTCCATTGGGAAAAGATTATTATCATGTTACATCAAGTGGAATGAGGGATTACTCATGATAATTCATGTTCAATAAGGGTTTACTCATGCTAATTCAAGTTCAATGAGGGTTTACTCATGCTAATTCATGTGCAATGAGGGTTTACTCATGCTCCATTTTAAATGAGCCTTGGCACATGATAATATCATTTTAACTATTATTTCCATATTTCCATGTTATGATAATCATGCTATATCATGCCTCTATGTTCATGTTTTTCATATGCTTCACTGATATGCCTATTTCCTAAAATGTACTATATTTTCATGTTATGTCATGTTTAATCTCTTACTAGTCTTTATACCTCTCCCTTTTCACATGTATGTCCTCAGGTTATCCCACACAATGCAAATTACGAATGATTGTGTGTGGTTATGTAAAAGGTTTTTTCAATAACGATGTTTATTTCATATTTTATGTTGTTATGTAACGTTCATAAGCTCCAAATATATTAGACCTCTCGATCTTATATGTTGTATCAAATGAAGAGTTTATGTAATAAATATTGTTTATGTGTGAAATAAAAATAAGGGATGTTATAGTTCGTACAAGAGGATAGGTTTAGTTATTTTGGGATTAGGATTAGGAAACCATAGTGAATTCCTTAGGGATAATAATATATATATAAAAACATCACTAAATTTTGGTGAGTATTTAGTAAGTGGTTTATCAAAAAAATAAATCAATGTATGGATACGTGCAGTTAGAGGAGGATATAGCATAGATGTATTGAGCCGTAAAACAAGAAAAGACTACTTTGAGCTAGACTCGAATGGGAACTGTTGCATGATAACGGGCCTTGATACACTATTGGTTTCCAATTCCATGAAGATATGATTTGGTGAATTCATAAGAATATTTTGAACCATTATTAAGGAAATAAAAAACGAACCTTAGAATAAATGTTGTGATGTAGATCATGGATAACATAGATTGAAGACTATAAATTCAAAGGTTATGTAAAGAAATTTAATTCATAAGTCCTAGATTTTTGCCTTTGTATTACCATTTATGTGTTACCCATTAAATTCTTTTTATTCCAACCAATGATCGATAAACCTTGGACTCAACCTAACAAATGATTCGATGATCTATGTGACGAATGTTCTAATGAGATGCCCAATCCAATAAGACCATGAATCACAAATGTTGTCCTGAAACACTCTCAGTTAACTCATGTTTTGAATAGAAACATGGGTCATTAGGATTGTTCTACCAACCACCCCCCCTCCAAGAACTAACAAGTCACAATTGTGGGATTCACGAGACAAAGGAATCATACTTTTAATGGATCATCAGATACCTAATTCTTCGAATACTGGAATAACTCCATTGAGAAGATTTTATCTATCCTTAAATGTTCCAAACAAGTGAAAGTTCGAATGGATTCTTATAGTATGGAGGGTGAAGTTGATCAATGGTGTACATAGATCATAAAAATACAATGCCTGGGGTGGAGATCAAGGTGTTGGAATGTGAGGATTTCCAGAAAATGTTTTTTGATAAATATTTCTCTCGAACACTCCAACTTAAGATGGAAAGGTTATTCCTTGACCTCACGAAAAAATATGACTTATCCCTCAAAGAGTATAACATAAACATCATAATACTTTCACAATATGCCTCCAACTTTGTTGTTACCCCTGAAATCAAGGTTGGCCGCTTCTTTAGTTGTCTAAAACCTAGCCTACGGGAATCCCTAGTGATCTGTCACTTCGAGAGCTATGAGGAAATTGTTAGATGTTCCCTCAAAGATGAAATGGAGATTAGAAAATATTAGGGGTATCAGGGGAAAAAGTGTATGTTGGACTTCAATTATGGCGGTCTTATGGATAAATCCAATGGCGCTAAGAAAATCCAGCACCCCACATGCTAATGGTGCAGAAAAAATCACCCATGAAGTTTCTTGAAGGGGACAAGGAAATATATTAGGTGTGGAAGAGAAGGTCCCCTAGATATTAACTGCCGAAAAGAAAAACCTGCGACTGTTACCAAGGATAGGAACACTCCCTTCAACCCACAAAGAATTTTTCATTACATGAACTATAATGAACTATGATACATTGAAGACCATTTCCCTAAGACATGGGTTTTTGGAGGCAACCAACAACCTCCAAGGAAGAAAGGGAATTTTTTTCCATCCCTACCACCAAATTGAACCCTAAAAAAGAAGTGGTGATATGTACACTAGTTATTCATTCATGAATAGAGAACATGCTTTTTGATTCTGTTTCTAAGAATTATTTTAAAACTAAAAGAATTAAAATAGAAATCCCAACACCACCAAAAACAATGGATGTAAATATGTTGGTGAGAATGGAAAATGGGGTAATCATTCCATCCCATGTATATGACACCTCCAATGTCATAATTTGTGTATTGGACCTCACAACGAACCTCGCCAAACCCCCTTTGGTGGAATTGGTGCAATTATTTGCATGGATTGGCTTTCTATATAAAGATCAAACATAAATTTCCATGAGAGGGATATTACACTATATATTGTGAATCGATCCTTTCTTATGTACATGTAAAAGTATGGGGATGAATATTATTGAGAACCATCATCTCAAATGAGGATATTACTGCAATATGAGCACACATATCTAGATCATATGATTGAGTCTAAGGAAGCGACCATCTTTGATTACATGACTATAATGAGGGAATGCACTGAACTGTTTCTTATGGAATTTCATTGTATTCCTCATAGTAGAGATATTGAATTATAAATTTATCTTATACCTTGGTCAGTTCCAATATCCAACACTACATATAAAATGGTAGTTGTGGAGCATGAAGAGTTAAAAAAAACTATACGAGAATCTAGAAAAAGTGTTTACATGTACATGTGCTTCACCATGGGGTGAACCAGTCCTCTTCTTCAACAATATGTAGACTTCAAGGTGTCTTTTCATTGATTATCATGATATCAACAAAATCCCAATAAAGAACAAGTACCCTCAATCAAAAATTAACGAATTTTTCGATCAGATATGTGGAGAACAATGCTTCTGTAAGGTGGATTTGTAGTTGGGTTATTACCAAGTAAGGGTGAAATAAAGAGGATATCGACAAAAGTGATTTTTGTACAAGGTACAGGGATTATGAATTTATTATAATGCCTTTCGAACTCACTGGTGCACCAAGAATCATCTTGGACTTGCTCAATATCATCTTTAGATATTACCTCGACTAATTTGTGGTAGTTTTTATAGATGATATTATAATATACTCCAAAACCAAGGAGGAGTAGGAGGAGAATATATGAACTATACTAGAGACCTTAAAAATGGGAATATCTATTAAAAGTACAACTAGTGGTATTTCTAGTTGATGGAGGACTCATTATTCGGTCATATCATCCCATGTAATGGGATATCTGTGGATCCATCCAAGACAGCTGCAATTGAGGGATGGGCAAGGCCATCATTGGTGAGAGATATCCGTAGCTTCTTGGGGGTAGAAAGATATTATCACCAATTTGGGAGAAATTTATAATGATTTTCAAAACCTCGTACAAAGCTAACTTAGAAGGGATTCAGGATTTCTTGGAGTGATGAATGCATAGAGAGAATCAAGGTGTTGAAAAGGAGGGTTATCACTGCACCTGTGCTCACACTACCCACAAGTGGAGATCTTTTAGTGGTATTTAGTGATTCTATAAAGAAGGGAATGCTCTATGTGTTGATGTGAAATGAAAATGTCTTTGCCTATGATTTAAGTCATGTGAATGTTCATGAGATAAACTATCCCACACATGATATGCAGTTGGTTGTCGTAATCTTTATTTTAAAAAATTTGCGACATTAACACTCTGTGGATATGTGCGAAATATATACGGACCACAAATTACTCAAATATATATTCAAACAGAATGAGTTGAACATGTTCCAATGAAGATGGTTAGAGCTGATAAAAAATATGACTGCCCAATCCATTACCATCCACGGAAAGCAAACAAGGTGGAATATTATCTATGTATAAAGGACCCTGCAATTTTATCATTGATGATAATTGAAAAGGACCCAATCTTCTTAGATTTGATGAATATTGACATAGGAAAAATAAAGTAGGGAACATCATCAATCCTTTCAAAAATGTTTGCTCAAACATCTATTTTCTAATTGTTAAAGGATTATTAAAAGGATCATGTGGGAATTGAAAATAAATTATAAACAATCAGGGATGGTAAATCCATGGAGTTCAATCTCAATGAAGAAGGAATTGTGGGATTTGTGACAAGACATTGTGTTCCATCAAATCTGGAGTTAAAGAATGATATTTTGGATGATGCACATTGTTCAAATTTCTCCAATCACCCAGGAAACAAAATTATTTATCCAGATCTATGAGACGATTATTGGTGGAAAAAATGAAGAAGGAGATCCCTGAATATACATCAAAGATCCTAGTTTGTTTGAATGTGAAGGATGTGAGGTAGAAGTCTAAAGGGATGATGAAATCATTACCCATTCTAACATGGAAATGGGAGAACATCACCATGGACTTTGTCACTAGACTTTCGAAGACATCAAAAGGAAGAAATGTTATCTGGGTTTTTGTGGATCTTTATACAAAGACAACACACTTCATTGCAGTCCAAGAGGATTTCTCATTAGATCAATTGTTATGGATATATGTAAGAGATGTGGTAAGGCTTCACAGAGTACCACTATTCATTGTAACTGATCGAGTTAATAGATTAACCTCAAGGTTCTAGAAGGGTCTTTATGAAGCTATTAATATTGATCTATACATCAGTACAACTTATCATCACCAAACTGATGGTCAATTTTAGTGGACTATCCGAAAATTTGAGGACATGATGAGAGCCTAATAAATGGTATTCAAAAGGGGATAGAGTGAACATATTTCTCTTGTGAAGTTCTCTTACAACAAAAGTTTCCACTCAAGCATCCATATAGATCCTTATGAAGCCCTTTATAGGAAGAGGTGGAGAACATTGGCATATTTGGATGATGTTGGGAAGAGAAAAATCAAAGGTCTAGAAAATTTTTAACAAATATCAGAGAAGGTTAAGACCATAAAATAGCTCATTAAAGCTTGTTAGAGTCAACAAAAGAGCTATTTTGATAATCATCGACGAAACCTAGAGTTTGATGTCAGAGACATCATATTTTTCTGCATTTCACCATGGAATAAATTTATGTTATATTGGATGAAGGGAATTCATAGTCCATGTTATATCAGCCATTTTTATATCCTTGATCGACTTGGAGTCCCGGCTTATAGACTATCACTGCCATTGAACTTATCTCGAGTACATGATTTATTTTATGTATCACTCTTGAGGAAGTAGATACCTTACCCATCACATGTACTCATTCCAGAGGAGGTACCATTGGAGAATGACCTCTCTTAAGAAGGTAAGTCTCTGATGATCTTAGATCATATGAAAAATGTTCTAAAAAATAAGACAATTCCCCTCATGAATGTTATGTAGAGAAACATAAAGTTTGAAAAAGCAATGTGGGAATCAGAGGAAGTGATGAAGCAAAGTTAACCTCGTCTATTTTATTGAGGGAAAATGAAATTTTGAGGGAGAAATTTCATAAGGGGGAATATTGTAATCATCAAATCATTTATTAATGAAAATTTTTCCTGATCAAATTAAATGTATTATTATATAAATTGGTTATATAACACATGTACTTATTTTATTTTATGTTTTTGGATTTCAAAATACCATTATAAATTGTTACCATTGCTAATATAGTCATTGAAAAGTGATCATATTATTAGTATATATATACATAGGTCTTTAACAAATCATATTTACTTTGACAAAGGAAGTGATAAACGCATCCAGTAGAATTTCTCCAGATGAAGCCCATTGTTCAGAGCGTGGAATAGAGGTGGAGTCATTGGGAGTCGATCTTTACCAAGCCTATTCCAAGCTTCAACACATCAAACACACACGAAACCGCCTACGAGACTAGTGTAGGTTGATATATATTACCACTCGATCGATGTTATCTTATTTTCCCCAAGAGTCACTATCCATTGAACAATTTACCCATAGGTCTTATGCAGGTGTTATAAGGGGTTATGTTGCAAGACCTTATCACTTTGATTATGTTAATTATTGTTTATTTATAATCAATAATATAAATACATTTCATTATTGTTTCTTTTAAAATGGTTTATAAAGGAAAAATTGTATTTTTCGTTTATATTCTTTTAAGAAATAAATTTTTGATGAATTAATGGAATTTTAAATTAAATAATATTTTAAAAAAATATTATTACTAAGTTACATTTTATTAAATATAATTCATCATATTATTTATAGGAATACAATTGTAATTTTTATTAAAGTTTGACAACAATTTTATTCAAAACCCATGAATTTTAGATAATTTTCATTTGTTATTTAATATGTAAAAAATCACATGTTTAGAAAACTATTTAGATAAAATGAATGTTATTTTTGGAATTAGGATGTTGAAATTATCCAATGTAGAATTTCCATAATTTTTCAAGAAAGTCGAATGTTTGGTTAAAAGTTAAAAACAATTTAAATATATAATCTGTTTTATGGCATCATAGTGACTGAATAGTGATGTAATAAAATATTATAAGAGGGATTTCTAGAAAATATATTTTTTATAATTAAAATAATTAAATTTTTGTTTTGTTTTATTTATTTTAAAAATCATTAGTGGACCCTTAAAGACTTATAAAACATTTTAACTTATTAAATGGGTTTCCTTGAGGTTGTGACTCACCTACACAAAAGAAATCCATATATTTTATGAAGTTAAGTCATTAAACTTATAAAATAATTTTATCCACTCCCCATTGTAAAAAATCATGGGAAAACCCATGGTTTGGTTTGTGGGTTTTATTAGTTTATTTTTTGGTGTTAAAAACACAAATAATAAAGAATTCCATCACTTTTCCTATATAAAACCACAAAATCCTTCAATTCCTCTTCAGTAAAATAATTTGGGGATTTTACAACCACTGAAATCCTCTCTCTATATTCCTTAAATGGTTCCCCAGGGTCCCATGAAGCTTATCTTTATCCACTCCCAATCCATGG
Organism: Viscum album; assembly: GCA_963277665.1. Taxonomy (NCBI): domain Eukaryota; kingdom Viridiplantae; phylum Streptophyta; class Magnoliopsida; order Santalales; family Viscaceae; genus Viscum; species Viscum album. The sequence continues at coordinate 1,840,804,258 of OY728161.1, forward strand.
GACCACAGTTCCATGTAAGGGACTTCTTCCTTTTCATTTTTATCCAAATTTAGTTATATTGTGATAACCTTTTATTTCTAATTTTAATTTGTGGGTATGATTTCTCACATACCCTTACATACCTAATTATTTTTTAATAAATATATACACATTTCTCGAAGCTTAATAACTCCCATGTACCCTAGTTACCATGCCGAAATTCTGTAAGAGATTTCTTCATTTCTCATTTTTGTCCAAAATTCTCTTCTATTGTTATGAACTTTTTTCTATTAAAAATGTTGGGGTTTGATTTATCACCCCCCCATACATACCAAATTATTTTTTAATGATTATATACTACTTTCACTCTCATTAATGCCTCCCATGTACACCAGTTACCATGACGAAATTCCGTAAGTATTACTCTCTCCTCATTTACATCCAAGAAATTATTTTTTATTATGCATATAAAATCTATTACATATATTGGTAAATGTATCTATACAACCCCTCTTAAATTAAATTTCATGTTCATATAATGAGACACCACTTTCTCTCTCATCGGCCATTTTTATGAATTCTTACATCATGTCGTTATGCTGCCGAAATTACACCGCAATTTTCCAAGAAAAATTCATTGTGTAGTAAAGACCATGGTCATTTCCCTATAAAGGGTATTAAAATTTATGCAAATTTACATATTGATTATAGAGTTTAATATATTAATTACACATTCATTTATCGTGTAATAAATTAGGATAATTAATAAATACATGTTATGTGATCCATGTGGCACACTTATGAATGAAATGAAATCATTATGAAAGGTGCACCCTGATAGCACTATAATGCATTGGGTAAAGATTAATATAATGACACATTAAGGAAAATGTTGTTTTACTCAATATAATTCTAGTGAAATGATTTTTTACTCATGATTAAAGTACAATGTTCCTTGGATCATGCTAATATCATGTGAAATGTTATTTCCACATTTCCATGTTATGATAATCTTTCTATATCATGCCTTTATGATTGTGTTTCTCTAATTATCCATTGATAGTACTATTCCCTAACATGTAATGTATTCCTCATTTTTATTCATTTTTACACCCTTAATGGGCTTTATAGCTCACCCTTTTCACATGTATGTCCTCAGGTTATCCCATGCAATGCTAAGTACATAGGAATGTGTATGGTCATGTATATAAGGTTTTCAATAAAGATGTGTATTTCATGTTTTATGTTGTTTTGTAATGTTCCTAAGCCACAATGACATTAGAACTCTTAGTCTTCTATGTTGTGTCATGTGAAGAGTTTATGGAATAGATTATGTTTAACTGTGAAATAAAGGGCATGGTTGTTAGAATAACATTTAAATATGCCTCCATGAAAGGAGATGGAGACAAAGCCCCTTTCCATTAGTCTAACTAATCATGTAAAACCATTAAATTAATGCATAATAAAATTATATTGATATAATTTTCTCGATAATCCTTTTAAAGTTTTTTATTTATTTTATATCACTTATTACCATGTTATAACGATTACATAACTATTATTGTTTATACTAGACATTTTTTCATTAATGAGTACATGAGTTTAAAAGTAACATGGTTTAATGTCACTAGCCCATTTTCTCATAAATCATTTATCTAAAAACAATATTCATGACATAATCATCAAATTTATACATTAATAATACTTTTTAATTGAAACAATTAATTATGGTTATGAAAAAAAATGTCATAATCATGGAGAGGGTAGACCATACATACACATGAGTAAAGTTTTCAATTTTTCATTGATCGTTATGGAAATAAGGTAATTATTATTTTATATTTCCCAAATGATAGTAATACTAATAACATAATAATAATAATTAAAATATACTTGCATATATCATTGATGTTATTTGATGAATAAAAATTATTCACTTCATTTCATGGAGGTGATCGTTCACACGTACGGACGAAAGAATTTATCGTTTTTATGTGAAAGGAAGGTAAAAACACAATTGAAATTATATTATTTTGAAATGATAAATATTTAATGAATATCATATATAAACATTGATTCTATAATTATAAATATTATTGATGGATGGTAATAAGAAAATAATCTATATCGATTCGCGAGGCAGCAGTCCTCCAGTCACATGAGCAAAATGTTCATTTCACATTTGCTGAAATTCGAGATGGATTTCGGTGATTATTTTCTTATAAAATCATCTAACTATAATTATGGTACTTTTTTTATAATTTAACCTTATAAGAAGAAGATATAATGTATGTGGAAGATGAAATAAAATAAAAACACTTAAAAACAACACCTTTTCTTCGGTTGATAACATTTGAAGATCGCCTTAAAACCTCTAAGAAGGGTGTTCTTTCAAAAAGATGTCCTCAGTAAAGTTGGTAAATATTATATTAAAGGGTTTTTGTAGATATTTTATGAACCAAATGGTTGTTTAATTGTTATTATTAGAGATAAGGGGGCACCTTTTTATATGAGATGGGAGGGGTACCCATGGAAACTCTAACAATATTAAACTAATATAAATTTATATTTTAATATAAATGAATCCAACATCAAACATGTCAAACATAATATGATTATGTTTCTAAATACTATCATATAATAAATTTACTATATATATATATAGATTTTATTTTAAACATTGTCTTTTCAGTTTACTCTTAATTATTCTTAATTAATTTTAATTGTGGTAATGCCATTTTAAATATTATGAGCATATAAATATATTTTATATGGGGTCAATTTACCATAAATAGATGATTTTTTTGAATATTATACTTTATAATAGTCACTTTATAATTTTTAAATATAATTAATATTTTTAAATAAATTATTGAAATATTATTTTTATAAAATAATAATTATTTCATTTTTAACAATATTAATTTCGTTGACTTTATATAAAATCTAAATAGAGATATATCTTCAAAAAAACATATAATAGACTTTTAAACTTTCATATTCACGTATAAAATTTCTTTTTGGCATAAAATTTGTTATATAATATTTATATTAATACGTCTAATATCAATTTTTTGAATCCTTAAATAATCATCTAATCCATGCATCATCATTCTATAAAAAATAAATTCAATTATTTAATTCCTAAAAATTATAAATAAATTCACATTATGTAGTTAATAAATATATATTTGTATGTATTAATCACATTCAATAATATATCATATATTAAATAATATTAAAATTGATTTAGTAATAAAGGACATTATTATGACATATTTTTCCTTACATTGAATAAATTGTTATAAATTTATTAATCACACCACAATGGATTCCAAAGGCCGCAATGTTTACCCACATATTTTATTGGTTTATAGTAACTCATCCAATAAAACTAGGACAAGTGTTAGGGTTGTTTTATATTTTTCGTAATATTATTTTCACCTTTAATGACCCTATTTATCCTTAACCATGGAAAATAAAATACTAAACTAACTATTAACCCAAAAATATTTTGATTCTATTAGATAATATATTTCATACAGATCATAACCATTTTTTTTAAAATTCAATGCATAGAAGTGGAAAAATTAAATATAAAATTAATCCCGTTGTCGGGACAAAAAAACTTGTTTTTAAGTAAAAAATGAAAATGATCATGTAGGTTTTATTAAATTTCAAAATCAAATTGCATAAATTGAAATAAATTGTATTAAATGATATGAACACAATATAATTACACTTTAAAATTAATTAAATAGTAAATCTATCTATAAAATTCAATTACATAAAAATACTGGTTTTAATTAAAATACAGTATTTTCCCATTTCATTAAAATATGAATTTAATCATAAATTAACAAAAATACACCTAAAGTAAATTTTTATGTCCAACATAAAATGAAGAAGTTTATTTTTTTCAAACAGAAATTATAAATTTGAAATTAAACTTGATTTAAAAAAAATTTCTCCATCAAATGGTTGTGAAATTTCCTTTTACAAAATCATAAAGTATTTTATGCTCAAAATTTGATTTTTTTTCTCATTTTAATCCTTTATAATTTATTTTAAGAAAGTAGGAAACATTTAATAAACATGTCTAAACATAATATTGTTATTTATATTTATTCTATCCAATAAAAGGTCTACACATTTACTACGATTTAAAATAATAATAATATATTATTATTTTTCTGTATAACTCAGTCGTGTGTGAAACATAAGATTTTAGAGAAACACATTTTTTCATGTTTATAACACTATAAGACATAACATCCCATTGAGTGTTATGTTAATAAATAATTCATTAATATTAATAGATTTGAACAATTCATGTTTTATTGTTACCTAGGATGTTACATCCATACACCTTTTTGTAAATTGCTTTCTCAAAATTTTATTTATATATCAAATAAGATGGGGCATTTCTCCGTCCGTGAATTTTCATATTTTCATGTTGCCTTTCAGCAATTTGGGTTTTCCACAAATACATAAAATAATGAATCACCTTATTCCTCAACACTTTCTCTCTACATTCTAATAATATTCACATGATTTTCCTCATAGGAATGATTCTCTTCCAACATAACTACTTCTATACTCAAAATATGAGATGGGTCTAGCATATATATTCATAACATTGGAACATGAAAAACATTGTGTACATGGGATGGAATCTAAATAAAATCCACTCGGTTGGCATCCAACCAAAATTTATCGATGATATAATAGGGTTTAATGAACCATGAAATCAACTTCCCTTTCTTACTAAAACACATCACACTATTACTGGGAGAAAGTTTGAAAAAGAAATGATCACCTACCACAAAACAAAGAACCTTCCTTTAATTAGATGCATAAATTTTAAAAATACTCTATGATAACCCCATGTGTTTCTGAATCAAATGAACCTTTTCATCAATCTCTTTTACTATTATCCCATATATATAATTTCTCTAACATTACCCCGAAAATATATAGTTTGAAAAAAAAATTCAATATAATGTCTCAAATGGTGCTTTATATATATACTGGAATGTAAACTGGTAGTATAAGAAAACACAACCAAAAAATGATATTGATCTCAACTTCCTTATTTATCAATTGAACATGCACATATCATATTCTCCAATGTCATAATTGTTTGTTCTGAGATCCCATATAATTGGGGATTAAATCTATACAAAAATTTAATTCAGTACCCAACAAATTATGAAGGCATTTAAAAAAAATTAAAAGAAAAACTGGGATCATGATCAGATTATATAGAGAGTGGAACTCTAGGTAAAATGACAATATCTTCAGTATACAACTGATTAATGTTGATCGAGGTAAACATTATCTTGAATATGAATAAAATGAGAAAAATTAGTCAATTGATCTATAATTACCTTGATTTCATTGTAACATTGAGATGCATTTGGTAATACCACTATGGAATCAATGGATATATTTATCCATTTCCACTCTAGCACTAGAAAATACAAAACCATCCCTTTAGTTAACTGCCTCATTGCTTTAACCAGTTGAAAAATTAAACATCTCAGGGTCATGTCAGTAATATCTCTTTTCATTCCTTCCCACCAGTAATGCTGTTTAAGGTCTCTATAAATCATAGTTCTTCCCAGATAAATTGAAAATAGAGAACTATAAGCTTCACAAAACAAATAATTCTTCAACTCAAAATCACATGGAACACCTAATAAATTTTAAATGCTAAAAAAATATTTATCAGTTTTAAATTCAGTTAACATACCCTTATGAAACAATTAAACGTTTTTTAATAAGTCACTATATTCGTTATGTACATTATTAATTCTATCAAATAAATATGATTTTACTAACACCTAAAATAGAATAAAGTAATTTCTTTCACAAAAAATTTCCATGCCAAAATTCGTCAAATAATTATCCAAATGATCACATTATAAAAATATATTATCTAATTTAGTATTATTTTTTCTACTCAAATCATCAGACGCTTTATTTAATTTTCCTATATCGTAACGATTTGATAAATCCTAAAAATTTATTAATTCTATAAATATCTTTTCTCTAGTGTTCTATTCATTTTGAGTGAATATATGCATTAAATTTTATTTATTAGTATGTATATCACACTTTATGCCTTAAAAATGATGTCCCTAAATTTTTAATGCAAAAACTACATCAGCTAATTCTAAACCATTTGTATGGTAATTTAAATCTTATGGTTTCAACTCATGTGAAGCATACTCAATTACATTATCACTCTGTATTAGGACACAATCTATTCTTTTCAATCAATCATCAATATAGTGCTCCATAGAGCAGTTTAAAAAAATAATCTATATGATGAAACAAATACATGTTCTTAATAGTGATGATATTAATGGATTTGTAATAAATAAAATGTCTCATTGAAAATCCTTTTTTTCACAAATAAAAATGGGGCACACAATGGTGATGTAAATGGTCGAATGATGATTTATCAAGAAATTATTTCAACTGTTTTTTCAATTCCACCAATTCCACTTGATAAATTCGATTAGGGTGTTTATAATGTGTATTTTTATAAGGGAGAAAATAAATATTAATTTCAACCTCTTGATCCCGAAGAATTCCTGGAAATTAACTAGGAAAAACGTATATATATTCACTGACTACTAGAACGTCACTAATCAGAACTATTTTTTTCATTTAAACAACTTGACGTAGATAACATTCATTTCCATCTTTATTCAACATATAATCTTCTGGGTATTTTATCCAACGTATAAAATAATTATATAATCCTTTCTTTGCATCGAGATCTATTTTAGAATGATAAACACAAATATAATGCATACCCAAAATGATATCAAATTCTACTATGGGATGTTCAACAAGATTTGAAGTAGACACCATACCACTAATATTATAGGAAAATTCCCATAAATTTTTGGATTCATTAATATTTTCACATAATTGTTTTCGAATAGTTATACAACACATTCATGAGTCGATATTTACAATTTTCGTGCAATGCTCTTAGAAAAGAATGAATTTTAAGATACAGAGTCAAATAAAGTTTGAAATATTTTGAAAAAACCTATGACAAGACTATCACCACTTCATTAGATGGTCCCAAATCTACAATAGTTTTAATAAGTGAATTTCCATGAACATATGATTTCGATATTATTGGTTTCCACCTTAGGTAATCAAATTTTGACATACATTGGCACAATTACCAAACTCATTACAACTAAAACTTATTACTTCAGATGTTTCATTACATGCCTGATCATCATTCTTAAAGTCATGAAAAAAATGAATAGTCTTACCACGTTAAAATAAATTCCCATGCATTGAGAGAAATTTTCAACGATTATTTTTAACACACTTCTCACATGATGGAAATTTAATTTTCCTACATAAAAATTCTTTGATTAATGTTTTCCCATTACCTGCAAACTGGATCACTTATTTTGCATGATCTTGTGAAAGAAAAGGTAATCATAAAGCTCCATTTCTACATTACCAATAAATCAGACAAGATTCACATAAATTTTGAACTCATGACAAGCTATTTCCCTTTCATATTTCATATTCAATCGAGAGTAAAACTGAATTATGTAACTCTCAATATCCATGATAAATTTACGCCCGTACCGTGACAAACATTTGAATTTTCTTTATATGCATCCATAAAATCGTACTATTTTTTATCAATTCCAGGAAATTAATTTCCTTCATATGTCAAACTAACTTTGGAAAGTATTTATCAAGGATGATATTATTAAATTCATCCTATTCCATGGGATTAATCTATTGAATCCCCTAGATAGTTTTAATTATTGACCACCACTAATCATATTCTCCTTCAAAATTATAAAAAAAATATTAAACTTCTAGAATGTCTGAAAAACCCATTACATAACAAATAATTTCTAGTGCATTCGTACAACAATCATATTTTATAGGGTCATATGATCCTCTGTATGATGGGGGATGTTTCCTTATAAAATTCCCCACTACCGATATATTCCTCTATAATTGATCTTATTGTTCCTGTTAATAGGTCCCACCACCATTTATCTCTTGAGTAAACTGGTCCATCAGTACAACAAAATATTCAATTCTATTTGCAACCATCCTAGGAAGCTGATTTGGATGACTTTTTCCTCTATATGCCATCCCAACACAGCTACCCAGTTTCCTCTGCAGAAAAGCATTCTAAAAAAAATCTTAGATAAAGAAAAATATGTAATATTCAAATGATATATCATTTCAATTTGACCATTAAAAAATTATGGATATTCTATAAACAATATCCTATGCCCTATAGTTATCAAAGCAGACCATTGACACCAACTATACAACCCCACCCTGAAACAGTACAAAATCTTGATATTAGTCAATAATTTTACTTTAATTCACATCAAGGATTCATTAAGGTTTATATTTTTAGATAATTATTTCATAATCCATACATTACAACTTAAATATTATAAACTATACACCTCTACTCACTATCAGTTTTTTTTCATAAAACAAAAAAAAATTAAAAATAATCATGGATTCGTTTCAAGTTTATTCATCTTAAATTTTATTTAATCTTATCCATGACTTTACTATACATTAAATCATATGAAAAACATTTCAAAACATAGGATGGGCATAAAAATGCTCAGAAAGTGATACATAAATAATGAAAAAATTTGGTCTTTTGAAAACATGTAAACCATGAATACTTTATCATAATGTAATATTTTTCACTTTTTAGAAGTTTTAAATACTCTTCACTGAATATAAGCTCATTTCATACCATTTTTTAAATCAAAATATTACCTTAAAACACAACGAAAGAAACATATAACAAAAAAATCATCTTGGGACATAGTCACACTAGAATTGAATAACCATGTGGTAAAATTTCATACATGTCACTCCTAAAATGGAATAGTGATATGACTAGCTTCCATACCCAATGCGTTGGAGGTTATAACAAAACCACCCATACATGGTATATCATGGAACCAAACATACTTTCTTTATCATGTATCCAACGGTCTTTGTATTATAACAAAACCACACATCAAATGTTTTTGTACTAATATATAATCATAACACAAAAAATATTACAATTATCAACATTTCACTTATAAAATTTTATTCTAAATCACAAGGAATTATTTAAGGATATTGATAAAATCAAAAAAGTCTAAAAACCTCTTTCATAAATAAATACCTCAAAAGGTAATGTGGTATTTAATTTTCATAAAAATCATTTTGGCATGTAGAGTAATCCAATATCAAATAATTGTCATAACAGTGGAAAATTTGTTATCACAACGTATGTCAAAAACACATTCCTTTTTTCATTTAAAAAATAAATTCCCAGAAAATGAATCCATTAAAAAACCATTTAATGAAATTAAATTTAAATGGGGTTAATTATACACTATATAAAATTAGGTGGTGTATAACATCAAAATACCCATCAACTAAAGGAGATTTGGATGAGGTCCCTTACCGCATGCCCGACTCGTCCCATACAACCATTATATTGGAGAATAATAAACTTAGGGTAATTTATAATTTATTGAGAACCTTTTTAATGATTATTATATCTTTTATATCACTTATTATAGTGTTGTAAAAATTATATAATTATTTAAGATCATATTGGCTTGTTTGTCAATATTCAATACTTGAGTAGAAAATGAATATGGTTTGATGTCACTAGTCCTTATAGTCATAATTCATTCATGTGTATAATAATATTCAAAAAATTGTCCCAATATTTATAAATTAATCAAACTTTTAAAATGAAACCATTAATTATGGTTGTGAAAGTGAACATCCTTATAATCATGGAGATGGTAGGTCATACGTACACAACAGTAACATTTTCTATTTTTAATTTCTCAATTTTGAAATAAGGTAATTATTATTTAAACTTTCTAGAATTATCATAATATTATTAAAATAATAATAATAATTTAAATATATATATATATCATTCATTTTATTTTATGAATAAAAATTATTCATATCACATCATGGAGGTGATAGTTCACACATACACAAAAATAACATTATCATTTTCTTGTGTATGGATGGTAAGAATATAAATGAAATATTATTACATTAAAATTTTAAATAATTCATGAATTATATATAAACACATTTATTCCTTAATTATAACCATTCTTGACACATGGTAATAAAAATAAAACTATATTGGTTAGCAAGGCGGTAGTCCTCTGTACACATGAATGAAATTTTCATTTCCAATTTGATGAAATTGGAGATAGATTTAGGTGATGATGTTAAAATAATAACATCTCAGTTTAGTTAGGATACTATATTTATTTTTTCGTCTTATAAGAAGATAATTAAAAGGAATTTGAAGAATAAATAACACATAATCACCTAACAAAATGATACCTCTTATTCGGTTGATCACATTTGAAGAACACCTTAACATCTCTATGAAGGGTCTTATACCAAACATATCTCCTCAATAATGTAGGGAGGTATTATATGAAGTGTTTTTAGTTGAGAATGTACAAAACAAAAGGTTCATTACATGTGAGTATTAGAGAAGAGTGTGTTACATTTTATAGGAGAGGGGAGGAGAACTTTTTGAAACTCTTATAATATTAAATTAATATAAACGAATGTGTTAATTAAAATGACTCCTAAATGACATATGTATAACATAATATGATAATACTTATAAATCCTTACATCCAATAATTTTTAGACATTTCTTTATTCTATTTTAAATCATATCTTTTCATTTTACCTTTAATTATTTTCATTTAATTTTAATTATGTTTACAACATTTTAAATATTAAGAGGCTAAAATTTTACTTATATTGGGAAAATTTCCCATAAATAGATAGTTTATGAACATTTAAAACATATCATATTCAGATATTAATTTGTAAATATATATATATTTAAAATAATATCATAATATATTATTTATATAAAATTTCAATTTTACCAATTTTTACATTGTTCGTATCATTGAATTGAAAAAAATCCAAATAGTGTGATAAATTAGAAACCAACCATCTAATATACTTATGACATGTCATATTATCTTATAAATTTATTTTATGGCATAATTTATTGCATAAAATATTTATTTTAATTTTTAATATATCATTTATTTTATTCATTAGTTTATAAACCAATTACTACCTCGTTATTATTTGATAATTAAATTTAAATATTTTATTACTAAAAATTATAAATATATTACCATGATGTAAGTAATATTTTTATATTTATATTTAGTAGTCATAGTAAAATCTATCACTTATATATTACCATATTAAAACTGATTTATTAATAAAAGACATGATTATTACATATTTCTCTTTACTTTAAATTGTATATAATAAATATCATAATTATAGGTTGGTGGATTTTGAAGGAAAACATTTCTACCCAATGATTTTATTGGTCAAAAATAACACATCCAATAATATTAGTAAAATGTTAAGGATGTTTTATATTTTTTTAATAATATTTTTAACTTTAATTATCTACTTACTTTTTTTCTTGGTAAATAAAATACTAAAGATACCATTCACCAAAAATTATTTTGAACATACTGGAAGAAAATTGTCACACTAATTATAACCATGTATTTTAGTATTTTTAAGTACATTCATAAAAGATGAAAAATTAAATTTAAAATTAATCTTTTTTTCGGGATGATAAAAGGGGTTTCTATGTAAAACATTCCAAGGTTCACAATTTTTTCAATTCAATTTGAAAATGAAATTTATTTAAATAATCTATATATGATTAAATGTAAATAACATATTATAATTTATAAATAAAACCAGTAAAATATATATAATATCTATATAAATAAGTTTGATGAAATAGTATTTTTTAATTAACACACAATATTTTTAACCATACATTAAAAATTGAATTTAATCTAAAAAATACCAAAAAATCATCCAAAGTATATTTTGATGTCTATAATCCCAATAAGAAGTTAACAATTTCAAATTGAAAATATAGAAGTGAAATAAAATGATTTAAAAGGGTTCACCATCAAAAGGTGGTAAAACTGCCGTTTAAAAAATATTAGAATATTCTATTCATAAAATTGGATTCATTCTCATTTTAATCCACTAAAATTTATTTGGAAAAAGTTGTAAAATTTATAAAATATATATAATCATAAAATAGTTATTTATATTTATTTCAGAAAACACAACAAATTGGCTATAACTACCACTTAAAAAATTAATATATTATTTTTTGATATAACTTAGTATAATTTGAAAAAATATGATTTCAGAGAAACCCATAGTTGGCAGTCTTGTACTCTATAAGAAATAGAATCAAAATTAATATTAAATTAATATCAAATTAATAAATATTTATAAATTTTATAATGTATTATTCTATAATTACATGGGATGTTACAGTAAACACCACAAAAAATAAATCATTTGTGAAGAAGGTATAAGTTTCACCGAAATAAAAGTGATATGAGATAACCCATACCTTTACTCATGGATTTTCCTTATAAAAATTCAATCCGAATGTATAAATAATAATTTTTTATAAAAAATATACCTCATAAGAATATTACAGTATATCATACTATATATATTTTTAATATGACATTATATTACATGTTTTTTAAAAATGTCTTGGAAAATTTACGTTGCAGGTAATAACTAACTATTTCATATATATTTTGACAAGTTATTATTGATCTTGTTGTCAAGATAATTATTTAATTATTTAAATAATTTGTATAATTATAAAAATATCATATATATTCAGTATTTGGGTATTTATAATTATTTATAAATGGTAGAAATATGAAATAAAATACAATGTTGTTGGAGACAATATGTTGTATGAATGCATGATCGTTGTTTCTATTTTATTATTGAAATATAATAATTTAAATAAATAATATATATATATATTTATTAGTAATGTATAATTATTATGACACATAATTCATATAACTTTATAAAACCCATCCTTAACAAATTCCATGTAATGTTTAAACAAATCTCATCGCTTTGAGGATGTTCTAGTCCACACATCACAAGCGTAGTTATCAAATTTTCAAAAAATTGAATGTGTGTAGTTAGATGTTATATAATTGTTAAATAAGAATAAATACATCATAAATATAATATATATCATATACATATATAAATTAAATCTTTATTACGAACCTTTAAATGTTGTAATGGAATAATGAACAAAATCAATTCACGAGGTGGATGTAAGCTATAAACATGAATGATGATTGGATATCCTATTCGATGGAATTGTGTTTGAGTGTAGGAAAAACACTTTAAATTAAAGAATATAAGTATATTTCAATATACTAAGGTTGTTATTTAATCTGATAATATGTATATTTTAGGGGGCTTATAAATGAAAAAAGAGAAGTAATTATTGAAGGATGTTACATGTTATTTGCGTAACTCAATTTTTTACGAAAGGATTTCCATATATGAATTTTTTCCCATAGCTAGAACAATAGAATGAATTGAGGGATGCTGGAAGGATATATTGGAGGAATTTGGTTGATAAAAAATGTATTAAGAGGTGTAAATATATGGGGAGGAGATGATGACTTTAATATGTGGGGAATGTACGCATTGGGAATTCTTGAAAAGAAGTTTTTTCCCGATATTTTATTTGTAGAAGAATGGTTTAAAGTTATAAATTATTTTTCTTTATTCGTTTAATGGTTGAGATATGTCCATTATAAAATTTGTAGACATGTGTGGCTTCAGTTTTACACATTATTTTATATAATCAGACATTTATTAAGCCCATTTTTACCTTTATCAATGTTATCAATTTTAATTTACATCACATTTATTTTTTGTATAAATCATTTTTGACCTTATTAGAAATTATATATTATTATTATTCCAAATATGGAATCCATTTTTAAAAATTATAAACAAAATAGTTGATTAAATTAAATTAAAACAAATCCCGAAGATGGGATAATATGACAAGATATGAAATTTATAATTTCTAAAAGATAAAAATGTTTTTATATGAAATTTCATAATAAAATTGGTTCCAACTACATATAATATTTTAATTGATGTAAAATTTGAATAATTAATCATTCAATATAAAATAAGATATAATTTTACTATATAAATAAATTAGATGATAAAATATTTTTGAATTAAATTTTTTTTTCATTATTAGTTAAAAAATTAAACTTCTTAGGATAATAAAAAAATAACAAAAATTAAATTTTTATAATACAATTTAACATTATTAATTTTATTTTTCAATTAAAAATTATTAAATAGTATGAATTATATTTTTAATATATTTTTCACTAAAAGGTGTTAATATTAAAATTTAAAAAAATACATATTTCTATTCAAAATAATGGATTGATTCTTTTATTATGACTATAAAAATTATTGGATTAGTTTTGAAAAATAATGAATATATAATATATATATTTCATAGAAAAATCATTCATCAATATTTGTTTGTATAATTTATTGAGACAAAATGGTGTTTATTCTTCTTAAAATAGTTATCTTTGGAAATAAATTTTGTTGTTTTGAAACAGTTCAATCATTCATTTCTAACTAATTGAAAACCAAATTATTCATTTGATATATATGTGAAAGACATAGTTTAAAACATTATATATTTTTATTTATAACATCTATTTCAATGGCCAGCTTTTAATAATACTAATATTTTAACAACTATATTAGTATTATATTTTAGTTTTTTAAAACTCAGATTTATGTGTAACACCAGATGTAAAATAAACTAGGCTTTGTGTATAACAAAAGACAAATATTGTGTTCTATGAATTGATATATAATATATATATTTCATCTAGTACAATAATAACTTCATGTTGTGTGAAATGAAAGCCAAAAATTGTGCTATCATATAATTTAACACTTTTTCATTATTTCATGAAATACAAAATATCATGATGATGAAATTAATTAAAAAAATTATAAAAACTAGAGTGGATTATATTATACCTCTTATAACATGAATATGGACCATGTAATTCATTTGGATTTTTAATGGAGTAATATATAATTGATAAATTCCTAGAAACCTGCATGGTAAAAATGAATTCTAAAAATCTCATTAAAAATTAATATTTGAAACATAATAAAGACCAAAAGTAATTAATAACTAGGTTTGCACATATGAAGATATAGGTGGAAATTAAAATAATACTCATTACATAGAAATAAAACTATATATTTTTTTTGTATATTGATATAGAACATGTATATGATAATGTTAATGATCACAAAGACAAAACTCTATGAGTCATGAAGAATGGTTGTTGATTTAATAACAAGTGTTAAAACCATAAATACATTTTCTTAATTTTTTTAGAATATTCATAATGAGATATATATAGATGATTACAT
This sequence comes from Viscum album, assembly GCA_963277665.1. Lineage (NCBI taxonomy): Eukaryota > Viridiplantae > Streptophyta > Magnoliopsida > Santalales > Viscaceae > Viscum > Viscum album. The sequence goes on from OY728161.1 coordinate 1,840,819,657, forward strand.
CGCAATATCACCCTTTTTTGTAGAAATAATCTCTTATCTCATTTTAAAAAAACTTCCAAGAGAACTGAAAATCTATCCGTTTACTAATATAACATCAAATGTGATTTTATTTTTATACAATAAATTTATAATCGGTTAATCTCATGAAACATCACGAATGGATGGAGAAGAAAATTTTGAAAAGTATTATTCCTTACAAAAAATTAATTTCTCTATATTTGTAATGGATGAAATGTTTACCCAAATTATCAAGATAAGCTGAATACACTACGATTTCATATGATTTTGATTTTCCTATTAACCTCATTGGTTGTTGTGGGTAACAAAAAATATTTGGTACTTGGATTGGTTTATTGAATTTAAAAGTTCCCTAAATCATTGCACATGAAATACTATAGTTTATGAGGTGTATTATATGGAATTATATTCTCCTCCCTTTATTTAATAATCCTATTGATTATATTTAGGAATTAATGGATTTTAGGACCTTTCATTACACATGTAAATCACCTGCTTGTTCCATTCATTAAATATCATTTATGAATCTTCTCAGATATCTAGAATAAACATTCCAATAATTTCTTTCCACAATTTTATCATTCATGAGATATGATATTACACTTCATATCAAAACCATTGGAATGGTGGGAATATCCAATTTGAATTCCTACCTTTAGTGGACATCAAATAGATTCTTTATAAATACCAACACCTCTTATAGTCATGGAATAATGATGACCTAGTCTGAGGACACCACAGAATTGGTTGATATTTATTTCTGGTTTGATGATATAACTATGTGTATAACTCACATTTATTGTAAAATCATCTTCATAGCTAAAAATATATTCATCCTTGTTTCCCTTTATCTCATAGAAATCATTTTCCATCTATTTTAATATAATACTAGGGAAGTAATCACTAAAAACAATCCCATTAAACACTTCCCATCTGATATATTCAAATTTATATAATTACATATTGTTCTAAATAATATTCCATCACTGCTATGGATCACCTTAAAAATTTAAAACATCCATGTTGAATTTTTCAGGCTCCAAGCAAAGAATGCCGGAATATATCTTTTCAACGGTAATAATTCCTTGCACAGAAACTATTTGATCAGTGGAACCAATAAAAGAAGGCAGATTCTTCTTCATGAAGGTGTAAATATAAATTTTTTCCTCCTTTGATCACATTGATGTCAAAAATAGATTATAAAATGATAATTTTTCAAACAAATCAACCGTATTTTTTATTCTATCTCCCATATCGTTTGGGTGATGGGGAGGGAAATCATCACAATGTTTAACATGAATCATTTGGGTTTCATCCATTAACTTCAAACCGGTAATCATATCATGCGAAATATACATCCTAGTGTGAAACCATGTAATAATGACATAAATACTTATATGTTTTCCAAATAATAACAAATCCTTCGTTAATTGATGAATCATTTGTTTCATGTGAGGTCATTTAGTGTCATTATCTATCTAAATCCTTCATTTTTCATCATAACGAGTTCTGGGATGCCCATACCATAACCCATGGGAATTTTGAACCAATGTTTCTTCAAGTAATGTTCTTGATCACCCATTATTGGTCGAGTCTAGACCAATATATTATTTTTTTGTGTTTTTACCCCTATATACATCTTGTCCAGAGCTTCAACTGATTATAGCTTCACAACATGGATGTGTCTCTAAGAAAATACTTACTATTTCATTAATCAAAATACTAGGATATTTTCTTATAAATTAATTCATACAAATACATATCTATATAGGAATCCCAATACATATCCTTATAAATATCTACGGGGATATCCTTAAAAATTGCTCATCCTAATTTCAAATAATTACTAACCTATCCTATGATACGAACTAATGAAACTCATAACTAAAATCCATGGATAATAAATATATATATATATATATATCAACTTTTGTCACATTACAAATGTACATTCCACATGATAGTAATAGTTTATTATACACCGAAATTTAAAACACAATATACTAACATGATGAAATATATTCAATTTTTCACACAACGATCTTCAAATTTATTACTACTTCATAAACCCTTACATAATAAACTATGGAATGTAAATATAATAATTGGGTGAGATAATGTAGTTATTAAGGGTATAAAAGGGAGATATATAAGAATAAGAAGAGAATAAAGGTATGATAACATGATCAAAACCTTCGAATATCATACCATATAGATAAAATATCATAATTAAGAGTAATAGAACAATTATTTGAAGTTAATAAAAGTGAATCATAAATTATTCTAGAACATTGACCTGGTATTCATATTATATAAAAAATAAATATAATTTTTCCACACACTTATGAATAAAAAACATTCCAATTAATTCTATGATCATTTCCAAAATATGTTAGGTACATCATGGGTGATTAAAATACTAGCTGAGACATACCCCCATCACCATTCACACCCCTCTACTTATAGTAGATAATGTTATACCTTCTTCAAATATTTTTTCTCCTTTCCCTTTTTTCCTATAGTTTATCAGGTTTTCTCTTATTCCCATAGGTGAATGGGACACACTTTTTTCCAATTTTGGACTAGTACTCAATAATTTTCCATTATAGATTCAGAACATTACCATTTTCCCCCTAATTATTATTTGAAAAATAATTATTTACGCAATTTATTTGAGGTAGATATAGGTCCCCTACATCGTTTTTACAATAATGGGATCACCCGATGCTATTTGGGACACCCCATCATATAAGATCAAACGAGTTTACGCAACAATATCCTGGACACCCCATCGTAAAAGTAGTAATGGGATTCCCTATTGTTATCTAGGACACCCCATCATGAAATATTAATCGGACTAACTAGATATATTTGTGAGGCCCTATTGTAAAATCAATATTGGTATTACAAAATTCTATCTCAACTTCCCCATCGTATAAGATATAATAGGATTAATGCGTTCTATGTGGGCCTTCCCATCATATAATCTATAATGATATTTTTCAATGCTATCTTTGTAATGACCCAAAAAAATCATTAATGAAAATTCCTCTTGGTCTATTTAAATGTCTTCTAATGGTTATGTAAAACATATTAACTAATTTGTCTTTATGATTTTGATTTAAAAATACCATTAAGAATTGTGACTCTTGCTAATATAGTCGTCGAAAAGTTATCACATGATTAGTATAAATATAATGCTTTAAAAAATCCAATTTACTCAGAAAATGGAATTGATGGCCTCATCCAGCATATTTACCCCATATGAAGCCTATTTGTTAGAGCATAGAAATGAGGTGCTGACATTGGGCTTCTCCCTTTACCAAGCCCAAGCTGAGTTCAAATTGGTTAAGCTGGAGCAGAATTGCCTACGTGGGAAGTGGAAGTTGATAGAGATTACCACTCGAGCCACCCAAGAGTCTGTCAGCATCGCACACCTTACCCTTTGGTCTTATGATTTTTTTATAAGGGTATATGTAACAAGAGCATAGAACAATGATTATGTGAATTATTTTTTTATATAATAATGAATATACATTCCTTTTTTATCGTTACATTGTAAATAGTTTTGAAAGAACAAATAGTATTTTTAGTTAATATTCTACTAAGAATTCTATTTTGATGAATTAATGAATTTTTGAATTAAATAAAAATTTAATAAAATATTATTATTATTGTTAAAGTAATTATTATTAAATATAAATTCATTAATAATTATACGTATGAAATTGTAATTTTTTTTATGGTTTTAATGATGTTTTTGTCAAAACCCATGATTTTTTTGATAAATGTCATTTTTTATTTTAAATGTTAAAAATTCACATATTTTGAATATTATTTAGATAAAATTAATATTTTTTTGGGAATCAGGATGTTGAAATTATCCAATGGTCAATTTTTCATAATTTTCTGAGACAGTAAAATGTTTGGGTAAAAATTAAATACCGATAAAATATATAATGTGTTTTATTACATCATAATAACCCAATAAAGATGTAATAAAATACTATAAACATTATGATCGGCCAATATATGTTTTACCATTAATATAATGTGATTTTGGGTCTGTTTGATTTATTTTACAAAGATTATATGGACCCTTCAAGGTTTATAAAACATTTTTTCTTTTTAAATTATTTTCTTTGAGAGTGTGAGTCACCTCCACATAAAAAACATATTATTTTATGATTTTCGGCCATTGGACTTATAAAATATTTTTTTCCACTCCTGTTTGGAAAAAACCAAGGGGAAAACCATGGGATGGTTTGTGGTTTTGGTTAGTTTAATGTGTGTTGTCTCAAACCTAAATAACAAAAAATTCCCTCTCCTTTTCTATATAAACACACCCATGTTCCCACTTCCTCTTCCCTAAAAGATTTTGGAGTTCATCCAAACTCTTCCATCCACTCTGTAGAATCCTCCCAAGGCGCCCTAATATCCCAAGAAGCCACTTTCAAGCCTCTCCCATTCTTTGGGATCACTCTTCCAAGTAAGAGATTCCCACATTTCTCATTTTATCCTAGTTTATTAATATTGTTATGCTATTTTATTTTCATTTATAAATGTTGCAATAAGATTTCAAAATACCCCTATATTTTCTTATTTATGCTTTAATGATGGTATACCCCTTTCTCTATAATTATTTTCTTCCATATATACCTGTTACCATGCAGAAATTCCACACGAAAATTTTCTCTCTTCATTTACATTCAAGAAATTATTTTGAATTATAAATCTAAATTACATTAACTATGTTGGGACATGTTTCTATATTACTCCACTTACAAACCATTTACTATAAATCATCTGAGACACCCCTTTCTCTCTCATTAACCATTTTTATGAAGTCTTATGTCACACCGTTATAGTGCCAAAATTGCACCACAATTTTTCAAGCCAAAATCATTGTGTAGTGAATACCATGACAATTTCTATACCAGGGGTATTTACATTTACAAAAATTTACATATTGATGTAAGAGTTTCATGTATGAATTCCACATTCCTTAATCATGGAATAAATAATGATGAATTTTGAATTCACGTTCTATGATATTGTGGCACACATATGCATGAAATGAAATGTTTAAGAAAGGTGTGCCCTGATAGTGCTCCAAAGAATTGGATAAAATATAGAATTATGATACATAATATGTAGTGAGTGCTTACTCATTCTCCATGTTCAATGATCCTTGGATAGTGATAATTTCATATGAAGTGTTGTTGCAACATTTCCATGTTATGATTGCGAGGATTTATCATGAATTTATGTTAATGTTTCTCTAGTGATCCATTGATATGCCTATTATCTAACACATATTGTATTCCTCATTTTATTTCATGTTTATTCCCTTACTAGGCTTTATAGATGGCCCTTTTCTTATGAATTTCTTGAGGTTATCCTATGCAATGCTATGTGTGAGGGAATGTAGTAATCAGGTAAAGGATGTTTTCAATAAGATGTTGTGTTCTATGATTTATGTTGTTATGTACTGTTCCCAATCCCCAAAGACACTATACCTCTGGATATTCAATTTTGTATCAAGTTATTGTTTTATGTAATAAATCATGTTTATGAATTTTATAAAAACAGGGTAGTCATAGTTGGTATAAGAGCATAGTTTTAGTTATTTTTTCTATTAGGATTAGAAAACCCTAGTGAATCCTTAATGACAAGACTAAGTATAATAAAAATCCCTATGTATTGGTGGGTATTGAGTAAGTTTTTTATCAATAAAATTCTTTCCTATTTGGATATGAGTAGGTAGAGGTGGCTCTGGAATAGATTAACAAGGGGTGAAAACCCTAACAATGAGTTTCGGGCTTGACTTAGGGTATCCTGGTACACATAAACAAGCGTTGCTGCACACTTGGTTACGACACACCCGGGGAATATGCTTTTGTCAATTCACAAGCATAGTATGAACTATTATTAAGGGAATAAAAAAATTCCCCTAAGAATATATATTATAAAGTATATCATGGATAACATAGATGGAATCCTAGGAATTTATATGTTAAGGAAATAATTGTAATTAATAAGTTTTCCCCCTTTGGCTTTGGATTCCGCTTTATGTGTTTAATAGTATAAAGTACTCATCCCAAGCCTTTATTGGATAAGGTAGAACCAGAATCAAAAATGTAATGGTTGGGTTATAATTCATGGTTCTACATATTATTTTATATCCTGAATGTTTTGTAGATCAATCCCAAAACCACCACAAATCATGGAAATAAAGACGTCAGTGAGTACGAAAAATAGGGCGGTCATTGGATCCAATGAATATAACTCCTACCCTATCATAATTAGGGGATTGAACTTCCTAGAGAACCTCATTATACTCCATTTGATGTAATTTGATACAATTCCGGGATATGATTGGCTCTCCCTATATAGATCCAACATAAATTTCCGCGAGAGGGAAATCACCCCCTATATGGTGAATCAACTACCTGATTCTGTACAAATGCAAGGAGGAAAATGAATCTTCTTTAGATAAACCATATCAAGCATGGATATTACTACCCAATGAGCATGTGTATCTGGCTCAGATGATGGTGTCCATGGAAGCAACCATCTTTGATGACATGCCTATTGTGAGGGAATTCACTAAAGTGTTCCTCGAGGAATTGCATGGTATCCCTCCTTGAAGAGATGTTGAATTCTCAATTGACATTATACATGGGCCATTCCCAATATCAAATACTTTGTATAGAATGGATATTGTGGAGATTGATGAGTTGAAGAAACAACTACAGTAGAATCGTGATAAAGGATTAATATTCCGAAGTGCTTCACCATGGGGTGCAGCAGTCCTCTTCTTCAAGAAGAAGGATGGGCCAATGTGCCTTTGCCTTTTTTATCAGGAGATCGTCAAAATCAATATAATGAATAAGTATCCTCTTCCATAAATTTATGAGTTGTTCAATCAGCTACGTGGATCACAATACTTCTCCAAGGTTGATTTGGGATCATGATATTATCTTGTAATGGTGAAGAAGGAAGATATCCCAGGACTACATTTCTTACAAGATATGGGCACTATGAATTCATATTAATGCCTTTCATACTCACTAAATCTATAAAAATAATCACGGAATTGATGAATAGAATATTTATTTATTACCTCTTCAAATTTATGGTTGTGTTTATATATGATATTCTAATATACTCCAAATCCATGGAGGATCATGAATAGCTTCTATGAACAGTACAAGAGACCTTGTGAATGTAAAAGCTCTATGAAAATTTTAACAAGCATGAGTTTTGGTTAAAGGAGGTCTCATACTTGGGCCATATCATCACATGCAATGGGATATCTTTGGATCTCTCTATGAAAACTGCAATAGAGCGATGGACAAGGATAATATTGATAATAGATATCCATAGATTTTTGGGGTTAGCATGATATTATCAATGATTTGTGATAAATTTATCACGATTGTCCAACCTTGTAACAAAGATAACTCAGAAAGGAGTAATGTTTTAATAGAGTGATGAATGCAAATAAATCTTCATCGAGTTGAAAAGGATGCTTATCACTACACCCATTCTCACTTTACCCACAAGTGAAGAACATTTTGTGGTATTCAGTGATTCTTCGAAGAAGGCTATGGGCTATGTGTTCATGAAAAATGACCAAGTCATTGCCTATGCTTCATGGCAATTTAATGTTCATGAGTCGAATTATCTGAATCATGATTCAGAGTTGGCTACGGTGATCTTCTCTTTAAAAATTTTGTGGAGTTTACTATTTGAAGAGATGTCTGAAATATATTCAGACCCCAAAATCCTCAAGTATATATTCACACATAATGAGTTGAACATGTTTCAATGATGATGTTTATAGCTGATCAAACACTATGACTTCTAAATCCATTTCCACCCAGGGAATGAGAATAAGGTGGAGGATGCTCTATGTAGAAAGGACCTAGAGATTCTATCATTGATGCAAATTGAGAAGGATGCAATATTTTTAGATTTGATGAAAATGGACATGGGACTCATAAATAAGGGATCATCATCAATATTTCACAAATTATTGCCCAACTATCTCTTTAGGAAATGTTAAATGATTCCCAAAAGGATGATGTGGGAATGCAGAAGAAAGTATAATCTGTTGGAAAATGGAAATCCTTGGAGTACAATGTTAATGAAGAAGTAATTGTATGATTTGGGAAATGAATATGTGTTTCATCAAGTCCTGAGCTAAAGAAGTAACATTTTTAGGATTTATATAGTTCAAATTTTCCTATTCACTAAGGAATCAAAAAGATGTATTGACAACTCTGAGAGAATTATTGGTGGGATAATTTGAAAAGATAGATTTATGAATATACATCAATGTGCCTGGTGTGTCAGCAAGTGAAGGTAGAGAGGAATAATTCTAAGGGGATGATGCAACCATTTCCCATAAAAACATGGAATTGGGAGAACAACAACATTGAAATTGTCACCAAACATATGAAGACATCGAAAGGCAACAATGTAATATGGGTTGTTGTGGATCATCTTACAAATATTTCACATTTCATTTCAATTTTGGAGGATTTCTAATTGGATCAACTGGCCCAGATATATATCAGAGAATTGGAAAGGCTGCATGGAGTACCACTATCAATTGTATCATATCAAGATCCAAGATTCACCTTGGAGATCTGTAAAAGTCTCCAACATGCTCTTAGCACTAAACTAAACTTCAGTGCGGCTTATCATCCTCCAATTGAAGGCTAATCTGAACTAAATATTCAAACACTAGAATATTTGTCAACATCATATTCTATAGACTTCAAAGGAGGATGGTACCAACATATTCCATTGGTTAAATCCCCCTATAATAATCGTTTCCACTTTAACATCCCAATGGAACCATTTGAATCCCTTTCTGGGAAAAGGTATAGAACAATAGCTTGTCGGTATAAAGTCGATGAGCATAAGTTTCTAGTACCTTAAATGGTTGACGATATTGTATAGAAGGTGAAAACCATTTAGCAGTATATCAAGGCAGCACAAAGTCGACAGAAGAGTTACGCAGATAATTGACGATGATACCTTTATTTCAAAGTTGGAGACATGGTGTTTCTATCCATATCTATGTCGAAGAAGGTCATGAGATTTGGAAAGAAGGGGGTTGTTAATTCTTAGGTAAATCGACCCCTTAGAGATTCTTGATTGTGTCAGGTTTGTGGCCTATCGACCAGCACATCCACCTACAATTGCCAAAGTACATGATGTATTTCTTGTATCCCTCTTTAAAAAGTACATATAAAATCCTTCACATGTACTCTCTTCAAAGGTAGTACAACTAGAAGATGATATATCTTACGAGGAGCAGCCAGTGAAGATATTATATCATAGAGAAAAAGTTCAAAAAAAAAATACATTACCCCTCATCAAGGTGTCGTAGAAAACCAAAATTTTGAAGAAGCGACGTGGGAATCATTAGAAGTGATAAAGCAGAGTTACCCAAATCTGTTTTAGTGTAGTAAAAGGAAATTTTGAGGGTGAAATTACTTAAGGGGTTAAGTATAAGGCCCTAGCCTTAAACCTTACTTAATCTTGTGTTATTACAAGATTACAGATTGAGGATCTTTTCGGGTATAGAGTTTTAGAGAATTATATTATAGAACTTGCATTACATTCCACATATAAACAAAGTGGTTTCATAAAGATAGTATTCTTATTTCCCATCAATGGAAACATACTTAAAATAAAACATGGATTCTTTCTTGACACTTCCTTGAAACTATCATCATATAATGTACCTTTCCTTTGACCTGTGAAAAACATTTCAAAAAAAATGGGATGAGCATAAAAAGCTCAGTATGGGTTATATAAAAAAAATATGGAAACTAAACACGAGTTCATATATACAGAAGAATGAAATCATACTTTACCCATAAAACATAATCACTTTAACATACCTAATCAAATCATGAATAAATCATAGAAATCATAAGACATAAAGGTAACTTGAGGCATTCATAACATTTTTACGTAGGGAGTAACCCTCTTGGTTACGTTTGGAATACCCATCACAGTATATTCCCTAAATTTCTTCGGAGAAACCTTAAAATTTCACTCCTTCGCGTTACCCAATGCATTAGAGAGCTATATCGGGCTCGCCCGCCCTTAGTTTATCAGGGATCCTGCCATCTTCATAATAATGCCCAAGAACCTCAACATAATCGTATCACATAAAACATGCATAAAGGAAACATAACATTTCCACCTTTCAATCACAAGATATCAATACAACACATTGATATATAAACATTATTAAAACAATTCTCAATACCAAAATAAATGAAATGTAAAACTTGGTATTTATTTTTCTTTTTTAAAAAAGGTATGTCTTGTAGAGGAAGCCGAAACTCAAATAATAGTCACGACGGCGGAGAAGTCGTTGTCACCGCATATGTACGACAAAAACATTCCCTTTTAACGTTTAGTAAATGCTTCGTATAAAAAATATTCCTTTTGAATAAATGTAAAAGTCAAATGGGTTTATACACCGTAGAAAAAAAGGTTGTGTATAAAACAAAATATTCCTCAATGAAAGGAGATTGAGACGAAGTGCCATACCTCGGGTCCGACATGACTCGGTCGTTCTTTAATCTCCTGAATAATAAACATGATTCCTTTTCTACTTGTTTAAGAACCTTTTTTCAAGTTCATTATTCCTTTTATATCACTTATTTCCATGTCATGAATACTATGTAATTATTTAAGTTAATAACGGTCATTTTAACGATCATTGGTACTTCAGTCAAAATAAACCCTTTATAATTACAAGTTGTTCATGTATCCAATATATCCATAATTATAATCATGATGTATATATCATATATATCCAGTATATACATGCATTTATAATGTTACATAATCATTTATAGGTATGAAATGAAATTCACCGTTCATGGAGACGGTAAGCCGTACGTACGCATGAACGCTACTTTCACTTCTATTTCGTATTTTACAGAATGGAATCACAATGATATAAAGGTATATTATAATTCTAGTATAATATAATATATAATATCATATTTCCATCCTTTATAAGTCCCACATATGGTATTTAACGAATCAAATCACTTTGAGGGGGCGGTAGTCCGCACTTCCTTAAATGAAGATATCGCGTTTACCCATAATGGAAACCATAAAGGCATGACCAAAATGAAAAATACAGAAGCCTAAGGAAAACATAAACATATTATATATCATATATAAATATATTTTCATCTTAATGGACACCATTAAATGTGTTAAAAGAATGTTGAACAATCATCGTTTCGGGAGGCAGAAATTCGCCATCCACGGAAACAGTATGTTCTTTAACCATTAGATGTAGGTGTGTGTAAGTGTAGCTCGAGTACTTCTTATAACAACATCCTAGTATATTTAAGATACTGGAGTTGTTACAAATGAAATGAATAAAAAGAGTTTAGGGGTTTGAGAAGCAAAATAAAACAAAAGGACTCTAGTGAAGACATTACATTAAAATCAGGTAACTCCCTTTGGTTTGAGCCCAAAGGCTTCCTTGGGAAGAGTTCTGCCCAAAGTGAGGCATCAAGGAGTAAGAGAGGGAAGTGTATAGACAATATGGGCATGGGTTGGCCGAGCCAAAGGCTTTTGGAGTGTGGTTAAGGAGGTAGAGGTGGGGGCCTTTTATAAGAGGAGAGGAGGGGCACTCTTGGAAAGTAAAGAAAAGTCGCCTTATTTTAAAATGGTATTTGGATTTAAGTGGTCCCTCATTGATATAATTCGAGGATATGGTGATAAGTGTTCGAAATCCACTCATCCAATAGGGTTTGGACATGTGTAGGTCTTAGATATTACATTATCATTCCATTTTATTTAAATTCTTTATTAATGAGGTAATCGTTGCATCATCATGATGTCATAAATAATTTAATTTATATAAAGTCTAAAAATTACAAAAAAAAATACTATGATGTAGGAAATCTTTTTAGATTTCCAATGACTATTTATAATCAAAAATCTGACTTGTATAACCCTATGTAACAATTGTTTTAGTAAAACATTTCATGTTTGTGTTATTTTTACTTTAACATTAAATAAAAAGTTATTTATGTCATTTCCCGACCAAAGGGGCTCCATGGGGTCCCCAAGTTGACCCATGGATTGTCTTGATAGGCCATGACACATCCAATGAGGGTAGAACATGTGTCAATCTCATCTCATATTATTAAAAAATTATTTTTACCTTAAACTACACTAATTACCACTAATCGCGATTAAGAACTTAAAAGTTACTATTCACCAAAAAATTATTTTAATCTCATTTAACCAAATTTTACTTCTTAATGACAACCACATATGTCGGATTTTTAAAAATCAAATCACAGAAGTGGAAAAGTTTCATTTAAACAAAAAAATCAGTTTCTTTAACTACCACGTAGTGGTTTCACTATTCATCAAAAATTGAAGTTTTTCCAGAAAGATACCAAAACATCCCCCTAAGATATATTTGATATTACAAATTCAAAAATGATGTCTATTTCACAAAATTCAAAACATGTAAGTTCCATTAATAAATTTAATAATTAATTCCCGCTGTCATGACAAATAGCGTGTTTTTATGAAACAATAAGTATCAAAAGATTGACACTAGTTTAAGTCCAATTTCAAAGTGAAATTGATTCCAATGACCACCATTGGATTAAATGGTAAAAATATATTATAACTTCACTTTAAAACCAATTCAAAATAGAATATAATCATATAAATAAATTAGACTAAAAAGAGGTTTTGAATTAGAATACAACATTTTTCACTATTCATTAAAAATGAACTTTATCGGAAAAATACCAAAAATTCACACAAAGTAAATTTTGATGTCCCAATCATAAAGAATAAGTTTATTTTGAAAAAAATGGCTTATAAAATTGTAAAAAGATAGATTTAAAAATGCTTTGCCATTAAAAGGCAGTAAAACAATCTTTTAAAAATATTAGTGTATTCCATGCTTAAAATTGGATTTATTTTCTTTTTAAGAGTCTAAAACACTATATAATTCATTAATAGGCATAGATAATAATATCTATTATTCATTACTTACTTGGGATGTTACATCCTTCCCCCCTTTAGAAAATTGTGTCCTCGTAATTTATTTACTTATCGAATAAATGGGGGTACTTATCCCTCATTGCATTTTCAGATTCCCATGTTGCCTCTTCCACCATGTGTTTTTTCCACAAAACCTTTACCTGATTAATCACCTTATTCCGTAACACTTGCTCCCTGTGGTCAAGAATCTGGACTGGTTGTTCCTCATAAGATAGGTTCTTTTCCAGCTGAACTACCTCTGGACTCAAAACAAGAGATGGACCTGGCATGTACTTTCTCAACATCGAAACATGAAAAACATTGTGTACCTGAGATAAACTCGGAGGTAAAGCCACATGGTATGCAACTGATCCAACTCTCTCCTGAATTTCTTATGGTCCAATGAACCTTGGACTCAGCTTTCCTTTCTTACCAAATCACATCACACTTTTCCATGATGAGACTTTGAGAAAAACATTATCACCTACCTCAAAAGATAGATCCTTCCTCCTGTTGTCCGCATAACTCCTCTGCCTGCTCTGAGCTGTTCTCATGTGTTTCTGTATCAGCTGAACTTTTTCTGCCATCTCTTCTACCAATTCTGGTCCCATCAGCTTCCTTTCACCCACTTCATCCCAGAAAGATGGAGTTCGACACCGCTTCCCCTATAATGCCTGAAATGGTGCCATCTATATACTCGAATGAAAACTGTTATTATATGAAAATTCAACCAAAGAAGGATATTGGTCCCAACATCCCTGATAATCCATAGAGCAAGAACGTAGCATATCCTTCAAGGTCTGAATTGTTCGTTCTGACTGCCCATCTGATTGAGGATGAAATGCTGTACTAAAATTTAATTCAGTACCCAAAGACTTCTGAAGGCCTTTCCCAAAGTTAGAAGTGAACCTGGGATCACGATCAGATACAATGGAGAGGGGAACTCCATTTAACCTGACTATCTCTTTAAGATAAAAACGGGAAAGTTGATCTAGGGAAAAGGTATCTCTTATAGAAAGGAAATGAGCAGATTTAGTCAAGCGATCAACAATAACCCAGATTGCATTATTACCTAGAGATGTATTCGGTAATCCCACAACAAAGTCCATGGATATATTCTCCCATTTCCACTCTGGCACTGGTAAAGGCTGAAGCATCCCTTTCGGTAACTTCCGCTCTGCTTTAACCTGTTGACATGTCAAACACTTCACAGTAAAATCAGCAATATCTCTTTTCATTCCATCCCACCAGTAATACTCCCGCATAACTCTGTACATCTTAGTACTGCTAGGATGAACTAAAAACAGAGAACTATGAGCTTCACATAACAACTCTCTCTTCAACTGTGAATCACAAGGCACACACAATCTCTTCCCAAATCTCAAAACGCAATCATTATCAATGTTTAATTCAGGCAACTTACCTTTCTGAACCAGCTCTACCTTTTTCTACAACTCACTATCCTGCTTCCGTGCTTTCTTGATTCTATCTGATAGAGATGATCTCACTGATACCTGAATCAAAACAGAAGAACTTCCTGCACCAACAACTTCGATGCCAATGTTCATCAAATCCTTAACAAAAGGATCACGTTCCAAACTCACCATTGCTAATGAAGCATTACTTTTTCGACTCAAAGCATCAGCAACTTTATTTTCTTTTCCCGGATGGTAATTAATTGTACAATCATAATACTTGACTAATTCTAGCCATCTCCTTTGTCTCATGTTCAATTATTTCTGTGTGAATATATACGTTATACTTTTGGGATCGGTATATATTTCAAACTTTACTCTATACAAATGATGCATCCAAATTTTTAAAGCAAAAATAACAGCAGCTAATTCCAAATCATGTGTAGGGTAATTTACCTCATTAGTTTTCAACTGTCGTGAAGCATAAGAAATTACCTGATCATTCTGCATTAGGAAGCAACCAAGTCCTTTTAATGAAGAATCACTGTATATAACAAACTCACCATTCTTGGAAAGAAGTGCCAAAACTGGAGCATTCACCAATCTTCTTTTCAATTCTTGAAAACAATCATCACATTCTATTGTCAAGATAAACTTAACACCCTTCCAAGTTAGCTTAGTCATTGGACTAGATAACCATGAAAAATTTCTAACAAACCTTCGGTAATATCCTACCAAACAAAGGAAGCTATGAATCTCAGTTACAATTTTGGGTCTTGGCCAGCCTTCCACAACTTTTGTTTTTGCAGGATCAACAGTTATCCCATCTTTGGAAACAATGTGACCAAGGAAAGAAATTTTTTGCAACCAAAACACACACTTGCTGAATTTTCCATACAGTTTCTTTTCTTTTAAGGTTTGCAAGATAACCCTTAAATGTCTTTCATGCTCTTCTTTACTTTTAGAAAACACCAAAATATCATCAATGAAAACCACAACAAACTTATCCAAGAACTCATGGAAAATTCTACTCATTAAGTCCATGAATACAGCAGGTGCATTGGTTAGCCCAAAAGGCATTACTACAAATTCATAATGGTCATCTCTTGTACGGAACACGGTCTTCGGAACATCTGCTTCCTTTACCTTTAGCTGATGGTACCCCGATCTCAAATCGATCTTTGAAAAATACTGAGCTCCCTAGAGCTGATCAAACAAACCATCGATATGAGGCAAAGGATATTTGTTCTTAACAGTGATGTTATTCAAGGATCTATAATCAATGAAAAGTCTCATTGAACCATCTTTCTTTTTAACAAATAAAACAGGAGCACCCCATGGTGATGTGCAAGGTCGAATGAAACCTTTCTCTAATAAATCTTGCAATTTCTCCTTTAACTCTAAAAGTTCAATTTGATCCATTTGATAAGGGAGTTTTTAAATTGGCTTAGCATCAGGAACTAAGTCAACAGTAAACTCAACATACCGATCTGGTATTATTCCAGGCAACTCATCGGGAAAAACATCAGGACACTCATTTACCACTGGCACATAATTAATCTGAACAGTTCCTTTATTTTCAATGGTGTTTGCAAGGTAACATTCATTTCCATCTTTTACAAGTTTCTTGGCCTCTTGATAGGTTATCAACAGTAATGGTTCATTCTTGTACACAAACTGAAAGTTTTTCTGAAAAGAAACTTCTTTAGCTCTACAGTCAATCTTAGCATGGTAAATAAAGAGCCAATCCATACCCAGGATAACATCAAACTCTACTAGAGGTACAACACTAAGGTTTGCAAGTAGTTTCTTTCCAAATATAAGGATAGGAAGATTCTTATAAATTATTTTTGCCTCAACATTTCCCCCATGTGTTTTTACCAAAAGTTCAGGAGTAATTTCTTGAGATGGTATTCCCATTTTACTAGAAAAGTTTTCAGAGATGAAAGAATGTGTAGATCCCGAATCAAACAACACACTGGAATAATATGAAAAAACAAACAAAGTACCTTATACAACTTCATTTGATGGCCCGACATCTGCTGAAGTAGTTGCAAAGGATTTCACCACCCCTTTCTTCTTGTAGTCTAACTGCTTCCCATCACTCAAGCAGTTTGTCGGACACTCGTTTGCATAGTGACCCATATCATTGCACTTATAACATTTCACTAACTATAAATCACATTTGTTCTTACCATCACCCTGATCTTTTTCAGTGTAATCACGAGCCTTATGTCCCATCTTACCACATCAGTAGCTCTTTCCAGAATTCAGAAGACATTCCCCAACACGCCTTTTTCCACATTTATCACAAACTGGAAACATAGTTTTCTTACCATTAGACTTTTTTGAAGAATTCTTACCTATCTCCTGCCACCTCGGTCTCTTCTTCTGTTGGTTGTTATAGAACACTTGATCATCGGAAAACTCCATTTCCACCTTCTCAACACATCGAACAAGATTTTCATAACTTTTAAACTCACGAGAAGCTAATGCCCTTCGATATTTTGGCTTTAATCCTGAGTAAAAACGATTGATTTTACTATCAAGGTCTCGGAGAAAATTTGGAGCATACCTTGCCAATCGAGTGAACCTTTCTTCATAGGTAGCCACTGAGTCTTCATCTTTCCTCAATTCCAAGAATTGTTTTTCCATCCTAAGTCGAACAGCCTTAGGAAAATACTTCTCAAGAAATATACCTTTGAATTCATCCTAGTCAAGAGAAACAATCTCATCGGCATCCCTGATATTTTTAACCATCGACCACCACTGAAATGCTTCACCCTCAAAACGGTAAATAACAAGACTAACCTTTTGATTGTCTGAACACCCCATGACATCGAAAATAATCTCCAGTTCTTTAATCCACCCTTCAGCTAACACAGGGTCAGATGATCCTCTGAATGATGGGGGATGTTGCCTCATGAAATGTTCCACCACTGACATGTTCCTCTGTGGTTGATCTTGCTGATCTCGTGCATGGATACCACCACCATTTATCGCTTGAATCAACTATGTCATTACTACAACAAACTGTTCAGTTCCAATTCCGACCATCTCAGGATGCTGATTCGGAAGGTTATTTCCTTATGTATGCCTTCCTATCACTGCTTCCCTGTTTCCTCTGCGGAAAACCATTCTGAACAAACATGTCTTAGATGAAGCAACATGGTAATCTTCAAATGCTATATCCTTTCAATTTGACCATAAAAAAAATATTTTTGGATAATCATTTAATAGAATTCTAACTCCTAAAGTTATCTAAACCGGTCTCTGATACCAACTATAAGGCCCCAGCCTTAAACCTTACTTAATCTTGAGTTATTAAAAGATTACACATTGGGGATCTTTTCGGGTTTAGAGTTTTATAGAATTAGATAATAAAACATGCATTACATTCCACATATAAACAAAGTGGTTACATAAAGATAGTATTCTTCTTTCCTATAAATGGAAACATATTTAAAATAAAACATGGATTCTTTCTTGACACTTCCTTGACACTATCATCATATCATGTACCTTTCCCATGACCTGTGAAAAACATTTCAAAAAAACATGGGATGAGCATAAAAAGCTCAGTATGGGTTATATAAAAAAATATGGAAAGGAAACATGAGTTCATATATACATAAGAATGTAATCATACTTTACCCATAAAACATAAGCACTTTAACATACCTCATAAAATCATGAATAAATCATAGAAATCATAAGACATAAAGGTAACTTGAGGAATTCATAACATTCTTACGTAGGGAGTAACCCTCTTGGTTACGTTTGGAATACCCATCACAGTATATTCCCTAAATCTCTTCGCAGAAACCTTAACGTTTCACTCCTTCACGTTACCCAATGCATTGGAGAGCTATATCGGGCTCACCCGCCCTTAGTATATCACAGAACCATCCGTCTTCATAATAATGCCCAAGAACCTCAACATAATCGTATCACATAAAACATGCATAAAGGAAATATAACATTTCCTCCTTTCAATCACAATATATCAATACAACACATTGATATAAAAACATTATGAAAAAAAATTTCAATACCAAAATAAATTAAAAGTAAAATGTGGTATTTATTTTTCTTTTTAAAAAAAAGGTATGGCTTTTAGAGGAAGTCAAAACTCAAATAATGGTCACGTCGGCGGAGAAGTCGTTGTCACCACATACGTACGACAAAAACATTCCCCTTTTTCGTTTAGTAAATGTTTCTTATAAAAAATATTCCTTTTGAGTAAACGTAAAATTCAAAGGGTTTTATACACCGTATAAAATAAGGTTGTGTATAAAACAAAATATGCCTCAATGAAAGGAGATTGAGACGAAGTCCCATACCTCGGGTCCGACATGACTTGGTCATTATTTAATCTCCTTAATAATAAACTTGAGTTAATTTATACTTGTTTAAGAACCTTTTTCAAGTTCATTATTCCTTTTATATCACTTATTGCCGTGTTATGAACACTATGTAATTATTTAAGTTAATAACGGTCGTTTTAACGATCATTGGTACTTGAGTCAAAATAAACCCTTTATAATTACAAGTTGTTCATGTTTCCATTATATCGAGAATTATAATACTGATGTATATATCATATATATCCAGTTTATACATGCATTTATAATATTACATAATCATTTAGAGGAAAGAAATGAAATGCATCGTTCATGGAGATGGTAAGCCGTACGTACGCATGAACGCTACTTTCACTTCTATTTCGTATTTTATAGAATGGAATCACAATGATATAAAGGTATATTATAATTCCAGTATAATATCATATATAATATCATAGTTACATCCTTTATACGTCCCACATATGGTATTTAACGAATCAAATCACTTTGAGGAGGCGGTAGTCCGCACTTCCTTAAATGAAGATATCGTGTTTACCCATAATGGAAACCATAAAGGCATGACCAAAATGAAAAATACAAAAGCTTAAGGAAAACATAAACATATTATATATAATATATAAATATAGTGTCACCTTAATTTCCACCTTTGAAGGTGTTAAAAGAATGTTGAACAATCATCATTTCGGGAGGCAGAAATTAGCCATCCACTGAAACAGTATGTTCTTTAACCATTAGATGTAGGTGTCTGTAAGTGTAGCACGAATCCTTCATATAAAAACAGCCTAGTATATTTAAGATACTGTATTTTTTACAAAATAAATGAATAAAAAGAGTTTAGGGGTTGGAGAAGAAAAATAAAACAAAAAGACTCTAGTGAAGACATTACCTTAAAATCGGGTAACTCGCTTTGGTTTGAGCTAAAAGGATTCCTTGGTAAGACTTCTGCCCAAAGTGAGGCTTCCAGGAGTAAGAGAGGGAAGTGGAGAGACAAAATGGGTAGGGGTTGGTAGAGCCAAAGGCTTTGGGATTGTGGGTAAGGAGTTAGAGGTGGGGGCCTTTTATAAGAGGATAGGAGGGGCACTCTTGGAAAGTAAAGAAAAGTCACCTTATTTTAAAATGGTATTCGGATTTAAGAGGTCCAACATTGATATAATTCTAGGATAAGGTGATAAGGGTTCTAAAAACACTCATCCAATAGGTTTTGGACATGTGTAGGACTTATATATTACATTATCTTTCCATTTTATTTAAATCCATTATTAATGAGGTAATCGCTGCATCATCACGATGTCATAAATAATTTAATTTATTTAAAGTCTAAAAATTATAAAAAAATACTATGATGTAGGAAATCTTTTTAGATTTCCAATGACTATTTATAATCAAAAATCTGACTTGTATAACCCCATGTAAAAATTGTTTTAGTAAAACATATCATGCTTGTGTTATTTTTACTTTAACATTAAATAAAAAGTTATTTATGTCATTTCCCAACCAAAGTGGCTCCATGGGGTCCCCAAGTTGACCCATGGATTGTCATGGTCGTCCATGAAACATCCAATGAGGTTAGGACATGTGTCAAGCTCATCTCATATTATTAAAACATTATTTTTACCTTAAACTACACTAATTACCACTAATCACGATTAAGAACTTAAAAGTTACTATTCACCAAAAAATTATTTTAATCTCATTGAACCACATTTTACTTCTTAATGACAACCATGTATGTCGGATTTTTGAAAATCAAATCACAGATGTGCCAAATATTCATTTAAACGAAAAAATCAGTTTCTTTAACTACCACTTAGTGGTTTCACTATTCATCAAAAATTGAAGTTTTTTCAGAAAGATACCAAAACTTCAACCTAAGCTATATTTGATATTCTGAATTCAAAAAAGAATTCTATTTTAAAAAATTCAAAACATGTAAGTTTCATTAATTAATTTAATAATTGATTCTTGTTGTCATCACAAATAGCGTGTTTTTATAAAACTATAAGTATCAAAAGATTGACACTAGTTTAAGTCCAATTTCGAAGTGAAATTGATTCCAATGACCACCATTGGATTAAATGGTAAACATATATTCTAATTTCACTTTAAAACCAATTCAAAAGATAATATAATCATATAAATAAATTAGATTAAAAAGAGGTTTTGAATTAGAATACAACATTTTTCACTATTCATTAAAAAGGAACTTTATCGGAAAAATTCCAAAAATTCACACAAAGTAAATTTTGATGTCCCAATCATAAAGAATATGTTTATTTTGACAAAAATGGTTTATAAAATTGTCAAAATCTAGATTTAAAAATGGTTTTCCATTAAAAGGCATTAAAACAATCTTTTAAAAATATAAGTGTATTCCAGGCTTAAGATTTGATTTATTTTCATTTTAAGCCTCTAAAACACTATCTAATTCATTAAGAGGCATAGATAAAAATATCTATTATTCATCTCTTAGATGGGATGTTACAGAAAGACTGTAATTCCCCCAAAAATTCATCAATGAAAATTCCTCTTGGTCTATTTAAATTTCTTCTTGTGGACAGGTAATATGTATGCACGTATTTGGTTCTATGTTTTGGATTTTAAAATACCTTTTAGAATTTTGACCATTTATAATATAGATGTAGACTAGTGATCACATAACTACTATAAATATAGGGCTTTAACAAATCTAATTTACTAATACATAGGTAGATATGACCTTATCCATTAGACATTCCACATATGAAGTCCATTTTCCATATCATTGAAAGGAGGTGGAATCGTTGAGCTTTGCTCTTGACCAAGCCCATGCTGAGCGTGAATATGTTATGATCAAGCGGAATTGCCTAAAAACAAAGTGGAATTTGATAGAGATTATCACTTGAGAAATGTTATCCGAGCCACCCCAAGAAACTATCACCATCGCACACCACACCCTTCAGTCTTTTGCGGGTGTTAAAAGGGGATATATAACAAGACCTTAGAACAATGAGTATGTGCATTATTTTTTATATAATGAGGAATATAAATTCATTTTACTATATTTACATTGTAAATAGTTTTAAAGTGCATGTAACACCCCAATCTTCCACGGAACACTTCTCTTTGAATAATACAGTAGCGTGTGTTTTACGCAATTACGAGTTCTAACACATGCCACAACCAATCAAACTAGCTGTTATGAATAGTAATACCCAATTTTTGAAATTTTATAAATTTTATCATTCAAAATGGATATCATTTTTGGATTTGTAAAATCAAAATTAGCTTAGGGTGAATTTTTGGTATTTTTCTAGAAAACATTCAATTTTTGATGAATATAGAAAACACTAAGTTATAGTTCAAAACCGAATTTTTATTTAAATATTTATTAATTTTATTTTAATTTATTTTAGGCCAATATAGATACATAATACCTATATAAGTTCAATGTAATTCATTTGAGTCAGTTTATAATAATTTTAGATATATAAAGATTTTATTTAACTTTTCATCGCATTTTACCCATCTCCTAGGAGAATTTTCAAATTCACATAACAAATAATTTTACCACTTATGTGAGTAGAATTTCAAAAATCTGAGAAACTCTGTAAATATCAACGATTAAAATGTGGATCAATAAGGTTAAAATAATTTTTGGTGAATAGTATCTTTTTACTTCTATTTACCACGGTTGAATGTAAATAGGGAAATTAAGGGTAAAATTGTTATTATTATTTACCTAAAACCTATAATAATTCTATTTTATAAATATTATTAAAACAAAAACAACCTTATAAATAAAATATGATCCTCTTTGGTCCACATGGATTAGATTAGGACATTTATTATTATTTAATTCAAAGAAGAGTTAAAAGAGTTAAAATCAATGTTTAACAACTAAAACATTTTTAATAAATGGTTATACAAAAGATAAATTAGATTACAAATATTAATTAAAAATATGAAAATATTTTATACATAATGGTATTTTATTTATAATTTGTAGACATTAAATAATTTAATTTATTTACGACTCAATGATGATCTTGTAATTACCTTATTAGTGAAATATTAAAATAATTGATATTATAAATACAAAAAATAACTATAATTGGAGACTTTTAAAGAATTAAAAGAATTTTATAGGTTAATATGACATGATAGGGTTTATTAAATTAATTAGGTTCAAAGTAATAATGCCGTTATAAATTTAGAAAAAAAAATACCAAATAGTGTCAAAACTGACATAAAAAAATATTATATTATTAATTGATATTCAATTCGTAAAAATGTAAGGATCATACAAGAGACTTATATAATGATAGATGAATAATTAATGAACCACTTGGGGTTCTCATGGAAGCTTGTTGTATGTTTATTAACCATATAATATAAAAATTCAAATAGACATGGTAAATGTCAAACTAATTAACTAAGAGTTAAATCTAAAAGATAAAGTTAATA
This sequence comes from Viscum album, assembly GCA_963277665.1. Lineage (NCBI taxonomy): Eukaryota > Viridiplantae > Streptophyta > Magnoliopsida > Santalales > Viscaceae > Viscum > Viscum album. The sequence goes on from OY728161.1 coordinate 1,840,842,968, forward strand.
TAGTGACCCAGACATGTCTAAAACCTATGGTTTAGTGTTTTTAAACCCATCCTCACCTTATCATCTTAATAATTCTCTTTGGATCCATTATAAACTGAATATGAATTTATTATAAAATAATATTTCTAGCTTTTCCTAAGGTGCCCCTCACCCCACTTATAAAAGGGAAATCCCCCTACTCACTAATTCACACCATCAAAGTCTTTTGGAACGGCCATCCCCTACCCAAATACCCTCTCAACTATAATACCTTAATCTTAGAGGCCCTACATTATTCAGAAAGCCATCCTATGGGTCCCTTTTGATCAAATCAAAAGGAAGAACCCGAAGAAGATGTAAATATTTCATCACCTCTTGTAAGTATATTTCTTCTTCCACTTCCTTTTTCATTTTTGTTTCCACAATAAAATAATAAATCCAGTATCTTATATATAATTTGATGTTATTATAAATATGTTACATCCAAATTCATTATTCTATCCACCCTTCTAATGAAATGTCACCATACTTGTATATGTTCAACTTACTGTCTCCACGTCATGGTGTAATTGTTATTCAATACATTATTATTTGGATGGGTATAATAATTATGTGTAATTAATGTAAAAAATAAATATAAAATGTTAATTATTATTTATATATGATATACCATCCAATTATATATTATTTTAATTTCAAAATAATGATATTGTTGCTCGTGCGTACGTACGGATTACCGTCACCACGAACGTGATGAGATTCATTCCCCAACGTATCCATTCAAGAATAAATTTCATTTGATGATTAAAAATAATTTTTGGAGACATGATATCATTATATATATGAATAAGATACATACCATCCATAACAAATATGTCTTCCATAACAAAGAATATAAATTAAAACGAATCCATTAACACCCGAAACGACGATAATATTAAGATATTATTAACCAATGAATGTTAAAAGATCATATAGGATATAATATTAATGTATATGATTATTGTTTAATTAAATAACAATAATTTCATCTTTATACAGGAGTTTAACCTACCCTCGATCAAGGAGAAAGTACAAAGTAAGGGGTTTCTTACTCATTTTTAATTTCTGGAGATTTCCATTGTTCACCACTTTTTTATTGCATGTTGTGTGTGTATTTCCCAGGATTGTATTCATTGTGTAATATAAATTAATATATGGATATTTACATCATCATTGTATGATCCTACTTTCATGGGTGTATGTTTCGTAAGTTACCAAATCAATAAGGCAATTTGAAATTTCAATTTCCACTCATTCGGCTTTACGCATGCTTCATTGATTATTTTACTCCAAGATTATGTGTGGAATCGCTATTCATTCACTTATGTCAAAATTTCCCCACACATTTCTGTGGATATACCTTTGATACACAAAATAACTCGATTGATAAATTCTCAAGTCATCGATATGAACTTCATAAGAGTAATTTTAACTCAATCTCCATTTATTGAGTTAAATATCGAATTCATTGGTGTTGTTTCTACAAGAATATGTGTGAATTTCCTCTGATAGATTTACACTAAATATCCAATAATATTGAGTGTATTTATATTATTCACAAATAATTATGTCGTTGATTTATCCTTAACCTAAGTATGAAATCTTTATAAGAGATTTCATCTCAATTTAGATTCCATTGAGACTTCTTTGTTGTTATACACCAAATCACTTTTATATGGTGTATATAATGTGCTTTGGCATAATATATCATGAATACCTTTATTCTCATGATGTTACAATGTTTTTATTACCTCACTTATTTGTATTCAAGTGTCTCTATTTTGGTTAGAAAGTCTAACTAAAATATCATTTTAAATGTTTTAAAGATTTATTAGTCTCAATCTTTCTCATTAATATCCATGTTTTTTAAAATGGACATAATAATTTATATATATGGAAATTAATATTTAAAAATTTAAAATTCTTTTAAATGTTTCAATGTGGTATGGGACACTTTGATTCAAAATTCTATTTTTAATTGGCTTCTTACCAAATAGTGTCACTTTTAAATGATTTCTCGAAAAAAGGGGATATTTCTATCTAATAGTTTTGATGATTATTTTCATCTATGTCAACATCATTCATTATTCTTGATTGAGGTTAATCTTATACAATAAAATCTTTCATATTGTATCGAATGTGTTATGTTTGACTGTGGATGTGCTATTTTTATACCATTCATGGTTTGTTGTTAATGTATTGACATTTCGTATGCTAGTTTTAATACGAATGTTTATGTTTTGTTTCAAACTTTTCACATGAGGAATGCATTGGACTTACTAAGTGACAGGTGGAGCCCACTATAGCTCCTCAATGTATCGGTAGGTCTTATTAGACAATCTAGTGTCTTGTCACAGGCATTGACAAAATCTTATTTGTAGTCATGTCACAAGGCCTTGACTATGTGGTTATGACAGTCCGGAATTATGCATTCCATCATTATGAAAGTGGTTATTGATATTGAATGTGATTATTCGATTAGTAGAATATACATGTGAATAAGTAAATGGAATTATTTAATTTTATTTCTACCATATTATGCTGATGTTTAATTTTAAAAGGCTTTTGTTTTAGTTATACATTTCCTTAAATGTTTATTCTTATTTATGAAAGTTTTCGCTATATTGTTATCCTTACTGGGAATCTATGATCACCCCATTCTATGTTTTATTTTTCCCAGGATGTGAAGAAGTATTTTATGAAAGACCTGCATGGATAGTATGAGGGGATATGAGTGTGGTCTATGGAGACAAGATGTTTTTGTAGTTTTTCATTTTATGATGTAATGTAAACTTTATGAATGTATCTAGTGATTCCAATGATACTAAACTAATCATTCTTTAGAGACTTAATCTTTTGTGATCATGATAATGTTATGTAATAATGCACTGACTCTCGGTAGCTGGGGTCGAGGTGTTACATTTGGTATCAAATAATGTTTAGTACAAATCTTGGAAACTAGATTAAGATAAACTATGATTAGAGCACATAGCCCTAAGATAGACTTTGAGGATTAGTGTATAATAACTTTATAGAATTTTTTTATTGTAGAGATTTTGTGAGTTTTCTGAGAAATACATTCCTGTCTGGATATGAGCAGGTAGAGGCAGCTCTGGAATAGATTCACAAAGGGGTAAAACCCAAAAAAACCTCTTTGTGGTATACTCGAACGGGAATAGGTTCATGGAAACGGGCCTTGCTGCACTCTTGGTTACGCTACTCCCGGTGGATATGATTAGGATAATTCTCATTTTTTTACAAACCATTATGAAGTATTTATGAGTATATACTTCCTCAAAGAAAACATTTTTATGATTATGGATTATATACATAAACTTTTCAATTCATGTTAAGTGTTTTACAATTTTGGATATATGTATTGCGATTCAAAAACAAATTTAATGTATTCCATTGTTTAGAAATTGTGCCTAGGGGAAAAACAGAAATTGTATCAATGCATGAACTCGATGTAGAGATTTCCCTACTGCTCATGAAAATTATAGTGGGGATGGTGATACAACTAGTGCTGATCAGCTAATCACCATACAGGTACAACTCAATCAGGTTATGAATAATAACCTTACCCATATAGAGCACCCAGATTCACAGCGTGGAGGATCAATGTCACGTCACTTCATGAGGTAACAACCAACAACATTCAATAGGCGTACAAATACATAATTAACTGATAAATGGATAAAATACTTAGAGAGAATATTCCATGCCGTGTGGAGTATTGAAAGGGAAAAAGTTATCATGGTAATTTACTGCCTCACTGGAGATGTTGACCCATGGTCGTCATTGATTCAATACACAAAGAAGGATGATGAAGTATCAAATATGTAAATGAGGGAGTTCAAAGAGCTTTTCTAAGAAAAATACTTTCATCGAGACCATCGAGCAGATATGGAAAGGCAATTTCTGAGTCTGAGACAAAAGGACGATGAGAATGTCGCAAAGTGTGAGGCTAAATTTACAAGGTTAGCTAGGCATGAAGCAGATTATATATGTAACCCAAGGAGTACAATTGATCATTTATTTGATGGGTTTGTGATTTACAGTGATGCGTCGAAGAAAGGATTTGGTTGTGTCCTTAGGCAGAATGATATGGTTATTTCCTATGCATCACGAAAAGTAAAAATTAATTATCAAAATTATCTGACTCGTGATCTTGAGTTAGAAGCTGTAATATATGTTTTTACGATATGGAGACACTGTCTATGTGGTCAAAATTGTTAGATTTATACTGATCAGAAGAGTTTGAAGTATATTTTCTCAAATAAAACTCAACATGAGGCAAAGAAGATGGCTTGAACTAATCATGGATTATGATTGTATGATACAAAACCACCAGATTAGGGCATATAAGGTGGTAGATTCTTTGAGAATAAAGGATCATGGAGTTTTGAACAAGATGAGAATTGAAAGGGATCCTATTTTCATAAATCTAGTGAAGATGGACATGGGAATAACCATGGATGGAGGAACATCAATGCTTTTTGAAATTGTTTCCAAACCATCTTTACTATAAAGGATTAAGGGTTCTTAGACCGATGATGAAGAGTTTCAAATGAATATTAAAGCTTTAAATGATGGGAGATTGAGTGATTTTGTGTATGATGATGGAATTTTGTAATTTGGGAAGAGACTTTGGGTACCCGATATACCTAATCTAAAAAGGTAATTGTTGGAAGATTCTCATAGTTCCAATTTCATTATACACTATGGGAGAACCAAAATGTATATAGATTTTAAGGAATATTTTTGGTTGGAAATAGGAAGAGGGAGATTGCTGATTTTCTGTCAAGATGTATAGTTTGTCAATAAGTGAAAGCTAGAAGGCAAGAACCTTGAGGACTCATGCAACCTCTTCCCATACCAGAGTTGAAATGGGATAATATTATGATGGACTTTTTCATGCGACTTCCAAACACTCCTATAAGGAATGATGCAATATAGGTGATTGTTGATCATGTTACCAAGTCAGCACATTTTCATTCTAGAAGAGAATATTTGACACTTGAAGGTCAAGCAAGACTATATATTAATGAAGATGTGAGGCTTCATGGAGTACCCCAATAGATTGTTTCTTATCGTGATCCCCATTTTACTTCCAGATTACGGAAGAGTATTTAGAAGGAATTGGGTACTGAAAATCATTTGGGAACTTCCTACCATCCTCAAATAGATGGAAAATCTAAACATACTATTCAAACCTTTGAAGACATGTTGAGATCTTTCTCACTTGACTTTCAGGGTATGTGGGATCAATAATTACCTATGGTATAATTTTCCTATCACAATAGCTTCCATTGGCACCATATAAAGAATTATACGGAAAGAGATGTCGCACAGCAACCTGTTGGTATGATGTTGGTGAAAGGAAACTCGTAGGCCCAGAACTGGTGGAGGAAATGATGAAAAAGGTAAAGGTAATCCAAAACCGCATCAAAGCAGCTCAAAGTAGGAAGAAGAGCTATGCTGATAACCAAAGGAAAGATTTGGAATTTCAGGTATGAGATCATGTTTTCTTGAAGGTATCTCCATGGAAGGGTGTTATACGTTTTGGTAAGAAAGGTAAAATGAGTCCCAGGTATATAGGACCTTTCACAAGTCTAGAACTAATTGGGGTTGTAGCATACTGTTTGGAAATGATGCCAAGTCTCTCCAATGTTCACGATGTGCTCCACGTATCACTATTGAGAAAATACATGCCTGACCCAACTCATGCACCCACCTACGAGGAAGTAGAATTGGAACCCGATCTATCTTATTTTGAAGATCCCGTCAGGATTCTTGATACCAGAGACCAAGTGTTGAGAAACCAAAAAACTGGTCTGGTAAAAGTTCTATGGAGAAACCATAAGATGGATGTGGCAACATGGGAACCCATAGAACTTATGATGAAGAACCACTCGTGTCTTTTTATGCAGTGATATTTTAAAAATTTCACGGACGAAATCATTTGTAGGAGGGGAGAATGTAACACCACAAGCTTCCACGGTATACATCTCTTTGAAGAATATAGTAGCGTCTGTTGTACGCAACATCGAGTTCTAACACACACTATAACAAATAAAACTAGCCGTTATTAATAGTAATACCCACTTTATGAAATTTGATAAATTTTAACATTCAAAATGGACATCATTTTTGGATTCTTAATATCGAAATCAGCTTAGGGTGGATTTTTGGTATTTTTCTGAAAACATTAAATTTTTATGAATAGTGAAAAACACAGAGTTATAATTTAAAACATAATTTTTATTTAAATAATTATTTATTTTATTTAAATTTATCTTAGGTCAAAATAGATACATAATATCTATATAAGTTCAAATGTAATAGATTGATGTCAGTTTATAATAATTTTAGATATATAAATATTTTATTCAACTTTTCATCGTGTTTTACCCATCTCCTAGGAGAATTTTCAAATTCACATAAAACATAATTTTACCACTTATGTGAGTTGAATTTATAAAATAAAATAGACATGGTTAATATCAAGGAGTAAAATGTGGTTCAATAAGATAAAACTAATTTTTGGTGAATAGTAACTTTGTACATTTATTTAACACGGTTAAATGTAAATAGGGTAATTCAGGATAAAAATGATATTATTATTACCCTAACACATGTCCTAATTCTTCTGGAAAAGTATAATACCACCAAAAAAACCTTAGGAATAAAATATGAACCTCTTTGGGCCACATGGATTAGATTAGGACATTTGTTATTATTTAATTCAAAGAAGTGTTAAAAGAGTTAAAATCAACGATTAATAAATAAAACATTTTTAATATAGGGTTATACATAAGATAAATTCAATAATAAATATTCCTTAGAAGGATAAAAGTATTTCCTATATAATGGTATTTTATTTATAATTTTTATACATTAAATAATTTAATTTATTTATGACACAATGATGCTTCAGTAATTACCTAATTACTGAAATATTAAAATAATTGACAATATAAATAGCCAAATAAATATAATTTGAGACTTTTAATGAATTGCACGAATTTTATAGGTTAATATGACAAGTTAAGGTTTATTAAAAGAATTATTTTTGAAGTAATAATTTTGTTATGAATTTAGAAAAAACAAAATACCAAATAGTGTCAAAATTGACATAAAAGAGTTTTTAAAATAAATATTATATTATTAATTGATTTTCAATTCCTAAAAATCTATGGTTAGACCAAGTGACTAATATAATGATATGTGAATCATTAATTAACCACTTGGGGTTCTCATTGTAGTCTATAGTTTGTATATTAACCATATAATATAAAAATACAAAGAGCCATGGTAAATGTGAAACTAATTAACTAAGAGTTAAAACTATAAGATATGTTTAATATAGCGAACCAAAACTGTATAAAACCAATTGGTTGGGTGGTTTTCGACCCATCCCTACTATATCCTGGAAACTAGTCACTTTTTTTCCATTAGAAACCGAATATGAATTTATTATAAAATAATATTTCTAGCTTTTCCTAAGGTGCCCCTCACCCCTCTTATAAAAGGGAACTCCACCTACTCACTAATTTACACCTTCAAATCCTTTTTCCTCAGCCTACCCCTACCCAGATACCCTCTTAACTATCCTCCCTTCATCCTATAGGACCTACATTTGTCATAAAGCCAGCCAAAGGAGCCCTTTTTAACAAATCAAAAGGAAGAAGCCGAAGAAGAGGTAAATATTTCATCAACTCTTTCAAGTTTCTTTCTTCTTCCACATACTTTTTATTTGTTGTTTACATTCTAAAATACTAACTCCAGTATCTTCTATATTCTGTGATGTTATTATAAATATGTTAAAACCAAATTCATTATTCTATCCACCCTTATAATGAAAAGTCACCATACGTTCGTACGTACGGCTTACCGTCTCCACATCGTGTTGTAATTGTTATTCAATACATTATTATATGGATGAGTATAATAATGTTGTGTAATTCATGTAAATAATAAATATATTATGATAATTATTTTGTATATATGATATAACACCCAATTAAATATTATTTTAATATCAAAAGAATGATATTGTCACTCATGCATACGTACAAATTACCATCTCCACGAACGCTATGAGATCCATTCCCCATCGTATCCATTCAAGACTAAATTTCATTTGATGATTAAAAATAATGTTTACAGACATTAAATCATTATTTATATGAGTATGATTCATCCCATCCATAAAAACTATGGCTCACATAATGAAGAATATAAAGGAAAACGAATCTGTTAACACCTAAAACGACGATAATACTAAGATATTATTAACAAATCAATGTTAAAAGATCATATATGATATCATATTATTGTATATGATTATTTTATAATTAAATAACAATTATTTCACCATTATACAAGAGGTTAAACTACCATTGACCATGGATAAAGTACAAAGTAAGTGGTTTCTTTTCTATCTTTTAATTTCGTGAGATTTCCATTGTTCACCACTTATTGATTGCATGTGGTGTGTGTATTTCCCATGATTGTATTCATTGTGTAACATAGTTTAATAGATGGATATTTAAATCATCATTGTATGATCATTCTTTCATGGGTGTATGTTTCGTAAGTTACCTAATCGATAAGGGAATTTGAAATTTCAATTTCCACTCTTTTAGATTTACGCATACTTCATTGATTATTTTACTCCCTAATTATGTGTGGAATCACTATTCATTAACTTATGTCATAATTTCTCCTACCCTTTCTGTGGATATAATTTTGATACACATAATCACTCCATTGATAAATTCTCAAGTCATCGATATGAAATTAATAAGAGTAATTTTAACTCAATATCCATTTGTTGAGTTAAATATCCAATTCATTGGTGTTTCTTTAAAAAGAATATGTGTGAATGTCCTCTAGTTGATTTACACTGAATATCCAATAATATTGAGTGTATTTATATTTTTCACACATAATTACGTCATTTATTTATCCTAAACCTAAGGATGCAGTCTTTATAATAGATTTCATCTCAATTTACATTCCATTGATACTTCTTTATTGTTATACACCAAATCACTTTTATATGGTGTATATAATGCACATTTACATAGTATATCATGATTACCTTTATTCTCATGATATTAAAAAGTTTTCATTACCACAATTATTTTTATTCAAGTGTCTCTCTTTTGGTTAGGAAATCTAACTAATATATCATTTTAAATGTTTTAATGATTTATTATTCTAAGTCATTCCCATTAATATCCATGTTTTAAAAATGGTTTTAAGAATTTATTTATATGGAAATTAAAGCATTAAAATTTAAATTCCTTTTAAAAGTTTCAAATCATTATGGGAAACTTTGATTCAAAAATATATTTTTAAAAGGCTTCTTAACAAATAGTGTGACTTTTAAAAGATTTCAAAAAAAGGGGGATATTTCTCTCTACTAGTTTTGATGATTATTTTCATCTATGTCAACTTCCATCATTATTCTCTATTGAGGTTAATCTAATAAAATACAATCTTCCATATTGTATCGAATGAGTTTTGTTTGACTGTGGATATGATATTTTTATACCATTCATAGTTTGTGGTTAAAGTATTGACATTTCATATGCTAGTTTTAATACGAATTTTATGTTATGTTTCAAACTTTTCACATTAAGAATACATTGGACTTAGTATGTGACTGGTGGAGCCCGCTATAGCTCCTCGATGCATCAGTAGGTCTCATGAGACCAACTAGTGTCTTGGCACAGGGCCTTGAAAAAATCTTATTTGTATTCTTGTCCCAATTCCTTGACTATGTGGTTATGATAGTCTATAATTATGAATTCCATCATTAAGAAAGTGGTTATTGATATTTCATGTGATTATTCGATTAGTATAATATTCATGTGAATAAGTAAATGGAATTATTTCATTTTATTTCTGACATATTATGCTAAAGTTCATGTTTAAAAGGATTTTGTTTTAATTATAAATTGCCTTAAATGTTTATGTTTATTTATGAAATTTTACACTATATTGTTATCCTTACTGGGCATCTAAGCTCACCCCTTTCTATGTTTTATTTTTCCCAGGATGTGAAGAAGTATTTTATGAATGACATGCGGGGATAGTATGAGGGGATATGAGTGTGGTCTATAGAGACAAGATGTTGTTGTGGTTTTTCATTTTGTGATGTAATGTAATGTTTATGAGTTTATCCACTGATTCCAAGTCTACTAAACTAATTGGTCTTTTGAGATGTGATCTTTTGTGGTCATACCAATGTTATGTAATAATGCACCAACTCTGGGTAACTGGGGTTGGGGCGTTACAGTGGAAATAGTATTTTTAGATAATATTCAACTAATAAATATATTTTGATGAATTAAAGGAATTTTGAATTAAATAATATTTTAATAAAATATTTTTATTATTAAATTACTTATTTTTAAATATAAATGATCATACAATTTTATTTATTCAATTGTAATTTTTATCATGGTTTGAAAGTTGTTTTTTGTCAAAACCCATTAATTTTCGGTAAATATAGGTTTTTATTTTAAAAGTAAAAATTAAAATATTTATAAAACTATTTAGATAAAGTGAATATTATCTTTGGAATCAGGATGTCGAAATTAACCAACAATTAATCTTTCATTATTTTCTGTGACAATCATTTTTTGTGTAAAAATTAAATATCCTTTAAATATATAATGTGTTTTATTACGTCATAATGACCCAATAGTGATGTATTAAAATACAATTTAAATTATATTAGGACAATATATGTTTTACCATTTAAATTATGTGATTTTTGGTTTGTTTTATTTATTTTACAGAGATTTAGTGGACCCTTCAATGCTTATAAAACATTTTGTCTTTTTAAATTGTTTTCTTTTAGAGGGTGAATCACCTCCACATAAGCAACCCTATTATTTTAAGATGTTTGGCCATTGGCCTTATAAAATATTATATTCTAATAACCTTGTTCAAAAACCATGGGTCAAAACCATGGGCTGGTTTGTGGTTTTGATTAGCTAAATGTGCGGTGTCAGAAACCTAAATAATAAAGAACTCCATATCCTTTCCTATATAAACACTCCCAATATCCCCCTTATTCTTCACTAAAATCATTTTGAGTTCGTCCAACATCTTCCCTCCTCTCTCTATAATCCCCTAAAAGTTCCCCATGCTCCCTTGAAGCGTCTCTATAACCTCTCCCAATCCTTTGGGATGACACTTCAAAGTAAGGGATTCGTACATTTATCATTTTATCCAAGTTTCATAATATTGTTATGCATTTTATTTTCAATTATAAATATTTGGGTATGATTTCATACCACCCCTATATTATCATCTTTATTTTTGAATGATGATATACCTCTTTCTCTCACATCAGTGCCTTCCATATATACCCATTATCAGGCCGAAATTCCGTACGGAATTTCTTTCTCCTCATTTACATAAAGGCAATTATTTTGTGTTATAAATTTAAATTACACTAAATATGTTTGGAAGTGTATCTATATGACTCAAAATACAGTCCATTTCATGTGAATATTATGAGACACCCCTATATCTCTATCCAACCATTTTTATTAAGTCTTATTTCATGCCGTTAAGCTGGCGAAATTGCACTGGAATTTTCCAAACCAATATCATTTTGTAGTTAATACCATGATCATTTCTCTATCAAGGGTATTCAACTTTATTATCATTTACAAATTGATGTAATAGTTTCATGTATTAATTTCACAATCCTTAATCATGGAATATATTATGATGTTTTATGATTTCATGTTCTATGATCGTGTGGCACAATTATACATGAAATGAAATGTTTAAGAAGGGTGTGCCCTGATACCTCTCCAATTCATAGGGTAATGTATTGTATCATGATACTTCATGTTAAATGAGTTTGGATCATTCTAATTAATGTTCAATGATGGTTTACTATTACGTCACGTGCAATGAGGTTTTACTCGTCCTCCATGTGGAATGAGCCTTGGCTCATGCTAATTCCTTGTTATGTGTTGTTTCCACATTTCCATGTTTTGATTACCATGATTTGTCATGACTTTATGTTCATGTTTTTCTTGTACTCCATTTATATTCCTATTTACTAACATTTATTATATTCATCATGTTATTCCATTTTTATTCCCTTAGTGGGATTTATAGCCCTCCCTTTTCTTATGCTTATCGTCAGCTTATCCTATGAAATGTTATGTATGAGGTAATGTAGTAGTTATGTGAAGGTGGCTTTCAATAATATGTTTCATTATATGAGTTAATTTGTTATGTAATTTTCCTAATACCCAATGACACTAGACCTCTCGATCTTTTTTGTTTAATCAGGTGAAGGTTTTATGTAATAAATCTTGTTTATATTTGTATTAAAAATCCGGATTGTTATAATCTAGTTCACCCCAATATATAATATATATTGGTTTTAACTAGTACTATCTTGTTATCCATAATGTATTTTTTGTAATGGTATTGCACATTGATATCTAGGAAACATCCTCATAATATATGTAACTGGATTACCATACATTATCTAGGACACCACCTCCTATATGCAATGTATATCATCCAAAACATGAACAATAAACGATGACATTCCCTATAACCTTAAAAAACATTTAAAAAATATTATTTAATATCATTTATAACCCATAAAAATGGGTTTCTTTTCAATCTCTTTGAAATGTTATTCACCCATATAAAAGAAATGTGTTTCGGGAAAATATATTTACAATATTTTTTAACCATTGAAAATAAATGGGTTCCATTAATATCATTCAATATGAACACAAAACAAATATATAAATAATATGAATGTTATTATTTCATTATATACCTAGTAAGGCATAATCTATATCAAATTATATCATAAAGTAAAAAAGAAGGACTTTGGAAGATCACTTGAAACATACATATTCATTTAAAATCACATTTTTTTAGACATAGATGTTTTTCAAAAAAAAATACATCCTTGAATACATATAATGGAAGCAAAAAAAATAATTTTTATAATTTCCCATTAAATATCACCTCTAATGTTTTAAAAAAATCTATGTCATACAACGCTTTAAAAACCATTAAATTTTCAAATGACCCTGAAAACTATAAAAATAGTTTTGAAACCCATTTGAAACACTTTTAAAAACAGAAAAAAAATTCAATCAATTTCCATTAAAATGAACAAAAAAGGTCAATTGTAAATTTTCTTGAAAACCTATTTATAAAACATTGTTTTTGAATAAAACAATTTTTTGACGAAAGAGATTTTTTTTTCAAGTTTTAATAAACAGTCATAATTTAATATAATAAGTTCCATAGTGTGATGAAATTATTACAATACATGAATTTTACCTGACTTACCAGAGGATAATAAGTATTTTTAATTCTTCAATTATGGATGATAATATTTCATCAATGAAAGAATAATCATAAACAATATCGACAAATGATGAGATTATGTCAATAAACTCTTAGTTGTATAGTAAAAATTAATCATAATCCTTATTAAGGAATAACATTACATGGAAAATAAAACATATCAAATAAGGTATAATAAAAAATATATCATGGTCTATATATTCTTCCGAAAGAAAAATATAGGGGTTTGGCATGGCATGCATCTCAACGAAAGAAAACTAGGACATAAATTTCATTAACGAGTTTGTAATTTTCGATCCATAACCCCCATGATATGAAGATAATCACATGGATATGTATATACAATTAAATTTATTTTGATTTAATATATAATATATTCAGGTATAGTACATAAACCACAAAAATTAAATGAGTGGTGAATAAGTCATAACACTCATAGAAATAAGAGTGAGATAAGAAAACCCTTACCTTTTGTCTTAATTTTTTATTAGACTAATTAAAATATCATGTATAATAAATATAATTTTATTATACATGTTCCAAATACCAATATTCATATGTATCATGGGATATTTTTCTATGACGAAATATTGATCTTTTATAAACAATTTCATGTTAATGTTTTGTTGTAGGTAATAATCGCTTGGTTTTTCATGTATGATTTGACATGTTATTCTATATCCTACAATATGTATATATTGATTTAGTTATTTCAGGAACTAAAATTATGATTTTATATCATATATATTTAATATATATGAATTTATTATAATTTAATAAAAATTGGAATATGAAATGAAAGACACTGTTCATGTATACAGAATGATGTATGTATGCATGAATGTTGTTTCCGTTTTATTATCATATGGAATGGAATAAAATAAAATATATATAATAAAATTCCATGATCATTTTTATATCATATATATCATATAAATTCACTATATCCATCCATACAAAGTTCCATGTAAATTGTGGAGGAATCATATTGCTTTCGGAAATCGGTTGTCCACACGTCCACAAACGAATATTCTATAGTCATAAAAATTTCATTATATTAATATATATATTATTTATTAATTATAATTTTATAAATACATTAGTAACATCATATATATATATAATAAATATATAAATTGGATCGTTATTCTCAACCTTGAATGGTAAAAATTGAACAATCAATGACATTAGTTTTTGAGGTCGTAGTCCACTGTACTAAAAAATGATAATTGTGTGTCACATTTGATTGATGATTTTGTGAGTGTTTAACTACCCCATAATATAAAAAATCGTTATATTTATTATACTGAAATTATTTTTTAATAATGAAGTATGTATATTTTTTGGGGTGGAGAATGATATAAAAATAATGTTCTTGTTGGAGGATGTTACCTCTTCCATGGGTACCTCTATTTGGATTTCACCAAAGATATTAACTAATTATATATCATCCAAATGTGAGGAATATTGGATGAATGAGAGATATTGGTTGAATATATGGGAATGGGTTTTCCAATAAAAAATGAATTGATAGGGCCAAATATTATAGGAGGATAAGAGTCTTTTTATGTGAGGATAAACCCACATTGGGTATTGTTCAACTGAAATGCATGATACCCATGATTAACATATCCCGATAGGGTTAGATAATTTCCATTATAGATTCTAAGGGGTGTAATGGTCTGTATATGGATATAAAATATTTCTTTGAAAAATTTTGGGTAAATTTAAAACCTTATTTTCTTGTTTTAGCCAATAAATAAGTTCCATTATACATTAATCAATGTATATAATTTTAATTGCCTTCACTAAAATGTTTTGTAAAAAAAATAAATTTACATTATAAGAATATATAAATTATTTTTATTCCTAGCCCCATCGGCACATCCTAGTGGTTGAATCCAAAGGTTGTGTTTTACATGGTTTCAATTTTGAGCCACCCGACATGAAATCAGATTAGTTTTTTTATACCATCCACTAAAGGAGGTAAATTTTGAAATTATGATTTCAAAAACGAAGTTCATTTTTTTAAAATAAAATTATTAATGATTAAACAATTATATTTCAAATATGATCACTATTAAGAGGTGATAATATTATATTTTAGAAAAGAACATATTCTTAATTAAAAAATGGATTAATTGATATCTTTTCTCGATAGAAATATTTGGATGAGTGTTAAAAAATTTAATTGAATTTATAATATATAAATTTTGTTTAAAAAACAATTTTTTTAATTTATTAACATTAAATTGTGTTTTTTATTATAGAAAAATATTATTTAGAAGAGGAATTTTTTTATTTTCAAATAGTTATTCCAATCATATTTATCAAAATGATAACCAAATGAGTCATTTTATAAACAAATTAATGTAATATTCTCACAATTGAGTAAATTATATTTTTAATATTCTATCCAATAGCTATCTGCTAACTATAATAAAATTTAAATAACAATATTAATATTATATTTTAGTTTTATAAAACTCAGTCTTACGTGTAACAAAAGTTATAGATTTAACTCATAATTGGGTGTAACACAATAGAATCATAGGGTTGGGTGTAACATATGATTATATATGTGTTAAATGTAGTGAAAGTATATGTTAGGGTTGTGTGAAATCCATGTAAAACATAGTGATTTCATAATCCACATTCCATATATAGTGTTGTGTGAAATAAGAAATATTACACTGAAAAAATTAATTTGAAAAAAAATGTTTGTACAAATAAATGGCGGTAACTAAAGGTCCCCCATAATCATTATATCTGATATAGAGATTTTACTACCCTACGTAGAAATTATTTCTATTTATATGTGGATGATACCCACCTTTCTTACCAGGTTGTGGGTCTCATAAATCAAATACACAGAGATAGAGATTGTAATATAATTAATCATTATGTTTCATATATCTAATTAGTGGAATCCCCCCTTTTGTACCCAATCATGAGATCTATATCATTTATAGACCGGTATCTATAGGGTTTTAGGGAAGCGATGAGGTTGGATACCTCCACATGACTTATTCATAGAAATATGTGATAGAATGGGAATTGATGACGGACCGTTAGAGATATAGGGAAACTCATTGTACATGTTTTTGATATGAGAGGGTGGTCTGTAAAGACCCGAAGCGTGACGTACATGGACATTACATTACATTTGCGGAATACTTATTACATTACAAAAACACACACAGAAGGACCGTAATAGTTTAGTTTCTTTGGAAACTCGGAATATAATCTTCTAATCCTGGTGAAAGATCTTCAATATTTCCCATAAAGATCTTCCCTTTTTTTTACATAAAACCTTTTTTATATCCTGGGAAAAAAGAAAACATAAAAGGGTGAGCTCAAATTCTCAGTAAGGGTAAACAAAAGAAATATAAATCACATCATATACATAAGAACATAACTTTTGGAAATCTTAACCTGCAAAAGAGATCATAATTTCATAACCTGGGATAACCCATGGCAGTGAAATGTATTCACAATAATCATAACCTAAAATATTAAACTTTGTGGAATACACACATAATCATAGATAATCATTTCTTATTAGTCAAGACTCATTGCCAAAACTATCTTAGTGGACAAAGTCCATTTCTGAATCGAGTGACCCTCGTTTCAGTCCTGTTTCACTGAACCGGTATAACCTACCATTCCATCCATGTCTATCTCATGAGATATAAAATCTTTACCCAATGCATTAGAGGGAAATATAAGTCCCACACATCTCATAATGATACCATTCTTATGTGTGCCACAAAATCATAAATCATACATCATTGCATAACCCATGTAACACAAATGGGAATCTTAAACACCATGACATCATAAAACAATTCATATACGATAAAGGAATTCATAAAAATATGTCCATCACAACATAATCAAATCTATGTAATATTAGGGATAGAAACAGAACACTTTATTATCTTATATGGAACATAATTTTGATAAAACACTTGAACTGCATTCTTGAGGAAAATATCCTTTCTTCTTCAAAAACATTTTTCCTTTCTTAAAATGTCATACAACTTTAAAATAAAAGAAGTTGATTAAAAATAAACTTGAAAACTTTTAAAGGATGCTTCTTGGAAATAATTTTTTAAAAATCCATTCATGTCGTATAAGTTAAAAAAACATTCTTCTCGTACTTTTGTTGGAAAAGTCAAAAAAGTACCTCGTACGAAAAACGACAAAAGATTTCTGTCATATCTTTTACTAAAAACTCACCGAAGGGCAAAATTGGATTTACACAATTGTAGGTGGATGGAAATAATATTACATATTGAGGAAATATGGATGTGGATGATAAAATACACCCCATTAAATACTAAAGTATAAACAATCTCGGATAAAAATGAGATTGTGATATTTCCCTTACCTTAGGTCCGATTTGCTTTGTACATGTTCGAAGCTCTTGTATAATGGTTTATATAATGTTATTGACTTATTCGAGAATCATACATATTAATATGATATCATATATGGTCATATTCTTAGCTTCTTGTTAGTAATATTTCATTGTTACTTGTTACTCGGGTCTTTATTGCCTTTTGTTCTTATGCGTGTTTTTCCGAATAAATTCTTATTCTTCTTTTAAGGTTATAGATAACTTATATCCAGAATGGTATTAGTGTAACATATATCATATTTATTCATTCAATTCATTTTTTATAATTACTATGTAATGATGATCATGTAGAACGAGTCGCATCACATCGTGGAGACGGTATTCCGTACGTACACACGAGTGATGATATCGTTCCTATGATCGTGGAATTGTATTTGAGTATATATATATTATTTCAGTATCAATATTACATTATAATAATCATAAATAGTTACTCATTACACCATTATACCCATCCTTGTATGGTGATGGTGGAAAATAGATTACACCACGGTGTGGAGACGGTATTTCGTACGTACGCACGCGCGGTGATTTCATTTTTCCGTAGGATGGATAGAAGGTGAATTAGGGTTGTTTCATATTTATAATAACATATCAGTATGTAAGTAATACTGATGTTATTACTTTATAATTAAAAAACTAAATAAGAAGATGTTGAAGAAGAACGAAATTGAAAAGATCGGTAATGGATATTACATCTTCTTTGGAACGCCTCTTCGAATCCTCCACTTAGGGAACTAAGATTGGTCTTTGAAGAAGACCAGGACCTCTAGGATTATTCTACGAAAGTTGAGAGGAGAAAATGTCTGGGTTTGGCCGAGCTTGAGTGCTCAAATTTGTGTGAGGAGGAGGGGGAGGAGGTGCCCTTTTATAAGGGAGGAGAGGGGCACCTTAAGAATTTCTCAAAATATTATTTTATATTAAAGTCAAAATCGGTTTATAATGGTTCCAAAGGGTCTTATTTCGAAGATAAAGTTGGGATGGGTCGAAATCCTATCATCCAATAGGATTTAGACAAGTTTAGGGTATTATTTTAACCTTATCAATTAGATTTAACTCTAAGTTAAATAATTTAACTTTTACCGTGTCTTTTTGTTTTCTATCACTATATGGTTAATACACTTACTATAACATGCCAAAAGAACCAAAAATTGTATATTATTAATACATATATACTTATCTAAGTCATTTGGCCGAACCTTAGATTTTTAGGAATAAAATAGCAATTAATAATATAATATTTGATTTAAAAACTATTTTGTGGTAATTTTGACACTATTTGATATATGATTTTTCTGAAAGTCATAACAGAATTATATGTTGGAACCAAGTTGATTACATCACCACTAATATATCATAGTAACCTAGAAAATTAGTGGAATTCATAAAAAGTCTTAAATTACATTTATTTTGGTATTTATAATATCAATTATGTCAATATTTCATTAATAAGATAATTACTCAATCATCTTTGTGTCATAAATAAATTAAATTATTTGATGTCTAAAAATTACAAATAAAATACCACCATGTAGGAAATCGTTTTAGCTTTCTAATGAATATTTAAAATATAATTTATATTATGTACAACCCTATATTAAATTTTTTTTTAGTAAATATACATTGATTTTAACTCTTTTAACTCTTCTTTGAATTAAATAATAATAAATGTCCTAATCTAATCCAAGTGGGCCTAAATGATAATATTTTACACTTAAGGTTGTTTTTGGTCGAGATACACTTGTCCAATAGAATTAGGACATGAGTTAGGGTAATATTAATATCATTCTTACCCTTAATTACCATATTTACTTATAACCGTGGTAAATAAAAGTAAAAAGTTACTATTCACCAAAAATTATTTTCATCTCATTGAACCACATTTTACTTACTGACAACAACCGTGTCTCTCGGATTTTAGAAATTCCATTCACAGAGGCAGTAAAATTATGTTTTATGAAAAATTCAGTTTTTTAACTACCACTTAGTAGTTTCACTATTCATCAAAAATTGATGTTTTTCAGAACAATGCCAAAATTTCATCCTAAGCTATATTTCAAATTCTGAATTCAAAAATGAAATCTATTTTACCAAATTCATAACATAGAAGTTGCATTAATTAATTTTATAAGTAAATCCCGCTGTTAAAACAAATAACGTGTTTTTAAGAAACAATATCTATCAAAAGATTGACAGTTGATTAGGTCTGGTTTAAATGTGAAATTACATTCAATGACCAACATTGTTTTAAATTATAAAAATATATTCTAAATATACTTTAAAACCACTCAAATTAATAATTTATCACTATTAATTATTTCGATTAAAAAAGTTGTTTTTAATTATAATTTAGTAATTTTCACTATTCATCAGAATATGAAAGTTATCCGAAAAGTACCAAAATTTCAACTTAGGCTAAATTTGATACTCCTAATCCAAAAATGAAGTCCATTTTGAGAGATAAAATTTCTAAAATTAAAAAAGTGGTTATTACTATTCATAACGGCTAGTTTGAATAATTTTTTTATAGCATATCGTTGTTTCGTGAAACTCAGTATTGCGTACTACACACGCTATCGAGGAAGGTTGTGATTGCGTGTAATGCAAGGAAAGTCAAAGATGCGTGTTGTGCAAGCTCCTTTTGGTGTAGCGTACAACACAAGTCATTAATAAAATTAAAAAGAATATTTTTCATAAAATCTCGGGCTGTTACATTCTACCCCCCTTAAAATGAATTTCTCCCTCGAAATTCGTCGGGGTTATAAATGGTTTACTATTCGAAAGTTTTTCTAATATAAACCCACATCGTAAAAAGGAATATCAAATCCAATCTTTAAAAACAAAAGTATGAAACTTAACGGTTACCCAAATAAACTAATCACTGGGTTTCCACATAGGTGAAAATATGGATATTGAAGAGAAATCCAACCATCATGTTCTGATGGAGAGTGGTAGAGAACATGGCTATAGAAAAGCCAGCAATCAAAAAGCCATAAATTTGTGACGATCTAAGGTACCATCTGATTTATCAGATATAAGATCACTAGGACAATATTTTTGGTTTTCAAGATCGTTTCCCTAAAGTTAAAGAATTTGAATTAGAATAAATACTTACTTTATTTTGGTACAATCTCACTGTTGTTCGTTCCTTTAACAATTTCCACTTCATCTCTTAAATAAATGAAGTTGAATTTGTTATTTTTGATGTGTTAGCAGATCATGTGATAGAATGACGGGTCATTCCATCTGTCTCAAACAAAAGGTTAGAAAAAATTATATACATAAGTCGATCTATAGTGAGATTAATCATATATGGTTCCTAAAATGGACTTTATACTTCATATATCATACTGCTTAATATAATAAAACTAGTTTCTAATAAACAGGGACTTCCTGTAGGCCAGTGGAAGGCGATAAAGGCCAGTCGCACATCGGTGGTGGGTTCGATTTCCACATCCTTGTCTGACGTGATGGGCTGTCGCCCGTCCTGCAGGTTGTCCTTTTCTAAAACTATATTACTATAACATCCCATCAATAATATCGAGAAAACTTCTATCCTTAAACTATACTAAATTATGTCCAACATAATCCATTCCAATCTTTAGGCTTATCCATAATACCGCAGTCCACTCTCATAACATAGTGAAAACGATTACCAGAGATTTAAAACCATCGTTGATCCCCATATATCATAAGATATGTTTTGTTTGTCACATTACAAACATTCAAAGTCCTTAATCATGTATTCTCTTGAATACCTTAGTGAAAACATGAATTCAGTTAAAATTTAACACTTTCCACATACCAAAATCCTCAAAATTCTATATACTCAAACAATGATATCACTTAGTCCTTATATCAATCATGAGCTCATGAATACTGTTAAACATTTCGTTTTCTCATTTTCCCTTCATTATGCTCATATAATCTTATTTCCAAAAATATCTCAATCACTTTGAATACCACATTAGACCAATACATAAATATTCCAATACTTTATGATACAACATTATTTTGGAATCCCATTACATAAACACTTAATCATTCCACCACATCGTTATCATATTCAACATCGCCAATGGTGATCGCATGTGACTTTCCTTTGTACTTTGCCTTAAGCGGTTGCTCATGTCGATCATCACTAACCCTTGGATTAGGGCATTTATTAGCATAATGCCCCATTTCCTTGCACTTGAAGCATTGAAGTGTTGGTGGTGCGTTCTCTGCAGTGTTTTCTTTATTCACCTCATTAGAATCCCTTTTTCCATTACTTTGACACTCAGCTGCTCGATGACCTTCTTTTCCACACTTAAAACATTTTCTAGTCCCTTTAAGACAATCTCCACCATGCTTCTTTCCACACTTTGTGCATAAGGAAACATTTATCTTATTTTCACCATTATTCTGAGATTTCTCCTTGAACTCCATCTTTCGTTTCTTGTCAAAACCATGAGATGGATATGTAACACCAACTTCCATTTCTACCTTGATATCACAACGCACAATTTCTTCATAGCTACTAAAGTCTCTTATAGCTAATGCCCTTCGAAGACTTGGTTTTAAGCCACTGAAAAATCGATCAACTTTACTTTCAGGTTGGATGATAATGCCAGATGTATACCTTGCAAGTCTGGTAAAATTTGCTTTGTATTTACCAACAGATTCATCATCCTTCTTCTTCAGCTCAAGATACTCCTTTTCCATCTTTGTTCGAAGAATACGAGGGAAGTACTTACTATAAAACAAGTTCTTGAACTCGTCCCATTCCATGGACTCAATTTCATCTCTTTGCCTCGTATTCTTGATAAGATTCTACCATTGATCAGCTTCACCTTCCAAACGATATACTGCTAAGATGGCTTTATCATGCTCAGAACATTGAAGAACTGAAAATATCTTTTCAGTGGTACTGATCCATTGTTCAGCAACAAGTGGATCAGAAGACCCACTAAAAGAAGGTGGACGTTGCCTCATGAAGGAATCAATAGAATATTGTTCCCTTCTCTGCTCATTTGGAAGTCTATAATGATTCATAACTTGTGTAAGTATAGCAAAAAGATTTTGCACTCCATCTCCCATAACATTTGTTTGTTCAGGAGGGAAATCATTGCATTGTCCATTGCATTGATCAACACGGTTCCTTCGGGTTCCAGCCATCGTCTAAAACCCAAAAAGAATAGTGTGAGAGGAAAAAATAATGCTAGGGAAAACAACATAATAAAGGGGGAGTACCTTCAATATCTATCATCTTAGGTTTAATTATATGATCGTTAGCATAATTCTAGTACTATAACCTATATGTATACTTAACCTTAGGGACATCCCTAGACATACCTTAGAAATATCTCTAGGGATCTCACTAACGTTCTCACATCCTAGTTTCCAAAGGTTGACTAAACCTTTCCTCTGATACCAACTGTAAAGACCTGAAGCTTGACGTACATGGACATTACATTACATTTGCGGAATACTTAGTACATTACAAAAACACACACACAAGGACCGTAATAGTTTAGTGTCTTTGGAAACTCAGAATATAATATTCTAATCCTGGTGAAAGATCTTCAATATCTCCCATAAAGATCTTCCCATTTTTTTACCTAAAACCTTTCTTTATATCCTGGGAATAAGAAAACATAAAACGGTGAGCTCAAATGCTCAGTAAGGGTAAAAAAAAGTAATATAAATCACATCATATACATAAGAACATAACTTTTGGAAATCTTAACCTGCAAAAGAGATCATAATTTCATAACCTGGGAAAACTCATGGCAGTGAAATATATTCACAATAATCATAACATAAAACATTAAACTTTGTGGCATACACACATAATCATAGAGAATCATTTCTTGTTAGTCAAGACTCATTTCCAAGACTATCTTAGTGGACAAAGTCCATTTCTGAATCGAGTGACCCTCGTTTCAGTCCTGTTTCACTGAACCAGTATAACCTACCATTCCAGCCATGTCTATCTCATGAGATATAAAATCTTTACCCAATGCATTGGAGGGAGATATAGGTCCCACCCATCTCATAATGATACCATTCTTATGTGTTCCACAAAATCATAAATCATAAATCATTGGATAACCCATGTAACACAAATGGGAATCTTAAACATCATGAAATCATAAAACAATTCATATATGATAAAGGAATTCATAAAAATATTTCTATCACAACATAATAAAATCCATGTAATATTACGGATAGAAACAGAACCCTTTATTATCTTAGATGAAAAATAATTTTGATAAAACACTTGAACTCCATTCTTGAGGAAAATATCCTTTTTTCTTCAATTTTTTTTTTCCTTTCTTAAAATGTCATACAACTTTAAACTAAAAGAAGTTGATTAAAAATAAACTTGAAAACTTTTAAAGGAATCTTCTTAGAAATAATGTTTTAAAAATCCATTCATGTCGTATAAGTTGAAAAAAACATTCTTCTTGTACTTTTGTCGGAAAATTCAAAAAAGTACCTCGTACGAAAAACGAAAAAAGATTCCTTTCATATCTTTTACTAAATTCTCACCGAAGGGTAAAATTGGATTTAAACAATTGTAGGTGGATGGAAATAATATTACATATTGAGGAAATATGGATGTGGATGATAAAATACACCCCAGTAAATACTAAAGTATAAACAATCTCGGATAAAAATGAGATTGTGATATTTCCCTTACCTTAGGTCCGATTTGCGTTGTATGTGTCCGAAGCTCCTGTATAATGGTTTAAATAATGTTATTGACTTATTCCATAATCATACATATTGATATGATATCATATATGGTCATATTCATAGCTTCTTGTTAGTAATATTTCATTGTTACTTGTTACTCGGGTCTTTATTGCCTTTTGTTCTTATGCGTGTTTTTCCGAATAAATTCTTATTCTTATTTTAAGGTTATAGATACCTTATATACAGAATGGTATTAGTGTAACATATATCATATTTATTCATTCAATTCATTTTTTATAATTACTATGTAATGATGATCATGTAGAACGAGTCACATCACATCGTGGAGACGGTATTCCGTACGTACACACGAGTGATGAAATCGTTCCTATGATCGTGGAATTGTATTTGAGTATATATATATTATTTCAGTATCAATATTAAATTATAATAATCATAAATAGTTACTCATTACACCATTATACCCATCCTTTTAAGGTGATGGTGGAAAATAGATTACACCACGGCGTGGAGACGGTATTCCGTACGTACGCACGCGCGGTGATTTCTTTTTTCCATAGGATGGATAGAAGGTGAATTAGGGTTGTTTCATATTTATAATAACATATAAGTATGTAAGTAATACTTATGTTATTAATTTATAATGAAACAACTAATGAAGAAGAAGTTGAAGAAGAAAGAAATTGAAAAGATCGGTAATGGATATTACCTCTTCTTTGGAACGTCTCTTTGAATCCTCCACTTAGGGAACTAAGATTGGTCTTTGAAGAAGACCAGGACCTCTAGGATTATTCTAGGTAAGTGGGGAGGAGAAAATGGAAGGGGTTGGCCGAGCTTGAGTGCTCAAATTGGTGTGAGGAGGAGGGGGAGGAGGTGCCCTTTTATAAGGGAGGAGAGGGGCACCTTAGAAATATCTCAAAATATTATTTTATATTAAAGTCAAAATCGGTTTATAATCGTTCCAAAGGGTCTTATTTAGAAGAAAAAGTGGGGATGGGTCTAAATCCTATCATCCAATAGGATTTATACAAGTTTAGGGTATTATTTTAACGTTATCAATTAGATTTAACTCTAAGTTAAATAATTTAACTTTTACCGTGTCTTTTTGTTTTTTTTCACAATATGGTCAATACACTTACTATAACATGCGAAAAGAACCCCAAAATGTATATTATTAATACATATATCCTTATCTATGTCATTTGGCCGAACCATAGATTTTTAGGAATAAAATAACAATTAATAATATAATATTTGATTTAAAAACTATTTTGTGTCAATTTTGACACTATTTGATATATGATTTTTGTGAAAGTCATAACAGAATTATATGTTCGATAAAAGTTGATTAAATCAACACTAATATATCATAGTAACCTATAAAATTACTTTAATTCATAAAAAGTCTTAAATTACATTTATTTTGGTATTTATAATATCAATTATGTCAATATTTCATTAATAAGATAATTACTGCATCATCATTGTGTCATAAATAAATTAAATTATTTGATGTCTAAAAATTACAAATAAAATACAATCATGTAGTAAATCGTTTTATCTTTCTAATGAATATTTAAAATCGATTTTATCTTATGTAAAACCCTACATTAAAAATGTTTTAGTAAATATACTTTGATTTTAACTCTTTTAACTCTTCTTTGAATTAAATAATAATAAATGTCCTAATCTAATCCAAGTGGGCCTAAATGATAATATTTTACACTTAAGGTTGTTTTTGGTCGAGATACACTTGTCCAATAGAATTAGGACATGTGTTAGGGTAATATTAATATCATTCATACCCTTAATTACCCTATTTACTTTTAACCGTGGTAAATAAAAGTAAAAAGTTACTATTTACCAAAAATTATTTTCATCTCATTGAACCACATTTTACTTACTCACATCAACCGTGTCTCTCGGATTTTTGAAATTACATTCACAGAAGTGGTAAAATTATGTTTTATGAAAAATTCAGTTTTTTAACTACCACTTAGTAGTTTCAGTATTTATCAAAAATTGATGTTTTTCAGAACAATGCCAAAATTTCATCCTAAGCTATATTTCAAATTCTGAATTCAAAAATGAAATCTATTTTACCAAATTCATAACATAGAAGTTTCATTAATTAATTTTATAATTAAATCCCGCTGTTAAAACAAATAGCGTGTTTTTAAGAAACAATATCTATCAAAAGATTGACACTTGATTATGTCTGGTTTAAATGTGAAATTACATTCAATGACCAAAATTGTATTAAATTATAAAAATATATTCTAAATATTCTTTAAAACCACTCAAATTAATAATTTTTCACTATTAATTATTTCGATTAAAAAAGTTGTTTTTAATTATAATTTAGTAATTTTCAATATTCATCAGAATATGAAAGTTATCCGAAAAGTACCAAAATTTCACCTTAGGCTAAATTCGATACTCCGAATCCAATAATGAAATCCATTTTGAGAGCTAAAATTTCTAAAATTTAAAAAGTGATTATTACTATTCATAACGGCTAGTTTTAATAATATTTTAATAGCATAGCGTTGTTTCGTGAAACTCAGTATTGCGTACTACACACGCTATCGAGGAAGGTTACGATTGCGTGTAATGAAAGGCAAGTCAATGATGCGTGTTGTGCAAGCTCCGTTTGGTGTAGCGTACAACACAAGACATTAATAAAATTAAAAAGAATATTTTTCATAAAATCTCGGGCTGTTACATGGTCTCCATTAAATCAGATATGGGTTTATTTTATGATCAGATATATATGTTTTATATATTTCATTTCTCACTTTCTTTGGCTTGTTCAGAATATTTATAGCATGTATGTACTTCTCCATCTTCAATGGTCAAGGAATCTGATTCAGTGTATATATAGTCACACCTACATTGGATTTTTTTCACATACGTAGTATGATTTGTAGATGTTGAACAATTCAGTGGTATAATTGGTGAGTAATATGGATAATTAGGGGAATTTGACATCTTACTATTTCCATGGATTGAAAATCATGAGTTGATATTTCTCATCATTCTTTCATTACAGTTGTAGTCAGGTTGGGACATCATTTTTGGATGGGTGTGCAATTTTCATGTTTTCTTTTTATTTTCAATTATCTGCACATTTTTATTCCATAATTGTTATTACTCTAATGGTTTTAATTCTATATTTTTATATATCTCATTATAGTTCATTAGCACATTTGTATAGTGATTATTGGGTGAATTCTTAATGGTACTTTAGGAAATGGCCTCTAAATTCATTATAATTTGCGAGAAATATTATAAATCCCATGGACTATAGAGACATGATTGGGATTATGGTGGTTGTTCATTCAATATCCATGATTTCCCCAGCGGGTTCGGTGGTTACATTTTTAATAAATTGAAATAATTTTTATAACATAATTTTTTTAGACAATTGAAACAGAAGAATTAAAATTTATTATAAAGTCATATGTATTTTTATGATAAATAATTTATAATTAATATTTATATTGTCTATTTTTTATGTTTCTTATAGTTATATTCAATATGTGTAAATATTTATAGGCATATGAGATGATGGTTAGTGGAGGGAGAATCTACCAACATATTAAGATGGTAATATTTCCCATGTAGTGATAGAAATATAGATGTATCCATCCTTCTATTGAATATGTAGAGGATGTTAATTCTTATAATGGATAATTGATTATATTTGTATTGGTACATTAAATTAAAGATGTTGGTATATCTAGTGAATCATCCATTTAAATAATATGATTTATGATTTTATATTATACACAAACAAAGGTAATATTTATTAGATGAAATGTTTCCTATGACATATGGAAATAGAGTTGGATAATACATAATGAATTGTGTAAAAAACAATTTAGTGATTTCTATGGTGATTTCATAAATTATATATGAAATCTCTTTTGATCACATTGTATACAAACATGATGGTGAAGTTTGAAATTCTATTCATGTGAATTAAATTATATTAAATAAAATGATTATTCAAATAAATAAGGATTCCATAGGAAAAAGATAAAATTGTTTTTAGTTTTTTTGATAATCAATAGAATTATTTACAACTAATATATGGTTATTTATGGTGTTTGATATGGACAAGGAAAAGAGTTAATGTTATAAAACATTCAATTAAATAAATTCATGAATATGGAGTTATGGATGGAAAATTATTTTGTGTCAATGTTTTTGAAAGAGTCATATGGTGTTGTGCATACTGGATATCTGAAAGAGGAATGATTCTATGTAACTTATTCACAAACAATGATTGAGTCATTTCACGTGTATACAGATGGAGTGTATCAGTCACTTAAGGAACCATATATGTCAAACAAATATATGTATTAGTCATTCAATAATCTATATGAGTAACTCATTCACATGTTTAACATCATAAGATTCATTTGAAGTGTTGTAAACAACATTGGGATAAACATACGAATCAATCATTCAATGTATGACTGATCTAACATAATGTATATGTTATTTGGACCTATCTACCGTGTCATTGTGACTAATGTATGAGTCATCAAAACCCATGATTGAATCATTTGGACGTGGTTATTAGTAATGGGAATCTACATATGATTCATTTATGCATGATTCATACAAAAACATTATATTTAATTTTTAAATGAAAATTTGAGATTTGTGATAAATAAAAATATTTTTTTTTGTATCAGTATAAATTTTAATAATGTTTATAACTAGATTATTTTTAGGATATTAAACCATGATCATAACATCAATGTGAAATATTCTATAATGATTCAATATTTATATTTTCATGATGTTTTGATAACAATAGAAGATATATTTTTAATCTTTTTTAATAATTTACAAAAAAATATTACTTAAAAAATATCAGTTATCAAATGTTAAAATAAATTAAAATTATTCATTTGTTCATATTGATGGATTTAAAAATTTAAAAATATTTTTAATTAATGAAATAAATAAGAAAACCATATTCATCAGTGAAAAAAGGAATAGATGATGGATGATTTTTTCAGTAAATGAAATGAATTTTAAATTAAAAAGATACTATATTGGGAAAATAAAAAGTGAAAATTATTTTTATCAAATGTATTGATTTAGATATTTAAAATCATTTTATTATAGAATATTATTATTCATGAAGGTGATCATAAAACTCATAAATAGAATATCAAAGATGAACGATAATATTGTATGATGAAGTACTATAAATTTTAATGTTTATGTTTAAAATAAAGGTATTTTCAAGATATATAAATACAATCATAATTTAATGGACAGAGTTATGTCACATTTCTATTTTAATGAATTTTTTTAAAATGGTATAGAATAATGATTTATTTACATTATTTATGGGTTTAATATTAATTTTTGAGAGTTAAGATTAAGGGTTGAAATTTACAGATGATTCTTTTTCTATTCTGTCAATATGGTTTCCATATGAAATTTCAATTCCTATATGTTTTTAAAATCAAAAACACTTTATCATATGGAAAATAGTTTTTCCATAAGGATTATTCTCATAATTAAAAATTTCCCTTCTCTAAGGAAATTTTATCTTTACCGATGGTTTCTTTTTAATTTTAAAATTTCTTAAAATACATCTCATTTTATCCCTAAGTCTAATATTCAGTTTCATATCTTAAACCTCGGAATCCTATAAATCCGTGGATAATGTGTATTCTGTTTTCCGACTCTGAATTCTCTGAAATTCAGGTTCTGAATTCTCTGAAATTCATACTCTGAATTCTCTAAAATTTAGGATCTGAATTCCTCATAATTCAGACTCTGAATTCCTTATAATTCAAGATCCAAATTCCTTTGAATTCCGACTCCGAATTAGTCATAATTTAGATTCCATAATCCTTAGAATTCAGACTCTGATTTCCTCAAAATTCAGACTCCAAATTCCTTAGAATTCTGTCTCAGAATTCATCAGAATCCAGACTCTTATTTCCTTATAATTCCATTTCCAAATTCATTGTAATTCTGACTCTGAAATCTATAGAATTCCGGTTCCAAATTCCTAGGAAAACAAAATCTGAATATCCATGATTTATAGTATATAAAATTTTTCTTGGTTAGAATCTGAACGTTATTTTTTTCTATACTCTGAAAAATAAATTTTGATTTACATCATTATTTTTCTTTAAATGTATTAGGAAACAATGTCATAAAATATGATTCTAACTAACCATTGTTTGAGTGACACTTGTACAGGTCCCTTGAAAATTAAAGGAAAAATAATAACTTTGGAGGAGGGAGTCGAACATTGGATATTTGCCTATAAATAATAGCTCATTTGAATGATCTCATTACAAAATAATCATTTAATCACTCTAGATATTTCATTCTTTTCAAGTGATTTCTAGAGAGTGTGACTGTATGGCCTTGTGCAAACATAACATCACGTTTAGCTTGCTTTGTGTTGTCCTGATTGTTTCTTAATACAATTGTTGGCTACCGGGGATAGAAAGACAGAGTTTTCGACTACCTTAAAGGTAGAGGACTTCCAGGGATAGGAAGACATAGGTTCTGACTACCTTATAGTTTTAGGTCTTATGGGGATAGCAAGAAAGATTCTGATATTCCAGTGGAGGGATTACCCTGGCGTGGGTAAGAAAAAATTTATTGAATATATAAATCAAGGTAATATTATCCATGGTTCTTGGATACACTATTATTTAGGTTAATAGACTTTATACTTGATACTTGTTTTGTTTCATGTTTATTTCCACTATATTTCGATAAAAGAAGACGGTACAACCTTCTTATACTTTATTGCACTTTTTTATACTCTGATAAGTATAATTCAATATGCATTAAAGTAGAATATTTTCTTCTATACATTCCTTAAGTTTCATTTCTGGATCCATATTTCAGGAACCTAGAAATTTTGTTTAGATGAACAAAAATAGGTCTTGTGAATTTACCTTATTTAACATAGTTAAACATATTTTTCTTTAAGGTCGAAAATGTATGTTTTTGAACATTCAATTCACCCACCCACTTGTAATTGAGAATCCACATCATTATTTTGATCCTATAATTGGTATCAAAGGATGTGTCTGAATTACTTATATTAACATATAAGTTTTCATTCTCAAGTATTCATTGTTCTAAATTTTTCCTTTATTAGTGATTTTTATCATTTTTTACAAGATTTTACAATTAACAAATTTTGTGGAAAGATATTTTATTTTAGAATTGTAGGAATGAATGATGCTTCAACTGACAACCTTAATCCTACTAGACCACCTAATTTTGAATGTAATGATTATTAGTACTATAGATATCATATGAAGACTTTTTTAGTTAATAATAGTGTGGACAATTTTTTCTTCCTTACTGGAGACTACAAGACTCTTGACTAGGAAGTCAAAACCCTTACCAATCAAGAAAAGTCATAATATCAACTAAACTACAAGGTACTTAATACATTGTTGAGTTCCATGACAAGAATTATATATATCCATAATTCTTCTTGTAAATACGCAAATTGTATCTAGAATAAATTGGATGTTACACATTTTGGTACATCCAATGTTATAGAAAATAGATATGCTATGCATAGAGTAGAATATCATGTATTTCTATTTTCTTATGGAGAACCTGTGTGTAAGGTACATCATAAGATTATAAAAATTGTAAATAGCCATCAATATGGGTGTGAAAAAGTTCTTGATGATGAAACTATTGTGGACATGATTATTGATTTTAGGCCTAATGAGTGGGAATCTTAGAGAACATTTTTTAATGAGATTGGAAAAGAATCTCAAATTACTCCTGAAGAGATTTTTGAAACTCTAATTAAACATGATAAAAGAATGAAAAAAAAATCCTGATATGAATAATAATGAAAATGGAAATGGAAGTGAAGACTTTACTACTACTAAAGGCAAGAATCTAGAAAGGGTTACAAGATCAATGTCTAAGAAAGTCACTATTTTATCTGAATCTAGTGAAAGTGAACATTATGAAAATTAGCTATCAAGTCTTTCTCTAAGGATGAACAAGATAGTTGGGATAAAAACATTTATTATTGATATGATAACAAATAATGAAAAGACAAGATAGACCTAGATTTCACTAGATATGAATGAAAAATGGTAGGGCATATAAGGTCGGATTGTCCTATGCATAAAAAAAGGATATAAAGGAAAATTATTATAAGAGGAATAGAAAGAAGTAATACAAGGCTAATGCTAAGAATGTTTTGAATGCAAATGATACTTGGAGTTCCATTGGTGGTGACACTTCTGAAGAATCCTCAGAGTACGAATCTTTTGATCAGCAGAATGCTTGTATACTATCCAACATACCCATTGAAAATCATTGTCTAATAGCCAAGGTACACAATGTTGAATCTATCACTAATGTATATTGGAATTCAAATTATAATAATGATAAATACTATAAGTCTTAAGATAATTAATCTTATACTGAAGAACATAATATGTTACCATCTTATGAATATGTGACTATGTTTTCTAAACATGTTGAGAATAAAAAATCTAAACACAATAAAAATCTTGATAAGGACAATTCTAGAATTTATATTTTAACTAAATACGTATCATATCTCTCTAAATATCTTGATAAGAAATTTTTTTATTTTAAAAATATTTATAAAAAAACTTGAAGAAGTTTTTTTTGAGAAATATAATCTTTCTATGGATCTTGAAAATGTAATTTCTTATAAAAATATTTTAGAGACTAAAATTAGTTCTAAAACAAATGTTTTTTATGATAAACACATGGTTACAAAATTAAAGTCCGAAATATTTTCCTTAAGGAATTGTTTGTCATATTTTACCCTAGGTAAGGAAAATTTTTACTAGATATATTACTAAATTCATCTTCTAAGGAATAGTTATAGATTTGGTTATACTCATTCTAAACCAGTTTTTAGTAATAACTATTTTCCCCTCAATGTTCCCCATTCTGCAATAAATTTCAGTGTGGTGTACATTGGGAAAAAAATTCTTTAAAAAAAACTCTGCCTTTATGTTTTCACAAAGCTTATTTTTCTATTAAAATGTGGATTCCTAAAACCATGCTTTATGAAAATTCCAAAACCAAGAATGTTTGGATTCTAAATGTCTAACACTCTTATTTTAAAGAAAATAAAGAATGTACCAACTGTAATACAAGGTTCTTGGATAGTGGATGTTCCTAGAATATGACTGGTAACAAACAAGTATTTGAAAAATTTATCAAGATGAAAGGAGGAAAAGTACCTTTCGAATATAATACATAGGGAGAAATTATTGGTATAGGAAATATTGTTCTTCATGGAAAAAAAATAATTTCGAATGTTTTTAAAGGTCTTAAGCACAACATCATTAGCATAAGTCAATTATTTTATGAAGGTTACCTTGTGAATTTTTGGAATGAAATGTGCTTACTACACAATGCCAGGGAAGAGATTATTCTTTCTTCCCACATGAAAGAGAATGTAAACACACAAAACATGGATTTCCTTAGGATCCATGATCTACCTTGACTTTGTGCAATGTAAGATCCATCTTGGTTATGGAATAGAAGGTTAGGACTCTTTAACCTTAGGATCCTATGTAAACACTCTATGAAAATACTTGTTAAGGATATACTGGAGCTTAGAATTGATTCGTCAAAAGTTTTTGATCCTTGTGAATATGGTAAGAAACATAAATCATGCTTTAAATCAATTGGTGATGTCCCAACTACTGATGCATTATAGTTAACGGATATGGATCTTTTTTTCCAACATAAACTGGAATCATTGGTGGAAAATATTTCATATTTTTCTGAATTGATGATCACACTAGATTTAAAAGAGTCCATTTTCTAACCAAGAAATATGAAGCCATTACTTTTTTTCAAATTTTTAGAGTTCACATAAAAAATTTAAAAAACCTTCCATTGGTAACTATTCATAGTGATCATGGGAGAGAATTACAAAATTATGATTTTAAAACATATTTTATTAGAAAAGGAATTACTCATAACTTCTCAATTACAAGAACTCCTCAACATAATGGTGTTGTGGAAAGAAGAAATTGACATCCTCAATAGATAAATAGAACCATGTTGAGTAAATATTATAAATCTAATCACTATTGGGGTGAAGCTATATGCAATTCTTGTTAAACTATAAATCATGTTTTGATTAGAAATTTTCTAATAAAACACCCTACGAAACATAGAATGGTAGAAAACCTAGACATTCCTACTTCAAGGTATTCAGTTTCAATGTATTAATTCTGAATAAAAAAGATAATATACAATAATTCACCACCAAATATGATGAAGCAATTTTCCTAGGCTAATCCACAACATATAAGGCTTATCAATTTTTTTTATAAAAATAAGTACTATTGAAGAAACAGTACAAGGTAAATTTGATGAAACTGATCCATTTGTTTTTAAAAAACCTCCACCTATATCTTTGGATGTGTTTTCAAAAATCTATTTTCATAAATTGATAGAATATCCTTCTGATATATATAATTTTCAGGAAAATATTTCTTGAGAATTTATTCCAGAATATTTCAAACCATATGTTGATGAACTGGTTTTATAAAACCCAAATCAATTTTTTCTTTAGAATCATCCCAGTGATAGTGTCATTGGTGATTTAAATCAACCTATAAGAACATGAATGTTCTTAAGAAATTACGTAGAACATCATGTATTTCATTCTCAATTAGAACAAAAAATAACTAATGAAGATTTATGTGATGATGATTGGATTAAAGCCTTGCAAGATGAGTTAAATGATTTTGAAAGGAATAATCTATGGACCATGGTTGAATGTCCTAACGAAACATCTATTATTGGTGTAAAATGGGTCTTTAGAATTAAGTGTGATGAAAATGGAATAATTGTGAGAAATAAGTATAGATTTGTTTCTAAATGTTATAATCAATAAGATGGGATAAACTATGAAGAAACTTATTCTCTATTATATATTCATGAATCTATTCATATTTTGCTTGATTTTGAAGCATTATTAAATTTCAAACTTATTTAAATGGATGTTAAATGTACTTATTATAACGGAAATGTTCAAGAGGAATTTTTTCTAACAACCTTCTGGTTTCAAAGTCACAAATCATCATGAACATGTTTTTAAACTTACTAAAGCTTTATATGGACTTAAACAAGCCCCTAGAAACTGGTATGATAGACATACAAGATTTTTGTTACCAAAAAATTATGTTAAGGGAAATTCTGATCCAAACCGTTTTATAAATAAAGATAAATTTTTTTATTATTCAAATCCTGGTTGATGAAATTATATTTTGTTCAACTCAGTAATGTTTAACCAATTCGTTTGAAAATCTATAGAAACATGTGTTTTAAATGAGTATGATGGGTTAGTTAACATTTTTTCTTAGATTTTAAAATTTCTCAAAAACTAGAAGGAACTTATATATCTCAACATATGTTGAATAAATATCTTCTGAAAAATTCTGGATATGACAACAGTAAAAGTATAAGTACTCCCATTGGTACATCAATCTCACTTGATCTTGATGACCTTTAGAAACCGGTAGAGAAAACATCATTTATAGGTATGATAGGTTGTCTACAATACATAACAACTAGTCATCCAGACATTATGTTTTCAGTATGGTTATGTGCATGATATCAATCCATTCCTAAGGAATCTCAATTAAAAGATGTGAAAATAATTTTTTGATATTTAAAGGAAACCATAGATTTAGGACACTTTTATAAATTTGGGAATGATTTTTTTAAAAAAAAAATTCCAGATGTTGAATTTGGAGGATGCTGAATGGATAATAAAAGTATGCCTTGAACATGTCATTTATTATGAGATTCATTACATTCATAGTTATGAAAAAAACAACATTTAGTAGCACTTTCCATGGGTAAAGCTGAATATGTAGAAACTAGAAGTTATTGTACCCATGTTTTGTAGATCCAACACACACTCATAGATTATGGCTTGAGTTTTACCAAAACACAAATATTGTGTGATAACACTAGTGCCATTTCCATAAGTAAAAAGTCATTCCCATAAATCACATGAAGAACACATAAATATTAGGCATCACTTTATTTGGAATCACACACAAAATGGAGATATCATACTACAATTTATTGGAACACAATATCAAATTTCTGATATTTTAACAAAATATTTACCCTCAGATGAATTTGAATACATTGAACAAATGTTTGGAATGATAACCATAACGTAATCTTCCATATTATATTCTGTTTGAAACATATCTCCTTACAATAAGAAACTCTTTTTCATTGGGATAGTAAATTTATTTTTGGAATCAACATTATCTTAATCAAAATTTTTGTAACCAAAATTTTCTTAATCAAATTTTTCATAATCAAAATTCTTGTAATCAACATTTTCTTAATCAAAATTATTTTAATCAACATTTTCTTAAATTTTTTTTGTAATAAAATATTTCATAATCATTTTTTTTATTATCAAAATTTTTCTAAAATCTAATTCATTTTTTATAGTCTAAAAATATTCAATTACAAATTTTCCCTACAAAGGAAAATTTTCCAGAATCCAATTTTCTTCAAGAAGAATTTTCTTCATTACTGATTATTTTGCTGGCATTCTGGAATGAATGTTTCTTTTCTTAAATTTTCATAATCATATTTTTACATGTTGTTATTTTCATATTGATGAATAAAAATTTTTAGATTTACTTTGCATTAAAGCAGAATTTTTATCATAAAAACATCAAAAGATCAGAACTTAAAAAATTACTTATTTGGCTATCATCTCAACCATCATATCTGATCAAGCATGTTTCCACCATTGGATAGTTTTTGGGAAGATGAAATGTTTCCTTGAGTGCCTTTATAAATACCCACCAACCCCATGATGGTTGTCCAACATATATTTTCAAATCATTGGCATGCTGAAACTCCACTCATCTACTTATGGCCTATTCCAAATTTCCTTGTTTTCCCATTCTTGAATGACTTTAGACGCTTCTCCGTAGAAAAATTGGCATATGTAAAGGAAATTTATGAGTGGTATATCTACATAGAAAGGTTAATTTATCCTAAATTCATTGTTACGTATGATTATATTATTTCAAGGAACATAATGTTTAATATCTAGGAGAGTTTGGGTATATCTAAACAGAAGGCAGATGATCTGGTTTATCCAGAATTTTTGTAGTGTTTTATGAGTATGTAATCTGTTTCAATGAAGTTGGGAGAGAATTTTTTTTCTTTTAATAGATATGAAAAAACCTATTTTCATTTTTATAGTAAGGATGCACAATTAACTAGAATTATTTATGAGGGTGAATCTGAGTTCTGCACCGACAATATAATAGATGGTTTAGGATCATTTTATAAGGATAAATCCATAGAATGCATTGTTCTATCAATGGTGAATACTAAAAATATTAATCAACCTTCTACAAATTTTCGTATCCAAGAGTTATAGGTTCAGGGATTTGTTATTCTGAGAAAATGTGATAAGGATACCCCAAAGAAGAGTTATATATGTGTTCCAGATTTCTCAGTAAACCTCAAAAAGATATATTTGGTGAAGTGTGTTTGGCTTACAGTTGTGAGTATCAAGAATGGGACTCTAAAATCTCAAATCATTATGTATCAAGTTATTATATCCAGTATAATTGGGCTTTGTTTTGATTATTTTGAAGTTCCATGCTGTTATAAGACAATAAATTTCAAGGTCATGTTGCTTAGTGATGAAACACTTAGAAGGATGAATGTTGGCTTCAATAGTGAATATGGATATTTTTATGATTTATCTAAAGATGAAATAGAAGCCTTATCAATGAAACTAGAAGTGGATGAGACTTCCAAGAATGGTGTGAAGAAGAGAAAGGTGATGGAACTAGAAATGAAAGAAAAAACACTTGCAGTTCAGAAAACTCAATCCACACCACCAAAAACTAGGAATCAAATGACCTATCCAGATGGATTGGTTGCCAAGTGGAGAGAATACAATATAGAATAAGAAGGAAGGGAAGCCTATTTTTTTCTCGGACCCTACTAAGGAAAAATATTTAAAGTTAAAGGCTGGTGAGGATCATGAGAAATATGAAAAAGAAAACATGAAAAAAAGAAAATGTTGGAAGCTGAGATAGTTCAATATATTTTGAAAGATATTGAGAAATCCTCTAAGTAGCTTCTGGTACCAAAACAATTTCTCAATAAACCAATACCCATAGAGACTCTTGGAATGAATATGTCGATTATAGAACCAGAAGAAGGCGAAAAAATTGTTCAAGAAGAGGAAGATAAAGAAGAAGAAGAATGAAGTGATGATACCAGTGATATGATAAGACAAGTGGAAAAACATATTGTGAATGAGAGTCCATCAGAAGAGTTCTCAATTAGAACCTCTCATGATGAATCAAACATAATTACTTCATAAGGAAAAGAGGATGAGGAGTAAAAATAAGTGAATAAACCATCTGGTGATGAAATCATCAACCATGGATTCGTTCAACCAGAAGATCTAGTGGAATACGCAAAAAAAATGTTGAGGAAGATAAAATAATTCAACTATCAGATAGTGAACAATATCCACCAAAAGCATCATAGTCCATTCCAAGATCTAATAAGGGTAAAAATTTTGGTTTATACACCAAATTAATCCATAGTGGTAAAGAAAGATGTTGGAAGATCGTTAAAAAGAAAAGACGAAGAGATAGAGAAATAATATTCACCAACTAAAAAATATAATTTGGAATCATCCTTTCTTGGACATGAATTTTTGGTTTAATCGATGAAGAAGTTGGTTGATAGAATTCTCTTATTTCCACGAATAGACTCAAGGTGTCATATTCTTTAACACCCGATTAATCAGAAATCCGATTAAGTTTCCATGCCTATAGATAATTTTTCCATGATTGAGGTCGATTTCAAATCTATCTTCATTATCTATGAATCTCAAAAGACATCATGTATGGAAATTATAAAGTTTTCAAGAATGAAAATCAAAGAGGTGACAATTATTGATGATTTTAATGCATGTGTGAAGGATTATTTTGACACAGAAGATAGAATTTTTAAAGGCCTTGCTAAATGTATTGAGGAAAAACTCAGTCTTGAAAAAAACCTAGAAGCAAGAAGTAAAAGATCTGAATGGGAAGCTTAATTCAATTTATTTGAATTGGAATAGAGAAATAGATCTTAAGAATCAAGTTTGAAGAAATTCTTAGAATGCAATATGAACTTTTGAATGCTCATGAAGAAATACTAATGTCTCTGGAAGAAAAGATCAAAGCCTTGAAAAGAAAAATGAAGATCAGCATCAGGTACTCAATCATTTTGGAAAATATAATAAGGATATTTTGATGTTAAAAACCATTGTGAAGAAGTTAGTGTCAAAGAATAAAGAGGGATGATTTTCCTCCCAATCATAAATTTTGTTTCATTTCCTTTCTTGTACAAATTTATCCTACCATAATAAAATTTAGGCTATTTTTCGTGTGTTTTGAAGAATAGTACTAATTTCTTAGGTACCATATTTTTTCCATTCACATTATTCATTTTTGATTATCCCAAAGGGGAATAAAGGAGTGATAAAAATAATACTAAGTAGAGAAGTGAATTTCCTATGTAATAGGGAGTCTATCTAAGGGGGGGTTCTTATCAAAGAACATTTCCTTATAAAAGGAAAAGTATAATCTATTTCAGGAGTTCAAAAATATGATCCTTGTGGATTTCAAAAACTAAGGGGGAGTTAGTCATATTTATTATGATTCATATGTAATAAGAGATAACCTTTTATTTTAAATTTTAGAAAGAAATATTTCTATGTCCTTATATTCTTTTTCATAAGTATGTTTGAGCTTTATAAAAAGGGGGATATTGTTGAGTCAATAATCATTTGTTATGACATTTCCACTCCTCTATGTTTTGAAAATCACAATCACTTTATCATAAAACAAATAGTTTTTCCCTATGGACTATTTTCATAAAGAAAAATTTCCCTTCTCTAAGGAAATTTTACCCAATCCAATGTGTTCATTGTTCATTTTATAATCACTATAAATCCAACTCATTTAATCTATAAGATAAAAATTTGGTTTCATATCTAAGAACTCTAAATCCTATACATCCTTGGTTATCGATTATTCTATTTTCAGAATAAGAAATAAATGAAATTCAGGTATCGAATTCTCTGAAATTCAGACTCCGAAATATCTGAAATTCAGACACCAAATTCTCTAAAATTTGGGTTTTTAATTACTTAGAATTCATTCTCTGAATTCCTCGGTATTCTGTCTCCAAATTACTCAGAAATTGGACTTTGAATTCCTCAGAATTTGGACTCTGAATTCTTCAGCATTCGGGCTTCGAATTCCTCAGAATTTGGATTCTGAATTCATTATAATCCATACTCTGTATTATATGAATTTGGACTCTGAATTCCTCAGAATTCAGATTATGAATTCATTGGAATTAATATTCTGAATTCATTTTAATCCTGACTCCGAAATCTATATAATTTAGGTCTTGAATTCCATGGAAAACATAATCATAATATATATGACTTATAGTCACTAAATGTTACCTTGGATAGGCTCTAAATATTGATTTTTTCTAGACTTCAAAAAATAAATTTCGTTAAACAAATTCATTTTCCTTACACGTATTATGAAACGATGTCCTCCAATATTTTTCTAACTAACCTTTTATTGAGTGACATGTGTACAGGTCCCTCTGAGATTCAATGAAGAATATGACCATTGGAGGAGGGAGGTGACCATTGGAGATGTTCCTATAAAAAGGATCTCATTTGAATGAGCTGATTACAGAATAACCATCTAGACACTCTAGAGATTACAAGATGTTTAAGATATTTCTAAAGAGAGAGAGACTCTGATGCATTGTTATTACTGAACATCTTGTTCTAATAGCTTCATGGGATTCCAATTGTTGCGGAGTACAATCAAGGGATTTCGGGGATTGGAAGATATAGGTTCTGACTACCTTAATGAAAGAGGAATTCCATTCATAGTAAGAACTAGGTACCAACTACCTTATAGTTCGAGGAATTTCGGGGAAAGTAAGACAGATTCTGATATTCCTATCGAGGTATTTTCCTAATGTGGGTAATAATGACTTTCTTAAATGTATAAATAAATGAGATTCTATCCAAGGTTTTTGGATCCCCAACTCTTTGGTTTAAAATATTTCATTCTTTTTACTTATTTTGATTCAAGTTTATATGCACAATATTTTGATAAATGAAGAAAGTATAACTTTATTATACATTCTTGTTCTTTTGTATACTCAGATAAGTAAGATTATATATGATTTAGGGTAGAATATTTTCCTTGTAATCATTTCTTAAGATCCAATTCCAGAACCATATTCCCGAAACACAGTAAGTTTGTTTAGTATAACTAAAAGAGGCCTTGTGGATTTACCTTGTTTAACATTGTTAAAAAAAGATTTCCTTAAGATTAAAAACAAATTTTTTTAAACTTATATTACATCCCCCACTGGTAATTGTGCATCTACATCATTATTTTGATCCAACATTTTCAGGGATAATATGAGATGAGGAAATAAGGAGCGTATTGTTCATAATACATTGTATATAATTTAATATTAAAAGATCATATAACTGTATCATTGGACATAAAACATGTGAATCTATTCAAAAAATTATATTGATGATCATTGGGTTCTATACATATAGTGGAAAAGTTACATTTATTGAAATTGAGAATGGATTTGAAAAATTAAATGAGGCCACCGATGTAGTAATGTTTTATTAAATATTGGATATCTTGAATTGAATTATTTAGTAGATGTTGGTAAGTATATATACCGAATAATAGGATGCTGATATATTTTTAATGAAAAAATATCATCTGTTAATAAAGAATTATAAGTGGAAACTAGAAAAGTAATACTAATAGGATCCATTTCAAGAAAAAGTATAATCTATTATAGAAAATATATCATGCGACACACAATATTCAAAAATTACAAATAAAGAAAGAAAAGGAGTTTAAGAAATCTAATTTTTATAAAACATATTATAATATTTAATTTAATGATGTAAATTTTCAAGTGAGAGAATTCATTTAATATATTCTGAGAAACATATGGGTCATGTTGTTTGAAATAGTTTTTGAATTTTGGGTTAACGTACATGAATAAACATGGTATTGAAAAACTCTATATTTAAAATAATTACATATGAATTTACTTATACATGGACTTTCTATGATGTATGATGATAAATATTAATCATTTATAAGAAATCATGAATGAATAGTTTAGAGAATGATGGATTATTACATTAGGTCATCAACACATAATTTTCAATTTATTTTAAATAATTTCAGTAAATATTTAATTTATTATTCCAATATATTTAAATTTTATAATATATTATGGGATATTTTAATTAATAATTAATTTATGAAAAATAAATATGAAATTACAATTTTTATTTCACTTTTTTTAATTAAATTGTTTGTTTCAAAAGATATTTATTACTTTGGTGTTTGTTTAATGTATAAAGGTCCAAAGAAATTTTTATCTATATAATGATAGGAAAAAACATGATGGTGGCTGAGTATCAATGAATCTTTCATTAGATGCGAGGCTATATACAGGTCACTAGACAATATACCATTACATAATAGTCTATCCACCCTTATGAAGAGGTGTAATTCTACCCTTATAATGTTTTTTTTACCTCATGATGTAGCTTCTTCAACTGGGGAACCTCAATAGAAGAAAGATCATTTTTTGAAAATCAAAATCACTAAAGCAAACAACTATACAAAATGGAATGATCTATCGAAGAGTTAGAAAATAAGCATGAATTTATGGGAAATGAGGAAGAAAATTCCATAGAATCCAAAGCCTCTGTTACATAAATATTTTCAGAACTCAAAATGTATAGAGAAATTGATAGATAAATATCACATTACAATCGTGGATGTTCCATTTTACTTCGTTATAAAGGATCAAATATGGATTAAAAATATATATAGTTAATTTAACTCTCATTAGAGTTTTTAGATATGATACAACCAAGAAAATGGGATTGGATTGACCATGTCAGAGTCATTTAAGTGTGACGATTCATATTTCTTAGTGTGCATCACATATGAAGGGGAAAATAATAATGAATTTGGAGATTTACACTATCTATTATGAAAATGATATCACATGGGTCTATGGAAATGATGTATTAATATGTCATGTATCAAAGTATATATGGAGTAATATATAATTTTTAGTGAAGAATAACTGAACATAATTTTCACTGTTGAATTTCTATTGTTGTTCTTCTATTATATAAAAATATTTAATGCATTAAATGGAGTAGTCACCATGCCTATTACCATGCTATAAATTGAAGGGAGAATTGATTTTTGGGGATATAAGATTAGTAGTATTATTCCATGAGTATTTTTGGTGGATTATTGTGGCTAAAATTAATTATAATGTTTGAAAATA
This sequence comes from Viscum album, assembly GCA_963277665.1. NCBI lineage: Eukaryota > Viridiplantae > Streptophyta > Magnoliopsida > Santalales > Viscaceae > Viscum > Viscum album. Next base: position 1,840,886,988 of record OY728161.1, read on the forward strand.
TATGATGGTTTTGGCTATCACCATCCCTTTAAAATGATTTAGAAATTTTTAAAAGGTGTATTTAAAGTTCATAAATGGGAATATCTATATCAAATTGGGGAGATTTAAGTTTAAAAAAGATAGGTAAATGACACAAGAGAAATAAAATTCAAATACAGGTAAAATGGAAGTATTTTTCAATAAATTATAGGGATGGTGCTAATACCAAAAATAACAACACCTATCCAAATTGTAATAGTATAAGAATAATTTCCTATGGGATTTATACTATTTTTCGTTATAATAGTCTCTCTTTTAGGTTCCATATATACCTCATAAAACAAATATTATGGGTTATGATTTTAGTATCATATTTTGTAATTTTAATGAGGGTGTGTTCTATTGGAAATGTTAATATATTTTAATTAATTTTGGGGTATATAAATAGAATTATTTTTTTTCATAATTTCTCTCTTTTATATGAAATGGAGTCTTTTATTTTATTCAATGAATAATGTTCCATGAAACAACTAATAACCATTTTTGTATGATTGTTAATTGATTTTGATAGATCGTGTTCAAATAAGGTCTCTGGAGGACAATAACATTGACTATCCAAATTAATTACTCATATGAATGGGAGAATGTTGACACATAAAAAACATAACATCACCAAGGTTCTTCAAAAACTGAAAATCAAAAACATTCAATGATAAACAAAAATATTCTTCATATAACTATTATATAATCCATAAAATGTAAAACCATGGTATGGTTTCTCAAATGGGCTATCATGATCACTACGATTCTCACATTATTATTTTTAAGTATTATTTAATGTAATATAACTATTAAAATTATCCTTGTGTGAATAATTCTTAATATTAAAAAGTAATGTATCCAATTAGTTAGTTTTTGTTATATTTTGTTGTCAATATTTCTATATTTAGTTAGATAATTTGTGCAAACAACATCGTATGATCCCTTGAAAAATTATTGGCATGGTTTATAGGGAAGGTTTCAAACTATGCCTATGTAAATTAATACATTTTCTTATTTTTATTTTATTATAATTTTTTTATGTGATATTCTCGTAATTTTATTTCTGATCAACCTAATGAAATAAATAATTGAATCGACATAATGAAAAGAGGAACATATCTATTATCAAAAAAACCATATTGAAGAAAAAATATCAATGATGAAAAGTACATAGATGAGCCTTGAAGAAAAGGTTTGGATTGATAGGAATAGAAATAAAACCCAAATATGTGAGCATAAGTAGTCTTTTTCTGTCCTCATGTACAATGGTAGAAGAAATTTTATTATATCATTTGGTCAATATACACCACATCAAGATCATGAAAACCATAATTCTTATCATCTTTAACTGGATAAAATTTTACGAACTATCTCAATATGATATTAATACTTACCTTTGGATTTTAACAATCAATATGACACATTTCTACATAATTTTATATAGTGTTGAGGTAAATATGATACTTTATTGTTTTACACTAATAAAAAATGTGATGAAATGAGATCAATGCCTCCCACAGAAGCCCATAAAATTCACTGATGATCAAGGAAACATATTTTTAACCATTTATTTCTTCCATATAATTAAAATAAAAATTATAGTGGAATGTTTAAATTTAAATTTTTTATCATTAATCTCTATATAAATTAAATTTATTTATTATATATTTAATGAAGAAGTTAAAATATCATTGAATATAAAATAGGTTATCATAATAACTTTTTTAGGGGTTTATCACATAAAAGTAGGTCAATAGTTGATAACACAACTGGAGAATAATTGTGGATAAAATCAACATAATAAATATACAATCATTATGTTATATGGTTAGTATTAATTTATAAAATAATTATGTTAAATAAAAATGGATGGGAGTAAACATTTTAAAAAATGGATTGATTGTTTTTTAAATTGAGAAAATTAGGATGACATTGTAATTATTGATAAAATTTCACAATACCAAAGTTATGTATACAAAAGATATTAATGAAGATGATTATAAAATAAAAAACATCTTTTAGATTAGATTCAAAAAATATAATAAGGTATGTTATATAATCTAAATCATAAGGATTTCAATATAAATAACCAAAAATATACTCACCATAAAATAAAATATATTCCTTCATAGAGGTGTTAGCCATATTCATGATTAAAAATTGGGATTTAATCGATGCAGAAAATTAACACCCTAGAGAAAATAGTTCTTATTTATTATGTGTTGACTTCCATATGAAAGAAATTGAAAATCACATTATGGATAAGTGAATATGAGTTTGAAAATGTGAAATGGTGGTAAAACCAAATAAAGAATTCATGTATATCACCTAAAGATTTATTTTTATAATATATGAATGGTCCATGAATAAGTGAAAATAAGTATATGACAATACTAAGAAATAGGATTAAACTATATAAAATGGGTGACAATAAATGTCAAAAAAGAATCAATAACTATAGGAATCCATATAATCATAATAAATATGGTTACCTTCATGGAGATATTGATGGATGGGATATATAGGAACAAAAATTTAATATTTTTATAGTGATTAAAAAACACATATTAATATTTACTCCAATAAATAATTAGATTATATTCCTCTATTTCTCTATTTTTATTAAATATTTATTCAATAACATGAATAAATGTAATATATTGGGAAAAATATTACTATAAATGGAATTATTAGTGATTTGGATTACGTTAATACTGATGTATCAATAAAAAATATTTTTTATTTCTATTAAATTTAACATAATTTCTAAATGATTTGAAAAATAATTATATGGTCTAGGTTGATAGTGAACATATTTTACTAATCATGATTTCAGATCATGAAATTTAAGAGATGAGGCTCATAAGAATTCATCCTATACTAGATGACATAAAAGTTAGTCATCCATGAGGATTTCATGGTTATTTTATAGTCAATGTGAACAAATTATGGTTATTAGTTGATTTGTTTTAATGATTTTTAATTTTAAAATAGAATGAAATATTTTTGGAAGGCCAATTTGTAAAATCATGGAATTATATATAGATTACTCATTCTCATCTATAGGTAATATTTTAGATTTTTTTTGAGTTCCTATCATTTTGGTATTTCCATGGGGTGAGTTTTGGGAGAAATTTTGTTAAATATTAATGAAAGAGGGAAGTGAATAGTAGGTTCCTGGTTTTTACTATATGTGTGAACTGGCGCAGCAAATCATGAATCCATGGATATAGAGGTTTTACATGGGTGATCCACATTCTATAAAATCATGTTTCCTAAATGGAGAAACTATGCACCCCCTTGAATGATGTGTATGGTTATGTCATACGATTTGGGATAATAATGAACCTCTAGCAAGAAAACTATTATTGTGATTTAAAAAAACCAAAAAATAATAATTTTATTTTCTTGAGCACCCTTATTAAACCAGAATTGACCCCCACTCAACCAATAACACAGTTTCATTATTTTAGATAAGCCCCAAAAGATTCCAATCCATTATTACATTTGTATTCACAATCCAAATCCCAAATTAAAAACCATCACCCTCCTGATAAGAGGATATAATCAAATGTGGTTATGTTTCTATTTCAATATTTTTTCCATATGTTGTTGGGTTATTCATCCATGTTTTTATGAGATCTAGTTCTATGATTGTAGTTATAGTTCTAGATTAATGGGAATATTATTTTTTGATCATGAATTTGGGTTTCAGATCCATATCATGTTCATCGTCATTAATCAATTAAATTTGGGGATTTTTTTTGGACGATTACTCATAAAATAATTTCGGTATGTGGTATATAATTCAATTATAATAGTCATACTTTCATTTACATGTATGTAATTGTATAATTTCTATGATTTTATAACAATTTATTTTCCAATATAAATTAATTAATTTGGTTTGTTAATTCATTATCAAAATATTGAATTGTGGATTTTTGGAAAAATTAATTGTCGAATTAACTAATTGAATGTTAAATTGTGTGGTTTTATAATAATCACTTGTTTAATTAATTGTTATAATATTTAGGTTTTGAATTGGATTAATTAATTATTGAATAATTTATAGGGAAAAAAGTGATTACGTTATTTATTAATTTTTTGAATTATGTGGTCAATCAATTAGTGAATGAAATAATGGTATGCATGTGGTCAAGTAATTATTGAATTAATTTATCTCATTAATGTGATTAACTTATTTTTGAAATGACTAATATAATGGATGTGATTAATTATTTATTGAATTAGTTAATGTAATTATTGTGATTAATTTTTTTAATGATTAATTTATAGGAGTTATTTTGACAATATGATTAATTTTGATTAATCATTATTGATGTAATATTATGAAACATGTGATTTTGTGAAATATATGATATATATTCTTGATAAACATATACAAATGTGGGACATGGAATGATGATCCAAATACCCATTTACTACTTAAAGATATATGGTGTGTGAGAAATTTTGACTCTCCAATTACCCATAGGGTCCTAGCTATAATGTTCTAGGACATGAGGCATGGATGAAAATATTAAGGGATAATGGATGATGATCCAAGTACTGATGATTTGTGTGATAAATACTGGTTTTCTAAATACCCAAAAGGTTTCAAACACTGAATGGTGCTCAAAATACAAAGGAGGTTCTAGACAAGATGCTCTATAATGAAAATGTTGGAATTTTTCTATGGTTCCAATTATCCTAGATAATGATCTGATATGTATGGATAATGAAAGATAGTTGCATTATATTTAATTTTGAATTAAATTTTTGAACTAGTTCAGACTCTAACATGGACCATAGATCGTATTGACTATATTTTTTATGATAACATATGTGGTGGCCTACTATGTTTCACTCAAACCCTATATAGGAATCATAATCAGTACCCAAATATATTTCTTGTTTTCTTGATCAGATAAGGGAAATAGACCTGTGATAGAGGTATTATCTTAAATAGAGCATGGATGAGGGAACAAGAATGGTTTGGGGCCATATTAGGATGTTGATAGTGTATTTACATTTGAGATTCATTTTGAACCATAGTCTGTACTATGGTAATGAATATATAATTGTCATAACCAATCGTAGAGGGGCCCATGATGTGACAACCCTAAGCCCAACTCAAAATAGTTTAGGGGCTGGTGACTAACATCAAGTTGGAATATCCCAACCATTTGAGGTAATTTTATATGTATATGTCTGCACACACACATCTACAAGAAAAAAATACTGAAATTTAAAATCACTTTGTAAAAAATGAATTAAAACTACCATGAACTACAACCAGACTACAATAGTGAAACTACAAATATGTAAACTAGGCCAAAACATGCCCACTAAAAGGATTGTGCCTCTTTCCATGAGTCCAACCTATAAAGTTGGAGGTACAAGGACTGTTGTCGAAAAATCTATTAGTACACACCTTGGCATGTTTGGTCTCACAAGGAACCACCTGGTCCTGGTATTCATGGAACTCCTTTAAAGAGTCGATTGTCTTCCGAATAAATGACATGTGCTAGAAAAGTTGATGTAGGGGTCAGTTAAACAATACTCAGTAGTACACCCCGAAACCACATTGGAATTACACAAATGAATTACCATAATTGAAATACCATGGTGGAATAAAACCAATAAAATACCAGTAAGGATTACCAGAGAGGAGTTACCATGATGGAATAGCATAATGGAATATCGTAATGAAAATCCACAATATAATTCCACAATGAAATACCGCCATGGAATACTATAAAAGAATGCATTGTCAGCTCCACACTAATATATTTCTATAGATAATATATCGAGAACATCCAGCTATACTCAATCTAGTAAGAAACACATTCTCAAAAAGACACATAGACTCGATAAGAAATTAACTATTTCTAAGACACATAGTCTCTATAAGACACACATTATCCCAAAGGTACCCAGTCTCTATAAGCCACACAGTCTCTAGGTCATAGCCAACCCCAGGAATGTTTGCTGGAAAAATGATTGTTTCACGAGAACTCACTCCTCAATTAATTAGGTCATATTCAAACTCCAACGTAATCCCACTTACTATAAATTGAAATTATTGCTTCATTGAAATGGTTCCAACACCACAGACAGCTTTTCAAATAGATGTTTGGTTTGAATGTGATGACCATTTGAAAATTCATAGGGGGATTCATTGTGCCATGGAATAACTGTACTGTCAGTCTATTGACTGGGGTGGTCAACCACCCCATGGAAGCTTGAGCTACCATAGGGGTACAGTACCTCTATCTTTTATAGTTTTATTGACACTTTGTCTGTAACATCCCAAGTAAGTAATGAATAATATATATTTTTATCTATGTCTATTAATGAATTATATAGTGTTTTAGAGGCTTAAAATGAAAATAAATCCATTCTTAAGCATTAAATACAGTAATATTCTTAAAAGATTGTTTTACTGCTTTTTGATGGAAACCCCTTTTTAAATCAATATTTTGACAATTTTATAATCTATATTTTTCAAAATAAACATATTCATTATGATTGGGAAATTGAATTTTACATTGGATAAATTTTTGGTATTTTTCTGACAATGTTCATTTTTTAATGAATAGTGAAAAATACTGCATTTTACATCAAAACTACTTTGTAATATAATTTATTTATATGATTATATTATATTTTGAATTGGTTTTGAAGTGGAATTAGAATATATTTTTACCATTTAATCCAATGGTGGTCATTGGAATCAATTTCACTTTGAAATTGGACTTAAACTGGTGTCAATCTTTTGATACTTATTGATTCATAAAAACACGATATTTGTCATGACAGCGGGAATTAATTATTAAATTAATTAATGTGACTTATATGTTTTGAATTTTTTAAAATAGACATCATTTTTGAATTCGGAATATCAAATATAGCTTAGGGTGAATTTTTGTTAATTTTCTGAAAAACTTCAATTTTTGATGAATAGTGAAACCACTAAGTGGTACTTATAAAAACTGATTTTTCCGTTTAAATGAAATTTTTCAATCATTGTGTTTTGAATTTCAAAAACCCGACATACATGGTTTTCATTAAGAAGTAAAATGTGGTTCAATGGGATTAAAATATTTTTTTTGTGAATAGTAACTTATTAAGTTCTTAATCGCGATTAGTGGTAATTAGTGTAGTTTAAGGTAAAAATATTGTTTTAATAGTATGCGATGAGCTTGAAACATTTCCTACCATCATTGGATGTGTCATGGCCGACCAAGACAAGACACGGGTCAACTTGGGGACCCCTTGGAGCCACTATGGTTGGGAAATGACATAAATAACTTTTTATTTAATGTTAAAGTAAAAATGACACAAACATGAGTTATGTTACTAAAATAATTTTTATATGGGGTTATACAAGTAAGATTTTTGACTATAAATATTCATTATAAAGATAAAAATATTTACTACATCATAGTATTTTTTTTATAATTTTTAGACATTAAATAAATTATATTATTTATGATATCATGATGATGCAGCGATGACCTCATTATTTAACGATTTAAATAAAATGGAATGTTAATGTAAAATCTAAAACCTACACATGGCCAAAACCAATTGGATGAGTGGATTTGAAACCCTTATCACCTTATACTCAAATTATATCAATGTGGGACCTTTTGAATCCGAAACGCATTTTAAAATAAAGTAACTTATCTTTAATTTCCAAGAGTGCCCCTCCTCTCCTCTTATAAAAGGCCCCCAACTCTACCTCATTACCCACACTCCCAAAGCCTTTGGCTCGGCCAAACCCTGCCCATTTTTTCTCTCCACTTCCCTCTATTACTCCTTGAAGACTCACTTTGGGCATAAGTCTTCCCAAGGAAGCCTTTGAGCTCAAACCAAAGGGAGTTACCCGATTTTAAGGTAATGTCTTCTTTTGAGTCCTTTTGTTTTATTTTGTGTCTCCAACCCTCTAAACTCTTTTTTTATATTCCTTTGTAACATCTCCAGTATCCTCAATATACTAGGATGTTTTTATAAGAAGTATTAGAGCAACACATACACACACCTACATCTAATGGTTAACGAACATACTGTTTCCGTGGATGATGAATTTATGCCTTCTGAAACGATGATTGTTCAAAATTCTTTTAAAACCATCAAAGGTGGCCATTAAGATGTCACTATATTTATATATGATATATAATATGTTTATGTTTTCCTGGAGCTTCTGCATTTTTCTTTTTGGTCATACCTTTATGGTTTCCATTGTGGGTAAACGCGATATCTTCATTTAAGGAAGTGCGGACTACCTCCCCCTCAAAGTGATTTAATTAGTTAAATACCATATGTGGGACGTAAAAAGTATGGAAAAATGATATTATATATGATATTATACTGGAATTATAATATTCCTTTATATCATTATGATTCCATTCTATAAATTACGAAATAGAAATGAAAGTAGCGTTCATGCGTACGTACGGCTTACCGTCTCCATGAACGGTGCATTTCATTTATTATCTCTAAATGATTATGTAATATTATTAATGCATGTATATAATGGATATATATGATATATACATAATGATTATAATTCTGGATATAATGGATACATGAACAACATGTAATTATAAAGGGTTTATTTTTGACTCAAGTACCAATGATCGTTAAAATGACTGTTATTAACTTAAATAATTGCATAGTGTTCATGACATGGTAATAAGTGATATAAAAGGAATAATGAACTTGAAAAAGGTTCTTAAGCAAGTAGAAATTAACTCAAGTTTATTATTCAGGACATTAAAGGGAATTTTTTTGTCGTACGTATGCGGCGACAACGACTTCTCCGCCGCCGTGACCGTTATTTGAGTTTCGGCTTCCTCTACATGCCATACCTTCTTTTTAAAAGAAAAATAAATACCATGTTTTAATTTTATTTTATTTTGGTATTGAAAATGGTTTTCATAATGTTTTTATATCAATGTGTTGTATTGATATCTTGTGATTGAAAGGTGGAAATGTTATGTTTCCTTTATGCATGTTTCATGTGATACGATTATGTTGAGGTTCTTGGGAATTATTATGAAGACGGGTGGTTCCATGATAAACTAAGGGAGGGTGAGCCCGATATAGCTCTCCAATGCATTGGGTAACGCGAATGAGTGAAACGTTAAGGTTTCTCCGAATAGATTTAGGAAATATACTGTGATGGGTATTCCAAACGTAACCAAGAGGGTTACTCCCTACGTAAGGATGTTATGAATGCCTCAAGTTACCTTTATGTCTTATGATTTCTATGATTTATTAATGATTTGATTAGGTATGTTAAAGTGCATATGTTTTATGGGTAAAGTATGATTTCATTCTTATGTATATATGTACCCATGTTTCCTTTCCATATTTTTATATCCCTTACTGAGCTTTTAATGCTCATCCAAAGTTTTTATGAAATGTTTTTCACAGGTCAAGGGAAAGGTACATGATATGATGATAGTGTCAAGGAAGTGTCAAGAAATAATCCATGTTTTATTTTAAATATGTTTCCATTGATGGGAATGAAGAATAATATCTTTATGTAACCACTTTGTTTATATGTGGAATGTAATTCAACTTTTATATTCTAATTCTCTAAAACTCTAAACCCGAAAAGATCCTCAATGTGTAATCTTGTAATAACTCAAGATTAAGTAAGGTTTAAGGCTGGGGCCTTATAGTTGGTATCAAAGGTCTGTTTAGATAAATTTAGGAGTTATAATTCTATTAAATGATTATCCAAAAATATTTTTTTTGAAATGATATAGCATTTGAAGATTACCATGTTGCTTCATCTAAGACATGTTTGTTCAGAATGGTTTTCCACAGAGGAAACAGGGAAGCAGTGCTCGGAAGGCATAGAGAAGTAAATAACCTTCCGAATCAGCATCCTGAGATGGTCGGAATTGGAACTGAACAGTTTGTTGCAGTAATGGCGTAGTTGAATCAAGCGATAAGTGGCGGGGGTATCCATAAACGAGATCAGCCAGATCAACCACAGAGGAACATGTCAGTGGTGGAAAATTTCATGAGGCAACCTCCCCCATCATTCAGAGGATCATCTGACCCTGTGCTAGCTGAAGGGTGAATTAAAGCACTGGAGAAGATTTTTGATGTCATGGGGTGTTTAGACAATCAAAAGGTTAGTCTTTCTATTTACCGTTTGCAGGGTGAAGCAGATCAATGGTGGTCGATGGTTAAAAATATCAGGGATGCTGATGAGATTGATTCTCGCGACTGGGATGAATTCAAAGGTATGTTTCTTGACGAGTATTTTCCTAAGGCTATTCGACTTAGGATGGAAAAGCAAATCTTGGAATTGAGGCAAGAGTAAGACTCAGTGGCTACCTATGAAGAAAGGTTCACTCGATTGGTAAGGTATTCTCCAAATTTTATCAGAGACCTTGATAGTAAAATCAATCATTTTTACTCAGGATCAAAGCAAACATATCGAAGGTAATTAGATTCTCGTGAGTTTAAAAGTTATGAAAAGCTTGTTCGATGTGATGATAAGGTGTAAGTGGAGTTTTCTGATGATCATGTGTTCTATAACAACCAAAATAAGAAGAGACCGAGGTGGCAGGAGAAAGGTAATAATTATTCAAAAAAGTCTGATGGTAAGAAAACTAAGATTCCAGTTTGTGATAAATGTGGAATAAGGCATGATGGGGAATGTCTTCTGAATTCTGGAAAGTGATACCGATGTGGTAAGATGGGACATAAGGCTCGTGATTTCACTGAAAAGGATCAAGGTGAAGGTAAGACCAAATTTGATTTACAGTTAGTGAATTGTTATAAGTGCAATGAGATGGGTCACTATGCAAACGAGTGTCCGACAAAGAGCTTGAGTGATGGGAAGCAGTTAGGCTACACGCATAAAGGGTGGTGAAATCCTTTGCAACTACTTCAGCAAATGTCGGGCCATTAAATGAAGTTGTATCAGGTACTTTGTTTGTTTTTTCAGATTATGCCAGTGTGTTGTTTGATTCGGTGTCTACACATTCATTTATCTCTGAAACCTTTTCTAGTAAAATGGGAATACCATCTCATGAAATGACTCCGGAACTTTGGTAAAAACACCTCGGGGGAATGTTAAGGAAAAAAGAATTTATAAGAATCTTCCTATCCTTATCTGTGGAAAGAACCTACTTTCAAACCATATTGTTCAACCTCTAGTAGAGTTTGATGTTTTCCTGGGTATGTATTGGCTCTCTATTTACCATGCTAAGATTGATTGTAGAGCTAAAGAAGTTTTTTTTCAGAAATACTTTCAGTTTGTGTACAAGAATGAACCCTTACTGTTGATAACTTATCAAGAGGCCGAGAAACTTGTAAAAGATGAAAATGAATGTTACCTTGCACACATCATTGAAAATAAAGGAAATATTCAGATTAATTATGCGCCAGTGGTAAATGAGTATCCTGATGTTTTTCCTGATGAGTTTCCTGGAATAATACCAGACCAAGAAGTTGAATTTACTGTTGACTTAGTTCCTGATGCTATGCCAATTTCAAAACCCCCTTATCGAATGGCTCAAATTGAACATTTAGAGTTGAAGGAGCAATTGCAAGATTTATTAGATAAAGGTTTCATTCGACCTAGCACATCACCATGGGGTGCTCCTGTTTTATTTGTTAAAAAGAAAGATGGTTCAATGAGATGTTTCATTGATTATAGAGCCTTGAATAACATCACTGTTAAGAACAAATATCCTTTGCCTCATATCGATGATATTCTTGATCAGCTCCCGGGAGCTCAGTATTTTTCAAAGATTGACTTGAGATCGGGGTACCATCAGCTGAAGGTAAAGGAAGCAGACGTTCCGAAGACTGCGTTTCGTACAAGATATGGCCATTATGAATTTGTAGTAATGCCTTTTGGGATAACCAATGCACCTGTTGTATTCATGGACTTAATGAATTGAATTTTCCATGAGTTCTTGGATAGGTTTTTGGTGGTTTTTATTGATGATATTTTGGTGTTTTCTAAAAGTAAAGAAGAGCATGAAAGACATTTAAGGGTTATCTTGAAAACCTCAAAAGAAAAGAAATTGTATGCGAAATTAAGCAAGTGTGAGTTTTGGTTGCAAAATATATCGTTCCTTGGTCGCATTGTTTCTAAAGATGAGATAACTGTTGATCCTGCAAAAACAAAAGTTGTGGAAGACTGGCCAAGACCCACAAATGTAACTGAGATTCGTAGCTTCCTTGGTTTGGTAGGATATTACCGAAGGTTTGTTAGAATTTATTCATGGTTATCTAGTCCAATGACTAAGCTAACTCAGAAGTGTGTTATGTTTATCTGGACAAAAGAATGTGATGATTGTTTTCAGGAATTGAAAGGAAGAATGGTGAATGCTCCAGTTTTGGCACTACCATCCAGGAATGGTGAGTTTGATATATACAATGATGCTTCATTGAAAGGACTTGGTTGCGTTCTAATGCAGAATGATCAGGTAATTGCTTATGCTTCACGATAGTTGAAAACTCATGAGGTAAATTACCCTACGCATGATTTGGAATTAGCTACTGTTGTTTTTGCTTTAAAAATTTGGAGGCATCATTTTTATGGAGTAAAGTGTGAAGTATATAACGATCACAAAAGTTTAAAGTATATATTCACTCAGAATGAATTGAACACGAGACAAAGGAGATGGCTAGAATTAATCAAGGATTATGATTTTACAATTCATTACCATCCGGGAAAAACAAATAATGTGGCTGATACTTTGAGTCAAAAAAGTAATTCTTCATTAGCAATGTTGCATTTGGAACGTGATCCTTTGGTTAAGGATTTGATGAACATTGGCATAAAAGTTTTTGGTGCAGGAAGTTCTTCTGTTTTGTTTCAGGTATCAGTGAGATCATCTTTATCAGATAGAATCAAGCAAGCACAGATGCAAGACAGTGAGTTGCAGAAAAAGGTAGAGCTGGTTCAGAAAGGTAAGTTGCCTGAATTCAACATTGATAATGATTGCATTTTGGGATTTGGGAAGAGTTTGTGCGTGCCTTGTGATTCACAGTTGAAGAGATAGTTGTTATGTGAAGCTCATAGTTCTCCGTTTTTAGTTCATCCTGGCAGTACTAAGATGTATAGAGATCTGCGAGAGTATTTCTGGTGGGATGGAATGAAAAGAGATATTACTGATTTTACTGTGAAGTGTTTGACTTGTCAGCAGGTTAAAGCAGAGCGGCCGTTTCCGAAAGGGATGCTTCAGCCTTTACCGGTGCCAAAGTGGAAATGGGAGAATATATCCATGGACTTTTTTGTGGGATTACCGAATACATCTAGAGGTAATAATGAAATCTGGGTTATTGTTAATCGCTTGACTAAATCTTATCATTTCCATGCTATACGAGATACTTTTTCCCTAGATCAACATTCCCGTTTGTATCTTAAAGAGATAGTCAGGTTACATGGAGTTCCTCTCCCCATTTTATCTAATCATGATCCCAAGTTCACTTCTAACTTTTGGAAAGGACATCAGAAGTCGTTGGGTACTGAATTAAATTTTAGTGCAGCTTTTCATCCTCAATCAGATGGGCAGTCAGAACGAACAATTTAGACATTGGAGGATATGACACGTTCTAGCTCTATGGATAATCAGGGAAGTTGTGACCAACATCTTTCTTTGGTTGAATTTTCATATAATAACAATTTTCATTCCAGTATACAGATGGCACCATTTCGGGCATTATATGGGAAGCGGTGTCGAACTCCAGCTTTCTGGGAGGAAGTGGGTGAAAGGAAGTTGATGGGACCAGAATTGGTAGAAGAGATGGAAGAAAAAGTTCAGCTGATTCAGAAGCACATGAGAATAGCTCAGGTCAGGAAGAAGAGTTATGCGGATAACTGGAGGAAGGATCTATCTTTCGAGGTTGGTGATCATGTTTTTCTCATGGTTTCTCCTTGGAAAAGTGTGATGAGATTTGGTAAGAAAGGAAAACTGAGACCAAGGTTTATTAGACCATATGAAATTCTGGAGAGAGTTGGATCAGTTGCCTACCGGGTGTCTTTACCTCCGAGTTTATCTCAGGTACACAATGTTTTTCACGTTTCGATGTTGAGAAAGTATATGCCAGATCCATCTCATTTTTTGAGTCCAGAGGTAGTTCAGCTGGAAGAGAACCTATCTTATGAGGAACAACCGGTCCAGATTCTTGACCACAGGGAGCGAGTGTTACGGAATAAGGTGATTAAGCAGGTAAATGTTTTGTGGAAAAACTACATGATGGAAGAGGCAACATGGGAATCTGAAAATGCAATGAGGGATAAGTACCCCCATTTATTTGATAAGTAAATAAATTGCGGGGACACAATTTTCTAAAGGGGGGAAGGATGTAACATCCCAAGTAAGTAATGAATAAAATATATTTTTATCTATGTCTATTAATGAATTATATAGTGTTTTAGAGGCTTAAAATGAAAATAAATCAAATCTTAAGCATGGAATACACTAATATTCTTAAAAGATTGTTTTACTGCCATTTGATGGAAAACCCTTTTTAAATCAATATTTTGAAAATTTTATAATCTATATTTGTCAAAATAAAAATATTCATTATGATTGGGACATTTAATTTTACATTGGATAAATTTTTGGTATTTTTCTGACAATGTTCATTTTTAATGAATAGTGAAAAATACTGCATTTTACATCAAAACTGCTTTTTAATCTAATTTATTTATATGATTAGATTATCTTTTGAATTGGTTTTGAAGTGGAATTAGAATAGATTTTTACCATTTAATCCAATGGTGGTCATTGGAATCAATTTCACTTTGAAATTGGACTTAAACTGGTGTCAATCTTTTGATACTTATTGTTTTATAAAAACACGCTATTTGTCATGACATCGGGAATTAATTATTAAATTAATTAATGTGACTTTTATGTTTTGAATTTTGTAAAATAGACATCATTTTTGAATTAGGAATATAAAATATAGCTTAGGGTGAATTGTTGGTAATTTTATGAAAAACTTCAATTTTTGATGAATAGTGAAACCACTAAGTGGTACTTATAAAATCTAATTTTTCCGTTTAAATGAAATTTTGCCATCATTGTGTTTTGAATTTCAAAAATCCGACATACATGGTTGTCATTAAGAAGTAAAATGTGGTTCAATGATATTAAAATAATTTTTTCGTGAATAGTAACTTATTAAGTTCTTAATCGCGATTAGTGGTAATTAGTGTAGTTTAAGGTAAAAATAATGTTTTAATAGTATGCGATGAGCTTAACACATGTCATACCCTCATTGGATGTGTCATGGCCGACCCAAACAAGCCATGGGTCAACTTGGGCACCCCATGGAGCCACTTTGGTTGGGAAATGACATAAATAACTTTTTATTTAATGTTAAAGTAAAAATGACACAAACATGAGTTATGTTACTAAAAAAAATTTTATATGGGGTTATACAAGTCATATTTTTGACTATAAATATTCATTAGAAAGATAAATAGATTTCCTACATCAGAGTAGTTTTTTATAATTTTTAGATATTATATAAATTAAATTATTTATGACATCATGATGATGCAGTGATGACCTCATTATTTAACGATTTAAATAAAATGGAAAGTTAATGTAAAATCTAAAAAAAACACATGGAAAATACCAATTGGATGAGGGGATTTCGAACCCTTATCAACTTATACTCGAATTATATCAATGTGGGGCCTTTTTAATCCGAAAGTCATTCTAAAATAAATTAACTTATCTTTACTTTCCAAGAGTGCCCCTCCTCTCCTCTTATAAAAGGCCCCCATCTCTACCTCCTTACCCACACTCCCAAAGCCTTTGGCTCGGCCAACACCAGCCCATTTTGTCTCTCCACTTCCCTCTCTTACTCCTTGAAGCCTCAATTTGGGCAGAAGTCTTCCCAAGGAAGCCTTTGAGCTCAAACCAAAGGGAGTTAGCCGATTTTAAGGTAATGTCTTCTTTTGAGTCCTTTTGTTTTATTTTGCTTCTCCAACCCCATAAACCCTTTTTTTATTTTCTTTTATAACAACTCCAGTATCCTCAATATACTAGGATGTTGTAATAATATGGATTCGAGCTACACTTACACACACCTACATCTAATGGTTAACGAACATAATGTTTCTGTGGATGGTGAATTTAGGCCTCCTGAAACGATGATTGTTCAACATTATTTTAACAACTTCAAAGGTGGCCACTAATATGCCACTATATTTATATATGATATATAATATGTTTATGTTTTCCTTAAGATTCTGTATTTCTCTTTTTTGTCATACCTTTATGGTTTCCATTATGGGTAAACGTGATATCTTCATTTAAGGAAGTGCGGACTACCGCCCCCTCAAAGTGATTTGATTCGTTAAATACCATATGTGGGGCGGATAAAGGATGGAACTATGATATTATATATGATATTATACTGTAATTATAATATACCTTTATATCATTATGATTCCATTCAATAAAATACGAAATAGAAATGAAAGTAGCGTTCATGCGTACGTACGGCTTACCGTCTCCATGAATGGTGCATTTCATTTCTTATCTCTAAATGATTATGTAATATTATAAATGCATGTATATACAGGATATATATGATATATAAATAATGATTATAATTCTGGATATAATGGATACATGAACAACATGTAATTATAAAGGGTTTATTTTTGACTCAAGTACCAATGATCGTTAAAACGACCGTTATTAACATAAATAATTATATTGTGTTCATGACAGGGTAATAAGTGATATAAAAGGAATAATTAACTTGAAAAAGGTTCTTAAGAAAGTAGAAATTAACTCAAGTTTATTATTCTGGACATTAAAGAACGATCGAGTCAAGTCGGACCCGAGGTATGGGACTTCGTCTCAATCTCCTTTCATTGAGGCATATTTTTTTTATACACAACCTTCTTTTATGCGGGGTATGAACCCCTTTGAATTTTACGTTTATCCAAAAGGAATCTTTTTTCTACGAAGAGTTTTACTAAACGATAAAAGGGAATGTTTTTGTCGTACGTATGCGGCGACAACTACTTCTCCGCCGCCGTGACCATTATTTTAGTTTCGGCTTCCTCTACAAGACATTCCTTCTTTTTAAAAAAAAAATAAATACCATGTTTTAATTTTCATTTATTTTTGTTTTGAAAATGGTTTTCATAATGTTTTTATATCAATGTGTTGTATTGATATCTTATGATTGAACAATGGAAATGTTATGTTTCCTTTATGCATGTTTTATGTGATACGATTATATTGAGGTTCTTGGGCATTATTATGAAGACGGGTGGTTCCATGATAAACTAAGGGCGGGTGAGCCCGATATAGATCTCCAATGCATTGGGTAACGCGAAGGAGTAAAACTTTGAGGTTTCTCTGAAGAGATTCAGGGAATATACTGTGATGGGTATTCCAAACATAACCAAGAGGGTTACTCCCTACGTAAGGATGTTATGAATGCCTCAAGTTACCTCTATGTCTTATGATTTATATGATTTATTCATGATTTTATGAGGTATGTTAAAGTGCATATGTTTTATGGGTAAAGTATGATTTAATTATTATGTATATATATACCCATGTTTCCTTTCCATATTTTTATATCCCTTACTGAGCTTTTTATGCTCATCCCCAGTTTTTTTGAAATGTTTTTCACAGGTCAAGGGAATGGTACATGATATGATGATAGTGTCAAGGAAGTGTCAAGAAATAATCCATGTTTTATTTTAAATATGTTTCCATTGATGGGAATGAAGAATACTATATTTATGTAACCACTTTGTTTATATGTGGAATGTAATTCAAGTTTTATGATCTAATTCTCTGAAACTCTAAACCCGAAAAGATCCTCAATGTGTAATCTTGTAATAACTGAAGATTAAGTAAGGTTTAAGGCTGGGGCCTTATACTGTCAATCGTGACCCACTCAGTTTGGCTCGACCAACATCACTGACCTAACCTGTCAAACATGACCAGCTCGCTCACCCGACCCAGTACATTTCCAGGTCTTTATTCTCAAGTGATCACTCGAGAAAACCACTGATGGTCCATTCATCTACCCCAACTTCTCTCGTGGTCTTCAGCCACCTTCCTGATAGCCATGCCCAAATGAAACTCTAGAAGCATCATGCCACCATGCACCATCGGACACCACCACCCGTCCTTCCATAGTCTGGTTTTTATCCTATGGTTCTCTAATTTTAGAATTGAAAACACCTATGTGACCCTCGGGTCCCGAGCTACAATATTTCAACATCTATTTTGTCTTTCCTCCAATCATGGGGGTTTGATCATGTTTGGAGCATTCATGAATGTCAACCCATGATCATGGGGATCAAATAGTAGTTGATGACAAGAACATGGGGGGTCTAAATAAATGGAACACCCCAAGAATTATCATGTTTCTTTTTTTCCCATACTTTATTTTGTAGCGTTAAAAGGATAATGGAAGAGGATAAAGTAATATAAAGATAATCCAATATTAATAAACCATCCTGAAACAATAAATTAATGAAAATATATATCTTTTTTTGGATTGAGTAGCATTCATGATGGTAATTATGAACAAGGAAATGAAGCAATGAAACAACCTCCCTACCTGAAATATGGTTCATTCAATACTGAGTATTGATTGTTGTTGGTGATGCATAAAGAATGATCTATCATCCAGTGGATTATCGTCTCTTCTGAGAGAATTCTCTAGGTATTCTATATAGAGCATAAATGGAATTTCCAGGGGTATGAGCCTAAACCTTGGTCCATGCCAAGATCTTCAGTTAATAGAACCGACATCGCTGCCACATTTTAATGTAAAAATAATATAAACTCAAAATTTATTTTATTTATTAAAGATTACAAAAACTATTTTTCACAGCCAACCCACAATGTTCAATGATAGGCATAACATATAGAAAACACCACATTAAATACTAAATGGTGGTCTCAGATTTCCAGTCCATGTCACTATTTTTGAGTTTTGAATATTTTAAAATAAAATAGTTTTAGTATATTATTTTATATACAGTTACGTCTTTGGGGCCTTTTTCTTCATATGACTCGTGCTAACTGATTTTATGTCCCTTCAAGGATAAAAACAACATTCTGATTTCAATTATGGTCTCATATTTTAATTTTGGGAATCTTTTTAATATATACTACACTTTTTTAGTAATGTTGCATTAGCATGGTATTAAACACCTAAAAGTTTTCTTCAAATTTTTCCAAGAAGATCAGGATGAGGAATCACACGTCTTACTTAGACTAATGTATTATTATCCTAATAAGGACAAAAATAAGTGATACTCAATCAAATGAGGGTAATAGGATTGAATTTTTGCCTCCCACTCCCATTTTCTCTCTGAGAGAATACCATGCGGCCACAAGAATCACCTCATAGGAATAAACTACCCATGAAGGATCATCTTATATAGATCCTCAATATCCACTACATACTCAGAAAAAGTATCAACATCCTCGATGTCCATATCTCCCTAGTAAATTATGTGTGATGGGTCAAGGATATACCTTTATAAATGTGACACATGGAGGACGCCATCTACACACTATATCTTTGGAGGTAGAGACATGCGGTACCCCACCTCACCAACTCTATGTAGTATTAGGAAATGTATAATGAACCTCATTGATAGCATTTCACCATGACCAAATATCTATAATCCTCGTCTATGTGAGACCCGAATGAACACTTGGTCTCTTTTCTCAAACTCCAATGGCCCCAGTTGTCTATCCGTATAATACTTTTGATTGGAATCTGAAGTCTTCATCTTTCCATAGATAATCTGATCCTTCTATATAGTCACATGCACCAACTCTGGGCCCATGAGTGCTGACTCTCCTAAGTTAGTACCACAATGTGGTGACATAATTGGTCACCCATAAAATTCCTTGAATCGTTCCATACCAATTGTGGAATGATAGTTGCTTTTGTATGAAAACTATAATAGGGGTAAGCAATTATCCCAAATGTATCCAAAGTTTAACATGAAATCATTTCCATGCTCTCAAGAACATGTGTAGTCCGCTCTATATAGTTGTCCATCTAAGTGTGAAATGTTGTGATTAAAGGTAACTATGTCCCAAACACCTCCAGCAATTCCTTACTATACCAAGATGTAATAAAACCATCAATATATAAGATAATCATAAATTGAACTCAATGGAGTCGAACTATATCTTACATGTATAGTCATCCGATGAACTGCACTGAACACTACTCCCGAATAGCTAGTAGGTGGGCTGACATGGTGACTCTTTAAAAAATCACCCAGATGTTATTGTGACCCTAGACATACAAGGTAAAAAATTCACAAAGTCCATATATATAACATCACACCTCCATTAAAAAACCTCATGAGGTTGATTCAAACCCACTAGAACCAGGTTTAAGGCCTTAACATGTTGACATGTGAGGCATCGAGAATCAAACTATGAATATTCCTTCTTCATCCATGTCCACCAAAACTAATGTCAGAGGACCTGGTAGATCATCACCACACATAGATGTATCACAAATGGGGATGTATGTAAATCCATCAAAACTACTCACTTAAATCCACTGTAACTAGTGTACGCCCTTTAAAATAATGCTTTTATCCCTGCCGTTCAAATATACATTAGGTGAAATCACTATGAACATCTAATAAATTAAAGTATCACAAAAAGTTTCCCCAAGATGTGCCTCCCTCGATCATAATATGATTGGTGGGTTACTATCCATTGACTAGTGGTATGATGATCTATATAAATCCACAAATGATATCTTCAATGAGGCCAACTAGTCTGGTGCCTCATTCAACAATTTTTAACTGATCCTCCTAATGAGAGATTCTGCCGCCATTTTCCCCTTACCAAGAGTACAAGATATATCAATTTCATAGTCCTAGTGGAAATCAATCCATCTTCCATGTATCAAGTTTAGATCCATTTGATAGAATATATACATGATTCTATTGTGGTCTGAGTAGATGATAAATTGATATCCCATCATGGGGTGTCTCCATATCTTCAAATTGAATAATACCATTTCTAACTCAAGATCAGGGGTCGTGTTGTTCATATCAGGTAGTCAAAACTGGAACGAACCATAGGAAACCACCACATCCCACTTGGACAGGACACACCAATGTACCGTTACGAATGCATCGTAGAGCACAACATACTTGTTTACCTACTCTGGGAATCTCATAATTGGAGGGCTCATAAATCTTGTCCTTAACTTCTAAAAATAGTCATGGAACTTCTCCATCCATAGGAAAGGTTATCCCATTAATGTCAATGCTATCAAGGATTATACCACTCTTTACATGTTGTGTAAAAACCAATGATAACACCCCGCCAAACCAAGGAAACTCCACACCTCGTTAATACTCTTGAGTGGATACCGTGCAAGAAACACCTCAAACATCACTAGAACCACTACAACACCAGCCTCTGAACTGAAATGATTCCTAAAAAGTACCTCATAAATCAAAAACATAAAATTCAAGAGCATCCCATAATCCTAATTATCTTTGAATGTGTCCAGGACCGTCCTCAAATGTCTTGCATTCTTTTATTCAAACACCGAGTACACTAGGATATCTACAATGAAGAACACCATGAACTAATCTATGTACGATGAATGATCATGTTCATGAGTCCCGAAAACACTAATAGGGAATCCATCATGCCAAATAGAATAACTATGTACTCATAGTGTCCATATTGATATCTGAAGTCCATCTTCATTACATCCTCATCCCGTACTTTTAGCTGGTGATAACTATATTTGAAGTCAATCATCGAGAACCATGAAAAACCTATCAACTAATCAAAGATTTCATTGATCCTTGGTAGTGTTTATATATTCTTCATGATTACCATGTTCAGGTGTAAATAGTCAATACATAACCCCAAGCTCCTGTCTGCCTTCTTGGAATGAAAAACCGGGACTACCCATGGTGTGACACAGAGTTTCACAAAGCCCTTCATTTGTAAGTCATCCTACATCACTATAAACTCAACAATCTCTATGGGAGATATCCAATATTCTAGTGAAAATATCCACATATTCCCTGGCTATATATAAATGTATAATTTTACATTCCAATGAGGAGGTAATACTAGAACATCCTTAGCAAATATGTCAACATAATCTTCCACCACTACAAGGAATTGTGGACTCAAATAATCCACCACACAGAGTATCAAGCTATCCAACAGATGATAGATCAGTTTCACCCTCAAATGTGTGAGTCCATCCTATGTTTCATACATTACCTTTTTATCAAAAAAAAGGAATACCTATTCACATCACTATGGAGACAACAATCCTTTTTCCTAAAATAGTCATTTGGTGTATGAACTATGGTCGAGAATAATGTACTAAGGGTTCGATGCTGCTACCAAGATATCACAACCAAAACTCATTCCTCAAAGAGTAAGGGTACACATTTGGCCCCAGTGTTTGATCATCTAATCTACTCTCATATGAATCTATAAGATAAAGGGTCGAGTTAATAGTTTAATCAGATTCCAAGATTCTCAAACAATGTTTATGGAAGGAAAATAATAACGGACACTTCTTTCTATAAAAACATAATAAAATGTGGAAACAACATAGATAGTAACTAAAATAATCCCATGATCTTGAGGGTCATAAGATTTAATTGCTTTTAGTTATACTTTTCCCTAACCACCAACTCCTTGAGCTTGTCTGGATCACCTATGGGTGGGGGTTGTAATATCTATATCCTTTGAAAACCTCCGGAAAGCCGGCCGAGCCCCCTACATTTTCTACTACCTTGTAGACCACCCTACTTTTAAATTCACATCTACCTTATTTTCCACTAAAAAATATCTTAATATGTCATATAATGGGTCGGGCAATATTATGCCAAATTTTCTTAACCCCCACAACAGTAACACATCCTATCTCTCAACTAACTCACGCTACCATGGGAACCCCACAAAACTAATCCTATGTTATGGGATCTTCTCCAAGGGCTCATAACCTAATTTGGTCACTAAGAATATCATTAGCTACCTAGTTATGAGGCCATAACAACATATTTTCTACTGGTATATCCCACTATTGGTTCATATTCCACTATAAATATACACACTAGCTTGGCTCTCTCATTTTCCGAAACATAAATTGGAATTCTATAGGGTATCATCAATGCACTGATATCCTAGATTAAGCCCTTATAGAAGGTATGATCCTTGAATAATGGGTCTCATACTATATATGTGTGGTGGCACAAAAAATCGATAAATCTCACAGAATAATCCCCCACAGTTTGATTTCCCTAATGCATATATAGAAGATCATATATGAACAAAAACATAAATGTGGATAAAAAGAAATAATATTTTAATATACAATCGTAGTAGGCCTATGTGAGAGTAATATCCCAATGTTTATCAGTCACTAAGATCCACCATATCCCCATATAGAACTATAAAAGATTAAAGACCCGGAATTTCATATAGTCGGAAGGCATCCTCACAAGATGGACGATATAGGTAACTTTTACCAGCCAATAATCTAGTTCCTAGTGGTCTAGCTCACTCAAAAATCTATGTGGTCGTAGCCTATGAAGCTCAGGCCATGAACATAGAATACGTGCATCTTCTACTGGTAGTTATGGTAATATCTGCTACTCAATAGGTGGTGGTATAGCTGGTAAACCACACAGAGGTTTTATCTCTAGTAAATGCACATGTAACAATCCCTCTTCACAAGGCAGATCATCATCGTGATAATGAAAAAAAATCATATCTTGCTATCTTCATAGATGAATGTTATAATAAAATAAGATATAACACATTCAATAGAGTATTCCTAGTGAGATGACATAAGAAGAACATTAATGACAAAACTCACACCTCTATAAAGCTTGCACTATTATTTCCTCTACAACCTGTATATTAATGTATCTAGTCGATAAGAAGGTTCGTGTAGACCTTTTGTATGAATTCATTAGCCACCCCACCAAAAGCAGATTCCTGATCCTCAAATCCAAACATGAAAACTTAACATGTTTTCCTATAATGACCTCATATAATCCTGATACTAAAGTATAACCAACCCTCTCTGTTACCACTATATCACAATCCATCCCAGAGGGGTCCTTTGTATTATTACCCCAATCCCACATAAAATAAGCCAAGAGCTCATGACTATAACTGAGTAAGAATATCTAACAAATGGGAGGAATTTTACAATGTACCTGTACACACAAAGGAATCTCTATTCCACACATATTTAAATGTAAAATAACTATGTTTACAATGCAGGAAACCAATATACTCCACAACTTGAGTACAACAGTGAAAGTACTGGTAAGTAAAGTGGTCTAGAACAATCCCATCAAAATAAGAGTATGAAACCCGAAGTCCATCCTGTAATGTAATAGTTACTGGGACTGTTATCGTAAATAATGTAGGAACACACCTTGGCCCATCCAGTCTCACAAGGCACCACCTGGTCCTGGTTATCCTGAAACACTATCAAATAGTTGATTGTCTATATAAGAGATGAAACATATGGGAAATTCCCATGTATGGGTGATTAAAAAATACATAATAGGATACCCTAGAACTATAAATGAATACCAAAAATCAAATACCATGATTGAAATACCATGATGTAATAACACAAAAATAAATATAGTGAAGAAATAACACAAAGGATTCCCTAAGGGAATACCACCATGGAATTCCACGAACGAAATCAAAAAATGGAAATCCATAAAGGAATACCTCCAAGGAATAGGACAAAGAATTTCATAGTCAGTTCCACATAGATAATTATCTAGATTAAATATATCAAGAAAATCTTTATATACTCAGTCCAATAAGAAAAATTGCCTCAATAAGAAATGTGGGATGCATAAGACATATAGTCTCCATAAGACACATAGTATTCATAAGACACACCGTCTACAAAAGAAACATATTCTCCATAAGACACAAAATCCCTAGGTCCTAGCTAGACATAAAAATGTTTTCTCGAAGAATGTTCATATTGTTATAACTCCCACGTCCTGAAATTAGGACATATTCATACTCCAACAAAAAAAATAATTAGGATATATCAAAATTATCGTCTCACCATAAGGGTACAAACACCATATACAGCTTGACAAATGAATTTCTGGTTTAAAAATTATGGCCTTGTAAAACTTCATAAGGGGGTTCACTCGACTATGGACCAACCACGGGGGTCAACAACCCCGTGGAGGCTTGAGCGGCCATGTTAGTCAATCATACCCTACCTTCCGTGGAAGCGTGGTAGCTCAGTAGACTGTGGCTCTTGGTAGACCGCCATAAAAATCATGGCCTATTACAGTCGCATGGGTCAGACCCGAGTCTATCCTAATTAGTGGGGTCCGACCCAACCCATAGTTTCTAACCTGGTCTGCTAGTTCTACCCAACCCACTTTGGATGGGTGCTTCCAAACATTTTGGCCAGACCTTTCATTCCATCTTGGCACACAAACCTGACCTGGGTCATTATCCAATTAGAAAACACATATGGTATCCCAAAAAAACTAACTCCTAATCATGGGACCAAATAACTAAGTCGCATGGCTTCCAGCTATGGAATTTACATGTAACATAACCTCCATGTCCCACGATACACTAGAAACGTCGCACCGAACATACCTCATCGTCGTACATCATTGCATGCTCCATCCACCAACACTATTCCTTTCATGGAATGATGTTCTCCCTCCGGTGCTCTAATATCTAAAATGAAAATAGCTTTGTGCCCCTCGATCCAGAGCTACACTAATCTATCCTCTTTATCGTCTTGCCTCCAATTTGGGGGAACAGTCAACTTCAGAGCCTCCTGACAAGTCCTTGGATGATCTGGAGGATCCAACAATGAAAACACCAAGAATAGGGGGTAGGAATACACAAGAACTCTAGATGAAAAAATGGAATTTTTTCATGTTGGCCTCAATTCGTTCTTGTTAGAAGGAAAAAAATAGTGGATAAACTAATATCCTAATAACCCCGCATCAATAACCCATCCCAAAAAAATAACTGAACAAAATATCAATCTACTTACAAATGGACGCATTTTCCTAGTGGAAATTAAGAAATGAGAAAAGAAACAATGAAACAATCTCCCTTCTTCGGATATGGATCATTCATCATCAAGGATTTATTTTTACTGGTGATCAATCGCGAACTATCATTTATCTCACTATTTTTCATCAATGTCGAGATAATTTTCTAAGGATTATTTCTAGAGCTAGCAAGGAATTTCAATGTTTATGATCCAAACCATGGGTCCTTTCTTATCTCTAAATTTAAAATAAACTATGTATCTACATCTTCATAAAATTATAATTATATAAAAGAACCGTTTATTTTATTCAATAAAACGTCCGAAAATTATTTTCCACAACTGAATCACGTTGGTCGATGTTAAGCCTCCCCTAGTCAAAACACAACATAATTAAGTCAATGGTGGTCTCAGATTTTTAATTTGATTAATTTTTCATGATTTATTATGATTTTAAAATTAAATAATTATATTTTTCATTTTATTTCTTATTACGTCCTTGGGGAATTTTCTTGAGAAGAATGGTTCTGAACAATGTTAGGTCTCACCTAGGGTAAAGCTTCCATTCTGAGCTATACTATGGCCTGATATTTATGATATAGGCCACTATTTGAAATGTTTTCTAATTTTTCAAGAAACCAAAGCATGGGTGATGTTAGATACATAACATTCCAATGAATTTTTTCAGTCATGCTAGGCATCAGAATCGCACGCCGTCTTAGGGACTAGCTCAAAATTTTCACAAAATAAATTATAAAACTGATATAGAAAAATTATGAGTTATTACCTTAATGTTAATTTTTCATATTTTATTTCCATTTTTGGTTTGGTTTCATTATTAGATTTAAAATTTGATTTTTAATATTAATTTACATGAATGAAATACTTTGATAAAGATGGTATAGTCTCGGCTTGGATGATAATAGAACCTCACTACTAGTTCACACCCTCTAGATTATGAGGAGGAATGTCTAATATCAAGTGACCATCTGGTTCAGGGCACTAGTTCTTAGCA
The DNA here is from genome assembly GCA_963277665.1 of Viscum album. Taxonomy (NCBI): domain Eukaryota; kingdom Viridiplantae; phylum Streptophyta; class Magnoliopsida; order Santalales; family Viscaceae; genus Viscum; species Viscum album. The sequence continues at coordinate 1,840,914,115 of OY728161.1, forward strand.
CCTACATCGGGAAACTACAATGTGGTATTACTGGAAATTTATAATATTTTTAATTTTTCATACAATATTGGAAAAGAAATCATGAGAATAGGATGGGTTAGTAATTTTTATGATATCATTCATGGATTTTGAAAACCCTAGTATGTGAGAAACACTCATAACCATGGTGTGATATCTATTATTGGTGTGTACTGTTATAGTCCGATGTTATTTCACCATCAATGATGTAATTTCTATGTGATGTAAAAATTATTTTTTCTATTTTCAAAGATATTACTAATGGCCTAGCATGGCATGATATTTGAGAAATCATGCATCTTTATATGAACTCATGATTATTTTTATGTGCATCATACCATGAACACACAAGAATAAGGGCTTTTGTAATGTTGTCAAACTAATAAACTTTTTCCTTTTATTTGAAATTAAATTGAAAATTGTGATTAATATTAAATTGAAAGTGTAAAAATTATAAAAAAATACGTATAATTGGGTTTTATGTGAGAAACTAGAATTTTGAATATTGGATTACCATTTTGATTACCATTACCTAAATGTAGAATAGTAAATGGAAGTGAAAGTGCCTCAACTTTGACAATGTGGTGGGGTTTGTGTAAATGACTTCTGGGGTCATAGTGTATTTCTCGTAAACATGTTAATGCTGGGAAATATTTCCTGGTGATTGTGTTTTGAATTGTATAATTTTTAATACATGAATAAACATATTTATAAGATGGAAGGAGGATAGAGTTGGAGATACTCCACTATTAATGGAACATGAAAAAAATATATTGTTGGGTGAGGAGGACAGAGAGTAGTTTCAGGATAACATTTTTCTATTCTTGAGGATTATGGATGTGACACAAGTAAGGTTATGAAAATCATGTCTACTATAAAAGAGGATTTATCATTGTATACCCCTCTGACTATCACCGATGAGGGTGGAACTAAAGATGTTATGTTCTGGAGTTATTCAATTTAGAATATACATGACCACTTAGAGACTCCTTCTAGGAAGAGATTCAAATTGGGTTCATATATATTATGTGTTCAAGAGAATAATTGGCGGGACATCTAGAATTATGATGGTTCGCTTGATAATACAGAGTGGAAGGACATCCATGATATGTTTATGGAAAAATTTTATATTTAGATTCTCAGGAAAGAGAGAGTAGTTGAGTTCTTGAGATTGACAAAGCAGAGTATGTCCATGATGGAAAATATTGGGTACTATACAGATTTGGAATTCGTTTCTCCATCATTGAAGATGGATGAGGATACATCATAAAAACTCATTCAGGATAGAAATAGGTGTTAATTTTAGTCCTATGTGAATAACATTAGGCATAATAAGTTTTCAATTGTATTGAAAAAGTCTTTCACATCTAAGGGAAACCTATATTATTCATATAGTAAAAAAAGGTAGTTTCCACATATTGATTTAGAGGTATGTGTTCTTAGGGAATGATGTTTTTCTATGAATCTATTAGACCGATATGTTGGAAAACGTGTGGCCAAGGGGAAGGATTAGTTATTTAGGAACATAGCCAAGTTTCTTTCCACCAATTAGGTAGGATGATGAACTCCCAAAAAAATATCAATGACCACCAGTACAATTTTGATCCTGTGGAAAGATAGGACATCTATAGATGTTCTGTAGCAGCACATGAAAAATGGGTACTTATATAGGAGATAGAAATAACATGGTTGTGGTATGGGGATCTTTATCACCATAGCAGTCATGAAGATGTAGTTCTATTAGTTGTGGTAGTAGAGAAAGTGCATGTGGTACTTCTATGAAAGATATCACGTACCAGAAAAGTGGGACAAGTCAGAGGGCATAGACATATTCATAGAGAATATGAGCATGACAATTATATGAAATTTATACTACACTTGTGGATATTGAGGGTGAACCATTAAAATTGATAGAAACTACTTTTTTAGATTCTACATAAGGTAGAGACTTATTTTATAAGGGTTCATCTCATTCTGTTATTTCTGACGAACTTCTGTATGGTTTGAGATAAGAAGTGGATTTCCTGAGTGGTGTATTGACGATACACACACTATTTGAAGAATAGTCGATATAAATATTCTCGTTCGATAGATGTTCTATTGATGTTGGGGAGTATCAGTTTACGTGGGATCTATATTCCATCAACCTGGAATGATTTGACCTAATTGTGGGTATTGACTAAATAGTATCACAATGATCCCAAATAGTTTGTTACCAAATGAGGGTGACTTTAAAATCTAAATAGGTGATATTTATATTTATCTTGGATATTGGGATATACATGTAGGACAACCAGGACCAATTTTATAACAATTGGGAGAGATCATACCCCAAGTTACTAGTCTATTATTGTATGATAGATGTGTATAGTGAGTTTTCATTCCACCCATAGTGTAAGGTTTTCATGATATGTTTTTTGAGAAATTATTATTATTTCATTTATGTGATACATGAATTTTACAATTTATCTATTTTGTGGGCTAATATAGTTTTCATTCCACTATAAAAAATGAAATCCAAACATATTTAAGCTCTTATGACTTAGTTGTAGGAGTTTAAGGATAAGGGGTTTATCTATATAATTGCATCACATTGTGGTTATTCATTCATGTTTTCAAAGATGGATGATGTGTCAATAATCGTGGTTTTCTATTTACATTTGATGAACAATATGACAATGATTAATTTGTATTAGTTTCTCAAATTTGACATCTATTTTTCTATTTTATAGAATATTGTACATTTACAATATGGACTTTAGATGAGGGTATCATCATTTGAGGGACCAAAATATTATATACATTGAAATTTGTTCCAAAGTAGACATATGATATTTTAGTTTGGTATAATATTGTTTCTTTAAAGAAAATATCCACATTTTTTATCTAATTGATGAAAAGAAAAATCCATATATAGGTATATTAGTTTGTAGTGGTGGTTGTGGATGTAATATGTGTGTAATTAAAGATTCATGATCATCATTCGCAACATTTTCACATCACCTTTCATAAACAAAGATATAATCATCTATATACTAACATAACTAAATTTCAGTTTTGGATTGAATATGTACACCTCACGAGTGACATCATATCCAAGGAAGGTTTGTTAGTGGACACAATGAAGGTGCATAAAGTTGGTTTTGGAGATATTCCCAAGAATTATTTAGATATACATATTATTATTCAATTAGGTGTATATTATTACAGGTTCATTCAAGAATTTAACATTTGGATGTAAATTGATAGAAAATAACCGAGAATGGGATAATGTGTGTGTGGTCAGAGGCATGTGATAACACCATTCTGGAATTGAAGAATTGCTTGAAATCATTAATAATCACAATCCTACCTAATCCAGTTAAGGAATATACATTGTGCTGTGATAATTATATTATTGGAATTGGTGTAGTGTTTGTGTTGGTAGGTCACATTGTGGCATATAGGTCATAGAAATTGGGGACACATGAATAGAACTACCCAATGATCGACCTAAATTTGGATTCAATGGTTTATGTATTGAATTGATTTCTCCAATATATATTGGGAAATATCATTACACTATAAACAAGTCAGAAGATCATAAAGTAAATCTTTAACCAACAATATTTGAATATTCGATATTAGATGTGGGTTGATTATATTAATTATTCCACATTTTAGCTAGCATATATGATATGGATGAAAACAATTATGGTTAATTATTTTAGTAGGAAAAATCAAACTCGTGCATTTTATGAGTCTATTATTGAGTGGAAGATGGTAGATCTATTTGCTGATATGCTTTTTGTGGTTCTGGAGGGTCTTGAGTAGATAAATATTTTTTATCATTTTCTATATAATCTACACTCTTTTGGTAGATTAGAGATAGATAATATGAGGATTCATGAATTTTATTTCATAAGGGAAATCCTTGAGGACGGGGATTTACCATCTAATTTGGGAATATATGAGGATGAAATCATCTTTCTTAGGGATCTTATTTTGGCTTTTATGGCCTTTTGACCAGAGCTAAGGTGAGAATTTTATGCCTCTAAGTGAGATGTATATCTAGGTGTGGCTATAATGTATCATGACCTACAATGAAAATTTGGTGGAAAAGCCTGAAGAAAGAGATATCAAGTTTCATGTCATGTAGTTACACCTATCAGTAAGTGACAGATAAACATCAATGACCTGTTGGTTTCTATCATCAAATAACATTTCGGGATGAATTTGGGATGGGGAGAATTTAGATTTTTTTCATTCCCCAAATGAAACCACACAAGAATGATTATATTTTTATTATTGTGGATAGACTGACCAATGATGTTCGTTTCTATTCTACAAGAGAGACTATATCAGTAGGGAAACTCAGAGAATTGTATGTTAGAGATATATTCTATCTCCCTTGGGTGCGACATAATATTGTATTATAAATTGAATCAAATTTTATTTCATTATTCTGATAGGACATATAGATCATTCTAGGTACGCAGGTCTTATTAAGTATGTCTTTCCATATAATGGCAGATATGTAGTCAAAGCATACTATGTAGATGCAGGATGATATGCTACGAGTGTTTGTTCTAGAATTTAGTGTTTATTATGGGAATCTCCTAGATTTAGTGGGGTTTAAAATGAAAATATATATATAATGGATATAAAAATATTTAACCATACGAGGGTATTTATTGTTTTCCATGGATTTCACCTATATTTTGGATTGTTTGTTGATGAGTCATTGTTGTTGGGATGAAGTCTCACACAAGATACATAGAATCATGTTAAAATGATACAAAAACATATATATACATCTAAGAGTATTCATAAATCATTGTAATGTAGAATTTATGACCCAAAGAGTATATATAGGGTGATTATGCATTCCTTCAGTTTTCACTTAAGGTGGGTCAGTATAAGATACATAGACAGCTAAAGTTGGTGTCGAGGTTCGTTGGACCATTTGAGGTTATGGAAGGAATAATGCTCATTACATACCAATTGGATCTTAAATAGAGATACTAGGATATGAATCATGTTTTCCATGTGTCACATGATTGTGATATTCACCCCAACCACTCTCAAGTGATCGAGGATGTTAATGTTGAACTTGAAATAAATATGTCTTTTGTGGAGCATCTAATACGGGTGTTGGATCATAGTGAGATACTGTTGTAGTAAAATAAAGAACTGATAGTTCATGTATTTTGGTAGTATGATCATTTTCAATAGGAAACATGGGGGATATAATGAAATAAGAGGGCTTAGTGGCATAGTATGTTTGACTTGGAATTTTAGATATTATTGGATGTACAGCTTGAGGACAATTTTTTATTTCATGGGGAAATTATAATAACCCCCAATTTTCTAGAGATATTATGATATAGTCTATATGTAATCTTTTTTAATTTAATTTATTAAATCTCTTTTGGGTTTTATATTAAGGTGTATTTTGGTGAAAATTGGTGAAAATGGAATAAAGAAGTTATTTCATTTTGGGAGCACTATTTCCCCAAATCATGCACCCTTGAACACAAAACCATATATATATAGACAATGGTATTTTTTATGGATGATGCAAGGGTAATTATACTTTAACCCATAAATGGAGAAAATGTGCACCCCCACCTCTCCAAAAATAAGTTCACAGTTAAGGAACATAGTTATGGAAAATCATGATCCTCTTCCTAGAAAACCAATCATGATGTATAATTTAACCCAATAATGAGATTTTTTATATCCCAAACACCCGTAATACCCCAAAATTCACCTCCACTCAACCCTTAAAATTTATTGTTTCTTATAGAGCCTCTTGGAAAATTATTATCCATTTTTACGTCCATTTGTTGATGTTGGAAGCCCGTATTGAAGATATGCACCCCTCCCAGTAATAGGATCTTACCCTCATAGATTCTATTCTATTTTTATTTTTTATTCATCCATTGTATATCTTTTCATACAATTTTAGTGTTTTATGTAGATATATTAATTTAGATCTACATATAAATTTAATGTATCATGATTTGTTGATGTTGAATTATGGGATAAGATCTGGATCACATTCTACCTCACCATTACATTTAAATTTGGGCTTTCCATTGAATGAATTCTCATAAAAAATTTAGGTATGTGGTGTATTATACATGTACCATAGTCATAATTTAAATTAAATTTATTTAAATTTTTAATTAATTGGTTTTTTAAAAAGATGGATTGGAAATTGAAATAATTAATTTGGTAAATAAATTAAGTAAGTTACTATGAAAATAGGGGAAGTTTTTTTGAATTGATTATAGAAATATTGAATAAGGTATTGGGAATAATTAATTTTTGAATTAATTGTTGGAATATTAAATTGATAAATTTTGGAATTAATAATTGATGAATTAATTATTGGAATATTGAAATTGATAATTTGATAAATTTATTGTTGAATTAATTTATAGAGTGACTTTCACTAATCAAATGATTTTTAAATTAAGGATATGAATGTATTTAATAAATTTGTGAATTAAATAATATAATGGACATAATTAATTACTCTTTTAATTTATTAATTTAATTATTGTGATTAACTAATTTTTAGATTAATTATTGGGAGTTAATTTCTTAATATGATTAATGTTGATTAGTCTTGATCGATGTAATTTTGTGAAACATGTAATATTTTGATACATATGAAGTTGTGATATATAAGATATAACAATTTTATATACATAAAAATGTTTTGTAAATTTATTGAAGATCTGAATAACTATTCACTATTGATTGATAAATGAGGTGTGTGACACTGACTGGAGACCCAAATACCATGAGGTCAGAGCCATGATATTTTAATACCTATGGAAAGCATGAAAATTTTCATGGAAAAGAATAAATTTTAAAAATATCCTTGATGTGTCACATATGCACTGATTCTATAAATATGATCGAGGTGTGAGACATAGAATGATGGTCTAGATACTAACTGGGTGGTAGAATTGGAGATCTAAACCCAAACTTTTTTCTTGAAAGAACATTTCAAACTATCCATGAGAACGAACTGAAGTGAATTCAAAAGGAAATCATATTACATTATAACGAATTTTAAATCAAAAGGGTGAAATGGATTAGACTGTATCATGAGCCTAAAAATGTATATTGGTTTGGGTGGCCAATATAACCCAGGGGTTTATGTTGTAAATTAAAAAATACAAGATAATGTGATAACTGTTTACTTATCTATTATAAACCTTTCAATATAGAACTACATAAACATATAATTCATGTATTTTTTTATATTTTGTTTGTAGTATCATACTAATTTATACTCACACCTTACTCAGGAAACAAGATTGGTACTTGAAATGTATTTATTTTTTCATGACTTGATTAGGGAAAAGGACCCTTTTTTGGTTGCTAATTTGGGATGTATCATGGATGACGGAACAATACATGGTTCAACACTATATTGGTTGATGTTAGGGTTTTATCATTGAGTTTCATTTTGAAAAATAAAATATAAACTGGTATGGCATGTCTTATGTTTATTTTTGGTATTTTTATTCAAGTATTTTTCAACCTGTGGTATCTGGATGGATTTCTTATTAGATATATCATTTTATGTTCTTATATATTTCCTCTGTTATACATATTTAATATATATAGTATTGTTTCCCCAATATCGACAATATACCTTCATTTCTAGTCAGTACCCACTAGCATATGTGTAGGTGCACTTGAGGTCATGCGACTGACTGGATCGGAGAACCGGTTTGAAATAAATATGTTTAGATTATACACATTCATATCTATATATAGATCGCTAATTTATGTGAAAAGAGCGGATTTGAGAAGATGGGTTGGTTGTGAAAATACGAAACATAGCATTCAATGGTAAAAAAATTACTAGGAAGGGGAAAATGATTTGTTGGAAAACAATATGGAAATATTTCAATATTATTATTTAATTGAATAATTAAAATCCTTTTCCACAATCTAGAATGTGAATGATGTGAAATACTAGGGAATTTAAGAGGAAATTATATCTGAAAAGATTTATGACAATGGGGGAACCAATAAATACAACATGTTTAAAGTGATAAAAAAATATATTGTTCACAAACTATATTTTAGTAACTATGGTCTAATAAAATATATGTGTATTAGAAATATGGCTGTATAAATTTTAGTTATATAAATAATATTTATTGAAATTTAAATGGATTAAAAATAGAAAATATTTTTATACAAATTAAAACTATGATCATTTAATGTTCCCAATAATAAAATTCATCCTCAATCTTTCATCTAATGAATAGAAAATAGGCATGTTCAAGCATGATATCTTTAACAGAATTACTTATGTGAGGAAACCTGTGTTTTTTTATCATGGTATTTAGGATATTAGACTCACAATTCCTTACTATTTTTGAGTTTAATTAATATTTTAATATACATTATTTAGATTTATATTTTCAATTTCAGTTATATTATGAATGGAATAAATATAGGTAGGCCGAGTAACAGAAAATTTGAGTAAATAGACTCAATGTAAAGGGGGGTATTATTTTAAATTTATTACCACATTACCCAAGTTTTTCTTATATTGAAATTTGATTCCTATGTTTAAATAGAAAATATTTGTCATTCCCTAACATGTATTTTTTCTATAATTTTATTTGTTAATATAAATTTTAAATTGGGATTCAATTATTAAATGTTTTAGAATTCAATGGTAATGATATTGACTTTATAATACATAAGACTTAATTTTTTATAGAAAATATATAAGTATTAATTTAATGAATCATGATATTTTTAATGTTGTGATTCTATTTTAATGAAAATTAATTTGTATAGTTTAATTTTGAAATTTAATATGTTTTTATAGATTGATTTTTTCATTATTATAATTTCAATGAAATTATGAATTATATATTATAAACAAAAATTATTAAGAGGATTATAGGTAAATATTTTAAATCATTATTATGAAAATTTCTTCAGTTAATTTGGGCCTTGCATACCTTTATTGTATTGAATGGTAATCTTATCAATTTTTTGATTGGTAAAACTCAGAAAAAAATGATTAGGTAAATTTTATTGTTAAAAAAATTATCCATTATAATTACCATTACATTGAATCACTTATATCGTATATAATCCATGGAATTTATTTAATATGAAATAACCACATTGTATAAATGAGTTTTACTTTCCATCGCTTACTCTTTTATTTACCATAATTATCAATAGATTATGTTTGGGATGATGGAATTTGGCTGGATGAAATTAAATTATTGAATGAAACATATGATAGTTAATTCCATTGGAAATTATGGGTTTGTGAATTCCACATTCTGTATTCTTCATTGTAATCAAATCATGTTTTTATTAAAACATTGACATTGATAAAAAAAGAGAAAATAGGTAAAACATTTTTTATGTATTCTAACAGTTATAAGTCAACATTAAATAATAAATGATGTAGATGATTTGGGTAAAAATATAGGATAATAATCATGTCACAAAAACTTAATTAGTAAATAGTTTAAAAATTGCAAATACATGTGGCTTATTGTTCAACATATTTTATTTTATTGATCACATTTCTTTTAATTTTGAGGATTTTGGTGGTAAACCATGGATTGTAAGAATTTTATTATACTTTTCACTCATCATCATGCAATATTATTATGTGTCAAACCATACATTTTAGCAAAAAATGTTTTATAAAATGAATACTAACCTACTAAATCCTTGGTTTCATTATATCCTTGTTTTAAATTTGTCATGAAAATTTCCTACGTTATCCATATAATGTGGTGGTTTAATATTTCATTAATTCATTTAGAAAGGGTCTAAAACTTTTTGAAATAATTTATGTCCTTTAAAATTTATACATTGAGTTATAATAGAGAAAAATAAATGTGAGGAATATCATAATAATAATTACTAGTATTAATATATTGAGATATGTAAATCGAGTATCTAAAAAGATTAATTAATTTTTAATAGACTGTGAAAACTAAATGATTGGAAAATGTTCTAGGAAAAGTTATGTGTTAGATTAACCTATTTTATATGACTCGTGATGGATTTTTAACCCCACTAATAATTATCAAATTGTGATTTTTTTCATTATAATTTTAGTACCATTGTGTATTCTTGAGATTTTAGTCAATAACTATGATTCGGTATAAGAATTCATTTATGTGTGGGTCTATTTAATTTTTTTATATCCTAAAAAAATTATTTAATTTATTTAATAACATATATTGTTATATTTTTCACAAATATTAATTTTATAATATATTATAATGATACATTGAAGTTAAAATAAATTTGGGAAAAAATGACAACAAATATACTAGATTGATGTGGATTATTGATTTGGGATAATATCATTTTTAGGGATTGTAAAAGTATAGTGATGGATCATTTCATGAAGATATTAGGTGAGATTTATCATCATAAAAGTGTTATGCTCTATGTGATGGCCGCTAAGTATCCACATCTGAATCGTTACAAGAGAGGTTGTGTAGTGGTCACTGTGAAATGTACCACTACATATGTGTTTCAACACCTTTTAATAGTGATATCAATCTATACATATGTTGTTATTGTTTCATGTACTACACACAAAACAATCGGTTATCCTCAATTATATTAAGGAAACATGTGTTAATGAGAAAATGATGAGCGGAAATGGTAATATAAAATAGAAAATTCCAGTGTTGAGGTTAATACTATGTATGAATGGAATTGAAAATAATGATGTCCACACCCAATGAGGCTGATTACATGGTAATTTTTTTTCAAAACTCAAAAATAATTGAGGAATGGATGGAAAAATATGAAAACATCATGGTGCCTGAAAGATTTTCTACACCTTATAGACCTAGAAATGGTCATAAAAGAGGGGTGTAAGTAATTTTATCATATATATTTATCTATTATGAAAATCCCGAGAAAAAATCATAGGAATCAACATATTACAGTCATGTATGGTTGAGAATGCTACTTTGGGTGGTTAAAATACACATGAAATGGCTAATCCGCACCTCTTTATAGTTATGAAACACCATTTTGAGGAGAAGTTGAAACGGTATTGATGGTCTAACAGGATAATATAAAATATAAATATAAGAGGTAATTGAATGGATAATTTTAAAATGTGAATAATGATAGATAAAAACTACCTGGTTGGTTTTCCATGACCATATTGTTCATATTTATAAATTTAAAATAGGTTTATTCAACTAATAATAATGTGTGTGTTCATGATTCACTTTCAGAAGATATTATATGAATAAATAATGAGAATAATGAGAAAAATTCTATTAGATGTTTGGGTGGTTTTATGTTACTCAAACTAATTCTCATGGATGAAATTAAATTATTGTTTGGACTTCAATAATCTATTACACATGACTGAGATCATTTCGGGTGGCTTTAGTTATATGTCTATGTGGGATTATAATGTTTTTATTAATAAAAATTCAACTTAAAAAAAAAATTTAATTATATAGGAGATATAATATTCAAATACATGTACAACTAGTTGCTTTTCTATAAATAATAGTGTTGACACTACTGCTATATAGGATATCATCTATCGAAGGAGGATTTTCGAGTGACTCTTGTTTTAGAGAATTCATTTTACTTTTATGATATAAAAATAACACCACATCTATTTTTTATTCCTACCAAGGGCTAGTATGTGGAGGGATTCTTCTGTTCCATGTAATTTAATTTGAAAATGAGTGTTCTAGTTGATTTTAATTAACACTCTCATTCAATTTTCAATCTCAAAATCAGGGATGTTTATTTATACTATCTATAGTTATTTTTCATTAAAATTATTTTCTGTATAAAATATTCCTTATTAATAAATAAATTGACACCTTGAGTTTTATATAACCATTGTTATATATTTTTTTATTATATTTTAATAATGATCTTAGAAACCTAATTCATTATTTAACTAATGTAATTTTGATATATACTAGGAATTATTGATTTTTAGAAAGGATACGAGTTTAATGTATCTACATAGAAAAACTAGGAAATCGACGTTTAAAAATATTAATCATTTATATCACTATTACAAAAAACATGAGATTAAAATTCATTATCTGATTTATGATATTGTGTATCCTCATCACATTAATTTTCGATTTTTATTTTTCATTATTCACGTTTCCACTAAATATTATTATCTAATCAATTTTTTTTATGTTCAACCCATGAACATGGAATGAATTTCACTTAATTATCTAGTATGACTTATATTAAATTTTTAATTTTAAATATATTATTACCCCTTTAGAAAAAAAATCATCGAGCTCTGATAAATCTCATGGAACAATATAAATTAATTTTTTATAATTATGATAAGGTTATTTAGAAGTATTTTTCTATTATCTTTTTTAGACATTTTATTTTCATTGAGTTAATTTTATTATTAAAATCATTTCACACATACTCATCATTGGGTATAGGTAATGTGGGAGAAGACATTGGTATAATTAATTTAAAGGTCAAACAAGTGAAAGAGAATCTCAGGGAGAAGAAGAAATGGATAATAATGGAAAACATGATTAATAAGATAGGTATAAGAAATAAATACAAAGTAGTTTAATTTTATAAAAATTATTTTGACCTGAAATGAGGTAGTAAAAAATTGCATTTTTGTTCCTCTCTATAGTATAAAAACCAATCAAATCTTATAAAAAATAATCCATAATATATTGAATTTGATTACATTACATGGGTTTCTTCTTGAATATCTGAATGATCACATAGAGATATTTCTCAATGTAACCACTAACTTTCAATTTATTATTGTATCCTATAAAACTATTATGAAAATATGTCATCATTTTTCACTAATAGATAAGTTTATAGAATGTATTCAATGAGTTTCAACACATTCTATTTCCAGATAAAATTAATATATAAGAATATCAATAATCATCGTCATTGTAAATATATTTCAATTAATATATTGTGTGAAAAAAAAATTCATAAAACTTGAAACAAATATGTAAATGATGCATAAGAATGTTGTAATCATTTTATATATTGATTCCCCCATCTATGCTTTAAAAAAATTATTCTAATCCAAAAATTATAAAATTGATTTACATTTAAAATTGGTCCATTTATGAATCCAGAACCAGATGATCATTGATTAGGAAATGAAGAGAAGAATGTAAAATCCTTTATCTGAAATTTCATTTATTAAAAATAAATGTTTATAAAAATAATGAAAATGAATGGGTGTTCACAAGATAGATAATGGATGGATGGTTTCTCAACTGGAGACCATTACGGTAAGGTTTTTCTTTTATATGTCTATATACAACCCTCAGTTTATGTACAGTGTAGATATTAAATATGTTGATTACAATAGAATTTTATTAAGGTCAGCGAGGAACATAATAACAACAATAATGATTCCAAACAAAGACACATGGAGTTAAATAATTAGAATCCCACATCCACTGAATAATAATAATAATGATTAACTTGAGGATACATTACCCACATCCTTGAAAATGAAATGGTATTATATCAATGAACATAATCTAGTCCCAATATATAAATATTTTTATTTTTGTAACCTTGAAATATAGGTGTGTCAGATTGTAAACCCTCTTAAATATTAGTTAATAGGAGGTTTAATAGGATAAATAGATGACACAAATATGGGAGTTTACAATTATATCAACCAATGGTATGGGAAAATATTGGATAACTTCACTTTAGCAAAGGTAAAATAAGTGGGAAAGAACAAATATAATGAAAATATTAGTGTGGAAAAGGTGAAGGATAAAAGAAAAATAAAATCTGAAATATGTTCTTAATGAAGCCCCAACACTATTAAAACCATGGTTATCCTTCCCTTAGAGATTAAGTTAATGTATATATGAGAAAAAAACAAGGTATTTTTGTAGACATGTTTATGAAACATCAAATTAAATATAATATTTCAAATGTTTTTTTGGAAATATTCACATATATAATTAATTTTTGAGAAAGATAGAAGAACAAGGAAAATATTGATTAATTGTGAAAAATACCACTAATTGTTGAATTATTAGTCCCAATGTTCAAGATATGACTAATAAATAAATATTAGCATGTATATAATAACTTGAACCCCTCACTACGAGATTCAGTGATGAAATAATAATCATTATATATTTTGGATTCAATACCAATTACTGTTAACAAGTATTATCTATCCCAAACATAAAACATCAAACGTTAAAATTGGATAACATGTATCCACATAGAGGATGTGGATTGATAGTTTTTTAAAATTATGAAAAAATTATTTTATGTGTAAAATTTCTAATAGTTTATATTTTACCCAAAAAAATATTTCATTATAAAGGGTCACTTTTTTTATTCTAGGTTACATCCATTTATGTAACTCTAACATTATTATGTTTTTTTTTCTTCTTATTAAAATGTGAAAAATTACTTGAAAGCATTGGATGATAAAAAAATCTTATGTTTTATTTTGATAAGATAACATAAAAAAATTCATTTATTTAGAAACAATGTGAATTTATATGTGATATTTCCATTTAAAAAATTAATATTGAGATCATATAATCGTTCACATACAAAACAAATTATATTTACTAAAATAAACTTATAAACATTTTAATAAAATAAAATTAAAATATCATATTTATGTGTGTTTCTTAAAAGACTGAATAACCTACGAAAATAATTATCTAAAAACAAACCATATTACAAATAAAAGGAAATAATAATAACATGAAACCATGTATATGTTTCTTACTTCATGAAATCCAATTTTTTATTAAAAAAAATAGTAGAAATAGTATTTTCATTTGGATTATATGGGAAATAATTTTGATCATTACCATTAAATAATCCTTGTATGAACACTTAATAATATAATATCCTATGAATTTAATTTCAAAATATTTTTATTGATAATATTTTCATTTCTCAATGCATAAGAGAGTTATAATTAGATGAACAATCATAATAAACAATTTATGTGGATCATAATATACATGAATCAATTTCAATCCATTAATACCATTATCAAACTCAAAAAAAGTATAACTTTTAACCCATAGGAAAAACAATTCTCAATATTGATCGATATAATTTCCTTAAAAAAAAAATTTAACTCATATATAATTAATGAAATAGATTTGAAACACAAAATCCCTTCATAAAAGTATGACATATCAATGAAAATATGGAAATCATAAATAAATATTAAATATTAAATATTTAATTTATTAAAAAAAATATATCATTAATGAATTATAGTTAATAAAATAATTATTTTTATTTATATGAAATATTAATTTAATTAATCATTAAACTCCAATCAAGTGTGTTTAGGGTGTTACATTTATAAATTCAAAAAAAACTTTTATATATTGACTAATGTCAAATTTTTCATTGATCTATAATATAATAAAATATAACGACAAAGTAGTTATAAGTTTTATTTATAATAGAACATTATAACCATACATAAAATGTAAACCTAAAAAATTAATCACATCACTTTGTTTCTCAGTTTAACATCACACACCAATCATGATTTGTTAAGTGTAAATTTTATGACCTCAAATGAAATAAAGACTTACTGCAATGCTTTTTTATTTTTTCTCTATTTTCATAATTAAATTCAAACTTCAGATGAGTGTATTTATCATGATATTTCACTCTTATAGCTATTATTTCCGATTCATAATTTATTACTCTAATTATTTTTTTTCATTAAATTCATATCTTCAGTGAATATTTAATTAAAATTAAATTTCTCAACAATTTCTTTCTACAATTCTTCTTCAATATAGGTATATCTATACATTTGTAATAATAAAATATGTTCCTTCAATTTAACTATATTGTAGAAAATGTTTAACTTTTTAATATATTTAACCACATATTTCTTCAAATCATCAATTTTGATTAGTAGATCAATTTTTATTTTTTGAAATTAAATTTTTAATAAAAATATAATAATGATGAAAAGAATAGTAATGTTTTTAAAATAATACAAATATTTAGATTATAGATCATTAAATAATTTAATTGACTCAAGTATTTTACAATTTGACCCTATGTTTTACAAATTTTTAATATTAACGTAAAATAATATTTATTTTATATTTGGATTAAACGCATAAGATAGTGTTTCCTATATTGGATGATTTTGAAAAATTATATTCCTTTATTATTATCCAATAATTTCATCAATTTTTCTTAGTGTTTGGGAATAAGAAATTTATATTTTGGTTATTAAAATAACTATATTTATTTCATTTGTAAAAACCTCCAAATACATATTTCAAAATGCACATAATGTAATGAAGTTCAAAAAATCTTTTAAAAAATATAGATATATTATATGAAAATATAAATGACCATTAAGACCACTTGAGCTTCTTGAAGGATTATTTAGACCTAATTATTGTGGGAAGAGTTAATCCCTATAAAGATGATTTAAGTAAATATTTTTCCATTAATTCTTATCACCTTTCAGTATTTGAATCGGTATATTTATTAGGATAAACAAATAATGTATGTTCAAAATATAATCACATGACTTGAAATAAAGAACATAAATTTATTGTATGAAATAATATTTTCACATGGTATAATAGAAATGTGGTAAAATTATCCATTCTTTGTTGGGGTCTATTACGAGGAAAAAATTATTCCCTAATCGATTTCTATATTTATTGATGATGGAAAGGTATCATCTGTTCATTAGAACGCATAATGGTTTGGAAGGTAACATATTTACCCATTGGGTAGTTATTATCATTGAAATAATTCTATATTCTAATATAATTGATTTATATATTAATATAATTGGTTCATCAAGTATTTAATGAACCTATATTATCTATTATGGAATATGATAATCCAGAAGAAAGATAATTTCACTTCATAAAAATGATTTATATTCTTCCTCAATGTTTGAAATAATTAAAACCTGGAATATATTTTTCCTCAGCTTCAATTAATCCTCCCAAAAATAAATTTTTTCTCTATGTCATCATAAAATTCAATTGATCATCTAGAATATGAATATATCATACATGTTATGTCATCTATCCCTTCTTATAAATGTCATTTTATTAATTTTTAATTGGATATTCTACATTAATACTCATGACTATATATTCAAATGATCATTAAATAGTGTATTGTGTTGTTCATCCTTATGATAAATCATGCATATACCCCACATATTAACATTAATATCCTTGATCAATTTAATCTCAATTTTGTAGAATTATATAATTATTACATGCTTTAGAAACATGGTATTTGTATCGTGATGTATAAATCATCAATCTCACATAAAATTTGACAAAATATTAAAGTTATCAAAATTATCATTCATATTTGGAATATATTTTTTCCCAAATATCTACATACATAATATTATTCTTTCATTGGATTTATTCTAATCCCACTTGTGGTTCTTCAAGTCCATATTCATAATTGAATTACAAATACATGTTAAAATTATGATATACTCTTATTTAAATATCTTTAATATAATATATTTTCAGATCCAAATATTATTTCCCTTATTATATTTAATTTTTATTATCTTCTTAAAATTTGGCATTAAGAAAATATTCATCTTGTACCCTGATTCATAATTGGTATTATATATGAGTGAATCTATTAGAGATAAATTATTTTATAATAATAATTCAAAACACACAAAACTTTAACATACATATATGTCATTAAAAAATTTAGATTTAAATAAACATATGTTGTTAGTATTACACTCCACAATTTTTAATAAACACTGGCTTCTAGATTCACCTCCTATACTCACCCAATAATTGTATTATATATAACCCTAACAAAAATATCTATAAAAAAACTAATGAAAAACTATGTGATAACCATTAAATATAAAATAATTTAACTTTAAATGTCACAATATGGATTCTAAAGACATAGAATTAATTACTTTCAACTCAATGGGACAAAACTTTTTTCAATCACCCATCTTCTGAATACATCTCCTTCTTTTAAAACTCGTTCCAACTCTATGTATTATATATTATAAATAATTTCCTGCAAGGTTATAACATATAGATTATTCATTTCAAATCATTAGATTCATTCATAAAATTAATAAATACAATATATTATAAAAAAAATTATGTAGGATTAAATTAATTGTATTTAACTTTTATTATTACTATGGTAAATTTTATTTACAAATTTAAACATTATGATCACACTTACCAGAATTGTTATTTTTCAATTTAATTTTATATTTACATTATATAATCATTATAAAAAATATTACAAATTTATTAAAAAACATAATCTAATAACTTTTATAAGGATATTAAAATTTTGGTGTTCATAATCTATCAAACACTTTATCAAATGGAAAAAGATTTCTCTCATTATAGTAATGTCACATATTTCTGAAAAAAATTAAATATACTCTTGAAAAATATTTTTTGGGAATTTTTTATTTTTTTCCATATTTAATTTTAATCCTACATGATTATATATTATTTACAATTGAAATAAACTTGATATATATGTTATGTTTCTTTATAAACAACAAGGAGTTTAAACAAAATGTGTTATTCTATGGAGTTTTTATTTTTAGTTTTGGATACAGTAATCAAGTTGATGATGTATTAAATGGTAAAAATTAGGCTAACTAAATTATATACAAAAAACATTTATATAAAAAAAATTTTCTCTCAAAATGATCAAATAAAACTTAATAAAATAAAATTTCTTAAAATTGATTTTAAAATGTGAAATGTGTTTTCTTCTTAAAAAATTATATTCACTACTATTGAGGAATTATTATAAGGAAAGTTGAATATTATGTATTAAATATATTTTTTATAATTAATGAATTTGTTTTTACTAGGAATATGGTAATAAAAAAATGTTATTTTCATAAATTTTACTATTTCTAAAAATGTATTTCATTGTGTTTCGTGAATATATTTTATAATGTATTAATTCGAATTCTGAAAATTTATTCCTGAAAATTTTATTCCACGTTGAGAATAATTGTATATATCTTCTTTAAATTTTCCAAATTTATTTTCCATCCTTATGAATAGTAATAAGGGTAATTATTTTCACCTCAGTACAACTAAATCATGTTATTATGGATAAAAATAATTTGATAAATCATTAATAGTAAATATAATATAAAAAACATTTTCATTAGATTAGTTAATTTTCAAATCCATATATAACATTTGATGATATGGTATGATTATTTCTTTTTTCATTTATCATGACCATAATATTATTTTAAGGAAATTAATGTTCCTAAATTTCACTCTATGGAATCTAATTTCTCATGTATATTCACATATTAATTAAATTTTTTTGAAGAAAGGTATATAATTATTTTAAAGATAATTAATTTATATTTATGTTGTTAATTTTTTTAAAATTTTAGTTACCATAAAATTAAATAAAATGATTATATAATAGTGACACAATGCTTGTGACCGTAGAAAAAAAAAAGAATCGTAAATAAATTTAAAAACATGAAATATAATATTACTTTTGATTATTTAATAATCCACATAAATTATATTTTTACTAATTCTTTTGCAGATTCATATAGAATTTATATTAAAATGACAAACATTTCATGATTTCAATACTCTCAAAATATATGATTAGTTATTAAAATGTGTTACCCCCTAAAAATATTAATTAGAAACATTGTATTTTATCTGTATGATAGTAACCACTAGATGAATAATAGAAAATATTATCCCAAGACTCTTTAGTATATTTACTATATATTATATAATAAATATAATATATTGTTTAAATTGATGTGATGTCGAGTTAGCATGCAACAAGCAAAACAAAGTGCTTCTTAGATGGCTTGTATTAAATGGAAGACTGAGTTTACATAACAATAATATACTCTTAAAATATTATTATTCAATATTATAAGACATATAATAGAATTTGTTAATAATATTGGATAAATTAAAAAAAATATATTTCCTACAGAAATATAATATGAATACATTTGTTAAAAAATTAATTACAAATTAATAAATGATCCGATTGAATATAAATGGACTATTTTATAAAAAACTTATTTTATGCTCACAAAGATATTTTACCCGAATACTGTAAACTTATTAAAATAATGGATTTTTTCTAATGAAATATATATTATCAATTAAATCAAATATTTTTTATATTTATCTAATAGTTATGATTGACATAAGTGAAGAACCAACCTAATTTTACGCATAAAATATAATAATTTTATTAGTGTAATTTTACACACTTTTAATGAAGTTATAATTTTAATGTCAATTTCATGAAATTTTATAGATTATATATGTAAAATTAAAAATCATATTGTATAACTAAACATAAAAATTAAGTTTGTGTGAATTTCTATTATTTTTCTATGATTTTATATTTTTTAATAAATAGTAAAAATACTGATTTTTTGTTCCATTAAAATTTTTTCCTGTGTTTTATTTATAAAGAAAAGAAAATAGTTTATGATTGTTTTAAATATTAAATGGACAATAATTTTATCAGTTAATCTATTTTATGGAATTCCAATCAATTTTACATTGAAATTTATTATGAAAACATACGAAACCTTTAAGAATTTTTACATCAAACCCCGTATTGTCACCAGATTTGTGGGATTAAATTCAAAATGATTTATTCAAATGGAATGATTTTTAATTTTGAATAATTAATTCCATGTTTAAAATCAACATAATTAATAATTTATGTTAGGAACATAAGATAAAATAACCTGATAGGGGGGTGAATCAGGGTATGAAAGATTAAAACTTTCTCCCTTTCGAATCTTGTTTCGTTGTTAAAAAACTCAATTCTCCCTTATGCCCATTTAAATTTATGAAAAGATATGAAATAATGCACAAGAAACAATGCATTTTTATTGGTTCACCCTCAATGGGCTACACCCAAGGAGCATACAACGACAATGTGTCGATGTAGAAAGTTCACTAAGGCTCCCTACCAAAAATGAGTACAATGTTCGGGCTATATCTTATATACCAATGCTCACTAAATTTATAATGCTTTGGGTCTGAAAACTACATTCTAATGGGCCACTCTATATGCCTCTTTCTCTAGCTCAATTCTGGTGGAAACGGTCAGTATCTTCCTCTTCCTGTGCTCACTCCTCTTGGAAAGAATCTTGCACACTGTTTATCAACATTTAGGTCAAAAAACGATTATGGACATGTAGGTTGCTTTATTTGCAGTAATTTATGCATCCTTAACTATATGTAAATGCTCCATTGAAGTTTTGTTTCACCAGTTGATGAAATCCACCTTCCTAAGTACTTCTATGTACTTCAAACGTATTTCGCAAAATGATTTGAATCATCCACAAGCTTCTTTGTGAGAATCAAAAACCACCTTCATCTCTCACATACGGTGTACCAGGTTCGGTATGCAGAACACCATCTTCGCGTACCTCTTCATCTTCCTCAAACAATTATCACCTCAATGTACCACTACATTCATTTTGCCTCTACGAACTTCCCAATATCCTTGACCTGTTCCCTTTTCGTGGGTTGACATTGTCTCTATCATGTCCCCCTCCCCATAATGTGTACCCCTCCTAGGGTTACAATGTGAGAAGGAAGATAATGACCCCTCAGTCCCACCTCCAGTAGGACCCAAGTTGGAGACTAGTGCTGAGGGTATAGTAAACACCCAGATAAGAGGCATTACCCTATAAGAGATCACATCACTAGTGTAGAAATCGTTTTTTACGTCACCATTTTTTACGCCGGTTATATATAACCGACGTAAAAATGCGGCGAGTAGATTTTTAACATCAGTTATTTTAATAACCGACGTTACAAATCGCGCCTGTTGGGTTTTTACGTTGGTTAATTTATAACCGCCGTAAAAAACCAATACACGGGGGGTTTTTTACGTCGGTTTCCAAATAACCGACGTAAAAACCCCACCATGCTTTGGTTTTTTATGCCAGTTATAAAATAACCGACGTAAAAAACGCGTAGATATCGGGTTTTTTTACGTCCATTTCCAAATAACCGATGTAAAAAACCCCCACACATTGGTTTTTTACGTCGGTTATCTTATAACCGACGTAAAAAATGAGATATCTACGCGTTTTTTACATCGGTTATTTTATAACCGACGTAAAAAACCAAAGCACGGGGGGGGGGGGGGGGGGGGGGGGGTTACGCCATTTATAAAATAACCGACGTAAAAAACGCGTCGATATCTCGTTTTTTACGTCGGTTATTTTAAAACCGACGTAACAAACCAAAGCGTAGGATCTTTTTTACGTCGGTTTTAAAATAATCGACGTTATAAAACTTTTAAAAAAATTAAATCTCATGGACTGTTATTTATGATTTTTCGATTGACATTTCGCCGGCTCGTCTCTCTCACGCAGTAAACCCTAATCAGCTCGTTGATCGACCTACGTTAAACTCAAATTGGCTTCATTGTTTATCTTCTTCATTCCTCTCGGATCTATCATCTCAACTCTCAACATTCAAGTAAGCCTTCCATGAATTTATTTTGTTCGTTTTTGTTTCGATTCTTGATGTGCTTTTCGTTCGTTTTTGAATCTCGTGGAATTTTTTTTATTGAAAATGGTTATTTGCAAATGGTTATTTGTATTTTGTTATTGCAAATGGTTATTTGTATTGCAAATGGTTATTTGTATTTTGTTATTGCAAATGGTTATTTGAATCTCGTGGAATTTTTTGTTTATATACCAGACTATTTTGTTAATATAACAAACTATGTTGAGGGAACATTATACTAGATGAATAATGAGATAAAAAAGACATTCATCATTACTTTAATGGAAAATAAATTATAATTACTTTTTATATCATATTTTGGATCGGTTTTTTTATAAATTAAAACAATAAATTTGATCCCCATTATAAGATATTGGAGGAGTACCATGGTTTAACCACACAGTATGGAAAACCTAGAACCAACCCTAGAAAATGCATATGCATCATGCTGTGTGATTTCTTGATAAATAAGTATGGTTTGTACAAAATATATTTCCTCCATTATATTTGTAAACAAATGTAAAATGTTTCCTAGGTAGAACCTCATGGTATTCACTAACCATGTTCCAACCATGAATAAGAATATAAAACTATAATATCCTAAAAAGTCAAAAAATAATAATACAAGGATGAATAAAAAAAAAGTTAATCAAAATAATTTGATTTAATAACCTATAATAAATATAGAGGTGTTAAAATAACACAAACCATTCTAAATTCAACCCCTAGAAGAATATGTTGAGGATGTTGGACCTAGATTGAGATTAGGCCACTACTCCATTATCAATGGCTCTCACACCTATGTCTCATTGGAATCGAAAACATGTTACCAATGATATTAAACCATATGAATTACCATATCATTTAGAACATTCACTTGAGAATATAAAACACATTATTATTGTTAATCATATACATATACATATTTAGTCTTGTAATTTCCAGGCTGTTCACTATTATTGTTGATATTTGTTAATTCTTGGTGTTTAGAATTTCTAAACATGTTTCATGTAATTGAAATTCAGTTTTTGTCCATGGTTGTTTTGTTTTCGTTTTTGGATTTTGAAAACCTAAAATAAACAGAGTTTTTAGTTGATTTTTATTTTGATTGATAACCGTTAAAGCTGAAGGCCAAGTAAAAAAATCAAATCCCCACAAGATATGTTACGTGGGATTAAAAAGCAGAAATAAAGGATTAAACCGAATCAGTGGGACTATGGTTATTCTGAGCAGACCAGTGTTGGACGTGCTGGGCGGCCCTCTCAGCCTGCCAATGCAATTAACGATCATGAAAAACAAGAATGAGTGAATTGCTGATAAAATAATAACATGCTGGTAGACCTCTTCTTTCCAGTCACACCGAAGGGTGATGAAGACCAATATCAAGGTCTGTACGCCATTTAAAATAGGTTTTTTATCTAATATATTAAAACATCAAAACCGCAATCAATAGTAATCTATTTAGGTGTCATGGTTTTCTTTGATTCAATGAAATTTAAAACTGTTATATCTAACTATATTTTGTTTTAAAAATATTATTCAAGCATATTTTTTTAAAATACTTATAGATTTGTTTTATATTTTAAATTGTTTTACATTCAAATTTTAATTTTTTTCATATAAACATGTATTTGTCTTATCTTAAAAATATATATTTTTTGTTGATATTTGTTATAGGTAATAATGAGTCGAAGTTGGATTATGGCACATTGAATGAGCAATGAATTTGAGGAAGGTGTTGATGCCTTTTTGGAATTTGTAAAACGAAATGTTCCAAGTAGTGACATTTTTTTCTGTCCATGCCTGAAATGTTTGAATATGAAGAAGTTGAAAAGTAGAGAGATAAAATATCACCTGATATGTCATGGTTTTAATCCGAGTTACAGCCCTTGGATTTGGCATGGTGAAACTGGACGGAATGTCACTGATGATGATGATTCGCAAGATGGTAACTCTGATGGAATTGAAGAAATGATTCGCGATATTGTAGCAGACCAAATTGAGATAGAACTGATAGTTGCGTGTCTATATGGTGATGCTAAAAAACCATTATATCCCGGTTGTACAGATTATACGGTTATTTCAGCGGTGTTAAGATTGATTAACCTGAAGGCGAAGCATGGATGGAGTGACAGAGGTTTTACAGAGCTACTACAATTGATGAGAGACATTCTTCCAAAAGATAACGATCTTCCAGATTCACATTACAAAGACAAGAAAATATTATACCCGATGGGATTGGGATACAAGAAAATACATGCTTGTCCGAATGACTGCATTATATATTGGAAGGAATATGAATTTCTGTCAAAGTGTCCAAAATGTGGGACATCATGGTATAAGGTGAAAGAAAAATCATAGGGTGGTGGAGAGATTACAAAGCTCCCTTCAAAGGTATTTTGGTATCTTCCTATAATTAATCGTTTCAAACATTTATTTTCTAATTCAAATGATGCAAAAAGGTTAAGATAACATGCTGAAGAGCGGGTACGTGATGGAAAAATATGTCATCCACCTGATTGTCCACAATGGAAGAAAATTGATGTGCAGTATTCAACATTTGGAAATGAAATTAGAAATCTCAGTCTAGGGTTGTGCGTAGATGGAATGAATCCATACCGAACACTCAGTAGCACACATAGTTCATGGCCTGTTTTATTGGTAATTTACAACCTCTCTCCTGCAGTTTGTATGAAGTGCAAATATGTCATGTTGAGTACAATGATCTCTGGTCCAAAGCAACCCGGTAATGATATTCATGTTTACTTGTCACCTTTGATTGATGATTTGAAACTGTTATGGGATGATGGTATTAGGGTGTATGATTCTTATAAAATGGAATATTTTCAACTGCATGTAGTGCTGCTTTTCACTATAAATGACTTCCCAGCGTATGGAAATTTTTCTGGATACAGTGTTAAAGGGCATAAAGCATGTCCAATTTGCGAACAACAGACGTCCTATTTTCAATTGCATCATGGGAGGAAAACAGAGTACATGGGTCATCGAATGTTTTTGCCTAGGAAACACCCTTATAGAAGACTAAAAAAGGCATTCAATGGCTCACAAGAGTTTGATACTGCTCCAAAACCTTTATCCCCTGATCTGTATTTTGAGAGGGTGAAAAACCTTGACGTGACATTGGGAAAGACACAAAAATCTGGTAATGATAGACATATTTGGAAGAAAAGGACAATTTTTTTTGAGCAACCATATAGGAGGTATCATGAAGTTAAACATGATATTTATTTCATGCACGTGGAGAAGAATATCTGTGATTATTTGATTGGAACATTGTTAGATATTAAAGGAAATACTAAAGATGGGTTGAATGCAAGATTAGACTTACTATCAATGGGAATACGTTTGGAGTTAGCTCCCACTCCTAAAGGAAGATGAACATTTCTTCCCCCGACTTGTCATACATTATCGAAGAGGGAGAAAATTAGCTTCTGTCAGTGTCTTCATAATACCAAAGTGCCTCAAGGTTATTCTTCTAATATAAAAAATTTTGTCTCATTGAAGGACTTGAAGTTGATAGGTATGAAATCACATGATTGTCACGCCATGATGCAACAAATTCTACCAGTTGAATTGCGTGGAATATTTCCCATTCGTGTCAGAAAGACTATAATGAAGTTGTGTTATTTTTTCAATTCAATTTGTAACAAGGCGATTGATGTGAATGCTTTGAACATTTTGGAGAAGGATGCAATTTTTATACTTTTTCAATTTGAAATGTATTTTCCTCCAACTTTTTTTGATATAATGGTGCATTTAATGATTCATCTAGTTCGAGAAATAACGCTTTGTGGACCTGTATATCTTCGTTGGATGTATCCTTTTGAAAGGTATATGAAAATATTAATGGGTTATGTTAAAAATATATATCTACCTAAAGGCTCCATTATTGAAAAGTATATTTCTGAGGAGGTTTCAGAGTTTTGTACGAGCTACTTGGCTGCGGCGCAACACATAGGATTGCCTCCATCTCGCCATGAACGAGTTAATAATGAGGGAAAGGGGATTCACGGCTTGAAAGTCAAATCATTGTCAGCTAAACAGATGAAGAAGTTAGAATCATACATCTAGAATAACATAGCTGATGCTCAACCTTATATCACATTTCATATTAATGAGTTTAAACAATGTCATCCAAAGAAGAAAGAAATGTGGATTTTGAATGAGCACAACAAAACTTTTTTGTCATGGATTAAAAAGACTTTTCTTCGTAGATCAGATGTATCAGAGACATTAAAATGGATAGTGGGTGGTCCATGTTTAAATGTGATAACATGGTCTGGTTATGACTTTAATGGTTATACATTTCATACAAAAGCTCAGGACAACAGAAGTGTTGTTCAGAATAGTGGTGTATTGGTGTTTGCAGAAGCAATGCATTTTTTGAGTGCTAAGGAAAAAAACCCAATTTCTGCATCAAATGCATATTATAGAGTGATTGAAGACATATGGGATGTTGGTTACTTTAAAATTAAAGTTCCCGTTTTTAACTGTAAATGGTTTAATGGTAACAACAGTGTTAGACATGATGAGTTTGGAATGACACTTGTTAATCTGAATAGATTGGAATACACAGATGATTCTTTTATAATGGAAACACGTGCAAAACAAATTTTTTATGTAGTAGATCAATCAGATATGCAGTGGGTTGTTGTTTTACAAGGGAAAAAACAATATGTTGGTGAGGATGAACTTGATGAATATGCTGATTTATGTGAGATCCCTACTTCCATGGAAATATTAACAGAACATAATGACGATCAAGTTGAAGACATAGTTTGTGCCATAAGGAATGATCACGACGAAGGAATTTGGAAAAACAATCCATCTGTACATTCCTAAAATTACAGGTAACATATGTTTACTTCTTGTTTACATTTATTTTTTCCATAAATGTTAGATATTGTAAGTTTTTTATTTATTAAAACAGGTTTTAAAATAAAATAAGTATATGTTTTTGTTTGTTTTAAGTTGGTTTAATTTACTTTATCATGTTTATAACCATTACATGAATTTTAAAATGCTTATTTTTGTTCACTGACAATTACTTTACCATGTTTACAATGTTTACCAGGTTTACCATTTTTACCATTTTTACCATCTTGACCATCTTGACCATCTTTTCCATCTTTACCATTGTTTAACATGCTTACCATATTACCAATGTTTACTATTATGTAACTTAGTACACTTTTCTATTTTATGATTACAGTAGTATTAAAATACTTGAATTTTTATATTTGTTCACTGACAATTACTTTACCATGTTTACAATGTTTATCAGGTTTACCATTTTTTCCATTTTTACCATCTTGACCATCTTGACCATATTTGCTATCTTTACCATTGTTTAACATGCTTACCATATTACCAATGTTTACTATTATGTAACTTAGTACACTTTTCTATTTTCTGATTGCAGTAGTATTAAAATATTTGAATTTGTATATTTGTGAACTGAAGTTTGTTTTTTTATTTGAAGGATAATGACAAATCATTCAGATGATCAACCACATGATTCTGGAGAGGAGCATATTGCTGGTCATACCTCTGGGGATGAACATTCACATGCTCCTATTAAAACAAAGAGTTCAATGGTTGGTAAACGTGGGTGCACACGTTTACCAAAATTATCACTTGCCCATACGCAGGATCATAGGATAGTAGTTGAGTTTGATGATGATGATATTCCTAGAGGTCCGAATGCCAATGATTTTAATAGTTTTGTTGCAACTCTGGCTAAGACCAAAGTAAGCATTCTATATGATGATTGGAGAGGTGTAGATAAAGTGATTATCTCTCAGTTGTGGGAGACGATTTTGGTAATATCTTTTTTCATTGTTTGACCATTCTTTTAATGTTTATAGTATATATAATATGATTAACCTCTTCTTTATCAGAAGACATTTGATATTCCTGACACTGGAGGAGTCAGGAAGAAATACTTATCGTTGGATGCCAGGAGATGGAGGGATTTCAAATCAACCCTCTCATCTGATTTCATTTATGGTCATAGGATTCATGACAATCCATGTCGTATATATCCTTTTATAGATGAAGACACATGGAGACAATTTTTTGAAAGTAGAAAAAAAGAGTCATTTCTGGTAAGGGCAATGTAAACTTTTATAAACATTCTTATATAAATTATTTTATTAATGTTTTGTTAATGATTTCTTATTATAAAATTACAGCAAACAATGAAAGCTCATCAGGAGATCCAATCTAAAAATGTATACCCTCATAGTTTATCTCGGGGAGGGTATACATTATTGGAAGAAAAAATGACGGCGAAATAATTTCAACAACTAAGAGCATAGTCTTCAAGCTCTGGAGAGGTGGCCCCTCCATCCCCTCCATCTAGACATGAAAAATGGAAGAGATCTCGGAAGGGAAAAAAGGGCAATATCTTTCGGAAGAATCGAGAATCGTAGCTGAGAGGATTGTAAGATATCTATTTAATTTATTTAAGTTAACTTTTTTATTCATATAAGTTTCAATCATTACAGAAATGTTAAATTAATTAATACATGACTCTCTTGAGGAGCAGAGTTCAGAGGGGACATTTAGAGCTACTGGGAGGGAATATATTTTATTTGTAGCATTGGGAAGGCCCGAACATCCTGGTCGTGTAAGAGGATATCTGGCAGGTGTATCGGTAAGAAAAGTGTTTCCACATTCTTCAACTTCTAACATTGAGGGGGTTTACAAAAAAAATAGATTCTTTGGAGGCTGAAGTTCAAAATATTAATGCGACTATGGAAGACAAGATTAGAGAGTCGGTGCATTCTATGTTTGGAGAAATGCAAAGACAATTTCAGACTGCAGCTCCCACTCTTCCACCTCCCCCTGAAGACCCCATTATTTATCCTCCACCTCCACCAGTAGCTCCCACTCCCCCACCTTAGCCTGCAGACCCCATTTTTTATCCTACGCCTCCACCACAGCTTCCTACATATTGCGAGTTGTATGTTGATGATTCTCAACATCATATAATAGCATACGAGTTGGTATATTGTATAGGAGATACAGTTCATCATCAACAATTAGAGGTAGCGAATCAGAGGGTCACTGTACAGGATATTATAGATAGATCAGCTAGGGTACCAATACCTACAGATGAGGTGGCGACAGTTGGACAGAGTGTCGGCCATTTTTTAGTTTGGCCATCCAGACTTCTTCGACTCATTACCATAGAGGTATGAATGTTATATCTTTTATTTTATTTTTTTATTAAAGTTATTTTATCATTTGAAAACTACTATATTTCTCAATTTTTTTTCACAGGAATATTTCAAAGGTAATGAAATACTGTATAGAAAACAACAAAGACAACAAGCTATGACATCAGATACAGATTCCAGTGGTCTTGACAGATTGTCAAGATATTCACATTTGTTGTTGGGTTTTTATGAGTTTCCAATGGAATATCATGTTTGTAGACGTGAAATAAGTGTGGGGATTACAAAATATGATATCATAGAGCTTGTTACTGGAGATAAGTTGGGCATCAACGAGGTGGAAATTTTTTACATGTAAGTCTTAACACCTTTTCTCTGCATTATATTTATTAAAAATGTATACTTATATATGTTTTGTATTAGGTATCTTTATAAAATTTGTGAGAGGAATGAACTGACATAAGTATATGGATTCATGGACCTGCAATTGATTTCCCCTGAAGCATGTGCATTGACTGAGGAACAGAGAATGGTTTATATTGCTCAAAGATTTGAAAAGAATATAATCAGACAATGTTGGATGATGCCTTTTTGTGAGAGGTATGAAACACATTTCTCTCAAAGAGTTAATTATCTTTTAACATAAAAAACCACTAACATTAAATTTCCTTTTATCAGTGATCATTGGATGTTAGGGATTTTTTTCCCAAGGGAGAAAGCTCTTTATTGGATATGCTCTGTTCATGGTGATGTGTAGGAATGTTTTAAGA
Source organism: Viscum album (assembly GCA_963277665.1). Lineage (NCBI taxonomy): Eukaryota > Viridiplantae > Streptophyta > Magnoliopsida > Santalales > Viscaceae > Viscum > Viscum album. The sequence continues at coordinate 1,840,944,691 of OY728161.1, forward strand.
ATATATTGGAAAAGTAAGTTTCAATTTCTCAATAGTTTTATATATTATAATGAATTTTAAATTTACCCCATTCGTATTATTTTCTAACAGTGCATGGGTCTACTTTCGAAAAAACACAAAGAAAAGAAATGCAAAGATCAAATATGTAAATGCGAAGGTAAATTTCCATTTATAATTTGTACTTTTTGATTTATTACATAAAAATAATATATTGAATTTACACTCACTCAAAACAGAATTTTCATGAACAATAAGGCCTCATCGAATGCGGATATTGTATGTTAATATTTATGTATGAAATAATAACAACTGGGGAAGTTGTGAATTTTGACATGGTACGATTTCCTCTTAAACATTGCCATAATATTTCAATTTGATTTATTCATTATACACGTTAACTATCTTCTTTTTCATTTGTAGCTTTTTGATGACCCTCAACCCTATACTGCTGAAGACATCAAACACGTACAAGTGGAGTGGTCAAATTATTTTACAGGTTTGATTGAATTTTTGTTGTTTATAATGTAAAATGTAATTTTGAATATTGTCATTTTAATTGTGTATTTGGTAGTTGTTTAGGTTTGATTTAGTTTTTTTTGAAGTTGACAGTGTATGTTTTGAATGTTATATAACTGAATGTTTAATTTTTCAATACTTCTTGTTTTGGTCTACTTTTGATGGTTCTTCTGGTATAGATTTGGGTCTGTGGGGGAGGGGTTCCAAGGGTGTGGGGGTGTGTTCAGTTGGGTTGGGGGTGGCCAGTGGTCTGGGAGGGCTGTCCGGTGGGGTGGGGGACAGTCCTGGGGGGTGGCAGGGATGTCCAGGGGTATGGGAAGCTGGTCCAGGGGTGTGGGAGTGCTTTCCAGGGGTGGGGGGGGGGGGGTTGTCCAGGGGTGTTTGGGGCTGTCCAAGGGTGTGGTGGGGGCTGTCAAGTGGGGTGAGGGGGTGAGGAGGTGCTGTTCAGATGGGTGGGGGGTTGTCGAGGGGTGTTTGGGGGTGTCTGGGGGTCGGGTGGCAGTCCAGGAGTGTGGTGGGGGCTCCAATGGGGTGGGGGAGGGTTGTCCAAGGGGTATACATGAGGGTGGGAGCTCAAATGGGGTGGGGGAGGGCTGTCCAGGGGGTATACATGAGGGTGAGGGCTCCAACGAGGTGGGGGAGAGCTGTCCATGGGGTATAAATGAGGGTGGATGCTGTCTAGTGGGTATGTTTTATATGTTATCTATGTACATGCTTAATTTTGATGTACTTCTGTTTTTGTGGTACGGTTTCTTGATTTGTTTTCTGGTTGATTCTGGTGGAGAGAAGATGACTGCATTTTGTTAAAAAAAATTGGGTTTATCACATCGGTTATTTAATAACCGACGTGATAAAATGCCTGGAAAATAGTTTATTAGGTCGGTTATTTAATAACAAACGTGATAAAAGGTCTGCAGAATGGTTTATCACGTCGGTTATTTTAGAACCGACGTGATAAAGGGCCTGGAGAATGGTTTATCACGTCGGTTATTCAATAACCGACCTGATAAACCGCCTCCCTCCGGTTTATCAAGGCGTTTATATAATAACCGATGTGATAAACCCCCCTCCCCCGGTTTTCCATGCCGGTTTTATATGAACCGACGTGATAAACCACGCTCAGCCCGGTTTATCATGTCGGTTCGTATAGAACGGATGTGATAAACTGCCCTCGCCCCTGTTTATCACGTCAGATGTTTAAGAACCGACATGATAAACCATTGTCCAGGCCGTTTATCACGTCGGTTATTCAATAACCGATGTGATAAACCATTCTCTAGGCCCTTTATCATGTCGGTTCTAAAATAACCGACGTGATAAACCATTCTTCAGGCCCTTTATCACGTCGGTTCTAAAATAACCGACGTGATAAACATCGCTATTTTATGTTTTTGACGTCGGTTTTTAAATAACCGACGTCAAAAACCTTATTTATAACGTCGCACGTATTAACGCCGGCTAGAAACCGACGTAAAAAATTAAAAATAATCGACGTAAAAAATGTTTTCTGCACTAGTGCATATGAAAGAGAGAGAAAAAGATAGAAACCAACCAACTGCAACTCAAACTGAAATATAAATGAATACCCAAGTTCACTTATGTAATGTATTTCAAAACTAAAACAACTAGCCGATGAAACTACAAGTACCAAAAATAAATTAAAAACAACAGCAACCACAATCACAAAATGCTCATGAAACCCCAATCTAGTTGAATTAATCTTGATCTCCAACATGCTCTATGTGACCTGAAAAACCGATAACATATACATACAGTGAGTATAACATTATACTCATTAGGATCCTCCCAAAATACTCTCGTGAAAAAGTAAAAAAATCATGCTAAAGCACAGTGAACAACAAGTGAAAGTAACTCATCACCTAACAGGTACAAAATGTTTCCAGCCTCACCAAGGATACTCTCACCAAATAACACATACAGGAGTATATAATACAATAAATAATATCAAAGGAACCCCACTAATACTTCCCCACTAGTGTGCCACATTTCCACAATGTCACATGTCATAAGAATCTCTCTTCAATAAGGCGTTCCCATAGACAACTAGACAAAGCACCACAACATGCAACTTGTGCAACAAAACCACCACGTCCAAACAGAGAAAGTAACCAGTTAGTTTCTAGGAGGCATCATAGCTCATATAACGTGTACCATACGTCGGGTAGTATACCTCAATCCATTATAGACCATACACTATGTAAGGATCCTCAAGCCATCACAACCAATACACATTACACATATAATAGTCCACAAGATACTATATACAAAATATATGTCTGTGAATAACAACAAGCAATTACAATCCTCTACCCATACATATAGGAAAAAATAACCCATGTGCCACATAGCACAAGTAACTACCAATAGAAGAGATCAGGGCTAAAGGGAGTATTCAACAATCCATCCTCCCACCGAAATGATGGAGAAAAAACCCACAGGGTTTAGAATCCCCAGGGTGTCAGTTTCCCTAACTGATGGGGTGGAGTAGTATATAGGAACACAAAAAAGTAAATAATATACTATTTTTTACAACCACGCTATGGTAATAACCTAGTATTTTACGGAACTCCTGCTACCATCTCTTGGAATCCCGGATTCCACTTCAATGACATGGTATCCTATAAGCACACAACCATTTAAATAGAAATAAATCATTACTTCATTTCATTTTTGTCAGATCCACTTTATGTTAATTAATTCTTTAAAAATTAACTATCCATTTATAATTTCCATATTATATTTCTTTAGAATCGCACCCAAAGTCCACTATAATTTTAAAATTGTAACCTCAACATTTCATTCCAGCAAGCTCCAACCTCATGGGTTAAAATAATTTATTAAATTAATTATTTACATCATTAGTTTCCCATATTCCCAAAAATTCTTAAAAAACATTCTATGCTTCTAAAAAAAGGGGGATGAACACGTTGAGTAGATAACCACCCTTCGAGTATTTACTTCCTATATTCAAAGCGTAGACCCATCCTCCCTTGAGAAGCTAGACACAAAAAGCATGTGGCATACCCCACATGTATTCACCCCTTTCGGAAGAAGGGTAATCAAGACCTTCTCCCTCGAGCAGTGGGGAAAGTACATTAGTCAACCAATAAACGAAACAACAGGCATCCAAATATTTAGATCCAACCTATTTCATCATCCCCCGTGTCCTCTCTGACACCCACATGCATAAACTGATCCATCTCACCACTCTAGGTGTCAACTGCGGCCAAAAATAGTAGGCCTCCCTTACCCCACATATCACAATAGCCATCCAAGATCATATCTCCTCCCAAGCAGTAGGAAAATCAAACATCTTATCAATTGGGATCTTGGCCCTTAAACATGCAAGAGGGTAACTCATAACCCTCTAATGAATTATCTTTTATCAAACATCCAGTTCTTTAATCCATCTTGGATGAACCTAATTATTATTCTTAGGTTCCAAATTTGAGAAAACTAATCAGTAAGCTATCCCAAATAGTTAATCATTACTACTACAACAAATTGATTAACTTCGAATTACAATAAGAGGAACCAGATTCATTTACATGACGCTTTATCTTTATCCAAACAATTATCAATTATTTTGCCTTTACGTTCTTTACCAACTTCCACCATGAACGAAAAACCTAAGAAAGATAGCATAGAAATCACACTTTCAAGAAAAACAAGAAATAATAACATACGATCGACCTCAATTTATTTATCATGTTCAAATATTTATTATTCCAATTTCATTGTGATCCAATGGGAAAAAACATGATAACTCTATAGTTTCATGTAACAGAAATGAGAATCAATAAATCTCATACCTCAAACAGTTCATGACATTCATTATAGGAGAACGACCCACACAATTGGTTACAATCTTCTCTTCTGTGACAACTGTATCCACCCGAGGATGCAGTGACACCACCACATTGTCCAATACCCAAGAAAAGCCCATTAGGCACATTGGGGTAAAATTCCATAAAAATGGAAATAAGAAAGAAAGAGATGAACCCAAAATAATAAATTTAGATCATACCTTATATCAAAGACTGATCAATGTTGCTTGGTTGCATCAAAACAGAGCGGAGAAAATCCTGGGAGGAATGTTTGATTGCATAACGCCGATAAGAAGGAATTGGATGTTTTAGCATCTCACACCCATGAACAAGAAGGAATAACTATGGAGGAAGATATCTCATCCATTTAAAAGATTTAATGAAGCAAAGGTTTATGATACGATGGGTTTTCCATTAAAAGAGGATCGGATTAGACCAAGCGGTTTGACCAAGTAAAAAACATCCCTAGCCTTAAGAGAAATTAATATAGGAGTTATGGCCTTTGAATCTGCCTTAGAGTCCTTAAAAAAAGGATTTAAATGAATTATATGTCAATGGAAACATTAAATGGGTGAAACTATAGGATTCTAGAAACAATATTCACAAACAGCAGATTAAGCAATGGAAAAACACTGTTCATGAAGCTCACTGCAAGAACCTCACCATTCTGGAAACATTGTTCATGAACTCAAAATTTGGTGAAGGAAAGAGGTCATCATTGGAACCTCACTATTGGGACCTCACTATGGCATTGTTCACATGAGGGTACCGATAACACTGTTAACAGAAGGTCAATGATTTCACTTTTTCACATAAGGACATCATTTCACTGTTTAAAGAAGGTTACCGATGACACTGTTCACAGAATGTCACCGATGAAACTATTCACATATGATAATTGATGTCACTATTCACATAAGGCCACTATTACAATGTTCACATATGGTTACCGATGACACAGTTCACATATGTTCACAGATGTCACTGTTCACATAATGTCACTGATGTCACTATTCACATATGGTCACAATTGAACTGTTCACAGAAGGTAACTGATGACACTATTCACATAAGGTTACCGATGATACTATTCATAGAAGGTCACCAATGACACTGTTCACAGAAGGTTACCAATCCACCATTCACAATGGTCTACCGTTGCAGCTGTTCACAAATAAAACTCTTCACAGAAATGGAAATTTGGAAAAGTGTTGGGGAATAGTCACCTTTACCTCCTGAAACAGCTCATACACCTAATTTTCACAATGGAATGAACCAGAGATGCCCATGAAATTACATTAGATACCTCTCAAAACCTTCTCGTCCTCGATAATTCAATACCCAACTAAAGGGAAAATGAAATGGGGTTTGAAAAACCACCCATCAAGATACCTTTCCTAAGAGAGAAAGCCACAAGATGCAATAAATGAAATCCATATTATAAACATGAATGGTCTATAACCACAAATGATAAATTGATATTTGAAATGAGTTAAACATCAAACAACTCTGGGTACTGAGCAGGTATTTGTGACTCACGATCCAATGTACTCTCCTCCATGCCACCGTGTCGCCATAAGACACGAACCAATGGGACAGATCTCCCACGCATCACTTTATCATTGCAGTCTTGGATTTCTATAGGTCTCTTCTCAAAGGCTGAATCATCATTAACATCGATCTTTCCCCAATCGATGATGTGAGAGTCATCATGAAGAAAAAAACATAGCTTTGATACATGGAAAACATCATGTATCCGAAACATCTGTGAGTGGAGTGCCACTCGATATGACACTATGCCAACATGATCTAACACCTCATAAGTCCCATCAAACTGGGGAGGAAGCTTACTCCTATGACCAAACCTTCACATCCCATGATGAGGAGTCACCTTTAAAAACATGTGATCTTCAACATTAAATTCTAAGGGTCTCCTCCATTGATCGACATATGATTTCTGATGATATTGAGATGTCCTCATCCTCTCACGAATCACCTGAACTATCTTTGTTTCATTCTACACTAGTTTTAGTCTGATAATTGTTGACTCTCTGACCCTAGTATAGCACAACGAAAAATGACAATGTCAGCCATAAAAGGCATCAAATTGTGCCATACTGATGGTGGAGTAAAAAATATTTTTGTAAGAAAACTTCACCAAGGGTATGTGCCTCATAAACAAACCTCCAAAATCTAGGACTTAAGAGTGTTAAATTTTTTCAAGGGTCTGGATGGTTCGCTCTGTCTGACCATCTATTTGAGGATGAATAGCAGTACTAGGGAATAACTGAGAACCAAAAGAATTCTACGGACCTCTCCACTCCCAATAGGTAAAACAAGGTTCTCGATCAGAAATTATCATCCTTGGGACTCCATGAAGTCTTAACACCTCTTCCAGATACAACCTCAACCCAACATCCACTGAGCTTGACTCCTTGATTGTTATAATGTGAGATTATTTCGTTAAAAGTTCAACTACCAACCAAATAGAATAATGTCCTCCCTGAGCTCAAGGTAAACATATAACCAAGTCCATTGATATGTCCTCACACTTCCACCGAGGGGAATCTATTGGTATGAGAAGATAATTAGGAACACAGTTTTCATCCTTCACCTTCTTGAAAACCAAACATCGAGACACAAACTCTGCAACCACATGCTTCATCCCAGGAGACCAAAACTGGATCATCAAGGATAGGTAGATCTTTGTCACACCAGGAAGCACCTCTAATGGGGAAATATGGAACTCTCTGAGAACCATCTCACATATTGTCAAAGGAACAAATATCCTTCCATGATACACCACTCGGTTTTGTTTATCCTCAGACCAACCATCAGGGGCCTCACAAAAAAAAACTCGGTCTCTCCAGAGCTCACCCTCTAGATCCCCCAACTAGGACTCTTCCTCCCTCTGCACCAGTGATTACTTCACCTTTATATGAAAAAGAAAACCTCTTCCCCCATATTCTCCCATATCAATATGTAATGATGAATGTTATTTTATTACTCTCAAGGAGTCATAAGATTCACACACTATATAACTACGTGACATCCGACTCAGCGAATCAGCTACAACAATACCCTTTCGAGGTGTATAAGATATTTCGAAATCTTATTCCTATAAGAACCCCACACACTAACAATGTCATAAATTCAATTAATGTTGGGAGAAAACATACCTCAATCTCTTATGATCGTTGAAAACCACAAAGTGCTCACCAATGAAGTAATTTCCCCAAAACATCAAAGAAAACACTATGGATGTCAACTGAATATCATGGGTGGAATAGTTACCTTCATGGTGAAATAACCGATGAGGCCCATAAGAAGAAACTGATCTATTCCGCATCAAAACCAAACCTAACCTCAGATGTGAAGCATCTCTAAAAACATCAAACTAAAATCTCTCTACTGGAAGAAAAAGAAGTGGAGAACTTACTAACTTCTCCTTTAGATACTCGAATGCTGCCTGACACAGATCAGTCCATATGAATGCCTGATCCTTCCTGGGAAATGTTTTTAGAGGTGTCTCTACTCGAGAGAAATAAGCTACGAACCTCTTATAGTTTCCTGCCAGACCAAGGAAACTTTGCACCTCAGACACAATCTTGGGGGACTCTCAAGACACAATTGCTTCTATCATAGATGGGTCTACTGCTACTCCCAATAGAGAGACCACATGCCTAAGAAAATGACTTCTCAATCCCAAAACTCAAACATTGAAAACATCCCAATCAGTTGATGCTAATGAAGAAGTCCGAAAATGACGTGTATATGCTCTGAATGATCTTCTTTAGATGTGGATTACACAAGGATTCCGTCGATGAAAACTATAACGAACTTTTCCATGAACTCACGGAAGACAGCATTCATAAATCCCATGAACACAGCTGGAGCATTTTTCATGCCGAATGACATTAAAATGAACTGATGATGCCCATGACGTCAATAGAAAGTAGTCTTCAGGATATCCTCATTCTTCACATGCATCTGATGATATTATGACCGCAAGTAGATTTTTGAGAACCAAATTTCCCCCTTTATTTGATTGAATAAATCATCAATCCATGTAAGAGGATAGTGATTATTTATTGTCACATTGTTCAAGCATTTATAATCGACACACAATTGTAAACTACCGTCGGCCTTCTTCACGATCCAAACTGGTGCACCCCACAGTGACACACTCGTCTGAACAAAATCACACTTTAACTCGCCATCATGCTGCATACAGAGCTCTAGTAACTCATAAGGGTCCATCTTATATGGAGACATAAAGATAAGAGAAGCTCCTGGTTGTCACTCGATCCCATACTCAATCTCTCGTCGAGGGGATAATACTACAACTTCTTCAAGAAATACATCAGGGTACTCTTCTATGACCCTAGGAAATGTCAACTACTGAATCTCTGAAGAACTCAATATTATCTCAGCCATCAGGAATGATAAGTACATAACATGTCTATGACCCATCTGTTGGTCTCACTGGCCACCAAACACAACCGGCTCTCCAGCCGCATCGAAGAAAATGACCTTATTCCTCATGCAATCCACGATAGCCTACACCGAATACAACCAATCCATGATGAGGATGACATCATTTGGTTGTTTTAGTAAATATACGAAATCTCCCCAAAAGTGGGGCTACCCCAACACTATCTCATAGTCTTTACATACATAAAACAAATCTGCTCAACCTCTAACTGGCGTAGTCAACGCCAAGGACACTGGAAGCCTCTCGACCTCAAGTCCCAAAGCAAGGACAAGGGTAGGTTATATGAAGGAGTGTGTCTATCCTGTATCAAACAAGGCATAAAAAGGTAGAAAACAGTCAAAGGGTACCTCGAACGACGACTGGCTCACCTGGCGCTGGAAATTCTAACGCCTGAAACTGACCTAGATCTCTTACAGGACCTCTCTGACCCTGATTATGACCACCATGATGGTCATGATCTTCTCCCTGGGGATGAGGAGCATCATCAGTCTATCCTCTTCATACCTCGTCTACCCTCTGCTAATCTAAATGAGGTGCAACCATCTGTAGCAGCCTCTACTAGAACTGCCTTTAGTGACGAACTTGGAGCGGAGCACCTGGTGCACGATGACTCCTCTTAATGGTCGGTTACTCTCATTGCGGATTTCTTCGACTACCACAAGAAAAAAAAATTCATGATCCCTTGGTATATCCTTTAGAGCTGCTCCCCCCAGAGAAATGAGATGCTGATGGCTGGGACCTACCTTTGGGAGAACGAAAACTCTTCTGCCCTGAAAATGGGGAACCCCAGACCACAGCTCAGCTTTGTGAGGAATCATGACAACTCCCCTATTGGGGTGATCCAGTTCTAGCCAAAGTACTCTCAACTACCTCTCCCCTTTCTAGAACCTTAAGATATTACTTCAGCATAAATGGGTTGATCTGGCGGTGGATCTCTATACACAAAGCCTCCTTGAAATTCCTCGCCCTGGCCTCCCCGTCTTGCAATAGTTCTGAAGAATATCATAAAAGGTTCCTGAAATGGATTCCAAACTATCATACAATAGAGCCCCACAATCGAAGGGTAAGAAGATCCTGGCGACTAGACACCTTTGCAGTCGAAAAAATAAACTCAACTATAAACTTGTCTCAGAACTCCTCCCATGATATTGTTGGCTCCTCATGATCTTTGAGGAAAAAAGAACCACCACTGCCTCACTGCTCCACGCAACATCTTCACAACAAAGGACACCCAATGCTCCTTCCAAGAACGGTTTGAACTGAATCCTATCTCTACCTCCACCAACCAGTCTTCCATGACTGCATTTGGAAAGGATCCTTCATACATCTGCAGACATTGGCGCTGAAAATCTCCGAGTTTCCTCCTCCATGTGTCGTCATCATCAACCCCTACCATGTGGAGATATTCTGGCAGAACCTGATAGACATATTCTAGTTGATCCTGATGGGGAATTCGACCTGGAGCCATACCTGTAAAATAACAAATATTTAGATCTCCTAAACCTAGAATATGGAAAACTAAGCATTTATTAATCAATTATTTTCAATTATTATTTTTTTGGTTAACCTACCCCAATGTATACCCATTCAAACACATGAACAAATAAGAATGATGCGTGATCCTATTCAAGGCCTCTACCCTGAAACATGTATCACCTTTTTTAGTCGATATTTTAAATTTAAAGGTCCATAAATTAGATCATTTGGGGCCCTAAACACCTATTCCTTAGTTGATATCCAGTGTTTACATCACTTTTTAAACATCACTGACACTTTTTCCCTACCAACCCTTGCATCCTCACATTTTCCAAACAATATACTCCATCATATCTCTCAACCATAGCTCTACTACCACTCTATCATGACCCCATCCCCAAAAGGTGTACCCATACGAGGCCAGCAATGTGAGACAAGAGATAACTACCCCCGAGTCCTGCCTCTAGTAGGCCCCTGGTTGGTGATATGCACTGAGGGTATAGTAAACACACAGATGAGAGGCATAACCCTCTAAGAGAACACATTCAAAAGGGATAGATAAGATAGAAACCAACCAAATACAACTCAGACTAAAATATAAATGAATACCCATGTGAACATATGTAATTTCATTCATAACTACTACAACTGGAAGGGGAAAACTACATGTACCCAAAAGAAATTTAAAACAGTAGCAACCACAAGGCCAAATAACTCTTGCTAGCCCAAGCTAGTAGAAACCAGCTAGATCCCCAACCAACTCCAAGTGGACTGAAAAATATTTTATATATACATAGGGTGAGTATAATAGTATAGTCAGTAGGATCCTTCCTGAAGCATCTCATGAAAAACTAAACAAAACATGATAAAGCATAGTGAACAACAAGTGAAACTAACTAGTCACTTAACATGTATATTAAGATTCCAGCCTCATCATGGATACTCTCACCAAGTAACACAAATAAGATTATATAATATAATAAATAATATCAAGGGTACCCAGCTACTACAGCCCAACTGGTTTTCCACTTTTTCCCAACATCACACGTCCTAAGAATCTCTCTCTAAAAGGCTTGCCTGCAGACACCTGGGAGAAGCACCACAACATGAACATGTTGAATAAAACCACCATTTCTACACAAGAATGTAACTAGGTAGTTTTCTGGAGCCACCATATCTCGTATAACCTGTATCATACGTCGGGTATTATTCCTTAAGCCATTACAACTAATACATTGGGTAAGGATCCTTAATCCATCAAAACCTATACATGTTACACCAATAATAGTCCATATTATACAATATCTAGAATATATGTGTGTGAATAACTAAAATACATTACATACCACTACAAAAATATATAAGAAATAATAACCACAGTGTCTACCAGCACAATTAACTACCAAGAGAAGAGAGCAGGGGCAAAGGTGGCAGTCAGTCACCCATCCTCCCACCAAGAATGTTTGGGAAAACACCCCCATGGCTCAGAATCCCTGTGGTGTCATTTTTCCAAACTGATGCAGTGTACTAGCATATAAAAATAAAAAAAAGTATTGAATAAACTACATCTCCCCACCACGCTATGGGCACAACCTAGTCTTAGAATGAACTTTATCTAACATCTCTCGGACTCCCGACTTCCACTTCTAAGACTATGTATCCTATAAGCACACAACCATTTAAAGAGCTTTATTTCATTACTACATTCCCTTTTTGTCAGGTTCACTTTACATTAATTAATTCATTACACATTAATTATCCTTTAAAAATTTCCCCATTATATTTCATTAGAATCACACCCAAAGTCCACTGTACAATTAATATTTTGACCTCAACATTTCGTTCCTTCAAGCTCCAACCCCATGGGTTAACATCATTTATTCAATTATTTATTTACTGCATTACATTCCCACTTTCCCTGGAATTATAGAAAGACATTATATTCTACTAAACATAAGGGGTCTCAACACAGTGATTAGATAACTACCCGTCGAGTCTCAACGGACAATAGTAAGTGTGCAGCCCCATCATCCCTTGAGAAGCTAGAAATATAATGAATGTGGAATACGCTGCGTTTCTTTACCCCTTTCAGAAGAAAGGTAATCAAGAATAGCTACCTCGATCAGTTGGGAATGTAAAGTAGACAACTAATCAAAGAAACAACAAGAATCCAAACATTTAGATCTGGCTCGTTCCATCATCACTTTGTGTCCTATCTGACAACCTCATGTATAAACCAATGCATCTCACCACTCTAGGTGTCAACTTCTGCAACAACCGAAAGGCCTACCTGCACCCACATATCACAATATCCATCCAGAATCACATCACAACACAACCAGTCGGAAAAAAACATCTTATCAACTGGGCTATTGGCCCTTAAACAAGAAAGAGGGTAATTTTGAACCCTACAATGAATTATCTTTTATCAATCAAACAGTTCTCTAATCCATCTTAGATTAATCGAATTATTATTCGTAGGTTCCAAATTTGGAAAAGCTAATCAGTAAGATATTGAAAATAATTAAACATGCTTACTGCACCAATTTGAATAACATCAAATTAAAAACAAGAAGAATGAGATTCGTTTACATGACACTTTATATTTATCCAAACAATTATTAATTAATTATGGATTTACGTTCCATGCCAATATCCATCGAGAATAAAAAAGTGAACATGAGGCTCAACCCCGTTGGTGAGGACTCTTAAGTGCATCCATGTGACCTGGGATCAAATCCTGGTAGAGCCACAATTTCCAGGCACTGTAGCTATACTGTAGCAGGTACTATAGACGTACTGTAGTAGGAAATGTGAAGTAGTGTAGCATGTACTAAAGTGGGTACTGTAGCTAGCACTATTTGGCACTATTTTAGTCGGGATATGGCCCCCATTTGGGCATTCAAGCCTTGGATTTTTTCCCCAAGTCCTTTGAGGCCTTCAAGCAACCCAGTCCTTCAGGACACCTTAAGGCCTTAAGGACACCTTAAGTGCAGATGAAAACTAGACAACCTATAAGAAACAAGCCCTATAGGATGATGAGGTAGGAGCTTTCACCACATCAGAAGCTACACGGATTGCAATAATTGGAGGGAATGACACCTACCATTGGGGAAATCCTATGCATGCACAGGATAGCCTAGCTGAACAACCATGTGAAGGTGGAGAGGTGATTTTATGATGAAGATGCTGGGGAGGAGCAGTACAAAGTAGTTAGTCTGGGTTGTATGTATTATTTGAAGCATATTATCAATGAATTCTTCCAAGGGATATGCTCCAAGTAAAGGTTTTTAACGATGTTGTTGGGTTCAACCTCACCCCTTGAAAGGTGATTATCATAATCTTTTAAAAATAAAGGCTTTCGGGCCATTGGATGGATCAATAATGAAATAGAAAAGCACACAAGCATAGATATAAAACTATCTAGAAAAAACACGAGGCAATTACATATGATCGATCAAAATTTATTTATCTGATAAAAATATTTATTATGCTAATTTTATTATGATTTAGTGGGATAAAACATGATAACTCTAGAGTTTCACGTAACAGAAAAGGGATGTAATGAATCCTCTACCTCAAACAGTTCTTGACGTTGATTATGAGATAATGAGTCACACAACGAGTTACGATCTCCTCCCCTAGGAAAACTATATCCACCTGAGGCTGCAGTGATACCACCACACCGGCCAAGTCCCATGAAAATCCCATTAGGAACATGTGGGTAAAATTCCTTAAAAAGGGACAGGAGAAAGAAGGAGATAAACTCTAAATAATGATGATATATCATACCTTATATCGAACACTGATCGATATTTCTAGGTTTCATCAAAACAAATCGGAACTGATCCTAGGTGGAATGTTTGATTGAACAACTCGCAGAGGAAGGAATGGTATGTTAAAGCATATAACACTCTAGAACAAGGAGGAAGAACAAGGGAGGAAGATATATCATCCCTTAAAATGATTTAACAAATAAGTCGATTAAGATATGCTGGGTTTTCCATTAAAAGAAGATTCCATTAAACCACATGGTTTGACAAAGTACAAAAATCTCGAGCCTTAAGATAAATTAATATAGAAGTTATGGCCTTTTAATCAGCCTATGAGTCCTCAAATGGAGACTTTAAATTCATTTTATGTCAAAGGAAACGACAATGGGGAAAAACTGAAGGAAGCTGGATACACTGTTCAAAAACTCAAAATTTTGCAAAGGAAAAATACATTTCATGAACCTCACCATTAAAAACTCACCATTCTAGAAACACTGTTCATAAACACAAAATTTGGAAATGGAAAAACGTCACCGTTGGAACCTCACCGTTTTGGAAAAACTATTCATGAACTTAAAATTTGGCAAAGGAAAAATGTCACAGTTAGAACCTCAGCGTTCTAGAAACACTATTCATGAACTCAAAATTTAGCAAAGAAAAGAGGTCACCATTGGAACCTAGACATTGGAACCTCACTGTTGGAACCTCATCGTTGCATTGTTGACATGAGGTTACCGACTACACTATTCATAGAAGGTCACCGAGGACATTTTTCAAATAAGGTCACTAATGTCACTGTTCACATAAGGTCATTGTTGCACTGTTCACAGAAGGTTACCGATGACATTGTTCAAAGAAGGTCACTAATGAAACTGTTCACATAAGGTCACTGAAGTCACGGTTCCCATAAGGTCACCATTTCAATGTTCACATAAGGTTACTAATGGCACTGTTCCAATAAGATCACCGATGTCATTTTTCACATAAGTTCACTGATGTCACTGTTCACATAAGGTCATCATTTCACTATTCACATAAGGTTACTGATGAAACTGTTCACAAAAGGTTACTAATGAAACTATTCACATAAGGTTACCAATGAAACTGTTTATAGAAGGTCACCAATGACACTATTCATAGAAAGTTACCGATGCACTGTTCAGAATAGTCCACTGTTTGAACTGTTCACCGATGGAAGTGTTCACAGAAATGGAAATTTAGAAAAGTGTTGGGGATAAGTAAACATGTCCTACTGAAACACCTCATACCCCTAATTTTCACAACTAAATGGACCAGAGAGGTCCGAGACCCTATAGTCTTCACGTACTAGAGCTCCCCCTCTAGGTGCCACTTGAAAAGTTTTCTCTCTCATGTACCGTATATTCCTCTTTTACGTACCGAGTGAACTTTTTTTGAGTACCTGATATACTCCTTTGAATACTACATTTCTTTATCTTCATACCACTTCTTCCTTTGCAGGTTACGAATCCCCGCAAACAACTTCAACCAAATTACTTTTGTGCAAACCACTTTCTGACTTTGTCAAATTTCTAGAACACAATCTTGTTCTCTAATGATATTCGATCTCAAATCTAATAGGTGGGTTTACCAATTCTTATATTGGAAAAGATACCCAAAAATCTATTAATCTATGATTTACCAAATAATCAATCCAACCTTCACCGTGTACTGATCCTTCTATCACCTCGAACTATAATCCACCCACAAACGGTTTTTCTTCACCCGCAATCTTAATGACCCAAGTGACCGAGAGACACATCCAATATCCATTTAATGGAAATATTTAGAACCTATCAAATAATTTATCGAAATAGAACCATTTTGGTATCCACATTCACTCTCAAAACGGTATATGGAATTCCATAGTCAAATATTACAATAGTGACACATCTTCTCCACTACAAAATACCCTCCCTTGCATTCCACTTCATCACACCTTTGATGAAAATTTTGATCGACCAATATCTACCGAAATAAATCTTCAATAACCATTCCCTCACCCAATAATCATTTATATGGTCTGAAAAAATTTCATGTATTCACTTTTGTGTAAACCAAAATGAGTAACCCCAATATGATGTATCAAACTACCTCACGTTTTCTAGTTTTGTTTCCCTTATCTACCCCCTAAACTATCCTAATTACATTATTATATAACACAAATTGTATCGTGAATGTAATTTTAAATCTTAATGAAAAGGTTTCTACATACACTTAAACACATTTCAATGCAATGGGAAAGGAATATACTATTTATTTGAATAGAAAACTACAATCGTACGAAAAAAAATTTGTTTGTTCTTCCTTTGACTCCTCTAATGGATGGCATAGTGAGGAAATATATATATAAATATACTATATATTATATTTATTTTTTAATTATTCTTAATTAAAATTTTTATTAAATAGTAAATTATATATTCCATTTTGTTTAAATATGACAACAACGTTTCTGGAATTGTGGACAACTGCCCTCTCAAAGCGATGTGATTCGTTGATTTCATAGACGGAATGTATAAAAGATGTTTTATTTAAAAAGATGGGAAATAAAAAAAATGAGATATTAATGAAATAATTAACTATATATAAATATAATATATATTGTTTTTTATTTTCCTTTTACACAAACTAAAAAGTGATAACATTGTTCGTGGATGTGTGGACTACCACATCCTCGATATAGTGCGATTCCATTTTACATGACAAGAATTTTATATTTAAGAACATATGATTAAATAATATGGTTTTTATAACATAATAAAAATTATATAATGATATAATATTACATATATACATTCTATAAGCATCATTTAAAAATGGTAATGTTACTCATGTGTATGTACAACCTACCATCTTCGTGTTCTTAACGCTGGTTCAGTATCCTAAAAATATTTAATGATTGGGTTTAAAATTATAATTTATTTATTATTATAAAAATTACATATGATTATTGTTCTAAGGATGTAATATAATGACTCTTTTTACTACACTAGACCAACGAGTTTTGTTTTTGACAAAAATACTGTATTTTGTCAGAACACCCGATGTAAATTTAATTGTTTAAGTACTCTTATAGAACATAGTGTATTGTAAAATAAAATTATTATAAAATATGAAAAATGATTTTAAGGAATTAGTTAATTAACGTATAATTATTAAACATCATTATAAAAAATTCACCTTAATATAAACCTATGATAGGAGATTTCATCTCAATTTATATTCTATTGAAACTTATTTGTTGTTATGAACCTAATTTGCCTTATAATGTTTAAATTTTACAATTTTAAAAATATTATAATGAAACTATTTATTATCATGATATTCTATGATTAATTTAATTTTATTATCCAATGGATATTATAAATAATATAATTCAATGTGTTATGGGAGACTTTAAAATATTTTATGATTATTCTCCTCAAGAACGTTTTTAATGATTATCTTAGAAAACTGGATTCCTTTTGTTATTGTTAACATTATCTTGAAACCATTACATTATTTCTGTAGACCATAAATCATATATATGGTGTAAATAATTACAATTTATAATATAATATCACAATTCATTAATTCATCTGGGGTTTTTTAGTTTTGATTTGAATTATTTCATCTACAGAGATTTGTGTTAAATGATAACAACTAGACAAGAATTTCATATCTCAATTACATTTCATTGGGTTATATGAAAACATATTTCATTAGTATTCTATGATCATGTGTACCATGACATTGATTATATACTGCATCATTTCCTCTGGTACATGTTGATTTATAGTTGATACACATAATATATTCATTAATTGATTCACAATCCAACATTATAATATTTATGATGGTTTACTTTACAAACTCATTTTTTCTTGGATTAATTTTTCATAAATTTACAATAGAAGAAATTATTTGATCACTATCTCATAAATAGTTTAATTTTATTATCCTATAAATATTAATGAATTTTATTCTTCTATAGATATTCATGAATTTTATTAAGTAATAGTATCATTTTTCAAATCCTTAGTAGTAAAAATGTTTTTGATTATATTTATAATAAAAAACGATATTATTTATCTCTTTTGTAAGAGAACACACATTCTTCTAAAAAACCTATTTTATGAAATGGTTTTAATATATGTTTTTAACATGATTTATTAAGTAATGTTTTACCTTTTTTCTTTTAAGAATAATTTAAAAGGATGCTTATTTTCACTTTTAATAGAAGGTATTTTTCAACCTTTCTTACCAAGAAAATTAATGTTCTTGTTACCTGGTATGACAAATACCAATTTACTTACCATAATTTTATAGAATTTTCCTTTCCATTGTAGAAATGATAATTTGTAATGAATATGTTTTCAAACGTGGATTTCAATGCAATGGTATTTCAAAATGAATTTAAAAAATACTAATTATTTACAGATATTTCTTTAAAAGATTTATTTATTTATACTCATTGACAACAAAAATACATTATTTTACTTATATTGGGATGTATTTTATTAATATCATAATTTTTATTCCTCTTGATTGTTTATGAATAATTTAGATATGGAGTGTATTCACATTCACGTACATGATTTATTTTTTCGTCACCTTTAAATATTCCATCTCCAATTATCATTGAACATTGAATTTCCACTTATTTATCCATTTAATTTTTCATAGATTTCACTATTTACTAAACAATAAACCATTTTTCATATGGTTTCTACAATGATCGTTATTTTAACATTCGGGGAAATATTTAAAATTTTATATTTTTTAATCAATACAGATATTTGATAAAGAATATTAATTATTTTTGTCCTTAGATATGAGGAATGTTATCGACTAGTAATAATGGGTGGTTCTTAAACATTATATTTCTCCATGATTCATCGATTGGTTATAATGATACAATGTAGTTCAAAAAATTATATAGTTTTTTATATGTGGTCTTAAACTACCTTTTGAAAGTTAATGATGGTATAGATTTACATGTTCCATATACATGACATCCAATAATTAAAAATTTACCTCATTTAGTTTTGGTTAATATTAATGAATGAGAATTTGCATCGAAATTTCAATGAATACATTTTTGTTTTTGTTCATTACTTAAATTTAATGTGTTTTATATTGTTACCATTCCATATTGAGTAAGCTATACCAAGGTATTTTAATAGAATGTATTTCTAATTAATATATTTTTCATATTGTTAATTCACATCATTATGAGTTTATTTATTATAGGTGATGTTAGTTCAATTATTTACCATGTCATAATTATTATTCAATGTGATTAATTTTAACATCCACTATAAATTACCCTTATTGGTAATTTGAGCTAACCCTTATTTAATTTTTTTCCGTAGTAATCCATGAATATTACTATAAAATATATGTAGGGATATATTATATGGAATAAAAGTATAATAAATGTTATTTAAAAAAATATTTTGTAGGTAGTGTATTAATATGTAATATAAGACTCATTTTTGTATCTATTTTACCAAGAATACTAAACCGATCGGTGCATCTGGCTTTTATTCATTGTAATCCTGACAAAGTAATTGGTATTAGGCACTAGATTTGTGCTTTCTATGGTTAGGTCTGTATAGTTGGTATCAAAGAATGTTTATTACGACCATGGGAACTAGATTTATAATATATTAGGTAAGAGAAAAAAAGACTAAGGTATAATATTAGGATAATTATATAAGAAAATATTAATGTATTAGTTAGATAGATAGTATGTTGGTTTTATATAAATATTTCCATTTTTTGTTATAATAAGTGGACATGGTTCTAGAACAGGTGTAGGTATGAGTGAAAACTCTAACAAGGTGTGTTAGTCCATACTCGACATAACTTAGTACATGAAAATGGATCGTACTGTGCACCTAGTTTGACACTACTGGGGGATATACCTAGAAAAATTCACATTTTAATTAAAAACACAATAAATGATTTCTACAATGTATAACATAAGAAAAACCTATTTTTTTTATATTGAAGATATGATTTCATGTTTTACGAATACTAGAAATAATTTTGTGGATAATCAGTAGACTATGTGTGGACCAAGGTTGATATAAAAAAAGAAGATGTATTAGTTTATAACGGTAGTAATGAAATCCATATTAAAAAGGATATTTCATAAAAATCCAAATTTCAATGAAATATATAGTCTTTATATCATAAATTATATTAACATTTCTCTAGAAAAGAAAAACAAAATATGAAAGGTGGCAACCAATCAAGTCTATAAAGGCTGTATGACTTGAACATATGATCAAATGATTATAAGGGTTTCATACCAACCAGTGACCTACAAAAATGTCTTCATTAATATGTCATTGTTTTTAGTTGAAATTTTTTATTAATAAATATTAATAATGAATAATTGGTGTAACTATTTAGGTTTAGAATTTAATGTAATGACAATAATTGTTTTTGAATATTTTTAGTGAAAAATAGTCATATTTCACACTCTTTTATGAGCCGTAAGAACCTTTATAAATATATATAAGGGCATCATTATTCAAAAAAATATATCATTTCTAGATAAATTGTTTAATTTTTTAAAGCACAACTAAAGGATGAAACAATGTTTACAGAAAAATATAATTTATCTATATATGGGCATTAAAATAATTACTAAACACTAGGAAAATGACATAGAAATAAAATTTTGTCATAATACATTAATATGTATTGAAATTATGGTTATAAAAATAATCTATGCATTATGGATTTTAGGCCCTCAACATTCTATTGATAAATAATTTTTTTATTAATGACCTCAATCACACCTTATAAATATTTATGATTTTACACTACATAAATATATCCAATTTCCACGAATGTTCTTCTGCATAGTGACCTGGATATATGTTATTCCATGTGACATGTGTACTTCAAATTATACAATTTCTAAAGGATTTTTTGTAGACCCTTCTCATGATGTGGGATCTCAAACATAATAATTATCAATAATTATATTACCATGATCGAGTATAAATTTCATGGATGAAATATATTAATGTAAAGGAGAGTGTAACACCCCAAAAATCTAATGATGGATCATTGTATTGGATTTCTTGTATGAAATGCAACATCAAACATGTAAATGAATATAAGATCCCTATATATTATAATATATTTATAAAATTAAATATATTTAAAATAATTTATACCTTGAAATTCATGTTATACTAAGAGAGTGTGCCCCATATGAAATAATGATATTCCTCCACGGCTTGTGTTACATTCAATAACATGTTTTATTAAATAATAATATATTATTAGAAAAATGTTATTCTATATAATAATATAAAAAGTATCCATAATGAATAGAAATAACTACATTAGGAAAATATATTTCTTACAAAAAAATAATTTATGAATTAATTAGTTATAAATTAATTAGAAATTAATATACAAGCCAATTGAAATAAAGGAAATATTTAATAGAAAACTACTTTTATCCTCACAAATAAATTTTATCCTATTTAAATATATAAATTTTCATTAATGAGTGATATTAATGATATATAAATATAGTATATATTTAATCAAATATGTCTTAAATTAATCCAAATGATCTGATAGACAATACATAAGAACAACCCAAATTTTACGAATAAAATACTATATTTTTATTTAAGTACTTTTTCTTACATTTATTGGTGAACCAATTTTAAATTTTATTTTTTAAAAATATATAGATCATATATATAATAGTAAAACCCAAATTTGGGATGGGAAAATAAAAATTATTTCGGGGTGAATTTTTGCTATTTTTTTATGATGATTCATTTTTTAATTAATAGTGAAAAAATACTAAATTTTAGTTCAAAAAACATTTTCATTAGATTTATTTATAAGTTTAACTAATATTTTTATTTTAATTTAAATTATAATTAGATAAAAATTTTATTATTTAACCACATTTAGGTAATTTCTAACAATTTCACATTGAAATTGACTATAAAAAATTCTAATATTTTTAAACTTTTTACATTAAAACTCCACATGGTAACCCCATCTAGGGGACTAAATCTAAATTATTTTTCTCAAATAAAGTGACACAAATTTAAAAAATTGTTTAAATTTATGGAATCAATATAATATTTAATTTTTAATAAGTTCAACTTTGTTTTTTTACTCAAAAAATTATTGAATGTAATTAAAATTAATTACATCAAATATTGAAAAAATTAAACATAAAAAGGGAGTAAACATTAATCTTCATGGATCAATGGACATAGAATCTTTTCAAAGATCCATTTATTTTCAATAATTCAACCCTATACCTACTGTTGCAGAAATATGGCCATTATGTGAGCCACATCCAATGTAAGAAACATGTGTGGATTTCTGATGTTAATATATTACAAGGGTCCCACTCCTTATACACTGTAAAAAGTCCTCATCACCTCCCACATCATCAAACATCAAAAGACACATTGGATAAAAATATTTTTTCCCAAATCACTTCATAACGTACCCCCTAACCCTAGAAGCCTCACTTTGGTCAGAATTAAATTCATGAATTCCCCTAGGGGAAACCAAAAGGAGTTATCCAAATAGTAGTTAACAAGCATCCTCACGTTTTTTGTATTTTTTTTAATTTTACACCATTGATCCTGTACGTATTCCATGATTTTATATAAAAATAAGTATACTCAATATAATATAAATTTTTATGACCTGTTTTCTTCCAAAACATACACACACTATTATTTAATTGGTAATGATCATTTTTTTATGTGGTAATAGAACTACCCCTAATGAAGTGATGGTTATTCATTCTTTCATTAGCACCTCTCATGATGGTAATTGTGGTGGAAAATATGTTTATATAAGCTGTATATAATATTAGTTATGAATATATGCTTATTTAATTACCTTATATCAACTCATCTTATACTTCAAATTTAGTATAAATATGATAACATCATTTTTGGAAGGGTGGAATACCACCACCTCAATGAAAAGTTATTCATTCACACTATACATTGAAAATATAAAATATTATTTCATTAATAACATGTGACATAAGAAAAAAAATATTATATTTATGAAATTGTATCATTTACATAAATATAATATATATCATTTACTTTATTACCCCTTCACAAACACATAAAAAGTAATAATTTCATTCATGGATGTGTGGACTACTACCTCCTCAACACGATATGATCCCTTTTACATCAATATATATATATATATATATATGATTAAATAATATGATATTTATGATATAAATATAATTCTGACAAGATATAATAACACATAACTTTTATCCATGATGATCATTGAAAAATGGGAACCTCACTCATAATTATGTACGACCTACCACCACCATGACTGTAACATCGATTCATTTTTCAAAACAAGATTTAATAATTTGTTTTAAATTTTTAATTGATGTATATGTATAATAATAATGTAATGATTATTATTAAGGATATTTTATATAATTCCATATAGACAATAAATTGACCTACCGATTTTGTTTTTTATACACATACTAAATTCTGTTAAAACGCCCAATGTATGGTTTATTGATTCAATACATTAGTAAAGCATATTATAAAATGAAATTTATTAATGATAAACATAAAAATGGTTCTTGAATCATGAACGAAATTAATATAATTTTTTATACATAATGATAAAATATGTTCTCTTCAATGTAAATGCAACGTAAGTGATTTTTTCTCAAATTAAATTCCTATAAGACAATTATTTTGTCAGACACCTAGTTTCAATAAAGGGTTTAAATATTTTTTTCATGATTTTGTAATGAACATTTTACCATTTATAAATATATTAATTTTTAAAATTGAATATTATCGACTCTTTCAGAAAAAATCAATTATATAAAAATTTTACAATGAAAAAGAAATTTTTTAACATGTAAGACACGTAATAATTTACCCATAATTATTAATTTGATGTTTACTTTTATTTTTAAAATTTTAATTTTAAAATAAATGTTTTCCCGAAGAGATTTTCAATGAAAATGTTTTCCAAAATATGGGTTTTTATCTAGAATCTTTATAAAATATATTTTTATTTATATTAATCAATGACCAAAACCCATTATTTTACTTAAATTCAGATAAATTTTATTGATACGAACATTATTCTTCCTAAGGATTTTAAATAGATTATTTTGATAATGATAGTATGTACATTCATGTTCATTGTTAATCTATTGGTCCCTTATAAATATCCAATCACTTATGACTCTTGACTGTAAAATTTCCTCTAAATTATCCTTTTCATTTAACATGGATATTACTATGGACTAAATCAAACTCCATTTTCGATATTTTGTCCAAATTGAAAGTTATACTATTATTTTGAAAACATTGATAAATCTGTATTATTTATTCAATTGGGATAATTGATATGGCATGTTATTTATTATGGTTATTCAATTTGTGGAATGATTTAGACTAGTAATGATGGTTAGAGACCATATATTATATATAACCTTGAGGCATCAATAGGTTCACATTAGAAAAGTTTGTTTGAAAAATATAAGCGAATATATCTGTTATTTAACATTGTCTTTATAATGATCTTTATGGTATAGGGTTTCAGTGGCATTCGACATGACATCCAATAATTAATCATTTCTATCCATTAGTTTCAGTCATTTTTATCCATGATAATTTTCATTAACACATCTCCTGCCACATCTCATATTCATTATATTGATTAAATGTCAGGTTTTTATACTCCTTACATTAACATATTGATTTTTCCTTACATATTTATTCGCTTTTTATGTAATTATAGTTATAAGAATTATATATTTATAATGAACTCTTTTTCCATTATGTTGATTATATGTATTGTGGTTTTAGTAACAAACAATGTGATAATTATTATTAACATTGATTCGTTATTTACTCCACTATAATTTAGCATTAATATGAATATTATCTCACAATTATTGTTTTTTTACTTCTCCGTAATGATATAATAAGTGTGATATAAAATATAAACAAACATATATTAGAGATAATTAAATAATACATTTAGGTATTTATAAAAATCAACATGATGTAATTTATGTATTAATTTGTAATACAAGACAGTTTTATGTATTTGGGTTTACAATAATTCTAAAATCATCAATCCTTTGGGATTTTTTACATTGTAATCATGCCAAATTATTTTATATCAGACACCATATCATATCCTTCTGGGGTCGAGTCACTACAAAATTAATTTAATGGTATATAATTATTAAATAATATATTATTAAATAAATTGAAATCTAAAATATATTAAATGATGAAAATGGTGTGTGATATATTTTTCATATTCATCCCATTATATTTTTTGATCCATCCATTGCCTTATTAGTAAATTTATAAGTACTTTGTATTGAATAACATTTTACCATGGGTGGGGAAACAATTTGTTAATGAATGGTTTAATGTAAAATATATCGCATATTTTATGACATAAAACAATAACATTTTTATTTTATATGGTATTTTACTCATATCCAATCTTATCTTCTAATTTTAGCCACATGGATCATCATTTTCTAGAAGAATAATATATTATATTTAAATATTTGTGTAAATCTATGTGTGTCTATTCTAGAAGTATCAATGGACACCCCCTCTTTTCTTTAATTCACAGAACAATGATCCACACATATCCAAAATATATAAGAAATACTATTATGTAGTCCCTTTTAAAATATTATTTAGGTACTTCAATCATTAAAATATGATCCCTACTACCCTATAGAAGATACCTATGGAGTTTTATCAAAGATTATGTAATCATGTTAACTGATCCATTTCATTTTACTTATTCTATAACATCCTTCTATTTGATCCTAAAATTTTTAATATAATAAAAACAATATAAAAATTATAATTAGATTTTTTTTTCTGGTTTCATACATTCTGTACCGTATTTCCATTAAATTGGAAATTATTGTATCGCTCATGCATTGGTGTATAACACAACCTTCAAGAAGTAATATGATTTATTTTCCATCATAATTTTTTTGGGATTATTATTTTGATGGATATAACAGTTATATACTACATTTCCCATAAAAATATTTACAATGTAAATATGAAATATTATTGATCATTCTTTAATTACATCCATCAAATAGTGGAAATATCAGTCATTAGTACATAAGGCATATCGTCCCATTGAATTACGTCATTTTTTGTCACTTAGTTATATAATATAATATATAATTTTATATAACAATTATATATGATACATATTATATGAATAAAATTCGTTATATAATGGAATAATGATGAATCTTCTTGTACAAAGAAAAAAAACCCAAAATTTTTTGAAAAATTAATCACTTAACAATTGAAAATGATAATTTTAACAATGAATTATTATAAAATAGCTGGGGAAAAGTTATAAGTAGATAATATATTATATGAAAATTAAAAATATTGTTTTTAATAGAATTATATTAAATATAAATTTATTATTCACGTTCATATAACACCTATGAAGCAATTTAATCTTGTGTTATGTTTTTTACATCGCAATGTCAATTTTATCCTTATTGTTAATATTAATATTTTTATGATAAATTTATATAATATATCTCTATAATTTTTTAATAATTAATTTTTTTCTTTTAATTTTGGGAGAATAAATTTTTAACTTTCATTTTTAATGGATTATGTAATGAATGTATAAAAACATTATTTTCTTTGGAAAACAACAATGTCTTACTTTTATGTTATAAATATTCTACTAAAAAGTACATAAAATATTTTTAATGTTTTAAAAAATCATTATTTTATTAACTAATTATTATTTTAATTAATTATTATATGTTTTTTATTCCTGTATAAATTTTTAAAATTTATCGTCTTATCATTTTTTGAATAACATATTTTTGAATTTTTTAAATAAAATGGAAAATAATAATTAAAAATAATTACAAGAACAGAATGAAAATATCCTATAATAATGAATTATTAGTTTTTTTAATATTAAATTCCATGATTCAAAGTTTATTTTAATATTAAATAGATTCATTCACTTTTATATTTTTTTTATTTTAAATATGCCCTTTCAATGATTAAAAGTAAGTTTCTTGAAGATATCTTCATATATTGTTTAATAAAAAAATATTTATATATGATAAAATACATTAATAAATCCTTTGTATAATGGTTAAATTATTATTTGTCATTATAAATATTCATTATTTGGATGGTATTTTTTTTAAGGCAAAATATTGTTGAAACCTCTTCCCTTAAACAAGACTTTGTCTACGATGGAAGAAAATTTCATTATATTGTGGAATACATATTAATGGATTATAATTATGTCGCTAGTGAGTCCTTTATAAACCTATAATGAATTGAGTAAATATTATTTTTTTATGATCCCAGAGGGTATACAAAATGATATATTAAGAATAAAATATTCTACATGTATGGTAAACCCATGACTAAAAGTGGGTACAAATGAGGTTATACCCTGTCCAACATAGGTTACGTTAGAGGTTATCTGAATACCAAAAATATTACAGATGTGGTTACCACTATTTAAAAATGATGTAATGTCTTGGTTGGTACCATTGATTTATGATTTATATGTTTTCAAATATTTCACACTTTATCATTCTCATTTCTAACATGATCAGATGATAATGTTATTCTATCATGAATAATATTCTTATGTTCCGTTGTGATCAATGTATTTTGAATTACAATGATTTATTCCATGACCTATTTTTATGATATGTGTATTATTGGGCATGGTTTTATATTTTCTAAATCAAGGATACATGTTATTATACTCATGTAATTATTAAGTGATCATTGCTATCTTCTTTTTTCTCTTTACTGGGCATATGAGGTCACCCTTTAATATGATTCCTTTTACCCAATACACAAAAAACTGTTATAAGTATCATATGTATATTATGGGATCTAGATATGAAGAAAAATATGGGAGTTTTTGTAGTAGTTTTATATAATATTCTTTTTAAGTGTCTATGTTTTCAATGAGAAAAACCCTTGTGGATTGGAATTGATCAAAATTAATTGCAATGAATATTTATCAAATAAATAGAAATATTTATTTATGAAATTATTGAGTTATCACCATTGATATTAGATAATGGTTTTAGTATTTTTTAAAACAAGTACTATGAAACTTTTTTGTAAACACTTAAGATAATCCTATGTATACAATAATATCATATGTTATGGTAATGTAATAATTGTTCTATTACAAGTAAATACATTCTTGTATGGATACTATAATGTTGATTTGGTTATCACAATGTTGTTGATGAGGGGAAATACTCTCAATTGAATAGATTGGGAATTAACATCATCCCAACCATTGCACAAATGAGAGGACCCAAGATAGTACATCTAGATAAACAGGAAAAATAGATAAGCATGGGTTAATTCACATTTTCATTATATACTATTCATATAGATTTGAATAGATATAGATCACTGATGATCTAGGATATAAAAAAGGTTTTTTATATTGAATATATGTTTTCATGATTTATTAATAATATAAATGATTATTAATAATTACATGTTTTATCATTGAAATTAATGTTTCTCACTATATTATTTTTTGAATTTAGTCACTGACTAGAACTGAAAAGTACCATGTTAATACTAAATGCGATGTAAAATAAAATTATTTATTCTTGAGAAACAAAATGGGAGATTTAACGTATAATCCTAATGATATTATTATTAAAACATATATGGAAATTAATTATGCCAATATTAGAAATAATGAAATGTTGGAATAATGAAATAATTATTCCTTAATGAGGAAACATACATATTATTTTATGTGTTCTAGTGATTCAGTAGTTATTGAGTAATGGATCAATTTCACTAAATTTATTTTTCCAATTACCCAATTTTAAGGGAATGAAAAAAGATATTTTGTATGTGAAAAATATAGATAAAGAATCCTATCATTGGTGCTCTCTAATTATGAACAAGAGGCTGTAGGAAGAATTTTAGTAAAAGGAGTGGGATACAATTATAAGGTAAAATTTCAACACATAATTCTCTTTTATTCCTCAATTGATGAAAAAATATCTCTAAGGTAATGATGAGGGATGTTAAATTCATTGGTACCTATTTGGAATCAATTACCATACATGTAGTGAAGGCTTCTAGTATTATCATTGAATTTGAAAATGATGTGCTGAATGGTACAAATAAAATCCACTAAATAACTAATTATTTTTTATTTGATTCTAGATCATCTCACCCATCCAAATCATATAATTTTTAATGGGTAAAAAAATCATGTTAATAATCAAATTTCAAATTATTATAGGAAAATATAAATTTTATGATAGCTAAAAGTAAATCCTTTGATTTTTTATGATATATTTTTATTCATACCGTGATTACTAAAAATATTATTATTCTACATTAAGTTTAATTTTATGTTAATTTACGAATCGGCGGGAATTATATAAATAAATTCCATTTAAATTTCATAGGAATGGATGTAAAATTAAAAAATTTGAACTAAAATATGATCATATAACAATGTCATAATAAATATGGACATCTAATGTAATCTATATTAAATGTGTGGATATTGATAACCTTTCCAAGAGGTAATTTATCTCAAATAAATTGAGAGGAAATCTAAATCAATGATATTAAAATTTTGTGTGAGTATATTAATTTATTTCAATAAGTACTTCTTAGAAAAACATCAAATATTAAAGATGAATTTAGTGTATAACTCATAACTAGTGATAAACCTACATCATTGACTCTATATAGAAAATCCCTAATTGAGAGTTATAAATTAAAGTAGGAACCACAAGATAATCTAGACATGGGATTAATTTGACATAGTGAGTCTACGTAGGGTGTACATATTTTTAATAATGACGAAAAATAGATGGAACTATAGTACGATTGTTGGGATCTAAATGTGATCACAATCAATAATAAGTATCCACTATCCCTTAATGAAGATTTACTCAATCAATTATGTTGATGTTAATATATTTTTAAAGGTTGATCTTTGATCTAGATACTACAAACAGAGGGTTAGTTGGGAAGAAATGTACATGGAATCCTTCTGTTCATGGTATAGAAAATATTAATTTATATTTATGTTATTTGGTCTTAAAAATTTCCCTAATTTCATCGTGTATTAAATGAATAATGTCAATAGGGTTTACATTGATCATTACTATGTAGTATATATAGATGACATTCTCACATAATCCAAAAAGAATAGTGATTGTAAATATGACAAGAGGATTGTATGGTAGATCCAAATGGAGGAGAATTTGTACAAAGAATTTACAGATTGAAAATTTTATGATTTAAAATATTACATTTTTTATTATATAGTCTGAAGACATGAAATATCATAGGCCTCATAGATGGAGAAAGTTATCAATCATTGTCTTATAAATAAGATGAATTAGATCTTTTTTTTATTGTTTTAGTTTATATTATATTTTATTTTGGAATAATATATTTTTGATATCTTATCCAATAATAATGCTAAATATGAAGGTAGAAAATGTTCCACTAGATAGATGAATGTATGAAAATTTTTTGGAACTGAATTTTTTGTTAGGTGATTCACTAATTGTCACAATTTACTATGGGAGAGAGTTTTTTTAATAATGATGAATCACTAAAGGGACCATGATCCATCTTGATTATGAATTATATGGTTATAGCCAATTTCTTATACTAATTTGTGTTTCATGAGATAAATTTCCCAACTTATCATGTGATATTAACTATTGTATTTATTTTATAATTGATATGGAGGGATTATATTTTTAGATTAATGTGTGAAATATATAATAATCAATAAATATTAATTTGTATATTGACAAACAAAGTGTTTTATATGGTAAATATAATATTATTGGGGTTTATTAAAGACTATTACTATTTAATATATTACAACAATATGAATTTTTATTAAATGGATGATTTACTAATGGAAAGGACCATGAAATCATATCTATTATAAGGATTATAAAATAACCATTTTAAGGGGTTTGAAAAGGCTGGATCTAAAAATATTGATGGATAGGGAGAAACCATATCTTTATCAATGGTGAATTAATCCATCTATCCCCAAGTTGACTAAAACAGAATATAAGGAAGAAGTTGACCGACAAAATGAATGTGATAAATGTTATTGAGTAAATTTGTGATTTTGATTGATTTAATATGTTCAATAACTATGTTTTTATCATGTCAATTCCATACATGTAACACCCCATGATTTTACAAATTGATTTATTATAGAATACATGAAACAACTAATCTCTACAAAAAACAACATTGTTTTAACCTAGTCGTGTAAACATAAATTTTCCACCTCTATGATTTGAATTTTGAAAAATGGACACACACAGTTGATTTCAATAAGATATTTTGAGTATGATATGACAAACCTAATATTTTGTTAATAGTGACATACCCTTATGAATACTGACACACTCTTGTAAATATTAATGAATAGTAATAGATAGTAAATCATATATAAAATATAAACTTCACTCTAGAATTTATAAATACAATTTAGACATATTAATAGTGAAAAACGATCATAGTATAAGTATTGGTATTTTTGTATAACATAAATATTTAAATTACTATTTTCTGATTAATTTAATAATTTAAAAAGGTAAATTATTTTTATAATGTTTAATCACAAATTTTTACATTATTTTATTATTATCACATTATAATTTTAAAGTAACTATATTTATTTCTCAAGGTATTATAAAATAATTTATAGTTTTTAAGTGGTTTTTGTGAATAAAATATGATTTTTTAATAATTAAATTAAAAATATACACAAACTAATTTCTAAAAATTGAGTTTTTTTTTGAGTTATACTCATAAAAAAATGGTTAGGGTGATTTTTTCGGAATTTTCTAAAATATTGGAATTTTTCATGAATAATAATAATATTGTTTTGAGTTGTTTGTAGTTAAATGACATCATAATGACAAAATAATTTAATTAAATGTCTGGTTGACATTTTAATAGTGAAATATGACGTGATGTGTCCCATGTGGCTAAAACCATGTTCAAATACCATGGGAAATCCCATGGTTTAGTAGAAACCCCTAATGTGGTGTCCCTTTGAAATTATTAAAAAACTCCATCATTTTTTCTATACATAACCACTCATCCATTCATTTTATTTCATTAAAAATCCTCCATCCTAGAATACCATGGTGTTTCTAACTCCTTTGTAGTCCTCCCAATGTTTACTTAATCCCCCAACATCCCATCCTTCATGTTCTCGTAGTTACTCTACAATGTAAAGAAACCATTCACCCTCCACATTTAGTCTACACTTCTTTTATGTTATGTATTTGAATTTTCGTTATCATATTTTCTGGTTTCATATTATGTATCCCTATTATTGTATTTTTTATTTCTATATTATGAGATAACCTTTTTATCTCATTAATTCTTTTTATGAAATATTATGCGAATCCATTAGGTTGCAGAATTTTCATAAGTGATCCCTTAAATTGACTTTTATTTTCAAGATCATGTATTTTATAATTATGTCCTCAAATCCTCTGTACAAATAACAATGATAACTATAATATTATCTACATACTAAAATTATATATTGTGAATGGAATAACCATCATCAATATTCTTACTCTTTGCCTTTTATTTTTATAAACGAAATCAATGTCCATGAGGTTCCAATTTATAACCTTTGAGGACGACAAAGATTCATTCTGAAATTTCACTTTTTTAGTGGTCATGAAACAATTTTTATGGTTGAAACATATTATAATGTATGTATTATTACCTAATTAATATTCATGAACTATTATATGTACATATTTTTTATTTTTATGGAAAAACGAGTTCATAATAATCCAAATACCACCAAATAATCAAAGTGGTTGTTATCTAATGATTCAACCTCATTCCATGTAACCAAATGATTGAAATGAAAATTTACAATTTTGGATGTTCATAAATACTATGTACATTCAATTCTAGATATTTACATCCATTCCACATGAACTCCATTACTTAAGTACAAGTGTACTGATTATGGAAATCATGAAAATGAACACTCGAGAATGACAAAATTCGGTATTATAACTTATCAATAAAAACATAAATGAAATAAAAATAATTATGATAAACAAAATAAATTTCAAATAGTTTCTTAATTAAGTTATTAATCAGTATAATTTCTTATTTTAGGACCTTAATTTCAAGAGCGGAACACATTCAGACTTAAGGTAAGGGTTTCATCGTCGCACTTCCATTTTAGCGGGATTTTACATATTATCTACTAATAAATATGTATTGTGTATGTACACATCCCATTAATGTAATAAATAATTATTATATTTAAATTCATGGTATTCAATGTATCATTTTAATATTATTAATTTTGGGGCATACAAGTTGTTTCATTGCAAATTGGTAAGGGTTTTCCACCCAAACTTTAATTTTCATTCGAGTTACTTTCATTATCTAATTACCTATATTAAATTATTATGTATTATTATTTAATCCTCATAAATTATTATTTGAGTGATTTATATAATTTTACCACTCGGAATAATTCTTTATTTAATGTGGATTTACACATTTTAAAAGGGCCATCCAAAATTATTTCTGAAATAGAAACCAGCTTCAATGGATCTTTCTGAATTGTTACGCAATTTCAAGTGTACACTAGAATATATTTTAATCAACAATTATTTTCATAAAAAGACTCATATTACCATGAACAGTTATCTTGTATAATTTCTGGATTTATTAGAACAAACGTGTTTTCCACATTAATATTCTCTCTAATAATTTCTTTAAATTGCTCGAAAATGATTTAGTTCTAAAGAATCTTAAGAACTATTTTTACATGATTTCACTTAAGTGGGACATCTTTTATTCATCAAATTTTATTTCAATGTCCTGATATTTAAATTTCAAGGTTATTCATTTTTCCAAACTTATTTAATGGAAAATACAAGGGATTTTCCAAAGGAACGCATCTTTCCAAATTTAAAAGGATTTTTATCATATCACTTTATCTTTTATGAGATATATTCCTTGTTCACCACTTACTTCATACAAGTGGTGTATGTACGGCCCTTTGGTATATCTTATCAAAAGTTTACTTATTGTCATGATATTATATGGGATTATGTTTCGAATGTTTCAAGGTGGTATGGGACACTTTGGAATGATTAATGATTTTTTTCCTCAATGATTTTTCAATGGTCTTATTTAAAAGTATCTTCATCTATATCGGCATCCTTTTTTTATTATTATGTATTAGTGGGTTAAATAATTTATTATGTCTTCTAACATATTTGATATAATGTTTTATGTCTAATTTTGTTATGGATTATCTATCCTAAAACCATCCACTATATTACTTGGAATGGTTTGTGTTTTATGTTTAATAATTGGAGAAAGTTAGTCACATTTCATATAATAGTTTTAATATGAATTTTTATGTTGATTACGTTCACCCCCTTCATATGAGGATTGAATTGGACTTTTTATGGGATGTTTGGGCCCCGCTATATCATCTCAATGCATCGATAGGTCTCTTGAGACAAATATACAAAGAATTGGATGGGGCCTAATCATTTTTATATGTATTGGCTGATGCCTTGACAAAATGTTTCAGATTTTCCAGAAAATTCACTTCCCTCATTATGAATCTATTAATAGAGTGTTCATGTGTTTATTCAACTAGTATTTTACCCATGATAATGTTTTATTATTTAATTACTTAAATAGCTCATATTCCTTCCATAATGTGTTCAAATTTAATATTTATAAAGGCATGTGTTTTCAATTATTCCACTTGCCTAATGTTTATGTTTATATTATCTTCTGTTTAATTTCTTACTCCTACTGAGCATTTGAGATCACCCCTTTCTTATGTTATGTTTTCCGAGGATATGAAGTGGATAGTTATGAGTGACTTGAAAGCATAATCTTGGTGGCATGGATGTTTATAATGGAGTAAATTAGTGTTGTATTTATCTTCATGATGTAATGTTAAACTTATATATGTATATTCTTTCAAAATTCAACTAAACATAATGGTCCTTCGAGATGCATATTTCATATTTATATGCCAATGTAAAAAAAATAAGGCACTAGATCCGGGAAACTAGGGTTGGGTCTTTACAGTGGTTATCAATGGAAGTTTAGTAGGAATCTTGGAAACTATATTAGAAAATGTAGATTAGGGAACAAATCCCTAAGGTATTATTTGAGGGAAAATATACAAGAACATACTAGAATCATGATAAGGAATATATTATATGGATATTTCTAGAAAATAAAATTTTGTCTGGATACAAACAGGTAGAGGTGACTCTGGAACAGATGTACCAAGGAGTGAAAACTCGGACAAGGCTTTTCAGGCTTGACTCGTAGTATCATGATTCATGACAATGGGATTTTCTGAACTCTTGGTATTATCACTCCCCAGGGATATTGTTAAGATAATTCACATTTTATTTACCCACCATAATGAAGGATTTATGCCACTGATGTAACTAAAGTATACTGTTCTTTTATTTACGATGCATAAATTTATTCTATTTACTATACCATGTTTAGAGTCATAAAGAGTTCATAATGTTACTAACTAATATATAATGTGGAATTTATTAGAAATGGCACCTAGTAGAATAAATGTGAATGTAAATAATGCATGATATGTGGAGAGTAAGAATTATCATATTTTTCACTATCTTAAGCCATCATTTCAAATGGGGATTGTCTCTCATGTGTCCTCATCATATGAGGAAATAGTATCTTGTGTTGAAAATGTATTTAAGGAATTACCTGAGTTCAATGGATTTGAAGAGATTAAAAATGAGAATAGGATGTCAGGGGAAAACATGGATAATGGGAATAAGGTAAATATGTATTTTACCATGTGTGATAATTATAGAAGGAAAAACCTTGGTATATGATTGAGAGGAAAATGAATTTTCTTTAAGTGTATGGAAAAAGGAAAACATGCTTATAATTTCCAGATAGGGAAAAAGTGTATATTCAATGCTTCAACATCAAGAAGATGGGACACTAGGAGAATCAATGTCTCATAGTTCTTGGGAATATACCATAAATGATGATTTGGGATAATAATAAATTTATGATGTTGCCATAGATAAAGTAGAATGATTTATATTTCTAGTCAAGAATAATTCCATTTGAATATTTTGTCACTATTGTAATCGATGTTTGAATAATGATATTTATAAGGGTTATACTATAGTACTATTTCATTAAGGATTTGAGGTCATATGGTAAATTGTACAAAGGAAAAGTGATTCAGTAGAAAGATAAACATTTGACGAAAAAAAATAATTGAGGGAAAGGAACCCATGATATATATATATGATATCAAGATAAAGATGAAGAAATGATTCATTTAGATAAGTACTAACTACCTTGGAACTGATTATTGACTTTTTGAGAAGTGTTATATTCTATCATCAAAGGATTTTAAAACACATTTGATTTTAAGGAATATATCAAATTACATGTATCTTACTTGTGGAATACAGAGGATGCATGTTTCCGATATGGTTTTTAGGGTAATTCATGTTATTACCATATTTCTATAGGATACATGAAGATTTTATTCACATGTTTTGAATATGAGTTTTAGAGTCGTTATTGTTTATTAAGGTTTAATGATATGTTTATCTTGGAAATTTAGAGGCCTTAATTATAATGTGTTGAATAAAATATATTTTGGACTTTTTAACTATTTACAAAATGGTTTAAATTGACCATTGTATGGGTTTTAGAGTTTAATATCATTACATGAAGGTTTGTTTATTCTTCATTGACCATGTTTTCCAATTAGAATGTGTTTTTATAGTAACTAATGTTTTTACCTTACCACTTATTAATAGAATATTTTGACTATATTCTTGATAAGGTTTTCCCAGAAGGGAATTTTCATGTATCACCATTAACTATCGAAGTTCAATTTCAAATTTCAAGGAAAAAATTTTGGTAAGTATGGGATAATGTAACACCAAAAGAATTTACCAATAGATTTATTTTAGAATCCATGGAACTTTGAATCTCTATAAGACACCACT
Organism: Viscum album; assembly: GCA_963277665.1. Taxonomy (NCBI): domain Eukaryota; kingdom Viridiplantae; phylum Streptophyta; class Magnoliopsida; order Santalales; family Viscaceae; genus Viscum; species Viscum album. Next base: position 1,840,981,963 of record OY728161.1, read on the forward strand.
TTTTTATAACTTTGTCAAGTAAAAATAATTTATTCTACCTCTGTGATTTGAATTTTGAAAAACTGACATACACGGTTGTGTTCAATAACATATTTAGAGTCTTATAAGACAAACATTTTTTTGTTAAATAGTAACATACCTATATTAATTGTGAAAGAAACTTATGAATAGTAATGAATACTAAATTATATAAAAAATAGAAACCTCACCCCTGAATGTATAAATATATTTTAGACATCTCAAAAGTGAAAAAACGGTCGTAGTATAATTATTGATATTTTGGTATGACACAAATATTTAAATTAAAAATTTATGATTAATTTAATAATTTAAAATGGAATTTTTTTCCAAAAAAAATTAATCATAAATTTTTAATTTATTTTATTATGATTATAAGATAATTATATAGGGACTTGATTAATTTTCCAAGGACATCTAAAACAAGTTATAGTTTTAATGTGGTTTTTCAGAATAAATTCTGATTTTATTTAAAAATTTAATAAAAAATATATAAAAAATTATTTTCAGAAAAAGATATTATTTTCAGAAAAAGATATTATTTTTTTATTTCTAAAAATTGAAAAATCGTTTGGGTTAATTTTTGGTATTTTTCTAATATACATGATATTTTTTGGAATAAAAAAAATTCAGTTTTGAGTTTTGGGAAGTTTAATGACATCATAATTACATACTAATTTAAATAAAAGGCTAGTCGAATTTTGTACAGTAAAATATGACATAAGGTGTCCTATATGGCTTAAAAAATATTCAAATACCTTGGGAGAGCCCATGGTTTTTTAAAAACCACAAATGACGTGTTCATTTGATATTATTGAAAAACATTCTCTCTTTGTCTATAAATACCCTCTCATAAATTCGTTTTCATTCATAAAAATACCCCATCCTCGAAGTTATGGTGGTTATACCTCCCTAGGATATCTCCCAAGGATTCCATAATCACCCAAGGTCCCATCCTTCTTGTTCTAGTAGTTTCTTTACTAGGTAAGGGAGCATTTCACCCTCCTCTTTTAGTCAACACTTATTTTATGTTATCTCTTTGAATTTACTTTATCTTATGTTGGGGTTTGATATTATGTATTCTGATTACATTTAATTTTATTTCCATATACTGAGATACATATTTTCTCTCATAAATTCAATTTATAAAATTTTATGTGACCCTGTAAGGATGACGAATTTTTATAAGGGATCTCTCAGATTTTCTTGTATTTTTAAGTTCATCACTTTTATTTTTATATCCAAACCTAATCTATCCAAATGACCATGATTACTCCAGTATCATCTATATATTGTAATTATATCATGTGAATTTATGAACCATCATCAATATTCTTACTCCCTCCCTTTTATTTTTATAATCAAAATCAACATCCATGAGGTTCCAATTTAAAACATTTGTGGATAACAAAGTTTTATTCATAACATTTCTCCTTAATTAGTAGTCATAAAACCATTTTTATGGTTGAAAAAGAATATAATATATGTATTATTACAATATTAATATTCATGAACCTGTATATGTACATATTATTAATTCTTTGACAAAACTAGTTCATAATAATCCAAATACTGAAAAATAATCGAAGTGGTTGTCATCTAATGATTCATCCTCATTCAATGTTAAAAAATGATATAAATGACCATTACAAAATATGGATGTTCAAAAGTAATATTTAATTTCAATTCTGGATATTTACAACCATTCCATGTCAACTCCATTACTTAAATACAAGTGAACCGATTATGAAAATCAAGAAAATGAACACTTCAGAATGACAAAAATCAATATTTTAACTTATAAATAAGGATATAAATGAACTAAAGAGAATTGTGATAAAGTAATTTAGTTTATAATATGTTATGAATAAATTTATTAATGAGTATAATTTCATATTTCAGGACCATAAGTACAAGATCGGAACACATTCATACTTATAGTAAGGGTTTCTTTATCTCACTTCCATTTTTGTGATATTTTCAATTTTCACTACTAATACTTTTGTATAGTGTATGTACAATACCCATTTATGTAAAATATCATGAATATTATTATTTTGATTTTATTAAATTTATCATTCTAATTTTATCAATTTTGGGTAATATGAATCTTTTGATTACAAATTGGTATGGATTTTCAACCCAAACATCCATTTTTATTCGGGTAACTTTTATTGTCTAATTACCTCTATGAAATTCTTATGTGTTATTATGTACTCCTCAAAAATTCTGTGTGAGTGATTTACATATGTTTTCCAACCAGAATACATCCATATTTTATGGGTAGCTACATGTTTTAAAAGCAACATTCAAAATTATTTTTGAAATACAAACCTGATTAAAGGGATCGTTTCGAAATCATACCCGTTTTCAGGTATTAAACAGAATCTATTTTAATCAACCATTATATTTATAAAAACTCTCATATTATCATGGAAAATTATCTTGGAACATTTTTTTATTTAATAGGACAAATTTTTCTATCAACGTTAAAATTCTCTCTAATACTTTCCTTAAAATGCTCTTAAATGATTTAGTTTAAAAGAATACTGAGAACCCTTTTACGTGATTTCACATTAGTGGGGTATCATTTATGCATAAAATATAATTTCAAGGTACTATTTTTGGTTATGGGATATTAATTTCTAAAAACAAATTTCTTAGAAATTACTAATAATTTTTCAAAATAACTCTTATTTCAAAAGTAAAAAGGTATTTTTTTCATCTCACTTTGTCTTTTATAAGATATATTCCTTGTTCACCACTTATTAAATATTGTGTTTGTGCCTATTTTTGGTATATCATATCAAGAGTCTCTTTATACTCATGATTTCTATGGTATTGTGTTTTGAATGTTTTGAGTTGGTATGAGAAACTTTGGATTGTTTAAGGATTATTTCTCCAAGGATTTTTCAATTGTCTCATTTAAATGTATCTTCATATATCACAACGTAAATTGTTGATTATTATGTATTATTAGGTTTCATAATTTAATATTTCATCTACCAAATTTGATTGAATTTTTTATGACTAATTTTATTAATTATAATCTATCCTAAAACCATTGACCATATTACTTGAAATAATTACTGTTTAATGTTTAATGATTGGGGAATGTTAGTTACATTTCATATGATTGTTTCAATATGAATTTGCATTACCCTTATGTTCACCGCATTCATATGGGTAATTAAATAGACATATTAGGTGATGTGTGTGGCCCAATATTTCCCCTCTATGCATCTTTAGGTCTCATGAGACAAATAGACATGGAATTGGATGAGGCCTTTCTTAATAGTATATATGGTTTTCGTCGAGCCCTTAATCATATTTAGACATCTTGGTAAAGGCCATGAAAAAATGTTTTTGATTTCCATTAATATCCACTCCCCTAATAATGAAGCTAGTTATTTAAAGTTCATGTTGTTATTCGACTAGTTGAATACCCCTGATTATGTTATATTATGGCATTACTTACTTAGCTCATATTCCTAGCATAGTGTGTTCAAGTTTATTTTTAATAAAGGAGTATGTTTTCAATTATTCACATTTCCTAATGTTTATGTTTATGTTATATTATGTGGTTTTTATTACTCTTACTGAGATTTTGAGAACACCCCTTTTTTATGTTTCATTTTCCATGGATTTGAAGAAGTTAGTTATTAATGACTTGCATGTATAATCTTGGAGGCTTCCATTTTTCTAATGGAATAAATTAGTTTTGTATTTCATTAAATGATGTAATATTAAAATTGTATATGTATATTGTTTCCAAAATCTACTAATCTACATGGTACTTTTAGATGTATATTCATTATTAATATGCTAATGTAATAAAATAAGGCACCAGCTCTGAGAAACTGGGGTCGAGTCCTTACAGCTGGTATCTAAGAAAGTTTAGTAGCAAACATGGAAACAAGTTTAGAAATTGTTGATTAGGGAACAAAGACCGAATGTAGTATTCGAGGACAAACATACAAGAACTTCCTTGAATCATGTTAAGGAATAGATTATATAGATCTTTCAAGCTAGTACATCACTGTTTGGGTACAAATAGGTAGATGTGGCTGTAGCACATATGTACCTAGGAGTGAAAACACTAACAAGGGGTATCAGGATTGAGTCAGGGTGTCCTGGTGCATGACAACATTCCTTGATAAGAACTTGGTATTGAATCCCTTGGGGATATGCTTAAGATAATTCAAATTTTATTTAACCATCATTATGAATAATTTATGCCCCCAACGTAACCAAAGTATATGGTTCTAGTATTTACGATGCATAAATTTATGCTATGTGATATACCATGTTTAGAGTCATAAAGAGTTCATAATGTTACCAGCTAATATAAAATATGTAAATAATTAGAAATGGAGCATAGTAGAAGAAATGAGTACTTCACAAAAGCATGAGATGCAAAGAGTAATAAGGATCATATCTCCAATGCTATTAATCCATAATTTCAATGGAATATTGTCTCCCAAGTATCCTCATCATACGAGGAAATAGTATCATGTGATGACAAGGTATGTAAACACTTCTCTAGGTCCTATGAAATTGAAGGGAAGTAAAAGAATAAGAGGATGGCCAGGAAAAACATAGATAAGGGTAATAAGAGAATTAATTATTTTCATATATGTGATTATTGTGGAAGGAAACACATTGGTATCGTCTTGATAGGAAAATGAGTTTTCTTCAAGTGCTGGAAAAATGACATCATGCTCATAATTACAAGACAAGGAATGAATTTACCTATATAGAATGCTTTAACTTCTAGAAGATGGCACACTATATGAATCAATTTACCAAGTGTCAAGGTAATATACCCCAAATGATTATTTAGGATAATTATCACGTTATAATGCTACCACATCTGAAGTAGAATGATTAATTTTCCTTGTCAAGAATCATGTCATTTTAAGATTTTTTTTATTATTGTTCTACATGTAAGATTTTGGGTATTTCTGAGGATTATACTGCAGTTTTATTTCATTAAGGATTCAAGGTCATATGGTGAATGGTGAAAAAGAAATGTGATTCAGTAGAATGATATTTATTTTACAAAAAAACATAATTTATGGAAGAACAACCCATTATACATATCTGATGTTGTGGTAATGTTGATGAAGTGATTGATTCAAATAATTATTGACTACCTTTGAACTGATTATCAACTTGTTGAGAAGTATTCTATGCTCTAATTTTATGGAGTTTACAGAACAATTTTATTTATGGAATATATACAATAACATGAATCTTATATAAGTAATAAAGAGATATTCATGTTTCTTATATGGTTTTTATGGTAATTCATGTTATAACCATATTTAAAGAGAATAAATGATGATGTTATTCACATTTTTGGTATGTGAATTTTTGAGGTTATTATTTTTTATTGAGGGTTAATGATAAGTTCATTATATATATTTAGAGGCCTACATTATAATCTGTTGAATAATTATATTTTGTAATTTTTAGCCATTTATGAAATGGTTTAAGTTAATCATTGTATGGGTTTTAGAGTTTAATATCGCTACAAGATGGTTTGGTTATTCTTCCATGACCATGTTTTTCGATTAGAATTCATTGTTTTGTACTAACTGATGATTTTCCCTTTCTTCTTATTAATATAATATTTTAACTATATTCTAGATGTGGTTTTCTAAATGGAGAATTTTCTAGTATCAACCATTAACTTTCAAAGTTCAATTTCAAATTTATAGGAAGAAATTTTATTAAGTAGGGGATAATGTAACACCCCATAAATTTAAAATAGATTTATTATAGAATTTATGAAATATAGAGTCTATAAAAACACCACTTTGTTATTCCCTATTCAATTAAACATTATTTTTTCACCTCTATGATTTGAATTTTGAAAAAATGACATACACAATTGTGTTTAGAAAGATATTTACAGTCTAATATGACAAACATAATTTTTGGTTAATAGTAAGATACCCTTATGAATCATGACATACCCTTACAGATATTAATGAATATTAATGAATATTAAATAGTATTGAAATTATAAACTTAATCCATGAATATGTAAATAAAATTCTGAGATCTTAAAAGCTGAAAAACGATCGTAGTATAAGTATTGGTATTTTTGTAGGACATAAATATTTAAATTACAAATTTTTGAGTAATTTAATTATTTTAAATGGAAATTTATTTTCATAAATTTTAATAAAAAATTGTTACTTTATTGTCTTATTATTATAAGAAAAGTTTACGGTACCTTGATTAATTTCTCAAGGTCTTATAAAACGAGTTATAATCTTAAAGTGGTTTTTTGTAATAAATTATGATTTTATTTTAAAATTTAATTAAAAATAATTAGGAAATTATTTTTTTAAGGGAGTTATTTTTTTTTTATTTTACATGTCGAAAAATATTTACGGTGATTTTATACGATTTTTCTAAAATACTTAATTTTTTGGTGAAAAGTAAAAATAGAGTTTTGAGTTTTTTGTAGTTTAATGACATCATAATGACATAATAATTAAAATAAAAGGCTATTCGACATATTTATATTATCTTATGATATGAGGTGTCCCAAGTGGATAACACAATGGGATAGTTACATTGTAAAGCCTATGGTTTTGCAAAAACCAATAATGAGGTGTCCCCTTGAAATTTTCTAAAAACCCTCTCTTTTTCTATAAATACCCACTCGTCCATTCACTTTCATTTATTCAAATCCATCATCATCGAATCTATGGTGATTTTACCTCCATAATAATCCTTCCATGTTTTCATCTATTCCCCAAGTTCCCACCCTTCATGTTCTTGGAGTTACTTAACAAGGTCAGTGATCTTTTCACCATCCCTTTATAGTCAACACTTATTTTATGTTGTCTCATTGAATTTTCATTCTCATATGTGAGGGTTAGATATTATGTATTCCTATTTCTTTTCATTTTATATCCATAGTTTTTATACCTTTTTTTTTCTCATCAATTAATTTTATGGATTTATATGCGACGTCGTTAGGCTGCCGAATTTTTATAAGGGATCTCTCAAATTTTCTTTTATTTTCAAAATAATCTCTTTTATTTTTATCCCCTAAAATCCTCTATAAAAATGACCATTATAAATACATTAAAATATATATAATAGAATTATATCATGTGAATTCCATCATAATTATTTTTACTCCCTCCCTTTTATTTTTTTAAACGAAATCAACGTCTTTAAGGTTCCAATTTATAACAATCGTGAACGAAAAAGTATCGATCCTAAATTTATCCTTCATTAGAGGTCATGAAACAATTTTTAATGTTGAAATAGAAAATAATAATTGTATTATTACATAATTAGTATTCAGAAACCATTATATGTACATATTATTAAATTTTATGACAAACCTAGTTCATAATATTACCAATACCGCCAAATAATCGAAGTGGTTTTCATTTATTGATTCATCCTCATTACATGTAACCTAATAAAATAAATGACTATTAAAAATTATTTATATTAATAAATAATATTTAATTTTAATTATGGATATTTTCAACAATTCTACATGAATTCCATTACTTAAAAACAATTCAACCGATCATGAAAATCATGAAAATGAACCGTTTAGAATGATGAAATTAAATTTTCTAAAATATCAATATGGTCTTAAATATACTGAAAAAATTATGATAAACTAAATACATTTATAATATATTCTTAATTATGTTATTAATGAGTATAATTTAATATTCACGGACCTTATGTTCATGAGCGCAACACATTCGGACATAAGGTAAGGGTTTCTTCATCTCACTCCCACTTTTGTGAGATTTTCCTTATTAACTAATAATATTTTTATATTATGTATGTACAAATCCCATTGATAAAACATATCATTAATATATTTATTTTCATGTTAGTCAATGTATAAATTTAATTTTATTAATTTTGGGGCATAAGAATCATTTGATTACAAAGTGGTATGTGTTTTCCACAAAAACATCCATTTTCATTCGGGTTACGTTCATTGTCTAATTACATATATGAGATTCTTATGTATTATTATTTACTCCTCATAAATTCTATGTGAGTGTTATTTATATTTTTAAGAACCAGAATAATTTCTTATTTTATTGTTAGTTACACATTTTAAAAGTAATTTTCAAAATTATTTCTGAAATACAAACCTGATTCAAGGGATCCTTTTGAATTGTTACCTATTTTCAGGTGTACACCTAAATATGTTTCAAGACAACATTATTTTTATAAAAACATGAATATTATCCTGAAAAATTATCTTGGACCATTTTTGGATTTTATAGAAAAAACACACATTCCCACATTAAAATGCCCTCTAATACATTCTTTTTAATGCTCTAAAATGGTTTAAATCTAATGAATTTTAAGAACTCTATTTACATGATTTCATTTTAGTGAAAAATAATTTATTACTAAATTATAATTTTAATGTCCTATTATTTTATTTTTTTGGGATATTCATGTTTACAAACTAATTTCACGTAAAATACAAAGGATTTTCCAAAATAACTATTCATTCCACTGTAAAAATGAATTTACTCATCTCTGTTTATCTTAATGAGACATATTCCTTGTTCACCACTTACTTCTTACATGCGGTGTATGTATATCCCTTTGGTATTTCATATCAATAGTCTTATTATTATTAATATATTATAATTGATTGTTTTTTGAAATTTTCAAGGTGGTATGGGACACTTTGGAATGTTGAAGGACTATTTCCTCAAGTATTTTTAAAAGGTATAATTTAAAAGTATCTTCATCTATGAAAACACCCTTTGATGATTCATAAGTATTATCGAGTTTAATAATTTAGTATGTCATATACACTAGTTTATTAAATAGTTTATGATTAATTTTATTACATATGATCTATCCTAAAATCATTCACCATATTTCACAGAATTGTTAGTGATTTATGTTTAATTATTGGGGAATGTAATTTACATTTCATATGATAGTTTTAAGATGAATGTGTATGTTGCTTATGTTCATGCCATTCATATGATGAATCCATTGAAATTATTATATGACTGTTGGGGCCATCTATAGCCCCTCGATGCATAAGTGGGTCTCTGGAGAAAAATATATGTGGAATTGGTTGAGGCCTTTCGCAATATGATATATGGTTTTGGCCGAGGCCTTACTCATTTTTAGACATCATGGCCGAGGCCTTGAAATAATGTTTCAAATAGTCTAGCATATTAACATACCTCATTATAAAGATAGTAATTGAAAGATCATGTGGTTATTCAACTATTATAATACCTATGATTATGTTTTATTATGGAATTACTTACGCATCTCATATTTCTGTCATAATGTGTTCAAGTTTATTATTTAAAAAGGTCTGTGTTTTCATTTATTCACCTTTACTGATGTTTATATTTATGTAATCTTCCATAGTATTTCTTACTCTTACTCAGCATTTGATATCACCCCTTTCTTATGTTTCATTTTTCCTGGATATGAAAAAGTTACTTATGAGTGACTTTCTTGAATAATCTAGGAGGCTTTGATGTTTCTGATGGAATAAATTAGTGTTGTATTTCCAATAATGATGTCATGTTAAACTTAAACATGTTTCTTTTTTCAAAAATCTACTAAACTACTCAGTCAATTAGGATGTATATTCCTTTTTTATATGCCAATCTAATAATACCAAGTGGGGGATTTTCTAGATGAATCTTGTATCTCATTATTCCAAATTCATACCTGATGTTTGTATATGTGTGGTGATATAAAATAGTATATCTGGTGGGATAAAATTAAGATGTATATTTTATTGTACATATCATGATTCATGGATTATTACCAATTTATGGTATAGATTAACATATATAATGTAATGATACCACCATTACCTACCAGAGTTTGAATGTGTGAAAACATAACTATGGATTTTAACATCAAACTCCATATAAATTATAAAGTCATTAATGCTTTTTGGGATTAATTGATTTCATTATTAAATAATAACAATTAATATCTATAATTGATTATTTAATTATTGATCATTTATTTAGAATATAAATTAATTAATTTAAAATAATTCATGGAGAACCATACTCTATTATATCATATAAAATTTCACGAATTTCTATAATGTTCTAGTGAATTATTCAGAAACCATGGGATATGATGATATTTTTTAGAAGTTCCTATTATACTCAAATATAATTTTAGTATGAGATAATAATTAAAACAATGGATTATATGTTGAAATATTTTTTTCATGATTACAATGGTTTTTGCAATTTGAACCCTTCATTATATGAGTTTTCATACAATAATTGCGTATACTCTATGATTCATATGGATACATTTTTATAATATATGGAAGTAAGTTCATAAATAAAACATTATTGGTTGAATCTATTGAATTAATACCAATTGGTCCTAATCCATTTGTGTAAATGTTAAAGGTGGTTAGATAGGTACTACAATGTATAAATATAACTCATAGACGATAGAATTTTTAAGCCAACAATCACTTATGATAATTGGAATTAAATGTTATTGAGAAGGTATCCATGGCATTTATACGTGGATTATGGGTTTTTAAATGATTGAATTAAATTACCTAGGTATATTATCAAATTTTATATTCGTAATCATGTAGGTATTATACCTTATCACATATAGATTCCCCCAAACCTCTCTCAATATTCACATTGTGTTCAATGTATCAATCCTAAGGTTGTACATAACTAATATCTCATAGGTGATGGACATAGAGATTGTATCTATAAAGAATTATATTTAATATGAAGAAAAATTACCATAAATTAGGCATCATAGAGATAATTCTCTATAGGGAAAGACTACTCACCTGGTCAAAGTTCTTTTGAGTATTCATGGATTAAATAAAATAATACGGGAACCTTAATATGTGAAAATACAAAGATATCATTTTTTTATATCAATATGGTTGTATTTAAAATGTAAATTTAAAATTTTTTGTCTTATAATATAACATACAATTCTTTTGCATGAATTTACATTGAAATAAACATGTATATTTTTATTTTTGGTTTGACAGACATCATTGAGTAGAAATTTTCCATGTTTTATTACTTTTATATTAATTTTTAATGTAATTGTTATCCATATTGTTTAATACTAAAAGGTATTAAAAGGTAAAACCAAATTTTAAATAAATTTGGTTTTATATTAATAAAATCACCTCAATTATTAACAATTGATAAAAAAATGAATGTAAAAAAGAGTAAAATTTTAAAAATAAAGATTAATATTTTAAAACATTATTTTTTATTAATAATTTATATTAATCACTTTTAATATTTGAGTAAAATTATTATAATGAGTAATATATTCAATAAAATATTTAGAGTTCATTAAATTTTGGAAAATAGGCTTGAAATATGATAAATACTTATTTTAAATAAAAAACATGCTTGTAAAAAAGCATTTTGTTATGTTTTACATGATTATTTTCACATTTATTAATTTTAATTATTTTAATAAAATATTTAAAAATGTATTTTATATTATTAATTATTATTTCCAAATTTGGTAAATAGGTCAAATTTGTTTTTGATTATTATTAACAGTAACCATTGTAAATTTTGTTCACCTCTTAAAGGGAAAACAATTAATTAATGTTAAATATAATGTAAGGAGGAATTATAAATCAACATATCAAAATCATTTTTCATATAATATGTGTTTATATTTACCATAAAAATACTATTGAATTATATAGAAACATGGTACTGTTATTTATTTTTAATGACTTTAATATTTTTTTAAATAAATAAAAATTATAATATTCCACAATCATGTTTTAACTCATCATATAAATTCATATATGGATAATAAGATGTTATGAGTAGATTTAATGGTTAATTATAAACGTAATTTATTAATATATAATTATAGAAATAAAATTTATATGTTTTATTTATTTTTTCATTCCCTTAAATTATTACCCAATGAAAACATAATGCTAATTTTAAATGTATAATAATCAATGTAAAATATTTTTAAATATAAAAAATTATTATTCATGTATAGAAGAATTATTATGTATCATGTATTTTTAATAATAATTTAAAATTTATGATTAGAGAGTTTAATTAGAATTCCACACCATTATTGATGTATTTAAATTCATAATATTTTATCATTATAAAAAATTACTTTATTATTATTTTATGGTATTTTTATTTTTTATTAATTTTTTTAAAAATAATAAAAATCAAGAAAAATGAGAAAGAGATTGTGATGGTAGGTAATGACTAATTTTTACTTTTTTCACCTAAGTTTTACATCATAATTGCATTTTTACCCCACTAGTATTTAATAATTGATTAACCTTGTTAATTTTAAATTCATTAAAGACGGTGTTAAACAAAATAATATCGTTTAAAATGGCACATAAACCAGTCCAAATCTTGATTTTTTTCATTATTTATACCTTTTAATATAAAATATTTTATAATTTATTCATATAGAACCACATTTATATGAATATTAATTTATTATATTTATAAAAACATTGTAATTACTTGAGTTTCTTTTCCCACTCCTTCCATAAATTGGAAAATTACAATATAACTTCTGTGTATTGGTGGACTATAACATCCATTAAAAATATGATTAATTATCCAATAAAAATGACATATATTTTTATTATAATGGATTTAGTATTTATATATTACAATTATGATATAATATGGATTCTTTAAAGGTTAATTTTTTTTTATCTTTCTGTTGTTCCATCTATTGAAAATTTCTAACATCCCCCATTTTGATGTAGAAAATATCATCTCCCTAAAGTGATTCATTTTTCATTACTAAATTATATAATTGGTAAATGATCAATATATATGATATATTTTTATAATTTAAACATGATTAATATTTTTCATATGATATTACCATGACCAAACAATACATTCCATTACTTCTGAATTCAATCATTTATATAAAATTAAAATATTTTACAACTAAAAAAATATTATTTTAGTAAATATTTATTATAAAAAATGTATTGTAATGATATATGTGGATCATATATGATATTATAAATATTAATATGGTTCTATAATAAAGTTAATATAAAGTTTTTATATAATATCATAGATCATATATGATAAATGTAAAACATGAAGTAAAAATTTTACGTTACATAATAATTTTTAATGGAATTATCTTTTCTTAAATATCTTATTGTTATATGATATGATCTATCTCTCCAAAATATTATTTATTTTTTATAATACTTATTTATATAGATTACAAGTATCCATTTTTTGTTTCCACTCTTAATTTAATCATGAGGTAAAATTTCTTTATTGAATACTAGTTTCTCATAATTTCCTATATGTATCAACATGATTCCTCCTCACATAGCTTCTGAGATGTCCCATCCAACAACTAATTCTATATTTACCATCTTTGTATAGTCCAAAATACAAATATCATCAATAGTCAAGCTAATATTTTTTCTCAACCCTAATTCAAATATGTGTTCATTTAAGAACCCAATAACAGAAACCGGGGGTGAAAAACATAGCAACTTCAGTAATTTAGCTACATTCTAAATTTATAAAATATTTTACTACATTATGATGAAGACGTTTTAATTCATTTAATTATGAACATATGAGGATAAATTTGTTTATAAAAAAATAATTTAAAATTCTCCCATGAAAGTATATCGTCTAATTTTTCTTGAAGAAATACATCACACCAATGACATGAAAGATCCTATAAAATGTATTTCACCATGTTGATATTCCAATATTTTAGTGTCCCGATTAAATAAAAGATAAAATTCATGATCTTTATTCACACCAATTCATTATGAAGTTTAGAATCTCTGAAAATGATGGTTGATTTTTTTCATTTGGAACTGGGAAGAATGATCCATGTTCTTTGGATAATCCCACTAATTCCCTCTTTCCATAGCCTAAAATTAATAAAAATTAATTTCAGCAGTCGGTTACTTTACATATGGCTGAGGTGAAACCACATTCTCACCTTCTTCTTCTGTTTGGTTTTTATAACACATATAATGTTACAATTTCTATACAACAACAAAAGACATTAATCTCAATCTCTATAAACTGAAGGCTTATCATTTCAAATTTGATCACATCTTAATTATCAAAAAAATTATTTCTAATAATAATTTTATTCACATCTGACCATTCCTTAAAATGTAACCATATTTTTGAAAATCAACCTAGTTTAAAAGTACTATGATCATGTTATTTTTTAAAATATCATATTAAAAAAAATCGATATTTTTTTAACATGCACAATTTCTCATCAAAATGATTAATCATTAATCAAAATGAAATATGAATCCCTTGAGGGAATTTATTCCTCTATTGTGTGTCTGGATCTTCTCATTAGCAAAAACCATGATAATTATATTCCATATCATATAAGTATATTTTAAAATCTTATTTATTAAACTCCCAGGTGACACGATGTTCTATAAAAAAATATTAGATATGCCATTTTATGATCTAAATTTCATGTCTCAATATTCTTAGCCCATTGTACCTACCTAAGACAAGTAATGGAAAAGAATTAATTTCATCTATAAGATCAAGATAACGGAAAAAAAGTTTTAGTCAAGGACGTAAAAGTTTGATACTACCTTTAACATCACTCTTCATCCCACTGGGTTGATTAGGTTGGATGCCATTTATTTTCCTTAAGATACATTCATAAGATTCCAAAATCTAGAAATAAAGAGTGATAAATCCAATATATGTGGGGGATGATTTTCCATTGAAAATAAAAAAACCAACCAAACAACCCATAAATATAAAACCACTACACTATGCATGATATCAATGAATGAAAACAAGAATTAAACAATAGATATTAAAATCAAACAAAAACCATCTACTATAGTGGAACAAAATAATATCAATATAGAAAATGTAATATAAAATCATCAATACTAAATACTTGGAAGACACTGACATAAATCCCCATCTCCAAATCCATGCTGCAAAATCAGGATGTGCAACCATAGATGTGCAATGATTTACCTTGAACTATTTTATGGTAAATAACATCTTAAAAAGCACAAATGTTCCAAATTGTGGGCGAGTAATGAAACTCAATACATTTTACACAATAACTAAAATAGTCATACCACATAATTAGAATTGGATAGCACAATTTATTAAACAATTTCTAAAAAATGTAATATAAAATATATGAAAATATTTATCAAAAAATCATAACTGTTTGAACAAAAAAAAAATTCCACACTAAAATCATTTTCCATGAAATAAACCAAACAAGTTATTCCAAACCATTCCATTATTAATTTTTTTTTGGAATATCCTATTTTAACCATGTCATGAACAATCCCAGTGTGTCCCATACTGGGACCCCCCCAAACCTGCCTTTGATTGGCCAGGGGTTGTGACAATTGGTGAAAAGGCATATCTCAATGATGGGAGGGAATAGCCTAAGTAAATTCACACACAAACGCTTCTCCTTGTCCAAAAATCGAAAATAAATGGGAAAACACAAACCACCGTGCATGAAAACCAATATAAAAAATCAATACAACAAATGTAAAACCATAATGTAAAGTATAGTAATTCAAACAAGGTCCAGAACAAATTCAAAGAGAGCAAGAAAACTTCAAAGATAGACCTGATAATGAGGGTACCATCATAAGAAATGACATATGTAGGAAAATCACATGCATGGGTGAGTAAAACAATACTCAATAGGATACTACCAAACTAAAAAGGGAGAAAAAAAATAATGAATTCTCATCACTACATAGATATAATCTCATACATATACCAAGAATGTCCATATATACTCATTATCATATAGGGGGAATGTGAGGGTAAGTCATGGTCATGTGTTAGTCATTAGACTTTACTAGCCTGGGCCCATCGAAAAAGTGGACATGGCTCCTCAAGGGTCATGATATACAAATAGGGGATTCCAAAGCGTACCACAAACACAAACTCAATTACCCAGTACTATAAGGGATTGTGAGAGAATACCATGAACCCAATGGTGTGACTCATAGTGTAGGGGATTCTGATGAATATTGTGAACCCTGCAATACGGCCAAATAGATTGAGGATGAATGCCTGACACAAGGAGGTCACATAAATACCAATAAAACTCCATCCAGGGTGATATATTGTCACTCCAATACCATGGATGGTTTACAACTCTATCTGAGACTTGTCTCTCAAATGTATTTCCATGAAATGTCATACAGAAGCCTCATGGGAAGAACCAAGTGGGAACTCCTCGCCTATAATGGTTTTTTTCTAACAACCCAACAAGACATCTCAAAATGTCAGAATCTTTAAAAGGCTCTCGAATACACAAAAAACTCGTCAATATAACTTTTGGCTAGAATGTTGTGGCCCTTTTTTAAAAGTGAGTTCGGTCGGGTATGAGTCCGGTATTACCCTGTCGGACCAACCCAAATGGACAAGGGTTCTGGCGACCCGACCTGGATCCTACATAGGATGATTCAACAGGTGTGACCTAACTCTCCGGGCCATCTTGAACCATTGTGCATGGCCTAGACTAGCTGAGTTCGACCCGACCAGCAGCTTCGGCCTACCCTGAGGAGCTGGGCTCAACCTGGGGTTCACCCGCCTTGACAACCCGACCCACTAGAGCTGGCTGATCTTCTCTACCTTGGACAAAAAAGATGATATGTCCCACCTATGGTCATTTTCATAGGTCAACACCATGGTATGGCTAGACCATGGAATTTAGGCGTGTGATGCGGCTCGCTAGCCACAAGATGCGGCTCTCTAGGCATGTTTCGCCGAACCTCCCTGGATGGAACAACTCGTTGCGTCCCTCCATGCCACGTGACCGAATCGGCTGACTGATTTCTTATATATTCCCATGGCATGTGTCACCATTAAAACACCTCCATATATGGCTCATTCAATGTGGAGGCTGCCTCCACATCTTCCACACTGGCATGTGGACTTCATCGGATGTCACGTTTGCTATGACAGGACCTTATGTGGGACATTCTATGTTCTATCATGATATGTTCATTGATCAAGAAGAAGTTCTATGATCCATATTCCACGTTCTTCCTCTCATGGGGTTTCATACTCATTGTGTTCCACCATGATGAAATGTTCTACGAGGGACGATTCCTCCCGCTCTTCCACTATCAGTTCTCCATTGTTGTCGTTGAACCACATTCGTTTTTTATGCATTCTAGATCCAATACATCAAATCAGTAATCCATTAAATGGTTGAATAATGATTAATCATTCATCCACCAATGAAGAATGTAATGAATTTTTGGGATAAAAGAGGAATAAGAATCATGAGGATCAATCCTCGACCATTTTTCGGTTCTTACCTTGATCTAATCTGTTAGAAAGATCAAAAACCCAATGAACAAACATAGATTCAATCAAATGATCATTAATCTGTATGAAACCCTACTGGTTGAAACCAATCCTGCAAAAATATTCTTGATCCATGAATCGTTCAACTTGTCGATCGATTCACATTATTTATTGGAATTCAAAAATGTTGAAAGGATGGAATTTAAAAAAAACCCATGACCAATGTGTTTTGATTGGTCAATAAAGAATGTTCTTTTTCATCATTCCTCGATCCATCATCGTGTGATTTTGATCCTGGATTCCTCAACTGTTGGATGAAAATGCTTCCTCCCACGATATACTATCACTAGAGCTCCCATGAAATCTCTTGGGGTTAGTAATTGTTACCTTTGACCTCGACCTATGGGTTTAATAAAAGGTAACAGAATCTGTTGCATCATGAAAATATTTTTATTAAAATATTTAATGATAATTACATCAAAAATATTACATTTATTTTAGCCCATGTCAAACGATGTTAGACCCTTCATTATGTAAATCCATCATTCTGGACGCAGATGTGCCCTCATATTTTAGATCTGGGATCCCATTTGTGATTTATAATAAAACTCAATGTTATCCACTAAGAATATTAAATTTAAAAATATAAGATTATTCAAAAAGTTATTCCTGGAACACCCAGACTAGGAATCTCATAACATCTCAATGCACAAGCTCAATATTTTCCCAATTAATTTATTAAAAATGTATTGGGGAAATTTTTGAGTCGTTACATCGTCCCCACCTTATTTATTTACATCCATGAAATCCAAAATATGGTCTATTCCCAAAAAAAGTTGGGGGAACAGAGTATGAATCTAAGCATCCCTCTCATAGGTTATCTCCTGAAGGTTTGTGTGCTGCAATCAAACCCATAATAGAGGAATCGACATCCCATGAAGGGTCATCTCTTGTCGATCCTCAATCTACACCGGGATATCAAAAAATGTCTCCACAGTCAATACCATGTGATGGGTTATGAACATACCCCCTTAGTTGCAATACATAAATGAAATCATGAACCCGGTACAACTACAGGGATAGAGCTAGGAATTACACCACCTCACTAACTCTAATCAGGATCTTAAGTGGTCGATGAACCTCAGGAAATACTTTCCCCCTAACCCAAATATCTACAAACCCCATTGAGGTGAGACCTTAATAAATACATGTTCTCCACCTCGAACTCAAAGCGCCTATATTTCCATTCAATATATGATTTCTACTATCTCTGTTGAATCCTAATCCACTCCTGCTTGACCTTTACCTTCTTGGGGGTAGCACGAACAAACTATGAGACAAAATGTGGTGGCTCCCCTAGGTCAGTACAACATAATGCTGAACTGTAAGGTCCACCATACTAGTCCATGAATGGTTCATTTCCAATGGTAGAGTGATAGATTTTTATGTACACAAACTCCACCGGAGTTATGTGGTCCTCTCAACTGAGACTGAAGACCAAGATGCAGGCACGAAGCATTTCCTATTGCACCTGGATGGCCCAATCTGTCAGACCATCTATCTAGGGATGAAATGTTGTGCTTAGTCACAATTGGGTCCCAAAATCCTTTTGTAAACTCTTCTATAGACAACATATGAAACAAGCCTCACAGTTAGAACCAACCATTGAATGCACCATATTATATAGAACTATATCATAGATGTAGAGGCTTCTAAGGCTCCCTATGAAACTCTGCACCTAGATATGTAGGATGTGGTCCGACTTTGCGAGTCAGTCGATGATCACCGCTATTGTATCATGTCCCTTATATGTTCATGGTAAACCCTTCACTATGTACACTGATATCCAATCTCACTTCCACTCTGTCACCTCGAGTGGCTGAGTCAAGCCTGCTAGAAACTGGGGCTCTTATTTCAGTTTCTGACAATTGAGGCATTGGGAAATGAACTCCTCCACAACGTTCTTCATCAATGGACACTAAAAAATGAGTTGTAGATCCTAGTAAATTTTTATATTAATTTATTTAAAACTAGGTAGGATGTGTGAAACTCCCTCAGGTCCTCCTCTGGCAATGCAATTGGAAAAGTCATGCTCCTTTTGAAGAGAAACACATTCTCCCAACCTAATGAATATCCCTCTAGGGCCAGCCCTTTGGATTACTATGCAAATTGAATCTCATAATTGATGTCCCCATGTTTGGAGTCACAAAATCTCTGTAAGGGAAGTGTGGTGATAACAATCAAATGAAGGAAAATTGTTCCATCATCATCCATGAAAGATATTAGTAGCGTGGCAAACTACTCTAAGGCCTCACTCGGCCACTACATGATAGAACTCCCGGTTACCAAGTATAAAACTTAATTCTCTTTCCCATTAGTATAGACCTTATTGAAGTCATAATCCTGGAGGAACTCTACCCACCACATTTTTCTCAAATATAGATCCCAATGAAAAAATCTATACATGAGGCTATCGAGGTCCGAGTAGATATCAAACCACTACCCCATCAAGTAATTATTCCATGTCTTCAAAGTGAAGAAAACTGATTCTAGTTTGAGATCTTGGGTCATTAAGGTTTTCTCATGATACCTTTGCTAGCATGAACCATGCGCAATAACTTCTTTCCCCTATATCATGACACATCCGAGTATAGTCCCTAATGCATTGAAGAAGACCACATACCCAAAACCCTCTTCAAGTAGCCTCGAGATTGGAGAACTTTTAAACCTTTATATAATCTCCTAGAAACACAACCAAATTATTTTAGTCCACACAAATTGTTTTAACTTCCATGTTATAATCATCAAGGTTTATTCTATTCTCTAAAATATTGGTACGAACCTATGATAGTGCCCACCCAATCCAGGCTAACTTCTATCCATGATCACACTCCTTGGTGGCTCCCAAACATGCACAGACTCAACCATTACTGGATCTATCCAACACTAGCCAGTGAACTGTCATGTCCTAGAAAGTGGACCTATAGAATCCATAACTAACACATAGAGAGTTTTCCATAATTTTTGTGCTCCTAGAGTTTATCCAGGACAATCCTCAGCTAAATCATGTGTTCCTCCTTGGTTTCAGAGTACACCAAAATTTCATCCATAATGACCATGACACACTAGTAAATGTATTCCTAGAATATCATATTCATTATTCCCATGAACATAGATTGGGTTTAGGTTATGTCTAATGGAATAACCATGTGCTCATAGTGTCCAAATTAAAACCTAAAAGTTTTCTTCAGTACATACTCATCTCGTACATGAAGCTGGTGATTATTTGATATGAGGCGTGTCTTTGAGAACCACCTCGCTCCCCTCTGGTGGTCAAAGAGGTATTCAATTATCATAATTTGATAATTGTTCTTCAAATTCACATGGATCGGGTACAAGAATTCCACATGTTGCATCAAAATATCATTTTACTTCTTAGTGAACAGAAGTGGGGCCATCCATGGTGAGATGTTGGGCCTCACGATGCCCTTGCTCTGTAAATCCTCCATATATACCCAAAACTCCTAAATATACTTAAGATCCATCTGATATGTTTTTTTAGATATCAATGCCATCCTATGATACATATAAATGCATATGTAAAAATTCCTATGAGGCTGTAATCCTGGAAAACCCTCTGGGTAGACGTCCTCATACTCATCCAACACTACAAGAAACCGGGGACTACTCTCATCCACCACAATGAGGGAGGGGCTAGGAAACTGATGTATGATAGAATATAACCTCCTATGGGAATGCATATCCTATATTTCAAGAGTCACCCTCTCACCATTAAAGGAAACCCTAGTCCCAAATATGAAAACACAGTACACTCTGCTTTTAAAATAGTAGAAATTACCATGAAATGTGGATATCAGTCCATACACAAAATGATGTCAGAACTGCTCGACACAACTACTAGGATATCCCAGCATAATCTCTTGGATTAAATAGTTATCTCACACATCTAGAACTAATGTTTTATCCTCAAATCCCTTCTCGTATGATTCCATAAATGTAAGGATCAAGGAAACCTCTCCACCTGAATATCTGAGCTCCAAACAAGAAATGTAGCATGGAAGTTATGACTAGAACCTATGTGCATAAAAAGTGAAACTTGGGTGGATATGAAATAAATTTTACCCATAATAATATTTGGAGAATCATGATTTTAAGCCTCCATCCCTTAATTTTGTCCTCACCCCTGTCCACTGGCTCCTCGAGCATGTGGTGGACCACTCAGTGTGGTGATGCTAGTACCTTGAACATCCATCCATTACCAAAAACAATAAATGATCCTCTATAATTTATACCTACCTAAATACACCCTGATCAAATATATTCCTCTGCCTCGGTAGTAATCCAACTGCCCACTGATCATGTCCTCGACATGTCAGAAAATCTCAAGCCAAGTGTCCCAAGCAGCCTCATGTGAAACGAAGTATGTCCTTCGGTTGTCCTTCTCTACTTTGGGAGCGTCAAACTAATCATCCTGCATCACAGGACTATCTCTTAAATTACTTACCCCACATGGTCCCCTCATCTATTGCCTCCTAACCACAAATGAAGAATCTACCACATGATCAATGTAGGCAGCTCCTGCCGCTGGCACCCGCTCCGCTAGGAATCTCTCCAGGAACAGAGCTATCTCAAAAACACTTTCTTGAGTGGAGATACATTATGATACCATGGATGCCCTGATATATTGAAATATTCCCTTTTAAAATCCCTAATTCATGATGAACTAGTCTCTAACCCTATTTGTATAGTAGTGAGAAATATCGATTGACCTTGTTGGGTACTCCGCTATTATTATGATTCCCTGCTGTAGGTGCAGGATCTCCAGGATGTGTACTAAGCACAAGGTCGATGGAATGAACTCCTCCATGAAAAGGTGATTGATTTCATACCATGTGAGGATCATCTCATCATGCTTCTAGATCCCTAAGATCCACAACCGTCTTGTTGAGCCCTGTAGAAGGATCACATGTAACACTTCCATCTAAACAGGCGGTGTCCTCACAAATTGGAAGACACATGAAACTACATGTAGCCAATCCTCAGATATTTGTGGATCTCCTTCACCCCTATATAGGGGTGTTCACTACCTCTTGAACTCAGGCAATGTAATGAGCTTGAATGCATCCTCTACAGGTAGAATTGGAGGCATCAGCTGCTGAACATGAGGTATTGTAGTCGGAAGACCACCCGGTGGTTCCATCTCTTGAAAATGGCCCTACACTAAGGCCTTATCACTAAGAGGATAATCCTTGGGGTTGTGCATTGGAATCCAAGCTAGTGACCTATGTGGAGGCATCTAGAGAAATTTCAGGATGAACCACATTCAAAATATTATATTTGGGGTGTTTTATTTAGAAGGAAATACAAAAAACAACCCATTATGGTATGATGCATGTGTCATTTATTTCGTTACAACCAGTGTATTCATGCACCACGATGGAAAGTAGGTTCCCAAAGTCCTGGTGTATGCATATGTTGGAAGCTGTACCAATACTAGATTCCCTAACCTGAAAGGAAAACTTCAAACACATAGCACTATTTCCCCAAACCAATCTCACTAACTATCGATCCCGATGTGTAATAGAAACCTATATCTAATACCACTCATTCACGACCCATCCTAGTGGGGCCCATTCCAGGACTATACCAATCCAACCTATGCTAGTCCAGGGGTTGGCGACAAGCGCTGAGAAGGCATATCTCACAAATGGGACACCTTAGCCTAAGATCATGTACACACGTACACTCCTCTAAGCCCAGAAAGCCAATTTAAAGGGTAAAACCCCCATAACGATGATTGAAAACCACTAAACATAAATTTAATACAAGAAGAGTGAAACCTGAATGTAATGTGCAACACTATAAACCAATCCCATAATAAAATCCCAATAGTAAAGACAACTACAAAATCGAATTGTAAACAAGGGTACTGAAGCTATATAAGAAAACTATCAGGAATCCCTCATCCTGTATGATCTCATAAGGCACCGTCTAATCCTGGACCTTGTGTTACAATACCATGAAATCTGTCATAGAGTCAGTCATCTTCACAAGTCATGATATGTGTGGGAAAATCCCACGCACGGGAGAGTAACACAATACTCATTAGGAAACCACGAATCAAAAAAATGATGAACCTTAAGAGAATGCACAATCATCTATAAAGATATATATGCCCGTACATATACCATGGATATGCAGATATACTCATAATCAGGCATGTTGAACTATAGCTTATGTCACAACCACATGTTAGTCATAATACACAGCTAACTTGTACCCCGTCCAAAGAGGAAAAATATTGTCAAAGGTTATGATATACAGATAGGGGAATCTTGATTACTACTGTGAACCAAATCCATGTTAACCCACACTTTTGGGGATTATCATATAATACGCAAAACCCTATGGTGTTTCTCATTGCATAGTGGATTCTAATGAGTATCGGGAACCCTACGTTACAACCAACTAGATGGTAGATTAATGCTATGTACTCAAAGGTTACGTCAATACCCAACGACCTCCATCTTTTGTGATAAAGTCTCACTCATGTTGTGAAGGGGATTTAAAAATCTATATATGAATCATCTCTTTAGGGGATTGCAATTTAATGGCATTTAAAACCGTCGATGGAAGAACCAAAGGGGAACTCCACACATGTACTAGTGTTTTCTAAAAACCCACAAGCTATATCAAAAGGACTTCTTATTCAAGAGAGTTCTAATTCCACAAATGTTTCATCAAATCACTTATAGTTTTAATGTTATTACAATTTTTATATAAATTGGTCAGTTGGGTCTGGTTCTGGGTTGACCCATTCGGGCAGACCCAACCCAACCCATCCTAGGGCCGACCGAACATGGGTTCTACCTGATTCACTGGGTCTGACCCCACCCTGCAGGGTTGACCCGGCCCGTTGGTCCCATTCCATACCAGCTGGGTTTGACCAGTCCCACTACAGTAGAGAACCTTGCCAACATGGCCCACAGGATAAGGGATTTATTATCTACCTAGGATGTGGTGGGTGATGTGTCACACCCACAGTCGTTGCCGCAGGTTTCCACCATGGTCTAGCTAGGCCACAGACTCTAGCAGCATGACGGGGCTCGCCTTCCACATTTGGCCAAACCACCCCTGACTTAGTAACCCATCATGTCCCTCTGTTTTACGTGGAAACTAGGATGTCCCCTAATTTAGAATTCACCTACTGCCTGTTCCATGGGTCCAACCCCTCCCACCTCGGTTGAGACCACGAGAGTGCACCATACCAGTACTGGTGTGCTGGCGAGAACATCCTTAGGCCATTGTATGTGCTCCGATGCTCCGTTCTTCGATACAAAATATTTTCTGAGATCCACATGACACGTTCTTCATCTCATGGGGTTCTAATCCACATTGAGATCCACTATGGTGCATTTACGTTCAAGTGAATAAACCTCCTGTGATACCTCAATCCATTCATCGCCGGCATTGTGGAACCTCCATCATTCCATGTCCAACCTAGATTCAATATGTTAGATCGTTGTTCCATGAAACATTTGTGCAACTATTGATCATTTATAAAACCATAAATAATGTGAATAATATGTTGGAGAAAAGCACAGTAAGAACACTAAGGATTTAACCTTGACAATTTTTTCATTCTTTCCTTAATCTGATATGTTAGAAGAATCCAGAAAAAAGATGAAAATGGCAGGAATCAATTAAATAGTCATCAATTTCCAATAAACCCTGCAAGTTTAAACCCATCCCATAATGGTATGAATGATCTATGAATTGATCGACTTTTTGACCAAATCACATTCATCATTGGAGTTATAACACCATTAAAAATGGAATTTAAATATCAAACCCTACCTTTGGTTTTGGATCAGTCGATGAATAATTTCTCCGTTTTTCGTTTGTGAATCTGTAGTTTAGCGTTCCATATCCTTGATTCCTCATTCACTACTTGCTGATGCCTCCTCCCATGTTTTCTTCTCACTAGATCTCTCATGGAAGATCTCAGGGTTACGAATTGTAACCCTGGAACCCTACCTATGGGTCTAATAAAAGGAAACAAAATCTGTTTCATCTTGAAATATTTTTTATTATAATATTCAAGGACGATAACATCCAAAATTAGTCTTTTTCATCTGGCCCATGCCGATGATTTTTAGGTCCTTCCTAAGGTAATGTTTCAATTCTGGATACAATGATGCCCTCATATTCTTATTCGGGCACCCGTTTGTGGGTTATAAAAAATTCAATGTTATTCGTAGGGGGTTTTTAATTTAAAAACATAATGTTATTAAAAACATTATTCTAGGCACACTGGGCCTAAAAATATCATGTCTTCACAGTGCATGGTCTTATTATTTTCTCAATTAATTTATTAAAATTCATCATAGAAAAATATGAGACTTTTGATATCCAAATATCCACATATCCAGACATCCAAACATCAGACATTCATGCTCTATTTTGGCAGTTCTATAATCATGATATATTTCTCTTCAATCTACCAAGTCATCACAACGTAAATAAATCCCATGTGGAATCATTCATTCTGGATTGAGGAAAATTACATATTTCAACCAATCCTCATAATGAAATATGAATGCACACCACCATGTATGGCCAAAAATTATTTCAATTCCAAAACAAGTTCATAGACAAAACATTTTAAACTAAATAAATTTTTATTGAAAAAATTTACAACAATACATTTCAATAAAACATAAGACTTATTTTAAAACACTAATCGTGAATTAAAAATGAAATTACAATTTTAAAATTCATTTAACAGAGAATATTTAACAATAATCAACAATTCCCCAAATATTCAAAATCATCAATAAATATGGTTTCCACCATGATTTTCAAATAAATTTCACAATCATTTTCAATAAATTTAATAAAAATAAAACTAATCCATCATTTTATAAATATTGGATTTAAGATTGATGTCACATACCTATATTGTTTTTAGGAAAACAAAGAATAACATGAAAACACACAATAAAGTAGGTTAAATATAAAAAATCAAGTCTTATATCTCTTCTAATATAACAAATAAATCAAAATCAAATCATATTTTTAATCACCTATCATATATATATATAAATTATATGTATATATATGATTCAAGAGTGAAAGGGAAGAAGTTTTATGTAAAAACACCATGAATGAAGGCTTACCATGAGAATATAACTTCAAATCACCTAGATAAGCCTTCAGATCACTTAAAAATTGACAGGGAGAGGTTCCAAGAAATCTAAGAGGGAAAAATCTGGATTTAGGGAATTTGGGAAAAAGTCATTAAAACAAAAAACTAACCAACATCAACTTTTTAGGATCTAGTATTTGCAAAATTCATTATTTTGTAGCACGATTTGGAAACCTGTGCACAATCCATGATCCAACCACTACCACAAGGATGAACATATCATAGTTGGGTTTCATGGTTTGTAAAATATTTTCAAACCATTTAAAAATAGATTGTATCATGTAGAACTATTTCTCTTTTCCATACGAACAGTTTGGATGAACCTTGCCCCACATGTGAGCCTTCCGTTTAGCCTTTATCCTAATGTGAATGCTTTCCTATATGTATTTTACAATTAACCCAATCTATTAATTGACAATTAACATTTATAAATTCCCTAGAAACATTTAAAAGAGTTTAGAAACTCTCCCAATCTTCATCCAAATTCTTTACATACATAATAATCATTAAAAAGTAGTTACTTACTTGAATTTGGGGGTGATACATAAAAGGACATATGAATCAACTATGAATTGTAAAAATACCTTCATTACATCCAGCTTGATACTATATAGTTATTGTATTTATCAAAAACTAATCTTAGGAAGGAATTACATATAATCATAATGCGGTTCTCCAAAGATGATGTATAGTTATTTACTGTCATGACCCGTCCCCTGGGGCCCGTGCTGTGACTACCCCAAGCCCGCCTTCCATAGGCTAGGGGCTGGCGACTAGCTCCCAAGGTGTGATCCCTAAAACTAGGAAGGTATTTCCTTTTAACCTATAAACACACACAACATATACAATCATGATTAAACTGAATAACCGAAAAATGAGTACAGTAAGTATAAAGGGTCCAGAATACAAGCTCAACTAGAAAGTACAAGAAACTGAAAGTCCAAGTACAACTGTAGAAATTAGAAAAACCACCACAAGGCCATCCTCTGTGGTCCCTGCCTAAAGGGAAGGTATAGATCGCCTCCTTAACACTCCATGTCTGCCCATCTACTCTGTGTACTGACACGCCGTAAGGTCCACTTCCGGGTACCGTCCAATCCTAGTACTCTCAGCCTCGGTCAACACTGTCTGTCGTCTACATCCAACACAATGAGGTGCAGGAATATCCCGTGTAGGGGTGAGTATAAAGATACTTAGTAGGGACCCCGAGACCCTTAAGGTCTCACAATATCTAACATGGATAATCCATAATGTATGAAATAAATAGATAACCCCACATAGGTATATGCTCACACATATACATATGTTATCAAGTAATCTATCTCAATCATGAGGTAAACACAAAATATACTAACTCAACTAAACCAGGTCTTTATTCACATTATCGAGACCATGACTACTGGAGAACACCTCCTCTATCGAGTATAGTGGGCCTACAGCCAAAACCAGGTGCTTCCCACTAACCTTGGACTGATGAGGTACTCCTCCTGTTGAGTACCATGGGTCTGATGCGTCACACAGAGGTGATCCCCCAATGGGTCTGCCACCATAACTAGGAACTCCCCCTCATAGCATGCAGAGGTACTCCTCCTTTCATGTACCGTGGGTCTGCCACCACAACCACGCGCCCCTCCACCGTGGGTCTTCCGCCAAAACCAGGCGCTCCCCACTGGGCTAGTTGAGGCACTCAGAATCAATCAGTCAGCATTCGTCAAGTCTCATGCAGCTACCATGATCCCAAAAAATGATTGATCGTCTCTGGTTGTTCTTCTCTATAAGATACTTTTTGATACTCCAACTATCGTGAGGTTCCACGAAAAAGTATCTCAATGGTCCGCCACATCATATATGTCTCAACGCAATAGACGACGCGTCAATCGGATTCCCGATCTGTGAGTTAATCGCCTTTTAGTCCCGGGGGCCCGGTTAGAAATGTGCACAATCCAACCAGACCATATCTCAACTATACCCCCAAACTCCAGTGTTGTATACTCAAAAGTACCTTTACACTCCAATATCACTAGGGTCACTGACGGTTCGTCAAACATATGCCTAGTGCCAAAGATATATCCAAAAGAAAGTAAAGGGTCACAGTGAGCCAGGGTCCGGTCTGACCAGGTTGGACCAACCCAGCCCAAACCAGTCTGGGTCGCCCGGTTTGGGTCAACCTGGCCTAAACCGTTTGGTTTGGACCATACCTTTGGGCGAGACAGCCTGTTGGTTTTGGCCTGACCCACTAGGCCCAAGCCAGCAGGCCATGAGGGCGGTTCAGCCCAGAGGCTTCATGTAGGCAGCACGACATGGTGGCGCGGGACGGTTTGACCCAGAGGCACTACTTAGGTGGCACGACCTGGTGGCACCGGGCGGTTCGGCCCGAAGGCACTGCATAGGTGGAAGTGCCCGGTGGCGTGGGTCGGTTCGGCACAGAGGTTCCGCAAGGGCCGTTTTGGCCAGGTCACTACGAGGGCGCGAATGGTTATCTTGGTTGGGGCGCCTCGAGGAATGTGGGAGGCCGGTGCCGCCGGGCGCCGCGATGGGCGCGACTCTGGCGGCTCGACCCGAGAGGCTGGGACCGGTTAGGCCAATAGCGGCATGGGGTGCACGGATGTCAGAGGTGAGGGGGAACATGGGCGGTAGAGACACAACGCACGTCGAGGCTGGGGTGGTGCGGTAGGCGAGTCGGCGCGGCCAGTGGGGCAGTGCGGTCGGGGGGCCCGTGGCCGGGGCACGAGGCGTGGTTCAGTAGGCAGTCGAAACATCATGGGGGAAGCGCATGTCTCCCTTGTGATGGATAGATATTGGGGAGACAAACCATGCGTGGCCTAATATGTAGTGACTCTTGATAAAGTCAAGATCATCCACAAGTGGATGGGGATATCCCAGATTAGTTGAAAATATTAGCTATATTTGGGTTGTATGTTGTAATATTCTCCAATCCTGAACACTCTCATGTGGTTGGAATGTTATTCATATGGACATCGAGCTCACCTTCTAATATTCCATAGGATTCCGAATAGCTGGGAAGTGTGGATTGTATAGAGGGTAGACTATAAAACCTAAGTATGAAGTTTAAATACAGTAGAATAAATCATAATAGATTGAAAATAATAATAAATGAAAATATAGTAAAGGAAGAAAAAAATATGCAGTTGAATTAGCCAATAACAATAAGGGAATTATTTAATAACATGGTTGAATGTTACAAAGTGAAATTATAGAAAAATACAAGAAAAAGACTAGAAGATTAAAATAAAATGTCAAGGTCTCGGGTCTCGAACACCATGGGGGTCCAATCTTCAAACTCCATCTAAACAGAAAAAAAAATTCAAATGCAAGGTCTGTTGTCCTTTCCGAGACCTACATGCATGAAATATTTTCAAGATCCAAAATGGTGGACTTAATAGGGAGTGAATATAAATAATTATTTTGAAACCACCATGTCTATATAAAACCAGTCTTGTAAGAAGATTATAAAACTAAGATATAAGTAAGTGTATAAAATTAATTCATCAATTAATAAAATACCACAACAATCATCTTCAGCCCCATGTTTTAATTTCTCTGAGCATCTCTTATGAGTACTAAAACCATAACCAATCCTTAATGAAGTAGAATAAGCATTAAAACATTTATGGGTCAAATCCCTATAAGCGTTAAAACATTTATGGGACAAATCCATATTAGCATTACATAATTGCGAATGGGATAAGCCTGATCCTATAAGCATTATAGCATCTTCGTGTGCATTTTACATGGACTAAACCATTATATAATCTCCTCAACATAGAAAAAAATCCTTACCGTATTGGATGTATATCAAAATATCATATCAAATAAGTCAATTGTTAATTATGCAAATTGCTAATATCCTTTCAAATTACACACCCAATTCAATTCAACATTGATCAGCAATGACATAAATAATAAATATTCCAAAAATTAGAGATTCTATTAAATCAAATAACCATAGGAACCATGTAATTAAAATATAAATTAATCAATTATCCAATTATAAATCCATTTGAAGCTAAAAGAATAAATGATATAACATAATTCTTCTATTTAATGAATTTGGGCTCAAAAAATGAAGGTGTAAACCTGATATTGTATTAAATTAGAATTATCATACCATAGGGTTTAATGTTAAGACCACTACCATATATCAATGATCCAAAAAGCCTCATATACCCAACTTCCATGATGAAGAGGGTAATGATGATGGAAAAGGGGATCCTAAATTAATGATTAAACATGATCAATTCTGACAATGAAATTGGGAAAAGGATTCCACCAAAATATAGAGAACCAAATGGAAGAAGGAATAAAATGGACCAAAAGGATTTAATAGTGATCTATCACATGAATGAGATGTCCATAAATGGATACGTAACTCCAAAATCTCCAGGAGGGTCATCCTAGGCCAATAAAAGAATATATTTTGTGTTTTTATAATGAAAAACATATGCACATCTTGTTTCAAACAACATTTAGGGAATTTTCATGTTTTATAAAACAGTTACATATTATGTAAATGTTTTCAATTTTATTCACTGAAAAACTCACATCTTCAAATTTAATTCATTAAAAAACACAAATAATTTAACAATGTGATATCCATTTACATGATATGTGACTTTTCTATTGTTGAGTTTTTAGATCATTCTTTCTATAACTATCTGAACCTCATATAATTATCCTAAACATAAGACGAACCAGTTCTAAAACATTTTCCAATTAATTTATATATTCCATTAATTAATATAATCTTATGTCAATGAACATTTGATAATTTTACCCGACAAACCATATTTTTATCCGAACAAGATATGACCACCGTGGCCTAAACAAAAAACTCAGAGGGAAACGTAGATTGAAAATAAGGGATCTCACAACCTCCCCTCCTTATAATAGATTACCCTCAATATACCCCTAGCTTCACTATGACATCTGATTGAATAGGTCTGGACACTATTTTCACATATCATAATCCCTCTCCCATGTTTCATTATGAACTCACATATGCTTCCACTGCACTCGAACCAATGGTATAGTCCAACAATAAAGATATTTATTACTATGATCCACAACCTATATCTAATTATCCTCAAATGATTCGTCATCACAAATATCTACTTATCTTATATCTATCACAAGGGATGAGTCTTGATGATATCTTTATATTTGTGACATGTAGAAAATGTCACACATGGAACTATATAACTATTTAACTGTTAAACAGTACTCCACTAGACCAACCAATGATTCTATATCAAAAAGACCAAAAATCTATGTGCTAGCTTTCCATGTTTCATGATTCAATTTTGTACCATCATAGGAAGCACCTAAAATAAAACATAATTAGAAACATGAAACTCAAAAGGTCACCAATGAGGGTTATCAAATGATTCCCCTCGGCTCTGTGGGGTAAAATATTGCTTCCTTAGGGACTAAAACTATTCAGATATCTTCTATAGAAGACTATGCCTAATGGGTGTTGAGTCACTTACATCTATCCTACCAAGCTCTGAATGACACAAACTTTAATATAAAGCATAAAATTTCGCCGTTTGGATTGTTTCTTATAAGCTATTATTATAGGAAAAATACATGAGTTCCATATGTCTATCCCATGACACACCAAAATCCAAAACACATCCTCATAACATATCCTCTATTAACTGAATAGATCAATCATATTGACCATAAGTCTGTGGATGATAGGTTGTTTATAATAAAAATGTTAACCCAAATATTTATGAAGACCCTATTAGAAAAAAAAATGTGAAATGAGAATATATGTCTATAATGATACTCCTCAGAACATCTTAAAATCAAACCACATTACACATGTAAATATTTCCCAGATCATCGATTGTAAATGTTTCCCTAATAGAGAAGAAGTGGGATACCATTTCCATTATGTACAGAAAAAGTTGTAAAACATCATTCTAATGGAAATCACGGGTAACAAGTCCCAAAATCCATAATGATTGAATTATATTTCCACTCTAGTGTATATATTGTCAAAAAAACCCAAATAGACTCTGATTCTCAAAATTCAACTATTTACATGTGAAGCATATAGATTCAAATATTTCCACCTACATATTCATTCCTAAACAAAGGAACAATCAATGGATATAAAAATTCATATTTATTAAACCAGAATGTAACACCTATCTACATGCATGAAACTAACACAACAACACCCTGATCATTCTTGTAGGAACCCATACTCAGCTATTGAAATGAAAATAAGGTTCATTTATAAGATTCCATCATAATGGAATCTCACTAACATATAATTTGGCTACTCAGAAGTGATCCACCTATATTAGAAAACTACTCATCCTTAATTCTATATGATGGAAAAGGTATATTATTTGTTGTGGTAAGAGTTACTCACCCCTAAATTCCTTAACATCTAGATACATTTCTGCAAAAGGGACATTGTCAGACACATGTCACAGGACTCAAACACTACTTCTATTTTTGTATTTCTACTCAATGCATCGAAGATGACATTTAACTTTTCTAGTATATAATACATTTCATGGTGAAATGATATCCTGTACTTGACATATCTCCTCTACCAAAGATTCTGGTCCTATTGTGAAACGATAAACCAGAGGATTTTGTGATCTATGTATACAATGAACCACTCATCCACGAGATAGTGTCCCTAAGAACATAGGAAATGTAACATTACCTCTAACTCTATATTTTGAGTAGGGTAATTCTTATCAGGATTCCTTAGTTTACAGGAGCCATAATAAAACACAAAAACATATTTCATTATAAATACTCCAAGTCCAACACTAGACGAATCACATTACACGAAATATGATTTACCTAACACTAGTAAACATATGATAGGTGTTGACGTAAACGTATCATTCAGCTCGTGGAATGTAGTTTCATAATCATCATACCAAAAAAACCTCACCCCTTTCTTGGTAAGAAAATAAATTGGTTCAACCAAATAGGATAAATCCTAGAAAAAATTACTATAATAATCTTCTAATCTTATAAAAATATGATTTTAAAGAAATTATTGGGATTTTCCTAAGATATCATGGCTGCATTATTCCCTTGGTCCACTGACACTCTTGTTTCTGAGATGACATGTCCCCATAAGTGAACATTATTTATCCAGAAACTGTATTATGTATCTTTTTTTAAATACAACACTCTTTAAATATAATCGGTATGAAGTCAAGATGTATGGAATGATAATCTTATAACATGGAGTACACTAACATTTCATTGATAAATACACTCACAAACTGATAAAAATGGATGAATTTCATACTTATTATGGCCATAAATACTTTAAGAGCATTAGTAAACTAAAATGACATCACTAAAATTCATAAATCCAATACATTATACTAAAATAATTTCTATTCATATCTGATCATCTAAACCTTAACTGATTTTATCATAATATAAATTCAATGTTGGTGATGTACATATCACCTCTCATCTATTCAAAAAGTTCTTCAATGCATAAAAGAGGATACCACTTCATGATCATCATTTGGTTAAATCTCTAACAATATACCCTTAAAAACAGAGATCCATTATCTGTTTGGAGAAGATAACCGATGAACCCCAAGGTGATATACTTAGTTGTATGAATACATTAGATTCTAGACCTTCCAAATGACCCTTTAACTCTTGAAGCACTACTGGTTACTTTGGGTAATGAAGGATAAAAAATGACAATATTTCGTCACCAACTCGATCATAACATTTACCACTTTCTTGTGTGGTAATCCATAGATCACTTCAAAAAAACATCTAGAAAATAGTCTACCATTGAGGTAAAATAATCCTGGTTCATTTAGTGATTATCTACAGTAAGGACAAATATATGATCAATGAGAAAATCCCATCGAAAGTGAATTGGTCCTGAATGAAAAACCTGATGATCTCACTAACGGTTGTGAGAATATTTTATTCCTTCTAAAGATTGGAATGTAACTATCCTCTAGTAATTTTAAATATGATCTTGGTATTGGAAAATATATATCATACCATGAATCACAACAAAGCATGTCATTTCTTGTATGAACGATTCCCAGAAGAAATGGTAACTACAACTTTCTAGAGAGCACACCTTACATTGTTTTGTATTTTCTAATAGAAATTCCCAAAGTCTATAAATGGTTAAAAACCATCAACAATTTCCGCATCCAGTCCCAACCATTTAGAAAAAGAGTACACAGAATATAATGTGATGTGGCACTATAAAAAACCCAATCTAATGAATATGATACAATATTTTTATATCTGATTGTAGGCGGTCAAGAATCTCCATAAGATGGAGTGGTGTTCATTTGGTGAAAATGACTTCTACCACTTCCCTCAGCTATCATTTTACTATGTAGAAAAATTTTCCATTCTGGGTAATGATTCCCTTTCACTGGTGAACCATGCCCCCGACCTCAGCATGAATGATCAATGGAACTCTATCTACTGGACTATTGATGGGTAGCTGAGCCCCATCCAGATATTGGTTCTTGTCTTAATCCTTTTCCACTAGTATTTTATAGAAAGTTGTAAAAGTAAATCTAAATATTTCCTAATATACCATATATTGGAAACTTGGTTATGGGGTAAGGATATTATAGGAACATGTGTCCAATAAGGGAACATTAATAGCACTAGAATGGAAAATATTCTTGAGATGGTATTCCACTACCCTGACTCCACTACGTAGTATTTCCATCAAGGAAACTATATTAAGGCTAATTCTTAACTCTCATATAAGATCATCTAGATCTCACTGTTGAAAAATAATGGACTTTATTCGGGGCATCTCTTAGATTCCCTTCCTCAATGAGAGCCTCATTCACCATGTCATCAAAGATGAATAAATAGAAAACGCTTACCTATGACCTGATATCATATTGAGTACCATCATCGAAAATGCACTCCATATATATCTCATGAGCCAAAAAAGATGACGCATAGTGTTTTTGGGTCAGTGAAACATCCAACATAGTCCAGTACTAAATACCCTTTTTCATTTAGCTATAGGAACTCATGATATTTTTCATCCCATAATTTATTAGGATATAAATTAATCACTAATATCATTTCTATGTACGTCCATGATAACTCATTGTACTACCCATCATCATCCAAAATATCCCACATAATATTAGTCTGTCCTATGAAGCATAAACATAGTTAGAAATTCTGTTTTATCTATAGGTGTCTAGAGTTTATTTAAAATTTTATGGACAATATCAATTCATAACTTGGATGACAATAGTCCCTAATCACTAATAAACACTAATGGATACAAATGATGATAATCTCTTCACATCTCAAAAATCGAAGGAATTATATGAAGAGTCTCCCTTTCCAAAGATCACATAACCATTGGGAGTCTTTATGAAGATGAAAAACTATATGCACCTTAGGAATTTACAACACGTTACCATTCAACTACTCTTGTATAGTGTTTACATCCATTCTCATGATAGTAAATTTGAATATGATTAGGATAAATTTTCTCATCAAGAAACACATATACAATATATAACTTGACAGAAACAAGGTCAACCGCCAATGTGACTACAATAGAGACCCACTAACTACTTTTCTCTAAACACATTTCATATAAGTAAAATAGCATGGCACAAAAACTATTTTTTTATTGAAATAGATATTTCTAATCACAGTTGAATATAATATTATACTCTATTTGAAAAAATATAAATTTCACAATAATGTATATTGTATTTCAATATATCCCTATGTTCCTATAAATATTCATGTAGTTTTACCTTACACAATAAAAGACTCATGGTCCTGGATAAGGTTCAATTTGATGGTTTCACCTCCAAATTATATCCCAAAAATAAAAAATAAATCAATATGAAGGACCAATTTACATTCCAAAAACTACATATAAAAAATATTTTCAGGTGCCAAATTGTGGCCCTAATAGTGTTTCAGTATAAACCAATAGGTGGACACCGACATGTACAAATAAAAAAACCCGATAAGAAGTGTTACAAGTAAATCGATGAACTAGTGTATTAAATTAATTAAATAATTAATAAAATACCACAACAACATTCTTTTGTGAAATTCTAGAAGACCTTTGAGCATGTATTATGACCATGTAAACCATATCAAAATAACCAATGATAAAAACCTGGTTTGGTTCCATGATGGAATAATTATGATCTTGTATAATGATTATTTCAACCATAAAAAATCTTGAACAACTATCTATAAACATTACAACATATCTGCATCAACGCCATATTAGAATTACTACATTTCTATGTTAAATCAGTATAATAATTACCACATAGGGAGTGGGATGATCCAAGTGACTATAAGTGTAACGTAATATTCATGTGGAAGTTCAGGGCATAACACATTATATAAGAATATAATCATATAAGAAATTACATGTAATACTACATGGATATCAAAATTTCACATCATATATATCAAGGATTAGTTCTGCGCATTTTCATTATCTTATAAAATTTAATATCAAATTCTATTAAAAATTTATCAACAATTATAACAATAAGAAATATTCCCCCAAATATAGATTCTATAATAAGAAATTACCCTACATATCATGTCTGGATAAACATACATTAATCCATTGGATAATTATAAATACCTTTTAAACTAGAGGAATTTAAGGGATGATATCATTCAGTTATTTTCACATGAGCGTCGGCCCAGTTGGTGAGGTATCTTTACGTGCATCCACGAGACCCAGGTTCAAAACAAGGTAGAGGCATATTTCCTCTACTATAGAAGGTACAGTAGTAGATCGTGTATTGAGCAGGTATTGTAGAATAACTGTACACTATGTGGGTATTGTAGCAGGTAATGTTTGGTACTATGACAGCTTCATCTATTCACCTTGTGACATCATTTTGAGCTTGTATTCCTTATAGATTTCGAGACACTGAGGCCTACGGGCTACCTCAAGGCCTTCGAGCCACATGCAGTTGCCCCAAACAGACTCCACTAAAAAGAAGCATCCCTAGATGAGGATTCAGAGCAGGTGCACTCACTAGAGTATGGCCAAATGGATTATCAGAATGAGAGGGTATGGCTATGCCATAGTGACCAGCCTATGATTGCATGTGAATTCCATTTAAATGGGAATGCGAAGGTGGAGAGATACAATCACGATGAAGATGCTTTGGAATGGTATGTTCTTTGTAGAGAGTATTGATGAAATCCCTAAGACCTTCAGGTCATGAAATATCCTAAGCCTATGGGCCTGGTAATCTCTGAGCTTACGGGACCTGTAAGGGTTCCGCCCACATCCCTTGAAATGGGGGTTATAGAAAATCAATAAATAAATAAGTCCTTCAAGCCATTTGGGATAATTCATTTATTAAATGAATTTGGGCACGACAATGAGGGAACAATAACCATAATGTATAAAAATGGAATTAAAAAATCATAGGGTTTAATGTTTTTACCCAAAACTTATATTAATAACACATCAATGATTCCTTATGAAAATGAACTCCAATTTGATGGTGTGGATTATTGTGAAGGGTTCATATCAAATCTAGATCATGATCAAAACTAACAATGCAATTCAGTATAGTATTTCACCATCATAGTTTGGGATCCAAAAGGGATTAAGGAATAAATGAGACCAAAAAGTATTACAAGGGATAAATCATGTGAATGGGACATTTGGAAAGATGTTTGGCAAAAGAAAAATGCATGGAGGGGTACCCAAGGTCGAATGTATAAGATTTTCCTCATTTTTATAAATAAAATATTTTTTGTATCATGTTTAGAATAGATAGTCAGACATTAACATGACATGTAATATAGTTACACATTGTATAAATTTTTAAATTGTATTTACCTATAAAC
This sequence comes from Viscum album, assembly GCA_963277665.1. Lineage (NCBI taxonomy): Eukaryota > Viridiplantae > Streptophyta > Magnoliopsida > Santalales > Viscaceae > Viscum > Viscum album. The sequence goes on from OY728161.1 coordinate 1,841,020,462, forward strand.
CTTCCTCATTAGATTTATTTTTTTAAACCCCTAAAATATTAGATGACATGTAATCCAATTACATGACATGTTAATGTTATATATTATATTTTCATCCCATTTATCATTGAACTATTTAAACCCACACTAATGCTCCTCAACATACTGTCAACCCATTTTAACACTTTGCCCCAGTTATTCATTGAGTCCATTAATTCAAAAATATATAAAAATTAGTTCATTTAACCAAAAATGTTCTCAGTATCCATACCAAACATCTTATACATAGCATCAACAAAAAACTCAAAGAGAAACATTCCTATTAATATTTGAGATCCTACATAGGATGCTGAGTTTAACTAGGATTACTATTTTGTTTGGAGAGACTCACTATGATGATGGATAAAAAGGTTTAACTATGAAGGCTTGATATCCTTGAGGTTTATTAGGGAATATGAGATTGTGAAGAGGGTTGGAAAGGTTTCCTAAAACCTTTCCTTAACCAATTATTGGATTGGGTGAAGGATGGATTTGATGTGTCATATATGAGGTGGTATATGTATGAATATATTCCTGTTACTTAGTTGAAAAATATATACATCAATGATGGATCCACATTTTTGGAGAACGATTTATTGATTGAGGGACAAAAGGAGAGGATCATGTCAACATAGAGAATTTCCTTTGTTTTTTTATTTTTCATCATAGAAACATAGAGAAGTGTTTTTTGGAATGGGAGAGACATGGGAGGGCTCATTATCCAAAATTGTTTTCTTAGTTTTTTCATTTATACAGTGAATATATTGAATGAGGGAATGGTGTAGAGAATTTATTTTTTCATTTTATGAATTATTAATATTTCTATATATATTTCCATATCTAGGTACTAAGATGGTAGGCGATTCTGTTTCCGGTATCCTTGAAATTAATTTCATATAAATATAATATATATTTCATATTACTATTTCACAATACCCTAGTGAAAAAATATAAATATTAAATGGAAGATCATATCTGACATATGAGAATTTGATTGAGTTAAGATCATTGTGTTTACACTAATCATGGCATTAAATGTGTCGGTGTGGGATGTTGGGGTCCTTGCTCATTGGCCTTACATTAGATGATTTAATTAATTATTAATTTAATAAATTAATTCATTTCATCACTAATGATATTTCAATAAGAATGTTTCTATGTTTAATTCTAATGTTTTTCTACATAAACTATATGATAATTCCACATCTATCACTTCCTCCTCTGTTTAAAGATGACATTGTATGATGGAGAATCGCTAGATCAGCGCAGATGGGGACACAATGAACACATATAATCCTCTCATGTATTTTGAGTCCAAATTATTTATTGACAATATACCCATAATAAATTTAGGTCTCATCATTTGGTGTTATTATTTACATTGAATTAATAGTTTAGCAGATCGAATGTTGTCCTTCAATATTGCACTGTTTTCTTCCTTTTCATGCACCCATATACAAAAATTAAATTATTTTAAATTGTTTCCAAACCATGGGATCCATATTATAAATCAATTTGTATATAGGGATTAGAATCATTCATCTGAAATTTCATCTTCTCCATTGCCCATAGTATATTCATGTTCATCACTGATTGGTCCCCAACGTCCCAGTTGGACAATTTCATGTATTACTGAACCATGATGTATATTTAATTTTTTAGCGGTTCCAGAATAATGTAGAAAATCAATGAACCATGAATTGATATGGGAATATTACTTGGAAAAAATAAAAATTTTGGTATATGGAGATAAAAAATCATGGTGGGTGAGGCGGTATGGTGTGCATAACGTATGGTGAAGCCCTAACGCTTCATCAGTTTCTATTTTATGGTGAATAAAATCTTGAATGTAAAAAAATGCCTAGATTTTCCATTTTATGGTGGATTGAATGACTAAATTGATGAAGATAGATCAATACCAAACTTTTAAATTATATTTAATGGTTATGGTAAAATCCATACTACATGTCATGTATAATGATGAGTACATGACATGTAACCCCTTATTCGGTGGTGGGTAGGATTATGAAAATCATAAGTATGACATGTACTGTAGCCCACATACACAACAAGTACCCCTTCCCTAGAGGTGAACCCATGTAAAGGATCACATGTGTGTAAATCTGTGTCAAATTACATGGCGTTGTACTCAAGTACATGGAAATGGTGAGAAAGACATTGATCGATCCCTATTAGTATAGAAACATCATGTTGAACATTGACATTTTTTTACTACTACATGGGAACATGATCTGTTCTATACATGGACATGAGATGGACATGAAAAGGGGACACACATCGTTTGGGCCCCTGAACAAAACACATACCTCTATATCCATTTTGAGTAAAAATAAGTAGTCCTTATGTCCATCATTTGAACATATAATCTATCTAATATATATTCTATGATTATTGTTTTATACATAGAAAGAAATTGTTCCCCTAGTTGAGGCATTTTGGATATAATGTGAAATTTTCTTAGCAAGACACTTGATAAGAAAATTATTAATGATGTAAGTGATCATGCAAGATCACCATAGGCATCTTCTGAGTGAAACCCATATATGGGATACAATATGGGTCATCAATTATCAGATTGGAACCCCCTTCTAGACTATTGTGTAAGTACTCGACCACTACAGTGGAACCCAACATTAACATGTGCATGGGTACTCTACAACTACCTTGTGAGTTGAACCCCCATGAGCATGTGTCTGAATCCACACTTACCTAGAGTGGAACTACAATGTTGTATCAGTGGTTAGGTCATCAAATTTTGAGTGAAAAAAATCGAACATATCTAATAGGTTGTAGATCTTTGACTATAAGAGTGGATAACCCAATTTCAAAATGGAGTGGGTCCACTACCTTTTGAGTGGTACCCCCCATCATCATGTGTGTGGGTCCTCTATGGATAATTACAGAGTAGAACACCCCTTACAAACTAGGGTACATGTCATCTACTTCAAGTTAGTTAATCCTAAACTATGCGGCACAATAACAATATATGTCATGACATATATGTTATGTTTTGAGAACCCACATGAGATGATGGTTGTCATTGGTGGGTCTCCAGAAATGGTGTCTACTCATCATTTTAAGCAGATATCTAAGATGGAGATTCCTATACACTCCAATTTTGGATTATTTATCTAAGAATATATATATATATATATATATATATATATATCCTTCTATATCCATATCATGGACTTGGTTACTGTTATTCCCCGAGAGGTGAATACATATGAGTTATTCCATTTGATTTTCATGTCTAGAAACTTGTGTTTGGATGATTCCACTCTCCTAATAAATATGGAGAATACGTGACCATTATTTTATATACTAACAATTTTTTTCCCATGTTTTTTATGAGAATAATTTAACTCTTGTTTTATTTTTATAAATTCCCTTTAACAATATCATGAATTTATTGATATGTTTTTCTATTGTATCCCTTAGTTTTCGCCCTTCGCCTAATGGGGTGTCTGGTAGTGTATGTATATACACACAACTACATGGAATTTTCTCAAAAATTTCATGTCTTGTGCATATCTTGGACATGTCTATAATGACTTGTGAGGAATATAGAGATACATGGTTCTTCAAAAGCATATTAATTGTTATAGGTTGGGATTTTGGAGCTAGGTACTCTCAACTATTTACATTTCCAGTTTTATGTCAGGTTGGAACATATTTCAGGTTGGAAATGCATTTTTTCACATTGCATTACAGTTTATTGTACCATACTATTATATTATATAGTGGTTCATGTATATTTGGTTTAATTTATAGTAGGGTTGTATATTTTACACTTTTCCAATGTTCTTTATAATTGATATGTGTGTGTGTGTGTGCATACATGTACCATGGAAAATGCCTCCCATTTTTAGTTATCAATTGGATACTGGTTTCCAGCCCTTGTACTATAGAGGTCGGCTTGCTGTTTTTGTTGCTATAGCCCATGATTTGGTCGGGTCGTCATAGGTATAATGTGTTAAACTACTAATTTAATTTTAATAATATCAAAATAAAACATTGTGTCTTCAATATCAAATATTACACTAAATCTGGACTCAATATAAAACATGATATTAAAAACTATTATTACATAAGAAATAAATTTTCAATTGTTAATATTTAAACAAAATATTGAAAAATATGTATTATAGCTATTAATTATGAAACTACATTGTTCAATTCATTATAAATAACTACCAAACTTTTAGTAAAGATATTTTATACTCCAAAAATATATTTTCATGAAAAATGTATTTATTTCATTTTTTCAAGTGACTTTTATAATTAATTTGTAGATTTTATAGGAATGATATTGTTTTACATGAATATAATTATTTTAATGATAATTTAAATATTATATTTTTGTGATTTTTTATTATTTTTGAATAATGATTTATTTTTCTGTGAATTGTGAATAAAAGATTTAGTAAAAATTTCATATATTTTAAATTAAAAGAAAAATGATTGTTCACTTTTTATAACGAAGTAACAAAATAATACATTATTTAAAAACTATCTATGAAATTTATTAATAATAATTTTATATTTTATTTTGAAATATGATAATTTAATATCATAAAACACAATGATCTATCACTTTTTTTGTGCACAATGTATAATTATATTAATGAATAAAATTAATATATATATATATATATATATTAATTTTTTAAATTAAATTTATATATTATATATTCATTAATATACATTAACATTAAATTTATGGTTTCCGAAACGCATGGAATGAATGTATATTCTATTTTATGCTTGAAAATTTCTATTTTGTTACGTGTTTCCATCAATGTTTTCTCTCTTATTTATAATTAAATTTGAAAATTTATATTAATTAATACTATCAATGCGATTTAAATATTTAAAATCATCACAATTAATATAATTTAATAGGGATAACATATTGTATAATCATAATGTACAGTAAAAAAATTAAAAAATTGCCATAGTTATGTTAAAAAGGGTTTAATTGAGGGTCCAACCAAGAGATAAGGGTAGTATTTATTCTCAAATAACAGTAATTATTATTTATTCTGAAATAAAAACCATATATTATACATAATTCATATATGTGGTCATTTGGAGCCACTTTACCTTGAATATTTCATTATTAAAGTGATATCCTTGAATAATTTCCAAGTGTGACCATCACCTGTCATGTAAAAGTGCTCATATTATCCTCCCATATTCAACCTATCTGATAATTATTGATCTGAAAATACTAAGTAAAAAATTATTTTATTGTATCACATTGTTTTATATCATATTTAATTGTATTTATAGAAATCACCCAATCCTAGGAGTTAGCCGAATGAGGTATCTCAAAGATGTGGTATGGATATTAACTAAACTTCTCCACATTTATTTATAGTTATACATTATATTGAATAGTTTTTAAATAAAAACATGATTAATATTATATAATAAAAAATACATATATTTTTTTATTATAATTTCATAACCATTTACAACATCTTCTACGTCAAATGGGTGATGAATGCACTACTTGAGAATTTGTGGCGTCTACCAACTCTACATAATGGTAAAAGTTATTTTCCATTAAAAAATAAATTATTGTTATTATGATATGATAATTTATTATATATTTTAGTTATTATATTTTTATTCATCTATAATTATTATATAATATCTATCTTATTACCTTCATATCCATTTGTATGTGAAAATGCCACTCATTTATACTAGTCGACTACAAACATCATGAGGTGATCTGATTTACATAACATTTATATTTTAGATTGATTTATAAAAGGATAAATATAGTTAAGATATTTGATATATATGATATTATAATTATTATACAGTGGTAAATTATAATTTACTAATAATTCAATCAATCTATCAGAAAATGTAAATCATCACTCATACGTACATACGAGACACTGTTTCCACATAATGATGCAATAAGTTTATCATCACTAATAAAGATAAATGACTCTACAGATATGTAGTGAAAATATATATAAAAATTTTATAATGATAAAAATTTTGGATTTGAAGGTTCCGTAGTTGATGATCAAGGACCACCACATCCAAAACCAAATATATAAAAAGAATAAGTTAAGAGCTGAAATGATGAAGATTGTGAGATATTCGTAATAAATGACTGTTGAAATGATATTATATGATTTTAATATGAAATTAAATAATTTAATATGATTATATTCTAGAATTATAATATATATAATTTTATTATATAGGTGGATTGAATTCTTATGAAACAAGTCTGATATAATATAAGGGTTTCTCATAATAGTGTAATTTTAATGGGGCCTCTTTCATATTCACCACTTATTTATTTCACGTTTTGAATAAAATAAAAAATTTATATTTTCAATCATAAATACTATTATTATAATGTTATTTAATGTTCCATTATATTTTATTCCATCTTAACATTTGCGGTTGACATGTTCCCCAATTTGTAAGGGTTTTTTTGATTCAGTAAAATTTTTACCAATATTGATTAGGACCAATATTTCTTATGATAAAAAATGTATTATGCATGTATCAAAAATTATTTTTTCCCTTATCCTATAGTAATTTTATCTATATAAAATTGTTTCTTTCATTTCCCTCATGTAATTATTGTATTAAATGAATTTAATGTGATTCAGGAAAAAAATACATTTTTCTCTCTTTGGTGGGTAATGATTTCGTTGTATATTCATATTTTATTCAATATGTTATCATGTTTTTTTACAAAAAATAATAATATAATATTTGGATTTATTTGAAATTATATATAATAGATTAAATTTAATTCCACATTTTGGTTTTACAAAACTGGGAATATTATAGGGCAGAAATTGAGATCATGAAAAAGGTGCGAGAAAGAAATTACCATAATTATTTTTTGCATAAATTTTAAAAATTTAATCTATGATGTTATTTTAAGTGTGAGAATATATTACTAGATACCCTACTATATTGGTTATATACTACATGTCAAAACTTTTAAATAAAGTTTACACAGAAGAACAATTATTAATAAACTTAAATAAATGAAATTTTTATTTTTAATTATTAAAAATTAAATTAATTTCTAGATTAATATATTGAATTTTATCTTAATATTATGTTTTTTTATTTTTTAGAAATAGATGAATTTTAGGTGAATAGTGAAAATAGAGTTGTTATCAAGACCCTAATTTTTTCATTTTACCATTATATGTGTAAAACCAACAATTTATTAGGATGTTTTCATTGATAAATGATATATTAAAATTTTAATATTATATATTTCTTAATATTTCATTCAATATAAATATACAATGTATAAAAATTTAATAAATTAAATAATATTTTCAAAAACATGATTTGGATATTAGAATATTCATTTAATAAAAAAATATTTTAGAAATATTATAAATTGCGTTGATATAAAAGCCACTAAATTTTTAATAAATTTATTATAAAGAAATATGAATCATGAAAAACATTAAACATTTGTAAGTCTACACTAGACAGATATTTTAATACTAACAAAATGATCCTAAAAAACATGTTTTTAAGCTACACATATGATAATACTATAAAAAATTATACCGATATAAAATATATCTTATGGTAGTTATTTGATATTATCAATCATTGGTTCCAAATTATTGGATAATTGTAAAAAAAAATTAGACATTAATTATGAATTTCTAAGTTATTAATTGGTTACCATGATTAATTCAAAATTATGAAATGTAAAAAACATCAGAAAAGAAGTTAGACATATTGGAATTATAATTATAATTGGGTTTATGAGACATTAAATACCTTATCAGGTCCTATAATAAATTATTTTATATTATTTGTGTGACTTTAGTTCGTGAATATGTGCACAATTTATATAAAGTGGTAATAATTAATAATGTATTTCTCACAACTTATACATGGGGCCACTCACTACCCATTATATATCAATAAAATAAATAAATTTCCACATATGAAAATAAAAATTATACTATCATTACAACCACATACATTATCTATGAGGCAATGTTTGTATGATATTTTGTTAATACCTCTATTTCATATGAGTCTACAATGGATATTTGGATGTTGTAACCAAGAGTATCAGTTTTTCTTATCTTCCAAAATATTCAATATTATCATAACAAATAATTTGTATAATATTAATTTAATTTTTTATTTATTATTTTATAATAATGAAATTATTTTAATGTCATTAATATTAACCACGTGACCCCAATTATATAAAAAAAATTAATATTTCATCTGTGTGTTATACGATCTATATCTACAAATAGAGTCATTTTCAATTTTTCACCTCTGCCAATATTAACTAATGAATAATTTGTAATTAAAAAATAAAAATAAATTATATAATATAAACATTATGAGTACATATTCAGTACACCTTCCTTCATTCTCATTAATTGATAAATGAAAATATTAAGCGTGCATTTTGTGGGCTTTCACTTCCACAAAGTTACATATTTAATTTATAAACTTGTAACAATTTTCAGTTTTAAAAAATACTTAAAATATGATTAATAGAAATTTAAATATCAATATAATAAAAAAATTATTGTTCATTAATGATATTATTCCATATTAATAATAATTCATAATCATATTCATTCATTAATTATTCTATGCATGTATATTAGTCGGTCAAACCACCGATTTAAATCATTATATAAAATAATACTATAGTAGGAAATGAGAAAATTATTTCTGATAATCTGTTATGTATGTAAGTAAATAAGTATTTTATTTTTGTTCTATAATTTAAACCTTAATATTATGATCATTAACTCTGATGCCAATGTTCACTGGTTATAAATCTTCAAAACATGATCATCGGTGAAATCATATTTAATGTTCACAACAAAAAAACAATAAAATTTAATTATAACATAACAAATATTTATAAATCATAATGTTTAAAAACATTTTTATTTGGTAGTGATGAACAATGATAAAATAATTTAATAATATATCATGAATATAAAACTATTAAAAAAATATCAAACTCACTCACACCCTATAGTTAATGTAGATAGAAACTAGAAAATATTCATATAGATAATAATTTTAAATGATGTTGAAATAGTTCATAGTTATTAATAGGGTTTATTAATTGGTTCTTAAGATTTTATTTAAAATTGATGTTAAACCTATTATTTCTAACTAGAATTAAACATAATGGTTCATTGTATCAAATATTAATTTTATGATAAATGATTATGTTATGCACCATGATTTCTATTGTATATTGAAATTAATACCTTTTGATATATTGTTTCATGATTTAATCATTATTAATTGTTTATAATTTTATCTTTTATTTTCAAACTATCATGTTATTTTTCTTTAGATGGAACCTAAGAAGTCATAATTTCCAAAAATATAAAAATTTTCAAAAAAAATGTTTATGGTTTTCCTTGATACTTTATCCATATCAATATGATTAAATATAAGTATGGATTTGGAACATATGAAGATATATGTAATCACCCTAGAAATTTGAGGTCTAGTATTCACTCAACCAAAAAATAATGCACATGGAGTGGGCCGAAAACTAAAAACATTTAATGGAATTCTTGTGGGGGATGATTTTGATGATTTTGATGATATTTATATCCCATGATGAAGGATTTTTGTACTATGTATTTTGTATCCTACCATTTCTAACTACATAAAACAATTACTATATTCTATTAATAACCCAAAACATTTTAAAGTACCATATTAACCAACTATTGGTTATTTCTTGTGAAATGGTACATCTTATTGAATTGAGAAAACCCCATTGCTTCAATATTGATATTATAATTTTTTCCTTTATTACTATGCTAATACATTGAATGGGGAAGTGTTTTTTTCATCATACTGATAGGTGATAATGTATTATTGGAAAACTAAGTAATATGTACTAATGGGAATGTTTTGAAATTTATTTTATCACAGTTAATGAATAAATATGAAAGAAAAAATGATGGTTAGGCTCTAATATATATAGACCCTTCATGATAATTTATATATCATGATTAAAACTAGCTTGGATATTGGAATATGACATTCCATAAACTTTATTATATCCTAAAAGAAGGAATTTGTAATATATTTATTCTATTTGATGTTATAAATTCTATAAGTATGAGATCCATAATTACTTTCAACCTTTTTATTTAATTTTGTAGATATAGTATTCATTTAGTTTTATTTGGTTATGGAATAATTCTGATAATCTACTCTTTATTTACTATTTACTCCAAGATTACATTATGATATATTCCATTGTACACCACACCATACTGAGTAACAGAGCTCACTATTATTTTTTCTCTACCATAGTAAGGATTAAAATGAATAAGTTAAAATTTAGTGGATCCTAAAGGATAGAAATATTGTTCTATTGGTGTTCGTTGTCTTCACTTTATGTTCTGAAGTGTACTGTAAAAAATGCATGTTTCATGTATTTCAACTCTACTAAGTTATAGGGTCCTTAAAAAACAATTTTATAATAAAACAATAATTTATATAAATATTAGATTTATGATTTTGATGTGTGTGATGTCATATTTGGCATTACATTAATGCTATTTTGGAATGATGAAAATAAATAAAATTAAAAAAGCACCATACAATGAATAATTTAGCCATAATTTAACAACAAAAATAATAAAATATATTATAGTAATTAAATATATAATTTTTTAATGAGGTAAATAAATAAATATGAATATAATTTTCATGGTGTTAGTGGAGAATCTGAATATAACTTGGGATTTAGGTAAGTGTGTCTTCCCTATATTTTGTTCTTGTAGTTGTTTTTTAATAGTACCTGACTCGTTTTATCTCTCCATAATATTTTAATATTACTTATTTCATTACATTATATCCATTATAAATTAACTCCATTCTTCATTAGTGATCATAATTTTTATTTTTTCCATCCTATATTTTGTTTAAGTCAACGAGAACAATTATTATAAGGGAAATATTTCTATTTTATGTCTTCCTCTCCCAAATTTATCTAATATTGTCTCTAAACACATATACTTTTCAAAAACCAAAAAAGTTAATATTTTGTTTTGTTATAAATTTTTGTTCAACAAAAATATATTCACAATATATTTTGGGTTTCTAAAAATTAATGATTTTACTTATCATTTTTATATAATATAACAATATATTTATTTTTCAATACGTTATTTCATTTTTTTGTTTGATATATATTTATTATCTATGTTATATAAATCTAAGAAATATGTATACATCACATTAGGGGAATAATTACCCACATAAAACATTTTAATTTGTTGGGTAATGATTATACCCATGAGATGGAATATATGGTTAATGGAAAATTAGACTAGAAAATAAGAAATTGTTGTTTTTTAGTTGATCATAAAATTATATTATGAAATGTCATATTTTTGGGTAATAATTTTATTAGTCTCATGATTATCATTATTATATATAATCTCATATCTTATTTAATGTTTCATCTTGAATTTTCACACCACTAAACATCTTCCTTATACTTATGTATGGAAGGACACGTTTTAGTAGTGATTATATAATCATTAATCATATTTAAATATGATAATTATATTTGGAAGGTTTGTATCAATTATTAAATTGATGGAGTTTTACTATTATTATTATTATTATTATTTAAATTTATATTTAAAAATTAATTATAATGATAATAATAATTATAATAGAGAGAATAGAACAATTTATTTTCATTTAACTTGTCCATATCACAAGGTAGAAAAATTACATCATTGATCATATTTTTCAACCACATGGTACTAGGGTTTAAACATTAATATCTTAGATGAGATTGGAATATGTATTCTCTAGAACCTCAAGAAGCTGAGTTCTCTTGAACCATAACTACACATGTTGAGCCATCCATGTAAAACAGTGTTATAAGAAGATCCCAACTCTGTTATTTTTTTAAGATAAGAAGAATCTTAATCTTTTTGAAACATTTTTATTTGAGTAGATATGAACCAAATATTATTTTCTAAGCGAATGGTTAAGAATTCAATACAATATAATTTTGGACAATAGATTGAGATCATACAATTGATTTACATATGCGGTGAACAAGAAAAACATGATTTATAGACATAATTTATGTCATGTAGAAGGATAGTATATCAAACATGGATATATGCCACTATATATTTAATGCTTTATATAATATATAATTTAATTATATTGTAAAAAAATAAATCACACATGTAGACTATGTGATTATGATAACCCTTGGTGATGCAATATGATCACACTAATTGTAGAATGATTAGAAGGGTGTTATAATACATTGATGACGAAACCACATGCATGGTCTTCAATGAAGTCTGTAGGGATGGAAATTTCAAATGAAAGATATTTTATCATCTATGTAGAGGAGGGTTAACCTGAAATACCTCTATTTATTGGATCATATCCTTCATTTATTTCATTAGATTTAAGAAGAACCATGGAATCATCCCCATCAAGTATAATTAAAAAAATTATAATACATGTTTCTTATCTAACAACATCTAGGGTCCAATTGATGATGATGGAGAACTATAAATTCATGATAATTTCGTACTAAATGTCGAAGAAGTTACAGAAATTGTTGATCATTTTAAAAAACATAACCATTAGAACCACAATATCATGTGGGGATTATTTAATTTGAAAATATCCTCATATTTGAGTAAATTTAGTGTGACGAATTATAAAACATGTTTGTAGGACATATAACATTTAATGGATTTAAATATTCTATGAAATTATTCAATATTAAATGGGAAAAATATATTCAGAGTTTTTGGGTACCATTTGGGTGAAGGGAGATAACATTTTTAATCAAAAATTAGCATCTAGATCCAACATAAGAGTTACATGAAGAATATTACACAAGACCACTTATCTATTACAAAAATTTCCTTATCAATCACCACATGTTATCATTCAGGGGATGAGTTATTGCATCACATAATTGTTATGGTGAACAGCTAAGGCACCGTGTAACCTATCACACGAAGGACTATTACATGATGAGGGTTTCATGATTTTATAAAAAAAGTTCTATTATATCACATATGTATACCCTATCATGTTACCATGATTGTGATCACAAATCATGTTCCATCATTCTAATATAAGGATAATTAATTACCACATAAAATGTTATTAGAGAAATTTTTATTAGAAACATGTCATCAAGATATGGTTTGTCCATGATGATTTTATTTTATGTGACATTAAATATGAGCATAAATAACACTCAATATTAAATTAACAATCACGATATGATATAATTCCATGTATCATCCATGTTATATTCATTTTGGAATGATAAGATCACTGTTTCAATTGATACCATCAAGTAAATAAAATATATATAGCATCCATGTGTGTCATAGGAATGGGATGTGGTGTCTATATTAAAATCCATTGTATTGAACCCTTTAAATTAATTCATAAAGAATAAAAATCATGTGATTCCATCATGAAAAGAATGGACATGTTATAACCTTCAACACGCATGGGTTATGTTGTAAAATTATGTGATAAAATGAAATTTAAATCCTTCTGACCATCAACTCACATATCATATGATCATGTGAACTCAGTCATGTGACACCATCATGTGAACTTGGGTTTCATCATCTTCATATTCCTTGGACATTCTCCCATGATCATGAAACACCTCTCATGTCTAGAAGGATATATTCCTAGAATGGAAACCCTTGGGCATACTTCCTTGAATGTCTCCGAGTCATGCCACCATAACCACTGGTTACACAATCACATCATACTTCTTGTGATTAGATCCATGTACCCTTGACCATATGGATTGGAAAACCCACTATAATCAAGTAATGTTATTACATGAATTATTACCATTTCACCCCTCTTTATGTGACCGGATGACACTTTTCACATAATCTAGAACCCCTCTAGAGTAAGAGACAATCATAAGAACAATTTATGAAATTGATTTCATGTTGTCTCAAGATACTCTATTGATTTGATAGATCCTAAAAATAAAACTACTTGGAAAAATTCTAAAATATTTCAAAATAGATGTTAAAAACAAAGAAACAGGGTAAGCCTCCTGAGAAAGGAAGTAATACTCATTTTTTTGGGAATAGTGGAAGTGATCCAAATGATCAGTCCATTGATCCCACAAAGTCCCCCTCTGAGACATTTTATATTCATCATGTGAAGGCCACTGGACATGTCACCATCATCTTGTGTAGTTTATCAAACATATCTATGTGATCATGTGATGCCAAAATATTTAATAGATGGGTGTTTTACATTTGACTTTGAAAATAAAAATAATTGTGGTTGTACCCTTATGGGATATAGAGATAATTTCAATTTTATGTGAATTATGTCAATATAACCTACATGATCTCATGAAAGGACGTACACAAGTCTCAGTTGATCCAACGAATGACACTTCATCTTGCATCTTGATCACAAAAAAACTCCATCTACTGTTAGAACGATACTGTGATGGCCCTATGAAATATCGATATGACTATGTGATCCCTATTACAAGACATGGGTCAAAAAATTATGATGATAATGGAGTGTTCTTATTTACTTTTTAATCATGTAACATATTTATGGAACCATGGATGGATTGTGGAGGTTTCATGCAAAAAAATTGATGATTTGATGACTCTAGCAAAAATATATTATATTCACACTATGTTAAGGGCTATACATCTAGGAATGAGTTCCCTATAAATTCCTCACCTCCAAAAAATCACAAAAATCACATATGTGAGAGAAAAGGTGTGAGAAGACTCCATAGTGTGTGATTCCATTCAATTAGATGGGTCATCTACAAGGTAAACTAGTGGAATTACAAAATCGATTACACAACATATATATATGCTTAGTGTGATAGCCTTATTGATCACATGAAGGTATTCTATTGGTCCAAAGAGATTATGAAAAGGAGTTTCCACATATTGACTTTGTTGTGTGACATATAAAAGCACATGAGCCTCATCCTAGTTGGTGAAGAATCCTTAAGTTCATCCAAGAGACCCAGGATCAAAAACAAGCGGAGTCTAATTTCTGGTACTGTAACTGTATTGTAGTAGTACTGTAGTAGGTACTATAGCATGAAATGTACATTACTATAGTAGGTACTGTATCAGTACTGTAGAAGGCACTATTTGGAACTATAGCAGCTGAGAATATTCCCCTGTTTGGGCCTTTGGGTCACCGATTTGGTCCCCGAGTCCTTCAAGGCCTTCGAGCCACCCAGGCCTTTGGGTCAGTTAGGCCTTTGGGCCACCTCAAGTCCATCGGGACACCTTATGTTCAGATACTGACTAGAAAACCTACAAGGAACAAGATTTAGAAGGAGTATGATAAAGGAGCATTCACCAGAGTAGAAGCTAAATAGATTGCAAGAATTAGAGGGTATGACAACTATCATTTGGACAAGCCTATGCATGCACGAGAAAGCCTAGCAGAATACCCATGAAAAGGAGGAGAGATGATTTCACGATGAAGATGTTGGGGAGGAGAACATCTAAGTAATTTTTCTGGGTTGTATGTAATGTTTTAAGACTACGGGCACTGAATTCCAATAAGGCCTACGAGCTATGTAATACATTTGCCTACTGTCCTTGTAAGGGTTACACCTCACCCCTTAAAAGGTAGATTATAAAAAATAAATAAAAAATGAATCCCTTTGGGCCATTGGAGGTAGTGTGGCATATCAAATGTATAATTAATGATGAATATTAAGGAATTAATGATAAAAATAATGAAAAATAATAGAATAATAGTTTTAATATGGATATGATGATTATCAAGTGATGGGTCATGCCACGTGATATCACACTATAACATCAACCCGATCAAAGGATGTCCCCATAAGTTTTCATACATGTCACATGAGGTACTACAAACATATCAGTCTTGCTTATTCAACACCCTTGTATATATATATTTTGTTCACACGAAGGTTCCCTGGATAATTAATACAAGTCATGTGTCAACACCCAGGTATATCGTACATTTCACATGAATTCCTCTACACAGATAATCAATGTCACACAAGGTCATCTGATCATATTATCATTGATCACACGACACCCATTTCATATATACATGTCGATCATGCAATCACTCAAGGGACAATTTATTTAAATCATCTGGTAATCGTCTAACATTTATCCATGTAATTTGAATCCCTTTGGTTATATATGACAATGTAGGTGATATTCCTCTAGACAAGTAATCTAGATCATGAGGTAGCCTCCAACATGTTAGTCATGATAATGTGATAGGCCACACACACGTATTCATTGATCATGGAATGTAACTTAGTAATGTCATCAGTTTCATGATACATCTATTTTATATATCATCATAGAAATTTGGTTGGATATTGGGACATGTCATCTTTTTCGGGAATACACTCGATATGTTTAAGAAATAAACATTGTATATATCATTAAAAAACAACATATATGTCAGTATGACACCATAGACATGTCAAAATGATACATATGACAGGAATGGATGATAATAATGTAATTTTAAGTGTTCAAACACATAAATTTTGTCCTTTTGTAGCATGATTACTTCATAATGTTCCCTTAAACCATATGAACCACAAACCAAGAGCCTTTGTTTAGACATTCTAATTTCATTTGGCAAGTGTTCATGGTGGGTTTGTAATGGATATTAATACAATAAAATCGGTATTATGGTTTTGTTATTCAATATAGATATTGTGATATGGCCTATCATGGTCCTTAAACCATATTCATTAGATTGTAAGTGTCAGATATCCTTCAGTGAGATACCACCTTTTTATAAGCTATTCTATGTCCCAGAAACTCTACCCATAGGTCCAAAATTCACATATGGGATTATTTTTAATTCACACCCATAAGTAGATTAAGAAGATAATGAAACTATGAGATCATAGAATCATGTTAAAATATAATACATATGATTCGTTACTAAGGCCTAATATCCTTTGGGAATCCACCTTATTTTATGTCTTTCATTGTCTGAAACACTCTAACCAATGGGAAAAAAATATCTTACATGTTTATCTTTCTTCCTCATATATCAGCAGGTGGTCAATCTAATTGAACGATGAGGACTCTAATTCATATGTTAAGCATGGTAAATAGAAAATCTTATTACAGCCTAATATTATTATCAAACAACCCATTTGGACAACCCCAATACATATGTAATTTATCTATTGGTGGGGATTCAAATTAGTTAATATCCATTGTTTATCACAATATAAGTGACTTCCATGTGCATAGGGATTTGTATTGACCATTTCACTCGCATCATAAATTTTTTATTTCCAGGGAAACCATGTTGTGGAATCCCTATATAGTGAAATGATATATTTTTTCCCACATATAGAATCCACCTTAGAGTAATTCTCCATGTAATTAGCATATTGGTAAACCCTATGGAAATAACCATAATGGATATTGACTATTTTTCAGAGCCAAAAAACAGGTTGAGGATAGATCTTACTGTAACGACTCTATTTCTTCTTATAATTATTTTAGGTTAGGTGAATTCCTCCAGATTGAGATACATACTTTTTATCCAATGATACCTCATATATTTTTATAATGCATGAAGTTAAACAACATATCGTGGGAATACAAAAAGCTACATGGGTTATATTATTGTTATAAAAAGGATATGGTGGATACCACATGATGGTTAAATACCATCATATAAAAAATCCCTATAAGATAATAACTTTTAGAGTGTATAGTAAGATGAATTCAAAATAAAATAATATACCCATTTATATGTAATAATAAAATAGATAAGAACCTAAGATACATAAAAATTCTATCATCAATAGTACCCCCTTTACATCATTAAGTATTCAAAACAACTTCATTTTGTTATGGTATCCAATCTTGTATCAAGATTACAATGATATTCATGAATATATAAAAATCAGTAATAGATTCCAGGATTATAAAATAATTACTCCAACTCTGAACGAAGTGATAAACCCAACTATAAATCCACCAGAACACTGTGAAATTAAAATTTTCATTGGGTATAATACCATAGTTGACCACCTAACATTGGATAGAAGTGATATATCTTGTTATTGATTTGGGAGTCATTGGGAGTTTCTATTCTTGATGAAAGTGGGAAACCCATTATAAATGATTGTGATACTATACATGAACCCCCACTATAATCATTATATTCCATTCCCTATTTTACATGAAAATAATTGTGAACCTATAATAAAAAAATATAATGAATGAAAAACTATGGAAGTATAGGAATTCGACATCAAGACTCCTAAACATGGGAAACCATACCATATATTTGTAGGAAACAAGAATGGTGAAAATGATGTAAATATCACATATAATAAATATGATCTTTTGACCACATATCATATACTTTTATGTTTTTTCTATTATTTATACAAATGTGGTATGCTCGACACTAAAAAAATAAATAGTAAAACATACCCATGGTTCCCATCAAATAAAGTAAAACTCAATATAAAAACTACCACATTATAAAAATCACAAAAAAATCGAATCAATGAAAAAATATGTTACTAATGTATAAAATATTTATAATTCTTCAAACACAAGATGATGCATTCATAAGTGACCTTGTTCATTGTTTTCTTTATTACTACATGAACTAATATATGAGTCATCATGACCTGATATCATGTTTTCATAATTTGAATTTTCTAAAACCTTAGCTACAATAGTAACCTATACGGGTTGAGAAACAACCTCCCCCACCTGAAGTCATCAACACTAGCATGAAAACACATTTGCTCATAGAAAACACTAACATTGAATGATCCCATCATGGGATGTTATATGTAGAAGTATCTATATGCTAAAGCATAAAAGTACTTCCCGTTTAGGGAAAGAGTACATGAATCAAGATTCACATATATCTACTCCAAATATGTTGAAATATTATCATTATAATATATAAATTTTCAATTTAAATATATTTATTTGATTGATAATGTAGTAGACTATGACTCTATCCCATTTTTGGGGCTACTAAGGATGTATCTTATCAACCATTGTAACCAGTATCATCCCGATTATTCCACTCAATTAACTTCTGACTGAACCACCTAACAAATATCGACCTTGGATACTAAGGAAATGAACCAATGAGGAATCTATAGATAAACCAAACTCTAGAGAATTGGGAGTGTGCTCATTTCCTACATCCACTGATGAAGGTCAATGATATCATTTTGTGGTTGATAGTTGGTGGGATTTTGTACATGATCTCTCAGATTAATTATTCCTGATCATTTATACAACATGCTTGTAGGAGGCACATATCCTTTCCCCCATGCTTTAATTCCATAGACACATTCTTATGGAATAAGGATGAAATGATTGGTCTTATATATCTACTTCAATTAAATTAATATAACACTATATATTTTATATCATGAATGTGAAGTCCAACATTCCGATGATAGAAGAACCCGATGGTGGAAGCTATCCCGATGGAGGAACCCTAACAGAGATTCCCAATGCATCGGACCCACCCTCCCCTCCGGAGGGATGGGGATATGCTCGAAGCTTAATACCCTTTACCAACCATGATCTCCTTTCCCCATTCCCGTCAATTTCTCTGGGCCCTAAGGTGCCTTCCCGTTTCAAGGGTGCACCCCAGATCTCGATTTCTGAAATAGAATTCAACGCCGCTTCTGATCTCTACAAGACAACGATGGTGGATCGTTTTAGGGTATTTCTTCCATCTGTTGATGCCTTTGACAGATTCATGTTTGATTCATGGGGACTCCATGATCGCGCGTTGGTGGGTCTGCTTGACCGACGCCATCTGATGATTCACTTTTCTTCAGAAGTCGATCTTAAGGCTTCTTGGTCCAACGCTCCTCGACCACTCAATGGATGAATATTTTTCATATTTCTATGGTCCTTCTAGTTCAACATGAATTGGGATGAGCTGATGATGGCGGTTTGGGTACGTTTTCTAGATTTACCGCTCCCTTTTCAGAATCCCTCAATTTTAAACATGTTAAGGAATTTGGTAGGTAGATATTTGTGTTCTAATAACAGGACTTCTGCGATGTGTCATCCTATCTCCCCTCGTATTTGTATTGAGGATGATGTTTCCAAGCCTGCTATAGACTAGATTTGGATTGCAGTTGGAGAGGAACTCAGATGGAAGCAACATGTGGTGTTCGATTTTTGGCCAGCGTACTGTTCAAGCTGCCATCGGTTTGGTCATTCAATTCTGGGATTCCATCATGGAAAAAGGGTTGGGAAAATGGTGGTCTCCTATACAGAAGGGTCTCAGGTGCTGGTCGTTCAATCCGGGATCCAGTAGCCTCAGGATACTCGTAGGCGTGGGACTATTTCTATGGTGATGGAACGCGAGGACCTAGTAGCTGAGTCAAGGGATCAACTCCAATAGTGGGTTCCTACGACTTCTTCAGTGGCAGTCAAGCATGTGGTTAACAAGGAGGTGGAGCCTTGGGTTCTTAATTTTTTCCCGGTTATATAGTTATTTGGGTTTGAATAGAGAAGTAGTGGAGGGTCTCTTGGAAGTGGTTAGAGGGGATCATACATCTTTACCCATTGAGGAAGGGGTGGTGAGCTTGTCAGGGAGTGGAGTTCTCGTTCCCGAAGACTCCCATGCCCGAGGATGGGAGGAGTCCAACAAGAACTTACAGTTTATGGGTCATGGGTATGACAAAAATGAGGCATCAGACACGGTACAAGGAAAACCCATGGGGAATGCAGAAGAACCCCTTTGCGAACATGGGAGGGAAAGAGGTACGACTATCCTAGGGTCCTTAGACCCAAAAAACATCGGTTCCATCAAGGCAGGGAAGCTAGGGAAGGATAGTGGGCCAGAGAACAATTCATGTATGTTTGTAAGACATAGGCCCAACAAATAAGGTCTTGGGGTGGAATTGCAAAACTAGTTTTAAGGTTTCGAACCACAAGAAGAGTCGCATGTGGAAGATTATTCAGGCGATGATAGTCTTAGCCTTACCCCAATGGATAGTTTGGACTGTCTCCATGGGAAAAGTACCCACATCCATAGAAGGAAGAAACGGAGTAAAGGAAAGAGGGACTTAGGAAAATGCATTGTGGTCCAGGGAAAAAACCCAAGGTGCGCAAAGATTATTCTCATTTGCCAAAACCGATGGAAACCGGGTCCATTAAGAATGGTGGAAGTAAGGGGAACAAAGGCCTTCATGTTGGGGATAGTAGTGATCCATGCAGAGATCCAAGAGGGATGGAAGAAGAGGTAGGGGAGTGTTTGAATCTCATTATACACTCCAAGGGAGAAATGGCTGAGAAATACCTTTGACCCAATGCCTATAATGAGGATATTTTAGGAATTTATGAAAGAAGTGTGAAGGTTGAGATCAATGACAAGAAAGGAGAGTGGATTGACATGCAAGATCGAATCATTGCCCGAGGTTTCAACCAAGGAAAAAACACCATGGAAGAGTTCATTCAAACAATGGACAGAAAGATCTCTCATCTTGAAGTCCTTATCAGGGAGGATCCAGACACTCAGGTTAGTACCCTGCACTGGGAATTATATAGAGTGTCTGACTTGAATCATCTTAGTCGTGCGTTTAATAATTTTGTGAACTCCTTCATCACATAGTGATGTATTTTTTGTGAACAATGGTTTCCCACTTTTCCATAAAGTGGCTTTTTAATAAAAATTTATATTTGGATGGAAGTCCAACATTCCAATAAACACATTTCCAAAATGTCACCCCATTTTATAAATTGATGATCTGATAAATTATTTTATAATAACACTAGTTTATATTCATGGATATGTTCATAATTAAATACAAATATAAATAGTATCATATAACCATGATCTGTAAAAATATGTGCTTACTCTGATGAAACTACACCTTCTTTCTCCCATCTATAATGATTATCAGAAAATTCCAGTGATTGAGGAGGAATATGATTGATCTCATATACTTATTCAAACTACGCCTCTCCAGCTCAATTTTAAATATTCCTCATGAAGGCCAAAAATTTAGTTTTGAATATAATATCATCACAATTAGAATGCAGAAGACCAATCTCATAACCTCAATCTGACCAGGGCTCTCCATTTATATTTGACAGATTACTCAAAAAATTATGACATTCATTTTGATATGGACTAGTGAAAAACATAAAAGGGACATGAACTAGTTCATATCCCTTTTCAAAATAGGGTTCTTTATAAAATTATGTAAATCACTCTAGGGAAGGGTCAAATCCCTACAAATTATGTTACTCGACATGTTACAATAAATTAATGAATCTAGGTTCATAATCCTACATCCATCAATGAATACATCACATAAAATCATTATAGGAGATATATAGGAGGAGTCCCATATTCCATTACTATTTAAAATTCTTTTATGATATATTTTAATGGGAAATTAATATTCCATTTGAAGCCATGTATTACTAAACCAGATTTATTTTCCATTACAGTCATCTCAATCTCATGAGATAAAATTCGTGACCCAATTAATTGGATGGAGATAGAGTTCCCACCCATCTCATAATAAAATCATTCTTAGATGTTCCAGAAAACAAAAAAACATTCTTCATAGCATAACCCCTGAAATAGAATGGGTTTCTTAAAAATAATTTCATCATAACTTAACCCATATAAGATAAATGGATTTCAGAAAAACAATTCCATTATAAATAAAATAAAAGTAGTAATAGGGATAGAAACATAACCCTATGTCATCTTATATGGTAAATAAATATGATAAGACACTTGAGCATAATTCCGGATGTAAATATCCTTTCTTCATTAAAACATTTTCATTCCCTAAATGTCGTGAAATTTTAATATAAAATAATTTAGAGGAATATAAACCTGAAATAGTGTAGACAAAGCATCATAGAAGTACGTTGTAATAAAACCCTATAAATCCATTTATTATATATATGTTAAAAAACATTGTCTTCTTACTTTTAATGTAAAAGTCAAAAATTAACTCGTATAGTAAAAAAAGACTCCTTCCATACCATGTAGTAAAAGTCAAAATGGGTAAGAATTATGTTATAAAAAAACTTTTTTTTGTTAAAAAACGTAAATTTATGATAAATATATCCCCACTAAATACTTACATATAATCAATCTCGAATAAAAAAATGAGAATGCAAAATTATCCCTGACCTTTGGTTTGATATTCTCCATACGAGTCCAAAACTCATGTATAATGTTTTTAAACATATTATTAACATATATCAGAATTATAATAATAATTATGATATTGTTTACGATTATTTTATTAAATTATATTACATGTTTATTAATAATTCCATGATATAAGCAACATTTTGGGTAATATCTCTCTGTTTATCATACATATTTTCACTAGTTATTTTTTATCATATTACATAGATCATGATTTAATTATTTCAAAAATTTATAATATGATTTTTTTATCTTATATATTCTTAATAAATATATATATATATTAGATATAGATATTTAAAATGGAATACATTGTTAATGGAGACGATAAGCCATATATATGCATGAACATTGTTTCCGTTTTCTTGTCTTATTGAATTGAAGTAAGTAAATGACATATATGTACGTACATATATGTATATATCAATATAGTAGACTTATTATGTCATATATTTGATAATTATGAATAATGTATATATAATTGTTTTATAATCATTTTTGGATGGTTAAATTGGAGAATGGATCTTATTAAGTAGTGGTGATAGTAGGTCTTACATATGCACGAGCGACGATATCATTCTATTGATGGATAAATGGTATGTGATTGGATGGTTTATTATTTATACAGAATAATTATAAGATTATATTAATTATTTAAACCAATTATACTCATCATTATAAAAATCCTAAAAATATATTTTTGAATAAAAAGTTTCACCACGACTTGGAGACGGTAATGCACACGTACGCACATATGGTGATATTGTTATTCGTAGGATGGAAAAAAATTTATATAAGGTTGTAAAATAATAATAATATCATCCTAGTATTTATAATATAAAGTATTTATTAAATTAGTTTGGAATAAATATATAAAGAAGAAGTAGAAGATTAAAATAACTTTGAAATAAGGGATAAAATGTTTACGTCTCTTTTGGGTGTTTCATTTTTATTTGTACCAATGTGATCCACTGGATGTAACTTTTCCCAATTTTATGCTTCTAGGATAAATATATGGATATTTTAGGAGAAATGGAATGGGTTTTTCCAACCCAAAATGCTTTAGAGTTGCGAGTTAGTGATAAATGGAGGTTCCCATTTATAAGAGGTTTGATTGGTATGTTACGACAATATTGAAATTTAAATTTGTTATAAAAGGATTTTCATATTATAATAGCTCTAAATAAATTCATTATAAGAATAAGATGTAGATGTGACGAAATCCTATTTAAAAATAGGTTTTAGATACGTTATGGCCATAAAAGTAACGTTATATTTTTTATTTAACCCTTTGTAAAATTAGTTAACTCTTACCATGTCCCCTTGTATTTTTATACTACATGGTTGATCTCTTTAATATAAAATTTGACACGAACCTAAAGTGGATCATTGATGACACTTTTATCACTATACAAGTAATTTTTCCTAACATTATATTTT
The DNA here is from genome assembly GCA_963277665.1 of Viscum album. Taxonomy (NCBI): domain Eukaryota; kingdom Viridiplantae; phylum Streptophyta; class Magnoliopsida; order Santalales; family Viscaceae; genus Viscum; species Viscum album. Next base: position 1,841,045,209 of record OY728161.1, read on the forward strand.
ATGTCTTTTTATATAATTTAATAAAATAGTATTTTGTTTTAAAGTACATTTATGTCAATTTTGACACTTTTTAGTAATTGATTTTTTTAATGACATAAAAATTGATTATTTTGATAAAAAGGCACTAAATAATACATAATATGTCTATGTCATTTGAAAAACATTTTTATGACATAAAAAAGTTAAATTAAATTTATTTTAAAATTTTTAAATTCATTTATTTAAATCATTCATTAATTAATTAATAACTACATCATAATTGTGTTACAAATAAATATATTAATCTAATGTCTAAAAATTTTAAATCAAAAACCATAATGTATGAAATATTTTTATATTTATAATTAATATTTATAATAAAAGATATTATTTATATAACCCCATATAAAAATCTATTTAGTAAAAGATATATGTTTATGTTATAATTATCTTCACTTTAAAATATTTTTTATAAAACATCCTTTTCATTTCCAAGTGAATCCATGTGGTCCCATAATCAAATGAAAGGATTCCCATGGCACTAAATATATCATCCAATAGAACTTAAACATGTGTTGGAGTAGTTTAATATTACTATAATATTACTTTTACCTGTATTTACCAGATTTACCCTTTAACCATGGTAAGGATAATAATTACTGAAGTAACTATTCATAATGTTCAAAAATAAAAGGTACCTATTTTCCAATTTTGAACCTTATGATTCCAAATATGGAATTAATTTTTCCAACTTCATATCATAGAATTTTGAATAATTAATTTAAAATTAATTCTTATTGTCAAAATTAAAAAGAGTGGTATTTAATAATTAATAACTATCAAAATATTTCCTTGGGTTTATGAGCAATTTAAATGTGGAATTACATGAAATGTCCAAAATAAGATTAAATGAAAAAAATTAAATTAAATTAAACGTTAAAATAATTTCAAATGTAAATTTATATTTATAAATATATTAGATAAAAAGCAGTTTCAAATTGAAATTTTGTAATTTTCACTATTCATTAAAATTTGAATTTTATCAAAAAAATATGAAAATTTTTAAAAAAATTAAATTTTTATGTCACATATACGAATTTTAGTTTATTATGTGGAATTTAGCCTATAAAAGTTTCAAAAAATAGTTTTTAAATGGGAATCCCACAAAAGGTGGTAAAAATTCATTTTTATAAAAATACTTCTTTTATAAAAAAAATTGATTCTGTTCTCGAATCATATTATAGAAAATGTGTAAGATGAATGATAATATTATATAAAATTCAAAATTTATTCTATATTATTCATAACAACAAGTTTATATCCGATTAAACAATAATATATTAATAATATATTATTGTTTAGTGAAACTCGGTATCGCATACAATGCAAGCTATCGATTAAGGTCAATGTTGTGTGTAACATGATTCAAGTTAGTGTTTCATGTATTTCATGCATCCTTTGGTTTTTTGTATAAGATAATCAAAATATAGTCCATTTTTATATTGATGAAAATCTATACTCTGTATTGAATTCTATCAACATAACATGAAATTGTGTGAAACACAAGCCTTGAATAGTGTTGCATATATTGTATACTAATTCTATTTTCCATTTAGCACAAAATAATCATTGTGTAGCGTAAAACAGAATTCATAAAAGTAATTAAAATTAATCTATCTAATAATATCTTGTGGTGTAAAATTCTACCCCCTTTAATTTTATTTCTCCCTCAGAATTTGTTGGGGTTATATATGGTTTACTACATTATTGTTTCTTATATAGAAACCCACATCTTAAAAATAAATATTAAAACATAATTATAAAATTGAAATATTGAAACATAATGGTTACTTAATTAACACATCCATGGATTTCCACAGAGAAAAACATAGTTGAGAAGTGAAAACATGGATATGGAAGAGGAATCATAACATCGTTCTCTGATGGATAGTGAATGATAATAAGGTTTGGAAGTTATCTACTAGAAAGAAATAAATCTGTGTTAATTTAAGGGACCATTTAATTCATTATATAAGAATGTAATAGTATATCATTCTTTGGTTATCAAGATCCTTTTCCTAATGTTGATGAATTATTTAATGAAATGAAATACAAACATGATTTTAGAACAATTGATCGTTCACTAAACAATCTCCACTTCATATCATATTTAAACAAATGAAGTTGAATTTTACATTATTTAAGTGTTAGAAGATCAAGAGATATAATGTTAGGTTATTCAATTTGTCTCAAAAAATTTTTATAACAAGTAATCAAATATGTATAAGTCCACCTTATATTGAGATAATAAATTAATCTAAGAAACATAAACTGTAAATATATCTAATACTATCCATAAATGGAAAACAATAAAATCCTTCCCAAAATTGAAAATATAAATATTTAAAAAGAGGTGGACTAAAACAACTTAACATTTGTCTACCATATCTCCTTTTTCATTTCATTGTTGTCACATTCCAAAAATGTGAATACCCTAATCATGTATTGTCCTGAGACCAAATAATAAATGAATTACCATCGAACCATTGAGTAAAAATTCAATTTTCATTGATCACTATGGAAAGGAGGTTTGTAAAAGTGTTCCTTTATATTATTGTCATACTATACTATAAATTATTTAAATTTACTTATATATATAAACAATTATTTCAGATGAAGAAATGTGAGTCACGATGCATCATGAAGGCGGTAGTCAACAATGACATGAATGACGTTATCATTTTCAGGGAGTAAAAATATAATAAAAATTATATATTATATATTAATAATGATTATATATCAATAATATCATAATTATTTCATTTATATCATATATATTAAATAAATTGTTACTTATTATCTTTCATTTAATGCATTAGTGGGAAATTAATTACATTTCTTCATGAGGCGGTAGTCCATCATAGACACAACATAAATTATCATATCCCATAGATAATGGAGTATAAAAAGTCTATATATAAAATAATAACTCCCTAGTTATAATTATGTTATAGATATCCAATATTTAATTTGAATTCAACATCATACCCATTATAGAGATTTTGTAATTGAAATACAAATGATATCTGTTAGTGGGAAGATATTTTATCATACACATGAATGAATATTTAATATCACATATGATAAAAGTGTTGACGGTTTTAACTAACTTTGATAAAATAATAATATATAATTATATGGAATATACTTATTTATTTATATTATTACTATATAATTCTAAATGAAATATGTGGTTTTTTGAAAGAAAGTACATACGATTAATAAAGAACATTACCTCTTCCTTAGGTAACCTCCTCAGGTTTACAACAAAATCCCTCCTAAGTGGGATTTGTGTTGAAAATAAGGCATATATGATTGGATAATTGATGTATTGATTTTAGTTGGGATGGAATTTTCCAAAACAAATGCTCTTAATGTTTTCAAAAAGATAGTATAGTGGGTGGATTTTTATATGTGACGTGAGTGGAAAACGTGAAGTTTTTGAGAAAAATGTATATCAACCTCTATCCCAGTAAAAATGGGTCTAAAATGTTTTATTCTAGTTTCATAGACATTTTATGTTTAAATATTGGCACATAAAAGATTTTATAAATGTTTTTAGGTAATTTAATCCCTTTTCATTAGAGTTTTACCCACATAAAATTTTTATTTACCTTATCCATGGAAAATAATATTTACTATTAATACAATTAATTATTGTAAATAATCAGTAATACCATATAATATAATAATTTTACTATGATTCAATGTATTTATTACATATTCCTAATCTCACTTCACAAAACCAGAATCATTTAATTTATTATTTGATCTCGCTATCATGATGAGAAACCAAGTATTCAAAGTGAAAATTTTCAATAGATTACAATGGTTGTATATATGATTCATTATTATAATGATTGAAATTTATTAAATTTGATTAATTTATTTATAATTGACTAACTTCACCAAAAATTAAACTAAAAATAAAATTTAAAAATAATTTAATAGAATAAGATTTTTACAAATAATATTCAACTGTTTTCACAATTAATCGAAAAATGAAATATTCCTAAAAAATCTCTAATAACCATCCTAATACCATTTCGATATGATTATTTAAAAAAATTCATTTTATAAGATAAATTTATAATATGTGGTTAAATGAAAATTTTAATTATTTAAAAAAAGTGAGAAAAACATTTTAAAAAAAATTAACAAACAATACTGTAACACCCTAATATTTTATAAAAAATATTCTTTTTAATTTCATTAATGTCTTTTGTTGTACGCTACACCAAAAGGATCTTGAAAAACACGCATCCCTGACTTGTCTTGCATTACTCGCAATCGCAACCTTCCACGATAGCGTGTGTTGTACGCAATACCGAATTTCGCTAAACATCGATATGTTATATAAACTAGCCATTATGAATAGTAATATAATTTTTTTGAATTTTTGTTCATTTTATCTTTCAAAATGGACTTCATTTTTGGATTCAGAATATCAAAATTAGCCTAGGGTAAAATTTTGTTATTTTTCTGAAAACTTTCAATTTTTGATGAAAAGTGAAAACACTGGGTTACTATTTAAAATCCGACTTTTTATTTAAATAATTATTTATTTTATTTAAACTTATTTTAGTTCAAAATTGATACATACTACCTATATAAGTTCAAATTAATTCATTGGAGTCATTTTATAATCATTTTAGATATATAAAAATTTATTGAACTTTTCACTGTCTTTTACCCGCCTCCTAGGATAATTTTCAAATTCAAAGAAAACATAATTTTACTACTTCTGTGAGTGGAATTTCGAAAATCCAAGAGACAAGGTTAATATAAATTCGACTATAAGTATTCATTAGAAATATCGATATATTTTCTACACAATGGTACATTATTTATAATTTTTAGACATAAAATAATTTAATTTATTTATGACACAATGATGATGTAGTAATTATCTTATTAATGAAATATTTACATAATTGATGTTATAAATACCCAAATAAATGTAATTTGAGCCTTTTTTTGAATTACAATAATTTTATAGGTTAATATGACATGTTATTATAGATTTAATTTACTTTTTTTGAACTAATAATTCTGTTATGATATTCACAAAAATCTATTACCAAATAGTTTCAAAATTGACATAAAATAGTTTTTAAAACAAATATTATATTATTAATTATTATTTTATTCCAAAAAATATAAGGTTCGGAAAAATGACTTATATAAGGTTATATATATTAATAATAAACAACATGGTATTCTTTTGTCTTGTTATAGTATGTTTATTAACCTTATAGTGTAAGAAAACAAGAAGACATGGTAAAAAATAATTATTTAACTTAAAGTTAAATCTATATGATAATGTTAAAATAGAAACCTAAACTTTTATAAATTATATTTAATGAGAGGATTGAGACCCATCCCCACCTTATCTTATAAATAACTCAATTTGGATCTATCAAAAACCGAATATGACTTTATAATAAAATAATATCTTTAGTTATTTCAAAGGTGCCCCTCTCCTCCCTTATAAAAGGGCAACTCCTCCCTCTCCTCCTCACACCACTTTGAGCCTTAAAGATCAGAAAACCCCTTCCAATTTAACTTATCCACTTCCCTATAAACATCCTATAGGTCCTGGTCTACATCAAAGACCAATATTAGTGCCCTAAGAGGAGGTTTCAAAGAGGCGTATCGAAGAAGAGGTAATATTCGTTACCGATTCATTCAAATTTATTTCTTCTTCTACCTCCTCTTGTTTGGTTGTTTCATTATATTGTAATAACATATGTATCACTAATATACTTAAATGTTATTATAAATATGAAACAACTTCATTTCACCTTCTATCTAGTCTACGGAAAACGAAATAACCACGCGTGCGTACGTACGGAATACTGTCTCCACGCCTTGGTGTAATCTGTTTTTCCACCAATACCTTACATGGATGGGTATAATGGTTTAAAGAATAACTATATATGGCTATTATAACATCATATTGATTCTAATATATCATTCCATCCACTCCAATTCTATTCAACAATTATGGGAACAATATCATTGCCCGTGCGTACGTAAGGACTACCATCTCCACAACGCGATGAGATTCATTCTCCATGTTAACCATACATGAATGATCATAAAGTTTATATAATGAATAATAATGAAATATATTAAATAATAATACTACTGGATTTATGTATATATATATGTATGTAATCTATTTAGTTTCATTCAATTCAATAAGGAAACGAAAACAGCGTTCATGCGAACGTACGGCCTACCGTCTCCATGAATGGTGTATTTCATTCCTTTTATCGATCAATAATATATATGTATATGATGAATATATATTATATATAAATCATTTTTTACATTCAGGAATTATGTAAATCATGATATATGTAATAATATCAATAACGACAAGTCGAAACACATACGATAAATGAAATGACTTTACCTGAAACGTTGTTTTAACATGGAATTTACAAAAGAACGGGTAATATAAAGTCATAAGTGAAACATATATGATATCCTAACAATGAATATGATTATGTAATAAGTCAATGACATTATTTAAATCATTATACAGGATGTTCGGATCCATACGAAGCATATCGGACCTAAGGTAAGGGATAATTTTGCAAATCTCATTTTTTTATCTGAGATTGCTTATACGTAAGTATTTACTGGGGTAATTGTTATCATCCATGTCCTTCATTTATAAAAGTGTTTTTATGTGTGTTTAATGTTATTTTTACCCATTTGGTCTTTTACTACATGGTATGTAAGGAATCTTTCTTTTGTTTACGTTACGAGGTACTTTTTGACTTTTCTGAAAAACGTACGAGGAGAATGTTTTAATTAACTTATACGGAATGAAAGGATTTTAACGGTTTTATAAAGCCTTATTTTCATGAAACATCCTCCAAAACATTTCATGACTATATTAAACAAAATCATTTTCTTTTAATATTTCATGACGTTTTTTGAAAAGAAATTTATTTTGATGAAGAAAGGATATTTTCCTCAAGAATTCATTTCAAGGGTTTTATCAAAACCATTTTCCATCTAAGATGACATTATTTCATATGTGTAGGTTTCAGGTATAATTTATCTATGATTTACATGGTTTCACTTTTTCTATGATGAAATGATATCCATTTTTTGTATGGATTATGTTATGATGGGATTATGTTTATGAAACCCATTTTATTCTTTGGGTTATGATGAATGATTTATGTTTATGTTCTGGAACATGTAATAATGATTTCATTATGAAATGGGTGGGACCTATATCTCCCTCCAATGCATTGGGTAATGATTTATATCTCATGAGATAGATATGGCTGGAATGGTAAGTTAATCTGGTTCAGTGTTACAAGCCTAGAACGAGGAGTGAACTCGATTCAGAAAGGGACTTTGTCCATAAAGATGGTCTTGGCAGTAATTCCTTGGATACTATGGATATCATATCATGTGCTTAATGATTTTCCACAATTACAAGTTTTATTTACAAGCTATTTTATCTTGATTGATGTTTTATTTTGATCTATGCCATATGTACTTCCAGGTTTTATGTTATTGCTCATGATTTCGATGATTAAACACTATGTTCATGTTTTTATGTTCAAATGTATATGGTTTGTTTTATTTTGTCCATTATTACCCTTATTGGGAATTTTTCTCACCCTTTTTCTATTTTCTTTTCCCCAGGATATAAAAAAAGGTTTTAGGTAAGAAAAAAAGGGGGCAGATCTTTATGAGAGATGTTGAATATCATTCACCACGATTAGAAGATTACGTTCCAAGTTTCCAAAGACACTAAAATATTATGGTCTTTGTGTTTCTGTTTTTGTTATGTTCTAAGTATTTCGCAAAAGTAATGTAATGTCCATGTACGTCACGCTTTGGGTATCAACAGTTGGTATCAGAGGAAAGGTTTAGTCAACCTTTGGAAACTAGGATGTGAGAACTTTAGTGAGATCCCTAGAGATATTTCTAAGGTATGTCTAGGGATGTCCCTAAGGTTTAGTATAAGTATAGGTTATAGTCCTAGAATTACGGTAACGATCTTATAATTAAACCTAAGATGCTAGATATTGAAGGTACTACCCCTTTATTATGTTGTTTTCCCTAGCATGATATTTGAAACACAGCTAGTAAATAAAGAATATGTCATTTTTATATTTATCCCTATTTGTGAATAAAATATTAATATTACTTTAAAGGGAGCTCTATGCTTGATGGTGTACCTAATACGCGACGACGAGTTTCTTTGAAATCATACGTTGCACTCTAATAATAGAATATTATTATTTTAAATGGTATTTAATGAATAGATATTGTAATGGCAGGAATGAACGGAACTAACTACAAAATGATTATATATTTTTGTCAGATATTTTTACTTTTATCTAATAAATGATAGAGGATTAAAATGCAAATGAATCCAATTTTAAGCATAAATCTTCTAATATTCCTTAAAAAGTCGATTAACAACCTATTGATGGAGAAAACTTTTTAAAAATATTCTTTTTAATTGATATTAAAGTTTATTTATAATATATTTTTACCATTTAATCCAATGGTGGTCATTGGAATTAATTTTACATTGAAATTTTACTTAAACTAGTGTCAATCTTTTAATAGATATTGTTTCTTAAAAACAAGCTATTTGTTTTGACAGTGGGAATGAATTATTAAATTAATTAATGTAACTTATAATTTTTTGAATTTTCTAAACTAGACAACATTTTTGAATTTGGAATATCAAATATATCTTAGGGTGAAGTTTTGGTATTTTTCTAAAAAACATCAATTTTTGATGAATAGTGAAACCACTAAGTGGTACTTAAAAAACTGATTTTTCGTTTAAATAAAATTTTACCACCTCTGTGTTTTGAATTTAAAAAACCAGACATACATGGTTTTCATTAGGAAGTAAAATGTGGTTCAATGGGATTAAAATAATTTTTTGGTGAATAATAACTTTTATGTTTTTAATCGCGATGAGAGGTAATTAGTGTAATTTAAGGTAAAAATAATGTTTTAATGATATGAAATGACCTTGACACATGTCCTACCCTTATTGGATGTGTCACGACCGACCAAGAAAATCCAGGGGTCAACTTGGGGACCCCATGGAGACACTTTGGTAGGAAAAAGACATTAAAAACTTTTTATTTAAAGTTAAAATTAAAATGTCACAAACATGTATTGTTTTACTAAAAAAATTTATATATGGGGTTATACAAGTCATATTTTTGACTATAAAAATTCATTATAAATCTAAAACGATTTCCTAAAACATGATATTTTTTTTATAATTTTTAGACATTAAATAAATAAAATTATTTATGACACTATGATGATGCAGTGATTACCTCATTATTTAATGATTTAAATAAAATGAAAAATAAGGTAAAATATAAGACCTACACTTGTCAAAAACATATTGGATGGGTGGGTTTTGAACACTTATCATCTTATCCTAGAAATATAAATTTTTGGGACCTTTAAATTCCGAAAATCATTTTATAATAAAGTAACCTTTTATAACATTCCAAGAGTGCCCCTCCTCTCCTTTTATAAAAGGCCCCCACCTCTACCACCTTACCCACACCTCTCAAGCATTTGGCTCGGCCAACCACTGCCCATTTTGTCTCTCCACGTCCATCTATTACTCCTATAAGCCTCATTTTGGGTAGAAGTCTTTCCAAGGAAGCCTTTGAGCTCAAATCAAAAAGAGTTACCCATTTTAAATGTAGTGTCTTCTCTTGTGTTCTTATGTTTTATTTTGCTTCTCCAACAACCTAAACTCTTTTTATTCCTTTATTTTGTAACAAAAACAGTATTTTCAATATACTAGGATGTTTTTATGATATGTATTAGAGCTACACCCATGCACACCTTTGTCTAATGGTTAAAGAACATATTGTTTCTGTGGTTGGCGATTTTCTACCTCACGAAATGATGATTGTTCAATATTCTTTTAACACCTTTAAAGGTTTCCATTATGATGTCACTGTATTTTATATATGATATATATGGTATTTATGTTTACTATATGCTACTTTATTTTATATTTAAAACATACCTTTATTCTTTTCATGTTGTGCAAATGCGATAATTTCATATGAGGAAGTGTGGACTACCGCCCCCTCAAGTGATGTGACTCGTTCATGAAATACATGGAATGTATAAAGACTGAAATTAATGAACATATGTGACTTATATAACATATATATTATACTGGAATTATAATATTTATATATATATTACATTTATTTTTAATTCCATTAATATTACAAAAAAATGAAAGTAGTGTTCATGCGTACGTACCGCCTACTGTCTCCATGAACGATGCTTTTCATTTTTTATCTCCAAATGTTATGGAACAGTATATAATGAATATTTACTCGATATATATGATATTTTAATCATTAATACTATTCTAGAAATTATTTACTTATGACAACATGGGCAATCATTTTCAAACAAGTTCATTTTTTACTTATGTACCAAACATTAGAAAAAACATCTGATAAGAACTAACATTATTAAACAATTATTATCACATTATAATATGTGATATGAACTGAATAATAATCTTTAAAGGAGGTACTTAAGAAATTATAAATTGACCAATGTTTATTATTCAGGAATATAAAGAAACAAACATGTCAAGTGGGACTTGAGGTAAGCGAACCTACCCCTCTCTTTCTTTTTAAGTACACTATTTTATGTCATTACTTTTAAGATCATATTTCTTATGATTGGGATGTTTTTTATATTAATATTACTGTAATTTTTATTTTCATATGATGTGAGAACCTATTTTCTCTCATCAATCCATTTTGTAATATTTGATTGGCGTCGTTAGGCTGCCGAATTTTCTTAAGGGATCCAACCTCTCTCTTTCTTTTTAAGTACTCTCTTTTATGTGACATCTTTTAAGATCCTATTAGTTATGTTGTGGGATGTTATTTTATATTACTATTGCTGTAAATTTTATGTTAATATGATTATAGACCCTATTTGATCTCATCAATCCATTTTTGGAAGTTTTAAGTAGCGTCGTTAGGCTGCCGAGTTTACATAACGGATTTTTCATCTCACTTTTATTCCCGTGAGATTTATGCTACATCTGACACCATTTTCTTTGAGTGGTATATGTACTTCCCATTATTCTACTATTTCTGTAATATAATTTCATTTATGAGTATTTACATCAATGTTGTATTTTCCTTCTTTCATGGGGTGTATTTTTCGAAGGATACCCAAGTCGGTAAGAGAACTTTTCACCCTCCTCTTTTTAAAAGACTTATTTTGTTGGGTCTTTTAATTTACATATTCAAATGTTGGGATACGTTCTTCTACATATTAATTGATGTAAATTTTATGTCCAAGTGATTATATACCCATTTTATCTCTCATTAACTCATTTTCTGATGTTTGAAGTGACGCTGTTAGGCTATTGAATTTTTGTAAGGGAACTTCTTAACCCAATTTTCATTCTTTGGGTCAATCTCCTAATTTCAAGTTATGTCATGATATTATTATGTCCTATCTTATATTTGTACTTTCTTTATGTGTACTTATAGTGAATACACATAATAGATCTATTTTAACTTATTAAGTGACTTCGTCTCAATCTCCTTTCATTGAGGCATATTATGTTTTATACACAACTTTCTTTTATATGGTGTATAAACCTCTTTGACTTTTACGTTTATTAAAAAGGAATATTTTTTATACGAAGCATTTACTAAATGCAAAAAGGTAATTTTTTTTGTCAGACGTATGCGGTGACAATGACTTCTCCGCTGCCGTGACCATTATTAGAGTTTTGACTTCCTCTACAAGCCCTAACATTTTTTTAAAATGAAAAAAATACCATGTTTTATATTTATTTTATTTTGGTATTGAAAATGGTTTTCATAATGTCTTTATTATATCAATGTGTGGTATTGATATTTTGTGATTGAAATGTTGAAATGTGATGTTTCCTTTATGCATGTTTTATATGATACGATTATGTTATGGTTCTTGGTCCTTGTTATGAAGACGGGTGGTTCTGTGATAATCTAAGGGCGGGTGAGCCCAATATAGCCCTCCAATGCATTGGGTAACACGAAGGAGTTAAACATTAAGGTTTCTCCGAAGATATTTAGGGAATATACTGTGATGGGTATTCCAAACGTAACCAAGAGGGTTACTCCCTACGTAAGAATTTTATGAATGCCCCAAGTTACCTTTATATCTTATGATTTCTCTGATTTATTCATGATTTGATGAGGAATGTTAAAGTGCTTATGTTTTATGGGTAATGTATGATTTCTTTGATTTTTATGTATACATGTACTCATGTTTCCTTAACATATTTTTATATCCCTTACTGAGATTTTTATGCTCATCCCATGTTTTTCTGAAATGTTTTTCATAGGATATAAAGATGAATTGGGTCAGGGATGAGATCAAAGAAAATTCAGGCTATCTAAAACAAGGAACTAGACATTATTCTTGTGTTCAATAGTTTTTATTTTGTGAAAAAAATGGAAACTTAGTAGATGTGTCTACTTTGTAATCATTGAGATGTAATAGTTATGTCCTAATTATCTAAAACTCTAAAACTGAAATGATCCTCAATGTGAATTAATCATTTAATTCAATAATAATTAATGTTTAAGGTCAGGGCCTTATAGTTGGTAGCAGAGGACGATTTAGATAACTATATAGGTCAGGGTATTCTCTAAGCATAAGTGACATTACTATAATGGATAGGATTTTAGAAAGAGTCCTAGTTTTAGATAAAGCGAATGAGTAAGTATATATTAGTGTTTATCTTCCTCATTAGTACATGATGGTTTTGTTGTTATACTCACACTGACATTTATGGTTTTAGTAAATGGTTGGATCTAGCAGGCCCCAAAGTGACAATGGGTTTGAAGGAAACTGTGGTGGTTCTCTGATTAAGTGACTGGATGAAATGGGGGATTCAATGAGAAATCTCGTGGTTATTCTAATCCAACAATCAAGAGTCATGATAAACCACTTGAACCTTGGTAAGTTCTTCAATGCATCATTTATGAGATGACCAATCGATGTGGAAGTTCATGTAATAATTATAAAGGTAACCATTAGGGTTTATATGATCCTCACTTTTGAGGTTATTATGGGTTACTATATGTTATCATGGAAAATTAAAGGCATGAGATAAATATGAGGTTAAAATATGTTATGATTATTTTTGATGATTTTGTCTCATTTTGGGGAATGTTTTAAGAATTATATATTTTTGTAAAAAGGACAACACAAAGACCGTGTGACAACCCGTCGCGTCGGACAAAGCTGTGGGAATCGAACCCACAACCAAAGTGCAACTTGTATTTATTGCCTACCACTGGACTATGTAAAGTCCCTAGTTAGTTTGACTTATTCTTTTTAGTTAGATGATTTTATGAATTAAGAGTAAGTTTATTTCGGGTTATCTATTGAAATTATTAACCTATCATGGAGGATATGTGATTAGGTTAATTACTTTTTAATATGAGACTTTTTGGGAAATTGATGTTATTTGGAGATAACTATTAATTTATACCTTGGAAGACTATGTGATTAAATCCTTCAAATATTTGGATTTCAATCATAGTTTGGTTTACATTGAAGAATTTTAGGGAAATTTTTTTTATCAAATGATCTTCATTGAACTTTGGGTATTATTGGACAAATTTTGTTGATTAAGAATATATTTTCCTTTTATAAAGGTTTATCCTTTTCTGGATTATCTGATCTTGTTCTAACTATTTTGGTTTTGGTAAGGGTCTAAAGACATGGGAAATATATAGTTCTCTTTTTTGAATTAGGTGATTCTCTATAAGTTGATTATAGTACTCTTAATGAGAACAAGCCTTTTTAAATACTCATCATTTGGGGAAAGTATGAGTTTGTGTAAGAAATCTAGTAAATGTTGATAGTCAACATGCCAAGTAAGTAAGTTTCCTTAAGATCAAAAATAAATTCCTCAATGAAAATTAACTTAAAACAAAAATGTTGTCCATTAACTTTTCCTATTGGGGAATCAAATACCGTTTAACCCATCACATGTTTGTGATTTTCTGGTGGTTAACTTTCTCCAAAACATGTTTTCTATCACTCCCCATCAGAACATGACCGTTTTTTCTTCCATATCTATGTTTTCCTACATGGATTCCTAGTATGGTTTAACTCAAGTGACCTCTATACTTCTCATTCTTTCTTTTAAAGAGATTGTTTTACCGACTCTTCTTCCAATGTGGGACTTTCAATAATGTTTTCGAGTCGAATTTTAAAATTGCGAGGATGCAATTCCCAAAAGGGGGGAAGTATGTAACACCCCAGGTAAATAAATAATATGACATTTTTATATTTATCCCTATTTTTGAATGAAATATTAATATTACATTAAAGGGAATGCTATGCTCGATGGCGTACCCAATACGCGACAACGAGTTTCTTTGAAATATTACGTAGCACTCTAATAATAAAATAATATTATTTTAAATGGTAGTGAACTTCTAGCCATTGTAATGGAGGGAATGAACGGAACTAAATACAAAATTATTATATATGTTTGTCAGATATTTTTACTTTTATCCAATAAATGTTAGAGTATTAAAATTCAAATGAATCCAATTTTAAGCATAAATCTTCTAATATTCTTTAAAAGGTCGATTAAACAACTTTTGATGGAGAACCCTTTTTAAATATAATTTTGGAAATTTTATATGTTGTATTTGACAAAATAAAATCCTTTTTTAGAATCGGGACATCAAAATTTACTTTGTGTAAATTTTTGTTATTTTTCGGATTAAAATCATTTTTAGTGAAAATGTTGCATTTAATTCAACACCTCCTTTTAATCTGATTTATTTATATGGATATATTATCTTTTTAACTGATATTAAAGTGTATTTAAAATATATATTTACCATTTAATCCAATTTTGGTCATTGAAATTAATTTCACTTTGAAATTAGACTTGAACTAGTGTCAATCTTTTAATAGATATTATTTCTTAAAAACACGCTATTTGTTTTGACAGCGAGAATGAAATATTAAATTAATTAATGTAAAATATATTTTTTTTGAATTTTTTAAAATAGAAATAATTTATGAATTCGGAATATCAAATATTTCTTTGGGTGAATTTTTGGTATTTTTCTGAAAAACGTCAATTTTTTATGAATAGTGAAACCACTAAGTGGTACTTAAAAAAACTGATTTTTCATTTAAATTAAATTATACCACCTATGTTTTTTGAATTTTAAAAATCCAACATACATGGTTTTCATTAGAAATTAATATTAGGTTGAATGGGATTAAAATAATTTTTTGGTGAATAGTATCTTTTAAGTTTTTAATCACGATTAGAGGTAATTAGTGTAATTTAAGGTAAAAATAATGTTTTAATGATATGAAATTACCATGAAACATATCCTACCCTTATTGGATGTGTCATGGACGACCAATATAATCCATGGGTCAACTTGGGGCCCTATAGAGCCACATTGGTAGGAAAATGACATTAAAAACTTTTTATTTAAAGTTAAAATTAAAATGTCACAAACATGTATTGTTTTACTAAAACAATTTTCAAATGGGGTTATACAAGTCATATTTTTGACTATAAATATTCATTATAAATCTAATAAGATTTCATACATCATGATATTTTTTTATAATTTTATGAAATTAAATAATTTAAATTAGTTATGACACCATGATGATGCAGTGATTACCTCATTATTTAATGATTTAAATAAAATGAAAAGATAAGGTAAATCTAAGACCTACACTTGTCAAAAACCTATTGGATGGGTTTATTTCGAACTCTTATCTCCTTATCCTCGAAATATATAATTTTTGTACCTTCAAAATCTAAAAATCATTTTATAATAAAGCAACCTTTTATAACTTTCCAAGAGTGCCCCTCCTCTCCTCTTATAAAAGGCCCCCACCTCTACCACCTTACCCACACCTCTCAAGCCTTTGGCTCATCCAACCCATTCCCATTATGTCTCTCCACATCCCTCTATTACTCCTAGAAGCCTCATTTTGGGCAGAAGATTTTCTAAGGAATCCGTTGAGCTCAAATCAAAAAGAGTTACCCGTTTTAAACTTA
Organism: Viscum album; assembly: GCA_963277665.1. NCBI lineage: Eukaryota > Viridiplantae > Streptophyta > Magnoliopsida > Santalales > Viscaceae > Viscum > Viscum album. Next base: position 1,841,061,374 of record OY728161.1, read on the forward strand.
CTGTCTTCTCCTGTGTTCTTATGTTTTATTTTTCTTCTCCAACCCCCTAAAGTATTTTTATTCCTTTCTTTTGTAAGAAAATAAGTATTGTAAATATATTAGGATGTTTTTATGAGAATTATTAGAGCTACAACCACACGCACCTTTGTCTAATGTTTAAAGAACATACTATTTCTGTGGTTGGCGATTTTATGCCTCACGAAACGATGATTGTTCAATATTCTTTTAACACATTTAAAGGTGGCCATTATTATTTCACTATATTTTATATAAGATATATATGGTTTTTATGTTCACTATATTCTTATGTATTTTATATTTAAAACATACCTTTATTCCTTCCTTGTTGTGAAAATGTGATAATTTCATATGGGGAAGTGTGGACTACCTCCCCCTCATGTGATGTGACTCGTTCATGCAATATATGGAATATATAAATAATGTAATTAATGAACATATGTTACCTATATAACATATATATTATACTTTAATTATAATATATATATATATATATATCTCATAAATTTTTAATTCCATTAATATGCCCAAAAAATGAAATTAGTGATCATGCGTACGTACGGCCTACCGTCTCAATGAACGATGCTTTTCATTTTTTATCTCCAAATGTTATGGAATAGTATAAAATAAATATGTACTGTATATATATGATATTTTAATCATTAATACTATTCTGGAAATTATTTACTTATAACTACATGGGAAATCATTTTCAAACAAGTTCATTTTTTACTCACGTACCAAATATCAGAAAAAACGTCTGATATGAACTAACATTATTAAACAATTATTATAACATTATAATATGTTATATTAACTGAATAATAATATTTAAAGGAGGTCCTTAAGAAATTATAAATTTACCAAAGTTTAATATTCAGGAATATAATGAAACGAACAAGTCAAGTCAGACTTGAGGTAAGGGAACCTACCCCTCTCTTTCTTTTTATGTACACTCTTTTATGTCATTCCTTTAAAGATCATCTTTATTATGATTGGAATGTTCTTTTATATTAATCATACTTTAATTTTTATGTTAATATGATGATAGAATCTATTTTCTCTCATCAATCCATTTTGGAAGATTTGATTGGCGCTGTTAGGCTGCCAAATTTTCGTAAGGGATCCAACATCTCTCTTTAATGTTAAGTACTATCATTTATGTAACTTATTTTAAGCTCCTATTTGTTATGTTGGGGGATTTTATTTTATATTATTATTTCATTACATTTTTTTTAATATTATGAGAGACCCTATTTGATCTCATCAATCCATTTTTGGAAGTTTTAATCGGCGTCGTTAGGCTGCTGAGTTTTCGTAAAGGATTTTTCATCTCACTTTTATTTCCGTTAGATTTATGCTACATTTGACACCATTTCCGTTGAGTGGTATATGTACTGCCCATTATTCTACTCTTTTTTTAATATAATTTCATTTATGAGTATTTACATCAATGTTGTATTGTCCTTCTTTCATGGGGTGTATGTTTCGAGAGATACCCAAGTCGGTAAGGGATATTTTCACCCTCCTTTTCTTAAAAGACTTATTTTGTTGGGTCTTTTAATTTACATATTGTAATGTTGGGATATTTTATTCTATATCCTTATTGATGTAAATTTTATTTCCAAGTTATGAGATACCCTTTTTATCTATCATCAACTCATTTTTTGATGTTTGAAGTGACGCTGTTAGGCTGTCGAATTTTTGTAAGGGAACTTCTTAATCCAATTTTCGTTCTTTGGGTTAATATCCTACATTCAAATTATTTCCAGATATTATTATTTCATATCTTGTATTTGTACTTTATTTATGTGTAATTATAGTGAATACATATAATAGATCTATTTTATCCTTGTAAGGGACTTCATCTCAATCTCCATCCATTGAGGCATATTATGTTTTATACACAACATTCTTTTATACGGTGTATAAACCCCTTTGACTTTTACATTTATTCAAAAGGAATCTTTTTTATATGAAGCATTTACCAAACGAAAAAAGGGTATGTTTTTTTTGTCGTACGAATACGGCGACAACCACTTCTCCGCCGCCGTGACCATTATTAGAGTTTTGGCTTCCTCTACAAGCAATAACTTTTTTTTAAATTGAAAAATAAATACAATGTTTTACTTTTGTTCTATTTTGGTATTTAAAATGGCTTTCATAATTTTTTTGTTATATCAGTGTGTGGTATTGATATCTTGTCATTGAATGGTGGAAATGTTATGTTTCCTTTATGCATGTTTTATATGATATGATTATGTTATGGTTCTTGGGAATTGTTTTGAAGACGAGTGGTTCTGTGATAAACTAAGGGCGGGTGAGCCCGATATAGCTCTCCAATGCATTGGTTAACGTGAAGGAGTTAAACATTAAGGTTTATCCGAAATTATTTAGGGAATATATTGTGATTGGTATTCCAAACGTAACCAAGAGGGTTACTCCCTACGTAATAATGTTATGAATTCCTCACGTTACCTTTATATCTTATGATTTCTATGATTTATTCATGATTTGATGAGGAATGTTAAAGTGCTTATGTTTTATGGGTAAAGTATGATTTCTTTGATTCTTATGTATACATGTACTCATGTTTCCTTTCCATATTTTTATATCCCTTACTGAGAATTTAATGCTCATCCCAAGTTGCTCTGAAATGTTTTTCACAGGATATAAAGATGAATATGGTCAAGGATGGGATCAAGGAAATGTTAGGCTATCTAAAACAAGGAACTAGACCTAACTCTTGTGTTCAAGAGTTTTTATTTTGTGAAAAAATGGAAGATGAGTAGATGTGTCTACTTTGTATTCTTTGAGATGTAATAGTTATGACCTGATTATCGAAAACACTAAATCTGAAAAGATCCTCAATGTGAATTATTCAGTTAATTCAATAATAAGTAATGTTTAAGGTTAGGGCCTTATAATTTTTGCCTCTCACACTCTTATTTTTGGGTTTTAGATGATGGCTGGAACCTGAAAGAACCATGTTGATCAATGTAATGGACAATGCAATTATTTTCCTCCCGAGCAAACAAATGTTATGGGAGATGAAGTGAAAAATCTTATTTTTATACTTACACAAGCTATGAATCAATATGGACTTCCAAATGAGCAGAGAAGGGAACAATATTCTATTGAGTCCTTCATGAGGAAACATCCATCTTCTTTCAGTGGGTCTTCTAATCCACTTGTTGCTGAACAATGGATCAATACCACTGATAAGATATTTTCAGTTCTTCAATGTTCCATACATGATATTGTCATCTTAGCAGTTTATCGTTTGGAAGGTGAAGCTGATCAATGGTGGAATATTATCAAGAATACAAGGCCAAGAGATGAAATTTACTCCATAGAACGGGACGATTTCAAGAACTTACTTTTCAATAAGTACTTCCCTCGTATTCTTCGATCAAAGATGGAGAAAGAGTTTTTGAACTAAAGCAAAATGATGATCAATATGTTGGTATATACGAAGAAAATATTACAAGGCTTGCAAGGTATACATCTGGATTTATCATCCAACCTGAAATTAATGTTGATCGATTCTTCAGTGGCTTAAAACCAAATCTTCGAAGGGCATTAACTATATGAGACTTCAGTAGCTATGAAGAAATTGTGCGTTGTGCTATCAAGGTAGAAATGGAATTTGGTGTTACATATCCATATCATGGTTTTTACAAGAAACTAAAGATGGTGTTCAAGGCGAAATCTCATAATAATGGTGAAAAGAAGATGAATGTTTCCTTATGCTCAAAGTGTGGAAATAAGCATGGTGGAAATTGTCTTAAAGGGACTAGAAAATGTTTTAAGTGTGGAAAAGAAGGTCATCGAGCAGTTGAGTGTCGAAGTAATGGAAAATGGGTTGCTAATGATGTGAATAAAGAAAAGACTATAGAGAACGCACCAGCAACACTTCAATGCTTCAAGTGCAATGAAATGGGTCATTATTCTAATTAATGCCCTCATCCACAGGTTAATGATGATCAATGTGAGCAACCTCTTAAATAAAAGGATAAAGGGAAGTCTCATGCGATCACTATTTGTGATGTTGAGTATGAAATTGATGTTTTGTAATGATTAAGTGTTTATGTAATTGGATTTCAAAATAGTATCATGGAATCTCATTTTTTGTATTGGTGAATTTTGGAATATCTATGTATTGGTTTTCAATTATTATATGGTTCTGGTAACCATGAAAAAGTGATTGAAATATTTTTGGAACGCAGATGAAATGTGCATATTGAAGGGGTAAGGAGAAAATAATATGACATTAATCATGAGCTCATGACTAAAATAAGGACAATGTGATATCATGGTTTGAGTATATAGAAATTTTGGGATTTTGGTATATGGAAAGAATTAACTTTTGAAAAAATTCATGTTTCCACTATGGTTAAATGGGTATTCATTTTTCAAGAGAATACATGATTAAGGTATTCAAATGATTGGAATGTGATCAACAAGATATATCAGGGATAAATGATGGTATTCACATGCTCGGTAGATTGCATTTCTAGTAATTGTTTTCTTTATACTATAAGATTGGACATAAGTATTTTAGATAAGCCTAAATATTTGAAATGGATTGTGTTGAACATAAGTTAGTTTAAGGCGAGAACTGTTTTCAGTATTATTGATGGAATGTCATAATGATGTAATTTTAAAAAAAGGACAACCTGTAGGATGGGCAACAACCCGTCACGTCGGACAAGGATGTGGGAATCAAACCCACAACCGAAGTGTGACTGGCCTTTATTGCATACCACTGGCCTACAAGAAGTCTATGGTTAGTAGAAACTAATTTTATTTTATTATGTGGTATGATATATGAATTATAACTTTATTTTTTGAATCGTATACGATTAACCTCACCAAAGATGGACTTATTTATATTTGATAACTTTTTATAAACTTTTGTTTGAAATAGATGGAATAACCCATCATTATATCCCATGATCTGTTAACACTTCACGAATAACAAATTCATCTTCATTTCATTAATAGATGAAGTGGAAATTATTCAAATCACGAACAACAGTGAGATTGTACCGAAATCAAGAAAGTATTTCTTCTAATTCAAAATTTTCAACATTAGGGAAATGATATTGAAAACCAAAAATGTAGTCTTAGTGCTCTTATATCCAATGAATCAGATGGTACATTAGATCATCACAAATCTATGGCTTTGTGATTGTTGTCTTTTCCATAGCCATGTTCTCTGCCACTCTCCATCAGAACATGAAGGTTAGATTTCTCTTCCATATCCATATATTCACCTATGCTATCTTATGTGGAAACCCAGTGATTAGTTAATTTTGGTAACCGTTACGTTTCATACATTAGTTTTTAAAGTCATGTTTTGGTATTCCTTTTTACGATGTGGGTTTCCATTAAAGAAACTTTCGAGTAGTAAACCATTTATAATCCCGACGAATTTCAAGGGTGAAATTCATTTTAAGGGGGGTAGAATGTAACACCCCGATATTTTATAAAAAATATTCTTTTTAATTTCATTAATGTCTTGTGTTGTACGCTACACCAAAAGGATCTTGCACAACAAGCATCCCTGACTTGTCTAGCATTACACGCAATCACGACCTTCCACGATAGCGTGTGTTGTACGCAATACCGAGCTTCGCTAAACAATGATATGTTATATAAACTATTCGTTATGAATAGTAATACCCAGTTTTCAAATTTTATAAATTTTATCTTTCAAATTGGACTTCATTTTTTGATTTGGAATATCAAAATTATCCTAGGGTGAAATTTTGGTATTTTTCTAAAAACATTCAATTTTTGATGAATAGTGAAACCATTGGGTTACTATTTAAAAACCGGATTTTTATTTAAATAATTATTTATTTTATTTAAACTTAATTTAGGTCAAAATTGATACATACTATCTATATAAGTGCAATGTAATTCATTGGAGTCATTTTATAATAATTTTAGACATATAAAATATTTGTTGAACTTTTCACCGTCTTTTATCCACCTCCTAGGAGAATTCGCAAATTCACATAAAACATAATTTTATCTCTTCTGTGAGTGGAATTTCTAAAATCTGAGAGACACAGTTAATATCAAGGACTAAAATGTGGTTCAATGAGATGAAAATAATTTTTGGTGAATAGTAACTTTTTACTTTTTTCCCCACGATTAAAAGTAAATAGGGTAATTAAGGGTCACAATGATATTATTATTACCCTAACACATGTCCTAATTATATTGGAGAAGTGTAATTAGACCAAAACCAACCTTAGGAACAAAATAGGACCATTTAGGCCCACATAAATTAGATTAGGACATTTATTATTAATTTATTTAAAGAAAGGTTAAAATAGTTAAAAGAAAAGTTTAATAACTAAATCATTTTTAATATAGTGTTATACATAAGATAAATTCGACTATAAATATTAATTAGAAAGATAAATATATTTCATACACAATTTTATTTTATTTATAATTTTTAGACATTATATAATTTAATTTATTTATGTCACAATGATGATGCAGTAATTTTATTATTAATGAAATATTGACATAATTGATGTTATAAATACCAAAATAAATTTAATTTGAGACTTTTTATGAACTACAATAATTTTATAGGTTAATATGACATGTTATTATTGATTTAATTAACTTTTTTCGAACTAATAATTATGTTTTGATTTTCAAAAAAAGCAATTACCAAATAGTTTCAAAATTGACATAAAATAGTTTTTAAAACAAATATTATATTATTAATTATTATATTCATCCTAAAAATCTATGGTTCTGCAAAATGACATAGATAAGGTTATATATATTAATAATATACAACTTGGGGTTATTTTGTCTTGTTATAGTAAGTTTATTAACCTTATTGTGTAAGAAAACAAGAAGACAGGGTAAAAGAATAATTATTTAACTTAAAGTTAAATCTAAATGATAATGTTAATATAGACACCTAAACGTGTATAAAATTTATTGGATGAATGGATTGCGACCCATACCCACCTTATCTTATAAATAACTCAATTTTGAGCTATTAAAAACCGAATATGACTTTATAATAAAATAATATTTTTAGTAATTCTAAAGGATCCCCTCTCCTCCCTTATAAAAGGGAAACTCCTCCGTCTCCTTCTCACACCACTTTGAGCCATAAAGGTCGGCCAAACCTTGCCAATTTAACTTCTCCACTTCCCTATAAAGATTCTAGAGGTCATGGTATACTTCAAATACCAATCATAGTGCCCTAAGAGGAGGTTTCAAAGAGGCGTATCGAAGAAGAGGTAATATTCGTTACCGATTCATTCAAATTTATTTTTCTTCTAAATCCTCTTCTCTAGTTGTTACATTATATTTTAATAACATCAGTATAACTAATATACTGATATGTTATTATAAATATTAATCATCCCCATTTCACCTCCTATCCATCCTACGGAAAACGAAATCACCATGTGTGCGTACGTACAGAATACCGTCTCCACGCCGTGGTGTAATCTGTTTTTCCACCAACACCTTACATGGATGGATATAATGGTGTAAGGAATAACTATATATGGTTATTATAACATCATATTGATTCTGATATATTATATCATCCACTCCCAATCTATTCAACAATTGTGGGAATGATATCTTCGCTCGTGCGTACGTACGGACTACCGTCTCCACGACGCGATGAGATTCATTCTCCATGTTAACCATACATGAATGATCATAATGTTTTTATAATGAATAATAATGAAATATATGAAATAATAATTCTACTGGATTTATGTATATATATATATATATATATATATATATATGTATTTCATCAATTTAGTTTCATTCAATTCAATAATGAAACGAAAACAGCGTTCATGCGTATGTATGGCCTACTATGTCCATGAACGGTGAATTTCATTCTTTTATCGATCTATAATATATATGTATATGATTAATATATATTATATATAAATCATGTTTTACATTCTGGAATTATGTAAATCAGGATGTAAGTAATAATATCAAGAACGACAAGTCGAAACACATACGATAAATGAAATGATTTTACCCAAAACGCTGCTTTAACATGGAATTTACAAAAAACGGGTAATATAAAGTCATAAGTGAAACACATATGATATCATAACAATGAATATGATTATTTAATATGTCAGTGACATTATTTAAATCATTATACATGAGGTTAGGATCCATACAAAAAATATCGGACCTAAGGTAAGGGATAATTTTGCAAATCTCATTTTTTTATCTGAGATTGCTTATACGTAAGTATTTACTGGGGATATTGTTATCATCCATGTCCATGTTTTCTAAAAGTGTTTTTATGTATGTTTAATTTTATTTTTACCCATTTTGAATTTTACTACATGGTATGTAAGGAATCTTTCTTTTGTTTACGTTACCAGGTACTTTTTAACTTTTCCGACAAAAGTACAAGGAGAATGTTTTATTAACTTATACGAAATGAAAGGATTTTAACGGTTCTATAAAGCCTTATTCTCATGAATCTTCCTCCAAAATATTTCATTACTATTTTAAACCAATTATATTTCTTTTAAAATTTCATGAGGTTTTGTGAAAAGAAATTGATTTTGAAGAAGAAAGGATATTTTCATCAAGAATTCATTTCAAGTGTTTTATCAAAACCATTTTCCATCTAAGTTGACATTATTTCATGTGTGTATGTTTAAAGAATAATGTCTCTTGGATTTACATGGTTTCACTTTTTCTATGATGAAATTATATCCATTTTTTGTATGGATTATGTTATGATGGGATGAAGTTTATGAAACCCATTTTATTCTTTGGATTATGATGAATGATTTATGTTTTTTTTGTGCACAAGTAAGAATTATTTCATTATGAGATGGGTGGGACATATATCTCCCTCAAATGCATTGGGTAAAAATTTATATCTCATGAGATAGACATGCCTGGAACGGTAAGATAATCCGGTTCAGTGCTACAGGACTCGAACGAGGAGTGAACTCGATTAAGAAAAGGGACATTTTCCACTAAGATGGTCTTGGCAGAAATGCCTTCGCTAATATGGAAATCATATCATGAAATTAATGTTTTTCCACAATTACAAGTTTTATTTACAAGCTATTTTATCATTATTGATGTTCTATTTTGATCTATGCCTTATGTACTACCATGTTTTATGTTGTTGCTCAAGATTTCGATGATTAAACACTATGTTCATGTTTTTATGTTCAAATGTATATGGTTTGTTTTATTTTCTCCATGCATACCCTTATTGAGCATTTGATATCACCCTTTTTTTGTTTTTTTTCCCCAGGATATAAAGAAAGGTTTTAGGTACGAAAAAAGGGGGAAGATCTTTATGAGAGATGTTGAAGATCATTCACCACGATTAGAAGATTACATTCCAAGTTTCCAAAGACACTAAACTATTACGGTCCTTGTGTGTCTGTTTTTGTTATGTACTAAGTATTCTGAAAAAGTTATGTAATGTTCATGTACTTAAAGCTTTGGGTCTCTACAAATACTATTTATTTTAATTGCTTCTTATTGATTCTCTTACAAATATATAATCATATATTTCATTATTTTTTATTAATTTTATTTCCCAACCATTTAATGGATATCTTGTAATGGTATACTATATTATGGTTAATTTCAACTTAAGGTTTCTTGTTATACAATTTATCGATGATAAATAATTTTGAGAAAAATATTTCAGGGATTTTTTAGGTTTGTTGTCAAATATCACATATGTTATGGTGTAAAATATTATTATTATCTAATTCTTTAGTCATACGTTATCCCCACCTTACATAAATTATTCCCATATATTTATAAATGATCTCATTAATCGATGGGTTGATATATGAAAATTATGTTGTTGAAAAATCACGTCATAATGTGAGATAGTAACATATCATATTAATATGAGATTTTGGGAAGCATAATGTCACATATATATATAAATAGTATAACATATGTGGTCAAATATGTAATGGGTATAAGAAAAACGAATAAATAATTATAAATAGGTATATTTATCATTGATCATAATAAAGTGAATACTCTCTGTTAAGTTAAGGACTTTTATATAATAAATATATGATGATTTAAAAGTCCATTTGATTCATCAGATAAAAAGGTAAGGAAGATTTTTTTTTCGTAATTCCTTTAATTGATTTGCGGAATTATTTTTCTATATATTAATAGTAAGAAAGACATTTATGTTATACATTTATATTTAATGATAAAAATATGATCATGTGGTTTTTCATTGATCAATTTATAGTTCATAACAAATTCAATGATATGAAAATCCAAAAAATATTCATAAGTTACTAATATTCAATTTTAGTGGATCAGATGATCTTTAAAATAATTACATGTGATTCCATTTCTGTTTAACTATTATTCAAGTCCTATATGGATTAAAATTGTTATTAAATATAATACATTGATATCTAACCGAAAAAATTAACACCAATAGTTTACAATTCAAATATTATTTAAAAATAATTTAAATGAAAAATTGACATGTTAACCAGGACATCAAATTGCCAGTTTTAGGTGTTAAAACCTTATCTTCTTATAGTCACAGGATCAATCCCCACTACTATATGAGATGTGATATGTTTTAAATTTTATGAACCTATTTTAATATAATTTTTATATGATTTTAAAAAAAAATGATTGACAACCTTGAAAATAAATAGATCATTAAATGACTTCTTTAATATAGTTTTCAAAACAATTTTTTATGGAATGGATAAAAATCATATTTTACAATTATTATAAATTCATTTATGATCATATAATCTCTAAAGGATGTAAATAAATTTAAACACATGTCTATAAAATATAAAGGTTGGATATGATTACGATATGAAATTAAAAAACTAAAATATAATTATAGGGGAAATATTAATGATATTATATTATCATGGTTGAGGAATATTTTATGATGGTGAAATATGAAATTAGACGAAATCTCCAAGTCAATTATTGTACATCTTATTTAGAAAACATCCTTTTATTTAAATCATAATGCCCTTAAGATTTGTGTTCTTCCAAAAATTAGGATCTATAATATTCCGATAGTATTTAATAAGGGATCTTATTATATATTGAACTAACCATAGGGGATTTTATTTGTGAATAATATAATTATGTTTTTACCTTTTGAAAGAGTGGTGTGGCCACTATTTGATTATCTTAAAATATTAAAATAATATAAATTAATAATGATTTTAAATATATTCAATTTTTAATAATATATATGATTATTATTAGACTCCATACTATCTTAAAATAATAAAATTATATTTAAGATATCATTTTACCCATATCATTTAGTTTTATCCACCATTTAACCCTTCTAACACTTATCATAACAACACGTTCTTTTCTCACATTAAGAGTCATGTTATTTATTATAAAAGGTAAAAAATCCTATAAATTGAATTTTTTTATATTTTAAATTATCTTAAAACTAATTGGAAAAATAAGATTTATACTATTTTTTATTAATCTAATGAATCATTTTTTTGATTATATATATATAATTAATATTTCAACATAATTTAGTTTCAATGATTTTAATTACATAAAGGGAAAAAGGAAACTCAAAAAATACTAATAATTGATCCATAAAATTTCTTAATTATTAATATAATTTTTGTATAAAATTAATAATTTCAATTAATATGACATTAAATATTTTAAAAATCAATTTTTAGTTATTTCCATTAATTTAATAATTATTGTGTCAGATTTATGTAACAATTTAATGAAATTATTTCATAACATAAAATTTAAGAAACAATGATGAGTTAAAATAATATATATTTACAATTAATATTTATATCCACACATATAGTCTATTAATGACCATGTTAAATATTTTATATCTTTTAAAAATAAAAGTGATTTTTTTTACTTTTGTTACATAAAATTTTATAAAGGACGTAACAACATAAAATTAGAATAAATATTGTATAAAAAAATTTATATCAACATTTGATATACATTCCCAAATATAATATTCAATCAAGTTTTAGAGTCATATTTATGTACTTATAATATTACTGTTATTGCATAATTACCTGATTTTACTTTAACGTAGCATCGAAACATTACTATTGTTATTATTTATAATGGAAAAAAATTAAATGTAAAAATATTAAAAAAAATATCCACATATTTTTAAATATAGACTTCATTTTTCAATAATAAAAATGAATACATTAATGGATTATTTTGATAATTAAACATTAAAAATGTGATGAAAATTAGGTTTTAAGAAAATCACATTTTATGTAAACATGATTATATACTAAATTTTGGAAATTAATTAATTATAAATAAAATAATTTTATTGTTTTTAATGAAATATAACTAATTTAAATTATAAAAAAACTGAATTATAATTTAAATGCATTGTTATAAAAAATATTGTCCAAAAACAAAATATCATAACTGCACTATATGGTTACTTTTAAACAATGATGTCTGAAATTATATTTTTTTGTGAAAAACATTAAAAATATTATCCTCAATTAATTATAATATTTTCTTTTCCAACAAACCTATACCCAAGTGGTACAAGATCCTGCATGGAATCCAAAAGAACAAGGATCAAATCTGGCCAGGAACATAATTCCAGGGGGTACTATAGAAGTAATGTAGTAGGCCACTGTAGTAATACTATAATGGCGGTGTAACTGTAGCAGTAGTGACACTGTAGTGGAAGACACGCCTTGGTACTATAGCGGTGACGGTACTGTAGTAGCACGGTACTATAGTAGTGTTGTTCACTAAAGGTTACATAGGGTCAAAAATGGGCTTTCAAACCTTGTATTCTGGCCACTTGGCATTAGGCCTTCAGGTTATTGAATGGGTCTCCCTATACCCACACTAAATAGGTCTTTGCTTTCAATAATAAATTGAGGTTTCAGCCCCATCCTTTTAATAAAATTATTATTTTCTTACCAAAATAAATGATTCCCATCAACTTAATTAAACATATCAATCGAGAATAATATATTGTTTTCAAATATTATGTTCCTATTTTGTATGAATTATTCAATATGTATTTTATTAGAATATATATATATATATATTAAAAAGAAGTTAATAATATCCATTCCTTGAATTTAATTAATATGTTTTTAGGGTTATATTTGAATAATAATATTTTTTGTTCATTTAAGTGTGGTGTTTAATAACATTGAAATTATCCAAAAAATGTCATCCTAAAAAATATTTGGATTTTAAATTATCCCCCAGTTAATAAATTGTGTACTCGGAATTTGAATTTTGTCTTGGAAACTACAGTTTTTTTCAATTCAAAATAATGTTTTTCAAATACAACATTCATAAAAATGATTCATTAAACATCCTCTTGGAAATAGAGAAATATATGTCTGAATGTAATCTATAATGAAAAATAACTATGTTTCCATGTAGGAAAACATGTCTGTAAAAAGACTATATAAATAGAAAAAGAAAATAATACTCGCATGGAATAATATGGAATAATAGAGAATATGGTTAAGAGAGAGTAAATGTGTACATAATCATAAATATATGATTGGTGAAAAGAAAATAGATTCATTGAAAATGATGGTAATATGAAAATGTTTTCATTTAAATATCCTTTCCTTGAGTTGAGGAATACGATGTCATCTATACTAGTAAATAAGGAAATATAATTTTATTTCAATATGAATAACATCCACTATAATGACATTACCTGAGTACCACACACTGGTGCACCATGCCAATCGGCCTCATGACCTCAAGCACGCAACCCTGTATGCCTGAGGTTGATCACTAGCAATGATGGTCGAATAACGTCCAAGGGGAGACTATACCATATTTATAAAATTTTCACTATAGTAAAAATAAATAATAATAAATGATTAATATAAAAAATAACTAAAAAAACATTTCCACATGGTAGAAATAATATGAATCACAATACCCATAACTAAATAGTAGATATTTCATTCTATGAATGTGTTATGTGCCAATAAGAAAATTAATAATGACACCAAAAATTTCCTAAAGAGTCCCAATACATGTATGGTTCCCTCATTAATTTTATTTAAAAACTAAGACTTCTATGATGAGAATATTTCCTTTATCATGTCCTACAAAAATTAATTATATTCAGGTACCGACCAAGTAGTCGGAGTATGGTGTGTTTACAAATTATTAGTCCTCCATTAATGGTGCCTAAAGATATATCTAGACAATAATAGTTTATTTAGTTTTTTAATGAATATAGTATAATATATAATGTAAAATTTTATCATATTTTATTAAAAATTAATTAAAAACAAAAACTTATATGTTCCCAAGAACACCCAAACACTGAATACCTGATAATCCAATGCATATTTCTAAACCATATCCCCTATTCAATTAAAAATTCAATTATTATCATATATTATTTCATTTCAATTCATATTACATCCTTTTGAAACCACTATTCAATTTCAACATTTTTTGTCGAGCTATCTATGTCTATGACAGAATGTACTTTTGACGCATTAATATTTGTGTCACTATTATTTATCATTTAATTATAATGGGATTTTGATGCATAATTCCATTACCAACAATCATTTTACAATTTATCAAAATGGATTTTGAAATTTTTATTCAATTTTCCCCACATATTTATCAGAATATAAATATTGTATTCTGAAGCAATAGTCCAGATCACAAACACCATTATCATTTTACCACACCAATTAAATATAAAAAAATTACTAATAATTATTAAACATTTTACAAACTTTTTATAACATGTTACTATCATAATTTATCACAACAAACATGGTTTATTAAATTTAATTACATAAAAAATATGAACAATTAACTATTTACCCATTATTAATTATTTAAACAATATAACACACTAAAACATCTAGGTTAATCAAACAATATCATTAACCCAAATTTTCATTTAATAAATATTTCCAAACTTGATTTCTTACACAGTATCAATTTACCAAATTCTCACCAACTACCCAATCATATATTCAATTAATTAATTTACTAATTAATTATTACAAATGAAAAAAAATTCACAAATACTATTAATTATTTCACTTCTTAATTAGTCCAATTTCATGATTCCATAAATCAATTAATCATTTAATTTTTTCAAACAAATATTCAATTACCAAATATTCTCATTGAAATCTAATAATTCACATATTCTATAAGATTCATGGTTATTGTAATTTAATTAAACCACCTACCTCAAAATTGATGACAAACTCTTTCCCAAATAAATCCCAAAAAGAACATAACTGATAGAGATCATGATAATGAACAATATATAGATATCCAAACTGATTTCAATGAGAATATAGTATCTAAAAAATCTATATATATATATATATATATAACAAATAGAGGAAAACATCCCTTTAATGTTTAAGAGAAATATACCAGAGATTAAGGATACAAATCGGGGTGAGAATATCTTATCGGTAGAGGTGAAAATCATCAATATATGTTTCGAATAGTTATGAAAGAATTATGGAATTACTTTTAGTCCATCTAGTATCAACCAAAAATGTCAAAAAAAAATGTATTAGGTTCGAACACAAGAGTATAGGGTTATAATAATGGGGTTTAAAATTTTCATTATATTTTTTACAGAATTCAAAAATCAAGAGCACAATTTCCTACTGGTGGAGCATAGTTTCCCATAACCATGAACCAAACTATGTTTCTGGTCATGGTATCTGTATTCTCGTAAAAAAATATGGAAGTCATTTTTCTAGACCATTCAACGTCCTTGTAATCCCACACTTCTAGAGGTTGCACAGTTTTCATTGGATGGGCGTATGGGTTGGGAAAATCATTTGTAAACTATGTGCTTCCCAAAACCTGTACATAAAGATACCCATTTACCAAAAGCTTCTTAATATATATCCCAAATAAGATATTCTCAATAATAAATTATTCAAATTAAAAATGCTGTAAGATATTTAGAAATGGTCAGTGTCTTACAATCTCCCCGCCTTATAATAGAAAATCCTTGAGTTATATATCCATGCATATCTAGGTTTCTGAGTCTAAAATATTGGGCCACTTTTCCCTCATATCCACTTATCTCCCCAATTATTCCAACAAAACATATACATGTTACCACAAATATCAATATATTAGAATAATATTTCACCACACTAATTTATCACTGTGATCCAAAACACATACGATATGATCCTCAAAGGAAACATCTCCCTCAAGTTCAATATCTTCCACATCGTTCACATAATAATGGATGAGGTGATACCACCAATTGTTTGAAATAATAATAATATCATATAATGAAATTTACATATGTGGAATAGCTAATCGGTACACCACTAGCCCTATTCTCTCCCCAACCATAAATGATCCACAAAACCTAGGTGTCAACTTTAATTTTCCCTATATCCTATCGTCACCCAATCTAGGAGGCACCTGAAAGAATACAAAATATAACTTTGTAAACTCTTGAAATCATCAATGAGTCACATATTATTATTCATGGATACTATGAGCTTTTTACCTCCACTTACTAAAAATATGAACCTACTGTGACATCTCCTTAACCAGACACGTCTCCTATAGCTTTTACTCATAAAACTCCATCCATGAGACGGTTAATATTCATATATTATTATAATGATATTTTTATTGTTCCATAGGAGTGGTTTATTAATAAATATTTTTATAGTCTAACTCCAAATATTCCAGGTGCTTATCCTAAGTCCCACATGATTTTTTCACACATGCTCAAATAATATCCTCAGGAACCAATATAGTACGTTCAATCATTCCATCAATATGTGTATTTAATGACTTATGCAATAAAATATGTGTATGAAGGGACTTTTGTAATCTAGTCCCAAAGCATCATGTAATGAATTGATCATTTTTTAAACAATACTCCATGGTACCCCATGAAGACATAATATTTCTTGAACATACATGTCTTCAAATTGATATAAAGAGAAATTAACATATAATAGAATGAAATAATATACCACTAGTAAAAGTTAATCTATCACCCAAATAGTTTCATTCTTCCAAGGAATACTTTGTACTCACACCAAAAATTCCATTATAACATCATCCAACAAACATTCTGTAATCTGAAATTGCAATAGTAAATAGTTACGTTTTTGAGGCTTGGAATTCCCTTATTAAAAGGTGAATAAATGTGTTACTAACCCTGCAATATCGCTTTAGTATCAAAGACACCATTTCTATTGACTTATTTTATGTTAATTATTTTCAAACAGGTTTGGACAACAATCATTTTGGGATGAAATTCACACATCATCTTACTTCACGCACTCATAGGAACAACAACCCGATCATCATAACACAAATATCTCATAAATCTCAATGTTATAGACTATAATAAAGCCTATATAAGAGTCTTATGAAATTATCTACCATTGACTAGGACATGCATAAAAACCAATAAATTCATCATCATCACTCAGCACTAGACTCTTGATTTACCTGAGTTCGAGTTTTCCTTCAGAGAGAGTTGGCAACATTGTTTCTATTTTTGGGAATATGTGATTGGTCAAAATAAAATGATTTTACATAATCAACCCACCACCAATATTGGATATTCAAATTAAATAGAGAAATAATATATTTGATTCCCTTTTTATTAGTACAAAGATACATATTTTCACCCAACTAGTAAAGCTTCCAACACATAAAATCATAAACCACTTAAGCTAATTTGAGGTTTAGAATATCATAGTTCCATTAAGGTCACAAAAAATTCCAAGCCACATACAAAAAAAATAAATCTCCGTACATCAACGCTGCATCAACCCAGTTTCCATAAGTGGAAAAAATCACCATATACTTCTCACGTAGCATATATATGATCCAATTTTTTTTACATTTTCAATCTCTTCATCTAATTCATGTTGAAATTATCACCTACTCAATACCATTAAATCATTACTCCCCTCTAATTCAATCATAAATCATGTGCTTCCAATTTGAAAGTGACTTGGATGAACTAAAGGTAATATGCCTCTAACACCTAAAATTATTGGATATCAAAACTGTTCTTGGGATTCTCCCAAGAAACCACTACCTAAACATTCTCTCAGTCCACTAAAACACATGCGTACTAGATTATGTGACCCAACATATGTACCTAATAAATACAAAAATAAATATTATATATAATTGAATATAGAAAATGCACTCTTACAATACTCATGATGATTTCATGGTGTTGGGGTTGATCATAATGAGTCTTGGAGTACATCGAGATTCCACGCATAATAATTACAAAAATTTGATTTAGGTAATGCTGGAAGATAATGACGGATAGTTAATTTGTAAGACGAAACCCAATCATGAATAAGTCATCAGGTACAATCCTTCTTGTTAAATAATTACTCATTATATTATATGTCTTAACTCTCTATTTATGATACCCCTAATGGTACCCAACTTAACACACTAGTGAAAAACCACTTTCGTATTGTCATATATAACAAATCATTCCCGCTAAACACAATTTTTTAATATCATCTACTAATAATTGTCATTATGGCACTTCATAATCTTATAAGTCATACCTCTGATTGATTAGTAGATACCACCTACCCTCCACAAAATGAATCCTTCATGTTTTCCCATTAATGAGAGCCTGATTCACCAATTATAAAAACTTATTCATACAGAATATATTCACATGGTACTTAATTAAAAGCTTAATCCCATTCTGAAACTAATATTCTCCAATACCCTAATCTAATTCCAAAATAGAAAAAAAATAGATATATGTAAGGTAACAAAAATTGTCCAACACATACATGTTCCCTTTCGTCATCCTTATAAAATCATCCACAAACTCCGTCCTAGTATTCTTAGGGTTAGTTTTTTATAAGTACATATCTTAAAATTTCATCCACTAAATATTATATAGTTATCTATCTAAGGGAAGGATGTCCCACCAATTATTTTCATGACAAAATAACATATGTTTAGACAATATTATTGTCTTCTCAACTAATGTCTCTAACTAGTAATGTATAGTCTTGATATACTCTTTCAAGTAAGCATCTAACTTAGGTCCTCCCACTCTAGTAAATGTTTGATGGTACTGAAACTGAATGACTCTGTCTTGTCATACAAATTATTCTCTACCAGATCAGGGTCAATGTCCAATAAATGTATGTAGAATGAAATGTCATAATAAAACTCCACATTGGCTCCATCACCCTGATCTAGTAGTTCCTCTGGTTCCACTATTAGATGATCATTTCAAACCATAACCACCAACTGTTCTCTCAAAAATCATCATCACAGATCCATATATTAATAAGTACATAAATATGTCTCAGAATAGATAACTCAACATTAACTCAATATATATGAAGGAGTCACAATTATCTATAACATTACTTAACCACAAACCCTTCCACAGGGTCAATATTGAGGCACTATGATAACCCTTAAACATCCTACATACATTTTATGGTTAAAAAAGGCTCATCACATTCTCATTATTCAATTTTATCAATATGAACCCATTTTACACATTTTCCTTCATTTTCCAACATTAAATTTAAATTAAGTACCATTTTAAATTAACATTCTTATCAGTATAAAATCATTTGAATTTCAAACACATTAGAAAAATAATTTTCTCATGCATTCCTAAAATGATGCATGTCACAAAATAAATCTTAGAGACTATAATGATGAATGTATCCTCATATATAGTTATATTCTAGGCTAGGGTTCAAATATCACAAAATCTCATGATTAATAATCTCTTCACACATCAAGAGAAACACATGATGTGAAATAGAATCCAATTGTAACACCCCACATCAATAACAATAACCCCACCATTGCTACATGGATTTCACCCTTATATATATATGTTAATTATTCCCATGAATGATCCCTTAAATAAGACCTGACACATCCAATTATCATAACTACCATTACCATATAAAAAAATAAAATAAAATAACATAAAACTACACAGATACCACCTTTTAACATCCCAACCCATTTTCCACACACCAATTCCTTGAGTAGGTCTGTCATATGACATAATGCTCACCACCACGTATGCTAGAGTTTCTATCTAGAAGACATATTTTGATGTCGATCATGTGGAGACTATACTATATTTATTAATTTATCATAACTATAGAAATAAATATGAAAAACATAATTAATGAACCAATAAAAAAACCAAAACAAATCCTAGGATAGACAAATATGGAAATAAAATACACAAATATAAACATAATATATGTCATTCCAAGTACATGTCATGATTCAATATGAAAAAACAAAAAAATATGAATTGAAAACTCCCTTGTGGCTAAAAAATTATATCTGGTTCTCTCAAACAAGTTGTATCCCAATACGTCCATCTAAAATAGACTCTTTCAAATATCGTGTCCAACAAACATGAATTCCATTTTGGAAGCAGTCCCACATCCCAATTAGGGTTTCTGTAGAAATAATTATTCCACCACAAACAGTCTATAAATACCAATCAAGTCTAATCTTGAATATATTTTAATAAGTAATAGTATAAAATTATTAAATTAAATAGTTATCACAATTTATTATTAATTAATTAAAATATAAACCCCCATGTTACTAAGGATACATGATCCCTCATTACCTACATTGAAAGATGATATTGTAAACACCATATCACCTATTCAAATCCTGATATAATAGTTATCATTTATCATTTAATTTCAATTACTATTAAGTCCAATTAGAAATATAGTCCAATTCAATCATTTTGGAATGAGATATTCATTGCTATGACATTATGGGCTTTGAAACATCAATCTATTTCCAATACTAATTTTTCAGTTTATCACTATGAAATTTTTAGGTAGTAGTCCATGAATGACTCAAATTTCTTAATATATCACTATATGATTTTGAATTAGTTTTCTATCTCACTAAAACATTTACAAATTTATAAATTTTGTATTTTCAAGAAGTATTCCATGTCCCACACACATTTATAAATTTATCAATCAAATAAAATGTATAACATGATCCATTATTAATCAACATTAATCCTTTTTCAAACATTTCACATCAATTTACGCTCATAATTTATCCCAATAAACACGGTACTTAAATTTAATCACATGGAATATATTAACAATTATCTATTAACTCATTGTTGATTATTTAAACCAAATAACCCATTAAACCACTAAGGTTAATAAAAGTACATCATAATCACCAATATGAAATTAAGTCAGATCACATTAAATGATAATTTAAATAAAAAAATTCCAAATTTATAGTCAAAACCCCATTCTCACATCCAATTAATGAATCCCATACCACCAATTATAAAATAATAAAATCCCATTAATAAATTCTTTAATTAATTTACGTGTACATAAAGGTGGATTATTATTGAATAAAAACATATAATAATAACCACTCTTTAATCATGGTGGGAGTAAGGGGTGATGGCCCATGGAATCACCACATATAATTAATTCTTAATATATTTTTATATCTCCCAAACTACTAAAAAGATAATATTTCCCTTAACATCACTTGAAAAGATAAAACATCATCCATGTAATTACCTTCTCTCCATGTATGGATATCATAGATTCTCAATTGATGTAATTGCTGAAACTCTTAATGGAATTCGACTAATCCCATGAACCACTGGACTTACCGTGAAAACATCCATATAACACATTAGAATATAATTCAACATATATAAACATAAAATATCATATCTTGCATAGAATATTTCAAATATCTTACAATTCATGCATTTAATTGGAGTCCATACTATGGGAAATCAATTTATACCACCAAACTCAAAAGTGAAGTAGAACGGTCAATAACTTGATAAAGAACAAGAGATAGATTCAAAACCAATGCCCATTATTCATCAAATAAAAAACCAAAATCCTAGATCTAGATCCTTTAAATACATGGTAGAACATCCATTCAACTAATGAGATAACGATGGTAGAGATGTAGTAAACCAATCTAGATGAGAATATCATATCAGGAGAGGAACATATCTTCAACTTGGATTTAAAAATATCATGACCTAATGTTGCGATTTTGTATAATCTATTTAGGAATATAAGAAATGATATAAAATGTATTATGGTCAATATAAGGAATTTTGGGTTATATGACATTGGTTTGGAAATTTTTTAAATAATTTTTCAGGATTAAAAATCTATGTACACGGTTTCTTGATCTGGGGGCATGGTTACCCCGAGTTGTACACCTAACCATGAACCTACTTCCAAGGGTTATGATGTTTACCAATAAAATGTGGCACATTTTTCTAAACCAAACACCAACTTAATAATCCCTCTCCGGCTGGGGAGGTACAGTTTTCTAGGGAAGGGAACACTGTTTGGGGAAATCATGCGCCCACAATATTTCTCCCAAAAATAATAAAAAACATCCAAGTTCTCCCAAATAAATATATGGTAAAACAAAAAAATTTATATTCTCAAATTCATTAAAAATATCTCCTTATAAAATACTCAAATGATATCCAGAAATGTTTTGGATCATTCCACCTCTAATAAAATTTCACTAATATCTCATATTTTGCGCCAAATAATAAGTTTATAGGATGATTTTTTTAATACCTAAATCACCTATGTAATCTTTAAATTCATCAAATAATCCACAAAAGGATATATTTATTTTATATTGGTATTTATGTATTAAGAATAGTAAAAATTTTAGCATGTCTAAAAAAATTCCTAAAATGAATAAACCTTCATTTGATGAAATACAACATTAATCTGAAAAATTCAACTATAAAATCATTTTTAAATATAAATCATTAAAAAATAATTTAATCTTAGGAATATTTTATTGGCCATGTTTGACTAAAAATAAAATATAAGGATTTTTTATCTTATTCATCCATGATAAATTGAACATTTTTCTCTAATTATCATTACTATCTCAAAATGTTTTATGAGAAATATATTTACGATAACAATATTTGACCCTTATATGATAATATGTTTCATAAATATCTTAACTTATAATAAATTTATGTGAATAATATATGTTAATATAAATTATAGTTTGAACATTAATCCATAAAATATACATCAATTGAAACAAAAGGGTGAAAAATACATCAACCCAATAAAACTTATCTCTTACAATATTCAGTTACCTTAAAAATAAATTAAATAAATTCTAAGAAAAATGTATCTATGAATTTGAAAATAGTATCAACAATAAACAAAAATACACATTATGGTGCCCATATTTCATAAGATAGTATAACATGAGAAAATTACACTCAGAAAACTTTTATATACCATATTCTAATTCCAAATATAATATACCCAAACCCATGATCGCATATATATTAGTAGACCGTAAAAATTAAATTTATGTATTTGAAGATGATTTAAGTGAAACAAATTTTCTATCCAATATATATTCCATAAAAATGGTATGTTAGATAGTTTACAAACCTCAAGATCATTTAAGAATAATGTTTAATAAAATTTTGACAAAATCATACATAAAAAATAGACACGATTTTAAAAGATTATCATTCCTATAAGAACATATTTTCCATATTCAATTTTATGTCTAAAAAATATTACATTCAAGACATCACATATTAAACCATTTTAGACTTGAGTCATATAACAAAATTATTCATTACGTAGAGAAATAAAAATATCACAATTCTAAAATCAAATTCATAGTAATGTAAAAATATAATCATTATTAGTTGACTATCATCAGTGATTATACAATGAGCATAAATTTTTTATGAAATGATCAATGTGAATGACCGTAACATGAAGGAATTTGTTATCAACAACACATGGATCGTCAATCATGAAATATGATTAAAGTATTTTATAAAGTAAATAATAACATGATTTAATAATCATGAGCCTTGTGATGTCCGTCTTGGTTAATGGAATCATTAGAAACCACTAACAACCATAAAAAAAATATTGGTATCTTGGATAATTATCTACATAATCAATTTCAAACTATATTTGTAAATAACTATATAATAGTTAATTATAATGGAGAAAACATCCATTAACTCCCCCATTTATGTATATAATGCATAAGAACACTACTTTATGAAATGGACCACAATTAGGGCATACCTATCGTGTAAGTTATATCAGGCTCACCCAATACCCATCATCTATAATGAGGATCGAACCGTATTGTATTATTTATTTGGATCACATAGTAAATATTAATATATTCCATGTATCATTGATGAATTAACTATTTTCAATAGTCCATTTCCTAAAAAAAAATAATCATTCATTAATCTGTGCACATTTTTCTCAAGGAAAAGAAATCATTTCCATAAAAATTTAACAATTCGTAATGAGAATGAATAATTTACTTCATTGTAAAATATCCTAATTGTATTTTATGTAATATCAATGGATTTTTATGTTCATAATTGAAGAAACTAATAAAATATTATCATTATTTTGATGAAAATATATATTTTTACTATAAACATCATTTTTAAAAAAGAATAATTCACAAAATAGAGTGAAAAAATATTTCACCAAAAATAATATTTTCAAATTATAATATTAGATTATTTGAAAATAATGGTTATAATGGTTTTAATATAAATTCATTTCTCCAGTGAGTTAAATAAAAAAATGAATCAATTTAAAAAAGGAGTCAAAAGTGATCCATTTGGAAAATGTTCCGAAATTTAATTTTATAAAATTTTTAAATGAATTTCAATAATAATTTAAAATATTTTTATAAAACAATTAAAAATTTTAAAATAATATTTTTAAAAACTTTTATAAAACATGGATATTAAATAGACTCATACCTGGTGTAAAGGGAGATACATGATCAATATCACTTAAAAAATAATTTCATAATGTTTCTTTAATACACAATTGAATAAATTTAAATTAATCAAATATAACATATTTCTAAATAGATTATAAAATATCATATGTGGTTCAAAAAGATATGAAAATATTATATTATCCTAAATAACCATTAACATAAAAAATTTGAAAAGAGAGAAGATTGTAGCAAAAAAATTCAATTCGGTAAAATTCCAATCATAGTAACTATGGAATAATAACATAAAATTAAAAAAATAATACCATGAACATAATGTTATTAATTATATAACATTTAAATTTTCAATTATATAAAACACATCAAATAATTTCAGTGCATAAGAATGAAAATTGTCCCAAAGTAGAACAATTTTATATGAATAACCCTTACAATGATCATATTATTTAATTACAAATAAATCTATTGTTAGATTATTTGTAAAAAAAATTTAAAAATATTTTGAAATAAAAAATAAATCAATTTAGATAAAAATTGACATATAATAATTAAATGACAATGTTAATGAATAAATATTATAATCCAAGCAATAGAAATTGATTTAAGATTCCTTTTACCACTTCGTAACATACATGTCAATTCCCCGTGGATTTTAAAATAAAAATTGAAATATATATATTAATATATATTATGATTCATTAATTAAATATCAATTAAAATAGTATGTATTTACACCATATAATTGAAATAGGTTTGATTACATTAAAATAATTCTCAATGAAT
Organism: Viscum album; assembly: GCA_963277665.1. Lineage (NCBI taxonomy): Eukaryota > Viridiplantae > Streptophyta > Magnoliopsida > Santalales > Viscaceae > Viscum > Viscum album. The sequence goes on from OY728161.1 coordinate 1,841,087,057, forward strand.
GGAAATTGAGTCAAAATCACTAACCTCACATCCTAAATTTATATGTATTACTTTTAACACATGTATAATGAACATATTTCAATTATTTGATATTTAAATAACATTTTAAAGGGATTAAACGCCCATCCTTAAATAATATTCATAATTTATCACATATACACTTTAAAATTACATAATCATTTTCATTCATGTTGACTGTTTTGAGGACATTCAGTCCATAATTTTATAAAAAATTGAGATCTTGACTATGGTAAAAATGACATAAACCATCCCCTAGGGTCAATTTTGTGTCTCCCCCAAGACCTCCTCCTAATGTGCATGGGTTCGCGACTAGCGCCAAAAGTGTAAACATACATGTTGGAGGAATTTACCTAAGTATTTATATGCACACACACACAACCATGTCCTAAGAAAACTGAAAAGAGAACACGCATTCTACTAAAAAAACTGAGTGTAAAAGTACAGCTAAATGTAAATAGGCTAAAATAAAAACCCAAGAAAAGAAAAAAAAATACAACATGTATGTACGATATCAATGGAAAACCTTCTACTAAAAACCCCAATTGATGGGTAAATATAGAGTAGTTCCAAGAAGCAATAGAATATAATCTTGCCTGCATGATATTCCTAGGATCCACCTGGGCCTAGGACACCAAGTCTTATGCTATTTCGTCGGTCATCTACACCAGATATAACATGTGCAGGTGAATCCCTTGTAGGGGTGAGACACAAAATACTCTATAGGAACCTCAAACCAACATGTAAATACCACAATGAAATCCACATGAAACTACAAATCATGATCATGAAACAAGATATCTCACACGAGGTATAACCTATAGTATGGATGTAAGACTATCATTTGTATCACTAAACACTTTTAGCTATTGGGGTACTCCTCGCTAATGTGTATGATTGGTATACTAGGTCACAAAGATCCACTACCCTCCCTAGGCATGATGGGTTACCAAACTCTACTTTCACTAGCCTTGTACTACTATGGTACTTCTCCTTGATTAGTGCCATGGATATTCTAGGTCACATAGAGCCGTTAGCCACTATGCTTTGTAGAGTAACACAGAGCTACTTCTTACTTTCGCCATCGAATTGAGGTACTCCATCTTGATGGGTGATGTGGGTATGTTGTTTCATACAGATCCGCTCTCCACCATAATCCTACAGGGTCACATAGATCTTTTTCCCACCAGGTCATCGTATCTGATCCACAAAAGGTCTCTTGTCAATAGTCTTTAGGTATCATTCAACCGTAGGATATCTATATGTAGTTTTCTTAATTCTTAGAGAAAATGTTCCTCAATCCATTGTTCATATTCTAATTTCCATAAAATCCAACTTAGAGTATGCTAAAATCTCTTCCTCACGATGAGGATTTCAATACCTCAATAATAATGTCAATTAGATTCTTGGTTTTAGAGATATTGGAGTTTTAGTGAACAAGGGATGGTTGTGTCAGGTCCCGGTCTGACCCGGTCAGACTTTCCTAACCAACCCAACCTGATGCCCCTACATGGCCAGGTTTGGTTTGGTAGACCCGACCTGACCTATTCCAGGTCTGGGCAGGCCCGGTCTAGGGTACCAAGATTTCCATTCCCATTTGGCATTGCTGGACTCAAACAGGTTCAGCTGGTGGTCATGTTTGCCGAGTCGCCTAGGGACCCAAACTGATTTCGCCCAACCCGCATGCAGGGGGCCAGTTTGTTCCTAGCCTAGACAGCTCATCGGGCTGACATTGATTCCAGCCAGGGCTGTGTAGCATCCTAGCTTGACGCCCTCATCTGACCTACAACCGGTATGATTCTCTCCCTCATTTTGGACTCCTAATGGATTCTGATGCAGGGTTTCATGGCCAGCTAGGCCGCCCATGTTTTGTTCTCCGGTGTCCCATATCTGCTAGCCGCTTCTCCATGACCTGAGCTAACCGCATGTATGACCCTGGTGCTCCATCTGTCTGTGCTGCCAACTGCTTGTGGCCGTTGTCATGGGCCACCACTGGCGGTGCATTTTCCTGACAACCAGGTTCGCTCTGTTGGTCCGTTCTTCGTGACAGCTACACCTATGGTCTCTATGGGGTTCTGCCTTCCCTACTAAGGACACAAAACCTTATTTTCTCTATTTTTATGGTTTGGACATGATGAGTAGACAAGGCTGTGGGGAACGGGCCTTGTTCACCTTATCCCACTACCTCTACATTATAGTTTAATCATGGTGGGATTTTGGATTGATTTTCTATCAAAAACATATTTTTTCAGAAACAAGAATCCTAAGAATATGCACACTCCCATGAAAATGAGTGATCTTCAAGTCAAATTGTTCATGGGTAGATCTACATTTGTTATTTTAGAATTATGAACGGGGAAATTTATTTCAAATCAAATGAAACCTACCTAGAGTAGGTTCGTCATTGGAGTGATCTGTTTGCAGGGGTTCCGTTGGCATTTCTCTCTCTCCAGTCCCATTCTTCGGGGTGCATCATTGTCACTGGTGATTCACTTTCATTCATTGTTAGTCATTGGAGAATATTCTCATCGTATATTCATTATAGCACTTCAATGTTTTGATCCCCATTTCTCTAACGTGTTAACCCATTAAAAGAAAAACACGTCCCAATTTTTCTATGATGCCTCATCACTGAGTTATTACACTATTTCATATATTAAAACGCGTATCTGTAATAATTAATTTAATGTTTTTTTATGCGGCGAAATTAGATCCATTAAAGGGGATCCATTTAATGTGACTCTTCATCGCCACATAGCCACACTGTTTTTACACCATGTCACCACTCAAAAATTGAGAAAATGGATAAAATAACATATTTTGTTATTTAATTTTTTTTCTAAAATTTATGAAAAATAATTTTTCTGTTTGACCCTTGAAAACTGAGGTAAGGTCATTTAGAGGATAATTTTGATGTACTGAATTCAAAGGTGACCTCAAATTTTTTAATAGAACACAGATTTAATATTTATGAAAACCCACTTTAATAATTATTTAAATGAACTAAAAAAAGGTTCCACAATTTATTCTAGAATCATCGGGCCTCAAAATCAGGTTTTGAATAGCTCTCCTATTGAAAAATAATAAAATAATGTTTTTAAAAAAATTACATGGATTTTTTTGGACATTAAATTAATCCAACCTTTTTGAGCTTCACGTCCTTTTAAGTCAAAACAACGCTAAACAACAAAATGTTGATTATGAACCCAAATATGCACATCCTGCTGCCATGTGCTCTTTAGAGATTCTCATGCTGCCACCGAACACACACCGGGTAAATAAACTAACCAAGAAGGACCCACTCCGGTCAATCATCTCTCTCCACTATGAACTCCACAATTTCCTCCAAATATTCAATGTTCATCTCGACCTAGTTGATGACGTGTGATGGATCATGCACATAACTCCTTAACTATGACGCATAGAATACAACATACACTTAGTGCATCTATGGGGGTAGAACTAGGGGGTACACCACCATGCTAGCCCTACTTAGAATATATAAAGGTTCTACAAACCTCACTGATAACATGCCTCCCTGGCCAAATCTATACAATCCCCATCAAGGTGAGACCCAAGGGAACACATCGTCTCAATAATCAAACTCCAAGGTCCTCTTTCTCTTATATGTATATGATTTATACCTAGTATGTTCAGTCCTCATCTTCTACTAAATGATCTTCAACTTGTCAGTGGTAGACCATACCAACTATGGACCCATGAGTTATTACTCCCCTATATCTTTCCAGCTTAGAGGTGATCATCATGGCCTCCTGTACAATTCCTCGAATTGCACCATGTTAATGGTGGAGTGATAGATATTGTTTTAGGAAAACTCAACTAGTTGAGGTTGGTCATCCCAACTAAGACCAAAATCATAGGTATGTGTGGTCCACTCTGTCTGACCATCCATATGTGGGGGAAAAGTGGTGCTCAGACTCAGGTGAGTCTGGAACACCACTTCAATCCCTTCCACATCCCAGATGTGAAGAGAGAATCACTATCTGAGAAGATCATCGAGGGAAACCCATGATGTCAAATTATCTTCTTTACATAGTGGTGTATTAAGCACTCAACCTATACCTACTCCCAGAAGGTTATAAAGTGAGCTGACATTATTAGTCATTCAATGATCACTTATATTGAATTGTGGACCTTGTATAAGTGTGGTAATATTTTCATGAAGTCCATAGATTTATAATACCACTCACAATATAGTAATTCTATTGGATGTGCCAAAAATGAAGGAATGATGGTGCTCAGCCTTCACTTACTGGCATGTGAGGCACCGTGAAGGGGACTTGGCCACAATATCTTTAATACCTACGCACCAGTACTGTCATAAGAGATCCTAGTACATATTAACCACTCTGGGATGTTCTTACATGATGTAGGTATGAAAATAATTCTATATCACCTCTCACAATTCCCCTCCTACTACATTTCTCCCCCTAAAACGGATTTCATGCTCCCCACATATTGAAAATCCATCAAGATCCTGTCTGGAAGATAACTGAGTATATTGGGCCTCACAATCATCAACCGCAAGATATGTCACCCTAACTTATTGTAAGAGTGTTTGAGTGGTAGTAATTTATTGTAGGTGAGATGATCCATCATCATCTTTGAATGTTATCTGCATCAAGGCTAGCTGCTCTGTCGCCTAACATTATAGCTGCAAACCAGACCACCTGTTGAGTGTGTCTGACACCACATTGCCCTTCCTAGGAGTATATACTATGTGAAAGTAGTAGTCTTATCAGAACTACATCCATCACCATTGTCTCATGTTATGGTCCTTCTAGGAGAAGATATACTTGAGAAGCCAATGGTCAGAGTAGATAGTAATCCATTCACCCATCAAGTAGTGAAGCCACATATTTAGAGAAAATACCACTTCATATAACTCCAGGTTATGGGTTGCATAGTTATGTTCATGATACCTCAACTACCATGAACTGTAGGTGATCATTTCTCACTCCTGTGTGAAGAAAAAGACCAATATATTCCCTGATGTGTCATCAAAAAATACATTCCCAATACCCTACCCAGGTAGTCTCATGATGGGGGAAAACTTTCAGTCTCTGCTTTAGCTCCGGGAAACATTGCTGGAACTTATCCATCGACACGAAGAGACGTCCATTCCTTGTCAATGACAATAAGGGTGTTTCAACTCTAAAAAAGTATGGTATGAACCTTTAGTAACAACTATAAATCCCCAAGAAAAATCACACCTCATTCACACTCCATGGTGGCTCCCATGAATGAACTGCTTCTGTTATCACCAGATCCACTACAACTCCAACTTTCGAGATGATGTGTCCCTGAAAAGGGATCTCTCAAATTCCAAACTACCACTTCAAGAGAATCCCATATTTTTTGTTCTCTTGAAATATATCCTAGACTATCCATAGATATGTAGCATGATCCTCATCTGATGCAGAGTACACAAAGATTTCATCAATAATGACCTACATGAAATGATCGAGGTAATGATGGAAGATCATGTTCATGAGTACCGTGAACATTTCATAGGAATTGGTCACGCTGAAAGACATCACCAGGAACTCATAGTATTCATACTAGTATTTTAATTCTATATCCGTTATATCCTCATCCCCTACTCGAATCTAGTGATAAGCTAATACGAGGTCTCTCTTTGAGAACCACATCTCTCCCTTCAGCTTGTTTAGGAGTTCATCAATTCATAGCAGTAGATATCTATTCTTCACAATCACCTATATTAGGCACCACTAGTCTATTCATGGCCCCAATATTCCATCTTCCTTCATGGAAAAAAACATGGGATTCCAATGGGGGATATGATGGTCCTCCCAAATACCTCCTCCTGCAATTACACTAGCAATACTCTCAACTCAAGATACTCCGCGGGATCCATCCGATATGTTGGTGTGGATATCAGTGCCATCATGAGTTAATGATTGATGCATAAGACTACCTATCTATTATTAGTTAGTACCATAAAATCCTAATGAATATGACTTTATACTCATCAACAACGATATGTAAACTCTGACTTCTCTCGTCCACTACAACAAGAGTGAGGCTAGCCAACTGTTGAGGGATTAGCTGTACCCTTCTCCATGAAAGAATGTCTTATGCTGTAAGAGTTACCTTCTCACTGAGGAAGGAATATATTTTCCCAACATCACAGACACACCACACTCAATTCCAAATACATTCTATATTAACTTGAACTATGGATAACCATTCCAGGACCAAGATGATGTCATAAGGCCTTAGAGCCACTACTAGGTGATCCCAACTAAAGCTCTCACCTCCAATACTATTCTCAAACTATCATCACCAGTGTGTAACTGCCAAATCACATCTCGTGTGAGTATCTAATCATAATGATCATGTCAATGGATCTATCAGAATCTTCGAGCCTCAAACGAGTTATGTGGCAAGGAAATAGTGAGTGGAACCTATGTCTATACAAACTGCATCTAAGATGGAGAAGACACATATCATACCTCAAGTCTTCTTCAAATACCCATAGTCATAGTCCTCCCATGCTTGAAGGTAAGATATCCATTTTCCACATGCTTCCAAAGTTTTTGGTGGACTACCTGGGGGTTGTGGTGGTTGTACATTGAACTGCTTCCCACAGCATACTTCTCATCATGCTACCCTTCCATGTCCGCCTCCCTACAGACCTCTTCGCTCGAACCTCTACCTCTTCTTGGTTGGACCTTCGACTATCATTTGACCATATGTGCGGTGGGTTGGGAATTTACGAGCCATGTGTTTCTGCCTGCTACATATGAAGAAAAACCTGGCTCCATGCTGACTCAATCTACTCTGGGAGCCCCACACTACTGACAGCGAACGATGGGGTCATCACCTGAAAGATGTAACCTACTTGGGTCCCCACACCTACTACCTGCTGCTCACTACTGAATACTCAACCGCATGTCAACTTATGGTATCTCCCAACATTGGTGATGACACTGTGAGGAATCTCTCTACAAGTAGATCTCTCTCTAACACTCTATCCTGAGTGGGGATGCTGAGGGAAATCATCAACACCCTAATCTCATATCGGATTCCCTACTCAATGGTTCCAGACCTAAAGAAATGGTCTTGTACCATATCCATAGAGTAGTGGGTGAGGTATGTAAACCTCTTATATTACACAACAACCGTCTTCCAACCCTATTTTAGATGATGTAGATCATGTATGTGCAAAGGGTGCAAGGTTAAAGGGATGGACTTCTCTAAAAAATCTGCTCTATGTCATCCCAAGAAAGGTTCTCCTCATCAAGAGTCTGAATCGTCAAACTTGACCATATCACTATCGAGATCTAAATAAGGCTTTCGGCTACGATTACTATTGGTTCACGTGCTGTCCTCACAAAGAGGAAGACCCATGTCACCACCTCCATCCTATACTCATCGACCAGAGGATCTGTTTCCCCCCTGAACCTAGGCGGTATTTGTCTCTCGTGCATGGTCCAGAGTTAGTGTGCCTCATCTACCGATAACTTCGGTAGTAATATCAGATAAAATGGTGGTGGTAACACTGGTGAACGACTGTATGGGGGCACCTCTATCACATGTCCTTGAACTGACACATCATCGCTAGGCAGGCTATACACACGGTCACTCATCGTAATCATAGTTGGCTATCTATGTGGAGTAATCCTGCAATAGAACAAAATGTACCATAGTCAATAGATTATACAAGTTGAAATAAAATTAATTCAAGAAGAACATGATTAAATAGTCAAATCATATATAATGAATGAAAATTTTGATTTATGTATAGGTTTGAAAAGAAAAATTTAAGGTACTGGTGCATGGACACGTCTGTTGCCGCACCAACACTAGACTCCATGAATTTGAAAGTCAAACTTGATACATTTAACATTTTTGACAAAAAAATAAACATAATTTTTTCTTTTGAGGTAGGATGAAACACCATTGATACCACTTTATCATGAACCATTCCTCGGGGCCCATGTCGTGACTCCCCCAAAGTAACCTCACAAACGCCAGGGGTGGGTGACTATCACTAAAGGCTTCAACCTGCTTGTGGGAGGAATTTTCCTGAGTACTTGTACACAAGCACAGACAACCACGTAAAATGAAAACTAGAAAAGAGAATAGGAATTCTACTAAACAACCACTGAGTGTAATTGTACAACTGAGGGTAACAAGGAAAGAATACAAACCCATCAAAATACAACCACAACAAGAGTAATTACAAGATCGATGGAAATTCATCAGCTGAAAACCCCACATGATGGGTATGTAATGAGTAGCTTCCAGAATCTATAGAAGTTCATCCTTTAGGCATTATATCACTGGGAACTACCTTGTCTTAGTCCACAAAGTCCTCCACCATGTCGTCGATTTTCTTCACCAGAAGAAAACTTATACGAGCGATTCTTGTGTAGGGGTGAGAAAAAAATACTCAGTAGGAACCCCAAACCAAAATAACAAGTCCACAAGTAAATAAAACCAAAACAAAAAAACATAATGATGTAACAAGATATCTCACACCAGTTATAATCTAGAATAGGAAAGTAATACCATCAGTCATATCACTGAACACCTTGGGTTGTTGGGGTACTCCTCACTAATTAGTATAATGGGTGTGATGGGTCACACAGATGCACTCCACACCATAGACCTGCTAGGTCACACATAGTGTCTTATTAATTGACATAGACATATATGGTAATCCTACCTAATAAGTATTGTGGTTATGATGGATCCCACATAGCCACTCCCCTTTTTGTTTTGGCAAAGTATCATCAATACGCTTCTCACTATGGCCATCGTACTGAGGTACTCCTTCCCGATGAGTACACATGGTTTGCCGCGTCACACAGAATAGCTCCCTACTAAGTTCATACTTTTTCACAAAGTGATGCTTCCCACTAGTCCATCTTAGTTGATCAATGAAAGGTCGCTTCCCTTTAGTCTTTGGGTCTCAATCAGCTATAGTATCTCCACACGTAGTGCCCTTTATTCTAGGAAAAACCAGTCCTCCAGCCATTCTTCATATTCCAACTTTAATAAAATCATAAATAGATTTTTTTTAAAATAATACTTGATGCAAGGATTCCAATGCCACAAACGACTCATCAAACAGATGCCCGATTTGAGGGATATTGGTGTTTCAGAAAACATGGTCTTGTTGAATTAGGGCCCGGTCTGACTTGGTCAGACCGACCTGACCAGCCCAGCCCATGGGCCCCATATGCCTTGGTTTGGTTCAGCATACTTGGATTGAGATGCTTTTATTTTGGGCCATCCCAGTTTGGCCTAGCCAGTAGGCCAAGCCCATTGGGCCCTGCTTGACATGGCCCAATTCGACCGGTGGTCTGCCCGGTGACCTGATCTCATCCAGCCCGGTCTACAACTGGCGATTAGATTTGTTCCTATTATTTGTTACTCTTTGGAATAATTTTAAATCCGTAGTCTCACCTGCATGATTTGGATGACATTAATTCTAGCCCGAGCCGCGTAGCATCCCGATTTGGGTGCACCGGTCTGGCCCACAACTGGCGGGCCGACATCCCTCATCCCAGACACCTAATGGCGTCCAGTTCGGGGTTCCTCAAGTGGTTATGCATGCTGAATTTTGTTCCCTATAGTGGTTGTTGGACCATGTGAAAGCAGAGAACTATGAATCCTAAGGCACGGGCCGCGTCCCCAGTCCGGCAACCACTGTTCATTGTCGGCAGTGTCTTCCATCAACAACCGTTTTTTATATGGTTGTCCATTTTTTGTTCTGTCTGTCCCTCCAACCTCCTTATGGAGTGACCTTCCCTTCAATGACATCAAACCCTTCTTCCCCCTATTTTATAGGATTGAACATGGAGAACGTAAAGGGTGGTGGGTATCAGGATTTGTTTGTGTCGGCCTGCGCCCTCCGCCTTAGAAATTTCTCTTTAAAAAATATATATTTTTCATTGATTATATATATAAATGGGAATGTGTTATCTAATAAAATAATGTATTTAAAATTATTGAACAATAAAAAAATATATGTTTAATATAATGGTGTCATAGTTATACTCATGAGGTTGTATCTATCTATTCCAATAATCCAATTTTATTATCATTCATATATTATTATACATTCAAATAAATAAAAAGATGTGTCCTAAAATATATATATAGAACATAATACTTTAGTAATTTATAAAACCATAATTCAGTTACTCGTCAATAAAATTTTGAACATTATCATGATAATATTAAATACCTGAAAAATAATTCACATGCATGGTCACAACCATAAAATAAGAACACCATATAAGATAACCATGATATCATTTGATAATAATTGTGATCAAAATAATAATGGAAGTTTATTATGGAAAAAATAAAACAATACGGGAAAAAAATACAAACAAGAAACACCAGACAACCATAATGTATGATTATGGTGAAAAAGGTAAAAAACCAAAGCTACAAGAAACACCCATTTAAATAAGGTGAGCTATAGATGTCAAACAGAAGATCATCCTTTCTAAACAAATCACAAGGACCGCTCGAAGCACTCTAAACATAAAACAACAATGATGACATCAACTCCACATCGGCTCTCCATGACTACAAACAGAAGGAGCAGGTATACTCATTTAAATGCGAGAAACTGTCTATATATAGAAATACATCCTCGCCAGTGACCCCCTTTGAAGGGAATCAACCACCACATGTGCTCATAGGTACCCCGAAAAAATATTCCGAGAGATCCCATGAAATCAGATAAAGACATTATGGAAGAAGCTTGTTTAATTCCAATTACAAAAATTCACAACGATGATCAAAAACAGGCCACTACATACAAGACAACATCAAACGGAGATGAAAAAGAATGAGAAAAATATAGTTGACATAAGAAAAAACATATATGAGGAATCCCTTTAAAAAATAGGTTTGCATGAAATAAGCAAGAATATCTCCACAAGAGGCACCATCTAAGACACAAACCAAAATGCAATAATGTAGATACACCTTCAATACTAGTGAAAGAACTAACAAAGAATTGTAGTCTCGCCACTTCATTCCTATGGAATAACAATGAAACAAACCACTGCAAAGAATAATAAATAATTAAACTAAAAAAAAGACCCCAAATAAATAAAACAAAACAAAAAAATGTAAAAAACAATACAAGAAAACCTAAAAGAGAGATATAAGATAGCTTACACAAGTATAAAAATGGGAGACTTGTCATAATTCCTTTGAAGAAAAGGTATAATATCATCAATAACATGATCAAAATAAACAAAATCAACTCTATTAACTCCTTTATTTTCTAGGACATCAGCAAAAAAATTGGATTCCCTATAAATGTGAGTGATAATATGATTCAATGAAAATTGAGTATCCAAACAATTAATCCAAAATTTATTTAGCCTCCATGAAAATTGAGAAAGACCCATCCTTATGGCAGAAACGACAATAGAAGAATCACTCTCGATCCATAAATTATCCAAAAAATTATTTACAGCTTGATCCACAGCAATGATAATTCCTAGCATTTCAACCTCAAGTAAAGAGGCAAAGCCACAAGGACCATGAAAACAACCAAGTGCAACCCCTTTATGATTTCTGAAAATAGAACCATAACCAAAAATCTCTGGATTACCTCTAGAATCACCATAAGAATTTAATTTTAACCAACCAAAATTAGGTTCCTTCCAAATAACATCAAATGTACCATACAGAGGCCTGATGTTTCCATTAACACATATCTTGTTCAGAACGGAAAAATCATGAACAGAGTTGCAGAGAAAATTCCTCTTTGGTATATCTACATTACGCATAGCAATAAGAATAGTTGATAAAACCCCACTTACCAAGAAGGAATATCTATTATGAATCACCTTTTTCTAGGAATACCAAATAAAATGATAGAGTTCCATAGCAGCGACCATAAAAAGATCCATCAATTGTGGATAAAGCGAAGTAAAATGCCAGCCTAGAAGGAAATGATAGGTTGATGACATATCAGGCTTAGGGATTTCAATAATATTACAAACTACCTTCCACATTTAATAAGAGGTAACAAAACAATGAAACAAATGATCAATATATTACCTTTGTGGATTCAAATGCACACATAAAGAACAGAGAGAAATGTCACATTTTTTGAAGGAAACAATTAGTAGGAAGCTTCCCCTGAGCCATTCTCTAGGAAAATAATTACTATTGACAATACTCCAAATGAACGGATCCTGTATAGAATCATTAAACACCTAAATATTTTTAATACCAAGACCCCATACATCATAGGGATTTCAAATATTATTCCAAGAGACCGTATCTAATTTCCTCCCCAAAATATTACCATTCCAAATGAAATTCTTAATAGAAACAATAATGCTCTGGATGAGAGATACTGACAACTTATATACCATGAAATAATAAAAAATCCTAGAAATAATCACATCCTTTTCCAAGTAAATATGACCTGATAGGGAGAGGGACATAACCTTCCATGTAGCAAGATGACTTTTGATTTTACAAAGAATATCAGAAAAATAACATGCTTTAGGCCTCCCCCAAAAAATAGGAACTAATAAATATGTAAAGGGAAGAACTCCTTCATGAATACCCAAATCCATGATAATTCATGTCTTCCTAGAAATAAGAAAATTCCTACAAAAGTAATCAAAGGATATACTCCAACTAATCTCTTTCCCCGAGACTTTTTCATCATGAAAAAGGGAACGCTTAATATTTTTAATATTTATCTTATCCCCTTTAGTGAATAGAATATTATCACCAGTATACAACAAGTGAGTGGGAGAAAATAAACCTCTACGAGCACTAATAGACTTCAGTTTCCCATTGTCAGCCATAATAGAAAGTAATATACTAATATAATCTTCCGCAATAGAAAACAATAATGGAAGAGAGAGGGTAACCTTGTCTGAATCCACTATAAAAAGAAAAATATCCCTCAAGGGAGGCATTAACAACGATAGATATATGAGTTGACTCAAAAATGATTTTAACCCTTTTAATGAAAACATCATCAGAACAGAAAAAATGCAGAACCTTATAAATGAAATTCCAATTTATAATATCAAAAGATTTCCGATCATCCAACTTGAGAGCAATATTTCCATCTATTGTGGATTTATTTAGAAGTATAACACATTCTGAAGTAGTAATAAATAAATCTTGAATAGTACTTCTCTTAATAAGGCCAATCTAATTAAGTAAAACAATATTACTAGCAATAGAGGACAACCTCGTCGTTAGGATTTAGAAAATGATTTTTAAAATTGTATTGATCCTGGAAAAAAGTTTGAACAAGTGAATCTCATGAGAATTCTCCATCTTTGGAATGAGGGAATGGAATTGAGAATTAAAACCCTTAGTAATAGAGTATCCTTTAAAAAAATGAGTATCCAACCTACAAAAATTATCATGAATGACATACCAGTTTGTCTGAAAGAAAAAATTCCAAAAGCAATCTGGACCAGGGGAGCTTTCAGACTTTAGAATAAAGGCTGCTTCCTTGATTTCAAAGTCCAAAGGGATAAATGTAAGGTTGGAATTATCTTCTTTACTAAAAAGAGTCAAAATAATACTCTCCACTAAATCATTAAGAGGGACATGACCAGTAATGATATCCTTAAAATTAGTAAAAACATGATTAAAAAGATCCTTTCTATTGGCTAAGACATTATTCCCATTTCTAACCAATGAAATATTCCTTCTGACTTTCTTAATTCTCTACAATGAGCGGAAAAATTTAGAATTTCTATTCCCATATCTCAACCAGTTAAACATAAAACTGTCTCTTTCTAATTCATCTTTGATATTCAACAAGTTATTAATCTTGGAATCCAGTTGAGTCTCACCAAAAACATCATTAGAGAAGTCATTTGAAGAATTCATGTCATGAATTTGTTCAAGAGATTCCTCAAGACAGGAAATTTCTGAATCGAGGGAACTGAAATGATATTTACTCCTGAATTTCAAAGTTCTTTTAAGAAGTTTGTGCTTGATGATAGAAGAAAAATCATTGACCCTACCATTATAAGAACACCCGGTTTTTTTAACAATTATTCATCACTCGGGATAATTAACCCATGCTTTATTAAATCTAAAAGGAAAAGGAGGTTTGGGATCCTTACTCACTAGGTCAACCAATATAAGATGATGATTAGAGTTAATTCAAGAAAGATTAATACAATAAATAGAACCCTAGAAATCAAGACAAGACTCATTGAAAAAATCCCTTTCAATTATACTTGCAACAAATATAACCAAAACATTCTGGTACCATGTATACTTGTCCCCAACAAGATTTACTTCAATAAACCCATTATCATCAATACAATCTCTGAAGAAACGATGTTAGTAATGGCTCCAATATTCTCATCAAAAAACATGATGGATTTAAAATAACAAAGGATAGACCACATACTAGAGAGGTACGAGTTGAAAGATCCAATATCCATCCATAAATTCCTAAGAGACTGATAATAGTTATGAGCATAAATAAAAGAGCCGAAATGTTGGAGCCCTTGTAAATTCAAGGATCATGTGACATGCAGATCAGTATTAGCTATCAAGGAAATATGAGATAAAGAACAATGAGCCAAGACCATTAATCTTTTAATGTCCGATGAACATCTATTTTATTCCCCAAAATGAAAACCATGATTTCCTAAATTGGAAATATTGGGAGAAAAAGCTCTTTTGGGTTCAGAGAAACCAATGTGAAGGGCCCTATGTTTTTGTATGAAGAGACTAAGGAACATCATGGTATCATGATTGGCTGGTCCCCGATAATTCCAAAATATATGCTTCATTTAAATCTATGACATGGACGATTTCCGCCTTTATTGAACCCCACAGTAACATGCTTGTCAGGCTTAGGAGGCCTACCGACATTTCACTTAGGACTAGAGGCCCCTTGTAAGATATCACTTATATCCAAATTATTGGTGGATCCTTTTCCATTTTTAACAACAATAGTGAGAATGCAAACAGAACATATGGATGAATCAGGAACACCCATATCCTACAATGTCACCTCACCACTAGATAAAGAGAAGTGTTGATGATATTTAATCTGAAAATACCATTTTTAGGGGAGATAATGTCAAAATTCAATGGATACTGGAAAGAATAATTCCATATAGAGAAGTAGAGAATTAAAGTGATGAAAAAGAAGAGTTGCAGTTGGATCAGATCATTATAAGTAGATTCTTAGTAAGAATAATTTTATAAGATAACTGGCAACTGAATATAAAATCAAAATTATGATAATGTTCCAACCATTAGGATGAAATGTTTAATAATGTATTAATTTTATATTTATTTGATGTTATTCAAATGATCCTAAAGTATATAGAGACTATTAGGATTATTATTGGGATAAATTTAGTATTTTTGGATGTTTCTAGAATAAAGTCATTGTGAAAGGTGACAAAAACCTGATAAATAGAGGCGATATTAGTATAATGACTAATATACCTTGGGAATTTGGTATTTACACTCAATTAATTATGTTTATTTCATTATGATTAATATTATATCATTTTTCATTGTGGAGAAAAACATTATTTCTCTAAAACTGATGACTTTATAGAAAACTGAAAGTGAAAAAATGTGTAAAAGTTTCAACGAACAATAACATGAAAGATTCATTGAAAATAAATCCAAGATTCACTAATGTGTGGATTCATATTACTATAAAATTTTTATTTTGTAATTAAATGTCACAATATGAATACCATTCCATGAATATGGGTTGATGATGTTTCATTCTTGTTCTGAATGAAATTTCTTATTTTCTTATAAATTTCTTGCACCATAATTAGTAAAAACAGTATAGGAACACCAAATGATATTTTGGCAATGAAAAATATAATCTTAGATATCTGACACCGAATTATTTTAAAATAAA
Organism: Viscum album; assembly: GCA_963277665.1. Lineage (NCBI taxonomy): Eukaryota > Viridiplantae > Streptophyta > Magnoliopsida > Santalales > Viscaceae > Viscum > Viscum album. Next base: position 1,841,102,994 of record OY728161.1, read on the forward strand.
TGCATTATGTATGATAGGTAGTATGACATGCAACACCAAGATTAAACAATATAAAAAATTAATTATTTAAATTTGATTCTTATAACCAAGACATTGAATTTTTATGTAAAATTTGGATTAAATTAAATATGATGTCTACACAAGGTTCCTAATTAATAAAAATTTATTGATTATTTTAAAAAAAAATAAGAACCGGGATTTAGGTAATATCACATTATGTGAATAAAATTATGGTGATATTTTTTGGATTTTCTAAATGGATTGGGTTATCAACTAAAAGGGGAAAATAACGATTTCATTATAATTATCATTTCCTTCAATTTAAACATGTAATTTAAATTATGATTATATTATTTATAATGTTTGAAATTTACTTATAAATCTTCTAATTTATAAAAAAATTTATTTTATCCGAAAAATAAATTATCATGATTTTTTAATAAATCTATTTTTATGATTTGATGATCATTTTAAAAAAACAATTCTTAAATAAATAATGTTTTTTGTTTTAGTTATTTAATATAAACAATAATGAGGAATAATTTAATTAAAATATATTGTTTATATCATTAACAATATGAATTTATATTTTTATAAGGGATTCTTAATTTCATAGAGTTAATGAAAAAAAAATATTTTCCTTGAGCGATGCATTTTCCAGAAAAAAACATTTCTCATTACACTTTGCGATAATATGATAGAATGAATTTAAAAAAATTATATGGACTGAATTCAGTAAAATTGATTCCATATTATGAATCGAAATAATTTATATAATCTAAATATACCATATTGATTTTTAGTTAGAATTAATAGTACAAATAATACAAATTTTTATCTATAGAAAAAGTGAAATTTAGTTTAACATAGGTCAAAACTATGTGATGTGGCCATGATTATTAATTATAAATCATATTGAATTAATTAATTTTTACCCAAATAAATTTATTATTTGAATATATATATTTATTAATGGGACACCTTTCCAGGATAATCAACTATAAAATAATTTATATAAGAAAAATGACAAAAATGTCCCTCTATTGCTTTTATATATTTATTATAAGTTTACATATTGTAAAATCAAATATTTTGAATGATTATTAATTAATATTTTTTATAATAATTAATTTATAGTCGTTATATTATTTTATTAATAATTTTAATGAATTTTCTAGTTACCTTAATTACTTATGAAACACTACCACAATATTTATTCAATTAATTGAAGAATAAAAAAATTATTTTTAAAATATTAATAGTTAAAAAATATTATAAATTTAACTTTTAATATTAAAATTTTATTAAAATATACAATATTAATTGTACTTTAATATATTAAAATTCCTTTTTAGATATGTTATTTTCAAAGTGAATTTAATTAATAGTTCAAGAAATGATATTAATTATTTTTAATATTAAATAATATTTATTAAATGATTTAAAATTCCTAAAAATACTATCATCTGTCAAGTGAATATGATATGGTTGAAAATTTCATCCATGTTACATTTATTATACCTTTTTATTTTATTTCAACAATCTCTACCCCTAAATATTCAAACCATTTTTTACAAATGAAATTTTTAGAAAAAGGTATTATAGCAAGTTTAAACCATAAAAATAATTGGAGAATCATAATATAATTAATTATAAATTTTATCTTAAAGTATAAATTAAAATAATAATATTATTTTTTTTAAAATATATCATTTTAGATACTTCTTTCCATTATAAATAATTTATATTAATTTGAAACATAAAAACATCCTAACATTTCCCCTCACATCACTTATAAATGGGAACATACAATCCAATATAATTCAAAATTAAAATTAATTATCAGCCAATACATTCCCTATTAGATTCCTTAAATATACTCAAACATTGTAGATTCACTTTAATTTTTAGATAATCTACTATGGAAGGATTTTTGGGAAATCTATAGAGATTATCTGAAGATGATGTATCATTCCTAACAGTGTTTTTTGATGTATTTATTCTTAAACATCATTCAAATATATTTAGAACCTGATGAAATTGTAAATATAATATATAATATATATGGATATATTTTTATATAAATGTAATTATCAATATCAAGATCCTCTTTTATAAGATGGGAAAGCAATCCACAGTTCATGTGTATGGCATGCTAGAACCTCAAATAACTGATATAATTCAATTTCCATCACCACCAATCATGGATTGTGTTAATGATGTATTTAATATATATATATATATATATAATTTTAATGATATTAATATCATTTATTTTTCTAAAATGATTTAAAATTTCTTTACTTTCGATTCCTTGAAAAAATATATGTACTTTGTGCATATGCGTGGATTAGCACATCCATGATGTGATACGAACATTTTCTTGTAATTGCAACATATGAATGCTTTATTTCCGATTATATAAATTAAAAATATGAAATTTATTTTATAATTATTAATTGTTTAAGATAAAATGATAAACATATTCTCTGAATCATTATCATTGGAAAATTGAATTATTGCTCATGCGTCCTTATGACGTACTGTCTCCAAGATTTTAAAATAGTTAATTTTTTATAACAATATTTAATTGTAGGATTATGAGTACAATGGATATATAAATTTTAAAAAATTCCTTATTATGATTATGGATAATATGGTTCAATGATATAATCCACTATTGTTAAACCACTAATTATATTTTTCATATAAGAAAATATCACCATCAAAATTTTAAATGATAACATCATTAATTAATTGAAATAAAAGTAATATTGTTACATAAAACATGTTTTTTAATAAAATGTTTTCATTATGTTAAAATTGTTTTCATTTTAATTTAGAATAAATTTTTCACCAAAGAATATAGTTTATAAAAATTTATAAACCATATATTTTCATTATTTAGTAATACTTATCCACACACACAATTCCGTTGAATGTGACATAATTATCATATTACATAATAATATTTTAATAGTTTTTCATGTTTATTTTAAAATCACAATTACATGTAACACAATAAACCCCTTGTATTTCATATAATGGAAGAAAAATGAAATTCTTTGTGTAATGAAATTTATCGATGAGATTATAGTTCTTTTAAAAAATATCAAATAATATCGATCTGTTAAAAATCATGTTCTATAGTTTCCATGTGTTAGCTACTAGTGTGGATGGTTTATATTTTTAAATTTTAAATTATTTTCCCTCCATAATTATAAAAAAGGATTATGATGATTTCAATTAAAAATAATGTATTACTTTTACATCTGTCATACATTGCTGATAAAATATATATATATTAGGCTACCATTACAATAATATAATAAACATCCATATCCTAGTATTTGATATTGATAATATATTACAAAAATCTTGAAATAAATTCTTACTATAGGTTATGGTTACATTTCAATATAATCAAAATCAAAGGCCTTAAGATACTCATTAAAAATCCCCACTAATATAGTCTACCATGAACTCCTACCACCTGGGGAAGTCATGACCTGCTAATGTACCATGTCACTAAACCATGGATCACACATTTAATTAACTTTATTAAATACTATATCCTAAAATATCATATATGAAAAAGGAAGTAATCTAAATTTCACATATAGGGTGTGATTAAAAGGACCCATTAAAATCCAATATATATATAAACTATAAATATTAAAAAATAAATACATTATGTTTCATTATTTATCTTCAATTTTGGATATAAACATTATTACTAAAAAGGAAATAAAAATTGATAATGTATATTATAATTATTGAGAGGGTATGGATTAACCATTGGTTCTGTGCCCGTTCACTTCTACATGGGACTACATGCCCAAGGGTTGTGTTTTGATTAAGGCCTATGGTCATGATATATTTTCGTGGGGAGGGGTATACGTGGTGGTTTGATATGGTTTTGTTTATATTTTTTTGTGGTTGTATTGTTGTTTTATGGTTTCTCACTTTTCCTTTACAAGTGTAAAAAAAGAAATTTTAGTAAGTGTATTATAATTATTAAATAATAAATAAATAAAAGGGATAAATATTCTACCCTTAGACACATCCTTTGAAAAAATGATAAATATCTGATATTGTAGAAACAATCCATATCTCTACTACCTCACCCATGGTGATTCATCATACCATATCGAAGATAAAGTGTTATACCTCCAGCCTCTAAATTAGTATATAGCTTAATACTACTTTCCATTCCAAAAAAAACATTTACCACTAGCCTCTCAAATATGTAGGCATTAAATTTATATAATTGATTAGTTTCCTCTAACATAGTATTCTCCAAAACTACACTATCTCAGATCGGGAATTACATTTCTTGAAGTATCACAATCAAACAATACATAGAATGATTGAACACACAAACCATTTAATCAAATACATCATTGCCCATTGTTATCCACTAACCAATTCCTAACATTCTAAATATTGGTATCCAAGTACATTACATATCATTTGTTACCTTGTCCTATTCACATAGGCTATAACCCATAAAACCTATCTATTATCCACTCACACCCAAGAAGTTTTATACTATGTTACTAATATTATACAATATTTTATTCATTGATATCCATATGAATATGGATACCCATTTTGATACCATGTCCTATATGGCCTACATGGCATTAGAATCAACTTGTTAGCGAAAAAATACCATAAAAATAATCTAGTCGATGCATATATACCATATGAAAAATCAAAATATAGATAATTATACAAAATCATGTATATGAAACACAATAAAACACATCATAAAAAATATCATATAATTTAACCCACAAATATAATACACGAACACTAAAATTCACCATAAAAGGATTATTTACAACTATGAATGAGATGAACTGTCATCTCAACTATTATTTATATTCATAAGCCACTATTTCATATTAAATATATTGAAAATGTTGATTACATATCTACTAAATATATATTGTGGGACCTGTAACCTATCTCTGGAATCATGAAATGTCAAATGGTATCCATTGCCTCTTAGTGTCAAACCATTAGAAGATTAAAAATCTCTCATGAAATTATCAATATGTAAATCAAGGATTTATAGGATCTGTTAATGTTGTTTTACATAAGGAAGGAATTCATGAACCCTTAACATTTTACCCCAATCAATTCTCATTAAGACATGAAATTTATCCTCTAAAAATTGGTATACAATTAAAAATTATATGGTCTAGGTGCCTACAAAATTGAGTTGCCATCTGAAATCATTTATAAAAATCTTTAAACAATGACCTAAAGAGCAAAAAAAATCGCATTAATGTTTTTCTTAAGATAATAAATTCCAAATTATATGTATAAAAATTCATACTAAATTAGTCAATTTAATCTCTTGAGACAAAACAAAAAAAATCACTCTAAGAGGTTTCCCATATCAATAATTTTATGAAATTACACACAAGTAACATATGCCATTCTGGTGATACTCATATAAACAAAATTTGAAAATTTTATACACAAAAAAATAATCAATTCTTATCCAATTTTGAAAAAAACCTCAAAATTTTACCTATAGATATATTTCTATTAAAATAAAGTGAGATAGGTGAAATATCACATCCATTAATATAATTGATTATACTAATTCCTTATTGAAATAATTTAGGTTGATTTTAACCTGACCCCATTTCTATATCTCACAAATAACATCACCATAACTATAAATAACCTATAAGATGAAAATTGATAGGAAATGATGAGATCATGTCACTAATAACCTAGAAAACCCCATAAATTCCACTCAGGAATGGACATAAAACTAAAGATAAAATGAATGTATTTGACATAATATCACATTTTAGTGGCTCAAAATTCCCCAAATCATGATATTATTTACGTAGAAATGATGAATTTTTTCTATAAAAAATTCAAACATTGAGGCACATTGAATCATGACCTATTTGTGGAACAACAGAATTCCCCAATCTTAGGTATTCAATGTTCCTTGTCCCATTCGGTCATGTTTAAATTCCAAACATGATCCACTTGTTTCAATGCATCCTCATAATCTATAGTTCGAACAAAAACTGGATACAAAAAAAATCCAATCCTCTCAAAAAAAAATACAAGAAGATAATCTCACACTATAGTGTGATACCTCTCCCAAAATATGACAACATGGTTTAACACCTACCATATCATTATTCGTGAAAATATATTATGGTATTTTAATGATTAATCAAACCTAATGTGGCTTGGGAATTTCCCCATGAGAAATCATGATAGTTCATCATCTTATCCGCAATTGAGATCCACTCTAATTCTATATATTTTAACAAAAAAATAGTTTTGAAATGATTTCATTTCATTGGGGCTTGACACTCTCACTCCCTGAAAATGTTCATCAATAATAACACTCTATATTTCATAGTTTGACATTACTATACCAATAGCTATAATTAGTTATATATATTATTTAATAGGGAAAACCCAACCAATCTATATTTCTCACTAAATCACCAAGGAAACATCCCAATTGTAAAATCACATCCCAAACATCTCATTGTGTGGATTAGAATCCTAAAAAGTCAATCAAAATGAAAAGGATCAAATGACACATTTTAAAAGACTTGAATAGTTAAATTTCATTTTTAATTTACTTGAATAATGATTCATGTGGTAACAGACACCCCACCATATGGATCATCTACTATGATAACAACTCATATTATTCCACCACATTATAATACATTGATAAAAAGTAATTACTTCTTTTATTACTAATTCTATATTGAATTATGTTTAATTCATATCCCAAAAAAATAACCATATATACAAAAAATTCTCTATAAAAACATAGTTCATTCCATGAAAAACATATTTGAAACATAACATATTTCACATAATTTTTTTCCTTCTTTGTACATCAATTTTATGATGAAAATACATGCTGGTTCTCTAGCAGCAAATTTGAACAATTGTGCATGATCACCCAAGATGATGCACTACCACTTTAACACAATCATGATGATCTAATCTCTCATATTTTGTATGTAATCTTCCAAACTATCACAAAAATAACTAAACTCAATTTTTAGGGTACCTCATGGGATGGATTCTCAATTAAATGAATCTATCACTGTACACAACTAGTGATCCCTAATATATTCCGAATCCCATTAAATTTATGAATAAAATATTAATTTGTCCTCAAGAAATGATCACAAGATTTAACATACCCCAACATCATGGTTATGTAGTAATTCATTGTATTTTTTTATGAGACAATATAGAATTTTTAACACAATATGTCCTCGGGGCCCATGCCGTGACTACACCAATCACACCTTCTATAGGCCAGGGGCTGGCGACTAGCACCAAAGGCGTAAATTCTGATAAAAGGGAAGGAATTTACTTTATATAGGTAAAAAAACACAACAGTGTATGCAAGATGAAGTAAAAAATAATTAAACAGAGTACAAAAGTAAGTAATGGAAAGTAAATGGGACAGAATACAAACCCAACTGAAAGTACAGTACAATTGACAAAAGTAAGGTACAACTGCTGAAAAGTTAAGCAGAAACCACCGAGTCATCCTCCGAAAACCCCACCTGTAGGGTGGGTATATATGGTCTCCTCATCTCCTCGAGTCCGTCTGTCCGCTCCATTTATGTCTTCCATGATATACCAGCTCTGGTTAACATCCCGCCTCCACAAGCCTCAACCACAATCAGCATTGTCCATTGTCTCCAACAAATACAACGTAGTGCGGGCATATCCCATGCAGGGGTGAGTATACAATACTCAGTAGAGACCCTAAGACCTCTGATGGTCTCCCAGAATCAACAAAGGATAAAACAAAAAGGAAAAATAAAAACACGAAGTATCAACCAACTCTACTTAGATATATGCCCATACATATACCTAAGACATCAATTCCAGTTCGGCTCCAACTCAGGAGCCCAAGTACAACCCAGTCCACACATGAATGAACAACCCAGTCCACATAGGAAAGCAAGCCAATCACATCGATGATAATGAATGAAAGTCAAGAATCATCTCACACAGGTATACTACTCACGAAGGGGGCTTGAGATGATAGATGTAGCCTCTGAATCATCTTCCCTGTCGAACCCACATAGGATCCAAGTACATTAACCATCACTGCCGAACCCACATAGGATCCTAATACTGTATTCATCGCTACTGAACCCACAGAGTATCCATGTACAGTCGTCCTCACTGCCAAACCCACATAAGATCCAAGTATAGTCGTCATCGTCGTCACAGTCGTAGCCAGATCTAGGGTTCCTGCACATAGCACGCCTGATTACAGTAGGGTCTGCACATCGAGCCAATGGGGTTTGATACATCAAATATCACAAAGTCCAGATTTGATGTACCCCGAAGTTCCGTCTCGTCAAAAGGAACTAAAGGCAACAAACGTTGCGTCAATCGGACGCCCGATCTGAGAGAAAATGGCTTTTCCGTCCCAGGGGCCCGGTTAGTAATTTTCTCATTTCTAACCCGGATGATATCCAAAATTAATCCAAAACTCACTTAGAGTGTTGAAAAAGGACCGTCTCATGGAAAAAATCCCAGTGTCACAGATGGTGCATTGATCGTACGTGCGGTCCTTAAGTTATTCACATTTAAGTGAATAACAGGCTCGACCCGTTTAGACTAGTGGGCCGATGGATCGGGTTAACCCAGTTTGATAGGTCCGACCCAGTAGAGGTGTCAGACCGGTCTGAAGGAATGCATAACTCGGCCCGGCGGGGCGCAGCCCGGACCAAAGTGGCGCGGCCCCGCTCGGCACAGCCCGACTGGGAGCGCGGCCTGGCTAGCCCAGCCGAAGGCCGATCTGGTTCCAGGGTCGCGGCCCCCTTGGTTGTCTGCACCGGCGGCACCTAGAGGCACCGCCCTTTCCCAAACTGGCCGGCTAGACTGGCCAGCCTCCTGCGCACGCGGCCCATATGGGTGGGCTACTGGTCTTCCTGCATGGCGCCCTCCTGGTGCCGCGGTCCAGCTCTGCCTGGTCGGCCAATGGGCCGGTCTGTTCATCCGCTAAAGCAGCCCGTGCAGCGAGTCGCAGTTCCTCCCGCACAACCGGCGCGACGACGCCGGTTTTCTTTTCCAATTTTCCAGCATGGCGCGATGATGTTGTTCTTTCATAGCCTCTCGTTTCCAATTCCAAAAAGATCAAGAAACGACGAAGGGTCATCGGGTCGTGTTTGTTCGGCATGCGCCCTCCGTGTTAGGTGATAACATTCGGACGAAGATGTACAAGATTTCACAAAGAAAAATGAACAATTTTTATTCAAATAAAAACTGTAACAAAACACCCTACCTCAACAAAAGATATCGAATGTCGGACGTTGCAGAAGACGGCATCGCGGGATGAGGTTTTTGTAAGCGACATCGAAAAGCGCACGAGGAGGAAGCGACGTCTCCCCTTTAGGTCAGAATGAAAATATTGTAAGGCGTGCCATCATTGGCGAGTTCCCGCGTTGGTGTCTCCCCCAATGTCACGGAGGAACAAAAGGACGGGGAAACCAGGGTCGCTGAGTCGATGTTCATTGTCGGAGATTTGGTGTTCTTCGTTGAGGATGAAGTTCTTCAAAAACACTAGCGTTTTCCCAATTCCTCCTCACACAACAATTCTAACCAAAATAAAACAAGGCTTCTCCTTATTTTATTTTATTTTTCCATGCATTAAAATTTACAAAAATATAATTATATTTCACTTAATTAATTAAACCATGAGTTTTCTAATTAATTAAGTGATAGGTTGGCAATTTTTAAAGAGGGATAGTGGGGAGAGGAAGAGTAACACATTTAAAGGATACAAAATCAATGGGGAGTTACCATGTAATTGACATGGGAGTTCAAAGGGGGTTAAGGGGTTATGGAATGTAAAAAGGTTGGGGATCGTGTAGGCCCCACCTCCCACATAACCACACATGGGAAGTTGGGTGATTGTGGGCCCCACCAACAACATCCCATGGGAGAGATTAACATCCAAGGTTAATAAAATAAAATTGTGCACAATTTTATTTACTTCTTATTTAAACCCCCAAATTTAACTTCTTCTCCCATGCAAAAGAATCTATGGTAAAAGTCCGATTAAGAAAATACCGGTGCTGCGAGTTCATTGGTGGCCTCAGATTTCAATTCTGAGCATCGGTTCAAAAGATAGTAAAAAAAACCCGCTCGTTCGTTTACTAAATGTACCAGATCTAAACTTCGTAAATTGATGCCGGGCACACCGGGCCTCGGAATCTAGTGCAGTCAGAAACTAAGGACTCGTAAAATTACAAAGAATTTAAGAAAAAAAAATCATTGACATTTTAGGGCCTTTAAATTACTCCCACCTCTGGGCTTTACATCCCTGTAAAGCTACATCATAAAATAAGGAAACAAATGATGGTACTGTGTATGCATCTGAGCCTCTCCCTCCCATGTTCTCTCTTAGAGGTTCCCGTGCTACCAAAGAGTGCATACCAGAGGAATCGGCCATCCACATAGGACCCACTCATGACGATCCTTGATATCCAACGGGACCTCTACAAATGTCGCCCCGTCATTGATGTCCAGCTCCCCGTGATCAATGATATGCTTTCAGTCGTGCACGTATCTCCTCAGCTGAGATATTTAGAAGACGTCGTGCACCCGGTGCAACTGAGGTGGAAGGGTCAGGCGATAAGTCGTCTCACCTATCCTGCTGAGAACCTGGAATGGTCCGATAAAGCGCAGAGATAACTTTCCACCTTGGCTAAATCCTTGTAATCCATGTTGAGGTGAGAATTGTAAGAAAATGTGGACGCCATCCTTGAAATAAAGTGGTCTCTACCTCCTATTATCATAGGACATTTTTCTGCTATGTGCAGTCTTAATCCGCTCCTGGATGATCTTCACTTTCTCTATCGTAGTATGGACCATCTCTGGTCCTAAAAGTACTGACTCCCCAGGTTCTGTCCACCATAGAGGTGATCTACAAGGTCAGTCGTACAGTGATTCATATGGTTCCATCCCGATGGTGGAGTGGTAGTTGTTGTTGTACGCAAACTCCACCAATGGTAGGTGATCCTCCCAGTTGTGACCAAAGACGAGGACACATGCACAGATCATGTCCTCAAAATTTTGAATGGTCCTATTCATCTGGCCATCCATATGAGGGTGAAAGGTGATGCTCAGGCATAGCTGCGTCCCAAATTCCTCCTAAAACCCCTTCCAAATCCGGGAAGTAAAGCGAGCGTCACAATCGGAGATGATAGATGATGGCACACCATGAAGCCATACGCTATCCTGAACATAGAGGTGTCCCAATCTCTCCACTGAGCCCATTTCTCTAATAGGTAGGAAGTGGGCCGACTTGGTGAGTCGGTCTACGATAACCCAAACGAAGTCGTGTCCTCTGGAATTACATGGTAGCCCCGTCACGAAATCCATGGATATCTCGTCCCACTTCCACTCTAGGACCTCTAAATGCTACACCAAGACTGTCGGTACCTGGTGCTCCGCCTTCACCTACTGGTAGGTGAGGCATCGTGAAACATACTCTACCACAGCCTTCATCATACCTGGCCACCAATGCTGTCATCTGAGATCTTGGTACATATTCACTACTCCTGTATGTACCACCAAAGCGGAAGTGTGAAACTTTCTCAGCACCACCTCTTGTAATGAAACCTGTACCATGGTGCGTCCCCTGAATAAGATGACGTGCTATCCTCCTACTGAAAATCCATCAGGTGCCTGTCCTTTGGATATCATTGCATGTCACGTATCACAGTCAACATCCCCACGGTGTGCCTCTCTAATCTGCTGAAGTAGTGGAGGAGTGACTGTGAGTGACTATAGAAAGGCTTCTCCATATCTATCCATGAAGGATATCTGCAATGCGGCTAGTTTCTCGGACGCCTCTCCAAGTAGTTGAATGCCTGATCTCTTTCTGAGAGCATCAGCTACTACGTTCCCCCTCCCAGGAGTATATACTATCTCAAAGTCATAGTCCGGGAGGAAATCAAGCCATCGCCACTGTCTCAGGTTCAGTTCCTTCTATGAGAAGATGTACCTGAGAATCTGGTGGTCAGAGTAGACTATAAAATGCTCACCCATCAGATAGTGCCGCCACATCTTCAAGGCGAAGACCACTGCTACTAACTCTAGGTCATGGGTAGCATAGTTATGCTCATGCTGCCTCAACTATCATGAACCATAAGCAATCACTGCCTTCTCATGCATTAGGACACACCCATGTCTGGTCCCTAAGGAATCATATAAAACGACGTAACCTACGCCCTCCTATTGTAGCCTCAAGATGGGTGCACTGGTCAATCTCTGTCTCATCTCTTGGAAGCTCTGCGGATGTCTATCTGACCACACGAAGGGTTTCCCCTTCTTCTTCAATGTTGGAAGTGGTGATGCTACTCTGGAGATGTTTGGCACAAATCTCCAATAGTACCCATCAAGACCTATGAAACTCCGCTCCTCCATCACACTCATGGGTGGCTCCTAAGAAAGTATTTCCTCAATCTTCGCAGGATCCACCGCAACTCCCACCTCAGAGATGACATTCCCCAAGAAGTGTACCTCTCGAATCAAGAACTGACACTTCTAGAGATTAACATAATGCTGGTGCTCTCGAGGTGTGTCCAGTACAACCCGCAAGTGGTAGGCGTGCTCCTCCTCAGTAGTCGAGTAAATCAGTATGTTTTCGATGAAGAATAAGATAAATTGATCGAGGTATGGCTGGAAGATCATGTTCATGAGACTCATGAACACTTTTGGAGCGTTGGTTATGCCGAAAAGAATGACCAAGAACTCATACTGGCCATACCGACACCTTAAGGTCGTCTTATGCACATCCTTGGGTCTAACTGTGAGCTGATGATAGCCTGACCTGAGGTCTATCTTCGAGAACCATCGTGCTCCCTTGAGATGATCAAAGAGGTTGTCAATCCTTGGGAGTGGATACTTGTTCTTTACAGTCACTTAATTCAGGCGATAGTATTCGACAAATAGTCGTAAGCTCCCATACTCCTTCTTGGAAAATAAAATCGGAGAAGCCCAAGATGAAACACTGGGTCAGATGAATCCCTATCCCTGCAAGTCCTCCAGCTATACCTGTAGCTCACAAAGCTCGGTGGGAGCCATCTGATATGCTGGAGTAGATATCGGGGTTGTCTCGGGGTACATGTCAATATAGAAGTCTACCTATCTGTGAGGAGGTAGTCCTGGAACATCGTCCGGAAAGACATCCGCATACTGATCCACCACAACAGGAAAACCCGGACTCCGCACATAAACTACACCTAGGATAAGACTAGCCAACTGATGGGTGATCGACTGCCCTCTCCTCTACGTAAGTCCATCCTGCGCTGCAAAGGCTCCCTTCTCACCGGTGAAGGTGAACCTTCTCCTATCTGTGCGGACACACCATACTTTGCGCCTATTACAGTCAATATGGGCATGGATTGTTGATAACCAGTCCATACTCAAGATGACGTCGTAAGGCCTCGACGCCACTAAAAGAAGATCTCAGATGAATATATCGCCTCCTAGAGTATTCTCACACTTCCAGCACCAGTGTGCAATCGTCGAGTCTGCTCCCATAGGAGTCTCTAGCTGTACGGATCAAGCCAACGGCTCTGTCAGAATCTCTGAGCTCCGAACAAGGGCACCAGCAATAAAAGAATGACTCGCTAATATGTCTATAAGAACTTCAGCAATGGTAGAGTAGACACAGATAGTACCTCAAATCATCTCAAGTGCGTCGTGGTCGTAGGCCTTGACCGCATGGAGTTGATCTTTCCCTTGTCTTCCAGAACCCTATGGTTGGGGTGGCCCTCCTAGTGGTGCCGGTGGTAGAGCCTCGAAACTTCATCCACCACCCATTGCTCGGCCAGATCCTCGGCCTCGTCTGCCTTCTCCCTGTGGACCGCCACGGTCGAACCTCTGCCTCTTTCTGGGAGGTCCCTCTCCTGTCTTCTGGTCGCCTACATGGTAGGTCAGGCAGTCATGAGCCATGTGGCCCTACCTGCCGCATGCATAGCATTTCCTGCCTCTCATATGGCTGGCTCTGCTGCGTGTGCCCCGCACATTCAAACCAGTATCCTATGGTCTCCCAACAGATGGCCTAGTCCACTTGGGCCTCTACGAAAAATGTCTACTGCCGGATGCAGAAGACTCCACTACGTGTCGCCCTGCAGTAGGCCTCGCTGCTGGCATCGGATCAGCAAGGAAACTCTCTATAAGAAGGGCTCGCTCCAGTACTCTTTCCAGTGTCGGAATGCTGAGGGTGAACATGGAAGCACTGATCTCATGACACATTCCCTTCTCGATGGTCCGACCACGTAAGAATGCGTCGTGTACCATGTATGAGGAGTAACACGAGAGGTCGGTAAATCTCTCTGAGTATTGGTATGATGTCATGATTCACTGCAGCAGCTGTAGTAACTCTTGGATTCACACCACACGGAGGGTGGCCGGAACAAACTATGAGCGGAAAAGGATCTTGATGTCTGTCTTAAGTAGTGATGCCTCATCGTGCACCTGAAGCATCAAGCTCCACCATCTACCTACTGCTGCATGCAGTAGACTTGCGGTAAGGATCACCATAAGGTCTGTTGGCATCCTTACCAATATGAAGACACAGACGATAGCCTCCAGCCAATCCTTAGCTGCCTAAGGGTCTTTCTCTCCGTGGAACCTGGGCATCCTCTGTCGCTGAAACTCGTGCATCGCACTCATGTGGCGTGCACTCTCTACTGCTAGGGATGTTGGTATCGGTGGCCCAGCGGGTAGAGGTACCACGGGTGCCTTCGCTATAATGGGGCCCTGCACTGAGGCCTCACCAGTCAATGGGCTGCCATCTCGCACGAAACATGGAACCCTAGATGGCTGCCATCGTGGGGCCATCTTGAAAAGAAACAGGTGCGCCACAGTTAATACAGTATTCCTGGTTAGCTGACACAATGTAATCACAAAGAAAACTTTTAAAACACACATGAAATCAGTGTTTTAGAGCACTGAGTCGGAATTCAGAAGTCAGGGTCCTGGTGTATAGATACGTCGACCGCCACACCAACACTGGACTCCCTAGACTGATAACCACACTCATTCCCCTTAACATTATTTCTTCACATGAAGAAATTTCAGAGTCCTATGTTCTGCGGTAGAACTGGCTCGTCTGATACAAATTTTTCATGACCCATCCTAGGGGCCTGTACCGGGACTACCCCAATCCCTCATTCCATAAGCCAGGGGCTTGTGACTAGCACCAAGGGTGTAAATCCTAATAAAAGGGAAGGAATTGCCTTTATATAGGTAAACAAACACAATAGAGTATGCAAGATGAAGTAAAGACTAAGTAAAATGGGTACAAAAGTAAGTCCTGGAATGTAAATGGGCCAAAATGAAAACCCAACTGAAAGTATAGTACAACTAAGAAAATAAGGAACAACTGCTGAAAATTAAAGCAGCAACCACCGAGTCGTACTCTAGAAAACCCACCTGAAGGGTTGATATAGATGGTCTCCACAGCTTCTCGAGTTTGTTCGTCCGCTCCGTGTACGTCCCTCCTGATAGTCCACCTCTGTATACCATCCTGCCTCTACAAGCCTAAACCACGATCAGCGTTGTCTGTCGTCTGCAACCAACACAACGTATTGTTGGCATTGCCCATTCAGGGGTGAGTATATGATACTCAGTAGGTACCCCGAGACCCTCAATGTTCTCCCAGAATTCATAAAGGATAAACCACATAAGAAAAATACAATCACGAAGTATCAACCAAATATACTTAGATGTATTCCCATACATATACCTAAGTCATCAATTCCAGTTCGGCTCCAACTCACGAGCCCAATTACAACCCTGTCCACACAGGAAATCACAACCCAGTCCACACAGGAAAGCAAGTCAATCACATCTATGATAATGATTGAAATTCAAGACTCATCTCACACAGGTATACTACTCCCGAAGGGGGGTGGAGATGATAGATGTATCCTTTGAATCATCTTCCCTGCCGAACCCACATAGGATCCATGTATAGAAGTCGTCGCTGACGAACCCACGTAGGATCCATGTATAGTAACCATCGCTTCCGAACCCACATTGGATCTTAGTACAGTATTCATTGCTTCCAAACCCATGGAGGATCCATGTATAGTCTTCCTCGCTGTCGAACCCACATAGGATCCATGTGCAGTCTTCATCGTCGTCACAGTCGCAGCCAGCTCTAGGGTTCTCGCACACATCACGCTTGATTCTAGGAGGTTCTGCTCCTCAAGCCAAGGGGATCGATATATCAACTATCACGAAGTAAAGATTTGATTTATCCTGAAGTTCTCTCTCGTCAAAAGAAACTCAATGCAACAGATGACACGTCAATCGGACGCCCGGTCTAAGAGATATTGGCTTTTCCATCCTAGGGGCCCGGTTAGTAATATGCTAATTTCTAACCCAGATAATATCCAAAATTCATCCAAAACTCACTTAGGGAATCGAAAAAGGACCATCTCATAGAAAGAGTCACAGTGCCGCAGACGGTGGGTCGATCGGACGCGCGGTCCTTAAGTTATTCACGTTTAAGTGAATAACGGGCCCGACCCGTTTAGCCTAGTGGACCGACAGACCGGGTTAAAGCAGTTTGATGGGTCTGACCCAGAAGGGGTGTCAGACCGGTTCGAAGGAATACATAACTCAGCACGACGGGGTGCGCCCCCCCCCCCCCAGTTGTCCGCACCAGCAGCCCCTAGTGGCGCCGCCCTTTCCCAAACCGGTCGGCCTCCTATGCACGCGGCCTGCATGGGCGGGCCGCCGGTCTTCCAATGTGGTGCCCTTTTGGCACCGCAGTCTAGCTCCGCCCGGCCGGCCGATGGGCCTGCCAGTTCTTCCACCGAAGCAGCCCATCTAGCGGGTCGTAGTTCCTCCTGCACATCTGGCGTGATGGCACTGGTTTTCTTTTCCATATTTCCCTCATTGCGCAACGATGTCGTTCCTTCCCCGCCTCCAGTTTCTAATTCCAAAAAGATCAAGAAATGATGGAGGGTCGTCGGGCCGTGTTTTTTGGGCCCGCACCCTCCTCTTAAGGCGATAACATTTCTCCAAACATGTACAAGATTTCACGAATCACAACGAACAATTTTTATTCAAATAAAAATTGGAACAAAAAACTCTACCTGAACAAAAGATGTGGAACGTCGGATGTCGCGGAAGACGACGTCATGGGATGAGGTTTTTGTAAGAGACGTCGAAAAGCACCCGAGGAGGAAGCATCGTCTCCCCTTTATGTCACGGAGAGAAGATTGTAAGGTGGACATCATTGGCGAGTTCTCACGCCGGTGTCTCCTCCCTTGACATGGAGGAAGAAGA
The DNA here is from genome assembly GCA_963277665.1 of Viscum album. Taxonomy (NCBI): domain Eukaryota; kingdom Viridiplantae; phylum Streptophyta; class Magnoliopsida; order Santalales; family Viscaceae; genus Viscum; species Viscum album. Next base: position 1,841,120,352 of record OY728161.1, read on the forward strand.
GGATTGAGTAACTGGGGTCACCGAGTCGATGTTCTTCTTCGGAGAGTTAGCGTTCTTCGTTGAGGATGAAGTTCTTCAAAAACACTAGTTTTCTCCCAATTCTTCCTCACACAAAAATTCTAACCAAAATAAAATAAGGCTTCTCCTTATTTTATTATATTTTTCCACGCATTAAAATTTACAAAATACTAATTCTAATTCACTTAATTAATTAAAGCATGAGTTGTCTAATTACTTAAGTGATAAGTGGGAAAGTTTTAAAGAGGGAGAGAGGGGAGAGGAAGAGTTACACATTTAAAAGATACAAAATTAATGGGGAGTTTCCATGTAATTAACATGGGAGTTCAAAGGGGGTTACAGTGTTATGGAATGTGAAAATGTTGGGGCTCGAGTGGGCCCCACCTCCCACATAACCACACAGGGGATGTTGGGTGGTTGTGGGCCCCACCAATAACTTCCCATTGGAGAGTTTAACTTCCAAGGATAATAAAATAAAATTTTACACAATTTTATTTACTTCTTATTTAAACCCCAAAAGTTAACTTCCTCTCCCTTGAAAACACATCTATGGTAAAAGTCCTATTAAGCAATTATCGGAGATGCATGTTCATCAGTGCCCTCTGATTTCAATTCAGAGCACCGGTTCAAAAGATAGAAAAAAACATGCTCGGCCGTTTACTGAATGTACCTGAGTTAAACTTGGGAAATTGATTCTGGGCACACCGGGCCTCGGAATCAGGTGTTGTCCGAAACTGCGTACTCGTAAAATTACAAAGAATTTATGAAAAACTGTTGCTTGAAATTTCCAGTTATTTATAATTTTAATCCCGATCCTCTAAACATTTGGAATAATTTTAAACACACCACAACCAGTTCCACTACACTATAGACATAGTAATATAAGGATCATATACATGTGATTTAAAACATAATAACCACTATATGATAGTAGTTATCATCGTCATTCTAATCAAAAGAATCATGGTATCCCCATAACACATCATCTATATCAATATATATATATATATATTTTTAGGCAACAATAAATAACACATATTTGGTAAATTATAAGAAACACCAATAATCCTCCATTTTAGGATTGAATGTATTGTTTTCCTAGAAATTTTTTTCCCTTAAAGATAGTGTTGGGATCATGAATGATATGGTCTGATGTGAAATTGTAATTCTATCCATTTTATATAACGGGGTTGTCCATGGATCTATAAATCCCCAGAGGATCTGAAATCCATGATTCATGGGAATAAAATACACAGGAACTGGTTAATTGGGTAACATGACCACCCACACATAAGAACACATATTGGTTTAGTGGATGGGATGTTGGTATCATCACACAATTCAAAGGCCGAATATTATCCTATTCTAGGACACTCTTACAAATATAATATAAATTATTGAATCCATTTTTCATTCCCCTGTTTGTATATTATGGATTACCCTATGGTAATCATCCATAATTAATACACATGTGTTCAGAATTATATGTACTTATATGAGGATAGTCATTTTTTGGGATATATGTACATATAAAATGATGCCCATAAATGGTTACATTTTTATTACTGGATTATATATTCTATGATCATTTATCAGGATGATGCTGATTTGAAGCTCCGCAGTGAGGTGCTCTGGAGTTTACCATCATCCAGGGTGACACAAGTTGTATTGATGTATAGAAAGAACTGATAATATGGGTTTCCTTCATATCCCCATGAGGTTAAATATAACCAATGATGTTCATTTTCACATAATATGTAAGTTCACCTAATTTTGTAGTGTTAAAAGGAACCAATGATATAGTTCAACATATTATAGTACAAAAGTTCAGTGGAAAGGTTAATGTTCAAGAATAGTGTAAGACATATTTTGATGATGCCACATGGACCTAGATGAGATGTGGTTACATGAGTGGATATGAAACGGATGGGGAAGAATATCATAGAAATTTATAGTGGATTTTGGGGATGGTATTGTAAAAAAATAAAGGATTCCAATGCATCATACTTAGTTGGGAATCAATGCCCATGTAGTTTGATAAGTTGGGTCTTACACAATGTAAGAGTCTCATTTGGGGGTGCATGAGTGGGGAATATTCATGGATTCATACCTTCAAAATAGATTTTACCATGGATATAATTAATATGGTGATTATACAAATGATATTCTTGTTTTTTAAGATATTGATAGGGATTATACCATGTAAGGGAACCATTTACATGGATTTTGGGACTTATTTCTAAGGAGAAGGCCCAGTTCAGGTTTGAGATTGTGAAAATTCCATGATCTACGCATAGTTTTATGCACACATGATTCATACTCTATTTGAGAATAAAGAGGAAGAAGTGGATATAAAAATTGCACAATATATTCTATTTGGTGAAGGATGATGTTCTGAATCCCAAAGTGAGTAAGAGAGTGTATTGAGTATGCACATTTCATATTTTAATTTAGTATTTATGATATAAAAATATGGAGATATATATGTATATGTCACTGGTTGAGGTGAATAACATCAAAAGATGCAACTCCACTAAGAAAAGTTACGTTATTACATCATGATGATTTCCCCCTAATTGGTTGATTTACTATCATCTCATGATTTTGTAGGAGTAATCATTTGATTGTTACATAAGTATTATAATTATTTTCATATAGGGTTTACTATATATTAAATTCATGTGTAATGGTATATTTCGTCACATTATCATTTCATGTTATGGGGATGATAGAAGAAGAGTATAATTTCATGTTGTATGGCCATGTTACATACATTTTAACGTCATATTGTCAGGATGACTTGGAAGAAGATACCAACAAATGGTTGGTGTAGGAAAAATTAAAGCGTGTCCCATTCTATATCAAAATATAATATGAGTTATGATATGAGGTTTTAGTGTTATCACGATGAGTAATTAGTCCCATGGTATTTAAGGTTTGGATGTGGTGAGGAAATAATATAGAAACAAAAAATTGTGTCGACCCGTCCTGAAATGTTCTCGGAATGAAATTCCATTTTTATTGGGGGATAGTGATGATAGAAAAGGGAAAGACATAGAGGATTGGGACAATAGAGTATAGGAGATCATAAGAGTGGTTATGAGGGGGGGGGGCATCAACTGTGGTATGGACTTGTCGTCATGAGAATTTTTGATAATGGGAACATAGGGATGACTGCATAGTTTTTTTCATAAAAGAGCATCCACGAAGCATCTTCCACGAATCATGATTCACAATGATTCGTCCAAAAAGCATCTCACTAAAAGCATTGTATGTGATGGAATCCCTATAAAGCATCTTCTATGGAGAATCTGACCATAGTAGAGAATCATAAATGATCCCACAAGGGATTTCTTAGATTGAATCATCATTGATGGGAGTTCTATGGAGGATTTCCTACGAAGGGTTGTTAACAAAGAGTTGGTTGCATGATGTCAATAAATAATGAAATTTACTCATTTCTAGGGTCTTAAAATTATTTCTCATAAAAAATGACACTAAATATACATGTAATCATATAATAAGTGACTTTTACACAGGGTTCATTGGATGGTGTCCATTAATGGCTACACACATATGGTGTCTGGGGTGTTGTATGTGACGTACATCAGGTTCGGGAAGGATATATCCTAAAACACATCTTGGTCAGGAATTTTTACTCTTCTCTATTTCCCCTCTCGCATTATATAGAGTATCATTGAAACTGAAAACTATGTTATCCAGTTTTCATGGGTCGTGGGGCCTTAATATTCAAGATCCAATGATAGACACCCATGCCTAGGATTTATTTCATTTGTTGGGGAAGGAAAATAATTCTCTAGATCACAAAAGATTTATTGTTAATGTATTCAATCATTCACATAGGAGGAGATCATTTACCAGAACCTCAAATTATTAATTTTCATTTTGAAGGAACCAAAGCTTCCAGGGATTCCTAAACATGTGTAAGAACACTATTATGTGCAGTGATCTATATATCATTTTACCTCACAGCACCATATATTTCTCTTTGTGTTCTCATCCTATGATCATATTATTGAAAATATTTGTTTGGATTATTTCAACCCATTATTGAGTATGATTTAATTATATTAATCATTAATTCAAAATTTGTAGGAAATAATTATTACCACCATTAAAATAACTAAAACAAGGTTCATGGCCTCATCCATTAAATAATGCCATCCCTTTAGTATGGAAACCCTCACCATGACCACCAAGAGGAATAATAAATTTTCACCATTATCACATGAGTTTAATCTTTCTTATCCATGATCAATCTATATAATAACCATGGGGAACATATACTAACCCACTCAAGTACCATGACTCACCAAAAAAACAGTAATATGAATTAGTCATGCTCGCATTATCATCAGTGATACTAAAAAGTTCTCCTTGAGCCCATAAATTTCATAATTTAATAAAAAATGGAATATTCCATGGTTCCCAAACTGTTGAGCAACCACACATTAAATTGTTTATTCACTTAATGCATCATAAAATTTCTTTAAATGACATTCTAAATAATAATATTCATCACCAATGATTGTTGACCCTCTTGAGAACACTCTCATATGATACTATCCACTATCGAGATCTATCATATCTGGAAAAAAATTTAATGCTCTCAAATATCATATAATATCAAACAAAAACTCATGCTCTCAAGAATCACGACACGTGAAACCTAGGCTCTCATTCCTAAGACACATGGTTTTCATAAAAATATTTTTAGACACACAATCCATAATACATTTTGACTAGTTATCCTATAAATATTTAATGTAATATTACTCATTTCATGGTAGACATACATTCCCAAAAATCCCAAGTATTATCCTTAACCCACAAACTGCACACCCAAGATCCACCTAAAAGTAAGCCAATTATATTGGGTTACCCATTACCATTACACTTTAATCCAAATTAAAATCCAATAAGGATATGTATCATGTTGTTCATTGCCATTATAAAAATCCATCGCACTAAAAATTTGACTATGTCCAATATATCCAAAAATTACAAGGAATTCTATATTACTTTATTTATACCCTCTATAGGGTGTTTATATGACCACGGAAAATTTTCCTAATTATGAACCATATTTCAGACATAACTTATTAATTGAAAACAATTAAAAATGCATGATATTCATAAATTTACACTAATATTGTTTCAATACAATCTGTACTCCTAGTGTACATGAAATAATCATTATAAAACATCATATAATAAGATCCAAATGACCATCAATTAGAACACATTTTATAGATTATTATAATTTCGAAGATATGTTAGATAGTAAAAAATTATATAAGTAGTTTTTGAAATAATAAATAATTAAAACCCATTATATAATCTAAATAAACCATGTGGAAGTTCATATATGATAAATGATAAATATATTACAAGAATAATATATAAAAAAATTCATCTTAGAACTCCATAAGAAGATTAAATCACAAAACAACCACCATAATTCTTTATAACATTATTGAATCAACATATCAAATGAAATAGTGAAAACTAAGAAAAACTATCACATAACCATGGTAACATGAATATCTTACCAAATATAATTTATTGAATACTTGTCCTAAGGTCTATCATATGAATCATCACATTTGTATCCTCACCTAAGAATCCAAAAATAATAATACTAATGAATTAAACTCAGATACAACATTATAATTAATCAAGAAAATTTGATATAATTAAATTGTAGTTGAATCCCCACCAAAACACCTCACATATAAAGTTAGGAAATATTCTAAAACCTAGTGTCATGTGTGTATGATAATTTTTGGATAGAATATTCTTAATATAATTAGAACATATAATGATAAATAAACGAACATAAATTTCAATCGATAAATCACATAGTTATTTAAATTTAATTGTATCCAATGTAATATATTAGAGAACAATTAAATATCGCTATGGTAATAATGGAAAACATAGACATATATTCACACACCCCAAATGAATATCAAACTCGTATGATCAAATAAAATAATTGGTTATAATACATAAGAAGGATACATTACCAACCAGAATCCACACATTCAAAACATATCTAATCCATGTCATGCTAATCCATCCTAATATAATATATTAAATTTTTAAGACATATATACAATTAATAAGGTATCCATGTAAACCAGGGTTACCCTACGTGTTGTGATTAATATGTCTTATGACCATGTCACTATATTCCACTGATATATTTTCTCATTTACATGCATATTAATGAAGAACCTAAATTACAGAAATACAAAATACATAACCATGTATGTCATGTTATAATGTTTTTACTGGTAAAATTGACACATTATCCTATAATTATCATCATATATTATATGAATAAGAAAAAATATTTTACAAACACGTACCCATAACGTATTACTCCTGGTATGATGTCGTAGATTATCATGGCCACTATAATATTACTTGTGGTATGGTATATACTTACCCTCATCCTTGTAATTACATATCCTAAAATAATCCACCTCTCTTTGGGAAATCCATTATAAACATCACATTCTCTTTATATATCATATATTTTCAATTCTGATACAAAACATCAATATATTCTATCTCACACAGGGTAGATCCACATACCATGCCAAATACCACATTTTATTCATCCACCCTATCACTTGTAGTGTGTTCTTGTGCAAGACCTCATATCTTATATCATACCAATAGCAAGTCAATTATATTGAGGTACTAAGAATATAACAACCATGTCTTATACCACCACAATCACACTCAGGGTATGGCCTTATTTCATATAAAAAATTACCCTCTAACTCTACCTTATTACTTTTGGAGAGGAATCAAATCATTTACTTATATGCTTAAATTATAATTTGGAAAAGATATACATCTAGATATTTTATGTTATTTTTAATAGCCGAGTCAAGTTATTTTGGTTATATTTCATACAATTATTTTTTTTCATCTCATATTTTAAACATTATTACTTGGTTCAATGAGGAGTTTGGAAAAGAATATTTCAATTATTTATTAATAATTATTTATCCTAAGAATGTAATTTCATTTATTTTTAAAGAATATATTTTTGTGTGAAATGGATAATTTATGTATGTGATCCATTTATTATGTACGAGTTTGTTCTATTGCAATGTTACACTAGTTTCAAAGAAAACTACAATCCTAAAATGTAATTATGAGTTCAATAATGTCAATCCTTCTCTAATGACACAATATAATGAAATTATTTATAGTTAGGACATTATAGTTTTTTCATGTTACGGTTTAAAAGGAATTATTAAGGAGGTAATACTTATGTGAGGTTAGCTTATAATTATGGATACTAACATGGGTTTATTTGTTTTGTGTTTATCATATGTTTAATTTCTAATAATACACAGTAATGGTTTTATGTATATGGAATTTAATTTGATTATGATTACATTGCGGGACATTCATTGTAATACTATACTTGATTTTAGTATTTGTTTTATTGATAATTCTATTTTTGTATAAAGAAATAAATTATATAGAAATTATATTAAATGTATTGATATCCTTTTGCGCTAATATGGGATTTTACATTGTGGTAATATTGGTCAATTACAATAAAAGGAATACAAAAAATTGAGAATATATAGTATATAATGTAAATGACAATGATAATGAAATGTTATTTGATATGTAATTAATAAAAGTTAATTTTTTGTAGAAATTCTATATTTAGGAAAAATTATATGATTATTATAAATGGAAATAATTTTTCCTAATTTTAATTTATTTATTAGTAAAAAATATTGAAATTTATTTTAGATGTATATATGATTTATTAGGGTTTTTATAATGCATGATTTTTTTGAAAAAAACTAGTAAAATTTGGAGATTATATAATTTTGTAATTTATATTTTCCCTGTGTGAAATTAAGAGGGATTGATGTAATTTATATATAATTGTTAAGATTATATTGGTTGATTATAAGATCAAATTGTTCTGTATTTTGGGTTTTTAAACTAGTTAAGAAACCTTTGGAGATATTTATGGATACTTATTTATCGAGTGATTTATGCTAAAATTTGGGTGGTATCAATTAGGGTTTTAATGTTAATGTAATATTTCTTTATATGGATGTTTTTACATATTGTATATTATCATTTTGTGTTCAGGACATTGTGGTTTTGAATAATGTCTAATTTCATAGGAATGAATTATTATCATTTTGTGAATCAAGTGATCCATCAAAAGTTTATTTTAGTGGTTCTAGAATGAGAATATAAGTTTTATTATTAATTTTATTTTTTAATAGTCAGGATAAAAGTAGAAAATGATTTAATCATTAAAAAAATGATTATATATCTTTTATGGAATTGAAGAAAATATATTAAGTATATTTTATTATATTATTAATCAATATAATCTGACCAATTATTTCTACAAGGAAAAATCACATATTATAATGGTAATATTAGTTATATAATATTATGATCCAAAAAATCATATTTTATTTGTGTCCATGGAAATGTGTACACAAAATAATTTTTATTATAATAGATCTATCTAATATCCAACTGTGATATTCATAACTCTTGTCCATCATAAACAGAAAATACATAAAATCCGTCTTCACAAACAAAGAAAAGAACAAGTAAGATATGGTAGCCTTAGATGATTTGTATGGATAAAAAATAGAGATAAAAAATAACATAATCATAAAATGAGAATAAGTGTGCGATAAAATGAGAATATGATTATAAGACTATACCATTCATATCAACTATCATAATATTGTGACATTAAATTTTGATTTTTGGTTAATAAGACATGAATTGAGAAGGAAAAATAGAATATGAGCCAAGAGGCCATAACATTATTATAATTAAAATTATTTTTTGAATAAATATATAATATAGATTCATTTAATTTATATATAAGGATCAATTCAAACGTTATAATAGTGTATTGGGTTCACTCCGCAAACTATCTGGTCCACAGTCGAGGTAGAATCCATAATCTATAAGTATTGCTACAGTAGATTACTAAACATGATTCACATCTCATTCCAGTCCTTATAATGTAATAATATATCCATATTTACCCAATTAATTGGAGGGATATATAATTTTATCCCTTGTTAGATAATTTAAATAATATATAACTATTTTTAATGATCAAAAATCATTCATCAAATCATATCCAAAATGATGGAAACATGTCGAAAAAATATTTCATCATTACATAATAACAAAATTTTTGGAAAATATATGGGTTACATAGAATCAACCTAGAATAATAACATTCATTAGGAAAAAAATGATGAAATTGGATGATATCATAATATCATACACCTAGTATATCATAAATATTGTAAATTTATAAAATCGTAGATGAAAATATACATAAAATATATCTATAATATTTCATGAGGAACATATCCATTCCATTTTAAAACCACATAACTAAAAAATAAAAAAATTCCAAATTGTAATCGAAAACATTAAATATTAATGGAACCTAGGAAACTAAGAGCGTAATCATCAATAAGTGTGTAGTTATGATGCAAAAAAAAATCATTCATGTTTTTTATGATTAAAAAATATATCATTTAAATTTTTTTGTAAAGTGTAATGATTTCTTAATCAGTAAAAGAAAAATAAAATTCATTTTCAGAATATTCTTAAAAAATAAATATGGAGTGAAAATGATTTCAAAAAAATTAGAACAAAAATAGTTATGAAAATATATATATTTGAAAACATAAACATTTATTTAAAAGTATTTCTTACTAAAAACAAAAATAAAGTTAACTATTCCTTAATATTAGTATTTCAATATCATGATTATGTAAAAAGATGAAAATGAAAGGAGACATTTGTTAATTAGATTTATAAATTGTATAAGAAAATATATAATGTTATTTAGAGTTCTATCATGAAATTTAAGAGTTTGAAACATAGCCACGAATAATCTCGGTAAACTGTGATATTGTAAAACAAAACCCTCATAACATAGGTAACTTTTGAATAATAATCCTCATGAAAGAAACAAAATAATATAAAAATTTATTTAGAAACATTTTATTACATTGATCATAATATTAAATATTATATTTTATGTATAAAACATAAAATAGACAAGTTTTGAAATTTTAATATTTCTCACATAAATTAATTTGAGATGAAAATACCTTACCGTCATTTTGACATTTCATTAAAGTGATTTAACCTCATGTATAAAAGATATAAATTTATTATATATAGAAATTACGGTAACATAAATACTTAAAAGTTCATATATGATACATAAATAATTTTTAATCATAAATTTATTTGTAATTCCTAATTTAAATTATTGTTTTTCAGATGTTAATTATTCCATTAATCATAAAAATTTTAGTTTTTTGTTGTAATAAATGTTCATTGATTAAGGTAACATTATATTCCAATTTTTAATGATGACATAAATATATTATATATTCATTTAATTTATATTTATATTCATCTATAAGAGTTAAATATAGAAAAAATTAGAACACTGTTCTTGGAGACGGTAAACTATACTTATGGATGAACATTATTTTCACTATTCGACGGATGGAATGAAAAAAGGGTAAATAATAATATAAAATTCCATAATAATTATTATATCATATATTTTCAGAAAATAAATCATCATTACAATCAATTTAACGAAAAACTAAAAAACGAATCAAATCTCATTATGAGGGTAGTAGTCCAGATGTATGCACGATCGATGTTATCATTTCTAAATACATTGAAGGGTAAAAATGTAAATATGATATTATAATTCAATAGGAATAATTTTTTAATAATTAAAAATTTTAAACACGAGGCCTTATGTAATTACCCTACATTAATGATGGTGAACACAAATCATTTTTATTTCTACATGGAGGAGATAGTCCGCTTGTATATGAAAATGATACATTCTCTTCCCATTTGATAGAATATAGAGTGTATATATGATTTCCCAGAATTATAATAACATTTTGTTATAAATTAACAATTTATAAATGATTATTTTTTATGAATACCATATATTTTGGGAATGTAGAATATTAAATTGAAATATGTCAGGTATGTTGTTTACCTTTCCTTCAGTATTACTCTTTTAAATCCTTTATATTGGACATATGTAGTGGTATTTTAAGAAGACCAGTACCAATACATTGTGGAAAATTAATTTGAAAATATAATTGGGTACCTTTTTGTTAATATATATGGATCCAATTTATGTAATGTGAATTGATAATGGGTGTCATTTTATAATGGGGGGAAATGAAACATATGGAATTATGAATGGAATAATATATAATTATGTCAATCTGAAACAAAATACTACCAAATGGACATATATATGACAAAAATATAAGAAGGCCTAATATCTCTATTGAATGAGAATTAGATAAGTTTTGTGTCATTATAAACCTAATATTTTTCATCAATCCCTTCATATACCATTTCTAACCTTAACCACGGTAACATATCACTAGTAGAATACTAACCTATACCAACGATTCCAAACCGTTGGTATAGGCCTCCAAACCGTTGGTATAGCCTATACCAACGGTTTGGAGAACCGTTGCGAAGTAAGCCGTTGGGATAGGTCTATACCAACGGTTTTGGGAAAACCGTTGGTATAGACCTATCCCAACGGTTTTCAAAACCGTTTTTATAAGTAATATGAAAATCTATTCCAATGGTTATAAAACCGTTGGTATATGTATTTCAAAAAAATACATGTGGTGGGATTTGATCCCACAACCCTGCGTTTATAATTAAACACCTTAACCACTAACCTAACATAACTTTTATAAACATATCTTCATAAATATATATATGTATTATCATAATTATTTGAAATTTATATTTATATAATGTTCTCGGGTAGTAGACCTGGAAGAAATCAAATAATCTATCCTAACGGTTCTCAAAACCGTTGGGATAGGTGATAATTTCTAAGGGGGAATGCTGGATTTTGGGCTGAGTTTTCCCAACGGTTCTCCCAAACCATTGGGAAAGGGGGGGTCTTTCCCAATGGTTCTCCCAAACCGTTGGGAAAGGGGTGTTTTGAGGGGGTCTTTCCCAACGGTTCTCCCAAACTGTTGGGAAAGGGGTGTTTTGAGGGGGTCTTTCCCAACGGTTCTCCCAAACCGTTGGGAAAGGGAGGGTCTTTCCCAACGGTTCTCCCAAAAAGTTGGGAAGGACCCCCCTTTCCCAACGGTTTAGGAGAACCGTTGGGAAAGGGTGTATATAAGTGTTGGGAAAGATCCAATTTCCAGTAGTGTGTATCTCAATAACAAAGTGTTTAAATTTTACTTATAAGGTATCAAATGACACAAAAAATTTTAAGGGATGATATTTTAAACCATGTACCATCTAAACTGTCATATTTTATTTATTTTTTGATTTTAAAATAAATTAATAAATATTATTTATGTAAAATATCAAAAACATAATTTTTGACACTATTAAGTTAATTTTAAATTAATTCCATTATGAAAAATATAAAATTTTAATATAATATATTCATAAAATACCAATATTTATTACTTATCTAATATTCATAGAACTACTTAATTAATTGTAATTTATATAATTTTAATATTTTTAAATCATTTAAATAATTTTTCATCTAATTGGTTAAATATTTTCATTGTGTTGAGTAAGAGTATAATGTAATTATATTATCACTAATAATAAAAATCTACCATGATAAAAAATGTAAATTCCTCTTTCCTATTAAAATTTGTAACTTAAATCTTAATCTGTTATTAATATGTTATACTTTTCAAGATATTAAATTGATCACAGTGGAACTATGGACATTTCATTAAATATTATATAATAAATTTAATTATCAAAGGAAAATCAATCCAAAATTCTATATATTATAAATTGGAAAGAATATGAAATAATTTATAAAATCCAATGAAATTGACACAAGTGTTCAGTTGATTTTGAGGTTGTAATTCATGGTTTCAACCATGTATGACCCAAATTACAATTACCTATGGAAAAAAAATTACTATGGTATTATTCCTATTTTTTAAAAATTAAATAAAAATTTTTTTTAAAAAAAAGAACAATTTATTCCAAACATGTTATCCAATTTTCAATATTCATTCTGTTGAATTGGAAAAAATTCATTTTAATTTATGTATGTAAATTGAAATGATCTATATTGTTTTAAAAATTGTGTTTTTTAGAATAAATATTTTCTTTCCAAAAAATTATTATTTCTAATGAAAAAAGAATTTATTATTATTGTATATAAAATTTTTTATATTTCAGAATAAGGATAAATTCAAAATCGAATGGTATTTTTAAATAACAAGATATAATGAAACTAAATTATTTTAATTAAAAAATTATTATATTTCAGTATTCACTAAAAATGATTAATTTGAAAAAGATTATAAATTATCAACCTATTTGATTTTTATATCATATTTGAATGTTTATGCTTATTTTAGTAAATAATAATTATAAATTTATAAGACATCAATTCTTATTTCCAAGAAAAAAGTTCAATAAAAATCATTTATGAAGAAATGAAATTTTGAAGCATAAAATTATTCCACAGAAAATTGATCTCTTATTTCTTACGCATTAATAAATAAATTCAAATTGAGTAATGCATTTATATATTTACTTCACAACATGTCATCTCAAGTTATTACTCACCAATTCAACAACTGTTTAGTAACAGTCATATTGAATAATATTATTTTATAGTATATCATAATTAATATAATGAACATTATTTCCAGTGATGATATATATCTATATTATAAGAAATATTGGACTACCAAAATATATTAATGTCAAATTTAAACAATAGGATAATGATCTAAAAAATATTTAACAAATTATGTTCTTTTTTTTAATCAATGGCCATTATTGTCCAGTACTAATTTATAAACTTTTGGTCATTAAGTTTCCCATGATCATGTTTTCTATTGTATCTATATTATTAAACATAAATTAATTTTCTCATTTATATCAATATATTCACTATAATAAATTATAAATATATCTATAAACCTGATTATGTGTTATTCTTATTGAACTCTATAATTCTTATTCCATGTTTTCAACAAATTTTTAACCCATTTTATGATTTGGGTTAACGAAAAACATTTTTTAAAATGTAAATCATTGCTTAAAAAGAAAAAAAATGTGATAAAACTTATTAGTTAATCGAATTAAACACCCATAGATTTTAATATAACAATATGTATGAAATAGATTATAACGCACAATATGGAGCATAAAAAACCATGAAATAATATTATTTTAAATATGATCATGATAACGCTGTCTATGAAATGATGGTCATGAGTACGATTAATGAAATGTGTATATATATATATATATATATAATACTCTTCATAAATAAAAATTTATTCATTTTGTTGTTGGAGAGAAGTAAACCCTTTTATGTAATATTATTTAATCTTCAATAACATGTTTTTCATTAAAAATGATTCTAATTTATTTTATGTTATTGAATATTATAATTAATATTTAAAAATAAAATATATATTATTGGATAAAGATGATATTATTTTTTAAATCATCATAATAAAATTATATTTGGATGAATTTTTGGGATTTTTTTAAGATATTGAATTTTCATTGAATATTGAAAATGAAGTTTTTTTAAATTTTCTTCGCATTTCATTTTAGACATTTATTTTTTAAAATGGTATTAATGAAACATTATTAATTTTACAATATTATTAGATCAGTTATTGTAATTGTAACATCCTAGTCTAGTTGACCAATATACTAGAATCTATACTGATCACCACAAAACCTCAAGTGTGCATCCCAGTTCTGTAGAGTCTATCAACTAGAAGAAAAGTAGTAATGGTGGTACAATGGGGGAGACTATACCATCATGTTCAAAGTCAAAATTTTGTATAATTGTTAAAAATAGATAAATATATATATATAAATAATAAAACATGAAAAGACAACAGAAGATGAATAATAAAACCTTTTAGTGATGGTAGAAACAAATATACAATAATGTAATCATGAGAATATGAAAATAAATGATATAAAAAAGTAACACACAATATGTAGTATAATAATATACAAATAAATAAATAAAAGATGAAACAAATCCCCATGGACATTCTCTACAAGCATCTTATCTACTAGATTGTACTTTTTCTTCAAAATCACATGTACAATGAAAAATATAAGAAATAAACTATGTATATTGATCCTTCAACCAAGGGGATCTTTTCAGGTATGCAAGTGTAAGTTCTATCCCAGTAGGGTGTGATATATACCTAGAAGGCACCACTAGTGGTGTTTATGCATAATCTAGTACATTCTAATTAAATTGGCAGTGTTCATGTTATTCAAAATAATTAATAAATATAGAATAAATAAATTAGGTTGCTGGCTCAGGTTCCTCAAGGAAACCTAGCTGACCATACCTACATTGGTCTTGGATGAAAATGACTAATGCATGAGAGACGTGTACCTATAAAAAAGTGAATAAATAGTGTAAGTATCATTCAACATGTATAATCAGATAGACCAAACCTAATAATTGGATTTGGCATGTTGGTATCCTCCTATATATATCAAATATAATTCAATGACATTTTCTATAAAAGTATTTATCAATTTTAAATGTACGTAATACTAATAATATCCTTGGAGAACCCTAATAAGTAACTCTTATATTGTCATTGGAGCACCGTAAGGATCACTATAGTTGGAGTCTGACAAATGTGAGCTGTGAAGGGACGGACATGTATCACTCTCATCCAAGTGTGACAATACAACTCTAATCCCATACAAGGTATCTCGTGTAAGGGAACGAGTCTAAATCTTGGATTAGTACAATCAACTCACCAATGATTATGTCCACACTATTTCCCCAACATAACTATTATCGCCGATAATGAGCTATGAAGAACTCATGGTGACCCCATCCTAGCATAACCTTATCACCCATAGTGTATACCCAACTCAAACACTGAAACTAATCACAAAAATAATGAGACTAGCCTTGGAATTCCTAGGATGGGAACCCAAATATCCATCATGATGTTCATGTGTAATTGAGTAAATTAAATTAATAACACAAGGGACCATGCGAGTAATTATTCCTCATCCTGAATCATTCAAACAATATAAATTACCACGTCATTTTCTCTTTCACATTATCAGAACAAGGGGCCACATCACATCTTAATGTAATTTAATATGAACCCTATAATGCCAAAAATTTACTAACACAAATTTTCTTATTCATTTGAGGTTTCCACATCTCATAAAAAAGAATTATTAGAAAATGTGACAATGTTTAACAACAAATTCATTTAGATCAAAGAGAAATCACATTGAATAGTTATAACTAAATTATCCCAAAATAATTTTTTATAATGATAACACACACGGAAGGGAAATATCATGGTTGGAATAGGCACCTATAAAGGATTCCCATATCAATGAGGCAACTCCTACAACTGAAGAACCATTTATAGGTTTGGTCAATAATTTAGGAGGTTCTATGGGTTCATTCAATGATTGTATAAATGTTGTGAAAACCCTTTTTCAACCAAATCTAAACACATGGGATGTGTTAAAAGTATTTTTACCATTTAATAAAATAAGGGAAAATAATACCATAAAATCCAAGGGTTTCCCCAATCAATTTCAATGTCCACTAATTACAAAAAATGTATCATCGATTTTATTACAAGGTGTGTACATTAATTTATGATAAAAATCAATTTTATACTGATATATATAATGAGGTGACACACAAACCTATGAAAAAATTTTATAAATAAACAAAACATTGAGTTAAATTCTATAATTTTGGTAACTCATACATAGTAAACTCTACTCATCTAATATCAAGGTCTGATTTAGTCTTGTTTGGAAGAAATTGATGAAAAATGTATTCACCCAAAAAAGAGGGCAAATGATCATGCTCCATGATAAAATGGTCAATAGAATATTAAAGAAATAATGATTTAATATTAATATATTGATTTTCAAGAGGACTTAATTAGGACCGATGGTGCTCAAATATGATGACATGGATAATAGATATAATGATAACAATATTATGATGGAGGAGGACCCCAAGGATATGTATTTGAGAGCTCATGCAGCTAAAGGGGGAGAATAAATAATGAAATGAGGATTTATCCACATTAAGGCAATATTTGAAATTTCACAATTAAATACTATGTTACACATTTTGGACACATGGTTTTACAAACCATTCACCAAACATGTTGGAACCACTTCTGAGGAACCCCACCACAAATATTTGTGTAGCACCGTTTTCATTAAACGTGGGCCAATCATGTGATGATTTTTACATAAGTATTTCCTACGTGGTTATAATAGTGAATAATAACAACACAGTATGGGTAAACTATATACATCCAATTAAAAATGTAGTCCACCTCTGGATTATGCTACACTATTTTCAATTATGGCCCACATGATTTCCGACAAACCATGAACCCAGTTCAGACCCTACAAACATGTGATTATTGAGGACTGTAGATATAGAAACTAAATGAGACACCAAAGGGACCACTCTTTTCTTTACCGAAGACTAAAAACAATAATTTTATTTGTTACAACTCTCAAAATTACATTATTATGATTGGTTCAATGAAAAATATGTCTACTAAGCAACAAAATTCAAATTCCCTTAGAATAATACCATAGATCAAAACATGGGTCGTTATATCCTCCCCACAATAATAATTATCATCCTTGAGAAACCTTCATGAAAAAAAATATGACCAAAAGTAGTCTTGATGTCTCATTGAAATATTCATATTTTGTTTCAAAATTCCGAGCGCACAAAATATCATTACTTAAGCCTAAAACACTTATTCCATAAAAACCTTAAAAACTATCATTCTCTGACTAAAAAACTAATATGGTTCATAATTTATAATTTTTAACTCTAGAAATGATAAAAAAACATTTTTTTAGTATTCAAGTCGATGGTGCTCTCCACTATAGGTCTGGTTACAAAAAGGGGCCAATTCCATGTCATAGTACCTCCCCTATTGGAATTTCATTAAAATTCCCACTTATAAGTATTCTAGTGATGATATAGGAATGATTTAATTAAATGGGTGAACTGAATTAAATTTTATGTCATATTAGAGACCCCATTGGAATGAAACGATTAAATCCTATTTGACTTAAGTGAATCTTGTAATGCATGATTTCTAAGCAGACACTGTAGAACTTCAACTATATGTCCTTTATCTATCGATGTTACTAAAAGAAGTTAACTAAACCGTACAAATTGAAAAATAAGGATAATAGGAAGAGACGTATCTGTCGAACCATTACCAAAATGATTGGCTTAAATAGAAGACGTATAAAAACGTAACCACAAAACCTTCTTCAAAGTAATCATGAATTTACAACCATCATGTTCACTGAATTCCATGAATAAATTATGGTAACATTTCTAGAATAAAAATAAAAATACCGTTTAATCTTTCAATTCATAAAAAAAAGTGTTTATCCATTATCTATGCCACTGGAATCATCATGCGTCAAGATTCAACTTCGATCTTGACAACGAGTATGGGATAACCATAGATTAATTTTAATATATTCCAATTAACTAAACCATGATTTCTCTATACCCAATGCTTAAAAGGGGGATGTTAAAAAAAGGACAAAAATTCACATCATATCATTCACTGATCCCATAGATGAATCCACATAGAGGTCATGTTTGATAAGTGTAGTTTTTTCCTAATAGTTCATCTAAGGAATTACTACACAGGAAACCTAGTATTTCCCAACACTAACCACTCCTCGATAAAAACAACACATCATTTTCTCAACTACTATGATAAACACATCTCTAGGATAATTTATTAAATAATTCATTATGATGTAAGACCAATTATCTCTTGTTATTTCAAATTTATCATCAAGATTGAGGACATTCTCATTGAAAATAATAATTACAATATGAGTATTTCAATATCTTGAAAAGGAACCTAATACACCTTTGGTAAAACACAACTAAAGTGTTCGATAACACTCCATACATTTCATACCAAAATAGAATAAGGAATGTAGTATAACCCCAATAAGTCATCATCACTCAAATGAAGGACAACATCAACTACTGAGGAACCATCATAAGTGATCCAAGATGACTTCATCATCTTAGGCATATGATGATCATTCCATCAGTAACACTAATGTCGATCCTTGACGAATAGTGTTTCAAAATGGTTTTATACAAAGACAACCACATAAATATCATGTTGTTGAGAAAGTATATACACGATTCAATACATGAAATCCTCATGATAATTTAAGAAATACTGACCATCTCCCATGGCCCTCTTTGGTAATGTTCCATCTACATCAGAAGGAATATATTTACCAAAATTAATGTGCCACATACCATCATATTAGTGTCCTTGTTATAAAACAAAGAGAGATATAATATTTGATCATAACCACACTAGTTCATACTCACATAAATAAAAATATTTAAGCATCTTTCATGAAAAAAACTAACATGTCTGACGTGTCAAAAAACCCGATCCTTTGAATTTCATATTGGGCATTGGGATGAAATTGATTCCTCAAACTCATAGTTTATTCTAATACAAAGATGACCCTAGAATTCACTCAACAGCACAAGGAAAAAAAAATTCACCAAACAAAATTGGTTCGGTATAATATTTTGAAACAATATGAGCTCAATATATATGAATTCACCCTATCTTGAGGATTCTGAAGTAGGAAAAACATCATTGATACTGTCATTTTGTTGTCGTTATGATGAATAAACGAATCAGGTAGTATATTCTAGAGATTTATTCAAAGTATTTATTTCCCCATTCAACCATTAACCTTGTTGGTGACATACCAATTTTTCCATATCTAATGATGAAAAGAGGTTCGTGCGACCTATAATTTACTCAACTATTCCCAAGGCATAACTATCCTACTATAACTGAACATTAAATATTTCCCAGTCCCTTATCCAGGATCAAGGATATCATAACCAAACAATATAACAATGGTGTAATTTAAATTTTGAGATTCATATTAGGGACAAAAACACTAGAACAACACCATACATTAGAAATCACACTACCCATATTATGGAATTTTTTCTATTAGCTTGATACCTACCTTTTTCTATCCCCTAATAAAGTAATATGTATCGAACCTATTAGAAGGTCATGATATGAATAGTTCACTAGTCCTTATTATTATCATTTAATCACATTAATAGGACAATGGATATGTAAAATGCTCACATTTCACTCCAACGAACCCCGAAGACACATTTCGACTACCCCTTCATAAAGGTTTAAGACAAGGATACAACCTATGGTTTTATTTTTGGTCAATTACATCGACTCACATAATATATTTTGGAATTAAATGATTTATAACCAATTACCTTAGCATAAATCTATAGTCTTATCAAAATTCATTTTAAACACTAAAAATTATTAGCATCCCATCATAATTACTAAATTTATGAATTATATTCAATTTTTAGGTATAATAGAAATGTCAACCTTTGAGGATCTTGTTAAGACAACATTGGTTAATCATAATGTAACCCAATGATAGTTGTTGAAATTATCATAGTTTAAAAATATGTGTTGTTTTTCATCTTATAAGAATGAGGCCCCAATAGAAATACATGGGGCTAGTTGTGAATTTTAGATGTTACCCACATGTCCAACATGTAATGACCAAATGTTATTCAATGGAAATCCCCTTCTTATATATATGTAACAAAATCACATGAAATCACAACATCATGAACTACTATGTTATATGTGACTTTAAAAAAAATTGTCACTTCTGTATTTGGAATTTTGAAAATCTGACATACATGGTTGCAATCAATAGGTTATTTGGAGTTCGATAAGAAAAATTATTTTTTGTTGAATAGTAACCTACTATTATAAATAGTTACATACTCTAATGAATAGTGAAATAACAATATGAATAGTAACATTATCTATGAT
Source organism: Viscum album (assembly GCA_963277665.1). Lineage (NCBI taxonomy): Eukaryota > Viridiplantae > Streptophyta > Magnoliopsida > Santalales > Viscaceae > Viscum > Viscum album. The sequence goes on from OY728161.1 coordinate 1,841,141,423, forward strand.
AATATATATATATATATCATTCTAGTTGAAAATAAGATATACCTATATTTTAGGATAAGTAAATGAATATTTTAAAACCAATTTTTGATACTAAATGATGATTTTAATTAAATGTTAAAATAATAATATATATAAAATTATTTTGGAAAAATTGACTTCATTATTTGATTCTACATGTAGAAAAATGGTTTGGGTGAGCTTTTATGATTTTTCTGAAATACATGAATTTTTGATGAACTGTAAAAATACGATAATTTGGAATAATTGCTAAATAAAGGATTTATCAAGTCAGTGATGATGTTTTGCTGATGTAAGACCAAATAGTTCAATATCACATGATAAAACTAATATTATTGGTCCAAGAAGTCTCACTATTCTTTTTCTTGTGGGGAAATAATAAACTAATGGTTTTTCTATTGAGAAATTCCCTCTCTCCTACACAATTAAAAACCCCACTTCACTCCCTCTTCCCTTTACTGTTATCAAGCCTTGTCCCGGGACAATATTATTCCCATATATCACCCCAAGGTCCTCCCCCAAGTCTAAAAGCTCACAGCCCCTTAAAATTACAAAAACCACTCCCCTTAATAGGTTCTAAAAGGAGGAAGTCTCAAGAGGTAATTCCTCTTTCCAATTCCTTCATTTCTTTTATGTTTTTTTCTATTTGTTTCCTTACTCACCTCCCTTCACAATAATAGTATGATAAATCTAGTAACATAAATGTACGGGAATATTTTCATGATAATGGTATATCTCATTATATTCTCTCTTTTCCACTCTGTTTATTTGAATGAAATGAAAGCACCATTAGAAATGTGCAATTTTATCCCATTCATGGACAACAGTTTATCAATTTCTATTAGAATCATTAATTCTCGTCATGAAATAATTTTTTTTTGGTTGAAAAAAATTACTATATTGTTAATATATCCTATTTTTATTTGTTATTCCTTTTTTACAAATGGTATTAATTTATAAAGCAAAAACAAGTTCTTTGTAATCAAACCCACAGATTAATAAAATCGGTTGTCAAAATGGTTTTATATAAATTTTCAACTTCACTCGAAGTAGCCACATTAAATTTAAAAACAAGTAATCTCCTGGATGTTCAATAATACAACCTGACTTCAATTATAGGCCACCACTTTTATCTTACATGTTTATCCAAACATGAATATAAGCGACCCTGTTAATAAAACCAAGTAAACAAATGATCCCGAACAATTAAATTGAACCTCATAACGAATAAAAATAGTTATAAATGAACATAAAATGATTATACTAAACCAATTAAATATATAAGTATTTCTGGAATTATGAATTAATAAGCCTAATTTGTTTATTCATGTCTTTAATAAAAAGTGGATAACACCAACAGAATTAATGTATGGGAGCTATCCACTTCACTCTTAATCAAGATTGTCTTCTATCCTATGCCTTTTTGTGTGTAATACCAAATGATGGGGTATGTTTTCGCACCTCCACCATACTTCCCTCTTGTTGTATAAGTGATGAAAAACCCCTTTTCTCTCTCATCATTCCCTCTTAGTTATACCCAATCCCATTTCAATAAACTGTAATTAATTCTACCCTTATCCTTTTTGTTCACTCATGATTCCTTATCTTTCATAATATCTTAATAAAGTTATCATATCTATTTATGTAAATATTCAAAATTCAGTGTAGGTTTAAAAAAATCATTAGGAATTCCCTTTCATCACTCACTTTCAGGGATATTATTGTTTTTAAAATTTTCTCTCCTTAGAACTTTCTGATAAGCAAACCTGTTTTAAGGGAACATCCCAAATATTTACCAACATTCAAGTGAACTATATCAAATATTTTAAGCCCCCATTGTATTTATAAAATCTGTATTTTTATTATGAAAACCAATTTAGTTCAATTAATTTTTCATATAAAATATTATCTTCTTTTCTATTTTAAAATACCTATAGTATTTTCCTTAAAACCGCTCAAAAATGTTTTGAAGCTAATATTTCTAAATTACATTATTTATCTGATTTAACATATGTTTGACATCACATACCATGTAATAAGCCTATTTTACCCTATGAAAGTCCATTTACATTCTAATCCCTTTCTATCATGGACACCTTAATGATACACTCATTTGTAATATACCCTTATGTCATGATTGTGGTACCTAATTCATTCCGAGGGTACCCTTATGTTTAGGTACTGTTTATTATGTACTAATATATATGTGGTAAAAATATTTATGTTGCAATAATATTCATGAAAATGTTGAGGTGGGTGCTCATAGATTGCACTCCAATGAATTGGGTAAGGTTAATTCTCATGAGATGCGATATGAAATGGGATTGGTGGTTTTCCTTAACCTGTAATAAAATGGGAAATGGGATTGGCGGTTATCCTTGACCCATAATGAAGAAATGTTTTATGATTCTTCCACATTTATATGATTCCTTGTGTATATGATCCCATTCTAATACGATATGATTTCATATGTTCAATGTTTGGGATATCATTATGTCATGCCTTCTAACTCATGTGCTTATGATGCATCCTTATTTTTATTCCCTTGTTGGGATATTCATCTCATCCCTTGTTCATGTGTTCCCCAAGGTACCCTATGAAGATGTAAGGGCTCAAAGGATGTTAGGAGCTCTTTTTGGAAGAAGTGTTTTTAGCCCCTTGTTTTATGTTTTTTGTACACAGTCATTGAAGACGCTAGACTTAACGTTCCTTGGATTGTACTCTAATGTATAAATTTTCTGAAAATCGTGTAATATTATATAGAAAAAGCTCGGGTCACTATAGTTGGTATCAGAAGATGGTCTAGTTATTTTTGGATATTTCGAATACAACACCTTAGTAAGAACCATAGGGGTGAGACTACGTATTAGAAAACATTCATAAATCTTGGTGATTATTGATTAAGTGGTTTATGAAGAAAATACATCCCTGTCTGGATACGAGTAGGTAAAGTTAGCTCTGGAATAGATGTATCTAGGGGTAAAATCTGAAAACACCACTTTAAGCTAGACTCGAATGGGAACTGGTGCATTACAAAGGGCCTTGCTACACTCTTGGTGACGAAACTTTTGAAGGATATTCATTGGTAGGTTCACGAGCTTATTACAAACCATTATTAAGTGATAAAAATCTCATATGAATATATTTTAAGAAATAAATCATGAATAACCTAGATTTATCCTGAGGAATCACAAGTTAGGATATACTTCTTCTTTATAAGTTTATCCTTTTTATGTTCAAAATTTCCTTTTTATGTTCAATGGATAAGTATTCATGACCTATAATTATACAATATTTTTCTTAGTTAATGGTGGGAAATATAATAACATGTTCAAACAACCAATGTGATAGGCAATGTGAAGATTTCCTTAATGATATGCCTGATATCGCAGTAGTGGGTGCTCAAAACATCATGATAGTACTTCCTTTGTTGGATTGAGTTATGAATAATAACTTGAATCATGCATAATTTCCACCTCCTCTATGGAAAGAGAATGTTGATATAGAATCCTTCATGCAGCAATGGTCTCCCATGTTTAGCGGGTCTCTTGATCCACACCTCACCGAACAATGGATTAACTCCATTGTAAAGTTACTTTTTTTCCTCTAGTGCTCGGAAGAAGAGAAAGTTGTACTAGAAGTCTATCATTTTGATGGGGAAGCTAGTAAATGGTGGAATCTTATCAATAATACCAAGTAATAAGAGGAAATTGATTCCATGGATTGGGTGGAATTCATGAGGATTCCTTTTAACAAATATTTTCCTCAAACCCTTCATCTTATGATGGAAAGAGAGTTCCATGGACTGAAGCAGAATGAAGATGAGTCCATCGGGGAATTTAAAGCTAACATTACAAGGCTTGCAAGATATGCATCTGTATTTTTCATGAACACCAAAATAAAGGTGGATCAATTCTTTAGCAGACTAAATCCATGTCTAAGAAAATCGTTGGGGATTCGAGACTTTGACAGTTAGGAGTAGAATGATTGTTGTTCCCTCAAGGTTGAAATGGATATTGGAGACTCTCAGTGGTCTCGTGGACCAAATCAAAGGAAGGGAAAAATGGGAAAAAACATGGGTGGTTCATCGAACACATCCTAGAATGTAAATAAGCATGACTTTTCCCCTTGTAAGCAATTGTTGGAAGAATCATCCAAGTAACTGTCGAAAGGGAATCAAGAAATGATTCAAATATGTAATGATTTGTTATTTGGCCAAGACCTTCCACTGAGATATGAAGAATCACACAAATGCAGAAAAAAGAAAGGAAGTTTCAAGTCAACACTCAGCTTACAGTGTAGTGTTACAACTGTGAGGAGCATGGGAATTAGGTGAACAATTTCTCTAGGCTGAGGGTTATCTTATCAATGAACAATTTAAATTAATGAGATTATAAATATAAAAATAAATTTATTTTGAAACTTTTTTATCTCTCCAAAAATTTTAGGGATGAATAGGATTTTTAAAATTTATATTAATGTTGTTTTTTCAAAAAAATACAGTTGTTATGGATTTTCAAAACTTCATGATACTAATATTATAAAATTTACATAAGATAGTTTTTAAAACAAACCCTTTTTTATTAAATGATATAATTGTCCTAAAAATATAATATTCCCATAAATTACATATATAATGTATAAAATTTTATTAATTAACCACTTCATGTTCTATTGGTATTTTATCGTAATTAAATTAACCATATATTGTGAATATAGTAGAAGACATGGTAAGAGTCAAATTAGTTAACTAAGTGTTAAATATAAATGATACAGTTACATTTGTGATTTATAATTTTATAAAAACTATTGGTTTAGTATTTGGAGACCCAACAAATAATATCATTGAAAAATATGAGTTTGGGACAATATTAAACCGAATATAAAATTATTATAAAATAATATTTCAATACCTTCTTAAAGTTCCCCTCCTCCCTCTTACAAAAGGGAATCAACTCTTACTATATAATCACACCTCTCAAGACCCTTGGCTAGTGAAATATCTTCATAAATAAAAAAATATCCCTCCAGTACTACAAGAATCCATACCATTGGAAGAAGAAAATTCAAGAAATCCTTTACTCTCAAATCAAAGGGAGTTACCCGATTTAGAGGAAACATATTCTCTCAAGTCATTTTATTTTATTTTGCATCAACACTCCTTATTGAATTATTATTATTTTAATAAATAAAAAAACCAATATCCACGATATAATAGGATTTTTTAATGGTAATGGTTATGAATAAACATACACACACCTCTATTTAATGGAAATGAACAAACTGTTTCTATTTACAGCGAATAAATGCTTCACGAAATGATGATTGTTTGATTTTACCCTACCACCTATAATTTTTGTATATAATAATGGAGATTCACTTAAATATGATATATATTATATTTATATTCTTTTTATAATACTTTAATTTTTTTACAAATATAACTTTATAGTTTTCAAAATGTATATATATGATAATTTCATTTGATGATGTGTAGACTACGACCCACTCAATGTGATATGTCTCATTCAGGGCATACATGGATTATATAAAAGATTGAGTTAATGAACATATGTAACATATATATCATATGATATTATACTAGAATTAAAATTGAACTATTTATCATTTAGTTTTCATTTATGTAATATGACAAATATATAAATGTAGCGTTCATGTGTATGTAAGGCTCCCCATCTCCATGAATGGTGCATTTCATTTCTTATCTCCAAATGTTATGTACTATTATAAATACATATATATTGGATATATATGATATAAAAATTATTAATAATATTCTAGAGATAATTTACTTTTTACCACATGGATAATTTTTAATTATAACAAGATCATTTTCTACGCAAGTACCCAATATCGGCAAAACGACTGATATTAACTTAAATAATTAATTAGTTTTTATAACATTTTAATAAATGACATAAAATTAATAATAAACTTGAAAAGGTTCTTAATCATGTATAAATTAATTAATGTTTATTTTTTGGGAAGAACATGGAATGTATGTGATGAGTCGGACTCTAGGTTAGAGAACCCTTCACCGTCATCCTATAGTCAAAGACTTATTTTGTGTTATGTAATTTAATTTAAATTTTATTATGTTAGGAAATGTTAGTATATAATATGATTTCTATAAAATTTATTTCCAAGTGATTAATGAACATTTTCTCTCTTATTAACTCATTTTCTTAATTTTAATGTGACGTTGGTAAGGAGCCGAATTTTCATGAGGGAACTTCTTAACCCAATTTCCATTGTTAGGTTAATATTTTACATCGGGATTATTTAATTCTATGATTCTGTGAGAAATGTCTTCTGATATATAATATTTTATTTATACTTTCTTTATGTTTACTAATAGTGAATACACATAATCTATATATTTTATTTACAAAATGATCTTGGTAAGGGACTTCATCTCAATCTCATTTTATTGAGGTATATATTGATGTTATGCATCATTATTATGCTATAAAGTGTCTATAAAACCATTTTGAAAAGTTATATCATGAATTATTATACTCTCATTATATTTAATTTTTTTAATGCTATTCTATAATGATTTTTATTTAATAGTTTCACAAGTGGAAAGAGACCATTTAACTAAAACGTAATTTTAATTATTTTAAATATTTATTCTTCTATATAATTCTCATTAATGTAAAATTTTTCAAAATGGTTTTAATGATTTATTTATATGGAAAATAAATTTTTAAATTCTTAATTTATTTAAAAAGTTTCAAATTGGGATTTGAAACCTTGATTTAAATAATCTTCATTAAATATTTTAAATGGTTTTAAAAATGTGTTAAATATTTCAATGTCATGAAATGATCTCTTATGATTAAAATGTAGATATGTTATTTTTACTTTATGTTTTAATTAAATTTTTTGATTATACAATTGTACCTGGACATTTTTTAGGTGGAAATGTGATAAACCTATGATTGGTGGTCACACGACAAACTAATTAATGGGTGGTTCAATGATAAACCATGGACGAGTGGTTATGTTTTAACCTCAAATGAATTTAGTATGAAAGTCGATCGTATGTATATTCTATTTAGTGATATGTGTTGATGTCGAATGTCTATCTATTCCATTTAGTGATATGTTTGGTAGTCGACCATATGGTTATTCAACTGAAGTATTTTTATGTCCCAATTTACCTTTATATGACATATGTTTCTTTCTATGGGATATAAGGTATTATTTTGGTAACAAAAATGTGTATGAAATGAGAATTTATTATGTGATGTTTTTTCTACTTCATTAAGGTTAATATTATTACTTTATGTTAAAGTATTCATGGTTTACATGTTCTTTTGAAAAACTAATAGTTTTCTTTATTTTATGTATCCCTTAATGAGAGTTTCATTCTCATCACAAATTTTGAAATGTTTTTCACAATACATAATGAAGAGTAGTGTCATGTATGGTATCCTGAAAAAATTATATTGTTAAAACATTAAATGTTATTGTATTTATTTTTAAAGATTTTTTGATTTATGAAAAAATATATAGTGAGTAAAAGTGTCAACTTGTAATATTCAAGTTGTTATTTATAAGTAATGACCTAATTCTAGAAATCTATAAACCCGAAAAGATCCTCAATGTGAATTATTACCTTAATTCAAGATAATTTTGTGTTTACGGCGGGGGCCTTACAGATGGTTTCAAATGTATTTTTACATAAAATTTGTGGTTAGGGTGTTATTTAACCATAAGTGAGATAACAATAATTGTTATCATATCATAAATAGTCTTAATTATTTTAGATTAATTAAATGATTTTATGATATCATGAATAAGCATATCTAAGTGTATGCCTTAATCATAAGACAATATATGATGATTTTGTTGGTATACTCACACTGGCCTTTTTGTTTTATTAAATGGATGGATCTAACAGGAACTTATGAAATAATGGATTTGAAGAAAACATTGATGGTTTTCCAAATATTAAAACCAATGAAATTGGAGCTACCTTGAGAACTCTTGTGGTCACTAAAAATAATTGACTTTTTCCAACATGGATATATCTATTGGCAAAAGTTCATTTTATGTTAGTAAAACGTTTTACCAACAAAAATTGTCCTATCACTAAACTGTTGGTAAAAACTCTATCGCCAAATCTTATTGTGACAGATAAAATAATTATATTGTAATTATAATAATACCAACAGAAAATAAACATGTTGGTGAAAGTTCTTAGCAGTATATTTCTATAACAAATTTATATGTTGGAAATATTATTTTCATAACCAATACCATTAATTAATATTTGTTTGTAATTTATACTTTATATAAAATATTATGTTTTGATATTTAAATATTTGTTCATGGAATTTTATATTATATTAATTTATCATATATAATACACCTGTTTTAATTATCAAATTGAAGATGATTTTCATACATGTTCAACCATAGAAAAATATTAATCATATTAATAATGAAATTTAATACATAATGAATCAATACATAGTTGATGTTGACTTGAGTCCTAAAAAACTATAAAAACACAAAAACCCAAGATCTGTCTATGTAGTTGCCACCGCCACACCCCCACCACCCAGGTCTTATCTTGAATGTAATCCTCTATCATTGTCGTGTCGTCTCCTAATTGCAGTCATCCAGCATAAATTATTGTAAAGGGTAGTTACTTCCACCAAATATCATTCATTACCCCCCACCCCCCAAGTAGGCCACTAAAAGAAACAAACTCAGTCAACTCTAGTACCACTAAGCAGCTTCAAGTCATTATGCCACACCCTTCAGCCCCAATATCTACACCAAACAATCAAAAAGCATGCCCACAAATCGGTTCAAGTTATATTCATGAATTGAAAATAGATTAATGTATAAAAATGATCTGTATAGAATGGAATTGCAAATAAAAATAATGTCACCTCGAGTACCATTTGGGAATTTCAGGTTGATTCTATACTGCACCATATAGCTTCAAGATCTATGCCACACAACCAATGATCACACCAAAAAATAAATGAAAATTAAAAAACGAATTGAAACCAAAATAAAAATAAATGAAAATATAGTAAAATGATATCCATAGAATGGAAATTTTTCATTCCACATCTCAAGGTTCTAGATGTAAAATCTATCATACCACAACCAAAAAAATGAATAAACATGAATAAAACCTCAGCACCCAAAACAAAACATGAATAAAATAATCTATACATAAAAATCCAAAATCAATATTCAACTACACATTTTCTATGAGTAAAAGGATATTAATTTCGTTTTATATCTTTATAAGTCTTAACCCATGTTTCTCACCACATGATAACCTACTAGAGAATAATATAAAAAGAAGTGGACAATCATAAAAATCATGGAAACCAAAATTAAATATTAAGCATGTCATAAGATTTTGTTAACATTGTGATTTATACTAAGAGGAGAGACCCATATATAAACAGAATCAGTACCAAATCTTTCCATTAAAATTTATTCAATATAAGAACCTAGGGATAACAAATGGAATGAGTCAGAACAAATTAAATAATAGAAAAAAAATGTTACATCTCAAAGACCTCATTAGAATAATCATACTATCATATGATTGGTGAGAAATCATAACTTCATTCATCTACAAAATTTGTCAAATTATGTAAACAAGAAAATAGTTTTCTAAAATATTCAATAGATTTTGACTTCATCCATTGATACTTCTTAATCCAAAAATAGATTCATTTTAGAAATGATTTGAAATGCAAAATAAGAATGAAACTAGACATTAATCCATGGATACTTTAGTCTAGTTATGACAGAAAAATCCCTAAAATGAGGAAGATGTAAAATAACTTAGATTAGAATAGAATAATGCATTAATGAATAAAATAATATCTTATAAGAAAAAACTAGAATTTCCTAGAGAGGATTTATATAAAAAACATGTATGATCTCATAGTCTAGGTTAAGATAAAATTTCCTAGATAGAATTTACTATCCAATTTTTTTCCAACTAGGACAGTCCCAATATTGCTAAATATAACTCAAAAACTATTTAAACCAGTGAGAAAACACTCAAACGTCACCTTATTCAGCCTTAGGTCAACTCCACACATCAACTCAGTATCCAAACCACTAAAAATAATAGTCGTAGAATCTTCCTCAACATAAGTGATATGAACCAACTTCATTAGTCAAAAATATGCACAATATTAAGCTATTAACATACATAGATGACAATACTATCCTAAAAGTTTTCAAAAATATTGTCCTAAAATAAAAGTGAACATACCTGGATAAACATGAGTGATGCAGTTGAGAAGAAAAAATAATAAGCATTCAAATCTAACAACAAGACAGTGGAAAATTAAAAAGTAAGAAGTGTAATAGGGAATAAACATTGTGGGTTAACTTTAAAAAATAAATAGAACTAGAACACTCATGGAGAGTGTGTGAAGTATGGTAAATAAGTTTCAGTAAGGGAAATCTCAGTTAATTAAGGGAGAGTGTGTGCAGTGATGTAACGAGCATGACGGTTCCAGTGCACATGGAGTGTGTGGAGAGGAAGAGTGTGTGCAAAATAACATTCCATGATTGTTGTTAATGAAGAAAACACACTACCTTTCTACACATACATTCCATTTGTTTACTAGTCCACACACTCATGAAAAAAAATTATCATGTATGAAACAAGAATAGTGTCATGAATGAAACATAAAAAACACAGTCAGGTGCAATGACACTAGAACACTCTTCATGGATAGAATTTATTTATCTTACTGAAACACAACATGAGTGTTTTAGTGCACACAGTCTCCCTTACTGCACACACTCTCCATGGATAAAACTAATTTCCCTTACTGAAACACATCCTGAGTGTCCTAGTGCACACTCTAATTTGAGTTCCATTTCTTGTCAAACATAAGTGATATAGTGCACATAATGTTTCATGAAGAACACACATGTAGATTCCATTGTTCTTCTACACTCTCCATTTATGAAAATGATTTCCCTTACATAAACATAGCAAGAGATTTCTAGCGCACAAACTCACCTTATTTCACACAACATCACTTATTGAACACCCTGAAATTTTATTTTGAAAATTAATTAAGTGGATTTCTCCTGTAATTTATGTTTGTTCAGAAATAGACCAAACATCACTTATTTTTTAGCATGCCCATTACATGTCATAATTGCAATATGCATCCCATGTTACAAAGCATGTGAGAAGTTGAGGGAAATATGACCATTGACAAAAAAAATTAGACACATATAACTAGGATATGGTGAAAGGGACTAGGTTCAAGTAGAAAATATACAAGACAGATTGTACAGAAATTTGTTTTACACAAACCTACTTCCCATCAAGAGATAAATCAATTTCTTTTCACATCATTGCATCATGAATTCAATGCAATAGGTTCATGTATCATTAAATATTTGAGACTATGATGGATATACATGTAAATAAATAATATGTAGATATTATTTTCCATAAATATTTTTATTCATCAATGAAAAAACCCCTCAAATGTAACAATTTACAACTGAGAATCAGGTCCTTTGGTAAGGAACAATCCCCACCTAACCATAGGTTCCATGCTCAAATATTTGGGGATAAAACGGTATTAAATCGTTAGTAGAAGAGCTTGGCTATAACATCTTGTCTGGTTTGATCTGTATTAGTCCAGACCCAAATATTTTTTCTAGGTGGAATGGGATAGGTCCAGGATATAGAGTTGATCATTTATATCCAAAAATTAAAAACAAAAGAAGATAGTTTTACACTCCTATAATAAAAAATAAATCCCATTACCCTATTAATCCACATTTTTACTTGATTTGAAATGTGAATAACAAACTACCATTTCTAAAATTAAACTAACACTCCAAAAACAAATGAAAACATATGATTCCCAAGATTAGATCAAGTCTCGGTATTAGAATTCACGGAGTAAGGCATTAAAATATACATAAACCCAGTGATTCAAAATTGTAAATCATATAGTTGAATGAGTTTAAGAACAAAAAATACACATAATCACTTCTAAAACACCTAACTTTACCATTCAGTGGGGAATAGTGACATATATGCCTGCAAAATCTTAGATCATCACCCTCAATCAACCATAAAGATCTATAATATGAACCCTTCTGTGATTCCATGAACTGGCCTTCATTGAACACCATCAATTAAACTGAATGTAGAGAACAAAATAATTAAAAATTGAACTGTGGAGTAATGGAAAAATAAATAATTCAAAACTGAAACACAATGTATAAAAAAATAAAAATGATAATCTCATAATAATATACATCAAATACGTGAACTTTTTATTCCAAGAGATATTCCCCATTTCAGTCATTAACAATGTCACTATCATGTGCATGATCATTATTTAGTTTAGGATATAGTTGACGTTAGGGAAATGTGTGTGTAGGAATTGGAGTCAACATGAGGAACATGGAAGCTGAAAAGTTAAATTCAATTTCTATTAATAGTAAAGAAAAACTGTCCCTGGAAAAGTCCAATACTGGAGAAATATTTTAACTCTTCAGTATCAAATTTAATTTAGAATTACTATATTTACATATTCTTCAAAAATAGATTATATAAGTAATCTCAGTTAGAAGAACAAAAAGAAAAATATAAATTAAAAATAGAGATGGAAGTATTCTATATTTTTATTGAGGGTTTCAATTTACAAGTCCAGGAATGAAATGTATTAAGAATTTTTCAAAATTAAGATTTTTAATTTACTTTAAACTGAGATCATAATTCAGATTTTTAATGTACCGCAATACGGGAAGTGAGTGATGGGAAGGGATTCTGGGAACAACTAGGGTTGAGTGCAAGCGCTAGAGACAGAAAACTTGCATGGGGATGTCAGTCTAATGCGATGCGAACGATGGTGGTCGAGTGAGGATGATGACCTGGAACACATAGAATGGATCAGTTCAATGAGGGGTTTAACATGAGGATGCTAGCTGGGAAGAGGGAGGTGGTTTAGAGGATGATATTAGAGGGGGACTCCAGCTAAGAACATGGAGTAATTCTTATAAAGATTTCAATGAGGAACACCGTCCGAGAAAAGTGAGTGGTTGTTGCGAGGAGGTCTGCGAGGAATGCTGGTGGGTAAAAGGGCGTTAGGGTTGAGGAAGGGGGTTGCAGAAAGGGGTGGTGTAGTGGTGGGGGTCTCATTTGTGGGGGTTTTAGTTGATTATTTTCATAACTTTTTTTTACAATTTTATTTCACTATAATTTTTTCATTACTAAAATTTATTACTATAATCTTTTTATTAAATCTTTTAATGATGTTTCCAAATATATAACTTTTTTTATATTAAAATTTCTATGTTGGCAGTGGATGATATATATATTCAATACTTGGTAAAATATTTGATATTATTTAATAATCTATCACTAACATATTTTTATGATAGTAAAATATTTGTTGGTAATAATAATTTTTAACAATAGATTAATTTATCAGTAAATCAATTGTTTATAATATTATAAAAAAGAAACTGATTGAAATGTTGGTAAAAGATTTGTTTCTATTTAACTACTAATATAAATAGATATATTTTTGCGTAAAATAAATGATGGTACTCAATGTTGATATAAACATAATTTAATATTTGTCGGAAATAATATTTTTTACCAATAGATATATCGTCTGACAGTAATTTTCTGTTGGTAAATGTCACTTTCTTTATAGTGGGTTATTCTTAACCAACTATATGGAGTAATGATTGACCACTTGAACCTTGGTGATTTTTCAACGACATCATATATGTGAGAAACGAATCCCTATGGAAGTTCTGGTAATAATAATAATGGTTACTATAATAAAAAACCTATATGTCAAGGATGTGTAACGAAATGACTAGGAAAACATTTCAATGGGACGAGAAGATATTATAAGTGTGGTTATTATATCCATTAATCAATAACCTATCACTCAAAAAGGAAGCGTTCACTTGACTCCAGGAAAGGGAATGAAGTTATTTATGAGGGATCACTTGAATGTATTAAATGTGGTGTGCATGGTCATTACATAAATAGATAATCTATAAAGATGGTTTAGGAATGAGATTAGTAGGACCATACCAATATATGTTTAACAATTCCAAACGCCCTTCCAATTGTGGATGAGGAAACTATAAATGACCTATGAAATGTATTGATTATTTCATAGTTGGTGTTTGGAAATTATTGAATCATATGATATGATTCATGATTTGGTTTGTATGAAATAATTATTATGGAATAATTTGGAGAAAATGGATAAATGATCATGAATATTATTGGATTATTAATATTTCTACAGATTATAAATTCAATAGTTTGGTTAGATATCTCGGTGGTGAGATGTTTAAAAGTATTAATGCCTTTTCATAAAGGGATTACTATGTAAGCATTTTTCAAATATGTTGGACCCTATTGTTTAAAATGTAAAAATTTTATTTATGGAAGAATTAACTTTTCTTATGTGTACATAATGGATAACCATAGGGGTTCATATGATATTTTTATGATGTGATTAATTGTTTTATATTTCGGGAAGAAAATTGATTTTTATTTTATAACCATTGAGGATAAATAAGGTTATGGTAATTTTTGAAGAAATTTCCTTATTTTTTAGGATTTTATTAGAATGATATGGTTTTAGAAAATAGATATCCAATAGTATGGGTAAAAACGGTCACCTCCGACAAGGCCACAAGAATCGAACCCAAAATTGATGGGAAATAAGGGAACATTGCCTAACACTAACCTAAATAATGTCAATGAATAGTATTAATTAAATTTTGTAGTTAAATGGTTTTATAGATCGAGGATAATTGCATTTTAGAACTAATATTCTATCATATGGATATCCTTGTTGTAGGAAAATGACATGGTGATTATGTGATAATGGATATTTTGGAAAACGTTTTCTCTTTTGGGAACACTATATGCCTATGGTAAATAGAATACATTGGGATTTAATTTGAGGACTAATGGTTGAATTTTATTTTGTAATAATATATGTTTTCATTGGTGATATATGGATATTTGGGTTATTTATGGAAATTATTAACCTATCGTGGATAATATGTGATTATGTAAATTACATTTAAATATGATACAATAAAAGTAGTCATTGTTTTCAAAGATAAATGATAAGATTTATCATATAATACATGGTGATAGAATCCTTCTGAATGATTGGGTTTCTAAATTATTTTGAATTACTTTGATGAATTTTATGGACACTTGTTTTTTGAATGGTCTTTGTTGAATTTTTGGTATTGTTTGTTGAATTATGAAGATTAAAGGAATATTTGTGTCTGTGTGTGTGTGTGTGGGGGGGGTTATCTGATATTGTACTAACCATTTTTGTTTTGGATAATGTCTAAAGATAAGGGAAATAAATTATTTGTCTTTTGTGGATTATGTGATCCTTTTAATGTTTAATCTAGATCTTCAGGTGTGAACAAGTCATCTTGAGTAGTCATTTTTTGGAGAAAAGTTTAGTTTCCTGTTGAAATTTATTAATGGAAGAAAATATACATGATATGTAAGTATATTTCATTATGATATTAGTTAATATCATAACTAAATTACTAAACATTATGATACGTAAAATAAAACAAAAACATTTAACGTTAACTTTGCATACTAGGGATTCAAAGACCATTTAATCCATCACAATTATGTGGTTTTCTTATTGGTAACTTTTCCAACATTAGGTTTTGTATAACTCTATATTAGAGGTTTATGGTTAGTATTTTCTTCTATATCAATGTTTTTTTACACGGAACCTTAGTTTTTGTTATCTCGGGATATAATTGTTCTTCACATTGTTTCATTAAAAATGATAGTTTTATTTATTCTTTATTCGATGTGAGATTTTCAATGATGTTTCACTCACCAATTTTAAAATTCTGAGGATAAAATTTTCATAAGGGGGGAATGTTGTGATGACCAAAGTATTAATAGAATAAATATTTTTAATTTCTATTAGTATTTATGAACAAGATATTAATTTTATGTTAAATTGGATGCATTTTCATATAGGTCACCAATAAAACAACAATGAGTTTCTATGAAATATTATATTGCAAACAAATTTGATTTATACTGAAAAAATAATATAATATTATTATTATTTTAAACGATAGTTAACGCATTGTCATTGTATTAGTAGGAATGAACCAAATTAACTATAATGATACATTAAATATTTATTAATTGTTTTACATTTATCCAATTAATATTTTAGGATTCAAATAACAATGAATCCTATTTTAAGCATGCAATACTCTATTATTTTTAAAAGGTTGTTTTTTCACCTCTTGATGGAAAACCCTTTTTAAGTATAGTTATTGTAATTTTAAAAGTTTTTTAGACAAAAAAATCTTATGCAGAAGAGGGACATCAAAATTTACATTGGATAAATTTTTGGTAATTTTCTGAAAATGATCATTTTTTAACGAATAGTGAAAATTACTGGATTTTAATTCAATACTGACTTTTCATATAATTTATTTATATAGTTAGATTGTAATTTTAATTGGTTTTAAATTTTAATTATATTAAATTTTAATAATTTAATCCAATTATTGTCATTGTATGTAATTTCACATTTAAATTGGATATAAACACATGTCGAAATTATGTTAGTTTTTTTACTTCATATAATCAGGATGTTTGTTTTGACAATGGTAATTAATACTAAATTAATTTCTTAACACTTTTGTGATTTTAATTTGTAAAAATGGTTTCCATATTTGTAATTTGGTGGTCCAAATTTTTTAAATATGTACATTTTATTTTTAGATATTATTAATTGTAACTTCAGTTATTATTTTATTTTCAATGGTTAAAGGGTAAATCTTGTAAATAAGTGTAAAAAAATAATTTTATAATAATATTAAACAACCCTAACGAAAGTCCTAATCACATTTGATGAGATATTTCTACCACGGGAATACATGGGTCTATTTTGGGACCCCATGTAGCATGTTGGATGTGAAAATGTCATTTTATAAGAATTAATTTAAAGTAAAGAAAAATTTAATATAAACATGTATCTTTTAGTACAACAATTTTCATATTGGGTATTATAAGAGATATATTTGAATATAAATAGTAATTATTAATCTAAAAATGTTTCCTGCATCATGTAATTTTTTTTATAATTTTTAGACATCAAATAAATAAATATATTTATGACAAAATGACGATGTAGTGATTACCTTATTAATGAACGATTTAAGTAAAAGACATTATTAATATTAAAATAAATTTATATTGAAACTTATTTTAAATTACAATAATTTTATGGATTATTATGACTTGTTATAATTTAATTAATGAATTTTTTTCAAATAAATAATTTTTGTTATGGATTTTTTAAAATTCATGATATAAATAGTATAAAAATTAACAAAAATAAGTTTTTAAAACAAATACTATTTTCTAAAATGATATAATAGTCCTAAAAATTGTTGATTATGCGAAATGAATTAGATACTGTTGAAAATTTCATCAACGAACCACTTGAAGTACTATTGTCATTTTATAGCATGTTTATTAACCATATAGCATGAATATAAAAAGCATGGTAATAGTCAAATTAGTTAATTAATGGATTAACGTCACGACACCCTCCCCACAAAGTGTACCCCTCCTGGGCCGACAATGTGAGAAGAGAGATAATGACCCCCGAGTCCCGCCTCCAGTAGGCCCTGGGTTGGCGACTAGCACTGAGGGTAGAGTAAACACACAAATGGATGGCATTGCCCTCTAAGATTACACTAGTGGAAGAGAGAGATAAGATAGACACCAACCAAATCCAATTCAGAACAGAAATATAAAAGAAACCCAAATTCACATATGTAATTCCATGAAAATGTAATACAACTGAATGGGGAGAAAAAAACTGCAAGTACCAAAAAGAAAGTAAAAACAATAGCGACCACAAGCCCAAACAGCTCTTACAACCACAAGCTATTAGTAACCAGCTGAATCTCCAACCTGCTCCAAGTGACCTGAAAAACAATTTATATATACGTAGCATGAGTATAACAGTATACTAAGAAGAATCCTCCCCGAAGCCACTCAGTCAAAAGTAAATAAAACACGCTGAAGCAAAGTGAACAACAAGTGAAACTAACTTGTCACCTAAACAGGTATACTACGTTCCCAACCTCACCATGGCTACTATCACCATGTAACGCGTACATGAATATATCATATAGTAATGAATATCAAGGGTACCCCACTACTACTTCCCCACTGGTTTTCTGCTTCTCCCCAACGACCTACATCATGTGCATCTCTATCCAAAGGCATTCCTGTATACACCTGGGCTAAGCTCCACAATCTGCACCATGTGCACCACAAAGGCTTGCCCGCAGACACCTAGGCTAAGAATCAGACCATCCTCACTACCAAAAGTAACCAGTTAGTTTCTGGAAGCCACCACAACTCACATAACATGTATCATACATCGGGTATTATAATTCAATCCATTACAAACCATACACAATGTAAAGATCCTCAAGCCATCACAACCTATACACATGGCACCTATAGTAGTCCATAGGATACTATATCTAGAATATATGTGTGTGAATAACCACAATCCATTACATCCCTCCACACACATATATGGGGAAAACTAACCACTGTTCCTAAAGGCACTGGTATCTACCATGAGAATAGATCTGGGTCAAGGGGGGTAGTCAGTCATTCACCCTCCCATCAGAATGATGGGGAAAACACCCCCAAGTCTTAGAATCCCCAGGGTTCCAGTTTCCCTTTCTGACAGGGTGGATTAGCGCATCGAAAAAGAAAAATTATAATATAACTCACAAGCACACTATGGGAATAACCTAGTCTTAGACACAACTGCAGCTAACGTCTCTCGGACTCCGGGCTGCCACTTCTAAGACATGGTTTCTTATAAGCACATAACCATTTAAAGTGAATTATTAGATTACAGCATTCCCTTTTTATCAATTCCATTGTACATTAATTAATTTTTTAAAAATTAATTAACCATGAACAATTCCACATTAAGTACCATTAACATCACATCCAAAATCCACTGTCCCTTCAAAATTTCTCAACCTCATAATTATGTATCAACAACTCCAACACCATGGGTTAACATCATTTAATCAAACATTCATTTCAAAATTTATTTCCCATATTCCCAGTGATTCTTAAAAAGCATCCTATGCTACTAAACACAAGGGGCTCAACATGGTGAGTAGATGTACAACATGTCGAGTCTTTGTCACCTATAGAAAGAGCATATACCCATTCTCCCTTGAGAGGATAAACACGGAAAGCTCATGGCATACCCCGCGTGTCTTCGCCTCCATCAGGAGAAGGGTAAGCAAGACCAGCTGCCTTGAGCAGTGGAGAAAAAGTAAAGCAGACAAACAACCAAACAAAGCATCAAGTATCCAACAATCACATCGATCTTATTACATCATCCTCGGTGTCCTCCCTGACATCCACATGCATAAACTGATGCATCTCACCACTCTAGGCGACATCCGCTGCCACAACCACAAGGCCTCCATGCCCCCACATCACAACATCCATCCAGGATTACAACACAACACAAGAAGCCGGAAAGTAAAAATCACATCAAATTGGTCTCTAGGCCCTTTAACAAGTCATCTAGCCTTTAAACAACAAGCTCCAACAAATTTTTGTTTCCCAACCAACTGAATTAATCACGTACATCGACATCAATTTGATTAACATAAATTTGGATCAACCATAACAACAACAACCAAATTTGATTACATGCCTCTTTATATTTATCCAATTAATTATCAATTAATTCTGGATTTACATTCTTTATCAGTTTTATCAATAACCCCATGCTAACAAGAAAGGCATAGATATCACACTATCATGAAAATCTAGAGGCAAACTATTATCACGGTATAAGGCAACAACATTTGATCAAACAAGTTCTTTTAATCCCGTTTGGGTATTTAATTAGGTAAATTCCATTGTGATACAAAGGGATAAATCATGCTAACTCTACGATTGCACATAAACTATTAGAGAATCCACGAATCCCCTACCTCAATGGTTTTCGAGGAAACCCACAACGGTCGAAGAACGCCAAAGGAACCTGATAGATTCTCCACAAATCATCCTTAGATCTCCTCTACTAACACAACCAAGACCAAAGCTCATCATATTCGACATCCACACACTTTTTTCTACCCATAACGGTCTTAGATCTATGAAAACGAGGGGAGATAAGGTGTAGATCCAAACATATCTAGGAAACCAAAAAAGAATGATCACATACCTCAACTGCCTTCGATTTGCCAAGAGAAGCCTCCAGATCACCTCCAAAATGCTTGGGAGAAGTTATTCTACCTCCAACAAAGAGTAATTTTGAGTTATGACCGCTTAGAGGCTTAAACAAACCATTTAGAGGAAAATGAGTTCAGATCCACAATTTTAGGATTTAACTTTAAGTGTCTACACAGTTAGTCCACATTGTTAATAAACAGTTCACTAACCATGTGTTAGCTTCTACCTCGACAAATACTCCTCGCACGGTTAGTCTGCATGGTTAGACAAACCGTATGTTAACCGTGCATTAGCCACTTCCTCCAACACCAACCTTGCATGGTTTGGCCGCACGGTTTAGGAAAACCGTGTGCCAACCGTGCGAAAGATAATACCCTTTAGCTTTCCTTAAAAGTCCACCTGAATGCACCCCTATGTCACCTTGACCTCCTAGAACACCTCCAGCACCACATTTTGACAAAGGAATGGACCGGAGAGGTCCGAGCCATTACATTAGATACCTCTAAAAACATTCTCGTCCTCGAGAATCCAAAACCCACTTAAAGAGAAAACGAAACATGGTCGGAACAACCACCAATAGAGATCCCTCTCAAAAGAGAGCAAGTCACCAAAGCTACATAGGGATCCATCTCATAAACATGAATGTTCCACAACCACATAATTTACAACGATACATGAAAAGAGTTAAACATCAAACAACTAAGGAAATTGAGCACATATCTAGGACTCACGTTCCCAAGTACTCTCCTCCAAGCCACTATGTCACCACAAGACACGAACTAAAGGAATAGAAAGCTCACGCAACGCCTTCTCCTTGCGGTCCTGGATCTCCATAGGTCACTCCTCAAAGGTTGCATCGTCATCGACATCGATCTCTCCCCAAACGATGATGTGAGAGTTATCATGAATATAACGACAGAGCTATGATACATGGAAAACATCAAGTATCTGACTTATCTGAGGGGGAGGTACTACTTGGTATGCCACAACTCCAACATGAGATAACACCTCGAAAGGCCAAACAAACCGGGGAGAAAGCACACTTCCACGACCAAACATTCACTGCCCATGACGAGGAGTTACATTCATAAACACATGATCCCCAACATTAAAATCTAAGGGTCTCCTTCTTTGATCGACATATGATTTCTGATGATCTTGTGGGGTCTTCATGCTCTCACGAATCACTTGAACCATTTCTATTGTATTCTTCACTAGTTCTGGTTTGAGAATTGCTAACTCTCCAACCCTAATCCAGCACAATTGATAACGGCATGGCCGTCCATACAAGGCTTCAAATGGTGCCATACAGATGGGGGAGTGAAATCTATTTTTATAAGAAAACTCCACCAAGGGTAAGTTCCTCATCCATGATCCTCCAAAATTGAGAACACAAGATCGTAAAATGTCTTCAAGAGTCTCGATAGTTCACTCTGTCTGACAATTTTTCTGAGGATGAAAAGTAGATCTAAGGCATAGTTGAGAACCAAAATCATGGTGGAGACCTCTCCACACCCTGGATGTAAAACGAGGATCTCGATCAGAAATGATCATCCCTGGGACTCCGTGAAGTCTCACCACCTAGTCTATATGCTACCTTGACAAAACCTTCATTGAGCTTTACTCCTTGATCGCTATGAAGTGGGAAATTTTTTTTAAACAATCCACTACCACCCAAATAGTGTCATGTCCCCCGGAGCTCGAGGTAAACCTGTAACACTATCCATTGAGATATCCTCCCACATCAACTAAGGAATCTCTAATGGCTAGAGAAGACCACCAGGAACATGGTTTTCAGCCTTCACCTATTGGCAGACTAAACATCGAGACACAAACTCTGCAACCGCATGCTTCAGCCCAGGCCTCCAAAAATGACTCCCCAAGGATGGGTACATCATTGTCACTCCAGGATGTACCGCTAAGGGAGATCTATGGAACTCTCTGAGAACCATCTTGTGCATCGCCAAGGGAACAAAAATCCTTCCATGATACAACACTCGATGTTGTTCATCCTCCGACCTACCATCATGGGCCTCACCACAACCAAATTGGTCTCTCCAGACCTCCACCTCAAGATCCCCCAACTAGGACTCTTCCAACTTATGCATCAGAGATTATTGTATCGTCATATGAAAAAGAAAACCTCTACCTCCGACTTCTCCCATATCAAGATGTAATGCTTACAGTTCTTCCATTACTCTCCAGGAGTCACTGGATTCTCACAAGAAATCACTATGTGACTTTCGGCTGAGTGCATCAACTACAACATTCCCTTTTCCAGGTGTATACGATATTTCAAAGTTGTATTCCCATAAGAACTCCATCCACCGATACTTTTGTAAGTTCATGTCACGATCGGAGAAAACATACCTCAACCTCTTATGATTAGTGAAAACCACAAAGCGTTCACCAATGAGGTAATGTCTCCACAACATCATAGCAAACACCACGACTGCCAAATCAAGGTCATGGGTGGAATAGTTTCTTTCATGGGGACGCAACTGCCGATAACCATAAGAAACAACTAACCTCTACTGCATGATGACACAGCCTAACCCCAGATGTGAAGCATCGCAGAAAACATCAAACTGAACTCCCTCAGCTTGAAGACAAAGGACTGGAGCACTTACTAACTTCTCTTTTAGAAACTCAAAATTTTCCAGACACTGATCAGTCCATATGAAAGCCGGATCTTTCCTGGTCGAAGTGGTCAGAGGAGTTGCCACTCGGGAGATATTGGCTATGAACCTCCTGTAGTAGCCTACAAGACCATGGAAACTTTGAACCTCGGAAACTGTCTTGGTGGTTTCCCAAGACACAACTGCATCAATATTCAATTAATCCTCAGCTACTCCCTGTTGGGACACAACATGCCCCATGAAACAGACTTCTCAAGCCCAAAACTCACACTTCGACAACTTCTCGAATAGATGATGTCGATGAAGAACTCCCAAAACAGCTCGTAGATGCTCTGCATGCTCCTCTTCAAATGTGGAGTACATAAGGATGTCGTCGATGAAAACTACCACAAGCTTTTCTAGGAACTCACGAAACACAACATTCATCAATCCCATGAATACAGCTGGAAAATTCTTAATTCCAAATGCCATTACAACGAACTCATAATGCCCATGACGACAACGTAAAGCAGTCTTCGGGATATCCTCATTCGTCACACACATCTGATGATATACTGACCGCAATTCGATCTTCGAGAACCAACTTTCACCCTTCAGTTGATCGAATAGGTCATTGATCAATGAAAGAGGATAGCGATTCTTTATTATCACTTTGTTTAAGCGACGATAATTGACACACAACCGAAAAATGTCATCGGCCTTCTTTACAAACAAAACTGGTGCACCCCATGGGGACACACTTGGTCAAACAAAGATGCACTACAATAGACCATCATGCTGTATACGCAGCTTTCATAACTCAAAAGGGGCTATCCTATATGGATACATAGAGATAAGAGACGCTCCTGGCTATTGCTCGATCCCAATCTCGATCTCTCATCGAGGGGGTAATGCTACAACCACCTCTAGAAAGACATCAGGGTACTCCTCTACGACCCTAGGAAAGTCCAACTGCCAAACCTCTGAAGAACTAAACATCATCTAACCCTCCATGGACGATAAGAATGGGACACACATATGACCCATCCGAGGATCTCACTCACCAACAAACACCACTTGTTCTCCATCCACACCAAGGAAAACAACCTTCTTCCTGAAGAAATCCACGATATCCTTCACCGAATACAACCAATCCATGCCGAGGATGACATCATATGGTTGTATTCGTAAACATTGGAAATCTCCCCAAGAGCGGTGTTGCCCCAACACTAGCTCACAATCTCTACATACTTCAAACAAGTCAGCTCGACCTCCAGCAGGGGTAGTCAACTCCAAGGGCACTGGAATACTCTCTACCTCAAGTCCCAAAGCATGGAAAAGGGTATGTGATAGGAAGGAGTTTGTCACTCTTGAATCAAACAAGGAATAAACCAAGGTAGAAAACAAGAAAAGGGTACCTCGAACGATGTCTGGCTCGCCTAGAGGTGGAAACGCTAGAGCATGAAGATGACCATGTCCTCCTCCATGGCCTCTCTTACACTGATGACAACCAACACCATGGCCACACTCTTCTCTCTAAGGACGTTGAGAATCATAGAGTTGTCCACTACCTGCCCCATCTACCCTCTGGTGATCTATAGTCAGTGCAATTGGATGCTGCTGCCTCGGCTGGAACTACCTCAAAGGAGGATCCTGGAGCATAGCGCCCGGTGCACTATGACTACTCTGAAAGGTCGAGCAATCCCTCTGCTGATGACCATGACCACCATAAGAAAAACAAGAACATGATCCCATGGTATAGTCCTGAGAGTTTCTGTCTTCGGAGAAATGATATGAAAAGGGCTGGGACCTACACCTGGCTAAATGGAAACTCATCTACCATGAAAACCGGGAACCCCGGACCACAGCCTTGCTTTATGAGGAATCATGCCGATATCCCTCTCGTGATGATCTAGTCCTGGGAAAAGTCCTCTCAACAACCTCTTCCCTCACCAGCACCTCAAGATATGTGTTTAACATAAATGGGGTGACCTGAAGCTGGATATCTGAACGCAAAGACACCTCGAAATGCCTCGCCCTAGCCTCCTCATCTGGTAACAGGACCGAAGTATATTGAAAAAGGGTCTTGAAATAGATCCCAAATGCACTAACACTGGAGTTCCCCTGTCGAAGGGTAATAATCTCATGGAGACTGGATGCCTTTGTAGTCGAGGAATTGAACTCAACTCTGAGATTTTCTCATAACTCCTCCCATGAGATTTCAGACTCCTCACAGTCCCCGAGGAACAACAACCACCACTGCCTTGCTTCTCCATACAGTATCTTCACAATCAAGGACACCCTGTGCTTTTTCCGAGCATGGATCGAACTGAATCCTATCTCAACCTCCTCCAACCAGTCTTCTATGACTGCATCTGAAACGGGTCCCTCATACTTCTACAGACTCTAGCGTTGAAACTCTTGGATTGTCTTCCTCAATGTGTCATCATCGTCAACCTCTACCCTGTGACGATCTTCTGGAACAGCCTACTGACCATTTTCTGCACAAACCTGACGAGGACGTCGACCTAGAGTCATACATATAAAAAAAAACATTGAGCTCCTAAGAATAAAATATGGAAGTCTCAACATTAATTAATTAATTGTTTTCTTTTATTTGTTTTAGGTTAACCTATCTTATGGTTTAACCATTCAAACAAAGGAAAAAAAGAAGAATGATGCATGAGCCTTTCCTAGGTATCTACCCTGCAACCAGTATCACCCTGTTTAGTATCCATTGTGAACTTAAAGGTATGTACATCATATCATAGGGGTCCCTAAATGCCTATGTCTCAGCCAGTCTCCAGTGTCTACCTCACTTTCTAAACATGAATGACATTGTTTCCCTACCAACCCATGCAACATCACCTGTGCCTAACTCCAATCTCCATCCTATCTCTCAACCAGACCTCTGATACCACTATCTCATGACCCCATCCCCGCAAAGTGTACCCCTCCTGGGCTAGAAATGTGAGAAGGGAGATAAGGACCCCCAAGTACTGCCTCCAGTAGGCCCCGGGATGGAGACTAGCACTGAGGGTATAGAAAACAAACAAATGGGAGGCATTACCCTCTAAGAGAACACATGAAGAAGAGAGAGATAAGATAGAAACCAACCAACTCCAAATCAGAACTAAAATATAAAATAAACCCAAATCGACATATTTAATTCTATGAAAAAGTACTATAACTGAAAGGGGAGAAAAAAACTGCAAGTACCCAAAAGAAAGTAAACACCGCATCGACCACAAGCCCGAACAGCTCCTACAACCACAAGATAGAAGTAACCAGATGGATCTCCAACCTGCTCCAAGTTACCTAAAAAACAGTTTATATATATGTAGGGTGAGTATAACAGTAAAATCAGTAGGATCCTCCCCAAAGCCTAAAGTAAAGAAAGCATACTAAAGCACAGTGAACAACAAGTGAAACTAACTCGTCACCTAAACAGGTATACTATGTTCCCAACCTCACCATGGCTACTCTCACCAAGTAATGCTTACAAGAATATATCATATATTAAAGAATATTAAGGGTACCCCGCTACTACATCCCCACTGTTTTGCCTCTATTCCCCAATGACCTACGTCAAGTGCATCTCTTTCTAAAAGCCTGCCCGTATACACTTGGGCTAAGCTCCACAATCTGCACAACGTGCACCACAAAGGCTTTCCCGTAGACACCTGGACTAAGCACCACACCATCCTCACAACCAAAATATACCATGTAGTTCATGGGAGCCACCACAACTCGCATAACGTGTATCATACGTCCGTTATTATACCTCAATCCATTACATCCCATACACTGAGTAAGGATCCTCAAACCATCACAACCTATACACGTTACACCTATAGTAGTCCATAGGATACTATATCGAGAATATATGTGTGTGAATAACCACAACCCATTAATCCCTCTACACATATATATGGGGAAAACTAAACATTATGCTTAAAGTTACTAGTATCTACCAAGAAAAGATAGCGGGGTCAAAGGGCGTAGTCATCCATTCACCCTCCCATCGGAATGTTGGGGAAAACACCACCCAAGGATCAGAATCCCTGGGGTTCCAGTTTCCCTTACTGACATGGTACAGTAGAATATAAAAACAAAAAAAGTATATTATAATTCACAACCACACTATGGGCATAACCTAGTCTTAGAAACAACTGCAGCTAACGTCTCTCAGACTCTGGGCTGCCACTTCTCAGACTTGGTTTCTTATAAGCACACAACCATTTAAAGGGATTTATTAGATTACTTCATTACCTTTTTTTGAATTCCATTGTACGTTAATTAATTTTTTAAACATTAATTAACCATGAAAAATTCCATATTAAGTTTCATTAACATCACATCCAAAATCCATTGTCTCTTCAAAAGTTCTCAACCTCATCATTAAGTTTCAAAAAACTCCAACCCCATGGGTTAAGATTATTTAATCAAACATTCATTTCAGAATTTCTTTCCCATATTCACAGGCATTCTTGAAAAGAATCCTATGCTACTAAAAATAATGGGATCAACAAGCTGAGTTGATGTACTACCCATCGTGTCTTTGCTGCCTATAGCAAGAGCATACACCCATTCTCCCTTGAGAGGCGAAACACAGAAAGCACGTTTCATACCACGCGTGTCTTCACCTCCCTCGGAAGAAGGGTAAGAAAGACCAACTTCCATGAGAAGTGGGGGAAAAAGTAAAGTAGACAAACAACCAAACAAAGCATCAAGTATCCAACAATCACATACATCCCATTCCATCATACTCGGTGTCCTCCCTGACACCCACATGCATAATCCGATGCATCTTGCCACTCTAGGCGTCATCCGTTGCCACAACCATAAGGACACCATGCCCCCACATCACAACATCCATCCAGGATCACATCATAGCACAAGCAGTAGGAGAGTAAACATCACAACAAATTGGTCTCTTGGCCTTTTAACAAGGCATCTAGCCTTCAAACAAGAACCAACTATAGATTTCGATTTCCCAACGAACTGAATTAGTCACGTATAGCGGCATCAATATGATTAACATCAATTTGGATCAACAACCACAACAACAACAACAACAAAATTTGTTTACATGCCTAATTATCATTATCCAATTATTTATCAATTATTTCCGGCTTTACGTTCTTTATCAATTTCATCAAGAACCCCATGCTAACAAGCAAGGCATAGATATCACACTATCTAGAAAATAAAGAGGCAAACCGTTATCATGGTACAAAGAAACAACATGCGATCAAACCAATTCTTTTAATCTGGTTCAGGTATTTAATTACTTCAATTCCATTGTGATCCAAAGGTAAAAATCATGCTAACTCTATGATTTCACAAAAATAATTATAGAATCCATGAATCCCCTGCCTCAATGGTTTTCAAGGAAAACAACAACTGTCGATGAATGCCCAAGGAACCGGGTCGATTCTCCATGAATCCTCCTTAGATCTCCTCTCCTGACACTACCAAGACCAAAGCTCATCATATTCGACATCCACACACCTAGATCTACCCATAACAGGCATAGATCTAAGAAACCAATGGGATATAAAGAGTATATCTAAGAATATCTAAGAAACCAAACAAGAACGATCACATACCTCAAGAAACCGGCTTCAAATCTCCAAGAGGAGCCTCCGGATCGCCTCCAAAATTCTTGGCAGAGGTTCTTCTACCTCCAAGGAAGGGTAATCCTGAGTTATGTCCACTTAGAGGAGTAAACAAACCATTTATAGGCAAAAGTGTTCAGATCCACAATTTTAGGATCTAACTTTAAGTGCCCGAATAGTTAGTCCGTACGGTTTAATAAACTATACGCTAACCTTGCGTTAGCTTCTGCCTCGCCAAACACTCCTCACACGGTTTGTCCACATGGTTATACAAACCATGCACTAACCATACGTTCGCCACTGCCTCCAACACCAACCTTGCACGGTTTGGCTGCATGGTTTAGGCAAACTGTGTGCCAACCGTGCGAAATAGATTACCCATTAGCTTTCCTTAAAAGTCCACCCAAACGCACCCCCAAGTCCCATTGACCTCCCAGAACACCTCCAGCATAACATTTTCACAATGGAATGGACCATAGAGGCCCGGGCCATTACAATAAAGTTAAAATATTTGGTTGTATTTTTTTCCATCACTTGTCTAAAACCTATTTTTTAGCATATTTTGACCCGAGAATATATTATATTTGAAATAAATTACATTGGTTCCATTTGAAACTAAAAATAAATTTAAAATAGAATAATATTTCAATACCTTCCTAAAGTGACCCACCACCCTCTTATAAATGGGCATCACCTATACGAATTTAATCAAACATCTAAAGACCCATTGATCGTCCATACTCCTTCCAAATAAGAACCTAATATCACTCCCTTATTCCAAGAAGCCTTACCTTTTTCAGAAGGTTATTCAAGAAAGTCATTAGGGTCAAATAAAAGGGAGTTTCCCGATTTAGATGTGACATCTTCTTTCATGTTATTTTCATTTATTTTCCTTCTTAGTCCCCAATTATATTCTTATTATTTTATTATATAACAACACAATTATCATGAATATACATAGATGTTTTTATGTGATGTGTTAGAACTACCCTTACACACACCACAATCTAATTGATACGAACCTACTGTTTCTATGTACGATGAGCTCCTGCCTCACAAAAAATGATGGTTCGGTTTTCCCATACCACATCTGATGGTGGCCATTATGATGACACTTTTTTATATATAATAAATATTATATTTATTTTTTCTCTATGATACATTAATTTTTATTTAAAAACATACCTTTATTATTTTCGAGATATTTAAATACAATAATTTTGTTTGAGGAAGTGTAGACAACGACCCCCTCTAAGTGATATGACACCTTCACGCCATACATGAAACGTATAATGGATGAATTAATGAAATTATGCAATATATATCATATGATATTTTTCTGAAATTACAATATACTTATGTATCATTAATTTTTCTTTTCATTAATATGAAAATTAAATAAAAGTAGCCTTCATTCGTACTTACGACTTACCGTCTCCATGAATGGTTCATTTAATTTATTATATCCAATTGTTATGGAAAATTGTAATACATATTTACTAGATACATGTGATATTTAAATCATAAATTATATTATGGAGATATTATACTTTTTACCACATGGAATATTTGTAATTATAACATAATCATTATTGACTTAAGTACCAAATATCAAAAATCTGTCTGATATTAACATAAATAATTATTGAATTTATATAATGTGTAAATAAGGTATATAAAATTAATTATAAACATTAAAATGGTTATTATGAAAGTATAAATTCAAATAATTTTATTATTCAGGATGAACAAGAATCAAATGTGCTGAGTCGGACTCAAGGTAAAGGAACCTTTCACTTTCACTATTAATCAAAAACATATTTTTTGTTATTCATTTTAAATTAAATTTTATTATATTAGAATATGTTATTATATATAATTATTTCTATAAATTTTATTTCAAAATTATATGAGAACCTTTTCTCTCATATCAACTCATTTATGTACTTCAATGCGATATTATTATCCTGCCGAATTTTCATAAGGGAACTTCTTAACCCAATTTCCATTATTAGGTTAATCGTATACTTATTGATTATGTCATTCTATGATAATGTTAGAAATTGTTTCTGATATCTAATATTGTATTTATACATTATCTATGTGTACTTATACTAAATACACATAATTGATCTATTTTATTTTCAAAATATTCTTTGTAAGGAACTTCATCTCAATCCCCTTTCATTGAGGAATATATTGATGCTATGTACCTTTATTATCATATATGGTGTATATAAAACAATTTATACTTGTTATATAATTAATAAAAATATTCTATTTATATTTAATGTTTTTTTAATGTTATTCCTTAATGAATTTTATTCAATTGTTTGTCAAGTGGAAAGTGGATATTTAACTAAAGTGTTGTTTTAAATGTATTATATATTTATTAATCTATGTCATTATCATTAATGAACATGTTTTCCAAATGGGTTTAACAATTTATTTTTATGTACATTAATGTTTTATAATTCTAATTTATTTTAAATTATTCAATGTGGTATGGGACACTTTTATTCAATGTCACTTTATTAAATATTTTAAATTGTTTTAGAACTTGTTTGAATAGTTCAATATCATGAAATGATCTCTTGTTGTTAAAATGTGGAAATGTAATTGTTCATTTATGATTGATTTATATGTTATGATTATACAATGGTACATGGACATTTGATGGGAGGTTACATGATAATCCAATGACGGGTGGTTTCGTTAATAACCAAATAACAGGTGGTTATGTGATAAACCATGGAAATGTGGTTACGTTATATCCACCAATGAAATGGGTATGTATGTAGTTTGTATGTCTATTCTATTTATTGATAAGTGTGGAAGTCGTCCATATAGATATTCAATTTTGTGATATTTTGGGAATTTGATCGTATGGTTATTCCATTTATGTATTTTTATGTTCTATGTTATATTTATAAGCTGTATGTTGAAATATATGAGATTTAGGGTAAACTATTGGTTACAAAAAGGGTATGCAATGTGCTTATATTCATTGATGTGTTTTGTATACTTATTTAAGGTGAAAAATAATACTTTATGATAATTTATTCATTCATTAATGGTTGTTTTGATAACTAATAGTTTTCTTTATTTATGAATCCCTCACTGAGCTTTTTTTTCTCATCAATTGTCTTAAGATCTTTTTCATAGGACATAATGAAGTGTAGAGCCATGGATGGGATCAAAGAAATTTTATTCTGTTGAATCATGAAACTATGGCATATTTCATCTTGAATAGTATTTGTTTTATGGAAAATAGGATACTGGGTATAAGTGAATACTTGAAATATTCATGTTATTATATATAAGTTATGACCTAATTTTCTAAATCTCTAATCCTGAAAAGATCACCACTCTGATTTATTAACATAATTCAAGATTATGTAATGTAAATGGTTGTGTCCTTACATTATCTACCCTAACATGAGGTAATAGTATCCCCACAGACACACCCTAGGACATCACTTCTATTAAACAAACTCAGATATATAGGGAGTCATGATTGAGGCCATGTTGAACACAAACATGGAGAACTTCTGAATTGTACGCACATCGAGATTTCATAATAATTTATTCTTGAAGAAATACCAAATACATCCATATAGATATGCTAAAAAGATTTATATATGTTCAATCACTATTAGTAAACACATATCCTTCATTTTTATTGATAATTTCGTCGAAAATTCACATATCTAACTCAATTATTATAAGCTGTATAGAATTTATTATTAATTATCTCTATAAAAAATTATTATATAAATACTATGTACATATATTAATATAAAATATATTTTTAATGTTACTATATTATTGATTTTATCATTTTATATTCATCTATCTCATCCATTAATAAATCCGAAATTATCATTCATGTATAATTGCAGACTATTGCTACCATGAGTAATGAAATTAATTTTTTTATCACCACCTCTATTTTATGGTTTTCATAATTTATTACAAAGGATATATTTTTTTATAACATAATACGATTTTTTATGGAATTTTGGTGTACCATTAATGATACAGTAAATAAATGATCATAATTGTTTCCATCATTTATGAAAAGTTTTCTAAGGGCTAAAAAAATTATTCAAATATTTTAAAATTGCCATATTAATTATATATTCTCATAATTACATAAAAAATGATATATAAAATTTTTTAACACTAAATAATAATTTTATACATCCACTATATTCACATTACAACATATCAAACTAAAATTCATTCATGAAATCAAGGTATATTGATTTTTTGGTCAGTTTAACAACCTACATTAAAAATATTATGAATTTATATCTTGAATGAATATGGGAACATAATTAATTGTATAATTTAATTTAAATATCCATCTAATTTTTTTAAATTTTTTTCCTTTTATTTTTTGTCAATGAATATTTTGTTAATTAAGATAACACCCTTCAACCATTCAGAACCACTAAAACATCATTCTTATTGATAAAATATCAGGAATTAATTATATTACTCTCATTAAAGTAATTTGGAACATATAGATTACATAAAAAAAATACATAAAATTAAACTTAAATAACTATTAATGATATTATTTTTGAGATGAATTAATCCATATATCGCTATTATGTAACCATTATGACCAATTAAATAAGTAAATGACATCTTTGAAGATGTGTAGAATTCATACTAGAAATATATATTTCTAAATATTTTAAATGAAAACTGATATGAGAAGGATTATGAATTATATAACTAATATATATGTGATTTTGATACATGTGGTTAATACTTATTCATCAATTTCAGGATAAGATGTAAGTTCATTCCTTATCAAATTACATTCTTAATAAAATGTTTGATATTATGAACATGATTATTATTATGTGTCATATAAATATCAAATTTGAGATGATATATTATGAAATGTATTTATTAATTATATTTAATTATTATATATATAAAATATATTTCATGAGTTTTTTTAATTTCTACCCAATCCATAATTGGGGTTTTCAATCAAAATGTTCATTCTTTAAGACTCATGTTATTTTCATCCAATAATTAGTTTTTTTAGTGCATGTACTTAAATGTAACAATTTTATTAATATTAGTCATGTATTTGTAAATTTTTTGGTTTTATATTGTAGTTTCACCGTCTTGTTATATTAATTAACAATTTACCAAAAAATGTACAACTCAATATTTTCCATAGTTAAATAATATCTTATTCTTTGTAACGTAAATGTCTATGTAGTGAGAAAAAATATTGTATCCATTTATGGACACTAGAAATTGTAAGAGGTTGTGGGGTTTATTTAACTAGTGTTAATCACCTATAAATGTTTTGTAGTAAAATTAACCTAATTTACACCAATATTAATCGAGAGTACCCTAATACTACACATATTACAGGAGACTCAGTGGGTATATGTATTTGAATATTCCAACCCTATTAATGAATAATGATATAGAATTTTATTATCACTGACTTTAAATACTTCCAATTAAGACAATTTAACCCAATTATTATCATCCATGGATAAACATGAACATTTAACGATCTATTTCCACTATATTTCATTTGATATGGGTAATTCATGTTACTTAGAACAATACAACAATTAAAATTATGTTGGTTATGGTATGATGTCCTAAGAATTGAAATATTATTATTTTATTGGGAATAATTTTTTAATACTTCTCATGATACAGATATCCAAGTTATTAGTGACATAAACGATCCATCTGTGGTTGTATAAAATTTCATGATTCCACTTATGAAGAATTAATTGGGCTCCATAAACTGATTGGTGGGGCTCAAAATTATATATACCCATGACAAATCAAATGGTCCCTTGAGACAAAATAACATCGGTTTTCATGTATAACTCATCCCATATTATTATATTGTCCTAAAAAATTTCCATTACTAGGGTTTTTTTACTAAGAATATACATTCCATTAAAATGAGATCCATGATTTTTGTTATACATATGTTAATTTATCATCATGGATGTAACATGCCCACAATATTTTATTATTTTGTCCTCATTTATTTTAATTATTTCTTCCATAACACACATTCAATTTTTATGATATATTATGTTTTCTAATAATCCTAACTTAGAATATGTTATCATTCCTGTTTCTTTCATTCCTTGTGAATTTGAGAGGATTATTATGTGTTATTTTCAAGGATTTGATGGAGAGGATAATTAATTTCTTAAATTTGTTTGGTTTTTATATTATAATTTAATTGATATGATTGTATGCATATAGTATTAACATATACATACTAATTGGGAACCTATAAGAACATTTGTAATCTGTAGAAATAATGTAATACAACTATCAACTTTGGGGTTATGGTGTTCATGATTTTAAACAACTAATTTATTTTTTTGGAACCATCCCTAATATATTTCTCCACCAAAACATATCCCTAGACTCTCTTAAAAAACCATACAAATCATCATAATCCTTGTATTAGAAATAGTACAAAGATAATATCTAGAATGAATTACCCATGTGATATGTCTCATTGGTGATGTAATACTCTCAACCAATATTTTTTATACTCTATTAATTTTACACACCGCTAAAGTCTCCCAATACATAATTGTATGACAAAAACCTTAATATTCATTTTCTAATTTACTTTTCTTCTATGGTAATATCAATTTTATAAATTCTTCTAAATGTAATGATACAAATCAAAATGTGATCTTGATTACATTTGTTTTATCACACCTATAAATGAAATGTCTAATTTATCATCACATTCAATAATGGTAGGACTAAATGGTTCATTTATTAACTAATAAAATAATCATAAAATTATTATAAATATTTTATGATTATTATTTTATTTCATTCCCCTCAAATTCCTTTTATAATTGTGTATCTTATGTGCCTACCTGTAGAATACCGCATTCAAAATGTTACATGTATTATTATCGATGACCACCTGACATTGAAAATTTATAAATTTATTGAGTATATAACAAATTATATTTGTAACTCATTTAAATTTTTATAATTTTAGTATTGTTCATTAAATATGTGCAATTGATAATAAATAGTTAAAGTAACATCAACCTCCCTAAATGGGAATATCAATGAGCATTTCCTAAATTCGGTCTCTCAGGGGTAAACCATTGAAATAGTACAAGTGTTGTTATAATTTAATAAATACTGATGTAAAATTATCAACATTTAGAGATAAAAACAATTTTATAAAAAAAAATTTCTTCCACAAATAGAATGTAGTTTGGGGAGATTTTGAGAATAACCCAGAGAAAACAATGAAAATAGAAACTGTATAAAAAATAATAGAAATACAATATTAAAGTTATAAATTAAAATATAGTTAAAAAATGTTCATGGTATTTATTTAATCATATAAATTTAATTATTTAAGATGTTAGGCATTAATTTAGAACAAATTTTGACATAATGTAATATCTTTTTATATTAATTTTAAATCCCTTGAGAAATACATCTTATTATACCCCATGTTTTATTCAAAATGGTTTCTCTATTTTTCCATTAATATTATATATCATGATTTTATTATTTATATTTATTTAATATATAAATTATAAAAACTCCCCATCAATGGTTTTTTATTAAAAAATTATAATGTCGCAATGGATTATTTGTACTCCCTTCATTACATTTCAGTTATATTTTCTCTCAAATTTTCACTCTATCAATATTATTTATCTCATGAAAATAATGATTTTTTATATATTCCCATTAAAACATTATCTATTTAAAAATAAATTTCATTGAATGGGGTATACAATTTACTTAATTCTCTTCAAAATTACCACATTAATTTAAAACAGATTTAGTGAAGCATTCATTTTTTTGTCTCATGTCAATCATCACCCAAATCTGTATTTTGAATAAATTAATATATTCATAAAAAATAATTATTGTATTAGAAACCCTCTTGGTAAACTCTAATTTTCATCTAAAATAATATGATCATTCCTTACGTAAAATTACGATTTATATATTTAATAAAGCATCACACATGTATTTCATTATTATTCATTATTCTCTATATAATAAACATGAATTTTCATCATTGCAATTACATTTTCAAAAAACTATGTCCTTTTTCAATTGATATATTCCAAAAAATTTAATACCTTTTAGATTTTAATATCCTTTGAATCAATCATTTAGATTTTACATTATTTATAATTAAAGAAACCTACATCCTTCTCATTGGGTTGATCATGCTTACGATTAATATATGGTTTTTCATCCACATGTGTCATGAATATGTATTTATGTCATTATATTATAGTTGGTAATGGAATTATATATCCATCTAAATAATTATGAAAATATTTATATATTATCATATTATATGTAAGGTATTTTTTGGTAAACCTATCCTACTATGGGACATCATCCAATTTAGGATGATGGTATTGGGAGTGACCCATGACTTATATTTATGATATATTGAATTATATTCCATAAAATTATTTTATAACACCGTGATCTAATTAATTACTTTCTTTATTCTATGTTTTCATTCAGATGATCATTATCTTTATGATATCATGTTATGAGTCTTGAAACTCATTTTAATATTTATTTTCCTATTTCTTCCCATACTAGAATTTATATCTCACCATATTCCTAATGTATTTTCCCCAGGGAATCCAATTTAATAAAATATATATAGTAGTTATGATCCAAATAAATGTATTTTTACATAATTTTTATTTTTTAACATTTGAGATAATTTATTTATGTGTTTAATATTACAATGATAATAAATTATTTTATGAAAACATATATATTGAATGTAAAATTAAACTATCAAATAGAATTATTATTCTACATTCTAGGATAGTAAAAATCACTAAAACCATCCTCTATACCATAATAATACAAAAACATTTTCTACTAAAATGATGTTTAACGTTTTTGGTTCACATACATAACCCTATCATATCTTTTATCAGTGAGACTCACTATTAATGAAACCAATAAAACTATCCTAATTACCCATAAACCACATGTGAAAACTAATAAGGGGAAGATAGTGGAATGGAGGTATACAAAAAATAAGTTCCTCACTACTAATAACCATTCAAATTTTATATGACATAATAAAGAGATTTATGCCTTCTAAGAAACTATAAATAGAAGGAATAACATTAATAAAATGTACCTAAATAGATTACACTATTTAGAATATATATTGAATACTTTTTTACATAAAATCACTTATTTCAAAAATGATAGACCATATTTTTTATCACTAATCATCCTATAGGTAGAAGAATGTATTTCAACTTTTATAAAGATATATTAAAAAAAAATTTAACATTGATATTTTCATATTCTAATGTGAACACATTATGTATTTTCTATCAAATATATCTAACCACTAGAGTTCCATTAATGCACCATGTTAACCAAATGATATGGGTTTTTTTAAACATTTCATTTATTTAAGTCGAATATTGAAGTAAAATATATTCAAATCTGTAATCATAAAAATAATTTAATAAAATCATGGTTAATAATGATTAACTTATCAATGGGAAAATTACTCATGAATAAATCACTAAAAAAAATTAATACCATATATGGTATGATATTAGGGGAGTTCAGTAATCAATGGCACATAAAATTAACTTAATTTAAACCAAGTGTTGTTAGACCAATATGTAAATTGGTATTAATGGTATAAATAATAATAATGTGGTATTTATTCCTAAATTTAATAATTCATAGAATAATCATAAGGGAATATAAAAAATAGATACTCTAATAGAAAAAAAAATTCTAATTAAATATTCATTAAATGAAAACTAAACAATTCCTAGAATTTCATTGTAAAATATTCCATTTTATATATCAATAATAATATATTAAATTTATTATGGTTATTAATATAATATTGTATCTGAATCACAGTTGATAAACATATGATACAAAGTGTATTTCAGACCACCTACCATAATATCCCTTTAGAAATCTTATCCAGAACTAGTAACCATTAATAAATATCTGATAATTCAAATAAATATTTTATGTTATCAAATAAACTTAATTAATTATACATTATATTTAGTAAGACATATAAATTGTGTAACCTAATTTTAATATTCCCATACACATTCTTTTGGGATATTTCAATTACATTATCCAATAGTATTCACTCTTATAATATGATTTTTTGTTTGTTTACTTAATTTTTTCCCATTTCAATGTATGATTTTCGTATATGTTTTTTATGTAATGGAAATTATATATATAATTATTTTAAATGTTGTTTAATCATCACTCATAGTAGAATTTTCAATGAGATACAATTTTTCCAGAATATTATATCTTGATATAAGAAGATAATACATGAAAGATGTTTATTTGATTATTTGATAATATTGAATGATATGACCTACTTGTGCCTATACATAAAATTATACTACCTAAAAAACAACTATCACATTGAAGAATTGATGATATTTGTACGGGAATATTGTAATGGTTATCTTCTTCATGTTGAAAAATGGATTAAAAACTCTCAATAATGACATTTAAATAATGATATCTGATTAAAAAATATTACAAAATAATCCACTTGTTCTTCCAATATTGAATTCATTTTGTAACATCAATCATATATTATTACTGCATCAATAAATATTTTTATAATTTAAATTACTTATATGAATTATAATTCCTAATAAAATAATTTTATTATATTCTAGATATAGATTAATAGATATATTCATGCACTATTTTCATTATTATTGAGTTAGTCTATTTCATTATAAATATTATTATCTTACTTGCTTCATTTTTTTTAAATTTTCCTATCTTTTAAAAAATTATATATTATTATTGATATAATACGGATCATAGAAGATGTTGATTTATATATTTTGATACAATAACTAGATAAATCATTGATAAATTTATTTAATGGAAAATAAAAATATTATAATGTCATAATTATGATATGATTTTCAGCATTGCATTATAGAAAATTTATTTTTTGTTGTCATGATGAGAATATTATAAGACAATAATTTAATATCAAGACGCAGTGAGAGATTTTATTATGAATATAAAAAAAATTATAGTAACCACAAGGTTTTGTTTCATAACGTATTTTATTTCATGATTTATTTCAAGATTTCATCATATATAATGTATTTTTTATAGAACACTAATATAAGTGCATGATTTTTTTCAAAAGTACAATCATGATATTTAAAAATCCTATAATGGTTGTATCTCTATATATTTGAATAATTGTAATCATTATAGGATAAAAATATCATTTTGAGAAAAACCAAATGGGATATTCATACAAAATTGATTAAGAAGATAATATATATTACATTTATGTTAATTAGTTGGTGTAGTCTTTGGAAAAATAATGTACAACTCAAATATATTATTATATTAAAATAATTTAAATATGATATATATAGGTCAAACTGTGTTGGAAAACAAATATTTTTCTATCAAATATTATTATTAATTTATGTGTAATTAATGGTTTATCAAGTTTTTAATTGTTATAATAGATTTTAGAATTGATTTACACCATTTTTTTCACACCTAAAAATTCATTTGAAACATTTATC
The DNA here is from genome assembly GCA_963277665.1 of Viscum album. Taxonomy (NCBI): domain Eukaryota; kingdom Viridiplantae; phylum Streptophyta; class Magnoliopsida; order Santalales; family Viscaceae; genus Viscum; species Viscum album. Next base: position 1,841,181,651 of record OY728161.1, read on the forward strand.
TAGATTTATTGATTTATTCAATTTAATTTTAAAAAATATGTTTCCTTGAAGTATCTATTGAAAATATTTATACCACTAACCTAATAGATCTTTATTGTTTCATTAGACTTGAATGGATGGTTTTCTATTTTTTTATTGTTTATAATGAAAGTAATAGTTTTGGGTTATGTAGGGATATTATGATTTTGGCCTTCTATAGTGACAGGGATGGGTACTATCATTACCTTTGAATATATTAGGGTTATAGAGAATTATTATAAGATTGTAGGCATAGTTTGAACCAATAAAAATATATATCACTATCGATATCCACACTCTTTGGTTTGAGAGTGTGAATACAAGATGTTGGATTATTTTAAAAATGAACTAAAAAAATCATTGTCGTCAATGTTGTATTCCTTTATAACTTTTACAATTTACATTCAATGCTGTATTTATATTGTTTATTGTTTTCCCAAAAAAAATTCAAAATTAATTTATCAAGATACTCTAATTATTTTGGGATTTAAAAATCTCCCACACTAATTTTTTCATTCGTTTACTTATACAAAAAATTTAATATTATTTTTCTAAGATAATACGTACTTGAGTACCTTCATATATTAGTGAAAATATATGTTTTATGTACTAAAAATACTTGATATGTTCGATAACACGAATTATTTAAGACAAAAACATTTCAAAGTAAATTACTATGGTTATGTTAATGTTATTATCTATGTAAAAATGAAGAATATATGAAAGAATTAGTGGACCATCATGATAAGTCCTTTTAAATAAACAAAATTGATTTTTAATACATTGGTCAGTAATGATGCCTATATGTAAATAATGGATTATTATTATATAAAATATAATTTCTATTATACGAGATGTATTTTCTTATAGGTATATCTAATTTAAAAACATGGATTTTTTATTTTGAGGACTCCAAATATAAAACATAAATGAACTAAAAATATATAGTGAACTTTGATAGGTATACAAAGTTATGATTTTCATCAAGTTAAATTGATAGATATTTTAGGTTCAAATGAGATGTATAATAGTTTTACCTTGATTGTGAATATAATTGAATTTATTGGTTACGTCAAGGAAAATATAGTTCAAATTTGAATGAATTATTTAAGGAAAATATAGTTTTTGTAATTTTTTGAAGGTTATGATAAATGAGAAAATATGTGGATTAGAATAAAAATGGAATAGACTATTAAATAATTATTACAACACATTATTGAATTTTATATTATTGATAATATTTCTAGTGACTACATGATGTCAAATACTTTAAAATCAACATGTCTTTTCTGTTATATTATTATTATAATGGTGAAAATTCATCTAGTAGTGACAAAATTGATTAATTTTGGGAACCAATAATATTTATATAAAACTAAATTAATAAAATACATAGATTCATGAATATGGTGAAAAGAATAAGATTACAAGAGTTTTAGAAAGAAATGATATTAATCATGCTTTTAATGTCAAGTGTTTTGAATGAAAGGAGCTAGGACATTGTAAATATGAATATATATATATATATATGAAAACTCTAAGGTAATGAAATAATATTTATATGATGTTAAAGTGAGCATCATCAAATAGATAGATCATCGCATAACATTCTTATTTAATAATAGATTTTGAATGTGATAATGGAATTAAAATATTAGGCATTTATAACTTTTTTGAGGTTAGTATTAATTATTTTCATTATGTTTATCCTATGGTTACAGATTATTATAACCCATCAATTTTTTAGATAAATTAATTTTATACTAAACATCAGAAAAATGTAACAAATAATATACTATTACATAAGAAATTGTGTAATTTTGACTATAAATATTTTTATATAAATAAAAACACTTTCAATAAAACTAAAATATTTTAGATAATTATACCATGAATTTTGAATAAAAAATTAATTAATACATATTTGGGAAGATATTTATAATATAAAAAATATAGTAATGGATTAAAAAAAATATTATTTTCAATATTAATTTTTTTTAATATTGATCTAGAAGTTATACAATAAGGAATATGTGAAGATAAAAAAGGAATTAGAAATATTAAGAAATATTTATCATTGTATAGTATCATAATAGAACTTATATATGACTGAATGTGATATTAAATTATTTATAGAGGTTGGAAGCAATGGAACTATACTAAAAAATCTGTAAAAGAACCAATGTTTTTAAATAAACTGCATTTTTAATGGAAAAGTGATGTTTTTTTTAAATTTCTCAATTTTTTGTTTAAATCATTTTACTATTATAATAGAAACTAATCTTTATTGTTTATTTGAATTTCTAGTTCCTAGAAATGATTTTCCATCTAAATAAACTGTCAATGTTGAATTGTATAATCCCCTCACAATGTGGTTTCATGAATTTAAATATTTTGATATAATTTTATATATTATACAATAAATGACAAGGTAAAAATGTTTTGGTTAGAAGTCAAATATTTGAAAAAAAATTAAACCACATTATACTATAATAACCTTGTTTGTGAGTTTCTCCTTTTAGCCAACAATAATGTATTTTCATTATAATTATTTGGTTTACAGATTTTGATAACTATTATTTAATATTCCTTATTATTATACTATATTTCATATAAAATATTTAACATAATTAGTTATTTTGATTCTCCTAATAGTTTTTTTGAGTAGTTTATATACTAATGAGCAGTCACTATTAAATAGTACTAAATAATACTATTGGATTAATCGTTATATATTAAATTTTGTTATGAATTTATTATTTATATAAATGTTTTTTATAAAATTAAAATATGTGTATGTCTAAGTTTAATAATAATTTTTTACAAATATGTATTTTGATAAGGTTATTTAATTTATGATTAATATTTCTTATTTCATAATCTTTTCGGTTTACTAATGAAATTCCCTAGCCCTAACAAGAATGTTTAAATTAGAGTGCCACATGACCTCATGCATGGAACCTTGTTTTCAAGAGATTTTTAGTAGTAGAATGGTTCTATCTCAACCAGTGAAAACTATATATCCTCATGAGAATGTTTCTGAAAAAATATTAAAAAAATTAAAAAAATCCTAATAACATAGAGAAACTAAAAGATGGTATGTATGTATTCTAAAAAATTAAACAACCCCCATAGTTGAATGTCAACAAAGAGATTAATTTAGGTAAATATATAAAATATTAAATCTATAATTTCTATCAGAGTCTATCAAATTTACACCTCTAGCCCCATGCTTGGAACCTCAACAAATTTCAATGGTTCCCATTCCCTTGGTGAGATTCCAATACATGAAATTTGAAAGATCACCATAAATCCAAGGATGGGTGTGAGTAATATAACCTTTTATAAAACTACTAATTTAACATTAAAAATGTAGATATTTATAAGAATGGATGAAATGATTATAAATAAATGAAATCACATGAAACCCATAATTTGATGAATAAATGTTTTATCCATGAAAATAAAATCACATATTTTAAATGTTTCATCTACTTTCATGTAGATATTTGGGTGGTTAATGATACATCTCAAATATATGGTTCTATCATCGAAGATTATCAATAGTCATATAAGCCATAAGACTCATTATTAAAACATAGTAGTACATCATTCCCTGTAAATATCTCTTAGGTGACATCATATATATCATTATTCCCCACTAATAGAAAATATTTTAGGTTAAATAGTCCCCCATTCATGACATTCATATCACTAACCTAAAATAATATAACTACCATTCCCATATGTTAACCCATGAATGTAAATAAGGACCCAATTTCTATTATTCTCTTATCATCATGTAAAATGATATGTATGAACACACTACCCCTTCAGGAAAACAATGCTGTGATTGGTCCACCGTCAAAATAATAACAATGTACCAAACATAAAGAATATATAATATATGAATATAAACACACAGAAAAATAGGATGATATCAAGGCATACATAGATTATCATGAGTGTGACAAAAATAATAACCCTGAAAACATGTGAAGAAACTCAACGTTGTCTAATGAACATGAAAACATAGTATCATATCATGAAAATAATAATTAATTTCCTTTAATGTTATAACTATCTTCAAAATTCAAAATTGTTGTCAACGAACATCACTGTTTCTTAATGGATTGTCGATCGATCCACATATACTTATTAGTTGGTGTAAATAACTATCCAATGATATCTAGAATGGATTCAAAAACATTATTATTTCCATGTAGAGTCAAAACACTCGAAATCAAAAAACTATTTCACTTTTAAATTTTCCACATTAAAATTTCGATCCAAAGCATGATTTAACATGTTATTTCTAAAATTTAATTGCAATCCTTCAATTGATGATAAACCATATGACTACAATACTAATTAAAAAACAAGAATATTTATTATTATTATTTTCCTTATTTATTTACTATTATCATTTTAATAACTCGTAAGAATTTTTTATAAAAATGAATTTGAAATTTATTTCAATATTTCCTATGAAAGGATACAATGAAATTATTCTCATTAAAAGTTGCACCAATCAATTCATGGGGACGTGAAAACTCTTTAATACCTATAAAATAGAGAAAATTTTTATATGGATCGAAGGATACTTCTCTATTCATTCATGATATAATTTTCTAGATTCTAAAATTATAAAGGATTATAATAAATTACTGAAACAAAAAAAGTATATTTTAGAAAAAGGAATCCTGCATACTGGTTCACAGTATTTAAATCCATAATTAAAAACACCATTCAATTATTCCATTAATAATTTATTATTATTTAGGGTTTATATTATTCTATAATATGATTCATTAGATTTGAATGAGTAAAGAAATTTATTTATATAATTTTTGTTTTTTATAATCCTAATGAACAGTTTATAGGATATTGTTCTGGGAGAATAATTAAAAATATAATTTTTAAAAATATATTTTCCCAAAGAGTATATTCATAAGGGTGACAAGGTTATACATATAGGTATCGCATATAAATTGTGTGAGGGTTCGTATTTCAACATACATACCCAATGCAAACTATTTGATACCAATAAATGAACCTTACATTTTTGTATTGCCCTATAAGAGTTTAGTAACTACCCTATTTTTCTTATTTACCACTACATTGAAACTATGTCACCATATAAAACTACAAATATACATATATAATATTTATTGAAATAAAAATTTATACATAAACAACAGCTAAGTACATTTATGAAACTCCAAGGTTCCCATTATGTAAAATCCATATTAACTTTTTGTGAATACAGTTATCTATTATAGGAATATATGGAAACCATCGGTTTCTATTATGTGAGTTGTATTTTTTCCATATGACCATTTTTTAGATGTTTTTCTTTAAAACTAATACAAAAATCTTATAAAAACATATAAATATTATTATCAATTTTATTGTCAAACTATAATACCCTTACACATTGTATAGTATACCCCTACGTAACATTTTTTAAAATAATATTATTGTTATAAAAAATGTATACCTAAACTTATATTCATTCATAAATTGTAAAATAACATTTAAAACTACAAAAAATATTAGGTATTTTTTTATGAATTAAAATGAATATGTTTAATTCACACATATTAGGTATGTATAATATATAAATCAATGTTTTAAGAACACTTAACAATTGGGAATGTCATAATTATCCCACTATAACAACTTTGAAACATTGAGAAGTATCTCTAGTTGTATTCCTCAAATAACATTGGCCACAAAAATCGATCATCAATCTCCCACTCCCTATATCTCCTAATGGATCTGTCCATTGTATGATTGGTTCCAAAAACATTTGTCTACTCATTACTTGGAATCTATTATATCATATTCTAATGATATAAATACAGTTCTCATCATTATATATAGCCCGATCCGACACATGATCCTTATAGTCTATAATATATGATGGTTCAATAATGTTACATGGATTCTGAGAAACATGGAATGCTTCATGAATGCATTGATGATATAGACAATGGATCAGACAATATTTCACAGTCCCAATATATTTTAGAATATCAAATGGTCTAAAAACCACATTGATAATCTACTTTTCATTATTAATCTAATTTCCCCATCCAATGTGAAACTATAATGAATACGCAGTCTTTAAAATAAAAATAAACGGGTTGATACTCTCATACATATATGATGACTTCCATCAATGAGAATTCAAAAAATCATTTTTTTTAATCTATTTCACCCTATCTATGGTCACTTGTACCATACTATGATTGAAAACTGATACCTCACTAACCTCATGTCAACATAGAAGTGATTTTAATGAACATCCATATATATAATAAAATATTTTCATCATTATAATATCAGAAATTCTATTATTGAAAGGTAATTTCCCTAAGGAAATGTGAGCATCTAAATAAAGACTAATGTATGGAAAATTATTATGGGGGAATATCTTGTAGTATGGGAAATATTCTCTCTAACTTTCAAACTTTTTATGTATGTTTTGTTTTTATAAATTTCAAGAATTTACATAGGTTAATCGAAAAACCCTTCCAAAATTCATGACATGAATACAAAATCCATGAGAAAAACAATTCTCAAGGGAACTCCATGTATATATATGATCTCATAGATGTATTGATTTCTCAAATAATTTTCTAAGAATGTCTCATGTATCTAAAGGAAATGAGAATATTTTTACATATGATAAAATAATATTATAAATCATTATAGATCATTGGGTTTCTAAGTAACCACATCCAAAAGTAAAATTTAATTTTCCTCCAAGTTAATTAAGGACACAATATGTTTCTTATGAAGAGAAAAAGGATATTAGTTCCCAGCATATATCCTCAAGATTTTAATGAGTAATGAAATAAAACTAGTGATATCTGTATTTATCACAAGACACCAGAAATGATTAATAATGTAATGTTAAATAATTTCTAAGAAATGTTGTACTAATTTTTTTTGTTTATAAAATAATTTCACCATATCCAAATTAATATATTTAGGGAAACTAATATTCCAAGAACAATGATCATATTATAATCATCAAAAAAATACAAGACTATCAGGTCACCTCTTTATAGTTATCCATATATGACAACACTCTATGTAATTTACTTTTCTAGGAATTGAATTGTTTACTATAGAATATTTTACCACCAATTAATAACAATTCATTTATCCTTGATATTCAAATTTATCCATCCTGCAATCATCCATCAAGCTCCTAAAGTGAAACATATCATCAGAAGGATACACTCCAACATCATGCTTCACCTATGTCATCTTGATAAAATTATTTCTAATTACTTTATTTTTACCTAATGAAAATGATTTCTCATTGTTAGAAATTTTTTGGTACTCATCCTAGTACCACTACAAACTTTCTATGTTTTTTTTTGTGTCATGTTGAAATGAATTACCTTACGTTCTCTGTAGAAAGAATCATATATTCAAAGATATATCATTATGAATAATTAAAATCATTATCCATAGATACTAGATATATATAATTAGTTTAGTAGTTCCACACATATGGATATAGTTTATATAATCCCTAATATACCAAATGATCTTATAACATAATTACTTATCTTAATCCTACACCCGATTCTTCAGAGTATACAATATATATGACCCCTGGTCTCCAAATTATTAGCACTAGAATAGTAGTAAACCTCCTCTACTGCTATGGAAATAACTATTTACAATGTTCTAACCCTTATAACATTACTCCCATATATGTCAGTGTAGTACTTCTTGATTATAGATGAGATAACTCGTAGATAAAAAATAATAGTATCCTAATAATACTAGAGATATCGTGATATAAATAAGCTTTTGAGGACATTTCAATGAAAAATCGATCACGAATATTTCTATATAATAAAATATACCTTCCTTAGAAACCATGTTCCCAAGGAATTTATTAACTTGAATCCAGATGATACAATTATACCTCATTTTATAATGTTGATTTTTCTGAATAATACTCAATAATATCTCCTGAAATGTAGAATGATGGATACTGTTAGCGATTAGATGGGGATGTCGTCAATGAACACCATGATGAACTAATCTAGGTATTTATAAAATTTATTGTTCATTAGGGTAATGAATACTCTCAAATAATTGGTAATACCAATCACCATCATATTTTACATGTCAAACCCATATGTCAACCCAAATGGTATATTCATGATTTTCTCGTATCTAACAACTCAGCTTGTGGTAGCCCTACTAAAGATCAATTTTATAGAACCTACATGATCCCAATGAATGATCTAAACTATATTTAATCTACGTTATTGGATATTAGTTATTAAGTATCACCTAGATGATCTTGAAGTAATCAATATAAATTCAAATGGTATTATTCTCCTCCCTGTAGAAGAACAATTTTCACCACATAGTAAGGGAATCATCCTCATTAAACCATTCATCCCATAGTGCTTCAATCACACCATGATCTCCTTTAATATTTATATATATATATGAAATGGGTGTTTTGAAATTGGTTTCACTCATATCATGAGCTTAATCTAAGATTAGCATTCCCATCAATCATAGTCAATATTAGTTCAAATGTTCCCAAAATTATTTCAACTGATTCTTCGACATCCCAAGGACCTCCAGATTAATATAAGGACGAATAATTAATGATTTGAAATTACAAGTAAATTAAATAACAGGAATTAAAGCTTACATCAAAGTGAAAAAATTAGATAAATAGATTTGTCCAATGTGTCCTTGATTCCTACAATATAATGACTTTTTAAGAATATTCCTAGTTTAATACTCCTATACAATAGGTGGTGAACAAATAACATCCTCCCTTGTGGGATAATTTAATCCCAAGATGACATGTAGACCAATAAGAATTCATTAATGTTAATTATTATGTAATTTGTATGAAATACATCAATACAACTAAATCCATCATAATTTTACCTAAAGGGTATATGAAATCATACAATTATTATCCTATGATTCAACCCACTACCAAAGGTATAAACCTCATTGAACTAATAATGGTCTCAATCCCTACATGTTATTCCAAATATTTATAGATAAATATAAATTATCAAAAAAACAATATATGTAAAAAATTAATGAAAATACATATATATCATATAAATAATGAAAAAACATACATATCACTCAATAGTGAATACATCAGGGAATGATAGAAATAATCAATTCATTAAATATAAGAAATTTTTTTCAACATAAAAGTTGGTATATATATTGAACAAGATCCAATGGTTCATGTTATGTGGCATTAAATTGCCCAAAAATATATTTAAACATTAAAACAAATCGCGTCTATGCAAACTAACTGAATACATAAACATGTTATAGGAAGTAACCTGGTAACTCCCCTACATGAGTCCCACAATGTTTCACTATTCTACCATGTCCGAGGATAATATAAATGTAAACGAAGGAAATTATGCTCTGATAAAAATTTTAATTCCCAAATCGAACCATTCATTCATTACCAATGTGTCACAAGACTGTAGGTGATCCTCTCCTTAGAGAAGAAGATTTCGACATGAAGAAAAGGTCCAAGTTGATCAGTGGGGATACTATAGCCTCTATATCATGTCATAGTAGAATTATTAAATAGATAATCAATATAATAAATAATTTGAGATAATTATCATAATCTAATATATAAAATAAATGTCTTATATGAAAAATAAATAATGGGATCCCATTGATGAAATCCAATCAGTAATAAAAATGAAATAAGTTGAAAAATAAATTACAATATTTTATCTCATGGATAATTTACGACTTCAAACTATATACCCATGATCTATGGGTAAACAATCTACCTTGACCCTTAAACTTCAAGGATCCCTATACATGATGTTTTCATTTAAACTAGAAATCAAATGTTGGGTGTGAACAATAAAACCCAATAGGATACCACCAATGCATAGTTAACATGAGTAAAATTTTATAATTTTATATGACATTATAATCAATAATGAAGAACCTAATCAATCAATAATATTCAGAATCCATGTGCTAACAAATCTTCTAATCCAAAAAAAAATTAATGCTTTTGCTCCATTCTAGTAGGAATACATTCCCTAAGAATCTATTTCAAAATAAAATGGCCATTATTCAATATTGATATCTATAATGTTTTTTATTATTTACTGCCATTACAATTTAACACCAAACAGGTTAGGTCATATAGAATATCATTCCCCTCCATCATCTATTCGATATGATCACATATAACTAGCATGACCATAGATCATTCCAAACAATGCCATCATGCCTAATAGTCTTTCTCATTGTTATCAACAAGTCACATGCAGTTTCTAAACACTATCTACCTATTGGGGTACAAATGCATAATGGGTCCACATGCAACTTTGGTAACATGAATATAAAAAAAATAACACATACAAAATTATATCATAAGGTAACAACGGTATCATATCATGTAACATATATGATATCATGAGTGTGAACAAAATAAAAAACATTAAACCCTTGGGAATAACCAAAAATGGCTTAAATTACATAGTCGCATTTTGTCATAACCAAATAATGATAAAACCATGGGTCCAATATGATAATGAAATTCTTATATCAATCTCATTGATGAAGAAAATTGTGTCATGTCACTGAATCATCACTCAATCCAATTCTGTGTATTAGTTAATGTAAATTATCCACATAGGAATCCTATAAATTATTTTAAATATTTTATTTGACCTTGAAATAATACATTAAATATTATCACAGCAAGAAAATATCAATGTTATAAATTTAATCATTCTCATTTGTTTCAATGATATTTCATAATTATTAATTATGTTTCCATACTTGATGAAAATAATTATCTGTATACAAATTTGAGATAATAAAAATTAATTATTAATTTAACATTATTTATTTATTAGTTATCATCATATTATGAACTATAAATATTTTCCATAATACACCTGAATCCATAATTCCAAAGTATCTCCAAAATTATACCTTTTAATTATTCCTTTAATACAGTATACCATACATTAAAATACAGAGAGAGAACCCTTAAAATCCTGGTAACAAATTAATTGTTCGCATTGATCAAAGTACGACTAAACATTATAGATTAAAGGAATGTTATGGCTGCTCATACATTGAAGGATGAACATAAACAATGGTATAAATGGATCCATAATTTTAGAAGAATGACACACACTTAAAAGTCCAAAAAATTAATATCCAAAATTAAAATCATCATTTTAATTTTTTTCATTCAAATATTTATTATTTTTAGAGTGATTATCTTTATCTATAATATTAGTTTTGAGCAATAAATTATACAAATAATTTATTTGAATTATATTTTGATGTTAAAATATTCAAATTAGTGTTTTCGGATTACGTTGGGGGAGAATATTCAAATAATTTGTTTTAAAATAAAATTTATAGAACACGATCTTTATATATACGAAATGTGATTTTACACTTATGTATCCCATAACCATCACAGGAGAGTAAGGATTTATCCCCACACCCCATGTGTAATCTCTAAGATAGTCTTTTATAAACCATTGAATCTAGGAGTTTCCTTTTCCCAATATATGAACTAACCCCATGAGGATCATTTATACCATTCAATAGTTCTTAGGTTTCCTATATAAGACCATATATACCCGTATGTAGTGTATAGGAATTTCGTCGTTCCATTACAGAATTCATATGAACCATTAATGAAAATACAAAGGCATCCTTACACACACCTTTATATAGCAGTACATGAAAAGTTATTGCCATTACATGAACTGAAGAAACCATAGGAAAACTTTATGTGAGTATTACTTTTTTTGGATAACCCTCACACAAGGGTTATTTATTCATCCTAAATATACATAGATAAAAAACATATGATTAACCTTACATAATGTATAGAAAATATAACATACCCTTGCATAGTTCAAAAGTTACCCTTACATAATATTTATTAAATCATGGTTACATTAAAAAATTTTAAGAAATTTCCCCTTGACCTTAAGCATCCACAATAAAATAAATGTTTCCTTACTCAAGTCCTAAACAAACATAAGGGTAATAATTAAAGATAAATTGTTTATGTTTTTACACTAGATTATTATAAACTATAAAAATAAAGGGATTTAGAAATATATAAATAATGATAATTTTTTAACAATTTTTTTTACTTGATATGTTTTAGTACATGACAGTATTCTATACATGGGTTATTATTATTTCTTTTTATTGTTTTTAATACTACATAAATTTCGTATCTACTATCTATTTTTCATTATTATGAATGATATTGATTTTGGTTTTTTATATCATATAAAAACATATAGTGATGTTCATATTTTTAATTATATAATAATTTGGAGAAGGTTTATTGAATAACTTTATAATTTACTAGTGTTTTTATATACAATTAATCCATCTATTTTAAAAAATATTATATGTTGGTTTATTGGGATTGATAATGACTTTTTTAATATAATATAACTATGTTTTCATTATATTAAATGATACAAAAATTAAATTTCATGGATTCAAAATGGATATACTAGAGAGAATTATACAGGGAACGAACGAAATTAAATTTATATATATTGATACTAAAGGATAAGATTTTTCATATGTATAAATTATTATTCATGTATATCAGTGGACTTGTCTTATCTATTTTATACATGGAACTATATTTATGAATATTTTATTTTATTTTTATTCCTAACATAATAATTTTTTCATAACATATTTTTTAGGATATCCTCTATATTTTTACACACAACGAATACACTCTGTATTAAAAAAATTTAGTTTTTATATCTGAGTAATAGATTTTATAGATGTATATTCATGTCACACCATTTAAAATTGTATATTTTCTTTATCATCGATGCTTATTATTTTTTCTATATTTCATAATATAATGGAAATGATTTATCAAAAATATAATTCATTAAATAATGATGTCAACCTTATATATTGTATTAACATAGGATACATTTGTATTCCAATATAACAATCATTGTGATAAATTATTCCATTTCCACATTGATTTTATTATTATGTATTTATTATTCTATAGTATTTACAATAGATTATCAATTGAATATTCATTAATGAATCCATTTAGTGATATTATAATTTCATTTGAATTTTGAGATGTTATAATGAGATATATATTTGATTTGTTAATTTTATTAGAACATTTTGATATCTCAATATTATATTTATGAAATTCATTGGGAAAAAATTATAAGAAACAAAAAATTAGTTATGAATATTCGAATATGATATTTTAAAAATAGAATATTAGGATTTGTTTTGAGATATTTTTATAGTTAAAATGTATTATGCAGAATGACTCTAGGGTTATATTGTATGTTGAAATTTTTATTTTGTTCTATTGTGAGAAAAAATTATTGTTAATGTATTTTAAATATATAAACAAGATTACGATGATATCATAATTTATATTTATTGAGATAATTGACTATTTAATAAAATATAAATATTATATTGATAAGAATGTGTTGTTCATTTTTCTATGTGTTTGATTTATAAAAATCACTATAGGATAGATATATTACTTAGGAAACACTCCCATGATGTTATCATTATTCATTATGTAACAAGGGAATAATTATTATTATAATGAGAATATGTTATTTTAGGTTTAGTATAATTAATATAAAATTAATTTATAATGTTATATAAATAGAACTCTAATATAACATATATATATCATGGAAAAATAATGAATAGTTATTTTTTCAACCACTTTAATTTTCAATTCATAATTTATTACTATTTCAACCAAATATATTTTTGAAGTACCTTTATGGAGTACGAAAAGTAATTTTTTAAACAATAGAAACCACATGTAAAAAATTTTATTTCTTCATTATTTTATGAAATTAAATTTTAATATGATCATTGCAATATATAATTTTCTACACTTGATTATATGTCTGATTAAAAGGTAGTGTATTCTCTTGTAAATCCTATCCAAAAGTCAGTTTCAAGGTTTGTTCATGAACAATCATGAATGTAATGGATAGGGATTCACATAGAATGTATGTTTTTATCTTGTAAAAATAATGTGTGGAATTTAATCTATACACTAAAAGAATTAAAAATGCATATTTATTATGTTAGTGGAAAATGTTTTTCTCCACCCTTGAAGGTTTGTACCATATCAGTTATCGGTTAATTTGTGTTTAGAGTGTGATGAGTAAATGTAGGTTATTTTTTATATTAACTATATAAAATTATTTTTTTTATGTCTTATTTATCTTTTCTTCCTCAACTCTTCATCCTCATGATTATGTTGTTTTAGGATCATTTTTTTTATCTAGTCCACCAAATTTCATAAGGTTATATTAGTTACTCTAAACCACATAATGATTTAAATTCACTCATATATATATAATCTATATATACTTATGGACCAAAAAACCCCTTCCCTCCACCTCACAACCTGTCCACCCCCTAAAAACAGATGAAATTATTAATAATTTCCCAATTGTATGAAAAGAAAAACTCATTTATCATAAAAAAAAGTTATCAGCTAAAAAATAATAAAAAACAAAAATATACAAAAATAAATTTATTAGGCATGAAATATTTCTAAATATATATTTATTTATGAGTATTCAAAATTCTATAATTAAACAAGATAGTTTAAATTTTATGAATACAAAATTAAGGATATTAATAAATTATTTGGTGTATTCAAATATAAGATATTTTATTAAACACAAAATAATAATAATAATATGTATGTGATGATAAACCATAAGGTATACTATATTTAGTTTAGTACTAGTATAATGGAAATCCATGGATTGAATATCACATGTGTGCGGGTGAAATATAAGATATAATACCCCTAATATGGTTAACAAGAATTCAGGAACACAATAAATGAGTAAAACCACATCATCGGTTAATTAGAGGAAAATGCCTATATTAACTCCATATAAAAATATATGTAAAATATTCTAGCTTCCCAGTTATTGTTCATAGGTCTCACTGTTTTTTCCAGTGGGAATGGCCCAACTAGATTTTTCTCATTTGGCCTAATAACTGACTATCAGTGTAACATCAAGATTGTAGTTAGCATGAGTGGTGATTTATCATGGATTTCTACAAGACCTAATGTTCATTCCTCTTACACTAGATGTGGATTTTTAGTCTTAAGGCTTTATGAATATAAATGGGAGACTATATGCTCAATATAATAATATTAAATAAATATTAAAATTATAATAATACTCATACATAGTGTAACTAATAAATATAGATATTATAAAGGAGTGATTAGAGAAACCCCTGAAACTATAAAAAAATTGAATCAATTTTTTTTTTCATAGTTATATATTAATATTAGTATTATAAATCATCCCTAATATGGTTCACGTAAAATATAAATTACACATTTTATACATATATGAATCACACATAACTTTTGACCAACTATTTTTGAAAAATGTCATGGTAAATATATATAGTTTAAATGAATATACCCTCATTTATAGATGGTGAAGATTTCAAAAAATAAGAAATACAATGGAGACCTCCATTACTAAATTAATGTAATATAAAAAATAGTTATAAAATTTAAATTCTATCAATTAATAAATATCAACATCATCTTTTACCAAAAATGAGAAAATATAATTTTAATGTGAGTTTAAAAAAATGTATTATAGCTCACCCATTTATATACTATATATAATATGGCCCAAAATATTAACAAAACTATTGATATATAGAAACAAATTCCTCCATCATGACCTAATATTATATCCTAACACTAAAAAGACCCCTTAATCTATATTAACAATATATCAATGTCATTTTTCCATACTTAGGCCATGAAACATAATGTTTTTTTAATATATTCTATGTAATTAAATCATAGTGTTATTAAAATTAAGTAAATCACCACAAATGGTGTCCATAATATTTCTTGTCAATATAGATTCTTGGGTAATATAAAATTATACTGATGTAAACAAAACAAAATAAATAAATTTTCATCCAATTGAATATTATGAAGCTACCCTATGAGTGATAATTCTTGTTTCATCCAGTGACATAATGAGATTATATTCCCATTTTTGTACAAACATCAAGGATCAGTTTTATATTAGTCTTTCTTTCGAAACATAAGCTAATAAACTATCACTATTAGTAACATATATGTGAATTATGTATCCTAAAAAAATTCCAAATTAATGAATAATACCATTGAATTCATATTAAATTAATGAATTATGAATGTCATTGTAAATAGGGACTTATAAATTATAGGGGGTTGATACAAATACACATTCAATCTTATGGTTGAAGATATACAACTATATCATATACGATGTACTAGAATCGACCATGACACCACATCTATGTGTATTTTATTTAACTAATACGACTCTAAATAAGGGGAACATATATATTTTATGATTATATATGTATACCATTCATTGCCATGATAATATATAAATATACATAATGGAGAAAAATGGAATCCTCTAAAGAAGACAATATACATATGTTATCACACTACATGTGGTTCATACCCGACCAACATCAAATAATGGGTGGAAAATATTCCAAAAACACAAATCCATGTGCTGATGATGTACCATGATGATAGATTTCATTTTTTTATTATGAACCGCCACATGAATTACTTAGTGGTTGATATAAAAAAATAATCTTCTCAAATTGGATATGAATTCACAAGTATATAAATATCATTTGAATTATGTATTACCCTCTTAGTATATATTGATGATAGGACACCAACATGACAAGTGGGAAAATTTCTCCAACAAACCATCTCACTATGTGGATGAGATACCATTGAAAAAATATAATATCATTAAAAATAATGATTTATCTATAGAAACAATATATGAAATTTTATTTTACATAATACAATTAGGGTAATGTTATTAAGCCCAAACCCCACTCATCAATCTTTTCCAATGATAACTCATTGACAACCTTTCAAATTCTAGATGTATTCAACAATGAATATTATTCCAGGACACCCTACATTGTTTATATGAATAAGTATTAGTACCAATGCAGAATCCATATCTAGGGGGTTCATATATCATTTCACATTTTAAATTGAGATCAGTAATTTGTGTCATTACACACAACTCATGAACCACTCAAAACTACTAGGAATCCGATCATGCCATAGGGATTAAGAAAACAAATTCCATTAAATTTTCTATTATATAATACAATTAATTGTTTATATCATTTCATATCATATAATATAGTTATATAAAAATTTAGTTTATTTAATGGGACCACATACTAAGTATTGGATGGTCATTCCCATAAAAAACTATACTAAAATTTTGATTCGGTCTATAGAAAGTAGTAAACATTAATGTAGAATCATTTTCCATATCCCAATAATCCATTTATTTGATATGGTTTGCTAAAATACCTCAGCTGTGCCTCCCCATATTTCAATAAATGTCTACCATCAAATAGGTTATCATATGGAATGCGTAGAAACAAAATACTATTTACATAATTAGAATAATTATGGGAAGAAAAATAAAAAACCCACCTCAGAGCTGATAATCAATAAAAAATAATCATGTAATAAATTACCAAAACATAGTAACTTTTAAAAACAAAATATAGTAAACTTGTTACATCATACTATTTCCATGGGTATATTGAAACCCTAAATAAGGACACCCCAATAATGAAAAAATATTCTTTTACATTATCTTAATACCCACACCCATGATACATCCCAAAATCCTGACTCATGTGTTTGTTGTAGAAACTTTTTCCATATCCTTTCTTATAACCATGGATTTTTGTCAACAATAGAATCATATGTAGTGTATGCGTAAAACTCAATAATACACCATTATCTCTATCAAAAGAAATATATAATCTGATAACAGTGTTTAAACATGTAAAAATAAATTATAGTTAAGATGTAAATAAGGTAGGTTTCAAAATATAATTTTTTTCAATTAGTATCATGTGATCAGAGATTCCTCAATAATAATAGAAAAAAACATACTTCTCTCAAAAATGGATGTATAATCCTTAAACTGATTGGGGATAAACATTTTATGTTAATATTGAATTAATTAATCAGTTTCATATAATTCAATATACCTTGATTCCTCATTCCATTTGTGTAGTTGTGCCCAACCATATGTTCTTGGAGAGTCCGTCTAACATCTCAATCATGTAATGAATCATCCGAGCATAGAGATTCAATTTGGCATGGCCATGAAATTCATCAGTATTGAATAGACCATTAGACCCTCCCATCCCAACGATGTGGAGCCTCAGTCCAACAAGCAACCCATTTCATTATTTCACATTTTCCAATATTCATTAGTTATTAACATTTCATTAATCAATGAAAATAATACTTATCCATTTAATTTGCCACACTCTTCATGATTTATTCACATCTACACCTTTATTTCAAATCCAATAAGTATTGATCCCCAATATTTATTTATAACAAAAATCATTAGATTCAATATCTATACACATAACCACAAAAAATGATGTTAATCAATTAAATACTTATACTATTAATCATTTTATAGCATATTTCACTTTTTATTTTATAAAAACCCCATATATTATTCCAATATTCCAAACATCACATACAACACGTTTAATCTCAATAACGCTATCACTATTAATTATCAAATAATATAACTATTTTAAATTTATTGAAACACATCATGGGTGGAATTACTATTGTCCTTGAAGACATTAATGGGATAACGGTGTGAAGGATGTGTCTGATAAATCAAATTAGTGTTCAAATTTAATTTTTTTAGTTAACCAAAAATATGTTCACTAGGAAATCATGTTGTCAAAACCATATAATCATGAATAAAATAATAAATATGGGATATATCATATAGAACACCTTCCTTAATCTTATATACCACCACTCATCCATCAACATCTATTGGTTCTTGCTAAAATGACCACAAATTCATGGATAATATCTCCCTATAAACAGGGTTTATAAGTTTCATCACAAGACAAAAGACCAATAATGGTTCACCCTGATAATAGTAGAATTTGGAGTCACAGACTAACCCAAATATTTAATTCATAGTAAAGGGGACACCAAACTCAAATTTATTAAATTTGAATGACCCTTGGGGATGGAGGGAGCTCATTGCGTGCATCAATTACTGATATAGAAGAAATGGTGTGAAAATTCAAATAATATATATTTATGTTACATTCAAAAAAACATTCCATTTTCTACATTAATTATTTTCATGGGTAGGCTGAATGGTTTTTCTAATAGTGTGCCAAAAATAATGTATTATAATTATAATTGGAAACAATTCTACATGGTTTTCATGGGATCCTTTATTTGTTTTAAATGATCCTAATCCATGTTGTTGGATCATTTCAATAGTGTATAGATCTTAATACTCATGCATAGCATATCAACCATGCCTACCCCCTCCACCAGACTACATAGTAATTTTAATTTTTTTAAACCATCTTCCAACCATGATTCATAATTTTTGTGGACCTTTTCCACCTTTTCCATTTATTAAACTCAGTCCATTAGGCATTTATATCAACTTCCCTCTCCCACAATTCTTCATAAACATATTCATGTGACCAAAACCCTCTAATTAACAATCCAATATATCCCAAAAAATGTTATCTCACTATGATCCACATTACTAATCAGATGAACATACACCAACCTCAACATCATTAATATAAATCGCATATTATAGCTTGGGTTGATAAATTGAATGCTTTGAAATAAGAATGTATCAATGAATAACCTCATATAAATTTCAAATAATCTATCAATGTTCTTGTTTTAACCTTGTGAAAATTTTAAATCTCTCCATAAAACTTGGTTTCAATATGACATATTTATGAATTTAATGGTAACCCAATCATGAGAACAAACTTTGATACTCAATGTTAGCTAATGAAAATAAGATAGGTCAATGACAAGAATCATCCTATGTTGTTTTTATAGAATGAGTTATATACATATGCATTCGAAATAAGAGATCATGTTCTGATGTACCCTATAAAGGATATGGTCCCAATAAATATTACTAACCTAAATCCTCAGAACACAAGGCTTATCAACAAGGCCTATAATATAGGGAATAGTATGGTTCATATTAATTGTATTCTCATACAATCTATTATACGAGAAACCCCCATGAACTATGTGATTTTACCATGACCCCATAAAATATAGGAGACATTTTATTAACATGTCTTCAAACACATGAATATGATGTTATGATTTCTTATTCGAATGTAGGTAAAAATACGCACACAAAAGGACCTTGAAACCATGTTACAACTAAATATCATTATGTAATAAGGAAATAAAACATGTATCATGGTCCGAAATGATAATATATGGTACCCCATTGAAATAAATTATCTATAAAAGATATATTTTCACTCAATCAATGTATGGTAAATGTATCGCAAATTTTAAATAAATGGAGGAAGATTGTAATATAATCCAAAATTACTCATATCACACAATTCTTCCAAATATTCATGGAATTTATTCCAAAAAATCTATAGATAAATCATCTTACTTCCACTCCGATATAAGAAATAGATATAAAAGACCAAGTAGACGTTGAATCATAACCATTACATATAGACATGTGTATCATCACGCCAAATCCCTACATTATGTAATTTCATTACTGGTGAACAATACTATCAAGGAAGATCAAGGTACAACTTGGTGAATCTATGGTGTACCACCCACATTTCAACCCTAAGATCCGAAAATATACGTATGGTCTTCAAAATATGGCCATGAACATGACAAGTATTGTTTTCAACAATGGACCAGTTAGGGGGAACTCTATGCATTCAAGAAACTCCAAAGAATATTTTCACGATGAATCCCCATATTAAATCCATTTGATCCTGGTTCATATTGGAAGGTACACCAAAAATAACTATTCAATTTCATCTATTTTCACTTCTATATAACACCAATATTAATATTAATAAACAAGGCAATAATATTCCACTCAAAAATACTCACATAGGAAGTATGACTCTATGTCTTCTAGATCAATCCATCGGTAACACTATTTTCTATCCCCGATCTATATTCAATTTCAAAATTTAAGGACATCATATATTCAACCATAATCTTCAAGTAGAAATTTAAATCTTTCTTATAAAAAGAATACATCTGTATCATAGGATTAGAATAAATGAAAAGTCTCTCACAATATATTTAATTCATACTAAGCTTTATCAAATTAAATATCATTTCATAGATGAGATTGTGTTCATGATTATTTTTTTCGTGTGGTATCAACTATAATAAACCATACACTATGTCCTGATCCCCCAACAATAACACTTACCAAATTTTGATATCAGATGCATTATAATAAATTGCATACTATTTTCGCAACTTGTTTTGTATCATAATAATTGATGTGGTCAAAATTACATTCAATTAATGGATTTCTTTCCCAAATGCTTTATACAATCCAAACATGATACACTTCCTAATAATTCTTGAGAATTTTCTTGATGTTGTTGTACTCTTTGAAAAATAATAAATAATAAATAATAACACAATAAATCAAAAAATATTAATATATCAACAAACAATCATTCTTTATTCCAAGAAAACAATAGTTTTAACCTATTAGATGTCTACTAAAAATCCTTACATTGAGATAATGTGACCCAAGATGTTGAATATATCAATTCGGAAATTATACATAGATAGAAAGGCATATAGACAATTCTTCATCAGAATAATGAAGAAATTTTCAATTTGCTTTCATATTCCTCCTGAACCAATAAATAATGTATTATATCATTAATGAAAAAACAAAAAACATATCCAGGTTTGGTTGAAATGATTAGTTTATAAAATCTATAAACATATCCAAAGAATTCATTATCTTAAAGAGAAACACAAAAATCTCATACAAGACATCTTATCAAATGAAGAATGTAAAAGTTATATCATAATGACTCACGAAAATTGATGATACCCGAATAAGGAATAACTGTTTGAGAATATGTAAGAACACCACATCTATTCCATGAGATCATTAATACATGGAAGAGGAAACTAGTTCATTGTCATCATCTGGCTCAAATTCCAATAATCAAAAAATAAATGAAAATTTATTCTTCCCTCACTGAATATAATACAAAATAAACCCAAGCTGACATAAAAAGATGAATAAAACCATTAAACAATTTCTATTCCAATATTTGTTAATTTAATGCATATATTATTCATACATTCTATACAGAATAATATATATTAGTTAAGCACTAGGTATTTTTTCAGTTATAAACACAATTTTCCTCTCATGTGAAAACCTTGTGAACTCCTTAGCAAAAAAAACTTTAAACATTTCAACAATGACAGTGAAAAAATATTTTTAAACTCCCCCATCATCAATCAAAAATCTCACAACTTTTGATTTTTTCATTCCCATTTGCTGATGAATGTCCCCTTCATGGCCTATTCAGATATCCAATTCCACATGAATAGTATATTTGATACCCTAAGGAGAAGTGAAGTCCACTATTCTATGATAAACTCATTGTGATATTGATAATATACCTTTCCTTAAATTCCAAATTTCATAAAAAACCCCAAAATATCGAGAATATGAAAATTCCAATGTAAATTGTACTCATCATCATTAGGGTCATGCCAATTACAAAGAAAAATTCACTATGATAACACATGAAAATGAATTTCAATCAATATAATTCAAAATGTGATCTCTACTAGTAGACCAAAATATTTCAAAAATCATGTAGATATAATCTAATATGAGGATAATGTATGAAAAAAATCACTAACAAGTGTAAATGTGGTATAAATTTTACCCCATATAGTTGATCGTATAGCCTCACCCCATGTAGGTGAAGTATAAATGACTTATATCTGAAAAATACATTTACCATATTCTCTAACAAAAGTCTTTAGTGATGTAATATTAATATTATATATTTTATTTTCTTAAATCCCCACATCATCTTCCATAACTCATATATCTTTTAAAACAATATCTAGGGGTTGTTATGGTGTGGAAAATACCCTATCAGTTCTCTACATCACCAAATATCCTCCAACACTACTCAAATATTAATGATTTTTATAGAAGCTGTAAAAATTTCCCATCCTTATTATTACTCTATCAAGAATGGATGCTTGAGGAAACATATAGCAGAGGCGTCCTAATATACGACATTGATAGAAGAACTGTTGATTATTTCCCTGTGATATAGAGGATCTATCATCACAATTATGTCCACAAATACTCTATAGATTATTATCATTATTGAACATCATAATATTATAGGATTTACCATCAAATCTAAAAGCTGAAACCATGATTCCATCAATATATTCCTCCACCAGTTTCCTCATATTGATGAAAGACTGATTCCTGAAAATATAGAGCTTCTACAAATGGATGATATTTACCAAGGACATGAACTAATATCTACTCGCATCTGGATAATTTTTGTCCATGGGTAACTCCCCTCATATTAGTATAAAAAAAACATTAAATAAATTAATAATTCATTATAATCAATCTCTAACAAAGTTCCTTATGTTATAGACATTAATTTTTTCCTCTTTATTCCGTCTAGGTATCAGAGAAAAGGAATTTTAGGAATTTATCTCCAAATAACCTAATAAAATGTTCTACAACTACCCATTTGAATGATAAATATCTCACTAGGGATTTACTAGTCCGCATAATATATTATCATCCATCATAACCCTCAATTCCTATGGTGTCTCCATATGGTAAAAAATTGCCTATATAGTTTCCATCCAGAAATATAATACCTCATTCCCACCCTATCTTAAAAACGATGGAGGATTCAATAGGTAATACTCTATTTATAGATCAGACATACATGGGGAATCCCACTATGGAACACATTCCATAAACTATATTAATGGGGATAATTTATTATAAAATATGTCTTAGTTTTTACCTTATATAACTAATGTCGGATCATGACCTGCTAACGATAGTGAATTCATAGTAGTTCCCTCTTATCACCCCATAAATTAAAATCATCAGAGAGAAACTTTTCTAAGTTTAATAACATAACTCATTGAACACATAACACATCATTTTAACCTTTAAAATCTAGTCATGGATAAAAAATACAATTAAAAAATTAACTCCACAATAATTATCCAATCAAATACAATCATGACCCATTAATATAATCCACCATCTCAATACAACACCATGGATAACTCATGGTAATAATTTTTTTCACTATTTCATGATTTTAATTTGACAAATTTTCTTCCATTACAATGAAATATTTTAATCTTTCAAAAAATTAATGTCATGCTTTGGGAATTTATTTTCGGTAAACCAAAGGGGGATATATAATCATGTATTATTACCACAACCTAACCATAACATTCCTTCCTTTGTCTTCCAATTGCGATGCATGTCACCAAAACCCATGACTTACTAATACAATTCGAAGAAAAAAACTATTGTTCCACAATGGATAATTGGTATAAATATCAGATAACAATAACATCACAAATTTTGTTTATCACATAATGTTAATTAACATTCATATATAATAACAGACCATAATGAAAAAGAATCCCAATGTGCGAATAATGGTTTTCTCCCACAACAGGGTTAGATACAACAATAAAATAGTGAATTTAAAAGGAAAAAAATTGAATACACACCTTTATACCATTCACAAATAATAAAATTACAGATAGGAAAAATTTATGGTAAAAAAACATATAATCTTTCCCTAGGTTCCATGAACTTGGTGACCACACTAATTACACCATGTGATTTGTACTGTGCCTCCACATATTACATAGGTTTCCAACAAGAAACTATGCTTTAATAAGGGACATGGGGATACCATGCATCGAATAATAATTCCCCAACACTTTGAAAGTTTCCATATCCAAATATATTAAATATATAATGTCATACTACTATATATTTTTAAATAGAAAACCCAAATAATTACATACTAAAAACCCCAAAATGGTTCCCATCATCATATTGATGCCCTCATCCATGTACCCTCAAAATTATCAACTCATCCATCAATCAAATGTCATTTACCTTTATCCTAGATAGCAATAATGTATTCTTTTCTTGTACCAATGATGTCGTAGGTGGATGTGAGAAGCATTTAGTAGTTAATTAATAATATCATATATTTAAATATCCAATCAAATAAAATTTTTTATTCAAATAAATAAAATTAAAGTAGTAAATAAAATAAGTTATATAATTAAACAATTGTCACTTATCCACATGGGAATCTTGGTTCCTAAAAAAACTCTACATAGAAATGATTCGTTAACCCATACTATATATCTAAACTATACACTATGTCTGGTTAAAAAATCATTCCAAAATTTAATTAAGTAAAATATACAATTAAAATAATTTCACCATGGATCCTCAGTATAGGAACTGAACCATGTCCAACAATAGGAACATGTAACATTAGATAAAAATAAAAACCAACTTATGCATTTTATGTCCTATATAATCAAATTGTCACAAAATATGTAATATATTAGTGTTTCTAAGAGAATCATGCCAACCAAACCCAATAATGAAGTGGAATAGTCCAACATCCAATGAATAACATTAATTAAAGTTTTCCATGGTTTATCATAAGTGGCATCGTAATTAAATAACAAAATCAAGGGTCCCTCATTTGATTTTTCATCATAGTAAGGGTTTATTCAATACCACACCTTTAGAGAAAATTGTATTACTACTATGAGATCCAATTTATTCAAAACCCCAACTATTAGATTCCAATTATAAATATTTAACAACATAAACCATCGATATAAAATTTTTATCACATCCACTCTTTTTTATTACATAACCTATTATATTTTCAATTCTATGTCAAATAGTTTCTCATTACATGGTAACATAACAACAATCAAGTACCCCTTGTTTAATCAAGTGAACTTTCTAATTCAGAAATTACAAAATCGTATTACCATTTTCAATAGATTTATTCACCACATACACTACTTTAGGTCCGATCATATATAAATAAAAGGGATGATGGGTTTTATTATGGGACTTATACATTATATTATTGATTAAATTATGTTTCTTGGTTAATGGAACAAATGAAAAATATTTGAGCTTAATGAAATTACCATAATCATATGAATAACATATTGAATATTAGAAAAATCTGGTAGACCATGTTCCTTAAGATCATATATTACCACCCATCAAAAAATTAACCTTGTTTAGATAATTCCAAGGCTAAAGATTGATTGTAAATATGGTTTATGTTATTATTTATAAGAGAAAACATCTAACCATGGTTCATCCTTAAAATTGAATACTGTTGGCTTCAATATTTTTTACAGTTGTATTATTCTCCCTTGATGGAACTTCAAACTCCTTCGAATTGTAAGAGAAAAAATAATGTACAATGATGGATATTATTTTTCACTACCCATTTGTTTATAAAATAAATGAGGTAAAAATTTAGTTATAAATATTTTATGGTATGGAGGAAATACCCTTCATATTCCCAAATTCCCATGTTCTTATAGTTAGGTTGTATGGTTTCCCAAAATTTATTCCAACCAGGTGGTTCCCTATATTTAATTAGAAACTGAGACATGTTTTTTTATATGTATCCTTCATGGTTTTTCCAGTTGTGAAGTTTTCATTTAGTTTTATTTGTCGAAAGGTATATAGATTTTTCTCCGAAATTTAATTAGTTACAAACGATTCATCCCACCCCTCCAACACTCATTTTATGGTCCATTTTTTCTTTAAATAATGATCCAAATATTATCCGTACAAATTGTGGATTGTTATCCCAATTTTTCATGTCTTGATCCTATGAGAAACAATAAAATATAGTCATAATCAGGGGAATCATTCCATTAAAAACATTATATGTTAATAAAAAAATTAAAAAAAATGTTCAATTTCATAATTTTAAGAGAATACACTACAAACCTATGAATTATAAAATATATAATGATAAATGTAGATAAAAGTGGTATAATTCATGAAAAGATGGATTATTATTTTTATACATATTTGTTGGATAATCCATGTGATTGATAAGACTTGGGTTTGTTAATTAATAGAGGGAATCTCATTTTGATAGGTATACATGAATGGGGAAGGGAAGATGTATTAAAATACATGAAAAAACAGATTTCAATACTTGTTATATTAATAGATTTTTATGATTTATATGAAATACATAATAAAAAATCACATGACATGATTTGTGGATTGAACACAATGTTCTAAGAAAACTGATTATTTTTGTCACCCCTATGGTGTGGCCCCTATAGTCATGGTGTTATACGAGAAACCCATGAAAACCCAAAAAAATGAAATCCCATAACATTTTCATGTAATTGGATGATACTCCCCAACATGGTAAAAATGAACATTCATTAGATATATCATCACACCAAATCCAACCATCAATATTCCATGAATCATCCACAGGTATCTATATTTTTATGAATATCCCATGTATTCATTGCTCTCTTACATAGAGAAAACTCTCCAACACTAACCCTAAATCTCCAATATGATTCTCAAATTCAATAAAAAATTAATAACATATGTTTTCTTCTATGAAAATAAAATAAATCATAATTATTAATATATAATATCTATTATAATATCCCAATTATATGAAATTATCCACCCCCTCCCCAAGCTATATGACTAATAATCACTTTGTGTTTTTTATTAAATTTTATAGAAATAATTATTTCATATAAAAAAAACTCTATTATGATACACGCATGCTTCAATAAGACTCATAAAATAAGAAAAATATTCCCATGAAAATAATTCTCACTCCATTCCTCTATAAGAATAAAGAAGACGTTGAACAATGTGAGAATATATAACTCATCATCATTGATGATGGATAGCAGATAAGGGTTGGGATAACCTATATAACGTTGTGAAACACATAAAAAAATTAATATAATTATAACTATCATTAATCAACAGCTAATATTGTGTAGCACTAATATTCTTGGATATGCCAAACAATCCTATGAAATCGTATTCCATCATTCCTTATATAAAAATATGTCTTTCACCTAGTAGTGGTGAAACTCATTGAATTACCTAATCAACCACCTTAAAAATGAGATGACATATCTTATGGAATGTGATATCTTGTTTAAAATAATATTTTTAACCACGTTTGGATCAAGTTTATGTGGTTAATATTCACCTTCTTGTGATTCATAGTTACAATAAATATCCCCTCTTTCTATTATAAAAATTAAAATTATCTTGGTACCAATCGATATATTTCATCAAAATTAACCATTTGAATTGAATCTTTATAATTATTATTAAATGATATATTTTTATTAAAATATGGTTCTCCCATTAACCTAAAAATCATGGTTTCATTCCCATAGATACTATTATATTATCCATGTCATACTCTTCAAATACTTTTGGTTTTTGGATGGTATAAATTATCATATACCTATATATATATACAATCTTATGTGAACCCATCTATGTTTATGATGTGAAATGACAATATGAATCATATACATAAAATAAACCTATATATTTTCACTCTTTATTGAACATATATTTTATACAACTCATTGATAGAATAGGTCTCATATATCGTAATGAAATTCTTAATGAATATTCATTGGACCATGAATATATATAATTCATTGCTTATATGTGGTAATCGTATGAATAGGCACTTGAATTCTGTTATCCAATTACATCACTTCCACTCATGATTTGGAAATGTTTGAAGTTTTCATATATTTTGCAAGTGATTAAACATTACCCATTGATATGTATTGTATCATTAATTGAACCATAATATGATCATTTTCATATTGAACTTCAAATATTATAATTATATTCATTTGTATTAAAGTGTATTTCTTGTGTGGAAATCCTATATCAAAGAGAATTTATCTCATATCATCTCTTTTTGTATCTTTGTATGGACTAGATCCTAACCACAAACATAAATAACCTCTTCAACATCAATGAAAAATTTATCTGGTAGAAGTACACTATAAATATGTTTTCTCAAAAACGAATAATATAATATAAATAGATGACAATCATTAAAAACACTCAGAGTGGCGATGTAATTCATAAATATATTATATTCACACAATACAGGTAATATTGCAAATCAAATCTCATCTTAGTGAAGTATATCATTTTATTTTAGTCTATAAAATCCATTATTGATATCTTCACAAAATAAATTTATATTCTCAAATCAACATGGATCACTTAGAGGGGGAGGAGTTAATTAGATCTCTCTTTTTAATTTAATGATATTTTATATTTTTACCCAACCTATGACTAGTTAAGGACGTTATCCTATATTACAATTATTACATAATTCTTACTCACATTATTTAAAATAAAGGAACATAAAAGTTGAATGATGATTTACATGGTTTATCAAAAAATACCATCCCACTTTCATCATTAGTTAGACACCCTGATAATTTATTGACCACTAAAACTAAACATAGTTACACAACATATAGCTATAGTCTAATAAAAATTGAGTCCCTCTATTTTCCATTTTCAAATAAATTGATAAACAACGTAGTGAATGACTGTTCTTCACATGATTGGTTAAACACACCAACCAGAAACACTTATATACAATTATAATAGAAAAATTATATTGATATTATTATGCTCCTAAATTTTGTTATGATCAACATGGAAATGATATTCCTAAAAAATAATGCAGGATTTAGATACCTCATATTGGAATTGAATCACATATATATATATATATATTTGATTTATAATAGAAATATCAATTTTTGAGATCCCTTATGTCAATAAAAAATATGGTTTCTCAATAGTCTTCATGAAATAACTGATATTACTATTCTTCTACAACCTAAATATCTGAAATACCAAATCTCTTACCTCCTCTATGATTATTACAATCTACTTACACTCTATAGCTCTGTCATAACCCTGAACATAATAAGAATCATCTCAAAATCACATTATATATTAATACAATAATATATTGAAAAATTCCCTCAATATAAATGATATAGTATATATTAGTTTTCTGGTTCATTCATTGTTATTATTATTTGATGGGTATGATATTTAGATCCTATTAATTCTTATTTATATCGATGGTTCTGTATTCCAATTAAATATCTGTATGAATTGAGTAGATTCTAATATCATTTAATATTAAAACATCATAGAAATAATTTCAACAAAATCAATGGATGTAAATTCTTTTGAAAACACTTCCATGTGTGTATGAATGAACTAACGATGACATGAATCATTCCATTAATAGAGTTTAATTAACCAGTCCATTCAAGATGAAAAATTTGTCACTCAATATTCAACTTGGAATATACTGTAACATGGATCTCCTCATATTAGTGCATATTTAGTTTTGCATGTCATAGGATTTTAACATATTCACTATAAGTGGGAAATAATTTATTTAAACCAATCACTTCACACTAGAAATTTTTATTCTTGAAACACTCTATAGAATAATATGTTGTTCATTCTATCACTATTTTATTATCTCTATATTTTTAAAATATTATACGGAGGACTATAATATATCAGTCCCTTCTTCAACTACCCTCCATTATCTATCTTGAAAAATCAACTATATATTATAAAGATGTTCTATTAATGATTTTTAGCATGGTATAATCATCATTTAACATTTAATCTCATTTAATAAATTTATTCAAAACATTCAAAAAAATATAGATATTTTTCCATAAAATATCAATTTGTTGACTATGGAAAAAATCAAAACATTATCCCAATAAATTAATCAAAATTATCCAATTGTTGAATTCATGTTAGATTCTGAGAATTTTCATGTGTGCATTGGTCTTTTCAAGTATTTGAACCAATATGTTTTTCATAATCATTTTGAAGTCATATATAATATTTGATTTCAATAAAAAATAAGTGAAATAATATTAAACATTCCTATTCAAAATAATATTACTCAAACTCATTAACTAAAATTAATGTTAAATGATGGACAAATAACTCCACTGAGCTAAGAAAAATAAAATTTAAGATATTTTATTTTTCAAAATATGTATTATATAAATAAAAAAATGATGATTGGGATTCATCAATATGATTCAATGAATTATTATCTTTCACCTATATGTGTGTAATAAAATTTTGTAAACTTCAGAGTCGCTAAATTATTATATTTTATCTATAATTCTTTCTGGATTATCATAAATTATAATATATTTCATATCTTTTAATTGTAGTGAAATACATTCATTTTAATCTATACATAATTTTTCATTTTCATTCAAAAACATATGACATTTAGTTAATTTATGATCAAAATTTAAATTATCACAATTCTTATGCTTCATCCATTAATCTATCAATGAATGTTTTATATTTTACAATCAATAACATTATTTTACATCTATAATCGATGGAAACTCATTAAATCATGACACTAAAATTTTATCTCAAAAAAAATAATTAAAAAAACATTTAATTTTGTCATTTAAGAGTATAAATCATTCCCTTATTTTTTGTTGGTCAATACCAATTTCAGGTTCTACCATTTCCGACTAATTAATTTTATCCATATTGATAATAAATAAAAATGTAATTTAAGAGTCTTCTCACCACACCATTTCCTTCAAATGTTATCATAACATAATTAGGTTATCATTTAAATCATAGTTTGGGACATTTTTGTGATATGGTAGAATCAAAATGATTTTACACCTCAAATAGAACATAGTTAGTGAATAATAAATATTCCTTGAGAATATTGGTGTTGAAAATTAGTGGTATTTTACTATGATTGAAAATATTATCTAAAAAAACATAAATATGATACAACTATCAGATTCACATTTCAGGGACTATTAAGATACATTTATCATGTAATTTTATCCCATAAAAATATTCGATAATCACTTTAGAAATATATTTTATACAATAAATTAACTCAATTTTATCCGATTCTCATCTACCACCACCCCCGTTAAAAAAATATGATTGATATAAGATAAAATAATCTTCGAAAATATAATTGAAATAAAATAAGGGAAATTTTAAAAAATATTCTGGTATCTCCAGAATCCCTACTTGGAAACCACTTCTAATTTTTTATCAAACTCAATGGATTCACACAATACCATATCACCATGGTTTTACAAAACACCATGAAGAACACAACTTTTTTAAAATTATTTTAAAAAACCTATGTTCTTCTTCATTTGAAAATATTTTATAATATAAATAAAATAAGATTAGTGAATAATGAAGAAACTTTTTTTAAACTAAGATGTAGCATAGTGGAAAATAATTATATCTCAACTAATTATTTACATTCATTCAAAAATATATATTTTAATTAATCTTTGAACTCATTTTCTATATTAATAAAATAATTATTTTTCATTTATTTTTTCACAAAAATAACATATTGTTTTGGATGAATAGTTTTTCACCCCTATAACCAAAGAAATTACATTTTATTTTGATTGAAATATCTTAATCATATAATCTTATTAGTGTATATATATTTCCATAAAATCTTTTTCTCTATTCGAAATCTAGGAACACCATTCAAATTTCATTCCATAAATATTCATATCCGAACATATGGGTATAATCTCATGATAATGGACCTCATCTTATGTATCTAATTTATATCTATTGATAATGTAAGTTAAATTCACATTCCTTATTTTCTTTTCTATATCATTATATTCCAGAAAAATTAACAATCAATATCTTTTGTCATTCTAATTTTATATAGGTATTCAATAGATGGGTATTAATTTCAAAAAATCATTTGTTATTCATTTTTTATCTTTATCTCAATTGTAGTGTTTTACAAGAATTTCAACCACGAACTCTTCAATACGTGACCATTTTCCACATATTACACTAATTTATTCCAAACAAATAAAATCAACTCTTAGTAGTTATTTTTTGATGATACTATAATGAATATATTATATTGAGAATTATCCATTCTTTTTCTTGAAAATAACCCTCTTAGTTATTAACTCATCGATAAGAATGTAGTATTATATTATATTTAGTAGTATTTTTTTAAATACCCTCCATAATTATATAAAAACAATTCAAACTATGATATTTTAATAGGGAAGTTAATCATTCATTATTTTTTGGACGATTATTTTTATAATTGATCATAATATTAATGAAAGAATTGGCATTAATTGATTATTTCATTACATTAATGTGGAAGTGTTCCTCTCAAATTATTTTTTTCTCGATATACTAATTATTTTTAAAATAATGTTCACATAGAATCATCATATTAATTTTGAGACTGTTTCATAATATATTTACATTCCCTGATGGAAACATTAATTTATCCTACACCAGATGTGTCTGTTTAATCCAAATGTGATTTTTAAAAGTCTTATTTAATCATAATTAAATATAATTTTTAAGAAATACATATTTATTATGTCTTCAACAATTACAATATCATTACATATATCATTTGATCATAATCACACACAAACTTCTCTTCCTCAATAATAATTACCATATATGTTTCTATCTCACCAATGTAACTATATTACTACTTGATCAACCCTTGTTTTTCCTCATCAAAATAATTATACTATTTTAGTAATTTTTCATTCCTTATATTTGGATTCATTTCATGGAAATCATTTAACATAGTTTTCAAATATGGTTCCATCTATGGCTAATATTATTTATGATGTGAACTACCTATTTATTCAAGTAAATCCTTAATGGGAGAATGATGATTTTTTTATTTTAGTATGATATGATTGATGATTATTATTGTTATCTTATTTAATCCCATTAGAACACCACTATGGGTGTTTTATTTTTTATCCTTTTTTCCTTTTTTATATTTAGGATAATTTCCATTTTCCTCTTCTGATTTTGATTTATTAGCTTGAGAAATTTAATAGTCTCTGGAAAAATTACTAGTTTCATTGAAAATGAATGAAGTGGGAAGTTTTAATCCATTTAATTTACACATTCCCTTCATAAAAAATTTTGAGAGAAGATAAAAAATTCCACTGTTATCTTCATCATCCTCATTAAAATTACATAATTCTAATGCATATTCTTCTATGGGATTCCCCTTTTCTGTATTCTTCAATATTCAAATCAACTTTATAATTTATTTTAAAATATTAAACCCATATTATCTCATAAAAATGGACTATATTATGTAACATATCTAATATATGATTTTAATGTTCATTTTTGGTATTGGTAGAATTTTATTACAAAGTAATTTTAGTTTTACATTTGTTCAATAGACCAAATATAAAATTAACATTCAGGATTGAATTACGATGACCAGAACACATAAATTTGTTTTTAGATGGGTTTTAAAGACCATATTTCTATTAAAATTTCTGGATTATTTTTAAGATAATTGGGTGTTGAAATAACTTTGATTCTTTATATTTTCAAAAACAGTTAGTAATTTTTTAGTAATGTTTGGGATTAATTGGAAAGCCCTTAAATAGAGGACCACAATTCAATAAAATATTAAATGGGTAAAATGATACCCAAAAGTTGTTTTTGATAAATTAAAACAGTTAACCACATTGTCAATGCACAATGTTTCTAGTTTCTAATCATACAGTATTCATTCATGGAAGATTCCACATTGGATAGTAGATCCACATTGTTAGTGCACGGTCCACCAAACCATGTTTCCCTACCATGTATATTCATAAATATTGAAATTTTTCCTCTAAAACATAAAGGGTTTTCACCACTTTTTGAACATTATTTGTCCCCGTTGCCCAATATTCCCCAACATCTCCCTCTCCTCCTACATTTTTGTTCTCATTAGTTATTAGTAATAATATCTGGAAATGAAATGTGATAGAAACCAAGATATATTGAAAAAAAATCTTAACACTTGTATTAATTTTTTTTCTTTATTGGAAGAAATTTCGAGTTCACATCATATTACCTATTTGTATTGTGTTCGATGAATCCTCTAACTTCTAAAATTTTTTCTAAAATAGAATCATTATAATTAATGAGTGGATACTCCTAATAGGGCGGTAGGTGGACTATGGAATTTCCAACAATCCCTCAAATGTTTTGAGTATGTCTGCAGTGTTTTCCATGTCAATCATCCAATCAATTATACAAAATGTTTCAAACTAAAAAATTATTTGTTGAATCATGGTTTGTATATTCTAGGACAATATAATACATTTTGGGATGGTTATAACCCTAAATTGAATACTACCATTATGCAAGTTATTTTTTGTAACCTCATTTTTGGTTATTGAAATTACCAATAATAAATTAAATTAGTATTGGTTGACTCTTATAATGATAATTGATTAATATATGGGAATGATTTTTTGAAATGTAATTGTGTGTGTATACATACATATCAAATGTTATGTTATGAATCATACGTTTTGATGAGAAGTAAGATAAACTAAATGGGATTCTTCTATTGTTAATTGGATTCAAAAAAGCATTACCTATGTTATGAAATGAACCCTTCCTTTTATGTGGGTCCCTACTTTGGAGACAAAGAGTTTGAAATGATATATCTACACAGTTGAATATATATTTACAGGGATATTTTATCACTTTTAGGAGAACATATAAAATATTGTTTTTTGGCATAAATGTTATAACACATATCCCTTTTACTATATAAAGGGAATGAATAAAATTATGTTTGGATTGAAAATTGGAATAATCGTGATGATTCAATCTTTGGAAATGATAATCCCAATAGACTATAATTATTCATCAACTAGAAAAATCCTAATTATATTTTACTCTATGAAGAATACACATGTTCCTTATACGGAATGTTGGGAGTGAGCTTATTAGATGAATGTGGTTATGTTACACATTTAAAGATTCTTGAGCTCCTAATACAACCGGTTGTGTATGAGATCAGATGTTTACGAGATTATATTAATTAAGGGGAGACACATGGAATCCAATATGGAATTCCTCTAATGGGATCACCAGTGAGTGGAATGACATTATTTCACTAGTGAATCTTTTTTTCCTTACTAGGAATGAAAATTATGGGCCTCAAATTAAGTGTATGAAATTATTTCATGAGTGACACTTAGGATACCTATATGGAATAAAAAGTATTATCTATGGTAGAAATGGTATTATAACATTCCCTGGAAGATTCGTTGGTTCACATGAGGAATTCCATGGATGGGATCATATTTGATGGGTTCATAGTACACTTGGTTCATTAATTGGCATCATAATACAAACCTCTATGTGAAATCTGAGCATGAATATAAATTAATTAAATGACGTGTCTTCTATGTAAATGATGATTCCTTTGTTTGTTCTATTTCATACATACAAGGTGTCCATGTTTCAATCACTTATAAATTTTAAATTACATGGAAATTAATTAACACTTATATTATTTTGGTAACCATGGGATTCATTAGATATTTTAATTGGTACCCAATATTATTTTGAAAATTATTACCTAAATAAATAATTTTCAAGGTGATAATATCATTGTCCAATGAAAGTATTACTAGATGGGTTATCTATGGGTGGACCATACCCACATGGGATTTTTTATTTCCTTTAATGACTTATTGTATTGTACATGAATATATATTCATTTTATATTAAAAAAAGATTATATTCAACACCTTTTATTGTTACATACTATGTATAACCCACACCCTATTCATGCTACTGATTGGTATATAATAGATCATCTTATATTAGATTTGGATGCGGATTTACTATTTTTAAGATTTTCATTGAAATAAGAGTATACATGTGCATGGGGATAATAATATTCTAGATATTCTTATAGAACTAGGAATCATATTTATTTAATCTTTTCTATTCTATCCATACTGTATGTATTACATTTTTTATGACTTGGTATCATAT
Organism: Viscum album; assembly: GCA_963277665.1. Lineage (NCBI taxonomy): Eukaryota > Viridiplantae > Streptophyta > Magnoliopsida > Santalales > Viscaceae > Viscum > Viscum album. The sequence goes on from OY728161.1 coordinate 1,841,218,724, forward strand.
ATTTTGAATCAGTATGTCCACGTTTTCTTATTTTTTTGGTTTGGACTATTTTTTATTAACAATTACTTTTGATTATATTCACATTTCATTTATTTATTTATTCTTTTAATTAATTTAATACTAATCTTTAGGGAATATTTTCCCCATAATACCTCCATTAGACCCTTTATTCTAGTGATAACCTCAAATATATAGTAAATTTCACCTGAGGCCTTATAGAACACTATATCGGTGGATCGTTTTGTGGCTCCAATTTTAGGACACTAAAAAGTTGTATCAGGTCCTATTTTTTGTTTTTATTAATATTTTTTATGATATGTTAGAGAATAATATTATATCATAACTTAATAAATATTTTGTTTCAAGGTAAAGATAACCCTGCCATGAGGAAATGAACAATTTTCATCAGTTGGAATTTTTTTTCATGTTTTTTGATTATTTATTTTTATTTTTATTTCAACAATAGTGATTGATGTAACTATTTTTATTAATAATTAACTTTATTTACTAATTATATTTATATAGAAAGTGACATGGTATATTAAAGAATAATATTAGGCCAAAAAAATTAACATGTCTTTCAAATGATAATTTATATACCATGATTTTGATATTTTTCATCATTAGAATCTATATACCATAATTATATTATTTTCTACATAAAGTATTATATTCCATGTTATTTGATATATTTCCTATTTATAATTCTGATATATGAGTTTTTATAAATGATTCTGTATCAAACTAAATGGAATTTTCATGTATATCATGACTATGAAGAAATAAATAAAATTTTGTGGAATGTTAGAGACCTGAACTCTTCGTTTCATGGGTTGAAACATTTATGGTTGTCATTAAATATTTTCAAAAAAAGAATCCTTTGATGATTTTGGTTATTTATAATTTAGAATCGTTGAACCAAATAATTAAACCATCATATAGGAATTTTTATCAATTTTGAGACTGATGCTACAATGGTGGTTACGGTTATATGGTATCCAATTGAAATATTTAATAAATTTGGTAATGATTGTTCTTGTAAAATTTCCATGGTTCATGCTAAATTGAAATTATTATTGAAAATGTTTTTCTTTATAAAGGCTTCTACCCTTATAACTTTATAATAAAGAACTGCATGACTACATCCCAATAATCATAGGTAGACCCATGTAGGTCATTTGGGGAATGTTTCGTAGAAGATAAAACCATATGGGAGTGTTTAAATTTAAACTATAACAACTTGAATTTATTTGGGATTCAAATTATTATTTATAAGGTGTGAACTACAAAACATAGGAAGGGATTCCCATATGATTGATCCCAGGATTGCTTGATGAGTCCCTCACAGGACACCTTATTCTTTATAGGGTTTGCAATAGAAATCCATTATGTTATTTTTAAACTAATGGTATGTTTATTTAAAGTGTATGAAACTGTTTAAATGGTTTTACACATAAACATATGGTGGAATCATAGATGATCAAACCATGTTTTCCTAATAAAAGAGATATAAAATATATTGATCAGTATTGTTATATAGATTAATTAATTCAAATTCAAACAACATCCTAACAAATTATTTCATCTATATCATAAAACTGAACTTTTTCTAATTTTTGCTCAGCTATGAAGAAAGTATATATAAATAAATAGTTTAAAAAATCATGACAAAATATTCCTATATGGTTTTTTAGATTCACCTAAAAAATTGAATGTATTGTTTCCTTGATAACTAGTACCAGATAAATAATATTCATAAGTTTATTAAATGGTATAATAAACGATAACTGATTAAATTCTATAAGAACAAATGATTGTATTTTTTTTAAAGTCTAACTCATGCTATATGGGTAAATTTTAAATATATATTTGAGGCTATCCAAGAATGGTAATGTTGGAATGTTCTAGAACTTTGGTGAATTTTCTTGGGTTAAATTGGGCCTAGATGTATGGTGAAATGGCTATGTGACATTTTAGTTGTATCACTGGTTATAGTAACAATAAATTATTATTTATGATAAGTTATACTTTTATTATGGACCCCTTAGAAATGGGAAACTTGTAGAATTTTGAGATGAATTAGTAAGAACAGTATGTGATATATGTTTTTCTGTTTGAGTCGGGTAGGAATCTTATATAATTATACGACACCACTGGGTTGAAATGTGGTGGAATGGTAAGTTGGACACTGAGGGAGTCCTACAGTGTAATGATACATACTAAGTGTCATATTTTAATTTATTACATTGATTTCGGGACCCATCTTGGAGTACTCCCTTATGATGATGGAATAAAAAGATTGGGCTCTGGTAGGACAATGCTTACAATGAGATGATGTTATTACTTTATGATTGCTTCATAATATTGGGGGATGATGAATAATTTTTTCCTTATTTATTTCTTATCCTTATAGATATTTTACGTGTTCTTTCAATTTCATGTTATATGAACCCCGTAAATAGTTTATGGTTATTCTATGACACACCATATGTCATGGTGGATGGACCTAGTATTTAAGTTTTTGAATTGATTAGTAATACTATGTGAGAGAAATGGGCCTCCCTAGTTTTTACATGGACCCATGTTGGTGAGGTATACTATTTTAATCATGAAATCTTATAAGATATGTTGGATTTGGTTTACGAAGTCCTTTTAGGAAATGAGATCAGTGTTGTCCTCGTTTGGAGACTGATGAATGGGAGTTGATCAAATTTTATGTTACAAGAATAGTGATGATATATTTTACAGGATAGAACCATGGATAATTGTATATCAAAAATATATTTTTTGGATGGAATTTGTGGGTTATTTTCCCATTTAACATGTTCTTATATTGTTGATTCTTATACATGGTTAATGAAATCATAGTGTTAGGGATCGAACTATGAATCATGATGCATTTAAGGCTCCAATTTTTTATGTGGGGTTGAAATGGAAACAAATGTATAATGTTATAGACATTAATCGTATATTGTAAAGAATCTTTTTTTTATAGATGAATTGTGGTAGGTTGATTCAGTTCTTGAGCGAGATTAGAAGGGATGTAAACCATCATTGTATAAAAAGTAATTCATACCCCACTTTCAAATGAAAAATTGTTGGTGGGGAACTTCAATAACATCCAACTTGCAGGCCGAGGATAGTTTGATTATATAAATTATACATACATGCATGGTGAATATAATACATCTATAATATAATATATTATCCGGTCGATTGAGGGTATATTGAGAATAGATTTTGTTCTATGAGATAGTGGACAACACTTTGACATGGGAACACATTAAAAGGATACATTATGTCAATAGATTGTTAATGGAAATGTGTATTGGTTTTTGTGATTTTTCTCATGATATTGGTGCATGTCTATCAATAGAATCTATTATAAACCTCGTTTAAAAAGGGTTAATTCCAAATATCATGAAAATTTTACGATTAATCAAAGTGTGCATGTCTTATACCATGATATTCCTATTTATTTTCTATATTAATGGGATTTTTGATCATGTAGAGATTTGAGGTAGAGAATTGGGGCATGGTACACTACTGTTCATTTAATAGGGATATTCCTTGATGGGTATTGGATTTCAAAATATGACATTATAACCATTATCAGGATGTGGGAATAATTTACAGGGGAAATTTTCATTAAAACTCAAGCAGAAGAGGTTTCAATATAGTGTCAGTTTTTATTTTTATAGTTGGAATATACAATGACTTTCATAATCTAAATGATCATTTTTTGACACAATGACATGGATTTTCCTTTGTATGGGAGAAAATTTTCATTTTCAAAATGAAAACCCATATTTAAGAAAGATCATGGGATATTGAGTTCTTTTATTGAATGTTTTTTGTCTCATTGATTTCATTGGGTAATGGAAAAATTTATATTTGGACCACTATATTTCCATTATTTTCCCAATTTAAATGTTGAAGTATGAGTAATATTTCATTAATTAGATTCATGTATTACTAGAAATTTATTATATTGACCTCTGTATTAGATACCCAATTTGGGGATCATTTCGTTTGTTTTTTTTTGAACATCATGACTATTTACTTTTTTTCCATTCTTAAACATTATTGTATTGATAGTATTGTAAACATAGTGTGGGATATGTTTTAATTGTTATGTATGCTACTAATGCCAAACACTATAGAAAATAGTCGACCAGAGGTAGTTCTATATGTTTCTCTATGAGTAGAGTCACATTCATTCAATTTAGAACCATGTTTAGAATGCCATTGGGTTGAGGCAATAGTCATTCAAAATTTGAAAAAACACACATTTTAAGGAAAATAAAGAACAATTAGTGCGAGATTGGTCTATGAGAGTATAACCACTCCAATACGATGCTGAGAGATGTTACTAATCATGTGTGTAATGATATGAACATGTTGGTAGTGTTTCTATGATCTTGAGTAATTATTTCTATACAATATTCTAAAAATGTATGTTCCATGGTTTATAATTAATTGTTGGATTATAGGTCCAATATTTTTGAGCCTCATTGGTGGTTGATAAAATATATTTCATCTTAGTCATGTCACGTGTTATATAAGAACATTTATGTGTAACCATATTGTTTTACCACTGGTTATGAGTGTTGGATGTTGTTTTTATGGTGTTGATGTCTTATGATAAATTTAAGGTTGAATGAATTTTTGGAATTTGGAATTGAAACACATCTATTTACTTCAATATTCATGAACTGAGTAGGTAAGGCTATGATTTGTTTGTTCACCGTGGAATCTATTGGAAGAGAATTTCTATGGTGGGGTTGTTGTAAAGGTCCTATTTTTTGAATGTTTTGAATTCTTTTCCAATAGATCTTGTTCCATTCGATGTGTTTATGGGATGAGGATTATATTATGTTTTATGATGGAAATATGGGAATTGGAACAGAAACATTTGATTTTAATCAGTGGTTTTTATGTCTTGAGAGGTTTATCTATGATTAGGATGAGTTTTAGAACGATTTAACTTAAAATTTTCATTTATTAATGGATTTAGATAAGGTGAATGGTTTAACCATGGTTAGAAGTAACCATGTTGATCGACTATGTTCCCATTAAATGGAGGATAATGGATTTATAAATGATTAATGGTGGGGGGAAAACCGTGCGATTATTTTTAAGAACAATGTTGAGGTTAACCACATGTGATACACATTGTTTTTCTAGTTCTGCACAAGTTGAACGATGTAGAAAACTCATTTGATAGTTTGACCACATGGTTGGCTCTTGGGTAGAGTTACTATTCTTCCAAAACATGTGACCCATTAAAATATAAAGAATGAGAATAATCCCATCAGATCTGTAAATATTTTTTATCACTTTTAGGCCTCATTTCACTAGGGTTATCGCCTTCATGAACTCTCTTATCCCATTACACATTTATAGTGGTTATCCTTCATTCTTAGATAGAAATTAACTACTTTTGATGAGTTGGAATACCATAGGATTGTCTAAAACTAGATCTACCTATATTAGTTTTTATATTGGTCTTATTTAAGACACTCGTAAACATTCTGTTAAGGCTGTGACCTCAAATTTTATATCCCGTTTAACTGATTACGTTTTTGTAAACTTATTGGACATTATTGGAACTAACAAACAATTCATTTTTGTTTTTGGGTGGATCCATATTATGCGAATTGATTGATATAATTCAATGGATTTGACTATGCATGACCTTTTTTACCAAACCCTTGACAATGTGTGTGGGGATCACCGCGTATTAGGTGATGAAAGCATTGAAATGAAAAAGACACTATGTGTCATATATATTGACATAGACATCCTATTACATGAATATGAATTGAACAAATAATGTCTCTAGTTGTGTATAAAATGTCTATAGAAATTTTTGTTTTAATTTTATAAAAATAATGATTATTTTTTGTATGATTTAAAAAATGGTTTCATAATGAGGATTCATAATCATTAAATGACTTTTAACATGGTCATTAATTAGTTATTAAATACAACATGATAATAAACATGAATTCATTCAGAAATACATCGGAAGCATAAACATAATTTCTAGGATGGGATCATAGGTAGAATTAGAATATGTTATTAATTTTGTGATACATGGGTTATGGATATAGAAATCTTTTTATGGTATCCGATTTTAATTTTATTATATTATTCCACAGGAGAGACATGGACTCGTATATGGAATGATAATGATGGGATCACTGGTGATTAGAAATATATTCTTCCATAGAAGACACATGGATTCTTTATGTTGAATTAAAAGGACTAGAGAGGAGGGTTGATCATGATATTTTGACCCTAGTGAAATATAGGTTCCATGTGCGAAATTAGATTGACACACTGAGAGGTAAAACCCCTTATAAAATTCCTTGGGAGAAACATGGGTTCCCATAAAGAATTTTATAGATGTTATCCATGGAGAAGGGTTCATAGTGCACCGTGACTGATTACTAGATTCCTCATATAGAATGTCTCAAATTAGACAATTATATATATTAATTAATTTAATGATATTTCTTCTATGAAAATGAAAAAAAAAGTATTCAGTCAATGCCATACATAAATGATGGAGTTGTTTCAACGTCTTTTCATTATTAAATTTCTTGGGTGTTAGTTATCCCTTAACTTATTAGGATTAGCATAGGGATATAGGAAAATATTATGGAACTCAGAATTCTATTATAAAAATTAGATCATAAATCATTTTATGTTAGAGATAAAACAAAATATTATGAAGTAGGTTTCATTGAAAAGGTTATACATGGGAGGCTTACACCATATTTGGTGTTATTTATTTCATTTAATGAATTATTATTCAATAACATCACATTATTTCCTTTTATATTCACGTAGTGAATTTTATTAGAATTCGATGGTGGTTTTCTATAGAGTCTATATCAAAAACTATTTGGATCATTGATTGGTACACAAACAGTCCTCCAAACTGTGGGTTAAGACATGACTTGTGCCTCACGTTTTTATTTTCTATTTACTATAGCATGGAATTGATCTAGGGTTCAATAATGTACATAAGATTCATCTATGAGTTAGGATTTATTCATTCATTCATTTTTATGTTTGGCCCTCCTGTATGTATTACATGTTTTACGTCTAGATGTGTTTTATTATCATGCAGCATGTTCCAGAGTGGTTATTTATTTAGAAATGACTTATTTTTTCGAATTAATTGATATTATATTACCCATTAATTTTTAATTTATTAATCCATTGTTTTTAGAGATAATCCACCGGGTATAGTATCATATCTATATCTATATTATACCCTCTATACTCATCAGAAACCTCTATAGCGTGGGAAGGTGTGCTTAAGGATACATAGTGCACTCCATCGGGGAATTGTTTTAGTGGCTCCCTATTCATGGGTTTATAATGGTATTGTCAAGTTTTTATAGTATAAAAATTTGGATTAATCAAATGATGAATTTTTTTAATAACATATTTAACAATAATTGAGTCACCTAACATATAATGGAATTCATGGATGATAATTATAATATTATTAAACATCATATATTAGACTTCTATGAATTCTTCATTAGTAATTTTGTTGTCTTCAGATCTGTAATAGTATATATAATAACCTCATTATATAATACACATTTAGACATGATTTATTATATAAACATGTGAATATTATAACTCGGGATATTGAAAATTCTATTGTAATTGGGGATTTGGAACATTACATAACAAATTAAAATGTGAAGTACACATATTTATTGAAAACATGTTTAACATGACCAAAAAATTATTTCATACATAGAAATGCATGGGATATCCAATTAAAAAACATAAGAAATGGATGATATATAAATCCAAGTAAAGGAATAAACATGGAATAACATGAGGGAAAAAATACATGTTAGTTGTAATGTCCCAGTTACGGGTACCGCCCAAAGGATCCCCAAACCTGGTTGGTCAAATGGCCTCAATAGCATATCCTCGAATTCTGGAGGCCTAGGACTAGTAGTGAGGGCTATTGGTATGATAGTGGGGAAACCATTCCCTCATTGGTAGAGTAACATAGAAGAAACAAACATATAATAGTTCTGGAAACAGTAATTCCATAAAATAAGTAAACATGAAAAGACTAAAATTAATAAACAACAACATATATATATATATATATATATATCAATAATGATGCATTTCAATAGTATCTATTAATGCAACCAAACTAGTCACAATGATGAAATACTGTACTAAACCAATGTTCAATGGGAAAACTAGTAAACAACTCCAACAACATCACAAGCATCAGCTTTGCCCAATGCTCTCCAACTCCATATAAATAAACTACCTAAAGTAGAAGGGGGCTAATCCTTATCTATACCTATAATAAAATAATCTACTTGGGCCAAAAATCATGACCCAAATAGTGTGTGAGACGAATCCCAGTAGGCAACCGCCCAAATATTTTTTCCTAACATTCAGTGGATATATATGCCATGCAATATGAAAAATGAAGATATAAACATGGATGTCCTTAAAAGTAAAAAAATCCATTACTATCAACTAAATTCAATTAAATTTATTTAATAAACAACCAAAAAATCTCAATCCATCATCTAGGAAGTTCACACTATCTAAACCCTCTGGTTCATCCTAACAAAGAATCTCTAGGGAACCACTCACCGTTAATTCCCCTTGTGGTCTCGAAACAGTATACTGCAGACACTCTGGGGAGTTGGTCAATGTCAAATTCTCCTTGTGGTCTCACAACATGGAACAAAAAACACTTTGAGGGAACACTCACATCTATCTCCCCTATGTAATCACAATTTTAAAAGTATAATAGAGACTCTAGGGACTCCCTCAACGTCTACTCCCCCTATGGTCAAAATACCCTAGGTTCCCACAGCCCTATGTAAATCAATTGTGCACCAATGATATCTAGCAGCCAAAGTAAATCTCAAATACTACTTGTCTAAACAGCTACAATGAATATAACAATCATGTCAAATAATATCCACTCCACCCAAACAGAACTATGCATGAAAAAAAAGTAGCCTTATAGGTTGTTCCAGAACCAACACTACGGGAAAAAGGGGTATTTGCGACGATTTATTTGCGACGGGGAAAAATCATGTCGCAAATAGTCCCGTTAGAAACTTATTTGCGAAGGGGGAATTTTCCCGTCGCAAATAAATACTTATTTGCGATGGGGAAATCCCACCCATCACAAAACGTTTGGTGCCCAATGCATGGCAAACCGCGGGAGTGTTATTTGTGACGGGGGGTTACCACCCGTCGCAAATAACTGGTGGCAGTAAAAAATATTTGTAGCAAAAATATACCCCCGTCGCAAATAGTATGTCGTCAGGTTATTATTTGTGATGGGTACTATGGCAAATAGTTCCGTCGCAAATAAGATAACCTATAAATACCCCATCCGTTTTTTTCATTCATTCTCAAACTCTATCTTCTACTTCTCTCAAAACTCTATTTTTAGAGTTCACAGTTTCTTAAGCTTAATTTTTATTTCCAGAGTTGATATTGAAGTCTTCAACAAGTATCAGAGATCAACCTCAGATCAATTTTAAAGGTATTTATGTTCGTTTTAATTTAATATTTATGTTAAATTTTTTATTAGTTTGAATTATTCTTAATTAGTTGTAATTAAATTATGTTTAGATTTTTTTGTTATTTAATAAATTTAAATTATTAGTATTCATTGTTCATAGTTAATGGTAATTAGGAATAATTAATAATAATTAGAAATAATTAATAATAAATAGGAATAATTAATAATAATTAGTCATAATTAGGAATAATTATTAATAATTATTCATAATTAATAATAAAAACTAATAATTAATAATAAATACTAATAATTAGGAACAAAATAGTAATAATTAGTAATAATTAGTAATAATTAGTAATAATTCGTAAAAATTTAGAATAATTTATAGTAATTAGGAAATAATTAGGAAAAATTACGAAAGATAAGAAAAAAATACAAATAATTAGTAATAATTACTAATAATTACTAATAATTACTAATAATTACTAATAATTACTAATAATTAGTAATAAACCTCCTTCATGCACACATCAACCTTTAAAACTAATCCATTTCATTTTTTATACATTTAATGATATATATATATAGTTATATTTATTCGTATATTAATATAGATTTATAATAATATAAATATATTTGGTTATATGAAATATATATATATATATATATATATATATTCATATATTAATATATATATTTATTCGTATATTAATATATATATTTATTCGTATATTAATATATATTTATATATATATATATATATGTAGTTATAAATTTTTATTCATATATTTATTTGTATATTAATATATATTTATAAACTTAGTTTTAAATAAATTTATAAAATATGTTTTCTATGTGTATTTATAAATAAATAAATACATACATACATACATATATACAATACACACACACACACACAGACATATATATATATATATATAGTTATGAATGAATACATTGAAATGAGGGGGTGAAAATCCATTGAGAATGTTAAAACAGATATAAATTCTAATCTGTAATTCCGTTTCAACACCATAACCAGTCAAATTGAAGAACATGAAATGATCTTCGATATGATATACGGTAAAAGCCAAACAGACATCCAGATCAGAAGTTATATACATTTGAATGTTAAAACGACCATAACGTCTAATCCAGGAGTCCATTTCATCTTTATAATCAGTCAAATCGAAGAACATGAAACTATCTTCGATATGATATATGGTACAAGTTTATCGGACATCAGGATCAAAAGTTATAGTTGTTTGAATGGTAAAAAACCGGGGTACCCCGACTAAAAACTGAGTTTTATAGGCCATCATGGCCTTTTTTGGACTCACAAATCCCTTGACCGGGGAAAACCCCAGTCATAGTGACGTAGAGCTCATCGCAGGCTTCGATTTGATATGTTTTAGAGCTCAAACGAAGTCCCGGATCAAAAGTTATGGACGTTTAATGTTTGGGTTCCATTTTGAACTTATTTTTTATCTTTCATTAATTTTTTTATTTTTTTTATATTCAAAGAGTTATTAATGAATATTAATTGATAAAAATTACATAATTACTAATTAAAAATATTTTTTAATTTATTTTTTATTCCCCTTTTATTAAATATCTTATAAATTAATATTATATTTCCCTAGATCCTTTCAAAAACATAATTATAAAATAAATATTATATTTATATCAATATAAATAGATTAATACATATAAATATTAATAAATAATTTTTTAATGTTTTTTGTTTTTTTATTATTTGTGATGGGCCCGTCGCAAATACGCTCTTCGAAGAAACTATTTGTGACGGGAAAAGGGCCTGTCGCAAATACTTTGTTGTGATGGTCCTGTCGCAGAATTGTTTTTGTTTTTTAAACCAGAAATCTATTTGCGTCGGCCCCATCGCAAAAAAAAATTTTTGCGACGCCGTTTTCTGCAACGGGTCATTTGAGACGGGGCCCCGTCGCAAAAGGCCATTTGCGATGGGATCCCGTCGCAAATGACGCGTTGAAAATACCTATATTTCTTGTAGTTCAATAACCAATATCATATGGAACATGGTAAAGCACATTCATTGCAAGGTAAATAACCTATTTTACAATCAAAACCCCATGATCAAGAAAAGAAGGAATAGAAGGCATTAAAAAGATTAAATTCCACAAAAACTCAATACCCCTAAATATGGTATTGGGAAAATTTTCCATTATAATTCAATGAAAAACTACATAGAGTCACAAACCACCTACCTCGACATTCTAAGATCGATATACATGAGAATAAGCCATCGAATAACGCTATAATTTCATATATCTACAAAAACAACTAAAAATTCAACCAAGGATACTTCATGAAAGAGGATAAAATGACTGGTGAGGCTATAGAATATCGAAGAACTCAATAATGTGATTCCATTGCAATCGATAGTGTTTGATTCGGAGAATATATGACGAAATGAGGGCTTCGAGAAGAATTGACGATATTTGTTGCTCTGGGACGAGACTTAGAAAAATGAACATGTTTATGTAAACAATACAAAACACTGGTTTGATATTAAAATTATAAGTTGAAATACATATTGTGTTCCCTAAGGATACATAGTGTGTATATGCCTTTACAAGGCCCTGCTTTAGGTGCTATCCATTTCACTTCACACAACCAGGTACTTGGACGTTACACGACCAGTAGACGGCTACCCACGATAACCAGGTACACGATGTGTACTCTTAATTGCAAGGTGTGTGCTCCATAAATTTCTTGACACTCCTATTTTTCTCCAAAACAACAAAAAACAAGATCTATACCTAGAAAAGAATATCCTGGTTCTTACAAACTTCTCCCCTTAATGAAATTGTTCCTCAAATTTCACTACTGATGTTGAAACGAAGAATAATCCTTGATTAGTTCCAGCCACATCGATCGTACATCAGCTTCGTTACCCCATTCCACGACCTATACTCTCTTGTGCTTCCATATCACTAGTAACCAAGGAACAGACCGACCTCATAGATCCTTCAGGTTGTGACCAACAGTCCTGATTAAATGCTCCTCGAACAATGCATCAACCTCCAACTCAACCTCCTCGGGTTGAAAAAGCATGTGACAGATCCAAGAAGTGACATCATAGCTGAGAAAGGTGGAATACATCATTCATTTCCTGGTACCCTTGAGATAACTGCAACCGAGAGTCAACTGACATGACTCTATCCAAAACCACAAACGGCCAGACGTACCTCAACAAAAGCTTGCCTTTTCTCTAAATCCTCGAATGTACCAACCTCGATCTGACACATAGAAAACATAGGTCTCTAACCTTGACCACTAGGGGTCTTATCTGTCGATCATCATATGGCTCATGTCATGAATTACTAGTAGCCATCCCCTTCTGAATCTACTCTATATGCTCTCTGGTCTCCTCGACAAGATGAGGTCCCAGTATAGCTTTTTATCCTCCCTCTAGCCATCATTGTGGTGATTGACATGGACTACCATACAAAGCCACATAAAGTTGCGTCTAAATAGTCTCCTAAAAACTATTATTGATGAAAAAATCCACCATTGTTATGTGAATCTCTAAAAATCCTCCCAAATCATAGACGCATTCTCGATGCATGTCCTCGTGAACATGAATTTTACACTCGGACTACCCATCTATCTAGGGATGGTAAGTCGTGCTCAGAAGTACCTATGTACCCAAATCCCTCTATACACTCTTCCAAAACGAAGAAGTAATACATGCATCCCTTTATGAAATAATGGAGTGTAGAACCCCATGTAAACGTACAATCTCTCGGAAGTACAACATTCTCATCTCATCAACACTAAAGGTCTCCTTGATAGGTAAAAATTGTGTAGCCTTCATGAGACTATAAATGAAAACCCAAACTGCATCGTTACATTATGGAGACCTATATAAACTTGTTACAATGTCCATCATGACATAATTATACTTCCACTTGAGAATAAGTAACTATTACAATGTCATTGGTCACTGATGTTCCGCCTTCACCTTCTGACAGGTGCAACACCTCATCCCAAAACCAGTAACATCTATCTTCATACATGGACACCAATAATAATGGTGTGTATCTATATTCATCTTGGTGAATCCATGATGAACATCCCATATTGATGAATTAAAATCCCACATCTTCTCCCAGCGTATGTCTATTGACACCCACAAACACCCATGAAATCGAAAGATCACATCCTCGCCTATGGTCCATCTAGGAAATAGAGTCCTATCCTGACACACTCTCCCATAGAACTAGGACTTCCGAGTCTGATAGCTTCTTCATATGAACTTGATCAAGTAGGGTAGAGGTAACATCTACAGAAGAATAGAATGTCTTCCAGAGTCTGTCGTACACCTCCCAATGCATCTGAGTGAACAGAGCCATAAGCTTCCACTCCTTGTTGGCCTCATAAAGTACATGTATCTGAGATCTCATTCTCAATAAATCAGCCACTATGTTGACTTTCACAGGCGTGTAGGAAAGATCAATGTTATAGGATTATAGGTACTCCACCAACCTTCATTGTCTCAAATTCAGATTACGTTGAGTGAAGATATACTTGTGGATTTTGTTGTCAGTTAAAACCACAAAATGCACTACCAAAATATAATGTCTCTAATAGCCTAATGCATGGAAAACTACAACCAACATAATATTGTGAGTCAGTTAATTCCAACCACACAGACTCAATAGGTGAGACCCATATGCAATGACTCTATACCCCTGCATAAGAACTTCTCTCAACCCGATTCCTAACACATCAAAATAAAAAAATTTGCTTTTTTCTGCTCTGGAAAAACTAGTATTGTTACTGAATTCAACCTCCCCTTTATCTCCCGAAAAGTTTGAATCACAAGAATTTCCCCAAATGTACAATTCACCCTTCTTAATCAGGACCCTCAATGGCGCAACAAAGCATGCAAAGTGTTGTTTAAAATATATGTATAAACCAGCCTGCCCTAGAAATATCTATACCTCAATGAAATTCTTCGTCTACTCCCAGGTAACTAATTATCTCACTTTATATGGGTCAGATACTAAATTTTCATTGAGATAACATGACCCAAGAAGTAAATTTGGCCCATCAAATAGTGGTATTTTGAGATTATAGGATATAATCGATGCTCTCTTAGTTTATACATAATGATCTCATGATGGGTAGCATGGTTGTGTCGAGTGTGAGAGTAAAAAAAGATATCTCCCACGAAAACCACTATAATGGAGTCCATGTATGGATGGAATACTCAGTTTATCTGTCCCATAAAAACCACAAGTGCATTCGTGAGACCGAACGACATAACCACATACTCGTATTGAGAATACCTGCTCTAAAAGTTTGTTTGAACTATATATGAGGGTCTAATGCAAAATTTATGATACCCAGATATCAATTCAATCATTGATAACACATGAGCTCTATGAAGATGATTGAATAGATCATCAATCCTCATCAAGGGATATCAGTTCTTGGCCACTAACTGGTTGAGATTCCAATTATTAACACAAATTCAGAGGGTACCGTCCACCTTCTTCACAAATTGGATAAAAAACCCCAAGAATAAGTACTAGGTCATATGAAACCCTTTGCGTGTAACTCCTCTATCTACTTCTTTAAGTCTTGTAATATAGGTGTATCCATCTATAAGAAGGGATCGACACTGATATCGCTCATGAAATAAGCACAATATAAATGTCTACCTCTTGTTCCATAGGTAAAACAAAAATTTCCTCTGGAAATCCATCCCTAAAACAATCCACCACTAGATGAAAGTCCATTTGTAAAGCCCCTTGGTTATCTAGATACAAACTAGCAATCTGGGCTGTAACTCATCCCAACCCATGAGGCTTAGGTCCTTCTCTGCTCACTTGTACATTTGGTAGTGCGTTCGATGAAGTAATATGATGCATGATATGGAATAACCTCATCTCATCGGGTTGGGAACCAACTAGTCCATTATGAGAAGTGAAATCAAATCAACAATAATAATTGTAAAGATAGAAAATTTAAATAATTGAGGTAAATTAGCTTTTCCATGTACATGGTTTAGCTACTATTGGGGAAAAATTATTACCAACTACATATTCCATATTATCTGTGGCTATAGGATCTGAATTGTATGTCAAGAAGAAAATAATTCCTCTGATACTACATTGTATCGTCCTGATTACGCGTGCCACCCAAATGGGCCATGTACCCGGATGGTCACATGGGCTCCAATGCATTTCCTCGAACCCCATATGATTCCAACTAGTGGTAAGGACCTTGGGTGTGATATTGGGGAATCTATTCCGTAATTGGAAGAGTAACACATCAGAAATAGACATATAACAGTAGAAGAAATAGTAATGACATACAAAAAGTAAACAATATAAGACTGAAAGTAAATTAACAACTACAACACATATATATGTCAACAATGATGCATGTCACAAGTATCTAAGAAATAATCCCAACAAGTCACCATGATCAAATACAATACTAAACCAAAGTACAATGAAAAAAAGTAAACAAATCCAATAGAAACTGAAGCCTCAACTTTGTTATATACTCTCCAGCTCCATAGAAATCAAGTAACTAAAGTAGAAGGGAACTTCTCTTATCTAATACTACAACAATATAATCTATTTGGTCCCAAATACATGACCAAACTACGGTGTGAGATGAAAAATATTAGGCAACCACCCAATGATCTATGTCTAACTGTTAGTGAAAATATATGGTTGGCAATAGGCAAAATCATGTAACAAATAAAGATGTAGTCAAAAGAAAACAATACTATAGATCCAACTACATTCAATTGTTTTTCCTAAATAAAAAACCAATCAATCTCAAGCAACCCTTTGGGATGGTCTCATATTTGAACACTTCTGGTAGAGCTTAACAAAGAGTATCTAAGGACATACTCACCTTCAGTTCCCCCTATGATGGAATAATAATAAACTACATACACTCATGAGAAATAGTGAACGTCTAATTTCCCCTATGGCCCCGCAACATGGAACTATAGTCACTCTATGGGAGAACTCACATCCATCCCCTATATGGTCTCACAATGTGAAAGGTATAACAAACACTCAGGGAGATCCCTCTACATCCATTCAGTAACATCCCAGGTAAATAAATAATAAAACATTTGCATATTTATTAATATTTGTGAATTAAATATAAATTATACATTAAACGGGATTATATGTTTGATGGAATACCAGATACGCGATGACGAGTTTCTTTGAAATCATATACAACACACAATGTTGGGTCATACTAAAAAATAATAATATAATTTTATGTTAAATGGTAGTTAATTCCTAGTCGTTGTTTTGGCTGGAATGGAAAGAACTAACTACAATATGAATTTACATTTTTGTTAAAAGTTTTTACATTTATCTAATAAATTTTAGAGGCTTAAAAAAGAATCAAATTTTAAACATAAATACTCTAATATACATTAAATGGTTGATTTACCGCCTTTTGATGGCGAACCCACTTTAAATATAGTTTCAGTCACTTTTAAATGATCTATTTGAAAAATATAAAATTCTTCTTTAAAATCTAGACATCATAATTTATTTGGGATAATATTTTGTATTATTCTCATAAAATTCATTTTTTAATAAATAGTGAAAAATAATGTATTTTAATACAAAAATACCTTTCAATATAATTTATTTATAAGGTTGTATTATCTTATAAAGTTTTTTTCAAATTTTAATTATATTATTTTTTTCCATTTAATCCAATGTTAGTCATTGGATGTAATTTTACTACGAAATTAGACAAATAAGTGTAAATATTTTGATAGTTATTATTTCTTAAAAATAGGTTTTTTGGTTTTGACCGCGGGAATGAATTTTAAATTAACTTCACCCGCTTTAATGTTTTAAATTTGAAAAAATGGATTATATATTAGGAATCTGGTGGTCCAAATTATGTAAATTGGAAACTTTTATTTTCATATATAATGAAAATGTACTTCGGTAAATATTTTATTTACCATGGTTAAAGGGTAAATCTGGTAAATAAGGGTAAAAATATTTTTACAATAATATTTTATTAACATAACATGTGTACTAATCCTATTGGTTGATACATTTCTGACCATGGGAATAATTGGGTCGATTTTGGGACCCCATGGATCCACATGGGAGTGATAATGACACTCTATATTAATTTATTCAAATTAAAGTAAAAAATGAGTCAACAAATATCTTTTTGAAAATCATTTCTTACATGGGGTTTATAAGCTATATCTTCAACATTAAATATTCATTTGAAATATAAAAATATTTCCTATATCTTGACATTTTTTTAAGATTTTTAGACATCAAATAAATGTTCTTATTTATGAGATAATAATGATGTAGTGTTTACCTCATTAATGAATGAGTTAAATAAATAAGATTATAAATATTATAAAAATATAAAAAACATGTCCAATTCTTATTGCATGATTTTATTTCCAAAATTATTAAACATATATTGGTACTTTACTTGGTTTAGACCAATTGAAACTGAATATAATTATATAATAAAATAATGTTTTTTTCAAAATAATTAAGGAGACCCTCCTCCACCTTATAAAAAGCCCTTACTTCTAACCCATTTCACACTCTTCTCAAGCCCCTTGGCACATCCACCCTCTAAATAATTTATCTCCTTACATCCCTCACCTCATCCTTGAAGCCTTCCCTTAGGAAGAAGGTAATTCAAGTAAACGTTTTCGTACAATCTAAAGGGAGAGACTTGATTTAAAGGTAACATATTCTCTTAAAATATTTTGATTTATTTTATTTCTCCAATCCCATAAACACAGTTTATTCCCTTATTTTATAAAAAACTAGTATCCTAAATATACTAGGTTGTTGTTATGAGAAGGATTTTAACTACACCTACACACTCTTCTATCTAATTGGTAAAGAACATACTGTTTTTGTGGACGACAAACTACTGCCTCACGAAACAATGATTGTTCAATATTCTACTACCTATTATTATGGTGTGAAATAAGATGGACATATATTTATGAGTGATATATATTAAATTTATATTTTTTCTATGCTTATTTATTTTTCATTTATAGAATTTCTTTATGGTTTCCATAGTGGGTAAATACGATAATTTTATTTAAAGTACTGTGGAAAATCTCCCTCTCAAAGTGATATGAATCATTCATCCCATACATGGAAATTATAAAAGATGTAGATAATGAAATTATATATGATATTATATTTCAATTATAATATACATATGCATCATTGTGTTTTCATTCCATTAAATATGAAATAGAAATGAATGTAGCGTTCATGCATACGTACGGCTTACTGTCACCATGAACAGTGCATTTTATTTCTTATCTCCAAATATTATATACTATTATAAAAACCAATATATATTATATATATTATATCTAAATTATGAATATCATTTTGTAGATAATAAAATTTCAACTAGATGGAAAATGTTTTATTATAAAAAATTTAATTTTAAATCACATTTTCAACATCGACAAAATGTCCGATAAGAACGAAACTAATTAACTAATTGTTATAGAAAAGTTATAATTGATATAAAAGGAATAATAAACATGAAAAAATTTCTTAATAATTTTAGAAATTAACTTTAGTTTATTATTTACGATATTATAGAAATTTCATTTCAAGTCGGACATGATGTAAGGGATATCGTCTCAATCTCCATTCATTGTGGAATATTTTCTTTTATACACGACATTATTTTATAAAGTGTACAAACACCTTTTACATTTCATTTCATTATAAGGGAATATTTATCTATGAGAAGTTTTACTAAATGAAAAAATTTAATGTTCCTTTTTAACATAAGTGTTGACAATGTCCTTTCCACCACCGCTAGTATTATTTGTTCATTGGCTTCCTTAACAAGCTTTAATGTCATTAAAAGGAAAATAAATTCCATAACTCTTTTATATATTTTTGTAATGAAATTGGTTTTTATAATGGATTTGTTATTTAAATATATATAAATCATATATTTTCATTAAAATGTGGAAATTTTATCTTTCCATTATGTTGGTTTTATGTGTTATGGTTTTTGAGAATTGTTTACATATACGGGTGGTCCCATGATAAACCTTGGGCTGGTGGGCATGAAATATCTCTCCAATGCATTGGGTAATGTGAAGGAGGTAACCATTAATGTTTCTCCTCATAGATTTATGGAATATATTGTGATGGGTATTCCAAATGTAACTACCTATGTAGTTGTGAAAGCTACAACGTATGTATGTTATGGATTCCCCAAGTTACCTTTATGATTTATGATTTCTATGTGTTATTAATAAATAGTATGATTTCATGAGGTAAGTTCTTATATATGGTATGTATTTATATGAAATGTTTTATTTCTTTATCATGTAATCCTTACAGAGATATTTATGATCATCCCATTTTTTAAAGTGTTTTTCACAGGAAAAAAAGATGAATAGTGTCAAGTATGAGATCATGGAAAAGTGATGCTATCTAAAACATGGAAGTAGACATGACACTTTTTTTCAAGAGTTTTTATTTTATGAAAAAATGGAAACTGAGTATAATTGTCTAAATTGTAAATTTTGAGATGTAATGCAGTAGTTAAGGCCAAATTATCTAATATTCTAAACCAAAAAAGATCCCAAATGTGAATTATTCAATTAATTCATGATTATGTAATGTTTATGGTCGAGTCCTTATATATGGTATCAAATATCGGTTTAGACAATTTAAGAGTTAGAATATTGTAAAATTAATATCAATAAATTATTTCTAATTTATGTTATAATTGAAATGATATAGAACTTAAAGATTACCATGTAGATTTACTTAAGATATTTCTGTGTTCAGAATGGTTTTCCGCATAGGAAAAAGGGCAGCTATTATGGGAATACATCAAGAGGTAGAAAACCTTCCAAATCAGCAACCTGAGATGGTAGGAATTGGAACTGAAATGTTTATGGCAGAGATGGAATATTTGAATTTGGCTATAAATGGTTGTGGTTTCCATGCATGAGATCATCCAGATCAACCACAAAGGAACATGTCAGTAGTGGACCACTTTACAAGGAAACATCCCCCATTATTCTAAGGATCAGCTGACCATGTGCTAGCTGAAGGATGGATTAATGCACTGGAGAAGATTTTTGATGTCATGGGGGGGAGGGGGGGTTTAGAACATCAAAAGTTTAGTCTCACTATTTTGTGTTATAAATGTGATGTTGATTAGAGGTAGTTGATGGGGAAAATAGCAGGGATAATGAGGAAATTTATGCTCTTGATTGGGATTAATTCAAAGCTATGTTTATTGAGAAATATTTTCCTAAAGTGTATTGTCTTAAGATGAAAAAAAAATTTGTGGAATTGTGGAAGGAGGATGATTCAATGGATGCTTATGAAGAAAAATTCACCCAATAAGAAAGGTGTGCTCCAAATTTCATTCGAGATCTTGATAGTAAAATCAACCATTTTTACGCATGATTAAATCCAATGTATCATAGGTCTTTAGCTTCTCGTGAGTTCAAAAGTTATTAAAAACTTGTTCGATGTGTGGAGAAAGTGAAAATGGTTTTTTTCGATGATTAGGTGTTCTTTGAAAAAAAAATAGAATAAATGAACGAGGTGGAAGATGAAAGGGAAGAACTCTTAAAAAATGTATGATGTTATGAAAATTATGTTTATGGTTTGTGAAAATTGTGTTAAAAAGCATGTTGGGGAATGAATTTTGAATTCTAGTAAGTGCTACTGATGTGGTAAAATGGGACATAAGGCTCCTAATTGCATTAAAAAATCTGGGTAATGGAAAGACAAAATCTGATTTACAATTAGTAAAATGTTTTAAGTGCAATGAAATGGGTCATTATGCAAATGAGTGTCCAACAAATAACTCAACTGAGGGAAAGAAACTAGACTGCAAGCAGAAAGGGGTGTTAAAATATTTTGAAACTACATCAATAGAAGTTGGTCTATCAAATGAAGTAGTATCAGGTACACAATTTTTTTGTTCATATTATTCCAATGAGTGGTTTGATTCAGGGTCTAGAAACTCTTTAATTTATGAGGTGTTTTCTAGTAGATTGGGAATTCTATCTGAAGATATGAATCCTGAACAGATGGTAAAAACACCAGGATAAAATGTTGAGACACAAAATTAATTATAAGAACCTTCTTATACTTGTGTGAGTAAGGAATCTACCTGAAAAAAAATATTTTTTTGCCCTTATTAGAGTTTGTTGTTATTTTGGGTATGGTTTGGCTTTCCATTTATCTTGTTAATATTGACAACAAAGTTAAATCAGATTCTTATCAGAATGATTTTCAGTTTCTATACAAGAATGAACCCTTACTTTTGATAACATATCAGGATGCTGAGAAACTAGTAAAAGATGGAAATAAATGTTACCTTGCACATATTGATGAACACAAAGGAAATGTTCATATTAATTATGTTCCAGTGGTAAATGAGTACCTTGATTTTTTTCCTCATATGTTTCCTAGTATTATACCTGATTAGGATGTTTATTTTACTATGGATTTAGTTCCTGATGCTAAGCTAATTTCAAAACCCCCTTATCGAAAGGCTAAAATCGAACTTTTAGCGTTAATGAAGCAATTACAAGTGTAACTGGATAAAGGATTATTTCGACCTAGGACATCACCATGGGGTACTCCTTTCATGTTTGATAAAGAGAATGATGGTTCATTTAGACATTTCATTGATTACAGAGAATTGAATAAAATAACTATTAAGAACATGTATCCATTTCCTCATATCAATGATTTGTTTGATCAGCTCTAGGGGGGCTCGATATTTTTCAAATATTGGTTTGAGGTATGGGTACCATAAGTTGAATGTAAAGGAAGCAGACATTTAAATGACCGCATTTTGTAAAAGATATGTCCATTATGAATTTGTAGTTATTCCTATTTTTTTATCTAATGCACCTTCAATATTCATGGAAGTTATGAAAATAATTTTCCTTGAGTTCCTGGATAAGCTTTTAGTTGTGTTCATTGATGATATATTTCTTTATTATAAAAGTAAATAGGTGAATGAATGTAATTTATGGGTTTCCTTTAAAACCTTAAAATAAAGAAAATTGTATGGAAAATTCCGCATGTGTGAGATTCAGTTGTAACAAATTTCATTCCATGGTCACATTAATTCAAAAAATGGAATAACTATTCATCATGCTAAAAAAAATTGTTGATGAATGGACACGACAAAAAAATATAGCCAAAATTCATAGTTTTCTTGGATTAGTTTATTAATACAAGAGGCTTTTTAAAAAAATTCACGTATATCTATCCCATTAACTATGTTAACTCTAAAAGGTGTTAAGATCATCTGGACAAAAGAATGTGGTTATTCTTTTCAATAATTAAAAATAATATTGGCGAATGTTTCACTTTTTGAAATGCCTATAGGAATTAGTAATTTTGTCATCTACAGTGAAGCTTCACTAAAAGGACATGGTTGTTTCCTTATGCAGAATGATCATGTAATTTCTTTTTCATCACATCAGTTGAATCCTTATGTGTTAAATTACCCTACCCATGATTTGGAAGAATATGTTGTTTTTTTCCTTAAAAAATTTGGTGGCATCCTCTGTATGGAGTAAAATTTGAAATATACACTGGAAAAAAATTGTGAAATAAATATTCACTCATAAATAATTGTACATGAGATAGAGGAGATGGATATAATTAGTAAAATATTATGATTGCACAATTTATTACGATCAATGAATGGCAAATAATGTGACTAATTATTTGAGCCAAAAAATTAATGCTACATTAAATATGTTACGTCTGGAACACGATCCTCTGGTTTTTGATTTCATGAAATTTGGAATAGAAGTTGTTGGTGCAAGAAATTAAATTTTCGTGTTCCAGGTGTTAGTGAAATCATATCGATCAGACATAATTAAGAAAGCTCATAAGGAAGAGAGTGAGTTCTAGAAAAAGGTAGGGCTGGTTTAGAACGGTATGTTTCCTAATTTTAACATTGATAATTATAGTGTTTTGATGTTTGAGAGGAGATTATGTGTGCCTTGTTATTCACAGTGGAAGAATCAGTTGTAATGTGATTCACATAGTTCCCAATTTTCAGTTCATCCTGGTAGTACTAAGATGTACAAAGATATTCAAGAGTATTACTGGAGGGATGGAATGAAAAAATATATTACTGATTTTACTATGAATTGTATTACAGGTCAACAGGTTAAAGCATATTGGTAGTCACCGAAAGGGATGCTTCAGTCTTTAACAATGATAGTGTAGAAATAAGAACATATATCCATGGAAATTGTTGTGGGATTACCCAAATCATCTCAGGATAATAATACAATCTGGGTTATTGTTGATCAATTGACTAAATCACCTCATTTCCTTCCAATTCAAGATACTATTTCACCAGATCAACATTCTCAGCTATATGTTAAAGAGATAGTCTGGCTTCATGGTCTTTCCCTCCCCATTGTATTTGATCATGATCCCAGGTTTAATTTTGTCATTTAGAAAGGCCTTCAAAAGTTGTTGGGTACTGAATTATACTTTAGTACAACATTTCATCCTCAATCAGATGGGTAGTCAGAACGAATAATTTAGACCATGTAGGATATGTTACATTATTTCTTGTTGTATTACTAGGGAATTTGGGACTAACATCTTTTTATGATAAATTTTATTATAATAATAGTTTTCTTTCCATTATATAGATGGCTCCATTTTGGGAATTATATGGGAAGCGGTGTCAAACTCTAGCTTTTTTGGATGATGTATGTGAAAGGATACTCATGGGACCTAAGTTTGTTGAAGAGATGGCATAAAAAAATAGATGATTCAGAAGCCCACGAGAACAGATGAGAGTAGGAAGAAAAGTTATCAAGATAACTAGAGGAATGATCTTTCTTTTGAGGTAGGTGATCATGTCTTTCTCAACGTTTATCCACGTAAAAGTGTGATGCATTTTGGTAAAAAGAGAATGTTGAGTCTGAGGTTCATTGGACCTTTTGAAATTCAGGAGAATGTTGGATTAGGGGAATACAGAGTGTCTTTTACTCCAATATTATTCTAGGAACACAATGTTATTCATGTTTCAATGTTTAGAAAGTATATGCCTCATACATCTCATTTTTGAGTCCATAGGTAGTTCATTTGGAAGAGAAACTCTATAATGAGGAACAACCAGTCCTGATTCTGGACTAAAGTGAGAATGTGTTACAACATATGATGATTATCAGGTAATGGTTTTTGGAAAAACCATATGGTTTAAGAGGCAATGTTGGAATCTAAAGATTATATTAGGGATAAATACCCCCACTTATTTGATAAGTGGATAGAATTGTGGTGACACAATTCGCAAAAGGGGTGAAGGATATAACATCTCAGGTAAATAATGAATTAAAAATCATCACATTTATTAATATTTTTAAATTAAATATTAATTTTACTTTAAAGGGGACTTTATGATTGAGTGTGTACCCGATACTGAAAAATGGGTTTCTTTGAAATCATACATTGCACACAACGTTGGGTCACACTGAAAAATAATAATATTATATTAATTTAAAAGGTAGTGAATGCCTAGTAATTATATTAGCATGAATGGAATAACCTAACTACAGAATGAATATACACCATTTTTAAATGTTTTTAAATTTATCCAATAAATTTTAGAGGCTTAATATAAGAATGAATTTGATTTTAAGCATTAACACTCTAATATTCATTAAAAGGTCGATTTACCGCAATTTGATGGATAACCCAATTTAAATATAGTTTTTATCACTTTTATTTGTTTGATTTGAAAAAATAAAATTATTCTTTAGAATTGGTACATCAAAATTTACATTGTGTAATGTTCTGATATTATTCTGATAAAATTCATTTTTTAATGAATAGAGAAAAATATTGTATATTAATTCAAAACTTCCTTTTAATATAATCTATTAATAAGGATGGATTGTTGTTTTAAATTTGTTTTAAAGTTTAATTATATAATTTTTTTAACATTTAATCCAATGTTGGTCATTGGAAGTAATTGCACTTTGAAATTAGACTTAAATAAGTGTCAATTTTTTGATAGTTATTATTCTTTCAAAACATGCTTTTTGTTTTGACAGCAGGAATTAATTTTAAAATAATTTCTGCCACTTATGTGTTTTGAATTTGAAACATTGATTCTTTATTTGTAATAAAGAGTTATAAAGTGTGTAAATTGGTAAATGTTATTTTCCGATATGATTAATATTTATTTTGGTAAATATTTTATTTACCATGGTTAAAAGGTAAATATAGTAAATAAGGGTAATAATATGTTATTATAATAATATAAAATTACATTAAACTTTGTCCTAATCTAATTGGTTTATAAATTTCCAACCATGGGAATCCTTGGGTCGATTTTGGGACCCCATGGAGCCACATAGGAGTGATAATGACACATTATATTAATTAATTTAATGCAATGACAAAAATGACTTAAACATATATCTTCTAGTAAATAAATTAATATATTGGTTTATAAAAGATATATATTAAACTATAAATATTAATTTGAAAGCTAAAAATATTTCTTATATCATGATATTTTTTTATAATATTTAGGCATCAGATAAATAAATTTATTAATGACACAATAATGATCTGGTGCTTACATCATTAATAAATTATTTAAATAAATAAGATTATAAAGATTAATACAATATCCAAACCGGTTCAATTATGATTGGATGATTTTATTTAAAACATTAGTCATCTTATTTATGATTTTAAAATGTTTTTATCATTTATAAACCTAAAATCTTCATATAATAAAATAATATACGGAAAAATTCTTAAATAGCCCCTCACCCCTTATAAAAAGCCCCCACTTCTAACCCATTCCGTAGACTTCTCAATAAAATTGTCTTATCCACCCTCAGACCAATTGTGCTCCCTACATCCTCTCCTCATCCTCGAAGCCTTCCCCAAGGAAAAATGCAATTCAAGTAAACCATTTGGTTCAAACCAACGGTAGATACCTGATTTAAAGGTAACATATTCTCTTATGTTATTTTTTTTACATCTCTAACCCCATATACTATTTTTATTCCTTTATTTTATAAAAATATTAGTATCCTCAATATATTAGGTGTTTTTATGAGATGTATTCTAACTTAACATACACACACCTTCATTTAATGGCTATAAAACCGATTGTTTCTGTAGATGGAGGACTATTGGCTCACGAAACGATGATTATTCAATCTTCTATTACCACCTCTTATGGCAGCCATTAAGATGGATCTGTATTTATATGTGATATATATTATATTTATATTTTTTATATTATTTTTTATTTTTCATTTATAGAATACTTTTATGTTTTCCATTCTGGGTAATTACGATAATTTCATTTGATGTAGTGCGGACTACCTCCCCATCAATGTGATATGAATCATTCACATCATATGTGGAATTTATAAATGATGGAGTTAATGAAATTATATATGATATTATACTGCAATTATAATATACCTAGGCATCCTATGTTTTCATTCCATTAAATATGAAATGAAAATGAAAGTAGCGTTCATACGTATGTATGGATTACCGTCACCAGGAATGATGCATTTCATTTCTTATCTCCAAATTATATGTACTATTATAAATACATATATATATATATACGGGATATATATGATATCTAAATCATGAATATAATTTTGGAGATAATGTAATTTCAACCACATGGACAATTTATAATTATAAAAAGTTCATTTTTAACACATGTTCCGAACATCGAAAAAATGTCTGATATGAACTCAAATAATTAACTAATAGTTATAGAAAGGTAATAATTAATATAAAATGAATAATAAAAATGAAAAAGGTTATTAATCAACTAGAAATTATATTTAGTTTATTATTCGTTAGATTAAATAATGATCAAGTCAAGTCAGAAATGAAGTAAGGGACTTCGTGTCAATGTCCTTTCATTGAGGCATATTTTGTTTTATACATGAAACTATATTATACAGTGTATAAACACCTTTGACATTTCATTTCATTATAATGGAATCTTTTTCTATGAGGCATTTTACTAAATGAAAAAAATGAATTTTTCTTTTCAATGTAAGTAGTGACAATGACCTTTTCGCCGCTATTAGTATTATTTTATCTTTGGCTTCCTTAACAAGTTTTAATGTCTTTAAAAGGAAAATAAATAAAATATACTCGTTTACATATTACGGTTATGAAAATTATTTTGATAATGAATGTCACGACCCGTCCTCGGGGCCCGTGCCGTGACTACCCCATGCCTGCCTTCCATAGGACAGGGGCTGGTGACTAGCACCAAGGCGTAAATCCCAACAAAAGGGAAGGCATTGCCTTTGAAAAGTAAACAAGAACCACATAGTAAGCAAGCAGAAAAGTAAACACTAAGTAAAAACTATAACAAGCTCTGCTGAAAGGAAGGGGCCAGAAATACAAGCCCAACTGTAAAGTAAAACTAAAAGGGAAAAATAGCAACTGAAAGGGAAAACCGCAGCGTCGAGTCGTCCTATGATGGTCCCACCTAAAGGGTGGGTACAGATAGCCTCCATGGATCCTTGGTCCTGCCGTCCGCTCCGAGTACATCCCGCCCAGTGGTCCACCTCCATGTACCGTCCTGCTCCGCAAGCCTCCACCACGATCAGTACTGTCCGTCGTCTGCAACCAACACAACGAAGTGCGGGCATAGCCCGTGCAGGGGTGAGTATAAGCTACTCAATAGGGACCCCGAGACCCCTGAAGGTCTCCCAGAATCCACAAAGGATAACCACAAGGAAAGATACAATCACGAAGTAACAACCGACACTGCTTAGGTATATGCCCATACATATACCTAAGTCATCAATTCCCGTTCAGCTCCAACATCCGAGCCCAAGAACAACCCAGTCCACACAGGAAAGCAAAATGTAAACCCACACAGGATAGCTCAACACAATCCACAAAGAAGAGCAAAACATAAATCCACACAGGATAGCACAACACACTCCACCAAGGAGAGCAAAACGTAATCCACACGGGATAGCACAACACAATCCACAAAGGAGAGTAAACAGTAATTCGGCTCACACAGGTATACATCGTCGAAAAGGTGAAAGGGATGATCAAATATAGATACTGAACCATCTAAGCTGGGACCCACATAGGATACAAGACCAGCTGTCTTCATTGATTCATCTACACTGGGACCCACATAGGATACAATACCAGTATTGAATCATCTAAACTGGGAACCACATAGGATACAAGACCAGCACGGTTGGGACCCACATAAGATACAAGACCAGCTTTCTTCATTGATTCATTTATACTGGGACCCACATAGGATACAAGACCAGCATGGCCGAGACCCACATAGGATACAAGAACAGCTTTCTTCATTGATTCATCTATATTGGGACCCACATAGGATACAAGACCAGTATTGAATCATCTAAGCTGGGACCCACATAGGATACAAGACCAGCACGGCTAGGACCCACATAGGATACAAGACCAGCTGTCTTCATTGACTTATCTATACTCGGAACCACATAGGATACAAGACCAGTATTGAATCATCTAAGCCGGGACCCACATAGGACACAAGACCAGCTGTCTTCATCGTCGCAGTCCACTGAGGATCTCGGTATAGTCGTCGTCGTCGAAGTCACAGTTGCAGCCAGCACTAGGGTTCCCGCACACAGCAAGCTCGTTCGGGAGGGTCTGCTCCACGAGCCGAGAAGCTGATACATCAACTAACACAATGTTCGAGGTTGATGTATCCAAATGTTCTGTATCGTCAACAGAAGTCATCGTCGCAGACGGCGCGTCAATCGGACGCCCGGTCTGAGAGTTATTGGCTTTTTCGTCCCAGGGGCCCGGTTCGTTTTTAAGGCAAAACCAACCCGACCATACTCCACCTGCTTCCAAACCTCGGGCGGAGTGAGCCAAAAGATCTATCTCACATAGAAGAATCCACTAGAGCTGACGGCACATCAATCGGACGTCCGTAGCTCAAGATATGAGTGTTTCAACTCCGATGGCCCGGTTGGTTTCGTGTACGAACCAACCCAGCCGAACCCAATGTATTTCAAAACCTTGAGTGCGATATATCGAAACGACCGTCTCGATCCAAGGATTGCGTTTCCGCTGACAGCGCGTCGTTCGGAGGCCCGTACCTCATGTTACGGGAAAAAGACCGAAAACGGTCCGAAGACGGGGGGTCCGGGCCCGGGCTGCCCCGGCCCAACCCCCCCTGGGTCGGGCGAACCGGGTCGACCCGACCAGGCCGGTCGGACCGGCCCGGCTCGGCTCGGCCGGGTGCCGCGGGGCGCCGCCCCCATGGTGTGGAGGTGTCGTGGCCCTCGAAGGGCCGCACTGATTGAACGGACGCAGCATGTCGCCGCGTCCCGTGTGTGCGAGCCGGACCCGCATGGCCGCGGGTCCGCTGACCGCCGCCGCGGCTTCAGCCGCGGCGGCCCTGTCCGACGGCACGCTGGGGCGCCGCCGCCTTCACCCGCCGGCGCAGCCGCACCGGCGACCCGCGCCGCCGGTAACTTCCGCGGGCCACCGGAGTTGCTCCGGTGGTCCGTTTTTATTCCCCGTCTCCACCGTTGTTCATCCCGGGTTCCGTTCTTCACTGCGTGATCAACAAATCTCCCTTGCGTCACGTTTTGCCGTCGCCCGCCAAACCGTACAACCCCGAAGAAGAGCGGTGGGTTGTTGGGCCGTGTTCGTTTGGGCCGCACCCTCCGCATTAGTTAATAACCACAAGAGAATTATATTCAGCACATGAAACAACAATTTTAATAAATTAAAATTGGTCATATGAATCTGCTTCTTTAATTTTAAAGAAATGTTCACGGGAAAATATAAAAAAGGGGTATTTCTAAAATAAAATCCCTACCTCGTCAAGTCGTCGCTCGCGGGTTCTTCGTGGAATTGGGGATTGTCACGTCGTCGCGTAAGGGTGTCGTGTTGATGAACTCCGAGGTTCAAGAAGAAAAAGATTTAATTAATAATAATTAAATCATTCTGAATTAAAAACCACAAAAGAAAAATTTAAAAGAAATCCGAAATCCTCACCTCAACGGATGATCGAAGGTTTTTGTCGCGGAGGAAGGAACGTCGCAGAAGAATGTCGCGGGAGAGGAAACATCGGCGTCATGGCACACGGCGTCACGTCGTCGTTTTCCGTGGGTTCGGCGTTCTTCGTCGGAGGTCGGTGTTCTTCGCGTTCTTCGCGTTCTTTGTGTTCTTCGCGGAGAAGGGTGAAGGCACAAGAACTCTGTCAAAGCCCTTCAAAGTGTAATCCTCCAAAAATTCATGTTGGTGTTATTTTATTAATACGCCAACAAACGAAAAAGAGGTAAGAAATGACCAATCAATTCGTATAATTAATTCAATGAAATAAACTGCCCATTTAATTCACGAATAAAACAGCCCAATTAAATGGTGTGCTATGAATTAAAGAAAACGCGTCAGTTGACTTTCATAATGAGGGGTTTTCGCGGTTGCGTTACTTAGCGGAAAAGAAACGGCGGGGCTCATGCGGACCCCACCTCGCAAATATCCTACCAAGAGGGTAGGATATTATTGGATAGTACCCTATCCGTTTCAACTCAGTTTATGTGGATTTCAAGTGGCATAAGTGAAAATAAAACAAAGTTTGTCGTACAATTATTTTATTTCTTAACTTTAAGCCCGAAAATTAAAAACCACCACCGAGAAAACACAACTCCAGAAGAGGCGTTTCTATGAAAATACCGGCACTGCGATTCCATCAGTGCCCTCGAAATTCGATTCCGGGCACCGGTTCAAATGTTAGAAAAACACGCTCGTCCGTTCACTGAACGTACCCGAGCCAAACTTTGGAAAATGATTTCGGGCACACCGGGCCTCAGAATCAGGTGCCGTCAGAAACTGCGCTCTTGTAAAATTTCAACTAAAATTAAAAAAAAAATTTCTTGAAGTTTACGGGTCTTTACATTACTCCCACCTCAGGGCTTTACGTCCCCGTAAAGATACATAAAAAATAGGGAAACAAATGTGGGTACTGAGCACGCATCTGAGCCTCCCGCTCCCATGTGCACTCCTGGAGGTTCCCGTGCTGCCATCTGATGCGCACAAGAGTAATCTATCGCCCACGTAGGACCCGCTCCTGTCGATCCCTGATCTCCACTGGGAAATCCACAAAAGTCGCCCCATCATCCACGTCTAGCTCCCCATAGTCAATTATGTGCATCGGGTCGTGCACGTTTCTCCCCAGCTGAGATACGTGGAAGACGTCATGCACCCGGTGCAACTGAGGTGGTAGAGCCAGGCGATATGCCACCTCGCCAATCCTGCTGAGGACCTGGAATGGTCCAATGAAGCATGGAGACAACTTTCCGCCTCGGCCAAATCTCCAAAAACCACGTCGACGTGAGACACGCAAGAAGACGTGGTCGCCATCCTCGAACTCTAGTGGCCTCTGCCTCCTGTCAGCAAAAGACTTCTGCCCGCTCTGAGCTATCCGCATCCGCTCCAGGATGACCTGGACCTTCTCTCGTCCTACAAGAGCTGCTGTGACTTTTCCTCGCCGATAAGAGAAATCTGGTCTCATCCCCTGGATGAACCACTTTGTTTGCCTAATACAGTCAATCCCGACATGGATGATATTAATCCATACCAAGGATGGCGTCGTAAGGCCTCAACCCTAATACCAAGAGATCCAACCGTTACTCTCGCCTCTAAGGGTTGATTCACACTGTCGGCATCAGTGTGTGGTAACTGAGTCTCCTCTAGTAGATGTCTCACAAGTGAAGGTCAAGTCAATAGTCAAAACTGGAACCTCTTAGTAACAACAAAAAAGAGGAAAGGAATGAAAACATCACAAAGGTATGTGTCTTTTATTATTGCAGCTCATAATACAAAGACGCTACACAATAGCAACAAGGAACTAGAAGTACAAAGGACGTATCCACTAGTTCTACTCCTGTCCATTTTCTCCCAAAGCTCCATGATCGAAGGCCTCAGCTGCCTGAATCTGAGCTCTCCCATGTCCACCAACTCCCTGCGGTCGAGGTGGACCTCCTGGTGGTGGTGGCAGCACCTCGAAGTGTCTCCCACTATCGGCTACTCGGCCAGCTCCTCTTCCTCGTCCGCTTGCACCATGCAGACCACCATGGTCGAACCTCTGTTTGGGAGGTCCCTCTACCACCTGCTACTCATCTGTAAGACGAGTCGGGCAGTCTCAAGCCATGTGACCTCGCCCGCTGCATGCGTAGCAATTCTTTCCCCTCGTGTAGATGGCTCTCCTTCGGTTTCCCCGCACAACCGAATCTTCACCCTGAGACTGACCATCTGATGGTCTGGCCCGTTTGAACCTCTACGTCACCTATCTACTGCCAGCTGCAGAAGACCCTGCTACGGGCCGTCCTGCGGAGGGCCTTGTCACTGGAGCCTACTCGGCGAGAAAACTCTTCACTAGAAGGGATCTCTCCAACACCTCTGCCTGAGTCGGAATGTTGAGGGAGATCATCGAAGCCCTGATCTCATGCCTCAGTCCCTTCTTGAAGGTCTGGGCCTGGAAGAACAGGTCTCGTACCATATCTGTGGAGAAGAGAGAGAGATCAGTAAATCTCGCCGAGTACTGGGCCACTGTCAAGCTGCCCTGCCGCAGCTGAAGAAGCTCCTGAATGCGCACCGCACGGAGGGTGGATGGGACGAACTCGGAGCGGAAGATTCTCTCAAAGTCCGTCCAGATAAGAGATGTCTCGTCGTGCACCTGGAGCATCATGCTCCACCATCGGACCACTGCTGCGTGCAGTAGGCTCACCGCGAGGATCACCATGAGGTCTGCTGGTGTCCTCACTAGCCTGAAAACTCGCACCACTTCCTCCAGCCAGTCCTCGGCTGCCTGGGGGTCCGTCTCCCCACGGAACCTAGGCGATCGCTGACGCTGAAACTCGTGCAGTGCACTAAGGCGACGTGCATCGTCAGCGGCTGGGGCTGAAAGCATCGGTGGCTCGGCGGGTAAAGGTACCACCGATGCCTCTGCTGACAAGGAGCCCTGCACCGAGGCCTCGTCTCTCGGTGGGCTGTCATCACGCTCCACACTCGAAACCTTAGCAGGCTGCCGTCGTGGGGCCATCCTGAAAAGAAGAAGGTGCGCCACGGTCAGAACTGTATACCTGGTGTGCTAACACAATTAATCACAAAGAAAACTTGAACACACATGCAATCAGTGTTTTCGTGCATTAAGATGGAAATCAGAAGTCAGGGTCCTGGTGTACGGATATGTCGGCCGCCGCACCAACACTGGACTCCCTGGACAGATAACCACACCCAATATGCTAAACACTATTGCTTCACACAGAAGAACGATCAGAGTCTGCGGTAGAATCAACCACCTCTGATACCAATTTATCACCACTCGTCCTCGGGGCCCGTGCTGTGACTACCCCAAGCCCGCCTTCCATAGGCCAGGGGCTGGCGACTAGCACCAAGGCATAAATCCCAACAAAAGGGAAAGAATTTCCTTTGAAAAGTAACCAAGCACCACAGAGTAAGCAAGCGGAAAAGTAAACACTAAGTAAAAACTATAACAAGTTGTGCTGAAAGCAAGGGGCCGGAAATACAAGCCTAACTGTAAAGTACAACTAAAAGGGAAAAACAACAACTGAAAGGGAAAACCGCAGCATCGAGCCGTCCTCTGAAGGTCCCACCTGAAGGGTGGGTACAGATAGCCTCCACAGCTCCTCGATCCAGCCATCAGCTCCGAGTTCATCCCGCCCAGTGGTCCACCTCCAGGTACCGTCCTGCTCCACAAGCCTCCACCATGATCAGTGTTGTCCGTCGTCTACAACCAACACAACGAAGTGCGGGCATAGCCCGTGCAGGGGTGAGTATAAGCTACTCAGTAGGGACCCCGAGACCCATGAAGGTCTCCCAGAATCCACAAAGGATAACCACAAGGAAAGATACAATCCTGAAGTAACAACCGACACTGCTTAGGTATATGCCCATACATATACCTAAGTCATCAATTCCCGTTCGGCTCCAACATCCGAGCCCAAGCACAACCCAGTCCACACAGGAAAGCAAAACGTAAACCCACACAGGATAGCTCAACACAATCCACAAAGGAGAGATAAACATAAATCCACACAGGATAGCACAACACACTCCACCATGGAGAGAAAAACGAAATCCACACAGGATAGCACAACACAATCCACAAAGGAGAGTAAATAGTAATTCAGCTCACACAGGTATACATCGTCGAAAAGGTGGAAGGGATGATCATATATAGATACTGAATCATCTAAGCTGGGACCCACATAGGATACAAGACCAGCTGTCTTGATTGATTCATCTACACTGGGACCCACATAGGATACAAGACCAGTATTGAATCATCTAAACTGGGACCCACATAGGATACAAGACCAGCACGGCTGGGACCCACATAGGATACAAGACCAACACGGCTGGGACCCACATAGGATACCAGACCATCTTTCTTCATTGATTCATCTATACTGGGACCCACATAGGATACAAGACCAGTATTGAATCATCTAAGCTGGGACCCACATAGGATACAAGACCAGCACGACTAGGACCCACATAAGATACAAGACCAGCTGTCTTCATTGATTTATCTATACTGGGACCCACATAGAATACAAGACCAGTATTGAATCATCTATGCTGTGACCCACATAGGATACAAGACCAACTGTCTTCATCGTTTCAGTCCACTGAGGATCTCTACACAGTCGTCATCGTCGAAGTCGCAGTTGCAGCCAGCACTAGGGTTTCCGCACACAACAAGCTCATTCGGGAGGGTCTTCTCCACGAGCCGAGAGGCTGATATATCAACTTACACAAAGTCCGAGGTTGATGTATAAAAAAGTTCTGTATCGTCAACATGAACTCAACGTCGCAGACGGCACGTCAATCAGACGCCCGGTCTGAGAGTTATTAGCGTTTTCGTCCCAGGGGCACGGTTGGTTTTAAAGGAAAACCCAACCCGACCATACTCCACATGCATCCAAACCTCGGCCGGAGTGAGCCAATAGATCCATCTCACTTAGAGGAATCCACCGAAGCTGACGGCACATCAATCAGATGTCCGTAGCTCAAGATATGAGCGTTTTCGCTCCGAGGGCCCGGTTGGTTTCGTGTACGAACCAACCTGGCTGAACCCAATGTATTCCAAAACCTTGAGTGCGATAAACAGAAACGACCGACTCGATCCAAGGATCGAGTTGCCGCTGACGGCGCATCGTTCATAGGCCCGTAGCTCAAGTTAGGAGCAAAAGACCGAAAACGGTCCGAAGATGGGGGGTCCGGGCCCGGGCCGACCCGGCCCGACCCCCCTGGGTCGGCCTTAACGGGTCGACCCGAACCGGGTCGCCCCGACCCGGTCCGGGCCGGCCAGGGCACGGCCCGGCTGGTCGGACTAGCCCGGCTCGGCTCGGTCAGGCGTCCGAGCGGCTGAGTGCCGCGGGGCGCCGCCCCCGCGATTTGGAGGTGTCGCGACCCTCGAAGGGCCACGCTGATTGAACGGATGCGGTATGTCACCGCGTACCGTATGTGCGAGCCGGACCCGTGGCGCCGCGGGTCCGCTGGCCTCTTTCGCCGCGCCGGCGACCCGCACCGCCGGTAACTTCCGCGGGCCACCAGAGTTGCTCCGGTGGTCCGTTTTCCTTCCCATCTGCGCCGTTGTTCCTCCCGGATTCCGTTCTTCACTGCGGGATCAACAAATCGCCCTTTCATCATGTTTTTCCATCACCCGCCAAATTCGTACAACCACGAAGAATGGAGGAGGGTTGTCGGGCCGTGTTCGTTTGGCCCGCACCCTCCGTGTTAGTTAATAACCACGGGAGAATTATATTCAACACCTGAAACAACAATTTTAATAAATTAAAATTGTTCATATGAATCATATTCTTTAATTTTAAAGAAACGTTCACGGGAAAATATAAAAAAGGGGTATTTCCAAAATAAAATCCCTACCTCGTCAAGTCGTCGCTCGCGGGTTCTTCGCTGAATTGGGGATCGTCGCGTCGTCGTGGAAGGGTGTCGTGTCGACGAACTCTGAGGTTCAAGAACAAAAAAAATTAATTAATAATAATTAAATCCTTCTGAATTAAAAACCAAAAAGGAAAATTTAGAAGAAATCTGAAATCCTCACCTCAACGGATGATCGAAGGTTTTTGACATGGAGGAAGGAACGTCGCAGAAGAACGTCGCAGGAGATGAAACGTCGGCGTCACGGCACACAACGTCGCGTCATCGTTTTCCGCGGGTTCGGCGTTCTTCGTCGGAGGTCTGCATTCTTCGCGTTCTTCGTGTTCTTCTCG
The DNA here is from genome assembly GCA_963277665.1 of Viscum album. NCBI lineage: Eukaryota > Viridiplantae > Streptophyta > Magnoliopsida > Santalales > Viscaceae > Viscum > Viscum album. The sequence continues at coordinate 1,841,255,665 of OY728161.1, forward strand.
AAGAAGGGTGAAGGCACAAGAACTATGTCAAAGCCTCTCAATGTGTAATCCTCCAAAAACTCGTTTTGGTCTTATTTTATTAATACGCCAACAAACGGAAAAGAGGTAAGTAACGACCCATGAATTCGTAGAATTGATTCAACGAAAGAAACTGCCCATTTAATTCACGAATAAAACCACCCAATTAAATGGTGCGTTATGAATTTAAGAAAACACGTCAGTTGACTTTCATAATGACAGGGTTTCGCGGGTGCGTTACTTAGCGAAAAAGAAACTGCGGGGCTCGTGCAGGCCCCACCTCGCAAATATCATACCAAGAGGGTAGGATATTTTTTGATAGTACCCTATCCGTTTCAACTCAGTTTATGTGGCTTTCAAGTGGCTTAAGTGAAAATAAAATAAATTTTTTCGTACAATTATTTTATTTCTTAACTTTAAGCTTGAAAATTAAAAACCACCACCGAGCAAACGCAACACCGGAAGAGGCGTTTCTAAGCAAATAGCGGCGTTGTGATTCCATCGGTACCCTCAGAATTCGATTCCGGGCACCGGTTCAAATGTTAGAAAAACCTGCTCATCCATTCACTGAACGTACCTGAGCCAAACTTCGGAAAATGATTCCGGGCACACAGGGCCTTAGAATCGGGTGCCGTCAGAAACTACGCTCTTGTAAAATTCCAAAGAAAATTAAAAAAACATTCCTTGAAATTTACGGGTCTTTACAATGAATTTTCTATGTCAATATATTTAAATGATGTATTTTTTTTTGAAATGTGGAAATGTTATCATTCCTTTATGCTTGTTTTATGTGTTATGGTTCTTGGAAATTGTTTATGTATATGGGTGGTTCTGTGATAAACCAAGGGAAGATGAGCCCGAGATATATCTCCAATGAATTGGGTAACATGATAGAGGTAATCGTGAACGATTATCCTAATAGATATAGGGAATATACTATGATGGGTATTCCAAATGTAACTCGCTACATAACTGTGAATGAAAAAATTTATGTATGTTATGGATTCTACAAGTTCCCTTTATGATATATGATTTCTATGTATTATTCATAAATCTTATGATTTCATGAGGTATAATCTTATGATTTGTATGTATTTATGGACTAATGTTATATTTCTTTATCTTATAACCATTAATAATGATTTTATGCTCATCCCATGTTTTAAAAAAAATCACAGGACTTAAAGGTGAATAGGGTCAATGATGGGATCACGGAAATCCCATGTTGCCTAAAACATGGAACTAGACATCACTCTTTTTTTTCAAGAGTTTTTATTTTATAAAAAATGGAAACTGAGTAGAATTGTCTATTTTGTAATTTTTGAGATGTAATTTAATAGTTATGTACTAATTCTCAAAAATTGTAAACCTAAAAAGATCCTCAATGTGAATTATTTATGTAATTCTAGATTTTGTAATGTTTAAGGACTGTTCCTTATACATTCCCCCTATAAAATGACTACACCATGTTCCCACAGCCCTGTGTAAAGCTATCATGCAATAATGATATCTAGTAGCCAAAGTAAATCTCATATACTACTTGATAAATTGCTTCAAATCATATCCCAAGCATATCAGATAATATCAACTCCCTCCTAACAACACTAGGCATGGAAAACACTACTGCATAACAGTAAATTCAATACCCAATGACCAATATCAGATCAAACATGGGAAAAACATCCATAGAAAGTTAAATAACCTTTTTTACAATAAAAAAACCCTGAGCAATAAAACAAGGAATATAAGTAATTATCATGATTAAATTCCCTGAACATGCAATACTCCAAACTAGGTTATTCAAAAACATTCCACATATAAATACAATACAATCTATAGAAAGGTACAAACCACCCACCTTGATGTTTTACAGTTTATATAGTTGAGAATCAGCCTTCGAATCGACCTTGAATGCCATATATCTATAATAATGTGTCAATTTTTTAACCATGGATATCTTATGATAGAACAAGAAAAAGGTGAGGCTCTAGAAGAAGGAAGATTTCACTGATGTGATTCCCACACAATATATAGTGTTTTATTCGATGAATGGATGAACAAAAGGTAGCTCATAGAATAACCGGTGATGTCTATCACTCTTGGATGAGACATAGCCAAAGGAAGATGATTCTATAACGAGATGTGACCCCTGTCTGATATAACAATTAAAATTAAAAATACATCGTGTGGTCCATAAGGATACACAAAGTGTATAGGCCTTTACTCGGCCCCACATTATACGGTCTCCAAGTCCACTCCCATGGTCATGTAATAGGAAGTTACATGACCAATACACAGTTACTCAGGGCAACCATGTAGATGGATTGTACTCTTAAGTAAACATCATTTAAAAATTAAATTTCAAGAAACTCCTCTTTTTCTCAAGAAAACCAAACAACAATATCCAAACTTGAAAAATTAGATCATGGTCATTACATTTGTGAATAGGAATATTAATGTAGAAAAATAACATTAATATAAAGGAATAAAATTCATAACATGGAAATGTGGAAACAATATACGACATGTAATTTTCTTGAGACATGGCTCATTGCACATAGATTATCATGAGTAAACCATTATTTCACATGAATTAGCTGGACTGATTCCTTATTTCTCATGAATTATTGATAGTAATCCCTCATTTGACATAGATTATTAGGATAATAAAACATACTCAATGCATTAGAGTTCTATAAGGTCACACAAATCATAATCATTTCGTTTTCATATATATGTAGGCCACATAGATCATACCACATGGATTCCTTAAAATCCTAATTTATTCCCTGAACAAGTAATGTTGATTAAATACATTAATGTACCAAATAAATAAATAAATTATCATAAAGTTGAAAACCCTTGATAAAGATATAAGTATGGTAGTCACTATATGATGATTTTGTCATCGAAACTCGAGGTGCATTATCGGCAACACAACGACGTCAAAAAAATATTCCACAAATGGGATGATGATACAAAAATGGGTCTATCATAATTTTTACATGAAATGGACTGTAATTGGATCATGAGACATAATATCTTATCAAAATAAATATAAATTATATTCCAAAAACAAAAGAAACTCTTTAATGGAAATGGAGAAAGAGAAATCCCATACAGAATTTGGGCTATGTAACGGTTATACACGATATAGATTAATGAGTGAGGATGGGGTATGTCATCACTAAAATATAATTAAGAATATATGAGAGATGTGTGAAAACACAAATCACCATTTTACTTCAATATAATATGATGTTTCAATATAAGGAAACATGAAAAAAAATTGATTATGGAAGGAACCCTTACATAATTTCAGCTTGATAACGGATGTACATAAAAGATCATATGAGAAAAAAATTAAAGTGAAAGGTGCTATCGTAATTTGTAATTAAAATATAAAATAACAGATATAATAAATAACATATCCCAACATAGGGAAAAAGTAAATTAAATGTCATAACATGAAAGTAATGCATGATTAATGAGGAGGCTAGAAGATCCCTTAAAGAATTTTAGCATAGTAACAGAGGTACATAAAGGATAAAATAGGGGATTGATGAGAGTGGAAGGAAGATTTAATAATATATAATTAAAATGTATACTATTGGGATTATGGAACATCATAACCCTATATAAAATAATGGAACCTGATAAGCATAACATAAAAAATAGCCTCAATGGGAATTAGAAGATGGAAATTCTTTATGGAATTTTGACATAGTAACAGTTTATATATGGGTAAAAATGGGGCATAATATATTATAAACCTTTAAATAACATAAAAGGAATAGTAATATAATGATTATAAATTAATTACATTATATCCATTTGAAATTACATGAACTAATTTCAAATAAGATTCGTGAATTTGAAAGGAGGAGAGGAAATTGAGGATCCTTTACTTGGTTATGTGATCCCAATGGTTTGGGGGAGGCTTCTTAACAGCATGGGGGAACCTTGGGAAGACTCTAGGTACAAGGGGTCCTAGGTTGGTCAGGCAGAAAACATATTTAGTGAAGTGAAATGGTAGAATCGATCGGTTTATATATGAAAGGGGAGGAAAGTTTTTATTATTTTTTTTGGGAAACGTCATCTTAATATATTCATTACCACAAACCATCGCATGGTTTATGACCATTTTTACTGAAAAAGGGGAGTGGAATAAATTATTTTACATAGAAAGGGGTGGATGGAATTTATATAATTCCCTTTTCTTATGTGGAGGTGAGTCACATTATCAAGGAATTTTGTTTTTAAAAAAAATTATTTTATATGTCTTTGTGGATTTTATGTGGCTATATAAAATAATTAAAAATATATATAATCATAGTATCTAAAAGGTAAAAAATATATATGTCATAATATAACTTTAATAGTATTTTATTACATCACTATTATCTCTTTATGTTGTCATAAAACACACTACATATTTATTCAGTATTTAGTTGTTACATAATTATTCAACTATCTCAAAAATTATGATAATTTCACCATTGGAAAATTTTGACATCATGATTCCAAAAAAATATTAATTTCATAAAAATTATTTTCTATATATGTGAATTTTCAATTCTTAATGGAAGACTAAATTTTTTCAGAAAATGACGGGTTTTGACAATAAAAATTATTGAAACATTAATAAAAATTAATTATGACTTCATAAAAATTATATGATAATTTATATTTATTAAAAATTATTTAATAATAAAATTATATTAAATAATAATTATTCCGAAAATTAATTAATTCATCAAAAAAATTGTAATTGAAGTTAAAAATGTAATTTCTTTTTTAATATATAAAAATTTAATTCTTATCAAACAGTTATTTAATTATTTATATAGAAAAAAATAATAAATAAAATTAAAATTAATTAATTGTAATAAAATTACTAATAAAGACATAGTTTAATCTATTAATTTATATATTTCATTAAAGTACCATTTTACAGAAATTTTTTTTATCAAATTCAACATTTTTTAATGATAGACTATTCTAAAAATTGAATTGAAGGAATACAAATTTTATTTATAAAACGTGATTACATAATAATTGACTTATAAATTGTTACATAATATGTTATAACACAAGCATATGACTTAAGGGTAAGGTGTGCGATTGTGATAAACTCTTGGATTAGCTCTGATAACATCACCAGAGTGGTGATTTCCACCAACTGGAACTTCCCACATAGGTTATATTGTTCAAGGTAAAGATGTTGAATATCAACTTGGGCTTGGTCTAGAGATAATCTCATTGACACTACCTCCTTTATGAGCTCCAAAAAATTGGATTCATATAGAACAATTCTACTAGTATAGGCCTCAAACAATTCTATCAGAATAATGATTCCATTGTCATATCTATTTAAAAATATTAATTAAAATGTTAAATTTATTATCGTATACAATGATCATATTTATCATCGGTCATAATTGACCAACAATTAAAAACAGTATAAAACTAATAGTTACATTCCAATTTAATCTTTTATAGTTTTAATGTTAAAAATAGTAAAAAAATAACCTTTTAGGCACAAAATATTATTCAAAAGTTGTGGTTGTTACATTATTCTCCCCATATGAAATTATGTCCCTAAAATTTTATTTTACATACTTAGGCAAACACAGGTGAGTGTACTTCTCTTTCATCTTCTTGACAAGGTATTCAATTTTTCCAATTATCTTTTTCATTATGTACAAAGGGTTCATGCATCACAATTGTACCTCATGATTTTTTAAAAATCTTTTAGTAAGATTTCCCATAAACACTGATAGTTTCTTATATTATATTGTTGAATTATGTGATTAGTTAATGAAATGGTATTTCTTATATTTAATTTTTGAAATATCTTCATGGAAATGATATTTATATAAATGTTCTTACTGTTTCACCTTCAAATATTTCAAAATAGGGTTTTGGTGTATCAGTTTTGGTATTTCCAAAACAAAAAACAAAAATATATAATTTGATATATATAGCATGTTCGGAGGTCTCCCACATTAGTGGTTTTTAGAAATTAATTTACTGCTTCCTTATATTGAAATATATAAAACAATTTGAAAAGATAGTGATAAAACTTCTCGTTATTACCCTTTAATGAATCTTGATAGTGTATGATTCTCAAAAAGATTGTAATTGATACCTAAAAGAATTGTTCAATTTTAGAGGTACTGGATGCCTCATAAATGTTTTTCCATGTAACAAGGCTATTGGAAAATGTTTCTTAGTCGTATGAGCATGGATTCCAGATAATCATTCCAAATACTTCTTTAGGAAGAGGTAAAAATGATTTCATCATCTTACTCCTATATTTTAACTACGAAAAATAAAATAAAATTATGGGGTTGAATACAATGATAAAAAAATTTAAAGATGAAAATATCGAACATAGACAGATAATATTATATGTGAATAGTATATCCTATCTTATAATACCTTATGTTCCAATCTAGGTTATCGATGATCTATTTCTTAACTTATATTGTTATGGTCTCTTCCCTTAATTATGGTTTGTACTCATATTGTAAATTTACTAAAGTAAATCTATCTGGAGTGTCAAACCAAAAGTGAAGCATGACCAATTTTCATTAATCAGTTCCCATTAAAGTCTAGCTTAAACTGTGTTTTTTGGGTTTTACCCCTAGTTACATTTGTTCAAGAGAAAAATCTACATGTTCATATAATGACAGATATGTACATTCATTATAAACTAATTACACTATACTTACCAAAATTTATTGATTATTTTCTTATAATTAATATAATCCCTATGAATTTCACTATAGTTTACTAATCATAATAAAAAAACTAACCCTACCCTCTATTACCTACGATAACAACCCTACATTTTATTTCACATTTAAATATGAGTTGTTTCATAAACATAGACATGGTACAACTTAAATGATCAAGAGGTATAGTGTCTTATGGGATTAAGAACATTACACAACAACTTAAAACATGATGAAAACTATATTTTTGAAAACATCATTTACATGAACACAAAATTCCTTCATAGTTATCAATGCATGTCATAACCAAAGGATATATATATAATAAAAGGGCCATCTATAAATTCGAGTAATGGACTAAACATGGAATAACATGTGGAAGACAATGCATGTTAGTCAATTGGTATATTAATGGGGATCAAAATGAACATGAACATAATGGAATGATATATCATGATATTCATAAGATGTAAATGTAGAAACAAAAAAGAAAATGATATTAACCTGATCCAAGGCTCATTGTACATTAATTAGCTTGATCAAACACTCATTTCACATAAATTACCTTGATAAAAAAATTAATTTTAAATTATTTATCATGAGTAATCTGTCATTGCACATGGCGTATAATGATAATAAACACTACCCAATGCATTGGAGCATTATCAGGGTGCACCCTTCATAATCATTTTGTTTTCATGTATAGGTGTTCCACATAGATTGTGCAACATGGATTCATTAAAAATCATAATTTATTCCAAAAATAATGAATTTGCAATAAATTAATGTAATTCTCCAATAAATAGATCAATGATCAAAAAGTGAATAACAGTGACAAAAAAATTGGAATGGTATTCCCAACACGAAGATTTTGGCCTAGAAAATCATGGTGCAATTTCATCAGCATACTAATGTCAAACAAAAATTAGTAAAATGGGTCGATGAGAGTGAAATTGGTATCTCATAATTTAAACTTGAAATTCATAATTAGGGGATAAAGGTACATATTATCCCAATATAATAAAATGATTTTATATTAATAACATAGACTAAATTCATTAATGGAAATGTGAGAAGAGAAACCCCATACAGAATTTCGACCTGATAACAGGTGTACACGGTAGGAATTATTGAGAGATAAAGGCCCATATAATTGTTAAAACATAATAGGGGTGGTATGAAAGATGTATGAAACCATACATCATTAATTTTAATTGAAAATAAAATTATGTAACAATATAAGGAAACCTGGACAACCGTTGACAAAAGAAGGAACCTTTCAAAAATATCATCATGGTAACAGAGGTACATAAAGGAACATAGGAGGGATAAATGAGACTATAAGAGGTTATCACCATTTATAAATCAAATCAACACTAACGGAGACATTTAATAACTTATTCAAACATTTTAAATAACTAAAGTTAAATACATAACATGAAAGGAAAGAATGATAAATGAGGAGGGTGGAAGATCCCCTGTGGAATTTCACCATTGAATCAGATGTACATAAAGGATAATAGGGTAGATTGTTGATATATAAAGGAATATTTAATCATATATATATAATATATAATTTATGGGTATCATGAGACATAAAAACACAACATAAAAAAGGTATCTTAAAAAGAATAATATTAAAGAGTAGCTTGAATGGAAATGAGATGAGAGAAATATATTAAAAAAGTTCAACTTAGTAATAGATTAGTTACGGGTCCAAATGGATTATTATAAATTATCCCCCATTTAAATAACATAAAATATAATGTAATGTAATTATTATAATTTAATTACATTATATCTATTTGAAATTTCACGAACTATTTTCAAATATGATGGTTGATTTTGAATGGAGGAGAGGAATGTGATGATCACTTACATGGATATGTGATTCCAAAGGCTTGGGAGAGGCTATTTGGGGGATTGGGGGAACCTTGGGAGGACTATATGGAGTATTGGAATAAAGTGGTAGTGACTAAAATATATTTATTTGTGATAAATGGGTGCTTGTGTGGGTTCACATAAGAAAGGATTGAGAGTTCATTATTATTTTTGTTTTGGACACTTCATAATAAAATATTCAATACCACACGACGTCCCCTTGATTTTTAACATGGTTTCTGAAAAAGGAGAGTGGAAACAATTATTTTTTAGGCCAAATTCCTATGAAATTAAAATATTTCCATGGCTTATGGGGAGGTGAGTCACACCTCATGGAAATTGTATTAAAAACAAAAAATATTTTATAAGTATTGAAGGATTTTTTAAAGATTTATAAAATAAATAAAACAAATACAAAATGAAATTATTTTAAAGTTAATTAATATATTTGGATGAATATACCATTTATAGTATTCTATTAATTAATTATTGGGTCATTGTGATGTCATAAAACACAATATATATATATATATATATATATTTAGAATTTCATTTTCACTAAAAAATTCGACTATCTTAGAAAATTAGGAATAATTCCCCATTATATATTATTGATTTCAAGATTAAAAAATTATATTCATTTTATTAAAATAATTTTCTAATATAATTTTTTTTAAATTAAAATTTATATTTACTGAAAATTAATAGGCTTGGAGAGTAACTATTTTCAAACCGTAATAAAAATTACATTTTTCTTCAAAAAATTTGTATGAACATTTCTATTTAATAAAGATTATGTAATAATAATATATAAAATAAATTATTATTTATTACAAAAATTAATTCATTCCAAAAAAAAAAATTCTTTAATCCAATTTAAAAATTCAATTTCAGTTTTATTATATAGAAATATAAATCATATCAAACTATTTTAATCATCATTTATAGAGAAAAAATAAAAAATTCTTATTTAGTTAAAACTAAATTATTTTTAAAAACATAGTTTAATATAATAATATATATATTTCTGAATGGTACCAATTTACCCTAAAAATAAATTAATCAAATTCATCATATTTTTATGAAAGACTATTCTATGAAAATGAAATTGATGGAATATGACTTTTATTTATAAAAATGGATTATATAATAAGTAACTAATACCATGATACATAACCCCTTATAAAACCCACATAGGACCTAAGGGTATGTTGTGTGATGGTGATAGACTCTCGGGGAGGCATATATTACATTTCTCGAGTTTTGATTTTAACCGACATGAAAATATCATGTATGTGATTTCGTTAAATCATAACATGTTTATGCTCAGCTTGGGATTGGTCCAGAGCAAAGCCCAGTGTCACTAACTCTTTCTCAAGCTCCATTAATTAGGCTTTTATGGTGAAATTCTACTATTTGACGCCATCAACTCTTCTTTCTAAATTAATATTCCATTTCCATTTCAATTTATATACAATAATTATAATGTTAGAGTTATCATTGATTCCAACGGTAATATTAATCATCAATCATAATTGACCAATATTCAAACAATGGTAGAAAACTGATATTTACATTTTAATTTATAATTAATTATTTTTAATGAACTTTTCTTAGTAAAACATACATTTTATGGAAATAAAATATTATTTAAATGTTTGGGTCGTTACACTATACATATAGTATCCCCAAATTGATAGATATATTAAATAAATAACTTCATTTTTTTCCGGGAATGTATTTACATATTGGAGTCCTAAGAATTTTTTATATACATTTTTAGATATAACAATCATGATGTAATTTTATTCATTTCTGACAACCTTGATATTTCACTTCTCAGTATGACTCATTAGATCACTGTCAGCTACAGGTGGTTATTAAATTTTTATGCATCTCTAATATCAGGGCCCTCTGATATGAGGTAATGTTGCATTGTGTTCCCCTAAGTATGATAATCAGTTACATTAAATTCAAGAGCTCCAACTATCATTTTAGAGTACTGATTCCCCATCATTATATTCATCATATAAATTTTTAAGGGGACCTATTCATCTAAAATCATTTTATGTCATGAAATTCATTTGGATTGTTTATATGAAGAGTGAGTATGAATTAATGATCAAATTTTCCTTTTACATTTTCTACCATTTTTTCCAGATTCTATGACTGGTTACAGTCTCATTCCATTCTCATGGTAAAAACATTAATCTATACCTGCAATCATGTAGATAAAATAATGAATAAAAGAACAATATGATTTAATGTTTCTATCATAATGACAGTCTCCATGCCAAGGGATTTTAGAAACACCAATCATATATTAAAAACAATATAAATAACAAGTTACACCATATATAAAATTTCTATAATAAATAAATATCCCCACTACATTCCTTCATCGCATAAAAAGGTATACACCCAAGACAAAAAAAAATACATCATATAATTTGTAATATAATAAAAAAAATCTTCTAAAAGATGATACTCATTATAAAGAATTATCTCCAAATGTTACTATATTGTTTGTTAGTTTTTATTTATCTTCAATTACAGGCATACTTGAACTAGTTATCTTGACTACACTATAAAGTATTTATATCCTGATAATTTTTTAACTTGAACAAATGATATTATCAGTTATCACAGATGATCATACAATATGTTTTCCCTTAATATTTATTAACACTCAGGTAAATAATTTATTATTCAAAATTTGATTTCATCCAACATCATTATCTTTCTTCATCATTTGACACAGTAGTGTATTAGATGTCTCAAAATTCTATCAGAATCTCCAAAATGACTTTAAATAATTAAAATGCATATTAGATATTATCATATACATATCATGAATATATTTTTTATACTAAATATATAGAAACACTATAATCTATGGTAAAAACAAACCTCTCTCTATTAAAAATAGTTGATATTAATCAATTTTTAATTAATAAGTAAATCTTCATTAATGTTTTCCATTTAAATATATCTAATAATATGATGTTCAAAATTATTTGGTGGATATATTATATAAAAGAATTTAAAAGGCCTAGGTGTATGAAATATAAATTATGTTGAATGAAAACCTGATTTTGGAGTTAGTGGATGGAAACAATTTCATATTTGATCTTCACAATACAATATTTAGGATTGAATCACTATAAAAGTGTTTTTCATTTTGGGTATTCATCTAAGGAATAAACATTATGTTTTTGAAAAAAAAAGTATTGGGGAAATATCATGGGGAACACAGTCAGTGAGAGGTTGGTACTAATAGTAAACAACATCTTTATAGTTATAATTGAATTTGTGAATAGTTTTTCTAAACATTATTGGGGATTCAAGATACTATGTAAATCTCTACTATTAAAATTTATATGTATCCACATAGTTTTTCAAATGTATGTAAAAAAAATTCTTATTCTGTGAGATATTATATAATGAACAATGTGGAACATAACTTTGATTCAGTTTTTAAAAAACTATGTTGGAAAAATATGTGCATAATTGAAAGGTAAAAATATAAATTTCATCCCAAATTTCCTTTTTATGGGTTTATCCTTTTTTCATTTCCACTTTATAAAAAACCTCACACACAGATGCCCCACCCTCTCCTACCATATTTGGTGATTCTACACTATCTGGTAGATGGGTCATCTATCATTAGTTAATTTTGAAAACCTATGGTAATTATACCTCTATGATTCAATATTTTATGTTTCTTATAACATAAATGTATTTAAATGTTAGTTTTCATAATTATTCCTTATTTATATGGCGTTATTCTTATTTTAAATTTTCTTCCAATTAGTGTCAAATAGGAAGATGATACACGATGATTGGTTTTTTATATGATAATGGAAGTAGGTACCTATAATTTAAAACAAAGTATTACTATATTTACATATTTTTCATAGTATGATCAAGAATTCTATGTCGTTCTAGAAATTTATTTTCTAAAATTTTTTTTATTTTATTTTTCTCATGTTAGACAACCTTATTATTATTCCTTGAATAGTATAAATATTAATCCATAATGGGGAACATTTGTAATTGGATATCACATGATTTTTGGTTAATAATGGGATGAAATATTTTAAAAAATTGGCATTATAATTTATTAAAGTGAACATTGGAATGAATTGGATAAAAATGAATTTTTGATTAACTAGATGGATGTGAAATGGAATTTCACAAACAAATATGTAATTGTTTAATTACAATAGTAAATGGATAAACATTTTGGTAAGTGTTATGTCACATTATATAATATTTTCTGTGTTTTAGAATATGATTCATATTCATAAATGGTATGTTATCTATTGGTTGGATAATAAAATTCGAAGAAGTCCTCATGATCAAGATGAATTCATTTGATTTTAAAAATGAATGCATATTGATTCATATGTTCATGTGATTATTTAATATGTAAATTCATTATCTACATTATTTAATGTATGTTATGAACTCTGATTGTGATACAAGATCATTATGAATACTGGGATGAAGGCTTGGATTCCATAAGACGGATGATATTTTGGAATGTCAAGATGAGAATCTTGATTCCATGTGACCCTATATGATTGTGAATATTAAGATGAGTAACTCAAATTATATATGGTACCAGAGTATGAATTATTGGTTGATTGTCATAGACATAACATGATACATTATACCTAGAAATGATGATATTGGTGCATGTAATACACATGATACAAGATATTTGGGAATACCATCACATGCATCAAATTCAGTCATAATTCTAGGATTATGACTCTAATTTTTTTTGATAATGTATAATACAAGGGAATATTAATATGAGTGCCTTGATTATGTGTTCTTATACAATGATTTCAAATAATTACAAATTCCTTAGAGATTACCTGGCATTGGCTGAAGTATGTTGTTCAATCCTAAGGAATAACAATTAAGTATGGGACATGGAGAGTTATATTTTTAATTTATTTTTGTCACATAAATTAATTATTGATTGATATAAATATTTCATAACTATTAAAATATTTATCATAATGAATTATTAATGGAAATTAATTTTATACTAGTTATTTTAGGGACATTGATTATAGTGGGCTAATGAGTTTTTTCTGAAAACCATCTTGGGATTAAATGTTTATTGGGTGCCAAAGTTGATATCACTATTTTATCAGGGGTTATATATTTAGGGAACATAAGATGTTGATGAAATATGGCAAGTAATACCACTATGAGAGTGAGTTATGGTACAAGGATAGACATATGATGTAGTGGGTTGAGTTTGTAGTTACAATTTGTTATGGGTTTTTTCTTTTTTATGGTTGATCCTCTGTTGGCGAATCCATGACATGTATAATGTACCCATTATTATGTAATTGGGCTACACTATTTATTTTTTGTAACATTAACATCTTTTTTTATGATGATTACTGACACGTTTCTGTCAGGTGATGTGAAAACAACAAATATTACCTAAGTTAAAATGTAGTAACGTGGTTAATCTATATTGTCTCTAGAGAGGAGTGCACAATAATTATGTTTTTCACTTAATTAGATGAAAAAATGGGTGGTTTCTGAGAATTAATTTGTTTTGGAAAGAAAATTAAAAATGGAAAGAAAAAAATTAAATGAAAGGATTGAAAACTATGATATGATAAGGCTGATTAGATTATGGTCGGTTTTCTAATTTGAATTTTATCTATGTCTTATTTTATTCTAACCTCTTTTTATATGTTGTTTATAGTGAGATTCCACGATCGTTTCATCTCACTCTTTTGGTTGAATGGTGATGGTGAGAGAATCCATTACCAAGATCTCAGTTTGGTCTACACTCATTCCATGTACATGATAGTTGTATTAAATATCCTCAATTGACTTAGGAAATACCCGATCGGGTCTTATTTATCCCAAGAAATCAAAAATATTCACCACTACTTTCACACGTACTGACGATCGTTGAGTACATAACCACTAAGAGTCGGTATATTCCATCGTATATAAACAAAAACCTAGTGGAGGGAGATAATGATCACTGACCAAATCATAAAAAATAACGGAATAAAAAATAAAATACAATCGCACTTGATAATAAAACTCGCAATATGAAATTGAAAACAACATTGACGAAAAGAGATAGAATTTTTATTCAATGAAGTACATGAACTCAAGAATTAAAAAATAGAAAACCTACCCTTCCACTCTCACTCAAATGTTTACCCCACAATGCTAAGGGTAATAGAGATTTATGGTGACGGAGAAGTCTTTAAAAAACTATAGAAATAAAAAGAAAGAAAGAGAAAACAAGAAAAATTGTCCACCAGATTCTATCATCCAAAATTTTTCCCCTGTTTGGCACCCCCCTTCACGAATCACTCAAAGGTCCCTTCTTATCTAATTCTCCAAATATAATTTCCTTTTGTTCCTCCAAATCGTAAATTAATTTTATAGTTATAGAAAATGATATGATACATTTATTGAGGATGACATTTTCTCTAGGATATTTCCAAAAATCATCATTCAATGTTTCCCATCCAATACCCCAGATAATGATTACCAATGTCCATGATATTCAACATAGATAGAAATATCTGATATGGTTTAACATTAAAATTAGAATCACCTTAATTGGAGCTATTATGATGGATTTAAGATTGATTAACTGATTTAGGGTCCACATGGTCATCCAGAATCTTTTTCCACATTAATGGAAATTTTAGGGTCCCTTGATGGCCGAATTATATCATATCTCAGAAGAAAAGGATGTAGCCCAAAATATATATATTTTTAAAAAAAGTAATTACATAATTTGGGATTATATTGTAAAATATATGGTCGAATTATGAAAACATAAAAAATCTATTAAATTCCCAAAATCTGGAATCATTCCAATTTCAACAAAAAAATACCCAAAATCCAAAAATGTTGTAATTAAACTTAAATTAATGAATTTTGGAGGTTTAAATATATAAATACGTATAAAAATGTATAAAATATTAACTCTATCAATTTCACTGAACATAGCACTTGGACTCCCAGACAAGTAAACATGAGAATCAAATCAAATAAAATTTTAGACACATAGCCATGAGATCCAAAAAATCCACACCATGAAAATAAAAAGATATCATGCTTCATAAAAAATTTATTCCACATTCTCCAATTATATCATTTATTATATTTCCACATCATTCTTCATCCCATGCACACAAGACACCTACCTCAAATTGATTTTCCATCATTTAAAAAATGTCTATTTTTAACAAGGTTTTTCTCACCCAAACCATGCAGGGGTCACCATAGGTTAGATAAATTCCTACTTCTACACCTGATGTGATTCAAGGACATGTTTTTATCATGAAGAAATTGAATGGTTTTTATGTGGCTTTCGGTTGGTAGTATTTTTATGTAAAAAAATCATAAGGCCGAATGATGAGTGCTTGACTCTTTTTGAAGAAAATTTGTAGTATTCTAATTTTCACTCAAGTATGGTATCCTCCTCACTACCCTTATCAGAAATTATGCTCCATCATCCTAAAATATCAAGAAATGTTCAAACATCTCATCATTTTAGATTCAAAAATTTCAATCTTCAAAATCATGATTTTTCAGGAAAGCTCTACAGAAGGCACAAATTTCTTCTTCCATTAGAAGATCCAAAAAAGACACAGCTTCTCTTATCCTGAAAGATTCACAAAAGACATAGCTTTCAACAGAATAATTTTTCATCATTACAGACATCTCTTCAACAATTTATTTTTTACCCAATGATTCACCAAATGAGGTAGCACAACAAAAGACAGCTTCCCCCACACTTAAGTTCAACTTGATCATGAAATTTCACTTCAATATCGGGTTGGATAGTTAAAATTGGCATGCAATGTGGCTAACCTAATAGGTGGTTCATCGCTACTATGGTCTAAAAGTATTAAATTTACAAGGTAGGATAGAATTAAAGTGATTATATAGAAAAGGGGGCTTTAAAACAAATAAATTACTCAATAATTTAAAACACATGTATCTCAAAAACTATAGTTTTGAAAAGAATAAATCAAATTATGGTACTAAAAAGCATGGTATGGTTATCTCAAGAAATGAGGTGAATGTATAGAATATGAATAAAATGGTTCAGAATCCTCACGGGAGAGTGATTTAAAATCTAGAGACAGTGAGATGTGGTATGAGATTTAAAAATCGGAGTACATTGAAGGAAATTACCAAAGAATCGAACATGAAACAAAATAATTTTCAAAATTAATTTAAGCTCACTTTGATGGAATAAATTGGTTCACTCAATGACCTAGGTTTCAAAAATTGAAATGGTAATCATTTTAGCTCCAAAATTTCGAAAATACAAAAATATACTAAAACACTCAATTTTGTATTTTTTTTAAAAACAAACAGAAAATGAAAATCCTATAATAAAAAGTTTCCCTTCCTAGCAATTGACTGATGCAGAGCCCAAAATGAATTCAAGTGGATTTAAAATGTAGGTAGAAATTAAAATTAATCACAACAACAAAAAAGTGTAGAGGAGATGTGTGACCTGATTTATTGGTAGTGCAACGTTGTGTTAAGCTCCTAAGTGATGAACACTAAAAACCTCCGTGAAAAAGAACAAGAGAAAACATAAGACATTTATTGAAAGAAATAAATATAGAAATATGATTTGAATTGATTTATAGATATTGGTTTAATCCCCCATGTGGGCCCTGGGTTTTGACTACCTCCAGATGGGCAGTTTCAGTTGGTATCCCTAAATCTGATGGTGGGTGGAGTTTCTTTGTGATGAACCAAAAAAACTTCATCTTTAAATCCTGCGCTTCATTCATTTTGTTGAGGAAACCATAGGTATAATACACCAAATCCACCATTAGTACAATGAGAAACAACTTTATTGGTGGGGTAGGACAAATAATGAGTCCTCATTTTTCTTGGATTCCAATTTCACAACTTCTTCATCATTGTCTACTGATTTTCACGGTTTTCAGCCCTAATAAAATAAAAAAAGGTAATGTCATAGTATAATTCAATTTGAACAAAGTTAAAGCATGAAGTTTCAATATCAAATTATTCCATTTCAATGTAAGCATATGGGGTCTCTTTTTCCTCATGAAAATCCATGTGGATCTCCTCTTTAACTCCCTCTAATAAACTATCAACATGTTTAGTTTCAATAAATTTAGAATACAATGGGTTCATGAAAAGGTCATCTCCCTGAGTTTTCTCAGCTTCAATTTCTTCTTCAGAAGGAAATTCATCTTGATGTAGAGTGGTAGCATATGGATGCGGGTAGTTAGGATCTTCAATATTCTCTTCAAATTCTACAACATTGGTGGTGGCTTCCTTAAATGATGTTAGATATTCTCAATTATGAGGAACATGTGGATCATGTAGTTCCTCACACTCCTTACAGAACACATCCAGATCTTGTTGATCTCCCATACTTACTTCATAAGGCACATCTTCTTCATCAATATTCATCAGAAATGGTTGAGATGGGAAAAATGGATCTTTTTTTTAATTCAATCATGGTCTCCCTAGGTAATTCAACATCAAGTATTTGCGGGGAATACACTTCCACTATGTGTGCTTGTTTAGGTACGTGTTTCTCTTTGGATGGGTGAACATATTCACCTAGACATTCCATTTTCTTCTTCACATCCATTATTTCTTCTCAAAGTTATTGTAACTGATCTTTTGATTGAGTTTCCTCTTCTTTTTTCACCTCAACCATTATACAAAATAATTTGGGAAAATACTCATGGAGTTCAATTAATTCTCTTACCAATCCCTCCAATACTAAGTATTCATGGTTTTCTTTAATTTCTTGAATGATGTCCTTGAATTCATCCTCTTTGTTGATTTGTATTTGAGCACACCCTGACCTGTTTAGAAAAAAGAGAAAGACTATCCTTTATAGACCAAGGTGATTCAATAATTGGTTCTTTATCTCGTGGATAATTATTATGTTAATTAAAGAAATAATCATTTAAGAACATCATGGAAAATAATTTTTTATGTTTTTTTTAATTTTAAAAGAGTCCAATATTTACAAATGGATTTTTCTCACAACCTCCATAGAAATGGTACCATGTGTTGACACATTCCTGTCATGGGGTGAGACAAGAAATATATTACATATATTAAAATTTAGAAAAATGGTTAACCTATATTGTCTCCATAGAGGAGTTCAAAACAATTACATTTTTCACGTAATTAAAGGAAAGAATTGTTGGTTTCTGAGATTTTATTGGTTTTGGAAGGAAAATTAAAAATGGAATGAAACAAATTAGAATAAAAGATTAAAAAATATGATATGAGAAGGGTGATTAGGTCGGGGTAGTTTTTATAATTTAAATTCTATCCTTGTTTAATTTTATTCAATCATCTTATGATATGTGGTTTAAAGTGAGATTCTGCGATAGTTTCCTCTCACTCCTTTGGTCGAATGGTGATGGTGAGATAATTCCATAACAAGATCCCAGTTTGGTCCACCCTACTTCCATGTGAATGATATTTTTAGTAAATATCCTCAATTGACATAGGAAACACCCTATCAGGTCTTGTTTATCCCGAGCAATCAAAAACTCTCACCACCACTTTCACACGTACTGACGATCCCTGAGTACATCACCACTAAGTGTTGGTATATTTCATCGTATATAAACAAAAACCAAGTGGAGGCAGATGATTATCATTAAAAAAAGAAAAAAATCAATAATGGAATCAAAAATCAAGTATTATACTACTTGATAATAAAACCCACTATGTGAAATTGAAAACAACATTGCAGAAAAGAGATATAAATTTTATTCTATAAAGTACATGAATTCAATAATTAGAAAATATAAAACCCACCCTTCCCCAATCACTGAAATGTTTTCCCACCAATTTGTGGGTAATATATATTGATGGGGAAGGAGAATTCATTATTAAACTATGGAAAAGAAAAGAAAGAAATAGAAAATAAGAAAAACTATCCAACAGATTGTCCTTCAAAATATTGCTCCTGGTTGGCACCCCCTTCTCAAATAACTCAAAGGTCCTTTCTTATTGAATACTCCAAATCAAAATTCCTTCCTTTATTCCAAATATCTAATTTATATTACCATAATATAAGAAAATGTGTAAAATTTTATTGTGGATGACTATTTCTCAGTGAGATTTCCAAAAATCCTTATTCAATGTTTTTCATCCAATACCCGACATAATGAATCTTAATCTCCATGATATTTGATAGAGATATGAATATTTGACTTGGTTGACCATTCCAATTTTAATAAACTTAATTGGAGCTATTATGACCGATTTATGATTGATTAACTGATGTGCGGTCCGCATGGTCATCCAGAATCTTTTTCCACTTTAATGGAATTTTTAGGGTACCTTGATGGATGGATTATATCATATCCATAAGACAAGGTTGTAGCCTGAAATACTAGGTATTATAAAAAAGAATCACAAAAATTAAGATTATATTATAATGATATTGTTGAATTACAAAAACATATAAAATCTGTTAAATTCCAAAAATTAGGAATCATTACAATTTTAACAGAAAAAAACCATAAATCCAAAAATGATATAAATAAACATAAATTGATGAATTTAGGGGGGGGGTGTAAATATTTGAAATAAATATAAAAGGGTATATAATATTAACACTATCAATTAAATACCTGATTTATGTGTTATTCATTACATCTTTTTATTTTACATACAATACTCATGAGGGGATAATTTACCACAATAACCTCATTATGCCTCATAAATATTTAGTAACCACTACCATATGGGGAGTTTCACATAGGGTATTATGGAATGATAAAATATGGAATTGGTGAACTGGAATAAAGGGTGAGGTGTTATAATTTGGTATCTAATAAAGTTTAATTTTGTCATACTATTATAGAGTGGTAGTTATATTACTAAAAATTATTTAGGGCTCTGTAATGATGTTGATCCTTGGAGTGATCTGCCCACACACTGGGAAACGCATGTTTATTGAAAAGTTACTTGTTGTTCTTGACTTTTTTATAGTTTAATCTAGATTATAGAGATAGTGAAATAGTTTATTTTTTGATATAACATGTTGATGGGATTTTTAATCTTTTCCAGGAATTGAATGAGATTTTGGGTGTGTTCAAACATCAATCATGGAACAGAGAGATCCAAATTTTTGGTATTATTAAAGTGACATGGGTTTTATATTATTATTTCATGCTGATCATTATTTTCTAACAACTGATTATATATTCTTATTCATATTTTTCTATTTTTTATTTAACTATGTTATATATGTTACTAATAATAAGGGTGATGGTATTTATAATTTTTAAAATGTTTTCTGTTGTGTTTTCCCTAAATCGATGTGTTATAATTTTACTAGACAAATCTCATTTATGATATTTTGACATGCATGCTACTATAAATAAATAGATGGTGGACTTAAGGAAATAAGGTTTCTGTAATCATCTTCTAATGTGTTTTCACTCTATATATTGTGAATGGGACATTACATAATCTTGACAAGGATACATTTTTTTTAATATCATGAAAATATTACATATCAACATTGGAATAGTAATGACATATTATTTTTTTTAATATGTAAATATAATTAAAACCATTTACATTTATACAGGATTAATATTGTATCATGGAAAATTTTAAACCATAATGTGGATAAGGTGACATATAAGCCGTATGTATATGGTTGGACCTAGGTGAGTGTATTTCAGTAATATTGGGAGATCAGTTTATGTGGACCCCAA
Source organism: Viscum album (assembly GCA_963277665.1). Lineage (NCBI taxonomy): Eukaryota > Viridiplantae > Streptophyta > Magnoliopsida > Santalales > Viscaceae > Viscum > Viscum album. Next base: position 1,841,277,074 of record OY728161.1, read on the forward strand.
ATTGTGTTCTTGGAATGATATATGATGTGTGACCATCGGATGGAGACTAGTGTTATCCCATGTATAATGACTTATGTTTAGAACTTCCTTGTTGTTATGTACTATAGTTGATCACCTTAAATTTTAGTACAATGTGGCTAGGTAATCATTTAAGGGGATGATATTTAGGGTTCCTGAACCAGATAGTGAAAATATTATATTATCATTTCATTACCATTTGGGTATGCAATTTTAGGTCCATGAGATTTATCATAAGATAATGGTTGGTCATATTGATAGACTCTATTTTGGAAACGGGTCAATATTTTTTTTGTGAATTTCATATTACTCTAGTTATTAGAAGGAACATTTTTGTTACATATTATGTTGCCCAGTTATGAGAAATAGCATGTAATATTGATTCTTTACTCATGGGAAGTGAGTTAGGATATATATATTTTTTCCGTAGTGGAGTGTGCGAACTTTGGGTATCTGGTATATTAGCTGGTGTAAGAGTGATCATCCATAATTTTGGGTGAAATCAAAGATGTTCATTATTTTAATTATTGTGGTACATGGACGGATAAATTGATTTCCTAACCCTTACAATTCATATTTACACTTCCATCAGTTCGGTTTATTTTGTATTGGATGATTATAGTGTATTACTGATTCTATGTGGTCGGTGGTCATGTCAAGGACCTCAAAATTAGGGAAGTCGTGTTTAAAATTGGAATTTCATTGTTACACCTTGTCAGCACTATGAGAAAATTGGCATTTGGTATGGCCCCATTTCGTAGTGACACAAATCTTTTGAAAACGATTTTATGTAACATGCCATGAATCTTATCAAAAATTTCCATTTATAAATAAATATTTAGGAATTGAAAATGATCCCCTCACAATTTCCTTTAGAGTTATTCATATGCAAAAATGTACAAATGTTGTTTTTGATGGGATTATAATCCATTCCCAAATACCTTCTTTCAACTGTGTTATTTAATATGGTTTGTCAATCCAATATAAAATAATCTATCGATATAAGTGTTTCTGTAATATAAAAAATAAAAAATGCCTTCGATATTTATTAGCTATTTTTTGAGGTGTTTAATTATCATAAAAAATAATGTATTAGAATAATGGTTTTGGGGATTATTCCCATCATAAATAAATTTTTTATCATTGATGCAGTTATTTAGGGTGGGTACTATTTGTATTGGGATTCACATCAAAAATATTCAGAACAAAAATTTACAAACCTTCATGAGGTTTTGTATATATAAATTCATATGTCATCGACTAATATGTTATTCATTAATGTTTTTTAATAATAGGTAAATTATTTTTAAATTTTTCAACCCTAAACACAAAGGGGGATAAATGATTTGTTTTTTAGAATGTGTTTTTTCAAACGTAGAGAATAGGACTAAGCATTACAAAAATTCCTAGTATTGGACTTTGTAGAATAGGTCAAAGAATTATTCATCAATTTAAAGATGTTGATCATAACATTACCATTATAATATCCATAATCATGATGTTAAGGAACTAACAAGCATGATTTTTTTAGAATGAATTTTTGAAGAAATAAATTTATAATTTTATAGAAGAAGTTGAATAAAGACTTTGGTGTCAATATATAGAATGTTCTCAAAACATACAAACTTTTTTTTAAAAAAAATACTATATTTGATTTAATTTCTAATATACTATGTGCTATATAATAGTTTTGATTCATGAATTATGAATAAAAGGGTAAAAAGAGTCTCAACTAATCAATTTGAGTTTTAGTTGGAATGAATGAATGTTTTAAATGTATGGTAAGTCATAATAATTTTCAATATAAGATACAAGATTCATTTCTAATATTGATGTTCTCATATCCCTTAATAAATATCATTAAAATATATTTTCATGTAATTGAGAAATAATAAATATTATATTGTTTTGGGAATTAAGGAAATTTTTTCATTGAATTTATTATTACTAGGAACATATGTTTCTTAAAATAAAAAATGAGCCAAAACATATGAGGTTTGAAGAATGTCAATGCAACAGAGTAGAGAAACAAAAATAATGATATTTCATTATTAATAAAATATATATTATTATTAGGGTTTCAAGGGAATGAATATATTGAGAAAATATAATATTATTGATTTTAGATGTAAATTCAATCTAAATGACTCAGAAAATTAAATTAAATAGGACATACTTTTAAGATGGAATGGAAATTAGAGATACTCTTATGAGAAAAGTCAATTAAAAATGAGTGATGGATGTTCAGCCTTATTTGTAAGATGAATTTCCATAATAATGAGCTAAGGAAGTTCATTCATATTATGTTGAGGAAGTTCTATCATAATGAAAATATGAAGTTCCATCGTGCTAATAAAAATTAAGATGTTTTAGAATGATTAATATTATGAAGACTCAATATTAATCAATATAATAACATAATATTAGTTATTTATTGAAGGGGTAAAACGTGAAATTCAAATATGAATATATCACATTGTTTTTTAATTGTAGTAAAAAAAATGTATTCCAGTTTCCCACCTTTTCCATTTTTGGTGGCTTATAAATAGAAGAATGGTACATTAGTATATTTAAATATTTTTCAAATACAATAAAGAACTATCAATTTTGTTGTAGATTCATAGTTTTAATAAAAGTTGTTTCCATATAATAATCTCATCAGAATGTCAAAAAACAATTTTTTACCAAACTAAAGAAAATGGTTCATCATAATGTTTCCAACTTAATGAGTCAATTTGAATGAGATAATCTGACCCATCTATATCATATTTAGGATCTAGATAGAATTTTTTTGAATTAGTTTGAACAAAGACCATATAGTTTTCATATAAATTTTATAATAAAACATTGTAAACTAAAAGGATTAATTATAATAATTCATATTATGTGATAGAATATGATTAATGAGATTTTTCACAAGTTTTTTAACTTATTCATGATATCAATTTTCTACAGTCTCATGAGTTTTTCTATGGAATGTATGTAGGTTCTCACCACAAGGATGAACTCTGTATATATTGTGTTATTTTTATGAAAACCTAATTTTTAGGACTAATTATTTTATTGATTATGACAAGGTAATGAACTAAAATAGGTTTCAAGGGTTATGTTTCAAAAAAAAATTGAAACACGTAAAAGGATAGAATCTGATTTGACCCCCACCCCTTCTTAGTTATTATTCTATCAATTGTAACAATAATTTTTATTATAGTGAAGGTTCCTATGTTGATTACTTGTCCTGGATAAAATAAATTCATTTAAATTAGAGGAATTCATTTAATTGATGAAAAAATAAGATGATTACTTATCATCTATCTCTTGGAATAGATGTATTTAGTGATGCTAAAATTTGGATTCCCCCTGTTGAAAAAATTTCTATGATTAATTTTTCTAATATTTTCAATATTTTACTTTGTGGAAAATCATGAAATTCTATACTTATGTACCAATCATAAAATGATTATATGAAGGTGGTGGGCCTGAAAACGTTATAGAGTGTATAGGTAAATCTGAATAGGATTTTCAAATGTATAACTAAATTGAAGTATGAAGTTATAAAATTAATGTGTTGTATGTTAGAAGACATAATAATAAGAGATGAAGAAATTATTGCTGAATAATTCACCTAGGTAAATGATTTTTTTTGAAAAATCAGTGGATTTAGTGATGTTTTGAAAGATTATACAATAGTTAACAAACTTATGAGGAAAATTCCATACATGTTTCATTCTAAAATTTCCACTAAAAATTATTATTATTATTTATCTCATTATGAATTTAATAATATTCAAGTTTTATTATCAAATGATGAAATATCCAATGTTCAAAAAAAGATGAAGATTTAATTGATTCGGATGTTATGAGAAAAAAGATAACACATGATGATCAGGAAATAAATCTGTGTGATCACATAGATAATGATGATGATGAGTTGAATGAAAAAATCATGTCTCTTTTATCTATTAAATATATAATAGCAATAAAAAATTATGGGGTAAAATTCATCCAATTTTTTGTGATATTGGCAGAATCAATTGTTTCTATAAATATATTAGAGAATAATGTACTTGAATATTGGAAATATTTTAATTAAACAATTTAATGGAATAAGTGAAAATATATATAAAGAATTAATGTCATCCAAAAAACAAATATTATGTCGTCTGAAAAAAAATTTATATAGAAAAATTGAATAAGAATCATTTAAAACCAATCATTCCAAATATGAATTTTATGAAAAAATCCGAACCATAATTTAAAATTTTGAAAAAAAAAATCCTTTGATAGTGAATAATGTTGTGTACTATCATATAGAAATTATCATCTATCAAGATAACATAGTGTATTTTTTTCTTAAATTATGAACTCTAAGGAATTATATTAGAGTAATGAAGATATAGTATGATGATTGTTTTGAAGGATTAATATATTTAATCAATCTAGATATATAATACAGTTATTAGTTCTTATGTTAAAAATTAAGATTATCCCAACATGGAATGATGATTTAAGGAATCAATAGTAAATTATACGATAAGGATTAATATTCCCACATGACTGAATATAAACACCTTGAGTCAAAATTATCCTTCAGTATGATTAATGAAATCATCAAAAAAATTAGAAGTAAATTGTGAGAATATTAATGTAGCCATGAAATTAGGGATTAAGAATCATGATAATTCTTAACCCTCACAAAATAATGATTCATTTGATTTATCTGTCAATTATTTTACTAATTAATGTACCGGTTATTTTTAGGAAAAAAAATAATGCTAGAAACTAATTACATCTAATATATTTTAAAATTCACTAAGAAAAAGTTATTGTCCAATTCCATAGTATGATATATTATGAAGATGTTTTAAACCTAAAAAATGCTTCTATAGAGAAATTTGATATTTCAATAAGAAATCAGTATTTTTGGGTTTCTGTTGGTTTTGTGGAATCTATCTGAACATGTAATATAATTTTTTTTCATAATATAAAACTTCCCAAAATAATGTCAGTGGAAGAAATAGTTGAAGTTGAAATAGTTACTTTAATAACACATAGGTAGATAGATATGATATATATCAGGATATTATAATCATTACAAAAATAAAACTATGTTAATATATAGAATAATTTTATGGAATATTTTACCTAGTATTTGATCATGATTAATGATACATGACACACCTTACAAGACATGTTTCATATGGGATAAAATAAACGGAAGATAGAATGAATAAAGTAAAGGAATGATATATTTTGGTTGATAGTTCCTTTAATGAAGGTGCAATACAAAAAATCATGGTAACGTCATAGTGGTTGTTCATCAATCCTGAAAGGTTATTTAAAATGATTTTTGTTATTGAAAATAACGATGGAGGTGTTTTTACCTTTAGTAATGAATGTTCCATGAAAATCATAGTAATGAGAATGAATGATATTGAAGTTTAAAAGTTTAAATCCAATGGTTTTTTTTGTTTAAGGGAGAAAACATATAATATATAGTGTTTGTAGACATTGTGATGACGGAAAAAGAAGTTATATACATAAAATATTATTTTTCTCATGAAGGTTAAAGGTACACATTTTTTTACAAAATGAAAAATAACTTGTATGAATCAATTTAAATTTTGAGAGTTTGAAAACATCTATTACTTAAGTGTCAAATATAAGAATAATTTGGGTCACCAAATACATGGTCATCTTGGGAGGAAGTACATATAAAAACATTCTAATTCTGATGTGGTAATAATTTTTCCATCCATGAAAAGAATAGGGGAAGATGATTATATTACATCTTATAGAGGAAAGATGAATAAAAAGTCATAAAAAATTTGAGATTCATTCTACATGACCTATTGAACATATTCACTCTGATTTATGTTGGAAAATGATACATCAATTAACAAAATTAGATTTATATTTTCTCACATATATAGATGATTATAATCATATGTAAATAATAAGGTATGTGATATATATATATGACGTTGTCGAAATAATCATGTATTTCACAAAATAAGATGAGTTGGAAATGGTTTTTAAATAAATAATATAGGGAAAGATAATGTACTAAATTAATAATTAATTAATTTGAAAATTATATGAGATGGAATTTAATCAAAAAACATTATAGTTCTCTATAAACCGTAATGAAAAATAGATTTGAAAAGTGAAATAATAAAATGTTGGTGGAAATAGCATAGTATCTATTATTATAATAAAAACATTAAAATTTCTCTTTTAGAGAAGATATTAAAACTACAATGGACATTCTGAAAATATATTTATTGAGATTTTAATCGAACATGACTTCTTGTCAGAGGTGGAATAACAAAAAACCATCATATTTGTAATTCCATTTATTTATAATTCTATGTCTACATAGAATAAAAAAATAGAATATTGGAATGTATTATATGAAATATGTGGAAGGTACTTTATAGGTTATTCAACCAATAGAGTATGTTATAGATGTGGGAACATTCATTTAAAAAATATTGGGTAGTCATATTATGTCCAAGATATTGAGAATTCAAATTCATTAAAAATGATTCTGTAAATGTCAGTGAAGAAAAACTGAATGTATAAAATGAATGTGAATGCGAGATAAGTAATTGACATGATGATTTAAATGAATTATGTGATTAGAAATGTGAAGAATGAAAAGGATTCCTAAATATTGATAGATTAATAAAATATTTTGAGACCAAAAACATTCAATGGAATTGGATGGATTTTGTTAAGACCATAAAAATGATGATATTAAAAAATAATACATCTCTCACCATAATAGGATATAAAAAATATGTTTCAAAATTTATATTATAAATCTAATGGTTGATTTTTTTGAATTAAAATTTGGATCAAAAATAGAGAAATGATTCAGAGTAAATTGTTGAATGGCCAAATGGTAAATTTTTATTTGATGAAATTTGGTATAAATAAACAATATGAATGTACGTGGATAATTTTAAAAAATAAAAAATATATTCATTTCAGTAAAGTAATTGCATATATGGATTGTGTGTAATTTAAGGAATCATTTTCCAATGATACACCTTTAGAATTTATTAGAATGTTTCTAGTAGTGGATGCTCTTTGGAATTACAAAGTATATAAAATGGATATAATGTTATTATTTTTCAATATAGAAATTATGAATAATTATTCACTAAATAACCATATGGAGTTCGACTTTATGGGGATTAAAACATGTTTTTGTATTGAAAAATGATTCATATGGGGTGAAAATATCATCAAGTGCCTGGTATAGTGTTCAGGAAAATTGTTTCAGGATGCTGATTTTTTTAAGGTATGGTTGATCAGAAATTATATGAGAATAATGTTAAATCTTGAACTCAAATTTTAATTATAATTTTATATGATATTAATTATTATAGGGATAGAGTATAATTTTTTATAACATTATCAAATGAAATTAAAATTATACTTTAAATTTAAATGTTTGGAGAATAAATATTCTTTCTTGGGTAATAATTTCAACAAAAAAACAAATACAATTTCCAAGGTCAATATAATATTATCATTTAATTATTAGAAAATATGATAATTGAACAACCAAAATATGTTTTTACTCTTATATAAATAATAATGTAGATTAGTGAAGATTAATTTTGAAAATTTATGAATTATAATTTCTTTTGGAAACTCATAGAAATTATATTTTATCTTATACCCACAAGATCTGATATTAATAATGTTTTGACTTTTTGAGTCAATTGAAAATTTAATATGAAAGAATCATATATATTGGAAGGAATGATAATTCTATGACATTTTAAATAAACAACTACACATGGGTTGTTACACAAAAAATTGAGGTGAATATTCTTGGTTATACTGATTCCAATTTGGATGGAGATTCTTATGATAGAAAATAACCCTCTAAATGAATATTTTTAGTTGGTGGATGTTGTGTAAGTTTGAATATTAATGGGAAAAGTTTGTAACATTGTTCCCAAAAGAATTATAGTATGTTATTTATACTCAATCTTGTACACCTATGTTGTAGTTTAATGATTATATAAAATATTTGAAAGTAGATGATTCTTAACCGTTGAAGACAATTTTTAATAATCTTAGAAAAATTCATATTTCTACAAACCATATGTAATAGTCTTGATAAAAACAAACAAATATAATTTTTCACTTTAATAAAATCGTCATTTTCTATTGGATTTGTTTTTTCTAAAATATATCCTAGTAGTATAATTAATGTATAATATCTTCAACAAGAAAATTCTTAAAAATGGTTTGATGTGTTTTGACTAAAATATTATGTTCAATGTCATCCATTGAGATCCTAAATATCACAATAATGTACCACATCATGCTTTGTATTATGTTTCATAAAGGGGTAGAGAAAGTAAAAAAAAATTATATTTGTATGTTGTTTTTACTTATCATTATTTACTGAATCTAATGTTGTGGTCATCATAAAATGGGAGATATAAAAAGAAAAGGGGGATAAAAAAGAAAAATTAGTACAAAATATAAATATTATAGTAGTTTATCATTACATGGACATAAACTATTATTGTCACTAAGGGATTTAATTGTTTCAATAACAAATAATTTATCTAGTAGTTTTGTTTTTGGAAACTATTTTTAGGTAAATTATACATTTGGAAAAAATATGATAACATTGAGGTGAATGAAAAACGTGTTCCGAAAAAATAGGAGTATTTTAAAAATGTTTTCATAAAATGTATTCTAAAGTGAAATTTCTAAATAAAAGGGGTGTTTTTAAGTGCCTTTGTGATATTTTATTCTAACGATTTTTTTATTAATTTAAAACTAAAATTATGGAAACAATATTTAAAAGAATAAACTGAATTTTGATGATTGTTCAAAAAAACAAAAAAGCGGGAGACATGTTCTATTTTCTTTTTGAAAAAGTTTTTTCAGACCCATTGTATTAGGCTGAGAAGAATGAGATGTATGGTTTGGGACTAAACCGGATTCATCAAAAAAGGAGTCAAAATTTCATAAATGTTGATTAGACAAATCATCAGTATCAAATCTATAATAATGACATTCATGACCTATAAAACATGTTGTTTTGTAGAAATAAGTTTCCATGTTAGAAATTTTGAATGTTGATGATGTGGTTGAATTTATTATATGACTTTAGGAGTTATATTGTTTTAAAACATTCTAAACATAAGTCAAATTATTCTTCTCTAGTTTTTAATTCTAAAGTATAAAAAGTTATTTGTGTCACTTGTGAAATAATAATTATTATTAAAATGGAATAATAGGTGAATCCAATAAAATTGAGTGTTGTATTGAAAGAATGAAGGATCTGAATATAGGGATATCATAACACATTCCATTATTATTTTGCAACACATTTCCAATCTTGATGGTTTCATAACTCGTAAAAAATATCATAAAAAATTATTTTGATGCAATCTAGGAATAAAAATGATTTTATTTGATAATGTATTTATGAAAATGCATGAATTATATGTATAAATAAATTTCCTTAAAGGTTTCATAAGTATGAATGAGTTATATATGATGAAGTTTTAATAATTTGTCAATTTATGATTGGATTTTTAAAACGTAATGATAATTCCATCAAAATATAAATTCCATAATTTGGAGGATTCTGTCATACTACATCATAGGAATAAATTAAATAATAATATCCCTGAGGAGTAATGTAAATCCAACTGACTTTGAGAATGTAATTAATTTTTATTGACACTTATCATAAAATTAAATCAAAATATCTCTAAAGAGGACAGACAATTTGGATTGTGATGAGGACGTTCTATCGTAACGAGCTAAGAATGTTCGATTTTATTGAGCTGAGGAAAATACATCATAATGTGATGTAGATGTTCCATCCTAATTACCAAATAATGTTCCATAATAATGATATGTGGAATTTCCATCATACTAAGGAAGTATTATAATATTGGATAATACTGATTACTAAGAAAAATCATTATGAATCCATAGGATTTCCAAAAAATAGTTATGAATTTATGTGGTAAAAATTAAAATTATAATATGAAATGATATATTCATTTTTGATTATGTGTATACTTCAAAAGTTGTTCGGTTTCTTACCAAGAAATTCAAGGATTCTAATAAATAAAAGCACAATACACACATACATTAGAATTATTTACACATGTAGAAAAGTTTGAGTGCTGAAAATATTGATTTAGAGATTGAATGAAGGTTAATTAGGGTAAATGATCTCATTAGATGATTATAAAACAGAATGCTTTATTAATATTCCAAGGAATGTTATTCTATGCCGTTGAGAAGGGATTGAGAAGTGAATTTTGAGAAACGTGTTTATCATAATGAGTTCATCAAATTGAGTAAATCAGACTGAGAGAATTAAACCCATCCATATCAGAAAGAGGATATAGATAAATCTTTAATAGAACAATTTGAAAAATGTATTTATAAGGATTTTTGGATTCATTAATTTTTAATCATATATTATAAACTGACTAGAGTTAGTATAATCATTCATATCGAAGGATAGAAGGTCTATAAGGGATAATGGAACAATTTGGATTTGCTTTTTCATAATAGTGAATATTGTTAATTCTATAGGAGTGTCTATAGAAATGATATAGGCTCTTATATTAAGGATAATCCTTCTAAAGATTTGAACTTCATTTACATTCCAACTTTTTCATGCATTAATATATAATAAATGATGATATGGTAATTAAATTTAATAGGTTATGGGGGTTCAGTTTCTAGAATTCTTGAAAAATATATAATTTAGCAACAAATTAATTCCCAGGATTAGATCTTATTCAATCCACTAAAACATCAAAATTAATCTAACACATACATACTACCCAACAAAAATTATTTCAAATTTCTCCCCATCTTTCCCATCTATCATTTTCTCTTCTACACTTGTCCTTAATATATAATTTTTTTTAAACTTTTACATGGATGAAATGGTTTTGGTTTAAATCTGAAAAATATTTCAGTTTAATGGTGTTTATTTATGTTTCATTTTTTTAATTTTTTTTATTTTCTTGTTAGTTTGTTTCATTATTAATTCTTCATGTTTAGTTTTATTTATAAGTACATAGATTTATTATGATGTAATTATTTTTATGTACATGTAATTATTTTTAATGTGATGTATTTTGTTTTAATTGACAATAATTATTTTCAATAAGAAATAAATAGTTAAATTATAGGAAATTATTTTTAATTATTATTTTTTAATTAATAATAATTCTAAATAAATAATAAAAAACAATAGTAATCAGAAATAATTAGTGGTAATTAATTGTAATATGTTTTAGTTATTATTAAATAGTGGTAATTAGAAATAATTAGTTTAAAATAGTAGTAATTAGAAAAAATGTGTGGTATTTAGTAATAATATTAAATGATTAGTAATAATAAGTTATTGGTAGTAAAAATAGTTATTATTAATAATAACATGATAAAATATTGATATTTATTGTTATTAAATGGTAATTTGAAATTATTATTGATAATTATTTATAATTAGTAATCTTTACTAATAATCATTATTAATTATTTATAATTTGTTATACATTGTAATAATTAGTGTTAATTAGTGGTACATTGAAATAATTAAATTAATTAATGGTAAATAGTATTTACTAGTGGAAATTATTGGTAATTATTAATAATTAGTCTTTATTAATGGTACTTAATAATAATTTGTGAAGATAGTTATCATCGACCTCAATTTATGATGAGAAGCTACATGTACAATGTAATGTTATAAAGGACACACATATGGAATTGGAAGTTCACTGTTGATATACCAACTTGTTGGTGGAGTAGATGTGGTGACAACAATATTTGTAACATGATCAGTTTATGGATTCCATGAGACATCTAACTTTGGGGTTGGGATTATGTTCCCTACACCACCTCTTTCGGATTACCCTCACCCTCCTCTACCATCCACAGTGATGTACACATTTATCATTTTATCCTTTGAAAAGAATTATTCTATGTAATATTATTTTCAATTCATCTGTTTAAAATTATATTTTTTACATTTTGTTAATTTTTTATTTCTTTATATTTTTAACATTTTATTTCTAAAAAATAATATATTTTAGATGGGGTGAAATCTCTTAGAAAATACACATTTGCGACGAGTAACAAGGGAATTTGTAACTACCTTTTTTAAATAATAATGAAAACATATTTTCAGTGAGAAGGAGGATAATTAAAAATACATATTTATGATGGGTCCCGTGGCCCATCAAAAATTCCATTTTAAATAAATCAGGAAAAAATATTTTCAATGTGGGGAAATCCTACACAAAATATTCTTTTTTGGAAATCATCCATCTCAAAGAATTCCTTTTCTATTATGTTTTCAGTGATGATTCATTTGAGACTAGAACACTCCAAAAATATCTATTTGCGACGAGGTTCTATCATATGTTCCCCACATCAAATTATTGATATCATAGTAGTGTGTGTAAGTCTAATATGTAAATGATTATTTGTAATGAAATAGGTATGGCATCTTTATCTATATGTGATATGAAATGTTTTAGTATGGTTTGGGAATCATATTTGAGGGTTTTCAAGGATTATGTTTTATTTTTTTAATTGTTTTAAGGTTTTTTGTAGTTGTAATCATTGTTCCTTTCATGTTTTAAGATGGTGAACCCTGATGTGTAATATGAGGGCTAATAAACATGAGGAGAAATTGAATGTATTGATGTCCTATGATTATATTGAAAATGAATAAGACCCTCTGTTGAGAGAGACATAATTTGGTTAGATGAGAATATTTTTAAGTGGTTGATCCAATGGATGAATCGTTTTTGACTCTTTATAGTTCGGCTAGAATGGATTTGGAGGAGGTACTTAATTGTTATAATGTAAGGACGCATAATGTGTCATATTATGAGGAATTTTTTTTTCATTAAATGTGTTTGATGTACCCCCATATACTATTTATTTCATCATACTCACTTTTAATGAGCCATTGTGTCTACTAATGAAGGTTTTAGGTCATCCAAAACATTATAATGTTTTATGGTATGATTAGAGTATCATATTGAGATTGTTCGGATATATTAAATTTTTTTCCACAATTGGTGGGTTTTAATCTATTACGATATATTTTTGACCAATTAGGATTGAAAAAATGAAACTACAATGGTGGGGAGTTTCAGTTATGATTTTGGCATGTGAACTTACTCAAAGATGTTTGGTTGGATTTTTGAACTATTCATTGGTTGGCCATGATAGCACCAAATATCTATGTTTGTTTTTGTGTTCTTTTAATTTGATTGTGACACATTGGGGAATTATATATGTTTTTGTCCATGTGATTTGTATATTATTCAAATTATATTTTTAATTATTTGGATAAAAATGTGTTCTTTTAGGTCGGTTTGAAAGGGTAGAACATTAGTATATACCTGAGGCCATGAGGAGTAGTGTGGTTGTTCTATGAATGGTCATGAAGCTACATATGAAGTCGAATTCAAACAAATATTTTCATGAATGGATGAGTTTTATATTAAATTGTGATCTAGGAATCATGATATAGATGTTATGTTGTATATTTTTTGTAGTCACGATTGTAGAGAAAATTCAGATAATGTTGCTTTATCTTGTTTCATCGTGTGAAGTTGGATGCGGTGAATCAAAAAAATCATTCAGAATTAATATTTGTATGAAATGAAAATAGTTCATGTGTTGGTCAGATATTTTCATTGGATATTTGGATTTTATATGTGGTTATTGTAATGGAAAAGAGAATATATATGACCTCGGTGGTGGACGTGATATTTTTTACTAGTATTGACTAGTCAATTCATTTTTTTAGTTATGGTCAATTCACAACAATTTATATCATGTTGTACTAGCAATGAGATTATATGTTGGGGGGATATAATTAAAAAAATTATCCATTCCATGGAATTTCCCTCATGAAAAAATAAATTTAGTTTGGAGAACCATTGGATAGATGATCTCTTAGACAATGAAACCTGGGTGTCATGGTTTAGGGTAATGTTGTAGAGTTCCTTTTTATTTTATAGGTTTTTGGAATTATATTAGGAGTTCATATTTAAACAATGACCATTTTAATGATATTTTATGACAATAGTTTGTTTGGTAATGTATTTGTATGAAAACTAATAGTTCTTTGGGATGAGAATATAATTCTTGATATGTTTGTAAGGATCAAGTTTAAGAATGATCATTGTAGTTTAGGAAAAATTTTATTTTTGGGTTGTAGGATGGTCATTTATTAATTTTTATTTTAGAAATGAAAATTTGAGATATGTACAATAATTAATGTGTGTTGTTGGATTTGATTTTAAGAATAAGGTATTCAATGTTTGTTGGATGAGTCTCATGGGTTGATGTTTTGAAATTTTTGTTCTGGGGGAAAACATAATGCACATGATTAAAGAATGAATTACACTATTTTCGTAACATAAATGTTTGAAAAAATTCTAATTGTTGGGTTTTTTACCATATTGGATGATTAATGATACCACTATAATATTATATATATTTTTTAAATGATATATATTTTTCAAACATGATTTGAAAAAATTTTCACCCTAACCACATGAGATAGGGTATTTAGGGAAGTATGGTATGCATGGTAAAACCCCTAATGAACATGACACCCTCCCACTCCTCTCTACATTGGTTATTATCCTCAATTATATATAACATTCAGCTATTACTTCTTGGATTCGATTCACCTAGAAATACTACCGATACCCTTCTTTATTTTTATTTTTTCTCTGTTGTTAAAGTAGTTTCTACTTTGTTTTTAGAAATATGACTTATTTTTGTGAGTTTTGCTAGTAATATGTTTTCTTCCAATTTAGGATAAACTATATCATGATAATGGATGTTTAGGTTTTTTTGATATTTCGATAAGAACAATGTCTAATTTAAACCAACGAATTAATTTTAATGGTGTATTATTATTGTGGTCAGGATTCCTTTTTCATTCATTATATTAATTTCAATGAAATATTATTAATATATGTTTATCTTAGTATGTTCCATTTTAATTATGAAATCAATAATATAAATATTATTCTATAGTTATTCTCATGGGAAATTTGTTTTGACAGTGATATTTGGTTAGAAATGTTGGGAAATGTGTTTATAAAATTAAATGTGAATATTTTAAAGTGATACTTATTTTTGATTTAGTTAAAAAAATATTTTTTGATTAATTGTTTGTATGTTAAATTTTATTTTTATACCTCCAATGTCATAATGGATTTGGAATAGTGAATTGATAAAATATTTGGTAAATGGTAGGGACCACTATATAATGTACTAGGTCAGTCAAAAATGGATTGGTTTAAAAAAGTGAATTTTATGTATTATTTTAATTTTAGCTTATTATATGCGAAATGGTGATCATAGATCAGGATAGTGTTATGAAAATTTTTAACTTAACGAAAAAGGATTCATGATTTTATCCGATTATTAATAATGTGCATTACTGATTTATGATATGTAATAGAAATTATAAATTGTGATTGTGATTTCTAATGATCTGGAATGATACAATGAGAACATGGATTCCATATAATGGTTGATATTTGTGAATAAAGGAATGAGTATCCTGATATCATGTGATACATGATGATTATGAATTCTAGGATGAGTTACTTGGATCATGTGCAATATTTGATTAGTATTTATAGGTTGAGATCTGTTGATTCCACATGATATTAGATGCATTAAAAAATTATGATGGGTACATAGACAAAACATGATATACGATATTGGATGAATATTGGCATATGCATCATATTTTTGATGAATTTATGACAAGATATCAGATTCTATATAATATATTATGATACTGGGAAATTCTGATTTAAGTGTTTAGATTTTATGTGGTTACTAATGGAGGTTTGGTCATTTTTATGTGAATTGATAAACCATGTAAATTGTCGAAGGAGTATAGACTGATCCGAAGAATCACCCATAGTCTAGGATGTTAGTTTATTTTTTTATTTATTAATATTTTATATCCTTCTTTATTAATTATTTATTTAAACCTATTAGTAATAATTAATATTTTAGTCATAATTACTTCAAAATGATCTTGATCAATATAGTGGTTATTTTTTAGATTCCAATACTGGTGTACTTTTTTGTTTTACATACACTCTCCATCCACTGCAATGAATATTCGGTATGGATATGATATCACTACTTGATCATAAGTGATAGGTTTCATGGATGACCAATAATGATGATCATTGATAAGCATGGAAGGGTGGGTATTAGTGATGATACCTAGCTAGACAATATACCATTTACGAGGAGTTATTAGTTCATTTTTATTTGGGGGTTTTCTTGTCTGATTATGATATACCCATAGACAATACAAGACATATATGGAATTCCCATTACCCATTAATTTTGTTACAATAGTAATTATTTGCAGTTTCCCTACTTTTTCTATGGTAATGATCATCTCGAAATATGTGTTTTCCATTACAGTAGTTGTTACAGACACTCTAACTACCATGTATTTTAATATAGATGGAATCCTCATTTTTTCTCTTCTATGTAGGAATATAATAGATTATTGATATGATCATACGTGGGAATGTGGAAATATGGCCCACAAAACCATTTTATTTGCCTTATAGGTGAGCTATTTAAAACATTTTGTCTAAAATATCGTATCTTTCAATTTTTTTAGAGAAATCATCATGAATTCTTGTTATAAATCTTAATGATATGGGTCATTACGTTTTAATTATAGAACTCGCATTTTACAACAAGATTGAAATGTACTCATAAACAAATTTGATGGACATATTCCATCATTTAGAATTTTCTATGCATAACCTAAGTTAATTTCCATCATATGATATATTATACAAATTTTCACCAAAGGGGGACCACAAACTTATTGAACCAGTATATATTTTTGTTAATGTTCATTCATGAATCATCCAATAATAAAATGTGGCGTTCATTCAATTCCTTTTTTACTCCCACCAGGTTTGCAGTTTATCAGGATGCTGTTAATCATTTTTTACATTTGTTTTTAAAAAGGCCTCTGTAATTTCATCATTGTTGATGATTTATGTATGATCTTGATGATTAATCCCTGATGATCATCTTCATATAATAACATAATTTTATATGCATTTATTTAAAATATATTTTCTTAATTATATTAATATTTTCAAATTGTTTTTCTATCCAATTTCATAGAATATTGATTCTAAAATTTTTTAACATTTTTTAAAGGTGTTTAGGATTCTCCAATTGATTTAGTGAATATTGGATCTATATAAAAAATATTTCTTCATGATGTATTGGAAATTTTTAATCCAACATAAATTTTATATTATGTATGAATTCATATTAAACAAATGTGATATCACACAAAACACATGAATTCATATGAAAAAACCTCACAGTTCTAAAATACCATTCAATGTCACAGGGTAATCCAAAATCAGCAATGTCATATTAAAATTAAAATTTGTATTATTGTTGTATTAATTAAAATAATTTATTATTTTTCTAATTGGATTTATAGTTTCATTGGAAAGAAACCGATCATTAAAAAGCATTATCCATGTGTCCACCAATCACCTTATCTATTATCATTCATGCACAAATAAATAGTAACAATTCTCCACAATTCTAGATACCTTTTATATAATTTAAAGTCAATCAATTACTTTTTAGGAATTGGGCTTCTATTAACTTAGAAAATAGCTTATATGGTTTATTTTCCATCAAAAACATATTATTTTGGAATCCATGAATAAAAATACAAAAAGAAACCCAATTATGAGAATACTAAAAAATTATGTATAATTAATTTCTTCTATAATTAAATAATAACATCCTTTTTCATGTAGACATGTCATAAAAACATCTAATAATATTAAAAACAATATTCAAACACATTATTAGAAAAAAAAACATTCTATATTTTGGAACATTAGTATTCCTACTCAATTTCCTTAAATATATTTTTCAACTTCTTATTGTTATACCTAATCTCAAATCGTTGTTACATGACCCACCTCCCCAACTAATGGTTATCCTACCTATAAAAACAAATTAAACATGTACGCTTAGTATATCCCCTGATCTTCTCATTTAGTAAGTGACACTTCAAACTCAATGCATGTACTATTTCTACTACCTATAAATCATTTTTCAGATTTTCCACTTATATGGCCACAACTACATTGATTCATAAGTAAGAAATTGACTCTATGAATCATAAATTTTAGATTCCTTACTCGTGATGTGTCTCAATATAATATATAATCATTACATTAATAATGTATGTTTAGGATTTCTGTATGTATTTATATCAATGTATTATTATAAAATACACTCTCATATGAATTAAAAAATAGAAATAGCATCCAATTATTGGTCTAGGTTATCAGTAACACTAATAAATTAGAAAAGACATTGATAAACCATTTTTATTGTCCATTGAATGTAATAAACTATGCATATTATATTTTTCGTAATCCCTCGAAACCACAATGTTTTATTTTTAAATTTTCACTGATATTCTAGCCTTCGATATCAAATTTATAGGGATTCATACCATAGTGATGTAAATTTAACACATTGAGAGAATTTAATATAGTCAATGCACCATAGCTATAATAATACAGTTTATAAATTTGGAAACTATTCCACACTTAACATAAAGTGCTATAGAATTTCATCATTGTACTTAAACATGAATGAATTCATATATAGGTGGAAGGTTAAATAAATATAGGCTATTAATTAAATTGGGGAATTCATCAATCCAAATGGAATTAAAAAATATTAATATTCATCATAAATGATCATAAAACATCTTAGTTGGATATCAGAAGGACCAAATCGCATGTTGTGATATCCAATCCTAAAATAAATTTTAGAGAACTTCCTAACTTATATAAATAGGACAACAATATGAAAAAGTGGATACTAATTAATACTCTCCACTCTATATATCCTTAAGTAATCCTCACACAAAAACAATAGTATAATTAAAATCCTATCAAAAAATAGGAACACACCATGGAGACAATACGAAGTTAGTAAGCTCATGTGACTTAAATGAAATAGTTGAGTCTTCAACTATAGATTCCATACCAAAGTTATTCTATATAGTTGAATTGATATGGGTCTGTTAGCATGTGTATTATAATATATAAAACGTTCTCATGAATGGATTTCAATTTTAGGATATTCTCAATTAATACTTCAATGAATTTATCAAATATAATAGGAAATAATGACTCATGTGTCTACCCCTTAATAAAAATATTATAACACTAGGAAATTATCAAACCAATTTCTCAATTGAAATTTTCTCAATGTTTTTCAATAAATACATATCACCAACATATGAATAAACATCAACATTTTTTATGTTAATTTTACAATTTTTTGAATGATTATTTTGTCTTTTTTATACAATGTAAAAAAAATTTCTAATTTATCAAATTGAAATTATGATTTTTTTACACATAGACACCCCAAATACCATATCTAAATTGTTAATTATGCTTCAATTTAAAATATTTATATATAATATACTCACACCCCCATTTTATTATAGATAAAAAACATCATTTCAAATTATTTTATAATAAAGACTCGATTATTTAATAGATAATAATTCATTAATGACTTAAATGACCATATATTGTGTAATGAAATTCTAATAAAATATAATAAAAATGTATAATGAACTGAATATTGATCCTTTCCCATCATGATAAATATATAATTGATGGAATGAAGATGTGTTGGAATGTTTTCATGTTCCCTTGTTTGTTATATCCTTTGTGAAAGCCCACCTTGCACTCACTACTGATTGTGTCCCTGTGATCCTCTAACACCTCGTCAACCAAAATTACCTAATTGTTAATTCATTGATGGGAATACCCCAAAATCAATGATCTGTAATGACCCAAAGTTTCATTAATGTAAAATCCCTCTTGATCTACTTAAATGTATCTTTATGAAAAATGTTTTTATAAGATTTCAAATTCTTTGGTTTTATGTTACGAATTGTGACCGTAGTTAATATAGCCGTTGAACAGTGATCACATGATTAGTATAAATATAGGACCTTAACAAATCCAATTTACTCAGACAAAAGAAGCGATGGCCTCATCAAGTAGAATTTCCCCATATGAAGCCCATTTGTCAGAGCTCGGAAAAGAGGTGGTGTCTTTGGGCTTCTCCCTTGACCAAGCCCAAGATGAGCTTCACCATGTCAAGCTCGAACAGGACCGTTAACGGGAAAAGTGGAATTTGATAGAGATTACCACTCGAGCGATGTTATCTGAGCCACCCCAAGAGTTTTTCACCATCGCACACCTTACCCTTAGGACTTATATAGCTGTTTTAAGGGGTTATGTACCAAATAAGTATTACTATGTTCATATACATTATTTTTGTATATAATAATGAATATAATTTCTAGTCATTTTTGATACATTGTAAATAGTTTTTAAAGTACAAATGGTGTTTTTAGTTATTATTTAATTAAGAAATATATTTTATTAAAATAAGGGATTTTTGAATTAAATAATATTTTAATAAATTAATAATAATATTATTAAATCATTTATTAAAATATAAATTATCTTATAATTTTATGAATGCAATTAAAATTTTTATTAAGGTTTGAAGGCCATTTCTGTCAAAATCAGTGAATTTTCGATAACTGTCGGTTATTATTTTATAAGTGAAAATTCACATATTTAGAAAATTATTTAGATAAAATAAATGTCATTTTTGGAATCAGGACGTCGAAATTAACCAACGGTGAATTTTTCATAATTTTCTGAGATAGTCAAAAGTTTGGGTAAATATTAAATACCGTTTAAATATATAATGTGTTTTATGACATCATAATGACCCAATAGTGATGTAATAAAATACTAAAATCCTTATGTTCTGAAAATATATGTTTTAAAATTAAAATAATGTGATTTTGGGTTTGTTTGACTTACTTTTCAAAGCATTAATGGACCCCTCAAGACTTATTCAACACTTTTCCTTTTAAAATTAATTTCCATGGGAGTGTGACTCACCTCCACACAAGAAACCTTATTATTTTATGAAGATCCGACTTTGGCCTTATAAAATAATGTTTTCCTCTTCCCTTTACCAAAAAACATGGTCAATAACGATGGTATGGTTTGTGTTTTGGATTAATTTAATATAAGGGGTCCCAAACCTAAATAATAACGAATTCCCTCACCTTTCTTATATAAACCCACCCAAGCTCCCACTTCCCCCTCACTCAAATATCTTGGAGTTCGTCCAACCTCTTACCACCTCTCTCTAGAATCCTCCCAAGGTTCCCCAAGCTCCCAATAAGCCTCTCACAAGCCTCTCTCTAGCCTTTGGAAGCACACTTCCAAGTAAGGGTTTTTCTTCCTTTCTCATTTTTGTCCAATTTTCATTAAGTTGGTTTGCCATTTTAATTTCTATTATGAATGTTGGGGTATGGTTTCTCACCTCCCTCATACTGCCCTATTTATGTTTTAATGATGGTATACCCCTTTATCTCTCATTTGATGCCTCCCATGTACACCCGTTACAATGCCAAAATTCCGAAAGGAACTTCTCCCTCCTCATTTACATTCAAGAAATACTTTTGTATCATGAACCTAAATTCCATTACAATTTTTTGGACATGAATATATATAACCTCCTTACATTACATTACATGTAAATATTATGAGGAACCCCTTTCTCTCTCATCAACAATTTTTATGAATTCTTATTTCACGCTGTTACGCTACCGAAATCGCACCGATTTTCTAAGCCAATGTCATTGTGCACTGAATACAATGCCCATTTCTCCATCAAGGGTATTCACCTCTATGAACATTTACTTATTGATTGTAAAGATTCATGTATTAATTACACATTCCTTTATAGTGGAATAAATTATTCTGTTTTATGAATCCATGTTTTATGGTCTATGTGGCACACTTATGCATGAAATGAAATGTTTAAGAAGGGTGCGCCCTTATAGCGCTCCAATGCATTGGGTAAATTATAGTATCATGATACGTCCTGTGTAATGAGTGTTGACTCATGCTAATTCAAGTGCAACGAGATTTTAATCATGCTTCATGTACAATGAGGATTTACCCATGCTTTATGTGCAATGAGCCTTGGCTCATGCTAATTCCATGTTAAGTGTTGTTGCCACATTTCCATGTTATGATTATCATGCTTTATCATGCCTTTATGTTCATGTTTCTTTTATGCTCTATTAATATTCCTATTGTATAACATGGAATTTATTCATCATGTTATTCCATTTGTACTCCCTTACTGGGCATTAAAGCTCACCCTTTTCTTATCCATGTCATCAGGTTATCCCATGCAATGAAAAGTACGAGGGAATGTAGTGGTCATGAAATGGAATTTTTCAATAAAAATTTTGTATTTCATGTTTTAAGTTTTTATGTAATTATCCTAAGCCCCAAAGACACTAAACCTCTCGACCTTCTTTGTTGTATCAAGTGATGTTTTATGTAATGAATCATGTTTAAGTTGTAATAAAAAGAAGAGTTGTCATAGTATGTATCAGAGGATATGTTTTGTTGTTTTTGGGATTAGGAAACCCTAGTAAAGCCTTAGATACAAGAATAAGTATAATAAAAACATCCCTACATTTTGGTAATTACTAAGTAAGTGGTTTATCAAACAAATACATCCCTGTCTGGATATGAGTAGGTAGAGGCGGATCTGGCACAAATGTATCCTAGGGGTAAAACCCGAAAACACCGCTTTGAGCTAGACTCGAACGGGAACTGGTGCACGAAAACGGGCCTTGGTGCACTCTTGGTTACGATACTCCGGGGGGATATGTTTTGATAAATTCATAATCTTATTATGAACCCTTATTAAGGAAAAAATGCCCCTAAGAATATATGTTAAAAAGTAGATCATGAATAGCCTAGATTGAAGCCTATAGAATCATGAGTTAAGGAAAAAAAGTTTATTTATGAGTCATCAACTTTTGTCTTTATATTACCCTTTATGTGTTACCCCTAACTTTCCTTTTATTCCATCCAATGGCCGGTAATAGGAGGACTCTGGCTATCAACCGTTGTGGAGATCATTGTGATGATTGTACTAATGAGATGCCAAATCCAATGGGAGCGGGAATCACAAACTTTGTCATGCTTCTCTCTCAGATAACTAATGTTTTCAAGAGGAATGTTCAACCCCCCCTAAGAAGGAACAAGTCGCTATCAAGATCTTCATGAGGCAAAGGCCTCCTACTTTTAGTGGATAATATGATCCCATGATCGCTGAACAATGGATCAACACCATTGAAAAGATCTTCTCCACCCTTCAATGTTCTGAACAAGATAAGGTTCTCCTGGAAACTTATCGTATGGAGGGTGAAGTTGATCAATGGTAGACGTTGATCAAAAATATGAAGCCTGGGGAGGAGATCGAGGAATTGTAATGGAAGGATTTCCCGAAGATGTTTTTCGATAAATATTTTCCGCGCACCCTCCGGCTTAAGATGGAAAGGGACTTCCTTTCCCTCAAGCAAAAAGATGAAGAATCTGTTGGAGCGTATGAGGAAAACATCACAAGGATTGCCTGATATGATTCTGGCATTTTCGTTACCCCCTAATTCAAGGTTGACCGCTTCTTTGGTGGGCTGAAGCCTAGCCTATGGAAATCATTAGTGATCCGTGACTTCGACAGCTATGAAGAGATTGTCCAATGTGCCCTCAAGGTCGAAATGGAGATCGGGGAATCACATGGGTATCATGGGGACAAGAAGCGTAAGGTGGAATTCAACGTTGGTGGTCCGATGGATAAATCCAATGGTGCTGAGAAGATCCAGCACCCCACATGCCAAAAGTGCAGAACGAAGCACCCTGGAAATTGCCTTAAGGGGATGAGAAAATGCTTCAGGTGTGGAAGAGAATGGCACATAGCTGCTAACTATCAGCAAGAAGGACCCACAGCTGCGACAGAGGAGAAGAATGCTCTGTTCGAACCTCAACACATTGTTCAATGCTATAAATGTGAAGAACCGGGTCATTTTGCAAATTAGTGCCCTAATCCAAGGGTTATCGGAGGCAACCAACAACCTCCAAGACAGCAAGGAATAGTTTTTTCCATCACTTTTTCCAAAGTGAACCCCGACAACGATGTGGTGACAGATATGCTAGTTATTCATTCAATAATAGCGAACACACTTTTTGATTGAGGTTCTACACATTCGTTTATATCTCAAATGTTTAGTAGAACAATCCCAGCACCACTACAAATCATGGAAGTAAAGATGTCGGTGAGTACAGAAAATGGGGAAATCATTGCATCCCTTGAATATAAGTCCTACCCTATTATAATCCATGGATTTAATTTCCCGGAGAACCTCATCATACTCCCTCTGGTGGTATTTGATTCAATTCTTGGCATGGATTGGCTTTCCATATATAGAGCCAACATAAATTGTCGGGAGAGGGAAATCACACTCTATATGGAGAATCGACCCCCGATTCTTTACAAGTGTCAGGAGGAAGATGAATCTTCTTTAGCTCCATCATCTCAAGCATGTATATTACTTCCTTATGAGAACGCGTATCTGGATCAGATGATTGAGTCCAAGGAAAAAACCATCCTTGAATAAATTCCTATTGTGAGGGAATTCGATGAAGTGTTTCCCGAGGAACTGCCTAGTCTTCCTCCAAGAAGAGATGTTGAGTTCTCAATTGAACTTATACCTGGGGCGCTACCAATATCATAGACTCCATATACAATGGCTGTTGTTGAGCTTGAAGTGCTGAAGAAACAACTACAGGAGAATCTGGATAAAGGGAGAATCTGGATAAAGGGTTAATACGCCCATGTGCTTCACCATGGGGTGCACCAGTCCTCTTCGTCAAGAAGAAGGATGGGTCAATGTGGCTTTGCATCGATTATCGTGAACTTAACAAAATCATGATAAAGAACAAGTATCCTCTCCCAATAATCGATGACTTATTTGATCAGCTGTGTGGAGCACAATACTTCTCCAAGGTGGATTTGTGGTCGGGATATTATCAAGTAAGGGTGAAGAAGGAAGATGTCCCCAAGACTTCTTTTCGTACAAGATACGGGCACTATGAATTCATAGTAATGCCTTTAGGACTCACCAATGCTCCATCAATATTCACGGACTTGATGAATAGAGTCTTTAGAGATTACCTTGACAAATTTTTGGTAGTATTTATAGATGATATTATAATATACTCCAAAACCAAGGAGGATCATGAAGAGCATTTAAAAACTGTACTAGAGACTTTGGGCAAAGAGAAGCTCTATGAAAAGTACAGAAAGTGTAAGTTCTGAAAGAAGGAGGTCTCATTCTTGGCCCATATCATCACAAATAATGGTATATCTATGGATCCCTCCCAAACAGATGTAATTGAGGGATGGCTGAGGCCAACATCGGTAACGGATATCCGTAGCTTCTTGGGGTTAGATGGATATTATCGACGATTTGTGAGAAATTTCTCACGGTTTTCCAACCCTCTTACCAAGATAACTCGAAAGGGAGTAATGTTTTCTTGGAGTGATGAATGTGAAGAAAGCTTCAAGGAGTTGAAAAGGAGGCATATCACTGCACCCGTTCTCACTTTACCCACAAGTGGGGAAATTTTTGTGGTATTCAGTGATGCTTCAATGAAGGGCTTAGGTTGTGTGCTGATGCAGAATGATAAATTGATATCTTATGCCTCAAGGCAGTTGAAAATCCATGAGCGAAACTATCCAATGGATGATCTGGAGTTGGTGGCTGTGATCTTTGCCTTGAAAATCTGGCCGCATTATCTCTATGGAGAGAAATGTGAGATATATACTAACCACAAGTGTCTTAAATATATATTCACACAGAAAGATCTTAATATGCGCCATAGAAGATGGATAGTGCTCATCAAGGATTATGACTTTTCAATATATTACCACCCTGGGAAAGCGAACAAGGTTGTAGATTCCCTATGTAGAAAGGATCCAGCGATTCTATCAACGATGATAATTGAGAAGGATCCAATCTTCTTAGACTTGATGAAGATGGATGCGGGAATCATAAAGAAGGGAACATCATCAATCCTTTCACAAATTATTTCTCAACCAACTCTTTTGGAAAGGTTAAAGGATTCTCAAAAGGATGATGTAGGACTTCAAGAAAAAGTGGAAGCTATCAAAAAGGTTAAATCCTCGGATTTTAATGTTAATGAAGAGAGAATTGTGCGGTTTGGTAAAAGACTATGTGTTCCATCATGTCTGGAGCTGAAGAAGGAACTATTATATGATGCACAAAGTTCAAATTTCTCTATTCACCCATGGATCACAAAGATGTATCGAGATCTCTGAGAAAACATTTGGTGGGATAATATGAAGAAGGAGATCGCTGAATATACATCAAAGTGCCTGGTGTGTCAGCAAGTGAAGGCATAGAGGCAGAAGTCTAAGGAGATGATGCAACCATTTCTCATACCAGAATGGAAATAGGAGAGCATCACCATGGACATTGTCACTGGACTTCCAAGGACATCCAAAGGAAACAATTCAATCTGGGTTGTTGTGGATCGTCTAACAAAGACTTTACACTTCATTGCTATTCGGGAGGATTTCTCATTGGATCAACTGGAACAGATATATATTGGGGAATTGGTAAGGTTGCATAGAGTACCACTATCTATTGTGTCTGACTGAGATCCAAGATTCACCTCTATTTTTTGGAAGAGTCTTCAATATGCTCTGAATAATGAACTAAACTTCATTACGTCCTATCATCCTCAAACTGATGGACAATCCGAGCGGACTATCCAAACACATGAGGATATGTTGAGAGCGTGCTCAATGTACTTTAAAGGAGGATGGGATCAACATCTTCTTCTGGTTGAGTTCCCTTATAATAACAGTTTCCACTCGATCATCCAAATGGCACCATATGAATCCCTGTATGAGAAAAGGTAAAGAACACTGGCATGTTGGGATGAGGTCGGTGAACATAAGTTGCTTGGACCAGAAATGGTCAAAGAAATGGTGGACAAGGTGAAAACCATTCAGCAGCATATCAAGGAAGCCTGGAGTCGACAGAAGAGTTATGTAGATAATCGTCGACAAGACCTTGATTTTAAAGTTGGATACATGGTGTTTCTACGTATATCTCCGTGGAAAAAGGTCATGAGGTTTGGAAAGAAAGTGATGTTAAGTCCAAGGTACATCGGCCCCTTCGGGGTTCTTAATCGTGTTGGGGTTGTGGCCTATCGACTTGCACTTCCACCTACTGTGGCCAAAGTACATGATGTCTTTCTTGTATTCCGCTTAAGGAAGTACATACCAGACCTTTCACATGTACTCTCTTATGAGGTGGTACAATTGGAAGACGATCTATCTTATGAGGAGCAACCAGTGAAGATCTTAGATCGTAGAGAAAAATTTCTATGAAATAAGACAATGCCCCTCGTCAAGGTGTTGTGGAGAAACCACAAGTTTGAAGAAGCGACTTGGGAATCGGAGGATATGATGAAGCTAAGTTATCCACATTTGTTCTAGTGTGGGAAAAGGAAAATTTTGAGGGTGAAATTTCTTAAGGGGGGAATATTGTAACAACCCAAAGTTTCATTAATGGAAAATCCCTCTTGATCTAGTTAAATGTCTCTTTATGAAAAATGTTTTTATAAGATGTCAACTTCTTTGGTTTTATGTTAAGAATTGTGACTGTTGTTAATATATTTGTTGAACAGTGATCACATGATTTGTATAAATATAGGATCTTAACAAATCCAATTTACTCAGAAAAAAGAAGTGATGGCCTCATCCAGTAGAATTGCCCCATATGAAGCCCATTTTTCAGAGCTCGGAAAAGAGTTGGCATCTGTGGGATTCTCCCTTGACCAATTCCAAGCCGAACTTCACCATGTCAACCTCGAACGGGACTGTCTATAGGACAAGTGGAAGTTGATAGGGATTACCACTCGAGCGATGTTATCCGAGCCACCCCAAGAGTCTGTTACCATCGCACACCTTACCATTAGGTCTTATGCGGCTGTTTTAAGGGGTTATGTAACAAATAAGTAGTACTATGTTCATGTACATTATTTTTTTATATAATAATGAATATAATTTCTAGTCATTTTTGATACATTGTAAATAGTTTTTAAAGTACAAATGGTGTTTTTTTGTTATTATTTAATTAATAAATTTATTTTAGTAAAATAAGGTATTTTTGAATTAAATAATATTTTAATAAAATAATAATATTATTATTAAATCATTTTTTAAAATATAAATGATCTTATAATTTTATGAATGCAATTAAAATTTTTATTAAGGTTTGAAATCCATTTCTGTCAAAACCCGTGAATTTTCGATAAATGTCGATTTTTATTTTAAAAGTGAAACATCACATATTTAGAAAATTATGTAGTTAAAATAAATGTTATTTTTGGAATCATTACTTCGAAATTATCCAATGGTGAATTTTTCATAATTTTCTGAGACAGTCAAATTTTTGGGTAAAAATTAAATACCGTTTAAATATATAATGTGTTTTATGACATCATAATGACCCAATAGTGATGTAATAAAATGCTATAATGCTTATGTTCGGCCAATATATGTTTTAAAAATAAAATAATATTATTTTGGGTTTGTTTGACTTACTTTTCAAAGAATTAATGGACCCCTCAATACTTATTCAACACTTCGCCTTTTTAAATAAATTTCCATGGGAGTGTGACTCACCTCCACATAAGAAAGCTTATTATTTTATGATGTTCGGACTTTGGCCTTAGAAAATATTGTTATCTTCTTCCCTTTTCCAAAAACCATGGGCAAAAACCATGGGATGGTTTGTGGTTTGGATTAATTTAATATAAGGGGTCCCAAACCTAAATAATAAAGAATTCCCTCACATTTCCTATATAAACCCACCCAAGCTCCCACTTCCTCCTCACTCAAAGCTCTTAAAGTTCGTACAACCGCTTCCCTACTCTCTCTATAATCCTCCCAAGGTGTCCCAATCTCCCAAGAAGCAACTCACAAGCCTCTCTCTAGCCTTTGGAAGCACACTTCCAAGTAATGGTTTTTCTTCCTTTCTCATTCTTGTCCAATTTTCATTGAGTTGGTTTTCCCTTTTAATTTCAATTATGAATGTTGGGGTATGGTTTTTCACCTCCCTCATACTGCCCTATTTATGATTTAATGATGGGATACCCCTTTCTATCTCATTTAATGCCTCCCATGTACACCCGTTACTATGCTGAAATTCCAAAAGGAACTTCTCACTCCTCAGTTACATTCAAGCAATACTTTTGTATCATGAACCTAAATTCCATTACAATTGTTGGGACATGTATCTATATAACATCATTACTGTCCATTACATGTAAATATTATGGGGAACCCCTTTCTCTCTCATCAACCTTTTTTATGAATTCTTACGTCACAACGTTACGTTGCCGAAATCGCACTGATTTTCTAAGCCAATGCCATTGTGGAGTGAATACCATGCTCATTTCTCCATCAAGGGTATTCACCTTTATTCACATTTACATATTGATTGTAAAGTTTCATGTACTAATTCCACATTTCTTTATCATGGAATAAATGATTATGTTTTATGAATCAATGTTTTATGAATCCATGTTTTATGATCCATGTGGCACACTTATGCATGAAATGAAATGTTTAAGAAGGGTGCACCCTTATAGCGCTCCAATGCATTGGGTAAAGTATAGTATCATGACACGTCATGTGCAATGAGTTTTGACTCATGCTAATTCAATTGCAATGAGGGTTTACTCGTGCTTCATGTGCAATGAGGATTTACTCATTCTTTATGTGCAATGATCTTTTTCTCATGCTAATTCCATGTTAAGTGATGTTACCACATTTCCATGTTATGATTATCACGCTTTATCATGCCTTTATGTTCATGTTTATTATATGCTATATTGATATTCATATTGTCTAACATGTACTGTACTCCTCATGTTATTCCATGTGTACTCCCTTACTGGGCTTTATAGCTCTCCCTTTTCTTATGCATGTCCTCAGGTTATCCCATGCAATGCTAAGTACGAGTGAATGTAGTGGTCATGTAAAGGAAGTTTTCAATAAAGATGTTGTATTTCATGTTTTAAGTTTTTATGTAATGATCCTAATCCCCAAAGACACTAAACCTCTCGATCTTCTTTGTTTTATCAAGTGAATTTTTATGTAATGAATCATGTTTAAGTTGTAATAAAAAGCAGTGTTGTCATATGATCTGACTAGATATATTACCTTTAAATATCTATGGTAAAATTCCAATATACCCATATATATTACCCAAATAGTTATAATAATTAAATACATTCATCATTTTATCATAATTAAGTATAATATGGCCCTTCTAACCACACTAGTAATACTCTACCATAGATACCACTCACAGAGGAAGTAAAAAATATTAATTTTTTATAATATACCTATCTCATCCATTGAATGTCTACTCATACCACCATTTACTTCTACCTAATGAACCACGCGTGGATTCGGCCGAATAAGTTTGGCTCACATATGATATATAATATATTTCTCCAACTCCATAAGTAGATCGTAGTGCACGATATGAAAATAAACTGTCATCGATAAGATATTTTTCTATTATCTTATAATTTTTATAATAATGTCATCAAAATATTTTACCCGATTATTCTCATTATACATTAGCATAGGTTTCAATTATATAATGTTGTAATATAGGTATCGTAGCCATCAATACCATTCCCCAAATATTATATTTTGAATTTCTTTGATCTGGGATCCCTCATAGTCTCTATGAATAATTCAATTAAAAATGTCATACGACATCTACTAAAATACCATATGATGAACTATTTGGATTAGAATTTCAAATATATGAATCAATGTATCATGATTCATGTAGTAGTAAATCATCAAAAAATTCATAACAGATGTTACAAAGATATAATCAATAATTTGCATCGACACTATTAGAAATATCTAATAATATGTTCCACCTATCACATAATTTTTTGTGGATGTTTTTGTTGGATTTTAATAGACACACTTGAGAGGGATCTTCTAGTTATTAGATCCACAATCACCATAGAAAATAAAATTTAAAGATTAATATATCTATAATTTTTATTTATATGAGTAATAAGAATAATAGAAGAATTTATATCTAATTTTTTTGGGGAATACTTATCATTTCCCTCCTATAAAAAATGATATGTCACGAGGGGGTCATATATCATTAAATGTGATGCATTTTAATCTAAATAATTATCAATTGTAGTTAACATTTTTATAATATATGATATAAAATAAAAGGAAAATATCCCTATTTCATTAAAAAAAATTATTTTAGAAATCAACATTTATTTATATTCTAATCTATCAAATCATGGGATCATTATAATATCAAATAGCATCACATGATATTCATCATTATTTAATTGTAATTTGTTTTAATGGTATTCTATTACAGGTTTCATCCAATATTTTTTGTATACAAATGCTATATATAAATATTTTGTCACTATAAGTAACCAAACAATTTTCCAAAGCCACAGAATGAACCACATGAAGTCATTTTAATTCCAAATGAACAATATCTATTTTGATATAAAACATTTAAAGCTAAATAGGTTATCCTAGTTTATGGATAACATAAAAGTGAAGAGTTTACTATGGGGATCTTGATTTATTATATCAATCTAAATTTAATTAAAGTTCCACAAACCAAATCATGGAATAAGTTTTTCCTATCCCTTAGGTCTAGAGTTTAATTGGTTGTTGGTTATCAAAATGGTAACCAATTTAAATCACATTATTATGTAATGAAAATTAACAAATAGATGTTTGTACTCAAGGATCCCTTGATTTAAATAAAATATTGAATTATTTTTGTGAGGATTGATTATCTTTATCATGTAAGATAACTTAGGAATAAAGTATATGGAAATAAATGGTATTTATATAA
Organism: Viscum album; assembly: GCA_963277665.1. NCBI lineage: Eukaryota > Viridiplantae > Streptophyta > Magnoliopsida > Santalales > Viscaceae > Viscum > Viscum album. Next base: position 1,841,309,136 of record OY728161.1, read on the forward strand.
GTCAAAACACGGTATTTTTTACAATGGAAATTTCCGTGATCCTATGTCGAGTAATTTTAGACATTTTTATCAGTATTATTTAAATTGTTATGTCCAGGTTACATAATGGAAGAGGGAATAATTTTAATCAATGAATTCCATGGGTAAGGAATGTTTTTTTTAATTCCATTCATGAACCAGATAGATGACACTTGATTCATTAATGTGAATAATCTAGGTGATCTAACCACAAAATCAATCAACACATTACATTTCAAAAATATTTATTGTTGAATATGTTGATTCAGTTTAAATCTATACAAAAGTTAGAATTTTTTTGATATGATATTGTATTTATTTTGAATTCATTGAAGATGAAATTCCCAAAATTACTTCCATGGATCCCAATTGTTCCCCTTCCAATAATTACTAAGGGAATGATCCATTGGATTTATTATATCCCTTTTTTGAAAGTGGAATTTGTTTTGGTTCATCCCTTATATTCTAAAATAGAAAAATACTTCATGGGTTGTTGTAACATCCCTGGTAAATAAAGAATAAGACATTTTCATATTTATTAATATTTGGGAATTAAATATTAATTTTACTTTAATATGGTTTCTATTTTCGATGGTGTACCTGATATGCAACAACAGATTTCTTTGAAATCTTACATTGCATACTAATAATATAAAAATATTATTTTATATGGTAGTTAATTCCTAGGCATTTTATTGGCGAGAATGAATAGAAATAACTAAAATATGATTATATATTTTTTTAAATGTTTTTACATCTATCCCTTAAAAGTAGAGGCCTAAAATGATAATGAATCTAATTTTAAGCATAAATACTATAATATTCACTAAAAGGCCAATTTATCGCCTTTTGATGGGGAACCCTCTTTAAATATAGTCTTGGGAACTATTATACATTCTATTGGACCAAATAAAATTCTTCTTTAGAATCGGGACATCAAACATTACTTTGTGTCTAGTTATTTATTTTTCCGATAAAGTTCATTTTTTAAATGTATAGGGAAAAATGTTGTATTTTAATTAGAAACCTCATTTTTAATCTAATTTATTTATCGGGTTAGGTTATCTTTTTAATTGTTTTAAAGTGTAATTAGAATATATATTTACCATTTAATCCAATGTTGGTCATTGTAACTAATTTCATTTTTAAACTAGACTGAAACAAGTATCAATCTTTTGATAGATATTGTTTCTTAAAAACACGCAATTTGTTTTGACAATAGGAATTAACCATATAATTAATTAATGAAACTTATATGTTTTTAATTTTGTAAGATAGACATAATTTTAGAATTTGGAATATAAAATATACCTTAGGGTGAATTTTTCGTATTTCTCTGAAAAACATCAATTTTTGAGGAATAGTGAAACCACTAAGTTGTAGTTAAAAAAAATTCATTTAAATGAAACTATAATGCTTCTGTGAATGGAATTTCAAAACACAGACATACATGGTTGTCATTAGTAAGTAAAATTTGGTTCAACGTAATGAAAATAATTTTTGTGACTAGTATCTTTTGACTTTTATTAACAGAAATTAAAGGTAATTGGTGTAATTTAAGGTAAAAATAATCTTATAATAATATAAAATTACCTTTACACATGTCCTAGACATATCAGATGAGTCTTGGATGAACAATAAAAACCATGGGTCAATTTTGGGGCCCCATGGAGCCGCTTGGGTTAGATAATGACATTAATACCTTTTTTTAAGTAAAAATAAAAATGTCACAAACATGTATTGTCTGAATAAAACAATTTTATCATGGGGTAATATAATTTATATATTTGACTATAAATATTCTTTAGAAAGAAAAAAAATATTTCCTACATCATGGTAATTTATTATAACTTTTAGACATCAAATAAATAAAATTATTTATGACACAGTGATGATGTATTCTTTACGTCGTTATTGAATAATTTAAATAAATAAGATGATAATGTTTAAAACAATATCCAACACATGTCCAATTAATATTGGAAGATTTTATTTCGAACATGTGCACCCTTATCTTCTACTTTAATGATTTTTTTACCTTTATAAACCGAAAATCAGTATATAATAAAATAATATTTTCATGCATTCCAAAAGAGCCCCTCCTCTCCCTTATAAAAAAACACACTTCTTACCCATTTCACACACTTCTCAAAACCTTTTTCTCGTCCAAACTCTACTCACATAAGCTCCCAATATCCCTCTATTTATCATAGAAGCCTTAACTTAGGCAGAAAGCACATCAAGAAACCATTTTGGTTCAAACCAAGGGGAGTTACCTGATTTAATGGTAATGTCTTCTCTTATGTTCTTTTGTTTTATTTTTCTTCTCCAACACCCTAAACTCTTATTAATCCTTTATTTTGTAACAAAACCGGTATACTCAATATACTAGGATGTTGTTATAATAATTAATTGAGCTACACTTACACACACCTCTATCTAGTGTGTGAAGAACATACTGTTTATGTGGACGACGAACTACTGCCTCACGAAACAATGATTGTTCAATTATCTCCTACCGCCTCTCATGGTGGACATTAAGATGTCACTGTATTTATATATGATATATATAATTTTTTTTTCATTATGATTCTATATTTCTCATTTATTCCATACCTTTATGGTTTCTATAATGGGTAAATGTGATAATTTCATTTTAGGAAGTGCGGACTACCGCCCCCTCAAAGTGATTTGAATCGTTGATGAAATATGTGGGATGTATAAAAGATGGAGTTAATAATATTATATATTATATAACACTGGAATTATAATTTACCTCTATATCATAATTTTTTCATTCCATTAAATGTGAAATAGAAATGAAAGTAGCATTCATTCGTACGTACGGTTTACCGTCTCTATGAACGGTGCATTTCATTTCATACCTTCAATTGTTATGTACTATTATAAATACATATTATATTGCATATATATGATATATATGATATCTACATCATGAATATCATTCTATAGATAATGGATATTTGACCACATGATCAACATGTAATTATAAGATGTTTATTTTTTACTCAAGTACCAAATATCGACAATACGACTGTTATTAACATAACTGATTTTGTAATGCTCACAACAAGGTAATAAGTTTTATAAATGGGATATTGAACTTGAAAAAGGTTCTTATACAAGAATAAATTAAATTCAGCTTATTATTCCGGATATTAAAGAACGATCGAGTCAAGTTAGACACGAGGTAAGGGATTTCATCTTAATCTCCTTTCATTGAGGCATATTTTCTTTTAATACAAAACTTTATTTTATACACTATATAAACACTTTTTACTTTTCATTTCATTAAAAGTGAATATTTTTATACGAATAATTTTACTAAAAGACAAAAATGAATGTTTTTTTAACGTACGCGGTGACAACGACCTTTCTACCACTGTGAGTATTACTTGATCTTTGGCTTCATTAACAAGCCGTAATGTTTTTAAAAAGAAAAATAAATATCATATACTCTATTATGTATTTTTGTATTCAAAAAGGGTTTTAATAATTTATTTTTTATGTCAGTATATTTAATTGATATATTGTGATTGAAATGTGGAAATGTTTTCATTCATTTATATTTTTTGTATGTGATTTTATAATTGTACTTGGACATTTGACTGGTGGTTACGTGATAAACCAAATGAAAGGTGGTGCTATGATAAACCAAGATGGGTGGTTACGTTATAACCTCCAATTAATTGGGCATTGATGTAGAGACCCAAAGCTTGACATACATAGACATTACATTACTTTTGCAGAATACTTAATACATGACAAAAACAGACGCCTAAATATTGTATTAGTTTAGTATCTTTGGAAACTCTGAACGTAATCTTCTAATCATGGTGAAAAATCTTCAACATCTCTCATCAAGATCTTCCCATTTTGGTATTCTTACCTAAAACCTTTCATTATATCTTGGGTAAAAGAAAACATAAAAAGTGTGAGCTCAAATTCTCCGAAAGGGTAAACATAGAGAACATAAAACAATCCATAAACATTTGAATGAATAAACTTGAACATAAAATCTAAACATCAAAATCTTGAGCAAAGACATAAATCTTGGAAGTATGTAAGGAATATATAAAAATGGATCATCAATCATGATAAAATAGAATGGGAAGAAATAATGTAATTTTGGAAACCATTATGCACATGTTATGATTTCCATAGTAGCCAAGGCATTACTTCCATGACCATCTTAGTGGAAAAAGTCCCTTTCTGAATCGAGTTCACTCCTCGTTTCAGTCCTGTAACACTGAACCAGATTAACTTACCGTTCCAGCCATGTATATCTCATGAGATATAAATCTTTACCCAATACATTGGAGGGAGATATATGTCACACCCATCTCATAATGAAATCATTCTTTCATGTGCCACAAAATCATATATCATACATCATAGCATAACCCATGTAATAGAATGAGATTCTTAAACATCATGCCATCATAACATAATCCATATAAAAAAATGAATATAATTTCATCATAATAAGAATCAAACCATGTAAATAATGGTGACATTATACTTGAAACATAAACATGTTAAATAATGTCATTTTTAGATGGAAATAGTTTTGATTAAACACATGAAATGTATTCTTGAGGAAAATATCCTTTCTTCTTCAAAATAATTTCCTTTTCACAATATTCCATGCAATTTTAAAAGAAAATGATTTTTTTGAAAATATTTATGAAATCTTGTAGTGTAATCTTCATGAAAATAAGGCGTTATGAAAGCGTTTAAATTTTTTCATGCAATATAATTTAACAAAACATTCTTCTCGTACTTTTGCCGGAAAAGTAAAAAAGTAACTCATATGGTAAACAAAAGAAAGATTCCTTATATACCATTTAGTAAAAGACAAAATGGTTAAAAATAACATTAATCATACATGAAAATTTTTAGAAAATATGGGCATGTATGATAATAATAACCCTAATAAATACTTACGAATAAACAATCTCGGATAAAAACAAGATTGGAAATGTTATCACTTACCTTATGTCTGATATGCTTCATATGTATCTGAACCACCAGTATAATGATTTAAATAATGTCATTGAATTATTACAGAATCATATTCATTTTTATGATATCATATATAGTTTAATTATGACTTTATATTACCCGTTCTTTTGTAAATTCGATGTAAATGTAGCGATTTTGGTAAAATCGTTTCATTTATTGGGCGTGTTTCGACTTGTTGTTCTTGATATTATTACTTATATCCTGATTTAATTAATTCCAGAATTTAAAACATAATTTATATATAATATATATTCAGCATATTCTTATATATATGATAGATCGATAAATGGAATGAAATACACCGTTCATAGAGACGGTAGGTCGTACATATGCATGAACGCTGTTTTCGTTTCCTTGTTGAATTGAATAGAATTAAGTAGATGACATACATATATAAATAAATAAATCCCGTATCATTATTATGTCATATATTTCATTATTATTCATTATATATACTTTATAATAATTCATGAATGGTTAACATGGAGAATTAATCTCATTGCGTTGTGGAGACGGTAGTCCGTACGTACGCACGAGTGATGATATCATTCTCATGATCATAGAATTATATTTAAGTGTATGTATAATATTTCAGAATAAATATCACATTATAATAATCATATATAGTTATTTATTTACACCATTATACCCATCCAAGTAAGTCGGTGGTCGAAAACAGATTACAACACGGTGTGGAGATGGTATTCTGTACGTACGCACGCGCGGTGATTTCGTTTTCTGTAGGATGGATAGAATGTGAAATAGGGTTGTTTCATATTTATAATAACATATCAGTATATAATTAATACTGATGTTATTAATTTATAATGAGACAACTAAATAAGAAGAAGTATAAGAAGAACGAAACTTGAGAGAATCAGAAGAAGAGACTACCTCTTCTTCGATGCACCTCCTTTAAGCTTCCTATTAAGGAAGTAGAGTTTGTCTTTTGAGAAGACCAGATCCTACAGAATGTTTCTAGGGAAGTGGAGAAGATAAATGGGCAGGGTTTTTCTGACAATCAAGGCTCAAAATGGTGTGAAGGGAAGAGGGAAGGGGTTCCCTTTTTATAAGGGAGGAGAGGGGCACCATTGGAAAAAATTAAAATATTATTTTATAATAAAGTAATATTCGGTTAATAATAGCTCCAATTTAATTTATTTCGAAGGTAAAGTGAGGATGGGTCGAAATAATCTCAACCAATAGGTTCTAGACAAGTTTAGGTTACTATTGTAACCTTATCTTTTAGATTTAAATCTAAGTTAAATAACTTAACTTTTACCGTGTCTTCTTGTTTTCTTACACTATATGGTTAATAAACTTACTATAACCAGCAAAACGAACTCCAAGTGGTTAATTATTAATATATATAACCTCATATAAGTCATTTGGCCAAACCTTATATTTTTAGGAATATAATAACAATTAATAATATAATATTTGTTTTAAAAACAATTTTATATCAATTTTAAAACTATTTGGTAATTGATTTTTGTGAAAATCATAACATCATGATTAGTTAGGAATAAGTTAATTAAATCAATACCAACATGTCATATTAACATATAAAATAGGTTTAATTCATAAAAAGTATCAAATTACATTTATTTGGGTATTTATAATATCAAGTATTTTAATATTTCATTATTTAAGTTGTTACTAAATCACCATTGTTCCATAAATAACATAAATTATTTAATGACTAAAAATCATAAAAAATACCATTAGGTAGGAAATATTTTAATCTTTCTAATTAATATTTATAGTCCAATTTATCTTATGTATAACCCAATATTACAAATGTTTTAGTTAATAAACTTTGATTTTAACTATTTTAACTCTTATTTAAATAAAATAATATTAAATGTCCTAATCTAATCCAAGTAGACCTAAACAGTCATATTTTATTCCTATGGTTGTTTTTGGTCTAATTAAACTTATCCAATAGAATTAGGACATGTGTTAGGTTAATAATAATATCATTTTTACCCTTAATTACTCTATTTACTTTTAACCGTGGTAAATAAAAGTAAAAAGTTACTATTCACCAAAAAGTTATTTTTATCTTATTGAACCACATTTTACTCCTTGATATTAACCGTGTCTCTCGGATTTTCGAAATTTCACTCACAGAAGCGGTAAAATTAAGTTTTATGTAAATTTTCAAATTCTCATAGGAGGTGGGTAAAAGACGGTGAAATGTTCAATAAAATTTTAATATATCTAAAATTATTATAAAATGACTCAAATTAATTACATTGAACTAATATAGGTATTATGTATCAATTTTGACATAAAATAAATTTAAATAAAATAAATAATTATTTAAATAAAAAGCCGGTATTTAAATAGTAATCTAGTGTTTTCACTATTCATCAAAAATTGAATGTTTTCTGAAAAATACAAAAAATTTACCCTAGGCTAATTTTGATATTACGAATCCCAAATTGAAGTCCATTTTGAAAGATAAAATTTATAAAATTTTAAAAAGTGGGTATTAATATTCATATCATCTAGTTCAGAATAATATTATAATAATATCTCATTTAGTGAAACTTGGTATTACGTATAACACATGCTATCGTGGAAGGTCACTGTTGCGTGTAATGAAAGACATGTTGGGGTTGTGTGTAGTGAAAGATTCATTCGTTGTTGTGTATAATAGAATCTAACCATATTTCATTTACATTGAATATATATATATATATACACTCAATGTTGCGTAAAATAACTTCTATCAAACGAACTTGAAATTGTGTGTGACACAATCCAAGATTAGTGTTGTGTATACTACAAGCTAATACAATGTTGCGTATAGAACAAGATAATTTTTGTGTCGTGTACAACACAAGACACCAATGAAATTAAAAAAATAATTCTCATAAAATCATAGGTTTTTACATTCTACGCCCCTAAAAATGAATTTCGCCCTCGAACTCCGTCGGGGTTATAAATCATTTACTACTTGAAATTTTCTTTAATAGAAACTCACATCAAAAAAAGAAATACAAAAACTTAATTTTAAAAACTAATGTATGAAATGTAACGGTTACCCAAATTAACTTATCCCTGGGGTTCCACATAGGAGAAAATTAGTTAAAATATGGATATGGAAGAGAAATATAACTGTCATGTTCTGATGGAGAGTGGTAGAGAACATGTATATTAAAAAGACAACAATAACAAAACCATAAATTTGTGATGATCTAAGGTACCGTCTGATTCATCAGATATGAGAGTACTAGAACAACATTTTTGGTTTCTAAGATCATTTCCCTAACGTTGATGAAATTTTACATAAGGAGAAATAATTACTTGATTTTAGTGTAATATCATTGTTGGTCATTCCATGAACAATTTCCACTTCATCTATATTTAAATAAATGAAGCTGAATTTTTCATTCATGAAGTGTTAGCATATCATGCGACAGAATGATAAGTCATCCCAACTATTTCTATCATAAAAAGGTTAGCATAAGTTATTAAATATACATAAGTCCATCTATGGTGAGATTAATCATATATGATTCCAACAATGGACTTATATTTCATATATCATACCATTTAATAAAATTAAACTAGTTTCTACTAACCAAGGACTTCCGGTAGGCCAGTGGTATGCGATAAAGGCATGTCGCACTTCAGTTGTGGGTTCGATTCCCACAGCCTTGTCCAATGCAACGGGTTGTCGCCTGTCCTGCAGGTTGTCTTTTTCTAAAACTACATTATTATAACATTTCATAAATAATATCGAAAAAAGTTCTAGCCTTAGACAATTCTATCTGATGTCTAACTTAATCCATTCCAACCTTTAAGCTTATCAAAAATACTTATGTCCAATCTTATAGTATAAAAAAATGATTACTAGAAATGTCATCAACCAAGCATGTGAATAACATCATTTATCCCCCATATAAGATATATCTTGTTGGTCACATTCCAAACATGTGAATACCTTAATCATGTATTCTCTTGAAAAATGAATAACCATTGAACCTTAGTGAAAACATGAATGCTGTCAAAAGTTAACTCTTTCCACATACCAAAATCCCAAAAATTTTATATACTCAAACCATGATATCACATTGTCATTATATCATCCATGAGCTCGTCATTACTATAAAACATATCATTATCTTTTAATCCCTTCATTATGTGCATATCATATACTTTCCAAAAATATATGAATTAACCTTTCATGGTTACTGGTACCATTCAACATATACGTTCAATTACTTTAGGAAAATAATAGTGCAACAATCCTTAGATGTGTCTTTATTCCATAGTAACATTAAATTACATATACAACATAACTCTTGATATACATACAATCATTCCACTACCTTCTTAAACCACTAACTGAGCTTCGTCATTTCTTTCATCTCATATATAATTTGTAGTCTCTTCATCATCAGTAGCATAAATACTACCCATACGACCATGTTGATTCTCTTCATGAGATTTTACATTAGGGCATTGGTTTGCATAATTCCCATTCATTCCACATTTAAAACATTTAACCATTGTTGATGTTTTAGCAATACCATTATACTTGTCCATGGTGTTAACTGAACCTTTTCCTTTAAAATTACTGGATTTGTGTCCTTTTCCACACCCAAAGCATGTTTTGGTTCCTTTGAAACATTCTCCCTGATGCCTCTTCCCATATGATTTACATGAGGGGAATTGAACTTTCTTTCATCTATGATCATCATTAAAGTCCATCTTTTTTTTGTTAGCTAAGTCGAGATACTTACCAAAGTTGAGATTATTGATCATATTATGAGATTTCTGATTAGGAATAATAAAGATGTATGGACTTCCAGATCTAATTTCATTTGGTTGCGCATGTATAATATCATTCCATTTTCCTTAATATCCTCCATTATCGTGAATCTTCCTGTTTCCATCCATTTTCTAAAATCCAAAAAGATTAGTGTGAGTGGAAAAAAATCATTCTAAAAAAAACATAATAAAGGGGGAGTACCTTCAATATATAACACCTTATGTTTAATTCTAATATCATTATCGTAATTCTAGGACTATAACCTATATGTATACTTATCCTTAGAGACATCCCTAGACATACCTTAGAAATATCTCTAGGGATCTCACTAAAGTTCATGCATCCTAGTTTCCAAATGTTAACTAAACCTTCGCTCTGATACCAACTCTAGAGACCCAAATCATGACGTACATGGACTTTACAATACTTTTTCGGAATACTTAATACATGAAAAAAACAGACGCCGAAAGATCGTATTAGTTTAGTGTCTTTGGAAACTCTGAACGTAATATTCTAATCATGGTAAAAGATCTTCAACGTCTCCTATAAATATCTTACCCATTTGGTTTTATTACCTAAAACCATTCTTTATATCCTGGGTAAAATAAATCATAAAAAGGGTGAGCTCAAATTCTCAGTAAGGGTAAACATAGAGAACATAAAAGAATCCATAAACATTTGAATGCAAAAAAATGAACATAAAATCTAAACATCAAAATCATGGGAAAAGACATAAATCTTGGAAGTACGTAAGGAAAATATCGTAATGGATCATCAATAATGATAAAATATCCTGGGAATAAAGCATGTAATTGTTTAAACCATTAAAAACATGTTATGATTTCCATAGTAGCTAAGGCATTACTGCCATGACCATCTTAGTGGAAAAAGTCCCTTTCTGAATCGATTTCACTCCTCATTTCAGTCATATAACACTGAACCGGATTAACTTACCATTCCAGTAATGTCTATCAAATGAGATATAAATCTTTACCCAACGCATTGGAGGGAAATATAGGTCCCACCAATCTCATAATGAAATCATTCTTTCGTGTGCCACAAAATCATAAATCATACATCATAGCATAACCCATGTAATAGAATGGGATTCTTAAACATCATGCCAACATAACATAATCCATATAAAAAAAATTGATATCATTTCATCATAAGAATAATTAAACCATGTTAAATAATGGATACATTATACATGAAACATAAACATATTAAATAATGTCATTTTTAGATGGAAAATATTTTTGATAAAACACATTAAATGTATTCTTGAGGAAAATATCCTTCCTTCCTCAAAATCATTTTCTGTTCTCAAAATTCCATGAAATTTTAAAATAAAATTATTTTGTTGAAAATAGTTATGAAATAATATAGAGTATGTTTCATGAAAATAATGCTTTATGAAACCTTATAAATCCATTCATGCCGTATAAGTTAAAAAAACATTCTACTCGTACTTTTCCCAGAAAAGTAAAAAAGTACCTCGTATGGTAAACAAAAGAAAGATACCTTACATACAATGTAGTAAAAGTAAAAATTGGTTAAATAGGTCTTTAAACATACATGAAAATATTATTAGAAAATATGTGCATGGATGATAACAATAACCCCAGTAAATACTTACGAATAAACAATCTCAGATAAAAACGAGATTGGAAAAGTTATCTCTTACCTTATGTATGATACGCTTCGTATGTATCCAAACCTCTTATATAATGATTTAAATAATGGCATTGACTTATTATAGATTCATATTCATTGTTATGATATCATATATAGTTTACTTATTACTTTATATTACCCGTTCTTTGGTAAATTCGATGTAAAAGTAGCAATTTGGGCCAAATCGTTTCATTTATTGTACGTGTTTTGAATTGTTGTTCATGATATTATTAATTATATCATGATTTTAGTCAATTCCAGAATTTAAAACATGATTTATATATAATATATATTCAGTATATAAATATATATATGATAGATCGATAAATGCAATGAAATGCATCGTTCATAGAGACGGTAGGTCGTACGTACGCATGAACGCTATTTCTGTTTCCTTATTGAATTGAATGGAATTAAGTAGATGGCACACATATATATATAAATAAATCCAGTATCATTATTATGTCATATATTTAATTATTATTAATTATATATACTTTATAATCATTCATGATTGGTTAATATGGAGAATGAATCCCATCGCGTCGTGGAGACGGTAGTCCGTACATACGCATGAGCGATGATATAATTCTCGTGATCGTGGAATTGTATTGAAGTGTATGTATAATATTTTAGAATCAATATAACTTTGAAATAATCATATATAGTTATTTATTTACACAATTATATCTATCCATGTAAGGTGGTGGTCGAAAACAGATTACACCACGACGTGGAGATGGTATTCCGTACGTACGCATGCGCGGTGATTTCATTTTCCGTAGGATGGATGGAAGGTGAAATAGGGTTGTTTAATATTTATAATAACATATCAGTATATAAGTAATAATAATTTTATTAATTTATAATGAGACTACTAAATAAGAAGAATTAGAAGAAGAAAGAAACTTGAGAGAATCGGAAGAAGAGATTACCTATTCTTCGACGAACCTCCTTTGAGCTTCCTCTTAAGGAAGTAGGGTTGGTCTTTTGAGAAGACCAGAACTTCTATAATGTTTATATGGAAGTGGAGAAGAGAAATTTTCATGATTTTTCCGTGATTCAGGGCTCAAAATGGTGTGAAGAAAAGCGGGGATGGGTGCCCATTTTATAAGGTAGGGGAGGGGCACCTTCGAGAAAACTTAAAATATTATTTTATAATAAAGTAATATTCGGTTTATAATAGCTCCAAAATGAGTTATTTTAAAAAATATGTGATTATGGGTCGATGTCCTCTCAACCAATCGGTTTTATACAAGTTTAGGATACTATTTTAACCTTATCATTTAGATTTAACTCTAAGTTAAATAAGTTAACTTTTACCGTGTCTTCTTGTTTTCTTACACTATATGGTTAATAAACTTACTATAACCAGAAAAAATAACCCCAAGTGGTTCATTATTAATATATATAACCTTATATAAGTCATTTTTCCGAAACTTAGATTTTTAGGAATATAATAACAATTGATAATATAATATACTTTTTTAAAAACTATTTTATGTTAATTTTGACACTATTTGGTAATTGATTTTTGTGAAAATCATAACAGCATGATTAGTTCGAAAAAAGTTAATTAAATCAACACTAACAAGTCATATTAACCTATAAAATTATTGTAATTGATAAAACGTCTCAAATTACATTTATTTGGGTATTTATAATATCAAGTATTTTAATATTTCATTATTTAAGTAATTACTGCATCACCATTGTGTCATAAATAACATAAATTATTTAATGTCTAAAAATTATAAATAAAATACCATTAGGTAGGAAATATTTTTATCTTTCTAATGAATATTTATAGTCTAATTTATCTTATTTATAACCCTATATTAAAAATGATTTATTTATTAAACTTTGATGTTAACTTGTTAACTCTTCTTTAAATAAAATATTATTAAATGTCCTAATCTAATCCAACTAGACCTAAATGGTCATATTTTATTCCAAAGGATGTTTTTGGACGAATTATTCTTATCAAAGAGACTTAGGACATGTGTTAGGGTAATAATAAAATCATTTTTACCCTTAATTACCCTATTTACTTTTAACAGTGGTAAATAAAAGTAAAAAGATACTGTTCACAAAAAATTATTTTTATATTATTGAACCACATTTTAACCTTTCTATTAACTGTGTCTCTTGGATTTTTAAAACTCCAGTCACAGAAGCGGTAAAATTATGTTTTGTATAAATGTTCAAATTCTCCTATGAGTTGGGTAAAAGACGGTGAAAAGTTCAATAAAATTTTAATATATCTAAACTTATTATAAAATGATTCAAATGAATTAAATTTAACTTATATAGGTATTGTGTATCAATTTTGACCTAAAATAAATTTAAATAAAATAAATTATTATTTAAATAAAAAGGCAGTTTTTAAATAGTAACCAAGTGTTTTCACTATTCATCGAAAATTGAATGTTTTCATAAAAATACCAGAAATTCACCCTAGGATAATTTCGATATTTCGAATCCAAAAATGAAGTACATTTTGAATGATAAAATTTATAAAATTTTAAAAATTGGGTATTACTATTCATAATGGCTAGTTCATAATAATATTATAATAATATCTCGTTTAGTGAAACTTAGTATTGCGTATAACACACGCTATCGTGGAAGGTCGTGGTTGCGTGTAATAAAATCCAATTCATGGTTGCGTATAGTGAAAGATTCATTTGTTGTTGCATATAATAGAATCAAACCATATTTCATTTATACATTGAATATATATATATATATACACACTCAATGATTCATAAAATAACTTATATCAAACGAACTTGAAATTATGTGTAACACAATACAAGATTAGTGTTGTGTATAATGAAAGCTAATACATTGTTGCGTATAGAACATGCTAGTTTTGGTGTCACGTACAACATAAGAAATCAATGAAATTAAAAAATTAATCCTCATAAAATCTCAGGTTGTTACAATGGAAGTCGGTCGTATTGCTATTCCATTTATTGACATGTTTGGAAGTCGACCGTATGGTTATTTAATTTATGTATGTTTATGTGCCAAGTTATATTTATATGTTATTTGTTCTTTTTATGTGATTTATTGTGATATTTTGGTTACAAAAGGGTAATTAATGATATTTTATTCAGTGAAGATTATTTACTACTTCATATAGGTGAAAATTATTAATTATGATTAGGTATTCATGTTATACTTGTTGTTTTAAAAAACTAACAGTTTACTTCATTGTGTATTCCTTATTATGCTTTTTATGCTCATCCGATGTTTTTGAAATGTTTTTCACATGACATAAAGTAGAATAGGGTCAAGGATGGGATCAAGGAAAGTCTTGCTGTCTAAAACATGGAACTAGACATGACACTTTTTTCCAAGAGTTTTTATTTTATGAAAAAAAAATTGAAACTGAGTTAGAGTGTCTACTTTGTAACTTTTGAGACATAATATTTTTGGCCTAATTCTCCAAAACTCTAAACCTGAAAAGTTCTTCAATGTGAATTATTCATTTAATTCAAGATTAAGTAATGTTTTATGGATGGGTCTATATAGTTGGAATCAGAGGTCGGTTTAGACAACTTTAGGAGTTAGAATATTTTTAAATTCATGTCTATAAATTAATTTATTCAATGATTGAAATGATATATCATTTAAAGATTACCACATTGTTTCGCCTATGATATTTCAATGTTCAGAATGGTTTTCCGTAGAAGAAACATGGAAGCTATGTTGGGACGACATCAAGAGGAAAAAAACCTTCCAAATCTTCAACCTGAGATGGTTGGAATTGGAACTTAATAGTTTGTTACAGTGATGGCGTAGTTGACTCAGGCTCTAAATGGTGGTGGTATCCATACACAAGATTACCCAGACCAACCACAGAGGAACATGTCAGTATTAAAGCATTTTATGAGGCAACATCACCCATCATTTAGAGGATCATCTAACCTTGTTCTATAAGAATGGTGGATTAATGCACTGGAGAAGATTTTTGATGTCATGGGGTGTTCATAAAATCAAAATGTTAGTCTTTTTGTTTACCGTTTTGAAGGTGAAGCTAATCAGTGGTGGTCGATGGTGAAAAATATCAGGGATAGTGAGGAGATTGATGATCTTGATTGGGATAAATTTAAAGGTATGTTTCTTGAGAAATATTTTCCTAAGTTGGTTTGTCTTATGATGGAAAAACAATTCCAAGAATTATGGCAGGAGGATGACTCAGCGGCTCCTTATGAAGAAAAGTTCACTCGACTAGCAAGGTATGCTCCAAATTTCATATGAGATCATGATAGTAAAATCAACTGTTTTTAATCAGGGTTAAATCCAATTTATAATGGTTCTTTAGCTTCATGCGAGTTCAAAAGTTGTGAAAAACTTGGTCGATGTATGGATAAGGTGGAAATAGAGTTTTCCGATGATATGGTGTACTTTGAAAAACAACAGAATAAGAGGTCCAGTTAGCAGGAAATTGGAAAGAATTCATCAAACAAGCATAGAGGTAAGAAAACCTAATATCCATCCTATGAGAAGTGTGGTAAAATGAATCCTGGAGAATTTTTATCCAAATCTGGAAAATGATTTCAGTGTGGTAAGTTTGGTCATATTTCTCGTAACTGTAAGGAAGATGGTCTAGCAGAAAATTAAAAGCCAACAGTAAGATGTTTTATGTGTAATGAAATGCGTCATTATGCCAATGAGTTTCTAACGAATAACTCAACTGAGGGAAAGTAGCAAGACTACAAGCAGAAAAGGGTGGTGAAATCCTTTGCAACTACTTCAGCAGATGTTGGGCCATCGAATAAAGTAGTATCAGGTATACTGTTTGTTTGTTCAGATTATGATAATGTGTTGTTTGATTCAGGGTCTACACATTCTTTCATTTCTGAGAAGTTTTCTAGTATATTGGGAATTCTATCTCATGATATGAATCCTGAACTTATGATGAAAATTCAAGGGGGAAATTTTGAGACAAAAATAATTTATAAGAACCTTCCTATCCTTGTGTGTGGAAAGAATCTACCATAAATACTTATTGTTTTCCCTCTAGTAGAGTTTGATGTTATTTTGGGCATGAATTGACTTTCTATATATCATGCTAAGATTGAATGCAGAGCTAAAGAGGTTTCTTTTCAGAAATATTTTCTTTTTGTGTACAAGAATGAACCCTTACTTTTGATAACATATCAGGAAGATGAGAAACTAATAGACGATGGAAATGAATGTCACCTTGCACATATTGTTGAAAAACAAAGGAACTGTTCAGATTAATTATGTGCCAGTGGTAAATGAGTATCTTTATATTTTTCCTGATGATTTGTCTGGTATTATATAGGATCAGGAAGATGAATTTACTGTTGACTTAGTTCCTGATTCTAATAATATTTTAAAACCCCCTTATCGAATGGCTCATGTTGAAGTTTTAGAGTTAAATAAGGAATTGCAAGAGTTATTAGACAAAGGATTCATTCAACCTAGCACATCACCATGGGGTGATCCTGTCTTGTTTGTTAAAAAGAATGATGGTTCAATGAGACTTTTCATTGATTATAGAGAATTAAATAAACTCACTATTAAGAAAAAGTATCCTTTACCTCATATCGATGATTTTTTTTGATCTGATTATGGGAGCTCAGTATTTTTCAATGATTGACTTGAGGTCGGGGTACCATCAGTTGAAAGTAAAAGAAGCAGACGTTCCAATGATTGTGTTTCGTACAAGTTATGGGCATTATGAATTTTTAGTTATGGCTTTTGGGTTAACCAATGCACCTGCTATATTCATGGATCTAATGAATAGAATTTTCCATGAGTTCTTGGATAAGTTTGTGGTTGTGTTCATTGATGATATTTTGGTTTATTCCAAAAGTAAATAGGAACATGAATTTCATTTAAGGGTTATCATTCAAACCATAAAATAAAATAAACTATAAGGAAAATTCAGAAAGTGTGAGTTTTGGTTACAAAAAAGTTTTCTTTCCTTTGTCACATTGTTTCAAAAAATGGCGTAATTGTTGATCCTCCTAAAAAAAAGTTGTTGAAGAATAGCCAAGACCCAAAAATATAACTATGATCTGTATTTTTCTTGGTTTGGAAGGTTATTACCAGAGGATTATAGGAAAAGTTTCATGGTTATCTAGTCTAATGAATAAGTTAGCTCAAAAAGGTGTTAAGTTCATTTGGAAAAAATAATGTGATGATTGTTTTTAGGAATTGAAAAGAAGATTGGTGAATGCTCCAGTTTTGGCACTGTCTTCCAGAAATGGTGATTTTGTTTTCTATAGTGATGCTTCGTTTAAAGGACTTGGTTGTGTCTTTACGCCGAATGATTGGGTAATTGCATATGCTTCACATTAGTTGAAAACTCATGTGTTAAATTACCCTACACATGATTTGGAAGTAGCTAATGTTTTTTTGCTTAAAAAATTTAGAGGCATCATTTGTATGGAGTAAAGTGTGAAATATATACCGATCAAAAAAGTTTAAAGTATATATTAACTCAAAAAGAATTGAACATGAGACAGACGAGATGGATATAATTAATCAAGGATTACGATTATACAATTCATTACTATCTGAGAAAAAAAATAATGTGGATGATTCTTTGAGTCGAAAAAGTAATGCTTCATTAACCATTCTATGTTTTGAATGAGATCCTTTGGTTTTTGATTTGATGAAATTTTTCATAGAAGCTGTTGGTGTAGGAATTTCTTCTGTTTTGTTTTAGGTGTCCGTGAGATCATCTCTATCAGACATAATTAAGCAAGCGCAGAAGAAAGACAGTGATTTGTAGAAAAAGTTCGAGCGAGTTCTGAAGGGTAAGTTTCCTGGATTTATCATTGAGAATGATTGTGTTTTGAGGTTTGAGAAGAGATTATGTGTGCCTTATGATTCACAGTTGAAGAATGAGTAGTTATGTGAGGCTCATAGTTTCCCATTTTCAGTTCATCCTGGAAGTACTAAGATGTACAGAGATCTGCAAGAGCATTACTAGTGAGATGGAATGAAAAGAGATATTTCTAATTTTACTATGAAATGTTTGACTTTTCAGTAGGTTAAAGCAGAGCGGCGATTACTAAAAGGGATGCTTCAGTCTTTACTGGTTCTAGAGTGGAAATGGGAAAACATATCCATAGACTGCGTTGTGGGATTGCCAAAGACATCTCGAGGTAATAATGTAATCTGTGTTATTGTTGACCGACTGACTAAATATGCTCATTTCCTTCCTATTCAAGATACATTCTCTCTAGATAAACTTTCTCGGTTGTATCTTAAAGTGATAGTCAAGTTACATGGAGTCCCCCTATCTATTGTCTCTGATCGTGATCCGAGGTTTACTTCTAACTTCTGGAAAGGCCTTCAGAATTGATTGGGTACTGAATTAAATTTTAGTACATCTTTTCATCCGCAATCAGATGGCAAGTTAGAACGAACAATTCAGACCATGGAAGATATGTTACATGCTTACACAATGGATTACCATAGAAGTTGGGACCAACATCTTTCTTTGGTAGAATTTTCTTATAATAAAAGTTTTCATTATAGTATACAGATGGCTCCATTTGAAGAACTATATGGTAAACAGTGTCGAACTATAGCTTTTGGGGATGAATTAGGGGAAAGGAAGCTGATGGGACCCGAATTGGTAGAAGAGATGGAAAAAAAGGTCAGTTGTTTAAAAATCACATGAGAATGGAAAATAGTCGGCAGAAAAGTTATGTGGATAACTGGAGGAAGGATCATTCTTTTGAGGTAGGTGATTATGTTTTTCTCAAAGTTTCTCCATAGAAAAGTGTGATGAATTTTGGAAATAAAGGAAAGTTGAGTCTGAGGTTCATTGGACCTTATAAATTCCTAGAGAAAGTTTGATCGGTTGCATACAGTGTGGCATTACCTCCATGTTTTTCCCAGGTTACCAATGTTTTTCATGTTTCAATGTTGAGAAATTATATGCTAGATACATCTCATGTTTTGAGCTCAGACATAGTTCACTTGGAAGAGAATCTCTCTTATGAGAAACAACCAATCCAGATTCTAGATCATAGAGAGCAAGTATTGCGGAATAAGTTAAATCATCAGGTGAAGTTTTTGTGGAAAAACTATATGGTTGAAGAGGCAACGTAGGAATCTGAAAATTCTATGAGGTATAAATGCCACCATTTATTTTATATGTGAAAAAAATTGCGAGGACACAATTCCCAAAATGGTGGAAGGATGTAACATCCCAGGTAAATAAAAAATAAGACATTTTGATATTTATTAATATATTTGAATTAAATATTATTTTTTACTTTAATGGGGTTGATATGATTGATGTCGTACCCGATATGCAACAACTGATTTCTTTGAAATGTTATGTTGCACACTAATAATATAATAGTATTATTTTAAATGGTAGTTAACACCTAGACGTTGTATTGGAGGGAATGAATAGAAATAACTAAAATATAATTATATATGTTTTTTAAATGTTTTTACATTTATCTAATAAATGATAAAGTCCTAAAATGCAAATGAATCCAATTTGAACCAAAACTACTCTAATATTCACTAAAATATCGATTTATTGCCTTTTAATGGTGAACCCTCTTTAAATATAGTTTTGGTCACTCTTAAACGTTTTATTAGACCAAATAAAAAAAAAAATCTTTAGAATCGGGACCTCAAAATTTACTTTGTGTATGTTGTTGTTATTTTTTCGATAAAGTTCATTTTTAAAATGAATAGTAATAAATGTTGTATTTTAATTCAAAACCTCATTTTTAATCTAATTTATTTGTATGGTTAGGTTATATTTTTAATTGGTTTAAACTGTAATAAGAATATATTTTTACCATTTAATCCAATTGTTGTCATTGGAATTAATTTAACATTGAAACAGGACTTAAAAAGGTGTCAATATTTTGACAGATATTGTTTCTTAAAAACACACTATTTGTTTTCACAACGGGAATTAATTATAAAATTCATTAGTGAAACTTATATGTTTTGAATTTTGTAAAATAGGCATATATTTTGAATTCTGAATGTCAAATATATCTTAGAGTGAATTTTTGGTGTTTTTCTGAAAAACGTCAATTTTTTATAAATATTGAAACCATTATGTGGTAGTTAAAAAAACTATTTTTTTCATTTAAATGAAATTTTACCGCTCCAATGAATTCAATTTTTAAAAACCGATATACATGGTTGTCATTAGTAATTAATATATGGTTCAATGGGATGAAAATAATTTATGGTGAAAAGTAACTGCTAACTTTTATTAACCGCGATTAAAGTTAATTGGTGTAATTTAATGTAAAATTAATGTTATAATAATATAAAATTACCTTTACACATGTCCTACACTTAATGGATGAGTCTTGTCCGACCAAGACAAACCATGGGTCAATTTTTGGATCCCATGGAGCCACATGTATAAGATAATGACATTAATACCTTTTTATTTAAAGTAAAAATAAAAATGTCACAAACATGTATTTTTTTTAAAAAAACAGTTTTTACTTGGGGTTATATAATTGATATATTAGACTATAAATATTCATTATAAAGATAAATACATTTCATAAATCATGTTAAATTTTTTATATTTTTTATACTTATAATAAATAAAATTATTTATGACACAATGACGATGTAGTGTTTAAGTCATTATTGAAAAATTTAAATAAATAAGAAGATAAAGTATAAAAAAATATCCAAAACATGTCCAATTCATATTGGATGAGTTTATTTCGAAAGGGGTAACCCTTATCTTAGACCTTAATTATTTTTGGACCTTTATAAATCGAGAAGAATTATATAATAAAATAATATTTTCAAGTATTCCAAAAGATCCCCTCCTCTCCCTTATAAAAAGTCCCCACTTCATACCCATTTCACACACTTCTCAAACCCTTTTTCTCATCAAATATATACTCAAATAAGCTCCCAATATCCCTATCTTGTTAATTGAAGCCTTACTATAGGCAGAAAACACTTCAAGAAAACCTTTTGGTTCAAACCAAGGGGAGTTACCCGATTTTAAGGAAACGTCTTCTCTTATGTTCTTTTGTTTTATTTTGCATATCCAACCCCCAAAACTCTTTTTATTACATTATTTTGTAACAACACAAGTTTATTCAATATACTAGAATGTTTTTATAAGATTTATTTGAGCTAAACATACACACACCTCCATCTAATGGATGAGGAACATATTGTTTCTGTGGACGGCGAACTGCTGCCTCACAAAACGATGATTGTTCAATTTTATCCTACCGACTTTAATTGTGGCCATTAAGATGTCACTATATTTATATATGATATATATTATGTTTATGTTTTCCTTATTCTTATTTATTTATCATTTATGGAATACCTTTATGGTTTCCATAATTGGTAAATGCGATAATTTCATTTTAGGAACTGCGGACTACCGCCCCCTCAAAGTGATTGGAATCGTTAATGCCATATGCGGGACGTATAAAGGATGAAGCTAATAATATTATATATGATATTATATAAGAATTAGAATTTACCTCTATATCAAAATGTTTTCATTCCATTAAATGTGAAATATAAATGAAAGTAGTGTTCATGCGTACGTACGGTTTACGGTCTCCTTGAACGGTGCATTTTATTTCTTAACTTCAAATGTTATGTACTGTTATAAATAAATATTATACTGGATTTATATAATATATATGATATATATATCATGAATATCATTCTGGAGAAAATGGATATTTTACCACATGAACAACTTTTAATTTTAAGAAGAATATTTTTGACTCAAGTACCAAATATCGACAAAATGACCGTTATTGACTTAAATGATTACATAATGTTCATAACATGGTAATAAGTGATATAAAAGGGATAATGAACTTAAAAAGGGTTCTAAAGAAAGTAGAAATTAACTTTTTTTTATTATTCTGGAGATTAAAGAACGATCTAGTCTAGTCAGACATGAGGTAAGGGACTTCATCTCAATCGCCTTTCCTTGAGGCATATTTTGTTTTAATACAAGTCATTATTTTATACGGTGTATAAAAACCATTTAATTCTCAGTTAATTCAAAGGGAATCTTTTTCTATGAAGCATTTTACTAAATGAAAAAATTTAATGTTTCTATTAACGTACGTGGTGACAACGACCTTTCCGCTGCCGCGAGTATTACTTGATATTTGGCTTCCTTAACAAGCCATCATGTTTTTAAAAGGAAAAATAAATACCATATACTCTATTATGTATTTTGGTGTTGAAAATGGTTTTGATAATAGATTTTTTATGTAAATATATTTAAGTGATATATTGTGATTGAAATGTGGAAACGTTTTATTTCTTTTATATTTGTTGTATGTGACTTTATAATGGTACATGGACATTTGACGGGTGGTTACATGATAAAAAAAATTACTGGTGGTGCCGTGATAAACAAGGATGGGTGGTTACGTTATAAAATCCAATGCATTGGGTATTGAAGTCGACTGTATGGATATTCTATTTAGTGACATGTGTGGAAGTTGACCGTATGGTTATTCCATTTAAGTATGTTTATGTTACAAGTTACCTTTATATGTTATGTGTTCTTTATATGGGTTTTATGGTGATATTTTCATTAAAAAAGTGTAATAAATGATATTTTATTTAGGGAAGAGTATATACTTATTCATATAGGTGAAAAATATTAGTTATGATTAGGTATTCAGGGTTTACTTTTTGTTTTGAAAAACTAATAGTTTCTTTCTTTGTGTATTCCTTACTGAGCTTATTATGTTATTCCCATCTTTTTGAAATGTTTCTCACAAGACATAAAGTGGAAGAGGGTCAAGGATGGGATCAAGGAAAGTCATACTGTCTAAAACATGGAACTGGACATGATTCTTTTTTTCAATAGTTTTTATTTTATGAGAAAATGGAAACTGAGTAGAAGTTTCTACGTTGTAACTTTTGAGACGTAATATTTATGGCCTAATTCTCAAAAACTATAAGCCTGAGAAGATCCTCAATGTGAATTATTCATTTAATTCAAGATTAGGTAATATTTTAAGGATGGGTCCTTATAGTTGGTCATTAGGGATTATATCTCTAGTTTCAGTACATGAATTTCTAGGATATTTCATTTCATTTGTAGGGCTCCATTATACATGTATACCCATAAATTTTCTTTTTTTTGACAATCGATAATTTATCATACATAACAAAGTAATATGTCAATGGTCCAAGGACCTATTATTAAGTCATGTGATCAGAGTCAGTCAGAATAATCTAATGCATGAGGTTTTCTTAGTCAACTTTCACATTACATATATCTAATTTATGTGTCAAACCATTATGTTTTATAGTACTATACTATAAATTCATTGGAAATTGTTGGTGGTGTCTTATAGAGTTTTAATAATAGCCTTCTTGGGCCCCGACTTGGTATCTGATTAGATCTCATGTGTATAGGTTAGTACTTTAGATGGTTCTTATTAGAAATTACATATATATATATATATATATATGAATTTCCATATATGTTGTGTACTATGAATGTACTCAAACTACAAATTAGAGGTAGACATTAATTTTTATTTATTTTATTTCTTGTAGTACATTTGTATGTTTGATGAATTTTTTTAGTACCACCATTAATTCATTCTTGGTTGGTTGTTATTATAATTTTTTAGTTTTTCATGTTGTTATTTTTTTCAAATAGTTATTTTATTTAATTTAATTTATTTATCATCATTATATAACACTAAACTGGAGGATACCACCTCCCTACCAAAACACTATTAGAACCTCGATACTAGATGATAGCCCCAAGAATATAAGGTTGTATATTGATTCTGTTTTGGGAATATGGTTTGGTTACATAATTTGGAACGAGGTTATTGATGTTGTAATTTTTTTTGAGTGGGGGTTAGAGTTTATAATGATTTTTCCTATAGAAATAAAGAAGATATTTGATATGCATGATGTTAGTGGGAGGAGATTATTCCAAGGAAAAAAATATGTCACATAAATGTTTATATTTTTTTCTCAATAACTGAATTATAAATCAATGATGAAGTTGATTTTAGTGGAGTATTATAAGCTAGTATTTACAAAAAATTAGTAGAAAATAAATTTTATTGATATTAACATGTTAAGGATGTGGATATAATAGAATATTGGATACTAATTGATATTCTTGTTTACTTGATATTATCAAGATTAGATATTATGTATATTATTAACCATTTATCAACGTATCAAGGTTTAACAAATGTATCACATTTTACAGATGAGAAAAGAATATTTAGTTACATAAATGGTATGTGGAACAGTGGATTATATTTGAATATCAATGTAATACTTGGTTTATCTCTATTTTTCAAAAGCATATTGGGAATGTATTGTTTTAGATAGAAATTCTACCTATGGTGGTTTATTCTTTTTATTTGAGTATGTTGTGTTTGTTCACATTTAATGGAGACTAATTAAGTCAAATTTTGAACATCCATGGGTGAGTATGTGACTAACACCAATTCCCATACAATATTTATGTCGATGTCATCACATGTATAAGATTTAAAAGTTGAAGTGAAGACTCCATTAACTTTAGTATTTAATTATCATAGTTTTATTAAAAATTTAGTTAATTAAATTCAACATTAAATGTCCAAGACATTTTAAATAAATATGACCTCATAAAATAGATAATTTACAATAATGTGTTCATATTATAGTTTTTTTAGCAATGGATAATATTAAAGAAATGATCGACAAGCCACTATCAAAATAAATCATTACATAATCTGGGAATGATTTTATATTCTCCTCCTCATTCATTATAGAGAGAAGGAATAGTTTTATCATTATCTAGATATGATTAGTCAAAAATAAACCAGAAACATCATTTTCAATATTATTTCATTCATCAATATTTCAACCCCAGTTTCACTATTTTTTTGTGATATGTGATAAATCAATTATATATAAAGCATCATCACATTTGACTAATCATAGTCATGAAAAATCCATTTATAAAGACTCCAAATCTTCATCTGTCATATTCATAGTGAATCCAATGAATGTTTTACTTCAAGCGCCATTATTTCTCAATATGATCGATCCTTTTATATCAGTTTCCGTGTAAAAACTGATTTATTATACTCATATTCTCCAGAATATGATGGACCAAATTAGAAATTGTGAGTCTGATTCTCAAAATTCAAAGGTCAGAAGGAATTTCACTATGTACAATGTGATGTGATTTTACATTTTTTCTAAAAAATATTTATTAATAAAATTAAGAACTTGAAAAGAATTAACATCCTTTAAATCATGGTCCTATAAATCCCCCCTTAATATTTTTTTCAACCATGTTCTATAAATAAATGAACATTATATCCTAAATAAAGGGATTAAATTTAAACAATTTAAGGAATTGATGAGAAAAATCATTACAAGAAAAAATAATTAATAACAGAAAAACCATGATGTCCAAAAAGAATGATTAAGGAAATGTTCTTCAGCTTCCTCATCATAAACATTGAAAAAATACAAAAAGAATTGTCTCATATAACCACTCCATGAAATAGATAGAATGGTTCACAGATAATATAATGATGAGTTCATATATATCCCAATGCTACCACTTTTTTGCATGCATTAGGATATATTTATGAATAAATTCATTCTAAACATTAAAAACATTATCCAAATGTATAATGAGTGAGGGGTCAGAAAAACATACCTCAATGATGATGATAAAAAGGATGGACACCCATTTTTTGCATCAATTTCCAAAATCATTCCTTTGGTAATGGTTTTTTAAATATTTCATCAACTTGATCTATTGTTGGAATGTACTATAGTTTCAATTCATTCTACTACACATGCTCTTTTATGAAGTGATATTTTATATCAATATTCTTGGAATGAGGATGTTGAAAATGATTTATGGTGAGAATTAGTGTACTTTTATTATCACATCGTAAGAGGAACAATAACATCCTTTCAAAAAGTAAGTCTTCAAATTGAGTTTTCATATGCATAAATTGAGTAGTAGATTGAGTTGAAGAAACATAATCATATTCAAGTACACTAAATATTACTATATTTTGTTTCTATGAATTAAAACTAACATGATTATTTCTAGAAAGAATAGTATACTAGACATGGATCATCCATCATCAAATTTACTTTCCCAATCAGCATCTGAATACCTAAATAATTTAGTAATTTCTATTTCATCATACCTTATTCCGTATTTTTTGTTCCTTTAATTTCTATGATAATGATTTTTCTATCATGTAAATGTGATTGTCTGAGAGAAATATGTAATATTTCACATTTGGTAAAAAAATTAAACAATGACATGTCTTGAGGTAGTCAAATACCACAAACATACAATAAAAATTCGTAATTCATTCTGATAAGATTAATTTCCTTATACATGATTAAAAATAATGTTCCCACTGAAATATGTGTGGAAATAGGTTTTTAATTTTCGGTACCAAACGTATTAAAATGTTACTTATAATAATTTTATTGAATAATAAAAATGTATTTATCCTTTTATAGGATTCATAAACCGTGAAAGTATTTCATTTCCCATATCAAGGATATTTAATATACCTTATTAATCACTATATAAAACCAGTGAAACTTATTTCATCATTTCCATAAATGATAATGTGGTCCACATAAACAATTAAAATGATGTAATAATCATGAATTTTTTTGATTATGAGATTTCAATCAACTCCTCCCTTTTTTAACCTCATCTTCCTTAAAAAAGAAACCAATCTGGAATACCTGAACACTAGAGCATGTTTTAGCCCTAAAAGGCCTATTTTAGTCTTTACATATTTCATTCATCTTCTCCAATAATAATTCAAAAAGGATTTTCAATATAAACCTCATCTTCAATATCACCATTTATGTATTCAATTTTAACATCCCTTCTGATGATCTTGTAACCACATTTTGTATCAATAGCAATAAATATTCTGATTGTTTCTAATCCTTTCATCAGAGAAAAGGATTCATAAAAATCCATACCTTCAATTTATTAATACCCTTTTCAAACAAATATTCCTTTGTTTCTTATCTCATCATCTTCATCATCAATCATGTTTTGTAAAATCCATTTTCTACCAATAACTTTTGGTTAATGATGGGTATGATTTTTCATGTATCATTTATTTCAATTTGTCCAACCCTTTATTCATGCCCTAAATCCATTCCAAAAACTCAAAATCCTTGGTCATTGGATTCATGTCCACTTTTGAATAGAAATTAGTATGTGCGATAGGATTTTTTTTCATCTCCTTTGAACATTCTGATGTTGATCACCAATTATATTCTATGCTTACACTAGATTCCTCGACCTATGATGAAATTTTCAAGTACCTTTGTAAACATTTGAAATAGACAAGTCTATTATTCTTCTTGTGTAGGAATAAAATATTCTATACCCTAATCATAATTGAATTCATAATCTTTCTCAACAACTTTCTCAACCTAAAAATGTTTTTAATTCTATCATCTTTCAATGGCCTTCACATAAATAGAATAAAAAATTCATTTTTTCTATTTTTTGAAGCATATATATCATATTCTATCTAGATAATATACATGAAAGATTACATCTTCACATTTTTTCTCAAACATTCCATAGTTTCCACCTTTCTTCATTATGATACATTATAACATCCCAAGTAAGTAATGAATAATAGATTTTCTTATCTATGTCTATTTATTAATTAGATACTGTTTTAGATGCATAAAATGAGAATAAATTCAATCTTAAGCATAGAATACTATAATATTTTTAAAATATTGTTTTACCACCTTTTGAAGGAGAACCATTTTTAAATCCATATTTGGACAATTTTATAATCTATATTTGTCAAAATAAAATTATTCTTTATTATTGGTACATTTAAATTTACTTTGGATAAATTTTTGGTATTTTTCTGACAATGTTCAATTTTTTAATGAATAGTGACAAATACTGCATTTTACTTCAAAACTACTTTTTCGCCTAATTTAATTATATGTATGGATTTTCTTTTTAATTGGTTTTAAAGTGTAAATAGAATATATTTTTAAAATTTAATACAATGGCGTTCATTAGGTTTAATTTCACTTTGAAATTGGACATAAACAATTGTCAGACTTTTGATATAAATTATTTCTAAAAAACCTGATATTTGTTTTAACAACAGAAATTATTTTTAAATTAATTATTGGAATTTCTGTGTTTGGAATTTGGTAAAATGGATTCCATATTGGGAATCATAAGTTCCAAATTATGTATTTAAGACACTTTTTTTGGACATTATGAATAGTAACGACGGTAATTATCTTTAATTATCGTGATTAATTAGTAATCGGGTAGTTAAGGGTAATAAAATAATATCATATTAATAATAAATGACCCCAAAATGTGTCCTAATGCTACTGGTTGTGTCATGGTCGACCATGGGTTTCCTTGTGCAAAACTTTTGGACCCCACGGAATCACTTTTGTGTTATATTGACTTTTTATCTTTTTATTTTTAAAGAAATTTAAATGTAACAAAGTATGTAACACCTAAGTAAAACAATTTTAATTTTATCTACATAAATTATCTCTTAGACTATAAATATTAATTGGAAAGATATATATATTTCCTACATCATAGTATTTTTTTATAATTTTTAGACATTAAATAAATTAATTTATTTATGACACCAAGATGATGCATCGATTATCTCATTAATGAACGATTTCAATAAAATGAAAATATAATGTAAAATATAAGACTTACACTTGTAAAAAACCTATTGGATGAGTATATTTCTAACCCATATCACCTTATCTTCGAAATATATCAATATGGGACCTTTTAAATCCAAAAATCATTTTAACATAAAGTAACATTTCTGGGCTTTCCAAGAGTGAACATCCTCCCTCTTATAAAAGGCCCCCACCTATACCTCCTTACCCATACTTCTCAAGCAATTTTCTCTGCCAAACTCTACTCATTTTATATCTCCACATCCCTATAGTCATCCTAGAAGCCTTAACTTTGGTATAATGCTCTTCAAGAAACCCTTTTGGTTCAAACTAAGAGGTGTTACCTGATTTAAAGGTAAAGTCTTCTCTAATGTTCTTTTGTTTTATTTGGCTTCTCTAACCCCCTAAACTCTTGTTATTCATTTATTTTGTAACAAAAACAGTATCTTCAATATACTAGGATTTTTTAATAAGAATTATTAGAGATACACTTACACACACCTACATCTAATGGTTAAAGAGCATATTGTTTCCGTGGATTGCGAATTTCTGCCTCACGAAACGATGATTGTTCAATATTCTTCTAAAACCTTCAAATATTTCCATTAAGATGTCACTATATTTATATATTATATATAATATGTTTATGTTTTCTTTATGCTTTTGTATTTACCATTTATGGCATACCTTTATGGTTTCCATTATGGGTAAATGCGATATCTTCATTTTAGGAAGTGCGGACTACCGCCCCCATAGAGTGATTTGATTCGTTAATACCATATGTGGGAAATATAAATGATGGAGTTAATGATATTATATAAGATATTATATTGGAATTATAATATACCTTTTTATAATTATGATTCCATTCCATAAAATATGAAATAGAAATGAATGTAGTGTTCATGCGTACGTATAGCTTACCGTCTCCATGAATGGTGCATTTCATTTCTTACCTCTAAATGTTATATAATATTATAAATGCATGTATATACTGGATATATATGATATATATGATACCTAAATCATGAATATAATTCTGGATATAATGGATATTTTACCACATGAACAACTTGTAATTATAAAGAGTTTATTTTTGACTCAAGTACCAATGATCGACAAAATGGACATTATTAACATAAATAATTACGTAGTGTTCATAACATGGTAATAAGTGATATTACAAGAATAATGAACTTGAAAAGGCTTCTTAAGCAAGTAGAAATTAACTCAAATTTATTAATCAGGAGGTTAAAGAACTATTGAATCAATTCAGGCATGAGGTAAGGGATGTCATCTCAATCTCCTTTCATTGAGGCATATTTTGTTTTATACACAACTTTATTTTATACGCTGTATAAACCCCTTTTACTTTTACGTTTATTCATAAGGAATATTTTTTTATATGGATCTTTTTACTAAACTACAAAAGGAATGTTTTTTTGTCGTATGTATGTGGCGACAACGAATTCTCCACCACCTTGACCATTATTTGAGTTTCGTCTTCCTCTACAAGCCATAACATTTTTTCAAAATGAAAAATAAATACCATGTTTTACTTTTCTTTTAATTTGGTATTGAAAATATTTTTCATAATGTTTTTATTATATCAATGTGTTGTATTGATATCTTGTGATTGAAATGTGGAAATGTTCTGTTTCTTTTATGCATGTTTTCTATGATATGATTATGTTATGTTTCATGGGCATTGTTATGAACACGGGTGGTTCCGTGATAAACTAAGGGCGGTTGAGCCCGATATAGCTCTCCAATGCATTGACTAACGTGAAGGGGTTAAACTTTAAGGTTTCTCCAAAGATATTTATGGAATATACTGTGATGGGTATTCCAAATGTAACCATGAGGGTTACTCCCAACGTAAGAATGTTATGAATTCCTCAAATTACCTTTATGTCTTATGATTTCTATGATTTATTCATGATTTGATGAGGTATGTTAAAATGCTTATGTTTTATGAGTAAAGTATGATTTCATACATGGACTAATGTTTTCATTTCATGATTTTAAATCCCTTACTGAGCTTTTTATGCTCATCCCATGTTTTTGAAATGTTTTTCACAGGTCAAGGGAAAGGTACATTATATGATGATAATGTCAAGGAAGTGTCAGGAAATAATCCATGTTTTATTTTAAATATGTCCCCTTTGATGAGAAAAATGAATACTGTCTTTTATGTAACCACTTTATTTAAAAATGGAATGTAATGAATGATTTATGATCTAATTCTCTAAAACTCTAAACCTGAAAAGATCTTCAACGTGTATTCTTGAAATAACTCAAGATTATGTAATGATTAAGGCTGGGGCCTTATAGTTGGTATCAGAGGGAGGTTTAGATAACTTTAGGAGTTATAATTATATTTAATGATTATCCAAAAATATTTTTTTATGGTCAAATTGAAATTATGTAGCATTTAAATATTACCATGTTGCTTCATCTAAGACATGTTTGTTCATAATGGTTTTCCAGATAGGAAACAGGGAAGCAGTGCTAGGAAGAATTACAGAAGGAAATGACCTTCCGAATCAGCATCCTGAGATGGTCAGAAATGGAACTGAACATTTTTTTGTAGTAATGGAGTTGTTGACTCAAGCGATAAATGGTGGTGGTATCCATGAATGAGATCAGCCAGATCAACCGTAGAGGAACATGTCAGTGGTGGAACATTTCATGAGGAAACATCCCCCATATTTAAGAGGATCATCTGACCTTGTGCTAGCTGAAGGGTGGATTAAATCACTAGTGAAGATTTTCGATGTCATGGGGTGTTCAAAAAATCAAAAGCTTAGTCATTCAATTTACCGTTTGGAGGGTGAATCCGATCAGTGGTGGTTGATGGTTAAAAATATCTGGGATGCTGATGAGATTGATGCCCTCGACTGGGATGAATTCAAAGGTATGTTTCATGAGAAATATTTTCCTAAGGCTGTTCAACTTAGGATGGAAAAACAATTCTCGGAATTGAGGCAAGAGGATGATTCAGTGGTTTCTTATGAAGAAAGGTTCACGCGATTGGCAAGGTATGCTCCAAATTTTATTCGAGACCTTGATAGTAAAATCAATCGTTTTTACTTAGTATTAAAGCCAAAATATCGAAGGTTTTTAGCTTATAGTGAGCTCAAAAGTAAATAAAATCTTGTTCGATGTGCGGAGAAGGTGGAAATGGAGTTTTCCGATGATCAAGTGCTCCATAACAACCAACAAAAGAAGATACTGAGGTGGCAGGAGAAAGGGAAGAATTCTTCAAAAAGGTCTGATGGTAAGAAAACTAAGTTTCCAGTTTGTGATAAATGTTGTTAAAGGCATGCTGGAGAATGTCTTATTAATTATATAAAGTGCAACTGATGTGGTAAGATGGGACATAAGGCTCTTGATTGCACTGAAAAAGATCGACGTGAAGGTAAGACCAAATTTGATTTACAGTTAGTGAAATGTTTCAAGTGTAATGAGATGGGTCATTATGCAAACGAGTGTTCGACAAAGAGCTCAAATGATGGGAAGTAGTTAGACTACCAACAGAAAGGGGTGGTGAAATCCTTTGCAACTATTTCAGTAGATGTTGGGCCATCAAATTAAGTGGTTTCAGGTACTTTGTTTGTTTTCTCAGATTATGCCAGTGTGTTGTTTGATTCAGGATCTACACATTCGTTCATCTCTGAAAACTTTTATAGTAAAATGGGAACACCATCTCAAGAAATGACCCCTAAAATTGTGGTAGAAACACATGGGGGAAATGTTGAGGAAAAAAGAATTTATAAGAACCTTCCTATCCTTATACGTGGAAAAAAACTACATGAAAACGTTATTGTTTTAACTCCAGTAGAGTTTGATGTTATAATCGGTATGGATTGGCTCTCTATTTACCATGCTAATATTGATTGTAGAGATAAAGAAGTTTCTTTTCAGAAATAATTTCAGTTTGTGTACAATAATTAACCCTTACTGTTGATAACATATCAAGATGCTGAGAAAGTTGTAAAATATGGAAATGAATGTTACCTTGCACATATTGTTGAAAACAAAGGAACTGTTCAGATTAATGATATGCCAGTGGTAAATGAGTATCCTGATGTTTTTCCTGAAGAGTTTCCTGGAATAATACCAGATCGGGAAGTTGAATTTACTGTTGACATAGTTCCTGATGTGAATCCAATTTCAAAACCCCCTTATCGAATGGATCAAATTGAACTTTTAGTGTTGAAATAGAAATTGCATGATTTATTAGAGAATGGTTTCATTCGACCTAGCAATCACCTTGGGGTGCTCCTGTTTTATTTTTTAAAAAAAAGAAGGTTCAATGAGACTTTTCATGGATTATAGAGCCTTGAATAACATCACTGTTAAGAACAAAAATCCTTTGACTCATATCAATTATTTGTTTGATCAGCTCCAGGGAGCTCAGTTTTTTTCAAAGAGTGACCTGAGATCGGGGTACCATCAGTTGAAGGTAATGGAATCAGATGTTCCTAAGATCGCGTTTCGCACAAGATATGGCGATTATGAATTTTTAGTTATGCCTTTTGGGCTAACCAATGCACCTACCTTATTCATGGACCATATGAATATAATTTCTCCATGAGTTCTTGGATAAGTTTGTGGTTGTTTTCATTGATGATATGTTGGTGTTTTCTAAAAGTAAAGAGGAGCATGAAAGACATTTAAGGGTTATTTTTGAAACCTTAAAAGAAAATAAATTGTGTGGGAAATTAAGCAAGTGTGAGTTTTGGTTGCAATAAATTTCCTTCCTTGGTCACATTGTTTCTAAAGATGGGATAACTGTTGATCCTAAAAAAACGAAGGTTGTGGAAGAATGGCCAAGACCTGCAAATGTAACTGAGATTTGTAGCTTCCTTGGTTTGGCAGGCTATTACCAAAGGTTTGTTAGAAATTTTTCCTGGTTATCTAGTCCAATGACTAAGCTAACTCGGAAGGGTGTTAAGTTTATCTGGACAAAATAATGTGATGATTGTTTTCATGAATTGAAAACAAGATTGTTGAATGCTCCAGTTTTGGCACTACATTCCAAGAATGGAGAGTTTTTTATCTACAGTGATGCTTCATTGAAAGGACTTGGATGCGTCATAATGCAGAATGATCAGGTAATTACTTATGTTTCACGTTAGTTGAAAACTCATGAGGTAAATTACCCTACACATGATTTGGGAATAGTTGCTGTTGTTTTCGCGTTAAAAATTTGGAGGCATCATTTGTATGGTGTAAAGTGTGAAATATATACAGATCACAAAAGATTAAAGAATATATTCACTTTGAAAGAATTGAACACGAGATAGAAGAGATGGAAGGAATTAATCAAGGATTATGATTGTACAATTCATTACCATTCGAAAAAAAATTGGCTAATTCTTTGAGTCGAAAAAGTAATTCTTAATTAACCATGGTACATTTGGAACATGATCCTCTAGTTAAGGATTGGATGAACATTTTCTTATAAGTTTTTGGTGCCAGGTGTTCTTCTGTTTTGTTTCAGGTATCAGTGAAATATTCTCTATCAGACAGAATTAATGAAGCAAAGAAGAAACATAGTGAGTTGCAGAAAAAGGTAGAGCTAGTTCAGAAGGGTAAGTTGCCAGAATTCAACATTGATAATCATTGTGTTTTGAGATTTGGGAAGATATTGTGTGTGCCTTGTTATTCACAGTTGAAGGGAGAGTTGTTATGTGAAGCTCATAGTTCTCCATTTTCAGTTCATCCAGGCAGTACTATGATGTATAGAGATCTTCGGGAGTACTACAGGTGGGATGGAATGAAAAGAGATATTGCTGATATTACTATGAAGTGTTTGACTTGTCAATAGGTTAAAGAAGAGCGGCAACTACTGAAGGGGATGCTTCAACCTTTACCATTACCAGAGTGGAAATGGGAAAATATATCCATGGACTTCGTTGTGGGATTGCCGAAGACACCTCAAGATAATAATGAAATCTTGTTTATTGTTGATCGCTTGACTAAATCTTCTAATTTCCTTGATATACGAGATATGTTTTACCAAGATCAACATTCCCGTTTGTATCTTAAAGAGATAGTCAGGTTACATGGAGTTTCTTTCTCCATTGTATCTGATCGTGATCTCATGTTTACTTCTAAATTTTGGAAAGGCCTTCAGAAGTCATTGGGTACTGAATTAAATTTTAGTACATCTTTTCATCCTCAATCATATGGGAATTCAGAATGAACGATTCAAACTTTTGAGGATATTCTATGTGCTTGTTCGATGGATTACCAGGGAATTTGGGACCAACATCATTATTTGGTTATGTTTTCTTATAATAACAATTTTCATTCTAGTATATAGATGGCACCATTTGAGGCAGTAAATGGGAAGCGGTGTCGAACTCCTATTTTTTGGGATGAATTAGGTGAATGTAAGTTGATGGGATCATAATTGGTAGAAGAGTTCGTAGAAAAAGTTCAACTGATACAGAAACACATGAGAACAGCTCAGAGCAGGCAGAAAAGTTATGCGGACAACAGGCGGAAGGATCTCTCTTTTGATGTAGGTGATCATGTATTCCTCAAAGTTTCACCATGGAAAAGTGTGACGCGATTTAGTAAGAAAGGAAAGCTGAGTCCAGGGATCATTGGACCATATGAATTTCTGGAGAGAGTTAGATCAGTTGCATACCGAGTGGCTTTACCTATGAGTTTATCTCAGGTACACAATGTTTTTCATGATTCAATGTTAAGGAAGTACATGCGAGATCCATCTCATGTTTTAAGTCCAAAGGTATTTCAGCTGGAAGATAATCTATCTTATAATGAACAACCGGTCCAGATTCTTGACCACAGGGAGAAATTGTTACGGAATAAGTTGATTCATCAGGTAAAGGTTTTGTGGAAAAACTACATGAGTGAAGAGGCAACATGTGAATCTGGAAATGCAATGAGTGATAAATACCCCCAATTATTTGATAAGTAAATATATTCTGGGGATGCAATTTTATAAAGGGGGGAAAGATGTTACATCCCAATTAAGTAATGAAGAATTTATTTTCTTATCTATGTCTATTTATGAATTAGATAGTGTTTTATAGGCTTAATATGAGAATAAATCCAATCTTAAGCATAGAATACTCTAATATTTTTAAAAGATTGTTTTACCGCCTTTTGATGTCGAACCATTTTTAAATCAATATTTTGACAATTTTATAAGCTCTATTTGTAAAAATATAATTATTCATTATGATTGGGATATTGAAATTTACTTTGGATAAATTTTTGGTATTTTTCTGACAATGTTCATTTTTTTAACGAATAGTGAAAAGTACTGCATTTTACGTCAAAACTGCTTTTTCATCTAATTTAATTATATGGATGGATTATCTTTTAAATTTGTTTTAAAGTCAGAATAGAACATATTTTTACCATTTAATCCAATGGTGGTCATTGGGATTAATTTCACTTTGAAATTGGACATAAACAATTGTCAAACTTTTGATTGAAATCGTTTCTAAAAAACCCGCTATTTGTATTGACAATGGGAATAATTTTTAAATTAATTATTTCAATTTCTATGTTTAGAATTTGGTAAAATTGATTCCATATTTGGAATCAGAAGGTCCAAATTATGTAATTATTACTCTTTTGTTTTTGGACATTATGAATAGTAACGACGGTAATTATCTTTAATTATCGTGATTAATTAGTAATCGGGTAGTTAAGGGTAATGAAATAATATCATAACAAAACAAACTGACCCCAAAATGTGTCCTAAGGCTACTGGTTGTGTCATGGGCGACCATGGGTTTCCTTGTGCCAAACTTTGGGACCCCATGGAATCACTTTTGTGTGATAGTGACTTTTTATCTTTTTAATTTTAAAGAATGTTAAATATAACAAAGTATGAAACACCTAAGTAAAACAATTTTAATTTTGTCAAAATAAACTATCTATTAGACTATAAATAGTATATGTAAAGCTAAAACTTTTTCCTACATCATAATAGTTATTATATAATTTTTAGACATTAAATAAATTAATTTATTTATGACACCATGATGATGCAGCGATTATCTCATTAATGAACGATTTAAATAAAATTAAAATATAATGTAAAATATAACACTTTCACTTGTCAAAAACCAATTGGATGAGTATATTTCAAACCCTTATTATCGTATTCTCAAAATATATCAATATGGGACCTTTAAAATCAGAAACTAATTTTAAAATAAAGTATCATTTTTTGGATTTCCAAGAGTGTCCCTCCTCCCTCTTATTAAATGCCCCCACCTATACCTTCTTACCCACACTTATCAATCCATTGGATTGCCAAAACCCTGCTCATTTTGTCTCTCCACATCCCTCTCTTCATCCTAGACTCCTTACCTTAGGCAGAACGCTCTTCAAGAAACCCTTTTGGTTCAAACCAAGAGGAGTTACACGATTTAAAGGTAAAGTCTTCTCTAATGTTCTTTTGTTTTATTTTTCTTCTCCAACCCCCTAAACCCTTTTTATTAATTTATTTTGTAACAAAACCAGTATCTTCAATATACTAGGATGTTTTTATAAGAATTATTCGAGCTAAATTTACACACACCTACATCTAATGGTTAAAGACCATACTGTTTCCGTGGATGGAAAATTTCTGCCTCACGAAACGATGATTGTTCAATATTGTTCTAACACCTTAAAAGGTGGCCATTAATAAGTCACAATATGTATATATGATATATAATATGTTTATGTTTTCCTTAAGCTTTTTTATTTTTCATTTATGGAATACCTTTATGGTTTCCATTATGGGTAAACGCGATATCTTCCTTTTAGGAAGTGCGGACTACCACCCCCTTAAAGTGATTTGATTCATCAATTCCATATGTGGCACTTATAAAGGATTGAGTTTACGATATTATATATGATATTATACTGAAATTATAATATACCTTTATATCATTATGATTCTATTCCATAAAATACGAAATAGAAATGAAAGTGGCTTTCATGCGTACGTACGGCTTACCGTCTCCATGAACGGTGCATTTCATTTCATTCCTCTAAATGTTATATAATATTATAAATTCATGTATATAATAGATATATATGATATATATTATATCAAAATCATGAATATAATTCGGGATATAATGGATATTTTACCACATGAATAACTTGTAATTATAAAGAGTTTATTTTTGACTCAAGTACCAATGATCGACAAAACGACCATTATTAACTTAAATAATTACATAGTGTTCATAACATGGTAATAAGTGATATAAAAGGAATAATGAACTTGAAAAAGGTTCTTAAGCAAGTATAAATTAACTCATGTTTATTATTCAGGAGGTTAAAGAACGATCGATTCAAGCCGGACATGAGGTAAAGGACTTTGTCTCAATCTCCTTTAATTGAGGCATATTTTGTTTTATACACAACATTCTTTTATACAGTGTATAAACCCCTTTTACATTTATGTCTATTCAAAAGGAATCTTTTTTATATGAATATTTTTACTAAATGACAAACGGAATGTTTTTTTGACGTATGTATGTGGCGACAATGACTTCTTCACCACCATGACCATTATTTGAGTTTCAGCTTCCTCTACAAGCCATAACGTTTTTCCAAAATGAAAAATAAATACCATGTTTTACTTTTCTTTTATTTTGGTATTGACAATGGTTTTAATAATGTTTTTATTATATCAATGTGTTGTTTTGATATCTTGTGACTGAAATGTGGAAATGTTATGTTACCATTATGCATGATTTATGTGATACGATTATGTTATGGTTCTTGGGAATTATTATGAATATGGGTGGTTCCGTGATAAACTAAGGACGGGTGAGCCCGATATTGCATTCCAATGCATTGGGTAACGTGAAGGGGTTAAACATTAAGGTTTCTCCGAAGAGATTTAGGGAATATACTGTGATGGGTATTCCAAATGTAACCATGAGGGTTACTCCATACGTAAGAATGTTATGAATGCCTCAAGATACCATTATGTCTTATGATTTCTATGATTTATTCATAATTTGATGAGGTATGTTAAAATTCATATCTTTTATGAGTAAAGTATGATTTCATACCTTGACTAATGTTTTCATTTTGTGCTTTTATATCCCTTACTGAGCTTTTTATTCTCATCCCAAGTTTTTGAAATGTTCTTCACAGGTTAAGGGAATGGTACATGATGTAATGATAGTGTCCAGGATGTGTCAAGAAAGAATCCATTTTTTATTTTAAATATGTCACCTTTTATGAGAAAAATGAATAATGTCTTTTATTTAACCACTTTGTTTAAATGTGGAATTCAATGCATGATTTATGATCTAATTCTCTAAAACTCTAAACCTGAAAGGATCCTCAATGTGTATTCTTGAAATAACTCAAGATTATGTAAGGTTTAAGGCTAGGGCCTTATAGTTAGTATTAGAGGGAGGTTTAGATAACTTTAGGAGTTAGAATTCAATTAAATTATTATCCAAAAATATTTTTTTATGGTCAAATTGAAATGATATAGCATTTGAAGATTACCATGTTGCTTCATCTAAGACTTGTTTGTTCAGAATGGTTTTCCATAGAGGAAATAGGGAAGCAGTGGTAGGAAGGCATATAGAAGGGAATGACCTTCTAAATTAGCATCCTGAGATGGTTATAATTGGAACTGAAGAGTTTGTTGCAGTAACGGCGTAGTTGCCTCAAGAGAAAAATGGTGGTGTTATCCATGCTCGAGATCAACCAGATCAACTACAGAGGAACATGTCATTGGTGGAACATTTCATGAGGCAACATCCCCCATCATTCAGAGGATCATCTGAACCTATTCTAGTTGAAGGGTGGATTAAATCACTGGATATGTTTTTTGATGTCATGGGGTGTTCAGACAATCAAAAGGTTACTCTTACAATTTACCATTTGGAGGTTGAACTCGATCAGTGGTGGCTGATGGTTAAAAATACCAGGGACGGTGATGAGATTGATGCTCTCGACTGGGATAAAGTCAAAGGTATGTTTGTTGAGAAGTATTTTCCTAAGGTTGTTCAACTTAGGATGGAAAAAAATTATTGGAATTGAGGAAATAGGATGATTAAGTGGCTGATTATGAAGAAAGGTTCACTCGATTGGAAAGGTATGCTCCAAATTTTATCCAAGACCATGATAGTAAAATCAATCATTTTTACTCGGGATTAAAGCCAAAATATCGAAGGGCTTTAGCTTCTAGTGAGTTCAAAATTTATGAAAAGCCTGTTCGATGTGCTGAGAAGGTGGAAATGGAGTTTTTCGATGATCAAGTGTTCTATTAAAACCAACAGAAGAAGAGACTGAGGTGGCAGGAGAAATGGATGAATTCTTCAAAAAGATCCGATGGTAACAAAACTAAGTTTCTAGTTTGTGATAAATGTGGTAAAAGGCATGCTAGGGAATGTCTTCTGAATTTTGGAAAGTGCTACTGATGTGGTAAGATGGGACATAAGGCTCGTGATTTCACTAAAAAATATCAAGGTGATGGTAAGACCAAATTTGATTTACAGTTAGTGAAATGTTTCAAGTGAAATGACATGGGTCATTATGCAAACGAGTGTTCGACAAAGAGCTCAAATGATGGGAAGCAGTTAGACTACAAGAAGAAAGGGGTGGTGAAATCCTTTGCAACTACTTTAGAAGATTTTGGGCCATCAAATGAAGTGGTATCAGGTACTTTGTTTATTTTCTCATATTATTCCATTGAGTTGTTTGATTCAGGATCTACACATTCCTTCATCTCTGAAAACTTTTCTAGTAAAATAGGAATACCATCACAAGAAATGACTCCTGAACTTGTGGTAAAAACACCTAGGGGAAATGTTGTGGAAAAAATAATTTATAAGAATCTTCTTATCTTTATCCGTGTAAATAACCTACTTGAAAACCTTATTGTTTTACCTCTAGTAGAGTTTGATGTTATCCTGGGGATGTATTGGCTCTCTATTTACCATGCTAAGATTGATTGTAGAGCTAATAAAGTTTCGTTTCTGAAAGACTTTCAGTTTGTGTACAAGAATGAACCCTTACTTTTGATAAAATATCAAGAGGCTGATAAACTTGTAAAATATGGAAATGAATGTTACCTTGCACATATTGTTGAAAACAAAGGAACTGGTCAGATTAATGATGTTCCAATGGTAAATGAGTATCCTGATGTTTTTCCTAAAGAGTTGCCTGGAATAATACCAGATCGGGAAGTTGAATTTACTGTTGACTTAGTTCCTGATGTTAGGACAATTTCAAAACACCCTTATCGAATGGCTCAAATTGAAATTTTAGAGTTGAAGGAGAAATTGCAAGGTTTATTAGAGAAAGGTTTCATTTGACCTATCACGTCACCATGGGGTGCTCCTTTTTTATTTGTTAAAAGGAAATATGGTTCAATGAGGATTTTCATTGATTATAGAGCCTTGAATAACATCACTATTAAGAACAAATATCCTTTGCCTCATATCGATGATTTGTTTGATCAGCTCCAGGGAGCTCAGTTTTTTTCAAAGATTGACCTGAGATCGGGGTACCATCAGTTGAAGGTAAAGGAAGAAAATGTTCCGAAGACCGAGTTTCATACAAGATATGGCCATTATGAATTTTTAGTTATGACTTTTGGGATAACCAATTCACTTGCTGTATTCATGGACCTTATGAATAGAATTCTCCATGAGTTCTTAGATAAGATTGTGGTTGTTTTCATTGATGATATTTTGGTGTTTTCTGAAAGTAAAGAGGAGCATGAAAGACATTTAAGGGTTATTTTGAAAACCTTAAAAGAAATGAAATTTTATGGGAAATTTAGCAAGTGTGAATTTTGGTTGCAACAAATTTCTTTCCATGGTCACATTGTTTCTAAAGATGGGATAACTGTTGATCCTACAAAAACAAAGGTTGTGGAAGAATGGCCAAGACCCACAAATGTAACATAGATTCATAGATTCCTTGGTTTGGTAGGCTATTACCGAAGGTTTGTTAGAAAATTTTTCGCGGTTATCTAGTCCGATGACTAAGATAACTCGGAAGGGTGTTAAGTTTATCTGGACAAAATAATGTGATCATTGTTTTGAGGAATTGAAATGAAGATTGGTTAATGCTCTAGTTTTGGCACTACCATCCAGGAATGGGGAGTTTGTTATCTACAGTGATGCTTCATTGAAAGGACTTGGATGCGTCCTAATGTAGAATGATCAGGTAATTGCTTATGCTTCACATTAGTTGAAAGCTCATGATATAAATTACCCTACACATGATTCGGAATTAGTAGCTGTTGTTTTCACGTTACAAATTTGGAGGCATCATTTATATGGTGTAAAGTGTGAAATATATAAAGATCACAAAAGTTTAAAGTATATATTCACTCAGAAAGAATTGAACATGACACATAAGAGATGGATAGAATTAATAAAGGATTATGATTGTACAATTCACTATCATCCGGGAAAAGAAAATAAAGTGGTTGCTTCTTTGAGTTGAAAAATTAATCCTTCATTAACCATATTACATTTGAACATGATCCTTTGGTTAAGGATTTGATGAACTATGGCTTAAAAGTTTTTGGTGCAGGATGTTCGTATGTTTTTTTCAGG
This sequence comes from Viscum album, assembly GCA_963277665.1. NCBI lineage: Eukaryota > Viridiplantae > Streptophyta > Magnoliopsida > Santalales > Viscaceae > Viscum > Viscum album. The sequence goes on from OY728161.1 coordinate 1,841,351,982, forward strand.
TATCATTGAAATCTTCTCTATCAGATACAATTATGCAAGCACAGAAGAAAGACAGTGAGTTGCAGAAAAAGGTAGAGCTAGTTTAGAAGGATAAGTTGCCTGAATTCAACATTAATAATGATTGTGTTTTGATATTTGGGAAAAGATTGTGTGTGCTTTGTGATTCACAGTTGAAGAGAGAGTTGTTATGTGAAGATCATAGTTCACCATTTTTAGTTCATTGAGGAATTACTAAGATGTATTAAGATCTTTGGGAGTACTACTAGTGGGATGTAATGAAAAGAGATATTGCTCATTTTACTTTGAAGTGTTTGACTTGTCAACAGGTTAAAGAAGAGTGGCAGTTACTGAAGGGGATGCTTTAACCTTTACCATTACCATATTGGAAATGTTAAAATATATCCATGTACTTCATTGTGGGATTGCCGAAGACACCTCGAGGTAATAATAAAATATTGGTTATTGTTGATCGCTTGACTAAATATGCTCATTTACTTGATATACGAGATACTTTTTCCCTAGATAAACTTTCTCGTTTGTATCTTAAAGAGATATTCAGGTTACACGGAGTTCCTCTATCCATTTTATCTGATCGTGATCCCAGGTTTACTTCTTCTTTTTGGAAAGTCCTTCAGAAGTCATTGGGTATTGAATTAAATTTTAATACAGATTTTCATCCTCAATCAGATGGGAAGTCAGAATGAACAATTAAAATATTGGAGGATATGCTATGTGCTTGTTCGATGGATTACCAGCGAATTTGGGACTAACATCATTATTTGGTTGAGTTTTCTTATAATAACAGTTTTCATTCTAGTTTACAGATGACACCATTTGAGGCTTTATATGGGAAGCAGTGTCGAAATCCTGCTTTTTGGGATGGAGTAAGTGAAAGGAAGTTGAAGGGACCATAATTGGTAGAAGAGTTGGTAGAAAATGTTCAGCTGATATAGAAACACATGAGAACAGCTCAGAGTAGGCAGAAAAGTTATTCGGACAATAGGAGGAAGGATCTCTCTTTTGAGGTAGGTGATCATGTCTTCCTCAAAGTTACATCATAGAAAAGTGTGATGAAATTTGGTAAGAAAGGAATGCTGAGTCCAAGGTTCATTGGACCATATAAAATTCTAGATAGAGTTGGATGAGTTGCATACGGGGTGGCTTTACCTCCGAGTTTATCTCAGGCACACAATGTTTTTCATGTTTCAATATTAAGGAAGTACATGCCAGATACATCTCATGTTTTGAGTCCAGAGGTAGTTCAGCTGGAAGATAATCTATCTTATGAGGAATAACCTGTCCAGATTCTTGACCACAGGGATAATGTGTTACAGAATAAGGTGATTTATCAAGTAAATCTTTTGTGGAAAACCCACATTAGTGAAGAGGCAACATGGGAATCTGAAAATGCAATGAGGGATAAATACCCCCACTTATTCGATAAGTAAATAAATTGTGTGGATGAAATTTTATAAAGGGGGGAAGGATGTAACATCCCAAGTAAGTAATGAATAATATATTTTCTTATCTATGTCTATTTATTAATTAGATAGTGTTTTAGAGGTTTAAAATGAGAATAAATCCAATCTTAAGCCTAGAATACTCTAATATTTTTAAAAGATTGTTTTACCACCTTTTGATGGAGAAACATTTTTAAATATATATTTTGATACTTTTATAAGCTCTATTTGTCAAAATAAACTTATTATTTATGATTGGGACATTGGAATTTACTTTGGATAAATTTTTGGTATTTTTCTGACAATGTTCATTTTTTAATTAATAGTGAAAAATACTGCATTTTACTTCAAAACTGATGATTCATCTCATTTAATTATATGGATGGATTATATTTTTAATTTGTTTTAAAGTTTATATAGAATATATTTTTACCATTTAATCAAATGGTGGTCATTGGGATTAATTTCACTTTGAAATTGGACATAAATAATTGTCAAACTTTTGATAGAAATTGTTTCTAAAAAAACCGTTATTTGTTTTGACAACGGGAATTATTTTTAAATTATTTATTTGAATTTCTATGGTTGAAATTTGGTAAAATGGATTCCATATTTGGAATCAGAGGGTCCAAATTATTTAATTAAAACTCTTTTGTTTTTTGACATAATGAATAGTAACGACGGTAATTATCTTTAATTATCGTGATTAATTAATAATCGGGTAGTTATGGGAAATAAAATAATATCATAATAATGAAAAATGACCCCAACATGTGTCCTAATGCTACTGGTTGTGTCATTTCCGACCATTTGTTTCATTGTGTGAATTTTTGGGACCCCATGGAATCACTTTTGTGTGATAGTGACTTTTTATCTTTTTATTTTTAAAGAAAGTTAAATATAACAAAGTATGTAACACCTAAGTAAATCAATTTTAAATTTTCCTACATAAATTATCTCTTAGACTATAATTATTAATTGGAAAGCTAAAATGATTTCATACATCACAGTATTTTTTATATAATTTTTAGACATCAAATAAATTAATTTATTTATGACACCCTGATGATGCAGCGATTATCTCATTAATGAACGATTTAAATAAAATGAAAATATTATGTAAAATATAAGAGTTACACTTGTTAAAAACCTATTAGATGAGTATATTTCGAACCCTTATCACCTTATCCTAGAAATATATCAATATGGGACCTTTTAAATCCGAAACTCATTTTAAAATAAAGTAACCTTTCTTGGCTTTCCAAGAGTACCCCTCCTCTCTCTTATAAAAGGCCCCCACCTCTACCTCCTTACCTAGACATATCAAGCCATTGGCTTGGACAAACTCTGCTCATTTTATCTCTCCACATCCCTCTCTTCATCCTAGAAGCCTTACCATAGGCAGAAAGCTCTTCATGAAACACTTTTGGTTCAAACCAAGAGGAGTTACCTGATTTAAAGGTAAAGTCTTCTCTAATGTTCTTTTGTTTTATTTTGCTTCCCCGACCCCCTAAACACTTTTTATTCATTTATTTTGTAAAAACACCAGAATATTCAATATACTGGGATGTTTTTATAAGAAGTATTCTAGATACACTTACACACACCTACATCTAATGGTTAAAGTGAATATTGTTTCCCTGGATGGCGAATTTATGCCTCATGAAACGATGATTGTTCAATATTCTTCTAACACATTCAAAGGTGTACATTAAGATGTCACTATATTTATATATGATATATAATATGATTATGTTTTCCTTTATCTTTTTTATGTTCCATTTATGGAATACCTTTATGGTTTCCATTATGGGTAAACGTGATATCTTGATTTTAGGAAGTGCGGACTACTGACCCTTAAAGTGATTTGATTCGTTAATGCCATATTTGGGACGTATAAAGGATGGAGATAATGATATTATATATTATATTATATTGGAATTATAATATACCTTTATATCATTATGATTCCATTGAATAAAATATGAAATATAAATGAAAGTAGCATTCATGTGTACATACGGCTTACCTTCTCCGTAAACGTTGCATTTCATTTCTTACCTCTAAATATTATGTAATATTATAAATGAATTTATATACTGGATATATATGATATATATGATATCTACATCAGGAATATAATTCTGGATATAATGGATATTTTACCACATGAACAACTTGTAATTATAAATAGTTTATTTTTGACTCAAGTACCAATGATCGACAAAATGACCATTATTAACGTAAATAATTACATTGTGTTCATAACATGGTAATAAGTGATATAAAAGGAATAATGAACTTGAAAAGGGTTCTTAAGCAAGTAGAAACTAACTCAAGTTTATTATTCAAGAGGTTAAAGAACAATCGAGTCAAGTCGGACAAGAGGTAAGGGACTTCATCTCAATCTCCTTTCATTGAGGCATATTTTGTTTTATTCACAACTTTCTATTATACAATGTATAAACCCCTTTAAATTTTAAGTCTATTCAAAAGGAATCTTTTTTTATACGAAGCTTATTACTAAATGACAAAAGGAATTTTTTTTGGTCGTACGTATGCGGCGACAATGTCTTCTCTGCCGCCGTGACCATTATTTGAGTTTCGGCTTCCTCAACAAGCCATAACTTTTTTTTCAAAATGAAAAAGCAATACCATGTTTTAGTTTTCATTTATTTTTTAATTGAAAATGGTTTTAATAATGTTTTTATTATATCAATTTGTTGTATTGATATCTTGTGATTGAAATGTGGAAATGTTATGTTTCCTTTATAAATGTTTTATGTGATACGATTATGTTATGGTTCTTGGGCATTGTTATGAAGACTGGTGGTTCCATGATAAACTAAGGGTGGGTGAGCCCGATATAGCACTCCAATGCATTGGGTAACATGAAGGGGTTAAACATTAAGGTTTCTCTAAAGTGATTTAGGAAATATACTGCGATGGGTATTCCAAACGTAACCGTGAGGGTTACTCCCTATGTAAGAATGTTATGAATGCCTCAAGTTACCTTTATATCTTAAGATTTCTATGATTTATTCATGATTTGATGAGGTATGTTAAAATGCTTATGTTTTATGAGTAAAGTATGATTTCATACATTGAATAATGTTTTCATTTCGTGATTCTATATCCCTTACTGAGCTTTTTATGCTCATCCCATGTTATTGAAATGTTTTTCACAGTTAAAGGGAAAGGTACATGATGTGATGATAGTGTCAAGGAAGTGTCAAGAAAGAATCCATGTCTTATTTTAAATATTTATCCTTTTTTGAGAAAAATGAATATTGCCTTTTATGTAACCACCTTGTTTAAATTTGGTATGTAATGAATGATTTATGATCTAATTCTCTAAAACTCTAAACCTGAAAAGTTCGTCAACATGTATTCTTTAAATAACTCAAGATTAAGTAATGTTTAAGGCAGGGGCCTTATATACATGGACTCCCAAAACTCATAAGTGTTTCAAACATGTATTTTTTCCATAAAAATATTCATATAGATAAATATAACTTTTATTCCTACAGAAATAATTGTTTTTTATAAAAACAAAATTACTCATTGATTACCCCCAAATGTAATGAGAGAGACCATGTTCAAGTAACATGTTTCTTCCCATTTCCACCAAACTTCTATTTATTCTTTTTTACAACACCAATTTCTTGAGGAGTGTATGAGGAACTATACCCATGAATTATTCTATACTTATCCTAATAAATTTCAAAATATTAACTTCTGTAGTCACCACTATTATCAGTTGGGTTCATTTTCAAATAATACTCATATTTCTTCTTGAATTTCCTTCTATAACTTTTATTGATTTTCATGTAATACGATTTATGTTTTATATACACAACTCAAGTAATGACGTTAAATTCATCAATGAAATTAACGAAGTGCATATCTTCAATTAATACTAAAGGTATTAAGTTAAATTTTTATTATAAACGAATTTTATTCAAACAACGAGAAACCATTATGTCAACCAGACATCATGAACTAAATCAAAGAACAAAAAATTAAAGTCATATTGAAACTATTATTTGTGACTACCATAAATACATTCTAGGAAATATCTGTTACCTTTTTATCTAGATCATCATTGAAAATATCATTGGATTATCTCTCAAGGTTGTCTTGAACAAGTTTCAACATTCATATTTATAACATTCTAAATCTTTCTATTTTGAATATGAGTGAACCACCAATGTATTATTCTTGGAAAATCAAAAATGTCTCACACAATCTATTTTTTAGATAAAATTTTCTTATTTATTTGAAACATGCGTCACATTGATTTATGAAACATTTTAATTTTCCCACTATAATCATGTATCAATAGTTTTGTATATTACCAACTTTATACATGTTTCCTTTTGTGTTTTGGCCTTTTATAACAATCATTATATCTTCTTCACATTTCACAAAAAAAACTATCCCTTTTTATGATGAATTTTTTACCCTCATCAAATAGTTGTGTTACACATATAATTTTTTTTCTCATCCCATCGACATACAAAATATTCTTCGATGTCATATGTCATTTCCCAATGATGGCTGATCCAACACCTTTGATTAATAATGATTCATAATTTTTTAATGTAATTGTGACTTCATTAAAATCCTTCATAGTGTTTAATAATTTCAAATATCCTATACTGTGAGAAGAACACCCAATATCATGAATCCATGGTTATTCTCATTTTGTTTCCTACACTGTAGTTTCAAAAACTACATGTTTTTCTTCTAACTTTTCATTCAAAATATTAAAATTATAAGAATTTTTAAGAAACTATTTTATTCCAATAACAAAATAACACATCATTTTTCATGGTTTTGATGTTTTTCATGTCTTTACAAAATAGTTTCCAAGGTTTGGAATCTATTTTCAATTTTAACTTCACCATTCTCATTTATCTTAAAAAAAACCTTCTCAGACTTATTTTCCTGAGGGAATTGAATTCCCCTCAAACTCTGACTTTCATAAAATAAGGCATAATAGTAATGTTGTTGGTTTAACAGACACACATTCATCATATTTATGAATCCACCACAACACCAAAAATATCTACAAAATGAGTACTTGCATCTGAATCTTCCATACAAGCCAAAATTGTGAATATGATTCTCAATATCATTATTCCATTTTTTTATTACACAATCCATTCTATTTTTTTTCAGAGTCTTCCATTTCTTATCTAGTTTTATATTTCCAAAACTATTTGAAAATATTCTATATTTTCATTGATTCAATAAAATTTTAGAATCAGGTTACTTTGTGACCTCTAAATTCCCAAGTTTATAGGTCCCAAATATTTACATAGACTTCCTAGATTTCTTCTTTTCTTAAAAAAATACGCATTTTTTTCAAAATTTTATTATATATTTTTTTGGTTTTTCTAAATATTATACCTTAGAGAAAATTCACAAACTTAGAAGATATTTTTGTTGAATATTTTATTTCTTTGTTCATCTTTTGAATGTTATTGTGGGACACATTCTAACTCTACTACTTTTTTAATTAGGCATAAACTCCAGAAAAACATTGCGATAATTTTTTTTCGATAGATTTATTCATATCATCATTATATTTTACCTTAATTTATTTCTCATAAACAAAATATTCTTGATTTATTGTTTATGATGATACATCTTCCAAATTTTATTTTTTTCTTTTCAATCCTTCTAATATTTTTCAGACGTTCATTCAATAATTCATTTATATTATGTTAATGTTGAGTTGCTTCTCCTTATGAACTACAGTTTCAAATTTCTTCATCATTTACTATTACAATTACAATATTTTCAATAACATACTCAATTAATTTTTTGGATTCATCATCTGTACCTTATTATTATTAATCTTCAGATAAGAAAAATATTATTCGGTATTTGAGTAACATTATTTCATTCCCTATGGAATGAAAATTTACTTTTCAAATTATTTCTTCCATGATCATCTTGGATTTATTTCTTCTTTATCGCTATTCTATTATTCCATTATTTTATTATAGTTTTCCATAAAATTTCCAACAACTCTAAATTTAAAAAACCAATGGATATTTACCATTGTATTTCTGTGTTCATTTTGAATCATTTTTATTAAATAAAGATAAAATATCCTAAAAAATTGTATGTACATCATTTTCAGATTCAGAATCACCGGCTTCATGATTAATAATATCATACATTTAAATTTACTTTTACGTATCCTTAAAATACATTTATCAATATTTTATCATTTTATAGAATTATACCATATCATTTCATTAATGATGAGTGTGATATGTAAATTAGAAAGATACAATGTTTTTGGATCCCTATCTTCTAATAAAGAACTTTTTATCAAATTATTTTGGATGGAGTAAATATATTTTAAAAAAATTTTGAATCATCTTATGTATCACCAATACATCTGATATTACTCCCAATGTAATTTACCCTGTTAATGAAGTCGCCAACATATTCATGCTCCCCTATCATCAAATATTCTTATTTAAATCACCCTATTGGTATCATTTCCTTGTTTAATTTTATATTCCATTCATATATGATTTAAAATTTTTCCCATATTCTTTTGGATATAGAAATAACTTTATCCTTAAAAAATCACTTTTAGAATGTGATGATTATATAACATTATTTATCCTTCCATCATTCCATATATTCTTCTTTAAAACAGATTTAAGAGGAGTTTTATAATATATAGTATGAAACCACTAAGTTGAAGCTTCAAGAACATCATATCAATTAGACATAAGATAAGAAAACATTACATCATTCCAAATATGATAATTTTTTCCATTGATGAGTGGGATACCTTTATTATTCACACAATTCAATTTCTATATCAGCAAGGAATATGTGAAGAGAATATATGCTCTGAGACTACTTGAATTTTCTTGAGTCATTATTATTGTGTTTCTAATAGGGGAAGGGTGTGAATTAGGGATAATTTCTCTTTTATTTTTCCTTAAAACTACTTTTCCTATTGTTAGTGAATCTATTTCATACTAAAAAAATTTGTACACACTTATATAGGATACCATTTATTTATATGCCTTGCTATTCAATAAGAATAGATACATAATTTTTATGGTTTTTAAATGATCCAAGACAAAAAATACTACTATAAACAAATCTTTTTAAAATGAGCTATGAATACCCTTTCACTCATGCGTCATTACGTAAATAATTACAATAGTGTACTTTCACCCTTTTATCATAAATAGGGTGATAAAAAGTCTGTGTAACAACTCATGTAAAATGTAATTCTATTTATATTACAAAAACCTATCCCTTGCAATATAAATTTTCAATTTCATACCCAAAAGATGGTAAAAAAACTAATGCGCTTTGTATGGAAGACTAACTCTGATTACCCAATCTGATCGACCTCAATTCATTCTTCATATATGATTCATCAAATCTGTTTTCCTAATATAATATAAATACCCATGGCTGCATATGATTGGAACAATTCATAATAACATCATTAGTCTGAATATTTCAATACTGAAATCCCTTATCCAATTATCCAGACATATGTGATTACCAACAAAATTTGATTATAATCCGATTATAGTAACCTACTAAATTAGATGAATACAAGATACATTGGTCAGCTAAATACAACATTGTGAATGTAACTATTCATCATTAAATTACATCATCAAAATTTGATCCAGAGATATAAAATATGCAAACCTATTTATCTCCCTAGAAAGTCGGAGCTTCTCTATTTTCAGTGGATAGTAAATTTATTCGATAAATTACAATAGTATTTTCTACTTTTATAGGTGACCAATTAGTGAATTTTGAATGAATTCCAAAAACATTCTTGCTCACACAAATTTACAAATTTCACTATTTCTATAAGATTAGGGTGAATATTGTCCTCATCTACTATAATCAAATCTTCTCAATACTTCTCAAATATTATGCCATCTTCATCTCTTCCTTTAAATTTCATTCCAAATTTTATTCTGTGTCCGTCTTCTAAATATGATTTTCTCAACATGATTTTTTCTACCTATTTTGACTACTGAATCTGATCCTCTATACCATTTACAAGTATTCATTATGTTTTGGGATCCCCCTTGACATCATAGTCAACAATATTCTTCAATTATTCTCTTTAAATAGTGTAAATATTCATTAAATAAAATAATTAAACTCCTAAATGGTTGACTAAAATTTTGGTAATGTTCTTTTCTTTTATTTTCATCCATCTATTTGATGAAATTTATTCTCTGAATACAATGGAATCATGTATATGATCATCATATTCATTAATTTATGAATATGTTGCAACATTTTAAATATATTTCCCTTTTCAATTTCCACCATTCCCCAATGATTTGTTTCTTTTTGTTTTTTGTTCTAACTAAAACCAAGTACCCTTAGTTTTTCAAATTTTTCATAAAATTATTTAGACATTATGAACCAATAATTCAATTAATTTAACATATTTAATATGATGATGGTCAGCTGATATTGTTCCAATATTTCTTATAGACACATTCTCATTTCCATCTCTTCTTGAATTCGATTAATCATAATATAATTTCCAAAATTTAATTTGGATAAATAATATTTCCAGCATCGTTTTCTATCCCAATCATATTAATTTGTATATGAGTGGATGTTTTTATTTATTTAACCCAGATCTGATAGTTATAATGAAATCAGAAACATATTCCCCCATCTACATTCTTTCATCGATTTTACACAAGAATTTTTTAAATTTACCTGTGACATATGAGAACTCTAATATCAGTAAAGCATTATCAAATTCTATTTATCATAGTCATGTAGACTCTGATCATGCAGTCTATGATTCTTCATCAGTTTGATTCATAGTTAATCTGATGACCATTTACTACCATCGTGAATCTTACTCAATACAATCAATAATTTCATACCATATTTATTGTGAATCTAATGTGTTACTCTAGCCATCTTCGAAAGATTATGATAGAACATCTTAGATATTGGGATTCCATTTTTATGAACTATGTTTTCAGTCTGAAATTCACTATGTATAAAGTTAATTGAATTTTCCATTTTTTAAAACTTCATCGACAATAATAAAACACAAGAAAACAATCACCGTAGTCATATGCTTGGTCCGAAAAATGTTACTAATGTTTTGTCATGACATTGTATCTTTATATGTATGATAGAGTTGGAGGGGTGAGTTCCTTTTAAAGTGTATAAGAAGTTTCGATTTTATAAATTTGTTAATATGTAATTCCATAAACATTTTCCCTATGAAAAGTTGTTTAAAAAAATGTCGATGACATATCCAAGGGAAAATTGGGTCAAGATATTTCCATCCTGATGATTTTGGAAATTTTTATTATTCATTATTTCCCTTATGATTAATTTTTAGTCCCTTATAAAGCTATTTTTCTCTTCATCACAGTAAATAATTTTAATGACATTCAATATTATTATTTGAAATAAAGTTAAATTGCATATATTAAAAAATTTATGTTATTCTGATTCCATATAATCAATGGAATTCTCCGAATTCTAATCATTTAGGTCTTATAAATTTATTTATATTTCATCCTATAGATATTATGACAATATTTTTTAAAATGAAAATGTTAAAATGCATTCATTTATTTTATATACAATTTCAAATTGAATTTTTTTTCAATAATCTAAATTAGATTAATTTATATAAAATTAATATCATTAATTTTTAAAACCAATATAAAATTTAATTTATCATTGTAAATATATATGAAAAATAAATTTTTTATTTAAATTTCAGTAATTTTCAATGTTCATCAAAAATATGAAACATCATAAAAAAGAATGAAAAAATTACCCTATTGTAATTTTGATGTTCCTATTTCAAAAATTAGTTTTTTATTACATATAAAAAATATATCATTGAAAAAAAATGGATTAATAGCCATTACCCATTTAAATACAGTTAATGTTCATTTTGAGAAATATTGTATTTTATGTGAAATATTTGGTTGGTTCTTATATTATTACTATAAATTCTATTAGAGGAATGTAAATAATATTTTCTTATTATATTATATATTTTTTTCTTAATATCACTAATTAATTTTCATCAATTTAATTTATTTTGATAAGATTGCTTTGGCGGAATGAAAATAGTTGTCCAGAAAAACATTCAATTTATAATCAAATTGATCAAATATTAATTTTTAATTAATTTTTAACCAATGAATTAATTTTATATTTGGATAAAACGTTTATATTATTATTTTTGTTTAAACTATTCATTACTTCGAATTTAATAGTTATGTTATATCTTATAATAAATAATAATATTTATAATGATATATTGTTGATATCACACCCCAACCTGACATATTATGGATGTAGTTATTTTTATTAATATTTGAGTAAATTGGTTTCTTGATGTTAAAAAATTTATTAATTTAAAATCAAAATGAAATAAAATAGAATAATTGATAAAGGATTTAACAATAATAAAAATGATAATATCATTATTTTGTGAATTATTAGTATAAATTAATTTATTATTATTATTATTATTTTGATTATTATTGTTATTATTATGTTTTAAGTTGTTATTGTTCTTATTATTTCAATTTTTGAAACCCTAGTCTTCCTCCCCCATTACTTCTCATGACTTGCTCCACTCCACCTCCTATCAATGCACTTCGGCGCACACCACATCCCCTTATAGCTCTCTCTTCGGATAATCACCCCTCTCTAACATGTCTCTCTCTAGCCAAGATTCCCCCTATGGTGTGCACCGTATAGCCATGTGATGTATAAACATGCCAGACCTTATGGTCTGACCACTCACTGACGCACCATCTCCTCCGGTACACCACCTTCCTCAGGCGGTTGCAGTCACGATTTACCCCATCTGTGTGTTTTCTTCATCCTTCTCCTGATTTAGGGTTCTTACAATGAGGACTTCATTGTGACCAAATTCTAGCTGTAAGAATATGTTTTTCATGGGAATTATCTTTAAATTATGTGATAAATCATGCTGTTTTAGGGTGTTTGTGGTCTCTTTTGGGTGTAGTGGTGGTACGATTGATGTTTCGCATCAGATTTTGGAAATATGTCATCACTTGAGGAAGGTTCCGACTTGCACATAAATTTTTTGTTTAACATTCAATTATTTCATGTATTTCTCACTATATGGGATATTTAATTTTCTACTTTCAATGTTTACAATAATTTAATTTATGACAGATTTCATGAAGATGGGTTTTCAATGTGAAAATTTGTTATATTGTGTATGTATATCTTATAGTGTTTATTGAAAATTATTTATAGGTTTTATTAAAAATTTATTAAAATATATATGTGGTGTGGAAACTATTTTTGTTATCATTGATGAAGGGTTTAATTTTAAATATGTATTTTGAAATGAAATTTCGTGTTTTCCATGGTTGTTTCATGCAAAATCATTAGGGGATTTCAACTTTCATCCAAATGGTGGTTTGAAATGATTGAGTGGTTTATCTCTTATAGAAAATCATGGTTGGACTCTTTGAATTATTATATTATGGAAATGGTATTGATTCATCATTTATGTTTGATAATATTTCCAATATATGTTTCTGTTTGTAAAATGAATTTAAAAATTTTGGTTTAGGTCAAATGGGTAAAAAGTGGCCTTCTTTTGTGTCTAAAAGGGTTTTTCTTGTCCAAAGCGGTGTATTAGTTTTATCTTCTGTATAAAGACCCTAAAATTTCAAGGAATATTTTTCTTAATTTATTTTTAATTTTATGAGTACGCAGTTTCTGACGGCACCTAATTCTGAGGCCCAGTGTGCCCAGAATCAATTTCCGACGTTTAGCTCGTGTAAGTTCAGTGAACGAACGAGCGGGTTTTTCTATCTTTTGAACCAGTGCTCGGAATTGAAATTTGAGGTCATCGATGAACTTGCAGCACGAGTAATTGCTTAAGGGTACCTTTACCGCATTTTCATTCTAAGCGGGTTAAGTTTAATTATTTGGGGATTTAGTTAAAAATAAATAAAATTGTTGAACACTTTTATTTTTATATCTTGGAAGTTAAATTCTTCCTAGTGTGGATAAATGAGAGGTGGGGCCCACACGAGCCCCAGCCTCTCAACTTATTTAACTCTCATAAACCCCCCCCCCCCCCCATTTATATCTCTTTCCTTTAATGTGACAACCCCTTTAATAGAGAGATCATCTCTCTCCCTCTTTAATGGTGCCAAAAATTTAATTAATTATGTGTTTTGAATTTGAAAAGGCATGGATGTTTATTAATAGGGGAAGCCTCTTTTTAATATGGGTTGGATAATATTTTGGAGAACCTTGAGGAACCTCTGGAGGATTGGAATGAAATGTGTTTATCTCCTGACGAAGAGCGCCTTCGATGAAGAACGCTCTACCATTCGAAGAACGTGAAGTCACCGACGATGTGACTTATCTTCTTCTTCCTCCGAGTCAAGGAATGAGACACCGACGCGAGGGAACATCACCAACGACAACGTTCTTTCTTCCTCCGATGTCGACGAGATCAATACCGTTCTTCCGCGATGCCGTTCTATCACGACTCTTTCCTTTTTTCGCGGCTCGACGATGTGCAACGTCATGATCGAGGTAGGGGTTGTTAAGTAGGGGTTACTTTTCCTGTTCCAGACTTTATCATCGTTCTTTGTTTCTTATGTAATTGGCCGCATGATATCATCTTAACAGGAGGATATCGTACCGCACGAACACGACTGATTCTCCTCTCCTCTTCTTCGTTGATCTTTGTTGAAGTTGGAAGCGGAGGCGCACAGTTCCATTGCACTGTGTGGTGATCGTCAGGGAACCGCATCCATGCATGGCCGCAGCGAAGGCGGCGCGGTGCCGTTGCACCGCGGAGAGACGAAGAAGCCTGTGGCTGGAGCGAGTCATGGCGGTGGGGCATGGTGTCGTCACACCGCGCCGATGAGACTGAAGAAGGCCGCGGCCAAGAGAGGGACACGGCGTTGTCGCGCCGTGCCGGTTAGCCGAGCCGCGGCCTAAGGCCGCAGCGGACCAGCAGGGGCAGCCGGTCGAGTCGGCCGCCAGCGACTCAAGGAGGCAGGAACCCCTCTGGGTCTCATGGCACCTCACAAACCGGCCGCTCGTAATGGCTGGCCGTTACCTGGAAAACCAGGGGTTGTAACCCCCGACCTGCCGCTAGGTTGGACTTCGCTGGGTCCGCCGTTTCCTGAAAAGGGGACCGCACCCCTTGTGCCCCGCTCGGCCAGCACCGAGCCGTTGCCGGCATCCGAGCCTGGCCGCTGGCCGCACGGGTTGGGCGGCCATGCCCAGCCGGGCCGGGATATGCCAGCCAGGTCGGGCTGCGCCCAACCGGACTAGACCCATACCCGATTTGGGTCGACTCAGTTCAGGTAGACCCAGGGGGTATTGGGCCGGTCAGACCGGGCCCAGACCCCCTATTTTCAGACCATTTTTTTAAAACGAACATATCTTGATCTATGGACCTCCGATCGACTCACCTTTAGTTGCGTAGGATTACATGGATTTAGATGGTCATTTCGGTATATTACACTCATGTCTTGGGTGAATTTTAGTCATGTTTAGGTTGGTTCGAACCCGAAACCAATCGGGCCCTCGGAGCGAAAACGCTTATAACTTTAGCTTCGGGCGTCTGATTGACGTGTCGTCGACTTTTTTGGAATCCTCATGTCCAGATAGTTATTTTGGAATACTCTACTAGAGGTTTAGATGTATTTGGAGTATGGTCTAGTTGGATTAGCTCATAAACCAACCGGGACCCTGGAACGAAAATAAAAATAACTCCCAGACCGGACGTCCGTTTGACGAACCGTCAGCGGAATTGGTAATCACGTGGGGAAACTGTTCCATTGAGTATACCCATGAGAGTTCGGGATACTGTTGAGATATGGCAGGGTTGGTTCGTACACAAAACAAACTGGGCCCCCGGGACTAAAAGGCTTATAACTCATGGACCAGGCATCTGATAGACGCGTCGTCTGTTGTGTTGAGACCCCTTTGACGAGGCGGTCCTTTAAGATACTTCATCGTGGGAAATTGGGATACTTTGAGTATCGACCAGTAGCTCATGGAGCGGATCCTTACGAAGATTAGCATATGGAGTACGGAGACCTTGTAGCTGTAGACCTGATGACTGCTTGACCGATTCGAGTCGGAGTGATTTGATTAGCCCAGTGGACAGAGCGTCCAGTATTTGGCGGCAATCCCACGACGGACGGAGCGCCTGGTAGTTGGCAGCAGACCCACGGTACTCGACAGGAGGAGTACCTCTGTAAGCTATTAGGGGGAGCACCCAGTATTTGGCGGCAGACCCATAGCGGACGGAGCAACTAGTATTTGGCATCAGACCTGCGGTACTCGACAGGAGGTGTACTTCAACAGTCTATGGTTAGTGAGTAGTGCCTCGGAGAGATGACATGGCCACTATACTTGACAGAGGAGGAGTTCTCCAGTAGTTGTGGTTTCGTTAATGAAAATCCTGGATTGAGCAGAGTCAAACACCTTTGGGTTTACCTCATGATTGAGATGGGATACTTTATAACTTAGATATATGTATGGGAATTTAACTAAGTAGTGGATATCCATTGATTTAATAACCTTTGTGATTACCTCTTGAATGAGATGGGTTACTTGATTACTTAGGTATAAGTATGGGATTATACCTAAGTAAGGGTTATCTGTTGAGATATTTTTTTGTGGTTATCTTTGTTTTATTTAGTGAGACCTTGACGATCTCAGGGTCCCTACTGTGTATCGTTATAGTCACCCTTGGATGGGCTATTCCCGCACCTCATTGTGTTGGATGCAGACGACAGACAACGCTGACAGAGATCGAGTGTACAAGGACTGGACGGTACCCAGAGGTGGACCTCACGACGAGTTAGTACACGAAGGTGGACTTCATGACCAGATGGTACTCAGAGGAGGTTGGTGGGAGAGAGCGTTGAGGAGGCTATATGTACCTACCATTCAGGTAGGATCTGAGATTGACGACCCCAGAGCTGCTTCTATCTTCCAGCTATTAGTCTTTACTATTTTACTTTCGTTCAGTTGTAGCTATACTTTTCAGTTGGGTTTGTATTCTGGACCATTTAATTTTTAGCACTATCTTTGTACTTAGTGTATTACTTCCGGTTGTACTCTGGTTGGATGTTTTTATGTTTTATAAAGGCAATGACTTTCCGGTTATCGGGATTTACGCCTTTGGTGCTAGTTGTCATCCCCTGGCCTATGGAAGGCGGGCTTGGCGTAGTCACGGCATGGGCCCCAAGGACGGGTCGTGACAAATTCGTATCACTAGACGTCGGTTCTACCTCAGATCTTATGACTCTGATATTTTTCTTTTCTGTGAAGCAATAGTGTTAAGGGTACCGAGTGTTGTTTTCAGTTCAGTGAGTCTAGTGTTGGTGCGTCCGACGGCGTATCCATAAACTAGGACCCTGACTTCTGATTTCCGACTCAGTACACGGAAACACAGATTGTGTGTGTGTTTCAGAAGTTTTTTTAAAGTCAGCTCAACCAGGTCTGCTCACCAGGTTTAAATCATTTGACTGTGTCTCATCTGTTCAAGTTGTCTCCATGCAAACAATTAGTTGGAGTTCTGAGAGAGTACTCGATGATGGACCACCGAGTGACAAGGCTCTGGTGCAGGGCCCCCTTTTATATGTTGGAACCTTCAGGTGGTGTACGAGTAATACCACCACCCGTTAGGCAACAGATGCCACCAGCTGTACTAGTGCACGGTGCACGCTGACAGAGTGTGTTGCACGAGTTCCAGCAGTAGAGGCCTCTGATGTTATGAGGTGAGGCAGATTCCCAGGCAGCAGTGGACTGGTTGGAGGAGATTTCTAGAGTTCTACACCTACTTTAGACCCTATTAGAGCAGATGTCGATCTTATCTACTAGTGTTTTCTAGTGAGTGACCATGAGGTTGGTTCGTTTAGAGACAAGGCTTCAGTATGTGGATCAATGCCTGAGAGAGTAACTTCGGGTAGTGTGGCAGCTATATCACTACATGATGGTCAGTAGTTACAATCGGTGGTACCAGTAGATGACACATGTAGGCATAGTGCCTTACACGTGTTTCATCATTAGATACCCCTCAGGTTCCGAGGTGATCCTGGCGCACAGGCGGCTTAGGACCGGCTTGAAGAGGTGGATGAGAGTTTTCTAGAGCTTATACAGATTTGGTAAGACGAAATTTCGGTAGCTGAGTAATCATCGAGTTGTACCAATCGTTCCTGGTACTTGATGACCTCGATACGATCAGTGCTTTAGAGCTCATACCTCAGATCAAGGTATATTTAAAGGACATCTGAGCCAACATCTTTTCTCTATGCATTCCTACTTATGTTAGTGTGTTAGAGAGAACCTTTGTGGTTGAGAATTCTTTGACTCAGTGGATACAGCCTGTGAAGGTTAGCAGTATGAAACAGGAAACTGGCGCTAGTCTCAGAGACATGGGCGTGTAAAATGATTCAATAAGATAAAGTGATAAGGACAGATGAATCTGCAGAGCAGCAGACGTGGAAGCAGATCTAGGAGAGCAGCATGAGGTGGTGTACTTTTCGACATGTTACAACCAACCACCTTTGTAGTCCCTCCTAGGCTCTGGGAGCAGCAGGGTAGGGGAAGAGAGTAGTTGCACGTGGTCAAGGAGTGTGGCCCAAGGGCTCTAGGAATAATTCATGGCACAGTTAGTATCTACTACTAGATGACGTAACAATAGACATTGATACGTATCATCCCTTCCTTCCACGAATCTTGTCCCAGACCTAGAGTTTTCGGTTAATCCATTGACTTAACCCTCACGTCTGGAGATACCATTGGGATGAGACTCGATAATAACTCTTACGCCAATGGTTGGATCTGACCCTTGAGTAGAGATTTTCGGTTGGAACCTCTTGGTGGCAGCGTCGAGGCCTTACGATGTTAGATTGGGCATGAATGGGCAACCATGGTTCATACACAGATTGAATGTATTAGGAAAAAAGGTTGTGGTTTACCTACAACGATGGGATTGGTTTTCCTTGGTCAGCGAAAATGAAACCCCAGGCAGCACAGGATAAAACCATCTATAAGAGGATACATCCGATCACTTTTGATTCGGCCAACCTTACCGTCGTGGTAGAAGGTGTTTTGAGTTTTCAGTTCCATACAGGGAATGGTAGCCTCTAGAGTTCGTGGATGGATACCACTTCTTTATACGGGTCTCACCTCGATGAGGTCTATGGAGATTTGGCCGATGAATCAAGTTATCTCCGCGTTTTATCAGACCTTTCTAGGTCCCCAGCAGAGTAGGTGAGGAGTTTTACCTCTTGAACTTTCCACCACAGTTGCATTATGTGCACGACTTCTTCCAAATATTTCAGCTGAGGAGATACGTTCACGACCCTTCACACATCATCAACCACATGGAACTGGACATCGATGATGGGGCGACATTCACGGAGGTTCCAGTGGAGATCGAGGATCGATAGGAGCGGGTCTTACGTGGACGGTTGATTCCTCAGGTGCACTTTCACTGGAAGCACAGGAACCTCCAGGAGAGCACATGAGATCAGAAGCCTCAGATGTGTGCTGCATACCACCTTTGTTTCCCCTAGTGTGTGTTGAAGCTTTACGGGGACGTAATTCCCTGAGGTGGGAGTAATGTAAAGTCTCGGAAATTTCAAGGAAATTTTTTTTCTTAATTTATTTGGAATTTTAAAAGTACGCAGTTTTTGACGGAACCTGATTCTGAGGCCCGTTGTGCCCAAAATCAATTTCCAAAGTTCAGCTCTGGTATGTTCAGTGAACGAACGAGCGAGTTTTTCTATCTTTGGAACCAGTTCTCGGAATTGAAATATGAGGGCACCGATGAACTCACAGTGCTGGTAATTGCTTAAGGGGACCATTACCGTCGTTGCGTTCTAAGCAGGTTAAGTTTTATTATTTGGGGATTTAGTTAAAAATAAATAAAATTGATGAACAATTTTATTTTTATATATTGGAAATTAAATTCTTCCAAGTGTGGATAAATGAGAGGTGGGCCCACACGAGCCCCAACCTCTCAACTTCTTTAACTCTCATAAACCCCCCCATTTATCTCAACTTCCTTTAATGTGACAACCCCTTTAAGAAAGAGACCATCTCTCTCCCTCTTTAATGGTGCCAACACTTTAAATAATAAGTGTTTTGAATTTGAAAAGGCATGGAATGTTTATTAATAGGGGACACCTCTTTTTAATATGGGTTGGCTAATATTTTGGAGAACCATGAGGAATCTCTAGGGGATTGGAAAGAAATGTGTTTTTCTCCCGATGAAGAATGCCTTCGATGAAGAACGCTCTACGATTCTAAGAACGCGAAGACAATGACGATGTGCCTTATCTTCTTCTTCCTCCGCATCAAGGAAGAAGACATTTCCATGGGGGAACGTCACAAATAAAAATGTTCTTTCTTCCTCCGATGTTGACGGGATCGATACCGTTCTTCCGCGATGTTGTTCTATCGTGACGCTTGCCTCTTTCCGCGGATCACCGACGTGCAACCTCATGATCGAGGTAGGGGTTGTTATGTAGGGGTTATTTTTCTTGTTCAAGACATTATCATCATTCTTCGTTGCTTATGGAATTGGACGCATGATATCATCTTAACGAGATTAGATCGTACCGCATGAACATGGCCAATTCTCCTCCCCTCTTCATTGTTGATCTTTGTTGAAGTTGGAAGCGGAGGTGCACGGTATCGTTGCACCGTGCGGTGATCGGCAGGGAACCGCAGCCATGCAAGACCGCGGCGCATGCGGCGCGGTGTCGTTGCAGCGCGCAGAGATGAAGAGGACCGCGACCAGAGCGGGCCGCAGCGGTGGTGCACGGCGCCATCGCGCAACGCCGGTGAGTCTGAAGAAGGTCGGGGCCAGGATCGGGCCATGGCGTCGTCACGCCATGCCAGTGAGCTGAGCCGCAGCCTAAGGCCATGGTGGACCATCAGGGGCGGCCGGCAGGGCCGCCCACCGGCGACTCCTAGAGGCGGGACACCCTCTGGGTCCCGAGGACCCTCAAAAACCGGCCGACCGTAATGGCCGTCCGTTACCCGGAAAACAGGGGGGGTGTAACCCCCCGACCTGCCGCTAGGGCAGACCCCGCTAGGACCACCATTTGCAGAAAAGGGGATCGCGCCCCTTACGTCCTACCCGGCCAGCGCCGAGCCGCGGTCGGCTTCCAAGCCGGGCTGCAGGCCGAACGGGCTGGGCCGGCCATGCCCCGCTGGGTCGGCCCAACCGTGCCGGACCCGGACTCGGGTCTGGTAGACCCGGTTCAGGCTGACCCAGGGGTATTGGGCCGTGTCGGATCGGGCCCAGACCCCCTATTTTCCAATCGTTTTCGGTTAAACGGATATATATTGAGCTACGGACCTACGATTGACGAACCATCAGTTGCGTAGTATTACATGGATCGGGACGGTCGTTTCGGTATCTTATACTCAAGGTTTCGGCAAAGTTTGTGTATGGCCAGGTTGGTTCGAACCCAAAACCAACCGGGCCCTCGGAGCGGAAACACTTATAACTTGAGCTCCAGACGCCCGATTGACGTGTCATCAACTTTGTTGGATTCCTATTGTTGATAAGGTTATTTTTGAATAATCTACTTGAGTTTTGGGTGTATTTGGAGTATGGTCGAGTTGTTTTAGCTCATAAACCTACTGGGCCCTTGG
Source organism: Viscum album (assembly GCA_963277665.1). Lineage (NCBI taxonomy): Eukaryota > Viridiplantae > Streptophyta > Magnoliopsida > Santalales > Viscaceae > Viscum > Viscum album. The sequence goes on from OY728161.1 coordinate 1,841,373,161, forward strand.
AACGATAATACTAATATCTCCCTGGTCGGACATTCGTTTGAAGAACCGTCAGCGACATTGGTAATAACGTTGAGAAACGGTTCCTTTGAGTATACCCATGGGAGTTCGAGATACTGTTGAGATACGTCTAGGTTGGTTCGTACACGAAACCAACAGGGTCCCTGGAACTAAAAGGCTAATAACTCACAGACCGGGCATCCAACAGACGCGCCGTCGGTTGTGTTGATACCGATTTGACGAGGCGGTCCATTGAGATACATCTTCATGGGATAGTTTGATACATGGAGTATCAACCAGTTGCTAGTATGTCGGATCCTCCCGGAGACTAGTGTATGGAGTTCGGAGACCTTGTAGCTGTAGACCAGATGACTGCATGACCGATTCGAGTTAGAGTGATTCGATTAGCCCAGTGGACGGAACGCCTAATATTTGGGGGTAGACCCATGTCGGACGGAGCACCTGGTAGTTTGTAGCAGACCCACGAATCTCGATAGGAGGAGTACCTATGTAGGCTATTATGTAGAGCGCCCGGTATTCGGTGGCAGACCCATAGTGGACAGAGCGCCCGGTATTTGGCAGCAGACCCATGGTACTCGACAAGAGGAGTACTTCAGCAGTCTAAAGTTAGTGATTAGTGCCTCAGAGTCGTGAATGGGATACTATAATCGACAGAGGAGGAGTTCTCAAGCAGATGTGGTTTCGATAATGAAAATCCGGGTTTGAGATGAGTCAAAGACCATTGTGTTGACCTCTTGATTGATATGGGTTATTTGATAACATAGGTATATGTATGGGCATATACGTAAGTAGTGGATATCCGTTGATTTCATAACCTTTGTGATTACCTCTTGATTGAGATGGGTTACATAATAACTTAGGTATAAGTATGGGATTATACCTAAGTAAGGTTTATCTATTGAGATCTTTCTTTGTTGTTATCCTTGTTGGATTTAGTGAGACCTTGAGGGTCTCGAGGTCCCTACTGAGTATCGTTATACTCACCCCTAAACGGGCTATGCCCGCACCTCATTGTATTGGTTGCAGACGACAGACAGAGCTGATAGAGACCGAGTGTATGAGGACTGGACGGTACCCAGAGGTGGACCTCGCGACGAGTCCATACCCAGAGGTGGAATTCACGGTGAGACGGTACTCTGAGGAGTTAGGAGGGCGAGAGTGTTGAGGAGGCTATCTATAACTACCCTTTAGGTAGGATCTGAGATGGACGACCTAGAAGCTGCTTCTATCTTCCAGCTGTTTGTCTTTACTGTTTTACTTTCGTTCAGTTGTAGCTGTACTTTTCAGTTGGGTTTGTATTCTGGACCATTTACTTTTCAGCACTATCTTTGTACTTAGTGTATTAGTTCTGCTTGTACTCTGGTTGGATGTGTTTATGTTTTATAAAGGCAATGCCTTCCTAGTTATCAAGATTTACGCCATTGGTGCTAGTCCCCAGCTCCTGGTCTTTGGAAGGCGGGCTTGGGGTAGTCAAAGCATGGGTCCTGAGGACGGGTCGTGACATTGTGGGACTGTTGTTTCCCTTGATTTGCGTGGTTATTCATGGAAATGTTTAAGCCTTCCATGGGAGTTGTGATTGAAAATTCAGATTGTTATGAAAATTCATTTTATAATGTTTATGAAATGGGTGAAGACCTGGTAGGAACTGGTGTTGTGATATTGATTTCCCTGGATGAGACCTCATATTGAAGATGCCTATTATGGTTTATGTGATTGAATATTGGGTTATAAAATATGGGTTTGTTATTGGTGTAGACCCTTGGTGTGATATTTTGAAATGATTTGGAGAGTATTAAATTGTGTAATTTTTTTATTAAATTATATGTGTAGTGTGTTGGACCACATTGTTATGGTTTTTGGATTCTGGTATCGAGTATTCCTAAATTTACATACATAGGTTACAGAATATATATATATATATATATATTCCCCATTTGTTCATATTCCTTCATCATGCAGTGAGTATGTGAAATGTATATATGGGTGTATATATATATATAAATGCATGGGCATGTATACACCAAGGGTTGGTTCATGTGGTTTTAAAAAAATTGATGTATGTTTGAGGTAGGTCCCCTATGCCTATGCCTTTCATTTGAATTTCATAACTTCTTGCATGTTTTAAAAATATTTTTTACAATTATTCTATATACACATGATATGAAATCTAGTTTCAGTAGCTGGAAATGAGTATGCCATTATTTTAAAAATTGATATGGATTTCTAACACAATTGGACTTATGTGATTTTTCTCAAAAATTGATTTCCTCAGTGGAATTTAATTTTTTATGATTATTTCCAAAGCTGTTTGAACTTTCGGCTGGTTATTTATTAAAAGTGTTCCCTTTATGAAATTAAGCTTGTTTGTAACCTTTAGAATGTTTTATAAAAAATAAAAACCTCATTTGAGGAATGACCCCTACTTTTAGATAATGATTTGTAAGTTGAATGTGTTATCATGTGCCTAATGTTGTGGCTTATGCATTGTGTGACCTAAAATAGGTGGAATGCACTTAAGGAGGGAGAACAGTGTTGTGGGGTTGATTGGGTTTTGGATTAAGAAAGTTCTATGTACATATATGTTTTCCTGAAAAAGAAAACTCACCACCATATTAAATAGAGCACAATGGGATATATGGGTATTTAGTGGGTGGACCAGTACTAGTACCCTAGATGACAGGATTGGCGTTTGTCCCTGTTTCATCTAGTAGTTTTGACACAAGAACACTGACTAAACATATGAATGACTGAAGCTCGTGGTTTCTATGCCATGGTTGTAACACCCGAGACTTTTATGTTATATAAATCATCAAAGGAATCTTTTTCTACACAACACTTGCTTGACTTGCTTTACACGCAATCACGACCTTCCTCGATAGCTTGTGTCGTACGCAATACCGAGTTTCAATAAACAACAATATGCTATTAAAACTAGCCGTTATGAATAGTAATAACCACTTTTTGAAAATTTATAAATTTTATTTTTCAAAATGGACTTCATTTTTTGGACTCAGAATATCGAAATTAGCCTAGGGTGAAATTTTGGTATTTTTCTGAAAACTTTCAATTTTTGATGAATAGTGAAACCACTAAGTGGTAGGTTAAAAAACTGAATTTTGCATAAAACATAATTTTACCGCTTCTGTGAATGGAATTTCGAAAATCCGAGAGACACGGTTAATATCAAGGACTAAAATGTGGTTCAATGAGATGAAAATAATTTTTGGTGAATAGTAACTTTTTACTTTTTTTTACCGCGGTTAATAGTAAATAGGGTAACTAAGGGTAAATATGATATTAATATTACCTTAACACATGTCTTAATTCTATTGGACAAGTGTAATTCGACCAAAAACAAACTTAGGAATAAAATATGACCATTTAGGCCCACTTGGATTAGATTAGGACATTTATTATTAATTTATTTAAAGAAGGGTTAAAATAGTTAAAATCAAAGTTTAATAAGTAAATCATTTTTAATATAGGGTTATACATAAGATAAATTCGATTGTAAATATGCATTAGAAAGCTAAAACGATTTCCTACATGATGGTATTTTATTTGTAATTTTTAGACATCAAATAATTTAATTTATTTATGACACAAAGATGATGCAGTAATTATCTTATTAATGAAATATTGACAAAATTGATAATATAAATACCAAAATAAATGTAATTTGAGACTTTTTATGAATTCCACTAATTTTCTAAGTTACTATGATATATTAGTATTGATTTAATCAACTTGGTTCGAACATATAATTCTGTTATGACTTTGACAAAAATCATATATCAAATAGTGTCAAAATTGACACAAAATAGTTTTTAAATCAAATATTATATTATTAATTGTTATTTTATTCCTAAAAATCTAAGGTTCGGCCAAATGACTTAGATAAGGATATATATATTAATAATAAACAATTTGGGGTTCGTTTGGCATGTTATAGTAAGTGTATTAACCATATAGTAAAAGAAAACAAAAAGACATGGTAAAAGTTAAATTATTTAACTTAGAGTTAAATCTAATTGATAAGGTTAAAATAATACCCTAAACTTGTCTAAATCCTATTGGTTGATAGGCTTTCGACCCATCCCCACCTTAGCTTCTAAATAAGACCCTTTGGAACCATTATAAACCGATTTTGACTTTAATATAAAATAATATTTTAAGATATTCCTAAGGTGCCCCTCTCCTCCCTTATAAAAGGGCACCTCCTCCCCCTCCTCCTCACACCAATTTGAGCACTCAAGCTCGGCCAACCCCTGACATTTTCCCTTCTCCACTTCCCTAGAATAATCCTAGAGGTCCTGGTCTTCTCCAAAGACCAATCTTAGGTCTTTAAGTGGAGGATTCAAAAAGGCGTTCCAAAGAAGAGGTAATATCCATTACCGATCTTTTCAATTTCTTTCTTCTTCAACTTCTTCTTCTTTAGTTGTTTCATGATAAAGTAATAACATCAGTACTACTTACATACTGATATGTTATTATAAATATGAAACAACCCTAATTCACCTTCTATCCATCCTACGGAAAAATGAAATCACCGCGCGTGCGTACGTACGGAATACCGTCTCCACGCCGTGGTGTAATCTATTTTCCACCATCACCTTACAAGGATTGGTATAATGGTGTAATGAGTAACTATATATGATTATTATGAAGTAATATTGATACTGAAATAATATATATATACTCCAATACAATTCCACGATCATAGGAACGATATCATCACTCGTGCGTACGTACGGAATACCGTCTCCACGATGTGATGCGACTCGTTCTACATGATCTTCATTTCATAATGATTATATAAATGAATTGAATGAATGAATATGGTATATACTAAACTAATACCATTCTGGAAATGAATTATCTATAACCTAAAGATAATAATAAGAATTTATTCGACAAAACACGCATAAGAACAAAAAGTTTTAAAGACCCGAGTAACAAGTAACAATGAAATATTACTAACAAGAAGCTAATAATATGACCATATATGATCTCATATCAATATGTATGATTATGGAATAAGTCAATAACATTATTTAAACCATTATACAGGAGCTTCGGACACGAACAAAGCAAATCGGACCTAAGGTAAGGGAAATATCACAATCTCATTTTTATCCGAGATTGTTTATTCGTAAGTATTTACTGGGGTGTATTTTATCATCCACATCCATGTTCCCTCAATATGTAATATTGTTTCCATCCACTTGAAATAGTTTAAATCCAATTTTCCCTTAGGTGAGTTTTTAGTAAAGAATATGAAAGGAATCTTTTGTCGTTTTTCCGTACGAGGTACTTTTTGACTTTTCCGAAAAAAGTACGAAGAATGTTTTTTTTAACTTATACGGCATGAATGGATTTTTAAAACATTACTTCAAAGAAGCTTCCTTTACAAGTTTTCAAGTTTATTTTTAATCAACTTCTTTTATTTTAATGTTGTATGACATGTTATGAAAGGAAAAATGTTTTTGAAGAAAAAGGATATTTTCCTCAAGAATTCAATTCAAGTGTTTTATCAAAATTATTTTCCATCTAAGATAATAAAGGGTTCTGTTTCTATCCATATTTTTACATTGGTTTGACTATGTTGTGATGGAATTATGTTTATGAATTCCATTATCATATATGAATTGATTTATGATGTCATGATGTTTCAAGAATCCCATTTTTGTTATATGTGTTATGCGATGATGTATGTTTTATGATTATGTGGCACACATAAGAAAGGATTCATTATAAGATGGGTGGGACCTATATCTCCCTCCAATGCATTGGGTAATGATTTTATATCTCATGAGATAGACATGGCTGGAACGGAAGGTTATTTCGGTTCAGTGATACAGGACTGAAACGAGGAGTGAACTCGGTTTAGAAAGGGACTTTGTCCACTAAGATAGTCTTGGCAATGAGTCATGACTAACATGAAATGATTTTCCATGATTATGTGTGCATGCCACAAAGTTTCAAGTTTTATTTTATGATTATGGGGATCTCATTTTCACTTCTATGATTTATTCCATGTTAAGATATTATGATCTCTTTTGCAGGTTTTTGATTTTCAAAAAGATATGATATGATTTTTATTTCCTTTATTTGCCCCTGCTGAGCATTTGAGCTCACCCTTTTATGTTTTCTTTTCCCCAGTTCAGGAAGATGGATATTAAGTAGAATATGATAAAAGGGACCCTAGATATGATGAAATAAATGGGAGACACTGTAGAAGATTTATGAACCAGTTGTTTATGTTTCCCAGTTTCTAAAGACACTATACCTATACGGTCCTTTGTGGTTTTGTCATATGTTGTAATAAGTGTGCTTCAATTTTGAAGTATTAACAATGTATATAAAGTATGGGTCGTTATAGTTGGTATCAGAGGAAAGGTATAGTCAACCTTTGGAAACTAGGATGTGAAAGCCTTAGTAAGAACCCTAAGGATAAGTCTAAGCATAGAACACAATCTTAGAAATGGCCATGAATAACCTAGGATAAGACCATAAGCATGAAAATTTTATTCTTGAATTATGTGGTTTCCTATTATAATTAGTGTTGCTCACACTATTCTTCTTGGTTTTAGTCAATGGCTGGAACCCGAAGGAACCGTGTTAATGCGGAATGCGATGGGCAATGCAATGATTGTCCCCCTGAGCAACCAAACGATATGGGAGCTGGAATGCAAAATCTTGTAGCCATGCTCACACAACTTTCTCAAGCTATGAATCATGCAGGATTTCCAAACGAACAAAGAAGGGAGAAACATTCTGTTGAATCCTTCATGAGGCAGCGTCCACCATCTTTCAGCGGGTCTACTGATCCATTAGTTGCTGAACAATGGATTAGTACTACTGAAAAGATATTTTCAGTTCTTCAATGTTCTGAGCATGATAAAGTCATCCTAGCAGTGTATCGTTTGGAAGGAGATGCGGATCAATGGTGGAATCTTGTTAAGAATACGAGGCAAAGGGATGAAATTGAGTCTATGGAATGGGACGAGTTCAAGAACTTATTTTTCAATAAGTACTTCCCTCGTATTCTCCGAACAAAGATGGAGAAAGAGTTCCTTGAACTGAAGCAAAGGGATGATGAATCTGTTAGTACCTATGAAGCAAATTTTACAAGACTTGCAAGGTACGCTTCTGGTATTATTATCCAACCTGAGAGTAAGATCGATCGATTCTTTAGTGGCTTAAAACCAAGTCTTCGAAGGGCGTTAGCCATAAGGGACTTCAATAGCTACGAGGAAATCGTTCGATGTGCTCTCAAAGTCGAGATGGAGATTGGAGTAACCCATCAGTCACATGGGTTTGATAATAAGAGGAAGATTGAATTCAAAGAAAAATCTAAAGAGGACACGGAAAAGAAGATGAACTTTCCCTTATGCTCAAAGTGTGGAAAGAAACATGGAGGGAGTTGTCTTAATGGGACAAGTAAATGTTTTAAATGTGGAAAGGAAGGTCATCGGGCATTTGAATGCCGTGATAATGGGAAGAAGATGTCTAATGATGCAAACAAAGGAAGGGATACACAGAATGAACCTGCTACACTTCAATGTTTCAAGTGCAAGGAGATGGGGCATTATGCCAATCAATGCCCAAATCCAAGGGTTGATGATGATGGTCGACGTCAACAAACTCTTAAGGCTAAAGAAAAAGGAAAGTCACATGCAATTTTTATCAGCGATGTGGAGTACGATAACGATGTGGTGAAAGGTACACTTACCATCCACTCTAAAGTAGCAAATGTTTTATTTGATTCTGGATCCACCCACTCTTTTATTTCTGAAAAATTTTCTAAGGGTATCACCGCATTACCTCAACAATTAGATGTTGAGTTAGCTGTGACAACACCTAATGGCACATCAATCGCATCAGAAGTTTATAATTCTTCTTCGATCGAAGTTTGTGGGAAAGTGCTTCCTGCAAATCTTGTGATCCTTCCTTTAGTGGAATTTGATGTGATTCTTGGCATGGATTGGCTTTCTCTACATGGACCTCATATCAATTGCCAAAGAAGGGAAGTCACATTTCATATTCCAGATCAACCTACGATCGTCTATCAATGCAAGGATGAACATAACCTTCCAGTGGAAATTTCTTCCATCATATGAGTATTGATTCCACTAAATGAAGGTTATTTATCTCAAATGGTTGGTGAGAAACTCACGATTAATAATATGCCCATTGTACGGGAGTTTGATGATGTCTTTCCGGAGGAATTGCCGGGTCTTCCACCAAATCGTGAAGTTGAGTTTTCAATAGAACTCGTACCGGGTGCTTTGCCTATTTCAAAGACACCTTATAGAATGGCCCCAATTGAGTTGCAGGAATTGAAGAAGCAACTCCAAGAGAATCTTGATAAGGGATTCATACGCCCTAGTGCATCACCTTGGGGAGCACCTGTTCTATTTGTTAAGAAGAAAGATGGATCAATGAGACTCTGCATTGATTATAGAGAACTTAACAAGATCACTATCAAGAACAAATATCCTCTCCCACGCATTGATGACTTATTTGACCAACTACGCGGAGCTCAATACTTTTCCAAGATTGATCTTCGTTCAGGGTATCATCAATTAAGGGTCAAAAGGGAGGATATACCAAAGACGGCTTTCCGTACAAGGTATGGACACTATGAATTTATAGTGATGCCATTTGGTCTTACTAATTCCCCTGCTATCTTCATGGATCTAATGAATAGAGTCTTTAGAGACTATCTTGATCAATTTGTGGTAGTCTTTATAGACGATATTCTTGTCTATTCAAAGAGAAAGGAAGAACATGAAGATCACTTGAGAATTATATTGAAGACCCTGAGAAAAGAGAAGCTTTATGCCAAATTTACCAAGTGTGAATTTTGGCTTCAAAAAGTTGCATTTTTGGGTCATATAATCTCAAAAGATGGGATATCTGTGGATCCAGCAAAAACAGAGGTTATCGAAAGATGGTCAAGACCAACAACAGTAACTGAGATCCGAAGTTTTCTTGGTTTGGCTGGTTATTATCGACGTTTTGTAAAAGATTTTTCACGATTATCTAATCCAATCACCAAGTTGACTCGGAAAGGAGTTAAGTTTGTCTGGACAGAGGAATGTGAAGAGAATTTCAAGGAGTTGAAAAGAAGGTTATCCAGTGCACCTGTGCTCACACTGCCTTGTAGTGGAGAAAGGTTTGTGATCTACAGTGATGCATCCAAGAAGGGATATGGGTGTGTTCTTATGCAAAATGATATGGTGATAGCTTATGCCTCACGAGAGTTGAAAATCCATGAGCAAAATTACCCAACACATGATTTGGAGTTGGCTGTGGTAATCTTTGCATTAATGATTTGGAGGCATTACCTTTATGGTGAAAGGTGTGATATTTATACTGATCATAAAAGTTTAAAGTATATTTTCACACAAAAGGAGCTGAATATGCGCCAAAGATGATGGTTGGAGCTGATTAAGGATTATGACTGCTCAATCCATTACCACCCTGGGAAAGCAAACAAGGTGGCAGATGCATTAAGTCGACAAGACCATGCTAGTTTATCCATGATGAGGATCACAAAAGATCCAATATTTATGGATTTACAAAGGATGGATCTTGGAATTATAATGGAAGGGGAAAAATCTTATCTTTCTCAAATGAATGTTCAACCATCTATACATGTGAAGATTAAAGAGGCACAGAAAGAAGATGTCGAGTTACAAAAGAAGGTGAGAAATGTTCCTGAATTCAACCTTGATTGTGATGGGATAATAAAGTTCAGGAATCGGGTTTGTGTTCCTCCCATCCCCGAATTAAAGAAAGAGTTGCTGGATGAGGCTCATAGTTCTTCATTCTCTATTCATCCTGGATGCACGAAGATGTATAGGGACCTGAAAGAGTACTTCTGGTGGGATGGCATGAAAAGAGATGTTGCTGAATATGTCTCTCGATGCTTGGTTTGTCAACAAGTTAAAGCTGAGAGACAGAAGTCTAAGGGGATGTTACAACCATTACCCATACCCGAATGGAAATGGGAAAACATCACTATGGACTTTGTCACAGGACTTCCTAAAACATCCAAAGGCAATAATGCTATCTGGGTCATAGTTGATCGTCTTACAAAGTCTGCACACTTCATTCCTATTAGAGAGGATTTCTCTCTAGATCAGCTTGCCAGGATATATGTAAAGGAAGTGGTAAGATTGCATGGAGTACCACTTTCTATTATATCTGATCGGGATCCGAGATTTACCTCGAAGTTCTGGCGAAGTCTTCAGCATACTCTGGATACAGAGTTGAGTTTCAGCACTGCTTATCATCCCCAGACAGACGGTCAGTCTGAGAGAACAATTCAAACCCTAGAAGATATGTTGAGAGCTTGCTCTATGGATTTCAAAGGAGGTTGGGATCAACACCTACCTTTGGTGGAATTTTCTTATAATAATAGCTTTCACTCCAGTATTCAGATGGCTCCTTATGAAGCTCTCTATGGAAAGAAATGCAGGACTCCAACTTGCTGGGATGAAGTTGGGGAAAGAAAGCTATTAGGACCTGATCTCGTTGATGAAATGGCAGAAAAGGTCAGATCTATTCAACAACACATAAGAGCAGCTCAGAGTCGACAGAAAAGTTATGCCGACAACCGAAGAAAAGACCTAGAGTTTGAAGTGGGTGATAAAGTGTTCTTACGAATATCTCCCTGGAAGAGGGTTATGAGATTTGGAAAGAAGGGGAAGTTGAGCCCTAGATATATCGGTCCTTTTGAAATACTGGATCGTGTTGGGAAGGTAGCTTACCGATTGGCGCTTCCACCGAATCTCTCTCAAGTTCACGATGTGTTCCATGTATCTCTCCTGAGAAAGTACATACCAGATCCTTCACATGTACTTAGCTCAGAAGTTGTACCGCTGGAGAAAGATCTTTCTTATGAAGAACAACCGATAGAGATTCTGGATCGTAGCGAAAAAGTCCTACGAAACAAGACCACTCGCTTGGTGAAAGTTTTATGGAGAAACCACCAACTTGAAGAAGCTACATGGGAGCTTGAGGATATGATGAGGGAGAAGTATCCTCATTTGTTTGTTGCAAAGTGACGAATTTCGAGGGCAAAATTCTTTTTAAGGGGGGTAGAATGTAACACCCGAGACTTTTATGTTATATAAATCATCAAAGGAATCTTTTTCTACACAACACTTGCTTGACTTGCTTTACACGCAATCACGACCTTCCTCGATAGCTTGCGTCGTACGCAATACCGAGTTTCAATAAACAACAATATGCTATTAAAACTAGCCGTTATGAATAGTAATAACCACTTTTTGAAATTTTATAAATTTTATTTTTCAAAATGGACTTCATTTTTGGACTCAGAATATCGAAATTAGCCTAGGGTGAAATTTTGGTATTTTTCTGAAAACTTTCAATTTTTGATGAATAGTGAAACCACTAAGTGGTAGGTTAAAAAACTGAATTTTGCATAAAACTTAATTTTACCGCTTCTGTGAATGGAATTTCGAAAATCCGAGAGACACGGTTAATATCAAGGACTAAAATGTGGTTCAATGAGATGAAAATAATTTTTGGTGAATAGTAACTTTTTACTTTTTTTTTACCGCGGTTAATAGTAAATAGGGTAACTAAGGGTAAATATGATATTAATATTACCCTAACACATGTCTTAATTCTATTGGACAAGTGTAATTCGACCAAAAACAAACTTAGGAATAAAATATGACCATTTAGGCCCACTTGGATTAGATTAGGACATTTATTATTAATTTATTTAAAGAAGGGTTAAAATAGTTAAAATCAAAGTTTAATAAGTAAATCATTTTTAATATAGGGTTATACATAAGATAAATTCGATTGTAAATATTCATTAGAAAGCCAAAAAGATTTCCTACATGATGGTATTTTATTTGTAATTTTTAGACATCAAATAATTTAATTTATTTATGACACAAAGATGATGCAGTAATTATCTTATTAATGAAATATTGAAAAAAGTGATAATATAAATACCAAAATAAATGTAATTTGAGACTTTTTATGAATTCAACTAATTTTCTAGGTTACTATGATATATTAGTATTGATTTAATCAACTTGGTTCGAACATATAATTCTGTTATGACTTTGACAAAAATCATATATCAAATAGTGTCAAAATTGACACAAAATAGTTTTTAAATCAAATATTATATTATTAATTGTTATTTTATTCCTAAAAATCTAAGGTTCGGCCAAATGACTTAGATAAGGATATATATATTAATAATAAACAATTTGGGGTTCGTTTGGCATGTTATAGTAAGTTTATTAACCATATACTGAAAGAAAACAAAAAGACATGGTAAAAGTTAAATTATTTAACTTAGAGTGAAATCTAATTGATAAGGTTAAAATAATACCCTAAACTTGTCTAAATCCTATTGGTTGATATGATTTCGACCCATCCCCACATTAGCTTCGAAATAAGAACCTTTGGAACCATTATAAACCGATTTTGACTTTAATATAAAATAATATTTTAAGATATTCCTAAGGTGCCCCTCTCCTCCCTTATAAAAGGGCACCTCCTCCCCCTCCTCCTCACACCAATTTGAGCACTCAAGCTCGGCCAACCCCTGCCATTTTCCCTTATCCACTTCCCTAGAATAATCCTAGAGGTCCTGGTCTTCTCCAAAGACCAATCTTAGTTCCTTAAGTGGAGGATTCAAAAAGGCGTTCCAAAGAAGAGGTAATATCCATTACCGATCTTTTCAATTTCTTTCTTCTTCAACTTCTTCTTCTTTAGTTGTTTCATGATAAAGTAATAACATAAGTATTACTTACATACTGATATGTTATTATAAATATGAAACAACCCTAATTCACCTTCTATCCATCCTACGGAAAAATGAAATCACCGCGCGTGCGTACGTACGGAATACCGTCTCCACGCCGTGGTGTAATCTATTTTCCACCATCACCTTACAAGGATGGGTATAATGGTGTAATGAGTAACTATATATGATTATTATGAAGTAATATTGATACTGAAATAATATATATATACTCCAATACAATTCCACGATCATAGGAACGATATCATCACTCGTGCGTACGTACGGAATACCGTCTCCACGATGTGATGCGACTCGTTCTACATGATCTTCATTTCATAATGATTATATAAATGAATTTAATGAATGAATATGGTATATACTACACTAATACCATTCTGGAAATGAATTATCTATAACCTAAAGATAAGAATAAGAATTTATTCGACAAAACACGCATAAGAACAAAAAGTTATAAAGACCCGAGTAACAAGTAACAATGAAATATTACTAACAAGAAGCTAATAATATGACCATATATGATCTCATATCAATTTGTATGATTCTGGAATAAGTCAATAACATTATTTAAACCATTATACAGGAGCTTCGGACACGAACAAAGCAAATCGGACCTAAGGTAAGGGAAATATCACAATCTCATTTTTATCTGAGATTGTTTATTCGTAAGTATTTACTGGGGTGTATTTTATCATCCACATCCATGTTCCCTCAATATGTAATATTGTTTCCATCCACTTGAAATAGTTTAAATCCAATTTTACCCTTAGGAGAGTTTTTAGTAAAGAATATGAAAGGAATCTTTTGTCGTTTTTCCTTACGAGGTACTTTTTGACTTTTCCGACAAAAGTATGAAGAATGTTTTTTTAACTTATACGGCATGAATGGATTTTTAAAACATTACTTCAAAGAAGCTTCCTTTACAAGTTTTCAAGTTTATTTTTAATCAACTTCTTTTATTTTAATGTTGTATGACATGTTATGAAAGGAAAAATGTTTTTGAAGAAGAAAGGATATTTTCCTCAAGAATTCAATTCAAGTGTTTTATCAAAATTATTTTCCATCTAAGATAATAAAGGGTTCTGTTTCTATCCATATTTTTACATTGTTTTGACTATGTTGTGATGGAATTATGTTTATGAATTCCTTTATCATATATGAATTGATTTATGATGTCATGATGTTTCAAGAATCCCATTTTTGTTATATGTGTTATGCGATGATGTATGTTTTATGATTATGTGGCACACATAAGAAATGATTCATTATAAGATGCATGGGACCTATATCTCCCTCCAATGCATTGGGTAATGATTTTATATCTCATGAGATAGACATGGCTGGAACGGAAGGTTATTTCGGTTCAGTGATACAGGACTGAAACGAGGAGTGAACTCGGTTCAGAAAGGGACTTTGTCCACTAAGATAGTCTTGGCAATGAGTCATGACTAACAAGAAATGATTTTCCATGATTATGTGTGCATGCCACAAAGTTTCAAGTTTTATGTTATGATTATGGGGATCTCATTTTCACTTCTATGATTTATTCCATGTTAAGATATTATGATCTCTTTTGCAGGTTTTTGATTTTCAAAAAGATATGATATGATTTTTATTTCCTTTATTTGCCCCTGATGAGCATTTGAGCTCACCCTTTTATGTTTTCTTTTCCCCAGGTCAGGAAGATGGATATTAAGTAGAATATGATAAAAGGGACCCTAGATATGATGAAATAAATGGGAGACACTATAGAATATTTATGAACCAGTTGTTTATGTTTCCCAGTTTCTAAAGACACTATACCTATACGGTCCTTTGTGGTTTTGTCATATGTTGTAATAAGTGTGCTTCAATTTTGAAGTATTAACAATGTATGTAAAGTATGGGTCGTTATAATGGTTATTGAGGGTCATGGTTTCGAAGACATGTATTCTGAGGTTCGTGGTTTCTAAGCTATTTTTTACTGAGTAATGAGGTCTCTATGGTCCCAATTGTTCTAGCTACCTATAGGGATTTCCCATGGTTATCATTTTTGACCTGATGCTTGTGAGGTGAATTTCATTTCATTTGTTTCATACATGATGTATTATTTATGAAAACCATTATTTAGTCTAAATTTATTTCACATCATTTTAAAATGTTAATTCAAACATATAACCTATTTTGAAAATGTAGTGGGAGAGAAATATTTTAATTGATAATGAAAAATTGTTTCATAAATTCAAAAATAATTAAAAACATTATTTTTCTATGTAATTTTTTAAAACTAGCATGTTTTTTATATCTTATTAGGGAAAAGGGCATAGGGAATTGTTTTGTCTTTGAATTCCTACTGAACATCTTGGTTCTCATTCCATCATTAATTTTGAATTTTAGGATCTTCTTGATTCAGATCACTTTTAGAGGGTATGTAGTTTATATTCCATAGTGACACACAGGGTCACCAAACTAATGTATTGTTGATTTGTTTATTATTTTTCCACTACTATTTTGATTTGGTTATTTTGTTTTATTTATATATTTTTTAGTTTCTGATTATTTATCTATCTTTGTTATGGGCCAAATTGTTTCCAACTGGTTTATCTTGATGCATGATAAAAGTGTCTAACCTCTGGGGATCAAGATTTCCATTCAGGCCTTGTTAGGGGCAGTCTCAGGAGACCAGTTCAGGGTCGACTCTAGTTGGTTCGTGATAATATATTTGTAAAACTCAGTCATGAGTGTAATGAAAGATATAAAAATAATGTCTTTGTTGCATGTAACTCCAATTTTTTGAGCATTTAATGCATTACAAGATTTATATTTAATTTATATAAAATAGAAATTATATTTTAATGACTTTAGTTGATATATTCTATTTTGTGATTGGTGTTGTGTATCCTACATAATATCTAATAAAATGTTATCATTTTATAATTTCATCGAATAAAATTCATTATCATTATAAATTCTATAATATGATTTATTACTACATAGTACATGGTATTAGCTCATAGAATCCATTTTATTGTTGATATTGTCATCTAAAAGTGTTATATAATATTTCATAACAAGGATTTTTTTATAAATAAATGTTCATTTTATTAATAAGTTATGTTTATAATTATTTTCCAATTGATAGGTCCTATAAATCATTTGAAATGGAAAATGAATATGTTTTGACTATGTTTACCTAGAAATAAACATTTGACCTCTTATATTCTTTTGATAAAATTTGGAATAATTTAACATTTTTATTTAAAATGGAACATCCCTATATTAATAAATTTTTATTCAAACAATAGTATATTTATTCCCTAGTATACAAATTGTATACACTTCATGGTGGTAACCGGAAAGGCTGTGTTTCATATCCCACATTTTTTGTATTTTTTATTCATTTGATTTTTTTATATAGTAGGTACACTGGATCACTTAATTACCCCTTGTAGGTTCATTATTGGTTGGCAGTGGGGAATGGAATTGGGATATGGTAAGTGTCCATAATTTACCGGCAGATGAGTAATAATTGTTGTGATTTTATTATTTATTATCCAATGTATTGGTCTATTTTCAATTTGTTTTATATGTATTGATAGGTTTTTATGGTTTTGTTATCACTTTCTCCTATATTATTTTATTTATTTCTTTTTCAATTTTTGATAAATATTATATAAATAATTTCTTTGATGCCTATTTAGTTTCCACTATCTCGTGGATATAAAGAAAGATCTCCAGGTTTGATGCCATCAATTAAGAAGTTTTTTGATATTGTATTCTCTGTTATTTCATTACAATCAGTGTCAAAGGTGTTTTTTCTCATGAGTAGTCCATAATTTAAATCCATTATGTTATTTATTATGGGTGAGTCTTAGTAGAAAGATGATTAGTGATATTACATGACTCAATAAGAAGGCTTCTATCATGTTACTAATCACCACCCAATATAATAATATATTTTTTTCGTGGGAATGTGGGAAATGAAAATTTAAATTGATTAATTAGTTTCATTGTGTTTATGCTGTTAATATTCCTCATGATAATATTGTTTTTTATGAAATTTAATCTTATGATGGAAAACTATGAGTGTTTTTTGGGTTTTTATTTTGATAACCCTTTAGTTCCATCCTTTGATAACATACTGTAGTGGGTGTTAGATATTGTTTCATTTGGTAATATTTTCTGAGTATCCATGAATTCATTTATTTTTTGATAGATATGAGTCACCGTGTTTCCTTTGATCTATTTTTTTAAGAGATTATTTTTTTATTATTTCACATAGTTCATTGTCTTAATCAATTTATGGTTGTACATAAATAATCCTTGGTAATGTACTGAAGTAAAAAAGGACTATGGGGTCTCCTGATTGTTTATGCCCCCTAATAGGCTATTGTTTCTTTTGATGAAATCATTGATGGGTGATGAATTATGTTGTAAATCCTTTTTTGTTGTTGATTACATGAACATGGTAGAAATACATACTGGTTATATACCTTTATCATGTATGATTCGATTATTAAAATATCATGAGGGTGTTATAGGTTTTGGAATCATTTGATTTTATTTGGTGTACATTTCCTTCGATTAATCGTTTCTACTGTAGTTGGTTCAATATTCTTTGTTGGATTATAACTATTTTTCAGTAATATGAATGATTTTTTATTTACATTTCATGTTCCACTATTTTAGTGAATCCTTTAATTTTGGGAATACCTGTGTTATTCTCCAATTCTTCTATAGTTTTATATCTCCTCATAGATGGTAGTGTTCTTCTTAAATATGTGTAATGATATTGGAGGTTTTTCTATGATGATTCTTGATAATATTAGTTGTCTGTTGTTTTGTAGTTGTATTCATTGTTCCATTCTATGCGAGTTTTCACTCAATTTTAGGAACCATCAGCCTCAATATTTTGGTTTTCATGTCTTTTTATATCCTTGTTTCCCATATTTTGTATGAAATTTATTAGACGTATAAGAATAGATATAAAGGGAATAATTTTAACATCCTGGTATTTCTTTCATAAATTGACGAATCATTTTTTTAGTCTGAGGGGAAGGGGACGACTAGAACAATTTATGTTGTAATGGATCTTAACCTATAGTTTTAAAGGTTTTATTTCATATACATTCAAAAATTAGGTTCGGATAATGGCTACAATGATCCACTATACCGACCATATAACCTATGGGATACATGTTGTCTACAAAATTTATGAAGTGTCTACTATAATTATAGTAGTCTCAATAGGTGATAGTCTTAGTCAGACTAGAATGGTCATTACATCCCAAAACCGTTGTTTAATTTAGTGTCACTTCTCCAAAATGCATTTCTCAAACTAGAAAAACTACATGACACCAATTTGAATTATTTTACATTATAAATCTCATATCATTATTCATCATTATATTGATTGATTTTGTGATCCTATTACAATATTTCTTTCAATTCATGACCTTCTATCTTGCATAATCAATTGTTTTATTCACCCTAGACGATATGGTTATGTTTTCATTTTTTGAACTAGAATGGTTGACTAGAATTGTGATTCTAGGATATATTATAGCATCTTACGAGATATATCTTCCTTAGGTCAGTGATCATCAATAGAGTAGACACCACTTATATACATTATGGGTTGATCTCATATTTATCAAGTAGGTGTTTCAGTGTCAATTTTTATTCCCACTAAATATATTTAGTTAATTAATCAATATTCAATTTAAAATTTGTTTAGCATGGTCTAATTGTTTCAAGAAAATAAATTACCTTTTGGGGAAATTTCCATTTTTCTTGGAAGGATTAATATTATGATTTCATCCATATTTAAATGAAAATTGATTTGTTGATAATCCTAGTGATTTTCAAATTGAAAAATATAACTCTATATTATTAAACATATATTTATTATATAAGATTGTTCCACATGGCATTAAATGTGTATTTTCCACTGAAATATATTTTTCAATTAATTTAAGAAAAACCTGTGATTTATTTCATAATAGTTTAATGGATCAATTATTTTTTATAGTAAATTATTCTAAGGATTGATTGGAATTTTATTATTGTTTTTATATGATTGATGAATGTATATATTTTTTAAATTGAATTCCTCAATGTGATATTTCATTTAGTTGAAATTTGTTTGGTTTGTAAATTAGTTATACAATAAAAACAGGGTTGGAACATTGTGATGTAAATGATATTGTTAAGAAAAATATCTTTAAAATATGGGTTTGTAAATGATATTGTGATGATCCTTATTTGTATGTTCTTCCATGGTGAGTTAATCATGAAAAAATGAAGAACATCATTAAAATATGGGTTATATGATTTGATGGAGCATTAGGTGAGAGTGAGATATGATCCCTGTAGTATATTGATTGTTGATTATTCATGATCATGTCATTATTAATACTTGTTATAATCCTTGTTTTTTATCAAAAAAACTATTTTACTTGTCTTAGGATACTCAGGTAACCGGAATAGTGGACCTTTATTTAGGCAACACATTTGTGAACTCACAAGCCGACTACTATCTTCAAATTGAATGTTGATTCAGGATATGTAAATACTCTTTGGAACATTTTGTACACTAATCCAAGTAATATTGTTCCATAGAAATATTATATTTTTTCATGAAATCCTTTGCAGAATTTTTTTCCATTGTTTTGTGGTATCAGTATATTTTATTGACATTCCTATAACATTTAACTTGACACATGACATTAATACATGATATATGAATTCGATCACATGATTATTACACCTAATTGGAGTCCTTATATTTTAATAACATTATTGTGACCATTTATTACTATAAGGTAATTTCATTATGTCTGTTTATTATTTTGATTTTTTTTTACACTGTGGTACATGGAATAAAGTGGAAGCTTCCTTTGTATCTATATCTATTGATGTGAAAATATTTTCCTATGTTTTATAAAAAGTTATTGTTTTATAATGAATGTTTTATCATAATAAACATGAATTTTTACACGTTTTCTTTCTAATATTTATTTAATGAGTTTTGGAATGGAATATATATTTTTGTTGACTCATTTTAATCATAACCTCTAATTATGGATCATTATTCCCCTTTTAAAAATTTATAATAGTGTACTATCAATCATTAAAATGGAAAACAATATTTTCTTGTTCCTATTTCCAAACTTGAATAAGTTAATTTAATGTTAGTGAAACAACATGGACTCATTTCTAGTATCCTTTTAATATATATTATCTCACAAAATAAATCTATAATTTTTTCAAACATTAATTACTATAGGAATTACTTAATGACTCATTATATTCTATCTTGGGTTCATATAAGGCCCTGGCTTTAAACATTACTTATTATCAAATTAAATAAATAATTCACATTGAGTAACTTTTCAGGTTTAGTGTTTTAGAGAATTAGGAAATAACTATAACATCTCAAAGATTACAAAGTAGACACATCTACTCATCTTCCATTTTTTTCACAAAATAAAAACTCATGAACATAAGAGTCATGTCTAGTTCCTTGTTTTAGATAGCCTGAAATTTCCATGATCCCATCCTTGACCCTATTCATCATTATATCATGTGAAAAACATTTTAGAAAAACTTGGGATGAGCATAAAAAGTTCAGTAAGTGATATAAATATATGGAAAGGAAACATGATTACATGTATACATAAGAATCAAAGAAATCATACTTTACCCATAAAACAGAAGCACTTAAACATTCCTCATCAAATCATGAATAAATCATAGAAATCATAAGATATAAAGGTAACATGAGTTTTTCATAACATTCTTACGTAGGTAGTAACCCTCTTGGTTACATTTGGAATACCCATCACAGTATATTCCTTAAATCTCTTCGGAGAAACCGTAACGTTTAACTCCTTTGTGTTACCCAATGCATTGGAGATCTATATCGGGCTCACCCGCCCTTAGTTTATCACAGAACCACCCGTCCTCATAACAATTCCCAAGAACCATAACATAATTGTGTTTTATAAAACATGCATAAAGGAAACATAAAATTTCCACCTTTTAATCACAAGATATAAAAACCACACATTGATATAATAAAAACATTATGAAAACCATTTTCAATACCAAAATAAAAGAAAAGTAAGACATGGTATTTATTTTTCATTTTAAAAAAAATTATCACTTATAGAGGAAGCCGAAATTCTAATAATGGTCACGGCGGCGGAGAAGTCATTGTCGCCACATACGTATGACAAAAAACATTCCCTTTTGTCATTTATTAAATGCTCCATATAAAAAAGATTCCTTTTTAATAAACGTAAAAGTCAAAGGGGTTTATTCACTGTATAAAAGAAAGTTGTGTATAAAACATAATATGCCTCAATGAAAGGAGATTGAGACAAAGTCCCTTACAATGATAAAATAGATCTATTATGTGTATTCACTATAACTATACATAGATAAAGTATAAATAAAATACAGGACATAATAATATCATGACATAAATTGAAAGTAGGAGATTAACCCAAAGAACGAAAATTGGGTTAAGAAGTTCCCTTACAAAAATTTGACAGCCTAACGGCGTCACTTCAAACTTTAGAAAATGAGTTAATGAGAGATAAAAAGGTTATATCATCACATTGACATAAAATTTAAATCAATAAGGATATATAATAACATATCCCAACATTAAAATATGTAAATTAAAAGACCCAACAAAACAAGTCTTTTAAAAAGAGGAGGGTGAAAACTTCCCTTACCGACTTGGGTATCTTTCGAAACTTACACCCCATGAAAGAAGGACAATAAAAAATTGATGTAAATACTCATAAATGAAATTATATTACACAAATAGTAGAATAATGGGACGTACATATACCACTCAAAGGAAATTGTGTCAAATGTTGCATAAATCTCACGGGAATAAAAGTGAGATGAAAAATCCTTTACGAAAACTCGGTAGCCTAACGACGCCACATAAAACATAAAAAAAATGGATTGATGAGATAAAATAAGGTCTCTCATAATACTAACATAAAATTTACAGAAATAGGAATATAAAAGAACATCCCCCAACATAACAAAGAGGAGGTTAAAAGAAGTGACATAAAGGAGGGTATTTAAAAGAAAGAGAGAGGTTGGATCCCTTACGAAAATTCGGCAGCCTAACGGCGCCAATTAAATCTTCCAAAATGGATTGAGGAGAGAAAATAGGATATCTCATAATATTGACATAAAAAGTAAAGTAATATTAATATAAAATAACATCCCAATCTTAATAAATATGAGCTTAAAAGGAATGACATAAAAGAGTGTACTTAAAAAAAAGAGGGGTAGGTTCTGTTACCTCAAGTCCGACTTGACTTGTTCATTTCATTATATTCCGGAATAATAAACATTGGTCAATATATAATTGCTTGAGGACCTCTTATAAAGATTATTATTCAGTTCATATCACATATTATAATTTTATAATAATTGTTTAATAATGTTAGTTCATATCAGACGTTTTTGCTAATGTTTGGTACATGAGTAAAAACTGAACTTGTTTGAAAATGATTTCCCATGTAGTTATAAGTAAATCATTACCAGAATAGTAATAATGATTAAAATATCATATATATACAGTTCTTATTAATTTTATACTATTCCATAATATTTGGAGATAAAAAATGAAAAGCACCGTTCATGGAGACGATAGGTCGTACGTACTCATGAACGCTACTTTCATTTTTTTGACATATTAATGGAATTAAAAATAAATGAGATATATATATATTATAATTATAGTATAATATATATGTTATATAGGTCACATATGTTCATTAACTTCATTCTTTATAAATTCCATGTATTTCATGAACAAGTCGCATCACTTGAGGGGGTGGTAGTCCACACTTCCTCATATGAAATTATCGCATTTTCACAACATGAAAAGAATAAAGGTATGTTTTAAATATAAAATAAAGAAGAATATAGTAAACATAAATAACATATATATCATATATAAAATACAGTGACATCATAATGGCCACCTTTAGTGGTGTTAAATGAATATTGAACAATCATTGTTTCGTGAGGCAGAAAATCGCCAACCACAGAAACAGTATGTTCTTTAACCATTAGACGAAGGTGTGTGTGGGTGTAGCTCTAATCCTTATCATAACAAAATCCTAGTATATTTAATATACTAGTGTTTTTACAAAATAAAGTAATAAAAAGAGTTTAGGGGGTTGGAGAAGAAAAAAAACATAAGAACACAAGAGAAGACAATACCTTTAAAACGGGTAACTCCTTTTTATTTGAGCTCAAAGGCTTCTTTGGAAAGACTTCTGCCCATAATGAGGCTTCTAGGAGTAAGAGAGCGATGTGGAGAGACAAAATGGGCAGGTTTTTTCCAAATAAAAGTCTTAATAGGTGTGGGTAAGGTTGTAGAGGTAGGGGTCTTTTATAAGATGAGAGGAGGGGCACACTTGGACAGTTATAAAAGGTTACTTTATTATAAAATGTTTTTCGGATTTTAAAGGTCCCAGAATTATGTATTTCGAGTATAATGTGATAAAAGTTATAAATCCACCCATCCAATAGGTTTTTGACAAGTTTAGGTCTTAGTGTTTACATTATCTTTTCATTTTATTTAAATCATTAAATAATGAGGCAATCACTGCATCATCATGGTGTCATAAATAATTTAACTTATTTAATGTGTAAAAATTATAAAAAAAAATCATGATGTAGGAAATCGTTTTATCTTTCTAAATAATATTTATAGTAAAAAATATGACATTTATAACCCCATGTAAAAATTATTTTAGTAAAACAATACAGTTTTGTGACATTTGAATTTTAACTTTAAATAAAAAGTTTTTCATGTCATTTTCCTACCAACGTTACTCCATGGGGTCCCCAAGATGACCCATGGATTTTCCTGGTCGGCCATGACACATCCAATAAGAGTAGGACATGTTTAAAGGTCATTTAATATAATTAAAACATTACTTTTACCTTAAATTACACTAATTACCTCTAATCACGATTAAAAACTTAAAAGTTACTATTCACCATAAAAATTATTTTAATCCCATTGAATCACATTTTACATCCTAATGGAAACCATGTATGTCAGATTTTTGAAATACAAAACACTGTGGTTGTAAAATTTCATTTAAACGAAAAATCAGTTTTTTTAAGTACCACTTAGTGGTTTCACTATTCATCAAAAATTGAAGTTTTTCAGAAAAAAACAAAAAATTCACCCTAATATATATTTTATATTCCAAATTCAAAAATGATTTCTATTTTACAAAATTCAAAAAATATAAGTTACATTAATTAATTTAATAATTCTTTCCCGCTGTCAAAACAAATAGCGTCTTTTTAAGAAACAATATCTACTAAAATATTGACACTAGTTTAAGTCCAATTTCAAAGTGAAATTAATTATAATGAACACCATTGGAATAAATGGTAAAAATATATTCTAAATAAACTTTAATCTCAAATAAAAAGATAATCTATCCATATAAATAAATCAGATTAAAAGGAGGTTTCGAATTAAAAGGCAACATTTTCACTAAAAATGATCTTTATCGGAAAAATAACAAAAATATACACAAAGTAAATTTTGATGTCCCGTTTATAAAGAAGGATTTTATTTTCTCAAATAAAACATATAAAATTTCCAAAAGTATATTTAAAAAGGATTCTCCATCAAAAGTCGTTTAATCGGATTTTTAAAGAATATTAGAAGATTTATGCTTAAAATTGGATTCATTTGAATTTTAATCCTCTAAAATTTATTGGATAAAAGTAAAAATATCTGACAAACATATATAATAATTTTTTAGTTAGTTCCATTCATTTCCGCCATTACAACGTCTAGGCGTTAATTACCATTTAAAATAATATAATTTTATTATTAGAGTGTAACGTAAGATTTCAAAGAAACTCGTTGTCGTGTTTTGGAATTCCATAGAGCATACCGTTCCCTTTAAATTAATATTAATATTTTATTCACAAATAGGGATAAAAATAGAAATTACGTATTCTTTATTTACATGGGGTGTTACATCCTTCCCCCGTTTTGGGAATTGCGTCCCCACAATTTTAAAATTGTGCTCGGAAACATTATTGAATGTCCCACATCGGAAGACGAGTCAGTAAAACAATCTCTTTAAAAGAAAGAAAGGGAAGTACAGAGTTCACTCGAGTTAACCCATACTAGGATTCAATGTAGGAAAACATTGTTATGGAAGATAAATAAAAGGGTCATGTTCTGATGGAGAGTGATAGAAAACATGTGTAGGAGAAAGTTAACCACCAGAAAATCACAAACTAGTGATTAGTTAAACTGTATTCGATTCCCCAGTTAGTAAAGTTAATAGACAACATTTTTGTTTTAGGTTACTTTTCATTGAGGAATTTATTTTTGTTCTTAAGGAAACATACTTACTTGTCATGTTGACTTTCAACTTTTACTAGATTTCTTACACAAACTCATACTTTCCCCAAATGATGAGTATATAGGAAGACTTTCTCACATTAAGAGTACTATAATCAACTTCTAGAGAATCAAATAATCCACAAAAGAGAAATATATATTTCCCATGTCTTTAGACCCTTACCAAAACCAAAATTGTTAGAACAAGATCAGATAATCCAGAAAAGGATAACACTTTATAAAAAGAAAATCTATTCTTAATCTCTAAAATTTGTCCAACAAAACCCAAAGATCAACGAATATCATTCGATAAACAATTTTTCCACAAAATTCATACAAGTAAACCAAAATTAGATTGAAATCCAAATATTTTAAGGATTTAATCGCATAGTCTTCCAAGGTACAAATTAACAGTTATCTCCAAATAACATCAGTTGCTCTAAAAGTCTCATATTGAAAAGTAATTAACCTAATCACATATCCTCCATGATAGGTTAATAATTTCCATAGATAACCAAAATTCATCTTACTCTTAATTCATAAAATCATCTAACTAAAAAGAATAATTCAAATTAACCAGGGACTTCACGTAGTCCAGTGGTAGGCGATTAATACCCATCGCACTTTGGTTGTGGGTTTGATTCCCACAGATTTGTCTGACGCGATGGGTTGTCACACGGTCTGCGTGTTGTCCTTTTTCCAAAACTATATAATTCTTAAAACATTCCCCAAAAAGAGATAAAATATTCAAAAATAATCATAACATATTTTAACCTCATGTTTATCTCATGCCTTTCATTTTCCATCATAACATATAGTAACCCATAAGTACCTCAAAAGTAAGGATCATATAAACCCTAATGGTTACCTTTATAATTATTACCTAAACTTCCACATAGATTGGTCATCTCGTACATGAAACATTAGAGAACTTAACAAGGTTTAAGGGGTTGATCATTACTCTTGATTGTTGGTTTAGAATAACCATGAGATTTCTCATTGAATCCCCCATTTCATCCAGTCTCTTAATCATAGAACCACCATAGTTTCCTTCAAACCCATTGTCACTTTGGTGTCTGCTAGATCCAACCATTTAATAAAACCAGAAATGTCAGTGTGAGTATATCAACAAAACCATCATGTACTAATGAGGAATATAAACACTAATATATACTTACTCATTCACTTTATCTAAAACTAGGGCTCTTTCTGAAATCTAAACCATTATGGTAATGTCACTAATGATTAGAGAATACCCTAACCTCTAAAGTTATCTAAACCGACCTGTGATGCCAACTATAAGGCCCCGTCCTTAAAATTTACTTATTATTGAATTAAATGAATAATTCACATTGAGGATATTTTCAGGTTTAGTGTTTTAGAGAATTAGGACATTACTATTACATCTCAAAGATTACAAAGTAGACACATCTACTCAACTTCCATTTTTTCACAAAATAAAAACTCTTGAACACAAGAGTCATGTCTAGTACCTTGTTTTAGATATCCTGACATTTCTTTGATCCCATCCTTGACCCTATTCATCATTATATCCTGTGAAAAACATTTCAGAACAACTTGGGATGAGAATAAAAAGCTTAGTAAGGGATATAAAAATATGGAAAGGAAACATGAGTACATGTATACATAAGAATCAAAGAAATCATACATTACCCATAAAACATTAGCACTTTAACATTACTCATCAAATCATGAATAAATCATAGAAATCATAAGATATAAAGGTAACTTGAGGCGTTCATAACACTCTAAAGTAGGGAGTAATCCTCTTGGTTACGTTTGGAATACCCATTACAGTATATTCCCTAAATCTCTTCGGATAAACCTTAAAGTTTAACTCCTTCGCATTACCCAATGCATTGTAGAGATATATCGGGCTCACCCACCCTTAGTTTATCACAGAACCACCCGTCTTCATAACAATGCCCAAGAACCATAACATAATCGTATCATATAAAACATGCATAAAGGAAACATAACATTTCCAACTTTCAATCACAAGATATCAATACCACACATTGATATAATAAAAAAATTATGACAACCATTTTCAATACAAAAATAAAAAAAAGTAAAACATGGTATTTATTTTTCATTTAAAAATAAAGTTATGGCTTGTAGAGGAAGCTGAAACTCGTATAATGGTCACGACGGCGGAGAATTCATTGTCGCCGCATACGTACGAAAAAAAACATTCCCTTTTGTAATTTAGTAAACGCTTCGTATAAAAAATACTCATATTGAAAAAACGTAAAATTCAAAGTGTTTTGTACACCGTATAAAAGAATGTGGTGTATAAAACATAATATGCCTCAATTAAAGGAGATTTAGACGCAGTCCCTTACAAAGATAAAATAGATCTATTGTATGTATTCACTATAAGTACACATAAAGAAAGTACAAATACAAGATAGGAAATAATAATATCATGACCTAATTTGAAAGTAGGAGATTAACCCAAAGAATGGAAATTCGGTTAAGAAGTCCCCTTACAAAAATTCGACATCCTAACGACGTCACTTCAAACTTCAGAAAATGAGTTGATGAGAGATAAAAAGGGTATCTCATCACTTGGAAATAAAATTTACATCAATAAGTATATATAAGAACATAGCCCAACATTACAATGTGTAAACTAAAAGACCCAACAAAATAAATCTTTTAAAAAGAGGAGGGTGAAAAGTTCCCTTACCGACTTTGGTATCTTTCGAAACGTACACCCCATGAAAGAAGGACAATACAACATTGATGTAAATATGCATAAATGAAAGTATATTACAAAAAGAGTGGAATAATTGGAAATACATATACAACTAAAAGGAAATGGTGTCAATTGTAGTATAAATCTCACGAAAATAAAAGTGAGATGAAAAATCTCTTATGAAAACTCGGCAGCCTAGTGACGCCACTTAAAACTTCCAAAAAAGGATTGATGAGATAAAATAGGGTCTCTCATCATATTAAAATAAAATTTACAGAAATAGGAATAAAAAATATCATCCCCCGACATAAAAAAGAGGAGCTTAAAAGAAGTGACATAAATGAGAGTACTTAAAAAGAAAGAGAGAGGTTGGATCCGTTACGAAAATTCGGCAGCCTAACAACGCCAATCAAATCATCCAAAATGGATTGATGAGAGAAAATAGGGTCTCTAATCATATGAACATAAAAATTACAGTAATAGTACTATAAAATAACATCCCAATCATAAGAAATATGAGCTTAAAATGAATGACATAAAAGAGTGTACTTAAAAAGAAAGAGAGGGGTAGGTTCCCTTACCTCAAGTCTGACTTGACTTGTTAGTTTCTTTATATTCCTAAATAATAAACTTTGGTAAATTTATAATTTCTTAATTAACTCCTTTAATGATTATTATTCAGTTCATATCAAATATTATAGTGTTATAATAATTTTTTAATAATGTTAGTTCATATCAGACGTTTTTGCTGATGTTTGGTACATGAGTAAAAAATGAACTTGTCTGAAAATGAATGCCCATGTAGTTATAAGTAAATCATTTCCAGAGTATTATTAATGCTTAAAATATCATATATATCCTGTACATATTCATTTTATACTATTCCATAACATTTGGAGATAAAAAATGAAAAGCACCGTTCATGGAGACGGTAGGCCGTACGTACGCATGAACGCTACTTTCGTTTTTTTGTCATATTAATGGAATTAAAAATAAATGAGATAATATATATATATATATATTATAATTCCAGAATAATATATGTGTTATATAGGTCACATATTTTCATTAATTTCATTATTTAAACATTCCATGTATTGCATGAACGAGTCACATCACTTGAGGGGGCTGTAGTCCACACTTCCACATATGAAATTATCACATTTGCACAACATGAAAAGAATAAATGTATGTTTTAAATATAAAATAAAGAAACATATAGTAAACATAAATACCATATATATCATATATAAAATACAGTGACATCATAATGGCCACCTTTAAAGGTGTTAAAAGAATATTGAACAATCATCGTTTCGTGAGGCATAAAATCGCCAACCACAGAATCAATAAGCTCTTTAACCATTAGACGAAGGTGTGTGTGGGTGTAGCTATAATACTTCTCATAAATACATACTAGTATATTGAATATAATATTGTTACAAAAAAATGTAATAAAAAGAGTTTAGGGGTTGGAGAATCAAAATAAAACAGAAGAACACAAGAGAAAACACTACCTTTAAAACGGGTAACTCTTTTTGATTTGAGCTCAAAGTCTTACATGGAAAGACTTCTGCCCACAATGAGGCTTCTAGGAGTAATAGAGGGGTATTGAGAGGCACAAAGGGCAGGGGTTGGCCAATCCAAAGTCTTTATAGGTGAGGGTAAGGTGGTAGAGGAGGGGCACTCTTGGAATGATATAAAAGGTTACTTTATTATAAAATGATTTTCGGATTTTAAAGGTCCCAAAATTATATATTTCTAGGATAAGGTGATAATTGTTCTAAATTCACCCATAAAATAGGATTTTTACATGTTTAGGTCTTATATTTCACATTATCTTTTCATTTTATTTAAATTGTTAAATAATGAGGTAATCACTGCATCATCATAGTGTCGTAAATAATTTAATTTATATAATGCCTAAAAACTATAAAACAGATATAATGATGTAGGAAATCTTTTAATATTTATAATGAATATTTATAGTCGAAAATATGACTTGTATAACCCCATGTAAAAATTGTTTTAGTAAAACAATACATGTTTGTGACATTTTAATTTTAATTTTAAATAAAAAGTTTTTGATGTCATTTTCCTAAAAAAGTGGCTCCATGGGGTCCCCAAGTTGACCCATGGATTGTATTGGTCGTCCATGACACATAAAATAATGGTAGGACATGTGTCAAGGTCATTTTATATCATTAAAACTTTATTTTTACCTTAAATTACACTAATTACCTCTAATCGCGATTAAAAACTTAAAAGTTACTATTCCCCAAAAAAATTATTTTAATCCCATTGAACCATAGTTTACTTCTTAAAGAAACCCATTTATGTCAGATTTTTTAAATTCAAAACACAGAGGTGGTAAAATTTCATTTAAACGAAAAATCAGTTTTTTTAAGTACCACTTAGTGGTTTCACTATTCCTCAAAAAATTGATGTTTTTCAGAAAAATACCAAAAATTCACCCTAAGTTATATTTGATATTCCAAATTAAAAATTGATGTCTATTTTACAAAATTAAAAAAATATAAGTTACATTAATTAATTTAAAAATTCATCCCTGCTCTCAAAACAAATAGCTTGTTTTTAAGAAACAATATCTATTAAAAGATTGACACTAGTTTAAGTCCAATTTCAAAGTGAAATTAATTCCAATGACCACCATTGGATTAAATGGTAAAAATATATTCTGAATAAAAATTAATCTCAATTACAAATATAATATATCTGTATAAATAAATCAGATTAAAATAAGGTTTTTAATTAAAAGGCAACATTTTCACTAAAAATGATCTTTATCGGAAAAATAATAAAAATTTACAAAAAGTAAATTTTGATGTACCGATTCAAAAGAAGGATTTTATTTTTCCAATACAATATATAAAATTCCCATAATTATATTAAAAAATGTTTCTCCATCAAAAGGAGGTAAATCTACCTTTTAAAGTATATTAGATGATTTATGCTTAAAATTGGATTCATTTGAATTTTAAACCTCGAAAATTTATTGGATAAAAGTAAAAATATCTCACAAACATATATAATCATTTTGTAGTTAGTTCCCTTCATTTCCGCCATTACAACGGCTAGGCATTAACTACCATTTAAAATAATATTATTTTATTATTAGAGTGCAATGTAAGATTTCAAAGAAACTCGTTGTCGCGTATTGGGTACACCATAGAGGATAGAGTTCCCTTTAACGTAATATTAATATTTTATTCGAAAATAGGGATAAATATAAAAATTTCATATTCTTTATTTACATGGGTATTACATACTTCCCCCCTTTTGGGAATTGCGTCCTCGCAATTTTAAAATTGGGCTCGAAAACTTTTCTGAAAGTCCCACATCGGAACACGAGTCGGTAAAACAATCTCTTTAAAAGAAAGAAAGAGAAGTACAGAGGTCACTCGAGTTAACCCATACTAGGATTCCATGTCAGAAAACATGGATATGGAAGAAAAAGAAAAGGGTCATGTTCTGATTGAGAGTGATAGAAAACATGTTTAGGAGAAAGTTAACCACCAGAAAATCACAAACTTGTGATAGGTAAGCGGTATTCGATTCCCCAATAGGAAAAGTTAATAGACATCATTTTTGTTTTAAGTTACTTTTCATTGAGGGATTTATTTTTGATCTTAAGGAAACATACTTACTTGTCATGTTGACTTTCAACTTTTACTAGATTTCTTACACAAACTCATACTTTCCCCAAATGATGATTATTTAGGAAGAGTTGTTCACATTAAGAGTACTCTAATCAACTTCTAGATAATCGCCTAATCCAAAAAGAAAACTACATATTTCCCATGTCTTTAGACCCTTACCAAAACCAAAATTGGTAGAACAAGATCAGATAATCCAGAAAAGGATAACCCTTTATAAAAAGAAAATCTATTCTTAATCTCCAAAATTTGTCCAACACAACCCAAAGATCAATGAAGATCATTCGATAAACAATTTTTCCATAAAATTCATCAATGTAAACCAAAATAAGATTGAAATCCAAATATTTGAAGGATTTAATCACATAGTCTTCCAAGGTACAAATTAACAGTTATCTCCAAATAACACCAGTTGCTCTAAAAGTCTCATATTGAAAAGTAATTATCCTAATCACATATCCTCCATGATAGGTTAATAATTTCCATAGATAACCCAAAATCAACTTACTCATAATTCATAAAATCATCTAACTAAAAATAATAAGTCAAAATAACCAGGGAATTCACGTAGTCCAATGGTAGGCGATAAATACCAGTCGCACTTTGGTTGAGGGTTTGATTCCCACAGCTTTCTCCGACGTGACGGGTTGTCACACAGTCTGTGTGTTGTCCTTTTTCCAAAACTATATAATTCTTAAAACATTCCCCAAAAGTAGATAAAATATTCAAAAATAATCATAACATATTTTAACCTCATGTTTATCTCATGCCTTTCATTTTCCATCATAACATATCGTAACCCATAATTACCTCAAAAGTAAGGATCATATAAACCCTAATGGTTACCTTTATGATTATTACCTAAACATCCACATATATTGGTCATCACGTACATGATTCATTAGAGAACTTACCAAGGTTCAAGTGGTTGATCATGACTCTGGATTGTTGGTTTAGAATAACCATGATATTTCTCATTGAATCCCTTATTTCATCCAGTCTCTTAATCAGAGAACCACCACAGTTTCATTCAAGCCCATTGTCACTTCGGTGCCTACTAGATCTAAACATTTACTAAAACAAGAAATGTCAGTGTGAGTATATCAAAAAAACCATCATGTACTAATGAGGAAGATAAACACTAAGATATACTTACTCATTCACATTATCTAAAACTAGGACTCCTTATGAAATCCTAACCATTATGGTAATGTCACTTATGCTTAGAGAATACCCTAACCTCTAAAGTTATCTTAACTGACATCTTATACCAACTATAAGGCCCTGGCCTTAAACATTACTTATTATTGAATTAAATTAATAGTTCACATTGAGGATCTTTTCAGGTTTAGAGTTTTAGAGAATTAGGACATAACTATTACATCTCAAAGATTACAAAGTAGACACATCTACTCAGCTTCCATTTTTTCACAAAATAAAAACTCTTGAACACAGGAGTCATGTCATGTTCCTTGTTTTAGATATCCTAACATTTCATTGATCCCATCCTTGACCCTATTCATCTTTATATCCTGTGAAAAACATTTCAGAACAA
Organism: Viscum album; assembly: GCA_963277665.1. Taxonomy (NCBI): domain Eukaryota; kingdom Viridiplantae; phylum Streptophyta; class Magnoliopsida; order Santalales; family Viscaceae; genus Viscum; species Viscum album. The sequence continues at coordinate 1,841,406,365 of OY728161.1, forward strand.
ATTGGAATGAGAATAAAAAGCTCAGTAAGGGATATAAAAATATGGAAAGGAAACATGAGTACATTTATACATAAGAATCAAATAAATCATACTTTACCCATAAAACATAAGCACGTTAATATTCCTCATGAAATTAGGAATAAATCATAGAAATCATAAGATATAAAGGTAACTTGAGGAATTCATAACATTCTATCGTAGGGAGTAATCCTCTTGGTTACGTTTGGAATACCGATTAAAGTATATTCCCTAAATTTTCTCGGATAAACCATAACGTTTAACTCCTTCTCTTTACCCAATGCATTGGAGATCTATATCGGGCTCACTCGCCCTTAGTTTACCACTGAACCACCCATCTTCCTAACAATGCCCATGAACCATAACATAACCGTATCATATAAAACATGCATAAAGGAAACATAACATTTCCACCTTTCAATCACAAGATATCAATTCCACACATTGATATAATAAAAAAATTATGAAAACCATTTTCCATACCAAAATAAAAAAAGTAAAACACGGTATTTATTTTTCATTTTACAAAAAAAGTTATGGCTTGTAGAGGAAGCCGAAACTCTTATAATGGTCACGATGAATTAGAAGTCGTGTCGCCGCATACATATGACAAAAAGAAGTCCATTTTTTTGATTAGTAAACGCTTCATATAAAAAAATATTTCTTTTGAATAAACATAAAATTCAAATGGGTTTATACACCATATAAAAGAATGTTGTGTATAAAACATAATATGCCTCAATGAAAGGAGACTGAGACGAACTCCCTTACAAAGATTAAATAGATCTATTATGTGTATTCAATATAAGAAAAAATAAAGAAATTACAAATACAAGAGATGACATAATAATATCATGACATAATTGTAAAGTAAGAGATTAACCCAAAGAACGAAAATTGGGTTAAGAAGTTCCCTTATAAAAATTCGACAGCCTAACGGCGTCACTTCAAACATCAGAAAATGAGTTGATGAGAGATAAAAAGGGTATATCATCACTTGGACATAAAATTTACATCAGTAATTATATATAAGAACATATCCCAACATTAAAATATGTATATTAAAATACCCAACAAAATAAGTCTTTTAAAAAGAGGAGGGTGAAAAGTTCACTTACTGACTTGGGTATCTTTTGAAACGTACGCCCCATGAAAGACGGACAATAAAACATTGATGAAAATACTCATAAATGAAATAATATTACACAAATAGTATAATAATGGGTAGTAAATATACCACTCAAAGTAAATTGTGTCAAATGTAGCATAAATCTCACGAGAATAAAAGTGAGATGAAAAATCCCGTATGGAAACTCGCCATCCTAACGGCGCCACTTAAAACATCCAAAAATGGATTGATGAGATCAAATAGGGTCTCTCATAATATTAACATAAAATGTACAGAAATAGGAATATAAAATTACATCTCCCAATATAACAAAGAGGATCTTAAAAGAAGTGACATAAAGGAGAGTACTTAAAAAGAAAGAGAGCGGTTGGATCCCTTACGAAAATACGACAGCCTAACGGCACCAATCAAATCTTCCAAAATGGATTAATGAGAGAATATAGGGTCTCTAATCATATGAAAATAAAAAGTACAGTAATATTAATATAAAATAACATCCCAATCATAAGAAATATGAGCTTAAAATGAATGACATAAAAAGAGTGTACTTAAAAAGAAAGAGAGGGGTAGGTTCCCTTACCTCAAGTACGATTTGACTTGTTAGTTTCTTTATATTCCTGAATAATAAACATTGGTAAATTTATAATTGCTTAATGAAATCCTTTAAATATTATTATTCAGATCATATCACATATTATAGTGTTATAATAATTGTTTAATAATGTTAGTTCATATCACACGTTTTTGCTGATGTTTGGTACATGAGTAAAAAATGAACTTGTTTGAAAATGATTTCCCATGTAGTTATAAGTAAATCATTTCCAGAATAGTATTAATGATTAAAATATCATATATATACAGTAAATATTCATTTTATAATATTCCATAAAATTTGAGATAAAAAATGAAAAGCAACGTTCATGGAGACAGTAGGTCGTACGTACGCATGAACGCTACTTTCATTTTTTTGTCATATTAATGGAATTAAAAATAAATGAGAGATATATATATATTATAATTAAAGTATAATATATGTGTTATATAGGTTACATATGTTCATTAATTTCATTCTTTAAACATTCCATGTATTGCATTAATGATTCACATCACATGAGGGGGAGGTAGTCCACACTTCCTCATATGAAATTATCGCATTTGCACAACATGCAGAGAATAAATTTATGTTTTAAATATAAAATAAAGAAGCATATATTAAACATAAATACCATATATATCATATATAAAATACATTGATATCATAATGGCCACCTTTAAAGGTGTTAAAAGAATATTGAACAATCATCATTTCGTGAGGCAGAAAATCACCAACCACAGAAACAATATGTTCATTAACCATTAGACAAAGGTGTGTGGGGGTGTAGCTCTAATACTTCTCATAACCACATCCTAGTATATTGAAGATACTGATTTTTTAACAAAATGAATTTAATAAAAAGAGTTTAGGGGTTGGAGAAGCAAAAAAAAAAGAAGAACACAAGAGAATACAATACCTTTAAAACGGGTAACTCTTTTTGATTTGAGCTCAAAGGCATCCCTGGAAAGACTTCTGCCCAAAATGAGGCTTCTAGGAGTAAGATAGGGATGTGTAGAGACACAAAGAGCAGGGTTTGGCTGATCCAATGGCTTGAGTGGTGTGGGTATGATGGTAGAGGTTAGGGCCTTTTATAAGAGGAGATGGGGGGCACTCTTGGAACGTTATAAAAGGATACATTATTATAAAATGCTTTTCGTATTTTAAAGGTCCCAAAATTATATATTTCGATGATAAGGTGATAAGAGTTCGAAATAAACCCATAAAATAGTTTTTTGAACGGTTTAAGTCTTATATTTTACATTATCGTTTCATTTTATTTAAATCATTAAATAATGAGGTAATCACTGCATCATCATGGTGTCATAAATAATTTAATTTATTTAAAGTCTAAAAATTATAAAAAAAATAACATGATGTATTAAGTCTTTTTATATTTCTAATGAATATTTATAGTAAAAAATATGACTTGTATAACCCCATGTAAATTTTTTTTTAGTAAAACAATACATGTTTGTGACATTTTAATTTTAACTTAAAATAAAAAGTTTTTAATGTCATTTTCCTACCAAAGTGGCCCCATGGGGTCCCCAAGTTGACCCATGGATTTTCTTGGTCGTCCATGACACATAAAATAAGGGTATAACATGTGTGAAGGTCATTTCATATCATTAAATATTTATTTTTACCTTAAATTACACTAATTACCTCTAATCGCGATTAAAAACATAAAAGTTACTATTCACAAAAAAATTATTTTAATCCCATTGAACCACATTTTACTTCCTAATGAAAACCATGTATGTCAGATTTTTGAAATTCAAAACACAGAGGTGGTAAAATTTCATTTAAACGAAAAATCAGTTTTTTTAAGTACCACTTAGTGGTTTCACTATTCATCAAAAATTGATGTTTTTCAGAAAAATACCAAAAATTAACCCTAAGATATATTTGATATTCCGAATTCAAAAATGATTTCTATTTTAAAGAATTCAAAAAATATAAGTTACATTAATTAATTTAATAATTCATTACCGCTGTCAAAACAAATAGCGTGTTTTTAAGAAACAATATCTATTAAAAGATTGACACTATTTTAAGTCCAATTTCAAAGTGAAATTAATTACAATGAACACCATTGAATTAAATGGTAAAAATATATTATAAATACACTTTAATCTGAATTAAAAATATAATCTATCCATATAAATAAATCAGATTAAAAAGAGGTTTTGAATTAAAAGGCAACATTTTCACTAAAAATGATCTTTATCGGAAAAATAACAAAAATTTACACAAAGTAAATTTTGTTGTCTTGATTCTGAAAAGGATTTTATTTTTTAAAATACAACATATAAAATTTCCAAAAGTATATTTAAAAAGGGTTCTCCATCAAAAGGCGGTTAATCAACCTTTAAATGAATATTAGAATATTTATGAATAAAATTGGATTCATTTGAATTTTAATCCCCTAACATTTATTGGATAAAAGTAAAAATATCTGACAAACATATATAATCATTTTATAGTTAGTTCCGTTCATTCCCTCCATTAAAACGGCTAGGCATTAACTTCCATTTAAAATAATATTATGTTTTTATTAGAGTGCAACGTAAGATTTCAAAGAAACTCGTTGTCGCGTATTGGTACGCCATCGAGCATAGCATTCCCTTTAAAGTAATATTAATATTTTAATCAAAAATAGGGATAAATATAAAAATTTCATATTCTTTATTTACCTGGGTTGCTACAGTTCGTGATACATTTCATTATAGAATGTGACTTATGAAATGTTTAGTGTTCATGTACCACCTAGAGATGGGTGATAATGTGTAGGATTTTCATTTTTTATATCACCAGTCTATTGTATATGTTGTATTTGATTTATCTATATGTCTTGAGCTTTATGGTTTTTTAATAGATTCTGATTTATTCATTAATTTATGTATTTTTCATTGTTTTTTAAAATAAATCCTAAATAGTTCTTGTGGATTCTCAGGTGAATTGCATTGGTCCATGGGGTGTAAGAAAACATTTAGATCATTTGGTGATCGGTTCATATTAAAGTTCATATGGAATTTTTGGTAATATATTTACGCAGGTTTTAAAATGACATTAATAATTTCATAAATAAGAGAAATAATTTATTTATATAGATTGAATTGATTAAAATGTGTTATATTTGTAAATCAAAATAAATAAATACCCAAATAGATACTTGGGTAAGATTCAAATAGTTTGATCCTTTCAGAATTATTAAGAATGTAATTTTTATACTATTTCTCTAGAAAAATACTTTGATTTCTAATTTCGTGAATTGTGATCATTGAGTGAAGGAATTTCGAATTTATTAGGGGATTATATTATAAAATTTAATGAAATGGTTATAGTTATATATTCAATTTTATCTGATTATATTTAAATTATACATGTTTTTTGGTATATGTTTTATGATTATTAATAACGGATTCATTTCATTATATTGATAAAGAGGTTAAATGGGAAATAATTTAAAGACATGCATATATTAATTAAAAATGATTCATGAATAATAATGACATTAATGGATATTTTCTGATGTCTGAATCCATAAATTAATTGTATAATACTAAATAAATCCTTTATTTTTATAATATAATAATAAAATTTATGAATTTTAATGTAGTTGTATCTTTAGAATATTATAGTGAATATTTAACATTAAGATATGTTCATGTTATTTATTTAAATAATTGTGTGTATTTTTTTCTAAGGATATAATTTTATATGGGAATATCATCACCATGGGTTTTATATGAAATTATAAAATTTCATAATTTAGGTAATTGTTGGATTATCCAAGGGGGATTCAATGAAAGAAATTATGAAATTTGAGTATTATGTCATTGTTTTCACTATTCCCTTATTTAATCAACAATCATTATACCACATATAAAGAAATATCTCTAATTTAACCATGAATTTATAAATGAGAGTCATTAATAGAAAATATTAAATTCATTCGGTATTATCCAAACTAGGTTATATTTCAAATCATGATGGATTATTTATCAATTAATTGTGTTTAATATATAGTATTTATAATGTTTAATTAATTATGTAAAGTTTTCAGTAGATTAAAAAGAACATTTAGAAGCATGATATGATTTCATGTCTTTTGTAATATTACATGGATTTATTTATCACTTCTTGTGTATTTCTATGATATGAAAATAATATTTCTTATTGATATGTAGGAAAATTCAGGGACCCTGAGTACTCTATAATTATAGTGTGATATATTATTTTATTAATTTTTAATGTATTATCAGATGTTAGAGTGAGTTTCTTTCAATATTATTTTTTCAATAAAATCACTTTTTTCTTATTATGTCAAACATGTTTAATTCAAGATAAATCTTTACTATAAAGGCTTGTTTAAAGATAAATTATTGGGATTTTTTTTATTCTTAGTTGGTAATTATTGGTTTTCTTCCTGTAATGTGAAATAATTTAGTATACTTTCATAATTCTATTTTATAATGATAAATTAATGGGAAAATGTCATCCTAATTTTTACAATAATTCCATGGGGAAAGCCAGTAGACTCCGGTGATTGAGAGCACAATTGAGGACTTATGTCATTTCTACTTAGTGATAATATCAATATATATTTGTAAAAATAATATATAGTTTTCTTTGATTCAAATTTATAATGATACACATACAATTATTAAACTTTTATATATAATTTTTTTGATAGATATTCCTCTCACATATACTCTGACTATTACATTCCCCTATTATAAAAAATTGTAGTTGGAGTTGTTAGTCTGATTCTATTGTTCAATAAGTATGGGTGTAAAATAAATAGAGGTAAACCCAAAATTGTAAAATTCATGGGAATAATGAATGAATATTTCAATAATATAGATAACATAAATGGGAAACTAGTTTTATAATTATTTGAGGATATATTATAATGATCTCTCCACTAAACTCAAATCCACAAAGTCAAACATTCCCAAAACTAAAATATTATCGATTTCATTATAGAAGTGATATAAATTTAGTAATATAATCTCCATCAAGGTATTGTATGTTATTATATATATATATATAAATATATAATGTAGTGATTATTCACATTATACCACTAGGGGACTTTTTGGTTGAAATATATCCATTACAAAGATATAATATTTGGATGAGTTGGAGGCCCTAATCTACTCCATTTGTAATAAATGGATTTACAATATTTTATTTCTTACCCTTTAGGAAATATCCACAAAGGGTACTAGAGATTTTAAATAATTTTATTAATGTAATGTTACTAATATGAATGATTATTTATATATGTCAAAAATGATATATTATGATATTTTAATAACAGTTCCCATATAAATATTATGATTAATTTAAATTTAATATTAATTATTTCCACTATCGTCTTCATGAGAAAATGAATATAAATTTTGTCAAATGTTATCAACTGTATTCCTTCATTAGTTGTAATTATTTTTTTTATAATTTATTTTTCATGATGGGGTGCTATAAATACATCCTATAATCACATGGTGTGACTAGAAATATTATCAACGAGACATCCAAAAGAAAATTTATATTAATATAGATATTATAATGATAAAACCATCACAAATTTATATTAATAGCAATTAATGGGTAAACGGTTTTTTGCTAATATACATGATAAACTATTTTTTTGTTATAGAGTTCATCTACCATTTGTAATTCCCTTTAAAGGATTATACCAATGTATTGAATTACATTATCATGAATTATATATACAATAAAGATATCCTTCCACTAACATTTATGTAGAACCCAAAATTTTTTAGATGAATCCAAATTATTTAATTTTGATATTGAACCTGATAATAAAAATAAAATTTAAGTGGTTAAAAGAAATTTCATTCCATTAGTTTTGATAATTACATACCTATTTTTATATGATATTCTATTTACAAAAAATATTGAATGATATCGATGTTTAGGATCCCATAGTCTTCATAAAATGTTATATTTTTAATGTTTATGGATATTCAATTATACTGAATACTTTCATTAAGGATATCTTGGTGGGACCTTAATTGGAAAACATGTTAAAAAAAATTTCATAATATCTTCTTCAATTTTGATTATAAAAGTAATAGAAGAATAAAATTGGCTATATATCAATATCTAACATGGGAAAATATGAGGTGATATTAATACATAATGTAATGATAATAATGAATTATATTTTATGATTCATGAATTATAATGATGACTGTGGTAAAAATTATATATGTAATTACATTCTCTTTGAATAGTAATAATATTTTAATGATGATAGTTATTCTATATTATTTAACATTGAGTGAATTCATAGGGGTGGTATCAAATACTACACATGAGGAGGCCCAAGATAAAGGTACATATTATTTATATCCCTTTAATTATTAATAATTACAAAATTAAAATAAAAATATATATCCTTGAACCCAAGTGTTTAGTGTATTTATATATTATCTTCATAAAAAAATTATTACATAATATTGGATTATCATCTCTAAAATATGTCACTATATAGGTCATTTACATTCATAAAATAATTTATACACTACCCAACTAAAATGGGATATATAATAAGTCGTGAGAACAAAATACATATATGATAATAGAATAAAATGATCCATAATTTATTAAGTTGTATTGTTTTGTTGGAAACTCATAAATGTGGGAGAAATATTTTATGATAAAAATAACTGGATAATAGTGATATTGATATTTGAATAGGTGGATATAAATGAATTATATTGGAATCAGAAGGGTTAAAACAGATAATTTGAAACATATAACAACAATAAAGACTCCTGGAAAAATTAGAATAGAAAAAAACATTAAAACTTCACAAAATAAAGAGAATAATAAGATATAACATTTTAATATAGTTAAACTCAATCATCTATATGAATAGTTTTGTGAGTATAGCTAACTGAAATCATAAAAATGAACTAGTATGTGATAATTCCTAACTGTATAATTGTAAATGAATTAATGTATGATCATAGATGAGTACATTCACGAATATTCATTACATCATTATCGTAAAAAATATAAATTCTCCAAAAACATTGAATCGATATAACAAACTGAGAATTCATATAATAAAAACTATTTATAAATATTTTTAAATAAGGAGTGAGAATATTCATTATACCTTAGTTAACTCATGTACAGAAATGATTATCATAAAACATACTATAAAATTTCAAAATATACCGATAGGAGTAATATGATGGAGTTTATAGTTAAATAATATCCTTAATAATCCATAATAATCATTAGTAGATACTTCATAGGTAAAAACAACATTTATAAAAAGTTGGTGAAATATATTTTCAATCTCATGAAGATATATTAATTACATTTATAATTTAAAAAATCATAGAATTATGGAGTTTATATTTTCATCCAAAAATTAAAGTATATAATGGAATATTATACATACTAGAAAAATATTTCAGTTCATTATTATTTTATATTAAATTTTATCTTAATATTTTGTTTTTTCTAATAACATATTTATTACTTATTTTATGATAATATCAATCAATGGGGATCATAATTTTAACCATTCATTGTATTATTTCTTATAATGGATTTATTTATCACTCTATTACTATAGACTCATCATATATATAATATTTTTGGTAAAATATTGAATCTATCATTTCTTTATTTTTATTTTTATGGTCTCATTCAATGGGAATTTTTTGTATGATTTGGGAAGATGAAGTCAATAATGAGATATATTTCTTATTTTTTAAGAAACAAAAATAACATTGTCAAAATTATTATAAATAACAATATTGACATTAAAAAGTAAGAATAATTAAATATTTATACTATATAACTAATTTATTTATTTTCCCATTACAATACATAAGGAAATTTTAGAGCATTACTCATTTTTGTTTTTAAACAGACCAAACCAAGAACATTCTATAATATTTTGATAGGTATGATTAAAGAATTATTTTATTATAATATCAAAATTATATAATAATTAAATCATCTTAAATTTAGAATTATTATATAATATATATAGTATTTATTTTATATTTATATTTATAGATTTGATATTGATAACTCCATTCATATAGGTGGTAAAACTAACCAAAACAAGAATGTGGCATAATTACAGATTAAGTAAGAACAATATATTTAATAATGATATATAAAATTTTATTAAATATTAATGCTTTTGAAAAAACTAATATGATGTAATAAATAAAATTCATGATCTTGTAGAAGAATTATATATCAAATAATAATCAAGAAAAGATATCAGATACATTGAGAGCATGAATCTTTACATGAAGGACCACATGGAAATGAATGGATTGATACATTTTTAATTTACTATAAGTAATATAGATTTGAAGTGCATTATTATTTATAGATATATATAGAAGTGTAAATATATTGGTTTATTTTTATACATGTGTGTTTAATGGTGTAAAATATTGTACCTTTTTTTTAGAGTGGCATATTTTTAAATAAATTCTTTGTAACTTTCGACTTGAGTTACAGTCATAGATTCCCAAAGAGTGTGAACTACATAAACACATGTACACCTCCCCATACAAAAGAGGCTTTAAACTAGTAGCGAGGGAATATTAATGTATTTTGGATGACTCTAACTTTTCTTCCATAGTTAAACGATAGTAAAAAACAAGGTAAATAATAACAAAGAAATAATGATCAATAAACTTGAAACAAAAAATTAGTTAATCAATATAACTAAATTCCTAAAAATCTAAAAATACCCATTCCATTTCAAAGTAATTTAAATTTCCTTGATAAAATCAAAATAAATCACTAAATAAATTCCCCAAATTATATCTTGATTCCACGTCTGGTTCCATAATCCATGTTCAATCACCGTGTCCCATATAATTTAACTAATATAAGGCCTTCCCTTTTATCATTTCATGAATATGTGATGACTTTTAGTTTACCCAACAGTTACATAAACTGGGGTTGAGTACAATATAGTAGGTCACCGCCAATGGTTATCAAATCAATACCTTGTCTAATAATAATAAATGTGTATGTATAAAAATAAGTAAATTTTCTATAATTGTTTAAAAATAAACATGTTATATAAGTAAATATTTTATAAATTACCATATGTAACCCATGGTTTTATCAATCCAATAAAATAACAAATCTTTTATATGTTGGATGTATATTCAAATAATAGTGTGGGTTTTCCATTTCACTGTAACCACTAGTGGAATTCATTAATCCTTTAATATTAATATACCAAAGTTCACCAAAATGTTTACTCATAAGACATAAATAGTATGTAGTGACAAAATTTTGATGTTTTTACTATGACTAGGATGAATAATTTCATCATCATTAATATCATGTCCATGATCCTGAAGGGATGGTTTGTCCATACAATGTCAATGATAGGGGATTCAATTTTAGATAATTATTACCCATAGTTGGGATTCATACTCGACCTCTTCACTAGCCATTCCATCAATTCACAGTTCCCAATGTCTGATACACATGGACCACCTCTTTTAATTTATCATACATCTCATGAACTATCAAATTCATTTCATTTAACTCAGATATACAACTATCCAATTTTTAAATTTTCACATAACCAAATCCATTGAGAATAATTTTAATGCAGTTTAATACAAGTAAATTAAAAATTTTACAATTTAACACTTTTCCTTATAGTTATCCATCAATCCACTTGAAATTATATGTTTTGAACTACACCAATAAATCAATTTAACAAACTAAAAAATAAAAAAACCTTTTCATCATAAAACGTTCAATTCATCAATTAAATACTCATATCTCATGCTCAAGGAAGCATGATATCCCAGTAGTGGCCTTAGGCTTTTTCTACTATTAAAAAATCTAACAAGGATCAGGACTTGTTCAACACATAATTTAGAATAGTAATTTGTAATTTCTTACCAAGAAGTAAAATTTACAACACATTTTTATGAAATAAAAACAACATATTGATTAATAATCACCAACAATATTGGATATAACCTGTATATGAACTACCCCAAGATCATAAACGACCATTGAAAAAAATCATCCCTTGATTGCTATCCAAACATCCATCGATGAAAAATATAATAAAAAACATTATAAAAATGGTTTAAGGATTCAAAAGTAAAGAAAAACTCCACAACGATTGAACAAAAAAATATATTAATGTGGAGTGGTAGACTTATATAGAGATTCAATTTACAACTAACGTTGGTATAAATAAATAAATATTAATAAAGATTCTTATTTGTTAAAAATGGGAGATCTTGGTTAATAAACCATAATGGTAGAGTAGAAAATGGGAGGAAATATGGCATGATATTATAAAATTTTAGGGAGCCAAAATGGGAATTTAGACAACATTAATCAAGAATAGGGTTTAGCTGGATATTTGGAAAATCCTGTGCTAACGATACGAGGTTGTATTTCCAATAGGGTTCCTAGTGGAACGATATTTCTGAGATACCCAAATATAATTACTGACTATTTATTTGAAATTTTTTGGCATCTATCCATGGGTTTTAGTCTTTATAGTCTCTTATTCTATGGAAAAAAGTTAGTAATAATCATGCTTTAATTTTTCTCCTAGCAATGAATGAAATCTTTTTCCTCATTTAGTTCCTTGAATGACAGAAACACCACTATTGACCCATATTTTTATCTTAATCATTTTTTCATGTCAGAATGTTCTTAAAAACTGAAAAAATATACCTCATTTTAGGGCTGGTATCATAAAACCAAAAAACATTTATAACTAGTCATTCTCTAGATACAGATACAGGCTACACTAAGCCTCTATAGAAAAGATATAGGACAAACTAACCCGTATATTCACCTCCCCATCTCATGTCTCCATTTGAACTCAACCATTCTACCAAAATACATAGACTAAGGTCATGGTCTTACTCAAAGAAAACATTATCAATAACATCCACAATTCAAACTTGGTACTCCTTGAAGGACTCATCAGCCTCAATTTCAAAATTAAAAATGTCATTTAAATGTGTTGGGTCCGTGTGATATTTTTCATGTTGTGACACATTAAATAAATCATACATTCTTCTATAATTTTTGGTATGTTCCTATTTTTATTCACCATTTTGGTCCACTTCACAATCTCAAATAGTCCCTCGTACATAGGAACCATCTTCACCAATTTTTGAATCTAATGGTAACCCAAAATTAGTGACACAAAATAGAATATAAATTCACCAACCATATAATCACATTTTAATGACATAAATTATTTTATTTTTTTTAAAATACATTGATTGGTATCCATGAATTTCTTATTTATCTAAACCAACTCTAAATTATCCTACATGAGGCTGGTACCCAGTAACTCTAATTACCCTACTTCCATCCAATAAAATTGTGATCAACATAGAATAGAACAAACAATTTTTTATGGTTTCTTCTTGATAGTTTCATGATTTGGGTTTTTATATGTGGACTCAAATATGAACAAAGTGCTTATCTAAAGGTCTATAAATGCCTAGGTTTCATTCCATCAACATGTCTTCTAATTCCTAGAAAGTATTTTATAATTACCAATTATTCTTTGTGAGAATATATGTACTCAGAAGATCCCATTTACCAATAATCTTCTGAAACAATGTCCAGAAGCATGATATAAAATAATTATCCTGATATAAAACTATATAATATACCACTACATGATAATGTACTGTTTTTTGAATATATATGTCAGCCAACTGATAAATGTTAAGGGTTTTATGAAGAATAAAAAAGTGAAACATATTTTTCATCTAATCCACAATAACTCATATTAAATCATTAATTAGAGAGTTATCATAATAACTACTACAAAATAATTTTTAATATCATCCCACTTCCATTCCAAAATGGAAAATATTTGTAAATTTTAGGTATCTTCTTGAAGATCAGCTTCCAATTGCATACAAGTGTAGAATTTTTTCATGATAACTAGAATATATAATATAATTCATATCCTAAAATACAATATACATTGATCATGGTATATTTATGTCTAACTATGGCGCACCACCCACATCAAGGAATTAAACTAACCAATTATATATTCTCATATACACATAAGTACAACAATAGGGAAACATATGTGAATAATCTCGTCCTCATAAATATTCAAACCAGAAGACATATCCCCACAATCAAAAATATCTCTCAAGTCCATAAAATTTCAATAAGAATTTTACCTTCTATTAAAATGTACTTGAAATATTGATTAATAAAAAAAGAGATAAATGTATTTAGCATATGTTCTTCTTGAACATATGTATGTATATAAACAATCAATGAGTTCATCTTCTAATTGAAACTATAGTAGTGGGAAAAGATATTTACATGTCAGGTTTAATATATATTTAAATTCGTTTTACACCATGTTTTATAATGAATATGTCATAAATAATAGTTTAAACATATTTATTAATAAAACAAATGTATATAAAATAATTTAAAATCCAGTCAAAGAGTATTATAAGTGAATGTTTACTATAACATTTATGTTATAAAAGATTATAGGAATCAAATTTTCATTAACCATTACCAAACCCCAAAAATTATATTTTTAGAATCATATTCAATAGAAATAAACACAAAACAAGACATAGGATGAGTTTTTTCATCAGGTTTTACAAAAAAAATGTTGAAGGATAGGTTTCCTCAACAACTTTTAAAGAAAAAAATTATGAAATCATAATGGTACTAATTTCAGTGATCATTTCTATATTAATGATTCCCAAATTATCATTCATCGTAGATTTAATTTAGGTATATAGAAATCAAATTTTGATATTTCTCATTTTTATCAAAAAAAATTATTATAAACATAAACATCCAATAACATGAAAACCTATAAATATAATTTACTTATAGTATAATTTAGAATAAATAAAACTAAAACACAAAAAGCAATGAATCATCTTAGATAATATAATAAATGAATCATATTCTTGTTATCATCTCCTACACAATCAAAAATAATAAACTTATCTATAACACAAAAACCGAGATAATCATCATTGATAAAAAAAATTAAAATATAATTAAATTATAATAGTTAAATGAATATAATATAATAAAAAATAAATGTTATAATTAGATTATCAAATAAAAAAGAGTCATACCGGATAATTAAAAAAATAAAACTAATTTTTTAAAAAAATAAAATGAATATCTATACATTATCTATTTTTATACAATAATATATCATTGATAATATATAATAACTTTTTATGTTATCATTTTAAAAAACAAAAAGTCATCATATAAAACAATAAATAGTTAATATAACCATCCTTATCAAATTAAGTCATTTACCCATTTGTGATTATGCCATAATTGAATCTTAATACATAATAACAAAATTTCAAACAACTTTTTTATGGTGTCAATGGGGTTATAAAAAATAAAATTTAATACAAACACCTATATATGTACACATACATAATAATCTCCATATATTATCCAATATTAAAAAATTACCTTCCCATACACATAGTAGATTGGGTTTTTATTCTTTATCAGGTTATTATCATTATTAATCATTTTCTATGACATGAATGTTCATTTATATATCAAGAAAAAAAAATTTATGGACAATAAAAATTTGAAATAATGAAATTAAAAAAATAATAAAACTTTCTTATCTAATAAGTTGCGAAAAAATTTTATTGATACAACATACTATAGAAAAATACAAATAAAATGTACATTTATTTTAGAATAATACTCCTATAATCCAATGACATCTAAAATATAATAATATAAATCATAATGAAAATATCATGAATATTATTTAATTATTATCCATTTTTTCTTACCTAACATGGAATGGAGAAATCCAGTACCCAATATTTGTATATTAGAATATCTTATTTATACATATATATCTGTATATTAGAATTATTCTCAATTTTTGAAGTAATTTAAATGAATAATGGATCTATAAGACTATAAAATCATTTGTACCATTTTGAGTAAGAATAATTTATAGATTCATCATTTAATTAGTTATATAGTAATTCATTTGAAATAGTATTTATTTAATGACTTAAAGGAAAAGTACAACATTAATTTACTTAAGTAATAAAACTAAAATACAAGTGAACTATGCATACCGAAAAGAAAAAAACTCATGATACTTTTTTGTAATATTCTAAATTTAATATTCTCTTTATTATATAATAGATGACATCCAAAGCTCATATATATTATCCAATGAAGAAGAAACTGGAGTTAATATTTTTTCCAATCAGAAACATATGTTTTTATTTTGATGTTATTTATTCCTAAACATATTCTTTATTCTTTTGTTCCTTTTTTATTGATTTTATATTTTCCTTTAAAAAATAAATTTTGAAGAAAGTATAATATAATATTAATCAGTTATAAATAATGATTACAATAAAAAATTCAAACCTCATATGGCTGATAGTGATGAAGGATATCAATCTAATTTGAATATACCCTATAAAAATTCAAAATCTTGTAGCCTCATTATAAAGAAATGAATGTAGATTATTATGATCAATAATATCATTTAATTATATTTGCTCATGACATAAATTCTTATGATTATAATGTAAAAAAATATCCAAAAATATGTATGAATATAAACACAAAAACACACAGATTATTATCACCAGCATACAAGTAACAATAGGTTATCTAGTCCAAACAAGCTTGTGGAGGATCCTTGTAAGAAGGTTGGGAAGGATCGGTAGGCTGTGAAGACCAGTAATGCTTGATAGCATGGGACAACAGGTAAGTCTATGTTGGCAGGGTGCTATACAGGCACGGTAGGATATCACTATATCATCAATTTTTAAAAAATATCATGCATGTCTGATTAAATTTGATTGTCTATACAATGTTTTAGAAATTTCATATTGTTTTTAAGGAATCTATTTCTTGGCCTATTAATTTTATATTTTGATGACACCAAAAATTTGCAATACTAACACTTTTATCATATCCTCTTATGTGGACAGAGTGTTATGTATTTTATAATGTGATTTATAGGATGTCCATCATACCCCCCAGGGATTTGAGTTCCATCCATATATTTCTCCTGATGATCATCAAAAAATGAATAGTTATTATGATATATTATAGTTTTTGAATATAAAAAACAATAACATTCATGGAAAATAAAAATAAAAATAATAAAATTATCAAAACCACATTCTTATAATTTTATTTAATATAATGTATTTTTTTATCTTTCCCCTTTACATTTTTCATGTCGTGTGTGGGGAGATAGAGGACTAA
Source organism: Viscum album (assembly GCA_963277665.1). Classification (NCBI taxonomy): domain Eukaryota; kingdom Viridiplantae; phylum Streptophyta; class Magnoliopsida; order Santalales; family Viscaceae; genus Viscum; species Viscum album. The sequence goes on from OY728161.1 coordinate 1,841,423,419, forward strand.
ACTAGACGTCTTCTAAAACACTATTGGAAAGTACTGTTAATGCACCAAATGTTTTTTCAATGTTTTCACATAAAATTAAAGATATCATCAATATGATAGAGTATGAGTGTATATGTAATACAACTAGATATATTGATCACATATTCTGGAATCCTGTGACATACAAATAAACAACTAAATAATAAATTAAAATATGATACATTTTACTATATATAATTAATAACTATTAATAAATGATTCATCATTTTGTCTAGGGAAATTATTTCATCCATATTTCATCATCTAAAAATAAAATCTCAAAACATTGTTTTTAATAATGTAACTTACAATATTTTTTTATCAATTTTTATTTAAAATATCTCTATTTTACAACCCCCAATGATATGAATCTATTCATAATTTCTTTAAATTCCTAAAAAAATAATTTCATTTGAAAATAACTAATGTAAATACTAGTCATATTAAATATATAACATTTTAAAAAAGTTTTAAAATAAATAAATTTTATATTTTACAGTTAATGAAACTCACAAATGATCTTTGACCATCTTGTCGATGGATATCCAATCAGTTTATTAAATTCTAATAGGAAAATGACTTTATATTGAAATACAACTACTAAATTATATTTTATTTTTACCTGTTGGTATATTATTTACATAATATATATTATTTATTCTCTGGTCTCCCAGATAAAGTTAGAGTTATAATTAATTTTTAATCCCACATTTACAATCCTTAGAAATTGATTTCTTAGTATAGGATGGAAAAAATACTTCATAAGAGGTTCATCAATAGTCCTTTAATATTTTTTGTAAATTATATGTTTGATTTCATGAAATAATTATATTAGACCATATTTAACAATATAAACAAACATCTCAATTAATTACCACTTCTATTGTATTTGTTATTAAATTAGGAAAATGTCATGATATTTATTATACCATCATATTTTTAGAAGTGTGATTATTTAATACCATTGATTACAAAAATATCTAAGTGAACATAAAGTTTCACATATATGAATTTTTATTAAAATAATTATTTCATGATATAGGATAGAAAACTAAAAAATATAATCTATTATATATAAATAGTATTTCAAAAAATATGGAAAAACTTTTCAGTTTAAATATCATAATTACAAAAAAAAAGTGTTTTCATATCTGTAAATTTTACCAAGTCTTAATGATGTATTTCAGTTTTTTCAATCAAAAAATATTTAAACATAACAACAGAATATTAATTTCAACCCAAAAAAAGTTATAAATATTCAATTATATATAATTATACATAAATTAATTAATTGAAAAGTGTTTTTACCAATGAAATTTTCAAACAAATTAATAATATATACATATTTACAAGAAGAATTTGGAGAAGAATTTAGTGTTTTCCAATGTCACTTAATCATGATCAATTAATACATCATGTACCATGTCAACATTATTATCATTATTATAATACTAAAATCGTGATATAGGGGAATAAAACATCTATAAATCCATAACATCATCATCATCAAAATCACCCAAATAAAGTTTTTTCACTTGAAAAAAGAGACTATTGATGATTCTTATAGATCAATTATGTAAATTATTTTCCCTGAATGCTTCACGATAATAATGGTTTTTCTTTACTGCTAAATCATTTAACATCCATCAGTATAAACCCATGCCCTTCACTTTTAAAAATATCATTACTATTAACCAATTTAAACATAAACAACGTTACATAGAATTTTATATAATAAATTTCTCTTTTATCTACAAGAAATAAAAAATTTATTATTGATGTTTAAATTGGGTTGTTATCTGTTTCACACTAAAAATAAACATCTTCAATGATGACCATTACTTCACTATTTGGAATGGTAGTCTATTTATCCTGATATTTCTAGGAAAATATATATTCATTAATATTCAAACCATCCCACATAAATAAATTAATAGATAATCCCTTGAAAAACGATTTCATTATTACTATTATAAATATACCCATTACAAATTTCTCCAGAAACTGTCCAATTAATGTAATTTTATACTCAATAATTAAAAAAAATTCATTTCTTACAGATATTATAGCTATAATTCAGCAATATGTGATTACATATATGGTTTAAAATCAATAGTAATGTTCAAAATGTATCAATGATCATGTATCACTTAATCACATGAAATGAACATTACCTTCTATCCTAGAATACTTATACTATCACTATGAATAGTCATACGTGGTGATATTGGGATGCAAAAATTCTTCAATTCATACAAATAATTAGTATAGTACTCAATTACATCATCCGATACATATTTTAAATTTATAGAGGCATCATATTGATGAGTATTTTTAATATATCCCTTTGGAATGTTTTTACGTATTTCTACTAGATATATCAATCATAAGTAAAAAATCCTACAAATATTTATCACATGAACCATATGAATCACTTCATATTCCACTATATCAAAAAAATAGGAGGGAAATGTATTTCTATTTGAAAACTAATAATATATTTTTTATTCTCCAACATATATAACAAATTAGGATCAATGGAATTTCCACAATTGAATTTGATTGAATTAAATAAACTATATATTTACATTATAATATTTTCCCCAAATATACCATAGAGTATCACTAGAAGTATTTGTTGCATCCTTACAAGATAGTCATGTGATTTCATACCTATTAATTGAAATCCATTAATGACACCAAATTCATCATATTTTTTTAATATCTACTAGATACTTTAATATAATATTGACAATTAAAAAAGTTATCTTGTAACACATTCTTAATCTGTGACAAGCCAAAGGTAAATATGTACTATTTCCTTTCATAGTGGTATCTTACATCAAATATATTCCCATTAAAATCAATTAAAATATATCATTCAATCCATTTTTTATTTTTTATTTTTTGTCAAAGAATATTCCCATGAAAATGGATGATATGTCTCTCTCCACATTTATAACAATAATTCATTGATTTGTCTCAAAAAAACATTAATACTGTAACTCTAAAAGGATAAAATATTTCTTGTATGATTTTTTAGATGACCAAAATATTCTTTTTTTCAAATGTGTAATAAATAGTTTTTACCTTGTCATAATATTTTTAAATTTCTCTTTGGGGGTGATTATTTTCCTATAAACGATTCATTTTATTTCTATATATAATAACAATTACCAATTTAGAATAAATTTCGATGTTGCGGGAAACATATCTTCAATCAATTATTCAATTGTTAAAGATATGTATATTCTATAAATATTGGGCCACATTTATGTCCCTTAAAATGTTATTTATTATATTTACAATGTAGGAATGTTTTTTATAGTGAACAATATCGTAGCATGAAAAAGAAAATACACTTTATTGTATATGTGAAAATTTTTAACACTTTCCTCTCATAGATATCACAAGCCATCAATCAATGGTGAAAGATACACATCAATATTGTTTCATATCTTTTTTAGAAATGATATCATTGACCAAATCAAAACATCTTTTTTCCCATATATATTTATATAGGTAATGATGAAAATTACCAACAAAATAGGCTATGAATTATGTGGGCTACATAGGAACCAATATGGATTTATTCCATCTGTTCACAGTCCCATTATGATATTTCTAATAGTACATCCAAAATTAATAAACATATTATCAAATATATTCCACAATGGTGATTGGGTAGGGAATAGTATTTTAACATCATAGATGAACAAGATAATTTTCCAAATTAACCATTTTTATATAACTAAATTTTTAAATAGATACCTAAAATGTGGAGATTCTAAAAGGTACCTACATTCATTAAAAGGATGATTGATTATAGATTAAGAGAATGAATCAAATTTTAATAATTAGTAATATTTTAAGGGGTTATTTACATTACCAAATTTATTTAGCATATGGTGGAATATAATTACATAAGAATGAATTAGAGTTGAATTTTTCACAATATTATATTGTGATTTTCCACATTTATGTAATTTTAATTAAAATTCATATTCATTCTAATGAAACACATAATAAAATGTGAAATCATGTATCTTTTTATACAACAATAAAATTTGGAATAATATAATTGTTTCATAATAACTTGAATCTGGAAGCCTATTTTATTCCTCATGTATAACTTATTAATATTCAATAATGTTATACAAACATTAATCACTACACCCATTTTATTATTTAAATTTAATTAATATTGAATCTTCTAATAAAAACATATTTCTAGTGCGACTTAAAAATAATTTCATCTCACAATATCCATACAATTAGTCAACATTTGAGTTTTTTATGGTTTCAACACCTAAATCAGGCATTTATTATTCAATATGATCCACTATATCATTATAAACATATTCATAAACATCAGATGTTGAATATTCAATTATTTCACCATGCCAGATCTAATGTGTATAATTATGGAGAAACCTAACCATGTGACATGATACATGATTACTTTGGAATATTTCATTGTCATATTGAAATATGTCATTCATTGGAATATATATATATATATATATGTTTTAAATAACCTTTTATAAAATAACATGAATTATTCAAATTCTTTTTAATATTCATTAGTGGTTCATAAAAAATTTATCCATCAACGATCCATTAATTACACAATATCTATATATAAAATTTTAATATATTAGAACACATAAACATTTAAATATATTTTTTCACACATAAATTTTATATGTAAACACATATATCAAAATGATTGGTGATCAAGTGGTAAATATCAACTATTATTAGGAATAAAATAAAAAATAAATTACTATGTGTATTTATTTTATTTATATTAGAATTTATAAACTATTCCTAATGATCCAATTAAATGAATTATGATTCTTATTTAACGTATTTATATGTTTTTGAAATTAATATCTAACAACATCACTTTCATTGACCCTAAATCCACAATGTTAAATATATATATTCCCCTAAATTTGACCTATTATAAATTTTGATAAACAAAATTTTCTTATATATATATTCATGACATTATTTGATAATGTGTGAAATGTTTTGAATTTTTTTATGAGTTTTTCTATATAAAAAATGTCAATTCAAGGGGTTAATAATTTATATTCTTTATGTGAACTGAATAATTAACCAGGATAAGATAGATATTTTTTATATTTATTCATACTTTAATCCACATACATATTCAAACTATCTTGTTATATTTTATTTTTTCTTCAATAATGATGTTACAAGTGACTTATAATCAATATTAAAAAAATAGGTGAGAGTTTTAATACAAAATGATGATTGAAATTTTAAGTATCCTATTTATTAGTTTATTATGATTAACTAGGAACCATTCATTGTAATTAGTTGATATTAATAACATGTTTTAATTGGTTATTGGGTTAGTATTAATTTTTTTAAACATATTTCCAACATATTAATCTATTCAAAATCTTGTAAATTATTGGTGTTTTTTTATGGTAAAACCCATTTCACAGTTTACATGTTAATAGTAAATATATTTAATTGATAAATGGATATTGAATCTGATTTTTTATAGACTAATTTAATGATTATTAAATTAAATTTGATACTTATATAAAATTACATATATATATATATATATAATTAAAAAACCCCAAAAAATAAAAATCAATAATCAAATGCATAAAAAAATAAATGAATGAAACAAATTTTTGACTAATAGGTAATGAATGTATCTACAAAATAATATTTAGAGTTAGATGGAGCTAAATTTATAACTATTAGAAATTTAACCCCTTGAATTCTATGTAAGGTTGAATAATACAATAATGAATAATATTTTAAAAAAATATAAATAATAAAAAACCTCGAACAAAGGTGCCTCTAAACCATAATATGATTACCATAGATGATATATTACACTAGATTATGAATCTAGGAAACATGAAGAAAAATTCATGGTCATTTATTTTGAAAATAAGATTAAAATCCATCCAACATGATTATAATACTTGTTGATTACCATTGGTTGGCTATCGTAGTCATTATAATTACAGAAAAAAGTGGGAGTTGAAAATATAAAAAGGGGGTTTTGGATTATAGTTTGTATTTTTAAAAAAAATATTTTTACCATTTTTTATGTACATGATTGTAGATTAAATTATTTTAACATTTAGATTTTTCATCGGTTTTTAATAAAATAGATACTAAAAATAATTTAAATTATTTTTCCATCTATTTTTCTTAAAACTGATCCCAAAAATCTCCCAAAAAACTTGTTTTATGATTTTTTAACAAAAACTATTCGTAAAATAGAAAATTAGCACATTTTAAGCTTCTTTTTTTATATGAACCAACGAAAAACTGTTTTATTTTTAGGTTTTGTAGACTATTTTTCAAAAATCCATTTCTTAAAAGGGTTTTATAAAGTTACTAGAGTGAGTTAAAATAATAATTGATGCAAAGAATATTTTGGTAAATACTATAGCATCAGTTCTATATTATTAAATGTTATAATATTGACATTAATAAAATTATTTTTATTAGTTCTTGAGACCAAAACTACCTGACTATGATTCTTTCCAATAAATGCTTCTAAATCACTATATCCTTTTCATAGTGTTTACGATTGTTCAATTTCAAAAATCTATATTTACTCCAAGTATCTCTTATTTTTTTAGGATTATACAGCACTGGGAGAAGAAATATTATATCCTTATATGATGAGTATAAGGGAAAAATATTTCACTTTGAAGATATTCTCATCAAAATTTTATAGAATAAACTCCATGGTTAAATCAGTATGTTGTTTAGTATATATACAATAATGTTTCCTCAACTGTTATGATTCATATTCCATGACTCAATATATGTGTATAAAAACTACCCCATTCTATATGCCACATCCATCGATAAACTGAGTATACTCCATACCAAGAATTGTTGTGATTAGAATCGGTGTTGTGGTCAAATGCGTCTTCTTATCGTGAAAATCATTCTTCAATGATCCAATCTGTTCGAATATAACTCCAATATATTTAAATCACATGAGTGGTTATTTAATGTGGTATGATTATTTGATGAAAATTCTATAATGAATATACTACCCTAATAAGGTTAAATATAGAAAACTTTCATATGCTATTCATATGAACAAATTTCTTGAAAGTTATCTACGTCTATTAAAACTACATATTCTATGAATAAGTGTCCCATGAAATACATTATCTCAATTTGAATATTTTTCATTGATACCATGGGAAATAACGAGTTCCCTCCCAATGAAGTCAAGAAGACAAAATGACTTTGAGAATGATCACCATGAGTCTATGAGTACAATACATTTTTATCCATAAAATTGATAAAAAACGAATTCAGGAATGTGTGGAAGATTATGTTCATCAAAATGATAGTCATTATAGATGTGTTCATTTTCCCAAAAAACATCACAATTAAATCATACAATCTACAAATATTTTTATTAGAAGACCATGGTTTTTCATTATTTCTCACCCACAATTTATAGTGAGATGATCTCAACTAATTCATTGAAAACATATTGGAACATATTATATTGTAAAAAAATATCACCTATACATGAAATATGATATTTATTATTAGTCATAATCTAAATAAACGTCCTTTATATGAAACATTTCACTATTATTCCATCAAACTTCATTGATAACATCATTATAGATCTAAAAGATAATTTTTTAGATTAATAATCCCCTTATTTCCTAACACATATTAGAATGTCTTGACTTATTGAATCTATTTTGGTTCCATCCTATATGGTGTATTAGATTTTGTATCAGCACTAGGAAATGGTTTAATCTTGAACTAAATCATTTTATCAAGAAGAATACATAATGATTCCTCACAAAGGATGTCCTGAAACTGTTCTTCAACTAGTGGAAATAAATCATGCTCCACTCCTTCGTCATATAGAATTAGACCATAAATAAGGGTTGTGATCTCATGGAGTCATGGAAGATTGTTCTTACCATAACTATCTATATATCTCATTATCCATGAAAAATATTTGTTATACCCTATTGAAACATGAGGTTAACTCTTCAATAATAAAAATCAATATGTGATCATTATGAACCTAATAAGTCTATTCCCATTATCTAGACAAAAAAATTAATCCAATGAAAAAACTAAACCATGTGGATATGGTACTCACTGACCTTGATGAAATATCCCATACAATGGTTGATGTCTTCCGATAACATCCACAATGACGTCTTGATCCGGATGATCCCACAAAAAAATCTACCACAAAATTGAAACCTTTTAGAAAAAAGACATGAAATAATGGAATGAGAGGATAACGAATCAAATATGGAATTAAAAAAAATGTAATTTATAAGAACCATACCTCTTACAGTTGATGGTCTAGCCCCACTATCACTAGTCAATGGTTCAACATCATTGATCTGAATTTTCACACAACCCAATGCACATTTTATTGTCCATTGTGTTTTATAACTATGATGAAATGTTCTCTCATATACCAGATCGTGGTATCCTCCTCCCGGACCAATATGGATTTTATAACCCCAACTCCTATACAAATACATGGTAATAAATCCCATGTTGTTTCTCTATATCAGTCTATGTCCTCGGTAACTACCTACATATCATGGATTTCTACAAAACCATTATTGGATTATCATCCATAAATAATCTTGTAACCACACTAGTGGTCAAAATAATGGACTTATAATGATAAAAACATACCATAATGTCAAAAAATCAACTAGACACTTACCTGAGAGGTTGATCCTCTACTTTAGAAACTCATCCCACTTCCTCCTATGAAAAATAACTAACAACATCACATATTAACATCTATATAAGTACCATAAGATCAGAAAAATATTCCATGTTATTCACCACTAGAATCCACATTTAGGCCCCCCTTAGAAATGTGATCTTAATTTACCACATTAGAAAACATATTTTTATGGATGATATACACATAAGACAAGATCTCACTAATAGGGAGATCAATAAAAAATTTCATAGTCAATAACAACTATTATAACACTACATGAATAATGTTCTAAAATTTTTGGATGTGGCCAACATAATACATCAATATCATATTTCTTCGTGTTGACCACATGAACAATATCATTATCACACGAATTAGGGTTTCAAGATAATGCTATTCGGGGATCTTCTCATCTAAATAATTCCATTCCATACTCTATAACTACTCATATTGGACCTCAATATTCAACTAGTGAATCAATGTTCATCATAACCTATTAACTTCAAACATTGAATTTATTCCATGGAGGATTCTCCATGTGGTCTATTATTTTCTTGATAGACTCAATATATCTATCTACTATCTTGGGTCTACCCTAGAAAAAAAAAGTTAGAGGACACTACAACTGATATTATCTACTCTAGATGAAAATATTTTGGGAATCCTTCCCTTGGTTTCTATCTACAAACTTCATAAAAAAAGTAATATTCTCTTGGAACATCCCCTCCCCTATCTGCCAGGATTAATGATTGTTCAACTCCAACTATTATATGACTTTTCATATTAATATCATACTCTCTTAAAACCGGTAAACATGAATTTGGTTGAAACTCCATAAAATTGAAAAGTATGCCTCTTATCAAATATTATATAATTTAAATATATTACATAACATTGTGATCAATATTAGAAATAAAAAACCCACTCCATATAAATTACCCCAAAAACGTTAATCATATCTCAAACACTACACCCAACTACCTCTAACAAGGACCATTGCTATCATAGGGTAATCCAAATCTAAACAGAAATATTACACTAATTATACAAAATTTCAGCATTTCCACTTTCAAACAATACAGATATTTCATATTTTGGAATACTTTTTCTAATATTTATTTTTCTCTTCATAGTAATACCCATTTAAAACTCATCATTAGTAACTATTTATGTATATTACAAGAAAACCCTAAAAAAAATCCACTTCCCATAACCTATCATAATACCAAAACGATGCAGAACATGGATTTTAGCTCATGATATCAAAATTTTATTAAAAAACAAATCAGATAAGAACCAACAAAGGGGTACATCGCCTAACCCCAAACAAAAAACACTCATAAAATAGACCCAACAACTAAGAGACCAATAATCCAAAAAAAGAATGGCCTGATGGACCACAAAATCAAACCGAATACCATCGGGAAAAGTCTCCACCGAACTATCTGCCACAGCTTGGTAACTCCCGAAAATCATTCCCCATCCACATCCCGATATCATCCTTCCTAATCCTTATCTTCGATGCCACCCATGCGCATATCTGACCTCCATCAATGCATCAACGCCGGAAGAAGCTGCACAGTGATCCTCACTGACATCTCCTTCCACTTGTAATCGGTCATCGCATAGTTGACAACACACAAAATAGATCGAGACCTCCTCTCGCTCCCATCAGCCAGCATCTGACCAAGCATTAGATCCTACATCCGACGCACCCAATCATCCCTTGTTATCTTTCGACGATAATGAAGGCCTCTGCCAAAGCGCTGTCGACTCGCCGCCATCACCAGACCGCCCCGACCGGTCCCGCTGTCCTCACCAAGATGGCCATTAGGGACAGGAACCACTGATAGATCACCGCATAATTTTTCACCAGCATGAACCTGATGGTATAAACCAATGGGTGAAATAATTTCAAAATGACCAAACATTTCATCATTAATCTTGGTTTTGTGGATACAAATCCCATTGAAAACTAGAGAGTGTCTCTCCCTCATCGGTCATGAAATCCCCATAACCTATCATAATATTATTATCAAAGAGTTCCTGAAATGATTCATATCACAAAATCCCCAAATTCCTAAAAAAATATCATGATTTTACGATGGCTTTCCCATATGAGGTCACCCATAGGGTTTTCCCTACCTTAAACATATGAAATCAGTTTATATTTGATAAATTAATTAGTTAATAATATTAGAGCAACTATAATTTTGTTTATATGGTTATCCAAGAATAAATGGTAGTTTTTATTAATAAGTATTACAAAATAGGTACATGGATAACATTGTTTTCAAATGATTAATTGTAAAAAGGGGGGTATGTCCCTCTAAGAAAATGGTTAATGTGTTTTCAATAGATATGGTTATTGGTAAATGGTAAATTGGTAATGTTATGGTTTTGATTTATATGAATTGAACGTTATGGACATAGTGATGTTTGATAATTTTGAAGATGTCCACCCTTGAAATAATAATATTTTTAGAAGGCCATGTTTGTTGGAAATTGTGAAATTTTAATTGATGTGATAATTAGATTTGAGGGAAATGATGGCTCCCACCTAAGGGTATGAATATTTGGACATGAAATGTTATGTCCTTGAAATAAAATTCCTAGTCATTACATTACACATCCAAGACTTGATATGATGTACATGGCATTCCTTATGATATCTTTGGATTCCAGTATGCAATTAATGTTACTAAATACTATTTGTGAGTCCTGAGTATTGTTATTTGTATTCCTCGATATAGATTTTCAAATTATTAATGAATACCCACAGTTGTTCATGAGAAAGGGAAATCCCCTATATATTATTTACATTAACCTCAAACAAAGTCAAAAAAGGTTAGTGGGTTTGGATAACACGATTAAAAAGGTGACATATGTCAATTGGATAAATTATAAATTTTTTAACATCTTTACATTTCTACCCTATTAATTATTTACACATTCTTCCACATAAACTATAATTATTTTCAGAATGGATATTTATCTAGCCACTATTTTTGGGGTCCTAGTTATTTTTTCTCACACCCTTTTTAGGTTGTCATTACAAACATGGTTATACATCATGGTTAAATGTTAGAATAAGGAATAATTAGCATTGTTTGTTATATAATAATGGATTTTTGTATGTATCATTGATGAAGTAAATTAACACGATATCAATGAAATTTTTGTGGATTTTAAATAGATTTTTTGATTCCTTTTTGAAAATGACACTACTATGAAAACAAGTGGCAATTGTCATTATTGTGGGCATTTAACATTTTTGGGGAATTGATAATATATTTTATGGTTGTTGAACATTATCTTATGGGTATTAATGTTTTTATCTTACTCTATTAAGGATGGTATGGTCTACCCACATTTCTCAATATACCTTTACTATTATTCAACAACCTCTATAATATAGGGGGATACATGAAGGAAAGTGGTGCACTAGCTCAGGGAAACAGTTCAATGGAACCCATATTAAGATTTTTCAAAGTGTGATCAGATAAAATACATATCCAAACATGTTAAGGGACCTCTTGGGATTATGTTTTGGGGTCCATAATGATGGATTTTGTCAATAAATCGGTGAAGAGTGTAACAACACTCAAAATTTGTGACTTAAAGATATAAATATTAATGGTCATTCTAAAAATTATAGAATTTAATTTAAAGATCCTACCTAATTAGAACTCAATAAATTTGTTAGATTTTACATGAGTATTTTTATAGATGGGTGACCCCTGGGATGTTTCCCAATGTCTATGTGAACAATGGAAATTCACACTTGAAAGTACATATGTTTCCCTCTAGGGAAAATCATTATTAAGATAAGAATAACATATGGATAAAAGACTATATTTTATATTGAAGGAATACTTGGAATTATAAGTGACCTATTGGGTCATATTACTATGTTTATGGATCAAGGAATTCTTGTCCATGAGAATCTTTACTGATATAAAAATAATCTCATTCTCAACGATATTTTCACCAAAATTGATACTAATTGGAAATCAATTACTAGGATATATATAAGTCCTCTATCTCCAAATTTATATATATTATTTTTTGATATTTTATGGCCTTAAACCATGATTTTTCAATTTCACCTTATTTATGATTTCATTATGCAACTAATGTTTACCTTAGTAACATATTTTTAGACTAAAGAAATAAATTTATCTTATTAACATGTTTGAACATGTCTAATAGAAATATGGACGTTAAATTTTTAACTAATATTTTGAAATAAGAGAAAAATTAATTTTAATATACTTACAAATGATGGAGTAAAAAATGTTTCTCGAATAATAAATATGTTTTTAGAAAATTTAATTTACACTAATTTATTTTATTACATTGATTCATGTGATATTTATTGGTTAATAGTTTATCAATTGTTAATCCAGAAATATTCAATTTTTTGGATAATGGAATGGATCTTTGTGATTAGTTAATTAATGGACAATGAAAATATAAAATTTTATTTGAATAAAATATAACATGGGTTCAAAATGAAAAATTAAGTTTTCAAAATTAAATATTTTATATTGTAATTTATTATTTTACTCCAAGAATAAATTATTGATCTTGGAATAAGGGTTCACATGTTTTTAAGTCATTTGTTGTCTGGATGATATTTTAAAAAAAATTAACAAAGATTGAGATTCCAATTTTAAAATAATTATTAACAATTTATAAACATCCTAAAAACGAACGTAGTATTTATTTATATAATTAATTTAAAAATGAAATTATTTTTTTCAAGTTAAATGTATATAATTGATATAAATTAATCTTAATATAACAAAAAAATGGAAATATTTTTTTTAAATTAAATGACCCTATAAAATTTAAAAAAGTCTAAAAATGAAGATAATGATTTATTAATCAAATTATTATATGTTTATATAAATCAAAATTATATATAATAAATACCTCATGTAATCTTTATATAATATAAGGTTTTTATATTCATTGGTTGTAGTCATGGGGTGTTGTTCAGCTTGCATGGATCCCATAGTGAATTACATGATCATGAAATTCTACAGATAGTTATTTCACTCAATCAATACATTTAGATGTTTATATTGTTCTTACCAAATGTGATCCCTAGTGACATAACATACATTCCGTATTAGGAAAATGTTCCTTTTATGAAATAATTCTTCTTTTTTATTGCATTATTATATATTTTATAATTCAGTATCTTTTATTTATACCATGTAATTCAGTACCCACAATATAAAATAATTGTTAAATACATATAATATGTTTCATAGTTTAGATCAATGTTATATTGGACGAAAACTACTAAAAAATATTTATTTAACGAAATAAAAGTAGTGAAATTTCTTTTTTTTAAATTCTACCACCTTTAAAATAATATCATTGTTGAATGTTTAATATATAAAAAATTTAAGGGTATTTTTCTCCTTAAATATTGAATTTAGGACTTTTCTTATTGAAACAAATAATTTAGCAATAAATTTTTGACTGAGTGGGCATTCTTATATCAATGAACATTGCCTATTTTATTTAGGATATCCAAAATATATCATCATATGATATACCCGGTTCAAATTTCATATATTTTGAGTTCATTAAATGAATAATATAGATTTTAAAATTTTTAAAAATTCATACATGGAGAACATCATATAATTTGAGAGATTTTGAGTGTGTGTTATGTTGTATGAAATTTCCCCATACGGTTTTTTTTAAATTGACCAATGTACGAAAGCCCCAATATCACTTCTTTTATAAATCCTCATATACTAATTCTTGGGAGATATCTGGATGAATTTCATGTAATCCAATTTGAGTAATATATCTTATTGAGGTCCATCGATATAACTATTATGAAAGGTATATGGTACATTATTATGTGACATAGTGGATTGAAAAATTAATAGTGGCTTCTTAGAAAATATGATGTATTAAATCATTCCATTCTATAAATTCACCAATCATGTTAAATAAAAACTTATATTCCTATAAATATAATTAGATGGTTCCATTAAGAATAATTTTTTAAAAATACTATTATATACAAAATTGACCATAGAAATATGTTAACCCAAAATTGCATTGAATTCCATTGAAAAAAAACATAGAATCGATTTCAATTTTGAAATGTTCCTTTTATATTAAAAATTGGTTAGAATATGAAATGTGTAAGGGAAATTCCACTCAATTTTTTTTAATATTGAATAATACTACATATTTTTTCAATGAAACATGTGTCTTGAATATATTGAATTGATTGTGGTAATCTGTTAATCCCCACTACTTCTTTAATGTTTGTCACATAATTTTGATACATTGAGACCCCCCCTAGAAATAAAAATGATGTGTGTTGACATAGTAATTTCATCAACCACTATGTTGATTAATTTTTGCACATTATGTTTATTAGGAATCCAGTGAAGAAATATGTGGTGATTTTTTTTAATTTCTATACTATTTGGTATATGCCTTTATCATCCCATAAGATTATTGACGTCCATAATTTTCTTTATAGAACACAGGGAACAAGATACCTACTTCAAAATCTCTCACTTTTGAGTTTCCACCCATATGTGATTCTTAATATATAAATATGAACCATTTCATCATATGTGAAAATAGAAGAATAATCTATGTGTACTATATTAAATATAATTATTTGATAATGGTTTTTTTGTTGAACGTATGCATTTCTATATTTTATACACCCAATGTATTTTATTTTAATCTATATAACCAAGCAATGCTTCTTCTATAGTTTCATGATAGCATATTGGGGCTCTTAAATATTTACAAATATAGATGTTTAGACATTTAATGGGGATTTTTAGGATTACATAACATTATTTATGACTTCAATTATCATTCTTTTTGTATCTAGGATTATCAGATATATTCGAATCATTATTATGGATATGGTTACATGATCCATCATACAAAGAGAATATGATACTACATTTTCTTAAATGGTTGTTAATGTATTGAGAAATAATTATATTTTATGAATTCCAGCAATCATAATTTGTTTGTTTTTAACACTTTTAGTGTTAACACATACATTAAATTCTTAATATCATTATAAATTTTACAATTTTTAACATATAGATAATGTTTTAAAATATTTATTACAAAATTTATGGACTAAAACTAAAATAATAATCCATGACATTTTACCACTATGTGTATAATTAAAACGAGGAATAATAAATTAGCTTATATATTAGCATATTATGGCATCAGAATCATTTTTTTTGAAGAAACACTATATATATCCTACCACTCGACACATTAATGTAGTATGTGTGAATGTGAAGTGGCCAATATCATATAAATCCAAATGAAACATTCTTCACATTAATCTATATATATAAATTAATCATTTTTATTTTATCTTGGTTATATGAGTAGAATATAATTATAAAATACTCACAAGGAATTGATAGAATCTGGATAATAAACAATTATTATAGATATCGTTCATTGTTTTTCACCAGGGCCAATTTTTAATGACCAATATCATTGAATGGTAAATATATATATTTTTTCATATAGTCAAATTACCCATGATGGATAATTTTTAACTGTAAAATTTATAGTAGTATAAATTTTCATAAAATTTTATATGTTGTATATTCTCTTGAAAAAACATAAATACTATTAAATTTATTCATTACTCCTATAATATATGATAATATCATAAATAAAAACTACAAAATAATTTTCACTATAATGTCTAACTAAAATTTTCATCATACCCGTGAATATTTCAGTGGAATTTATAAGTCCATATGTCATTACAATACGTTCATAATGTATATATGTTTTTATGAAGGTTTTCTTGGGTATATAATTTATCATTACACAAAATCGATGGTATCTTGATTGATGATCCATCCTCTAAGAGTATTAAACAACACTAAGTAGATCTAATCGATTACAATTTTAGGGTAATGGATACATATTCATGAAAATTATTATATTATGTTCATGAAAATTAATAATAATATATATATTCAAATCCTTGTTCATCAAAAAGAACCCACACACTTCATAGTGAAGCACTTGGGTATATGTAACCCTTGTATAGACATTATAGGAGTTTCTATTCAAATACCTTCAACTCAACCATGACTATTCTGTTAGGATTTTTTCATGCCTTCTTTAATCATTGAATTAATAAAATTAAAAACCAGTATTCATATTTTTGGGAAAGAGTTAACAATAAATCATGAAATGAAAGGATTTTATCTAATACAATTCCAATATATCCAATAATGAGTTCCTCTCCAACATAGTAATAATGAATCATATTTATTGGATACTATGACCCATATTATTGTATTTTATTCTTATTGGAGTCATAATAATATTATCATTGATATATAATAACGTGATGATTTTGGATATATTTTATAGGGTTTCATTGGTATTCTATATAGTTCCATACCTCCCCTAATAGGGTTAGTCTAGCTCACCGCCATGGTTGAGCTGCAATCTCCATATTGTCCTTATGATTGGATTTTATGATACTTAACCACAACATGGAGGTACCCTCGACATTACATAATATCCCTCATATTGGAGTGGCCTAGAAAAAAGAGGTTCCCCTTAATGGTAATCAATTATTATAAATTTATATTTTAGATTATCTTGTGAAAAAATATTTTAATTCTAATACCATTGTGGATATGATTGTTTGGGAAACCTTCAATAAATTCAATAGGATAATTCAATAAGGATACATAATGTTTGTATTCCATGAAACTGGTCATATCATTTCATCACCAAAATCATTACAGTCACCTGAAAATATTTACTTTAATTTATCTGTTTTCTAGTCATTGGATATTCAGGTTTTGGAATATCATATGTTATACCTGTTATACTAGACTATTAGTTTTGATAATTGGAGGGATTTTATGAATAATATGGTATATATTCGACTATTCATCCTTGATATCCCCTTTCTAAATATGATTATCATTAATTAATTATATAACTATCATTGTAGTTTTCTATATATTGATGAACCCATGTTGAGTTATAGAAAAACTATATTTTATAACATTTATCTTGTTCTTAATCTCCCAAAACAACATCACTGATCTATTACCCTAATTTTTAAATGGGAGGGTAGTTTCTATAATTACATTAAACATGCATATGTGTTTGTTTTTACTCATTGTGTGATCTTCAACATTACTATAAATATTTCTATCAATTATGAATCAATCATGTCGATTATGTTCAAACAGTCAACCCATCGATCCATGATCACATGATAATTGTCATAGAAAGTAATATTGTTTAAATTCCTTAATTTTTTATATAGATGCATGTTTCCCTAAGTTGAAATTTATATTTGTATCTACCCATAGGGCCTTTCTAAATACTGATTTCATATTTTGTCTCCCCTAATCAAGTGTTCCAGATTATCCATTCATCCATTGTATTTCATAGGAAACACAGTCAAATCCCCAATGGTGTTGAAGTATACTTGAGCCACATATAACGATTGTACTATAGCTTCTTCTCATGATGATGCTATTTCAGGACTACCCTAGAATGAATATTGAGGTCATGATGGGTCTCCCACTAAACAAATTAAATATGGAACATTATATTTGTGTAGGTGAAAGATAATAAAAGAGGCCCCACTTCCCACCAAGGAGTTTGTATAGGGTGATGTAGTCTCTGAGGGGAAGTATCTCATAGATGTTGTTCAAATAATTTCTTGAAAAAGAGGCAATTGGTTTTTATGTGTAATTCTACACCTCTAGAGGATTTACACATTCCACTAGCTATCCATTAAAAGATAAACAATGAGCTCCCTCTACCCACCACTCCAAAGGATTTGGGTGAAAGTAATCTGTCCAATATTTATCCATGGTGAAAACTCAAAACTACTTTCAAGACCATGCGGGAAGTTGATAATTTCTCTCTGTGACCAAGTACCTCATATAAGGATTCCTAAGAATAAATGTTATCATTGTAAGATAGGTTATATCACTTTGAACATGATCATCTATACTAATAAATACACGGTTGGTTTGTATCATCAATATTGAAACCAATCTTACAAACACATGTTTAATGAATTGAATGACATTGATTTCCAACAAGAGGGTGAAATATGTTTTTATAAGTAATTTTTTTCTCATATTAATCAGTTTTAACATTCTTTTCCTCAATTATTTGGTTTTGTTTATCTCTCAATATTAATGAGATGTTTTTTTATAAATATAAATAATTATATTTTCCATCATAATCCAAAAAATTAATTTATTATCTATATTGGGAGACTTAATCAATTAATATTTTCACTGAAAATTACACCCTAGGAAGGAGAACATAATATATTGAATGTATCTTCACATAAAATGTGATAAGATTAGGCTTATATACAATTGTTGAAATCAACACACCAACACGTTTTTACACTGATTGTTCAATATCTAGTATTTTGAGGCGGGGAATCAATATTCACTGAACAAATTCATGATATAAACTACTATGTTGAACCCAAAACATATATTACATTAACTTATAAGAAGTTCATATTTACTATAACTTTTAAAAAAACTTTTTTTTTATCTATGTTAGCGGTATCGACAGGATATGATCTCCCATTATACCTTGTGAATTATGTTTACTAGGGATTATTTTAGTCATTATCACTTGCATTAGGGAATGAATTTATATAATTCCCAAAATCTAAATATCTAAAGATCTAATTTGTGGGTAGTTCATTAGTTATAAACAAATTTTCTTCTAATTAATTAATTTCATTATTCCACTCCGTGAAATACATTATCTTGTTGGCCTTTCATTAAACCCATGCTTCATTCTATAGATCCTTTAATGTAAATTCATTGGCATGTACTACCTCATTTATGTTATATAGGATGCTCAAATTTCTTCCATACAAGATATTTTAAAAAAAAATTTCTAGGAAACTCTATATTCTATTTTCATATAAATGGATTACTATGAATACGAGCATCTAGCTTCAATTTTTATCATAATTTCAAATATAAAAATATCATCATACCTAAAAATAATTCAGACAGGTAACACGATTCATTTAACTGGTTTCAAGAGAATAATGAAATAAAAAATATTAATATCAGGGCCAATAAAAAATTATAGTTATAAGTTTCATATCCAGTTATATGTGCTTCATAAATACCATTACATTCATCCGTTTTTAAACTATATCAATTTTCTAAATATTTTAGATTAGTTTTTTAAGAATTTAATTAGTAAGAATTATCTTATTAAACACATTCCATTGAATAGATATTCTTATTCCAACTATATTTTATTAATAATAATATTACACTATTGGTTAGCCTCATATTCTTATTCGTATTGACTATAAGAACATTTTAGTTCTCTTTGCACAACAAAATTGAAAATATAATATAATTTTTTATTAATTTATTCATGCTAATTGGTTGATATGAATATCAAATAAAGGATGTTGGGTGATTTATTAAATGTTACATTATATAAATCATATCCTTCATTAGTAAGTTTGGGAGCTGGAAATATTAATATTATTATCTATTTCTTAATTTTTTTAGTAGAGAATTACCTCATGTTTTGTAATCCAAATCCCATCCCATTTGGCTTGAATTTTTTAATAACACCATATTATCCTTTCAAATATTTTTTACTGAATTCATCCAAGTTCCACAAATTTACTAAATCAGGAAGTTGTTTATAGGAGTAATAAACAATAATATCTTATGAAAATTGAAAAGATCAATGATATATATTTGACTAGTCCATAAAATTAATGTATTACTCTTACATAAATCCGTCATAGAATATGATACATTAATTTTACATAAGGTTTTTTAATTGGTTTCTCTTATACATCATTACCACACCACCAAAAAATAATTAAAATCATCCATAATAAAAAAAATTAGGATGCCAGGGCAATCATTCATATTTTCATCATTGTTTTATGAATTCATAAATTACATCAAAAAATATAAACACAAATAATGAGACCCACAAGTTCATTTTCTAGTGTGATTATATATTATAATCAATTATTACACATTATTTAACAATCATCTGTTATAAATATCTCAATACCACACTTCAATAAATACATAATCCTGAAAATAATATCTTAGGTTAATAGGAAACAAAAGTATCGGTGAGCTAAAATTTTTAGTGAGGGAAAAAATTTAAAGTTTCATAATTAGATAGAATATAATAATTATATGTTTAAATGAATAGTGGTGAAATTTTTAATTTAGTGAATCAATGTGTCATAAGTGATCATAAAATATGAGAATGTGATCTTAATGACATCCATATTAAAACATATTAGTTAGGACCATGGATTTGAAACATGTAACAATAGTTATGATCCATAGAATCATTGAAATGATTCATAAAATTGAAATATGAAAAAGTAATATAGATATTATATCATAAAATTTGGAGCATATCTAGGCAGAAGCATTTTCATCCATAAGGATGTTAGAATTTATACCATAAATCATACCCACAAATGAATAAGTCTACAAACATTACTGTAATCACATCCATGAATTAAGATGTGAATGTAGTTAATCATAATGATTTTGAGGAAATAAATAATTGTTTAATTAGATATTAATCATTATCGAATGCATAAATGGTCTATAACAGGCTGACTAGTCTCTTAATTAAAGAAATACATGTGTATTACATAAAAAATGGATATAATAATTTTTTTTGAAGAACATAGATAATAAATTTTATGAAAACATTTCATGAAGAAATCCTTCAATGATCCTCATAATCCATCTAAATTATAAGATTTGAAGTTTTAATTATAAAATATAATTTATGAAGAATATCTATCAACAAAGGATATTGTCCTAAATTAGAATCATTTTTTAATGACTTTTAAAAAAAATCATTTATTAAAATGGAAAATTAGAACATCCTTCAGTAATGAAAATTAACATAAAAAATGGGAATAAGATTTTCTTTAAAAATATTGATAACTTATAATGTATTCCTAAAATATATAAACTTTCACTGACAGAGGGAAAAAAATTCTATCTAAAAATAATGTAGAATATGTTTATTTCAATCCATTTTAATGAAAGAAATTATTCATTTAGGAAAATCTAAAAATATATCTATAATAAAAATTATATGGAAGATAATTTAAAATGAAAAATTATGATATTATGTTATTAAAGTGTTGATAAGATCATTCATGAAGCAATGTAAGGATTACGTACACAAAATAGTAAGTGTAGTGTTAAAAAATATAAATTGAAAAAAAACAATTCTAAATAAAATCGCCTTATATACAATATTATAAATACACATTTCAATGAAATGTTATAATAGGGAACATAAAAAATTTAAAACGGGGATGTAATAACTAAAATTTGATATTTATGTTTCATATATATCAAAGGAAAAGAGTAATTCAGAATCTAATTTTTTAGGAATGGATCCTTTAAATTTTAGACATAATTCTTCATTTTGGACTTAATGTGAATTCCTCACATCTTGACAAAGGTTACAAGGATGTCCAAGAATTATTCAAAGATTGGAACCTCGACCAATGAGAAAGTGAACTGACTTCACTGTTTGTAGATATTTTGCAAGAAATTCAATAAGATTTTCTAACTATGAAAGGATGAAAAGGGGGACCAGTAGGGTGAAAAAATTTCCCAAACCACGCACTCAAAGGAGAACAACTTGGAACGTATGTCATCAATGTTTAGTTGATCGAAGCCTAAAATTCATGAACTATATCTATATCTATGTAGCCTAACCTTGTGGGATACCACTTTAATTAGTGGAGGGCACTCGTTTGGCAAATGATATAGAAAACCGTGCGGCTAGACCACAAGGTACTTTTTCGTAGGAAAATTACAAAAAATAAATTAATGATTTTTTAACCATACCCACTACCATGATAGGTCATTATAGAAGAAATTAGATCATGTATTCTAAAATTTTAAAGCTTTATAATCATCATTCATAGGATCTAATATAGGATTGTCGCCGGATTACAGAATCTACCCTCATTCTTCACATTTGATGTGCATCAATAAGTAGTGATTACATATTATGTCATTCATCATTTGTCTAATTCTATAAAAAGTTTTTTATATGTGGACTAACATGATGTAATTTCATGTTTTTGATCCATTAATCAGTTGTATTACAATATAGTAAAACCTAGGTTTAATACTGGATAAGAAGAGTATTATGTGTACGTGGTTGGTGGAATATGACTCAGTCATTAATTATCACTATTTTATAAATTTGCATCATTCTTCTGGGGTAAATGCTTCTAAAACATTTTCTTGGGCATTTTACTTATCCGAAGGATCTTCTCTCAAATATTGATAATTAGTTTTTGAAAACACATATGAAGATTTAGGTTGGGTTGTTTAAAAACAAAAGGGTTAATTTCATTAAATTTCACATGTACTATCTCTTTAAAAGTACAAGTGCTTTTATTGAAAACACTATAAGCCTTAGAAGTTGTGGAGTAGCCTAGGAAAAATCCTTCATCATATTTTGGTGTGAATTTTTGTAGATTATGTTTAGAATTTAGGATGAATACCTTGTAACCAAAATACTTTAAGTAGGAAAGTTTAGGTTTTCTACCATTCTATAACTCATAAAAAGCTTTATTAAGAAAAATTCTAATCAAAACTCAATTTATTGAATTACAAGCAGTACTTACAGCTTTAGCCCAAAAATTTTTGTCCATTGAATACTCACTCAACATGGTTCTAGTTATCTCTTGAATAATTCTATTTCTTCTTCCCACAACACCATTTTTTGAGGTGTTCTGGGTGCTGAGAAGTTATGAGTAATTCCTTTTCTACTACAAAAAGTTTCAAAATCAGAATTTTTAAATTCTCCAACATGATCACTATGAATAGTTTTCAATGGAAGGTTTTTCTCATTTTTCACATGGGATCTAAAACATTTGAAATATGAAAAATCTTCAGAATTATTTTTTAGAAAATAGAACCATGTAAATCTAGTGTAATCATCAACCAAGACAAAAACATAATAATTACCCCCAATGCTTTTAGTTTGTGTTGGACCAAAGAGATCCATATGCACTAACTGTAATGCATCTATAGTTGAGACTTCACAGACTGATTTAAAACTTTATTTATGTTACTTTCCATATTGACAATGGTTACAAACTTTTGAGCAATCAAACCTAAGATCTGGTAGATCCTTACCTAATCTTTTCCTATAAAGTTTTCATAAGTTACTAAGGATACAGTGTCCTAACCATCTATGCCAAAACCAATAATTATCTTCCATTGCACTAAGCCAAGGTAGATCTTGGCTCCTAAGGTCTTCAAAGTTTAGTGTGTACACATTCTCTTGACTATTGCCAGAAAGAATAAACTCTTCCTTGGAATTGTGTACTATGCGCTTTTCATTCTTAAAAATCACAAGGTAGCCTTCATCACATAATTAACTTTTGCTAATGAGGTTATACTTAAGACCTTTAACAAATAAAACATTTGAAATCAAAGTTTTTTCAAGAAGAACAATGTTACCTATACCAATAATTTCTCACTGAGAATTATCTCTGAATATTACTTTTCCTCCATTAGTCTTGATAATTTTTTCAAAATAGTTTTTTTTACCAGTCATATGTCGGGAACATCCACTATACTTGTACCATGTATTGCTGTTGGTACATTCTCTATTTTTCTAAAAATAATAAAAAGTTAGTTTTTCAGAATCCAAACTTGCTTGGATCTGGAAATCTCAGAAAGAAAATTTTTTGGCACCAACATCTTTTTATAAAAATAGTCTTTATGAAATCGTAAAGACTGAGTTTTGTTTACGAACCAAATATTTGCCTAGTGTCCACCATACTGACACTTAGTATAGAGTGGAACAATTTGAGGAATAAAATAATTGTTATTAAAAATTGGTTCAGAACCAGTATAACCAAAACCAGAACTATTCATTAGAGGTCAGATTTGGGAATACATTTTATCAAAATTTTCACAACCTAAAGTATAGTTTGACTAACACTTAATCAAGAAGAGGATTTCAGATTTTTGTTTGATAACCAAGTTCTTTTCTTCTAAAACATTTTATTTTTAACTAGAGTTAGGCTCAAAAAAAATTTCACAGAAATTACATTTTCTAGATCATTAGAATGTTTATTCTTCTCTAATTTTACTTCCTCAAGTTTTTTTAAAATACTTTCAAAATAAAAATTGTTCTTATCAAGATCATTAAAATGATATGATATTTCAATAGTAATAATAGTATTCCTAGAAATTTCATTATCAATTATTTTCATGAGTTTTGAGTTCTCAATCTCAAGGAGTTTGGAAAACCTAGAAAATCCATCATAGGAATGTAAATTATCATCTTCATCAGAAGAAGATTCTTTATCACACGATTTATAATATTCACTGTCATTAGCATTAAATGATATATTGGTCATAGATTTAGCATTGTGTACCTTAGCCATAAATCAATGATTGTCAACAGGTAGTCTGGCTAATAGACCATGATTCTTCTGTCCAAAAGATTCATAATCTGAAGATTCATCTAAAGAGTCACCACAACTGGCACTCCATGTGACATTAGATTTCAAGACTTACTTAGCTTTATCCTTGTAGTACTTCTTTCTGTTTCTCTCAGAATGCTTTTCCTTTCTCTCTTTTCTCTTAAGCATAGGACAATAAGGCCTTATATGTATAGCTCTCTTGCATTCATAACATGTGACTTCTTAGTCTTTCTTATATTTCCTTCCTCACTTCTTATATCTGGATTGAAATTTTCTCTGTCCAGCTATATTGTTCATCCATCGAGAAAGATTTTCTATCTCATTCTCTGAGGATTCACTTCCACTAGATTCATATCGAATAAGAACCTTCATTGATTTGGATATGGTAACTCTCTTAGGAGTCTTGGATTTTATGTGATTAAATGTTGTAGTAAAAGAAACAGTTCCATTTCTATTATTCTTATTAAGATTATCAACATCTCTCTTCATTATAGTCTCATACTGAAGAAGGGTTCCAAACATCTAATCTAAGCAAACCTAAGTGACCTTTCTGTTCTCATCTATAGCTGTCCTCTTGGATTCCCACTCAATGGGAATAATTTCTATGATCATATCAACAAGAGCTTCATCATCTAATCCATTATCACCCATTGATTGTAAACTATTCACAATGGTCATGAATCTTTGTTGCACCTTACATATGGGTTCTCCATAAGGAAAGATACAACCATGGTATTCATCTCTGAGCATGGATCATCTAGTTTCAATTACTTTGGAATTTATAAAGTGAGTAAATTCGTGTTTCTTCCAAATACAATTAATAGCTTCACAAGATGAAATCTGGATATATATATTTCTTTTCATGGAACAATGAAAAGTATTGCATACCTTATAATTCAATTGATATTCATGCTTTTCTTGATTGGTTAATGTAATAACTTCTTTTTCAGGGATTTTGTATCCTCCAGTAAGCATAGAAAAAGAATCAACTCCTGTATTGATAATACAGATCTTCATTCGATCTCTCCAATACTCATAATCATTTCCATACAAAATAGGTGGTCTAGTTGGATTGGGATTTTCTATTGAACAGAAATTGATTCCTGCCATCTAAAAAAAATGATTTCCACAAAAACGTGTTAATAGAATGAGTTTGTAAACAATGAAAATATTCCTAAGAAAGAAAAATATAGAACAAGAGTATCTCTAAGAATAAATGAATCCGAACTATACGAGTCCAAAAAACTAATTCTGGAAAAGAATGAGATGAATTCTCTTCTAAATCTAATCGTAAGATTAATTCAGATTGAACCAATCCTCTGATACCAATTGTCGATATGGAATGTGATATGACATACTCAATAATACCAAATGTAAAATCGAAATAATAGAGATACTATATGTAGTATCTAATGATACTGAAAATTCAAGATGGGGTGAATTGTATTCTTTTGAAATTATGTTTGGATCATTTAAAGATGTTAATGTTTAACAAGGTTAAACAAAGTAATTCACAAAACCTCTAAGTTCTAAACATCTGCATGATTCTAGAAATACGATTCCAATAGATTGAATCTGGAAAGATGGTTCTGGAAAGTGAAACATAATGAATGTTTACAACAACAAAGATCATACCATAAAGCGTATAGAATCTTACTAAATCAGTGTACAAGTATAAAGAAGTATAAGATAGTTATACTATCCTCAACAAAACAAATGCAGTTGAAAAATTGTAACAAAATAAGTAATAAGTAGTAAATCTTTTAACCCAAAGAGAAGGGCATCAAACAACCTTGGATAAAGGTCCCTTGATTTATACTTTCAAGAAAGTCTGTCTTACCCACACCATGGTAATCTATCGATATAAAGATCAGAGTCTTTCTTTATATCCCTGCATTCCCTCAAATTCAAGGTAGTTGACAACTCTTTCTTCGTCAGCAAGGAAGCCCTCAAATTCAAGGTAGTCATCACCTCTATCTTCCTATCCCCAGAATCTCTCGAATGTTATCAGCAATACTCAGAGTCACACAAAGTAAATCAGAACAAGACGTTCAGTACACACTATGAATTAGAGTATCTATCTCTAGAAATTAATTAAAAAACATGTACTCTCTAGAGTCATAGAACATGGTTGAGATATTTTGAAATGAGATCCTATTTATAGGTACTGCTTCAATGGTCGGCTCCCTCCTCCAATAGTCATATTTTACCTTGAATTTTAGAGGGACCTGTACACATGTCACTCAATCAATGGTTAGTTAGTAACTGAAAGCACGACATCATTTTATAAAAAAAAGTGTAAGAAAAAATAAGAGTACATAGAAAAAATAAAATATTTGTAATGTAAGGAAATATGAAAGTTCGGAGTTTAACCAAAATTGAATTAGGAGTCTATAATGCAAGGATATTCAGATTCTATTTTTTAGGAACTCGGAACCTGAACTCTATAGAATTTTGGAGTCTGAATTTCCAGGAAATTCAGAATCTCGATTTACATGAATTCAGAAACAGAACTTTTAATGTTCGGAGTGAGAGTTCATGAGAATTTGGAGTCAGAACTCATAAGAGTTTGGAGTCTTTATTAAATGAAATCAAAGTCAGAACTAATTAGAGTTCATAACCAGAATTCTTATTCGGAAATCAGAGTCAAAATTCAAGGGTGTTCGTAACCAAAATTCGTAATCATAATTCAAAGTTAGAACATAGAGAAGTTCGTAAACAGAATTCATACATAGAATTCAGTGTCAGAACTCAGAGAAGTTCGTAACCAGAATTCAGAATCAGAATTCGGAGTCAGAACTCAGAGAATTTCATAACCAGAATTTGTAATCATAATTCAGAGTCAGAACTCAATGAAGTTTGTAACCAAAATTCATAATCAGAAATCAGAGAATTCAGATCCTAAAACAAAATTATTCATATCTTGGTAATTATAGGATTCATAGGTTTTATTTTCTAACCGAATTTTATACTTATAAAAATTATGATATGAACAATGAACATGGTAAGGATAAATTTCCTTGGGGAAGGAAATTTTACTTATAGAAGTAAAACATAGGGTAAGAAGAGATTTTCTTTGAGATATGGTGTCTGTGATTTTCAAAACAAGAAGAATGGTAAAGTCATAAGGAAACCTTAATGACTCAACAATCTCCCCAAGTATGAAGGAATGGAAAATTCATAAGGAAAAAATTATTGACTCCATAGGAAACTATAAAAATATTTGAAAAATATTATTAATTTTATATTTATGTTCTGCATGTTTGGCCATGTGTGTAACACATGCTATCTAAGGGACTAAATATTCAGTTTAATAAAATTTAATCACATCATTTAACATACCAAAATTTAATCTAAGTGGTTCATATAGAATAATATTTAACTGATGTTGTATTTAATGAATTCCACTCATAGTTATTTCGTATAGGAATATCTATATTTAACATTATGTGAAATGAAAATATCAAAATATTAAATTAATTAAAAACTGTAATTCCCAAAATCATGAGATGATACATTCAAAAACCACTAAAATTAATCTCTCCCTAAAAATACTTTTTGGTTATTAAAATTTTGATACTTTGATGTTCCTTTCATATAATCTCACATAGTAAAAATGATAACTAAATCCTTATTTAAATTGGAATGTTGGAAACATAATAGTCACCCAGAGTAACACCCATAACACAATAGAGGTGCGAAGTAAAAAAAATTGACCTGTAAGGAAAATACAACTATCAATTTTTTATGGAGAGTGATAGATAACATGGTAAGCTGAAAATTATTAATCACAAATCCATATGTCTATGATGATATTAGTGACCATTTCATTCATCAAAAATGAATGTAATAGGATAACATAGTTTTCAAGATCATTTTTGTACAATTGCATAGTTTTTCATTGGAATATATTTTTACATGAATGTATTACCTTTTATATGTAAAATTTCACCCTTTGGTCATGTCTCAAAAAATTTCCACTTCACCTATTTCTATAAAAAGGAAGATGTAATTTTCATTCCTGAAGCACTAGTAAATCATTATATACATGATAATCGTCCAATATGTCTTCAGTTAAAATGAGCACGTAGTAGTTAAAATATGTTATTCAATATGAATAAATTTTAATTTGATGAGTTATTACTTTAATCTCACTAACATCTTCTGATGTATAATCTAAATTATATGTAATTGGTTACCTTTATTACCCTTTAGAAAGTAGAAAATTCAAAACACTATAATGATGGTTGTGAAATAATATAAACAATTATCCCCATTATATAATAAAGTCTCTATTGGTTGTCTCATTCCATACATATGAATCATGTCATCGTATATTCTCTTGAGTCATAGTAATAATCTAAATTACCATAAATCCTTTTAGAAAACATTCAGGATTCTTTAATTTATATATTATTAGATATTTTTCATATTACAAATTCTTTTTAAACATAATCCATGATTACATTGATCACATATTCAAATAATTAATAATCAGTACTATCCAATCTTATTTATACATACAAATAATCACTTTAGACATGTTAAACACAATTGTCTCCGCATCTTGAACACATTATGGATCACCATCCCTTATTCAAAAAACCATTGTTCTATTATATCATCATTCGGTGTATCATTTTTCAATCCATAATTAACTTAATATACAATAAATACTTATAAATTCATGATTCATAAAACATAATCATTTAATTAAAAAAAATCTTCAATCATCTGACATTATTCTAAAACCATTTTTGAGGAATTATAATATTATTCAACATTACCCTTTGTCTTATAATGAGAAATATTAACAATGTATTAAGATTAATCATACCCAATCTAATAAGGATTCATACGTTTAAAAACGGAAATAACATTAGACAATCATATACCTTTCAAATGTTATTTCTAGTGACCATATATTATGAGGTATAACCAATTATCATACCACATTAATGATTCTCTTCATGGGATATCCATATAAGACATCGATTTGTGTAATTTTAATGGCATATATATCCCAAACATGAAATATTTATCTAGTTCCTATAGTTACTCCAATTGACTAACACAATAAATCGTCATGGGATCAATATTTATCATAGTATAAAACCATATAGTCATAAAAACAATTACTCATAAGATTCCTAAGTAATGAAGTTTATTTTTTTAATTAATGACACAATTGTTTTGAAAAAATTTATTCATAGTAGTCCTTTATTTAACTTCTACATGATTATTCATAAAGATTATTTGAGTTTCAAATGAGTATCCCATATTAGTGTAAACTAGGTGTGAATCAAGGCCCGTTGTCATGCCCCATTTACCAATTGAGTCCATCTCAATATGGTGTTCTTGGGGATGAAACTATTATGTTCATTTATTCCAGATCCACGTCCAATTATATTATAAATATTGATATTTATTTATTGAAAACTACTTTATCAATAATTTTCCAAAAATATAGGACATTTTTTTTAAACATTAACTCCTCTATAGACTAATCCTTCAAGGTATCCCATTACACATCCTTAGAATTATCTATATGGATGTCATTATAGTTTTATCATTAATTTTTCTAATGATTTACTAAACCATTCATCTTTTAAAAACTATATTTAACCATCCTTAATGTACATGGATATTATATCATTGTAGATAAAATTTTATTAAATTACAAAAGTACATACTTGAAGACCATAATAGTTTACTATAATTGGAAACATAGAACATATTTTTTTATTTTAGTGAATGATATTCTTCATCAACCTTAAATGTTTTATTCTATGGTAATCCTACTTAAAACCATTCTTCATAACATGGAGAAAGGAAACATAATGAAATAGTGAGATCAAATTCCTAATTAGGGAAAATAAAGGATCTATGTAAACATGACATGAGCTTAAGGATATGAGAAAATTAGTGCAACATTTTAAGATCATAATCATAATAAAAATATCAAACTATTGAGAAACGGAATAATTATTGGAATCTCAAAATACTTGAAACCTAACATAATAAATAATTTTAACCATGTTACAATATAAAAAGAGTACTAAAAGGATTTTTTTCATATATATAATCATGTAACAACATTACATATAAGTCAATGGCCATTTCCAAAAAAATAACTCATTATGGTACTTCATGGGTACTACTCCAATTGGGTGTGATAAAAAAACATCCCTAGTAACGGTAATTTCATTATAAATGATTAGGATTCCCCATTTTTCCATTTTTAATCAGGATTCACCATCTTGTCATACAAGATATGTTTTCCCCATCATCCCATAGAGGATTAGTACACACTTGTTACCCATTTTAGATCACGATCCACCAATTTCAAATTTTTTATCAATTCCATTTACTTATTTCACATCATTATCTCATGATATATAAATCATTACCCAATACATTGGATAGAGGTATAAGACCCACTCATGTCAATAATTAATTCATACATTCATGCCCCAGAAGATCACAAGAAATCATATCAATAACCATTAAAAAATGAGACATAAAATCATGTAATTATAGGTTAACATGTGAATCAATACATATTTCATAATCATTTCATCTATGTATAACCTGTTAAATGAATCTGTCTTCATAACAATATAACCATTAAAATAGAAACATGTATCACAATAAACATTCCATAAAAACCAAAACCATTCATGAAATAATATGAATGGAATTCCTGGATCATATCCCCAGAAAATCATAATCAATAAAAATGTATGTCATCATAGATGGATAAAGATTTTTTAATTTCGTATGAATAATTTTTTAAAGAAAATATCTTTTTATTGAAAATAATTTTTATAATAACTTCTTAAATCCTTTTCTTATAAAGAATGATTTAAAATATAATTTAGATAATTTCTTATGGAAAATTAATTTTTTATATGAAAACCCCTTCTAAAAAATATATCACTTTGATAACCATTTTATTTTTAAATTATCATAGGAAACTCAGAATGGACGATTCAAAATATTTTGAAAACCTTTTTCTCTGAAAATACATTTGAATCCTAAAATAAGGATTAAAATCATTTTGAAAATATGTTTCAGGAAAACTTCACTCAAAATATTATAATTAAATACTAATATCATTTAAATAATTTTCAGTAAAATTATCTTTTTGAAAACATATAAAATAAAATAAAAAACATTTAAAACTATATTGCAACATAATATTTAAAAAAAATTATTTTTAAAGAATTAAATAAATTAATATTATAGAATATCAGGAATCAAATTTCATTAAAATTAACCATGTACCATTTTAATATAAGAATCAATGAAATTATGTTCATGAGTTAAGAAACATCTATGTATTATAGTCATCTCTTTTTTTACGGTAAATGTTTCAAAAATTTCATTTATCAAAAATTGTTAAGATGGTAACATTTAAAAAATATTTTTAATGGATAAACAAGGGTTATATTTTCATTTAAAAATTATAGGGTAAAAAACGTGAATATTTTTATAAAACACAATTTAAAAAGAACAAAGATTTCTCCGTGAAAGGGGATGTAATGATGAATTGTCAAAAACAATTTATTAATTATCATAACTAACAAATAGTGGAAAATTGGAAACATAATATTATATAAAAAACTATAAATATTATAGTAAATATCATGATATTTCTCTATATATGTATAATAATATTTCAAAAATTGAATGAAAATCATTAAAAAAATCGATAGATGATGAGATTGTGTAAATAAGATGTTACAATTAGGGTAACATTGAATCAAAATGAACTAGAAATACTAACATTTCATGAATCATAAAATATTACTAAATTAATTATATTCATGATATATAATTTCAAATGAATTAAATATACATAATAGAATGATATATGTGTACAACATGGAATGTTCCTCAGAAAAGATTATTGAGACAAATTTACTTTATCGATTTGTTAATTTTTAAACATAAAAATCATGGAAAAAATCATAAAATGGAAATTTAAATTGCCAAAAATTTATTTATAAAAATAAAATAATTCATCCATGGGAATTATACAAAACACAAATAATAAATAGGATGTTAACATGGGTTCCAACTCAATGAATATAATAGTTACATGAGAAAACACATACTACATGAGAAAATTATTCAATCATGAGACCCATGAATGAATAACTAAAATTAAATTTATAATATCATTAAATAAGGTTAATTTTCTATATCTTTTCTAAAGAGGTTATATACACCCCAAAATATAAACAAGTGCTGAATATAGCTCGTATCTCATGAAAATAATAAGTGAGATGAAATTCTATTACATTAAGTATAAACATTCTTCTTATGTATTCAATCATATAATATAATAATTATATTTTAATTATAATTACACCACAAATTTTTTATTATATCTAATACCATATATGATTATCTTACTCTTTTCTATTACCTATTTATTAACAACTCTTTGTTAATGTTATGTTTTGGGTAATATATACTTAGTTTTCATATATGTTTGGCTTGTTATTCTTCATACTCTTATATAGATCACAATTTAATCATTCAAATAATGTATGAAATTATTTAAATGTAATATATATTAATCATAAATGTTTTTTAAAAAATTTATATAATATATAAATATGAGATGGAATACACTATTCATAGAGATGGTAGGTCGTATGTATGACTGAATGTTGTTTCTATTCTGATGTCCTATTGGAAGATAAAAACACAAATGAAATGTTTTTATTTATATATATAATTAGTACATTAGATTTATTATGTCATATATATTATATAATTTCACTAAACTCATCCATAATACATTCCATATATAGGGTGAATGAATCACATCACTCTAAGGAAGAGGTAGACCACACTTCCCTAACTGAAAATATCTTATTTAACGTAAAATAAAAATCCTGAATTTATGTATAATATATAAGTTAAATAAGAATAAATATTTCAAAAATATATTATATACAATATAAATACATATTTTTCTTTATTATATTCATCCATGATAGTTGGTAATGGAATTACGAAAAACATCATTTCGTGAGGCTGTGATTCACTATACACAAGAATGGTATGATCATTTACGATTAAATGGATGTGTGAGTATGTATAGTTAGAACACTTCTAATTATATAATATATTATTATTTATGATACTTATTACATTATACAATCTTGTGATATGAATATTTTAGGGGGTATTGAATGGAAATAAAACAAAACAACATCACTAACGATGTTACCTCTTATTTCAACAACTCATTTTGGTATGAACAAAAGTGAAACATTGGATGGTTTTATTCCCAAATAGATTCATATGTGATTATGTTAGGGTTTTTGGGATCTTATTGGTGACTATATTGGTGATAAAAATTCTTTTATAGGTGTGAATAAGTGGGAGGGTTGAGTTCATTGTTATAGTTTATGAGGAGTGGCATTACTGTAAATTTTTGAAATTGGGATTCCACACATGTTTCTTCAATTAACCATGGTTGTTTTGGAAAAATAAATTCAATATAGTATCATATGGTCACAATATGTAATGTCTCGATCCCGGGGCCACACAAAGGTGCCTAAAACCAGTTTTTCTCATGACCTCAGCAAGACAACCCCTTATGCTAGAGGTTGCTGACTAGAAGAAAGTGTATAGTAAATAAACCATGGGGAGACTATACCCTCTTTTATTATAGAAAAATACCTACAGAAAAAAATTAAACATTTTAATAATAATATATAATCATAAACAATACCAATGTCATAAGATAACCAAAATAGTAAATACAATACTCAACCGAAAGGGAAAGATTACAGGACAATGTAAGTATCAAAGTGTAGAAAATGAAACTGAATGTAAACACACTAACAACTCCCAAGATGGTCCCAAACCATGTTTGGTTCCCTCATCTAATATATACCCCTACTAAGAAATCTAATCCTTGGAATAGACCCCTACCCTATCCTACAACAATAATGTCATTTTGGGTACTGATCAGGCAACCTGAAACGGGTGTGTGTACATATCAGTAAGAAACCACTTATGGTGTCTAAAAAAATCCATCCAATAAAATTATATGTGATTTTAATAAGAATAAGTATAATATAAAACTAAACTATTTATAAAATTATTAAATATTCTCAATTTAATATCATAAAACTCAAGGATCCAATAGACAATTGTACATCAATAATAGCCTCAGACCATGCCTAAATCTAATTATCCTTCACAGTTTACAATGTGTTTGAATGTTAGTGTTACCAATCATAGTTCACCAATTACGTAGTTTTTTTACATTTTTTTAATCAAACAAATTGAATGTCCATGTAACCAATTTTATTTCACAAAAAAATGACAATATTACAATTAATATTAATACTCAATTTGAATGACCATGTTACAATTCATAATAGTTGGACAAATAAGCATTTTTCCATTCACCATTTCATAATACATAATTGAATGACCATATAAACATTCATAATTTTTTGCCACATTATCATGTTCCCATTACCAATTTAAAAATAAATAATTGAATGAGCATGTTACCATTCAAAATAGTTCGTTGAATGAACATGCTGCCAATCACCATTTAATGATAAATAATTTAATGAGCATGTTACCATTCATAATAGTTTGCCTATTGAGCATTTTATCATTCATCATTTTACACATATCACATATTTCTCATTCATTAAGGTCAATCAAAATCAACCATGTTATCACATATAACACATCAACACATCCAATAGGAGTAAACAACATTAATCCACTTACTCTAGTGTCACATTATTTTACTAATTAATTAACCATATCATTATCACTGTTAATTCAAAAATTAGTCATCACATAAAACCCCTTAATTAATTACCCAAATAAATAAAAACATCATTCCATTTTACGAACAAAATCATTAATTAATCACTTTCTCATTATTAATTCATAAATTAATTATCTCAATTACCAAACTCAAAATCTCATAATGAATTCCACAATTAATTATCTCAATTTGAAATCCAATTGTCCATAATTAATTACCAAAATTAATTATCTCATTCACAATATAAAATCACAAAATCATTTTACAGGTAAATTATTACAAATACTAGAGTTTTTTATTAAATAAAAACCTCTAATTTCTGAATTAATCAATCGAACTAATTAATCTGTCAAATATAGTGTATCGAATTTCTAAAAAACCATAGAAAATCAAAAATTTCATAAACATAAACAAATTTCATGACTATGAGAATTGAATCATAGACCACCTATCAAATAATAGTTGATGAATAATGATCACTAATGAATATCCAAAAATGTTAGCATAATCAATTATAATTAGGTCGATGAATATGATTTAAATATGACTCCTAGAACGATAAGTAAGAAGTGAAAAAAGTCGCTATATATGTGATACCTATCGGTAGTAACATTCCTCTAAAAAAGAATCAGATAATCTGTTAGAAACTTTTCTAGAAGTATATTAATAAGAAGAAGGCATAAAATAAAATTCTTGTTCTGGATATTCTTGGACATAAGTGATTAGAGTTCCAAATCAAAGTGTAATCTTGAAAATTAATGACAGAAGACATACAACAAAGAGGGAGGTGTGTGGAGGGTCTTCATTCTATGATTCAATTGTGTGGAGGTGTTTTGATCAAAGGAACATGTGCATGGGAGAACATTGGTCAAAGATGGGGGGTGCGTGGAGTGTGCTCCATAAATAAAAATATTTGTGTAGAGTTATGTGGAGGTAGAGATGTGTTTTTTTTTTCATGTCATAATTACTTGAAATGAATTCCCATTTCATGCCTTGTAATATTTTCAAAGTTCTTACATTGAAATCCCATGAAACACAATAAAAAAAATTAATTTTAGACTAATATTGGTGAAATAGAATTACATGTGGAGAAATAGTACACATGATGAATTCTAATTTGATGCTGTCAAATCATATACATGTTTAAATCCAATTACACTTGGTGATATCTTAGAAGAGGTTAAATATAATTACACATGGTGAAATATTATTTCATCAGTTGTCGAGAAATGGTGAAAAGGAGTTATAGGGGTGTAGATATTTAATTTTCTGAATTAATTTATGCAATTATTTAAAATCAAAACAACCCTTCATGATTAAAAAATTTAATATAATTCATACATACAAAAAGAAAGATCTTTCAATCAACCAACATTATAATAGATCATCCTCAAGTTGGACTCCCAATACTCTCTAATATTCATAGTCCATAATATAGGTCCATTGATCATGAAAATATACTTTCATTTCACAATTATTCTAATAGATATTCCCATACTTCCACAAAACATGATCTATTGGGATGGTCTTATCCCTCAACACATTCACATTGTAAACCAAATCACGTATCAAATGCTTCTCAAAGGACACACCTCTCTCATGCTTGAAATCATTCACTTCAATCACATGAGAATGGTTGGGGTGATAATGATAAGGTTGGGATACATGGAAAACATAATTCATACCATTTTATTTACGTGGAAGTGTTAATCATTATGCCACCATCCTGATTCTCTCCAAATTCAGAAATAGTCCAACAAACATGGGTTCCAACATACTGTACCTCTTTATCATGTGATCACCCAACCAAGGCATCAAGCAAAGGGAAAAATGATATCCATCTATAAATTATAGTGGTCATATCCATCTATTAGTATATGACTTCTTTCTACACTATGTTATTGCCATACGTTTCAGAATCAGGTCAACCTTATCAAATATCTCCTGAACGAGACACGATTCCAACAATTCCAAATCACTTGGCTCCATCCATCACATCATCCATCTACACATCCTAATATAAATATACTCATATGGTACCATGTGTGTGGACTCCTGAAAACAATTTTTATAGGATAACTAAACTATATCCAATTGTATCTTCAATGACCTACCTATGTCTAGAACACATACCCATAGAATATCCTCAATCACATGTATAATATGATGCAACCTCCCATCTATCTATTGGTGGAATGCTGTAATCAATAATACCTATGTTCCAATCACCTAATTTAATCCCTTTTATAAGAATAGAGTTGTGCATGAATCACAATCTGATACTATTATCTGTGGAAACCCATGTAGACAGACTATATGATGAATATATAGTTTAACCAAATTGTTTACAATGAAGGTTTCTCATATTTGTAATTAATATTCTAATTTTTCATATTGATCAACAACAACCCATATAAAATAATTATTCTTAAGTTTCTTCAAAAAACCAACCAAAAAATACATGGTCATGTCATCCCTCATCCATTATGGAATGGGAAATGGTTATAGAACACCTTCAGGTAATTAAACTTCTACCTTCAACTTCTGACAACTGTAGCATCATGTGTCAAACCCGTCTATCTCATTTTCCATGCCCAAAAACTAAAATTTTATTTTTATATCATGATACATTTTTACCTTACTGTATTTACTACCCACTTTGAGGTATGAAATTCCCACATGAGCTCTCCTCACAAGCTTGAAGGCACAAAAACTAAATTCCTCTTGTCGATGATGTAACGCCCCGACCCCAGCTACCCAGAGTCGGTTCATTACTTCGTAACAATGGCATGATCACAAGAAAGATCAAATCTCGAAAGACCGATTGGTTTAGTAGCCTTGGAAACACTAGATATATTTATAAGTTTTACATTACATCATAAAATGAAAAACTAATACAACAAGATAATGTTTCCACAATCCACACTATTAAACCCTCATAAAAATCCTTGCAGGTCATTCATAACTTACATCTTCACATCCTGGGAAAAATAAAACATAGAAAAGGGGTGAGCTCGAATGCCCATTAAGGATAACAATATAGCGGAAACTTTCATAAATAAGAATAAACATTTAAGGCAATGTATAACTAAAACAAAAGCCATTAAAGCATGAACTTTCAACAAGGTATGGCATAAATAAAATGAAATAATGCCATTTACTTATTCCAATGGATATTCTACTAATCGAATAATCCCATGCAAAAATCAATAACCACATTCATAATGTTGGAATGCATAATGCCAGACTATCATAACCACAAAGCCAAGGCCTCGTGCCAAGACTACAAATAATATTTTGTCAAGGCCTTGTGCCAAGACACTAGTTTCTCTCATGAGACCTACCGATGCATCGAGGAGCTATATCGGGCTCCACCCGTCACATATTAAGTCCAATGCATTCCCATATGAAAAGTTTTAAACATAACATAAACATTCGTATTAAAACTAGCATACGAAATGTCAATACTTTCACCATAAACAATGAATGGTATAAAAATAGCACATCCATAGTCAAACATATCACAAAATAAAACATTTTCTTTGAAAATAATCTTATAAGCTTGTAAAGAAAGCTTTGAAGATTTTATAACGGCGTAAAATAACCTTACCCGTCGTATAAGTTAAAAAAACATTCTTACCTCAATTCTGTCGAAAAGGTTAAAAAGGACCTTGTTTTGAAAACGACGGAAAGATTCCTTTATAAAACTCTTATAAAAAGTCAAACAAGGGTATAAATGACTTTAACCCATATTCTTGTAAATAGTAAAAATGTTTTGAAATACATTTTTAAGAAACATGGATGTGGATGATAAAGATATCCCAGTAGATTATTACGTATAAACAACCTCGGATAATGAAGAGATTGTGAAATAACCCTTAGCTTGTACTTTTCCTTGGTTGGGGTAGGTTAACCTCCTGTATAATGGTGAAATAGTTGTTATTAAATTATACAAGAATCAAATATATTAATATGATATCATATATGATCTTTTAATATTGATTTGATAATAATATCTTAGAATTATCGTCGTTTCGGGAGTTAACTTACTCATTTTCTTTTATATGTTTTGTTACATAAGCCATGGTTGTTGTATCTTATTCATATCCAAAATGATATCCAGTCCTTAAACATCATTTTTAAATCATCAAATGATAATTATACTTGAATGGATACGATGGAGAATGAATCTCATCGCGTTCGTGGAGACGGTAGTCCGTACGTATGCACGAGCGACAATATCATTCTTTTGATATAATATATAAATGGATGGTATATCATATATACACAATCATTAACATGTTATATTTATTATTTACATGAGTTACACATCATTATTATACCCATCCAAATAATATTATATTGAATAACAATTACACCACGACGTGGAGACGGTAAGCCGTACGTACGCACATATGGTGACATGTTATTCAAAGGGTGGATAGAATACTGAATATGATTGTACCATATTTATAATAACATCACAGTATATGTGAGATACTGGAGTTATTATTTTAGAATGGTAAGAACAAAGGAAGAAGAAGTGGAAGAAGAAATGAACTTGGAGAAGGGTGGTGAAATCATTACCTCTTCTTCGGGTTCTTCCTTTTGATTTGATCAAAAGGGCTCCTTAGGTTGGCTTTCTGATCAAACTAAGGCCTCTAGGTTGTAGTGCGGGATGTTTGGAGAGTATTTGGGCAGAGTTTGGCCGAACCAAAAGGCTTTAGAGGTGTGAAGAAATGAGAAGGAGGAGTGCCCTTTTATAAGAGGGGTGAGGGGCACCTTTGGAAAAGCTAGAAATATTAATTTATAATAAATTCATATTCGGTTTCTAATGGCTCCAAAGCTGATTATTTAACTGTTAAGGTGGGGATGGGTCGAAAACAACTCATCCAATATAATTTAGACAGGTTTGGGTACTTATATTAACCTTATCTTTAATTGTTAACTCTAAGTTAATTAGTTTCACTTTTACAATGTCTCTTTGTATTTTTATATAATATGGTTAATAAACTTACTATATACATCTAAGAGACCCCCAAGTGATACATTAATGATGAACCTATCATGATATAAGTCTCTTTGCCGAACCTTAGATTTTTAGGAATTTAATATCAATTAATAATATAATATTTGTTTTAAGAACTCTTTTATGTCAATTTTGACATTATTCAATAGTTGATTTTTGTGAAACTCATAACAGATTTATTACTTCGAACAAAGTCAATGAAATCCATCCTAATATATATTATTATCCTAGAAAATTAGTTTAATTCAT
Organism: Viscum album; assembly: GCA_963277665.1. Classification (NCBI taxonomy): domain Eukaryota; kingdom Viridiplantae; phylum Streptophyta; class Magnoliopsida; order Santalales; family Viscaceae; genus Viscum; species Viscum album. Next base: position 1,841,464,835 of record OY728161.1, read on the forward strand.
TAAAAGTTTCATATTATATTTATTTGGGTATTTATAATATCAATTATTTTAATTTTTCACTATTATAGTTATTACTGCATCATCATTGTTTCATAAATAAAATAAATTATTTAATGTCTAAATATTATAAATAAATTATCATTATGTAGGAAATCTTTTTATCTTTCTAATTAATATTTATAATCTAAAATCCAACATATATAACCCTATGTAACAATTGTTTTTCTAAAAGATATATGCTTGTGTCATTTTTGTATTCATTTTAACTTAATTAAAATAAAGTGTCATTATCACTTACAAGTGGATCCATGGGGTCCCAAAATTAACACAAATATGCCCATGGTCGACCATGTATCAACCAATAGGGTTAATACACGTTTTAGGGTAATTTAGTATTATTATAATATTATTTTTTAACCCTTATTTACCGGATTTACCCTTAACCATGGTAAATAAAATATTTACCGCAGTAATTATTCAAAATGTCTAAAAATAAAAGTTACCTATTTACAAAATTTGAACATCCTGATTCCAAATATGGAATCCATTTTTCTAAATTCAAAACACAGAAGTGGCAGAAATTAATTTAAAATTAATTCCCGCTGTCAAAACAAAACGCGTGTTTTTAAGAGCTAATAACTATCAAAAGATTGACACTTGTTTATGTTTGGTTTAATTGTAAAATTATGTCTAATGACCAAAATTATATTAAATTGTAAAAATATATTCTAAATATACTTTAAAACCACTCAAATTCATAATTTATCACTATTAATTATTTTGATTAAAAAAGGTGTTTTTAATTAAAATTTAGTAATTTTCACTATTCATCAAAATATGAAAGTTATCCGAAAAGTACCAAAATTTCACCTTAGGCTAAATTCGATATTCCGAATCCAAAAATGAAGTCCATTTCAAAATATAAAATATATATAATTTCAAAATTTAGGTATTACTATTCATAACGGCTAGTTTGATCGGTTGTGGTGTGTGTTAAAACTCAACGTTGCGTACAACACACGCTACTGTTTTATTCAAAGGAAAGCGTACCGTGGAAGCTTGGGATGTTTCATTTTAAATTTTTTGATGTCTCCATTTAGTCAAAAAGTTTAAAATATTGTATTTAAAAAGGTTTCACTATCAAAAGTTGATAAAAGTGCAACACTGAAAATGAATCTGTTCTTGCATTATGACTAAGAAACTCATAATATGGATTCTAAAATTATAAGGATTTTATAAAGTTAAAAATGTAGTTAATGCTATTCATGACCTCTTTTAATGGCTTTTTTTGGTAAGTCATGGTGCAATTGAACTCGGTGTTGCGTGTAGTGCAAGTTATTGATTTATTTTGAAGAAATAACACACTATGAAATCTTGGGGTGTTACATTCTCCCCTCCTTCAATAAATTGTGTCCTCGCAATTTGAAATTGTTCTTCGAAAATAAAAGGTTGAAAATAGATAATATATTTGTGGGAAAACCCACATCGGAAATTGGGTTACTAAAATTTAGTCTTAATATGAGGAAAAGAGAAATGAAAGGGTCACCACCAAATTATGATCTTGATTAGGAGAACATTGGTGGCAATTAGAGACATATAATCGGAGGAAAAACGTAAATATTTATAGGTAGTGATTGAGGTCATCAATTACAAACAAGTATAAAATTGAGGTCCTTAAATTCATCAATCTATGATGATTTGAAATACCATCGGTTCAACAAAACATAGGGTATTAGGACAACACATTTTTGATGTTTCAAAATATCCTAGTTGAAATCCCACATCGAAAAAATAATTAATGAGGCCTCTATTTAAAATAAAGAGTCGAAAGTATGACGATTACCGAAAATAACACATACTAGGGTTCCATGTAGGAAAATATGGATATGGAAGAAAAATCTAACCATCAATTATCGGATGGAGAGTGGTAGAGAACATGGCTATGAAAAGGCCAACAGTCCCAAAGCCATAAATTAGTGATGATTTAAGGTACCATCTAGGAAAACATTTTTGTTCTAAGTTGCATTTCTTAATGTTGAGGAATTTATTTATGAGATTGGCTAAGATCATAAGGAGATATACTTACTTTATAATTAGAGTTTTATCCATTAATAAATTTCTACCACAAACTCATCTTTCACTCTAAAAGATAATAGAATGTAAAAAAAATTCTATTTACACTATTCGTATAGGGTTCCAAAATAAACGAATTTATAATTCATCTACAAGATCTTTTAATAAAAACTACATTATTTAATCCAGGACATCTCGTGGGCTAGTGGTAGGTGATACACCCTTGTCGCCCTTCGGTTGCGGGTTCAAGTCTCGCAGCCTTGCCGGACGCGACGGGTTGCCGCCCGACCTCCGGGTTGTCCTTTTATGGAAATCCAAAATAATCCAAACTAGAACTATCCAAAATACATCTATCCAAACTCACAGTCCAACATTTATAAGTAAGGTAAACATAATGTAGAACCTTTTTACCCCATAATAGCATATGAATACCTTTATCATGTATTCTTTTAAAACACTGAAACATCCTAAATTACCATAATACTTATTGGTTACATTCATGCTCCCTTATTCCATATAGAATGATGGATATACTTCATCAATCCAAAAATGTTTTAAACCCCAATAATGATGGAATATACAAATCATTAATCAGCTTCAAGGTAGTCAAGAATATCGAATATAATTTATCCAAATCAATCATGTATTATTCTAAAATCACTACCTCGGTATCAGAACCATATTATGGTTTATCTTTCTCTCAACCATATATTTTCTAAAAATTTATCCTGCTATTGAGTCACATTTCTTTGTTCCACACAATCTCAAGTCCTTAATGAAATAGTACTGCAGTACAATCCTTATATACTCCATAATTATTATAACAAGTACATTGTTGATACAACACTCAATTGACATAATCAACATAAGAACTCTAATCATTCCTCTCATCTGTGGTAGTATCATAACTTGATTATTATCCAATAGCATCATTTGCGGCATAGTCTGATGACTGGGGCATAGGTTCGCGTAATGTCCAAACTCCTTGCAAATGAAGCATTGTACATTTAAAACCATTTTCTTACCCTTGCAGTCACGTACTTTGTGCCCTTTTCCTCCACACTTATAACAAACTCCCATTCCTTTCAGGCAAGTTCCAGGGTGTTTCTTTCCACAGTTACCACATATGGGAAAATTCTTCTTTTCCCTTTTCCCTTTATCCATCTTTCTCTCTTCCATCCTTTTCTTATCTTGATTCCCTTCAAAGCCATAGGACTTAGTAAACTCTTTACTTATCTTATCAACACATGATATTATTTCTTCATATGATGATAATACATGGGAGACTATTTCTCTTATAAATTCTAGCTTAAGACCATGAAAGATATGATCCTTCCTTCTCTTTTAATCATGTGTATTTCTAGAGTTCTCATTCCTTCTACTGGGCGCCATTTCTAAACAATGGCATAAACTAGATCAGTTTATGAATCAAAATACATAATCCCATACTTATAAAACACTTAACATAAATTGAACTATTTATGGATATAATCCATAATCATAAAAATGTTTTCTTTGAGGAATTATATACTCATAAACCCTTCATAATGATTTGTAAAGAAAATGAGAGTTATCCTAAGCATATCCCCCGGGAGTGTCGTAACCAAAAGTGCAGCAAGACCCGTTGTCGTGCACCAGTTCTCGTTCGAGTCTAGATCAAAGCGGTGTTTTTGGGTTTTACCCCTAGGTACATCTGTGCCAGAGCCGCCTCTACCAGCTCGTATCCAGACAGGGATTTATTTCTTGGAAAACTCACAAAATCTCTACAATACCAAAATTCTAGGAAGTTCTTCTATACTAATCCTCAAAGTTCATCTTAGGTCTACGTGCTCTAATCAGAGTTTATCTAAATCTAGCTTCCAAGGTTTGTACTAAACTTCCTCTGATACCAACTGTAACGCCCCGACCCCAGCTACCCAGAGTCAGTGCATTACTTCGTAACAATGGCATGATCACAAGAAAGATCAAATCTCGAAAGACCGATTGGTTTAGTAGCCTTGGAAACACTAGATATATTCATAAGTTTTACATTACATCATAAAATGAAAAACTAATACAACAACATAATTTTTCCACAATCCACACTATTAAACCCTCATAAAAATCCCTGCAGGTCATTCATAACTTACATCTTCACATCCTGGGAAAAATAAAACATAGAAAAGGGGTGAGCTCAAATGCCCAGTAAGGATAACAATATAACAGAAACTTTCATAAATAAGAATAAAAATTTATGGCAATGTATAACTAAAACAAAAGCCTTTCAAGCATGAACTTTCAACATGGTATGGCATAAATAAAATGAAATAATTCCATTTACTTATTCACATGGATATTCTACTAATCGAATAATCACATGTAAAAATCAATAACCACTTTCATAATGTTGGAATGCATAATGCCAGACTATCATAACCACATAGCCAAGGCCTCATGCCAAGACTACAAATAAGATTTTGTCAAGGCCTTGTGCCAAGACACTAGTTTGTCTCATGAGACCTACCGATGCATCGAGGAGCTATAGCGGGCTCCACCCGTCACATATTAAGTCCAATGCATTCCCATATGAAAAGGTTTAAACATAACATAAACATTCGTATTAAAACTAGCATACGAAATGTCAATACTTTCACCATAAACTATGAATGGTATAAAAATAGCACATCCATAGTCAAACATATCACAAAACCTTCAATACAATATAGAAGTTTTGTATCATAATAAATCAACTTCAAATAATCTTAAAATCCATCAAAGGATGTTGACGTAGATGAAATCAAAATTCTTTTTAAAGAAATATCTCCTTTTATTTTGAAATCATTTAAGATCCATATAAAATAAAACATTTTCTTTGAAAATATTCTTATAAGCTTGTAAGGAAAGCTTTGAAGATATTATAACGGCGTAAAATAACCGCACCCGCCATATAAGTTAAAAAAACATTCTTACCTCAATTCTGTCGAAAAGGTTAAAAAGGACCTTGTTTTGAAAACGACGGAAAGATTCCTTTATAAACCTCTTATAAAAAGTCAAACAAGGGTATAAATGACTTTAACCCATATTCTTGTAAATAGTAAAAATGTTTTGAAATACATTTTTAAGATTCATGGATGTGGATGATAAATATATCCCAGTAGATTATTATGTATAAACAACCTCGGATAATGAAGAGATTGTGAAATAACCCTTACCTTGTACTTTTCCTTGGTTGGGGTAGGTTAACCTCCTGTATAATGGTGAAATAGTTGTTATTAAATTATACAAGAATCAAATATATTAATATGATATCATATATGATCTTTTAATATTGATTTGATAATAATATCTTAGAATTATCGTCGTTTCGGGAGTTAACTTACTCATTTTCTTTTTTATGTTTTGTTACATAAGCCATGGTTGTTGTATCTTATTCATATCCAGAATGATATCCAGTCCTTAAACATCATTTTTAAATCATCAAATGATAATTATACTTGAATGGATACGATGGAGAATGAATCTCATCGCGTTCGTGGAGACGGTAGTCCGTACGTACGCACGAGCGACAATATCATTATTTTGATATAATATATAAATGGATGGTATATCATATATACAGAATCATTAACATGTTATATTTATTATTTACATGAGTTACACATCATTATTATACCCATCCAAATAATATTATATTGAATAACAATTACACCACGACGTGGAGACAGTAAGCCGTACGTACGCACGTATGGTGACATGTTATTCAAAGGGTGGATAGAATACTGAATATGATTGTACCATATTTATAATAACATCACAGTATATGTGAGATACTGGAGTTATTATTTTATAATGGTAAGAACAAAGGAAGAAGAAGTGGAAGAAGAAATGAACTTGGAGAAGGGTGGTGAAATCATTACCTCTTCTTCGGGTTCTTCTTTTTGATTTGATCAAAAGGGCTCCTTAGGCTGGCTTTCTGATCAAACTAAGGCCTCTAAGGTGTAGTGAGGGATGTTGGGAGAGTATTTGGGCAGAGTTTGGCCGAACCAAAAGGATTTAGAGGTGTGAAGAAATGAGAAGGAGGAGTTCCCTTTTATAAGAGGGGTGAGGGGCACCTTTGGAAAAGCTAGAAATATTAATTTATAATAAATTCATATTCGGTTTCTAATGGATCCAAAGTTGATTATTTAAATGTTAAGGTGGGGATGGGTCGAAAACAACTCATCCAATAGAATTTAGACAGGTTTGGGTACTTATATTAAACTTATCTTTAAGTATTAACTCTAAGTTAATTAGTTTCACTTTTACAATGTCTCTTTGTATTTTTATATAATATGGTTAATAAACTTACTATATACATCTAAGAGACCCCCAAGTGGTACATTAATGATGAACCTATCATGATATAAGTCGCTTTGCCGAACCTTAGATTTTTAGGAATTTAATATCAATTAATAATATAATATTTGTTTTAAGAACTCTTTTATGTCAATTTTGACACTATTCAATAGTTGATTTTTGTTAAACTCATAACAGATTGATTACTTCGAAAAAAGTCAATAAAATCAATACTAATATATCATATTATCCTAGAAAATTAGTTTAATTCATTAAAAGTTTCATATTATATTTATTTGGGTATTTATAATATCAATTATTTTAATTTTTCACTATTATAGTAATTACTGCATCATCATTGTGTCATAAATAAAATAAATTATTTAATGTCTAAATATTATAAATAAATTATCATTATGTAGGAAATATTTTTATCTTTCTAATGAATATTTATAATCTAAAATCCAACATATATAACCCTATGTAACAATTGTTTTGCTAAAAGATATATGCTTGTGTCATTTTTGTATTCATTTTAACTTAATTAAAATAAAGTGTCATTATCACTTACAAGTGGATCCATGGGGTCCCAAAATTGACACAAATATGCCCATGGTCGACCATGTATCAACCAATAGGGTTAAGACACGTTTTAGGGTAATTTAGTATTATTATAATATTATTTTTTAACCCTTATTTACCGGATTTACCCTTAACCATGGTAAATAAAATATTTACCGCAGTAATTATTCAAAATGTCTAAAAATAAAAGTTACCTATTTACAAAATTTGAACATCCTGATTCCAAATATGGAATCCATTTTTCTAAATTCAAAACACAGAAGTGGCAGAAATTAATTTAAAATTACTTCCCGCTGTCAAAACAAAAAGCGTGTTTTTAAGAGATAATAACTATCAAAAGATTGACACTTGTTTATGTTTGGTTTAATTGTAAAATTATGTCTAATGACCAAAATTCTATTAAATTGTAAAAATATATTCTAAATATACTTTAAAACCACTCAAATTCATAATTTATCACTATTAATTATTTTGATTAAAAAAGTTGTTTTTAATTAAAATTTAGTAATTTTCACTATTCATCAAAATATGAAAGTTATCCGAAAAGTACCAAAATTTCACCTTAGGCTAAATTCGATATTTCGAATCCAAAAATGAAGTCCATTTCAAAATATAAAATATATATAATTTCAAAATTTAGGTATTACTATTCATAACGGCTAGTTTGATCGGTTGTGGTGTGTGTTAAAACTCGACGTTGCGTACAACACACGCTACTGTTTCAATCAAAGGAAAACGTACTGTGGAAGCTTGGGATGTTTCATTTTAAATTTTTTGATGTCTCCATTTAGTCAAAAAGTTTAAAATATTGTATTTAAAAAGGTTTCACTATCAAAAGTTGATAAAAGTGCAATACTGAAAATGAATCTGTTCTTGCATTATGACTAAGAAACTCATAATATGGATTCTAAAATTATAAGGATTATATAAAGTTAAAAATGTAGTTAATGCTATTCATGACCTCTTTTAATGGCTTTTTTTTTGGTAAGTCATGGTGCAATTGAACTCGGTGTTGCGTGTAGTCCATGTTATTGAATTATTTTGATGAAATAACACACTATGAAATCTTGGGGTGTTACAGATGATCTTGTCCTCATCATTCATTCAGTTCGATGGTGTCTCCACACCATAAATACATTTCCTCAATGATATTTTCTAAATATACTCATTCATCTATCCTAGATCCCTCCCAAAAGTGTCTAGTATGTAGAAAATAGTATGAGGGTCGTCTATTCTGGACTCTCATGAACTGAAACGTAAATCTCATATAGAAATGTATTCATCTTACACATAGTATTAAACTATTAAAATATCAGAGTCTGAGTTTTCTTGGACAAATCACAAGCCTCACTATTTACATTACATAGTGTATATTCAAAATCAGAATCAACAGATTAGATATAATCGACCAATATCTACTATCAAATATTCAATTATCTCAAGGAAAAGATATAACTAAAACTCTTGTGGTCAGTATTGATTGAAATCATTTTTCCCATAAGATAGTGTCCCCAACAATTTAGAGTATACACCACCACATCAAGTTCAATGAAGTGCATAACATATTTCCTTTCATGTGTTCTCAACTCAAGAGATTCATATTCCATGACTTGTTCTCTTTACATCAACATAACTCCATGTATGATCTCATAATAATCACAATACATCATTTATTACTCACCTAAATTGGGAAGGATCAAAATTGTTACTAATATCAAAAGCATCTTCAACATCTGGAAGGCATTCTCAAATGATTTATACCATTAAACAATTTTCCCCCTTTTGATCATTCATGAAATAACTCTTCCAATCAGGTGATGTCCTTGATTAACATCCTATAATATCCATCTAATCCCAAAAAGCACAAATAATCAAAAACATTAGTGGGCCTCTCCCATGAAACAACTGCATGAACCATCTATGGGTATAAAAACACACATTTCTTTAAGATGAAGTTCCCCAAGAGGTGTGTCAGGTAAATCCAATACTAACTCTTAGATATCATGGAAGATTTTTGATGTTCTCTAAGTGTAGTGAAGATGGTGTCAATTTGTTGGGAATGATCTTCAATATTCTCTATGTACACTAAAATATCATCCATGAACACCACCACAAACTTATCTAAGTACGAATTGAATATATTGTGTTCATTAAATACCTAAACATAGATGGTTCATTCATAAACTAAAAATTCTTTAGAACAAACTCATATAGGTCACACCTATTTTGGAAAGTATTTCTTATTATATTAGATGTCTAAACACTCAAATGATGATATTTCAATATCAAGTCGATCTTTGAAAAACACAACCTCCTTTAAACTAGTAAAATTCATCATTGATACATTGAAGAGGATAAATATTCTTTATAATAATCTTAGTTAGGATCCAATAATCTACACAAAAATGTAAACTACTATCAACGTTATTTGAGAACAATGCAGGTGATTCCCAAGGAGGCATAGTTGGACCGATAAATCCCATACTCTATAACACCTCAAGATATGTCATGTGCTCTTGAAAATATATCAGTTCCATTTTGTGTGGTGGAATAGATTCTGTCTAAGCCCTTAAAATGAGATCAATTGTAAATTCCATATCCCTCTTAGGTGGAATCCATGAGAAGTCCTACGGAAAGTCATCTTGAAATAGTTAAACTACTAGTGGAATTACATCTGTTGTAACACCCCTATTGTTGAGAAACACACTTGAGAAATGAGATGTGACGTCTACTAGTTGTTGATTATTTGGACCCTTTCAACCCCCCGGCATATCCCACTACCCCTAGTGAATTTAATATTTACCCGTATGAGACGTACATGTTACCCTCATGTAGAAACAATGTATGTTGGATCGGTATGAAACTAGAATTTCCATACACATAATTAGGTCAAATCCTATCATATAAATAATATAGAAATCCCATAGAAAATAGTACTCCCAAATCCTGAGATATCATTCACTATACATATATATATCTATCAAGACCATACACGCAATAGTGTAATTAAAGACCCGTAAATTTTAAGAAATTTTTTTTCTTAATTTCTTTGGAATTTTTCGAGTATGAGGTTTTTGACGGCGCCGGATTCTGAGGTCCGGTGTGCCCGAAATCAATTTCGGATGTTTAGCTTGGGTACGTTCAGTGAAAGAACGAGTGGGTTTTTATAACTTTTGAACCGGTGATCAGAATTGAAATTCAAGGGCACCGATGAACTTGCAGCGCCGATAATTGCTTAAGAAGACCCTTTCTAGAGTTGCGTTTGCTCGAGAGGAGATGTTAAAAAAAGGGTGAGGAATAAAAATATAATTGTTGTACAATTTTGTTTTCATTTCATGATAAGTGGTTTAAGTGTTGTGTCACAAAACGTTTTCCCTCAATTATGTGGTTTAACTCCTAGGTGTTAGAGTTGGAGTGGAACTCATTGGGTTGATAACTTCCCTTGGGAGAATAAAAGAGATTTGGGGCCCACACGAGCCCCACCCCTTAAATTTTTCCATAACTCCTCACCTCCCTCTTTAATTTTGTAAACTCATCTTAAATTGAGTAATCGTACACTTACTCTCTCTCTCCCTCTTAACTCTCGCCAACACATACCTTAATTAATTAATTGAACATATTCAATTAATTAAATATGTGTTTTAATTTTGAAAAATTGAAATTACTTGTGTTATTAATATTATAGCATGAACCTATTATTTTACTTTGACACATTTTGTGTTGGGGGAAAAGGGAAAGAGCTCTTGTGTAAAAGAATGAGGAAGTTCCTCTTGTGTGGAAGAACATCATCTTATCCGTGAAGAACAGTTCTTCTCCGACGAAGAACATCTACCCCTCAACATAGAACGACTCGGCGATCACAATTCTTCATCCTTTTCTTCCTGTACGGCAATGGAGGAGACACCAACGTGGGGAACTCGCCAACAAGAAATCACCTTATATTCTTCCTTCGCAATAAGATAGGAGACGACACTTCCTCCGGTGCACACCGATGATGACGAAAGCGATGAATGCGAGCGAACATCATCATATTCATCTCCTCCCTTTGGATGACGATGACGAGCCGACGTCCACCCTCTTGCGATATCGTCAACAAACGACGAACGACACAAGGTAGGGGGTTTTCGTATTTTGTGTTTATGTGAATTATACCTTCGTCAATGATTAAAATCATGTGTTTAAATGTTTCCCATTTGATAACACCTAACACGGATGGCGCGGGCCAAACAAACACGACCCGATAACCCTTCGCAAATTGTTGTTGTTGCGCGAATCGACGGGCGATGAAAGAACGGGTCGCAAAGACAATTTAAGGTCTTCATAGTACAGTACGGGACCCAAGACGACCAATGGCGAAGACGGTGGGTGAAACTGACCACCGGAGCGCGTCCGGTGATCCGCAGAAAGCGGCGGCAGCGCGCCTCCGGAGGAGACCACTGCGGCGGACCGGAACGACTAAGCCGTTCCCGGTTTAGGGGGAGGAGCAGCTTAAATGTTGCGCCGTTTTGGTCAACCGGGGGGGGGGGACATCACCCCCCCCCCCCTCAGCTCTTCTCTGGCCACACGGTCCGCGCCCGCGCCAGGCCCACCGGCCGTGCTAGGCAGACCGTTCGCGCCGGGCCGGAGTGCCCATGCCGGGTCGGGCCACCCGCGCTGGGCCTGACCCCCCGTCGGGCCGGGCAGTGCAGGCTGGGCCGTACCGCGCCGGCGGGGCCGGGCCGCACCTGCCGGGCCGGGCCACGCCATCCGGGCCGGGCCGCGCTCTAATGGGCCGGACCCGGACCTGGGCTGGGTCGACCCGGTTCGGGCCGACCCAGGGGGTATCGGGCCGGGTCGGACCGGGCCCGAACCCCTTATTCTCGGGCAGTTTCGTTCAAATTCCCATAACATGGTCTACGGACCTCCGAAAGATGCACTGTCTGTTGCGATGAGATCTTTTTATCGAGGCGGTCGTTTTGATATATTACACTCAAGGTTTCTGAGAACATTGTGTATGGTCGGGTTGGTTTGAACCCGAAACCAACCGGGCCCACGGAGCAGAAACACTTATAATTTGAGCTCCGGATGTCCGATTGACGTGTCGTCAAATTTTTTGGATTCCTCTTGATGAGAAAGAACGTTTTACATACTTCACCTGAGGTTTGGATGCAATTGGAGTAAGGTCGGGTTGGATTGTACCTGAAATCCAACCGGGCCCCTAGAACGGAAAAGCTGATAACTTTCAGACCGGACGACCGTTTGACGAACCATCTACGGCGTTGGTAATCACGTTGAGAAATAGTCCCTATGAGTATACCCTTTGAGAGTTTGGGGTACAGTTGAGATACGGCCGGGTTGGTTCGTTCAGGAAACAAATCGGGTACCTGGGACGCAAAGGTTAATAACTCATAGACCGGGCGTCCGTTTGACGCGTCATCGGTTGCGTTGAGAACCCTATGACGAGGTGGTCCTTTGAGATACTTATTCATGGGAATTTGTGATAATTGGGGTATTGACCGGTAGCTCGTGGAGTGGACCCTCCTGGAGACGAGCGTATGGAGTACGGAGACCGTGTAGCTGGATGGGACCTGACGACTGCTTGACCGACTCGACTTGGAGGGAGTCGATTTGCCCAGTGGACGGAGCACTACTGTGTTTGGGTGAAGACCCATGGTGGATGGAGCACTGCTGTGTTTGGGTGCAGACCCGCGGTACTCAACAGAAGGAGTACCTCTAAAGGCTATTTGGGGGGGTTCACTACTGTGTTTGGGTGGCAGACCCCAGCAGGAAGCACTACTGTGTTTGGATGTCTGACCCACGGTACTCGACAGGAGGATTATCTCAGCAGTCTTAGGTTACTGAGTACTACCTGGGAGTCGTGACAGGATCACTGTACTCGTTAGAGACAGAACTCTTCAGTAGTTAGAGTTTTGATAATGAAAATCCTGGTTTGAGCTGAGTCTTTGACCTTTGTGTTTACCTCATGATTGAGATGGGTCATTTTATAAATTATTTATATGTATAGACATATACCTAAGTAGTGGTTATTCATTGATTTCATAACCTTTGTGTTTCCTCATGATTGAGATGGGTTACTTGATAACTTAGGTATAAGTATGTGTTTATACCTAAGTAAGGGTTATCTGTTGAGATCCTTCATTGTGGTTATCCTTGTTGGATTTAGTGAGACCTTGAGGGTCTCGAGGTCCCTACTGAGTATCGTATACTCACCCCTGCACGGGCTATGACCGCACCTCAATTTGTTTGTTGTAGATGACGGGCAGCGCTGACAGAGGCCGAGTGTTCAAGGACTGGACGGTAACTGGAGGTGGACCTCACGACGAGTCAGTATCCGGAGGTGGATTTCACGACAAGACGATACTCGGAGGAGTTTGAAGGACGAGAGCGTTATGGAGGCTATCTGTACCTACCCTTCAGGTAGGATCCGTAAGGGACGATCCAGGAGCTGCGCTATCTGTACCTACCCTTCAGGTAGGATCCGAGGTGGACGACCTAAGAGCAGATTCTATTGTTCCAGCTGCTTGTATTTTATGTTGTACTTTCGTTCAGTTGTAGCTGCACTTTCAGTTGGGTTTGTATTATGGCCCATTTACTTTTCAACACTTTCTTTTTTATTTAGTGTATTACTTCCGCTAGTATTCTGTGGAGTTTTGTTTACTTTTATAAATGAAAGGTCCTCCCAGTTATCGATATTTATTACTTTGGTGCTAGTTGCCAGCCCCTGGCCTATGGAAGGTGGGTTTGGGGTTGTCACGGAACGGGCCCCGAGAACTGGTCGTGAAAAATTGGTATCAAAGGTGTCGGTTCTACCGTAAACTTATAACTCGGATATTCCTTTTCTGTGGAGCAATAGTGTTAAGGGTATCAGGTGTGGTTTTCAGTTCAGGGAGTCCAGTGTTGGTGCGGGCGGCCGACGTATCCATACACCAGGACCCTGACTTCGGAATTTCGACTCAGTGCACGAAACACTAATTGTGTGTGTGTTTCCAAAGTTTTTCCTATAAAACAGCTCAAACCAGGTTAGCTCACCAGGTATAAATCGTTTGACCATGTCACGTCTATTTCTTTCAGGATGCCTTATCACGAACAACCAGCTAGTGATCTGAGAGATATACATACTGACAGCCTGCCGAGAAATAAAGATTCGATACAGGGCCCTCTTACAGATAAGGAACTAGTAGAGGCACCAGTGGTACTACCATACGGTGGGCCACTGATGCCACCAGCCCGAGCAGCAGGCGATGCATGCCACTTGAGCGCGCTTCACAAGTTCCAGCACCAGAGGCCACCCAGGTTCCAGGGAGAGATGGACCCACAGGCAGCTGAGGATTGGCTGGAGGCTGTGATGAGAGATTTCAGGATAGTAGGTACACCAACGGACTTCATGGTGATCTTTTCTTCCAGCCTCCTTCAGGCAGCAGCTGGTAGATGGTGGAGCTTGATGCTCCAGTTTTGTGATGAGATGACCTTAACATGGGGAGACTTCAAGACCTTTTTCAGGGTGGAGTTTATACCAGTGACTCTACTCTCCGAGCATGTTCAGGATCTTCTGCCTTTGCTGCAAGATTTTCCATCAGTAGCCGAGTCATCTGTAGGTAGTAGATAGATGATGCAGAGGTTCAAGGGGACCAGACCAGCAGATGGGTGACCTCGGGATACAGGTTTGGTTATGCGAGGCACACGAAATAGAGACAGCCATACACGGATCAGTAAGTGTTATGTATGCGGCAGGAAGGGTCACATGGCACGTGACTGTCAGAATTCCCGCACAGTTGATCCACATGAATTGATGGAGCCACCGAGACGAAAGCAGCGACGGGTGTTTGAGAAACAGCCGAGCAGTGGACAAGGAAGTAGAGCTCCGGAAGTAGGTGGACAGGAGCAGAACTAGTGGATTCCTTTTGTTCTTGGTACTTATAGTTCCATGTAACTATTGTATTTGTATCTTTGTACTATGAGATGCAAAAATAAAATACATTTATCTTAGTGACACTTTATTTCCTATCCTTTTGTTTGGTTGATACTGAGAGGTCCCAGTTAAAACTGTTGACTTGACCCTCACATTCGAGATTTCTACTGGAGGAGACCTAGTGACCTCACACTGATGTTGATAGTGTGACTCGACCCTTAGAGGCGAGAGTGACGGTTGGATCTCTTGTTAGTAACGTCGAGGCCTTACGACATCATCCATGGCATGAATTCATCATTCATGTCTGAATTGACTGTATTAGGCATTGGGTGTGGTTCATCCAGGGGATGAGACCGAGTTTCTATTTTCTAAAAAGGAGAAATCTTAGAAGCTCTTGACGATCGTAGTCAAAGAAGGGTGGTTGTTGACCAACTTTCCACGTCGGAAAACTTCTTACCGACCAGAGATGGTATGAGTTATGACGGGGAAAGTGCACATCATTGAGGAGCAGCTGAAGACTGCACATTGCAGTAAGAAATAGGAAACTGGCTCCAGTCTTAGGGACTCCATCATGTAAAATGTTCCAAGAAGAAGGGGATATAAGGACAGATGAATCTGCAGAGCAAATGTGGAAAGCAGAGCTAGGAGAGCAGCGTGAGGTGGTGTACAATTCAACATGTTGCAACCACCCTCCTTTGTTGTCCCCACCAGGCTCCGGAAGCTGGAGGGCAGGAGAAGAGAGTAGCTGCATGCGGTCAAGGAGAGTGACCCAATGGCTCTATGAATGATTCAATGGATAGTATGTGTCCACTAATAGCTGCCATAGCAGCAGACGTTGATACAAATCATTCCTTCCATCCACGAATCTTGTCCCAAACCTGGAGTTTCTGGTAAGCCGTAGACTAGACCCTCACGTCTGGAGATACCTTTGGGAGGAGACTTGATAATCACACTTATGTCGACAGTGTGATCTGACCCTTGAGGAGAGAGTTTTGGTTGGAGTGTCTTGGTAGCAGTGTTGAGGCCTTACGACGTTTGTCTGAGTCTGGATTGAATCTACAGTTCATACACATATTACTATATTATGAAAAAAGGTTGTGGTCTATCTACAACGTTGGGATGTGTTTTCCTTGGTCGGAGAAAAGGAAACCCCTTGCACCACAGGATAAACTCATGAATAGGAGGTCTTGGCCATCACTCTTGGGTCGACCAACCTTACCCTCATGGCAGCAGGTGTTTTTAGTTTCAGTTCTAATCTGGAAATGGAGGCCTCTAGAGTTCAAGGATGGAGATTCTATCCTCATATGGGTCTCACCTTGACGATGTTTATGGATATGTGGTCGAGGCGACAAGTTATCTCCGAGGTTCAACGGTCCTTTCTAGGTCCTCAGCAGGGTAGGTGAGGTGGTTCACCACTTGACCTTTCCACCTCAGTTGCACTATGTGCATGATGGCATCGACGTATCTCAGCTGAGGAGATACGTGCATGATCCTTCACACATTATCTACCTCAGGAAGTAGGATGTCGATGGCAGGGCGACATTCATGAAGGTTCCAGTGGGGATCGAGGATCAACAGGAGTGGATCCTATATAGACGGTTGATTCCTCATGTACGCTTTCACTGGCAGTACGAGAACCTTTAGGTGATCACATGGGAGAAAAAGGATCAGATGCGTGCTTAGTACCACATTTGTTTACTTAGTTTGTGTTATGGCTTTACGGGGACGTAAATCCCTAAGGTGGGAGTGATGTAAAACATGGAAATTTGAAGGAAATGTTTTTTAATTTGATTATAATTTTACGAGAATGTGGTTTTTGACGACGCCTATTTCTGAGGTCCGGTGTGCCCGGAATCAATTTCCGAAGTTTAGCTCGGGTACGTTCAGTGAACGATCGAGCGGGTTTTTCTTACTTTTGAACCGGTGCTCGGAATTGAAATCTGAGGGCATCGATGAACTCGCAACACCAGTAATTACTTAAGAAGACCATTGATGGAGTTACATTTGGTCGGGAGGAGTTGTTAAAAAAAGAGTGATGAATAAAAATATAATTGTTGTACAATTTTATTTTTATTTCTTGATAAGTGGTTTATGTGTAGTGTCAAAACACTTTTTCCTTCAATTATGTGGTTTAACTCCTAGGTGTTGGAGTTAGAGTGGGACCCGCTGGGTTGCTAACTTTCCATGGGAGAATAAAGGAGAGGTGGGGCACACCCGAGCCCCACCCCTTCACTTTTCCCATAACTCCTCACCTCCCTCTTTAATTTTTTAAACTCATATTAAATTGAGTAAACTTCCACTTCATCTCTCTCTCCCTCTGAACTCTCGCCAACACATAGCTTAATTAATTAATTGAACCTATTTAATTAATTAACTAAGTGTTTGAATTTTGAAAAATTGAAATTACTTGTGTTAATAAAATAATAGAATAAACCTATTATTTTACTTTGACATATTTTGTGTTGGGAGAAAAGGGAAAGAGCTATTGTGTAAAATGAGGAGGAAGTTCCTCTTGGGTGGAAGAACATCCTCCTCTCCGTGAAGAACCGTTCTTCTCCGACGAAGAACATCGACCCCTCAACATAGAACGACTCGACAATCATAGTTCTTTATCCTCTTCTTCCTCCATGGAAAGGGAGTAGACTCCGATGTGGGGAACTCGCCAACAACGACTCACCTTATATTCTTCCTTCACAACAACAGAGGAGACACCACTTCCTCGGGTGCACCCCGACGACGACGGAAGCGACGAACACCATCAACCATCGCCATCTCCATCTCCTCCCTTGGGACGACGACGATGAGCCGACGTCCACCCTCTTGCGATATTGTCAAAAAATGACGAATGAAACAAGGTAAGGGGTGTTTGTATTTTGTGTTTATGTGAATTATACCCTCATCAATGATTAAAATCATGTGATTAAATGTTTCTCATTTGATAACACCTAATGCGGAGGGCACGGGCCGAACAAATTCGGTCCGACAACCCTCCGCAGATTGTTGTTGGTGCGCGAATCGACGGTTGAGGACGGAACGGGCCGCAAATACAATTTGAGGTCTTCTCAGTAAATACGGGACTCGAGATGACCACTGGAGAAGACGACGGGCGAAACAGACCACCAGAGCGCATCCGGTGGTCCGCGGAAAGCGGCAGCGGTGCGCCGCCGGAGGAGACCGCCATGACATAAATTCTGCTCTATTTCTATAAGGCCCCAGCCTTAAACCTTACATAATCTTGAGTTATTACAATATTACACATTGAGGATCTTTTTGGGATTAGAGTTTTAGAGAATTAGATCATAAAACTTGAATTACATTCCACATATAAAAAAAGTGGTTACATAAAGATAGTATTCTTCTTTCCCATCAATGGAAACATATTTAAAATAAAACATGGATTCATTCTTGACACTTCCTTGACATTATCATCATATCATGTACCTTTCCCTTTACCTGTGAAAAAAATTTCAAAAAAACTTGGGATGAGCATAAAAAGCTCAGTAAGGGATATAAAAATATGGAACAGAAACATGGGTACATATATAAATAAGAATGAAATCATACTTTACCCATAAAACATAATCACTTTAACATACCTCATCAAATCATGAATAAATCTTAGAAATCATAAGACATAAAGGTAACATGAGACATTCATAACATTCTTACGTAGGGAGTAACCCACTTGGTTACGTTTGGAATACCAATCACAATATATTCCCAAAATCTCTTCGGAGAAACCTTAACGTTTCACTCCTTCGTGTTACCCAATGCATTGGAGAGCTATATCGGGCTCACCCTCCCTTAGTCTATCACGGAACCACCCGTCTTCATAATAATTCCAAAGAACCTCAACATAATCGTATCACATAAAACATGCATAAAGGAAACATAACATTTCCACCTTTCAATCACAAGATATCAATACAACACATTGATATAAAAACTTTATGAAAACAATCTTCAATACCAAAATAAAAGAAATGTAAAACATGGTATTTTTTTTTCTTTTTTAAAAATAGGTATGGCTTGTAGAGGAAGCCGAAACTCAAATAATGGTCACGGCGGAGGAGAAGTCATTGTCGCCACATACGTACCACAAAAACATTCCCTTTTGTCGTTTAGTAAACACTTCGTATAAAAAAGATTCATTTTGGATAAACATAAAAGTAAAAGGGGTTTATACACCGTATAAATGAAGGTTGTGTATAAAACAAAATATACCTCAATGAAAGGAGATTGAGACGAAGTCCCATACCTCAGGTCCGACATGACTCGATCGTTCTTTAATGTCCTGAATAATAAAATTGAGTGAATTTCAACTTTCTTAAGAACCTTTTTCAAGTTCATTATTCCTTTTATATCACTTATTTCCATGTCATGAACACTATGTAATTATTTAAGTTAATAACGGTCGTTTTAACGATCATTAGTACTTGAGTCAAAAATAAACCCTTTATAATTACAAGTTGTTCATGTATCAATTATATCCAGAATTATAATAATGATGTATATATCATATATATCCATTATATACATGCATTTATAATATTACATAATCATTTAAAGGTAAGAAATGAAATGCACCGTTCATGGAGACGGTAAGCCGTACGTACGCATGAACGGTACTTTCATTTCTATTTCATATTTTATAGAATGGAATCATAATGATATAAAGGTTTATTATAATTCCATTATAATATCATATATAATATCATAGTTCTATCCTTTATATGTCCCACATATGGTATTTAACAAATCAAATCACTTTGAGGGGGCCGTAGTCCGCACTTCCTTAAATGAAGATATCGCGTTTAACCATAATGGAAACCATAAAGGTATGCCCAAAATGAAAAATAAAGAATCTTAAGTAAATCATAAACATATTATATATCATATATAAATATAGTGACATCTTAATGGCCACCTTTGAAGGTGTTAAAATAATGTTGAACAATCATCATTTAGGGAGGTATAAATTCACCATCCACGGAAACAGTATGTCCTTTAACCATTAGATGTAGGTGTGTGTAAGTGTAGATCGAATCCTTCTTATAACAACATCCTAGTATATTGAAGATACTGGATTTGTTACAAAATAAATGAAAAAAATAGATTAGGGGGTTGGAGAAGCAAAATGAAACAAAAGGACTCAAATGAAGACATTACCTTAAAATCGGGTAACTCCCTTTGGTTTGAGCTCAAATGCTTCCTTGGGAAGGCTTCTGCACAATGTCAGGCTTCAAGGTGTAATATAGGGAAGTGGAGAGACAAAATGGGAAGGGGTTGGCCGATAAAAAGGCTTTGGGAGTGTGGGTATGGAGGTAGAGGTGGGGGCCTTTTATAAGAGGAGAGGAGGGGCACTCTTGTAAAGTTACAAAATGTTACTTTATTTTCAAAAGAGTTTTGGATTTTAAAGGTCCCACATTGATGTATTCCGAGGATAAGGTGATGAGGGTTCGAAATACACTCATGTAATAGGTTTTGGACATGTGTAGGTCTTCAATTTTACATTATCTTTCCATTTTATTTAAATAGTTTAATAATGAGGTCATCGCTGCATCATCATGATGTCATAATTAATTTAATTTATTTAATGTCCAAAAATTACAAAAAAAATACTATGATGTAGGAAATATTTTTAGATTTACAATGACAATTTATTGTTAAAAATATGACTTGCATAACCCCATGTAAAAATTGTTGTAGTAAAACATCTCATGTTTGTGTTAGTTTTACTTTTAACATTAAATAAAATGTATTTATGTCATTTTCCAACCAAAGTGGCTCCATGGGGTCCCCAAGTTGACCCATTGATTGTCTTGGTCGGCCATGACACATCCAATGAGGGTATTCCATGTTTCAAGCTCATCTCATATTATAAAAACATTATTTTTACCTTAAACTACACTAATTACCTCTAATCGTGATTAAAAACTTAATAAGTTACTATTCACCAAAAAATTATTTTCATCTCATTGAACCACATTTTACTTATTAATGACAACCATTTATGTCGGATTTTTGACATTCAAAACACAGAAGTGGTAAAATTTCATTTAAACGAAAACTCAGTTTTTATAAGTACCACTTAGTGGTTTCACTATTTATCAAAAATTGAAGTTTTTCAGAAAAATTCGAAAACATGAACCTAAGCTATATTTTATATTCCGAATTCAAAAATGAATTCCATTTTACAAAATTGAAAACATATAAGTCACATTAATTAATTTAATAATTAATTCCCGCTGTCAGAGCAAATAACGTGTTTTTATGAAACATAAGTATAAAAAAATTGACACTAGTTTAAGTCCAATTTCAAAGTGAAATTAATTCTAATGACCTCCATTGGATTAAATGGTAAAAATATATTCAGATTACACTTTAATACCAATTCAAAATATAATATAATCATATAAATAAAGTAGATTAAAAATCAGTTTTGATGTAAAATGCAGTATTTTTCACTATTCATTTAAAAAATGAACATTGTCAGAAAAATACCAAAAATTTATCCAATGTAAATTTCAATTTCCCAATCATAATAAATATGTTTATTTTGACAAATATAGTTTATAAAATTGTCAAAAGTTTGATTTAAAAAGGGTTTTCCATCAAAAGGCAGTAAACCAATCTTTTCATAATATTAGTGTATTTCATGCTTAAGATTGTATTTATTTTCATTTTAAGCCTATAAAACACTATCTAAATCATTAATAGACATAAATAAAAAAATATTTATTATTCATTACTTACTTGGGATGTTACATCCTTCCCCCCTTTAGAAAATTGCGTCCTGCAATTTATTTACTTATCGAATAAATGGGGGTACTTATCCCTCATTGCATTTTCAGATTCCCATGTTGCCTCTTCAATCATGAGGTTTTTCCACAAAACCTTTACCTGATTAATCACCTTATTTCGTAACACTTGCTCCCTATGGTCAAGATTCTGGACCGGTTGTTCCTCATAAGATAGGTTCTCTTCCAGCTGAACTACCTCTATACTCAAAACATGAGATGGATCTACCATATAATTTCTCAACATCGAAACGTGAAAAACATTGTGTACCTAAGATAAACTCGGAGGTAAAGCCACCCATTATGCAACTGATCCAACTCTTTCCAGAATTTCATATGGTCCAATGAACCTTGGACCCAGCTTTACTTTCTTACTAAATCGCATCACACTTTTCCATGGTGATAGTTTGAGAAAAACATGATCAACCACCTCAAAAGAGAGATCCTTCCTCCTGTAGTCCGCATAACTCTTCTGCCTGATCTGAGCTGTTCTCATGTGTTTCTGTATCAGCTAAACTTTTTCTTCCAACTCTTCTACCAATTCTGGTCCCATCAACTTCCTTTCACCCACTTCATCCTAGAAAGCTAGAGTTCGACACTACTTACCATATAATGCTTGAAATAGTGCCATCTGTATACTAGAATGAAAACTGTTATTATAGGAAAATTCAACCAAAGAAAGATGTTGGTCCCAAATTCCCTGAAAATCCATCGAACAAGCACGTAGCATATCCTCCAAGGTTTGAATTGTTCGTTCTGACTGCCCATCTGATTGAGGATGAAATACTGTACTAAATTTAAATTCAGTACCCAACGACTTCTAAATGCCTTTTCAAAAGTTAGAAGTGAACCTAGGATCACGATCAGATACAATGGAGAGAGGAACACCATGAAACCTGACTATCTCATTAATATACAAACGGGAAAGTTGATCTAGGGAAAAATTATCTCGTATAGCAAAGAAATGACCAGATTTAGTCAAGCGATCAACAATAACCCAGATTGCATTATTACCTCGAGATGTCTTCGGTAATCCCACAAAAAAGTCCATGGATATATTATCCCATTTCCACTCTGGCACTGGTAAAGGCTGAAGCATCCCTTTCGGTAAAATCCGCACTGCTTTAACCTGTTGAAATGTCAAACACTTCACAGTAAAATCAGCAATATCTCTTTTTATTCCATCCCACCAGTAATACTCCCACAGATCTCTGTACATCTTAGTACTACCAGGATGAACTGAAAACGGAGAATTATGAGCTTTACATAACAACTCTCTCTTCAACTTTGAATCACAAGGCACACACAATCTCTTCCCAAATCTCAAAACAAAATCATTATCAATGTTGAATTCAGGCAACTTACCTTTCTGAACCAGCTCTACCTTTTTCTCCAACTCACTGTCTTGCTTCTGTGCTTGCTTGATTCTATCAGATAGACATGATCTCACTGATACCTACAACAAAACAGAATAACTTCCTGCACCAACAACTTCTATGCCAAAGTTCATCAAATCTTTAACCAAAGGATCATGTTCCAAATGCAACATTGCTAATGAAGCATTAATTATTTGACTCAAAGCATCAGCCACTTTATTTTCTTTTCTCGGACGGTAATTAATTGCACAATCATAATCCTTGATTAATTCCAGCCATCTCCTCTGTCTCATGTTTAACTCTTTCGGAGTGAATATATACATTAAACTTTTGTGATCAGTATATATTTCACACTTTACTCCATAAAAATGATGCCTCAAAATTTTTAAAGGGAAAACAACAATAGCTAATTCCAAATCATGTGTAGGGTAATTTACCTCATGATTTTTCAACTGTCATGAAGCATAAGAAATTACCTGATCATTCAGCATTAGGAAGCAACCAAGTCCTTTCAATGAAGCATCACTGTAGATAACAAACTCCCCAATCCTGGAAGGTAGTGCCAAAACTGGAGCTTTCACCAATCTTATTTTCAATTCCTGAAAACAATCATCACATTATTTTGTCCAGATAAACTTAACACCCTTCCGAGTTATCTTAGTCATCGGACTAGATAACCGTGAAAAATTTCTAACAAACCTTCTATAATAGCATGCCAAACCAAGGAAACTATGAATCTCTGTTACATTTGTGGATCTTGGCCATTCTTCAACAACCTTTGTTTTTTGCAGGATCAACAGTTATCCCATCTTTAGAAACAATATGACCAAGGAAAGAAATTTTTTGCAACCAAAACTCACACTTGCTGAATTTCCCATACAATTTCTTTTCTATCATGGTTTGAAAAATGACCCCTAAATGTCTTTCAAGTTCTTCATTAATTTTAGAAAACACCAAAATATCATCAATGAAAACCACCACAAACTTATCCAAGAACTCATGGAAAATTATATTCATTAAGTTCATGAATACAGCAGGTGCATTGGTTAGCCCAAAAGGCATTACTACAAATTCATAATGGCCATATCTTGTACGAAACGCAGTCTTCGGAACATCTGCTTCCTTTACCTTCAGCTGATGGTACCCCGATCTCAAGTCAATCTTTGAAAAATAATGAGCTCCCTAGAGCTGATCAAACAAATCATCGATATGAGGCAAAGGATATTTGTTCTTAATAGTGATGTTCTTCAAGGTCAATAATCAATGAAAAGTCTCCTTGAACCATCTTTCTTTTTAACAAATAAAACAGGAGCACCCCATGGTGATGTGTTAGGTCGAATGAAACCTTTCTCTAATAAATCTTGCAATTGCTCCTTCAACTCTAAAAGTTCAATTTGAGCCATTCGATATGGGGGTTTTGAAATTGGATTATCATCAGGAACTAAGTCAACAGTAAATTAAACTTCCCAATCTTGTATTATTCCAGGCAACTCATCAGGAAAAACATCAGGAAACTCATTTACCACTGGCACATCATTAATCTGAACAGTTCCTTTATTTTCAACGATGTGTGCAAGGTAACATTCATTTCCATCTTTTACAAGTTTCTTGGCCTCTTGATAAGTTATCAACAGTAAGGGTTCATTCTAGTACAAAAACTGAAAGTCTTTCTGAAAAGAAACTTCTTTAGCTCTACAGTCAATCTTAGCATGGTAAATAGAGAGAAAATCCATACCAAGGATAACATCAAACTCTACTAGAGGTAGAACAATAATGTTTGCAAGTAGGTTCTTTCCACAGATAAGGATAGGAGGATTCTTATAAATTCTTTTTGCCTTAAAATTTCCCCTAGGTGTTTTTACCAAAAGTTCACGATTCATTTCTTGAGATGGTATTCCCATTTTACTAGAAATGTTTTTAGAGATGAAAGAATGTGTATACCCTGAATCAAACAACACACTGGCATAATCTAAAAAAACAAACAAAGTATCTGATACAACTTCATTTGATGGCCCGACATCTGCTGAAGTAGTTGCAAAGGATTTCACCACCCCTTTCTGCTTGTTTTCTATCTTCTTCCCATCACTCAAGCTCTTTGTCAGACACTCGTTTGCATAGTGACCCATCTCATTGTACTTATAACATTTCACTAACTGTAAATCAAATTTGGTCTTACCTTCACCTTGATCCTTTTTAGTGCAATCACGAGCCTTATGTACCATATTACCACATCGGTAGCACTTTCCAGAATTCAGAAGACATTCCCCATCATGCCTTTTTCCACATTTATCACAAACTAGAAACTTAGTTTTCTTACCATCAGACTTTTTTGAAGAATTCTTCCATTTCTCCTGCCACCTTGGTCTCTTCTTCTACTGGTTGTTATTGAACACTTGATCATCGGAAAACTCCATTTTCACCTTCTCAGCACATCGAACAAGCTTTTCATAACTTTTAAACTCACGATAAGCTAATGCCCTTCGATATTTTGGCTTTAATCCTGAGTAAAAACAATTGATTTTACTATCATGGTCTCAGATAAAATTTGGAGCATACCTTTCCAATCGAGAGAACCATTCTTCATAGGTAGCCACTGAGTCTTCCACTTTCCTCAATTCCAAGAATTTCTCTTCCATCCTAAGTCGAACAACCTTAGGAAAATACTTCTCAAAAAACATACCTTTGAATTCATCCCAGTCAAGAGCATCAATCTCATCGGCGTCCCTGATATTTTTAACCATAGACCACCACTGATCTTCCTCACCCTCCAAACGGTAAATAGCAAGACTAAACTTTTGATTGTCTGAACACCCCATGACATCGAAAATCTTCTCCAGTGCTTTAATCCACCATTCAGCTAACACAGGGTCAGATGATCCTCTGAATGATGGTGGATGTTGTCTCATGAAATGTTCTACCACTGACATGTTCCTCTGTGGTTGATCTGGCTGATCTCGTGCATGGATACCACCACCATTTATCACTTGAGTCAACTACGCCATTACTGCAACAAACTGTTCAGTTCCAATTCCGACCATCTCGGGATGCTGATTTGGAAGGTTATCTCCTTCTGTATGCCTTCCTAGAACTGCTTCCCTATTTCCTCTGGGGAAAACCATTCTGAACAAACATGTCTTAGATGAATCAACACGGTAATCTTCAAATACTATATCACTTCAATATGACCATAACAAAAAAAATATTTTTGGATAATCATTTAATATAATTCTAACTCCTAAAGTTATCTAAACTGACCTCTGATACCAACTATAAGGCCCCAACATTAAACCTTACATAATCTTGAGTTATTACAAGATTACACATTGAGGATCTTTTCGGGTTTAGAGTTTTAGAGAATTAGATCATAAAACATGAATTACATTCCACATATAAACAAAGTGGTTACATAAAGATAGTATTCTTCTTTCCCATCAATGGAAACATATTTAAAATAAAACATGGATTCTTTCTTGACACTTCCTTGACACTATCATCATATCATGTACCTTTCCCTTGACATGTGAAAAACATTTCAAAAAAACATGGGAAGAGCATAAAAAGATCAGTAAGGGATATAAAAATATGCAAAGGAAACATGGGTACATATATAAATAAGAATGAAATCATAATTTACCCATAAAACATAAGCACTTTAACATACCTCATCAAATCATGAATAAATCATAGAAATCATAATACATAAAGGTAACTTGAGAAATTCATAACATTCTTACGTAGGGAGTAACCATCTTGGTTACGTTTGGAATACCAATCATAGTATATTCCCTAAATCTCTTTGGAGAAACCTTAATGTGTCACTCCTTCGCGTTACCCCATGCATTGGAGAGCTATATCGGGCTCACCTGCCCTTAGACTATCACAGAACCACCCGTCTTCATAATAATGCCCAAGAACCTCAACATAATCGTATCACATAAAACATGCATAAAGGAAACATAACATTTACACCTTTCAATCACAAGATATCAATACAACACATTGATATAAAAACATTATGAAAACAATCTTCAATACCAAAATAAAAGAAAAGTAAAACATGGTACTTATTTTTCTTTTTTAAAAAAAGGTATGGCTTGTAGAGGAAGCCGAAACTCAGATAATGGTCATGGCGGCGGAGAAGTCGTTGTCGCCGCATACGTATGACAAAAACATTCCCTTTTATAGTTTAGTAAACTCTTCGTATAAAAAAGATTCCTTTAGGATAAACGTAAAAGTCAAAGGCATTTATACACCGTATAAAAGAAGGTTGTGTATAAAACAAAATATGCCTCAATGAAAGGAGATTGAGACGATGTCCCATACCTCAGGTCTGACTTGACTCAATCGTTCTTTAATGTCCTGAATAATAAACTTGAGTTAATTTCTACTTGCTTAAGAAACTTTTTCATGTTCATTATTCCTTTTATATCACTTATTTCCATGTCATGAACACTATGTAATTATTTAAGTTAATAATGGTTGTTTTAACGATCATTGGTACTTGACTCAAAAATAAACCCTTTATAATTACTAGTTGTTAATGTATCCATTATATCCAGAATTATAATAATGATGTATATATCATATATATCCAGTATATACATGCATTTATAATATTACATAATAATTTAGAGGCAAGAAATGAAATGCACCGTTCATGGAGACGGTAAGCCGTACGTACGGATGAACGATACATTCATTTCTATTTCATATTTTATAGAATGGAATCATAATGATATAAAGATATATTATAATTCCAGTATAATATCATATATAATATCATATTTCCATCCTTTATACATCCCACATATGGTATTTAACGAATCAAATCACTTTGAGGGGGCAGTAGTCCGCATTTCCTTAAATGAAGATATCGCATTTACCCATAATGGAAACCATAAAGGTATGCCCAAAATGAAAAATACAGAAGTTTAAGGAAAACATAAACATATTATATATCATATATAAATATAGTGACATCTTAATGGCCACCTTTTAAGGTGTTAAAATAATGTTGAACAATCATCGTTTCGTGAGGCATAAATTCACCATCCACGGAAACAGTGTGTCCTCTAACCATTAGATGTAGGTGTATGTAAGTGTAGATCGAATCCTTCTTATAAAAACATCCTAGTATGTTTAAGATACTGGAGTTTTTACAAAAGAAATGAAAAAAAGAGTTTAGGGGGTTGGAGAAGAAAAATGAATCAAAAGGACTCAAATAAATACATTACCTTAAAATCGGGTAACTCCCTTTGGTTTGAGCTCAAAGACTTCATTGGGAAGACTTCTGCCCAATGTGAGGCTTCAACGAGTAAGAGAGGGAAGTGGAGAGACAAAATGGGCAGGGTTTGGCCGAGCCAATGGCTTTGGGAGTGTGGGTAAGGAGGTAGAGGTGGGGGCCTTTTATAAGAGGAGAGGAGGGGCACTCTTGTAAAGTTACAAAATGTTACTTTATTTTCAAAAGAGTTTCGGATTTTAAAGGTCCCACATTGATGTATTTCTAGGATAAGGTGATGAGGGTTATAAATCCACTCATCCAATAGGTTTTGGACATGTGTAGGTCTTAGATTTTACATTATCTTTCCATTTTATTTAAATCGTTAAATAATGAGGTCATCGTTGTATCATCATGATGTCATAAATAATTTAATTTATTTAATTTTCAAAAATTATAAAACAAATACAATGATGTGGGAAATATTTTTATCTTTCCAATTACTATTTATAGTCAACAATATGACTTGTATAACCTCATGTAAAAATTGTTTTAGTAAAACATCTCATGTTTGTGTTATTTTTACTTTTAACATTAAATAAAAGGTATTTATGTCATTTTCCAACCAAAGTGGCTTCATGGGGTCCCCAAGTTGACACATGGATTGTCTTGGTCGGACATGACACATCCAATGAGGGTAGGACATGTGTCAAGCTCATCTCATATTATAAAAACATTATTTTTACCTTAAACTACACTAATTACATCTAATCGCGATTAAAAACATAATAAGTTACTATTCACCAAAAAATTATTTTCATCTCATTGAACAATATTTTACTTCTTAATGACAACCATGTATGTCAGATTTTTGAAATTCAAAACACAGAAGTGGTAAAATTTCATTTAAATGAAAAAACAGTTTTTATAGGTACCACTTATTGGTTTCACTATTCATCAAAAATTGAAGTTTTTCAGAAAAATACCAAAACTTCACCCTAAGCTATATTTGATATTACAAATTGAAAAAATGAAGCCCATTTTAAATAATTCAAAACATATAAGTCACATTAATTAATTTAATAATTAATTCCCGCTGTCAGAGCAAATAGCGTGTTTTTATGAAACAATAAGTATCAAAAGATTGACACTAGTTTAAGTCCAATTTCAAAGTGAAATTAATTGTAATGACCACCATTGGATTAAATGGTAAAAATATATTCAGATTACACTTTAAGAGAAATTAAAAAGATAATCTAATCATATAAATAAAGTAGATTAAAAAGAAGTTTTGATGTAAAATGCAGTATTTTTCACTATTCATTAAAAAATGAACATTGTCATAAAAATACAAAAAAAATTATCCAATGTAAATTTCAATGTCCCAATCATAATAAATATGTTTATTTTGACAAATATAGATTATAAAATTGTCACAAGTTTGATTTAAAAAGGGTTTTCCATCAAAAGGCAGTAAAAAAATCTTTTAAAAATATTAGTGTATTACATGCTTAAGATTGTATTTATTTTCATTTTAAGCCTCTGAAACACTATCATAATCATTAATAGACATAGATAAAAAAATATTTATTATTCATTACATACTTGGGATGTTACAATTTCAGTCAACCGGGGGGGGACAACACCACCCTCTGCTCTTCGCTGGCCACATGGGACGCGCCCGCGCCAGGCCAACCGGCTACGCCAGCCAGACCGGCAGCGCCGGGCCGGACCCCCCGTACCGGGTCGGGCCGCCCGCGCCGGGCTAGACCCCCGCGGTGGGCCGGGCCACGCCGGTGGTGCCCCGCCGCACTAGCCAAGCCAAGCCACGCCCTAATGGGCCAGACCCGGACCCGGGTCGGGCAGACCCGGTTCGGGCCGACCCAGGGGCTATCGGCCCGGGTCGGACGACCCTGAACCCCCTATTCTCGGGCAGTTTCATTCAAATGATCATAACATGGGATATGGAACTCCGAATGATGCACTGTCAGTTGAGATAGGATCCTTGGATTGAGACGGTCGTTTCGGTATATTACACTCAAGGTTTTGGAGAACTTTGGGTATGACCGGGTTGGTTCGAACCCGAAACCAACCGGGCCCGCAGAGCAGAAACACTTATAATTTGAGGTCTGGACGTCCGATTGATGTGCCGTCGACTTTGTTGGATTCCTCTTGATGAGAAAGAACTTTTGGCATACTTCACCTGAGGGTTGGACGCAGTTGGAGTAAGGCCGAGTTTGATTGTACCCGAAATCCAACCAGGCCCTTGGAACGGAAAAGCCGACAACGTTCAGACCGGACGACCATTAGACGAACCGTCAGCGGCGTTGGTAATCACTTTGAGAAACAGTCCCTATTAGTATAGCCTATGATAGTGGGGGTACAGTTGAGATGCGGCCGGGTTGGTTCGTACATGAAACCAACCGGGCCCCTGGGACGAAAAGGCTAATAACTCACAAACTAGGCGTCTGTTTGATGCGCCGTCTGTAGCACATGGAGTGGACCCTCCCGGAGATGAGTGTATAGAGTACGGAGACCGTGTAGTCAGCTGAGACCTGACGACTGCTTGACCGACTTGACTTGGAGTGAGTCGACTAGCCCAGTGGACGGAGCACTACTGTGTTTGGGTGCAGACCCATGGAGGATGGAGCAATGTTTTGTTTGGGTGCAGACCCGTGGTACTCAACAGAAGGAGTAACTCTGTAGGCTATTCGGGGGGTGCACTACTGTGTTTGGGTGGCAGACCCCGGCGGGAAGCACTACTATGTTTGGGTGGCTGACCCACGATACTCGACAGGAGGAGTATCTCACCAGTCTTAGGATAGTGAGTAGTACATTAGAGTAATGACGGGATCACTGTACTCATCAGAGACGAAGCTCTTCAGCAGTTACAATTTCGATAATGAAAATCCTGGTTTGACCTGAGTCTATGAACTTTGTTTTTACCTCATGATTGAGATGGGTCACTTGATGACTTAGGTATATGTATATGCATATACCTAGGCAGTGGTTATCTGTTGATTTCATAACCTTTGTGTTTCCTCATGATTGAGATGGGTTACTTGAAAACTTAGGTATAAGTATGGGCTTATACCTAAGTAAGGGTTATCTGTTGAGATCCTTCTTGGTGCTTATCCTTGTTGGATTTAGTGAGACCTTTAGGGTCTCGGGGTCCCTACTGAGTATCGTATACTCAACCCTATACGGGATATGCCCACACCTCGTTGTGTTGGTTTCAGACGATAGGAAGCGCTAAAAGAGGCCGAGTTTTCAAGGACTGGATAGTACCCAGAGGTGGACCTCACGACGATTCAGTATCCGGAGGTGGACTTCACGACGAGATGATACTCCGAGGAGGTTGACGGGTGAGAGAATTGTGAATGCTATCTGTACCTACCCTTCAGGTAGGATCCGTGGTGGACGATCCAGGAGCTGTGATATCTGTACCTACCCTTCAGGTAGGATCTGAGGTGGACGACCTAGGAGCTGCTTCTATTCTTCCAGCTTCTTATCTTTTCTGTTGTACTTTCGTTCAGTTGTAAATGTACTTTCAGTTGGGTTTTTATTCTGGCCTATTTAATTTTCAGCTCATTCTTTTGTACTTTGTGTATTACGTCTGCTTGTACTCTGTGGTGTTTTTTTACTTTTATAAAGGCAATGCCTTCCCAGTTATCGGGATTTACGCCTTTGGTGCTAGTCACCAGCCCCTGGCCTATGGAAGGCGGGCTTGGGGTAGTTACTGCACGGGCCCCGAATACGGGTCGTGATAGTGTATATGTAATTATAACCATGTTCATAAACTCCACCGCTCGAATCCAACCATTTATATGTTTGACAGATATATTGGAAGGAGAGGCACCATTATCAAATAAGGAAGTATCTAATGAATAATATATAAAAAGGGTACATCTCACTATTGAGAAACCCTTCTCAATATCCAAAGGATTAGGATAAAGTGCATGAAAATGTACTACCCCTCCTCCCTTTAATGTAGTATGACTCCCCAGAGTTAGAGCACTCAACTGATTTAGGAAATCATTCCCAGAAGCACAACATTTCTTACCTCTTCTGCCTTAGCGAGTTGAACTATTGACACCAAACTATAATGGGAAAAAATATCCCCTCCCCTAACACTTTTTCTATCCATATCCCCTATTATAAACATTATTTAGAGGATTCATAGAAAACATCAGGGGATTTCCCATCTTTCCACAAGATCAGCACTCTATTGGGGGTTGAGAACAGTTCTTATGATAATCTACTAACCCACCACACTAATTATAGATCACTCTATTAATTTCATGTTCAACTAAACCTAATGTATTAGTATTTGACTTCACACATCCCTTGATAATGTTGTCATAATGGAATATCCTTATATAAAATATTCTCAATTCTTGATCATACAATTGAAAAAATCAATCCCATTATAGAATCCTTCCTTAGGATCCTTTAAATATGATATCCAGAACCACCAACTCAAAAACCCTTATTAAATAGAATATTATTGATTTGGGACATAATTTTGTACATAAGTCCATCCTAAAAGAGTTTCTCCATAGCATCCTCAACTCCTGAAAATGTTTAGAAAATAACTATAGATATGTGGAGCATCCATAATAATCAATAATTAACATGCTCTCTTGAGTCAGGTGCACAAAATATGCTTCTTTCTCAAGCCTCAGCATCTTTGGATTGAGGTGATCCATTACCATCTCTAATAATTCCATCAATAGAAATTATCAACATGTCCAGTCCACATATGAATATCCTACCAGTGCTTCAGTGTTCCTGGTACCATATAAGAGACTATATTGACCCTCTTCTCAGCAGGAGTCCCTAGAGAGTCATGTATCTTCTTGATAATCTTCACCCAAAACCCAGCTCCCTCAGGTCCACCATCTCTTGTGAAAATTGGAGGGTACTATAGACTAAACTCCCACATCCAATTATACCTGATATTTACAACTTTTCATGGTTCTTTTTCCATCATGTTCATGAAACGAGGGAACATATATCAGAACTGCTCTCGTTCTTCCTCCCCCAGCACTATTGGTGACATAGGTCCCACTACTAGAGGATTATCAAGATCAATGTACTCCACTATTCCTCTCAACAAGCGCCTTTGTGGAGGTATATCTCTTGAATACAAACATACACCTCATGAAATATTGACATAAATATATCAAATTTTCATTAGTTTAAACCTATAATAATCCACAATAATCCATTTCCCCAACCCTAGACACACAGTCAAAACTGTGGTGCTATTACTACACTTAACCACCCCACACCTATGTCCATTTTAGAAGGGTGACCACATTATCATATTCAATTATATTATCCAGACACCGATTTATTTACATCATTTCACCATTTACCACATTAATATTTTATATTATGAACCATTATAATTTCAATTTCACAACAATATAAAACATTTTATTATCAATGACTTACCTATAACCTATTTTTTGGTGCGTGTCAAAAATGATCAATGTCATAATATAATTTCTAGTTTATAGAATGATGAATACAGACACAATTAGCATGCCATTATATGCCACTAGCCAATATCATAAAATATCAAAAAAAAACTGTCACAGTACACAAAATGTACATCACCCAAGGTGATATAAAATTCAACTATAATAGAAAAGATTAATAATCACAATCCTACTCTAAGTATATGGGTTTTCCCCCATACCTTGGTCTGCAAATCCGATAAAAAAGCTTTTTACCAACCCCTGAGTAATCCTATTATCATGTATAACTCTCGGAAATAGTAATAAATATAAGAATTATAAAAAATGGATATCAGATTCCACTTTGTAAGGTCCAGACATAGTTTCCACAAGATAGTTCCCCAAACCGGTCTATCACTTGACCTCAAAAATGCCACCCCCATACACTAGATATTTTTGAATAGTATTAAGGTTATGGTTAGTCAACAACGGGGAGAATATACCCTCACTTAATAGAGTAGAACATTAGGGGAGATAAAAAAACAAATAAAGATTTATATATAGTCCTGAACAATACAATTTCATTAAGATAACAAAATTAAGAAATACAACACTCAACTGAAATGGAAACATGTCAGGCCAATGTAATTGTCAAAGTGACTAATCATAAATTGAATGTAATGAAACTAAAGTCTCCAATGTGATTCACGAACCACATTATGTTCCCTCATAAATTATCTATATCTAATTAGAAATATAATTCATGGCCTTTTCCCATAACCTTCATTGAAACAATAATTTCTATTCTCGTAAGGATCTAGCATCTCAAAAAGGTTGTGAGTATGACTTAGTAGGCCACCACCAATGGGGTCTAAAAAAATACAGTCAAAAACTATGTATTAAATAATAATAATAATAATAATGATAATGTAAAACTAAATAGTTTTCCAAATTGGTAAATATTATCTATTTAATCACATAAAACCATCAGGTTCCCCTAGATACGTTTACCTCATTATATGCCTTGGACCATTCCAAAATATATTCATTCCCCATGGTTTACCATCTATTTGAATGTCCAAGATACCATTGTTATTTTACAAATGAATGACCATGTTAATGATCATATAAATGATACACTTTGCATGACCATGTGACCATTCTTATATCACAATTGAATGCCCATGTTACCATTCTTTTAAAAACACAATTTGAATGACTATGTTACTATCTTTTATAGTTGGAAGGATGAGCAAGTTACCATTCACAATGTAACAATACATAATTGAATGATTATGTTATCAAGAATAATAGTTGGCCTATTTATCATGTTATCATTCGTCCTTTAATAATACATAACTGAATGAGTGTATTACAATTCATAATAGTGGGAGGAATGATCATGTTAACATTCACCATTTAATAATACATAACTACGTGATCATGTTACCATTCATAATAGTAGAAAAAATGAGCATGTTAACATTCACAATTTTAAACATATGACATGCCTATCATTTATCGAGTTTAATCAACGTTAACCACATTATAACCTATAGTACATCAACACATACTGATGGATAATCAACATTAAACAAATTCCCATAATATAAATTTAATTTATGAATTAACTAATAAGCTCACCCAAACTACTAATTAAAAAATTTGTATTCCATAAAAACCTTTAATTAACTACCTTATTAATTAAGAACAAAAGTCTATTTAATTAACTCAACTATTAATTAATCACTTACTCAAAAATAATTCTTCAATTAATTATATCAATTACAAAACCCAATATCTCAAAAACAATTCATCAATTAATTATCTCAATATAAAATTATATATTATATAATTAGTTTCTAAAAATAATTATTTGGTTCACAATTTAAAATCTCATAATCAATTTCATGATTAATTATCCCAAGTACTAGTATTCATTATTTAATCAAGTTTTCCAATTTCACAATTAATCAACTGAACAAATTAATTTATTCAACATAGGAAGTCAAATTACTATGAAACCCTATAAAATATACAAATGTAAATATGTGAACAAATTTCATGATTATGGGATGTGAATCACATACCAACTACCTCAATATTGGTGATGAATAATTCTCACTAGATAATTTCCCCAAATTGAGAATAATCAATTAAGAATGTGTCGATGGACATGATAAAAACCCGACTCCAAAAAATGGTTGATGTGAAAACATATTCCAAACTTCTTTGATGTTAATCGGCTACTAGATTAATCTCAATATGAACCAGATAATTTATTAACAATGGATATAAAAAAGGAATAATAGGAAGAAGAAATACATTAAAGATATGTGTTTGGATATCCACAATCTGATGCATGATTACTTTATGATTGAATCAGACACCAAAAAATTATTTGATGAAGTAATATAATAAAAATAGAGTTATGTGGAGGGTCTTCAATAAAATATTTCAATGTACATAGGTTTTTGGTTCCAAGGAAGTGGTGGTGAATTCTTAGACATGGGGAAATCAAATTTATAGTTCTAAAATCATACACATGGTGAAATCAAATTTAAAATGGTGAAAGATAATACGTGTTGAAATATAATTACATGTGGTAAAATCATATTTTATGACATATTTTAATGTGGTTAAAGACATTAACCTGGGTTGTAATTTTTCCGAGTTTTGAATTAATTTGTTTCACAAATTAACTTAATAAAACCCATCATGATAAAAAATTTACAAGTATGCATACCTAAAACATATGATATCATAGAAAATATGACCATCGAATGACTTTTGGAGAATGTTCTTGGTCCTTTTTCCCTTATCTGTAAATTTTTTTCATTTGTTAAGAAAACATTCATCTTAATTGTTGTAATTATTTTTATTTACAATAACATTTATTGTTTATGAAAGATAACTTATAAAAAATTTTAAATTGTATATTATTCTAATTCTAAATATGTAATACAATAATTGAAATTCCAATAACATAAGTGGTATAAATTTTGTTCAATTTAATCCTGTTTACTAGGTGAGAATTTAGGTTTTTAAAGAAAAAATTATTAATAGTTTGGTATGTTTTTATATTCAATTTCCTACTAAAGTTCATTCAAATGTCCTAAATTAGATTACAAGATGTATATATTACCTAATTTACATACAAACACAATAATAAAAATATGTCAACTATTTAAATAAATTAGATGAAAGAGGATTTTTGAATTGAAATTAAGTATTATTCATTATTATTTATAAAACGAAACATCCCATAATAATATAAAAATATCACCATAATCTAATTTTTATTTACAACTTTCAAAAATGATGTTTCTATCGTAATTTTTTTTATAAAATTGATAAAAATCATATTTTCAATGGGTTCACTATTAAAAGGTGGTAAAAACACCTTTTAGAAGAATAAAACATTTCTTTCCATAAAAAATTCATTTTTTATTATCCTATACCTATAAAATATATTAGATGTGTATCAAAAATATTGATTGAATATATAATATAATTTTTTTTAAAAAAACTAGTCAAAAGTAATTTTTTAAGTTATTGAGATAAAATTGTGTTAAAAAAAGAAAATTATTTTTCATAGAAAATTAATTTCATTGATTTAATAATGTTATTATATAATCTTTTAAAAATTGTAATAAAGTTTCTCAATTTTTATTCCAGAGAAAATGATACTTTCACAATTGAAGAAATCTTATTTTCAATATCCATTTCAATGGCTATGTGGAAACTATAATAAAATTTTAGAAATATTATTAATAGTATATTGTAGTTAGGTAAAACTTAGCCTTGCATGTAACTCATGCTACCAATGGGACTCAATATTGTGTATAATACAAGAAAAACATACTGTATCATGTAGCACAAGCATGAATTGATGTTTCATATAATTGAAGACACACATAGATATTTTTTTCGAAAATATTATACTCACTGATCTATGAAATGAAAACTATAAAAATGATAAAGTAACACGAAAAAATAATTTACAAAATCTCAATGTGTTACAATAATTGTCATTAATAAATATTTTTTCAACTAATAAATACATAATATTAATTTCTTTTAATAAAAGTTGATTAATAATTTTAATTCCAAAATTGAAGAAAATCGTTCTAAAACTGAGAATTTAAAATAAAAACTAGATAATATTTGAAAAGGTATGTTATAAAGGATATATATCATATAATATTATATCATTTAAATTAATCATTCAAAATCCTGAAATAAAATTATATTTTAACATAATCAATAAGCACTAGTCCTATATTATTTCATGATCAATAAAAAATCATAATAAAAAAATCTATATTTTTTACTCATATATTCAAGAAATAAATTTATATAAATCATAGAATAATGTAGGGCCATTTATTTTCCAAACACATTTTTATTAACAATACTTCATTATAATAATTATTCAGGTGATAACTGGTTCATTTTGAATACATATATCAGTTCTACGGTTCTAATCCCTTCACATTTTTCATGGATTCATCATCTACAGAATATTAATAATTTTATAATTATTATATTTTATTATTAAATTTTTTTTACTGTCAATGAATAATAGAAGTGAATCAGATCACTTCATGGAGGCTGTAGTCCATAGAAACACATGAATGACATTATCAGTTTTCATGGATGGGAAAGAGGTATAAAATGGATATAACCATAACATGAAAACATCTCATAATTTTAATGATAATGATTTCAACATGTAATGATGGTATTTAGAAGCTTTTTTGTTAATGACAAAAAAATATCTGATAAAAATTGGTAAGAATATATACTACATTATCAGGCATCCATCATTGTAAAGCAGCATAATTTTTAATATATGGGTAATTTGGGTAAAATATCTCAAAAAGGACATAGAAACTAATTTAGGGATATTATTTGGGTATTTAATGAAATAGAAAATGTTCTTACATAATGAAAATAATTAAGGATAAAGGATTTCCTTTTATATATGAGGGGAGTGTCCCCCTTATAAATAGATATATAATTAAATTATTATGAAGTAATTTCAAGTATTAGGGGAACCAAATGAATGAATATTGTATGTGAATATATGGCATGGAATATTTATTATTATACAAAAAAATAAAAGAATTTTTTTATCCATTTTAATTATTTTCACTTTAGATTATCCCCTACAATAACCTGATAAACCATTAATGTAATATTGATTTTTTACCTTAATTACTTTTTATAATGACGAAAAAATAAATTGAACATACTACCGAAATTGGAAATTATTTCTCTCAATTTGAAGTCTATTTTTCATATTAAATTTCTATAAATTTAATTTTTTTATTTTAAATTAAGAGCATAAAATGTAGTGAATATAATTTTTTGAAACTTTTATTTTATACATAAAACAAAATTTAGTATTAATAAGTTCATAGTAAATACCATTGAATTAATGAAAAAAAAATTATTTAATATTTTATTTATAAAATAGTTAAAATCAATCACAATAATGTTTTTAAATATTTGGATAAAAAACATTGAACACATGAATTTTTTTTTCTAGAAATAATATAATTTTTCACTATCAAATTCCATTAATTTCTAAAAAGCTAGTTACCAGTTATATCATTATCAATAAGTGTATAAAAATAAATTTCCATATTTTATTTTTTTCTATTCAAACCCTATAATGCTACAATGATTTTGTAAAAGTAAAATTTAATAATAATATTTTAATAGAATAACGTAATTAATTTAAAATCAATGTTATATGTAAAGAATGTTTTAAAAAGAATAAATATTATTTCAAGTTAAATATATATTATAATTCCAGTGTGTTACAAATAAATCAATCTATATATCTATATGAAGTCCACATTTAGGATAAAACCACCATGATTGATGATTTGTGGACACTATGTCTTGGGGATCCAAATTTTGTCTCTCTATATATAATTATTTAAGACAACATAAATGTGTCTATGTCATTATAAATATTATTTTGATTAACATCATCAACCATGTATATTATAATCCAATTCTTGGGGGAAAATATAATATTTAATTTAATTTCATATAGTAAATGATTTTTTCATTTTAATTTTACTTTTATATGATAAAAAATAATATGTTAATTAATGTTCATTCAAAAATTATACACAATGATTTATTACATAAATATGTTTTTATAATATTTTATAGATTTTATGATTAGCTGGTAGGAATTAAAAAATGTAACATCATAAATGACGGAAAAATAACTATTATTTGAATAATAAATTGACAAATAGAAAATAATATATGTATTACTAGACATGGGTTTGAAAAATAATGTTCCACATTATTTCTTATTCATTTTTTATTTAATTAATATATCATTTTATTAAGGGTATATGGATATCTATATTTATTTTCTATGAATTAGAAAAATATATCAACTGTGAAATTAATAATGTAGGTACTATATGATTGAGAAGATAAATAAAATAAAAAATGGAAATGGGAAATAATGTGAATATGAAGAAAGTGGTTATGATGGAAAAAGAGGTTCCCTCATTATTCGTATACTTCAAAAATGTAAATCTTAATGAATATATTTCATGATGAAATGTAATTTTATATTAGAGGATATGAGATCCTTTAAAATAATGGGTTATGAATCAAATATTATTATATTTAAAAATTAATTCTTCCACTTGAAAAATTAAACATTATGATTGAAAATAATTTATCTTCATGTGAATTAATATTTCCCTAATTAAAAAAATATGACAATAAATCCCTATATCAAGAAGATGTGTAGTTCTATGTGGCTTATGGGGATTATTGGTTTACAATCATCAACATTTGATTAACTGGTTCTAATGATATTATATATTGTTTTAATATGTATGTATTTATCATTTATTCTATTTATTTTGAATTTATATAGAAAATATTAAATTGTATGTTGTCACATCATATGATAAGGACATGATACCAAATAAATTTATTTCACATGTCAAACACCCATGTATCATGTATTTCATGGTGACATAATATCCCATTCAAACTAGAAATTAATGACAATGTTGGATACTCCATTATGACTTTCTTACTAGTGGGTGTAGATAAAAAATCAATATATTGGGTAATAAATATTTTTTCTAATTGGAATAAATACTATTCATAAAAGGGCCCTTCTGATTGGGGTATGAAATGATGGGTATATGACCAAATTCTAGTAAACATGATTTCTATTTTAGTTTATATCATATCATAAGATATTTGTTTCATATATTGTATGAAATGTGTGAATCAAAGGTATATTTTATAATTATCTTAGTATCAACATATTGGGAAATATGGTGATACAGTCTAATTAAAATAATCTATAATGTGTTGTATGATTTACATTTCTAAAATATATTTCCTCATATGTTAATCATATAGATTGATTAATATTTTATTTAAACATAATTTTATAACATTATAGTAATATTACATATAATAATAGCATTCAATTTTTTATATGATCATGTTTATAGGTGATTCAGAATTTAATTTATTTGATAAATTGATTCCTGAACATTTTGATAAGTGTTAAAAATATTTTGTCCGTCAACAATACTCAAATATAATTTTTTCTTCAATTAAATTCCATTTTGGGTCTAGAAAAACTCTAAAACGTTTATAAATAATCTTAAGGACATGAGAGTGGTTTTAAATGCATGAATAAATTTTTACAATAATTATTATATTCTTCACCATATTTATCCAAGGGGAAATATGATATCATTTTTAGGTGTATCATTAAAAGAATTATGTCATTAAACAACATATATATACACCTATTAAGTAGGAACATTTTTTTCCTTCTTGATGTTTTTATTCAAATTGTGTCCACACACAAAGAGGTTTTATCCTTCATGTTCTAAGGTGAAAATTATCTATTTTTTTTAATAAATGGGTTTAATTTAAATTCATTATGTCCCTAATTTATGTTTCCTCATTAACTAATACAACTTGAATAATTATATATTGATATTTAGAAACCGAATTATTTAATCATGATTGAACAATGCATTTAGGATCACAAAATCCTATTGAAAATGAAGAAATGTATATTATATTGTTATCAAAATCATTTTCATAAAAAAAGATATAAGTTTTGAACTTTTAAAACTTTATGATATGCAATATCTTATTAAATGATGTGATAACCCTGTGTGATATATGGTACCATAATAGATGGAATATTATAAACAAATTTTATTTTTCATTATCCAAACATTATATATATGATTTCTTTTTTCTGATGTCAGAGTTGATATTTATTATTTAAGTGGTGGAAATATAATCCTCATAACATAATAATAATACCAATTAATGTTTGAAAATAAAACATCTAAGTGTTGAAGATTAATATAATATTCTTATCCTTACAATAATAAAATATTATATATGTTTTTATTATATCCTAGATTATAATATAAGAGAAATCATTATATCTAATATATAACAAAAAAATTTAACTTTCTATTTTAATTTTTTTATTTTGATGATTAAATGATGCATTTTTAAATTATATAAATAATGTGTTTTGATATATTTATATAATTTATTAATTTATTTTAAATTTAATATTGATAATAAATTAATAACAATTTAATCATATTATTTGAATAATTTAATAAATATAAATGCATAGTATAGTAAGTTATATTAAAATAAATTTTATTTAAATTGAGCACATTATAATGTAGGTAAAAAATTATATTAAAATTTTATAGTAAACTATAAAATTATTAAATATTATAATGTTTATACTAAGATAAATCCTTTTGCGTTTTGATTATGAGTTTTTAATAATTTTTAATTTGAAATGGTCAAATTAGATTCCTTATGTAAAATCAAATAAGAACTAAATGTAAATTATTTTTAATAATTGATATAAACAAGGTTTAATAATTTTAAATATTTGGATTATTTATATTTTCTACTAAATAAATTTAAATCATAATACTTTTATATATTAACAATCATATTTTAATTTACAATTCATTTAATGGATAATAACATAGTGTTCGTACTGATAATTAATAATATTTATTTATCTGTATTTTATTTATGAATTTTATTTATTTGTAGCTAAATAAAAATGTTTTCAAAATTTAATTATTTAAAAATTATTAATTAATTTTTCGTTATTTCCCACTTTATATCATTAATAAAAAATTTACATAATTAATGGATTTATTATTTAGTTTAAATATTGAACTTAATATATATCATTCCATACAAGCATTTATGGAGTCAAATATATGGTGTGACAATTTATATAGTTTTCATCAACCATTATTTTAGAAATTTTTATGATCTATGCTTCAAATAAGAATATAATCATTATTTAAACATATTATATTTGGAAACTATTATGTAATTGATGTTTTCCATGAAAAAAATGACATGAATAAGTACATCGTTTCTGAATAAGTACATTTCCAATAGAATAGTCTCTATTTTTAAAGGTGGGGTCAGATACCTATCACACCAATCTTAATCTTATCAGTAATATGAATTTTATATTATTATAATTTATTACAGTAATGTTTGTCATATAATATAATCATGTGACACATTTTAATATGAGTAACAATACATTAGTTTTTAATTTATTCTAGTAACAGAGGATTTGTTTTTTAAATTTTTTTAA
The DNA here is from genome assembly GCA_963277665.1 of Viscum album. NCBI lineage: Eukaryota > Viridiplantae > Streptophyta > Magnoliopsida > Santalales > Viscaceae > Viscum > Viscum album. The sequence goes on from OY728161.1 coordinate 1,841,508,257, forward strand.
TAAAATATGATTCCTACATATTATTTTTGTTGAATAAATGGGATTCAAAACATATTCCATAAAATAATGAATATATACAAATTTAATATATAATATAATATTTTGAGAAATGTAAAACTCTGTAAATGATGTATGTGATAGATTCATTTTAAATAAAATATATACCAATTACTTGACATTTCAAACATCTAGGTTCCATAAAATATATATTCACATTGGTTACAGTATGTATGAAATTATTGAAATTGAAAAAAATGTAGGAAACCAGTCCCATTTTTCATGATTTCATAAATGTTTATAGGAAAACAAATATTATTTTATACTGAAATGAATAATATATTGAAAATAAAATTTATAATTAATAATAATGAGAAAAACATTGTAATATCAATTATTCATATGAGTTATGATATAATAATTGAAAAAACAACATCACTTCATTCTGATAGGAACAAAATAGTAAGATCATGAAAAAACCCAATTTTATTCATTTCCCACTTCTAGGTAGGAAAAAATTAAATGGAAGCCATTATTATTTTTCAACTCATTAATTAAAATTTATTATTAATGTAAATTTGAAAATAATATACATCGAATAAAACAAATCATTTATAGATATGATGGAATCATCATTATAAAAATTCACATTGAGGTCAATTATAGAGAAACAAAAACTTAATCGATGTTATTTTATATTACTAATAGTAGAGGGGGATGGGGGTGGGGGATTGGGGGGTTTTGAGGTTCTCTCTCTATAGAAATGATGTTAAGGGTTTCGCTGCGATTGACTCTGTCGACTACTTCAACCCTGCTGAGGTTTTTGTTGGACCTTTGAGGAAGGAAAATGGTGGTTCTGGTTCGTGGCTACATCAAGAACATGCGTACTCTGATTAGGGTAGGGTTTCATGGCCGAACTCCCTATAGGTAAGGGGTTCTAACCATTATTTCCCCAATTCTCGAAATGGTGAGTCTGCTTCTAATAATCTCATTTCAAGAAATGGGGCTCTTGTGGTTGTTGAAGAGAATCCCAGATTCTTTCAAGAAATAATTGACATGTGCAAATACTAGAATATTGCCTGGATAAGTTCGATACAATATTCGTGGAAGGTAGAAGATCTTAGGAAACATCTTCAAGTGATCTGGGATTTTAATGGCTGGCATATGGTTTCCATCGGTATGAATTTTTATCACATTACTTTTGGCTCCAATGATATGAAGATGTAGGCCTGGAGTCACGGGTTTGTGAATATTAAGCCTGGGATTCTTAGATTTCAGAACTGGGACCCCTAGTTCAATCCCTTTAGGTCCAAGAATACTATAGCTCAATCCTGGATCCAGATCAAAGTACTGAGCAGGGTATTTTGGAATCCTAATATCCTTTGGGATGTTGCATTGGTAGTATGGACTCCAATTAAACTTGATAAAGAGTCTGTATCAGTTCGATATGGCCATATTACTCGCATTCTAGTTGAGTTTGATATGAAATTTCCCCTTGTTGAGATGGTTCTGTTGATTTCTGGTGATTTTTTGTTTGATCTTGAGATTGAGTTTTAACATGTTCCTATTTTTTGTATAAATGTTTTAGCTATAGGGCATGTTAAAGAAAAATGTAATCGACGATTGCGATGCTCCAACTGTAAAAAGTATGGACACCATGTTGAAAGCTGTAACTTCAATGCTTTATGTGTTCATGCTCTATCAATTGAGATGGAGAGGACACATGATGTGGGTAAGGGTGTCTTTAATGGTTCACTATTTACTTGGTCTACCTATAACGGTGTGAAGGGTATCTCACACTCGACCATTAAGGTGGATTTGGTGAATAAAAATTTACCTGCTTCTAGGATGGTGGGATCTGTTCCTTTTGTTGATGTTGTAGCCAGTAGAACCCCAATGATAGGCTTATGACTGATCAGCATGGCAGGGGTGTGCTGTCTAATCCTTCGGGTGATAAAACACTCCCTGTTTCTAGCTTGCGTACAATTGAGCATGGAGAACCCTCTAAATTTGGTGATATGTGTTCTGATAGTGTTGATAGTGATCATGAGATGGATCATGCTAATTTGCTTGAGGAGCAATACTTTGCGAAAGGTAAGCTGGGCAGTCTGCCATCTGGTGGGAGAGGCACTAATGTCACCAGTTCCTCTGATCACTCTGTTGCCCCAAGGGGTGTGTAAGGTTATAATTCCTTGCAGGCTGTTGATTCTCATGTTGTTGTTCAAATAGTATGGGCCTCACAGGCCTCCAGTTCTGTTGCTGCCGCTCTCACAATAGCTATTGTGTCACCTGGGAAAATGGGGTAGGTGCATGCTGGGAAGACTTCCTATAATAATATAGTTACATCTTTTGAGTCCCTTTCTGGGATTGTTTCTGTTTCCCTGGGTGAACCTGTCAATATTATATCAGGCTGACTTGAGGCTTCTGCTGCGCAGGATTCTGTTCTTCCTTCATTTAATACAAGGGCCTCTCATGCCTTTGATCCAGGTGCCTCACCACATAATCAGTTTATTACATTGGATGAAGCCACCATCAAAATGGAATTGACACCCAAAAATGGTGTTGCGGATTTGACTACTACCACGAGTGCTACAAACTTTTTTCCATGCTGGACTCAATGAATTCCATTAATTTTGATCTTCTCTATATGGAGATTCGTGAGAGGAAAACGCATGCCACCATAACAAGTCTTATTACTAATTCACCTTCTTTGGTTGCACAGGCTAGTGCTGAGCAGATTGGACAGCCCAACACTGAGGAGAAGTTGGATAATGGGGCTAAAGGAACTAATGGAACAGATCATAGTGTCCTTCTTGTTGACACTACAGATAATCTAGCTGATTCCCAACATGATGATTCTGTTGATGAAGGTGTGGATGAACAAGTTGATTCTTCAAAGATTCCAAATTAGTGGAAAATAGGCAAGAATCCATGAGGACATGGTGGTCGCCGTGGAAGAGGTGGGAGAGGAGGTAGGTCCAGAGGCTGATTATGTTTCGATTACATTGGTTTTCATCACTTATACCCCAAATCTCTATCATTTATTTTATGCTTGAATTTTATTTTAATAATAATTCTTTGGGTCATGGACTCACCTCCATAACTCCACTATTATGGTAAAACTTAATCGAACAAACATTATATATATTTATAGAAATCTACTAATTATTATAAAAATATAAATATTATATATTAGGGAAACCCCATCATGAAAAACTATAAATATAATCATTTCAATAAATATACGTTAATTCTAATGATTTATACATTTTTGATATTTTGGATGATTTAGGTCTCATACTAATGAACATGGATTGAATGATTCAAATAAAATATTTAATTATATATGTGATCTAAATGATTGAATTCTAGAAAGGGAGCTATTAAGAATAATTATAGCATGTTGATAATAACTGATCAACTCACATGTTATCCAAAACCCAGATCTAAATAGATAGACTGATAATGTTTCATTTAAGACAATATGAATAAAATCTATCTATAAATTAAAAAAATGAATCTTTTAGAATATAGATGAATCATATGAAAACACAGGGATGATTTCATAAGTTGGGACATTACATCAATTATTTATTTTTTGTTAATAAAATTATTAATGCCCACGAAGACATGAAGGTTTACAAAACCACATTTGGGAGTCTATGAATGGTATAATTTTACAAAAATCATTTATATGACATTGAAATGTATATAATAGTATGATTATGTTTCAAAAATTAAATACCTGAGAAATTTGAATAATTAATAAGATGTTTTTATTAAATTGTAATACTTTACATCCTAGAGTAATACCAATAAAAATTAAGATATTACAGTTATAAGAACAACAAAAGAAATTACCCTAAAACAACTGAATATATAAGGTGACACCATAATCCTATACTCTAGAGGATAATTCTCCAAATGATAATGTGTACATATAAATTATTGTTATTATAAATGAAAAATTAACATATGAATAGACACAATTTCTAATCCAATGATATGAACTATCATACAATTATATTATGTTGTGTATATATTCTGAGTAATAGGATCATTGTAATTTTAAATTTTTTATCATACCATTGGAATCATACATTTTGAAATCCAATAGTTATAATTTTTTTAGAATTTATTCATTATATTTTCCATTAAAATTAATTAAAAAATTCTATAATAGTATAATTATTAATTAAATGTATATCAATATTTTAATAGTAATTAATTTACAAAAATGATACTTATAACAAAAACGATATTTATTAGGGAAATAAAAATTTATATTTACGATGCTAAACACATTAATTTATTTAAAAATAAGTTTTCTAATTAATAAATTTAATATTCATATTAATAAACAAATTCATTATGAGAATATTAAATTTTGAAAAAATCCTGTCTATATTCCCTAATGTTGAATTTATTATTATTTTATGAGAATGTCCCAATTTTTTGTAAATAGTAATATATAGTAAGATAATTCAGTATGTAATATGAAAAAATAATATAGAAATGATATTATAAGAAATAAAGGAGAATCGGAGAAAAATTAAATTATTACTAAAGATTTAATTTATTAAAATGAAATAAAATTATATTAAAAAAATAATAAATAACATTCCAACGTCTAAAATATAACATGTTCATATAAAAATGTTATATATTTGATGAGAATATTATATTATACATTGTAATATACAATAAATTATCTTATCCCTTAGACTCATTGTAAAAAATATTTCCTTAAATATCTAAAAACTGAAAATATGGATAAATTTTTTATTATCATTCTATGAAAGCTATATATACAATTAATATGTTAATAAATTAAATAAAAATGTTCCCTAATTTTATATAACACGTAACCATCCACACACATTTATTCACTACAAGAACAATTTCTTGGGAATTTCACCTCACTTTATCCCTTAGTATCTTCTCCATGGATTATTCAATGAAATTCGATTCTCATCTCAATCATTATGAGTTCTACATTCATGTATATGGTTCCTAACTACTTCATTTCCAATATTATGGGGTTGTTTTTAATTATATTCCATTTCAAGGATAAATATTATTATTTCTAATTTTTATGAATTTCATATTTTATAATAAAAAATAGATCACCATTTTCTATAATTATACCACCTGCATAGGCCCATATAAATCACAAACATTCCTATGGTGGTAAAATTATACTAAAACATGGGTAATGGTATTTTTGGTTAACCTAAAAATTAAATCATTATATGCATATAAAAAAAGTGGATGAAGATTATTTGAGATTCAATAATAAGGGAAGACCATAAAAAATTGTTGATAATTAACCCAATATTCACTCTACTAGATGTGTAGTAGTCAAGAATAATCACATGGTTTGACACTCCTAGAGGATATGAATAAATTTATTTATATTCTCTTTGTATTTATATATCAATAATTTATGTAATATTAATTTGGGAACCTACATTTAAAAATCAAATAATTTAGATTCCTTAATATATTGACCATATTATACATTGAATATACAAACTAAATGTAATTCATTATTTTTTACATGTTTTGGGTACTTATTTGAATAATATGGACCTGTTTTTTTTTCCAATATAAGACAATGGATCCACCATGATATCCTTATCAATTCAACGATTGGGGAAAATATTTACAGGTTATATAATGTTGAAGTACAATGAGGTATAATATTGTATGATATTCATCATTAAACAATTATGATATGTATATATATTAATCATTTCTTAAACATTTTGTATTCTAATCATTTATTACGTGACGGGGGACCCATAATTATATTTCCCCGTGGTGAACTAGTAGGTCTCAATAGAAAAAAATTATCTTAATGGGGGAATCCATTCACATTGTGTTTGATGATGTAAAGACCCGTAAAATCCAAGGAATGTTTTTTCTTAATTTTCTATGTAATTTTACAACAGTGTGGATTCTGACGGCACCTGATTCCGAGTCCCGGTGTGCCCGGAATCAATTTCAGAAGTTTGGCTCGGGTACATTAAGTGAAAGAACGGGCGGGAATTTCTAACATTTGAACCGGTGCCCGGAATCGAATTCCGAGGGCACCGATGGAACCGCAGCACCGGTAATTGCTTAGGAACTCATGTTCCGGAGTTTCATTTACACGAGTGTTGATAATAAATATTGTGGAAGTTTAGTTTATAATTACACTACAATTTTTATTATTTTACTCTAAGTGTTAGTTCTTGATGGAAGATGGGTAACCACCCAACCTTTCTTGGGAGGTTATGAGGGGGGTGGGGCCCATACGAACCCCACCCCTTCATATCCTCTAAACCCCCCCATAAACTCCCACTTTAATTTTGGTAACTTAAGTTATAACTTATGACTTAAATGTAATAAGTTTAATGAGGTGAGTTGTGTGTGGTTATTGAATTTCGAACTCTTGAAATTCAATTGGTCAGTTGTGTTAATAAAATAAGACTTAGTCTTATTTTATTATGTTAGAGTTTTGAAACCATGAGAGGATTGGGAAAGCATCTTCTTCTTCTTCTTCAACCTCGACGTAGAACGCGAAGAACACCATTCTTCAACGAATAACATCTCAGCTGAAGAACACGGTTCTTTCGCGATGCTGTATCCGCGACGCGACGTTATTCTTCTGCGTCGTCTCTTCCACGATGGTTTTCCTCGATGAAATCGCCATCAACGACTTCGAATCCTCGCATCGCGATGTCGACGTTCTCCCACGACACCCGACCTCCGCGACGCTCGTCTTCCACGGCTCGTTCACGAACATCGTTCCTGAACCAAGGTAGGGGATTATTTTATTTACTTATTTCCGTTCATGATTCTAGTTTATTGATTATCGTTTATTTTCGACTAGATGATATCGATTAACGAGAGGGGGGCCAAACCGCACAAACACAGATGAACCCCCCCTCCTATGTTCATGTTTGATTCTTTGCGGATGGAACGAGATAGAGTTGTGCCATCGCACCACGCGGGAATCACACGGCAAGTATTGCGCGGCGCCGTAGCGCCGCGCTGTGGAAAGAAGTCTAAGAATGTGACGCCGTCGCACCACGTCGAAGGAAATCGAAGGCGCCGCGGCCAGAGAGGGGCCGCGGCGAAGGGGCGCGGTGCTGTTGCACCGCGTCGGACGACAAGGGCCGTGACCGGTTCCGGCCCGCGGCGGAGCAAGTTGACCGGCGGCCAGCCGGGCCGCCGGTGTCGGATCTGGAAGGGGACCAGCCACCGTCGGTCCCGTTGAGAAGGAACCGGCAGGCCAGGTTGGGCGGGTCAGAAAGGGGAAATCCGGGGGAATTAAATTCCCCCGGACAGCTTCAAACAGACACCCATAAATGAGGGGGGCGCGGTTACATAGTGGGGTAGGCGCCCCCCCCCCCTTTGCCGAAAGGCTCGGCCAAAACCGAGCCAGACAGCGCCCTGGGCGCGCTGTCCCCAGCAGGACCGGCGCCCGGCCGGTCTGCCAGGCCGGGCCGGGCAGAACCTGTCCGGGGCGGGTCGACCCGGTTCGGGCCAACCGGGGGGTCTGGGGCCGGGTCGGTCCGGGCCCGAAACCCCCGTTATCGGACTGTTTGGATTCAAATGCCCATAACTCAGGCTACGGACCTCCGATCGACGCGCCGTCAGCGGAGACACGATCATTAGAATGAGACGGTCGTTTCGGAATATCTCACACAAGGTTTTGGAATACTTTGAGTTCGTCCGGGTTGGTTCGTACATGAAACCAACCGGGCCCTCGGAGCGGAAACGCTCATATCTTGAGCTACAGACGTCCGAATGACGTGTCGTCGACTTTGTTGAGTTCCTCTTAGTGAGACGGATCTTTTGGCATACTCCGCCTGAGGTTTGGATGCAGGTGGAGTACGGTCAGGTTTGTTTTTCCTTAAAAACCAACCGGGCCCCTGGAACAAAAAAGCCAATAACTCTCAGACCGGGCATCCGATCGACGCGCTGTCTGCGACGTTGAGTTCCTGTTGACGATACAGAACATTTGGATACATAAACTCTGGTCTATGTGATAGTTTATGTATCAGCCTCTCGGCTCGTGGAGCGGTCCCTCCCGAACGAGCTTTCTGTGTGCGGGACCCTAGTGCTGGCTGCGACTGCTACTGTGACTGCGACGACGACTGTGCAGAGATCCTCAGTGGATACGACGACGACGACTACAGCACTCAACGATCCTTTGTGGATCAGTGCTACCGATCCTGTGTGGGTCAGCGCTCATCAGTTCTGTGTGAGCCAGTGCCTACAGATTCTGTGTGGGTCTGATCCTATGTGGGTCTTTACGGGGGTTAGTTTCCTATTGATCCAGTGTGGGACTTTGCGGGGGTTAGTACCAATCGATCCTTTGTGGGTCTGATGAATTATATGGATCAGTGATCATCTCTATTGTCTTTCGAAGAAGTATACCTGTGTGAGCTAAATCCTGTTTTCTTTCCTGTGTGGATTGGGTTGTGCTATCCTGTGTGGATTACGTTTTTCTTTCCTGTGTGGAATACGTATACTTTCCTGTGTGGACGGAGTTGTACTTGAGCTCGGAGGTAGAAGCGTATTGGAATTGATGACTTAGGTATATGTATGTGAATATACCTAAGCAGTGTCAGTTGTTACTTCGTGATTGTATCTTTCCTTTGTGGTTTATCCTTTGTGGATTTTGGGAGACCTTCAGGGGTCTCGGGGTCCATACTGAGTAGCTTATACTCACCCCTTCACGGGATATGCCCGCACTACGTTGTGTTGGTTGCAGACAACGGACAGTGTTGATCGTGGTTGAGGATTGCAGAGCAAGACGGTACCTGGAGGTGGACCACTGGGCGGGACGTGCTCAGAGCAGACGGAGGGACCCGAGGAGCAGTGGAGCTATCTGTACCCACCCTTTAGTTGGGATTTCCAGTGGACAGCTCGGTGTAGCGGCTTTTACTTTTCAGTTGCTGTTTTCCCTCTCGAGTTGTACTTTACTTTCAGTTTGGGTTTGTATACTGGCGCACATACTTTTCCTCACTTACAGTTGTACTCTGTTTTTACTTAGTGATTACTTTTCGTTTTCTTACTCTTTGGTGCTTGTTTACTTTTCAAATACAATGCCTTCCCTTTTTACAGAGATTTACGCCTTGGTGCTAGTCGCCAGCCCCTGGCCTATGGAAGGCGGTCTTGGGGTAGTCATGACAAAGGCCCCGAGGACGGGTCGTGACAAATTGGTATCAGAGGAGTTCGGTTCTACCTCGAACTCTGATCTTTTCTATGTGAAGAAATAGTGTTCAGCGTATTGACTGTGGTTATCAGTCCAGGGAGTCCAGTGTTGGTGCGGCGGCCAACGTATCCGTACACCAGGACCCTGACTTCTGATTTACAACTTAATGCATGAAAACATTGATTGCATGTGTGTTTCATGTTTTCTTTGTGATTACTTTGTATCAGCTCACCAGGCATACTATTCTGATTGTGGCGCACCTGTTTCCTTTTCAGGATGGCCCCACGACGGCAGCTAGCTAGGGTTTCGAGAGTCGAGCATGGCGACAACCCACCGAGCGATGAGGCCTCGATGCATGGCCCTTTGTCAGCAGTGGCACCGACAGTAGATCTACCCGCTGAGCCACCGATGCTTCCTGCACCAGCTGCTGACGTTGCACGTCGCCTTAGTGCACTGCATGAGTTTCAGCGCCAGCGACCACCCAGGTTCCGTAGGGAGATGGACCCCCAGGCAGTCGAGGACTGGCTGGAGGCAGTGGTACGAGTTTTCAGGCTAGTGAGGACACCTGCAGACCTCATGGTGATCCTTGATGCGAGCCTACTGCACGCAGTAGCAGGCCGATGGTGGAGCTTGATGCTCCAGGATCATGATGAAGCATCTCTACTTTGGATGGACTTTAAGAGCCTCTTCTTCTCGGAGTTCGTCCCAGCCACCCTCCGTGCGGTGCGTATTCAGGAGCTTCTTCAGCTGCGGCAGGGAAGCATGACTGTCGATCAGTACTCGGCGAGATTTACCGATCTCTTTCGCTACACGACCGACATGGTACGGGACCCATTATTCCGGGCCCAGACCATTGATCAGGGATTGAGACACGAGATCAGGGCATCGCTGATCTTCCTCAGCATACCGACTCAGACGGGAGTACTGGAGCGGGCCCTTTTGATCAAGAAATTTCTTGCTGAGTCTACACCAGTGCCGAGACCCACCGCAGGGCGGCACGTGGCAGAGTCTTCTACAGCAGGCAGTCGACGGATGACTCACAGGGCCAGGCAGACCAGACCCTTAGGAATACGACCTCAGGACACTGGCTCAGCAGTGCAGGGCACACAGTGCGGAGGCAGTCTTTCGAGAGGCAGGCAGTGCTACTCGTGCGGCGGGCAGGGCCACATGGCTTGTGATTGCCCGACCCGCCGTGTCGAGGAGCAGTAGACAGTTGAGGGACCACCGAGGCAGAGGCAGAGGGTTGACCGTGGCGGTCCGCATGGAGGAGGCGGATGAGGCAGATGAGCTGGCCGAGCAGCAGGTGGTGTGAGATGCTTTGTGGCTCTACCACCACCACCACCAGGAGGTCCACCCCGACCACAGGGAGCTGGCGGGCAGAGACAGGCACAACTCCAGGCAGTAGAGGCCTATGACCACGGCACGCCTGAGATGATTCAAGGTACTATCTGTGTCTATTCCACCCTTGTTGTAGTACTTATAGACACATGAGCGAGTCACTCTTTCATAGCCGCTGCCCTTGTTCGGAGCTCGGAGATTCCGACAGAACCGTTGGCTCGATCCTTACGGCTAGAGACTCCTACGGGAGAAGAATCGATGATTACGCACTAGTGCCGGCGGTGTGATCTCACTCTAGGAGGCGAGAACTTCGGCTGGGATCTTCTTGTAGCGGCGTCGAGGCCTTACGACGTCATCTTGGACATGGATTGGTTATCTACGGTCCATGCACAGATTGACTGTTTTAGGCGCAAGGTGCGATGTGTACGCACCGACGGGAGCAGGTTCACCTTCACCGGTGAGAAGGGAGCCTTTGCAGCACAGGATGGACTTCCGCGGAGGAGACGACAACCCACCACTCATCAGTTGGCTAACCTCATACTAGGAGAAGTTGACGTGCGAAGACCTGGTTTTCCTGCAGTGGTGGATCAGTTTGCGGACGTTTTTCCCGACGACGTTCCAGGACTACCTCCTCGCAGAGAGGTAGACTTTTATATTGACTTGTACCCTGGGACAGCCCCGATATCGACTCCAGCATATCGGATGGCCCCCACCGAGCTTCGAGATCTATGAGTATAGTTGGAGGACTTACAGGGCAAGGGGTTCATCTGACCTAGTGTTTCACCATGGGCTTCCCCGATATTGTTCGCCAAGAAGGCGGACGGGAGCTTGCGACTTTGTGTTGACTATCGTCGCCTAAACCAGGTGACAGTGAGGAAAGAGTATCCACTACCGAGGATTGATGACCTCTTTGATCAGCTCAAGGGAGCACAGTGGTTCTCGAAGATAGACCTCAGGTCAGGCTATCATCAGCTCAGAGTTCGAGACGAGGTCGTACAGAAGACGGCCTTCAGATGTCGGTATGGCCACTATGAGTTCTTTGTTATTCCATTCGGCATAACCAATGCTCCAGCAGTGTTCATGGCCCTCATGAATATGATCTTTCAGCAATACCTCGGTCGATTTGTCGTGGTCTTCATCGACGACATTTTGATCTATTTGACGACTGAGGAGGAGCACGCCTACCACTTATGGGTTATACTAGACACACTTTGAGAGCACCAACTTTATTGTAAGCTCTCAAAGTGCCAGTTCTGGATACGTGAGGTCCACTTCTTGGGACATGTCATCTCTGAGGCGGGAGTTGCAGTGGATCCTGTGAAGATCGAGGCAGTGTTAGCATGGGAGCCACCCAGGAGCGTGACAGAGGTGCAGAGTTTCTTACGAATAGCTGGATACTACCGGAGATTTGTGCTAGACTTCTCCAGAGTTGCGACACCACTCTCATCTTTGACGAAGAAGGGGAAAACCTTCGTGTCGTCAGGCAGATGTCAGCAGAGCTTCTAGGAGATGAGGAAGAGATTGACCAGCGCACCTATCTTGAGGTTGCCTGAGGAGGGAGTAGGGTACGTAGTCTATTGCGATGCATTAGGGACCGGACTCGGGTGTATTCTGATGCAGGAGCGGGCATTGATCGCCTATGGATCACGATAGTTGAGGCTGGATGATCAGAACTACGCTACCCATGACCTGGAGTTAGCAGTAGTGGTCTTCGCTCTGAAGACATGGCGACACTACCTGATGGGCGAGCACTTTACAGTCCTTTATGACCATCACAGTCTCAGGTACATCTTCTCTCAGAAGTACCTGAACCTGAGATAGCAGCGATGGCTCTATTTCCTCTAGGTCTATGACTTAGAGATAGTCTATACTCCTGGGAAGGGAAACGTAGTAGCTGATTCACTCAGCAGGAGGACGGGTATTCAGCTACTTGAGGAGGCGACAGAGCAGCTATCCGCATTGCAGATATCCTTTGTGGATAGAGATGGAGCAGCCTTCCTTCAGTCTCTCATAGTCACTCCTCCACTAATAAAGCGGGTCATAGAGGCACAGAGAGGGGACACTGACTGTGAGACGCGGCGTGCACAGATATCCTCATGACAGGAACCTGATGGTTTCTCCCTTGGAGCAGAGCATGACATCCTTTTCAGAGGACGTACCTTGGTTCCAGTTTCTTTACGGGAGGAGGTTCTAAGAGAGTTTCACAATTCTCCTTTGGCGGTACATCATGGAATGGTGAAGATGTACCAGGATCTCTGACGACAGCACTGGTGGCTGGGCATGAAGAAGGTTGTGGCAGAGTTCGTTTCTCGATGCCTCATCTGCCAGCAGGTGAAGGCAGAGCATCAGCTACCAGCAAGATTGGTACAGCCCTTGGGGGTTCCGAAGTGGAAGTGGGACGACATATCCATGGACTTCGTGACTGGACTTCCACGCACTTCCAGAGGTCACGATTCCATATGGGTGATTGCCGACCGACTCACCAAGTCGGCTCACTTCTTACCCATCAGTGAGCAGGGATCGGTGGAGAGCTTGGGGAGTCTTTACATTCAAGAGTTTGTTCGGCTTCATGGTGTGCCATCATCTATAGTCTCCGATCGAGATGCTCGCTTTACTTCCCGGCTTTGGAAGGGGTTGTAGGAGGTGTTCGGGACGCAGCTACGTTTGAGCACAGCCTTTCACCCTCAGAAGGATTGTCAAACCGTGAGGACCATTCAGACTTTTGAGGATATGCTCCGCGCATGTGTCCTCGACTTTGGTCGTAGTTGGGAGGACCACCTACCCTTGGTGGAGTTTGCATACAACAACAGCTACCACTCCACCATCGGGATGGCACCGAATGAGGAATTGTACGACCGACCTTGCAGATCTCCGTTGTGCTAGACAGACCCTGGGGAGTCAATACTTATGGGACCGGAGATGGTCCGGGCCACGACAGAGAAGGTCCAGGTCATCCAGGAGCGGATGAGGACATCTCAGAGCCGACAGATGTCATACGCTGACAGGAGGTGGAGGCGACTAGTGTTCGAGGATGGAGACCACGTCTTCTTGCGTGTCTCACCTCGACATGGATTACGGATATTTGTCCGAGGCGGCAAGTTATCTTCGCACTTCATCGGACCCTTCCAGGTCCTCAGCAGGATTGGCGAGGTGGTTTATCGCCTGGCTCTACCACCTCAACTGCACTGAGTGCACGACGTCTTCCACGTGTCTCAGCTGAGGAGACACATGCACGACCTGACACAGATCATTGACCATGGGGAGCTTGATGTTGACGATGGGGTGACTTTTACGGAGGTCCCGGTGGAGATCGAGGATCGACAAGAGCTGGTCCTACATGGACAATCGATTCCTCTAGTGCGTATCAGATGGCAGCACGAGAACCTCCAGGAGAGCACTTGGGAGCGGGAGGCTCAGATGCGTGCTCAGTACCCTCATTTGTTTCCCTAGTTTTGATGTATCTTTACGGGGACGTAAATCCCTGAGGTGGGAGTAATGTAAAGACAAGTAAAATTCAAGGGGATTTTTTTCTTTATTTTCTTTGATATTTTATAAGTGCGAGGTTTCTGACGGCACCTGATTCCGAGGCCCGGTGTGCCCGGAATAAATTTCCGAAGTTTGGATCGGGTAAGTTCAGTGAATGAAGGAGCGGGTATTTCTAACTTTTGAACCGGTGCCAAGAATCGAATTCCGAGGGCACCGATGGAACCGCAGCGCCGGTAATTGCTTAGGAACTCCTGTTCCGGAGTTGTGTTTACACGAGTGTTGATAATAAAAATTGTGGAAGTTTATTTTATAATTACACTACAATTTTTATTATTTTACTCTAAGTGTTAGTTCTTGATGTAAGTTGGGTAACCACCCAACCTCCCTTGGGAGGTTATGAGGGTGGTGGGGTCCACACGAACCCCACCCCTTCATATCCTCCAAAACCCCCCTCAACTCCCACTATAATTTTTTTAACTTAAGTTATAACTTATGACTTAAATGTAATAAGTTTAATGAGGTGAGTTGTGTGTTGTTATTGAATTTCAAACTCTTGAAATTCAATTGGTAGGTTGTGTTAGTAAAATAAGACTTAGTCTTATTTTATTATGTTAGAGTTTTGCAACCTTGAGAGGATTGGGAAAGAATCTTCTTCTTCTTCTTCAACCTCGACGAAGAACATGAAGAATACCATTCTTCAAGGAAGAACTTCTCCACCGAAGAACAAGGTTCTTCCGCGATGCCATATTCGCGACGCGACGTTCTTCTTTTGTGTCGTCTCTTCTGCGACGGTTCTCCACGACGAAATCGCCATCAACGAATTCAAATCCTTGCTTCGCGACGTCGACGTTCTCCCGCGACGCCCGAACTCCGTGATGCTCGTCTTCCGCGGCTCGTTGACGAACATCGTTCCTGAACCGAGGTAGGGGATTATTTTATTTACTTATTTCTGTTCATGATTCTAGTTTATCGATTATCGTGGATTTTCGACTAGATGACATCGATTAACGAGAGGGGGGGGGGGACCGCACAATCATGGCCGAACCCCCCTCCTATGTTCATGTTTGATTCTTTGTGGATGGAACGGGATGGCATGGTGTCGTCGCACCACACGGGAATCACACGTCATGTATTGTGCGGCGCCGTCTCGTCGCGCCGTGGAAAGAAGTCTAAGAACGCGACGCTGTCACGCCGCGTCGAAGGAAATCAAAGGCGCTGCGGCCGGAGCGGGGTCGTGGTGAAGGGGTGTGGTGCAGTCGCACCACGCCGGACGAAAAGGGTCGCGGCCTGTTCCGGGCCACAGCAGAGCAAGGTGACCGGCGGCCAACCGGGCTGCCGGTGTCGGATCTGGAAGGGGACCGGCCATTGACGGTCCCGTTGAGAAGGAACCGGCCAGCCAGGTCGGGCCAGACAGAAAGGGGAAAGCCGGGGGAATTAAATTCCCCCGTCCAGCAACAAACAGCCCCCCATAAATGAGGGGGGGGGGGCTGCGGTTACACAGGGGGGCAGGCCCCCGCCCCCTTTGCCGAACGGCTCGGCCAAAGATGAGCCAGACAGCGCGCTAGGCGCGCTGTCCCCAGCCACACCGGCGCCCGGCCGGTCTGCCAGGCCGGGCCGCACAGGGCTGGGCCACACCTGGCCCGGCCGGGTCGACCCGGTTCGGGCCAACCGGGGGGTCTCGGGCCGGGTCATTCCGGGCCCGAAACCCCGTTATCGGACTGTTTGGGTTCAAATGCCCATAACTCGGGCTACAAAACCCGATCGACACGCCATCAACGGTGAAAAAAATACTTAGAATGATACGGTCATTTCGGAATATCTCACTCAAGGTTTCGAAATACTTTGAGTTCAGCCGGGTTGGTTCGTACACGAAACCAACTGGGCCCTCGGAGCGGAAACGCTTATATCTTGAGCTACGGACGTCTGAATGACGTGTCGTCGACTTTGTTGAGTTCCTTTTAGTGAGACGGATCTTTTGGCATACTCCTCCTGAGGTTTGGACGTAGGTGGAGTACGGTCGGGTTGGTTTTTCCTTAAAAACCAACCGGGCCCCTAGGACGAAAAAACCAATAACTCTCAGACCGGGCGTCCGATCGACGCACCGTCTGTGACGTTGAGTTCCTGTTGACGATACAGAACTTTTGGATACATCAAATCTGGGCTATGTGACAGTTGATGTATCAGCCTCTCGGCTCGTGGAGCGGACCCTCCCGAACGAGCTTGCTGTGTGCGGGAACCCTAGTGCTGGCTGCGACTGATACTGTGAATGCGACGATGACTGTGCAGAGATCCTCAGTGGATTCAACGACAAAGACTACAACATTCAGCGATCCTATATGGATCAGTGCTACCGATCCTGTGTGGGTCCGATCCTACGTGGGTCAGCGCTCAGGGGTTCTGTGTGAGCCAACGCCTACAGATCCTGTGTGGGTCCGATCTTGTGTGGGTCTTTGCGGGGGTTAGTTTCCTACCGATCCTGTGTGGGTCTTTGCGGGGGTCAGTACCTATCGATCCTTTGTGGGTCCGACGACTTAGATGGATTAGTGATCATCTCTATCGTCTTTCGAAGATGTATACCTGTGTGAGCTGAATCATGTTTTTTTCCTGTATAGATTGTGTTGTGCTATCCTGTGTGGATTACGTTTTGCTTTCCTGTGCGGAATATGTATACTTTCCTGTGTGGACTGAGTTGTACTTGGGCTCGGAGGTTGGAGCGTATTGGAATTGATGACTTAGGTATATGTATGGGCATATACTTAAGCAGTGTCGGTTATTACTTCGTGATTGTATCTTTCCTTTGTGTTTTATCCTTTGTGTATTTTGGGAGACCTTCAGGGGTCTCGGGGTCCCTACTGAGTAGCTTATACTCACCCCTGCACGGGTTATGCCCGCACTACGTTGTGTTGGTTTCAGACGACGGACAGCATTGATCGTGGTTGAGGTTTGCAGAGCAGGACGGTACCTGGAGGTGGACCACTGGGCGGGACGTGCTCGGAGCGGACGGAGGGACCCGAGGAGCAGTGGAGCTATCTTCACCCACCCTTCAGGTGGGATTTCCAGTGGACAACTTGGTGTAGCGGCTTTTACTTTTCAATTGCTATTTTCCATTTCGAGTTGTACATTACTTTCAGTTTGGGTTTGTATACTGGCCCACTTACTTTTCCGCACTTACAGTTGCACTCTATTTTTACTAAGTGATTAATTTTCCGTTTGCTTACTCTGTGGTGCCAATTTACATTACAAAGATAATGCCTTCTCTTTTTACCGAGATTTACGCCTTGGTGCTAGTCGCCAGCCCCTGGACTATGGAAGGCGGGCTTGGGGTAGTCACGACACGGGCCCCAAGGACGGGTCGTGATAGATGATTTGGAAGAAGGACTTAAAGATACATTTATAATGATTGAAATTAATAATTCCAAACATTTTTATTCATCATATTATCATTTACTCATTCTTTTAATTTATGGTTAATGGATAATTTTATGTTGAATTTATTGTTTATATGATTCAACATAATTTCTGTTTCTATGACATCATCCACTCTATTGTATCCATTAATTAGATTCTGAGCTCACCCATTATTTTTCTATTATATATATTTAAATAATATAGTGTAATACTATTTATCACCTAGTATATGGATTATAATAATACCTAAAAAATTATAGTCAAATGTTTCAATTCATGATGATGTAATTTGATATTTATATATCTATTCACTTGAGGAATGCAAAATCATGACATTAAAATTGTAATATATTTTAAATTTATTCAAATTTCATAAAAAACCCACATTATCTAGGTTACTACAGTTGGACGAGTTATAGATAGAATTAGATAAATGTTTGAGGGAAACCATAAAAATTATATTTATTTGAAATTAGTAAGAAAACATTGATTATACCTTAAGAAAATTTTAGGGTTTGTAATCAAATTATTTATTATTTTTTTTATAAATATAGATAAAAAAATTAAGGAAATATGATATACTGTTCATGTCTTATATATTAGTAATTCATAATATTACTAACAAATCCAATAAATTTGATTAAAAAAGGAACCAATAGAAGAAATATAATGCATGAAAACAAATTAGGATAATATGGGAACTAGATAGATAATACAGATAATTTTATTAGTTTTGGTTTTGAAATTAAATCACTAAAATAATAGGGAAATAATCATTGGTTAATTCAAATATCATGGCCTACAATGGGAATCCAATTTGCACTCAATTATGATCGATCTGTATTAATTTATTTACGAGGTAAAAACTATATCATTTAGTTGGTGCACTAATATCATGGACTGAGATATTTTCATTAAATCAATGGAGATGATATTTAACATATTGTGGGGCAATTAGATTAGAACAATACTCAGGGTTATGTATCATTAAAGTGGATTTATCAAAAAATGGTTTCCATATATTCATAATTAAACAATTTAATGTGGAAATAGAAGAAATTTATTAGAGGATATTTAATATTTTATTCATCGAAATTTATATCCATTTAGATAAATGCATTAATATAAAAAGTAAATTCATAAATATATAAAAAATGAATAATAAACAATTATTTATTATGAGGTTAATTTTACAAGATTAATTAAGTAAGATAAGGATTAACTACTGAATCCAAAATTTAATATCTATATTCTTTTATATGGTTGGTAAGATTTTATTCAATGAACATTTTTCATCCCAACGTTTTGATCACTATGGGTGATTGTTACACGTGTCACCAATAAATTAAAGTATTTTTTAATATAATTATTTTATAATTTAAATCATAATACGGTGAGGATAGTTCACTACTAAGATGGATGAAAAACTTTATTTCAAAATAATTATTGAGTTGAGTTTCTCATATTTAATAAATTTTGTAAGAAACACCCCTTCAACCTCATTAAATTGTTTTTTTATGCTTTTAATATGAAGATAATGTCAATCCATCTCATGAGTTTAAGGGAAACAGATACGCTATCGATTTTAAATGCATCAACTATAGGGAGATAGGGTATTACTAATATCAATTCATTAATCCAAAAGGGAATCATTCCTATAAGAATCATATTTATCAAGGATATGTTTTTTTTAAAAAAAAAACTTATGTTAATTATCAAAAATATGTTATTGATTATAATTTTACTATTCACTCAAATTTATATTATAAATTATGTAATTAATGATATACTCAATTGTTTATATGATTCACTATTACTAAGAATATTCAATCAAACTACTCTATATTAAGGATTAATTTATGGAATAGCCAATTTAAGGGTGATTTGATTTCAATGAAGATAATTTGGATATTAAAATTTGAATCCAACAGTATTTTTTTAGATATAATCATCATACTAATGCTGTATTTTATGTGTGATAGTAGGGATAGATTGGATCTTGAATTTAAAATTACAATGATATTATATGCAAAAGTAATATAAAATTATATTATAATATATTTAACAACATTCTTCAAAGTGATATATCATTTTCAAAAAGAAATTAGAAACAATCACTTGTATTTAATATTAATGAAATAAATGAGTAAGATGTGAAGGAAACTCAATCAATTATGAATTAAGAATACAAATAATACAAAATGTGCATATTGTGCAAGAGTACAATATTTTTTTTCTACTTAAATATAAAGAGTTCCCCCTAATTGAAAATTTGAATTCTCAATTGATCTTACGCCTAATGGATAAACAATTTTTATGCCTCCATATATAATTTATATAGAGGATTTGGTGGATTTTATAAACAGATTACAAGACATATTAAATATGGGTTTTATCAATCTAGGTGTTTCACCCTATGTAACACTAATTTTAGTCATGATTAATGAGGATATATCATTACGGTTATTTAGGGACTATAAGAAAACTGATGGAATAAGTATAATTAAAAATTACCAATTCTATCATATTGATGACCACTTATTTCAAATTCAATGGGATCAACACATTGTGAATTTTTTTATCATTGTGGAAATCATTTCATAAAGGTTATTAAGGGGGATATCCAAAAAAACATCATTTTATATGAGGCATGGCCTTTTTGCTTACACGGTAATGGCATTAAAGATAACAAATACACCACATTTTTATTTTCAGGATGAATTTAGTATTATTTTACTATATTTTTAAGTCATTATGGGTATTTTTTTATGATATATTAATACACAATATGAGTTATAAGGAGAATGAAAATAAATTTCAATTTCAACAAGCGGTTATCAGAAAATGATTTATGAGTGATATTTAGTTAGTCGTTATATTGTAATCAATATGTATCATTTCATGGAAATATTTATTCATGGAAATATTTTATCCAAGGATAGTATATTTTCTTAACCTTAAAAAAACAGTGATGTTCAGTCCAAGGCCTATATCATTAACTCAAATATGGAGTTTTCTTGTATTTATACGGTAATATCTATGGTTTAAGGAAATTGAAACATGATTAGTTAATCTATAAACCATGTTAACACATAAGGAATCATATTTATAAGGAAACTGTAAATTTATGATATTTATGATATATATATTTGGATATTAGTACATTAATGTATTATGATTCTTATATCTGGTAAATAATGGTTTCTAATTTATAGTGATACATAATGGAATTATCATAGCAATGTTCTTATGAAACAAAATTGAGTGTAGCCATATAAATCTTAATAATTGAAGCATTATGGGTTTAATTAACCAACACATGATATTGAATTGTTAAAGATATCTTTTCTATAAATATTTGAAGAAACTATCTACATTGATAGATATGTGATATATATTACAATCATAATAATTTTTAAAAAAATATATGAATGATCATAATATGTGTAAATGTACTTGGATAGAACTACTTAGGTATTACAATTTTTCTATATACTATCACCCTCGAAAACCGAACAATTCGAAGGATCTATTAATTGAGGAAACTCATGGTATCATATCATAAATGATGGTTGAGAATTATTTTACTAAAATTGAATTAATAATTATGGTATTGGGTGTTATATTATATTGGGGTCCATTTTTCATATTCTCTGTAATAATGTAGAAAATATCATTTGAGAGGAATATGAAATACCATCATGAAGAGGAATCCTTATAAAATAAGACAATAGATTTTTTGAATGGTAAACTAAAAGACATCAATATTGATTATATGGAGTGTAATAGTTTATAAAGCACTTATGTGATCCATAAATACCAAATAGAATGAATGATTTAAATGATTAATCTTACACATCAAAAATCTCTATATAGACAAGAAGCATGAGGATATGTTTCGGTGTCCGAGAACAAATATTTTTGCAAAATATGAATTCGAATATTTTTTTATTAAACTACAAAATTATTAAAATACCTATAAGATATGTCTGAAATAAATATTCCCATAGGTTTTATATAATCCTTATGAATTCCATAACAAAGGTGGGATAATATCAATTTTTATTTTATTACTTATACTTCCTTACACATATAAAGGTAATAAAACAAGATGGTTAATTTTTTATCATATTTCAATGTATTATATTTTTCTGAAATTTCAGATGATTTCCCCATAAATATCATTGTTTTAATATATATAACTTTTTTAAGACATAATGGATCATCCATGTCTATTTTTATTGATGGGGATCCATGTTTTTCAAAAAAAATTGAATAAATATCTACAAGTGTTAAAATAAAATAATTTATATTAGAATATCTTATGAATCTCCATTTATTTGAAAATTTTAATGGAATAACCATTAATTAGAGGATATTATAATGTTACATTATCTTAACATATAGAAAATTATATGCTTGACCCTTCCCTTTTTTTAATTTTATATGAAGTTAAAATTTTACATGATTTATCATATAATAAATATTAAATGTATATTCTTGATATGATATTGAATTTTCTATGGATTTTAACAACTTTTCTAGTGATGTTTATTTAGATGAATATATTTTTTAGGAAAAAATCTTGGGTGACATATGATGAAAAAATGATCTCTTATCGACATTTGTGTGGATTTATTTTTAATTTATAGGATGAAATTATTTAAGGGATAATTTTTTTCTATCCAAATGAGGCTCAAGACAACATTATTGATTATAAATAAGATATAGTCTATTTAAAAATTTAATAATAGTGAAAAAATTAGATGGATCAATAACCATATATATAATTTTTCTAGTCAATCAAGACACGAATTCCATAAAATCTTCTCAAATACTAATTAGGATGAATAAATCATGAAACAAACAATTAAAAATACTTACCCCCACCTAAAAATGAACTAGTGTTTCCCATCATGGATGATGCATCCCCTTATAGTATGTTATGTCATGATGGTCCAACACTATGTGGAAGGGAACCCTTCCTTCCCAGACATACAATATTGGGAATGGATAGGATGAAAGGTTTCATCATACATAACTCCCTTTAATGTCTCCCACCCAATGATTCATGTGAGGAACTCACTACACTATAAACCTCAAGATCATAAAAAATACAAAATGAATATCTATTCAAAATGATCAATGGTTGGGTTCAAATGGAAAAAACACGGTTTTTCACTCAGTTATGGATCTTTTAAAATTTTAGTCTATGTATATAATTTGGACCTAATATGTAGGCGTAATGAGTTAGATAAGTTTTCGAGGGTGTCTGGGGTTGTTCGGATCCTGGAGTCCATCTTTTGGGAGGAAACAGACATTGCACACAGTTAAGAGTAAACTATGAGGGATTTATGCACATTTTTTAAAACTGTATGGAAGGTTTTTCTTCGAATAGTGGAACCTTGAACATTTGTTGCATGGATATACAACCAAACTAAGAAAATACCCCATTTTTTCATGTATCTATGCATGGGTGGCACACAGTTTGATCAAACTGTGCCGAAGAATACTTTTTGGACAGAACTCTCTCTCACGGTTTGTGAACGGTATAATAAACCATGAAGACAATGCATGCATATGCTAAAAACAGGTGTGAAATGTCCAACATTCACTTAATGATATATTAATCCTCATCCTTCATCCTAATCTATGAACCAATAGAATTTTCCTCCATTTTCACCCATTTGGAGATTTTTGAAGGCCAATTCTAGGGATCAAGAGTTCTCTTTTTTTCTGACATTTGCTCGAGCTTATGTTCATCATGTTAGATGAAAAACGGTATGTATATAAGTCAAATTAATCAATTCTTTTTATCCTTATCACTTGACCAAGATATCTAAATGTGATCATTTTTTTCAATTTCTCTTAGATCTACTCCGATCTAATGGAAATCAAGGGACGATACTGAAGGATAAGACTTGTACATCCCAAAGGTGGGTGGTTTATAACTCATCCAAAAAGATCTTTGTTTTTGTAATGCTCATCTGGGGCCCTCCGATTTCATTGGAAAATATTTATTAAATTAACATGCCATGACTATACTCATTAGAATCATATGGTTATGTTCTTTCCAAAGATGTGATCAGTTGTTAGTGGTTTCACCCACAACCCAATCCACATAATGTCAAAGGTTATGTAATAATTGTGTTTTTAGTGTTTTTTCATATTTGAGACACCTTTCATGTGTGAATTTACTTGACCATTATAAAGTTGAGTCTTCTTATTATAAATGGTTAGTTCTTACTAAGAATTTAATAATATAATTTACAATTTATGATCACTACCTGACCTACGTGAGGTTCGTGCTTCCAAATGGTTTTTAAATGTGAAATGGGAAATGGGAAATGGAATGTATTCTAAGTATATATCTTTGCCTCTTTAAAAAAGATTGAATAAAAGGTATATTTCTATATTAGACCATTCTTCTTGATGGAAGGTAGTGGAGTTAACCTCCAAAATTGAATATTGATTAATGGAAATCTAAGACTTGATTAAATGGTTGCAACTCTACTTGGCCTATCCACACTAATGGAAGATAATGGTTGGACCAATAAATGAATGGGTTCAGCTCTACTTGAACTATCTACAATAATGAAAGGAAAGACATGAACCAAATGAACTTTTACATGATTGTAATATCCAATAGGAATGTACTAACTCGAGAATGCTTTGGACTTATGAGAGGAGAATAACATTGGTCATTGGAACTGCATTCCGATTCAGGTATACGGTTTACTTTGGTTGATACCCACCCAGATTTAAGTTCTTTTCTATTCCTTGGATGACCAGTACACTACTGTATGTTCCCTTTCATTATTACAGGATACCTCAGATACACTCCTTAGATCTACAATTGAATAGTAGGTGCCATGGTCAAATCCCATAGGGGCCTATCTCTTCATAGCCCCGTTTTACCATTGTTGATCACCTTGGACTCAACATGCACCTAATTCTGGAATTATTTTTATTAACCTCCTTGGAATACACTCTTAACCCTTAGATAGACTTAGATACTGTTGATTTAGCTTTCCGAGAGTTTTTGTTTCCTTGGTTTTTACCCAGAAACTCCCTCACTGGATTCCATTGTCAGCTTTCATTGTTACATATTGGGAACTTCATTACATATACTATCACGAGGTGATGTCAGTGTTGGATATTCCTCATGTAAACTATTAACATTAAATGGAAACTGTTTAATTATTGAACTAGTTACGTGTTCAGACACCATCTGAGGGATGAAGCATGTAATTGGTTATTTTGTTATATTTTACATATTTCTTTACTTTATATATGGATGCATGTACACTGCAATATTCCATTACATGTTCTAGATATTATAGACCCCATTGGTGGTGGCCCACATAGATTTATCTCACACCCTATCCAGGCACTGTTTGGTACTCAGAGTAGATTTCATGGTTGCATTTATTGAAAATGTGAATCATATAACTTCCAATAGTAGATTGTGTGGTGATAGGATGTCACTTGCTAGTAAATGACCATGTAAGATATCTAGATTCTTGGAGTATACTAGTTTTCATTTATATTGTGGATCATGTTCTACCAATTGTCTTGTATCCATGATTTGAATTTTTCTAGTGACATGACATTGCATCATCACTATTTCAGTTGATACAGTTATTGTTATTCTTGTATATCTATTGCATCAGTTTTCTTCCACAGTTAATTTATACTCCATATGTTGTTTACTAGTCCATTATATAAATTTGGTTGTGATGCACTCTGCTAATCAGGGTATAGTCTTCCCATTGAAACACCCTAGTCCCTAGCTACTTGTTAGTAGCCTCTGGATTTCGAGAAGACGTGCTTGGGGACATCTGGCCACCAGGCTCGGGGAACCTGTTTTGTGGCATCCGGGTCCGGGTAATCACAATGTTGCATCAAATGTTGTTTCATTTAATAATTTAATATTTGAAGACAATAGATTACATAATTTTTATTCTTGCGACTTGGTCCTAATCCATTCGTGGGCATCGTAAACCCATGTTAGGGATACAATCCATGTTACTGAAAAATGAAATTCTTGATCTATTTTGACTATTACAATTGATATTATTTCATTGTTGGGTGAATCACATGTTGGGCGGTGTTGTTTATTATTATACGTTTGGAATATATTTCATCCTTTGCCTGATGATATGAGGTCATGGAGTATTTCTACATGCATCATTATAGGCACCTAGAATTCACATGTCATGCATATTTCCATGACATATAAGTGCATTTCACTACTTTTCATTGCCTGATATTCCTGTGATTATTGAGTGATGATGTGATAGTTTATTTTACGTTGGAATGAATTGAGTGATTGTCTATCTCAATTCAAGAGGTGTATGGCCCCTCTTTGGTTGGGTTGAGTAATTTACTGAGTCAATTATTTCTGCTACAATGTAAATGGGTGTCATTTCTAGTCATAGGTGTATGTGCACTGTTTCATCAGAAATGACTATCCATTATAAAGTGAATATAGAAATAAAAAATGATTTGGATTCACATCTATATTTTTCCTTCTAATGTTTATGAATGGTAAAGGAGTTAACCTAAAAATTATCTGTAAAATGACATGAAACTTATACATGAGCACTTGCAGTTAACTAGATGTATATTTAGGTAATTTGGGGTAGTATTCCTGGTGTATTGAGTTTTATTATGATTGTTTCTACCAGTGATGTTGTATACATGATTTTATGATTTTTCTAAGGTGTTTTCATGACATTTGTAGACTAATGTCTCCACGAAATCCTTGTGTTGTTCACTAGGATGGTGCTGACCACCATGATCTTGATATAGGTGGCCCTGAGCCGCTAGTCTTACTTCTATGAGTGCCACTTGAGGTAGTTCATACTGTACGTAATCTGGTTACTTATTCCCAAGCCCAGGAATGTTTTCTTCATATTTTCTAATCCATGGAACGTGACCCACGAGTTTCATCAATGATGGTTAAACTGACCTGCGAGTTCCAATAGCAGCATCCTTTTACTTTTTCAGGGGATGGCGGTTCTCATACTGTTGAGTCACATCTAGAGGCCATGCTATCTATCATTGAGAATTTTCAAACACCTCTAGAGTGGAGATTCAACATTTCTACATACATGTTTCGTGATTCGGCCAACCATGGTTGGATGTCGTCACCCCGACCCAAAGTCATCAGGGAATGTTATTGGTTGAATTCCAGACATCCTTCTATGATTAGTTTTTTCTTCAGTCACTGGAAGCTAACTGATGAAGAGAGTTCATGCTTCTCGAGTAGGGTTATATATTATTTATTGAATATTCATCACATTTCATGGAATTACACTGGTTTTCTCCACTTCTAGCCGGTGATTAACTATCGCATGCAAGACCATTTGATTATGGGATCTAGTACACCATAAGAACTCCAGTGAATGTCTTTATCCTTCCAACCTCCACTGCAATAGTTGATCAGGACATTATAACTAAATGTAATCTGAGGGAAAGAGTGAGTACTGGGTTCAATGGATCAGTGTCGCATTAGGCCAGTAGTTCTTCCATTGGCAGTTAACATTCCCTTGAGGTTTTTCATCAGGTAAGTGGAATCCATAATATCTAGTTTGATAGATATGTAGTGTGTCATCAGTGTGGTAAAACAGGGAATAAGAATCCCTAGTGTGATAGAGACACTATGGAGTGTCGGTCTTGTGTCCATATGGGTCATCTTCAGTGATTTTTCAAGACCATTCCACCAGCTTCGAGTGGAAAAGGATTAGAAACCACTCCACCATCAAGAGTGAGTTCTTTTGCATCATGTCGGGTGGGGAGTTGGAGTAGTACCGGAAGGTATGGATGAGGAGGATTCCATGGCTGTGGTTGTCTGATCCCTAATCACCAATTGTGCCAGTATAATAGTCATGATCGTGGCAGTCTATCTATTGAACATGGGCATAGATCAGGTCAGTTGCATGACATACAGTTGATACTTGAGGATTAGGTTGTGAGACCATCTATAATATGAGGTACTATTCTAGTAGTATCCCTATTGTATCTTCTTTTTTTGATACAATTTCTTCAAAAAAATTAATTTCTGTATCAATTTTGGAAAGTCTTAGACAAGAGATACAATATCACTATGGTGTAATGACCCTCGATACCCCATTGGGAATACAAATCGATGGCATATGCATGAGCATGTATTGTCTCCTTGAGGTTTAAAGTTATCATTTCTTGTGGAATATCTTTGTTATCAAGATAAAAGGGCTTATATTTCATTCTCAGGATGGACAAGTTGGTCCACAAACACACCTTTGTAGACTGTTGGAGCATAAGGGTTTCTTTTACATCACCCAAATCCAATAGTTATCTTTTCAATGGTGAGTGGGATGTCCAGGCTGGGAGATCGGGACCAAAGCATCATGGGATAGGTGGAGTTACCCCTGGAATGAAAACATATTCATCAAGGATCAAGGTTTAATTAAAACTATTTGCCCATTTAGTGGGTGATCATTTCAGGGAAGTATTTCTTGATTAATTTTCTATGTTACATCCTAATAGAGAGGAAGAGTATACCATTTATCTTATTCATGGACTTGCTCCTGTGTCCATTCCCCCTTTCAAGTTGGCACCTACTGTGATCCTGATCTCAAGTGGCCTATAGAAGAGCAATTGGACAAAAGCCTTATACGACATAGTACTTCCTCTCGGGGTTTACCCATGATTTTTGCTAAGAAGGAGGATTTAACTCTTTATCTATATATGAATTAGAGAAGGTTTTACTAGCTTGTAGTAAAGAATCGGTATCCACTTCCTCGAATAGATAATCTATTTGACCAGCTTCAAGGAGAAAATGTGTTCCCTAAGATCAAACTAATATTAGGATATCTTTAGGTGTGATTCATAACCTCATACATACCTTGTACAACATTCTGTAGAAGTAATTGTCTGTATGAGTATCGTATTATATCATTTGGTCTTATGAATGCATCTTCCATTTTCACGACTTTGATGAATTGATTTTTCCATCCTTATATGCATTCTTTTGATGTGGCCTTTATGGACGACATCATGGTGTATTCACGCACTCATAATGACCATTCCAAACATATTGAGATCAGTTTGTGTGAACTGAGATAGAATCATCACCATTCAAAGAAGGCTAAATTTGACATCTAGATCATCAATGTCCACTTCAAAGGTCATATTATTTCAGAATCTGGAATATATGTTGATCCTTTAATGGTTTTTACTGTTTTTTCCTCGGAGAATCCCAAGAATCTGTCTAATATCAGGAGTATCTTGGGCTGGATGGATATTACAAGTGTTTCATACAATAATTTTCTCATCTTGTTTTACCTCATGAATATCATTATATATAGGGTATTAAGTTCACATGGTTAGAGTCATGTGAAAAATCATTTCTGGAGCTGAAAGGGAGACATTTATCACCACTGATTTTGATTCATGTAGAACGTGGTAAAAATTATATCATCTTCTGTGATGCTTCAGGAATTGTTTTGGGAGTGGTTCTGATGCATGAAGACTAAGTTGATGTGTATAGATCTCGGTAATTGAGTAACCATGATTGAAATTACCCGATGAATGACCTCGATCAAGCAGAAGTTTTCCATGCTTTACGTTGTTGGAAACATTGTCTCTTTGGTCACCAAATTGTGCTGTATACAAATCACAAGAGCCACATGTATATCTTTTCAAAGCTTGAATTGATCCTCTAAAAATGATAATTGGTTGAATATCAAATGTCCTTTGATTTTTAGAGTTCTCATATTCCTGGAAAAGGAAATGTGGTTGTCGATGCACTGAGTCGAAAAACTCAAACACAGGCCGTACAAGAAGCCTGTGATGAAAGGATTTTAATGGCCATCTTTTTTGAACTTCATCTGATGTTTCATGATAGTCCTTGGCAGTCTTACCTCTCATCCTTAATAGTTATGTCTTATCTATTTGAGAAGGTGAAGAATATGCAGTTTCCAAATACTTAAGTTGTGGTTATCTATTAGAGTATATCAAGAGATAACCCACCTCCAGATTGGTTTGTAGACAAATATGACATCATATATCTACGTGGACGTATCTGGGTTCCTGCAGATGTGAGAGTGGAGTTGATGAAAGATTCCCACGCTTCCCTATGGGAAGTTCATCTAGGGATATAAATGTTGCATTGAGATATGCGATGCCACTATTGGTGGAATCATATTGAACGTCATATTGCAAGCTTCATCACTATGTGTTCCACATGCCAATAGGTGAAGGCAGATCACCATAGACATGCATGCTTGTTACATCCACTTCAAGTCCTGGAATTGAAATTGGAAGACAATTTTATGGATTTTGTAGTCTGCTATCCTAGGTCGACTAGGGGTAGTGATGCTATATGTGAAGTCATTGACATACTAAAAAAATGGTCCCTCTTCATTATTATATAGGATACCTTCATAATTTTTGTGCTAGGATGATTGTTTGTCCGTGAGATCATACAAATACATGGAGTTCCATGTAGTATCATTTCATATAGGGATGGAAATTTCACTTCAC
Source organism: Viscum album (assembly GCA_963277665.1). Lineage (NCBI taxonomy): Eukaryota > Viridiplantae > Streptophyta > Magnoliopsida > Santalales > Viscaceae > Viscum > Viscum album. Next base: position 1,841,538,228 of record OY728161.1, read on the forward strand.
AGTTTGAGAACGTTTTGCTGAAATCAAAGAGAACTCAGTTGCTTCTATGCACAACTTTTCACCCTCAGCCCAATGGACAATCAGAATGGACAATGCAGGTTTTGGAGGATATTCTTCGAGCTTTAATCCTTGATTTAGGCAGTTTTTGGGTGATGAATATCCCTCTCATCGAGTTCTCCTATAATAATAGTTTCTAAGCGATGATTTTGATGGATCCATTTGAGACCGTATATTGTAGGACATTCCGTTCACCCATTTCCATACTAGAGGTAGGTGAGGCAGCCCTACTAGGTCCTCATCTAGATTAGGAGAGTTCAGAATAGGTCCAGGTGGTCAGGAAGTGCATGTATACTACTTAGTATAGAATGAAATCTTAGGTCTATCAACATTGATGACCTCCTTAGTTCGATGATGGGGATCATTTTTTCTTCAAGTATCGCATAGGCTAGGGTATATGCAGTTTTGAAGTCATGGAAAATTGTTGCCACGTTACTTTAGTCCATTCATGATTCTAAATAAAGATGCACTGATAGATTATTAGTTGCTACTATCTCCAAGGTACCATGCTATGCACGACTTATTTCATGTCTCACAGCTTCACTAATATCATTTTGACCCATCTAATTATTTTGATCCCAATGAAGTTTAGTTAGAAGTCGATGCTACTTTTGTGTAGTATCCAGAATGCATCGTTGACCGAAGCATAAAAGATCAATGAGGAATGCCTATCCCTATTGTAAGGGTGATTTGGAAGCATGGCCAAGTACATGATGATACATGGGAGAGGGATTCCATCATATGTGACCAATGGATTAAGCTATTCTTAGATAGTGTTTCTTTACCCTTGTAAGGAGAACTCAGGGGGGGGAGTTCTTTTAAGGTGGAATGAATATAAGAACCAATTTTTTCACTTAGGTATGGATCCTTAAAGATTTCATTATAAATCTTTACATTAGAACTAATATAGAAGCCTACTGAGTTAGTTAAGGTTTTGAGGGTGTATGAGGCTTGTTCAGAACCTGAAGCCCATTTTTTTATGAAACAGATTCTATACATGGTATAGAGTAATCCATGGCAGATTCCCGCACTTTTCGGCATACTTTGGGGAAGGTGATTTTTCAAACATTTGAACCATGCACTGTTGCCGGACGACCATATAGAAAAACTGTACGAACACCCCTTTTTCTAAGAAAATCGTGCATGGGTGGCTCACAATTTTATCAAATCATGCAGAAGAAGACTCTTCAGAAACAACCATCTCACTTGGTTTTCACATGGTTTGACAAACTGTGTAGAGAAACCTTTCACATGAAAAAAACCTATGTAAAATGTTTAAAATTACCATAATGATATATTAATCCTCTTCCAAATCTTGGAACCAACGGGAGTTTCCATTATTTTCACACATTAGGGGTTTTTTTAAAGAAAAAGGTAGGGATAAAGAATTCTTCTTCATCTGGCATCTGATTAAGCTTTCGTTCGTCGTGTTGGATGTGTCTTGGTATGTACTCAAGTCATCTTTAGAAGTTATTTTACTGTTTCACCCTCAACATATATATCTCCATGAGAGTGTTTTTCAATTTTTCATAGATCTACTCTGATATGAGGAAAATCAAAGGTTGATACCGGTGGAGGAGACTCATACAACCCTATTTTGGGTGGTCTATAACTCATCCAAATAGTTCGTTGTTTTAGGAATGTTCATGTGGGGACCACCGATTTTGTTGGAAGATGATTCTTAAATTATCATGCCATGATTATACACATTAGAATCGTATTGTTATTCTCTATCCAAATATGTGATTAGTTGATAGTGGTTTCACCCACAACCCATTTCACCTCATGTCAAATGTTATGCCATAATTAGGTTTTTAGTATTTTGGAATATTTTAGCTACTATTTGGGTGTTCGTTTAATTGATATTTATAAAGGAGATTCTTCTTATTTTAATTTCATTTTTATTAATGATTATTTCATAAAAAAATATTCCTTGTATTCTCACCACATGACCAACCAAAGGTAAGTTCTCCCAAATGGTTATTAAAAAAGAAATTGGAAATGTGAAAGGAAAAGTATGCTATGTAAATAAATTGGACATATTAATAGGGATTGAATAAATGTAACACATCCGTAGAACCCCTTTCCATGTCGATGGGAGGTAGCTGAGTGAATACCAATAATTTAATATGCCTCAATAGATAATGATTACTTGATTAAATGGTGGCAATGCTACACGGCCTATCCACACAAATGGAAGACAAGGCGTGGACAAATAAATAAAATTTTTCAACTCTAAAAGACCTATCCACACTAATGGAAGGAAATACATGAAAAAAATGATTTATTGCATGATTACAATATCAAATAGGAATGGACTGACTCGAAAATGCCATGGATTTCTGATAGGAGAATATATTGTGTATCAGGAATCCCATTCCAATTCAAGGATATGGTTTTCCTAGGTTGATACACACATAGACTCCAGTTCATGTAAACTACTTAGATGTTCGGTATACTACCATAGGGTACCATTCATTTTTATAGGATACCTCAGATACGATCCTTTTATCCAACATTGACTAGTATGTGTAATGGTCATATCCCATTGGGCCATTCTATTCTTAGCCATGTTTTACCTTGGTTGATCACATTGGAATCAGTAGGTGCCTTATTGTGGAATGCATTGGATTACACAACTCGGATAACACACTTACCCCATAGCTAGTTTCATATACTATTGAGTAAGATTTCCATGAGTTTACATTACCTTGGTTTTACCCTGGAACTCCTTCACTAGATATCATTATCTGGTTTCCCTGTTATGTCTTGGAACCATCACTACTTATACTATCACGAGGTGTTTTTTTATTGGTTATGCCTCACAGGACCAATTAACAATAACATTTAATTTATTACTTAATTAAATGGTTATGTGATCAGACACCCGACGAGGGCTGAAGGAGGTACATGGTTATTCAGTTAATTTTTATGGATTTCTTTACTTTATATATGAATTCATTCATATTCCTATATTCCATTACAAGTTCTGAATTTTATAGACACTATTGGTGGTGGCCCCCTAGGATTTATCTCACAACCTCTCTGGGCACCGTTTGGTATCCAGAGTAGATTACATGGTTCCAGGTATTGAAAAAGGGAAGCATCAGGCTTCAAATACTTGATTGTGTGTTGATTGGAAGGATCATGATAGCGGTTCACCAAGTAGAATCTCGAGAAGCTTAAAGTAGACTTGTTTTCTTTTACATTGTGTAACATGTTATTCATATTGTCTTGTATCCATGATTTATAGTTCTCTAGTGACATGACATTATATCATAATTGTTTCTGTTGATACAGTTATTGTTATTCTTGTTTATCTATTGCATCAGTTCTCTACTGCTATTTATTTATATTTCTTTCATTGTTTACTATTCGATTATATTCATTCCTTTTTGATAGACTCTTCTAATGAGGGAATAGTCTTCCCACAGACACACTGAAGGCCCTCGGTGCTAGTCGCTAGCCTTTGGCATTTAAGAAGATGCACTTCAGTCCATGTGGCCAACAGTATCTAGGTACACGTTAAGTGGAATCTAGGTTTGGTTCATCAAACCATCCATCCAAAAATACAAGTGTATATATGTTTGAGTAATGAGTTTGAAAAGACTTATACCTCTACCGGGCATGCCCACTCGATGACACAATAATGGTGTTGTAGTTCCTATTAAATGCATCAATAATTAATATAGATCCCAAGAAGACTTATAAAACCCATCAAAGAATCACCCCATTACCAAAAAAACAATGAGAGTTTCTTCTAATCCAAGCATAAAAATCCGAAAACCCAATAGCATTTAAAACACGAACATATATAACAATATTATTAGAGACACCTCTACATAGAATTAACTATATGAAATACCGACTATCCAGATCTCACTTCATTGCTCCAAACGAAGCCCGACGTTTTACCTCATCCATGACATAACACCATTCTATCTCTATAAACCAAATTACATGACATTGAGGGTTGGAAAATTTGAGCAGTTGGACTAAAACCATGTAGGATGATTGTCGTCGATGATTTTGACCCTATATGAGGGGAAAATGTTATTAATATCTTCTATTTCAGTAAAAAAATAAGATAAATATGAGAAACAAAATATATATGGGAAACCCTATGCAAGGAATAATAATATGTATATATGGAATATATCAATGATAGATGATCAAAATTGGATGGTCCATTTAATAATGTAATGATTCTAAAATGTGAAATACCGATGAATCTAACCTAATGATGGTGATGTTTGAAATTATCACTGTGTTGAGAATCACCACCATCCCCCTTAGAACCATTGTCAATACTGATAGATTCTGAAGTGGTGGGAGCTCACATTCATGGGTTAGATGAGGTACGAGACACCCTATGTTGAAGTAATGAGATCATAGAATGCACCAATCTGCAAAAGATAAATATAAATTTATACAATTGATAATGAAATACCTATGAATTTATTAAAATTTATAGTTATGTTATATTAAAATGTAATAAATTACAACATATAATAATACAACATAAATAAATAAAATTACATTTATAATTACAAACAAAACTAGTACCATAACACATGTAATATTAGAGTTAAATATTGTAATCAGGAAATCTTATGTAACATTCATGAAATTAAAAAGAAATTATATATGGATCATTAGTATTTTGAGGGAAACAATAAACATTGGGATATGAAATATTTCCAAGGGAATGATATTAATGATCTTGGGATGGCTGTAATTTTGTATATATATATATTGCTTAATGTTACGTTTATGATTTGATATTTGGAATAATAAAATAGAAAATATGATTATTGTAATAGTAATATAATAATAATTTTTTAAATTTGATACTAAAATGACTAAATATATTTTATAATAATAATTTTAATAAGTAAATATTTATTAATCAATATATATTTATATAATTACATATATTTTTTCTAAAATGGAAAAAAATCATTACTAGAGGAAAGAGTTTCTAAATTTATAACATCCAACACATTATTTTGAAAAAGAACATGTATTTTATTTAAAAATAAAAAATAAACAATGAAGAAAATTATTTTTTTTAAAATTAAATTAAGATGGGAAATATCTTATACTAATTTTTTATATTTCTCATAGGGAGTAAATTTTTTTGTAAAATTTAAAACAATGTACATACAGTATGTATGATAACATAGTTAGGACCTATAAATTTTGTAATAATAAATATAATATAATTAATTTCTAAATATATAATATCTTATTTATTTGAGGCATTTTATTTAAATTCAGTGATCTTCCAAACATATAATTTACATTTTATAGTCAGAATTGTAAATGAAATTTAAAAAATATCCATGTGTAAAATTTATATTCACATGTCGAAAGAAATATTAAAAATGTTTGGTTGTTAAAAACACAACATTAAATAAATTTCAAAAACCATTATCTAAAACCAATGATGAGCTAATGTTTTTGATTTTTTTACAGCCTATATTTATATGGCACGTGTTTAGAAATAAATAAAAAAGAATCACACATTTACATTAAATACTAACCCATACTCACATTTCCCTTCACAATAAATCCATTGATCAGGATTGTCCCCAAATTTTCTCTCTCAGAATTTTTTATATGGTGTTTCCAATGCATTAAGGTTCTCATATTATTCTTTAAGAAGTTATAATTCAATCAAAAATTTTCCTAACCAATTAAATTCCATTATTTTTTGTTCCTTTTTAATTATATTTTATTTCAATGAGAAATGTAATTATACATACTTTTTATGTTTTCCAAATTATATTTTCAATAATATATAACCATTACATTAAATTTTACCACACATAAAAGTAGATATAGTTCCCCAAAATTATCATAGATGTGTAACCATCCATAAATTTAGATATATTATATTATGTGTCAGTTTCTTCATAATGAAATCCCCAAATAGTTAAAAAAATTCAGATATAAGACTATAATATAAAATACTAGGTTTGAAGAGACTGATAAGGGATTTTTTGGAATGGATGCAAGCATCGCTTTTATAAAATAGTAGTGTCCCAAATAACACATCATATTTTACACTCTTAGGGTATATATATTTTATGAATATATTGACATTTTAAAACAATTATACTGGATTAAGATATCATGGAATTGGACCATTTCAATTAAAAAATCATTTTACACAAAAATAGTTGACCAACATTGTGTTTACATGTATGTAAAAAAATAATTTATGTATTTATCACTTTCTATGTATACTTATTTTCATATTTACAATACCATTTCACTCCTTATGTAATAAAAGGGATTACACATCGATAATAATATTTATTTATTTATTGGGCCAAATATTATCATGTTTTATAATCTTATTTTATATAAAGAATAATCAAGTAATATAAAACTCATCAAGAATTATTTATATGAAATTATGTTTTTCTTTTTTGAAAATTTACCCTTATAATAATTTAATCCGTGATGGAATAAATTAGACTATTATTTTATGAGCAGGTTCCCTAATTATATTACCTCTCAGTGCATTGAATTTTCAATTGAGTTTAATATGTTATTGTAATGGGATCATCCTCACCATTTATGAAGGATATAATTGAATTACTCCTCGATGGTATATTTATGATGTCTATAATTTTGAAATCATTAATTTTTATTCACTAGGTAATCATTTAGAAATTTATTTCATTTTTAATAAATGGATTAGGTAAAGTTTAATAATGTATTTATATAACCCCATGTTTTTTCTTATTCCATTATAGATACCAGTTCATGTTATACATTGATTATTATTTTAGATCATCAATTAATTTTTTTTCCCAATTCCCTAGTAAATGTATTAAAAAACTATATATTTCTGATCATATAGATAAATCTATTGAATAATTATTTCTTTAAAAAAATTAATTTTTCATGAGTTAATGTAATATATTTATATTTTTTGTCATTAGAAATACTAATCCTTTATCTTGTGAATGTAATATATTTTATTTTTATGACCATGTAACTAATAACCCAAAAATTCTTGGTTAAAATCATTAGGGATACTTTATTATATACTGAAAACAAATAAATTTTCTTTTTTGATGAAAAGATGACATATATTGATTAAATTATGCATCACATTAGTGATGAAATAAGTTGTTACACTATTGGTTTAGATGAAATATATTACATTGATATGAGACTAACTCTTTTTTATTGTTAAATTAATATATTCATAAATGAGTTCATGAATACTATAAAATGTATCATTTTATATATAGTGATTCTATAATTTATTAACCATATAACATTGCAATATATAACACATAAAGTGCATAATAAGTATCGAGTAAAATTATGTCATTTATTTATCCATATAAAATGTTCAGCATGAAATTTTATAGGTTAAAATGTTAATTCATATCCATCAATATTTGGATTTCATATTATTATATGGAATATTCTCATTAAATTGATAATGGGGTTTTAATTCTTCATGTCCCCAAATTCATATCAAATGGAGTGTCATTTAATTTCTCTTTTGAATACTATGTGTATATCAGTAATCTTTGTATTTAATCTTTAATAGGGTTTATATGGTATATTATTCATTTTAAATTTTATACATTGATAAATTTATTATTCTATCCTTAAGGATGATAAAATAAAGGGGTGGTTATACTGTTTTTGTTTATATCAGAATTTGAGATTTCTCAACATGCTATTTTCCATCTTATAAGATATATATGACACATGAGAAGTTTATTGGGATATATTAATGGATTTTAAGGTGTTACCTATATAAATTTTATATAATGTTCTTTTCATGATCATGAGGTTTTGGTGATGTTCCCATATGGTATAATTAATGACATGCGATGTCTTTATTTTAATAGTCATCCAATGATCTATGAATAAAGAATGTCAAATAATCTATAATGTATTTAGATACACAATTTAATATATATAATAAATTTCATGAAATAGTATAACATATAAAAATTTTGTGCTTTTATACGATACACTTACTGTATATAGGTATCTAGATTCACAATTTGGAAGTATATAACTTTAAATAGATTTATATCTTATCCTACATAGATTCGTTTCTAGATGATTATCTTTTATTATATTTAACAATTCAAAAAATTCATATTTATTTTCACTATTTTATATCCGCATGGGATCATATATTATATGTCACCAAATTTGGAATTAATTTAACATAACATAGAGAGATACTCATAATGTATTTTAAATTTTATCCAAATTGAGATTAGTATAGATGTTTAGAGGTCATTAAAATATATGTGAAACATGATAATGTTAATGATAAAATTGTATCTATATTTATGATTTATAAATGTATGTTTTGATATATTTTCAAAAATTATTGTATATGATACTATATTAGTGGCTTGATTGCTATTTTTCTGTAGTAAATATGGAACATCGATGGAGATTTTACCTATATTAAGTAAATATGAGATGTTTTTTCATATATATGATAATTTATGATAGTGGTATATCATATGGTATAAAATTCATGAATCTATGTCACATTATATTCATGGTTTCTTATATTATATTGACTTCATTAAATAATTTTTTCAAATAAAAAATATATATTTCTATATATAGTTAGGTTTCGAGTACTCTAAATTATGATAATAATATTTTCTATTTAATAAGGATATTTAGAGTTAACTTTTAACGTTAATATAATATTCCATGTATTGATATCTTTAATTATAAATTTTTCTGATGATTATATATATAAGATATTTGATATTGAATTTATATGATAAATGAATTAATGTTCAATCAACTGAGGGATACAAATTTTGTAACTGTTGGAAGTATTGATATGATTCGTATTTTTTACTATATATGTTAGGGTTTCTATAGAATCAGTGTGGCCTACATAAGGAGGGTAGTAGATATGAAAATTGTTTATATTTTTCTTTCTCCATATCAATGCACTTTTCATGTTCCTAATTTATAAATGGGGTATCAAAAATTTTTTGTGATAAAAGCATTTTTCAAAAAAATTGGTAACTCATCATCACATGGATATACCATAAAGGATGGATATATATGGTCACTTATTAGTGATATATATCATAATGAGTGATTGTATGTAACAGCCCAAGATTTTATGAAAAATATTCTTTTTTAATTTCACTAATGTCTTGTGTTATACGCTACACCAAAAGGATCTTGCACAACACGCATTCTTGACTTGCCTTGCATTACACGCAATCGCAACCTTCCTCGATAGCGTGTGTGGTACATAATCCTGAGTTTCACGAAACAATGATATGCTATTAAAATATTATTAAAACTAGCCGTTATGAATAGTAATAACAACTTTTTAAATTTTAGAAATTTTAACTCTCAAAATGGACTTCATTTTTGGATTCGGAGTATCGAATTTAGCCTAAGGTGAAATTTTGGTACTTTTCGGATAACTTTCATATTCTGATGAATAGTGAAAATTACTAAATTATAATTAAAAACAACTTTTTTAATCGAAATAATTAATAGTGATAAATCATTAATTTGAGTGGTTTTAAAGTATATTTAGAATATATTTTTACAATTTAATACAATGTTGGTCATTGGTTGTAATTTCACATTTAAACCAGACATAATCAAATGTCAATCTTTTGATAGATATTGTTTCTTAAAAACACGCTATTTGTTTTAACAGCGGGATTTAATTATAAAATTTATTAATGCAACTTATATGTTGGGAATTTTGTAAAATAGAAATCATTTTTGAATTCGGAATATCAATTATAGCTTAGGGTGAAATTTTGGCATTTTTCAGAAAAACTTCAATTTTTGATGAATAGTGAAACCACTAAGTGGTAGGTTAAAAACTGAATTTTGCATAAAACTTAATTTTACCGCTTCTGTGAATGGAATTTCGAAAATCCGAGAGACACGGTTAATATCAAGGACTAAAATGTGGTTCAATGAGATGAAAATAAATTTTTGGTGAATAGTAACTTTTTACTTTTTTTACCACGGTTAATAGTAAATAGGGTAACTAAGGGTAAATATGATATTAATATTACCCTAACACATGTCCTAATTCTATTGGACAAGTGTAATTCGACCAAAAACAAACTTAGGAATAAAATATGACCATTTAGGCCCACTTGGATTAGATTAGGACATTTATTATTAATTTATTTAAAGAAGGGTTAAAATAGTTAAAATCAAAGTTTAATAAGTAAATCATTTCTAATATGGGGTTATACATAAGATAAATTCGATTTTAAATATGCATTAGAAAGCTAAAAAGATTTACTACATGATGGTATTTTATTTGTAATTTTTAGACATCAAATAATTTAATTTATTTATGACACAAAGATGATGCAGTAATTATCTTGTTAATGAAATATTGACATAATTGATGTTATAAACACCAAAATAAATGTAATTTGAGACTTTTTATGAATTACACTAATTTTATAGGTTACTATGATATATTAGTGTTGATTTAATCAACTTGGTTCGAACATATAATTCTGTTATGACTTTCACAAAAATCATATATCAAATAGTGTCAAAATTGACACAAAATAGTTTTTAAATCAAATATTATATTATTAATTGTTATTTTATTCCTAAAAATCTAAGGTTCGGCCAAATGACTTAGATAAGGATATATGTATTAATAATATACAATTTGGGGTTCGTTTGGCATGTTATAGTAAGTTTATTAACCATATAGTGAAAGAAAACAAAAAGACACGGTAAAAGTTAAATTATTTAACTTAGAGTTAAATCTAATTGATAAGGTTAAAATAATACCCTAAACTTGTCTAAATCCTATTGGTTGATAGTATTTCGACCCATCCCCACTTTAGCTTCGAAATAAGACCCTTTGGAACCATTATAAACCGATTTTGACTTTAATATAAAATAATACTTTGAGATATTCCTAAGGTGCCCCTCTCCTCCCCTATAAAAGGACACCTCCTCCCCCTCCTCCTCACACCAATTTGAGCACTCAAGCTCGGCCAACCCCTGCCAAAATCTCTTCTCCACTTCCCTAGAAACATCCTAGAGGTTCTGGTCTTCCTAAAAGACCAATTTTAGTGCCCTAAGAGGAGGTCTCAAAGAGGCGCTTCAAAGAAGAGGAGGTTCAGACACTTACAAAGCAAGTCGGACATAAGGTAAGGGAAATATCACAATCTCATTTTTATCCGAGATTGTTTATTCGTAAGTATTTACTGGGGTGTATTTTATCATCCACATCCATGTTTACTCAATATGTAATATTATTTCCATCCACCTAAAATTGTTTAAATCCATTTTTACCCTTCAGTGAGTTTTTAGTAATACGTATGAAAGGAATCTTTTGTCGTTTTTCGTACGAGGTACTTTTTGACTTTTCCGACAAAAGTACGAAGAATGTTTTTTTAACTTAAACGGAACGAACGTATTTTTATGGTTTTATAAAGCCTTATTTTAATGAAGCTTCCTCCAAAAGATTTCATGACTATTTTTAATAAAATCTCTTTCTTTTAAAATTTGCATGATGTTTTGTGAAAAGAAATTGATTTTGAAGAAGAAAGGATATTTTCCTCAAGAATTCATTTCAAGTGTTTTATCAAAATTATTTTCCATCTAAGATAATAAAGGTTTCCGTTTCTATCCATATTTTTACATTGATTTAACTATGTTGTGATGTAATTATGTTTATGAATTCCTTTATCTTATATTAATGGTTTTATGATGTCATGTTGTTTAAGAATCCCATTTTTATTACATGGTTTATGAAATGATGTATGATTTATGATTTTGTGGCACACATAAGAATGGTATCATTATGAGATGGGTGGGACCTACATCTCCCTCCAATGCATTGGGTAAAGATTTTATATCTCATGGGATAGACATGGCTGGAATGGTAGGTTATACCGGTTCAGTGAAACAGGACTGAAACGAGGGTTGCTCGATTCAGAAAGGGACTTTGTCCACTAAGATAGTCTTGGCAATGAGTCATGACTAACAAGAAATGATTCTCTATGATTATGTGTGTATTCCACAAAGTTCCATGTTTTAAGTTATGATTATTGTGATTACATTTCACTGCCATGATTTACCCCATGTTATGATATTATGAGCTCTTTTGCAGGTTAAGATTTCCAAAAGCTATGTATATGATGTGATTGATTTTTTTCTTTTGTTTACCCTTACTGAGCATTTGAGCTAACCCTTTTATGTTTTCTTTTCCCCAGGATATAAAGAAAGGTTTTAGGTAGAAAAAAAGGATGACCTTTATGGGAGATATTGAAGAACTTTCACCACGATTAGAAGATTACGTTCCGAGTTTCCAAAGACACTAAACTATTACGATCCTTTAGTGTGTGTTTTTGTTATGTACTAAGTATTCCGCAAATGTAATGTAATGTCTATGTACGTCAAGCTTCGGGTCTCTACATTGTAGATATTACATTCGGTCATTATTAGTTTACAATTCACATTATATACTTTCTTATACATGGTTTCAATTTCAATTCATAGTGATCATATTTTAGGTTTTTATCATTCCATCTATAACATAAATAATTGATATTAGATCCTAAAGAAGTTTATATATTTATGGGTCTTTTTATAATATCATCAATGGTTTTAATGTTATTATAAATTCTCAATAGTTAAATAATTTCTAAAGAAACATCATGTTGAACGTAAATCACATATTAATGAGGATCCAATAGATTGTTTAAAACCTTGTATATTTTCTAATATATGGTTCCAATATTGTTAAATGAATATTTTTAAATTTAATTTTCATAAATTCTGATTTTTAAGGATGCATGAAATTAGTTCATGTAAGCCTCAATAGATAAATATAATTTAGGTCCAAATTTTTATAGTATAGTGATAATAGATGGTAGAATGTATATCTTACTTTTAGTGTGAAATCATCAGGAAATATTCATAAAAAAGTTTTTATTCTCTATAATGATTGTATGGGAATGTGAAAATATGGTTATGATATTTTATTTTTATAATTAAATCATTAATTTTATTCAATCATCCATTAATAGAAAATTTCAACACATATTTAGAATAATACAATTGATATAGTTATGAACATGAATTACGAAAATGTCTCAGTAGAGAAAGGTATCACAAAATAAAACTAATATATTTGTTATGTTTAAGAGTTCATTGTATCATGTATTAACATGAATTACATATTATTGATGTTAAAAAATATTCTAATTCCATAATATCATTTACAGTGACTATATAATTTTGTATCATGATGTGTAACTAATAGGTGTGCCTTTTAATTTGGTCATAGATGTTAGTTCCATTAGAATATATATTTTATTTAATTGTATATAATTAATTCATCATTAAAATAATTTCTTTTCTATTTACATATGTGATGATAATATTTTTCAAGTTGTACATCTAAAGGAAATTTCTATAATTTAGACCATCACATAGAATAATGTTTTTTGGTTATCTACGTATTTTCCCTTTCATGGTTTGTTCCCATAATAGTTCCCAATTTACAACATAGTCTATTATTTGGGATATCATGTCATTGTTACCCTTGAGTTGATTTATGATTTATTCCCTTTATGGTGATGATGATTTATTCCCAAATATTTTAATTTATAATATCATATACGTTTATTAGACATTAAAAAAATATGTAGGTAGCTGTAACATCCCAAATTATAGGTGCCATCAAAATGTGCAAGAAATCCGGTTGGCCGGTTAACTTCAAGAACATTTCCCCAAATTCTGGATGCTGCCAACTAGCAGTGAGGGTTATGGTGTGATAATGGGGAATCTATTCCATCATTGGTAGAGTATCCATAGTTAAAAAATAGTAAACAATAGTGGAAGTATTGATACCATACAATATAAGTAAATAACAGAAGACTGATAGTAATAAAACCAATGGATCATATATATATATATATATATATATATGATGCATGTCACATATATCTAGGAAATCTACCCAAATAGGTCCTAGAGATGGAAACATAATACAATCCAAAAAAGGAAAATCAAGAAAACTCTAAAAGCATCGCATGATTTAGATTGGTCTCATGTTCTCCACCTCTAGTAGCAATAAAGTACCTAATGAAGAAGGGTACTTAACCATATATATACCTTCAATCATAAACCATGTTTATGTCCAAAATTATGACCCAGACAGGGTGTGACACCAATCACATTAGGCAACGACCAAATGATTTGTGCCTCACTATCAGTGAATATATATAGCATTTAATATTAAATAATAAAGGGGCAAACTATGAAGTACTAAAAATAAACTATCCTATAGTTTTCAATTACTTCTATTTAACTTTTTTAATCAACTATTGAATCATGAAACCCTAGGATCTAGAATAAGATCCATATCCCACATGTAATGTAACAAAACATATATCTCATATGAACATATAAACATCTAATTAAGAATGAATCCCATCTTGTGATTTCTCTTGGAAAAGGAATCACAATCATTAAATTATTCACCAACGACCCTCTATAAATCTCTCACAGTCTAAACCCTTTGGTACCACATAGCATCAATTCCTAAAAAAAGATCCCTTGGGAATGATCTCACTGTCTAACCCATTTAGTCCAAACTATCATCAATTGCATAAAAATGACCCTCTAGGAACGCTTTTACAGAATATTCCCTTTGGTTCAATCATCTAAACCAAGGATCTCACAGTCCTGTTTAAATAATCTTTATATGACCTCAGTATTCATGGTCCATGGCTCTCACATTCCATTGTAAAAATATAGTAACACACATATCATATCAAACAATATAATCAGGATGCCGCTTCAATCATACTAGTCTATGGATCTCATGATCAATTGGAAAAAATGAACCTATTATATCAATGTAGCTACTATAATATAATACTACTACATGGATAAAAATTCTCAATGAAAATCACAAGAAATTAATATAATTAATCAAAATCAGTACTAATCAAATAGGTCAAGGAAAACAATGTATACCTCAAATCCATCCTAGACATAATAGTTATAAATAATCAATCTAGCGGAAACCCACCCATTGGGTGTGCATTAAAAAAGGTATATATCATAACACATAAAAAACACCCTTTATCAATAAATTAAACCATATAAGGATATAAAAAGGTTAAATTTCAATTCATGAAATACCAAAAACATGGTAATGTAGCACTTTCATCATATATAATCTAAATATAAACAACAAAAGGGGCAAACCACCTACCTCAATATTATATAATCGATATACTAGAACAGAAAACCATGAATCGACCTAGATTTGCATAGATATACAAAACTATGAAAAAAATCATACTTTGAATAACTCGCAAGAGATGATGAATCATGAATAAGGGATGAATGGGGTTTGAGAACTCACTGGTGGGATTTCAATGAAAATGAATGTGTCTCAATCAAAGTTCGGATGGATAATCAAGAGATCAAACTTCTTCAGTCGTTCCAAATAACTTCTTTACGAAACACATGAATAAGAAGGTGTTTTCAGACATGAGACGTGACACCACACCGATATATCAAATAATATGAAATGTACACAACATTTTCATTAAAAACAAACGCCATGTATTTTCCTCAACTAGTCCCCAACATAAGCTGAACTACCAACTCACCACATATCCTTGTACTCGTCTGTTACATGATAAAAATACGGATGTACGCGACAAGCTTGGTACAAATTATGTACTCATATGTAAACATCATGTAAATAAAAAATCATCTTTTATTAATTTTTCAAAAAACAACCAAAAATCATCTTCCATGCCTTAAAAGAATATCTACGTTTTTAAAAAATCACCCCTTAAAGATATTCATTCCTCAATTTCCCTTCCAATAGTAAAGGATATGAATCTAGAAATTACACCAGCCACTACGATCATGCATTGGCCTCCCACTCCTCAGTCTTGTCTTGGACTCCCCCATGCTTCAATAGAACTTTTACTAAAGAAACATACCTTCCAAGGAGGAAATTTGTTCTATGATCTAAAATATGTATAGGTTTTTTCTCTAAGGATGCATTCGCCTCCAACTAAACATAATTAGGTTAAAAAGCATGATACATGTCTAAAAAGTAACTTCATAGATGAGAAACATTTAATAAGACTACAATGACATCTCTAAAATTATCCGCCACTGGATGAATGTTCATATGTGATGTACCCTTCTCATATAGATATAAATTTCTAATATGGGAAATTATTCCTCCCATCTCAAGATGCTCAGGTCTAGCTCTATTTGTTTGAACATCCTATTCACCCATCTATAGAAAATTTCATCCAGATGGTGGCGTGGAGGTCAATCAGTAGTGATTATTTTCAACAATGTCTTGAAGGGATACCAACGAGTCCATTTCTATAATGACATCAAAGAAAGTATTCTCTAAGAAATACTGGTCCCATACGAAGTGACACTCACCAACTTCAATATACCACTACTTTCACTGTCGTACACTAGCCATCCTAATCCACAATAATGTGTATAGTGTCCTGACATCATCATAAGTAAGGATACCGAGCCCAAGGATCTCCAAAATGGAAATTAATATAAAATTGTAGGAATCCCCGGTATTAAAAATTTAGATGCTAAAATTAAGGAAACTATAATCATACCTATAATTGTAGAGGGGTAGGGATCCTGCTCATGCGGGGTATGTTCCATCACAAATGTCAGACATATACCACAACCTTGTGACCCTAAATCTCTACCATGAGCTAACCAACGATGCTATCAATGAAAACATGTCATCTAGATACCACAACCATGAACAACACCTCGTCGGGAATTTCCAGGAAAACTCTATTTCCTATAATGATGAGTAACTGGTGGCCCACCCCTCTATTTTGAGTCATAATAGAACCCCTGTAACTAGCTTATGGAGATAAAATCCTACAAATATGCTAAATATGACCCATATTGCGGCCAGATCGGCACTCAACTGGGTCTCTCTGACACAGTGGTCTATTGTTCCCACTCCTCCAGCACTCGTAACACCCCATCCATCTATCTGAAAAAACATCCCTACTATAGGAATCACTATGTGATGACTCCCTATAGTGCTTCCTGTTATATGTCGAAGGAGTACCATCCCTGGATACTGAACCACCCTGGCTCGTAGCTCCTAACACGCTCAGATTGTGCTCAGTAATTAGTGTCTATTTTACTATAGTTGTCACCAATGTTAACCTAAAAACATTCACATATGATCAGATGCCATACCTAAGGCCCTCCTAAAATCACATATCTAGAGATAACTTGTGACCACCATAATATTTACGAAGTGTAGAAGCTCCGTAAAGCAAGAAGATTAATCCATCACTCAAATAATGGACTACTATAAATGCATTAACTACTGGTATTATTCTCCCCACAACATATCAGGCTATAATTAATCATATAATATCTTCTAAAAAACATACTTGGTCATATCCTGATGTTTTTGCTCTTATGAGGGAACACCCTACGATCTCATGGCCGAATCACGTTATCATGTAAGTCACGAGCTTCACCCCCCTCTCAAGACTCATCTCTAGATTTTTGAAGATAAAAAGAATAGCCTCCAACCATGACTCTGCATCCTATGGTCCTCCATCTCATGAGAAATTTGGAGGATGCTAATGGTATAACACCTGCGTCAATAATTCCATAGTCGAGTCATGATCTGGTGCACTCAAAAATGATTAAATCATCCTCAAAATCCTTTAAATAACTATGCATCATCACCTGTGTCTAGTATAACAAACGGTTCCATGATGGGTACAACCGGAGAATCTGTTGGTAGTCCTGAATCTACACTTTCTAGGGTCTGATCATCGCCATGTACCCAGTGTAAAATCAGAGGACGTTTTAGGGGTGTTACTCTATGAGGAAAACTACACACCTCAGTTTAATATTATCAAAGACCACAACATTGAAGTGAAAAATAGAATATGAGAGGGAAAATATTCATATTTTTTAAAAATTTGTTACAGGACACATAGAACCACTACATGGTGTGTTCCCTTATGACATAACAGTGGTGTGTTTCTGTTCTATCCAGGTTATGTGACACCCATACACACGACATGATTCTCTTGAGACATTGTATATACATTGATATCCCCTCTTGTTGAATTAATTCTACACTGTTTCTCTTTGTTTAACACTACATGGCGTGAACACTCTAGACCAGAAGTGTACAAAAAATGTTTCATCCACCCATGTATATAAGGTACACGACGTGTATATAATAAAATAAATTTCTCCCAAAATATAAGAACACGTAGCGTGTGTTCATAACATCAGACACCCTTTTTTCTAGGTTTTTCATATAATAAGTATTAAAATCTTATATGGAACCTCAAAATCATTATATTTCGTTATGGCTTGCCACATTCTGATTTGTGAGAGCTCGTACTCCAATAGAATCATTATTTTGAATCAATATTCTATAATATCATATCAAAATTCAATTAATGTAAAAACACAATCCACTAAATTCTGATCCGAGAGAGCCCATAACACCTCAGGGACCAAATATTGTTGTCCACCAAAATGAAACAATACATATAACAACACCCTATCAAAATAGTATGTATTTGTACCACATATTCTATCACAAAATTAAAAAATCAGTAATGATCTCTAAATGACATGGTAGGAATGCATTCAATGTGATTTATAACATGTGCCTATATGAAACATGTGATGGAATACACTCATATCATTCGGTGGGATAAAAATAGAACCACAATGATATCAATAATAAATGAATAGAATAAGTTTGTCTCCCAAAGGGGAAATCAAATCAACTATAATAGTTCAAAATACAAAAACACAATTTAATTCCAGGTAATTTGGATTTTCCCTATACATGGGGTAGCTACTCTTGGGAAAAAGTAATTTCTAAAATCCATTTCCTTGTTATCCATTTATAATGTCTCTAAATAGTATGACAAACCAAAATAGAAAATTCTATTGGTATCACATTGTATGGTTCTAGATATGGATTTCGCCCAATGTTTCCCCAAATTCGGTTGGTCTTATAACCTCTAGGTAATTTCCCCAAAAACGAGAGGTTTCTAACTAGAATATTGGGAAAATGTGTGATAATGGGGATTGTATGACCACATTGGAAGGGTATACACAATGGAAAACAAATAGTAAACAATAGGAGAATCAATAATACCTTACAATAGAAGTAAATAGTTGAAGAATGATAGGAATAAATACAGTAGAGCATATATATATAAATAATTCATGTCACATGTGTCTAATAAAGAAGCCAAAATAGGTTCCAAATATGGAATTACAATATAATAAAATTCAAAGGAAATTCAAGTAAACTCCTATAGCATCTCAATACAATGCTTTGTCCCATTCTATCCACCTCTAACAATAATGATGTACCTAATGAAGAAGGGAAATTTCCATTATCTATATATGCAATCATATAATCTGTTTGGGTCCAAAAGCATGACCCAAAGAGGGTGTGAGATGAATCCCACAATGAAACCACCAAAAGATTAGTGCCTATAAATCAGTGACCCAAAATCATGTTCCATACCTTATAAGAATATCTACGTTTTTAAAAAATCCCCCCTTTAAGAAATCCATACATGAATTTTCCTTCCAATGGTAGAGGAGAAGAATCTTCAAAGAACAAAGGCCACTACAATCATGCATTGGCCTCCCTCTCCTCAGTCTTGTCTTGGACTCCACCATGAAGTAATAGAAATTTTACTAGAGGAACATACCATTCATGGAGGAAATTCTTTCTATGCTCCACAATCTGAATAGGGTTTTTATTGAAGGATGCACTCACCTCCAACTATACCTCGTCAGGTTAAAAAGAATTAAACATGTCTAAAAAGTAACTTCATAGCAGTGAAACCTGAAATAATACTGCAAAGACATCTGTAAAATGATCCACCACTGCATGAATGTTCATATGTGATGTCCCCTGGTTATATAGAAATAAATTTGCAATCTAGGAAATGATTCCTCCCAACCCAAAATGCTAGGGTCTAGATCTACTTGTATGCACATACCATTCACTCTTCTATAGAAAATATCATCCCTTTGGTGACGTGATGGTCATCTTGTAGCGATAATTTTCAACAATTCCCTGAAGGGATACCAACCAGTCCATTTCAAAAATGTCATCATATCAAGTCATCTCTAAGACATAGTGGTCCTAAAAGAAGTGACACCCACCAACCTCAATAGGTAACTACATTCACTGTTGTACACTAGACATCCTAATCCTCAATGATGTTTATAGAATCATAACATAATAATAAGTAAGGATATAGAGCCCAAGGATATCCAAAAATACAATCAATATAAAATAATGGGAATCCCCAGTATTAAAAAGTGTAGAAGCTAAAATTGAGGAAACTAGAATCATACCACTAAATGTAGAGGGGAAGGGATCTTACTCTTGCTGGGTCTATTCCATTGTAAATTTATGACATATAACACAGTACTAAAACCCTAAATGTATACCTTGAGAAAACCAACATTGGTATCAATGAAAACATGTCATCTAGATACCACAGCCATGACCAACTCCTCTTCTAGAATGGCCATACAAACACTAGTTACATGACTACTGAGTAACTGGTGGCCCCACCCCTATTTGTGGAGTCATAATAGATCCCCTCTCACTATATTTTGGAGAGAAAATCCTAAAAAATGCATAATATGACCCATATTGCGGTAAGATCGACACTCAACTGTGTCTCTACAACACTGTGGTCTCGTGTTCCCTCCCCTCCAGCACTCGTAACACCCCATCTATCTACCTGACGAAACATACATGATATAGGAATCACTGTGCGATGGATCCCTGTAGTGATTCCAGCTATCAGTCTATAAAGTTCCATCCCAGGATGCTAAACCACCAAGGCGTGTACCTCCAAACACCCTCAGATTATTCTCTGTAATCATTTCCCCATTTACTATTTTAGTCACTAATGTAAACCTAAAAACATTCACATATGATCATATACCATACCTAAGGCCCTACTCAAATCACATAGACAAAGATAACTCATGACCACCATAACATGTGCGATGTTTAGAAACTCTGTAATTTGATAAGATTAATCCATCACTGAAATATTTCCCTACATTGAACGCATTAACTACTGGTATCGGTCGTCCCTCAATGTATCTGGGTATATTTAAACATAGAATGTCTTCTAAAAATATTCCCAAATCTTATCCTCATGATGTCTCTCTTATGAGGGACCATCCTTTGTCTCATTGTCGAATCACATTAGAATATAAGTCACGAGCATCACCCCCTCTCAAGATTAGTCTCCAGATTATCAAATAAAAAAAGAATTGCCCCCAACCATGAATATGTATCTTATGGTCCTACATCTCATGATAAATTGGGAGGATGCTACTGGTATAACAATTGCGTCAATAATTCCATAGTCAAGTCATGATGTGGTGCTTTATAAAATGATTGCACCATCCTCATAAATCCTTCAGAGAACTATGCATCATCATCCGTGTCAATTATAACAAACAGTTCCAAGATGGGTACAACTGGAGAATCTGCTGGTAGTCCCTGATCTAACCTTTTTGGGTTGTCATCACTGCCATGTACCCAGTGCAAAATCAGGGGATGTTTTGGGGGCGTTACTCTACTAGGAAAACTACACACCTCAGTTTAATATTATCAAATACTACAACATTGAAGTGAAAAATGGAATATGATAGGGAAAACAATAATATATTAAAAAAATTGGTCACACGACATGTAGAACCACTACACGGTGTGTTCCCTTATGCCTTAACAAGGGTGTGTTCCCGTTCCATCCAGGTTATGTGACACCCATACACACAACATGTTTCTCTTGATACATTGTGTGTACTTCAATATCCCCTCTTGTTGAATTACTTCTACACGGTTTCTCTTTGTGTAACACTACATGGCGTGAACACTCTAGAAAGGTAGTGTACAAAAAATGTTCCATCCAATCATGTGTATAAGGTACATGACATGTACATAAGAAAATAAATTTATCCCAAATTAGAAGAACACATAGCGTGTGTTCATAAAATCACACTCCATGTTTTCTAGGTTTTTTAGATAATAAGTATCAAAAACTTCTCCAAAACCCCAAAATCATAAAATTCTGTTATGGCATGCCACATTCTGATATGTGAGAGCTCGTACTCCAAGAGAATAATTTTTTGGGATCCTTATTCTATAATATCATAATAGAATTCACTTAATGTCAAAATACGATCCAAAAAATTCTGATCCAAGAGACCCCATAACACCTCAGTGACCAAAGCTAGGTCTCCACCAAAATGAAATATTACATATACCAAAACCCAATCAATATAGTATGTATTTATACCATAGATTATATCACAAAAGTATGTAATCAGTAATTCTCTCTAAATGATATGGAAGGAATGCATTCAATGTGATTTCTAACATGTGCCTATATGGCGCATGAGATGTAATACCCTCATCTCATTCGGTTGGATCAAAATAGATCCACAATGATATCAATAATAAATTAACAGAATAAGTGTGTCTCCCAATAGGGAAATCAAATCAATTATAATAGTTCAAGATACAAATATTACAATATAATTCAAGGTGATTTGGATTTTCCCTATACATGGGGTAGCTACTCTTGGTCACAAGTAATTTCCATTATCCATTTCCATCCAATCCATTTATAATGTCTCTAAAGAGTAGTACAAACTAGAAAAAAAATTCCACTGGTATCACATTGTATCGTTCAGGATCTGGATTCCGCCCAAAGATTCCCCGAACCCAGTTGGTCTCATAACCTCAGAGGAATTTACCCAAAAACTAGAGGCTAATAACTAGAATAGAGGTTAAATGTGTGATAATGTGGAATGTATGGCCACATTGTATGGGTATACACAATGGAAAACAAATAGTAAACAATAGAAGAAGCAATAATACCATAAAATAGATGTAAATAGTGGATGAATGATAGGAATAAAAAAATTAGAGAATATATATATATATATATATAAATGATGCATATTACACATGTCTAATAAAGAAGACAAAATAGGTTCCAAATATGGAAATTCAATACAATCCAATTCAAAGGAAATGAAAGTAAACTGTTATATAATCTCAATAAAAATCTTTGTCCCATTCTATCCACCTCTAGCAATAATGAAGTATGTGATGAAGAAGGGAAATTTCCATTATCTATGTCTGCAATCATATAATCTATTTGGGACTAAAATCATGACCCAAAGAGGGTGTGAGACGAATCCCACCAGGAAACCACCAAATGATCAGTTCCTAAAAATCAGTTAATATATATATCAGGTAACATTCATGAATGAAGCAATAAAATACAAAGTACTCAAAAGTAAACAATCTTTCAGTCTTCAATTACATTCACTTAACATTTTTTATTCATCCATTGAATCATGTAACAATGGGAAATTTTCTATGATCTTTATCTCCCATGTAAAGTAACCATACATATCCCTTAGAAGACCATATAAATAATCAAGGAAGACTAAATTCAAAATTGTGCTTTGGCTTGGAAGATATGTCACAATTATTCAACTATTCATAAACAACCCCATGTGAATGCTCTCATAGTCTAACCACTTTAATCCCACAAATAATCAATTCAATAAATAATGACCATATTTTAATGTTCTTATGTTCTAAGCCCTTTGGTCCCAAATAGCATCAATTCAATAAATAACAACCCTTTATGAAACCTCTCATGGACTATTCCCTATGGATAATCCTCTACATCAAGCCTCTTATGGTCCTTTGTAAATAATCGTGAACTCTTATATGTATTTATAGTCCAAGGCTCTCATGGTCCATTGGGAAAATATAGTAACACATATATCATATCAAAGCAAATAATCTAGATATTCCATAATTCATCCAAGTCCAAGGCTTACATGGTCCACTAGAAAAATAGGGCGCATATTATATCAATGTAGGTCATGCAATTTAAAACTACTACATCGGTAAACATTCACGATTAACATCACATGAATTTCATATAATCAATGAAACTCCATCCTAATAAACAAGTAATAGGAAACAAGGTATTCTTCCTATGAATCCTATACCTAATGTTTTTAAACAGTCAATCAAGTGGATAGACAACCATGGGGTGTCCCTTAGACAAGGTATCAAATCCTAAACATAAGAAACAACCCTTTTATCAACCAAATAAACCACATATTGTAATAAAAGTGTTAGATTCTAGTTAATGAAATACCCAAAATGCGGGCATGTCGCACTTTTAGACTATATAATTGAAATACATATAATGAATGTGACAAGCCACCTACCTCGATGTCGTATGATCAATACAATTGAATGTTTTCCATTGAATCATCCATGATCATCGTAGATCTTCAAAATGGTGAAAAATAAACATACTTAAATAACTCAAAAGAAATGATGAATAAGGAAGAAGGGATCAATGGGGTTTTAAAATTAACATATGGGATTCCAATGCAACTGAAAGTGTCTCGATCGGAGTAAAAAAAATGAATCGATAGATCAAACTTCGTATGTCATTATAGAGTGCTCATAGTCGAACCCCGAGATGAAGAATCTGTTTCTGAACATGAGACGCAACCCCAATCTGATATATCAAATAAAATGAAAAAATTAAATGGTGTGGTCATTAAAACTACACACCGTGTAATATACTCAATCGCAGACCTACATAAGCGGGTCTACCAAGTCACCACACAACCATGTAATCGAGTGTAAGATGGTCAAATCACAATTTTATGTGGTAAGCGGGGCATATGGTATATACTGAGAAGTACACGACATGTACTTAAAAAATATAATTTTCTACCATTTTCACAAAAACAATCTGAAATCATGATCCATACCTGATAATATGATCAATTATCTTAAAATAGCCACATAATCATAAACTAAGATAGTGTGGGATGTTTTTATGTTGATCTATTTAACTTAATTGGAATTATCAATAAATGTAATGTAATATATATTCTCCTATTTTGTTAAATTGTTCTTCTATCCGAAATAAACCAATATTAACCAAATTTCGGAACATGAGATAGTATGGAGACTTCCCAATGGGAATTCACATTGCTCATAGTCATGCGACAAGTTATTGGGAAACAAGAACAATATTTTTGGGACAGATTTTCTACAAAGAAATTTAAAACATGAATCATGAATATTGAAAATGATCTAATTCCAAACAAAGGAACATTTAAAAAGGGATAATAATTTTTAAATCATAGGTTCCAAGGGTAAAATCTGTACTAAATAAATTTCACTGAAATAGAAAAAATCACATACATGATACACGATGTAGCCTCATTAATCTCATGCCCTTCTATCAAGAATAACACCACCACTACACAATTATTTCCCATTAACAATATCAGAAAAATGAAGATCAACATATTCCTAGTGGTCTATATTGGGTGTGGGAAAAATAATCCTACTTGGATCACATAAAATGATTTATAATTATATCTTATAATATAACCCAATTATGAAGGTGCAGATAATGATAATTCTTGAGATATAATGAAAGTAAAATTTATATAAGACATAGAAAATAAACTCATTTCATGGAAATTAAAACATACAATGAACATGGATTCCAGATCATTTACATAAACAATATTAAAACACATTTAAAAGGTAACCATCCTAGAAAACCATGAATTATGTCAAATTATTTTAATTTTATTGATAATATTCATATTTTTATATCATTTTGGGCATATTTATTTGGACATTACCCTTGCTGAAAATTTAGAGTGGTAAGAGTTCACACCTAAGAGTGAATTGCTAAAAATATTAGGTCACATTGTGCACACATTACACTAGATTAATATGTCAATAGTGTAAGAGTTTAACCTTGAGGATACATCCATACATCATAATTGATTCCAATTGGGTATGCCATATCAAAATTATACAATGGTTATTTAATATACCAAATCATGTAGAAAATGATTTAAATTATTTTCTAAAAAAACACCATGGAAGAAATATATTTTCATAATATTTTTTCATACCCACATTATATATGATGACATTACAATATAACCATTTCAAAATCCATTATAAACAAATCATTATACTATGTATTTAATACTATTTTAGAAACAATATTTAATATGAAAGAAATAAAGGATTATAAAATAAATCATATTTAGCAATACGAAATTGATGGAACACCATAAATATCAAATGAAAGTAGAATCCAAGACATGCTAAGGATCTATATAATTAATTATGTACATTATTTTAATAATTTCAAATCAAGAATATAAAAATTATCACTAAAAATAGAATTAAAATGGATCATTTACCTCAATAATTCCATAAAAAGGAACCAATATGATTTGACCTCTAGATAAGAATCCATAATTACATGATGGAAGTAAAAGGAATGTGATTCAAAACTCGTATACTGTAAATACCCATATTATACATGGTATCTCAATAGAGATAAAAAAGTTGGATATAAGGATATCTAAATAAAAATAGGATAGAGTCTTAAAAAAATTGTATCATTGATTTTTTTCATCAATTTTATATGGTAAAGAATCATGTTGGTGTATGAAATGATGTCCAAGGAGAGACTTCATGTTTTATTATTTCATTTTTAATTCAAATGAGGGGGATTAAAAAATTTAATAGCTGTTACAATAATATAAATTTATGAATCACCGATATTAATATGATACATATTTACACCATTATATAAGAGATAAAACTCTTACAACTCTATGTGTCTTGGGATAAATTTAACACTCCACAAAAACCTATAGATGGACCATTGACGGTTTTTACAAACCAAAAACACTTGAAAAACTGAGGAAATGAAACAAAAAACATGACGAATAATGATAAATATAATACAATAAAACAGTATTTTAATGTAATAAATTACCCTTTCATATTATTTTATACCCCCAAATAGAATATTAGAAGAAGGTTGGTCCATAAATATATTTGATGTGTAGTCAATCATTATAGACTCCAACTCCCACATCTCATTTGAGTGTGATCAATGCTTCAATTGATCTAGAACAAATTTTATATACATCCCATATATAATATTATAATGGAAATAAAAAATTAAAACTGTTTTCCTAAACATAGAAATTTATGATTCAATGTTGATGTCATCCAAATTTAGAATATGAGATGTGTTAGCCTGTTACATTTAGTATTTGGAAACATGAATAACTTGTTGTGTTGAAGGAATATTTTTTGGGAAATGTAAGAGATAATCCAACTTCCATGTTATTAAACATCATAAAATGGTGCATATTCTTAGTAGAATTCTTCCATTATATTCTAATGCATTAGTGACAGAATTGGGGTGACACTGTTCAGAACATTGGCCTCCAACTGAAAAATAAAAAGGATTTTGGTGACTATCTACATTTAAAATATTTTTTCATTAAAATATATCCATGTACCCAAAATTCACCTTAAATATTTGTAATTGTTTCTTAAATGATGTTTTGATTTAATGTGTATTCCTCACCGACCTCATAAAAATGGAATGGTTTGTTATAAGTAAGTCATATAAAACATAAAATGTTGTCATCTTAATATGTTATTGAATGATTTTAATATAAAAAATCATAAAATACCTATTTAGATGTCTCAAGAAACTCTAAATTCCTTTGAATATGCATGGATTATATAGCCTAGAATTTGATTATCCCATTATTTTTACCCATCTATCAAGGGGATATATTTCATGAACTACATGAAGTGAGTTATCATTTCCTTTTAAAGGCCCATTCAAAGTATTTATTTAATGTGATGGTATTTATAAAAGAATAATTCATAATGAATCCAATTCATCTTTTTGATCTATTTGACATGATACTTTTAGATGTATTCAATTTTTTGGTTCCATGAATCACTATAAAATTTGGAATCATACTCCAAAAATCGACCATCACCCAATTGAATGTTTTACCTATTGGATTCCGATAAAAACCAAACAAGAAATCTATTAATATCTTATAACATTTCCATGATGGTATATAGATATTATAAAGATAACTAGATGTATTTTTGTTCTCATATGTTATATATATGAAGAAGAATCATTGAGATAAAATATTTTATACGTTATGTTTTATACCAGACTAAAATAACCAATGAATCTAATCAAAAAAATCATTATGGTGTCAATATTTATATCCCACAAATAATTATTACAACATCATTACACATTTATCCTCATTATCTATTAAATAAGACAATAGTTTTCGATGGAAATAATATCTTTCAAGGAGAGAGGCTACTCACCGATTCACCCACCATATAACGAGTATCTAATGATTTGGAAATCATGACCTTCTTTCTACACTGGGTGAATCATATCATGGAGATATGATGTTATATGATCACATTATAGAAAATTACTAGATATATCATTCTTTAATCCCAAAATAATGAGTGTAATGAGTCCAATTATGTAATATTCGTATTTTCCGTCCATCACAGTAAGAGAAGAAAATTTTTAATAAACAGTTTTATCATCAACCAATCCATTCATTGGTGTGTAGGTAATGTCAATGTCCAAATACTATAGGTATTCTTCCTAGAATATCTATCATTAGATAAAATATATTTTTGAAAATACGTATCCAAAACAATTTTGGTTTGTTTAAAGATATACCTTTCACTTGAATGATATAAAAAATCGCTTTTAAGAGATAACACAGTTGTTGATGGGTATAAATGTTGACTGTGATAATTTTTCTCATAATGTCATAGCTGAAATTATCAATACTCCACCATATAATACCCTTGCATAAGGACTAATCATAATCAATCACCTGATGTATCATAATAAAACACATATAACTACCCATACTCTAGTAGTTTCAGTATTGGTTTTCAAGAAAAACACCACTTCTGTTCATCCATGGATGCTAGAAACATTTAGTCACCCATTAACAACATGATTTTATGGTTTAGAGTAGTAAAAATAGATCAATATTTTTAAAATTACATTAAAATCAACTGATAATATCCTAAAAAACAAAAAATATATATATTTATCTCGATGCTATTTTGTTTTTCATTCCACTACCTGATAGTTGATAACATTTTTGGATCAACACAGATTTTATGTTCTGATATCAGATTTCTTAATAATGTCACTTATCAAAACATTAATTTAATAATTTAATAATTTAACATATATAGAGTGAACCTTATGATTTAAAAAGAATGTCTACAGTTATATAAATGATCGTCATTGGAATCATTATATATTAGAATGTTATGTATTGAATAATAAACAAGTTTATCTAGGAACTAGTTAAATATATTTTTTTATCGGCTAAATGAAGGAAACATGAACATTTTTTGGTCCATCCGATATCCAAATGTAATCAAAATGTATATATATTCATCACAAAGAGTGTTTTGGAATATCCCACTATTTGATTCTATGCTGGTGGTGAAAAAACCAAATTTTAATCATATATAACATCTTTTCACATTTTTACTAATCAAGAGATCACCAATTTTAGTTAAAAGATTGTTATTATGAACTACATCATGATTGTTCTTCTGATAATCAATTCATAAAATGATATAGAAGTAGAATTTGTGAAATTAGTATATGGTCTAGCTAAGGTTGCACACTCAGGAATATAAAAAAAAATTAGAAAAATAATAACGAAAATAAAAATAAAAATATAACCTCATTTGTAGGCATACAACATGATGGAATCAATATCATCTATGTTTTAAATGTTAATTAAATCAATAAATCCACTTATAAATATACTGGAAAACTATAAAATTATCCAAAAAAATATTAATAAATTCAATGTCTTTTAGACGAATATCATCAATAAAGGATCCCTAATAAATTATAACTATAGATAAATATATCAAATCATTGTTCTATAGAAGTGGTTCTTTAACATAACTCAACTTAATATCTAATTCTCCAGGAAACTTAATATGTTTTCCTTAATAATTTGTAACAAAATTCACTATTGATAAAAATATATACAATATTAGTTAGAAATTTACAAATCAATCTCAATGAAGACATTTAAGAGGATGATGTTAATAATATTAAAATTCAAAAATAAATCTACTTATCAAGAAATGAATGTCAATTATGTCCATCAAAACACATACTCTTTCTTCATTCATTGAGGTTTCAAAAACTCCATATTTAATGGAATGGTTTTTTTAATATCCAGCATATTTCTTGATATAGAGGATTGAGATGAAAAAGTATCAAAAAAATTTCGAATTAGGAATTAACTAAAATCATTTCTCACACAGTAGTAACACCTATATCAACATTAATTCATTATTACACTACTAAGTATAATTATTTTATTTTGGAGGCCATTGTTTGGAACCCTATGGTAAATTATGAATCCAATTTTTTCAGAAATCCTTCACATGTTATTGATCTTAACTCAATTTGGGTAGAATAATGAAATTTAATAACTTTATTATGTGACTAAGATGTCATCATGAGAATCCTACCATTAAAGGAATGATAAAAAACGATTCATGTGTTTCATTTGTTCACACTGATAAAAATTATCACGAGTAACCATTGATTATGGAGTTATTAAAAGTCTTATATGAGAAACCCCCAATTTTTTCTCTTTGAATTACACCCCACATACTCTTACATTCAAAATATTCATTAGACGTACTATCATAGGAAATAGGAACTCCAATTATCCCTGGAATTCCCACAAGGTAAATCTCTATCATCCATGTGTGATAAACCTCTTTAATATAGGTAGAATTCTTTAGCATGAAAACATGTGACCATATACGTGGTTGAATACCCATATGAGACCATAGAGCCCTAATATTTTTATATTAAACATCCTAAATTGAAAACAAAGTGAAACCAATGAGGTTATTATGAAAATTCATCACTATAAAATTAAATTCCATAACAATGAGTAAATTTATTGATTTGACCAAGGTAATAGATTCTGTGTGGGATTTCATAGTAAAGATGGACATAATGTATTTCCAATCCAAGGCCTCATGTTTATTTGTGAAAACACTTAAATAACACTATATTTTAAATTGTCCTTATCATATAAAGAGATTAAACATCACCAATATAGAATCATGGGTCCCTAAATATTTAAATAAACTTTAAATTATTAGAAGTAAATCATCCACCTTCTATAGATTTTTCAAATAATGGAATATGACTTTTCATATGATTAAAATTAGGATATATTTAAAATCCTCATCCCATTGATTTTACACTTCCCATGAATGAAAAATGGAAGGTTCCAATCCATGGTCAATATTTTTGACCATTCACACAACTAAATTGATCAGATTATATTCAACATCATGACTTCATCGTTGTGTTTTTTCTACAAAACCCTTTTAAGGATTCAATGAATGTATTCTTAGGGAATGGTAGTATACATTAATAAATAGATAGACAAAATAAAGAATTTTCTAAAAATCATTTTTTATTGGTAATGATAAAATGACGCAAAATTTTTGATGTATTATGGAAAATAGGGACTGGTATTAGAATTATATAATCATAATAGTAAAATATAATGAATAATTATAAATTCATACACCAATACAATTACGCAATAGTAAATAGGGAATTATAGAAAACACAGCTCCATGAAAAACCAAAATACTAATCAATATTAATAAAATTGAAAACCCCATCACCATGTGATTATCATTAAATCCAAAGTGTCACACCATGCTAATTAACAGCCTCAACCAAAAATTTGGTTATATTCCTTTACATTTATTAGAAAAAAAATATGAAAAGAAAAAGTGTTCATGTTAGTGGTGATAAAAAAGCTAATAAGATCCCTCAATACGATATAAAAAATTATATATAAAATAAATCCAAAAAACTAAAAAATAATGGGATATAATTTGACATAGATTTATATAAAACATAGAATATAAACCTTTTCAATGATTATTATAACATACCATTACCCCACTCTTCAATGTATTTTCATAAATAATCATAGATCATAATTCATATATAATCATCATGAAAAAATATTCATTGATGCATACTAGTTTTATATTAGTGAGTATCATAACCCAATAATTTAATCAATAGGCCACCTACTGTGGACATTACCTAATAATAACATGACCATGTGGAATTAATTTACTCCCTTTAGTGGCTCCGTATCACTAATTAGGCCACTAGGTCACACATTAACCAAGTAGAAATGGTCTAGGGGTAAGTAACCATCCATTTGGATGAGACCACACCTTTTAAATGGACACAATATGGTTTAACACATTGATATTATATGTAAGGAATTTAATCACCAGACCATATAAATAATTCTTAAAAACATTTCTGTTAACAACACCATTAATGAAATTTTTTTAAAAAAAATTTGACAAAACCAACATATTTCCCTAGTATATCCTTTAAAACCATAACAAAATAATTTTTTTATTATAAATCATTATGGATTTTAGTCAAATTATTACAAATTCCAATTATTAGTAAAAACCAACAACATTTAAAAGATAAATTGAGTTAATAAAAATACATATCATAAAAGACATAGAATATCAACAAAAAATAGTACAACCACAAGACATTTAGAACCATTGTTCCTAGGGATCTATTAAGTACTATAAAACAATATTTACCATTGAATATTCTCCAACTTATAAATTTATAACCCAGTGTAATAAAAAAGGAATCATGTACCACCATAAATACCTAACAACACACCTAATTAAATAGAGATCCAGGAAGGAATCCACAATTATACAAGGGATTTAAAAGGAAATTTATTATAAATAAGGATATAAAAGAGTTCACCATTATTATTCCTAGTCAATTGATATAAATTAGAAGTGTTTGAGGAGGAAAGATAACGATGACCAAATCATCGATATATATACAAAAATCGGATCATATTTTTTATCATAACATTGATCTACTAAGGATTCAAATTGGGAGATATATATATTTCCACAAAGAGTCTCTGTGTTTGAATGAATCACACTAGAGTCGATGGTGGAGGATTAAAAATTTAACTATGTGATTTTTTAGATTAAAAAAATGAAATAACCTTTACATGAGATACCCTTATTGAAAGCTGTAGTGAGCTTATGGAGGAACATCAGTCGGGAGGTGGCCAATATAGAAATGAATAGGTTACTAGGTAGCATAATAGTGGAATAATGAAGGTCCTCATTTGGAAATGTGTCTAAATATAATTACATTATACTCCTAAAATCCCGACTGGAATTCTGCTAGTTAAGATCAATGATCATATAAGGCCCCAGCCTTAAACCTTACTTAATCATGAGTTATTACAAGATTACACATTGAGGATCTTTTCAGTTTTAGATCTTTAGAGAATTAGATCATAAAACATTCATTACATTCCACATTTAAACAATGTGGTTACATAAAAGATAGTATTAATTTTCCCCATCAATAGAAACATATTTAAAATAAAACATGGATTCTTTCTTGACACTTCCATGACATTATCATCATATCATGTACCATTCCCTTGACCTGTGAATAACATTTCAAAAACATGGGATGAGCATAAAAAGCTCAGTAAGGGATGTAAAAAAAATGGAAAGGAAACATGAGTACATGTATACATAAGAATGAAATCATACTTTATCCCTAAAACATAAGCACTTTAACATACCTCATAAAATCATGAATAAATCATAAAAATCATAAGACATAAAATGTAACTTGAGGCATTCATAACATTCTTACATAGGGAGTAACCCTCTTGGTTACATTTAAAATAACCATCACAGTATATTCCAAAAATATCTTCGGAGAAACCTTAACGTTTAACCCATTTGCGTTACTCAATGCATTGGACAGCTATATCGGGCTCACCCGCCCTTTGTTTATCATGGAACCACCTGTCTTTATAACAATGCCCAAGAACCATAACATAATCATATCACATAAAACATACATAAAGGAAACATAACATTTCCACATTTCAATCACAAGATATCAATAAAACAAATTGATATAATAAAAACATTATGAAAACCATTTTGAATACCCAAATAAAAGAAAAGTAAAATAGGGAATTTATTTCTCTTTTAAAAAAACGGTATGTCTTGTAGAGGAAGTCGAAACTCAAATAATGGTCATGGCGGCGGAGAAGTCATTTTCACTGCATACGTACGACAAAAACATTCCCTTTTGTAGTTTAGTAAATGCTTCGTATAAGAATGATTCCTTTTGAATAAACGTAAAAGTCAACGGGGTTTATAAACCATATAAAATAAGGTTGTGTATAAAACAAAATATTCTTCAATGAAAGGAGATTGAGACGAAGTCCCATACAAAGAGGGCATCCTTGGATTAAGGATAAATCAATTACATAATTATGTGTGACAAACGAATACACCAAATATAAGTGGATATTAAGTGTAAAACAATCAGAGTAAATTCACACATATTCATAGAATGACATATTCAAGGAGTACAAGATTATCCCAAAGAATCAAAATTGGGTTAAGAAGTTCCATTGCAAACATTCGACAGCCTAACGGCGTCACTTCAAAATTCCGAAAAAGAGTTTATGAGAGATAAAAAGGGTATCTCATCACTTGGACATAAAATTTACATCAATAAGGATATAGAAGAACATATCCCAACATAATAGTATTTGAATTAAAATACATAACAAAATAAGTCTTTTAAAAAGAGGAGGGTGAAGGGTTCCCTTACCGACTTGGGTAACTTTTGAAACATACGCCCCGTGAAAGAATGACCACACAACATTGATGTAAATAATCATAAATGAAATTATATTAAACAATGAGTAAAATAATGGGAAGTACATACACCACTCAAAGGAAATTGTGTAAAATGTAGCATAAATCTCATGGGAATAAAAGTGAGATGAAAAACCTCTTATGAAAACTCGGCAGCCTAATGACGCAACATAAAACTTCCAAAATAGATTGATGAGAGGAAATAGGGTCTCTCATCATATCAACATAAAGTTTACAGAAAGAGGAATATAAAAGAACATCCCCCAACATAACAAATAGGATCTTAAATGAAGTGACATAAAGTAGAGTACTTAATAAGAAAGAGAGAGGTTGGATCTCTTACGAAAATTCGGCAGCCTAACAGCGCCACTCAAAACATCCAATATGGATTGATGAGAGAGAATAGGCTATCTCATCATATGAACATTTAAATTACAGTAAGATTAAAATAAAAGAATATCCCAATAACAAGAAATATGAGCTTTAAAAGGAATGACATAAAAGAGTGTACTTTAAAAGATAGAGAGGAGTCAGATCCCTTACCTCAAGTCCAACTTGTCTTGTTCGTTTCTTTATATTCCTGAATAATAAACATTCACCAATTATAATTGCCTAAGAACCTCCTTTAAATATTATTATTCAGTTCATATCACATATTATAATGTTATAATAATTGTTTAATAATGTCCGTTCATATCAGTCGTTTTTGCCGATGTTTGGTACATGAGTCAAAAATGAACTTGTTTGAAAAATGATTGTCCATGTAGTTATAAGTAAATAATTTCCAGAATAGTATTAATGATTAAAATATCATATATATATCCATTACATATTCATTTTATACTATTACATATCATTTGGAGATAAAAATGAAAAGCACCATTCATGGAGACGGTAGGTCGTACGTACGCATGAACACTACTTTCATTTTTTATATTTGTAATATTAAAGGAATTAAAAAAACAATATATATATATATATATATTATAATTCCAGAATAATATCAAAAATTTATATTTAATATATTACATATATATCCATTATATATATGTACTTATAATAGTACATAACATTTTGAGATAAGAAATGAAATGTATCGTTCATGGAGACAGTAAGTCGTACGTACGCATGAACGCTACATCCATTTCTATTTCATATTTAATGGAATTAAAACATAATGATACATAATATTATATTAATTCAAGTATGGTATCATATATAATTTCATTAAATATATCCATTATAAGTACCACATATGGTATTAACGAATCAAATCACTTTGAGGGGGTGGTAGTCCGCACTTCCTAAAATGAAGATATCGTGTTTACTCATAATGGTATCCGTACAAGATATTCCATAAATGAAAAATACAGAAGATTAAGTAAAACAAAAACATATTATATATAATATTCAAATATAGTGACATCTTAATGGACACCTTTAAAGGTGTTAAAAGAATATTGAACAATCATCGTTTCGTGAGGCAGAAAATCGGCAACCACAGAAACAGTATGTTCATTAACCATTAGAAGAAGGTGTGTGTAAGTGTAGCTTGAATCCTTAGTATAAAAAAATCCTAGTATATTTAAGATACTGGAATTGTTACAAAATAAATGAATAAAAACAGTTTAGGGGGTTGGGGAAGCAAAATAAAACAAAATGACACAAGTGAAGACATTACCTTAAAATCGGGTAACTCCTTTTGGTTTGAGATCAAAGGCTTACTTGGGAAGTCTTCTGCCCAAAGTGAGGCCTCAAGTAGTTAGAGAGGGATGTGGAGAGACAAAATAGACAGGGGTTGGCCGAGCCAAAGGCTTTGGAAGTGTGGGTAAGGAGGTAGAGGTGGGGGCCTTTTATAAGAGGAGAGGAGGGGCATTTTTGGAAAGTAAAGAAATGTTACATTATTTTAGAATGTGTTTCGAATTTTAATGGTCCCACATTGATGACTTTCTAGGATATGGTGATAAGGGTTCAAAATACATCCATAAAATAGGTTTTGGACATGTTTAGGTCTCATATTCTGCATTATCTTTCCATTTTATTTAAATCGTTAAATAATGAGGTCATCACTGCATCATCATGATGTCATAAATAATTTAATTTATTTAATGTCTAAAAATTATAAAAAAAATACTATGATTTAGGAAATCTTTTTATATTTCCATTTATTATTTATAGTCAAAAATCTGACTTGTATAACCCCATGCAAAAATTGTTTTAGTAAAACATCTTCATGTTTGTGTAATTTTTACTTTAACATTAAATAAAAAGGTATTTATGTCATTTTCCAACCAAAGTGGCTCCATGGGGTCTCCAAGTTGACGCATGGATTTTCTTGGTCGTCCATGACACATCAAATGAGGGTAGGAAATGTTTCTAGGTCATTTCACTTTATTAAAACATTATTCTTACCTTAAACAACACTAATTACCTCTAATCGCGATAAAAAAACATAATAAGTTACTATTCACCAAAAAATTATTTTAATCCCATTTAACCACATTTTACTTCTTAATGAAAACCATTTATGTCGGATTTTTGAAATTAAAAACAAAAAGATGGAAAATTTTCATTTACACGGAATATGAGTTTTTATAAGTATCACTTAGTGGTTACACTATTCATCAAAAATTGAAGTTTTTCAGAAAATTACCGAAAGTTCACCCTAAGATATATTTGATATTCCGAATTCAAAAATGATGTCTATTTTAAAAAATTAATAACATATAAGTTGAATTAATTAATTTAATAATTAATTCTCGATGTCAAAACAAATAGTGTGTTTTTATGAAACAAAATGTGTAACACCCCAAGATTTCATAGTGTGTTATTTCTTCAAAATAATTCAATAACTTGCACTACACGCAACACCGAGTTCAATCACACCATGAAATATATAAAAAAAGCCATTCAAAAGAGATTATGAATAATATTATCTAAATTTTAAACTTTATATAATCCTTATAATTTTAGAATCCATATTATGAGTTTCTTAAATATAATGCAAGAACAAATTCATTTTCAGTATTGCACTTTTATCACCTTTTAATAGTGAACCCTTTTTAAATAAAATATTTTAAACTTTTTGACTAAATGGGGACATCAAAAATTTAAAATGAAAAATTCCAAGCTTCCACGGTACGCTTTCTTTGAATAATACAATAGCGTGTGTTGTACGCAACCTTGAGTTTTAACACACACCACAACTAATCAAACTAGCCGTTATGAATAGTAATACCTACTTTTCGAAATTATATATATTTTATATTTGAAAATGGACTTCATTTCTGGATTCAGAATATCGAATTTATCCTAAGGTGAAATTTTGGTACTTTTCGGATAACTTTCATATTTTGATGAATAGTGAAAATTACTAAATTTTAATTAAAAACAACTTTTTTAATCAAAATAATTAACAGTGATAAATTATGAATTTGAGTGGTTTTAAAGTATATTTAGAATATATTTTTACCATTTAATATAATTTTGGTCATTGGACATAATTTTATAGTTAAACTGAACATAAACAAGTGTCAATCTTTTGATAGTTATTATCTCTTAAAAACACGCTTTTTGTTTTGACAGAGGGAATTAATTTTAAATTAATTTCTTCCACTTCTGTGTTTTGAATTTAGAAAAATGAATTCCATATTTGGAATCAGGATGTTCAAATTGTGTAAATAGGTTACTTTTATTTTTAGACATTTTGAATAATTACTGCGGTAAATATTTTATTTACCATGGTTAAGGGTAAATCCGGTAAATAAGGGTTAAAAAATAATATTATAATAATAATAAATTACCCTAAAACGTGTCTTAACCCTATTGGTTGATACATGGTCGACCATGGGCATATTTGGGTCGATTTTGGGACCCCATGGTGCCACTTGTAGGTGATAAGGACACTATTTTAATTAAGTTAAAATGAATACAAAAATGACACAAGCATATATCTTTTAGAAAAACAATTGTTAAATAGGGTTATATATGTTGGATTTTAGATTATAAATATTCATTATAAAGATAAAAAGATTTCCTACATAATGATATTTTATTTATAATTTTTAGACCTTAATTAATATATTTTATTTATGACACTATGATGATGCAGTAATTACTATAATAGTGAAAAATTAAAATAATTGATATTATAAATACCCAAATAAATATAATATGAAACTTTTAATGAATTAAACTAATTTTATAGGATAATATGATATATTAGGATTGAATTAATTGACTTTTTTCTAAGTAATCAATCTGTTATGAGTTTCAAAAAAATCAACTATTGAATAGTGTCAAAATTGACATAAAAGAGTTCTTAAAACAAATATTATATTATTAATTGATATTAAATTCCTAAAAATCTACGGTTCGTCCAAGAGAATTATATCATGATAGGTTCATCATTAATGGACCACTTGGGGGTCTCTTTGATGTATATAGTAAGTTTATTATCCATATTATATAAAAATACAAAGAGACATTGTAAAAGTGAAAGTAATTAACTTAGAGTTAATACTTAATGATAAGGTTAATATAAGTACCCAAACCTGTCTAAATTCTATTGGTTGAGTTGTTTTCGACCCATCCCCACCTTAACCTTTGAATAATCAACTTTGGATCCATTAGAAACCGAATATGAATTTATTATAAATTAATATTTCTAGCTTTTCTAAAGGTGCCCCTCACCCCTCTTATAAAAGGGCACCCCTCCTTCTCATTTCTTCACACCATCAAAGCCTTTTGGTTCGGACAAACTCTGCCCAAATACTCTACCAACATCCCTCACTACAACCTAGAGGCCTTATTTTGATTAGAAAGCCAACCTAAAGAGCCCTTTTGATCAAATCAAAAGGAAGAACCCGAAGAAGAGGTAATGTTTTCACCACCCCTTTTAAAGTTCCTTTCTTCTTCCACTTCTTCTTTCTTTGTTCTTACCATTATAAAATAATAAATCCAGTATCTCACATATACTGTGATGTTATTATAAATATGGTACAACCATATTCAGTATTCTATCCACCTTTTGAATAACATGTCACCATACGTGCGTACGTACGGCTTACCGTCTCCACGTCGTGGTGTAATTGTTATTCAATATATTATTATTTGGATGGGTATAATAATGATGTGTAACTCATGTAAATAATAAATATAACATGTTAATGATTCTGTATATATGATATACCATCCATTTATATATTATTTTAATATCAAAAGAATGATATTGTCACTCGTGCGTACGTACGGACTACCGTCTCCACGAACGCGATGAGATTCATTCTCCATCGTATCCATTCAAGTATAATTATCATTTGATGATTTAAAAATGATGTTTAAGGACTTGATATCATTCTTGATATGAATAATATACAACAAACATGGCTTATGTAACAAAACATATAAAAGAAAATGAGTAAGTTAACACCCGAAACGACGATAATTCTAAGATATTACTAACAAATCAATGTTAAAAGATCATATATGATATCATATTAATATATATGATTCTTGTATAATTTAATAACAATTATTTCACCATTATACAGGAGGTTACCCTACCCCAACCAAGGAAAAGTACAAGGTAAGGGGTTTTCATCTCACTCCTTATTCCCGTGAGATTCATGCCATATTGCCACCATTACATTTTGTGTGGTGTATGTACTGCCCATAATTATTTTCTTTGTGTAATACACTCTAATTT
The DNA here is from genome assembly GCA_963277665.1 of Viscum album. Lineage (NCBI taxonomy): Eukaryota > Viridiplantae > Streptophyta > Magnoliopsida > Santalales > Viscaceae > Viscum > Viscum album. The sequence continues at coordinate 1,841,578,847 of OY728161.1, forward strand.
ATGTGTATTTACATATTCATTGTATGATACCTCTTTCATGGGTTGTATGTTTCATAATTTACCAAATTGGTAAGGGTTATTTCACAATCACTTCATTATCCGAGGTTGTTTATACGTAATAATCTACTGGGATTTCTTTATCATCCACATCCATGTTTCTTCGAAATGTATTTAAAAATATATTTATTATTTACAAGAATATGGGTTAAAGTCATTTATACCCTTGTTTTACTTTTTATAAGTGGTTTATAAGAGGAATCTTTCCGTCATTTTCAAAACATGGTCATTTTTAACCTTTTCGACAGAATTAAGGTAAGAATGTTTTTTAACTTATACGGCAGGTGCAGTTATTCTCTGCCAGTATTACATCATTGAATCTTACCTTACAAACTTGTGTGGATATTTTCAAAATAAAGGTTTTCTTTTATAATTATGTGATTTTTAAATGATTTCAAAAATATATATATTTCTCTCAAATATATGAAAATCCAGTGAAAATGTATACGTATTTAACGCAAGCTTAAAAATGTTTTCAGAAAACCTGACTCTCGAGTTTGGTAGATAGGAAGGGATTGGGAGTGGACCTATCATGGCCTATAATTAGTCGAGCAGTCTCAGAATTAGTTATTTTGTTTTCAGAAGCTTGCATAATGTTTTCAGAAAAACACTGGAGTGTATTTTTGTAATTTTAAACGTAAGTATCTTCTAAAAAAATTTCATCGGTAGGTCTCATGAGACAAACTAGTGTCTTGGCACAAGGCCATGGAAAAATCTTATTTGTAGTCTTGGCACGAGGCCTTGGCTATGTGGTTATGATAGTCTGGCATTATGCATTCCATCATTATGAAAGTGGTTATTGATTTTGCATGTGATTATTCGATTAGTAAAATAACCATGTGAATAAGTAAATGGCATTATTTCATTCTATTTATGCCATACTATGTTAAAAGTTCAAGTTTAAAAGGCTTTTGTTTCAGTTATACATTTCCTTAAATGTTTAATCTTATTTATGAAAGTTTCCGCTATATTGTTATCCTTACTGGGCATTTGAGCTCACCCCTTTTCTATGTTTTATTTTTTTCCTAGGAAGTGAAGAAGTAAATTGAAGTGCACCGTGTTGCATTTGTTGTCAATGATACATGAAGTTGTCTTGGAATGAATGGATGTCAAGGAGTCAAGATGTGAATGTCAAAGGATGTGATGGTGATGGTGATGAAGGAGAATGGCCATGGTACTTAGAGGAATGTCACTTAGGAGATTCACTAAGTGGCATTGGAGAATATGGTTGAAACATTCTCCATGAAAATCAGACGATTGTTGAGCTGTTCTTAAAGCTCCAAGAACTTGTATCAACTGGATACAATGTTACAACAATGTTAGAAGACCATGCATTGTCACTACAATGCATGAGGAGTTGAAGAAGCAAGATGATCCATCCACAACCACTGAGTGGATGAAGTAGATTGAAAGAAGTCCATGCACTATCACTTAGTGCATGAGAATTTAAAGAAGTTCCAATTTGATCTCTGATTAGATCAACAAAGAGAATTGAAGAAGTTATTTGATTCAGGAGCTCGGTTGATGAAGATCCTTGAGAATTCTCTCTTAAGTTGAAAATGAGATGGTGAAGAAGAATTATAAATTGAGGAGTTGTTTTTAATCAAGAAGATTAATGTTTGAATTCTCAAGAAGAAGATGAAGGAAAAGAATGGATTGAAGGGCATGTGGCTTGGCATATTACATTTGGTTAACATTGTTTTTTCAAAGTCTTATTCAAGACTTAGCAAAAAAATATGGACAGCCCGTGATCACCTTGTGGGTTCAACCCCAAGGCTCATGTGGGCCTAAGGCGCCACGCCCAAGGGGGAACCCGTGGGGCGAGCTCAGGGCGGCAGGGGCGCACCCGCAGACACCACAGAGGCGGCTGGGGCACGCCCGGAGGAGCGCAGTGTGCATAGTGGGCGCCAGTGGCGCGCCCGCAGGAGGCATAGTGGGTGCTAGGAGCGCGCCCGCAGGGAGCATAGTGGGCGCAGAGCACGCCCGCAGAGAGAACCCGGTGTGGGGCGGCACCGGGAGGGGAGAAGTTCAACTGGCGTGTTGAGGCAGCGCCAGGGTTATAAGCCGCGGAGAAACCGGGCGAGGATTCGATGTGGGACGCGCAAAAAATCCCGGGAGCAAATCTCCGCCGTCCGTCTCATCGCGCGCTTGATCTGCGCCGCACATCTGATCCGCGGCGCCGCGATCTAATCCAGGCCGCCCGATGTATCTCAAACGCCTGATCCGACGGCCGAGAGCTCGTCTCCTTCCTCGAGCTCGAGCCGAAGCCACCCGCGAGCAGCCGCTGAACCAGAGCCTCCCTGACGACCTATTTCGAGCTCCCGACCACCGCTGATCGAAGTGAAGCCACCCTCGCGCTCGTCTGGCCATAACGAACAGGATCATGCCCAAGAATACACGTGCATGCAACAAATGAGGGAATTCGATGTTGGCCGAGGCAAACGAAGTTGCCGAGGCACCGGGTTGATGTTTTGCATGAGATAAGCCTAAACGAAGGTCGTGCATGCGTTCTAAGTCGCATGCACGTGGAGGAAACCGAAGGAAAAGAAAAGGAAACCCGCGTTGAAACAGAGTAAAAAATCAAGATTTGAAGATTTTAAAGATCCAAAGATTTCGGGTGTTTGAAGTTATTATCACGCGGACGATGCGAGGCAGTCTCTGCCTATAAAAATGAGGCCGAGCCCTCTGTGCCGCTTGCTGATGCGCTGATTTTTGAAGTCCCGTGAGCGCATCCCTCTGCCTCGCGAAGAAGAAGCCGCCGCGCAAAGTACTTGCGCGGCTGAAGATCTCGATGCCACCCGAGGCCCGAAAGAGATCCCTGTGCGCACCTCTTGCGTGGCAGGAAGGAGCCGAGCCGCATATTTGCGCGCTCGAGACTCTTGTTCCCTCTCTGCCCGAACCCTTGCGCGGCAAGAGGAAGACCACGCGGGTGTTGCACTTGCGCGCCCCGCGGGTAGGAGGTCTTGCGCGCCCCTGTGTCGTGCACCTTGCGCGCCCGAAGGCTAGGTGAAGACCGAGGCCTTGCCTCGTGTGTGTGCTAAGAGGAGAAGAAGAACCCGAGGCCTTGCCTCGTGTGTGTGCCAAGTGGAGAGGAGATGCCGAGGCATAGCCTTGTGTGTGCAAAGTGAAGACTCTACGGCTTGTGTGTGCAAAAACAGAAGAGGACCCGTGGCCGTGTGTGTGCATAAGGAGGAAGGCCACCACATCCCTAGTGTGTGTGTGCCAAGTAAGTGAAGGCCCTACGGGCAGTAGGTGTGCAAATAAAGGAGAACCGAAGTGTGTGCACAAGTGCCAAGTGAATAACCTACGGGTTGAGTGTGTGCAAAAGAGTTGAGGCCAAGTATACCACACTTTGTGTGTGTGAGATGTGAAGAAGGAAGGTCAAGGCCTTTGTGCCTTTGTGTGCAAAAAGACAACAAGTGGCCGTAGCCCTTGTGTGTGTGTGCAAAATTGAAGAACCACCGTGGGCAGTGTGTGTGCAAAAAGGAGAGAAAGGCCGTAGCCCTGTGCAAACAAGAAGACCACACCAGGCAGTGTGTGTGTAAGTGGGGAAGGACACATCTCTTGTGTGTGTGCAACAAGTGAAGAGGCCGTAGCCATTTACGTGCAAGAAGAAGTGAAGGCCAAGTTTCATGTGTGTGCTAAAGTGAAACAATTGTGTGCAAATTAAAGAAGTGGCCGAACCTAGGTGTGTGCACTAAGAAGTGTGTATACACTTAGAAGAAATAAGGAGTGACACACACACTATTGTATAACACACATTCAAGTGTGTAAGAAAATTGAATTAAGTGTGTGAAGTTGAGTGAAGGTGTGTGCTTAAAGATACTACACCCTTTGTGGGTCTACTACACCAAGAAGAGGAAAGGGAAAGTGCATGCATGCATGCATGCACGTGCACACGTGAACAGTGCTAAATCAGTAGTGTGCATCTGAGGAGTCCAAGACTTGAAGATCTTGAAGAGTTGCCATGCACTCAGTGCATGATGTTGAAGTGAACTGAGACTGAGCTAGACTGAAGTTAAAGAGATTGGTTGTCTGAGTTTTCAGTAGATTGAGAAGATCCTGATCATCACAAGTGATCAGAGGTACAGAGCAAGGCCAGCAGTCTTTATCCCAGACTGCTGAAGATACTTGAAGAACTTAAAGTGAAGAAGAGCTACTCGTGTGACTCGAGGAGCCAGGAGAAGACCCTATGGGACTCAGGGAGAAGAAGTCTTCAGTGGGATTCTGGAGCAGGCCAGTGGGACTCTGGTAACACTGTGGGACGCAGTATAAAGACCCTCCTGTGGGACTCAGGAGAGATACAGTGAGACTCTGTATCGACCATTGTAATTCTAACAAGTTATAATGGGAGAATCCATGCTGAGAGAGCATGGCAAGGATGTAGGCCTTTGGTGCCGAACCTTGTATATCCTTGTGTCCAGTGCCTTTACATTTACTGCATCATTCGTGGAAAGGTGAGAGATACAAGAAGAGTGGATAGAGGCTTTAACCAGCCATAGAGGTTTAATTGATTAAGAATCAATTAGTAAAAAGTTTTAAAGGATCACTGATTCACCCCCTCCCCCTCTCAGTGATTCACACTGATCTGGGCACTTCAATTGGTATCAAAGGGAGGTTACCTCTAAAAGATCCAAGGGAGTCTATATGGAGTGCAGATTTGAGGAAATGAAAGAACAGCCTCAAATGGAGATATCTGCCAAGACTCTGAAAAACAGAATGAATAAACAGGCAAAGAAGATGAGGAAGAAGGTTGCTGCAATCAGAGAAACTCCTTCTATGGAAAGAAATGTGAAAGTCACATCAGATGACAATTCCTTTTATCATTCTTCTGATGAAGCCTTCTCTAGTTGTGATGAAGATGGAAGGAACAATGATCTTCTAAATGCAATCAAATATCTTCAGAAGACAGTCCCCAAGGAAGTGGCAATGTGTATAGCTACAGGCCTCCTTGATCTTCAAGAAGAAAAATTACAGCTAGAAGATGAAGCCAATTCTCTGGAAGTCCAATTGGCTAAAAGGGTTGGCATAACCAACACTCTCAGAAAGCTGGTAAATGCCAAAGATGAAACAGTATCTCTTTGCAATGAAAGATATGAAGACATTGCTGAAGAATTGCAGAGAAGCCTTTCTGAGAAAGAATTCTTTATAGTAATAATCAAAGAAGTTTTCCATGCACTGGAAAAGAGGCACAAAGTTTCAATGAATGTCAGAAATGCTCAACTAGAAGACAAAGTCAAAAGGGTGAAGGAGCTGGACAACTCATTGCTTGAAATGAAGAAGGTGCATGAAGACCAGATGAAACAACTGGTGGAGAATTGGGAAGGAAAGCTAAGAACTGTTGAGGATGAGAAGAACTCCCTCAATATGAAATGCTTAGAACTGGAGGTGATATTGAAAAATCAGCAATCACCTAAAGCTGAATCCTCCCAGTCAGCTGGAAGAAGACATGTTGCTACTCAAGTATGCTTTGAGCAGGATGATTCTAAGAGAAAGACATCCTCTAATAAAAGTGCAACATCTTCTAGAAAGAAGGTACCATCCATACCATCTTGTACTGATGTTTCTAATTGTGTTTCCACAAAAAGTGCAGGATGGAAGAATAATTCCAAACAAATATGGATGAAGACAGTAAAGAAGCAGAGCTCTCCTGAAACAGCACAACAGGTCAAGAAAAGTACCCTACAATCAGAAGGACTGAAGAGGTCAAGATTCGTGGGACAATGCTGGTGTTGTAACAAGTATGGGCATTGTGCAAAGGATTGTTGGTACAATCCACTGAATGCCAAAGCACAGAGGAAGCCCATGCCTAGGGGGAGCAAGCCAGAAGAAAAGAAGCAACATCCACAGGTCCAGAGACATCTGTTTACTAAAAATAGATTTGGATTACTTGACAACATCTGGGATGGTTGCAAAAGTGGTCAAAGAGTTGATACATATCAATCTCCGAATGTATCCGAAGCTGGAATGAAGAGAAGATCACTGAACCTGGCTAAAAAGAAATCCTTGGGAAGCAAGAAGAAGAAAGCTGAAAAAGCTCCCAAGAAGATGTTGAAAAAGGAAGAGAAGACCTTGGAGTCTAAGTCCAAGAACGGTGAGTCATCCAGTAGGACCACCAAGAAGACATGCTTCTACTGTGGAAAGAAGGGACACATCATGGACCTTTGTAAAGAAGCCATGAAACTAAATAGAAGCAGACTGAACTCCAAAAGACAATCAATCCAGAAGAAGAAGGGATTGATTGAAAACAAGTTGCCTAAGAGAGGTAGCTTGACAGCATCAAAGGAACCATGTGAAACTTCCAGAACTGAGGCCACACTTCCAAATGATTTACTAGTCATATGGCCAAATCAGTTGCAACTTGCCAAAGATCTGCAGAGAGCTGAAGATGAAGTTCTGGCAATTGCTAAGGCAAAAGGGAAGAATAAGGTTTCACATGAAGATGTTTTGAGAACCACACCAGCACAATCATCAATGAAGATCAAATGTGCAAGTGTGAAGACTGGTGAAAATGGGACATCTCGGTTGAGAGAATCTTCTCAACCTTGTTGTTCACATTGATGAACCAAGGAGGTTCCATCTTATTCCCTTATTCTTTTGGTATTTACATGTGATGACATTGCAGGGAATTGAAGATGATGATCATTCTCAACTGGAGGATGGTTTGGAAAGAATGGAGTGCACCCCTTGAGGGGGAGCAAATCTGAAGAAGATGATGTTCTGAGATTAATATCATCTTAAGAAAATGAATGAATGGGGGAGCTTTATCTTTGCACTGAACTTTCTAATGAGTTTTGTGATGTATGTGCAGGATTCAGCAATTCATTGTATATCTGAAAATTTTCAAACCCCTAAGCATGATTTCACATGTACAGTGAATGTTGGACAGCATTGAGTTCCTTGGTTACATCACTCTTGTTTTCTACACCGGGTTAGCCCAAGTAGACTTAGAGTTGATCTACTAAAGGTTCCTTGCTCAAGAGAACATGTGACATCATCCCTCTCTCAGTGTTTTTCAAGAGAATACTATTTATAAGGGAGGAAGAGATTTTTGAAAGTGAACCACACCACACCTTTTCATTTGATTGCCAATAAGGGGGAGAAAATATTGGCACACATATTGACCCATTCATATGTGCTGAAGGAGTGTATTGACAACAAATACAAAGGGGGATATTGAAGTGCACTGTGTTGCATTTGTTGTCAATGAGACATGAAGTTGTCTTGGAATGAATGGATGTCAAGGAGTCAAGATGTGAATGTCAAAGGATGTGATGGTGATGGTGATGAAGGAGAATGGCCATGGTACTTAGAGGAATGTCACTTAGGAGATTCACTAAGTGGCATTGGAGAATATGGTTGAAACATTCTCCATGAAAATCAGACGATTGTTGAGCTGTTCTTAAAGCTCCAAGAACTTGTATCAACTGGATACAATGTTACAACAATGTTAGAAGACCATGCATTGTCACTACAATGCATGAGGAGTTGAAGAAGCAAGATGATCCATCCACAACCACTGAGTGGATGAAGTAGATTGAAAGAAGTCCATGCACTATCACTTAGTGCATGAGAATTTGAAGAAGTTCCAATTTGATCTCTGATTAGATCAACAAAGAGAATTGAAGAAGTTATTTGATTCAGGAGCTCAGTTGATGAAGATCCTTGAGAATTCTCTCCTAAGTTGAAAATGAGATGGTGAAGAAGAATTATAAATTGAGGAGTTGTTTTTAATCAAGAAGATTAATGTTTGAATTCTCAAGAAGAAGATGAAGGAAAAGAATGGATTGAAGGGCATGTGGCTTGGCATATTACATTTGGTTAACATTGTTTTTACAAAGTCTTATTCAAGACTTAGCCAAAAAATATGGCCAGCCCGTGAGCACCTTGTGGGTTCAACCCCAAGGCTCATGTGGGCCTAAGGCGCCACGCCCAAGGGGGAACCCGTGGGGCGAGCTCAGGGCGGCAGGGGCGCACCCGCAGACACCACAGAGGCGGCTGGGGCACGCCCGGAGGAGCGCAGTGTGCATAGTGGGCGCCAGTGGCGCGCCCGCAAGAGGCATAGTGGGCGCTAGGAGCGCGCCCACAGGGAGCATAGTGGGCGCAGAGCGCGCCCGCAGAGAGAACCCGGTGCGGGGCGGCACCGGGAGGGGAGAAGTTCAACTGGCGTGTTGAGGCAGCGCCAGGGATATAAGCCGCGGAGAAACCGGGCGAGGATTCGATGTGTGACGCGCAAAAAATCCCGGGAGCAAATCTCCGCCGTCCGTCTCATCGCGCGCTTGATCTGCACCGCACATCTGATCCGCGGCGCCGCGATCTAATCCAGGCCGCCCGATGTATCTCAAACGCCTGATCCGACGGCCGAGAGCTCGTCTCCTTCCTCGAGCTCGAGCCGAAGCCACCCGCGAGCAGCCGCTGAACCAGAGCCTCCCCGACGACCTATTCCGAGCTCCCGGCCACTGCTGATCGAAGTGAAGCCACCCTCGCGCTCGTCTGGACATAACGAACAGGATCATGCCCAAGAATACACGTGCATGCAACAAATGAGGGAATTCGATGTTGGCTGAGGAAAACGAAGTTGCCGAGGCACCGGGTTGATGTTTTGCATGAGATAAGCCTAAACGAAGGCCGTGCATGCGTTCTAAGTCGCATGCACGTGGAGGAAACCGAAGGAAAAGAAAAGGAACCCCGCGTTGAAACAGAGTAAAAAAAACAAGATTTGAAGATTTTAATGATCCGAAGATTTCAGGTGTTTGAAGTTATTATCACGCGGACGATGCGAGGCAGTCTCTGCCTATAAAAATGAGGCCGAGCCCTCTGTGCCGCTTGCTGATGCGCTGATTTTTGAAGTCCCGTGGGCGCATCCCTCTGCCTCGCGAAGAAGAAGCCGCCGCGCAAAGTACTTGCGCGGCTGAAGATCTCGGTGCCACCCGAGGCCCGAAAGAGATCCCTGTGCGCACCTCTTGCGTGACAGGAAGGAGCCGAGCCGCATATTTGCGCGCTCGAGACTCTTGTTCCCTCTCTGCCCGCACCCTTGCGCGGCAAGAGGAAGACCACGCGGGTGTTGCACTTGCGCGCCCCGCGGGTAGGAGGTCTTGCGCGCCCCTGTGCCGTGCACCTTGCGCGCCCGAAGGCTAGGTGAAGACTGAGGCCTTGCCTCGTGTGTGTGCTAAGAGGAGAAGAAGAACCCGAGGCCTTGCCTCGTGTGTGTGCCAAGTGGAGAGGAGAAGCCGAGGCATAACCTTGTGTGTGCAAAGTGAAGACTCTACGGCTTGTGTGTGCAAAAACAGAAGAGGACCTATGGCCGTGTGTGTGCATAAGGAGGAAGGCCACCACATCCCTAGTGTGTGTGTGCCAAGTAAGTGAAAGCCCTACGGGCAGTAGGTGTGCAAATAAAGGAGAACCGAAGTGTGTGCACAAGTGCCAAGTGAATAACCTACGGGTTGAGTGTGTGAAAAAGAGTTGAGGCCAAGTATACAACACTTTGTGTGCGTGAGAGGTGAAGAAGGAAGGCCGAGGCCTTTGTGCCTTTGTGTGCAAAAAGACAACAAGTGGCCGTAGCCCTTGTGTGAGTGTGCAAAATTGAAGAACCATCGTGGGCAGTGTGTGTGCAAAAAGGAGAGAAAGGCCGTAGCCCTGTGCAAACAAGAAGACCACACCAGGCAGTGTGTGTGTAAGTGGGGAAGGACACATCTCTTGGGTGTGTGCAACAAGTGAAGAGGCCGTAGCCATTTATGTGCAAGAAGAAGTGAAGGCCAAGATTCATGTATGTGCTAAAGTGAAACAATTGTGTGCAAATTAAAGAAGTGGCCGAACCTAGGTGTGTGCACTAAGAAGTGTGTATACACTTAGAAGAAATAAGGAGTGACACCCACACTATTGTATAACACACATTCAAGTGTGTAAGAAAATTGAATTAAGTGTGTGAAGTTGAGTGAAGGTGTGTGCTTAAAGATACTACACCCTTTGTGGGTCTACTACACCGAGAAGAGGAAAGGGAAAGTGCATGCATGCATGCATGCACGTGCACACGTGAACAGTGCTAAATCAGTAGTGTGCATCTGAGGAGTCCAAGACTTGAAGATCTTGAAGAGTTGCCATGCACTCAGTGCATGATGTTGAAGTGAACTGAGACTGAGCCAGACTGAAGTTAAAGAGATTGGTTGTCTGAGTTTTCAGTAGATTGAGAAGATCCTGATCATCACAAGTGATCAGAGGTACAGAGCAAGGCCAGCAGTCTTTATCCCAGACTGCTGAAGATACTTGAAGAACTTAAAGTGAAGAAGAGCTACTCGTGTGACTCGAGGAGCCAGGAGAAGACCCTGTGGGACTCAGGGAGAAGAAGTCTTCAGTGGGATTCTGGAGCAGGCCAGTGGGACTCTGGTAACACTGTGGGACGCAGTATAAAGACCCTCCTGTGGGACTCAAGAGAGATACAGTGAGACTCTGTATCGACCATTGTAATTCTAACAAGTTATAATGGGAGAATCCATGCTGAGAGAGCATGGCAAGGATGTAGGCCTTTGGTGCCGAACCATGTAAATCCTTGTGTCCAGTGCCTTTACATTTACTGCATCATTCGTGGAAAGGTGAGAGATACAAGAAGAGTGGATCGAGGCATTAACCAGCCATAGAGGTTTAATTGATTAAGAATCAATTAGTAAAAAGTTTTAAAGGATCACTGATTCACCCCCTCCCCCTCTCAGTGATTCACACTGATCTGGGCACTTCATAAATTATGAATGACCTGCAGGGATATTATGTGGGGATATGAGTGTGGATTATGGAGAAATTATGTTGTTGTAGTAGTTTTTCATTTTATGATGTAATGTAAAAATTATGAATATATCTAGTGTTTCCAAGGATACTAAACCAATCGGTCTTTAGAGATTTTATCTTTCTTGTGATCATGCCAATGTTACGAACTAATGCACCGACTCTGGGTAGCTGGGGTCGGGGCGTTACAAAATGTATCAAAAGATTGACACTAGTTTAAGTCCGATTTCAAAGTGAAATTAATTCCAACGACCACTATTCGAATAAATGGTAAAAATATATTCTAATTTCACTTCAAAACCAATTCAATGGATAATCTAATGATATAAATAAATTAGATTAAAAGTGGTTTTGAATTAAAATACAACATTTTTCAGTATTCATTAAAAATTGAACTTTTTCGGAAAAATACCAAAAATTTACACAAAGTAAATTTTGATGTCCCGATTCTAAATAAGAATTTTATTTTGTCAAATATAACACATAAAATTTTTAAAAAGTGGATTTAAAAGAGGCTCTCCATCAAAAGGCGGTTAATCGACCTTTTAAAGAATATTGGAATGTTTACGCGTTAAAATTGGATTCATTCGCATTTTTAATCCTATAACATTTATTGTAAAGAGTAAAAATAATTGACAAACATATATAATCATTTTTTAGTTAGTTCTTTTCATTCCCTCCATTACAATGGCTAGGCGTTAACTACCATTTAAAATAACAGTATTTAATTCTTAGAGTGCAACACAAGATTCCCAAGAAACTCATTGTTGCATATTGGGTACGCCATCGAGCATAGCGTCCCCTTTAAAGTAATATTAATATTTTATTCACAAATATGGATAAATATGAAAATGTTATATTATTTATTTACCTGGGCTGTTACAGATCATGTGGACCACTTGCAGATTTACAAGATGAATGATCAGTTCCACAGGCCACCAACAACTCAAGACACATTAATAACACACCACAAATAATAAAACCATTCGAATGAATAAGTAAATGATATATATTAGAATAAAATAATGAAATTGGAATGTTCATACATGAAATAAATATCTTGATGTTATACCTAGAATTATCGAGTGTAATTATGAAAAGAAAAAAGTTATTCTATATAAATATAATAATCCTCATTTAATTACATGACAAAAATTTCTAAATACCTCCGCATATTTCATTATATGATAATAAGTTTAATATCATAATCAAGACCAATGGTAATGTATGATTAATTTACATATTTAGTTATAAATATATCTTTTAGTCGGAACATGTTTAGAGTGTGAGATTTTTCAAGAAATAAATAGATAATACCATGTATGAAATTGTACATATTAGTGTTATACACTCTCAACCAATTATAACAATAAAGGAACCATAAAACATTATATTTAATTATTTTCTTTTTCATTTATTTTTAACACTTAATTACAATGAAATTTGGTTTCAATTCTAGTGTATCATGTTCTATATAATTATCTAGAAATCATATCATTTAATTCCACCAAAACTTGTTTTAGGGGACATATTTTATATCAATCTATTATTTAATGTGTCACTTATTAATTCAAAAACAATCAAGTTAATGTGGGTTTATTCAAGATTTTGTTTTGGGGAAATGATAATGGATATCAATCATACAAAATTATTAAATATGTTGGGAAACAACTTATGATGTAAAAATTTACAATAATGAAATTATTATAAATATAGTGATTTGATACATCAAAATCAAACCTTAAAAAAATTTCTATGGGTATCTGTCCTGACCTGTCCCCTGGTGCCCATGCCGTGACTACCCCAAAACCACCTTCCATAGGCCACAGTTAGGATACTTGCACTGGAACGTAATGTCCATATAAAAGGATGTAATTGCCTCAAAACATGTACAAACACAGATAGGGAACAATGCATACAAGTATAACAGAATGGAAGAAGTAAGGTACAACAACAACTGAAAAAATCAACTTAGTGTAAAAGTAAGTACTGAAAGTAAAAGGGGCCAAAATACATGCCCAACTGAAATGGAAGTACAAGAAAAAGGGAAAAACAGATCCTGAGGCTGCCCGCCATGGATTCTACCTGAAGGGTAGGTACACCTCCTCACTACTGCTCTCCACGACAACTAGTCACCTCAGTACACCGTCATGTACTAGCTTCATAAGTCTCTGTCAAAGATGATCACTGTTTGTAGAAGACCTAACAAGGTGTCGGAAGAGCTCGTGCATGGGTGAGTATAAAAATAATTAGTAGGGAGCCCAAGTGCCCTGATGGTCTCTCAGAACTCCACAAAGGAATAAAAAAAATGCATGATATCAATAACAAAGAATAAATCAAAAGACATCTCACACCAGTTATATTTTACGGTAGTAATAGTAGAATCATCAGTATCATCTTCGAACACGTTGGATGCTAGAGAAAACATCCTCTATCGAGTACAGTGGACAAACCATTTAACATAGAGGTTCTTCCCACTAACCATAAAATGTTTTGGTACTCATCATTTTCACATACCACGGTTCTTCTAGGCCACACAAAGCTGTTCCCCATCATGGCCTGCTGAGGTACACCTCCTGCCGAGTACTGTGGTTCTTCTAGGTCACACAAAGCTACTCCCAAACATTGTCCTCCAATTCCACCGAGAGTTTCTTCCAACTAGGTCGTTGAGTCACACAGAGTTGAATGTTATAAGTCTTTAGGTCTTTGCGAGTCACAGAGCTTCTCAAGTAGTGCATTTTGGAGAACTGATACTCAAGACATCAATCGTGTTTCATCCAGCATGAATTCCGTCAAAGAAGTAACCTGATGATCAGCCATGTCATAAGGGTTCCATCACAATAGATGATGAATCAACCAGATGCCCATTATGTATTTTATAATCATTTTAGTGATGACGGCCTGATTGGATTTGGGTACGATCCAACCCATCCAAACTCCAACATTATCTGTGTCTCTCATGAAATATCTCAAAAGGAATGCCTCATCCTATGGTTTTTGGAACCTTAGTCGGTCCATCAAACGAACCTGTAGATTAGGAGGTATGCACGTATAAGCGTAACTGGGCAAAAAGGGGTCCGGGTACGGTCCGACCCTGTCAGACCGATGCAGCCCGAAGGGGGTTGTGATCATCCTAGTACGACTGAGCTCTGGGATATTCTTGCTTGGAATGGGACAGGTTCGCTAAACCGTGGCTCTGACCCACCCCACCCGGCTGGGCGCAACCTGCCGGGCTGCCAAATCCCTCATCCCGCTGGCTGAGCACAGGGGGTCTGCTCCCCTCCAAAACATCTTTAGCTATTCGGGTCTTCAATTTCGTGGCACCACATGGCACCATACCTCATGGTCAATTCACGTAGACTAGCCCGTTATAGACCTGTGGTCTTGGGTCCGCCATCCGTTGCGGCTCGATGTCGTGACCATTCTATGCGGCGCACCACCTTGCTTAGTAGCGACACCGAATGGCGCCGCACCACATGGAAGTTCCGACTAGACTAGTGACTTAGGAACCCGCAGACCGAAGGTCTGCCCTTTTACACCGCTCGACGCCGCAACCTTTCATGGAAGAACGCCTCCATGCACCGACTCTGTCAGCAAAGGCAGGACACCCCGTTTTCTGGTGCGGCGCCTTTAGGCGGCATCCACTTCTCGAGGCCGATGGTATCCGGACGTCGCATCCTCTGGTAGTCGGCGCCATTGCACAAAAAAATGTTTCTGTGGGCCACAGATGAAGCTCTAGTGGCCTGATTCCATTCATGTCTACGCCTATGTGCCTCCCGGGATGGAACCTACACCGTGTGTCCCGAAGTTTCACCTAGAATCCATATTTCGTGTTCTCCCATGAATAATGCCACCAAGACGAGATCTGTGGAGGTTTTGGGCCTTATTCAGATCGACCCACACCCTCTACGTTAGCATTATAACATGGTAAGGATTATTTAATCATAAAAAATTCTATAATGAAACCCCGTATAGTCCTCCTTTATTAAATAATGAAATTTGTATCAACCCGTAGGATTGTTGATCTTCATTTTTAATAATATTCATGAATGGGGAAAAGGGAAAGAATTAGGCACATAACCCTGTACCTCGAATTCATTGGATGTCAATGTGGATGAGGATATAGTGTCCAAATTTGAGGGTGTTGCAGATGAAGCAGGAGGTCCACATCCTTTGGCACTCATCATCAAATCCTCTAACTGTCATTAAATCTCCATTCTAGGTTGGTGGAAGAAGTCATTGCAACGTCATCAGAGGTTCCTCTCTTCAATTTCAAAAACCCCTACCCAATTTTTTTAAATATAAGAAATGAGGATATCAACCAACCAAAAAATTAATGAGGTTCATGAAAAAATTATTTAATGAACCTATTAATTATCCTTATGGTGATGTTGCACAACCAAGTGTAACCGACTATTAAATGGATTGAAAACATAGTGGTCATGCAACTGCTTCTCATCGGTAACATAGGAAGAAATTAAATAACTCATTGAGTTATTTTATTATTTTTTTGTAAAGTACAAAAATTAAATTTTTTGTCTGACCCAAGTCGGTTTATGGTAAGCATCGCCTAAACAAATATCGGTGCTTCGAATTCAACAATTAACAAATATTTTTAATCTTAACACTGGTTCAAATGATAGATATCGCCACCCGCACATTTACTGAATGTACCATAAAAAAATTTCAAAAAATTATTAACAGTATCCCCCAACTCGCGTCTGTCGAGGTTAGGTTCTACTTAAGGGGAACAAGCCCTTAGGATATAATTGTTACTCTCAGATTTTCTATCCATTTTACCGTTTAAGAGTTAAGGAATTATAAAAGAAAATAATTGTCACTTTATTATTTTATTTATGGAAAAAAACAAACTAACATTGTTGGAATCCGCCGACCAATGTTTGGATCTTACTAAGGACTAAATAACCTCACGATTTCATCGGTGGTCTCATATTTTTAATCCAACCACTATTCATGAGTTATATAAATTTGAAAAATCAAATAATTTTTTATATTTTTTTTATTGTTATGCCATTTTTGGGGTTTCTCACTAGAAGCATGTTTCAACTAAATATAAGTCGCGACTAAGTTAAAACCGCCATCCTAAAATCAATGGTACACTTTTGATTTTTGATCTAGACACTCGTTTAGTAGTTATTCCATTTTTTCTGGAAAATTATTCACGTGCGCTAATTAATGCTTAACTTTTTTTGACAGATCATTCCAGGCACTCCAGACCGCAAAATCACATGTCATCAATTATCCCAGTCTTGAAATCAATCCATATATTAAAAAATACCAAAATTTTGGGTCGTTAAATTATCAAATTCAATATTTCAATTATTCATTATTTTTCTAATATTGTATAAAGGGATCACTCTATATGTATAATATATTGGATGGGTATTGTTCCTTATAAAAGTAGAATTATGACTATAGGATTCATTATATATTTGATAATGTTACAAATTTAATTTTCCAATTACATATCCCATTTATATTTCCCAAACAACATCATGAATCTGTTGATTTTAATAAATCACCAACTGACGATTGCAATTAATTATCTTATATAGAAGAGGTGTTACTAGAACCATACAATGTAAAAGATTTTATGGGGAAGTAATATATATATATATATATATATATTCATTTTTTCATTTATTTTATCAAATTCCACTATATCAGGAAATAATAAATTGTAATTTTATTGAGGTTCCCTCAAATATAAAAATAATGTTGATTATTTAAATTTTATATAGTCACATATTTGATAAAACATCCTGATGATTGATGAAATAATTAGAATTATGGAATTTTGTTTCATCAAAATAATCCACATAGAATTTTATATTTTTACTCATTTTGTCAATAAAACTATTAATAATTTCCATTCGAGGTTATCGTTATGATTAATGGGCCTTCATTACATTACCTTATAATATTAATCTATATGGGGTACCCATTATTAATTACGCTCATCGATTTTGGTGATATTAGAAACTTTTATGTACAATTATTTTTTATCCATTGTGGGGTGTTCTTTAAATTCGGATACCATGAAGATCAACATATCAATAACCAAGGTAAAAAAATTAATCACTTAGATAATTATAGATGATTACATTAATATTGATACATTTATTGAATATAAATTTTTTTTATGATGATATTTCAAAACAATGTGGGATATTCAAATTCTATTGTTATAATGATTATTGTCATGTTTTATGTCACTACAAAAACAATGGTATTTTGATATTGATATATCATAATTGTTCTTTCATTAGAATATATTGATTGACTGGTATGAATATAATATAAACAACATTATTTTGGGTTAACCTAAGAATCCCCATGTAGTTCAATGAAAATAAAACATAATGATCCATAAAAAATGAAATGTGTCCATCATTCTCATCAATATGTTTTTATTAAAAGATCATGTTCCATTGATAATAATCAATATATATGTTCACAAAAATTATGTTTTTCACTATGAATGATATTTATTCTTAAAAAGAAGTAGAGGAATCATCAATATTTTCATTATCTATTCCATATATCGTAGAGGACTAACCTTCATATTTTTCTATGGATACTTTTTTAGTTAGGTTTTAATCATGACTGATGTGGTTGGAAAATTTGGATGGATTTAAAAACCACTAGAATATATAAAGGAGATATTTTATAATTAATATGTTCATAGTTCCTGAAAATTTTCTTACACTAAACTTTTATTATGTCATGGGACAATGGATGTGGTTATTTTTTATCGACCGAGCATGATAATTAATTCAGTATAGTCAATCATGGATTGATACTAACGAGGAAAAAAAATTCATTATTGGAATAAAAGTCACATTGAGAAGATCATTTTATATATAATATATGAAACATGTTATCTTGGTGATTTTATCCATTAAATTTGGAATGATATTATTTACCAAATTAAAACAATTTTTCTCACTTTTATTTATTTAATAAGAATTTTATAATTCAAAAAATCTGTAGGGTAAAAATGGTTATCTTCAAAATCATATATTGACCCAAACAAAGTAATATTCTCATCCTTCGGTTTCATTAAGACATGTTTATACACACATTTTTAGTGTAGGAGGACATACAAACATAAATAAAATTTATATCACCCTAGTGTACTCCCACTATTATATCAATAGATTAATTCAATATTTAGTAGAATAATTAGAAGCACTTGATGATATTTCTAGGGATTTGTATAAAGATCATAAAATGTGTTATACTGATCTAAAATCATAAACACAGGGGTGGATAATATATCTTTTAACCATGTAAATTAAATCTTCCCTAGGGGTCTATACTCATATTTAAATTAATGGATGCAAAAATAGATTCTTTAAATTCATGTTAGTAGAGAATTTAAAAAATGAATGAGATTTTTAATGGTTTATTATTTAGTAGAGACAAAAAATTATTATATAATCATATTTCAATAATATATAATGGAATAAAATTACCACTTACTAAAAACTCATCCATTATCCTTTGAGGAAATAATATGTCATTATAATTCTATAAAATTTAATTGTTTTCTTTGTTATGATTATTGGGGAAACCCAAAATTCTAAACTCTTTTTATTAAATTTTTTTCTTATCAATGGGATTACTAAGCACCAAAATGAATATAAGAGTCTATAATTTTCAGAAATATAAGGTACTAATATGTATTAAAATATATTATTTTAATTCCCAATGGTTATATCTCCCAAATTTGTTTCTCAAACTGATTTAATGTTCTAGAATAATATTTCAATAAGATAATAATCATTATAGATATTAATGTAGTGGCATTCCCACTGTTTATTAACTTATATAAAAAACACATAAAATGGTCATATTATAAGAATTTACTTTCATCATCCAATTTAAATAATAGGTATACATGTTTTGATGAATAATTTTATTTCCAAACAAAAAATTCATTCCAATTGATCTTTTAAAAATATATTATTCTCATGGATCGTGTCACTTTGGATAACCACTTAACCATGATTTTTTCATCATTTTGGAACTATTACTCATTTATATATCAATTTAGATGCTCAAAATGTGAGTTGATTTATTTTCATATTCATGTCGATCTATGCATCTACAAACTATTGAAATGATATTAAACAATGTAATTTATTTTCACATATGGAGATTAGTCTTCTACATGGTTTTTGGTTTTTGACTTTAGTAATGATTGGTTGTTAATTTTTAAATTGTTTATTAATTTTATATATAACAAATATTTTTCATCATAAATGATTTTGTGACATTGGTTATTTATCATAAAAAGGTATTTCAATGAAATGATATTCATTTAAATGATATTAAGGTTACAGAGGATATGGTTAACTGATTGATCCATGATAAATATCATTCTATGACCCAGACTGAATAATATTATAGTTATTAAAGAAGTAAATTTGTATATATATTTTATTTTAATTTCTTGATACACTTCCTCCCCATTATAATATTTATGTAAATGATTATTGATAATTCACATGATACATTATTTTTTGTATGTTACATCTCAAAACTGCATTGATGCAATATTTCAGATATAAATTCATAAAATACCTCCCTCATCTTTTATCCTTTCAATATAAGTTGGAGTCTTGGAGGTTGAATTATTTATTGTGGAACAATCAAGTCCAAACAAAATAGAAATGTATAAACCATTACCTGAGGATGATGATTATATTTATACTAAAATATCTATTGAAACTAGGGAGGTAATGAGAGTTAGATGGATTCGAAATTCAATGAGGAAGATGGGACATAATGGAAAATGAGAAGGGGTGTATTATGTTTAATAGGATAAAATATAATGTGAATAAATATTACTCCCAACATCTTAATATGATAGAAATAATATCAACTAGAAGGGAAACAGTGATAGAATATTAACTAGGTGTTCAATACATATAACATAATACGAGTTCAGATCTAATATGTGTAATTCTAATTCCTATGTGTAGAGACACCATTCCACAATAGCCATGGTAGATTGGAAATAAATAATGATGAGGAAAAATAGAAATTTCTAGATATAATTATTTACTATAATGAATAAATATAGGAATGATCTTTGAAGATCAATGCACTAAAGTAGGATTTTTAAATAATATTAGAAATAGAGGATATAATTAATGTTAATAAGGAAAAACTGATCTACATCTACCAAAAATATCGAATATTTGCATGAGGATTCAATGAATTGAAGATAAATGTAAATGAGTGCAACAAGACATGAGATAAGCTGGGAAATTATTTTAATGACATAATAAAGGATTGTCCAAATATATTGGTTAAAGCATTCAAATGGGGTACATATCAAGTTAAATATTCCAATAATATTGTCCTAGGATTAATGAATTTTTTATTTCATACTATGTTTTCTCATCGATGTTTTTGTACTTTTGGTGTTTATAAACGTTTCTTTAAAGGTGGTTTTGAAATAAAATATTTAACATTATGATAGAATATATTATTAAATATTATGATTTAGATCATTATATGATAGAAAAACTGATTTTACCATATAATTGGAATATATTATCTAGGTATGTATAGATGGAACCAACATTCATTGAATTAGAGTCCATGAATACAAGGTTGTCATTTGAATGAAATATAATAGACGAATGGGGTGGGAGTATTGGTTCCCCAATTATAAAATAGAAAACAGATATGATAATAAATTTTAATACATTTTTAATATCCACATAGAAAAACATGGATGAAATTTTATGATATTTTTTTCTTTGTTTTAACATATGAATTTCCATTCTACCTTCTAAAAAGATATTAACCCTAAAATCACATGGTCATATTTTTAGATAGCCCACTACTAAGTAAAACTTTTAAAATAAAATGAATAGATTATTTTTTGAGAATAAGAAAATATTTATTGGAGGAACCCATAATTAAAATAATGATTTCAATTACATAAATAAGTTAATAATTTAAATTCATTATATATAGATCTAATATGTACATTGATTTATTATTATTTAGGTAAAAATATTCAACTAATTTAATATCCCTAATTGATTACTAATTTCCACCAGGATCAATTAGGTCATGAATGGAAATTAAATATAATGATGTTAAAGAGATAGGATATAGATTCTAAATCATAGAATTTTATATATCTTATGCCTACACTAAAATGAGGAAACATTGTTTAAATAATAACAAATTTTTATATTCCATAATATCAAAATTTTCACATTATATTGAATATGGATACACAAATATTTATGATAAAAAAACATAAATATACAAGAACTAACATATCATAAGAGTAAAACACTATTCATTTAAATTCCTCATCCATTGTTTGATTGATGAAAAATTTTCTAATTAGTTTTAAATGTGAAATGAAGTACCAAAAATAAAATCATTCAATGAAATGAGTGGAATTTTCTTCCCCTCGGTAAAAGCGATTCATTTAGGACATATATAAATGATCTAAATAGGTAGTATGGAAATTAATGGAACAAATATAGTGGATATAGGGTTCCCAAAATCCATTCATTTTTTCAATGAACGTCAATGACGTATGTCCATAAAATTTTTATGGGTGGGGATGGATGATATAGATATAAACCCACATATCAATGAATACATGAAATTCAAGTATTATTTTTCCTATGAACTAGTTGGTTATGTATTAATTGGGATAATTCATAAACTCCACCTCATCTTCTTTTAGGATCTATTGTGGTTAATAAAATACTATATTTAGAAAAGTAAAAAATTTAATTTATCTTATAGTTTTTAAAAATAATATACACATTATTATACTAAAAGGATTAACTTCTTCTATAATTATATCTATATTAGATGTTTTTATTAGGGATTTTTCTCAAATGAATATATTTTTGTTTTATTGGTTGAAACTATTATGGATAAGGGGGTTGAATATGTTCTATATGAATTATATTTGTATTTTGAATTATACTTTTTTTTAGTAATCCCATAAAATGATATTTTTTAATGGATATGTGTTGGTTAACATGAATTCATGGTTACATGTTAGTAGACTTTTGAAAAAAACTTTGGTACTTATGAATTAAAAATGCTATTGATAAATAAAAATTGATATAATATACCTTGATTTCCAATAATTATTCATATAGGAAATATATTTAAAGGAGATTATAATAATAAAAATTCATAATGTATTTAATGTGGCTAACAGTTCATTCTTCATCAATGTATGAAAATAATAACATTAAATAATTATCATTAATTGGGTATAATAAAATTTAAATTGATAGTATTTTAATATATCATTTCAAATGTTGATAGATATGGATATCTGATTGATATACATGAAAATTGATGCATAATTTTATTTTTTAAAAGACATCAAATCTTGATTATGAATTATTAGTTAGTAGTCCATAAAATATGATACATTGATAAAACATGTGTATGATATTATACTACATGTTGAAAAATATAGTAACAAATATAGATTAGTGATTTATAATGCTTAGTGGTGGTGGGAATATATCAATCCACACATATTTATGATTCTTCTAGGGATTCAACAATACATTTTCTTCATTTATATATTATTGTAATTAAATATGAAAAAATATTGAATAATAATGTTTTTCATTAATATAGTAGTTATCATGGATAAAATATATGAAATTATGATTATATTTAGGAATCCATATGATATTTATAGAGATTAATAGGGTAGATTTTAGCAGGATAGACTATTTAAGATTTAGTATAGTTTTATGTATTGGATCATCCCTTACAGATAGAAATATTATCATTATTAAATTCCTTTTTAACAACAACATATATAGTTTATTTTATTACCTATTTACATTTTTGTGGTATGTACACCCATAAACAAAAAATTATTTTATAAAATTTCATTGAACTCTTATATTATCGTTTTGATCCTCTAATCACTAAATTATGTCTTAGTATTTTTAAATGGGAAATGGGTGAAATTTAGATCAATTATATTTTCTTTGTCAGTAATTCATCAAATCTATGATAATAATTATTTATAAAAGTTCCTATGTGCTAAAATTTATCATTATCATCATTATTATTCCCTATATTATTTTTTCTAAAACTATGATAGTACTGACAATAAATATTTAGAGTCTCCAAGATTATTCTATACATTATTCATTTGGGAATATATAATTCAATTAATCATTTCACATAAATATCATATTCATGATGATTATAGGTCATCATATTATTAAAAAAGAGATGAAAGCTTATATTTCAATTTTATAACAAGTTTCCTCAACATGAAGAGTAGTATTGATAAAAAACTAAGTGGGGTTTATAACATTATCTGTAAGATGAGATATCATCTTATTTCCCCAATACAATCTTCATAATATAAATTCCAAAAACATAGAACCAATATTCATTTTGTATGTGATAATATGAGAAAAACTATGATTTGGAAAATATCATTGATTAGATAGAAAATAATAAATTATTATTATCAATGAGTAGTAACACATCCTCATAATTATTGAATGTCAGTATGATTATGAATTAGCTACTCGTGTTGTAGTTGGGTTTATAGGTTCCATATATTGAACCATATGATATAAAAATTAACCCATCCTAATAGAATATGGGTTCGTGAATAATTATTTCCTGATATTCATTTTTTATTATACTATATTGGATAATGTTTTTTAGATAATATAATTAAGAAATTCGTCCCATCCCTCGGTGGTGGGTTTTCTATAAATATGGTTTTGATGAAATTCCCAATGTGACCTCATACTGGAATTTTTCAGCTACAATATTTCATCACTATTGAATCATATGAACATTATAAATTGATTTTAATATAAAATATATTTAATAATAATCCCCATGTAACCATTATGGAAGTTTAGTGAGATTGATGAAATTGAATGTTCTTTAAACAGATTGTTTTTCTAGTTCTACAGATAATTTTATTCTATAACCATAATTTCGATTCAAGAATTGGGATAAATGAAATGTAATCTAATTTCCCTATTATTTAACGATCACATAGTTGAGATCATACTTAATGAGAATATATATTTCTAGAATATATTTTTACACATATTCCATACTGATTAAACATTCCTTTTATAAATTAAAAATACATTTATATGAAAAATAATTGTTGGGTTAATGGAACTAATACTAAAGTTCTTAGATTTGTATAGTGTGTCTAATATATGTTATTCATTAGTGACAGAGTAAAATTATTCTTTAAAATATTTCTTATTATAAGAATTATGTGAAATATTCCTATAATTGCATTACAATGTTCTATATGTGGTGGTAACTAGCCAAATACAATAGGGTTATTTGATCCTGAACAATCACTTCCCACGTCCAATCATGTTTGGATTCATAATTGATAAAGAATTTTATTATCTATGTTTACATGATGGTTTGTTTATATTTAACCAATATCAAGGGGTGGGTATCCAGAAGAGGGGATAGTGATTAAGATCACTACGGTGTGTACACCGACAGATATTGATAATAGATAGTCAATAATATTGAATCTGATCTTCTTGATAAACCATATATTATATCTATTATTATGATGCTATTGTATTCCATATAAAATTAGTAAAAGGCTCTAATGTAATAGAAATTATTTCTACATTGGTAGTATATTTTTGGTTATTTGGGTTCCTAATGACACTAGTATAATATGTATCTATTGAAAGTAAGGCGAATGTATTTTTAAAGATATTTAGTTATAATTTATATCTTTATATATGGTTTCATCATTCCTATAAATCAATTATTTTTTCTCCGTGATGGAGCGTTTATGAGTGTAAATTTCCTCTCATTCCCTCTTGACTATTTTGGATATCAATTATTCATTGAAAAATGCTATTTTATGAATCTAATGTGATAGCTTATATTGGAATGGTGCTAATATTTATTCAGTAATGTCTTATAATTTACAAAACTCATATTTCATGTCAAAATATTTTTAATAATAATTAAATTATTTTTGGAATTACCTTCACAAAATAGATTCAATGCTATATCAAAGATTTTTTCATGGATTTCATATAGGCTGAGTAATAACATATTTTTATTGAATTGAAAATGTACATGTTGAATGAAATTAAATGTCACCCATGAAAATAAATATATATAAAATATAATTAAAAAACTATTATTTTCGGTATATTATTTAATAAAAAGCCTAAACATTTTCATTGGATACCTCAAAGTATAAATTTTTTTTAGAACAGATGATGAATAACCTATTTGAAAGAAGATTCATGTCGTATATGCATGTACCCAAATTTTTAATAGTTTTTTTATTTATAATTATAGTAAAAGTCTATATCCACGCTCTAATATATTCTCTCAGGAATTATATACCTCCCATATTAAGAAATACTTCCCTTATTATAATAAAAACTAATCGATTGAAGCTCACAAATGGTATTGCAAAACATTTACACTCATTCGATGTTTTCATTAGCACAATTTCTATTGAAAAAAATTACTTTTAACCCTATCAAATTTATATAGATTCAAATATATCTCTAATATTATTAGTGATATACCAGTATAATTTCACCAAGATAACATTAAAAAATAAATATATATAATCCTATTGAGTCGAGCTTCCAAACTCCCTAGTACTACAAAATTGTTTTTCAGATAACCCTTATTACAGTGACTATCTAAAAAACCTCTATAAAGATATATGGTTATAAACACCTCAGTTAGGTAACCTTATATCCACATTAAAATAATGTAACAATCATTTCACTTATACATGGATGGATGGAAATAAAACAACTCCAATTTTTATTTTTCGACTTATGCAAGATTGTATAGTAGATGAATTGAAACTTCAAAAATCATTTTATGATCACATAAAATTATTTTTTAAAATTATAGTACATAATTAATTTAATAAATTCTTCCCAATTTTACAATTCCACTAATAGAACTATCAATTTTAAAATATTATTATAAACATTCTTTTCTAATTCTATTTCACATACAATATTGAGTATAAAATCATGTGTATACAAGAAAAAAACATTTGTGAAGTTCAAAAAATATCATCCCTTGAAAATTTAACATTTTCAAATTAATTTATGTTTCAAAATAATATAAAATATCATTTACAGGATAAAAATATTTTTATATTTCAACATCAAACATATTAATTAATATTTCAAAATTCTATTATACTTTTAATAATATTATATCATTAAACAAAATTATAATTATTAATAAATAATAATTGTTTACTACAAAAAACTAATATTTCATCAAAGAAATAAATTTAATTAAAAAGTTTATTATTTATTTAAAGAATAATTAGTTATATTTAGTAAGAGAATTTATCGAATGATTAAAACGAAATCATCTTTTCTCATTTAATATATACATATATATATAGTATTTAAATGAAAGTAAAAAATAAAATGAAATAAATAAAAAAAATTATAGGTGACAATAAAAAAACATTATAAAATATGAAAATATATTCCTAAAATATAATAAATAATGGCACATAAAACATATGAAAACATAATGTTTTTCTTATCTAAATTTAATTATACAAACTCCATCAAAAAGACATTAGTTTTTCATTAAAAGGATATGTTTTATAAATTTTTTTAAATATTAAATCTTACAAGAGAAACTAAATATCACTCCTTAAGAATAAATGATTTCTAACGATATAGTTTCAATTTAGTAAATTAAATTCAAATCTAAATTCAATGAAATTAAAGAAAAAAAGTCTCATTCAATATTTCATTGTTATCCTACAAAATCCTAAAAATACTTATGGCTTAATACAAGAAAAACATTGTACATTAACTATAATTAATTTGTCAAAATATTTTAAAAAAATTAAAAACTATTAATCAATATTAATGGTAGTTTTTAAAATAATAAAATACAATCGTATATGTGAAATAATGTAATTACTATAATTAAATTAAAAAATATTCAGAATATTAAAACAAGTATATTTATTTTTATAGAGAACTCTAAAAATAATATATAATAATAATTTTAATAAAATATCACCCATTAAACTGAAAATATAAAATATACTTTAGTATTTTCAAAAAACATACATTTTTAGCAGTGAAATATAGAAACCTATTTCTTAAAAACTAAACAGAAAAGGAAAAAAATTAATCAACCTTAATCTTGTATCATAAAAATTAGTTATTAAGAGACAATTTCAATTTGATTTGGTATGAGAAAATGTGTTTTATGGTATTAACTATAACAATTGATGAAACATTTTATTCAAAAATAAACAAATAAAACTTAATTAAATAATTGTATTTGTTCCCACACACATAATACCCAACATTATTCTCAATATTGAATCAAAAGGTATAATAAGGATTTTAGAATCCTGATCAATGATAATTTATAATTTATTATCGATAAATATATGAAAAATTTAGAAAAGTAATTTTGATAATAAACAATGTACAACTGATTCCATATATTTATATATATAAATGTATAGATTAATACATAGAATATGTTATTGTTGAAATAATTTTCAAAACATAGAAACATATACCGCATAAAAATATTAACATGAAAAATGTGGCCAAATTCATATTAATGTTTTAAATGTACAACAATTTTTTTTAATAATATCTGTTTTTAGAATCATAATCACTAAAAACTCATCTAGAAAAAACAAATAATTATAAAATTTCCATTTGTAAATAGATCCACTATATATATTATTCATATATCAAAATTATCATTATTTACAACAAACCCCCATATTGGATTCTTGTATTAAAAATACTATAATCCAAAATTATAATACAACAGTCGCTTAAATTTACTAGAACTGTAATGAAAAACAAAAATTAAATTATGTATTAAGAAATAATGCACCAAAAAATAACATTCTCTTAGTTATAGTGTAATGTATATGGATATTCATTCATTATACTCTGAAATAAAATTAATTTGGAATTCTAAAATACCTTTGAACATTGATATTTCTAAGGATCACCACCATAAATTTGCGTATAACATTTCATAAATCTAAAATTTCAATAATCAATGGTTTAATATTATGTAAATAAGAATAATTTTATTTTTAACAATAAAAAATTGAATGGAAATGAAAATATAAGATCAATTTTGTTTTACTAATTTTAATAAATTGTTCATATATATCTCTAATGCCTTAGTGATTCAATTTCCATGAAAAAAAATATTTAACCCCATATGATTCCATTTTAATAGAAATTAATTCCCTATATATTAAATAGAAATGACATATTTTCATTTTAAACCTACATAACAAGAAATTAACTAGTACTACAATTATGTTAGATTTTCTAAAAACATTCAAATTATACATTCTCAAAAAACAGTTTGGCTTACTATTAAATAGAAACATATTCAATATATCTTTCAACACTCTATTTTGGATATTTTTTTAGAAGTCTTTCCTTATTAATAAATTCAATAATTTTTTTAGGAATCCCTCATAAATTTTGTCTTTTAATAATATTTATAATCCTTCATATACTAATATATTTCAAATACATGTTCAAGGTTTTAATAGCATAAAATGACTTAAAATTACTTGTTTTAGGAATATAAAATGTTTTATGTTGATTAATCTATAGAGAAACATATATATTGTTTTTTTAAAGTTGAAATGTATCTTCTAAAGGCTGCATCCAACTTATGTGACAAATATATTATAAATATATTCAAAAATAATCATTTACTAGTTATAAGAAATTAAAATTTTCTAGTAGATTTTAAATGTATGGTATTTACAATTTTAAAAAAACATCTATAATTATATAGTAATTATTTTACATATAAAATTTTAGATGAACACAATTATAATAAATAAATGTTTTTATAAAAATATAAAAATAAAATATATTGTTTTTAATGTATTTTACCAATCATATGGGTATATAATTAATTAGTTACATTAAACCAACATATATTGTGAATAAATATATAGAAACTCATATGTAATAATTCCAACAATAAAGTGGTAATGGACCCATGATTTAAAATCCCAAATATATTAATTCCACATTTATGGTTATCTTTCATTGGAATATTCTATGTGGTATATGCATTTCCAACCTATTTTCATTAATTATAGATAAAAAAACTCTTATATTCTTTAGAAATTGTTTTTTGAAATAAACATTACTGAATAACATTTATTATTTTCTTTTCCTCAACTTGATATTCACCCAACAGTGAGGAGAAATACCTCCTAATAATATATTACACACTTGGAATTAACCTCATAGATATAAATAAGTATTCATGTTGAACAATAAGGTATCCTTACTAATCTAATATCTAACATATAAATGGAATTGGTTCCTTTCATTATCATAAATTTAAAATAGATATACATTGGTATCATAATATATAACTTAGAAATTATGTTCAACTATTTTTTGATATTGTAGCAATAATATCAAAAAACTGAATAATTTTTTTTCTGTGTGTCTATATGTTCATTAAAATACACCCTAGAAGAAAAAGGGTTTTAGAAAAGAATTTATTTTTAATTAAAATTTGAAATTATTATAAAATATGATCTACCTAATTTATGAATTAATATATTTCATTAAAATAATATTATACAAAGATAGATTTTTTGTAACAATAATATAATTAGAAACTATTAAATTATTCATAAAATTATATATATTATCGAAAAAAACACATATAAATTTTATGGATGCCGTAAAAATTTTATGATATTTCTCCAGTATCCTACTTTAATATTAAAAATATATAACATGTATTTAATTACATGTCCAAAAACATACATTATAAAGAAATTAATAAAATTAAACATTATCTCAATGGGGTGTTTTCATATTTCTTACAATAATTATTAAATCTGTCATGTTTTAAGAATGACTGATTGCTGAATTTATTTTCCTAAAAGATAAAATGAGAGACCATAAATATAAATTATGATGATAAATTATTAATTTATAAACATTCTTAAAAAAATTATTATTGAAACTAGAATTTAAATAGAATCTCTTGATAGATATATTGGATCCTTGTAGAGATATTAGCTGGAGTACTTCAACCTTTTAATTTTATTCATCAATATCCATTATTGAAATTTTATGACCACTAAATACGACTTTATATACCATAAATTGAAATTTTCCTCCGATTAAAACATTCTTGGTCTTTTAAAATCTGTGAAAAAATAATATTTCTATAAGTAGTAATCATAATTACAAAAATAATTAAATTAATCTAGAAAAACTATATTATTATTTCAATTATATATATAAATAATATAAATATTATATATTTTGAAATTTGGATACAATTCCACTTAATCTGAATAAAAGTTTCAAATATTAAAATATTCTATACTGAGAAGTACAAGTGGTTTACACATTATCATCATATTCCATTATAATTTTATTGTGACTATTATATCCATTAATTAGATAATAAAATTTATTTCTTAGTAGACAATCTAATAATTGTTCCAATATAAAAGGAGGATTTTTTCATTCCATGTGGATGGTTTTAGATTTTTTAACTATTAAACTCAATCCTTTTTTACCCTTCCTAATCCAAATCACGTCATCTCACTCACTAATATTCATTGATTTCTCTCTTTTCTTCTATACTACATGAACAACACATATCCATCGTATATTTGAAATATGATAAATTATTCTATAATCTAATTTTTTGAATACCTCTTCCCTAATCACATCATTAATATTAATTTTAATCCTTCATTAACCCTTAACAATTTTTATTTATATTTTTTTCGAAATAAAAAATATCATAAAAAAGAAGGACTAAACCATTTTATCTCACATGTTTTCTATTTTATGATATCATAAATAGTTTGGGGACATCATCTATTTTCAGTAGTTAACTAATTTAATGTTCACTAGATTTCATATTAGGGTGTGTCTCCCCAAAACCAATAACTGAATATTTAATTTGAG
The DNA here is from genome assembly GCA_963277665.1 of Viscum album. NCBI lineage: Eukaryota > Viridiplantae > Streptophyta > Magnoliopsida > Santalales > Viscaceae > Viscum > Viscum album. The sequence continues at coordinate 1,841,609,719 of OY728161.1, forward strand.
AAATTTGACTTGAATCTAAATTATAATTATTAATTAAGTGGAATTAGGTATAAAAGGTAATGTAAAACCTATAATAGTTAGCTTATATAAGTTTTAGTAGTTACAAAAATACATATAATAATTAGATTCATCAATGTATCACCCCTATTTTATAAAAATATTATTTTGTTTTGTATTGTTATTCTTAGTGAACTCATTATTGAGATTAAAAACTCTTAATAGTCGTTATCCGAATATAGCATGAAATGAAAATAAATTTTAAATAACCCTCAAAAGGTATGAGCTATTTAGTGAGTTTTAGGACATTGAATTACTATTATTTCATTTCTAAACAATATTAATAACGTACCTTTAAATAAAATCAATGATAGCCACACATGAATATAAAAGTATTATACCCAATAATATAGGAACCAATTTATCACACACATTTTCTAGAATCAATAAATAAATAAATAAAAAGCTTACCTCCTCCTCCAAATTCACCATAGGGTGAGTTATTAATAAATAAACTAACTATATTGAATGTGTAAAAATATTATATTCTAAAATTTGTAACTATTTTCAATAAATGTCCAATATATCCACTATTTTTTCGATTCAATGATCCACCCTTTGTCTCTATGTTTTCAAATCGAGAATTCTTTACAGATGAAGAGATGTCAAAGGTAGTTTTTTACATCCCAAAAATAACTTCCTACATCTATATATAAATTCTCGTTTATCAAGAATACACAATAAAATTTCTTCAAATTGCTGATCAAAGTGCCCAACTCATAATTGGAAAATTCGTAGGTTCAATTCTTACTAGATACACGCCAATCGAACCCTCCCATTTCTATATTGGAATTTGATCTATATGAATGGAATCATTATATATAACGAATGGGTATATATTTATTGGGTATATTTTTATTTATATAAATAATATATTTGAATTGTAAGAACTAGTATTATTATTGAGACTAGAAATCATAGGGAATATAAAATAGATTTATAGATGGAATCGATGCAGTATTTATAGTAAAAATTATTCGGTTATTTGGTAAAAAGAATAAATATACTTCTAATGTCGAATCAGGATCCACTAGGATAGAAATCAAGCATTGGGTCGAAATATTATTTGGCACCAATGTGATATCTATGAATAGTTATCGACTCCCGAGAAAGGTTCGCAAATTTAGACGCGACATATATAGGTGATTCTGTAGAGGTTCATCATTGAATAATTTTTTCTACTAAATCTACAAAAATTAAATCTACTAAACTAAAAAGAATCTAGATTATAGTGATGACAATGAACGGTAAAGAGAATTGACTTGGCTGGGTCACACAAGATCGAGTATATTCATATATTGAATCATGTAATATCCAAAAAAGATTATGAAAAATGAATTTTATTTGTTTCTATTACTATCTATTTATATTTACATCTAGGACACACAAATATAATTCCACACTGTTTCACTATATTCTTAATTTAATGAAACAACTTCCATTGCCTTCTAACTTTTGATGGTTTTTAATGAATATGTGATTAAGTATTAAATTTTTATATTATTGTGAATTCTTATAATATTTCATTATTTTTTAATCTTTAAAAAATTCATAAATATTGTATATTATTATTTTATTAATGGAATATTTACATTAATTTTTTTAAAAAACAAAAAACATATGGTTTTTAACTCATTGTTCTCTAAGTAAATTATTTCATGAGTATGTAATGGGTATAAATTATTTGAAAAATATTTTTATTTCCTAATTCTAATTTGAAGAATTAATAATCAACTTTTTTATTTATAAATTCATATTCATTAATTTCAAATGCCAAAATAGTATATGTTTAAATACAGATATTTTATTCTGGTTTTCATAGAAGTTAACATTTTTTAATTTTTAAATGCATTGATGATATAAATTTTTTATCATGTATATTTTTCTCTACTGATCTGTATATTTGTAATAACATTTCATGTTCTAATATATAAGAGATCCAATTGATTATGGATAGTTTGTATGAGAATTTTTACTATGTGTTTATTTTAAATAAATAAATTTAATTATTCTTTATGCTGATATATTATTATATATAAATAACTATTGATAATATATTTCTATTTTGATTGTGGTAACGAGTATTTCCTTATTCCCCTTAGAAATGGAGGCATTAGATATTTTAGTATGACTTATTTGTTTAAATAAATGACACATGTTGTCTAATATCCCCTAAATTTTTGATGAAAAATTATAGTTAATCCTAAACATAGGTTTGCAACTATTGAAAAAACTAAAAAATAATCAGGTTCTAAGATATTAATTCCTAAGTATGATTCAAAAATTCTACATATAGTGAATTAATTTCTATATTTTACCTGTTTTTTACTACTTTCCAAATAAAACATCTTATTCTAATTGAAAATAATATATTTATTAGTTTTTTAAAAAATTTAATTTAATTATTTATAATATATATATATATATATATATATTCCTCTAGTATCTTGGTCAAATAAATTTAAACAATAAAGGATATGACCCTCATAGAATTGCACCAGATATGGCGGAATGTTATTTGATTATTTGGAAGCAACTGATGTGGGTCCATAAAAGGATCCAAATCAGGATCAGACAATTTCTTAATATATTTTATAAAACTGTAGATTATATTATCAATATCTTTATTTAAATTTTTATATAATTTTTCATTGAGAAATAATTTTTATTTGTCCCTATTTATTAAAAAATTAGCCAGAAAATATATATAAATATTTACTATATTTTTTTTGAAAAAAAATTAAAATCACCACATTAATATCAAATCCAAATTTATCCCTTAATTTTTTTTATATATAATTTTATAATTTTTAATGAATTTGTTGACATATTCAATAAGAATTTAATTACTATTTTGGATCAATGAAAATGGAGGTTTTTTGAATTACTAATTGTTCAATACATTCAGATATTATATATATGATGGATTTTTTAATGTTAATAGATGTTATTACTCCCATATCCTATAACTTTTAATGCTTTCATTCATGAAATTAGGTTATTTTAACTACCAACAATTATTTGTTTTCTAATAATATTAATTAAATTAAAAAACCTTTTATTATCATTTAAGAGAATAGTGATTCAATTAAATCTAGGAAATTTAGTTTTATAAGATAGAATACATACATTTACAATTATGTGTGTGTCTAAAACAATAAAATGATGAAATTTTGAAGTAGATAAAAATGGACACAAAAAAATTCCACAAATAGAAGATGTGATAAATGAATTTCAATAAAATAAATGTCTTATATATCATAAAATAGTTTTTCTGTTAAATTTTCATTAAAAACAACTTTGGTTCTAAAAGAAATTAAAAAAATGAATAAAATAAAACAATTCCTTCAAAATAGAAAATATTGATGAAAATATATAATTTGTAGTATATACTCCACTAATGGAATAAAGGTTTATTATATTAGTATAATAGAAAATATGAAAAATATTTTTTAATATATAACATCATGTAAATAATTATATAGAGAAATGATGAATATTTTCCTAAATAAAAATCAATATCACAAAATATTTTTTATATATTTTTAAAATATTATTCATTATATTTTTTCAAGAAAAATGATTTCAATATATTATAATTTAAAATTAGTGACTCATTCATGATAATATAATTTATTGTAAATAAATATGGAAATTATATCATAATATAAACATAGTTAAATGATTATATTATGTTCCTACAAAAAAATAATCAAATTTAATGAAAAGTGTTTGACATATGAATAAATTTACAACAAATACATAAAAGAAATGAAAACCAATAGGAAAATATATTAAATTAGCTATTAAATATTAATAGGAAATAAACTATTTTAACATATATTTCATCCATAAAAATTATTGGTGTAATTTAGTAATAAATAGGTTCAGTTAATCTATACCATATATAGAATATAAAAACAATTACTAATTATTCTATATCATACATTGAGAGAAGTGACTAAAATAATTCTGAAAAATATATTATTAGATAATCATTGTTGATGTTATATTATCATATAATTCAATTAAAAATGCTTTATTTATTAATTTTGTCTCAATTATTAAATATTTTCACAATGTTGAATGTTTTTCCTAAAAAATATAACTTAATTTGGCACATCCTTGAAATTTTACTCCTATGGATATATAAATAATTCTTCTAAAAAAAGTAAGATTTGTAGTTGGAGAAATTGTCTTTCTTGAATGGGATGAAATGAATTTGGACCCCTAAAAATATGTCTCCCCCAAAAATACATAACAAATTATAATTTTCAAGAGTAGATGAATGTTTATTATATAAAACATCATTTTTTATTGTATATAAAAGTAAATAGGAATTATATAATCACCCTTCATAATGATAATATTTATACATAATGAATCACATCAATGGTTTTCTTGTTTTTTACCTCCCCACTATCATAACTTTTTGAGATATCATTCATAATTATTCTTCGTAGAAATGATATTATTTATCAATGCATTTCAATGGAAATAGTTATGTTTCTCATGTTGATTTTGAACATAAATGACATATAGAATATATTATGATACACATAGACAACAGATTATGATTTCAATGTGATTTATATATTAGAATATTATGTTTATATTTCATTATAAAGGGAAATGGTTTTTTTAATGAGTGTATCTTATCAAATGGTTTTCATTAAAATTACATGAAGGTGATATATCTAGGTGTTTCCATATCAACTCATAAACTGGTATTAATGGTTATAATCCATGTGATAGAACTATAATTATTTTTTCATACGAGTCATTAAAATTTATCAATAGACCATATATAAGGAAATATATCATATGGACACCCTAATATGGAACTAGATTCATTCATGGTATCATACTCTTTTCAATAATGTAATAGAATCGTGAATACATATAAAAGGATGAGATTATACTATAGTTTAGTAAACCATTATCATGAAATAAATAATTTAATTACAACTATAATACTCTTTATTAGGTACCACTGAATACATGGTGAAGCTGATAGAACATGTTTTGATAGGCTTGTATCCTCCCAATCTGAAGGAGGGATGGTTTTGATGGTTTGAAACCATATAGGCGTAAATTATTTTATATTCTACAATTAACGTCTTCATGTGTGATATGAAGAGTAAAATATGGATTTTTTAATGATGATGGTATGTTTTTTATACACAACTCCATGACTTTTTTATTATTAAAGTTAGAGAATACTGTATTATTGGTATATTTAACTGCCAAATGAAATTTAATGATCCTTAGGAATCCTTTAAGGGTACAAACCAACATTTTCCAAGGATTAATCACGATTAAATCATTTTTTATGATTTAATATCATGTATATTTTCATATGATATTTTAAAATAAAATATTTATAAAATTTTATGTTTTTTACAACAATATAAAAATAAAAAATTATGTTAGGTGTCATGTACATTAAATCTATTGGTTTCATCTATGTAAAAGGAGATGATATATTATATCATAAAATATTATTCTTTTGTTGAGTTTATAAAACTATATCACCATGTCATATTTGTGTTGCACTTTATATCATTCACTATTCATTTTGTTATATGGTACTATCTTCTAGAAGAAATTATATGATTCATATTTTATGATGGAATGAAATCTAATAAAAAATGGATTGTACAACAATATTTTTCTAACCTATATCTATTTTGGTTTATGATTGTTGATGAAATTATAAATCATAAATTGAAATAGGAAAAAATGTTTTTGATTAAATATTATTATTACATTTCTCATTCATTCAATATTTCTATAAATTATATCAACTAGGAATTTTAATATGATATTTTTCGTGAACAAATAAAAAATTAAAATTCAATACTTTTTTAGAGATACATTGAATTCAGTTATCTCTTATGCTAGGACTCATTGGTTAGAGGGACCTGTAGTCACATCACCCAATAGTTTTGAGGCTTATTCCTTATTCAAAATAATGAGACCATGAATATTTTTTTGAATAAAAACCTATAGGATTTTATATTCATGTAGAAAATATTGAATTGGGAATGTTTATGTTGTTTTTATTATTATATTATTTTCAACAGATAAATCATGTTAAATTTTAAATAATTCATTTTCGGAACTATTATATGAGCTTATAAAACATTCTCATGTTTTTTTGGAATGAAAACAGATTTTAACATAGTGATATTTTGATAGTGTGATGATATGTGGTGAACATGAAAACATCTTATTTTTTTAATTGAATACTACTTTTATGATTCCATTGAAACATGGGATTTAATTTTATGACACCTTTTAATAATTTTTATGAATTTGTTATAAAAATTTAAAAGTTATTTTTCATCAATTACCACACTAATGGAAGATCCCCGACAACTATTGATGGAGATATCTCAACCACATCCAACCATGGAAACAATTATTTGAGTCATAGTATATCAAATAGAATAAAAAGGTATATCCAAAACTTACATATGAAGAGTAATACATCATCATGGGATTGAAAAATAGGGTAAGATTAATTCCTTATTGATTAGGTCCAATGACCATAGGTCACCACTATAACCATTTGGATTTTAATTTACTTCACAATGGAACAAATTATATGTTATGAGGTAGAAATTTGAGAAAATATTATATATGTTAATATATTAGACGCACATGGAATTGTATCACTATTTACAATTTATGAATATATTGAAGGATGAAGGAAAATTATGTCGCATATCTTAATTTCACCTCATACCTTTAGAACTGATTACTATTCAAAATATTGACTTTCTAGATGAAATCAACTATGAGTGCTAGGGTTTACTAAATGATTTATAAAAAATTTTAATCCTTTATATTAGATGAATAATCTACACTCAAACCAACGTATTCGAGAAATGGGGCCACATTACCACATGTGTGCCTCCCCATATGCAAGAAGTTGCTGACTGTTAGGGGTGTTGTATGTTTGTCGATAGAGATACTACACCCTATATATCATTTCACAGAATAAATAAATAATATAATAATAACGACTAAAATAATAAGAGTAACATGTGAAAAGTACATATTAAAAATTTAGTATGTTTTACACTAGTTACAAATGGATCCCAAAGTGGAAATACAAACCATAGTATAATGTATATATATATATAAATATAAAATATTAGAGACTAATGGAGACCACCAAAGTCCTCTACCAACTCAATTATCATCTGCTCAACCATCTATCATAGTTCTCATTCCATATATAGAACCCCTAGATAGAAATTCTCTATGTGCACAAAACATACGAGTATGTTGTTGATAAAAGACATTGTAGGACACCTCCAATTAATCCATAAAAAGTATCCTCATAGAAGATCCTATCTATTTCAGGAGATGTATCATTATTTATTAATGATAATAATTTTCATTGTTGTTTGTGTATACTTTTTTTATATTTTATATATAAATGATTTTCTATGAAAATGGATAATTTTTTAGGGAAGAGAGGTATTACACTTTTGGTATTCGGATATTAAAACCTATTCACCACGCATAAAAAACTATAAGAACCCATATATAGGGGATTTTTTGTGGCTTGTGAATAGTTTTTCAAACCCCAAACCCTCTTTTGAGAAAATATTCACCCCATCTCCTATAATAGGTTTGTGGCTAAAAGACATATATTGGAAAACTCTGTGCTCATTCTTAAGAAACCATGCACTCGAGTTTCTTTAATCCATTTATTTTAATCCCAACTACCCTCCCCACTTATAAGTCACCCTAACAAGACCCATTTTAACCCAAAAATCATTCATTCCTTTTTTGAGGCCAATAGATGGATTCAAAGGACATATGTGCTCCATTCATGGGGAATCATATCAGAGAATGAATATTTTAACTGTACAGATATGCTATTCTCATCCTGTGTGGTTTCCTCCCACTCTTGCGACATTAATTCATTATTTGAATCAATTATATAGATTTTTTGTAGATGTAAATATAGATTTATTGGTTCACAATTTTTTAGATCTTGGATTTATCATGTTCTTGATTGTTCCCCTTCAATTAGAGTTTTTTGGTGGTGACCATTTCTTTGAAATTACAATGTAGGTGGTCTAAATTTAATTAGTATAGTATTGAAATTAAAATTTTTATATGTATTGTGGAATATCAATTAAAAATGATAATAAATTTAATCTTGAGTTGAATAAATTAATTGATTAATTGATATAATGAATAATTTAATTTAATTGATTTATTTTCTATTTGACAATGAATTGGGTTGTGAATTGAATTAATTAATAGGTTAATTAATTAATTGGATATAAATATTGTGTAATTGAATTAATTTATTGATAACTCAATTTATGGGATATTGTGAGATGGAATTTAATTAAAAAATTGGTGAATTACTTAATGGGATATTAGGATTGGGGAATTAATTTAATTATTTGGAGAATTAATTAATGTGATATTGGGTTCTTGAACTGAATTAAATAGTTGTTGAATTGATTTAGGGGATATTCAGGTTGGGGAATTGAATTAATCAATGGGATATTCAGAACTGGGAATTAATTTTATTAATTAGTTAATTAATTAATGGGTTAATTAATAAATGGTATATATTGTTAAATTTTGATAAATTGACTAATAGTGGGGTTTTCAAGTTATTTTATGTGATTAAATTTAGGAATAATACTAATGTGACAAATTTTTATGTTAATCCATACTACGAAATGTATATAAATTTTTTGATAATATTGATTAACATATATTGAGGTGATACATGTGAATATTCGATGATATCTATGATATATGTGTGATTTATTTTTATACGACTATAGGAATGAAATTGTGGATCCAAATACCAATAAGTGATAAATGATTTTCAGATAAGGAATAAGGATAAATATTTTCATGAAAGATAATTATCTGCAGGATAGGGATTGAGGCACTAAATAACTAGATTAGATGGTAGGTATGGGATGGGGAATGATACTTCAAATACCCATGTGACATTATGTGGTGGGACATGGACAAAGGCTCAAAATAACCACTTAGTGTTAGAGAAGAAATTTTACTCCCATGATTTTTCATTGATATATGCTTCCAAATGTCCATAAAATGATTTTAACTGAGATAATAAGTGTTGAACACTATTTTATCATATGGTTCATCCTCTTTAAAGTGAATAGTAATGAATTATGGATTTAGGTTTCATTGGTAACCTGAGGGTTTATATGGTCATTTAATGGATAATAAAATGTTATAACTATTTACATTATGCATTAAACAATATCCTTTTTGAATCAAGATACATTATTTATTTACTCGATATTATTTTAGCTGTTTTTGGTTGGTGCTTATGGATTTTTACTCACACCATACTTAAGCTTCCTCTATAGTTCCAGAATAGATTTTTCGTTTTCCTGATATAAAATATGAAAGGGTCCTTTTTTAGACGACTGATTTGGTATGGCACATGGATAAGGGAACTAAATATGGTGTCAAGACAGGATTCCGAGTGTCATTATATATTTTCTCAAATTTTTCATTCTATACATGATATGTTTTTAACATCACATATCCACTCTTTTGTTTTTTGATATTATATTCTTATATTGGCCATCACATGATAATGGTTTGGTTTATTTATTTCTTATTTATGTTGGTTGTCAATATTTATTTATTTTTTATAAAGAGTGTATAGTATCTCAATTATCTATATTAGATTCTCAGAGCTAGTTGAAAAACTCTGGCATTTGGGGAGGCTCGCCTATGTTAATGTGACGACTAGCTCGAGGCACTAGTGTGCAGAACCAAAGTCAATATATTATAATTTGTTATCAAAGATGTTAATTTCTATATCATTTGTATGACTATTAGTAAATGGTATATTGGGGAAATGGGTTGTTAAAACAATGTTTAATAACTTTTTCATTTTATTAGTTATCCCATTTTTGTGGGAAAAGACAATGTAACATGTGTGGGATTATTTTTAATGATGTGTGTTATTATAATTGGTTTTATTTCCACTTTTGTGATGCACTGAATATGTTATGTGATTATCATTCCTATGTTTCAATGATTCTACTAATTACCTAGTATGGAATGAGATATGATTATTACCGAGTTATTCTATTCACTCAAGATTACATTATGACACACATCATTTTAGGCATGCATAGGAAAAAAGAGTTCTAGATAAGTTCTTGAAATTGAATTTTGTTTCCTTCCTTTTAATAAAAAAAATAATAGTATATAACATGGAACAAGAAGTTTCTAATTGATTCATGATGTAAGTAAATTGGTATCTTATGGTAATTAAATAATAATTAATTTTGTAACAATGTTAACCATGAACTATACATAGGATGGCTAAGTTTAGTGCTAGTGCCTCGTTTTTTACCATGTGGTAGAGAAATCGGGGATGTCATGTTATTAATATATGTAAATACATGTTCTAAAATTTTTTACTGTGGTTTTATGTGTCTTTTTACACCTTTTATGAATTTTTTAGAGATTCTTCCATGATAAGTCTCATTTATAGGATGAATGGAGGTTATGGATTGACATGAACCACCAATAGTCGAACTTGAGGCACCGATAGTGAGAGATGAAGTATTTGAAGAGTTATTCCCTAAGAAATTATATTACTTCATGCATGTTATGGGGAGGAACCCAGAACATGTTCTGATGAGTATTTTGATCATGACACAAGAGTTTCTATATCACCCCTAATTTCAGGTATGTAACCCTTGAATTAATTTTTATTTAGGTAAATATTATGGGTGAATTTTGTGATATTTTGGAGAAATTTTGAGTTTAATTTGGGAATTTATAATGGTTTATGGTCGGCTCATGTTTTTGGAAAATTGTGCAATATATACTTGATGTCATGCATAATTATACATTGGCTGATGGGAAGGTGCATGAGTGGTAAATAATTTGTAAAAACAATGTGGAATCTTATAAGAACCTTTACCATAAGAAAAAGTGGAATTTGAATTGATGGTAAATATTTTTGAAACCCTGTGCACCATCAAAAGGTGGCAAAACTGCATTTTTTGAAAAATACTTATTTTACCCGAAAAATTTATTTTGTTCTTATACCATGTTCTAGAAAATGTTTAAGATGAATAATAATGTTATAAAATTAAAAATTTAGTTAATACTATTCATAACAGCTAGTTCATGACAATATTATAATAATATATCGTTGTTTATTAAAGCCCGGTATCGCGTACAACACACGCTATCGAGGAAGTTCGCGATTGCGTGTAATGCATGCCAAGTCAGGGTTGCGTGTTGTGAAAGAATCCTTCGTTGTGTCATATAATAGAATCGAACCATATTTCATTTATACATTTAATATATATATATATACTCAATGTTGTGTAGAATAACTATTATCCAAATTGTGTGTAACATGATCCAAGAATAGTGTTGCGTATACTTCAAGCTAATACGATGTTGCGTATAGTGCAAGGTAATCTTGGTGTAGAATACAAAACAAGAAATTAATGAAATTAAAAGAATAATTTTCATAAAATCTCGGGGTGTTACATTCTACCCCCTTAAAATGAATTTCGCCCTCGAAATTCGTCGGGGTTATAAATGGTTTACTACTCGAAATTTTGTTTAATAGAAACCCACATCGTAAAAATGAATACCACAACATGGATTTTAAAAACTAAAGTATGAAATGTATCGTTTACCCAAATTAACTCATCACTGGGTTTCCACGTAGGAGAACATAGGATAAAATATAGATATGGAATAAAAATCTAACCATCATGTTCTAATGGAGAGTGGTAGAGAACATGGCTATGAAAAATCCAACAATCGCAAAGCCATAAATTTGTAATGATCTAGGGTACCATCTGATTCATAAGATATAAGATCACTAGGACAACATTTTTGGTTTTCAATATCATTTCCCTAATGTTGAAAATTTTGTATTAGAAGAAATACTTACTTGATTTTGGTACAATCTCACGGTTGTTCGTGCTTTGAACAATTTCTACTTCATCTCTTAAAGAAATTAAGTTGAATTTGTTATTCGTGAAGTGTTAACAGATCATGTGATAGAATGATGGGTCATTCCATCTGTCTCAAACAAAAGGATAGAAAAGTTATCAAAAAATACATAAGTCCATCAATAGTGAGATTAATCATATATGGTTCCTAAAATGGACGTATACTTATATATCATACTGATTAATATAATAAAACTAGTTTCTACAAAAAAGGAACTTCCTATAGGCTAGTGGTAGGCGATAAAGGCCAGTCGCACTTCGGTTTTGGGTTCGATTCCCAGAGCCTTGTCCGACGCGATGGGCTGTCACCCGTCTTGCAGGTTGTCCTTTTTCTAACACTACATTACAATATCATCCCATCAATAATATCGAAAAAAGGTTCTATCCTTAAACAATACTAACTTATGTCCAACATTATCCATTCCAATCTTTAGGCTTATCCAAAATACTTCGGTCCAAGCTCATAGTATAGAGAAAATGATCACGTGAATGCCATCATTTATCCCTCATATATCTTGTTCGTCACAATCCAGTCATGTGAATACCATAATCATGTAATCTCTTGAAAAATGAATACCCATTGAATCTTAGTAAAAACATGAGTGATGTCAAAAGTTAACGCATTCCACATACCAAAAACCCAAAATTCTATATACTCAAACCATGATATAACTATTTCCCTATATCAGTCATGAGCTCATGAATACTATCAAACATTTAATTTTCTCCTTATCCATTCATTATTTTAATTCCAAAAATATATGAATAACCTTTCATGGATACTGGTAGCATTAATCATACACTTTCAAAACTCAAGGAAGGACAACAATGTAACAATCCTTAGATGTCTCTTTATTCCATAGTACCATGAGATTACTTATACAACATTACACTTGATAAACATGTAATCATTCCACTACCTTCTTAAACCATTGACCGAGCTTCAACAATTATTTCATCTCACATATCATTTGTAGTCTCTTCATCATCATCAACATAAATACTACCCATACGGCCGTACTGATTCTCTTCATGAGACATTCCCTTAGGGCATTGGTTTGCATAATAATGATGTTTGGACTTTCAAATCCCATTTCATTTGGTTTCTCATGAGGAATATCATTCCATTGTCCATCATATCCTCCATATACGTTAATCATCTTGTTTCCAGCCATTTTCTAAAACCCAAAAAGAATAGTGTGAGAGGCAAAAATCATGCTAGGGAAAATAACATAGTAAAGGGGAAGCACCCTGAGTATCTAACATCTTATGTTAAATTCTATGATCGTTACCGTAGTTCTAAGACTATATCTTGTACGTATACTTATCCTTAGGGACATCCCTAGACATACCTTAGAAATATCTCTAGGGATCTCACTAACATTCTAACATCCTAGTTTCCAATGGTTGACTAAGCCTTTCCTCTGATACCAACTGTAGAGACCCGATGCATAATGTACATAGACATTACATTACTTTTGCGGAATACTTAGTACATAACAATAACACACACACAAGGACCGTAATAGTTTAGTGTCTTTGGAACCTCGGAACGTAATCTTCTAATCATGGTGAAAGATCTACAAAATCTCCCATAAAGATCTTCCCTTTTTTTTATTACCTAAAACCTTTCTTTATATCCTGGGGAAAATAAAACATAAAAGGGTGAGCTCAAATGCTCAGTAAGGGTAAACAACAGAAAAATCAATCACATCATATTCACAAGAACATAACATTTTGGAAATCTTAACCTGCAAAAGAGATCATAATATCATAACATGGGATAAATCATAGCAGTGAAATGAAATCCCAATAATAATAACTTAAAACATTAAACTTTGTATCATACACCCATAATCATACAGAATCGTATCTTATTAGTCCAGACTCATTGCCAAGACTATCTTAGTGGACAAATTCCATTTCTGAACCGAGTCACCCTCGTTTCAGTCCTGTTTCACTGAACCGGTATAACCTACTGTTCCAGCCATGTCTATATCATGAGATATAAAATCTTTACCCAATTAATTGGAGGGATATATAGGTCCCACCCATCTCATAATGATACCATTCTTATGTGTGCCACAAAATCATAAACCATACATCATAGCATAACCCATGTAATAAAAATGGGAATCTTAAACATCATGACATCATAAAACAATTAATATAGGATAAAGGAATTCATAAAAATATTTCTATCACAACATAATCAAATCCATGTAAATATAGGGATAAAAACATAACCCTTTATTATCTTAGATGGAAAATAATTTTGATAAAATACTTGAACTCCATTCTTGAGGAAAAGACCCTTTCTACATCAAAAACACTTTTCCATTCTTAACATGTCATACAATTCTAAACTAACGGAAGTTGATTAAAAATAAATTTGAAAACTTGTAAAGGGTGCTTCTTGGAAATAATGTTTTAAAAATCCATTCATTCCATATAAGTTAAAAAACATTCTTCTTGTACTTTTGTCGGAAAAGTCAAAAAGTACCTTGTACGAAAAACGACAAAAGATTCCTTTCATATCTTTTACTAAAAACTCACCGAAGGGTAAAATTGGATTTAAACAATTTTAGATGGATGGGAATAATATTACATATTTAGGAACCATGGATGTGGATGATAAAATACACCCAAGTAAATACCAAAGTATAAACAATCTCGGATAAAAATGAGATTGTGATATTTCCCTTACCTTAGGTCTGATATGCTTTGTACGTGTCCGAAACTCCTGTATAATGATTTAAATAATTTTATTGACTTATTAAAGAATCATAATTATTTTTATGATATCATATATGGTCATATTCTTAGCTTCTTAGTAGTAATATTTCATTGCTACTTGTTATTCAGGTGTTTATAACTTTTTGTTCTTATGTGTGTTTTGTCGAATAAATTCTTATTCTTCTATTTAGGTTATAGATAACTCATTTCCAAAATGGTATTAGTGTAATATATATCACATTCATTCATTCAATTAATTTATATAATCATTATTAAATGATGATCATGTAGAACGAGTCACATCACATCGTTGAGACGGTATTCTGTATGTACGCACGAGTGACGATATCATTCCTAGGATCGTGGAATTGTATTGGAGTGTATGTATACTATTTCAGAATCAATATCACATTATAATAGTCATATATATTCATTATGTACACCATTATACCCATCCAAGTAAGGTGGTGGTGGAAAATAGATTACACCACAGCGTGGAGACGGTATTCCGTACGTACGCACGCGCGGTGATTTCCTTTTTCCGTAGGATGGATAGAAGGTTAATTATAGTTGTTTAATATTTATAATAACATATCAGTATATAATAAATACTTATTTTTTTACTTTATCATGAAACAACTAAAGAAGAATAAGTTGAAGAAGAAAGAAATTGAAAAAGATCGGTAGTGGATATTGCCTCTTTTTGATGCGCCTTCAACTAACATCCACTTAAAGAACTAAGGATGGTCTTTGAAGAAGACAAGGATATCTAGGATGATACTATTGAAGTGGATAAGAGATTTTGGCAGGGGTTTTCCGATCTTGAATGCTCAAATTGGTGTGAGGAGGAGAGGGAGGAGGTGCCCTTTTATAAGGGGGGAGAGGGTCACCTTAGGAAAATCTCAAAATATTATTTTATATTAAGGTCAAATTCGGTTTATAATGGTTCCAAAGGGTCTTATTTAGAAGCTAAAGTGGGGATGGGTATAAATCCTCTCATCAAATAGTATTTAGAAAAGTTTAGGTTATTCTTTTAACCTTATCAATTAGATTTAACTCTAAGTTAAATAATTTAACTTTTATCGTGTCTTTTTGTTTTTTCTTACACTATATGGTTAATAAACTGATCATAACAAGACAAAAGAACCCCAAGTTGATTATTATTAATATATCTATTCTTATCTAAGTCATTTGGCCGATCCTCAGATTTTTAGGAATTAAATAACAATTAATAATATAATATTTGTTTTTAAAACTAATTTATGTCAATTTTGACACTATTTGGTACATGATTTTTATGAAATTCATAACAGAATGATAAGTTCGAACCAAGTTACTTATATCAACAATAACATGTCATATTAACCTAGAAAATTATTTTAAGTCATAAAAAGTCTCAAATAACATTTATTTGGGCATTTATAACCTCAATTATGTCAATATTTTATTAATAAGTCAATTACTGCATCATCTTTGTGTCAGAATAAATGATAATTATTTAATCCCTAAAAATTCTAAATAAATTCCTATGATGTAGATAATTGTCTTAGATTTCAGGAGACTATTAATGTTCGAAGTTTCATGAAGTTTATCACTAAATTAAAATTATTATACTTATAAGATTTAAGAAAGTGACATGTTGTCACATTCTTTTGTTTTAATAATAATTAAATTATTTTCATGGAAAAAGTCCATAAAATGAATATAATACGACCCTTTGGTTATATGGGTCTACTTTTAGCCATACAATAGGATATTTTTCAAGTGTTAGGGTAATTTTATAATCTTATATTTACCCTTAATTACCTGATTTACCTTTAATTATAGTAAATTAAATTTACCGTAGTTACTATTCACAATGCCCAAAAATAAAAAGTAGCTTATTAACATAATTTTGACCCACCGATTCCAAATATGGAATCAATTTTTCCAAATTCAATACAAAAAAGATGCAGAAAGTAAATTAAAATTAATCCCATTATCGAAAGAAAACAGGTTTTTCTTTAAAACATTGCAAAAGATTGAATTGATTTAACCTACGAATTCAAGGTAAAATCAATGCTAATGATATAAATTATATTAAATGGTAAAAATATATTCTATTTATACTTTAAAACAATTAAATATTTTAATTTAACCATATAATATATTACAATGAAAAAAGTTGTTTTTAATTAAAATATAGCGTGTTTTTACTATTCATTAAAATATGAAAGTTATGGGAAAAATATAAAAACTTTATCTAATGTAAATTTTTATATCCTGATTCAAAATAAGAAATTTATTTTGTCAAATTGAACTTATAAACATGTCAAAAACAAGATTTAAACTTGGTGCGCCATCAAAAGGCGGCAAAACTGCATATTTTGAAAAATACTTATTTTACCTGAAAAATTTATTTTGTTCTTATACCATGTTCTAGAAATTGTGTAAGATGAATAATAATGTTATAAAATTCAAAATTTATTTAATACTATTAATAACGGCTAGTTCATGACAATATTATAATAATATATCGTTGTTTATTACAACCCGGTATTGCGTACAATACACGCTATTGAGGAAGGTCGTTATTGCGTGTTATGCAATCCAAGTCAGGGTTGCGTGTTGTAAAAGAATCCTTCGTTGTTTCGTATAACAGAATCCAACCATATTTCATTTATAAATTGAATATATATATATATATATATATACTCAATGTTGCGTAGAATAACTATTATCAAAATGTGTGTAACACGATCCATGAATAGTGTTGCGTATACTGCAAGCTAATACGGTGTTGCGTATAGCGCAAGGTAATCTTGGTGTAGAATAAAACACAAGACATTAATGAACTTAAAAGAATATTTTTTATAAAATCTCGGGGTGTTACAAACATGAAATTAAGAGAATAAATGTACTTATGTATCATTTTTTAAACAAATTCATGTTACCATGGAGTGGGTAAAATAAGTGTTTTGGAGATAGTTATATGAACTAAAATCTCACTTCCATGGGTTTTTTCATTGATACGAGCATGAAATGAATTATATAAATCACATCCCCCTAATAGATAATATTTTATTTTGAGTTATGATTTGGTAAATATTTTTGATATTTAAAAAATGTTAAGGTATAAAACAAATTAATGATTTTGAAATAGAGAATCATTGTGGAATTATGTATATGGTGTGATTTTTAAAAGATATTATAGATTTTTAAAAAATGGTTGAAGTTGCAAAGTGGTTTATTTTGGAATCTTTTTTTTTATAATTATCATTGGATTGAATTTGGAATATTACTCATTCAACTGTTAGTGAGTTATATTAATGACTTTTGTTCTTTGTATAGAAAATGATACTCTATGGGAATCATAGGAACCAACCAGAAGTAGATGTAGAGTATGTGGCTGCACCTGTGACATAATTGAACCAAAAAATTGTTTATAGTATAATCCAATATCTTCTACTTTTGGATATAGGTAATGAGAGGGATGATAAAGGTTAAGTGGATCATTCAGTCTAATTCAAGAAGTTGAATCCACCCATAATTCCCGACGATTCAGTACCAGAGAATTTAGAGGTGAGGTTGAATAGGATAAATAAAATCATCAACATCATAGTCACACTAGAAGATCTCATATTCATTTTGTAAATTTATAGGGTGGAGGATCATAGAAACTAGTGGTTTGATTTAGTAGTACATGATAAATTCGACCAAGGCTTATTATGAGATTATTTTGAGGAAATTTTCAACAAAAAAATTTCAATTCTCACACCTTTAGAATTTGAATAATAATAGAATTAATTAGCTTGAAGTAGTAAAATATTGTATTAATTGCTCATGAGTTTAATTCATGATTATTGACCCATTTTCACATTAATATACGTCAAGTTATCCTTGAAGGAACACATAATTGAATCAAGGATAAAGTAAGAGATTTACTCAAAGAGTATTGTGCTCCATATAACTGATTTTACAATGATGGTTAATAGAGAGATGGTGGTTGAATGGGAAATCTCAGGATCATTGTATGTATAGAGTATGGTGACACATAATAGAAATTGTGGAATATCTAATGTATAGAGAAAGCATAATAGGGATGCATATCTAGGATTGGATCATGGATCAAAATAAAATTAGTAGATCAATGAATCTTACTCCCCCCCAAAAGATCCACCATAGATATTTCTGAAGTTTTTCATTTGACCACATGAATCAGAAGTGTATGACACCACCTAGAGAATGAAACAAAATCAATCAGATGGGGGATCTTTAGTGCTATTTTTGATGTTATCTATGGTCCGGAGTTCAGGACTCATCTTAGGTGTTCGAATTGTTGAATTCTACAATGGGTAGAGGGAATCATAATACATCCCACTAGAAAAATAAGGGTATGCATGGTTATCATAGGACTACATTGTGTCCTAATGTAGTGTAATATAACTAGGTAGATAATGAGCATAGATTAGTGAAAAATAAACTTCGTGGAGATGACCATGTTATTATGGAAGATTAGTTAGGGCCACAGACCGTGAGAGGTAATATTATTTTTAATTATATTCTTATGGAACTGATGTTTGATACATATGCATATAATATCTTTATTAATTCTCTCATGGTTTATTCGTTATGTTTAAAATATTACATGATGCCTTTGGTGAAAAAACATCAAAATAAACATTGTTAAAGAGAGTTTCAAGAGTTCATTTGTAGACCATGTTCTAAATTCATTGATGGAGAAGAGTTGAAATGTGATTTCTCTATGATAGAGATAGATATATATGATATAATCAAGGGTGTAGATTGGCTTACGATTTTCAAGGCACAAAACAAATTTTAAAATTAAAAATTCAATTTTCTGACTAAGGATGGCATCAAGATTATCTTTCAAAGAGACAGGAATATAAATCATGGTACAATGTGCCTGTTAAGATATATAGTCGGGAAAATATTTTACCATTTGGTAGAATTGTAATTATAATCAATGGAAATTATTTATAGTAGGATACTTTTAGCAATCCTTGGTCAGTTTCTATATGATTTATTTAAAAATTATCTTGTTTTCTACTAGTAAGGTAAGTTGAGTTTATGGTTTATCTCTTTCATTGGACCAGTCTGATTTTCCCTCCAACATATAATATGAAACCAATATAATTAATGGAATTTAATTTATATTTTGAAGTTCCAAAAATAAATTCTTTCATTTGGGCAAGCATTTCTCTGTGAGAAGGAATAGAAATTTTGTCAAAAAATAAGATGTAACGGTTTATCTAGGTGTGAATTTTCATAAACATAACCATGATATTATAATGAATAGGTATCTAATTACATGAATTGATGACCTTTTGTATCATCTGAGGGGAGATCAATGGTTCTCTGAAATTGAAATTTGATTATGATTTATTCAATTTCACATGAAAATAGATGTTATTCCATAAATAGATTTCATGAGCATATATGGCCATTATTAATAAGTTTAAATGCCTATTGGTATTGCGAATGCATCACTATACATTATTCTATTGATAAAATTGTTTTTTTAGAAAATATCATTATTTTTTTGTGGTTGTGTTTTGGGATGACATATAGGTATATTCCATGTCAATGGTTGAATATGAATAACACATGGCTATGATATTGGGAATCATGAGGTATCATCTTCTATAGTTCAATTTATCAATGTGTTATTTTTTGATAAAATAGATACATTTTATTTTCAATATGATTTATCAAAGATGTGTTTCTGTGGTTCCATAAATGATAGAAGCTATTTTATATTGGTTGTTTCCAAAGAATTTCTTCAACATACATAGTTTCCTTGGTCTAGTTGTTTATTACTGATGCCTTGTTTTCAACCTCCACAAACTAACCTCACCTATTAAATTGTTCAAAATTATTAATGATCCATTCAGATAGGATGAGGAATACAAGAAATATGTTCACGATATAAATGATCTCATTAAATCAGCACCAATCATGTTTTTTCTTAAATTGGGAGAAAGATATGTGGTGTATTGTTTTTATTCTATATCAAGGATTTGATTTCTTCTCATGAAATAAAATAATTCTATTACATATAGAAAAAACATTTATGTTTTCAAGAGATGAATTATCTAACACACATTGAGACATTGATGTTTTAGTCCATACATTGATGTATTAGAATCATTATCTCTATGTTGAGAAATATACTATTTTCACAAATCATAATATCATGAATCATATTCAGTCAGAATTATATTTGAAAATTATAAAATGAAAATGAATATATTATCATCTAATTTTTTACATTAAATTGATGTATACAACTGGTAAATGAAATTCAATGGATGATGCATTATAAAGAATGTCATATGCTCTATTGAAAAAATAAATTTTAAATGAGTGGCAGTTTATTTAGGTTATATTTAAAATTCAAGGGTAATGCGATGAACAATGTGAATTTGTGGATTTTATTCCATTATCATTTATTCATCATTTGGTTATGATATTCAAAGAGTCCTACACATCTGATGTAGAATGAGTGGCTATATGTTTAAAACCCATTGCTGGGGAAATAATTGAGGGATTGAAGTTGAATGTGAGTTCAGATATGTGGTTCAAAATTCAGATGGGCAAACCTATAAATTTTTAAGAACAATTTCAACATGAATACCACCATTAATGATGGTATTTTTATCTTAGAATACAATATTTATTGAAATTGATTAATGAATATTGTTGGTGAGTCTGTATGATAAGGAATGTGGTTGAGTTTGTTTGGAAATAGTTCAATTTTTATGCAGGTAATGTGGGGTATTAGATACTAGTAGGTATGATTCCTTCATTACCAATTATTAATTTAATATAAGAGTATATAGCCATGTATTTGGAAACAGTCCTGCCTAGAATGGTTCTAAAAAATTATCCCATATGTGAGATAGTGATTCATCCAAAAAAAAATCAACTCATTTATTCGCCATTTTGGTATATAATATTGTGGAGGACTTGTAAAAAATATATATCCTCGAAGTAGTAAAGAGGAATCATGTACTATTTTCATTATTTTTCGAAAAATATCTATGTTTTTCATCTCATTTTTTTAATTTCTTATGAAAATCCATTGGGACTCAGTTGACAATGAGTACGATGTATCATCCTCAGATAGATGAAAAATATGAACATACGATAAAAAAATTGGAATACAAGCTACTGGTTTATGTAATGGATATTGGTGTCTTATGGAAAGAGAGCATCTTATTGGTAGTGTTTTGTATCAAAACATCTGTGATGCCTCGATAAAAATGGTTACTTTTGAATAACTGTATGGGTGTCCATGTTCATGATACGTTGACCCAGAAACCGATGGATAAAACTCAAAGTCATCATAAATTGCATGAGGATCATCTTTGATGTCCATTGTTAATCTAGTGTGTCATTATGTGTTCTTAAAGACCTATCTAAGGCTTGGACATCACCTTTTTTGTATGTTGGGAAAGTAATATCCTCAACACAAAGACCCTATTGAGATACGAGAACAGATTGGTGAGGTTACATGTCCTTTATAATTTCCACCATGGTTTCGATAAATAAATAGTGTGTTTCATGTATATTAGTTGTAAAAGTTTTATCTTAATCCTCACCATTCCCTTCTATGTGGTCATTTTTTACTAGAGTATCATGATTCATTGGTATATATGCTGATGTAGATTGTTGATAGGTAATAGAAAGCCCTTACATAGAATAAAAATCAGCATAGTGTGGGTTTTTGGAAACATGGTCAGATTAATGAAGATACCTAGGAATAATAGAATGAAATGAATGATTATTATCCAAAAATCTTCAGGAATCAAATGGTTTTATACATTATAGGGACAGAAAGGACATTGGTTGGGAGAATGGAGCACCACCGATATCAAGTATGTGATGATTTCATTGTACTTTTATGTATGTAAATTTTATGTGTTATTTTTGGGTTATTTTTTAAAAAAATTTATATTTATTTAGGGTATTTTATAACAGTTTGGCTATGGTGAATTTTTTTGGAGAACAGTGCATCACCTACCTGAAACAGTGCATAAAGAAACACAGGATACACAATATTTTTCTAAAGAGTGTAGAAGCCTATGAGAAACTATTCCCATTGAGACAATGGGATTTGTAATGGTTGGAATAATATTTGGAAACTATTAAACCCATCCATATGAGGTTCTATCATGAATCAAAATCTTGTTCATGGTTTTTGAACATTTTTCCTAACCATGAGACTAACTGTGCATGGTCAAAGAACAATTTCTAATATTTTGGATCTTGGTTGGTTTTATGTATTAAGGCCATATATTTTTTCCAAAAGCATTGTAACTTTGTATTTTTCTCTCTGAATGGTATTATAACCTACCCTTAAAGAATTGTTGGTGATCTTAAGTATTGTCTTGTTGATTGGAAGCCAGATTCTCACAATAATTTATTTTTTATGGTTTTTCTTGGTGGTTTATCTTACATATTCCACCCTATCTATCTCGGATTCTTAGATCAATTTCAAATGTGGATAGATGTTAGATAATGGATGTAAAATATTTTTATATTTTGTCTTTTTGATTATAGGGTAGGATATCTAAGGTCATTTTGTGGAGATTCAAATTTTTTTATTGGAATTATAAAGCCACTCTTCATTTTCATCATCAAACATGAGGTAGCCGAATACAATATTAACTCCATTTTCTAGGACATGACATTTTAGATTGAAATTATTATTTTTTATTTAATTTTTCTGTGAAATTGATGTAAAAATTATTCTAGAAAAATCCTTAGAGAGGGTTTGTGAGTTCATTATGGAATTGTGGAATTGTTTTATATTGGTTGTGTATTGTTCCATTTTATTGTGATTTTAAAATATGGATTCTAAATTGCGAGTTTTCTAAATTTGTTAATATGGTTTAATTGATATGTTTTCAACATGAATATGATTTTATTTAAATCTATTTAATTATTTTAATACTTGTTTCAATTAAATGTGATTTTATTGTAATAGTTTTCTTGGCATTGGTTTTCATGTAATGGTAATGTTTGTTGATGTTAATTTTGGGAGGATTATGGAATAGATTATCCTCCAAAATTAGTTTTATGGATAGAGGTTAGGGTTCTCCCCCATCATATGTTCCATTAAGTGACAACTTAGTGAAAGGATTACTCAATTCTCACATGTATAAAAATTTATAGGTTGAATTAATGGTTGGATATGAGGATATGTAGAATGGAATAGACTTATCCAAAATTGAATTTCTGAAATTATTTGAAATCAATGGTCTTTGTAATTCCTTTATAAAGAATCTTCTGTAGGAAAATTATTTGTTATGACAATTGTCTATACTCGGATATGAACTGGTTTAAAAACTGATTTATATAAATTGTTTTTATACATTTTCTACGTTATTCTATTCTATTATTGTAGGTATTGATGTAATTATAAAAAATATGTTGTGTTTCATTACTCAAACCTACTTTTTAACATTGATTCTTCTTTAGATTTTGATTACCAGTACTTGGAAAAAGGTAATGTGTCACACTTCTTGAGTGGTTCTTTAAGATACATTTCATGGTGTTTTATTTGGAACATAGGGTTATTATGTTTGGAGTCTTGATTTTTGACTATATTATCATCCACGGTATACAATGATATTTTTTTTACTCGTCTATATTACTTGGTTTTATATTGAATTTAATATTTATGTTTTTATTTGAGTTTAATTTAATTTATAACTTGTATCATATAGTTGGTTATTTTTTATGGATTGTTTGGTTGGTTTCTTTATTTTCTAGCGAAAATCATCCCCCATGTATGTTGAATCAAATCTTCATTTATTAAGAAAATTTTGCATCTTAGGGATGTATCTTATGGACATATGACATCTAACCACCTTCTCAACCAATGAGGAGGGTATGGATTTTACAATGTTAGTTCCAAAAAACCTTCGCGTTGCATCATAGATGTTGGAACTGTTGTAAGAGAGTTCTGGAATGAGTCTATCTAGGTTATACTTTCCTATTTAGATACTTATAATTAAAACAGGTTCATGATTTGTTTTACACTATATATGTGGTGTGGATAGATATTGATATATTCAGTCATGGACTAGGAAAGCATATGGGATGTTATATAAGGACATTCTGATGATTTTTCAGGAGAACTTTTATCTGGAAACAAGGATTCCTGAGAGATTAGCTATGATCATATGGTTTTCATATGGTAGTATGTATGTGATGGACTATGTTAGTCAAATTAGTGATTTACTGTTTTTTACTCTATCACTCAAATGGGACATGACAACTATTCCAATTCAGTTATAAGATAGGCTTTAATGTAACATTAATTTCCATGTTAATATCTTTTAGATGAAAAATATTTATAATGAGGTGGATCAAGCTCTCATTTCTAAGGGGAAGCTAATAGATTATTCTAGTGGAGGACAATTTGTTCCTATAAGAAGTCCATGAGCTATATCTTTCGATAGTTGGAAGTATTTATATAGTAATTTTTACCATATCATGGGAATGACAGATGACCATGGTGATGGATATGTCACTCAAGATCATACCTATGTGATTTCCCACTAGTGTGTTTGGTCGTTCCACTTTTTTATGCATTTTTTAAAACCACCTATAGAGTATCAATCATACAGAATAATGGGAAATCTATAGAGTGTTTTTAGAAAGCCATGATTGATTGGTACTGATGTTTCATCTAAGGAGAACAAGAGTATGGGATGTGGATCTTCTGCATTGTATCATTTTGAAAGTTGTTGATCTATAGGTAGTGTCTGAATTGTTAGTAAGAGAGGTAAGTTTGGGAAATATTTCATATATGGTTAGAGTTGTGATGCTCATGTGACTCAGACTGCATCACATGGATTAAGATACATGGAATTTCATACCATTCCGCTTACAAGGGTTGATAGAGAGATTGTACCATCGTCAGTTAGAGGTAATATTATTATAGCTTCTATACTAGCTACTACCATAATTGATACTACTACCTCTCAATTTTTTTATATTTCCCTATCACATGAATTATTAGAAAATGTTCATGATGTTTATGATCAGGGATATGATGATAGATACACCATTGGGAATAAGATCAACACACATCTATTTGTGCAAGGGTGTGCTCTTAAGGATGATGAATTACATTTTCTTTTAGATCTTTATATCCAAAAAAATTCAGGCTTTGAAATAATTATGGGTATGGATTTTTTAATATCATACAAATCAAGGATATATTTTTTACCCTAAATTTGTAATGTTAATGTATCATAAGGTTGATAGATATGCTCATTGTGGAGTGTGGATATGCAGGGAGGCCATGCAAGGATAGCTATTTATGAAATGGGGCACATACCACCATCGTTTCTAGTTTCTGAATAGACAAAGGAGTTTCTAACCATGATGTATTAACACACACAATAGAACTCTTTCAGTATATATGTCCCGATTAGTACTACGGGAATCCACCAATGAGAGAAATGAAATTTTCTATTGAGCTCATGTAGGGGGTGAGATAGTTTCAATTCTAACATATATAAAATCCCAAATAGAGATCCATGTTTACAATAATAATCAAGTAGAATTTATAGATATGGGGTTTATCCACCTGAGTATGTCGCAAATGGGTTCCCTAGTTTTTTTGAAAATTATGCTAACATGACCTTGTGGTTGTGTGCAGATTATCGAATATTTCACCAAAACACAATGATGAACTGGTATACTTTCCCAGGTATTATAATTATCATTTAACAATTGAATGTATCTTATTTCTTCTCTAATATTGACTTATAGTCTAGGAATCATCTTTTCTGATTTTTAACATATGATATACAAATGTATTCTTCTGAAATCATGTGTGGCCTTTATGAGTTCATCATCATGTCATTTGATATGATGAATGAAACAACAATGTTTATTTCTTTGGTGAATAATATCACCCTCCTATACCTAGATTATTATGTTTTAGAGTTTTTTGATGATATCTTGGTGTACTCCAAGACTCTTGAAGATCATACCCAACATATTAATATTTTATTAACTACACTAAGATAGAATATTCTATATGACAAGCTATTTATGATTGAATTATTGTTTGATAAGGTATAATTTTTGGGTAACAACATATTGGGGGATGTTTTTTAGTGTAACTAATGAATGTTCATGATGATTTACATTGGGAGCATAGTAGGAAAATATTTTATGTCATCATTTTTCTAGGGAAAGTGGGATACTTATTAATTACCATAGAGGACAATTACCAACCTGAAGAGCCTATTTTTGTATTTTCCATGGTGTGTATGATGTTTTAATAGACTATATAATGTGATAACACCTTCCAAGAGTTGAAGAAGCGATTGAAAATGAAACAAATCAGGATATTAATTGAGAAAGATGTGGAATATATTGTGTTTTGTGATTTTTCAAGGTTTGAATTTTTTTGTGAAGTTAATGTAGTTAGATTGAGTTGTGGCATATGGGTATCATTATTTGAGGAATCATGAATGGAACTACAAAATGTATGACCTCGAAATAGCTATATTTGTAACACCCCAGGTAAATAAAGAATATGACATTTTCATTTTTATCCATATTTGTGGATAAAGTATTAATGTGACTTTAAAGGGGACGCTATGCTCGATGCGGTACCCAACACGCAACAACGAGTTTCTTGGGAATCTTACGTTGCACTCTAATAATAAAATAATATTATTTTAAATGGTAGTTAACATGTAGCCGTTGTATTGGGGGGAATGGATAGAAATAACTAAAATATGATTATATATGTTTTTAAATGTTTTTACATTTATCCAATAAAAGATAAAGGCTTAAAATACGGAAAGAATTCAATTTTAGGCGTATATGCCCTGGTGTTCAGTAAAGGTTCACTTATCGCCTTTTGAGGTCGAACCGTCATTAAATATAGTTTTTTTCACTCTTATACATTCTATTGGACCATATAAAACTCTTCTTAAGAATTGGGACATCAAAATGTACTTTGTGTAAATTTTTGGTATCTGTCCGATAAAGTTCATTTTTAATGAATAGTGTAAAATGTTGTATTTTAATTCAAAACCTCTTTTTAATCTAATTTATTTATATGAATAGATTATCTTTTGAATTAGTTTTAAAGTGAAATTAGAATATATTTTTACCATTAAATCCAATAGTGGTCGTTGGAATTAATTTCACTTTGAAATCAGACTTAAACTAGTGTCAATCTTTTGATACTTATTGTTTCATAAAAACCCGTTATTTTCTCTGACAGCGGGGATTAATTATTAAATTAATTAATGTGACATATATGTTTTGAATTTTTTAAAATAGACTTCATTTTTGAATTTGGAATATCAAATATATCTTAGGGTGATTTTTTGGGATTTTTCTGAAAAACTTCAATTTTTGGTGAATAGTGAAGCCACCAAGTGGTACTTATAAAAAACTGATTTTTCCGTTTAAATGAAATTTTGACATCTTTGTGTTTTGAATTTCAAATATCAGACATACATGGTTTAAATTAAGAAGTAAAATGTGGTTCAATGGGATAAATTTTTTTTGGTGAATAGTAACTTCTTAAGTTTTTAATCGTGATTAGAGGTAATTAGTGTAGTTTATGGTAAGAATAATGTTTTAATAAACTAAAATGACCTATACACATGTCCTAACCTCTTTTTATGTGTCATGGACGACCAAGAAAATCCATGGGTCAACTTGGGGACCCCATGGAGCCACTTTGGTTGGGAAATGACACAAATATATTTTTATTTAATATTAAAGTAAAAATGACACAAACATGAGATGTTTTACTAAAATAATTTTTACATTGGGTTATACAAGTCATATTTTTGACTATAAATAGTCATTGAAAAGCTGAATAGATTTAATACATCATAGTATTTTTTTTATAATTTTTAGACATTAAATAAATTAAATTATTTATGACATCATGATGATGCAGCGATGACCTCATTATTTAACGATTTAAATAAAATGGAAAGATAATGTAATATCTAAGACCTAAACAAGTACAAAACCATTTGGATGAGTGTATTTAAAACCCTTATCACCTTATCCCCGATATACATCAATTTTGGACCTTTAAAATCCGAAACTCTTTTGAAAATAAAGTAACATTTTGTAACATTACAACAGTGCCCCTCCTCTCCTCTTATAAAAGGCCCCCACCTCTACCTCCTTACCCACACTCCCAAAGCCTTTGGCTCGGCCAACCACATCCCATTTTGACTCACCAATTCCCTCTATTACTTCTTGAAGCCTTACATTGGTCATAAGTCCTCCCAAGGAAGCCTTTGAGCTCAAATCTAAGAGTGTTACCCGATTTTAAGATAATGTCTTCACTTGAGTCCTTTTGTTTTATTTTTCTTCTCCAACCCCATAAACTCTTTTTATTCATTTCTTTTGTAACAAATCTAGTATCTTAAATATACTAGGATGTTTTTATAATAAGTATTCGAGCTACACTTACACAAACCTACATCTAATGGTTAAAGAACATACTATTTCCGTGGATGGCGAATTTCTGCCTCCCGAAACGATGGTTGTTCAAAATTCTTTTAACACCTTCAAAGGTGGAAATTAAGATGACTCTATATTTATATAAGATATATAATATGTTCATGTTTTACTTAATCTTATGTATTTTTCATTTATGGCATACATTTATGGTTTCCATTATGGGTAAACGTGATATCTTCATTTAAGGAAGTGCGGACTACCGCCCCCTCAAAGTGATGTGATTCGTTAGTGCCATATGTGGGATGTATAAAGGAAGTATTTAAAGTTATTATATATGATGTTATACTGGAATTATAATATATCTTTATATCATTATTATTTTCTTTCCATTAAAATATGAGATAGAAATGAAAGTAGCGTTCTTGCGTACGTACGGCTTACTGTCTCCATGAACGGGGCATTTCATTTCTTATCCCCACATGTAATGTATTATAATGAGTTCATATATATAATGGATATATATGATGTATGTTACATCTAAATGATTAATATAATTATGTAATTAAAATATACATACCACTCATATAGTTTTAATTCCTTTAAAATGACATAGAAATGAAAGTAGCGTTCATTCGTACATACGGCTTACCGTCTCCATGAACGGTGCATTTCATTTCGTTCCTCTAAATGATTATGTGATATTATAAATACATGTATATGCTGGATATATATGATATATATGACATCCAAATAAGGAATGTAATTCTGGATATAAAGAACATTTGACCACACGAACAACATGTAATTGTAAGAAGTCCACTTTCGACTTAAGAACCAAATATCGACAAAATTAACATTGTTAACTTAATGATTACATAATGTTTATAACACAGAATTAAGTGATATAAAAGGAATAATAAGATTTAAAAAGGTTCTTAATCAAGTATAAATTAACTCAAGTTTATTATTCAGGACGTTAAAGAACGATCGAGTCAAGTCGGACCCGAGGTAAGGGATCCTACTCCTCTCATTCTTTTTAAGTACACACTTTTATGTAATTCCTTTTAAAGCTCATATTTCTTGTTATTGGGATGATGTTTTATATTAATATTACAGTAATTTATATTTTCATGTGATGAGAGACCCTATTCCCTCTCATCAATCCATTTTGGAAGTTTTGAGTGGCGCCGTTAGGCTGCCGAATTTTCGTAAGAGATCTAACCTCTCTCTTTATTTTTAAGTACTCTCCTTTATGTAACTTCTTTTAAGATCCTATTTTTTATGATGGGGGATGTTCTTTTATATTCCTCTTTCTGTAAATTTTATTTTAATGTGATGATATAACCTATGTTATCTCATCAATCCATTTTTTTATGTTTTATGTGGCGCCGTTAGGCTACCAAGTTTTCGTAAGGGATTTTTCATCTCACTTTTATTCCTGTGAGATTTATGCTACATTTGCCACAATTTCCTTTGAGTGGTTTATGTACTGACCATTATTTTACTAATTGTGTAATATTCTTTCATTTATGAGTATTTACATCAATGTTGTGTTGTCCTTCTTTCACGGGGTGTATGTTTTGAAAGATACCCAGGTCGGTAAGGGAACCTTTCACCCTCCTCTTTTTAAAAGACTTCTTTTATTGGGTATTTTAATTTACATATTGTTATGTTGGGATATGTTCTCATATGTCCTTATTAATGTAAATTTTATGTCCAGGTGATGAGAAACCCTTTTTTTTGATGTGACGTCGTTAGGCTGTCAAGGGAACTTCTTAACCCAATTTCAATTTCTATGGGTTCAACATATAGTTATTGAATATGTCATCCTTTAAATATTTGGGAATGACCTTTAATTATTTTACACTTAATATCCACTTATATTTGGTGTATTCGTTTGTCACGCATAATTATTTAATTGATTCGTCCTTAAACCAAGGATATCGTCTTTGTATGGGACTTCGTCTCAATCTCCTTTCATTGAGGTATATTTTGTTTTATACACAACCTTATATTATACGGTGTATAAACCCCTTTGACTTTTACGTTTATTCAAAAGGAATATTTTTTTATACGAAGTGTTTATTAAACGACAAAAGGGAATGTTTTTGTCGTACGTATGTGGTGACAATGACTTCTCCGCCTCCATGACCATTATTTGAGTTCCGGCTTCCTCTAAAATCCATACCATCTTTTTAAAAGAAAAAAAAATACCATGTTATACTTTTCTCTTATTTTGGTATTGAAAATGGTTTTCATAATGTATTTATATCAATGTGTTGTATTGATATCTTGTTATTGAATGGTGGAAATTTTATGTTTCCTTTATGCATGTTTTATGTGATAAGATTATGTTATGGTTCTTGGGCATTTTTATGAAGACATGTGGTTCCGTGATAAACTAAGGGCGGGTGAGCCCGATATAGCTCTCCAATGCCTTGGGTAACGCGAAGGAGTGAAACGTTAAGGTTTATCCGAAGAGATTTAGGGAATATACTGTGATGGGTATTCCAAATGTAACAAAGAGGGTTACTCACTATGTAAGAATGTTATGAATGCCTCAAGTTACCTTTATGTCTTATGATTTCTATGTTTTCTTCATGATTTGATGTGGTATGTTAAAGTGCCTATGTTTTATGGGTAAAGTATGATTCCATTCTTATGTATATATGAACTCATGTTTCCTTTCCATATTTTTTTATAACCCTTACTGAGCTTTTTATGCTCATCCCAAGTTTTTGAAATGTTTTTCACAGGTCAAGGGAAAGGTACGTGATGTGATGATAGTGTCAAGGATGTGTCATGAAAGAATCCATGTTTTATTTTAAATATGTTTCCATTGATGGGAAGAATGAATACTGTCTTTTATGTAACCACTTTTTTTAAAATGTGGAATGTAATGCAAGTTTTATGATCTAATTCTCTAAAACTATAAACCCGAAAAGATCCCCAATGTGTAATCTTGTATTAAGTCAAGATTAAGTAAGGTTTAAGGCTGAGGCCTTATAATATTTGTATATGATTTGAATTTTTTGAGGCATTATTTATTGGGAGATAAGTTTTCTATGTATACTAATCGAAATATATTAAATTATATATTTCGACATATAGTTTAGAATCTATATTTTTGAAGGTGGGATTAGTAAATGTATTTATTTAACACTGATATAGAATATATGAATGTGAGTAGTAACATTGTTCTAGATTACAAAAGTAGGAGAAATTATACTCAAACTATTCAGGAGTCTAGTTCTTAGTAGAATATGATAACCATTGTAGCTTATAAGAATGATTTTTTTGAGGGATATGAGCATATGGATTTCATATCAATTTTATGGGAGTTTAAACGTTTGACCAGAATAAATATAGGATGTATTTGGACATGGAATTGATTCCCTTGTGGGAAAAAAATAAATTTGTGGAGAAACCATCAAACTAGAATATAGATAATGATGCAATCATATACATTCAGACTAGTTTGTTTATTCTTAAGACCATGTTAGAAAATATAATGCATGATTTTCATTCATCAATGTGGGAGGTGAATCCAGGTGGGACTAAAATCTTCTATTACATATGAGGACAATTTTGGTGGTTGGTCATGATAAATGAGATATAAGGGTTCATGAAACAATAATACATATTTCAACAGGTAAAGGATGAGCATCAACAATGTGGTGGTTTAATATAGACATTACCTATTTTGAAATATAAGTTGGAGACAGATACTATCAATTTCATGGTGGGTCCCCAGATGACCCCTTGGACGAATTATGCTTTTTGTGTAATTATGGTCCGACTAATCAATGTATAATATTTATTTCCTATAATTTGGGATATAACTTTTGATATGTTTGGAGACTTGTATATTCTAGATATATTCCATATGTATGGGTTTACATAGAGTATTCTTTCCTAATATTACACATTGTTTACTTTACGCTTTTGGAAGGGCTTATAGAAGGCCCCAGGTTCAAAAGTTTTAATGAGTATAGATGTCCACAGAGAGATAGATGTGAATTTCAATCAAAATGTAAATATTATTTAGGACATCATTATACTCTTTGTTTTATACATTTTTGTTTCTTGGGAGAATAACCTAGATTTTTTGGATTTTTTCTATTAGAACTTTTTTCATGAAAAAATTTATATG
This sequence comes from Viscum album, assembly GCA_963277665.1. Taxonomy (NCBI): domain Eukaryota; kingdom Viridiplantae; phylum Streptophyta; class Magnoliopsida; order Santalales; family Viscaceae; genus Viscum; species Viscum album. Next base: position 1,841,643,163 of record OY728161.1, read on the forward strand.
GAACCATAATTTGAACTTTATAGTGTGATATGAAGATCATATCAACCCCTGCTGGATGAAGGTGAGCCAGATCTATTGAGTGTGAGTCCCAAGAAGCATATGTCATACATGTTTTTGATTATTAAAAAACATAGGAATACAAAATAGTGTATAAAGAATTCATATTCTGATGGTCATCAATGACCCATATAGTTTTCAATGGGTTATTATGTATTCCATCATCCTTCCACTATATTGTGTCTACATATGAATTTGTGATATATAATGTTATTTCCCATGTTTTTTCATCTGGTTAAGGTTGTGTAGATAATTGGGATGAAGGCGTGCTAATTGGATCTTCCACATTGACACAGTGTTATGCATGCCATTTTTCTTATGTCCTAACATCAATTGTATCACCCAGAACCTTATCAAGTGATCTATGTGGATGATTTTGATATTGATACAGATGAATCCTTAGAGTAGATTCTGATACATGAGTTATATCAATGTTATATTTTCTTTTAAGGATTTAACTATCAAATAGTACATATAAAGTAGCAACATGGTCGTGCTTATGAGGAATCCATGGAGACGTATATTGATATGTGGGATCAGTGGCCAGATCATTTTATCTTGTAATATTAGATATTTGTGGGAGTAAAATTCAAGAAGTATTTTTTATAATTTGTGGATATTGTAATATCCAAAACACTAAAATAGATGCCTCAATCTCATTTATAGGTACTATTTTTCCATTTTTGTGTATATCATTTTTGGGTTTTACCTTAGGGTATTGGGTGAAATATGAATTTTTTGATATAAGAGGATTAGTGAAATTATAGTGCATGGTTCTCCAAAACCATGAACCCATCCTAGAAGTCTATTCAAACATGAAGAGATGGGATTCAAAAAACTATCAAAGAGTTTTTCAAATGGATCAACCTCTTAGGTGTATAGTTCACCCCTCCCCCCCCCAATATTAGGTTCATGTTTTAGGTTCTCAGTATGGAATACACTACACCCCTACACATGAAACTATGATTTAATGTATTATTAACATTTCAACTCATGTCAAACCTAAACATTTAATATCAATTTTGTAGGCTCCTGAACAAATTTCAATACATTATGACTTCCATTCTAGGAAAATGGAAGCCTATGTTAAAGATATATATCTCCCTTGTTAAGAGATTCTCATCCCATGTTGTTTTAAGTCCCTCTCTTATTTCTCTCTCTTAATTTTAATATATGTTTTCTAATGTTGATGGTAGATCATGATCAATGATTATTGGTTCTTGTTGCATTTTATATTGTATCTAGGATTCAGATATTATTATTATTTGTTCTCATGTTATTAATTTTTCCTCTTCAATAAGGGTATTCTTTGGGAACCATGGGGTTTATGTGGTATTTTAAGGAATAATTAAATTTCATAATTGTTTAAATTATAGATTGTACATTTTTCAACATATAACTTCATTGACTTTATATGAATAGATCTTTCTTTACACATCATTGGTGGTGTCCAACTATGTTTTAGTCACACCTTATTCAAGCTACCTGATCGGTAACAGAATAAAAATCATTTTTTAGGATAGGATAAGAAAATGAGTACTACGTTAGATAGATGATTTAGTATGTTTCATAGATGGCATAAAAAAATTGTGGTAGGACCATCATAGAAATGTCAGTGTGTCTTTATTTTGGGGTTTGATTCGACACATAATACATATTTGAAAAGAGATGTCTACTATTTTTTCCTATTTTGGTTATCATGTGATACATTTTTTGTTGAGTTAATGGTGTTATAATTTGTTTATAATTATTGATTTACACTATTGTTCTACGTTGATATATATGGTATAGTGTCTACGTGATCGTTATTATACTGTTTCAATTGAATTTCATTGTGAGGATGAACAATACACTTTTCTCATACAATTTATCCCATAAATCTCAGATTATCAATATAAATCATAACCCAAAACATTGGAATCCTATATCCATCATAGATCTAGACTCCATACTTTCATACCATATCATTACCACAATTAATACCCTAATACCAACATTCACATAACATAATACCTCAGGTCTCTCCCCCAAACCATAATTCCCCAACCATAATCTCATTTACACCATCATCGTCACAAGTCATGAAGACTCCTCTACTAATGGATTAACAACCCACGATGTTCAACAAGTCCTGTGTACTAATTATAACCACAAAAAATTGTAACAAACATAATTGGGTAGATAATATGAATCAAGGGTAACATATCACCATGATAAAACATGATAAATACATTAAATATTTTTATCTAAAAGAAAAATAGTAACAAGATACTCATGAAATACTCATCAAACCATGTACCTTAAATGGTCTCATAGGAAACATAGATAGCATTATGTTTTCATAATCAATAATAGTTAGTGAAATTTTTTCAAATAAGAATCATATAATGTGAACATTTGTAAATGAGTTCCCAAAAATCTAAATAACTACCATCCTCATGGTTATAAATGATAACATCTTGGAATTAACACCCTATAATATCTTATATCCCCTGGATAATTTCAAAAATATTAATATATTCTAAAACATGTAATTGGAATTAATTACTCCATGTATAATTATAATTAAAAATCATATAATTTTCTACCTCGGTATAGTATTATATATTTTATAATCCATTATTATTTGATTTTTAAATTAGTGGATAAAATTTATATTTTATTATTTTAAAATGTAATATAATAATATTTTATCATCATTGAAAATGTACATATTATAAATAATTAATAAATATTTCTCTATGAAAATTAAAAATCATAGAATTAATATTTTTACATGATAGTAATGAAATAGAATGAATGTAATTACTACATAAGTTGTTATTCTTTGAAAAGAAAACAACCATGATATTAGAGAGTGTGTGTGGTTCATCTATTCTCAGAAACATGATGAATAGCTTGGTTTTGATATAATATACATTATAGATCACATGTAATGAAAATTATATTCATCTCAGACTCCATAGGATAGAAACAATGAAGGGAATCAAGGATCGACTATTTTAAAAAATAACAGTAAGTAATGTTTCAAAATAATAGAAACCAAAAATAAAATATCATAATTAAATATTTCTATAAATAGATTCATAATAATAGATTTTTTTTCTCGTCATAAAATATTGTGAACAAAACCTAATAGTGCAGTGAATTTAATTATCCTAAAACATTTTCTTTTCAAATAGTACAATACCCATTTTACGATTATGTTAAGGAAGATGAGGTGATAATATATATTAAAAAATATTGTATAAAATCACCAATATGTATAAATTATGTGTTGCATATGGGTAACTTGGTTTCACCCTTACACAGGGGTACGATACCCTTACCCCAGTTTGTAAATGTGAAGGGAACACTTATGTAGTGACCCTTACATGACTAGTTAACCTAACACAACCATTGAAAAACATATCATACCCCGATTTAGAGACCCTTACATGAGTCAGTACCCTTATGAATTTCTGGAATTAATGTTTTGTGGATATTGTAAAATCATTGTTACCTTTACGTAACTTTAATTAACATTATTTATCAAATTTTATACTGTTACACAACTTATCATACGATTATAAAGAGGACAAGTACCCTTAAAATACATGAAAAAACTATTACCACTAAGCAGGTCAATTCTTCCCTTATGTGGATGTAGGCTTGCTTGAACATCCCATATAAATATGGTTTTACACTTCTATATCTTATGAAAAACATCTTCTACCCTTAAAATCATCAAGGAAAAATCCATTTTACACTTACCTGAGGCCATTCAACATTTTGTTACCCTTATTTAAAACAACAAATCTTCATTAAAAGAAAATTTTATAAAATAAAAAAGATTCTAAAATAAAAATACTTATCAAATCAATACAAAAATGGTTTTATGAACTATTAAATACTTAATAATATTAGACAATACGAATCAACATCAAGTCAAGAACAATATATAACATAAAAGTATCAAATAAAATATACTTTTCTACTATACACATGAATCAAAATTCAATAATATTATTTGAGTTACCAAAAATTATTTCCAATACATTTTATGTAACTATATTCATTAATGAATGAGATCCATCACATTATGTAGATTATCTAGAATCGTTTACAATATTACACGACATTGAGATACCATAGGGGCTAATTGACTATGATCCATGATTGACCACAAAAATAGTGGATGAATGACCATTAGATCCCACCGTAGGTGTAGTGACTACTCTATCATTACATTTTATGAAGAAGATACTTGATAGAATCATGAAAAGAAAATGAGAACCAATATGAACGATAAATTTTTTCATAACATTTATATATTATATAAGGAGATTTATATATGATATCCACCTATAGTAATGTTGAGTATTCAAATGGTTCATTCAAAAACAACACAACTACCTTGGGTGATGTTATTCTGTGTTTAGAGTTTTTGTATGATAAATAGTGATATTGTGGTTTTTTTTAGTTCATGGGATTGGAAAATCACAACATATGTATGTAGATTCATATTCATAAATGTCATTTAGATATATAGTTGGGAAATATGGAATAAATTTCCATTAATTTATCTTTACTAACTAGGAAACACATGTATTCCAATTATGTAATGTTCATTAATACATCCATTAATAAATTTAAGGAAGATAAGGTTGTATTTAGTTACAAATTAGGAAATTCATTGTGAAGATAAATGTATCAATGGAATCTATATGAAATCATTCAATTATTAATCAATTTTTAATAATTTTTAATATATAGTAGTATCCCTTAATAATGTAAAATGTCACTACCACCAATACATGAAACCATGCATACATGGTGACTTAAATAAATGGATATTTCTTTGATGGATAAAAGAAATAATGAAATAACAATTTAAAATTATATAATTTATGGAGTTAATGCATAACAACAATCTATTTTATATAGTTATTTAAGGATATCTTATGTAAATTATATTTTTGATAATTTATTAAATATGTGAATTCAAATTCATCAAATGGGTTTTTATGAAAAAAAATTCAATTATGGAAGTAGAATGGTGCCACAATTTTTATAATGGAACCATTAATGATACATTCTCATGATGGTCAAAATAGTGATAGGTAGACTAATAAGAAGTTTTTTAAAACTATATATATCGAACAACTCATACATGATGAAGACATGTTAAGTCAATAAACATGATTCACACAATGTTGTAAATGCAATATTAATTGAACAAGATCTCACCATAAATAAATACAAGATAATTTGATGTTGGATAATTACATTAAAATTATTACCCAAACATTTGATGTTATTAAATAAGAATGGAACAAAGTAACAATACATGATTACTCAAAAATATAAGTGTCTCTATAAGTGAGTTCTATGTATTTTATCTACTTTTATATATTCATATAATTTTTTGTGGATGATACGATCATTGATTTTACAAGATGATGTTAGGAAAAAGTTATTTAAACATTAGTTTCGAACAATTTTAATCACTTTTACCTCATTTTCAAAAAAATTTGTGCGAGGCATAAAAAAATAAATTCAATCGAATAAATGAAGGTCGAAGTTTAAAGGTAATAACATTACATTTCTTTATCACTAAAACCCCTAGAATTCCACACATCCTATGTACATACACTAAAAATGTGTTAGGTCAATCATTTTTCAACCCAAGATAATCCATGTTGATATTATCAATCTAATATATATCTATTCCTTTTAATAAATTGTTTATTGACCATATATTTGAGATTAATTGAATATGTATGTGTATAATTGGATTTTATTTTTGGCTATGTAAAAAAATATCGATGGTTTAAATAGTAACATGTTAATGTTGTGTGAAGACATTAATTATGTTAATTGAATAATATTCCAATACTAAATCAATTTATATACAAATAAAAAATGTAATATTGAAAAAATAGCAGATAATAAATAATTAGTAATTTATTACGGGTTTAATATGCATTAGATAGTTATTAAACTACCAAAACTTCTAGAAAAATCCCATGACATACATTGTTTAATATTCCTTCTAAATGTCCCATGATAAGTCCTTTCTCATTCAGTTAGGAAGGTTCAACCATAATAATTTATACATTGATTATCTCAGGTAAGTAATAATAGAGTTGGATAAACCTAAATGATCTGTAAAAAATATTCCTAATAGATTTGGGTGGACCATAGATGTGAAACCATATGAATTATAATACCATATGAATGGGTTTGTGTTCAACAAGGGGATAGTGTAGGGAAATGAGAATCATATTGAACTATTGATTAATCATAATTAATAGGATTAGGAAGATTCCTTATCTTACTATCTATATAGTGATTATAATGAACATGAAAACTAAATAAAAAGTAATATACCGATCTTGGATCTCTAATTTTAGGTTATTTATCAAGTCAACTATTATTGTGGGTGGGAATTAATTAAATTTATTTGATGAAAATATTAAAGTCAAGAAAAATTTAAATATTACTTTTTAAATTATAGGATATGTATTATATATTGATAATAATTTTGAGACCCCTAAATTATTTAACATATAGTATGATTATTAATTTTCATCTATGGTATTGAATTATTTGAAATGAAATTAATTACTTTGAGAATGTGGATATGAATGTTTTAGTGGTTAATTCTTATTTTTTAGACTCTTGGGTATTGGAAACCCAGTCTATGACACACATAATTTCAAATCGGTCACTAAACCAAGGATGAGATATAATAAAAATAGACTAATGTAGATCATTATTTCCATAATAGTGATGATGATTTTTCATTAAATTCCAACACTATTGTAGTTATATATTGAAGTGAACTTATTCTCTAATTGGAGAACTATTATTATGTTACTTTTATAAATTTAAATTCAATATATATATCATATTTTAGGAAAATGGGATTCTAATTCATTATTACCAACAATATTATATGCATATATGTATATTTAAATGGAAGGTTATATCGAATAAAGAATATTATATATCATATATTCTTTGTAGATATAGATGTTCCTATTTATAATATTCAGAATAAGTAGGACATTATTTAATCTAATCCCACCAATAATTATAATTTTTATCATGGTAAAATAAATGTGAAATAAATCCAAAATTTTCATAATGATAGATTATTGGAACCATTTTATTATGATTCATTTTAAAATTGTGATTATTAATTAATAGATATGATGACAAAATAACATTTTAGTGGAATATATTATATAGATGTTGTACTATTAGATATAATGAATATTTATTGGTATTGCACATTTTATACTCAAATATGTTGTTTAATTATGAGTTTTATTACTTTTATTTATTTATTTAGTCATTATTGGTATCAATTTTTTAGGAGGAAAAATCTAAAAAAATTATATTCAATGATTTTCATAATTTAGTATGAAACTACTTTGAAAAATTATTAATATTTTTTGATCTAATCAAAGAGGTGAATACTTGAGAAAGGAATTTTGAGATCATATATGAAATTCAACAATTGTCTCACAAAAAACTACTCCATTATCACAATAAATTAACAGTGTGTATTAGTTTTGAAATTATGTCTTATTAGATATCGTCAAACCATTGATGAGTTAGTGTAACATTTTTTTTCAATTATACTCTACATATTGAAAATTTTAAACTAAAACATATTCTATATAATTTAGTCATAAAGAAAAAATAATATATAGTTTATGGAGAAAATCATTTTTTTCATCTATAATGAGGTGGGGTTTAAATTAAATTATATAAAACATAGATTCTATTAAAAATGACCCTAAATCTAACAAGTTCAAATTTCTTAGTTATCCCATTTAAACTAAGCGATATGATCGAAATATTCATATTGGGAACAACCTATTTGTGGATGGATTTTTTAAATTTCTAGAGAATAAATTTACCAATATTAGAGTATGTGATATTATTATTAAAAATGTTGATGTTGAATGATAACATATATGATGTGTTCAATTGATGGAAGTTGATCATGTTCTATAAAGTGTTAGGGATAAATAACAGACACAATAAAAACAAGAACCATGATGTTGTTGCGGGATTCTTGATGAGTTTGTGATATAATATTCTCCCATAGCTAATAATAATGAGGTAATATTTATAAATAACTAACATATGACATATTATGGAAATACATAGATTTAGATTTGTTAAATTGTAAATGTTCATGGATTATGAAATAGACAAAAAATATGAAAACCATTACTCAAACATAGTGGGTAAAACTATGGTGAAAAAAAAAGTGTGAAAGTGATTATTCAATATGGAAAATGACATGGATGGTATGTAATATATTAAAATATTATGTTTGATGAAAAATAGGTTTTGGAAAATTCATGGCATTGAAAAAAATAATCATTTTAGAATATTGGATGATAAATAATATTATGATTTTTCTTATGATTGTATATTATTTTTCATATAATGTATATCATATTTATGACATAAAATGCTTTCATAATAATATAATAGTCATATAAATGTATATGATACATCCTTCTGGAATTGATGTACAAAATGATACTACTAAAATATTCATATGAAAATGGTATAGTTATGGATTTATGTAGAAAGAATTGTTTTTGAAAATCTAGTTAGTAATAAGATTAGATAGTTTGATTTCCTAAAAAACATAGATAATTCGTTGGAAAAAATTTGGATTCCTGGGATTTTATTTGTTTTTATGATATTGTGTATAGTTGATAGACATATTATTTGAAATCACATCTCAAAACATAATATAGTGAAGATATGGTAGGGGAAATTATTCTCAATGAACAACATAGTTGAATTGGCCTATATATCGTCTATGAAGACATATAAAGATATAATTACATGAAATCCATCATGAAATGAATTTTGGTAAATATATAATGAGGATTATCTTTGAGATCTCTAAGAAGTGGTCATTGTTGTCCCATGCTATAATGTTTATAATATTGTTTTTTTGAAAAATTATTAAATCTACTAATTCAAGCCTCATAATTTAATTATAGATTTGAAATCCTATTATTTTATAACAATTTGTTGAAAATATTTGAAATGGTTACTGAATAAATTTAATATTTCTATTGGAATTAATTAATAATATATATTATTTTTGAAGTATATGTTCAAATATTTTTTTTAAAAAAATTATAACTGTTATATTTTGTGTAATTTATATAAATATTTTCAATAATATATTTATATATATATATAAGTACATATATATTAATATTAGCTTTATACTATTTACTCATCTTCTTCATTTATATCATGAATGCATCTCTCATCCTATTCTGCCCCTTCCCACGTAGTGTATGTTCATTATAGAAGAATAATACTTTCATTAAGTATCTAATGTGCCCATCCAATTATTAATCCATGTTAAGATGTAAGGGATCCTCTATTTTTGTTACATGATAGTAATTCTTTAGCTTCTATGAACTAGTAATCCATGTTACATCAGTAGTTATCCATGATACCACCTCATCCAAACATCGACCAGCCTCCCACTCTACTCGCACTATCTCCCATGCCGCATAATAACCATCCACTAACCACAAGAGTGGACTATATTGAATCTTCATTTAATCAATGTTGTTTGAATATATCATGAAGTAATGAAATTTATCTAGGATCTACATGAACATATCATGTGTGAAGAGCTAATACTTACCACAAGTGAGTTAATGTTAAACAATAACCTACTATACATGTATTTTAAAATTACCACACATCCATTTCAATGATACCCATATGTATCTTACAAATGAAATTTATTTTTTATTACGGAATAAAATTTTAATGTAATAATATTTTTTAACTTATAATAATCAAATTTGTACTGAAACTAATTTATATATTTTTATGCGGTCATGATTATTATTTTCTAATGTCATCGCACTATCAGTATGATGACTGCATAAAAATTTTATTTCAATATTTAGTTTAATGAACAAAAATTACTGGATGATATATATGAAAAAAAATTATACAGCACAATTTTTAGTTATTTAATTTGAAAAATATTTATCTTTTTCATCATACTATATTATTTCTATATTTTATTATATCCTTTAACTAATAGATTATATATTTTTTAGCCTTTTTATTCATTAAAAAGTTCACTAATGTAATAATGAAATTATTATAATCTATTTAATGGAAAAATAACATAAAAATAATTGTTTTCATTAAATTTATTTCATTATTAGTTTTAATTATTTTGGAAACATTTCTTTACATTAAGTATATAGGAGTTATTTTCAAGACCCATCCCAGTGGGGCCCAAGTTGTGACTCCCCACACCTACCTACAATAGTCTAGGGGATGGTGATTAGCACCACGTATAAATATCATTAACATGGGAGATTTTTCATATGTACCTGTATGAAGGCATGCATATGAAATCCCACAAATACTAAAATGTGGAAAACACTATGACTCAAATGATTGAATACCACTATCCCAACCAAAAGAGTACGATTGGAAGTAAAGTGCAGTAATGTAAACTAGGCTAGAATGCAGGAGAAGCTAAATAAAGGTTCATTAAATTAAGAAATTCCAAACGTTAAGGAAAAAGGAAATGGGACTGCTACTCAATGATGTAGAAACATCTCAACCTTCCTAGGCTGAAAAATCCTTGTGGGGTCCTATTACATCATAGAATCTATCATAAGGTCTCTCATCTATAGAAAACACGACATGTGTTGGAAAATCCCAAGTAGGGTTGACTATAACAATACTCATTAGGAGAATCTTAAGAAAAAAATATATACACAACGTGGTAGGTACAAGATTCTATACACAATATATGACTATAATACATAAAATAAGTACATCCATATATTCTAAGTCCATGAAAGGCATTAACGATTAAATTCAGAACTACCACATAACCAAACTAGAGACTCAGTCAAATGATTCCACGAAGCAATCATCTTGGAGAATGCAATCCTGGTTTGGATATCAATAATGATATCTTCCCAAGATGTACTATTCTTCAGGAACCATCATGAGAAATATACACTAGTAGATTTGAATAGTTATATGATACCACAGATGTGGATCACAACCAACATAATGGGTTGATTACAACTTTTCCCTTAGAATGAACAAGCTACATAGAGGATCAACTCCTCGTGAAGTATGTCATGTCGATTCCAAGGAAAATACCTAGGACACATTTAATTAATAGAAAATAGTACTCCAGGCCTCGCGAAAAGTATTCCAAAAACACTATCCAGAATGTTCGGCTGAAGGGATCATACTCCATTGAGTAGAAAATTATATGCATCAACCATCAGTTAAATTATCAAAGGAAGAAACCTTAATTCATCATGTATATGATACGGTTGACGAGGGATTTATTATATAATGAGAATGTATATGGAATGTTGTAAGTTCACATGTTGTGTCCCTGGATCCTGAGTACTGCTCGTGTACAATGGATTGGGTCATTTAGAATACGTCATGTAGAATGTGGGTACATGTTGTGTAGAAGTTTCACACACTATTTCTTTCCGTCAGGTTTCCACCCATGTACATTGTTCATGTGCTAAAAAATAATGTCATCTTATATATTCATACCTATTTACCTACACATATGACAACCTGTGTAACCTGTCTGGGGAAAGTCATGTCGTTTGGTACATGTCGTGTAGGAAAATGATGTATTCCACCCTTTATCTGTGTGTATCTTAAGATACACACCTAGTCTCTAGGAAGGGGCTACATGTCATGTGATAGGTTCACACACTATATGGGGTTCAACTTACTCCAGAATCCCTAGTCCCCACATAGTGGGTTCCATAGTCTGTTTGACAATGGGATTCATTCTGTGTAGATCATGGAATACCTGATAAATCATTCATTTGTTGTGCCCCTCATATGATAGTTCAGTGTTCGATCCAATGATTTGTTCACCTCAAAACATGATATCATGTTTTTCACTCCATTTAAATAGTGAATCAGTGGGTATCAGTATTTCAATTGACTCAAAAAAAGTATGATAACCCACATAAAAATCAATTGAAGAATGATATCTCCTAAATTTTTATAATCAATCCATCTCCTTCATTTCCAGACCTCCACTTGGTTTTCCCAATACCATATCGTCAATTTTGGATTGTTGTGCCATTAAAAAGGGTCATAACGATAAACTATTAATTGACCATGAAGAATGAGAAGGATGAGGAAATTTTAGAGGATAAAATGAATAAGAAAAACCCATGGGATGAACCACAGTAATTCATCACTCTATCCTCAATCAATTCCATAATAATGATCCTTAATAAAAAATCAATTCTCAATAATCAAAACCCTGATAGAAATCCTCAATCGTAACTAATTTCATAAGAACGAGTGAACCATTGATCAAATAATTCTTTGAATAGTCCATGTTAAACATTAAATCTAAGAATGTGGAAAATGAATAAAAATAGAATTCCCTTCCTTGGGGATGGATCATTCGATGAACATGATCAGTCATGATTACACTATTGTTTGCATGATTAAAAAAATATTTTCATTCAATCTCTTATCCAAGTTTGGTCATCGTATGGAATTGAGAGGGTTCTCTAGGGTTCACTCCAATGCCTCCAAGAAATTACATAGTAGTTTTTGTGGCCATAGATCCATAGTTATATGTCTAATTTAATGTAACCCCCACTATGTCACAATAAAATGTTAACATAATATAACTAATTATTTTATTGTATTTTTTAAAACATGAAAGAGAAGATTTCACATCCGACCCCAAAAATGTAATGTTAGGTCCCAAATAGGATAAACTCATTTCTATAAATGGAATATTGCTCTTGGATTTCTGATCTGGGAACCGATTGAAATGATATTAAATTTTTATAGTAAAACACTATGTCTATTCTACGTAATATATTTAAATTATTTAAAATATTTATTTCGGGAACACCTGGCCTCCGAATCACATGTCATCTCAGTTCCTTGTTTCAAATAAATTCCATGCAATATTTATAAATAATAAATGGGAAATTGGGGACATTACATTTTCATCACAAATGAGAATTATGTACCTAGAAAGATAAAATAAGGCTTCTTAAAAAAAATATCGGTATTGTGCATGAATATAAGCCTCTATATCCCATGTGTTATTTGTTAGATTCCCATGTTGCCACCAATCACACCCCAAGGGAATCATTTACCCATGAAGTATCCTCTCTTGTTGATCCTCGATCTCCCCTAGGTACTAAGCTAATGTCCATCCATTATCAAGGTCCTGCTCGCCCAAGTCAATGACATGTGATTTCTTATACACATACCTCCTAAGATACAACAAATGGAAGATGTCAAGTAACTAGTCTAACAATGGGGGTAGATCCCAGTGATATGCCACATCTCCGACTCTATGCAGTATGTGAAAATGGATGAAAAACCATGGATATAACATGTCACCCCGACCAACTCTTTGTAATCACCATCATGGTGAAACTTGATGGAATACATGATCTCATTCTTTGAAAACCAAAGGCCTCCACCTCTTATCAGCATAAGATTTAATATATCAATGTGTTGTCATTATCCTCCCCTATATGATTTTTCACCTAATTAGTAGTAGCTTGCACCAACTTCATCCACATGATGGATGACTCTCCTATGTCGGTCAAGAAAACTAGTGACCCGTAGGGTCGACCGTACGAAGCCTAAAATTGTGCCATACCAATGATGGAATTATATCTACATTTATGAAAACAAAAAAAAGGTAGCTGATCCTCCCAACTACGGCCGAAGTCCAACATGTTACCCAGTATAATGTACACTAGTACATGAATTGACCACTCTATTTTGTCATCTGTCTCGTGGTGAAAGGCCCTTTTCAAGCACAAATGAGTCATAAATTCATCTTGTAATCCATTCAACAACTGGGATGTGAAATGTGCATCACAATCTGAAATAGTCATATATGGAACTCTGTGAGTATGAAAAATTTATGGTACATAGAGGTCTCCCAATAACCCTTTTATACATTTATGTCAGATTATTATGTAGTGGGACAACCTGATGAGTTGGTCAATGATCACCTAGATGGAATCATCTACGCTGTATATATTTAGTAAAACCATCATAAATTCTAATTATAACCCATCCCCATTCCATTCTAAAACCACAATGGGCTGAGATAAACCCAGTGGAACATGGTTCTTATCCTTCACCTACTGCCAGGTAATGCATCAATAAACTATATTCTCGACTACCTTATTCATGAGCGACAACAAAAACTACAGCCAGTGGTCCTTGTACATCTTTTCCACTCAAGGATCGATCAAAAAAGGGGATGTATGAATCTCCCATAGAAACTCCTCCCACTACGCCAGTTGTAAAAATCTACATCCTGTGAAAATAATGATGTTCCCCCGCCCATGTGAATATCCACCAGGGACATGTCTTCTTAACATATGATCGTGTATAGTATCAAATTTCTTATGTCTCCATTTTTCAGCCCTTTTTCGCGATATTATGGAGGTGTGAAAACCATGGACTGGAGGTATGCTTCTCCATCATTGTCACGACCCTTCCTCGGGACCCGTGCCGTGACTACCCCAAGCCCGCCTTCCATTGGCCAGGGGCTGGTGACTAGCACCAAGGCGTAAATCCCAAAAAAAGGGAAGGAATTGCCTTTGTAAAGTAAACAAGCACCATAGAGTAAGAAAGCGGAAAAGTAAACACTATGTAAAATCTAGTACAACAGTAAGTGTGGAAAAGTAAAGGGGGCTGGAAATACAAGACCAACTGTAAAGTACAACTGAAAAGTACAGCCGCAACATCGAGTTGTCCACTAGGAGTCCCACCTGAAGGGTGGGTACAGATAGCCTCCACTGCTCCTCGGGTCCAGCTGACCGCTCCGAGTACGTCCCACCCAGTAGTCCACCTCCAGATATCATCCTGCTCCGCAAGCCTCCACCACGATCAGCGTTGTCCGTCGTCTGCAACCAACACAAAGTAGTACGGGCATAGCCCGTGCAGGGGTGAGTATAAGCTACTCAGTATGGACCCCGAGACCGCCGAAGGTCTCCCAGAATCCACAAAGGATAATCCACAAAGGAAAGATACAATCACGAAGTAACATCCGACACGACTTAGGTATATGCCCATACATATACCGAAGTCATCAATTCTCGCTCGGCTCCAACATCCGAGCTCAAGTAAAACCCAATCCACACAGGAATGCAAAACGTAAATCCACACAGGATAGCACAACACAATCCACAAAGGAAAGAAAACAGGGTATTCAGCTCATAGAGGTATACTTCTTCGAATGACAATAGAGATGATCACAGATCCATCTAAGTCAGCGTATCCACAAAGGATCGATAGGTACTAACCCCCGTAATGACCCACAAAGGATCTGAACCACAAAGGATCGATAGGTAACTAACCCCCGCAAAGACCCACACAGGATCAGGCCTACACAGGACCTGTAGGGCGCTGGCCCACACAGGACCGCTGAGTGCTGACCCACACAGGATCGGACCCACACAGGATTGGTAGCACTGACCCACAAAGGATCGCTGAGTGTTGTAGTCGTCGCCGTCGAATCCACTAAGGATCTTTGCACAGTCGTCATCATCACAGTAGCAGACGCAGCCAGCTCTAGGGTTCCCACACACAGCAAGCTCATTCGGGATGGTCCGCTCCACGAGCCAAGAGGCTGATACATCAACTGACACATAGTCCAGAGTTGATATATCCAAAAGTTCAGTATCGTCAATAAGAACTCAACGTCGTAGACGGCCCGTCAATTGGACGCCCGATCTGAGAGTTATTGGATTTTTCGTCCCAGGGGCCCGGTTGTGTTTAAGACAAAACCAACCCGACCGTACTCCACCTGCATCCAAACCTCAGGAGGAGTATTCCAAAATATCCTTCTCACTTAGAGGAAAACAAAAAAGTCGACGGCACGTCAATCAGACGTCCGAAGCTCAAGATATGAGCGTTTCTGTTCCGAAGGCCCGGTTGGTTTCGTGTACGAACCAACCCAGCCGAACCCAAAGTATTCCGAATCCTTGAGTGCAATATACCGAAACGACCGTCTCGATCTAAGGATCGCATCGTCGCTGATGGCACATCGTTCAGAAGCCCGTTTCTCAAGTTATGAGCAAAATACCGAAAAGAGTCCGGAAACAGGGGGGTCTGGGCTCGGCCCGACCCGGCCCAACCCCCCCCCCCCCCCCCCCCCCCCCGAGGCCTGCCCGAATCGGGTCGACCCGACCCAGGTCCGGGTCCGACCCGTTTTGGCACGACTCGGCCCGGCTAGGGCGGCCCGGCCCGGCCTGGGCGCGACCCGGCCCGGTGGGTCGGCCCGGCTCGGTTCGGCCCATCCGGCCGAGCGGAGGAAGGCTCGGGGTGGGCGATGCCCCTGCAGGATGTAACGCCACGGCCCCGGGTGGTGCGGCCTTGCCAGCGAATGTGGCGGCCGAGATGTGTCCCTCTTCCCGGTTCCGCGCGGCCGCGGAACCGGCTCGCCGCCGCGGCGAGTTTTGCCGGCAGCGCGCCGGGCGCCGGCGGGAGCTTCTACGGGCCACCGGATACGCTCCGTTGGTATGTTTTGCATGCGGTCTTCGCCAGCGGTCCTCTCGGGTCTCAATCTTCACTTCCAGGCCCTCAAATCGCCTTTGCGGCCCCGTTTTTCATCATCCGCCGTTTCGTGCACCAAGAACGAAAAAGTGCGGTGGGTTCGGACTTGTTCGTTAGTCCGCACCCACCGCGTTAGTGGTCTTAAAGGTATTCACCCACCAATATTTAAACAAATGGGGATTTAATCATATTGATTTAAAGAATCAAACCCCTACCTAGTCGTACGTGCGTTAAATCCATGTTATTGTTATAATCCATAATGAATTTAAAAGGAGCGCAACCCCCTACATTGTCGTTGTCGATCGAATGTTGTCTTGGGGTTGGATTGTCGCGAAAGAATGTCGCGGAAGAAGAATCGTTGGCATCGCGGTACTTGGCATCGCGTCGTCGATCTCCGAGGGCTCGGTGTTCTTCGTCCCCCTTCGTCAAAGGTCGGTGTTCTTCGCGTTCTTCACGTTCTTTGCTTACTTCGCGTTCTTCGCGAAGGAGGATGAAGAACATGAGGTTTCTGTCAAATCCTCTCAACGAACATCACTTAAGAAGAATAGCGTTGGTCTTATTTTTTTAACATGCCAACAAACGAAAAGAAGATAAGTTAAGTAAAGACCCATTAATTCATAGAATTAATTCAACGAATAAAACCTCCCTATTAATAGGAGCATTTAATTGTTTAGGAAAGGCTCCAGTTGTCTTTCAATCAATAGGGGTTTTCGCGGGTGCGTTACTTAGCGGAAAAGAAACAGTGGGCTCGTGCGGGGCCCACCCCACAAATATCCTACCAAGAGGGTAGGATATTTTGAATTGTACCCTATCCACTTTAACTTAGCTTAAGAAGCATTAAGTGGCTTTTAAGTGGCTTAAGTGAAATAAAAATAATGTTGTCGCACCGCTTTATTTTATTTCTTAACTTAAGGCCCAAAAATTAAAAACCACACCCGAGAATACGCAACTCCGGAAGAGGAGTTTCTAAGCAAGTAACGGCGCTACGATTCAATCGGTGCCCTCAGAATTCGATTCCGAGCATCTGTTCAAATGTTAGAAAAACCCGCTCGTTCGTTCACTGAACGTACCCGAGCCAAACTTCGGAAAATGATTCCGGGCACACCGGGCCTCGTAATCAGGTGCCGTCAGAAACTGCGTTCTTGTACAATTCAAAGAAAATTAAGAAAAAAAAATCCTTCAAATTTACGGGTCTTTACATCACTCCCACATCAGGGCTTTACATCCCCGTAAAGATACATCATAAGCTTGGGAAACAAATGTGGGTACTGAGCACGCATCTGAGCCTCCCGCTCCCAAGTGCTCTCTTGGAGGTTCCCGTGTTTCCATATGATGTGCACAAGAGGAATAGATCGACACGTAGGACCCGCTTCTGTCGATCCTCGATCTCCACCAGGACCTCCGCAAAAGTTGCCCCATCATCAACATCTAGCTTCCCATGGTCAATGATGTGTGTCAGGTCGTGCACGTATCTCCTCAGCTGAGATACGTGGAAGACGTCATGCACCCGGTGAAACTGAGGAGGTAGAGCCAGGTGATAAGCCACCTCGCGAAATCTGCTGATGACCTGGAATGGTCCGATGAAGCATGGAGACAACTTGCTACCTCGTCCAAATCTTTGTAATCCACATTGAGGCGAGACACGCAAGAAGACGTTGTCGCCATCCTCAAACTATAGTGGCATCCGCCTCCTGTCAGCATAAGACTTCTGCCGGCTCTGAGCTATCCTCATCCGCTCCTGGATGACCTGGACCTTCTCTGTTGTGGCCCGAACCATCTCTGGTCCCACAAGTGCTAACTCCCCAGGGTCTGTCCAGCACAAAGGAGATCTGCAAGGTCTACCATACAATTCCTCGTATGGTGCCATCCCTATGGTGGAGTGGTAACTATTGTTGTACGCGAACTCCACCAAGGGTAGGTGGTCCTCCCAGCTGCGACCAAAGTCGAGGACACATGCGCGGAGCCTGTCCTCGAGATTCTGAATGGTCCTCTCCATCTGACCATCCCTCTGAGGGTGAAAGGCGGTGCTCAAACGTAGCTGCGTCCCGAACGCCTCCTACAACCCCTTCCAAAGCCGGGAAGTAAAGGGAGCATCTCGATCAGAGACGATAGATGATGGAACACCATGAAGCCATACAATCTTCTGAATGTAGAGACGCCCCATGCTCTCCACTGAGCCCTGCTCTCTAATGGGTAAGAAGTGAGCTGACTTGGTGAGTCGGTAAACAATCACCCAAATGGAGTCGTGACCTCTGGAAGTGTGCGGAAGTCTAGTCATGAAGTCCATAGATATGTCATCCCACTTCAACTCTGGGACCTCCAAGGGCTATACCAAGCCTGCTGGTACCTGATGTTCTGCCTTCACCTGCTGGCAGGTGAGGCATCGAGAAATGACCTCTGCCACAGACTTCTTCATGCCTGGCCACCAGTGCTGTCGTCTGAGGTCCTGGTACATCTTCTCCACTCCATGATGTACCGCCAAAAGAGAAGTGTGAAACTTTATCATAACCTCCTCTCTTAAAGGGACTGGTACTAAGGTACGCCCTCTGAAAAGGATTTCATGCTCTGCTCCAAATGAGAAACCATCAGGTGTCTGTCATGAGGATATCTGTGCACGCCGCATCTCACAGTCAGTGTTCCCACGATGTGCCTCTCTGACCCACTGCAATAGTGGAGGGGTGACTATGGGAGACCGGAAGAAGGCTGCTTCATCTCTATCCACGAACGATATCTGCAAAGCGGCTAGCTGCTCTGTCGCCTCCTCAAGTAGTTGAATGACCGTCCTCCTGCTGAGAGCATCGGCTACCACGTTCCCCTTCCCAGGAGTATAGACTATCTCAAATTCATAGTCCTGGAGGAACTCGAGCCATCGCCACTGTCTCAGGTTCAGGTCCTTCTGCGAGAAGATGTACCTGAGACTCTGATGGTCAGAAAAGACTGTAAAGCACTCGCCCATCAGGTAGTGTCGCCATGTCTTCAGAGTGAAGACCACTACTGCTAACTCCAGGTCATGGGTAGCATAGTTCTGCTCATGCGTCCTCAACTGACGTGATCCATAGGTGATCACTTCCCGCTCCTGCATCAGGACACATCTGAGTCCGGTCCATGATGCATCGCAGTACACTACGTACCCTACTCCCTCCTTAGGCAACCTCAAGATAGGTGCACTGGTCAATCTCTGTCTCAAATCCTGGAAGCTCTGCTGACATCTGTCTGACCATACAAAGGGTTTACCCTTCATCGACAAAGCTGAGAGTGGTGCCGCAACTATGGAGAAGTCTGGCACGAATCTCCGGTAGTATCCAGCTAGTCCCAAGAAACTCCAAACCTCCGTCACGCTCCTGGGTGGCTCCCAAGCTAGCACTGCCTCGATCTTCGCAGGATCCACTACAACTCCCCCCTCAGAGATGACATGCCCCAAGAAGTTGACCTCACATATTCAGAACTGACACATCAAGATCTTTACATAAAGCTGGTGCTCTCGGAGTGTGTCTAGTACCACCCGTAAGTGGTAGGCGTGCTCCTCCTCAGTCGTCGAGTATATCAAAATTTCGTCGATGAAGACCATTACAAATCGATCGAGGTATGGCTGAAAGATCCTATTCATGAGGCCCATGAACACCTCTGAAGCATTGGTTATTCCGAAAGGCATAACCAATAACTCATAGTGGCCATACCGACATCTGAAGGTCGTCTTCTGCATGTCCTCGTCTCGAACTCTGAGCTGATGATAGCCTGACCTGAGGTCTATCTTTGAGAACCACCGTTCTCCCTTGAGCTAATCGAAGAGGTCATCAATCCTCGATAGCGGATACTTGTACCTCATTGTCACCTGGTTCATGCGACGATAGTCGACACACAGTCGCAATCTCCCGTCCGCCTTCTTGGTGAACAATATCGGGGAAGCCCAGGGTGAAACACTAGGTCAGATGAAACCCTTGCCCTGCAAGTCCTCCAATTGTACTCGTAGCTCTCGAAGCTCAGCGGGGGCCATCTGATATGCTGGAGTCGATATAGGGGTTGTCCCGGGGTACAGGTCAATATAAAAGTCTACCTCTATGTGAGGAGGTAGCCCTGGAACGTCGTCGGGAAATACATCGGCATACTGATCCACCACTACAGGAAAACACGTCAACTACTCCTAGGATGAGGCTATCCAACTGATGAGTGATGGGTTGTCCTCTCCTCTGCGGAAGTCCATCATGTGCTGCGAAGGCTCCCTTATCGACGGTGAAGGTGAACCTGCTCTCATCGGTGCGTACACATCGCACCTTGCGCCTAATACAGTCAATCTGTGCATGGACTGTAGATAACCAATCCATTCCCAAGATGACGTCGTAAGGCCTCGACGCCGCTACAAGAAGATCCCAGCCGTAGCTCTCGCCTCCTAGAGTAATCTCACACTACCAGCACCTGTGTGTAATCATCGAGTCTGCTCCCGTAGGAGTCTCTAGCCGTAAGGATCGAGCCAACGGATCTGTCGGAATCTCTGATCTCCGAACAAGGGCACCGGCTATAAAAGAGTGACTCGCTCCTGTGTCTATAAGAACTGCAGTAAGGGTGGAATAGACACAGATCATACCTCGAATCATCTCGGGCACGCTGTGGTCATAGGCCACCGCTACCTGGAGCTGTGCCTATCTCTGCCCGCTAGCTCCATGTGGCCGGGGTGGACCTCCTGGTGGTGGTGGTGGTAGAGCCTCAAACCGTCACCCACCACCTGCTGCTCAGCCAGCTCCTCTGGCTCGTCCACCTCCTCCCAGCGGACCACCACGGTCGACCCTCTGCCTCTACCTGGGTGGACCCTCAACTGTCTACTAATCTTTGGCATGGTGGGTCGGGCAGTCACGAGCCATGTGACCCTGTCTGTCGCATGTGTAGAACTGCCTGCCTCTCGAAAGACTGACTCCACGTTGTGTGCCCCCCACCACTAAGCCAGTGTCCTGAGGTCGTCTGTGAGAGGGTCTGGTCTGCCTGGACACCTGAGTCATCCGCCAACTGCCTACTGCGGAAGAGTCTGCTACGTACCGCCCCGCGGTAGGTCTCGCCGCTGGAGAAGTCTCAGCAAGAAAACTCTCGATCAAGAGGGCCCGCTCCAGTAATCCTACCTGAGTCGGAATACTGAGCGAGATCAGCAATGCCTGGATCTCATGTCGCAATCCCTACTCAAAGGTCCGGGCCCGGAAGAATGGGTCTCGTACCATATCTGTAGAGTAGCACGAGAGATCGGTAAATCTCACCAAGTACTGGGCGACCGTCAAGCTGCCCTGCCGCAGCTGAAGAAGCTCCTGGATGCACACCGCACGGAGGGTGGCCGGGACGAACTCTGGGAAGAAGGGGCCCTCAAATTCCGTCCAGAGGAGAGATGCCTCATCGTACACATGGAGCATCACGCTCCACCATCGTCCTACTACTGCGTGCAGTAGGCTCGCTGCGAGGATCACCATGAGGACTGCTGGTGTCCTCACTAGTCTGAAAACTCGTACCACTGCCTCCAGCCAGTCCTCGGCTGCCTGGGGTCCCGTCTCCCCACAGAACCTGGGCGGTCGCTGGCACTAGAACTCATGCAGTGCACTGAGGCAACGTGTATTGTCTGCGGCTAGTGCTGGAAGCATCGGTGGCTCGACGGGTAGAGGTACCGCCAGTGCCTCTGCTGTCAAAGGGCCTTATACTGAGGCCTCGTCGCTTGGCGGGCTGTCGTAATGCTCAACTCTTGAAACCCTAGCTGGCTTTCTTCGTGGGGTCATCCTGAAAATAAACAGGTGTGCCACGGTCATAAAAGTATACATGGCGAGCTGATACAAGTAATCACAAAGAAAACTTGAAACACACATGCAATCAATTTTTTCGTGCATTAAGTCAGAAATCAGAAGTCAGGGTCCTGGTTTATGGATATGTCAGCCGCTGCACCAACACTGGACTCCCTGGACTGATAACCACACCCAATACGCTAAACAATATTTCATCACATAGAAGAAATATTAGAGTCTGCGGTAGAACCGAACTCCTCTGATACCAATTTGTCACGACCCGTCCTCGGGACCCGTGTCGTGACTACCCCAAGCCCGCCTTCAATAGGTCAGGGGCTTGCGACTAGAACCAAGGCATAAATCCCGAAAAAGGGGAAGGCATTGCCTTTGTAAAATAAACAAGCACCATAGAGTAAGCAAGCGGAAAAGTAAACACTAAGTAAAAGCTGGTACAACAGTAAGTGCGGAAAAGTAATGGGGGCCGGAAATACAAGCCCAACTGTAAAGTACAACTGAAAAGTAAAGCCGCAACGTCGAGCTATCCAATGGGAGTCCCACCTGAAGTTTGTCTGCAGATATCCTCCACTGCTCCTCAGGTCCAGCCGACCGCTCCGAGTACGTCCCACCCATTGGTCAACCTCAGGATACCGTCCTACTCCGCAAGCCTCCACCACGATCAGCGATGTCCGTCGTCTGCAACCAACACAACGTAGTGCGGGCATAGCCCGTGCAGGGGTGAGTATAAGATACTCAGTAGGGACCCCGAGACCCCCGAAGGTCTCCCAGAATCCACAACGGATAATCCAAAAAGGAAAGATAAAATCACGAAGTAACATCTGACATGGCTTACGTATATGCCCATACATATACCTAAGTCATCAATTCTCGCTCAGCTCCAACATCCGAGCTCAAGTACAACCCAGTCCGCAGAGGAAAGAAAAACGTAAATCCACACAGGATAGCACAACACAATCCACAAAGGAAAGCAAACAAGGTTTTCAGCTCACACAGGTATACTTCTTCGAATGACTATAGAAACGATCACTGATCCATCTAAGTCGTCGGACCCACAATGGATCGATAGGTACTAACCCCCATAATGACCCACAAAGGATCTGACCCACAAAGGATTGATAGGTAACTAACCCCCGCAAACACCCAAACAGGATCGGGCCCAAACAGGACCTATAGGCGCTGGCCCACACAAGACCGCTGAGTGCTGACCCACACAGGTTCAGACCCACATAGGATCGGTAGCACTGACACATAAAGGATCGCTGAGTGCTGTAGTCGTCGCCGTCAAATCCACTAAAGATCTCTGCACAGTCGTTGTCATCACAGTAGCAGTCGCAGCCAGCTCTAGGGTTCCCGCACACAGCAAGCTCGTCCGAGAGGGTCCGCTCCACAAACCGAGAGGCTGATACATCAACTGACACATAGCCCAGAGTTGATGTATCCAAAAGTTCCGTATCGTCAATAGGAACTCAACGTCGCAGACGGCGCGTCAATCAGACGCCCGGTCTGAGAGTTATTGGCTTTTTCGTCCCAGGGGCCCGGTTGGTTTTTAAGGCAAAACCAACCCGACCGTAATCCACATGCATCCAATACTCATGCGGATTATGCAAAAATATCCTTCTCACTTAGAGGAAAACAACAAAGTCGAAGTCATGTCAATCGGACGTCCGAAGCTCAAGATATGAGCGTTTCCGCTCCGAAGGCCCAGTTGGTTTCGTGTACGAACCAACCTGGCGGAACCCAAAGTATTCAGAAACCTTGATTGTGATATACCAAAACGACCGTCTCGATCCAAGGATCGCATCGCCGGTGACGGCGCATCGTTCGGAGGCTCGTAGCTCATGTTATGAGAAAAAGACCGAAAAGAGTCCGGAAATGGGGGGTCTAGGCCCGGACCGACCCGACCCAACCCCCCCTGGGTCGGCCCGAACCGGGCGACCCGACCCCATTCCAGGACCGACCCGATTTGGCGCGACCCAGCCCGACCATGGCGGCCTATCCCAGCCTGGGCGTGACCCAGCCCGACGGTTCGCCCCGGCTCGGCTCGGCCGAGCCGGCCGAGCGGAGGAAGCCGCGGGGTGGGCACTGCCCCCGCGGGATGTAACGCCGCGGACCTGGGTGGGGCCGCCTCGCCAGCGGACGCGGCGGCCGGGCCGCGTCCCTCTTCCCTGTTCCGTGCGGCCGCGGAACCGGCTCGCCGCTGCGGCTTAAGCCGCGGCGGGTTTTGCCGGCGGCGCGCCGGTGGGAGCTTCCGCGGGCCACCGGATGCGCTCCGGTGGTCCGTTTTGCATGTAGTCTTCGCCAGCGGTCCTCCCGGGAGTCAATCTTCACATCCAGGCCCTCGAATCGCCTTTGCGGCCCCGTTTGTCATCATCTTCCGTTTCGCGCACCAAGAATGAAAAAGTGCGCTGGGTTCGGACTTGTTCGTTAGTCCGCACCCACCACGTTAGCGGTCTTAAAGGTGTTCACCCTACAATATTTAAACGACCGGGGATTTAATCATAGAGATTTAAAGAATCAAACCCCTACCTCGTCTTACGTGCGTTCTATGCGGAATTGATCGACGCGGAAGAAAGAATCGTCGCATCACGGAAGAGCGTCACTGTCGCACGATACATGGCGTCGCGTCGACGTACTCCGAGGATCAAAAACATACAGATTTAATTAATCTTAATTAAATCCATGTTTTTGTTATAATCCACAAAGAATGTAAAAGGAGAACGACCCCCTACCTTGTCGTTGTCGATCGAAGGTTATCACGTGGTTGGATTGTCGTGGAAGAATGTCGCGGAAGAAGAATCTCCGGCGTCGCGGTACTTGGCGTTGCGTCGTCGATCTCCAAGGGCTCGGCGTTCTTCGTCGCCCTTCATCGAAGGCCGGTATTCTTCGCGTTCTTCGTGGTCTTCGTGTTCTTCACGTTCTCCGTGAAGGAGGATGATGAAATTGAGGTTTCTGTCAAATCCACTCAAGGAATAACACTTAAGAAGAAAAGCGTTGGTCTTATTTTAATAACATGCCTACAAACGAAAAAAAGATAAGTTATGTAACGACCCATTAATTCATAGAATTAATTCAAACAATAAAACCGCCCAATTAATAGGAGAGTTTTATTGTTTATGAAACGCTCCAGGTGACTTTCAATCAATAGGGGTTTTCGCGGGTTCATTATTTAGCGGAAAAGAAACGGTGGGCTCGTGCGGGACCCACCCCACAAATATCCTACCAAGATAGTAGGATATTTTAAATTTTACCCTATCCTCTTTAACATATCTTAAGCAGCTTTAAGTGTCTTAAGTGAAATAAAAATAAAGATGTCGCACCACTTTATTTTATTTCTTAACTTAAAGCCCAAAAATTAAAAACCACATCTGAGCAAACGCAACTCCAGAAGAGGCATTTCTAAGCAAGTACCGGCGCTGCGATTCCATCAGTGCCCTCAGAATTTGATTCCGAGCACCGGTTCAAAAGTTACAAAAACCCGCTCGTTCGTTCACTGAACGTACCCGAGCCAAACTTCGGAAAATGATTCCGGGCACACCGGGCCTCGGAATCAGGTGCCATCAGAAACTGCGTTCTTGTAAAATTCCAAAGAAAATTAAGAAAAAAATTTCATTGAAATTTACGGGGCTTTAAATTCATCTTCCAAAATGGATAATTATAACATGAAAAACTACTCTTAATCCTCAATTATGAAAATATAGAGTAGCTATCTTGTTGAGATCATCTTCCACTACATTACCCTTCTTAGTAGTATAGCTAATCTCGTAGTCATATTATTGTAGTAACACTATCCATCACCTTAGTACCATTATCATACCCTTCTGAGAGAATATAAATATGAGGCACTTGTCGTCAGAGTAGATGAAAAAATTGGTCACCCATCAGGTACTGTCTCCACATCATCAATTTTAATACTACCTCTACCAACCAAAAATATTTGGCTGCATAATTATGAATATTTGACCTCTATTGGAATGAGGCACATGCAATCAAATTTTTTCCCTACATCATGACATAACCATGCCTGGTTCCTACTACATCGCAGAACACTAAGTAATTCACACCCTCATCCAACAATATAAAAATTAGAGAACTCTTCAATCTCTCCCTCAACTACTGGAATACCTTTTGTAACTTCTATATCCATAGAAAAGGTGGACCATTTCGAGTCAAATTAATCATGGATGAAGATTTATGGGAGAAATGTAGTATGAATCTATTGTAAAATCATGTCATCCCAAGGAAACTCCTTAGATCACTCATGCTCCAAGGTGGATCCAATGCAGACACTAAATCTACATTAGCATGGTCCACTTCTACTCTATCCACTAAGATAACATGTCCCTGAAATTACACCCCCATCACATCAAGACCTTCCCATAGATATGGTCCTCTTATTGTATTTCAAAAACCATCCTTATGTGTATCGTGTTCTCCTCCATATATGCTGAATACATAAGGATATAGTTTATGAAGTCTACCAAGAACCAGTTCATGTGAGGCTGAAATATCCAGTCCATGAGGCCCAGGAACACTGCAGGGTCATTTCTCACACAAAAGTGCATCACCATGTACTCATAGTGACAATAGAGTCTTATAGAAGCCGTATTTTTTATATCCTCATCTCATACTTGAAACTGGTGTTAACTTCATTGAAGGTCATCCTTCATGAACCATCATGCCCCTCTCAAGAAAATGAACAGTTCATGAATCATTGATTGTGGGTACATGTTCTTAATGGGTACCAAGTTCATCTGTCATTAGTCCACACACAACCTCAAGCTCTAATCTTCTTTTTTAGGAATCAATACTTGGACTTCCCATGGTGAATCATTTGGTCTCACAGAGAGCTTATTCTGCATGTCCTCAAACGTCACTCTCAACTCAAGAAGCTCTATCTGGACATTCAATATGATGGTTTGGATATTAGTTTCATCTCAGGGTGTTTGTAAATGAAGAAGTATATCTTCTTTTAGGGAGGTAAAACTAGAAAATCTTCTAGAACGACATTATTGTACTCCCCCACTACTACCAGAAACTAAAAACTCATAACACATGCTTCCTTAAGGGTCATGATATCTAACTGAAGAGAAATCGACTGCACCCTTTTATATATGAGTCCATCCTCTGATTCTTGTTATTACATGTATCCAAGAAAGGAAAAATTAATTTCATCACAACAGATAATCATCACCAATCAACTAATAAATCATCTGGTCATGGACTCTGCATAACGAATCCATATAATGAATAACATTGTAAGGCCTCAAATCCCAACCAAAATTTTCCATCCGAAACAATCATCTCCAAGGTAATAGTCACACTATCGGAAAAGATGTGTGATCATAACGTCTCCTCTAGCAGGGGTTTCCCAGAATAAGGGAGGAAGGAATAGTTCAACTCAAATATCAAAGTACCGTACAATATATGTGGTATGTAAGAAATGACTAGAACCAGTGTCTATATGTAGTGTAGCTAAAGTATAAACGACACATTTCTTACATCAAATAATCCTTATAGTCCTTGGGTTATATGACTCGATTGTAAGTATCTGTCCCTACCCATTTCCTCCACCTCCTGGAGACTGGCGTGGACCACATATGTGTGGTGGTGGCTACATGGCATAACGGTGACCACCTGCTACTACTCTCACAACTCCTAGGCTATATATTTTTCATTGTGGATCTATATATTCTTTTTGTTTTCTACTACAATATTATCCATCCAAACCTCCCTATTAAATTCATGGTGGGTTAAAAAATCTTGAGAGAGATTTCCCCTACTGTCACATTAATTGAACCACCTATCTATAGGCTGACTGGACCCACCATCTAATAAAAAAACAGCAGATCATGTATCTTGGGACCGCCTATTAAAATTTCTACCATGTAAGGATCCTTGTGTGTAATATCAGCACCCTACTATTGAGGCCTCTACACCTGCTTGTCCACTACCTTATATCATCGGATGTATTTTCTCTTCCAAGAATCTTTTGACCACAAATGCTCACTCCGATACTCCTTTGTATGTAAAAATGCATTGAAAAATAACATTGGATCAAATATCTCTATGAAAACCTAGTTTGAATGTCAGATACCTGATGTACTAATATCTAATAATATTTATCGAGTACCTATATAGGTTGGTGAACCTATATGAATTTTCAGACATAATCATACTACCCTTCTTGTGTTAAGAATCCCCATTATACACAATGCTCTATGCGTAACTAGTGAGAACTCCTCTCCAAAGAGACACTTGAACTCTATCCATGGAAGAGTCCCCTCTTCCTATAGTTTGAAATCCAAACTCCAGCATTGACCAACTGATTCATTTAGAAGGATCAGCACCAGGACTAGTATCTGTTTGGCTTGTCTTCTGACTAGAGGAAAAACACCAGTCACAGCCTCAAGTCAGTCCTCAGACACCCGAGGGTCAGACTCTCCTTGGAACCTATGGGGTCTCTATCTCTAAAACTCACGGAGCATTCTCAACCAACATTAATATTCTTATGGTACTATAGGTACTACATGATACTCCATTGGTGGTTGTATAGCTGGTGCATCACCTATAGAAAACACAATTGGAAATGGTCCATGTATCAATGTCTCATCACTAAGGGTGTCATCAATGTGGTCAAGATAGTGAATCTTATCCCGAATTAATCTCAGGGGAATCAAATAAGAAAACATGATTTACCATGGTCATTAAATATATATGGAGAGCTGAATCAAGCAGGAATTGTAACCATGACCAATTCCTATGAGATGCAAGTACCATTACATACTTTATAACTTGGGTTCTCATATACCGACCCAAAAAGTAGGATATGAGAGCTCTTGTTTATGAATATGCCAAGTGACCTCAACAATAGTATATACCATGGCCTGAAATAAGAAATCAAAACACATAAAAATGTTTCCCCAAAACATTCTCACATACTCTCTATCTTAAGGTAGAACCGACCACCTTCGATACCACTCTGTCACGACCCATCATAGGTTCATGTGATGTGACCCCCTAATCTCGACTTTAATTGACCATGGGATGGTGACTAGAACCATGTTTGAAAATAAATAACCTGAGAGGCATTTCTTATATACCTAAAAAAATTCACACATATCCAAGATGAATAATGTTTAAATGTAAAAAACAGTTTGAAACAAATGTATGTTATCAACCATTGCAACTAATAGAGTAAGATAAGAAGTAATGTACAGTTATGTAAACTAGGAATGAATACAAAACCATGAAAAGAAAGAGTCATTATACTAAAAAGACCATAATTTAAAAAATATAGGTAATGGGACTGCTACTCGAATCCACGGGTACACCTCATCATTCATGAACTCACATAGCTTTATCTAGTCATAATCTCCCCTGGACTCTATCAAATGATCTCTCAACATCACAAGAGACGAAAATGTGCATAAAAAGACTGCACATGGGTGACTATAACAATACTGAGTAGGACACCCCAAAATCACAAATAAATACTCAAGAATAGTGGTAAAGTTATCTATCTGCAGTATATGTATACATTAAATATATCAAGAACATCCAGATATTATCAAAACAAGACACGTAGTATAAAGGCAAGTCACAACCACGACATACCCACACAAGGGATTCAGTCCAGACATTCCAGGAAGCACTCATCAAAGAGAACGCATTCCTCAGTTAGATTGAACTAATGTCGTCCTTCTAAGAAGTATTTTTCATCAAGATTAATAATTAGAGGGATATGATGATAGATTTTAATAGAGATTCAATACCAATGATGAGGATCACAGTAAAGGCCATGGGGTGGTACCAAAAACACCATCTAGATTAAACTTCTATTTAGAGAATTGAAACCCAATGAATTTGGTCAAGTGAATACCAAGGACTCTTCCTAGGTCACAAATATTTAATATGGGATCCTGCTCCAGGATTATCAGATGGAATTACAACAAAACTATCTAGAGTTTCATGTTGAAGGGATAATACTTAAATAAGTAAAAAATGACTCACAACAACCTTTAGGGAATGGATCATGTGCATGAACACTAAAGATTCTTTCCCATGATATGGTGGAAACGATATTCAATCAATGTATAAAAGGGTACATGACATGTTTAATGGTTAAAAACTGTGTCCCTCAACCCTGAGTAATTCCCATGTACAATGACCGGTGTTGTTTAGAACATGTCATGCAAAATATGGCTACACAACATGTAGAATGCTCAAACATTATTTCCATCCATCCTAGTTCCAACTATGTACTCTAGCCATGTGAAATTACACAGTGTCAGCCCCTGACTGCGAACTCATGTAATAGTACACTAGATAACTAGTGTATCTAGTCTGGGTAATTTATCTAGTGGGGAACACGCCATGTAGGAAACCTGTGTATTCCACCCCATGTTTGTGTATCTATCAATATATATAAATAGTTTCTGAGAAGGGCCTACACTCCTTGTTATGGGGTCACACACAGTGTGGAATTTTTCAAACTCCCAAAATCCTAGCCGCCATAGAGTAGGGCCACATGACATATAACCTTAAGTCACACACCTTATTGATCATGAAATTATTGAACAATAGTTCTTTTTCTTCCCACCTTTTCTGAGAATTTTTTGTTCAATCCATGGCTCTATTAACCTTGAATAGAGAGATCCATTTTTGTCTCACCATTAAAACACTGAGTCGATGGGTTTTAGGATTTCAATCGTGTTTGATAACCGATTCTATTCACCCACACAAAATTCATTCAATGAATGATATATTAGTAATCATTCCTATCCATACATATCAATCATTTTCACACCACATAATGTTCATCCTCATGCCAGAACTTCAATTTTATAACGTTGCGCTGTTAAACGGAGGTTCAATGATCAAAATTTTATTAACCAGGAAGAACACGAAGAACGTGAAGAATGTCGAAGGGGAAAAGGAATAATAACAACCAAAGGAATGAACATCATAATTTTTTTATTTCATCATCAATCCATTCCATATGAAAAATCATGTATTAAAAATCAATAATCTAGAATAAAAACCCCAATAAAAATAGGCATTCATTGCCCATCCCATAAAAACTAGTCAATCGAGGATCAACCAGTTTATTGGTTGGTATGTGTTCATTATTGAATATTGTAATGCGGAAAAAAATAAAATAGAATAACCATACTCATGGTAGGATCATTCACTTAAGAGGATCCATCATCACATCTCCACCATTGGTGAGATTCATTAAAAAAATCTTCAATGTCCGATCCAGGAACCATCTTTTTTACCATCGAGGGAGTTCACCAGGGATCACTCCAAAGACTCTAGAAAATCATATAGTTATGATCCTAACTGAGGATCCCTACCAAAAATGATTACTTAAATTATAAGTCATTTACTCACTAAAAAATGTTAAAATAAAATGAATTTTTATTTAATTTTAGTAATTAAAGATCTAAAAACTACATTTCATAGGTGACCTGCGCTGACCTGTTATGTCATGCCAAGGGTAAACTTACTACTATAATGCAATGGTGACCTCCGATTTCAGATATTGGAAAATATTTAGATGTTATTTTATTTTTTCAGGAAAACTCCATGTACTTTCTATTTAATATATTTAATATATATTGATCTTTTATTTCGGTAACATCATTCCTCACAATTTCATGCCATCTTAGTGTCTGGTCTAAAATTAATAACACAAAATATTTTAAAATAATACATGTAAAATATGATAAATTTTACTTATTTTTTAATTTAGTTTATTTTATTAACTCTTATTTATTTTGACAAACCTATTTGTATTTTCATTAATTAATTTAATGACAGAATTAAATTAATTCAATATTAATATTGAAGATGTGTGAGTTATAAACAGATAGTTTCATGTGATCATATTTTAAATATTTCTATTTTTATGGAGGGGATGAGTTTAGGAAAATATTTCATGAAATGAATCAAAGATAACAATTTGGTAACAAAATAATAAATAAAGAACAAGTGATTCAGTGTGAAGAACACTTAATGAGTTTTTGAATACACAATAACATAAATGATTTTCTAGATACTAGAGGATGTTATTCCGAGAATAATATTCCACTATTGTGATTTTGAAGCAACATAAGATGATACATTAATTACTACTAATTTCATAAATGTTCATCGAACATCAATATCATAATTATTTTATGATCTCAACTAGTTCCATTGTTTTCAATATTTTACAGATTTATTTTAATCTAATCAGTTTGTAATAATTAGCATTAGTTTATGATATTCCAAAGTAAAATAAGTTCAGTATTCATTATTATATCAATTAAAATAAATGATCTTGAGTTATGAACCATGTTCAAAATTCCTTCCTTATTGGGTTGTGTCTCCCAAACAAAGCCATGTCAGGATATGTTGCAACTCTTGACAAATTCCACTATTGTTCACTACGTTAGTTTAAATGTAATACTCAATAAACAGGTTATCATAAAATTAAATGTGATCTTCCTTAGTTTGATTTAATATCTTCTAATAGTATATAAAATTGAAGAGTGGACTTGTATCTTTATTATTTGTTCTTCTATAGAAATAATGTGTTCGTTTATAAATTTTTACTGCATGTAATCTTGAATATAATATAGAACTATTTATTATTCAATAATAAGCATATAATTTATTTTTTTTCATTTTATTATAAAACGTAATATTTACCCCATCTCCAATCTATTTTATTATCTATATGAATATATGATAATGGTTAAGATATTATGTTTATTCATGATACTTATATGGTGTTCGGATAGAAGGATATAACTACATGTCAATCCTACATTGGTATTATCAGGTATTCCCTATTTATACTCAACCTGATGTTGTATATTCACTATGAATTACGTTCATATATAATTACAATCCTTGTAATAGTTAATTTATTGTTGTCAATAACACTTTCAAATATATGGGATGTAATAATAATATTTTCATGATATTTGGGGAAGATGATATCATTTTTTCAATTGAATATTAGATAAAAATTCCTAATTAAATTTTTATGTAGGAAATAGAAAACTATTTTTCTTCTCTTGATTAATTATTGGGTCTATGAGTTGGGAGTTTTCCAAAAAATTACACAATCCAAGAAACGACAGTATGGGCGATGTTCATTATTTCATCATATTTCTTGATGAATTATATTTGGATCATAATGTTCATCTCTAAACTATATTTCATTCATTATATTTATATAATTATTGGGATATATATTACAATAAAATGGATATCACATTGGAAAAGGAACCACAATCTCATATAGTACCAAACACATCATTACAAAAAAAATATTATATGAGAGATTGTTTATAGAGGTTTTGATAACATATCATGCTGGATATTAATGATAATGTGTTTGATTCAATAATGATTCAATTTGTATAAATTATTTAATGGGTCAAGTTATTTCAAATATTATCTGATACATAAGATATTGATTTAATGTTTTCATAAAATAACATTTATTTATAATTAATTTAGTCTTTATAAGCAACACATTCATGTGCGATGCAATTTACATTGCAAGAATTGGTGAATAATAATATCCACATTATGTTTGAAAGTGATCTGTTTATAAATGAATATTTTCATGATTTAGTATGGGTAATGAATGAAATATTAAATTTTGCATGAGTAATTGTATAATTAAATAATTAGTGGAGACTTTTTATTTTCTTTAGCCCACTAGGTATATCCCTAGAAATGTCATATATTCATCAAAATACATAGGGTATATATGGTAATCATATTCATTATTACCTGATTTTTGGGATATTAATTGCATGATAACATTTATAAAATGATATTTTTTATATGAAATTCATTATGACATAGCTAATCAAGTAGGGATGGTGTGTAGGTTATCATGTTATTTGTAGAAGTAAGACTAAGATGTGATTATATACTCATATGATGAGTAAAGACAACTGAACTATTATTCAATTAAATTATGAAATATTAATTTGAAAACATAGTTTGGACACATGGGTTTTATTCACCTACATGGAAGAGGGTAATTTTATATTAACATTCACTAGATGGATGACATGTGATGTCTTCATTGACCATTCAAGTCATTATTTGATAATAAAGAATGTGTAAAATGGAATATAAAATATTTAAATTATTATTTATCTAATGTCGACTATATTTCATGATAAAATAGATTATATAGGTAAACATATGATTTATATGATATATATTGTGTTGTAACCGGTCGTATATTTTATGGGATTGGAAATGGAAATCAAACCATACCACTGCATGTCATATGTAGCATTGATAATTTTGTAGATTCAACTCTCTTATTTTATCTATGAAATATAGATTTCAGGTTTCTATTCAATGATACTAAGGACTATTGGATAACATAGTTTGTAATATTAACATGGATTTTGATTTGGAAGAAATAATATATTCATAGATGCAGAGTATAAGATAAATCATACCCCATTATGTTATGGATGGATTCAAAAACAGATATTCTATTTTTAAAAAGTTCTGTATTTGATTAATGATAATGTGTGAAATTGAATCTTCTGCAGGAAAATAGTCAATGTGATGAAAAAATGGGTTTTATGTGTTTGAGACTAATGAGTTTAAGGTAGCATACACTATTAGTTAAATGAATTGAATTTAAATTTATTAAAATATGATTAGATAATTATTTTTTATGTTAAATAATCCCATTAAACACTTACTTGAATCACTTATTTTCTCTTTTCTAGATATATCATGCATCATTTATTTGACAGGCATAACAACATTTTAGTGGAAATTATTCCTCTCATTGATAACATGGAACCTTTATCCAATGTAATAACATGTAGTATAGAATAAATTTTAGTTCTTAATATGGTGTTAATCAAACATACTATGGAGAATATGTTAAGTATTACACTATAAAAATGGTGTATTAGGTTCTCTTAATCAATCTTCATGTTTGAATCAGGAATATATATTTAGATTATTTCTGGGGTTTTCAACTAATAATGATTTTATGATGATCCTTCAATAATAATTATCTCTCTTACAAATTATAGATCTTCCAATTGAAATCCCACCCTCATTCCCCTATTTTCTAAATATTTTTCATCCAACGAAAAACTCATTTTTTCTAAGACCATGATCAAAATATAACTGAATCATAAGTTTTATAAATAATAACCATATATCATTCTATGAAACCATTTAATTTATTATATTATCATATTAAAATCAAATTGTGTTTGCATCTATATTACTTCTAAACACTGATTATGGTTTTCGATTCATCACCTTTTCAAACAATGATTTATCCATCTTCTAGAAAACAACTTATGAGTTGAACTATGTGAGTTAGTTAAAGTCTATTTCATTGATCATTATGTTGTTCAAATCTAACAAATGAATGTATTTGACATTAAATTATTTGTATTTTTTAATCCATAATTTTACAATCAAAAAATTATTTAATTCAGTCTTAAAAGATAACATCATTTTCAAGTGAATTGATTGTAATGGAAATTATTAATCCCTTATGTAATAAATCCAATCAAAATTTTCACATTCTATCATATAACCAGTCACATAAAAAATAGATTACAATATATTATTTTTTAGGCATATGACTAACAAAAGTGGCTCTAAAATCATTTTTTTATCATATATATTACCATTGATACGGTCACATATATTCATTCTATAAAATAAACTTATAAAATAAACTCATCCAATTGTAATTAACAACAACACATAATGTATTAAAAATTAATAAATCTCATTAATTTAATAAAATAAATATATCAAAACAATAACAAGAATATTATTATATGTTATCACAACTATTATAAATAAAAAGTATTACATTTTCATTAATTTATTTTAAAAAATCTAATTTAACTCTAAATCAAATCAATATATTATTACAATTTTAACTACATTAAATTAAAAAAATAATTATTTTATAACGTTGAATTGAAAAAAATTATATATTTCGTAAAATAATATTTAAATAATTTTAAGAACAAAATAATTATCATATTTTTGAAAAAATATTTTTCAAATCCATTTTGGAATAATGAGAAAAGTGATCTGAAATATTAAATTAAGATATTGAATCATAACTTATATTTTATTTTAAATAAATAAATTATCAATAAATTATTTTTATTTATCAGTGGAAAATATTTTAAATAACTAAACATCACTTTTCATATCTATATGTCAATTTTCATATTAATCAATAATTAATATACCATTATTTTTCATTATTTTTTTAATAAATATTTTATTTAAAACAAAGAGTTTAATATAGACATTTCGTTTGAACATTGTCTGCTAGACATCCATATATATATTTAATGACTATAAAATTGATTTAAAGAATCCTCAATACACAATGCCTATCAATGCCTTATGGTGATCTATCATAGAGGATCTTCTATAATCCATCTTTCAATGATAAATTTTTATGAAGAAATTAATGTCCATCCTGTTCATTAAACAAATAAGATGGAAGGTTATGGTAATTTTACAATTCATTATATCAATTTAATGGAAAAAGATAAATGTATATCTAACATATAGTAACATGAAGAATAATATTTATTATTAACATATCATAAAAATTACCGTTTGTAAACTCATGGTTATTACTTGAATAAAATGAAACCAAATACTAATATATATAGAAACAATTATAATTTTGAATTAAATATGAGTTATAAAAATTGGTTTTATCATTTAAATAATTATTTCCTTTTTGGTGTACTATTTAACTTGATTTGATGATAAGGTGCATATCCAACAAAAAGAATATACATAGTTTAGAAGAAGTACTTTTATATACAAATTTATATTATAAATAATAATATTCTATAATTTATTTTCACTAAAAATTAGTTATCTGACAGAAATATTTGAACTAATGATGACATCATAAAGAATCCATGGTTTAAAAAAATTAA
Source organism: Viscum album (assembly GCA_963277665.1). Lineage (NCBI taxonomy): Eukaryota > Viridiplantae > Streptophyta > Magnoliopsida > Santalales > Viscaceae > Viscum > Viscum album. The sequence continues at coordinate 1,841,680,592 of OY728161.1, forward strand.
TATAAAGATTAAATTATATTTATTCACCCATTGATTCTTATAAATTAAAAAAAATCACCACTGTTTAATAGGCGATGGTTTAAATTTTATGGATCATAGATGAATATGTTGAATCAATTGAAGAAAAATCATGATATTATATTTTAGGCTAAAATATAAATTTGATATATTTCATAGAATTTTTTTCAAGATACCCATGTTTTCATTACTGAATTATATCCCTTTCTATAAGAGTGAAAATAATACATTGAATAAATGGTCGGTGTCATAGTCAAACATGTGAATAGATATCATTAATTTATTAATTTATTTATATATGGAATATTATTCTTAATAGATATGACAGATGGTTTTAATAACAGTTTATAGCCATAAAGGAAGAGGAGGTACTGATGATTATTAAGTCTTGTGGATATAACTATATAAAATGTCAACTCCTATGGTAAATAATCCATATATTCTAAGTATATAAATAAGGTGTTGAATATTTAATATATCAACAATGATATTTTAAAGATTGATTATATTTTTAAATCCTTCAAAATATTACAATATTACCTTTGGAAATTAATGTCATCAAGATGATATAAAAGTTAAATTATGATTTTACACTATACAAAGGTTATAATGATTTATGTAGGAATAAATCCATTCAAGTAATTTTATTTATCACAACATTTTAAATTAACCGAGGAAGGTGACAATGATTTACTATAGATTAAAGTCGTATAAGAATACTAGGATGCTCACATAAAGGTTTAAAGTTATCTATGATGGAAACGAGGATTCATTATATAATGAACGAATCTATAAATGAGATGAATAAATTATTGAATATAATGTCCACCATGTATGTCAATTTAATAGATGTACTATTTAATTTCCAATTAAGATATTTTTTTTGGTCACGCTAGATTTTAATTTCAACAAACAATATGATGAGGTTTTATATTGACTGAACTATTGAAGTGTTTAATTCCATTCAGAATGATTATAGAAATGTAAGTGTACACTTCTGAAATTTATAAAGATAAAGGGGGATATAAATTATGTAGTTTAGTGATATATAAATTTAATAATACTTAGGCCTCTTGAACAACAAACTGAATATAAAATACTTCTCGAATTTTTCATATAGGTGCACTCCTATTTTATATCCACGTACAAGTTATAAAACTATTCCTTGACATACGAAACATATAGTATTAATCTATAATGTATTTTAATAAAAATAATCATAAATCCATTAAAGCAGGGAATACAAATATTTTTTGACAAGTTAGTTTTATATTTTTAGTATATAAATAGAATAATGGTATAAAAAACTCTTATTAATATTTCACATAAAATCAAATTCTAGGAAATATGGATTACCCTATAGTTTAATATATTATATATATATAATTTCATGTATTTTATTTTCATAATGAAAATACATTAACAATAATTTTTAGGATCATGTGGAATGGAACATATGATCTATAGAGTACTATGGATTAATTTTAATGTGATTTAAATATGAGTAGCTTGAACTATAATGAACACCCAAAGGTATGGAATTGTAGGATTTGGGTAGGAAGATTAATATGGGTGTATTAATTTACAATTATGATAAATAAATATATATTGTTTACAATATTGACTTATAATACTCCACATTAACTATACCTATGAACCACATGACAATAAAAATTATTCCCCATACCTCAAAGGAATTATACTTGATTTGAAATAATATTAAATTCCCAATCAAGGTTTAATACTCTTTTAGGGGTGGGGGATCAAGATTTATTAAATCATTTAATGAACTATTACCAATTATTTAATTTTATTTTCAATGTAAGTTCAATATCATCCGATTAATAATTATAAAATAATAAAAAGGTAGAGCATGGATATAAAAATTGTTTCTTGGTTCCTAAAAATGGGGTACTCCAAAGACTATGGATCAAAATATTCCATTTTAAATAAAAACCCATGATGACTACTATGGTTAATACTTTAGGGTTGTCTCACTATGTCAACTAGTTAAATAAAATTTAGAAAATTTAAATAAAATAACATTCATTTTATAGGATTGAATTCAATACAACCAATACAATTTCTTTCTTCTATTAAAGATACAAATTATATCTACAACATAAAATTTTAAAGAATTCAATCAATAATTTATAAACATCAAACTAGATGAACACCTTCAAAATAACCTCATCTTATACTTTTGAAAATATGCATCGATATCCATTTTAATAAATTAAAAATTGAGACCTATACCATTCTTATTTATAAACGTGAATAAAGGAAAAATCATTGGGATAATTCATGGTTATAAAAATGATAATAAATTATTATTTTAACATTTTTGTAATTAATGTAAAAAAATTCCAAGGTATAAAATATTTAATAATAAAACATCAAAAAAAGTTTTAGAAAATTAAAATATGATTATTTTTTATTTTAAAATATCATTGATGTATATATTAATTAATTATTTTGATACCTATTTCAACATTTACAGATAATTAAAATATTTCAACGGAATATTTAAATTTTTTTTTATAGAAAATACCCCATACATTGAGTCCATGATTGACACATATATCTTCCACCTCCAATAATAATAAAATTATATTTGAAATATACATTCAATAAAACAGTTTCAGCTATAATAGATATTTATTTTACTATATATTTTATTTATTTTAAGGTTTTATTGAACAACTTAATCTAAATTGTTTACATTTACTGTTTTGGATTGTATTCTTTGTAATATCTAATCAATCTTAATATATTTTATAATTGTAAAATCTCATTATCTAATAATTCAATACGCTCATAAATAATCAATATATTTGTACATATTATTCCCAATTAAAAGTATTTCAATAGGCCATGAAAGAATTATTTTTCAAGGACTCTTCATCAAAAAATGAGTTTTCGACGGTTAATGACTATGATTTTTTATTTTAATTTAAATTTTAGGAAATGAATATATATTCATTTAAATAAAAAAATTACATTAATAATAATATTTTATTTAATCATATAAATAATTAATATTGATGTACGTTAAATTAATTTTTCTAAAAAATCACCATTGTAAACTTATGTTGCATCAAATGACCTTGATTAGAAATGTCTTCCAGATTTGTTTTAAAGAGTGAAAACACTAATAAATATTTTAATTTCTTTTAAAACATGATAAGGATAATAACATTTTTTTATTTTTTTTGTATTTAATTTTCTATTTGAATACGGTAAGATAATAATAGGGATGAAACATAATAATTTAGTAAATACTTATATTTTATCATAGTAATGACTTATAACAAATATTATAGGGTTGTTTGATAGATAATATTTTTTTCTTATAAATATCATAATGACTATAATAACACTGGAATGACATATTGGATGAAAAATAAGAAAAATCATCCTATATTATTTAGTAAAAAATCATAAATAATAATGTGTAATATTTCTTGGAAACCCTTATATTTGTTGCATCCTACGCATTAATCATAAATTGATCAGAAGAAGTGAAATTTAGATTAAAGGATGATTATGATCATGTAAACGAATATTTATAGTGGATTTAGAGGTGAATATATAGAGAAAACTGAAATTTATATACAGGTAGGGTTGGGTAGAATGATTTCCCATTTAGTTTAAAAATTTGGTAAAATTTTCATAAATATTATGATAGAAAATTTGAAAAATATCATTCAAAATATTATTTTGAATATAAAAGACAATGGGATATAGTTATAAAAAAATTAAAAATCCATAATTATGTCAATTTATTGTTTGATTATTATTATTTAATTATAATTAATTAATAATATTCCCTACAAGTTAATTTTTTTAGTGTTACCCACATTATTTGAATTTAAAATATTTAAATAACAACGGAACTATAGTCTAAACAAAGACACCATGAATTATCCATCATAATCACTTATAAATTTCTTGAATGAATCCAAAATATCTAATCCTTATCACATATACTGTTTTTAAAATACAATACTTTGACTTTTTAACTGGATGCATAATGATTTTATTGATGATTCATAAAAATTTATGAAAATTTTTACCATATATATAAATAAAAAATAATGACATATATTAAATATTTTAACCATAATTATAATGTTCTAAAAATATTCATAATGTTTTCTAATGTCATACATTTCATGAAAACCAATTTAATATGTTATAATAATGCTTTTTCACCTCAGAGATGCCCATTATAGGGAATTGGAAATGTTACTTGTCATATTACAATAAAATGCATAAAAATTCATGAAAGTTTTTAAGTATTTATATTATTTATTAGTCATATTTGGCATATTATATTCCCTCATCATATTTTAACTCAAGGACCCAAAATTTTAATTTATCGGTATCTCGCAAGAATTATGTCATCATCGGTAATGATTTCCATATTCATCATGACATAATATTTACAACATGTTATTTTCTTATAAATACAGTTTTTAAATTATATTATCATGTAAAAAACCTTTATTTATTTTATGAAATATATATTTCAAATTTATTTCATAATGAAATCTTAAAAATATGTTATTCATAAAAACATTGTTTTTAAAATTCATTTAAAACTGCTTACTAAGTGAAATATGACAATTTGCCCGAATATAATTATAACATGATGAACAAAAAATTTATTACTTTATTATTTACTTATTATTCTATCATTTATAAAATAACTATTTATATTAAAAAAATATTTTATGTAACTATAGTTTATTTAAAATAAAACCAATTTATTTTGAAATGAATACAAAAATTCTTGCCTCTTTTTTTAGAAGGGTTATTTTGAAGTTAGAAATAAATAATAATATGAATTAATATTATTAAAATAAATAAATATATATAAATTATTTACATAATTTTAAATAAATAATAATAAAAAACAATTTAAAAAATTTAAACAAACAATAAATTAATTTCTTTTGATAACAATGTAAACATAATAATATTAATATAATAATTATAATTTAATTAATTATGTAATATCATTTTATTGATGAAATAATGTTTCCCATATTTTAATCACTTATATAAATTCAATATCCTAAATATTAATAATCCATAAATTTTATATCTTATTAATAATACATGGATTGAATGATTCATCCACCAGCCTAAAGAAAATGCATCCTCTATTTTTATTTTTATATTTAATGAGAAATATTTTATGAGGTTCATGAATATTGTAAAATATTTTCAAAATACATTTCAAATATTGAATGTTTACTTTGATTTTTTTTAAATTTATTCCATTAAAATTAAAAAATTTATCGAAATAAAGAAAATGAAATGAAATATGGAGAGGAATAGAAAATAAATAAATAAATATATGTTCCCAGAGATTAATTTACAGTTTTTATTTTTATTTTAGTAAATTTTCATAAACAATTATTACAATTAATTATAGATAGATATTTTCTAATATTTGAAATATTTATAAGAAATTAATTATTTATAATAACAAATAAAAAATTATAAATCATAAATAAGAAAGTTAATTTATATAGAGTAGAAAAATAAAAAACATATGGGATATAAATTGTTATTAATTTCATTATAAATATTTATCAATGACTAAGAACATGATATAAAAAAATAATTTCATGGATAATAGAATAAAATTATTTACACTAATTACAATTTTAATATATATGAATTACAGTATCTTTTGTTAAAATATGTGGGATTATTAATGAATTAAAACATTTTTATCCAAGAAATAAAATGGGAAATTTAAAATAATGAAATTACATGTAAAAAAATATATCTTTTAATGGAATTTTGAATACCTATAATCATATGTAAATTATGATAAGAGTTTTTTCAATGGGATTTTATAAACAATATTAAACATTATTCAGATAAATAATTTTTAGATAAACCCTCGAAATATTTGGTAATTGAAATTTTAATTCTATAAAGGGGAAGAGGAATAATAATATAATAAAATATTTTTTAAGAGAATTCCAATATTCTATGAACATATTTAATTATGAGAGTACAAGAATGAGTGATAAAATATTGATTCAAAAACCAAAAAATTGATTTGTGAACTACAAATCCATTTTGGTTGATAAGAGAACATATATTAATTAGAAATCATTATAAAAGAGATATATATATTTTTCAATAACAAGTAGAGGAGAACACAAAATAAAAAAAATGAAATAACTAAAGTCGATAAAAAATAGAAAATTTTAATAACCCAAATGTCTAGAAAAATTATTTGATATTTTACCCAAATTTGTTTTTATATTTTTGAAAACCATGATTGAAATTTTACAATATTTTCACATCTAAATGTTTATAATGGATATATGTGATATACAGGTGACCTATTCCACATAATCCTTTCTAAATTTATTTTTTTTTCTTATGGATGATTAATTCTATTACAAATAAGATATAATATATGTCAAATGCTATTATGGTGACATTTTTCATATCCATATGATAAATTTTTCCTTGTATGTGTCTTTCAATCAGTTTCCACCACTATTTAGTGTCATATTCATAAATTTGAATATCCAATTTTTATTTTTCATGCCTCAAGAATAAAAATATCATGAAGGATTTATTAAAATACAAAAATGTATCATTTTCATCGTTGTGTGAATAATTTTAATAACTTGTTATTTCTACCAATTATAACAAATTACTTGAAACCAAAGTTGACATCATGACTGATGATAATAACAAATGAAATATAAAAAAACTATGATATAATGAAGTAATAAATTAGTCACTATAACTACAATGTATGTCACCATGAAAAATTAAAAAACATATATCATTATATCATTAACAAGACCTTAAAACTATTCCACCCAATCATGACCATATTATTATTCCAAAAATCCCCAAAATATGATCAAATGTTCATTCAAAATAAACAAATATTTTAACATAATAAAGTCACTAAAAATGTTACATGAAAAATACATATATACATTAAAAATATAGTTTCCCAAAATTACTTAAGAAATTATCAGAATTGAACATAATTATAGCAAAACAAAATAAAGTATTATCCATATGTTTTTTCTAAATCATTCTATTTTTATCCACAGAAATAAATTAATAGTCCTCCAAAATAACCAATAATCTAAATAAAATATTTGACATAATGTTTATATGTATACTAATAATTCATTCTTCATAAATATTTAATAAAAACCTACAAAATATCAGTATTCACTTTGATAACCAATGAAAAAAATTATCAAAATGGTATATATGTCTTTGAATTTGTAATCATCTTTAAATTAGTAAATCCATGATGGTTTATATAACTCTTAAATTATCCTCAACTAATAACATCCTCACATAAATTTTTTTTGATACTATTCTTTTCTTAAAACTATAATTGACCATATACGAGTATCCCATAATTTGAAGTGTTATATGAAATATTTGAATACATACATACACATAACCTCTTATGTTTAGTGTTTTGTATAATTATTCAATCAATTACATGAAACCTATAATTTTCATATATATGTTCATTTTTCTATTGAAAACTATTAAAATTATTCAGATACTTCATCCATGATGAATATTTCATATCTTGATAAATCCATAATTTTCTTTTCTACTCATCGTTATTATAAATAAGAGTCAATTATAAAATAAAATAAGAAATAACCGTTAATTTCCTTTTTATAAATATTTTAAATTTCAAAAAAAATTGAATATAAATCACTATATAAAACCATGAATAAACATATAGGATGAATAATAATGAATATTATACATATATGAAATACATTTATTTTTTTGTGAATTTTTAGAATATATTATTTTTGCAATGCGGTAATATATTTCAAAATTGACACTTGTAAAAAATATAAAAAAATCACTTTCGTCATTTATAATATAATTGAAAATATGACATAACATAAGACATCAATGAAATATGGATAAAATAATTATTTATTCAACATATAGAACATTTACATGTTCCTGAAATGTTTAAATCGATTATTTAAAATATTTTTTTTGGGAAAACCGCTTTACCTCATGTGCATATATTCTTAGTATATCTTCTACCATACAGAATAATAAAATTATATTAATTTTATATGTAATTAGAAAACATTTTATTTTTCTTCCCTTGATAGTATCCCACTCTATTAATTTTTTTCATGTTTTATTCATTTATTAAAAACATATAGTGAAAATATATCCTTTTTGGGTCATTCAATTCATAAAATCCAATAATATTTTAACCATTTTGTAATGGTAAAATCCAATTTTCCATTTATCTCATATCATAAAAACAATGAAGGTATTTGGATCATATAATTTTTGAGGCATATTAGTTTAATTTGTCATTAATGTTTTAATTATTTTATAATCACCATGAATAATATTATTTGTGATAGATAATAATGACTATGATTGTATACTTTTAATAAAATTAATATAAGTTATTTTTTTCTATACCATAATAATAGGAATATACTAATTCAAATTTAATTTTATATTCAATCATATAACTTTTTTTAAAATGAATGAAATGAATAACATTATGAAGAACCGTTTATAACATAGGTATATTAATGGATCAAAAATGGTAGATGTCTTCAAAAATATCTTAATAGAATAGACATCCAAATAAATATTATGGATTATATAATAAAATTATTTTATTAAAATGGGTTTTTGGCTGTTAATTTCCAAGATTAATTATATTATATTGAAGATTAAATAAAGAGTTGATGGAAATAGTCATAGTTTTGGGAACATCTATATATTTACATATTAATTGCTTATCAAAATGTGTTTTTTGTGGGGTAATGGATACATTTTTTTCATTTATGTATCTAATATATTTATTGAAATGGTATAATTTCATGGATTAGAATATTTGAGTGGTTATGAAATAGTTTTAGGAAAATGAACGACAAATATGAAACAAGAATGTGGTTTAGAATCCATTATTTGAATCACCTCTATTTGATTAATCATAAATCCTTCCTTGAATGAAACTTGGAAAAATAAATGGAAATATATATATGGAAAATGATATTTATAATATTATTTTCTTATAATCTAGAAATAAAAATAGATATTAAATTTTTATTATATTGATTTGATAAGTCACCTTTTTATAGATATTTTAGATGACATTTTCACAAATTTTATTTCTTTAAGGGTCGGTAATGATTTTCGAAATTATAATGTTTTTCATAAATTGATTAGGGATGTTATGATAGACCATATATCAAACCTATATATCTAAATAATCTATTTTATTATTATAAATTTATTTATTATATTTCAATAACATTAAATACCCATTAATTTCATTTTCAGTGTTACTCACATAATTAAAAATTAAAAATATGAACATATCATTGGAATTAACATATAAACACATTGATAATTAAAATTAAATTATCATACTAAAAAAAATCATGTAAATCCAAAAGTAATCTAATACATATCAGTTTTAAATTATTAAATATCATTTAACTTTACTCTTTAATTCTTACAAAACCATTAGGTATACAATAAATATATTTATAATTATACAATTTTTAAAATCAAATATAAATTTAAAAAATTGTTTTATATATTCATAGTGAAATCTAGAATCATTAACTATATATATTCTATGATCAATATAATGCTTACTTATTTAATATGGTATTTTTATTTTTCTCATATTATGTAGAAAATGTAAATGAAATTGGATAATTTATATATTATATTACTCTAAGGTTCATAATGATCCAAAAAAATAACTAAAAGTTATTTATATTATTATCTTATGTTGATAATATATTTTTAACTTCTCAAATTGCTTCAAAATTACACATAATATCACATTCCAATGATGTTCATGCCCTACAACATCATCAATTATTATTTTTCATATTCATTATGATATAATACTTTAGTTCTATTATTAAAGAAATATCTTGATAATATTGTTATTATATAATAATATATGATTCATTTCAAGAGTGTGTTCAATTTCCATGTAAATTTTTTTGCATGTAAATATAAAATATATATATATATTATTTTAAAACAATGTATTATTTAATACTTAGCAACATATATTCCTTGAAAATTGAAATAATTAAACTAAAGATAATTTCAACATTATGAAACCAAAAATGATTTCTACATTATTATTTTAAATTTATAATATATAAATTTTAAAAAATATATATAACCAAATATTATATGGTAAAATATTTTTTTATTTAAACAAAATTGTTTTCAAATATAAAATCATATCCCTTCTTCATTATATGAAATAATTATATCAGTGTTAATTAATAAAATCAATATCAATTTAACAACTATTATAAATATCTAAATTATAATTATTTAAATCAATGTCAATATCAATCATAATAAGAAATCATTTTACATTTATATATATAACCATTAAATAAAAATCATTTTCTATCACATAAAAAAAAATAAAATTTTAATGTGTAAATTTTATCTAATTGAATATATTATATCATTTGAGATGTAATATAAATGTATAAAAATGTTTAATGAATATATATATTTATAATCTTGAATATTAATACAAATTAAAAATTATATCATAATTAAAATACATGGGTTGACACATTTTCCCTCTAATCTCATCCAATGAAATTAAAAGAAAATATATATTCTCTAAAAGATATAATTGAAAATATAAAGCATAGTATTATTTACAATTTATCTTAGACACAATGTTCAATCAAAGTGTACCAAAATTTTTATTATAACAATTATTTATTATTTTGGATAAGTCGACTTTTTGAATAACATGTGCTCACATTAATTTTTAATTCCATGTACATTTAGAAAATATAATGATTAGGGTGGGATACCATTAACCATGTCATGAAATCTCTTTATTTTAATAAATTTAATGCATTTTCTATTTTCCTCAATATGCTTATTGGTTAAAAAATCAATAAAAGATATACTAAATATCTCTTTTTTAACAACTCTCTCTACAATTTTGTAAATATAAAATGTTCTTTGATATATCTATGATATATTTTATTATTATTCGATATAGTTTCATCCACATGGGTTGTTAATTTTTCGTTCAATAGCTGATCATAGTCCGCACTATGTCCTTCGACCTTGCTGGGTCTGAATTGGTAGAGGTGAAAAATCCTATATCTATTGTTGGAAAACCGAACATATTTTCAGTAGTGAATATAATATCATTATGGGTAATAATAGTATTTGAAAATAATTTATACAAAGGAGTGAATAGTTCTTGAAAACATTATTATATTTTAGGACTATATCGATGTATTCTAAAAAGAGTTTTCTAGTCTTCCCCAAAACCGAGAGTTATATTTATTAAAGTAATTTATACCTAGATCTCTTTCTATAAATACCCCATCATCAGTATCCTTTATCTTTAGTTTTATATATTACATAATAATAGGTATAAAGGAATACATCTGGATGACTAATCAATTTATGATTATTGTATAAATAAATACCCACATAAGACCCATTGTTCCTTTGAAACTGTAAATAAAATATAGTATATATCAAACAAATGTTATCAACATAATTAAAACTCATTAAAATGAATCATCAAAATAAACCACGCAAGGGAAAAAAAAGGGTAAGATCAAATTCTCTATATGGGGTACCTATAAAAAACTATCGTGAATCAAAAATGGTTAATTAGTCTGGGAAATGTAGCTAACTGATCACACATTCCTTTTCAACAAATTTTTTATCATGTAATCATATGTAATAATTAATATATAAATGAAAATAACTAAAAAAATATTCCATTTAATCTATTAATTGATAATTAAATGCATCCAGATATAATAAAATGGTGAAAACATCATGGATATTAATATAACTAAAATATATATGAAATAAATTTTTAATTATTAGATGTCAATTCATATCCTAGGATTCCACTAATATCAAGACCATTCTGAAGTTCGTATAAAATATTAGCAAGAAACTCATATTGTTTTTCCTAATGATTTAATGCAAGCTTACTGATTCACTTTACGAGACTACTAATTCATTATCGGAATTTCTATAACATGGCCCCACCCATATCAATATGTCAAAATCATTATTTATATATGGAATGATCTATTTAATTCATGATCAGTTTTTCTTATCATCAACAATCTATATTGACTGTGGAATATATATTTTTCAATATTTCCCAAAATAAAAAATAACGTTCAATTTAGAAAACATAAGGTCTAAATTATATAGAGATTAGAATTTTAAAAAATCAATGATATATAATATGGATATTTAGTGGGAATTTAATATCCATAGGATATCAATTATTTCATGGTAATGTTAAAGAACATAAAAATGAATCAAGGATTTTAATATCAATGCATTCCTTTGTCAAAATGATAATAAACTATCTAGAAAACATTGAGGTTATTATAATTACCACATATTCCCATTATAGTTTGAATAAAGGGTTTTTTTCATTAATTAATAGAAATATAATAAAATTTATCAAAATAAATTATTCATGAAAACTACATTTTCATTTTGAATATCGATTTTTAAAACTGAAATATCACCCGAAAATTTTAAAACAATTTTATTTTAAAATAATATTTTATATTTATAAATGTATCTTTAAATCACATGATAGGTCTAGAAAGATGTATATTCTACTAAAACCAAAATGTTAAGAAATCAATTGAATTATCATTTTTAGTAAAAGCCAAACATGAATTTATTTGAAATTGAAATGATGATTCCATTCAATAAATTATTTAAAATTAAAAATATTTGTAAAAAATTCATTAATAAATTAATTTAAAAATATTGTAAATATTTTTGAAAATAATAATTTTCAAATAATGTTTTGGAAGAATTTTTTTTACCGAAGATGGAAATGAAGTCGAACTATCATAAAAATATTTTATAAAATATTTTAAGTTTTACAGAGTCGTAAAATGTTAGAATTAATTAATAATATCAGTAATAATTAGAGTATAGTGAAATTATATTGTTTGATTATATAATTATAAAAAACATCAAAATAAATGAAAATCAACTAGAAGTAATATTGATGGTAAGGAGATATAAAATAAAACATTTAAATGATCATAGTGTTGAAGTAAAAATTATAATAAAAACAATTTACGATTATATAGTACAAATAAAAATAAAATATTTATAAATAAAGCATAATATATGTAAATTTCATTACACACATAATCTTAGAATATCAATGATGATGAAGTATTTTAACACAATTAATTAAATTATGTTATGAAAATATCTTCCACATGGTAATATTTTTATAAGAACCCCTTAGATGAAATAATTCAAATTGAAAAATAAAATACCATTGATTATTAATTATTCATTATATTACATTTTAATGGGGAGGTATATACAACATTAAATATAAACTTGTTTCACGACATCACTATATGCTAAAAAGAAGGGAAATTGAGATGGAGTCTCTTAACATGAATTAAAAACATATATTTTTGTTTAAAACAAGTCATTAACATTACCATATCCATATTAATATTATTAGTATTGAATAAATCAATTTTATACCATTTTATAATCTTTTTGTAATTAATATTTTATTGTTTTCATTGTTTCATATGTAAAATGCCTTGATTTCTCAATCATTATCTTTCAAAATATTTGTAGTTCATGTTAATATTTTATAGTTTCAACATATCCATATTAATAATAATTATATAATTACTATATTTATACATTTATTATAAATTTCATACAAACTACTAATTTTTTTTAGAAAAGAAGTATGTTCTAATCATGTGGATGGTAGGTTGTACATGTACATGAGTAATGTATACATTTATCAATTAATATTTTTGAAATCCAATAACTAATTATATAATCATAATAATATAATAATATATATTTGTATATTGTTATACATGTTATCCATGTTTCCTAGTGATGAAAATAGATCACATCATGTCATGAATATGGTAGAACACACATAGACGAACAATGTTTTCATACTACAACGAATCATAATTTATAAAATAGTAAATGAAAATTTATTTTTTTAGAATTATAAATATTATAGGAATATATTAATTATTGGATTTATATAAAATATATGCACTAAGATTCCTTTTTCCACCTTCATTGTAATGTGTAAGTGAATGATGAATCATATCACTTCATGAGGTGATAGTCTGCATTATGCATGAGAAACATTATCGTTCCCCATATAGAATCAAATGTAAAAATATTATATATGATATAAGGAATCCAAAGGTAGTATTGTTTCATGAAAATTATATAGAAACATTATATCCCCCATCATACCATACAGTGAATGGTTGTAATGGAAAAATGAATGAAGTTATTTCATGAGGCGTTTTTCTACTATAATATTTAAATGGTGATTTTGTAACCCATTTAATGGAATTTGAGTATGTTTTTAGTAAATAATTTAACATTAAAACATATAATAATGAAAAATAAAATATTTTCCTTACATATTTCTATATTAATAATAATTTTACTATGTGTAGGAATAAAATCAAAATGTTTGTTAATGAACATAACATCTTCTTAGTGTTATCTCATTTTGATTGGACCAAATTCCTTTCATGTTTTAATTTATGCCCAAATTATAGCTCATGATATGAGGGTATCAATATTGTAATGTTATATGAGGAGATATTGGGAGATCCTAATGATTATTAATTTTTTATTATTAGATGAGAGGGTTGGGATTTTTTAGGTGAGGATGGTGAAAAACTTGTAATTTTTTAAATAAAAACGTCTACAAAATTTTTTCAAATAAAAAAGGTATGAAATTGAGTATTATAGAGATATGAAATTATTGGATCTAAATATTTCTCAAACATTTATTCTATACAATTGTCTATCTCATTTTAACCCTTATCTTTTTAGGATTACTCCATGAGAAAAAAAAATTTACGTTAACAACTGTAAATAATTTTCACTATTTCACTTTTTATTTTGGTAAAAATTTAGATATAAATTATTATCAAATATAAATAATAATTATTAAAAATATTGAATTTATATTTCTGAATTCAATTCATATAAGTGGAAAATATGAATTTAAATGTTTTCCCACAAACACGACGTGCAAGAAGGTTTTCAAAGAGAAAATATTGAAGAGATTATAATTTTTTTATAGACAAAATAAATATTAAAATTAGAATAGTTATATTAATTTATTAATAGATATATAATTTATTTAATTTTAATTTAAAATAATTTAATATGAACTTTACATTTCTAATTAATTTAATTGAGAATCAATTTTTTATTTTAATTTAAGTATTTTTCAGTATTCATAAAAAATGAAGCAATCCAAAAAAATTACATAAATTATCCAAAAAATAATTTTTGATATTATGACATAAATAATTAATTACATTTTAGAAAATTAATATTCTAAATTTGGTAAAAATTACTATTAAATTATGTCCACAATGTGTCGATAAACTATCCTTTTTAGAAAACATTTATATTATTATCAAAATATTACTTTTTCATTTAAATTATTAATATAATATTTAGTTTAAATTTAGATCCATAATTTTCATAATATGTTAGTACAATACATAGCTAAAATTTTCAAAAAATGTTATGAATGATTAATATATTATAGTTCTTTAAGACATATAGTTTCAAATTCATCAAGTTATCAAAAAGACTTAATATAATTAAATATTTTTATGGGTTGTCTATGGTTGATGTTGCATGTCACATATTTTATCCAATAAAATGTTATTATTTTCTAATTTTATTGAGGTAAATTATAACCAAAATAAAAAAAATCATCCTTATAATTTTATCTAACATATAAAAAAGGCTTTGATATTTCAAAGTTCTTTTGTTGGTAACAAACATTGTAAAAAGTCTTTACAAAACATTCTCTTAATAAAAGATAATGGGATATAAAAAAGGGAATATTTAATATAAAATAGTAGGATTAAAAATATTATAACATATTTTTGGTTTTATATAGATGATAATTCATACAAATAAATACTTGAGGATAATGGAATAGAACATTTCTGAAAAAAGTTAACAACCACAAATAATTAAACCAAAGAAGCATTAAAAAGGTCATTATTATCATGAAAAATGATTATAATATATAATATTTTTCATGATTGTTTTCATATAATTGATTAAGTAATTTAAAATAAAATAATATAAATAAATATACATACTTGATTTACTTTTAATTTAGAGGCAGAATTTCATCATTTGGTTAATATTTGATCAATTGCCACATCATTTCTTATTACTAGAAATTTATATCAAAGAATGAATTTTTATTCTGAAATGAGAAAAATTTAGGTTTGATAGATCATAATATTCATAATATAATATCAATATATTCTTGTCATCTTTATTAATACCAAACTAGTTCGAAATGGTTATCCAATAACACCGAATGTTCAACAAAATCCCCTTCTAAAAATTGTTGACAGTATGGGTTGTCGAACATTTGTCTGCAATTTTTTTGAATGGTGGTCAATAAAAAAATAATATTCCAAAATAAAAGAAAATTTTATAATAATTTAAAAAGAGTCTATTTATATGATAACCTTGATCACCATAATACCATAATGAAAAAATGGTTTCTTCCAATAAGACAACTCGTTGTTGAATATATTCATTAGTTACAAACATATAATAAACACAATAAATAAAAATATATAACAAGAATTAAAAAACCAATACCATGGTCACCAATACTCTCCCCAAAAAAAATCATTATCATTATTATATCAGCAAAAAAATCATTTTAAGGGTCATCATCAATTAATCATTATTTTAAATTAAAATATAGAATTTCCACTATATGAATATTCATGGTACCATTCAAATCATGATTTCAAATACCTTAAGAAATATTAATATTGTTAAATCCTTATATATTTAATGTAATTTATAACAATAATAGAATCCATAAAATACTTTTACTATATATTACATGGATCCAAATTACGAATCATATTAATCCTTCAACATCAGTTATATCAATACCATAATAATGACCTTGAACCCTAACGACCTTTTTAGGTATATTAATTTATCACAAGGGGAATTCATTTTTATAGATCCCCATCTAATTATAGTTTAATATTTTATACTGATTATATTAATATCATTCCCTCTTTAAAATAAATAGGGTGGACTTTATCCCCAAACTATTACAAAACTCTGAGTCCCCTCATGGTTGTAATAGGTTTTTTATTTCTAAAATCATAATATGTGAGCTATTCATTCATTCCCTTACTCGCTATATATGTTTGTTTCAATAATATACTATCTTAAATTTCATTACTTAAAATACATATTATATGGATAATTATTTCTTTTTATGAAATGGCATAAATCAATTTCATAGTTTAAAAAAAAACCTTTGAGAGACTAAAGATATTCTTAGACATGGAATAATACCATTAAATAAACATTAAATAATTTATTACATTTACCATTTGTAATATGTATGATACCTTGGATACCTTTTAAAGGTTGATTCATACTCCCAAAATAATTTTTAAACCTTTTTTATAAATCTATGGAATGTTTTGATCATCTAATTTTTTTAATAATATGGAAGTAGTTGTCTATGAATGCCTCGTAAAAAGAGATCCATTCCATGATTTATAGTTTTTACTCCACCATAGTATTATGGATTAATGGCCTCCTATTAGAAACATAAAATCTAATAGAATTTACTATAAGTTTAATAATTTCCTTTTCATTTCACCCTAGTACCATATATATCCTATCCTCAGACATAAAAATTTCATAGTTGCCACTAGATTTTTAGTCTCACCAAATTATGGGGTAATTTATCACATAATGAAATAAAATATATGAGAATAATTATGTGAAAATGTGTTTCTCCATTCAGAAATGGTTATTTTTCATAACTGGATTAATCTTTTTCAGTAAAAACCTCTTATTCTTAGTCTCAATACCAATTGTATTGGATTCTATTATAGGGAAATATCTACATTTTCAATGAATATTGATACCTCTTTCCATTCTACGATTTATTTCTATAAAGTTTATTATTATATATTATAACATAAAATTATTAATTTCAAAACATATTGTATAATTATAAACATGGTGTATTACTTACTACAATTAAAAATTTATGCATTTTTTATCATAGAATTTATAAACATCATTTCCTTTGGGATGTAATAATTTTAAAATAGTTCATAATTTTTTGTATAGTACTATGAATTATCCAAATCATAACACACATGAATTCTAAAATAGTTTCACATTAATTCTGATTTTCATGTTCTAGGTGATGATCAGGAGGAACATAATTCCCTATTTTTAGTATTATTTCTCCTTAGTACCTTTATTCCAGAGACATTTCAACTTGAAGTGTTGACATTGGTATGTATTTCACTGAAAACCACATAAAATATAATATAATAGAACATAATGATGTTCTTCTATTCATATTCTCATTGTATATCAAAGGCTTATAATCCCCAATTTATGTTTTTCTAAATATAGATCTCTACGTTCCTACAAAAAATCCTCTTATACAAAATATAACAACACTGTATCCATAAATCTAGATTCTTTTCCTTATTTATTATGTTGGTATTGAAAAAAATGGTATAATCTTGAACGAATAATATATTTTTTAGTTTTTAGAGAAAAATATACATACATGATACCCATTTTAAATTTACATATAAAAGTAAAACATAATTCCAAAAAAAGGAAAATCCTCAGCATCCTTAAAACTCATTAAAAATTTTAATCTCCATAAACGGCGGAATAAATAAAATAAGGTGTGATCAAATGATCAGTAAGGGTAACATAACATAAATGATATCATGTAAAATTAAATGATAAATCATATTACATTATATATAATTGAACATGAATTAAATTTACAAAAGTTATCAATAATGACTATCTAATGAATATTTAATATGGAGAGGTAAATACTGGAAAAATAGTTTCATTTAATTAATAAATTCATTAAGAAATATATATATATATATTATAATATTGAAATTATCATGGATTTTTTGAAAACAGATTTCTCAATGAATTAAGTGATTAATTTTTTAATGTCGTGTCTTAGGAACAAGATACCTCAACCATCATGATCATACATAAGAATGTTTATATCTACTAGGTAAAATATAATTTTGTTAGAAATCTAATTTTTTTGATAGCTTATTGATTTCCCTCATGAGACTACCAATCCATTAATAGAAAATCAATAACTAACTATCACAGATGTCTCTTTGTACAAAGATTTCCTTTTATATCAAATAGTCTATTTAAAGCATGAAAAATATTACTTATCATAAAATAATTTAATTGTATATGGAATACATACTATTCAAAATTTAAAAAAAAATATTAAACTAATAGAAATCATTTTAAAACACCGAATCAGTATAATATATTTTTTTAATAAATAAACATATCCATAAAAATAATATTCATATTTATAATAAATTAATTTTCAAAGGAAATTTAATAATTAAATGGAATTTTAATGACTATATAAATGAAGAAATAAAAGTAAAATTAATAATTTAATTTTCCAAAATGTAAATAATGAATATTAATTATGAATATGGAAGGTATAAACATAAAATAATCCCAATGGAGTATAAATAAATAGATTTTTTTCATATATTAATAGTAACACCCTTACAAATATCATTGAAAGCATTCTTGGAAAAAAATATCATTTTCTAATTGAAAATTACATTTTAACATTAAAATCTTCCAATACATTATAAGAATTTATTTCTCTAAAAGTGATAATTTATAATTTTAAAGTAATCCTTAACTAATTTGAGTGGATTGATAGTAATAAATTTTCTTTATATCATACCTATTGAAATAATGATTCTTTCCACTTTTTTTTGAATTCAAAAAAGGAATTTTTTAGAAAACGATTTTAATATTAACTTAATAATATTTTATAAAAACTAATTATTGAGGAATTTTCTTTTATATGTCATTTATAAATGTTCAAAAATATTTATTTAGTTATAACCATTTTTTGTATAAAATATATTTTTGATCAAAGATAGAAATGAAGTCGTAATTTATTTAATTCAATTTATAAATCATTATATCTAACAAAGAGTGTTAAAGCCGTACTATTACATGAAAATATCATGAATCCCCCAAAAATAATAATATTATAAGAGTATTTTGTACATTTATTTAATAATTTAACATAACTTTAAATCATGATAAAATAATATTAACGTGAATGATATTGTAAAATGAACTATTACACTGATCATAACATTTAAATGAAAATTTGTATAAAAATAAATTATTTTTATGAATTATAAATCAACAAAAAAACATAAAAATACAATATAATATAATTTTTATCCATTAAACAAATAATATTATGATATTTATGATGATTATGAACTTATGTAACCCAATTGATAGAAATTGAGTTATGATAATCTTTCCTCTAGGAAACAGTTATGTTAAAATACATTGGATGAAAAAATTATTATTGAAACATAATATACCATCAATTTTTAATAATTAAATATCTTTGAGGTTAAATAGAAATTATATACACAATATTTAAGAAACCATTTGCATAACATTACAATATTCATCAATTAAGAGAAATTGAGATGAAGTCCCTTACAACACACTTCCAGTTCATTGAACATGTTTTATCCTACTATAAAGTGGTATTAAACATTTAATTGACATACACCAAAACCATATTAATATTTATAATATAGTATATTATTCTTTAATGACATCTTATAACCTCTTTGTTAACAATATATCATTATATTCATTATTCTGGTAGATAATTGAGTTTATTTCTAATTCATAAATTATCATGGTTGTTCTATTTATTTTTCATATAAAACAATATCACTATATCATAATTAATAATTATTAAATAATTATCATATTTATACGTAAAATATCCATTTAATACCAATCATTAATGATGGTTTTATAAATTATGTATGGTACAACCATTGAGATGGTAGGCCATATGTACGTTTGATTAACATTTCAATTTTTCAATAATCATTATGGAAAAGTGGTAAGTAAAAAATTACCTTTTTATAGAGATAAAATTATAATATTATTTCATCAAATATACTTATATACATAATAAATTTTTTTTGGTGATGAAAATAGAGTCACATCCCATTGTGAATGTGGTAATCCACACAAACAGGAACAATGTTTTATATTCTACTGGGTGAAAAGAAAAAAAAGATAATGATAAATTATCCAATCAAAAATATATTTAAGTAATTAATATCATAACATTTTCATTCCTATAACATATATTTATTAATTTTTTCTTTATTATATTCCATTTATATTTTTAGAGAAAGAAGAATCACATCACATAGAAAGGTAGTGGTCCGTCGACCACACGAACAACATTATTATATCTCGTAAATTATAAAATGTAAAAAATATATATGTTATAATTACTCCATTGGTATTAATATGTTATAAATTTCATATAAGTAATTTTAATACATCAACATATCCAACTGTGAGAGGTGGTTATAAAATAAATGAATAACATCAGTTCATGAGGTGTTAGTTTGTTGTACACATGAATGATGAATTCATACACCATTTGGGGAATATGGATATGGTTTTAGGTAATAAACTTAACATTAAAACATATAATTATAATTAGGATATTTGTATTATTATATAATCAATACATAATATGAATTTATGCATGTAGAGGAATGGAAAAAATAAAAATTCTTATTGAAAGATGTTACCTCTTCTTCAAGTGTCCTCCTCAAGTTTTTACAAAACCCCTCCCATGTTAGATTTATAAAAATAAATAAGGAGTATAAGATAATAATATGTTTTTATTATAGTCATTGGGGTTTTTATTGTTCTATAAAAAGTGGTTTTAAGGTATTAAGGGGATATGATAGGGGTAGAATTTTATATGTGAGGTGAGTGACACACTTATAAGTTTTCAAAAAAAACATGTAATCACACTTTTCAAATGATAATAGTGTAAAAATTGAGTATAATTGATACTGAGATAATATATTTTTTAAATAAGTCTATATAAAATATTTTATACATGTTTATAGTCCATTTTAATCATTATAATTTTTCATTAATCCCCATTAAACCCATTTTTTCCTTAACAAGAGTAATTAGTTTTTATTATTTTAAAATTGATTTAATTTAAAAAATAATAATGTATAAAATCATAAATAATATAAGTTAATCTTATTCAAAATATAGAATCGATTTTTTAAATTAAATTAAAATAAGAGGAATATTATAATTTAAAATTCATCCCATAGATGCTGTTAGAAAGTGAGTTCTTATAGTGAAATCATTCAGAAGCCTAAAGTGTTTTTATATAAAAATTCAATATGGAAAGTATTTTAATTAACTAAATTAGATTAACTGATATATAATTTAACTAATTTTACATTTAAACTACTTTATGTAAAAATTTATCATTATAAACAATTTAACGGATAATTTACTTTTCAAATTAAATTATGTATTTTCAGTTTTCATCGATAAATGAAATAGTTCGTAAAAATACCAAAAAAATTTACATAAGGTAATATTGATATCAATATCTCAAAAATTATATTAATTTTATCAAATAAATTTCCTATAATTTGTTAAAATAAATCGCAATTATATGTGAAAAGCACGACTTATCCATCATTTAGAAAAAAACATATTTTTTTAAAAAACATTTCTATTTCATTTAAATAATAAATACAATATTTTCAATAAATAAATAACCATAAATTTAAAAATTTAGGATATACCATTAATAACATCAAATTTTTTGGCTAGGTTATGAAATTTTACTATATGACAATTAATTTAGATATGGGGTTACATGTCTCGCAATCTATTAGATTGGTTAAATATAAATATATATATTTGATATGTTGGTTAAGACTGTTGTTTTCATATATCATATGATATCATATAAAATGTTTTTATTTTATAATTTATAATAATTTTATTGTCCATATATATGAATCCATAAAAAATTTCCACTAGTAGGATTGTTGAACATAAGAAGGCATTATAAGAGTATCTGAATATGGGTTTTTAACACCATAGTTCATCAATGTGGAGGGTGTTCTTTATATTCATAATGAATATGGATGGAAAAAATATATTCTTGATTTATTATAAGGAACATGGTGATATCAATATATATAAAAAATTCCCATTACGTGCATTGATGTCATGTTTTATCAGCTACATGGGACATGTTGTTTAAATATGGTGGAACTTCACTCAGGATATCAATAATTAGATTTAAATAAGTAAGATATTCAATGAAAAAGAATTTCAATCAGTTCTTAGACAATATGATATTATAGAGATTACCATAAAACATAAAAAATCTCAACTAATATCCATAGACATAATAAATATTTTATTAAGATATTACATCGAAAAGAATCTGGTAGTCATTAAAAATGTTAATTTTTATTTAACCCCAAATGAAAGGATGATAATGTGGTTCATTTAAATACAAAGATAAATACATTAAAAATATAAAATTTATATAAAACTTATTAAAACTGTTAGTATTGAATTGTTGAATTATCCTTATTAATGTATTTTATAAACTATAAAGGGTTATTTATAGAGCATTCTAGGAGAAATGATGATGTTTAGTAGATCTAACCACCATTTTTAAAAGCTATTTGATGTTTCCATATAGTGGATATGTATTACATATGATTCACCAAAAACAAATTGTAAATGTAAAAAAGTTTATCAAATTAAATTTTGATGGGTGTTATGTTCTTCTGAACCAATGAATTTAAAGAGAGATGCATGGAAATAAAAATGGGTTTTATCATGACACATGTAATTACTCTACCCTCATGTGGGTGCATTTTTATTGTATACATTAATGTGTAAAACTTGTTATTGGTATTTTTACATAGGTAAAATGATAATTTAATATCATATGCCCCAATTATAGTTAATGTATATAAATATTAATACCCAAATCAGGAAATTGAGTTGGCTACAGTGATCCAAAAATTGAATGATTAGGCATTATTATCTCAATTGATAGAAGTATGAAATATATAAAGATCATAAGAGCATAAAATTTATGTTCACTTAGAAAGATCATAATATACAGTAGTTAACATAATTATATGTTATCCAAAACTTGGTCTACATAATATATAATCTACATTGGATGGAAAATAATGTGGAATATGCTATAAGTAGAGGGGAACTTACAACCATATCAATTATGATATTTTATAAGTATTCCATATTCATTGAATTTCAGAGGATATATATGTATGTTGTAATTAGTGGCATAACATCTTACTAACATCTAATTATTTTCCAGCCATCCATTATGGAAAATATAATGAATTCTCATTTGAAGATTCCCAAATATATAATTAGGTTGATGTTATAAGAAAATGAAAACCATCATATTTTAAAATAAATGAAGAATGTGATGTAATAATACTCTTATCAATATGTATAACATAAAATACAAATATTGAAGAAATATTTGTCTGGTAATGAGTATATATTTTCCTTATATTTTCACATATGGAGAATTACGTTATATTCATATCACTAAGAGCACTATTGGATGGACACTACAAATAAGGTGATCAGAGAATATATATTATGGATTATGGTATGTCAAATACTAATGAAATAAAGTAAAATTCTCAATGGGATGATAAAACCAATAACTATGCCTAAATGGAAATGGAAAAGCATCACTATGAAATTTTTTACTTGTTTTACAAAGATTTCTAGAGGAAATAATTCTATATTTTATATGATGTATTTTCATAAAATAATCCACATTTTATTTTGATTAAAGATGAAATATTCTATCCACAACTCACATGGGTATAAATTATATAAGTAGTGATTCATTATGAAACCCCACTATTGATTGTATCGGAAAAAAATATGATATTCACCTCTATGTTTTATAAATGTCTTCATTATTCTATAAACAACATGTAACACTTTAGTACATATTATCAGCCCCAAAATAATGGTCATCTGAATGAAATTCCTAGAAACATGAGGGAATGATGATGGAATTCAGGATGGAATTCATGGTATTATGAGATAGATATATTTCTTTGGCTTATTTTACATTTAAAAATAGATTTCACAAGTACATAAATGAAGCTCCATAAGAATACTAATATAATAAGGGATATATAAAACATGAAAGTATAGAATATGTGGGAGAAAAATAAATTTTCTCTGTACATTAAATGGTATAAAAAATATCATAAATTGACATTACCCTTCATAATAAAATCATGTCTTCTTAAATTCTATATATGATATTTGAAAAAAATAATTAATGAGACCTAGGGTTATAATATTGATATAGTGAGATCCTTTATATATCTCCCAAGAATAGGGTCATAAGATTTATAAATAAGTTAAATCATATACACACATAATGGTAGTGTTATATTTTATAAAAATTATATTGTTGAAAACATTATGGTTTAATAAATTTCATCGAAACAATGTTAAATATTTTGAAATAAGAATTTTAGAAACACATGGATCTGGATTTTCGAATATCTGTAGCATTATTTTGAGTTGGGTTGATCAAATTAGATACAGAAAAAAAGTATTCTAGAAAATATTCAAGATTTATATTACAATTAATTTTGTAAATAGTTTCAATTTGTTATGTGGAAGAAGTATGGTAAAAATAAAGATGTTTTATATTGATTGTTCTTAGTATATCAATTATAATGCCTTGGATTTGGGGCTCATTAAGAAGGTTATGGATAAAGGTGTAAAAATACACATTACATTAGTTGTATAGAAAATTAATATTCCAAAAATAGGAAACTAAAAAGGTACCATAGTTGATATTTTTTGATAGTAAAATTTCATGAAACCTTCCTGAACATGGAAGAGATAAGATACCCTTCCCATAATAAATGTACTTTTGTATGGTAGGTGGTGGTTCATATAAACATGGTCATTATTACAATTTTGAATGTCATGGTGCATTGTGTTTTGGAGAAAATTTGATAAATTATTTTTTCAACATAACAGTGATGTAGTTGTGTAAATAATTAAGTACTTTATTAATGACATACATTACCAGAAGGAATTTGTGTGTCAAACCATTATCATAGTGAAAGGAATGTATCATGTTTTGACTTTATGTTTGAAATAGTTATTCTGAATATTGGCATTGTGGTGTTTGATAGAGTTCATTTTTGACAGGTGGAGTGACAATGAAAAATGGGACATGACAGGAGACCACACCCATTGTGTTTTGTATTTTAGTGGAAAATGTAAAATAACAATTCAACGAGTCTTGGTTCAAGTTTTTTCATAATTTGATTTCAATAAAATAAGATAAATATATTATACTATGATAGAATTCATCATAAATTCATATTATAACATGGATATTCATTTCAAAATCTGATATCAACAGTAGTGAATAATAATTTTTCGCACTAAAATTAATTTTTCAATTTGTAATTAATTCAAGTTGTGAATAATTAAAATGGAAATCCATGAAAATGATACATATAATTGAGTTATAATGAAATTTTGAAGAGGATTTTGGGTTTTTAATAGATCAATAATGGCGAAAAAGTGGATATTGATTACTACATGGTCTTCCCCTAAAAATGGAGATCTTTTACCATCAAGGGTAGTTAATATAGAGCACACTAAATATATTTTTGATTGAGATAAAATAGAATCATTGTAGAGAACATTGAAGAATGGATTATCATTATATTAATAAAGGTAGTGGTTCATATTTGGGGATATAGGTTTGAAGAATTACAAATATTTAAATTCATACACAAATTATATTTTTTTTGATGTATATATAAAATATAGAATGGAATTACAAAAATACTCTATAAAGATGATATTAATGTTTCAACTGTGTTTTCATTGAAATTGGAGGAGCATCAATGTGTTACACATAAGAGAAAATATCCTTGTTTAGATATAATGTAAATTATGTCATTAAGAGATGTAAATTTCAATAAACTATTCATGTATTCTTCATGTATCATTGAAATATTTATTATGTAAAAGAAGTAATTATCTAGAATTCTTCCTTGAGGAATGTGAGCAGATCCCAAACATTTCCTGGAAGTGATCCTAGTTGATAAGTAATTGAATATGATCACCTGCTGAATTTTTTATGAAAATTTTTAATCCATGTTACATGGACGTAGAAATGTGTGGGTGAACCAAGTAAATTCTCATGTTTCAATTTAAATTATTCATACACACCAAAAAGTTCCAGAAAACAAAACTATAAAATCTAGTAAACATTCATACCAATTGATGTTGAAGGATGGTATTTCAAGATTAATATAGTTATGTGAGATAATTAAGGATTAAGAGTTTTAATTTCTCATGAACTATATATACTTTTATTCATCCCCTCCCCCACATAGTGTAATATAACTCTAAGATTATTTTTATTGACCTAATAGTAGTTATCATAGTGATACATTCATTTTTCATTCATTTTTTTATTATAACATGATCATAATTTTTAAGAAAAATGATATTCACAATGAAGTGGCTTTTATGTATTGGTTATAATTCAAGAAAATTCCAATAATATATTATTGTTTTTATGGAATTTTTTTTTGATTTCAAGGATAGATGGTTAAAGATGGGACATTTCACACACGTCAACATGAATATATCAATGAGTTTTATAAACGAAGCGATTCATTATATTATTTAGTCAAGGAGGATCCAATAGAGGCTCTTGAGGAATACATGTGATAATTCATAAACCATTTAATCAACTCTAATTATTTTCAGATTGGGGTGGATGATTTGTTTTTGAATAAAATAATTTCCTTTTAAAAATTTCTTTATGTTAAGAAGAAAAATTTAGATGAATAAGAGGGTGTAAACCAGTAATTTTTTTCATTCATAAAGTTAAAATACGATCCAAATATCATTTATAAATCTCTCTCTTATGGGGAACATATATGAAATTATAAACTATATTGGATGTGAGAAGGATTAATGATTATGGGAATAAATGAAAAAATATCAAGTTCATCATTCATATAATTCCCATGAAATATAAAATATAGACAATTTATAATCATGAATGTAGTGAATTATATAATGATTGACGATTTTCATTATAAAATAAGAAGTGAATTATCAATATCAGATCCAAAATAATGTGAATGAAGATGAAAGAGAAAATGTGGTATTCTTGAAGAGCATCCAATGATGCTAAAATGTTTATATAAATAGGGAATAATAGTAAAATGTTTATTCAGTAAGAAAAATGTTTTAAAAAATAAAATGGGGTGTAATATATTTAGTCTCAAATTTTACAAATATGGTCGAAAATTTGATGAAAATGTCAAGGATATAAGAAATCATGAGGAGTTGATAAACACAAAAAATGAGAAGATTATGATCCCCCTAAACCAAACTGAACATGGTTTGAAACTAAGAGAAATAAATATTTGAAATATTGAGGAAAATATTTGTTTCCTGAAAAATATAGAATTTTGGATCCAGGATAGGTGGAAGATCCAAAGTGCATATATTTTAGAATATTTTTGGACATCATGATTAGATGATTTAAAATATATTAGTTAAATGATGAGATAATAACTCTATTTCTATCAACATATCAATCATGTAAAGAAAACATTATATATGATTGGTCCTATGAATATGGTTGTATGCTCAAAAGCTTATAAAATTAAGAAACATATTCATTTGTTTTGAAGATATAATCTAGATATATTAAGTTAAATATGTATAATAAGGTTAGGGTGGTATGATTTCAAATCGATGGAAAATTGGGTCTTTTATGTATGATGATAAACAGTATGGTTCATATGTCCTCTCAACAAGATGTTAAAATACTCAAACCATCATCAGTTATCACTCCTTATTAATGTACCTTAGTATTTTGAACTTTTGTAACCATTGTATAGTATTCTTTAGTCATGATTTACATTACCTAGCCCCACCCAATTCAAAAGGGAGTTGGATTACTCTTTATAATGTGAATCCTATGTGAATTTTTTTTACACATTCCCATTTATATGTCCATGAATCGTTACAATAAAAATTGTTCACGTAACTCATTGATTCATATTTTTAAACTCTATTCCTTAGTGGAATAAATAACAATACCATAAACAACTAATGAATGATAGAAAAATAATATCATATTGAAACCCCATGAAGATTAGTTTTATAAAATTTATTATATGTTTTCCAATTGTATTCATATATAGATCTTGAATGACATATAAATTGAAAATAAAAATGGGTAAAGCATTGGTTACCATTCATATTTTTTTAGAAATAGATGGTCCATTGTAACTAGATTCTTCTGGTCCATGAAAAAGATTGAGAAATATAATATCATATCTCACGAATTTGATAATACATTTAGTATATTTTGTAACAATTATTTTGTTTCCATAACCATCCATGGGAATATTTCTCATCATACCCTAATTCATTCACCATGTATTTGAACAATCATAGAACATTCATGGAAATTTGAAAGGTATCTATTTGGAATCGTCAGACCCCATACATAACAATTTATATAATCACCCAAAACTAGTAAATGATACAACGAAATTTCATATAGAGGATTATTTTAAAACTAAATGGATCATATGATCATTGTGAGCCCAATAAATAATATAGGGTATTTCTTTACCTCAGATTTATTTGATATAATCCAAGGCTTTTACCCATTCTCATTGTACATGATTCTTAATATTTGTGTCTTGATTTACACATTCCATTATCCTGTCAATAATGTGAATTCAACATCCTCAATACAATTCCACCATATACCATATCCATTCACATTGAATGGATGTGGCACCTCATTCATGGAGAATTTTTTAGTCCTTATTGTGTGACCATATACGACATAATAAATAATGCCATGAATAATGACGAAAAATTAAGTTTCAATTTTATAGGGCTGTTTTAATAAATAATTATGCATTTATTCACGCTATGATTCACAAGGAAATTCTCGTATGAAATATTCAATGGTTTTAGGAACCATCATGGATATTATTATCTCCATAACCCAAAACATTAATTATAATTATAAATATTCATAAATCTTATATATCCCTTAGAATGGGCTGTGTATTGATTCAAGGGAACATCTATCTAACTATTAATATAATCCCTTGACACATTCATATTATACATTATAATTTTAACTATATACTTCGTTTCTTTCTAAAAGGATCCTAAAATCCTAATTATCCTTGTAAACCTTACACCTAAACATTTCACATCAATGTGATTCATGAATATCCACAACATGATTTCTCTAACTCAATATCCATGATTCAGACTCTATATAAATAATATACTCATTATACAATAAAACTATTGAAATAGGATTTAAATCCTCAATTTCATTTATCCACATATGTTACTAGTCTTTAAAAAGAATAAATAAAATTCAAAAACTGATATGGAATAAATATTTTTTTGGAAATAAATCATGGATGCATCACCCTTTGGGTATATACATCCTCCATGATGCATTTTAAATTTTGCGAACTATAATTCCCTATAGAGTCTATAATGGACTCTCCAAATTTTTATTTATTATTTGAAAGAAACCATTGGTTGAATATATATTTAATCCCTTGTATATTACTTTAGAAGAAATATATTGTCTTCAATATTTTTAAATCCCTTTCAAAAATGAAATATTATCCCTATAATTTCTAAAAATATTTGAGTAGTTATTATCTCCCTTTCATGATTCTTGATCATCATCAATGCGTTGATCCCACTTCAAATCCCTGATTCAATCTGAGTGCAAAATTATTTCTAGAATTGATGATACATTATTTTTCTTGATGAAGGTGTTTTGATCTATATAACCCTAAACTAAAGTAATAGATGGTATAATATAGGTTATCATAACAATCATAAATAATAGGTTTGATTAATTTAACTTTATAAAATAAAAATACAAGATCAAAACTGAAAAAATGTATACATTATCATTATACATCAAAATTTACTTTACCCTAGATATTTATTATATTTGTATAACTCATAAAAACATAAACAAAACATGGGAGAATAAAAAATACTCAATAGGATGGAAAGTAGTAAAGTTCATTCTAGGAAAGCTAATGTATATACTTTTTATGTAATCATGATTCATTATCTTAGAAATGATCAGTGTTTAAACTAAAGAGTGATAAAATGTTATGTATAAAACCCATAATGGGAATCCAAATTATAAATTCGAGTATCATCCCCATAAGACATCCATACTAGTATATTTGAAAATTTTAGGGTGGTATAGAATGATACACAATGCTTATAGATCATATGATATGGATCAAGATGTAATAAAACCATGCTATCTAGGCCCCTAGTCGAGGAAAAATATAAAAAACTATTTATAATATATATATTTATGAAATTAATTACTTTGAAATTAATGATTAAGAATATACTAGACCTATACTTTAAAATATGACACTTATATCGGAATTTTTCCATCATCCATTCTTTGGGGAATTCTCTTATGAATATGTAATTTTATTCCTAAATTATTATTATATATTATAATGATAAATCATGATGTTTTTATTAATCAATAATACATATATTCATTAGGATATTATAAAAGGAATATAAATTGGCTCTATAAATCAAACTTAGCTCAAAATATTCCATTCATTGACATGTATAAAATGTGGGGTCAATATTGACCACATTGAGTGTCTCTAAGAAACCCACCAATAATCAGTTTCTCCTAAAATAAAATTCCCATTTCATCATCTTTTCATAGAATCCCTTGAGAACCACCTATATCAACTCGACCAAAGAAATGGATTGGGGTAGTTGATCTACTGAATCAATCTACACATATTATTCAAATTTTAATTTGTCCTCCCACAAAATAAAATTGATCATACACTCCTAAACTATATTAATAAATCCATACTACTCTTATAAAATAGTTTCTATCTTTATACTTCTATTATAATCATGAATAATCTTAATACTTCATTTAAATATTAGCCTCTTGAGAAATGTAAAATATATTCGCAGGTATATATTTATATTGAATTCACGTAATCCTCATATAGACAATTTTATGTTGATTCATGGACGTAAATGATATATGAAATATTAATATCCTCAACTTGATAACCTTTCTTCTCCCCAATGGATAATAACTAATTCACTTTGTAATGATGTCCTTGATAATTGAACCATATATAACCTATAATTGTGGAATTGTATTTGGGTTATGGAAAACGATATGTCACATCTCTATAGGTTTCATCCATGAACATTCTCTAAAGTCTCTACTCACATAATTCCTCGTCTACTAATGAAATGTGGATTTCATAGATCATAAAATAAAACATAGTTCAGGAACCTAGATTCACATTATGACTTGGACATTGTGTTTAGGGACTGTAATAAAATCTCTTAGAAGTAAGGGTGTTGGATAAGATTATGAATTTGATACATCATATGGACGGGACATAGAAGTAGTGAAATTTGGTACCATTACATGTGGCCCATGAAAATATCTCATCCTAGCAATTAAACCATGACAAATGTGATGACAGTAACACCTTCATGTGATACATGGTGTTTGGGAACATATGTTGTTCTCTATACCGGTATAGTAGTATAACTTTTACCATGAAGGAAAGTAGTCTTAAATTGATTTTAGACAAAGATAAACAAATTTGATGAAATATTCACTTTTAAAATAAGTTTTTCACATCCATCATTCCCATGTACGAAGATGATTAGATTCAGAAATCATTATATTCGAGGATAATATCTATACATTCCATTTGTAATAGAATTATTTAAACTAAAACAATAATAGAAAAGGGTCCAACTATTCATGGACCCCAGCTTCTTCCACCTCACCTTAAAATTTATCAAATGTTGGATGTCATGATTATGGGATGAAAGGAAGGAATTTATATTTATATGAGGGAATTCATACATTTAATATGTCTTATTGATTACTTAAGTAGTTTAATAACATAAGATATGTTACTTGAGAAACCATAAAATAGTCAACAATGTATAACACTTACATATTTATTATGGTTGTGGAGTTTTTGATGACATTAACCACATCCTCTTCATTTTTCTTTTTGATAAAGGAACAAAAGAATGATATGACACCATTTCTTCCAATGGAGATACTATAGAAGAGAGGGTATTCATTCTTTAGTATAAGAATCAATTATATCCTTCAAGCCATTAGATAACGGGATCCACCATCATTAGCATCCAGATCATTATTGATACCAGTCACGCCCACAATTCCCACAAAATATTATTGGGGATATGAGAGGTAAATGAATATATCTATATTCAAATTATATGCAAATGAAAATAAAATGATTTGAATAATGTTTATGATAATCCAAACAGATGAGGATAATGATAACAATGTTTTTCCCCTACTAGAGTTGTACTAGTTTCCCTACTTTTCAATAACCGCCGGGGTGCCAGTAATAATAATTTTCCTTAGTTTAGTGAAATAATATATTTTAAATTCTTCAAAATAATCTATTATTATAGGTACAAGTAAAATTAATCTGCATTATTATATTCTTATTTAATGGAAATCCTCCTAAGTGGTATTAAATCTCCCAAACCCCCATGACTATATCCTCATGGTTAAACCCCATCCAAGTCTAAATGATTTAGTTGACTTCTCTACAATAAAACAATTACATGAATGAAATTTGTTATTAAATCATTTTCAAAATGATAACCTCACTTATTAGGTCTTCACACATAAAAACATCTTTGACTTCTTCGATTTTACTGAATTATGATCGACGATGAATCTTACTCTAATAATCTTACCTATATCATAGGAAACATAAGAGAAACTAATCATCCAAATAAGGATTTTGATATAAAAAAAATTATATTTAAATATACACCATATTCTTTTTAATTCTTCCATCTATCAATATTGGAACCTCTATGTCACTTTTTAGAAATATAACTATTTTCTTATTTTGATATGTTTGAATCTAGGTATATTTATAATTTCAAAAGGAAAATTTTGTAGTAATATATAGAGAAGGTAAATTATATTCCAGCCTCCTCCTTGGAGAAACTAATAAATAATAAAAAATAAAATATTATACATCATTGTGAAAAATTATATGGTGGTTCTAGGAATGACTTTTTACAAAACCTAAACTACAAAAATAAATCAGTAGGGTGTGTCAAATTCCCCAAAGACCATATCAATGATTCATGTTGCGAGGACTCACTCACGAATGCATATCAAATTATCTAAATCCATAAGATTACACTTTAAATTTTTGTGGATGGTAAAGAAGGGAAACCTATATGAAATATTGATGACATTTTCATACAGTTTGAGGCTTCTATTTATTTCTTTGTTCTTCAAGTGTGGTTGGTTTGACCCCATAAACATGATAACAAAATATCCTAAACTGAGATGTGGTAAAAATTTTGCACTAAAAATACATATTTTATTATATTAGAAAAATTTAACCCTATAATACCTTTAAGGGAATGATGATATTCTTGGATCATTATTTATCAGATGTGGTGTTATTAGTTATATAGCTTGTCCATATAAGAATGACCCAACCGATATGTCTACCCCCTTCCATTTCATCCACCATCATGAAGGTGGATACCATAACTCCATCATTGTACATAAATATAAAAAACTACCTAATGAGTTATATTTCTATAAATATAGCATTCCACATATGTTAGTTTACCAGAATGGTGACATTCTACCATAACTGTTGAACAGTCCTTCATCTATTATTGCCTAAGAAAAACCATCTTCCACTTGAGAGTGTCATCATGGGAAGGAAATGGAATTCTTTTCCAATTGATTTTTTTGTTATTTTAGATTAAAATATAATCTTATCTCATTAAAGAGACATACACCACAAGATACAGGTCCCTCCCTAGAGACTTTGTGGGATGAATAATCATCTAATTTTCAATAGGATTGGTATGAACTACATCAAACTAAGAGGAATGTGGTAAGAGGAATTCATTATAATTCTATCCCAAATTGGTGGATTGTTTATCTTATCCAGATCATAGTGAATGATTGCATCA
Organism: Viscum album; assembly: GCA_963277665.1. Lineage (NCBI taxonomy): Eukaryota > Viridiplantae > Streptophyta > Magnoliopsida > Santalales > Viscaceae > Viscum > Viscum album. The sequence continues at coordinate 1,841,715,845 of OY728161.1, forward strand.
TAGAAATGCCTCAGATAGAATCTGTTAATGTTGATTCCCTAGAAGCTGAATTATTAAATCATCATTAAATTTTTTAACAATGAAAGGGTTTCATAATCCTATAGATATTAATATACGATAATACTTTTTAGATAATTGGTAAATTTTATGAAATTATATTATATTTACTATGAAAATATGCATAACATTATGATGATTCCCTTATATAGGATATTGTAGTTAGGTAACCATCTTAACTTATGACATGATATAGAATTTTGGAGTATTGAACTATAAATGTGGATTTCATGTTTAGAGTCATACTAAATCCCTTCAAAATCCATCTAAAAAGGCTACATCATATATCTATCAAATAATTTATCCATAATGGTGTAGTAAATAACGTATGTAAAATTCCCCATGAAAATATATATTTTTAGAATCCAGTACAGAGGGATGATCCCTCTTATGGGATCAAGAATCAAGCAATCATTTTGAAGATAGAACCAATATAGGTGAAAATAATCCTAGAATTGAAATTCCAAAATTTTTTATATATTTTATTCATTATATTCAATTAGTAAAGTGGAATGATAAAAAATCGGTTGTCATCTAAAAAAGATCATGGAATTTCATTGATCTTGATCCATGACAATAACCATCAACAAAGACATCTTAGAAAATGGAAATTGTAAATTATATTTAAATATAATTATATAATTTATTTTTTGAAATAGGGTTCTTATAAAATGTAATCAAATCAATTTTGAACCATCTTGTTGGTGTGTCACACATAATGTGTAATATGAATCATATGACTATAAAAGGGAAAACTGAAAAACAAAACACCGTAGTTATATAATAATTGACAAGAACGGAAAAATATTCCCGATTCATAGTCTAAATGAAATTCCATTTTTAATTTGTGTCCTGATTAAGAAATTTGTTTTTATAATGTGGTGATATCGTGTGATCTGATATCCTAACAAAGTCACCGGAATTGATCCTGTGATATGCTGGAGAAGAATTGAAATGTCTTATAACTCTGGAATAATAGAACATGAGAGATGTTATTGTTCATAATATGGATGTTAATCTAAACATATTTCATTGATTCTTATGCTCACAAATAATGTCATTTGTTTTAATAATAATATTTCAATAATATAATTTCATGTTTATATTTAATTGAATAATTATATTATTTTTCCTATAGTTTTAGAAGGCTTTTATTTGATCCTTTTATAAATATTAATGGTTATTATATTAATTATTTCATATGTTATGATGTATTCAATAATCATTGTTCATATATTAATTTTTTATCCTATCATTGATATCCAACCCCAAGTTTGGAACCCCATATTACATATTATTATAATGATTAGGATCCAAATTAATGATAAGGAAATTCATATTTGTGTATCTAATGTCTGATATGTACCAATCATATTGAACATAACATTGGATTCATATTCTAATTTCCTGAGATATATTTTTAGTTTTAACCATGTGTTATCAATCAAAATTTTAGAGTCATCCTCCCAAAAAGGAATCCCACAATGACCTTGTCATTTTGGGGTTTCAATGGTTGAATTATTTCGATTTATCTTTTATTATATTTCTTGATCCATCCCCTCACCTCATACTTATAAGACAATTTCAAGGAATTATAAGGTTCATTCAACATACATAATTTCATATAAAATTGAAATAATAAGGATTCCAATAGAATAATGTGGGATTTTATGTCCTCAATGTAAATTACATTATATATATTTTCTAAATATCCTCTGTGTGGTAGATTTATGAAACCCCCTATATGAACTATAGCATGTCGTGTTTTAAAATGAAACATTACGTTCAACAGTGTACATGATACACCACATGATGATTAAACAAAAAACTAAATTTATTTATTTGAAACGGTAGTTATCATACATACATTATAGTGGATCTAATTAATAGTATTAAATGAATTGTAGAAATAAGGTTTACAAATATAGATATACTAATTTCTTTTATAACCAATTAATATTAAATGAATGTAAATACATTTTAAAAATAAATGGAATTGTTTTTCTAACAAAATATTTTAAATGATAAGAAGTGATTTTATAATATAATAATATAACTCTTATTTGATGGTATTGACGACATATTTATATAATATATAAAATATAATTTTTAATATTCACATTATATGTTTTCTAGACATTATATAAGATCAAATCCAGTTTTAAGAAAAAATAAGTACTTTTTTAAAAAAGTTAATTTTTCCAGATTATTATGGTACACCTATTTTAAATCTACTGATCGAAATCTTTATAAATTATATTTCAAAAAATAAACATATCATTGAATTTAGGATATGAAAATTTAGTTTTGGTAAAATTTTGGTTTCTTTCTAAAAAGTTTCATTATTTAATTAATAAAGAAAATTACTTCATTTTAATCGAAAACAACATTTTAATAAAAATATATTTTCATATTTATATTATATATTTAATTGGTTTAAATGTATAATTAAATCATTTTCTATCATTAATTCCAATTTTGGTTTTTGGAAACATCTTCAAATTATATTTAAATATGAAAACATATCCCAATTTTTAATGTTTTTTACTTTAAAAACTAGAAATTTCATACCATCTGTGGGATTTGAATTAAACAATATTTTTTCAATTATGTTAATTAATTTTGAAAAATAGAAATACATATTTTTTACATTGTTTGAAATTTGAAGTTTAATTGGAAAAACTGAATTTTTGTGGAATAATAACATTAGTTTTTTACCACAATTAATTGTAGATCAAGTAATTATGTTTAATAAAATATTATAATAATTATAAAATTATCCTAAAAAACTTTCTATATTAATTTAATGGTAATTTATACTAAAAAAGAAACATTAGATCAATTATGAGGAAAATAACAACCACGAGGATGACTTTAATACATTTATACTTTTATATTTAAAGTAAAAGCAAATTTTGATAAAGTATTGTTTGTAACAAGTAAATTATTTTTAATATGGTGTTATACGGGGGATCTAATCACTTTTTTATATTCTTTGGGATGATAAAATGAATAAATAAATCATTTTAATTATATTATAAATTTTAGGGATTCAATAATTAAAATAAATGGTGAAGCAATCATGAGGACAAAATTAATTAATTAATTAAAAAATCAAATAATTATATTTAAAATGGTAAACTAAATATAATTTCAAAATAATTATCTATAACTGAAAATTATGGATTAAATTGTCATTTTTGGGATGTGTTAATGGAGTTTTTTCATTGATATGTAGTTGATATTATATATTTAAAATGTCCAATATTGAATAGTGTCAAAATATACAGTAATGATATTTCAAAATATAAAATATTTTATCAAATAATTGAGATTTTACAAAAATAAATGATTTTTTGAACTTGTTTGGATAATTATTTTTATTTCAAAAATGAATCATTTATTATTATTTTTCATTTTAATGTAATTATATTTACCCTCAATGTATAAATCATGATATATCTTGGTAAGAGTTATATGGTTTAATTAAGGTTTAAATCAAATAGATAAGGTTTAAAAATATCAAAACTATTATAATATTATTTAGATAAAGGTTATTCGACCCAAACACATACAGTGATATAAATTATTAAATTTTTATGCATTTATAATAGAATATTAATTTATATTAATTTAATAATTTGATGATTTCCATGAGTTCCACCCCTATATCATATAAAAGGGATCTAATTATTAAATATTATCCACACCTAAACACCTATTTTGATCAAAAAAACCACTCCATATACATTTTTAAATTCCCTACCCTCATCCTAGATGCCTTTTTTGTTGAACAACCTCTTTAGATGTGTTATGGTTCTAATTGAAAGATATAATCTGAAGGGAATGTAAATTTGCGATTAATTGTTTCTATTTAATATTATTTATATTCCTTCCAATATTCTTCCAACATGATATAATAATTACTCAAATATCCTGAATATATTTAGATGTTTTAATGTTAATATCATCACATAAATCCGTATACAATTTCATCAAATGGGTAGTGAATTATTTTTCTGGGTGTACGACAGACTACCCCCTCGCGTACCATTATAATTCTGCTTCCTTTTTAATCTCCCTTGAATATTTATAATGATAAAATTTATTTTTATATATTATAATCATGAAATTTTTATCATTATAATATAATAATAAATCAATTATTTTCTCAGCTTCCATGCACAAAATAAATGATAATGACATTCATGCGTAAATGTGAATTATCATCTCTACGAAGTGATGTAATTTATTTTTCCTCACCAAATAATAATTAGGATATATATAACTATATATATAATTATTCATATGATATTAATTATATTATTATCGTTATGTAAAGGAAAAATAATAATTAAATTCATTCCAAAATGATCAATGAAAAAATGGAACATTACTGACAGGTTTGTAAGACCTACCATCTCTAGGATTATAACGCCGTTCATTTTTTATTTCCATATTCAATGAATAGATTTAACAGTTTAATTGAAATATGAATATTATTATTAATTCATGAATATTATTATTGATATTATGGTCTAATGGCCTCTTGGACACAATTTTACTTAACGAAGTCATTTTGAACTCAAGCACCAAATATCCTGAAAACATCCAGTGTGAATGTAAATTATTAAGTAATTGATATAACATGGTAATAAGTTATATAAAAGGAATAATAAAGAAACAAATGTACTAATATATTTAAATAATTATCATATGTTTATTATTCAAGAATATAATGATAATACGTAATGCGTCAAACTCAAGGAAATGGATATTTTCTAAATCCCCTTTCATTGAGACATGTTTTTATGGTATGCCCAATTATTATTTTCAAAACTGTATATACAACCCATTTGACTTTACATATCCATATTATATCTATAGTAATGTTATTTAATGTTTTAAAATATATTTTAAATTCAACTGTTAGAGAATTTAAATGTTCAAGTTTGTATGGTACACTTTGAATTTATAAATTTTTTTTTCGCAAATTTTTCAACATGAAAAATTTATTAATGAAATTTTAAATATTTATTTAAATATATTTAAGAGAATTATAATGTAAATTTATTTCTATTTTTAATTCATTAAAATTTCTAAATGGGAGTCTATTTATGGTTTTTATACATAACATATTGACACTTGAACAAAGGAATGCTATTTTTAACTAATGTGATGATAAAAACTTATCAACTGCCATGAACATTATATTATATTTAGCTTCCTATAAAAGACATAATGTTTTAAGAAATAAAATAAACCCCTTAATTCCTATTTTAGTTATTTTTCTTCTTAAAATGGTCATGAATAAGGATTTAGTATTTCAATATCATTATATGATTTCTTTTGATTTCAAAAGATATTTTATCGGTGGAATGTTCAAAATTGAAAACCATTATGTGTTATGATTATAAATTAGTACATTTATATTTTATTGTTATAAAAATAATTAACCAATTATGTGTGGTTATTAGATAATATATGCATGGTTGGTTACATTATATCCTATAATATATTGGGTATGGATGTCGGCTATATGGATATTCCATTTGTAAGAGTGATATGTATAGAAGTGGACCATATAGTAATTCCTTTTTTTATATTCAGGTCCCAATTTGAATACATGTATATTATATGTTTCTTTATGAGTTTCAATTAATGTTTTCTATTTTCAAGAGGAATAATAATGATCTTATTGTAATAAAGATCTCAATTTAGGGTTAAATGTTTGTATTCATATAAAGAAATGTTTTATGCATTTTCACTAGACAAAATGTTTTCTTTCATTATTTACCTTACTAAAATGTTGTGATAATCCCATATTTTATTTTTTTACATGTATTAAGATTATTATGAGATTATAAGATTTCATGATGATAGAATTCTAGATGTGTCTCGAGAGGAAGAAATTTTTTTATAATAGAGTTTCCATTGGTGGAAAAATCGATAATGAGTATAGGTGTCTAAAAGTAATTTGTGGGTATAATTTCAATATTAATTACTAATTATCTAAAAATATAAACTTAAAAGATCATATAATGTGAATTATAGATAAAAAACACTAGAATATGTTATGTTTAAAGATGGGTTCTTACATTTGGTGTTAGAGGGATGCTCATACAACTATGGAGTTTATGAGGTTCTATTAAGAGTTTGATACATTATCACCGGATTATCCTTTTAATGTTTCATAGTATGTTTAGTGTATTACAAACCCCATATTAGGATTTATATTTTGAAATTTAAATGAGATTTTCATAATTTTTGGAGGCATTTGTTTTTGATGTTATTATCTGCTATTACTTTATGGGATGCAAAATGAACGTCATGAAATAGTCTTTGCAGAAAAAAGGTTATTATTATTTTTGAGAAAATTATAATATTTTGGTAATTATATAAGACTTATATAGTTTACAAAAATGTAATCATTTAGGAAGTTTGAAACCCCATTGCATCCGGTAAGGCTGTGGGAATCGAACCCATAACTGAATGGAGACATGGTTGCATCTACTACCACTGGTCTATGTGATTTCCAAATTAGTATGGATTTTTATTTATTGTAAAAAAATATTATAGATTGATAAAAAATTATATTTCAGGAATATATGTTTTATCAAATTGATGACCATGTGATTGGAAAATTATTTGGTGATAATTTGATTAATGTTGTTTTAGAATATGTTCATTTTGTTATGAGTCCTATGTGATCAAGGTAAATTGAGTCCTATAACATTTTATATCATAAATAATATTTCAACTATATTTTGGAAGAATCTATTATTTTATTGTGGACTTAGGGTGATTTTTGTTATTTATAGAAATAATTATCATATTTTTTGATTGTGGGATTTTGGATATTTTAATTTCTATATAGGACATAATATGTGATTGAAATTATTTGGAGACAAATTTTACTTTTGTCTTTGAAGATTAGGGGATAAAATATTTTATGGGTTTCAATTTTAGTCTAGAATTGTTTTTATGAATTTTAAGCAAATTCATTTGTTCAATGATCTATGTGGAACTATTGGTGTCACTTTTGAATTATGGATATTTAAGTATTCTTTTCATCATATAAGGTTCATTATTTTTTGGAATTATCCTATATAGTACAAAAAAATTAATTTGGATTTTTATAAAAATAAAATATAAATATATATTTTAACTTTTTGGATTATGTGAGTCTCAAAAATTTGATTATAGTGATACATGCATGAATAATTCATTATAAATACAAATATTTTTGAGAAAAGGAGGAATTTTTTAGGGAAATTAATTAAATGATAATGTAATTCAATTCCATAAAGTGTGATTTCTTTAAATCATAGTAAAAATGTTGAATTTTTAATCTATATAAAAATTATTTAGAAATAAAATCATTATCCATTTACTTCCATTATTGGAAATCAATTATCTTTTAACACATCAAAAAAAATTTCTTTTATGATTATTAAAATTCTCATGACCATATTTTCTATCACCTCCATCATAACTTGATATTTTTTTCTCTTTCTTATCCATGTTTTACTACATCAAACACTACTATGTGAATTCACAAGTTATGTTCATGCTTGTCTTTCATTATTTTAATGTTGTAGTTTCATTAACCATTTTTAGAAGTGGGATATCAACAAAAGAAATTTAAATGTCAAACACCTAGTTTTCTATCATGCTTTTAAAATAATAGGAAAATTTTAATTAAATGGAGTGATAGTGTAATGTATGTATTTTTTTAAATGAATAACAACGTTTTATATCGTATAAGTTACATCACATCAAGATTTAACAAACAAATCAATATTGTTATTGGATATTGTAGTCTTCACATCGTCTTTTGAAAGGAGGTAATATACATTATTAATGTAATTTGGAATATGAGTTTTAAAAATTTATATATAATTAATTATTTCGTGATATATTTTTAAAAATGTATGTATAACCCATCTTAAAATAAACATAATTTTTTTAGAAATAATATTTAAAGGTAACAATGTCTGTTTATTAAATAATAAAATCATTCTTAGTAGAATTTATTAATGAAATATATATACACACACATATATACATATATATTCAATATAATGTATAAAATTCATCTTATATGTTTCTGGAAATGATATAAAATCAAATCAAATTAAAAGAATAAAATAAGTTTTTTCAAAAGAGGCAGTTTTTTAGCCTATTGATGGAACACATATTTAATATTTTGTTATTAAATCATTATAAATAATATTTGAGAAAAATAAAATCCTTAAGTAAAATTTAGATATAAATTCTTACTTTATCTTAGCTTTTGGTATTTTTCTAAATAGTTTTATTTTTTAAGGAATAGTGAAAAATACAACATTATAAATCAAAACATAATTTTCATATAATTTATTTATATATTTATATTAAATTTGAATTTATTTCAATTATAATTAGAACATTATTTTATCATTTAATCTAATAAAGGTAATTGTATCAATCTACTCATTATATTTAGATATAAAAACTTAGAAAATTTTTGGATGTTTCCAATTATAAAACCTACATTGACATGCTATATAGTGAATAAGAATTAAACATAATTTTATATCTTATATGAATTGTATTTATAAACAAATAAATATACATATGAAATTAGTATGAAATTATTTTTTAAATAAGAACATCTTAATTTTTTTGATTAGTAACATTAATATTTTTACACCACAACTAATGTAAAATCATTTAATTATGGTGAAAATAAAATTTTATGAATTATAAAATTACCCTAAATCATGTCTAAATTTAATTTGATGAGTTTTTTTCTTCCATAATCATTAATGGGTAGATTTTTGGACCACTGGGAGCCACATTGATGACATTCATACATTTATAATATTATACTCAATAAAAATCCATTCTTGTTAAACTTCTTTTTAAATGTAATTGATTTTTAATATGGGGTTATACATGGTATCTATTAAAAAATAATTGTTCTATATAAAGATAATATTATTATCTATATATTTTGAATTTATTTTTAATTTTTATGTTTTAAATAATTATATAAAATGGGGACACAATGATGATTCACTAATTTCTTCAATAATGGAAGAATTAAACAAATGATGTAAAAGTTTTAAAAATAAATATAATTTCAATTATTTGGTTCCATAAAAGATTTTATTGTATTACATTGAAATATATGACATGTATGAATTGTGTTATTTTAAAATATATCTTGTTTTAATGATATTTTTAGAAATTCATATATTGAATATTATCAAAATTGACACTAAATATATTTTAATATATAAGTCAGTTTATTAAATTATATTGAATATTTAAAAATATAAAAATCAGTAAATTAGTTTGGATATGTATTATAATTTCATAAATGACTCATTTATTAGTCTTTTATCATTTATTTGAAATTTTATTTACCCTCAATGTGTATATTACATTATATCATGGTAGGAGTTAAATGGGATAATTAATTTTTGAAACAAAAATATAAGGATTAAAAAATATTAAAAAATGACTCAATTTTTTTTATTAATGTGATTTGAAAAAAAATTACTATATTATAAATAAATCAATTTGGATCCATTTTCGATAGAATATTAATTTTTTTTAATTTAATAGTTTGATTATTTCCATGAGTTCCCCTCCCTTATCGTATAAATGGAAACCCGTTATTTTTTTTTTCACATATGAATTCGTATTTTGATATGAAAATCCCCATAAAAATACCTTCCTATAATTCATACTTTCATTGTAGAGTCCATAATTGTGGTAGGAAACCCACTGTAGTTGTGTTAAGATGATAATCAAAGAAGATTCCTTGAAGGGAAGGGAATGTTTTGAATAAAGTGTTTCAATGTTGATTCTTCCTCCTCATCCTTAAAATATGATTCAATAATGATCATATAATAACTCCATTAAACTAAATATATAGATGTTTTATTATGATAATATAATTTCCAAAATCCCTCTCAAATTTCATCATAGGGGAAATGAATTATTCATTAATGGGTACGATAGACTACCATCCCACATATATATATAATTAGTTTTGTATTACCATCTCACATGAATTTTTATTAGGATTAAATTATTGTTTATATATTTTATTAATGAAATATTTACCATTGTAATGAAATAATATATCAATAATGTTGTAACCTTCCATGAAAATAATAAATGTTAAAGTTATTTGTGCGTACATGTGAACTATAACCTCCACGAAGTGATGTTATTCTTTTTTCTTCACAAAATCACAAATTTGATATATATATATATATATATATATATATATATATAACAATATATAAATTAGTAATATGATATTTATGATATTATGGTAATTATGTATATATAAAAAAGTTATTAACTTCATTCCATTATAAACAATGAAAAATGGGAATGTTACCCGTGCTTACATATGGATTACCGTATATATGATTGTAACAATTTTTATTTTTCATATCGATATTTAATGAATGGATTTAAATTTTTGATATATATATATATATATATTATTATTATTTAATGAATATTATTATGTATGTTATGAATAATGACCTATCTGACCATACACAACCTAACGAAGTGATTTTGGAATCACGCACTGAATTTCATCCAAATGTCCTCCCTGAACATAAATTATTAGTTAATTGTTATAACATGGTATAAAGTAAAAAAATGAATAATTAACATGAAAATTATTATAAATAATTTTCATAATTATCATAGGATTATTATTGCAAATGATTAATAACATTCATGAAAAATCATACTAATGATAAGGGTTTTCGTTTCAATCTCTGTTCATCCATACCTTTCATGATGATACACAACATTATTAATTTATAAAGACTATATAAAGCCACATTGACTTTCAATATCCATGTTTTATATGTAATCTGGTCATTTAATGTGTTTTAGAATGTTATAATTTTTTGTATCTTATAATTTAATTATTCAATGTTGTATGGGATGTGTTGAATTATTAAAGATTAATTTTTCATAACTATTTGTATATGTAAATATATTCTATTTAATATTAAATATTTATTTATATGGATATAAAATTATTATAATATAATTTTTTCCCTATTTTTAATATCATTTAATGGTTTTTAAAAGAAATATTTTTACCTGTTTTGTACAGAACATTTTTTCAAATAAAGAAAGGAATGATCTTATTAATGTGCATAACGACAACAACTTCTCCACTATCATGACCATTATATGAAATTTGGACACCTCTATAAGACATAATTTTTTTATAAGTAAAATGAACCTCATAATTCCCTTTTCTAGGTATTTTGGTATTTAAATTCGTATTTAAAATGGATTGTTTATTTCAATATAATGAAATAATTTCTTGTGACTAAAAATTAAATTTTATGAGTGGAATAATGAAAATTCAAATCCATTATGTATTATTTTTCTGAAATGGTACTTGTAAATTTTATATATAGTTATGTGATAATCCATGGATTGGTGCTTACAATATAATCCAAGTATGTGTGGATACAATGTATCCACCAACTAATTGGTTATGGAAGTCGGCCATATGGCTATTCCATTTTTCAGAGTGACATGTGTGGAAGTCAACTATATATTTATTCCATTTTATTATATTTTTTAAGAAGTTAGATAATTATATATTATATGATTTCTTATGAGTTTTCAATAAAATATTTGATTATCAAAAGCTATGATAATTATCTACTTGTAATGATGATATATTTTTCAATGTAATAAGTTTTGTTTTAATTTAACGAAATAGTTCTTGGTTTTTCAGTAGACTAATAGTTTTATTAAATTATTTCCCTTAATGATATTTCATCATTATACCATTATTTATAATTTTTTCATATGACATAAGATTGGTTAATGGACAAAATATTTCATGTTGAAATAATTGAACATGTGTCTCAAAAAGAATTCATGTTTTTTTAGGTTTTCTCATGGTGGAAAATTGATAACTGAGAGTATGTGTCCACATGTAATATGTTGGTATATTTTTATGATTTTTTATAACGGTAAAAAAATTTAAACTGAAAAGATACTATAATATGAATTATATTTAAAAAAACTATAATAATTTAAGATTAAGGCTTGGTCATTTAATAGTAATTTAGAAATTAGGAATTGGGTATATTATAAAAACCCCTCCTATATTTTTTATAAATAAAATGAATAATGGGAATACACACATGAGGATCATGTAATCGAGTTATGTGTTTTCCTAACCATTCAATAGATATATGTTCACATAATAAACCCACTGATTCAGGCGGTTAAACAAAATACATGAGAAAAAGATGTCCATGATTTGGTTCACATGTGATATCTTGATCCAAGAACACTTATGTGATGACCTATAGACCCAAAGCCCCCATATACCAAAGGATTCAGACAACCAATGATTGTCATGATGGAACCAACATTCTATTGTTGTCCATTAAACGATGACCATGGATCTATATAATCACTAGATTATAATATGATCAGGAAACACAGATAAGAAATTTTTTCTATGATGGGTGTGTAAGGATGTCACAATTCATTACATGAATCACCACATAGTCCTGTTATTACCTCATTGAATTCATATAAAGGGGATAATTCTGGTCTGATGTTTTCCATAATGATTTTCTTCTTTATACTAATTTTTCCGGCAATAAACTATGGACAAACTGATGTTTATGTGGGACATTTTCATTCAGTTGAATAAGACATTTATGATTAGTCTGTATTATCCTTCCACATATATAATAAATGTTATGTTCATGTGATATGGTGTTGATATAAGGATATATATATATATATATATATATATAAGTCACTGCAACCATCTTTCACACAACTGGAAGGTATTGATAATGAATATTGACGGAGAATAGATATGACAAATATTTTAGTGAGTGGATGAATAATAATATCATAATTTATTCCATTTATAAAAGATTTGGGAGTAATATCAAATCAATTAAATAAGAGAAATTGATAATTATATGTTATCCAGACCGATAATGAACCTCATTCATGTAATTTATTGATGTTTTCAATGTCTGTTGATCACAATACAATCACTAAATTGTGGGATGCTCTCTTGGTCATGAGATCATGTCATTAAATCTCCCAACCCCAAATCAACATCAAGACCTCATGGCCTATATTCCCTTATAGAATAATGTGAATCCCATATATTTAGGTAGAGAAAATGACCTCTCAATATTCACATCAATTTCATGACCCCATGACATTCATGTGATTTTCCATGTTCATACACCTTTTTTCACGATGTATTTAGGAATTTCCTTACTTCAAAACAAATGATTATTAATGTACTGGGCAAAAATTAAAAAAAAATAGTGTTACTAATTATGATTTTTCATCATCCATTCTTAATAAAAATTTATTATTACTTTAGAATATGATTTTTCTGGATAACATATCATTTTGAAAAATTATTACATGTTTAATAGTCGATATGGTGCAGATTCATCAATTAATTATATGGAGAAGTAAAAGTTTCTTGAATATAACATGTGATTCTGAAAATATTCCATTCATTGATTATTATAAAAGGAAAGATAAATATTCATGTCATTTAGTCTATCCTATAAATTTCTATATTAAATAAGTATCCTAAAAGTACATTCCAATTATATTATTTTCTTAAAGGATCCCCTGACTTTTCCCAATTCAGCATAATGTATTTAATGGATTAGGGTAGGCAATCTGCTAACTCTATCTCCAAATCTTCTACCAATTTTAATTCCTCCTCCATTGAAATAGAATAATTCCTAGATTTCTAACTCGCCAAAATGAGCCATAATGTCTCTTCCACATTTTTTATTGTGGATTTCACCTTAATTGTAGAAAAAACTTCAACAATATGAGCCTTTTAATCTAATCCTTCCTAACATTGTAAATTTTTTGTTCAGAAAATATTTCTATTGTATTATTGGTATCCTCATTTAGGGAGTCATTTTGGTGATTCCAAAATATAAATGATGTCTTTAATACTGATATCCTCATCTGAAGCTGTATTTAATCTCCCTCATAGAAACTACACCATACAATATAGAATAGAGAACTTATTAATTGATCCCTACATACCCATGGACACCATCCTATATTTGGGGGTTTCAAAATATATCATTATGATCTCTGAAGAGGTATCCATGATAATGTTTAAAATTACTTGTACACCTAAAACCACATCAATTAATGAAACGAAGTTTCCTCCAAGCCTTGAATTATGCTTTATAAAGTAACATACATATCCCAGGGTCTTAGACACTAAGTGATGGAATCGTACCCAAATCCCATGGAATGAAGGCTATGTTAGTGTACTACACTTTTTCTACACCTAATGGGTGGTTTTCATATGTAATGTATTTAGGGCCCTTAGATTAATGGGAAATGAAAGGTTCTCATCCATGAACATGAACCATGAATGAAGAGATGACAATGAATCCTTCATGAGATACATGAAAATGGGTCTCATAGGATGTTTCTTATGCTGATGTATTAGTATAATTTTCACTATTATAGAATGTACATGTAAAATTATATTAGATAAAAATACTATTATATGATAATATGTTAAATATATATTTTTTAACGGAATCTAGTGATACTTCCACCATGACCAGGTTTGTAAAATATTATTTTCCGACATTAGAATTTTTGTATGATCACATTTAGCAATATCAATTTAAATAGATTGAATTCAAGTGAATCATCAATAGTTAAGACTCTGACCTATCTAAGACCAAAACTGAATCTGAATCACCATGAAATTCATCCATTATTTATGGACCAAGTGGAAGGATTGAGGGTGTGTTTTCAACCACAAATGATTTCATTTATACATTTATTAATGCATAGTGATGACATAAAAATTTAATAGGTTAAGATAACATACTCCAGACACCGAAAAAAATTAAATAGTTTGAAATTTATAACACAAATTTTTTTTTATTTGGGAGTATTTTTTGAAGAATTGAACTATTTACTTTTCCTTGTATTCTCAATAGATGGAACGCTATATTAGGATTGCACAAAAGGTCCCATAGGAGAAAAAACATACGAATGTGTATTTTTTCATATGGATTAACATAAAAAATTACAAATAAATACCACCTAACTAAAGGATCCCTCTTTATTGGCTTCCTAATGAGTATTGTAGTCATTCCCACCTTCCTTACCCGAATAAAAAATATTTTTGAAGTGATAGATAACTGAATATCAATATCATCCTGCTATATCCTCATTAATAGTGAAATATTAGAATAATTTAGATGAAAATCCAATAAAATCATTCAACAATATCGTTTGGTTTACCTATTCAAGAGAGCCGTATCATTTCCCCTATCATCACCCAACAATATAGTGCCTATAAT
Source organism: Viscum album (assembly GCA_963277665.1). Classification (NCBI taxonomy): domain Eukaryota; kingdom Viridiplantae; phylum Streptophyta; class Magnoliopsida; order Santalales; family Viscaceae; genus Viscum; species Viscum album. The sequence goes on from OY728161.1 coordinate 1,841,731,300, forward strand.
AATTACCTTAAAACCAGAGTAAATGAGTATATTTTAACACTTGTTAAATTTATGGATGCATGGCGATCCTGGAGTAAATTTTCAACATTAGTAGCCGATTTTTTATTCAAATTCTACTAGTATTAGTAACATTTGACAAATCATCAACCTCCAATACCACCTAGAAAAGAACAATATAATCTTTAATAGATGAGTTCCCTTTTCTCTAATCATCCAAATACTTTAATGTAATCGGGAATGAAAGAATAGTTATAGTGGGTACATAAACATTAGGGTATTAATAGATATGAACATCTATTATGGTTATAAATTTCATTTGAATAATTCTAGATGATAGAGGTGACTCCAACAAAATCACCTCTATCCAGGGAAACAACATAGCCACTAATCTATTATATAACTGTTCTTGATATGAATAATATTTTTAAATACACTACATGCACTATAATTCCACCCTCATATAATATACGAAGCTTTTTTTACATTTTCACTAATAAAACTTGTTTCATATTTTGGTACGATCGAATCTATGAATTATTATTTGATTTTAAACAAAAAATATTTGTGTCATTTAGAAGGGAGGTATATTGGAATTCAGTCACCTCCATAGAAAATATTCACAATAATTTTATATCCATTATTATATAATTATATAAATTGTTATTGTGACTATCACATACATGACTTATTTTAAAGTTAAATTTCATTTAATTTCCATTCAAGGTTTGTTTTAGGGTTTTCCCAATCTTTAATGGAGGAATGGGCGAGTTTTCATGAATTACGCAAAATCGTGAGCCCAATTCCATATTTAAAAATAAATTTTGATTCCATTATAACTCCTTAATTTCTCAACATTTTTCATCCATTCCAATTCCTACTTATGGGGAGATTTCATCAATATTGTTCATGGTAAGTGATTCCTTCTTGGTTTCTTCCTTTTCCCTTAGGGTTTCATCACTCTATAATTTTTTTATAAAATGTTCATACATTTGGGTTTGAACGTATGGTTTGATTTTGTGACATTTTGATGAAATATTGTAGTCTAGGGATGGATTTATCTTCCTTGTGGTGCGGCAGTGGTGAGGTTGATGTTTTTCACCTATTTTGGAGGCATTCAACACTTTTGGTTGTTGGTTCCATGTGTAAACAATTAATGATGAGTTAGTTTGATGTATTTACTAATTTTTCATATTCCTCATGTGTTGGGTTTGGTGAAAAAACTTTTTATGATTGATTTGGTTAAGTTTTTAATTTTATAGTTTCTGTTTAACGTCAAATTGGGTGTTTTCACGTGTAACCCTTGGGGTATTATTTGGGTGTATTTTATAAATTATGGAATAGGTTAACTAAATCTTGTTTGACCTACCAATTCTGTTTTGGAAATGTATTAGTGTCTTGTGGGCCTAAAATAAGGTTTTTGGAATAGGTTTGTTATGTAACACATTGTTATTCTTCTTGAGAGAATTTCATGGCAATGAGTGTTGTTATATTTATCTTTCATGATATTATCCATAGTGATTTAATAACACTTGAAAGTGGTTTTATAAATGTTTCTTGGGAGTACCATTCTACTTTGGTAGTATTTTGGTGTAGTTTTGTCCTTAAAATATGGTTTTGAAATGGGTTTTACGTGCAATGATTGGTTATACTATTTGGAATTGTTTTATGAAAGATTTGAAAGATTTAGTGATTTATGTATGTTGTGAAAACATATTAGCAAAATGTTTTGGAGTGTGTATATTCTGAAAAAGAACATTTTAAATGTGAAAGGGGCTGTTTTGTGATGTGTTCCATCATGAAAATGTTTTACAAAAATGTTTGAAGGATTTACTAAAGTGTGTAAGAGATGTGAAAGTGATGTGGGATGTTTTGTGTGAGTGTGATGTGATAAATAGATTTTTGTTATGAAAAAGGGTATTTTGTAACATGTTATTGGGTTTTTATTTGAGTTTTAATATATTGGAATGGTTTTATAAAATTGTCTAATGGATTTGTGGAAGTGTTAAATAAATGTGAAAAGTGTTGTGGGCTATTTTTCTATGAGTCAGATTTCAAATCAATTTGAAAGACAAGTAGAATATTGTGACTTCTGTGGTATAGATGTTGGATTTTTGGTGAATTTTTTTTTTGAGGAAATGAATTTTTATTATGCAAAGTATATTTCATTACTTGTTGAACTTGTTTTGGAACAACGGGAAAACCCAGGTATCTAGGTGGGTGGACATGTACTAGTATGCCAGTGAATCTGTGGGGTTTGGCCTCAGTTTCACATAGAAGGACAGACACTAAAACTCTAACTAAACTATTATAATGATGATTAGATACCACTAGGTTATGGGTATGTTTCCTACTAGTGGCTTGTTCATGATAACATATATCTGTGACGGTTACTTTCACCGAGATACGTAGTACTTGGGACCCACATTGAGATAGGGCCTACGGATTATTTACTATTGCTTGTTCTCATTAGATACTTTATACCTACAATCATCATATTATATATTTCTCTTAAAAAATTCAGTATATTTTTAATTTATTTTAAAAGATTTGATTCTTTAAATAAGCCCACTTGAAAACTGATTTTTTAGTTAAATCTTTTAGAAATTGTAACTACAAATTACATCTTTTTGAAAAAATTGTTGCTTTTCATATTTGAATGTTTATCTCATGGAAGATCTTAGTGGTGGTATCCTATTGGGCATTGGATCACACCCTAATTACACCCTTGGGTGTATGTATACTTGGTTTTTTTCGCAGGTTGGTTATAATTTTTAGTTTCAGTGGTTCGAGCTTCTAGTAGGTCCTTGGTGGTGAAGTCTTGTGGAGATGGCTTGAGGGCAATGCCTCTTTCCATGAGGGTTCTTGGGCTGTTTTATTTTGGTTTTGTACCTTAGTTATAGTGTTTTTGAGTTTTTTTAAAACAAGTAATTTGGTTCGATTTTTTTATAAGATTGTTTGGTTTGAAAAATCCAGATTCCTTGTATTATATTGTTTTGATGTTTTATGTTTATAAACTAAGAAAAATCATTCACAATTCTCATTTTATGATGCCCAGGAACCTGTGTGAGCCAATGGGGATCAGTAATGCCCTTAGGTATTTGTTTTGGGCTAGGTTTGGTGCCAGTTTTGGAGGCAACCAGATTCGGTGGATGAAAAAATGGTATCAAAGGAGGTTCACTCTCTTTGGGTCATATTATTGGGGAAAAAGTCGATATATTCTGAAGATAGTATTTTTGGGACATGTAATTATAGTTATGGGTAGTTTTCTTAATCACCACACCTCATGACGGGATTAAAATCACTAGGTTAGTCGTGACTTTTCAGATTCATTCGATTTTCCTGGTTTGATCATAATTTAGGGAAATGAAAAAATGGTTGGGTTAATGGTCTCAGTGAGCTCACAGATCCTAGCAAGCCATGTGTATCTGGGGACATCTCCCTAGAACACTCTCTCTGATGGTGATGTGATAAGTGTATGGCCACCAACCATATTTCCAATTCACCCACCAGAACTTGTTTGCTCTTGCATTGTCTCATGTCCTATAGTTTTGGAATCTTGTAAGTTTAGTTTTAAAGAAAAAATGACATGGTCATAAGAAGCATATAGTTTTTGTGAAATGATTTTATGTTAAAGGGCGAATGGTTAGATTTTTCAAATGGGAGAACTGAATTTTCAGAATTGTATTGGAATGGAAAATGTTGTGTTTTCACCGCTTTGGTAACAATGAATTAGGTCGCGGTTGGTTTTGAAAAAGTGTTTCCAATAGAGTTTTCTAATCTATTTAATGGTGTTTTAATGGGATGAGATGTTTTGAAATTAATGAATATTACATGAATGTGTGTTTTCATTTAAATTATTATACCTTTCTGAACATTTTATTATGATGTAATTTGGGTATGATTTTGGGGTTAGCAGTCATGAGAAAAAAGATGAACAGGTTTACTGTTTTAGTTTTGAAATGTATAAGGAATTTTTGTTTTAAGCTTTGGTATTTTCATGAGTGACCACATGCATGGGGTTACATGGGATTATGGATGTTTGATGGAATGGTTGGCTGAGTTCCATGAACGATATGAAGAGGGTGCCCGATGTGGCACATAAACATTCATGTGTGAGGCCCATGGGGTACTATTGGTGGATACGCTGACCATTGACCCATTTATTTTCCAAAAGATTATTTTAAAGGATAAAATTGATGTCTTTATGACTAGTTTGTGATGATGTGTATTTGGTGTTTTTGAAAATTTAGATGTTTTGGGATTTTTTGAGTCCAATAACCCTTCCTCTTTGAAAAGTGTTTTCGGTCCCTGTTTGGTCGGTAAGCTGGGTAGAAGGACCGTTTAGTAGTCTCTTCTGAGGAATGTTCCGGGATGCCTTTACAGTTGTTCCATTCATTTGTATGGATCTAGTTTTTGTATTTTGTGACCAATATACCATCTTAGTTGGGTCATTGTGTTTTATCCTTAAATAAGGTACTCCCCATTAAGGGTTAGTGCACTACTAAAGTGAAACCCAGATTGTATCACCGTTCGAAGACCCTCTAGTTGATCAATATAATGAATATTTTTCTCGAGCTTTGTAGATTGAGTCTACAACCATTCCATTCTTGGTTTTGTGGATCCTCTTATAGCAGGAGGGTGGTCGTGGAAGGATGAAAGAGACCTTAGCTTCTTATGTTTCTAAATTTTCTGAAGGTGGAAGTGGTTTGGGGTTGTTAACATGGATGAATATTTGGATGGTGTAAAATTGATCCTCTTGTTCCTTCATAGTATCCTCAAAGAAGGATTTAACAATAGGCTACCATTGTGGGAAATATGGTCATGAGAGGATATTGTGGCCACTTTTAGGAATTGTGTGTTGTTTGGGGATGTTGTATATATTCCCTCTCCATGCATTGTTTATATCAGTCGCAATGGTCAGGTTCGGTGAGACATTGTGATGTCATGTGCTCAATTGACCTTAAAGATGAATGTCAGGAATTCTTTTGAGAGTCTCTATAATTTTAGGATAAAGTATTCAATGGAAAAACATCAAAATCTTCAATTTTAGAGGATAGTGAGTTTATGTGTTCTGTACGTCTATAGTTTCTCACCCAAAGAAACAAGGTGTGAGGTGTGTTCATTTTCTAATCCCTTGTTTCAATGAAATATCATGATAGGGTAAAGTGAGTTTGGAATGTGTTGTGTCTGGAAAAATGATCTGGGATTGCAGTGTAGTTTTAGGAGGCACTGAAAGACGAATTCTCCTTCAGTGGGTTTCCAATGCCTAACTGCGAGGCTGTAGATGCTTAAATCATTTATGCTATAGCCATAGGTATTAGAGAGAAGATTTCTCTTAGTTAAGGGAAATCCTAGGGTTGTTTAAACACTTGTACAATGTCCTATACTCGGGATTAAAGAAAGGATGATTTCAAACCTCTGGTGTCATCATCTTTATTCTGTTTTCCCCATTCAGTGGAAATAAGAGGAGGTCCTTTTACCCATGTCATCACCTAATCTCATTCCATCCAACATTCATTTCCTTTGAGTCATTAGATAATAGTTCGAAATTTGGATAGACATGTTGAGGATACAGTTTTTGCATGATTAGTAGTGACAGTGTGCCAGGAAGCCATGAGGAAGGAATAATATGCACAGTTAGTCCACAGTTTCCTAAACCCTGTGGACAAATCCTGCACCCTTCCCAAATCATTATATATTTTTGGGTCTTTCTGCGTCGACCCATGCAGGTCGGTTAATATGGGTGGTTCTTTTGGGGGGGGAGACCCACTTTGATCACATAAGTTTCTTCGTAAACATTGAATGTAATTCTACCCATTATACTAGTGAGTCAGTTCAGGCCTCCCTTGTTAGTGTCCTGATTCTGTATCAGAAAAAAATATGTTGTATCTTATGTTTGGGAGCCTATTTGTGTCCCCCCATACAAATAACTTATATTTATCTATGGTCTAGGATTCACGGTAGGTAGTCTCATTCAGAACTATCTAGCTACCAACATCTGTTTGTTGCTGCTGTCTCTATTCTCGGCTCAGTGTGGGTGTTGTCATGCATCTGGTTCCTTTGTTAAAATTCATCGTCTTGGAAGGGCTCAGCTTCTTCTCTAGATTTGGATCGGTGCGGCTCGGAAGGTGTCGTGCTTAGCTTTAGTGGTTTTTGAAATTGTCCGACTATGAGGATTGTCTCCTGCACAGTTTCCTGGCTTGTCCGGCATGACCAATTTTTAGCGGTTTTCAGTGCGGCTTGCCCCAGATCTCGCGGCTCGAGAGGGCGAGGATTTGTGATTCAGTTTCATGATTGGGTTCGATGCATTTCAGGGGTCTATGCGGCGGTGATGACATCAGAGTGCCATGTCTCTCCTCCTCTGTCTCCTTCAGCTTCATGAAGTGTTTTCGTTTAGGAATCCGACAAGGGTTCTTTCGAGGCTTTGCTACGTCTTGCTCTAGCCCAGAGAGGCGTTTCTGGTCCAGTTCTCCTTAGTTCCTCTCAAAGGCGACGCTCCCTCAAGTTGTGGTTGGGCCTTCCAGTCCCGAGGTGACGATGTCACGACCCTTCCCCCATGGCCTATATCGTGACTACCCCAAGCCCACCTTCCATAGGCCGGGGGCTTGCGACTAGCATCAAAGGCATAAATCCTTAAACTGGGAAGGAATTGCCTTTATAACAATAAAAAAACAACATTGTATGCAATGGGAAGTAAAACACTAGGTAAAATTGTATAAAAAAGAGGGTGCGGAAAGTAATGGGGCTAGAAATACAAGCACAACAATAATGTGCTATACAACTGAAAAGCTAGTACAACTGCAGAAGTAAAATAGTAACTACTGAGTTTTCGTCCGAGATTCACACATGAAGGGGGGGGTACAGATAGCCTCCTCAATACCCCATTTCCATCCGTTCGCTCCATGTACGTGTATCAAAGTGCTCCACCTCCAGGTACCGTCCAGCTCTACAACTCTCTACCTCAATCTGTGATGTCTGTTATCTGCAACCAACAAAACAAGGTGCGGACATAGCCCGTGGAGGGGTGAGTATAACGATACTCAGTAGGGACCCCAAGACCCTCAAGGTCTCACAATATCCAACAGGGATAATGAAAAAAGAAATATACAATCACGAAGTATCAACCATACCTACTTAGGTATATGCCCATACATATACCTATGTTATCAATCACAGTCCGACTCCAACTGTCGAGCCCAAGAACAACCAATTCCACAGAGGAAGCAAATTCAATCATCTAGATAATATCGACTGAAAGTCAAGACTTAACTAACGTAGGTATATATCTTTTTTAGAGTGATAGAGATGATCAGATGTAGTCACTAATTAATCTAAGTTGTCGGACCCACACATGATACATGACCAACTAAGCTATCGGACCCACAAAGGTTACAGGACCAGATGATTCATTTGAGCTATCAGACCCACACAGGATACAGGACCAGCTAAGCAGTCAGACCCACACAGGATACAAGACCAGCTGATTCATTTGAGCAATCAAACACACATAGGATACATGACCAGCTAAGATGTTGGACCCACACAGGATACAAGATTAGAAGTAAGAACTGTCAGACCCACGGAGGATCCCGGTACAGTAGTCATCGCGGTCTAACCCACCGAGGATTCCGGTTTAGTAATCATTGTTGTCGAACCCACAGAGGATTCCGGTTCAGTAGTCATCATTGTCGAACCCATAGATGATTCTGGTTCAGTTGTCATCGCTGTCAAACCCACAGAAAATTCTGGTTCAGTAGTCATCGTTGTCGAACCCATGGAGGATTCGAGTAAAGTATACATCGCAGTCGCAAACATCCCTAGGGTTCTCGTATGCAACACACTTGATTCTGGGAGGGTTCGCTCCTCGAGCCAAGATTCAATACATCCACTATCAAGAATTCCTGATTTTATGTATCCCGTAGTTCCGTCTCATCATAAGAAACTCAACGCAATAGACAACCCATCAATCGGATGCCCGGTCTGAGTGTTATTGGCATTTCCGTTCCTGGGGCCTGGTTGGATTTACGCTCGATCCAAACCCATACATTTTCTAAATTTTTCCAAAAATCACATAAAGTATCCAAAATGGACAGCTTTGTCATGAGGGTCCCGGTGCCATAGAGGGTGCGTCAATAGGACACGCGGTATAGGAGATATTCTCATTTAAGTGAAGACGGGCCCGGCCTGTCAAGCCCAGTGGGCTGGTGGGTCGGCCTGACCTGGCTCGGCGGGTCCGACATAGCTTGGGGGTCAGCCCAGCCCAGTTCGGCGGGTCTGACCCGGTTGGGGGGTCAACCCGGCCAGGTGGGGCGTGGCCCACCTGCGGACCCGACACGCACTGCGGGCCGATCTGCTCTAGCCAGCGACGCCACCTCTCCCCTGCCCGGTCGGCCATAGCCGGCCGGTTCTGCCAGATGCACGTGGCACATGCTATGGGATGTGGTTCTTCCCACACGGCGCCTACAGTCGCTACGATTCTCCAGCACGGCTAGCCGTAGCCGGCCGGTTTGCCCAGCCGAGAGGCCCGCTGTCTCCTCTACACGGCGCCTGCGGGCGCCGCGGTTTTCAGCCCGGCCGGTAGGCGGCAGGCTGGTTATTCCAGCCCGACTGGTATGTGGTTGGGAGGTTCTTCCAGCCGAACATCCCGCGGATGCGGGCCGCAGTCTCCCTCCACGTGGCTCCTTCGTGCGCCGTGGTTCCTACATGTGGATAGGCCGGAACGGCCGGCCGGTTGACCCGCGGTCCGTGCGTCCCGAGCGGCTACCGGTCTCCTTCCATGCGGTCGGCGCACGACGGCCACTGCCGCCGCCGACTCTGGTCGCTGAATCCACTTCCTCCTACATCTCATGGTTCTTCACTAGCACGGTGCGACGACGTCCTGCCCTTTTGGCTTTGCCTCCAACATCAATCAACAATAACCAATGGTGGGGCGTCAGGTCATGTTTGTTCGGCCCGTGCCCTTCGCATTAGGTGATATCAATTGGCCAACGATTAACCCAAGCATTCATCGAAGAATGTGGTTATAATTTTATTCATTTAGAAATAATCAAATTACCCTACCTCGTATTTTTCGTTGTACGTTGGCGTGTCGCGGAAGACAGGCATCGCGGAATATGGACATCGTTCTGTCAACGTCGGAGGGAGTAGAGTTCAGTGAAGTCGAGTCGAGACGACGCCGTTGCTGTACTCCAAAGACGGCGATGCTTCTGTTCCTTTCTATGGGCGAGGAAGGAAGAACTTGATCCACGTTGTTCTTCAGAGATTAGAGGCATTATTCATTGGAATAGAATGGTGTTCTTCCATGAATTCTACAACAAATGTGAAGCCAAAATAATAGAGATAGTTCTCTATTATTTTCATGGCACAAAAACTGAAGAGTTGTCTTTCATTAATTGTTACAACACATAGATTAAATGCAGAGGGGTGGATTCAAAATTCTAAAAAGGGAGGTGGAGAGTTTCAATATTAAATTGGGAGAGTTATAAATTTAAGAGAGTCTCCAAAATTAAATGTGAGTTATATGGGGGGTTAAAGGGGTTTCACTCAAGCCATCATCGTTGTCTCAGGTTCAGTTCTTTCTTAGGAGAAGACACACATGAGGCTATTGAGATTAGTGTAAACTGTAAAATGTTGACTCAATGAACTATGAGCGAGACTAGCCAAAATTAAAGAACTCGAGTACACCCTTCTTTGCCTACATCCTACAAGAGGTGCCAAGATTTCTCCATTACTGAGAAGAGAAATATGGTCTCATCCCTTGGATAAACCACATCCTTTGCCTAATACAGTCAATCCTGACATGAACGGTAATATTTCATGTCATGGATGACGTTGTAAGGTCTCAACGCAACTACCAATAGATCCAATCGTCACTCTTGACTCCAATGGTTGAGTCACACTGTCGGCATCAGTGTGTGGTCATTGGATCTTCTTCAGAAGGAATCTCCAATGTGAGGGTCCAGTCAATGGTTTTTAACCAAAACCTCTCAGTATCAACCACACAAAAAGGCTGGAAAACAAAGGTCATAAGGACAAGTTTCATTTATATTTTCAGCTCAAAGTACAAAGACACAAAGAAACCACAAAAAATGACATCAACGAAGCTAGAAAAATCAAGAAAAAGGCCTCTATGCCTGGATCTTGTCCCACTCTTGTCCAGCTTCTCCCGGAGCTCGAGGTGAACCATCTATGAGTGTTGGTAGTAGTGCTTGATGACCATAACCACCATTCACTGAAGGACCTGCTCCACTACCTCGTCCACCGCTCAAATGATGGTCAGGGTCCTATCTCTGCCTCTATCTTGGAGGCAGCTCTAATGCCTGCTGATCAAATGTGCGATGAGTCAGATGGTCACGTGCTCTGTGACCCCATTCCCTATAAGAATAACAAACAATTTTTCATTCAAAGTTCCCTCGGCCTCGGGTGCCCCGCACCCCCGTTGCCACACCTTGGGGTCGTCTAACAGCTGATCCATCCCTCTTGTGCCCCCGTTACATCTGCCTACTTCCTACTATAGATGACTCAACTACTATCAAAAAGCCCTATGAAAATAGAAGTACCTCTTGAGCACAGACATAGCGTAGAGTCACTAGTACAAACACCACCCGGAGAAGACCCTCGATGTTTTCCCCAAGTGGGGGTCGCCTCATCATAAAACCGGAGCATCAGGAACCACTAACTCTCGTCTTCTCCATGAGAGAGACTAATAGCTAGGTACACCATTAAGTTAGTGGGTGTCCCAACTATTTGGAAAAATCATGCTACAAACTCCAGCCAACACCCTGCAATCTGAAAACCTGTCTTGCCTCGAAACATCGGTGGCCTCTATCATAGAAACTTGTGCAACATGCTCAAGTGGTACGCACCTTCTGCTGCTAGGACTGGTGGAAATGGTATCCCATTGGGTAGTGGTACCGTTGGTGCCTCTGTTGGGATGTGGCCCTATACCGTGTCCTCATTGCTTGGTGGGATACCATCGCGCTCTCCACTTGGAACCTGCACTGACTGACTAGGTGAAGACATCCTGAAAAGAAATAGGTGTTCCATGATCAAAAAGTATATCTGGTGAGCTGAATCAAAGTAATCACAAAGAAAACATTTCAAAATAATCACACACACAATTAGTGTTTTTCATGCATTGAGTCTGAAATCAGTAGTCCGGGTCCTGGGGTATGGATATGTCGGCCACCGTACCAACACTGGACAACCTGAACTGAAGACCAAACATAGTACCCTTAACACTATTGCTTCAAAGAAAGAAAGATTAGAGTCATGAGTTCTGCGGTAGAACTTACTCCTCTGATACCAATTTTTCACGACCCGTCCCCTGGGGCCCGTATCGTGACTACCCTAAGCCCACCTTCCATAGGCCATGGGATGGAGACTAGCACCAAATTCATAAATACCTAAACTGGGAAGGCATTTACTTTATAATAGTAAACAAAAACAACAGAGTATGCAACTGGAAGTAAAACACTAAGTGAAACTGTATACGAAAGAGGGTTCTGAAAGTAAAGGGGCCAAAAATACAATCCCAACAGTAAATTGCAATACAACTGAAAATCTAGTAAAACTAAAGAAGTAAAACAACAACTAATGAGTCGTCCTCCGGGATTCCCACAATAAGGGTGGGTAGAGACTGCCTTCTCATCACCCGAATTCTTTCTGTCCTCTCCATGTACGTATCATCGACTTTTCCTCCTCTGGGTACTGTCCAACTCTACAACTATCTACCTCGATCAACGCTGTCCGCAGTCTGTAACCAACACAACGAGGTGCGGGCATAGCCCATGCAGGAGTGAGTATAAAAATACTCAGTAGGTACCCCGAGACTCTCAAGGTCTCATAGTATCTAACCAGGATAAACCAAAAATAAAGATACAATCAAGAAGTATCAACCAACCCTACTTAGGTATATGCCCATACATATACCTAAGTTATCAATCATAGTTCGGCTCCAACTTTCGATCCTAAGTACAACCCATTCCAAGAGTGAAGTAAATTCAATCATCTCAATAATATCAACTCAATGTCAAGACTCAGCTCACACAAGTATATATCATTTGTAGAGTGATAGAGATGATCAGATGTAGTCACTAATTCATCTAAGCTGTCAGACCAACATAGGATACAGAACTAGCTAAGCTATCAGACCCACATAGGATATAGGACCACCTGATTCATTTGAGTTATCTGACCCACAAAGGATATAGGACCAACTATGATGTCGGACCCACACAGGATACAGGACCAACTGATTCATTTGAGTTGGAGGACCCAAACATATTAGAGGACTAACTAAGTTGTCAGATCCAAATAGGATACAGGAACAGAAGTCAGAACTGTCGGTCCCACAGAGGATCCCGATAAAGTAGTCATCGATGTCAAACCCCCAGAGAATTCTGGTTCAGTAGTCATCGCAGTCGAACCCATGAGGGATTCCGGTTCAATAGTCATCATTATCAAAAAAAGGGAGGATTCCAGTTCAGTAGTCATCGATGTCGAACACACGGAGGATTCCAGTAGAGTAGTCATCGTTATCGAACCCATGGAGGATTCCAGTAGAGTAGTCATCGTAGTTGTAGCTAGCCCTAGGTTCCTCGCACACAATACAGTTGATTCTTGGAGGGTATGGTCCTTGAGCCAAGTGTCATTGAATCAACTATCACGAAGTACTGAGTTGATGTATCTCGTATTTCCGTCTCATCATATTAAACTCAATGTGACAGACGGCGTGTCAATCGGACGCCCGATCTGAGAGTTATTGGCATTTCTAATCCAGGGGCCCGTTTGGATTTATGCATGATCCGAACCTGGAAGTATTCCAAATTTGTACAAAAATCATTTAGAGTATCCCAAAATGACCTTCTCATCGTGAGGATCTAAGTTCCACAGACGGCGCATCAATCGGACGTGTGGTCTAGGAGATATTTGCATTTAAGCAAAGAAAGGCCCGACCCGGTTCGGCGGGTGCGACCCGGCTGGGGGGTCTGCCTGGCCCAGTGGGGTGTCGTCCCCTTGTGGAGGCAGCCCGCACTGCGGGCCGGTCCAGTCCGCCTGGTGGCTTCAAGCAGCTCCGCCTCTCCCCTTCCTGGAAGGCCGTAGCCGTTCGGTTCTTCCCGGCGCACATGGCTCGTGCTGCGAGTCGTGGTTCTTCCCACGTGGCGCCTGCGAGAGCCGTGACTCTCTTGCCCAGCCGGCCAAAGCCGGCACATTCACCCAACTGGATGGCCCATAGATGTGTGTCGTGGTCTCCTCCGTGCGTCCCCTGCGGGAGCCGCATTTTTCCAGCCTGGTCGGCAGGGGGCAAGCCGGTTCTTCCAGCCTGGACGGCATGTGGCCGACCGATTCTTATAGTTGAGCAGCCTTCAGATGCGGGCTGTGGTCTACCTCAATGTGGCGCCTTCGTGTGCCCCGGTTCCTAGACATGGACCAACCGGATTGGCCGGCCGGTTGTCCCATGGTCCAGAAGGCCCTAGCATCTGCCGATCTCCCTCCATGCAGTGGGCGCGTGGCCGCTGTTGTCGCCACCGCCTCCGATCACCGATGTCACCGCCTCCAATCGCAGATTCCGCCTCCTCCTCCATCCCATGGTTCCTCTCCAACGCGGTATGACATCACCGCACCCTTTCATCTTCGCTTCCGATGTCAATCAACAATAACCAACGTAGGGGCGTCGGGCCGTGTTCGTTCGGCCCGTGCCCTCTCCATTAGATGATATCAATTGGCCAATGATGAACCAAAACATTCATCGAATAATAAGAGTATAATTTTATTCATTTAGAAATAATAAAATTCCCCTACCTCATATTTTTCATTGTACTTTGGCGTGTCGCGGAAGACGGCCGTCGTGGAAGACGTACGTCATTCCGTCAACATCATAGGGAGTAAAGCTCTGTAAAGTCGAGTCGAGAATATTCCATCGGTGTACTCTGAAGATGGAAATGCTTCCCTTCGTTTCTCCAGGCGAGGAAGGAAGAACTTGTTGCACATTGTTCTTTGGAGATGATAGGCGTTCTTCATTGTAATAGAACGGTGTTCTTCCAAGAGTTCTCCAACGAAAGTTAGCCCTGAATAATAAAGATAGTTATCTATTTTTTGGCACAACAACTCAAGATTTATCTTTCAATAATTGTGACAACACATAGATTTAATGCATATGGATATATTCAAAATTCAAACAAGGGAGGCAGAGAGTTTTAAAATTAAATTGGGGGAGTTAAAAGTTTAACAGACTCTCCACAATTAAATGTGAGTTACATGGGGGGTAAAAGGGGGTTCAAGGGGAGTTGAGGGGTTTGATGCTCATGTGGCCCCCACCACATAATATACTCCCACGGGAGGTTACGTGGGGGTGGGCCCACCTCCAAATTCCCTTTGGAAAAAGTAACCACCACCTAAATAAAAATTATGTCACACATAATTTTTATTTAATTTATTACGTATCCCCAATAATTAACTTCCATACTAGATAAAAAGTAACTTCAGTTAAGGTCTCTTTATGTGAATACCGGCACTGCGAGTTCATCGGTGTTCTAAGATTTCAATTTAGAGCACCGGTTCAAAAGATATAAAATCCTGCTCGTACGTTTACTGAACGTACTCGAACTAAACTTCAGAAAAATATTATTAGTCACCCTCGACCCATGCCAGTTGAGGATAGGCTCTACCTAAGTGAAACACGCCTCAACGAACCCAACTGTACTCTCGGATTTTCAATCTGAGCTACAATTTAGATGTTATGAATTTTTAAATAAAATAATTGTCACTTAATTATTTTATTTGCGGCCAAAATGTAACTTTTTATAGTGCCCCGCGCCAGCCAAAGTTAGTATCTGCTTAAATAAAGCATGCCATCATGAGTTCAGCGGTGGTATCATATTTTTAATCTGAGTTACCGTTTGTGATTTATAAGCATTTGAAAAATAAAATAATTTATATAATTATTTTATTTACGGTTATTCCATTTTCGGGTTTTCTCACAGGAGACCCACGTCGAATAAACATAAGTCATGCCTAGGGTAAACCCATCATCTTGAGCTCAATAGTGGCCTCAGATTTCTAATCTGAGTAACTGTTTAATTGTTATTCCACTATTTTAGGAAAACTGCATACACGTGATAATTTAAGCTTAACAAAACTTTGACAGATCATTCCAGGCACTCCGGGCCTCAGAATCACGCGCCGTTAGAAACTGCGGACTCGTAGAATTTCTACGTATTTAAGAAAAAAAATTCAACATATTTTTAGGGTATTTATAGATGATGACTTGACTTCATACTCATGGTTTTTCTTCCTCTCTGGTCTGCTGCGTTTTGGTTTGATGGGTGTTATGTCGAAGCGGTAGGGTCTCTGGTTTCGGTTCCAGTGATAGGATGGGGATGGTCTTCAGTTGAGTTATGATGCACGATAGGAAATTGGTCTCTCTGTTGGCCATGTTTTTGGTTATGGTAATTCTAGGATCTATTTTTTATAGAGGCTATTCTGGCGTTGGATCGGTGGCCTTGTCCGACAGTAGTATTATGGATTATGTTATACATTTTCAATTTTTTCGATTCGCTTCTCACGATGGTTTTTGGAGTTGTTGCTTTATTTATGGTCTGCGGAGTGTCCACTGGTTCGGGGTGGTGATGCGGTGTCTGTGAGGTAGGTTTTAGTGTCCTAATGGCTTGAAATTCCTCATTATGGTTTCTTTTTCACCCTTTGTGGTTGTTAATTGGGTTATCTCACGTCGCTTGAGGGTTTGGGCGAACTATGACTGGAGTCCGCCGGTGGGTTTGTTGTTTTGCCATGGTATTGACGGTCACACCAGTGGGCACATGAGGAGACTAGTTCTGTTGTTTTTCTTGCTTTTCTAATGTTTTTGTTTCTTGTTTCGTGGTACCTCATACTTCTATTGATGATTTTGGCTCCAACTTTGAATTTTTTTCAGTTTTTATGCTTGAATCGATTTTCTATCCATTGTGCTTGAATGTTGTTTGTTGTGAAGGATTTTCCTTTTTATTGGGGGATGTAGTGAAGTGGTGAAATGGTAGAGTCATGTATGGTTTCTCAATTTTTCCTCAAAAGTTATTGCATAATAATAATAAACAATATTCAGTCAAAATAAAAGTGTAACCTTGTTTGAAGTTGTTTTTTGTTTCGTCGAATTATCTGATTCTTGTTCGTATAGTGTTTGAGGAGTTTTATTTTTGGATAAAGTATGAATCTAATTGTTCATTTTAGGAAAGTGGTTTATGTTTTGGTTGTGAGAGTAATCCTTCCTTAACTAATCACAGGAGGTTCTTTTTTCACTTGGGGGTGAAGCTTGGAAAAGAAGTACACCTTGATTTATCGGTTGGGTTTGATTTTTGTATTGGGCCTTACTATGGCTTTCTTGGGACAAAATATTTTCATGATGGGCAGAATTGTCACATAGATGAATTATTTTAAAGTTCATTTTTATTAATTTCCATTCAAGATTTTTTTGGGGGGTTTTCTAATCTTTTATGGTGGAATGGGTGAGTTTTCATGAATTGGTCCAAACCGTGATTTGAATTCCAGATTTAAAAATAAATATTGATTCCTTTATAACTCCTTAAATTATAAAATTTTTTCATCCATTCAAATTCCTACTTATCATCCCCCGTCCAATTAACACCACACAATTAATTTGGACTATTTATTAATCCATAATCATTGTGGAAATGGGTTTTTATTAAAGGGATTAGGCCTGCCCGAAAGCCCATTTCCTGCATTAAAAGTATTTCATAATTATTTAATATCTTTATCAATATTTTTGTTTTTTCGGTGATTCTAACTCTCCACTAAGATCTCATACCAAAGGCGCACCCCCCATTGTCTCCTCCCCCTCTTTGGATCTTGGTTTCATCGTGAATTTGGATAAAAAATCTCTGAATTTCTCGAGTCACCCTTATTTTAAGAGGTAAATTGTTATTTCAAAACTCTTTCATTTCTCACTCTTATTCCCCCATTTATGTTCCTAAATGATCTATTGAACCTTTGTAAAATTTCCCTAAAATGGTTGGCTATTTGAAAATTCATATACTAGTGTATATGGGGTGATATTTTCAATATTGTTCAAGGTAAGTTATTCTTTCTTGGATTCTTCCTTTTCCCTTAGAGCATCCTCCCTCTTTCATTTTGTTCTATAATGTCCTGAAGTTAGTGTTCAAACCTAGGGTTTTATATGGTGTATCTTTGGTGAAAAATTGTGTTCTAGGTCTGGATTTATCTTTCTTGTGGTGAGGTGGTGGTGTGGTTGATGTTTTGCACCAAATCTTGAGGGATTCAACACTTTCGATAGGTGGTTCCATGTGTAAAAAATTATTGATGAGTTATATTGCAGTATTTACTCATTTATTATATTTCTCATGTTTTGGGTGTGGAGTTAAAACATTTTATGATTGATTTGGTAATGTTTTTAATTCTATAGTTTCGGTTTAACATGAAATTGCGTGTTTTCATGTGTACCTCATGGGGTATTATAAGGGTGTATTTTATAACTTATAGAATTGGTTTAATATATCATTTTTGACCTAAAAATTCTTGTCTGGTAATTTATTAGTGTTATGTTGGCCTAAAAATGGGTTTTTGGAATAATTTTGTTCTGAGAAACATTATTATACTTCTTGAGAACATTTTCTAAAAATGGGTGTTCTCAATTGTATCTTTCATGGTATTTTCCAGGATGATTTTATAACACTTGAATGTGGTTTTAAAAATGTCTCTTGGGATAAAAATTATACATTGGTAGTATTTTAGTGTGGTTTTGGCCACAATATATGGTTCTGAAATGGGTTTTATGAGCAAAGAATGGGTATACTCTTTGGAATTGTTTTTTGAATGATTTGAAATATTTAATTATTTATGTAGGTGGTGAAAACATATTGGAAAAATGTTTTTTAGTGTGTATATTCTGAAATTGGACATTATAAATGTGATAGGGGATGTTTTTTGATGTGTTCCATCTTGGAAATGTTTTACAAAATTTTTGAAGTATTTACTACAGTGTGTAAGAGATGTGAATGTGATATGGAATGTTTTGTGTGAGTGTGATGTGAAAAACTAATTTTGGTTTTGAAAAAGGGTACTATGTAACAAGTGAGTGGTCTGTTATGTGAGTTGTAATATATTGGAATGGTTTTATAAAATTGTTTAATGGATTTGTGTATGTCTTAATGAAATGTGAAATGTGTTGTGGGCTATTTTGGTGTGAGTCGGATTTCAAATAAATTTTAATGAAAAGTTGAATTTTGTGACTTGTGTGGTATACATGTAGGCTGTTTGGTGAATTTTTTATGAGGAAATGATATTTTCATATGCAAAGTATATTTATTTACTTGTTGAACTTGTTTGAGAAAAAATGGAAAACCCAGGTATCTAGATGTGTGGACGTGTACTAGTATGCTAGTGAATCCGTGGGGTTTTGACTCAGTTTCACTTATAAAGATTGACACTTATAGCTCTAAATAAACAATGATTAAGATTATTGGGGTCCAAAAGGTTATGGGTATGTTCCCTACTAGTGGCTCATTCACTATAATGGATATTTGTGATGGTTAAATTCACTGAGATACGAGGTACCTAGGACCCACAGAGAGCTAGTGCCTAGGGGTTATTACCTATTGCAGGTGCTCATTAGATCCTTTAAACTTACCATTAGAATATGGTATATTTGGAAAGAAAAATTCAGTAGATATGTAATTTATTTATAATGTTTGGATTCTTTAAATTATCCCACATGAAAACAGATTTTTTTAGTTACATCTTCTAGAAATTGTAACTAGAAATTACATGTTTTTGAAAACATACCTTCTTTTAATCTTTGAATGTCTATCGCATGGAATCTATTAGTTGTTGTATCCTACTAGGAATTGGATCACACCCTAATCAAACCCTTGGGTCTAAGTAGACATGGTTATCTTTTTTCGTAGGTTGGGAATTGTTTTTATTTCCAGTGGTTTGGGCTTCTAGTAGGTCATTGGTGATGAAGTTTTGTGGAGATGGCTTAAGGGAAGTGCCCCTTTCCATGAGGGTTCTTGGGATGTTTCCTTTTGGTTTTGTACTTTTTTTATAGTCTTGTTGAGTTGTTTTAACATATGTAATTTAGTTATAAATCTTTGTAATATATTTTTTGGTTTGAAAAATCTAGATTCGTTTTATTTGATTCTTTTGGTGTTTTATGTTTATAAACTCGGGTAAATTGTTCACAATTCTCATTTTATGATACCTGGTCACTTGTGCAAGCCCATGGGGATCGGGAACACCCATCGGGCCATTTTGCGGGATGTGTTTGGTGCCGGTTTTGGTGGAAACCAGATTCATTTTGTGACAGGGATGAGTATGGAAACTCTTTTGATCACAAAAAAACTACCACATGGATTTTTAGGGCCCATACCACTCATAAAATATTGATTCAATTAATTTGATTGCAGATGACACCCTCATGAATGGTCATAAAATTTTAATTATCCATTATATCACCCTTTCTATTTTTTGTGATTGAATATATGGGATCTCTATATGACATATTGATGATATGGCTATACTAGATCAAAGTATCTTCTTATTTTCAATTCCATTAATGTAGTGGTCCATAGCCAAAAGATACATTTCAAAAACTAGTGGAACAAAAATTATTCAATTTTTTGAGTATTAAAAAATAATATCTATATATTTGGAACCCAATCCCAACCTATAATACATGTAAGGTTACAATGATACTTTAATAGGCCCTTACCTAAAAGAAGTGAGGAAACTAGTGATATATCTTGGCTAGTATGGGAATGAATATAATTATATATCTACCCCCTTGAAATTATTCCACCATCATAATGGTTGAGAATTATATAAAACCATACTTGATTCTGTGGATATACCGACTCAAAAATATTATTGTAATGCTAGAATGTTTAAGAAGGAATATGACTAGAATGGTTTCATTCCACCCCAACCCGATGAATAATCCTTATTAGGAAATTCTCCATTGGGCACCCAATTCCCCAGGAGATTCACAGGAAGGGAAGGCATTGGGATGAATAGACAAGGGTTTGTGGTGGGTATTACTTATTAAAATATCCTTCAATTTATTAATGAGATTCATATCTCTAGACATTGGTCCATCCCAATGTATGTCTTTAAACTAATAGATCACTTTAAATAGGAGTGGTCAAATCTACATAAACCCTATAAGAATGGGGGATAAATTCCTCATATTTCTCTAAAAAATTAGCACAGTATAGATCTTCTCTAAATACTAGTGAAAAATAATGATCTCACCATTTGTCATATAGAATGTGTTCTTGTAAATTATTTATCATATGAATAATCCAGTCATTAAAAATTTACTGAAATATGGTATGGTTTAGGATACATAAACAAATATGTTGATATTGTTAATATCCATGTGAAATTAAATGGATGTACACTGCATTTAAAATCTAACCCCCCCAGTCCATTTAGATGCTTCACCCTAATAGGATACCCCATTTGGGTAACCATCATATCTTCTAACAGTATATTGGAAATTGAATTATTAAATTATATATATGGATGTTGTTTTTAGAGTAACAACATAACATTAAAAATACATATTTTGAGGGTAATTAATATATCTAACAAAATAATTATTCTCAATTATGAAATTAACTAAATAAGAGTCATTCAAAAAAAACATATTGTTGGGGTAAAAAATACATGATTTAGGCACTATCCCAAACCGAGTTTATAGAGTCAATTAATCATTATTGTGAATCATCATATATAGGGGAATCCAATTTTATACTGAATATTAAAGAAATTTTGTCTATATTATATTGTTAAACAGATAATAGTTTTATTAAATGATAAGTCATATGAATTCATCTTCTCTATTGACCGAAGAGTACCAACGTGATATGGCCACCATAATAACCTTTCTCGAAGACCTTTGAGTCAAGAGAAAATAGAATTTATGTAAAATATAATTATGGATGAAGTTGGTTTTAGAATAGTTGTATATTTTATGTAATCACATCACTTTAGAATCTTCATGATGGGTATATGGAACATAAAAATTTACAAGAATAACATGAATATAAATGGAAAAGTGGAACGCATTACAACCGAGCGATATCATGAATGTCAAGACCCACAAAATTATCATGGTTAAATTTTTTATTGAGATACCATTTATTAATTAGTGTCTCTGTTATATATGGTGGTTCTTTATTCTTATGAGACCATATGTATGATCACTTGATGGAGCCACATGAAGGGATTTTGTGACGTGATCATGAGGATGATTCAATTATGTGATTATTAGATTCTTTTATTAGTGGAGAACTTATTTTTTATTATAGTAATTTTATCCAATTTTTTCACCTTTAAACCACACAAATACAAAAAAAATTAAATGAAATTACAATTTGAGGATTTATGGTTTATACTTAAATGAATAATTAATTTATTTTTTCTTGTATTCTTGAATTCGTTTTCTTGATATTTAGGATTTATTGATAGATTTTTAAATAAATTATTTTGGTTGTTATGAAAATATTTGGAATCAATTATTATTAAGTGATGTTTTTTATAACATTAGTATGCGACTCCTAGTTTTGAACCCCATTTCAATTATAATTGTTATGATTGAGAACATATATTTTGATAATGAACCTCAATATTTAGTACATAATGTTTGGATCATAACTAAAATAGTTAAAATCACATTAGATTTTGATTCAAAATATCAGATCTTAGAGTTTAATATCAACCATTTACATTAAGCCATAATTTTAGAGTCCTCTACACATAACAAAAAACAAAATGTTGAACCAGTAATTAAGTGGTTTTTAATTTTGAAATATATTGATATTGAGGCCATGATATTTTGAGATCCTTCCCCATACCATCCTACTAATAATATTTATTTGGACAATGAATAGTCAATCAAAAGAAAAAAATTCAAATTTCATCCCAACAGAAAGGAGACTATGTGAATTAGGTGGAAATTTACTTCCTCAAAATCAAGAACATTTTCTTGCATTTGGGTTATTCTCTGGGGGAATTTGTTGAAACCCCCTCAATCAATGATGGAAGAATTAGACTTGGGAAAATAACCAAAAAATTTGTATTAATTTATAAATAAGGAAAATTGATATAAAAAACTAAGTATAATAAGATTGAGTTAAATGGGAATATAAAAGTTGAAGGGTTATGTGATCAAATATCATCCCACTGATTCACGAGGAAAATGAAAGGCTTGGGAAAATGCAATATGTGGTAAGGTTCACATGAGATATCACTACCCAGGCATGATTATAATTTCATAGAGACACACCATCACAAAAAAACCAATGGATTTTAAGAAATAAAAAATTCATTTAATGGTACCTAAATGTTGTCAATGATCATTATTTGATGCCCATGTAGTAGTGTGATCACTCGATCATATGCCGGTTAATATAATTATAAATGTATTATTTTATGAGATGGGAAGACAATGAAGTTACAATTCATTAAATGAATACCCTAAAATTCATGCGAGACCTCATAAAATTCAAATCATGCAACTGATTATAGGATCGGGTTTTCCATAATGAATTGTTCTCACATTTGATGTTTTTTACCCAATAAACTAGAGATACAGTGGGGAAAATTTTGGAATTTATCATGTGTGGTTAAAAAGAGAATATTGGTTTACCCAAATAGTCCTTCCACAAACATTATATTGGGAATGTTTTTTCATTCTGGCATGGATATAGAGGGTGAGGTTTATAAACCACCACAACTATATGGAAAACATAATGAAGGCATGAAGAATTAATATGGATTGAGAAAAAAACATGAATGAATTGTATAGATAATATTAATAAAAAAATCATAATAGAGTCCTCTTAAAAATATAGTGTAACATAGGATAAAATAAGTAATAATTAGTGACCATTCCCAAAAATACAATCTCATAATTACCACTGGTTATGAGATCACATGATGAATTCATAGTCATATGATCATGACATGTGCATAAAATCATGATATGGGCTCATGGTCATCAGTACAATCGATGTGATCTCCCCATCTTATATCACATGAATTATTTCGTGGCCCATATTTCGTAATTTTGCAGAATGACTCTACAATATTCATGAAGACCTCATAACATCACCTTCTTTTTGTAATGTTCTATATTTTATGACACTAATGAGATCGCCTGGGTCTTAGGGTTTCCACTAAAACAATATTAATCCCATAAAAATTAATAAGGATATATGAAATTATATAATCACACACTCACTAAATTTTGGTAATAAAAGCATTATGAGTAACTTCTATTCAACACACACATACCTGAGATTAACAGATGAGTAAAGACTATAAAAAATAGAAGGCCTATGATTCCTACTAAATTGATTATACATATGATTCCTTTCTAAGGCCTGATATTTATACCATAATACTATAATGATATATTATTTATTTAATTTTGGAGCCATGTATGTCATAGGACAATAAATACATTTCCTTAATGTTGAATCAGTGTGTAATCCCAACACCCAATTACGACATGTTTGATCTATAAGTATATATTTTTTCTCATTGGTATCCTAATTATTGTATTATTACGAACTTTTGATGATCATTATATCAGTATACTAAAAATAAATAATTATCTCTAAAATTTATAGGTGTAACCCACATCCCTCTATTTTATTCTTTCAATGGTGTATACACCCGATGAATATTAATATGCAAGAAGTATATGAATATTTCCCACATAAAACACTATTATCACATATTTTATGATACACACAAACTTGTTATATTAAATATGAGGAATTTAAGTTGTACATAAATCTGAATGTATTGGATTCCATTAGAAGGTCTGAGAACAATCCCATAATATCAATCCTTATATTAATTTTTCCATGTGAAAATATTGCCTGAGAGGACCAAAAAACCCACATTTTCTTTTCAAAATACCATTTCCATTGAGATAAATAATATCCTCACTATTAGAGCCACATCCAACTTGATAATAAATAGTATATCTCTATTATGGTATCCGTAAAATTTAGTTCCATATTATAATATATATAACATGGATATAATTTTTAGATGAAAGACACAACAATATATCCTTTTTCCTCAAGAAATAATATTCCAAAAATAACCATATAAGGGAAGCATCAATTTATATTTACCAAATAGTTTATATCTATCTCTATCATATTCATAATCTAATCATTAAATATCTATTTTTCCTCAGAAAAAGCTCAAATCAAATGGGATCAGAGATTTCAAATTCTAATTTTATTGGCATGATGAAAATTACTCAAACAATTAACTCATTCTCAAGAGTAATCTATGAATATTTCAAACTGTCATTCAATGAGATATATTAATAATGAAATTATATGAATTTTTGGGCTATGATTATTTACCTCATAGGATATACATGACACTTCTACGGGGAATTTTCCATAATATCTGAAAAAGAAATAACCCCACATGTTTTCACTACAAGATAATAAAATTCATAGTATTTTGCTATTATAGCACCATAGACATTGTATAATATATAATTGAATAAATGATTTATATCTCAGTTGGATATGTATGATGAATACATGAGTCTAGAATCCAATATTAACATTTAACAATTAATATCAATAACCTATATCACTAACGAGATCAGGATTCTAATTTCAATGCCATGGTAATATTTCTATAAATAATAACTTCTTTATTATCATGTACATATCCTCTATGGATCATTATTTTATAAGGTCATATTAATGGTAAGAACATACCCCCACCCGAGAAAAATATTCCTCATATGTTCCACAATGTTATTATCGTTAATATATATATCATGTGGGGATCATATTCACAAGTGCATATTCATTATGAAAAAATTAATACTCATTCGTTGGTATTCCTATTGGGTATTAACCTTACAATATAATACTCACTATGACACCAATGTATCATCACTGGTTTATATTCACTTCATGGTCGACATAGAATGTTTCTCATAAGTAATTCCCCCAAAATTCATTTATATGAACCTTTCATAATCTAATTCACCATATGGAATTAAACTTCATGAATAATTCTGGTCACATTAACCTATATTGATTATATTGTATTAAAATATGAGGTTTCTAATTATATTCATAAGGATACATAGGATGACCCATTATCATAGAGATCCCAAAATAGTAAACACATAATGCCTACCTAGATTTATTCAAGCAATAAAGGGCCCAACTATATGGAGTTAAGACATAGTAACACCCTACATAGTATAATTAACTAATTATGTAAAACATGATGATGAACCGATAAAACATACATATGGTTAAATTAGTGGGTTTATTTTTAGAAGTATATATTCTTACAATAGTTGTCTATAATATATTATAAAATGTAATGGCTGGAAGTCTTATATCATGATTTTAGAAAGATTCATTAACATATATTAATTATTTATTTGACTCCCATTGTATATAACATTTTCCCAAAGGATGGTGTGATGAGCCTAACTTACCATCAAAATGAAGAAGTTATTGTATATCAATTAGGGTTCCTATATGATTAATTAAGATTATATTTTGGTATGAAAAATCATATTTAATTGAATGAAGAATAAATAGCTCAAGAAGAGTCAATACACATTTTTATTTTCATTAAAAAATACTAATTGATGATATAAAAAATATCTGACAGATCAAGAATATTTTATATTGAAAAAATAATAATTTAAAATAAGTTGGAATGGTATCAATAATTCAATTAATAAGAATTACTATGAAAAAATTATGGTTGCTTTAAACAGAAAAAATGGATTTGGGTTCATGATTCCCCTTATTTGAGATCCCTTTTGATTTCACCACCATAAAACAACCAATATGATAAACTAAAATATAGTAATTCCTTAAATGAGTAAACAACAGTTTTCATTTTTTCACTGCTGATAATAAATAATAATTGGACGATATTTCTTATATCACTTTTTTATATGTTATAGGTTTGAAAAATATATTTTTCATACAATATATCATCATTGTTTGATTATATTATCGTTATTTATTTCTACTTACAAATTAGTAATATTAACTTAGGTATAATTGAAATAAATAATTTTTTATTTATATATTATAATAAAATTATTATAATAATCAACAACATTGTTATTACGATTAGAATTGGAAACATCCAACTTGGTGGTTAATTGAAAGTTAATGATAATTTTCTTGAAGAGGATGTGGGTGATTTATATGATATAAATTTGTTGTAAATTTAATAATTAAACTATTTTAAAATAATTAATAAATATGAAACATACTATGAAATTAATTCTAGTGGGTTTGGTAAAAAAAAATATAATAGTATTGAATCATAAAATATGAAAATAATGGAAATGATGAAGGAATATATCCACTTTTTCTATGTAGCTAAATATATATGCCTCTTAAATAATTCATTTCTTAGAGTAATATGAGCCAAAAAAAAACTATATAATTGTAATACAAATTTTAATTAGGATGATAATTGGCACTGGTATGTGTAAGAGAAGTGGTTTTCCCAAAGGTGGGAGATGGTATATTTATAAAATATTAAGGGTTTATTTTTGCGGTAAAATATCTAATAAAATATAATTCTCATGGAAAACCTATAAATTTTGCTTTTTTAGATTACTAAATATATTTGACTGAAAATATTTTTTCCGACCTTCAAACACTTTGAAACAAAAAATTGAGTTTTTTAAAAATTTAATGGGGAATAATGATTGTTTTTTATAGTATACATTGATCATTACATCATAAAACATTAGTTTCATGTTTTGAATTCCAATTAAATGTAATATTTCACATATTAACCTTGTTGTTGGTGGAGAATTAAATTATTTACTTACTTATGATCATTATTACATATTGAAGGACATAATTAGAATATTTTTGTTATGAAAAATATTAATATTTTTAATATCCACCCAAAATGATGTTTTTTATATTTACCAATGAAGTAAACTGTATATAATTTTGAAAAGAAAATTCTAAAAAATAAAATTTAATTTACCAAAAATGTTTAATATCACAAGTTAATGTGAAAAATTAAAAAAAATCTAAAATTTATAATAAAAATATATCTCATTATAAATGTAAATCATTTTTTAATCAGGATATTTTATAGTAAGCCATTATAATAAGTATATTAACATATCTTACTAGGGTAAATATTTATTCTTTAAATTTTAAATAATTTGATGTCAATTATCAATTAGAAAAGTCTAGTTACTATTTCTAATGGTTATGTAACTATTCCAAATTATGATTTTAATATTCCAATGTTAATATTACTATTGAAAATATCATATAATTTCTGATATATACCATATAATTCAACTATACAAAATTCACTTAAATTATTATCATAATTCTATATGTTTAATTTCTAAAATATTTTTGGAATACTAATATTTTATAATTTTTTACATTTTCATTCAAATTTTCTATTATTTTAAGAGATCATCATGATCTACATTTTCTTATTTTATTTATTGATAATTTGTGTGTGTTTATTATCACATTATAATAGAATCAAATTTTAATGATATACTTTTTATTAAAATTACTATTTCACAATTAATGAAAATTATTTTTATATGTTTAATTTTTAAATCCAATATTACATTTCAAAATATTATAAATCCTAATTTATTTAGGAGGAATCGTCATTATATATAATATTTATGATGTAAAACAAATACACTATAATTGCACTTTGGTATGAAAATATATATTATTGGTTTTAATTTATTAAATAAGAAGAGTTCATACTTTATTTTTGGTGATAAATAGATACCGATTAGAAATATAGAAGAGGAATTTAATGTTTGAGGCTTCAGATTTCAGTTACAACATTTATATTAAGATATATAGTTCTTTGGTAGTTTACATAAGTATTTTATTTTTTAAAAATTATATTACTATTATATATTTGGTTATTAAATTTTTTGATTAATTTATATATTAAATTTACATGTATCCTATTAGTTTTTTAATTGTTAATAATTAATTGTTTAAATTATTTTATATTTTATTGTATTTTGATCACGAATTGTGATTTGTAAGTGTTAATAAGCCCATTTCTCATATTTAAATGGATCATTAGATTCACGATCCTATTATGGAGTGTTAAATTTTGTAGATAAAATCAAACTATTTTAATGATTTTCAATGTCTATGGAAGTCCCCTGTAAAGAAATACATTTAGTGGAATTGTTCAAAATACCCACTTCTTAATATTTAAAAATTTTAATTTTAGGAATAAAGTGATTAAAAATGTATGGAATTCTTTTATAAACTAACCACGTAACATAATTTCGTATGAATAATTTTCACAAATTTATACATCATTTTTAGAATGAATTTTACAATATATATCATGTATAACAGATATCTAATATTTAAAATAGAAAAATATTTTAAACCATAATATTGATATCAACCAATATAATTTATTATGAAGTCATTATAAATTATTAATTTTTTTGTTAAATTCAAAATCATATTATGGCGAAGTTTTTTGAAATTAATTTATATTATATGTTGAAAACAATTATTGTGGAATATTGTGTTAATGGAGAATATTTTTTACGTATTATCATTCCAATATTGTGTATTTAATGCTTAATATTAATTTACACATATTAAATTGTTTATTTATAATAAAATATTAACATTTATATAACAGTTACATGTATTTTAAAAAAATATAATAATTAAATATATGTATAATAAATCATTATATAAACATGATATCTATAAAACAAATAATATACGAAGTTTCATTATAATATATTTTCCTAAATACTTAAAAAATTTACATTTCATTTTCATCATTTATTTATTTTTATAAGTTGTCTTATATATATGATATTAAAAATTAATTAAAAATATGTACACAGATGTATGATTATCATTAGTGACCAAATGAATGAATATTTCAATGTGGTTTTATTTTTTTACTTAATTATATATAATATACTTTGGTATATGTAATAACTAAAGTATATATAAATTTCATCCAATGTGTTTATATAATAATTTTTAAATCAATTACATTTGTAATATTCTTTATTAATAATGTATTTAAATGTAAATTTAGACTCATATTATGGGAATAATATTTTATTGAATTACTTCATTAGTGGAATTTATATTAGTAAAACTAATAATAATATGTATAGTATTAATGGTGATCATGAGGGAATGATGTTTATATATCATATTATTTCACAATTGCTGGTACCATTAATTTTTTTAATAATTATTGTTACTGTATATGAATATTTTAAGAATATGTGATGTTAAATATTTTAAATAAAAATAATAAATATCCATAGAATTCAATCGATGAACTATTAGATTTGTTTACTATCAAAGAATTATTATTATAACCAATCTATAATTTTGATATCACTAGTTCATGGAGATTCTAAAAATGTTAATTATATCCTTTAATAGAGGGTATAAATATTATATATATTTTTTCATTCTATTTGGGGATAATAATTATAATTATTTTCTTCTATTTATAATTATTAATATCATATTCATATACATTGAATTTTTCTCTTATTTTTTTGGATTATGTTTTAGTTTATCCAGGTTTAGAAGATAATCATGGAAGGAATTTAATGGAAATTATATTGATGTTGATTATATCTAAGACATATAATAATATTTATAATTTATTATTCTAGATCCTAAGCTATTCATAATAGGAAATTTCATATATGGGTTAGGTAGATTTAGTGGTAAGGTTATATTCAATGTGGTGATGACATTGTAGTGGTTTCCTATTATTTTTGAGATCTATAAAAATATCTATTTGGTATAAAACTACTATAAATTTATTCCCAAATTATAAAATTAATCATTTTTATTGATAATATTGATCTAAAAGAATGAAATATTCATTAGGATGATAAATTCAAGCCATATTTTTATTTATTAATGTATATACATACCATATCTCCAATATTGATACAATCTAAATAAAGAAATATA
This sequence comes from Viscum album, assembly GCA_963277665.1. Classification (NCBI taxonomy): domain Eukaryota; kingdom Viridiplantae; phylum Streptophyta; class Magnoliopsida; order Santalales; family Viscaceae; genus Viscum; species Viscum album. The sequence goes on from OY728161.1 coordinate 1,841,761,359, forward strand.
TATACAATATATTATGATTAATATTTACATGGTTTTGGATCTAAGGGAATAAGGCCAGAAAATATGGATAGAGACAATTTAAATATCATGATATGAAATATATATAATAGGAACTATTGATATTTATATATGTTCATAACATAAATATAAAAATATATTACTAGTTTAATGAGATCCTCATAGTGTATCTTGATCATAATAGTAAAAATGAAATATTTTTATATGTGGGATTTGAAAATAAATCAATTAATATGAGGTCTGGTAACATCAAACTATTGATGATGAGTTATATGAGACTATAAAAATGTAAATATAATATATAAGATATTGAGTTAATAAATATAAGATATTAACGAATCTTTAAATGAATTGAAACTAATGATAATGATGTTAGATTTATAAAAAATTCCGAAAGTGTATAGATATGACATTTATTTATATAAAATTAGATATATTTCTCTTCCTCTATACAAGGAGAATGGTGGAAATACAAATTTATTAGATGTGTGATAATTAGACAACCATATTTTGTGGATATTCCATCAATTGGTGGATGTTAGTATTATATATGATGTTATATTCCCTGATACACGATACAGTACCCAACAGATTGTTAGAATATATTATAAATTATTTTCCTAAAAATAGTTTAATTTTATAATTATTAGTGATGAGTATACATCATCATATCATAAAATTTTACATGTGGGATTAATTGAGAAAACACAATATCAGATTATGTTTCTCTTTTATTACCTTGTCAACTAATTACTCTATGGAATTATATGTATTAAATTATGAGTCAACACATTTTTTTGTTCAAATGGATATTAAATAATTTCATGATGGGTTATATGGATGGCCATTAAATGTAATCATGGATTAAAATACTATCTATATTGCAATTAATCAAATTATTCAATTCAATCTATTTATAATCCATTAGAATTAAAATTTCATATGAAATAGTTATTCATTTTTATGTGTATAATGTTACATGACATTATAGAGTTTTTCTGATTTTTTTAGAATGTGATCACTGAAATAATTATAGAATTTATACATGTAATAAGAATAACTTGATTAATTTATTGAATATGATTTCATCATATTATTCAATGAAATATGGGAAATAAAAAAGAACACAAATCATGTAGGTGGATTTATTCGATAACAGGTTTTGTATTTGAGTAGATCACATAAATATTATGATTCAATTATGGAACTGGGAGAAAATAATTACTACCTTGAATTGATTCACGTAAAACATCCCAAATCACTATATAGATATCTATTTCAAACATCAGTGTTTTTATAAGAATTTTGGGGGGAACTATCTCGTGTGATAAAGTGGTATTTAGGAGAATATTTATTGGTAACTATTTTTTCATAAACCAAATGAGGATAAAGTATAAAATAAAATTAACATAAAATAATTATGATTAATGTGATTACCTAAAATATCAACCAACCTAATCCACTATATGTCTTGAAGGTGGATTATTAATCACCATAGGCTAGAAACTAGTGCATGTGTATCAAAAAAACACTATTAGAAATGAGTTTCATAATATGATAATAAACTGAAAAGAAGATTCATCCTTCAAATCAATTATTATGACTACATATATTTGTATGAAATGATATAGAAATTACCATTTTTGATAATTAATCATTAAAAATGACTCATAACATGTCTTTATAACTCGTGAGGAAGAAATATTGTTTTTACGATAATCTATTACATCACAACATAACATTGAAACCAATCATTAATAAAACTATTGCATTAACCAAAAAATGAAACTTAGAGAAACGTTTTCCAAAATAATAATATAATGGAAGAACAAGATAAAAAATATAATATGAATCAATCAACACACATATCATTCTGAAACATGATTTTTTTACATACAAACTCTTATATAACTGATGTAGAAACCGACAACCAACTATAGAATCTATGTGAAATTATACTAAATATATATATAACAGTAATGGCCCCAAATTTATAGTTTATATCAACCAAAAAAATGATTCATAAAATTTGAAAATAAATAAATTCCATTTTAGTTTAAAATATGAAAATAAATATAATCTCTTATCTTAAAACATAAACCGAAAATATTCTAATATATATAAAATATTGATGTAAAATACCTAATATAAAGCATTGCAAAATATAGTCATTTAATCATTTAAAGTATAAATAAAGGGTTTGATATGATCATATGTTTTTAAATGTATTCTTTGAAATAATAAATCCAAGTCAAATCATTTGACACTCTAAATCTAGAAAATTATATTTTTACTTTTAAAAATATTATATGACTAGAATCTTAATACATTTGAAATAATTATAACAAATGTAAAAGATGGATGATAATGTATTCATATGGAAGATAGTAAAATAATAAATAAAAAATCAATCATCAAAATTTATATAAAAACTAGCGACTTGGGAAACATTGAACACCACCTGGGTAAATCATGGGTAATACATAATCAAAATTCTTGATATAAGTGCCCATAATATTATTCAATAACTCTAAAACTAGGTATTTTCTAATCCAATATAAGTATTGAAAAAACAAAAAACCTATGGAGATAAACATTTATTGAAAAACTTTTAATTGACCAATCATAAATTAGGTAATCATTCTCACCAATATATTACATCAACATACTCTTGATTCCATGTTCTAAATAAAAAAGGTGGTGAGAAATCAATGAATATCATGTTGAAATATATAAGTATATATATATCTGTGTATAGACTAATAAATATATCTCCCCTGACTTCCTAAAATCAATCATATAAGAAATCACATTTTTGAAAAAATAACAATATTATCAAACATTTCATAAAAAAGGGAAAATATCTAGAAATATTTAGCAAACAACAATAATAGGGCCTCACTATAAGGATACATTAACTTATTAAAAAATTCATATCATTCCAATATATGATATATTATATTATTTATAAACTAGGTAATAAGTATTTTTGGAAAACAAAATCACATATACATCATTTAGAAATTCATATAATCAAAGAAGAAGATAAAATTTCATGGAAAATCAACTACACCCTCTAAAATTAAACTAGTTTTTATGAGATTGAATACATCCCATTGATAATCATAATATTAATCAAGGGCACAAGTAAAAGTTTTTCATGAATTGGGAGTATTTAGTTTAAATAAAAAAGGGTTTGGGCATAGAAACATTGGGAATACCTCCCCCACCATTTACTATGTAGGAAAAATATTTCTCTAATAATAATAGATCATTAGAAACTTTTAATATAAAATAACATAAAAATAAAATATTATAAGATAAATTTCCTTGAATTTAATTTGAAATTATTATTTATATAGAAACCTAACTTAAAAATGTCCCTCCATTAAATAACCAATCAAATGAAGGTGTGAGAGACCCATAAAATTCCCAATGGAACCCTATAAAAAGAAAAACACAAGTTAACAATTGATAAAAGAAAAATACTAGGTAAATTAAAATAATTATAATTAGTGGAATATAGGGATTAAAGTGAATATTAAAATAGGAAGGACCAAACATCACTTTAAATTGATGAATAGTATTCAATAGTGGACGGTATACCATTGAGAACCCAATATTGAGGGTCGTAATATGTGGTAGAGGATATTCAGTTTGTGATATCATGTATGATAAATAGGGGAATTCTGAGGGATATTTTTTTATTTGTGTTAAAATATAAATTCAACATTTCAATCAATTAGTGAATAGAACGTATTTATTAAACCTATTTCTAATAGTTTTGGTTGAACTTGATCACAATGGGGTGAAAAATAAGGTTTTACATTATTGTTAGATAATAATATAACAATAATTAATATAAATTTTGAATATTGGAAGTATATGTAGGTCTTAGTTTCATGGTTTTATGTAATCGAATGTTAAATTACAACTTCAATGTCCCAACGTTCAATACCGCTACAAAGGAAAATAATAAAAAATATAAAATAATAAAATGTGTTTAATAAAAAATAATACTGAAAACTGGGTTCATGTATTAAAATTATCCCAATAATAATTCATTCATCCTTAAAACCCCCTTGTAGAATCATTTTTTTAATTTGATCAACACGGCTTATATTTCTCATTTACTTATCAAACCCCAAACCATTGAACACTTCAAAATTTAACTAGAACAATCAAGAGACTTTGTTATTATTTTAAAAAAATATAACTTACGTTTATGAAAGATAATAATTATTGACAACCAAAATTCAAAAATAAAACTCATTATGAATTCTCAACAACCGAACCTCAGATAATGAAACAAATATTGCTAATCAGATAACTGTATGTGATAAAATTACAGAAAAAATCCATATCATAGGATATGTTGATTCAGGGAAATCAAGAACCTCATCTAATAGACTTTCACCAATACTTCTATAATTATATTACTGAAAATTTAACCAATGTAAATAGTCATTGCTATTTTATCAGAATTTATGAATTATAGAAGAATATCAATTATCTAAGGAAACATAATTCTCGCAAATAAATTTCAAGGACAAGAATCCAATAATGACTAAACTCATCAAAGGATGATAATATCAATTGGTAAAATCACCACTAGTTTAATAATATCATAATATAGTAACAACTATGAAAATTATTAAATACATCACGACACATAACTATTAATAAAAATAAATTATCATGAAAAAATATCAAGATATAAATTATGAAGAAATAGAATATAGGGTTGGTGATACCTAAATTTTCTTTCTATATATTGAAAAGTTATCTTTTATCCTTATGTCAACATTGGTAATCTTGGACCACATGCTTAGAATTGTATATTATGGTGAACATGGAAAGATACAAAAAAACTACTAGATCACAATCTATATTTAGGGTTGAACACTTTCTAACAACCCTAAAACCATCATATGAAATCCCATGTGAATAATCATAAATGAAATATGTCCATTATATATCACCATAAAAAACCCATAATGGTTACAAATTAACATTAATTCACAAATATTACAAAAAAACTAGCATTTATAAGTACTAATAAAATATTTCAAAAATATATATATAAAAAAATAATTATTGAAAACCATAAAAAACTCTATATTTGATATGTGTATATCCAAAAATAGATACTAATTACCATATCCAAGTATGACATACCCCTATGTAATTAGACGAATCATTGTAAAGATCATCCTCAGATATAAACATTCTAGCTTAAACTACGAATATTACATTATTGTGTAATATAAATAATTGAATAGTAGAAAAATTTGATTTATTTTTTCACAATTAAAACTAATTATTCCAATATAATCCCTGATGTTAATATGAAAACAAAAATCACTAATATAAAATATATTTTCAAATACATATATACCTTCTTAAAATAAAATATCAATTAAGGGATTACTCCTCACTCCAATAAATGGATTGTACTTTGAAAATATTTATCCACACATATAAAAGAAAAAAAATTCATTTTGAAATTTGAACAATACACAATATTTATTTTCATAATTAGGGAATTTAAAATTAATTATTTAAATCCACTACATTAAAAAGTGTTTAAATGTAATAAAAGATCAAAAAATAAATCATATATACTTATATGAAACACTAAAACCTTCATTTAAAAAATTTACACATTCAACAACAAATTCAACCACATTTTAAATCATTTATTCAATGATATGATCTAACTTAAAACATCCAAGAAAAAATATTCTAAAACAATTCATTTCATGAAACTATACTTTTCATATAATGGAAATCATTTATGAATTTTAAAAAAGAATCCTACAAGTAATATAAACTTATTAATGACAATCATCATTCAAAATTTAATCAATAAAAAATTCCTCCATTGGTAAGAATCCATTAATAAGAGTTTAACATAAATTATAAAGTATATAAAATCCATGTTTTAATGATAAATCATAAAACAAAATTAATATTTAAAAATATTCAATGACTTATTATTTTGAAAGATCCCAAAAAATGATTTCCTTATCTATAAAAAAATCCTATAATACAATTCCCATTCATTTTATGAAAAATTTTATTTTATAAATAATATTTTTTTACTCCCCATATGGATAAAAATATACAACCACATTTTATCTGAAAAATGACTCCAATTATTTCATTTTGAAATACCAAAACATATGAACCTAAAAAACTATAACTACCCATGAAATAATTATAATTTATCTTTTATAAACATTATTGATTAATGAAATTTATATAAAAACTCAACCAATCAAAATTAATGATCTGAAAAATTCACAAGTAAATCTGCTTTGGCTTCACGGTCTACAAAACCATGTGATATCATAGTGATCCCTATAAGAACCCAATATATTTTGCATACAATGACTAAATATCGTATTCTAAACCACGATAAGTTACTATGAACCATCTTGATTGATCCATATTTCACTCCCATGCATGTTTCTTCTCAATCCATCATGTAAATAAAAAATGGAAAACATAAATTCTATAATAAATACTTTCATATCAAAAAAATAAGAAAATCACTAATATTTGAAATTACCAAGTATCAAACCTCCTAGATAACTAATTATTCATTATAATTTTTAGTTAATAGGAATATAATGATGAAATACATATTGAGTTATAAAAATCATTTCTATCATATACTAATGATTATACAATCTATTATCTGAAATAACACCCTTAATAGAACACTATCACTAAAAAAAATTAGAATCGATTAGAATTGGGTCACCCAACCTATCACTATAACTTGAAATTACATATTCCTGATAAGAGTTCTCGATTATAATGGGTTATACACATGTTTTTGAATCAAACATATTACATTGAAAATAATTTTTCATAATAAAAGAATAAAAACCATTGTAATTACACCAATAAATATGACATAGACACTTAATACATTAGTAGGAAAAAATTTAAAAATAAGTCTTTTCTATAAATAAAGGTAACTAAATGTGTAATAACATGTTATAATAACTAATGATAAATAAATAATAAAATTACCACATCCAATGCATCAATAAAAAATGATAAATTTACATTATTATATGTATAATATAAACCAAAAAAGGATGATATAATAAAAAATATTTATATATCTCCATAAATTAGAAGAATTCAATACAAAAAGATAAAATAAATCCACAATTAGATTTAGCACTGGTAAATGTGATGATTTTTCACTGACAACCATTATAATACTCATAAAATACACCAATTACCAATTATTCCATCCTTAAGAGACCTATACTGAACAATTATATGATAACTGTGAGAAAACATGTCCAATTAGAATCCTCCAAACATTCTATTAATAATAATAAAAACAAATCAATTTAATTATACCTTAAAATATAGAAAAAATACCATATATTTCTTCTTTTAAAAAACAAATAACATAATTCCATTATTTAAATTTTCATACAGTTAGGGAGATACACCATTCAAAAAATCAATATTTGAAATCATTGAGGATACTATAATTACTTCATATGATAATAAATTTGAAAATACTTATTAAAATACTTAACTCACAAAAAACCAATTTTCATTTAAATTCATATATAAACCAATGTTATTTATAATTCTATGATATAGTGGAAATACATAATAAACATATATATAATAAAAATACTAAATGAGGGAATATGGTGTAATCATTTTTCAACTACTAAATATTTATTTTAGTAGTATCATAAAAATATAAATATGAACCATTGATGATGGGAACACCTAATTTATTAAGGTATAATTTAAGACAATATAAAAATAGAATTTATCTAATTAGTGCGCATGATGTGATCAAACACCCAAATACTCAATATATGGATTACATTAGGATAAAATATATGATAGATGGTGGAAAACATACATTTTTCCAATATACGGAAAATAATATTAATCAATAAAATCATGTCAACCAAATTACCGAGTATAGACACTCTTTCTTCCCCATTGTATATATAAATATTGGTGAGGCAGAATAGGGGTGTTAAATGAATTAATATATATATATATATATATATATATATATATATATATATACGAAACAAGAATCATAGCTCAACCTCACCTTTGCACAGCCAAAAAAATTATATAATATTCATTAGGAAAAATTGAAAACATATTCCTATAACAAAGTAATTATAATCCAATTCAATAAAAAAATAACAAGAGGGGCTTATATGAAGGAAAAATTCACATGATGAAAACATTTTTTGTATGATGAACCCTATTACATTGAACAACAACTAAAAACCATGTTAATAATTCATCTCTAAACATCAATTAATAAAAAAAATAATCATTTAAACTGGGAGGAAATTAAATATATATTAAATATATATGAGTCAATCATGCCAATGGTTTGGAAAAAAATATATAATTATGGACTAATTTCATTAGAATCCATGGATATTGAAATAAAAAATTTTATTATAAAATCATTTTTTATTTTACTTAATATGAAATTACATATTAAAATAGTTTTACATGTCATTTAAAAATTTTATTTTGTATATAAACATTGGGAATAACTCACAGGACTCTTAGTAATAGTGAAAAAAATAATTTTCATATGCTATATTGATATGCATAATTTAAATATAAATGTTCTTAAAAAATTAATTTTAAAAACAAATAAATATTTATGATAAAAATTTTATTCATAAAATTACTACATCAGTCATATCACATATTCAAAGACCTACACGAAAAATCTATAACATTGATCCTAAGACCCATAAAATCCACACACAAAACTACTATAACAGTCCAAAAATGAAAATTAAATCCTAAAAATTCTTTACATCATTGAGACCATTATAGAGTAATTAATAATGTGATAAATATTAAAATTGAGGATATTAAGGAATCCAAATACCATTATACAGAATAATAATTGTGAAAATTGGATGTAAAATTACATTGAACAAATTAAGGGTATTCAAAATAGGGTTTTTAGTATTCTAGAGTGTGACAGATAGATTTGGAGGAAATATAGTGTCAAATTGTATATAATTCAATTTAGTGAAAATGTAAATTCATAATTCTAATCTATCTAACTAAACCATGGAGTATGAATGTGATGTTATCCAAGACATATATGAAGTACAAATATGATTCTAGATAGGACCAGGGTGATCCACCTACTTTTACCTCAATGGTTTGAATCCATAATCCCACAATGGTAACTATCCTAAAAAAACTAATAAAAATCATGGACATGTCTAATGGTCTACATTAATATAGAATAAACCATTGAATATTCATTACCTACCATTTCCTCTCAAATTCAATGGGAACCAAACAAAAAAACTATTTAACTGTAAAAAATAATATATAAATAATAAAATCGATTAAATTGTGGTTTGGGTGTGATATTTATGCTAAATTTTACTGAATACTGTGAGAGATTTGTAATTTTTAATATATGGAATTTATGATATTCACCTTCTTTAGAAATTTAATCACTAGGGAACCATAGAATTTTGACACCAAATATACAAGCATTTATGTTTTTATTTAATGAATTATAGTAGTAAAAGAATAAATGGATTTAGTTTTGAATGAATCATTAATTTTAAAAATATTCCCTTAGTATCAATATTTTGTCTCCGTTGAATGATTCAATTAGGGAGTTGAGAGGGAATAAAATTAATGATGTGAAATCATTTAATGGGTTTAAAAATAGAGTATGGAACGAAGTCTCTATCAATGTAAAATAATTTTCTTGATAAACAAATTTATGGTTTCATCAATTTGGAATGTATGTTTTTTAATATGGTAAAGAAATTTTTTTGGAAATATTCAGTATATAGTGTTTTTTTCGGAAAAATGATTCAAATATTGAAATAAGTATCATATGATATCACTTTATTAAGTTATTTTTTGGGAAGTATGTATGAACTAATTATGATCATATATAGGTAAAAATTCATGTTAATAATGAATTTTGTGAAAATGTTGTTACTATGTAATATACATTTATGTTCTATGTTTAAGAAACTATATATGACAACAAATAAGTTAGTTTAACTACTCATTATTCGATTTTCAAAACATTATTTACCTCCCTCAAAAATAATAAAATAGATCTTGAATAACATTATAGTTTCCTTAGGATATTTTGAGTCAAAACAAATAATATAATAAATTAATTATACTATCGTCTGATGAATTAGTGAAGTATCATTGTTAAAATATTTCTAGTATCTTTTAATCATTGTTCACTTTTTCTCTCTCTTATAACATTCATTTTAAATCTTTCACAGTGAGTTATAATTTTAGTGATTATATTTTATAGGATTTATTATTTTTAAAAATAATCATTATACCAATTAAGGGTTAATATGATTTAATAAATCAAATCAATATCATCATTATCATATATTAATATGTGGGAATTTAATATTTACTCGTCTAGGGTTAGTGAATCATATTAATTTCATAATAACTTATGATGTATTTATGTTTGATTTTATGTTTTTTTAAATCAAGTAAATATACGTGAATAAATATTTTTAGAAGTTTATTTATTGAAATTTGGAGTTGTATTTTTTTATAAAAGCTTTAAGATATGTGAAAATTGAAATGGGTATTCTATTTTAGAAATTGATTAGATTTAGTAAAATGTGCACATCAATAAATGTAATGATTTGTCAAATTGTTATTGGATTTATGATATTTAAAGAATGGTGGATTAATTTGAATTATATTTTCAGTATACTATTTTTTTAATTATCTAGGATAATATAATTAATTAATTTTCAGAAGTTCCAGGAAATAGTGGAAGTTGAAATCTAACAAATGAATTTGTTGGTAACTGATAAAGATTTGTGGATCCATAATATGATATTCATACATGATTGTTATTAAAAGGATAAAATATGAACCCCTGACGTTCCTTGTTTATTGATTCTGTAATAAATATTTAATTTTTATGAATTGTTGATTAATCAATCTCATTATGCATGAAATATAGTTTTTTAATGAATTTCCTTGAACATATATGAATGATATAAGATTATCATTATATAATAATACTAATTGGTGTTTTCCGTGATATAGTGACATTGGTTTCATGTAAAAATATTATGTAATTTATGTTTTTAAATATTATAACTATATTATAAATTTCATATTTTAAAATATTTTATAATAATATTTTTGGGAATTCATAATAATGATTTGAGGATAAAAAAAAAATATTTCATTGTATACCATTATATGTATGCCTCTGTCTACATATTTTTTTCTAATATTAATTTGTTTAATAAAATAATATTTTTATTCCTCAATGGAATATTTTTGTAGAAATTTCATTCGAGAATTGTATTTTTTTTGCTACATATGAATTTTAGAGTATAATTATCTCTATAATATAAATGTTTTTCATAATTTTTTTTATTTATGATAATCTTACAATTTTATGTCATTTTTATATAAATTATTTACCGTAATTATTTTTTAACTTCCTCTTTCCTTTTACAAGGCAATTTTTTTATATAAAATAGTTATGAGTTTAATTTTGATGAAAAAATATTTCTCGATCAATATTTTTTATCCCAGGAGGTAATTTTATTACTAGAGTAGTTAATGAATGTGATTGAGGCTATGCAGTGTCATTAACATGGGTAATCAATTGGTTATCTTTGTAGGGATGTTGAAATGGTTATAGTTTCCAAAACATTAAACATTTTTTTAACTTTTCTCATTGAAAACAAATTTCCTAAAATATTTTTAAAAAATATAATCTTCAATACTATATGATCCATCACATAATATAAATTATTCAAATCCATAATACTAGATATTTAGATGAATAAATTTAATGAAATGGTAACTTTTTCCAAATTGAAGAAACTATGTATTATAAAATAAAAATATTTACGTCTACATATGAGATTGATTTTGGTAAGGACATTATAACTATATATAATTTTGTTTGAACAACTGAATGGTTTTTTTCTTTAATTTTAATATAATAATATAAATAATATTTTTAAATAACTTGTTATAAAATGGGGGATAATTTGAAAATTAAAAAAAACTTAAGGCATAGAAATAATTATTTACTTAAAATCACAAAATATATTTTAAAAAAAATATATAATTCCCAAAAAAAATATTCATGGGATTTAATATTACATATATAGATTTATATATTTATATTTACTTCCATGAATAATGATTTTTTACTATTTTTTTTTAGAATAGTATATTTTTTACGAAATATATAAGAATGAAATTTTTAAAAAATAATTAAATGAAATGGAATCATAGGTGTATAATATTTAAATAATTTCACAAGATAATAAATATTATGTTAAATATTTTAAATTTTATATAAAAATTACCTTTATGTTATTTTGTAATACAGAAATGAAATGAAAAATTACGATAACATTTTGGAATCAATATTTTTTTTTTGAAAAAGATCCTTTATTTCATAATGGATAAAAAAATTGATTTATATTATTAGTGAAAATTTTCTAGTTCAAACAATGATTCTTGTTTGAAATTTCTATCTTTTAGATGTAATTTTTGGGAAACTATTTATTATAACATTTTTACATATGAATGAAAGTGTAGTGATCCATAGAATGAGAATCATTTTAATAATTTAATTAAAAAGAAATATATATTTTTTAGTATTTTATGAAAAAAAATTATTTATTTTTAGTAAAATATCTAATGAATTTAAACTAATTGATTGTGATATAAATTATAATTTCATATAATCTACTAAGAGTATTTTTTTGGAAATTTATAAATTTTATTAGTTTTTAAGAATAAAAATATAATTTTATGGTTTGGTTTAATGATTTTCCAAACAGACACAAAAATAAAATGTGAGTTGTTTTGGGAGAAGAAATAATCATATTAAATGTGAGATTTATAATGTCGTCGAAAAAAATAATAATTATGAAATGTAGTTTTATTATTCAAAAATTGTTTTGTTGAATTCATGATAAAATTGAGAATGATAATGAATAAATTATTATTAATTTTCCACATCTTTAGAATCTTTAGAAGTTATCATTAAATATATGAAACTAATAATTATATGGTATAAAAATAAGGATGTTAATATAGATTTGAAAATAAGAAAAATATAGAAACCATGATATTTTTATAACAGATTTTATTCTACAAAATAATGAATAATTATTAGAGGATTTTGGATATGTGATGCAAATTCACTTAAAGTTATAAATAATAGTTCTTTAAAATAAATATTTTTTCAAAAAATCTATGATTTTTTTGTGAAAGGATTATCAAAAAAATCATTTTATTATATTTTAATTACATAATAGTGGGAATGAAATAATTTTTTAAAAATTATTGATATGTAAATAAATATTTAAATAAGTATTTCCATTAAATAATCAATGAACCAAAGTGTAAATTTTGTTTATATAGTAGATTTAATAATCGTGGATTGTTATCATGAAGGATGAAATTTCTTTGTTAAATAATATGAAAAACAATAGTGGATAATTGTATATAAGAAATAAAATTCAATGATATGTTCTATGTGGTCCTTATTTCATGAATGGTGTATGAATTTTTATTCGAAATACCCATCAAAATTGAAAATTCTATGATATTAATATAAAATTTAAGAAAATATTTTTTATTTTCCATTAATTCTAAAAAATTCAAATATCATAAAAACCATAGGGCTTTGGATTAATCATTTATATAAGTATTTTTGTTACTACATTTTATTATCTACATAGTTTTTTATTTAATATTTATAAAATACAAAAATATATTGAACATAATAAATTTAATAGTATTTGAATAACATAAAAAAATAAATTTATTGATGGTATTATTGAAATACCTACATATGATAGTGTTGAATATAATATTTGATGATTTGAATAATTTATTTAAAGTAATAATATATATTATGATCATATATATTCATTTATATTAATATATAATACTTTTTTTTAATGGAAATATATGAATACTTATAATTATATGATAAAAAATATTCATTTATTGTGGTATATGATAAAAATATTCATCATTTTGATTTAAATTACATAATATGTTTGTTCCATTATTATTAATTTTATTTTTAATTTATCATGTATTGTTAATTTTGGTATGATTTAATATCATGATGTTATTTGACTTATAATTTGTAATTATTGACAATAAATCATTATTATGGATTAAAAAATTATAATATTTGTTTAATATTGAATAATATGAATCCTTATTTTATCACTCAGATGAATGTATATTTTTTATTTAAAATAATAAAATTAGGAGTTTTGTTGTTTAAATTTATATTATGTAAAAGAAATCCTAATTTAATATTAAATGGATCCAAATAATTAATGTTATTGTGTGCCTCTAGAGTTCAGAGCACATATATTTTGAGCCACCCGTGTTGAGTGAAAATGTTTCTTGGAAGAACGTGAGTTATCTACATGTATAATGATCCATGTCTGATCCTGAAGAAGAAAAAAATAACTATGAAATTATGAAATATACAATGATAAATAATTTGGTATCCATGTCCCGACTAATTGGAAAGGCATATATAAAATCAAATGAAAAAAATTTATCACCCTAGATAGTTAAATAGTAATTAACTAAATTCTACATCCCATTTAAAAAAGGCACACCATTATTTTTCATATATTACGTGTCTAGTAATCGAAAAATAGAGTTCATGGCCATTGGAACGGTACCATTGGAGTAATATTCTAGGTGTAGTAAATAGTATAATGATCCATTCAATCACATGGTTGAGTGTCATTAAGGGGACACCACAAGTTTTCGGGGAACCCGTTGGCACCTTTCATGCTCGAACCAGATGACACTGTCAAGGTTGGGTTTTTAAAATTTCATATGTGCCTATTTTTATATATAATAAAAATATAGAAAAAAAGGGTTTATTAGAAATTCCATACTCTATTTTATAAGACAATTACATTTTAATTTTATCGATTAATGATGACTAATTGAATATGGGATATGGAGAAACTTCCAATGGGATTTTTAAATAATAGAAAATAATGTAGATTAAAGAAGATATAAAAATATTATCTTGTTATTTTTCAACGATAAATTATTTTATCTCCGTATATAATTATATTAATTTATGAAACTTATTTTCTAAATTAGAATTATATAGGGATGGTGATGTATTACATCAAAAATATAAGAAATTACAAATGAATAATTTAAGGAAAATATATTTATTTTAGAAAAATTATCCATATATATTTATATGCAACAAAAACATTTGGGAATAATGTTTTATAGTAAATAACCAAAGGAACCTTAAGAGTTCAGATGTAAATAAATGTGTTATCTAATTATTTATTTCTCATTATTACATCCAAACATTTTAGTTGAACTTATTTTTTCATTAAAAGGATATCATTAAATCAATCATTAACAACTAATTTAAAAATCATTGAATAGAAATCAAATAATTTATAATATAAAGTACATGAATACACAAAAATATAACATGGTTTATTTCCACTCAAATAAATTCTTGGTGAAAAATATGAAATTTTATGCTGTACCAAATTCAAATAATATCAATATTAGGTGGATATACGAATAAATTTTTAAATGATCCTCACCATGGATCAATGCTTTTATTATACCGAGGTCTTACTGATTACCTACCCTATGTCTATACCCTTGATTCCTTATCATTATACTATATAAATGAATAAATTAACATATTGAATTCAATGTATCAATTAGAACAACTTATAAAAAAATTCATTTGGAATCACAAACCTATATTTTATGTGAAAATGATCTCTAATATATAGTTTTATTTCACTTATATCCATTGAAAAAGTCTATACAATTATATAGTTAATCCATTAATCCTAAAATGAAATAAATATCATTTATAACACCAATAAAGGAAGATTAATCCATTATGTAAATATTCTATTTACATCAAGATTTCTTATTTACAAACCTATATTTGATTAATAAAACACTTTCAACCCAACCAAATCAACATCCTAAAATGAACTATATGTGTTCATTATGACACAATGTTTCAATACATTATCATTATACATACACTCTAAAACTAGAAATGTGGAATCATTCACCGCTATCTATAAATACCTTAATAAGTTTTATAAATATATCGAAACTACAAAAATTTAGTCAATGATCAGCATCCATTATAATTTATCTAATGTTCTATGTATATTTTAGGCCTCCCATGTGAATTTGAATATTAGAATTAATTCTATTGATAGTATTCTATTGACTACATTTCATGTAATATCATCTCATTATAGAATTAAAATAAATATTACATGGAATAATTAAATTTTTTTAAAAAAATGACATTTTTATCTCTAATCTAAAATGAAATAATTCAACCTTGGTAGGATGAAAATTTGATGTATAGTCCTGTGGGGCGATCAACACTCAATAATTGATCTATAAACAATATGTATCAATTGACTTTAATATACATTAAAACCATATTGATGACCCATAAAACTATATTGTTCATGTCAACATTATATAACGGTAATCAAAATATTAGAGATATTAGTTTATCTATTACCAAGTAGACATGTTATAAAATACTTTGACTTTCTCTTTCACACTACAATGATCCACATCACAATGAATCATTTGATAACTTTTTTGATACCATTACATTAATAAATTAACAACTCCATAGTTTATTTGAATATTTATTTTCTATTGATAAACCTATAATTTGATATTCTTGGGATGTTATTATATTCCAATGTGTTTTAATAATTTTTCAATTCTCCATATTGAGGCCTTATTTGTAAAAATATTATTCATACACAATATTCCATCTCAATTGAGGTAACATAATAATTAAATACAATTTATATTATAACTTTTTATTTAAAAATTAATTACATATAATTATTATACATTCCATAAATATAATGGTTTAGTATAATAAAAAAGATTGATTTAAAAAAAATTATATATATAATATCTTTAACATATCTAATTATTTTTTTCTAAAAGAACCATTCATAAGGATATCATGATTAATTATTTACTTTATATCTTATGGAATAGATATATTACAAAGGAAAAAAACATATTCATAGTAAGGGAAAAAATGGAGATATCAGTTATCATTTAAGATTAAAGAGAGAATAAGTTTATGATGATATCATCTTAACTTTTTTTAACCATAACCTCTAATTCACATATTATAATGACGAGTCATTTCATTAATGATGATTTTTTATAAAAAATTAATCACAACTCAATCAAATTACATGATCCATACAGGAATAACATTAAAAAAGTATCTTCTTGAGAAATAGTGGATTCAAATTTGGAATAATCATAATCATGAAATTCATATTTTAAGGCAACCCACACAAATGTTTTACACATGTTAGGCTTAGGATAGCCACCCAAGAGCTATTCTTTGTCCCAAGATAACCTATTGTGGAGCCTCTATTTGGCTTGTGAAAACCTCCCATGTATAATATTTTAGTCTTCTAATAACATCCCATGTATCCTTTTATATAATAAAGAATTATTCATAACACAATTCATTTTTGGGATATAAAATAACCACCTATCATATAATCATATTCCATTCATATGTATCCAACAATATCATAAAAACATATATCAATTAATCACAACTTATCTTATGGAAAGGATAATTTGATTCATCAATATCATGTTATTATAATCATAAAACATCCCACTAATTAATATTGATTATATCATAAGATCAAATAACTAATTAATAATATTTATCATCAATAGACGTTATAATAGATAATAATTCATTTAAAATAACAATGAAAAATATATTGATTAAAATAAGACAAACATTTTAAAATAAATTTTTTAATAAACATATTTTCATTAATAATTTTGAAAAAAATCACTAAAATTAAATCTGGAATCACTTAAATATTGAAATCAATTATGGGCTCCAATAGAGTAACATTTATTTTATTTTATGTATAAAAAAGTAAATATTTTATTCACATTTTCAGTAAATTTTAAATGTACAACAATCAGAAAATGATTAAAATATTATTTCTAAAAAATTATTATAAAATGTAAATCCATGGTAAGAATGAATTTATACCATTAAACAATATAGTTTAAAATAGTTAGAAAAACATTTATTTAAAATTATGGACTAATTATATAATGTTTCCCAGTTGATGAAATAAAAATCAGCAGTCATTAAAAAACTTATTTCTGTCTAATGACTTTTTGAAGAGTATAAAATGAAGGGAAAATATGTGATATCCATAAATAAACATATAAAAACAAAAATAAAGATAATTTTTAGAGATATGTTGTATAATTTTATTATCATAATATTATATATAAATATTCTTTGAAAAAATGAGTTTACATCAGAAAACAAATACCAAAATTTTGAAAATAAATGTAAATGATATACTGTACAATATATTAAATTATTATATATAATATTTCTATAAAATATCCATAAACATAAATATAATATCATATCTTATCCACTAATAATATTTTGTCACCCAATTATTAATTAATCATTATTTGGATTTTTATTTTCTGGAGAAAACTACTTCACATTTCATTAATGTCTTGGTTCATTATTTCTTGTACAAATACATTTCTCATTGTAACACAACCTTAATAATGTTAAAATTTCAATAAGTATATGATATATAAATTATATAATTGATCTTATCATCCCAGAATATTATATATATTCAAATTAGTTGCACCGTTCTTGGAAATGGTAGTTCATATTTACATAGGAAGCTAATTATGATTTTCTAAAAAATGATAAAAATGATGATAAATAATATGTTATCATTAAATAATTATTATTAAATAATAAATATCTTATATTTTATTTACATATATATTTATAAATGTCCATGTATTTAGATGATGGAAAATGATAAATAATGCTTCATAGAGTCGACAGTATACTCTGATACATGAGTGATTATATAATTTCCCATTTGATGGATTTCTTGGGGGAAATGGTTTTATATAATCATAATACCATATCATGTATTTAACATAACATATTATTAATGTAATCATGTTTATAATATTATTAAATATGCTAGAAGAAGAAATATAATTGAAATACATCAATTACGAACAATTCTACATGAATGAAAAACTACCATTACCTTATAAATAAAAATAGGCTTAGCATAGATAGACATAAATGTTTTTTAGAATACATGTTACATTACAAAAACACATTCCTGAGGACATAAATATTATAGTTACTTTGGAAACATCGGAACATGGATTCTTGGAAGCTTATCCAAATGTGACCAATATCATCTTCTACTACATTCATAATAAATAGAACCCTTGGTAGACATATCATACATTACAAAAAGCATCATATCCTATGAACAATAAATATATAGATGGGTGAGCTCAGATTCAAGGTAAATATGGGAGACATATAAGAATAACATTAACCTATGTATATATAAACAAAATTTTAACATTTGAAAACCATTCCTTTAATATCAAAGATCATATAAATGAGAAATTCCAAACTTATTGTATGTCCATAATTCATGAATAATAAGATAATTAAAGAACATGAGCCATGATATAATAAACATGGTATAAGATATGGATTTCTTTTCACACATCATCATAGAAAATCAATTTAATATTTGACAAGGCCTATTTTTAAGGCTACTAATTTTTAATGGGTCCACTACCCAAATGACTATTATAGTCATGGTTTACTACCAAGACCATCATAGTGGAAAATGTACCTTACTGAACCAAGTTCACTACACATTCCAGTCATGTCTTTCTCATGGGATATGAATAATTATACAATTAATTAGAGGGAGATATAGGACCCAACCATGACATAATAAAACACATATTTATGTGTACCACATGATAATAAAATTAATCATATGATAACTCAAGAAATGAAACCGGTATCATAAATAGTTTATCAAATCGTAACCTATGGAAAAAAGTGATGTTCAATAATAATATTTTCATATAATAAAACTAGAAAAATTGTGTTTCATAGAAATCCTTTCTAGCTTACTCAGAAACCCTTATGTTAAATAATTATAAATATATCAATTTAGAATGTATATAATAAGACATATCAATCAGTGTCGTCCTATATACGGAATTATTATGATCTGTAATTTAAAACACTTCTTCAGGAATATATCATATTTGAATTGAAATAATAATATTTAAAACATATATAATTTTAAAAAAATATTTCATTCAAAATATTATTGAAACAATTTAAAGGAACCTTTGAATCAAATATTTATCATGGTGTTGGAAAATTATAAACATACTATACTTATTATAATAAAGATTCGTTTCACAATTTTTGTAAAGTCCAAACAACAATTGTTTTGGAAAATAACATGAATATTCCCTTAAAAACATATGTATCAAAAAATACATGGTTAACATTTATTTTTAATATAACTATATATTAATAAATCATTTAAGAAAAAACTATATAACATTTATTTCAAAAAAATTACTTCCCATTGAAGAAATAAATAAAATAATATTTCAATAAAAGTAATTTCATAAATATAATAATTACAGAAGTGTAGAAGAAAGAGTACCATTAATAGAATATTTATTTTATTTCCACCGGTGAATAATATTCTTGATAAATACTTTGTGGTGTAACATGATGTTTTAACATTGAAGACTTAATTATAAATTATCCCCATAAACGATGACATTTTATCATAATATCTTTACCACGTTGGTATAATTAATCATAATCCCCATGATGGAATAAACAAAAATCTTGCATAAAATATCATGATTAAATTAAAATTCAGGATATGATATGTCATAGTGGTTTTATATAAACCTTATAAATTAATATAGGTGTATAATACAATGTACGTCACAAAGAAAGAAAATTTAATCAAAATTCTCTTACCTTAACTATTGACTTATATCACACAAAAGAATCCTACATTATAATAAATAAAAGTATATTTTAAATATATTTGAGAATCATATCGATATATATCATATATCTTGTGATTTTATTATTACCTATTAATTTTTAGATATTTCTTCATAAATTCATGTTTCATGTAATAACTGCGTTGTTTTTCCAATATATTGTCAATTTTTATGCTTATCCACGTTACTTAGATCATGATTTAATAATATAGTTATTTTTAAACATGATATAAAAACCATATATTTTCAAAATTTATGTATTTATAGTTACCATAAAAATTTATTGATAAAAAATAAAATGAATATTTAATTTATATAATTGGTCGTACGAATGCATAAACAATATTTTGATTTTCAAGTTGGATTGATAGGATGAAAACTAAATTTTATATATTGAAATTAATGAACCATTTTTTGTAATATATATTCCATTTGGTAGTTAAAAACATACCTAACACTTCTGATGTAATGTGTGAATGAATCAACTCATTTCGCGAGGCAGTAGTCTACCGTACAAACGAATGATAATTTCATATTCCTAAAATTGTAAATCATGATGGTATGTTGGAAATAATAATTTAAAAATAAAAATGACAAAATTTATATAATATATTTCATATAAAAATATAATTTCATCACTATTCCAAAATTTGATGGTTGTTATTCGAAAAATGAGCAACATTTGTTCGTGATGTTATAGTCTCCCTTACGCACGAATGATGATTTTATAAACCATTTTATAGAAGTGTTTGTGATCATTTATCATTACCTAAACAATAAAAAAACCCTATTTATATGAAAGATATTGTTTTTATTATATCATAATGCTAAAATAATAAATTCTCTAGTTTGAGGAATAAATAAAATATAAACTCTCGTTAATGAATGTTACATCATCTCTGAGTACCCTATTTTGGTTTTTATATATCATGTAACACATCGAATGTCCAATGTAAGAGAATTTTATAAAGTATATTGTATGAAATAAAACACCAAACACATAAGAGAATAGGATATCCCAATAATTTAAAATATATTAAATATTATTAATAAATTATATATAATTTACATCCTTCAATTCAAGTGATAGTGTATTAGAGTGCAAAAAATGTAAAAATGAGTTTCTTTAATGGATTTTATTACACAGAAGTCCATTTTTTACTGTATAATAATATATTATTAAAATTTTATTATAAAATATAAACTAATTATTATGAATTATATTGATTTACTTATAAAAAATATGTTTTATAAATAAAATTATTGGATTCAAAATTAATTATAAATGAATATAAGAACATATTTAATATAAAAAAAATATATATATAGAAAACAATTTTATATATAAATAATAATTTTTTGTTAATATATTAAATTAATTTAAATTATTGAGTGATATTAATGAATTATATAAGGTCTATATGGAGTCAAATAATTTTCATATTCATCTATTTGAATTTTTTAATTATATGATAATTACAAACCCATTATTACCCATACGAACACATATTTTTATGAATAATAATTTACCACCATTTAATGGATAGCATATTTTAAATCCTATTTTGGAAATTTTATAAATTTTACAGATTAAAATAATCATTATCATTGAACTTATAATAGAAAAATTTTCTTAGGGAGAATTGATTGTAATTTTTTTGAGAAGTTTCCTTTTTTATAAGAAAAAATATTGAATTTCAACTCCGAACTAAATTTCCTCATTATTTATTTATAAGGATTAATTTTTTTATGATTTTAATTATTAGTTAGAAAATATTTATAAAAATTAATAAAATATACAAAATTGGAGTGAATATCACAAAGAAATGGATTATAAAAACAATGAAAATTTCTGGACGTTTTTACTTTAAAAACTCGCATTGTCATCCCATATGCAGGATTAAATTTTAAATAATTTTTGACACTTTATGGTTTGGAATTTATAAAAATATATTCTATATTTGAAATAATAATAAATTTTTATTTCAAATAATTTAATATTTTTTCTAGATAAAATATTAATGATAGATATTAAATTTATTTATGATGATTACAGTGAAACAATGTTTAACAAGGGACTAAAGCATTATCATAAGGTCTAATATGACCTATAAACTTTTATTAAATATATTTTATGGCCATTTATTCACCATATCTTACATTGGATTGAAATTTTACCACTATCTATCCACATTATATATAAAATGTTGATGTGGAGTCATTTTTCCAAAATATTACAAGAGTGAAACTCATCCTCCACTAGAAAAGCCCTCATATCCTCCCTCTACTATACACCTATCCAGAAATATAATGTCAATAAAGATCATCAAAATTCACTCAATAACATCACTTCCTTATTTATTGTATCTTCCCATTGGTAAAAATGATGTACATAGAAACTTCATAGGTAAAACCAAAAGGAGTTACCCGAATACGAGGAAATGTCTACCCCAAAGATCATACATTTTATTACAATTATCCACCCCTGAACTCTTCTTATTCAATTATTATATATAAAATGATAAATCATAAATATACTATGATGTTGTTTTGATAATTTTATAACCTAAAATCACAAACACATCCATCTAATAATCAATGATTATATTGTTTCCATGTTTGATGAACTACCACATCACAAAACAATGGTTGTTCCTTTTTTCCTTTACCACCATTAATGATGATTATTTTTATTGTAAATATGTTTATATAGGTTATTTGTGATATTTTTTATTTACTAAGGGTTATTTAATTATTTTAAAACCCTTATATTTATATTTTTTTTTGTATAAATGATAAAATCATTTGTTGAAGTGTAGACTCTCACCCCTTCAAAGTGATGTGATTAGTTCACATGATAAATGATATATATAAAGGATGTTTTTAATTAAAAAATATATATATATAATATAGAAATATCATTCTTATTAAACATTTACCATAACAAAAATAATATATATATATATATATATTTTTTTATTTATTACTCTTTCATATACTAAAAAAGTTATTATGTCGTTCATGGACTTGTAGACTATCACCTCCTCTACATGATGTGATTAATTTAAAAGAATTATTCATAGAACTGTATAGGATTAAATAAAATGGTATACATGATATAATAATAAATCTATAAATATATAAATTTACTCAACTTATTTCCAAAATGATCATTAAAAAATTGGAACATTACTCAAGCGTACGTACGAAATACTATTTCAATGAGAGTAACATAGTTTCATTTTGAAGAACTATATTTAATTATTTAGTTTAAAATAATAATATATGTATAAATATAATAATTAATTAATTATTATTATTGTGTATGTGTTTATTAATTACCTCTTTGACCAAAGTAGATCTAATAAAGTTGTTTTCAAAACAGAAACCAAATATGATCTATATAACTAATGTAAACATAATTGTTTAAGATGTTGTATATGAAATTGTGTTAAGTGAAATAAAATTTATGATAAAAATGAAAATATTTCTCATGATTGTAAATTTTTTACATGGGTTTTTAATTCAATAATATAAATTTACCTTATAGTATTCTGACTCAATGTTATGGATTTTTTCTCAAATTACATTCCATGATGAATTTTTTTTGTTATGGACCTGATTTCTCTTTTATGATGTATATTGCAGACACTATGAAAGGTGTTCCATGACGTTCTACAAAAAAAATTACCTAATTTTGGCTCCAAAAAATGTGGTGCTACTCAAACTTTTTCATGGGGTTCAGTGACGGTAGAGAAGGCGCATGACTAAAGCATCCGGATCGTAGCCCGACACTAATCCCAAGAAGGGGTGCGAGAGAGTAGGCCCCATGGTATGGAGATACATTTTTGGCTAAGTCCCTAAAAAGATCCCAAGGTACCTGGATGCAGAAGACTGTGTGCCCCCATGATTGAGATAATTGAAATAATTATATTTAGTAATTCCTCAAAGTAGTGCCCAAGTTAGGCCAAAACACCAGAGGCGTGCGAATCTAATTGGGTGCCACCCATCCAGCATGAAGCCACTTATACACCACAATATTGGCGCACAACCTACTCGTGTGAAAAAAACACATTTCCCTAGGGTCTTATTTTTTATATAAATAGAAATGTGGGGCCACCATTTCTGCAGATGAATTTACCTGAATCCCAATACAATCTCTGGTTACACTAGTGCTTCACCCAAGTCTTCTGAAACATTCATGGTAGTTTATTAACTCCAAAAGAGGAGGAATTGAAGGAGGATCCTATGACTTAATTCCTTCTAGTGTTTGAAATCCATAACACCTGTTCACCTAAAGCACCCAACCTCCATGAATCAGAAACACTTGTGCACCACTTATTCCTTTCACTTGATCTTGGTCAAACCACTTATAGAATTACATATGAATACTCATAAAGTCTCGATATAAATCTCACCTGAGTATTAAGATCCAGGTTGTCCATTGCTTATGGGAGCATCATGTTTGAAACATCCCATTACTTTTTCAGGTACTTTTGATGTTTCTAAGTACCTCCGTTTTGGAGTAAAGACTTGGGTTGCGTTTGGGAGAACTTTTAAAGAAAAACTAGAGGACAGTGTGTTGTCCACAGTTTACGCACTGTTTGACAAACGTGCGACCAAACCATTCCAGCCTTGAAACTTGGAAAGAGGAATCTACATGGGTGGCGCACGGTTTGTCTAACCATGCATCCAATACATGCGAGAGGGGTGGCCGAGGTAGTATCTCGCACATGATTAGTGCACGGTTTTTCAAACCGTCCGGATAAATAGTGCGGTCACTTAAAGGAGATCCTAAAATTGTAGATCTCGCTCCGTTTTTCCACTAAGTGCCTCGTTTTTCCTCAAAAGCGGCCCTAACTAGGGATTTTTCTTCTCCTAAGGACAGAGAGGGTTCTACCATTGTGCTGAAGGTGATCCAAAGGATCCTCTTGGTGAATCCAAGCCTGCTTATTGAAGTATGTGATTGTTCTTCATCGTTCTTGATTGGTTTCTTAGATCTACTTAGATCTAGTTCTCCTCTTCTCTCGGTTTCTTAGATCTACGACCATTATGGGTAGATATAAGTGTGTGTTTCCAATTTTGATGAGTATTGGTCTTAATATTTCTAGGAGAAGAGATCTATGGCGGGTTCTTGAAGAAGAGACCCAGTTTTCTTGGGTGTTCTCGACCTTTGTGGTTTTGGTCAAGAACTTCAAGGTAGGTGGTTCAGTCCCGACTTTCCAAATTGATTATCTTTGTATTTGATTGATTTATTTCAATCATTTATTTAAATTCAATTTATTAATTTTCTTTCAATTAAATTGATAAAAACTCAATTCAATTGAATTGAGATAGTTGATATGGTTTTGGCCTGAAAATTTGGAAAACCCAAATTCCATTGAATTGGGTGTGGTTATGGAAAATTGGTCGATTTAAATTTTTGGATTTAAATTGTGGATTTGATGGAAATTTTTTCCATTAAATTGATGAATTTATTTGTGGAAATGAATTTGTGAAATGATGGAATTGGTTTTGAATGGATTTCAAACTTAGAAAATGGCATAAGATGATTCGATAGAAACCCATTGATTTTATCTTGTGAAAGAGGCATGTTTTGAAAAAAATCTGTTTTGGTTTTAAATTGAATGAGATTGGCACTTTGAAAAAGGAATAATGGGAATGATAGTATTTTAAGATTTCTTAAAATAGTTCGCCCATCATGTAAGAGTGCATGAAAGCCTTAGATAGTTAGTGAGTTATATGGAAACACTCTACTCTACGACAATGTTCTAAAACATACATGCGGCGGGTCACATCCACGATGTGTTGGTGACGAGTCTTTTTTGGCCAGTGTCATAGGGACGTGTGTATAAATATATTGCTGAGTTCACATAGAGAGTGTAGAATCTTATAACTGGTTAATACTATCGTATCTTTTGGCAGATGATCATGTTTCTCGCCTGAATATTTATATTTTTTATATGAATGTATGCCAATGCTTTTGAACTGTTTTACATTCCTGTTGAATTTATATAAACTGTTTTATATAAATTTTTTGCTTAAGCCATTTTTTTTGAAGCATTCCATCATTTGAAAAGCCTTTGCTTAAAAATATTTATTCTATCATTTGAAAATGTATAGCATGCTTTGTTAAAATATTCTTTTGAGTTGCCAAACCTGTTTATTTGAAAAATGGAAAGCTTTTCTTTAGATAATCTATTATTGGAATCTGTTATGGAATATTTGGTGGTATACTACTGGGCTTAGGCTCACACCCTAATTTTTTCCTTCGGGTGTTTGTAGACTTTGTTCTTCCAGGATCGAGAAAAGGGAAGGGACCTCTTGGAGGTGGATCCAGTTGTTGATTTTTTGGACTTGGTGATTTGTGTCCTTAAGGAACTTGGAAATATTTTTCCCTCTATGGTACTTGGGTTTTTGTTCTTTGGCCTTTTGTGCCTCTTTTTTTATGGTACATTACTCCTAGTAGAGTTTCTAGTGTTATGCATATTGTTTTGTTTCACTCTTGCTTCCGCATTGTTGTGGAAAATTCGTTCCCACTAGTATATTTTACGATGTGAGGTGCTAGACACCGACCTGTGGGGATCCGGAATGCCCTTCGGGATATGTTAGGGCCGACTCGGTTATCTGGTTACTACGGTACCTGGGCTAGTTCATGACAAATTGGTATCAGAGGTGAGGATTTAAAAACCCTACTTTAATGAAAGTATGCATTTGAGTTTTCTAGTCGGAACTTAGGAGGTAGTTATGATTGTGTATCTAGCAAGATCTCACCACAATGAACCTTAAGTCACCAGGGGTGCTTAAGGAAAGGTGACTTGGGGATTAGTTCTAGTATTTTCCTTATTTTGATTTGGATTGAGAGGAATCCAAATCTTGTTATCCCTTCTTTTAAGAGTAGTTTTCTTTGCAACTCAGGTTGAGTGTTAATCTAAATGTCTTCTTTGTTGTCTGTTGATGTTGTGTAGCATCATGCCTCTGAGGAGACGTGGAAATAAAATCCAAAAAGTGGCTGCTGCTGAATCTCAGCAAACAAGTCCTGTTGTGGATCCATGTCTGGTAGAGGTGATTGTTCACACTGTCCAAGCTCTGGGACAAGCACCACCTCCAGTCCCTATTCAGACTTCAGCTTTAGATCCTCAAAGTGATAATCTCCGAAGTCATTCTCATGAGTTCCTATGCCAGAAGCCACTACTTTTCAAAGGCTCCACTAACCCTCAACATGCTGAAGAATGGTTGAGTTAGATTAAACGTCTGTTTGGGTTCTTGGAGACACCTGAAGTGATCGTGGTGAAGTGTGCCACCTTCGTGCTAGAGGGACCAAGAAAGAGATGGTGGTACATGATGGTGACGGCTGGGAAAGATGAGGGTTTGGAG
The DNA here is from genome assembly GCA_963277665.1 of Viscum album. Classification (NCBI taxonomy): domain Eukaryota; kingdom Viridiplantae; phylum Streptophyta; class Magnoliopsida; order Santalales; family Viscaceae; genus Viscum; species Viscum album. The sequence goes on from OY728161.1 coordinate 1,841,789,784, forward strand.
TGGAAATACATTCGGGTTCTTTTCACTGAAAAGTACTATTCAGAATCTATGGTGTTGGCCAAGGCTGTGGAGTTTTTTAAACATGAGCAGTCTAACAAAACCAAGACTGAGTACTCAAATCGCTTTGCTGAGTTGGTACAGTTTGCTCCAGAAATTGTATCGAATGAGAGGATGAAGGCTCGACGATTTGAGTTGGGTCTTCGATCATATATCTGTTGTCAGGTATTCTTACTAAAGCTACCCATTTATGTCATTGTGCTGTATAGGGAAATGATGGTTGAGATGGATTTGGCAGGAAAGTCAGGGTTACATGAAGTTCCTTTTCTTTCTAGTGGCAATGTTGGTTCCTTTAAAGGAAAATGGAAGCGCGATGTTTCTAATGGTGGTTCTCAGCAACAGAGTCATTCCGGACCTCTAGTAGCACAAGGATGGGATTCCTTGACTTGATATCAGTGTGCGAATCTAGGACATTCTAAGAGGGTTTTCACTGAGGCGCCCAAGAAGTGTAGCTCATGCAGACGTTTAGGGAACCTCCAGAGATTCTGCCATCACTTCTCTACTCCGTGTAGTGGAACATGATCATCAGAACAAATAAATACTATAGGGAAAACAAATTCTTCACATGCAAAATGCTTCCTGCCAAATTCATCTGGAATGAAGATTCTTCATGCAGTGGAAGAGTCCCCAGAGGTAGCTGATACAGGTCATGAAACTGTGAGAGGTACCATTACTATAACTTTATCTTTAGTGACAGCTTTTTTTGATACTGTTGCATCTCACTCTTTTATTTCATCCTGTCTTTTTAATCTGCTTAATCTGCCTATGGAGCTTTTATATTGTGCAACGGATATTAATACACCCCTTTGTGTAATGAGAGAGAAATGTCTTCGTAATCGTGTTTGTGTATTCTCTCTATTAGATGATGATCATTCTTGGAATTTTTTGGTTCTCAACATGAAATATTTTGACGTCATTTTTGGGATGGATTGGCTCATTTCCAGTAACGTAAGGATCAATTTTTACCTTCGATCTCGTTACCATCAGTTGAGGATAAAGGAATCTGGCATTCCTAAGTCAGCTTTTCGGAGTAAGTATGGCCATTATGAGTACCTTGTTATGCCCTTCGGCCGAAGAAATGCTCGTGTTGTTTTCATGGCATTGATGAAAAAGGTTTTTTGTTATTATCTCAATACTTTTGTGGTTGTCTTTGTGGATGATATTATTGTCTACTCCAGGTCTGAAGAGGAACATGTGCATCATCTGAGAATAGTTCTGAGTCTTTTAATGAATCACTGACTTTATGTCAAGATTTCAAAGTGTGCTTTCTGGATTTCGGAAGTGAAATTCTTGGGACATGTCGTGTCAGAACAAGGAATATCAGTTGATCCTGAGAAAGTGAAGGCTGTTATGACTTGGTAAAAACCACGAAATGTTTTCGAGATTCGGAGCTTCTTGGGCATAGCAGGATATTATTGTCAGTTTGTTAAAGACTTCTCGAAGTTATCTTCTCCAATGACTTCTATGACTCAAAAGGGAGTGAAGTTTTCCTATAATGATAAATGCCATAGTTCTTTTGTTGAGATAAAGAGTCTTTTGACTATTGCGCCGATGTAAACTCTTCCTGAGGTTGGGAAAGGTTACATGGTCTTCTATGATGCATTGGGTTCGGGTTTGGGATGTGTACACAAGAAGGGTAATAATGTTGTTGCCTATGGGTATCGTCAGCTTAAGCCTCATGAGAAGAACTATCCCACCCATGACGTTGAACATGCGGCTGTAATGCATGTACTTAATTGTTGGCGATATTAACTTTATAGAGAAAGGTTTACTGTATATTCAGACCACAAGTTATTTTTTTATATCTTCTCTCAAAAAGATTTGAATGTCCGCCAAAGGTGTTGGGTGGAGTACCTTCAATATTTCGAATTTGAAATTTCCTATAACCCGGGGAAAGGGAATGTCGTTGCAGATTCATTAAGCAGAAAACCTCCAACTCAGGCTGTGAAATAATCTTCAGAAGAGTGGAGTTTAATGGATCTTTTTGCTCAGTTTCTTATTGGAGTTCCGTGGAAGGGGAATGACGTTTCTTTATCCAGTGTCCAGTTGACATCTACTCTTCTCGAGTTAATTTTTCACGAACAACAACAGGATGATGAATTCCGTGGAAATAGGGACTCTCTTTTTGGTGGGGAGACCGACACCTTGGGGTCGTTTTCTGAAGAGGGTGTTTTGTGTTATCGAATTCGTTACGTTGTCCCGTTATCGGCAAGGAAGGATGTGATGGGGGATTTCCATAACTCTCAGTGGGAAGTACACCCCGGAACCACGAAAATGTTCTATGACATGCAGTAATAGTTCTGGTGGCCAGGTATGAGATGAGACATTGCTGAGTTTGTATCTCATTTCTATACATGCCTGTAGGTGAAAGACGAGTATCAGAAACCTTCGGGTTTTCTTCAAAAACTTCCAGTCCCTACATGGAAGTGGGATGAAATCTCTAGGGACATTGTTGTTGGGTTACCTCAAACCCAAAGGAAGAAGAACGTGATATGGGTTGTGATCGAAAGGCTGACAAAGTCGGCTCACATTATACCTATTCGAGATACAACCAAAGTTGAGGAGTTGGGAAATATCTATGTGAAAGAAGTTTGTTGTTTTCACGAAGTTTCATATGCTATAGTCTCTGATAGGGATCTCTGTTTTTCTTATCTCTTTTGTTGAGGCCTTCAGGAGGCACTGGGATCTCAGGTCCGTTTGAGCACGACCTTCCATCCACAGTCAGATGGCCAGACAGAGAGAGCTATTCAGATCTTTTAGGATATGCTCCACACATGTTTTCTCAACTTTGTTAGGTCTTGGGATGACCATATGGGACTAGTTGAGTACTATTATAACATCAGTTAACAATCTGTGATCAAGATGGATCCTTTTGGGGAATTGTATGGTCGTCCTTGTAAATCTCATTTATGTTGGTCAGAGATTGGTGAAAGTTCCTTGGTAGGACCGAGTTTTGTCCAAGAGACGATAGCTAAGATCCAGTTGATTTGTCAGAGAATGTTGAGAGCATAGAGTCGGTACAAGCCTTATGTTGATCGTCGCCATAAACCTTTAGAGTTCTTAGTTGCTGACCAGGTGTTCTTGAAAGTTTCACCCCGATTGGGTCATCGACGACTTGGGAGGCAAGGGAAGCTTGCTCCCCGTTTTGTGGGACATTTTGAGGTTATTGGTATTGTGGGGAAAGTTGCTTACCATTTATCTCTACTACCACAACTGACGTCGATACATAACGCTTTCCATGTATCACAGTTGTGAAAGTACATCACTGATCCATCCCATGTTGTGAGGTGGAGTGATCTTGAGATTGAACTAGATTTATCTGTTACTGAACGACCATTTAGGCTTGTCGATTCTGATACCAATGTACTTCATGGGAGAATGATACCTCTGGTCCATGTACTATGGTATCATGGTTCTGATTCTCATGAGACGTGGGAAAGGGATGCACTGATGAGAGAGCAGTGGCCTCATCACTATGGGAAAAAATGGGTATTTGCGACAGGTTATTTGCGCCGGGGATAAATATCGTCGCAAATAGTCCCGTTAGAAACTTATTTGAGACGGGGGAATTTGCCCGTCGCAAATAAGTGGTTATTTGCGACGAGTTAGCTTTCCCCATCGCAAAAGGACTGGCGCTCTTTGCGCGCCAAATCGCGGGAAAGTTATTTGCGACGGGCGGTTACCGCCCGTCGCAAATAACCGGCGTCGGTAATACCTATTTGCGATGGGAATATACCCCTGTCGCAAATAGTATGTCGAAAGGTTATTATTTGCGAAAGGACCCGTCACAAATAACTATTTAACCGTTGACGGTAATAAATGAGGGCTAAGGTATTTGCGACAGGTACCGTCGCCAATAATACTATTTGCGACGGGTATCCCATCACAAATAGACCCGTCGCAAATAATCTAACCTATAAATACCCCCATCCGTTTTTTTCATTCATTCTCAAACTTGATCTTCTCTTTCTCTCAAAACTCTATTTTTAGTGCTCAGCGTTTCTTAAGTTTAATTTTTTTTTCCGGAGTTGATATTGAAATTTTCAACAACGATCAGAGATCAACCTCAGATCAATTTTAATGGTATTTATGTTCATTTTAATTTAATATTTATTTTAAATTTTTTATTAGTTTCAATTATTCTTAATTAGTTGTAATTTAATTATGTTTACATTGTTTTATTACTTAATAAATTTAAATTATTAGTATTCATTGTTCATTGTTAATGGTACTTAGGAGTAATTAGTAATAATTTCCAATAATTAAGAATAAATGCTAATAATTAGTAATAAATACAAATAATTAGGAATAATTAGTAATAATTACCAATAATTACCAATAATTCGTAATAATTACCAATAATTACCAATAATTAGTAATAATTACTAATAATTCGTAATAATTACCAATAATTAGTAATACTTTCCAATAATTACCAATAATTAGTAATAATTTCCAATAATTACCAATAATTAGTAATAATTAGTAATAATTACTAATAATTAACAATAATTAGTAATAATTACAAATAATTAGCAATAATTTGTAATAATTACAAATAATTAATAATAATTACCAATAATTACCAATATTTAGTACTAAAAAGTAATAATTAGTAATAATTACCAATAATTAGGAATAATTAGTAATAATTACCAATAATTACCATTAATTAATAATAATTAATAATAATTACCAATAATTAGCAATAATTAGTAATAATTACCAATAATTAATAATAATTACTAATAATTATCAATAATTAGTAATAATTGCCAATAATTATCCATAATTAGTAATAATTACCAATAATTATCCATAATTAGTAATAATTACCAATAATTATCCATAATTAGTAATAATTACCAATAATTACCAAGAATTACCAATAATTAGTAATAATTTACTAATTACCAATAATTATCCACAATTAGTAATAATTATCGATAATTATGAATAATTAGTCATAATTTACTAATTACCAATAATTATCCATAATTAGTAATAATTACCAATAATTAGTAATAATTAGTAATAATTACTAATAATTAATAATAATTACTAATAAATAGTAATAATTACCAATAATTAGTAATAATTAGAAATAATTACCAATAATTACCATTAGTTAGAAATAATTACCAATAATTATCCATAATTAGTAATAATTACCGATAATTATCCATAATTAGTAATAATTAACAATAATTACCAATAATTACCAATAATTAGTAATAATTGGTAATAATAAGTAATAATTACCAATAATTACCACTAATTAGTAATAATTAATAATAATTACCATTAATTAGTAATAATTAATAATAATTACCAATAATTAGTAATAATTAGTAATAATTACCAATAATTAGTAATAATTAGTAATAATTACCAATAATTAGTAATAATTACCAATGATTAGTAATAATTACCAATAATTAGTAATATTTATCAATAATTAATAATAATTACCAATAATTACCACTAATTACCAACAATTACCATTAGTTAGAAATAATTACCAATAATTATCCATAATTAGTAATAATTACCGATAATTATCCATAATTAGTAATAATTACCAATAATTGCCAATAATTACCAATAATTAGTAATAATTGGTAATAATTAGTAATAATTACCAATTATTACCACTATTTAGTAATAATTAATAATAATTACCAATAATTAGTAATAATTAATAATAATTACCAAAAATTAGTAATAATTAGTAATAATTACCAGTAATTAGTAATAATTAGTAATAATTTGTAATAATTAGTAATAATTACTAATAATTAGTAATAATTACCAATAATTAGTAATAATTGCCAATAATTAGTAATAATTACCAATTATTAATAATAATTACCAATAATTACCAATAATTACCAATAATTACCAATAATTTCCTATAATTACCAATAATTACAAATAATTACCAATAATTAGGAATAATTACCAATAATTAGGAATAATTAGCAATAATTAAGAATAATTACCAATAATTAGGAATAATTACCAATAATTAGGAATAATTACCAATAATTAGTAATGATTCGTAATGATTACCAATAATTAGTAATAATTATCAATAATTAGTAAGAATTACCAATAATTAGAAATAATTACCAATAATTAGGAATAATACCATTATTACCTTATTAGTTTATTTTATTATTAATATTAAAATAATATAATTTTTTATATTATATACAATTCTCCTTTCATCTGTGTGTTTTCTATCTCCACATGTAATATTTGTATGTGGAGACAGAAAACAAACAGATAAAAGGAGAATTGTATATAATATAGAAAATTATATTATTTTAATATTAATAATAAAATATACTAATAATGTTATTATTCTTAATTATTGGTAATTATATGAATAATTACAAATAATTAGGAATAATTACCAATAATTACCAATAATTAGGAATAATTATCATTAATTACCAATAATTACCATTAGTTAGAAATGATTATCAATAATTAGATATAATTACCAATAATTAGGAATAATTACCAATAATTAGGAATAATTACCAATAATTAGGAATAATTACATTATTACATTATTAGTATATTTTATTATTAATATTAAAATAATATAATTTTCTATATTATATACAATTCTCCTTTCATATGTGTGGTTTCTATCTCCACATGTAATATTTGCATTCTTTTTCAAAATTATCTACCTACTCACTAATGGAGAGGTGAAAGTGAATGAAAATATTACATGTGGAGACAGAATGTTAAACACACAGATGAAAGGAGAATTGTATATAATATAAAAAATTATATTATTTTAATATTATTTATAAAATATACTAATAATGTAATAATGTTATTATTATATAATTAATATTTATAAAAAAATAATATTAGTATTATGAAAATAATAAAAAATTTATATAATATTAAAATTATCAATATTTGTAACAGGTTTTGCTTTATTCTCAACATATTCAATTCTTAAAGGGGCAATTTTTAGGTCTATCTCAATAAAAAGTTTGTGTCAGTCGTGTATGATGTAAACTCTATAATTATCCTTGCTTGAGTGTTTTTTCTAACAAATTACTCAAAACCAGTAATGATTTTATATTTTATAGAAAAAAATACCGAACAATGAGGTCGTCAAAAATCATTATTAGGTGACCGCATATGGATAAATCAACGTAGAAATCCAAGAGGTTCTGGTCTAAATCCAGTATATGTAGAGGGTGTGGAGACTTTTTTATCATTTGCGGCATCAAATCCAGAATTTGTTTCAGAAGGAAAAATATAATTCCCTTGTAGAAAATGTGCATTGAGAACGTTTGACATGTTTGACAAAGTGGGGGGACATCTCTTGCGTTTTGGTTTTCAACTAGATTATGTTTTTTGGTATCAACACGGTGAACGCAGTTCCAGAGCAGGTGATACGAACTTGATTCCGGATCCATCTCAGTTTCAAGATTTAGTACATGATGTTGCAGGTTCATCTATTCAACATACAGAAACTCCGCCCCCGAGCGACGTCCACGTCTTGGTTTTCATCCACGCACATGGAGGTGTGATAACCTGTGTGATAATCTGTGGATTTGACTAAGATTTCATTAATCTATTCACATAATAAATGTTTATTATTTTTACAGTTTTACGCATATAGAAGTCGGACCGGGAAGCGCTATTTTGCGCAACTATTTCTCTCAGCCGTGGACCACATGGGAGCAGATTCCCATTGATGTGCATTAGGCCACGTTCGGCCATTGGTTGGTACGTACATAAATAAATAATTTTTATTTTGAAAATTATTTCATTTATCACTTGATATTTTGATTTAATTGTAGGGTTTATGGTATCCGATCGAGGATACGATGTGTGACACCATCCACAAGCCATGGGAGGTGGCCATGCGTGATCGCTTTCGTCAGTTTTTGCACAATTTAAGAAATGATGCCATGAAGAAAGTAGGAGTGTCAGATTTTGACGAGTCATGTAGAACACACCGACCAGAGTACATTTCATCCCATGTATGAGATGGATTATGTGCGCACTGGTTGAGTGGTGCCTTTCGGAGGAGATCATCGGTGGGGAGGCAGAATCGGGGGAGATAGGAGGTGACTCATCGAGCTGGGAGTCATTCTTTCAGTACTCATAGACAGCATCTGGTACGTACATTATTTATAAATATCTTATATAACTATAAATATTAACAGTTTATTTTTTATTCTTATAGGCTGTCGAGCACCCCCGATATTACGGAGTACGACGTATATCAGAGGATGTATAGTGATCATGCTATTGGGTAGCTCAGAGGTAATCGTTAGCATCACATCGTGGTCATTATAATTTGTTTTCAAGTTTAAAAATTAACTGCATATAATATATTTCCAATTTTAATTTTAAATTGCAACTACAGGAGTTATATGAGGCCGTAACGTCACAGACCTAGCCTGAGACTCAGGCCGAGTCATCAGATCAGACCACTGGCCGTCAGTTTGATTAGGCGGCATGGATGCAGGCCACCCAGTATGCCTTTGAGAAAGACCGGGAAGTTGGTATTAGCTCTCGACTAACTCCCGATGATTATTATGGCAGTGCTGCGATGTCGGCGTCCAGCTCGAGAGGAGCTCGTGAATCTTCTTCTGCTACACAGTATGAGGATCAGTTGCGATCTTAGACTACACTGATAGAGAGCCTCTGACAGGAGCAGGATCAGATGCGTTAGCAGCAGCAGCAACATGAGGAGGAGCGTCGATGCCAGCATCAGCTGTACGAGGAGCAGATGAGTCGGTGGCAGTAGTAGCACTAGGAGAAGATGGAGTACATGCGCCGACTCACTCATGCTTTAGGGATGGAGTTTCTTCCACCAACATCGGCAGATCCCCCCTCCCCCTCCTTCAGATTAGAGTTTGTTTTTATATTATAAAGTTTGTTAAATCAAAATTTGAGTTTTTTTCTATTCGTAGTTTCTGTCTCATTATAAAATATTAATAATATTATATTTTTAAATAAAAATATTAATATGAATAATAATATTATTTATATTTTATAATATTAAAATTTATATATATATTAAAATTTTATAATATTATAATTTAATTATATTTTTTTGTAATATTTGAATTATTTTAGTATTTGAATGTAAAATAATTCTATTATTTTTATATTAATTAAAATAACTTATTAATATTTTTTTATTTCTGAATTATAATTCTAATATTATTATATCAATTAAATCATTTATTAATATTCTATTATTTTTTATTTTTGAATTATAATTCTATTATTATTATATTAATTATAATAATTTATTAATAATTTATTATTTTTATTTGTGAATCATAATTCTATTATTATATTAATTAAAATCAATAATTAATATTTTATTATTTTTTATTTTTGAATTATAATTGGATTATTATTATATTAATTAAAATAATTTATTAATAATTTTTTTATAGTATTTGTGACGGGATACTATTCCTGTCGCAAATAGTATTATTATTATATACATTAAAATAATTTAATAATAGTTTTTAATTTTTTTAAAAAATTGTAATTGCGACGGGGCTCGTCGCAATTACTATTTTAAAAGTTTTTACAAATATACGGAGTAATATTTGCGATGGGAAGGATCCCCATCGCAAATAATATCTTTAGCGATAGGCCTGTCACAAATAATTGTTGTTGCGACGGTGTTTTCCGCAACGGGCGATTTGCGACGGGATCCCGTCGCAAATGACCCGTCGCAAATACCTGTTTTTCTAGTAGTGCATCTTTTTGACGTTGTGGTTTCTTCATAGGCTTTCTGGGGACAGAAAGGTCTTATGGTGGGGAGGTTGTAACATAACATTACGTTTTCAGGTACTTTTGATGTTTCTACGTACCTCTGTTTTGGATTAAAGACTTGTGTTGCATTTGGGTGAACATTTAAAGAAAAACTAGAGTACAATGTGTTGTGCATAGTTTGACAAATCGTGCGACCAAACCATGCCATCATTGAAACTTGGACACAAGCTTCCATACAGGCGACGCACGGTTTTTCTAACTGTGCGTCCAAGCTGTACGAGAGGGGTGGCCGAGGTAGTAGTTCACACACGGTTAGCGCACAGTTTGTCAAACCGTGTGGCCAAACCGTGCGGTCATGTAAAGGAGATCATTAAATTCTGGATCTCGCTCTGTTTTGCCTCTAAGTGCCTCGTTTTTCATCTTAAGTGGCCCTAACAAAGGATTTTTCTTCCCTTAAGGTCATAGAGGGTTCTACAATTGTTTCGGATGCGATCCAAAGGCTTCTATTGGTGAATCGAAGCCGGATTCTTGAGGTATGTGATCTTTTTTCATCATTCTTGATTGGTTTCATAGATATACATAGATCTACTTCTCTTCTTCCCTCATTTGCATAGATCTACGCCCATTATGGGTAGATCTAAGTGTGTGGTACCATGTTTTATGGGGTTTGGTCTTAATATTTCTAGGATAAGAGATCTAAGGTTGGTTCTTGAAGAAGAGACCTAGTTTTCTTGAGCGTTCTCAACCTTTGTGGTTTTGGTAAAAAACATCGAGGTCGGTGGTTCCGTCCCGACTTGCCAAATTGATTATCTTTGTATTTTATTGATTTATTTCAATCATTGATTTAAATTGAATTGATTAAGTTTCTTTCAATTAAATTGGTAAAAACTCGATTCCATTTAATTGAGATATTTTACATGGTTTTGGCATGAAAATATGGAAAACACCAATTCCAATGAATTGGTTGTGGTTATGGAAAATTGGTCGATTTAAATTGTTGGATTTAAATTATTGATTTGATGGAAATGTTGTCAATTAAATTGTTGAATTTAATTGTGGAAATTGATTTGTGAAATTATGGAATTGGTTTTTAATGGATTTCAAACTTATGAAAATGTCTTAGAATTATTTGATAGAAACCCATTGGTTTTATCTTGTGAAAAAGAATGTTTTGAATAAAACCTGTTTTGGTTTTAAATAGAATGAGATTGGAACTTTTGAAATGGAAGAATGGGAATGATCGTATTTTAAGATTTCGTAAAATAGTTCGCCCATCATGTATGAGTTCATGCAAGCCTTAGATAGTTAGTGAGTTATTTGGATACACTCTATGCTACAACAATGTTCAAAAACATACATGCATCAGGTCATATCCCCGATGGGTTGGTGAAGAGCCGCCTTTGTCCAGTGTCATAGGGAAGTGTGTATACACATCTTACTGAGTTCACAAAGAGAGTGTGGAATCCTATAACTGGTTAATACTATCGTATCTTTTGGTAGATGACCATGTTGCTCGCCTGAATATTTTTATTTGTGATATAAATGTATGCCAATTCTTTGGAACTATTTTACATGCCTGCTAAATTTATATAAACTATTTTATATAAATATTTTTCTTAAGCCATTGTTTTAGAATCATTCCATCTTTTTAAAATCCTTTTCTTAAAAATATTTATTCCATCATTTGATAATGTACAGCATGTTTTATTAAAATATGCTTTTGAGTTGCCAAACCTGTTTATTTGAAAAATGGAAATATTTTCTTTGGATAATCTATTATTAGCATCTGTTATGGAATCATTGGTGGTATCCTACTGGGCTTAGGATCACACCCTACTTTTGACTTCAGGTGTTTGTAGAGTTTCTTCTTCCAAGATCGAGCAATGTGAAGGGACCTCTTTGAGGTGGATCGAGTTGTTTATTTTTTGGAATTGGTGAGTTATGTCCTTAGGGACCTTGGGACTGTTTTTCCCTCTATGGTACTTGGGTTGTTGTACTTTGGCCTTTTGTGCCTCTTTGTTTTCTGGTACATTACTCCCAGTGGAGTTTCTTTTGTTATGCATACTGTTTTGTTTCACTCTGGCTTCTGCATTCTTGTTGAAATTCATTCCCACTTGTATGTTGTACGATGCCAGGTGCTAGTCACCGACCCATGGGGATCAGGAATGCCCTTCAGGCTATGTCAGGGCCGGGTCGGTTATCAGGTTACCAGGGTACCCGGGATGGTTCGTGACAATGTCTCCCAAGCCTGCTTTCTCACCGATACTATAACACCCCAAGCTTTCACGATACGCTTCTTTTTCAATAATGCAATAGCGTGCATTGTACCCAACTTCGAGTTCTAACACACCACAACTAATCAAAGTACCCATTATGAATAGTAATAACCACTTTTTGAAATTATATAAATTTTATATTTCAAAATGGACTTCATTTTTGTATTCGGAATATCTAAATTATCCTAAGTTGAATTTTTTGTAATTTTCTGAGCACATCCATTTTTTATGAATAGTGAAAAATACATAAAAACAAATTTTTTAATCAAAATAATTTATAGTGATAAATTATAATATTGAGTGGTTTTAAATTATACTGTTGAGTGGTTTTAAATTATAATTAGAATATATTTTTACCATTTTATCCAATGGTGGTCATTATAATTAATTTCACTTTGAAATTGGACATAAACAATTGTCAATCATTTGATATATATTGTTTCTAAGAAACACGCTATTTGTTGTGACAGTAGGAATTAATTATGAAATCAATTAATGCAACTTATATGTTTGGATTATGTACAATAGACATCATTTTTGAATTTGGAATATCAATTATATCTTAGGGTGAAATTTTTTGCATTATTCTGAAAAACTTCAATTTTTTATGAATAGTGAAACCACTATGTAGTAGTTAAATAACTGATTTTATCATTTAAATGAAATATTACCACTTCTGTGATTTAATTTTCAAAAATCTGACATACATGGTTGTAATTAGAAAGTAAAATTTGGTTCAATGGGATTAAAATAATTTTTGGTGAATAGTAACTTTTAAGTTTAATTAATCACGATTAAAGGTAATTAGTGAAATTTAAGGTAAAAATGATATTATAAAAATATGAAAATACCCTTACACTTGTCCTACCCCTATTGGATGTGTCATGGACGACCAATACAATCCATGGGTCAACTTGGGGACCCCATGGAACCACATTGGTAGGAAAATGACATAAATAACTTTTATTTAAAGTTAAAATAAAAATGTCACAAACATAAGTTGTTTTACTAAACTATTTTTTAAATGGGGTTATACAAGTAATATATATGACTATAAATATTCATTAGAAAGATAAAACGATTTCCTACATCATGATATTTGTTTTATAATTTTTACACATTAAATAAATTAAATTATTTATGACACCATGATGATGCAGCGATTACCTCATTAATTAACGATTTAAATAAAATGAAAAGATAATTTAAAATACAAGGCTTACACTTGTCCAAAGCCTATTGGATGAGAATATTTTGAACCGTTATCACCTTATCCTCGAAATATATAAGTGCGGGCCCTTTAGAATCTGAAAAAGCATTTCATAATAATGTAACATTTCAATCTTTCCAAGAGTGTCCCTTCTCTCCTCTTATAAAAGGCCCCCACCACTACCACCTTACTCACACCTTCAAAGCCTTTTGGCTCGGCCAACCTCTTCCCAAATACTCTCCCAACTTCCCTTCCTTACTCCTAGAATCCTCACTTTGGGCATAATTCTTCCCAAGGAAGCCTTTGGCTCAAATCAAAAAAAGAGTTACCCGATTTTAAGGTAATATCTTCTCTAATGTCCTTTTGTTTTATTTTTCTTATGAAACCCCCTAAACTCTTTTTATTATTTTCTTTTGTAAAAACACCAGTATCCTAAATATACTATGATGTTGTTATAAGAAGTATTCTAGATACACTTACACACACCTACATCTAATGGTTAAAGAACATACTGTTTCTGTGGATGGCGAATTTCAGCCTCACGAAACGATGATTGTCCAACACTCATAAAACACCTTCAAAGGTGGCCATTAATATGTCACTGTATTTATATATGATATATAATATGTTTATGTTTTACTTAAGCTTCTGTATTTTTCATTTATTGCATACCTTTAATATTTCCATTATGGATAAACAAGATATTATCATTTTAGGAAGTGCGGACTACGGCCCCTCAAAGTGATTTGAATCGTTAATACCATATGTGGGATGTATAAAGGATGGAGTAAATGGTATTATACATTATATTATACTGGAATTATAGTATAACTTTATATAATTATAATTTCATTCCATTAAATACGAAAGAGAAATGAAAGTAGCGTCCATGCGTACGTACGGCTTACCGTCTCCATGAACGGTGCATTTCATTTCATACCTCTAAATGTTATGTAATATTATGAATGAATGTAAATACTGGATATATATGAGATATATTATATCTATATCATGAATATAATTCTAGAGATAATGTATATTCTACCACTTAAACAACTTGTAATTATAAGAAGTTTATTGTTGACTCAAGTACCAAAGATCGATAACACGACCGTTATTAACTTAAATGACTACATAATTATTGTAACGTTGTAATAAGTGATATAAAAGGGATAACGAACTTGAAAAAAGTTCTTAAGAATGTAAAGATTAACTCTAGTTTATTATTCAAGAAGTTAAAGAACGGTCTAGTCAAGACAGGACGCAAGGTAAGGGAACTTCTTAACCCAATTTCCATTCTTTGGGTTAATCTCCTACTTTCAAATTATGTCATGATATTATTATGTCCTATCTTGTATTTATACTTTATTTATGTGTACATATAGTGAATACACATAATAGATATATTTTATTTAAAAATTATCTTTTATGGGACTTCGTCTCAATATCCATTCATTGAGGCATATTTTGTTTTATACACATACTTCATTTATACGGTGTATAAACCTCTTTGACTTTTACGTTTATCCAATAGGAATATTTTTTATACGAAGCATTTTACTAAACGAAAAAAGGGAATGTTTTTTTCGTACCTATGTGGAAACAACGACTTCTCCACCGTCGTGACCAATATTTGAGTTTCAGCTTCCTTTACAAGCCATAACTTTTTAAAATTAAAAATAAATACACCGTTTTAATTTTCGTTAATTTTGGCATTGAAAATGTTTTTGAAAGTGTTATTATTACATCAATGTGTTGTATTGATATCTTGTGATTGAAGTGTGGGAATCTTATGTTTTCTTTATGAATGTTTTATGTGATACAATTATGTTATGGTTTATGATATGTTTAAACCTGTTCATATGAGGAATGCATTAGACTTAATAAGTGACGGGTGGAGCCCGCTATAGCTCCTCGATGCATCGGTAGGTCTCATGAACAAACTAGTGTCTTGGCACGAGGCCTTGACAAAATCTTATTTGTGGTCTTGGCACGAGGCCTTGGCTACATGATTATGATAGTCTGGCATTATGAATTCCATCATTATGAAAGTGGTTATTGATATTGCATGTGATTATTCGACCAATAGAATATCCATGTGAAAAAGTAAATGACATTATCTCATTTTACTTTTTCCATATTATGTTGAAGTTCTAGTTTAAAAGGATTTTGTTTTAGTCATACATTGCCTTAAATGTTTATTTTTATTGATGAAATCTTCCGCTATATTGTTATCCTTACTGAGCATCTGAGCTCACCCCTTTCAATGTTTTAATATTTTCCAGGATGTGAAGAAGTATTTTATGAATGACCTACATGGGTAGTCAGAAGAGGATATGAGTGTGGACTATGGAGACTTTGTTATTGTAGTTTTTCACTTTATGATGTAATGTATGTTTATGAATGTATCTAGTGTTTCCAAGGCTACTAAACTAATCGGTCTTTCGAGACATGATCTTTTGTGATCATGCCAATGTTACGAAGTAATGCACCAACTCTGGGAAGATGGGTTTGGGGCGTTAAAGTTGGAATCAGAGGCATTTTAGTACTAACCTTGGAAGCTAGATTTAGATAAACTCTGATTAGAGCACATAGCCCGAAGATATACTTTAAGGATTAGTATAGAATAACTTACTAGAATTTTGGTATTATAGAGATTTTATGAGTTTTCCGAGCAATACATCCCTGTCTGGATACGAGCCGGTAGAGGTGGCTCTGGCACAGACGTACCTAGGGGTAAAACCAAAAAACACGGCTTTGAGCTAGACTCGAATGGGAACTGGTGCACGACAACGGGCCTTGCTACACTCTTGGTTACGACACTCCCGGGGGATATGCTTAGGATAATTCTTGTTTTTTTACAAACCACTATGAAGGGTTATGAGTACATACTTCCTCAAAGAAAACATTTTTATTATTATGGATTATATCCATAAATAGTTCAATTTATGTTAATTATTTTACAAGTATGGAATTATGTATTTTGATTCATAAACTAATCTAGTTTATGTCATTGTTTAGAAATGGCGCCTAGTGGAAGGAATGGAAACTGTATCAATGCACGCACTCCGTGTAGGGAGTGCCCTCCTGCTCAAGATAAGTATTGTGGATCTAGAGATACAACTGGTGCTGATACAACTGGTCCGATTGACGTGCCGTCTGCGCGTACATGTCACGATAATAATTAGAATGTTTCACGGTGGTTTCAGCTCAATCTGAGGTCGTCCGCTATGAATTTGACCGTTGGACGCCCGTTTTGGCCGTTTATGACACCAGAACAGCGTTGTTGGTCACCGCGGGAACACGGCACGTCCGATTGACGTTCTATCCACTCGACCACTTCATAAATCACTCACCCGTATTTTTCTTCTGATTTCAGGTCATTCCGACTTCGTTCGGCACGTTTGGACCCCCCTCACGCGCGTTTACGAAGCGCGTGCATCACTTAAAATACGAATATTGAGCCGTACCGCGCAAACCGCAAGTCCGATTGACGTTCCGTCTACGCTTACACATCACGAAGAATAATTAAAATGTTTCACGGTGGTTTCAGATCAATCTGAGGTCGTCCTCTATGAATTTGACCGTTTGACGCCCGTTTTGCCCGTTTATGACACCAGAACTCTGTTGTCGGTCACTGTCGGCACACGGCACGTCCGATTGATGTGAAGTCTGCTCGACCACTTCATAAATAACTCACCCGTATTTTTCGTCTGATTTCAGGCCATTCCGACTTCGTTCGGCCCGTTTGGACCCCCCTCACGCGCGTTTACGAAACGCGCGCATCACTTAAAACATGAATATTGAGCCGTACCGCGCAAACCGCACATCCGATTGTCATGTCGTCTGTGCGTACACGTCACGAATAATAATTAGAATGTTTCACGGTGTTTTCAGGTCAATCCAAGGTCGTCCGCTATAAATTTGACCGTTTGACGCCCGTTTTGGCCGTTTATGACACCAGAACTGCGTTGTCGGTCACCGCGGGCACACGGCACGTCCGATTGACGTGACGTCTGCTCGACCACTTCATAAATCACTCACCCGTATTTTTCGTCTGATTTCAGGTCATTATGAAATCGTTCGGCCCATTTGGACCACCCTCACGCGCGTTTACGAAGCGCGTGCATCACATAAAACACGAATATTGAGCCGTACCGCACAAACCGCACGTCCGATTGACGTTCCGTCTACGCGTACACGTCACGAATAATAATTAGAATGTTGCACAGTGGTTTCAGCTCAATCCGGAGACGTGGTGTGGCCGAAACCACTCAAAGTGTCCGTCTTTTGTTTCAAAAGGACGTCATTTTAAGTGAAAAGCATCAAATGACATACGGAAAACCGACCAAACGCATTCCGAATCTGTTGATAATTTATCCCAACAATCCATGGGTCATATGTGACGTGTACGAGCCAACCTGGGATGAATATGAGTCGCTGTGTGGCCAGGATAAGTCTAAGTGACTCTCTTTTGTTTAAAATGGACACCATTTTAAGTACATACGGAAAAAACGACCAAACGGATTCGGTTTCCGTTGAAACATTTGGAGAACGATCCATGGGTCATATGTGACGTGTAAGAATCATCCCCTATTCAATCCGACATGCGGTGCGGCTGACACCACTCAAAGTGTCCGTCTTTTGTTTCAAAAGGACGTCATTTTAAGTGAAAGGCATCAACGGACATATGGAAGAATGACCAAACGCATTTGGATTCTATCGATACTTTAGCACAATGATCCCTGAGTCATATGTGACGTGTACAAGTCAACCTCGTCTTAATCCGAGACGCGGTGTGGCCGACACCGCTCTAACTCTGTCTCTTTTGTTTAAAATGGACATGATTATAAATGAAAAGAACAACTGACATACGCAAAACCGACCAAACGCATTCGTAATCTTTTGATAATTTATCACAACGATCCATGGGTCATATGTGACATGTACGAGCCAACTTGGGATGAATCTGAGTCGCGGTGTGGTCAGGATTAGTCTAAGTGTCACTCTTTTGTTTAAAATGGACAACATTTTACGTACATACGGAAAACCGACCAAACGCATTCGGTTTCCATTTAAACTTTAAGAGAACGATCCATGGGTCATATGTGACGTGTACGAATCAACCCCGCCTCAATTGGAGACACGGTGTGGTCGGCACCACTCATAGTGTTCATCTTATGTTTCAAAAGGACATCATTTTAAGTGAAAAACATCAACTGGCATACGGAAAACCGACCAAACGTATTCGGATTGTGTCGATACATTAGTAAAATGATCCATGGGTCATTTGAGACGTGTAAGAGTCAACCCTATCTAAATCTGAGATGCGTTGTGGCCGGTACCACTCGGATTGTGTCTCTTTTGTTTAAAATGGACAAGATTATAAGTGAAATAAACAACTGACATATGAAAAACTGACCAAACACATTCAGAATCTATTGAAAATTTAGTACAACGATTCATGGGTCATATGTTACGTGTACGAGTCAACCACGCCTCAATCCGAGTCGCGGTTTGGCCGAGACCACTCTAAGTGTATCTCTTTTCTTTAAAATGGACTACATTTTAAATTCATATGGAAAACCAACCAAACGCATTATGATTGTGTTTATATTTTAGAACAACAATCCATGGGTCATTTGTGATGTGTACAAGTTAACCCCGCCTCAATACGAGATCCGGTGTGGCCGAAACCATTCAAAGTGTCTCTCTTTTATTTAAAAAACACTTCCTTTTAAGTGAAAACAACAGCTGACATACGGAAAACCGACCAAACGATTTCGGAATATGTTGATACTTTAGGACAACGATCAATGATTCATTTGTGACGTGTGAGAGTTAACCTCGCCTCAATCCGAGTCACGGTGTGACCGGTATCATTCCAGATGTATGTATTTTGTTTAAAATGGATATCATTTCTATTAAAAATATATGGTATATGAAAAACCAATCAAATTATGAATTGAATTTCGGATTCCACATATGATCGTTATCTAAATTTAAAAATTAATTCTAAATGAATTATGTATGTGTATAATTATGTTATTAATTCTACTCTAATTATGGATGAGTATATTTTCAGGATGCATTATATGTGTTGGTTGGTTGGTTTTCATTATTTGTATGTGTTGGTTTGTTCTCTATATGTATTCATTATATGTGTTACAGGTACAATAATTGGATTGAAAAATGAATTGAAAACGAGGGAATAATTGGATTGAAACCTAGGGTGAATGCCCAAAAATCTGCTGTGCAAATTGCAGAGCAGGCTGCTGTGCAATTTGCACAGCAAAGCCTATGCGAACGGTTTGAAAACCGTTGGCATAGGCTCTATGCAGGTGGTTTTACCAACGGTTCCTTGAACCGTTGGTAAAAACACCCTATCCCAACGGTTTGAAACCGTTGGGATACTTTGTTGAATGTTGTTTTTACCAACGGTTCATGGAACCGTTGGTAAAAATCTTTCCCAACGATTTGTAAACCGTTGGGAAAGAAAATGCTCTGTTGATTTCCCAACGCGCCAAACCGTTGGGAAAGGCCTTTCCCAACGGTTTGGCAGAACCATTCGGATAGGTTGATTTTTTCTAACCTATCCCAACGGTTCTGTTTAAACCGTTGGGAAAAGCCTTTCCCAACGGCTTACTTCCCCACGGTTTGCAGAACCGTTGGTATAACGTATACCAACGGTTCTGCAGCCTTTCCCAACGGTTCTAAACCGTTGGGAAATGCTAGATTTCCAGTAGTGTAACCTTACTCATATGGAGTACCCTGATCTGCAATGTGGAGGATCAATGTTAGACTGATTCATGAGGAAACAACTGCCAACATTTAATGGGGTTTCAAATCCATTAGTAGCTGAGCAATGGATAAACTCCTTAGAGAAAATATTCCACACCTTGGGGAGTAGCGAAAGGGAGAAGGTTATCATGTCAGTTTACCGTCACACTAGAGATATCGATCAATGGTGGTCACTAATTCAAAACACAAAGGAAGATGAAGAAGTATCCGGTATGGAATGGAGGGAGTTCAAATATCTTTTCTTAGAAAAATACTTTTCACATGACCATCGAGCAGATATGGAAAGGCAATTTCTGAGTATGAGACAAAATGAGGATGAGAATGTCACAAGGTATGAGGATAACTTTACAAGGTTAGCAAGGCATGTAGCAGATTATATACTTAACCCAAGAAGTAAGATTGATCGTTTCTTTGATGGGTTAAAACCATTTCTTCATCGATCATTAGTCTCACAAACCTTCTCGTCGTATGAAGACATTGTCTCATGTGCTATCAAGGCAGAAAAGGAATTCTCTAAATATTATGACAATAAAGTAAAGCAAGAGAATAAGGGAACTGTGGAGCAAGAGATAGATAAAGGGAAAAAGGGAATGAAGGATTTTCCATTATGTGATAATTGTGGGATGAATCACCCTGGTACTTGCCTAAAAGGAATGGGAGTTTGTTATAAATGTGGAGAAAAAGGTCACCATGCGCGTGATTTCAAGGGAAAGAAAGAGGCTATCAATGTTGAATGCTACAATTGTAGATAAATGGGGCATTATGCAAATGAATGTCCTAAGCGTCAGGGAATCTTACCTCAGAAAAGGCCAAGGGATCAACGACAATCTTATGCTATTACTACAGTTGGAGCGGAATAATTAATGTATTGGTGCTTTTGGACTCATGGATTATATTCTGGTTATTAGAATAATGTGATATATATATAAGGATTATACTGCAGTACTTGTTGTTTCAGTAAGGTTTTAATATGATGAAGGTAATCATATTTTTAGTATGTGATAATAAGAGAAACTTTACTTTGTCTGGGGAATCTGATAAATTGATTTTGGAATTAAGAGACCTTTTAGAGAAAGTTTGGACAGAGGTATTTTGGATAACTATAAATGTTGGGATGGATTAAGTTTAACTTTGAATAGTATTGTTTAAGGTTAAAAAATTTCTAATGATTATTTTTGGAATACTATAATACTATATTTTTAGGAAAAGGACAACCTGCAGGGTGGGGAAAAAGCCATCGTGTCAGACAAAGCTGCATGAATTGAACCCACAACCACATTGTGATAGGCCTTTATTACCTACCACTAGCCTACAAGAAGTCCTTGGTTATTACAAAATAGTTTTACTAATCTAAATGGTATGTGGTAATATTTAGAACCTTATAAAATTAGGATAAATATAATATTTTTGAGTTCTATTACCTTTTAGAGTGAAAGATGGGTTTGTGGTAAAAATTTATTAAATAATGAAAGTCTACATGACAAGTATGTATATTCCCTTACGTTCTTAGTAAATCTCCTAAATAAATTCCTCAACTTTATAAAAGGTAACTTAAAACAAAAACGTTGTCGGTTAACTTTTCCAACTGGGGATCCAATGACCGTTTAACCAATCACAAGTTTGTGATTTTATTATGGTTAACTTTCTCCTAATCCAGTTTTCTACAACTCTCCATCAGACCTTGATGGTTTTTTTTTCTTCCAAATCCATATTTTCATAGAATCCAAGTATGGGCTGTCTCGGGTGACCTTTGTACTTCACTTTCTTTCTTTTAATGTTATATTCTTATTAACCCTATTTCCGATGTGGGTTTTCCACAAAGGTATTTTCTATTTTAAACCTTTTACTTTCAAAGAAAAATTTCAAATTGCGAGGACGCAATTTATTGAAGGAGGGGAGAATGTAACACCCCATGCATTCACGATACACTTCTTTTTCAATAAGGCAATAGCTTGCATTGTACGAAACTTCGAGTTCTAACACATCGCAACTAATCAAAGTAGCTGTTATGAATAGTAATACCCACTTTTTGAAATTATATAAATTTTATATTTCAAAATGGACTTCATTTTAGTATTCGTAATATCGAAATTATACTAAGTTGAATTTTTTGTAATTTTCTGAGAACTTCCATTTTTTTATGAATAGTGAAAAATACTAAAAAACAAATTTTTTAATCAAAGTAGTTTATAGTGATAAATTATACTATTGGGTGGGTTTAAAATATAATTAGAATATATTTTTACCATTTTATCTAATGGTGGTCATTAGAATTAATTTCACTTTGAAATTGGACACAAACAATTTCCAATCTTTTGATATATATTGTTTCTTAGAAACACGCTATTTTTTGTGACAGCGGGAATTAATTATGAAATTAATTAATGCAACTTATATGTTTGTAATTTTGTAAAATAGACATCATTTTTGAATTCGGAATTTCAATTATAGCTTAGGGTGAAATTTTGGCATTATTATGAAAAACTTCAATTTTTGATGAATAGTGAAACCACTAAGTGGTAGTTAAATAACTGATTTTTCCATTTAAATGAAATATTACCACCTCTATGATTTGATTTTCAAAAATACAACATACATGGTTGTCATTAGGAAGTAAAATGTGGTTCAATGGGATTAAAATAATTTTTTATGAATAGTAACTTTTAAGTTTAATTAATCGCGATTAAAGGTAATTAGTGAAATTTAAGGTAAAAATGATATTATAAAAATATGAAATTACCATTACACTTGTCCTACCGCTATTGGATGTGTCATGGCCGACCAATAAAATCCATGGGTCAACTTGGGGACCCCATTAGCCACATTGGTAGGAAAATGACATAAATAACTTTCATTTAAAGTTTAAATAAAAATTTCACAAACATAAGTTGTTTTACTAAAACAATTTTAAAACGGGGTTATAAAAGTCATATTTTTGACTATAAATATTCATTATAAATACAAAATGATTTCCTACATCATGATATTTGTTTTATAATTTTTAGACATTAAATAAATTAAATTATTTATGAGACCATGCTGATGCAGCGATTACCTCTTTAATTAACGATTTAAATAAAATGAAAAGATAATGTAAAATCCAAGTCTTACACTTGTCCAAAGCCTATTGGATGAGAATATTTCGAACCTTTATCACCTTATCTTAGAAATATATAAGTGTGGGACCTTTAGAATCTGAAAAAGCATTTCATAATAATGTAACATTTCAATCTGTCCAAGAGTGCCCCTTATCTCCTCTTATAAAAGGCCCCCACAACTACCACCTTACTCACACCATCAAAGCCTTTTGGCTCGGACAAACACTGACCAAATACTCTCCCAACATTACTCCCTTACTCCTAGAAGCCACACATTGGGCAGAATTCTTCCCTAGGAAGCCTTTGGCTCAAATCAAAAAAAGAGTTACCCGATTTTAAGGTAATGTCTTCTCTAATGTCCTTTTGATTTATTTTGCTTATCCAACCCCCTAAACTCTTTTTAATTTTTTTTTTGTAAAAACACCAGTATCGTCAATATAATAAGAGGTTGTTATAAGATGTATTCTAGCTACACTTACAAACACCTACATCTAATGGTTAAAGAACATAATGTTTCTGTGGATGGCGAATTTCTGACTCACGAAACAATGATTGTTCAACACTCATACAACACCTTCAAAGGTGGACATTAAGATGTCACTATATTTATATATGATATATCATATGTTTATTTTTTTACTTAAGATTCTGTATTTTTCATTTATGGCATACCTTTAATATTTCCATTATGGGTAAACACGATATTTTCATTTCAGGAAGTGCGGACTACCGCCCCCTCAAAGTGATTTGAATCATTAATACCATATGTGGGATGTATAAAAGATGGGGTAAATGGTATTATACATTATATTATACTGGAATTATATTATAACATTATATAATTATAATTTCATACCATTAAATACGAAATAGAAATGAAAGTAGCGTCCATGCGTACGTACGGCTTACCGTCTCCATGAACGGTGCATTTCATTTCATACCTCTAAATGTTATTTAATATTATGAATGAATGTATATACTAGATATATACGAGATATATGATATCTATATCATGAATATAATCTAGAGATAATGTATATTCTACCACTTAAACAACTTGTAATTATAAGAAGTTTATTGGTGCCTCAAGTACCAAAGATCGACAACACGACCGTTATTAACTTAAATGACTACAGAATTTTTGTAACATTGTAATAAGTGATATAAAAGGGATAATGAACATGAAAAAGGTTATTAAGAAAGTAGATATTAACTCTAGTTTATTATTCAGGAGGTTAAAGAACGGTCTAGTCAAGACAAGACGCAAGGTAAGGGAACTTCTTAACCCAATTTCCATTCTTTGGGTTAATCTCCTACTTTCAAATTATGTCATGATATTATTATGTCCTATATTGTATTTATACTTTCTTTATGTGTACATGAAGTGAATACACATAATAGATATATTTTATTTAAAAATGTTCTTTTAAGGGACTTCATCTCAATCTCCATTCATTGAGGCATATTTTGTTTTATATACATACTTCTTTTATAGGTGTATAAACCCCTTTGACTTTTACGTTTATCCAAAAGGAATATTTTTTATACGAATTGTTTTACTAAATGACAAAAGGGAATTTTTTTGTCGTACGTATGCGGTGAAAACGACTTCTCCGCCGTCGTGACCACTATTTGAGTTTCGGCTTCCTTTACAAGCCATAACTTTTTAAAATGAAAAATAAATACAAAGTTTTAATTTTCTTTAAGTTTGGTGTTGAAAATGGTTTTGAATGTGTTTTTATTACATCAATGTGTTGTATTGATATCCTGTGATTGAAGTGTGGGAATCTTATGTTTCCTTTATGCATGTTTTATGTGATATAATTATGTTACAGTTTATGATATGTCTAAAACTGTTCATATGAGGAATGCATTGGACTTAATAAGTGACGGGTGGAGCCCACTATAGCTCCTCGATGCATCGGAAGGTCTCATGATACAAACTAGTGTCTTGGCACGAGGCCTTGACAAAATCTTATTTGTGGTCTTGGCACGAGTCCTTGGCTACGTGGTTATGATAGTCTGACATTATGCATTCCATCATTATGAAAGTTGTTATCGATATTGCATGTGATTATTCGACCAGTAGAATATCCATGTGAAGAAGTAAATGGCATTATCTCATTTTACTTTTTCCATATTATGTTGAAGTTCAAGTTTAAAATGCTTTTGTTTAAGTTATACATTGCCTTAAATGTTTATGTGTATTGATGAAATCTTACACTTTATTGTTATCCTTACTGAGCATCTGAGCTCACCCCATTCAATGTTTTAATATTTTCCAGGATGTGGAGAAGTATTTTATGAATGACCTACATGGGTAGTCAGAAGAGGATATGAGTGTGGACTCTGGAGACTTTGTTATTGAAGTTTTTCACATTTTGATGTAATGTACGTTTATGAATGTATCTAATGTTTCCAAGGCTACTAAAATAATCGGTCATTCGAGACTTGATCTTTTGTGATCATTCCAATGTTACGATGTAATGCATCGACTCTAGGTAGCTGGGGTCGGGGTTTTACAGATACATGCATGCCTTTATATAATTAGGCCCCCTCATTGATTCACTTACTCTCTTCATCCTACTAGTCATCACGCCCAATTCAAATCCATTCATGGAAAGGTTTCTAGTCAGGAAGGTACGATTCACGCATTAATTTCCATTCAAGAAAATGAAATGTCTCCCTCCCCTACTTGGATCAAATTTAGGGTATCCATCTGGTTGTATGCTCTTAACCTTCATCCCATCTTCCCTTCATAGTAACAATATTGAATGTAATGACAACAGATGAAAGGATTGTCTTATCTCATTCATCAACCATGGCCATTGTAGGCTCACCCTATTCTACAAGAGGAGGTGGAAAAGTGTGCGTGTCATTGTTGAATATTTCACATCCACTTGTTTCTCAAACCGATCATAAATCATGTGGGATTAAAGATTAGTGATGAAAAATACATTGTCACAAACAACCATGGTGAATGAAATAAGAGAACTCTAATTCCAATTATAATTGGGATATGTAGGAAGACTTCTCAGGGCCCGAGCTCACTGAATATCCTCTTGAAAAATCCTACCATAATTCCCTTAATTTGGGAATCCTCCTTAGAAATAAGCCCCAAATTAAACCCACAAATATTCAAGGCATCCTTTAAAAAAGTAAGTCAAAACACATTTCTCTGAAATGACTATACTCTCCTATGATATTTATTAAACAATGTGGGATTTGATTCCCTTCAATAATGGATACATAGGAATCCTCCTTGAGGTTCAAACCCAACAATTAAAATAAAACCTATTCTCCTTGGGATATATTCCCAAAAGGTTCTAATATTACTTCGGAACCCATATTCATTCCATGATCATTGGGCTGATTGGGCATAAGTCCCACACCAATCATTGACTAATCACCTTTCGCTTAGATGACCATAGCACAATAAATTAAACTGTATCTCTTGGTCCTTATAACATAACCATAAAAGGTATGATGCGTCCCCTTAAGTGGCACTGAACAATGAGGGTTCTGATTCCTTTGACAAGGACTTGTAGGTATCCCATTTTATGGGTATGATCCCAATATAAAAACAAAACTCTCTCTCCATGGATAAAAATAAATTCTAGAGTGCCCCACTGAGTGGCTTTAAAACCTGTATCTTTATAATGATGATTAAAAAAATCATTAAATAGTATATGAGAGGATACCATATATCAAGAACCTCAAATACATATAGATATATCCATTAATGGAGAACCTTAAATACATAAAAATGATTCTTAATTCTACACATGTTTATATTTGATTTAAAATTACAATGGATTCTTGTGTTATACTTGGTGAATTAATAAGGATTCAAGAAAATATATTAAATTTGTAAAGAGTGTCCCGGAGTAGACAATAATTCCACCAAAAAGGGTTTGATGAATCCAAAATCCCATCATCTCGACCAATGCATGTTCCTATGTATCATAATGTTCAATCAAAACAAACACCTACCTTTGGAATGAATGTCACTTTTAGATAAAGAACTGTTGGGTGTTTCCAGTTCGATAAATAAATCCAATAGAAACCACCTAGAAGTAGTGATTCTCAAAACTGGATCACTTGTTTTAGGGAAATACAAAACATATATACATAAATTTTACATGATAAATAATGAATATTCATTCGATCAGGATATTGTAACATTAATTTTACTTTAATCCATCATGAGGATTATGATTTATAATGTTTAAAAGTGGTATGTGATTCTTTGTAATGTTTAAAGATTAATTTACTAATGAATATTATTATTAATCATTAATTTTAATCTGAGGAAATTATGTTACTATTTTTCAAGAAACCCATTAATTTTTCTATCATCTGGGTAATAATGACCTATTTTTAGAATTTATGCCATTTTTTGCAGTATTTTATACTAATGGTGATTTTGATTTTTTAAAGAATATCATAAATCATTTACTTCTTTAATTTGAGATCCTTTTTATTATAAAAAACTATTATTTATTATAGTGGGGTTTAAAATGTTTTCAAAATTAATTTTCAAAAGAAATTATACACTTTTATGTATTATACCACTTCTTTAAATTGATTCTTTATTTCCCTATCTGAACAAGGGATTCATCTAACCTATTTAAATGGAACAAAACCGTTATTTTTACCTTGAATAACATGTAAGTATTTACCAACTATCTTTCATTTGAAGATATATTTTTATGTAAAAAGGTTAATTTTTGTTAATTATTTTATTAAAAAAATAAATTCATTGACATGGCTTTTCATATGGGTTTTTAAAAATTGATAATTTACATATGAATGCTTTAAAATTTCATTTTATAATATTTCCACTCATCAAAAAAACAATCCATTATTTTACACCACATTGGATATATTGTATTTATTTCGTCTTTAATATTCTTTTTAGGGTTTATGATTAATTTAGACATGGATATTATACACATTCACTTTCATTATTGCTTTTGTTCCCTTGAAATAATAAATTACCTTCATCATTGAACATTTAATATACTTAATTAACTATATTAAATTTTATGGATATGTCTATTTTATAAAACATGTATCATTTTTATATATTGATTATATTGAGTTTTTTTAATATTTGTGTAAAAGTTGATTACTATGTATCACTTACTCCATATTAATATTTGATAAGCCACATTTTAAATTTCATTAATCGATATATGATGCATGTTTTAGACTGGAAAGAGACGGTTAGTGCCTAGTTATAGATAGTCCCTTAACACATTAGTATTATACAGGGACATGTCATTTGGATATCCATCTTATATGTTTTTACCTGATAATTTGAAAACTATATTTTTATTGGTGTTAACAACAAAGGAAACACGTATGTTGGAAACATGGAGTCCAATAATCATGAATTTATCTAATATAATATTAGTTATTATTCATCGAATAAAATTTGTGTCGACGTATTTATTGATAAATTTCATATCTTTAATATGATTAAATGGAACATGTTTTAGTTTTTTACATTTCAGTATTAACTTTTCATTGTCCATATATTTTAATGGAA
The DNA here is from genome assembly GCA_963277665.1 of Viscum album. Taxonomy (NCBI): domain Eukaryota; kingdom Viridiplantae; phylum Streptophyta; class Magnoliopsida; order Santalales; family Viscaceae; genus Viscum; species Viscum album. The sequence continues at coordinate 1,841,818,563 of OY728161.1, forward strand.
TGTGTTTGTAGTTATTACATTTCCATATTGATTATGCACTTCCTTATTAGTTTTTTGATTACATGGTGTGTGTGTGTGTTTAGTTATTTAGCATTCCAAAATTTTTAATCTCATCAATTAATAATTACATCTGCTATATTTTTCACTTACTTACTATTTAAACTCACCCTTATCATGTTTCATTTCATTGGATTCTATGAATCATACTATGATAGATAGTTTGGGATTTACAAGATGGATTAGATTTATCCCCAAAGTTATATATTTAAATAGAATTTTTTTTATTTTTTAGTAAGGGTATTAATTTTTAAAATAGGGATCATTTATTTATGTGATTTTCCAAGACTACTACACTCTTTGATCATTCAAGATATGACTCTATTTAATAATTATAATGAAATAATAGTGGACCTTGGATCGATGATTTGATGGGTCAGGTCACTATAATGTGTATCTATGGATGTTTAGAAGCACTCAAGCAAACTAGATTTAGATAACATATATTACAAACCAAATCTATAAGATAGACATTGAGGACAAGTATACTAGAACATCATAGAGTTCTCGAATGGTAGATATTATGTGGTTTTCATATAAATTAATCCCAATATGTATATTACTAGTTGAAATGGTTGTAGAAAAAATTTACTTTATGCTAACATATCATAACAAGTTTCCTCAGGAGGACTCGGGTTAATGCGGTACATGAAAATTTTCCTTACTGTGTATCTAGGACGACACATTGGTGGCATATGAAAGAGATAATTCACGTTTTCTTTATAAATAATTATGAATTATTTTGAAAATTAAAACCATATGTTAAAACTAAGGGTTTTTAGATAAAATATATGTTTTCATGACTATAAATCATAAAAATGATATTTTGGGTAATCATTATACTAATAAAGGACATATTTCAAAATGAAATTGATAAATTATTTATCGGTTGTGGTGGTATATAAAACATTAGTTAAATGTTGATTTTTTGTTTTACCTTATTTCAATGATTCAAATCAAATTTATTTTTCAAATTATATTAATATGGTATTATAAAAGGATAACGTGTATACCAAATAACAATCCACCATGTCCGACAATGGTATATGGATTAAACCCATTATCGAATAATGATAAGGGTTTGTTCCTACCACAAGTATACATGATGTCATGGTTAATGTGTAATTATTTATACAATATGACGAGAAATTATTGATGATGAACTAATTGTTTAACTTCTTTGTGTTATAGATCAATATATTAAACATATTGAATTTGGAGAATAGGTAATGTCTAAAAGTTATACCTGTCACACATTTATGGGCCTTATAATTAGTTAAATGTTTTAGTGATTGAGGAATCAAAGTTAACTTTTTTGATACAATTTTTTTGTGGTAATGGATGAATTATATTTTATTGATTGACAATAAAATTATTAAAAAATTATTATGAAACTAAAATTTATCATGAAATTATATTTCATTGTCTTATTATGTAGTAAAATAGTAACTCAACATTGTCAAAAAGATTAAAATAATGTTGTCATAATACATTAATTTTTTTCTTGATAGTCTACTAAATCATCATATATTTATGGATTTTAGGACCTTAATGTTTCATATATCATTCAGTTGATTGAAATATATGACCTAAATCACTCAATATAAATATATATGCATTTTATCTAAGTATTTATCTCAACCTGACTAAAATATTTTAATACAAAATGACCTAATTATATATTAGTCATTATGACTTTTTAATTTCCCATTCATCTTATAATAGATGATGTCTTATGAACCCTTATCATGATGTAGTATATAAAAATAAGAAATATAAATCAATCTATCAATAAAATTGATTTTAAATTCCAAGGGTGCATTTTAATTAATATTGGCTAAATGAGACACCCCAAAAAACTAATGTAGGAACATTGTATTCGATAGAGTGTATGAAATAAATAACATTCTAATATGATAATATTATATCCAAATACATTAAAATATATTTACTATGTTAAAAAATTAAATATAATTTATATCTTTCAATTCACATAATAATAAGTTATTATGTGACATTAGCAACAATCAGTTTTTTCATTGATTTTAGTTATACATGAGATCGATTTTTACTGAAAAATTATATATTATTAAAATATTAGTATAAGATAAAAAATTTCCCTTATGATTATTATTAATTAACTGGTAAGAATATTTTGTTCACAGAACTAATAAATTTGTTAAAATTTAATTAAAAGGGAATATAACAACCAATAGAATATAACATGAATATTGATATAAGAAACAATTATTTATGTTCATAGAGTAATTTTGTCATAATATATTAAATTGATTACTATTATAGAATGGTATTAATGAAATATATCTGTTATATATTCAATAAAATATTTCTGATATTCATCTAATCTATGTGATACATATAATATAATTACAAACCCAATATTATACATAATAACATATATTTTTATTAAGGAACTTATAAACCCATTTAGAGGGGAGCCTAATTTTAGCCCAATTTTTTGAACTATTATAAATATAACATGTCAAAATAAACTAATTAATTAAAATAAGAAGATAAAAATTATGTTAGAGTAAATTTTTGGTATTTTTCAATGATATTTAATTTTTTTATAATAAAAGATACTAAATTTGAACTCTAATATTATTTTTCAAATAAAATATTTATAAAGATAAATTATATTATTGATATAATTAAAATTTTGTTAATATAATATTTTTATCAAATAAATTAATATAGTTCATTATAATCAATTTCACTTTGAATTGGACTGTAAAAACGTATCTATCTTTTGGACATTTTTACTTTCAAAACATCCAATATCTTCCCATTTATAAAATTAAAATTAAATTAATGTCGTCAAATTTTATGTTCGGAATATTCACAATATTATTATATATTTGTAGACAATAGAATTTATAATTTATAATAAGGAAAAATTATTTTGGGGAAAAAGTATTAGTGAATATAATTAAAATTAATTGCAATGATTAAGGTGAAATTGTGCTTAACAATGGACAAAACGATAAACATATTACCGATTTTGACCTATACAATGTTCTAGAATCCATTCTACAAATATATACATGATTTTATAAATTTTGAATATGTTTTACCATGATTTATCAACCTCTAATAAATAAAACGTGGGTGGGGTTTCTTTTTTTTAATATTATAAGAGTGCCACTCCAAATCTACTATAAATGCCCCATTTCCTCTCACTTTCCCACACATATCAATCCAATTAGTCCCTTCCATTATATACCAAATTCAATCCCAAAAAATAAATACCTTCTTAATTTAATCCTTACTTCAGGTAGAAATCAATCTACGGAAGCCTTTTGGTGAAAACTTAAAGAAGATTCATGATTAAGAGGCAATGTGTTTTTTAATGGTAATTAATTTTATTTATATTAACCCCCAAAAATTTTATTATTTCATGATTATGTAAAACTTTTATTATAATAAATATTATTTAAATTTTTTAAAATGGATTTTACTTAAACATACTAACACCTGCATATAATGGGTAACGAACATGATTTTATGTGTACAGTGAACTACCACCTCACGAAAACATGATTGTTAATTTTTGCATTACCACATATCACAATGGATTATGTGATAGAATATATGCTTATATATGTTATATTTGATATTTATTATGTATTTATGATTAATTAATTCTTTTACAAGACATATCTGTATACTTTTTATTTTCTGTTAATATGATAACATTGTTTGTGGAAGTGTGACTAACTTCCCCGTTAAAGAGATGTGTTTTATTCACATGATACATGAAATGTATTGAAGGAGGTTTTAATAAAACTAATGTAAATTAAAAATAACTATATGATTTTAATTACATAATTAAATATCTCTAAATATTATATATATATATATATCATTTTCTTTATTACCCATTCACACCTTTGAAATGTGATAACATTAATCATGTATGTGTGGACTACCGCCTCCTTGAAATGATGTGATTATTTCCCAACAATTCAACATATAAGTATATATTATTATATAAAATATTATTTATGATATCATGATAATTTTTTTATGTTATAATGGTACTAACCTCATTTCCATAATGATCATTGACAAATGGTAATAGTACTCATTTTTACTTACGACCTACCATCTACATGATTGTTACATTGCATCATTTTACATTGAAATATTCTATAGTTGGTTTTAAAAATATAATAGATGTATAAATATAATAATTTTTTCATTATTATTTTACTATATATGATTCATAATGAACCCCTTTATCGCAGTTGACCTACCAATGTTTTCTTCAACACATAAAATATTTTTTTTTAAACCAGACGAAAAATTAATTGTTTAAATATATGTAAATAAAATAGTAAAAACTGAAATAATTTATATTTTATATATATTAAATAAATTTAAATAAATTAAATAATTAACATATTATTGTTTTTCAGTAATATAGAGACATACGAGACTAATAAGACTCAATGTACATGATTGCGCCTCAAATTACATTCCAAAGAGACGTATTTATAGGTATACACTTAGTTACTTTTATGTGGTTTATATACAACTATTTTATGGGTTATATCATGAATCTTCTTATTCTCAAGATATTATTACTATGATTACATTTTATTCCTTCATGAGATTTATGATTTAAAATGTTTTACTGTGTTATGTGTCGCTTTGAAATGTTTTGTGATTATATTCCTCGAGAATAATTTTATTCATAATTAATTTCCATTTAAGAAAATTAAATGTCCATTGTTCAATAAAACCATTAATTTTCCCCTAATATGGTTAATAATGTCATTTTTTAAGTATTAGTACCATTTTTACACTCTTTGGTACTCAAGGTGTTTTAGAATTTTTTTATAAAAATCCAACTTCATTTCACTCTTTCGTGAGAGAACATTCAATATAATAAAAACCATATTTTATAAAATTATATTCCAAAATGTTTTTAAAATGAATTTTAAATTATTATTTTTCACTTTTTATCTTTTATAATTGTTTTCAATTCAATCTTTTTGGAGAATTTCAAACTTGTAATTTTTTATCAATTTTTTCCTATGAATAAAATGTTGTTTTTACCTAATATAGAATGTATGTATTTACCCACTATATTTCCTTATATGATACCATTTCATGATTAAATGATGAAAATTTTTAACTAATTTTAGTTAATAATGTATTTTCAATGAAATGGGTTTTCAAAATTACTATCCTAATAAAAGGATATTTTCCTATGGAATATTCTAAAATACCCTTTTATAGTTTTCTTATTAATTAACAAAAAGTAACCTTTATTTTACTCCTCATGTGGTGTGTGGTATTTATAAAATATTTAATCTACCATTGGAAGATGTGTGGTTGATTTGAATAAGGATATTATACATATTTACTTCTTTCATTACTCTTGTTCCATGTAAATAATCAATTTCTTATGATCATTGAACATTAAATTTCCCACAATTTATCACATCCTTTATCATGGATATAATCATTTTCTAAACCATATATCATTTTTATACCCTATATACCTAAAATTTTATTTTAATATTTTAGTAAAAATTATAATTCTATATACGTTACCCCATACATGTTATTTGGGAAGGAAAATTGTTAAATCGATTATTTGATATATAAAGAATGTTTTAGATCATCTAATGGTGATACCTTATTTATTCAGTCATAAATATGGGTCTGAATACCATGTAATATGTTTTCATTTCCACTTTTCAAATAATCCAAGTAATGGGATTCATTCCCATGGCACTTACAGGCTGTGTACTAAATCAATACAACATGACTTAATGTTTTGGACTGGAATGACATGGGTGGGGACCTGTTATAGATATCGCTTTGATAAATTGTTAGTATCATGGGATGAGCCATTTTTATAGATTCCTTAGATGTATTTTTACCTAATATGTTTTAAATCATCTTTTGAAATGTCTTGATGGTAGTGGGACCATGCACATTGGAATCATAATGTCCCATAATCAATCATTTCCCTCGTTTAGTTTCAATTATTATCAATCCATGATATTTTGCATCAATATAACTGTGGATACATTTCATTTAAGTTTTGTTATTAAATGGCATGTTTTCAGTTTCTTACCTTACTATATTATTTTTCCCATATCTTAATATTTAAACGGAATTTGATTTATGTTATTCCCTTTACATATTGTTTATACACTTCATTCTTGATTTATTGATTACATGTTCTATTTGCTTGGTTATTTACCATTCCAAATACATTACTATCATTTATTCTTTATTTATTCATGCATATTTTTTCCTTACTAATAAGTTTAGCTCACCCATATTATGTTTCATTCCCCATTAATCCATGAATTTTACTCTAAAGGAAATTAATGGATTTACTATATAGATTTATGATATCCTTAAAGTTATATAATTAATGAAATTAATTATGTTATAATTTATGTATTAATTTATAATACAATAATCATTTATTTATCAGTTTTACCACGTCTAGTAAACTCTAATGTCATTCTAGATTTGATTCTTTGTAATAATGCCAATTTAATACCAACAAACACACTCTCTAGGCTTTCTACTGTCGGTTAACTACATTTTACAGGGATCCAAATTAGGCTTTTTGAGTAATGTAGGTGGGATTTTCAAAATATTTAAATAAAAAGGTTTTTATATAGTTTTATAGGACTCATTTAAACTTGTCTTTTTAGTTTCACACTAAAAAACAATATTATCTTTAATCTTGGTAATTATATTTTAATACATTCATGTTTCATTTTCGTTCATTTTTTGGAAGATATCGGAAATTATAAATTATTAGGTCCCCAAATATAGAATCCATTTATTGAGTTTCAATAACATAATTGTGTAAAATTTAGATAATATTAATCTTGTAGTCCTGATAGGATATAATATTTTTAATGTGAAAATTATCGAATGTTTACAATGTTTTCATATCCAATTTCAATATAAAAATGATTGAAATTAACTCAATTGTATCAATATATGTATAAATGACCTAAATATAATTTAAAACAATCAATGTATAGTATATATTTTCAAAAAATTATGAAAAAATGAAATTTATATTAAAATACATTAATGGTAAAATTTAATGTAGATTTCAAACATTTCAGAAAAATATCAAAAAATAAAAAAAATTGATGATTTATTTCATGATTCAAGCATTTATTATTATATTATAAAAATAAATTTATAAAATTTTCAAATAGAAATTTTATTATATTTTAAATAAAAAAAATTTAAATCATTTTTGGTGAAAATATTAATTTTGTATCATATAAATACCTAACAAAAAATTAAACACATTTTATCAATATGTATTATTAATATAAAATCATAATAATTAATATTTAAAATATGTTATTACTTTTTAAATCAGAAATTATAATGTCTAGATTATAGTTTTATCATTTAAATTAATATATTTTTATTTATCAAACATTGTGTATTGTTTAATGCTATCTAAGAATATGTTGTGTATAGCATAAGAATAACATGGGGTCATTTGTAACACACAACATCAATGAAATTTATTTTATAATAAAAAAATAATAATAGATTATGGTGTCACATTCTGACCCCCTTAAAATTAATTTTCCATATGAAATTCATCACCATGATATAAAAAATGAGGATACATGCACTCTATCATAACATCAACACCCCTTATAGCTTCCACAAACTTTTTGTTTTTCTAATCAAATTTGACCATTTGATTGGTTTTTTAAAGATAACATTACATGAATGATCCAAAAACTACATTGGTTTTTTATTATATAAAATATATTAATTTATTGGTATGCCCATTGATTTTAGTACATGTGATTTTAAGTAATATACTTCCTCTAGACAAGTAAAAAATAAAATTTCATTGAATGTAGGTGGATTTTAGGGAAGCTCTAAATGATTGGCTAAAAACCTAATATGATCATTAATTTCAAATATAAATATATACCTAGGTATTAGATTCCCATTCTTTTGGAATATCATAAAAATTTTCCATTGATAAATTTATTGCAATACATTTTCACAAAAAATCATATTCTAGATCGCTCCAGCGATTAAAGAAAAAACATTTCTAAAAACTCTATGATGTAATGATGTAAAGATTAATTTATTTTTTATTATCTCCAATTTATTTATAATTCATATGTATTAATAGATTTAATTATCCAATGAAATTTCATAAAAAAGTAGATCAAGATTTTTTCAATATTATGGATTTAAAAGAATACATTATAATGCTTGAGTAAAGGGTTTTGTCTTATGAAAAATATACAAGAGTTTGGTCTTGATCCCAACATCCTTTAAAATCCCAAGAAAACTCTATCATTATATCATCTCAGTTTTTAATTATTATTTGATATTTACCATATGTATTTTGATTATATGTTATGTGGAAAATCAAAACCTAATCTATATATCATTAAAGAAATCCCTTAACATATTTATCAAACAACATACCCTAACTAGATTAAATCGAATGTGGTACTCCATGAATCAATGTTGCTTCGTAAATGTATATCCTTGAATGATAATCCAAGACAAGTCTTCTCTAATGTTGATTAAGAGTGATGAATTAGTATGTTGTTAAAAAACAACCAATGTAGAAATATTTACATTAGATGTTCTAGGGATTCTAATGCAAAATTCTAGGGTGAAATTCTCTAATATTTAATTTGTTATGAGTAGTGGATGAAACATCCCCTTATAATTAATTACATTCATCCATAAATTTCTAAAATAACTTGCACCGAGATATCAGATTATTAATATCGCTCGTTATTCCATCCTAGAAGAATAATTATTTCTAATATCTATACATCTCCATACAATATTTTATTAATATAAACTGAAGAACAATGAAATTATTATAAAAACTAATTCATAATATATATTATAGAAGGAATAAATACATTTTTTTCTAAACATTATCCTTCCATCTGAATCATGGATTAACATAGGAACATTTATAACCTTATATCACTTCTCTACATCCTAATTTTACACCACATTATTCATTATTGGGATATATTTTTGAATAGTCAATTTAGAATCATATTATTTTCCCCCTTCATTCAGGATATCCTAATCCTTCCATTTCAAATCCCTAAATATTGAATCCTTTTCAACCCGCTTAGTGGATAAGATAGAATGATCATTTTAACTCAAAGCATCATCCTCATTGTTCACATTCACATTATGTAAAGGTATTGAGTAATTATAAGTTGTAATCTTGTCTATAAATACTTTTATTCCCATATTCAATATCCTCTCTGTAAAAAAATTATTTATTCATTTGTGGTCAGCTAGTATATATCAAATATTTCCCTGTAAAGATAAGTCATCCAAATCAATAATGATAAATCTTCCTAACATTACACGAAATCATGATTTGGGTAATGTTTATAAGGCCCCAGCCTTAAACCTTACTTAATCTTGGGTTATTACAAGATTACACATCGAGGATATTTTCGGGTTTAGAGTTTTAGAGAATTAGATCATAAAATATTCATTACATTCCACATATAAACAATGTGGTTACATAAAGATAGTATTCTTATTTCCCATCAATGGAAACATATTTAAAATAAAACATGGATTCATTCTTGACACTTCCTTGACACTATCATCATATCATGTACCTTTCCCTTGACTTGTGAAAAACATTTCAAAAAAACATGGGATGAGCATAAAAAGCTCAATATGGGTTATAAAAATATGGAAAGGAAACATAAGTTCATATATACATAAGAATGAAATAATACTTTACCCATAAAACATAATCACTTTTACATACCTCATCAAATCATGAATAAATCATAGAAATTATAAGACATAAATGTAACTTGAGGCATTCATAACATTCTTACGTAGGGAGTAACCCTCTTGGTTACGTTTGGAATACCCATCACAGTATATTCCCTAAATCTCTTCGGAGAAACCTTAACGTTTCACTCCTTCGCATTACCCAATGCATTGGAGAACTATATCGGGCTCACTCTCCCTTAGTCTATCATGGAACCACCCGTCTTCATAATAATGCCCAAGAACCTCAACATAATCGTATCACATAAAACATGCATAAAGGAAACATAACATTTCCACCTTTCAATCATAATATATCAATATAACACATTGATATAAAAACATTATGAAAACAATCTTCAATACCAAAATAAAAGAAAAGTAAAACATGGTCTTTATTTTTTCTTTTTAAAAAAAGGTATGGCTTGTAGAGGAAGCCGAAACTCAAATAATGGTCACGGCGGCGAAGAAGTCGTTGTCGCCGCATACGTATGAAAAAAACATTCCCTTTTGTCGTTTAGTAAAGGCTTTGTATAAAAAAGATTCCTTTTGAATAAACGTAAAAGTCAAAGGGGTTTATACACCACATAATAGAAGGTTGTGTATAAAACAAAATATGCCTCAATGAAAGGAGATTGAGACAAAGTCCCATACCTCAGGTCCGACTTGACTCGGTCGTTCTTTAATCTCCTGAATAATAAACATGATTTAATTTATACTTGTTTAATAACCTTTTTAAATTTCATTATTCCTTTTATATCACTTATTTCCATGTCATTAACACTATGTAATTATTTATGTTAATAACGGTCGTTTTAACGATCATTGGTACTTGAGTCAAAATATTCTCTTTATAATTAAAATTTGTTCATGTATCCATTATATCCCGAGTTATAATAATTATTTACATATCATATATATCATATATATCCAGTATTTACTTGACTTTATAATATTACATAATCATTTAGAGGTAAGAAATGAAATGCACCGTTCCTGGAGACGGTAAGCCGTACGTACGCATGAACGCTACTTTCATTTCTATTTCAAATTTTATAGAATGGAATCATAATGATATAAAGGTATATTATAATTCCAGTATAATATCATACACAATATCATATTTCCATCCTTTATACGTCCCACATATGGTATTTAACGAATCAAATCACTTTGAGGGGGCGGTAGTCCGCACTTCCTTAAATGAAGATATCGCGTTTACCCATAATGGAAACCATAAAGGTATGCCCAAAATTAAAAAATACAGAAGCTTAAAGAAAACATAAACATATTATATATCATATATAAATATTTTGACATCTTAATGGCCACCTTTGAAGGTGTTAAAAGAATGTTGAACAATCATCGTTTCGGGAGGCATAAATTCACCATCCTCGGAAACAGTATGTCCTTTAACCATTAGATGTAGGTGCGTGTAAGTTTAGCTCTAATACTTCTTATAACAACATCCTAGTATATTGATGATACTGTAGTTGTTACAAAAGAAATGAATAAAAAGAGTTTAGGGGGTTGGAGAAGAAAAATAAAACAAAAGGACTCAAGTGAAGACATTACCTTAAAATCGGGTAACTCCCTTTAGTTTGAGCTCAAAGGCATCCTTGGGAAGACTTATGACCAATGTGAGGCTTCAAGAAGTAAGAGAGGGAAGTGGAGAGACAAAATGGGCAGGGTTTGGCCGAGCCAAAGGCTTTGGGAGTGTGGGTAAGGAGGTAGAGGTGGGGGCCTTTTATAAGAGGAGAGGAGGGGCACTCTTGTAATGTTACAAAATGTTACATTATTATCAAAGGGGTTTCGGATTTTAAAGGTCCCACATTGATGTATTTCGAGGATAAGGTGATTAGGGTTCTAAATCCACTCATCCAATAGGTTTTTTACATGTTTAGGTCTTAGATTTTACATTATCTTTCTATTTTATTTAAATCATTAAATAATGAGGTCATCACTGCATCATCATGATGTCATAAATAATTTAATTTATTTAATGTCTAAAAATTATAAAAAAAATTACTATGATGTAAGAAATCTTTTTATCTTTATAATGACTATTTATAGTAAAAAATATGACTTGTATAACCCCATGTAAAAATTGTTTTAGTAAAACATTTCATGTTTGTGTCATTTTTACTTTAACATTAAATAAAAAGTTATTTATGTCATTTCCCAACCAAAGTGGCTCCATGGGGTCCCCAAGTTGACCGATGGATTTTATTGGTCGGCCATGACACATCCAATGAGGGTAGGAAATGTTTCAAGATCATCTCATATTATTAAAACATTATTTTTTCCTTAAACTACACTAATTACCTCTAATCACGATTAAAATCTTAATAAGTTACTATTCACCAAAAAATTATTTTAATCTCATTGAACCACATTTTACTTATTAATGACAACCATGTATGTCGGATTTTTGAAATTCAAAACACAGAAGTGGTAAAATTTCATTTAAACAAGAAATCAATTTTAATAAGTACCACATAGTGGTTTCACTATTCATCAAAATTGCATTTTTTCAGAAAAACACCAAAACTTCACCCTAAGATATATTTGATATTCTGAATTCATAAATGATGTATATTTTATAAAATTCAGAACATGTAAGTTGCATTAATTAATTTAATAACTAATTCCCGTTGTCATGACAAATAGCGTTTTTCTATGAAACAATACGTATTAAAAGATTGACACTAGTTTAAGTCCAATTTCGAAGTGAAATTGATTCCAATGACCACCATTGGATAAAATGGTAAAAATATATTCTAATTTCACTTCAAAACCAATTCAAAATATAATTTAATAATATAAATAAATAATATTAAAAAGAGGTTTTGAATTAAAAAACAACATTTTTCATTATTTATTAAAAAATGAACTTTATCGAAAAATACCAAAAATTCACACAAAGTAAATTTTGATGTCACAATCATAAAAAATAAGTTTATTTTGACAAACATAGCTTATAAAATTGTGAGAAGATAGATTTAAAAAGTGTTTTCCATCAAAAGGCAGTAAAACAATCTTTTAAGAATATTAGTGTATTCCATGCATAAGATTTTATTTATTTTCATTTTAAGCCTCTAAAACACTATCTTAATCATTAATAGACATAGATAAAAATATCTATTATTCATTACTTACATGGGATGTTACATTCTTCCCCCCTTTAGAAAATTTCTTTCCCACAATTTATTTACTTATTGAATAAATGGGGGTAGTTATCGCTCATTGCATTTTAAGATTCCCATGTTTCCTCTTCCATCATGTGGTTTTCCACAAAACATTTACCTGATTAATCACCTTATTTCGTAACACTTGCTCCATGTGGTCAAGAATCTGGACTGGTTGTTCCTCATAAGATAGGTTCTCTTCCAGCTGAACTACCTCTGGACTCAAAACATGAGATGGATCTGGCATATACTTTCTCAACATCGAAACATGAAAAACATTGTGTACCTGAGATAAAATCGGAGGTAAAGCCACTCGGTAAGAAACTGATCCAACACTCTCCAGCATTTCATATGGTCCAATGAACCCTGGACTCGGCTTTCCTTTCTTACCAAATCACCTCACACTTTTCCATGGTGATACTTTGAGAAAAATATGATCACTTACCCCAAAAGAGAGATCCTTCATCCTGTTGTCCGCATAACTCTTCTGCCTGCTCTGAGCTGTTCTCATGTTTTTCTGTATCAGCTAAACTTTTTCTGCCAACTCCTCTACCAATTCTGGTCCCATCAACTTCCTTTCTCCCACTTCATCCCAGAAAGCTGGAGTTCGACACCGCTTCCCATATAATGCCTGAAATGTTGCCATCTGTATACTGGAATGAAAACTGTTATTATATGAAAAATCAACCAAAGAAATATGTTGCTCCCAACTTCCTTGATAACCCATCGAACAAGCTCGTGGCATATCCTCCACGGTCTGAATTGTTCGTTCCGACTACCCATCTGATTGAGGATGAAAAGATGTACTAAAATTTAATTCAGTACCCAACGACTTCTGAAGGCCTTTCCAAAAGTTAGAAGTGAACCTGAGATCACGATCAGATACAATGGAGAGAGAAACTCCATGTAACCTGACTATCTCTTTAAGATACAAACGGGAAAGTTGATCTAGGGAAAAAGTATCTCATATAGGAAGGAAATGAGCAAGTTTAGTCAAGCGATCAATAATAACCCAGATTGCATTATTACCTCGAGATGTCTTCGGTAATCCCACAACAAAGTTCATGGATATATTCTCCCTTTTCCACTCTCGCACTGGTAAAGGATAAAGTATCCCTTTCGGTAACTTCCGCTCTGCTTTAACCTGTTGACATGTCAAACACTTCACAGTAAAATCAGCAATATCTCTTTTCATTCCATCCCACCGGTAATACTCCCGCAGATCTCTGTACATCTTAGTACTGCCAGGATGAACTAAAAACAGAGAACTATGAGATTCACATAACAACTCTCTATTCAACTATGAATCACAAGGCACACACAATCTCTTCCCAAATCTCAAAACACAATCATTATCAATGATGAATTCAGGAAACTTAGCTTTCTGAACCATCTCTACCTTTTTCTGCAACTCACTGTCTTGCTTCTGTGCTTTGTTGATTCTATCTGATAGAGAAGATTTCACTGATACCTGAAACAAAACAGAATAACATTCTGCACCCACAACTTCTTTTCCAAAGTTCATCAAATCCTTAACCAAAGGATCACGTTCCAAATGCATCATTGCTAATGAAGCATTACTTTTTCGACTCAAAGCATCAGACACATTATTTGATTTTCCCGGATGGTAATGAATTGTACAATCATAATCCTTGATTAATTTCAGCCATCTCATATATCTCTTGTTTAACTCTTTCTGAGTGAATATATACTTTAAACTTTTGTGATCAGTATATATTTCACACTTTACTCCATACAATTGATGTCTCCAAATTTTTAAAGTGAAAAAAATAGCAGCTAATTCCAAATCATGTGTAGGGTAATTTACCTCATGAGTTTTCAACTGTCATGAAGCATAAGCAATTACATGATCATTCTGCATTAGGATGCAACCAAGTCCATTCAATGAAGCATCATTGTATATAAAAAACTCACCATTCTTGAAAGGTAGTGCCAAAACTGGAGCATTCACCATTCTTCTTTTCAATTACTGAAAACAATCATCACATTCTTTTGTCCAGATAAACTTAACACCCTTCCGAGTTAGCTTAGTCATTGGACTAGATAACCGTGAAAAATTTCTAACAAACCTTCGGTAATAGCCTACCAAACCAAGGAAGCTACAAATCTCAGTTACATTTGTGCGTCTTGGCCATTATTCAACAACCTTTGTTTTTGCAGGATCAACAGTTATCTCATCTTTAGAAACAATATGACCAAGGAAAGAAATTTGTTGCAACCAAAACTCACACTTGCTTAATTTCCCATACAATTTCTTTTCTTTTAAGGTTTGAAAGATAACCCTTAAATGTATTTCATGCTCCTTTTTACTTTTAGAAAACACCAAAATATCATCAATGAAAACCACCACAAACTTATCTAAGAACTCATGGAAAATTCTATTCATTAAGTCCCTGAATATAGCAGGTTCATTGGTTAGCCCAAAAGGCATTACTACAAATTCATAATGGCCATATCTTGTACAGTCTTCAGAACGTCTGCTTCCTTTACCTTTAGCTTATGGTACCCCAATCTCAAGTCAATCTTTGAAAAATACTGAGCTCCCTGGAGCTGATCAAATAAATCATTGATATGAGGCAAAGGATATTTGTTCTTAACAGTGATGTTATTCAGGGCTCTATAATCAATGTAAAGTCTCATTGAACCATCTTTCTTTTTAACAAATAAAACATGAGCACCCCATGGTGATGTGCTAGGTCGAATGAAACCTTTCTCTAATAAATCTTGAAATTGATCCTTCAACTCTAAAAGTTCAATATGATCCATTCGATATGGGGGTTTTGAAATTGTCTTAGCATCAGGAACTAAGTCAACAGTAAACTCAACTTCCCGATCTGGTATTATTCCCGGCAAATCATCAGGAAAAACATCCGGATACTCATTTACCACTGGCACATCATTAATATGAACAGTTCCTTTATTTTCAATGATGTGTGCAAGGTAACATTCATTTCCATCTTTTACAAGTTTCTCGGCCTCTTGATATGCTATCAAAAGTAAGGGTTCATTCTTGTAAACAAACTGAAAGTCTTTATAAAAAGAAACTTTTTTAGCTCCATAGTCAATCTTAGCATGGTAAATAGAGATCCAATACATACCCAAGATAACATCAAACTCTACTAGAGGTAGAACAACAACGTTTGCAAGTAGGTTCTTTCCACAGATAGGGATATGGAGATTCATATAAATTCTTTTTGCCTCAACATTTCCCCCAGCTGTCTTTACCACAAGTCCAGGAGTCATTTCTTGAGATGGTATTCCCATTTTACTAGAAAAGTTTTCTGAGATGATAGAATGTGTAGACCCTGAATCAAACAACACACTGGCATAATCTGAAAAAAAAGTACCTAATACAACTTCATTTGATGGCCTGACATCTGCTGAAGTAGTTTCAAAGGATTTCACCACCCCTTTCTTCTTGTAGTCTAACTGCTTCCCATCACTCAAGATATTTGTCAGACACTAGTTTTCATAGTGACCCATCTCATTGAACTTATAACATTTCACTAACTGTAAATAAAATTTGGTCTTACCATCACCCTGATATTTTTCAGTGTAATCATGAGCCTTATGTCCCATATTACCACATCGGTATCACTTTCCAGAATTCAAGAGATATTCCCCAGCATGCCTTTTGCCACATTTATCACAAACTGGAAACATAGATTTCTTACCATCAGACTTTTTTGAAGAATTCTTACCTTTCTCCTACCACCTCAGTCTCTTCTTCTGTTGGTTGTTATAGAACACTTGGTCATTGGAAAACTCCATTTCCACCTTCTCAGCACATCGAACAAGATTTTCATAACTTTTAAACTCACGAGAAGCTAATGCCCTTCGATATTTTGGCTTTAATCCTAAGTAAAAATGATTGATTTTACTATCAAGGTCTCGGATAAAATTCGGAGCATACTATGCCAATCGAGTGAACCTTTCTTCATAGGTTGCCACTAAGTCTTCCTCTTGCCTCAATTCAAAGAATTGTTTTTCCATCCTAAGTTGAACAGCCTTAGGAAAATACTTCTCAAGAAACATACCTTTGAATTCATCCCAGTCAAGAGCATCAATCTCATCGGCGTCCCTAATATTTTTAACCATAGACCACCACTAATCTTCCTCACCCTCCAAACGGTAAATAGCAAGACTAACCTTTTAATTGTCTGAACACCCCATGACATCGAAAATAATCTCCAGTGCTTTAATCCACCCTTTAGCTAAAACAGGGTCAGAAGATCCTCTTAATGATGGGGGATGTTGCCTCATGAAATGTTCCACCACTTACATGTTCCTCTGCGGTTGATCTGGCTGATCTCGTGCATGGATACCACCACCATTTATCGCTTGAGTCAACTGTGCCATTACTGCAACAAACTATTCAGTTCCAATTCCGACCATCTCAGGATGCTAATTCGGATGGTTATTTCCTTGTGTATGCCTTCCTAGCACTACTTCCCTGTTTTCTCTGTAGAAAACCATTATGAACAAACATGTCTTAGATGAAGCAACATGGTAATCTTCAAATACTATATCACTTCAATTTGACCATAAAAAAATATTTTTGGATAATCATTTAATAGAATTCTAACTCCTAAAGTTATCTAAACCAACCTTTGATACCAACTATAAGGCCCCAGCCTTAAACCATAATTAATCTTGAGTTATTACAAGATTACACATTGAGGCTCTTTTCGGGTTTAGAGTTTTAGAGAATTAGATCATAAAACTTGCATTACATTCCACATATAAACAAAGTGGTTACATAAAGATAGTATTCTTCTTTCCCATCAATGGAAACATATCTAAAATAAAACGTGGATTCATTCTTGACACTTACTTGACACTATCATCATATCATGTACCTTTCCCTTTACCTGTGAAAAACATTTCAAGAAAACATGGGATGAGCATAAAAAGCTCAGTATGGGTTATAAAAATATGGAAAGGAAACATAAGTTCATATATACATAAGAATGAAATCATACTTTACCCATAAAACATAATCACTTTAACATACCTCATCAAATCATGAATAAATCATAGAAATCATAAGACATAAAGGTAACTTGAGGCATTCATAACATTCTTACGTAGGGCGTAACCCTACTAGTTACGTTTGGAATACCCATCACAGTATATTCCCTAAATCTCTTCAGAGAAACCTTAACGTTTCACTCCTTCGCGTTACCCAATGCATTGGAGAGCTATATCGGGCTCACCCGCCCATAGTCTATCACAAAACCACCCTTCATCATAATAATGCCCATGAACCTCAACATAATCGTATCACATAAAATATACATAAAGGAAACATAACATTTCCACCTTTCAATAACAGGATATAAATACAACACATTGATATAAAAACATTATGAAAACAATCTTCAAACCCAAAATAAAAGAAAAGTAAAACATGGTATTTATTTTTTCTTTTTTTTAAAAGGTATGGCTTGTAGAGGAAGCCGAAACTCAAATAATGGTCACAGCGGAAGAGAAGTCGTTGTCGCCGCATACATATGACAAAAACATTCCCTTTTGTCGTTTAGTAAAGGCTTCGTATAAAAAATATTCTTTTTGAATAAATGTAAATGTCAAAGGGGTTTATACATCATATAAAAGAAGGTTGTGTATAAAACAAAATATGCCTCAATGAAAGGATATTGAGACGTATTCACATACCTCAGGTCCGACTTGACTCGGTCGTTCTTTAATCTCTTGAATAATAAACTTGAGTTAATTTATACTTGTTTAAGAACCTCTTTCAAGTTCATTATTCCTTTTATATCACTTATTTCCATGTCATGAACACTATGTAATTATTTAAGTTAATAACGGTCGTTTTAACGATAATTGGTTTTTGAGTCAAAATATGCTCTTTATAATTACAAGTTGATCATGTATCCATTATATCCAGAGTAATAATCATGATTTATATATCATATATATCATATATATCCATTATATACTTGCATTTATAATATTACATAATCATTTTGAGGTAATAAATGAAATGCACCGTTCTTGGAGACGGTAAGCCATACGTACGCATGAAGGCTACTTTCAGTATACTATCATATAAAATATCATAGTTCCATCATTTATACGTCCCACATATGGTATTTAACGAATCAAATCACTTTGAGGGGGCAGTAGTCCGCACTTCAATAAATGAAGATATCGCGTTTACCCATATTGGAAACCATAAAGGTATGCCCAAAATGAAAAAATACAGAAGATTAAGGAAAACATAATCATATTATATATCATATATAAATATAGTGACATATTAATGGACACCATTGAAGGTGTTAAAAGAATGTTGAACAATCATCGTTTCGGGAGGCATAAATTCACCATCCACGGAAACAGTATGTCCTTTAACCATTAGATATAGGTGTGTGAAAGTGTAGCTAGAATCCTTCTTATAACAAAATCCTACTATATTGAAAATACTGTAGTTTTTAAAAAAGAAATGAATAAAAAGAGTTTAGGGGGTTGGAGAAGCAAAATAAAACAAAAGGACTCAAGTGAAGACATTACCTTAAAATCGGGTAACTCCCTTTGGTTTGAGATCAAAGGCTTCCTTGGGAAGACTTCTGCCCAATGTGAGGCTTCAAGGAGTACGAGAGGGAATTGGAGAGACAAAATGGGAAGGGGTTTGCCAAGACAAATGCTTTGTGAGTGTGGTTAAGGAGGTAGAGGTGGGGGCCTTTTATAAGAGGAGAGGAGGGCACTCTTGTAACGTTACAAAATGTTACTTTATTTTCAAAAGAGTTTGGGATTTTAAAGGTCCCACATTGATTTATTTCTAGGATAAGGTGATGAGGTTAGAAATACACTCATTTAATAGGTTTTGGAAATGTTAAGGTCATAGATTTTACATTATCTTTCCATTTTATTTAAATCATTAAATAATGAGGTCATCGCTGCATCATCATGATGTCATAAATAATTTAATTAATTTAATGTCTAAAATTTATAAAAAAATTACTATGATGTAGTAAATCTTTTTAGCTTTCCAATGACTATTTATAGTAAAAAACATGACTTTTATAACTCCATGTAAAAATTGTTTTAGTAAAACATTTCATGTTTGTGTCATTTTTACTTTAACATTAAATAAAAAGTTATTTATGTCATTTCCCAACCAAAGTGGTTCCAAGGGGTCCCCAAGTTGACCCATGGATTTTATTGTTCGACCATGACACATCCAATGAGGGTAGGACATGTGTCAAGCTCATCTCATATTATTAAAATATTATTTTTACCTTAAACTACACTAATTACCTCTAATCGCGATTAAAAACTTATTAAGTTACTATTCACCAAAAAATTATTTTAATCTCATTGAACCACATTTTACTTCTTAATGAAAACCATGTATGTCGGATTTTTGAAATTCAAAACACAGAAGTGGTAAAATTTCATTTAAACGAAAAATCAATTATAATAAGTACCACTTAGTGGTTTCACTATTCATAAAAAATTGAAGTTTTTCAGAAAAATACCAAAACTTCACCCTAAGATATATTTGATATTCCGAATTCAAAAATGAGGTCTATTTTACAAAATTCAAAACATTTAAGTTGAATTAATTAATTTAATAACTAATTCCCGCTGTCATGACAACTAGCGTGTTTTTATGAAACAATACGTATCAAAAGATTGACACTAGATTAAGTCCAATTTCAAAGTGAAATTGATTCCAATGACCACCATTGGATAAAATGGTAAAAATATATTCTAATTTCACTTCAAAACCAATTCAAAAGATAATCTAATCGTATAAATAAATTAGATTAAAAATAGGTTTTGAATTAAAATACAACATTTTTCACTATTCATTAAAAATTGAACATTATCGAAAAAATACCAAAAATTCACACAAAGTAAATTTTGATGTCCCAATCATAAATAATAAGTTTATTTTGACAAGAATAGCTTAAAGAATTGTCAAAAGATATATTTAAAAAGGGTTTTCCATCAAAAGGCAGTAAAACAATCTTTTATGAATATTAATGTATTCCATGCATAAGACTGTATTTATTTTCATTTTAAGCCTCTAAAACACTATCTTAATCATTAATAGACATAGATAAAAATATCTATTATTCATTACTTACTTGGGATGTTACAATGTTTCCCATGGATATTCATATTCTTGTGAGGAATAAGCTATAACTAGGTTATTATTCATCATAACACATCCCAACCCTTTCTTGTATGTGTAACTATTGATTATAAACATTTCTACAAAATAGGATAATGTATGTATTTGTGTTTCCACTAACCATACATTTTCATCCATGAAATTTTACTCACAATTGTTTTTCCAGAGTATCATGCATCCCTTAAAAATAATCTTGTTCATATGATTAGATATTTATGGGAAATTATCTTCAAATAGTTGATGACATCTAGATAAAAAAGAAAGTTATGGACCACAATCTCCATTGTTAGTCTCGGACACCATTCAATAGACTCCATCTTTGATTGATATACTATTATACAATTTCATCAGATTATGTGACACAACAATGCATCATTATATACAATGGTGAATGTGGTCCATGATTTTGTCTTATCATCGATTATGATTTGTTTTATCATCGATGATAAGACTAATGAGTGGGATTTTATAGATTTTTTTCAGAATATATTCACAGTCATCCACTAAAATGAAAATTTGAGTTCGCTATAAAATTCATACATTGTGCTACACTAATTTCAAATACTCCATATAAAATTCACCCTATGATCGAATTCATACATTATGATTTTCTCTCATATCTTTTGAGATAAAACCAATTATGAATGGGAATTTAGACCATTACAAAGGATTTAAATTCCATTGGAAGCTCATAATTATCGTCAGATTGGTAGAAAATCATAGATAAGATTGAAATATCAATTGTGAATTCCCTTCCATGAAAATATATGTGGGATTTATATAGGTAAATCCAATCTATTAAAAAACATCAATTTAAACCATAGGTAGTATGAAAAAAAATTCAAGGCGAATATTCGAAACAACATCAACTTGGGTTGAATCATATATATGAGACGTGATCACCATACCATTACGGGATTTCAATACTAATTCTATATATACTAATTTCGGAGGATTCTTTACACCCTTTTGAAAATATGTAAATATGAATGAATGGGTAAACCTAATGCCAAATATTTCATTAGTAGCTCTAGAGTGAATGGAAGTGTACAATTCATTATGTCGTTATCCCACCCCTCTTCAAAAATAGTTATAACATAACATATTGATTTTCAAGTCTTTATTAGAGGTTATCGATGTCAGTCATCATCATTAACTATTTTATTTGTTCATTTATTAACATAATTATTATACTAAATACATTTTAAATAATGGATTATGGGAGGTGAATTTTGTATATCTTTATGTCTAATAAATTCATTATCTAACTTCATCCAATAACTTCAGAAATAATTTTTTAAATCAAATTACCTATATTCATAAACAATCTATTATTACATTTAAGGTAATATCTTTCATGATTATTCCAAGATATTGGGCATAAAATATTTCTTATATAAATATATCCATGGTTGTTAGATTTTTAATTCAATTCCATTAAAATTTTCTTGTCAAACCCTTGATATTGATCAATAACATCAACATCCATTTCCATCTTGATCGGAAAAAATGAACCATATATTCATAGAAAATAATGTTTAATATGTATAAATATGTTTAGAGAATTGTTTTAGTATTTATATGAATTGATTAACAATACATTCAAGGTGGTTGATAATACTAGATGTGCAACGCAAATGTTTTGTAAATTTTTCCCCATATATAAAAAAGAAAACACCGTCATTTTTCTCTAAATAAAGGAAATACTTCTCCATCATCGTATAAAGAATATCAGGAATGAAAATATTGGAAAATAATTTATTGAAATCATCCCATTCCATGGAGTAAATTTCAT
This sequence comes from Viscum album, assembly GCA_963277665.1. Classification (NCBI taxonomy): domain Eukaryota; kingdom Viridiplantae; phylum Streptophyta; class Magnoliopsida; order Santalales; family Viscaceae; genus Viscum; species Viscum album. Next base: position 1,841,841,619 of record OY728161.1, read on the forward strand.
CATGTTGCCTCAAATTATTTATAAGAGACCATAATTGATCTACAATACATTAAAATGGTAGACATGAAAATGACTTGTTTAGGTTCAATAAAATTACAAAAATATATATATTTTTCACATGCATTGAACCGTTTTTCAAAAACTAGTCTACTATTAGAATAAGTGGAAGATGTTGGACATTACGTAATTGAATACTAAACATAATGTTGTTCACTCATTTACTAATTTGGAATTATATAATGATTCATTTAATAAAATACTTTTATTAGAATAGAATTGATGTTTTTCAGTCATGATATATTTAAATTTATATATTACGGATTAAAATCACTTTATTTACCATATAACTCATACTTAAAATGTATCATTTGGGACCATTTTTATTACCAAAAAGAAAATCAAAATATAAGAAACAATAATCATATGTAGGAACCACATAATCACGACAAACTACATATTTGATGTATAAATTATGAACCAAACATTATTTAATCTTTGATATATTAGTTTTATTATTACTTATTCAAAATAGTTTTTTATTTAAATCCTTAATGATGGTTCATAATGTGTTTTTGAATTCTGAAATAATATTTCTATGGATATTCAAACCAGGTTTACAGTAAAGTCTGTTATCGTGTGCCACTTCCAAATCAATTATAGATCAATATTGTATTTTCTAAGTTGTTACGCAATGAAACATATCTGCTGAAACCAAAATCAATATTCTTATAAACGTATGGATATATTACAAGGATACAACTTACTCTAAACATTTCCAAATTCCAAGACATTTTACTATTTTTGACACATATTTAGACTTTTCCATAGACAAGTCCGTTGGTATCTCAATATGGTTTTTTCATTCCAATTAATAATGGATCACTAAACCTATGATTTGATAAAACTATAGATTCATATGATTAATATAAATATACAATAGATAATAATATAGTGAATATTTATTACATTATAGAAGCACATCCCATAGGAATTTAATAGTTTAGTTTATTTGGAAACATGGAAATATAAACACTTTTCCATATGTTATAAATGTTATCTCAAGATATTTCAATACAAAATAAACCTTAATATACCTATCATATACAATACATATCTTCATGGCCTAGGTAAAGGAATCCTTATAAAGGGAGGGAATAAATGCACATTGTGGGTAAACCAGAAAGACACATATCTATAACTTTAGTATTACGGTTTGGGAGTAATAGAATTATATTTGAAAACAATACCATGCATATCAAAGATCAAATAAATTACCCATTGAATAAATTTTGTTCGTTCAAAAGATATTTGTCACGACCCGTCCCCCGGGGGCATGTGCTGTGACTACACCAAGCTCGCCTTCCATAGGCCAGGGGCTGGAAACTAGCACTGAAAGGTGTATCCCCTAAAACTGGGAAGGCATTGAATTTATTTCCTATAAACAAACTCATCCAAGCACACATATAGATACCAACACAAGTAACTATATAGAAAAAATAGCACTGAAAGTAAGTGGGGCCGGAATACTAGCCCAATAGTAAATGTACAAGGACCACTAAAATACAATACAATTTAAGAATGAGAAAGTCAGCTACTGGGTTGCCCTCTGAGGATCCTACCTAAAGGGTAGGTATAGATAGACTCCTCGTCACTCCACATCCACCCATCTCCTCAGTGTATCGACACACCTGACATTCCACCTCTGGGTACCGTCCAGTCTTAGTACCCCTAGCCTCAATCAGCATTGTATGTCATCTGCTCCAAACACAACAAGGTTCGGGCAAAGTCCGTGCGTGGTTGAATATAACGAAACTCAGTAGGGACCCCGAGATCCTCAAGGACTCAGAAAAATCCAAAAAGGATAAACTACAATGCATGTAATCTAGATGACAACACTACTTAGGTATATACCCATACATATACATTAGTTATCAAGTATACCCATCTCAAACATGAGGAATACCGAGTGTCAATCGAAAAATCTCAAATCTCAACTATTCAAAAAAGGTGGGAATACCACAAAGGTAAGAACTACAGAGGTACACCATATAGAAGAATACATCCAAGGTATTACCATAAAGGAAAGTACCACACAGGTACAGACTCCGCACACACCAGGTATGACTTATGTACAGAACTATAGATGATTAGATGTAACTATTGAATCAACTTACACTGCTAAGTGGCAGACCCATATAGGATCCTAGTACATCCTCAGACCCACACAATATCATAGTACATCGTTAGACCCACACAAGATCCTAGTACATTGTATGACCCACACATGATCCTAATACATCATCAGACCAACACAAGATCTTAGGAAATCTTTAGACCCCGAAATGATCCTTGTACATTTTCCAACCCACACAGGATCGTAGTACATTTTCAGACCCACACTAAATATTAGTACATCGTCATACCCACAAAGGATCCTAGTACATCGTCAGATCCACACAGGATCTTAGTACATCGCCAGAGCTAGCTACATGGTACACGCACTAAGCCTGCTCATCTCCGAGAGAGTCCACTCCTCAAGCTACTGGTCTAGAATACTATAACAAAAAAGTCCCACAAAGAAGTATCCCAAAGTACCTCCATGTAAAAGTGGTGAAAACGTAATATACGGTGCATCAATAGGATGCACAGTCTGTTAGTTATTAGCCTTTTAGTCTTGGGGGCCCGGTTTGATTCGTGCTCATTCCAACCCGACCATACCCCAACATTATAAAAATCTCATGTGGAGTATACCAAAAGTAATGTCTTGCTCCAAGGATTCCAGCACTATAGATGGTTTGTCAAACATACGTCGGGTGCCAATGTTATGGCCAAAAGAACATATAGGGTCGAAACTGGTTTGGGTCGGTTCTGACCCGGTTGGATAGACGTGGCAAGACCTGACCCGCATGTTTCGGCCCGACCCACTGGGTCTAGCCCCGCCCACGCTGGGCGGTCCGACTTTCTTCATGTGGGGGGGGGGGGGGGGGGGTCTTGCACCCCCAACCCTCGAACATTGAACGTCCGAATCTGTTCGATCTCCAGAAACATGTGGGACCCACCACAGGTCCCGCTCGGTCCAGCTCGGCCGGCCGAAACATCCAGCCCTTGTTCGTCTCGGTGGTGCATCGTGCACCGCTGCTCCACAACCGGCAGATTGATAGCTGCCTTCCACCATCAGCCACGACCAGGCAGGTAGCGACCCCTGTCTCCAATGGTGGCTTGTCATGCATCGCCTCTCCACGGCCGTCCAAACGCCGACAAACCTCAATTTACCACCGCGGCCGACATACCATGACTCTTCTACAGTCTCTGTGCAGCCTATTTCTCTATCGGTGGTGCAGACATGCGCTTCCCTATTTTCGGGTGGCTGGACCGGGTGTCAGCCACCACCTTTCTCTTCTGTGAAGAACAAGATAGTTATGAAGAACAACGGAGGGATCGACTCATGTTTGTTTCGCCCACACCCTCTGCATTAGATCAGTAGCAAGCGGATCAAGAGAATATAATCAACACAAACAATGAAGAACAAAATAAACCTACCTTGATGGTTTTATTGGATGAGGTGCGAGGAAGAAGGAGAAGTCATTGAAGAGCATCATCAATCATCACTTTGGCAAGGTGCTTCCGTTCAAGTCTTGGGATTAGTTCCACGTTCTTCGTAGGAGATGAATTCTTCATAGGAGTCTTTCTCCATGGATTTCTCCCAATTATATTCTTTTCCCATACTTCACCAACCAATCCTCTCAAAAGAGGAGGGGATACATATAAATTTTATTATTTTTAACAATTTAATTTGTTGGTACAAATAATTGGATCAATTAAAAGGGGGAAGAAACTAATGGTAAGTTGAGAGTTTTTCCCCCATTAAGAGGGGTTCAGGTAGTCCCCATTGCTAAAATTTAATTTTGGGTGTTTAGTTCATGTGGTTCCCACCTCTTTAACCACATATAAGGTTAAATGAATAATATAATGTTAAATATTTTTATTTTTCTATTCCTCCAGGATAGGGTGAAAAACTAACTTCTGGCCTCAACCTACTATGGTCGAGGTGAAGGTGTTCTTAAGAAAATACTAGAGCTGTGAGTTCAATGGTGTCCTCAGATATTATTTCTGAGAACCTATTTAAATGTTACAGAAACCCACTTGCATGTTTATTGAATGTACCAGAAAAAGTTTAGAAATTCATTCCGGGGACACCGGGCCTCAAAATCATGCCACATAAATTTTGGCGGACTCATAATATTCCATGTAATTTAAAAAAAAATTCATTGAAAAATTAGGTCTTTAAATTCATACCACCTTAGTGGTTTTCATCCTTGATAGCCATATCACAAAAACTAAGAAAACATGTTGGGGTACTGAGAACGAATATGAGCCTCATGCTCCCATGTGCTCTCGGGGAGGTTCCCATGCTACCAATATTCATGCACCAAATGAATCGATCACCCACAAAGTACTCTCTCCTGTCGATCCCCAATCTCCACTGCAACCTCCATAAACGTTTCCCCATAATTGATGTCCAGCTCTCTATGGTCGATTACATGTGATGGGTCGTGACCATATCTCTATAGATGGGATTCGTGGAAAATTTCGTGCACCTGCTGCAAATGAGGGCGATGTTCTAGGCAGTATGCTACCTTTCCATCTCTGCTGAGGACCTGAAAGGGTCAGATGAACCTCAAAGATAACTTGATGCCCCATCAAAATCTCTACAAACCTAATTGAGGTGAGACCTGTAGAATGAAATGGTTATGATCCTTGAACTCCAGAGGTCTCTGTATCCTATTGACATAAGACTTCTGCCTACTCTGTGTAGTCTTCATCCACTACTGGATGATCAGCACGTTCTCTGTGGTAGCCCATACCATCTCTGGTCCCATGACTGTTGACTCACCTAGGTCAGTCCAGCACAAAGGTGATCTTCAAGGACGGGTATACAAAGCCACGAAAGGTGTCATCCAAATAGTGGAGTGATATCCGTTGTTGTATGAAAACTCCACCAATGGAAAATGATCCTCCCAGCCACGATCGAAGTTGAGGAAACAAGCACGCATCATTTCTCTGTGGTCTGAATGGTCTGCATAGTATCGGTAATCCGTCTTAGGGTGGAAGGTGGTACTCAAATTAAGTTGCATCCTTAATGCCTCCTACACCCCTTCCTTAGTTGAGAAGTGAATCGTGTATCACAATCAGAGACATTCGTTGATGGTAGTTTATATAGTCGCACAATCATCTAGAAATAGAGGCATCTCAATCTCTCTACTGATCCCTTCTCTCTGATAGGTAGGAAATGGACTGAATTGGTGAGTCGGACGACGATCACCCAAAGAGAATTATTGACTTTGGATGTATGTGGAAGTCTTTTCATGAAGTCTAGGGATATCCCATCCCACTTCCACTCTAGGACCTCTAAAGGATGAAATAAGTCTTCTTGTACCTGATGCTCCGCCATCACTTTCTGACAAGTGAGACAACGAAAGATAAACTATACTACTACATTCTTCATTCCGGCCCACCAGTGCTATTGTCAGAGGTCCGTGTATATCTTCCCCATTCCTAGATTTACCATTAGAGGGGATGTGTGGAACTCCCTCAACACATCCTTTTGAAGTGACACTGGTCCCATGGTACGTCCTCGAAAGAGGATGACGTTCTCCCCTCCTTCATAAAATCCCTCAGGTTTCTATCCTACTAATATCTGAGAATGTAAAGTCTCTCAGTCAGCGTCCCCAGGTTGCACCTCCCTATCTTGCTGAAGAAGTGGGGGAGTGACTATCAGTGACTGATGAAAAGATGATCCATCCCGATCCACAAAGGATATCTCCAATGCGGCCAGCTACTCTATCACCTCACCTAGAATTTATAAACCAGATCTCGTTCTGAATGAATCTACTACAATATTGTCCTTTCTATGTGTATAGACTATCTCAAAGTCATAGTCCTAGAAGAACTCAAGAAAACGACGATGTCTTAGGTTTAGGTCCTTCTTTGAGAAGATATACCTGATACTCTTGTGATCAGAGTAGACTGTAAATCGTTCTCCCATCACATAATGTTGCCACATATTCATGGCAAAGACCACTACTACTAACTCCAGGTCATTGGTAGTGTTGTTCTGATCATGCAGCCTCAGCTGTCGAGAACCATATGCCATCACTGCTCGCTCCTGCATTAGGAAACATCTGAGTCTGGTCCATGATGTGTCACAGTAAACTTTATACCCAATGCCCTCCACTGAAAGCCTCAAGATGGGGGAACTAGTCAGCCCCTACCTCATCTCTTGAAAACTCTGCTGACATCTATCCAACAACATGAAGAGTTTCCCATTCTTTTTGAACGATTATAATGGTGCTGCTACTCTGTAGAAATCTAGAAAAAACCTCTGGCAGTACCCAGCCAAACCCAGGACACTCCGTACCTCTGTAACACACTCTGGGGTGGCTCCCAATCAAGTACCGCCTTAATATTCGCTGGATCCACTGAAAATCCATCCTATGATATGAAGTGTCCCATAATGTGAACCTCATGGATCTAGAACTGACACTTCAAGAGCTTACCATATAGAAGCTTCTCTTGAAGTGTGTCCAGAACTATCTGCAAATGATAGGCACACTCCTCCTTAGTATCCATGTAGATCAAAATGTCATCGCTGAAGACTACAACAAAGTGATCAAGGTATGGCTGAAAGATCTTGTTTATAATTCCCATGAACACTGCTGGGGCGTTGTTCAGCCAAAAGGCATAACCAAGAACTCATAATGTACATTCTAACATCAGAAAGTTGTCTTCTGCACATCGTCATCTTGCACTCTATGATGGTAATATCCTGACCGAAGGTCTATCTTCGAGAACCACCATGATCCCTTCAGCTGATAAAAGAGGTCTTCAATCCTCGAGAGTGGGTACTAGTTCTTCATAGTCAGCTGGTTGAGGTACTAATAGTCTACACAAAATCTCAAGATCTTATCCGCCATCATGGAAAACAAAATCGGAGCTACCCAAGGGGAAACACTGGGCCGAATGTATCCCTTCCCCTATAATTCTGCCAACTGTACCCACGGCTCATGAAGATCCTTGGGGGCCAACTAATTAGTGATCGACTACACTCTCATCCGAGTAAGTCCATCATGTGCTGCAAAGGCTCCCTTCTTACCAGTGAAGGTAAACCTAGTCACATTTGTGTAGACACACCACAATTTTATCCTAATATAGTTAATCTAGGCATGGAAGGTAGATGAAAATTACATACCCAAGATGACATTGTATAGCCTACATGCCACTACTAGGAGATCCTAGACAAAGATCTCACCTCCTAGAGTAATCTCAAACTGTTGGCACTCGTGCGTAATCGTTGAATCTGATCCCATAGGAATCTCTAGCTGTAAGGATCGAGCCAACAGATTTGTCGGAATCTCTATACTCCGAACAAGAGATGTGGAAATAAGATAATGAATGGAACCTGTGACTATAGGTACTACAACTATGGTGCAGTAGACACAGATCGTACCTCATGTCATCTCTAGAGCACCATGGTCATAGGCCTCATCTGCATAGACCTGAGATCACCCTTGTCCACCTGCTCCCTGTGGTCAGGGTGGACCACCTGGTGGTAGTGGCAGTAACACCTCAAATCGTCACCCACTGCCTACTGCACTGCCAGCTCCTCGACAACATTCGCCTGCTCCCTGCAGACCTCCTCGGTCGAACCTCTGTCTCTCCCTGGGCGGTCCTTTGACTATCTGTTGATCATCTATATGGTGGGTCAGACAGTCCCAATCCATGTGTCCCTGCCCGCTGTATGTGAAATGCAATATGTTCCTCGCATGACTAGATCTGTCTCTAGTACCCCGCACAACCAACCCTGAATCCTATGGTTGTTCACATGTATGTCTGGTCTCCCTAGACCTCTATGAAATCTTTCTACTTCTAGTTGTAGAAGACTTCGCTACATAACGAGTTGTGGTGGGTCTCGCTGCTGGTGACTTCTCAGCAAGAAAACTATCCACTAAGAGTGCTCGCTCTTACACCCCCTCCTGCGTGGGGATGGTGAGTGAAATCATTGAAGCTATGATCTCCTGCCCGAGGCTATAATCGAAAGTCTGAGCCATGAGGAATCAGTCTCGTACCATATTAGTGGAGTAGGGTGAGATGTTGGTGAACCTCTATGAGTACTGATCCATAGTCATGTTTCCCTACTGCAGATGATGAAGATCCTGAATGCGCACTACGCGAAGGGTCGCTTGGTCGAACTCTGCCCGAAATAGGCTTTCGAAGTCTACCCAAAGAAGTTTCACCTCATCATGAACATGGTTCATCATGCTCCACCTTCTGCCTACTGCTGCATATAGAATAATAGCGGAAAGGATCACCATGAGATCTACTAGTGTCTCTACAAGTCAGAAGACTCTAACCATTGACTCTATCCAATATTTAGCCGCATATGGGTTTCTATCATCTCAAAAACTCAGTGGACTATGAGGCTGGAACTCTTGCAACACGCTCAAGTAGAATTCACCCTCTCCATATAGGGATGTTGGTATTAGTGTCCCTAAAGGTAATGGTACTGCTGGTGCCTCTGCTGTAAGAGGGCCCTGCACCAAGGCATCATCACTCGGTGGGCTATAATCAAATACTCTACTCGGAACCCTAGATGGCTACCTGCGTGGAGGCATCCTGAAAAGAAACAGGTGAGCCATGGTCAATAAGTTATACCTCGTGGGCTGAATCAAGGAGATCAAAAAGAAAACTCTTGAAAAATAGACATACAATCTTTGTTTTAATGGACTAAGTCGGAAATCAGAAGTCAGGGTCCTGGTGTATGAATATGTCATCCGCCGCACCAACACTGTATACCATAAACTGATAAAGAAACTCACTAAACTTAACACTATTACAATTATAAAGATAAAAGTCTTATGTTATATGGTAGTGCCAACTCCTCTGATACCAATTTGTCACGACCTGTCCCCCGGGGGACCGTGCCGTGACTACCCCAAGCCTGCCTTCCATACACCAGTGGATGTCGACTAGAACAGAAAGGCATATCCCCTAAAACTAGGATAGAATTTCCTTTATAACATGTAAACACACTCATCCAAGCCATAGAAAGATACGAACAAATCTAAATTCTGTAACAAAAAGAGTGCTGAATGTAAGGGGGCGAGAATACAAGCCCAACAGTAATGGTACAAGTACAACAGAAATACAATACAACTGAAGAAAGTGAAATAAAACTACTGGGTCATCCTCCGAGGTTCCTACCTCAAGGGTAGGTACAGATTGCCTCCTCATCAATCCATGTCCACCCATCTCCTCTACGTACCGACAGGCCGTATAGTCCACCATCATGTACCGTCTAGTCCTAGTACCCTCAACCTCGATCATCAATGTCCATCGTCTGCACCAAACACTACAATGTGCGGGTGAATCTCGTGTAGTGGTGAGTATAAAGATACTCTATAGGGACCCCGAGACCCTCAATATCTCACAAAAATCCACAAAGGATAAACCAAAAATCATGGAATCTAGCTGACAAACCTATTTAGGTATATGCACAAACATATACCTTAGTTATAAAGTATACCCATCTCAAACATGAGGAAAACATAGGGTCCAACCCAAAATCCCAATGCTCAACTATTCCACAAAATTAGGAATACCATGAAGGTATGTACCAAATCGGTTTTCCACACAAAAGAATACCACCAAGGTATTACCATGAAGGAATGTACCACATAGGTATGGACTAAGATCACACCATGTATAACTTATGTACAGAAGTATAGATAATTATATGTAACTACTGAATCATCTTATTAATTTAAGAGGAAGAACCATGTAGGATCCCTGTTCATCATTAGATCCAAATAGGATCCTAGTACATCATCAAACCCCCACAGGATCCTAGTACGTCATCAAATACACACAGGATGCTTGTACATCATCAAACCCACACATGATCCTTGTACATCGTCAGACCCCACACAGGATCCTATTACATCATTAGACCCACACAAAATTGTATTACATCGTCAAACCCACAGAGGATCCTAGTACATCGTCAGAGCCACACATGATCTTGGTACATAGTCAGCGCCAGCTACATGGTACACGCACTGAGCTTGTTCATCTCTGAGAGAGTTCACTTCTCAATCTACTAGTTGATAATCTTTCCACCACAACGTCGCATGAGGAATTATCGCAAAAGACTTCTATGTAAAAGGGGTCTCAATGTAATAGACGATGCATCAATCAGATGTCCAGTCTGTAAGTTATTATACTTTTAGTCCTAAGGACCCGGTTGGATTTGTGCTCAATCTAACCTAACCATACCCCAACATTATTCAAATAACAAGAAGAGTATACCAAAAGTACCATCATGCTGCAAGGATTCCGGATCCATAAACGATTTTCAAACAGACGTATAGTGCCAATGTTATAGCCGAAAGAACATATAGGGTCGAAACTAGACCGGGTCCATTCCGACCCGATCCGATCAACCCAACCTGGGCCGACTTGGCCCGGTGGTTCTTTCTCGGCCCACTGGGTGCATCCCGGCCCATGCTGGGTGGCCTATCCTAGTGGTCAAAGTTGGCCACATGTGGGGGGGAGTCGGTGACCCCCTCCCTTGAACACTGAAAGGGTGAATCTATTCGGTCGCCAGCAGTACGCGAGACCCACTGCGGGTCCTACTCTATCCAGCTCGGCCAGCCGAAAAGACCAGCCCTTTTTCCTCCTAGCGGTGCATCGTTCGCAGCTAATCTGTGGTTGGCCTAATGTCGGCTGCCTTCAGACATCCAACACAGCTAGGTGGGTCGCGACTCCTTTCTCTGATAGTAGTGCGTCGGGCACTGCCCCTCCGCAGCCGGCCGAACGCCAACCGCCCTCTTCCCACCATCGCGACCGACAGTCCGCATCCTTTCTCTATTCACGGCATGACCTCTTTCTCTATCGGTGGCATGAATGCGAGCCACCCCAATTCCATGTGACTGGACTGGGTATCAGCCACCTAGTTTCTCCACCGTGAAGAACACAATAATCATGAAGAACAGCGGAGGGATCATGCCATGTTCGTTTGGCCTAAAATCTCCGCATTAGATAGGTAGTAGGTGATTCAAGATAATATAATCAATGAAAACCACGAAGAATAAAAATACCCCTAACTTGAAGGTTCATTAGTATGAGGTGTGAGGATGAATATGAAGTCGTTGAGGAGCATCGGCATTCGTCGCTTCCACAAGGCTCTTCCGTTCTTGGCTCGGGGTCGGTTCCTCATTATTCGTCGGAGAAGCATTCTTTGTTGGAGAGTTTCTCTATGGTTGTCTCCCAATTCTCCCATCTTCTAATACATCTCCATCCAATCCAATAAAAATGGAGGGGAGACATTTAAATTAAATTATTCTTAACAATTTAATTTGTTGGCATAATTAATTGGTTCAATTAAAGGGGGAATAAATTAAATGGATATTGAGAGGTTTTCAACCCATTAAGTGGGGTTTCAGTGGTCCCCACCAAAAGAATTTAATTTGGGGGTTTTAGTTTGGGTGGTTCCCAACTCTTTAACCCCATGGAAGGTTACAAGAAAAATAAAAATCTAAATATTTTTAATTTTCTATTCCTCCACATAAAGGGTGATGAACAAACTTCTACCCTCGACTTACTACAGTCGATGTGAAGTTCTCATTAAGAGAATATCGGCACTATGAGGTCAAAAGTGTACTAATATTTTAATTCCGAGCACCTGTTTAAAATTTAGAACAACTCTCTCGCAAGTTTATTGAACGTACTTGAAAAAAAAGTTCATAAATTCATTCAGGGCACACCGGGCCTCAGAGTCACGCACTGTAAATTTTCACAGACTCATAATATTTCTAACAATTAAAAAAATTACATGGATAATTTGTGTCTTTACAATATTAAGAAAATTATAATCAGAGAAAATAATCATTAAGAGCAATAACATTGGCATAAGTCATGAATATGGTGCATTAACATAATCATAGAAAACCATTTTCACATTAGTCAAGTATTATTTTCAAAGATATAAAATTTAAATGGTTTAACTTCCTAAACGATTATAGTAATACTGGTAGACAACGAATATTATAATTGAGGACAACATCCCCCAAAAAACTAGAGTTTACTCCTCCTTCTAGTTATGTTTATCTAATTTGATTTAAATCATTACCCAATTGTCTACAGGGAAATAATGGTCCCACTGAACACAAAAAGAAAATCATTTTTATGACATACATAATATAGTTAACATTCACTATATCATAACAATGGAAATGAAATTGTTATCATAAACCTTTCTTAATATTGTCACATGTGGAAATGAGACATGCTCCACAATCATTTCTTCAGGAAATTATTCATAAAAATAGATGGGGTTAATAAGAAAAGTGTCATCAACAATATAAAAAATTCGTATAATAAATTAGAATTGTATAATTTACTCATATATCCTGTATGGAATATCAAAAGGTGTCATCATAGATGGATAATGATTTTGATCAGTTATTTAGAACATATAATGATGTGAATATACTTTCAAACATGAAAAATGGTTATTTAAAATATAATAATAATAGGAAAACATTTTCGTTGAAAAAATGATGAAAACTTATTAAATAATCATCAATTAAAATATTTTTCGTGATATCAAAAAATCCCATTGATGAGGTAAATGACAATATATTGATTATTTTTACATTTATGGTCAAGTCCAATTACTATTTCATTAAAAAAATTAATTACTATTAAATTGACAATATATATGCGAAAACTAATTTATGGCCATTATTTTATTTTAAAAATAATAATTCATTATAAAATTAGTAATGATTTTTTATTGAAAATTTTTTTTGGAAGAAAAGTGATTACATTCTAAATAGATAATTAAAGAAAAATTTTATGAAACCCATTTTATTAATTATCCTAATTACCAAATATTGTGAAATGGGACAATTACATGAAGATTCCATTAATAACCATAGTATAATAAAATCACTAATAAATATTGATAGGTAGATCATGATATATCATAATTGGAGATATAATTATAAATAATCTTGACAAACAATAAGATTTAAACATAATGTATTTAACATTATGGTAACAATGAAAAATAATCCCAGCTAAGGAATACAATAAAATAGATCATTAAATATAATGAGGCTAATTACATTCATTATATTACATGTCAAAAAGAATGCATATACACCACATAATGGAATTCAGGTGTATGCCATAATTTAAATATCATAAAAGGTAAATTGAGATAAAAGTCCATTACATTAAATCATGAATTACATTACACAAAATCAAACTTCTATATAATAAATATAATTTTATTTTAAATATACTATGAATTCCTATTCATATATTTTATACCATATATTTTCTCATATGATTATTTACAACCGGGTTGTTGACCATTACATATTAATGTCATGTTTCACATAATAACCACATTGTTTTCACATATGTTATCACTTTTGATTGTCATACCATTTTCGGGCAGTTTTTTTTTCATTTTTTTAATTTATATCATGATTTAATTGTCAAATATATTTAGTATATAATAATTTATTGATAAAGAATAAATTTATTGATAGAAAATGAAATATATTGTTTATAGAGACGGTGGGCCATACATATGAAAGAACATTGTTTCAATTTTCATGTTGGAATGAATTAAATAATATTTAATGATATATATTAAAATTAATCAAAAATATTTATTTCATAAATAGAACATAAGATTAATAAATCGATCCTAAATATATTCTATGTAACGTGTGATCAAATCTCATCACTTCGCAAGGTGGTAATACATTGTAAACACTAACGATTACATCATTTTCCAAAAAAAAGAATGTAATAAAGGTATGTGTGATATAATTATTCAAAAATAATATTAAATTCAATGAAATCATATAATTCACCTATAAAATATAAATAAATCATTATTTCATTCCTTGATAGGTGGTAATGATAAATATGACATAGGTTTGAAAGATAGAAGTCATTCGTAAACACAAGCGATGATTTCAGAAATTTATCAATGGAAGTTTAAGTGGTTGTCTATTAAAAACATTATATAGAAATATATCGTTGTATTTATGATATTGAGGTTACTATATCATCATGTTATAATAATAATTTTTTGATGTTTGGAAGATTTAAAATAAAAATTCTTAATAATGAATCTTAACTCTTATTCTGGTGTCGTCATTAAGATTGCACTAAATTCCTCCATTGGTTGAATTTATATAAATAATAAGGATTATAGGTGGAGGAGATAGAATTTTTGATTTGATTTTGTAAGGTATTGTTAAATATAAGGAGATGTGAAATTTTTAATAGAAGAGTACTCTGGTGTCCATTTATAAGCCAGGTGATAGATAAAATTGAATCATTTAAAAATTGTAAATTCCACCAATGTATTTGATAATATAAAAGGGTCATAATTAAAAAATTAAATAAATTTATATGCCTCATGGATAATATATGGTCCAAAAGGGATTTATAGATAATTTTATAGGTGATATTCACAGCTATCGTTTTACATTAACCCATGGTAAACCCATTTTTCCATTTACAAAGGTAATTAATGTTTATAAAATTCACAATTCATTTTGGAAAAATACTAAATTATCTTTGATAGAAATTATAAATCAATATAATTTGTAATATGGAAATCACTATACAAAATTCAACTAATTTATTTGAAAATACTAATTTTATATTAATCTCATAAAAGTTAAGAGAAATCCAAACATAAAACATAAAATGATAAAATGTATACAAAGTCATTTTAAGGATTTTTAATATGAAATAGATTCTGATGAAAAAAACAATGAATACGTTTTTTACATTGAAACTAAATATAATTTAAAAACATTATAAAATATAATTTATTTTTTCAAAAAAATTATAAAAAAATATGTGTTTTCAAATAAAATATAATAATTTTATTAAATTATAAAAAAATGAAACATTTGATGGAAATCAAAAAAAAACATCATCCTAATAAAATTATTACTTAAAAATGAATTTATAAACAACAATTAAATTTATAAATTTTTCATAAATTTAAATTATTATTGATTAGAAAAATTCATAATGAATTTTTTTAATAAAATAATATTTTTAAAACATTTAAATTCTTTCGAAATAACAATGTATTTATTATGAATATATTTTCATTATATAAAACCATTATATGTAGAATTAAAAAATTAGTTATTAAAAACACATCATTATCTTTAATGTGTATGTTATTATCAAATAATTTAAACAAATATATCTTGGTAATGTTAAAACATACTATTTCATGTAATGAATGTTATAGAAGCATTGCATGAATTGAAAGATTTGAATGGTGTTGTGTATAATTCCTGATCCCGAAGAAATAAAATTTATTCAAGAACAAGTCAAATTCATATAAATTGGTGGTTTTACAAATCCCACGTTATCCATAAAATGGATAGAATTATTAATTAAAATTACCACAAAGACATGGGAAGGGATGTTATGAATGGTTTCTGATAGGATTGGATGATATAAAAGTCTCTTTTTATATGGAGAATACATGATATATGATGTTATTTAATTACTGAGATCATAAAAACTTGATATTTTTCAAAAAATTAAATTAAAATAATGAGTTATTAAAGAAAAAATGGCACCAAAATAACACATATAGGAATATAACATGAAATATCCTATAAATATAAAAATACACATTTGTTTTGATATGTTTACGAAGAAATATTTCCATTTAATCTTATTTTAACCACCCTTAATAAATTGGAAAGGCCTGATCTATGTCATATTTTTTTACATATTTATTATGAAAATAAAAAGTTGTCCTCATTAAAAATTTATAACATTATGATTGATAATATATATATAATTTTATTATATTAATATTTTATATGTTTTCAATATCACTTGTAAAATAATCCAATGAAACATATAAAAAACAAGCTTCCCAAAAAATGCATTTTTACATATAAAAATATATAAATTTTAAAATTAACAATAATTTATAAATAAATGATCTTTAAAGGATTATGTATAATAAATATTAACTAATGGAATTATAAAAAATTGAAATAATTTTGATCTTTGTAAATATATGAATGAAAATAGTAACTTTCTATAAAATAGGATTTTTTTCACTATTTACTTTAAAGTAAATCTTTTAATAAATATCACATATTTCAACTTCATGCTAAGATTCAAATTAATATTGAAAATTTTAGGTCTTTTAAAATAAATTAAAATTGGAATATATTATATAATATATATATATATATATAATGAAATATAATCCATTTACCTAAGAATTTTATTTTTGGATGGATAAAATTATTTCACCAATAATTGAGTACCAAATTATTATGAATTATTAAGTAAATATGAATTATAAAAAAATTTAATTAATATTTTTCATTATTTTATTAATCATTATCATAACTATAATTTAACAGCTATGTTATAATTTTCACATTAAAATAATTATAATTCAATAGTATATCAAGGTTCATTTATACTTTGTGTTATTTTTAATGATTGATATAAAAAAACCTAGTTTATTTCAATGTAAAAACATATAAGATGATTGGTTTTAAAATTAAACTTATGACAAATTTATAATATTGATGATTGTGTCATGATTTGATATTTATTCCATCAGTAAAATCTATCTCGACCCATCTCCTAATAGTAGTGAATGATCCAAAACATTCATAATAATCCATACTAAACTTTTTTTAAACAATCCATTAATTCCAAATAAAACCATATGTCTCTATAAAATGTCTTTCTCTAAAAATATTCCATATTATTCTATTTATATCACAATTTCTATTATTTTTTCTCTATTCTCAATATAGTAACATTAGTTACTACAATATTGTAAACCTTACTTATCAATACTTATTCTCATATTCTAATTCCATGTATGTAAATGTTTAGAATAATTCTCCATGTATTCTCTTAGTAATGTCACAGAAATTCGGTATAATTTTTTTAATTATATGGAATTATTTTGAGACTATGAAATCTGACGGAACACGATTCTGATGCCCGGAGTTCCCAGAATTATCAATCGAAGATTGGTTGAGTTTTTAATAAGCGTTCGTAAGCAGTTTTCCGGAAAATTGTAAAAACTCTTAAATGGTTTATCAGATCATAAATATGAGGGCATCGTTGTGTTCAAGATAGTGGGTATAACCTAGGCGTGACTTATGTTTAATCGGCACGGGCCTCCTGTGAGAAAACCCAAAAATAGAATATTTGTAAATAAATATTTAAATAAAATATTTTATTTTAAAAATTCTTATAACTCACAAATGGTAACTCAGATAAAAAATCCAAGGCCACCATTGAAATCATGAGGGTATTCACTCTTTTGGAAGAAACTGACATTGGTCAGAATGGGATACTATTGAAATTTAGTTTTTGGTCGTAAATAAAATAATTAAGTGAAAATTATTTTATTTTAAAATTCATAACTTCTAAACGGTAACTCTAATTGAAAATTCGAGAGTAATATTGGTTTTTTTGGGGTGTTTTTCACTTAGGAAAATATTTACCTTGACCAGTGTGGGTCAAAGGTGACTGTTATAAATTTTCCAAACTTTTTTTCGGTCATGTGCAGTAAACGCGCAAATGTCGTTATATTACTTTTGAACCAGTGCTCGGAAGTGAAATCTGAGGGAATCCTTGAACATGCGGAGTGGATATTCGCTTAAGGATACCTTCACCTCGATCATAGTAGGTCGATGGTGAAATTTATTTATCGTTAATTTCATGGTATAGTTAAAATAATAACAATAAAATAAAGAACAACTTTTATATTATTTTTAAAACCTCCCAAATTTGTATGGGCAGTGGTGGGGACCACCCAAGGTAGTAAACCGCCCAAATTGAATTTTTAATGGAAGGGACCACCTGGATGCTTAAAATCCCTTTTTAATGAGGGAGGTGACTATTGTTCCTCCCATTTAATTGCGCCAACGTAAATTAAATGGCTTGACCTTGCAAATAATAAGTAACAACATCGTTGTATTTTAGAAAGGTTCCTAATAAATAAACCTTAATAAATTCCACAATTTTTACTTACCTTTACCTCTTCTATTTATATGGAGCTTGGGTGTGAGTAATTGGCATGAATTTACCAAGCGACAAAGCACTGGTAATGTGCCGCGACACCCAACACTTGGATGACGGAGCCAGTTCCTGTGGGTGGTGACGAGTGACCACAAACCCCGAACCGAAGAACGATGGTCGAGCAGTGTCGTTGGAGGCTTGTTGTGGGGATGACGGATACCGACACATCCAAAAATGTGGACACCCTCCAATCAAATATAAATTGGGTTTGTTGATTATTTATCCCCCTTTATCCCATTCATGAAATCTTTCTTGAATTAAGAACGTCTATACTTCTTGCTGACACTCTAATGTAGAGGGTGTAGGCCAAATGAACTTGGTCAGTCCACTCTTAAACCTTCATGGTTTTGATGTTTACTTCGCGACTGAGGAGGGTAGTGACCGATACTATCGATTGGAACCAGTGGGACGTGGGAGCAGGGGCGGGGACCAGCATCGGCTGGCCGCGTGAAGTGGTTGTGGAGCACATCCACTCTGCCTGGCATTCAAAAGTCGTGGCATGAGGCCGCGACAGTGAGGGAGGGTGGACAGATCACTGCCGGATACCACAGACCGCACGACACACGACCACGCCACACGTAGGATAGGCTGCCCATCAGGCTAGCTGGGGCCGCCCAGCGGATGCTGCACCGTTCGTCCCCGCACCGTGCACCACCACACCGCGCGCCTCTAGCGGGTATCTGCACCGCATGCCACCTAGCATGGGCCTGGTTGCGCCGGACCCAGTGGGACAAGTCAGATCTCGCGGGCATGGTCAGACACAGGGATAGACCAGGGTCGGGCCAGGTCGACTTGGACCGGTCCAGGTTGGGCCTGGTCGGTCTGACCATGTCGGACTGGACCCATATGGACTTCAACCCTTTTCACTCTTTTAGACATTTCTTGAGCTACAAGCGCCCTTTTGTTGAACAATCTATGACACTGAAAACTGTTGATCGAGATAGTCCTATTGGTATACTCCACTTGATTTTTGGGTAAACTTGGATTATGGCTGGGTTGGATCAAACCTCGAATCTAGCCGAGCCCTCGGAGCAGAAATGCTAATAACTTATAGATCGGGATTCCGATTGACGCATTTTCAATAGCGTTGGGTCCCTCTTGACGTGAAAGAACTTTGTAATACTTCTTCATCGGACTTCATGGCTGTTGGAGTGTCAACCTATGGCTTGAAGAGAAGACCCTCCAGGAATCACGTGAGCAAAGTGCAGGAACCTTGTGGTTGGTTGTACGTGAAGGAAGAACATCGATCATGTGTGTGTTAGCATCTATCAGATCCTTTGTGGGTCAGTGCTCAACGATCCTTCTTGAGTCAGCGCATACCAATCCTTGGTGGGTCAGATCCTTTGCGGGTTAGCAATCAGCGATCATGTGGGGGTAAATGCATGTCGATCCTATGTGGGTCTGATCCTATGTGGTTTAGTGCTTAGAGATCCTATGTGGGTTAGTACATATCGATCTTCTATGGGTCAGATCCGGTGTGGGTCAGCGAGGGATCATTACCTATCAATCCGGTGTGGGTCATAAGTAGTGCTACTTAACATAATTATATGATCTAGCCTTCGAATATTCATCTATACTTTTGTACTTACATTATACCAAGTGTGAGTTGAGTCCGTACCTTCTTGGTGTTACCTTTGTGATATTTTTATGTGTGGCTTACATGTGTTGTACTTTCCTTTATGGTGATTCCATGGTGGTATTCCTCTGTGTGGTGTACATGTGTTTTACTTACCTTTTTGGTGATACCTTTGTGGTATTCTTCTATTTTGTGTATCTGTGTTGTAATTTCCTTCATGGTGATACATTGTGGAATTATTCTCTGTGGCGTAACTGTGGGGTACTTACCATTGTGGTGATACCATTGTTGTATTCTTCTTTGTGGCGTACATGTGTGTTACTTTCCTTCGTGGTGAAACCTTGGTGGTATTATTCTATTTGGTGTTACCATTGTGGTACATACCATTGTGTTGTTACCTTCGTAGTATTCCATCCTATGTGGAACAGTTGAGATTTCATCTTTTGAATGAACCTTTTGTTTCCTCATGAATGAGATGGGTATACATGATAACTTTTTTATATGTATGGTAATATACCTATGTAGGGTTGTCAGATGTTTACATGCTTTTTGATTTATCCTTTTTGGATTTTGTGAGACCATGAGGGTCTCGGGGTCCCTACTGAATATAGTTAAACTCACCCCTGCATAGGCTATGCCCGCACCTTGTTTTGTTTGGTGCAGACAAAGGACATCTCTGACTGAGGATGAGAGTACCTGGACTGGAAGTAGCTCGGAGGTGGACATTAGACGAGGCATACCGTAGAGATGGTCATTCGAGAGCTGTACCTACCCTTCATGTAGGATCCTTGGAGGGTGTTCATAGGAGCTGTTTCAGTTTACTTATACTTTTCTATTTTATCATACTTTCCATTTGGGCTTGTATTCTGGCCCTTTTTTCTTACTATACACACACCTTTTACTATACAGTTTACTTGTGTTCGTATCATGTTGTGTGCATCAATGAATGTGTTAACAAGTTATAAAATAAATTCCATCCCTATTTTAGGGAATACGTCTTTCGGTGCTAGTCGCCAGCCCCTAGCCAATTGTAGATGGGATTGGGGTAGTAATGGCACGAGCCTCGGGGGACGGGTCCTGAAAAATTGGTATCCGAGGAGTCGTTTCTACTGTAGAACATAATACTCTTATCTTTTTAATGGAAATAATGTTTAGTGTATTGATTGTGGTTATCAGTTTAGGGAATCCAGTGTCTGTGCGACGACTGACTTATCCACACACCGGGACCTTGACTTCTGATTTCTGACTCAGTGAAAGAAAAAACTGACTGCGTGTGTGTTTTGAAAAGTTTTCTACTGTTTTCTTATGTCATCTCACAAGGTATAACTAAATGACCATGGCGCACCTATTTCATAATAGGATACCATTGCATAGACAACCATCTAGGATTCCTAAGAGAGTACACGTTGATGGCCCATCGAGTGAGAATTCTCCAGAGCATGGCCCTCATATTATGTTGGGACCTTCAGGTGGTGTACCAGCAACACCACCACCCATTGGGCAGCAGATACCACAAGCTACACTAGTTGATGTTGCACGCTGACTAAACACATTGCACAATTTCTAATAGTTGAGGTCTCTGAGGTTTCAAGGCGAGACAGTTTCCCATGCAGCTGAGGGATGGCCGGAGGCGGTCACTAGAGCTTTCCGCCTAGTTGAGACACTAGTAGAGAAGATGGTAATTTTAGCCACCAGAATTTTTCAATGAGTGACCATGGGGATGGTCCGCATCATGATGAGGCATCGGTATGTGGACCATTATCCGAGATAGTAACTTCGGGTAGTGTGTTAGGTATATCAATTCCCATTGGTCAGCAGTTACAACCAGTGGTACTGGTAGAGGACATAAATAGGATTAATTCCTTGTGCAAGATTCCGCATCAGGTACCCCTCATGTTCAGAAGCGAACATGACTCACTAGCGGCTGAGGACCGTCTTGAGGAGGTGGCTGAGAGTTATCTAGAGATTCAACAGATCAGAAGGGCGACATGTAGGTATCTGAGTATTCATTAAGGCATACCGATCATTCCTGTTACTCAATGAATATGATGTGATCAGTGCTTCGGGGCTCAGACATTCGAGCATAGTGTGTTTAAGGATGTCTGAGCCAACACTATTCCTCTTTACATTCCTACTTATATTGGGGTGTTAGAGAGTACCATTTTGGTTGAAAGTTCTATGGATGAGAGGATACATCCAGTAAATGATAATAGTGGGAAAATAAGAAACTGCTGCCAGTCTCATAGACTCGGGGATGTAAAAATGTTTTGGAAGAAGAAGTGTTATGGATAGATAAATCTATAGGGCTATAGACGTTGAAGAAGAGTTAGGGGAGAAGCAAGATGTGGTGTATATTTTGATATATTACAACCACCGCCATAGTGGTCCCCACAAGTCTTAGGGAGATAGAGGACATGGGAAGAGAGTAGCAGCATGTGGGTATGGAGTGCGACTCAAGGGCTCTAGGAATAATTCATGGTACTATTGGTGTCTATTACGAGCTGTCGTATCAATAGACATAGGTACAAATCATTACTTCTTTCAATGAATATTGTCCAAGACCTATAGTTTCCGGTTAAACCATTGGCTTGACCCTCACATCTACAGATACCCTTGGGAGAAGACTTGATAATCACACTTACATCGATGATGTGATCAGACCATTGAGGTGAGAGTTTCGGTTATAACCACTTGGTGGCAGTGTCTAGGCCTTATAACGTTAGTTTGTGTATGACTGGACATCCACAATTCATATTCAGATTGACTATATTAGGCAAAAAGTTTATAGTTTTTCTACAATGTTGGGTTGACGTTTTCCTTAGTTGGTGAAATAGGAAATCCAAACAGCGTAGCTTAAACTCATGCATAGGAGGGTTTATCTGATCACTTTTGAGATGGCCAACCTTACCCTTGTGGTAGTAAGAGTTTTCAGTTTTCAGTTCTCAATGAGAGTGGCTAGAGTTCCTCGAGGAATGTGACATTGAGAAAGTATATACACCTTGGAGGGGAACGTGGTAGCAGATTCACTCACCTGTAGGTCGAGCTTGTAGATGCTGAGGGAGGCGATATAGCTACTAGCCGCTCTACGAATATCCTATGTGGATTGAGATGGAGCAGCTTATCTTCAGTCTTCTACAGTTAGTCCACCACTTCATCAGTGAGTTAGGGAGGCGCAACATTGGAACAATGACTGTGAGGATCTTCAAGCTTAGATATCCACAAGAGAGGCTCCTCATGTATTTTCTTGACGGTGGGAAGAAAGTCATCATAATCAAAGTACATACTATGGTACCAGTGGGAATATGCGAGGATGTGATGAGAGAGTTCCAAACGTCCCCTCTAACGGTACATCCATGAGTGGAGAAGACATACCAGGTCTTCCGAAGTCAGCACTGGGGGCCAGGAATGAAGAAAGCTGTAGCAAAGTTTGTCTCACGGTGCCTCACATGCTAGTAAGTGAAGGCACAACACTATGTTCCAATTGACTTAGTTCATCCATTAGAGGTGCCAGCGTGGGAGTGGGATGGATTTTCCATGGACCTCATGATGCATCTTCCTTGGATTTCCAGGTGACATGATTCTATCTGGGTGATCATTGACTGAATCACCATGTTGGCCAACTTCCTACCGATTAGAGAGAAAGGTTCAATATAATGTTTGGGACACAAATATGTGTTGGAGATTGGGCGGCTACATGGAGTATCCTGGCAATTGTCTCCGATCATGATGCATGTGTCACTTCTCGACTATGGAAGTGGTTTTAGGAGGCTTTTGGGGTGGAGATTCGTTTGAGCACCCCCTTACATCCTCAGATGGATGGCCAGACCGAGCGTACCATTCAGACCGTTGATGAAATTATGTGTGCATACTTCCTCGACTTTAGTCTCAGCTGGGAAGTATAGTTTCCCTTGATGTAATTTTCATACAACAACAGTTATCACTCAACCCTTGGGATAGAAACATTTAAGGCGTTGTAGGACGAACCTTGCAGACCGCCTTTGGACTGACCTAGGGGAGTTAGTACTCATGGGAACAGAGATGGTATGAGCTACCAAAAAAAAGGTTCAGATCCTCCAGGAGTGGATGAAAAGTGAATAGAGCAGGTAGAAGTCTTATGCTGATAGAAGAATGAGACTTCTGGAGTTTGAGTATGGAGACAAAGTCTCTCTACGGGTCTCACCTCGACGAGGTTTATGGAGATTAGGACGGGGCTGTAAGTTATCTCTGATGTTCATCGAACTCATTCAGGTCCTCACTAGAGCTGGTGAGGTGGCATACCTCTTAGCTTATCCCCCTCAGTTTGATAGGGTGCATGACGTCTACCACGTAACCCAGGTGAGGAGATACATGTGAGACCCATCTCACATCATCGACCACGGAGAGCTGGAAATCGAAAATGGGGAGACGTTTACAAAGGTAATAGTGGTGACTGAGGATCGACATGAGCAGGTCCTTCTTGGGTGGTCGATACCTTTGGTGTACGTGCGTTGGAAACACGGGAACCTTTAGGAGATCACGTGGGAGTGGGCGGCTCAAGTGCATGCTTAGTATCATATTTTGTCTGTTTTTTCATTTATGTGGCTTTCAGAGACATAAAGAACATATATGGAAGGAATTTAATGTCCCATAAATTCCATATAGTTTGTTTAATTATATGGAATTATTTCAAGACCTTGAAATCTGACAGAACGTGAATCTGAGGCACGGAGTGCCTGGAATGATCC
Source organism: Viscum album (assembly GCA_963277665.1). Taxonomy (NCBI): domain Eukaryota; kingdom Viridiplantae; phylum Streptophyta; class Magnoliopsida; order Santalales; family Viscaceae; genus Viscum; species Viscum album. Next base: position 1,841,866,105 of record OY728161.1, read on the forward strand.
GTCGAATATTGGTTGAGTTTTAATTAGCACGTGTATGCAGGTTTCATGAAAATGTTTAATAAATCATAAATGATAACTCTGATCATAAATCAGATGTCACTATTGCGTTCAGCATGGAGGGTTTTCCCTAGGCGCGACATACGTATAGTCACCACGTGCCTCCTGTGGGAAAACCCAAAAAAGGATTAATCATAAATAAAATAATAAAATAAATTATTTTATTTTTCAAATTCTTATAACTAAAAAACAATAACTTAGATTGAAAATATGAGACCATCGCTGAACTATTGAGGGTATTCTCTCTTTAGGAAGATACTAACCTTGGTCAGCAGGAGAAACCACTGAATGTGAGTTTTTGAAAGGAAATAAAATAATTAAGTGGCAATTATTTTATTATAAGGTTTTTAAATTATAAACAGTAACTCAGATTGATAATCTGAGAGTATCGTTGGGTTATTTGCAGCGTGTTTCACTTATGCAAAGCTTAACCTCGACCGACGTGGATCTAGGGTGACTGTAAAAAATTTTCCGAACATTTTTTTCGGTACGTTCAATAAACACGAAAGCGGCATTATATTAATTTTGAACCGGTGCATGGAATTGAAATCTGAGGGCACTATTGAACTCACAGCACCCATATTCGCTTAAGGGGACCATCACCATGACCGCAGTAGGTCGAGGGTGAATTTTAGTTTTTGTGAATTTCATGGTATAGTTAAAATATTATAAATAAAAGAAAGAACATCTTTTATTTAATTTTTAGAACCTCCCAAATTTGTATGTGTAGTAGTGTGGACCACCCGAGCTAGGAAACCCTCCAAATTGAATCCATATTGGTGGTGACTATCCAAAACCCATAAAATCTTTCTTTAATGAGGGAGGTGACTCATGTTCCTCCAATTAAATTGCACCAACATAAATTAAATGGCTTGACTTTGCATATACTATGTAACAACATCATTGAAATTTAGCAGGGTTCCTATTAAATGAACCTTCATAAATTCCATGATCGTTACTTACCTTCCACCTCCCCTATTTATATGGAGCATAGTGGGGGGGAGGAATTGGAAGGGCATCACCAAGTGATGAAGATATGGGAATGTGTCATGATGCCAAACACTTGGAAGAAGGAGCCGATTCCGGCGGGCGGTGACGAGCGACCCCGAACATTGAACCAAAGAACGACGGTCGAGCGACATCATTGGAGGCTTGTTGTGGGGAAGATGGACTATGTCACTTCCTCAAACGTTGACACTCACCAACAAACATCAGGTAGTGTTTTTTGTTGATTTATTCCCTCTTATACCATTCATGACATTTTTCTTGAATTAAGAACGTTTATGCCGCTTGGTACCCCTCTAACGCGGAAGGTGCGGGGAAAAGTAACATGGCCCTACCACTCCTCAACTTATATGGTTTTGATGTGTTCTTCATGACATAGGAGGATGGACACCGGTGCCGGAGAATGGCACCAGTGGTACTCCAAAGAAAGGGTGGTGGTCAGCATCGACTGGCCGCGTGAAGGGGAGGCGGCGTGCATCCACGCTGCCCAGCGTACAAGAGCCGTTGCCCAAGGTCGTGACAGTATTGGAGGGTGGTCGTCTTGGTGGAGGCTGTCGGAGATGGCGCGGCGCGTGATAGCGCTGCGCAGACGAGAGGCTAGCCAGAAATCCAGTCGATTCCACCATGCGGATGCCGCACCACGGACCGCACCAGTGGGCCGGGTTGGGCTGGACCTAGTGGGATGGGTCATATCCCGCGGGCCTGGTCCGACCCAGGGCTGGACCAGACCCTGACCAACATCAACCATTTTCACTCTTTCGACCATATCTTGATCTACGTGCATCCTTTTGACGAATGATATATGGAACCTAAAACCTTGGATTGAGACAGTCCTTTTGGTGCACTCCACTTGAGTTTTGGATAATTTCAGAGTATAGCTGGGTTGGATCACACTATGAATCCAACCGGGACCTTGGTGCAGGAATGCTAATAACATACAGATCAGTCGTTTGATTGGCGCACTATCAGTTGCATTGGGTTCTTTTTGACTTGATGGGGCTTTTGAAAACATTTTAGTGTAAAATTTCAGCAATTTGAGTATAGACCTATGGCTTTAATAGAGGACCCTCCCATAATCAAGAGAGCTTAGTGAGGGAACCCTATGGTTGGTTGTACGTAGAGGAAGAACATCAATCCTCTATGGGTCAGTATCTATCAGATCCTATGTGGGTCAGTGCTCAAGGATAATTTAGGGGTCAGTGTATACCAATCTTGTGTGGGTCAGATCCTATGTGGGTTAGTGCTCATCTATCCTGTACGGGTCTGCTCATATCAATCATGTGTGGGAATGAACCTGTGTGGGTCAGCACTCAACGATCTTCTGTGGGACATTACATATCGATCCTGTGTGGGTCAGCGTTGGTTAGTTACCTATCGATCATTTGTGGTTCAAAAGTAGTTCAACATAACATAATAAGATGATCTAGCCTTTGACTAGTCATTTGTACTTCTGTACTTAATTTATACCTGGTGTGAGTTGAGTCCTTTCCTTCATGGTGATACCTTTGTTGTATTATTCTATGTGTCATACCTGTGTGGTACCTTCTGTCATGGTGATACCTTGGTGGTATTATTTTATGTGGTGTACATGTGTGGTACTTACCTTTGTTGTGATAACTTTTTGGTATTTTTCTGTGTGGCGTACCTCTGTGGTACATTCATTCATGATGATACATTAGTAGTATTCTTTTTTTGTGGCATACCTGTGTGGTACATACCTTCGTGGTGATACCATTGTGATATTATTATATGTGGAGAACATGTGGGGTACTTTCCTTCGTGGTGAAACCATTTTAGAATTCTTATATGTGGTGTTACCTTTGTGGTACTTACCTTTGTGGTGTTACATTCGTGGTATTCCTTCCATTGTGTAATAGTTGAGCTTTGGGATTTTGAGGTGGACTATGTGTTTCATCATGAATGAGATGGGTATACATGAAAACATGGGAATATTTAGGGTAATATACCTATGTAGGGTTGTTTGATGTTTACATGGTTTTTGGTTTATCGTATTTGTATTTTTTGAGAGCTTGAGGGTCTCGGAGTCCCTATTAGTATCGTTATACTCACCCTGGCATTAGATACACCCGGAGCTTATTGTGTTTGGTGCTGAGGAAGGACAGCACTGACTGAGGATGAGAGTACCAGGACTGGAGGTAGCTTAGAGGTAGACATTAGATGAGGCATACCATAGAGATGACCGTTTGAGAGTTGTACCTCTCCTTTAGGTAGGATCTATGCCGGTTGTTCACAAGAGTTGTTTCAGTTTACTTTTACTATCTATTTGGGAATGGATTCTAGTCCCGTTTTCATACTTTACACAATCTTTTAACTATATATTTTCCTAGGGTTTGTATCTTTTTGTGTGCATGGTTCCATGTGTTTATAGGATATAAAGGCAATACTTTTCCAGTAAAAGGGAATATGCCTTTTGGTGCTAGTCGCCAGCCCCGGGAATATGGAAGGCGGGCTTCAGGTACTCACGACATGGGCCTTGGGGGACGGGTCGTGACACTCTCCATGTATGAAACCATATTAAAATTTATGAATTAATTATGACATTTCATCTTTCTTCTTACATATTCTCTACTCATTAGCCTAGAATCAAATAAACACAGTCCTCTATCATACATATACTACATTAAATTATAACCACCCTATCGAATTTCATACACTTAGAAAAATTTAATTTCCACCTCATGAAATGTCAATACATATTTCCACCTAAATAAATTTTTTTTCAAAATTAATTTAATTCATAAACTCATACATTTTAATTGAATTAATGGAGAATAAAATCAACGTGGATAAATCATTGTTTAAGAACCATGTCTACTACCAATATTTTTATTTAATATTTATTATTATCAATTAATTATGATTTTTATTTCATTATAACGATCCTAGAAATCATTTATTAATATTATGGCATTTAGATGTCCTCACAAATCCATTGGGATTTTAATTATTATCTTATGATCTAGTTAGTACTTGTTGTTCTTTATATGAAGTTATGACATTTACTTTTATTCAATAGATTCCCATTCTAATAATGGAATATAACTCTCTTGTACATTTTCTTCAAACAATGGGATCTTGTGGAATATTGGTGTTCTCATTAAATTCCTACATATAGAAATTACATCTTCCACGGGACTTCGTTCTTATTAGATAATTAATATATTAAATATTCCAAAATCATTTCATTTAAATTTTTAGTGGTTGTTCGATCCTTAGTGATTTTTTCTTATTACTACACTTCAATGTATTCATTCCAAAAACAGGGTATAACACGTTGTATTTTAGAATAATAATGACTCTAAGGTCTTTGGACAATGATATTGTGTTGTTTGTTTTGGATTGTAAAAAATATTTTCTTTAGGGTTTTAATTCTATTTGGGGATTATATATATATATATATTATCCTAGTTAATTACTATTTTTTTTTATCATATTCTATTGTTTGTTGATATTTCACAATATAACCCATACTATAATATCCTTACGTCTCACATGGGTGGTGGTATTATAGATGAAATATTCTAGATTATAGTTGTTTTTTAATTATTGTTTTTTTGATTTTTGTTTAGCATCAATGGTGGTGGAATTTTCCATTATTTGATATCTATTCTCTATTTTTTCATTTGGATATTTTTTTTATATTTATTTTCTCAATTATTTAATTCAATTTACATTCTTTAGGTATTCATCCATCAATTAGTACTATATATATAACTCCTATTTATGTGTATTTTTCTTATAAAATCCCTTTAATTAATACCTTCGTATTATAATTTTAGGTTTTCTAACTTGGAGATAAACTCATGATTTTCATTTCTAGAGGAAATAAAACATCATCCCGAGGATGATGAATTATTTAGAATATAATGTTGTGTGAGATGGAATGTGGTTGGGAAGTATTTTGGTTTCATTTTTTGATAATTTTCGGCTATCAGAATGTTTAGCCTCTATAACAAGGTTTCTATAGGGGATTATTCTCTTTTTATCCATTAATTTAGTACATTTTAGTGGAAATGATTCATTTATTGTCATCTATTTTTTATACTATGGGATTGATGATGTTTGATGTCATGATACATCCACATATTTTTTTGTAGTGGTGGATTACCTAGTCTTTACTAGTATTTCATAATAAATTTTTTCATTTTTATTCATTTTTTGGTCATTTAACATTTTTATGGAAATTAATGATTTTTTTATTTCATTATAACATTCATTTTATTATAGAGATTTAATGGGAATATATTATCTTCTTATATTTAATTAATAAAATCAAAAAAATTCAAGATTAATTGATAATCAACGATCATTTATTTTTACTCTAATTAATTCATAGTTATAATTTAATTGTTGAAAATTAAAGAGATGACTCGTAAAAAGAAACATTCTAACCCTGATCTGGAAAATATTCACTCAAAGGAAATCTAATTTTTTCTGTATCGACATAGAGTACAAAAAATTCAAATAATTAATTGAGGCATTATTAATTGTATTTGGAAAATAAATTATTTATGCTTGATGATCATTGATGACGATAATTAGTTGAGACATCACTGATGATCCATGATCAATAATGAAGATTATGGTGGCTCCAATTGGAATAAATTAATCAATATATCCAATTATGAATATAAAATTGATTTTTCCAAAGTTATAAAAAGTAATTAAAAATAAAATTAATGAATTAATTGTGCTAAAAATAATGATATTAGATGAATTTTACTATGTTATAATGGATAAAATTCCTTTTATATTATTTTTATAAATATAAAACAATGTTAACGTGGATAAAATAATATCATATAGAAATGAATAGAAAAAATATAATATTACACATAGATCATATATAATTAAATAAAAATTAACTTTGAATAAAAATGGTATACTACCAATAATCACCAATCTAAGCTACTAAACATTATTCAAAACAACCATCAAACCACGTCATAGCCAGTTTTCTATATCCTGGGTTTGATCCGCTGTTTTATAATCTTCATCCATTTTTTGGGTTTTGGGTGAGATGAATGTCATGTTTTGAAGTTCCATATTTTTCTAATAATCCTACCATGGGTTCCCCATATCTTGTTTGGGGTATTTTGGATAAAAGGATGGTTACATCAAGATTTATTCCAAACCGTGAGCCCACATCTTAATTTTAAAATAATATTTTTTTCTTCTATATACTATTCATTTTTTTAAATTTTTTAGTATTTCCACCTCCCAAATGGATACCTAACATTTGGATCTCACCCCGAGGCGCCTCCCACTTTATTCCCCTTCATCATGGGCCTCTTTTTGGGAGATTGCTCTCCAAAGTTTAGTGGTCATTCTTAATTTCATCATCAAATATTTCTCCATTATCTTCCCTCTTCCAACATATTTCATTTTTATCATTGATGTATATTATAATTTGGTCATTCTTGACCGAGGGTTCTATTTTACATCATTTTTTATAAGAGTTTCAACTGTTTAGGGCTGGTCTTCATAGATCTAGAGTTTTTGAACCCGTGAGGCATATTTCTGGGAGTGTGTATCCCATTTACCATGGTTTTGTGGTAGGATTTCCCAATCACATGACTTTATTATTTATGATTCATATTTCTATTTTTTCACACATTATATAAAAATTTAGTATTTTTTTCAACCTTTATATGATTTGTTTGGAATGAAAAATTGTTACTTAGGACATGTTTTGTGTGAAATGGAGTTGATTCATTATAAAAGTGCTCAACCATTGATCAAATAATTTTTTTTCACGTTTTTTAATTTGTATTGGGATTTTCATGACCTTTTTTAACTACTGTAATAAATTATTTCCATGTAATTTTTTTACCCCTTTGGTTGCTAAAAATATTTATTTTTTCTAAATGTTGTAAGTCTAGTCTTCGGAAAAGTGCATGGGTTTCCTTCTTGTGAAAAGATGTGATATAAAATAACATATATGAATTTATTAATGTATGGGAATAATGAAATATGAAATTTTGGCATCATTTTAGGGTTTTACATAGTGGGTTTTGTTTTATTAATATTTGGTTTTTGGTTTGTGACACATTTTTGCATGAGTTGCCGGTTTGTGGCCTGTTCAAAATTTTTATAAAAATGGTTGAGAGTAAATGTGTAACCTAAATGTTTTAAAGGGTTTAAGTAGATTTGTTTCTTCTACTAATGGTTTCTGTGCACAAATTTTTTAATGTTTAAATTTTTACCTTGGTTATATGATAGTTTGGTAACATACTTAATGTCTCATTTGTGATTTATATTTAAAAATAGTTTCTCATATTTATTCCATGTTGTACCATTTGGGGTCATTTTATGACTAATTAAATTGATTTATAATTTTTTTGGGATTACTAATTTGGTTTTGTTTTGAATTTTTGGGATTTTGGCCTAAAAATTTCATTTTTAAAGGGAATTCATGTGAAAATATTTGTTAAATGTCATGATTTGTTTAATAAAAATTTTAGATTGTTTACTGAGTTACAAAAAGAGTAAAAAACAAGTTAAGATACTATTTGTATTGTTTGTGACTAGAACTACTATTTTAATTTTGTGTTAAATGGAATTTCATTGCATTTGGAACTTGTTTAATCACAGAGAGGGAAACCTGGTTATCTTGGTGGGAAACGTGTACGAGTATACTAGTGAAAAAAGTGGGGTTGTCCCTATTACATGTATCATATTTGAAGATGAAAACACTAACTAAATAATTATGTTCATGTTGGGGACCACTAGGTTATGGGAATGTTATATTCTTGTGTCTCATGCATGAGAAGATAATTTTTTTACTGTTACTTTTCACTGAGATCTAAGGTACCTGAGGCCCACATCTAGCTAGTTCTTAGCGGTGTACCTATAACTTGTTCTCAACTAATATATTTTATTCACTATCGACATTCGTTGAATTTGAATGGATAATTCAGTAGCATGTGTGTTTTATTTAAATGTGTATGTTCTTTAAAGCAGTCCTCTTGAAATCTGTTTTTACTATGAAGTTGCATCTCTTTGAAATTGGGTTCCTGGAATTATTGTTTATGAAAACATGAAAGCAATATTATATTGTAATGTTTGTAGCATGGAAAATTGGTTGGAAAAAAATTTAAATATTTTATTTCAATCTTGAAATTGATTTTAATTTTATTTTGAATGAAGTGAATTTGGAATAGAATATCAGGATAACATAATGAGTTTTATTAATAATGTATATAGTCTTCTTATATTTTTACCTCATGTCAGTTTCAGCATGAATTTTATCACCCTGGGATAAATGTGATCATTAGTTGGATAGTGACCAACGTGGTCACATGGAGTTAGTCAGCTGTCTTGTTTGGCCAGTTGAGTTTTTGGTTTAATTGTACTTTCACATTAATGTGTGAATAATGTTCGGTTAAACATTTATATAAATGTATATTGGGTTGTATATTTCATTATAATGTTTATTTAATTGTTTATATATGGGGGAAATCGTTCATTTTTCACTCCACTGATGCCTTTGGTTGTTGTCTCTATCCTAGAAGAATTAGGAACACCTCTCCGGTCTATTTTAAGAGTGTCCAGAGTGATTGGTTCATGTTCGATTCTGGATGGTTCCTGACAAAATGGTATCAAATGAGTATGTCACATAGTGGAACTTGTGTTTTAGAGAAGCCATGTTATATTTGGATGTCAAGTCAGATGGAGTTAGGTTTTTGTAACTTGAGGGGTAGGTTTAAGAAGATAGTCATGAAAAATTTCTCGTTCTTATCCTCAGGTGTCCAGGGTATGTCAGGTTTTATTTGATTCTTTATTTCATAAGGATTATTTGGTGAATGGTATAAAAGAAGGGGAGTTGGACTAATAGCCTCATGTAGCTTTCATGGCTTGTAAATTCATTTGGAGGCAAGGGAAGGTTCTAAGAAGGATCTCAGTGTGAAATTTATGTTTTATATATGCCCTCCAACAATATCATCAAGTCGTCCAATGTCAGTAGTTACCTTTTGTGGGTCTCCAATAACATTGTTGAATTCTGTATTTTGTTTTGAAAATCATTTCATTAGAATTGTGTAATTGGGTTTTCAATTTTTAATATATTAATTTTTATTGTGAATGTTAGGTTTTTTGTTTAATAAATTTTTAGTGAGAAAGATAATTGATTTATTGGTATTGAATTTACTTAATATAAAGATCTAGTTTATTGAAATGAAATGGTTGGAATGCATGAATTACTTTAAGATGATTCTGATTCTTTTTTAAAAATTTTATATTTTGGGCTGCTTAATAGTGTTTTAATATAATGAATTAGTTTTAGGAATTGGTTTTGAGCTATTGGTGTTTTCCAAATATGTTTTTTTTGGCATTTTTGGATGTCAAATTATGAAAAGTGACCTTGCTGAATTTTTTAGAATAGAAAATTGATGTTTGAATGGCATTCTTGTTTTTATAGTTGTTTTAAATTAAATGAAATGCGTTCTAAGTAATATAATTATTGAAAATTTGTTGTTTGTTTTGATGATGATTTTTTTTAATTAATGGGGAGGATTTTAATGGAGATTTATGATGTTCTATTTTAAATACTAGTAAAATGGTTTGTTGTGTGGAAATATGAAAATGGTTTGTGAATTTGTGGTTAGTGTGCCTTCTTAAGTTACATGGTTTTTGAAATGGGATGAATTTGTAGGCATGTAAAATGATGATGTTTGTTTTATCCTTTTGCATTTTCATTGATGATTATATTAGAGGTTTTTTATAGATATGTGGATCAATTCCTTTCATGGAATAGTTGTTTGGTGAACAGGGTGGAATAGAAATGTTGATGTGAGTGAGACTTGATGAAACAACACTGGTGAATGTGAAAATCAACGAAGATAGATTGTTTTTAAAATGTGTTTCATGATTAATAATTTTTTGGTAAACCGATGTTTATATGGGTTAATTTTTCGTGTTTTAGAAGTGTGTTTTTTTGGTATGATTCATCATGAGCATGAAGTGATACTCTTGGTGTGTCTTGAGATTGGATCTAGTTGGTGGCTTGGATTTGGAGAAATGTTCAGTGGGATTTTAATGATAGGTTGGATGTTGTGATGTGGCCACATATGGTTCTCCATTGGAAAGATTTCCATTTCATCATACTAATGATTCTTTTCAATCATTAAATACACCTCTTCAGAAGATTCCTCAACTTAATTGATGGAATATAGATCTGTTTAGGATTGATTTAATGTGGATTCTTATTGTGATAATTCATTTGGATATACCAGTTGTGTTAGGTGATATTGACGTGTTTCACCATATTCAGTGTCCATTCTACTCTAGGTTTGGAGTGGGAGATAATGGTGTTATTTATCTTGGAGTTACTATTTATATGAAGTTTTGTTGTTGAGATGGTGATTTTAGTGAGGTGTTGCGATATGTATCTCTAGGCTATGGTGAAACAAAGTCTTCAAACCTCAGGGCTCCATCTATAGGCCTCATAGTGATGATTTTCACATAGTCATGAAATCACCATAGGTGTGGGAACCTCAACTAATTTCTTTCCTTCACCATTGTGTTAAGGTGTTTTTTTTTGTATTTTCTTATCACTATTATATTGTTTCACAAATAGTGTGGTATACATACCCCTTATATAGTGTCTATTATTGTGCCTTCTCAGATGTGTGATTCTGATCAATGTCCATGTATGCACCTCCAATGTGAATCTGGTGCACACTTGGTTTTACCCATTCGTAGGAAGAGAGTGTTGGGTGGTTCCTCTATTTATTTTATGGGTTTTGTGTCTCAATGATTTGTTCCCCTTCACTCCACGCCATGAGTGGTGGGTGGGGGTGACCTATATCAAATGCTTTTGCACAGTCCTTTTCCCCTCCGTTTGGGAGTGGGTAGTAAAATATTCATGTTGTAACCCCCTTAACAAGGATTTATAGAATTTTTTGGGAGTTTTTTGTTGAGCCTGTGTGGGTGAGGGATGATTCTAGTTCATCTTGAAATATTTTTAGTTCATTTCTAGTTTGTCTCTAATGGTGGGGAGACCCAAAGTAAGTCTGGAAGTTCATTCCATTAAGGATTTGACAGATGGTAGTTTTGAATTAATTTTTCATAGAATCTTCCACCAAGTCATTGGATTTCATAAGCTCACATTATTTTGTGTGATCATTGGGTTCAATGCGAGAAGGCCCCACAATCTGGTTCTTGGCATGGTTTTGGAGGTGGGGGATTGATCATTATATTGATTCTCAGGAAGTGGTTTTGACTAAGTGTTTTTTTGCGAGAGGCATAATTTCCATTGATGGAGGATAATATGTCGTTGGATTGATATGCTGGCCCATGTTGATAAAGAATCCTTAGGCGTTGATCTTTCAATTTGAAAGTGTTATGTCTTTCCAGGGGAGGAGAGCATTAATAGTGGGGATAATTGTCACACAGATTTTATCATCTCTTGGTTTTGATATTGGGTGTTCTAAATACCAATACTTTTCATGGGTTTTTGGTGAATTTAGTGTTTATTTTTTGATGCTCAATTTTTTCCTAAACATCATACAATGGATTCCCCATAGATTGTAAGGAGTTTTTTGAGAAAATGATTGCTACTTCATGATTTGGGAAAAATTGTGATTCCATTTCATGATTTTAAAAAATAATTTGTTTCTTTTATATGATATTCAATTTTTTATATTCATCAGTGATTACACCTTTCAAACGGATCCCTGACTATTTTGAAATGACCATAGGTGCCTAACCCTTTGTTATCCTTCATTTTGGTCTTTTTGGGTGATTTCCCACTGATGGTTTGTGGTTCTTCTTAATTTCATCATCAAATATTTTTCCTTTATCATATCTCTTCGTTCATCATGCGCTTTTTTCTTTGATTTAACTTCCCCCTGGCCATAATCTTCCAATGTTTCTATTTTCCTTCTTTTTTATGGGGGTTTTATGGCTGTTCATCATAGATCTAGGGTTTTTGAACCCGCGGTAGGTGTTTTTGTGTGTGTGTCTTATTTTCGCCAATGTTTTGAGGTAGGATCTTCTATTAACATGAATTTATTAATTATGATTCATATTTTTCATATTTTTTGACCTTATATAAATGTTAATTATTGATGTTCAACAATTGTATGACTTATTTGGTATGAAAAAATAGTTATTTATGTATTGTTTTGGGTAAAATGGAGTTGTTTCCTTATTAAGGACCACAAATCTTGTCCAGATAAAATAACTATTCGTTTTTTCATATGTATTATGATGTTCATGACCTTTTTAACCACTTTAATAAATTCCTTGCATGCATATTTGATTTTTTACCCCTTTGGTTGTTAAATATGAGTTGTTTTTTAAAATGTTTCATGCCATGTCTTCGAAAATATGCCTGGTTATCCTTTTCAAGATAAATGTGATATAAAATTACATGTTTGAATTTATTAATGTATGGGAGGCATGAAATTTGAAATTTTGGGGTATTTTTTTGGCTGTACAGAGTGGGTTTGGTTTTATAAAAAGATGGGTTTTTTGTTTTTGACACATTTTGGCACAAGTTTCCTATAAGTGGGTCATTCGACATTTTTAGGAAAATAATTGAGCATAAATGTGCAACCTTATTGTTTTGAAGTATTAGTTAATTTTTTTTTCTTCTAATGTTGTGCATACTCCTATTTATGAAATAAGAATTTTCTACCATAGTTATCTGTTGGTTTGGTAAAATACAAAAAGGCCCGATAGTTATTTCTCTTCAAAAAGGGTAGTTTAATTTGTATTCCATGTTTTACCAATTGGGGTGACTTTATGATTCATGATAGTTTTTTTAATAAAGTATTTTGGGGCTTCCAAATCTATTTTGGTATAGAAATTGTAGGAATTTTTCCTAAATAGTTCATTTTTCATGTGGAATTCATGTAAAAATATTTTTTAAATTCTTGAAATTTATTTATGATGTTTTTTGGTTTATTGTGTTACACAAAGGTTGAAAAACATGTTCACCTACTATATAGACTGTGTGTCACCATAACTAGTGTTGATATATGTAAATGGAATTTGATAGCATGTCTAACAAGTAGGAGCACAAAGAGGGAAACCTGGGTTTCTAGGTGGGCATACGTGTACTAGTATACTAGTTATATGGAGTGGTTTCGTCCCTATTACACAATGAAATTTTGCTGATGACATTATTAACTAAACTATTATGATGATATTGGTTCCCACTAGTTTATGGTTATATTTACTACTAGTTGATTGTGCATGAGAATTGATATTTTTTACTCTTACCATTTTACGAGATACGAGGTACATAGGACCAATGCTATCTAGTTCTTATGGGTGTTCCTATGACTTGTTCTTATTGGATATATTTTCTTCACCATAATAATATGGTGATTTTGGTTGGGAAATTTAGTAACATGTTTTTTTAATGTGTAAATTATTTAAAGCATCACCCTCAAAAACTGTTTTCACATTGAAGTTTCATCTCCATGAAAAATGTTACAAGAATTCCCTATTTATGAAAAAATAGAATTGTTTTTATTTTTTAATGTTTGTAGCATAGTACCTTGTTTGAAAAAAATATTTTTATTTATTGTATTTCAAAACTGAATTTTTTTATATTTTATTTTAAAGTAATATCATTGGGAATTGAATATCCAGATATCCTAATTTTTTTTAATTGTAATGCATATAATATTCTTCTATATTTTATCCCTTGTGCAGGTTTCATCTTATGTTTGATTGCCTTGGGTGACATGTGATCGTTATGTGGGATAGTGACTAGCGGGGTCACATGGAGTTAGTTAGTTGTCTTGTTAGGATGGTTGATTTTTTTAGTTCAGTTGTACCTTTGCTTTCATGGATGAATAATGTGAAGATGAAATTATGTTATAAATTTTAGAGGGTATTCTATTTATTTCAAATGTTTATTTAATTGGTTATATTTGTGAGAAATCATTCCCTTTCACACCACTGATTCCCTTGGTGCATGTCCCATCCCCTGAGGATTGGGAACACCTCTCAGGACATGTCATGGGGTGGCCATGGTGACCTATTTAAGGTCATCCCAGGATGGTTAATGGCAATCCATATATTGGGTAACAAATAATTTCAATTGTAAAATAAAAAAATATAATGCAAAAAATACATGATTATTGGATGGATACAATTATATTTGAGACATATGACTGAATTCTAATTGATAGAGGCCAAAAATCATAGTTTTTAATCAATATAGTAATATAATTTTGTGTTTCTGTAGTATTTATAATTCTTTATTTGTTTAATTTTATTTATATTTATTATATGACTATTGATTTTTCATTTTGACCATGTTTAATTAATGATCCCATAAAGGGGGGTTAATTATGTCCTTCATCACTACATTTATGTCCTCAAATTTGTTTCTCTATATGATAGATCTTATTCCACAATATTTTAATACATTATTATGCAGTTTGATTTATTTATTTTCATTAGGGGTAATTATTTTTCCATAAATGACATATAATAATTTAATAAATGAAATTAATATAAAATATAAGGATTTTTTGCCCACATTGGTTCCTACAAAATAAGTGCACATTGATGTTGTATATGTGTCCTAAAATCTACTACTCCCACTTTTAGCAGATTAATTTTTTGGTTTTTGTCATAATATGAAATATACCACTTCATATATAATTGTTAGGGTTTACGAACTACTCACCCAAGGGGAACTCAATCTCATTATTTCTCCACACACTAACTTGTTGTGCATTTTTTTAGTTTAACAACATGAGGGACAACCCTTAATTTATATTAATTTAGTTATCCACCATATGACTATAAGGATATTAAAAACCATACTTCTTCATCCATAAATAGACCAAATGACGAGATGAACATATATTAACATAAAATATATCAAGATAACATGATATCAATTCTTTTAGGTGAATTCATTATATCAGTTCTACACACCATCATTGAAATTAAATTTTCACCACCAGATAGTGGTTATTATAAATTTTAATTATATTTGGAACTCTTGATCTTTAACATAATAAAAATTAATTATTCTTCAAACATCATTCCAAAAAATTGATTATACAAAATAAATCCCACCATGTCACCAACCATTTCAAAAAATGTTGGAGTGAATTTTTATTATTTCAGTACTTTATTTTTATTTGTCATGTTTGGTCTCATTATATTTGATCTATTATGTCATATAAGGATGAATCTATTCCCCAAAACTCAATAAAAATATTTTAATTTAGAGTATTAATAAAACCATATCCATTCTCTATAAACATATATATATCAAGGAATGATGCTCTCTATTATAGCGTGATATGTTATGGATTTTCCCAAATTATTATATGATAACCTCTATTACAGTCTTATAACTATTTCGACACAAGATCAAAAAAATCAAGATAACAACCATTATAAGATTGGGAAATAATCAATTCAATTTATTAAAATAATACATGGAAATATATAAGTCTTTGTAGAAGATACAAATGAAAAATCATATTTCATTTTTTTCTCATCCAATGTATTTAAAATCTCATTAAATATTTATGTGGACTTATCCAATACCAAAAAAGGAGTGTTTTATGGATGAAAATGTCTTTTTTACAGAAAATTCTCCCAATTTTGATGTAATTTTATTACACACGTTTTTTCATGAATGACAGAGATAAACTCCTAATATACCTTTTTAATATCCATTATATATCATCTAATTTAATTTATAACTCATCTAGAGTAACATATGACCCATCCAAATTATGAATTTCCTATTTTATGGTCCAACAAATACATTTCAAAATGAAATCATACTAAATATGAACATATTCAACACAAATTATGGAATTCTAAAACAATTTTAATACTATTTAAACATGATAAATAGTATTCATTCAAATGATATATTAGTTTTTTTATTCACTAATAGATCTTCTTCTGTTAACACAGTCCCTATTTATAAGTAAATGTAATTCTTCTAGATCCTATCTAGTGGGACTTCCTAAAAACACATCAATATTTTTTTATACAGTACAATGATATATCAACCCATTCCATTATCTCATGGATCAACACATCAATCGTCATATATGATCCTCCAATGTAGTCATGCTTTACAAATCACATCAGATGTAAATTATTGTAGTATTAAGAATGTATCGCTATTCATAATTCATTAAATATTATGAAATATTTTCTGAATATAAATTTTAAGAATATAATCCCTATTATATAATACCATATATATTATTAACATCTCATTAATAAAAAATATAAATAAATAACATTCATCTCACATTATTGATGAAAATTATCCATTACATATAATTTGTTTGAACCTTCATACATGTTTTCTAGTAAGTAATATTTTCATTATGAAACCAAAAGAAGAATAATTCATTTATATATGAATTTGATATTTATATCATATAAAACACACAATACATTATCATAAAAATATATTAACATGATTCATATTTAGTTTATTGTCACTAAAGTTTATGAACAAAAAATAAAATGAATCACAATGTATGTTTAACTGATTCACTATATTATTCATATAAAATGATCTTATATACACATATTAATTATAAATTACTCAAAAAAAAATTTTATGTGTGAATTTATCTCCAAAATCCATCGTAATTAACACATTGTGTATTTTTTCTTGTTGAAAATTTTCTTACTATTATGAATACACTTATATAACCTTTAAATAATGAGTTCTTCATATTATTGTTTTAGGGATATCTAGTAATTATATTATTTCAGTAATTAATTGATTTATTATTTTCAGAAAAATTCATTCAATGATTTACCAAATATTTTTTTCAAGGTGATTCTCTGTCAAGTTAACTAAAAATATTTATTTCATTAATACATGTCTTATGTTAGATTCTAATATTTAATAATATTTATATTATTACATATTTATGACATTCTTCTTCTAAAAATATAAATCTAGTAATATTTATTTAGTAATGTCATCACCAAAATATGGTAAAAACCTATAAATTTCCTTGTTCAATCCAGTAAATTTGTACCATTGAAAATATTGAGGATTTATCCTTCATTATGTATTTGAAATAGGTTCACAATTATATTTATTATATTGATCTCCATTATATAACATTTATGATTCATATGACTTGATATATAAAAGTTGAATATATGTTCTCTATGAAGTGGATGGGATAATAAATTACTCCCTAAAGAATTAGCTTCCTTAATCCAATTTTCAACTATAAGGATCTTGATCCAAGATTTTAAGGAACAATATTCAAACAAAAAACACCATTAATATTTGTTATCAAAATGGAATTAAATGATAAAATAAAATAAAATAACAATGAATCAAAATAATATACATAGATCATTAACAGTGGTTTATGTCATTGGATAAAACACTGACAATGCGTTAATGTTACAAAATGAACAATAGTCTTGTTTTATGGAGTATTAGTGAATTAATTGTCACACATTATCATGGAATATTTTATTATAAAATAATTTTGGCATTCTATTTCACACCCAAGGGGAACTCCATCTTTTTTATAATCCAAGCACATATTTATAGAGGTTTTTTTAATTGTTTATCTTGAGGGAATATTCATTGTTTATAAAAATATAGATATAATCCATAAAAAAATTATAATATCTAAAATAATCACATATTATCACAAATAAATGAACCATTGGAATTTTCATTTCCCTTATTTCTATCCTCAAATGTCAGATGAGAAAAATAATGGATTGGAATTTCATTTCTGTCATCTAAACATAATTACACCATCATCACTAACTAAAACTAAAAATTATATTTCCACATGTGCATAAAAAATTGCACAAGCCATCTATAAAAAAAAGGATATTTCATATGCATATTCATTATTACATGAAATATTATTTTATATTTTAATAAACATTCTTAACGTTCACATTCATTTTTTTGATTTGGATTGATTTCTATTCCACATATACTCTAAGATTATGTAACATAACCCAAATATTAAAATGAGAAAAAATACATCCAAAATAACGTGAAAAATACTCAAATATTTATATAAATCCAATATAATAAATTATTAAAATGATTTATTATATTTGCTAAATTATTATATAATGATATGGAACTAAATTTTATAATATTACATGACATTAAATCCAATAAAATTCAATGTGATAACCTCCAATGTAGGGTGATCCTAAAGTGAATATTAATGATAAAATATATTGATAATAACAATTTTTAATTAAATAAAATATTGTGATGTTATATATTAAATCACCAAATAATAGAAAACCAATATTAAATAATTCTATTGTTCATGGTGAATTCTATTCAACCATATCTATCCAAAACTGCACTACAATTTTATATCTCACACAATATCATCACTAAAAACATGTTCCTGGTGAAACCAAATGTGTTAAAATATAATTTTTTAATATATATCCATTATAATCAATATCATTTTCACTAAAATTCAATTTTCCTTGTATAATAATTTCTATTATATAAGGACCACTATATCATCTTCCCCAAGAATCATATTATTTTAAATTTTCGTATATGTTTTTATGTATTTTAAAACTATATACAGTTTTCTTTTATTAACCAATTAAGTAATGGTATTTTCTCATTCTCTTATACTGTATCAAAAAATCATGTTTTCCAAACTAATCAAACATATATTACACTATGATGTAATATACAAAATTATAGAATAATATTATTTATAAATAACCAATATACCTCCTTCCAACATTATATGATTTCATTTATACAAGTTTAACATATTATAATATTTATTCATAGATTACCTCATGTTATTTTATTAATGAGTCATATCTTAATTAAAAAATATCCAAACAATAGATTTCATTTCCTTGAAAAGTACAACTATCATAGTGTTTGAATAAATTTTAATCCATGGATCCCATATAATGGATTTAATTATAACTCATATTTAGTATTTAATGATATGAAATCAAATGTCCAAAAACATTCCTCTAGTGTGGTTTAAAATAAATTTAATTGTATCCATGTTCATTTATGTTTCTCTAGATGATGTATGGTTCATATATATGATAACCACCGCTAACATTATATGTGGTTTAAAAATATAAATTTCAAATAATATATTTTGTACCTCTATTAATTTTTTTAAAATATATAATAATTATATCTAAATCATTCATGTGGAACTGTATTTGTATAATCTCAATTAGATTGCAAAAAAATTATGTTGTATTTCACTATATCAATTATTACCATATTAGCTTTTGTTTTGAAATTCTAGATGTAGTGATATTTATTCTCTGTCATTTCTTTCCCTTATCCATATAATTTAATGAATAATGGATAATGTTACTGAAACATTTGGTTCACATAAGACAAGAATCATTATTAGTATTCTATTTTATAAATTCGTATGACAAATAATAGTTTTCTAGGAGGATTATGATGAAATTTGTAATTGGATCCTTTATTTCATGTTAAAATGATATTAACATTATAAAAATAAATAATGAGAGTTAGTTCATGTCGTTTTTATATGATGTGATCCTCATGATTATGTAATAATAAATTATACATCTTATATATGATTAATTGGTAATAAGTTTATTGTAGAAATATTCAAAATATAATTCTAATTTTAAACTGTGATGAAAATAACATGGGGATTCATCAAAGGTTAAATTTGACATAATTAAATTATATTTCCATTTACCATAACAAAATATTAGTAAATCTAAAACGAATTTTCTATGACTAAATATTCCTTACAATAAAAAGAATAACCAAGTACAAAATATACTTCAATGGAAAATAAATGTGGATCACTTTTAAAATGTTGAACCATAGTATTATAAATCTAATTTTAATGATGTCTTCATGTAAGTGAAGTTATTTTTAGTGTGAATTTATTTTTATTATTAAAAATATATGAGATATATGTTTTTTAAAAAAATTCATATATGTGTCATTAGGAAATGGGGTTTAAAGAGAAATAAAATTTAAATTATCTTTATTCATTTAGAATCACCTGGATTATAAAATGGAGTGGAAATAATAATGATGAATTTATAGAATCAAATGAAGATGAAATATTCATAGTCTTTAAAAATAATAATATTTTTTATATTTGTATTAATAAGAATCATATTGAAGGATTAATAGTTATGTTGTAATCATTATTGAGAGTGATTAAAATAAAAACATAATGAAATTAATGGATTAAAATATTGATTAAATTTATATTTATATTTTAGAATATCAAGATGAATAATTTAAAAATTGGATTTTTAATTGGATATTACTATTGTGAAAAAGGGTCTAGATCTTTATAGTGATTTCAAAAATAATGAAACCACCATTTTATTAAAATATAATCTATAATAAAATTAAAGAGAAAAATTTATGGTATTATAATTCAGTAGTCAAACTGGAAGGACATTTGGAATAATATCACATACATCAGTGTTGTGTAAAATTTTACCATAAATTGTGGACAAATTAAATCATCCAAAAAATAGAAGTATATTATAAATTGGTAATAATAATACATTGTGAAAAAAACCATAGTTAAAATATTATTTCTATTCCAATAAATAATAATATCATTAGAAAAATTTGATTGTTTTAAAAGAAATTACGGAGGAAGATGGTGGGTGATAAAACTAAAATATATTTGTTTATAAAGGCTAATCATAATTTTTTGGGATATATTTTGTTGAATCATTTTCAATAAGGGAAGTATTAGAGGAAATCCAAATTTTGTATCTTTTTGAGATAAAAAATATTGTAAAATAGTTTCAATTGGATTTAATGTTACTATTCTATAATACTGCTCTTTGAGAATAATTAAATATTAATCATGATGATTTTTTTATTTATAAAAGTGATATTAAATGTTATTATAAATTATTTAATGAATTATATATATTAAATCATTAATGGGTAGCTTTTTATTCCAATAAAGGTATTCAATGTTATACATATATTTTACACTGTTTAATACAAATATAATTCCATTAGAAATTCATCAACTATAATTTTATAATATTAGAAAATAATTTTTCAAATTTATAATTGTTTTATATACAATTAATTATCTACTAAAATATAAATTAATTATAAAAAATGAATTCATGGAGAAATAATATATTATAATCTTTAAATTCACTAAAGTGGATAAATAGTTAATTTTTAAGAAATGTGATTATAGAAGATGTGTTATATTATTATGGTATATGAGATTTAATGTTTTTTCAAATCATATTACTATTTTATAATTCCATAAAATCTTGAAAACTACAAAACATCAATAAAAAAACAAATTCTATTCAATAACATCCTTTTATAATAAATCACTATAAAAATATATATTTAGTATACATTAATATTATGTTATTTATTTTCATATTATCATATAGAGTCAAATTTAATAGAAAAACATTGATACATTGACTTTGGAAATATACATTCATTGTACAATCACCTCATAAAGCCTTGTAATTAGTTTGCTTCATGAAATTCTAAATTCCTATAAATATTCTAGATGTTTCCAACAAGAATGTGATTTTTTTGATACTATAATAAAACTATACCACCTATCATATATGAATAAATGATATGAGAAATAATTATAAATCCTTAGCTAGGGTGAATATAATAATATTTTCATAAGAGTGATAATATTACCACAATAATAAAATAAAAATAAATAATATAATATAGCGTCACTACAGAATCAAACAAGTGATATATAAGTGTTGTATTTCACGATTCATCAACCATATGTTATATTTTATGTAATTATATAATATAATTTAGAGAAATAAATACATTTATTTTTATCAATCCTTATAGAATCTACTTATAATATTTATATTCCACCCACTAATCTATTGATGATCGAGCCTTATCACATTACTAGACCTCTAATAATTAAATAATGATTCATCACAATGATCACATAATAGAAATGAGAACTAATAATTTGTAGGAACCATTAATGGTTTCCCTTAATAAATTTTGTAATATTTGGATGACATAAAAAATTGAAAATATGGAAATAAAATTATAAATAAAACACCTATACTATGACATAATTTAAAAAACCATTATAATAAATATCCATATATACTTTCTCCAATTATGAAATATGAATAATACGCCTACCATCTGGTTGTTATAATGAGAATGAACTACTGATAATTTATAACAATTATTATATAAGTAAAAGTATTGTCAACATATAAACTAGAATGGATGTATATGTAATCAATAATCATAATATATACTAGATTGTTGACTTCTCATATTATTATATCATAATATGGATCGGATTTTATAATTATAACATAAAATCATGGAAGGTAAAAAAATTTATCACCATAGTATTAGAATAAGGGATGACCGATTATGAAAATAATCAATAATAGAGTTATTGTTCCCTCACCACCATTATTAATATGTCTAATTTTGTAAGACCATAATATAGACTGTAAATATAAATTTATAGTAACATTAAAATAGGGTGTATGGGTGAAATAGTGATCACTGCTATATTAAAAATCATCTATAAAGAGAGCAATGAAATAAAGATAAATAATAAAATTGGTCAGTGTGTTATCAAAATAAACCCTGAAGAATGAGTATAAAATTACAACTACTAACATAATTATAAGAATGCGCGAATCAATATTTAAAATTTTAACAAATCCAGTTTGAGTATATTATCATCATAAGAATAAAATATATTTTGAAAAGAAAATTTTCCCAAAATGTATAAACAATAAAATTATTAATTAATTTTTACACATGAAATAATCATAACCATGGTGAATAGTGGATCACATTAAACATGTAAATAAGTTGAGATAAATAGTTAATCACTATGTTTGGTTAATTAAAAATCTATTAATTGATAGTCCCCATAGTAATTACCACAATGATAATAAATACATAACGGAGATGAAGTGGTAACTACCTTATAAATACATGTAACAAATTAAATATAATATCTAGGATAACCTTGCTCGTGAAACTATACACATAGGCTATAACAGTTCAGTCCAGCTTCCCATTAATATACATTACAAAATTTAGATAAAACTTTATAACATAAGAGACATAGTAAATGAGGATATAATACAATAATAGTCCCATAATACAGATAATTTATTATTCGCAAATATATTTAAATTTCACTCCATAAACAAATTACCATGAAGTACACGTCACAAGCCTCTATACATAAAATCTAAAGAAACAAACCACCATGTTGTTTCTATTTAAAAATTCACAAGACATATTCCTAGGGAGCAATGGTCTTAAAGGACACCCAATTTTAAACATATAATTCAGAGGTCCTATTATTAGGTACATTATACATAACAATGACACAATCAATTTGGGAAAAATTTGGTTCTATTATAATTTCAATTATAATACTTTTATACCCACATATCACATGGACTGAGAAAATATTTTATAAATATGCATGAATTTTGGAACAAATAAACATCAATATAATATAGGTTTTTTTCAGTGGATATCCTTAACTAATTTTGTATCATATTATATAATAACATATTTTAGACTAAAAATTAACAATATGTGATTTGGAGTAGGGATTAAAGAATAAATGAGAGATTCGAATAATATATTTTGTTAAAAGGTTATCCATACCTCATGTTATAAAATGATATAAATGAATTTTTAATAATATAGTAAATTATATTTAATCCTTACTATGAGGGATAAAACACCATGCGGAAGGGGATATATAATGCACACACTGAAATGAAAATCGAGTGGATTTTTAACAATATATTATTATATACTTCTTCTATTATATATATTTTTTAAACATCACCAAGTGCCTAAAATGGATTTCCCCCCTAAAATCGGTAACCCAATAACCTAATAGGTAGTTTCATAGAGGCCATTTAGTTTCTCATTATTCTATATAATAAATAAAAACATGAATCATAAATTATGTAATTATTTTTAAGCCATTGAGTACTTGGATTTATCATTTATTATCTTTATTGATTTAAAATTTAAGCCTTTTTCACTATTTCATTCCCTCCAATATTCACCAATAATGATAGTAGTATACAATTTCTAAAATATTAGTCGAATGAATTGAATTTAATAAAAATACATGTAATATTATGTCGGGTTCATTAAAAGATCACCACCATGTGGAATTCTGTAGTCATGGTTTGTTATAAATGATAAAAATCCAAAAGCATTAACAAAAATTATTTTGTATGTTCCTCCCACTCCCACATCCCATAAAGGATACATTTTTACATCCATTTAACATAAAACAAGTTACTATGCTCTATGAGATAATATTTTTCTATAATTCACTATTCAAAAATTACAATTCCTCTCACTATACTATTACAATTAAAAATGGGTTTTTCATGAACATTGTACTGAACTTCATAATGATATGCTCATCTGGATAATTCAAGTTATATTGGGAAATAAAATAGTCTCTATTAAAGAATAGGATTTATATGGGATCCCAATATACCAAATTATTTTTCACTCACCAAGACAAGCATATTAATAAAAAATGATTTTGAGTCCCATTATTTTGTGGAGTGGACCACAAAAAACACTTCATAGTGTATGATTTGATATCTAATAATGTAAAACATAATCAAATATAAATTTTTATGACCATTTCATGTTGGGATTATATTTATTTTAACTAATAATGGACTACCACATAAGAACTGATCCTCCCTTATATAAAATAAATGGAATCCTCTACTTTTCAATTATATATTATGAATTCATTGTGTCCTCATACATATTTAGAATATTTTTCCATATTTATACCTAAAATGTAAATATTGGTTATAGTTTCTGAATTTATATGTGGCATGATTATAATTTAGGGAGTGATGGTTTGAATCATATATGGTCACTATACGTGTTTACTATGCCTCATTATTTCTTCCCTTAGGGTGTAATTAATTTATATATATATATACAATTTCATGTGGTTATATTTAAACATATCATATGGTGAAAAATAAAAAAAATATTATAAACACCCAAATACAAATTTAATAGGATGATATAATTTTTTATTAATAGATTCCAAAAAATAACAATTTTCAAATAACATATATCTATATATGGTATCTATAGATGACTTAAGGAGGTTATACTTTAAACATATATCTAAAATGTGGTGGTGTCACGTATATGTATTTATCGGTCATTTCTATCCCACATAACATTTTATTTGATATATTCTATAGAAACATATAACCAAACATCTATATTTTACCTGATGTCTTCTTATCAAAGGGATACCCATGCAATTTATATGCAGTCTCCATTCCATAACTCCCTTATCACATCTAAAACCCATTTATTTACATATAAACCCAAACTTTATATGAATTTTAATTTCATTAATGTATACACTACCCACTTTAAAGTATTCTACACTATAATATTATTTTACGTAGCATATAACCCTTTATGAAAGAATCCATTAATGGGAATCCATTATGATTCAATAGTACAAATTACTAAACTAGATTTATTAAATCCTTGTTATGACCTTCTGAACCATATTTTATCAAGGAGACACACATTTTCCCACAATATAAGAGAATATGTCTCCATGAACATCTACTTGCATCCCCTAGATAAAAAATTCCTTTGTAAATAGGGATAAATAACCCTATATGATATATCCTCCAGTAATAATCCATGAATGATAATTTCAAATTTTTAATGATATTAATATATTTTTTTAATGAGGATATATATTTATAAGAAATTAGTTTATATATTTTTGTCTAAAGACACACATTTATGCTACTTTACTATAGTATTAATATATTTCAATCACACATTCATCCGCCATGTGTCTGATTAGTGAGTTGGAGTCATAAATCATCTATTTTTTTTTTCAAAAATAATAACTATTTAATTATTTGTAATATCCCAAGCTTCCATGGTACGATTCTCTTTGAATAATATAGTAGCATGTGTAGTACGCGACTTCGAGTTCTAACACACACCACAACCAATCGAACTAGCCATTATGAATAGTAGTACATAATTTTTGAAATTTTATAAATTTTATCTCTCAAAATGGACTTCATTTTTTGATTTTTAATATCGAAATTATCCTAGGGTAAAATTTTGGTACTTTTTGGATAACTTTTATATTTTGATGAAAAGTGAAAATTAATAAATTTTAATTAAAAACAAAATTTTTAATCAAAATAATTAATAGTGATAAATTTTGAATTTGAGTGATTTTAAAGTACATTTAGAATAAATTTTTAACATTTAATACAATTTTGATCATTGGACATAATTTGACAATTAAACTGAACATAAAAAAGTGTCAATCATTTGATAGTTATTGTATCTTAAAAACACGCTTTTTGTTTTAACAGCGGGAATTAATTTTAAATTAATTTCTTCCACTTCTGTATTTTTGAATTTTTAAAAAATAATTCTATATTTGGAATCAGGATGTCCAAATTGTTTAAATAGGAAACTTTTATTTTTAGACATTATAAATAATTACTTCGGTAAATATTTTATTTACCATGGATAAAGGGTAAATCCGGTAAATAAGGGTAAAAACTAATATTATAATAATAATAAATTACCCTAAAATGTTTTCTAACTTTATTGGTGGATACATGTCTGACCATAGGCATGTTGTGGTTGATTTTGGGACCCCATGGAGCCACTTGTAGGTTATAGGGACACTTTATATTAATTAGGTTAATGTAAATACAAAATTGACAAAAGCTTATATCTTTTAGAAAAACAATTTTTACATAGGGTTATAAATGTTATATCTTCGATTATAAATATTAATTTGAAATATAAAAATATTTACTACATAATAGAATTTTATTTATAATTTTTAGTCATTAAGAAAGTTAAAATACATATGACACAATAACGATTCAGTATTTTCATTATTAATGAAAGAATCAAATAATTGGAATTATAACTGTTAAAATAAATATAATTTAAAATTTTTGATGACATACACGAATTTTATTGGTTAATATGACATGTTTAGATTTCTGAAATTAATTTTTTTCGTATTAATAATGTTTTTAATACTTTAAACAAAATTAATTATTGAGTAGTGTTAAAATTGACATAAATTAGTTTTTAAAACAAATATTATATTATTAATTTATATTGTATTTTTAAAAATCTAAGGATCGTCCACAGGCCTTATATCAATATTGGTGTATCATTAATGGACCACTTGGTGGTCTCTTGGAGGTATATAGTATGTTTATTAACTATATAATATAAAAATACAAAGTTACATGGTAAGTGTCAAACTAATTAACTAAGAGTTAGAACTAAAATATAAGGTTAATATAATGACCCAAACCTATCTAAAATCTATTTTTTGAAAGTATTTAGACTTATACCCACCATATACTTTGAATAATACACTTTGGATCCATTAGAAACCGATATTTTATTATTATAAAATATTACATTATGTTTTTCCTAAAGAGCCCTTCAACCCTCTTATAAAAGGGCACTCCCCCTTCCTATTAATTCACACCTTCAAAGCCATTTGGATCATCCGAACTCTACAAAAATATCCTCCCAAATTCTCTCACTTCATCATAGAGGCCTTAGTTTTATCATAAATCCAAACTATGGATCCCTTTTGATCAAATCAAAAGATAGAACCCAGAGAAGAGGTAACATCTTCACCACCCTCTTTAAAGTTCGTTTCTTCTTCAACATCTTCTTCCCTTGTTATTTCCATTATAAACTAATAACTCAAGTATCTTTTATATAATGTGATGTTCTTATAATTATGGAAAAAAAAATTCAATATTCTATCCATCCCTTGAATGACATGTCACCATACGTGCGTACGTACGGCCTACCGTCTCCACGTTGTGGTGTAATTGTTATTCAATATATGGGTATCATAATGATGTATAATTCATGTAAAAAATAAATATAACATGATAATTATACTTTATATATTATATACCATCCAATTATATATTATTTTAATATCAAAAGAATCATATTGTCGCTCGTGCGTACATAGGGATTACCGTCTCCACGAACGCGATGAGATTCATTCCCCATCGTATCCATTCAAGACTAAATTTTATTGGCTGAATAAAAATAATTTTTAAGGACTTGATATCATTCTGGATATGGATAATATTCATATTATCCATAAAAAACGTGGCTTATGTAACAAAACATATAAAAGAAAATGAGTAAGTTAACACCCGAAACAATGATAATACTAAGATATTATCAACAAAGCAATATTAAAAGATCATATATGATATCTTATCAATGTATATGATTCTTTTATAATTTAATAACAATTATTTCACCATTATACAGGAGGTTAACCAACCCTCAACCAAGGAAAATTACAAGGTAAGGGTTTATTTTACAATCTCTTCATTATCTGAGGTTCTTTATACGTAATTATCTATTGGGACCTCTTTATCATACACATCCATGTTTCGTAAAAATATATTTCAACACATTATTAATATTTTAAAGAATATGGTTTAAAGACATTTATACCCTTGATTTAATTTTTATAAGATGTTTATAATGGAATATTTCTGTTGTTTTCCAAACAAGGTCCTTTTTAACCTTTTCGAAGGAATTAAGGTAAGAATTTTTTTTAACTTATACGGCGGATGTGGTTATTCTCCGCCGTTTTACACCTTTGAAGATTCCCTTAAAAGATTATAATAATATTTTCAAAATAAAGGTTTTCTGTAGAATTATGTTACTATTAAATGATTACAAAAAAAGAGACATTTCTCTCAAATAGTTTTGATTTTCATCTACTTCAACATCCATTTATGGATTTTATGTTTATTTGAAGTTGATTTATTATGATACAAAACTTCCATAATTGTATTGAAGGTTTTGTGATATGATTTATTGTGGATGTGTTATTTTTATACCATTTATGGTTTATGGAGAAAGTATTTACATTTCGTATTCTAGATGTAATACGAATGTTTATATTTTGTTCAAACCTGTTCATATGAGGAATGCATTGCACTAAATAAGTGACAATTGGAGCTCGCTATAGATTCATGATGCATCGGTAGGTCTCATGTGACAAACTAGTTTCTTGGCACAAGGCCTTGACAAAATCTTATTTGTAGTCTTTGCACGAGGCCTTGGCTACGTGGTTATGATAGTCTGGCATTATGCATTCCGTCATTATAAAAGTGGTTATTGATATTGCATGTGATTATTCTACTAGAATATTATCCATATGAACAACTAAGTGGAATTAGTTCATTTTATCTTTGACATATTATGCTGATGTTAAATTTTAAAAGGCTTTTGTTTTAGTTATATATTGCCTTAAATGTTTATATTTATTTATAAAAGTTTCTGCTATATTTTTATCCTTACTGAGCATCTAAGCTCTCCCATTTCAATGTTTTATTTTTCCAAGGATGTGAAGAAGTAATTTATGAATGACCTGCAGGGATAGTATGCGGGGATATGAGTGTAGACTATGGAGACTATGTTGTTGTAGTTTTAATTTTTATGATGTAATGTAAGACTTATGAATATATCTAGTGTTTTAAGGCTACTAAACTAATCGATCATTCTATATTTGATCTTTCTTTTGATCATGCCAATGTTATGTAATAATGCACCGAGTCTGGGTAACTGGGGTCGGGGTGTTATAGTTGGTTTTAGAGGAATTTTAGTACAAACCTTGGAAGATAGATTTAGATAAACATTAATTAGAGTACATAGACCTAAGATGGACTTTGAGTATTAGTATAGAAGAAATTCCTAGACTTTTGGTATTGTAGAGATTTTGTATGTTTTCTGAGCAATACATCCTTGCCTAGATAAGAGAATGTAGAGGCAGCTCTGGTACCAATATACCTAGGGGTAAAACCCAAAAACACCACTTTGATTTAGACTCAAACATGAAATGGGGCACGAAAATGGGCCTTGATGCACTCTTGGTTACGACACTTCCAGGGGATATGGTTAGGATTATTCTCATTTTCTTTACAATCCAATATAAAGGGTTTATGAGTATATACTTCCTCAAAGAAATCTTTTTTATGATTATGGATTATATCTATAAACTGTTCAATTTATGTTAAGTATTTTACAAGTATGGATTTATGTATTTTGATTCATAAACTAATCTAGTTTATGCCATTGTTTAGAAATGGTGGCTAGTGGAAGGAATGTAAACCGTTTCAATTTATGAACTCCATGTATGGATTTACCTCCTGCTCAAGATAATTATAGTGGAGATAGTGATGCAACTAGTGCTGAACAACTAATCACCATACTAGGACAACTCACTCAAGTTATGAATAATATTCTTACCCGTATGGAGCACCCTGGTCCACAGTGTAGAGGATCAATGTTATATCTCTTCATGAGGAAAAACCACAAACATTCAATGGGAGTACAAAACCCATAGTAGCTGAGAAATGGGTAGATTCCTTAGAGAAAATATTCCATGGCTTGGGGAGTAGTAAAAGGGAAAAAGTTTTCATGGCAGTTTATCGGCTCACTTGAGATGCTGATCAGTGGTGGTCATTGATAAAAAAACACGAAGCAAGATGATGAAGTATCAGATATGGAATGGAGGGATTTCAAAGAGATGTTCTTCGAAAAATACTTTCCTTAAGACCATCGAGCAGATATGGAAAGGAAATTTCTCAGTGTGAGGCAGAAAGAGGAAGAGAATGTTGCAAAGTATGAGGCCAACATTACAAGGTTAGAGAGGAATGTTGATGATTAAATACGTAACCCAAGGAGTAATATTGATCATTTCTTTGATGGGATAAAACAATTTCCCCATCGATCAATATTGTCGCAAACCTTCTCGTCGTATCAAGATATTGTCTCATGTGCTATCAAGACGGAAAAGGAATTCTCTAGGTCTTATGACTTTAATGCAAAGCAAGATAAGAAGAGATATGCTGATCAATCTAGAAATGGAAATAAGGGGAAGAAGGGAAAAGTTGAAAATCCATCCTGTAGTAATTGTGGGAAGAAACACCATGGTACTTTCTTAAAAATAATGGGAGTCTGTTACAAGTGTGGTGAAAAAGGCCACCAAGATCATGATTACAAGGGAAAGAGAGTTATTGTCAATGTGGAATGATATAATTGTAGATAGATGGGACATTATTCAAATGAATGTCCTAAGAGTCAGAGCAACTTGCCTCAGAAAAGGCCAAGGGATCAAGGCCAATCTTATGCTATCACTACTGCTAAGGTAGAAGCTCCAAAAGATGTGGTGGCAGGTAATTTAATGGTTCCATCATGTTTCGAAAATGCATTATTTGATTCTGGATCATCGCATTGTTTCATATTTTCCCAGCTTTCTAAGAAAATTAGAATTTTACAATTTTATTTAACAAGAGATTTTTTAGTCAAAACCCCTACGGGAAGTATCATTTCAACAATGTTCTATGAATCAGTCCCCATTAGAGCACATAAATGTTCTTTATCCGCTGATCTCATTGTCATACCTATGAATGAGTTTGATATAATACTCAGAATGGATTGGATTTTGGACCATTATGCAAAGATTTATTGTAAGAATACGGAGGATACGATTTTTGATGATGATGATAAGGAACACATTATCTTTAGAGCCAAATCGTCACCACCTAATTCTTATCTAGATCCACCCCAATAACTCACCTAAATTCAATTATCAGGGAGGAAGTGAATGAAATAACAATGGGTGGGGAAAGGAATGTTAAAATTGAGGATGTATCTATTGTGAAAGAATGTGTAGATGTGTTTCTGGAAGATTTAACTAGACATCCTCTAGAACATGAAGTTGAGTTTTACATTGATTTAATTCATGGATCAAGGCCAATATCGAAGACCCCTTATAGAATGACCACTGTGGAATTAGTAGAACTTAAGAAACAAATAGAGGATTTGAGTAATAAGGGATTTATTCTCCCTAGTTTTTCTCTATGGGGATCCCCTATACTTTTTGTTAAGAATAAATATGGATCTATGAGGTTTTGCATTGACTACAGGGAGATCAATACTATAACTACAAACAACAAGTATCCCCTACCTTGCATTGGTGATTTATTTGACCAACTGCATGGAGCTCAAAACTTTTCAAAGATTTACCTTCGATCTGGAAACCATTAGTAATGTGTGAAAAAGGAAGACATTCCAATGACAGCATTTCGAACCAGGTATGGGGATTATGAGTTTACAGTAATGCCTTTTGGATTGACTAATTCCCCATCTGTATTGATGGATCTAATTAATAGAATTTTCAAGGAAAATCTTGATGATTTTGTGGTGTTATTTATTTATGATATCTTGGTATACTCCAAAACCTACGAAGATCATGAAAATCAGTTGCGTATTATCCTGAAGACTCTTAGAAGACATGAATTATATGGAAAGTTTAGAATGTTTGAATTCTGGCATCAGGAGATTTATTTTCTCGGCTATATTGTCGCTAAGGATGGAATTTCCGTTGATCCTCCTAAGACCAATTAAATCCAAGAATGGCCAGCACCAACAAGTATAACTGAGGTATGTAGTTTTATTGGTTTGACAGGTTATTATAGACGTTTCGTCCAGAATTTTTCTCGATTGGATAACCCATTAACAAAGCTCACTCGTAAAGGGTTTAAATTTGTTTGGACAAAAGAGTGTGAAAAATGTTTTGAAGAACTGAAGAGAATATTAGTCAATGCTCCTATATCGACTCTACCATCAGGGAATGTTGGGTTCGTTATTTATAGTGATGCATCGAACAAAGGACATGGTTGTGTCCTTACGCAGAATGATAGGGTTATTGCCTAAGCATCACAAAAACTAAAAATTAATGGGCAAAACTATCCTACTCATGATCTCGAGTTAGCTGCTGTAATATTTTCCTTGAAGATATGGATACATTATCTATATGGTGAAAAATATGAGATATATATAGATCAAAAGAGTTTAATGTATATATTCTCACAAAAAGAACTCAACATGAGGCCAAGGCAATGGCATGAACTACTCAAGGATTATGATTTCACAATACACTACCTCCCGGGGAAGGGAAATAAGGTTTCATATCATTTTAGTAGAAAATATCATGGAGTTTTGAACATGATGAGAGTAGAAAGGGATCCTATTTTCATGGATCTAGTAAATATTGATATGGGAATCACCATGGAAGGCGAAACATCAAAATTATTTCAAATGGTTGCCAAACCATCTTTATTAGAAAAGATAAAGAGTTCTCAGGCCGATGATGAAGTGTTTAAAAAGAATATTAAAGCTGTGAATGATGGGAGATTGAGTGACTTTGTATATGAAGACGGAATTTTGAAATTTGGGAGGAGACTTTGTGTTCCTGATATACCTGATTTAAAAAGGGAAATTTTAGAAGATGTGCATAGTTCAAATTTCTCTATACACCCTGGGAGCACCAAAATGTATAGATATTTGAAGGAACACTTTTGGTGGAACAAAATGAAGAGGGAGATTGCTAATTTTGTGTCAAGATGTATGGTTTGTCAACAAGTGAAAGCTGGAAGGCAACAACCTGGTAAAGTATTGCGGCCTCTTCTCATACCTGAGTGGAAAAGGGATAATATCATGATGGACATTGTCATGGGACTACCAAAGACTCTTAGAAGGAATGATGTAATATGGGTCTTTGTTGAGCATCTTACCAAGTCATCACATTTCCTAGCAATAAGGGAGGATTTACCACTTGAACGTCTATCAAGACTATATATTAATGATGTTGTGATACTTCATGGAGTACCCCTATCGATTGTCTCGTATCGTGATACCCATTTTACATCAACATTCTGGAAACGTTTTCAGAAGGCCTTCGATACTGAACTTCGTTTGAGCACTACTTACCACTCTCAAACAGATGGACAATCAGAACGAATTATTCAAACCTTAGAAGACATGTTGAGATCAATCTCACTTGAAATTTAGGGTATGTGGGATCAATATTTACCTCCGGAAGAATTTTAATATCACAATAGCTTCCATTCAAGTATTCAGATGGAACCATTTGAAGCGTTATACAGAAAGAGATGTCACACACCAACCTATTGGGATGTCGTTGGTGAAAGAAAACTTGTAGGCCCAGAACTGGTGGAGGAAACGATGGAAAAGGTGAAGGTAATCCAAAACCACATCGAAGCAGCTCAAAGTAGGCAGAAGATCTATGCTGACAACCGATGGAAGGATTTGGAATTTCAGGTAGGAGATCAGGTTTTCATGAAGGTATCTCCATTGAAGGGAGTTATAAGTTTAATTAAGAAGGGTAAATTGAGTCCCAGGTACATCAGACCCTTTGAAATTCTAGAATGAATTGGGGCTGTAGCTTACCGTTTGGCAATGCCGCCATGTCTCTTCAAAGTTCAAAATGTGTTCCACATATCACTGTTGAAAAAATACATGCCTAACCCAAAGCATGTACTCACCTATGAGGAATTAGAAATAGAACCCGATCTGTATTATTGCGAAGAGCCCATCAGGATTTTTGATACAAGAGAACAAATGCTGTGAAACTGGACGACTCGTCTTGTAAAAGTTCTATGGAGAAACCGTAAGATGGAAGAGGCAACGTGGGAACCCGAGAAACTTATGATGAAGAATCACCATAGTATTTTTATGCAGTAATATTATAAGAAATTTCTAGGATGAAATTATTTGAAGGAGGTGAGAATGTAACACCCCAAGCTTCTATAGTACGCCTCTCATTGAATAATACAGTAGCGTGTGTTGTACGCAACTTCGAGTTCTGACACACACCACAATCAATCGAACTAGCTGTTATGAATAGTAATACATATTTTTGGAAATTTTCTAAATGTTTTCTCTCAAAATGGACTTCATTTTTGGATTCATAATATAAAATTTAGCCTAGGGTGAAATTTTGGTACTTTTCGGATAACTTTATATTTTGATGAATAGTTAAAATTATTAAATTTTAATTAAATACAACATTTTTAATAAAAATAATTAATAGTGATAAATTCTTAAATTGAGTGTTTTTTAAATTATATTTAGAATATTCATTTACCATTTAATACAATTTTGGTCATTGGAGATAATTTCACAATTAAACCGGAAATAAACAACTGTCAATCTTTTGATAGTTATTATATCTTAAAAACATGTTTTTTGTTTTGATAGCGGGAAATAATATTAAATTAATTTCTGTGACTACTGTGTTTTGAATTTGGAAAAATTAATTCCATATTTGTAATCATGATGTCCAAATTGTGTAAATAGGTAAATTTTATTTTTAGACATTTTAAATAATTATTTCGGTAAATATTTTATTTACCATGGTTAAAGGGTAAATCCTGTAAATAAGGGTAAAAAAATAATATTATAATAATAATAAATTACCATTAAATGTGTCCTAACCTTATTGGAGGACACATGTCTGACCATGGGCATCATTGGGTCGATTTTGGGACCCCATGAAGCCACTTGTAGGTGATATGGACACTTTATATTAATTAAGTTAAAGTAAATACAAAAATGACATAAGCTTATATCTTTTAGAAAAAAATTTTTTACATAGGGTTATATATGTTATATTTTTTATTATAAATTTTCATTAGAAATATAATAATATTTTCTACATAATTGTATTTTATTAATAATTTTTAGACATTGAAAAAGTAAGAATATATATGACACAATAATGATGCAGTATTTTCCTTATTAATGAAGGAATCAAATAATTGTTATTATAAATGTTAAAATAAATATAATTTGAATGTTTTGATGACATACGAAAATTTAATTGGTTAATATTAATTTCCTAGATTGCTTAAATTAATTTTTTTTGAATTAATAAAGTTTTTAAGACTTTAACAAAAATCAATTATTGAGTAGTGTCAAAATTGACATAAATGAGTTTTTAAAACAAATATAATATTATTAATTTATATTCTATTCCTAAAAATATAAGGATTGGCCATATGACATATATCATTATTGGTGTATCATTAATGGACCATTTCGGGGTATCTTGGAGTTATATTGTATGTTTATTAACTATATAATATAAAAATAAAATGTGACATGGTAAGTGTCAAACTAATTAACTAAGAGTTAAAAATAAAAGATAAGGTTAATATAATGACCCAAACCTGTATAAAAACTATTGGTTGAATGGATTTATACCCATCCCCTCCTTAGACTTTGAATAATCCACTTTGTATCCATTAGAAACCAAATATGAGTTTATTATAAAATATTACTTTAAGTCTGTCCTAAAGTTCCCCTCACCCCTCTTATAAAAGGGCACTCCCCCTTCTCATTGATTCACACCTTCAAATCCATTTAGATCGGGTAACCTCTGACCAAATATCTTCCCAACTTCCATCAATTCATCCTTGTGGCCTTAGTTTGATCATAAAGCCATCCTAAAGATCCCTTTTGATCAAATCAAAAGGAAGAACCCGAAGAAGAGGGAACATCTTCACCACCCTCTTTAAAGTTCCTTTCTTCTTTTACATCTTCTTTCCTTGTTATTTCCATTCTAAAATAATAACAATATTATCTTGTATATACATTGATGTTATAATAATTATGGAACAAACAAATTCATTATTCTATCCATCCCTTGAACGACATGTCACCATACGTGCGTACTTATGGCCTACCGTCTCCACGTTGTGGTGTAATTGTTATTCAATATATGGGTATAATAATGATGTATACTTCATGTAAATAATTAATATAACATGATAAAGATTCTTTCTATATGATATACCGTCCAATTAAATATTATTTTAATATCAAAAGAATGATATTGCCCCTCGTGCGTATGTAGGGATTACCATCTCCACGAACGTGATGAGATTCATTCCCCATCGTATCCATTCAAGACTAAATTTTATTGGATGATTGAAAATAATATTTAATGACTTGATATTATTCTGTATATGAATAAGATACAACCTATCCATAAAAACTGTGCCTTATGTAACAAAACATTTAAAAGTAAACGAGTAAGTTATCACCCGAAACAATGATAATACTAAGATATTATCTACAAAGCAATATTAAAAGAACATATATGATATCATATTAATGTATGTGATTCATGTATAATTTAATAAAAATTATTTCACCATTATACAAGAGGTTAACCAACTCTTGACCACGGAAAATTACATGGTAAGGGTTTATTTTACAATCTCTTCATTATCCGAGATTGTTTATACGTAATTATCTACTGGGACCTCTTTATCATCCACATCCATGTTTCGTAAAAATGTATTTCAACACTTTCTTACTATTTTAAATAATATGATTTAAATTCATTTATATCCTTTATTGAATTTTTATAATATGTTTATAAAGGATTCTTTCAGTCATTTTCCAAACAAGGTCCTCTTTAACCTTTTCGATAGAATTATGGTAAGAATGTTTTCTTTAACTTATACAGAGGATGTGGTTATTCTCCTTCATTTTACA
Source organism: Viscum album (assembly GCA_963277665.1). NCBI lineage: Eukaryota > Viridiplantae > Streptophyta > Magnoliopsida > Santalales > Viscaceae > Viscum > Viscum album. The sequence continues at coordinate 1,841,903,681 of OY728161.1, forward strand.
CCATTGAATCAACCCTTACAAGCTTATAAGATTCTTTTCAAAATAAAGGTTTTCCGTAGAATTATGTGACTTTGAAATGATTTCAAAAAAAGAGATATTTCTCTCAAATAGTTTTGATTTTCATCTATTTCAACATCCTTTGATGGATTTTAAGTTTATTTGAAGTTGATTTATTATGATACAAAACTTCCATAATTGTATTGAAGGTTTTGTGATATTATTTACTATGGATGTGTTATTTTTATACCATTCGTGGTTTATAGAGAAAGTATTGACATTTCGTATTCTAGTTTTAATACAAATGTTTATGTATTGTTTAAACCTTTTCATATGAGGAATGCATTGGAATTTATAAGTGATGGTTCGAGCCCTCTATAGCTCCTAGATGCATCGGTTGGTCTCATGAGACAAACTAGTGTCTTGGCACGAGGCCTTGAAAAAATATTATTTGTAGTCTTGGCACGAGGCCTTGGTTACGTGGTTATGATTGTTAGGCATTATGCATTCCATAATTACAAAAGTTGTTATTGATATTGGATGTGATTATTCTACTAGTAGAATATCCATGTGAATAAGTTAATGGAATTAGTTCATTTTATCTTTTCCATATTATGCCCTATTTGAAGTTTAAAAGTCTTTTGTTTTAGTTATACATTGCCTTAAATGTTTATATTTATTTATGAAAGTTTCCGCTATATTGTTATCCTTACTGAGCATCTGAGATCACCACTTTCATTTTTTTATTTTTCCCAGGATACGAAGAAGTAATTTATGAATGACCTGAGGGGATATTATGTGGGGATATAAGTTTGGGCTATGGAGACTGTGTTGTTGTAGTTTTCAATTTTATGATGTAATGTAATACTTATGAATATATCTAGTGTTTCCAAGGCTACTAAACTCATCGATCTTTGGAGATTTGATATTTCTTATGATCATGCCAATGTTATGTAATAATGCATCGAATCTGGGTAACTAGGGTCAGGGAGTTACAGTTGGTATCAGAGGAAGTTTAGTACAAACCTTGGAAGCTAGATTTAGATAAACTCTAATTAGAGCACATAGAATTAAGATGGACTTTGAGGATTAGTATAGAAGAACTTACTAAAATTTTTTGTAATGTAGAGATTTTGTGAGTTTTCCGAGAAATACATCCCAGTCTAGATACGAGTAGGTAGAGGTGGATCTGGCACAAATGTACCTAGGGGTAAAACCCGAAAACACCGCTTTGAGATAGACTCGAACAGGAACTGGTGCACGACAACGTGCCTTGCTGCACTGCTGGTTACAACACTTCTGGGGGATATGATTAGGATTATTCTCATTAACATTACCGACCATTATGAAGGGTTTATGAGTATATACTTCCTCAAATAAAACATTTATGTGATTATGGATTATATCCATAAAATTTTCAATTTATGTTAAGTGTTTTACAAGTATGTAATTGTGTATTTTTATTCATAAACTAATCTAGTTTATTCCATTATTTAGAAATGGTGGCTAGTGGAAGGAATGGAAACTGATCAATGTACGCACTCCATGTATGGATTTCCTTCCATCTCAAGATAATTATAGTGGATCTAGTGATGCAACTGGTGCTGAATAGCTAATCACCATACTGGGACAACTCACTCAGGTTATGAATAATAACCTTACCCGTATGGAGCACCCTGATCCGTAGCGTGGAGGATCAATGTTAGATCGATTCATTAGGCAACAAACACCAACAATCAACTGGAGTACAAATCCCATAGTAGCTGAGCAATGGATAAATTCTTTAGAGAAAATATTCCATGCCATGTGGAGTAGTGAAAGGGAAAAAGTTGGCATGGTAGTTTATCGCCTCACTGGAGATGCTGATCAATGGTGGTCATTGATAAAAAACACGAAGGAAGATGATAAAGTATCAGATATGGAATAGAGGGAGTTCAAAGTGCTGTTCTTAGAAAAATACTTTCCTTGAGACCATCAAGATGATATGGAAAGGCAATTTCTGAGTCTGAGGCATAAAGAGGATGAGAATGTCGAAGAGGATGAGGCTAACATTACAAGGTTATCAAGGCATGCCGCTGATTATATACGTAACCCAAGGAGTAAGATTGATCGTTTCTTTGATGGGTTAAAACCATTTCTCCATCGAGAATTAGTCTCGCAAACCCTCTCATCGTACGAAGATATTTATTTGTGTGCTACCAAGGTAGAAAAATAAATCTATTAGTCTTACGACTTTAAAGAAAAGCAAGAGATGAAGAGATCTGCTGATCAATCTGGAAATTAAAATAAAGGGAAGAAGGGAAAAGTTGAAAATGCATCCTGCAGTAAATGTGGGAAGAAACACCCCGGTACATGCCTAAAAAGAATGGGAGTTTGTTACAAGTGTGGTGAAAAAGGCCACCAAGATCATTATTGCAAGGGAAAGAGAGTTGTTGTCAACGTGGAATGCTATAATTGTAGAGAGATTGGACAGTATTCAAATTAATGTCCTATGTGTTAGGGGAACTTGCCTCAGAAAAGGCCAAGGGATCATGGTCAAGCTTATGCTATCAATACAGCTGAAGTAGAAGCTCCGAAAGATGTGGTGGAAGGTAATTTAATGGTTTCCTCCAGTTTAGAGAATGCATTATTTGATTTTGGATCATCGCATTGTTTCATATATTCCCTGTTTTCTAAGAATATTAGATATTTCCAATTTGATTTAATAAGAGATTTGTCAGTCAAAACCCTTAAGGGAAGTATCATTGCAACAAAGTTCTATGAATTAGTCCCCATTAGAGCACATAAATGTTCTTTATCTGCTGATCTCATTGTCATACCTTTGATTGAGTTTGATATAATCCTCGGTATGGATTGTCTTTCGGACCATGATGCGAAGATTTATTGTAATAAGTAGGAGGTTACGATTTTTTTATGATGATGATAAGGAACACCTTATCTTTAGAGGAGAATCGTCACCACTTAATTCTTATCTATATCCACCCCTAGTAGCGCAACTAAATTCAATTATCATGGAGGAAGAGAATGAAATAAATGTGGGTGAGGAAAGGAATGTTCAAATAGAGGATGTACCAATTGTGAAAGAATATGTAGATGTGTTTCCAGAAGATTTACCTGGACATCCTCCAGAATGAGAAGTTCAGTTTTCCATTGATTTAATTCATTGATCAAGGCCTATATCGAAGACCCCTTATAGAATGTCCACGGTGAAATTAATTGAACTAAAGAAACAAATACAAGAATTGAGTAGTAATGGATTTATTCACCCTAGTGTTTCTCCATGGGGAGCCCCAGTCCTTTTTGTTAAGAAGAAAGATGGATCTATGAGGTTGTGAATTGACTACAAGGAGATCATTGTTATAACAATAAAGAACAAGTACCCCCTACCTTGCATTGATGATTTATTTGACAAAATGCATATAGATCAATACTTTTCAAAGATTGACCATCGTTCTGGATACCATCAGTTATGTGTGAAGAAGGAAGACATTCAGAAGACAACATTTCAAACCAGGTACGGGCATTACGAGTTTATAGTAATGCCTTTTGGATTCACTAATGCACCCTCTGTATTCATGGATCTAATGAATAGAGTTTTCAAGGAATACCTTGATGATTTTGTGGTGTTATTTATTGATGATATCTTGGTATACTCCAAAAGCAACGAAGACCATGAAAATCACATGCGCATTATCCTGAAGACTCTTAGAAGACATGAATTATATGAGAAGTATAGAAAGTGTGAATTCTGGTTTCAAGAGATTTCTTTTCATGGCCATATTGTCTCTAAGGATGTAATTTTCATTTATCCTTATAAGACCAATGCAATCCAAGAATGGCCAGCACCGATGAGTATAATTGAGGTACGCACATTTATTGGTCTAGCAGGTTATTATCGATGTTTCGTCCAGAATTTTTCTCGGTTGGCTAACCCATTAACAAGGCTCACATTTAAAGGGGTTAAATTTGTTTGGACAAAAGAGTGTGAAGAATGTTTTGAAGATCTGGAGAAGAAATTTTTCAATTCTCCTATATTGACTCTACCATCAGGGAATGATGGGTTCGTTATTTATAGGGATGCATTGAAGAAAGGACTTGGTTGTATCCTTATGCAGAATGATAGGGTAATTGCATATGCATCATGACAGCTAAAAATTCATGAGCAAAACTTTCATACTTCTGATCTCGAGTTAGCTGCTGTAATCTTTTCCTTGAAATATGGAGACATTATCTAAATGGTGAAAAATGTGAGATATATACCGATCACAAGAGTTTAAAGTATATATTCTCAAAAAAAGAACTCAACATTAGGCAAAGGTGATGGCTTGAACTACTCAAGGATTATGATTTCACGATACACTACCACCCGGGGAAAGAAAAATAAGGTTATATATTCTTTGAGTAGAAATGATTATGGAGTATGACCATAATTAGAGTGGAAAGGGACCCTATTTTCATGGATCTAGTAACGATGGATATGGGAATCACCATGGAAGGCGAAACATCAAAAAAATTCAATTGGTGGCCAAACCATCTTGACTAAAAATGATAAAGAGTTCTCAAGCCAATGATGAAGTGTTTAAAAAGAAGATTAAAGCTATGAATGATGGGAGATTGAGTGACTTTTTGTATGAAGATGGAATTTTGAAATTTGGGGGGAGACTTTGTGTTCTTGATATAACTGATTTAAAAAGGGAATTGTTAGATGATTCTCATAGTTCCAATTTCCCTATACATCCTGGGAGAAGCAAAATGTATACAGATTTTAAGGAACACATTTGGTGGGAAGCAATGAAGAGGGAGATTGCTGATTTTGTGTCAAGATGTGTTTTTTTCAACAAGTGAAAGCTGGGGGGAAACAGCCAAGTGGAGTATTAAAACCTCTTCCCATACTTGAGTGGAAATGGGATAATATCACGATGGACTTTGTCATTGGACTACCATAGACTCCTAGAAGGAACGATGCAATATGGGTCATTGTTGATTGTCTTAACATGTCAGCACATTTCCATACTATAAGGGAGGATTTACCACTTGAAGATCTAGAAAGACTATATATTAATTATGTTGTAAGACATTATGGAGTACCCCTATCGATTGTCTCGGATCGTGATCCCCATTTTACATCAAGATTCTGGAAAAGTCTTCAGAAGGCCTTGGATACTGAACTTCGTTTGAGCACTGCTTACCACCCTCAAACCGATGGACTATCATAACGAACTATTCAAACATTATAAGACATACTGAGATCATGATCACTTGACTTTTAGGGTATGTGGGATCAATATTTACCTCTGGTAGAATTTTCCTATAACAATAGCTTCCATTCAAGTATTCAGATGGCACCATATGATGCTTTATACGGAAAGAGATGTCTCACACCAACCTGTTGGGATGAAGTTGGTGAAAGAAAACTTATAGGCCCAGAACTGGTGGAGGAAACGATTGAAAAGGTGAAGGTAATCCAAAACCACATAAAAGCAGCTCAAAGTAGGCAGAAGATCTATGTTGACAACCGAAGTAAGGATTTGGAATTTCAGGTAGGAAATCATGTTTTATTGAAGGTATCTCCATGGGATAGAGTTATACTTTTCGGTAAAAATGGTAAATTGAGTCCCAGGTATATTGGACCACTTGAAATTCTAGAACGAATTGGGGATGTAGCTTACCATTTGGCAATGCCACCAAGTCGCTCCAATGTTCATGATGTGTTCCACGTATCACTGTTGAGAAAATACATGCTTGAACAAACGCATGTAATCACCTACGAGGAATTAGAACTAGAACCTGATCTGTATTATTGCAAAGAGCCCGTCAGGATTCTTGATACAAGGGAACAAATGCTGAGAAACCAGATGACTCGTCTGGTAAAATTTCTATGGAGAAACCATAAGATAGAAGAGGGAACGTGGGAACCCGAGGAACTTATGATGAAGAATCACCCGAGTCTTTTTATGCAGTAAAATGATAAGAAATTTTGAGGATGAAATTATTTGAAGGAGAGGAGAATGTAACACCCCAAGCTTCCAAGGTACGCTTTTCTTTCAATAATACAGTAGCGTGTGTTGTACGCAACATCGAGTACTAACACACACCACAACCAATCGAACTAGCTGTTATGAATAGTAATACCTACCTTTTGAAATTTTTAAAAAATAAACTCTCAATGTGGACTTGATTTTTGGATTCAGAATATCGAATTTAGCCTGGGGTGAAATTTTGGTACTCTTTCTGACAACTTTTATATTTTTTTGAATAGTGAAAATTACTAAATTTAAATTAAAAACAACTTTTTAAATAAAAATAATTAATAGTGATAAATTATGAATTTTAGAGGTTTTAAATTTTATTTATAATATATTTTTACCATTTAATACAATGCTGGTCATTGGACATAATTTCACAATTAAACCGGACATAAACACGTGTCAATCTTTTGATAGTTATTATATCTTAAAAACACGCTTTTTGTTTTGACAGCGGGAATTAATTTTAAATTTATTTCTACCACTACTATGTTTTGAATTTGGAAAAATTAATTCCATATTTGGAATCAGGATTTCCATGTTGTGTAAATAGGTAAATTTTATTTTTAGACAATTTAAATAATTACTTCGGTAAATATTTCATTTACCATGGTTAAAGGGTAAATCCAGTAAATAAGGGTAAAAAAATAATATTATAATATAATTAAATTACGCTAAAACATGTCCTATCCTTGTTGGTGGATGCATGTCTGACCATGGGAATATTTGGGTCCATTTTGGGACCCCATGGAGCCACCTGTAGGTGATAGGGACACTTATATATTAATTAAGTTAAAGTAAATACAAAAATGAGATAAGCTTATATATTTTAGAAATGCAATTTTTACATAGGTTTATATATGTTATATTTTCAATTATGAATATTAATTATAAATATATAAATATTTCCTACATAATGGTGTTTTATTTATAATTTTTAGACATTGAAAAAGTAAAAATATATATGACCCAATAATGATGCAGTATTTTCATTATTAATGAAAGAATCAAATAATTGGTATTATAAATGTTAAAATAAATATAATTTGAAAGTTTTTATGACATACATGAATTTTATTTGTTAATATGACTTTTTTATATTTCTTAAATGAATTTTTTTCGAATTAATAATGTTGTTAAGACATTAACAAAAATAAATTATTGAGTAGTTTCAAAATTGACATAAATAAGTTTTTAAAACAAATATTATATTATTAATTTATATTCTATTCCTAAAAATCTAAGGTTCGGCCATAAGACTTATATAATTATTGGTGTATCATTAATGGACCACTTGGGGGTCTCTTAGAGGTATATAGTAAATTTATTAACTCTATAATATAAAAATAAAAAGTGACATGGTAAGTGTCAATCAAATTAACTAAGAGTTAAAACTAAATGTTAAGGTTAATATAATGACCCAAACATGTCTAAAATATATTGGATAAAAGGATTTTGACCCATCCCCACCTTAGACATTGATTAATCCACTTTGGATCCATTATAAACCGAATATGATTTTATTTTAAAATATTACTTTATGTTTTTTCAAAAGAGCCCCACACCCCTCTTATAAAAGGGCACTCCCCCTTCTCACTAATTCACACCATCAAAGCCATTTGGGTCAAAAAACCTCTTCCCAAATATCCTCCCAAGATCCCTCACTTCATCCTAGAGGCATTAGTTTTATCCTAAAGCCAACCTACGGAGCCCTTTTGATCAAATCAAAAGGAAGAACCTGAAGAAGAGGTAACGTCTTCAACACCGTCTTTAAAGTTCCTTTCTTCTTCAACATATTCATTCCTTATTATTTCCATTATAAAATAATAACTCCAATATCTTCTATATACTGTGATTTTATTATAATTATGGAACAAAAAAATCATTATTTTATCCATCCCTTGAATGACATGTCACCATACGTGCGTACGTATGACCTACCGTCTCCACGTTGTGGTGTAATTGTTAATCTATATATGGTTATAATAATGATGTATACTTCATGTAAATAACAAATATAACATGATAATGATTCTGTATATATGATATAACATCAAATTATATATTATTTTAATATCAAAAGAATGATATTGTCGCTCGTGCGTACGTACGGATACGAATAAGATACAACCAATAATAATAAATGTGGCTTATGTAACAAAACATATAAATGAAAATGAGTAATTTAACACCCGAAACAACGATAATACTATGATATTATCAACAAAGTAATATTAAAAGATCATATATGATATCATATTAAGGTATATGATTATTTTATAATTTGATAATAATTATTTCAACATTATATAGGATGTTATCCAAACCTCGACCGAGGAAAAGTACAAGTTAAGGGTTTATTTAACAATCTCTTCATTATCTGAGGTTGTTTATACGTAATTATCTACTCGGACCTCTTTATCATCCACATCCATGTTTCTGAAAAATTTATTTCAACACATTATTACTATTTTATAGAATATGGATTAAATTCATTTATACACTTGATTGAATTTTTAATAGAATTTTATAAAGGAATATTTTCGTCGTTTTCCAAACAATGTCCTTTTTAACCTTTACAACAGAATTAATGTAAGAATTTTTTTAACTTATACAGAAGATGATGTTATTCTCCACCGTTTTACACCATTGAAGCTTACCATAAAACTTATAAGAATATTTTCAAAATAAAGGTTTTCTGTAGAATTATGTGACTTTTAAATGATTTAAAAAAAAGAGATATTACTCTCGAATAGTTTTGATTTTCATATATGTCTACATCCTTTGATGGATTGTAAGTTTATTTGAAGTTGATTTATTATGATACAAAACATCCATAATTGTATTGGAGGTTTTTTGATATGATTGACTGTCAATGTGTTATTTTTATACCATTCATGGTTTATGGAGAAAGTATTGACATTTTTTATTCTAGTTTTAATACTAATGTTTATGTGTTGTTTAAACCTTTTCATATGAGGAATGCATTGGACTTAATAAGTGACGGTTGGAGCCCGCTATAGCTCCTCGATACATCGGTAGGTCTCAGGAGACAAACTAGTGTCTTGGCACGAGGCCTTGACAAAATCTTATTTGTAGTCTTGGCATGAGGCCCTGGCTATGTGTTTATGATAGTTTGGCATTATGTATTCTGTCATCATGAAAGTGGTTATTGATATTTCATGTGATTATATGACAAGTTGAATATCCATGTGAATAAGTAAATGGCATTAGTTCATTTTATCTTTTCCATATTATGTTGAAGTTAATGTTTAAAAAGCTTTTGTTTTAGTTATACATTGCCTTAAATGTTTATGTTTATTGTGGAATGTTTCCGCTATATTGTTATCCTTACTGAGCGTCTGAACTCACCCCTTTTAATGTTTTATTTTTCCCAGGATGTGAAGAAGTAATTGATGAATGACTTGCTGGGATAGTATGTGGGGATATGAGTGTGGACTATAGAGACTATGTTGTTGTAGTTTTCATTTTTATGATGTAATGTATGACTTATGAATATATCTAGTGTTTCAAAGGATATTAAACTAATCGATCGTTCGAGATTTGATCTTTCTTTTGATCATGCCAATGTTATGTAATAATGCACCGACTCTGGGTAACTGGGGTTAGGGAATTACATTATTGATCACATCAAAGATTTTTCAAAACTTACGTATTTATTTAGTAGTTTAAAATAAAATACTAGAAATATTTTCAACACATAAGTCCTCAATAACTCATTTCTATTAATCACTAAATTTTTATCCCTTTCATCATGACTGAAGACTATAAAAAATTAGTCCTTACCAACTGAAACTAAAATAAAAGTCATGTTTGTGTTTGATGCATGGAACCAAAAAAATGTTAAATTAATTGGGAAATAGGGAACCCATCAAACATATAAGGAGAAAAAATTGGATAAATATACATGTTCATGTTGATTCACATATCAATCGATCACTTAAATGATAATATTAAACAATAATTCCATTTTTAAGGATTTCAAGAATAATTATTTCACATTAAATGGAGTCCCATGATAGGTAATAAAAATCATTATTAGGGAAGATGAAATCCTACCATATCAGAATATATTCAAAAAGAAAATAAATTTTATTTTATTCAAAAACTCATACAAATTCTAAAATGGTTTAGAGTATAAAGATGGCATGGTCGTGAACACATTGGGGAACCACTACATGACACTAAATCTTAATGTTATCTACATTAATCATATAAAACCGAGCATGATCATAAGATAGATGATGTATTATAATAAATATTTATTCAATCAAAAAATATAAAATAGTCATAACAAATATGTATGACATTGTATCGGTACTCTAGAGAGTATCAAATGGATTCCCAATTCATGGTTCTTATATCCCTTACTTTTATATTTTTCTCTGTATTTTAGTTGTTTATATAAATGATTTGATATATAAATACGATAATATGATGGTGAAAGGGTTATAGGTCAATGATTGAAAATGTAACCCTAACATAAACACATAAAAATCTCCAGTGTTTTGATACTGGAAGATATATCCTAAATATGAAGACTATGAAACACCACAATATTTTAGAACATATATTCCTTAAAATGAATATGATATTTAATAGTCTGTGATATATAGAAATCCAAATTGAAGAAAATATTAAATTAATTTAATAATAGTAGGAAAATAATTTCATTATGGATTAACAATTTGATAATCAACAAAGTTAAACTCATTGGTAAGAGATTAGAATTAAGATTAAGATTTTTATTTTTATTATATTTTTGTGGTTATTTTTTTGTTAAAAAATTTCAATTAATTTATGTATTTACCTTTTTCATTTCTATATATTTTATATACATAATATTCATTCTTTTTTTCAATATCAAATATTATTAATTATGATAAATTAATTTTTTCAAAAAAAGATATAGTAATTTGAAAAAATGATATGTACTACATAATTTATTTTTGTTGCAATATATTAAATTTATCAAAATTGAATAATTATTTTTAGGAAATTTATTGATAAAATATTCAATCAAAAAAATTATGAAACATTTACTATTTTTTACTAGGTATTTATTCATAATAAACTAATTTATCCCTCTGAAAATATATTTTGTATAAAAAAGGTTTTATACTTTTGTGTGGATGTTAGAATTATTGTCCTCTATTTTTAGAAAAATATTTTATTAAATAATATTTCGTTTTTATATAATCATAGTAAAATTATCATAGGAATTGTTATTGAAATTTTCTAAAATAGTTGATTTATTAGAAAATAGTGAAAAATAATTATTTTACAACTTCTATAAATTTTTTGACACTACATGAAAATGAAAATAACTAATTTTTTTTAATTTTATTTCTAGATATAATTTTTAGTTGTTATATATTTTAATTAATTTAAAAAATATAATTTTTACCTTAGACATATATGTTAAAACATTTTGAAAATGTAAAAATGTTCATATTCAAATAAAAAATATTTTTATTTCTTCAATTTAAATCATGTATTTTAAAGGGTACATTAGGTTTTTGTATTTTATTTATTAAACTTTAATCGCATTTAATTTATCATAATCCAATTATATTAACAATAAGTAAAATTATAAATGACTTCTGTGTAATTTTATTAATAAATTGAAATTTTAATAAAATTATGTTCTTACTAATTTTTTTGAAGTTATATAAATATTTATTTATTCATATTTGAGGCATTGAATATTATGAAATTAATTACTCATTTGGAATCATAATAATTAATATTTGTATATTGTATCAATTTATAAATTGATCGTAATGAATAGTAACGAAGGTAAAAATATATCACCTCAATTAAGGGAAAATGGGTGTAAAATGATTAAAATAATGATACATAGATTCCAGATAACCCAAAAATATTTTTAAAATATTTTTGTGTGTATTTATTTATAAAAAACCACCTTAGAATCTAATATTAAATAAGTTTGTTCTGATAATATTCTATAAATCATATATTATATAATAATATTTAATATATATACAACTTTTCTAACATTATCACTTATAAATGTTAACTTTCTCTCCTCTTTTTTCCCCAGAGCATATGAAATATTATATACATTACCATATAAATTAAATATATTAAAAAAGTTCCTAGAATATATTTCTAACACTTTCTAATTATAATATTTTAGAGATTAAGGAAAAGACAGTGCCAAAATACCATTATTATAGTATAAATGGGATATATATTCAATTACATAAAAATTATTAATAGATAATGAGTCATTACCATATCCCATAAATTATCCACAAAAGAAAAACATCTAATTAGATCATGCTTCTTACATTTCGTCATTAACTATGCAAATAAAGACATAAGAAAGGGTTGAGATCATATGTCTGGTAAGGGTAAATATATGTGACAACAATAAACGATGATAGGTTATAATATTATGGGAATATTAGAATACCCATGTTAAATAAAATTAATAATACCCATAATTTCATTGCAAATAAATCATTGTATAAAAATTCTCATAAAATTATATTTTATTCAAAATGTTTTTTCAATTAACATGATCCATTATAGAATAAAATATCATGATAATAAGATGAAGATTGTAATTCATATTTCAATTATGGATAATAAATTAATTTAGAGAACATATAATTTATGTGACACACCATCATTTCATCAACATATGTGAAGCTAAAAGTAATCATGATTACATATATCATTGTATATAAACTCTTAACCAATAAATTAAAGGGTTATATAGGACCCCACTAGTCCTCATCCATACATTTGAATTTCAATTGAAAATCATTCAATTATAAAATCAAAATGTACCCATGGGAATAAAACATATTTATTATAATTTTCATAATTTATTAATATAATTTCATCATCAATATGATAATATCAAATACAATAAATGAATATAAAATAATATCTACTAAATATATAAGTAAATAAAATTCATTTATGATAATAAATAATATCATATTTACATCATATTGATAAAGTTTATACCAATAAAAAAATAATTTCCATATGCAATCACTGAATATATTATTTTTTGCAACAATCATTAATTGTAATGAAAAATTGGAGATTCATAAAGGAAATAAATTTGGGTCAAAATTGGGATTGAAGACAGTTGATTGTTAATAAAGGAAAGTTTTTTTAGATTTTATTCCAAAAATATAGAAATAAATTTCCTAAGACATATAGTTAATGAAGTGTTTTAGTGGAAAAAATACATCCCCAAGGTAGTAATGAAATATAATATAACATTTGACGAGTTAAAAATGATTCGAAAGAATTATTCAAATGATATCATTGAATAAATGATCAAAAATTGAATTGTTAGATACCATGAGTTCAATCCTCCAAATTATAAATATATATATATATACAAAAGTAAAAATCATGTAACATAAATCCAATGAGTGTATTTCCTTTTTAATACAAAATAAAATTTATTTTACAACCTTACAATGATTTTAGAAAAAAATTTAAACATTAATGTAAAATATGAACAGACAAGTCACCTTTAAATGTAACATTTTAAATATGAATCCAATAATATTTAAAAATATTACATTTAAAAAACATTCTCCAATAAATTCACTATGAATATCACATAATTTTTACTATGGATAAATTCATTATATATATATAATGTTTTTCATTATTATAGGAAGCCTTTTTGTACTTATAAATTACCTGTACTAAAATCATACATTATGAAATGATTAATAACACATTCTATGAATTAAAAATTCATTTTAAAAAATATTATTAAAAAAATATAATAAAATATTATTTTGGAAGGACCATGTACTGGTAGAATAGAGATCATTATTATAACTCCCGGAAAGAATATTCGAGTTATCAATATCACATTTGGGAAACATAGAATAGGGAGAAATTAATATTAGGAAATGATTTTTGTTAAAAAATTATATTAATTTTCATTATTCCACAATATAAAATAAAATATACCAATATACCAATATTATATGAAATAATATCAAAAAAATGATCATAACTAAATTAAAACTCTTATTGCAAATACACATACGACTTGGATGAATCCTGAATCAAAAAATATCTCAAAAAACTAACCTGGTACTTAAATGAATATAAAATGGTTGAAAATGAAATAATGTATAGAACATCGTTGGCTATGTACATCATTGGAGAATAGTACAATGGAATCCTAGATCATAACATATAACTTATCTTGATGAAAAAACATAGACCAATAAAACACTACCTTTTTTCTATAATTATAGAGTGCCCACAAAGTTCTAATAAAAAAATCATAATAAATTATTTTAGAACTCCAATTATATAAATAATATGACATTTCAATACCATCATTTAATTATTTCATGGCCCTTGTTTTGATCTAGATATTGGGTATGTATGATTGTTCAAATAAATGTTGTCTGACTATAAATGTGTTATATGGTGTAGAATGTTTTATGTACATTATATATAACAGATTCATTCCAATACTTATAATCATTATGTGAGTATATCTTAGAGAAGAAACCATTAATCATTTTCCTTAATTTTTTGATATTTATGGTAGTAGTTTTTTCATGATATGAAATTGTAGGGATCATTAATTTTACCCCATGCTGATACCATTTTTAGCATATACACCACTTAAGATATTCTAATCAGTGATAAAAGATTTAAAAAATTGATTCCTTATTCCCATTGTTTTTTGGGAGTAACCCAAAAAAAATTAATTCTTTATTAACCCTCCCCTCTAGAAACCCTTGGGATACACCATAATTTTTTTGGATATTTCTTCCCTTTCATCTATCACAATTCAGAGTTTGAGCTCCAATGCTATTCCTAGTTACCACTTTCTGATTCAACCCAATACCATTCATTGAATTCGGAATGATCTCATGATATCTAATGTATTTAGTGTTTGATAACAATGATGTGTGATCTATGACATACATTTTTATCTCCTTTGACTTCATTCTTCATTATACTTTTCTTTGAGTGATTTGATTTGATCATAAACTATGGATGGTGGTTATATAAAAATTTACCACATAATTGAAACTATAAATTTCTATTATCAATTGAAATGGGTTTTAAAATGATTTAAATCCCCATATTTGAAATGGATGATGATTCAATTTAATAAATTACATTAAAAATGTGAAAATATCCTATTACAATTAAATCATAATTTCTGGGTGGGTTTTAGAAAATCGATGACATTATTAAGAAATTTATATGATGAAATTATTTAATGATAAACACTATGATAAATGGATTAAATCAAATAAACAATTTAATGGTCATAAATTGATGATGAACTGTGATTCTGTTTTAAAATGAAAATGTTTTGATGAGTACTAACACATATGTAACTATATTTAAATAATTTTAAAAAATGATTTATTTTTCCATGATGGATTTATTTATTGACTTAATAACATGTGAGACTAGTTGTTTACATTGTAATTAGCACCATAATGTTGTGATATAATCCATTATAAATGTATTTAACATTATAATACTATTATTATCATAATACATAATGACGTTCCTAGATGGGTAGTTGAGTCATGACAGCCTATGTTGAGGGATGTGTGAACACATTGAATTGATAACACTGAATGTGTAATGTGAGGATCATATTACAAGAGACTAAAGTATTGAAGGTATTATTGAATGGGATTATGATATGTCATATTTTATAATAAAATGAAAATTTTTTAGGACTATTTTATGTATTCGTAATGAATTATAAAAATGAAATATTTAAAATATCAATTTAAAAATTATATATATATATATTCCATATTTATTATTATTAATGATAAATTTGATTATGATATGTAAATTACTTGACTTGTTTTATCCAAATATAAATCATATTAGAATTTATTTGGGTGGAATTTATTATGGAACACTATGTGACACCGTACTTTGTTTTAAGCTCCAACATTAACTTTTCATTTGGATATTATTATCTAATTCTAGGTCCATTAAAATATAATTCCCTACTAGGTATTGGTGTATGTTTAGATCCTTCATAAATTCAGTGATATAGTCGAATGTTGGTGATGTGATCCATCTATAACCATGTATAAATAAGTATTTTTAACATGAATGATGATGGTTATTTTGATAATGTATTATTTCTATATTATTTTACCTATTTCATTATGGTGAATTCTCCCATTATAGTTTTGAGTTTATTGAATATAATCTTTTTGTTTCATAGAAATTAGGAAAATTATTCCGTTATGTTTCTTTTATGACGTAGGTTCTATTCATGAACTTATGGGAATTAGGAATTCCCTTTAGAACATATAAGATCCAGATCAAAAAACAAGAATAGTAGGGTGTCATAAATAGAAAACTAAAAGGTGTTATCAATGGATATGTTTGGGTTAGGTACATTTCCATGATGTTAGTATTTAATTATATTTTCCCAGAAGACATGAGGTATGATTATTATCTCAAAAATAGGTAGTAATTAGAGGGTTTCTTGAAAACTATCATCGTGCCAAGATTTTTTCAACATTGGGTTTTTGTAAATCTATAATTGAGGTATAATTTGATTTTTTTTCTATGTATTCATTTTCATATGATCATGTTACGATGAAATAAAATTCTAAAATTTTTATTCAGGGAATGGGTATTCTTATATATCATATTTCAATTTTTATTAAATGTATCCCTATTGATTCTCCTAGTATTTCTTATTGATGATTTATAGAATCATGCCAACAAGGAGTTGTTTTGATATAACACATGAGGAATTTTCTAGTGAATAATATTATTTGAATCCTCAAATTGATCTCGATCATGTAATGTTACTGGTTTATGCATTACATGATATGTGACATGTACTTACTCCCATTCACATTCATCCTCTTGATGTATGACATTGGAATGATGAATTCAGTGATTATTTAAATATTTATTTCATTATAATAGTCCATATTTCTAAGGCTATAAATTTAATCAAAAGGATAAGGATGTAAAATATTGAACTTATTTTTATATCATGGATATTCCCCCATTGTATTTAGGTGACATTTTCTAATAGTAATCATGATGGGCCTAGAAGGGTGTGGTAAGATTAAATTTTATGGTGCAAGAAGAATGTGAGTTTCTATTGGATGAAATGTAGATTAATTTTTATAGACTATGTACAATCAGATTCAATATTCATGGAAGATTAAATGGAGTGTCTCCACATTTAATATGGTGAAAACAAATTGACATAGTATTTAAACCATTTTCAAGATCATTAATTGTTTTCTTAAAAGGGATTATCCATTGAGAATATGGTGGATCAATAGTTCAGGGTGGCTATGTAACATAAAATTAAATATGTGTATTTAATTAATATTTTCACTCATTATGCAGATGTATTGGTCAGAGCATATATGGTTGAGATTGAAATGGTTGACAAGTTAGTGTTGGTAGGAGTTTCTTTTTATAATATTCGATGTTCTAGAAAACTAATTAATGAAAGAAGAGGTATAATGATTGTCCTGGTGGTTCTGAATAAAATGTGTCATAAATAACATTTACTATTTGTAGGAGAGTTCCATTATCTGACTATTAATATGAAATGTTTGCTAATTATAAATGGTTTAACAGTGAGGAATCAATGATCTATTGTTCTTATGTTATCTCATGATAGATATAGAAGATCATCCATATAATTTATTCTTCATTTAGTAGCATGATATCATTATAAAAAAATGTATGTTAGTTTAATGATATGAATTTTGAACTAAGTGGTTCTAGCCATGGTAATTAAGGATAATGCTTCTTCCCACAGTGTAAGGGTGTCTAGAGAATGATAATGTGGGTCTAACAACAATGAGTGGTACCATCACTATAGAATCATTTTGAGTCACATATTTATTTGATACTGGTTAATATAACTCATTTATATGGAACCATTTATTATATTTTCAATATATTAATATAGATATTTTATCTTATTTGATTTATAATAATACATTCATTAAAATGATGAGATAGTAGGATCTTTAGTGTCATAATTATGTTTTCAATTTTTATTGTTTATGAATTCCTTGAATATTCTATATTTCCTAATGAAACCTCTTTGATGAATTTTTTGGGATATATCTATAGATTATTCATTCATATTGGAATAAATTTTACCTTCAATGGGTGTCCATTGGTAAACCAGATGGGTTTTCACGTGTTTTTATAGAAAATATGATCTACGAATGAGTAGATATGAACTGTCACTTCTAGATATCAAGATGATAATATTTGTGTTTTCTAATGAAATTGAGTGAGAATAATTGAGTTATTATCTCACTCCATTTTTCTTAATGTTTCTCAATATATTTCATTCTTATTTAATTATGATTAAATTAATTAGTGTGTTTGAGTTATATATTTAATAATTTCATGGTATATAGAAAGTCTTCATTATTTATTACTAGATGGAACAAATGGAGTTAAAAATGCTTAATACAATGTTTGATGATCTTTTAGAGATTGATTTCATACACCTATTTTTTCACCATGGTAATAAATTGTTACAATTTCAAAGAATGATTATGGGACACTTCACCACTATTTTGATTACATAGAACACAATCAAGTTATAAAGTAGAATAATTAACTTTTACATTGGATTGAAGATTATTTTTACCATTGAATTAGATGAATTTATTCTCAAATAATGATAATTAATCTAGTAATAACCTATTGTCAACAAAACTCTCCAACTATTTGAAAATAACATTCAATAGTAATTATTACAAAAATGAGTATCTAATTGTATAATTTTTTATAACATATTTTCTTTTAATATTTATGGATTTTATGAAAAGGTGGTTTCATGAGTACCATGAATCATTCATGTAGTTATTTTGGGACTACATATTAGTATACCCTCAAACTAAGGATAATAGTGTTCTTTATTTGAGAGAATTTATAAAAATATTTAGAAATCATCATCATTATGTGATTATATTGAAATGAAATTTCTCAGTTTCGGATGTGAAGTTCAATTGGTAGAGCTTCACCTGACATGGTATTTTAGTTTACCCTGATAAGCTGAAAGTTATTATAAAAATGGATTAACCATCTAATGGTTTCTAAATTAAAAAATTCATGGCTTTTTTATGATATTAAAATAAAATCATCATATAATTTTCAAAGTGGGATTCTCAGATGATTGTTCTCACTTAAAAGGAGTTAGGATAGGTTAGAATAAGAGACATGTATGTATTGATATTGAGTTGAGACATCTTTTGACTTCAGTATTTTCATTTACTCATCCAAATGGAAAGCATTGTATTTTTTCTTCAAGAACATATCATATTTTGGGTTGTGTTTTTTTCTTATGTCATGTGATCAAGAGATATAATTTGTTTCAAGATATATTTGGCCACATTATAATAATTATAAAAATCATGATCTAAAACAAAATTTAATGAATAATTATAAATAAAATTTGGATTGATACATTTTTAATGAATTTTATGCATTTATTTATTCCATAAATGTTATATTTAGTTATTCTCTCAAATATTTTGGAATCCTTAATAGATGAATTCAGTGGAGTTTCATTAGTTTTCAGATTTTAATATTTCCTACAAACAAGGAATGTGTGATGTAATTGATGAACATTTGAGTAGGAAACATTTGAACCATGATTTGAATAAATCATTGGACGTGTGAAATCTGATGCCTCCCTTTTCCAAATTTCATTCGGCAGTCTTGGAGAATGAGTTTGACTCTGTTTAGTGAGTTTGTGGTTAAACTCCACACTCCCCAAGATGATTATTTTGGAAAAAGTGTGATAAATAATTATATGGTATTATGTACCACCATTATATTGTGGATACCATGAGAAATTGGTCATTTATATCATAAGTTTTCTTATTTATTTTGGAATCAGTTAGTTTTAAATTTTCATGTGGTAATTTTTTTGATATGGGATATTGATAATTACAATTGGGTGGTGCATCGTGTAACCTAAAATATGTTCTATTATATGTGAATTTCATTCATGTGGCACAGTATAAAATAAAAAATTTCAGACATTGTTTCTTATTATCATACCTTGTAACAAGTCAATGTTGAGCATGAGGGACCATTAATATTGTTTTATTCTCTTCCTGTTCATAATTCTTAGTGGCTGATATTACTATGGATATTACAGATACGGTTCCATATACCCAAGAGAGATGAATACAGTGTAGGTTTCTATTAATTATATTTATAGATAGAAAAAAATATTTGTCTTTGACATACAAACATATATGATTATTTGGGGTCTGTCTTTATGAAATTTATATTCAGATTTCATGGATTTCATTCAATAAAAGTGTCATATAGGGATTATCATTTAACATATTAAATCATGAAATGACTCCAGGAGTATATGGGATCCCATGTAATTTTTTCATGACATATCATCAATAAAATGATGGCCATATATGCAGAGCAAACATAAGTCATGATTTCATTTTTTTTATGATCCTAACTTTGGTGGATATTTGGAAGACCATTGGGGACTGGTTGAGTTTTCCTACAACATATAATTCAATTATAATTTCATAATGTTTAATTTTGAGGAAATTTAGGAATGTACTTGAAAATATTCTTTATGTTGGTCTATGAAAAGTGAAGGATCCTTTACTGGACCTAGTTTAGTCCAATTTATGATGAAAAATATTCCGTTGATTCAATATAGAATTTTAATTGTATAGAGAGGGTATATATATTATATTGACCATCATTGATGACTATTGTAGTTTCAAATTTCATACTAGGTATTGATGATTGTTTAACCTTGGTTGGATCACTAATGTCTTTGTAAACAACTAATGCTTATGCAAATTGTTCTGTGGCCTTTGGAGATTAATGGTAGAGTGGGTAAAATGGAATGAAGTTTCGAATTTAAACATTAGTTCAATGAAATTCATATTTTTTCTCAGGAATAATTGCTTTGAAATTATATTCCTAACATTTACCATGTCTTATGATGGGAAAATCATGATATTGAGCCTAATTTATTTCGTACTGATATTCCAGTCATGTTTTTCTTATATTTAGATAATTTTTTCCATTGAAAGCTAATAAAATTGGACTACATTTTCTTGGAGCAATATTTTTGTTATCATGAATCATTTGAGTAAGATCCACTAATGATATAATTTTGGCCTCAACTCTATTATATGGATGATTCTTGAAATGATTTTAGGAGACACAATCATTTTATATGGAGGATGTTGTAACATTAGGATTTATTCATTAATATTTTTATTATCCCTTATTTGTATTTAAATATTGTGGTTGAATGCTTTTTTGAATTAATGGATTTTAGGTGTAAAAGTTTAAAAGGCTTTAGTGGGTGATATTTTTTTTGGATGAGTTAGAGGATTTTATTGGATTTTTATTAGCATGATATTTCTTGGTACAATAATTTAGAGAGATGCATTCCATAAATTTATCTCGAAATATATTTCATGAAAACATTAGGTGAGGTGAATTGTTTCTATACTGTGATATTTTTTCATGGCCTGATATTTTTGGGATTTGGATTTTTAATTGGATGAGGCAAAATGTTGGCGTGTATTCCACTTGGAATATTCATGTCATGAATATAAAATTCATAAACTTAACTCTTAAAGGAAAATGGTTTTCTGTGAATTAATTTTTGGTTAATAATTCATTCATTGTATATACTATCCTCTCCTAATCAAAGGGAATTTATATGTGATTTTATATCATCCATATATCTCATTAGTTTGTTTTATTTTAGATGATTTTTATAACTATTTGTTTACCCTCCTGTATTTTTCCCTTGTGTATTAGTGCTATGATCATTTTATTTCATAATAAATACGAGTTTGATTAAGATAATGTGAGATCTAGGTCTTAATTATTAATTTATGCCATGTTTTTTCTATTTCGGTGTTTCCCATTATGGATTATTGTCTTATATTGATTTTTAATAGTTTTTAACCTATTATATTCCCCAAAATATTGTCCTTAAATAGAATGATTTAATTTAAATTAGTTTTTAATTTTTTTAATAACATGTATTTTATATTATTTATGGTCGATATATGAAAGGGGATAAATATTGTGAAAATCCTAAATTTCAATTGAATTTTAATTTGTATTGGATTTTATAAAATTTATGTCTTCATTTGAAAATTTATTTATTCAGTTGATTTGATCTTGATCTTTGATATTGATATATTGAATTAAATAATAAACTGAAATAGATAGAAATGGTCAAAATCTATGATTTGTTATTTAAATTATGATGTTGTGTAACAGACTAACACATTAGAAATTATATTTTCAAAATATTTTAAATTATTTATTTTCCCATGAATGATTACTTGAATAAATAAATCAAAAGTGATCATATATATTTAATAGGTAATTAGTATAATCATTCTAGTTCAGGACCCATGAGAAATAGATTAACAATGAAAACACAAACATAAAAGGATAGTGGGATGATTTCCCATAATGGGGATATTTTTATTGATAGCCAAATCCAAGGTTTGTTGGATCATAGTATGATAAAATAATCTAATGTGAATTTTAAGGATGAATTTACCATTAAATAACATACCATATAGATTAGTACATGGTTATATTATATTATTTTATTTTATTATTACATATAATTAATTATTGACCTATATTATTCCTTCCAACAACCCTATATAAATCCTTTTTATTAAATTTTCATTTTGTAATATTATGATAAATATGTTTTATTTTTAAAAAATAAAATATATTTTTTGGAAATTGTTTTAATTTTTTACATTTTTAGTTTTAATTGAAATCATAATTTGGTTAAACTATTATTGAATTGATTAATATACACTTAGTGAGAACGTATGAGCATCTTCATCTTATACACCACATTTTTCATAGGTATATGGTATAATATCTTTTGAAATGTCCATGAAAATGAAACCTTCTACTTATAGGTGATGTTTCTTCTCAATCCTTTAGACCTGAAGGGATGAAGATGCATGTTAGAGTTGTGATCTATTTTTATATGGGATATCTATGATATTTTTCCTTAGCCGATGTTATTTATTTTGATGATTTAATGTGTTGTTATTTATTTTTAATTATTATTATTGTAAATTCAAGATATAGAGTTGTTATCAAATTAATTGTATAATTTTCATTACATTTATTTCATGAATAATCATTCTCTCACATTTCTTATATGTTTCTTAGTTTTAGTAACCAACCTTGGGAGATTATTAATTCCATTCAATGCTTGTTTTATCCAACTTTAGTATTAGAGTAACATTGTATCTAAAATTATTCACAATACATAAAATTCAATTAGATTCATTTATGGTAATTCCATATATATATATATATATTAGATTGTTCAAATCCATTTAAAATATTATGTTTCAGTAATATTGATCAGTTTGAATTTTTTTCGTGGAATACATTTTATACATAAAAAACCTTCTTAAATTCATCATTCTAAGATCCTCCAACATGTTAATTTATATTATGTATAATTATTTATTATGTATAAAATTTATTCTATGGTTATTTTTGTAATTATCCATATTTATTAATTTGGAGATTAATATCATTCGACTAATCAAAATGAATGAAGTGATTTTTTTACAATGAAATAAAAATTTATTGTATCATTAGAAGATAATAAAAAACTATATATATTCTAATTTATATCATATATTACCATAAATTATAATCCAATACGCATATATGATATAAATTAATTGAATTGTGCAATTATATGGGTATATCCACCCAAACAAGAACATACAATAAATAATGGATGATTACGAATATATTTAGTTTTAATATATTTATAACATTTTATAATGATAATATTTATTATATATTATTTTGTAATATAAAAATTAGAACAATATATAATAATAAGACAACATATATGAATTAATATAATAGTATAGAAAAAAATTGTAATTTTAAAATAATTACTTGGATTATTGAATTTTCCACCATTTGTTTACTCAAAATATTATTATTCTATATTTAATTTTGCCTTTTAAAAACATTAATAATTTCATCATATTAAAATTTCTCAACTAGTCACATTATCATGTCTAGCCATATACAGTGGCATTGAAAATGATAATATAAGGTAGTGATTTCTTGAATTTGGTATTCTACAGAAATCATTTGATGTTGATTTATTATTTCATTATATTTTTAAAGGGATTATTATGGAAAGTAATTTTAGAAACAAGAAAATTTAATTAATTTCATATAATTAAATTTAACATAATAATATTTTTATCAATTAATTGAGCTGATGTATGTTAAAAAATGTCACATTCTGGAGGTGCTATTTATCCAAATGCACGAATGATGGATTCATTTTTCATAATTGAAATGAAAAATGGTTAGTTCATTTATAATCATTATAATAAGATACAAATAAATAAATTAAAATTATATTTTCATTAAAATATTTCAATGTATAATTTTATAAAAAAATATGGTCACCAAATAATTTTGATGTGAGAATGAATTTATAAAAATTTATACGCAAAATTTCCAATATAGCCATTCTAAAGAGGTATAATAAAATAAATTATGACCTTTTAAGAAGAGTGTAGCATATTAAATATTTATTATAATGATTACGTGAGTTTTGGGGTGATATTTGGATGATAAATATGGCTTTTAATGGGAATGTATGTGTGAATAATAGTCCACTTTTACATTTTAAATGGGGTGATATTTTTGTAAATACAAAAACAATTCAATAATGGGAATTCACCCTCATGTAATGTGGATCCAATAATAGGATATATTATATATGGGAAGATATGAAAGAAATAGTGTCCTCAATCCCTTGATCTCATACATTTTTAAACATGTTGTCAACAAATTACCATTATGTTACTCAATTTTAACCAAGTTGATTTTCCTATGGAAACTATATTTTAACAACAAACACATATCTTTTATTAAAAAAATTAATTCAGCCATTAATAAATTATTTTTACTAATTGATTAATACATAGAATAAATTTTATATATTAAATTTTAAAAACCTAATGAAACATAATCCTAAAATAGTCAACGTCAATTATAATAAATATATACTCTAAAAAATATTATTATGTTGTAAATTATCAAATTTGACTTAGTAAATTTATATAAATTAAAACTATAAATAACAACATAATAAATTATTTTAACCTAAAAAATAATCAATGATGATCCAATTCATACTTATAAACAAATTATTTCATAAAATTATTTTTATATTTAAAAATAGTATTTTCTCTATCCACCTAAAAAAAATGTTTTTTGAAAAATTATTGAAATTCATCCTAATGTAATATCAAAATTTTGACATAAAAAATTAATTAAATTTTAAATAAATAAAATGTAAATTTTTATAATCTATATTTTAAATGAAAATAATATATATATATATAAATATATATAATTTTATTATATTGAAAGTCATTTTTTTAAAACACGTTTCGCATAGATTTACAAATAATTGATTATTGAAATATTAGATCATAAAAAAAAATATTTCTAATTAAAATAGACTATTTACAATGATCAGTTATACTAATGAAGGTAAAATAAAATATATCATGATCCATCCCAGAGGGACCCATGTTGTGACTACACAACGCTTGCCTCCAATAGGACAGGGGCAGCTGACCAGCACCGAGTAGGAAGATCCCACAAATTGGATAATTTTCCTTTTAAATGTATGTATTAACACATCTCCAATCCAAAAATGGTGAACTATAAATGAAAAAACTAAATAATTCATCAAAACAACTATATACTATTTCATGTTCACAACTGTGAAAGTACAAGAATGTAAACTAGTCTATGAAATCCTGACAAAAAGAAAACATATTTCGACCACATGTATATTACTTATACTAATTGGTACTATGACTGTCATTGAAAGACCTTGTAGATCACACATCATTCTATCTAGTCTCTCATGGAATGGCTTACTCCATGTATTCCAGGAACTCCATTGAACAGTCGATCGTATACACAACACACGACACAAGTAGGAAACTCCCATGCAGGGGCGAGTAAAAAAATACATAGTAGGAAACCCGAAAACCATAAAGGAATAAATAAATAGAAATACCATAAAATAAATACCATTAGGAAAATACCATGAATTAATACCAAAAAGGAATACCATAGAGGAAATACCATGAAGTAATACCAAAAAGGAGATACCAAGATGGAATACCACTAAGGAATACCATAATGTAATTCCCCATAGGAATACTACAAAGGAATACCAAAAATGTATTCATACTAAGCTCCACATTGATATATGGCTATAATAAATTTATCATGTACATCATGATATACTCAGTCCAATAAGTCACACAATATCAAAATGTCACCCACTCTCTATAAGACACATAATCTCCATTAGACACATGGTGACAATAAGAGACACATTATCTACAAGACAAACAATCTCTATAAGACACACCGTCACCATAATACAAAATGTATCCATAAGACACACAACTTCTATAAGAGTCACCATTTATAGGTCTGTTCTTGCAAAAGAAATGCTTTCTCGAAAAAAACTCATTCTTGGAGAACTCACTCATCATGTAATTAAGTCATATACCGACTCCCACAACCCCCATATAGGATATCATGAAATCATATTCTCATCAAGGGGGTCCCAACTCTGTAGAAAGTTCGTCAAACAAAAGTTTGTTTTGAAGGTAATGAGAATTTTATAATTCATATGGGGGTTCATTGGGCCATGGAATGATAGTGTTGTTTGACCACCTAGTCCGACCACACCCATGAAAGCTCGAGCTACCACATTTTTCAATCGTTCCCCAACATTCATGGCTATGTGGTAGCTAATTTGATTATGGAACATGATCAACCTCCATAGTTGACCATGGGCCGAGACATCCACCTTGGTCTATCCCGAGTCTGATGATTGTTCGGCCCGAGTCTCACCAGGATTAGACCTATGGATGACTGAGGTTTGTCCTGGCCTGACCGAAGTTTGGCTTGATTCTGACCGTGATCTGGCCCCGGTCAGACCCCAGTCTGGCTTAGATCTGACACAGTCCTTAGGTTCGACCCGGACCACTGGTCCATACATAAACATGATAAACATGGCCCACCTCACTGCTCTAGCCCTCTATGCTTACCTTTCCCACTCGCTAGACCCAACATATTTCTGAGTTAGTTGGTTTACACGATCACCCAAGGTGTCCCTTTCCCCACCACGTAGCCACCCCACCAGATCCACGTCTTCATTACATTATGTGACCACCACATCCAACGTGACATCGGACGTGACACATCATCATGTGACACCATCCTCTGCAACCTTTCACTGCCACTGACATCCTTCCTTCCATAGTCTGTCATTCATACTTTGGTGCTCCAGTCTATGAAACAAAATCACATCTTTGACTCTAGGGGCCCAAGATACACTGATTCAACCACTATTTTTTCTTGCCTCTTATTTGGTGGTCTGATCACATTTGTAGCCTCCCGAAATTTCGACCCATGATCACAAGGTTCTGATGGAGAATAAAACCAACAACGAGGGAGATAAACACCAAGAACATTTGATAAATGAATCTCAGAATTTGGTCGTGTCGACCTCATTACATTATCATTAGAATGATAAACAAAGAGGATAAACTAATATTCCAATAATCCCACAATAATAAGATATCAATAAAAAACAACCGAACTATAGGTTATCCATTTTGTTGATTGACTATTGTTTTTCCTGGAAATTTATAATGGGTAAAATAAAATAGAAATAAAATTCTCTACCTGGGATATTAAACATTCACTATTGAGGGTAGATTGTAATTGGTGATCTATTAATAATAATCTCCAGTCCTAGTGTTTATCATCTATACTGAGATAATTCTCTAACGATTGAGTACATATCCCCCATTGAATATTTATGTCTATGAGCCCCACCCTCGGTCCCTGCCTAAAAATTCATTTTGATGAAATAGAGTATCCGTTTTGATGTAAAATATAAATTAAATAAACTCATTGTTTATTTTATTCATTAAACAATTAAAAAAATATTTTTCAAAGCTGTCCTATAATGGACAATGTTTTGCCTTACCATGGGAATACAAGACCATGTGAACTCAATGGTGGTCTCATATTTCCAATCCGAGACCCCATTCCTGAGTAATTATGATTTTATAATAATATAATTTTATTTATTTATATTATTTACTGTCACGTTTTAGTTAATTTTTCTTCAAATAACATGCTCTGACCAAATATAGGGCACTCATAGTGTAAGGATTCTATTCTAAGATCTATGATGCACTTGGATTTCTGATTCGGTCACAAGATTAAAAGGTATTAAATTATTTTCAAGAAAGTATTTCAAATGAGTTATTAAAGACCTAACATTTTTCAATGAATTGTTCGGGAATGATCGAGGCTTGAAATCACATAACATCTTAGGTCTTGATCTCATAATTTTCCAAATAATTTAAAAATAAAATGATCGTAAAATAAAGGATATTACATTCCCAAGAATGTATTAACGTCCTCGAAATCCAAATAAAGGGATTCTTAAAATAATTAGATAACTGAGCACGAATCTAAACCTCCCTCTCCAATGTGGTCTCCTCAGGATTCTGATGCTTCCACTGAATAAGAACCAAAGTATTCAATCCTTTAGGAAGGATCCTCTCCTGTTGATCCTTGATCTACACAGGTTACTCAAAAAAATTCTCCCCATCATTTATTCCAATCAATACCTAGTCAATTACATAAGATTGTCTATGCACGTACCTCCTCATCTACGACATGAAGAAGATATTGTGAACCCACTATAACTATGAATATAGATCCAAGCAGTATGCCACCTCACCCACTCAATGAATTTTTAGGAATTTTTTGATGATCCTTACAAATATCCTTCCTCCATAGGAAAATATTTATAATCCGTGTTGTATTGATACCTAAACGAACACGTGGTCTCCTTCCTCAAATTCCAATTACCTTCATCATCTATCGACATAAGACTAATGATGGTTCTCTATAGTCTTCATATCATATTGGATGATCTATACCTTCTATATAGTCTCTTTCTCCATCTCTAGGCCTGTGATAGAAAATAATCATGGTCCTTCAAGTAAAGTGGTGACATATTGGGTTGCCCATACAAGGCCTAGAATGGTTCGATACGGATGGTGGACTAGTAGGTGTTGTTGTAGAAACACATCACCAGGGAAGGTTATCTTTCAACTACATAAAAAATAGATCATGAATTCACATAACATGTCATCAAGAACCTATATGGTTTTCTCTGAATGGACATTCATTTATGGATGAAACATTATTCTCAATAATAACTGAGTCCCAAACTCCTCCTGTAATCCCTTTCATAATTTTTTTTAAAACTAGCATCAAAATCTGAGACTATCGTCTATGTATCTGAGTGGAGTGGAACTCTTACCTGTACTTAGGGGATTCCCAAGATCTCTACTGAACTCCCCTCCTAAATATCTAGGATGTGTGCCGATTTGGAAACTTGGTCAACCATCACGCATATGGTATAATGTCTCAAGGATGTGAATGGTAGACTTATCCCGATGTCCATCGATATCTGATACCCCTTATTTTCTAGATCTTCATGTGGCTTAGAAAACTCACTAGAACCTAGGGCTCTACCATCACCATCAGATATTAAAGGCATCGAGAACAAACTTTGTAACTCCCTTCTTCATCCTAGGACACCAATACTGAAATTTGTGGTCCTAGTTCATCTTCTCCACATGTAGATGTACCACCAATGTTGATATATGGAACTATATCAAAACCTCCTATCACGTAGCCATCAGCACTACTGTGGGCCGTCTATAAATAATTATGTGCTCAGGACAATTTGAATATCCATCAGGGTAATGCCCTGTGGACATCTGAGAACGTAATGTCTCACATTCAGTATCCCCGAGTTTTGTCTCCATAAATAACAATATGAGTGGGTGGATATCAACCATATACTAGATGTAAGCTACTATTTCCCATCCAAAAAGAATATATGCATGGTTGCTAACTTCTTTGACACCTCATTTAGCAACTGTTAACTAGATCTCATGCTGAGAGAATATTCCACCATGTTACTCATCCCATGATTATAGACAATATCAAAGTCATAGTCCATGATGTATTATATACATCGCCTCTAACTGATGTTCAGATACTTCTAAGATAATACATCATTGACACAATATAGTACATAGTATAAAATAGAACTATATCTCATCATGTAGTGTCGCTACATATTAAAAGTGAAGACTGTTGTAGCTAACTCAAGATCATGGATCATGTAGTTCTACTTATATGGTTTAAAATGGAATGAACCATAAAATATCAACTATTTACACTAAATAAGGACACGAAAAAGAACAATTCTTGATTCCTCATATTACACTACATAATTAATACCCTCCTCTGGAAATCTCATAATGGGCGAACTCTTCAATCTTGGTCTAAATAGCTGAAAATAGCTAAGTCATTTCACTGTTATTATGAAATGATTTCTGTTTGTTGATAAATATTTAAAGGATGATGAAAATCAATAAAATTTAGGTAAAAACCTCTGATTGTACCCCTCCAATTAAAGGAAACTCTTCACCAAAGTATCTCTCTTGGGTGGATCACTAGAAATCAACAGCTAAACCTTCCCTGAATCCACTGAAAATCCATCATTTGAGATGATGTGTCATATAAAATGAAACTCATGAATCCAGAACTAAAACATTGAGAGAATAAAGAAATGTTGGAGCTCTCAGAGTGTGCCCATGACCATAATCAAGTGTATCCCATACTTTTATTTGGAAACTAGGTACACTAGGATTTCATCAGTGAAGAAAACAATGAACCAGTCTATATAAGGATGAAATACCCTGTTCAAGAGTCCCATAAAAATTACTGGGGTGTTTTTCATGAAAAATGACTTTATAACGTGATCATAGTGTCCTAATGAAATTTGTAAGTTGTATTTTTTATATCCTCATCATGTACACATATATGGTGATAACCATATCTAGAGTCAATTTTCGAGTACCAATACACCACATCAATTGATCAAAGGGGTCCGTAGTCCTCAGTTGTTGATACATTTTCTTCAATTTCACATTGTTCAATTGCTAAAAGGATACACTTGACTGAATCCTTCCATATAAATTCTTTAAAAAATCATGTTTCCAAGGGTGAAACAGTGTTTTTTAATAAGACCATCCTCTAAAAGTCGTCCAACATTACACTCGGCTTCGAAAGATATGTTAGAGCCTTATGATATGAAAGTGTAGATCTCAACGCTATTCTAGGTAATATATCATGGAATATGAATACTTCCTAATAGAGAGGTAATCCTGGAACATCCTCAAGAAATATGTCTTCATACTCCATCACCACTACATGAAACTGTGGACTCAAATCTTCTACATCATCAACGGTTAGGTTATCCATATAATGAGTGATTAGCTCAACCATCCTATGTGTGAGTCCATCTTGTGCTTCCTTATTGTTCACATCACCAAATAATATAAAAACTACTAACATAACTACATACACACATCAAACTCAGCCTAAAATAGTTAATCAAAGAAGGAAATGTTGATAAAAATCCCATACCAAGAATGGCATCGTATGTCCTCAGGTTCTGCTAACAAGAGATCCAAACCAAGACATATGGATCTATGAGTACGTTCACACTATCATCAACAATGCATGATCATAAAATCCTAACATGTTAGAGTCTTTTAGTGTAAGCGTCACGTCAATGGTTCAATGAGAATTTCATAGTCTCTAACAAGGATCGTGGAATGAAAATAATGACTGGAACTAGGGTATATCGAAACATCAGGTATGGTGGAAAGTACATAGATCGTATATCAAATTATCCATATAGCGTCAGAGTCATAAGACTATTCTTCTTATAGTTATCCTCATCACTTTCCACCATCTCCACGAGCCTGTGATGGACTACCCAATGGTTGTGGTGATAATACCACATCGGGCCATGGAATATCACATCGTCTTAGGGTATGTTATCAGAAATTTCCCAAATAATTTATAATCATAAAATTAGGAAAATCCATGTCATTACTAAATATTTTTTTTAATATTTCTTTAAAATGAAAACCTTTTTAAATTTTTTACCAATGACAAATAATTATATTTTATTATTCTAATTTACTATTATATTAATATTTACTATTGATTATATTTTTCGGGTTCCTATTATATATTGTGGGTTTTTAATCATGGGTTGATTTTTTCTGTTTTTTCTATAAAAAATTATATCATATATAATATAAATTTAATTTTTACAAAATAACATCTTCTAACATTATCAACCCCTTAAATAAATCACATCCACACAATTTAAATTATTAATAATTGATGAATGTATATGGGGGTATTATTAACATATTAATCATTTTTGATATTCAATCAGATATGAATATTAAATTACATTATTATGTTATATGAAGTAACATATCGCTTCTCAAATAATATTAACATTTCAAATAATTTTATACCCATAAATATATATACCGTAATCATATATCCCCATAACATACATTTCCAATAAAAAAAGAATCTCAATGATAATAAAACACCACTAAATCATTTATTAAATCCAAAAGTAATTATTATATTCAAATATTAGTTTTTAAAATATCATACTATTAAATATATATAATAATGACCAAAATTAAATAAAAAAACATGATTTATTTATTCCTTAAATCAATAATAAATTCTATCAAACACAATTTTCAAAAATTCAAGCATTTATTAACATCAACCATTTAATATACCAATGAGTTTTTTATTCCTACATAATTTTTTCTTATATGTTATTCAATAAACTATTTCAGTAAAATTAATTTCAATGATTTAATTAAAATTGATATTTTTTTTCAAATCATTAAAAAATAGAAGAAATATCCTTTTTTGTTTTAAATATTCCTCGTCACATTTTGAATAAACCATAATATCATCGATAAATATCACTTAAAATTGAGAATTGATAAGAGTGCAAATAGTTAATTTATATTATGATATAATCCTTAATACATTAGGTAATACTATGAAATTCAACATTGGATAATGGGCACATAATAAGGTTCTAAACAAAAAAAATTAAAATTTTATTTGAATATAATACAATGTATTTCAAGATAGACCCTTTTCTCTAATTCATTTTTGTGATCATGTTTCAAAAAAATTATAAATCGAGAAATATTTTTGATAATGTCGTGTAGAATAATAGTAAATAATCATATGAACATGAATTATCAATCTTATAATTTCATCTACAATTGAATAATTATTTAATAATATGACACACTCATTTAAACTATTTTACAGTTGTTATATCATATAACTCCCATTGTACTACTTCAGCTGCTCGGTGTTCTCCCATATATCATAAATAAATAACTTAATATAATTTGGATGCAAGTCATTATAATTATCATTATATAGAATGTGATGTCCCAAAAAACCATGAGAGTATGATACTTGTTGAAAAATAATTCCTCTTTTTTGATTCCTAATTGATTGTTGATTTAATACCTATAACATGCTTTTTTGTGTTGTTAACCCTATATGCATCCATTCATGACAAGGGATCCACTTGTTGCATCTAGATAAGAAAGTTTTCTATAATAAAACCCCATAATATAAAATTTTGAAAAAATATGTATGTTAACTTATTCATAAACATATTCATAGGGATTTCTATAAATATAACTTATCCAAATAACAAGAATATTATTGTAACTATCAATAGGATCATTTGGAACATTGAATTTATAAAAATCAATATCAAGTTATGTGGTGATAAAGTTTATAAGACATATTTTAACCTTAACTTCAATCATTATTACCTCCAAATTTATCTGAACTATCATATGATACAAACTCTAACACACAAAAAACATGATAGTTTTTATTAGAAGGTGTAAAGAAAATATGTCCTTATAATACATTGACAAGATCCTTTATGTTTAATTTCATAATGAATTTGGATAGAAAATATACTAATTACACCCATGAAATTCATATTAGTAAAATTGGTTTTCCATTATATATGAATCCATTTTATCAAAAATTGAGACATTAATATCATCCATCTAATTATTCACTTAATAATCTCCCGTAACACACCAATAATATTACATATCATTAAATCTCAACGAAATTATATCATAAGATAGTGGTGAGATGACATTGTCATTAATTAAAATCATATGTAATAAAAATAAATGATTGTGACTAACCCTTAAATGATCAAATATGTATAATCTTTTTTTTATGAAATTGGTAGCCAAATAAATTCAGGTAAAATATCTTATAATAAATCAGGTCATTCAATAAGACATGTAACAAAATGATAACTAAATAAAAATGTTCCTTTGTAGAAAAATAATTTTTGGTTGATAAGAACAAAGCTATAAAACATATAAAAAATATGAAAGATAAATTTTTATAGGTATCATAATTTGATTGACCCACACTCTCAGTTCCCACACCAATAAGGAACAAAAAATTACATGATATTACCTATATCATGAGATATTCAAACATAAAAAATGAATTGGTGGTCAATATAGGACACCACCCAGAATCCTTAAAGTTAGGGATTCCACTAGAAAAACATTCAATTATCTATTCATAATTACCACATAGAAGGGAAATCGGTTTCCATTACTATTCAATTGGATTAATAAAATTAAAAAATCAGGAAGATAATTTAATGGAAAATATAACGGTATCCAATTATAATCATTAACATCATAGGTAAATACAATTTAGTTGATCTAATAAATAATATAGAATATATATAATATATATGTGGTTTTTAAGGATTACATAATAATTTCCCCAATCAATCTATGAATGGAATCTTGGTGAACAACATTCAGTCAATGTAATAAATTCAATGGTATTTCACAAGGGAATAGGATTTTGGGGAATGTTTTGATTATACAATTAATGATTATAAAAGAAAAATAAAGTGATGGATAATTCCTCTCAAAGATAAATACATTTCAGAATCTATTTGGAGAAATAATATGTGTGGCCTAAATAAAACATATAATAGGTGTCTCAAACGAAACTTATAAGGGTGTGGAAATATAAAAAAAACTCCTAAATAAGTTATTTATACAGTATGAAACAATCAGTGATCAAGAATCCAATGGTTTGATACCACTTGTTCAACCATAAAATATATATATATATAAGGATATATCATTTAGAATAAATAAAATGAGTGTATATCATTTTTAACATGGAAATAAAAATGGGTGATAAAATATGAAATATCATTATAAATTCCTTTTTAAATTGTTGTAAAATAAAAATATGCATGTCACATTAGAATGTATACATTGAATAGGTGATGTGAAAGATTATTGAAATATTGGTTTTAAAAATAATATTCAATAGTATACCCTTGAAAATAACATTATGAATTTTATATAAAATTCAAATACAAACATAATACATTTGATATTAGGAGGATCTCTATTAGTACAATTTATATTCCCCTTTCAAAAATCGACATTGCGAAGTGTGTCAAAAAAATATATTATAATATTCATTTTTAAATAAATATTATTTTAAAATTGCATATAATAAAATATTTGAGTATGGGAACCCATTTTAAAAAAGATAATATTTGATGATTTTAACTCATGGGAATGATATTTGAGTTATCAATATATCATAAATTGAAGAAACCCTATGAATCATGAAATACATAAAAAGGGGATTATTTTAAAAAATATTTACATATTGATTGAATAACATATATTAAAATAAAATAGTTGAATTTCACCCATTATAAATAAGTAATTTTTATGATAATGATCAGAACTCAATAGATGATACATCATTTACAAAAAAAACTCATATAAAGAGGGACACAATTGATTCAAAAAAGTATTGAATAATAAAAAATTATTTGGATTTGAAAATCCCCATATTTAAAGGGAATGAATTTATAGAAAATCAATTGTATTTTTACTATGTGGAATGCCATTAAGTGGAATAATTCTGGATAACATATTACATGTCTCGGTTAATCATAATTATGACCAAGAGAACTCTAACCTTTTTCCCAGTATAGTTGAATGCATCGAAAGATCAAGTATAATATAGAATAAATTTATCAATTAACTATTTCATAAAACTATTCATATATAGAAAATTTTTTAAAATTAATTTATAATTATTATATTCATTTATATTAGTTATTTTCTATCCATTTTCAATATATAGTGTCCATAATCTTGATCATTTTTAAGAAGTTTTGTATAAGAAAATTTGTTCTTAAATCTCCCCCAAAATTTCATCATTTTATATCATAAATTATACCTCACGTGATATTTTGTTTATTAATTTATAAATTAATTTTTTTATTCTATCAGTGGTTCGGTTATGATTCATAATGATGAATGTGTGGTTGAACATGTTTTGACTATTATTAGAGAAGGTTGTGCGTTTTAATTTATAATTAAATTCCTTTTTAAATTAACATCACAAAACCAAAAATACTAAATATTTATATCATATATTATCATGAATATAAATCCCAATTAATACATGATATAAATTTTTAAAATTATTCATGTAGATTTTAAAACCACGATGAATCACAAAACCCCATTTTCAATGGGTGATTATGGTGTTATTAAGTTGTAATATCATTATTACAGCTGTATAATCATATTATATATTTTTTATTGTAGAGATATAAAAAAAATAATAATAAATGGATGTATATAATTTATATGGTGTAATTTCACATTATGGAGAAGTCTTTTTTAGTTATCGGAACACACCTTTGGACATGTGAATTTACCCCACATATTTATCTTTAATATTGTTAGGTGGTCATAAAATTTATCAATAAAAGCCTATATTAAATTCATGAAAAATATATTTATCAATTAAAACCAATATCATGACCATAAATTTTAGTATGTGATGAATTGAAAATAAATAATTAATCATTCTATGAATGCAGTTATTAGCACAGAGAGAATGATAATGATATCATTTTCTATAAAATATGGAAGATGATAGACATGGTTTGTCATATAAGAAACAATAATATTTACAGGATAAAATATGTATATATTAAATTAAATTTTATGACCATCATTTAATGAAGATGAATGAAATACTAATATGGTGGGGCATTGATAATGTAGTTTGCAAAACACAATAATGATATTTTCAGTGAACACAATAGAAATTTTAAAGATTGTTTCTTCGTTTAATATTATTAAATTAATATAAAAAAATTATAAATTAACTGAATTTATCAATGATATTAATTTTAATGTAAATTTTTTAATATTATGTGAACAAAATGAAATTGAAATAAGAATGTAGCGATTATAAATTTAGACCTCTATCGTGGATTATAACTACCGTGAAGGGGGTTAATCATTGGAGTGGTGGTAATTTGATATAAATATATCCCATTAACGGTTTTCACGAAGGTATAATTGTGGGTTAATACCATTTTGGACTAAAAATGTAGGTTTTGGTTTAAATGGATTTGAGGATAACCATTCCCCTTTTATTAGTGTAAATGAATGACAATTTTTGTAATTACGAAATACTTTTTACGAATAATAATTCACCCTAAAAAAATATGCTTGAAAATTGGGATATAATTTTATGGGTATGATATAAAGTGGATGAGTTCCTCAACAAACAAGTCTTTAATATTTTTTAACAAGTTTTCAACTCATTAAAATTATATATTTCTGCATTATGATTTTATCTTTTTACCATAGAATATAGTCATTACCAAATAATACTAATCCAATATGAAAAAATTATAAAATGTCAGTGATTATATAATATGTATATAAGGATAAAAATTATATAACAAATATTAATTTCATAAATTTTATAGAGATGGAAACTTTAATTTTAAATATTTAATTTTTAATAAATTTAAGTCATTTTTTTTAATTTATATATTTATTTATAAATAGAATAATATAAATTAGAAAAAATTATATAAAATTAATATCTACTCTTATAAAATAATTTTATGAAATGATAATTCATATAAATATACTAATAATTTCATAAAAGTATTTTTATTTTAAAAAATGTAATTTTCACAATTGATAAAAGTAAATTTAGTTAAAAAAACCCCAAATTATCCCAATGGAAATATTCAAATTTGTCATCCAAATATAATGTTATTTATTTTAATATTAGTCTATAAAATTTTTAATTTATATTCTATATACAAATAAAACATACAATGAAAATAATATTTATAAATTCCTTATTAAAGTACAATTTTCATTAATATTATTTCATATAGGTTAATAAATATTTTAATATTTAAATATTCGTTTAGAAATCATAATATTAGTTGTTATGATAGAAATTTTACTATTTTAAAATAAATTTTTAAATGTAAAATATAATTCTTCATTTTTAAATAGTTCACATAAATGATTTTTGTAGTTTAAATTATTTATCCGTGTAAAATAATAGAATGTAAATAATTTAATTGAGTATTAAATTATTATTTATTAATTATTATATTCGAAAAATAAATATAATATGTCATTATTTCATGGAAAATTGTTGTATCATGTCAATGTTATGTGTGAAACAATGTATCGAAGATAATATCAATACATATGGTTCAAAATATCATGTAGTACACTTCTTGAGAAACATATCTCAACAAATCCATGATGAAATATTTTTCCAAAAATTATTTTTCTAAACCTTCTTGTATTGGTTATCTCAAAATTCACATTAATTATAGCATAAGGTGTAATCAAAATATGATTACCAAATGAATATATATATATATACTGATATTTTTCTTGTTCCATTCTTATTAATAATCCTCCATGAATTCAATTATCACAATAACATTCATAAAAAAGTTTATTTACCACAATGTGATTTTAATATGTTAATTTGACATTTCATTTATATGTCTTTCCTATTAAAAGGTAAATTAATCCATTTCTCATATATATATATATATGTGTGTGTGTGTGTGTGAACGATTGTCTCCCCGTAGCGGTGTAAGTTATCTTTCACCACTGCCTCATGTTTCAAGTTATAATTATTGAATTAATAAAAATATTAGATATTTTTGAATGCAATATGATTAGATAAATATAATATATCAGTAATAATTCTACCCAAACATATGTTTTAAAATGATAATGGTGCTCGTCTATAGATATGGACTTCCACATCCATGAAGAGATACAATTAATTATTTTTTGAAAACCTTGCCTAACAGATTCAAAAATAAATAAAATAAATAAAAATTATATGTGTGATATTGTCAATATAATGGTAAATATGTAACCATTTCATAATACTATTAATTATTATCAATAAAATAAATTAAATTGGAAAAAATTAATCCATCAAAATTATGTGGCCAAAATAATGGATAAATATTTACTAAATAGTGGTCAACTATTACAAAAAATTTGATTTTGAATAAAAAAAATATTATATTGGAGTAAATAGACCTAAATTGATTATTCATAATGACATAAATAATCGGAAAATGTTGGAATCTGATATAATGTTTTTTCTTCAAAATTACGCTCCACTGAAAATTAATTTATATTATATGTTAAAATTCAAATATATTCTTTATATCTATCACATTAAGTATATTTCATATTGAATTACACTTTATTTATTTTATTTTCATTATCAATTATTGTTTTTATAATTAACTGGACTGGAATCAATAAAAAATTAGGAATAAAAAACGTTTATATTAAATTATCTATCATATTTAGTATTATAAATTGTTAAATTTATTTTAAAACAATTATATGATCTATATCTTTTAGAAATATCATATAATTTCATCCCATTTTTTTATTTATAGTGATTTTCAATTTTGATTCCAAATATTCATCTATTTTCTACACAACGACTATAAGAATGTTTCGAAATGAAACTGAGCATAATTAACTTTTTAGATATGGGATTATTCATTTCCATACCTATATTAATAAAATTTTGTTATGGTATATTCTATTAATTTTATAATTTTTTAAAATTTATTTTTTAATAAAATATTTTTATTTAGAATGAAATAAATCTATTTTTGATTTTTTTTGAACAATGTTATTTTTAATTTTTATAACTAAGTGGGGCGAATGTTGTTTTTATTGTTTGTATCCTGATTTATATGTCATAAAATAATGATTATTATTCACATCTTATCTTCCTTCAATGATTCTATAGTTTTCAAAATAATATTATATTCCATAATTTTATGGACTTTAAAATTTTCAAATACCAATATGGTGGAATTATTTTATAATCTATTATAATAAATTTTTCAAATAATTTGTAACATTTATTATATTAAAAGAATACAATATTTTTAATGAAATACAATGTTTTATGGTTTTTCTTCAAATATAATCTAAAAATTAAAAAATAATTTCATTCACATTAACCATTATTTTCTTATTATTTTATGGTCATCTATCATGGTATACTAGTTTATGAGTTATTACTTGGTTTTTTATCATTCGCATTCATGCGATCATGTTCTCCATCACTCTAAATTATTCAGTGGACATTTTTGTTCTATTTATTTTCCATATTGCAATAAATATGATTTATTTACTATAACAAATAGTAATATAATATATCTTTAAAATATATCACAAAAATTTTTAAATAAAGGATTCATATTTAGAATTCCCCTTCATTGACTGGGTAATTATTGATTTTACTTAATCTTTATTGAATATAAATATTTATTTTTTATTGATATGAAATATTATTTATGTTTTATATTGATTATTCTCTATATGGTGAGTGAATAATACATATTTTAGTGATGTTTGGGGCCTATATTTAGATATAACTCAATGCATCAACATGTCTAATTAGAAAAACAATTCAATTTATTTGGATATTTTATAATCACAAACCTGTTAGGTGAAAAATATTTCCACAATGATCTAATGGAGATGAATATGATTTCATGGTTTGTTGAAATTATTGGATTTTCCTAAATATTAATATCATTCATTTCCATTAATTGTGTAATTTTTTTATTATCAATCTAAGTGCTACGTTGATATTTTAAATGGATACATTTTGAATCACCTGTAATTTCTTAAATATCATATGTTTTGATTATCTAAAACTCTATATTTTTAATTAACGATTAGTTTAGGATTAAATAGATTTTATAAATTCAATTACAAGAAATATATTCTCATAATTTATTATTTTACAATTCTATAGGATATGATGAATGGGTATTTTAATGGTCTTCAAGTATTATATAATATCTTCATTCCATGTTTTATTTTTTATATGTGATATGGATACATTGTGTGTATCTAGTCTCTTGTGACTGATAAACTAATTGATCAAACAAATTGGGATACATTATGAAATATATAAATGTATAAATGTAAATATTGGAACTTAATTACTGGTGATGGTTTATTTATAGTTTTTATCAACTGAGGAAAAGCTGGACCCCAGAGAAATTGATTTTATGAAAACAATGGTCACACAAGGATTGATATAAACATCATGAATGTTCAAATCCTTTTATCTATTCATAATTAATTACATAATAGTAATGATTTCATTATATTTTGATATATGATAAATGATTTAGAGATCGATCATTTTATAAGGAGGGAAAATATTCTCAATACCCATATTTGATATATAGATTTTCCAATATATGTAGTCGAAATGGTTAGTGTATTTTTTGAATTGGTTATGGTTATTTTAAGGAAGTTATCAGAAGAAATGACCAATATAGTATCCCATGTGGTAAATTAGTTTTCTACTCAATAGAGGGTAATTATTCTACACCACATCATTTTGTATAACCATTCAACCATTAATGTAACTATCAATCGATCTTTAGATGAAAAAAATATTAAATCTTCTGAAAATCTATTTCTATATATATGATCTTATGGAATGGAAAAAATTAATTTTCCTTTATATTGTATAACTAGAATTCATATTAATTTCACTAATTGATTCAAAAATCTATTAATATGAATTATATATATTCTAAACTAAATATAATATCATTATAGAGATTTTGTATGATATTTATTTGACATAAGAGTTACAAGATAAAATGATATTAAAATTAAATATTTTATCAAAATAGGTAGGGGAATGTGTTATTGTGTTTGAGGAGATATTTAAAAATTAAAGAATAATAGTATGAAATATGTATGTAATGAAAATATTATGATTAACTATTTCATTAATGAAATTAATACAAGATATAGAATACAACTAGAATCTAAAATTTTTAAATTATATATTATTTGTATAATTTTCTATGAGGATATGAAATTAATTTTCCAATTCATATATTTACAAATGAAATAAAGAGTATAAAATGCTGAATATGAACTATAGATAAATAAATGAGGAAAAATATAATAAGGGTTGGATGAAACCTGAAAAATTCGATAATAATAAAATGAAAAATCATGGTAAATGGTTAATATGAATATAGATTTGTTAGATGTGTTAATAAAATGACCATCTAGATCATGAATGAAATAGAAACAAATATATCATCAATATTCTATTATTAAACTACAAGGGCATGGGAAGAAGTTTGATTTAATTTTACTATCATCAATGTAATTTAGCATAGAATAGATAATAATATTCATTAAAATAATAGGTAATTAATTTTAATGTTAATAATTTTTTTATGTTGTGATATCAGGTATATTGATCACACAGAAATGATTTTTTTATAAAATATCACAAGAATATTATACATTATTTCGTGGATATTGTGTCATTCAAAGACACTCTGAGGATGGATTTCATAATTGAGATGAATAATGAGAATTTTTTTATAATATTATTTTTTGGTTGGTCTCTATTAAGAAGAATATAAGTGTCTAATAGATGAAAATATAGTTTTTATACCAATAATTGAAATTTTTTGTAAATTTTTGTGTGTGGATGAATTATTTTCAAGGATTTATGGATTTATCAATTAGATATAGAACAATTTATTTTGAATTAGTTGTATTAGAAATATTAATCTATATCTATGTCTCCATTAATTTGTATGTTTTTTTTCAGTCACAGTTACATGTTTTTACTGAGTATCTAATACATGGTAGAAATACCTAATCATTATTTTATATAACATATTATACATTAAAATAAAATTTTCTTTTTAGTAAGAAAAATTCATCATGGTATTCATTATTTATAATGTTATATGAAGAAAAGGATTAAAATATATGAAAATAAAATCCAAGGGTGAATATAAATTATGTAACAGTATTTTATTGTAATCACTACCCTATAGTTAAATTAATTTCACCAAATCCTATAAGACAATGAAAAAATTATAATGTATTATGTTGAGAAAATATTTTCTTTTTCACAATTTTACTCTGGAATCACATATACATGTATCATTATATTAATTGGAAAACATGAGTTATAAATAATTAATTCATATTGGGGAATTTTAAATTAATTAAGAAGGTAAAATACAGTTATCATATTATTAATATGTGAGGGAATATTTATTACATTATAAAAAATTAAAATGTGAGTATTTATTTTAGTTGCAGGTGGTAATATAACACATCATGGGTTTATAATTTTTTTCCAGTAACTAAATTCAATTTTCAATACTAGGTGGTAAAAAAACAAAAAACAAAAAGTTAATAACAAATTATTTATTTTTTTCTTACAAAAAAATAATTTTTTCTTATATACTGTGTAAAATTAATTATTTTTAAGTGATGTAAAATAATTTTTAAATATTTAATTTTCAATAAAAAAATATTCCCTATATATATTATATTATCATTTAAAATAAAAAATTTATCTCATTTTGAATAATTAATGAATTGGAAAATTATTATTAAATCACTTACTATCTTACATAATCCTTCATACATTGATTATTAGTTTTTTATAAATGAAGATAAAATC
The DNA here is from genome assembly GCA_963277665.1 of Viscum album. NCBI lineage: Eukaryota > Viridiplantae > Streptophyta > Magnoliopsida > Santalales > Viscaceae > Viscum > Viscum album. Next base: position 1,841,947,798 of record OY728161.1, read on the forward strand.
ATTTCGATGTAAACATATATTTTTCTCAAAAAAAAAATATTTTTATGTAATGTTTCGATGAAAAAAAAACAACCGTTTGATTAATTCAGTTTTTCCCAATAGTTGATTGTGAGTGAGTGGGTTTAAACATTTTATAGAATCATATAAATCATGATACTGTTTTCATTATTAATGGAAACTCTAAAAGGATCCCATATATGTTACTGATTAGGTACGTGATTTCCAACGGTAGGTGGTCTGTTAGGGTTTCAAACCTAATAAAATTTAAGGACTCCCATTGGTCAAAAGGAAAAATGTCATGCTCATCACACCCATTAGGGGGATGTTTTTCCTACTTAGGGAATTTCATAAAGATTTATGATATGTTCAATAATCTATCCTTAATCAATGTACATAAAGGGTTACCCAATCAATATTATAATAGGTTTAACAATTTTATGTACATAAGAAAATGTGATCTCATTATTGAATCTATAGGTATGTATCTGAGGTTATTCACCCATTTCATTATAATGAATAGAGTATCATATTTTAATTCCAGATAACTTGGCTCTTTTTAATTTTATTTCATTAAGGGAGGAATTTAATATTATAATTATGGGATTAATACATTAGGAGGAATCCTATATATCTTGTTTTTTACAAGAATAAAAATAGACATAGATAACTAATCCTATGTTGTTTAATGTCATGCAATAAGGATATATGTTGGAGAACATAGAGATCAAATATTATAGCTTGTATCTTGAAGATATTTCATTCACCACCAAATGAATTTTTAAATTTACTAAATGAAAAGGGCTGAATAGATTATATAAAAAAACTTTAGTTTGTCAAAAATAATGTTTCTCAAACACATTATCCTGAACAATGTTATCACCATCAGTGGGTAATGAGCCCTTAACAAAAAATAATTTGATTTGATCATCCAAATACAATCTAGAATAAATAATGTCATCCTCAACATTTCCCTCACACCATATAGAAATATTTATATGTGGTTATTCATAATTTACCTGCAACTTCTTATCTAGTATACCCGGATATAGAAGGAATCTGAGTTATCATATTTTACTCACACACTTACAACTAACTATAAGGTATATTCTATTATATGAGAGATTTTTATATCATTACAATCATTGGTTCTTATAGAAATTGATTTTGATGACCTGTGGATATTCATGATGCAAATTAAATGGCCATTTCATATAATTATTCCTATATGATCTATTATTGGTTTTAGAAACCAGGGATAATAATTATCCAGAGTCACTCCATTTAGATGAGGGCCTAATGTACTAGGAAACCCTATTTGGGTTTAGATATGTTCATTAGGAAAGAGGAATGTATCCCTTGTATCATAGTTATCTTAGGAATGAGGTCCATTATAATTTAATTCATTGGTGCTTGCACACTGATGTTCTTCTATATAAATGATAATAAGACTGATACTCTCTAAGAAAACATGATTCACTCTCTTCATAGGATACAATGTTTGGAATATATTCTGTCCCATTACATTTTAATATTGTAATTATCCATTGGTACCACCCTTTGGATAAATATAAAACATCTTGTTCCTCATGGTGGTGTCCAATGTATTTTGTGTGTGGAAGGAATTGAAGTCTTAATAATCACTTTCATCGTGTCTTACACATTGACATATCTTAAATGATCGGGTCTTACACACTGATGGTGGACAATTTATTACTGTATTATAATGTCATACCAATGTGGGACTACACACAAACATTATCTGCATGACATGGGTTTATTTTTCTCTTGATATGCCTATATTTTATAATTTAAAAGTCATTAAATGTCTTCTTAACAAGTCCAATGACAAACAAATGATTTATTTTAAATGAATTAAGGCCCTAAAATAAGCTAGATGGAATGTCTAATCATTTTCTAATTATCACAGTTGACTTATACAAAGGATATTGGATGACTCCAAAGAAATCATTCATACCATCATATCAGGTTCAGAATACCCATTACTAATTCTTGGAGAATATATGTCATGTGGGATATTTTTTCACTAAGGGAGACCATAAAGAATTTAAAATAATGAGGTTTATTCCCATATACATTATTTGGAACAACATAAAACCTAATTTAGATGTTTATATGTACCACATGATAATGTGTATGTATAACCACAACCAAATGATTTAGTGGGTTCTCAACTAGGAAAATCAAGGAAGGAAATATGTGGTATGGATTGGGGCTAGACCTTTTGGGATCAATACATTGCCTACCTATTCAATATGTGTTTTATGTAAATTGGAATTATCCTAGATTAATAGATCTTGTATATGTTTTTTTTATTACAACACATGAATGATGATGGTCATGTTTAGTCATTAGTGTTCTGACATGAAGAAATTATAGATCATGTAGTGTGGGGTGGGAATTGGCCATTGGGATGTTAAAAATACATGTCGTGGGTGTAGATATTGTGGGATGAAAATTTTGTTTTACCCCACATCCATTTTGTGTGAAATAATTAGGAATCAAACTCTCACCATATAATTCATAAGTCTTGACAAAGATGGTCTCCAGAAAGACAAAATTCTTTGGATTAGATATCCAATTATAGGTGTCGGTGGGATACTTTATTACGACTATTCACTCTGATCCAGAAGATATGATGATGAATGTTTGCTTTATGAATTCCTTCTATAGTGAATCGAGAGCATACTAGCATATGGTTTAGGAATAGAAATTTAAATAATGGGGATAGAAAATTTTACTAAATGGTGATCTAGATATCTAAATAGATGGATTCATTATGATATACATGATTGGGTACTTACTCTTAGAGAAGGAATAAGGTGGAGTTAGATATTCAACATTCATGTTGGAAACCTCTAAAAAAATGGTGGGGTATAGAGATATCGAACCATGTTCTAGAAAATCATTGTCTATGTGTGAACCATTTTTACAAGGGAAAATTCCATTACAAGGTCACATTCTTAATTTACATATTATGGTTTTTTATAATGAATAAAATAAGACTTTAAGAGTATTGGAAAATCCATTACATTCTTAGTGTTCTTTTCAAAAAATATTTTTATTATATCAGTGGGTTAATACCTATCAATCAAAAAATTTAGGATGTAAGGGATTATATGAGATATTATAGTTATTTATCATTCATACCATATGGTGCAGTTCTGACCGGTGATATGTTTGATTATGGTGCGTCCAACATTGTGGTACAAGATTACATAATGTCATGTCATGAGTGTTTACTATCTACCAATATTAATAGGGACCATCTGTGAGAATGATAATTATCCTGATTATTTAACCACAATTTTCTATGTTACCTAGAAAAAATTTATTAATTAGTATATGTTTGGTCTAAGGAGAATTCCATTTAAGTTCTCCAATTTGGGATAATTTCTACGAGGTAGGAGACTCATACTGAGATAAAACATCCTCATCGTAATGAAGTAATTTTTTTATCGCAATAAAATGATTATGTTTTTATTCTCTCATATAATAATGGGAAATAATGCAAATTGGTAGGATAATATTATCATTTACCACCTGTTTCTATGGAATATTTGGACCCTGGAATGAAATTGTCATTAAGAGGACCAACAAATTCAGAAGCGCCCAAAAATGAAAGAAGGGAGTTTCTTTTACAACTAGGAGAGCCAACTGATGTGGATATTGTGAGTATATTTCCATAAGATGAATCTAAATTAGAGAAATCTTTTTTTTGCCACATATCTATTATGGAAGGCTTGGATGAAATAGAACTCATCATATATGTTATGCAGTAAACTAAATAAATCAAAGATTCCTATAAAATGTTTTCCCATCTCACCACCCCTATTTTCATCACATTCAATTAGAATACTAAGGATTTTATGTACTGACTTTTGAGACCATGATTTTTCATTTATTACCATTATTGGTCAGATATTTTATTCACCGTTGGTCCACAAAACTATTTTTCGGTGTATGATTCTAGATATTATCAAAAATTATTGTCATCACATCTCTATGGAAGCTATATCAGTGAACAAATATCAAATATTAATTGTTATTGGTTTCATATAAAATGAATTTATTATTTTTTCTGGTTATTTTATGAAATAATGAGAGGTTTATAGGACTAGATAATCCTTCAATCACCTATAAATTCTCTCGATGGATCATATGTGGGAGAGGAGTTTGGTAGGGATTGGGTGACTCATAAAGCTGGAACAATATGTATATTGGCCTTGTTAAGGGAAGATATTGATCATTTTAGATTAATAACTTTGACATTAGATCCCTATTTTGTCCCTTTCACAAATGGGAATGAAAAAAAAATTATTCAAACTTCTACTATCATATTCATTAGGATCACATGAATGAGTGGAATTTCATTAATATATTATTTTAGATTATTTTAGTACAAGATACTAACATATAAAAAATGTGCAGGACCCTAATGAAACCTCTTAGAAGATCATGTACCAGCTCTAGAGGTTTCATGCTATCAATTGGTTTCATTCGAATACCACTTATTTTCGGGCCCAACCAATCATCAAGTGGATTTGGATGATGTGGTAGCCTAATCTCACTTGTTTCTTAGTATATGAAAGATGGTGATCACCCCACATCATCTATTGTAGATGGAAGACTTTTTGAGGATAATGAAAAATGTTTCTATTCTAATATTGTGTAATCCTTGTTAGAAGCGTGTTTTGTAGAATGTGAGTGATTCTTCATGAATAGACACATTGTAAGTTTGTATCTTGTCCTCTAATATTTTTTTTCTGAATCTCTAAAGGTGATGTGGGGAAGTAAATCCTTGGTAAGAGAAGAAGAGGTTCTTTGAAGCCGCTCATCACAATAAGGTGTTGCCTCCTCATCCGATGATGGTGTAATGTTATTGGATGTTACATGTGATTCAATTGTTGAATTGGTGTTTATATCATTGTCCATATACGTTGGCAATTTGATGACATCTTATGATTTATATTTTTGTGTATAATACTAGTTTGAATTATTGTAGTTTCTCCACCTTTATGTTTGGATGATCTAGTCTCAGCTCCCCTAGGGGTTTCTCTAACTTGGACAACTAATATTGAGACTTGTGCCATTACCACTTATCCCAAAAATACGAGGAAGACTCATTTTATAAGAGATGTATTAGTATGATATGCTCTCATTCTCAGGGATGGGAATAGATAAAGGATCATGGTCTATATCATTATACCATTAGATGTAATAGAAATTATGAATGGATATTTGACCCTTAGATTGGGTGACACCCTAGAAGTGTTGAAATATTAGTTGTGACACATTTAATTTGTGTTTCCTACTCATTATTATAAGGGATTTTTTATAAATTCATCTATAACAAGGTAAAAGAGGGTTTCTAGACAACATTACAGAATAAAACCCTTCAATAAATGGTCGTAGCTACTAAGGAATCATCTAAATTGAATTATATCACTAACATGGATTTATATGAAGCTTCCTAAAAGATGGAGGAGGTGGAAGCTCATTAAGACATGGTCATTGATGATAAGATACAAAAATACCATCTCCCTTTTGGGATCATATGTTATCAATATGTGATCATTCATCTTTATGGAGAACATTCCTGGTCCAAATATTGACTCAAGATATCAGAGGAGAATATTTATGAGAATCATGTAATTCTTGAAATGGATAACAATAATAAGATTAAACCCATCACTAGGGAGGAGGAGTTGCATCAATTCATGGGAAAGGAAAACAAGTCTTTTTAATAGCTAAACCAATATATTTCCTCTATTTATCATAGGATTGTTTTGAGATAATATTTTTTTTTAAAATATGTCATGGAGTTGTAATTGTACTAATTTTACTTGGATTATATGATTACGGTAAAGGCTCTATTATGTGTATATTATTATTTTTTACATGATATTATTATATAGAATTTATGAAATATTCATGTTTTGTCTAGTTTTTCTTAATTCCATGAGTTTGGATATGGTTGATAGTTATCATGGAAGGATTTTGGGACCCTTGAGAAGCCCACACATTATGGAGATAGTCAATACAAATTCCTTTGGTTTTAAACCAAAAGGTTTGTGATATCAATTGTTTGCGAAAGGAGTGTCAGATTCATAAATTTTAAAAGATTAAAAAAAACATTAAAATAATGGTGGGGATGTCAAATATGGTCTTATTTTCTAGTATATGGATTTAAAATAATTTACCATAATGCTCGAGTCAGGAAGATGACATGGGAAAATCATAACAAGAATGCACTAGAAGATGTTGGTGTGTTGTGATCTTCCATGAAGTTGTCATGGAACCAATTGACTGAATATCCTTTACTACAGAGTGTCACATTCAGTTGATGACTATAACTGCATATGCAGAAGCCATATGAATACATATATAGTCAAAAAAGGTTCCCTTGAAGTTGTTTATTATTTTAAAAGGTCAATAGATTGTTTATTATTACCCAAGGTGCTCATATCAGGATGTTTTTTTATGGAATGTGAAATATTCCATGAGGAATTGAGCACCATAAAAGATTTTTCACTACCTAGTGAACATATTCATGTATTAAGGATATATGAAAAATAATTACTCTATCATTTTATTAAACCAATATTTCCAGTGAGCATAACATGACATTTACTAGGAATACACAGTATAAACCATGATCTTTAGGCCTTATAAATTTCTAACTTAATTTTACTTCATAAACTCTAGAGATAAATATTTTAGATAGAAAATAATATTTTTTTGGTTAGGCTTCTTAGGGAAGTTTCTCAAACTGAAATGTTTTCATTTTATTTCCCATGATGTTTATAGACATGATATTTATACCATTATAGTTTATAGTTTATGGACATATATCATTATCGTAAGAGTATTAATTTGATGTTTTTAATTCCAATGTACTAAATATAGTGGAAGTCATAGAATATATGAGTTAGGATATCCAGGGTCAAGAGTACCCCATCATCCTTCTGTGATGGAGATTATTGCAACATAAATCATGGATCGAGGTTCATATTTTATGAGTAATGAAATGAAAAATCATACTGGGAAGGACTAGAACTCACTAATGTACTGATTTCTTCCCCAAAAAGTTTTGGATTCGGAGTCATCAAAAAACATTTTTAAAAAATTGAAACATTTTTTAAAGACCATATGCACATATGGAGGAGACATAGTCGATAAAATGGTTACATGAACTCTGTTATGTATTTATAAGATCCATTTAATAATTATAGAAACATGTGGTGCTTGAGAAATAATTTTTGATTAATGAAATGAGGTTATTAAGGGAGAGAGGAAGCACCCCAAACTCTAGATGACTGGGGTAAGGCTACTATAGACCATAGATAAATAATTATAATGAATAATGGACTTCATAGTTTAGTGGTGTGTAGTAGGGATGTACATTAATGACATAATTTTAATTTCATGTGGTAGGGCCATTTGAAATTTATCCTATCATCATGTTGTAAGGAAAATGTTTTATGAAGATTTAATGTCATGGGGCAGAGAAATTTTCTATTCTGATCAATTATAATATGGTAAATATGTGTTAAGATTCGTGAAAAAATCTACCTAAAAGATCATATGCCAAAGACGGTAAATTATATAAATAACACGTTCATAGAAGAAAAATTCTTATATTTCTAAACCACTATATAGTTGGGGTTCCATTTTTTATAATTGTTGTTGCAGTTAGGCCCAGTATTAGATATCTAAACATCACAATATATCATGTAATGGTAGGAATCTTTCCATTCATAGTTACTAAAATCTCTATATTGGTACATACTATACATATAGGTGGTCATTTTTCGTCTAATTGTTATAGATGGGGTGAGTATTGGTGATATGGGAATATATATGTATCATGTAATGATAGTAATAAAAGAACATGTATTTCTTGAAAAACCGTGCAGTATTACATTATATAATAAGGATGTTTGCTTCTCATCTGGAAAATTCTTGTTGACTCTAGACACATGGATGGAAATTTAGGTATGATTACACATCCCATAGTAATAGGAATCAAGGAACACATAATTCATCAATCATAAGATACATATTTTTTCAGCCCTATAGGCATATAGTGGTCTTTTTTATGATTATTTTCTTTGATTGGAACAAGGTTATTAGTTTGACTATCAATGCATATCCAATGATTCTAGGAAAAAATTCACATGTATTTACTAAATCATCATATAGTAGGAGTCTAATTAAATAAAATTGAGTCCATATTGGGAATTGATGAGATGAATGTGGAATGTTATGTCATGCATAAGAGATCAACCATTCCTTATATCATTTAGTAGTGAGAAATCTTGGAATGGATGTTTTGGTCTTGAAGATTGGAACATTATGGGGCATTCATGTGATATTATTATGTTTTAGAGTATGGAATCACTTAAAAGATCTCATAATATCACATGAGATTTTATCATTGTGATAAATAGTTAATAGAATGGGGTTTTCTCACCATTTAGATATAATTAAGGATATGAAAAGAGAGTTTTGTATCATGTTTTGGATGAACAAAGGTAATGTATCCTTGTATCCATAATTATCATATTCAAATTGATACTTATGATTATATAGTTATTCAAAACTCCTGAAGTTTAATGTCTTGAGGAATAGACATTAACTATGTAGAATAATTTCTTACGGTGATGACATTAATCCCTTGTTTAGAAATGGGAGTAACACTATGAATCATTGCAGATTAATGGCATATAGTAAATAAAATTGTTGTGTATATTATCATTATGAGGTATGGATGAGGATCACTCGATGTAAATGAATGATTCTATTTTATCTAAGTAAATGGATATTTGTTTAAAAATAACTAAATTTCATTTAATGATAGGAATCATGTCATAAATAATTCATAGATGAAGATATACCTTACATGGAACAATCTCCTTCATGTGTATGGGGGCATTTATTCCTTCTATTTCATATAATTACCATTCAATAATTAATCATTAGTGAGTTATTGATTCACATGAATTTTAACATCATGTGATGATGAGATATTTCTTATAGTTTACTGTCATGTGGTAAAGACCATAGGTTATTTGAAGTTTAACATCATTCTACTACGAATTATTACTCGGTGAAGTAGAAAGGCTTCCTTATTAGACTAGGGTCGACCGATTTTCATCAAGATGAATCATTTGGGGAATCATGATATTTTATAATCATGGTGAGAGAACATTCATCTACTATCCAATTCATGAAACCATTATGAGTGGAATCTGATAAAACCTATGTAATGTACTTCTTGAGTAATATTTCAATGGTGATTGGTGTGAAATTCATCCCATCCATTGTTTCTAGTGAGTGATATCCATTACGATAAACGTTATGTATGATCTAAGGCTCTTCTCAATTGGGTTCAATATCTAGACACGGATTTAGTTCTATCATTTTGGTCATAAGATCCAACACCAACCCCTTGGAGGAAAAATAGAGTTGAAATATCTTATCAATTGATTATGTGAGCTAATTCTAGTGGACATCATGGTTGTGTGATGTACAAAACCGGTTCACAAAAATATTCTCAAATTCATTCAGTCTCTTTTTGGATTTCACATCATCTGAGTTTTTTCCAAAAATGGATATTCTATGCGATGGATTCTATACTTATCTGGGTAAAACTTCCTCAATATCATATATCCATGAGTATCACGCTTCTTATGCCATAATACGTGTCATGGTACAGTTGGAATATAATGTATGGAGGAACATGTCTGGACATGAGTTCTTTTCCCTGTTCACCATCATCTGGACTAGAGTTGACAGTGTCCAGTAGAATGCCTCTATCAATCCATATTCCACTACATGATAGGGAGATGAGTGATTTGATTTGATAATGTACTCTTGGATTAGATTCATCCACTGTGAAGAATACAATTTAGTGACATTACTCATCAATATCATGTGATAGACACTGAACATGATAATGATATGGATCTTTACAATGTTGATGATATGCATTGTCCCTACATCATTTAGGGGTAATGCCTCATCCCATATAGAAAAAACTCAGTGGAAGTAAGAATGTACTCGAAAAATTTAGTTATGACCGGGTGATATGATTATACAACATCCATGACCCAAATTGAAAATGTTTAGTAATATTTATCCACATCTAGAAATTTCATGTTTGATGGATAACGTTTTCGTGGATTAAGTATGCAAGGAATTTAAAGGTTATATCCACACAGTCATGAATCATGGTTTTCAAGTAACATCTATGCCACCTTATTTTGAGGGACATCCCAGTCTAGACTAATGAGTGACATTGGATCCCATGTGATCATCGTCCAAATGGCCTGAATCTATCTTTATGCTATGAATTTGTGGACAATTCCATTAAATAATCTCATATTGATGGATTGATTCTCATTTGGGTAATCATGTTGGTTAATTATCATTGCAAGTCATAGAATCTGTTCCCTTCGCAATCGGTATATTAGGAGAATCATGTTTTAGTGATAACTAATTAGGTATCCATCCATCTATGGGTGGATATTGGCTCATCATGTTATGAGGTGGTGTTGACCGAATTTACATCATATATATATAATAGATAATGATATACAAGGCCATTCCTCCTTGCATAATTCATAAGATCACTTCCTTGTGACCATGGTTGGCCAATAATATGGATGAATTATCCAATGTATCATCACAAGAATTCTATGATCCAGGGAAAATTATTAATTGGTGTATCAAATGTGAACACTTCTATAAGTCCCATGATGTATCTTATGATAGGGGGAATTTTTTCCTTTTTTATTGTATATTATTCATTGAGATTCATTGTCACTAGTTATGAATTACCTATGATATTTAGGTAGGCTATCTGTAGAAGTAGGGAGAGATCTAATCCCATAATAAGGTATGAGTATTAAACATAAATTTTCTAGTACAAATTGTAGAGTGAAAAGACTAGGGAAAAATAACATTGGATGGAGAGAAAAATACATTTCGTTGGCCAATATTATTGGGCTTTGGGTCATCAATAACATATTCATATAAGAAATAGTGAGGCGCCAAAAAAAATATATCCCATGTCTGGGGAGTTTCATGGGATAGAATACACGCTAATATAAGTTATTGGTGTACACTGACATATTATTCTAGGTGGGATGTGACTCAAAGAAATCAGAAAGGGAATTCACATTCAAAACCTTTTTTGTCCTAAACATGATGACATGTTATTGTAGAATGACCACCATTGATGCTAGATAACAAGTTTGAATGTGCAAGAACATGATTTAAATCAGATGATTAGTATGAATGAGTAAATGCACATCATGAGGATGCAAGTAATTACACATCATTTTCATAGTGATTATGACTATTAGGATGTTCTTCAAGACATCATAGTATCTAATATCAACACCAATAATTATTAAACATGAATAATTTTTCTATTTGAGGAGGGTGACCAATGAAAATTCCATAAAAGACCCATATTATACGAGTGCCATCTCTTCCAGTGATGGAATCAAAACTGATAGGGTTTGATGATAATTATGGAGACTTATGATTGGTTTTTGGAATTCCATGTACTAATGGTAGGTGCTTCCATTATTCATTATACTGGATAAGGGGAGATCATTTTTCACTAGCATGGCTAAGAAATGATGAATTAAGGTGAGTTTACCCTTTTTTCTCCTCAAACCATTTATATTTTTGTGTGGTTACTTTTGTAAGATAATTTTATTCATCCTTAGGTTAACATCGATGTTATGGAGGCATACCACAAATACATGGAACATCCTTGAGGATACCCTGACGGCACATTTCAATATATTCATCATCATAAAATTCTACCATAGCTTCTTACACATAATTTAATGATCCACGAAGTGATCATATATCTATTCTTATTTCAGAACTAGGAATTCAATATGTAATTCAATTCTTCTTCCTAATATTTTCTTAAGGATGGTATTTAGGGAACATTGATATGTATGAGGAACAATATTTAACCCAAAGGCCATTACCGAAGAGAAAATTATCCAATGATTCGCTTGGAAGAAAATGGATTCATCATCCACATGGACATATTTATTTGATTGTACCTAGAATACCAATACATAATGAAATGTTCTAAGAGGAATGTTTTTTCATTCATAAATGGTTTTGTGATCAATAATAGGGAATCTTTTTTTAGATGGTACTGATTACAATGCTTCAAATTGTATATGGAAATAATCATCTGGTTATTTTTATTGATTGGGAAGATGATGGAGATATAACTATGGTATTTTACTTCTTACAAAAATTTTAACATTTATAAATTTTTCAACATCTACTTTTAGATAGGTTACATGAGATTGGCTTATCCTCATGGATTCCAGCATGAAGCCACAATGTTCATCAGATAAGACTAGATTGTGAGTTTCCACATATATTTTAATTCAAATCATTTATATATATTTACAATATGCTTCATATCTGTGCCTGTTTAGAAATGAGATATAAATCTCTTTCTCATCTATGGGCATGGCGGAGCTAATCAGTGTTGGTTAAAGGTCTTATTTTGTTCATATATTAAACTATATGATCTTAATGATGCTGGGGGAGACACATTCATCGAAAGAGGTAGGTGTGTTTGTAACATCCCATTTAATTAAAAAATTATATATTTTCATATCTAAGTTTATTTATTAATTATATATTTTTTTAGAGGCCTAAAATGAAAATAAATGTAGTTTTAAACATAAATTCTCTAATATTCACTAAAATGCCGATTTACCGACTTTTGATGGAGAACACTCATTAAATCTATTTTTGGTCACTCTAATATATTATATATGAACACATAAAATCCTACTTTAGGATGGTGAAATCAAAATTTAATTTCAATAAATTTTTGGTATTTTTCTGACAATGTTAATTTTTTAAATGAATAGCGAAAAATAGTGCATTTTACTTCAAAATAGCTTTTTCATCTAACTTAATTATATGGTTAGATTATCTTTTTAATTGGTTTTAAAGTGTAATTATAATATATTTTCTTCATTTAATCTAATGGTGGACATTAGAATTAATTTCTCTTTGAAAATAGACATAAACAAGTGTCAATCTTTTGATAGATATTGTTTCTTAAAAACACGATATTTGTTTTGACAGCGGGAATTAGTTATATAATTTATTAATGAAACTTCTACGTTTTGAATTTGATAAAATGGACATAATTTTCTAATTTTTAATATCAAATATAGTTTTGGGTGATTTTTTTTATTTTTCTGATAATGTGCATTTTTTAATGAATAGTGAAAAATAAAGCATTTTAATTCAAAACTACCTTTTCATCCAATTTATTTATATAGTTAAATTGAAATTTTAATTGATATTAATGTTTAATTTAATCTTTTTATCATTTAATACAATTTTTGTCATTTTATGTAATTTTATTTTTAAATTAGATGTAAAAACAAATCAATCTTTTGATAGATTTTTTTCTTAAAAACTCGTCTTGGGTTTTGACAGCGGAAATTATTTTTAAATTAATTAATGAAATTTTTTTGTTTAGAATTTGATAAAATAGATTTCATATTTGGAATCATAAGGTCAAAATTATTTAATTAAGACTCTTTTTGGACATTATGAATAGTAACCACGGTAATTATCTTTAATTATCGTGATTAGTTAGTAATCGGGTAGTGAAGGGTAATAAAATAATATCATAAAAATATAAAATGACCCCATCATGTGTCCACATATTCTTGTTTCATTCATGGCCGACCATGGAAGGTTTTCTACCTAACATGAGGGCCCATGAAGTCACATGGTTGTAGTAGTGACATTTATGACATTATATTTAAAATGAAGAGAAATATGACAAAGGTTTGTATACCCTATGTAAAAAAATTATAATTTTGTTTACAGAAATTATCACTTAGACTATAAATAATAATTGGAAACCTAAAAATATGTATTACATCATGGTATTTTTTTATAATCATTAGACATTAAATAAATAAACGTATTTATGACACCATGATGATGTAGTGATTATCTCATTAATGAACAATTTAAATAAAATGAAAATATAAGGTAAAATATAAGACTTACACTTGTAAAAAACCTATTGTATGGGTGGAGTTCGAACCCTTATAACCTTATCCTTGAAATATATAATTGTGGGACCATTAAAATCTGAAAAACATTTTAGAATAAAGTAACATTTCAAGACTTTCCAAAAGTGACCCTCCTCCCTCTTATAAAAGGCCCCCACCTCTACCCCTTACCCACACCTCTCAAGCCCTTGGCTCTCCCAACTTCTTCTCATATTATCTATCCACATCCCAATATTACTCCTAAAATCCTCACTTTGGGAGTAAGTCTTCCCAAGGAAGCCTTTGGATCAAATCAAAAAGAGTTACCCAATTCGGAGTTAATGTCTTCTCTAGAGTTTCTTCCTTTTATTTTCCATCTTCACTCAACCTATTTACTTATATTTTGATCCCATAATAACACCAGTATACTAAATATATTAGGATGTTGTTATGATAAGGATTCTACCTACACTCACACACACCCTCGTCTAATGGTTAAAGAACATACTGTGTGTGTGGTTTCCAAATTACTGCATCACGAAACAATGATTGTTCAATCGTCATTTAACACCTATCATGGTGGACATTAAGATGTCACTATTTTTTTATATGATATATATTATGTTTATGTTTACTTTATGCTTCTGTATTTTTCTTTTATGTCATACCAATATTGATTCCATTATGGTTAAACACGATAATCTCATTAGCAAAAGTGTGGACTACCGCCCCCTCAAAGTGATATGAATTGTTAATACCATATGTGGTATGTATAATGGATGAATTTATTGATATTATATATGATACTATACTAGAATTATAATACTACTATTTATCATTATGTTTTAATTCCATTAAATATGACATAGAAATGGAAGTAGTGTTCAGGCGTACATACGACTTGCCGTCTCTATGAACGGTGCATTTCATTTCTTACCGATAAATGATATGTACTGTTATAAAGACATGTATATGTGGGACATATATGATATATATGATATCCAATTCCTGAATATCATTTTGGATATAATGAACCTTTGACCACATAAACAACATGTAATTATAAGAAGTCCATTTTTTAACTTACGTACCAAATATCGAAAAAAACAAACATTATTAACATAAATGATTGCATAATGTTTATAACATGGAAATAAGTCATATAAAAGGAATAATAAACATGAAAAGTATCTTATGAATGTAGAAATTATAATTAGTTTATTATTCATGAGATTAATGAACTATCGAGTCATGTAAGACACGAGGTAAGGGACTTTGTCTCAATCTTTTTTCAGTGAGGCATATTTTGTTTTAATAAATGACTTTCATTTATACGTTGTATAAACACATTTGAATTTTCTTTTAATTAAAAGGGAATCTTTTTCTACGAATCATTTTACTAAACGAAAAAACGGAATTTTTCATTTAACGTACGCGGTGACAATGACCTTTCCGCCACCGCGAGTATTATTTGATCTTTGGCTTCCCAAACAAGCCGTAATGTTTTTAAAAGAAAATAAATACCCTATACTCTATTATGAATTTTGGTATTGAAAATGTTTTTGATAATGGATTTGTTATGTCAATATATTTAAGTGATATATTGGGATCAAAATTTGGAAATGTTTTCTTTCCTTTATATTTATTTTATGTCTTATGATTTTATAATGGAACATAGACATTTGACGGGTGGTTACATGATAAACCAAATGATGGGTGGTGCCGTGAATTCCAGGATGGGTGGTTATGTTATAACCTCCAATAAATTGGGTATGGAAGTCAGTTGTATGATTATTCCATTTAATGACATGTGTGGAAGTCGACCGTATGGTTATTCCATTTAAGTATGTTTATGTTCTAAGATACTTTTATGTGTTATGTGTTAATTATATGGGTTTTATGGTAATAATTTTGTAGAAAAAGGGTAATAAATGATCTTTTATTCAGTGAAGAGTATTCACTACTTCATAAAAGTTAAAAGTATTACTTATGATTATGTATTCATGGTTTACTTGTTGTTTTGAAAAACAAACAGTTTCTTTCGTTGTGTATCCCTTATTGAGATTTTTTATGCTCATCCCATGTTTTTGATATGTTTTTCACAGGACATAAAGTGGAAAAGGGTCAAGGATGGGATCAAAGAAAATTCATGCTATCTAAAACATGGAACTAGACATTAATCTTTTTTAAAAGAGTTTTTATTTAATGAAAAAATGGAAATTGAGTAGAAGTGTCTAATTTTTAATATTTTGCAATGTAATAGTTATGGCCTAACTCTCTGAAACTATAAACCTGAAAAGATACTCAATGTGAATTATTCATTTAATTCAAGATTATGTAATGTTTTATGGTCGGGTCCTTATAGTTCGTATCAGAGGTCGGTTTAGATAACTTTAGAAGTTTTAATTCTATTCAACGATTCTCTAAAAATATGTTTTTCATTATGGTCAAATTGAAATGATATATCACTTGAGAATTTCTATGTTTCTGCATCTAAGACATGTTTTTTTCAGAATGGTTTTCTACAGAGGAAATAGGGAATCAGTTCTAGGAAGGAATATAGATGGAAATGACCTTCCAAATCAGCATCCTAAGATGGTTGGAATTGGAACTGAATAGTTTGTTGTAGTAATGGTTTTGTTCACTCAAGCGACAAATGGTGGTGGTATCCATGAACGAGATCAGCTAGATCAACCGCAGAGGAACATCTCGGTGGTGGAACATTTCATGAAGCAAAATAACCAATTATTTAGAGTATCATATGACCCTTTACTATCTAAAGGTTGGATGAAAGCACTGGATATGATTTTCAATGTGATGTGGTGTTCAGACAATCGAAAGGATAATATTGTTGTTTACCGTTTGGAGGGGGGAGCAGATCAGTGGTGGTCGATGGTTAAAAATATTAGGTACACTGATGAGATTGATGCTTCTGACTGGGATGCATTCAAAGGTATGTTCCTTGGGAAATATTTTCCTAATGCAGTTTAACTTAGGATGGATAAACAATTCATGGAATTGGGGAAAGAGGATGACTCATTGGCTGCTTATGAAGAGAAGTTCACTCGATTGGAAAGGTATGCTCCAAATTTTATCCAATCCCTTGATAGTAAAATCAATCGTTTTTACTTAGCATTAAATCCAAAATATCTAATAGAATTAGCATCTTGTGAGTTCAAAAGTTATGAATAGCTTGTTCGAAGTTCTGAGAAGGTCGAAATGGAGTTTTTCGATGATCAGGTGTTCTTTGAAAAACAACAGGAAAAGAGGTCTATTTGGCAGGGAAAGGGAAATAATTCATCAATGAAGCCCAAAGGTAAGAAAAAAAATTATCCATCATTTGAGAAGTGTGGTAAAATTCATCCTGGAGAATGTTTATCCAAGTCGGGAAAGTGCTTTCGGTGTGGTAAGTCTAGTCATATTGATCATAACTCTAAAGAAGATGGCCAAGAAGGAAATGAAAAGCTAGCAGTAAGATGTTTTAAGTGTAATGAAATGGGTCATTATGAAAATGACTGTCTAAAGAGGAAGTCAACTGAGGGAAAGTGGACAAACTACAAGTAGAAAGGGATGGTGAAATCATTTGCAACTACTTCAACAGATGTTGGGCCATAGAATGAACTAGTATCATTTACACTGTTTGTTTGTTCAGATTATGCCAATGTGTTGTTAGACACAGGGTCTAAAAATTCTTTCATTTCTAAGAAGATTTCTATTAAATTGGGACCTCCATCTCAAGATATGAATCCTGAACATATGGTAAAAATACCAAGGGAAACATTGAGACGAAACTAAAGTATAAGAACCTTCCTATCCTTGTACGTGGAAAGAATCTACCATCACTCCTTATTGTTTTTCCTCTGGTAGTATTTGATGTAATTTTGGGAATGGATTGGCATTCTATTTATCATGCTATGATTGATTGTAGAGATAAAAAGGTTTCTTTTTTGAAAAAATTTTATTTTGTGTACAAGATTGAACCCTTAATTTTGACAACATATCAGGAAGCTAAGAAACTAGTAAATGATGTAAATGAATATTACCTTGCACATATTGTTGAAAAAAGGAATTATTCAGATTAATGAGGTTCCAGTGGTCAATGAGTATCTTGATGTTTTTCTTGATGAGTTACTTGGTATAATACATGATTGGGAAGTTTAATTTACTATTGACTTAGTTCCTGTTGCTCATCCAATTTCAAAACCCCCTTATCGAATGGCTCAGGTTACACTTTTAGAGTTAAAGAAGCAATTGCTGGAGTTATTAGATAAAGGTTTCATTCAATCTAGAACATCACCATGGGGTGCTCCTATCTTATTTGTTAAACAGAATTATGGTTCAATGAGACTTTGTGTTGATTATAGAGAATTGAATAACATCACTGTTAAGAACATGTATCCTTTGCCACATATCTATAATTTCTTTGATCATCTACAGGAAGCTCATTATTATTGCAAATATTGACTTGAATTCGGGGTACCATTAGTTGAATGTAAAAGAAACAGACGTTTCGAAGACCATGTTTCATACTAGATAAGTTCATTATGAATTTGTAGTTATTCCTTTTGGGATTACCAATGCACCTACTATATTTATGGATATAATGAATAGAATTTTCCATGACCTCTTGGATAAGTTTGTGGTTGTGTTCATTGATTTTATTTTGGTTTATTCCAAAAGTAATGAGGAACATGAAAGTAATTTAAGGGTTTTATTGCAAACCTTAAAAGAAAAGAAACTGTATTGAAAATTCATCATCTGTGAGTGTTGGTTAGAACAAATTTTTTTGCTGGTCACATTGTTTCAAAAAATTCCATAACTGTTGATCCTGGTAAAAAAAAATTTGTTGATGAATGGACAAGACCCACAAATATAATCGAGATCTGTAGTTTTCTTGGTTTGGAAGGTTATTATAGGAGGTTTGTTGAACATTTTTCACGATTATCTAGTCCAATGAATAGGTTAACTCGAAAGGGTGTTAGTTCATTTGGAGAAAATAATGTGGTGATTGTTTGCAGGAATTAAAAAGAAGATTGGTGAATTATGCATTTTTGGAAATGCCTTCCAGAAATGGTGAGTTTGTTAACTACAGTGATGCTTCATTGAAAGGACTTGGTTTTTTCCTTATGCAGAATGATCAGGTAATTGGTTATACTTCACATCAGTTGAAAACTCAAGAGTTAAATTACCCTACACATGATTTGGAATTAGATTCAGTTTTTTGCTTTAAAAATTTGGAGGCATCATTTGTATTGTATAAACTATGAAATATATACTGATCACAAAAGTTTAAAGTATATATTCACTCAGAAATAATTCAACATGAGTCAGAGGATATGTCTGGAATTAATCAAGGATTACGATTGTACAATTCATTACCATCCCAAAAAATCAAATAAAGTGGTTGATGCTTTGAGTCAAAAAAGAAATGATTTATTAACCATGATATGTTTGGAATGAGATATTTTGGTTTTTGATTTGATGAACTTTGGAATATAAGTTTTTGGTGCAAGAAGTTCTTCTATTTTGTTTCAGGTGTCAGTGAGATCGTCTCTATCAGACAGAATTAATAAAGTGCAGAAGAAAGACAGTATCTTGCAGAAAATAGTAGAGCTGGTTCTAAAGGGTATGTTTCCTGAATTCAACATTGATAATAATTGTGTTTTGATATTTGGGAAGAGATTGTGTGTGCCTTGTGTTCCACAGTTAAAGAATGAGTTGTTATGTTAGACTCATAGTTCCCCATTTTCATTTCATCCTGACAGTACTAAGACCTACAGAGACCTGTAGGATTATTACTAGTGGGAGGGAATGAAATGCGATTTTTCTGATTTTACTATGAAGTGTTTGACTGGTCAGCAGGTTAAAGTAGAGCGGCAGTTACTAAATGGGATGTTGCAGTCAATACCGATACCATATTGGAAGTGGGAAAATATATCCATGGACATCGTTGTGGGATTACCAATGACATCTCGAGGTAATAATGCAATCTTGGATATTGTTGATCGATTGTCTAAATCTACTCATTTACTTCCTATTCAAGATACATTATCTCTAGATCAACTTTCTCAGGTTTATGTTAATGATATAGTCAAGTTACATGGAGTTCCCTTCTCCATTGTATCTAATTGTGATCCCAGGTTTAATTTTAACTTTTGGAAAGGCCTTCATAAGTATGTGGGTACTGAATTAAATTTTAGTACAACTTTTCATATTCAATCAGATGGGCAGTCAGAACGAAAAATTAAGACCTTGGATGATATGCTATGTGCTTGCACGATGAATTACCAGGGATGCTGGGACCAACAACTTTCTTTGGTTGAATGTTCTTATAATAACAGTTTTCATTCCAGTATACATATGGCTCCATTTGAGGCATTATATGGTAAACGGTGTCGAACTCTAGCTTTTTGGGATGAAGTAGGGGAAAAAGCTGATGAGACCATAATTGGTAGAAGATACAGAAGAAAAAGTTCAGTTGATTCATAACCACAAGAGAACAGCTCATATTCGGCAGAAAAGTTATTTGGACAACTGGAGGAAGGATCTTTCTTTTGAGGTAGGTGATCATGTTTTTCTAAAAGTTTCTCCATGGAAAAGTGTGATGAGTTTTGGGAAGAAAGGAAAGAAGAGTCTGAGATTCATTGTACCTTATGAAATCCTGAAGAATGATGGATCAGTTGCATATAGATTGGCATTACCTCCAAGTTTGTCCCAGGTACACAATGTTTTTCTTGTTTCAATGTTGAGAAAGTGTATGCCAGATCCATCTCATGTTTTGAGTCCAGAGGTAGTTCAGTTGGAAGAGAATCTATCTTATTTGGAACATCCGCTCCAGATTCTTGACCACAGGGAGAAAGTGTTGTGGAATAATGTGATTCATCAAGTATAGGTTCTATGAAAAAAACCATATAGTTGAAGAGGCAACATGGGAATCGGAAAATGCAATGAGGGATAAATACACCCACTTATTCAATATGTAAATAAATTGTGGGGACGCAATTTCCTATAGGGGGAAGGATGTAACATCCCATGTAAGTAAAGAATAATATTTTTTCATATCTATGTCTATTTATGAATTAGATAGTGTTTTATAGGACTAAAATAATAATAAATATAATTTTAAGCATAAATTATCTAATATTCACTAAATGGTCGATTTACTGCCTTTTGATGGTGAACCCTCTTTAAATCTAGTTTTGGTAATTTTAACAAATTCTATATAAAAAAATAAATTCCTACTTTAATATGGGGACATAAAAATTTACTTTGGATAAATTTTTGGTATTTTTCTGACAATGTTCATTTTTTAATTGAATAGGGAAAAATACTGCATTTTACTTAAAAACTGCTTGTTCATCTAATTATATATTATGGTTAGATTATATTTTTATATGGTTTTAAAGTGTAATTAGAATATTTTTTTTCATTTAATCCAATTGTGGTCATTACAATTTATTTCACCTTGAAAATGGACATAATGAAGTGTCAAACTTTTCATAGATATTGTTTCTTAAAAACACGCTATTTTTTATAGTGGGAATTAACTATATAATCTGTTAATGAAACTTCTATGTTTTTAAATTGGTAAAATGGCCATAATTTTTGAATTTGAAATATCAAATATAGTTTAGGTTGAATTTTTTGTATTTTTCTGATAATGTTCATTTTTTAATGAATAGTGAAAAATACAGCATTTTAATTCAAAAATTCCTTTTCATTCAATTTATTTATAAATTTAAATTGTCATTTTAATTGGTTTTAAGGTGTAATTTAATTATGTTTTTATTATTTAAAACAATTTTAGTAATTTTATGTAATTTTACTTTTAAATTGAATGTAAAAACAAATCAATCTTTTGATAAATTTTACTTCTTAAAAACCCGTTTTGGGTTTTGACAACATAAATTATTTTTTAATTAATTACTGCAATTTCTGTTTTTGGAATTTGATAAAATGGATTCCATATTTGGAATCATAAGTTCCAAATTATGTAATTAAGACTCTTTTGTTTTTGGACAATATGGATATTAATGATGGTAATTATCTTGAATTATCGTGATTAATTAGTAATCGGGTAGTTAAGTGTAATGAAATAATATCATAATAATATAAAATGACCCCAACATGTGTCCACATATTCTTTTTTTTCAGTCATTTTCGACCATGGTAAGTTTTTTACCTAATATGAGGGAACATTGAGTCACATGGGTGTAATAGTGACATTTAAGACATTATTTTTAAAAAGAAGAGAAATATAACAAAGGTTTATATTCCCTAAGTAAAAAAAATTAATTTTTTTACATAAATTATCTGTTAAACTATAAAATGTCATTGGAATGCTAAAACTATTTTCTACATCATACTTTTTTTTATAATTTTGAGACATTAAATAAATAAATATATTTATGACACCATGATGACGAAATGATTACCTCATTAATGAACTATTTAAATAAAATGAAAACATAATGTAATATCTAAGACATAAACTTGTAAAAAACCTATTAGATGGGTGTATTTCTAACTCTTATCACCTGATCCTCGACATATATCATTTGGGGACATTAAAAATACGAACACCAATTTATAATAAAGTATCATCTCAAGACATTCCAAAAGTGACCCTCCTCCCTCTTGTAAAAGGCACCCAACTCTACCCCCTTACCCAAAAATCTCAATCCCTTGGATCATCCAAACTCTTCTCATATTATCTCTAAAAAAACCTCTATTACTTTTAGAAGCCTCACATTGGGCATAAATCTTCCCAAGGATGCCTTTGGCTAAAATCAAAACGAGTTACCCGATTTAGAGGTAATGTCTTCTCTCGAGTTTCTTCATTTTATTTTCCTTCTTCACTCACCACTATCATCTTATATTTTGATCCCATAAAAAAACCATTATCCTAAATATCATATTATTTTTTTATGATAATTATTCTACCTACACCCACACACACCTCCATCTAATGGTTAAATAACATACTATTTCTATGGGTGGTGAATTATTTCCTCACGAAACGATGATTGCTCAATCTTCTTTTAACACCTATCTTGGTGGCCATTAATATGTCACTATTTTTATATATGATATATATTATGTTTGGGTTTAGTTTATGCTTCTGTATTTTTTTATATCATAACTTTATGGTTTCCATTATGGGTAAACACGATAATCTCATTAGAGGAAGTGCGGAGAACCGCCCCCTCAAACAGATATGACTCATTAATACCATATGTGGTACACATAAAGGATAGAGTTAAGGATATTATATATCATATTATACTAGAATTATAATAATACTACATATCAATATTTTTTAATTCCATTAAATTTGAAATAGAAATGGAAAATCGTTCATGTGTACGTATGGCTTACTGTCTCAATGAACGGTGCATTTCATTTCATACCTCTAAATGTTATGTACTATTATAAATAAATGTATATTCTGAATATATATGATATATATGATATCCAAATCATTAATATCATTCTGGATATAATGAACCTTTGACCACATGAAAAACATATAATTATAAGAAGCCCATTTTTGACTAATGTGCCAAATATTGACAAAACGATCATTATTAACTTATATGGTTGCATAATGATTATAACATGTAAATAAGTAATATAAAAGGATTAAAAAATTTTAAAAATGTTCTTAATAAAGTATTAATTAACATTTATTATTTAGGAGATTAAAGAGTGATCGAGTCAAGTCAGACGTGAGGTAAGGGACTTCGTCTCAATCACTTTTCATTGAGGCATATTTTGTTTTAATACAAGACATTCATTTATACACTGTATAAACAGTTTTAACATTTCATTTCATTCAATGGGAATATTTTTCTACGAAGTGTTTTACTAAATTAAAAAAAATGTTTTTTTAACGTACGCAGTGACAACGACCTTTTCGCTGCAGCGAGTATTATTTGATCTTTGGCTTCCTCAACAAGTCGTAATGTTTTTAAAAGAAAATAAATACCATATACATTATTATGTATTTTGGTATTGAAAATGTTTTTTATATTGGATTTGTTATGTCAATATATTTAATTGATATATTGTGATTTAAATTTGAAAATTTTTTCATTCCTTTAAATTTGTTTTATGTCTTCTGATTTTATAATAGTACTTGGACATTTGACGGGTGGTTACGTGATAAACCAAATTTGGGGTGGTTCCATAAACTCCAGGATGGGTGGTTACATTAAAACCTCCAATTCATTGCGTATGGAAGTCGGACCTATGGATATTCTATTTAGTGACATGTGTGGAATTCGACCGTATGGTTATTCCATTTAAGTATGTTTGTGTTCCAAGTTACCTTTATATGTTATGTGATCTTTATATGGGTTTTATAGTAATATTTTGGTTACAAAAGGGTATGCAATGATCTTTTTTTCATTGAAGAGTACTTACTACTTCATAAAGGTTAAAAGTATAACTTATGATTAAGTATTCATGGATTGCTTTATATTTTGAAAAACTAACAATTTCCTTCATTGTGTATCCCTTATTGTGTTTTTTATACTCATCCAATGTTTTTGAAATGTTTTTCATCGGACATAAATTGGAATAGGGTCAAGGATGGGATCATGGAAAAGTAATTCCCTCTAAAACATAGAACTATACATGACTCTTTTTTAAGTGTTTTTATTTTATGAAAAAATGGAAACTGAGTAGAGGTATCTACTTTGTAATATTTAGCAATGTATTAGTTATGTCCTAACTCACTAATAATATAAACCTGAAAAGATCCTCAATGTGAATTATTCATTTAATTCTAGATTATGTAATGTTTTATGGTCGGGTCCTTATAGTGTTCATGTGTTCATCCTCTTCTTGTTATATCTCTCCATATATGGATGAATTCTCCGAGAGTGGTGGAAATATGGGGGAATGTATGTCATAATCAATATGTGATAAGATATGAGATGAGTAAATATCATTCCCTAATAACTGTGTCACGACAGAGAGATGTCATAACTAATTTACTTTTACATTATCACTAGGGATATGATGGGATTGTGGATCTTGGAATACTTCTATCACCTCAACATGTTTTATGCATATAACATAGTTACTGTTGATCATAATCAATTGATATTTAAGCGGAGTCCCCACGAGGCTAGGGATTTATCCATTATATGATCTCATATAAATTTTTTATATGACTCACCGTTTTTATAAACATTTTTCAATATGAATTTATTTTTATATTTCTATGGTGGAACATTAACCACATATATTGAGGAATTTGTTTTGGGTATTGTATTCATTTATTGAATGTTGAAGGTACATCTATATGGATATTGATCCATATTCAACCAAAAAGGACATTGTATATGGTGTCATGATGGATTGCAATAAGATCAGTAGTAGATGTGAGATCCCAAAATTGATATATTAGGATGATCATAATGGTAGTTGTTTTATTAGTATAATCATTACCTTGACATGATAGATTTGTGGAATATGATTCCCCTTAACTATATCCCAAAAAATAGTGGGTTCTAATATATGATGAGATAATTCCTAGAAACATTTTCAACCAGCTCCCTTTCGATATTGACATTATCTAGTATAACTGAAAAATATAGGGGTCTGATGTGTCCCAAAATGAATTACCACTTATTATGGTCTCTAAATGAGATGGAAACATAGAATTATGAAAATGTGGTCTACACTCGATAGGAATCAGCTTCCACAACATCTCTAAATAATAAATATGGTTGTTGAAAGGATATAGGGAGTGCCTCTCTATTTTTTTAGTATAGATCACATAGAATATTAAGAGATTGGTTAGGGAAATCACAAGATGCTTCATAATTTTGTACATTTTTACTAGATTTAGTGCTTCGTGTGGTCGGGTTTATTGAAATAATGTATAATGGAAATTGAAGAATTTGTGTCAAATGAGACTAATTCAGATGGATAGCTCATGGGAACATTTTCTTCTTGTGGCATGGTACATTCTATTCTTCTCAATTTCATGGGATTATCAAAATAACTGGACACCTGCAATGAGATAATGTAATACAACTGGGTTTAGATGACTATTAGAGATATTTGGGACACGTTCATGTATTTGTATACATTATTTTAGTACTCTTCCATGTGTCTCACATTCATATATATTCCTTATGGGGATGTGATCAAAGTATTGCATCCAACCATGCATGTATTGTCTCTTTCATCCTTTTATCTTGTGTATGAAACATTTTATTCACTGGTTTTGTGAGGATAACTCATAATCATAGGAATTTATATCATTAAAGAGTGGTTATACCATGTTTATGAGAATCACATATCCAATAATGATCTATATGAATTGGGATGGTTCCGTTTAGTGGGATAATTCTCATTCTTCATATGCTGATTGGAAAAAATATACAATATTTAGACCTTTTGAAGGGGAAGAATATGAATATTATTATGTTTGATCATACTTTTGGTTATTGCAAATTTTTTTGACTGACATATTTTATCTCACCTTATTTATAGGTGTATCTATTATTGGTCTAAACTTATATCATAGGAGGGTGGCATGTTCATGGGAAATTGTTTTCTGAGACATTGTGTTATAGAAATAATCTTCACACCTTGCCAAATTTGTTTCCATAAACCCACTTCTTGTAACAAAGAAATGGTTATGAAGGTTACCGAATCTGAAAAGTTATCTAATAACACATGTCAATAATCACCCATTTTCATAAAAGTAATAATTGGAGATGAACTAGTCTTGAATATTATGAAACATCCATCATTGAAATTAGATATATTCAGGATGATAGGATAGGATTACCCAATTTGGATTCTAAGGATTGATAGCATGAGCATGTTATTGTCCATGGCTGCAATGAAATAACCAAGGAAATTTTCATTTCATAATTAATATTCATTATTCATTAATTCATAAAATCTCGGGTGATAACAATTTCTCAATACTCCTAGTGAGGGTAATTTTTGTGGTTTTCACTAGTAGAAATGAGTTTTAGTGTGTTCAGGGACCTGGTTATGTTTTTGAATGGGTAAAAGTCCCACCTAGTGTGTGATATTTTTATCTTCTACTTTGTTTAAACTTTCCCCTTATGTAGTGGGAATCAATCAATACATTAATTGGGATTACTGAATAGAGTCATTCAATAATTATAAAATTTCATCAAACTTATAGAACCCACCTATATATATCATTGGGATTATATATTCTAGAAATTCATCAATATATTCATATTATAGAGATCCAATAACATCTCCTATAGGAGTGGGATATTAATTGAATAGGGTAACCCATTCTATCCTTCCAAGAGGATAGAAAACCTTTCATTTTAAGATAGTTTTCAATTAATAATGTAGAATATTATCATCTTCATATAAGTGGAGATTAATTGATAATTTATTTGATAGAGAAGGCCTTCCCCCTATACAAAGGATCCTAATAGAATACTATTATACCAAGAAAAGGATGGCCCTATCATAGTATGTACAAAAAACCATTTAATTTTTTCCTTATGTTGATCATCAGGGCCCATCATTGTATGACACTATGATACAATGTGTGTGATATCTAGTCTTTGGTTACATGTATTTACAAATGAGGAGAATATATGATATAAAAAATTGGGTGATGGAAGAATATCAACCACCCACATGGGTAATGGATACCACTTATGGTATAATGTCACATGTCCCTCACCCATGAACCCCTTTTTAGTATCCAGGAAATCAATGACGTTAATAAGATTATGGTCCACTAATATATTTTCCAATTACCATCTATAGAGAGTTGTAGTGCTTAATGATATGGCTCCACTTTCATCACCTAATGATTCATGATTATTCATAGGATATAATTATTACCCTGCCATTGGAGATTCTTTCTCTACAATGGAGGTAAGTCACAATCAATTTTTCATCCTCATTTCTATATAATTTACATATTTATCTTTAACCATATTGAATTTAAGACATATTTTTTTAGGAAGGATTTTCGGAAGGATATTTGTTTCTCAGGCAATAGACAATAACTGATGTGAATATTAACCCAGATTACCTCCTCATTGATTATTTTGAGTGTTTCTATCTCACTAGAATAATCATAAAATTTTTCCTACATGGAAGAAAACAAAAATATTTTAGGGGGTTCTTGGGATGTAGCCACACCATTACATTTAAATTTTGATTTGTTTCACCAGAGAGGTGGATACTTGATTATCATAAGATCTAGATTTTGGATCCTTCTTTTCTTCCGAGTGTGTATAGGCTTAGTTGGTGCCTACAAATCCCCCTCATCTCAGGGTATATATTATTCATTATATACCCCTACATATTTGACTTGTTCCACCATATCTATTATTATTATTATAATGAATAAATTCAAAAAGAAATATCAGGTGTTGGTGTTTTCCCCAATATGTTCAACGTAATGGAATTATTCTTCAGTATCTTCACTAGGGTCATTTTTTAAATCCCTATTAACATTGGTCCATTTCATCTTGTGACCCAAATGAGGAATGCTTTCCTTCTATGTACACTATTCCTTTCAATGAATGTTATTAATGATCATAAGAGAGCTTTCAGTCATGATTTTTAAATGAGCCCTAAATAGTAGAGGTTTTTCTTATTGAATGAGTAAATGATAGAATTTCAACCATCGATATTGACATCCAAATATGGAGAAGTATTATTCTATATGTGTGGAGGATGCAGATGAATATTCCACTAGCCCTATGGGTTGGGGTTATTCAGAGCCATAATTTTCATTGATTAGTCCTATTTTTATGGATCCAATGATTATAGTAGGGGATTTGATGACCCCCAAATATGATCAATGATATATAAATTACCTATCCAAAAACTATAGGTTTAATCTAGAGTCATTATTAACTTCCCCATAACCCTATTAAATTATTATATAAAAAAATATATTGATTAATATATAAATTCACCATGATCTATGGGTTGTGAATTTTTAGAACTAATACTTATATGTCTTATTTTCTCTTGGTAATTGATGATCATTAATGTGGAGGTGTGGTAGATATTCTTAGGACCATTGATCTTTCACTATTCTGAAATGGATATAGTAGAATCTGCTACTATGACTCATTGGTTGCTAGATGGCTATGCTTGCATAGGACCTGGGTGAAAATGTGTCCCTTGATAAGAGTGTATTTCTACACGAGGCCATCATAATGATTGAAACCATGCATTCTATGTCTACAATGAATTACCATTTCTTTGATGGTTCCACTTCAGTGACTTGTTATATTTACCATTCCTCCACTCATGATTCATTGGAATAATTGATGATGGGTAATTCTATTATAGTGACTAACTGGATCATGCGTTACTAAGTACTCTGATTTCTGTGGAGGCTATCCTATTTAATGACACCGTATCTGAATGTTTATGTGGATCTGGTTACATAATGAAGTGATATTTTCCATATTTCATCCATCTATGGATACACAAAGTTGTATATTCACTATAATATATTTTTCATAGAGTTTTCCCTATGAGGATACAAAAGAAATATTTTCATTTGTCATGATTCTCCCTTCCAAGGTTAGGGGAAACAGAAAAGGAATTTATAACCAGATGAGAAAATTCAGTATTAATGATATGAAGTTGATGCTCATACCCTATATAATAGTGATGTAAAACCTCAAGTCAAAAATAAGTACCCTACATATTTTATTGATGATAAGGAAAGGCATAATTTTAAATCTCATATTATTTTTCATAGTATGAATTTTTGAGGATCCAATGCTTGTTGGGGAGTTTTTTTGGATAAATTTCTCTAAATATAAATTTTGTATTGCTCTTCATTATACATACAAGAATCCATCAGAAAATATTACCAAAGATGGTTCTTCGGGTCACCTGCTAACTAGAGTAGAGTGTTGATGGATGTTGATGTGGAAACTATATATAGTTGACTAGGATTTTTCATGAAAGTCTCTATACATTGGTGTAAGAGTTTTCTTACACTACTATATATGACTGTGTTTGGGAAAGGGAAGTATTTCCTCTTGCGTGGGACATATCACAGTGTGGAGGTTAGGCACAATAGATGTCAGGATTAGAGTGCATGTAATACATATCCACACTACCATGAGGAAAACAGTTATGGTAATTATAATATCATACATAGGTTGAAGAGTTAAAAGACCCTTGATGTGTTAGGACTATTTTTATAACAACCACAAGGAAACTATAATTGATAACAATATAGATATGGGCCTCGCACTTCAATTTGGTAAAAATATGCCAACCTTTCTTGGGTAACTGTGAAAGGACATGAGACTAATGTGTGATGGTTTTTTGAAATTGATAAAAACCATATGGTGTTATTGGAGTACGATTCTACTACTTTAGTGTTCTATTGATCTTCCTAATTATTGATAGAAATATGATATTGTCACGAGGCATGTTATTTTATCACTTTTTGAGAATCTATCAAAACTATAATATGAGACTGATCATTAGTTTTTGGAACATTCCTCCAGTATTTTATGGAAGGTATATGACCCTTCCCTGAGGCTTGTGCATATACCACATATAGAGACCTAGTTAGAACAATAATGTTTTCTGATTTGAATATTAATTCCCCACTAGAATAAGTCGATAGACCTCTAGAATGGGGGATGAGATATGATATTCCTCCGATATTGATTGGGATAATTGATGGTTTATATTTTTTTGGAGGTGGTTGGAATATTTTACTGGCTTCCATGATGTTCTAGAATATTCTAGCAAAATTCACTTATAGGAATATGACTCTTACTTGAGGCATGTTCCATTACCACGTTGATATCCTCATATAGAAGGGGGTATGAGCCCGATCATGAGTCTTTGAATAACAAAAAAATCTGTATTTTATAATATTATAATCCTTTCCCATAGAATGTTCTTGTTTCACGTGGCGACCCATACTAAAAAGGGAAATGAGATTGATCATGGGCCTTTGGAATATGACAATATACATTTTGTACTTATAGTTCCCCATGTCCCAGTGCTAGTGCCTCTCTCACATGGTGAGCCCTAATGGAAACCCCAGAATAAAATATAAGTAAATTAAAATAATTTAGACTATTATTTATCCCATTTCATAAATAAATATATGAGGTAAATATTTTTTTAATTTCTTTATAAAAAATAAACATAGTATTATAACATGGTTAATGATGTTAAACATATCTTATAATGATAATCACACTTATTACTCCACCATAAAACCATTATTCATAACCTTGGGAAGGAAAATATATGTTATAGGTCAACTCAGTTGATCTTTAATGTTCAAAAAATGGATATACGTAAGCATTAAATAACAATATTATATGGTAACATGACCATAACATTAAAATATTATACCCTTCCTGTTAAAAATCACAATCAGGATTAATGGAAACGTGTTTGGCAGTTCATAAGTCATGAACCATAAGGTAATGAAGATCATAATATATGTGTGAATAATACAGGAATAAGACATGGTATTTTGGAATACATAAAATCATATGAAATACCTTTGCAAGGATACCAACCAATAATTATTTAACTTTTTATTTCAAGGGATAATAAACGAAGCACCTGATTCATAAATGAGATTCCCTCTTATACGTCTACTAATTTAAGGCTTGGGATACCCACCCATTTTACATATTTTTTTAGTCTTGGTATGTCCTCATTTTTACCCAATTATTTTGTGATTGGGATTATCACCCATGTTCCATCTTCTCTCAGACATGTGATGCACTTCTATGTACCATATTATTTCTTGTCTAGGTCTAAAAGTCGTGTAGACAATGACACTATATGAAATTTATCATTTCATAATCCATTAGAGAGATATATAGGTCTCATACTTCACATAAAAACATCATTTCTATATGTTCCACAATATAATAAAACAAAAATCAATCTATATAGAAATGCATCATCATAGCTGGAGATGTATTTTGAAATATTAGTTAGAATAGCAATGAAGGAAAATAAACATTATGTAGAAATCATTATAAATTTTTGAAATCATATTATTGGAAGAAAATTAAAAATTTAAGATGTAATATTTTAGACTAATTTAATAAATTTCTTTTTAAAAATATCATTTCCACTTTGGAAAATTATTTTCAAAAAGAAAAACATTTTGGAAACTGTTTGTTTTAAAATAACAGTGGAAAATTTTAAAGGATGGTATGAAAAAAAATTATACATATTAAAACTAAAGACCTTTCTAAAAAATAAATTCTCATTAAAATAATCATAATTTATAGTTTATAAATTGTTTTGAATCCATTTTTATAAATCATGGTTTCTGAGAAAACTCGATTTCTAATTGAAGAGAGAAATATGGTTGGATTCTTGAAAAAATAATTTATAATCATATTATGTAATACATGGTAGAAATTCAGAAATTTATATTAAGATATAAAAAATATTTATATTATAATAAAATTAATGATTTTTTTTGGAGATGGATAATAATATTTCAATAATGGAAGAAAAATAAAAAAATCCCCAACAAAAAATGAGGTTGTAGTAAGAACGAATTTCCACCTTGGTAAAATTGAATAAAAATAACCATGAATAAATAATATTAAACTTTTTTTAATATATCTTTAAAATATATTAAATCATGATTTTATATGTTTAATGGACATATATACAACTATTAGAAGAATATGGTGCGTATCACGACATACATCTCAAAGAAAGAAAATTGAGAAAACATTTCATTACTAATTTTGTAACATTAAAACCATAAACCACAAGAAATATATATCGTAAATGGGTTAATAAAATACCAATTAATTTAATTATATATTAACACAATCAATTAATGGGAGGTATATACACCTTGGTAAATAAATATGAGGAATAATGCATAGGTCTCAAGAAAAATGTGGGATGAGAAACCCGTACTAATTGAGTAACATTAGAATCCTAATCCCCATAAAAAAAATCAATTGAAAATTTTATTATCATAAAATATGAAATTAATCATATAAATTTTATTAGTGAACTATATAAATAACATATAATTAATAGGTGTTGAATATGGAATATATCTCACAAATATAAGAAAGTGAGATGAAATTTCCTTACATTAATTATTGATGTTCTTCGTATAGGTTCAAAACGCATGTATAAAAAATATATGTATATTATACATATTAAAAGGAACCATATTATAATATATCATACCATATAAAATTATATAAGCTCCATATATTATCAATTTTTTTAATAATTCCGTGTTAAGGTTTTGTTTCCTGTAATAACCAATTTGTTTTTCAAACATGTTTTGACATATAATTCATAACCATATTAATTAGATTATGAATTAATTACTTTAATATTTTAAAACATGATATAAATATCATATATATTACTTATTTCTTAATTTATATTAATCTATAACATATTAATATAGGAAATGAAATACACTATTAATGGAGATGGTATAATGGATGTATATATGACCACATAATCCATTTTCATGGCGTATTGGTGGTAATAAAGTAAATGAATTATATCTATATATATATATATTAAAACATATTTAGAATAACTTTTTTATATATATCATATTACTTAAAAAACTCATTCTTAATATATACCTTTTAATGTGTGAATGAATGACGTCGCTTTAACAGTGTGGTAGTCCACATGTCATCAAACAAAGTTATCTTATTTAAAAAATATAATTCATGAAGGTATGTGTTATATTGTAATTAAAAAATAATAAATAAATCACATATATCATATAAGAAATCAATGTTCATCATTATTACCATCCATTAAAGGTGTTACTCGATGAACCAACAACATTGGTTTATGATGTGGTTGTCTTCGAGACGCATGAACGCTGATTGTGTATATCATTTGATGGAACGGTGTTTTAGTGTATGTATTAAGATTATCATAAAAATTCTGATTATATTTGTCATACTGTGGCCATTATTTAATAATTTAATAATAATAATAATAATTTATAAGGTTAATAAAGAAATACAAAGAATGTACTTGTTGATTGATGTTAGAACTTCTTTGGAATATTTATTTAGTTTTCACCAATGAACTAACACTTTTTTATTAATGAACAAAGATACGAGTATATAATGAGACAATAAAATTATGGATCTTTTTTTATGGTTTTATGATCCATAGATCTTTGGACTATTGAACAAGAGAGGTTGATATGAGGAATTTTATAATTAGGAAAATGACACATTGGGTATTATAGAAATTATTTTACTCCTAACCACGTTTTCAATGTCCACCAGTTGTTAAAAATCCACCATTATAGATGATTATATTTTTATTTGTGTGAATATGTCTATAAAATAATTTTTATTCATGTATAGGGTCATTTTTACACATTATTTTCTATGTTTAGGCATTAACTAAGCTTGTTCTTCCTTAATCTCCCTAATTATTTATAATTACTTTCACTAATAATTTCGGACAAAAATAATATTCACAGTATCTGAAATAATATTTTCTTCTGATAAAAATTATTTAATTAAAATTTTCAAAATCTATTACCATATGTGTAAGAATCTAATTTAGAAATACACCCTTTGATGTGTTGAGATGACAAGTTTTTAGTGTGAAAAAATTCCAAAGTATCAAATGTTTTTATATTCAATTTTAATGTAAAAATTGGTAAAAATGTAAAAAATGAGAATAATTTATGTATATATTCTCTAAATATAATATAAATAAAAATTCAGAAATAAATTTTATTATTTATTTAAATTATATTAAATAATAATATTCAATTAAACTGTAATGTTTTTTTACTATTCATTAAATGAGAGTTATCTAAAAAATTAAAAAATAATCACCCAATGTAAATTTTTTATCTATATTTCATAGAATAGAGATAATATTTTCAAATAAAAATTTTAAAAGAGTCAATATATATATATATGGGTCTCCATTAAATGGTGGTAAAATTTATTTTTTAGAAAAAATAATCCTTTTAATCATAAAATTGGATTTATTATTATGTTATACCTATCGGACTTGTTCGATATGTGTCAAAAAATTTATTAAATATATAATTTTTAATTTTTATTAGAAAATTTCTTCAATGTTGGTTTTCTTAATTTATTGAGATATAATGGGGTTTGTACATAGAAAAATAGTTTTCATATAAAAGGAAATACTTCATTTTAAAATTGTTCTACATTTCATTTACAATTGATTGATAACAAAATTATTCATTTATAAAACATATCAAAAAAAAATTCAATATTTTTGTTATTATTATTCATAACTACCATTATAATTTTTTGGTGACAAATATAACAATATTTTAACAATAATATTAAATCTATGTTGTAGTTTGGAAATACTTGATCTTCAATATAACACAGGATATCAAAATAACTCATCATTATGTATTAAATAATCCAAAAATAGTTCTGTGTGTAGCTTAATTTAAAATATTTTTCTGCAACGAAAATTTATCTTGGTGTTGTATAAAAAGATTAAATTACTCGGAGTTTTCATATAATAGAAGATATATTTAGTATTGTAAGAAATGAAGAATATTTAAAGTATTAAATTATTTAGAATAATTATATATATCATAAAATATTTGGGTGAAAAATTCTACCCCATTAAAATTAATTTCTCCCTCAAAATTTATCTATGTTATCAGTGGATTAATACTTGAAATTTTCTTTCGTAAACCCCAATATAGTAAAAATAAATACTAAAACCTGTTTCAAAAAGGGAATTCTTGAACAATAAATGTTACCCAAATAAACTCATAACTACGTTTCCACATTGAAGAATGTAGGTACATAGTGAATATTTTACATTTTAAAAATGAATAAATAGTAATATATGGTGATAATGATAATTGATCCCCACCGTGTGAATGATAAATATAAATTTCAGGGTCCCAAAAATATATATCCATTAGTAAATGTATGACCATTAGTTCAATATAAATTTATGTATGATTAGAAATCAATTTTAGAATTATTTTCCTATAAGTGATGAATTATTTTTCTATCTATGAACAAAAGTAAATATACTAACCTGATTTTGTTACTTTATATATGAAAAATATCAATCTTGAATACTACCGTTCTCTATTTTCAATTCATTTTTTACTCTAATAAATGAATTCCAATTTTTAATTACAAAATTAGTAAAAGAATATAAAATAAATATATAGAATGATAATTCATTCAATCTCTCTCTACATATCATCACAAAAAAGGATATCATAGGTTATCCAACATGAAAAAATCCTCATATAACTAGGTAATACCTTAATCTCTAAAAATTCATTCAATGATTAAATTATGCAATTCCATTAATGGTAAAACATTTATTCCATCTAAAAAACAATTTACCATTTTACATTCAATAATCTCTTATCATATATAAAAACATTTTAAATGTAATATCGGGTCAATCCTTATACTGATAGAATATAAAGTGTGATTTTATTTTTCAATAATCCATGTAGGGGAGGTAATCACATGATATTTTAAAAAATAATGTAAATTGTGATTTTTTATGTATTATTCGTACAAAATAAAATAGTAAATTCCCAAATAAATATGTGAGTATAGGTATTTCATTAATTTTCATGGTTCTCTTCATCCATTATGATATAATAATCTTTATATTTTTCATTTTTTATTTGACGATTCTTTATGTTATCATCCACATAAATACTTGGAAAAGATAACTTTTCTGCATGGTTGAAAAGCATCATGAAATTTAAAAACACAAACGTGGGTGGGGTATTATATCAATAAATCTCATTATTGAAAAAATTATATATTTTATTCCCATTAAATTTTCATTCAAATTCATTCTGACCATCCCTTTCATATAGAACCCATTTATTTATTCCCTTAATACATATATTTCAATGTTTCTTCCCACACATCATGCTTAATGGAAGCATCATTTTCTTTTCCCCCATGGATGTTAGATTTTACTTTATACTCAATCATATTTTACATGTCAAAACTATAAGATTGATATGAAAATCCAACATCTATTTCATTATTGATATCCCATCAACAAAATTATTCATATCTGTTAATGAATCTTATATGTGATGCCCTTCGATGACTGGGTTTCTAGTCAACAATGAATCAATCAATTTTTTAATTAGGCTGGATGATAATCATTGATTATTATCTTTTAAAACTTTTAAATTTTAGTTCATATGAACCAAAAATTAATTATCCTTGTTCTAAATCTCTTATAATTCCCTTCTTATATTCATATGTTTAATATATGGAATGTATATATTGAATAATTATAAACTAGACTCTTCCCAATATATATATTTTATTACATATTTTCAATGTTTATTCCTAAAAACATTCCACCATTGATATACTACTCTTTCAAGATAGTTTCCCAATAGAGTGAATTTTTAATATTATGAATAATGAAGAATAGAAAATATATTTCTTATTTTACTAAACCATTTCCCACCAACTATTAGGTCAATATAATCATTGAATTATGGTGGGTGTAGCCATAGGAATGACTCAATAGATCATTGTTCCCTCCTATGCTCTTTTGTCTGTTTAACATGATTCAAGGATTCAATAATTTGTGTTACCATATAAATGATTATTTTCATTCCATATCCCATATAATATAGTTAATAAGGTGTGAAATCATTGAAAATATAATTATATTACTCAGTATAATGAGTCCTTCGAGTTCTTACCATTTAATAAAACTAAAAACAAGATATAGAAACAATAATAATAACGGGGAACTATATAATCATAACAAATCTCTATTAAGTTCTCTAAATAATAACACATTTCTTTTTCAATCTATGAAAACATATGATTATTTATATAAATTATCTATTTAAATTGTTTATGATGGTTCATAATGATTTTGGGATTTCCCAAAGCATACCAACATGGAGATTCAAACTATATATATAGAAAATATCAATGTCATGAACTGGTTCATAATAGAGTCTAGATCAATATAGTGTCTTTAAGGTTGTTACACCTTTGTATATATGTGTAGTATCCCTATCCATTTATATCATACAGAAAGGGATGTATTTATTAAAAAATTGTATCTCTAACTGGAACTAAAATTTTAGGACATTTTTATTTTCATAAACTCATCATAATACTTATAATTAAACAAATTCCTATTCAAGTTTTTTGAAATATTCCAAGGTATATCACTCAATACGTATTATCATTATTTATAGTGGTTGACTACACTTTTCTTTTGATACACAATTTAGATACCAAGGACTAATATATTCGGATATAACAACATTTTATATGAATATTATACACATTCCCAAATTACATGCCGACTATATTACTGTAGTGTCTTTGGAAACATGGAATTATTAACCTATAACATGGGTCAATTTTATTAACATATCCCTTAATTATTTTCCTCTTTACTACTCATAATTAAAACCATTATTAAAAACCTAGGGAAAGGAAATATATCAACTTGTTGATCTAAGATACTCAATAACATTAAAAAAGTTGGAAATGTTAGCATAACATGAGAATAATTTATTTCAAATATGATAATAACATTAGATGATCATACCCTATATATCAAAGATGATAATAAATAGTCATGAAATAAATATTTAAGGTTTATAATATATGAATAACATGATAATACATAGAATAATAAATCCGATAACAACTTAGTAATATGACCTGGAATTGTCTCACGCACATAATAAAAATTATCTTATATCAAGGCTACCTACCAAAACCTTCATTAAAATTTTCCCTTTAAAAAATCCCTTATGTACCTACTTCGTGTTTTGGATTCCCTTTTAAAAACCATATTTTTTAGGACTTAAGATGTACTATATTGTACCCACATGTTTTGGGATTAGGATCCATTCCCTCTACCCTATTGTTTTGGTAATGGTATGACATCTCGTTCACCCTCTATTTTGGGTCTTATAATTTCCACTAATGTACCCTCCTATTTCGTGCATGGGAATCCCTCATGTGGACCCTCTTCTTTTAGGTTTGGGATCTTCTCCTTCATAACTTCTAGTTTTCAAGAACTGGCTACAACCCGTGTCCCCAATGAGATCATATAAAATTTATCATTACTCAATGAACTGAAGAGAGATATATGTCCCACCCATCACATAATGAAATTTTACATACATATGACACATTATAATAAATCATTCATTATATCATGTCCCATAAAAAGATATGGGTTTCACAAAAATCATATCAAAACTTATGAAATGAAATATCCATAAAATAATTTTAATAATATAATAAAGAATTTAAAATATATTGGTTTCATAACCATTTAGTCCTTGTGTTACCCAAATATTAATGTCAGATTCAAAATCATTAATCATGGTATAACCCATGGAAGTGAAATTGGTTCGAATCAATTTGATGCATGATTTACTCTTGGAAAAGAAAAGGGCTATATTATCATCCAGACATAAAAAATAAAACCCTTTGGGTAATTAATATTAATGGTATCCCTGAATCATTTCCCTAGTAATCCATATCTATATAAAAATTATTTCATCTCAGATGGATATGTATTTTGAAAGATCCCTTGGAATAGTTCTTAAAGAATATAACCTTTATTTGGAAATCATAAAATATTCCCAATATGATTTTCATTGAAAAAAACATTGAAATGTAATTTTGTAATCATTATATATCATTTTAAACATTTCTGGAGTAAAATATAGCTTCCACATTTATAAACACATTTTTAAACAAAAAACGTTTTAAGAACATTTTTCTTTGAAGAAATAATTTAAAACACATAAATGGATATTTGAAACCAATTTTAATAAAATAAAAAATAAAAAACATCATTAAATTTTCTTTTCATTAAAAATGAGTAATATAAAAATTCAATATATTTTTAAATAATTTTTTAAAAACCTGGATTGTGGATAAACCAGATTTCTAACCGATGATGAAAATAAATATGAATTCTCTTAAAAACATTTATATAATAAATTAAGTACCATGTAGTGTAAAAATCGTACCATTATATAAATATATCATAGTTAAACATTCAATAATAATAGAAAATGTAGTTCTTTAAATGTGGATAATATTATTTAATCAATGAAATCATAATCTTAAACAATCGTGATAAATGATTAGATTATTGCAGTAAAGTGTTACCAATTTGGTAGAACTGAATAAAAATAACAATGAACTAATAACATTAAATGAACACTAATATATAATGACTAAATATTCATTATATAACATTTCAATGGGTAGTATATACTCTTCATATATGAATATGGGTGCATAAAATGGAATGTGTCTCATAGAAGGGAAATTGAGTAAAAATTTCCTTACTGATTTGGTAATGATTTAACCAAAAATCTCTACAATTAAAAAAAATAAAATTTCTTTTTAATACACATAAATTTACATTTTTTTGTCAGATAACACATTAAATGTTATTATATACAGAACCCTAATGTAATTATTGGTGAATAAGGAATATGAATCAATGAAATGATTGTGAAATGTGAAAACCCATACTACATTAATACATTTAGAATCATAGTCACCATGAAATAATAATATCATTTGAAATAATGAATATAATTAAATAACAGTGATACATTATATAACATGTCTCAGGGATATATATACACCACACAAAAATATTTGGGGTAAATATTACATGTATATCAAGAATATATTTAAGTGGGAAGGAACTCCCTTACCTTAAGTCATGAATTTCATCATACACATTCAAACCACCAAGTGAAAATAAATAATTTTTTTTATAAAACTATCAATAACCTTATTCTCATATATCATACCATATATTATTTTATAGTGACATAATATTACCCATTTATAAGGATTTATGTGTTAAGGTTCTATTTTTTGTAATACATGCTTTGGGTTTCATACAAGTTTTGACTAGTCATTATTGATCCACATAAAGATATTAAAAATTACATATTTAAATAATTAAAAACATGATATAAATATATAATATATTAAATACATATTTATTTAAAATAATCTATGAAATACATAAATTGTAAATTGCATACAACATTCATGTAGACGGTAGGTCGTACGTACATGTGAAGACATGTTAAATTTTTATATTGTTTAAAAGGAAAAAAGAAATGAAATATAAGTATACACATATATAATATCATACCAATATAATTATTATGTCTTATATATCATATAATTTTACCTAACCCATTCTTAAGTCATTTGAATTAATTTTTGAAAGAATAACATCTCTTTGAGAAGGAGGTAGTCCACATGCCCACAAACAATTTTATCGTATTTACAAAAAATGAAAATAGTGACGTTAAGTGTTATAAAATAATTATAGAAGAATAAATATATCATAATTTTCATCTGTATCTCATAAATCACATGTTACATCATTGTTATCATATATGAGTTGTGTAAATCTAAGAATGAACAACATCAGTTCTCGAGGCGGTAGTATGTCCTTTGATCAAATGATAACAACGTATCTCATTTTATGGAAATATAAGTGATTGTAGTCTACACACATACCATACCAACATGTTATTATATTTATTTTAATTAGGATATGATATAATCCTAAAATTTGAATAATTTAGGTGTGATGAAATATATAATATGGAAGTTCCTATTGAAGAATGTTACATCTTCTTCGATTAATTTAATATAGTATTCAGCAATGGACTATGTTGGTTTGATTTATTACCAATGTGTGTCTTCATAGTGAAGATGAGGGATTTTTAGAGATCATTTGGGAAGGGGTTGTACTATCCAAACATCATTACATGTGTGAATAATAGAGGAGGTTATGGGGTCTTTTATAAATGAGTAAATGGACATATTAGGTATTTTTCAAAATATTTTAGTACTCCACACAATTTTCATTTCCCCAAGGGATCAAAATATATAATTATTGAATCACAGTGGTTTTATTTGACAAATATGGATAGTAGATAATCATTCAACAAGTTTAGGGTCACTTTTACACCTCATTTTCCAAGTAAATTCATTAACAAAGATTCTGTTATCCTTACTTAGATTAATATGATTTAATTACATTAAATATTAATTTGGGTAAGAAACTATATTTAACTTATTATAAATTTTTTTTATTCTGAATCAATACATGAAATCAATTTTTCAGAATTATAATCAAAGAAGTGGATGAAATTAAATTATAATTAATAATGCATAATGAATGATATTATATGTTTTGAATGTAAAATAGGTCAAAATATTTAAATGTCTTTATATAAATGTTCAATGTGAAATTAGTTCAAATGACCTAAATTGGAAAAATTTAGTTAAAATTGATTAAAATATAATTTAAAGAAAAATAATGATATTTTTCCTATATAAATAAATATGAAAACATAATAGTTTTCAATTAAAAAACTAGTGTTTTTCATTATTCATCTAAAATATTTACAATGAAATTTAACAAAATTTATCCCCATGTATATTTTGATATCATTCACTAAAAATTGATATTTATTTTTTTCAAATTAATATTATTAAAGTATCATATATTATATAGAAAGAAAATTTCTGTTAAAAGCTGGTAATTATCCCGTTATGAAAAATATAGATTTTTATTCCAAAAATAATAATTCATTTTTATATTACATGTATCAAAACTATATGTTGAGATTAAAGAAAATTATTTAATACATACTATTGAAATTTCATTTAAGTCATTCATCATTATTGTGTTTTTAATATATTGATAAAAATTGTTGTATGCAAATAGAGTAGTTGTTTTTATAGATAATGAATTCTATTATTTTAGATTTGTTATTAAATTTATTTTTAGATAATTTATAAAAAATTATTCATTTTATATTGTTTTATAAATCATGTTTTATAATTATATATAATATTATTCATAACTTCTATTATAATGTCTAATATAATATATAATAATATTTCAAAAAAAATATTAATAGTATGTTGTAGTTTGATAAAACTAGGAATTGAATGTAAGGTAGGCTATTGAGGTAACTCAGCATTGTGTATAAAGGATTAAGAATTAGTGTTTCTTGTACCACATCACAATTTCTGTTCTGTGTGTAGTGAAAACTCATCATAGTGTTGTGTACAAATAATGAATAACTTCAATATTTCATATAATAGAACTTATATTCATTATATCTTGTCATGATGAATAAGAAATAAAGTTAAACAAATTTGAAATAGAATATTTTGTAAAATCATAGGTTTATGACCTAGATTTGAATGACAATATGATATTAGTCTAATGCAGCATACATTAACAAAATATAATGATAGTCCTAAAAAATAGACAAAATTGTCCACATGATACAGAAAAAATACATGTTCATAAGGATCTGAGTGTAGAAATGAACATTAGGTGGGGATATGAATATTAACATATCCTAATATTTGTACCAGTTTCAGAATATGTCAATGTAGTTTTTTATCTTTTTTTATGATTTAATAGAAATTTTTCAAGTGTGATCATGGATATATACAAACATGATTTCTATCTTTACATTATATTTCTAGTTATATTTTTTTAACTAGGGATATGATATAATGACCCATACACCACATATATAGGTATTACTTCAAAATTTATGAATATTAATAAAGAAACATAAAAAATCATGCCCATACAATATAGGTTAAATGTATTTAGAAACTGGTGAAAAAAAAAGTTCATAAGACATCTACTTTGTCTCCCACTTATTCATTCTAATATAGATCCTTATTTGACTTATCTTACAAAAACAATATTTTGCAACATGTGGAAAATAAACATAAGAAATGGTGATATAATATGATCAGTGAGGGTAAGCATGGTTGAAATCAATATTTTTGAAATTAAAATACATTTTAACATACAAATTGAGAATTTTATCATTCATAGGAATGATAAGGATATCTTGTCATGGGATAAATCAGAAATGTTCATAAATTATAAATGAACATATGCCCATAATTCCTAACATAAGACCTATAATTTTTGTAATGCACGTAATCGTAGACAATCATCTCATATATGTCAAGTCTAATTCTAAAGACCATAATTGTGGGAAATTTCCAAAACTGAACCAGGATTACTTCACGTTCCATCAATGTATTACTATACTCAGATCAATTTCTTTTCACTCGCTGTCTATATCATGAGATATAAATATTTAACAAATTAATTGGAGGGATATATAGGCCCCAATCATAACCCAATAAAATCATTCTTATGTGTGACACAAATATATAAATCATTTAACATTTCATAACATAGGGAATAAAATGGGTTTCTCAACGATAATTCCATCATAATAAAATCCATATAAAATAATTGCATTT
Source organism: Viscum album (assembly GCA_963277665.1). Lineage (NCBI taxonomy): Eukaryota > Viridiplantae > Streptophyta > Magnoliopsida > Santalales > Viscaceae > Viscum > Viscum album. The sequence continues at coordinate 1,841,992,268 of OY728161.1, forward strand.
CATAAATATACATCAATTATTAACATTATAAAACATAATAATAATGTGGATAATATAATTGAAACATAAAGATATTGAAAAAATTTGATCTTGGATGTAAAATATTTTTTATAGAACACTTGAAATTTATTCAAGAGGAAAATATCATTTATTCTCTATAAAAATTTTATTTTCTCAAAATACCAACAAAATTAAAAGAAAAATAATTATTTGAAATTAAAATTGATGTATCGAAAAGTATGCTTCATAGAAATATAGTGTTATGAAAAATATAAAACTAACATGTTTTATATGTTAAATGAAAACATTATTCTCATTCTTTTTCCAGATAAGTCAAAAATTACATCATATCAAAAAATGAAAAATGATTATTTTCATAAATTTTAGTAAAAATTACCCAACTGGTGAAATTGACATAAAAAATTGTATAAGAAAATAAATAGTATTACATAACTAGGAAACAATGATCTGGATGATAAATATACCATTGTAAATACTTACATATATACAATATTTAATAATAATGAAATTAAAATATTATCCCTTACCTAAGGTCTGATATCCATTGTATGTATCCAAACAACTAGTATAATGATTCAAATAATTTTATTGAATTATTATATAATCATATTAAAATTTATTATATCAAATATGATAATATTATATTTTTTTGTTTTTAAAATCTCATTATTACTCATTATTCATGTATAAACAACTTCATTTTCTAATGCATTCTTTTTCGAAAAGATTTGGTTCTCCTTAATAGGTAATATTAATTTCATTTCAATAATGATGTTAATATAATATATATCATATTTTTTAATTAAAAAATTTATATTATCATTATTCAATGGATATCATGTAAATTAGACAAATCACATCATTGAGATGGTAGGTCTTACGTATGAATGAGCAATGAAATCGTTCATTTAATTATGAAATGGTATGAAAGTTATTGGTATATATATTGTTATAGAATAAATATTTTCTTATAATAACCATATATAGTTATTATTTATATCATAATACATATACAAGTAATGGGTTGGTGATAAACAGATTACACCTTGTTGTGGAGAAATGAGGGAGAAAGTATTCTTTTATAGTTGAGTTTGGGGGATCTTTCGGAATTTGAAAAAATGTTAATTTATACTAAATTAAATACACATAGAAAACCATCCTAAATTTCTTAGTTTATAATTTTAGATGAGATAAGGTTGTAATATCATCAAAAAATATTTTTGATAGATGTTTTTTAGATAATTTATACCATATGATTTTAATTGACACTTAGTTATTCTTTTTAATTTTAAAATATTGTCAAAAATATTTCAATATTAAATGGTGAAATACATATTAATTTGATTTAAATTATAACATAAATGAAAATTTATGAACATTTTATACAATTTAAACATTAATTTATAATTTTTAAAAACAATTTCGGCTTTTTATACAATTTAATAATATGTTATTTTAATAAACAATCAATAATGCTAGTTTTGATACTATACAATTAATGTTTTTGTTAAATACCTAATGAAAAAATGTTAACATATAAAAAAATGTTCTATTATATTTATAAGTGGTCATGATAATCTATAGATGTAGTTGGATATATTATTTACCCCAAAATATAAGTATTTTAATATTTTTAATAATATTTATTTATAATCTATATTAATAAAATAATTATCACATCTAATTTGTGTAATTATTTAAGATACTACCTTCTGAATAAAAATTATAAATAAATTAATATGATAAAGAAAAATCATATAACATTAATAGTAATACTTTTATTCAAATATATATATTTGAAAAAATCCTACATCAAAATTGTTATATTTATTTAAACATGAATGCCAAAACATTAATATAAATTTAAATAAAATATTATAAGTGTCATAATATTTTCTATATAGATCTGAATGGTCAATAACTTGAATCATGGACGAATATGGTTCATATTAACTTGAAAAAATGTATCTTTCATTTTTTATTTTCTTTTAATTTTTATTATCATTTTAATAAATATTATTTCAATAATTTATAATCAATTTAACAATTTCTACATCGTTAATGTATAAAATTTTAAGGTAATAATTTATTTTTTTGAAAATTAAAAATAAATTACCATTATAATGAAGAAATTATAGATTTAAAATGAATATTTTTTGTTGAATTTAACTTATGTATAACCTTGTTTTAAAATTTATATATTTATTAAAATTTCAGTAAGATATGTTTAACTATTCATTAACTAAAAAAATTTAAATGTCGTAATCTCATCCATGTCACTTCAATATTATACCATTATGACACAAGGATGATTTAGTTTGAAAAAAACTCATCCAATTATGTTATTACAAGTGTTAGCCTAAATTTATAACATTATTTTCACCCATAATTACTTGATTTACCCTTTAATATAGTAATATAAACTACCAAAGTTACTATTCAAAATGAAAAAAAATAAAACAACGTTAATTAAATAATATAAAAATAAAAATTCCAAATATGTAATCTATTTTTTATAATTCAAAACATAGAATTTTTGTTAATTAATTTGAAATTAATCTTCTTCTAAAATTGATAAAAAAATCTTTTTCAGAGTAAAAAAATTGTAATATATTGAAATATTTCTACATCTTGAATTCAATGTAAAATTAATTCTAATGAAAACAATTAGATTATATAATAAAGATTTAATTTATTTATAAAATAAACAATTTATTAATATAAATTAACTATATAAATTATTTAGATGAAATAAGTTGTCTTCAAATAAAATTTATTATATTGGTACTCTTCATCTTACCATTAATGTTATCAGAAAATTATCAAAAAGATGTTTGAAGTAAATTTTTATATCCATCTTAAAGAAAAGATGTTTATATTTTCATATAGAAGTATTAATTGTATCATAATTTTGATTTAAAAATTATTCCCTATTAAAAGGCAATAAAATTACGGTTTTTAAGAAATATTGTTTTTTATACATAAAATATAGTTTATTCATATACTGTGGCTAAAATAGCTTTTGGATGAATATAAAAAATATTTTATCAAATATATAACATAAATATTTATTTAAATTAATTTACTAATTTTATATAAATTAATTCATTAATAAAAAAATTATTTATTTTAATTTAATTGGTTTATATTGTTTATAAATAATTAGTACCCAAAAAACTCATCAAACATTTTCAAAAGATAGTTATACTTATTATGGAAAACATAAAATATATATTATAATTTTCTATTTATAAAAATGGAATCCCATGGTTCTTTAATACTCATGACTGTGTTCAACACACGCTATTGAAGAGTTAAAATCACATAAAGAAAATATTTCAGAAAAATATCTATGTGTTATATTCTACCCACTAACATGAATTAATCCCTCAAAATTCATCACTTGGATAAAAAAAGATGATGATACCACTTCCTCATCACATAATAAAGATCCCACATAGCTTCCTTGAATTGGTAGTTCTTCTATAAAACGTTAACCCAAGCTAGAAGTCTTATTTCGTAGAATTTTTTTCTTATGATACAGAATATATATCAAATGTTATTTATAAAAAAGATCTTTCTTTAGTGGCACAACATCTATGTTTTTTACATGTGAAGTATCAGGTACGTACATTTCCAGGATTGATACATGGAAAACATAATAAGGATGAAAGAGATTTGGTGGATGTTCCAATCTATAAGCTACCTTCCCAACATGATCTAGAAATTTCAAAAGGACTGATATACCAAGGGAAAAGAATTCCCTTATTTCCAAATATCATTATTATCTTCTATAAGGATATATGTAAAATCAACATACTAACAACTTTAGACTCTGGGTCCATTATTTAGTTGTAACAATAACTTTTGTGTCAACACTAAGATTCTCTTATACGATGTAGAATAGATTTGATCTTTTCTGTCATTACATCGGCTTGATTAAGGTGTAATACCATTATTTCCCCATCATCATTCCTGCAGAGTAAGAGGTCGATACGTTTTTCAATATAAGGCTTCATGAGGATCTATATTAAAACTATTGTGAATTCTATTATTGTATGAAATTATACCATAGGTAAGAGTTGATCACAACTGCCAATGAAATCTATAGTGAAGGATCTAAACATGAATTCTAGAGTTTGAATTGTCCTCTCAGACTAACCATATGTCTATTGACGATAAGTAGTATTGAAACTAAACTCGGTATCCAAAACATATTTCATACTTCATCTTAACTTTTAGGTCAACCTTGGATCCTGATCATGTATAATGGAAAGTGACACTCGATGAAATCAGACAACTTTCATTACATATATTGTGGAAAAATGAACAAGAGTGAAATCCTATATTGAAAAAATGAAATGTGCTGACATCATAAAGTGATTAAATATATCCCATATAGCCTTATGGTTTTTATATTATTTCATAAGTCCATTGACAAAATTCCATAGTGATGTTTTACCATTTCGATTCTTGAATGGGTAATGGTTGTAACCTCCAAATGGAGTTATGAAACTCGGACTTATCATACTGAAAAACCAATCCTAAGAGTCATATTCAAAATTATCCTTTTCATTCCATCCCACCATAAATACTCTATCATGTCACTTTACACTATTTTTCTTCTATGATGAATAGAGTATGGAGAACTATAAGCCTCCTCTAACAAATATTTATCTAATTATTGTATGTGGTGAATAAATACATGGTTCATGAACCCTATTATTACATCATAATCCTGGTTTAATAATAGATCATGTATGACATGCTTTTTTAGATCCACATATACCTTATTTTCCTCATTAATAATCACTTTTATAGATTGTTGGCCATTTATATAAAAATATTGGATTTATCCCCTTACTCTAAATTTCGAATATCCATCCTTTACAAATTCATAAATACTGGATCATTTGTTATAATAATCACTGATATGATATCATGATCCTTAAGACTCAAAGCATCCACCACCTTGTTATCATTCCCATGGTGGTACTGTATCGACCAAGCTTAATTATTAACAAAGTCCTTCCATATTATTTGGTGCATATTGATAACCTTTTCATTGATAATATAATTTACAATTTCATAAATGGTATAACTATAACACCATTCGTTATATAAATAATGTATCCAAACAATTAATTAAATGGTTACTACAGATAACTCCAAATCACAAGATGGGTAATTCCAATCACCGATTTTGAATTTTCATGAGGCATAAGCTATCAATAAATCAATTTTTAGGAGAGAACATCCCAACCACTTCTCAGATGCATCACAATATATCACAAAAATTTCATCACTTCAAGAAAGTGTGATCATAGATACACTAGGTAACCATATTTCTATCTCTTCGAAATTCTCTTCACATTCCTCCATCCAAATAAACATAAAACCATTCTGATCCAATGTGGTTATTGGATTAAATAGTCATGAAAATTATTTCACAAAAAGTCGATAATATCCCGCAAACCCAATAATAATGGATCTCAATTACCGTTGGTGGTCCAGGACAACATTTACTAATTTTTTATTCAACTAGATATATTGATATCACCTTTCTTGACATTATGTGACCCAAAAAATATGATTTATAGGGAAAAATAACACATTTTAAATTATCATAAAGAATCACATTTATGAGTTTCTTTAGGAAAATACTCAGGTGATCTTCATTCTCTTCCATGATCATTTAATATGAAATTATACCGTCTATAAAAATTAATCAAAATTTTTCAAGATATTCTTTAAAGACCCTAATATTAAAATCCTTGATCATATGAGTGGAATTAGTATGATCCAGAGAAATCAATATAAATTCACTTTGTCTATACCTTTTACATATTCTGGTCTTTTGTACATCCACTTTTATGACCCATAATTGATGATAAACTGAAAAATGATCAATCATGGAAATGTATCGATGTTTGTATAGTCGATCAAATAAGTAATCAATGTGGGGGAAAAAATTATTCTCAATAATGTTCTTTTTGAGTTCTAGAAAATTAAGGAAAATACTCGTTGATCCAATGTTCTTCTTATGAAATGGAATGGGTTGACCAAAATGTGATGAAATAGGGGGTATGAATCTCCTCTCAAGAATATATTGGTGTTTCTTCTTCAATTCCCCAAACTCAATTTGTTCTGTTTAATAATGTTTCTCTGAAATATGAATAACACCCAGTATGAGGACTATTTGATACAATACATCATGAATTAGTGGAAGACCTATCAATTCTTCCTGAATGAAAATAAAAAAGTCTCATACAATAGGGGTATTCTTAATAGTGATTTTCTCCCAAACCATTTGAGAAATATTACCTTCATTTACAGGAAGCAATACACATAAGATAGAACAAATTTCTAATGGAAGGTCTTATTCATGTGTACATCAATAGATTATCATCGATTGATCCAAAATATGACATGTGAATTCCTTTCCTTATTAATTGATATGGGATACACAATGATAAATCCACTCCTTTCCAAGAATCACATGAAATTAAACTACAAGAAGGATCACATGATATTTCGGAAGAACCATAACACAAACAGCAACTAGATAATAATTATAAACATTTGATGCAACCATTTTTTCATTAGGATTTTTCTTCCCATCATTATCATACTCCATATATCCAACAATGATCTCTTATGACATACATTTTTCATTATCTTAAAGAGTCTATAGAAATTGATCATCATCTATAACCATTATATTAAGGTATTGGGTAGAACAATGTCCCATTTCCCTTCACTTGTAGCATTGATGTATTGGAGGTGTATTCATTATAGAATTTTATATAATCACATCAATAGAAATAATTTTCAAATTTTTCAGAAATAATATACCCACTGAATTCTCTCCCAGACATAGATCATTTTCTAGTCCCTTTAAGAAAATTTCATCCATGTTTCTTTCCACACATTGATCACATGGGAAATGTAAACTTAATTTCAGTTTAGTCTTTGTAGTTTCAATAGAAATAAATTTTTATCTTCTTAGCAATCCAAAAGGACTGATGGGTTACATCAATATCTATCTCAACTTTTAGAGAACATCAAATTATTTCCTCATATCAATCAATGTCCCTTTGGTTAATTCCATTCAGAGACTTTCTTTTAGGAAACTAAAAAATATGTCACTTTTAATCCCTGGTTGTATAATAATTCTAGAATTGTGCCTTACATGTCCATTAAAATTTACTTTTTTGGTACAAACATATTATTCGTCCTTTTTTTATGAAAAAGAAACTCATTATACATATTTTTTCGAATAATATGAGGTAGGTACATTTGAAACTTATGTTCATATACTCATCTCATTGAAAGGATTCAATAAAAAGTATTTTTCCCATCTTATGGATATGACTCCCCCATTGATCAACTTCACTATAAGAATGATAGACTTCCAAGATGACGTTATCATGTTTAGATCTTTGGAGAACATAAAATATATTTTTAGTGGTACTAAACCAATATCCATCTATTAGTGGATCAGAAGAACCAATAAAACAAGGTAGAGACTTCTTAACGAGAAACTAAAAATAATGTGGTTCCCTCCATTGTAAAATTGGATTTCCTTTATTATTCTTAGATTGAGAAACTTGTGTGATGATAACAAAATGTTTTTTCATTTAAACTCTAATAAAATTTGGTCTCTTACGAAGAAAATCATTGCATTTATTCACCTATTAATTATTAACATTGTTATTCTGGGATTCAACCATTGAATTAAACTAAAAAGCATAGTATAATGTTTCGTGTCCCGACCTACAAGTCACTACACCGGTGCTCCGAGCTGGTTCACCACAAGGCCTCAAGTTCCCCTCCCCGTATTCCAGAGGCTGCCGACTAGCAGAGAGGGCCTAGGGTGTGATAGTGGGCATACTATGCCCTCATACTAGAGTAAGAAAACAACGGAAATAACTTAGTATCATACACAGTGGAATGAAAACAGTGTGCGGAAGCAATAAACAACTGAAATAGAACATGTTGTAATAGTAAAATGTTGTAAAAGCCCGAACAGCTATGAAATAGAATACAACACTGGTCACCCAATGGGCCGACCATATAGATATAGGTACAAAATAAACTGAATGTAAAAGTACATGGATCTTCTACTAACTCTATGCCAATCCACGTACCTGATCTCCAGACAATGTCAAAATGTAGCAGCCCAATCAGTAGAACCACTCAAGCATCTCCGCTCGATCATGCAACACTGGGACTCAGCCCTATCCACTATGAAACTCATGCTCACCTTGAATAGTAGACATAAGGTCTACACATACACCATGTTACACGTGCAGCGGTGAGAAATAATCTCATTAGGGCACCCCAACAATCAACCTATAACTGTGCTGCTAAAAGTGTATGCAACAGCAATGTGCTCAGCCTAGCTGGAACACAACAAAAGGAAGTAAAACAATAGTGCAACCTCATTTGAACGCAGGGGTTCTAATCCCTATCAACTGGTAATGTGCCACCATGGATGTCTATATGTATATATATATATGTACACATGTATAGTACCATACCTATACACATATACATAATATTAATATTCATGATTAAGTGATTCAAATAACAAGAAACAACATCATTTGTCGATCCTTGGAACATTAATCCCAATCTCTTGGACATCTAATGCAAGGGAATTGAGCTATACGTCGTGCCACTCAAGCCGGTTATCATTAAATCGATCCCTGGATCTATAATCCTAGAGATATGTACCTGCATCGACCAATGATAGAATTATGTCTCTGAACAATATAAACAAAAACAAGTAACCCTCTGAGAAGTACTCACAACATATCCCCGCATGTTCAACCAAACAAACACAAGCAAGTAGATAAAAAAATAGGTAACCGTCTGGGAAGAACTCACAGTCGAGCCCCTTTGCCACTACGTAGCAACACAAGAAACCCACTGGGCAGCACAAACAGTCTCACCCCTATGGTTTAGCTAAAGCACCGACTCTCTTGGAAATCCCTCACCGTCAATTCCCCTTATAGTATCCTATTGTACTAAAGGTGCTCTTGGGAAGCACTCAATGTCAATTCCCCTTATGGCATGTGTTGAGGAACTATAGGAACTCTCGTAAAGCACTCAACACCAGTTCCCCATGTGGCCTCCCATCCTATATTTATAAAGACACTCTGGATAAGCCCCTACGTCCATTATCCCTACGGTCTACAACACATGGTTCTCACGGCCCTGTGTAAGTCAGGCAAATATAGTGTGCATGACGGCCAATGTAAACCTTAAGAACTACTTGGTTAAAATTCTATTGCATATCAACAATTTAGAACTACAGTCATACCATCCTACAATACTAGGCATGGAATGTAAATAGAATCCTGACATGAAAACAAGACCCAAAGGTCAAAACAGAAAAACATGCATGGGAAATACATCCAAAGCACAAAAATTTACCCTATTCATAAAAAATTAACATATACTCAGGAACACAAGGAATAGTAGGCATGTTGAAATACAAGAAATACGCTACGCGTTAGGATCAACAGCCACTAACCAGGAAGCACATTTTGTAAACACTACAGCATCAACAAACCAAGTCAAATATAAACAAACAGTGCAGGTGGCCCGAACGCCCAACCCAACAATACATCCAATGCCCAAAGGGATCACCAGTTTGGCATGGTTCTAGGTGAAAACCAATGACCATATCTACCCAAACCTGATATAACAACTCAGGGTTGGTCAAACAAAGAGCACCCACTAGGTCCCTCAATCAAAAATAGAGGAGGTATCATACTTGCGATCCTCCAGGTAAACACGAGTGAAGGCATCCAACGCGGGATACCTTGCAAAGAGAAAGGGAGGAATCCTACATGGGATCCTCAAATGAATTACATCATAGGCATTCTAGAACATGGTTCTTATTAGAGGAATAATAAGAGAGAGATCCCAGAAGGGACTCCCTAGGTCAGCACACAAGAAAAGGCATCCCTCAGGGGATCCTTAGATATACCCGATCTCAGGGCCTCATAAGCCCAAAGGTAACGTCTCACAAAGTGGAAAACACACTAAATTGTGTGTTATGGGAGATAGTTGATAGATCATCTCCTATTAAAGGTCTCAACTAAGTTGGTCCCAACACCCAACCTATCATCCACGCCAAGTCTCACACTCAGGTGACAACTGAACACGATAACGTGAAGAAGAACCCCTCTATTTAGACAAAACACCCCAAAACCCCATTTATACAACCTATAAAAGTCAAAAGGATTCCACCATTGTAATATACAATTAATACTCTCGGAATCAACTACTCACATGCCCAATTCTGACTTCTAGAGAATAAGAAATCCCAAAATTAATAAAATGAAGTAGTACATGGCCAGAGCACATGGCCAGAGCATATTGCGCCTGCCTATGTTATAGTACACGATGGGTAAATTACTATACACGACGTTTAATATTAAAAAAATCACCCCTTGTGTGTTTTCACTAAAAAACTTTCCCATGTACCACTACACGGCGTGTACTCAAAGTACACGGCGCATATTCGCTAAAAACCACTATTCTATGTTCTATTTCACACGGCCAGCCACATGACCACCGACTACATAGTGTGTACTCAAAGTACATGGATTTCACATAATAAAACTTCATCTTCCCTAAATGAGAAGAACACACGGTGTGTACCCCTGGAATACACGCCGTGTACTCTGGGTTTTCTGACAGGAAAACCCTGAAAACAACAGAAACACCCGTTTTCACCACCAAAACATTAGATCCAAACTTAAGAGGAAAAAATAAAGAAATAAAAGGCTTTAAATACTTAAAAAACTTGTTTATAGGGGATATATGGGGAAGAAATAAATTCCCCTACCTTTGAGAGGAAACCACCGAAGCTTCGGTTGATTTCAGGGCTCCTGGTTGCCGCACATCGACTCAGTGCGTTGAGAGCTTCGAATCTGTACCCCTCTTTCCTCCCAACTCTCCCTCCTTCTCAATATCCATATCTCCAATAGGTCACGGACAGGGGGTGGCATAGAATACGTGTACAAGGAGGAGGAGGAAAAAAGATAAAGAAGAAAAGAAAAGAAACGAAAAAGAAGAAAAAGGGGTCTAGGTCGGCTCCGACGCCCGACATGAGTTTATGCCTCCCCTAGGATAAACTCCCCATTCCAAACTCAATGGAGTAGTTGGAATATAAAAAAGATGCTCCATTTAGTATTTATAGGAAAATGAACCTGTGTGAATACTTTAATATTTAATTTAATAATATTAAATATTAAATATTAAATATTCTTCTAAAATTCCAACAACAATGATTTCCACCAAACTCATGTCCTAGGGAAATCTCCCTATTCTAGGACCAACGGAGTTATCTGAAAAATTATCTGAGATCAGTAGGTATGGTTAAAAGAACATTTTAACCCTCACGAGCATCAAACAATAAAAATTCAAATTTCTGCTCAAAACGACACTCTAGAAAAACACGGGTTCTTTCAAACTCCCAATCATAAACCTTCTCATCCCCGAGAAGCCCAGTTAAATGACAAGAATCCATGATCCAAACCCACAAATATACACAAAAAAGCTATCTAGACCATCCAACCACCAGCCTTATAACATTAACCACCACCTTCTACACAGATGATATTCAACTACGGCCAAACTGGTACTCCCCACCATAGGAATACCCTTTTCGTCATATTTTATGAATCTCTGAGCACAAAAGCCCATTGGAAAACACTGAATTTTAACCTAATCAAGAAAAACTACCCTCAAATTTCCAATGGTGAAATTCCCACCATATGGCATTCCTTATACTGCTCCGAGAGCACAACCAGAACACATTCCATTCTCAACAGGGATGAACATTAAGAAAGAAAAGGGAGCTCTATGTAGGGGAGAAGCTCTCTCATCATACTCAAGACGAAGCCTGATAGAGCATGATCGCCACTTATAAGAGTACACTAATATTTCACTGAAGACTTTCCCAGCTCCCTCTAAGCCGCATTAACATCCTGCCAAAACTCGACCATGATTCATGAACGGTTCAACCATTTTCACTTGGTTTCCCTAGAATAGAACATACAACGACCTACAAAGGATCGAGTCAAAACCAAGGATCTCTAGGTCTTCCACCTAGCCCTGTAGAAAAATCCTCACAACAGAGTCACAAGCTCTCACCACCAAGCCCAACAGATCCAAAACCTTTCAAAAGAAGCTAAAAATCCCAACAACCAAGGAAAGTAAAAAATCAAAACACAACCTACAATGGACCTGATCCTCTCCAAGCATCCTCAAAAGGAACTACTCCTTAGAGGTCACAGACAAAACAGAATAAAAAAGCTTAGCTAACAACCATTAGGTATCTATATCCAGAAATACCACAAGGAGGTCCAGTTCCCTAGAAATATCTTGGTATATATCGAGAGCGTTCTCAATGATCCGACTAGATAACCACATATCAAAGAATCAACTCACAAGAAGGGTTAAAAAAGCATCATGTGCTATATCGACCAACTAGGGTCACAACACCTCCTATGCACGAGGACTGAGTCATCATCCTCACACCAACTCTTCAACGTAGATCCAAATAACCTACCATAAGAGTAAAAAAGCATGTGTAAGAAGACCCAAAGTTCTCAGTCATAAGTAAAAACACATACTAGCAGGCCTATATGCTGTGAATCCTACATGCCTAGTATGATGCATGAGACTCATATTGCCTTTGCCGGCCAAGAGTCAAAATCCATCCCTGGCATCTTAATAATGGCCAAGATCCATAGATTCTTAGTAAATCAAAACACCACACAACATGTATATCGCACAATGCGAAAATCATATACAACTGTAACATCGCAAAGTCAGAACAATAATCCCAAACCCTGGAAACTAGGACTTCTTACCGGAAAAAGTGTTCTCAACGCACCAGCCCGATATCAATCACAGGTTCCGGCACATTCCTACTACTCTTGTCTACCATATCCGAAATAGTAATGACCAGTAAAGAAAACTCATTTGATACAACTTTGTAATGTCCCGACCCAGAAGCCACGACACCGGTGTACCGAACCGGTTCTCCACAAGGCCTCAAGCGTGCCTCCCCATATGCCAGAGGCTGCCACCTAGTATCAAGGTCCTTGGGTGTGATTGTCGGGAGACTTTTCCCACCTAACGGAGTTTGAAAACATCAGAAATAACTATGTATCATACATATAAAAAATGTAAACAGAGTGTGAAAGCAATAAATAATTGAAATAGAACAAGTTATAATAGTAAAATTATGTAAAATACCGAACATCTATGCAATACAATACAACATTGGTCACCCACCGGGCCGACCATACAGATACAAGTACAAAAGAAACTGAATGTAAAATTACAGGGCTCTACTACTAACTCCGAGAAAATCCTCATACCCGATCACAAGACAATGTCAAACTATTGTAGCCCAATCAGTAGAACCACTCGAGATGCTCCGCTCGATCATGCAACACTGGGCCTCAGTCCTATATACCATGAAACTCATGATCAACCAGAAAAGAAGACATGAAGTATAAATGCACACCGAGGTGAACGTGCATGGGTGAGAAATACTCTTAGTAGGGAACCCCGACAAGAAACATATAAATGTGCTACTAAAAGGGTATGAAATAGCATTGTGCTCAGCCTAGCTAGAACAAAAAAAAAGGATGTAAACAAACGTGCAACCATATTTGAAATCAGGGTATGTAATTCCTTTCAACTGGGAAAGTTCCAACATGGATGTCCATATATATATACGTACACATGTATAGCCCCATACCTATACACATATACATAAATATGAATATTCATGATTAAGTGATTCAAATGACACGAAACAACATCACCATTCGATCCATGGGACCATAATCCCGATCTCCTGGACATCCTGTCCAAGGGAATTGAGCAAAATGTCGTTCCACTCATGCCGTGTATCACTATGTTGATCCCTTGGGCTATAATCCCATAGACATGTACCTGATTTGGCCAACACCGGAATTATGTATCTGAACAAGATAAACAAAAACAAGTAACCACCTGGGAAGTACTCACATCATGTCTCTTCTAGTTCAACCAAACAAACACAAGAATGTAGCTAACACATCAGGTAACCCTTTGGGAAGTACTCACAGACTATCTGCTCTGGCCCTACCTAGCTACACAAGAAACCCTCTGGGCAGCACACACAGTCTCACCCCTATGGTTTAGATAAATCACAAACTCTCCAGGAAATCACTCACCGTCAATTCCCCCTATAGTCTCATATCGTACTAAAGGCACTCTGGGGAAGCACTCAACGTCAATTCCCCCTATGGACCATGTTGGGGTATTGCACAAACTCTGGGGAAGAACTCAATGTAAATTACCCATGTGGTACCGCATCATATAATTATAAAGACACTCTAGAGAAGACCTTATATCCATTCTCCCTATGGTCTACTACACCAGGTTCTCATGGCCCTGTGTAAGTTAAGCAAGTATAGCATGCATAACGGCCAAAGTAAACCTCAAGAACTACTAGTCTAGAATTATATTGCTTATAAGAACTTTAGAACTATAGTAATACTATCCTACAATACTAGGCATGGAATTTAAATAGAATTTTAAATGGTAAACAAGACCCAATGTTCAAAACAGGCAAACATGCATGGGCAATACATCCAAAGAACAACAATTCACCATATTAATAAATTATTAACATCTACTCAGGAACATAAGGAATAGTAGGCATCCTGAAAAACAAGAAAGACACATCTCTTTAGGCTCAGTATCCACAAACCAGTAAGCACCTCTGGTAAACAATATAGCATCAACAAACCAAGTCAGATATAAACAAATAGTGTCGGTGGCCCGAATGCCCAACCCAACAACACATCCAAATCCCAAAGGGATCACCAGTCTGGCATGGTTCTAGGTGACACCCAATGACCATCTCTACCCAAAAACGGCATAACAACTCAGGGTCAGTCAAACAATGAGCACCCACTGGGTCCCTCATGCCAAACATAGAGGTGGCATCATACTCAGGATCCTCCAATTAAACAAGAGCAAAGGCATCCAACACGGGATCCTTATAGAAGAGTAAGGGAGGAATCCTTGACGGGATCCTAAAATGAAGTTCAATATAGGCATTCCAAAACATGTTTCCTATTAGAGGATGAAAAAGAGAGAGATCCCACAAGGGACTCCCTAGGTCAGCACACAAGCAAAGGCATCCCTTGGGGGATCGTTAGAAGTACCCGGTCTGAAGGCCTCATAGGCCAAAAGGGAACATATCAGAAGGGAAACATCTTCCAAATTATGGGTTACAAGAGATATCTAATAGCACATCACCTATTAAAGGTCTCAACTATGTTCGTCCCAACACCCAACCTATCATGCACGCCAAGTCTCACTCTCAAGTGACAACTAAACTCGATAATTGGAGGAAGAATTCCTAAAAGTATGTAAAAGCCCCCAAAATCACATTTATATAACCTAAAAATTTCAAAAGTATTCCACCATTGTGATCTACACAGAAAAACACTCAAAATTGACTACTCACACGCCCAATTATGACTTCTAGAGCATATAATATCCCAAAATTACTAAACTAAAGCAGTACATGGGTAAAGCACATTGGGTCTACCTGTGTAATAGTACACGACATTTACATTACTATAAATAGAGTGTACTATTAAAAAAATCACCATGTGTGTGTATTCACTAAAACACATGCCCAAGTACCACTACACGGTGTGTACTCAAAGTACACGGAGTGTACTCATTAAAAACCACTATTCCATGTTCTATTTCACACGGCCAGCCACATGGCCACCGACTACAAGGAGTTTAATCTAAGTACATGGATTTTACTTAATAAAACATCGCCTTTCCTAAATGGGAAGAACACACGGTGTGTACTCCGGGAATACATGCCGCGTATTCTAGGTTTTCTGATGGGAAAACCCTAAAACACCAGAAACAACTGTTTTCACCCCTGAAACATTAGATCTGGCCTTAAGAGGCCTAAAGAAAGCAATATAAGGATTTATAGACTTAAAACAATAAGTTTATGGGGAATCTATGGTGAAAACATAAACTTACCTACATTCGTCCAGAAACCGCCGAAGCTTCGGTTGATTTCACGGCTCCCGGTTGCCGCATGCCGACTCAGTGCGTCGGGAGCATCGAATCAGTAACCCTCTTACCTCCAAACTCTCCCTCATTCTCAATATCCATATCTCCCATAGGTCACGGCCAATGGGGGTGTCATAGGATATGTGCTCATGGAGGAGGAGGAAAGAAGAGAAGGAAGAAAAGAAAGAAAATGAAAAGAAGAAAAGGGGGTCAGGGCCAGCCCCAACGCCTGACATGAGTTTTTTCCTTACCTAGGCTAAACTCCCCATTCCAGAATCAACAGAACTGGCATAATATCAACATGACACTCCATTTAGGAGTTATAGGCAATCAAACCTGTGCGAATAATTTAATATTTAATTTAATAATATTAAATATTAAATATTCTGCTAAAGTTCGAACATCTCAGATTTCCACCAAACTCATGTAATAGGGTAATATCCATATTCCAGGACCCACAGATTTGTCAGAAAATTATACAAGATTATATAGTAGGGTAAAAAGTCCATTTTACCCCTCAAGAGCATTCATCATCAAAAATTCAAATTTCTGGTTAAAACGACAGTCCAGAAAAACACGTGTTCTTACATGAGGGACGCTTATAATAATGGGAAGACCACATAAATAATAAAATTTCAATTTAGGATACATTTGTTTTTATCTAAGGTTATTCAAGATCATTTATAAAATAATAGTATTTTAACCTATACATCATCATGTACTAAGGGTTTTTAATAAGGTTTTCTCATCCTAATTTACAAAGGAAAACTATAACTATGTGATAACAGAAACTATAGAAAACCATAAATTATATATATATATATATATATAATAATATAATTAAATAATATTCAATACAAAACATAATAACAACACGATATGTCTATATAGGTTTTTTGTCTTTAGAAACTTGGAAACATAATAAAATGGCTCTTAAGACAAGTATAAAATGTCCTTCTTATTCATTCATATCTAGACCACTTTTTGACATATATTACAAATAAAATTCTTCACAACAATGGGAACAAAATCTTAATAAAGTGTGAGCTCATATTATCAGTAAGGGTAAAAAATGGAGATATAAATCATATAATAATCTTAATACATTAGAATATAATATTTGAAAATCTTAACTTGCATCTGAAATATTAGGATATCATGTCATTGGATAAATAATAATATTTAATCATGATTCAATTAACATATTCCCAAAATTCATAACCTGAGATCTAGAATTTGTTTCATACTGATAAGAAAAGAAAATAATTTCCTTTTAGTCAAGGCTCATTTCTACAACCATCATAGTGGACAATGTCTATTAGAAAACCATGTTTACTTCTCATTCAAGTCTTGTTTTACTTAACCAAGATCATTTCTGATTCCATCCGTGTATATATCCTAAGATAGAAATCATTTTCCAATGAATTTAATGGAGATATAGGTCCCACACATATCATAATAAAATCATTCGTATGTATTCTATAAAAACAATAATCATTTCACTACATATCTAAATGAATGAAATGGGGTTTTAAACATCATTCAATGATAATATAATCCTTATTAAAAATGGATTTCATGCCTATAATTCCATTATAAACATAACAAGACATAGGGATAATATAGATAATATATTTGAAATAGAAACCAAGATAATATTTGATATTAAAATGTATAAAATAATTTGTGAGATACCGTACATAATCACATATCATATCAATGTTATATAATGGTGACCTAAATCAAGTATAAAAGACATAGGACATTAAAAAATAGATCTATTCCAAACTATCACGACATCATCCTTCACACTTCAACAAAATTCATCGTTATGAAACATTTTCATTTTACTCTGGGATGTTTCCATGGATCATAAATTTTCTCTATTGTGGTGTGTCATTATTCATGTTGTGGTGTGATACCACTATTTTAACTTTATAGGGATGTTAAAATATTTCATGGCTTCATCAGCAGGGATTAATTATATAGATTTCATTAATTATTTTAGAAAACATTATTTTTACACGGTTTTATTTTTTTACAATAGTAATTAAAATAATTACATACATATATCTAATCCTTGTAGATGAATACTCAATACATACATTTGCAGTAAATTCTACAACAGTATGGGTTATTATATTAAAAAATAATGATATATAAAAAATTGATGCATGTAATACCTAAAAACCATCATTATATTTTTAACAAGTAGAACCATTCTTAGACACATCATACCAAAAACATTCTTTCAAAACTCATTGAAGAATAATATAATAAAAGATATGTTAAAATTATTTGTGAGGGTTGAAAAATTAAAATATCAGTTATCTTTTAAGAATAACGTGATAATATGTGTATTAAAAATATGACATTAACATTTGATAACCAAGACTAGTAATTCATAGATCATAATCATCTATCTTTGAGTAATAGTTTCTTGTTCATAGGAATTTTGTCAAAATTGATTCAAGTAATAGGATACATTAGATCATAACATATGAAAAATATCTAGTCTTAAAATATTCGATTACGATTTGGAATTATTATATTCATATAAATCTTATGTCCATGCTACCCCTCGACACATTTATTGCATGTTATGTAACTCCCCAACGCAGGATGCCCGGAACCAATCGATTAGTTTATTACATTGGAATATATTGAAGCTTCTAATCCCAATGGTCTAAATAGTTTAATAGTTTTGGAAACCCATTTTACATACATGATTCCCATAATACATTGGAAAATGAAAATAAAAAAATGATACATAAAAAATGAAACAACCAACACCCTTGAAATTGTCTTCAATGATTTAGTCATCAAAACACGGGGAAAGTAAACATAATAAGGGATAGATCAAATGGTCATTAAGGGAACGTATAATTGAAAAATAATTAATTTTCCAGATGAAGACAACAAGACATTGTAATTATCAAATATCACATACCATTAAAATAACTCGATAATTCATCATCCACATGAAATGGTAAGAAACTAAAACACTTGATATTTAATCAATAAAATTAGAATGAAATACATCTATCAATATATAACCAAATATATAATGGAAAAATATTAATTGATTCAGAATGAGGGTGATTTATAATAATCCAATGCCATGTTTCCTTCGCACATATTTCCTTTAATTATACTAGGTAAAACCCAATATAATATTGAAAAATGATTTATCTCATGAGAATACCAATGCCTTGAGGGGATATCAAAAAATATCCCCCATCAATTTCATAGACATCAATATATTCATGATATATTGATTAATAAATTTAATTATTGAACAATGTGACTTATCAAATATCTGCATTGAATAAGAGATATATATTTATCAACAATTCCACAATGGATATTAGTAACAATAATTTTTGGATATTTTTAGGAATGTAAATATGATTGAATTTTTATTAATAGATTCATGAGGGAAATAATAATTAAATAATCAAATTTGTCTTATACTATAGTGAATCATTTGAATGATAATTGTCAGGTAGGAATAACATTAAAATATTTTTTTTATATCATAAGAATAAAGAGATTCAGGATATTACTAGTAAAAAGGAATAAGAGAAACCTTATTAAATTATATAGGTGGATAACATTAAAATATGACTCAATGAATTAATATTAAGATGGCATCCCTTACCTTGACTCAGAATTGTCACATGTTTCATTATATTCCTCTTGTTTTAGAAACTCGTTTTAGTTTTATCTTCAGGTATTCGTTGGATGTATTTAAAATCAATGGGTGGTTTCAAGGATTAAGGGTATATTTTTGTGAGATTATATTATGTTATTTTACGTGAGTCAAATGGCTTGATAGGTGTGAATAAATGGGAGGGGTGAGTGCCTTTTTATAGTGCAGGAGAAGTGGAATTCCTGTAAGTTTCTAGAATAAGAATTACCCCAAAATTTTAATGATGTATGGTTTATCTAATAGATGAGAAAATTAAATACATGGGAGTATATTTTTGAAATAAGAATATCCAATGGGTTTTTTACATGTTGATATGTCATTTTTGGCATTATGTGAATGGTTTAGTCCACTAGCAACATAAATTTACTCATAATAAATGTAATTAATTTTAGTTACATTAACTAATATTATTTATTAAAACCTAATAAAACCTTAATAATATATTTATTTAATGATTATTAATAATATAGAATCCACTTTTCTAAATTCTAAAAATATAACTAGAAAAAAAAATATTTACAAATTTATCTCATAGGCAAGATGACTTGGTAGGTTTTAAATTTTATATTTTTAAAACCACATTGTTTTTTTATCCATGAATAATGGTAAATTGATACCGGTGAACTAAATTAGAAATGTATATTTTTTTTATTTTTTTTTATTTTAAACAAATCAAAAATGCAATTTTACATTACAAATTAATTATACGAGAAAATAAGTTTGGAATTAGAATTCAGTATTTTTCATTATTCATCAAAAAATGAAACATCATAGAAAAATTGAAAAATGAATACATATCTAATTTCTATGTATCTATTTAAATAATGAAGCTTATTTCCTCATATAAAATTCATAAAATATTCACAATTCATATTTAATGAAAGTTCTCCATTAAAATGTAGAAAATTACCTTTATAAAAATATAGTTTTCCATGCATAATATTGGGTTTGTTCTTATATTATAATTATAAAATATATTAGATGAATTTTAAAATTTTACTATTGAATATATAATATATTTTATATTAATTTATGCCAGTAATATTAATAAATTAAATAAACTACAATAAAATGTACTTATGAGTATAAAAATAGTATTTTATAAAAACATTCAATTTTTATCCAATTAGGTTTTATATTCATTTCTAATAAATTTTCAACAAATTAATTCAATCATATAAATTCATAATCCATATAATCCTATTCATAACCATCAATTTAATGGTTATATTGTATCATACAGAAATAATTAATAGTATATTTTATAATACATTAATGTTCAATATAACATGATCTTGGGTGTTATGTATATAATTTAGAAAAGTAAATCTTGAGTATAACAGAAGCTAACCTTATGGTTCTATATATTCAAAGATAACTATTATGTTTCTTGTAAAATAATTATTACATGGTGTTTCATACAAATAAATCACGAACAAATGAAATATATTCTGAAAAGAAAATATTGTAATGTGTTGGTTTGTAGCATTCTCCAAACCTTAAATAAAGTACATTATCCCAATTAAAAATCAATCTCTTTAATCATGCGATTGATATTTGAAAATAAACTATTTTTGAAAAACAACACGTTGTGAATAGTCATGTATTTTAAATAAGACAGTAATGAATTTAAAATGTCCATGTAATGTGGTTACCATGTATGAGAATAGATTTGGGAAAATGAATCATGGATACAATAGAAAATATAACAATCATGTTATTATGGATATCGATAGAGAATGAGTTCTTTGAAAATTTAATTACCAGAAATCCTTAAACCAATGTTATGAAAAGGCCCCTGTAATCATAAAAATGATTATAATTCAATGAAGAAATTCTATAGAAATTGTTTTCCTAGATTTATGTAATTCATTGAAAAAATATATAAATTGACATGTATATTTCATAAACACTACATTATCCTTTATACATTCATTAAAATATTTCTACATCATTTCATAGAATGTGTTTCATAAAATAGTAATTTAATATGATATCCTCTTAAACCATATGAAAATTTCAATGTAATTTTTTTTCATAAATGTCTATCTTTTCAGAAAGATTATTGTTTGTAATGATTTCCATCGAGGAACGCATCATTGGTGTTGACATGCAGATTGTTTCCCGACATTCATGCCTTCCAAAAGAAGGCAACATTAATCACTTATTCATAGTTGTTTTTTCCTTGATCAATAAATGATTATTGGACATATGTCTCTCTTTACATCATTTCTTCCTCAGAATTCATTTCCTAGTTTGGGTCTCTATTAATGATTAAGATGTTGTTTGTGAAAATCATCAGGATTCCATATCATTTGGTATTCTGGTTAATTGCACTAATATAGATACAATATTCTTAGCGGTCACATCATGTATGAATCCTTCGGTTAGGGGATTAGTCACGTTGGGCATCCCTGGAAATTCTGGACATTGGAATATTTGTAAACATAGATTTTCCCTTATCAGATGGCTTCTTGAGGGTGTAGAAACCTGAGGCATCCAATGAGTGGAGGAGATATATCAAACTGACCAGAACACTGAAGGGAGTGGATCATATGTGTACATCCCAAGGAGGGAGTTCTCATAATTTTTACTATATTGATGGGTAATACCATTTAATGAGGGGTGTATCTATGATGATATGTCCAACAAAAGGGGAAGGTATCACTCTTTGAAGACTAGTTTGGACTCCCCAAAAAGAGGATCATAGAGGAGGATGTTTCCTCACAATAGGGACTCCAATGATTACCATGGGATGGAATTGAACCTCAATGTGGCTTCCTACATACCTTAAGTAGAGGAAAGAGATCAAAACCTATATAGTTCTAATGGGTGGGGAATTGAATTAGGGTGTACAAAAAATACAACAACCCGAGAGCATGTTGGGTCTTTTGCATGGTTAGTGGTCCATATGGTTGGCATGATTTTATAGGTAGGTAATGATGCAAGTAAAATCACGATGGACATATATATAGTGAAAATGGAATGAATGAATGGGGATGGAAAGAAACCATTTTGAAGGTGATTGTATTGATTTTGAACCTCAAAGAGGTTAGCTATGTATCCATGTGGTAAATAATCATGTCCAAATAGATCTGGAAATGGGGTGATGAGTCAACTGAGGAGGACGCTTGTGAGAATGGATGCATGGATGGGACCCGAATGATATATAAACACTGGGTTAAGGCATGATATTTCCAAAAAACAAAGTCTCATGGATGGTAAAAGGATGGGACATGGTAGATGGGCTTGAACTTTTGTAGGGATTCCGACATAACTTTCTCAAAAGGGGAAATGATCAAAGTCCATGTAGTACATGGATGGGGCGATGACTTAGGTTGTACACAAAGGATAGTAACCTGAAGACATGTTGGGGGATTACGTATGGTTAGTATCCCATCACAAGAGGGACAAACTTTGATGGAATATTATAGGTTGATTGTGGGTTTATGCATGCTTAGTAACTCAGAAACAGGGCTAACATCAAAAAATGGAGAGCATCGACGATGTGAGTCCCTCAAAGGGGACACTGAGGTTTTCCAATTCTTGTGTTTGATCCTCAACGAGTCTTCTAATGAACCATATCTAGGAGACAAGAATATAAACATACTTAGTGAAAAATAAAATATTATAAAGTCATTCATGAAAAATGGGGCATACATTATAACGTCATGTGGGATGAGGGCGAGATAATGTGAGGTGGTCACAGATGGTAGGTGATATAATTTAACCTCAAGGAGGCTTCTTACATACATTTATTTAAAATTGGAATGAATAAAAATCCACATAGGTCATGAATGGAGGGGAATGGGGATGACACACTATGTTTTCTCATAGAGGATTACATGGTCGATGCTTACTCTAAGAAAATGTCCGTCATTCTTTGTGTAAGAAAGAAGAGAAAACAAAAGAATAGATGATTTCATCAAGAATTGTTCATCTGTGCGTGGTGGTGGTGGGATTAGACCTAGATAGTAGAATAAGAAAAGAATATTGGGACTTACACAAAGAGGGAATCTATATGAGGATGTCTATATATACGAGGAGGATATGGGTGTTATACAATGTTCACTCTGTCATGATAGATCATGGATTTCACAAAGGCTTCTCGAGATGTGCATGGTAAAAATTCTCAAATGGAGAGGAGTGAGATGGAGCTAGTGCCCATCCCCTTTTTGGTCCTTTGAAACTGATCCTCCCTGGGCTGGTAACATTTCAATCTCATGTATTGAGGATGCAGGTTATTGTCATCATAGCGTACTGCAACTTGGAAGATAAGGATTCCCTTATCAACCCTAGGACTTACTTAACTGGAACGCATTATCCCTCAGGGTAGGGAAGGTATGATTAATACCATGGATATACGGGGTTGTGGAGTGATCCATTATGGGGTTCCCATTAGCATTTCTATGCCAAGAAGCAATATTTGTTAGCATGCCTATGAGAAAAATAACAATGCATGGCAAATCCACATGACATGCTCCTTGGGTAAATCTGAAATAACTTCGTACAGGCCTGGAGGGTCGCACTGGAGAAGTCTGTGCAAGATATGATCATTGCATTAGAGGGGATCATACATGTTGTTATATGTTTGGGATGACCCATGGAGCACATAAGGAGGTTCTCAACAAGAAATATTAAAATCATGAAAGATTGAAAGATTGTGTGCAAGAAGGTGGTAGTGCGCATGTTGGAACCCTACATGAAATATTGGCATGACACAGTGGAAAAATATTGTGCATGAATACTCATTTGAGAGTAATTTTTTTGTTTTAAACGGAAATGGGTGAGGTTCAATCCCTAGTGAAACCACCTAGAGGTGGAATCCTGGTAGACCTATAGTGCAAGATCTATTACCATTACGCTATGGAATTGAAGTGGTTAGAGAATTGATCATCTTGTGAACACTTGAGCTATGGTTCGTCATTCGTAATGTTCCTAATGAATTAAGGGGCTTGTTTGGAAATATAGAAAAAAAACATTAGCAGTGGCATGAAAGGTGTCCATCGAGCAAGTGGAATTTAAAATCACATTGGTCTTGTAAGTTCTTTCCCATGATCCCTCTTCCTGTATGCCATCTGACTTTATTTCACGGCTATGTCATTGTGGTTTTCTATAAGGATTTAGTGGATGAATCTCTTTGACATCTCATTGGTCCATCAAGATCATTCATACAATTTGGAATTAGGCACCCACCAACCATGGGTGTCTCAGGATTGTTTTCTAATTCAAAATAGTCCATTGGAATTCTTAAAAATATCCATTCATGTCTATAAATGAATTTTGTTGCCAAATATTCTCCCTTATCCATAGAATCTGAGCTGAAAGTGAACCCAAAGGTCAGGTTTTGGGGAAAATGCTGAATAGAATGAAACATTTATTATAGTGTTTGGAAGAAGGGATATTATCATAAAAACCCTTATACTAACATAGAAGTCCATGTCCACTCTTATAAATACATTGGAGAGGGTTCATGATCTATACCTAGACATTCCCGTGTGATAGAAGGTTTCTCTCTTGTGCATGAAAGATTCCTAGTTCTGTGATTAATATCATGAAATCAGTTGGTATCATATGAAAAAATGATGCTTCTTTTGTTCCACTACAAAATCATTCATGCATCTTCCAATGTAGTAATATTCCATGACCCAAGTCCTTCTTGGGAACAACTGCCTATCTTGCAAGACTGAACTAAATTCTTTCACTCAATCCACTTTGTGAATTTGACGTCTGATTGAAATGGCTGGTGGATAGAATAATGCTAAGAGGGAGACGGCACATACTTCACAGAAGTCCAAGATGATCATGAACCGTCATATTCTTCAACTGAGAAGGGTAGTATCCGATAATCAAATTCCCATTTTTACGTTAACATAGGCTCAAAAATATTATTTTATGATATATAACCTTTCTATATGGAACATTGTCCTTATGGAAGTGGTGTTGATGCTGCGATTTGGTTGTGATAGTTTGTGGTTGTGGGTGATGCGTGAAGATAGGCTTCCATAGCACAACATGACAAGAAATATTCACCCTTCTAGGGAAACATAGAACATGGATGTTTATGTCATGAATTCGAATACCATGACTGTTATGGGGAGATATATGGCCCATGATGATTCCCCTGCTCACTATGCAAGAACCTATAGAAGTTGCATTACTGATGAGTTCAAAGGATGGAGGGAATGTTACTTCAGGTTAAGGGAAATATTTACTAGTTAATGGTTATGGGAATACTAGTAACTCCATATATTCAAAGAGTTTTGGGAAGATCTACAGTCCATCGGTATTTTTGAAGCTGTGTGGACATTACGGTTCTATTTCTACCATCCGCAAGACCTGGTACCAGATCTATTTATTCGGTGGTCCCCTAAACAAGTATATTTCATCTCTACAATGGGGTGTAAGCATCAGTATTTCAAAAATCCACCACAACGGGGACATTCCACTCGAAGGGTACTAGTATAAAGAGTTCCTTCAATAGAGAACATGTTGGGAGACAAAACATGCATCCTTATCCCAACATGGAATCTATTTGAATGGGCCCACAAGAAGATAAAAATAAATTACATCCAGAAATACATATCATATTTAGGATGGATTAGACTATTTATGAGGAAGTATAAGGAAGTAAAAAATGTGATGGCCAGGGAAATTGTACACGAACACATCATAGAGGGGGTAGAAGGATTATTTGGGATTGTCTAGAAAGAATGTGATTACCAATCACGGGGCTTTAGTATAAACAGAAGCTTGGACCCAAATATACGTTATGCTATGTTCCTTGCTACAATTTAGAGAATATGGAACTTCTTGTGAGGGACATGTAGAGGGGGATTATTCAAGGACATTGTTGATTTCCAAAATCAGGGGGGCAGTGAACAAGGTCGATCTGGTTGTGCCTGTATTTGGTAGGTTTTACATCATTTTGGGGAGAATCTCTATAGGAAAAACACTAAGGTGATTATGTGGAACATTCTCTATTCATCATGGATGGGTTTCTTCTCATTACCATGGGTATGAAATCCATAATTCCATCCTTCCACCATTTGATATTATGTGACCATCCCTATTATATATTTCTAAAATTATACCGTTACTTCTTAATGCGGAAGTGATCAAACTAATGATTGGAAACCATGAAAAATAAACATTCTTATATTTCAGATCCCAACTGAAGAAATGATAAATTATAAGTGAGGTTCATTGGGGGGGAAATAATACAAGAAAATCATCAGGGGGTGGGGTGATGGTATTTCAGATCGATGGAAAAATATATTGTGACCCCTATGTGCTAGGGAGGTTTAGCATGAAATTTGGGAGAATGTTATTGATGCCAAAGATATTGTATAAAATGGTCTAGGAGGTGAGATATTCTAGCATCATTCTCCAACTATTTCTTATGAGCATGACTACTGGCTTTAGTGACATCATTAATTTTCCCCACATTGATGATAATTTGGGACTATCGACAATGTTTGTTGACCAATGGATAGCAGCATACACAAAGGTGATTCTACAAAATCACATTCAGTAAATCATGGAAACCATCATTGATTCATGAAAATGATGATGAAAATGAGGAACTGATGGGGACTGGAGACTATGAATAAACTAGGTAGTTTTAATGTTGCGTGCTAGAACGTCGTCAATAGTGAAGTACCCAAGACCACCATGAGAGGGGGTGAATCGGGACTTCAAATTTTTGTCTTCATCACTGGATGTTTTTCCCATGTTGGTAGGAACTTTTTTAACCTTTTATGATGGATATATGTAAAAATTAAATCATTCCTATAAAAAAGGAAAAGACCGCAATTTTACGTGGTTCACCACTAAGGGATACGTCTAAGGAACATACCCCGAAAAGTTTTCGGTAGTACCAAATTCCACTAATCAACACTAGTTGTGGATTACAAAGGATTGGGAATAGTTACTCTGTCCCAAGAAATATGGCATTAAAAAGGTTTAGGGATTTCCCATGGCTTCCCTTGGATCACTTCTATTGACTCCCCTAAGATCACTACTTTGGGAGACATCTCACACATCTTATCGACTCAAAGGCCACTTCAACAGATTGTCTTGAATCGTATTTGTCTCTATTCAGCTTGAGAAACTACTTGTATGTAATTCCTGAATTGATTCTATTTTATATTCAATTTACTCCATTAGTGAAATTACTAAATTCACTATAACATTGTCCCTTTTTATTCACCTGAATCACACAATCCCTTTATGATATATTCATTTTTGCGAACATTCCATGATTGTACAGACTGTCTCTGATCTGCATACCATGCCTTCTCTGTTTACCACACCATGTCTGTGGGCCACGCCTATTCCACACACTGCCCCTGCCCAGCATACCAAGCCTATTCAGTGTACCTCCCCTTCCCAGTGTACAGTGCCTACTCTGCATACCTCCTCTACTCGGTGTACCATGCATGCTCCACCTACTGCCTCTGCTCCGCCATCCACATATACTCTGTATCCCGTGCCTACTCCATGTATCGTGCCTAATCTACATATCATGCCAACTATGTATATAGCCTCTGTCGTGTGTACTACACCCGCTCCACAAATTGCATCTTCTTGGCGAACTATACCTTCTTACCGCCTCTACATACAGCCTTCTCATACCTCTTTCACGTACATCCTTTGAAACCACTATTGAATACTTCCTTTGAGTAATGCATTTTCTTTTAGCTTTTCCTTAAAACCCTCACATACTGCCTCTATCTTCTGTGGAGTTCTTCTTTAAATTTTGAAAATTATATCATCTCACGCATAGCACATTTTCTAATTAAAATTGGCTTCTATGGACTACTCCTTCCAATTTCGTAAACCATTTTTTCCCTTACCACTTCATCCTAAGAAGTATCTCTTTTGTATACCACTTTCATACATAGCCTGGTACTTCCACAATGATCATATTTTCTTATCGAATACACTCTATGGTAATGATGGGATTATCTTTCCTTATATAGGAAAATAAGTCAACATATTTTTCAAATCTTTTTTACCCAAATTTTCAATGTTTGAAAAAATTACTTGTGGATTATGCTCATTCCATTTAATGTGAGCCTCCACCGCATATTGCACCCCTCCAGCAAACTACAATCCATCACCATGTACTATGTGTCTGTCAGTCTACATATTGTATCTCTTCCACCAATGACGATCCATTTTGCATATCGTAACTCCTTCCACTGTGAACCATTTTCAATACCGTGTCACATTCCAAAAAAACGTTCCACATACCTATCTTAGTTAACACATTGCTTCAATGAGTACCATTTCAACAAACCATTTTTGGTTCTATAGACCACTCCTAATACTGTTTCCGCTGCAGGTTATGTGTCTGTGATTCATTCCTGGAACATCGCATGTGGTCCATTTTATAAAGAATGTAGTTTTAGTCCTTTTTTTATTTCTTTATTCATTCCTTATATCGTTCACTCTTACGAGGAAATCCATCTATTTCAAAAAAAATCCCGATTTTGAGGTCCAACAATTTGGGAAAAACTGGGAAGTGGTACCAAATTAAATATTTTAATCGACAAGAACATCTATGGTAATTCATTGTCATCATTGTTTTTTAACACTTAGAAGCTTTCATAATGAATTCCCTCAACAATGATATATACTATTTGAATGATCACTTCCAACATCATCAGATTCTCCAGGGAAAGTGCTCTAACTTACCAACATCCCTATATTATATCGACATCTGTCTTTCCGTTCAACACAGAATATGACTGGCATCATCTTCTCATCATGGTATGATCATTCTAAAATCATAAAATCTCCACTTGATCCATTTTTCAGTAATGCATGTCTCTTCATGTAGGCTATTGTATGCTCTCTTTGAACTATGAGATGTTTCATGATCACTATATAACATGAATCCCTTAATCTCCTTATTTATTTTGATCTTTATTGATAATTTTTGACAACAAACAGAGCCATATACACAAAGTGGTCCCAAAAATCTTCCCCATTGTATTTTGTTTTCAATACCATCAAATCCTCCATGAATTAATGTTTCAATATCAAAATGAGAATCTTCTCACTTCCCTTTTTCTTTTTATTTAATTCTATCTTTTCAAACATTCATTCCACTTTCTCTCTACCTTATTGACAAGAAATACAAAGTTAATGGGAGAAAGGGTATCATTCCATTCTTATGAAATGTACCATTAATAATTTCACTCTATGTCCTCCTGAAAAATGCTCGGTGTGGAAATCAAGAGGATTTAATTTAGACAACAAGGTTTTCCATTATTAACTAATCAAGATACCTCATGAGATGAGAAATCATGTGATTTGTCTTCAAGGGTTTTCAAAATTAAAGCTAGGATGATGAAATTGAATGTGATAGGGAATAATAAACCCAAAACTCTTTCACTCACTTCAACAAATAGATAAAAAACATTCAAGTGCAATTGGCTTGACAAGTGGACTTGGGGATCTTCCATTATTCTTATGTCATATAATAATTCAGTTACCCACCCTTTGTAAAATGATGTTCATTATGAGTAACCAAGGACAAAAAGTTGTCAAATGACATATCGTTTCCAATTACTTTTTCTTCAATAAATTTCATTAGTAATTTAATTTAATACCAAATTATGTTTATACTGATTTAAATAATAGTTCTAGAAGCTTCTTCATTTGTAAACCCCTCATAGTAAATAGTCCACATATTCTTAATCAAGGATGTTCCTTAATAATTTTAATCATTGAATATTAATTTATGAATCTCTTAATGTTATAAACATCTTTATCATAGCTATTAAGAGTTGACAACATTCACTACTTATCCTGTTCTCCCAGTGAGAGCATTGTTAAGCTTCAATTCATTATATTATAATCACAAATAGAATTCACAAATGATTAAGGGAATAAAGAAATTCCTCTTTGCTTCATCAATGTGAGCTACATGGTCAAGATTATTTTCAAACCCATGATCCTCCAATTATTCTAGTCTTCATTCTTGCACATTTGAACATCTTTTTTGATCCATGTTGATGTGGCATGGATCTATTCATATTTACTTCTACATTGTGCGGTGAATTGTTCTTATTCTTAATATCAATCATGGATGATACATTCATACTCTTCTTAAGTATTTATTCTTGCTCTGGTATTAATGTTAGGAAACCTTTTTCAATATAACTAGATTTCATACATCTCTCACACAAAAATTCTTTATCAAATTTGTTTCTTTTGGTTTTCATTATCTCATGTTGTTTTTCTTCATCATGTGAATGTTTTTCTCTTCCTATACCAATGGCCTTGGCCTGTTCATTTTCATGTTTCCTCATTATTGTCAAATATTCTTTCAAAATTACCAAAATGTCATTTGGAATTGTTGTAGTAGGTTTGTATCTTCTATATGATTTCTTTTAAGTTTCATCCCTATTAGTTTCTCATTTTGATGAATTTCCCTTCAATTTCATGGATACGATATATATGGTCCCCTCATATTCCATAATAGAGATATTCCTAGGGAAGAGTGTTTTTACAATATTCTTCTGACTTATTCACAAGGTAGTTGCATTACACTTAGCTGGAATTGGAGGTCTTCTTTTCCTATCAACAGTGAATGTATGTTAAGATGGTAATTTACCTACCATGTTAAAACTATCATTGCATAAAAGAAAATAAGTTATCAATCATTCAAAAATATGTTTGCAGTAAACAGATGCTTCGGGACAAGAGAATGTTTCTTATTCTTATTTGTATTTTTTCCCTTTGATATATTCCTTCTTTGTGCTTTTTTATTTAAGGTAGTGTACCGAAATTCCAATGCAAAATTCCCTAATCTATTGCAACACCCACATTGGCCCACAAATCTTGTCTTCGTGATGTATTTTGTATATGGTTGTTGGGGAGTCTACATAACATGATGTGCCTTATCAAGAGAACCATCTTCCAGTTTATTCTTCTTATGTACCCTATTCATGGGGGTAGGATTCTTATCCCCACCTTTCCTCATTAATAAATTTTTATAAATTTTCTTCCAACAAACACATTTTGTCGAAACATATTTAGAAACAATAGTACATGTTGGTATGGATGGTACCTTCACTTTCTCATCTACTTGTGATTGATTAGTGAGTGATGTGATGATCTTCTTCTCACACATTTGAGGTCTTTTGACTGTATAATCCTTTAGTGAGAAAGGAATACCAGTAGCAACTATATCATTCGTTTGTGAAGTCTAAATATGTTTCTTCTCATGACTGGTCAACTGATAATCCAATTCTAGACATTTCCTATTGAGAATGACCTTTTGATATTCATTCTTAGTCATCTTCCTATAACAACCCTTCTTCATTATAAATAATTATTTATTTAGAAACACCATTTTATTGTGGATCAAATAGTCATGTTCCTTGATCTCCATTTATATCCCTTCCAATTGGAGACCCTTGACATCATTGAAAATTTTCAATTTCCCTTCAAGCACATAGATATTTTTTTCTAGATACTTTCTGACTCTCTCTTCCTCTTAAACTTCTTTAAACAATTTTTAGGTATTTATTTCATGATTCGTAAAAGGAATCAATCTGTTTGTAGAGAATATAACAATACGAAATATTATTTACCAAGCCTACCTCCATATTATCCACCTCACTACCCAGTAGACGGATCTGACCCGGCATACATAGAAATATTCTACAAATACAAAAAACACATTATTCAGAAATATCATGCAGATATGTTCTTAATTTATCATGATCACATGAAAATGATATCGACGTGTCTTCTATTCCTCAGGTAGAAACCTAATCCACATTCCCTTTACTTTCCAGGGCTGGTATTTCTTCATTATTGGATGGGCATGGAGAACCAGCCACTTCATCTTGTTTTTACATGAGGGTCTTGTTCAAATGTATCTTCCCATTATTTTTAATGTTTGTCACAGTCTTGTTTGATGTAGAATTTTTCTAAGAGATGACTAAATCATCAAGAATGCACATCATTATTGACTGTAGGAAATAAACTCAAATCCTATTCTGAATAGAATTTCTGAAGATTATCCAACATATGTAAGATCTTAACTATGATAACAATTGAAGGACCCTAGACCACCCTATGTGGGAGGGGGTGAATCAGGTTTCAATTTTTTTTTCATTACTGGATGTTGTTCCAACATTGGAAAAAAATTATTTAACAATGCTTGATGCATATTTTTAGTAAATAAAACATTCACATGAAGAAGGAAAACACTGCAACTTTACATGGTTCACCACTAAGGGATACATCCCAGTATCATATGCTGACTTCTTGTAGGTCATACCAAATTCCACTAATCATCACTAGTTGCATATTACAAAGGTTCGGGTAAAGTCACTTTGTCCCATTCACGCTGCCTTTACAATGGTTCTGGGATAGCCCACTACTTCCCTCATATCACTTTCATTGACTCCCCCTACATAACTATTATGGGATACATCTTAGTCAGATTATTGACATGATGGTTTCTTCAACATATTAGAATGAAAAATATTTGTCTCTATTCTGAACTAGCCACTACATTCATCGATTCCTAAAATTTATTCTCTTTTAAATTCAATTTTATCCTTTAGTGAAATTACTGAATTCAATAAAACTTATTCACTTTTTATTCAATAGTATCACAAACATCCTTTATGACCTATCATTTTCCACAAACATTCCATGATTCTGCAAACTCTCTCTAATCTACGTATCGTCCCTCCTATGTGTACCACACCTGGTCTACGTACCAAACCTTTTCTACGTTCCTTCACTACATGGCATAACGTGCTTACTCTACGTACCACCCTGTAACAACCAACTATGCCTGCTCCACATACCGCCACTGCTCATGTATTGGGCCTTCTCTATGTACCACTTATGCTTCACCTACTACCACTGAACCGCATACCACTCTTGCTCCGTGTACCACTCTAACCCCGCTCAAAATGCATGATCCGCGAACCATGCCTAATCTTCATGTTGCCTCTACTCCATGCTCCACACCTGTTTCGCGCAACGCACCTGGTCCACGCACCACCCCTGCTTACCACCTCTACGTACCGCCATTGCATACTGCCTTGGTGTACCCCCTTCGCATACCACCTTTGCATACTAGCTTGGTGTACCAGCATCATGTACTACCATCATGCACCGCCTCTAGATTCTACAGAATTTGTATTTATATTTTACGAATTATATCATCTTTTGAATACCATTTTTTTCTTACGCAAAATGTCTTCCATAGACTACTCTTTCCCATTTTTGAACCATTTTTCATTTTTCATACCACATTTTTTTAAGCAGAATCTATTCTG
This sequence comes from Viscum album, assembly GCA_963277665.1. Classification (NCBI taxonomy): domain Eukaryota; kingdom Viridiplantae; phylum Streptophyta; class Magnoliopsida; order Santalales; family Viscaceae; genus Viscum; species Viscum album. The sequence continues at coordinate 1,842,026,456 of OY728161.1, forward strand.
CATACTAAAATTCGAAAGAGCCAAGTTCTTCCACAATGATGATATATTTTTATCGAATTCGCTCTATCTTAATGAGGTTATTATAACTCCTTATATAGGAAAATAACACTACAAATTTCACTTATATGTTTTACCCAAATTTTCAATGTGGAACCATCATCAACACAGACTATGCTAATTACCCGTACTACGAGCCTCCACCAAATAATACGACCCTCTGGAAAACTGTGAAACTTCCCCGTGTACTGTGGGTCTGCTAGTCCGAGTATTGCATCTCTTCCACCAATGATGATCCATTCCGCATAAAACAACTCCTTCCATGGAAAAGAATTTACAATCACATGACATGTTCCTCGAACCATTATACATACCATTCTCTCTTACTGCACGCCTTCAGCACATATCATCGTTGTAAACTATTTTCAGTTCTACAGACCACTCCACATATCATTTCCAAATCTAGGTACACGGCTGTAAACCATCCCTGCAATATGGTACATGGTCCATGTTCTGAGATATGAAATTTTCATCATTTCTTGATTTCCATCTCCGTTCTACATCTCATTCACTCTTATGAAAAATTCATTCCATTTCCAAAAAAACTTTTAATTTTGACATCCCACATTTTGGGAAACACATGGAAACATCACAACCATAAATAACTACATCGATAAGTACATTCATGATAATTAGATGTAATATTTCTTCTTCAACCCTTAGAGACATTAATCCCAAACACCTTCCACCACAATATATACTCTTTGAATGATCATTTATAGCATCTTTTAATTCTCCAGGGAAATCATTGCAACTTACCAACTTCTCGATCTTCTAACAACATATGTCTTTCTAGTAAATAGTTAATATGATTGGAATATTCCTCTCAGATATTTATTATCATTCTCAAATATTTAAATCCACAAATGATACGTCATTCAATAATGCATGCCTCTTAAAATAGGACCTTGCATGATCTCTATGAACAGTGAGATATTTCATGATCACTTTATAACAAGAATCCCTTCAACTCATTCTTAATTTTTATTTTCACTATCAAATGTTGACAACAAATACAAACTTATACACAAAGTTGTCACAACAGATAGCATCGTTGTAAGGTGAGACTGACCCTACACCTTTTGAAGATATGTTGTCCCATGGGAGGCTGCATGGTCTAACTGGGAATCTCCCTAGGAAACGACTTAGAAAACATCTCAAGCCAACTGTAGATTACATTTTCCTATCTATATGGTATGACTAGAGGCCGATGGGTCAATCGATGCCTACTAAAGATCTATGGTGGAGATTGGTCCACACCAGGCTTGACATACATGATGTAGGGCATATTCAAGTGGATGAAATGGTGGAATTTCATTGTTGACATGTGCAACTGACAACTACGTATATTTATGCATGCCAATGGGGGGCAGTATGAAGAACCACATCATCATGTGAAAGTGATACCCGACAAGGATCATGACTTTGAACTGCTAATGTGTGGGGATGAATATGAAAAATAAGATGAATAAGTATAGGAGGGGGAGGGATAGGATGAAGATGGTGAGGGAGAAGAGGAGGTAGGTCCTAGAGGTGAGAGACCATGGGAAAACATGATCTTATAGAGAATCCCATGAGAATTGATTTAAATTGCATTCTCTGACATGGAGATGGTGAAAAACGCGATGTGAATATCAACACATTCCTCCCCTACTAGACTTTATGTTTTCATAGTTTGAATCCACTGACCAAACATTAAACTTCCCCAGAACACATTGGTGATTATAGTGTGGAATCCCCCTTGTTGGGGATGAGAATGTGTGTGTGTATGGGGAAGGACAACCACATGAATCTTCATCTGAAATAGAACATGGATGATGAAAGATGACAAATGAACCAGTTCAATGAACAACCATGATTGAAGTGGTTAGTGACAATGTAGTAGGAGAGAAAAATATGGTGACATCAGGATCTCAGGATTTTCCTGCCATTCATAAGGTTCCAACGCCTATCATTGAATTAACGTGAATAGAGGGATCTCATATTTTAGCATCTCGCACAGTGAATTAGGCATTGGATACTTCCAAAAATGGGTAAATAATTTTTATACCTTTGCATGATCACATATTTTATTGGGGAACTTGGATGTCCAAGGTATCAATTCCCACTGTGGAGTTCATAAGAATGGAGGCTTGAAAAATAGTTGATTTTGGCACATCTGTGGGAGCTCTACCAGTGATTGTGCCAATCTGTGTAGAACCAATAATTCAAATGGGTCATGCCCTAGAACCTAGAGAATATGAGGTTGCCACGACCCGTCCTCGGGACCCGTGTTGTAACTACCCCAAGCCCGCCTCCCATAGGCCAGGGGCTGTCAACTAGCACCAAGGCGTAAATCCAAACAAAAAGGGGAAGCCATTGCCTTTATAAAGCAAACAAACACCACAGAGTAAGCAAGAAGAAGTAGACACAAAGTAAAACTGGGTACAAAATTAGTGCGGAAAAGTATGTGGGGTAGAATACAAAACCAAACTGAATGTAAAGTACAACTGAAAAAAAAATACATCAACTGAAAGTAAAGCAGCAACGTCGAGCCGTCCACTAGAAGTCCCACCTGAAGGGTGGGTACAGATAGCCTCCTCAGCTCCTCGTGTCCTTTTGTCTGCTCTGTGTACGTCCCGCCCAGTGGTCCACCTCCAGGTACCGACTTTCTCCACAAGCCTCAACCACGGTCACCGCTGTCCATCGTCTGCATCCAACACAACGTAGTGTGGGAATAGCCGGTGCAGGGGTGAGTATACGCTACTCAAGAGGGACCCCGAAACCCAAGAAGGTCTCCCAGAATCCACAAAGGATAATCCACAAAGCAAAGATACAATCACGAAGTAACATCCAACACTACTTTGGTATATTCCCATACATATACCTAAGTCATCAATTCAAGTTCGGCTCCAACACCCGATCCCAAGTTCGATCACGTCCACACCGGATAGTACAACCCAAACCACACAGGAATGCAAGTCAATCATATCGAATATATTGATTGAATGTCAAGACTCAGCTCACACAGGTATAATTCTTCGTAAGGTGATAGATATGATCAGATATAGCCACTGATTCATCTATGTTGGGACCAACGTAGGATACTAAACCAGCTCAGCTGTCGGACCCACATAGGATACAGACCAGCTACTCTTCTAGACCCATGTAGGATAGCCAGAATAGAGTCAAACACTACTAGACCCACGTAGGATACAAGGACAATAGTCATCACCATCGAACCCATTGAGGATTTTATTACGGTCTTTATCGCTGCCGAACCCATTTAGGATTTCAGTGTAGTCTTCATCGCCATCGAACCCACATAAGATTTCAGTAGACTCTTCATCGCTGCCGAACCCACGTAGGATTTCAGTGCAGTCTTCATCATCGTCAAACCCATAGAATATTTCAGTACGGTCTTCATCGCTGCCGAACCCACGTAGGATTTCAGTGCAGTCTTCATCACCGTCGAAACCACAGAGGATTTACGTACGGTCTTCATCGCTACCGAACCCACGTAGGATTTCAGTGCAGTCTTCATCGTAGTCGCAACTAGCTCGAGGGTTCCCGCACACAGCATGCTCGATTACAGGAGGGTCCTCTCCACGAGCCAAGGGGTCGATACAGAAATTGATACGTAGTCCAGAGTTGATGTATCTCAAAGTTCGTTCTTGACAAGAGGAACTCAACGTGACAGACAGCGCGTCAATCAGACGCCCGGTCTGAGAGTTATCGTCTTTTTCGTTCCAGGGGCCCGGTTGGTTTTTAAGTCAAAACCAACCCGACCATACTTCAACTAAATCCAAACCTTGAGCGGAGTAATCCAAAAGGTCCTTCTCACTAAGAGTAATCCAAAAATGTCGACAACACATCAATCGGACGTCTGGAGCTCAAGTTATAAGCATTTCCGCTCCAAGGGACCGGTTGGTTTCGTGTTCAAACCAACCCATACATACCCAAAGTTCTCCAAAACATCGAGTGTAATATACCAACATGACCATCTAGATCCAAGGATCGTATCGCAACTGACGTTGTGTCGATCGGAGGTCCATAGCCAACGATATGGGCAAAAGAATGAAACTGTACGGTGTTAGGGGGTTTTGGGCCCAGACCGACCCGGCCTGAGACCCCCTGGGTCGGCCCGAATCGGGTCCGGGTCCGGCCCATTAGGGCACGGCCTGGCCCGGTGGGCGCAACGCGGCCTGGCCTAGCCGGCCGGTTGACCCGGCGCGAGCGTGCCCCGCACATCCCGCACAGGTGGTTGTGCCGTTGCGGAAGGGGGGGGGGGCTGCCCCCCCTTGATTGAAGCCATGACCCCACGTGGGGGCCCGCTCCCTTCTGATAGCGGACGCAGAGTTGGGTGTTTCATCTCTCCCGCATCCCAGGCGATTGCAGGACCGGTCTCCTGGCACCACGGCTTCAGCCGTGGAGGTCCCTCCAGGCGGCGCGTCGGGACGCCACCGCATGTGGCCGGCCGGCCAGTGCCAGCCGCCGGCGACCCGCACCGCAGGTGAAGTAATCGTGCCACCGGAGCTGCTCTGGTGGTCTGTTCTTTCCCTCGTCTGCGCCTAGGATCATCTCAGGACTCATATATTACTACGACGGCCTCCAATCGCTCAACAGTCCCATTTCATCGTTGCCCAACATTTCGCGCATCAAGAACAGAGAATCGCTTGGTTCAGACTTGTTCCTTGGTCCGCACCCACCGCTTTAGTAGTTTAAATGACATCCAACAATTTAAACACATGTCAAAGATATAATTCACATAAATTAAATTAAACCAAACCCCCTACCTTATGTTTTGCTGAACGAAGGTTCGTCGCGGGAAAAAGGACGTTGTGGAAGAAGGATCGTCAGCATCGCGGTACACGACATCGCGAATAAGAGGATTGTCGGCGTCGCGATACATGGCGTCGCAGAGAAAAGGATCGACATCGTGGTATACAGCGTCACGTCATTGATCACCGAGGAACTAGTGTTATTCGTCGTCTTCCGTTGGAGGCGTTCTTCATCGTTCTTTGCATTCTCCATCGAAGAAGATGAAGATTCGAAGGCTTGGAAGAAATCCTCTCTAATCCTTCCCACACAATGAAACAACAATAATAAAATAAGGTGTTGCCTTATTTGATTACCCATTCCATCCCCTATTTGAAAATCAAAATTAAAACATGATTTATTTAACATGCGTTGACCAATTAATGCGGCATTTAATAATCCAATTAAACGTGACAGTTGACTTGGAATTTAAGAGGGGGGTGGGGGTGAGTTACCAAATTAAATTCACGTGGGAGGTAAAAAGGAAATAAAGGGGGTGGGGCTCATGTGGGCCCCACCTCACTAATATCCTACCTAGTGGAGTTAGGATATTATTCGGTCCCACTCCAACCACCAAGCATAGGTTTAAACTACCTAGAATAAAAATAAAATTGTTACCACAATATTATATTTTATTCTTTAGTTAACCCACTTAATTAATAACCTCACCGGAGCAAACGCAACTCCGGAAAATGTGTTCTTAAGAAATTATCAACGCTGCGGTTTCATTGGTGCCCTCATATTTCGATTCTGAACACCAGTTCAAAAGTTAGGAAAACTCGCTCGTTCGTTCACTTAATGTACCCGAGCTGAACTTCGGAAAAAATGATTCCGGGCACACTGGGCCTCAGAATCAGGTGCCGTCAGAAACTGAATTCTTGTAAAATACCAAAGAAAATTAAGAAAAAAATACCCTTGATTATTACAGGTCTTTACATTACTCCCACCTTAGGGATTTACATCCCCGTAAAGATACATCATAAATTAGGGGATCAAATGTGGGTACTGAACATGCATCTGAGCCTCCCACTCCCAAGTGATATCCTGGAGGTTCCCATGCTGACATCTGTTGTGCACTAGATGTATCGACCATCCACGTAGGACTTGTTCCTATCGATCCTCAATCTCCACTGAGACCTCCAACAATGTCACCCCATCGTCAATGTCCAACTCCCCATGGTCGATGATATGCGTCGGGTCATGCACGTATCTCCTAAGATGAGATACATGAAAGTCATCGTGCACCCAGTTCAACTGAGGTGGTAGAGAAAAGGGATAATCCACCTCTCCTATCCTCCTGAGAACCTGGAACGGTCCGATGAATCGCAGAGATCACTTGTCGCACCAGACAAATCTCTGTAATCCACGTCGATGTGAGACCTGCAAGAAGACATGGTCGCCATCCTCGAACTCTAGTGGCCTCCGCCTCCAGTCAGCATAAGACTTCTGCCAGCTCTGAGCTGTCCTCATCTACTCTTGGATAACCTATACCTTCTCTGTCGTGTCCTGTACCATCTCCAGTCCCACAAGTGCTGATTCCCCAGGGTCTGTCCAGCACAGAGTTGATCTGAATGGTCGGTCATACAATTCCTCGTATGGTTTCATCCCGATGGTGGAGTGGTAGCTGTTGTTGTATGCGAACTCCACCAAGGGTAGGTGGTCCTCCCAACTGCGACCAAAGTATAGGAAACATGCACGATGAATGTCCTCGAGAGTCTGAATGGTCCTCTCCGTCTGACCAACCTTTTGAGGGTGAAAGGCGATGCTCAGACGTAGCTGCATCCTAAAAGCCGCCTGCAACCCCTTCAAATGTCGGGAAGTAAAGAGAGAATCTCGATCGGAAACGATAGATGATGGTACACCATGAAGCCATTCAATCTCTTGAACATAGAGGCGCCCCAAGCTCTCCACTGAGCCGTTCTCTCTGATGGGTATGAAGTGATCCGACTTGGTGAGTTTGTTGACAATCACCCAAATGAAGTCGTTTCATCTAGAAGTACGTGGAATTCCAGTCACAAAATCCATAGATATCCCATCCCACTTCCACTTCGGGACTTCCAAGTGATGTACGAAGCATGCCGGTACCTGGTGCTCTACCTTCACCTGCTGGCAGGTGAGGCATCGAGAAATGAACTCTGCCACAGGCTTCTTCATTCCCAGCCACCAGTGTTGTCATCTGAGATCTTGGTACATCTTCGCCACTCTTGGATGTACCACTAATGGGGAAGAGTGAAACTCTCTTAGCAATTCCTCCTGTAAAGAAAATGGTACCATGGTACGTCCTCTGAAAAGGACGACATGCTATACTCCTATAGAGAATCCATCGGGTGCCTATCCTAAGGATATCTACGCACGCTGCGTCTCACAGTCAGCGTCCCCACGTTGTGCCTCTCTGACCCACTACAGTAGTGAAGGAGTGACTGTGAGTGACTGAAGAAAGTGTAACATCCCAGGTAATTAAAGAATAAAGAATTTTCATATTTATTAATATTTACGAATTAAATATTAATTTTAACTAAAAGGGGTTTCTACGTTCGATAGCGTACTCGATACGCAACGATGAGTTTCTTTGAAAACTTACGTTGCACACAAGTAATAAAATAATATTATTTTAAATGTTAGTTAACAAGTAGCTGTTGTACTGGCGGTAATGGATAGAAATAACTAAAATATGATTATATATGTTTTTAAATGTTTTTTACATTTACCCAATAAAAGATAAAGGCTTAAAATACGGAAAGAGTTCAATTTTAGGCATTTACACCCTAATTTTCACTAAGGGTTCACTTATTACCTTTTGACGGAGAACCGTCATTAAATATAGTTTTGATCAATCTTCTAAATTCTATTGTACCAAAAATAACTCTTCTTTAGAATCGGGACATCAAAATTTACTTTGTATAAATATTTGGTACCTTTCCGATAAAGTTCATTTTTTTAATTAATAGTGTAAAATGTTGTTTTTTAATTCAAAACCTCTTTTTAATCTAATTTATTTATATGATTAGATTATCTTTTAAATTGGTTTTAAAGTGAAATTAGAAAATATTTTTACCATTAAATTCAATAGTGGTCGTTGGAATTAATTTCACTTTGAAATCGGACTTAAACTAGTGTCAATCTTTTGATACTTATTGCTTCATAAAAACACGCTATTTGCTCTGACAGCGGGAATTAATTATTAAATTAATTAATGTGACTTATATGTTTTGAATTTTTTAAAATATACTTCATTTTTGAATTCATAATATCAAATATAGCTTAGGGTGAATATTTGGTAATTTTCTGAAAAACTTCAATTTTTGATGAATAGTGAAACCACTAAGTGGTACTTATAAAAACCGATTTTTCAGTTTAAATGAAATTTTTCCATCATTGTGTTTTGATTTTCAAAAATCCGACATACATGGTTGTCATTAAGAAGTAAAATGTGGTTCAATGAGATAAAAATAATTTTTTGGTGAATAGTAACTTATTAAGTTTTTAATCACGATTAGTGGTAATTAGTGTAGTTTAAGGTAAAAATAATGTTTTAATAATAATAGATGAGCTTGAAACATGTCCTACCCTCATTGGATATGCCATGGCAGACCAAAACAAGCCATGGGTCAACTTGGGGACCCCATGGAGCCACTTTGGATGGGAAATGACATAAATAACTTTTTATTTAATGTAAAATTAAAAATGACACAAACATAATATGTTTTACGAAAACATTTTTTACATGGGGTTATAAAGATCATATTTTTGATTATAAATAATCATTAGAAAGATAAAAAGATTTCCTACATCATAGTAGTTTTTGTTTGATATTTAGACTTTAAATAAATTAAATTATTTATGACATCATAATGATGCAGTGATGACCTCATTGTTTAAAGATTTAAATGAAATGGAAAGATAATGTAATATCTAAAACCTACACATGTCCAAAACCTATTGTATGGGTAGATTTAGAACCCTGATCACCATATCCACGAATTATATCAATGTGGGACCTTTTAAGACCGAAAAACATTTTCAAATAAAGTAATATTTCTTTACATTCCAAAAGTGCCCCTCCTCTCCTCTTATAAAAGGCCCCCACCTCTACCTCATTTCACACAATCCTCAAGCCTTTGGCTCGGCCATCCCCTGCCCATTTTGTCTCTCCACATCCCTCTCCTCATCCTAGAGGATTCCCTTTGGGCATAATTCTTTCAAAGGAATCCTTTAGGCTCAAATCAAAAGAAGTTACACATTTAAAGGTAATTCATTCTCTCTTGTTCATTTGTTTTATTTTGCTTCTCCAACCCCCTAAACTCTTTTTATTTACTTCTTTTGTAACAAAACCACTATCTTAAATATACTAGGATGTTGTTATAAGATTTATTCGAGCTACACTCTCACACAACTACATCAAATGGTTAAAGAACATACAGTTTCCGTGGATGGCGAAATTCTGCCTCCCGAAACGATGATTGTTCAATACTCATTTAACACCTTCAAAGGTGGCCATTATGATGTAAATATTTTTATATATGATATATAATATTTTATTCTTTCCTTAAGCTTCTGTATTTTTCATTTATGGCATACCATTATTGTTTCCATTATGGGTAAACACGATATCTTCATTTTAGGAAGTGCGGACTACCGCCCCCTGAAAGTGATTTGATTCGTTAATACCATATGTGGGATGTTTAAAGGATAAATTTAATGATATTATATATGTTATTATACTGGAATTATAATATACTCTTATATCATTATGATTCCATCCTATAAAATACGAAATAGAAATGAAAGTAGCGTTCATGCGTACGTACGGCTTACCGTCTCCATGAACGGTGCATTTCATTTCTTACCTATAAATGATTATGTAATATTATAAATACATGTATATGCTGGATATATATGATATATATGATATCCAAATCAGGAATGTCATTCTGGATATAAAGAACCTTTGACCACACGAACAACATGTAATTGTAAGAAGTCCACTTTCGACTTAAGAACCAAATATTCACAAAACAAACATTATTAACATAAATGGTTACATAATGTTTATAACATGGCAATAAGTGATATAAAAGGAATAATGAACTTTAAAAAGGTTCTTAATCAAGTATAAATTAACTCAAGTTTATTATTCAGGACGTTAAAGAACGATCGAGTCAAGTCGGACCCGAGGTAAGGGACTTCGTCTCAATCTCCTTTCATTGAGGCATATTTCGTTTTATACACAACTTTCATTTATATGGTGTATAAACCCCTTTGACTTTTACTATTATACAAAAGGAATCTTTTTCTACGAAGCGTTATACTAAATGACAAAAAGGAATGTTTTTTTAACGTACGTGGTGACAACGACCTTTTCCGTCGCCACGAGTATTATTTGGTCTTTGGCTTCCTCAACAAGCCGTAATGTTTTTAAAATAAATTAAATACCATATACTCTTTTATGTATTTTGGAATTGATAATGGTTTTGATAAAGGATTCTATTATGTCAATATATTTATGATATATTGTGATTGAAATGTGGAAATGTTATCGTTCCTTTATATTGGTTTTATGTTTTATGATTTTATATTGGTACCTGGACATTTTAACCGGTGGTTACGTTATAAACCATATGACGGGTGGTGCCGTGAATACCAGGACGGGTGGTTATGTTATAACCTCCAATGCATTGGGTATGGAAGTCGGCCTTATGGCTATTCCATTATGTATGTATGGAAATTGGCCGTATGGCTATTCCATTAAGTGATATGTGTGGAAGTCGACCGTATGGTTATTCCACTTAAGTATGTTTATGTCCCAAGTAACCTTTATATATGTTATGTGTTCTTTATATGGGTTTTATGGTAATCCTTTGGTTACAAAAAGGTAAGTAATGATACTTTATTCAGTAAAAAGTTTTTACTACTTCATGAAGGTGAAGGTATTACTTTGATAGAGTATACATGGTTTACTTGATGTTTGAAAAACTAACATTTTTCATTCTTTTTGTATCCCTTACTGAGATTTTTATACTCACCCCATGTTTTTTTGAAATGTTTTTCACAAGACTTAATGTGGAATAAGGTCAAGTATGGGATCAAGGGAATGTCATGCTATATAAAACATGGAACTAGACTTGTTTCTTTTAAGAGTTTTTTTTATTATGGAAACTTAGTAGAAGTGACTACTTTGTAATCTTTTGAGATGTAATAGTTATGTTCTAATTCTCTAACACTCTAAACCTGAAAATATCCTCAATGTGAATTATTCATTTAATTCAATATTAAGTAAGGTTTAAGGCCGGTGCCTTATAGTTGGTATCAAATGTCGGTTTAGACAACTTTAGGAGTTAGAAAAGTTTTAAATTATAATATGATTGAAATGATATTGCATTTACGGATTACCATGTTGCTTTGCCTAAGATATTTCTGTGTTCAGAATAGTTTTCTGCATAGGAAACAAAGCAGCTATGTTAGGAAGACATTAGGTGGGAGACAACCTTCCAAATCAGCAACCTGAGATGGTCGGAATCGGAACTGAACAATTTGTTGCAGTGATGGCATAGTTGACTCAGGCTATAAAGGGTGGTGGTATCCATGCACGAGATCTACCAGATCAACCGCAGAGGAACATGTCAGTGGTGGAACATTTCATGAGGCAACATCCCCCATCATTTAGAGGATCATCTGACCCTGTGCAAGCTGAATGGTGGATTAAAGCACTACAGAATATTTTTGATGTCATGGGGTGTTCAGAACATCAAAAGGTTAGTCTTGCTGTTTACCGTTTTGAAGGTGAATCTGATCAGTGGTGGTCAATGGTGAAAAATATCATGGATAGTGATGAGATTGAGGATCTTCACTGGGACGAATTCAAAGGTATGTTTTTTGAGAAATATTTTCCTAAGGTGGTTCGTCATAGGATGGAAAAACAGTTCCTAGAATTGAGGCAAGAGGATGATTCAGTGGCTGCTTATGGAGCAAAGTTCACTCGATTGGCATGGTATGCTCCAAACTTCATACGAGATCTTGATAGTAAAATAAACCATTTTTACTCAGGGTTAAAGCCAAAGTATCGAAGGGATTTAGCTTATCGTGAGTTCAAAAGTTATGAAAAACTTGTTCGATTTGTGGAGAAGGTGGAAATGGAGTTTGCCGATGATCAGGTGTTCTATGACAAATAATAGAATAAGAGGTCTAGTTGGCAGGAAAAGGGTAAGAATTCATCAAAGAAGCAAGGAGGTAAGAAAACCAAATATCCATCCTGTGAGAAGTGTGGTAAAATGCATCCTAGAGAATGTTTATCCATGCCTGGTAAGTGCTTTCGGTGTGGTAAGTCTAGTCATATTGCTCGTAACTGTAAGGAATATGATCAAGCAGGCAATGAAAAGCCAATGGTAAGATGATTTAAGTGTAATGAAATGGGTCATTATGCAAACGAGTGTCCAACGAAGAACTCAACTGGGGGAATGCAGCCAGACTACAAGTAGAAAGGGGTGGTTAAATCCTTTGCAACAACTTCAGCAGATGTTGGGCCATCGAATGAAGTGGTATCAGGTACACTGTTTGTTTGTTCAGATTATGCCAATGTGTTGTTTGATTCAGGGTCTACACACTCTTTCATTTCAGAGAAGTTTTCTAGTAAATTGGAAATTCCATATCAAGATATGAATCCTGAACTTATGGTAAAAACACCTGGAGGGAACGTTGAGACAAAAAGGAATTATAAGAACCTTCCTATCCTTGTGTGCGGAAGGAATCTACCAGCAAACCTTATTGTTTTGCCTCTAGTAGAGTTTTATGTTATTTTGGGAATGGATTGGCTTTCTGGTTATCATGCTAAGAATGACTGTAGAGCTAAAATGGTTTCTTTTCAGAAAGATTTTCAGTTTCTGTACAAGAATGAACCCTTGATTTTGATAACATATCAGGAAGTTGAGAAACTAGTAAAAGATGGAAATGAATGTTACCTTGCACATATTGTTGAAAATAAAAGAATTGTTCAGATTAATGATGTGCCAGTGGTAAATGAGTATCTTGATGTTTTTCCTGATGAGTTTCCTGGTATTATTCATGATCGGGAAGTTGAATTTACTGTTGACTTAGTATCTGATTCTAATCCAATTTGAAAACCCCCTTATCGAATGGCTCATGTTGAACTTTTAGAGTTAAAGAAACAATTGTAAGGGTTATTAGATAAAGGTTTCATTCGACCTAGCACATCACCATGGGGTGCTCCTGTATTGTTTGTAAAAAGAAAGATGGATCAATGAGACTTTTCATTGATTATAGAGCCTTGAATAATATTACTGTTAAGAACAAGTATCCTTTGCCTCATATCAATGATTTGTTTGATCAGCTCCAGGGAGCTCAGTATTTTTCAAAGATTGACCTGAGGTCGGGGTACCATCAATTGAAAGTAAAAGAAGCAGACGTTCCGAAGACTGAGTTTCGTACTAGATATGGCCATTATGAATTTGTAGTTATGCCTTTTGGGTTAACCAATGCACCTGCTGTATTCATGGACCTTATGAATAGAATTTTCCATGAGTTCTTGGATAATTTTGTGGTTGTTTTCATCGATGATATTTTGGTGTTTTCTAAAAGTAAAGAGGACCATGAAAGTCATTTAAGGGTTATCTTTCAAACCTTAACAGAAATGAAAATATATGGAAAATTCAGCAAGTGTGAGTTTTGGTTACAACAAATTTCTTTCCTAGGTCACATTGTTTCAAAAGATGGCATAACTGTTGATCCTACTAAAACAAAAGTTGTTGAAGAATGGCCGAGACCCACAAATGTAACCAAGATCCGTAGTTTTCTTGGTTTGGCAGGTTACTACCGAAGGTTTGTTGAAAATTTTTCACGGTTATCTAGTCCAATGACTAAGCTAACTCGTAAAGGTGTTAAGTTCATCTGGACAAAAGAATGTGATGATTGTTTTCAGGAGTTGAAGAGAAGATTGGTGAATGCTCCAGTTTTGGCACTTCCTTCCAGGAATGGTGAGTTTGTTATCTACAGTGATGCTTCATTGAACGGACTTGGTTGCGTCCTTATGCAGAATGATCGGGTAATTGCTTATGCTTCACGACAGTTGAAAACTCATGAGGTAAATTACCCTACACATGATTTGGAATTAGCTACTGTTGTCTTTGCTTTAAAAATTTGGAGGCATCATTTGTATGGAGTAAAGTGTGAAATATATACTGATCACAAAAGTTTAAAGTATATATTCACTCAGAAATAATTGAACATGAGACAGAGGAGATGGCTAGAATTGATCAAGGATTATGATTGTACAATTCATTACCATCCGGGAAAAGAAAATAAAGTGGCTGATGCTTTGAGTCAAAAAAGTAATGCTTCATTAGAAATGTTGTGTTTGGAACGTGATCCATTGGTTAAAGATTTGATGAACTTTGGCATAGAAGTTGTTGGTGCAGGGAGTTATTCTCTTTTGTTTCAGGTATCAGTGAAATCCTCTCTATCAGACAGAATCAACCAAGCACAGAAGCAAGACAGTGAGTTGCAGAAAAAGGTAGAGCTGGTTCAAAAAGGTATGTTGCATGAATTCAACGTTGATAGTGATTGTGTTTTGATATTTGGGAAGAGATTGTGTGTTCCTTGTGATTCATCAGGTAAAGGTTTTGTGGAAAAACCATGTGATTGAAGAGGCAATGTGGGAATCTGAAAATGCTATGAGGGATAAATACCCCCACTTATTTTGATAAGTGAATAAAATTGTGAGGACGCAATTCCCAAAAGGGGGGAAGGATGTAACATCCCAGGTAATTAAAGAATAAAGAATTTTCATATTTATTAATATTTACAAATTAAATATTAATTTTAATTAAAAGGGGTTTCTACGTTCGATAGCGTACTCGATACGCAACAATGAGTTTCTTTGAAAACTTACGTTGCACACAAGTAATAAAATAATATTATTTTAAATGTTAGTTAACAAGTAGTCGTTGTACTGGCGGGAATGGATAGAAATAACTAAAATATGATTATATATGTTTTTAAATGTTTTTTACATTTACCCAATAAAAGATAAAGGCTTAAAATATGGAAAGAGTTCAATTTTAGGCATTTACACCCTAATTTTCACTAAGGGTTCACTTATCACCTTATGACGGCGAAATGTCATTAAATATAGTTTTGATCAATCATATAAATTCTATTGGACCAAAAATAACTCTTATTTAGACTTGGGACATCAAAATTTACTTTGTTTAAATTTTTGGTACCCTTCCGATAAAGTTCATTTATTTTAATGAATTGTGTAAAATGTTGTATTTTAATTCAAAACCTCCTTTTAATATAATTTATTTATATGATTAGATTATCTTTTGAATTGGTTTTAAAGTGAAATTAGAAAATATTTTTACCATTAAATCCAATAGTGTTCGTTGGAAATAATTTCACTTTGAAATCAGACTTAAACTAGTGTCCATCTTTTGATACTTATTGCTTCATAAAAACACGCTATTTGCTCTGACAGCGGGAATTAATTATTAAATTAATTAACGTGAATTATATGTTTTGAATTTTGTAAAATAGACTTCATTTTTCAATTCGTAATATTAAATATAGCTTAGGGTGAATTTTTGGTAATTTTCTGAAAAACATCAATTTTTGATGAATAGTGAAACCACTAAGTGGTACTTATAAAAACTGATTTTTCCGTTTAAATGAAATTTTGCCATCATTGTGTTTTGATTTTCAAAAATCCGACATACATGGTTGTCATTAAGAAGTAAAATGTGGTTCAATGAGATAAAAATAATTTTTTGGTGAATAGTAACTTATTAAGTTTTTAATCACGATTAGTGGTAATTAGTGTAGTTTAAGGTAAAAATAATGTTTTAATAATATGAGATGATCTTGAAACATGTCCTACCCTCATTGGATATTTCATGACCGACCATGAAAAGCCATTGGTCAACTTGGGGACCCCATGGAGCCACTTTGGTTGGGAAATGACATAAATAACTTTTTATTTAATGTAAAATTAAAAATGACACAAAAATAATATGTTTTACGAAAAGAATTTTTACATGGGGTTATAAAGATCATATTTTTGATTATAAATAGTAATTGGAAAGATAAAAAGATTTCCTACATAATAGTATTTTTTTTATAATTTTTAGACTTTAAATAAATTAAATTATTTATGACATCATGATGATGCAGCGATGACCTCATTATTTAAAGATTTAAATAAAATGGAAAGATAATGTAATATCTAAAACCTAAACATGTCCAAAACCTATTGTATGGGTAGATTTAGAACCTTTATCACATTATCCACGAATTATATCAATGTGCGGCCTTTTAAAACCGAAACACATTTTCAAATAAAGTAATATTTCTTTACTTTCCCAAAGTGCCCCTCCTCTCCTCTTATAAAAGGCCCCCACCTCTACCTCATTTCACACACTCCTCAAGCCTTCGGCTCGGCTAACCCCTGCCCATTTTGTCTCTCCACATCCCTCTACTCATCCTAGAGGATTACCTTTGGGCATAATTATTTCAAAGGAAGACTTTAGGCTCAAATCAAAGGAGTTACACTTTTAAAGGTAATTCATTCTCTCTTGTTCATTTGTTTTATTTTGCTTCTACAACCCCCTAAACGCTTTTTATTTACTTATTTTGTAAAAAACCCAGTATCTTCAATATACTAGGATGTTGTTATAAGATTTATTCGAGCTACACTCTCACAAAACTACATCAAATGGTTAAAGAACATACGGTTTCCGTGGATGGCAAAATTCTGCCTCCCCAAACGATGATTGTTCAATACTCATTTAACACCTTCAAAGGTGGCCATTATGATGTCACTATTTTTATATATGATATATAATATTTTTATTCTTTCCTTAAGCTTCATTATTTTTCATTTATGGCATACCATTATTGTTTCAATTATGGGTAAAAACGATATCTTCATTTTAGGAAGTGCGGACTACCGCCCCCTGAAAGTGATTTGATTCGTTAATACCATATGTGGGATGTGTAAAGGAAAAATTTAATGATATTATATATGTTATTATACTGGAATTATAATATACTCCTATATCATTGTGATTCCATCCTATAAAATACAAAATAGAAATGAAATTAGCGTTCATGCATACGTACGACTTACCGTCTCCATGAACGGTGCATTTCATTTCTTACCTCTAAATGATTATGTAATATTATAAATACATGTATATGCTGGATATATATGATATATATGATATCAAAATCAGGAATGTCATTCTAGATATAAAGAACCTTTGACCACATGAACAACATGTAATTGTAAGAAGTCCACTTTCGACTTAAGAACCAAATATTGAAAAAACAAACATTATTAACTTAAATGGTTACATAATGTTTATAAAATGGAAATAAGTGATATAAATGGAATAATGAACTTTATAAAGGTTCTTAATCATGTATAAATTAACTCAAGTTTATTATTCAGGATGTTAAAGAACGATCGAGTCAAGTCGGACCCGAGGTAAGGGACTTCGTCTCAATCTCCTTTCATTGAGGCATATTTCGTCTTATACACAACTTTCTTTTATACGTTGTATAAACCCCTTTGACTTTTACTCTTATACAAAAAGAATCTTTTTCTACGAAGCGTTTTACTAAACGACACAAAGGAATGTTTTTTTAACGTATGCGGTGACAACGACCTTTTCCGCCGCCGCGAGTATTATTTGGTCTTTGTCTTCCTCAACAAGCCGTAATGTTTTTAAAATAAAATAAATACCATATTCTATTTTATGTATTTTGGTATTGAAAATGGTTTTGATAAAGGATTATTTTATGTCAATATATATATTATATATTGTGATTTAAATGTGGAAATGTTATCATTCCTTTATATTGGTTTTTTGTTTTATGATTTTATATTGGTACTTGGACATTTTAACGGGTGGTTACGTTATAAACCATATGACGGGTGGTACCGTGTATACCAAGACGGGTGGTTACGTTATAACCTCCAAAGCATTGGGTATGGAAGTCGGCCGTATGGCTATTCCATTAAGTATGTATGGAAATTGTCCGTATGGCTATTCCATTAAGTGATATGTGTGGAAGTCGACCGTATGGTTATTCCAATTAAGTATGTTTATGTCCCAAGTTACCTTTATATATGTTATGTGTTCTTTATATGGGTTTTATGGTAATCCTTTGGTTACAAAAAGGTAAGTAATGATACTTTATTCAGTAAAGAGTTTTTACTACTTCATGAAGGTGAAGGAATTACTTTGATAGAGTATACATGGTTTACTTTATGTTTGAAAAACTAATAGTTTTCATTCATTGTGTATCCCTTACTGAGCTTTTTATGCTCACCCCAAGTTTTTTTTGAAATGTTTTTCACGTGACTTAATGTGGAATAAGGTCAAGGATGGGATCAAGGGAATGTCATGCTATATAAAACATGGAACTAGACATGTTTCTTTTAAGAGTTTTTTTATTATGGAAACTTAGTAGAAGTGACTACTTTGTAATCTTTTGAGATGTAATAGTTATGTTCCAATTCTCTAAAACTCTAAACCTGAAAAGATCCTCAACGTGAATTATTCATTTCATTCAATATTAAGTAAGGTTTAAGGCTGGGGCCTTATAGAATGGTTGCACCATCTCTGTCCACGAAGGATATCTGCAAAGTGGCCAGCTGCTTTGTCACCTCCCTGAGTAGCTGGATGCACATCCTCCTTCTGAGAGCATCGGCTACTAAGTTACCCTTTCCAGGAGTATGGAAAATCTCAAAGTCATAGTCCTGGAGAAACTCGAGCCATCACTGCTGTCTCAGATTCAGGTCCTTCTGCGAGAAGATGTACCTGAGACTCTGGTGGTCAGAGTAGACTGTAACGCACTCGCCCATCAGATAGTGTCACCACATCTTCAGTGCGAAGACCACTAATACTAACTCCAGGTCATGGGTAGCGTAGTTCTGCTCATGCTGCCTCAGTTGACATGAACCATAGGAAATCAGTTCCCGATTCTGCATGAGAACACATCTGAGTCTGGTCCCTGATGCATTGTAGTAGACTACGTACCCCACTCCCTCCTCTGGTAGCCTCAAGATAGGTGCGCTGGTCAATCTCTGTCTCAGCTCCTGGAAGCTCTGCTGAAATCTATCTGACCACACAAAGGGTTTCCCCTTCTTCGTCAAAGCTTCTAGTGGTGTCACAACTCTGGAGAAGTATTTCACAAACCTTCGGTAGTACCCCGCTAGCCCCAAGAAACTCCGCACCTCAGTCATGCTCCTGGGTGGCTCCCAAGCTAGCAGTGCCTCGATCTTCACAGGATCCACTGCAACTCTCGCCTCAGAGATAACGTATCCCAAGAAGTGGACCTCACGTAACCATAACTGACACTTCTAGAGCTTTCCATAAATGTGGTGCTCTCAGAGTGTGTCTAGTACAACCCGGAAGTGGTAGGCGTGCTCCTTCTCAGTGGTTGAGTATATCAACATGTCGTTGATGAAGACCACGAAAAATTGATCGAGGTATGGCTGAAAGATCTTTTTCATGAGACCCATGAACACTGCTGGAGTGTTGGTTACGCCAAAAGTCATAACCAAGAACTCATAGTGGCCATACCGACATCTGAAGGCCGTCTTCTGCACGTCCTCGTCTCGAACTCTGAGCTGATGATACCATGATCTAAAGTCTATCTTTGAGAACCACCGTGCTCCCTTGAGCTGATCGAAGAGGTCATCAATCCTCGGTAGCGGATACTTTTTTCTCACGATCACCTGGTTCAGGCGACGATAGTCAACACACAGTCGCAAGCTCCCATCCGCCTTCTTGGAGAACAATATTGGGGAAGCCCAGGGTGAAAAACTGGGTTGGATGAATCCCTTGCCATGTAAGTCCTCCAACTGTACCCGTAGCTCTTGTAGCTATGCGGGGGCCATCCGATATGCTGAGTGGATATCAGGGCTGTCCCGGGGTATAGGACAATATAAAAGTCTACCTCTCTATGAGGAGGTAGTCCAGGAACGTCGTTAGGGAAAACGTCAGCATACTGATCCACCACTACAGGAAAACTAGGACTTCACATGTCAACTGCTCCTAGGATGAGCCTAGCCAACTGATGAGTGATGGGCTATCCTCTCCTCTGCGAGAGTCTATCTTGTGATGAAAAGGCTCCCTTCTCGTCGGTGAAGGTGAACCTACTCCCATAGATGCATACGCACCACACCTTGCGCCTAATACAGTCGATCTGAGCATGGACTGTAGATAACCAATCAATGACAAAGATGTCGTCGTAAGGCTTCGACGCCACGACATGAAGATCCCAGCCAAAGCTCTCGCCTCCTAGAGTAATCTCACACTGCCGGCACTATTGTGTATTCGTCGAGTCCACTCTTGTAGGAGTCTCTAGCCGTAAGGATCGATCCAATGGCTCTGTCGGAATCTCCGAGCTACGAACAGGGGCAGCGACAAAAAAATAATGACTAGCTCCTGTGACTATAAGAACTACAGCAACGGTGGAGTAGACACAGATAGTACCTAGAATCATCTCTGGAAGGCCGTGGACATAGTCCTCTACTGCCCGAAGCTGAGTCTGTCTCTGCCTACCGGCTCACTGTGGTCAGGGTGGACCTCCTGGTGGTGGTGGAAAAGCCTCAAAGAATCTCCCACCACCTGCTGCTCGGCCAGCTCCCCTGCCTCGTCCACCTGCTCTCGGCGGACCTCCATGGTCGACCCACTTCCTCTTCCTGGGTGGCCCCTCAATCGTCTGTCGCTCCTCTACACAGCGGGTCGAGCAGTCACAATCCATGTGGCCCTACCCGCCGCATGCGTAGCACTGCGTCCTCCTCAGAAGGTTGGCTCTGCGCCCTGTGCCCCACACCTCTGAGCCAGTGTCCTGAGATCGTCTGCCTGATGGTCCGGTCCGCCTGGACCCCTGTGACATCTGTCGACTGCCACCTGTAGACGACTCTGCTACGTGCCTCCCTGCGGTAGGTCTCTCTTCTAGCATAGGCTCAGCAAGAAATCTCTCTATGAGAAGAGCTCGCTCCAGTACTCCTGCCTGTGCTGGAATGCTGAGGGAGATCATCGATGCCCTGACCTCATGCCTCAGTCCCTACTCGAAGGTCCAGGCCCAGAAGAATGGGTCTCGTACAATGTCCTTCAAATAACGCGAGAGATCAGTAAATCTCGCCGAGTATTGGGCGACCGTCATGCTGCCCTGCCACAACTGTAGGAGATCCTGGATATGCACGGTACGGAGGGTGGCTGGGACGAACTCTGAGTGGAAGAGGCCCTCAAAGTCTGTCCAGGGATCGTCGTGCACCTCGAGCATCAAGCTCCACCATCTACCTGCTACTACGTGTAGGAGACTCGTTGCGAGGATCACCATGAGGTCAGTTGGTGTCCCCACTAACCTGAAAATTCACACAACCGCCTCCAGAAAATCCTCGGCTTCTTGAGAGTCTGTCTCCCTACAGAACCTGGGCAGTCTCTGGCACTGAAACTCATGCAGTTTACTAAGGCGACATGCACTATCAGCGAATGGGGCTGGTAGCATTGGGGGCCCGGTGGGTAGAGATACTACCGGTGCCTCTCCTGTCAAAGGACCCTACACTGAGGCATCGTCGCTCGGTGGTCTGTCGTCTCGCTCAAAGCTCGGAACCCTAGCTGGCTGCCGTGATGGGGCCATCCTGAAAAGAAACAGGTGCGCCATGGTCAAAAAAGTATACCTGGTGAGCTGACACAAAGTAATCACAACGAAAACTTATGAAACACACATGCAATCAATGTTTTCGTGCATTGATTCTGAAATTAGAAGTCAGTGTTCTGGTGTACAGATAATCGGTCGCCGCACCATCACTGGACTCCCTAGACTGATAACCACACTCAATACCCTTAACATTATTGCTTCACATAGAAGAAAGATCAGAGTCCAGAGTTCTACGGTAGAACTGAACTCCTCTAATACCAATTTGTCATGACCCATCCTCGGGACCCGTGTCGTGACTACCCCAAGCCCGCCTCCCATAGGCCAGGGGTGGGCGACTAGCAGCAAGGAATAAATCTCTATAAAAAGTGGAAGGCATTGCCTTTATAAAGCAAACAAACGCCACAGAGTAAGCAAACATAAGTAAACACTATGTAAAACTGGGTACAAAAGTAGTGCAAAAAATTAAGTGGGCCAGAATACAAACCCAAACTGAAAGTAAAGTACAACTGGAAAGAATGTACAACAACTAAAAGTAAAGCAGCAATGTCGAGCCATCCACTGGAAGTCCCACCTGATGGGTGGATACAGATAGCCACCTCAGCTCCTCGGGTCCAGCCGTCTGCTCCATGTACGTCCCACCTAGTGGTCCACCTCCAGGTAGCAACTTGCTCAACAAGCCTCAACCACGATCAGCGTTGTCTGTCGTCTGCATCCAACACAACGTAGTTCGGGCATAGCTAGTGTAGGGATGAGTATACGCTACTCAGCAGGGACCCCGAGACCCCCGAAGGTCTCCCAGAATCCAAAAAGGATAATCCACAACGGAAAGATACAATAACTAAGTAACATCCAACACTACTTAGGTATATGCCCGTACATACACCTAAGTCATCAATTATAGTTCGACTCAAACACCCGAGCCCATGTTCGATCACGTCCACACTGGATAGTACAACCCAAACCACACAGGAAAGCAAGTCAATCATATCGAAGATATTGATTGAATGTCAAGACTCATCTCACACAAGTATACTTCTTCGTTAGGTGAGAGAGATGATCAGATATAGCCACTGATTCATCTATCCTGGGACCCATGTAGGATACTAAACTAGCTAAGATATCGCACCCACATAGTATACAGACCAGCTACTCTTCCAGACCCACGTAGGATAGAAATAATAGAGTCAAACACTGACAGACCCATGTAGGATACAAGAACAGTAGTCATTATCTTCAAACCCACGAAGGATTTCAGTACGGTCTTTATCGTTGCCGAACCCACGTACGATTTCAGTGCAGTCTTCATCACCGTTGAACCCACAGAGGATTTCGGTACGGTCTTCATTGGTGCCGAACCCACGTTGTATTTCAGTGCAGTCTTCATTGCCGTCGAACCCACATAGGATTTCAGTACGGTCTTTATAGCTTCCAAACCCACATAGGATTTCAGTGCAGTCTTCATCATCGTCGAACCCACAGAGGATTTCAGTACGGTCTTCATCGCCGCTGAACCCACATAGGATATCAGTGCAGTCTTTATCGCAGTCGCAACCATCTCTAGGGTTCCCGCACACAACAAGCTCGATTCCGGGAGGGTCCGCTCCATGAGACAAGGGGTCGATACATCAATTGATACATATTCCATAGTTTATGTATCTCAAAGTTCCGTCTCCACAAGAGAATGTCAATGTGACAGACGATGCGTCAATCGGACGCCCGGTCTGAGAGTTATTGGCCTTTTCGTTCGAGGGGCCCAGTTGGTTTTTAAGTCAAAACCAAACTGACCGTACTCTAACTGTGTCCAAACCTTGAGCAGAGTAATCAAAAAGGTCAGTCTCACTAAGAGTAATCCGAAAATGTTGATGGCACGACAATCGGACGTCCGGAGATCAAGTTATAAGTGTTTCCGCTCCAAGGCCTTGGTTGGTTTCGTGTTCAAACCAACCCGGACGTACCCATGTTCTCCGAAACCTTGACAGTAATATACCAAAATGACCGTCTCGATCGAAAAATCGCATCGCAACTGACGTTGTGTCGATCGTAGGTCAGTAGCCCAAGATATGGGCAAAAGAATGAACATGTCCGGTTTTAGGGGGTTTTGGGCCCTGACCGACATGGATCGAGACCCCCCTGGGTGGGCCCGAATAGGTTCGAACCGAACCGGGTCCGAGTCCGGCCCATTAGGGCATGGCCCGGCCCGGTCGGCGTGGCTTGGCCCAGACTTGGCGGCCTGGCCCGACCTGGGCGGTCCGACCCGGCCAGGGCGGCCGGTTGACCCAGCCTGAGTGCGCCCCGCAGGGCTAGCACAGCTGTCCGTGCCATTGCTGAAGGGGGGGGGGGGGCTGCCCCCCCTTTATTGAAGCCGCAACCCCACGTGGGGGTCCGCTCCCTTCTGCTAGCAGACGCGGCGCTGGGCGCCGCGGCTTCAGCCGCGGCGGTCACACCTGGCGGTGCGCTGGGACACCGCCGCCACCAATCGGAAGACTAGTGCCGGCAGCCGCGCCAGTGCCCCGCGCCGCCGGTGATGTCCACGGGCCACCAGATCCGCTCTGGTGGTCCGTTCTAGATCACATTTGTGCTTGGGGTCGTCTCGGGACACGTAGATTACTGCAATGGCATCCAATCCCTCAACGGTCCCATTTCATCGTCACCCAACGTTCCACACATCAAGAACAGAGAATTGGTGGGTTCAGACTTGTTCGTTGGTCCGCACCCACTGCGTTGGTTGTTCAAACGACTTCCAACAATTTAAACACATGTTGAGGATATAATCCACATAAATTAAATTAATCCAAACCCCCTACCTCAAGCGTTGTTGAACGAAGGTTTGTCGTGTCGCGGAAGAAGGATCATCGGCGTCGCGGTACACAGCGTCGCGGAGAATAGGATCGCCAGCGTCGAGGTATACGGCATCGCGGAGAAGAGGATCAGGGTCGCGTTACACAGTGTCACGTCATTGATCACCGACGAACTAGCGTTCTTCGTCGTCTTCCGTCGGAGGCGTTCTTCGTCGTTCTTCGCGTTCTCCAATGAAGAAGATGAAGATTCGAAGGCTTTGATCAAATACTCTCCAATTCTTCCCGCACAATGAAACAACAATAATAAAATAAGGGATTTCCTTATTTTATTACCCATTCCATCCCTTATTTGAAAATAAAAATTAAAACACAATTTAATTAATGTGCGTTGACCAATTAATGAGGAGTTTAATAATCCAATTAAATGCGAGAGTTGACTTGGTATTTAAGAGGGGGGGGGGGTGCGGGTGAGTTACCATATTAAATGCATGTGGGAGGTAAAAAGGAAATAAAGGGGGTGGGGATCATGTGGGACCCACCTCACTAATATCCTACCTAGTGGTGTTAGGATATTAGTGGGTCCCACTCCAACCACCAAGCATAGGTTTAAACTACCTAGAATAAAAATAAAATTTGTACCACAATATTTTATTTTATTCATTAGTTAACCCATTTAATTAATAACCTCACCTGAGCAAACACAACTCCAGAAAAAGTTTTCTTAAGAAATTACTGGCGTTTCGGTTTCATTGGTGTCCTCGGATTTCGATTCTGATCACCGGTTCAAAAGTTAGAAAACCCGATTGTTCGTTCACTAAACGTACCTGAGCTGAACATCGGAAAAAATGATTCCAGGAACAACGGGCCTCACAATCAGGTGCCGTCAGAAACTGCGTTCATGTAAAATCCCAAAGAAAATTAAGAAAAAATTTCCCTTGCATTTTATCGGTCTTTACAGAGGCTACATTCATAGGTGATGCTACTACTAGGGTAGATCTCCAGATGGGTAAGGGTGATGTTTCTGAAGAAGAAAGAATGCAATAAGAGGACCCTTCCACTAAACTCATGGCTAATTTTCTTGAGTACATGCATGAAGATCCTGAGGATATGGATGAATCTAATCTAGATGTGTCTGATGAGAGTCATATTGTGTGACCCAAGGCAAGGAAGTGCATCAAATGCTTCCTCCTTCCACCACATAAAAAATGGATGAGTCAAATGGGGTCACATCGCACATGGTTATTATTTCTCTGTGCTAAATGGGTGGATGGTCATTGAATTCATTTAAAATAAATCATTATATTATTGAGAAAATTAGGAAAAGTATCCAATTCTATGATATTTACTGTTTTCAAAAGAAATAATAGAATACCCTAAGGTTTCTTGAGGCTGAGTAGGAATTCAAACACCCTTAAGAGAAAGAAAAATGAACAAGATGCATTTATCGCAAGACAATATGAGGTTATTAAATGGATGAAATCCCAACATGAGCATGTCAATGATCCATAAATATAGGCATTCCATCAAATTACCGCTCTTCATGCTGAGTGGGAACAAATAGAAATTAGGATTGAAGGAATTCTCTTCGTAGCGGCTAGTGTTGGGAAGGATCACCTGGATAAAGAAGTGATTTTGGTGGCTACATTCCAGAAGGTGGTGGTACTGGAGGAGTCCATTAATGGGGATGATCCATAAGGTTCTTGCTTTAGCTAGACTCCTGAAACAATCTCTCTTGTTTGTTTACCCATCATGGACCAAATGTTTGGATATATTGCTTTCTTTCTTGTTTTAACTATTTCATCTTTATCATGACTATGAAATGGATAGTGATCGATCACTAAGCTCATGTGTGACATACCCAATGTGAGAAATAAGGGAGGACTACATTAACACTTTCTTTGTGTATGAGAGTGCCAACTAAACATTGAATACACATGATCAATTGTTTTCAACTGACCACTTTCATTACTCGGGTGGAGAGAGGCTGTGACTGGAGGTTAAGGTTAATAGAGAAGTCAAACTTTCTTTCTCAAAGTGCTCTTCTTCACAAGAAGGGTTCTTGCTACGGAATTGGGATCAATTAAAACAATGGGTAATGAATAGTTTTAATTGCAATACAAAAATTTGGATCACGATAAGTGTGGATAAAAAATGGAGGACATCTATTGAAAAAATATGAAACAAAAAATTGGTATTGGGTTTCTTTGAAATGAGAAAAAATAGCCGAGGTCCATATTTTGACTGTATTCAAAATTGCGGTTCCAAAAATGAATTTTCTTCTAATGTCCTCTAGAGAATTGAACTAGGAGGGTAGGTGTACCTTAAGTCCAAGCATCCTAACCACTAGGGGATCCTTCAATCATTAAAGGGAATGAGGATTTGAAATAGAGGGAACACAAATCATGGAGATGGAATTACACGTTGTTCAAATAAAGTACAAAATCATGGAATTACGCCATTACGATGAATGTAAATCAGGAGAGTGTATTGTTCAGAATCAAGATCAAACCTAACTCTAGACGATACATCTCTAGTGAGGAAATTGAATACTTTTTAAAAATGATGTCAGGAAAATGAGGATGATAGGAGCACAGATTCAGCGTTATACGGTGCAAACGATGGGTACACATGTTGAGTGGTACATAACTCGACATAAATAGTGGAAAAGAAGTCCACCTGAAACATCATAGATTCGTGAATGGGGGATAGGGGAAAGAAGCTATAATTATGTAAGGGGTTACAGTTGGACCATAGAAAATTATTTTAGGAAACACTACATATCCCAAATTAATGGGAATCAAACTATGGGTAGATCTATAATAAGACAAGTTAGAGGGATAATTCCCCAAGGGAGATGTATTCTCAAACGAAGACAACATGTTCCCAGGTAGTTTATCTGTAAACAATCTATAGGTAAAAGGTGCATATTAATGTCATATGATAATGATGTAAGATATCAGAGTTTATGGTTCTTGAACTAAGACCAAAAGGATGTGTGACTCTTCCATGCATAGAAAAACCATACAGAAATCCCAAATCCCACGTGATCGATGTCTATGTGGGTAAAAATGGTGGATATGAACATTAAAATAATGGAATAACGTTATAGGGGCCAATTATGTGGATTCAATGATGTCCCCATGACCCCAGTTCTTCCTTCCAACACAGAACGTTTCATGAAGGGATAACATGGAAGGTGTTGAAATCCTATCTAAAAATGGTGAGATGGAATGGGATGTGAATCATAAGAACAATATTAATGTAATAATGGGGTTGGCATAATGATAGAGGATATCTGTTGACCACATTCAAATAAAAACATTCATATCATGTGTCCTGAAATGGTAAAAAACACATGGGTGTCAGCAGATAACCATAATCGAAACATATAAACTGTCTTAAAATATTATTTTAAATTCTTCATGATGTTTGGATTGAAATTGAAGGAGATCCTCAAAGTCAAAAATATATAAAGTTAGGGGGTCCTTTCAAATGTGAAATGTTATGGAGGCCCAAATAAATGGTAATGTGAACCATGGAAACTGATGAACGTATATCCATGTAGAACCCAACACTATATTCCATTATCCAAATTGTATCTATGCACATAAGATGAGACATAATATAGGTCATCAAGTCCAATGAATAATGAGGAAATGGGTTGATTAACATATGGATAGGCCCAAAATAGAAATGTTTGGGCATTCTAATGTATTATTTGATTGAAGGAATCATGCCAAAAATAGTTCTCAAAATGATGTACAGTTTAACGTCATGTGATAAGGACGTATATGAAAGGGAGATTTTCCTATGGATGGAATGTGGTGCATATGTGTTTAAATACGATGTGAATGAGGAAAAAAGAAGTGAAAACCTCATCAGATGCTTTGGAAAGGGATTTCTGGGAAAATGGGTTACTGAACCCAAGGATGGACCCAAAGAAAAAATGATTAGGCATTCTTACGTATCCTTTGAGGGTATTAATCATGCCACCCATTGTTCATAAAATACCATTTATCTTAACATCATGTGACAAGGTCATAGAAAAAACAAGGTTATAAAGGGAATGCTCATGGTGTGATAAATTATACCTGACATGAATGAGAATGGAAGTGTCGTTACCACACCAAAATAAACCATGAGTTTTATAGGGAAAAGAGTATGGGAAGGATCAAGATACCTAGGGTTGGACCCAAAGAAGAAATGTCATGGCATTCATATGTATCCCTCTAGGGATGGAATCAATTAAAATTTAGTTCTAGAAATACCGTTCATTTTAAGGTTATGTGTTGAGAAATTTTGGAAAAGGTGTGTCAAAGGGATTTTGGTTGAATTAAAATGTAAAACTAATGCTAAGATGGGTAGATTATTCCATACTACACCGCACAATCCAAAGATATAACTTGGTCAAAGGGGCTAGGAAGGTTGAGGGACCTGAGGTAGGTCCATAGACAAAAGGTCTCTTTGTTGCTATGTATCCCATGATGATGGGAATTAATGCATAAATAGGTCATGACATGTTGTTTATTTTAATTTCATGCTTCAAGGATATGTGTATGATCATAGTTTATGGTCATATATCTCAGACCATAGGTGTCCAGTTTAATGTTCTCAACACTGGACCAATGGGGCAAAGAGGATGATACACAGTTTTAGATATTTGGGAGACCATGTAGATAAATATATTGAATGTGAATAACTATGGACCATGTTCACAACACAGTACCCATATCATGTAACTTGGAATGAGAATAAGAAAATGAGTTCCATCTGGTAAACATATTAAAAAACATGTGTCCAAAATCAAATTCTATTCAAGATCATCTAGTACATTGTCCCAAGATAGTAGGTGTGTCATG
The DNA here is from genome assembly GCA_963277665.1 of Viscum album. Lineage (NCBI taxonomy): Eukaryota > Viridiplantae > Streptophyta > Magnoliopsida > Santalales > Viscaceae > Viscum > Viscum album. Next base: position 1,842,055,656 of record OY728161.1, read on the forward strand.
GAAGCATGAGAACAAGCCTCTTGGGGGGGGGATTTAAGATGTGAAAGTTAATGGAGAAAAAATAAGGGGATTCATAAGGCATGTTAATAGATTTTCAATTTAACATCATGTGGTATGGACAAACGATATCCTAAATCAACATCGTAGAGCTTGGACCAATAGTAATTGAATTCACCATTCATATTTTATCATCATTCAGGACCAAGGGGTCTTTTTTTATGATCATAGTGGTTTTTACATATTTATTTTAACATCATTTGGGAGTATATTACAGTTTAACACCATGCAGGATTATATAATAGTTTAACGTCATGAAAGATGATATAAAAATTTAACTTCATGTAGTAATATAGATTAGTTTGACGTCACGTGGGATGATATTATAGTTTAACATCATGCGAGATGATAGGAGTCTACTCATGCAAAGTACTACTTTATGAATTTGGAATTTTGGGAGGAATAATGTGCTCATCATCCATATTGACTAGAGTGTACAAAACATTGGGAAAACCTTGTTAATGACAATTTCCCTCTGATTATGGCTAAAAATTTCATGGCATTATTTCTAGAATCATTGGTGTTCTAAGGGCCCATACTATGACACAATGAAGGAATGAACAAAGGAAAAGGTTCTTATTGAATTCTATGTCTATCCTATTATGATTTCTCCCTAGTTTGTGCAAGGCACAATGCAGGTTCTCATCGAGGTTGTCTAATAAATCCACATTGATTTTTTATACACTTCATCATGTATGATGATTGTAGAAATTTGTGTGAAGTGATGTTAACTGAATCTCGATAGGTAGGACGGTAAATATTCTGTACACCTGGGAATATGGATTCACCGTGGTGGAATTATGAGTCATTGTATCATTGGCCCAGATGGTATTGGGGATCTTGTCCCGCCAACTCTTATTGTTCTGACCAATAGTCATCAACAAGATGAGAGTGTGGGTTTTTTTGAATGCTTGAATTTACACATGTTAATGTGTGTGATAGCGATATGTATGAGTAGAATGAAAATTTTACATAGCATACAATTTCGTCAAATATTATACCAAGATGCTGGTATCATTATCTGAGATGGTGAAATGATGGACTTATAATCATTGGATGATATTTGTGATCTTGAAATGAATGATGGAATGGGCCTTGACTTTCATGAGCAGTACTACCACCTCCCAATTAGAAAATAAATATTTGGCAGTCAGGAATAATTTTCATTGGTGAGATGTTGCTGTTGGATAAGGTCCCATGACATCTTATCCCTATAATGTGAAGGGCCAAGAGTATATGGTAGTATAGAGAAGCATAGGAAGGTGATGCAAAAACATTGGCTTAGATATAGCACTTGTCACCTCTTTTTGAGAAATCGATACATTCATGGACCATGTTGCACCCAAAGTACTCAAAAATTCGTTTATGATGAGATAGTTTCAACTCTTTTTGAAGAGATCTTCATAAAACAGCATGATCATCCTGCATAACCTGGGGAAACACGCTCACATGGATTCAGAAGAAGAGAACTCCAACAAACCCTCATTTGTAGAGGATCTGTTCAATACAGGGGCCACTCTGGAGGGTGAATTGTAATGTGTGCTGATGGACTCACTCATGTTCGTCACGATATCATGAAAGATTACCATGCTGAATATTATTGATAAAGTGAGTTTTCCAACCATGTTTTATTTCATGTACTATGGATGGGGAGCCACGAGTCCCGATGTGGATGCACCAGTAGTGGGATAGCTTATGTTATGGAATTCTCCATCATATAGGGTGATTGGATAAATGTCTCTTCGATGTGCCATATAGATAATCAAGTCTTCTTCTTCAGACTCTACAGGAGATGTTGCATGGTTGGACAAGTCATCAGCTCGACCGTTCAGTGACCGATGAAAATGAGTAACTCCATGTCGAGAAGGGAATTGGGCCATCAACTGGAGAGTGAACTCTAGAAGGGGTATAAGCTCTATAATCCCAAATTTTATTGTCATTGTTGATCATTTTGATGAATAATTTAGATTCCCACTTCACATGTAGTTTGGGAACATTGATATGGATGGAAAACTCGAGGCCATTGATAAGGGTCTGGTACTCTACCTCGTTTTTTGTGAAGCATTCTAATAATAGGAATGAATTTGGTATGAAATCCTATGTTGGGATAGCCAAAAATATAATGGTTTGGCCCACCGGGAGGATTTCCTCATCTGAAAAAATATGATGTAGGGATAGCTTTTCAGGGGGTGGATAGGGTGATAATATATCTACCACTGTCTAACCCTTGATATATTTCGAGTGGAAAACCTGATGTCAAAATATTAAAGGATCATTTCCCACCATGCTTGATGTCCCATTAACATAGGGTGGTTTAGAATGTACATTATTGGATACACATCGAACAATATATGTATCTCAGGGTGCTGCAAGTCATATTGTAACGTCTAGATAGCGAATACCTGCGAAATGCATAACTTCTCTATAGATGAAATATATTTTCTCTTAATAGAGGGGCATGTGTCTAAGATAGTATAAACCGTTTTCTATCCCCCAATTATTCTTTTGGTTTAGAAGGTAACTAAGAGGTTGATTGAGGGTGTCATAGAAAGGACCAGATGATTTCTAGAAAATGGTTGGATTCAGAACTGGATGTCATATCAGGTTATCCATGATCTCCTTGAAAGTGTCATGAATATTTTCATCCCATTGGTAATCGATACCTTTCTTCAGGATCCATGAAGATGATTTACACTTTCCAGTCAGATTCACGATGAGTTTGGGTTTGTAGGCTAAGTGTCCATGAAAACCTCAGAGCACCCAATTGTTTCTTGATGGATTAATCTGGATGTTGGACTTGATCCTCTACAGATTTATTTTAATGCCTCTTATTTCTGATAATGATATAGAGAAAAATTACAGAGGTATCCCTGAAGGTCGACTTCAGGGGGTTCAAATTCCAATGGAGGGAGCAGAAGAAGTTGAAAATTATCTCAATGTCACTGATACAGTACTATTGTTGGTGGAATTTTACCACCAAATCATCTACGTGTCATTACACTAATTCCATAAGGACAGGTTTGAATATTCGGTGCATGGAATGCTGATATATGGCACCTAGATTCATCAGACCAAAAGGAATCACCTGATAAAAAAGTTACCTTATGATGATATGAAGGAGGTAGAATCGTTATTCTTAGTGTTCATTAGGATTTGATTATATTTGGAATACCTATTCATGATGGAAGGTGATTATAATTCAGAATTAATTCCAATAAACATATCTATCAAAGAAGTGGAAAATTATCTTATGGATAGTGATGGTTGAGATACATAGAGTCAATGCAGACTCTGGTCTATCTGTTTTTCATTCTTATGGGCACAATGTTGGCAAACCCAATGGGTTACTATATTTCCTTAAAAATGATGGATTTAATGTTCTTATTATCCTCAACCTTTTCCATAGAACATTGAGAAGGGTACATCATTCTAGTTTGTAGTCTGAAACTAGGATGGTTTAGAGGGAGACTAAGGAGGTGGACAATGACTTAAGGATTGAGTCATAGAATCTCCTCATAACTCTAGGAAAATATGTTATAATGCTACATCGATAAATCCAAATATTGTTTATGCTCATCCATAGGAATCGTAGTGTCAATCAGTGTGATTCTCAGATCTATCTCAGTACCATGGTTCACTGATACTAACACATCAACGTTGGTGGATCCACCTTCCATGAATGTGCGATGAGAATCTTCCAAACCCTATTCCCCATATCCAGTAGGATGATCATCCGTAGGAGAAATTATTATAAGTCAGATTATCCAAAATGAATACTAGTGCCGGCATGAGCAGTTGTGGAATATTCAATGGAGGGTTCGGACAATGTGGAAACCACACCGAAAAATGATATTGATCTGATTCTAATAGGCCTTCGACCCAACGGTCCACTTTTGATAATATTGAAGCAGTAGTGGCATGTCGGCTTGATCCGATTCAACCTAGACCATTGAAAAAAGAAATTACAACATATTTTCCATTTCCATGGGGTGAAAATCATGATATATTATAGGGTAAGGGGCTCTAGAATCCCCTAATCTTGGTTCTTGTTGGAATACGCTGTGATATTCATATATTCCTTATACATAGGGACACACCATTCAATTATTCCAAAAATGAAAAATCAATTCCCTAGTTCTGGGGTCGCGGTCTCCAACCAGTCAATTGGGATAATTAATCTATCATCAGGTTATGTCCCTAGGTTAGTTGGAAGAATAGTATACTCCATCTCAATGGTCTGAAACTGCTTATGCTTTCTCTAGTAGAAGTCAACATCCATGTATCATGCTTCACAAAATGTAAAGGGAGACACATCAACTTGGATCATGGCCACTCAACCCTTAATGGATTATTTAAGGTATTCTTGATATGAGGATTGAGCTATCACATTCAGATGGATCTAGGGTCTACCCATCACTGCATTATAAGCGGTGTCATACGAGAAGACAATGAACTCTGTGATGGAAATTAGAACCATGAATTGGTCATCATGGGGAATTTTCCAATATACGTGTTCTCTATCATATCATAACCATGCGTCATTAGGATAGAGGTATCCATATCTACATTAGAAGAACCCAGCTTGTGGAGCATTTAGGTAGGGATAAAATTGATCTTGGGACCCATATCGAGTAAACAATGGTGGACTACAACACCATTGAACTTACTAGTGGCATATTTTGAGAGTATGTTTTCCTGAATGGGAGATCCATAATCTTATCTAGAGAAAGAGATAATGACCTACATTTTTACATACTCTAATGCATCCCCGTGGAAGGATTTTTCGACTACTATCTCTATTTCTAACTAGAGGGGAATCCTTAAATCCACTACCAGGGCATCCCGCATATCTACAGATATAAAGAGTGCCATGAGGATTGATAGACTTTCGGGGAATGATGTAAATGTGATTGATCTCATCATGCATATGTTTTAAGCACACACATCTTCTTATAATAATTTTCTCAGCATTATGATGCATGACAGGTGTTGTGGGTCAAACATATAGATTATGGCTAGTGGTGGGAATGTCCCACTACTCGCTAGTTTAAACGGGCAGAGTGACCAGCCACTAATGAAAATATTGTTGTGGTATGTCCAGAACTAAATGAATTTGATATTATTTTGGTTTGTAGTATCTTCTTGGCCTAGAAATTTGAATTTCGGTGGAGGTTTATATAAAAAACATGATCTGAAATTTGTGCATGCTTAGCATTGCACTTGGCCTGGTGCATTGTCTTAGTGGCCAGCCTAGCTTGGTTGGGAGCACTAACCTGAACATTCCTGAAATTTCCATACCTGTGGATCTGTCTATGTAGGAATTTTCTGGGGACATTAGGAGGGTCAGGATGGTATTCCTCATCAATGGGAACTGTGTTTGGGTCCAATTGTTCAATGATATTGACCGATTTGTACTTTTGATCATTTCTCGAGGAGTCTTCTACAGTAGGGTGAATTCTGGGGGCAATCCCCATCTATGGGGAATCAAAAAATTTAGAGTAAGGGACTGATATGTCATAGTAAGAGGGCTTCGGTCTCCCTTGCATCATCGATGTATCCTCACCCATGATGTAGAAAATCTAGTATAATGATGCAAAAGTCATGGATGGTGGTGACACAATGACATTATAAGGATTGGGTTGATTCAAACAGACATGGATAATACCATGGTCCCGATTGACTACCTTTCGTGCCATCTGGGCATCATAATTTGTAGATCCATAGTGAGAGAGCTGCTAACATTCACCCTCACTATCACTATCGTGCTTTGTAGAAACCCAAGACACATGCGTCGGGGCTAGACCCAACTGAACTATATTCTTATCGAATTGGTCATGGTGATATTCATTAAAAACATTACACTGTTTGAGATATTTTTCACGGAACTGGTGATATGGGTATTTATTGGGGCAATCAATAATATCTGCCTCTTCGAGCCTCCTTCATTCTGTAAATCGATGTATTCAATGATACATGGAAATCTATAAATAGCTAGGGACATGAGGCTCATTGAATTAGTAGAATCTATTTTTCGACAAGGGAAAGTGGCTCTGATAGCCTTTACCAAATGAGGGTCTTTAATTTCCTAATGAGGAGGTGGAACATGATTGTTTCACATAGTCGGAGATGGTGGGTAACTCAGCGGCACATATCTATTCATATATGGGAAATTCCATGCCATAGGATGATCCTGAGGCGGTGTCCACTAGAAAGGATATTGAGGTTAACGTTTCAGTAAGAATTTTAAATATCTAATAAAACTCCACCTATGGGACAATAGACATTTCGGCCAAGGTGACTCTTATCATAGGTGTGGCGGGAGGAAACAGGTGTTCCTACTTTGCTTTATGAATGGCATGCTCTTGGCATTGATCATTTTTAGAGAAATAAAAAGAACTGTCTAAAAAGTTATTAGTTAGGAGATATGTAACCATATAAGTCTTCACCTTCACCATGAACATCGTGAGCATCTGTTCAAGATTTAACGACACATATAGTGAAATTGTATGGGCCTTCCACCTGGAGACATATTCTGTGACTTACTCTTCTGACCATCAATTACACTAGATATGGTCGACAATAAAACTATTCTTGGTGGTGGAAATAAACTATTATAGAAAGTTCCTACAAATATACTCAAAACTAGCTATGTACCCAATGGGTAACATGCTGTAGCAGTCAGAAGTTGGCCCTTCCAGTTACTGTATGAAACACCAGAGCTTAGCTGCCTTCGGCTACACTGTAGTTCCCATCATGGGTCTATACCATGAAATAAAATCAGCCAGATGATATAGTGGATAACATGGTTAATTGAAAATGGAGAATGACGGATTTCGAAAACCCGGGTGTGCTGGTATTTCATTCATCCCTGATGGATACTATTTACCATTAGGAGGGGTTTCCACATATGGATTTTTCATATACTCAAGGTTAGCAATAAAAGAATCCCTCATATCATGATGATGAAAATTCTCATCTTGGTGAGGTTCACTAACCATTAATTAGTTTGAAGGTTCATCAATATGGTATTTTGGATGTATTTTTCATAGAGCGGTAGGTGGGAAGTCCTTAGGGGCATTTGGAGGAATCGTCAGAGCGACCGATAGAGTACGAGGAGCGGCCGATAGAACCTGATTTGGGTCCTGAGAGAGGATGTCACATATCTCAGGTAGGTTTGGTGATGCATACCATGTTCACATTCCAAAAAAATTGGATTCCACCTGATCTTGATGGGTAGTATTATTGAGATCACTAGGTGGAACCTCGCTGGGGGGGGGGGGGGTCTGTTACTATCATTATATCACCTACATCGGGTTACTGTATTCTAGTCGCCACTCCGCTATGCATTGGATAAGGAGTTCATTAATAATTTTTTTCTTGTCAGTGAGCTGCTGACACAAAGTAGCCTTTTTTGATGATCCTCTATCTTATGCACTGACCCTGATGGTTTGGGGGGGTTTGAAACTCCCAATGTTCTCTAAACACTTTTTGGGGTCCCGAGCGATAGGCAATGACTCGTTTTATTCTCAGAGGACATGTTTTATTCTTTGTAGGAAAGTGTTGACACCCAAAGGGTCTATTGAGTGGTATGTTGCCCAAGTGAGTTTTTCATCTTCTCAAAGAACTATTCCAACATCCCCTTCCATGTATATTTTACGAATTACCATATATACTATGATGATTCTTGAATCAATATCCTCAAAATCACCGGGTGATCCCGGTTGGCACATTATAGGCCTGAAATGTAGGTTAGCGTACATAACCTAGACATGGATATGGAAGATTAGGTAATCCTCCTCAATAAATCTTTGGAGTACTGTAAATATCTATAAGAATAATTTCTAGATGGTCTGATGATATCGAGGCAATGCATGGTGCTGAGCAATAGGGAGTACAACCAACTCATCTATGCAGCACTTTTTTCCAATGTCATTTATATGCTCCCAAATTTTGGGGTATGATAACCATTAGTGATTTAGATAGAAATATTTCACCCATAAGGTTCGTAAGAAGAAAAAAACCTCATCTTATGTGTGGGAATCCATAATATTGAAGCTTATAGATGCAATCAACAGGAACATCTTCGTAAAATCATATAATGAAAGATTGTACCACTAAATTCTCAGCTCCAAAATTAGATCTAGCATTTGGTTAACCTATTAATCAACTGGGGGATGTTGAGTGACTAACTATATCACTGAAGAGGACCACTACAACGATAGACTATTCAGGGTAGATTATGGTGCACGAGCTGATACCATGCTGCTTCTTGGGATATCTTTCAGAGAATGCACAAGCTATATCACCACATCCCTCGAGGATGCGTTAACGGCCACTTCTTCCTACACAAGAGCAGTGGTCATTGATAGTGTCTCATGCTGGTGCTCTTTTGGGATTGGTCCCCAAAACAATTCTCTGAAATCTCTTATCAAGGAAGATAATGATACCAATGATGATAGGGAGGATTTCATAGAAAGACCATGAAAATGAGCCAAATATTCCTATTCTTGTATGTATTTCAGGATTGATTCATGGACCAAATTTATCTCCCTATCCATTAGGACATGGCTGGAAAGCCTATTTCTTACCCTAGACCATGATACTGATGATCACAGTGATAGTTCTATAAGTGATTCGCAATCCAGTTTATGGTTTGAAAAGATGATTGGCTTGATTGCAATCTGAGGATTCTCAGGGTTCTTCCTCTGGTGGTGCTGACCTACCCTACAACCTCTAGACGGTTCTTCAGAAAATGGTAGATATCCTACATGGTTATAACCTCTTCATTGAAGAGTCAGGGTGCTAGGTGCACCCGAGAAGATTTTGAATTGAACATGGGGATGACCTCCATGGTTGGGAACACTGGAGCAGGGAGGGCCTCCACTTGTATTGTTTAATATGCAAGATGAAATTTCAAATAGATATCCTAAAATATGGGGAGAACCTACATAAATATGACCATGGGAACGAGTAATACCTTCATTTCATGGGTAAAAAAGACCGGGAGGACCTCCTACTATACTGATGATGGTTGTATGTGGAGGACCTCCCTACTGAACATAATAGTGGGGAGGTCCTCCACTCTGGTTGGTGATTGTATGGGGAGGGCCTTCATAAAGAATTTCCTTGCTATGGATCATCACAAAATGTCTATATATCACCCTAACATCAGGAAATGTCATCACAGCTTGCATAGGTGGTAGTTGGGATCTCAATCCGGATTGGGCGTAGTGGTGCCCCTTACATTTAGTAACAACAGAGATGATAACACACATATTAGAAGTGGCTTGGGCCACTAAGCCATAGAATATGTTTCCCCCAATAGGGAATCCAATTGAGCATGCACCCTATGTTGATGTCTTGTTAGCCATGCTCGGGGCGGTTTTGAAGTGGTATGGACAACCTTCTTCAATATTTTTATGACTAGCTAGCATCAATGTCATTGCATTATGGGATTCTCTATGGCAGTCCCATGGCCAGAGTCACAGTCAGGCAGACTGGGACACCCCTCACTTCCTCATCATAAAGAAGTGAGTCTAAAGAGAATTACAAGGAGAGTATTTTGAAATGATTAAAGGTATGAGTGGGGAGTATTGGACCATATGTGGCCCTTGGGGGAGGTGGTGTCAGTGGGTCCCAGAAGCCTTCAAATCATGATGTGTCATATCCCTCATCAGGATGACCACCTCTTATTCATATCGTCGAACAAGGGTAACGATCACCCTCCTTTTCTTATTTTTAGAGGGTGAGATGGGGCATGGAAACCCTGTAGATGAGGTAAGGGGAATCATGGAAGAAGAGGTGAAGCTGTGCGGGATTTTGAAATTCAAATTTCTCCTGAAGCTGCATCCGTGGGAGGGAGGTGATCCATTTCACGCCGCATTATCTTAGTTTCTACAATGAAGGAAGATTCTGCCATCAATAAAGTTATTATGAAAATTATTCCATGTTCCCCTATTCCATTCAGTCTTCATGTGATAGATATAAATATTGATGTGGAAAAAATCATATATTGGGATGCTCAATGATTAACTTCCCCAAATACAGGTTATTTTCACACTAGACCCACAATATTTTTGGTGGGACTGAATGCCTAATATTTGGATTTGGTGAATTTCTCATCTATTTATGTCTCAATTTCAAATAATCCCCATATTGGGAAGAATAATTTCATGTCAGTTTCACCATTTTTTTCCTATTCATTCCACCGGGGCACACATCGTTGGTGGAGATATGATGATTTTTCCTTGTATTCTTACTTACAAAAGGCATACACCATTCATCAATTATTTTGAGTGGTTTTCACATTGATTAAAATGGGATGAAATGACATCTATATCTCCTTCTATGGATTCATCCTTCTAATTCATCAGCTAGCCTGGATCTCCATTAGCGATTAAGACATTTTTCACAAAACACTTCCTGATGAAATATCTCTGTGGATGCTGGTTAATTACACAATTCGTGTTAGGAAATTTCAAGGGGTCAAGGCAGGGAAACAACATTTTGTTAGAGGAGTTGTCATGTTGGGAATCACATGCTTGTCTCGATGGTAGAACACTGGTACACCAATATTTTCCTTTATTAGAGTGCTTTTAAAGGGTGTAGAAGCCCATGGGATTGCATGTAGAATATGGGGAATTATTTTCCATAAGTATGCCTTTGAGTTTTTCCGTGGATACCCAAGATTAACATGAGGAATGTGGAGATTTTAACATCTAGTAGAGATGGATCAGACTGATTTGAACACTAATTTGAGTGTATTATAGGGTTATATACCTAGGATGGAGTACATAGAATGTATAGAAAATGGATTGGTTAGAACGAGCAATGAGAGTGGACCCAGGATGGCATCTCCAATGGAGGGGAAGGTTTCACACCATGAATATTGATATAGACACCAAAAAAGATGGATCATAGTGTAATATGTATCCACTTAAAGGTGATGCCAATATTTACCATTGGATGGGATTGAAACTCAATGAGGCTGCCTACATACCTCATATAGAGGATATTGATCAAAACCCACATAGTTTTAAAGGGTGGTGCCTGGAATCAAGGTGTACACAATGAAAATCTACCTGATAGAATATTAGGGATTATTCATGGTTAGCAGCCCATATTGATTGAATGATTTCATCGAGAGTTAACGGCATAGGAAAAATTAGGATGGGCATGGATGAAGAGTTGAAAGATTAAATGAATGGGGATTTCACTAAAAACTAGTGTGACGGTGATAGTATTTTCCATGAACCTCAAAGAGGTTTTCTATGTCTCTTCGTGATAGAGAATCAAAGTCCAAGAAGTTCTAGAAATGTGGTGATGAGTCACCTAACAAGGAAGCTCATGAGAATTGATTCGTGGATGAGACATGATGGACATAGAAACCCCTAATTAATAAATTATCTTCCCATGACATGTTGGATTGGAGGATAAACCATTATAGGACATAGGATATTGGAATGAACCTCAGGGAGGACTTCTACATACCTAGATCAAAAGGGGAAAAGATAAAAGTCCACATAGTTCATGAATGGTTTACACACTCATGGTGTACACAAAGGACAAAAACCAAATACATGTTGAGGGATTACACATTGTTATCATCCTATCATAAGAGGTGATCTATTTTTTGGAATAATATGGGTTAATTATGGAGATTACACATTTTTAGCTATTTGGAAACTGGTTTGGCATCACAAAAAGGGGGAAGACCAATAATGTGAGTCTCTAAAATGGGATGAAATAGTTTACCACAATTTTGATTTGATCCTTTGAAGGTATTTCAATATAACTTTTATAGGAGAAATGGATCAAAACCCACATAGTTCAAAAGTATACAGTTTAAAATCATGTAGGATGAAATGGGCATACAATTTAACATCAAGTGGGATTGGGGTGAGCCAATGTGATGCTGTTAGGGATGGTAGGTAATAGACATGACCCTAAAAGTGGCTTCTTACATAAATTTTTGAAAAAGTGGAAAGGATCAAAAGAGGTGTAGTTCATGAATAGAGGGGCATCGGGCTTACACACTAAGGTGGCAGATAAAGGATGTCATGGTCATTACATACTGTAAGCCCTTATAAGCCATTATCGTTGTGAGATACAAGAGGAAACAAAATACCGAATGATTTTATCGTACATGGTGCATCCACGAGGGATAGAGCATGGATTATTATTTGTTAGTGGGCCATGACAAGAACACTTGGACTTAATCTAGGTAGGAAGCCTGAGTACGATGTCTTGATGTACTAGGCAGATATGGTTGTTATATAAAGATAAACCTATAATGTTTGGATAGGGATTACACTGATACTTCCCCAGATGTGAGTTGGGAAGCTCACAAGTAAAGGAGGAGTGAGAGGGTGATGGTTCTCATCCCTGTTCTCAACCTCTCAAACACATCCCTCATGTGGTGGTAACATTTTAACAAACTGTTTTAAAGATTTTGGTGTTTATAAATTTATAATTCTACAAGTTGGAATGTGAGGATTCGCTGCTCTCCACTAGGCCATACATAACATGCGCACTTTAACCCTTGGGGTAGGGAGAGTACCAGTAATTCCAGGGATCAATGGGGTTGTTGGGTGATCCATTGAGGGGTACACATTAGTGTGGATATGAGTTGAATTAATATCTATTAGTGTGCCTATGTGAAGCATCACAAGGTAAGGAAACACTATATGATACATTCATCAGGGAACTTGTAAATTACATTGTACAATACTAGAGCACCACACGAGAGATGTGTGCATAATACAGGGGTGTTGTGTATAAGAGGGGCTCGATCATGGTGCATTTGGGTAGGGAGGACACATAGATAACATAAGGTGGGGTATGATAATGACTGTAGTATTGCATGAAAGATTGAAATATTTCATGCAGGATTAGGGTTGTGCGCAAGTTGGAATCCTACGTGCAATATTTGCATTAACATAAGGAAAACATGCACGTAAGAAGAATATTTTGTGTGTAGTTGTCTTGGAGTAATAGAAAATGAACGAGTGTCAATACCTAATGGGACCACCAAAAGGAAGTCACCTGGGAGACATATCTCACATGATTTAGTACCTTGAAGCCATTTCTTTCACCTGGTCATGGAAGGTGTCGTCTTTCACACATGGGAGGGACATTTCGTCTTCCGTATTGGTCCCCCGGAATGATGGGGTTCATTTCTATTTACAAACGAAAACATTATCTATAGAGTGAAACTATAATGAATGTACATTATATTTATATCAGTTTTTAAATATTTTAATTCATGATATAAATATAAGGACCAATATTATTACAAATTAAGACATATGCATAGGATAATGTGAGTATTACATTAAGTGAATCCTTAAAAAAGGGTTGTTAACATGCGGGTAATATAAGGTTCTAAAAAACTATATATGGTATGGGATATAAAAATATGGTTTTGTATTACATTAATAATAACAAAATATTTATTATACAGGTGGTTTTTTTATGATTGCAAAAATAGTCAGGACACATGGGAAGGGAATTTTATCTCACATTTAATTTCATTAAGATGCAAGCATTATTCACCACCCATTTCATTTGTGTTGTTTGTATTATTACAATGTATATATTCTATGAATATTATAATTAATGTTTTGGGTTTTTAGAAATCCATTTTATTATATTTATTTCATTGTATTTAGGTTTCCAAAGCTGCCAAATTGGTAAATTAATTTTTTCTCAATTTTCATTCTTTGGGACACAAGCTATGTTATAGACCTATATCATTCAATGATAAATATATACACCCTTTGAAATTTTATATAAATATTCTTATTGTTTTCAGGATATTTTATTCTTAATGTGATTCCATTTTAGTACATAGGGACTATGGATTAAATTTACCAATTGGTAAGTGTTTATTGAAACGAACTCATCACTTTTTGAGTATGTTTATGTTTTTATGTCATTTTATGACAAATTAAAATCAATATCTAAAAAAATATCATTCATATTCTTTTCCTATAGTTATTAAATATATATTCACTTGTAAGTTCTATTATTATACTATTTTTTACATAATATAGTTAGTAATTTTTTTATTAAAGCCCTACTTTACCCTCTATTTGGTCGGATATATTCATTCAATCAAAAGATTTTTTCTAAAAATGTTAACAAATAATATTATACTAATCTAATATGATTAAAAAAATTAATTTTTACCCTTATTTTATTTTTCCAATGTTTTCAAAAGAATCATTATTTATCCCTTGAAAAATTTCATTTTTATAACCATTTTACTATTGAAAGATAATGTTCCTTTTATATCATATGACATGTATGAATACACCTGCCATCAATTTGATTAAGAAATATAATCATGTTCAAACAGGTTTTTTTAATAAAATGATTTTAAAATTGATTTTCAATGAAATGGTATTAAAAAATACTTCAATCATCATTTATAATATTTCATGTGAATATTATTTCCAAAAAATTTCAAGCTTCTTTTATATGTTTTAGAGGAATGTTGATTTCCATACATAATCTATCTTTCTATATATATTTTTAAAGAAAAGGGTTCCCTAAATGAACATCATGGAATTCATTATATTATATCAAATTTAATATCAATAAAATTGTTTTCAAATTGGTTTTTATGTTAAACAATGCCTTTTTCATAAAAGAAATGCTATTTTCATCAAGAAATTTTTTCAAATTATAATTCCTAGTTATTTTCCATCAACAATAATATATATTATTGTTACTCACAACCTTCAAAAAAAATGGTCCAATGTTCCAAGTTATATTCCTTCGTGAATGGTTCTATTTTCTATAGAATGTTGATTATTAAATATTTTTCTCTTCAATGGTTTATATAAATTTGAAACCTTATTATTTTCATGGGTTATGATTTTGTCGAAATGATTATAATACATATCAATTTACATTGTTTACGATATGATTACATGTTTATGACTCACTTTACATTTCATGGTTAGGACATGATTGTTTATGATTTAGTGAAACATGTATGTATGATTTCCTAATGATATGGGTTGGTCCTCTATCTCCTTCTAATGCGTTATGTAATGGTAAATGTTTAATAAGCTCAATTGGTGTATAAGAGGGAATCTGAAACCTGAAACAATAGGGTGCACTGGGGGACATCCCATGCTAGAAATAATAGTGGACCCATGAGGACATCCCAATTTTGAAAAAGTGGGTACACGAGAGGGAATCCTAAACATGAAATAGGTACATGGGTAATTAAACCATGACAAACATGTTACTCGGGGCTTGGTATGAAACCTTGGAATAAGAATTATATATGATATTGTGTCTACCAAAATTCTAGCTATTATTCCAATGTTATGCTTTCATAGATTATGTTCATTATTTCTATATGATTCAAGTCTTGTTATCTTTGAGGATTTAATCAATGATACATGTTTATGATAATTTTCGCGAAGGTTGTGATCTTTTAACTTCATGATGATGTTCTCATACCCATATTCTCATGAGTGTGCTTACGTATCTCCCTTTTTAACCCTTAATAAGAATCTATGATCAACCCCTTTTTTCATCCTCCATTTTATGAAGAT
Source organism: Viscum album (assembly GCA_963277665.1). Lineage (NCBI taxonomy): Eukaryota > Viridiplantae > Streptophyta > Magnoliopsida > Santalales > Viscaceae > Viscum > Viscum album. The sequence continues at coordinate 1,842,071,285 of OY728161.1, forward strand.
ATTTATTATGTATTATGTTTCTAAGAAAGGATCTAGTTATGAATAAAATACTGGGAGATGATATCGCTCATTTATGTTACATTTTCCATGTTTCCTAGTTTCCAAGGCACAAGACTAGTACAGTTTTTGGCAGTTAGATTCTTTAATGTTTTAAGTATTTTTAAAATGTTATGTAATGTAAATGTAATCTAGGAAAATGTTGATATTGAAACTATTACATCAAATGATGAAATTTTTTTGACACACCATCAACCCTCATAAAAATGTCCGAATTACATAAATGAAATATTGAATAATTTATTGTATGTTGAATATGAAATATATATCATAACTTTTTAGAATGGTAAAGGTAATTTCATACTCCATAACCCTTTTCTCCATATTTTAGTTTAAAATAACTAAATTTATCATCATATTAAATTTTTATCCTTAGGGATGTATTTTTCAAATAATGCATCCTTAAAAGTCTTCTATTCGCAGAGTTATATTTATTTTTCACCCACAGTATTCAAGATGAAAAACCATAATTAATATTCATTTTTATTAAGAAAATGTACCCCAAGTTTAATCTTTTCCTTTTCCCCAAATCCCATTTCCTCAAATATCTTTAAAAAACGCACAATCCATTTCTTATATGGCATTGGGTCAGCAGTCCCAATAAATAATGGTGGCCTTAGTCACATAAAGATATCAAGTATTAGATATTCTTAGTATGGAATAGGTTTCTCTATTCGTGAATGATAATTTATTAAACTATTATTAAAATAACATTATATTTACATGACATTAGTGGTTCCAAATAAACACCATATTGGATTCCTCAATAGGGTAATAACAACATTTTTTGTGATTATTAATGCAATTATTCCTTCCTAGAATCATTTATATATAATTTCATATACTGAGTTAGATCATAAAATTATGAAACATAAATTATAACCCAAAAACTAGTGAATCAATAATAAATAATTGAATTTTTTACATAATAATTCTCATAATTATAAGCATTTTTTAATTGTGGATCTATTTACATACAAATCATTAAGAATGGTTGGAAAATAAAATGTGAATTATCCTAAATGTATAACCCAAGAGTGTCAAACCAGTTGTGCAACAAGGTCTGTTGTTATATACGTGGTAACATTTAGTAAGGCAGGATGGTCTTTATCTGAGTTTTTGTCCCTATGTAAATATGTGCAATAACCAAGTACATTTGTTCTATCTCGAATGTTTTGTATTTTTAGGAAGAAAAAAATAATTTCAACCAGTCCAAAATTATATAATGTTATTCTATATTTTTATTTAAAATATTACTTTGTTTTTTACCTATAAAATGTTTTCTAAATCTAATTTTCGTGGTTGGAACTAATATTCCCCCGATACCAACATTTTCACTCTGTCACTATAATCCTAAGGCTAGTGTGTTAAATTATTATGATGGCATTGATATAAGCATCAAATCTCAATAGACCAAACACTATAATAGTTTTGGAAAATACATGTACAAACATGATACATATAATACATTGGGAAAAGTGAAAACAATATTATTAAAAATAAAATTAAATAAAAACAATCCTTTAAATAATATTCAATGATTTCTTCTCCCTAATATAGGGAAATAAATAAATATTAGGGTGAGATCCAATGTATAGTAAGGGATACTATATAGGATGAAATAATGAATAAATTAGGTTAAATGAATATTTTAATGAAAATAACTAATAACACTTTCCAAACAAGTAACATGATATGGAATAATAAATATGGAAATCCACGTAAAATAAAAATTATATAATTTAAGAAATATACATAGATTGAAATAAATACATAGGTATATTGTAGGAAAATTTCAGGTAAAATTTTAAACTCAGTCTTGATGAAGATAATGATTTATTGTTGGACTCTATGTCATTTAGGAACACAATACCATTATTATCATGACCTTTAAAAACAACTTTTAGCACATCAGTTAAACCACATCTAATTTTGACATAAGATTCATCTCCTGATACTATATATGCATCAAGGAGATATCTATAACCATTCCCCACCCACATCATACATGTATATATAATTCCTCATATGTCATGGAGTAAATTTAATTTAGGAACAATGTGCCTAATAAAGTTTCTAAATGAATAAGAGATATATATTTATCAATAATTACTTAGTAGAGGATAAGTACCATTAATGGAATTTTTTAAATTGATGAATAGAGATACAATTGAATAGTCATTAGAAAATTATTAAGGGAAATAATCATTAAACATTCCAAATTATACAATTCCACTTGAATCATATTAACCATTAATGAAGAAAATTAATTAAAATTTATAATATCATGAGAATAATAATATTTATGATATAACATGTTTGAGGGAAATATACAAACCATATAATATAAAATTGGTTTATAACATTCCAATATGAATATATTAAATTATATTGAGACAAATTCTATTACCTTGAGTATGACTTGTGAAAGTTGTCTCTATATTCCTCTTCTTTGGGTAACTCCTTTTGGTGTGCACCAAATTGGTTACTAGGATTGGTGTTTTTCTCAAAGAGATGATTCAAATAATAGGGGATGTATTTTTAGAGTTAATTTGAGTAGAGTATTGATGGGAAAAAGGGATTCCATAGAGAAAATACAATGGATGGGTGGGAGACTTTTATAGTGGAGGAGGTGTCAGATTCTTGTAAGTTAATGGGAATGGGATTCCACCATCATTTCTCCATCACAGGTGGCTCAAATAATGTACCAATTTACATAAAAGGAAATAAATTGTCAAAATATGAATAACCAATAGCTTCTGAAAAATTTATAGGACATTTTGGACATTTTGTTGATGGTTTAATCTCATGTTAAGATAAATTTTCTAAAAATCATTTTAATTAATATTAATTATTTTACCTGATGTTTTTGGTAAAAAAAAGTTGAAAATATTATATATGTTTAATGTTTATGATTAAAAATATGGAATCCAATTTTCAAAATATAAATCATAGATTTTGATAAAATTAATTTAATATTAATCCCACAATTGGGATGACAGTGTGGGGATTTAATGTTAAAACGTTAAAGTGTCTGAAATGTTTTTTATAAAATTTTAAAAAAATCCAATAAAAAATTTCATTAAATATAGGTATAATTAATTTAATTAATATTTAAAACCAATTAAAAATTTAATTTCACTAAAAAATAAATTACATAAAAACAATTATGAAAAATTATTTTGTATTTTTTAGTATTCATCAACAAATAAAATTCATAAAAATATAAAAAAAAATTCACCAGACCTATTTTTGGTGTTTATCATTCAAAAATGAACTTCTATTTATATTAAATTAATAGTTGTGTCAAAATTCATGAATAATTTAAGGGATCCCTTAAAATATTATTAAATTTCATTTATAAAAATATGTCTTTTATAGGTAATATTATGTTCGTTCTTACTTTATTCTTATCAAATATATTATTTGAATATCAAAAAAATTATTGAATAGAATATATATATATATATATCATTAATATCAACCCTACATTGTAATTAATTTAATTTAATAGGATAATACAAATTTGTGAGAATAAAAATAGTCTCATATTATAACATTCCAATTATATTACATTGGTTGTAATATTCAATGAAATTTTATTTTTAACAAAATAATTAAAAAAATATATTTTCATAAGTTATTTAATACTATTGATAACCACCAATTTATTATTTATGTTGTCTTTTATTATATTAAACAATAATAATAATATATTATTGGTCATTAAAACACAGTCTTGTGTGTTATACAAGATATTTATTAAAGTAAGTATTATCTATAATGTAAGCTACCCTCGGTGATCTTTGTAGAGAATGATATCCATTTTGATGGTTGTGAAATAAAATTTAAATCGTTTTTTGTATAAATAAATTGTAAAAAAAATTAAATATATTCTAAATAGAGAATATTGTATATTATTTGGGTGTTACATGTTAGTCTCAGGATAACTACCCATGTTCCATTATTGGTCCTGAGAAAACCTCTCATCAACTATCTTTTTTGAAAAGGTAATCCTAATATGTATACTATTTTAGCATTTCAAGAACAAAACACATATACATTTTGCTAATAAAATAATAGCATTAACCCAATGAATTAGTGAGATATAATAGAACCACCCATCACATATTCATAATCTATTCATATGTATCCTACAATATGGTAAAAATATATTTCAATCTATCATATCTTGACATGCATAAAAGGAAAATGTGTTTCATAAATATCAATTCTTTATAATCCAAAACCATAAAAATACTGAATATGGATTATATAATATGATTACATACCATATTAGAATAAGTAACATCAAAGGATATTATAATTGTCAATAATGCATTTAAGATATCCCAGAAATATATCTTAAGGATAATAACACATACATTTTAAAATTTACATCTTAATATCAATTTTTTTAAATTACCTTATAAATTTTTAATTTAAAATAATAGTATCCTATAATGATTAAAATCATGGAGTGTCTCTAGTGGATGGTAATTTAGGTCATGTTGGGTACGTCAAAATAAATATTTCATTTACTTTTTCAGTAAAAAAACAAAAGTACCTATCTCATAAATTTATAAGAATATATTCTGAAAAATTATAAAGAAATTTAAAACATGGGTAAAAATTCATTTAATAAATAAATGGGTATATCAATAAATATTTATGATTCTTTTTGAAATTTGAACCTAGAATAAAATTATTTCCAACTGTATAAATAATCATAGATAGATTCCCTTAAAACCATTCATTTAGTACATTGAGTTTATAAAAGAGAATAAAATGAATTGAAAAAATGTAATCACTAGAAATAAACAAGGGTGAAACAAATTATGTATATTTAAGAGATATTGAATATATATTTTAATTATCATAAACATAATTATAAATAGTATCAGAACAAATAGATTATAACATAAAAAAATTACTTAAAATTATACATTAATTATAAGTTATATAAAATATTATATAATAAATTTATATATATTATATTTTTAATATTTTTCCATATAAATAAATATAATATCTTATATGATCCACTGGTAGTATTTCAATATCCAATTAATTACAAATCATTATTAAATTTATTACTTTGTAGCGTTAAATATTTCATATTTATAGATTATTTGTGTTCATTAATCGAAGTACTTGTATATTTTTCAGGGTTGCATAATCCTTATAATTTTAATAATCATATAAATATAATATATATACATTACTTTTTTTATTTGAAATCATCATTTCATTATCATTATAGATAATAAAATTAAACAATTCATGGATATCGTTGTTCTTACACATACATGAACTGTGTCATCATTTTTTAATGAAATGATGGAATGAAAGATAATTAATATATTATCCTGAAATAATAATTATTAAATAATAGATATCATATATTTTTATCAAATATGTTTTTATAAAAATCCATTTATAGCGGTACTATAATATGATACATATCCCATTGTGGAGGTGGTATCCCAGACATATTCTTGAGTTAAAATTTCTTTTCCCATTTTAAAGAATTATTGGCGAAAATAGTTTTTCATAATTATAATAACAAATATCAATATTAAAGATATTTTATTAATAATTTTATGACTTATATAATAAAACAATAGAATTTGGTAAAATAAATAAAATTGAAAGTGTTATGTTAAGAACTATACTATTCTGTTTGGATTCTTCAATTATCTTATTTAGAAACTAATTCATAACAAAAATATACATTACGTTATTATTTAGAATAATAAGGTCATCAATTATTAAAATTCCTGAGGTCCTAAATATTTTAGGGTCATTTAAAACATGGAAGAATAAATAGTTGCCTTTATATGTTCTAAATTGTCCCAAAATATATTCATCATATCTAGAAATGTAATTAGAAATATAAAACATAATAAATATATTCATAACGTGGTAATAAGAAACAGAAGAATGTGTGATCTTAGATTATGGGTAAATAAGGGAGAGACAAAATAATAATTTGAATCTATGTTTATGGGAATATGATCAAAAAATTTGAAAATCATACCATATATATCAATGATCATATACATAAATCAAGAATATATATTTGTAGTTATTATGACATGAATAAAAATATAATAAAAAAACATGATCCATGGGGGAATAAAATGGGCATGAGACATGGATTTTTGCCCAACTGATTATAAAGTTTAATTTCTAAGGATATCATTTTGGAATGAGTTCACCCCCCAAGAAATAATAGTAGTCAATGTTCCCTCCAAATCCCATTATATTATATAATTTACATTAATGAACTGGGTTCACTTCTCATTCTAGCCATTTTATCTCATTATATATTAATCATTATATAATTCATTACAATGTGATATAGTTACCACCCATAACACAATGAAAACATTATTTATTTCTATCAAAATGTCATAAAATTTCATCTTATTAATACTCATGGAATTAAATGGGAATCATGAATATTTAATCATATCATAACCTATGTAAAAGAGTAAAAATCCATAATCATTTTACCATAGAATAACTTGTGAAAATAATGTAGTTTCATAAAAAAATTCATCTTAGAAATATAAAATTCAAGTAAAGATGATGAATGGTATACATGGGTCACATCCAATGTATTTCATATCATTAGGTGTCATCATAGATGTAGAATTATTTTGATCAAACATTTAAATAATTTTTTAAATACTAAATGATTTATGATTAATAAAAATTAAAATAAAAAAATAAACAATATTTTAGTTATAAAAAAAATAAAATGATATATTTAAGAATCAAATTATATATTTTTCTATATGATGAAAAATTATAAATATATCATACATGTTAAAATGAAGAATCTATTCTCGTTTATATTAAATGAAAAATGGGTATAATATTGAGAAATATATGAAGATTACAATCCAAAAGAATTTTCAAAAATTAAAACATTGATTAAAATTTATTATAAAATTAATAATAGAGAAATAAACCCGTTTTTTAGTAAAAATTTGAATTTTTTTCAATGAATAATGATTTATGACCAAATAAAGAAATATTGTTGGATTTTCAAAAAAAATATTCTCAAAATTATCAAAAGTAAAAATCACTATAAAAATAGTTACATTAATTTATTTTTTCATCAATAACCTCGAGAGATGAAAATTCGTCATAATTATTGTGTGTTTGATCTTGATATTTCAGTAATGGATACGTAATCAAAAATTACCTTGATAAATGATGATATTGTATCATAATATCCTTACTGCTTTGGTGACATTGAATCATAATCCGTATAAAGGAAAACATAAAATGGAGAATAATAGATCATTATTAAATTAAAATCCAATATAATTTATTTCAATTGAGATTTATATAAAAATAATAATGAAATATAGGCACATAACATAAATTAAGTGTCAAAGAATTAAAATTGAGAGAAAATTACCTTAACATATGTATTGACATCCATTTAACACATAAATCCTCTATTATTATAAATGAAATTTTATAATAAATATATTAAAGAAATATATTCACATATATTATAAGATATTTTAATTTCTTATAACACTTTACTAACCGTTTAAAATCAACTTATGGTTAAATTTATTTTTTGGGTAATAACAGCTTTTTTATTTGTATAGGTTTGGGATTTTTATTCTAAGTCCCACTATTTGGAAGATTAATTATTCATATAAATAACTTAATCGGTGACATAAATATCTTAAATATTCATTATATATATATTTATATTAACCCATAATAGTTAGTGATAGAAAATGAAACAAACCATTCATGGGGTGGGTAAGACATATGTATACAAGAACGTTGTTTGAATATTAATATTATATTGAAATAAAGAATATTAAATTATATATATTGAAATTAAAGACCATATTTTTTACATAAATAAAAAATATTTTTCATATTCCCGACATTTAAAAATGAAATTTAATGTTTTGAATGAATCACAATGCTTAGCAAGGCGGTAGTGCACAATACAAATGAACGACATTATCTTATTCCCAAAAAATGTTAATCATGATGGTATGTTAGATATAATAATTATAAAATCTTATTAAAATCATTAATCTCACATATTTCATTTATAAACTATATATACTTTATTATGACCAACCATAATAGGTAGTAATGGAAAACCAATAACATTTGTTCGTGAGGCGATAGTCTATCATAAACATGAATGATTATTTTGTATAACATTTGATAGATGTATGTCTAGTTTTCTATTATACCACTTTGATAAGAACATATATGTATATTTAATATAATTATTTTATTAAATTATAATTTAATAATAAAAATTACTAGATTTGGAGGAATATATAAAATAAAAATTCTCATTTTTGAATGTTACATATTTTTAGGGTATCTTACTTAGGTTTGTACTAAAATATTTCATTGGATTTCATTGTTTCCAAAATAAGGATTCAAGGTTTTTGGGATGTAATATGGGATATTTTTGTGTATGGTAATTGATAAAACAATTACGTTTTATTGTTGGAGGAGGAGAGAATATAGAATTTCCATTTATAATTGAGGTTATTATCAAACAAGAATACTTTTTTAGGATAGAATTCCACCACTGTATTTCCCATGTCAAAAGGTCCCTAAGTATTCCATTTAGATCATAACGGTTGAGTGGTATATAAATTTTTATAAATGGTTTTTATACTATTTTAAATAATAAATTAAACTTTATATTTTTATTTTAACCCCCGCTAAACCCATTTTTATTTTAATCACCGTAATTAATTTTTAATACATTAATTATTAAACTTCATAAAAAATCATTTTAACCATATTATAAATTATAAAATTTACAGAATCCAAATATTGAATTTATTATACTTTATTAAATTAAATTTTCCGAATATAAATATTTTAATATTAATACTGGAAATTTTCATTGATTGTACTTTTTTATATTGAAAATCATCAAAAATTTATAATGTTTTCTATAGAATTTCAATATTTATTTCATTTAAATGACATGAATTGGATTAATAAATTTATAATTGAAGTAAATATAATATAAAAATTAAAATAATATAAATCTTCTTAATAAAATTAAATTTAATGGAGTTTTTTAAAAAATTCATTATTTTTCACAATTAGTAAAAAATGATTTTATTGTAAAATCCATAGATCCAACTTAATGTAATTCCAAAATAATGATTTCAATACTAAATTTATTTTATCAAATTAAATTTCTAAAATATTAAAATATAAATTTTATTGTTTTCAAAAAAATTATAGAAATTTTTTTTATAAAATCATATATTTGAAACATATAAATCCTCTATCGATAAGTTATCATTTTTTATCAATATATTTTTATTATATAAAACAATTATAAATAATATTTAGAATTTAGTTATTAAAATTCATATAAAAATTTCGATTGATTGGTTATCATGGTATCAATTAAATTTCCCTTTTAGTGCTTTGTTTACACAATGTGTTGTATTTAATAAAATCTAAGATAGTGTTGCATGTACCCAAAGGCTAACATGGTTTCTAATGCAACACTAGCTAATAATGAAATATATTTTATTTTAAAAAATAAATAAATTCATATATACTCATGTTCCCCAGTTGAATCCTTGAACATGAAGTTTCACAAAAAAATGATTGAACAAGTTAGTGATCTTCATTAATAAAACATTAAACGAATGATCCAAAATCTTCGTAAGTTGTTCCAAATAAGAAATATCTTCTTACAATGGTATTTACTCTTTGTTCTATACATGTAATGAGTTAGATTTATAATCAAACTAGAGAGAAACATGGAACATGTTGTGGAAATGATATATTTTATAGGGAATAAATGATATATAGGATAATATCTCAATAATGTCATGAATTTCAAAAGTAATTATATACTTGTGGAATATTTTACTCTTATTTCAAAATATCATAGCCTTATTCCATGTATAAATTCATATAAATACTATTTTACAAACATAAAAATTATATATCACATTAAAAATCATATACCTATTTTTTCAAATTGAATCTGATCTATATTGATATACTGGAAACTTTATTTAAATATCCCTACCATTTTATTTTGGTCCATTGTTCCTAATTGAATATATTCTCCAAAATCATTACATCACAATGGTTCCCTACAATGTTTCTTAAATATAGGGATTCATAATGAGATATCTAAATAATTAAGATAAAAATATTTTTGTTCGGAAACTCAACTAGAGGAAGTTGTTGATCCCAAACAACATTTATATCCAATGAAAAATAAATCAACATATCATATAGGGTTTGAATTTTTCATTCATATTGACCATTTTTCTGATGATAAACTATGTTTCTAAATATAAACTCTATATCAAGATCCTAATAATAAATTAAACAGAAATAATATATAAAACTATCATCTATATCCTCTACAATGAAATGGGGTACTCTGGGAAGTCGTACTACTTCGTTAATTTATGTCCAATAATGATAATCCAGAGTGAATTATACTCAAATAGTGATGAAGTTTGATGACATAGAATTGTGGGTGAAAATAACCCACATGAAATTATCTAGATTATACATCATGGGGAGTCAAATGAAAAATAATTTGGGGATGTACTTTTATTCATGTATGGGTAATGGGAGAAACATCACCTAAGAATTTTTTTCATTCAAATATAAATTTCAGACACATTAAGCACTAATATACAATCATTGTAATATCAATATTAATTCCTTCCAACCTAAGTAATTATTTCAAATATCTATACATATTCATACATTAGTGATAAATATGCACTAAATATCTATGAGCATACTATTAAATGTAATTCATTACATCATGTACGTTAGCAACACATAAATGGATCCTGAACCTTATCATTTAATCATGATCATGCTAAATCTTAGGGACATTTATAACCTTCTTTTTCTTCTCTACATCCTCATTGTATACCTCTTTAGTCTACATTTGGATTTATAGTTGAATATATAGGTGAGAATCATGTGACTTTAAACTCCCTTTTGGTCATCATTATCCACCGAATGAAAATCCAAAAAGTGGATATTTTTTAATCCATGTTATGGATATGATATAATGAAAAATTTGTCTCAACGCATCAACCACCTTGTTCTCATTCTCTCACTGGAAGTGTATTGATGTTTTGTATTATGAAATCATATTCAAATATATTATTGGTTTCATACTGTACATCTTATATTTGAATATATAAATTAACATTTTCATATTATTATACATATCTAACTTTCCACCATAACAATAATTCATCTAAAAATATAATGAAAATTATTCCACAATTAAATCCAAATAATGAGTTGGGTAATTTTTATTATGTATCATCAACTATCCTAAGTCATAATCTATAAATATATCATTCCTCATCCTGAATCATCCAAATAAATTATTGGATGCATTGAAAAATATTATAAATTCTTCTATATTATAGGATAATGTTTTCTTAGGTTCAATGAAAAACTTTACATTTAGTTCCTATAGATCTTCCTCATACTCATCCATCCATAGGATATGGGCTACCATATGAGTGAACGTGTTCATAGGAATAGATGGTCATTGTAAATTATCAACAACCAATCAATAATAAAATTGTAAACCATGACATAAATATATATTATTCACCATGGTTTTTATAAGACTATCTTCAATAGCCTCTTTAATTTATTTATCTATTAATATACACTCATATGAGATTATCTGACCAGAAAATGAATCCTTTTTTAGAAGAAATTAACTCTCTATAATTTTTTCAAATATTTTATCCTTGCTTATTATCTTTATTATAATCCTCGAGTGATCATCATTATCTACCTTCCTCACTGAGTATATAACAATAAAATCTATAATGATTACCACAAACTGAACAAGATAAACAAAAAAACATATATTCATTAAATAAATGATAATAGTTGAGGAATTAGAAAGATATAATGGAATCACTAGATATTTAAAGCATCCTTATCATTTATAGAAATTTTCCTTGGGTATATCAACTTTCATAACACTTAATTAATGATTTTTAATTAAGTTAAATCTTATAAAAGTATTTTGAGTTATATAGATGATCAGAAAATCCCTCAATTTGGGGAATATTATACATGTTCAGGATCATGATCTTATTCAACCCCTTATTTTAAATTTACAGTCACATAGAAAAATAATAGTTTAAAAATAAATTAAAATGTAAACCCCGAGGTGAAATAATTTTCCAAATGAATACGTTGATTTTTTTTCTGAAGTCACATATTCAATTCATGAAACACAATAAGGGACAAAAATAGCATTTATTATAAAATGGGTTTGAAATATGATTTATTTATATTGAGAACTCAACATTGTGTTTTTTTGTGAAAACTATAAAACACTATAGATATTATTTCAAAAAAATCTATCAATATAGTCATATCATCATTGTCAAGTTTCTCTGCATGCATATGAGAGAAAAATAGATTTGGAATGTGAATTTAGTCCCATACAATGGATGTGATCTCCATAAAGTTATCATACTTATAATCTCAACAGTATTTGATCATATATTGTATTGAAATATCAAATGTGATGTCCATTCATCAGAAATTTATTTGGTATTTTTATAGGGAAATCCATTCCATTTATAAGAAAACATCAAATTCCACCCTTTGTATAATGAGATGATTTATAGGGATAAAATTCCCAAAAACATAAACCATAGAAGAATCATATTCAGGGAATGAAATCATAATAAAATTCAGGGTTTTCATTACTAATTATAAATCTAATCATTTGGGTGGTATATTGATACACAAAAAAAGTTATGAATGAATAGTAAAACAAGATTCAATTAAAACATTTAAAGTTATAGAGAAGATGGAATGTATACAATTCATCTTATTTTTATCACATCGATATTTATAAATAATATAAATATGATATTTCCATTTTCATGTTGGGTTAAGAGGTTGATAATGTCGATCATCATCAATAACATCTAGATCTGGTCATTAGTTAGCATAATTCCTATCCTCCATTCATTTCATAAAATATAGTGTGGGTGGGGTATTATTTGGTACATTCTCTATATTAGAATCATTAGTTAAATTCTTCCCATGACATCAATAATCAATTACATGTGGAAGGTTCATTAAATAGGTTAAAATTTTATTAGTCATGTTAACACAATATACAACTTGGTTCTCCAAACAATTTTATCAATAAAGAAGGATAATGTTCTGACCTCCCTATTTATTATATTTTCATATGAAATTATTCATCATTTTTATATCCAAACAATTATATTGATAAATAACAGTAACTTACATTTCCACATTTATATCACAACACCCAATAGATTTATAGATATTGATGTCTCTTATGGATAATTCCATTCAATGAATTGTTTTAGCTTGTTAGTGAATCAATTATACTTATTTATTAGATGGATGTCAACAAATGATGCATAAATTAATTGTTTTGAAAAATTTTACTCATATTTATCAATGAATTCATCTTCCCTTTTCTTTATCTAATGTTATGAGAAATAAATTGGTAGTAAATATTTTAGAACATTTTTTCAAATTCATCCATTTTAGTGGAGAAAATTTCAAAAGGTTTTCATATATTAATAATAATCTTGTACCATTGATTTGTATCTCCTTTAAAATAGTATACATCAAAAACGAAATTTTCATTATCCAAACACTCAAAATGAAAAATATCTATTTTAGAAGGTATAGTCAATTATAAAACCCACAGAATGAGGGGGGTGTTTCCTCTTTATGCTCTCAATATAATGTTATTCCCTCGATTTCTCAGTTGGATGTCCAGCGAGATTTATACATTGATAAAGTTGTGTAATAATGGAAACATGATTTTTTATTCAATAATAAAAATCATTTAGATTCATATAAATATATAATTTAATTTTCAAATGAAATAATAATTATCTTGGTTTCATCGGGATTTATAAATTGGATAAAACCAAAAATAATATCATAAGTAAAAATAATTATATGTATAATCAAAATAATAATGAAAAAACTCATGTAAGATATCTAAATTATGAAACCTTTTGTATTTAATATGTAAGACATTTGGTTTAACCTCAATCATTCATATTCATATTATATTTAAATACATCATGATGTTTATTATTTCGTTTGTGAATTCGAAATGAATATCCCATTAGAGTGAAAAATCATGTCTGTAGTGTGGGTTGTTGTACATCACCCATTCTAGATCAATTCAAGCCCAATATGGTATTTTTGAGGTTTTAACTCCAAGGTATAACTCTACCATAACTTATTCCACAAATAGTATCTAAATTGGTATGAATTTATTAGATGCTACTCTATTTACCCTTTACCAAAATTCAGGGGAATTTTCAAATACATTGACACATCCTTAGTCTTATCCATAGATATTTTCTTATAGATATAACCTATGCTTGATTTTCCTAGTTTCCCATTAATGAATAAAAAATTTCCCTGATAAAATCTATAGATACCCAAAATTAACAAATATAGCAGTGACATAAATTTTTTTCTAAATATTTATTACGTTACACAAACACTTGAATAAGAACATTAATAGTTTAGTGTCTTCGGAAACATTTTTTCTAAAGGTAAAGCTTTGGTCAAAGACCAAAGAACAAAATCATTATTAAAAACCCAATAAAGTTACAAGAGTCTGAAATAGGGTATTTCTTTACAATATCTATCAATGAGCTCAAATAAATCAGCAGGTAGGGAGTCCATCCAAGTCATTAGCTGGTCAACTCCCTTGTTGGAAAGAGCATCAGCGACAGAGTTAGCTTCACGATAGGTGTGGGTGGCGATATAATCAAATCCGTTGAGCGACTTAAGGCAGTTCATCCAACGAGCAGTATGCTTCCAGGCCAGATGAGTGCTGCCATTCCAGATGGCATGAATGATGGTGGAAGAATCACTCTCAATCCATCGCTTCCTCCAGCCTCTTTGAAGAGAAAAATCAACAGCATGGATGACACCCAACAGTTCCGCCTCCAGCGATGTCGAGTGGCCACATCCAACGAAGAAACAGCCCTGACACTAGCCAACAGAGTCTCTGAAAATAGCACCACAACTGGCAGGACCTGGATTTTCTTTTGAAGCACCATCAACATTAACATTGATCCATCCCTGCATTGGCACCTGCCAGAAAACATCAAAGGTGCGTTTTTTCTTTGGATAATTGCCAGGAACTCGGACACGGTGAAGGATCTCAAAGTCCCCAACTGAGTTGTTACCGTAATCTTCGGAAACATTGAAACATAAATATTTTCAAATATGTGATCTATGTCATCCCCAAACACATTCATTATTATTAGTATTGATCTTATAAATATCATAAATTATACATATCCTCATAACATGGGGAATGAAAACCTAAGAATGTTTGAGCTCAAATGCTTAGTAATGGTAAACATGGGGGTTACATAAGAATAACATGAACATAATGGTTTGTGAACATGATAAAAATAATTCAAAACCGTAGCCTTAATTTTATTGTTCGTATACACAAGTTGTCTAATAAATATTTTCACTTCAGAAGTTCTATATCAAATTATAATAAATGGAAATAAACTATGTGAGTATAAAAATTTCATAAGGCGCTTATGCTTGGATTACATATAATTATTGAAAATCATTTTCTAATTAGATAATTATTTTTTTAAAAGCTATTATATTGTAATTTTTTCGCTCCCTAATCACTATAGTTGTCATGGATCACTCCCTTGAACATGAATGAGGATAAATTACCTCCATGAAACAGAGTTCACTCTATGTTATAATAATGTATATATCATGATATTTAAATAATTTCCTAATGTATTGAAGAAAGATATAGGTCCCAGCAGTATCATAATGAAAAGAATATATATGTGTTCCATGATATCATTAACATATAATAACCCATGAAATGAAATGGGTATAATAAACATTTCATCATATTTTATATTGTGGAAAAGTGACAGGTTTTATAATCATATCATCACTGAATAACAAATAAAATGATATGGGTTACAAAAAATATTTCATCCTAAGAATAATTAGTTAATAGAATTAAAATTAATGTACCTTTGAAACATATAAAGAGTATGTAATATCAACAATTGTCATCTTGGATAGATAATGGTTTCTTATAATAATTAAAAAACATTTAATGATGAATATATACAATTTTTTAACATTAGTTACTAAAATATTTAAAAAAAATTGAAAACCCATTTCATTAAAAAAAATCTATCGATACATATAATTTATTTTAGAATGTAATTATTATTAGTTACACTATAAAATTGTTTTTATGAAAGATATAATAAAAGGAAGACTCTCTTCACACATCCTTTAGAGAATAAACAAGTATTGATTTGCAGAAAAAATGATTAATTTTAAAAAATATTTGTAAAAATTAATCATTGTTTAAAATTTCATTTAAAATAATTATTCTTTTATAATTCAATTTAGGAATTTTTTGAAAAAATACTTTTTTAAGAATTTATATTTACTATCAACGAGAGATATATATGTATATATTGTTTAAAAAATAATTAATCCTCACAACTACCAAATAGTGGAAAAATAATTCCATTAAATGGATAATTAATGAATTAATGGGGAAAAAATCATGAGAATTATTGATATATATATAATGATATTTCATCATTTGAGACTTATTCATAAGAAAATCATAATTAACAATTTCATTGTATCATAAAATATTTACCACTTTAGTAACATTGACTCTAACAAATCATGAAGGAATACCATACGATTGATATTTAAGTTTTTAATGATAACTAAATTTATGATATTACATGTCAATGTGGTTAAATATAATCTTTATTGGGGAATATATGTAAAACATCTTCAAGAAGAAAAATTGAGATAAAACAACTTTATCGTAAGTCTTCCCTTTAATAGTACAAATTCTACATCTTATATAGTAAATATATGTTAATTTTACATCTATTACAAAACTATATTCATATGAATCATACCATATATGATTTTCATATGATGTTTTACTATATATTAACTAACAATTTCATATAAACATCTTATTTAGGGTAATAAATACTTTTTTTCTATATGATTTGATATTTTATTCATGGTCCTAATACTTATATCATTATTTTTTATTATCTAAAATGTAATAAATGAAACCAATATATTATACATCTTTTATAAGTGTAACATCCCATGTTTTAAGAAACACAATATTCAATAGCATACATGATATTCAACATCATGCTTAAAAGAACAACTAAATATTATTATTTAAATGTTACCATTATAAACTAGATGTTGGAATAGAGTGAATGAATAATATAAACTGAATTATGAAAATATGGTTTAAACATGTTTAAATAATTATTCATTGGTTACCAATGTTATGATAAATGTAAATAAAAACCCATTGAATCTAAAGGACATATTTGTATGAAAACCAATTTTTAAAAAGAGAATAATTGTGTTTGTAAATTCATATCACACATAATGGATTTTTATTAATTGAAAAATGTATTTAATATATTCAATTTATTTTTTTAAATTTAACTTATATGTTTTTTAGATATTATATAAGGATAAATTCCTTTTTTGGATAAAAGAACTATTTTTCAAAAAATGCAGTTTTACCACCTTTTGACAGAGAACCCTGTTTAAATTTATTTTATTAGACCTTTTTATGTCATATTTTACAAAATAAAATTGTTTTTTGGAATAATTATATCGATATTTACTTTTCATTACTTTTGGATATTTTTCTGAAAACTATCATGGTTTGATGAATAGTAAAAATACGAAAAAAAATTAATTTAAAACAACTTTTTCCATCGAGATAATTTATATAGTTAAATCATATTATTATATAGTTTTAAATTATAAATAGATTATATTATTATCATTTAATCCCATTATGTTCATTATATGTATTTTCACATTAAAATTGTATATAAACACTTATTAATATTTTGGTAGTATTTTCAACTTATAACATGATTTCTGCTTTGGACGTGGGGAATTATTTTTAAAATAATTACTAAAATTTCAGTGATTTGTATTTTGAAAAAATTATTCCTTATTTGGAATCAGAATGTACAAATTATATAAATATTAACCTTTTAATTTTGAACATCATGAATAGTCACTTCAATAATAATTTATATTTCCCATGGTTAAATGGTAAATTAGGTAAATATGGGGAAAAAATAATATTTTAACAATATAAAACATCCCTAAAACATGTCATAAAACTATTGGATCATATTTGTCTAATAATTATCATCCTTATGTGGAACTATTGGTATTTCGGAGCAACATGGGAGTGATAAAGAAATTTTATAATAATTAGTTAAGGTAAATAGAAATATATCATAAACATATATATTTTACTAAAACAATTTTAATATAGGGTAATATATATGATATATATGACTATAAATAGTAATGAAATTGTTGAAATTATTTTCTACATCATGGTATTTTATTTATAATATTTATACATTAAATAAATAAATTTAGTTTTGAAACAATAATGATGTAGTGATTACTTTATTAATGAGAGATTAGAATAAATGATATTATAAATATTAAAATAAATCCTATTTTACATTATTAATGTCATCCATTAAATCCATTTGGTGAGTATGGCAGGTTACGACTGATATGATGTATTGTTTCCAAATGAATCATATTTTTATGAATTTGAAAAAATGTCAAGTATGAATACTGTTCAAAATTGACATAATTCATAACTTAAAATAGAAAATAGTTTATTAAATGATATTAAATTCATAAAAGTCTAGGATTTGGCCAAATTATTAATATAAGATCTTTTATATCATACATTAATTTTTTCTCCTTTGAAATTATATGGTAATTTCATTAACCCACAATGTGTAAATAACATGGTGTCACTGTAAGATGAAAAATGTTAAAATATGGGTTAAAACGAAAATATAAGGTTAAACAAAAAAAAACATTTCTAAAAGTTATTCGATGATGGGTATTCGAAAAAAAACATATTATTTTCGAATTTAATGTGTCTTTGAACATTTCTAATTGAAATTGAATTTATAGAATATTTATATTTCATCACTTTCATAATGGTATTCACTTCGAACTAGTTACTCACACACATCATGACCCTTGGATCATCTATTTTTTGGATTAAATAATCTCGCAACATCCCTCCCTTCCACCTAGAACCCTTACCTTGGGAAAAAGAAATTCAAGAAATCCTTTTGGATCAAATTAAAAGAAGTTACTTAATTTAGATGTAATATCTTCTCTCATGTTGTGTTATTTTATTTTTATTCTTCAATCCCTATGATATTCTTATTATATGATTACATAACAAAAAAATATATTCAATATATTATAAATTTCTTATGATATGTATTAGAACAAAACTTACCCACATATTCATCTAATGGATACGAGAATACGGTTTCTGTGTACAGTGAATTACTGCACAATTTCAACTTATTAGAGATGTATTGTATCTAAGTATTCATCCTTATCTTTTTTGAACTCAAATTGGACATGGTATCCTCTATCTGATTTGATCTGGTATCGAGGTTCAATTTTGGACCTTGATATTTCTATTAAAAAGTATGTTGAAAACATTAAGAATCCCCCCCAGCATATCATCTATATAGTAAATAACTTTTGATTCTTTCTAGGGAATTCTTTATGGCCTAGGAACCTTCCAATAATGGTATTATATCTTCAAAATATTTTTATAATCACGTTATTCTATGAAATCACGATTTTCATTGGATGAGAAATATAAGGAGGAAATTTTTGAGGCCCTCCAGATCAACGTTTGTTTAGAGAGTTGCACATAAAAGATTACCAACTGATGACTTCATAAAAAATGTAGAATATATCTATGTTATTCTTGTGATTTGTTTCAACAACACAAGGAATACTTTGATCACCTTTTTCTTAGTTGAGTGGTTTCTTAAGAAGTGTGGAATGCATTAACAAATTTATTTGAATTGGTCATGCATTTTGTCAGCTCAATTTAAGATTTCCTGAATGACATGTCTTAAATGAATCTGTTGTTGTACATACTATATCTTTTCCTGGTGTCTGTGGAGGAACTCATTCATTAGATATGGACATATATGAACAAGTCATTCCACGAAATCCATTCATTATAGCTTATCATGGACTTCTCTATATTATTTCTAATGTGTGCAATGATCCTATAATTGGGAGGTTATTATGCTCTAACTACATTCAAGATTTCTCTGTCTTGAATCAGCTTAGTGTCAAGGGAAAATTTCAGCTTCTACAGGGTAAAATTGAAGTCATATAGCAGGCTCCATTTATTGGGTGGATTAAAATCAATTCGGATGGTGTTTTCAGAGGTAACCTACGTCCTTCTTGATTTGGGGCTGTTTTTAGGGATACTAGTGGAGAAATTATTAAATGCATGTATGGTTCTTGTGGAAATTAGTATTCTATTGTAGAAGAAAGGTTTTATATTATTAGGGATGTCGAATAGGACAATCAATATGAATATAAGAATATTTTTCATGAATGTGATTCTAAAATAGTTATTCTTTACCTTTATTCCAGGTCTATACATAGTTCATGGAATCATACCAATAGATGGATTAGAGGATTGTATTTTAATTACACCATGGAGATTATTTCCAAACAAACTTATCATGAATCTAGGTCTTTATCAGATGGACATTCTAACATGGGTGTCAATGGAATTGGTTTTTGATGGGGTGATCATTTACCAGATGAACTTCTTCAGCTTCTCAAGAGGGATCAATGTAAATAACCCATTTTTAGACATTGGTACGTTTTTGTAATAATAAGGGGATATTTATTTTCTATGAATGGCCTCAATCAACCTTAAAAAATATATTCTCTATAATTATGTAACTCTTATTTACAAAATATTTTTATGCTTTCCATGTTGTGTAAATTCGATAATTTCTTTTGAGAAAGTGTGGACTACCTCACCATAAATTTGATAGAACTCATTCATTATATATATTGGAACATATGAAGGAAGGATTTATTAAAACTATGATAAATACATGACATAAATATAATAATTTTATTATAATATACATTTGAATAATTTTATTGTTATTCTTTTTATATGATAATGAAATAAAAGTAGAATTCATGCGTTCATACATCTGACCGTCTCCCTGAATGACTCATTTAATTTAATATATATAAATATTATATATATTATAAATTCCAACATACTTGATATATATTATATTTAAATCATGAATAATATTCTATAGATGGTAGAATTTTGACCACATTGACAATTTACATCAAACAAGTCCAATTGCGACTCGTGTACCAAATATCGACAATCCGGATGATAGGAACATGTATAAATATGTAATTATTATAACATGATGATAAGTAATATGAAATTATTAATAAAAATGAAAATGGTAAATATGAAAGTATAAATTAACCTAATTTTATTATTTTGGATTATATATAACGAACAAGACATGTCATAATCAAGGTAAGGGAACTTCCTAACCCAATTTCCATTATTTTATTTAATCTTATACTTCATGATGATATTCTAATATGATTACGTAGAAATCAAATTTGATATAATATCTTTTATTTATAATTTATTTATTTTTATTTGTAGTTAATACACATAATATAACTATCTTATTAACAAAATGATATTTGTAAGGGAATTTCTAAACTCAATTTCCACTCACTATGTTTTCTGCATACTTTGTTGATTATATTATTCCAATATTATCTATGGAATAAATATTCATTTATTTATGTTGTAATTTAAACATAAAATTTACTGGATATAATTTTGAAAGAGACAATAACCCCAGTGAAAAATTCTTCTGTCATTTATAAGAACATTGTAAGGGAAATCATAGATCAATATCCATTAATTGAGTTAATATTCATCTCATTGGTTTTTTATTTCCAGGAATATATGTGAATAAAATCTGATTTTTTTAAACAAAACATCCATGTATATTGGGTGTATTTAAAGTTTTCACACATAATTATGGGACGAATTTATCATTAATCTAATGATACAGTCACTGTAAGGGAATACATCTCAATCTCATTTTATTGATTCATATCCAAATATTGGGCTTCATTATTTTCCTATAAGGTGTATATAAAACCCTTTTGGAATTTTATTTCATCAATTTCTATATTCTAATGATATTTAATGTTTCTTTTGATGTTATTATTTAATTATACTTATTCATGAGTTTCTCAAGTGTTACGAGGCTAATTATCTAAATCATCATTTTAAATGTTTCAAAGATTTATTTTTTTAAATCATTATCATTAATTTCCATATGTTAAAAATGGTTATAATGATTTATAAATTTGGACATATATTTTTTAAAATATCAATTCTCAAGAACCTTTTAAAAGTATCAAATATTTATGGGACACATTGATTCAAAAATCACTCTTTTAAATGTTTTTAATGGTTTATAAATAGAATGAATATTTCTATATATTGAATTTTTTTATTGTGATTGATGAGTGAGATTTTGATAATTTCAATATTTTAATTTTTTTTATTATGTAATGGTGCTTTGACAATTTATTGGAGGTTACATGATAAACCAAATATGGATAGTTATGTGATAAACCTATGATGGGTGAGCCCGTGATAACTCTCCAATGCAATGGGTAAAATGACGAAGGAAAATAGTAATGTTTCTCCTAATAAATTTATGGATTATAATATGATGGGCATTCCAAACATAACCATGATGGTAACCCCCTATATAGCTATGAAATCTAAAATGTATGTATGATATGGATGTCAGAATTTACATTTATGTTTTATGGTTTCTATGATGTTTGGTAGTTATAATAAAATTTCAAGATTTAATATAAGTAGTTTATGATTTATTTGTGAAGAGTATAATTATGTGAAAATGTTTACATGGGTTTTACATGTTTATTAACTAACCATTTTATTTCTTATTTTATATTCCTTAATTTGAAATTTGTTCTCATCCCATGTTTTATTAATGTTTCTCATAGGTATAAATAAGTTTTAGAGAAAGGATGAATTAAATTATATATTTAACAATAATGTAAATATTTTTTTAATGTGTTTTATTATAGTGAAAAAATTGGATAGAGTATAACAATTTACATTATAATTTTTGACATGTAATGTAATAGTTATGGCCTAATTCTCAAAACCTCTAAAACTAAAAAGATCGTCAATGTGAAAGAATGAATTTCATGATAAGAAAAATAATATGTAATGTTTAAGTTTAGTGATTTATAATTAGTACTTATATTTACCCATAAAATTTAGTTATATTTATTGAAAAAAACAATTATTAGATATAGTAGGTTTTACATATGCATGATCTTTGTTTCAATTTTCTTATTAGATTAAAAAAAACGTAAATGATATATAGTTTAAATGGAAAACCAATTTTACATTATAATTATAATATATTCTTATTAAACCCATCATTGACACTTTACATGAAATCTATTAAAAAAATATAATCACTCTGCGAGGAATTAGTTATCTGTACACACTAAACATGTTATTGTATTCCCATAAATAGGAAATAATGAAGATATGATTGATAGTTTAATTTAAGAATCATAATAACATCATAAATATCATATATTTCATATATAAGATTTAAATAAATAATTATTACATACCATGAGAGGATTTAATGAAGAAATAAAAGGAATCTGTAGGGAGGTGGTTTTCTGTTGTACTAGTGAATATTTATTTAATTACCCACATTATGGAATTGTGTTCAATTGTTTGTTAAAACTATTACCTAAAAAAATATCAATATATAAAATAGGCTAATTTTAGAATATCATCATGGTATATTATTAATTTATGTACATCTATTAATTTATAAAATTAAAATGTTGATAAACTTTAACTATTATTTCAGTATCCTTATTATGTTTATACTATAATCCTTCAATAGTTGGATTTATATTCAAAATATGGATTATAGAATGAGGGGTTGTTACATGGGATTTTATGAGGACGTCATTGGCTGAACCATATTTATATGAATGTGTAAAGAAGAGATTAAATGTGTGGTATTTTTTAAGTGAGGTGAGTGGTGGACAAATAAATTTTTGAATGTGAGAATTCTACCCAAGTTTATATAATGTCAAAAGTGTAAAATTTAAGGAATAAAAGAATATTATACATTTCATGGATCTTATATTGTAATTAAATGGTTTTTAGAAAATTTCATATAATATATTTACCCTTATATTTTTAGTTTAACCCCCAGCAAACCCGTTTTACCTTTACATCGATAATTATCATGCACAAAATTAACTATTCATTATTTTCAAAAATAAGATTCACCTTATTATAAAATATAAATTATAAAGATTAAAATTATGTTATATATTTTTAAATAATCCATTAATATAATAGAAAAATATTGATTTGTAATTAACCCATTAGATGTGATGAGATTAAGATATTTCAATGTGAACATGAAAAAAAAATTAAATATATTTTATATAGGATTTTAATATGAAAGTTATTCTTATGAACTCAATTGGATTTATATATTTTAAAATGAGATAAATATACTTAAAAATAAATTTAACATATTATTTATCATTATAATAAAATGATGCAATAAGACTATTTTCATTAAAAAAATGACTTTTGTAATATCCATAAAAAATAAACAATATGTGAAAAATCCCAAAAAAATACTATATAGTTGTGAAATTATAAATAATAAAATTAGGTTTATTTCATCAATTTAAATTTCTTAATGTGTAAATATTTAAATTTATTAATTTTCAAAAATATACCTAAATACATTTTTGAGAAAATAATATATACTAAAAATTAAAAGAAATCCTCAATAATAAAGTACTTTTTCAATTTTTATACTAATATATAAAATACAAAAAATAGATAATATTAGGTTGTTACTATTCATATAACAATGCTGAACAACATGGTTATAGCTATCTCATCTAAATAAATATTTCAATGTATTTTTAAAACTATGCTCTTCATGTAATGCATGTTAATATATTATCATATGTAGTGTAAGCTTAACAAGATTTTTTGTACATCTAAATCCATCAATAAAATAATTTTTATTTTGAAAAAATTAAAAAAATCAGTGTTTCATATTACACAATATTCCCTCACAGATGGTATTATTAACTAAAAAGACCAACATGATTTTGGATGGGATGTTATGAATGGATTTTAGATCGCTTAAGATGAGTTAAGAGGATAATTTTGAGTGAATAAATGTGTATAGTGGATGTTATTTAACAATTGAGATATATGACACAATTTGAATTTTTTAAATGATTCAAATATATTTAATAATTGTTAAAAGTGTAAATGGGTCCAAAATATCTCATATAAGAATATTATATCTGATATCATATAAATATGTCAATATAATAATATATTTATATGTATATGTAGAAAATATCATCAATTAATATTATAATACTCCCACATAATTAGCATGTTTTGATATAAACTATTGTAGTAAAATTATTTTTCGTTTTCTTTTCTTTATAAAAAATTATGGTCTCCCCATTAAAAATTTAATAAATTGGGACTAAAAATATAAACGATATTTTATCATATAATTTTTTTTATTAATGTATGAAATTCCTTTTAAAATAACCCAACAAAACACATAAATAATGGCTTCCCCAAAAATGTATTTTTTAGTATAATAATATATTTACACCAAAATTTAGAATAATATCAATTTTTATAATAGTTTTGCGATTATTTTGTAATCATAATAAAATAATGAAATTTTTAAATCTATTAAGAATTAAATATAGAATAGTAAATATGTGAATGGAAATGATAGTTTTCTATAAAATTAGTATTTTTCACTACTCACTAAAATAATAAACGTTTACATAAATATCCCATGTTTTTACCTTAAAATAAATATCATATTAATTTCTAAAATTATATATTCTTATTATAAATTTTTTATATTGTTAGAAATTAATTATAATATACAAGAAAAAATTTGAAATTTTAATCATTTATTTAGGAAATCTATTTTTAATGCATAGGATGATTTCACAAAAAATTAAATAATTTTTTATTATGAGATATTAGAGAAATTTGAATTATATTAATCATTTATTTTTTATAATTTGATTTTTTCTATTCATATAAATAATTAAATAGCTATGTTATTATTGTTATATTTAAATAGTCATAATTAAATAGTATATCATTGTTCATTTATATTAGGTGTTTTCTTTAATGAATGATATCAAATACATCAAGAGTATTTCAAAGGGAAAAATATAAAATGATTGAGTCATTCATCAATCCGAAAACAAATTTATAGAGTGAATGATTACGTTATTGTGTGGTATTTCTTACTTTACTAAATTATATTTATATCCTACTCTAACTAATGTGAAATGTTTCAATAATTCCATATAAAATATGAATAATAATATTTATCTCGTTGTAGCATACATGGATTCAAGATAAAACCATGTGAATCTATAAAAATCTATGTCTCCTCAAATCTTCCCTAAATTTATAATGCCAAATATATATTCCTATAGTTTTCTGAAATGAAAAATTATGTAACATTAGTGACTAGAAAACTGTTACTTATGATTTTGAAAAACACATTCATATATTCCAATTCTATGTATGTCAATGTTAGAAATACTTATAAATTTATTTTACCGAATAATGAAAACATATTAAAATTTATCAATTCAATAAAATATCCCTATTTTCATCTCACATATCATCTAATCTATAATTTCCGTTATTATAACCGTAGATTTCACCATACCATATCATAGTTACATTAAATATTCGGTTTGGACATTCTAAACTTCATATAACGTTAATTTATACTATATTAAATTTCAATTATTCTTACCACATCAACAAATAGTCCTTCATAAAAAATATTATGTATAACATCAATCTTTTAAATTTTATTACTTTTTAATGAAACTCAAAATAGATATTTCTATTATTTATAACCGTATGTGCATCCTCTGTTTTTATTACTTATTTATAATATTATCATAATTTATTATTTTTAGCTATTTATCTGTAACATAATAATCCATTTTTTTCTGATCTCATTGAGAAGTCGTAAAAAAGTATTAATAATTTTAATTCATGGTCTATAATATATTTTGATCACGTCTTTTATGAGAATTGATGAAATTTACATTTAATAAATTGTTTCTCAGAGTAATGATGGCTTATGACTCTCTAATATTTCATTTTTCTCACTATGGTATCATGTAGTATGTTGGGGTTCTCCATGAAATCTTACCTATGGAATTAACATCATTAATATGTCATGATTTTTATAAGATCATTTTTCTATTTAATTTTCCAAATTCATTTAATTAATATATTTATTAGTTGGTCAATGATTACAAATTCATGTTGACTCCTACTATTGTAATTCACTGCTTCCTCTACTGTGGTATACCCCATTATAATATAAATTTATTATTCCTTCATTGACCTGTGAGAATGATAATGTATTTTTTGATTTGGATGATTCAATGTAATTAAATTAGGGTTTTCATTATGTATAGGGGATTGTTTTTTACTATTTGAGTCATGTTTATGGAGTACTTAATTCGTATTTTCTACTTTCATTATCCATTATTTTAAGAACAAATATATAATAGAATTTTGTATGTTACATTTGATCGGTATAATAAAGTGTTTTGTTTGTTTTTATGTCATTTGTTCCTGATTTTTTTTGTTGTTGTGGTTTTTTATCATTTATGAGGGTATTTTCCACTATTTCATATATATTATGAGTTATTATTATTATTTTCCATAAATTTTCTTTTAAATACTATTTTTATTTATAATCATACATAATGTAGTCCTTCATCGATTAGTTTGAAATATGGAATGCTATTTTCTATCTCATTGTCATATGTATCCCCCCCAAAACATATGTTCAAAATACACATTTATGGTAGCTACCTATTATGTTAAAACATTTTATTCATTTATGGAAGATTTATCATATCCTCAATGTGATGAGAAATTATTATCAATATAATGTTATGTGATGTGGTTTGTGGTTGGGGTTGTTAGGATTTATCTTTGAGCAAATATATGGATTTATGCATGTTCAACCTCAACATCATTATTTTAAGAGGATCATATGTTTCATTTTTTTCTTTATAAATTGTTCAGTGGAAACGATTTTATTATTTTCATCATTTATTGTTTTTGTGTGATTGAGGATGTTTTATTTGAATATGCATTTTTTATAGTAGATGCTTGAATACTCTCTATAAAAAATTAATAAAAATTATTTCCATTATTATTCATTATACTAGATATTTAACATGTTTTTTCAATTAAAATATATTTTAATTTCATTATTATATTTAATAAATTGAATTAAATTATTGGAAAGAAATTATTTTCTAGATTTAATTAATTAAATTACCGTATAATAATTTATTTTTGAAAATAACTGATTCCATATTTGTTTTACTATAATTATCGTTGAATGATGATTTAATAGTTCAAAATAAAATATTTTCCTAAAAATGGAAGATGTTAACTATGATGGTCAAAAACGTTGCTCACCAAGAATAAGAAATTAATTCAAATTGACAACAAGACACAAGAATAAATTATTTCATATAGGAAACATTATTTATTTATTTGAAATTAACTGATTATGATCATTGAAAATTGATGAAGAACATTTTTTAAAGGGCCATGATGATCCATGAAATATAATTAAGGATAAGCTAGCAAAAAAAGTTAGAAATTCATAAATATATACAATTATAGAGGTGACCAGGACTCACCCAAACTTCTCATGAATATTTTAAAATACATTATATAAATTAAACATGAAATTAATTACTGAATCAGATGAATTATATAGTGTTATAACTTATATTATTCCTTTTAATTTTAATCATCAATATATAAAATTAGAAATTTGGAAGACTGGTTATCATTCCTTAATTTATGTAAAAAATATATGATTATACAATTATCATAGATGCAATCTAAAATACCAGTCAATTATGACAAAAATGGGATCTAAACCATAATAAACAATATAAACTAATAAAAATTATTCAACAGAATTACAAATCCACAATGTAGGTTATGAATTAATTCAATAGTAATATAATGTAAATATAATAAAAATAAATATATGATTATTGAAGGATTAAAATAAACATTAATACTTCATATTGAACATTAGTAGACCGATACAATAACTCATGTTTTTTATCCAATTAGGAATACATGTGTGTCCTTCTAGAGAACATTTTCTTTATTAATTGCTATATTTTTATATTTATTTTTAAGAATATTATATTT
This sequence comes from Viscum album, assembly GCA_963277665.1. Lineage (NCBI taxonomy): Eukaryota > Viridiplantae > Streptophyta > Magnoliopsida > Santalales > Viscaceae > Viscum > Viscum album. Next base: position 1,842,100,758 of record OY728161.1, read on the forward strand.
TATTATGACTAGGTTTAATTAATGTACCCTTGTGGTGGTGAATGATGTAGTTTCTAATTTAAATCATTTCCATGACTTCTTTCCTCTTTATGATGGATATTATTTGAAAATATTATACTACAAAATAATGGAGGATTATTTAATTATTTTTATTGGGATGTGGATAATTTTTATACATAATTATATATCATAACTATATAATTAAAATGTGCTTAAAATATATATGTTATTCTTGGTTCACCCATATTGGGTTGCAATAAATGAGTGAACACCAATGGTATGTAATAATCCAAAATTATACTACAATAATTTTTTTGGGAAAAAAGTTATTTCGTCATCATAATATGAAATATACCACATCATATAAAATGTATTGGTTTTACTAAATACTCAACCAAGGATAAATCCCTTTACCATGAATGCTCAGGGTCCAAGAAAAACTCGTCCCTTTCAAATTAATACAAAAAAGAAGAACCGACAGAACAATAGGTCATACAATGATACAAGAAAAACACACAATGCATATCCGAGTCAAAAAAACCAGATAAAAAATATTGAGTAACACAAGGACATCATGAGGAAATCTACATTATAGAAATCTAGGAAAAAGTATATGAAAACTATTTTTCCTCCATGTACACATGATCGATATATAAATACAAAAGATCAAGAGAACATAGACATGTAATACAGGACAAAATAAATTTACGAGGAACATTTTGTGAGAGCATCATCAAAATTATCACCACTATGGTAGATTCAGATTCTACCCAAATATGTGTCCAACCACACTGAATCAAATATTTGATGTCCTTTATCATTTACCAAATTTCATAATCAATGGATGATCATATTCTAATATAGTGGTAAAAGCAGCCATTAATGATGCCCTGATGAGTGAGGAAGATGCCACCACTGCCCAAGGGTCATGGTTCTTTTTTGTTATTTCATGACCCTACGAAGAACAAAGAGATTCTTCAGAATAATCATGTCATAAACAGTGTTATTCATCACACATGTATGAATTTTATATGTGGATAACACCTCTCTGTATATCACATTCAACCCAGACTTCAAATAGGGTCTATAGATGTCTATGATGATGCTATTTAATTCCATCAAAATGAATTCATATTCCACAACAATGGCGGATAGAAACAATGAATATATTTTTTCACTATGCCCAACACCCTAGATTTAATATACGAACCAATCCTGGTTATCCATCAGAAAGGCAATAAATAAATAGTGCTACCCATGATGCCAGATTTGGCATGAATAATTATGTGAGACAAAAACATGATGTGTGGTTTCATCAACATGAATACATAAGTAATAGATGGGCGTAATATTCCACCCATTCCGCTACAACATACATTTCATAGGAAATATTCATTTACCGAACATCCATATAAATAGTTATCGAGTGGGTTGTTTGAATGTCCTTATAAATCCTCACAGCCAAGAAGGAGTGGGATTAGATCCATCACTAATATTCATATAGTATATTCTAGAAGTGAGGATCCCATTTATGTTCAATGTCCATGCCAGAAAATCATAATCAGTGTAACTGTATCGATGTAATAGAGAAGTCCCTCTACATCATTCTCCTCACAGTAATTTATAGATGTTTTTGTTTTTCTATCAAATTAATGAATCTATATAATATAAATACATTTTTCCTCCTCCATATCAATATTGGATGTTGAAAACCCTTACTTCTACATCTATAAATAGATATTCTATTGAGGTGAACTTATATAAGCTCCAAACAACCATGATAATGAGAGATCATCACCTTAAGGTGAATTTAGCATATTTTTTCGAACCACCATCATAGAAATATAATTGAATCACCCATATGATGATTATTTTACATTGGAATATTATTTTTCACACTTTATATTTAGTAATATCAATTTTCATTATGGTTCATTTATCCATCAAATATAGTGATTAATTTTAAATATGTGTGACACCCTAAAAATATGAGATTTTTTTTCTATTTAATTTAATTTTCGTGATAGTTTTTATTTCACACATCACTGAATATATCTTCTATAGTATTAAAGCAGCATGTTATTATATATTTTTATGCTAAATCAGGCTAGTGTTTTGTTATATGACACACCAATATATGTTTCTTCTTCATTCAATACCGAAATGGCTTACATTACATGGAACATTGGATTTCAATGAAACAACAAGTAATTATTATAATTATCTAAATAACATATTAATAATATATTTATTATAAAATTTAACATGAATAGTAATAAATAATTTAAGAATATTATTTATAACGGTCTTATATAAATTAATAATATTGATAAAAAATTATAATTTTTGAAATAATCATTATATGGTTAGAAAATACTGATTTTTATAATAAACATATTTTTATATCCTTCTAGGAATAATAATAAAATAATTTAAATAAAATTTAGAGACATTATTTAATTAAAAAATAATAATTTTAAATATATAACATCAAAATTATATTTGGTTAATTTTTTGTTTTTCCTCAAAACAACATTTTATGATGAATAATGAAAAGTAGTGATTCTTAATTTAAAACTTGTTTTTCATCATATTTATTTATATTTTTTATTATATATTAAATTGGTTTTAATGCGAAATTAGATATATTATTCATAAATTATTCCCATTTATGTCATTGGACCCAATTTCCTATTTAAATTTGGCAAAAAACACTTCAAACATTTAATCATTTTGGCTTTAAAAATCATCTTTCGTGATATGATTGTGAGATTGATATTAAATTAATTTTCCCCATATAATGCTAGTATTTTAGAAATAATTGATTCCAAATTTGTAATTAGAATAACGTATAATGTCTGTTAATATTAAATTTTATTTTTTACAAAAATAATTGAGAAATTAATTAATATTAATTATAGTTATTAATGAAAAAATTAGTTCACTTAGTGGTTAAACAATAATCATAAGGGGAAAATACAACATGAAAAATGGCCACCATATGTTTTCATACAATATGGATCTCATATCGACTCTTTGATATAATTTCATGAGTAATTGGGACACTATATCTTGGATATGACCTATATAATATGTTCAGTGAAGAAAAAGACAAAAAAGTAACATTCTCTACATTAATCATTTATATATCATTTAGATATAGGAAAAAATCAACATTAGATAAATTGTATAAATTATATTGAAAATTAAATAATATTTTATAATAATATTAATATATAATCACTTTTAGAGATGAATTTTATAGATTATATTCTTGAGGGATTCCAAATGTTGTAATTAATTAGTTATTATTTAACAAGGTTAAATGATCCTTAAAATATTAAAAGTGAGTCAAATTGAATAAATTACTATAATTATATTTTTTAGAAAATATATATTATTAAAAAGGATTGAACACAATTTATTTATCATCCATTTCAACCAAGATATTATCATATTTAATATAAAAAAATATTCTCAAAATGGACATTAATGTTATTTAATAAGAAATGATAATATATTAAATGAAAAAATATAACAAATATACTTCCCCTATTTTTGTATATATTAATAAATATAAAACATGTGGTATAAATTTCCCAATTTATCATTTATAAATTCCATATTTACTAATAAATATAAAAAATATTATTAACATAGTTCAATCTAAAGTAATTTTTTGTGTGTTACATATACTTGTTCTAAAACAAATTTCTAGCCCATACAGGGTTTAATTATTCCAAATTAGATATAATATTAATAATTTCATGGGTAAATATTTTTTAATAAATTTCTCTTTAATTTAGTTTACTTTTTAAATTACATATGTTGGAAATCTAATTAACTAAATAAAAACTGAAATTATAAAAGTGGGGAGAGAAACATGTTTGAGAAATTCTGAAAAAAAAATTAATTATCATTGTGTGTTTTTATTTTTTCTCAAATATATAATCCCATTATTATCCATTTTTGAAGCACATTAGGTATGGGACACCTCCCAATACTTTTTACCATTTAGTATTTACATAAATTCCACCCCTCCTCTACTATTAAAATGTATTATGTCTTCTTTATTCTCAGACCTATCATGACACATTGGGTCATCCAAAATGTTCCAAAATAAACACAATAATTCTCTAATATCAACCTAGAGGTCTTACATTTGGCATAAATTTGTCCAATTAATCCCTTTATATCAACCAAAAAGTAGTAAACCAATGAATATGCAACATCTTTCATTAATGAAATTTTGGTTGCCTTTCTTTATCCACCACCTCAATTATTCATATTGAAAATTTATATAATAAAAATTGTATAAAAAATATTCTTATATTTTATTAATCTAATGTTCTGTCCTATACCTACACCAAATTTCATCAATTGGTTAACAAACACATTGTCTGTGTTTAAGAGGGACTACCACCTTATGAAACAATATTAATTGTTTCATTATTTAAAACCTATGACAGTTGATAATTATGATGGAAATTCTATTTTAAATTTATATATATATATGATATTTATTAAGTAATAATGTTTATATAATTATTATATAATACATACCATAATGCTTTCCAACTCGTTGGATGATGATAGCTTCATTTATGGATGTGTGGACTACCACCACCTCAATGCAATGTGATTCATTCACATTTAACATGGATTCTATTAAGGATGGGCTTCGAAAGAGTATTATATATATCTACATATTGCACAATATTAATTATATAATTATAATATATATATATATATATTTCTTTTACATTATTTCTTTCTATATGATAATACTATAGGAATGAACATTCATTTATGTGTATGGAATATCATCTCCATGGATGGTGTATTCCATTTCATATTATAACGTCCCTATTCTGGGAGCCACCAAGAGGTGCCCCATAGCTATTTTGACACATGGCCTCAAGCGCATTTCCCCAAATGCCAGAGGCTGCCGACTAGCAATGAGGGCCTTGTCTGTGATAGTGGGGAAACAATTCCCTCATTGGTAGAGTACATAGTAGATGTAAACAAACAAGAAATATAGGAAGAAGTAAATATCCAACAAAAGTAAACAATGGAATACTGATATAATAAACCACTAGAGAAAATGTATGATAAATAACACATGATACATATGTCTAGGAAAACAGCCAAACAATTCAGAATGATGAACACAAATAGTACTAAACCAAAGTACAAAAGAAAAGGTGAACAACTAACAAGCAGCTAAGTACAAACATTTAACCCTCTCGGAAGTACTCACAGCCATCTCCTCTGGTCCTACCAAACAAGTACCAGTAACCCTGTGGGAAGAACACTTAGCCTAACTCCTCTGGTTTGGTCATATGAAATTCATAAAGACTCTCTAAGGAAGCACTAACAGTCAATTCCCATTATTGTCAAACATTGTTAAGGACTCTCTGAGGAAGCTCACTCGGTCAATTGCCCTTATAGTCCCAAGGTCAAGGAATCTATATGGAATATCACTCGGTCAATTACCATTATATTCAAGGTCATTCATAGGCTCTTTGATTAAATGAATATTGAAAGTGGAGTGGTAAGTTGGTGAACAAGGAAAAAGTCTCTTCATTTCATCAAAGAGGACCACTCTGAGGAGGGAGAGGCTTCTGAGATCCAGATTGAGCATAGGAAGGGGCTCGTTTCCCATGGAATACATCAGGGCTCTATTTAGTCCTTCTTCTCCGAGGTTGCATCATTTTGATAATCTTATAAGCAAAATTACAGGGCTTGTCCTGAACTGGAAGAATATATTTCTCCTTTTTGGAGGCCGTATCGCTCTAGTCAACAATGCTCTTGTTTCCATCACAATGCATATTATATCTACTATGAAGGTTCCAAAAAGTGTAATATCAAATTTGGAAAGTATTATGGTTTCCTTCATAATGGATGTTCATATGGAAGGAAGACACCATTGGGATTCGGGGAAACGGTTACCAAGATCCTTTTCTGAAGGGGGTATTAATATGAGAAGTGTCTCTAGTACCATGCATGGGCTCCATGATATATTAGCATGGGAGTCTATGGAAGGCCGATCTCTATGGGGAAGAATCATGCATGATGTATATGGCCTGAATATGAATATTTAGATAAGGCGACCATCTAGGTTATAGAATATGACCCTCCCGTATCGTGAAATTCTGCATCATCACTCTCGATGGATTTTGGGTAGGAGGAATATCATTTTTTGGTAGCAGGATTGGGGGTGGGCAGGCTATGGTTCCTAGGGTGTCCTACATCAAACTTATCTTTTAAAGAGGCTAGTAATCACCCAAGATTTCTAAAGCCTATTCTTGATGTGACTCAAAGGGAAGTTTTCAGCACTATTGTTGTTAACGATAAGGAAGACATGCTGGTTTTCATGGGCTCTTCGTCGGGTGCTTTCTCCATTAAGAATTTTGATCATGTGATGAGGAATATATTGAATGTTGATTCATGGGGGAGTCTTTGTGGTCCAATGATATCCCCTCAAAATATAACGTTATATTGTGGCATGTGAAGATCAAGGCTTTGCCTACGGATGACAACCTTTTGAAAATGGGTGTTAATACGGCTTCAAGGTGTTATGGCCATAGGTCTTATAACCAAGAATCAGCTGGGTATCTTTTCTATGATATTGAATGGTACATATGGATTTGGTAGGCCTATGGGGCTTTCTTCGGTAGGAATGGGTAAGATGGATCTTCTTCTAACTTTCTACATGCTTGGTTTAGTGGAGATGGAAGCTAAGGGGTGGGGAGAAAGGACAAATCGATCATCCTAAGTGCTGAGTGATGGACGATTTGGAAGGCCTGGAATGAAGGTTGACACAATAACACTTTAGGATCCATGGCCTACATTCTTTTTAAAAAGAAAAACAATATTAGGGATCTTCTTCGTTTATCCCCTGATTATCACTCAACGCCTTCAGTTAGTGCTTTGGTCCCATCTATATCTACTGATCACCAGGCGAATGGTTTAGGGAATGGATGTTGGGTATAGTGGTGTCCTTCGAACCAAGGATTGAAACTAAATCCGGATGGGTCGTTGCGCGGGGGGGGGGGAATGAATGTGGGTGGTGTTGTGAGATATCATGTTGGGTCAGTGCGTGCAGGGTTCATTGCTTCATTCTGGGGAGATGATGCTCTTCAAGAACAGGCCCTGGCTTTGGGTAAGGGTTTTGAAATGTGTTCCAGTAGACAGATTCAGTTGATGACGTTGGATACTGACTCCCTTCTTCTGTACAGATCTTTGTTGTACATGGGAAGAATTCCTTGGAATATTGTTTATATAGTCCGGAGATGAAAAGTTTTCACGGGGAATCACATGGTGATATCACATACATAGCAGGAGGGAAATACAGTAGTAGATTTTCTAGAATCAATTGATACATATAATCATGGTATGGTTTCTTTTATTAACTTGGGATCATTTCAATGTGAATCGATGAAGTTTGTTGTCAATGATTCATTGGGGTTTCATTACATTAGACCTTTGTGATGCCCTTCATTCTTCCAATGTATTTTGATCTCTAAAAATCATTAAAAATGATAAATTTGAGTCATAGACTCTCGGAGGAAGTACACACAGTCAATTCCTCATATAGTCTCAGGTAATCAAGGTAATTCAAAGTAAAACAAAGACTCTCTGAGGAAGATCACACGGTCTATCCCCTTATAGTCTAATGCAATCATAGACTCCCTAAAGAAGAATACGTAGTTAATTCCCCTTATAGCCTAATGTGGTACTAGGATCTCTGAGGAAGCTGACACAGTCTATCCCCATGTAGCTTATTGTTCTCAAAGACTCTTTGAGGAAGCTCACTTGGTCAATTCCCCTTATAGTCTACCAGACTAGGTTCTCACGGACCTGTGTAGGTTTATAGATATATGAATGAAATATATCCAAAGTAATAATATAGAGCTAGTTGGAAATTTATTCTATATCATATCAATAATATCAGGATAAAAACTCTCCATCCTATAGAAAAAGGCATAAAAAACAGGCACGGTAGCCAAACTGGCTAAACATGACCAAATGGTTGAAAACAGAACAATCATGGGAAAAATATCCAAATCATAGCAAAACAACCCTATTATTATCCATTTATCCACTACATAAGAATACAATAATTCCAAAAAACAATAGGGGTAAAACGGTAAACAAGCAATAACACGTTCAAGGGTATGCGTAGAAATTGCACATTTTACTCAAAGGCTTTGAATGGAATGGAACAAACCACCTACCTCAGTGTTTGGATATTTATATATGTGAACCTCGAATCTTAAATCACCTTATAACATTTTATATCTAAGAAAATGTATAAAACGTTCACCCCATGATAACATGGAAAAGAGGAGAAATTGGAAAAAGATGCTCTAGGAAAAGGAAGAAATCACCGATGTGATTCCAACACAACCAAAACTGTTTGATTCAGAGGATAGACGCATGCTCGGAGGTTCTTCTATGATCTGTGGTCGTATCATGCTCCTAGATGAGATGAACAAACGAGGGGGTGTTTCTTTTAATTTGACACGGCCCCGGTGCATTTAATGGAAAAAAAGAAAGTACACGGAATATACTTTTGAAGTACATGATGTGTACTTACCTTTTCTGTACTCTGATTTAAGCAGCCTCCAAGTCACTCCCACATGGCCCTTTGTGTGGCCTCTATATAGCCAACACACGGCCTCCTGCAGCATCATAGAAAATTGTGTGTTCTTAAAAAATTTAATGAATTTCATCTTTTTCCCAAAAATGACCAGAAAATGAAAAACATACCTGAAAGAAGATATGGGTTCTTACACATATATATCTCAAATGGATTATTATATATACTTATAGGATGAATAGAAATGATATTTATATCAAGTTCATTGGCTCAATTATGTAAAAAAATTATCTTTGTATGTGGACCAATAATAAATATCATGATTAAAAAAAGGATGTGGATATTACCCGAAAAAAATTAACTTAGAATTGTAATTAAATGGGTAATATAATTTTATAATTAAAATATACAAGGTATTATATATAATTTTAAGGTTTTTTTTTTATTTTTAAATAAATTATATATATTATTGTTTAGTTTTTACCATGTACGTAGAATTTGAAGACTGAATGTAAGGGTATAATCATCTCACTTTTTATATATGTGAGATACATTCCATGTTCACATATCGCTTCATTTGTGTTTTTTATATACATACCATGAATTTATTATTTTATAAATTTACATAAATTTAATTGTTTTAACACATCTATTTGATGATATCTCTTTCAAGGGGTATAAATATTAAATTTTATCAAATTGGTAAGGTAATATTTACTCAATTTTACTTCTCTGGGACACATGTTTTTCTATGCACCAATATAATTTTATGTGTGGTACTTACAATACCTATGACATGTCATATAATTAATATTACTCTATCTATAACAACATAATATTCATGTAACTTTATTCTTTAATGGGGATTATGATGTAATGTTGTAAATGTTTTAAGATTTTATTTCTACAATCTCGTTATGTATCAGGATTTATTGTCAATATTGTTAAATTAATGGAATATTATGATCTATCCCTCAAGATATATCATTAACTAACTGTTCATATGGTTATTGATGATATATTTAAGTAAGTTTCCATTTTCCAATCATTTGTAATTGACATAATTTGGAATATATTTTTATGAAAATATGGCATCATTTTATTTTTTTGATCAAAAATATATATTTTAATAAAAACAATGTGTTATAAAAAGGTTTTAAAATTTCAGTACAACTATCTTATAATTATTATAAAATTCATATTTCTATATTTTTAAATGAATGTTTTTAAAGGAATCATCTTGTCATTTTCCAATAATAGAGATTTTCTAAACATGTTAGGTGATTACTTATTATTTGTCTTTTAAATTCATAACCACTAAAATGACCATATTTTTATTTAAGCTTATTTTTCATTTTTATAATGTCAGTTTATCTATGAAAATTTTTCTCCTAAATTTTCCTATTTAAATTGTTTTTAAAAATATTTTGATAGATATGGAATTAAAAATGTTTTTATGATTTATTTAGGATTTTTCAAATGTATTTTAAATTGAAAATGTCAAAAATAAATTAAAAATTCGTTTTTTAGGAGTTTTAAATGGGCTTTAAAATAAATAATTTTACATCTTTTTAAAATCTTCATTATGAGAATTCAATAATTTTTCATAGAAAAGGGTTTCAATTTTCTTTTTATTATTTTTCCATGAGTTTTAAAATCAATTTCAATGAAAAATATTTTCAAGCTTCATAGTTATGTTTTTACCCAATTTTAAGAGAAAAATAATTATATAATTATTTTTGTATTAATATGAAATTTTCAGTGTAAATATATTATCATCCTTGAGAATTTCTGTAAACAAAATTGTAATAAAAAATTTATAATTAATTAATTATTAAATAGTTTTTGAAAATAATTCTTAATGAAAGGATATTTTCCTTAATAAATTATTTACTTATAATTAAAAATAATCCTCCATATATGTTGAAATAATTTTTCATATTATATTCTTTAACGGGGATATGATTCAATAATGTGATTCAAATTATTTGTGGAATATTTTATGTTTGGATGGAATTTAGTTTATGAGACTGATTTCTCTCCAAATGGTAATAGGATTTTGAATACCTCTTCAATTAATGTGTTATTATTTGATGAAATTATTATCAGAACAATCAATTTTCAATAGAAAATGATATGGTGAAATATTTATGAAAACTATTTAATACCATGGGTCATGATATGATGGTTGTGTAACCCATCCATTTTTATGGTTCATGATATGAAAATGTTTTTCTATCTTATGGAAAATATATGAATGATTTTTTATATGATGGTTGTGACCTATATCAATCTAAAAAAATTGTAATGATTTATATCTCATGAGATATGTATGAGAGTCATCTTGACATTCTAAATCTATTATGGATGATGCAGAAACCAGACCCACTATGTGGTGATGTGGGGTCCTGATCCACTATGGGTAGATAGGGAAAACTAATAATCTATAGAATGATAAGGATATTCGATACACTATGGGAATATCGTGACACAAAATCACTTATTCCATGACACTTGCTCTACCTATATTTATTCCATGTCCCTTGATTATGATCATTCATATACATGGTTTGATATTAAAATTTTTTGATCTTATTCACATACCCTTATGTATTTGTTATGATTAAGTATTACATTTATTTACCCTTGTTGTGCATTTGAGATTACCACTTTCTTATATTTCTTTTTACCAGGTTATGTTGAATGGTTTTATGTACGGTTAATAAATTGGATGATCTTTGTCGAAGTCATTGAATATTTTTCACCAATAATAGGATATTTTATTCCTTGAATCAATTGAAACTAAACTGTTATGGTGTTCTGGAACATACTTTTTATTGGATATAATATTCATTTAAATTGTTATAATACCTCGATATTTTATTCTTGTGTCCTTATAGTTCGAATAAAAGGAATGGTTTAATCAACCATTGGAAACTAGGATGTGGAAATTTTTGGGATATATCTAGGGATATTTTAACATATATATATTTGTCTGAATCTATGTATAATCCTATGGTTTCATAGGAATAATAAGGTTTCATAATTTAGACATATTATAAGGTATTTTTCATAATTATGTGGTTTTTCACTATAGTAAGTAATGATAAACTATTCATTCTTTTTTAGTCAATGTTGGGATCCAGAAGGAACTAGGTTAACCATGAATGTGATATAAAATTATATGATAAAAAGGTAAATTGTATGATCACTTGTGTTAAAGATTTTGTGATTATGAATTAAAATATTTCATGGAACATGATTAATATCATGTACCATATATAACTCTAAAACTCACCAATTAAGAAAATGCAGGAGTTATCTAAAAGTTCATTTAAAGGATTCCATAGAGTAATGACAATTCAGTTGCCCCTACATTGAGAATGTGGGTAGAAGAACCCAAGTGAATGAATTGAATGAAAATAAATTTGTCTTTATTGTAAAAAATAAGGTCCAAATGAACTCAACTGCAATGGAAAAATGAAATTTTTGGTTTATGAATAAAATAAAAATAATATACTCCCAAATAAATCATTAAATATTTGATGAATTAAATTTGGATGAAATGAGAATTATGTAAATCGATGTCAAAAGTGGAAGGATACCACATTGAATTTATAAGGTTTTTCATGCAGTGGTTATATTTCTAATGATGAAGATACTATTTGTGAAATGTAAAAGAAATGAGTTATTATGAAAAAACATGATATAAAATATTTAATCTCTTAAAGATGATGTACTATAATCAATGTGCTTATATACATGGATTCAAGAATTATAAATTTTGAAATGTATATGTATTTTTTAGTTTTTTTCTCTATAAGGATTTCTGATAATGTGTTGAATGGTAATAATGTACTAGAACTATAATTTAATGGAATGTTTAGATTCATGTAAAACACTTGATTACAAGAAATATATCCCATAATATGTCCCTAAGAATTTTGATAGTTTTGTTTTGATAATGATACGAAAGACAAGAATAGGAAAATTTGATGGTAATAATTACAATGGTATTGATTATAGATTTATTGACAAGTGGTTTATGTTATCATGGAAGATGTTTTTTTAATATAAGGAATATATAGAATATACATAAGAATATAGAAACATATAGGTTTTCAATATGTATATGATGAAATTAATGTTATTTCCCCAACATAAGAGAATAAATGATGAATAAATTCACTTGAATAGTATGAGACAACCCATGGATAAATTATTATAAAAGGCAGTTCAATGCTATGTATTTTTGAGAAGTGTTGTTACCTTATTTCTAAATTTTTTGACGTCAATATTTTGGTGGTGTTATAAGGTAATACAATTATGTAATGATTTATGATAAACATAAAATGGATTTTATGAGATTAAATGATTATATAACCATATAAGAAATTATTCATATTAGATTAAAATGTTATAACCTTTTTGTTGTGATAATTATATAAATAATGGAATATCATTCGATTTATGGATCTCATGATTTGCAAATTCATTAAGAAAAAGAAATTAAACTTCATATATATAAATATAAGTTGAATTTGATATTTCAAATATAAGAACTAAATGATGAGATTGTGGATATGAATAAGAATAAAATAATGTAATATTTTTTCATTATGAACATGTAAGTAATATAATTACTCAACTATATGAAAAGAATATTGAAAAAAGTTATCTTAATACCTTAATTTCTATAGATCTGTAAAAGTTACAAATCATCAAAAAAATTTAGTTTCAAGGACATCACCATTATATTTATAATTAACATACTAGTGATCTATTATTTATATTTCTCTCCATGGAAATTTATTCTTTGTATCCATTTCCAATCTTCACTCAAAATCTATGATATCCTTTATGGAAGCCTATTTAGAGTTTCTTTGGTTATTTATTATGGTTATGGAATTGTTTTTACAAAATGAAATTTGGGTATTCATTCTTATGATCTAGGATTCAATGAAATGAGAATTAATGCCTTGATCCATTGATAATCCAGAAAAATTGAAATGGAGAAATTAATTTATTCTTTTGTAGAATACAACACCCTGATATTTTGTGAATATTTGTGCCAATTAATGAGAAAATATTGATATATTTCATTTAATATACCACTGAATATCACAGGTGTTATATGAAAGAACCATGGTATTAATTAATTATACACAAATCCAAGTTAATTATTCATTATAAACTACACCAAGATATGATTATACAATACACAACACTGACATATTTTGTGAAACATGAAACTGTGAGTTTCTATGAAACCAAATTTCATTGTTATAATTATTTAAATGATATAGTTATAACAAGGCCATTATAAATAGTAACATTAATTTTTATAAACAATTTCATACATGGTATAATGATTTTTTATAAATTAAACATATTGATAATAAAATATGTAATTTCATATAATATCTGTATATGGTTGGAAGTAATATTTTCTTAAAATAACATCTTTTTATCTCCTTATTTGAACAATAATAAAATGAAATTTATGATCATATATAAATTTTATTTGATGAAATAAATTTCATTTTTATATTAAATGTATCAAAATTATTTTATTCATAATTTATTGTATTCTTTATAAAAAGAAAATATTTTGATGGATAATGTAAAAATACATTATTTTAGTTAAAAATTTCCTTATAATCGTATTAATGTATATTATAAAATTGTATTATAGTTTTTTTATAATTATTAATTGGATTGATTTTACATAAATTTATCAAATGAATGTCATTGGACCCAATTTCTAATTGAAATTTTATATTAAAACATTTCAAAATTTTAAACCTTTTCTCTTTAAATAACCTATTTTGAGGCACGTCTATATAATTAATATTAAATTGGTTTCTTCCAATTATTTGGTTGGAATTTGGAAAAATTGGTTACATATTTGATTTCTAAATACGTTTTAATGTTTAATATGGTATACTTAGTTTTTGGAAAAAATTATTAAAGAAATTAACTAAATATAATTATAGTGATTAAGGATACAATTAGTTTACTAAGTGGAAAAAATTTAATATTAAGGTGAAAATAATTTGTAAATTTGACAAAAGAATCCACTATATTCCCATATTTAGAGTATATTTCTTATATTAAATAATTTTATGTGTTAGTAACAAAATATTTTTTGATAGTGAACAATATAATAAGTTATGAAAAGAAAATGAAAAGAAAGGAAGCATTAAATACATTAACATTTATAACTATTTAAGATATGAAAAAAACAAATTGTCAGTTTTAGATGTTATGTTAAAATTAAATTGATTTTTTCGTCATATTAATTGTTACATAATATTATGATATGATTTTCTTGGATTAACATTTTGAAAAATGTCAAATGCTGTAAATTTTAGTTCATAATTCTGTAAAATTAATTATACAAAAAATATAAAAAGCGAGTATAATTGATTGAGTTATAGAGTTTAAATTTTTTGAATTAATATATCGTATTACATTGTTTTTTAGATTATTGAATTAAAATTCTATTATTTCTGGTTATTTTCATATTAAAATTAAAAAAAATTCAAAAATGTTATTAATGTTATTTTATAATAGATAATATTTTAATAAAATATTGCAATTAAACTAAAAATTATATATTATTGATAATTATTTATATATGTTAATAAATATTAAATATGTTCTATTCATGGAATGATTTATCTTTTATAATATACATATAGAAATTTAAAAAGTAAAAAACACAATTATCACTCTTCATTTTAGATTCGCCTTTCTCCGCATTACATGCGCTTGCATTAAAATTAATTTCCATCAGATGAGGGATATAATTTACATAAATTATATAAATTAATTAAATTACTATGGTTCTATATTTTTTAGTAAGTATAAAATTAATTTTATATTAATGATCAAATTACAGATGTTATAAATAAAGTTACCTAAATAAAAATGAAAATTAATAATGTTGGAAACATAAATGTTAACAAAATATTACAAAACATAACATAATTTGGTGTCATGGATGGTTTTAAAGATAATAAATCCCCATAAATCCCTTATTTTTTAATATATTATTCTATTTTTGTTTGGTATACATCCCATTAGGGTTAACATTTTAGTATTTACACGAATATCACCATGCCTCTTCTATAAAGTCAATTCATTCATCCCCTCCCTTAAAAATCTCAGGAAACATTGACCCATAAAATACTTACTAAAATAATCTACCAACTTATATACCTTAATCCCAAGGACCTACAATTTTAAAAAATACAATAATAGAATCTATTATGTTGAAACCAAATTGAATTACCCAATAAAGAGGTAACATACTTTAATAATAACTTTTTAAATTATCTTCACCCCACCTCAATTAATATAGTTCCATGATTATGTAATAACCTCAATTTCATAAATAAACTCATTTATTTTTATTATATGGGATAAATATACACTTACAAACAATTCCAATAAATGGGTAAAAATTTAATTGTTTACGTGTATGGCAGACAACCGCCTCACGAAATGATGTTTTTTGTTTTTCTTTTACCCTATCTCATGGATAAGAGTTATTATAGGCATAATGTTTTTATATGATTTATATAATATTTCTGATGTATTTATACTTTTATAATTATTATATAACACATATATTCATGCCTTCCTTTTCCTAGGAATTTGATAACCTCGCTTATGGGCATATGCACTACCGCCTCCTCTGAGCGATGTGATTCAGTCAATGTCTACATGTGTAATAAGAATGGGTTTAGTAAACAAATATGATACATATAAGAAATAATAATTGTAATGGAATGATAATATATATACATATTTTTAATTTAAATACTTTCTTTCAATACTAAAAGAAAGAACAAATCATGTTTATTCGTACATTTGACTTACCTTGTGCATGAACATGGAATTCCCTTTCATAAATATATCATTAATAAATTACTATAAATACATTTACACTGAATATATATGATATTTTAGTCATTTATTAAATTTTTTAATCAATATTTACTGATTATTTTATGATTATAAAGAATAATATGTCCTGAGTTGTCTAAAAAAGAAACAAAAAGCTTATCGAAATGTAACATTGAAAGGGATGTGTTAAGAAAAATTCAATATAATGTCATAATATGGTAAAATATTGTATTATATTTAAGAAAATAGTTCTTTTTAATATTTATAGTAAAAATATATTTATTCCCTATTAGGATCGAACATGTACGAATAATGTCATGACTTATAGTAAGGGTTTCCACATCTCTATTTTTTCCTTGACTGTAACGTCTCAGAATTTCCGTGTAATTTTTTTAATTTATATGGAATTTTTTCGAAACTATAAAATCTAACGACACCTGATTCTGATGCACAAAGTTCCTGGAATGATCTGTCAAATAAATGTTAACATATAAAGAGTGCACGAAAGTAGGTTTCTAGAAAAAGTGTTATAAATCTTAAATAGGATCCTGGATCATAAATTTGAGGGCACCATAACATTCAGGATGGTGGGTTTACCCTATGCGCAACTTAAATTTAATCAGCGCTTCCCCCCAATGAGAGAACCCTAAAATGGCATAACCGTTAATAAAATAATTAAATAAAATTAATTTATTTTTAAAATTCTTATAACACATAAACATTGATTCAGATTAAAATCTAAGACCACTGCTGAACTTGTGAGTGTATGAATTCCTTAGTAAGATACTAACATTGGACAGCACATGCTGCCAATAGAAGTTAGTTTTATTCCATAAATAAAATAATTAAGTAACATATACATTATTGTAAAATAACAAACATCTAAACAGAAACTCATATTAAAAATATGAGAGTACCGTTGAGCTCGTGAGGTCGTGTTCCCCTTAGGCAGAGCCTAACCTCGACCAGTGTGGGTCAAAGTTCACTGTTAATAATTTTTTATCTTTTTTATGGTATGTTTAGTAAATGTGTTTCTAGATAATTTAATTTTTTTAACTGGTGATCATATTTAAAATCTAAGGGAACCTTTGAATCTACAGTGACATTATTCATTAAAGGCTAACTTAACATCAACCGGAATGGGTCATACGAAAAAGTTAATTTTTGGACTTAAAAAAGTAAAAAAACTTTTGGTTATTTTATTTTTTTCCCTTTTTGAAGCTTCTGTACAAATGGTGTTGGGAAAACAACACAACGTCAAGACCATATAATGGAAAGACTCATAATTTATATAACCGTAGTGTTGGGTGATTTATATGAATGTGTAACCATACTGTTGAGATAATTAAATTTTTTCATTAATTATACTCATTAATGAAAAATAATAATTGTACGATGTGTTTATCCTCTCCTCCCCACTATTTAAATTAATATTGGGAATTGGTTTTCGATATTCAAGAGGGTAACATCTAACCAAATGCAGTTAAGACTTCCACTAACCTAGAATGAATCTTCGAGCATTGGATGTTGGTGGAATCGACCGGCGACGGAAAGCACTGGAGAACACCTTCAGACGTGGACATTTCATCCTATTTTGTAGAGGCATCAAACATACTCAAGGTAGGGGGATATATATTTTATTCCACATCATTTTACCTGAGTCATAAATATTATGAATAACATTGGTCAACCGTTCAATGGGTTGACTTTCCTTTCACTCTTTAACGCGGGAGGTTAAAGCGGGGTTCCACTATGGGTGTTTTTTATAATCTAATAATCCTTCCCATGTTCTAATGCAAACAAATAAGTTTTGGGAAAAACAAACCAAGATAGGATCCACCTATAAACCCATTATGGTTGCGTTCTACGTGGGAGCCCAGAAGAAGTGGCGGCGTGACAGCGGCACACAATGGGACTAACGACTGAGGGAGGCGGGGACAGGCACCCGCCGACCGAAAAGGAATGGTGGCTCCTGAAGTCTCTGTGAAGAACAAAGGGTTTCCATACAATGCCAGCCATGTTCATGAATTGAGGCGGGTTGTGGCAATGCACTGCAGTTGATGTCTGTGACATCAAGCTGCGACGGAGGGCTTACCGGCGCCTATTGGTCTGTAGCGGGTTGGTCCACAAGTACCGAAAAAGAGGTGTGGCCCCATCTGGCGCCACTATTGAGATGGTTGGCACACTTTTACGGTGCATCATAGAGGATGGACACATAATCAAGATGCGTCAGATGGTGGACCCGCACCTGTGGGTCTGTAGCGGGCAGGTCCACGCAAACTGGCCAAGAGATGTGATGCTATCGGGCACTGTAAATTTGAAGACCCAAATAGCTTCATCTGTTTGAAAGGAGAGTGGTCCCCCAAGCACAGCCAATGGGTCGAGTGATTCAGAAACCCAGTAGGGCCACACCAACCGAGGTGGTTCAGCCCGCACCTATGACACAACATACCAAACCCAGCCCTGCCAAACCGGGAACAAACCCACTTACGACGTAGTTCAATAAGAAAAGAATATCTCTTAAACCAGACATCTGTTTGATGAACCGTCTATGGAAGAAAAATATTTAGGACGAGGTGGCCCTTTTGATATAATCTATGTGACTTTCATAAAATTTATGATATTGGTCGGGTTGGATCGTACCTGAATCCTACCGGGCTCTCGATACTAAAATGCCAATAACTTTCCGACCGGGGGTCGGGTTGACACGCCGTCTATTGCGTTATAACCCTTATGACATAAGTATCATTGAGGTACTTGCATGTAGAACTTCAAGGAAGTTCAGGTATGAACGATATCCTATAGATCAGAACCAGGGTGTTCTTTTAGTGAGAGTTAGGATAACTACTCTCGTAATGACTCAAGGTGTGACTATTTTTTAATCCTCAGCTCTGGTAGAGACGGGACTCCCCACGTTTTGAGTGCAGATTCATTTTCCTCTGATATATATTTCCAATATATTTAGTCAGTACTCCCCTATTGGATTAGGGTTCAGGTCCTCAATACTTAACTAACACTTAGTTAGGTACTCCCCTACAGGGTAGGGTGTAGTGCCTCTATGTTTGGAGTACGTACTCCCATGTCAACCTTGGGTGTGGGTCCTCCATAAGTATTATAACTATTGAGTCGGTACTCCCATTATATTCTAGGGTGTAGGTCATCTAGCATGGGTTCGGTACTGCCCTGATGTACTAGAACATGGGTCCCATGTAGTGAACAGACTACCAGAGTTTATCTCCCCTACTAGGATGGGTGCAGGCGCTCAGATATGTAGTAGCACTCTCTCATCTCCGAGTAGCGACGAGGAGCAGGTCCTTCATGGGGATGGACATCCCTTGACTGTAGGACACCATTACAAGGTGTGGGCCCCTTCACATGTTGTATTCGATACCTAGAATAGATGTTAGTACTCCCTCGAATGATTGAGGGGAGGGCCACTTCTTACTTGGAAAACTGGGATATCGTGGGTTAGACTAGAGTAGTGCTCCCCCAATAGAACGTAGTGTCGAGGAGTGGGCCTATTAAATTGGTCTTCCATGGCCTTGCCTCAATCACAAGAATATGCCGGTGAGTCCACTAGTGTTGGTAACTAGAGTCAGTTCTAGAAGAATGATCCAATTGAATCATGGCCTTTCAGATATTTCATTAGGTATGGTTGAGTTTTACTTGATGGAGTACATCTCTCAGACAAATACGATCAGGGAGGGGCAGTTCATGGAGCGTGGAATCCAAATCCTTGAGTTATGCTTTGAGCCTTCATTTGAAATCCCGGAAATGGCTTGAGGTCACAGCCTTAAGTTTCTTTTTTGCTGAAACAAGTATATCTGGATAACCTAGGTATATGCAATGACATATAATTGAGTAGAGATAACTACACACAATATTTGTGGTTTACTTTGTGGTTGTCTTGTGGTATTTTTTTTCTCTGGATTTCTGAGAGACAATTTATGGTCGGGGGTCTCATACTAAGCAATAAATTACCCACCCCTACATGGGCCTTGCCTGCACATGTTGTGTCTAGTGTAGATGTTCGCCATTTCGGCAATGAAGATGAGACCAACAGACGTCACAATGGTGGACATGTTGGCATATGACTAGTAGGGGTCTAGTAGGAACTGGAAGGCATGACATAATACTTTAGCTTCCCGTAGCTTCACTACTCTGGTTATTAGGTGGGATCTTCCATAGACAGTCATCAGGGATCCCTTTGTAGCTTTCTATTTTTAGTTTTTTTTGTGGGGCTTGCATACTAGCCCGATAAAACCACTTAGTGATTTACATGTTGTTGTACTCTAGTCTCTGATTACTTAGTGTTCACCATTATCCTTTTTTGGGTTTTTGTGTGTGTGTATCTATGTACATTTATCTAGGAAAATGGATACCACTTGCAGGTTGATGACTTTGGTGCTAGTCGCAAACCCCTACCCTTCGGGTGCGGGATGGAGATATGTCAGGGTATGGGGCCCATGGGACGGATCACAACCAAATTGTATCAGATGTAGTTAGTTATACCTCAATGAAAAAGTGTCTATTTTTTGTGTGAGCGATTGTTTTAGGTGTTTCAAGTTCAGCATTCAGACCTGTGACTCCAGTGTTGGTGCGTCGACCAACGTATCCGTACAACATGACTCTGTACAGGTATTACCCGACTCAATACATGGAAACATTGGTTTTAGGGAATGCATGGAATAAGAATCTTGTTTTTATAGTATTTATTCCCATATTCCATCTCGAGTCAGCTCTCTAGATATAAACTTCTATCTATTGTATGTCTTGATCTATCTCAGGATACCTAAATGTGGACGACCAACCAAGATCCCGATGCGAGGTCGTGTGGACAGCCCTCCTAGCAATAATGAATATTTTTAGGGACCATTGATTGATATATCCCCACCTAGTTGTACACGAGTTCTACCACCATATGACGGTTATAATCTACTATCGGTGGTTCCGGTAGAGGGAATTCGTAGGCTCAGTGCCAGACATGAGTTACATAGGCTAAGACCTCCCAGGTTCCACGGCTAGACAAGTCCAAGGGTAGTTGAGTATTGGCTTGAGGCTATTACATGTGTTTTCTACCGATTAACGACACGACATGACCATATGGAAGTCCTAGTTGAAATAATTTTCTAGGTTTGGTGGGAAGATGGTGGAGTCTGACGATTCAAAATCATGGGAGGTGACCCTCACTTAGATAGGCATTGAGTACCAATTCAAAGAGGAGTTCTTTCCAGAAAATTTGTGCTCTGTATGCATACAAGAGATGATTCACTGGTGGATCGGTCGCTGGATGGGAGTAGAGTATTCAGCAAAATTCATAGATCATTCTCACTACAATATAGATATGGCACGAGACCCTTACTGCAACGATCCGACCATGGTTCAAGGACTGCTCTGGGAAATCATGGTATCATTGATACCTATCAGTATTTTGAAGCATGACGGGGTACTAGAATGATTCCTAGTAGTTGAGAGCTTCCGGTAAGAGGAGTATGTGGATGTGACCTAAAATAGAGGTTAAAATGTAGAGTTTTCTAATGGAGATATCAGACGAATGGAAATGATATTGCAACATAAGAGGCATACCCATGCCCAAACATAGACACGTGGGTCTGTGACACAACAGTAGCACCAAGGAGAAGATCAGCCACATGAGAGGAAATGTTATTCGTGTAATGGCTAGGGGCATCTCACTAGATATTATCCAACCCGTTGTACTACTGAGGGGGAGCTGATAAAAGAACCTCCTTGGTATAGACAACACTTGGAGCATGGAGTTCCGCATGTTGGCAAGTGGGGTATAGGAGCTCGACGGGCTGCAGGGGGTGGTCCCCACCGAGCTTAGGGAGCTGGAATAAGTGGGAAAGGGATGTTCCAAGCATTCTTGGCTCATTACCAAGAAACTATAGGAAAGGTTTTGGGTACAATCTATTTATTTTCTTTTGATGCCTTCCTAAATAGACAGATATGTTAGATGTTTTTTCCGCACGTACAGTTTGAGGCTTTGTTGTTTTGGATGGACCGTGGACTTGACCCTCACGCTTGTAGACTCCTGACGGAGGAGACCCACTGATAGTGTGGCTTGGATCTTGGATGTGAGATTTGCTGTGGGTATCACCTATTCATGGAGTTGAGACCTTATGTAATCAATCGTGCTATGGACTACTACCGTCCAAGAGTGGAAAGATGATACTATGCAAGAACTGTGGTATATCTACCTGGTGGATAAGGGATTTCCATTGCAAAAAGGGGGGAGCCTCGGCAACACGGTCTGGAAAATCGTAAAGTGTATCACTTGAGTTTTTCTATGGTCAATAAATTAGTCCAAATGATTTTATCTCAATGCATGATGTTTCCGAGACATCCATCCTCATGGGAGATTCCACATGTAAGAGTGGACGTGTCTTGTTTCGGGTTTTGGTGTGGCCGCTAAAGGTTCTAGGCAGTGGGCCTCTAGACCCCACCATTGGAGATGTATCATGATGTTTAGTGTTTCCAAAATTGTTGTATCTTATGAAACATGTTCCTGTTTCAGCACTATGTATACCTACCAAGAGTTGGACATAAAAGTGGTTGATCATGATATTCCGTTGTGGCACGTTCCTAGAAGCAGTGTATCAACCTGTTTTGGACCCAGTTTCATCCCATGAGTTTGGGATTTGTATTTTCAGGCACAAAAAGTATAAATGTGGATATAATGTAACATAATGGAATTTTTGTGTATTTTTTTATTTTTATGGAATTATTTTGAGACCATGAAATCGAACGACAAGTGATTTCGATGCCCGGAGTGCCCGGAATGATTTGTCAAAAAAATGTTAAACATTATAATTTTTCATGAAAAATACAAATAAATCTTAAATGGGTAATCAGATATGGAATCTGAAGGCACCATTGTGTTCAGGATAGCGAGTTAAACCAAGGCACGACATAAATTTAGTCAATGCATGATTGCAGTGATAAAACCCAAAAATAGAATTACCATAAATTAAAAAATTAAATAGAATTATTTTATTTTTATTATGCTTATATGTCACAAATGATGACTCAGATTAAGAATCTGAGACCACCATTGAACTCATGAGTGTATTGTTTTCTTTGGAAGATACAATCATTGGCTGGCAGGGGCTGCCAGGGGATGTAAGATGTTGGCTGTAAATAAAATAATTATTTAACAATTATTTTATTGTAAAATAGACAACTTTTTAATGAAAACTCAGATTTAAATCAGAGAGTACCATTATATTTTTGAGGTTATGTTCCCTTTATTAAGAGCCTAACCTTGACCTGTGAGGGTCGAGGGTGACTGTTATTAATTTCTTAACTTTATTTAAAGTACGTTTAGTAAACGTGCGAGAGGAAAATTCTATATTTTAAACTGGAGCATGGATTAATAATCTGAGGTCACTGTTGAATCCATAGTTGTATGATTAACTTAATATAAGATTAACATAGACCAGAAAGTGTGGGATGAAAAAGTTAATTATTGGACTTTAAAAATAAAATAAAATAACTTTCGGTTATTTTATTTGTTTTCATTGTGAAACCATTGGACAAGCGGTGATGGGACCATAGTGCAATGAAAAAACCATTTAATGGATTGACTCATAATTTCTACAATCAAACCACTGGGAGATTTAATCTAATTTGTAACCATACCATATAGTTAATTAAATAGGTCCATTAATGATACTGAATAATGAATTTCATTAAATTTGTGGTGCATTGATCCTCTCCCCTCATCTATTTAAACGTTGAATAGAAAT
The DNA here is from genome assembly GCA_963277665.1 of Viscum album. Lineage (NCBI taxonomy): Eukaryota > Viridiplantae > Streptophyta > Magnoliopsida > Santalales > Viscaceae > Viscum > Viscum album. Next base: position 1,842,125,043 of record OY728161.1, read on the forward strand.
GGGGTTTTTGTATGCAAGAGGAAAACTTATAATGGAGTGCAGTGAAGGCTTCAAATAACCTAGAATGATGCTTCGAGCAACAGATGTAGGTGGAACCGATGTGTGACAACAAGCAACAACAAACACCATCATACGTGGAAACTTTTTCCTCATACACAGTGGCTTCCAACAAACATGAGGTAGGGGATTATATGTTTTTTTCTCCCCTTTTAAAACCATTCATGAATATTATGAAGAAAATGAGTCAACTATCCAATGGGTTGACCAGCATTTCACACTTTAACACATCAGGTTAATGCGGTGTTTCATTATGGGAGTTTTTATAATATAATAATCCTTCCCATGTTATAATGCTAATACCGAGGGCGTATGCTGAAAAAACATGGCCCGAACCCTCCGACGAACCCATTATAGTTTCATTCTACATGGGTGAAAAAAATATTCGGCAGTGTGAATTTAGCATGCGGTGGTACCGACGACCGATGGAGGTGGAGAATGACACCCATCGACCATAATGGAATCACTGCACTTGAAGGAGCAATTGCAGATAAGGGGTGGCCGACCAACGTCGATCGCATTGAAGAGTGGTGGCACAATGGGCAGTGTGCCGCGGTGGAAGGATACAACATGAAGCTACTGAGGAGGGAAAACCAGCGCCCATAGGTCCGCAGAGGTGTGGTCCATGCAGACCAGCCAAGATGTTAGGCACTTTTCTGCGCTGTTGGTGTGCTAGGTGGTGCACCACGGATGATGGTAGTGGAATCGAGCCGCGATGGAGAGTGGAACCACGCCCACGGGTCTGTAGCGGTCTGTTCCACATAGACAAGCCAATAGATTCAGTTCCACCAATCACCACAGCATTGAATACCTGAACAGATTTTGACGTTCTGGAGGGGAGCGGTCCCCCATGCTCGGCCCGCGGGTCAAGAAATTCTGCATCCCGACAGGCCACGCCTAGCCTACTAAGCTAGGGCGAACCTACGCCATAGTGGGATGAACCCATAGCCCAACATACCAGACCAGGCCCAGTGGAACCAAGCCCTACCTAGCCCCTTCATGTTGGGCCCAGCGAGCTGGGTCGGGACATCCAGACTTTGTCCGGCCGGACCCGGACACACTTATGGCCTAGTTTTCTTAAAGAGAATATCTCCAAAACTGGACGTCCATAGGACGAACTGTCTATGGTGCTGAAACATGTAATAAGAGACAGTCCTTTTATGATAATCCATGTGACAGTTGGAGAAAGTTGGAGTTTGGCTGGGTTCGATTGTAACTAAATCAAATCGGCCCCTCAGTAATAAAATGCCTATATCTTTGAAAATGGATATCTAGTTATTGCTTCATCTTTTGCGTTGGAACCCTTATGACTTGAAAAATCATCATGTTACTTCCATGTGGAGCTTCGTGGTGGTTGAGCTATGACCAAAAATCTAAGGAGCAGAACCAGGGTGTTCTTGTAGTGAGAGTTAGGATGGCTACTCCCTTGATGACTCAAGGCGCGGGTATTCCTTACTACTCTACTCCAGTAGAGATAAGACTCCCCACATCATGAGTGCAGGTTCGTTTTACACTAAGATGGTTTTCCTATATTTGGGGTTGGTAATCTTATATTGGAATAGGGTATGAGTCCTCTATATATAAATCACATAGAGTCAGGTACTCCCCTACCAGGTTGGGTGAAGGTCATCTATGTTAGGTGTAGGTACTCACCTGTTAACCCAGGGTGTGGGTCCTCCTTATGCAATGTTACAAAAGAGTCGGTACTACCCTTCCATGCCTGGGTCCGGGTCTTCTAGCATGGTCTCAGTACTCCACTGATGTACGAGGGTGTATGTTACCCACAGAGAACCATACACCATAGTTATACTCCCCTACCAAGTAGGGTGTGGGACCTCATTGATGGAGTAGAACTCCCCCATCTCTGAGTAGCGATGAGGAGCGGGTCTTTCAAGGGATTTTCAACTCCATCGACTGCTGGACTCAGTTATGAAGAGAGGTCTCCTCCATATGATTTAATCGATACATAGGGTAGATGTTTGTACTCCGTCTATGGACTGAGGGGCATTCTAATACTTATTGGGATGACTGAGATATCTTGGGTTAGACTGGAGCAGTGATCCCCCAACTGAATGCAGTGTCGATGAGTGAGCCTCTTCACTTGGATTCCCATGGACATTCTGTGGGTGAAAGACAATGATTGCCAGACCTCTAGTCCTAGGAACTAGAGGTAGTTCTAGTAGAATGTTACCTATAGAGTATGTCCTTTTTAGACGACTATTTGGAAAGGTTGAGTTATACCTGATGGAGTGCATCTCTCAGGCGGGTTCCATCAGTGATGGCCTGTTCATGGATCGTGTACTCTTGATCCTTGAGATACGCTTTGTTCCTTGTATTTAAATCATAGAAATGGATTGAGGAACGGTAATTATGTTTCTTTTTTTCTAAGACATGTATATCTGGATAAACTAGGTATATTTAATGGCATATAACAGAGTATAGTTAACTGCACAAAATCATTGTGCATTACTTCATGGTTTTTCTATGGTATTTTTGTTTTTTGGATTTTTGAGAGACCATCGAGGGTATCTAGATCCCATACTGAGTACTGAGTTACTCACATTTACATGGGTTATCCCTCATGTGTTGTGTCTGGTCCATACATTTGACGTTTTGATAGGGGTACCCAGGAAGACAGGATCGATGGATGTTACGATGGTGGAAATGGGAGCCTAGAACCAGGAGGGGTCTAGTAGGACCAGGAAGACAGGACATATGAATTCGGCTTCCAGTAATTTCACTAATCTAGTGATCGGGTGGGATCTTCTACAGATTGTCACTAGTTCTCCCTTGGTACGTCGATGTTTTCAGTTCTTTTTTTTGGGCTTGTACAGTAGCCTTGTAACACCACTTAGTATTTTACTTTCTTCTGCAGTCTAGTTCTTTATTAACTGGTGTTCACCTGTTAGTCTTGTGGTTTATCTGTGAGTGCATGTGTGTACTAGAAACCATGAAAATACCTCCCACTTGTTGGTTGACGACTTTGGCTCTAGTCGCCATCCAATGGCTTCTGGGAGGCGGGCATTATCACGGCTTGGGCCTTAGGGTACATGTCGTGATAGTGAGATACATACCATGTTCAACACTCAACAATTTTTTTAGTTTTTTTACTACCTATGATTTTATTATGTAACCCTTATGATTAAATTTCTTTTTATTTAAATAAACAATTGATGATCAATATTTTATTGGATTTCAAGGTCAATAAATACCAAATCAGTAATGTAATTATTTCTCAGTTTTCAATCTTTGAAAGATATTTTTTCTATGAACCTATATTACTTTTTGAGGTGTATTTTAAATGTATTTGAAATATTATAACATTAATATTAATATATTAATGATATTATAATATTCATGTATTTTTATTTTATCATGGGTATTTCAATTTTCATATATCAAACTAATAAGAGATTATTTTTAGCATTTCATCCTTATTTGGGATTAATTACTACTATGATTCTGTTGATAGAATCGTATGTTCTATAACTCAATATATATCATGAATAATATTACCATAAAATTAAATTATGATATATTCGTCTAATGTTACCAATTTACCACTGTATTGTACTCAATACAAAAATAAATGTTTTTTAAATAATACACAACATGATTTTTATGTTTATTTAAAAATATGTGATCTTTAAAAAACAATGTTTTCTAATCATGTTTTTAAAATTCACCTATTGCGATTATATTATTCTGACAAATTCATTATTTCCCTAGGATCAACTTTTTATAAAAATATTGTAAATATATTCTTGTTTTCAATTTCTGATAATGGATCTTCTCTAAAATTTTATGGTTCAATGATAACATTCTGTATTTACGGACATAACCACCATCAGGACTATAATCTCAATGAATCATTGTATATATGTCTTAATGTTTTTTATTAAAATAATTTTCATAATATTGGAAAAAATAAAAATATTATTATTAAATAATAATGTTTCCTAAATCAATTCATTCTTTATTTATGATTTTTTAGTATATTTTCATGTAAAATTATATTTAAAGTGTATTGAGTAAAATTATATGTTTTCAAGGATTTATAAATAAAAATTATTCTTTAAATTTTATCCATCCTTCTTTATGATCACTCAAGATGTTTTCAATGAAAACCCATTTAAAAAATATTCATGTGTTATTTATATGATTTCAATGTATATTACAATCAAAAGGATTTCATAATATTTATAATGTTACATTATTTATTTTCAAACTTTTTTAATAGAAAATGTTTTTCCAAATGAATTATGTTTTCAGAAGAAATTTTTAGGGAAAAAAAGTTATTTTCAAGGTGATATCTTATAAATTTATATATAAATCATTATATATAAGATAAGGATTTTTGAAATGGTTTTATGAAAATTGATATTCAATTAAATTATATCTTGCTGAAGAACATTCACAGATGAAATTTCAAAATCATTATACATCAATGATGACATAATTTCATTATAGTTAAGGATTTATTGAGGATATAACCCAGTAATAGCATTCATTTTCTTCATGAATGGTCTATGTTTCGATGGAATGATTTATTTATACCTTTTTCTCTTCCACAGGTTATGTTGTTTTTAATCCCTCCACTTTTCAGCATTTATTCATTGATGAAATTATTATGAGACCAACATTTTTTCCATAGTCCGTGATATGATGGAATTTTTGGGATACCCATTTCATTTTAGAGGGTATGACATGATGTTTTTTAAAATCATCTTTTTGTATGAATCATGATATGATGAATGTTGTACAATCAGGTGGCATATGTACTTATGATTTTATTATGTAATGTGTGGGACCTATATATCCCTCCAGTTCATTGGATATGGATTTATATCTCATGAGAAAATTATGGGAGACATGTTCATGGGATTGGTCTATTGTAGAAGATAGTGAATCCTAATAAACTTTTCGAAAATGGGTGAGCCCGATCAACAATGGGAAGATAGGGAATCCTGATTCACTATTGTGTGGTGGGTAAAACCAATAAAATATTGGAATATGGGGAAACCCAATCCTTTATATGGAAGGCACTATGACTAGGGAAGGTTGTTTTTTCTTACCAGTAGGTGTAGTCCCCATAAAGTTCCCAGATAAATGTTGGAATTGATCCTTGACTTACATGGAATGTTTTTATATTTATATGTGTATTTTACAAGTAAATTAATAATGAAAAAATTGGCATCCCAACACACATGTTCTATTATATTATTATGGTTAACATGTCATGATCTTCCAATCATTATTCCATGTTTCATGATTATTAAATTTGATAGGATGTTTATGCTCTTCAAATGTAATTCTCATGTTCCCATACCATTCTGTTGATGTTATGACTTTGTATCAAATTTATTTTACATTATAAGGCATCTGGGACACCCATTTCATATGGTTCCATTCCTCAGGTTAAGAAAAAAGAGTTTATAAAGGGTAATAAAATGAGAAGTTATTTATGAGAATCATTTAAGTTATATCACCTAGACTTTAAGATTGTGTTTGCAGTTTCCGAAGACAATATTCTATTATGGTCCCCAAGAAGGTTCTTTTTTAACTTTTCTTAATATCCATCTAAACTGATCTAATATACTACTAAGTAAGGATTAGGTCATTACATAATGTCTCTCAAGTCTCCATCCCTTTCAATAATTATTGGATAAAATAACAATTCAACCAATCCATTATTTTTTCCATGTGTCCCATATAATTAAATGTGATCAACTATATCACACAATGTTCATCCAACCACATAAAAATAAATAAAAATAAATACTAGTATTGAAATCTAATATAGTTACATTTCTTCACTATAAACGTATACCTCATGGAAATACAGTATCCATTATAGTGTGAGATTCAATTATATTACCCATATTATTGTATAATATCCTCTATTACAATCTGACCTCCAAGTCAATATCTAATCCATATTATCTATGTAATACCAATACAAAAATTCCTATAAAATTATTTTAAAATATCTACAAAATATAACTCATTGAAGTATTTATGCATGATGTCTCTATTATAGTGTAGTTAATTCTACTATAGTTACATAGTACTACACAAAAAAAATCATTCAAACATACTCAGTATAAGAGTTAGGTTTTCATAATGAAACCATAAATTATTAAATTTTATCTCATATTTCAAATAAATGCCTCTATTGATGGCTTTATTCTCAATTGACAAAAAATTTTTGTGTGAAAATTTTGTTTTATTTATTGCACCTTCATTTTTCTTATTATTGTACCTCATGATTACATCATCATATTAATACTCCAATGTAATTTATTTCAATGTATAATTTCATTATCCTAATGAATTGCTACTATAGTGTGGTTTCATTATACACGTTAAATCCAGAGAAATATATCAACATATAATATTGTTAAATAGAATATATTTCTATATAATGAATACTAATATAATGTGATATGATTCATCATTCATTACACTCATATTTTCAAGATATAGATGATTCCATGTTGAATCATGCTACTTTTGTTTCTATATAGGACTTGATTATGTTAGGTAATCCCATAAAAAATATTTTTTGGCCACAATAAAAAATATCCTTACTTCACATTATAGTTTTTTGATATACTCAATAATTGAAGCCCCTCTTCATAAATACACCATTGTATACAATTTAAGGACTTCAATTATTTATCATCTTCAATCATTAATATCATTTTTACCAATGATGTAAAAAAATATTAATGTGTGGTTCACATGAAGGGTTTCCATCTCTATCTTCATTCCTGATACACTACACCATTTATGGTTCCCATTTAGGTTAATTATCCTAATATTTTTCCATGATCCACTAAATATCCATCTCACTCTATTTATTATCCACTTTTATTTATTGATAATAAATAAAATAATAAAATTTCATTACAACCAATATCTAAAATATTGGTTACAATCTTATACCCCTTTGGATTTTATTGATTAAATTACAATAAATATAACTAATAAATTTTATAATAAATTCTCAAAATTAATGTTTTCTTTCTTAGGGAATTATTATCTCTACAACATTGCTAATAATATTCAAATGTTATCTTCAATAAATGTCATATTTTTTCCTTTGTTATTTTAAATCATGTACTCTCCCCTCTTTATCACGGATCACCATGTATGTATCTTCATTTCCTATAATCTACCTATTTAAAAAAAATATTTTACTAATTTACCCCATGTTTTTATCAAAGTCACATTTGGATAAATTTTAATAACTTTATTATTTAAAATCATGATTTAATGTAACTACGAACATTTAAATATTCATAAAATAAATTCAAATCACATATTATAATGTATTTTTAAAATCCAAAACTATAGGATACATTAACCACATATATGTTATCATATATAAATTTTGGATATTTTAAAAACTAATAGTTCCTTCAAATTCATGGAACATATAATCCCATTTAACCACTGATAGATCATACTTAACTATATTATTTGTTATATATTTTCTAAACATTATCATTACCTATCCCTTTAAGATCATAGTCATTTCTCTATATTTAATGAAATGTATTATTAATGAGAATTTCATGATCATTATTAATGATCCAAATTCTCTCACCTATATGGATATATTATTCAAAAAATTTAGTGACTAAATATAAAACCTTCTTGTGATTCATTAACTAATAATACAATAACACAAATTTATAACATCACACATGACTATATTTTTAGGAAAATAAATTCTGTGTTATCGATATAACTCTAATAATACCATAACATCATACTACATGAGGAAAAATATTTAACAACATCAAAATCGTCATGATATCATTCACACATAAGTAAGAATGTAAGTGAATAATAAATAAAATAAAAATTATGTGATTAATATCATATATCAATTAAATGAATGAAACAATTTTCTAAAAAAACTCATGAATCCACCATATATGAACAAAAATTATTCCATTACAGTGTCCCTTTAATTTTGTAGATGTGGAAAAATGGAATTTGATTCTTTATCAAAAACATCATTTATGGCCATTTTCCCAAAAAATAACTTGTTATATATATTTTTAATATTTTTAGATTTCTTTTTCAGAATCCTTAATGGTCCTTAAAACCCACCAGTTGATACAACATTTTTATCTGAATCATAATTTAATTTTCATTTCCTCCATATTTTATTCTTATGGTATAAAATGTTTTCTTCTTATCCATATTATATTTATAAAACATGAATTATGTCCTAAAATCACTTGTTTGTCACCAAATATATATTAGTTTCCAAGAAAAAGTAGAGCATTGAAACCATTAAAAGAATTTATATCATTATAATTCAATCATCCTTAATCAATGCCTTCATTTTCTTTCAGCGCATATACCCATTGGATTATATATCCCCAAAATAGTTCTTCTTATACATCATTATATATAATAGTTTTGTTCATGGATATAGGGGTAATTATCAAGAATCCTCAAGTATAGTAATATGGCTAGTAATTAAATAGAATCAATATTCATTCAACCTACTTCCAAAGATTCTTACTAATTATCCTTATAATTTCATATATGAAAAATTCTATATAATTATTAAATTTAATATTATACAACATCTTTTTATAAGTATTTAACTCATTTTTTACTAATAAAACATATCTATGTATTTTTATTCAAAAATTTATCACTGCAAGCTTTACTATTCTTCCTCTAATATAAGATGCATCATTTATTCATTTCCCATCTTTCCCAATAGAATGGTTTTTGAAACCACTAGTGAATTTCTGGTTTATATCTTAACACATAATCATAAGAAATATCTAATTCTTATTTTTCTTCATAATGTATAATTAATCTCATTTCTATCCTTTAATTCTCAAAATATACTAACACCTTTCCATTTTTTCATATATATTTATTTTTTCACATTAAAATTATTTATAAAAAATGTTATATGTGGGATATTATTTCTATGGTTGTTATAATCCATCATCATATTCTTATGAGGCCATTAATATTTTTTAACTCAAAATTTTATATCTTCTTATTTATCAAACATATTTTTATATGAATATTGTTTAACATGTATGAATAATTTTCAACTATATGAATTAATTTACATCTTGAATAGAAATGGTTAGTAAATAGAAATATCTCAATCAAAATTAATACTTTGTGTGTTCATATCTGGGATGAGATATTATGGCTGGCATTCTTCAAATATTGAACCCTTAGGATTATAAAAACACATCAATATTTTTCTTTATTACTACATACCAATATAACGTTAATGAAAAATAATATATAGAGAAAAATTTATTTAATAAAAATAACAATTTTTCATATTTTATAATTTCATTATTCATAAATTCAATACTCATCATGTTTATGTTGTTTCAAAAATAAATTATATCCTTATAGTTGAGGATTTTCAAAACATTTTATTCTCTATAATATTCTCATTAATCTCAATTAGTTGGTCATATATTTCAAAAATCCATGAGCAAAATTACCCTCTATATTTTATCACATCTTTATATTTTTGAGATTTAAAATAATTATTATAAGATTCATTACCATGAAAATTTATTATTTGAGTTCTTGTGCATGTGATATATGTTTATTACTTTAGATTTTTATCATATAAACCATTCACATAAAATATTCATTCAAGGAAATATATTATTTTCGTAATGATTTTTTCAATAAAATAAAATCATTCATTCGTGTATATTCTTTATCACAAAAATATCTAGTTGAATAATTTTTTTGTATAATGGTTAAATCTCATCTTCAACACCGGCTGAACTATATCAATGTTAAATACCAAATTCCATCACTAAATTTTTTATTAAATCTTATAGTGTAGTACAGATATTCACAAACTCAATGGTGAATCAATATTTGTATTCATTTATCAAATATTCACCTTTCCCCTTATTAACTCTTATATTTTTTAATTAATGGATTTCGCACTCAATTTCTCTATCACCATTTCTCTTATCATCCTTTGTTGGGCATGTATAAAGTAAAATTCCATAAGATAAATTAACTCATAAAATGGTTTTTCTATTTCAACTTCAGTAAGAATAATAAACCCTCTTTGCATAGTGTAATTCATAACCATCACACACATCTTCATATTTATTATCCCAATAAACTGTGGAAATAGAATGGAAATGGACCAATGATCATATCACATAATTAGTATAAATTATGAAAAAAATTAATATACTAAAAGTTGATATAAAATTTGGGTTTTAGATTAAATTATGTAAAATAGATCAATAATATATATCTTGTGTCCCATCATAAAATATGGGGGATATTTTTCTTCACATCTATTAAAAATTTTTTTTTTGAATATTTATCATTACCTTATAAGAACACTATTATATTATAGGATGAATATATAACTCTCTTAATCCAAAAAATTATCAACTGTGGGAATTGGTGGATGCTTCCATATATTTTCTTTTCTTCCTCATGTTTATCTCTTTCAATGCATAAGAATTTTATTATGACACTCTCACTATCATTAATAAAAAAAATTCAAACTACATTCGATATTAAGAAGGAATTTTTTTTTCATATTATTTAATAGTAAATAATATAGTACTATAAATATCCTCATTAATTAACCCCTTAATCATAAATTCACTAAAATAGCATTTATATAATATATAAAGTCATATTCGTTCAGTTATATGGAATTTTCCATCAACATATTTTTTCTACAAGTCCCCCTAATATTATAAATTGGTATATTCATTTATTCTAAACATTAATCATCCAAAAATACTTAATATTTAACATAAATTATAACTTAATGTAATAATATAGTAAGACTATTACAATAAAACACCTTCATTTTGGGTCTCCAAAACATCTCACATTATTATTCATTAATAACATAATATATCGAAGAAAAATCTAATTTATTATCATAATTATCATTATTGAATCAAAATTTATATGTCATAATAATTCTAATATTAAAGGCCACACTTACCTATAAACTTCATAATTTATTTCTCCTCTTAAAAATGTTTCACCACCTTCATCTTCACAAAATATCATAAATTATTGATCATAATAATGATGTATCATTTTATATATATTGAACAATTATTGGTGAAAAATTATATTACATTAATAATAGTGATTATTTTTATATACATTACATTATTTGTAATGATTTATCAAATAATATTAATTTGTGAAAATAAAATTACTCTGAAGTACCATATAATCACCATCATAAATATCAACATATAACATGATTCAAATAAAATTATGACATAACAATGATAATATACCTCAATTGTTCTGATGGCGATGTGTTACTAATTACAGTTTTTCATCAACTTGTTTAATTCTGACAAACGTTCAAAATATCTTTTTTCAATATACTCTAGTTGAATTTTGATATCAATTTTAATATAGATATTTATTTAAAAAAAATCAGCAGAATCAAAAATAAATCCATTTATTAGAATATTATTAATTGAAATAAATAATTTATTCCTATATATTTATTTTAAATCTAACAATTTATACAACTTACATGTTTTCAAAATTTAGAGTTATAAATTGTAGTTTCAATCATTCAAGGTAAAAAATGACCCTTAATATATAACAGTTTATCATTTCGTAGTAACTAAATAATCCTCTTTAGTCTTTCATTACTTATCCAAATTATTAATTTTCTCATCCAATGATTATGTTTACTTACAAAACACAAAAATATTGATATTAAGCAGAAGGTTAATCTTCTAAAGTCTTTTTTTATGTATCAATAATAATTACATGACTCCTTTTAATTCACGAATAACTCACACAAACACCTAATAATCATTTTCAATGTCATTTATACCTCTTCTCCTTTAAATTATAATTCCTCTAAAGATATTGTGAGCCATTGACATTGCAATTTTGAGATATCCTTATCCAATATATCAATATTATACATCTCTGATACTCATCCTAAACACATTTAATTAAACTCATTGTAATATCAAGGAAAATAAAATAATCATCAGATATTACAAAATATTATTTTCTCATATAATGCGTTATTTGGTGTTCTTGTTTCACAATTCATTTTTCCACCTCTCTTTAGTGAGTTACTTATTCTAGTGAAAACCAATTTATCTTAATCATCACAAATTTTTATTCCTCAAGGATCTTCCCAAGTGTTGTTATAGATTACAATTTGACACTTACATACAATCCCTTAACCTAAGTGTCATCATATAAATATTCTGATATAATACTCCAATGATTTTAATAACTATTATTTATAGAATCCATGAATAATATGTTTCTTTGGTTGGTGTCTTAATTCATATATCCTTCAATATAATTCATGTATATCATGTTATAAAATAGTATCCAATATAAAATTATTACAATCCACAATTATCATTTATGGATCATTTAGAAATATATGGACTTCATAATTCCCCTAACTCTATCGAATGCACTACTCTACATCTCTATATATATTTGATGCTTCAATTATAATTTCCATAATGTGAATTTATATTTATCAACATGACCGAAAAATATTTCACATCATTTTTAATATGAGATTATGAATTTACAAACCAACCAAGCCTTATTAATAATCATATATTGAAAAAATGTGGCATTTCCTCATATATATTGATGTTTATTGCTAAAAAATACTATATAACCCAATGTGGTTCATATGATATTTTCCATTTGATCACTTAAAACACTAAAATGGAATATAAATATGATTGAATGAATTTACCTTATAATTCCATTAGTTTTGATTTTGTTATTTTTCCCATTTATCTACAATATATAAAAAATTAATAAAATATGTTGTTTTTACATTATATTTATACAATATGTAATCAATCATCAAAATAAATTATACGTAAAGAATAATAGGTATATAAAACATCAGTGTTTGACTAATACAAAATTTTTTTCCATTAATATAATAAATATGATAACAACTGATTCGAATATCCATAAACCATTGGGGACATATTTATATGATTTCATTATATAACCAAGTTATAATAAATGATATCTATATTTTCCATAGAATAAAAACAATTGATCATGTATTAATAAAAAAATATTCCCAAAAAAATATTTCTATTTATTTAGGTTAAAAAGAATAAAACTTATATATACTATAACATATTTATATTTTTTTATTAAGTAAATTAATTTATCTCCCATACAATATTAATCAATTCATTAGATACCAAGTCTGAGAGAGTAGATCAATGTACCTTTTAAAATATACTTTTATAATAAATTTCAAGGATTATGATTTGTATTTGATATAATTATAAAATATTATCATTCATTTTATCATAGATTTTCCTTGAAATAGACACTTATTATAATCCTCATAATATTATATATTTTAATAATTTTTATGGAAAATAAATTTTTAAATCCCATGTAAATGGTGATTTGTTTTGATTTGGAATAATTTATTCAACTAATGTCACAAAATTAATTATACTTTTTTGATATAACTTCACTTTAATTTACCTATAATAGTATAATAAGAATACATAATGAATAATATGGATGTATTTCAGAACCACATTTTCTAAATAATTTGAGAAACAAGGAAGAAAATATATTATGATCAGTAAATCAATTTAATTTTCCTCTATAATATTATGAAAACTAATTATACAAAGTTTTATTGATTTCAATGTATTCATATATATGATGGATTCTTTTACCATTCCTATTTTGTGATATATTCTTTTAAACAAAAGTAATCAATGAACAGTCATCACTTTTTAACATGGTCATATTCAACATGATTTCATTATGGTCAACTTTAATCATAAAAAATACTTTATGTTTATTAAATCTATATTGAAATTTCTTCATCGTTCTTTTGAAAAATTTATGATATCATTTTTAGAATTTAAGTAATGAAATTTTATATTATTATATGTTAAAATATACATTTATTTATTTAATTTATTTTATTGTGATAATTCAGGATTTATTAGATTATCTAAATCAACATAAAAATTGATTAATCATTCTATATTTTCCACAAACTCATTATCCCAGAGTTTGTGTCTATTGTATTAAATTATTATAAGATACGTGTAATTTCACCCAAAAGAATCAAATATATTACTAGTCTTCATAAAATAGATACTTACTTTATATAAAATATTACATTTTAAAAAAATAACAATATAATTTTTTATACAATCAAATTCATCCCATTAAAATATCATGAAATATCATAAATTATACACATCATGGATCTTGAATAATGGAAAAAATAAGGGTGTGATCAAATTCTTAGTATGTGTTATTCTTATTAGAGAATATTAAAAAAAAATTAATCATTCTCAAGATAGAATGTTATTTAAAATAATACACATTCCAGTTTTAAAAATGGATATGGAATAATCAATATCGTAATGTAACTAACATGAACACAAATTCTATTTAAATTACTAGATAGGAATAATCAAACTGGATTGGTAAAAAATCTAAAAAACATTTCCGATAATCAATAATATTATAATTAAATGCATCGAAATATAATATCTGTTTGAAAACCTCATCGATAATAATAAAAAAAATTCTAAATAATTAAATAAAAAATATTTGATTTCAAGAACACTTCTATCATGATACATTTACTATCAAGACAATTCATAAGATAGTTTAAAACATTATGTAAAAAAATCAATGATAAAATAATAACATTTCTTATGAGACCAACTAATACATTAAAGGGGTATATAAATCTATTCACCACACAACAATGAAAATTGAAATCATTCCTTCTAAATTGAATAATTTTTTTTATTCATGAAATTTTTCCATATATTCAAATAATACGAATTAAATAATGATTGTGTATTTATCAATATTCCCTAGATATAAAAAAATTACATTAAATGTATAAAACCATATGTAAAAATGAAATATAATATTTAGAATAATCATATCCATGATAATAAATGTTAACTATTAGTAGAAATTTAATTTCTAATGATCATAAAAAATTAATTATTTGAAGGGAATGAAAAAAACAGACAAAATAATAATAATGAAATTTAATGTCCCTAATATCAATGAAAAATGATCAATAACAATCAGTATAATGAATATACATAGAATCAATAAAGTACATAATGAATGGAGTAAATATAGAAGACTGTTGTCCTATATAAATATAAATGACATTAATTTATAATTAAAAATATTTAGAGTAAAATTCTCTATTTCATTGTGAAAATAAATCATTATAACTACATGTTCACAACAAATTTTAAAAACTATTTTCATTATATATAACCTATTAAAGCTATAATGTAATATTCAAATACTTCATTGATCATGATTTTAATAAATTATATACATTCCATGAATATTTGATCGATGATTAATTTAATATTTCCAGAAATATCCAACCCAACATGTTAATGAAAAATAATTAATATTCCTTTTAAACATTTTTTAATAAGTTCAAATGGGAAAAAATTTAATTAATAAATCATTTTTTAATCATTCAAAACATATTTGGGAATCATTTCTAGAAAACATAATTTTTGACAAAAATATGGTTCTAAGAAGATCTAAACGGAGTTCGATGTTAGTAAAAGTATTTTATCAATCGTTATATGTACCAATGAGATGTAAAATAAGAAATTTTACTAGAGAAGATAATTAATAACCATAGGGTAGGAATAATAATATGTTATATTATATAATGATCAAATAATTTCCCTCAATGGAAATGTATGTATAAGCAACTCTGATTAAAATGAGACATTGAAATAAATCATTATAAATATCATAAAGTTTAATTGAAAATAATATAATTAATCATATATATTTGTTTAAAAATTAAATAAACATAATATAAGTTTACATGAAAAATAATTTAGTAAAAAATTATTAAAAACATAACCATATAATTTCAATCCAAATATTGATGTAATATAAGTCATTGAAAATAAATTGAGTTCTGAAACACTTTACCACTTGGAAACATTTATCTAACATTACCTTGGATGAATTAATTAAAAATTGAATAACAAAATATATTTAATTATTATTAAATGATTATATAACATTTTATATGGGTTGTATGATTTCCACATCCAAAAATGAGAATCACACTAAAAAAATATTCCACAATAGAGGGAAAATGATATGAAGATCCATTCCTTGTGAATTTTTTTTAAAATTATCTAATCTCTCACAGAGTGGTTTTAAATGCGTCTTTATTCTATTAAATTAAAATATTAATATTTATAATATCATATGTGACCCTTTTATAACATCCCAATACCCCTTCAATAATAATATTTCATTATTTACATTATTTCAGGTTTTTATTAGCTTGCTTCCTCATTCATTATCCGTCATGAATGCTTCAATTATTTTCATTATTTTATTTTAAAAAAAATTAAAGAGTAATAATAATTAACTAAATAAAATATATAAACGGAAATTATATTTTTTTAATAATCATGAATGATGGATATTAAAAATTAAATATGTTACAATCATGGAAATGGAAAGTTGTTTATATGAATAAGTTACATTTCAATTTTCCAATGATCATTATGAAAAAAATGTAACAAATATATTATTATTATAATAATATTATAATAAAATATATGAAATAATATTTCATTAAATGTATTTATATATTAGTCAAACATTTTTATGTGTTGTTGAAAAGAGTGTCTCGTCGTATCAACGAGGTGGTAGTCAACACATACACTAATGATATTAACATTTATCTACGTAAGAAAAAAAATGATATATTAACATTTATGAATTATAGATACTTAATTATTATCAAAACTATATCATCTATATCATTTATAATCTTTAAATGTATCCTTATTAGATTCCATGAAAAGCATTAATGAAAAATGATTCACATAGCGTTGTGACGCTGTAGTATACTGTACAAACGAGCATGTTATCTTACCCCCTATAGAATGGAATGTAAAAAATAATGTGTGATAATTTATCTCAAGAGATATAATTATGATATATATATATCATAATTATACTTATAATACATCATCATAAAAAACTATGATAATTCGGAATGAAGAAAAATGATTGACATCAATTCACAAGGTGGTAGTCTGCCATACACATGAATGATGATTTTGTATCCCATTTATTATTGTCAATTAGTTTTCAGATCATTAATAAAGAATAAAAACATTTTAATATATGTACTATAGTTATTTCTTATATCATAATGTTCTAATAATAATTTTAGGTGTCAGTGGAAGATAAAAACTAATAATGCTTGTTGAAGAATGTAACATCTTCAGCAGGTATCCTCCATAGGTTTTCATTAAAATAATTCATAGTTTTGATTTAATGCAAAATTTATGATTCTATTATATGAGTATGGTTGAAAGGATGTGATTTTTTGAAGAATTTTCCAAAAAATAATAATATGTTAATAAGAGAGGGTAAGTGTGGCTATTTATAATTGTGGTGAGTGAAAAATTATAATTTTTTTAATGGAAAAAGGGTACCATCATTTTTCAGATTCCGTAATGTGTGAGAAATAAATTTTTATAATTAAAAATAATTTAATAGGTCTAATTTTGTGTTTAAATTATCTTATAGATAAATGTTTTAGTTTATTTTATACCTTAACATTTTAGTTTAACACCATAGTTAATCATTTTTTACCTTAACAGTGTTAATTAATTGTTATTTTATTCAATATTATTTTTGGTGGAAAAATAGGATGACCATATTATAAAAAATTTAATTATCAAACTAAATATAAAGAATCTCTTTATTCAGTATTAATTCATAGATGTTATAAAATTTAAATTAAAAATAACCATGTTCATATGAAGAAAGAGACGGGTGTAAAATAGAAAATGACCAAAATATTTCAATGTTTATATATCAAATTTCAATATAAGGATAATTCAAATGAACTAAATTGGATTAATAATTATATAATATTATTATATTTAATTTAATAAGAATTTAAAATTTAATTTAATGTAATTAATATTTAAAAAGGAAAATTATATTTTCAATTACGAATAACAATCATTAAACTATTTATCAAAAAAATAAATCATTTCAATAAAATAAAAAATTTCAAAATAATACAATTTTAAGTTTACTATTTAAAATGTATAATTAATTTTATGAATTTAAATCTATAAGTGTTTCAAAAATTATTTTTAATCTATCTTAGAAAATAAGTAAATAATGTCATTTGAAACCACTCAGGTTAATCCAAAAACAATATTTTTTCTCTAAGTGATCATTATTTTATTCATAATTGTCGTACAAAATGAATTAATTATTACATGGTTAAAACATATAATATTCACAATTTATTTATTATTAATCATACCCTCAAATTTAATAGACATTTTATAATAGTATACCGTATTTCTATTCATTTAAGATCAGGGTGTTGTGTAAAGACCCGTAAATTTCAAGGAATTTTTTTTTCTTAATTTTCTTTGGAATTTTACAAGAACACTGTTTCTGACAGCACCTAATTCCGAGGCCCGGTGTGCCCGGAATCATTTTCCGATGATTGGCTCGGGTATGTTCAGTGAACGAACGAGCGGGTTTTTCTAACTTTTGAACTGCTGCTCGAAATCAAATTCTGAGGGCACAGATGGAATCGAAGCGCCGGTATTTGCTTAGAAATGCCTCTTCCGGAGCTGCGTTTGCTCGAGTGTGGTTTTTAAATTTGTGGTGTTAAGTTAAGAAATAAAATAAAGTGTGCGACAACTTTATTTTTATTTCACTTAAAGCCACTTGAAAGCCACATAAATATGCTTAAGCTGAGTTGCAGCGGATAGGGTGCAATCCAAAATATCCTACCCTCTTGGTAGGATATTTGTGAGGTGGGGCCCGCATGAGCCCCACTGTTTCTTTTCCGCTAAGTAACGCACCCACGAAAACCCCTATTAAATGAAAGTCAACTGGGGCGTTTCCTTAAACAATTAAACGCTCCTATTAATTGGGCAGTTTATTCGTTGAATTAATTCTATGAATTAATGGGTCATTACTTAGTTTGTTTTTCAATTTGTTAGCATGTTAATAATATAAGACCAACACACCTGTCTTCTTGAGGTTTTTTCATTGAGAGGATTTGACAGAAACCTTAAGTCCTTCATCCTCCTTCGCGAAAAATGTGAGAAATGCAAAGAACGTGAAAAACGCGAAGAACGCGAAGAACACGAAGAACAGGAAGAACTTCGAGCCCTCGGAGATCGACGACGCGACGCCAAATACCGCGACGCCGACGATACTTCTCCTACGACGTTCTTCTACGACGTTCCTTCTTCCGCGACAAATCTTCGATCATCCGTTGAGATAAGAGATTGCGGATCTTTTAATTCTATTTGGTTTATAACAATAACATGGATTTAATTGTTATAATTAAATATGTATGTTCTTAATCCTCAGAGTTCGTCGACGCAATGCCGTATACCGCAACGACGCGACGCCCTTCCACGGCACGATGATCATGTTCTTCCGCGATGATCAATTCCGCGAAGAACGCACGTCCGACGACTTCGACAAGGTAGGGGTTTGATTCTTAAAAATCTTTGGATTTATACCCATAATGTTTGTTAAACTTTTGTTGTGTAATTCTTTTTAAAACTGCTAACCCGGTGGGTGCGGACTAACGAACAAGTCTGAACACACCACACTTTTTCATTCTTGATGCGCGAAACGGCGGACGATGACAAAGGGGGCCGCAATGGCAATTTGAGGGCATGGCAGTGAAGAATGGGACCCGGGAGGAGCTACGGCGCAGACGAAAAGGGAATCGGACCACCGGAGCAACTCCGGTGGCCCGCGGAATCCACCGGCAGTGCCCCGGCGCGCCACCGGATTGAGCCACCATGGCTTCATCCGCGGCGGCGGCGACTGACCAGACCCGTGACCGCGCGGGTCCAACGAGACACGAGACGTGGTAGAGCCGCGTTCACTGACCAAGTGCAGCCCCACGTGGGGCCGCGGCTCCTCTTCCCGCGGGGACAGCCTGCCCCGCGGCTCCCTTTGCTCGGTCGCTCAGCCGAGCCGAGCCGAGCCGACCCGCCGGCCTGATCGCGCCCAGGCCGGGCCGGGCCACGCTGGCCGGGCCGGGTCGCGCCCAACCGGGCCCTCGGAGCGGAAACGCTCATATCCTGAGCATCGGACGTCAGATTGACGTGCCGTCGACTTTGTTGAATTCCTCTATGTGATATGTATATTTTGGCTTACTCCTCCCAAGGTTTGGACGCAGGTGGAGTACATTCGGGTTGGTTTTTCCTTAAAAAACCAACCGGGCCCCTGGGATGAAAAAGCCAACAACTCTCAGACCGGGCATCCAATTGACGCACCGTCTGCGACGTTGAGTTCCTGTTGACGATACAAAACTTTTGGATACATAAACTCTGGACTATGTGTAAGTTGATGTATCAGACTCTCGGCTCGTAGAGCGGACCCTCCCGAACGAGCTTGCTGTGTGCGAGAACCCTAGAGCTGGCTGTGACTGCTACTGTGACGATGAAGACTGTGCAGAGATCCTCAGTGGATTTGACGGTGATGACTACAGTACTCAGTGATCCCTTGTGGGTCAGTGCTACCGATCCAGTGTGGGTCCGATCCTGTGTGGGTTAGCACTCAGCGGTCTTGTGTGGGCCAGCGCCTACAGATCATTGTGGGTCCCATCCTGTGTGGGTCATTGCGGGGGTTAGTTACCTATCAATCCTGTGTGGGTCCGATCCTTTGTGGGTCATTGCGGGGGTTAGTTACCTATCGATCTTGTGTGGGTCCGATCCTTTGTGGTACATTGAGGGGTTTAGTTACCTATCGATCCTTTTTTGGTCATTGTGGGGGTTAGTACCTATCGATCCTTTGTGGGTCTGACGGCTTAGATGAATCAGTGGCAATATCTGGTCATATTTATCGTCATACAAAGAAGTATACCTCTGTGAGCTGAATTCTGTTTACCTACCTTTGTGGATTGTGTTGTACTATCCTGTGTGTATTTACATTTTTCTTTCTTGTATGGACTGGGTTGTACTTGATCTCGGATGTTGGAGCCGAGCGAGAATTGATGACTTAGTTATATGTATGGGCATATACCTAAGCTGTGTCGGATGTTACTTTGTGATTGTATATTTCCTTTTTGGTTTATCCTTTGTGGATTCTGGGAGACCTTCGGGGGTCTCGGGGTCCCTACTGAGTAGCTTATACTCACCCCTTCACGGGTTATGCCCGCACTACGTTGTGTTGGTTGTAGACGACGGACATCGCTGATCGTGGTGGAGGCTTGCGGAGCAGGACGGTACCTGGAGGTGGACCACTGGGTGGGACGTACCCGGGGCGGTCAGCTGGACCCGAGGAGCAGTGGAGGCTTTTTGTACCCACCCTTCAGGTGGGGCTTCCAGATGACGGCTCGACGCTGTGGATTTTTCTTTCAATTGATGTTGTTTTCCTTTCAGTTGTACTTTATAGTTGGGCTTGTATTTCTGGCCCCCCTTTACTTTTCCCCACTTACTGTTGTACCAGTTTTTAATTAGTGTTTACTTCTTCCTACTTAATCTATGGTGTTTTTTGGTTACTTTACAAAGTCAATTCCTTCCCTTTTCCTGGATTTACGCCATGGTGCTAGTCGACAGCCCCTGGCCTATGGAAGGTGGGCTTGGGGTAGTCATGACACGGGCCCCGAGGACGGGTTGTGACAAATTGGTATCAGAGGAGTTCGGTTCTACCACAGACTCTGATCTTTTCTATGTGAAGCAATAGTGTTTAGTGTATTGAGTGTGGTTATCAGTCCAGGGAGCCCAGTATTGGTGCGGCGACTGACGTATCCGTACACCAGGACCCTGCCTTCTGATTTCCGACTTAATGCACGAAAACATTGATTGCGTGTGTGTTCACGTTTTCTTTGTGATTACTTTGTATCAGCTCACCAGGTATACTGTTCTGACCGTGGCGCACCTGTTTCTTTTTCAGGATGGCCCCATGACGGTATCCAGCTAGGGTTCTAAGAGTTGATCGTGATGACAGCCCGCCGAGCGACGAGGCCTCGGTGTAGGGCCCTTTGACAGCTGAGGCACCGGTGGTACCTCTACCCGCCGAGCAACCGATGCTTCCATCCCTAGCCGCTGAAGATGCACGTCACCTTAGTTCACTACATGAGTTCCAGCGCCAGCGACCGCCCAGGTTCCGAGGGTAGACAGACCCCCAGGAAACCGAGGATTGGCTGGAGGCAGTTGTACGAGATTTTAGGATAGTGAGGACACTAGCATACCTCATGGTGATCCTCGCAGCGAGCCTACTACACGCAGCAGTGGGACGATGGTGGAGCTTGATGCTCCAGGTGCAAGATTAGGCATCTCTTATTTGGACAGACTTCAAGAGCCTCTTCTTCTAGGAGTTTGTCCCAGCCACCCTCTGTGCGGTGCACATCGAGGCGCTTCTTCAGCTGCGGCAGGGCAGCTTGACGGTCGCCCAGTACTCGGCGAGATTTACCGATCTCTCGTGCTACTCGACCGACATGGTACGGGACCCATTCATCCGGGCTTGGACCTTTGAGCAGGGATTGAGACATGAGATCAAGGTATTGATGATCTCTCTCAGCATTCCGACTCAGGAAGGAGTAC
The DNA here is from genome assembly GCA_963277665.1 of Viscum album. NCBI lineage: Eukaryota > Viridiplantae > Streptophyta > Magnoliopsida > Santalales > Viscaceae > Viscum > Viscum album. Next base: position 1,842,147,761 of record OY728161.1, read on the forward strand.
TGGAGAGAGCCCTTTTTATCGAGAGCTTTTTTACTGAGACTTCTCCAGTGGCGAGACCTACCGCAGGGCGGCACATAGCAGAGTCTTCTGTGGCAGGAAGTTGACGGATGACTCAGGGGTCCAGGTAGACCAGACCCTCACGCAGACGACCTTAGGAAACTGGCTCAGCAGTGCGGGGCACACAGCGTGGAGCCAGTGTTTCGAGAGGCAGGCGGTGCTACACATGCGGCGGACAGGGTCACATGGCTCGTGACTACCCGACCCACCGTGCCGAGGAGTAGCAGACGGTTGAGGGGCCACCCAGGCAGAGGCATAGGGTCAACTGTGGCGGTCCACAGGGAGGAGGCAGACGAGGAAGAGGAGCTGGTCGAGCAGCGGGTGGTGGGCGATGCTTTGAGGCTCTACCACCACCACCACCAGGAGGTCCATCTTGACCACAGGAAGCTGGCGGGCAGAGACAGGCACAGCTCCAGGCAGCGGAGCCCTACGTCCACGGTGCGCCTGAGATGATTCAAGGTACGATCTATGTCTATTCCACCCTTTCTGCAGTTCTTATAGACACGGGAGTGAGTCACTCATTCATAGCCGCTGCCCTTGTTTGGATCTCGGAGATTCCGACAGAGCTGTTGGCTCGGTCTTTACGGCTAGATACTGTTTCGGGATCAGACTCGATGATTAAACACTGGTGCCGGCAGTGTGAGCTTACTCTAGGAGGTGAGAGCTTCAGCTGGGATCTTCTTGTAGCAGCGTCGAGGACTTATGACGTCATCTTGGGCATTGATTGTTTATCTATAGTCCATGCACAGATTGACTTTATTAGGCGCAAGGTGCGATATGTACGCATCAACGGGAGCAGGTTCACCTTCACCGACAAGAAGGGAGCCTTCTCAGCACAGGATGGACTTCCGCAGAGGAGAGGACAGCCCATCACTCATCAGTTGGCTAGCCTCATCCTAGGAGAAGTTCACGTGTGGAGTCCTAGTTTTCCTGGAGTGGTGGATTAGTATGCGGATGTCTTTCCCGACGACGTTCCAGGGCTACCTCCTCGCAGAGTGGTAGACTTTTATATTGACCTGTACCCCGGGATAGCCCCGATATCGAATCCAGCATATCGGATGGCCCCCGCTGAGCTTCAATAGATACGGGTACAGTTGGAGGACTTGCAGGGCAAGGAATTCATCCGACCCAGTGTTTCACCCAGGGCTTCCCCGATATTGTTCGCCAATAAGGTGGACGGGAGCTTGCGACTGTGTGTCAACTATCGTATCCTGAACCAGGTGACAGTGACGAACAAGTATCCGCTACCGAGGATTGATGACCTCTTCGATCATCTCAAGGGAGCACAATGGATCTCGAAGATAGACCTTAGGTCAGGCTATCATCAGCTCAGAGTTCGGGACGAGGAAATGCAGAAGAAAGCCTTCAGATGTCGGTATGGCCACTATGTGTTCTTGGATATTCAATTCAGCGTAACCAATTCTCCAACAGTGTTCATGGGCCTCAGGAACATGATATTTCAACCATACCTCGATCGATTTGTCGTGGTCTTCATCGACGACATTTTGATATACTCGACGACTGAGGAGGAGCACGCTTACCACTTACGGGTTGTACCAGACACACTCCAAGAGCACCAGCTTTATGGAAAGCTCTCAAAGTGTTAGTTCTGGATACGTGAGGTCCACATCTTGGGACATTTCATTTCTGAGGCGGGAGTTGCGGTGGATCCCGAGAAGATTGAGGTAGTGCTAGCTTGGGAGCCACCCAGAAGCATGACGGAGGTGCGGAGTTTCTTGGGACTAACTGGATACTATCGGAGATTTGTGCCAGCCTTCTCCAGAGGTGTGGCACCACTCTCAGATTTGATGATGAAGGGGAAACCCTTTGTGTGGTCAGACAGATGTCAGCAGAGCTTTCAGGAGCTGAGACATAGATTGACGAGCACACCTATCTTGAGGTTTCCTGAGGAAGGAGTAGGGTACGTAGTCTACTGCGATGCATCAGGGACCAGACTCAGATGTTTCCTGATGCCGGAGCGGGCCGTGATCACCTATGGATCACGTCAGTTGAGGCCGCATGAGCAGAACTATGCTACCCCTGACCTGGAGTTAGCAGCAGTGGTCTTCGCTCTGAAGACATGGAGACACTATCTGATGGGCGAACACTTTACAGTATTTTCTGACCACCAGAGTCTCATGTACATCTTCTCGCAGAGGGACCTGATCCTGAGACAGCGGCGATGGATCGAGTTCCTCCAGGACTATGACTTTGTGATAGTCTATACTCCTAGGAAGGGGAACATGGTAGCCGATGATCTCAGTAGGAGGATGGGAATTCAGCTACTTGAGGAGGTGACAGAGAAGCTAGCCGCTTTGCAGATATCCTTTGTGGATAGAGATGGAGCAGCCTTCTTTCAGTCTCTCACAGTCACTCCTCCACTACTACAACAGGTCAGAGAGGCACAGTGTGGGGACACTGACTGTGAGATGTGGCGTGCACATATATCCTTAGGTCATGCACCTGATGGATTCTCCTTTGGAGCAGAGCACGACATCCTTTTATTAAAACGTACCTTGGTACCAGTCGCATTACGAGAGGAGGTGCTGAGAGAGTTTCAAACCTCTCCTTTGGCGGTACATCCTGGAGTGGCGAAGATGTACCAAGATCTCAGGTGACAGCACTAGTGGCCAGACATGAAGAAGGTTGTGGCGGAGTTCGTTTCTCAATGCCTCACCTGCCAGCAGGTGAAGTCAAAGCATCAGGTACTAGAAGGCTTGGTACAGCCCTTGGAGGTCTCGGAGTGGAAGTGGGACGGGTTATCTATGGACTTCGTGACTGGGCTTCCACGCACTTCCAGAGGTCACGAATCCATTTGGGTGATTGTCGACCGACTCACCAAGTCGGCTCACTTCTTACCCATCAGAGACCAGGGCTCAGTGGAGATCTTGGGGAGTCTCTACGTTCATGAGATTGTACGGCTTCACGGTGTTCCATCATCTATCGTCTCCGATCAAGATTCTCGCCTTACTTCCCGGCTTTGGAAGGGGTTGCAGGAGGGGTTCGGGACGTAGCTACGTTTGAGTACTGCCTTTCACCCTCAGACGAATGGTCAGACAGAGAGGACCATTCAGACTCTTGAGGACATGCTCCACGCATCTGTCCTCGACTCTGGTCGCAGCTGGGAGGACCACCTACCCTTGGTGGAGTTCGCGTACAATAACAACTACCACTCCACCATCGGGATAACACCATATGAGGCATTGTACGACAGACCTTGAAGATCTCCTTTGTGCTGGACAGACCCTAGGAGGTCAGCACTTGTGGGACCAGAGCTAGTCCGGGCCATGATAGAGAAGGTTCAGGTCATCTAGGAGCAGATGAGGACAGCTCAGAGCCGGCAGAAGTCTTATGCTGACAGGAGGCGGAGGCCACTAGAGTTCGAGGGTGGCGACCACGTCTTTTTGAGTGTCTCACCTCGACATGGATTACGAAGATTTGGAAAAGGCGGAAAGTTGTCTCCACTCTTCATAGGACCATTCCAGGTTCTCAGCAGGATTGGCGAGGTGGCTTATCGCCTGGCTCTACCACCTCAGTTGCACCGGGTGTACGACATCTTCCACGTATCCCAGCTGAGGAGATACGTGCATGACCCGATGCACATCATTGACAATGGAGAGCATGACGTTGATGATGGGAGAACATTTTGAGGAGGTCCCGGTGGAGATCGAGGATTAACAGGAGCGGGACCTACGTGGATGATCGATTTCTCCTGTGTGCATCATATGGCAGCACGGGAACCTCCAGGAGAGCACTTGGGAGCGGGAGGATTAGATTCGTGCTCAGTACCAACATTTGGTTCCCTAGTTTTTTTATGTATCTTTATGGGGACGTAAAGCCCTAGGGTGGGAGTGATGTAAAGACCCGTAAATTTCAAGGAAATGTTTTTTCTTAATTTTCTTTGAAATTTTACAAGAACGCGGTTTCTGACGACACCTGATTCCGAGGCCCAGTGTGCCCGGAATCATTTTCTGAAGTTTGGCTCGGGTACGTTCAGCGAACGAACGGGCAGGTTTTTCTAACATTTGAACTAGTGCTCGGAATCAAATTCGGAGGGCACAGATGGAATCACAGCACCAGTATTTTCTTAGAAACGCCTCTTCCGGAGTTGTGTTTGCTTGGGTGTGTTTTTTAAATTTTTGGGGTTAAGTTAAGAAATAAAATAAAGTGTGCGACAACTTGATTTTTATTTCACTTAATGCCACTTGAAAGCCACTTAAATCTTCTTAAGCTGAGTTGAAGAAGATAGGGTGAAATCCAAAATATCCTACCCTCTTTATAGGATATTTGTGAGGTGGGTCCGGCATGAGCCCCACCGTTTCATTTCCGCTAAGTAAGACACCCGCGAAAACCCCTATTAAATGAAAGTCAACTGGGGATTTTCCTTAAACAATTAAACTCTCATATTAATTGGGCGGTTTATTCGTTGAATTAATTCTATGAATTAATGGGTCGTTACTTAGTTTGTTTTTCAATTTGTTGGCATGTTAATAAAAAAAGACCAACACACCTGTCGTCTTGAGGTTTGTTCGTTGAGAGGATTTGACAGAAAACTTAAGTCCTTCATCCTCCTTCGCGAAGAACGCGAAGAACGCGAAGAATGTGAATAACGTGAAGAACGCGATGAACGCGAAGAACGCCAAACCCTCAGAGATCAATGACGCGACGCCAAGTATTGCGACGCCGACGATCATTCTCCCGCGATGTTCTTCTACGACGTTCCTTCTTCCGCGAGAAATCTTCGATCATCTGTTGAGGTAAGAGATTGTGACTCTTTTAATTCTTTGTGGTTTATAACAACAAAATGGATTTAATTGATATAATTAAATATGTATGTTCTTAATCCTCGGAGTTCGTCGACACAAAGCCGTATACCGCGACGACGCGACGCCCTTCCGCGACGCGACGATCCTCTTCTTCCACGACGATCAATTACGTGAAGAACGCACGTCCGATGACTTCGACAAGGTAGGAGTTTGATTCTTAAAAATCTTTTTGATTTATTCCCACGACATTTTTGAGACTTTTTTTGTGTAATTCTTTTTAAAACCGCTAACGCGGTGGGTGCGGACTAATGAACAAGTCCGAACCCACCGCACTTTTTCGTTCTTGGTGCGCGAAACAGCGGACATGACAAACGGGGCCGCAATGGCGATTTGAGGGCCTGGCAGTGATGAATGGGACTTGGGAGGAGTTATGGCATAGACAGAAAGGGAATCAGACCACCGGAGAAACTCCGGTGGCCCACGGAATCCACCATCGGCGCCGGCGGCCGGAGGCGGCGGCGCCCCGGCGCGCCGCCGGATGGAGCCGCCACGGCTGAAGCCGCGGTGGCGGCGGCCGACCAGACTCGCGACCGCGCGGGTCCTGCGAGACACGGGACGCGGCAGAGCCGCGTCCGCTGACCAAGCGCGGCCCCACGTGGGGCCGCAGCTCCTCTTCATGCGGGGACAGCCTGCCCCGCGGTTCCCTTTGCTCGGCCGCTCGGTCGAGCCGAGCCGAGCCGACCCGCCGGCCGGGTCATGCCGAGGCCGGGCCGGGTCGCGCCAATCTGGGTTGGACACGGAACCGGGTCGGGTCGACCCGGTTCGGTCCGACCCAGGGGGGGTCGGTCCGGGCCCAGACCCCCCGTTCCTGGACCTTTTCGGTCTTCTGCTCATAACATGAGTTACGGGCCTCCGAACGACGCGATGTCAGCGGCAATGCGATCCCTGGATTGAGACAGTCATTTTTTTATATCACAATCAAGGTTTTGTAATACTTTAGGTTCGGCCTGGTTGGTTCGTACACGAAACCAACCGGGCCCTCGGAGCAGAAACACTCATATCTTGAGCTTCGGACGTCAGATTGACGTGCTGTCGACTTTGTTGAATTCCTCTAAGTGAGACGGATCTTTTGTCTTACTCCGCGCGAGGTTTGGACGCAGGTGGAGTATGGTCGGGTTGGTTTCTCCATAAAAAAATCAACCGGGCCCCTGGGACGAAAAAGCCAATAACTCTCAGACCGGGCATCTGATTGACGCGTCGTCTGCGACGTTTAGTTCCTGTTGACGATACGAAACTCTTGGATACATCAACTCTGGGCTATGTGTGAGTTGATGTATCAGCCTCTCGGATTGTGGAGCGGACCCTCCCGAACGAGCTTGCTGTGTGCGAGAACCCTAGAGCTGGCTGCGACTGCTACTGTGACGACGACGACTGTGCATAGATCCTCAGTGGATTCGACGGCGACGACTACATCACTCATCGATCCTTTGTGGGTCAGTGGTACCGATCCTATATGGGTCCGATCCTATGTGGGTCAGTGCTCAGCGGTCCTATGTGAGCCAGCGCCTACAGATCCTGTGTGGGTCCGATCGTGTGTGGGTCACTGCGGGGGTTAGTTACCTATCGATCCTGTGTGGGTCTGATCCTTTGTGGGTCATTGCGGGGGTTAGTTACCTATCGATCTTGTGTGGGTCCGATCCTTTGTGGGTCATTGCGTGGGTTAGTTACGTATCGATCCTTTGTGGGTCACTGTGGGGGTTAGTACCTATCAATTCTTTGTGGGTCCGACGGCTTAGATTAATCAGTGGAAATATCTAGTCATCTTTATCATCATACAAAGAAGTATACCCGTGTGAGCTGAATTCTGTTTACATTCCTTTGTGGATTGTGTTGTGTTATCCTGTGTGGATTTACGTTTTTCTTTCTTGTGTGGATTGGGATGTATTTGAGCTCGGATGTTGGAGCCGAGCGAGAATTGATGACTTAGGTATATGTATGGGCATATACCTAAGCCGTGTCGGATGTTACTTCGTGATTGTATCTTTCCTTTGTGGTTTATCCTTTGTGGATTCTGGGAGACCTTCGGGGGTCTCGGTGTCCCTACTGAGTAGCTTATACTCACCCCTGCACGGGTTATGCCCGCACTACATTGTGTTGGTTACAGACGATAGACAACCATGATCGTGGTGGAGGATTGCGGAGCAGGATGATAACTGGAGGTGGACCACTGGGTGGGACGTACTCGGGGCGGTCGGCTGGACCCGAGGAGCAGTGGAGGCTTTCTGTACCCACCCTTCAGGTGGGGCTTCCAGATGAAGGCTCGACGCTGCGGCTTTTTCTTTCTGTTGCTGTTTTTTTCCTTTCAGTTTTACTTTACAGTTGGGCTTGTATTTCTGGCCCCCCTTTACTTTTCCGCACTTACTGTTGTACCAGATTTTACGTACTGTTTACTTCTACATGCTTACTCTGTGGTGTTTTTCAGTTACTTTACAAAGGCAATTCCTTCCCTTTTTCCAGGATTTACGCCTTGGTGCTAGTCGCCAGCCCCTGGCCTATGGAAGGCGGGCTTGGGGTAGTCACGACACGGGCCCCGAGGACAGGTCGTGACATTTTGTGTTTCTCAAGCTACCAAATAGATTATGTATAAGGAAATATATTTGGTGGTTGTTTAAGCATGATGTTTTGCATACCGTATTCTATAAAAATAAATGTTATTAATTTATAATTTCATGTTGTTACATTATCCCCACCATAAATAATGTGTGTTATCACAATTCAAATTGATATTGTTAATCAAGGCATGCTATTTAGAAGTTCAATTATTGAAATCACTCATCATAATATGGGATAATAAAATATCTTCCTAATATGATATAAATGAAGTAATATGGCATATATAATATAAAATAAATAGGTGTATATGTATTGTAAAATTGGTTCAATGTGATGATATGAACATAAAAAGAATAAATAATTATAGATAATGATAAAGGTCAATCATCTCAAGAATGTGAATGACAATTGACTATTATGGAGCTCAAAATGGTAATTATATGATTATTTAAACTGCAAATTTATTCATCAAATTTAAATATAGTAGGATAAATTTAATTCATGATCCTTGTTCTAAATTTGATTAATTATTTGTTTTGTTGTGAATATTTCCTAATATACTTACATGATTTGATTCTATTTCATGAGAATAATTTCATCCTTTTTCCCATGATCAATTTAAATTTTATTTCTCATTTAAATAAATGAAAATTAATCTTTATTTATTCTAAAAAAGAAATTAAATTTTAATATATCATAAGAATCATAAATTATTGATATTTATTTCCATGTTTCCGTAACATTTATCCGAAAAAATTATTTTTGGAAAATCTTAACTACTCTAATTCATTTGTATATAAACCTCAATATTATCTTTATTGGTTCATAATTAATATATAAATTTCAAATATTTTAACTAAAAGTAGTGACATATTAAACATATCAACATGTAGTGCATTGTAAGGTGTTAAATCCTTAGTATCATTTAGTTAAGTGATATTGCATCCCCAGAAAATTTCAAATGTTATATTTATGCTTTTAAAAATAGAAAAACATTAAACTCATATAGACATGATTTTATCCAAAACTCTTATATTAATGAAATAATATTGGATTATGACATATAACATCATCCTACAATGTTTCATCGATTTTAAAACAAAAATTCCATTATTAAAATACTAATATGATTTAATTCATGATTTCTAATATAGAAATACTTCCTACATTTGATTCCAAAAAATATCCTTCCCTAGTATAGGTTTTAACCATTAGATGGGGAAATTAAAACGTTTAATTACAAGGTTCTAGAAACTTTTAACAACTCACTATAAATGATTACATAGAATGAAATTAGTTTTTTCCATCATACACATCATTTTCCTTAAAAATTCATTTCATTAATCCATTATTTTTTTCCACATAAACACTTTTTCCTTTCCATATAATGACTTTTCTAGGCATGTCATAAAAGTATTTTTCACATGAAGTAAATTGATACATCATTCCTTCATGGTCTACACCACATGAGCTCTTAGGGAACTCTATCATTCACATATTTAGTGACTTTATGTTTTTGGTAATGTATTGGTTTGAAATTATATTTTATTTTTCTTAATATAGATTATTCATAATATCATTCAATCTAGTAATTATCCCATTTCATTTTTTATATTCCCAATATTTTAATTGTTTCACAATGATAATTTGATTCATTCACATTCTATACATTGAATAAATGAAAAATACACAATGAGATAACACTACTACAAATATGGATTATAATAGAGCTAAAAACGGCCTTTAACAGCGCTAAAAAAGCGCTGTTAATCTCGAAGAAGATAAAGGGGGTCCCCTTTATCATCGCTAAAAATATCACTGATAAAGGTTGTATTTATCAACGCTATTTTCAACGCTGATAAATGTATAATATATCAGCGCTATTGTGAGCGCTGATAAAAACTACCTTTATCAGGGCTAAAAATAGCGCTGATATATTATCCATTTATCAGTGCTTAACTAGCACTGATAAGGCCAAAGATCCTATCCAAAACCAGAACCTGCACAGAACCTACCCAACACCTGCACACATTACATCACCTACACATAGTCGAAACAAAACCTGCACACAGCACACACAATACCCACACACAAATCACAGAAGAAAAAAATGAAAAATACATTTACATGAAATCATGAATACAAAACCAAACACTTCTATATACATTTCAAACAATGTATAATTTTGTTATAATTACATTTATGCAATAAACAGTTAAAAATAATGATGTTCCATCCTTTTTTCATCAATCCGCTCTAAAAAATTGTTGTCCATGGCGGCGGTTTCCAAACAAAGCATTCGAACTGAGGAAAAAGATTTCCCCTAAATAATAAAAAAATATTATGTTAGTAATACAATAATGAAATAAATAATGGGGTTTCAAAATGGAATTATACTAGTGATGCACAAAACATAAAATAACCAATTAATGAAATTTGTGCATGGTTAGGGCTAATCATCTATAATAATAAAATGGCCCAATGTTTAGTAGAACAGGGCTATATGTCCCCCATTCCATAAAAAAGATGCATCCCTTCCCCCTTCCCCAGCACACCCCCTATACACTACCCACCCCCGAGCACGCCCCCTACCCCTTCCCCCTACCACTTTCCCCCTTCCCCCTCCCCCAGAAAACCACCCCTGCCCTCTCACCATGTCCCCTGTACGTCATAAAGAAAATACCTTGTATGTTTATTGTTCTCAATTTACATTATACACATCATATATATCAACACATTCTCATGTACTTTCATTCAATGTAAATACACATATATAGACTCTCTACATCTCATAAGAAAAACCTATTTAAAATTCACAAACTCATTAAATCCATTTGAAAACAACCATCACACAACATTCTCATTTCTTCAAACACATTTAAAGGACTTAAGCATGATGATACACAAGAAATACAACTGAATTCATTTTATAAATTACTTTCAAGACTATACACACCCCAAATTCCTTTTATAACACATTTTTAACCACACAAACATTTCATATAGTACACTTAGCAAGCAAATACAGCATAAAAAATCATCATATAATGGAAAAGCATAGAATCAACTACATAACATGTGGAATCTTCCAAAATCTGCTGGAAAACATAAAACCACACCTCCACAATAACTTAATAAGGACTGATTGAACATTAATATTGAATATATTAATGGAAACCCATGTTTAACTTGTGGTATTCAATGAATTTAACATCCCACAAGGATAGAGGGTAATGAATTAATGTCTTACATAGATGTAAGACCTGGGTGGATCAAAACAATTATAAAGGTGGATCAGGTAGGTACATCTCTAGGAGGGAGCACCTGGAATGATTTCCTGATAGATGGATCAAAACCCCAAATGAGGTCTGACCCAAGTGTGGTGCATCCCATAAAGGTAAGGTTTCTCATTTTGAAGAATTATTCGGACACCACAAAGGGAAATACAAGAGGGAAAATAAGCGAAGGTGTACCCCAGTGAGGGGGTCACCATGGTTTACCATTGGTTGGGATTTAACCTCATGGAGGCTTCCTACATACCCTATTTAGAATACAAGGATCAAAACCCATATATTTAAAAGAGGTATGTTGTGGGTATTACCCATGGTTAGCTTCCCTTCACACTAGGAATACTCTTGTTTGGATGAGTTTGGGTCTTGTGGGGCTTATGCATTGTCAGATTCTCAGGTTCTTCTAAGAGTAACAATGGGATGAATGGGACATACGTTCTAAGATGGACCATGTGAATGGCATGATCCTTGTAAAGAGGCACGAGGCACAAAAACATGTGGAGCTGTCTATAAACATTATTTATGGTGGCCATGGGGCTTATCAGACTACCATAACTTCCATAAACAGCTCAAAACATCACGAGGACCAGATTCTACATGATGGTGCATCATAGGGTTGATTCTTTTGATGATGTATTGGTCGTTTGAGCTTGGATTTCATCTCAACCAGCCATTCCCTTACTTGAATTATCCTGGGACACATATTTTGGTTTCAAAAAATCCCTCAACGATACTGATTATCTCATGCATCTACCTATAAATAATTTTGCAAGTCAAACAACAACACATGTGCTCAAATACAAGTTCAAACAAATGAGATACAAAAAATGGATTTTGTTGATCCTCGGTAGTTTTGTCATTCACCCCATATGCACTGCACACCATCATGCCTTACTTCAATATTTATTTGTTCAAAGATCAATAATATGAATCCGGGGATAGAAAAAATTGAGTAATAAATTAACATTTCAATACATCAGAGCATTCTCAATTCACCATATAAGGTTGGAGGATAATCAATAATCATATATAGATAACATAAGTGGTAGGAATTCACGTTAATCCTATTTGTGTACAATCTTCCATCAGGTATGTTTCCCATTTGTTTCTAAACACATGTATATCATCTTCTGAATATGAGTTTTTGCGACAGTCATAGTAGTACTGAAAAAATATAAATACACAAAGGATTAATAAATATTTAAAATGAACTCGTAATTATTTTCGAAAATACCTCATCAGGGATGCTAGTTTGTTGATAAAATATGATCTCATTGATAAATTTAAAAACATAATAACCAGAGTACATTCCGTTTGTTTGTTTTGGACACTACAGAAACATTGACAAAAATATGTAATTTGTTTTGATAGGTGTTTTGATACTGCAATTTTATTATATATAACTGGATACTTTTCTAGTTTTAGATCTTGTAGGCATGCTCATCCTTATGCCTTGGATTCATTCCATGCATTAGACGATATTGATGCACCACCCTATCATAATAGAATCCTCATTAAAAGATAACATAAAGTATATAACTAGATGTTTCGTTTTAAAATGTTGGATCTAGTGTATTAAAAATTAACAAATACCATCATGCGTGGTCGGTTTGTTGGATATCCATGCATTGAATCCATAAAATAAATCTTTGGAGTATCCAAATTGACTGCAATTAGCATCCAAGGCTCCCTAAAAATACAAAAAGAAATAAGTAAAGAATGAAATGAAAATATAGTTGATATGATTAAATTGTAGAGTTTTACCCCTGCATCGTTGGTATTAAAAAGAGTCTATCATCCGTAATTTTGTTTTCAAACGATTTGAGCAGCGATGACATTATTCCAGCCTCTTTAACAGAATCTATTTTGTATTTTGAAGATGTGGTGTGAGGACTAATGAGTCCAAATTTTTTCATGGGGAAATCCCTTCAATTGTTTTTCATATATACGTCTCTGAAAAATATAAAATGTATTCAGTCAAAATTATCAGAGTATATCAGCTTTTGTAAAATCAAATCATGAAAACTTACCTCATGTATACATTTAAAACTGAGGCGCCTAGCCATTCATACGTGAGTAATTCATTTACATTTTCAGCACTAATGAAATCTGATATCTCCTCTCCATACATATCTTTTTTGAAAGAAACTATGTGAGTACTGTCGTCATTCAAATTTGTATCCACATGAGCCTGCAATGATATTAACTGTGGATATAGAACGGGTGGGGTGAAGGTGATCTCAGTAGACCGTTTCAATTGGTTGGTTGATCCTTGGGATAGTTTTGAGCTGATATTTCGTTTCACCCCACAGTCTTTGTCATTCTCTAATAACAGTCATCGGTTCACACCCTTTTTCATTAAATGTTAAAGGTCCATCTTGAAAAATAAATAAGAAATGAATACCTTTTTTCGACATGTTTTTTTACAAGAACTGTCGGCCATGCGATGAATGTTCCAATAGCTTGTTCAACCGTATGAATGTCGTCATCTTCATTTGGAAGAGGTAGCTCTACACTCAGCTCATTAGCTACGTTAATTGACACTCTAAGATGATCTTTTGGAAGCTGTCTATTGTGTAGCATGTCGTTTTTCATATTGAACACCCTAGCCCTCACTACAAGGCGATAAGTGGGAGTTGATAAATATAAATCAAAACCGTTTTCACCCTATGGAATATTAGTACAGGAAAGGTATCAGTGTCTATGTAAATCACATTTCATAGAAACAATTATTAAAACATTGATTACCTCATCTATGTCAGGTATTTTAGGGGAATGGCTCGCCTCAAAGCTGGTGGGGGGTGGGGCGAGATCGTCCCGCACGGGTTATTGTTGAGTTGTTTCTTCTCGTTGCCTCTCCCCAATCAATTTTGCTATCATCTCTCTATAGTATTGTAATTATTCTTGAAAAATATTTAATTGTTCGTGCAGATTTTCCATTTTTTCATTTTGATCCTCTGCTTGTTTTTGTTTTTGAAAATATGTTCGGGGTGTCACCCAAAAACCCGCACCTCTGACGCGGCCATAAATTTCTGTCTGCTTCAAGGCTGCTGAAAGTTTGTCTGCATCTGTTGTGGTTGTTGTTGATTCTTGTGACTCTTTCAGATATAAAGTATTGAAAAATAAGTAGTTATTGTAATGTAATAGTGATTTAAAGCAACTCAAATTTATATTATGTCATACATACACATGTTTCCCACACTTTTTGTGTGTTTTCACCTATCGATTTCCCCTCTTTATTTACATGAGCCTCCTTCCATTGCACATGGCATGGGATGGATATGGCTATCGATTTCAATTCATCAATCTATATATAAATAGAGAAACATGGTTATGGTGTTGTTTTATGTCACATACTAGTAGTAGGGTAGATTTACAAGATGTACAAATTTTTCCTCAAGTTCAGCATACCCCATCATTGCTTTATGATAAGGGTACGCTGGTTCTGTTGCGTGTTTTTTATTTTTAGCACTCATTAGTTGTTTCATAAATAAAAAACACTCAATCAGAGTGATAAATACAATCAAATGTCAAACAACGTATTACCCTACAAAATGTACCTGAAAAGTATGTTCCCCACGACGGTTGCTAAATGAATCCCATGATCCTTGGGATATCAAGTGTGCATAAAGAGGAGGTGGGTGCGGCTTGATTTTCCATTCTGCATCTTTAAGATGATATTTTGTTAAAATTGTGTGGAAACCTCTATGAATCTTTCCTGCAGCTCTTAATACATATTCCTTGTGCGAGACATCTACTATAAATGCACTCTAAAATGGATGATGAAGAGTAAGTCAATGTTTTGGAATTTTATTTTATTTTAATAAATTAAAAAAATGATATCATAATGTTACCGTAATCTTATCCCACATTAGTGTCTTCAGCCCAGTGACAACATGGTGCCACGATTATACATCAATCGGCATGAGTTGTCGAGTGACGATTCCAATGTAGCTACTAATGATGGCTTGGTTGGGGTTAACATGTTGGCCTCGCTTATTCCATCCTAACTCAAATTTGATGCCTTTTTCTTTTGCCTTAAAGATTTTGGCCAACACTGTCAAACTATAACAATCTGGTTTTTTTTGCACTTTTAGGGTTTTATTTCCTACCATTTCCTTAGAAGTAGCATAAATATCTTCTCCCGGAGTGCTAGCATCGGCAATTGGACCAGCAGCAACAGGCTGAGAAACCTATTGTACCTTAACACTGGGACCAACAACAACAGGTTGAGAAACCTGTTGTTTCTCTGCCCTAGGACCACCAGCATTTGGTTGAGAAACCTGTTGTTGCTCAGCAGTGGGACCACCAGCTTCTGGTTGAGAGACCTTTTGTGCCTCGGGATTGGGCGCATCAGTAGGTGCAGAAGTCATTATCTATAGAAGTGGTTTGATATTTAATTTAGAATACATAAAAATAGCAGCGAACAGATAATAACATAACGTAACACAATGTATGTTACAATAAACAAATAACATGATTATTGTACTCTCTTTTTTTTCATTAAAGGCTGAAGTGATATGAATCCTCTATCGACTATGTAAATTCCTTCATTGTGGTCTCCTCTGACATACAAAACCCAGTCTACATTTGGACCGCTGAAAAATGATTGTGAAGTCCCTATATAAGGTTCCACCTCTGTTGAACTTTCATTTGACCCTTTAGTTGTTTTGGTCGATAACAGAACAATTGACCAATTTCTGTTTGGGTGGTCTGGAACATAAAATAGTTGTACTGCCTGTGATGCCATTATAAACGGTTCATCATTCTCCCCTTCCTTACTGAAATCAACTTTCACAAATCCTAATTCATTTATTTTAACAGCATTCATGTTATCAACCCACTTGCATTGAAAATTTGGTACATTGAATTTCATATAATCCAACTCACATATTCGTTTGATGATGCCAAAGTATGACATATTCGCATAAATTGGATTTTTTTTCCTTAGCACCGGACACATTAATTTCTTCAACCAAAAGTGTAACCCCACTATTCTGCATGGTATAGTCTTCATCATTTTCATTAGTATAGAATGTATAATCGTTAATTGCATAAGCATTGTAATATAAGACGTTCACACCTGCTCCTCTTGCCAGCCATCGAAGTAGTTCTGAAATTGAGTCTGGATTTTCATCTAACTACTTAAAATTATTGTCTCGAAACCATCCTATAAACTGTCGATTACGTGTATCTAATATCCATTTTTCATCCCTAGAAGGATTCAAATGCCTAGGAATTTCGTTGTGGGTTTGAACATATGGGTCAACGTCGAAACTGTTATGCAAAATGTAAAGGTGGGCCTACTCCTGATCTGTAATATTGATTGTGACAACCTCTATTCCAGAAATTCCTTCACCCTAAATCCACTCAGTGTGATGATATTTCAGTAGGCCAATGATTTCCACACCAGACAGGTATTTGGTACAAAATTCATTAGCTTCCTCAACAATATATTACACTGTACTACAACCCTCTGGCTATCTTCGGTTTTTGACATACCCTTTCAAAATCTTCATATACTGTTCAATGGGGTACATCCATCTATAATGTACAGGACCACATAGTCGAATCTCTCTCACCAAATGAACCATAAAATGAACCATCATATCAAAAAATGTCGGCAGGATGAACATTTCCAATTCACATAATATGGCGGCAATTTCACTTTCCATAGTTGGCAATTTTGCCGGGTCTATAACATTGCTGCATATAGATTTGAAGAAGAAACAGAGCTTTGTTAATGTATGGTGGACATTCTTGGAAAAAATGCAACGTAAAGCTATAGGAATTAGATCTTGCATCAAAACATGGCAGTCATATGATTTCAGACCCTTTAATTTTAAATCTCTCATTGACACGATGTTCTTGATATTTGATGAATACCCCTCTGGAACCTTTACATCATTCAAGAAGATGAAAAACTGATATCTCTCCTATCTAGAAAGAGTAGAAGCAGGATGAGGAAGAAATGTTCATTTTTCACCCTTCACTGGTGCCAACTCTTCTCGTATTCCCATATCAACCATGTCCAATCTATCCTTAATTCCATCCTTTGTTTTTTCAGGTGCATTTAGCAACGTGCCGATGAAACTATCACATACATTTTTTTCAACTTTCATAACATCAAGAAAATGACTGACATCCAGTCAATTCCAGTATGTTAATAAAAAAAACTGATCTCTTTTTCCAACCAGTTTTCATAAGGTTTTTCGAAAACGGTTTTCCAAAAGTAGTGTCCAAATCATTCACTTTCTCCAACAATTGATCACCTGTTAGTGAAGACGGTGTTGTACATTCCTCTGAACTTCCGTCAAATGATGTCATCCAAGATCAGTACTTATGTCATTGGGGAATAAATCAAAAATGTCCTCGATACATGGTTTTCAATGAATGTTTCATCCTAATTGACTGTGTACCTTGTTCGCAAACAGGACACCCTTGAGTTCCTTTAATGCTATATCCTGTCAAATTTCCATAAACAGGAAAGTCATTTATCATCCCGTACAACATGGATTTCAAAGTGAACTGTTCATTTTTGTAAGCATCATACATCATAACACTCGAATCCCAAAATATTTTCAAATCCTCTATCAATGGGGCCAAATAAACATCAATATCATTACCTGGTGTTTTTTGTCCTCATATAAGCATAGATAACATGATGTATTTTCGTTTCTTGTATAACCATGGTGGTAAATTATAATTTCCCAACATAACCGGCCATGTATTGTGACTTCTTCTTTTAAAACCAAAAGGATTCACCCCATCTGTAGATAATGACAGATGAAGGTTTCTCGGCTCCTTCCAAAATTCAGGATACTCGTGATCAATTCTCTTCCAATGAGGAGTTTCTATAGGGTGACGTAGTTTCCCATCTTTAATTCTTGTATCTGCATGACATGTCAATTGTCCTGTAGTCTCCTCACTTCCATATAGCTGTCTAAACCTAGGAATGATTGGAAAGTACCATACAACTTTCGTAGGACTAGAATCATCTTTCTTTTATCGGGAAGCACCACACTTTGGGCATTCTTTTAGTGATTTGTGGTCTTTGAAAAACAATATACAGTCATTCGGGAAAGCATGTATTCTTTCCGAGATCATACCCATCGATCATAGCATTCGTTTGGCATCATATGTTTTGCTTGGGAGTTCATTATCATTTGGGAGCATGTCATTAAGGAGAGAATGTAGTTCCGTAAAACTGGCGTCACTCCACCCGTTTCCTGCTTTCAAATTATACCGCTTCAATATTGCTGACAATGCTGTATATATAGTGTAACCAACATACAATGGCATTTTTGCACAACTCTTTAACTTCTCATACAATTTTGGGCAATCACGAAATTCATCTTCAAGTGTCCTTGTCATTTTCTCAATACGATCTTCATCATCATTGACATCTGTAATCACACCGTCCATATGATCGTCTTCACTATTCACGCTTCTAATCATATCAGATGATCTATAAAATGTTGTGTTCTCTGAGTCACTACCTACATTGGTGTTTTCCCCATGTTTATTTCAACGCGTATAACTTCGATCTATTCCGTGACAGATTAGGTGTTATTCCAACTCCTCTGGACTAATTTGTCTTGAATAACAACAACGTAAACACGGAAAAAGTATTTGAGAAGGGTCACATGCATGATCTTCTGCAAACTTGACAAACTATTTCACGCCATCTTCATACTCTTCTGTCAACCTATGTCCTTCATCCATTCTTTATTCAAATTCATCGTCTTTATGGGTTCGATCTCGAGAACTTGCATAATATTATAATATATTGGTCACATGCATGATCTATTCCTTAGAAAATACATGACATGCGAACAAGAGTAAACCAATGAGTAACAAGAGAAAAAAATAACAAATATGATGCTATCTTAATGTACTCAAGGTGATGATAAGATGTTGGTCATGATCATCTATGGGTTGGGAGTATACTAATATTTAATTGAAAAAAACTGCTAAAAACTAATCCAGAAAAGGATGAAATATCTTATTTATCAAGTCCATTAATACAACCAATGCATTAGTTAAACCAAAAATCATCGCTAAAATATCATACAGGCCATAACTACTCCTAAAAGCAGTCCATGGTAGGTCCATCGATGTCCAACTCATCTAATGGTGTCCTAATTTCAAATCTATCTTGGAGAAGATCATAGAACCTCGTAGATGATCAATGTGAATACCAATGCGTGGATGGGGATACATATTCATGACTCTCATCAGGTTCAATCTCCAACAGTCCCACAAAAGAATAAATACCAATAAACCATCTATTTTAGAGAACTATAAAATCCCATGGTAAAGTACTATGCCATATGAAACCATTATATTCTATATCATCAAATTGTAATTCAAACAACTAATGCTCTTTTGGTGTTATTTTAGAAATTGTGATAGAAACTGAATTTTCTCCCAAAACTAACTAGATTATAATGTTTATCTCTTTATTAAGAAGTAAATTTTATACATCATTAGTGAAAACATCCTAAAAATGTACTACCATTTGGGAAAAAGAATCCTACAGCATTCCAGTAACATCTACAATATTCCTGACTATTTGAGCCATTAGGGTATAATAAATATATAATTATAACATGCTATTTAACATGAAATGTGGAAACATGAAATCATGCAGACTCCTGATAAACCCATAATACAAAACATATCACCTAGTATGTCTGTCACATATACATATAAATAAATTAGAAAAAAACATTCTACAATGCATAAAGGTAACATTAAATACTTGCATTGGTCAACTTGTTTTATAAATTGTTTATCTTCATCCGTGCCTTGTACTTTCACCAATGAATTTGAAGGTGACTATGCGTACACAATAGTTGACCTTCTTAGAGAAGAGTTTCTGGAAGAGTATAACAGACATGAAGCAATGAAGATCATTGCTATTAATTGTGGAAATCGTCTTGTGCAACACAGCCTAAGTTACAATACCTACAAGTTGTAACATAGGCCGCACTGCACAACCCGACTGCCACATTGTTTGTAGCAACCACATTTTCTCTAACACAATAATTATCTACATTTCTTCATGTATCTTATACTCTTCCTGAAACTCTTCTCTAAGAACGTCAACTATCGTGTATGAATACTCACCATAAAATTCATTGGTGCAAGTCCAAGGCATAGATGAAGATAAACAATTTCTAAAACAAGTTGACCAATGTAAGTATTTAATGGTACATTTTTGCTTTGTAGCTTGTTTTTTTATAATTTATTAATTTTTATATGTGACATACATTCTAGGTGATATGTTTTGTATTATGGGTTTATCAGGAGTCTGTATGATTTCATGTTTCCACATTTCATTTTAAATAGCATGTTATAATTATATATTTACTGTACCCTAATGGCTCAAATAGTCAGGCATATTGTAGATATTGCTAGAATGCTATAGGATTCTTTCTCTATTGGGATAATCTTTGGGAATCCATATAACCATAAGATTAAAAACTATTTCCTTTGTATCTCATACATAAATATTCAACTAGAAGGGGTAGAACGTACCGCCCATGGTAACTCAAAAAAAAATGAAAACAAGGGTTGGTTATCCATAGAAGTCATCACACATAACCTTGGTAGACCTCTCACACATGTGAACCGTTATAACTAACCAATTACCATATACTTCATCTTAGTGTCAAGATATCCCTATGGAACCTATAGGGTATCCAATTCTACATCATTCAGAAACAACCCACTTGTGTTGCTAAATATCAAAAACATATCATATTTCAACACTCACCACTAATTATGAATCACATCCCAAGACATAATCCTAATCACATTAATACCACACTATATATTATGGAAATCCATACCGGAATTAGGCTCAAGATATGGTATCATTCCTATCTCACAACTATATTAACTATTTGGTCCTCACACACACAATATATAAATAATATACCAAGGGAATATCGTCCATGGAACTCACCTCCCACTATGAGAGCATGAGGAGGAGGAGGATGAGGCAGAGGTGGTCATGACAGCGAGGGTGGAGGCGGCGGCGGCGGTAGAGGCGGCGACAGTCGCAGCAGCGAGGCTGGAGGCGATAGAGGCAGAGGTGGTCATGGTAGCGAGAGCGAGGGCGGAGGCGGCAGCGGCAGCGGAGAAGGAGGAGGACAACGAGGGCGAAGAGGAGGAAGGTAGAGGAAGGAGGAGGACAAGGAGGACAAGGTCGTGTGGCGAGGGGCCTGGTTTTGCTTCCGTGAGAGCTTGACCGCGTGAAAGCGAAGATGGCATGTTAGGGTTATTAAATAAAAACTGACAGAACCTTTATCAGTGATCGTTAAAAGTGCTGATAAAGGTATGTTTTATCAGCTCTAAAATAAAAGCGCTGATAAAACATTCATTTATCAGCGATTTTATATAGCACTGATAAAGGCATACCCCTTTATCAACGCTTTCTGTTTAGCGCTGATAAAGGGCAGCGCTTCGCTTGCCCTGTTTTTTGGTAGTGTAAAAAGTAATTATAATTGGACATTAATATAGTAATTAATATGATGTATAAATTAAAATATATTATCCTCAATCTAAGACACACGATTATTAATCATGTACAATAATTAATATTATTTATTAAAATCCTTTATTTCATTTCAATAAATTTTCAATTATCCTATGTATATTGCCTAGGGGTGACAACCCATGTGCGTAGTAAGGAATATTTTTTTTCACTAGGTGAAAATTGGTTCAAGATAAAATCATCCATTTTGGATTCAATACCCCTAGTTATATATTGGACTTAATCATAACAACATTTAATATCCAGAAATATAGGTATTTCTAATTAAGAACACATAATAAAATCATTTCTAAAAAATCCATTTTTTACCCAATCATTATTCACTTATTTTATCATAGGATTATAAATTATAATTTTTTTAAAATTATCTATTTCCCATTGTTTATACTGAACTTCTTTTGATACTTTCTATAATGTTACCTTTAGACACGCCAGATTCAAATTATGTTTTTCAAATAAATCTCTATTAATGATCAAAATGTTAATATTATAATTAATCATTCAATAGATTAGTTGTATCAAATGTAAATCCACATAAAAAAATCATATGAAACATACTGTAGTAAAAATAAAATACAAATATAACTACAAAATATCAATGTTATAGAAAATTTAATATAACCCAATGAAAATAAATAGAGTTGTGATTTTTTTTACCACCTGGAAACAGTTATATAGAATTCACATGGATAAAATAATTCAAATTAAAGCTTAAAATAACATAAATGATTATTTTTTCAAGATATTACTTGTAAAATGTATTGTGTCTAATCCTTAATAAATAATGTTTGGTGAAAACTAATAAAATATACCTCAAATAATGTAATATTAGACATAGTGTCTTACAACAAGATTCCTTCTGGTTAAACATGATTTAAACTAATTTTTAGTGTTTTAGAACATATAATTAACTTATAAAACTTCCATATTGAAATTAATAATAGAAAATATTATCATTCTATAAAATCATGCCACCAATTCATTAATAATCATTCATTATTTTTATTGTTTCATGTTTTATTTTAATTCTTTTCACATTCATTCTCTATCAAGAAGGTTATGAATATTGTACATGTTATATAGTTTCATAAACTGAAAAATTATAATCATAAAATTATAATCATATTTATAAATCAGTTATAGATTTAATATGAATAAATATAGATGTTTACGAAAAATAAATAATGATTCAATCATGGAGATGGTGGTCCATACATATGCATTAGTGAATTTTCTATTTCTTAATGATCATTATGGTAATAAGGTGCATAATATTTTATTTTTATATAAAGATAATAATATAATCTAAAATATATTATTATTTTTAAATATAATTAAATTTTACATTATTTTTGTTGTAGAAAAGAGAGTCACATCACAATTTGTTAGCGGTAGTCCACAGGTACACGAACAATGTTATCAATTTTATATGTAGGATAAAAAATGTTATGCTACCTTTTAATAGGGATACATATGTCATAAATATAGTAAATATTTCCTTAATATCACATAAATTCGTTGATATTATCCTTATTACCATCCTTCCAATGCATTAGTAAAAGAAAAGCCACGTCTCTTCGTGAGGACATAGTTCATCATACACTTCGGCAATGTTTTCATATCCCCTACCGAATGGAATGATAGAAATATATATATGTTACAATAATTAAAATGGTATTATTTTGTTTTAAATATAATATATGTATATATATATACACTATATACACCATCAAACCCATCATTGAAAGGTGGTAATGGAATAAACAATTGACATCGATTCTCGGGGTTGTAGTCTATTGTACCCATATAAGATAATTTTGTTACACATATGATGTTAATTTAGATTTTTATACTTAATTAACTGAACCTAAATATATATATATATATATATTTAATATAATTACGTAATTATTTATTTATTTCATTATTAAAATTTATGGTGGTTTGGAATAAATAAAATAAAAACACATGTAAAAGAAAGTTACTTATTCTTCGAGTAACCTCATTATGCTTTCCCCAAAATACATACTAGGTTGTATTTAAACCCAATATAATTACTATGGAATGAAATTAGTAAAATTGGGATTTTATTTTTTCAGGTATTGGATAAACCAAAATGTTTTTATGGTTTAAATAACTGAGGAGTGGGGTGACCTTTTGTAAGGGAGGTATGTTGAACATATTTAATTTTTGATAAGAAATATGTCTAGCTATGTCTCTAGTGTGAAAAAAGTATCAAAAATGCACTATTATCGAGAAATATATATTTAAATTATTACATATGCAAATAAAATATATTATATACAATTTTTATGGTAATTTTAATCTATATAATTTTATATTATCCCCATGGTAAATCAGTTTTTACCTTAACTATAGTAATTAAATATTACTATTTTCATTATTCATTATGGTAAAAAATTAATTTGGCCTTATAAGAAAATATAACCCTTTTTTATTTCAATTATGTAATCAATTTTTCCAAATTCCCATTATATAATTGAATAAATATAATTTTAAATTATTCTCACTAACGCGACAAGAATACACGGTTCCATTGTGTATATTCAACTTCCCTCATGGGAAGAACCCTTATTTCATGGTGTATTCATTATCTTGATAATCAATGGGTTTATTTGAGTATATTTATTTAATTGTTCACTGAATAAGAATAACTCATTGTTCTACTTCACCATTTTATTCTCTAAAATTTATATTATTATTTTTTTACAAGTACATATTATATTGATTTTATATTTATTAAATCATTAAATCACTTTATGTAGATAAATATTCTATCATAATATTTAATTCATGGGATTTGAAATCAATTTATGGATAACATGTTTTTTATATCTGTATGTTTTGACATGAATGAAAGTTCATTCCCGTTGATAGATTCTATTTTTTCCCACAAATAATGGCACACTATGAAAACAATAATTATCCTTTTACCCAATATGATTATGCAAGAATTATAAATCCCTAAACCGTGCTATTTTTATGGTCCAATCTATCCATATTTTTATGCGTGCATATTTTATGGTTTTTCATTCTTAAAATTTCATTATTTAGGGGTTGTAACTC
Source organism: Viscum album (assembly GCA_963277665.1). Lineage (NCBI taxonomy): Eukaryota > Viridiplantae > Streptophyta > Magnoliopsida > Santalales > Viscaceae > Viscum > Viscum album. Next base: position 1,842,172,138 of record OY728161.1, read on the forward strand.
CACATTATATTCATTAAAACAACAATTTATCTAGTGACTGTTTCCTATTCATTTTCCTAGAACTATATTTTTACACATATTTTTTAAACCAATATTTTACATTAAATTATATCTAACATAGTGAAATTTCTGATGAATATGGTAAATTTTAATTTGATGATACACAATTTTTATTATTGGAATATAATAGAATGTTTTATCCACCAAATTTGTGTATTAACTCATATTCATCAATATTGGACCTAATTGATGTAGTATATAATCTTCTTACTTGTTATAAAATTGTATATGGATAAATTTATATATTTATTATTTAATTTAAAAATCATGACACTTCATAATGAATTTAATTATATCATCCTTTTATAATTTCAAATTCATATAAAAATATATTATTATTTCATCAACACTACCATTCAAAAATATGACATTATTTTAAAAGGAAACGATTTTTCCATTATTGATTTTTTCATTGATTTTTAATTTTTCAACCTTAATGTTAATTACTTATTTTAGTGCATGGTTTTTTTAATAACATAAATGGATTATCCATTATCATTAATAGGGTTGAGATATTAATTTTAGTATTTATAGCATAATTATTCAGGGTTTATATCAATGTTATCATTATTTCCAACATTATGTGATACATTTATATAAGATATAACATTATCATAAAAATAATTCTTTTTATTTTCCATTATTATTCATGATCAGTGATCTTAATCATAAAATAATTTTGGATACTATAAATATAACATTCATTTTTTTTGAAAATTAAATAGAATATATTTCAGAGAAACAATTGAATGAAGATTCGAATCATCCAAATGTTAAATTTTCACTATAATTAAGGTTTTTGAGATTGTAAAATTTCAATATTAATATTTTTTAACCTATTTATCACATAAATTACTTATTTCATCCAAAATAGAAGTATTGACCATCTCTTTGTTTGTTATTTTGACCACTTGATATCATTCATCCTTTTAAGAGTTCAATTATTCAATATAGAAGCATGTGGATACAATATTTTCTCCCATATTGACATGAATTAATTCCTCAACATTCTATTTTTTAAATCATTCATTCATCTATATTCCAAAGTATTGGTCTATAATGAGATATGATTAATAATTGAATATTATTTTCCATTCATCAATATATAATAACCATATATGTGATATATATGGAAAATATAAATTTTATTATAGAATATAATCTGAAAATAGTTTTTTCGAAATTCTGTGTTACTATTTATTAATATCACAACGGTTACTCTCACAAGAAGGATGGTAAAATAGTGTTTCTATAAATTTATAATTTTTTATATTATCTTCTAATTACCTCATACCATATTAAGTTATTAGATTCAAATCTCAAATTCATTATCAATATTTCATACTCATATCTATGTTTAATAATTTATATATTGAGCATTAATTCAAAAAGAATGAATGATAGGGTGTATCTATGATGTTGACATCCGTAAGGATGAAAAATTTCTTAGTGTAAAGTTGTTTCTATATAAATCATAAGCAACATCATATTAATTATTACATGATTTTCAGGAAAGGGAATGGAATATATATGATATCATATCCCCAAAAACCAATAATTAAATATCCTACTAACAAATTTGTAAATAGATATAAAATACAAGATGATTTAGTCAAATTCTGATGAAGATAAACAATAGATATCATGTTTCACTCCTAGACAATATAAAATATCATACCCATAAATTATAGTAATAATGAGGGATAACTAAAAAATATTAAGTTTCCAATAGTATATTATAATAGGTTATACTTCTCACTCTATAAAAATTTATAATAATAATCATTGGTAATTTTATGATGCTTATGTAAGATTTCATCATATTTTCATTCTTCTTCAGGGAATATGAAGAACACTCTATCCTTTCCTTGAATATGAAAAATATTATATTAAATAAGATATTGAATGGAAATGTAAAATGATTTCATTGATCATTAAACAATTTCAAATAACATATCTATTTAAATATTGATTTTAATACTTATTAATATCCTTTTTTCATTAAAACCATGTGAAAATAATCACCATGTTTCTCATCACAATAATTCTTATGATATGTCAGACTAAAGACTTAATCTCACAACTCTCTAGAATGTCAGAACATGAAATGGACCAATATAATCATAACTAAAAAAATACACATACAAGAAAAATCATAATTTCCTATGCAATTATAGTAAAACAAAATGATAAATGATACTTCATATTTTGTGCTCGAACTGCACTCATTATTATACATTCATCATGTCAGGTTGTGTGGAACTATCTTACTTATTCTTATCATTGACACTCCAGAATTATGGTAAATAATTCTGGATAATTTAGATATTTGTGGAACGACATTCAATGTGTAATAATCATTATTTCTCTCCTTCCAAAATAATCCTTACATTCACCATCATATAAATATTATAATTTATTGATCCTTAAAATGTTGAATAATTATTTTGAAGAAATAATATTACTTATTGAAACACGACATGACATATACACAGATTATGATTATAATGATACTGATGATTCTTATATTTCCATTATTCATTATTATTAATTAAAACATATATGATTACATTGATACAATTATAATCACGCACAACATGTAATCACCAATACACACTCCATATTAAACATCAACACATATGGTTGTCTAAAATATCTTTTATAATAGCATATAACTACAATAATTCAAGCATCATTATGATAATGGTGTTACATTACAATGCTTGATTCAAAATCCATTGTAACCCATCTAAATTACATAAACATGATATTTATCTTGATATCAATTTTCAATCAATATATTATTTCATTAATAAATAAATTTTCATCAGTTAAAAAATTCTTTTCATCTAAATATCAATTCATGGAACTTTTTATTTCATCCTAAATATTTCCAAAAAATTGATAAATGAATATATGTATCATGTGAATTCAAAATATTCTCTTACTATATGTTGGTTCAGTCATCAAAAATACACAATGAAACATGTAATGTATTTTTCCAGATTTATGTTTTTATAAGATGACCAAGAAGGCCATGAACTGTGACTAAACTAAGAAATCCTTCAATAGGCTAGTGTCTGGTGACCCTCACTAAGTAGGCATATCACTCACATGGGAGATCGTATCCTAATGTAAGTGTACAAACACACAGATGATAATACAATGTTAAAATGTAAAATAATTAAAAAATTATTCATGAGTAAATATATTCCACACCATTATAGTATCAAAACATGTAATGGAATTAATATATGGACAACTAAATGACTACTAAATATAAACTGAAGACAAGTAATTCTTAAAAGTATAGAAGGGGACTGTTGTAAATTAAATTTTGAAAACACACCTAAATTTATTGAGATCACTAAGATCATGATTTTAATTCTCTTATTAATAATGATACAGGAGATCTACCACCATTATAAAACATGACACATGAAGAAACATTTAAATGAAATGATGAGTATAACAAAACCCAATAAGACACCCCAAATCAGTATGTAGAAAACATTAAAAATAAAATTAAATACTCATATGTATATTTATACCACAAATATAACAATAATATACCAATACTATCAATAATGATACATATTATCATGTAAAATTGATAATCATTATGTAATACCAGGTCTCCTTCATGATGATTCCACATAGCACTCAACTGGGTGAATATGTTCCTTGAGACAGATAGAACTGATTCATTCTGTAAAATATGTGTTATTAAATATCTCTCTATATGTTTTATATGATGTAAGTCGGATGAGAACTATATATTGATTAGGATCACTTCCAAAGACATCTGGTATAGGAAAAACTCAATATATTATAACACATTTAGTATAGGATGGAAGCTTGTATAGTTTTGGTCACAATGATACCAAGAACTCCAACTAGGAAAGATGATGATAATATATCTCATATTGTGCCTTAAAGAAGGATTCCTACATTTATATCCATGATAACCCACATAAGTTATCAGCTCCATATATTTAGGACATCATTCTATATTAACCCTCTGGGATTGGATCAGGAGAAGAGTCCCTAATGAAACCTGTCTGACATGAAGAGAAAAAGGAATATATTACTACATTGAATGACTACAGAGTGTGTAGTAGTATTATAATGTTTGTACTTTAAACACCGTCTTAGGAACATGTATCATGTTTTGTGCTAGTTTTCATGTCTATTATAGAGTACAATACATGTTGGATCATGTGTCCTCATTTCTGTTTCTGGGTATGGTTACTGGTGCCATTTCTAGTGAACATTCCTCAGTACATGAAGAGACTCCATTTCATGTAACATTAATTTTGATAAGGGTAACACACTATGTAATATTTATCTTTATAACTAAAATCCAAACACTAATACTAGGTCCACACACACCATATTATTGCAGATTAAAATCTATGTTCTATCAGAATTCATAAATCCCATGGTTGTTCCTCCTTGTGAACTGCATCTCTATTGCTACCGATTCTACATTGGTTTTTACATTGGATCATAGATCTAGGTAATACAATCCAATTACATTTTTTTCTGTCCATATTTCATCTTTTTATTTTCCATTTAACACTAATATGATCCATGCCTATGTTATTCATAAAAAAGTACTAATTCCTCTAATCAACATTGAATCAATCAAATATCGAGTTATCATAAATTCCAAAACTAAATATATTATTTACATATGTTGCACTAATACAAATGAGTGCGATGAATGAATATTTATATATATTTTTGACTGTTTTTCAAATAAGTACCATTCATTAAAATATTATGATCGGTGAGAGAAATCAATGAAACATTCAAAGAAGAATTAACCTCGAACATGTTCAATTTTCATTGATATGATTATAGTATAATTACGAATGAAGAAAAAAATAACAAGGTGTAATTATGTGAATACTTCATACAAATATAAAAATACCTAGAGTATGATCGATCCATTAATTAATCCATCGGTAGATTTATTTTCAATTTTCAATGAAAAAATAATCAGGAAAATGATCAAAATAAAACATCATCCAAACCTAATTTGGATAAATCATTAAGGAATAATGGTTCCTTGATATTTTCATTTGAGATATTCTTGAGTTACATCACACAACCATTGATGACCCATGATCCATTCATCATTCACCGATAAAGTATCCTCCAATGTTATTCAATGGATCTGCTATACATTCAGGATTATGAGGCTACCCTTAAAATATTCCATAATAGAATTTAAATTGAATATTTATGAGGTCCAAAAAAATAATAAAAATTAATTAATTTACATAATTTATTTATTTTATATGTATGTCCGTGATTGTTCCTAACCCAAACGTCCAATACACTCTCATGATATGTAATTCCAATGCTAAACCAATATACTCTAATTTCATCTTCCATTTATATTTTCATATAATTTTTCATTGAAATAAAAAGAACATGAATTTAATATTATTAAAATATTATAAATATTTATTTCAAGAATACTCGGCATTAGAATATGATGATGTCTCTATTATAAGATCTAGAAAAATACATATAATATTTCAAAACTATAAATGAAAATATTAGATTTGTAACATTATTCCCAACATGTGGATCTACTTTGAAGAAAGGGAAAAAGGAAACACAAAGATAATTGGATATTTAAAATGTATATGACTCTCTCGATCCCAGTATCTCTTCTAATGATTCGCATGCTACCAATGAAGATGCACTAGGGGATTCTTTCACCCACAAAAGAGCATCTTCTGGTCATTCTAAATATCTAGTAGGTACTAAGAAAATGTAGCTCCATATATGTGGACCAACGCAGACCATTATATAACATGTTTTGGATAGCTCACATAACTACTCATATAGGACATGTGGAAGACATTGTGTATCAAGACTTATTGAGGTCGTAGGGAAAACTGGTATTCCACCAAGCTAACAAAATGTTGTATCTAGAAAGATACAATGATTCTCAAAGATATCATATCACCCCAACGAAATATCCAAAATCCATATTGATTTGAAACACATATGAACACATAGTATACCACATAGAACACTAATTGAATCCTTCATCAGTCCACTAATGTCTTTTTTTGTCTCTTTTTAGTCTTCATCCACTCATGGATGACTTGATCTGTTTAAGTAGTGGCTCCCACTAACTCTAGGATCATATATTCTAACTATCCTTGATTAGTTTAGTTTATGGGTGACCTATAGTGCTATCCATTCATGTCATGTAATTAACCCTTAATGAGGGTGTAATTGTGGCATTTTTGTAAAAAACTCCACCAGTATTAGGTGATTTTCCCAACTATTCCAAAAGATTTACATACTACCCTAAAACATGTCCTACAAGACCTGAATTGTTCGTGTGGTCTATATATCAGTCACTGGGTGAATATTGGAGATCAAATGTAGCTGATTCCAAATTTTCTTCAACAATGCCTTCAAAATCCAATATATATTTTTCGTATCATGGTAAAAAATTATCAACAAGGGAACTCCATTGAGTCAAATTATCACTTTCTTGTTGATGAATCACAAGCCCTCAGACAGACTAACCAACTAAATATATTGGCTTTGTGAATACATTGTTAGATAATATATGATTACCCTTGTGGAATCCTATCCCTTAGAACAATGTGGTATCCCCTTCATGAATTCCATGTATATCACAACCAAAATCGACTCTAGAACCTCAACAGCATGATCAAAACATGCTAGAACATGGTTCTCATCCTTCACTTGCTAACATGTAAGGAATCAAGAAGGAAAATCTTCCACTACAATATTCATACATGGAAACCGTAAATGACTTCAAAGGTACTGGTATATATTTTTTACATATAGATATACAACAAAATTATAGGTATGATATTATTTCATAAAATAATCCCTCAACGTCACTGGTACCATAATGCGTTGTTTGAAAAGAATTACATGGACCCGACAATAAGAATATCCCAATGTTTCATATATAGTGGATATATTATTTCCTTAGGTCTCTATATTGGTATCCAAAATATATGACTCCCAGACTCATTATAATAGTGTCAGAGTAAAATCCATCAACTATAGTTAAGCTAGTATATACCCATCTATAAAGGATAACTGTAATGATACCTACATCTCGAAATCCTAAATAAAAAATGTTTGTGAGATCTATTGTTGACATTCTCTGCTATCACATTCCCCTCAATGTTGTAATCATAGAATATTTCTAGCCATCACCTTTTTCTAATGATAATATTCTTCTAAAAATTTATATAATTAATACTTTTGTGGTTAGAAAATATGATAAAAACTCACTCATAAGATTTTGTGGAAAAATATTCTGTGAGAAGATTATTACTAATAACTCAAAATTTTGGGACTTTTAGTTCTTATCAAGAGTTATGAATAGATGTGAACAACATGAAATCACTAATTTCTAAGTAATCTATATGAAAACAAGGATAGTTCCTGATGAATTGAATAACACAATGTAATGAACATCCTACTATTACAATATCAATATGGGAGTCCTCATCAATATCTGCCTCAACTATTAGAAATATAGATGTCACATAATGAAATTATTCCCATTTCATGTCAACTATGTGTAGTGAGTTCAAATCATGGATAAATTCTATTTGAATCTCTAATGCAGACAAGAAATCCAATGACTCTCTACCACTCTGTCACGTGCATGGGTGGATTCTAGGATATTAATTCATCAACAATCATTGGTTCCACTAATACAAGTGTATTAAGATACCATGTCCTATAATTTTGACATACTTAAACTAAAACTATCAAATTTATAGCTTACTTTGCACTTGTATCTATCGAAGTGAATCTGAAACCATCCATAATTTTCTTTTATGCTTCTCCATGGACACTAAATATATGTATATTATCCTCAATTATTACATCCATGAGTCTGTATATGAAAGGATAAAATACTCAGTTCCTTAGTCCCATGAACATAGTTCGAGAGTTTTTAATCCGAAAGGTAATACCTTATAATTATAGTGAATATATATACATCTAAATTACATATGACGTATATCCTCATCTCGTACTCATGGATAGTGACTACCTGATATGAGAATAATAATCTTTTACCAGTGTTCCCTTATAAAAAAATAAAAGAGTTTATCAATCCTCATTAATAGATACATATTCATTGTGTTCATTGTATTAGTCCATGGTAGTCCACACATTACCTCAAGCTCATGTATTTCTTCATTGAAAACAACATTATGTATGACAAGGTGTTAACAATGATTCTAAAAAACCCTATACTATAAAATCCCTACTATTATACCCTCACATTGATATAATCATCAACACCCATATGACATTGTGGTAGAGAGATCAGGGTCATCCAAGGGTGTAGATCAATGCATATTTATATCTCATAGTTAAGAGGAAAGTGTGAAATGTTCTAAAAAACTCCCCCATACTCATTCAACACTATTAGGAACTAAAAATTCATAACATCAACAAAAATGGGCCGTGATGGAAAAATGAAGAGTACTCTTATGGACCATCCTTTGCATGAGTCGATCATGGACAACCTATGTTTTCATTTCATACAACATGTAATCCCTTTTCAATCACAATAGTCTCATAACATAAATGTAATGAAATAGTATATATGGTAATGTACTCTAGATAACAAGTCCAAAACTATGATGATGTTGTAATTACTCCTCACCGGTACAATTATATACAAATTAAAATTATAAACTCCAAGATCTAGGTCACACTATCCACATAATGTTGATATTGTAACATATTATTACCATCATATCATGTATTTTCTAAAAGATATTGTCATTTTAATTTTTTTTCTGATTAGGGCCCAAAAACAATTGGGAGGATACATACAATGCGGACGTCTATGATTTTATGGATTATTATTACAAAACAAAAGTTTTCTATAGTCTTATGATGATTCACATTTCCAATAAAATATTTACATGATATGTAAATGAAAAAATTATAATGAAACCGACATGATCATAAGGTAATGGGTTTATCATCATTTTGTTTTTCAATTACTGATCGGGTAATTTGGTTAAACAATTTTTAAATTCATAATGAATTTTTAATAGGAATCTGGGATTAATTTTCGAACCCCCTCTGTAGATTTCATTTCCTTGACCGAGGCGACATTAGAAGGTCATTTTGAATCCCTCAAACACTTCATCGTTATTTTGAATAGTGATTAATATTTGTTGTGGTTGTGGTGTGACTCCATATATAAGGATTATCCCCGTATCGTTGCTTCTTTTTATTTCCTTTCATAGAGTTTGACAAATAAAAAATATATTTATATATCTAAACAACGTTCTATTGAATATTTTTTCAAGGTTAGGTTCTCAGCTATTTCCAATCTTCATTCATACTTTTGGGTTACATAACAAGACTTGTGATTCCCTGAGAAAGGTATGTGGTTATGATGTTATAGAAAAGTTTTTTAATGATGATTTACTTGATTATAATTTAATTTTTCATTTCATCTAAATTGAATGAAATCATATCAAATGGTTTATTGAAATCCCAATTACATTGTATTCATATTTTAATATGGTATTGGATTTTGGAATGAAATTATGGAAAAACCCCATTTTCCTTGAATTTGATTGGGTTATGGGAATTTATAAAAAATGTGGAATTAATGTTGTTTAATTTAAATTATAAAATCAGGTTTTTAAAATTAATTTCATTGTTTTATTTGAAAAAAATTCATAAAATTTTCATTGACATAAACTATGTGGTTTTATCAGGGAAAATGACATGGTTTTATTAATAACTTAGTTTTTATTTTTAGTTGAAAATTGGATCTTTTTGAATTATGGAATTGAAATAAAATTATTTTTAAATTATTTTAAAATAAATTTCCCATTATTGATTTTACAAGAGAACACTCAACCATAGGTTGTAAGTGCGTTATTTGGATATCATTAAATTGTAAAATTAGAACTAAAACAAAAAAAAAATCATTCAACAAACTCAGTCGGTTGGTGATGAGTTTTATTTATCCATTGTTAGATGGATTTGCATATACACATATTTTTGTGATCACCTTTGAGTGAGGGAGGATCTTTCAGTCTAGAACTATTATATCACTTGAAATATTAGTATATTTCTTGCTTTTTTATACATAAGATATAAATGTGTACCAATGTTTGTAAACAGTTTCTCATGCCTATTGAATATATATAAACTATTTTACATTTTTTTTGTGATTCCATTTTTTAATATTTTTATAATTATATTTTGGAATATTATAATTTCTTTCTTATTTAGACCCTACTAGTCTTTTAGATCACACACTATATGTGCCTTTGGTGTTTGAATATTATCTTCTTAAAGGTTATAGCTAGGTTAAAGTAACACTTGGTGGTAGTATCTATTGAATATTAGGGCTTAGGGTGTTGTATCCATTTGTACTTGGTGATTTTCTTAATTTTTATTTTACATTTTTATTGTAATTTTGGTTTTCACACCTAATTTCTGTTTGGTAAGCTTCTCAATATAGAGATTCACATATATTAATAATGAATTTTTTTATCATCTTTTATATTGTTTGTGGAAAAATTTTATCCCAATTTCACATTATATAATGTAAGGTTCTAGTTTTCATCTCATGGGGATGAAGAATTACATTAATTCCATGTCATTAAAAGATTATTTATGATTTAATAGGGTACCAAAGCTATTTTGTGGGAATGTGGTATTAGATATCTAGTTTGATATTCTTGTCTTGATGTCAGTATGTATTTTTTTCTTGTTAGGACATAACAGTCAGTTATGATTGAATGGATCACCATTTATGAGGTTAATTAAACATATGTTTCCATTAGTGGTTACGGAAGTACTTCATGAGGGTAATTTCAAGAAATTTACCATCATTTAATTGGAATTGATTTAAATCTAAATGTCATCTTCTTAATTATTAGGATTCAATACCTTTGTTTCATTTTGGTAATGTTAATCTGATGTCATCAATGTTTTATCATGATTTTTTGTAGCATCATTCCTTCAATATTATATGTGAATCAAATATAGGATGCAGCTACTAATAAACCAAATAAATATATCCCACTTATAAAACAATATTAGGTTGTGGTGATTGTGAGCATTATCCAATCTATAGGATATTCACCTTCCCCAATTCCAATGTCAGATCTAGTTATAGAACATCATAGAAATGTAATCTACATTCCTTCTGAGGATTTAATTCAATATATTCCACTAGAAATAAGATTTTCCAATGATTCTAATGATGTTGAATAATGGTTTCATAAGGATTAAACTTTTTTTAATTATTATAGACACCTACAAATATCAAGGTGATGTAAGTGGCCAACTTGCTAGAGGGACAGAGTAGGATATGCTGGACACGATGGTGGTGGTTTAGAATCCTGAAGGATTAGAATGGAATGAAATCATGGATATTTTCATTGTACAGTTCATTTTGGTTTTGATGTTGTTATACATGGCATCAGAGTTATTCAAACTTGAGGAGGAAGACAGAACCATGCCCAAGTATATGAAATGTTTAGCTTATTTATTATGATTTTCAACTAAAGTAGTATAAAATGAGATGATAAAGACTCGACGTGATCAGTTTCTACTCTAAGAAGATATTGATTCTAAATTTTTCTTGATAATGATTCATTATTATTCTTATGTTTTATATATATCATTTATCATTGAAATTAACATTGCTTTAAGGTCAGGCATGGTGGGATTTTCTTCTCATCCTAGTGTATATGGGTTTTCCTCAAAGGGAATCCGGATACATGATGATTATCATGGGGTATAAAATAATTGAGTTTTTATTCACCTCTGGCTATTCCTATAATATTCTCATTGATTTTCTTCCACCGTGTCATGATAGGGAACTAAGAGAAGGTTTTCATCGAGGAACTGGATATCTAGGTCTCCTCAGGATCCTCAAGACAATTGGATAACTGAAGCCATATATTTTCCACTACACTTAGTGGAATGATATCATCAACACTTTCCAAATTTATTGGGGGATCATATTCATTACACAGAAAGGGGTTCCATCCAGTGGAATCTTGAACAAATCCACTTCATGTATTGAAAGGGTCTTCAGAGGAATCAGACATGGGTCTTATGAATATAAGAGGTAAAAGTAATATAAATTCTTTATTAGTGATTCCTTTAATTTATACAGGTTTATAAAAAAAATTTATTTAAATTTTTTTTATTAATATGATAAATCATATTAATGAGATTTTATCTTATGTGCTAGATAATTCTACAACCAATGAAACAAGAATGGAGGAGGGCCTGTGTTGTCCCTCTAGTACATTACCCTTTCTAGTTAATGATATTTCATGGAGTTTTCTATTTCTCCACATGTAACATAAATTCTTTTTAATGATAACATTTTTTCCCATTTCCAATAAATTCAGGATCAATCGTTATCTCTGATGGGTCTCCTTTACTACACCTATTGGAGCTTTCAAAATCATTAATGGATAATGGGACTTGAGGACTACTGGAGATAGAACTTATTAACTATAATTTTTGAAATAAATATATTTTTTCACTATTTATCTTTAGTGATAACCTTTTAGATGTTATCTCTCTCATGATTTATTCTAGTTTATCGATGTGTTTCCATGTAACATATCTAAACTTCAACTAATTAGGGATGTCGTGTTTTATATCAATTTACTACCTTTTAATCAAGTAATGTTAATTCCTTCATACCCAAAGTAACCATAATAAATGAAATATTTGGAGATTCATTTGGTTGATATTTTTGATATTGGATATATATGTCTGAGTATGTCACCTTGGGTTGCCCAGTTCTCTTTGCTAAAAATTAAGATGGTTTCCTTTTAATGTGCATGTATTAACAAAAACTCAACATATTCATAGTAAATAACTAGTATTATTCTGATGGATTTATGAACCTTTAGATCATTTTAAATGGTCCAAATGGTTCTTGGATATTGACCATCAATTTAGTTACCATAATTTGAGAATAAAATAATTTAATGCTAAAAACCCTCCTTTCCTATCAAGTAAGACCATTATGAGTACCATGTGATGTGTTTTGTTCTAACCAATACACGTAATGTATTTTGGGATTTATGGAACATTATTTTACGTGGATTCCTTGGTGAAAATGTTTTATTATTTGTGGATGACCTCATTATTTAATCTATGTTCGAGGAGGGTCATTTTTTCTTCTAATAGAAGTGTTATAGTTATTTATAAAGAGGAAAAATTATTCCCAAATTTTGAATTTTTTTGGATTCAGGATGTTAAATATTAGGGACAAATGGTGTTAGAAAAAGGTATATTAGTTGATCATTTAATGTTAAAGGCATTTATGACATACAAAAGGCAAAAAAATGTTTTATCTAGATTAAAGGCCTATTGGGATTGGATGGGTATAATCATTGGTTCATTAAGAATTTATCAATGTTGGATTCTCTAATTAATTCACTAAATGGGGAGGGATTAATGATTATATAGGATGAAATATATAAAAATTATTTTATTGAGGTAAAACATCATTTGATTACTTTTTTGATGTTGAATCCTTTAGAGGCCGAGCATGGATTTCTTGCCTTTTGGGTATCAGAAGGATTGGGTTTGGGTTGTGTTCATATGTAAGTTGGTCATGTAATTGATTATTGATCTATCAATATAGGATAGAATAGAGGAATTAACCAACCCATGACCATTAATATGATGTTTTATGCAGAAAAATGATAGTTGATGACAATACCTTTATGGATAATGTATTACAATTTTTTTGACCAAAAGAGTTTGGTTAGTATGTTCTCTCAAAATGACTTATTTCTACTCTAGTGGCTATTGGTGTAACAGATATAATCTTTCAACATTGACAACACCATTACCCTGATGAAATAGAATGACGTCCGAGATTCATTGATCATGAAACTTCTAATCCATGCCATGAAATAATAATTAGAAGAGTGGAACAAGATTGATATATTTAAAATTTAGGATATTATAGTCTTGAAATTAGAGGGGGAGTTTTCTATGGATAGTCTTCAAATGAAATACACCTTATTGAGATGATTTTTATGGATAAGTAGCTTGATGATGAGTTCTATAGATTGTAGACTATATTTCGAGCATAGAGATAATGGTGGACTAGTCATTATCTTTTGACGGAATTATATGAAAGAATAATTTCATTGTTGTGATATTAGAAGTATGTAAAAATGTTATGGGGGATTTCCATAACAATGACTGTGAAGTGCACCTTAGAAACATAAATAAGTTCTATAAAAAACAACTTATTAAATGTAATTAACCCTTTTGTTATGCATTATATGTATTTAAATTATATGGGTTATTTTTGGGAATGTTTGGGGACTTTTAGAATGTTATGTAGAATTTATATATGTTCATGTTATCATCACATTTTGGGTAAACCATGTGAATCCAACACGAAACCATGCATAGTTAGATAGGGGATAAAGTTAAGGTATACTAGTAGTGGAAAATTTTAGTAAACCATGCAACCAACTAGTAGAAACTATGAACTTTGAATCTGTGGCATTAGTTTTTTGGGGAAATAGATTCTTCTTGGATGGTGCATATTTTAGTCACTATTGAATCCAACTATTCTAGGCGTCTCTATTGGTAGATGTAGGAGAATGTTTAGTGCATGATTTGTCTATAAATTGTTCAAAACCATGCACATGTCAAAATTTATATCCTTAAATTGTGGGTATCATGTGTTTTAACCTATAAATTCATTATCCCCAAAATATCCCTACCTCATAATTTTTCTATCTCAATGGTTGTAGTACCTATCCCTATAAAATTAGAAGTGATTTGAATCCATTTCTTGATGTGTGAAGCAATATTCCCACGGTAATTCGTTGTTCCAAATTTTTCATGGTAATTTTGTTTAGATATTATTCACCATGTCTCTCAATTTTTTAGATATACACCCTCTATGCATAGTTATATGGTTTCTGATTCCAAATATTATTACATTTGTTCTTTATTTTTTATAAGAGAGGGGATCATTGTTTATTTTATAGATATTTATCCTAGTTTCATGGACATTTCTCATGCCTTTCTACATTTTCATCATAAAACCCATGGTAGGTGGCCTGAATCTTGAATCCTTTATTTAGAACATGAATGAATAGATTCAAATTTATTTATTTGATAGAAATTTACTATGGTTTTTTTTGTTGAATTTATGGTCGGAAAACCCTCTTTGTTGATGATTTAGAAAATATTGTAAAATTAGTTTTGTATGGAAAGTGCTTGGATTTCATTATTTTTATATATTTATTGTAAAATGTTTGTTTGTAGGATTGATGAGAAATTGAATAATTTAAAATATATTCAACATAAGGACATTTGTTTTGATATTTATTGAATTAGTTTTTATTAGTTTTTAATAAAATAACATTTTCATTTAAAAGGTTGAAATGGTTATAAGGGATTGGCTTTTGGGCATACCTAGTTGTGCATGTCCTTTTGAATTTTAGGTAGATAAGGGTTAGGATTCACACTCTTCATTACTGGGATAGATAAGGGTTAGTTATATCCCTCATCAACCATTACGGTCAATTTTCTCACATAATGGTGTGATGTCTCCCCCATCACTAGTGTGATGGATAAGGGGCACAGATTTACCCCAAATCCAAGAATAATGCATCATTATTTGTTTGGATATGTAGAATGAAATGGGTAAAATAAATAATAATATTAAATTATTTAAATATTTTTTATATTATTTCCCTGTAATTCTTTTTTTATTTGATGTTCATGGCTTTGATATACATTTTGAAACTATGTTAAAATATTTTTAAGATAAATTATTTTATATAATTGTTCTATAATTTTCTATACTACTGTCATGAGTAGGGAAATTATTTGGGGAAAAAATACTAATATTCACTATCAATCCATGCTTTGAGACATTGGTTCTTTTATATATATTGTTTATGTAGAAATATGAAAAGGGTAAATTGTTACACTTCATTACTAGTATTTTGTGACACTTGGGATATTTCGTGGAATTTGAACATGGAGTATGATTGGAGAATGGAGCATGTGATTAGAGTCATTGAGTCATATCATTCAGTATAGACTTTGATATTGTAGTCCTCTTCTGGGGTGCATGGGTTAAGTTATATTTTAAAAAATTATATTTTTAGTTCCCTTTCATTAAAATCATTGATCATATAATGGTTTTTTTGTTACGGATTGTCTGGTTGGTTGTATTATTCTTAAAGAGAAAATCATTCCTGGTGATTATTTAATCCCTTTAGCATTTATTCCCACAAATTGGTGTTTTAGTGATGTTTCTTTAGGCCATGTAATGTATCACTGCCCTCTAATGCCAATGACAAGGGGTGACATGTTACAGGGGTAACATCTTTTCCCATATTAATATCTATCTAGAACATGTGGTCTTTTCCATATTATTGGTTTTCAGTATTGGAGTTGAAAACATTCTTGTCAATTCTATGACTGGTGATCAGATAAGGATGTATTATATTTGGGACATGAAATGTTGATTATAAAATGATGTTGATAACATTTTTATTCTTAACCTCATTTTACCTGTGAGTTGATTACATACATGTTTTGTAGACACTTATATGACTTGGGATCACATTTTTATGGGATTTTCCATCTACCTGAGAATAACATGCATGAGGTTAAGGAATAACCCCTTGGGTTTCATATCAAATTTGTGGTAATTGTATATGATTTCGTGCAATCTGTTGATTTTAAAAAAATTATGATTTTTCTTATTTTAAAGATATTGAAATGGTTCATTGTTGTTGTAATTTAAAGATGGATTCATTTTTCAAAGCTTGTTACAATTTATAAAAAATATTTTCACATAGTAAGGGTTGTTTTTTGGAATTATATTTTGGGAAAAAATATTGTGTTAGAATTTGTAATTCTATGCCTTCAGTTAATAGAGAGTTTTATGTATGGTGTTTTTTTGTATAGAATATTCAACCAATTAGCTGTCATAATAACTAGTCCAATGAGGCTATTGATAATGTGGTTTCCCTAGAGCTGTAGTAAAATCAACCATTGGTCCAAATAATCACTCATGTTTTTCATACTGTTTACTCAAAACTGATATTAGATACTCCTTTTACATTATCAGACATTACTAACAATCAAAGTGGAATAATTAAGGATATCCTCATGATAAGAGGTTACAAGTATAATAATATTGGAACCATAAAAAGAGATACATGTTCTCATGGAGGGGGTATATATCACCATTGAACAACATGTAAAAATAAATATTATCCATGGTCCAATAGTAAGATAAGATTTTTTTAGTGTGATTAAATGTGTCACATGATATGAGAGTGTATGACACAATAGTGGATTCCCAAAATGAAACTAGATGGGAAATCTTCATAACTATTGTCACAATGCTTCTTTTTCTTGTGTTCAAGACGCTCCACATATTTCATAAACATCATATTCCATGATGGAAGGATAGAAGTAGAAAAATATTTGTTAGAAAAACAAAGCTAACCATGGTGATTCCAAGGATACCATGACTCCTCAGGTTGTAAAATATCACCAATATATCAATGATAATGTGTTAAAATGAAGAAATTATATAGACATGAACATGTTATGGTGGATGATCAACCAATATTGTATTTAGGGAGAGCTATGATTCTCTTGAGTTATACACATATGAATTTTTTTAAATGGATGAATCTAATTCCTTTTTTTTCTTCTCATTCTATTGATTTTGGAAAACTTATAACATGATAAGATTTATTTTTCTTATATAACAACAAACTCCTCAGGGTTAAAAATAGTTTTGATCCTTTGTATGTACAACATGTTCTATAACCATTGATGAGGTCGAGGTGAAATGAAATTTCTATATGCTGAATATGGATGTTTGGGATGTAATCCTAGGGTTCGAGTGGTTGAAAATTATAAAGTATCACATTTAATATCAAAAAATAATAATTAGATTCACGACTAAGGATCATATTGAGCATCACATTAGAGAATATATGGAAGTAAATATAGGACCAATTAGTTCCATTCCATACGTGGTGGGGAAAATATATATTTTTTCAGAATTGTTGAATTTTTCATTAGTGTAAGAGTTCTATAATTACTTCATCCCATAGTCGTGGATCACTAAACTAACATTTTTCTTTGAAATTTATAAGGGTTAACACTTGAAAGGGAATTATAATTAACGATATATCTCCATCAAAGTAATATTTTTATAAAACAAGATTTATGTCAAATAGGTGAAAATGAATTATGGGAGTTGAATGAGATGATGGAAGAGATCTATAGAAAATGGTTCATTTAGTTAATCATGTCTGCATTGGAAACTATGGACTTGTTCGTGAACAGTGAAGATGGAACTTGAAGGTTGTCTGTAGAATATCATAATCATTTCTATTATATGATAAAAAGGAATCCACTTCCATGAATGGATGTCACTTTCGATCTATTAATGTGTTCTCAGTGGTTCTCAATTATTTACATGTGATCATAATATCACCAATGGTGATATTGGAAAATGTATATTCTGATGGAATATTTCAGATGGAGATATGACCATTATGAATATGTGGTAATGTGTTTCAGTCATACGAATGAACCAGTTGTATTTACCATATAGATTATTTATATATTTTTGAGATATCATTATTTTTTAGTGTGTTGTTTGTGGATGACATGTTGGTGTATTTTAGGACAAGTGATGTGCATGAGATACATTTAGCGATAGTTTTGAGAATCGTAAGGGATTATCAGTTGCAAAAAAATATGTATAGAAGATGAATGTAGTATCCCCAAATGTTCAATAATAACATGATGTATACAATAGGTAAGTGGAACATTGTGGTAGATTCATTAATCATAAATTCTAATGATCAGTTGAAAAATAATCATTCAAATACTATAAGATGATGTCAGTCCTAGCAGACTAGCTTGTGGAATGTGAAGAGTGAAGTGATGTTGTGATTTTATTCCAATTTTATATGGTTCATAATTTTGAAATCATTGTTCAAGAGTAACATTTTCATGATATATAGTGTGATGTGTGGAGTTATAAAATCAATTTTTGTGAGGCTAATGAGAGATGGAACATGGATGAGAGTTCAATATTGTTCTGTATTGAGGTGGTCATACCTATCGTTTGTCAGAAAATATACTTATGTGTTACTACTATTTAAGAGTAATATTCACATGAGATTAAATATGATGAATAAGTTGATGAATGAATAGTTTTTGTGGATCATAATGAAATAGATTTGGGATGTGATTATTTCACGGTGCTTAATTAGTTTGTGGGTTAGGATAGATCATCAGAAATCAGTATGTATGTTGCAGTCATTACATTTCCCTTTTTTGATGCTGGAGCAGATTTCCCATGATATTTTAATATCTCCCCCAAGAAATTTTTAGAAACAAGATGTAATATAGAGTACAGTGGATAAAAATACTAAGTAGTATCATTTCATCATGACTAATGAATCTCATACAGTGGATGACTTGTCAAAAATCTATATCTAATAAGTGGTAATGAGGGATGGAATAACTGTTTTTATAGTGTCAGACAGAGATCCAAGGATTACTTATCTTTTTTAGAAATTCTTAATGAATTACCATAGGAATCATATGAACATGAGTATGAAAATTCATACACAAATTTATGGGAAATAAGAAATGATGATACAAATTCTCAATGATATTTTGTAGTCTTCTATAGTGGATTTTGATTGGTCATCAGAGAAACGAATACCCTTAATTAAGATATTGTATAACAATAGATATTATGCCTCAATACATATGGATCCTCTCACTCAATTGTATGATTGTCCTAGATATTGTATACATTTTTGGGTGGAAACAAGTGAGACGTCACTTTTTGGGATGATCCTTGTCTAATAAACAAAGATATAGGATTTAATTGATCAGGAAATAAATGGATATTAAAGACAAATTCATTCCTGGAAAAGCATTGGTCTATTCTGGGTATTGTGAGAAAAATGGTCGGATTTAAGAAGTTTCATGGGAGTGCATGAATGAATGATAATGATATGGATGGAACTATTTCCAATAAATTCAATAGTACTGCATTTTGGGGATAAAATGGCCAATGGTGGGGAGACTGTAGCATCCACGGATCATTTATGTAATCCATTCATTATATATTTTATTTTTTTAATTTACTTAGATTATGTTTAGTATGGTATCTAGATATTTTGGTTTCCTTAATGTTTCACAATCCATGCATGATTTGGGTAAACCAAGAACCTCCTACAAGAAAGAGTGCATAGCGAGACATGGGATAATAGGATGGTGCATGAGTGGTGTTAGGTTTTCCAAAACCATGTGTCCAAAAATAGAAACCATGATCATTGAAACTGTATAATTGGTTATATTAGAGTGTGTATTCAACATGGTATCATGTTTTTTTGGGAACCATATGAGTCAACCAATATAGGTATCTCTAATGGAAGATGCAACATCATTGTTAACACAGAGTGCATCTATCCCTACAACTAAGCCATGTCAGAGTAAAAATTTAGGTCCTTAAATTTTAGATCTAACTCACTTCCTATTATAAATTCTATATCCCCTAAATTGCACAATCATGGGATTTTTCTATATCGATAGTTGTAGAAACTATCCCCATCAGATTGGAAGTGATATGGAGCAGCTCCATGGTGTGTCCCAGCTTGATTCTTACGGTAAGTGAATTTTTTGGATGTTCTTGGTAATTTTTTAGATACATTTCTCACACTATTGGTTTCTAATATTTAAACCCTATTGGATATATCAATGGTTTCAGAACCTATATATGGTTATATTTTTTATTGATATTGATAGGGTAACAGACATGATGCAGTTTTTTAGAGATATAACCCTATTTTGAATATATTCATCATTTTTCTATTTGTCTTCATTTTAAAAATTGATGTATGTGGGTTCAATACTGAATAACCTATTTATAACATTAATTATTACATTAAAAATTATTTTTTTATAGAAATTGACTGTGAAATTATTTTGAATTGCTTGTCTAAATACCCTCTTTGGTGACAGTTTGCAAAATTGTGGACAATAGGTTGTATTGTGGAATGTTCTTGGGATTCTCAATTTTCAAATTTTGATTTTAAAATGTCTATTTATAGAAATTGTGATAAATGATTTAAAAAATAGGACCATAGAATGGTTGTAGTGAAATTTATTAAATTTGATTGTTTGACCAATTTTCTATAACAAAATGGTTTTATTAAAATGCATGAAATGGTTGTATTTTCATGGTTTTTTGGATATAACTTGTCATGTGTGTTAATATGAATTTAGAACCAATAATGGTAAATAGTCTCCCCAACCATTCCATGGATGGATAAGGGTCATTTATATCCCATGTCAAACATTCATGTGCATTTGAGTGAGATAATGATAAGAAATCTACCCGATCATTAGCGTGATGGATAAGGCTAAATGATTTCCACCTCTACCTATTTTTAGGCATTATATGTTCTTTTGATATATAGAATTAAATTGTTACACCAAAATAAAATGTTAATTTATTAATATAAATATTTTTTTGAATTACTTGGAAAACTATTTTTATGTGAACTTATTAAATTTGATATAAATTGTGAACTATTTTTAATGTATTTTATATAAATTAACTCATATAAATGTGGAAATATGTTATATCCTACTGTTGTGAGTAGGGAAACCATTTTGGGATAACATAGTGTGTTTCATTACTCTCTCCATCATTTCCATGTTGTTTCTTTTGGAGATATTATTTATCAGGAAAGTGTAAAATATGTAAGGTATCACACTTCTATATTGGTATTTCATAATACATAGTCTATTTCATGGTGTTGTAGAATGGAGTATGACTGGATAATATAGTATTTCATTAGATTAATTGAGTATTATCATATTTTTTACACTTGGATATTGTAGTCTTCCATTTTAGTACTTGGTTTTAGATTGCTTTTGATAAATGAAATGTTGAGATTCATTACTTTTTATCATCCATAATATAGTGGGTTGTTTATATGTAAATATTGTGTATGGTTGTCTCATTAAAAAATATAAAATCTTATCACATGTATAATGAAGTCATTCAACATTTATTTCCATTATATGGCATCCTTGGGTTGCCTCTTAAGTCAATGAAATGTCTCATTACACTATCAGGACAGTGAGAAGGGGATGGATGATACATTCTATGACATTTGATTTAAATTATGGTGGCCATGTATGTGATGTGACTTTGGTAATCATTCCTACCATTGTTATACATTCTTATAGATAAATGAATAGAGACAGCAACCTTTATATTCACTTAAGATACATACAGTGCCTACCTGGATGGGCGATGGGATCCCTATGTAATTTGTTATTGGGTTAATGGGTAATAAGAGAATGAAATATGAGATACATGTTGTTATTTATAGGACAAATAAATTAGATCATTATTTACTTGTTAGTTACACAACCAAATATTATGATTTGGTAAATATCTACGTGAAATAAATTGTACATTTTCAATGATATCTATCTAGTATAGTCTCTATCAAGGTTCCTCGGTTCACTTATCATTTTTGGAGAGGCCTTCCGATGGCATAATTATCTCATGTCCATTTTAATTTAGAATATCATTCATAGTTTCATTCCATATAAAAAGTTGTTAAACATTTCATGAGGGTATGTCCTCTACTTGTGTTCAGTACTATTTTGGAGCTTTTTACAACCATAAAGGGATGATTGTGTATTCTTATAAAAATAGAAACCAACTTGTGATCTAAATGGATCTTGATGATTCCTTATATATCTGACCATGCATATCTATATTACGTTGGGTGGATATTTGTCACGACCCATCCTCAGAGCCCTTTCCATGACTAGCCCAATCCCGCCTTCCATAGGACAGGGTATGGCGACTAGCACCAAAGGAGTAATCCCGATAAAAGGGAAGGCATTGCCTTTAAACCTGTAAAACACACTGTATAAACACAATATGTAGAAGAAATGTGTACTAATATAGAAAAGAAATGTGTTCTGAAAGTAAGTGGGCCTGTATACAAACCCATTTGAACAACAAGTACAAGTAAAAATGAAAAATAGCTCATGGATCATCCACTGGGGAATCCTACCTGAAGGGCAGGTACAGAACCTGAACAACTCGTCCATATGGTATGTCCCGTCTAGTCCAGATCCGAGCAGCCTCCCATCCGTCACCACAGCCAGAATCACTTCTGACCATCATCTGCATAGAACACAACATGGTGTGGATGAAGACCATGGAGGGGTGAGTATAAAAATACACAATAGGGGAGCCCAAGACCCCAGAAGGTCCCCCAGAATCCACAAAAGATAAACCACAATATAAATATACGATCAGGAAGTATCAACCAACCCTAATTAACTATATTCCATACATATACCTAAGTTATCAATCACAGTCCGGATCCAACTCTTGAGCCCAAGCACAACCCATTCCACAAAGGAAGTAAAGACAATCACCATGATGATAATGGTTAAAAGACATGACTCATCTCACGCATGTATTCAAATCATGTAGATGGGTAGTGATGATTAGTTGTAGCCATTGAATAATCTCCTCTATCAAACCCATGTAGGATTCCGGTATAGAAGTCATCGTTGTCAAACCCAAGAGGATTACAGTACAAAGTCATCACTATCGAACACACAGAGGATCCTGGTACAGTAGTCATCACTATCGAACCCACAGAGGATCCCGGTACAGTAGTCATCACTATCGGACCCACATAGGATTCTAGTACAGAAGTCTTCTATGTCGAAACAACAGAGGATTTCAGTACAGAAGTCATCACTATCGAACCCGCAAATGATCCTTGTATATTAGTCATCACTATCGAACCCATGGAGGATACTGGTACAGTATCATCACTGTCGAACCCACGGAGGGTCCGGGTACAGTATCGTCACTGTCAAACCCACGGAGGATCCTAAAATATAAGTCGCAGCTAGCTTTAGGGTTCCCGCACACAGCATGCTCGATTTTGGGAGGGTCCACTCCTCGAGTCAAGTGTCGATACATAAACTGCCACAAAGTCTTGAGTTGATGTATCCTGTAGTTCTGCCTCATCATATGGAACCCAACATGATAGACGGCATGTCAATCAGACGTTCGGTCTGTGACTTATAGCATTTCTGTTCCAGGGGCCCAGTTGGTTTTTAGGCTCAAAACAACCTGTTTGTACCCCAACTGCATTCGATCCTTATATGAAGTATTCAAAAAGAATAACCTTGCTACAAGAATTCCATCGACGTAGGAGGTTCATCAATCAGACACCTGAATCCCAGAATATGGGAGAAAAGGTGATAACTGACTATAGCGGGTCCAGGTCCGGTCTGACCCGGTCCAAAACGGGGTCCGACCCGGTCTGAGGGTCTAACCCGGTCTAAGGTAATGGACCGACTCGAGGATGGCCCGACCGAAGGCCACCCTGCCCAAGGGTGTCTTGGCCTATGGGGGGGGGGTCCAGCCGATGGCGGGCTGACCGAGGGCGGCCCGGAAGTTGGCGGCCAGGCTGAGGGCGGCCCGGCCTTGGGCGGCCCGACCGAGGGCGGCCCAACTAAGGGATTCTTGCCATAGCCTTGCCCAGAAAGGGTGGCGTGCACCCCCAGTCACCCGAACGGCTCTACATTTCAGTTGTGACCTGAACTGACGCACGGTGGCACTGGTCCAGCACATGCGGGACCCGAAGGGGTCTTTCTTATCCTGGCTGGCCCGAGCGGCCAACTGCTCTGGCTCCACTCCGGCTTGCCCGGCCGGCTGCCACCACCCCTCCACCATGGCGTGTAGGCACTGTGGTTCTCTTGTTCTCTGCATGGAATGACAGTGCCATGCCATCACCATCGCGGCCCGACCTGGATGCGGCCTTTAGCTCCACCACGTGGTGCGACGACGCTGTGCTCCTTCATCCACCGCGGCCCTCCCAGTCATGGATCCTCTCCGGCGCGGTGTGACTGCACTATGACCCTTCAGCACCGCCGCGGCCCACCCGGCTGCGACTCGTTTTATCTACATAGCATGGTGGTGTCGCGCCCTTGCGGCGACCCGACGGCCTTGCACAACCATCACCTTTTTGCGGTCCACCTCCATCATCATCAGACGGGAACAAACAGAGGGGAGGGTCAGACTGTTTTTGTGCGGTCCGAACCCTCGTTGTTACAGTGCTAACATTTTGTTTCGAAACTATAAATTCAACAATGAAGGACGGGTATAAAAACAACACAAATCCTGAACCTTTTAATCGGTGTTCGCTCGGTGGAGTCGCGGGAAGGCAACGTCGTTTCGATGACGTCGGGAGGAGATGACATCGTCGTTGACGACTTTCATTATAGGAAGCGTCTTCCCCTTTTGTCGTGGTTGGAGAGGAAGAAGACATCCAAGGAAGAAGTCGAATAATGGAGGACGTTGCTGGCGTTCTTAATGTTCTTCAATTGAAGGATTAGGCGTTCTTTGCAGGCGATGGTTCTTCGTTGGAGAGGATAATTCTACAAGGATTCTCCCCAGTTTCCACTAATGAATGCTAATCCAAAATAATAGTGGAATTTATCTATTATTTTTATGGCACAAAAACACAAGAGTTGTCTTCAATTAATTGTGAAAACACATTTAATTAAATGTGTATGATTGGATTAAAATTTTATATTAAAAAAAGGGGTGGAGAGATTCAATTAATGAGAAATGTTTGGCAGCATTATGAGGGTAGACCAATAGTTACAAGGGTTACATGCCTGGGTGGTCCCCACTACAAAAATAACCTCCCATGGGAGGTTATGTGTAGGTGGGCCCCTCCACTAACCTCCCCTTGGAGGTTCTAACTATCACCTCAAATAAAAATATGGTAGAAATATTTTTAATAAATTTATTTAGAAACCCAAATAAAATTAACATCCACTCACATCAGAACGCAACTACAGTAAAGGTCTCCTTAAGCGATTACCGGCGATGTGAGTTTAACGGTTCCCTCATATTTTAATTCCGAGCACCGGTTCACTAGATATAAAATAATGTATGTATGTTTACTGAATGTACTAGAAAAAACATCAGAAATTCATTCCAGACACACCGGGCCTCGGAATCAAACTCCGTCAGAAACTGCGGACTCATAAAATTCCCATTTATTTAAGAAAAAAAATTCCACAAAATTTCCACGTCGTTACAATATTAGTTTATGTTGGATTGTTGGAAAATTATTATTTCATGTGATTAATACAAATATTCAGTTGATTATTCAGATATTATTGATGACATTGATTTGTTATAAGTATTATTCTAATCATATTCGTAGACCATTGTATTTTTTAGTTGGCTAATAGGTTTTCTTTATGTTTTACCTCAGTTGGTTCCTTGATGTATTTGGGGAAAATGCGAATATTCTCCTCATTTTTTGAAATCCTTTCAGGGTTTTTACTAAGTGGGTAATGTTTTATACCATATAACACATCCACCATATCTAACATAGATACATAATATAATCCCCGTATCTCAGCTACGAAAGTGTCTATCTGATCCATCTCATTTTCTATGGTAGAGTGATCTTGAGATCAAACATGAAATATATTTAAGTATAAGGTATGTCAGTATAGTGGATTCTGAAACCAAGATAGTATTTTGGATTGTGATACTCTTTCTATGATTTCGACGGTTGCATAGTTCATATTATCATGGGTCATGGGAGTACGAGTAAATTATGAGAGGGTAGTGTACTCACCTTTTTTATATGAAAGATTCATGAAAAGATATATCGGTTATGAGTAATTTTATGGTAGGGAGGTTTAACATCCCTATAATTTTATGAAATATACATTTTTAATAATGTTTTTGGTTTTTTATTCATTATCAGGCTAGTGGTGAGAGGGAACTACGATGATACATATAATGACGAAGATGTATATTTATTGGATTCTCATCATAATACTTTATTGTTCTTCAATATAATGGGAATTAATATGATGTGTTATAGAGTTACATGAAATTTAAATTATATGAGAACAATAAATATGATTTTATCACAATGTAATGTGTTTATGGTTGATTTTTTAATTTTTAAATTAAAGGACATGAAATAAAGTTGGACATCTGGAAATGCCCCCAATGATTTTTTAATAGGATTATTGAATGATTTTTCATTTCCTCCTCTCCATATTTATTTATTTTTTACCAAAGAGCATTTTATAGGGGATTTTGGACCCCTTAATCCCTTCTGTGTGATTTATATAGATGATAGATCATTGTTGCAATTGCGATGTTACTCACAATGTAATCATTCTCCCTCTCTATTCATATATTTCTCTTTCCTTCCATTGAGATTAATATATCATATTGGGATTGATGGATCTAAACATCATTTTATCTAATATTTTTTTGAGTTCCTAGATATTCGTTTCCCCAGTTCTTAATAAAGGGTATTGTTATGGGCTTTGGGATTCTGTTTGAATGGTAAGTGGATCTGTTGTGGTGGACAAATTTTATTAACCATTAATTAATTTATTGAAATAATATTATATAATATAAGAAAATTAAAAGTACTATTTTTCAATCATTTATGAAAATCACAATTCCATTTATTTTGTGTATTATTATGTGGAATTGTATTGTGGATGAATATTGTCGATAACCAATAATTCCATTGAATTGGGGTGTGGTTGAGAAATTGATCGAAAAATTAGAATATATAGTTTTATGATTAATGTATTAAATTTAATTTCTAAATTTTTTTAAACGTATAATTTGATACAATTTCATGAAATAGTATTTGATAGGAACCAAGTGGTTTTATCATAAAAAATTGAAGTATTTAAATTAAACAAATTTTATTTTGAAATTCAAAATTGAAACTTTTATAATGGGGGAATGGGAGAATTGTATAGAAAAAAAATTTAAATACATTTTCTATAATTGATTGTTCTAGATCACATTAAATCATAGTTATCTTGTTAGATATTGGGATAAAACTATTTTAATGCTTTGAAACAAAAATAATACCAAGTATAGTAGATCAGATCCCCAATCGGATGGGAGAAGAGTTAACTTTGTTCAGCGTCAGAGGGACGTGAGTGTACACATATTTAGGTGATCACATTTGAGTGTATGAGTATCCCATTTCATGGAACTATCATTGTTTTTGGTATATGAGCATGTCAATTTCTACTTTATACATGATATATAAATTCATTCCATTTTTTTAATATTTTTTACATGCCAAATTAATTTATGTAATCTATTTTATAATTATTTTTGGTTAATCCATTTTTATAGTGATTCAACTATATACTATTTAGACCATTTTTATTTTTAATTATACCCTGAAATACAATATATATATTTTTTAAAAGTGAATATTATAATTTGGTGAATTAAATATTGGCCTCTTATTATTGAATCATTGGTGATACCCTAATGAAGTTTTATCTCACACCCTACATGTTCCATCAGGTGTTTGTAGAAGATATTATATTAGTTTTGAGAAAGTATAAGTAACAACTTAGTGGTAGTGGAAATTGATCATTGAGGATAAGAATGTTATGGATATTGGGACATGAGAAATTAACCTATTTTTATGATATATTGTTATAATACTATATGTTTTATGATCTATTTGAGTTCTGGTAAACTTATCCATGTGGAGTTTCTTGAATATTCATACTGACTTAAATATATACTTTCTCATTGTTTGTTGAAAAAATTGTTCCCAATTTCATATTTTTTGATGATATGTTCTTGTCACCAACTTGTTCGGGTTGAGAATTCACTTGGTTCTATGTCAGTGTTGGTTTGGTTATCTGGTTACCAAGATAATCATGCGGGATCATGAGAGTTATTGTGGATTTCCCTCTCGTATGGGTCTCTAAGAACACTGGTCAAGACAATGTATCCATATGAGTCAGTATGTCTCGAACTAGATAATCGAAAATAATTGAATGGGCACACCTATTTATATTTGTACTACATATAAGTATGAAAAATAGTAATATCATAAATTGTATCATCCATGGAGTCTATGGTTCATTTTACTCAATTATTGGTACTTTACATCTCATAAATATACCATGTCCTAGAGAATGTCTTCGGCCTCTTAGCATGTTGGTGCATGAAAATCCAAACTTTATCAACCAATCTTTTTTATCCCATATCATCTTCAATTTCTATCACCCTAGTGACCTATATTATCATTCCACTATGGCTACCGAGGTGGCATACCTATTGTCTCTCTATCAGTTGTACAACATGTTAAAAAATCTAGGGAAAAATTTCCCCTTCAATCAGAAGAGTCGCAACACATATCCAGGGGCTGACTATTCCCATATTCTGATCCCTGAACCAAACAACATCTATATAATCTCTTAATAAAACCTCTGACACATACATGAATACAGTAATATCATCTTTTCCCTAGTTCTGAAGTCTCTACTTTGGTTTTCAATCATCTGGAGACTACTCTCTACATCATCTTATCAAGTAAATACTCAAAAGCAAAATAATGATCTGGAATGTCAAAATCAGTTGGAATGAATATTGGTATGACCTTTGGTCTGATGTATCTAAAAATTAATATCTCGAAGTCTTGATCCAAAAGGTTCATATCTTGAACATTATCCATCAAGTACCTAGAAAGGTTGGTGATCCTCAATTTATACTTGTACAGATTAACAATATCCTAGTGAATCAAATATTCTACTTGATATGAAAAATTGTCAGTGTAGCTATCAATATATCCCCTCTAAAAATTTACTAAAAATTTAACAATGTATAATTTTCCTCATAGTATAACTAATCACTAAAACCAATAACATCTTATAGATCCATTTAGAAGTCATTCTACTAGAACCACCATCTTATCTTGTAGGGTCTAAACAAGATAAAAAAAATTTCATTTCCCCAAGCTATACTCATCTGCTTATGTGTTTGGATAGAATAAGAACTAGAGGGGTCACTGTCACTGAATCTCAAGATGCACCCTCTTCCAACCTATATAGGCCTCTAGTACTACTGGAACCATTTACTAAATGAGTGATGGAGGTATAACCAATTCCCCACATTGATATAACATCATTAGAATTTTACCTTGTATCAAAGCCTGTTAAATGAGGTGATCAACCTCATTATCATGATACTAAACACATGATGGAATACATATCTCAAGAATAAAAAAATATTAAATATGAATAAAGGTCATTACATATATATAGAGTGATGAATCCAGAAGAAAATTGAACCCACAACTCAATCTTATAGGATGCATCTACCAAAATTCATTCCCTCCAACTAGTTTTTACATGTACTGACCCTAAAAGTGTGTAATTAGAGTATTGATGACTAAAAATTTCATCCCATTCACAAATATTCATATCTATGACCACTAAATGTATTTCTGCAATAAAATATCATAGATTCTAGTCATATGGTATAACCATCTCATTTGATAAAACTCTTTCACGACCCACCCCTTCAGGGCCATACCCATTACTACTCCATGTCCACCTTAAATAAGATAGGGGATAGTGACCAATGATAAGAATGTATATAAATGACATTTATTCCGTAGAATAATGTACATTCCCACACACACATCATAAAATCCATATAATGAAGTAATATCAAGCAACTAAAAAATGTGAATGAGAAAATATAAATCCCATAATCAGAGTTTGAAAACAAGTACATGAATAAATAAAAATTCCAAATACAACTCCACCGCATAGAAATTAATGGCATGTCCTACCTAAATGTATATAAGTACATCATTTTCAGATAAATTTTATTAAAACAACTTTCTATTTTCATCTCACAAAGATCCACCTAGTTATATCCCATCTAGGACTCTATCCAATGGCTAATCATGTGCATAAGAAATGATATGTGTGGGAAAATACCTTGCATGGGTGAGTATAAAAATACCCAGTAGGAAACCATGAATTATCTAAGTATATAACATCAATATTAAATGTTTTCCCATCAAATTTATTTGTATAAAACACCAATAACAAGAATATCTAAATATACTCCACAATGACACATTTCTTAAGGTAGATACAAAAATAAAATTCCATCATGGTATTCCTTCTCAAAGAGTTCCATATAACCATCATATAGGAGAAAATGATCTATAATTAAAATAGAAAATATGTGATCTGTTGAATATGTACTTCTCAACAAGTCTATCTGTTAGTTGTATACACATGTTCTCGAGAGAGAATAATACACATGTGAGGATCACACCTATGGCCTTCGGGTATACCAATAAATAAATATGGAATTACCTACGATGTTGATGTTAAATTCCTACATAGTGCTGGTCACAATGATTCCAAGGTCACAGAATATATAAATATTATATAAGATGATCTCCCTCCAGGACACATGGAATGATTCCAAATATAATATCCATAATTTCCCACAAAAGGGATCACCAACCAATGCATATGATGTTATTAAATAAAAACATTCATGTAATCAATAATGGGAACACACCTAAACAAAAATTATCCATGTTTAATAGGAAATGTTTACAATACAATATTAATGGAGTAGATGGTGTGTCCCTTCAACATTGAGTCCTTCACATTTATCATATCCTGTACATGTTTTCATGTCTTTGCATGAGTACATGGAGTGTTTGAGCCCATGTCACCTATCTTTTATGGTGTACATTTAGTCATTCCCATAAACACCTAATATAATAGTTACTCGTCTAGATACCATTTCAAGTACACTAATATGTGATATGACTAAAACAACACACAATTTCTATCATTATTTCTAAATCCCATTAATCACAAATAGGGCCCCACATATCATGTAATCCTATATTTTATAAATTGTTATTTTCTATTTCACAAAACCTAAAGGTATTCCACTGGGTGTTCCATAGTAAAATTTTCACAAATTCTATCACTTTTCTCCTTAGGGATCATAGATACAGGTTCATCCTTCAACTAACATTGATTTTTGGCCAGATTCTAGATTATACTTTTCTAAAAATTTATATCTGAAAGTATAACTCATTCATTAATCAATTACCCAAGAATGAATGCCTCAAAATGATCTTGATCTAGATATTTCCCTATTGTGTCTTGATCAAACATTAATAATAAACATGGAATTATATTTTCAGTACACCTATCCTAGAAATATGTTCACACTGATTGGTTATTATGTATTTCATAGAGTCACTGGTCAAGTAAAAACTTGTGATGAAGTCATGATGATTATTTTGGGATGTATATGAATCATTAAAATGATGAAGTAACATAATCCATGTTCATTTTAACAAAATATGTTATCAATAGTACAACGAATGGAGTTGAAAATATAAATAAACATGTTTTCCAATAACTACTTAAGAAATACACAATCCTTGAATAAGACCAATCCATGAATCAATCATTTAATTGATTGATTAAAATTTATCCTTGATGTAATAAATATGAATGAATAAAAAATAACAATTATAATGGATTTATTTATATCAATCTGTAGAGATAATTAGTTCCAGGATTTTGACATTGGAGATATCGATGAGATATATCACACACTGAGAAATGATTCATGATCATTTTTTCAGTCACCAATAGAATCTCCCCCATAATTATCCAATGGATCTTCACGATTTTAAAGGTTATGTGAAACCCCTAAAAATAAATCCCCTCACCCCAGTTACCCAGAGTCGTTGTGTTATTACATAACATTTTCATGATCACCACAGTTCTAGTCTCAAATGAATGATTAGTTTAGTATCACAGGAATTAATAGATACATAGATATGTTTTACATTACATCATGAAATTAAAAAACAATGTTTCCCCTTTGAACACACTCATATCCCTTATCCTATCCCACCATGTCAATCATTATATAATTCTTCACCTCCTGGGAAAAATAAACCATTAGGAATGGGTGAGCTCAGATGCTCAGTAAGGATAACAATATAACTAAAACATTAATAAATAATCATAAATGTTTATTGAAATTCATAAGACTAAAACACAAGTCTTTTAAACATAAACATCAGTATAATATGTAAATATAAATCAAAAAAATTAAATTCACATATTAACATGGATATTCTACTAGTAGAATAATCACTTGTAATATCAATAGCTAATTCCATAATGATGGAAGACATAATGTCCGACATCATAAACACATACTTGAGGCCTCGTTCCAAGACTAAAAATAATATTTATTTCAAGGCCTTCTTCCATTACACGAGTTTTTCTAATGAGACCTACAAATGAATCTATGATCTACCCTGGTCTCCACCCATCACATACTACTTCCAATTCATTACTTATATGAATAGGTGGAAACATACAATAAACATTCATATTAAAACTAGCTTAAAAAATTTTAATACATTAACCCTAAACCATGAATGGTATAAAAATTACACATCTAGAGTCAAAAATATCACAAAACCTTCAATATAATATAGAAAATTTTATCATAATAAATCAACTTCAAACTAGTGTAAAATCCATCAATGGATACTCACATAGATGAAATCAATACTCCTTAAATGGAATAACTCTTTATATTTTGAAATCATTTAAATGTCACATAATTTTAAAATAAAACATTTATTTTAAAAATATTATTATAATTTTTTATGGGAAACTTTGATGGTGTTATAATGGGGGAAAATATCCAAACTCAACGTATATGTTAAAAACGGTCTTTCCTTAATTTGTTTCGAAAAGGCCACAATGGACCTTGTTTGGAAAACGACGGAAAGATTCAAATATAAATATTTTATAAAAAGATGAAAAATGGTATAAATGACTTTAAACCAAAGTCTAGTAAATAGGAAAAATGAATTTAAATAAATTTTTAAGAAACACAGATGTGGATGACAAAGTTGTCCTTGTAGATACTATCGTATCAACTACCACAAATTATAAAGAGATGGTGAAATTAACCCTTAAATTGTACATTTACATTGTCAAGAGAACATTAACCTCCTCTATAGTATTTAAAATATATTAATTAATTTATAAAAGAACCACATACCTAAATATTATATCGTATATGATATTCTAATATTGTTTTGTTTATAATATTTCATTAGTATTATTGTTTCAGGTTTTAACTGATTTGTTTTCCTTTATATGTTTTGTTACTTAAGTCATGTTTGTTCTGGATAAGATGGATTTGATTCAGATCCAGTACTATATTATTCGTAAACATTATTTTTAATCATAAAATGAAAATTTTTCACGAATTGTTATGATGGGGAAGGAATCTTATCGCGTTCCAGTAGGCATTAATTCGTACATACGCACGAGCAAAAATAAAATTCTATTATTTGAGAAATTGTATGGAATTTGATGGTATATCATATATAAAGAATAATTATCATGTTATATATATTATTTATATCAATTATACTTATTATTATACCCATATAATTAATGAAGTGTTGAATGACAATCTACACCATGACGTGGAGATAGTAAGTCATACAAAAACACATACGGTGACTCTATCATTAATAGGATAGATAGAAAAGTGAATACAGTTTTACCATATTTATAATAACATCAATTTATATTGAAGGTAATAGTGTAATTATTTTGGAATGGAAACAACAATGAAGGAGGAAGTGGAAGAAGAAAATAACTTTGAATGAGGTGATGAAATTATTATCTCTTCTTTGGGTGCATCCTTCTGATTTGATCAAAACAGAACCATATGTTTTCTTTATGATAAAATTAATATCTCTAGGATGATGTGAGGGTAGTTCAGAAGATATTTGAGGTGGGTTTCGATGATCCAAAAGGCTTTGGAGGTGGGATTTTGAGAGAAGGAGAAGTACCATTTGATAAGAGAGGTGAGGGTCAGTTTTGGAAAAGCCTGAAATATTATTTTATAATAGAATAATTTTCGGTTTTTAATGGCTCTAAATTAATTTATTTAGAGGCTAAGGTGGGGATGGGTTGAAATCATCTCAACTAATATGTTTTAAACAAT
The DNA here is from genome assembly GCA_963277665.1 of Viscum album. Lineage (NCBI taxonomy): Eukaryota > Viridiplantae > Streptophyta > Magnoliopsida > Santalales > Viscaceae > Viscum > Viscum album. The sequence goes on from OY728161.1 coordinate 1,842,207,260, forward strand.
TTTAGATCACCATATTAACCTTATCGTTTTTATTTAACACTTTGTTAAGAAGTTTATCTTTTACAATGTCTTCTTTTATTTTTATATTATATGGTTAATATAATTACTATAAAATGGAAATAGAACATAAATTGGTTCATTAATAAAATATATATAATTATATAAGTCTTTCAACTGAACCTTATATTTTTGGGAACATTATATTTTTTAATGATATAATATTTGTTTTAAATACTCATTTATGTCAAATTTGGACACTATTTAGTATTCTTTGTGTGTGAATGTCAACAAATAAATTTTACCTAGAAAAAAAATTAAATCAACCAAAAAATTCCATATAATCCTATAAAATTAGTTTAATTCATCAAAAGAATAAATTTAAATTTATTTTGATATTTATAATTTCAATTATTTTAATCATTCATTAATAGGGTAATTATTGCATCATCATTATGTCATAAATAAATATACATATATATTGTCTAAAAATTATAACAAAAATACCATGATTTTATAAATCTTTTTATCAATCTATTTAATATTTGTATTCGAATTTATCTTATATATATCTTAATATTAAAAATGGATTAGTTATTAAATTTTAATTTTACACTTTTAACTCTTCTTCAAATAAAAAACTAATAAATATCCCAATTGAATCAATGTGGATAAAATTGGATCATAAATTACTTCTAAGGTTTAGTTTTATTGAAAAAAAACTTATCCAATATAATTAAGACATGTGTTAGGGTAATTATAATATCAGTTTTATCTTTAATTAACATATTTACTTGTTTTTGTGGTAAATAAAATTCAAAATTTACTATTCAAAAAATTATATTCATCCTATTGAACCACATTGTACTTAATGATGTCAATATAATCTTTGGGATTATTGAAATTCAATTCACATAAGTGATAAATTACATTTTATGAGTAGTTTCATATGTGCCTAAAAGATGCGTAAAAGAATTTAAAAAGTTAAATAACATTTAATACGTTTAATATTATTATAAAATTACTCCAAAGAATTAAATTTATATAATATAGGTATTATTTATCTATTTTTACTTTAATGTAAATGAAAATAAAAATAATTATTATATAAATAAATGTTTGTTTTGAAACTATAACACATTGTTTTTTAATATTCATCAAAAATTGAATATTTCTGAAAAATACCAAAAATTAACCTAAAGATAATTTGGATATTCTGAATTCAAAAAATATTTCTATTTTCCCATATAAAAAATATTTAAGTTGAATTAATTATTTTTATCAATAATTTTGTTGTCAAAACCAGAAAGGTGGTTTTTGAGAAGTAAAAACTATCAAAAGATTGATATGTGTTTATGTCAAATTTAAATTTTAAATTACTTCCCATGAAAAAATGGATTAAATTATAAAAATATAATCTAATTTTACTTCAAAACCATTAAAATATATAACATAACACTATACATTATTTTTATTATACATTCGTTTTCAGTTAAATTTAGTATTTTTAACAATTCATCAAAATATGAAAGTTATAAAAAATGCAAAGAAACTTTATCCAAACTAATTTTTTATGTCCCAATAATAAATAAGAAGGTAATATCCTTAAATTTAATATATAAAAGTGTCCAATATTGGATTTATAAATGGTTCACTATTAAAATGTGGAGAAACTGGACTTTTTAAATATACTTCTTTTATCTGAAAAATTGAATTTTTTCTTATATTATATTTAAGAAACAAAAATATAAAGGATAAAATTATATAGGATATATATTAAAAAATCAAAATGTGTTTAATATTATTAATACTCACTTTCTAAATTGCTAGTTTGAAAAGCTGTGATGCGCTTAAACTCATTATTTCATGTGGCACAAGTTATTGAATTACTTTAAAGATATAGCACACTATGAAATCATGGGGATTTACATTTTCCCCTCCTTCAATAAATTGTGTAATCATAATTTGAAATTTTTCTTCAAAAATAAAAGGTTAAATACATAAAATACCTATATGGAAAACCCACATTGGAAATAGAGTTAATATAATTTTGTCTTAATAAGATTGAATGGGAAGTGGAAAAGTTAAAAAAATATTAGGATTTCAAATAGGAGAACGTTGTTGAAAATTTGAGAAACATTATTGGAGAAAAAATGTAAATATATTTAAGGAGTTATGGAGTTCATCAATCACAAAAAGTGAACAATAAATAGAAAAATGAGGGCCTCAAAGACATAAATCTGTGTTGACTTAATATATTATTGGTTCATCAAAACAGAAGGTATTAGGATAAATTTTTTTTGGTTTTAAGACCCTTCCCTAATGTTAATTAATTAATTTATTCATAGAATAAATCAATAATTGACTAGTAGAGTTCAATCCATTTACTACTTTCTTCTACAAAATCTTCTTTCACTCCAAATGATAATAGAACTCAAAAATATCAATTTATCATAATTGTATAGGGCTTTCAAAAAAATGAATTTAGAATTTATATATTAGATTATTTTAAAAAACTAAAATATACAAACCAGGACATCACATAGTATAGTGGTAGGTGAAGCACCCTTTTCGCCCTTTGGTTGTGGGTTCAAGTCCTGCGGCCTTGCCGTATGAGATGTGTTGTCGCCCGACCTTTAGATTTTCCATTTTATAGAAAATTAAAAAATAATATTAATAAATGTTTTAACCGTAAACCATAGTATCCAATGTTCAACTTCATCCATTCCAATATTTAGACTAATCCAAAATACATGTGTCCAAACTCAGAGTCCGAAAAATTATAAGGATGGTGAACATAACATAATAATGATATACTATTTCCATATAATAAGATGTGAGTACCTTCATCATGAATTTTCTTAAAATATGGTAACACCATGAATTATCACAAAACCTTATTGATTACATTCAGTGTCCCTTATTTCTTATAGAATACTAGATATATTCTTTATATCCAAAATTTTTGAATACAACAACATTGATGGAATAAACTAAATTTTAATCAGTTCTAACAGAGTCATGAATATCCAATATAAATTGTCCAAATCAGAAATCTATTATTCTAAAGTCACAACCTCAATATCATAAATATATTAAATTTTATCTTCCCTTAAACCATGTATTTTCCAAAATGTTTAACTTCTTGTTGAGTCGGTTTTGTTAGTGCCATATAATCTCAAATCCTCAATGAAATAGTACTTCAGTACAATCCTTATTTATTTCCATAATTACTATAACCAGTACATTATTGATAAAACACTCAAATGAAATAATTCATTAATAAAATATAAGAACACTTATTATTCTTCTTTATATTGGGTAGTATCACAACATGATTGTTGTCTAATATAATCATTTGGGGTATATTCTGATTATTGGGGCATTGATTCCCATAGTGTCCCAACTCCATGAAGATAATGCAGTGTAAATTTTAAACCATTTTCTTACCCTTTAAATCACATACTTGTTGTCATTTTATCCACACTTATTACAAAATCTCATTTGTTTCAGGCATTTTCAAAGGTGATTCTTTCCAAAGTTATCACATATGAGTAAATCCTTCTTCCCATTCTTCCCTTTATCCATCATTCTCTCTACCATCCATTTTTTCTCTGTATTCCCTTCAATGACATGGGACTCAGAGAATTTTTTATGTATATTATTAACATATGATACAATTTCGTTATATGTTGAGAATACATGGGAGACTATTTCCCTTCTAAATGTTTGTTTAAGACCATTAATGATATGATCTATTATAATCTTTGGATCATGCGTATTGTTGGAGTTCTAATTCCTTATACTGGGAAACATTTCTAAACAATGACATAAACTAGATTAGTTTTTGAATCACAATTCATAATTTTAATCTTGTAAAATACCTAAAATAAATTGAACAGTTTATACAGATAATCCATAATTATAAAAATGTTTCCTTTACAGAGGTATTTAATCATAAATCTTTTATAATGGTTTGTAAAATAATGTAAATTGTCCTAAGCGTAGCCCCTGGGAGTTTCGTAACCAAGAGCGCAGCAAAGCCCATTTTCGTGCACCAGTTCATGTTCAAGTCTAACTCAAAAAGGTGTTTCTAGGTTTTACCCATAGATACGTCTATTCCAGAGCCGCCTCTACCCACTTCATTCAGGATATGGATTTATTTCTTGGAAAATTCACAAAATCCTTACATTACAAAAATTCTAGGATGTTATTCTGTACTAAACCTCAATGTCTATCTTAGGAAAATGTTCTCTAGTAAATTTTTTTCTAAATCTATTGTCCAAGGTTTGTACTGACCTTCATCTGATACCAAATTTAATTCCCAGACCACTGTTACCCAAAGTTAGTGCGATATTTCATGAAATTGGCATGATCACAATATATCATGTCTTGAAAGACCGATTAGTTTAGAATCCATGGATATACTTGATACATACATAAGTTTTACATTACATCATTAAATATAAAAAATGTGGGTCTCATTTTAATAAACTCATATCCCTTAGAAAAACAATGTAGGTCAATGATAATTTACTTTTTTACATCCTAGGAAAATTAAAACATAATAAAGGGGTGACCTCAAATGCTTAGTAATGATAACAATATAGAAAAAACTATTATAAATAACAATAAACATTAAAGGCAGCATATAAGACTAAAACAATATCTATTTAAACTTAAGCTTTAGCATAATATGGCAAATATAAATCAATTAATTCCATTTACTTATTCACATGGATATTATACTAGTCAAATAATCACATGTAATATCAATAGCTAAAATCCTAATGATGTAATTCATAATGTCAGACATCATAACCACATAGTCCTGGCTTTAGGCCAAGACTACGAATAAGATTTCCTGAAGGCCTTGTTCCAGGACATTAGTTTGTATCTTGAGACTAACCTATGCATATAGGAGCTATAGAAGGATCCACCTATCACTTACTCTGTCCAATGCACTCCTCATAAGAAAAGGTTGAAAAAAAACAAAAAAATTTGTGTTAAAACTAGAGTACACAATTTTAATACTTTATCCATAAACCATGAATGGTATAAAAATAACTCATCCTTATTCAATTATATGAGAAAATATTCAATACAATATTGATTATTTTTTCCTAATAAATCAACTTCAAACATGTGTAAAATCCATCAAAGGATGTTGAAATAGATGATATCATAACTATTTGAGAGAAATATATCTAATAAATTTAAATAATTTAAATGTAACATAATTATAAAAGAAAACATTTGTTTTCAAAATATATTTTTATTATTTAAAGTGATTATTCTAATGTTTTATAATGGTGGAAAATAGTCACACTCACCGTATAAGTTAAAAACATTTTATCCTAAATTTTGTTGAAAAGGTTGCAAAGGACCTTGTTTGGAAAATTATGAAATCATTCCTTTATAAACATTTTATAAAAATTAAAAAAGGGTTCAAATGACATTAATCCATATTCTAGTAAATAGTAAAATTTATTTGAAATAAATTTTTATGAAACACAGATGTCGATGATAAGGAGGTCCTAGTAGATACTTATATATAAATAACCTCATAAAATAAAGAGATTGTGAAATTAACCCTTACATTTTAATTTTAAAAACTCAAGGGTACGTTAACATTTTTTATAATAGTTAAATAATTGTTTTCAAATTATAAAATAACCACATAAATAAATATGATATCAAATATGATATTCTAGTATTGTTCCTTTAATAATATTTCAGTAGTATTATTATTTCAGGGTATAACAGATTTGTTTTCCTTTTTATGTTTTGTTACTTTATCATGATTTCTATGGATATGATGTATCTGATTGATATTCAGAATGATATTATGTTCTTAAACATGAATTTTAATCTTAAAATGAAAATTATACTTGAATTTTTACGATTGGGAATGAATCTCATCGTATTCATGTAGACGGTAATCTGTACATATCGACTACCGACAATATCAATCTATTGATGGTGTAATCGTTTGAAATTGGATCGTATATAATATTTAATGAATCATTGACATTTTATATATATTATTTACATGAATTATACTCAATAAGATTCCCATCCAAATAATGAAGTGTTGAATAACAAACTACACCACGATGTGGAGACAGTAAGCTGTACGTACCCATGTATGGTGACATTTTCATTCATATGATGGATAGAATAATTAATAAGTATGTACCATATTTACAATAACATCATAGAATGTAGAAGTAACAAGGGTTTTTATGTTGTAGTGGAAAAAACAATTAAAGTGGAAGTGGAAGAAGAAGAGAACTTTGAAATAGTTGTTGAAATTATTACCTCTTCTTCGGGTGCTTACTTTTCATTTAATAAAAAGGGATACTTATGTTGTATTTATTATCAATGTAAGGCCTCTAGGATAAAGTGAGGGTAATTGGAAGGATATTTGAGCAGGGTTTTTCTGAGCCAAATGACGTTCTGGGTGTGATATAGAGGGAAATATCACTTTTTAAGAAATAATTTTTAAGTCATGAATTTATTAAGGATGCCATTTAAAGTGATTTTTTAATCAAAGTGTACCATAACACTTTGAAACTTTTGAAAAGAACTAAAATTTTAAAACAATAATTTCCATTTAAATACATAATTAAAATCAATTTTAAAACATTGATATTAACTAAAAAGATATTGAATAAATACATCATTTAAACATTTAAAATGATGATCTTGATAAAGAGTCCCTTATAAAATAAATTAATATATTTATTATAAAAAAGTATTTATGAATCATGGACATGTAAATATATAGACATAAAAATTCATAGATCATAATGATAATGATTAATTAAGCCTTACCATGTATTCTTCCGTAGTCGAGCATAGGTTAACCGCTTGTATAGTGGTTAAATATTTTTTATTAAGTTATACAAGAATTCAAATACATAAATTTGATATCATATATGATATTATAATATATCTTTGTAAATAATATTATAGTATTATCATTGTTTTGGGTGTTATCTAATTCATTTTCTTTTATATCTTCAGTTACGTAAGTCATGTATGTTATTGATAAGATTGATTTTATTCATATCCTGAATGATATTAATTTCATAAAAATTATTTTTAATAATTAAATGAAAATTATTCTTGAATGGATATGATAGGGAACAAAATCTCATCATGTTATGGAGATGGTAAGATGTATGAACACAGGAGCACTAAAATCATTCTATTGATGGTGAAATCAAAATTAGTTGGATGGCATATTATTTATACAGAATCATAAAATTTTTATATTTATTATTAACATAAATTATACTCATTATTATACCCATACAAATAATTAGGTGTTGAATAACAAACTTCACCACGACATGGAGACGGTATGTTGTGTGTACACACATATGTTGATGTTGTCATTCATAGGATAGATCGAAAAATGAATATGGTTATACCATATTTATAATAACATCTCATTATGTATAAGTTATAAGAGTTATTATTTTAGTATATAAAAAACAATGAAATATGAACTTGAAGAAGAAGACAACTTTAAAGGAGGTGATGAAATAATTACCTCTTCATTAGGTGATTCTTTTTGATTTGAGAAAAAGGTCATAATAGGTTGGATTTTTGACAAAAGTAAGGCCTCTAGGTCGATGTTGGGGTAGTTTTAGAGATACTTGAGCATGGTTTGGATAATCCAAATGTATTTTGATGTGTGAAATTAAGATAACGGGAACTACCCGTTTATAAGAGATGAGAGGGTAACATTAGGAAAATCTTGAAATAATATTTTATTATAAAAACATTTTCGGTTCATAATAGATACAAATTGATTTATTTCAAGACAAAGGTGTGGATGGGTCGAAATACCCTCAACCAAGTGGGTTTAGATAATTTTATGTCACCATATTAACCTTATATTTTACATTTAACTCTTAGTTAAATAGTTTAACATTTATAATAACTTCTTGTATTTTTATAATAAATGGTTCATAAATTAACTATAAAATGCCAAGAGAACCTCAATTGGGTAATGAATGATATATCTATCATTATATAACTCATTTTCCCGAACCTTGAATTTTTATCCATAAACATATAATAGTATAAATGTCATGAATTTATAAAGGAAGCCATTTAAAAGTAACACAATAATGAACCACATGAAAATAATATCCATTATACCTATTTAAATGTCACACATGAATGGAATAGTGGGCTCCACCCATCACTTACTATTTCCAATGCATTCCTCATATGAAAAGGTTGAAACATAACATAAACATTCGTCTTAAAACTAGTATATGAAATGTTAAAACTTTTACTATAAACCATGAATGGTTTAAAAATAACACATCCAGAGTCAACCATATAAAAAACCTTCAATATAAAATAGAAGATTGAATCATAATAAATTAACTTCAAGAAAGTGTAAAATTCATCAAAGGATGATGACAATGATGAAATAAAAACTATTTGAGGGAAATATCAATAGCTATTTTGAAATCATTTCAATGTTGCACAACTATAATAAAATAAATTTATTTTTAAAATATTATTATAATATTTATAGGGAATCTTATAAGGTGTTATAAATGTTGAAAATAGTCACCCTCACTGTTTATGTTTAGAAAACATTCTTTAGTTAATTTTGTCAAAAATGTCGTAAACGACCTTGTTTGGAAAACAACAAAGAGATTTCTTTATAAAATTTTTATAAAAATTCAAACAAGGGTATAAATGACTTTAACCAATAGTCTAGGAAATATTAATAATGTTTTGGAATACATTTTTATGAAACACATATCTGTATGATAAAGAGGTTTTAGTAGATAATTATGTATAAACAACATTAGATGATAATGAGATTGTTAAATTAACCCTTACTATACATTTTTCCTTAGTCGGGGGTACATTAACCTCCTGTAAAATTGTTAAATCATTTTTATTAAATTATATGAGTAAAACATACATACATATGTTATCATATATGATCTTCTGTTGTTTCGTTGTAAATAATATTTCAGTAGTATTATTGTTTTGGGTGTTAACTGATTTTTTTTCCTTGATATGTTTTGTAATGTAAGTCATGTTTTTTATGGAATATATGTATTTTATTCATATTCAGAAGGATATTAAGTTCGTAAACATCATTTTTAATCATAAAATGAGATTATTCATGAATGGTTATGATGTGGAATGATTCTCATCGTTTTCATGGGGACGGTAATCTGTACGTACGCATGAGTGACAATATCATTCTCTTGATTCTGAAATCGTATGTAAATGGAATATATATCATATATAAAGAATCATTAACATGTTATATTTAATTTTTAAATCAATTATACACATTATTATACCCATCCAAATAATAGATTATTGAATAACAAACTACTCCACAACGTAGAGACGGTAAGCCGTACGTACACACGAATGGTGACTTTGTCATTCCTAGGACGGATAGAATAATAAATATGGTTGTAACATATTTATAATAACATAAAAGTATACATAAGGTACTTTAGATATTATTTTTGAATAGAAAAAACCATTAAATTGGAAGTGGACGAAGAACTATATTTTGAAAGAGGTGATGACATTATGAACTCTTATTTGCGTGCTTCCTTGAGATTTGATAAAAAGGGATTCTTAGGTAGTATTTCTGATCAAAGTGAGGCCTATATGTTGATGTGATGTATGTTGGGAGGATATTTTATTAGGGGTTTGTAGAGACAAATATATTTGGAGGTTTTATTTTGAGAGGAGGGGATGTACCCTTTTATAAGAGAGGTGAGGGTCACTTTCGGAAAATCATGAAATATTATTTTATTATAAAATCATTTTCTATTTATAATGGCTTGAAATGAATTTATTTCGAGGATAATGTGGGGATGGGTCTAAAACATCTCAACGAATATTTTTTAGGCATGTTTTCATCCCCATATTTACCCTATCATTTAGAATTAACTCCAATTTAAATAGTTTAACTTTTATAATGTCTTCTTGTTTTTTATATTACATGGTTAATAAATGAACAAAGAAAAACCATGTGAACCTAAATTGGTTCATTATTGACATATCTATAATTATAATTTTCCATTGGGTGAGGCTTATATTCTTATGAATATTATACCATTTAATAATACATTATTTGTTTTAAAAACTCATTTATGTCAACCTTGACAATATTTTGTATTTTGATTTTTTATATGTCCAAAAAAACATGACTACTTAGAAAAAATACATTAAATAAACCATAAAATATTATATTATCGTAGAAAATTCATGGAATTATTAAAAATACTTAATTTACATTTATTTTGATATTTATAAGATCAATTATTTTAATCCATCATTAATAAGTTAATTACTCTATAATCATTGTGACAAAAATAAATTTATATATATAATATTAAGAAATTATAAATAAAAAACCATGAATTAGGAATTAATTATATATTTTTAATTAATATTTATCGTCAAATTTATCTTATCTATAACCCTATATTAAAGAAGCATTAGTTATAAACATTTGAATTTTACACTTTTAACTCTTATTTAAATAAAATAATAATAAATATCCTAATCTAATCGATTTGGATCAAATAGGATCATATTTTATTCCTAAGGTTTATTTTGGTCACAAAAGACTTATCAAATACAATTAGGAAATGTGTTATGGTAATTAAAATGTCATTTGTAAATTTAATTTCCTTATTTACTTTTAACTATGATATATAAAATTCATATGTTACTATTCAGAAAATATTATTTTCATCCTATTGAACCACATTTTATTTACTTATTTCAATTTTTTCTATTAGATTTTTGAAATTCAATTCACAGGAGTGGTAAAATTAAGTTTTATGCAAATTTTAAAAAGTGCGTAGATGGTGGGTAAAATACGTTATAGGGTTTAATAACATTTTTTACATCTAATATTACTATAAAATAACTACGATTAATTAAATTGATCTAATATAGGTATTATGTATCAATTTTGACTATAAAATATATATAAATAAATATAATTATTATATAAATAAATGGTGGTTTAAAACAAAAAAACACAATGTTTTTCACTATTCATCAAACATTGAATGTTTTCAAAACAGTACCAAATATTCCCCCAGAAAAAATTTAGATATTCCAAATTCAAAAAAATATATCTATTTTACCAAATTCTAAACATACATGTTTTATTAATTATTTATAGAAAATTATTCATGCAGTCAAAATTAGAAAGCGAGTTTTTGAGAAGTAAATACTATCAAAAGATTGATATGTTTTTATGTCCAATTTAAATGAAAAATTATTCCAAATGACCAAAATTGGATTAAATTATAAAAAAATTAGTCTAGTCATACATAAAAACCATTCAAATGTAAAATTTAACACTTTAAATTATTTGGAATAAAAATGTTGTTTTCAATTAAAATTTAGTACTTTTCACTATTAATCTAAATATGAATTTTATCGGAAAAGCACCAAATATTTATCCAAACTAAATTTTTTTGTCATGATTCTAAAGAAAAAGTTAATTTCATTAAATTGAAGATATAAAAGTGTCGAATATTTGATTTATATAGGGTTCACTTTTAAAATGTGGAAAACTACAATTTTTAAAAAATACTTATTTTATTTTATAAATTGAAATTATCATTATATTATGTCTAAGAAACAAAAATATGAATGTTAAAATTCTATAGGATATATATAAAATTAAAAATGTGGTAATTATATACATATCCTCTTTTTAAATAGCTAGTATGATAGGTTGTGATGCTCTTGTACTCGGTGTTTTGTGTAGCGCAAGCTATTGAATTATTTGAAAGAGATTATGTAAAATAAAAACCTGGGGTGTTAAAATTAATCCAAGATAATAACATTTATATATATATTTAACATGGACATGGTAATTAATAAAATAATTAAATTTATTCAATTAATTTATATAAACCAGAACCCACAACCACGCCCAACTAGAACATCTGACACACTCCAAGGTTATATGATTTCAAGGGTAAAACCTATGATATTAAATCAACAATGGACTCTTATTTGTGAAATTATCCGCCATTAATATTTTGTTCCAATTATTCTAAATAATAATTTTCATGTTCATTTAATATATTTTATTTATTTCAAAAATTAATTTTCCGCACAGTAGGCATCAAAATCTCAAACAGTCACCACACATATCACCAAATATGTTATGGCCACAAGCCTGAATACCCTGGCGGGGTGAATAAGGGTATGAATAATTTAAAATTAAATCTCATTCTTATCTTGTTTCGCTATTAAGAAAATAACACTTCTTTCACTTTCCTATTTCACAACATAAATAGAATGTAAAGCATGCACAGGACTCATTAATTTTTACTTGGTTCACCCCCGTTGGGCTACGTCCAAGGAGAATACACCAGCAATGTGACGATATACCAAATCCACTATAATAACCCTAATTTTTTACATTGGTCTAGATCACTTCTATGCCCAGGCTCACTACCTTTACAAGGTTTAGGGTCAGCTTACTACTTTCCCAAGGGTCACTCTCTATTTCTCTCTCTCTGGCTCCCTACTGGTGGAAAAGATGACCTTCTTCTTCTTCCTTTCCTAACTACTCTAGAAAGGATCCACTCACAGTTTATAGACTTGTAGGTCTCTTCATTATCACTAATGAATGGATCCTCCATTGTTTGTAGATGCTCAGTTGTAGTCCAATTTTTACACGTAGATGAATCTATCTTTGCACTGATGGTATCGGGCAAGCTTCCAGCTTCCACGCATCCTTGAATAACTGTCATGAATAAACCTTACCTGGCACCCTTCTCTAAGACGATGCATAAGTCTCATCATGCAAGTCAAAACTGGAACGCGAGTCCACCTCAAAAACTTGTGCTACACAATCTTCTGCAACTCTAAACTTGTGTAACTCACAACCTTTTATGTCTAAACCAATATGGTCGTGAAACCAACAACATTCGCGCTTCTTCAAAATCTGGAGAACAAGTGTCCCCAAACCACTTGCACGATGTCTTCTTCATCAACATAGAACTTTGATGACTCACTTCCTTCCTCTCCCAAACTACCTTAGGTGTGTAACAAACAACTGTTGCACAACGTCTACATGCACGACCACACACCACTTGCGCGACCACCACACCTGCGCGATAGGAGCTCTGGTTTTTATAAGTGTTGAAATATTCTTCGAATGAGGAGGGGTATACCTCTATTTATAGTCATTTTAACACCATGTGCGACAGTGTGCAAGTCTCCCCTCGGCGCGCATGTCTCGGCACGCAAGTCTCTGCCGCGTAAATCACTTGCACGACCATCCCTAAAACTTGGGAAACCATTTTCCATTCTCCATATTTGGATGTTCTGGTACTGAAAAAAATATGGCGTGCAAGATTCCACTAATTCAATACCTCAGAGTGCAAGTCCCTTTTCTAAAAACACTTTTCTTCATTTTTTGATTTTGAGGCCCATAAATTTCGAAAACACTGGAAAATGACGCCACCTTGTATCTTCTCTTTTTGTACCGCTTCCAGATCATCCATTCCATTGTTGACATTCTTGAATCAAATGTGGATTGCTAACATCAACCCTTGAACTCGACATGCCACAAATAAATCCTTTTTTTAAACAAATTTGTATGTCATGGTTTGCTTTGTCAACAATCACAACACAGATGTCCACTTTGTCAACAAACACAATCTCCTCAAAAATGCCTCAATTATACTTTGAGGGATTTTTTCCCAAAAAAATATAATACATATGATATATCATAAATATAAAAATTAAGTCATTATATATGTTACCAATGAATTATTTCATTTAGTTTATACCAATAAAATGTATCTAATGACTCATCCAAATAATTGGTTTAATTTTCCACCACCAATAATTTTACGAAAGTGTAATTGACTATTTAATATTCAGTGTTCACCCTTTTGATGTAGTTCTTGAAAAATATTATATCATGAATGACGTATCTAAACTATTAATATGCCTTTTTGATATCCACTACTACTCCTATAAACTCTTTTTTGACTCGTCTGAATTATTTCATGACTCAGCGAAATGTATGACTTATCTATCTTATAGTCCAGCCTATTCATTACAAACATCTCACAAACTTAGTATAATATTATTAAAGTCAACTAAAGGCATTACAGAACAATTTAAATTGTATTAAAACAAAATAATAATAATTAATTCCCAGGATACATTGGTTTTTATGATTTTTTCACCTTGTATATATATTTTTATCTTCAAATAGTCCATTTTAATTGTGATAAATCATTCCATAAGATAGTAACTTTTTAGTCTACCTCATCCCAAATATATTATACTATTTTACATAGATATTACTCACATCTCATTCAAATTAGAAAAGGGTATAGCATTCATCCCATTCCATGGATAAATATTAACTACTTATTCTAGTAAGTATGAACCATTATACATCATTTCCATCATATAATCATATTATTATCATCCCAATGAAATAATAAATCATTTTTATATGAATATGAATTCAATATATTTAAATATTTCTAATCCATAATAATCAATATATATTAAAATAGTTCAAATATCCCTTATTCTCATTGATTTTAAATTACATAATGGAATATTTTTTTGTAGTGCAGGTATATCCAGAATCAATCATATATACCATAGTGTGACTTTTCATCAAAAAATTATTCATAATATTATTAATAATCTTATTTCAATTTTAATTAATTAAATTTTCACTTTAATTTGGCATCTATATCTAATAATAATATGACTTGCAATCAACTGTTATGGTAGCCATGAGAAAATTCAAATCATTCAACGATTTCTCAAATAGTTTTTATAGGGGATTCTCTATTGAATGTACTAGAAAAATTAATTTTAATAATACATATCATATGGTATATTCCTCTATTTAATATTATCTATTTCTTACATCTTTAATCATTTCACTCTGATAACTAAAATTAACATCTAGACATTTGTATAATATAATATGATCCTTAGATACCAGCATAAACCAATACAAATAATTATTCTATCAAAAAAATTCCAAAGCATTCCAAAAAATCAGGATTTATACTATATTATATATATGAGATAGTCCAAAAATTGTATTAATCATATTAACATCATTGTTAAATTACATAGTATTTGATTCCATTTGTTTTATCAACATGTAATGAATATACAGAATTATGGGGAGGGTAAAATCATGTTTTCCCCATTAAATAGATTCCTTAATTACATTTCCAACTATGATGGGTCATATTCATTGATTTTAAAGAATAATATTCAATCTAAACACAAAATTAAAGTAGTACAACTAAATGATATTTAATGGAAAAATAAATTAAAGGAACAATGAATTTATGAATTTTACATTGTTCTTATATTGTGGGAGTCATTTATAAAAACCCTAACATTGATTTATTGATCCAAGATCAACTATATTATCATTTTGGGTATTATAAGTTCCGTAATTGTCATTCAATAGAATGTAATATTTTCTTTTACAATGTATTGGGTTATCCCATTTCAAAAGAATGGGGAACTCCCCCTTCTTCTCTCTCCACAGGCATATTTATGGAGGGGTTTTTCATTTTATTTTCATGATGGACCCTGTATTTTTTCAAAGATAAATATCTTACATATCAAGATTATAAGACAAAACATTGTTCATATTTGACCCCAAATAAATGAATGAATTTCTCCCATATCAATTATTTTAATCCCTTAATCTCATGACCCGTCATCGGGGCTCGTGCTATGACTACCCCAATCTCGCCTTCAATAGGCCAGGGGCTGGAGACTACCAGAAAAGGCTTAAATCCCTAAGCTGGGAAGACAAAGCCTTTATGAAACTAAACACACACAATCAGAGTACACAAATAGAATCAAACACTAAGTATAATTGTATACAAAAAAATTCTGGAAAGTACAAAGGGGCCACAAATACAATCCCAACAGAAATGTACAACTAAAACTGAAAGAAACTACAACTGGAAAAAGGGACAAACAACTAATAGGTAAGAAAAACTCATGGATCATCCTCCGGGGTTCCTACCTGAAGGGTAGGAAGAGATGACCACCTTAGCACTCCACACCCGCCAGTCTCCTCTGTGTGCCAACACGTCGTAAGATCCACCTCCGGGTATGGTCCGGACCCAGTGCTCCCGGCCTCCATCAGCGTTGTCTGTCGTCTGCATCTAACACAACAAGGTGCGTGCATAGAACGTGCTGGGGTTAGTATAAAAATACTCAATAGGGGCCTCGAGACCCACAAGGTCTCAGAAAATCCAACAATGATAAACCACAAATTATGAAATCAACAGATAACCATTACTTAGGTATATGCCCATACATATACCTAACTTATCAAGTAACTCATCTCAATCATGAGGAAAACACAAATGTCATTGATTCAGCTCAAACCAGGATTTTTATTATCGAAACCACGACTGCTGGAGAAATACTTCTCTTTCGGGTACAGTGGGCATGTGGTGACACCGAGGCGCTTCTCAATAACCTTGGACTGCTGAGGTACTCCTACTGTTGAGTATCGTGGGTCTTCTGCCAACTACCAGGCGCTCTGTCCATTGTAGGTCTGCCTCCAAATACCAGGCGCTACCCCTAATAGTCTACATAGGTACTCCTCCTGTCGAGTATCGCAGGTCTGCTTCCAACTACCAGGCTCTCCATCCTCCATGGGTCTACCTCCAAATACATGGTGCTCCCCACTGGGCTAGTCGAATCTCCCCGAGTAGAATTGGTCAAGCAGTCGTCAGGTCTTTCAGTTACTAGGTCTCTACACTCTACCTTCTTGTCTTCATGAGGATCGGCTTCATGAGATACTAGTCGATACACCAAGTGTCAAAAGGTCTCACGTGGAAGTTTCTCAAAGGTCTGTCTAGTCAATGGAATCTCAACGCAACAGATGGCGCATCAGTAGGATGCACAGTCTGTGAGTTATTAGCATTTTAGTCCAAGGGGCTCGGTTGGTTTCATTTACAAACCAACCTGGCCATATCTAAACTATACCCCAAACTCTCGTGGGGTATTCTCAAAGGAATAGATTCATTCCAAGAATATCATCACCATTGACGGTTTGTCAAATAGCTGCATGACGCCCGAGTTATGGGTTAATAGGTGTATTCAGGTCTTAGAGGTCTGGGTCCGGTCCGACCAAGTCGGACTGACCCGACCTGACCTAGATCTGGACTGGCTTCCAACCTCCTCCGTGAGTCCGACCCGGTCTGAAGGGGGGCCCTGTCCGAAGGGGCGGCCTGACCCGAAGCTGCGGCACGGCCCGGCCCAGTTGGTTGGTCGTGTGGCCTGGCCCAGCTGGTCGTGGGGCTCGGCCCGGATGGCCATGTGGCCTGGCCTGGCTGGCCGGGTGGCCTGGCCTGGCTAGCCGTGCGGCCTACCCGATTGGTAGTGTGGTCTGGCCCGGTTGGCTGTGGGGTGCCTGGATGGTCATGTGGCGTGATCCGGCTGGTCATGTGGCTCGGTCCGGCTGGACATGGGGCCTGGCCCAGGTGGCCATGTGGCCGGGCCTGGCTGGCCGGTGGCTCGGCCCGACTGGTCGTGTGGTGCCCGGCTGGCCGTGTGGCATGTCCTGGCTGGCGGTGTGGCTCAGCCCAGCAGGCCATTTGGCCTGGCCCGGCTCGTTGTGGGTGCGGCCTGACTGGACGTGTGGCACCCCACTGGCTATGTGGCCTGGCCCCACGGGCTGGCCCGGGTGGCCAGATGGCCGCGTAAAGGGGTGTGTTACACCGCTCGGGCTCCCGAAAAGGCCGGCGCAAGGCGCCGACTCTGGTAACCGCATGACCTGTAGGGTCTTTCCAGGCGCGCACCGGTGGTCGGCTCGGTCGTCCGGCCTCCCCTGTCCACCACGGCCTTAGGCCATGGGTCTTCTTCAGCATGGTGTGACTACGCCACGCCCCTTCTCTCCTGCCACGACCTGCCCTCGCTGCGGTCCTGCACAACCGATGTGGCGCAACGACGCCGCACCCCTCTACCATGGCCCACCTTGCCCGAGGCCACTTTCTGCCCTCAAAGTGACGCAATTGAACCGTGTTCCTTCGTCGTGGCCCGATGTGGACACGTCTCTCCTTTCCTCCACGTGGCACGTCGGTGTCGCGCCATTCCGGTGACCTGGTGGTCTTGCGCCGCCGGTTTCCCCAAGGTCGGCCCGACGCTGCCGCCGTTGTCTGCTTCCATCATCAACAAAAAACATAATCAAAATGGGGGAGGGTCGCCCGTGTTGGTGTGTTCCAAACCCCCCATGATAGGTTGATAACATTCGGCATAACGTAAACCAAAAAATATTGAATGATGTAGAACGGAAACAAGGCAACTCAAACCCCTACCTTTTTTTGTGTCATTAGAAGTAGTCGCGGGAAGGCCGCATCATTTCGTCAACATTGGAAGAGGAAGATTGGTAATCGTCATTGGTGGACTAGCGTTCGAAGGTGACTAAGTAGAAGGAGACGTCGGCGTTCCTCATGGGCATCACTTCCCTTTCCTTTCCTCAGTTGATGAAGGAAGAAGACAACGTCATTTTTCGGTGGAAGGAGCGTTGTTTGCGTTCATCATTGAGATAATGAAGTTCTCCCTCAAGATTCCACCCAAAAATAATTTCCAACGAAAATAATGGGTTAAGTCAACCCATTATTTAATTGATGGAAAAAAATTCAAAATGATTTCAATTAAAAGAAACCATTCACAAAATTAATGGGTGGAGAGTTAGAAATTAAATGGTGGGGGATGGTGGAAAGGCTCACCCACTTTATGGAGAGTTTTACCAAATTAAATTGGGGGTTTGAGGGGGTTAAAGGGAAGTTAGAGAGGTTGGGCGGGCCCCACTAAATAATCCTCCCATGGGAGGTTATGGTGTGGTGGCCCCCACCTCCAAGCTCCCCTTGGAGGTTTTAACCACCAACATAAAATAATGCTAAATATTTATCATTAATAAATTTTAATATAACCCACCAAAAACTTGCTTCTAGTCTTGATAAAATGCATCTGCGGTGAAGATCTCACTAAGAAATCACCAACACTACAATTTGAATGTTGCCTTCAGATTTCAATTCCGAGCACCAGTTCAAAAGCTATAAAATTCCAAACGTACGTTTACTGAACGTACCCGAACAAAACTATGGAAAATTATTATCAGTCACCCTCGACTCATTGCGGTCAAGGATAGGATCTTCCTAGGAGAAATACGGTCCAACAAAACTAATGGTACTCTTGGATTTTCATTCTGAGTTACCATTTTGAAATTATAAATTTTACAATAAAATAATTGACACTTAATTATTTTATTTCCGGCCAAAAACTAACTTTTTTCTAGTGGCCCGCACCGAAAAATGTAATTATCCCCCTAAATAAAGCATGTCCTAACAGATATATTGGTGGTATCGGATTTTTAATCTGAGATACCATTTGTGAGTAACAATCATTTGAAAAGTAAAATAAATTATTTTGTTATTTTATTTACTGTTATGCCATTTTTGGGATTTCTCAGAAGAGGCCCGTGCCGACTAAACATAAGGCGCACCAATGGTAAAACTGCCCTCCTAATCAAAACGTTGCCCTCAGATTTCAGATCCGAGTAACCGTTTAAGTGTTATTATACTTTTTCAGGAAAACTTCTTACACACATTAACATAAGCTTAACAAAAACTTCGACGGATCATTCCGGGCACACTGGGCCTCAGAATCACGCGCCGTCAAGAATAGTGGAATCAGAAAATTCACATGTATTTAATAAAATAATTTCCATTGAAATTTATGGTCTTTATATTCTACCCACCTCCAGGCATTACATCCCCGTAATGTACAACTTGAAATAAGGGATCAAATGGGGTAACTGAGCATGCCTCTGAGCTTCCTGCTCCCATGTTCTCTTCTAAGGGTTCCCATGTTACCAAAGAATACACACCAGAGGTATCAACCGTCCATGTTGGACCCACTATTGTCGATCCTCATTCTCCACTAGAACCTCCGTTAATGTTGCCCTGTCATCCATGTTCAGCTCCCCATGGTCGATGATGTGGGATGGGTCGTGCACGTATCTCCTCAGTTGAGAAGCGTGGAAGACATCATGCACCTAGTGTAACTGAGGTAGAAGAGCTAAGTCGTATGCCACCTCGCCTAATCTGTTGAGGACATGAAGAGGTCCAATTAATCATGGAGACAAGTTGCATCCTTGGCCAAATCTCTATAGACCTCATCGAGGTGAGCCCTTTAGAAAGACTTGGTCGCCATCCTCGAACTCTAGATGTCTACGTCTCCTATCAGCATACAACTTCTGCCTACTATGTGCAGTCTTCATCTGCTCCTGGATGATCTGCACCTTCTCCGTGGTAGCCCATACCATCTATGGTCCGACTACTACTGACTCCCCTGGGTTTGTCTAGCACAATGGTGATCTACAAGGTCGCATGTACAAGACCTCCAATGGTGCCATCCCTATGGTGGAGTTATAGCTGTTGTTGTAGGAAAACTCCACCAAAGGAAAGTGATCCTTCCAGCTCCGGCGGAAGTTGAGGAAACATGCATGGAGAATTTCCTTGAGGGTCTAAATTGTTATCTCGGTCTGGCTATCCATCTATGGATGGAAGGCGGTGCTCAAGAGAAGCTGTGTCCCAAAGCTTCCAGAAACCCCTTCTATAGCCAGGATGTAATTCTTCAATCATGGTTGAAGACAATAGAGTACGTTACTCCATGTAAATGCATTATCTCCTGCGCCTATAGGCGTCCTATGATCTCAATTGATCCCTACTCTCTGATCGGTAGGAAGTGGGCCGACATGGTGAGTCGGTTAATGATCACCCATATCGAGTGATGACTCCAAGATGTACATTGAAGACCCACCACGATGTTGATAGATATCTCATCCCACATCCACTCTGGGAACTCAAAGTGTTGTACCACGCCTGCTAGTAAATGGTGCTCTACCTTCACTTGCTGACAAGTGAGGCACCGTGAGACAAAATCTGCTATTACCTTCCTCATACCAGGCCACCAATGCTGTCGTTGAAGGTCCTAGTACATATTCACCACTCCTAGATGTACTTATAGAGGGGAGTTGTGGAAATCCCTCAACACTTCCTCCTGGAGTGCAACTGGTAACATTGTACGTCCTTTGAAGAGAAATTCATGCTACCCATCTTCATAAAATCTAGCATTTGCCTGCCCTGTGGATATCTGAGCACGTTGTGTCTCGCAGTCAGCGTCCCCATGCTACGCCTCCCTAGCTTGCTAACGAAGTGGAGGTGTGACTGTAAGAGACTAAAGATAGGATGCTCCATACCTATCCAAAAATGATATATGTAAGGCAGACAGGTGCTATGTCGCCTCTCATATTATCTGTATACCATTCCTCCTACTGAGTGCATACACAACAATGTTCCCCTTCCTAAGAGTATAGACTATCTTGAAGTCATAGTCTTGGAGTAACTCAATCCATTATCGTTGTCTCAGGTTCAGGTACTTGTCAAAGAAGATATACCTGATAATTTTGAGATCAGAGTACTTGGTAAAACGTTCACCAATCAGATAGTGCCACTACATCTTCAATGGTGAAAACCACTACTGCTAAATCCAGGACATGGGTAGCATAGTTCTTCTCATGTTGTCTCAACTTCTGAGAACCACATGCTATCACTACTCGCTCCTGCATTAGGACACACTCGAGTCTGGTCCCTAATGCATCACAGTAGACTACGTAACCTACACCTTCCTCTGGAAGTGTCAATATGGGGGACTAGTCAGCCTCTTCCTCATCTCCTGAAAGCTCTGCTGGAATCTGTCCGAATACAGGAAGGGTTTCCCCTTCTTCGTCAAAGCTAATAGCGGCGTTGCAACTCCAGAGAAGTCTGGAATGAACCTCTGATAGTATCCTGCCAAAGCAGACATCCCTCCCCCTGGGGGGTGGGGATAATCCTTTAAAAATCATTTGAAAATATGTCCCCATGTTTTTTCACTCTTGTTTGGAAATGAAAACTCAAAACTACTAATTCCACGAGGGTAAGGATGGCCAAATCAAGAGTAATCAGCTGCACACTCCTATGGATGAGATTAATTTGTGCTTTCCTGGGTTCCCTTTTTCACTGAATAAGTAAAACCTCCTCCCAAATCTATAGACAAACCAAAATATTTTTTCCTAATATAGTCAATCCGTGTATGAACTGTGGTTTCCCAGTCTATACCCAAACTAATGTTGTAAGGCATTGACGCTGCCACCAAGAGGTTCCAACTGAAACTCTCACCTCTAGGGTCAGATCACACCATCGGTGTATGTGCGATTATCGAGTATCCTCCCAAATGTATCTTTATATGTGAGGGTCAAGTCAATAGTTTAACTGGAAACTCTAGGTTCGGGACAAGATTCATGGAAGTAAGGAATGATTGGTAACTATGTGTATTGCTACGAAAGCTATTAGTAGATACAATTCGTACCTCGAATCATTCCTAGAGCCCTTGGGTCACACTCCTTGACCATATGCTCCTACTCTCTTCCCCTACCCTCCAGTTCCCTGAGCCTTGTGGGTTCCACAAAAAGGAGGCAGTTGTAACATGTTGAAATGTACTCCACCTCATGCTTCTCTCCTAGATCTACTTCCATATTTGTTTCTCTGCAGATTCATCTATCCTTAACACTTCCTCTTTCTGAAACAGTTAAATTCCCAAGTCTATGAGACTGGCGCTAGTTTACTGCTTTCCCACTACTAACAATCACTGGTTGTATCTGCTCAGCAAAAGACCATTCAACTACAGAGTTTGTCTCTATCATCCTAACATAGGTAGGAATGCACAGAGGAAAAATAACGGCGCAGATGTCCCTAAACACACCTCACTCGGAGGTCCATCCTCTAAAGCACTGATCGTATCATATTAATCGAGTACTCGGAATGATCATTACACCTCGATGAATACTCCACTACCGACATGTCATCCTGCCGAAGCTGTAGAAGTTCTAGAGAACTCTTATCCACCTCCTCAGGCTAGTCCTCAGCTGCCTGTATATCGAGATCGCCTCATAACCTGAGGGGTATCTGATGCTGAAACACGTGTAAGGAACTAAGACTATAAGCGTCATCTACCAGTACCACTATTTGAAACTCTTGAACAACATGCAATGATATAGCTGACAAAAAACCTTAAGGTACAATCTCTGGCAACAATACACATACTGAAGCCTCATCACTATGCAGTCCAACCTCATGGACACTCACTGGGAAACACTAGAAGCTATGATCACCATCTTATCTACTAGTGTCTCAACTAGGTGGAGAACTCCAGAAATCACCTCTAGTCAGTCCTCTGCTACCTGTGAATCTGTCTCGCCTCGTAACCTCAGAGGAATCTACCATTGGAACTCATGCATTGCACTCAGTCGGCGTGCATCATCCGCTAGTGCGGCTGGTGGCATCTGCTACCCAGTGCGTGGTGGTATTGCTGGTACACCACTCGAAGGTTCCAATATAGTAGGAGGGCCCTGCACCGGAGCCCCATCCATCAGTGGGTCATCATCGTGTACTCTCTCAGAACTCTAATTGGTTGTCTACGTGGAGGAATCCTAAACAGATGCGACACTGTCAAAATATTATATCTGGTGAGCTATCCTATTTGAGATAACTTAAAGAAAAACGTGGGAAACACACACGCAATCAATGTTTTCGTGAACTAAGACGGAAATCAGTAGTTAGGGACTTGGTGTACGGATACGTTGGCCACTGCACCAACATTGGTCTCCCTGAACTGAAAACCACACTCAGTACCCTTAACATTATTGCTTCATAGAAAATAATGATCATATTCCTGAGTTCTGTTGTAGAACCGACTCCTCAAATATCAATTTTTCACGAACCTTCCTCTGGGCCCGTGCCATGACTATTCCAAGCATGCCTTCCATAGGAAAGGGGCTGGCGACTAGCACCAAAGGCGTAAATCCCTAACCTGGGAATTCCTAGCCTTTATGAAATTAAACACACACAATCAGAGTACACAACTAGAAGAAAACACTAATTATAATTGTATTCAAAAGAATGATGGAAATTACAAAGGGGCTAGAAATATAAGCCCAACAGAAAGGTACAGCTACAACTAAAGGAAAGTACTACTAGAAAATTGTGACAAACACATGATATGTAAGAGCAGCTCTTGGATAATCCTCCGGGGTTCCTACCAGAAGAGTTGGTACAGATGGTCACCTCATCAATCCACATTCTTCGGTCTCCCCTATGTGGACACTCATTGTAAGATCCACCTCCATGTACCGTCTAGAGCCGTTGCTCTTGGCCTCCGTGAATGCTGTCCGTCGTCTTCATCCAACACAATGAGGTGCGGGTATAGCCCGTGCAGGGGTGAGTATAACAATACTCAGTAGGGACCCCAGAGACCCTCAAGGTCTCACAAAATCCAACAAGGATAAAACAAAATGTATGAAATCAACGGATAACCATTACTTAGGTATATGACCATACATATACCTAAGTTATCAAGTAACCAATCTCAATCATGAGGAAAACAAAAAAGTCATTGACATAGTTCAATCTTGGATTTTCATTATTGATATCATGGCTACTGAATAACTCTTCCTCTATCGGTTACAGTGGGCCTATTTTGACACTGAGGCGCTTCTCACTAACCTTGGACTACTGAGGCACTCCTCTTGTCGAGTATCACTGGTCTGCTGCCAACTACCAGGTGCTCTGTCTGCTGTGGGTTTGCCGCCAAATACCGGGTGCTCCCCCTAATAGCCTACATAGGTACTCCTCCTATAGAGTACCGCGGGTCTGCTTCCAGCTACCATGTGCTCCACCTTCCTGGGGTCTTCCGCCAAATATCGGGCACACCCCACTAGGCTAGTCGAATCTCTCCGAGTTGAATCAGTCAAGCAGTCGTCAGGTCTGTCATCTACTTGATCTCCGCACTCTACCTTCTCATCTTCGAAAGGATTTACTCCGTGAGCTAGTGGTTAATACTCAATTTGTGACGAAGTCTCATGTGAATGTAAGTCAATGTTCTATCTCATCAATGGGATCTCAATGCAACAGAAGGCGTGTCAATCGGACACCCCGTATGTGAGTTATTAATCATTTAGTCTCGGGGGCCTGGTTGGTTTCTTGTACAAACCAACCTGACCGTATCTCAATTATACCCCGAAATATCGTGGGGTATTCTCAAAGGGATGGATTCATTCCAATAATATCGGTTCCCTCTGACGGTTTTTCAAAAAAATGCACGTAGCCCGAGTTATGGGCTAATAGGTGTATTCGGGTCTGACAGGTTCGGGTCCGGTCCGACCCAGTCGGACGGACCCAACCTGACCTGGACCTGGTTTGGGGTTTGACCTATTCTTTGAGTCCGACCCGGCCTGAAGGATGGTCCGGATCGAAGGCGCAGCCCAGCCCGAAGGTGTGGCCCGACCCGAAGGCCTGCCCTGACCCAAATGGGTGGCTCGGTCTGAAAGCGCGGCCAGGCCCGGTTGGCAGGCTGTGGGGCCCATCCCAGATGGTCGTGTGGCTCTTCCCGTCTGGCCGTGTGTCCTGGACCGGCCGATCGGGTTTCCTGGCCTGGCTGGCCATGTGGCTCGGCCCGCCTGGTTGGTCCTGTGGCTCAGCCCAGTTGGACGTGTGGCTCAACCAGCTGGCCGTGGGACCTGGCCCGGTTGGCCATGTGGCCTGGCCCGACTAGCTGTTTGGATCGGCCCGACTGGTCGTGTGGCACCCGTCTAGCCTAGTAGGCTGTAAAGACCCGTAAATTTCAAGATAAATTTTTTTCATAAATTGTTTGGGGATTTTACGAGTACGTAGTTTCTGACGGCACCTGATTCAGAGGCCTGGTGTGCTCAGAATCAATTTTCGAAGTTTAGCTCGGTTACGTTCAATAAACGAACAAGAGGGTTTTTCTATCTTTTGAACCATTTCTTGGAATTGAAATCTGAGGGCACCGATTAATTCACAACACTAGTAATTTCTTATTGGGAACTATACCGTAATTGCGTTTTCATGGGAGGAGAAGTTAAAAATTGGGGATTAAATAAGAAGTGAATAAAAATGTGGAACAATTTTTATTCTACATCCAAGTGGTTATATCCTACATGGGGGAGTTGGGGTGGGCCCCTAACTACCCATGTGAGGATATTGTTTAGGTGGTTCCCACAGGATCCCCAACCCTTCACATCCCCTAAACCCCTTAAACCTCACATTAAACTCCTTTGTTTAATGTTGACATCACCCTTGAATTTAATTGAGTAACACTTCATATCCCCTCTCCTCCCAAGTAAAACTTGACGACCTATCACATAATTAATTAGACAACTAATGGTTTAATTAATTAAGTGAATTGGAATTTGAATTAGGTAAATTTTAATGCATGGAATTATTTAATAAAATAAGGAGAAGCCTTATTATATTTTTGGTTGGATTGTTGTGTTGAGATTTTCGGGAGAGAGATCCAGAGTTTTGAAGAACGCTTCATATACTTTGTTGAAGAATGCGAACTCTCTGATGAAGAACATCTACTAGGTGGTCGTAGTTCTTTATCCTCTTCTACTCTCCATGACAAAATAAGAGATGTCACTTCCTTGGGTGCACACCGACGATGATGGAAACGACACTGTCATTCCCGACGCTTGTCAACTACGAAATACATTTCGAGGTAGGGGTGTGTTTTTTATTTGATCAAAGCTGATTTTTTCTTCCATGTTTGTTTCTCTTGACCCGCTTGCTACCAAACTAACGTGGAGGGACTGGGCTAAATGAACACGGCCCAATCCCACCGCAATTTTTGTGAATGTTTGGTGTGTTATCTGTGTTCTACATGGGTGATGAACATCGGATCATTGCGAGTTCGTTGTGTGATGCAATGATAGAAATTTAAAGACCAAAAATCACGACGTCCTAGCTGAGGTGCGACGACGATAGCGGGCGACAGATCAAACCAGAATGGGAAGGACCGTCCCTCAACCATTCTTCGACCGGGTGAATCAAATCGTGTTTTCGGAGCCTATCGGAGGCCCAAAAACACCGGAGATGATTACGGGACATCGGGGAGACCTAGTGTCTGATGTTTCGTGATGAACAGATCGTCAGAACAATGAATGGACATCATGGGAGGCACACTGGCTGGAGGCGTCTTCTCTGGAAAATTCCAGAATACATGGCGTATTCCTCTGACGAACACGCCATGTAGTGTGGGCGTACTACGACTTCAGTTTCTGGTTTAGAAAAGTGACACATGGTGTGTGTCCCCGGTCACATGGCGTGTAATCTCTTTGTAGATTGGGAGAAGCAGCTTCGCGAGGCATGGCGTGTATTCTGGGAAATACAAGGACATGTGCAGCAATACATGGCCAAGAGGCACGGCGTGTATTCTCTTCACAGAAGGGAAGAAGCAGCTTCGCGAGACTTGATGTGTATCCTGGGGATAAACGGAAATGGGATGGAGTACACGGGCATGTACTCCACCATACGACCAGGCATGGCTAGTGGCATAGGAAACCCTGTGTACTAGTTACATGGTTTGGCGAACATGGGTTGAGGTCGTGTACAGGTACATGTCTAGCATACATGGAGATGACCCAGATGCATGGACACAGAGTGTAACCATACCACACGCCCTGTAATTAATTCCTACATGACCAGCCTTTCGACATGGACCATTGGACGTGGGAAATACCCAAGAACTGGCTACACGGCATGTACTGTATACCAACATGATGTGTACTTTTTGGTAAAAGGCTTGGTCATTTTGTACTCTATATCTTGTATACATTTTTTTGTATTCTCCCCCAATCACATGGAGGAGCTTAGGAATACATCAACTTGAGAATTCATGGTTGTTGATGTATCGATCCCTTGAATCGAGGAGTGGACCCTCCCAGAATCGTGCGTGTTGTGTGCGGGAACCCTAGAGCTTGCTGCAACTGCGACGATGATGACGACTGTACTTGGATACTACGTGGGTTCGACAGCGAGGACTACTGTACTTGGATCCTCCGTGGGTTTGGCAGTGATGACGACTGTATTTGGATCCTATGTGGGTTTGGTAGCTATGGTTATTGTACTTGGATCCTACATGGGTTCGACAGCGACGACTTCTGTACGTGGATCCTACGTGGGTTCGATAGGGGAGAGATTCAGAGGCTACATCTATCATCTCCACCCATCTTCGTGAATAATATACATGTGTGCACTGAGTCTTGACTTTCAGTCATTATCATCGATGTGATTGACTTTCTATCCTGTGTGGTATGGGTTGTGCTTTCCTATGTGGTCCGGGTTGTACTTGGGCTCATGAGTTGGAGCCGAACTAGAATTGATGACTTAGGTAAAGGTATGGGCATATACCTAAGTAGATCTTTTTTATTCTTTGTGTTTGTATATTTCCTTTTTGTTTTATACTTTGTGGATTCTGGGAGTCCTTTGGGGGTCTCAGGGTCCCTACTGAGTGTTGTATACTCCCCCCTACACGGGCAATTCCCTCACTACGTTGTGTTGGATACAGACGACAGACAGCACTGATCGAGGTGGAGTCTTGTGGATCAGGACAATACTTGGAGGTTGACCACTTGGCAGATCGTACATAGAGCGGACGGTCGGACCCGAGGAGCTGAGGAGACCATTTGTGCCCACCCATCAGGTGGGATATCCAGAGGACGACTCTGTTGTTGCTAGTTTAATTTACTACAGCCGTTCTTTCTTTTCTGTTGTACTGTACTTTCTGTTGGGTTTGTATTGAGGTCCATTTACTTTCCAGCACTTACTTTTGTACTCAGTTTACTTAGTGTATACTTCATCTTGCATACTCTGTTGTTTTTTTACTTATATAAAGGCAATGCCTTCCCTTTTATCGGGATTTACGCCTTTGGTGCTAGTCGCCAGCCCCTGGCCTTTGGAAGGCGGGCTTGGGGTAGTCATGGCATGGGCCCTGAGGTCAGGTTGTGAAAAATTGGTATCAGAGGAGTCAGTTCTACCGCAGAACCGAAGATTCTGATAATTTCTTTCTGTAAAGAAATAATGTTTAGATTATTGAGTGTGGTTACTGGTCCTGGGAGTCCAGTGTTGTTGCGGCGACCGACGTATCAACACACCAAAACCCTGACTCTTGATTTCCAACTCAGTGCACGAAAACATTGATTGCATGAGTGTTTAAAAAGTGTTCATAGTGATTACTTTGTGTCATCTCACCAGGTATAATATATTAATCGTTGCACACCTATTTCTATTTAGTATGGCCCCACGATGGAAGTTAGCTAGGGTTCCTAGTTACATGCCAAATGGCAGCCCACCGAGTGATGATGACTCGGTGCAGGGCACCATTACAGTGGAGGAACCAGCGGTACCTCAACCCGTTGGGCCACCAATACCACCAGCCAAAGCAGCGGAGAGTGCACGCTGCCTGAGTGCGCTGCACGAGTTTCAGTGACATAGGCCTCCAAGTTTCCGTTGAGATACGTACACCCAGGCAGCCGAGGATTGGCTAGAGGCTATTGTCTGAGCCTTCAAATTAGTAGGGGCGCCAACATATCTTATGGGTATCCTTGCCGCAAGTATCCTGCACGCAGTAGCAGGTAGATGGTGGATCCTGATGCTCTAGGTTCATGAAGAGGAATCTCTATTTTGGATGGACTTCGAGAGCCTCTTCTGCTTGGATTTCGTTCCAGCCACCCTCCGTGCGGTGCACATCAAAGAGTTACTACAGCTACGGAAGGGCAGCATGACAATAGCACAATAATCGGCTTAATTTACTGACCTCTCGCGCTACTCCACGGACATGATACGGGACCCATTCTTCCTGGCTCGGAACATAGAGCAGGGATTGAGGCATGAGATCAGGGCTTTTATGAGCTCCCTCAGCATTCTGACACACGGAGTAGTACTGGAGCGAGGCCTTCTTGTGGAGACCTTCCTTGCTGATCCTACGCTAGTAGCGAGGCCAACTGTAGGGTGACACATAGCAGAGTCTTCTGCAGCCAGCAGTAGATAGATGTCGCAGAGGTCCAACCGGACCAGGCCATCAGGTGGGTGACCTCAGGATACTAGTTTAGAGGTGCGGGGAACACGCAGTAGGGCCATTCATTCCATAGGCAGGCAGTGCTATGAATGCGACTGATAGGGCCACATGGCGCGTGAATTCCCAACAGACCATGCATGGGAGCAACAGACGGTTGAGGGACCACCTAGGTAGAGGCAGAGGTTCGATTGTGGCGGTCCTCAGGGAGCTAGTAGATGAGGTAGAGGAGCTGGCTAGGTTTCAGGAGGTGGACGACACTTCGAGGCTCTTCCACCACCACCACCAGGAGGACCACCCCAACCATAGGGAGCTGGAAGATAGGGGTAGGCTCAGATCTAGGCATTTGAGGCCTACAACCACAGTACACCTAAGATCATTCAAGGTACTATCTGTGTCTACTATACCCCTTCTTTAGTTCTTATAGACACATGATCGATTCATTCTTTTATTACCACTACCCTTGTTTGGAGCTCGTAGATTCCGATAGAGCCGTTGGGTCGATCCTTATGGCTAGATTCTCCTACGGGAGAAGACTCGACGATTACACCCTAGTGCCGGCAGTGTGAGCTTACTCTAGGAGGCGAGAGCTTCGGCTGGGATCTTCTTGTAGCGGCGTCTAGGCCTTACGACTTCATCTTGGGTATGGACTGGTTACCTACAGTGCATGCCCAGATTGACTGTATTAGGAGTAATGTGCGGTGTATTCTCATAGATGGGAGCAGGTTCATCTTTACCGGTGAAAAGGGAGTCTTTGCAGTGTAGGATGGGCTTACGTAGAGGAGAGGGCAGTCGACCACACATCAGTTGGCTAGTCTCATCCTCGGAGTAGTTGATGTGTGGAGTCCGAGTTCTCCTATTGTGGTGGATCAGTATTTCTACATTTTCCCTAACGACCTTCTAGGACTACCTCCTTGCAGAGATGTAGACTTCTATATTGACCTATACCCCTGGAAAGCCCTGATATCTACTCCAGCATATAGGATGGCTCCTGCCGAGCCTCGTGAGCAGCAGGTATAGTTGTAGGATTTGCAGGGAAAGGGATTCATCCGACCTAGTGTTTCACGCTAGGCTTCTCCGATTTTATTCACCAAGAAGGCGGATGGGAGATTACGACTATGTGACGACTACCGTCTCCTGAATCAGGTGACCGTAAGGAACATGTATCCGTTCCCGAGGATAGATGACCTCTTTGATCAGCTCAAGGGAGAACTATGGTTCTCGAATATAGACCTCAGTTTAGGCTATCATCAGCATAGAGTTCTAGATGAGGATGTGCAGAAGTCGGCCTTCATGTGTCGGTATGGCCACTATGAGTTCTTGGTTAGGACTTTTGGCGTAACCAACGGTCCAGCAGTGTTCATGAGTCTAATGAACATGACCTTCCAGCCTTACCTCGATCGACTTGCTGTAGTGTTCATTAATGACATATTGATTTACTCGACTACTGAGGAGAAGAACGCCTACCACATGTGGGTTGTACTGGACACACTCCGAGAGCACCAGCATTATGGTAAGCTCTCGAAGTGTCAGTTCTAGATTTGAGAGGTCCACTTCATGGGGCACATCATCTCTGAGGTGGGAGTTGTGGTGGATCCTGTGAAGATCGAGGAAGTACTTTCTTTGGATCCACCCAGGAGTGTGATGGAGGTGCAGAGATTCCTAGGTCTAGTAGGGTACTATCAGAGATCTGTACCAGACTTCTCCAGATTTGAAGCACCACTTTCAGCTTTGGAAAAGAATGGGAAACCCTTCGTGTGGTCAGATAGATGTCAACAGAGCTTCTAGGAGCTGAGACAGAGATTGACTAGTGCGCCCATCTTGAGGAAACTAGAGGAGGGAGTAGGGTACATAGTTTATTGTGATGCATCAGGGACTGGACTCAGGTGTGTCTTGATGCAAGAGCGGGCAGTGATCCATTTTGGTTCACGATAGTAGAGGCATCACGAGCAGAACTACACTACCCATGACCTGTAGTTTGCATCAATGGTATTCTCCTTGATGATGTGACTGCACTATCTGATAGGAGAGCGCTTTACAGTCTACTCTGACCACCAGAGTCTCAGGTACATCTTCTCGCAGAACGACCTGAACCCGAGATAGCGGCAGTGGATCGAGTTCCTCCAGGAATATGACTTTGAGATAGTCTATACTCCTGGGAAGGGGAATGTTGCGGGCGATGCTCTTAGCAGGAGGTTGGGAATTCAGCTACTAGGAGATTTGATGGGGCAGTTAGCTTCTTTGCAGTTATCCTTCATTGATAGAGATGGGGAAGCCTTTCTAAAGCCTCTTGTAGTCACTCCTCCACTACTTCAGTGGATTAGAGTGGAACAGCATGGGGACATTGACTGTGAAACGCGATGTGCTCATATTTCCACAGGGCAGGTGCCTGATAAATTTTATGAAGGAGAGGAGCACGTCATCCTCTTTAGGGGACGTACTATGGTACCAGTTTCACTGAAGGAGAAAGTGTTGATGGAGTTTCAAATTTCCCCTCTTGTGTTACAACTAGGAGTGGCGAAGATGTAACAGGATCTTAGACGAAAGCACTGGTGGCCGGGTATGAAGAAGGTTGTGGAAAAGATCGTTTCATGATTCCTCCCATACAAGTAGGTGAAGGCAGAGCACCAGGTTCCAGCAGGCTTATTGCAGCCCTTAGAGGTCCGGAGTGGAAGTGGGATGGGATATCTATGGATGTCGTGATGGGGCTCCCTCGTACTTCCAAAGGACATGACTCCATCTCGGTGATTTTCAACCGACTCACCAAGTCGTCCCACTTCCTACCTATCAGAGAGCAGGGCTCAGTGGAGAGGTTGGGATTCCTCTACATTCAGGAGATCGTACGACTTCATGGTGTTCCATCATCTATCGTCTCCGATCGAGATGCTCGCTTTACTTCCTAGATTTGGAAGGGGTTTTAGGAGGCTTTTGGGACGCATCTATGACTGAGCACCGCATTTCATCCTCAGACGGATGTCCAGACGGAGAAGACCATTCAGAAACTCGAGGACATGCTCCGTGCATGTGTCCTTGACTTTGGTCACAGTTGGGAGGATCACCTACCCTCAGTGGAGTTTGCATACAATAACAGTTACCACTCCACCATCGGGATGGCACCATACGAGGAATTGTACGACCGACCATGCCGATCACCTCTATGTTGGACTGACCATGGGGAGTCAACACTCATAATACTAGAGATGGTTCAGGCTATGACAAAGAAGGTGTAGATCATCCAGGAGTGGATGAGGACTGTACAGAGTAGACAGAAGACATATGCTGATAGGAGGCGGAGACCACAAGATTTCGAGGATGGCGACCACGTTTTCTTACGGGTCTCACCTCGATGTGGATTACAGAGATTTGGCCAGGTCAGCAAGTTATCTCCACGCATTATGGGACTATTCTAGATTCTTAGCAGTGTAGTCGAGGTGGCTTATCTCCTAACCCTTCCACCTCAGTTGCACCGGGTACACGACGTCTTCCACGTATCACAACTAAGGAGATACATGCATGACCCGACACATATAATTTATCACGAGGAGCGGGACATCGATGACAGGGTGACTTTTTCGGAGGTTCCACTGGAGATCGAGGATCGACTGGATCGGGTCCTACATGGACGGTCGATTCCTCTAGTGCCCATTCATTTGTAGCACGGGGACCTCCAGGAGAGCACATGGGAGCGGGAGGCTCAGATACATGCACAATACCCTCATTTGTTTTCCTACTTTATGATGTAGCTTTACGGGGATGTAATTCCATGAGGTGGGAGTAATGTAAAGACCCGTAAGTTTCAAGGACTTTTTTTCATAAATTATTTGGGCATTTTACGAGTACGCAGTTTCCGACGGCACTTGATTTCGAGGCTCAATGTGCTCGGAATCAATTTTTGATGTTTTTCTCGGGTACTTTAAGTAAACGAATGAGCGGTTTTTCTTATCTTTTTAACCGGGGCTCGAAATTGAAATCCTAGGGCACTGATGAATTCGCAATGCCTTTAATTTCATAGGGGGATCTTTACCGTAATTGCGTTTTCACGGGAGGAGAAGTTAAAAATTGTTGATTAAATAAGAAGTGAATAAAAATGT
Organism: Viscum album; assembly: GCA_963277665.1. Lineage (NCBI taxonomy): Eukaryota > Viridiplantae > Streptophyta > Magnoliopsida > Santalales > Viscaceae > Viscum > Viscum album. Next base: position 1,842,241,393 of record OY728161.1, read on the forward strand.
GAAACAATTTTTATTCGATATCTAAGTGGTTATATCCTACACTGCGGAGTTGTGGTGGGGCCCTAACTACCCATGTGAGGATATTTGTGAAGTTGGGCCCACACGAGCCCCAACCCTTCACATTCCCTAAACCACATAAACCTCCCATTAAAATCATTTGTTTAATGTTGACATCTCCCTTGAATTTAATTGAGTAACTCTTCCTCTGCCCTCTCTTCCCCATTAAAACTTTCCAACCCATCACTTAATTAATTAGACAACTCATGGTTTAATTAATAAAGTGAATTGGAATTGGAATTTTTTAAATTTTAATGCATGGCATGATTTAATAAAATAACGAGAAGCCTGATTTTATTTTTGGTTGGCTTGTTGTGTTGAGATTTTGGGGAGAGAGCTCTAGAGTTTTGAAGAACACTTCATATCCTTTGTTGAAGAACACTAACTCTCTCACGAAGAACATCGTCTTGGCGACCGTAGTTCTTCATCCTCTTCTTCTCTCCGTGACAAAAGAGGAGATGTCACTTCCTCGGGTGCACACAGATGACGACAGAAATGACATCGTTATTCACGATGATTGCCACCCGCGGAATTATTTTCGTGGTAGGGGTGTGTTTTTTATTTGATAAACGCTGATTCTTTCATCCATGTTTGTTTCTCTTGACCCTCTTGCTACCAAACTAATGCGTAAGGACCGAGCCAAATGATCACGGCCTGATCCCTCCACCATTTTTCTGAATGTTTGGTGTGTTCTCCATGTTCTACATGGGTGATGCACACTGGATCGTTGTGAGTTATTTGTGTGATGCAACGATCCCAATTTGATGACCTATGATCATGACGTCCTAGAGGATGTGCGACGATGATAGCAGGCGATGGATGAAACCAGAATGGGAAGGACCATCCATCGATCGTTCTTCGAGCGAGTGAATCAAATCGTGTTTTTGTAGCCGATCGATGACCCGAAAACACCAGAGACGATTACGGGACATCGGGCAACCTAGTGTCTGATGTTTCGTGATGAATGGCCCATCATAACGAGGAATGGACGTCATGGGAGGCGCGCTGTCCGGAGGTATCTTTTTTGGAAAATTCAATAATACACAGCATGTACCTCTGACGAACACGCCCTGTAGTGTGGGCGTACTACGACATGATTTTAGGGTTTAGAAAAGTTACACACAGTGTGTTACCATAGTCACACGGCGTGTAATCTCTACGGAGATTGGCAGAAGCAACATCATGATACATGGTGTGTATTTTGGGAAATACACAAACACGGGCAGAAATACACGGCCAAGAGGCACGACGTGTATTCTCTTCACAGAAGGGAAGAGGTGGCTTCATGGGACTCAACGTGTATCCCAAGGATACATGGAAATGGGGTGGAGTACAAAGGAATGTACTCCAACACAAGGCCAGTGGCACGGGATACCCCATGTACCAGTTACACAGTTTGGCAAACACGGGTTGAGGCCATGTACGGGTACATGTCCAGCATGCAATGAGCCGACCCAGATGCATGGACATGGCGTGTAACCATTCCACACGTCATGTACTTACATCCTACATGAACAACCTTTCTACATGGACCGTTGGATGCAGGCAATACCCGATAACTGAATACACGTCGTGTACCGTATACCTACATGCCGTGTACTTTTTGGTAAAAGGCATGGTCATTTTGTAATTAGTATCTTGGATACGTCTTTTTGGATTTCCCCCTATGACATGGCGGAGCTTCAGAATACATCAACTTGAGAATTTGTGGTAGATGGTGTATCGACCCCTTGACTTGAGGAGCGAACCCTCCCGGAATCGAGCGTGCTATGTGCGGGAACCCTAGAGCTGGCTACGACTGTGATGACAATGACGACTGTACTTGAATCCTACGTGGGTTCAACAATGAGGAAGATTGTACTAGGATCCTCTGTGGGTTCGGAAGTGATGAAGATTGTACTAGGATCCTACGTGGGATTAGCAGTGACGACTTCTGTACTTGGATCCTACGTGGGTTCGGCAGGGGAGAGATTTAGAGGTTACATCTATCATCTCCACCCCTCTTCGTGAATAATATATCTATGTGCGCTGAGTCTTGACTTTCAGTAATTATCCTCGATGTGATTGACATTCTATCATGTGTGGACTGGATTGTTCTTTCTTTTGTGGTCTAGGTTGTACTTGGACTCGTGAGTCAGAGCCGGACTGGGATTGATGAATTAGGTATATGTATGGGCATATACATAATAAGAGTTTGTTGATTCTTTGTGTTTGTACCTTTACATTGTGTTTTATCCGTTTTGGATTTTGGGTGACCTTCGCGGGTCTCAGGGTCCCTACTATGTATCGTATACACACCCATGTACGGGCTATGCCCGCACTAAGTTGTGTTGGATGCAGACGATAGACAACATTGATCGAGGTGGAGTCTTGTGTAGTGGCGTCGAGGACTTACAATGTCATATTGGGTATGGACTATTTACTTATAGTCCATGCTCAGATCAATTGTATTAGGCACAAAGTGTGGTGTGTCTGCATGGATGGGACCGGGTTCACCTTCATCGGCATGAAGGGATCCTTTGCAGTGCAGGGCGGATTTACTCGGAGGAGGGTGCAACCAATCACTCACCAGTTGGCTTGCCTCAACCTTAGAGTAGTTGACGTGGACAGTCTGACTTATCCTATAGTGGTGGACCAGTAGACATATTTTTTCCCTGACTATGTTCCAGGACTACATCCACATAGAGAGAAGGACTTCTACATTGACATGTACCCCGGTAGGACACAGATATCTACTCCAGCATATCGAATGGATCCCACTGAGCTTCGTGAGGATAAGGTACAACTGTAGGACTTATAAGAAAAGGGATTCATTCGGCCCAGTGTTTCACCCTTGGCACCCCCGATTCAATTCTCCAAGAAGTTGGATGGGAGATTGAGGTTCTACGTCGACTATCGTCACCTGAACCAGGGGACCGTGAAGAACAATTACCCACTTTTGAAGATTGATGACCTCTTTGATCAGCTCAAAGGAGAACGGTGGTTCATGAAGATAGACCTCAGATCAGGATTTCACCAGCATAGATTTCGAGATGAGAATGTTCAGAAGATGGCCTTTGGATGTCGGTAAAACCATTATGAGTTCATGGTTATGCCCTTCGGTGTAACCAATGCTCCGGTAGTGTTCATGAGTCTCATGAACAAGATCTTCCAGCCTTACCTTGATCACATTATCAGGGTCTTCATCGACGATATACTGATCTACACTACTACTAGGGAGGAGAATGACTACCATTTGTAGGAAGTACTAGACACACTCCATGAGCATCATCATTATGGTAAGATCTCGAAGTGCCAGTTTTGGATTTGAGAGGTTCACTTAGTAGGACACGTCATCTCGTGGGATGGAGTTGCAGTGGATCCATTGACGATTAAGGTGGTACCAGCATGGCAGCCACCCAAGAGTGTGACGGAGGTACGTAGTTTCTAGGACTTGGCTGGATACTATATAATATTTTTTCTAGTCTTCTCCAGAGTTTCAGCACAACTATCAGCCTTGACGAAGAAGGGGAAACCCTTTGTTTGGTCGGAGAGATGCCAATAGAGTTTTCAGGAGCTCATGAAGAGGCTGACTAGTGCCCCCATTTTGTGGCTTCCAAAGGAAGGCGTAGGGTATGTAGAATACTGTGAAACATTAGGGATTAGACTCGGGTGTGTCTTGATTCATGAGAGAGATGTGATCGAATATTGTTCTCAGAAGCTGAGACAACACGAGCAGAACTATGCTACCCATGACCTGGAGTTAGCAGTAGTGGTGTTCACCTTGAAGATGTGGTGACACTATCTGATAGGTGATTGTTTTACTATTTACTCTGTTCAAGAGTCTTATGTATATCTTCTCTCTTATGGAACTGAACATGAGACACCGACGTTGGCTTGAGTTCCTCCAGGATAATGACTTTGTGATAGTCTATACTCCTGGGAAAGGGAACGTTGTTGCAGATGCCCTCAGCATGAGATCAGGAATTCAGCTGATAAGAGAGGTGACAGAGTAGCTATCTGCCTTAAAGATTTTTTGTGTGGATAGGGATGGATCATCCTATCTTTAGTCTCTTACAGTCACTCCTCCACATCTTCAGTGAGTCATGAAGGCACAGCGTGGAGACACAGACTGCGAGACAGGACGTGCTCAGATATCCACAAGGAAGGCAACTGATGGATTTTTTGAAGGTGGGGAGAACGTCATCCTATTATGAGGACATACAATGGTACCAGTTAAACTTCATGAGGAGGTTTTTAGGGAGTTCTACACTTCCCCTCTAGTGGTACATTCAGTAGTGGAGAAGATGTATCGGGACCTTTGTTGAGAACATTGGTGGCCAGGTATGAAGATGGTAGTAGTAGAGTTTGTTTCATGGTGCCTCAATTATCTCCAAGTGATGGTAGAGCACAACGTACCAGTAGTCTTGGTTTAGAATTTAGAGGTCCTAGATTGGATGTGGGGTGGGATATCCATATACTTCGTGATGGGTCTTCCACATACATCCAGGAGTCAGAATTCGATATGGGTGATCATTGACCAAATCACCAAGTCGGGCCACTTTCTACCGATCAGAGAGCTGGGCTCAGTAGAGAACATGGGACGCCACTACGTGCAGTAGACAGTGTGTTTACATGGAGTACCTTCCTCGATTTCCTCCATCAGAGACTCATAATTTACTTCTCAACTATGGAAGGGGTTGCAGGAGGCTTTCGCGACGTATATACATCTGAGCAACGCCTTCCATCCTCAGACAGATGGTAAGACCAAGAGGACCATTCAGACAATCTAATACATGCTCCGTGCATGTGTCCTCGACCTCAGCAATAGTTGGGAGGATCACTTTCATTTTTTGGTGTTTTCCTACAAGAACAACTATCACTCCACCATATGTATGACACCTTTTGAGGCCTTGTATGGGCGACCTTATAGATCACCACTGTGTTGTATAGACCCAAGGGAGTCAGCACTAGTGGGACCTAAGATGGTATGGGATACCACAGAGAAGGTGCTGATCATCTAGGAGCAAATGAAGACTGCACAGAGCAGGCGGAAGTCATATCCTGGCAGGAGACGGAGACCTATGAAGTTATAAGATGGAGACCATGTCTTTCTACGGGTCTGACCACGTTGAGGTTTTCATATATTTGTCTGAGGTGTAAAGTTATCTCTACATTTCATCGGACCATTCAACGTCCTCAGCATAGTAGGCGAGGTAGCTTACCGCTTAGCTCTTCCACCTCAGATGCATCGGGTGCATAATGTCTTCCACGTATCTCTGCTGAGGAGATATGTGCATGACCATACCCACATCATCGACCATGGAGAGCTGGGTATCATTGACAGGGTGACAGTCACAGAGGTCCCAATAGAGATTGAGTATCAATAGGAGAAATTCCTACGTTTACAGTCGATAACACTAGTGTGCGTTCGCAGGCAGCACATGAACCTCCAGTAGAACACATGGGAGCAGGAGGCTCAGATTCATGCTCAGTACCATCATTTGTTTTCTGAGTTTGAGTTGTAGCTTACAGGGACGTAAAGCCCTAAGGTGGAGATAATTTAAAGACCCGTAATTTCTGTGAATTTTTTTTCATAAATACATGGGAATTTTACGAGTCCACAATTTCTAAAGGTGCTTTATTCTGAGGCCCGGTGTCCCTGATATTAATTTCTGAAGTTTTTTTCGGGTACCTTCAGTAAAAGTATGTATGACATTTTATAACGTTTGAACTGGTGATCAGAACTGAAATCTGAGGGCACCGATGAACTCACAATGTCATTAATTACATAGTGAGACCTTCACCGTAGTTGTGTTCTAATGAGAATGGAATTTAGGTATTGTGTTTATTAGTTAAACTGGAAAAAAATACGTGTTAGCTTATTTTTATTCGTTGGTTGTTAAAACCTCCAATAGGCTGGTAGTGGTGGGACCCACCTACACATAACCTCCCTTGGAAGGATATTTTTAGGTTTATCCCACACGAGCTTTAAACCGCCCTTTAACCCCCTGGAACTATCAATTAATTGGGGAGCCTCTTCACGTTCCCTCATAAGTGTGCCACTCCACATAAATTAATTAATGGTTCATTAATTAATTATTTGAATCCATTTGAATTCATGAAAACTATTTCAAATAAATGTTGTTCTATTAATTTATTTTGGTTTGCATAATTCTTTGGTGGAGCCTTGGAAGAATTGAGAGAACATCCTCTCAAAAAAGGACATCAAGAACCACCACCATCTTCTTCCTTTCTCAACCAGGGAAAGAAAGGTAAGTGACGCCCACGAAGAATGCCCACGACATATCCAATTAACTTCATCCGCATCAAAGAAGAATACACTGCCCACGAAGAACATCGTTAATGACAACATCCCCTCATTCTGCGGCCAAAGAGCTACATTCCAGGTAGCGGTTATATTACAATTGAATATTACCCTCCATACCGTGTCGCATGTTCTATGCTTTGAGAACCAAATGATATAACTGTAACGAGGAGGGTTTGTACCACAATAACACGGCCCGAACCTCCCCCTTTTATTGGTTCTTTTTTGATGATGATGGAGGCGGTACACGCAGAAACTGAAAATGAGTTGGCCGTGAATAAAGCTAGCGGCCCAAGGCAGTCGGTTCGCCACAAGGGCGTGAAACTACCATACTGTGCTAAGAATAGAGCCGCGGTTAGGTTTACCGTGGAGGTGTGGGAGGGGTGCGGTGCCATCGCACCGTGCCAAGAGGAAGGGCCGCAACAGTTGGATGACGAGCATGGCCCCGTCATGCCGCGCAGAGGCCATCAGAACCATAGCACTGTCGCACCGCGATATAGAAAATCACAGGCGGCAAGCCGAGGCAGCCACTGGTGCGCGCTATAGGCTAGACCCGAAGGGTCCCGCAGAGAAATAACCTGGTGCCTAGCGCCATTTTGGATCGGTAACAGGGGGCGTGGCACCACCCCTCTCATGAAAGGCCTTCTAGGCTATGTAGGACGGTCAGCTGGGCCACCACGGGCCAGGCTGCCACCGGCCAGACCGCCTTGGGCCGGGCAGCCATGGGTTGTGCTACCTCTGGTCGGGCTACCTCGAGGCTGGTTGCCACAATCCAGGACGCCTCAGGCCAGGCCGACCTCAGTCCAGGCTGCCCCATTGGACCAGGGCAGACCCGTGGACCGGGTCAGACCCCGATTCGGACCAGGTCAGGCCAGGTTGGTCCGACTCGGTCGGACCAGACCAGGACCTGCTATGGACCATTTACACCTTTTAGCCCACATCATGGGCTAAGGGTGTCCAATCGATGAACCTTTTACTATGAAGGAAAGCTGAGAGCTAGACGGTTCCTTTGGAATTGCCCACTTGAGGTTTGGATATAGTTGGGGTATGATTAGGTTAGGTTGAACCTAAAAACCAACATGGCCCCTACAACGAAAATGCCAATAACATATAGGTCGGGCGTCCGATTGACGTGCCTTCTGTTGCGTTGAGATCTCTATGAGGAGACATACTTTTGAGATATTTCTTCGGGGCACTTTAAACTGTTGGAGTTTTTCCTAGTAACTCGTGGAGCAGATCCTTTCAGTGACGAGCAGACAGAGTGCAGTGACCTAGTAGTTGACAGACCTAACGACTACTTGACTGATTCAAATAGCCTAGTGGGGAGCACATGGTAGTTAGCGGCAGACCCATGGTGCAGGATCACCTGGTAGTTGGCAGCAGATCCTCTGTACTCGACAGGAGGAGTACCTCTGTAAGCTATTAAGGGGAGAGCCTGGTAGTTGGAGGCAAACCCACAACAGATGGGCACCTGGTAGTTGGCAGCAGACCCATGGTACTCGACAGGAGGAGTACCTCAATAGTCCAAGGTAAGTGAGAAGCACCATGGTTTCGTGATAGTCCCATTTTTATCGATAGTGGAGTAGTTCTCCAGTAGTCGTGGTTTCAATAATGAAAATATGGGTTTGAGCAGAGTCAATGACTTTTGTGTTTTCTCATGACTAAGATGGGTTACTAGATAACTAAGATATATGTATGGGCATATACCATAGTATTGGTTAACCGATGTTTCCTTTACTTTGTGATTTATCCTTGTTGGATATTGTAAGACCTTGAGGGTCTCTGGGTCTCTACTGAGTATCATTATATTCACCCCTGCAAGGGATATGCCCGCACCTCGATGTGTTGGATTCAGACGACGGACAATGCTTACAGAGGCCGAGAGTGCCAGGACTGGACGGTACCCGGAGGTGGACCTTTCAACAAGATGGTACATAGAAGAGTCTGACGGACTTGGAGTGCTAAGGTGGACATATGTACTTACCCTTCAGGTTGGAACCCTAGTGGACGATCCAGGAGCTGCACTCTACTTTTCAGCTCTTTGTCCCTTTTTCAGTTTACTTGCTTTCAGTTATAGTTGTACTTTACTATTGGGATTGTTTTTCAAGCCCCTTTTAGATTCTCACACCTCTTTGGTATTTAGTATTGCATAGTGAATTGCTTCGAATTTTGTACTCTGCTTGTGTGTGTTTACTTTTTATAAATGCAATTCCTTCCCAACTTAGTTATTTTTGTCTTTGATGCTAGTCGCCAGCCCCTGGCCTATGAATGGTAGGCTTGGGGTTGTCAGGACACGGGTCCCGAGGACAGGTCGTGACAAGTTATACTGGGTACATAATAACATTCTTATATCATAGATAAACAGTAATGTGATTGACCAATAAAAATTTATCATCTTGGGTGATCACTACATCATGGATAAGGATAACATTATAGTTTCCTGGGAGGAGATCGATGGTTAGAATGTGAAGGTCCCTCCTTAGATATTGATTTTCCAGGATCATATATTATGGAAACATTAGAATATTCATGAGAAACCCCATGTGTTAAATCATAGATTCCATCCCATGACCAACATATATTTGAGATAGTTTTTTCTTTTTTGGATGAAGATCCCTATGGTATGTGGAATTTAATATTATTTTTCTTCCATTTATTTGTTTTTAATATTCAATGGGAAATGTTTGAGCCCATGGTTGGACTTCACATTAGAATTAGAGGCCGAGAAGGATTATTATTAACATAGTAAAAAACTATATATATTTCATCATAGACACAATGTTTTATCAAAATAATTGAATTAATTAGAGAAATTTCTTGGATAAAAATACTAATAACACCTTTATAACTGGAAGAAGGGTTTTACACTTGGTAAAAAATATATTTTTTAGAATTGTGTTTTTCATAAAATATTTAATCTAAGTGGATTTATAAAGTTATTTATAATTTACATTATTATTATTTATATAATTTTATAGAACAATACTATTTTATTTGACAATTTTTATGTATTTTAACATGTGATAGACTCATATCCATAGGCATTATGAGATGAGTTTTTGGAGGTAAATTCATGGAAATTCATCAATGTATTTTGCTTTTAGGATTAACGTGATAACTAATGTCATGGAATGCACAATCAAAAATAACTAGAAACAGTTTTTCATTGATGATAATTTTATAATAGAAGAATTTAATTTCAAATATATGTATTTCACCCCATTTAAACCAATTATTATTATTTTTAATTCCACCTAAAAATATTTAATAACAAGATTTGTGGTCAATTTGTGTTTTCAAATACATATTGATGGAAAATTTTAAATTGATATTATAAATCAACGAGATTTCATTTTTTCCAAAAGATATTTCATTTAGATATAAATCATTAAAAACATCCATATGTTGAACTTTTATTACATGTAACAATATAATTGTATTATATTATTGGGAAAATTTTTTTTTGGATTACACTACATGTATCACTTAGTATAAAAAGTACATGAAATACGATTAACATATAGTTATTTAAAATGGTTGTTATCACCATGATATTCAAATGTCAGGTATATGCATGATTACAAAAAAAATATGAAAAAATATGGTTAAAATTTTTTATAAAATGAATTATTTGGTGACCAATGAATTAGAAAGGGGAATAAAAATTATTACAAATTAAAGAAAATATTTTTTTGGAAAACTATTTTTATGACACATATGTGTTTTAAAAAATCAATTTTAAAAAATAAATATTATTGAATGATTTTTATGATATTTCTATATTATATATTCAAAAAAAATAATAACATTCATGTTAAGGTTTTTCTATAAATATATTTTAGTATTTTAGTTTTCACTCTTGGATCACTATTTCCCTCAAAAGTATATTCAGAGACTTTTTCACACATATTATAATGAAAATTTTGTATAGTTTAATAAAATTTAATGTTAAAAATTAAAATCTTTTTCAAAAAAAAAATTTAAAAATTACCGAAGTTTTAATATTTTATAATTATTTTAGATGATCATGTTTTTTCAAAATATTGAAAAATACCAAATTTTATTACGAAGGCTTATTTATTTTTAAATCTATAATAGACATAAAAAATGTTTTCATACAATATTATAGGTAAGATTAGTTCAATTATATATATAATAATCCATTTAGTTCATTTGAATCAATTTCATTTTGAATATTTATATAAAATCCTTTTAAAAATATGAACCTTTTCTCTTTGGAAATATATTTTCTCATCATGTCTATGGGAATAAATTTAAATTAAAAATTTCCACATTTGTAAATGTATTATGGAAAAATATATTCAATATCTAGAAACATAATATCATTGTTGGAATCACAATTCCATATTATGAAACATAATAATTAAAATTATCTAATATGTTCAAAAATATTTTTGAATACAATAAAATGTAAAAATAGGTAAAATATTAAACTACAGTAAAGGTAAAAATGGATTTACCAGGTGTTAATCTAATAAGATAAGGTTTAAATTAATTATATTTTCATTCAAATTACTATTTTGTTAACATAATTAATTATTATGCTCCCAAATTTATGTTCATTTTTTGGAGGATTATTTATTTGAATTGACTTTATTACTTTGGGTTCCTTTTTTTGAAATTCTCAAATAGATTTAAAGTGGGATTATTCCCACCCTAATAAACTACCACCACCACTGATAGATTGTTCACTCATATAAAGAAAAATACTTCAACCAAAGTCTTCCGAAATCCATCCCCCGTATCATTTTACATGTTCTTAGGATTGTGGTCCTCCACAAATACTAACACTAGGGTCCTGAATAAGAGATCCATATGAAGTTATTTTATGCGATGATAATCGTATTGACTCAACTCCTTAATTTTCATTTTTTAATTTAAACCACAAGTTATGTGTTATATAGTCAAATATAAAAATTTAATTATTTCACATATATGGAAATGTTGTTAACTAAATTCTATAAACTATATATATCTCATTTTACATCAAATGAAAAATAAAATTTTCAATTGTGTTTATGGAGAACTACATCCGTGTAAACCGATGTAGTTATTTTTCTATCAAAAAATCATGGATGTATATAATGATAGATATAACATATATATATGATACTTTTTACATTAATATAATTATGAAAATATGATATCACTTTTACCTTCATACATTCCTCTCTATGGGGTATATGACAACACCGCTCTTATGTATGTCGGTCTACATCCTCATGATGTGAGGTGATTTTTTTACAAATTCTTTGCATGGAAGGTATTAAAGATAAATACTATAACGATTAATTATATTTATGAAATATTAATAAATATGGAATTATAATATTTTATTTACCATTTATTATTTCTATCCATCATGAAAACAGAAGCAATGGTCATGTGAACCGTTGCCCTACCATCCCCATTAATATTGTTTATTATTATATTTCTCTAATATTTATAAATTATAAATTTATAAATAATGAATATATATGATATTTGTATATATTTTTTATAATTTTTTATATTATTAATCTATGATTGATTTATTATGATAATAATAATTAATCAAAACATGCACAAAAACTAAATTTGTTATTTATCAAAATGTGTCATTAAGATGGTATTGTTGATAAAGAGGTAATAAAAGGACATATGTAAATTATACATGATTATATATATATATGGTTATTTAATATATATATATATATAATAATTATATATATTTTATATGATAGGTTTGAACATTTACAAAAGAAGTCAAGACATGAGTTATGGAATTTTAATCTCACATTTATTCTATATGCGACACAATGATTATTATACAAGTGTTTCATTTGTGTGATGCATATTATACCCATGAATATATTTATTGATTCTTTATATTATAATTAATATTTTTTACATACCAATTTATGGTTTTTTCATTCATAGGGTTTACAGTTTGATATTTACCAAAAAGATAAATGATTATTATCAAAACATCCATTCATTGAGACATTAGTTATGTTGGGCACCTGGAAAATTTTATCAGGTGTATATATGTACTATTAAAAATCAAATATAATCAATTTAATTTTTTTGATGATATTTTTTGTTTGAATTAATTTTATTCTTAAACTTGGATTACAATTTTAATATACCAAACTATTAAATATATAATGTTTCACAGTCATCATTATTCGAGGTTGTTTCGGATTATTTTTGAGATGATAAAATATTATGAAACACCTATTAATAAACTCTATATTTTTATTATCTTATGTTCATGTCATGAGATTTACATTTTTCATTTACTCTCTATGTATAAAATAGTTCAAAATAATGGTTTAAATAAAAATTCTATTTATTACACTCCTCACCCAAAAAATGTTTTCCTTCCAGATTATTTATATAATAATAAATAATTTGTTTTAAAAAAATTATAATTATTTATTTATATTATATATAAACCATCTTTGACATGTGAATATTTATATTAAAATGAATGTTTTTGTTTTTTTTCTAAGAAAATCACATTTTTATTTTGCGGAAAATGTGTAAGGAATCATTATTATAACACATTTGATATGAATTTATTTTCTTACAATCATTATTTTTTTGAATCATCCATTATATGTATTAAAATTTAATTTCAAATGAATTTATTTTTAATATAATTTATGTTCGCAAATATTTTTTTCAATGATTAAATGATATTTTCTTCAACATAATTATTAAATTAATTTTAATTATTATTTTGAATGTTATCAAGAATATATTCCATGAAACTGATAGAAAATTATTTTTAGAACATTAGGTTTCATAAATATAATTAAAAGAATAATTTATTTTCGATAAGATATATTCTTAGTGTCTCTTCAATGTGATTTTCTATATAAGTTGAAATTCATGGATGTTACCTACGCCATACATTGGATTTGATCCAAGGAAACTCATCTTATTCTTTCTATAAATTTTTAATGTTTATGATGATATGATTTTTATGAAACCAATTTATCTTCAATGGATTATACATTTATAAAATACTCATAATGTCTGCTTCTTTTCATGAGTTATACTATAATGAAATGATGAAATAATGATAAAACATGTATCTTTTCCACATGTTATGATATGATGAAATTTTTATGAAACCCATTTCATTTAGTATGTTAGTATATGGTGAATAAGATTCAACCATATTTCACACATATGAGTGATTCCTATTTAGTGTTCTCAGGGTATATATGACACTCCAATTTATTAGAAAATGATTTATATATCACGAGATATACAATACTAGAATATGGAGTGACCATTGATCATTAAAAGACTTGGTTAAATATGATGATGTAGGTAGTAAACCATGACTATATGTTAGTTTTTATAATGAAACCATTCTACTATGATATGTTTTGTTGTGGTACATGAATACAATGGGAATGACATTCTATTCTTATGTGTATACCATGATCCCATGTCATTTCTCAATATAATTCTCAAATGGTTTATGTACTTTGTTTTCTAAATGATTCATGAATTATGATATGCCTATATTTATGAAATGACTTGGTATTATGATATTTGACACATAGGTCATGGTTTTAAAATGATATACTCATACTCTGATACCCTTACACTAATGTTATTCTTATATCTTCTCTTATTTACATTACAGAGAATCTCATATCACCTTTTGATATGTTTCCTTTCCCCTTGTTATGAATAATATATTTGATTATGGGATGAATTAGGTGAGTAATATGTGTGATGATAATTTTTGGAGGAAATGAATGTAATTATATAAAGGAAAATATTTTCTATCTAGATTGAAATATAACTATACCCTTATTATCCACATGTGTATTTTTTTTCTAATGAAATAGAAATTCATCTAAATATATTTAACATCAATTTCTAAAAATACTTGGTACCTGAAATAAGTTTCATATTATTAGAGTAGTATATATTTGAAAAATAGGAAGACAAATAATTAGAGATATATATAGGGATATTTCTAAGTATAAGTTTGAATATATTTCTATGTATGAGTCTATAGATGATACAGTGTATGGGTAATATCATAGAATTTATCAAAAGTGTATATCAAGTGAATTTTAACCTATTGTATCTCTATTTGAATAGTATCAGTGAATGTGGATCTAGTACAAGGTTCTTAGGCTTAATAAATCTAAATAATGGTTCATTGAGCTATAATTTTTCTTCACACAGCGCATGATAATAATCCTTAATGCACACCTGGTTAGAAAATATTAATGTAAATGAAGTCCAAATTTAAAAACATTTTACCAAACAAAATGAATAATTTATTTATATGATTACTATGAGTGATCAAGAATAAACATTGGGTTTTAGGTATAAAAAATAAATTTTCATGATTTAGACATCCTATAAGTGATTTTCGTGATAATGTGGTTTAACACTAAGATTGTTCTTTGTCACAATATTATTTTTTGTTTTATTCTCTAGGAGGAGACCCGAAAAAAAAATATTACTTATCAAAAATATATATAATATAATTAAGGGAAACAAAATGATATAATGATTGGTGTGACTAATATTATGATTATGCCTAATCAGTAATCATGATATATTGTTAATAAATTGAACCTTAACCAACACTCACACTCACTGAATAAAACATGGTGACTGTAAATTGAGATTTCAGGTGGTGGAAACCATGGGAGAAAGAATATTTTATTTCCTACAAGGTGAGGATGTGAGATGAAGAACCCAAGTGAATTCGGTATTATGAGGTGAATTTTTTTAGTATGGTAAAGGAAAAAATACAGGTAATTTTAAGGGAAAATGAGAAGTTTTGATAACCCGATATATAAGTATAATAACCCTTATGTGATATAATCGATGGTATAATGTCTAAAAATTTTAAAGTATATGCATTATGAAATTATATTACTTAAATGGAATGGTGATGAAATAAATTAGTAAGGTTTTTTGAGAAATTGATATATTGCATGTGATAAAGAGACAACAAATCAGATATCAAAGGAAATATTTATTATAGAATAATACAAAGAATAATGGTTAATGGAGTGGGATCAAAGTGGAAGGGTTGATTTTTTATTGAATTTTGAGTCAAATATTAATATTTATATCTATGGTATTTTGGATATTACAATAATGACTGATCAACATATTGTTCTGAATCAGTTTTTCATTTTGGATTTTCAATAATACGATAAATCATATTGGTTTGATAGAAAAGTGATCTAATAGAAATTTTATAATTTTATTAAGGAACATTACCCATAAAATTTATATATTGTTGAGAAAATGATGTTTAGTTTTGATAATTTTATGATTCATATTGATAATTTAAACTGCATAGTGTTTTAACCATTGAATTGATTAATGAATTCATGAATTCATTTTTTATATTATCCTTGATTGAGTTTGAAAAATTATAAGATTTATGTAAGATATTTAATAATATACCATTTTATTTATAGAATGAGGAAAAAGATAATTTTATAATGAAGGTATGTTTTCAACAATTTTTATTGTAATTCATGATATTTCAATGTTTTGGGGAAATATATGGTCATTATATTAACATTTGTTGTATGTTTCATTATGATATAATTCATTTTTTTTGATGGATTATAGTTGTGTTGAATTTTTGGATTCTTAGGGAGACTATTTAAAAATATTGAATTTTTGATGGGCATATGGTTAATTTTTTATGAAATTGTTTATTTTAGAATTTGGATGTGGATTTAGATATTTGTTTATTATTTTTATATATGAATATTTGTGAAAAACATAATTTACCAATGTTTATTTTTTTTAACTATAGAGTTAAATAATGAATTATTAATCTTTTTTGGGTATTATTACATTTTAGTTATTTAGACTTGAAAATGTTATCTATTAAAGTATGAGATAAAGTGTAAATTGATCGAGGCACAACCAAAGGATTAAATTGTGCATATGAAATGTAATAGAATCATGTATGTATATCATCTCATGAAAATTCCCAATCACTAGGAAACAAATACTGAAATGAAATATTATCCAATTAATGTCATTTATAAAAATATAAATGATCATTTAATAAAGAATAAATGGTTATTGATTATTTATTATAACATGATAATTAACATTCTTGTGATCAAATATAAATATCTCTTTATATTATTATATAAACCATAAACTTTTTTTACATTTCAAAATCATTACTTCGCACATATGTTCTCCAATTTTGAATCCTATTTACTAATTTTCTAGATGAAAAATAAAACTGCATTTTATTTTATAAATAATAATTATTATAAACTATGTTTATTATGCGGGTTTCCAAAAATGGTATTTTTCTATTAATATATCCATTTTTACTAAGAATAAGATTAAATTTTGAGTATTCCATTTATATTAGTGGGGGAGGAGTTGTGTAAATGTTAACAATATAATATTTTTTGGATTTTTGAACAAATAATTTTATCATTTACATAAGTTTGATTACATGAAAAACTATTATTACATTATTCTACTAGAAAAACTATGTAGGTATTTCATTACACTCAACACTAAATTACACTTCAGTTAGAGACAACATTGAGTTTAAAAAAACATAACATATAATAGAATAAAAATTATTTAATATGACATTTATCACATGGATATTTAAATTGAGGTAATTAGTTGAATTAAAAAAATTATAAAAATATATGGTGTACCCATATATTCAGAATATAATATTTTGTGTCCAATTAATTAGAAAAAAATATAAACTATTTTAAAACAAGGGAGTAATTTTTCAGCAAAACTATTTCTATGCGCACCAATATGTTAAAACTCAATAATTTATAAAATTAACATTATGAAAATATTAAAGATAAATATATATATTTTGATATAAAATTCAATAATTTTTTTAAAATTCAACATATTTTCATTAGAGAAAAGAGATTAAACAAATCAATTTTTACGATTAAAAATATGTTTATTTAAAAGTATATTTATCGACATTCTTGAATAAATTTCATATGAAAATATCAATCCTTTTAGCGAATTTATAATAGAATATAAAATATTATTTTGGAAAAATGAGTCCAAATATAATCATAGTGAATAGTTTTTAAAGATTAAAAAAATGGTAAATTTTGGGATGAATTCTAAAATTTTGGTATAGATATGAATTATAATTTAATATAATAAATTAATAAATTTTAAAAAATGGTTTTTATATTTAAAATACATAAATTCTATATCTACAATATAATTTATGTCATTTTAATAATTTTTATATTTAATTATTATATAAATACTTTTTAATCATTTAAATATTTCCCTTTGGGTTTCTTCATTTTCATCATGCATTGAGATTAATTTTAAACTAAAATATTCTATTTATGTGAATGGAATTTTAAAATTTTGATTCGATATTTCCTATTATAAATTTTTATATTATATAATATGGAAAACATAATTTTATTACATAATTAATACAAAAAAATAGAAATTTTTTCCACAATTAAGATAATGGTTAGTTTATATGGGGGTTAAACATTGAAAACAAAGGTCAAATTAACAATAATACTTTTTAAATTAATCTTATTTGGAAATATTTAAATATTTTACTCTCTGTGATACAATAGATTGTCATGTATGTGCTTTTTTATTGAAAAGTACCCTATTATTTTGGATTCTTATGGTGCAATTTATGGTAGTTTTTATGTGAGTTTTATTCGCCCATGTATATATGGACACCACCACCCTTCAATTATAAACCAAAATAAAATCATTATTTTTCCTGAAAAAAAATGAAAAAAAACCCTATCCAACATTTTTATCAATGCTTAAGATAATTGGGACCTAAATAAAATACCAACATTAGGATCCTTAAAATGATATCCAAAGGAGTCTCTTCTAAGAGAAGGAAATTGTCTTTAAAAATATACTTAATATTTTTATTATTTTTACCCAATAAATTATATTTAATATATTAATAAATAAAATATAAAATATATTCTATATACTATAATTTTTTTAATAAATTTGATTACATATATCTGTGTTCATTTCAATCAAATGGGAAATGAAACTGTTGACCTGGTGTATAGAAAAATAATCCTTGAAAACTGATGTAGTTTATTTTTTATGACATCCATTAAATACATAAAAATTAAATATTTAAAATATTAATTTTTTATTTTCAATTTAATATAAAAAATAGATTTTTTTCATATATATCTTCTTAATTTACTTTATATGTGAAATACGATAATGTCACTTGTGTGTACGTTGAACTACTAAATCATGAAGAGACGTAAATCGATTTGACATTTGATTTTCAGGGTTGGTTGTAAGGATAAATTAAATTAATATATATATATATATATCATGTTATAATTATTATTTAAGGGGAATTAATTTTTAGTATGTATTCCTTTTACCAAAAGAAAAAACTGATACATCATTAATGCATATGTATGTTTTACGATCTCCTTGAATGGTGATTTCTACATTATATCTTTATATACTATATATTAAAAAATATTAAAAATTATATTTATAACATAATTAATATTATGGGGATGATGTAACCATTATCAATGTATGGATTCCAAAATTTAAAAAACAAAATATTTATAAAAAATAATGTAGTTATTTCTGAAAACGTTACGTTAACATGGGATTATTAATAAATGGATAATAAGTGACCATATTTAAATAATATATGGTATGATATATATATATACAGGTGTAATATAATTATTAATATTTTATATTTATTTTACATGTTTTTTGATCTTGTATGAGATAGTTTGAGTTTAAGGTATGGTATTTACGATGAAATTATTTATTTGAAAAAAATTCATATTCAAAACATCATTATTTTATTTTAAATATATAATGTATAAGGATTTAGATTTTTATTTTTATAAATAAAATTATAGGTATTTATATATTTATTTTAGTATCACCCTTTCATTAGTCTTACACGTCAAAATTTAGCAATGTGTTTAGGGTTTTTTGTCCCAATATCCCTTCCTGAAGAAATATTTTATGATACAAACCTATCTACTTTTATGAGTGTATATTAAAATATTTTGACATCTAATTTCATTAATATATTAATTCTCATGATATTTTAAATTTATTTTAATTTTATTCCTTAATTGGTCTTATTATTCATATTTTCAATAGTGGTAACAATTTTATGTTATAATCTAATTATTTATCAAGATTGATTATCATTATGTTTACGATGATAAGTTCATATGATCCATCTCACATAAAACTCATGAAATTTATTATCTTTATATTTTTACATGTGAATACTTGTCTTCTAATCATTTTCCTATTTTTATTTACTCGAGAGTCTAATAGTATGTTTTTAAGAAAAATCATATTTATTTCTCACTTCTTTCGAAGTTTTTTTAAATAAATATTTATTATATAAATATTCAGTTTTTTTAATAATCATCAAATTATTTATTAAATACATTTTACACATATTTTATTTTTTTCAAATTATTTATAAATAATATTCATGTCTTTTTCTAAAAATTCCAATTTTAATTTCACTAAAAATGTTAAAGAGAAATTTATAATAACATATTTATAAGAACATAATTTCCTACTACTATGTACATTATTTTCTCTATTAATTAATTTATATGATTTTAGGGGTATTTCTAGTTAAATAAATTTTGTAATTGATTATTATTTTAATTTTTTACCAATTTTGAAAGAATTTTTACGCAAAAATTATTTAAATCATTTTTAAATATATGTTTCTTTGTTTTTATGTTCATTTAAAATAAATGGATTATCAAAATGTTTTATGAATTTTATGTTTTAAAAAATAATATTTAATGATAATTTATTTTCCTCAATAAATGTCCCATGTTTTTTTTATTATCATTTTCCATCTATGATGGCATCTGTTGATGTAACCTATGACTTACTAGGGATATCATCCCAAGATACAATTCTTATATATTATCATAATTTTTTATTATTATTATAACATTATTTGAAACAAATTATCTTCCATAGGTAGTAATAAAATAAATGATTATAAAAAATGTTTCATTTCATTGCTTTTTATTAGGTGAAATAATAAAATATTTTTAAAACATGTGTCCTTTCAACAAGTATTGATATGATTAAATGATTTTGAAAGACATTTGATTTTATTTTGTATGTAATTGTTTTTATTTTATGATATAGATAATCAGATATATATAATTTTTATAGGATAATGGTGGGACATATATCTCTATCTAATGCATAGGATGTCGATTTATTTCTCGAAATATAGAAAATACTACAATGAAGGAGATCCTAATTCAGTAAGCGAATTTTTTCAATATTATGGTTATATCAGTGATAATTAATTTTTAATTACCTGGACCTCTCAGGACCATTATATTGTGTGAATCTAGTGTTTTAGGTGTTTTAGGAGGTCATGTTAACATATTTTAAACAAATTTCTATATTTCTATTTTGTGAATAGTGTTTCCTAGAAGGCGAGTCATCAAAATACTAGTGTAGAGTGTTTCCAAATTTTTGAGTCATCCAATGGTAGGTGTACAATTTTTTCAGAATGTTGAGGAATCCAACAGTATATATACAATGGTTCTATAATTTTGAGTCGTACAATGGTGGTGTATAGTGTTTGCATAACGGTGAGTGGTCTAATGATAGGGGTACAATGTTTCAAGAACTGTGAGTCATCCAAAAAATGGTTTCTAGTGTTTTCATAATGGTTATTAATCCAATCATAAGTGTATTGCGTTTCCCTAATTTTGATTCATCCATCTGTATATGTACCGTGTTTCTAGAATAGTTAGTAATACATTAGTTTTTGTACAATGTTTTCAAAATAGAGAGTCATCCCAAGGTATGTGTAAAGATTTTCTAGAACAGAAACTCATCTAATAGCATGTTTACTATGTTTCAATAATTGTAAGTAGTCCAATTGTAGTTGTAAAATGTATCCAAAACTAAAATTCCTCTAGTAGAGACTCTTGTAATGTGTAGTTATCCAATAGTGACTCATCCAGTGGATAGTCGTCCAATGGTGAGTCATGAACAGTGTTTCTAGCTTCCTATAATTTCCCAAAATTGATGTTATAATGGATGTAAAAATTCATTCAATCCATTTTTAAGTGATTTTAGGACAATTAAAATCACATTAATCCAATAAATATTTTACTATGTTTCAGGGTTCTTATACTCAGTCAAAATACGTAATCCTGACCTTATTCCCATGTAATAAAAATACAAACTATATCTTAAACCATTGAACAATTATATTTTCAAAATGGTGGATATATCTTTTTCCCTTGTTCTTACTTATTGTTATCCAAGGTATGCGGATCCCATGAGTTCTTCCTCATATAGGAGTCGTGAAACTGAAGATTTATAGATGGATTATGGTCCCTTCGTGTATTCATACAACATGAACACCCCTTTTATTGGTGAAACCATGAATTATCCATCAATA
This sequence comes from Viscum album, assembly GCA_963277665.1. Classification (NCBI taxonomy): domain Eukaryota; kingdom Viridiplantae; phylum Streptophyta; class Magnoliopsida; order Santalales; family Viscaceae; genus Viscum; species Viscum album. The sequence continues at coordinate 1,842,263,244 of OY728161.1, forward strand.
ATCGATATACGGTTTGTTACACCTTCATTCTTTTGGGGTCCATGACATGTTTCCTCCCACATCTCCTTTCTATGTGATGGCTTGAGATATACATGTTTCTAATGGAGCATTTTTGGGGGTTGGTTAATGCAGCTATATCATAACCTCTTTTGGTGGATGTATTTGTTGTGAGAAAGTTGATCATGATCTATTATGTCGAACCAATCACATGAAAAGAATATCAGTAACCTTTTTCGGTGTAGGATTTTCTACTTCTCTATATATTTACATACAATATTAAAGATAACATAATTTATCCCATGGGATCAAAATAATATTAACATAATAATTATTTCCACCAGATTAAGTAATTGGTGTCTATTTCATGGGGATGTTATTGCCTCTTGATTTGATATATAATGTGATATATATGATTTTATTTTATAACATATCCTTCGTGATGTAAATTCATAATTAATGTATTGTCAGAATTTATTGATAATTAATTTTATAACTGTTTAAAGTGGAATATTTTGGAACATGGTGGCTATTTTAATTTGATGATAATAAAATGTATACATTTATGGATTATTATTGGAATTGATAAATTCATGGTGGAATAAATAACCCATTATGTGTAAATAGATAATTCATTTTTGGGTTCTGAGTTACCAACTTCCTTATAAGGCCAAGAGGATTATGCTTTAGGGATGTGAGGGATCGTTGGGTGTGAACAATGAATGGTTTGTTTTGGTCCAAGAGCCTAGATTCTATGTTTTTTGTTTCCTATTACTTTTCTAGTGGTGTGATAATTGGATGAAAGATCCTGGATAGTTTTTGTGATATTTTGGAGCAGGGAGTCCCAATGGTTGTGGATGTAGTTGATTAATAGAGTGAAGGGATGCATCAATATATGCATTTGGGAGTCAAGGAGGACAATAGGGATGATTGAACATGTTGATGGTAGGCTTATCCATTGATGTGAATGTGTTTAGTAATGGATATATTTATATTTTTTTATCTATTTTTCATTCCCCATATAATTTTGAAGACGATATTTCATATCCTATTTCTAAAATAATTGATGACACATGAGGTATGCCACATGATTTCTATCTTAGGATCTCAAAAATGGATAGGTCTACGCTCCAACTACAAGTGTCAAAGGCTCGATGGGTAGTTTATCTGCTCTCTATATTAAGACCCTTAAATTAGGTAGAATGGAATCCTTTCTTAGAATACACGGAAATATGGAAAATTGTATCATTGTTATGTAAACTAATAAATGATGTTGAACACACAGTGTTAGATCTTGATGAGATGAAATGATGAGGTTATACTTCTGAGGAAATGTGGACTCGGTTTGGTTATGCCTAAAGGGAATGAATCATTTTGTTTATGATAATTAAATGTAATGAGTAATTTTATAAATGTTAATTAATGGTTAAATAATTAAATAACATAATGTGAAACAAATAAAATGGGATAAGTAACATAATGTAGCTCTTTAAAATGTTGTGTGCTTATAGGATGACCTCTATTCTCATTAGTAGTATGGAATATAAGATATTCTAGATCCAGTTGATTCTAAGACTAGGTTACTCCAATAATAAGGTTTTGAGAATCATTATATCCTGTAATTTTCCTATTTCTAAACTATACCCTATAATTGCAGTTTGGTTAAGAGACACCTAGTGGATTCTGAACCCTAAGGGGTGTCTTCCCCAACAACTTGCTGAGAGGATTGATGGATGACTACCCACTTTGAAAATACATTATTCTCTTGTATGTTTCTTGTGTTGGAGGGAATGATGAATATTTTTACCCATATATGTGTGTAGAGTGGTACAAATGCTTGTGGTTATTTCACACACATATATTCTGGAAATATTTTCCTAAGAACTACTATATCTATAACATTCATGGTATATGATGGATTGAAAATCCTAACACAGTGTATGGGTTGTAATGGATTGAGGTATATTACCTGACCTATGATGCACATTATATGAGTTTTGGTGGCTTTGACATAATTTTAGTTTAAGGTAAAGTATTCTAAATCAATTTTTTATGTCACACAAAATTCATATTCAAAACATCATTATATTTTTAATATATAAAGTACATTGATTTCATTTTTTGTGTTTGTAAATAAAATTATTGGGATTTATAAATTTATCTTTCGATCACTCTTTCATTGGTCATACAATTCAAAATTTAGAAATGTGGTTAGGAGTTTTGGTCTCAATATCTCTTATTGAAGAAATTTGTTGTGATAAGAACATATAAAATTTTATGATGTGTATATTAATAGTTTTTGCATATAATGTCATTAATTTGTTTATTATCATTATATATTAAATTTACTTTAATGTTATTCTTTAATGGGGATTATAATTCATATTTTCAATAGTGGTAAAGATTTTTTTTCATAATATAATTGTTTATCGAGATTGATTATCATTATGTTTATGACGATCAGATTATATGATCCATAGCACATGAAACTCAGGAATTTACTTATCTTATTATTTTTACAAGAGAATACATCTCTTACAATCATTTTTCTATTTATATTAACTTGATAGTTTAATACTATGTTTTTAAGAAAAATCGTATTTATTTCTCTCTTCCTTCGAACAAATGATTTAAATCCATTTTTTATAAATTTAATTTTAAATTTTTTATTATTAATCATAAAATTATTTATTAAATACATTTTACCAATATTTTTATTTTTTCAAATGTTTTATAATGTATATTCATGTCAATTTTCAAGAAACTCTAATTTGAATTTTACTAAAAATGAAAAATAGGAATTTATTATAATATTTTCTAAACGAACATAATTTCTTACTACTATGAACATTATTTTCTATAGTTATTACTTTATATGATTTTAGGGTTATTTCTAGAGAAATAAATTTTGTAACTGAAAATTGTATTAATTTTTTTTATCAATTTAGGAACAATTTTCCCAAAAAAATATTTAAATGTTTTTTTAAAAAATGTTTGTATATTTCCATGATTATTTCAAATAAATGGATTATCAAAATTTTTTATAAAATTGTAGTTTTGAAAAATTATTTTCAATGAAAATTCATTTTCCACTATTACGGTTCCATGTTATTCTTTAATATCATTTTTTCATCTATGATGACATCTGTTGATGTAACGTATGACTTATTAGGGATATCATCCATGGATACCATTATTATACACTCTCATTATGGTTTTTTTATTATTAAAACATTTTTTTTAAAAACATTATCTGCTATATGTAATAAGAAAATAAATTATTATAAAACACATTCATTTCATAGGTTTTTATTAGTGTAAATGAAAAAAAAAATATAAAACATGTATCTTTTCACTAGTATTGATATCATTAAATGATTTTGAAACACATTTGATTTCATTGTTTATATAATAATGTCTATTTTATGATCATGTTCCTCATATATTTGTTATTTTTATTGGTTAATGGTGGGAAATATATCTCTATCCAATGAATAGGATGACAATTTATATCTCAGAAGATAGAAAATACTACAATGGGGAGTGAACATGATTTAGTAAAGAACTATTCAAACTATTATTGTTATATGATTTATAATTGAAATTTGATTATGTGGACCACTATGTTCTATTACATTGTGTGAATCTAGTGTTTGTGGTGTTTTAAGAGGTTAAGGTGACATATTTATTACACATTGCAATATTTCCTATTTTTGAACAGTGATTCCTGGAAGGTGAGTCATACAAATATCGGTTTACAATGTTTCCAAAATTTTGAGTCATCCAATGGTAGATGTAAAATGTTTTCATAATGGTGAAGAATCAAAAAATATATGTATATTGGTTCCATAATGGTGTGTTGCACGATTGTAGGTTTATAATATTTCCATAACGGCGAGTCATCCAATGATATGTGTACAATGTTTCCCGAATGGTGTGTGTTCCAGAAGATGGTTTCTAGTGTCTGAATAATGGTGATTCATCCATTGGTAGGTATACATTGTTTCTATAAATCTTAGTCATCAATCAGTCGGTGTATAGTGTTTCCATAATAGTGAGTCATCCATTAGTAGTTGTACCATTTTTCCAAAACAGAGAGTCATCTCAATGCATTGGTAATTTTTTTCTATAATGTAAATTCATCCAACAGTAGGTGTATAGTGTTTCAAGTAAGGTGAGGGGTCTAATGGTAGGTTTATAGTGATTCCAAAACTAAGAGTCATCTCATACTGACTCTTGTAATGTTGAGTTCTCCAACAGTGACTCATCCACTAGTGAGTCATCCAACAGTAAGTCATGAGCATAGTTTCTAGCTTCCTATAGTTTCTCGACATTGATGTTTTCTTTGATGTAAAAATCATTCATATCCATTTTTATGGAATTTTAGGCCAATTAAAATTCCATTACTCGTATCTAAATATTATTATGTCTATGGGTTCCTTTATTTAAACAAAACATGTAATCCTGACCAGATTCACATGTAACGGAAAATCCAAACAATATACTAAACAGATTCTCCATTAAATATTCAAAATGGTAGAGATATCTAATAACCTTGTTCTTATTTAGTTTTTTCCTTGGTATATGGATCTCATGAGTTCTTCCTCATATAAGATTCATGAAACTAAATATCCATCAATGGATTTCAGTCCCTTGTTGTTTTCCTATTACATGATCACCCCTTGTTTGGGTGCAAGCATGAAGTATCAATCAATATTCGTTATACGGTATGTTACACAATCATTCATCTGTGTTTCCTGATCTATTACCTTCAAGTTCTCCTTTCCATGTGATGGCATGAGATTTACGTGTTTCTAATGGAACATTATTAGAGTTTGGTTGATGCAACTATATCAAAACCTCTTTTAGTGGATGTATCTATTGTTGGAGAGGTGATCAAGGTCCATTGTGTTGAAAATTTCCCTTGAAAAGAACATCAAGAAACCATTTGAGGTGTGAGATTCACTAATTCTCTATATATTTACTTGAAATATTATAGATAAAATAATTTATCTCATGGGATCACAATAAAATTAACATAATAATTATTTGAACCCGATTAATGAATTGGTATAAATTTCATAGTGACTTTATAGCCCCTTAATTTGATATATAATGTGATATATTTGATTTTCATTTATATCATTTCATTCTTGGTGGAATTTTGTAATGAATGTATTGTCATAATTAATTGATAATTAATTTAATATCTATTTAAAGAGGCATGTTAATGAATGTGGTTGTTGTTTTATGGTGATGATAATTGAATAGATGTAATTTAGAATTTTTATTGGAATTAAAAAATTCATGGTGGATTGTATAAACTATGGTGTATTAAAATATAATTAATTTTAGGGTTCTAAGTTACATACTTACTTATAAAACCCAAGAGTATTATTCTATAGATCTTTGAGGGATCGTTGTGTGTGAATGGTGAATGACTTGTTTTGGGCCAATATCCGAGATTCTATGTTGTTTAATTCTTATTACTTTTGTTATGGTGTGATACTTGGATATAAGATCCTGGAGTTTTTTTTGATATTTTTGATTATGGAGGCCCAATGGTTATAGATGTAGTTGATTCCTAATGTGAATAGATGCATTAGTTTATTCATTTGGGTGTCAGGGCGGACACTATGGATGATCGAATAGGTTGATACTAGGATGACTCATTGATGTAAAAGTTGTAACTAATGGATATATTTATTACTTTTATCTATTTATCATTCCTTATATAATTTTGAAGATGGTCTTTCATACAAGTCTTCTAAATTAGGTGAAGACACGCAAGGTATGCCACATGATTTCAATGTTCAGGATCTCAAAAATAGATAGGTCTATTCTCCTGTTATAGTTGATAAAGGCATGATGGGTTTTTTATCTACTCGTAGTGTTGATCCCATTGAATTTGGTTGTTTATAACCATTTAATAGAATACATCGAAATATGAAAAAATGTAACGTTGATAAGTGAATTAAGAAACGATGTTGAACCCATGTTGTTGGATCTTGTTGTGATGCAATGCTAAGGTTATAATTCTAAGGAAATGTGGACTCACTATGGTTATTCATGGTGGGAATATAACTTTTTTTGTGATGATAATGAAATTAAATGAGGATCCTTATAGAGATTTATTAATGGTTAAATAATTAATTAACTTAAATTGAAAATGATAAAAAGTAATAGGTACAATAATGTAGCTCTTTAAATTGCTGTGTTCTTATAGGATAATTAATCTTCACATTGGTAGTAGGGAATCCAAGGGACATTAGCTGCAATGGATTCTATGACCAGTTTATTCCCATAGTATTTTGGTGATATGCATTATATCATATAATTTTTGTGTTTCTATATGCTTCGACACCCTTTCGGTTGGGGAAACTAACACCTCAAGTATTTTATCCCCTATGGGGTTTCTTCCTTAAAAACTCACTGTGTGGATTGACGGATGAGTACCCAATTTGACCCTGAACTCTTTTCTTGGTAGTTACATGTGATGGATGGAATGATGAATAATTTTATACTTATATGTATATAGTGGGATATAAAATTCATGTGGTTATTTCACACACATATATTAAAGATATATATTCTTAAAGACTACACTATGTATAATGTTCATGGGCTGTTATGGCATATGGATACTAACATAGTGAATGGGTTGTGATGGATTGAGGTATTGTAACTGAATTATGATACACATTATATGATTTGGAGTGGCTTTTGAAATAATTTTAATTTAAGGTATGTTATTTCCAAAATAATATTTTTTGTGCCATAAAATTCATATTCAAAAACACAATTCTTTCTTATTAAATATATAAAGAAAGTGGAATTTATTTTTTATGTTTCTAAATAAAACTATGTGGATTTATAAATTTATTTTAGGATCACTCTTTCATTGGTCGAACACATCAATATTTAGCAATGCTGTTTGGGTTTTTTCCTTAATATCCCTTCTTAAAATAATATTTAATGATAAGAACATATCAACTTTTATGAGGTGTATATTAAAATATTTTTACATATATTCCCATTAATTTATTTATTATTATGATATATTAAATCTCATTTAATGATATTCTTTAATGGGGCATATAATTATTATTTTCAATAGTGGTAATAATTTGATGTTATAATTTAATTGTTTATCGAGACTGATTATAATTATGTTTCTGATGATAAGATCATATGATCTATCTCACATGAAACAAATTGGTTTTCTTATCTTTTTATTTTTATATGTGAATACTTTTCATCGAATAATATTCCAATTTTTATTTACTCACTAGTTTAATAGTATGTTTTTATGAAAAGATTTTCTTATTTTCCTCTTCCTTCAAAAATATGTTTTTTAATCCAATTATTATCATAAAAAATATTCAATTGTTTGCTAATAATTATCAAATTATTTATTAAATACATGTTCCCCATGTTTTATTTTTTTAATGTTTTATAATGAATATTCTTTTTTTTCTTTCAGACAATTCCACTGTGGATTTTACAGAAAATGAAAAAGTGATATTTATAATAACATTTTCAAATGAATATAATTTCCTACTATTATGAGAACTATTTTCTATAATTATTTATTTATAAGATTTCAGGGTTTCTTTTAGTTAAATAAATTTTTTTATTGATTATTGATTTAATTCATTTATCAAATTTGAATTATTTTTTTCCAAAAACTTGTTTTATTTATTTTTAATTATATATTGGAATGTTTTCTTGTTCATTTGAAATAAAGGTATTATCAAAATGTTTTAGGAATTTTATGCTTGAAAAATAATTTTCAATGAAATTTTATTTTTCTCAATAAATGTTCAATGTTTTTCTTTAATATCATTTTCAAGCTAAGGTTACATCTATTGATGTATCATATGACTTACTAGTGATATCATCAAAGGATACCATTCTTATAAATTCTCACAATGGTTGGTTTTTATTAATAAAATTTTTTTTTGAAAAAAAATCTTCCTTAGGTAATAAGAAAATAAATGATTATAAAACATGCTTTGTTTCTTAGGTTTTTTTGGTGAAATGATAAAATATTTATAAAACATGTATTTTTTACAATAGAATTGATATGATTAAATTATTTTCAGACACATTATATTTCATTGTTTAATTAATGGTGTATGTTTTATTAAATTGTTCCACAGAAATATATGATTTTGATAGTTTAATGGTGGAGAATATATCTGCACCCAATGAATAGGATAACGATTTATATCTCAAGAGATAGAAAATACTACAATGAGGAGTGAACAAGATTCAGTACGGAACTATTTCGACTAATACGGTCTTTTAGGGATAATTATTATGTAATTACCCAGACCTCTTTTTTCCAAAACATTATGTGAATCTAGTGTTTGAGGTGTTTTGGGAGGTCAATGTGACCTACTTCTAACACATTTCAATATTTCCAGTTTTGTGAACAATGTTCCCTAGAAGGTGAGTCATCTAACTATTAGTGCATAATGTTTCCAAATTTTTGAGTCCAACAATGGTATGTGTACAATGTTTACAAAATGGTTAGGAATCCATCAGTATATTTACAGTGGTTCCATAATGTTGAGTTGTACAATTCTTGGTCTGTAATGTTTCCATAATAGTGTGTCCTCCAACAATATGTGTACAATGTTTCTAGAATGGTGAGTCAACTAAATGATTGTTTCGAGTGTTTCAATAATGTTGAGTCATCTAAGGGTATGTTTATAGTGTTTCTCTAATTGTGAGTCATCCATCGGTAGGTGTGTATTACCTCCAGAATAGTGAGTCATCCATTAGTAGTTGTATTGTGTTTCCAAAACATACAGTGATCCCAAGGTATGTGTAATGTTTTTCCAAAACAAAAATTCATCCAACTGTAGGTGTACAATGTTTCGAGAATAGTGAGTCGTCTAATGGTAGGTGTACAGTGTTCCCAAAACTAATAGTCTTCCATTAGTGACTCTTGTAATGTAAAGTTATCCAACAGTGACACGTCAAATGGTGAGTCATGAACACTGTCTCCGGCTTCTTATAATTTATCTACTTTGATGTTTTTACTAATGTAAAAATCATTCGAAACCTTGTTTTTAAGGGTTGTTATGCCAATTAAAATCCCATTAATCCTATATAACTTTTACAATTTTTCTAGGTTCTATTACTCTGTCAAAACATTTAATCCTGACCAGATTCACATGTAATGGAAAATAAAAACTATATCATAAATTGTTTCTCCATTAAATATTTCAAATATTAGAGATATATTATATAATTGTTCTTACTTTTTGTGTTCATTGGTATAAGGATCCCCGGAGTTCTTCCTCACATAGGAGTTGTAAAACTGAAGGGTTTTCTTTGGATTGTGGAACATTGAAGTTTTCCTAGTACATGATCACCCCTTGTGTTGGTGAAACAAAGAATTATAAGTCGATCTTCGAAAAATGGTATGATCCAACTACATTTTTTTGGGTTATATGATCTGTTTCCATCCACTTATCCGTTCCATGTGATTTAAAGAGATATACATGTATCTAATAGATATTTATTTGGGTTTGGTTGATACAGGTATATCACAGCCTCTTTTGGTGGATTTAGTTGTTGTTAGATAGGTGATCATGATCCCATGAAAAGAACATCAGAATCCTTTTAAGGTATGGGATTCGGAAATTCACTATATATTTACATGGAATATTATAGATAACCCAATTTATTCCATATGATGACAATAAAATTGACATTATATTTATTTGAACTAGATTAAAATAATTTGTATTTTTTCCATAATGATTTTATTGCCTATTGATTTGATCGTTAATGTGATATTTATGATTTTGTTTGATATCATGTCATTCGTGATGGAAATTGGTAAAGAGTGTATTGTTAGAATTAATAGATAAATAATTTTCGAACAATTTAAAGAGTCATGTTAATGAATCATGTTGCTGTTTTAATTTGATGATAATAGAATGGATGCAGTTATAAATTTTTATTTGAATTGATAAATTTATAGTGGAATAAATAACCTACTATATGTTAAAAGATAATTCATTTTAGGGTTATGTATTACCCACTTCCTTATAAATGCCAAGCGGCATATGCTTTAGATCTTTGAGGGATCATTGTTTGTGAATGATGAATACCTTATATTGGTCCAAGATCCCAGATTCTATGTTGTTTTTTTCCTATTACTTTTGTTATGGTGTGTGAATTTGATGTAAGATCGTGGAGGGTTTGGTGTTTTTTGGGAGTTGGTAGACCTAGTGTTTGTGGATGTACTTGATTCTGAGAGTGAAGAGATGCATCAGTTTATGCATTTGGGAGTTAGGGAGGACACTAGGGATGATAGAGCAAGTTGATTCTAGGCTAACCTATTGATGTGAAGGTGGTTACTAATGGATCTATTTATTTTTTATATTTTTTATGTTACCCATAGAATCTGGAATATGGTATTCCATACCCTCCTTATAAATTATGTTATGACATGTGAGGACTGCCACATGCTTTTCGTGTTTAGGATCTCAATTATGGATAGGTATATGCTCCTACTATAGGAATCAAGGACTCGATGGGTAGTTTATTTACTCACTATGTTGAGCGCCTTGAATGTGATAGATTAGACATTATTCATAGAATAAATAGAAATATGGATAATGATGAATTTTTTAAGGGAATTAATAAATTATTTTGAACCCATGGTGTTAGTGCTTGATGGAATGCATTGCTAAGGTTATACTTATGAGGTAATGCGGACTCAGTTTGGTTATTTCTGGAGGAAATGTAACTTCTCTATGATGATAATTAAATTCAATGTGGAATATGATTAATGTTAATTAATGGTTAACTAATTAATTATCATAAAGTGAAACTGATAAAAATAGACAGGTAACATAATGCAGATCATTAAATTGTTGTGTGCTTATAGGATAACTAGTCTCCTCATTGGTAGTAAGGAATTCAAGAGACGTTGGATATAGTTGATTATAAGACTAGGTTACTCCCATTGTATGGTTGTTATATTCATTATATCTTATAATTTTTTTTTCTATACGATATTTCCCAATTTCATTTAGGGAAACTGACACCTTAAGGATTCTACTCCCTAGGGGTGTCTTCCCCAACAACTTGCCGGGGGGATTGATAGATAAATACCTAGTTTGACCATGCACTTTTCCCTTGGGAGTTACATGTGATGGAGGGCACAATGACTTTTTTTACACATATATGTGTGTAGAGGGCAATAAAGGCAAGTGTTTACAACACACACATATATTTGGGATATAGTTTCCCTAGGAAAACTATATGTATAATGTGCATGGGAAATGATGACTTGAGGTTCTTGACTCAGAGTATGGGTTGTGATGGAATGTGGTATAATACTAGATCTATGATACACATTATATGTTTAAGGCCCCATCCTTAAACCTTAATATTGAGTTATTACAAGATTATACATTGAGGATCTTTTCAGGTTTAGAGTTTTAGAGAATTAGAACATGAAACTTGCATTATATTCCACATTTATACAAAGTGGTTACATAAAAGACAGTATTCATTCTTCCCATCAACGAAAACATATTTAAAATAAAACATGGATTCTTTCTTGACACATCCTTTCCACTATCATCACATCATGTACCCTTCCCTTGACCTGTGAAAAACATTTCAAAAACTTGGGATGAGCATAAAAAGCTCAGTAAGGGATATAAAAATATGGAATGGAAACATGAGTACATGTATCATAAGAATGAAATCATACTTTACCCATAAAACATAAGCACTTTAACATACCTCATAAAATCATGAATAAATCATAGAAATCATATGACATAAAGGTAACTTGAGGCATTCATAGCATTCTTACATAGGGAGTAACCCTCTTGGTTACATTTTGGAATACCCATCACAGTATATTCCCTAAATCTCTTCGGAGAATCCTTAATGTTTCACTCCTTCGCATTAACCAATGTATTGGGGAGCTATATCGGGCTCACCCACCCTTAGTTTATCACGGAACCACCCGTATTCAAAATAATGCCCAAGAACCATAACATAATCTTATCACATAAAACATGCATAAAGGAAACATAACATTTCCACATTTCAATAACAAGATATCAATACAACACATTGATATAAATACATTATGAAAACCATTTTCAATACCAAAATAAAATAAAAGTAAAACATGGTATTTATTTTTCTTTTAAAAAAATGGAATGGCTTATAGAGGAAGCCTAAACTCAAATAATGGTCACAACGGCGGAGAAGTCGTTGTCGCCACATACGTATGAAAAAAACATTCCCTTTTGTCATTTAATAGACACTTTGTATAAAAAAGATTCCTTTTGAATAAACGTAAAAGTCAAAGGGGTTTATACACCGTATATAAGAAGGTTGTGTATAAAACAGAATATGCCTCAATGAAAGGAGATTGAGACGAAGTCCCTTACAAAGACGGTATGCTTGGTTTAAGGATAAATCAATTACATAATTATGTGTGACAAATGAATACACCAAATATAAGTGGATATTAAGTGTAAAATAATCAAAGTTCATTCACACATATTCAAAGGATTACATATTCAATAACTACATGTTGAACCCAAAGAAATCGAAATTGGGTTAAGAAGTTCCCTTGACAGCCTAACGACATCACATAAAAAAAAGGGTATCTCATCACTTGGAAATAAAATTAAATCAATAAGGATATATGAGAACATATCCCAACATAACAATATTTAAATTAAAAGGCCCAACAAAATAAGTCTTTTAAAAAGAGGAGGGTGAAAGGTTCCCTTACCGACATGGGTATCTTTCGAAACATACGCCCCGTGAAAGAAGGACAATACAACATTGATGTAAATACTCATAAACGAAAGTATATTACACAAAGAGTAGAATAATGGATAGTAAATACACAACTCAAAGGAAATTTTGGAAAATGTAGCATAAATCTCACGGGAATAAAAGTGAGATGAAAAATCCCTTACGAAAACTTGGCAGCCTAACAGCGCCACTTAAAACTTCCAAAAATGGTTTGATGAGATAAAATAGGGTCTCTCATCATATTAAAATAAAATGTAAAGAAAGAGTAATATAAAAGAACATCCCCCATCATAACAAATAGGAGCTTAAAAGAAGTGACATAAAGGAGAGTACAAAAAAATAAAGAGAGAGGTTAGATCTCTTACGAAAATTCGGCAGCTTAACGGCGCAACTCAAAACATCCAAAACGGATTGATGAGAGAGAATAGGGTCTCTCATCACATGAACATAAACATTAAAGTAATATTAATATAAAATATCATCCCAATAACAATAAATATGAGCTTTAAAAGTAATGACATAAAAGTGTGTACTTAAAAAGAAAGAGAGGAGTAGGATCCCTTACCTCAAGTCCAACTTGTCTTGTCCATTTCTTTATAATCCTGAATAATAAACATTGGTCAATTAATAATTTCCTAAGTACCTACTTTAGAGATTATTATTCATTTCATATCACATATTATAATGTTATAATAATTGTTTAATAATGTTAGTTCATATCAGACGTTTTTGCCGATGTTTGGTACATGAGTCAAAAATGAACTTGTTTGAAAAAAAGATTGCCCCTATAGTTACAAGTACATAATTTTCAGAATAGTATTAATTATTAAAATATCATATATATCCATTAAATATTCATTTTATACTATTCCATATCATTTGGAGATAAAAAAACGAAAAGCACCGTTCATGGAGACGGTAGGCCGTACGTACGCATGAACGCTACTTTCATTTTTTTGTCATATTAATGGAATTAAAAAAATGAGAGAGATATATATATGTTATAATTCCAGAATGATATCCATAATTTAGATTTAATATATTACTTATATATCCATTATATATATGTTCTTATAATATTACATAACATTTTGAGATAAGAAATTAAATGTACCGTTCATGGAGACGATAAGCCGTACATACGCATGAACGCTACTTCCATTTCTATTTCATATTTAATGGAATTAAAACATAATTATAGATAATAGTATTTTAATTACAGTATTGTATCATATATAATATCATTAAATATATCCTGTATACGTACCACATATGGTATTAACGAATCAAATCACTTTGAGGGGGCGGTAGTCCGCACTTCCTTAAATGAAGATATCGCGTTTACCCATAATGGAAACCATAAAGGTACGCCATAAATGAAAAATTCAGAAGATTAAGTAAAACATAAACATATTAAATATCATATATAAATATAATGTCATCTTAATGGCCACCTTTTAAGGTGTTAGAAGAATGTTGAACAATCATCGTTTCGGGAGGCAGAAATTCACCATCCACGGAAACAGTATGTTCTTTAACCATTATATGTATGTGTGTGTAATTTTAGCTCGAATCCTTCTTATAAAAACATCCTAGTATAATGAAGATTCTGTATTTGTTACAAAATAAATGAATAAAAAGAGTTTAGGGGGTTGTAGAAGCAAAATAATACAAAAGGACACAAGTGAAGACATTACCTTAAAATCAGGTAACTCCCTTTGGTTTGAGCTCAAAGGCTTCCTTGGGAAGACTTATTCCCAATTTGAGGCTTCAAGGAGTAAGATAGGGAACTGGAGAGACAAAATGGGCAGGGGTTGGGCGAGCCAAAGGCTTTGGGAGTGTGGGTATGGAGGTAGAGGTGGGGGCCTTTTATAAGAGGAGAGGAGAGGAACTCTTGTAAAGTTACAAAATGTTACTTTATTTTCAAAAGAGTTTAGGATTTTTAAAGGTCCCACATTGATGTATTTCTAGGATAAGGTGATAAGGGTTCGAAATACACTCATACAATAGGTTTTGGACATGTGTAGGTCTTAGATATTACATTATCTTTCCATTTCATTTAAATCGATAAATAATGAGGTCATCGCTGCATCATCATGATGCCATAAATAATTTAATTTATTTAATGTCTAAAAATTATAAAAAAAATACTATGATGTAGGAAATATTTTTAGATTTCCAATTAATATTTATAGTCAGAAATATGACTTGTATAACGTCATGTAAAAATTGAATTAGTAAAACATCTCATGTTTGTGTCATTTTTACATTAACATTAAATAAAATGATATTTATGTCATTTCCCAACCAAAGTGGCTCCATGGGGTCCCCAAGTTGACCCATGGATTTTCATGGTCGGCAATGACACATCCAATTAGGGTAGGACTTGTTTCTTGGTCATTTAATTTTATTAAAACATTATTCTTACCATACACTACACTAATTACCTCTAATCGCGATTACAAACTTAATAAGTTACTATTCACCAAAAAATTATTTTTATCCCATTGAACCACATTTTACTTCTTAATGACAACCTTGTATGTCATATTTTTTAAATTCAAAACACAAAGATGGAAAAATTTCATTTAAACGGAAAAATCATTTTTTATAAGTACCACTTAGTGGTTTCACTATTCATAAAAAATTGATGTTTTTCAGAAAAATCCCAAACATTCACCCTAAGCTATATTTGATATTCCGAATTCAAAAATGAAGTCTATTTTACAAAATTCTAAACATATAAGTCACATTAATTAATTTAATAATTAATTCCCGCTGTCAGAGCAAATAGCGTGTTTTTATGAAACAATAAGTATCATAAGATTGACACTAGTTTAAGTCTGATTTCAAAGTGAAAAAAATTTCAACGACCACTATTGGATTTTATGGTAAAAATATATTCTAATTTCACATTAAAACCAATTCAAAAGATAATCTAATCAAATAAATAAATTTGATTAAAAAGAGGTTTTGAATTAAAATACAACATTTTACACTATTCATTAAAAAATGAACTTTATCGGAAAGACACCAAAAATTTACAAAAAGTAAATTTTGATGTCCCAATTCTTAAGAAGAGTTTTATTTGGTCCAATAGAACTTATAAGAGTGAAGAAAACTATATTTAATGACGGTTCTCCATCAAAAGGCGATAAGTGAACCTTTAGTGAAAACTAGGGCATATACGCCTAAAATTGAATTCTTTCCGTATTTTAAGCCTTTGTCTTTTATTGGATAAATGTAAAAACATTTAAAAACATATATAATCATATTTTAGTTATTTATATCCATTGCTTCCAATACAATGGCTACATGTTAACTACCATTTAAAATAATATTATTTTATTATTAGAGTGCAACGTAAGATTCCCAAGAAACTCGATGTTTCGCGTTGGGTACGCCATCGAACATAACGTCCCCTTTAAAGTCATATTAATATTTTATTCACAAATATAGATAAATATGAAAATTTCATATTATTTATTTACCTGGGCCGTTACATCCTTCCCCCCATTTGGGAATTGCGTCCTCGCAATTTTTAAAATTGAGCTATGAAACATAATTGAAAGTCCCACATCGGAACAAGAGTAGGTAAAACAATCACTTTAAAATAAAGAAAGATAAGTACCAAGGTCACCCGAGTTAACCCATACTAGGATTCCAAGTATGAAACAATGGACATGGAGGAGAAAACAGAGGGTCATGTTCTGATGGATAGTGATAGAAAACATGTTTAGGAGAAAGTTAACCACAAGAAAATCACAAACTTGTGATGGGTTAAACGGTATTAGATTCCCCAGTAGGAAAAGTTAATAGACAACAGTTTTGTTTCATGTTACTTTATATTGAGGAATTAATTCATTAGGAAACATAATCACTTATCATGTTGACTTTCAACTTTTACTAGATTCCTTAATCAAAATCATATTTTTTTTCCAAAAGACGAGTATTTAGGAAGACTTGTTCGCATTAAGAGTACTATAATCAACTTCTAGAGAATCAGCTAACCCACCAAAGAGAACTATATACTTCCCATGTCTTTAGACTTTAACCAAAACCAAAACGAAAAAGGTTAGTACTAGATCAGATAATCCAGAAAAGGATAACCCTTTACAAAAAAGAAAATCTATTCTTAATCTCCAAAATTTGTCCAACAAAACCCAAAGTTCAACGAGGACCATTCTATAATCAATTTGTCCATAAAATTCTTCAAAGTAAACCAAAATAAGATTGAAACCCAAATATTTGAGGGATTTAGTCACATATTCTTCCAAGTTAAATAGTAACATTTATCCCCAAACAACATCAGTTGGTCTTAAAGTCTTGTATTGAAAAGTAATTAACCTAATCACATATCCTCCATGATAGGTTAATCATTTTCATAAATAACCCAAAATCAACTTACTCTTAATTCATTAAATCATATAACTAAAAAGAATCAGTCAAACTAACCATGGACTTCATGTAGTCCAGTGGTAGGCAATAAATACCAGTCACACTTTGGTTGTGGGTTCAATTCCCGCAGCTTTGTCTGACGCGACGGGTTGTCACACGGCCTGCGTGTTGTCCTTTTTCCGAAACTATATAATTCTTAAAAAATCCCCCAAAATGAGATAAAATCATCAAAAATGATCATAACATATTTTAACCTCATGTTTATCTCATTCCTTTCATTTTCCATCATATCATAGAGTAACCCATAATTACCTAAAAAGTAATGATCATATAAACCCTAATGGTTACCTTTATAATTATTACCTGAAGTTCCACATCGATTTGGCCATCTCGTACATGATGCATTAGATAAATCACCGAGGTTGAAGTGGTTGATCATGACTCCTTGATAGTTGGTTTAGAACAACCATGAGATTCCTCATTGAATCCCCCATCTCATCCAGTCTCTTAATCAGAGAACCACCACAGTTTCCTTCAAACCCATTGTCACTTTGGTGCCTGCTAGATCCAGACATTTAATAAAACCAAAAAGGTCAGTGTGAGTATATCAACATAACCATCACGTACTAATGAGAAAGATAAACACTAAGATATACTTACTCATTCACTTTATCTAAAACTAGGAGTCTTTCTGAAATCCTAACCATTATGGTAATGTCACTTGTGCTTAGAGAATACCCTAACCTCTAAAGTTATCTAAACCAACCTTTGATACAAACTATAAGGCCCAGCCTTAAACCTTACTTAATCTTGAGTTATTAAAAGATTACACATTGAGGATCTTTTCAGGTTTAGAGTTTTAGAGAATTAGGTCATGACACTTGCATTACATTGCACATTTAAACAAAGTGGTTACATAAAAGACAGTATTCATTCTTCCCATCAACGAAAACATATTTAAAATAAAACATGGATTCTTTCATGACACATCCTTGCCACTATAATCACATCATGTACCCTTCCCATGACCTGTGAAAAAAGATTTCAAAAACATGGGATGAGCATAAAAAGCTCAGTAAGGGATATAAAAATATGGAAAGGAAACATGAGTACATGTATCATAAGAATGAAATCATACTTTACCCATAAAACTTTAGAACATTAACATACCTCATAAAATCATGAATAAATCATAGAAATCATATGACAAAAAGGTAACTTGAGGCATTCATAGCATTTTTACGTAGGGAGTAACCCTCTTGGTTACGTTTTGGAATACCCATCACAGTATATTCCCTAAATATCTTCGGAGAAACCTTAACGTTTCACTCCTTCGCGTTACCCAATGCATTGGAGAGCTATATCGGGCTCACCCGCCCTTACTTTTTCACAGAACCCCCCGTCTTCATAACAATGCCCAAGAACCATAACATAATCTTATCACATAAAACATGCATAAAGGAAACATAACATTTCCAACTTTCAAAAAAAAGATATCAATACAACACATTGATATAAATACATTATCAAAACCATTTTCAATACCAAAATAAAAGAAAAGTAAAACATGGTAATTATTTTTCTTTTAAAAAGATGGTATGGCTTGTAGAGGAAGCAGAGACTCAAATAATGGTCACGGCCGCGGAGAGGTCGTTGTCGCCACATACGTACGACAAAAACATTCCCTTTTTTCATTTAATAAACAATTCATATAAAAAAGATTCCTTTTGAATAAATGTAAAAGTAAAAGGGGTTTATACACCGTATATAAGAAGGTTGTGTATAAAACAGAATATGCCTCAATGAAAGGAGATTGAGACGAAGTCCCTTACAAAGATGGTATACTTGGTTTAAGGATATATAAATTACATAATTATGTGTGACAAACGAATACACCAAATATAATTGGATATTAAGTGTAAAATAATCAAAGTTCATTCACACATATTCAAAGGATGACATATTCAATAACTACATGTTGAACCCAAAGAAATCGAAATTGGGTTAAGAAGTTCCCTTGACAGCCAAACAGCGTCACATCAAAAAAGGGTTTCTCATCACTTTGACATAAAATTTACATCAATAAGGATATATGAGAACATATCCCAACATAAAAATATTTAAATTAAAATACCCAAAAAAATAAGTCTTTTAAAAAGAGGAGGGTGAAAGGTTCCCTTACGGACATGGGTATCTTTCGAAACATATACCCCGTGAAAGAAGGACAATACAACATTGATGTAAATACTCATAAACGAAAGTATATTACACAAAGAGTAGAATAATGGATAGTAAATACACAACTCAAAGGAAATTTTGGAAAATGTAGCATAAATCTCACGGGAATAAAAGTGAGATGAAAAATCTCTTACGAAAACTCGCCAGCCTAACGGCGCCACTTAAAACTTCCAAAAATGGATTGATAAGATCAAATAGGGTCTCTCATCATATGAAAATAAAATGTACAGAAATAGGAATATAAAAGAACATACCCCATCATAACAAAGTGGATCTTAAATGAAGTGACATAAAGGAGAGTACGTAAAAAGAAAGAGAGAGGTTAGATCTCTTACGAAAATTCGGCAGTCTAACGGCGCTACTCAAAACTTCCAAAACGGATTGATGAGAGAGAATAGGGTCTCTCATCACATGAACATAAAAATTAAAGTAATAGTAATATAAAATATCATCCCAATAATATGAAAGATGATCTTTAAATTGAATGACATAAAAGTGTGTACTTAAAAAGAAAGAGAGGAGTAGGATCACTTACCTCAAGTCCAACTTGTCTTGTTCATTTCTTTATATTACTGAATAATAAACTTTGGTCAATTAATAATTGCCTAAGTACCTACTTTAGAAATTATTATTCAGTTCATATCACATATTAAAATGTTATAATAATTGTTTAATAATGTTAGTTCATATCAGACGTTTTTGCCGATGTTTGGTACATGAGTCAAAAAAGAACTTGTTTGAAAAAAAGATTGCCCATGTAGTTATAGGTAAATAATTTACAGATAGTATTAATGATTAAAATATCATATATATCCAGTAAATATTCATTTTATACTATTCCATATCATTTGGAGATAAAAAATGAAAGCACCGTTCATGGAGATGGTAGGCCGTATGTACGCATGAACGCTACATTCATTTTTTTGTCATATTAATGGAATTAAAACAAAATGAGAGATATATATATATATGATATAATTCCAGAATGATATCCATAATTTAGATGTAATATATTACATATATATCCATTATATATATGTAGTTATAATATTACATAACATTTTGAGATAAGAAATGAAATGTACCGTTCATGGAGACGGTAAGCCGTACGTACGCATGAACGCTACTTCCATTTCTATTTCATATTTAATGGAATGAAAACATAATGATAGATAATAGTATTTTAATTACAGTATGGTATCATATATAATATCATTAAATATATCCTTTATACGTACCACATATGGTATTAACGAATCAAATCACTTTGAGGGGGTGGTAGTCCGCACTTCCTTAAATGAAGATATCGCGTTTACCCATAATGGAAACCATAAAGGTACGCCATAAATGAAAAATAAAGAAGAATAAGTAAACTATAAACATATTAAATGTCATATATAAATATATTGTCATCTTAACGGCCACCTTTTAAGGTGTTAGATGAATGTTGAACAATCATCGTTTCGGGAGGCAGAAATTCGCTATCCACGGAAACAATATGTTTTTTAACCATTAGATGTAGGTGTGTGTAAGTGTAGCTCGAATACTTATTATAAAAACATCCTAGTATATTGAAGATACTAGATTTGTTACAAAATAAATGAATAAAAAGAGTTTAGGGGGTTGGAGAAGCAAAATAAAACAAAAGGACACAAGTGAAGACATTACCTTAAAATCGGGTAACTCCCTTTGGCTTGAGCTCAAAGGATTCCTTGGGAAGACTTATGCCTAATGTGAGGCTTCAAGGAGTAAGAGAGGGAAGTGGAGAGACAAAATGGGCAGGGTTTGACCGAGCCAAAGGCTTTGGGAGTGTGGGTAAGGAGGTAGATGTGAGGGCCTTTTATAAGAGGATAGGAGGGACACTCTTGTAAAGTTACAAAATGTTACTTTATTTTCAAAAGAGTTTCGGATTTTAAAAGTCCCACATTGATGTATTTATAGGATAAGGTGATAAGGGTTCTAAATCCACTCATCCAATAGGTTTTGAACATGTTTAGGTCTTACATATTACATTATCTTTCCATTTTATTTAAATCGTTAAATAATGAGGTCATCGCTGCATCATCATGATGTCGTAAATAATTTAATTTATTTAATGTCTAAAAATTATAAAAAAAATACTATGATGTAGGAAATATTTTTAGATTTCCAATTACTATTTATAGTCAAATTTATGACTTGTATAACCTCATGTAAAAATTGATTTAGTAAAACATCTCATGTTTGTGTCATTTTTACTTTAACATTAAATAAAAAGATATTTATGTCATTTCCCAACCAAAGTGGCTCCATGGGGTCCCCAAGTTGACTCATGGATTTTCTTGGACATCCATGACACATCCAATGACGGTAGGACATGTTTCTAGGACATTTAATTTTATTAAAACATTATTCTTACCATAAACTACACTAATTACCTCTAATGGAAATTACAATTTTAATAAATTACTATTCACCAACAAATTATTTTTATCCCATTGAACCACATTTTACTTCTTAATGACAACCATTTATGTCGGATTTTTGAAATTCAAAACACAAAGATGGAAAAATTTCATTTAAAGGGAAAAATCATTTTTTATAAGTACCACTTAGTGGTTTCACTATTCATCAAAAATTGATGTTTTTCAGAAAAATACCAAACATTCACCCTAAGCTATATTTGATATTCCGAATTCAAAAATTAAGTCTATTTTACAAAATTCAAAACATATAAGTCACATTAATTAAATTAATAATTAATTCCCGCTGTCAGAGCAAATAGCGTGTTTTTATGAAACAATAAGTATCAAAAGATTGACACTAGTTTAAGTCTGATTTCAAAGTGAAATTAATTCCAACAACCACTATTGGATTTTATGGTAAAAATATATTCTAATTTCACTTTAAAACCAATTCAAAAGAAAATCTAATCATATAAATAAATTAGATTAAAAAGAGGTTTTGAATTAAAATACAACATTTTACACTATTCATTAAAAAAATGAACTTTATCGGAAAGATACCAAAAATTTACACAATGTAAATTTTGATGTCCCAATTCTTAATGAAGAGTTTTATATGGTCAAATAGAATGTATAAGAGTGAAAAAAACTATATTTAAGGACGGTTCTCCATCAAAAGGTGATAAGTGAACCTTTAGTGAAAACTAGGGCATATATGCCTAAAATTGATTTCTTTCCGTATTTTAAGCCTTTATCTTTTTTTGGATAAATGTAAAAACATTTAAAAACATATATAATCATATTTTAGTTATTTATATCCATTCCCGCCAATACAACGACTACATGTTAACTACCATTTAAAATAATATTATTTTATAATTAGAGTGCAACGTAAGATTCCCAAGAAACTCATTGTTTCATGTTGGGTACACCATCGAGCATAGCGTCCCCTTTAAAGTCATATTAACATTTTATTCACAAATATAGATAAATATGAAAATGTAATATTCTTTATTTACCTGGGGTGTTACATCCTTCCACCCTTTTGGGAATTGCGTTCTCGCAATTCTTAAAATTGAGCTTGGAAACATCCTTGAAAGTCCCACATCGGAACAAGAGTCGGTAAAACAATCACTTTAAAATAAAGAAAGATAAGATCAAAGGTCACCCGAGTTAACCCATACTAGGATTCCAAGTATGAAAAATGGACACGGAGGAGAAAACATAGGGTCATGTTCTGATGGAGAGTGATAGAAAACATGTTTAGGAGAAAGTTAACCTCTAGAAAATCACAAACTTGTGATGGGTTAAATGGTATTCGATTCCCCATTAGGAAAAGTTAATAGACAACATTTTTGTTTCAAGTTACTTTATATTGAGGAATTTATTCATAAGGAAACATAATCACTTATCATGTTGACTTTCAACATTTACTAGATTCCTTAATCAAACTCATATTTTTTCCAGAAGACGTGTATTTAGGAAGACTTGTTCGCATTAAGAGTACTAGAATAAACTTCTAGAGAATAACCTAACCCACCAAAGAGAACTATATACTTCCCATGTCTTTAGACATTAACCAAAACAAAAACCAAAAAGGTTAGTACAAGATCAGATAATCCAGAAAAGGATAACCCTTTATAAAAAAGAAAATCTATTCTTAATCTCCAAAATTTGTCCAACAAAACCCAAAGTTCAACAAGGACCATTCTATAATCAATTTTTCCATAAAATTATTCATAGTAAACCAAACTAATATTGAAACCCAAATATTTGAGGGATTTAGTCACATATTCTTCCAAGTTAAATCGTAACATTTATCCCCAAACAACATCAGTTGCTCTTAAAGTAATGTATTGAAAAGTAATTAACCTAATCACATATCCTCCATGATAGGTTAATCATTTTCATAAATAACACAAAATCAACTTACTCTATATTCATTAAATCATATAACTAAAAAGAATCAGTCAAACTAACCAGGGACTTCACATAGTCCAGTGGTAGGCGATAAATACCAGTCGCACTTTGGTTGTGGGTTCGATTGCCACAGCTTTGTCTGACGCGACGGGTTGTCACATGGCCTGCATGTTGTCCTTTTTCCAAAAATATATAATTCTGAAAACATCCCCCAAAACGAGATAAAATCTTCAAAAATGATCATAAAATATTTTAACCTCATGTTTATATCACTCCTTTCATTTTCCATCATATCATATAGTAACCCATAATTACCTAAAAAGTAAGTATCATATAAACCCTAATGGTTACCTTAATAATTATTACCTGAATTTCCACATCGAGTTGGCCATCTCATACATGATGCATTAGAGAACTCACCGATGTTGAAGTGGTTGATCATGACTCCTTGATAGTTGGTTTAGAACAACCATGAGATTCCTCATTGAATCCCCCATCTCATCCAGTCTCCTAATCAGAGAACCACCACAGTTTCCTTCAATCCCATTGTCACTTTGGTGCCTGCTAGATCCAGCCATTTACTAAAACCAAAAAGTTCAGTGTGAGTATATCAACATAACCATCATGTACTAATGAGGAAGATAAACAATAAGATATACTTACTCATTCACTTTATCTAAAACTAGGACTCTTTCTAAAATCCAAACCATTATGGTAATGTCACTTGTGCTTAGAAAATACCCTAACATCTAAAGTAATCTAAACCGACCTTTGATACCAACTATAAGGCCCCATCCTTAAACCGTACATAATCATGAGTTATTACAAGATTAAAAATTGAAGATCTTTTCAGGTTTAGAGTTTTAGAGAATTAGATCATGAAACTTGGATTACATTCCACATTTAAACAAAGTGGGTACATAAAAGACAGTATTCATTCGTCCCATCAACGAAAACATATTTAAAATAAAACATGGATTCTTTCTTGAAACATCCTTTCCACTATCATCACATCATGTACCCTTCCCTTGACCTGTGAAAAACATTTCAAAAACTTGGGATGAGCATAAAAAGCTCAGTAAGGGATATAAAAATATGGAAAGGAAACATGAGTACATGTATCATAAGAATGAAATCATACATTACCCATAAAACATAAGAACTTTAACATACCTCATAAAATCATGCATAAATCATAGAAATCATATGACATAAAGTTAATTTGAGGCATTCATAGCATTCTTACATAGGGAGTAACCCTCTTGGTTATGTTTTGGAATACCCATCACAGTATATTCCCTAATTCTCTTCGGAGAAACCTTAACGTTTCACTCCATCGCGTTACCCAATGCATTGGAGAGCTATATCGGGCTCACCCACCCTTAGTTTATCACGGAACCACCCATCTTCATAACAATTCCCAAGAACCATAACATAATCTTATCACATAAAACATGCATAAAGGAAACATAACATTTCCACCATTCAATAACAAGATATCAATACAATACATTGATATAAATACATTATGAAAACCATTTTCAATTCAAAAATAAAAGAAAAGTAAAACATGTATTTATTTTTCTTTAAAAAATATGGTATGGCTTGTAGAGGAAGCTGAATCTCAGATAATGGTCACGGCGGCGGAGAAGTCGTTGTCGCCACATACTTAGGACAAAAACATTCCCTTTTGTCGATTAATAAACTCTTCGTATAAAAAAGATTAATTTTGAATAAACGTTAAAGTAAAAGGGGTTTATACACCGTATATAAGAAGGTTGTGTTTAAAACAGAATATGCCTCAATGAAAGGAGATTGAGACGAATTCCCTTACAAAGATGGTATCCTTGGTTTAAGGATAAATCAATTACATAATTATGTTTGACAAACGAATACACCAAATATAAGTGGATATTAAGTATAAAATAATCAAAGTTCATTCACACATATTCAAAGGATGACATATTTAATAACTACATGTTGAACCCAAAGAAATCGAAATTGGGTTAAGAAGTTCCCTTGACAGCCTAACAGCGTCACATCAAAAAAGGGTATCTCATCACTTGGACATAAAATTTACATCAATAAGGATATATGAGAACATATCCCAACATAAAAATATGTAAATTAAAATACCCAACAAAATAAGTCTTTTAAAAATAGAAGGGTGAAAGGTTCCCTTACCGACATGGGTATCTTTCGAAACATACGCCCCGTGAAAGAAGAACAATACAACATTGATGTAAATACTCATAAACGAAAGTATATTACACAAAGAGTTGAATAATTGATAGTAAATAAACCACTAAAAGGAAATTGTGGAAAATGTAGCATAAATCTCATGGGAATAAAAGTGAGATGAAAAATACCTTACGAAAACTCGGCAGCCTAACGACGCCACTTAAAACATCCAAAAATGGATTGATGAGATCAAATAGGGTCTCTCATCATATTAAAATAAAATTTAAAGGAAGCATAATATAAAATAACATCCCCCATCATAACAAATAGGAGCTTAAAATAAGTGACATAAAGGAGAGTACATAAAAATAAAGAGAGAGGTTAGATCTCTTACGAAAATTCGGCAGCCTAACGGCACCACTCAAAACTTCCAAAACGGATTGATGAGAGAGAATAGGGTCTCTCATCACATGAACATAAAAATTAAAGTAATAGTAATATAAATGATCATCCCAATAACAAGAAAGATGATATTTAAAAGGAATGATATAAAAGTGTTTACTTTAAAAGAAAGAGAGGAGTAGGATCCCTTACCTCAAGTCCAACTTGTCTTGTTCATTTCATTATATTCCTGAATAATAAACTTTGGTAAATTAATAATTGCATAAGTACCTCCTTTAGAGATTATTATTCAGTTCATATCACATATTATAATGTTATAATAATTGTTTATTAATGTTAGTTCATTTCAGACGTTTTTGCCGAAGTTTGGTACATGAGTCAAAAATGAACTTGTTTGAAAAAAAGATTGCCCATGTAGTTATAAGTAAATAATTTAAAGAATAGTATTATTGATTAAAATATCATATATATCCAGTAAATATTCATCTTATACTATTCCATATCATTTGGAGATAAAAAAACGAAAAGCAAAGTTCATGGAGACGGTAGGCCGTACGTACGCATGAACGCTACTTTCATTTTTTTGTCATATTAATGGAATTAAAACAAAATGAGAGAGATATATATATGTTATAATTCCAGAATGATATCCATAATTTAGATGTAATATATTACATATATATCCATTATATATATATGTACTTATAATATTACATAACATTTTGAGATAAGAAATGAAATGTACCGTTCATGGAGACGGTAAGTCGTACGTACGCATGAATGCTACTTCCATTTCCATTTCATATTTAATGGAATTAAAACATAATGATAGATAATAGTATTTTAATTACAGTATGGTATCGTATATAATATCATTAAATATATCCTTTATACGTACCACATATGGTATTAACGAATCAAATCACTTTGAGGGGGAGGTAGTCCGCACTTACCTAAATTAAGATATCGCGTTTACCCATAATGGAAACCATAAAGGTATGCCATAAATGAAAAATACAGAATCTTAAGAAAAACATAAACATATTAAATATCATATATAAATATAGTGTCATCTTAATTGCCACCTTTTAAGGTGTTAGAAGAATGTTGAACAATCATCATTTCGGGAGGCAGAAATTCACCATCCACGGAAACAATATGTTCTTTAACCATTAGATGTAGTTTTGTGTAAGTTTAGCTTGAATACTTCTTATAAAAACATCCTATTATATTTAAGATACTGTATTTGTTATAAAATAAATGAATTAAATGATTTTAGGGTGTTGGAGAAGCAAAATAAAACAAAAGGACACAAGTGAAGACATTACCTCAAAATCGGGTAACTCCTTTTGGTTTGAGCTCAAAGGATTCCTTGGGAAGACTTATGCCCAATGTGAGGATTCAAGGAGTAATAGAGGGAAGTTTAGAGACAAAATGGGAAGGGATTGGCCGAGACAAAGGCTTTGGGAGATTGGGTAAGGAGGTAGAGGTGGGGGCCTTTTATAAGAGGAGAGGAGGGGCACTCTTGTAAAGTTACAAAAAGATACTTTATTTTCAAAATATTTTCGGATTTTAAAGGTCCCAAAATGATGTATTTCGAGGATAAGGTGATAAGTGTTCTAAATCCACACATACAATAAGTTTTGGACATGTTTAGGTCTTAAATATTACATTATCTTTCCATTTTATTTAAATCGTTAAATAATGAGGTCATCGCTGCATCATCATGATGTCATAAATAATTTAATTTATTTAATGTCTAAAAATTATAAAAAAATACTATGATGTAGGAAATCTTTTTTTCATTCCAATGACTATTTATAGTAAAACATATGACTTGTATGACCTCATGTAAAAATTGATTTAGTAAAACATCTCAGGTTTGTGTCATTTTTACTTTAACATTAAATAAAAAGATATTTATGTCATTTCCCAACCATAATGGCTACATGTGGTCCCCAAGTTGACCCATGGATTGTCTTGGTCGGCCATGACACATACAATGAGGGTAGTACATGTTTCTAGGTCATTTATTTTTATTAAAACATTATTCATTCCATAAACTACACTAATTACCTCTAATCGCGATTACAAACTTAATAAGTTACTATTCACCAAAAAATTATTTTTATCCCATTGAACCACATTTTACTTCTTAATGACAACCATGTATGTCGGATTTTTGAAATTCAAAACACAAATATGGGAAAATTTCATTTAAATGGAAAAATCATTTTTTATAAGTAGCACTTAGTGGTTTCACTATTCATCAAAAATTGATGTTTTTCAGAAAAATCCCAAACATTCACCCTATGATATATTTGATATTATGAATTAAAAAATGAAGTCTATTTTAAAAAATTCAAAACATATAAGTCACATTAATTAATTTAATAATTAATTCCCACTGTCAGAGCAAATAGCGTGTTTTTATGAAACAATAAGTATCAAAAGATTGACACTAGTTTAAGTCTGATTTCAAAGTGAAATTAATTACAAAAACCACTATTGGATTTTATGGTAAAAATATATTCTAATTTCATTTTAAAACAAATTCAAAAGATAATATATTCATATAAATAAATTAGATTAAAAATGGGTTTTTAATTAAAATACAACATTTTACAGTATTCATTAAAAAAAATGAACTTTATCGGAAAGATACCAAAAATTTACACAAAGTAAATTTTGATGTCCCAATTCATAAGAAGAGTTTTATTTGGTCCAATAGAATGTATAAGAGTGAAAAAAACTATATTTAATGATGGTTCGCCATCAAAAGGTGATATGTGAACCTTTAGTGAAAACTAGGGCATATACGCCTAAAATTGAATTCTTTCCATATTTTAAGCCTTTATATTTTATTGGATATATGTAAAAACATTTAAAAACATATATAATCATATTTTAGTTATTTCTATCCATTCCAGCCAATACAACGTCTACATGTTAACTACCATTTAAAATAATATTATTTTATTATTAGAGTGCAACGTAAGATTTCCAAGAAACTCGTTGTTTCGTGTTGGGTACGCCATCGAGCATAGAGTCCCCTTTAAAGACATATTAATATTTTATTTAAAAATATGGATAAATATGAAAATGTTATAATCTTTATTTACAAGGGGTGTTACAATATGAGTTATGGTGGATTTTGAAAAATACATGGTTAATTTTGGTTGTGTGGATGCGGTGGTGTTGTGTTGAATGAGGTGTAGGTTGTGGTGCTTTTCCTAGGTGTCTTTGGGATGGTCATTTTTGGGAGGGATTTTGAGGATAAGAGGCATTTGGGAAAAGAGGAAAACCAGTGGGGAAGTTTTAGTGGGGTACCCTTTATATTAGTTATTTTATTATATCCACTAGTATGTGATACTTTTTGATATTATCAGTTGTTATGTTGGAAACAAAGATTTCATATGTTTGTGACGAGTTAGTTTCACTTGTTGTTAACTATATATTAACCTTTTTTCTTTTCAATTCCATGAGAGGCTCTAGGGAGGATACTAATGAGTATACTTCTACACTACCCTATATTATATAAACTATTTTTTATGTCCCTTGAAGAAGGTTTGAAATCAATCTTGCTACTACTAGTTCTGGGTTCTGCAAGATTAAATGGGTTTCGTGATCGCTGTCATTTTACTTTATTTTGGTACATGCAGTTTTCCATTTCAGTCATAGTAGCCTTTGAATGACCTTACATACATGTACTTGGGTTTTTTCTATATTACATTCGTAGTATTGGTTGGTTTGTGTTTTTCTTGTCTCTCTCTTTCACAAGTGATCTCTTAGAGTGAAATGCCTCCCATCTGTGTGTCTGATATACCCTTTGTTCATGTCACCATCCCATGGCCTACTGGAGGCAGGCCTCAGAGGGCACTATCTCTCTTCTCCTATTACCATCCTATGAGGTGTACACATTTTCAAGAGGGGTCATGAAATAGTTGTACACGTGGTCTGGTTGAGGGGTAGGATGGAGATTAAAATTAGGCACATGTGTGGTTTCATGGGTTCGTAGGGAGACTATGTAATCTATGTTTAACAATAACTGTAAACTCAATAGGAGGGCTACAATATTGGTATTTTGGTTCCCCTATGATCCATTTAATGGACATTTAAGCTAAAATTTTGTACTAAATGAGGTGATACTTGATGTAGGGTAGATAACTAGAAAAGTGTCAGGCATCATTCCTCTTTGGGACTCTATTTTAATGGGTAGGCCATGGGTTAGGTTAACCTTGTATTAATAAAAGAAAAAATCTAATTAATGTCAATGCCTTTCGTATTCTAGTTTTAAGAGATCCAACTTTTTTTTGATGGTATGGATCCTGGTCATCAACCTCATTTGGTTCACTCAGAAGATGTTTCCCAGGTTTTCCAAGCCAATCATCGTAGAGTAGAGGATAAAAATGATGACACTAGGAGGAGAAAACTCCCAGATTTTAAGCGTCATTGTCTATAGAAGTATGAGGAATCCTCTTCAGATGTAGTCCTGAAATTCTAGTTTGAGGAGGGGTAGATTTTCATTAGTTTGATTTAGGATCTGAAGGATCATTTGGCATTGTTGGTTGTGACAATGCTCCATGGGGTCGCGGGGATATGGTGGTTATTGTTTCTTAGAGATGACGAGGCAACAGTAATCTCATGGCAGATGTTCCAATAGTAGTATAAATGAATGTCTAATTCTTCGACCACAATAGAGGTCAGTCTCCAGGAGCCACTTACCCTTTGATAGGAGATATGCAATGTGCAAGAGTTAAATATTTGTTTTAAGAACCATCTAGGATATGATTTGGAAATATTTCTCAATGTGGAGGCCATGGAGAGGAATTTGGAGGAGTTTTTTCAACATTATATGTAGTTCTAGGTCACCCAGTTTATATGAAAGATATATGTCGAGGAATTTTTATGGGAAGAGGTTGTTGAGAAGATGTTATCCATATTTAGATCGTTAGGATGAGGGAATATTTTGGATTCATCACTAAGTAGTGCTTTAGTACAGGGTTCCCGGTTTTCATGGAAGAATATATTTTATTTGGAAAGGGGTATGTACCATCTCTAAGTCTCTCACTTCACTAGGTGTAATGACTCTCATGACTATCCCAAGGGATCAAAAAATTATTTTTCTTGTGCGGGTTGAGGACATCAATAGAGAGAGTACCCAAACATTCTATGTAGTCAGTGTATGCTAGGTGTTTTTCTAAAGGTTCATCTAATGAGGCAGTTCCAGCGAAGGCAGTTGCAGCAAGTTTTACTATATTTGGATCGGTAGAGAAATGATGGTGCAGGTAAAGGATTTCCCCATGCTTCTCCCCATCCAAGGAGATAATAGAACTGTAATGGAGGTGGTCTTCATTAGTGTTAAAAATTAAATGGAGCTGGTTTTGTCCAACTTCATGTATTTGGATTGATCGCGCTAGGCAAGACATAAATCATTCTAGGTGCCCTTTTCATGATTTCAACTTGGTTACATGCCTTATTTGTTTCAGGATGAACACACTCCTTCATATCACCTACCATTTTCCATGACATGGGATATGATTCAGAGAGGATTCTAGTCCCTTTGGCATTGACTACAATAGTTGGAGGTCGAGCTGACTTGTTTAAAGTATGTAAATACATTGGGCTAGAGTGGGGGAATCACCAATAAAAGATAGATATCCTATGTTTGTAGATAAAAAAATTTATATAATCGACGACATGGATTAGTTGTATTCATTGTAGGATGACATAGATTTCTATAGGAGGTAGGTAGTGTTCATCAATACAGATGGAGAGCTAGAAATGATTGTTATTGAGTGAGACCCTCATAGAGGTCCTAGGTTTGATCCATAATTATCATCCTTTTTGATTGAGTAGATGATGAGTTCATTAGAGGTTTAGTGGATGGTGATTCCCTGGGTCCTGGAAGAGTACCCAAATACCTCCCCTGAAGAGGTTGTAGCATTACCCCCGGATGAGAGAACAATTTTGGTATTAATCTACAACTATGTGTGTCTAATATCTATATGTTACCATATATGATGACACATTCAATGATGTGAGGTCTTTGTATACTGCTCTATGGTCTGTTGTATTGTGGTTTTGATTAGAAAATAATGTCACTATGGGGTGCACCATTTTTGTTTGTGAAGAAGGATGATAGCGGTTTGCGGTTGTGTTTTTATTATCATCACCTGAACCAAGTGACCTTGAAGAACTACTATCATCTTCCATGGATTGATGATTTATTCGATTGCATGATAGGTGAATGTTTTTTCTCTAAGATTTATTTTTAATTATTATATCATTAGATGTGTATGAAAGATCGTGATATCTTGAAGACTGAATTCTATATTCATAATGAGAATTATATATTGGTATTGATGACATTCGATGTGAAAAATTCTTCAACTATGTTCATGTTGATGATGAATGTTCTTTTCCATGAGTTCCATGATATATTAGTTTTATTTTTTATTGATGAAATCATTGTTTAATCGATGTATGAATATTATAATGGTGATAATCATCATCCAATTGTAGGATTTATTCGTCAACAATTACTAATTAAGAATTTGTCGAATTGTGAGTGTTGGCTTGGTGAAATCCATTTCATGGGGTGTGATTAATCCTAGTAGGGAGTAGTTTGGGATCCATCAAATATTTAAGTAGTTATGTCATGGAAAATTACTAAGATGGTGGCATTGGTGTGATTTTTCCTTGGAGTTTCAGGTTATTACAGGAGGTTAGGAGTTGATTTCTCTTGGATTGAAACTCTTATAATGTTGTTGACCAAAAAGGATCAAGCATTCTTGTGGAATGATCAGTGTCAAGAAGCTTTTGAAAATCTGAATAAAATGTTGGTTGGTTATCTGGTTCATTGTATGTAAAATGACGGAGTTTAGTTTCATGTTTTCTGTGATGCTTCACTTCTGGGGTAATGCTACATTCTGATGCATTATATATGAGTTGTTTCTTATGGGTATTGGTTGTTAATTCACCACAAACATAACTATTCCACCCACAATCTTGAGTTGGTAGTAGTGGTGTTCTCTATAACGTGGTTGACACATTAAATCATTGATGAGAATTTTAATTTCTCCAATGGTCATAATACCTGAAGGTACATTTTCATCTAATGTTCCTTGAACTTACAAAAACTTTAGTGGATGGAGGTATTATAGAATTACAACTTCAAAATTTCATATACACCTGGAAAATAGAATTTTTAATCCAATGCGATGAGAAAGAAGTCGTGCAGTAATGCATTTTAGGAATCAGGTGATTTCTTGGAGAGTAATTGTAGAACATTAAGAATTACATATGTATATGGGATAAGATGGGGGCATAAGTAGTCCTTTTTAAGTAATGGTTCTATCATCTCTGGTGTACACAAGAATAAGATTCCCAGTTAGTGGATCTTGAGGTAGATCTCTATAGAGACAATGTTGTTTTTGGTGAGGCCCTTGGTGGTTTGTCTAAGGATGAACTACACTTTGTATTGTTTGAGGGAAGGGTATTCATTATTTTAGAAATTAGTGAGATTGTTCATATAGAGTTCCGAAGTTCACCCTTATAAGTACATCATAGTGTAAAAGATATGTAATAGGATTTGAGAGTCAATTTTCTTTTCCTAGGTTGAAGCGTGCAGTTTTGGAGATGGTCTTGATGTTTGGTTTTCTAGAAGGTGAAGACCGAGAACATTGATCACGGTGGGTCTCTCTATAAATTTCTCATACCTTACTCGAAGTGGGAGGAAATAACGATGGATGTCGTTACTGGTTTACCTCGAGCATAGGGAGGCTACGATTCTATATGGGAAGTATTAAATAATTTGATAAAATTATCCTATGTAAATTTATACAGGATTCTAGATCAGTTTAAGTTTTATGTAGGAAATATCTAGAGGAGGAGGTGAGAATTCAGGGAGTCATAAGGAAAATCATTTCTTATCATTGTTATAATTTTACCTCAAATGTGTGGTGAGGTCTACATCATGGTTTTGGTTTTCACCTATTCATTAGCACTGATTTTCATCTATAGATGGATGGTCACACATAACGGACCATCCAGAATCTGAACGCATGTTACGCCCTTGTGTCCTGGATTTTGGCGATTTATGGATGATGAATTTACGATTTTTAGAGTTCTCATACAATAATATTATTTACTCCACCTTCAGTATGAAACTATTTGGAGTCTTGTATTTTGGACCTTTTCATTATCCATTGTGTTGTACTAGTGTCAGAGAGTCAACAATTCTCAAGAAAGAACGGGTACAATGTACAATTTTTTTTTTCAGGTGATTCGTGAGTGCATGAAGGCTGCACAGCTTTGATAGAAATCTTATGCTGATCATAAGAGGAGACATATGGAAATTAACTTTTGGGGTCAAATTTTTCTATAGGTGATTCCCCATCATGGGTAGTAAAGGTTTGGACATGGAAGTTAACATTATCCCAAATATTTTGGGCCTTTCAAGGTGTTTTCTAATGATGGATTCTTGTAATATTTTGTATCACTTACCATGTAGATGAGGAAATTCATGATTCATTAATGGTGTCACAGCTTCATCATTATCATCCTGAAAACTCTCAGGTCATCAATTAGGGAAAGATCGATGTTGAGGATGATGCAAATAAGGAGTGATATATGGATATCCAAGATATCCCATAGAAGGTGTTGTAGGGATGTGTTTTCCAAGTAGTTTGGGTATTATATAAGAATGATGGTGTGGAGGAGAGTACCTTGGAATTTATGTCATAGATACGTGCTTATTACCCTGATCTATTTTATGTTTAGTTCCTCTCTAGTAATGTTGTAAATTTGGTTGTTGTAGATGCATTCTATTAATGAGATGGATTAATCTTATTTCTTATTGTATCATGATTTTTTTGAGATCTATCTCCTTAGGGATTGTGTCTATGAGACGGTTGTGGTTATCAAATGGATTCACGTTGTTCCATTTTTTAAGAGGATGAACTCCAATGGTGGAAAGAGAATTTAAAGGTATCTCATAAAGTGGTTGTTCAAACCATTTTTTTGTTTTCTATATGATTTGGCTTTGGATTTTCAAGGATCACAATGTCTTAAGATGTATCATATGTAATATACTGGACCTTTATAGTCCATTACATTGTTAGAATATTGTGTTTGAGGTTTTTTTGGAAGTCAATGTGACTTATTTCTAGCACTTTTCCAAAATTTCCAATTCAGTGAACCGCTTTTCAAGGATTGTGAGTCATCCAATAGTACGTGTAAAATGTTTCCAAAACTGTCAGTCATCAAATGGTAGGTGTATAATGTTTCTAGAATGGTGGGTCATCCAATGGTAGGTGTATACTATTTCCTGAATGGTGATTCAACCAACAGTAGGTTTATAATGCTTCAATAATAGTGAGTCATCCAACAGTAAGTGTACAATTTTACCTAGATGGGGATACATCTAACAATAGGTGTACATTGTTTCTTGAATGTAGATTCATCCAACGGTAGGTGTGCACTGATTCCAAAATGGTTAATTTTGCAACTATAAGTGTAGAATGTTTCCCGAACTGTTATTCATCCAGCGGTTAGTGTACGATGTTTCAAGAATGGTGAGTCATCCAATGGTATGTGTATTTCATTTCCAGAATGGTGATTCATCCAATGGTAGGTGTACAATGGTGAGTCTCCAAATGATGACTCATTCGATGATGATTCATCCAACAATGACTCTTCCACTGGGGAGATATCCAATAGGGAGTCATGATTAAGGATTCTGGCTTCCTAATGTTTCACCTATTTGATGTTATCATAGATGTAAAACACATTCGAAGCATTTTTAAAAAATTTAATGCTGATACAAAAACCATAACTCCTATATACATTTTCCTAAGATTAAATGTGCCTTTAATCTGTCAAAAGGCATAATTTTGATCAAATATGCCTTTAATGTAAAATATAAATGAAATCTTAAACTATTTCTCTACTCAATTATAAAAATGGTTGATATATCGACATCCCTATTACTTCTTTCTTATTTTAATTTGTAGGGGTATCCCATAACAATTCCACTCGTACAATTCATTCGATCTAACTGAAATATTTGGATGATGTTCCCTTAGTGGTTTTCTACTGCATGTGCACACCAAATTTTAGTGCAACCACGATGTGTCAACCAGTCATTGATATAAGGTATGTTCGGTCTACATTATTCTATATTTTTTTAAATTACTTCCTACCTTTTTTACTTTCCATGAGATGGCATGTTATATACATTTTTCTAATAGATATTTCATTGGTGTTGGTTGATGAGGTTGTATCGCGACATCCGTTTATGGATTCATTCATTGTTCGAGAGGTGATCAAGATCTGTTATTTTGGCCCATTTACATGCATAGAATATCAGAAACCATTGCAGGTATGATATTTTCATCTTATCTATATTTTAATGTGGAATTATATATTATGAATGATTCAGACCATGTGATCTCAACGAATTTTACATAATAATTATTTAAACAGGATTAAAGAATTGGTATCAAATACATAATGATGTTATTGCCTCTTTATTTTTAAGATATTCAGATATCAATGATTTTCGTGTTTATTATACTGTTCATGATGGAAATTGGTAAATAATGTAAATACATAAGTAATTTATAATTAATTGGATAATAATTTAAAGAGGTACTATACTGGATCAGGTTGTTGTTGTAATTTGATTATAATCATATATATGCAGTTAATCATTTTTAATTGAATATGTTAATTCATTATAGAATAAAGAACTGGTAGTATATTAAAATATAATTTGTTATTGCATTCTGATTTCCCCCACTTTCTTTTAATGTTTATTCAGATTATGCTTTGTAGTTTTGAGTTTTTGGTGTGTGTGATGTCTAAATGTCTTGTTTAGGGACCAGATCATAGTTGTTATGCTTCTTGTTTCTGACTACATGGGATGTGGTGTGGGACTTATATTTCAATAACTAGAGTTTTATTTTGTTATGTGGGGTTATAGAGGCCATGTGGTAGTAGTATTTGTTAAATCATAGAGTTTTTAGATGAATCTTTTTATGCATTTGGGTGTCGGGGAGGACATTGAGGATGATAGAACTGGTTGAAGATGGGTTTAACAATGGATATGAATGTGGTTGTTGTTGAATCTATTGTTTTTTATTTATATTACCTTCCAATATACATAAAGAATATGGTATGGATAACCCACCTTCCAAAAGGGGAAAATATGTGTTGGGTATTCCACGTTCATTTCATGTTATCTTATTAAGGATGGATGGGTCTACTCACCCATAATTGGTGGAAAAACTCAAGGGGTTGTTTATCTACCCACCATGTTGATCCCCATGCATTTGGTAGCATATAATGAATTCATATAATGCCTAAAAATATTAAAAATGGCTATGTTGGAAAATAAATGAATAAATTTTGTTGAACCCATGGGTATAAAGATTTTTGGGATGAAGGTTTATGTTATACATCTGAGGAACTGTCGAATGATTTTGGTTATACCTAGAGGGCATTATTGTTTGTTGTGATACTAATTAATTTTAATGTTAAATTTGATAATGGTTAATTAAATTATAAACAATTAATTAACACAAATTTCAATAGATAAAATAGGATAAGTAAAAATATTGTAGCTTCTTAAATGGTTGTGTGATTATATTATTTATTGTCTTAGTAGTGGAAGCTGAGAGTCTAAGAGATATTTTCTACAGTTCAGTCTAAGATTATATTGTTCCCGTAGTGTGGTTGTGAGCTACATTATATCATATTATTTTTCTATTTCTAAATGATATTGCACACTATCGGTAATGGAATATCACACCCTGATGATTATGATCCCTATAGGGTGTTTCCCTCACACCTCAATGGTATAACTAATGCCCGACTACCCCCATTAAACCTACACTCATATCATTGTAGTAACATGTTCTCGTAGGCATGACAGTTAATTTTCTTTATATAACTAGGTAAGGGGATATAATGGTTTTTTGTTACTTCACAGACTATTATTATGTATATTATTTCTAATGGACTATTATAAGTATAAAATGTATGCGATGTGATAGTTTTTATGATCCTTACTCAGTGAATGGGTTGTGATAGATTAAGGTATAATACCAAATGAATATAGAAAGTTCATTTATTTGGGGGGGATTTATAAAATCAGCTGGTTATATTTTATTTTGTATATGTGGTTTTATTGTGATTCTTGAGGTGTTGGTTATCATGCTTCACCCAGGTGTCTTAGGTATTGCCTCTCTAGGGATAGATGTTCAAGACATGTGACATTGGGGAAAAGCAGAAAAAGTGCGGGGAAGTGGTAGTGGGGTAACCTTGATATTTATTATTATATAATGTACTCTTGTATGAGATAATTCATGAGATTATCCACAAGGAAGCTAAAAACATATCATATCTATTCAAGAGATGTGTTAGTTTCACATATTTTTCACTATGCTTTAGAAAACATTCAATACATTGGCACGAGAGGCTCCATGGAGGATTCTACATAGAATACTATTATACTCACCATTAATTATATAAACTATTTTTCAGGTCACATGGAGTAGGTTGGAGATCAGATTGGTAACTAATAGTTTAAAAATTTTGAGGAGCTATTCAGTCTTTCTTATTGCTACAATTTTACATTATTTTAGAAATTGTTGTTTTCCTTTTCAGTTGAAGTAGTCGTTACATGACATTACAGATGTGTAATTGGGTTATATTTTTTATTGGAGTATGAGTAGGAGTTGTTTGGTATCATTATTATCTCTCTTCTTTTCAGGTTTTCTCTTATATGGTAATATAAGGCCCCAGCCTTAAACCTTACTTAATCTTGATTTATTACAAGATTACACATTGAGGATATTTTCAGGATTAGAGTTTTAGAGAATTAGGACATGACTATTACATCTCAAAAGATCACACTTTATAAACTTCAACTAAGTTTCAATAAAATAAAAACTCTTAAAAAGAAAAATGTATAGTTCCATGTTTTAGGTAGCATGACATTCCCTTGATCCCATCCTTGACCCTATTCCACGTTAATTCCTATGAAAAACTTTTCAAAAACGTGGGATGAGCATAAAAAGCTCAGTAAGGGATACACAAAGAATGAAAAATGATAGTTTTTCAAAACAACAAGTAAACCATGTATACATTATCAATGTAATATTTTTCACCTTTTCGAAGTAGTAAAAAACTATTCAATGAATAAAAGATCATTACTTACCCTTTAGTAACAAAAAGATTACCATAAAACCAATATAAAGAACACATAACATAAAAACGTAACTCGGGTCATAAACATACATAAATGGAATAACCATATGGTCGACTTCCACACATACTTAATGGAATAGCCATATGGCCGAATTCCACACATACTTAATGGAATAGCCATACGTCCAACTTCCATACCCAATGCATTGGAGGTTATAACGTAACCACCCATCCTAGTATTCACGGCACCACCCATCATATGGTTTATCACATAACCACCCGTCAAATGTCCAAGTACCATTATAAAAATCATAAGTCATAAAACAAATATAATGGAAAGAAAACATTTCCACACTTTGATCACAATATATCACATAAATATATTGACATAACAAATCCATTATAAAAACCATTTTCAATACCAAAATACATAAAAGAGTATATAGTATTTATTTCATTTTAAAAACATTACAGCTTGTTGAGGAAGCCAAAGACCAAATAATACTCGCAGCGGCAGAAAAAGGTCGTTGTCACCGCGTACGTTAAAAGAAACATTCCTTTTTTCGTTTTGTAAAACGCTTCATAGAAAAAGATAACTTTTGTATAAAATTAAAAGTCAAAGGGGTTTATACACTGTACAAAATAAAGTTGTGTATAAAACGAAATATGCCTCAATGAAAGGATATTGAGACGAAGTCCCTTACAAAGTCGGTATCCTTAGATTAAGGAAAAATCAATTTCATTATTATGTGTGACAAATACGAATACACAAAATATAAGTGGATATAAAGTGTAAAAAAATCAGAGTACATTCACACATAATCATGGAGAAACAAAACCAATAACATAGATATTTTACTCAATGAAATGAGATTGAGTTATGATTTTCGATACAAGTCCGTCTAAATGACATAAGAATTTATCAATGAGATGATTATGTGTAGAAATAGTATATCCACACAAAGGTTTGTGGAAAATTCAACATAGAGATTCCACACATAATCTTGGCATAATAAATTCAATAATTAGAGGTTTAACCCAAAGAATTGAAAGTGGGTTAAGAAGTTCCCTTACAGAAATTTGACAGCCAAACGACATCACTTTAAAACTCATAAAATGAGTTGATGAGAGATAAAAAGGGTATCTCATCACTCGGACATAAAATTTACATTAATAAGGATATAGAATAACATATCCCAACATAATAGTATGTGAATTAAAAGACATAACAAAAAATGTTTTTTAAAAATAGGAGGGTGAAAGGTTCCCTTACCGACTTGGGTATCTTTCGAAACATATACCCCATTGAAGAAGGGTCATAAAATTAATATTTAAGTACCCATAAATGAAATTATATTACACAAAGAGTATAATAATGGTATGTACATAAACCACTCAAAGGAAATGGTGGAAAATGTAGCATAAATCTCACGGGAATAAAAGTGAGATGAAAAATCCCATACAAAATCTCGGCAGCCTAACGACGCCACTTAATTCTTCCAAAAATGGATTGATGAGATCAAATAGAGTATCTCATCATATTACAATAAAATGTACAGAAAGATTAATATAAAATAACAACCTCCATAATAACAAAGAGGAGCTTAAAAGAAGTGGCATAAATGAGAGTACTTAAAAAAAGAGAGAGGTTAGATCTCTTATGAAAATTCAGCAGCCTAACGGCGCCACTCAAAACATCCAAAATGGATTGATGAGAGAAGATAGGGTATCTCATAATATGAACATAAAAATTACAGTATGATTAATATAAAATAACATCCCAATCATAATTAAGATGATCTTATAAGGAATGACAGAAAATAGTGTACTTAAAAAGAAAGAGAGGAGTATGATCCCTTACCTCGGGTCCGACTTGACTCGATCCTTCTTTAATCTCCTGAATAATAAACTTGAGTTAATTTCTAATTCCTTAAGAACCTTTTTCAAGTTCATTATTCCTTTTATATCACTTATTAACATGTCATGAACACTGTGTAATTATTTTAGTTAATAACGGTCGTGTAAATGATCATTGGTACTTGAGTCAAAATATGCTCTTTATAATTACAAGTTGTTCATGTATCCATTATATCCAGAGTTATAATCATAATTTATATTTCATATATATCATATATATCCAGTACATATTCATTTTATACTATTATATATCATATGGAGATAAAAAACGAAAAGCACCGTTCACGGGGACGGTAGGCCGTACGTATGCAAGAACACTACTTTCATTTTTTTATTTTTCATAATAATGGAATTAAAAAGAAATTATATATATATATATTATAATTACAGTATAATATATATGTTATATAGGTCACATATTTTCATTAATTTAATTCTTTATACATTCCATGTATCGCATGTACGAGTCACATCACATGAGGGGGCGGTAGTCCGCACTTCCTCATATGAAATTATCGCATTTACACAACAT
The DNA here is from genome assembly GCA_963277665.1 of Viscum album. NCBI lineage: Eukaryota > Viridiplantae > Streptophyta > Magnoliopsida > Santalales > Viscaceae > Viscum > Viscum album. The sequence goes on from OY728161.1 coordinate 1,842,305,304, forward strand.
GAAAAGAATAAAGGTATGGTTTAAATATAAAATACAGAAGAATATATTAAACATAAATACCATATATATCTTATATAAAATAAAGTGATATCATAATGTCCACCATTAAAGGTGTTAAAAGAATATTGAACAATCATCGTTTCGTGAGGCAGAAAATCGCCAACCACAGAAACAATACGTTCATTAACCATTAGACGAAGGTGTGTGTAAGTGTAGCTCGAAAAATTCTTATAAAAATATCCTAGTATATTTAAAATACTGGAGTTGTTACAAAAGAAATGAATAAAAATAGTTTAGTGGGTTGTAGAAGCAAAATAAAACAAAATGACTCAAGTGAAGACATTACCATAAAATCGGGTAACTCCATTTGGTTTGAGCTAAAAGGCTTCCTTGGGAAGCCTTCTGCCAAATGTGAGGCTTCTAGGAGTTATATAGGGATGTGGAGAGATAAAATGGGCAGGGGTTGGCCGAAACAAAGGCTTTGGAAGTGTGGGTAGGGAGGTAGGGGTGGGGGCCTCTTATAAGAGGAGAGGAGGGGCACTCTTGGAAAGGTATAAAATGTAACTTTATTTTCAAATGAGTTTCGAATTTTAATGGCCCCAAATTGATGTGTTACGGGGATAAAGTTATAAGGGTTCGAAATCCACCCATACAATAGGTTTTGGACATGTGTAGGTCTTATAGTTTACATTATCTTTCCATTTTATTTAAATCGTTAAATAATGAGGTCATTGCTGCATCATCATGATTTCATAAATAATTTTAATTTATTTAATGTCTAAAAATTATAAAAAAAATACTATGATGTAGGAAATCTTTTTAGATTTCTAATGAATATTTATAGTCCAAATGATAATTTATGTAGACAAAATTAAAAATATTTTACTTAGGTGATACATTCATTGTTACATTTAACATTTTTTAAAAATAAAAAGATAAAAAGTCATTTTCTCACAAAAGTGATTCCATGGGGCCCCCAAGTTTGGAACAAGGCATCCCATGGTCATCCATGAGACAACCAGTATCCTTAGGAAACATTTTGTGGTCATATTTTATTATTATGATATTATCTTATTATCTTTAACTACCCGATTACTCATTAATCAAGATAATTAAAAATAATTACCGTCGTTAATATTCATAATGTCCAAAAACAAAAGAGTCTTAATTACATAATTTGTTCCTTATGATTCCAAATATGTAATCCATTTTACCAAATTACAATCAAATAAATTTCAATAATTAATTTAAAAAAAACATTCCATTGTCAAAACAAATAGCGGGTTTTTTAGAATCAATATTTTTGAAAAGTTTGGCACTTGATTATGCCTAATTCCAAAGTGAAGTTATTCCCAATGACCATAATTTAATTACATGGTAAAAATATTTTCTAATTATAGTTTAAAACAAATTAAAAAGATAATATAACCATATAATTAAATTATATGAAAAAGCAGTTTTGATGTAAAATGCAGTATTTTCACTATTCATTGAAAAATGAACATTGTCAGAAAAATACCAAAAATTAACCCAAGGTAAATTTCAATGTCCCAATCATAAATAATATGTTTATTTTGAAAAATAGAGCTTATAAAATTGTCAAAAAGTGGATTTAAAATGGTTTCTCCATCAAAATGCGGTTAATCGCCCTTTTAAAGAATATTTGAATGTTTATGCTTAAAACTAGATTCATTTGCATTTTTAACCCTCTAACGTTTATTGAAAAAAACTAAAAATATTTTACAAAAATATATAATCATTTTGTAGTTATTTCTGTTCTTTCTCACCATTACAACGGCTAGGAGTTAACTACCATTTAAAATAATATTATTTTATTATTAGAGTGCAACGTAAGATTTCAAAGAAACTTGTTGTTGCATATTGGGTACGCCATCAAGCATAGAATTCCCTTTAAAGTAATATTTATATTTTATTCACAAATATGGATAAATGTGAAAATGTAAAACTCTTTATTTACCTGAGGAGTTACATCCTTCCCCCCTTTTTGGAATTGCGTCCTCGCAATTTTAAAATTGAGCTTGGAAACATCCTTGAACGTCCCACATTGGAACAAGAGTCAGTAAAACAATCACTTTAAAATAAAGAAAGATAAGTACAAAGGTCACCCGAGTTAACCCATACTAGGATTCCAAGTATGAAAATATGGACATGGAGGAAAAAACAAAGGGTCATGTTCTGATGGAGAGTGATAGTAAACATGTCTAGGAGAAAGTTAACAATAAGAAAATCACAAACTTGTGATGGGTTAAACGGTATTCGATTCCTCCGTAGTAAATGTTAATAGACAACATTTTTGTTTTAAGTAACTTTTTATTGAGGAATTTGTTCATAAGGAAACATAATCACTTATCATGTTGACTTTTAACTTTTATTAGATTCCTTACAAAAACTCATATTTTCTCCAAAAGACGAGTATTTAGGAAGACTTGTTCACATTAACAGTAATATAATCAACTTCTAGAGAATCACCTAATCCACAAAAAATAACTATATACTTCTCATTTCTTTAGACTTTAACCAAAACCAAAACCAAAAAGGTTAGTACAAGATCAGATAATCCAGAAAAGGATAACCCTTTATAAAAAGAAAATCTATTCTTAATCTCCAAAATTTGTCCAACAAAACCCAAAGTTCAACAAGGACCATTTGATAAACAATTTTTCCATAAAATTATTCAATGTAAAACAAAATAAGATTGGAACCCAAATATTTGAAGGATTTGGTCACATAGTCTTCCAAGTAAAAGCGTAACATTTATCTCTAAACAACATCAGTTGCTCTTAATGTCACGTATTGAAAAGTAATTAACCTAATCACATATCCTCCATTATAGGTTAATATATTTCCATAGAAAACCCAAAATAAAATTACTCTTAATTCATAAAATCATATAACTAAAATAAATCAGTCAAACTAACCAGGGACTTCACGTAGTTTAGTGGTAGGTGATAAATACCAGTTTCACTTTGGTTGTGGGTTCGATTGCCGAAGATTTGTCCGATGCGACGGGTTGTCACACGGTCTGTGTGTTGTCCTTTTTCCAATACTATATAATTCTCAAATCATTCCCCCAAAAAGAGATAAAATCATCAAAAATAACCATAACATAATTTAACCTCAATTTTTTATCGTGCCTTTCACTTCCATCATTACATATAGTAACCCATAATTACCTCAAAAGTAGGGATCATATAAACCCAAATGGTTCTTTATAACTATGTCCACAAAAGAACAGATAACTATTCCTTGAATAAAATTTTCATATATTAAACATCAGGGCTACACATAATATAAAAAGTCTTCTAATGTAACCCCATCATCAAAAGAGACTTAATACTCTTAAGAATTTCACCATAACTCTTGAAGCCCTTATATGTTGACATCTTACTCATTAAACATTCTTCATGATCTATTAACCATTACATTCCATCTTATTCGGAAATACATCTTTCCTACAAACAAAATCATGAATCATATCCTAAGATTCCAAAATAGGAAAACAATAGTCATGAAATAATCCATACCTTTGATTGGTCATTTTCAGTTTCTTCATCCTCAATCAGAATGGAATTAGGTATTGGTAAACGAACATTTTTACGATCTTGGTGATCCCATTCATGAAACTTCTTCACAGGACATGTGTTTGCATAATGACCATGCACACCACATTTAAAACATTCAATTGATACCTCAGAAAGAACTTCTTTCCCTTTCCTCGAGTCAAATGGATGCTTCCTTTTTCCATGGAAGGTTCTTGCTTTATGACCTTCATTTCCACATCTATAGCATATTTCTGTCCCTTGGAAACATTTTCCTAGGTGTTTCTTTCCACATTCTTGACACATACATTTTTGAACACACTTACCTTTATGATTTTTACTTGTAGTTCCGTAGGGATTTGTTTCTCACATATATGATGACTTATAGAAATCACCAAGGTTTTGGTGGTCATTCATGACTCCAGATAGTTGGTTGAGGATAATCACAAGAGTTCTCATTGAAGCTCCCATATCATTCAGTTGCTTGCTCAAAAAAAAAATGGTCACAGTTTCCTTCACATCCACTGTTACTTTGGTGCCTGCTAGATCCAGCCATTTACAAAAACCAAAAAGGTCAGTGTGAGTATATCAACAAAACCACATGTACTAATGAGGAATATAAACACTAAGATATACTTACTCATTCACTTTATCTAAAACTAGGACTCTTCCTGAAATCCTAACCATTATGGTAATGTCACTTATGCTTAAAGAATACCCTAACCTCTAAAGTTATCTAAACCGAGCTTTGATACCAACTATAAGGACCCAGCCTTAAAACATAATTAATCATGAGTTATTACAAGATTACACATTGAGGATCTTTTCAGGTTTAGAGTTTTAGAGAATTAGGACATGACTATTACATCTCAAAAGAATACAAAGTAGAATCTTCAACTAAGATTCAGTAAAATAAAAACTCTTAAAAAGAAAAATGTCTACTTCCATGTTTTAGGTAGCATGTCTTTCCCTTGATCCCATCCTTGACCCTATTCCTCGTTAAGTCCTGTGAAAAACATTTCAAAAACTTGGGATGAGCATAAAATTCTCAGTAAGGGATACACAAAGAATGAAAAATTTTAGTTTTTCAAAACAACAAGTAAACCATGTATACTTTATCAAATTAATACATTTCACCTTTTTGAAGTAGTAAAAAAACTCTTCAATGAATAAAAGATCATTACTTACCCTTTGGTAACCAAAATATTACCATAAAACCCATATAAAGTACACATAACATAAAAAGGTAACTTGGGACATAAACATACTTAAATGGAATAACCATACAGTCGACTTGCACACATACCTAATGGAATAGCCTTATGGATGACTTCCACACATGCTTAATGGAATAGCCATACAGGCGACTTCCATACCCAATGCATTGGAGGTTATAACGTAACCACCCGCCCTGTTATTCACGGAACCACCCGTCATATGGTTTATCACGTAACCCCCCGCCAAATGTCCAAGTACCATTATAAAAATCATAAGACATAAAACAAATATAATGGAAAGAAAATATTTCCACACTTTGATCACAATATATCCCACAAATATATTGACATAACAAATCCATTATAAAAACCATTTTCAATACCAAAATACATAAAAGAGTATATGGTATTTATTTCATTTTAAAAACATTACGGCTTGTTGAGGAAGCCAAAGACGAAATAATACTCGCGACGGCGGAAAAGGTCGTTGTCACCGCATACGTTAAAAGAAACAATCCTTTTTTTCGTTTTGTAAAACGCTTCATAGAAAAAGATAACTTTTGTATAAAAGTAAAAGTCAAAAGGGTTTATACACCGTATAAAAGAAAGTTGTGTATAAAACGAAATATGCCTCAATGAAAGGAGATTGAGACGAAGTCTCTTAAAAAGTCAGTCTCCTTAGATTAAGGATAAATCAATTACATGATTACGTGTGACAAATGAGAATACAAAAAATATAAGTGGATATTAAGTGTAAAAAAACAGAGGACATTAACACATAATCATGGAGAAACAAAACCAATGACATAGATATTTAACTCAATGAAATGAGATTGAGTTATGATTTCCAATACAAGTCCGTCTAAATGACATATAAATTTTACAATGAGATTATTATGTGTAGAAATAGTATATCCACACAAAGTTTTGTTGAAACTACAAAATAGAGATTCCACACATAATCTTGGCATAATAAAATCAACAATTAGAGTTTTAACCCAAAGAATTGAATGTGGGTTAAAAAGTTCCCTTACAGAAATTCGACAGCCTAACGACGTCACTTTAAAACTCATAAAATGAGTTGATGAGAGATAAAAAGGTTATATCATCACTTGGACATAAAATTTACATTAATAAGGATATAGAAGAACATATCCCAACATAATATTATGTGAATTAAAAGACATAACAAAAGAAGTCTTTTAAAAAGAGGAGGGTGAAAGGTTCCCTTACCGACTTGGGTAACTTTCGAAACGTACAACCCATTAAAGATGGGTCATAAAATGAATATGTAAGTACCCATAAATGAAATTATATTAAACAAAGAGTATAATAATGGGATGTACATATACCACTAAAAGGAAATGGTTCCAAATGTAGCATAAATCTCATGGGAATAAAAGTGAGATGAAAAATCCCATACGAAAACTCGGCAGCCTAACAACGCCACTTAAAACATCCAAAAATGGATTGATGAAATAAAATAGAGTATCTCATCATATTACAATAAAATGTACAGAAAGATGAATATAAAATAACATTCCCATAATAACAAATAATAGCTTAAAAGAAGTGACATAAATGAGAGTACTTAAAAAAAGAGAGAGGTTAGATCTCTTACGAAAATTCGGCAGCCTAACGGCGCCACTCAAAACTTCCAAAATGGATTGATGAGAGAAAATAGGGTCTCTCATCATATGAACATAAAAATTACAGTATGTGTAATATAAAAGAACATCCCAATCATATGTAAGATGATCTTAAAAGTAATGTCATAAAAGAGTGTACTTAAAAAGAAAGAGAGGAGTAGGATCCCTTACCTCGGGTCCGAATTGACTCGATCGTTCTTTAATCTCCTGAATAATAAACATGTGTCAATTTTTACTTCCTTAAGAACCCTTTTCAAGTTCATTATTCCTTTTATATCACTTATTACCACGTCAGGAACACTATGTAATTATTTTTGTTAATAACGGTCGTGTAAACGATCATTGGTACTTAAGTCATAATATTCTCTTTATGATTACAAGTTGTTCATGTATCCATTTTATCCAGAGTTATAATAATGATTTATATATCATATATATCATATATATCCAGTAAATATTCATTTTATACTATTACATATCATTTGGAGATAAAAAACGAAAAGCACCGTTCATGGGGACGGTAGGCCGTACGTACGCATGAACGCTACATTCATTGTTTTCTTTTTCATAATAATGGAAATAAAAATAAATGATATATATATATATTATAATTACAGTATAATATATATGTTATATAGTTCACATATGTTCATTAATTTCATTATTTATACATTACATGTATTGCATGTACGAGTCACATCACTTGAAGGGGTGGTAGTCCGCACTTCCTCATATGAAATTATCGCATTTACACAACATGAAAAGAATAAAGGTATGGTTTAAATATAAAATACAGAAGAATATAGTAAACATAAATACCATATATATCATATATAAAATACAGTGACATCATAATGGCCACCTTTAAATGTGTTAAAAGAATATTGAACAATCATCGTTTCGTGAGGTAGAAAATTGCCAACCACAAAACAGTATGTTTTTTAACCAATAGACGAAGGTGTGTGTAATTGTAGCTCAAAAAAATATTATTACAACATCCTAGTATATTTAAGAAACTGTAGTTGTTACAAAATAAATGAATAAAAAGATTTTAGGGGGTTGGAGAAGAAAAATAAAACAAAAGGACTCAAGTGAAGACATTACCTTAAAATCGGGTAACTCCCTTTGGTTTGAGATAAAAGGCTTACTTGGGAAAACTTCTTCCCAAAGTGAGGCTTCAAGGAGTTAGATAGGAATGTGGAGAGAAAAAAGGGGCAGGGGTTGGCTGATCCAAAGTCTTTGGATGTGTGGGTAAGGAGGTAGGGGTGGGGGCCTTTTATAAGAGGAGAGGAGGGGCACTCTTGGAAAGGTATAAAATGTAACTTTATATTCAAATGAGTTTCGGATTTTAATGGCCCCACATTGATGTGTTTAGGGGATAAGGTGATAAGGGTTATAAATTCACCCATAAAATAGGTTTTGGACATGTGTAGGTCTTAGAGTTTACATTATCATTCCATTTTATTTAAATCGTTATATAATGAGGTCATCGCTACATCATCATGATGTCATAAATAATTTAATTTATTTAATGTCTAAAAATTATAAAAAAATACTATGATGTAGGAAATATTTTTAACTTTCTAATGAATTTTTATAATCCAAATGATAATTTATTTAGACAAAATGAAAAATATTTTACTTAGGTGATACATTCTTTGTTACATTTAACATTTTTTAAAAATAAAAACATAAAAAGTCACTTTCTCACAAAAGTGATTCCATGGGGCCCCCAAGTTTGGCACAAGGCATCCCATGGTCGGAAATGAAACAACCAGTTGCCTTAGGACACATTTTGTGGTCATTTTGTATTATTATGATATTATCTTATTATCATTAACTACCCGATTACTCATTAATCAAGATAAATAATGATAATTACCATCGTTACTATTCATAATGTTCAAAAAAAAAAGAGTGTTAATTAAATAATTTGGACCATGTGATTAAAAATATGTAATCCATTTTACCAAATTCCAAACACATAAATTTCAATAATTAATTTTAAAAAAACTTCTCGTTGTCAAAACAAATAGCGGGTTTTTTATAATCAATATTTATGAAAAGTTTGGCACTTGTTTATGCCTAATTCAAAAGTGAAATTAATCCCAATGACCATAATTGAATTAAATTGTAAAAATATATTATAATTAAACATTAAAACAAATTAAAAAGATAATATAACCATATAATTAAATTATATGAAAAACCAGTTTTGATGTAAAATGCAGTATTTTTCACTATTCATTGAAAAATGAACATTGTCAGAAAAATACCAAAAATTAACCCAAGGTAAATTTCAATGTCCCAATCAAAAATAATATGTTTATTTTTAAAAATAGAGCTTATAAAATTGTCAAAAAGTGGATTTAAAAGGGGTTCTCCATCAGAACGCGGTTAATCGACCTTTTAAAGAATATTTGAATGTTGACGCTTAAAAACTGGATTCATTTTCATTTTTAACCCTCTAACATTTTTTTTAAAAAAGTAAAAATATTTGACAAACATATTTAATAATTTTTTAGTTAGTTCTGTTTATTCCTGCCATTACATCGGCTAGGCGTTAACTACCATTTAAAATAATATTATTTTATTATTAGAGTGCAACGTAAGATTTGAAAGAAACTTGTTGTTTCATATTGGGTACTCCATCAGGCATAGCATTACCTTTAATGTAATATTAATATTTTATTCACAAATATAGATAAATGTGAAAATGTCATACTCTTTATTTACCTGGGGTGTTACATGGTAATGCCTCCTTCTATGTGTTTATTATACCTTAGGTGCTAGTTTCCAACATAGGGCCTACTAGAGGGAGGAATCATGGGTAACAATCTCTTTTCTCCCATTTCTAACCAAATAGGGGTGATTTTTGAGGGGAGGGGGTTGTGACATGGAAAAATGATTATTTTTGGGTAGAAAACCCATTCTACTATAAAACCCTTGTAAATATTCATTATTTATATGAGAATTATTTTCGATTTTTATGTGTTTGGTTGAATTCCATGGCTTCTGTTAATGTCATTCACCCATGGTTCATGTAATTTTATTCATTATTATTCATTTCTTTTTAATAACCCATGTTTATGTATTCACTATATATTTTGATCTCTAATATGTAGGGTATGGTTTTTTAATGTTATTTTCTTGATTTCATACACTTATAAACATGTTATGCATGAATATCGTCATTTTTTACCATTCCTGAGCATATAAGCTCCCCCTATTTTAATTTTTTATACCATATGATATGAATAATTATTTAATGTATGGTATGTATAAGAAGAATAGTTTTTGGGATGATATATAAAACATATTATGAAGATCATTCATGATTACATTTTTTGGGTCTAGTATCGAGAGGAACTAAAACATTAGTACCCTTAGGTGTCTGTTTAAGTAATGTCATGAAAATTTATCAATGTGATGAAATATCTACGAATGAAATAAATTGAATGTTATTGATATTATTTGATGTTACATGTTATTCTGTTTTTATTTCCAACATTCTAATATAAATCAAGGCCATGATTAATAATTTTAGAGAATCATTCTTCAAGATTATGTGTTGTGGGATTTTATCCGCTCATAGTGTTTTCCACAACAAATAATCTTATGGGACAATCTCTAAACAAATAAATATTAATATATTTTAATAAAAATTATCTTTGTTGATGTTAAATGACATTATTAGATCAAGTATGTTATCGATGAAAAATTTATAGTTTAGTGCAGTGAAAAATGTTCTATAGTGGATTGAGACTTTTGACTAGTATATTGTATTGTGTTAGTGTAACAGAGTGATGGGAGTTGTTCCATGATATGATCAAGAATCATGAATATGTCAATAAGTTATGGAAATTATAGTCCTACCCAGATCCATAAATCATGGTTTGGATTTGAAGTGGAATCCAATGTCGAAATGGAACATGTGGATGAAAGAAGAACCTGAGGGTTTTAGATAATTCCTAAATACAGATCATTTAGATAGAATAAAAGGTGTTTTTAGATCCCTTCTGATGGTGGATATGGTTTTGGTAACATTAAATATCACATACCCAATTATTTCCAAAACATAGCACGTGACCCATTCCTATTGACATGACATATACGTTATCAGTACATGGTCATGGATGTGGGAAGATGCATTGGAATGATAAGAGTAAATGGTAATGACCCTATTATCAAACATGGATATGTACATGAGACATAAATCATATACATTCATGTCTATGTACAAAATCAAGACAATAGAACATGTGCATGGACTCGAGAACACGTGTGTGTATAGGGAAAGAAAGACATGTTTTATAATCCAATTAAATTCCATGTTCATTATTTAAAACATATTTATTCCATTTTTTTCATTAATGTCACTATAGTAAATAGGATACATTCAATCTCTCCACCCATATGAGGGAACAACATTTAACTACGTCTAAAGCATAGTATTGTGATTCCCACTAAGGTATTAGTCTCGAAAATTGATTCAAGAATTTCCTTATGAGGCCTGAAGTGGGATCATATGTCATATATCATTTTATACATGGGATTTTATGAACAAGAGTTACAAATGTTCCCATTAATTTATCCCCAATATAGAAGTTTAAATATGTTCGGTTTTTCGGTGCCCCCATTAGCCCATGGTGTGAGACCCTATAATTGTATTGATATATTATGTGTTCAAGTGAACATCTCTTTAAGAATAATCCCAACTAGAACAAACTCTCAAAGAATTTCCATTATTATATTTAGAATCACTGTGGTAGATCTCATATAATTTCATCAATTTGATATAATGGTATAAATCCTGGTCTAGAAATATATTTCTGAAATTACCCTAAGACTTGTTTTTAATCCGAAGATTATTTCTTATCATATTGTTTTGAATCATAATTTTATTAACATTAATTTATGATGATTAGATGACTACTCTAATGAATATTATATTGTGATACCAGGGATTTAGTATGGGTTCTGTTATAATCACCCCATCATGGGCTCTTCCCGTATTTTTTTTTCAAATAATGACGATGTGTTGTTTGATAGGGTTCTTTATCGAACATGTGTTGACGAAGGATATTTGATAAATATATACTAAAGTTCATAATAGTAGATGAATTTGATATAGGCCCATATTTATAGTATTTTTAACAACCTCTATATATTTTTTTTAATTTAATACAAACCTTTTTTCTATCACATTCTTCTTGGTACTCTAATTATTTGATTTATATGTATAAATCCATTGATATAAGTTTTATTTTCCCATTCATCAATGTATGGGAAATATTTGAAGTTTGTGTGAGTACATTTACCATTTTCATTTTCCTACCATGATTTTTATATGTATATTTTTTCATTTCTGGAATCCCATGGCCTATTGTAGATGGGGTTGGGATTCCACACTAAGTTACTATCAGCTAGGAAAACCCCAGTAAGTTGCTTCCTGAAACATTATGTGAATAATATAAATTTATCATAATAAAATTAATTAATCACTTTTGAATTATATTTTTATAAAATATATTGATAATATAATTAATTAGTAACATTTTTATTATTATATATGTCTTTATTGTTTTGTAATGGGATTAAAATCATATTTTGATTAAATAAAAATTTTAAAAATAGTTTTAGGCATTTTCTACGTAGATCATATAAAAAATTTCTCCCATATTTATCATATTTTGATAAAAATAAATTCATTTAATATGTTAGAATTAAATAATTATATTACAATAATTTTTTTCAATTTTCGATAAATATATTTTATCTTGTTGAATATGAAATACATCTGATTTTACAAATACTATAAATTTTAAGACATTTTTATGATACGAGAATAACATGAAATATTATGAACAAAATTTACTATAACAAATATATATTTATTATGTAATATAATTCTTTTAAAAATACAATGTTGATCCCATAAATATTTGTCTAAAAAAATTTATATCTATGTACTGATTTAATTCAAATATAAACTATTTATAATTATTCTTTTTTAATAATGATTTTAAATTTTTTCTTTTGGTTTTTAAGTTTATTCAATGAAAAATAAGTCTATTTTGAATTTTCAAAATAATAATTATTCTGTATGAATATTAATAAGAAATTTTTTATTAAAAAATAAATTTATTCCAAAAAACTAAAACAATAAGAAAATGGGTTTTCATTCTAGTTTATAATTTTATATAGAAGTCAATTTTTAATTTTATATAATTTATTTATATAAAACTGATTCCATTTTTTAAAAAAATATATTTTTATTTTGTAATTTGTTCAATTTTTTTAATAATTTATAGTGACCATTGTAAAAAATTATCACATCGGTTAAGGGTAAATTATTTTCAAAAGGGTAAAATTAAGGACATAAGGATTAAGTGTAATAAAAAAATCATTATTGAATATCAAAGGCTGGTTTAACATCTATAGTACCCCAATTAATGTATATTCTATGATAATTTGGATACATGTTACTTGTGAAAGAAATATATAATAGAGAAATGTTTCAGGTTTTTATATGTTTTCCACCAACATCACCTCTAAAAAAAACTGGATAAACACTATAATCTAAACTTTTTTATATTAAAAAGTAAATCCAACTCATCACAACTACATTCAAAACATTATTTTTAACATCCTAGATTTTATTAACCTCTACAATGGCCACTCCATAATTGATTATTCTATAAATGAAAAGAAGCTACCAAAATAAAGTGTATATATTCTCATTGATTTTTATAATATTAAAATCATATTAAAGGTCTTAAATTTTTTAAATAAAAATGTTAACATGATTAAATAATTATATTTTCCATAATGATATTTTATTATGTAACAATTAATAAAATTTATAATCCTATCATAATCATATGTAAATGATAACGTCACTCATGCATAGGTATTGACTATGATCTCCACATATTAGTGAAATTACATTTACATCAAAACCACACAATGATATTTATACATATTTTATTAATGAATATATAAGAAATTAATGACAAAATTATTAGTTATTTAAAAAGTTTTTCACATACATTATTTTCCTATAATCCATTGGAAAATGAATACATCATCCCTAAATTTGTGTGGACTTCAACATAAAGAAAGTAATGATTTTAGTTTTTCTATCACCCAAAATATTGGATGATTATAAAATATTATAAACAAAAAGAAACTAATATTAATGTAATTATATATCAAATTATATTCCCAAATCATTTCATAACACATTTCACATTTGTAAACATACATGAATAATTTTGGACAAATTAATTGACCAACAATAAGTGGTTGAGGTAAGAATGAATTATTAAATGAATATATGTTAAACAAGTACTAAATAATTTAAATTAATATTGATGAAAATATTCATTAATTGAGTATTTTTTAAATTAAAATTTACTATTAAATAGGATATAACTCAACACACAATGATAGGGTCCATGTTGGGATTTTTCGACTCATTTCCATTAAAATTAGTCAAATTTTTTATTAACCTATTTATATTTATGTGGTTCACATATTTCCCCATTGAAATATTATATCATAATTTAATATTTATTAATTTTATATATTGTTTCAATTCATGAAATATATTTACATAGTCATTTATTTTAAATATATTTAAACCATAATGGTTCATTTTACAATAACAACATTATCTGGTGTTGTTCATGTCTGAATTTACACTCTAATAACATTTTTCGCCTTATATTCTCAAAATAAATGTATTCTATAGTCCTAGGGTTATTGTTTTCAGTTTTATTTAAATTTTTCTATCTTTTAGACTCAAATGCGGAAATAATGTTTCAAAAAAAGATAATATTATTTCATTTTTTAGTCATCAATCATTCTCTTCTATATCCTTAATCATAATATTTATTATAGATGTTTTTATAAACAATTTAATTGTTTTAAAGGAATTTTCACAATAATAATTGCATTTTATAGAACTTATTAAATTCAATCTAACTAATGTTTTCAAAAAAATCAATTTTTCAATATTTTTAATGGAGTAGAATGAATAGTCTTTTTATTAAACACTAGATAAACATATTATCTAACCCATATGACTATTATTTAATATATATATTACTCCACATGTTATTTCTATTTTTCAATGAATATAATTTTTTTATTAATGTTTATATTTTTCGTATTTATATTCAATTAAAAAAATTATCATCAAAAATTATTTGAATAAATATCCTGATAATTTATAAGATTTTATTGAAGATAAATTTACAAAATTTGTATGGAAACATATTTTCATTTTTTCACTTAATTATTTTCTCAAATTATAAATTGTATTTCATTTATTTCAAACATTCATTTTGGATGATTTTATTATATTCTATCATTTATTATTAATTTATGTATTATACCTTTTTACCATCCAATTTCTTGTCTGGATGATCTCTATCACCCTATATTATTTTTTGGAAATTATTTTTCTCTTCTAAGTATTTATTTTTAATAATATGGATATAATTATTTTCAAATATACTATATTGATATTATATTAACCATATGTGATATAAATATAATCTAATTGTTTATAGAATACTATAAAAAAATTTATTTGTTATAATTATAAAATATTGATAATCATATTTGTTGATTTAATATTCATATTTATTTATCAATAGTAAATATAAAATATGTTATTATAATTCATCCATCCATTGAAAAATAAACTAGTCATATGCATGTGATGTTTTTGGCTTATATATAGGTAACCTCTCAATGTATGGATAGGTTTCATGAGACAAACATTTAGAAAAATTTGTAGTGTATTATTTTATATATACGGATTTATTTAAATTTAATTGAACATGGCCATAATGATGAGGTCCATGATGTACTTGAATGAGTACATGATAAAAATGTAATTAAATACATAATTATTTGTTTTTTCTATTATGAATTAATTTTTAATAATCCATGAGTTTATTATGTTGATATTTTCCAGGAATAAATTTTAATGACCAAATTGTTTGTTAAATTGAATATTTAATTTTATTACCCAATATGGAACATTATTAAGGTCTTATATACTCATTATAAATTCAATTATATGATTTCCTTTACTAAGAATATTATCTAACCCTTTATTGTGGTTTCCATTACACATATATAAAGAATGAATATTTGAATGATATTAAAAAATTCATGACTATTTTTCATGGTATGAATTTTTGTCAATGTGATATTGATTTTATTCGTGTCTCTATCCTCCCAAGAATTCAAAATAGCTTTATCAATCATGCTGTTTTCCCAAGAATATTAAAACAATACACAAATATTAAAATTAAATATGGGTTGCCAAATTTAATATTATTAACTCTATCCATATCATAAGAAAAAATTATCCATTAATATGATCAACATGCACACCAATATGTATCATTATCCTTTGGAATATTCCCCTAAAACGAGATAATTCAAAAATCGAATACTCCATTAGTTACCAAATGAAATAAAATCACAGTGTAATAAAAATATAATACAAAATCTACTATTTGTAAATTTATTTTAAATATATATATGATCATGGGATATATTAACGAATAATTATCCATGACTACCACTAGATGGATTCATCATGAAAATCTTTTTTTATGTTTACGAAAAATTATGTCCAAAAAAGATATTCATTATAAATATGACTATGATTGTCTAAAAACAATCATGTTTTCCTAATTCATAGTTACAAAATCTTCAAAATACTAAATATAAATTTTTAATAGAACACGAAAAAAAATAAATACCATCTTTTTTGACATTTATGGATCTATCCCATAAACCTCACTCTATGATTAATTAATAATATAATGTTTTATAACACCATTGAAAAGTTCCTTTTATAGTGAATCATCATAAGTTATGAAAAATGATCGATATATCCCTTTGATGTAGTGACATTATGTACTACTATAAATCACTTACACTATAATCCTCTACGGAATATAACTATCTTTCTTGTCATCCTATAATTATTTTACTCTATAACTCATTATAATTGGAATAAATGAATAATTATGTTTAATTTTAATTGTTCATAACATGTTATTAATGTGTCTCCCTTAAAAGTTCTTCTATTATCATTTCATTAATCTCAACCTCTTAGTATTCTTCTAAATAAATAATTATATATTTTAGATTTAACATAAACAGACTGTTTTAACGCATCAATCAGAAAATGTAATTTTCCATGTTTAGTCATTATTTTCCTTATCAATTAGTGATTTTTTTCGTAATATAAAGGCCTCATGTTTTTTATATCCAATTATTTTCCAGGAAATTTTAAAGATCAATATTTTATCTACCTATATTCATAATTACATCCTCACATACTCATTATTTTATTTATAACATGGTTATTTCATTTTTATCATTTTAAAATTAGTATATGCTTCCATATAAATATCCGTATGACATTTAATAAATAGTTACACCTTAAGTGTGATCACTAGATTAGTATTATAAAATTCACAATAATATACCCCAATAGACAATTATAGTTATTGTTATCTAAACTATAATAGAATCCCACATACCCTTGATGACATTATAATTATTTATTAATCATATATAGAATACTAAGAAGATTAATAATTACTAATATTATAGAATCTCAAAATTTCAAGGAAATTATTATGGTATAATCTAAAAACACATTGAGATAAAATTATCTATATCAAAAAATTAGATTTTACTTGAATGCACTCTCAAAAAAAGAACATAACTATATCTGTTTCCTATCATTTATCTAATAAATTTATGTTGTCTATTAAGGATAAATATTCCATAAAAGTCAATTCATTCTCTCTTAAATTACAAGCCATCATTCTGATGTACTACTGGAAAAAACGACCAATACCCATGGTTCAAAACTGTGGGTATATCCCCCAATACCGTGGGTATAGGCTATACCCACAGTTTTGGGAACCGTGTGCTCGAACGGCGTAGGTATAGGTCCCCAACCTATACCCACGATTTTCCAAAACCGTGGGTATAGGTGTTCTGCGACCGTGTCAACGACACATACCCAATTGCCACAGTGTCAAAGGCTTTTACCCACAGTTTCAAAACCGTGGGTATAGATCCTAAAATAATGGAGGCGGTGGGTTTCGATCATGAAACCTCTTCACTGAAAACACTATGTCTAACCAATACCTTAACATCAACTATTTGTATATATATTAATATTTAGTAAAATATAGTTATATAAACTATGGGTATAGAGGGAAGAATCGTGGGTATAGGAATCTCGCCAAAAACAATTTCTTTCCCGTGAAATTTTTTTTCCCTACGAACACACGGGAAACCTATACCCACAGTTTTTCATAACCGTGGGTATATGTATTTTAGCCCATAACTATCCCCAAGGTTTTGGGGGAAACCATGGGGATAGGTACCCCTATACCCACGGTTTTACAAAATCGTGGGAATATGTGACTTTTCAGGACCTATCCCCACGGGTTTTCAAAAACGTGGGGATAGACCCCCATAAACCCATGGTTTTGGAAAACCATGGGTATAGGTCATGAAAAGTTACCTAGGCCCACAGTTTTCAAAAACTGTGGGAGTAGGGGTACCTATCCCCACATTTTTGGGATAAACCGTGGGGATATGTTCATTTTCCAGTAGTGATGAGAATATATATCTAAAATAAATTGATGACATGCCCCCATATACAACTCATATTTTGTGAATTATATTTATAGGAGTATCCTATACAGGGATAAATATCATTAAAATAGTGATCATATCACATCACATAATCACAACAGATCTCATCATAATAGGAAACACTAAGAATAATCACATCCCTTTATTGATAAATTCATCATTAAATTATCATGAGTTATATCTTCGTATGACTTGGATTCCCTTCCTAGTTAATAAACAATATCCCATATAAGTCTAATGTCTATTAGACACAAAAAAAAAACAATGAAAGTGATTAACAATGTAAAATTTATTGAGTATAAGGTACATGTAATGACTAAGATTGATTACATTTGAAATTTCTCTAAAATCATACCAGGTATAGTTTGAGATCCATTTCCTTGAAAAAAAATTGGAATTCTCAAAATAAGAAAAAAAATTGTCTTATCTATCAAATTTCGATTCACTTTTATCTAATAAGTCATACCACCCTAATACATATTTCCCAATCCATGGGTTTCACATCCTCCATCAAATCCATATTCATTATAAATTATCAAAGAATCATTGAAAATAGACACTAATATCATTTGTCCTAATCAATTACTCTGATTGGATTCTCCCAAATTACCCATAAATGGAAAATTCCTATATATCCTAAATAATTTATATATCATATCATATGAATTTAGATATGATAGGGTCTAATCAAATTAATTATGGATATTAATCAAACTACCAGGCCAGATATATCATCCAAAATTTAAATTTTTTTAAAAAAATTAATCGTTAAAATTACTTCTATATGGTAATTTAATTTTGTTAAGTCATTTTAATGGTGTTTGGAGAAGAATTATACTCAAATTATAAATTCATGTTTCTAGTACTGACTCATGATATAAATAGATATTTATCCAATGAATTAATTATGGGAACAAGCCTTGAAATTTCATTTAGGCGATGATAATTCATTAAATATTTTAAAGCATATTCATGTTTTTAATTGGTTTTCTACGAATTAATTATAAGGATACTATAATATTAATTCATCGTTTAACATGATATTTTCAAAAGTGAACCCATTATTCATGCCATGAAGGCTTTTTATTTTAAATTATAAAATGTTCTAAATTATCATTAAATTATCATCATCAACCATCCTTCATAGAAAAACTCTATGACCACTCTAATATATTTTGGTTGATTCGACCCTCACTAGAATCCAATTTCATTGGATCTAAATGTTCTTGTATAAATAAATGTGTTTTATTCTTCTAATTGGACAACTAACATTAAATAATGTTTATCATTCTATAAGTATATGGAATGAAATTAACTAGAATACTAAATCAGGACATCAGAGTATCATTTAACATGATGTAGGAAGTTTAGGCCATTATGTGTATTTTTAAAATTATTTTTGTAATGTTTTTATTGTGCACATGGCTTGTGTAGATACCATTTTAGTTTATTTATATTTACCTTCATAGGGTGTCACATGAGATGTTTTATGGATAAATATTTTTTTGCATGACTAATATGAAATTATTTATGTGATATTTAATGTTTACTAGAATTTCATATTGTGATATTTTATTCCTTTCAATATTATGCATTATATGTTATTTTTAAATCACTAGTAGAATCCCAATTTCATTGTTTAGGTAGAATCGTTCAATTAACTTACATATGTGTCTCCATAAGGGAGAATTTGTGATATATTACTTTTGGATAACGACTCTATAAAGAATTGAAGGTGATTAGATTGAAATGATATGATCTATTTAGTGTAGATATCCATACTCCTTGGGAAGAGGGTCTATAAGACTGTATGATTTACTATTGGGGAACATCCCTTCATATTTGTACTAGTTTTTTGGTTTGGTATTCCATTCATGTGAAGCATTACATATGAGTAGGATTTCATGTGAAATGGGAGAAAACATCAATTAACTGTTTTTTTGGACTTATTCCATAATGTAAGAATGTGATTTTTCTTTAGTAGTGGATAAATACACATGACATTATATGATTTCTATGATTTATTATGTGTACAACAATTTTTGGATGCTATAATATTAAGTAAAAACATGATTCATAGAATATTTCATAGTTTTTTATGACAAAATACAAGCTATTTTTTGATACTGAACGTGAAATTACATTTCATTTAGGTATTACACCTCTTTTTAAATTTTTACATTTGTTAAGGACTTGTCGATGGTTACTGAAATTGTTTATTTTTATATACATCAAGAGAATATCTATAGACCTTTAAAATTCATGTTCAGTAGCATCTTTCATTTGATGAGGCATGAAGGAGTTTATGTGAAATTTTTCATGGAAAATATTAATTTGGTTTGGGTCATACATAATGGGATATGATTTCATGAGTATCCATTACAATCCTTTTGAAATTATAATAGAAATGAGATAACATAGGAAAAAATTGAGTTGGGGGTTTCCATGTGGATATATAGATCATTGTAATATGACATCAATATACCAATAATGTGATGTATGCATTAATTTTATGGATTTGGTTTTTTCGATTCATTAGGAGGAAGCATATAGAATCACATTTAATTTGTATACCTAATGAATGATTCATGGAAGATATATAATTTAATCACTTGATTTGGTACATGTTTTAAGATATATATATATATATATATATATGTTATAATATTATATATAAAATTTCTATACAATAATGTTTTGAATACATATGATTGTGAATACACTGATAGCATAGAAGACTAAACTTATGCCTTTGGTAGATCTTTGTAGCTTATTCATTATTTGTTGTTATCTACAAGGATATATTTTTAAATATAAATTCAAGAGGTTTGACTTGTAACTACTTATATTGTTCATATAATCAGGTTAGTACATCTTTAAAAATTATTCATTTGACTTTCTAGAAAATAATTTCATTGATATTATGTAATTCCCTATATAAGTACAACAATCTCATTCCACCACATGTGATAAATTAGGATACATCTAAGCATGCTTCTGCACATACTTTAGTACTTCAAGCTATAAACCATCCCCCTCCAATAGTTGTACATATTTTTCAAGATCTAGATAATTGGTACAATAAGAATATTGTTCACTATAAAATATACTTTTAGGTTTACTTTTTTCTGGAGATCCATGAAAATTTGGTTCCCTAATAATTTGAGGCATCAACATAAATCATGGAGGAAATTTTCAACCTGTTTTATATTATCATTGATTTATTGGTTAATGGGGAATCCATTAATCAAATAAAACCCAAAAATATGTGTTTGGAAAAGGGTATTTTAATATTACTCAAATAATTTCAATGTTAGTCTATTATTTTATCCTCTTCTGGATTGAAAAGAAGCAACACAAGGCTTGGAAGTTCATGATTTTTCATTATCCAGATCATAGATGACAGGTAAGGGGATTTGGTGTGATAAAATTTTTAGAATTTATTCTCTATGAAGTCACACAGGATAATATTATAGAGGAATTTATACTGACTTTGATCATCAGTTCTTGTGATAGTACGAAGATGAAAGTTATAGGGGAATAATATTGGGGAAGATATGTGGAATATAGTAGGGATACTTCTACCCCATCTATATGATTATCCAAAACAAATTGATATAACCATATATGTAGGTGCTATATATTTTTTCGAATAAATACCTAAATATTACCACTCATTATTTTTTGGGAGTAATTTTTTTTGATGAAAATGCCACTAGAACTGTGTACAAGGATCTGTATGTGGTGGAGGATGTGTTGAATCAATGATTTAATAATTCATGGATTATAGGATTTTGAGGATATATTTGACTACATAAGGATCACTAATTACATTGATTAGTATAGATATAGAATATCAATAGATACCATTTCTTTTCCCTAGGATTTCGGTGATGTGAAAATGTGGTTTGCAGGAAGAAATTCTACAATGGCTAAATAAGATAGAAGGAATGTTCGCGAAAGTATATTTTCATTATGGTGAAGTTATTAAAGGAATAATTGTTTGAAGAAAAGAATTTTGTACATGGAGGGAGAGATCTAGTATGCGAAATTGAAGGCAGTCCACGAATATAGAACATTTCGTTGAAAAAGGGTATTTTGTAGAGGAGGTTTGTGGAGTCGGTACACAATATTGAAGGAAGAGGAGTCCACATAAATGTTCAGTTTACGGAAGTAGCATTAGTACATGGAGGAGGTGTTCCACATAAAAAACCTAGTACACAGTATGTTGTAGGAGTATTTGGTTCATAGAATAGTAATGGATGTTTGAAAAAGCTTCAAGTTAGTATGAAAAAGAAATTTTGGTTACCGTAATGTACACGGAAATGTGGATTTCATCTATGTGTGAAACAAGGACTTTACTAGAGCATCCACATAAAGTTGATGATGTAAAAAAATCATGAAAATGAAGGGTCCTATATTTATATAAACTATGTTCGACCTTCTAGTCTATAAAATATTAGTGGATTCCTTTCCAATATAATTGAACAATGCAAGAGGACGACGATGACCTTTTCTAGAGGAAGTGTTCTAATAAAAGAGGAATAGGAACTGATACCTATGAATGCAGTGAGTAATCCATAATCCTTGTAATGGACGTGAGCCTATGCATTTAAGCTATATCTCAATCCATGTACTCATTATTGGTAGTGAACCTTAATAAATTTTGTACAAAGGCACATCACTATTGTATGCTCCTTGGATATTGGACAATGAGGGTGAACCAAGTAAAAATTTCCATGTCCTGTTCATGATTTCATATCTTTTCATATATTTATATTGGAAGAAGATAGAATTGAGTTTACATTATAAATGAAATATTATTCAAAGGGGAATAATTTTTACTTAGTCATACCTTGATTCATCACCCTCATGGTATTTGACCTTGTTGACCAAACATTATATATTTTCATATTTAAAAATATAATGTTTCCTTGATTTGGTATGATGGGTCATCTAATATATTTTTTTATAAATACTCACATAAATATTATAGTAATATATAATAGTTCACAAATAGGGATATTCAATAGTAGGCCCCTGAACCTAATATATCAATGAGTCAGAAAACCAAAGTATCAAATAGATAGCGTGATTCTTAAATAAATGGAAGTATTACTGAATCAAAATTACTTATAATGACTACTTGAGATAGACCATTAATAGTTAGTGGATGAATTTTGATTATCATGGTGTTATATATTCATTATTTTGAATGACAAACCTCACATTATTTTACATTTATTAAAATAGTGGATGGATGAAATTAGCCAGATCAATTATTTTAAAGGATAATATTTCTTAATAGGCCTTGAGAAAAGAAATCTATTCTCTATAATGGTTTCGTAAATATCCAATAATAGTTCTTGGCTACAAACCTATTTCGAACTACATTATCATAGAGATGAAAACATTGTATGAGATTATTATAATGGAATGAATAATAAATTATTGATCTCATATTGATTGTAACAAGATATTTTAATCTTTTTCCATGAATTTTCGTAATAGGATCATATAGAGTAGAGAGTGGGAAGTTAGATAAAGAAGGATAGGAGTATACATGAGTTATATTGGAGTTATCAATATAAATGTATCAAGATTGTCTCATATAAAATATTATGTATCATCCCCCCATATCCTTCCTTCAATGGTGGATCATTATATTTTTTTTCTACTTATATGACTTTTTATGTCTCCCTATGTATATAAGAAATAAGATCAATATTTATCTTCATCATACAGTGAAATTGATAAAAGGTTCTCTATATTTTCTGTCCGTAACTAAGTCACGATAGTAAGAGGTGTATTTATTTGTTCTAGAACCAAAGTGATTTATTGATGCCTTAAAATATCCTTGGGGTGATTCCTTTATTTTCTACAAATAAAGATATTTCACTATGACTCTCTATAGATTATTAGAAGATGGATCACTTAATGTTGTATAATAGGTACACTATACATAGGTCTAAATTTTTTTTGATCGGTTATAGGGTGATCGATAGTTTTACGTGGTTGATATTTGTTTTGGATACCATCATATATTGTTCATTTAATAGTATATTCTGACAAAAAGCAATAGCATTATATATATATATATGGTATGAGTATATTTTATTTTTTTCCAAAAAAATGGATCCATCATTTATATTGAATCCCACGACAAATATATTTCAAATATAAATTTAATCATTCATCATCATATTATTAATAATATGGTATATTCGAAGTAAAAATATATAGATGATAGGTAAATTGATACTATATGGTGTACATATTGATTAAATCATATTTTTAACAAAATAGTGAAGTGTTACATCTATATTTACACGGTTAATTTCAATGGTTATGTAATTTTTTATTGGATTTCAGTACCCTTGTATAAGGAAAGGGTTATGATATATTCTCCTTATCCTGGGAATCTATTAATAATTTTGTATTAGGTTTGTTGTTTACTATTGATGGATCATCCAGATTGTCTCTATTTCGAAGGACCAATTAAATATCATACCAGAAACATTGGGCGATTATTGTGTGGTCTTATTAGTGTGATGTGGAATTTCTCGATCGAAAGATGATACTTTATTCAATACCATTTTTTATTCTTCCTCTAATTGGGATGGGATAATTTTTATTTGCGTTGAATTATGTATTATTTTAGGATTTTTATTGATATAAGAAAACATGTTATTAAATTATTTATTAGGTTATATGTGACCTCGAGATAGGAATGACCCATTGAATAAAATATCATAGGAATATGTGATTTATTCCATAAATTTCTAGTGAAATTATCTCTTCAGAGATATGTTTTCCATATATGTTTACAATAAAATGCTATGATATGTCTTATAATTGATGGATTTTAATATATGGTAGAGGTGTTAGGGGGAGTACCTTTTGGCCACCAATATATAGAAGAATCATAAACTAAAGAAATGTGAGATTATAATAATTTCTCTTACTAGGAATACATTGGAGACATGTGTTCTTGGAGAGTCTCCACCACTCGAGTAATGACTTTTGAAATGTTTGATAACTGAGTGGATAGTCTATACATTAGATGATCATTTTTAAATACTTATTTTTTCTTGTTAAGTTTGTCTTATTTATATTAACACATAAATTCTCTCTAGGTGTCAGATCCCATGTGTGTATACATGTAAAAATGATAGGGATGTGATATTTAAATATCAGGTGGTTCTTAGATAATAATGATATGATCTATATTCAATGGATTTCATTATTTCCATATCATATAAGTGAGTTTCTGATGATAGATTATCATGTTTTAGATTCAATAGAGAATCCATGGTCATTAAATATGTACCATAAAATTCCACATAATTATTTGGTGTTATGAATCAATAGGGGCCTCATAAATATTAGTTTATATTAATTATATGTGAAAGGGTAAATAATAAAATTATAATCATTGTGGTTTGATCATAAATATTTTCATGAATTTTGTATGTGGGAAGGCATGAAGTAATAAATAATGATGGTTTCCAAGGACCCTAAAAAAATAGGATGTATTTTATATGATAGTTTATCGAATGATTAATGTTTCTTAATTAATACTTATTCGAGTGACCCTTTTTGTGTATAAGATAGTTATGGTGCATAAAAAAAAGATTTTATATATTCATGATACTCAACTAAGAATAATTTTTGAATTTTTTTATTCACATATTTTTGTTAGAAGGTATTATAGATTGGCTTGGTTACCTATCTATGATTGAGAAAATCATATCATCCATAGATCAATGGGAAGTCTGATATGATGATCCTACATTTAGAGGATATGTTTTAGGAATGTATTTTAAACAACAGAGGGTATTGGGATGATTATCTATCATTGGTAATGTTTTAATTCAACAAGATACTATGAGTTAGAATTCTGATATCGCTTTATGAGGCTCTTGGGTTTTATTTGGGTAGCTTGTGTCAATGTTATCACAAGGTGGGTGGGAAAATAGTAATTGGGATTAGTATGGTACTACGTACCTCTACGGTATTATATTTAATCTATATTTGGTTGGTCATTTACTAAATTAAGAAATGATTTTATGATGAAAATAAGAAGAAACACATGAAGTGAATAGTTAGTGACCATGTTTTCATGTCAGAGACTCCTTGAAATGTGAATCAATATATAATATAATTTGGGAAGTTATCATTGTTATTTGAAAAAATGTTTGAGATTACTGAACATGGCTGAATAGATGGAAAATTTTTTTTTCTTCCTATACGATATCATGGTATTTTAGATACGATTTATTTCCCTATTCTTTTGAGGTACTTGCATGATTATAATTCAATGGCAGAATATAACGAAATTGATATAGGGAGGTGTAACAGATTTTTGGATTGAATGGTTCAAACCGTATACTAAAGTGATAATGTGAAGCCATGAATAATTCCACCACATATCATAGTATTATAGAAACATATGTGAATCTAATAAGAAATAATGGAAAATTAATTTGTACCTCAGGTAATATAGAATTATTTTTTCAAGATGTACCTCAATAAAGAGATCTCATGGATGAGATGTTGATATTGAGAGAGATGTTTAAAATCGCAAATTTCATGGTTAAAATTGATTTAATAATTGATGTTTGTTTAAACAAAATTATATTTTTAATGATGATAGAGTATTTTAGAGATTCATGTTTCTCAAAATATCCAAACTAGTAACTGGGGAAAGAGTACACCATGAATGAAAATTCGTTACATCAATAGCCTCGATGGAAATTCATTCAATTTTATTCCAGGGCATGAAAATTAATTCATGATATGAAATGTTATCCCAAATGTGAATAGGTATTTGGGATTAAATTATTATATGATTTTATTTTATATATATTAGTAATATTGATATTTAATAATAGAAAACCTTAATTAAAAATATATAGTGCCATTTCAAACAGATTAAATGAATCTAATAAATATTCCTTTCCCATTCAATACCATTAATCTGCCATGAATTATAAACATTGTGTTTGTAATTTTTATGATCAACCTACATATAGAATCTAATTTCATTGGATATTCAAGCACCATGTCTTAAAAAATGTTTTCCACTTTTCAATTTTCTTAGATCATTGAATGCAGTGGATCTTACCATGGATTTTTTGAATCCAACATCGCTTGAGAATAAATTCCAGACAACAAAACTACATTGCACATTAGTTAATATGTCCTTACCATCATGGTCTTTTTAATGGAATTATTTTCAATTTCAATATTTGTTATGTTACTATTATAGATACACATTAACTACATGCATGTTGACATGCATCTGCTGGCTCTATTGAACTTTCATGGCTATAGTGTAATCCCTAACCCTAAAAGATTCAGGGAAATTCCTTAATTTGATAATTTTTTATGATTACAAGGTATCAAATCCCAGTTAACTGATTAGTTTTCCATTATCTTTAAAATATTGATTATATACATAATATCTATATTATATTGGATAATAGAAAATAAAACATGTTAAATATTATTATGAAATAAAATTCATCCTTTATATATTTTTCAAGGATTTCTTCTTCATTACCAAGGGAAATGAATCATAATAAGGGGGATGCAAAATGATCATTAAGGGTATGTAATGTGGATGCAATAATGAATTCATGTGAATAATCAACATGGAAATATAAATAAATGATACCATTTTCAACTAAAATAACTAGAAAATCCTAAATCAACTTGGATAGATAAGAAATTGAAACACAATCATTTAATAAATAAATGAGAATATAATGCATACATAGATATGTTAAAGAAAAAATGTCATTGATAAATAACAACTGAGTCCAAATGAAGGAGATAATTAATTATTACATTCTATTTTCCATTGTATATGGTATCTTTAATGACAATAACATTAAAAAGATGAATTATAATATCTGAAAAATTAGATAATTGAGCCAATCGAATCATCCTATGAGAATAGAGATGAGTCAGGGGTTATCTATACCAGGGCACTATGTCATTCATACATGTCCAAACAATCATCATATATTGTGTGATGGATTTAATTCATGAAAAATGTTCATTTCCAAATATCTGTATTGAATAAGATTTCTGTATTTATAAAAAATTCGTTAGTGCAGGAAAACTATAAACAAGGGTTATTGATTTTTATTAATGTTAATACCATTTAATGTTCATTAAAATATTCTTGTGGGAAATAATCTTCAAAAATTCCAATATGTCCCATATAACATTGAATTATTTGAATAATAACCATCGTGATGAAAAAAAATTAAATAAAAATTATAATATAATAACAATAAGGATATTAATGATATGAAATTTCAATGTACATTATTAACAATAAATAAAAGATAATCGGCATATAACAACAAATATGTATCAATGAAATGTAAATTGAGGACAAATCATATCCTATGAGTATAAATTATCATGTGTGTGTTCATGTTCCTAAATAATATAAATATGTTAATTATGTACTTTAATTTTACCTTTTTATGTTAAACATTAATTTTATTTCACTTATTTCTATTTTGTAAACAAATAATTAATTAATTTTGTTCATGTTCGGTGTTTTTAGCTTATTTGGCTTTTTAGTTCAAAATGATTTTGGTTGGTCAACAATGGGAAAACGGGTCATTATATAAACATATATAGTATTGTAATACATAATTAATTATCATAAATAAATCAATGATTCATTTAAAACCAATCATTAATGACCATTATTAAAAATTAGTATATGTTACAATAATGTAGACAGCAGGTCATACAAAGCCATGACTAAAGTTCCCATTTATTAGTGATCTTTATAGAAATATATTAAGTAACATCATATTATTACATAATTATATATACATAGTAAGTACCATTTTATACAATTATATATAATTTTATATATAATTCATACGATGTAAGAGTTGTCATTTCGTTTTGATGAGGTTGTTGTCCAGATGTCCATGATCAACATTATCAATTTTAATTAATTTAAAAGGAAAAAATGAAAATAATATATTATATTCCAAGATAGGTAATTATGTCATTTATATCATATATATATAAATGTTTATCATTTAACATATTATTAGTTAAAACCATAATTTATATGCTCTAGGTATATTATGAATGAATAGAATCACACTATGATGAGGATAGTCCACTCTTCTATAATGAAATATAGTGAAGGAAAAATGAAGGATATCGTTTCTTGAGGTGGTAGTTTCTCATGCATGAAAAGTAGGTTCGTTAGATATTTGATTGATTTTTTTGTTGGTTTAGATAAAAAAAATAAGATAAAAAAAATGTAAATTTATTATATAGGATAAATAATATAATAATGGAACAATAACATCTAGTGTATGGGGAATGAAAATAAAACTAATGACATGGGGACTGAAGTTCATGTTCTCTGGGTAATGCATTTTGTATTTCGTGAATGGAAATACGTGGATGGATTTCAACTCAAATGGTGGATTCTAGGATTATTAGAGATATTTTTTTTATATTTTTTATTAGTTTTCTTATGAATGAAAGGTCTGGTTAAGTGTGAATGAATGGGAGGTGTGAGTTTTTTTTATAGTTGATGAGGAGTGGAATTCTTCGAATTACTTCAAAAAGTAATTACACAAACATTTTTACTATGTCATGTGGATCTAATAATGGGAACAATTATATAAAATGGATGATAGGGTAGAAATATAATGATAAAATTGATTTTAAACACATTTCTAAGACATTTTTAAACATAAAAGTAAGGTTTAGACTATTATTATGCTAAATTTCATCTTAATCATTGTAAATTTTTTTAATTAATTTAAAAAATAATAATTATGATAAAAAATTAAACTAGTTAGATATTTTAAAATATTAAAAATACCGAATAATTTTTTCCAAATTAATTAAATAGATGTGGATAAAATAAATTAAAAATTAATCTGGTAGGCAAGACCATGATGAGGGGTTTTAAATTAAAAATGATCAATGGTTTAATAATTTTTTATATTAAATATTAATTTGATATTTATTAAAATAAAATAAAATGTATAAATAAGTGTAAATTTGATTTAGTTAATATTTATAACAATAAAAAAATCTATTTTTTTCAATAAAGAAATTATATGAAGACGTAGTCTTGAATTACAATTCAATATTTATCACTATTCATCAAAAAATAAATCTTCAGAGAAAATTTAAAAAAATATACCAAATATAATTTTAATGTTACTAATTCATTGATTGTGTGCTTATTATTATATAATATAAATAAATTGGACTCAAAAAAGGTTATCCATTAAAAGGAGGTCAAACTCCATTTATAGAAAAATTATTTTGAATAAAATTGGGTTTATTCTAACTTGTGAAATTGAAATTTGTTGGTTGAATATGAAAAATATTTTAATAGATATATAATATATAAATATCACTAAAATCATTCAATAATATTTATTAATTTAATTTATCAGGATAAAATATCATTGTGGGCATAAGAAGAAGAATATTTCATTAATATTCAATAGGATAATATTTTTTATTCTAATTAATTGGAAGAGAATGAATTCATCTTATATATTTTGAAAAAATGTATTTTCTTATGTTAGTTAATAATATTAATATCCACTAGTTCAATGGCTTTGTATGATATTATTATATCAAATAATAATATTTTTAATATTCTCTTATTGTTTAGTATAACTAGGTCATGCATGTTACCCAATCCATGGAGGAGAGTTTTTATTGTGTGTAATAAAATATATATTTGGTTTTCTTTATAAATTAATCCATGAATTATGTTTCATGTTATATAATCTTAACATGGTATTTAATATAACACAATCTTGGAAAAAATTAAATTTATTCTAAAAATATAATATTGTAAAGTCTTAGGTGTTACATTCTCCCCAACATAAATAAATTGTTTCCTCACAATTGAAACATTATCTTAATAAAAATGGATTGATATTTGAAAACATAATATTTTTGAAAAACTGACATCTTTAATAGTGTTAATAACACCTCTACATGATAATAGAGAAAGGTAATTATAACATTTATATAACTTGGTTCCCTTGTTGGAGATCATTTATTGTAAAAACGAAACATCATCATGAGAGAAATATATAACAATCAAGTTATGATGGAGAGTGAAATAGAAAACATTTTGTTGAATGTTGATGAACACAATTCCCTATAACACTCTTGTAAAAAAGGTCATTGATATAATAAAAATAGATTATAATAGGAAAACATTATTGTTTCAAGACCATTTTTCATATATATGAGGAAATCATTCACTATCTATGTATATAAGAAATATTATAATACTGTTTTATAAACAGAATATTTTCCAATGGTTTTTCAATAACTATTTATACTTAATTTCATAGAACATAATTAATAATAAGGTGAATTACTACAGTAAAATGTAAAACCTCATTCATTAATCTATATATACCACTTCATTAGTAGTTAACTATAAAAAAGATTGTTATCTACCACATTAGATAGAATTTTAATGATATTTCAAATTGAACATATAATTAATATTTCCAAAACATGAAGCATCTCCTTTTTGGCATATTTCAAACATGTTAAAACTATTATGATGTATTCTCTTGATATATAATAATAACAATAATAAACCTAATATTTTAAAAATTGTTAATTATTCCTTAATAATTATGTAAGGTGCATATTATTGGATATATTCTAGATATTTGAAAATGAATTAAACTATTTTAATAGTATAATAAACAAATTTTAAAGCAAACCATTAAGTTAAGTCCATGGAATTTGGAACTATCCAATTGAAATAATCCAAATAAATCATATATTTTTTCTAAAATCATTAAATAATTATAAAGAACATATTAAATATTATCTTTCCCTTATCCATGTGTTTTTTGAAATGATTAACATGCTACTGAGGCTCTTTTGTTATTTTCCTTCAACATGTTACCAGACAGTCATCTTAAAAATTACTATTGTAGAATCCTCATATATTGTATATTTTTTATAACCTACAAATTTTTGATAAAATACTATAATTAAATTGTTTTAGATTCGTTAGATAAAAAAATTAATCATTTATCTTCATTTTTGGAAGTTGAATATTCATTAAAAATATCCATTTTCTTATTTGGGGGTATATTACATTGATGTGTGAGATAATTATTTGTTGGGGGATCAATATCCATGTGGCAGAAGAACTAAACATTGTAATTTTAATTCCTACCCATGAATTCTTGTACATGGTTGGATTTTCTATAATCATATTAAAAACTATCATTCACTTTAATAATGTTGTGCGTTGATTAATATGGAAATTATAACATGTGTGATAAAAATCTGTTCCCTTCTTCCATTTATAAATATTATGTCCTTCCATCATATTCTTTTCATTCTTTCCTTAAAATTCATTAGAAAAAATGAATTATTTATCCATATCATTCTAGAATGATACTATTTCCTCATATGATGTTTATTCTTAGGAGACTATTTCCTTCAGAAATATATTCCTATGACCAATATAGATTTGATCTTTATTACTCAATCGAACTGGTACATTTTTGAGGGTCACATTCCTTTTAATATGCACCATTTCAAAATTGATGAAATACACTAAATTAGTTCATATCATTATAAAACATAGTTTATAATCCCACAACATTTAAAATAAAAAAAGTAAAACTAATTAATAGGTAATTTAATAATCCTAAAAATGGTTATATTGGGGATATATTAACATTAAATTACTTATTATTTATGATTAATTAAATTTTGATTTATAATTAATGTATCACCTGTGGGTGTTGATCTATGTGTGTAGTACGTTTTTTTTATGTACAAGGTAATGATTGATATAGACCCAACACATCTTGTCGGGTTTGTCACCCCTATATACATCTATTCTAGAACAACTCCAATTTTTAGTATTCAATGACATATTTATTACTTGTAATTCCCAAATAATCTCTACATTTCCAAATTTCTAGACTATTATCATTTAATTATCCTCAATGTCTATATTAGGGATATGTCAAAAAAATTATTATTCCAAATATTATTCCCAAGTATACTACTAAACCACTCTGTTATATCATCTATAACACCCTGAAACTAGATGGCTAGATATAGTGCATTACATTATCACATTAGAATGAATAAAATGAATAAAATATAGAATGGACAATTAGTTTAGCATCGCTTTAAAAACATAATTACATACTTGATACCAATATTACATTGGGAAATGGAAAAATATACATAATATATATTAAAATGAAATAAACTACATCATTGAATACTTATTAATTTATATTATCTTTATAACCTAGGGAAATTAACCATAATAAGGGTTAGCTCAAATTATCAGTAACAATGTGTACTGTGAAAGAAAAAAAATGAATTAATGATAATATTAAATATGATATGGAAAATAATAGATAAAAAATTCCATGAAAGTATATGTAGAAGGTATTATCAATATGGAATGGTATGAAATTGAAACACAATCCATTTAATCAATAAAAATATAATAATATGCATCAATATATATGTAAAAAAATATTTCATAGATAAATATGAACTAACTATAAATGATTGTAATGCTAAATTAATGGATTAATTATATCTTAGGTACATAGAAACATAACCTCCATGACCATTAAAAATATGATATGGAATATTGGGTCATACCCTATCTAATTGGGCCAACTGATTTGTCTCAGGAGACTAACGATTCATCGAGGGTCTATCTATAATTGTGCCCCACACGTGTCATACCTTTCAAAGGAATTCATCCTAAATTGAGTAATTAATTTCAATATTGATCCATGTACTTTTTTAAGACCCCAACCATAAACATAACATATTATAGAGTTATGTTAATAATTCGACATTATTTCACATTGAGGATTTTTTCTGGTTTATAGTTTTGTAGAAATTTTCCATTCATTTTACATTGCATCTCAAATATTACTAGTTATACACTTCTACTCAATACAATTTTTTTAAAATAATAAATCTAATTAAAAACATTACTCATTTTAGGATAAAAATATTCTTGAATTCTTTATTTCTACTAACAATCCTTATACCAAGTGGAAAACATTTTAAAAACATGAGATGCGCATAAAAAATACATAAAAGATATAAAACAAGGAATGAAAATATTAGTCCCTGAATTCATAAAAACCAATGAAATTATACTTTTCAATTCTAAAACATATTCTTTTAAACATACCTTATGAAAACATATGATTTTTGAATAATAATAATAAATCTTTAATTATAAAGGTAACATGTTTCGTACTTAAAATACATACATTGTAACATTCAAATCTATAAAGGGAGTTACGTTTGGAATACCCATCATAGTATATTCACTAAATATCTTCGGTGAAACATTATCATTTAACTTCATCACATTACCCAATGAATTGGATAGATATATCAAGATCATTCTCCCTATATTTATGATGATTCCACCCCTATATATAAATAATTCCCTAGAACCATAACATAATCATAAAAAATAGAAAAAGAAAAAAAGAAAAAAAACATTTCAACATTTCAACACAATAGATAATTTTAGGATATTGACATAATCAATTATTATTAAAAACTATTTTCAAAAACAAAATATATAAAAATGTTATATGGTATTTTTTCTCTTTTAAATTTTTTTTTGCTTGTTAAGGAAGCAAAATATCAAATAATTCTTGTGGTAGTGGAAAGGTCATTGTCACTGAGTATGTTAAAAAGAAACATTCTCTTTTTGATTTAGTAAAATCCTTGGTAAAAAAAGATTAATTTTTAAAACAATTTAATGAAATTAAATTAAAGGGGATTAATTATACACCATATAAAATTAGTTTTTGTATACAGTTAAATATCTTCATTAAAAGGAGAATGGGATGTTGTCCCTTACCTAGAGTCTGACAGGTCTGGATCATTCTTTATATTATTGAATAATAAACATATGCCAATTTATACTTTATTAAAAATATTTTCCAAGTTTTTTATTCATTTTATATTACTTATAATAATGTTATAAGAATTAAATAATTATTTATGATCGTATCGGTAATTTTGTCGATATTATGTACTTGAGTCGAAAATGAACATGTTTTTATGTAAGTTGTCTTTGTAGTCAAAATTCCATCATAACAAGAATATTTTTCATGATTTATGTATCATATATATACAATATATATATATATAATAGTACATTGCATTTTGAAATAAGAAATAAAATGCACCGTTCATGGAGATGAGAAGTCGTACATATGCATGAACACTACTTTCATTACTTTTTTATATTAAATTTAATGAAAACTATATGATACATAGGTATATTAAAATTCATGTATAATCACATATTTAAAAGACATTAAATATTTTCATTAATTAATCCTTTATAAGTTCTGTGTATGACATGAACAATTGATATCACTTTGAGGGGACAGTCATCCGAACATCCTCAAATAAAATTATCATATTTTCACATTATGGAAATCATAAATGTATGATATAAAAAAAGAAGCATATAGACAATATAAATATAATATATAAAATATCTAAATAAAGTGGAATAAAAATGTCCACCATTAGAGATAGTAGGGGTAATTTGAACAATCGTCATTTTGTGAGGCATTTTCTCACCATACACAAAAACAGAATATTTTTATCAATTAGATGGAAGTGTATGTAAGTGATGTTCAAATAAATATCAAGAAAACATAATAGTATAGTTAGGTTACATGTTTTGTTTTTTATTCAATGAATAATAAGACCATATATGTTGTAGAATGAAAATATAGGAATGTAACTTGAGATAAGATGTTACCTCTAAATCGGGTAACTTCTTTTGATTTGAACCAAATGACATTCTTGAACATCCTTAAACCCAAGGTACGGGTTCTGGGAGTAAAGATAAAAGTTGGGATCTTATATTACCCGAATTTTAACTGTCCATGGGGCCTGAGAGTTTTGATTATGTGGGTAGAGGTGGTGACCTTTTATACGTTGGAGGAGGGGCTATTTGGAAAAGTCGTGAAATATTATTTTATTATGAATTGATTTCTAGGTAAAAATGTTCTCAAACTCATTTATTTATAATATTAGATGATTTTTGGTCTAATAAATATAAACCAATATGTTTTAGGCATGTTGTGGTAACAAAATTAACTTTATCAGTTACCTTTAACCCTTAGTTTAAAACATTATATCTTACCATGTATTCTTGTATTTTCATAATATATTGTTAATATATTTAATATAAAATGCCAAGATTTCCATAAATTGAATAATAATGAAATTTTCAACATTATATTAGTTATTTTTTAGTATTTTAGCTTTCTAGGATTATTATATGAATATAATAAAATATAATTTCTTTTATAAACACATTTACATCAATTTTGATAGGATAAAATTATTCATTTCTGGTAAAGTAATAAAATCATGATTCTATAGAACCATAGGAATTAAATCCAATATAATATGTCAATATAAACCATAAAATTAGTGTATGGCATCAAAATAACCAAATTATATTTATTTTACTATTTATAATATCATTTATTTGAATACATTATTAATAATTCAATCACCACTTCATCATTGAACAATAAATAAATTTTTTATATAAGGTATAATTTTTTAATAAATTACCATGATAATGGAAATAGTTTCAGATGTCTAATTAAAACTTGTAGTCAATAGATCAGTTATATAACCCCAATATTAAAATTTATTATTGAAAGATGCATGTTTATGATATATATCTCTTTACATTAAATTAATTATTATAAAATGTTTTTTTCACACCCAAGTGGCTCCATTGGGTCCCAAAATCGACCTAAAGGGTTCCCATTGTCAGAAATATATCATCCAACAGGATTAAGAAATGTTTTAGGGTATTTCTATATTATTAAATATTTTTTTACTTTTTTTACCTAATTTACCCACTAATTATGATAAATGAAATAATTACTTGAGTTACTATTCATATTTTCCAAATATAAAATGTATATATATAAACAAAATATGGACCTACTGATCCCAAAAATTTAATCCATTTTTCCAAATTCAAATCAATGAATTGGTAGAAGATAATTTTAAATTAATTACCCTTGTCAAAACCAAGAAGCGTGTTTTTAAGAAGTAAAATCAATTAGAAGAGTGGCATATGTTTTTATCCAATTTCAATATGAAATTTCTTCCAATTACCATAATAAAATTAAAACTATAAAAATAATCCAATTAAACTATAAATCCAATTAAAAGGATAACACAACTATATAAACATATTAGATGAAAATGAATTTTTTTATTTAAAATGCAGTATTTTTCATTATTCATAAAAATATAAAATTTATCATAAAAATACCAAATTCTCATCCAAAGAAAATTTTAATATCCAAATTATAAATAAATATTTTATTTTTTCAAATAGAACATATAAATATGTCATAAGAAATTTAAAAAGGGTTCTATATTATATGGAGGTAATACTGTATTTTTTGAAAACAAAATCTTCTTTTATCTGAAAAATTGAATTTGTTATTATATCATATCTAGAAAACAAATAATATTAATTTAAATAAATTAATTGAATGTAAAATATATATTTATCATTACTCAAAATTTAATAAAGTGTGTTATGATTTCATAAAAAACACTATTTTCATTTGAAATAGGTTTTCATAATTATACAATCTTTATATTCAAATGGTTTTTATTTATATTTGTAAAAAATTTGGAAAGAAATGAATCATTATTTAAATATGTGTAAACCATATTTTTAAAATTTAGTTGATAATATTATTTCCCTCCATTATAATGTCTATGATTTAACTACCATTTAACATTATAATATTTTTACTATAATATTTTTCGATATAAAACAATGTTGGGTGCAATGTAATATTTTAGACAAACCCATCGGTGTCTAGTCTTCTATCGAAAAAAGTGTCTGTTGTACTAAAAATTTAATATCATATTGATAAATATTAATAGATATAAAAATTTATTATTCTATAAATACCATGGTCATTACATCATTCTCCCCTTTTTGAAATTGTGTCCTTGTAATTTCAAAATTAGGCCCATAAAATTCATTGAAAATCCCAAATTGAAAAGAGTTAACAAAAATATCAGTTTCAAAGAAAGAAAGAAGAGTAACAAGGTCACCTGAGATAAAAAATACTATGAATCCATGTAAGAAATCATATATATGGACGAAAAACTATCCATCCATCTCTGATGGATAGGGATAGAAAAATGATCCGGAGAAAGTTAGCAACCAGAAAACCATAAACATTTGATGGGTTAAACAATCTTTAATTCCCTATTTGGAAAAGTAAATGGAATTTTTTTTAAAGATCCTTTCCACAATTTTGAGGAATTTATTTATGATTTTGACTATGAAATTAAGGAAATATACTTAAATTTCAAGTTGGATTTCATCATTTATTAATATTATACCACAAATACATATTTTCTAAAAATGATGAGTTTTCAAGATGGCTTGGTCACACTTGAAGAATTATAATCAACTTTTATAAAATCCAATAATCCGTAATAGATAAACCATATACTTCCCCATTATCTACGCATTATCCAAAACTAAAATGATTATTATGTGATTAGATAATCCCCAAAAATATAAAACCGGTTATAGAGGTCAATACTGCTCTTAATCTCCAAAATTTAACAAACAATAACCAATGCTCAACTAAGACAATATAATAAAAAAATTCTTATAATTATTAAAAATAAAAGAATCTAAGAATGACACCCAAAAATATGATCAATTTAATCACATAATATTTGATAATACATCATAACCATTATCCCTAAATAACATTGACTACTCTTATAATATCATAATTAAATGAAATTAACCAGATGACATGTTCTCCATGATAGGGTAAAAATTTCCATATATAACGAAAATCTCTATATATCCACAATAAAAACATGCATTCGACCATAATTAAATTCAACCAATACTCCTCAAATAAAATCCCATAGTATTCTAATTTTTTTAGGCATATAGTGTTACCAAAATAACGAACGTCTTTCAAAATGTAATTTATCACGTAATCACGAATAATTTTCCTACACTAAATATATACATTTATTAGAAACTAATTTCCCAAAATAATCTTGTTATGATTCAATAAAATATTTAATTTAAAAAGAAAAATTCATACTACATAGGGACATCACGTAGGACTATGGTAGGTGATAAATCCAAGTCACCCTTCCGTTTAGGGTTCGATTCCCACATCTTTTTCCTATGTGATGGGTTGTCACCCTTTATGTAGGTGTTCTATTTTATAAAACAATAAATTATTATAACAGTTCCATCATGAGATAAAATCATAATTTTATCACAATTCTATCTCATGCCTTTCAAAATGTTATAACCCAAAACTGTCTCAAAATCATGGATCATGTAAACACAAAAGGTTATTTATAAATATATCCACAAAATAAAATAAAATTCATCCTTAATTTATATTTTTACATAAATTAACTTAAGGTTTAATCATACTATAATTCTTCCAAATTAATCTGGTAATTAATACATTTAAACATATCATTATCCAACAATTCAACACAACTCTTCAATTCCTAAAATGTAGACATCGTAATCATCAAACATTCATCATGATTAATTTATTATTCTATTCTATATTATTTTACAATACTTTTTTCCTATAATCAAAATAATTATATATTTACTAAGATTCAATAATTTAGGAACATGAGCTAGGAAATTATCCATACCGTTCATAGGTCATTTTCCGCTTCTTCATCACTAATTGGATTGGCATTTGGTATTGGTAATCATATATTTTGTATGACCCTATTAATCACATTCCCGAAACATATTTATAGGTCATCTATTTTAATAATGACCATGCATTGAACATAATAAAATATTCAATTGATCCATTGAAAAGAACATATTTCCCTTTTCTGGAGTCAACTGAACACTGTATTTATTTTGTGGAAGGTTACTATTTTATGACCTTCATTACCACGTCTATAACATCTTCTTGTCCCATTTAAACATTTTCCTAGGTGTTTCTTTCCACACCCTTGGCACATAGGTTTTTTAATAAACATAACTTTATGATTCTTACATGAAAGTACATAGAGATTCGTTTCTCACATATATGAGGCCTTAGAAAAATACACAAGTTTAAATTGTTCAATCATGACTACAATTAGTTGGTTAAGAATAACCACAAGATTTATCATTTCAGCTCTCATTTATTTAGGTTTCCTATTCAAAAAACTCCCACAT
Organism: Viscum album; assembly: GCA_963277665.1. NCBI lineage: Eukaryota > Viridiplantae > Streptophyta > Magnoliopsida > Santalales > Viscaceae > Viscum > Viscum album. The sequence continues at coordinate 1,842,345,769 of OY728161.1, forward strand.
GTTTCTTCACAACAATTGTTACTTTAGTGCCATATAGATTTATCCATTTCGAAAAACCAAAAATATTAATGTGAATATATAAGTAAAATCATCATATACTATATTATGGGGAGGGTAAACACTAATATTTACATATTAATGTTATCTTAAACTGATTTAATTTATCTAAAATAACCATAACTCTTTCTAATATCATTAGTAGGGTGGTTATATAAACCATGTCACTTATGCTTAAATATAACCTTAACCTATAATGTTTTTTAAACTGACCTATAATATCAACTATAAGGCCACTACCATAAATATAACCTATTCTACAGTTATATAAATAATTTGAAATTATTTAACATTCCAGAACATTTCAGGTTTAGAGTTTTAGAAAATTCGGAATTAACTTTTACATTACATTTAAAATATTTCTATGTAGACACTTCTACTCTATCCAATTATATACAATAATGAAATTCCTTAAAAATAATTATTTTATTCTCGATAAAAATATTCTTGAATTATTACATTCTCGTACCCTTCCTAATACCCTATGAAAAACATTTCAAATACATGGTATGAGAATAAAAATTAATGTATGGGATAAAAAATAAGTAAATAAAACAATAGTCTATAAACACATAAAAATTAAACAAACAATACCTTTAATAAAATATATTCTCTTTAACAAACAGCTTGAAATAATAATATCTTTGAATAAATAAAAGAAATAATAAATCATAATGGTATCTTGTAGCATATATAACATATTTACATTGTATCTTTCAGAGCTATTTAGGGAATTACATTTGGAATACCCATCATAATATATTACATAAAACAAGTAGTAAAAAATCAAAGTTTACCTATGTCACATTGCCCAAAGCATTGGAGAGAAGTATCTGGCTCAACCGCCTTTGGTTTATCTCGTAACCACCCATATAAGTGAACTATTTTCAAGGACCATGGCATAATCATGACACATAAAACATAAATAAATTGAAGATAAAAACTCCACATTGCAATCACAATATATCATTTCAATATATTGAAATAATCAATGATTTATCAAAACCATTTTCAATACCAGAATACATAAAAGGGTATATGGTATTTATTTCCCTCTTAAAAACATTACACCTTGTCATGGAATCCAAATATCAAATAATGCTTGTGGCACCGGAATGGTTGTTGTCACCACGTATGTCGAAAAAAAAATCACTTTGTCATTTAGTAAGACACTTCATAAAACAAATGATTCTTCTTGATTCCCATTTAATGAAATTAAAATAAAATAGTATAATTATACATAGTATAAAACAAGGTCGTGTATAAACCAAAATACGCCTCAATGAAAAGATATTGAGATGAAGTCCCATGCCCTAAGACCGACTTATCTCATTAGTTCTTTATATTCTTGAATAGCTAATGTAGTTTAATTTATAATAGATTAAGAATATTTTTAAAGTTTATTATTCTTTTATATTAATTATCATCATGTTAGAAGTATTAAATGATTATTTATGTTTATATATGTCGTTTTATTGATATTCTTTACATGATTCGAAAATGGACATGTTTTGAAGTAAATTATCCATGTAGTCCAAATTCCGTCATGACAAAAATATTATTCATTATTTAAGAACCATATATATCAATAATATTTGTATTTATAATATTCCATAACATTTGGAGATATGAAATGAAAAGCACTGTTCATGGAGACTGTAAGATGTACATACGCATAAACACTACTTTCATTTATATTTCATAAATAATTGAATGAAACCTAAATGATAAATAGGTATATTATAATAATAGTATAATATTATATTTGACATACATTAGATATATTCATTAGCTCCATCATTTTATACATTTCATATATGGAATGAACAAGTCATATCACTTTGAAGGGGCGGTACTCCGCACTTCCCCAAATGAAATTATCATATCTAAACATTATGGAATGAATAAAAGAATAATGTAAATAAAAAATCCACAAGACTAGAGACATTATAAATTTCATATATAACATATATAAATAATATTATATATTAATTTCCACCTTGAGAGGTGGTAGGGGAATATTTAACAATCACAGTTTGTGAGGCAGTAGTTCGCTACACATAAAAATATTATGATTGTATCTTTTAGTTGGACGTGTTTGTATGTTTTGTTCAAATAATTATCATAAACAAATCTTAGTATATTTATTATACCAGTTTTATATGTAATCAAAAAATAATAAGATCATAGGGTGGGGAGAAGGAAAATAATTGAAAGGAACTTGAGAAAAGATGTTAACTCTAAACCGGGTAACTTCTTTTGATCTGAGCCAAAAGGATTTCTTGAATTTTCTTATACCCAAGGTAAGGTTTCTAAGTGAAATGTAAGGATATTGGGAGATTATTTTAGTATAATTCTTATGACCCAATGGGCTTTAGTGGTGTGAGAAAGTGGGAAGATGTGGTGCTCTTTTAATAGACGGAGCAGTATATTAGGAACGTCATGAAATATTAAATTATTATAAATTGATTTTCTGTGTCAAATGGTCCCAAACTAATTTTTTCAAAGATAATATTTCATTGGGTCGAAAATATTTAAACCATTAGGAATTAGACATGTTTATTTCACAAAATTAAAATTAACTTTTATCTTTAACTCTTAGTTCAAAACATTTACTCTTACCATTTATTCTTATATTTTGTAACAATATTTAATATAAAATTACAATACAAAAATAAGTGGATTATTAATTCCAATTTTATCATTATATAAGTTAGTTGGATGAGTCTTATATTTTTAGGACTATTATATCATTTAATAATATATTATTTGTTTTATAAACTCATATATGTCAACTGCGAAAAAATAATGTAATATATTTTTTTAAACTCATAAAAACATGATTACGTCGAACCAAAGGAATTAGCTCAAATATAATGTGTCAATATAATCGATAAAAATTTTATATGACATAAAAATAACCAAATTAGACTCATTTTAATATTTATAATATCTGTCATGACCCGTCCTTGGGGCCCGTGCCATGACTACCCCAAGCCGGTCTTCCATTGGCCAGGGGATGGCGACTAGCACCAAAGGAATAAATTTTGATAACTGGGAAGGCATTTCCTTTATAAAAGTAAATAAACACCAAAGAGTACAAGCGAAATTAATTCACTATGTACAAAAGAAAGTGCAGAAAAGTAAGTGGGCCAGAATACAAACCCAACTGAAGTACAGCTACAACTGAACAAAAGTACAAAATGAAAGACAAAAAACTGGACGAAAAATAGAAGCAGCTTATGGGTCGTCCACCTCAGATCCTACATGAAGGGTAGGTATAGATAGTGCTGCTCATGGATCGTCCGCCACAGATCCTACATGAAGGGTAGGTACGAATATCCTCCACAACGCTCTCACCCATAAACCACTTCCAAGTATCGTCTCGTCATGAATCCACCTCTGGATACTGACTCGTCGTGAGGTCCACCTCTGGGTACCGTCCAGTCCTCGAACACTCGGCCTTTGTCAGCCCTACCCATCGACTGAAACCAACACAACGAGGTGCAGGCGTAGCCCGTGCAGGGGTGAGTATACGATACTCAGTAGAGACCCCGAGACCCTCAAGGTCTCACTAAATCCAACAAGGATAAACACAAATAAGGATCTCAACAAATAACCCTTACATAGGTATAAGCCCATACTTATACCTAAGTTATCAAGTAACCCATCTCAATCATGAGGAAAAAACAAAGGTTATGAAATCAACAGATAACCACTACCTAGGTATATGGTCATACATATACCTAAGTTATCAAGTGACCCATCTCAATCATGAGGTAAACACAAAGGTCATAAACTCAGCTCAAACCCATATTTTCATTATCGAAACCGTTACTGATGAAGATCCCCGTCTCTGATGAGTATAGTGATCCTGTCATGACTATGAGGTACTTCTCACAAAACTTAGACTGCTGAGATACTCCTCCTGTCGAGTACCGCGGGTCTTCCACCTCAAAAGTAGTGCTCCTCCGCCATGGGTCTGCCACCTCACACAGTAGTGATCCCCCTCATAGCCTACATAGGTACTCCTCCTGTCGAGTGTCGCGGGTCATCTTCATGTTACCAGGTGCTCCGTCCGCCGGGGGTTTGCACCCAAACACAGGAGTGCTCCATCCATTGGGCTAGTCGACTCACTCCAAGTGGAGTCGGTCTAGCATTCGTCAGGTCTCAGCCAGCTACACGGTCTCCGTACTCCGTACGCTCGTCTCCAGGAGGGTCTGCTCCATGAGCTACAGGTCAACACTCCAAGTATCACAAAGTCCCATGAATAATTTTCTCAAAGGACCTCCTCGTCATAGGGGTCTCAATGCAACAGACGACACTTCAATCGGACTCCCGGTCTGTGAGTTATTAGACATTTCGTCCGAGGGGCCCGGTTGGTTTCGTGTACGAACCAACCCAACCGCAACTCAACCTTACCCCGAACTCTCATAGGGAATACTCATAGGGACAGTGTTTCAACGTGATCACCAACGCCGCTGACGGTTCGTCAAACGGAAGTCCGGTCTGAAAGTTATCTTATTTTACGTTCCAGGGGCCTAGTTGGATTTGGGGTTCGATCATACCCGGCCATTATCCAACTGCTTCCAAACCTCAGGCGATGTATTCCAAAAGTTCCGCCTCATCTAGAGGAATCCAAAAAAGTCGAGGGCACGCCTATCGGACGTCCGGAGCTCAAGTTATAAGTGTTTCCGCTCTGAGGGCCAGGTTGGTTTCGGGTTCGAACCAACCCGGTCATACCCAAAGTTCTCCGAAACCTTGCGTGTAATATACCAAAACGACCGTCTCTATCCAAGGATTGCATCACAATGGATGGTGCATCGATCAAAAGTCTGTAGCCCATGTTATGGGCATTTGAACGGATCAGTCCGAAGGTAAGGGGTTCGGGCCGGGTCCGACCTGGCCCAATACACCCTCGTGTGTCGGCTCGAACCGGGCCGACCCAACCCAGTTCTAGGTCTGGCCCAATAGGGCGTGGTCCAGCCCGGCCGATGCGGCCCGGCCCGGCCTCAGTGGGCTTGGCCTGCTTGGTCAGAAATCTCGGCTCGGCCGAGCTTTCTCGGAAAGGGGTGGGTGGGGGGGGGGGGCGCTGCCCCCCTGATTGACAAACCACCCCCCCCCACGTGGGGGCTGCTCTTCTTCCCAGCCGGGGGTTACGACCCCCGGTCTCCCCCTGAAACGGCAGGCCCGGTCCGGCCGGCCGATGCTGCCACTGCGGGACCGTCGCGGTCCCGCCCTCCTGAGGTTTTGGCGGCCGGCGGTTCCGGCCACCACGCCTTGCACTGCCGCTCCTTTGAGCCGCGACCTCGATCCAGCTGTGGCCTCTCTGAGGTTCTATGGCGCGATGCAATGGTGTCGTGGCTTGTTCGGCCTCAATGGCACGGCGCGACGGCACCCCGCTCCTTCGTCGCATTCCTTCTTGTTTCCACGCGGTGTCATTGCACCGTGCCACCTTTGTTCGAGCCGCAACGAACACACATCAAAGTGGGAGAAGGATCGGCCGTGTTCGGGCAGTCAGACCTCCTCCTATTAAATTGATAACAGGCGGCCCAAAAATTAAACGAAGAACGCATGGAATTTATTCACGAACAAAACCAAACCCCTACATCGATGAGGTAGTCAAATGAGGGTCATCGCGGGGAAAGGACGTTGCGGAACATGGTATCGCGGAAGATGGCATCTCGGATCGAGGCTTCGTAAGCATCATCAGTGTTCGTCTGATGAAGGATGCCGTGCGTAGTCATTCTTCGACGAAGGTGTCTCTCACCGGTTGTAGAAAGGGAAGAAGAATGGCACGTCATTCAATCCTTGCGGTGACAGTATTCTTTGTCCGATTCTTGACGTTTTTCGCGGTCTCCAACGAAGAAGACGAGTTATATCTCCTCCATTTCCCCACACAACCCATCAACCAAAATAAATTATGAATTTGTCTTAATTTATTCACACATGAAAACACTTTTAAAATTCAAAACTAATTCAATTAATTAATGTGTTCAATTGATTGAGTAGAGAGGGTGTTGGCATTCATTAAAAGAGAAGAGGTAAAGTCACAACATTAAAGAGGAGTTTCAAGGGGTTATGGTGAATGTGAAAAGGTGGGGGCTCATGTGAGCCCCACCTCTACTTTATACTCCCAAGGGAAGTTAGCAACCCAACTTCCACACAAAGGATAAATCTACTTAGAAGAAAAATAAAATTGAATTACAAATTTTATTTTATTCTTTACTTACACCTCAAATTTTAAACAACTCCTCCCGAGCAAACACACCTTCGGAAAAGCTCTTCTTAATCAATTACTGGCGCTGCGGTTCCTTCGGTGCCCTCGAATATCGATTTCGAGCACCAGTTCAAAATTTAGAAAAAACCCGCTCGTTCATTCACTGAACGTACCTGAGCTAAATTTTGGAACATTATTTCGGGCACACTGGGCCTCAGAATTAAGTTTCGTCAAAAGCCACAGTATCATAAAATTAAAAAGAAATTAAGAAAAAAAAATTCCATGAAATTTCCAGGTCATTAAATTACTCCCACCTCAGGGCTTTACTTCTCAGTAATAATATAACACAATCTACGGAAACAAAAGTGGTACTGAGCATGCAACTGAGCCTCCCGCTCCCATGTGCTCTCCTGGATGTTCACGAGCTGCCAGTGAAAGAGAACCTAAGGAATCGACCGTCCCCATAGGACCTGCTCCTGTTGATCCTCTTTCTCCACTAGAACCTATTTGAATGTCGCCCCGTCATCGACGTCCAACTCCCTGCAGTCGACGATGTGTGAAGGGTCATGCACATATCTCCTTAGCTGAGATACGAGGATGGCATCGTGCAGCCAGTGCAACTGAGGTGGAAAGATCAAGCGTTAAACCACCTCTCCTACCCTGCTGAAGACCTATAACGGTCCGTTGAACCTCGGAGATATCTCTCCGCATCAACTATATAACTATAAACCTCATCGAGGTGATACCCGTATAAGGATGCGGTCGTCATCCTTGAACTCTAGAGGCCTCCTGTCAGCTCTGCGGGAAGTTGTGCCGCAACTCTGGAGAATCCTATCCCAAAGGTAAGTTTGGCCATCTTTTGAGTGATCGAATGAACCCTCTTATGCATGATTCCATCCTGTGATGCCTGGGTTTTCCTTTTCTCTAACCAAGGAAAACCCCATCCCAACGTTGTAGATAAACCACAATCTTTTCCCTAATCCAGTCAATCCATGTATGTACTGTGGATCCAATCCATACTCAGACCAACAACGTAAGCCCCCGACAATGACACCAAGAGATTCCAATTGAAACTCTTGCCTCGTGGGTCAGATCACACTGTCGGCATAAGTGTGATTATCGAGTCTCTTCCCAAAAGTATCCCCAGATGTGAGGGTCAAGTCTACGGCTTAATAGAAACTCCAGGTCTGGGACATGATTCTTGGAAGGAAGGAATGATTAGTATCAATGTCTCGTTGTTACAACAGCTAGTAGAAGACACAGTCCGTACTTCGAATCATCCTTAGAGGATTTTGGTCGCACTCCTTGACCACATGCAGCTACTCTTTCTCCCCCCCAGCTCCCTGATCCTAGTGGGAATTACAAGGGCGGGTGGTTTCAACATGTCAAAATGTTCACCACCCCATGATGCTCACATAGCTCTGCTTCCATGTCTTCCGCCTTGCAGATTCATCTGTCCTTTTTTACTTCCTCTACTTGAAACATTTTACACGCCCAAGTCTCTGAGACTGGCGCCAGTTTCCAGCTTTGCCCCTGCTAACCTTCACTGACTGCATCCATTCAGCAAAGAATTCTCAACCACAAAGGTTATTTCTAGCACCCCAGCCTAAGTAGGAATGCATAGAGAAAAGGTGATGGCTCGGATGTCTGAGCCCTGAAGCACCAATATCATCACATTCATCGAGTACCAGGAATGGTTTGGTATGCCTCGATGAATTCTCAGCTACTGACATGTCGTCATACCGAATATGTATAAGCTGTAGAAAACTTTCAGCCACCTCCTCATGCCAGTCCTCAGCTGCCTGTGAGTCGGGCTCGCCCCAGAACATGAGGGTATCTGATGTTGGAATACATGTAAGTTAGTAAGTCTACATGTGTCACATACCGGTACTGCCGGTTGTAACTGCTGACCAACAGGTAGTGATGTATAGCTGGCACAGTACCCGAAGGCACTATCTCAGAAATCGGTCCACATACCGAAGCCTCATCACTATGCAGACCATCCTCATAGTCATTCACTGGAAAAAACTAGTATCCAAGTCCACCAGCCACTCTACTTATGTCTCAGCTAGGCGGAAAACTCTAGAAATCGCCTCCAGCCAGAGCTCTGCTGTCTGGGAATCTGCCTCGCCTCATAACCTCGGAGGCCGATGCTGCTGGATCTCATGAAACATGCTCTGTTAGCGTGCACAGTTCGCTAGTATGGCTGGTGGCATCTGCTTCCCAACAGGTGGTGGTGCAGCCGGTACACCACCCGAGGGTGCCAACATAGTAAAAAGGGCCCCGCACTGGAGCCTCGTCGCTCGGTGGGCCGTCATCATGTACTATCTCAGAACTCCAAATGACTGTCTGCGTGGCGACATCCTGAACAGATGTGACATGGTCAACGATTTATACCTTGTGAGATGACCTAGTTTGAGCTGACATTAAAACTTTTGGAAACACAGATGCAATCAGTGTTTTCATGCACAAAGTCATAAATCAGAAGTCAGGGTCCTGGTGTATGGATACGTCGACTGCTGCACCAACACTGGACTCCCTGAACTGAAAACCACACTCGGTAACCTTAACACTATTGGTTCACCGAAAGGGAATATCAGAGTTATAAGTTTTGTGGTAGAAACGAATCCTCTGATACCAATTTTTCATGATCCATCCGCGGGGCCCGTACCGTGACTACCCCAAGCCCGCCTTCCATAGGACAGGGGCTGGCGACAAGCACCAAAGGAATAAATCCTGATAACTGGGAAGGCATTGCCTTTATAAAATTAAACAAACACCACATAGTACAAGAGGAATTAACACACTAAGTACAAAAGAAAGTGTTGAAAATTAAGTGGGCTAGTATACAAACCCAACTGAAGTACAGTCACAACTGAATGAAAGTACAACAGGAAAGACAAAAAACTGGAAGAAAAATAAAAGCAGCTCTTGGGTCGTCCACCTCGGATCCTACCTGAATGGTAGGTACAGATAGCGAAGCTCCTGGATCGTCCGCCACGGATCCTACCTGAAGGGTAGGTACATATAGCCTCCACAACGCTCTAGCCCATCAACCTCCTCCAAGTATCATCTCTTCGTGAAGTCCACCTCCACATACTGACTCGTCGTGAGGTCCACCTCAGGGTACCATCCAGTCCTCGAACACTCGGACTCTTTTAGCGCTGCCCGTCAACTACAACCAACACAATGAGGTGCGGGCATAACCCGTGCAGGGGTGAGTATACGATACTCAGTAGGGACCCCAAGACCCTCATGGTTTCACTAAATCTATCAAGGATAACCAAAAAAAGGATCTCAACAGATAACTCTTACTAAGGTATAAGCCCATAATTATGCCTAAGTTATCAAGTAACCAATCTCAACCATGAGGAAAAAACGAAGGTTATGAAATAAACAGATAATCACTACCAAGGTATATGCCCATTCATATACCTAAGTTATCAAGTGACCCATCTCAATCATGAGGTAAACACAAAGGTCATAGACTCAGCTCAAAGCATGATTTTAATTATCGAAACTGTAACTGCTGAATAAACTCCTCTCTGATGAGTACACTGATCCTGTCACGACTCCGAGGTACTTCTCACAAACCATAGACTGCTGAGATACTCCTCCTGTTTAGTACCGCGGGTCTGCCACCTCACAAAGTAGTTCTCCTCCGCCATAGGTCTGCCACCTCACATAGTAGTGCTCCCCCTGATAGCCTACAGAGGTACTCCTCCTGTTGAGTACCGCGGGTTTGATTCCTGCTACCAGGCGCTCCGTCCGCCATGGGTCTGCACCCAAACACAATAGTGCTCCGTCCACTGGGCTATTCGACTCACTCCCAGTCGATTCGGTCAAGCAGTCATCAGGTCTCATCCAGCTACACGGTCTCCGTACTCCAAATGCTCCTCTTCGAGAGGGTCCGTGCCACGAGCTACAGGTCAATACCGAATGTATCACAAATTCCAATGAAAAAGTATCTCAAAGGACCGCCTCGTCATAGTGGTCTCAAGGAAATAGATGGCGCGTCAATCGGACGCCCGGTCTGTGAGTTATTAGCCTTTTTGTCCCAGGGGCCCGATTGGTTTCGTGTATGAACCAACCCGACCGCATCTCAACTGTACCCCATACTCTCATGGGGTATACTAATAGGGACCATTTCTCAACGTTATCACCAACGCCGCTGACGGTTCGTCAAACGGACGTCCGATCTAAATGTTATCGACTTTTCCATTCTAGGGGCCCGGTTGGATTTCAGGTTCTATCCAACCTGACCATTATCCAACTGCGTCCAAACCTCAGGCGAAGTATTCCAAAAGTTCCGTCTCATCAAGAGGAATCCAACAAAGTCAATGGCATGTCTATCAGACGTCCGAAGCTCATGTTATAAGTGTTTCCTCTCTGAGGGCCCGATTGGTTTCGGGTTTGAACCAACCCGGACATAGCCAAAGTTCTCCAAAACCTTCAGTGTAATATACTTAAATGATGGTCTCGATCCATGGATTGCATCTCAACTGACTATGGGTCAATCGGAGGTCCGTAGCCCATGTTATGGGCATTTGAACGGATCTTTCCGAAGGTAGGGGTTCCGCCCCGGTCCGATACCCCCCCTGGGGCCGGGTCCGGACCAATAGGGCGCGGCCCAGCCTGGCCCGACATGCATGGTCAGACAGCTCGGCTCGGCCATTTTGTCACGGAAAGGGAGGGGGGGCGCTGCCCCCTGATTGACAAACCGCCCCCCCCCCCCACGTGGGGGCCGCTCTTCTTTCTAGCCGGGGGTTACGACCCCCGGTCTCCCCCTGAAACGGCCAGCACAGTCCGGCCATCCGGTGCTGCCGTCGCGGGACCACTACGGCCCCACCCTCCGGAGGTGTCGGCGGACGACAGTTCCGACAACCCCACCTTGCACCGCCGCGACTTTGAGCAGCGGCCTTGTCCGACCAGCGCGGCGTGACGACGTCGCGCCCCTCCACTGCGGCCCCACTCCAGCCGCGGCCTCTTCGAGGTTCTCTGGCGCGGCGCGATGGCCTCGTGGCTTGTTCCGCCTCAATGGCACACCGCGACGGTGCCGCGCTCCTTCGTCACATTTGTTCTTGTTTCCACGTTGTGCCGTTGCACCGCACCGCCTTTTTTCGAGCCACAAAGAACACAAATCAAAGGGGGTGGAGGATTGGCCGTGTTCGGACGATCCGACCTCCTCCCGTTAAATTGATAACAGGCGGCCCAAAAATTAAATGAAGACCGCAAGGAATTTATTCACGATAAAAACCAAACCCCTACATCAATGAGGTTGTCAAACGACGGTCGTCGTGGGGAAAGGAAGTCGCGGAAGATGGCGTCGTGGATCGAGGCTCCGTAAGCGTCGTCAGCGTTCGCCCGATGAAGGATTCGGCGCATCGTCATTCTTCGACGAAGGCATCTCTCACCGGCTACAGAGAGGGAAGAAGAACGACACATCATTCACTCTTTGCGGTGACAGCGTTCTTCGTCGGGTTCTTGACGTTCTTCGCGTTCTCCAACGAAGAAGACAAGTTCTATCTCCTCCATTTCCACACAAAACCCATCAACCAAAATAAATTAAAACTTTTTCTTAATTCATTAACACATGCCAACAGTTTTAAAATTCAAAACAAATTCAATTAATTAACGTGTTCAATTAATTGAGTAGAGAGTGTGTTGGAATTCATTAAAAGAGAGGAGGTAAAGTCACAACATTAAGGAAGAGTTTCAAGTGGTTATGGGGAATGTGAAAAGGCGGGGGCTCGTGTGAGACCCACCTCTCCTTTATTTTCTCTAGGAAAGATACCAACCCAACTTCCACACAATGGATAAATCTACTTAGAAGAAAAATAAAATTGGATTACAAATTTTATTTTATTCTTCACTAACACCTCAAATTTTAAACAACTCCTCCCGAGAAAACGCACCTTCAGAAAATGTCTTCTTATTCAATTACCGGCATTGCGGTTCCATCGGTGCCCTCAGATTTTGATTTCAAGCACTAGTTCAAATGTTAGAAAAAACCCACTCGTTCGTTCACTGAACGTACCCGAGCTAAACTTCAGAACTTGATTCCGGGTACACCGGGCCTCAGAATCAGGTTCCGTCAGAAGCCGCAGTCTCGTAAAATTCCAAAACAATTATGAAAATAAATTTCCTCGAAATTTTTGGGTCTTTACAATAATATTTATTTGAATACATTATTAATTAATAAATAACTACATCTTAATTGTCTCATAATAAATTTTATTTAAATTATGTTTTAAAATTATAAAAAAATACCATGATAAAAGATATTTTAATCATTCTAGTGACTATTTATAGTCAAATATATTGGTTATATAACCCCATATTAAAATTATTTTACTAAAAGATGCATGATTATGTTATAAATCACTTTACTATAAATTAATTATTATAAAATGACATTTTCAACACCCATGTGGCTCCATGGGATCCCAAAATCGACCCAAAGATGCCAATAGTCAGAAATATGTCAACCAATAGGTTCGAAACACATTTTATGATAGTTATATATTTTTAAATTATGTTTTTTAACCTTATTTTCCAGATTTACACTTTAACTGAAGTATGTAAAATAATTACTCTAGTTACTATTCATAATGTCCAAAAATAAAATGTACATATTTAAACATTTTATAGCTATTGATTCAAATTATTGAATAAATTTTAAAAAATTAAAAACACTGAATTGAAAAAAATTAATTTAAATGTAATTTTCGTTGTCAAAACCAATTTGAGAGTTATTAAGAATTAAAATCTTTCAAATGATTCACATGTGTTTATATGAAATTACATAAAACGACCATAATTGGATTAATTTATAAAAACAGAATCCCATCACAACTTAAGACCAATTAAAATGTTAACACATCATTATAAGTAAATTAGATAGAGTGGTAGTATTGAAATAAAATTCAGTATTTTTCACTATTAAAAAAATATGAAAATTATAAAAAATTTCCATTACTTCATCCAAAGAAAATTTTGACATCCCTATTTTAAATAAAGAGTTTATTTTGTTAAATAGAACATATAAAGGTGTAAAAAATAAATATTAAAAGTTTTCTACATTAATAGGTGTTAAAACTGTATTTTTAGAAAAAAAATTAATTTTATCTACAAAATTCAATTTTTTATTATATAATATCAATAAAACATATAACATGAATTTGAAAATTTTCATTGCATATAAAAAATATATTTTTCATTAATTAAAATTTTAAAAGAGTGATATAATTTTATAAAAACAATTATTATCATTTTAATTCGGTTTTCTTAAAAACACATCCTTTATATTCAATTGGTTTTTATTTCTATTTATAAATCATATGGTACCCAATGAATAATTATTAAAAAATATTTAAACCATATATTTATAACTCATTTGATACTATTCATTCCTTCCATTCATGTGGCTATGAATTAAGTACCATTTAAAATACTAATACTATTACTCTATATGTTTTTAGTATTACTCTACGTTTTTTGCAATGTATGATTTTAGATAAACATGTTGGTACATGTCGACTACACTATCAGAATAAATTTCCACTTTAACATAAAATTAAAATCTTATTAATAAATAATAACAGAAAATAAAAATTATTATTCTATAAATACCTAGGTCATTACACTTATAATATATCTCTATTAAATAATAAGTAAATATTTTTCAATAGTTACTAAGTTTAGGGTAACTAAAACATGTTTGTTTACGTTTATTATTGGAAATAACAATGAAATATCATTAAAATATTTGTGAGTAATATAATTTTTAATCATTCCAAAGTGTTCCATATTTCATTCTAATAATTAAATAATAATAACCATTGAGTAATTACATTAATATATATTTAAAATATCATGAGAATAAGTTCATTCATGATAAAATATTACTAATTTTTGTATACACACCATAAAAATTTGATTTAGTGGAAAAAACACATATCTATTAATTGAATATAAATTGAGGCAAAATGCATTACCTTGAGACTAAATTAAAATGTGTATCATTATATTCTTAAAATATTAACATGTTTTAATTATTTAATTTCTTTTAAAACAATTTAAATCATTATTTTCACTTTACTTATGAAAATATTTTAATATTATACTTAAAGAATTAATTTAATATCAGGCATTTTATCCATTTTCGGTTTATGTGTCAAAAAGGATTTATTGGCCATCTATTGTTGAAGGGTAATTATATAATCCTCAGAAAAATATTATTAATTAAATTATTATTTTATCTCTAACTAAATTATAATATTTTAACCAATACACAATTATATTTTTTAAAAACGATCCTACGGTACAATGTTTGTGAGGATATTCCATTTTTACATTTGAGTAACATTCCCATTTTTCTGTTATATTTCTATGAAGAATGTTTGTAACATTATATAATTTTAGAAGGATCATTATATAATTAATATATTTTATTTAGTTATATATAATTATTTATATGTATTTTTGATTAAAATGAATCACATTGTGTCGAGGATGAGGTAATCCACATGTCCAAAACCAACATTATCACTTTAGAATGTCTGAAAATTTAAAAAAGATTATATATTATATTTACAGAAGGTTAATAATTTCATTATTATCATATATATTTCATTTATGTCACATATTTTTAACCAGAAACATAATTTATATGTTATATGTTACTTGTGAATGAATCACAACTCTTTGAGGGCGCTATAGTCCACACTTTCACAAATGATGTTCTCATATTTACATAAAACGATAATCATGATGTTCTGTATTACATAAAATTTAATGATTAATAATAAAATTATTCATATAATATATATCATATATTAACAATCTATCCATCATAATTTCATACCATTAATTTTTGTATGGTATAAAAATTGAATCATCTTTTGAGGTGGTGGTTTGTGTGGTACGAATAGTAATTTTGATAACAATTTGATGGAAGGTTGTATAGGTGTATATATAAAACATAGCCTAAGAAAATAATATTGTATTAATGATACCGGTGTTATTATATAATCATGTAATAATAATATTTTAGTGGTTTGATAAAGAAAAAATAAAATAAAATGAGATTGATGAATGTTGTTACCTCTTATTTGGGTAACACCTTTTGGTTTCAACCGAGGGAATTCCATGGATTGTATTATTCATAAATGAAGTATTCCATGTTTAGGGGATGGATTATGGGAGATTATTATATCATACTTTTTTCTAATTCTATGGGCGTTAGAGGTGTGAATTAATTGGAGGGGATATTTCCAATTTATTTTGGAGGATGTGGATTTAGGTATTTTTTTTGAAATGGAATTCCACTGACATTTTACCATTCCTTGTGGCTCCAATAAAAGAAAAAAAAATATTTCTAATGGATTATGTGGATAGAAAAGTCAAAATGGATTTTTGACATGTTTATAAGTAATTATGGGATTTTCATTTAATTTTAACTCCCTTGTGAAGATAAATTTCATCTTAATAGTAATAATTAATTTCAATAACCTTCACTAATATTTACGGTAAAAAAACTAAGTAAAAACTATTATAAATTAAAAATAATTATTATCCCAAACATAGAATCCATTTTTACAAATTCCTATTAGAGATGTGGATAAATTTCATTTACCCTTAATTCTACATACATGATGACGGTGTAGATTTGTAATGATAAAATATTAAAAAGTTTCATATTTTATTATATCTAATATATGTGTAAAATTTATTAGAATAACCTAAATTTAAAAGATATATTTTATAGTTTTGTAATAAATATATAAAACTGATAAGAAAATTAATATATCCTTATAGATATATTATATGAAAATATAATTTTAAATTATATTTCAGTATTATTCATTATTATGAAAAATAGACACATCACAAAAAATACCCACCAATCTCCATAAGATAAAGTTTTTTATCATATTTAAAATACGAATTTTATTTTGACAATTAAAAAAAATAACAGTTCAAAAAATTATATTTCTATTAGGATCTCCATTTAAGGCAGTAAAACAAAAAGTATTAAAATATAGGTTTTTAATAAAATTTATATTGTTCTTATATTATGACTATAATATAAATATTTTAATATTTTAATTCATTATTTATATTTAATTTATATTTTTAGGATAAAAAACTATTTGGAGAATAAAATTAATAAAATGTAATATATTTTCAGTTTTTTATGTTATTGTTTCTAATTAATTTTAAACCAATGAATTAATATTAAAATTTTGAAAACTGTATATATTGAATATATAGTTAATAATATTCACAAAAAATAATATAATATCTATCTTATATCTTATTATATTAAATTATATTATTTTTAATAATATAATATAATTCGGTAAAACCCGATCATGCATGTTACATAAGCCATCAAAGAGATTCAGTGTAGAGTGTAATGTGAGATAACATTGGGGTTACATGAAGATAAATCTAAACATTATTTTTTTGGTTCATATTATTAACTTTTTGTTTCATATAAATTAAAATTGGATGAAAATTAAAAATTTTCCGAAACAAAATTATTGTAATGTCATGTGGTGTAACATATTAAATATGAGATCCCATGGTATTTCATTTATTAAATATGTCATATTTTATATAAAATGAAATTAATTGAAGTGATATGTTATTAATTTTTATTTCTCATATATATTTATTTTTTTATTCGAAATGGAATCTATATATTTGTTATCAAGTCGACTAGTTCCCCTAACGATCCTAACTAGCTCCATAGATGAACATTATGGGTGACATTTATGATGAGATATTAATTAAAATTTGATAGTTAAAATAAATCTAAGAGAGTAACTATTATTAATGATCCAACTATTATTAATGAGACAAATGTTAGGCAAAGCCTAACCTCGAAAAGCACGAGTAAAGGTTAACTGTTATTAATTTTCATATTTTTTTCTGGTATGTTCAGTAAGCGCATGAGAAGCAATTTGTAACTTTTGAACCAATTATTGGAATTGAAATATGAGGACATTGTTGAACCCACAATGCCAATATTCACTTAAGGATATCATCACCTCGACTGTAGTAAGTCAAGGGTGGAAGTTAGTTTTTTTTTATTTTCATGGGAGAGTTAAGGGAATAAAAAATAAAATAAATCAACATTTATTTTATATTTATTTGGAAACCTTCAATTTCAATTCATGATGGTTGGGACCACCTGAACCGCCATTTAATGTATGGAAACCATTGCAATTCATTCAATTTAATGGGCCAACTTCTTTAATTTAATGTGCCAACCATAATTGAATTAACACAATTAAAGTTGTTTATTAACTTATTTTTTGGGAATCACTTGAAACAAGAGCTTGGGAGATCCTTTGGAGAAATATTTTTCAAATGAAGACAAAATCATCGGATCCAAAATGTTGACATTGGGGCATGGTTCGAAAAAAAGTTGCAGGAACGACGAACGCTAGTGACCCTTCATCGACATCATCTCATTTGTCACGACACCTCCAACAAACGTCATGCTATGTGTTTTAATTTTATGTATTATTAAATCTTATTATTGATTCTTCATATTCTTGATTCATAACGATGATGGACAAAAAAACATGTCCATCATTCCACAATTATAGTTTGACCATTTTATTTAGTTCTTTATGCTTTCTTCGTGTGTTATTAGGCACCAAATAATTAATGGCACTGTAAACACAATATCTCAATGAACATGAAATATAGACATAGAGATGTCGACCTGAGGATTGTGAATAGGCAGACATAAAATTTTTCCGGATTCGAACGATGCTATAGTGACACGTGGAACTAGATCGTTGCTCGTCTGTGATATTGGTAGCGAAGGAGGCAACGACCCGTCAGCCGGGGTAGGGGGAGGAGGGTACCCAGAACACCGACCAGCCACAGGAAGGTGGGGCGGCATGCATCCGCAACGCGAGTGGAAGAGAAGGCCACAGCCCGTCAGCCGTGGAGGTGCACCATGGCGGGCGAAAACCGGCCAGTTGCAGGAGGCGCAATGTGCGTCAGTGCCTCTGGAAGGGAGTGTCGACCGCGTCTCACCGAAAGACCCTCGCTGGTGGGTCCTACATTGCATCAGGCTACGCCACATGGAACTGCTAGTTATGCCGAGCCGAACGGTCCTGCGGACCCTTCGAAATACGAGGGGGGCGCCTCCCCCCGGGTGATGGCTTGGGTGGACCCTGCCATGGTAGGTCATGCCTAGAATCTTGGTTCGTGCCACCCCCTTCGAGGTCCAGGCTGGACCATGGCCCCACAGGCCGGGCCCTCCATGTCCCTAACCAGTGGGACTAGACCTGGGCCCATCAAGAACCTGTTTCACATTTTTGGCCATAACATGTGTTCCAGGTATCTGTTTGATGAACCAGATACTACACTAGAATATTTGGATCAAGGCAGTCCTTTTGGTATAATCCACTAGAGGTTTGTGTAAAGTTAGAGTACGGCTGGGTTGGATCGAACACCAAATCAAACTAGGCCCTCGGAGCGGAGACACTAATAACATACAAACATAGCATATGTTTGATGTGATGTTTGTTGCATTGGGTCCCTTATGAAGTGAAAGACCATAAATATACTTATTCATGAAACATTGTGTATGTTGAGGTACAACAAGTTTTTTGTGAAGCGGCTCACCCAAATGTGCTATTAGTGGGAATCTGGTGGTTGGCAGTGAGGTGGAGGTTAAAGACAGACCATACAGAGGTTAGTACCGAGCGATCCTATGTGGGTCAACACCGATCTTGTGTGGGTTAGCGATCAGTTATCCTCTGTGGGTCAGTGCATACCGATCATGTGTGGGTCAGATCTTATGTGGTTAGCACTCATAAATCATGTGTGGGTCAGTACGTACCGATCTAGTGTCGGTCAGATCCTCTGTGGGTCATTGTAGGGGTTAGTTATCTATCGATCTCAGGTGGATCAGGTCCTGTGTGGGTCATTATGGGGCTTAATACCATTCGATCCTGTGTAGGTAAGAATTCGTATGGTCATCAACAGTTCCTCTTGATAGAATAAAATAATATTGCTTTGCAACTAATCATATGTACTTCTATTCTTCAAAGGAAAACATGGTTTTTGATAAAACTCTATTTGAACTTAGACATTTATTTTCATAGTACTATCTTCATGGTGATTCATATGTGGTACTTTGACCTTCGTCGTACTATCACCGTGGTGATAACTTTGTGATACTTTTACCTCCGTGTTACTATCTTAATGGAGATACCTGTGTGGTAATTTTACCATCGTGGTATTATCTTCGTGGTGATACCTTTGTGTTAACTGTACAATCTTGGTACTATCTTCATGGTGATACCTGTGTGGTACTTTTACCTACGTGGTATTATCTTCCTGGTGATACTTGTGTTGTACTTTTTCATTCATAGTCTAACTTTCGTAGTGTTACATGCGTAGTACTTTTACCATCATTGTATTACCTTCGTGGTGTTACCCTTGTATTATTCTTCCCTCATGTATGATATGTTTATATCTTGATAACATAGGTGTATGTATGGGAATATAACTAAGTATAGTTGATGTATTTATTTGTGTTTTTCATTTTTGGAACTCTAGGAGACATACGGGGTCTTGGGGTCCCTACTGAATATCATTATAGTCACACATGCATGGGCTTTGCCTTTACATTATTGGGTCTTGTGCAGACAATGTACAACACTGATCGAGGCTGAGGGAGCCAAGACTGGATGATACTTGGAGGCAGACCATTTGGTGTGACGTGACACAAGGACTTCTGATAATGAGTTGTACCTAGCCTTCATGTAATATCAATGGTGGATGAACCTAGAGTATCTTTTCACTTTTCTATGGTATTTTTACTTTTTAATTGTACTCGTACTTTCAGTTGGTCTTGTATTATGGCCCCATTACGTTCAATAATATTTTTACTATGACAGTTTACTTAGTGGTTCATTCTTTTTGTGTTCTACTCTGTGTGTATGTACAGGTTTAAAGGAAATTCCTTCCCGTTTATGGATACGCCTTTCTGGTTCTAGTCTCTAGCCCCTAGCCTCTAGAATTCAGGCTTGGGGTAGTCATGGTACGGGACCCAAGGGAAGGTTCGTGACACCATTATAAGAGATTCCCATAAAATATTATCAGATATTTTATTTTCCTTGATGATGTACCATTGGTTAATATCTCTTCAAATGTGTAGTGTTCGTATATTTTAGTGTTCTAATCATGCATATCACCAGATGTAGGTTGAACTAGTGTGATATGGGAGGGGAATTTCATTAATTACGAGGAAAGAATTTGTCCATAACTTAGAAATTATTTTTTCCCTTATATGTTTATAGAGCCACATTATATAATCCATGTTATGGCATTGACTACTTGATTTAACCTTTCAGTGTGATTCCAAAACAGGAATGTTCAGGGTAAATGTCATCTGGGATTATGAATTATTTTTCAATACATTAGTTTATGTATACTTTAGTGTTAATTTACATTTTACATCATGTATTATAACCATTTATACTTGTTCATATATATTATATAAATCTTGGTGATGTCCTATAGGGTTTTTACTCATACCCAGTATGATCATTTTTTGTGTGCCTGTAAAATTCATGATTAGGGATGTCAAGAAGATGAAGGGTCAAATTAATTTTAGTTGAGGATGCATATATGGATTTTGTTGGTGTAATGTTATAGTAAATAGATTATTACCATGCTAATTATATTTACAATCATATTTGTAATATACATAGTTTTGACAGTTCACATCTACGGTACTTTTCATTAACCACTCCTAACGTGGCATGTCATCAGTTATCGTAATAGTACTTATACATTCTAGTGTCCTTTTTTGATACATATTTTTTTTATTGTCATTTTATTTCTATGGTTATCCAAGGTATATTATTACCATGTTAAATGAAACCCTAATATCTCATCATAAGCCTCTTAAAAACAATATTGTAGACAATATTTATGTGGAAATTTAGTTTAGATTCAGTGATTCAAGATGGGGTATTGGACTAGTAACATTCCATTGTTTTACATTATCACATTGAATGTAATAGTACCTCAGATTTTCATTCACATATCATTCCACCTGGGGTAGAACAACAAAATATAAAATTCTTTAAATGAGTTGAATAATTATTATCCTGAGAAGGTGATGAAATTATTTCTGAAAGTTCACCCATAATATCATAACTCTTATATTATTTTTATGATATCAATAAATCACATTTGGAGAAAAAATTTCACAGAATCTCATTTATAAATATTGGTTTTCATGTCTAGTATAGACTCATCTACTATAAACATTGGTGAAAATTAATGTAATTTTATAACGCGAGAGACATAATCTATCTTATACATGTCTCGAAGATCAATGTGTATATATTTTTTATCATTGTCCATCTTTGGGTTCTCAAATATAAATGATAGAAAAATCCCATAACGACATACAAGATAGACCCTCATTCCATCTCACAAGAATTTTTTATTTGAGTTTTTTTTCACCTAATTTAAATCAATCTTATCATAGTTTTAATCACCATAGAATCCAATTTATGTTGTAATATCATTAAAAATAATTTATGTACTAGTTCTATGAGTATTGTTTTTTTATGTTTCTAAATAATATTCATTGTCCAAATTATGAAAGGTTACTTTTTAGATATTATTTAGGAAATATTCCATGAAGATATGGGAAATTTGGTTAAGGTTTTAATCTATTTTATATGATGTAGATTTGATAAAAAACTATTCATTACAATAAGGAAATCATATATAATTAATGTTTATTAATGATATGTGATGTAAATTTTTTAAGTGAATAACAAATAACAAATAAATATAACTAATTATTATTGTATTAAAGTGCGTAATAACTCTTTTTTCAAGAAATTATACAAAATGAAATATATTCTCTGCATAGAAATATGTATAGTTTTTTAATTATGTAAATTGTTATTTAATATAGGGTGTCTCTTGAGAATTATTTATACATATATAAACACAAAAATAATTGTGTTATTATTGCACATGATGATTATCAATGACTAAACTAATATTTATATTTAATAGAAGATAATTAAAGTGCAGTTAAAACTTAATGATATTTTCATGGAGTTTTTTTATAACTTATTTTAATGATTTTTTCATCAATAGAATAGTCATTTGAAAAAAATTTATTGTAAAATAGGAATATCGAATAATTTATCAAAAATCATTCAGTAAAATTAATGATTTATATAATGAAATAATTGTATAATTTTATTAAGAGAATGTAATGACGGAAAACAATAAAAATTTATTAATTTAGAAATTTTAATTATTATTTAAATGTTATTTATCATAAATAAAAAAGAATACATATGTATAGATGAATAATTATGTTCTGATTAGTAAAATATTATACAAAATTATTAAGACATGATTTAGATGGATGAAATGAGATGTTATCATGAATATTTATTTTATTCAGTTACATAATAAAATATAAAATTTTTATATACTCATTAAGATTATAAATTTTAAGATATATAATTCAAGAATATTAAATAATATTGATGAGTTTTTTCAAATTAAATATTCATCTTTTAGTGGGTTTTTATATAAATAAATAGTTTTTTGATAATATCAATCATCATTATTTTAACATCATTTAAAGATCACACAAATTTTAATAATCATATGATTGTGAGGCCAAGAAGTATTATTTTATTAATCTTTTTTATAATATGTTATTTTGGAAAAATAGTACTAATTATGTACTAATACTCTTTAATAAATATAAATTGTATAAGGATATGAGTAAAATCATAAAATTTTCATTATGTATTGTCTTAGAAAAGTATGTGATTGATTTTTTAACTTCAAATGACTACTATTTTAAGACAAAATCATGTCCTAATATCAATTTATTAAAAATATATTTAATTATTAATAATAAAATAAATCAATTATTTTAATGAAGGATGAAAAACAGTCTTAAACGATAACCTATACAAATTATTCAACACATATAAACTCATTATTGAATAAAAACATTGATAAATTTATGTAATAGTGAAATGATATATACGCAAAATATTAATGATACATATAATATTTATTATAGTATAAAATCATAAATATTAGATTTCTATAGTTCAATAATGATATGTTAGTAGTGTAAATTAATGGTGCTAGAAATGAAAAATGTATAAAAATATCCAAAATATGATTTCTGTGTTATGAAACAATAAAAAATTCTTTATTATAATCATGTAATTATAACAATATAATTTAAATAATATTTTTAATTTCACAGGATATAAATTATATAGTCTATGGTTTCATTTTTGGTAAATTAAATAGTGTTTCGTAATTTACTTTATATTTGAATATGGGAAAAAATTAAACGATTAAATATATAAGGTAATGAAATTAGATAAAATAATTACGAGACGATATTTTATACATTTATGATTTCTAAAAGGGAATGTATCACATGGAAGAATTGAACGATTACCAAAAATATTAATAAAATTTCCAATCATCATAATTTATGTATCTAAACATGTCAATTATTAAAATGGTAAGAGAAAAATTTGAAATATGGAATGTTATATTAGAAAATATTATATTATCTAATCTTATTTAAAAATTAAAAATATTACTGAAAAATTAATTATATATTAGGTTAAATTGAATGTTATAATAATATTTTATAAACTTATTATTATGGGTATTATTATTCTTATTTTTAAAACTCATAAATATAAATATAAATACAATTATTTTTTTACTAAATAGGTGAATAAATTTTCAAAACCTCGAATTTAGTTGAAGAATTACTCAGTTATCCATATGGTGTAAGAAAATCCATTGAAGAATAATGTGTATAATCAGCTTCACTCCCCTGGGAATTACACTCAGCTGATTCAAAATCCAAAAATGTGAGGACAACCAAGAGAGTTGTCCAACATTGGTGTTTCCTCGTTGGTCTTCGGTAGGCAAGAGGTGGCATGCAGGTTGGGTAGGATGCACACTGTCTCCTATTGCTGCTAATCGAGTCTTGTCTATGAAGATACAGATCTCGACTCTAAGAGGGAGTAGAATGTTTTTAATGGTATGAATGATGATGATTTTTCAGTGTATCTTTCATTGGATTCACACATTTTCCTTAAAAGCGATCTTATTAAAAAAAAGATAATTTTCAGTGTGTCATGAATATAATGTTATATATGCCATTTAATAAGTGGAAAAAGATATATATCAGATAATATTATATTACAATAATAATAGAGTTAAATCCATGATAAATCGTTATAGTTCTTATTTTTAATCAAATTATGTATTTATTTTTTTGTGGTGAAATAATCTTACCATCAAAAAATTATGTTCTTAATTCCTTAAATTAAATATATTTAATAATTTTTTTATATATTCCATTTATTGGTAAATTTTTATTTTATATAATTAATAAATATTTTCCATTAATGACAAAAAATAAGATTCAGTAATTAATTAATATAGTTCTACAAGAAAATAAATTCATTCAATATTTTTCGATAAATATGACATTTATAATCATATTTTAAAATTGAGGTCAATTTTAATGAATTGATATATAACATTTAATATATATAAACCAATCATATTCATGTATTATTAATAATATTCAAGGTTGATGATGAAAAAAATTGTATTTTACATAATGATATAATGTTTTATATTTTGTTAAATTATTAATTTGTGTTCATCAAGGTTTTATTATTGGTGATAATAATAATATGATGTTATAATGTGTTTTTTCAATTAAAAGAAGTTATTGTTGCCTAATATGACAACTAGGATACCTGATATGAGACAGTTGTGTCTTCCTTTGGAGAGATTAGTGATGAAATCCATCTAGCTTATCCTTCGAGTGCCTGGTTGTCCTCAATTGGATAATAATTTATCAGTAGAGAAAATATTTTCTTATCTTCGTAGTTCTCATTAAGACTTGATTATATTCTTTTGGTAGTAATCATATGAATTTATAATGGGCTTTATATTATCCCACTCGATCCTTATCTTTCCAAACCAAATAGAATGACCAGGGAGAACCTTTTTATATATTATTTTCTTCCTCATTTTTTCATATAATATTTTCTATTTTTTGATCATTTTTTTCTGAAGATTCTTGGTAATAACATTTCATTCCGCCTAACATTTCTTATTAATTATTTTTAATCTATTTTAATTAATTTTAGTCAATATTTGGGATTTATTCCTTTGGATAATGGTAGTCTTATGTTGATATAAAGGAGAAACCATGATATCTGTGTTTGGGATGCTTTTTGTTTAATAATTTTGTAATTCATATAATTTTGGGCATGTTATATATCTCATAAACTATTTATATATTTATTTTAATTAATTTTTATAAAATTAGACATAATTTAGTGTATATATATTAGGGATTATGTGTAGACATGCATTATGTTTCTTTTATGAGTGCTCAACTCGCATTGACTAACAATATTAACAATTTAGGGGTTTTTTAGTTAGATATTCATCAATTATTAAATTTATATGATATTTTTTTGTCAAAATTCTGATGATTAAATATTAAAAGTATGATATTTGAGTGTACTATTTATGTTTATCTTGTATATATTATATAGAGTCTCCTATAAATTATTTCCCTTTTCCATATTGATTCTCTTGATGACTTATATTATAGTATGATTATATTAAAATATAATTACTTCTGTTGATATATTTCATGATATTACATAACATTATCCCATAAATGGGATGGAATTGGGATGACCCAATAGCGCAAAAAGAAAATATTTTTTCAAATATCCTTTATTTGGAGTGCCTTGATCAAATGTCATATGGTGTACAATTTTGATGTTTCCCCTAGATTATCAATTTATTTTTAAACCAATTTTTCCATGAAAAATTTTGTTACCATTCAAATTTGAATTTAATTGAAAGGAATTCGAAATAGGTTTTATATAAGAATGGTTTTCTAAATTATAATGTCTAATAGTTAAATTTCAAAATAAATTGATGTATTTTTTATTTATTTTTTAAAGGGATTACGGTGGAGGAAAATTATAAATTAAATGTGTAACATGATTACTACTAAATGTAATTTTTAATTTTGTTTTAAAAAATCATCATAAGAGTAATTTGAGTAACATTTTTTCAACAATTGGGAATGTTATAAATTTATAGTGTTAACCCCTATTCCAAATAATTTTTTTTCATGTTATAGAATCATTTTTTATAGTTTTCATGTGTTCATCCTGTGTTGAATAACGATG
Organism: Viscum album; assembly: GCA_963277665.1. Classification (NCBI taxonomy): domain Eukaryota; kingdom Viridiplantae; phylum Streptophyta; class Magnoliopsida; order Santalales; family Viscaceae; genus Viscum; species Viscum album. The sequence continues at coordinate 1,842,372,346 of OY728161.1, forward strand.
ATTTAAATCATAAGAATAATATATAATACAATCCCTTGGTATATGGTTTGGTTTGATGGAATTTATATTTTCATTCCATTCCTGTTTGCAAGGGCCCCTGGAAATACTATAATACTTTATTGTAAGATATTTTTCTTGGATATTGGTGTTAAATAGAGTCTGTAGATTATATTATTGTTATATGTGTGTATTTTGAAGGTTTAGTGGTTCACCATAAGATTTTGTGAAAATCTTGATATTATTAATAATTGATTGGGCCTCCTGGGTTCTTTAGAAAGTTCCCCTTTTCTATAGACCGTTAGTTAAGGTGATATATATTTGTATTACTCTTTACATTGATGTATTTTTCTAGTTCATAGGTTAAATAATATGAAATGATTGTGGGTCCTTAATATTTTCTATATGGGACAACAAAAATTCCTCAGAAGTATTTCAATTTGAGGATAAAGTTTTTATAAAATGCTATTAGTATTTTTTAATATAATTTATAGAGAATATGGAAATAGATTTTAGACATTATAACGCACATTGTGAACCTATTGATCTAAAAAATAAATATAAATGTTGAAATTTATAAATACATTAAGGTTTAATGTTTAGTGTGAAGTGTGTTATTAATTTGATTATAGAATATGTGAACTAATTGATTCATCACTTATGGCTATGATAATGAATAGATGTAATCTTATAGATATTGTTTGATGTGTGACAAGGATCATGCAGTGATGGTGACAGACCCCTCAGACATTAAATTGGTCTTAATGAGTTAGAGTTAACTCACATACTTCTATGGACCGAGTAAAATATGTTCTATAGAAATGATACAATTTTTTAGTTGTAATGATATTTTTAAAATTAATCGGATCATAATATAATTGAGGAGTAAAAAATAATGTAGGTAAATGAATCCCAAGTAATATATTCTTATATATTGGATTTAAGTAATGTAAAAATTGTTATAAATGAAGATAGATCTTTTGAGTTTGGGGATGCTAAGATTATGTAAGGAACAAGAAATGAAAAATATTTGCCATGTGGTTGTGCCCCATTATTAATATTAATTTTTTATAGCTATACCATTATTTTAATGTTGTTACTTAATGAATTGGTCTCAAATTAACACAATTATTTCCCTAACATTTTCATTTCGAACATTTTTATTAATTTATTCTCTATATTTTTGTGTCATTATGTATTTTCGAAACACCCACACTATTTCCCATGATGTTTTGATTTTTTTCTCATTTATCAAAAGTAAGATATCCAATAGTTCTAGGGACTTTGATGAGAAAGTGATTATGTGTATGGCTAGACCTTGTTTATATTATTATCCAATGTGATAAGGATGATAGTATGGAATAACTCATATTGAAATAACTATTTAAAATTTTTTGATTCCCGATGGGTGGTTCCTCAAATGTTTATGGTGATATTAGTTTATCCCTTCAGTTGTGTCTGTTTTCTGGTTACTATAGCATGTAGTGATGAAATTTATCTTCTTTTATGTGTCATTTGTCCCGATGGGGATAAAAAATAATGAAAAACAACCACTGTGATTTTATTTTCTCGTGTAATTTTTTTTCACTAATAGTAAATTTATTTATGAAATCAATGGAATTATTTCACTAACACAATATTAAATAAAATGCATTGATGACTCATGTTATGTCAATTAATAAAATATAATTTATTTTGTTCTTCTGTGAGTGAAAATAACTATTTTTTATTTCACAATAATATATATAGAAAACAAAACACTTCCGAATATATTATAATATTTACATGTTTCTCCAATAATATGTTATGTCCATGGATAGTACAGTCAATAAATTTCCATTGAAGTAGAAATAATTAAATTGGACTACTATTTAAATGCCAGTTTAGGGATAAGTAAACAATGAATTAAAAATAGTTATAATTAGGAAATCATTTCAATATTTCCTAAATTAAATTAACTATTCCAATAATAGATTCATCCAAAAATAGAAGACATCTAATATGATGTATAAACTTTAATTAATTTTATTGATATATAATTTTACATCAATGCGATGAATTATTATAATTCCCCATTATTAAGCATTACATAATATTTATTTATGTTAATAATTTGACTATATTTCATAATGATGATGTTTTCATGTTTAGATCATTAGAGAATTAGGCCATAAATCATATATAATAATGAATATATTACAAATTAAACACATCTACTCACTACCATTTTTCATAAAAAATGATTAAAATGATACGTGGTTTCGTTTCATGTTTAATCATCATAACATTTTCATTATCCAATAATTGAATATATTCATCTTTAAATCCTATGAAATACAATTACAAACACATGATGAGAATAAAAAGATAAGTAAAGGAAACACAAATAAGGTAAACATTTTCCCTTTCAAAAAAATGTAATCCATGAATAATTTATCCTAATGTAACACTTTTCACATTTATGTAATTGTAATTACACGTCACTAAATATTTTCTCAATTATTAAACATTTTGTAACAAAAATACTACCATATAACCCTATAAAGAAACATATAATGCATTAAGGTAACTCGGTACAAAATTATATATCAATGGAATAACGATACGGTCGTCTTCCCGTCATATTAATATTAAAAAAGGAATCACCATATAATCTATGTCTATTCCTAGTGCATTGGATGTTAGAACATAACAAACCTACTTGGATTATCACAAAACCACCTGTATTTGGTTTATCATGTGACCACCTTTCCTTTTTATATCACGTAACAACCAATCATTTGTCCATGTTCCTTGATATAATCATATCACATAAAAGATTACAATTTTCAACATTTCACTCATAATATCACATTTGAAATCCCAAGAAATAATTACAAGATATTTAAATTATCATTCCACATTCAAAACCAATTTCAGTACGAAAAAATACCAAAATAAATAAGGTATTTCTATTTTTATTTAAAAACACTCTGGATTATAGGTATTCCAAATAATAAATAACTGTTATGGTGCCATAGTATTCTTTTTCACCAAAAATGTTACGAAAATTACTTGTGTTTTTTGTTAATAAAGTAAAACTTTTCTTACAAAATGTTTCTTTTTTAGAAAAATATAATAAATCTAATAGTCAAAGAGGTTATTTATACATCTAATAAATTTAGTTGTTGTATATTATAGAAATATGCCTCATTGAATGTAGATTGAGAGAAAGTCCATTACTGTGAGTCTGGATAATCGCATACAACCTTTATATTCCTAAATAATAATCATGGGTTATTTTATACTTTTATGAGAACCTTTTGCATGTTTATTATTTCTTTAGATAACTTATTATCATGTAATAAAATTATATATTTATTTATGTTCATATGAGACATTTGTTGATATTTGGTACATATGTTTAAAATGAATATCATTTGATTTCACTTGTCCATGTGGTCATACGTCCTTCATATCCCAAATAAAATTCATGAAATTATAATAATTTTAAAACAAAAATTATAACTTTATATACAACCATGATTTATAGTTAAGTAAATGAACAACTTTGTATTCATGGAGATGGAATCTCATACGTATTCTAGAGTAACATTTTCCATTTCTGCATAATCAATATTGAAAGAATTAAAATTATTTAATTTTTATATTAAATTCATAAAAAAAATTAATATCACATTAATCATTTATATATATTTATATATATCATAAAATAGATATAAATAATAAAAATGAGTCACATCTCTTAGTGGTGGTGGAAGCTTACAACTACACATGAAGGACACAATCTCTTTAATACACATGGAATGTAATAATATAATTTATATAATATTATCAATGAATGATTAATATGTCATTATTATCACATATTTACATTAATTCTAATATTATAACCAGACCTGAGATATGGTTATGATAACAAATTATATCGGTTTGTGGAGGTGATTGTTCAATCTTACATATAAACAATAAATTCTATTCCAATTTAATTTTAGTGGGGATGGATTTAGAAAGTGATATTATAATAATAAAATATCATTACATTTTTGATAAAGATGTTATTTTTTCATCTAAGAAAAATAATATTTTAAGGATTTGGAAGAATAAATAATATAGATATACAAAAAAAGGATACATCTTTATTAGTTGATCACATTTGAAAAACATCATAACACCTCTATTGCGGGTGTTCTGCCTACACAATGGCCTCAACATTGTATTGGGGAAATATAGGATTTTATTTGTAAGATCATGGTTGAATCATATGGTTTTGGAAGTGTGATTAATAGAGAAGAATGTGTACATTTCTATAGGATATGGGAGGGGCACCCGAGGAATTCTGAAAATAATTAAATTCAAATAAATTGAATTTAGATTCAAAAAATTTCCTTGATCATTTATCTAGAAAACAATATGGTTAAAAATATAAATATTATATTTCAACAAGAATTATACAAGTGTATGATATTTTTAAATAATTAACTTTTGGTTTTAAACGGTTTTAACTCAAACCATTTTAAGAATTAAACTACACTTTGAGAGTTAATGTATTTACCAACTCATGCCAAACAACTAATGAATGAGTAATTAATAAAATTTTTACAGTTATCTACAATTTTAGGTCGATTCATGGATTTATTTAAATTTTATATAATTTAATAAAAAATTATATATTTAAAAATATTAATTATGTCAATTTGGGAAATGTTCATTACATGTTTTTTTAAATCATTAAAACGTGGTTCATTGAAAAAAAACAACATTATCATAATATTAAAATGTTTTAATCATCTAAGAAATTCTATTGTGGTATCAAATATATAATATAATATTTATTTAAATATTATTAATATCATTTACTTACTTGTTTCTTTAATAAACCTACTACTACAACATCATTGTATCATAAATAAATATAATTATTTAATTTATATAAATTATAAATATATTACCATGATGATGATTATATTTTTATATTTTAATTAACTCATAATAGTTGATGATATCACATATATAACCTAAATATAATATTTATTAGTTGTGAGGGCAATGATTAATACAATTTTAAAATTATAATTGATTAAACATTTTAAATGTCATAATCCCACCCATGTGGCTTCGAAAGGCTGAAATTTTTCCACAGGGTTTCTCTTGGATGAAAATAACTCATCCAATAATATTAGAACATGTGTTAGTGTATTTTTATATTTTTTATATAATGATTTTAACGATTAATTACCATATTTACCATTAATTGTGGAAAATAAAATTCAAAAGTTATAATTTAGTAAAAAAATATTTTGACTCTATTAAATCGCATATTTCATACAAATGTCAAAATTTTATGTTTTTTTTCAAAATTTAAATCACAGAAGTGGAAATATTGTTGTTAAAATTAATCGTGTTATTGGAATGATAAAACTAGTTTTTAATGTAAACCACTCAAAAGGCCATATGGTTTTTCCATTCAGTTTTAATATGAAATAGGTTCGAATGAAATATATTATAGTAAATGAGAAAAAATTAAATGAATTACACATAAAAAATTATTAAAAGGAAAATATAACAATATAAATAAATTATATTAATGAATTTTTGAATAAAAATGATGTATTTTTTACTATTCATTAAAATATGAATATAATTAGGAAAATACGAAAATTAAACCAAAGTAAATTCTGATGTCCAAATTCTAATGAAGAATTTTTTTTGTTTTATGTAACAAATAAAAGTGAAAAAGTTATAGAATTAAAAATGGTTCTCCCTTAAATTGAAAAATTATCTTTTAACAATATTAGAATATTTTATGCATAATATTATATATATTATAATTATAATCCTCTAAAATTTATTCTAAAAAAGTAAAAAATATTGAATAAACATATTTAAAAATAATAATAATGTTAATTATAATCATTAACTCCCATAGAATGACTACACGATAAATACCCTTTAAAGTAATAGTATTAGAAATATATTCGTTTTTTGTATAACTCTATCTTATTTGAATGATAAGATTTCAGAGAAACCAACTGTTACATGTTGAATATGCAATAAGAAATTGAATCCCCATTAAATTAAAATTAATATTCAATTGATAAATATTAATGGTTTTGAAAAATTATTACTCTATAATTACCTAGAATTTTATATCCTTCCCCTCTTTTAGAAATTGGGTCCTCATAATTTTATTTTTCGTATCTAATAAGTGGGTGTATTTCTTCGTCATAGAATTTTCCAATTACCATGTTCAATCTTAAACCATATGGTTTTTAAATAAAACCATAACATGATTAATCAAAATTTTCCACAACACATTCTCTCTATGATCATGAATCTGGAATGGGTGTTCCTTGTAAGAAAGATTTTCTTCAGACTAAAGTACTTCATTACTCAATAAATGATATGGATCTGACATATTATTTAAAAACATTAAAAAATGAAAGACATATTGTACCAAGGATAGACTCAGAGGTATATCAAATAGAAATGAAGATACTCCAAAATTCTCAATGATTTCATGGGGTCAAATGAACCGTGAACTGAACTTCCCATTATTACCAAAATACATCACACATTTCCATGGAGACACTTTCAAAAATTCATGATCAATTTCCACAAAAGAAATATCCATCCTCGGGTTATTCGCATAACTATTATTTATTATTTGATCTACCCTTTCTTGTTTCAATATCAATTGAATTTGTCTACCAGCTCCTCTATATAATCTAGTCTCATAATCTTTTTTTCTCCTACATAATCCAAAATCATGGAGTATGACACCGCTTTCTATATAATTCCTCATATGGTCCCATCTTTATACTAGATTGAAAATATTTATTATAAGAATATATTAAAAAAATAAAAATATCTTAATCCCATGTTCCCAAGTAATCCATTTAAAATTCAAATAGAATAAACTACAACATCTGAATTCTTCATTCTGACTTCCCATCTGATTGAGGATAAAAATATATATTGGAATACACAATGATATAAAAATCAATTTCTAAAAGTTATATGTGAACCTGGAATCATGATATTATATAATGGAAATGGGAAATCAAGGTATCCTAACTATCACTTTAGATGCAATCGATAATGTTGATATATAGACAACAAATCTCCACTAGGTAGAAGATGAGATGGTTTATCCAATCAATCAAATATAACTTAGATCATATTGTCAACTCATGGAGTATGTGGCAATACCACTACAAAATATATTGATATATTTTCCAATTTATACTCTGGTATGGGGAAATTATGAAGCATCCCGTTCGGTAACTACTACTCATCTTTATCTTCTTGAAAAAAATAAAAAAAATCTATAGGTAAACTCACCAATATCTCATTGCATTCCATCGCACAAGTAATACTACTAAAGTAATTTTTACATCATAGTGCTTACTAGATAAATAGAAAACAGAGAACTACAATCTCTAAATAACAAATCATTCTTCAACTGTGAATCACCAGGCACACATAGTCTCTTTCCAAACCTCAAAACACAATATATATCAATGTTAATTTCATGTAACTCATACAACTGAAACATTCTTCCATTTTCTGCAACTCACTATCTTCCATAAGTGATTTCTTACTTCAATCTCATAAAGATGATTTAAATGACACGTATAAAAAATGTGTTATTTACGGAACCAAAATTGATCATTCAAAATATCATCAAATCAATCACTAGAAGATCTCATTCCAAACATTACATGGTTAATGTAGAATTAAATTTTCAACATAAAGAATCATCAACTTTATTTTCTTTTCATGGTTGGTGAAGAATCATTCAATAATAATCCATGATTAATTCGTCCCATATCCTTTGTCACATTTTCTATTCTTTCTGAGTGAATATAATTCAAAATTTTGTTATTAGTATATATTTCATAGTTTCTTCCATACAAATTATGCCTCTAATTTTGTAATGAAAAAACGACATCACCTAATTCTAATTCATGTGTCGAGAAATATAACTCATGATGATTAATCTTTCATTAAGCATTATCCATACCTGTTCATTCTCCATTAGGATAAAACCATGTCCTTTCAATGAAAAATTGCTATAGGTAACAAATTCACCATTCCTGGAAGGATGGGGAAAAAATGGGTCATTTACCAATCTTCTTTTATGTTCCTGAAAACAATCATCACATTATTTTTCCTAGATAAACATAAACCTCTTATGTGTTTTCATAGTTAATAGAATAGATAACCGATACAATTATTCAAAAAACCCTCTCCAATAACCCCCTAATACATGAAATCTTCAAATATCTATTATAATGGTTTGTCTTGGCCACTCTTTAACAACATTTGTTTTATAAGTGTTAACAATTATTCTATATTTATAAACAACATGACCATGTAAATATATTTTTTCCACCAAAAATCACACTTACTAACAATTCAATATAGTTTTATTCATTTTATTTTTATCAAAAAAAACCTTAAGTGACGTTTATATTCCTCATGACATTTGGAAAATATACAAGAATTCCATCCATAACCACAACCCTAAACTGATACAAATATTTTTGAAATACTCCATTCATGAGATTAAAAATATATTTGGGGAATTAGATTACTCATAGGGAAAAACTACAAAACTACAAAACTCAAAATCTCAATATCTTGTTCATAACGTTGTCTTTGGAATGTTATCCTCTTTCACCTTCAGCTGATGTTAAGATGAACTCAACTCAATTATAAAATATTATTTATCTAGTTGGATCAAATTATACAAATAAACGATATGAGGAAATATATACTTTTTCAAAATAGTGATGTTTTTCAAGGATATATATTCAATCAAATGTCTCATAGAACCATTTTTTATTTTTCACTAATAAAATTGGAGCACCCCATTGTAATGTTCTTTATCGAATGAAGCATTTTTCAGGAAATTAATGCAACATTTTTTTCAATTTCACCAATTCAAAATGATCCATTAGATAATCGTTTGTAGATATATTCTTCAAATCAGGCAATATATAAATAGTAAATTCAACATCCAAATTAGGAACACTACCTTGAAAGTCATCAAGAAAAACATCGTTAAATTCATTCACACTAGAAAATTATTAATCAAAACTATTTCTTTCTTTTCGACAACATGTGATAGATAACATTAACTAACATCTGTAATCATTCTATTAGCTTCTTGGGTTTTTATAAAGGGTATGAAATCATTGAATAAAACATTAGTGGGTTGAAAATCTATTTTATCATAATAAACTATAATCCAATCCATAACAAAAATGATATAAAACTCCACAATGGGATGATCCATAATATTTGTAGGAAACCCCATCACACTAATGATAATAGAAATATTCCAAAAAATCATAGATACATTATTACTTCTACTTGATGTTTTTACAAATATATCTATATCATATTATTGATGGGATATTTCCAATTTACATGAAATTATCTCATCAATGATAGAATTTGGAGATCCAGAGTCAAATAGGGTATTGGTATATATTAAAGAAAACAATAACATACTTATTGACACTTCATTTTATTTTCCCATAACAACCATAGTAGTATTCAATTATTTTTTCGCCCCCATCTCCTTTCGATCATTCTGGTTTCCACCTTGGGTAATCAACTTTGGACACACATTGTCGTAATTCACTAACACATTGCAACTAAAACATATTACCATTGACATTTCATTTCATGCCTAATCATATACTTTGTAGGCTAATGAAATATGAACAATCTTTCAACATTGGTTGTACTTACCATATTTTGAGAAAAAATCGTTAGGATTATTTTTATCAAACTTATTCCAGGTTGGAAATTTAATTTTATTACCTCCATAGTTTTTTGAATAATTCATTTAAATTTTCAGCGAACTGGATCACTTCATTTTCATTCTCTCAGGGAAAACATGATCATCTGAAAGCTTAATTTCTACCTTATCAACACATTGGAGAATTTTCTCATAGAATTTAAAATCTTTAGAAGTGAATTACCTTCCATATTTTGGCATCAATCCTATGTAAAACTGATTTATCATACTATCAATAACCCAAAAAATATTTGGGACATAACTTGACAAACGAGTGAAATTTTCATAAAATGCAGATATAGAATTTTCCTCCAATTTTCTGTTTTACATGAATTTTTTTTCCATCCTAAGTGGAACAACCATAGGAATATATCTCTCAATGAAAATATTATTAAATTCACCCATATCCATGGAACCAATCACTTCAATTTCTTGATTATTTTTAATCATTGTCCTGCATTGATCGGATTCACCATTAAAATGATAAAAAATACTAAAATTTTGATTGTATAAACACCCCATTACATCAAATAGGATTTCTTTTTCTTTAATAAACCCTTAATCATTCAAATATTCATATGATACTATGAATGATGAGGGAGATTTCCTTATGTAATTCTCTATTACCAACATATTCCTCTGCAGTTAATATGATTGATCTCGTGCATGGAAACCACCACCATTAATCACCACAGTAAACTGATCTACCAGTGCAAACAATTGATATGTTTCTATTATGACCATCTCAAGGTGCTTTTTTATAAGGTTTTTTTCCTCCATATTCCTTCACAATATTTCTACCCAGTTTCCACTATGAAAATCCATTCTAAACAGACATATCTTACTTGATGAAACATTGTAATATTCCAATTATATATAATATAAATTTCACCATAAAATAAAAATCATTGTTGGATATTCTACTAAAAATATTCTAACCCCTAATGTTATCTAATATTACCTATGATACCAACTATAATGTCTCAGACATAAAAATTAATTATTCTTTCGTTAATTCAATATTTTGAGTTTATTTCACATTGGGGATATTTTCATTTTTTAATCATTAGATAAGTAGGCCATATCTCATACACAAAAATATAAATATTAGAAATTAGAAATCTCTAATCACTATCAATTTTTCATAAATAAAATAAAATGTTTAAAAAGAAACATGGTGTCAGTTCATGTTAAAACATCATAACTTTTTCTTGATCCCATCATTGAATATCTTATTCATTAAGTCATGTAAAAAACATTTCAAACCCTTGGATGAGAATGAAAATAAATGTATGGGACCCTAATGGAGGAGAACTATTAGCCATGATAAATCATGTAAACCATTAATTATTTATTATAAAGTAATACTATTATCCTTTATGAAGTAGTAATTATAATTCACTAAATATAAGATCACTGCATTCCATTATATTAATCAAAATATTTACTCAAAAAAAGAAAGAAAGAACCATATAACATGTATTTTTAACATTGGATATAATCATACATGAATGGAATAATCATATGGTATACTTCTAATCATATCACTCTTATAAATCGAATGGACACAATCTACTTCATTTCTGATTTCATAGGAGGTTATAATGTACCACCCATCCTTGGTTTATCGAGAAACCACTTGTATTTAGATTAAAATTTAACCAAACTTATTTGGTTTGTCACATAACCACCCATCAAATGTCCATCTACCATTTTATAATCATATCACTTAAAATATTATAATTATCAACATTTCAGTCATAAAATTTCATTCTCAATCAGAAGAAATATTTTCAACAAATTCCTATATTCAATCCACTTTGAATACCATTTTCAATGACAAAATAAATAATAATGTAATTGGAGATATCTTTTTTCTTTTAAAACAGTAATTCTTATAGAGGATGAAAAATATTAAATAACAGTTATGGTGATAGAGAAGTCATTGTGGCCATATACATTGACAACATTCATTTTTACATTTTCTATATAATAGATCCTACTTCATATAAAATTATTCCTTTAAAAAGAATTTAATTAAATAATAATTAATATGGGTTAATTAAACACCACATAATATTATGTTGTTTATATTATCGAAATATGCCTCAATGAAAGATCATTGATTCAAAGACCCTTACCATGAGTATGAATAGTGACATACAACCTATATATTTTTGAATAATAAACATATCTATAATTAAATATTCTTGATAACCTTTATTAACTATATCATTCGTAATTACCCACAAATTCTCATTGTCCTGAGAGTAAAACGAGTCATTACTAGGCCTTAAATGATGTCCCAAACGAACCAAAGGCTGGAAATAAATGCTAAATGGTTTCAGATACATGGTGGGGAAAATTTACCCTTTCAGAAGTAAAACATTAAACTAACACCCAATCGATCACTAAACGATGCATGAACAAAATAATGACAACTAAACAACTTTATGTATCTGAAAACCACAACAATATGCGTGATATATGAAGACCAAATAATTATTAATGTAAAGAGTTTATAAAGAAATAAAGAATATCATGATACTATAACACTCTATTATCCACAATCTCCATGATCTAAATTTACCAAACAACTCAAGAATCATGGGGAAGTGGGAAAAACATGTGAAACGTTTACTTTTCCCCCAATCCCAGAAGATAAAATCTGAAAAAGAACCAAAGTTCTAAAGCAGGGGTGAGAATAAAACGTAGAATGATTCCCCCAATTACTTCCCTACTCATGAAACTATGATATAATTTTTTTCACATTATATAAAATAGTTTCTATAAAAAAATTTACCAAATTATTTTATAAAAAAATATAATCGTGTTCAAAAACCAATCATAAAAAAGTGAAAAAAAAGGTAAGTGAAACCAATTTTCAACAAGTTATGTTCCATATAGAAACTATTCAAGTATTATAAAAATATTTTGATTATTATTTTTGTCTTACCCATTCCATATTTTACAACACACCAAAACATGTAGGATTAGTTCAACATTTCCATACTCATGAGTGGTCTTTTGTCCCATTACCTTGTGTCCCAATGACACACTCCCACAATCAAGGTTTAATTCCCTTGTATCCAAATGGTACTCATCATATATTATGGTCCCATTAAATATGAAATCACACCAACATCATAAATTCCAAATATATATATTACCAGAATAAATCAACTCAATAAAATTGAACATTTATTAAAAACCAATGGATAAACAATTTAAATGAAATATTTACTTTAAATAACAATATTCCTCTTATTGAAAACATCTAATAAATTTCATGTTTTACAATCCATAGAAATATCCTTTTTAAAATCCATATTTTAATACCAAGAACCAAAGAACTCATTCAAAATCCCCAATTTTCCGTATTTCAAAAAATGTCCCTCAAGATGTTTTTGAAACAAAGGTTCAACAACCAAATCATTATCATTTCAGTATAATTAATTAATCATTAGATCATTCTAATTAGATATACAAAGAGGATTCTAGAGTGAATCCCCCTTCCATGAAGGATTTGATGAATCTCAACAAATGATGTATAATGATCAAAAAAACTGGGTTGATTCTTCAATGAAATATCCTTAGATCCCTTTTCCATTCAAAAAAACCAAATCTCAACTTATTTGGAAAAAAACTGGATCCACCCATAACGTGCATATATATTAGGACAAATAGGAGAGTAGAATTATATCTAATAAAATACTTACTCAGAGAGATGTACCGAAGACACAATGAATAACCAAAGCCAATCATATATATTTGGAAAAAATAGTGCTTCTTAAAATCACATAGGGAGAGTCTAGGGTCATGAAAAATGAGGTCTAGAATAAATAGATTTATTGGAACTTCAAAATAAAATAATTTTAGCTGGGAGTAGTTCATCTCATGATGTATACACAATGGTCACCACATAAAGGCCTTGTGGTTAAGTACACTAAAAAAGTTTTCACCTCATGTTCAATAACAATATATATACATTACATGATGGGTAACTTGCGTACACATTTTGTACCATCTAACTATGTGAACCATTACTCACTAATTGAATCTGTGAAATTTCGGCACACAACCTGAAACCAGCAAAAATCACCAAAAAAATTACTTTTAAGGAATCTTAAACAAAATGGGACTTATGAAAGGTGAAATGCATACTCAATCAAGGTGACAGGATGAAAAATCCAAGAAACTAGGGGTTATATATTCTCTCCAACATTAGTCATTCCATCCTTGAAAATAGACAACCCTTTCGACCCTAAAAGAGTGTCACCCATTTCCTTTTCATTTCCATCGCACGTTCCTATATTTATTCATAAATCATTCCATGCTTCCATAAACCCACACTATAATGAATCATTTCCTTGAAATAATTTCTCATTCCAATCTACTATCTACACTATGATGTGTATAAATGAAGAATCCAACACTAGGTCAATATGACCCGATCTGATCATATGGTAATGATCAAGATGATACTTTTTCAACTGAGATACGTGGACCATGTTATGGCCTAAACTATACCATGGGGTAATTACAACCTATATGACACCTCTCCAACCCATTCCTGCATTTCAATAAGTCCACTTTATCTAGGATATAACTTTACCTACTTCACAAAGTGATGATGTCCATGTCATCGAGAGATATTCAAGAAAACATGAGCATCCACATAAATTGAAAATGGTATTTTACGGTGATATACATATGATTTATGATGACTATGAGCTATCTCTTTTCCATTTCTAATCAATTTGATATTATCCATTGTTTGATGGGAAAGGCTAAGACCAACTGTTGATGTCCCACCCATTTCCACCCAGAACAATGGAGAACCATAAGGACACCCATACAATACTTCAAATGGATCCAGATGTGTTGAGGCCTGATATTATTTGTTGTCTGAGAAATAAACCAAGGATATATTATCTTCCCATGAGCCACACAAGTCCATTACATAGGCCTGAAACTTGTCTTCCAACAATTATGATGTCCACTCATACTACCCATCTGTCTGTGGATGATATGTCGGGCTCATAGTCAACTGAGTCTCATGGGTTTGTTGTAAGGATTTCCCAAAACGAGATGTGATACTCAGATCTCTATCCAACACGATTTAAACTAGTACACCATGTCTCTTTACCACTTCGATGATATATATTTAGGATATATTTTCCATTTTATGAGTTTCCAGAATTGGAATGAAAAGGGATGACATGGTAAGATGATACACTATCACCCAAATGTAATAGTGTTTATAAACCATTCATGGGAGACTTGTAATATAATTAATCATGATATTATTCTATTTCAACACTGGGATAGTTAAATACTTCAGCATACCTTCTGGTCTATAGTTTTCTTCTTTAACTTGATGACAAGTTATCCACCATGAGACAAACATGGAATCTTTCATCTTCACGATGCTTCAACAATATGATGACTTTAATGACTTATACATCTTATATGTACCAGGATGTGCATCCCATCTCAAATAGTGGTAATCATGAATGATTTGTTCCTAACATGATATAGGTACAACATCCGATCTCTAAAACACAAAACTGCACTCCCATCATTATCCAACCCGCAATGGTCTCCCACCATCGAATTTTGAATTCATAACGAGACATTTTTCATTATTTGATTGTACCTATTTTACCAAACATAACAATTCAGGAATAAAAATACCTAAAAATAATACTGCAACATCACCTCGGTCATCACATTCCACATACAGGACAGCAAGGACCGACATCAACTACCATTCATCTGAATCTTCTTTCGCCAACCGGGCATAAAACATTATACTCAGTGCATCCTCCAATAAATTCCCTTTTCTTATTGTATACATCAAGTCAATGTCAAAAATCTAGTGATACTCCATCCATCTACTTTTCCTCAGATTCAAATTCCACTATAATAAAGTTTGTTTCATGCATTTATGATCTATAAATATAGTGAATCTATCACCAAAGATAATGTGTCACCACATATTCAAATCATGGACAATTGTAGCTAAATAAAAATCAATTGATGGCCAATTCGTTTCATGAAATATCATCTTCAATAAACCATAAGCAACTACATGGTCTCCTTTCATGAGTACACAACCCAACCCTGGTCCTGATGCATCATAGTACACCACATACCCTTCTCCTGATTCTAGAAAAATAATGATAGGTGTCGATGTTAGACAAACAATAATATCCTATAGAGACATACGACATTACACTATCCAATGGAATGGAGTATTATTCATTGTCATAGAAATAATTGCAGAATCTAGTCATGAGTAATCTCACACAATTTGTTTGTAGTAGCCAGATAGACAAACAAGACAACTTATCTCAAAGGCATTCTTCAGTGGCTTCCATGAGATAATACCTACTATCATTTCAAGATCTATAAATACCGCTTTCTAAAAAATACATGTCCATGAAAATTTACTTCCTCTTTCAAAAAATCACACATTGTTACTTTTTCATAAAAACGATGATATATCATAAGCCATAACACTTTTTTCAGGTGTTCTTCACGACCATCCCTTGAATTTGAATACACCAAGATGTCATACACAAACCCCACAACAAAATTGTCTATATATCAAAAAAAAATATCAGATTTGTCGAAGCTACGAAGATTGTTGAACCATTAGTTAGACCAATATTCATGACTATATATTCAGAGTAGTGATATATACCTTTGAAAGATCTCTTTAGAATACCTTCTTTCTAATTTTTTTTTGATATCCTAATGGAAAGACAATTTTAGGGAACCATTGTGCCACAGTTAATTAATCTAATAGATCATCAAGGTGTGGATGTGGGTACCCTTCCATTATCATAACTCCTTTATGTTCATGATAAATAACACACAATTGAAGTGTTCCATCAGATTTTTTCACAAAAAAACCAGTGATGCCCACTGAGATGTTCTTGGTTTAATGAAAACATAATATTATAGTTATTCAATTTTATGTTTCAATTTCCACAACTCTTTTGGGGTTATCCTATAAGACAAATGAGAAATAGGACTAGTTCCTACAAGGAGATCAATCGTAAACTCCGATTTACATATAGGTGGTAACCATGAGAATTTTCTGGTAATGACATCTGAAAATATATCCACTAAATCATGAAACTTATATTCCTCGATCTCTTCATTTGATGTAAAATTAAATTCCTTCATATGGTATGATATCATTCTTACCATTTATTTCATCAAGCTATTTTCACTTTTCGTTACAATCCTTGGTCTTCTAAATATATAGTGAATGCCATCCTCAGGTAGGAAACAAACTGTTGTCCTCTAACATTTGATGAGATCCTTGAATGGGGTCAACCAATCGATACCCAGGATTACATTATAGACACCCATGTCCAACATCATGATGTCTCATTTCAGCTCAACTCCATCAACAGTTATAGCACATAATCTACACATAAATGCTTGACATACTCTTCCACCAAGAGGAGTTTCCAGTTTTAAAAGAGAAAGAATCACTTCCATCATTAAACATTGCAAATCAACAAAATTACAAGAAATGAATTAATGCAATGCACCCGTATCAAAGAGAATTTCACAAGGTTAGTATTCAAATGAATTATACCTCTCAATGTAGATGGTCTAGTCTGATCATTGACTATCATCTACTCAGGTCTATAAATTTTCTTCATCATTACAATGTTGTCGTTGTTACCTTGATGAGATTTCCATGGTTGAGGAGTCATGGTGTTTATAGAAGCACCATGGCTAGCTTTGCACTCTTGGTGAGACTCATTCTGTTGTCCTCACCAAATCAGTGCATATGATTCTTGCAACACATGAGAAGCGTCTCGAGCACCTAACCTTGGAGAACTATGAAAACAGTGACGAATATTTACCATATGTTTTCAGTTATGACAATATCTAGGTTGTTTCGTACACACTCACTTTATGTGTTCATGTGAACCACATTGATAACAACCTTCTTATTCTCTTGGGATATGGAGGATGATTCCCTGATCATACTGCTTGATTCTAATTTCCACTCCCTCCTTAAAAATATGTATCTCTTTTCCTATTGCTCCCCGAAATTGTGTTCTCACGAATTACTATATGTATCATTATACCTCCTCCCATAGATCCCAAGATATCACATTCCACCACTATCGCTCTGTTCACCATCTATGTATATTTAGTAATACTGAGCAAAGAAATATTTGACTGAATCTCCTACCTCAGTCCCGATTAGAATATTTGTGCCTTTAATAATGCACATTGTGAAACATCTAGTGCCAACAAAAATAGATTCATGCATTTAACTGCATATTCCCTGAGAGAGAGATTATACTACTTTAGGATATTGATGTCTATCATTTTATGGATTTTGAATGTATGAGGATAGAAATTTTTATTTAATAATTCTTCATAATTCTCACATGTACAGCCTTCATCCAATTTAGTATGCATTGCTAAATCCCACAACATGAATGTAGGATCCACAAACATATACCTCTCCAGTTTGACCCTTATATCCAATGGTATGATGAAGAAGATGATGATACGAATCATTATACTAAGCCACACCACTTCCATCTCAGGTTCAACATCACCCAAGATGTTTGGTGGATTATGCCTCATGAACTAGATGGTATGATCCCCAAGCCTTGGATCATTCCTCTCGTTACCCCACCCAATATCATGAAAAGCAAAGAAAATAAGTTTAACCATATCTTGGTTTACTCGTGGTTGAGGTGAATCCAAATTCTCCATAGCCTCTTTGGTTTGTTATCGAAGACGCCTATCGGGGTTTATTTTCTAAATGAATGACAACCTCTATAAGTATCACTCTCGACTAACTGATGTCTTAGTAGTTAAAATTCTATGACTGTGACAATTACAAAACTCTTATCCGTAAATTACTTTTTCCATTTTTAACCATTTTTTGAGACTTTCAACTTTATTTTTGAAAATTATTTCATTAACAAAATATAAAAAAAATCCGTCATTTGAAAAACAATTTCATACTTTTTAAAAAATAAACACTTTTCCACAACATGAATCATTACTCGAAATGATGTATGCACTTATATAGGGAATTAAATCCTTCACAATGCATGACATGATCGTTTCATTATCTATACCCAAAACAATGAGATTTCATACATTCTAGAACTATATCCAAAACACTTATGTACCCAACTCCCTAGAAACAAGATATTCATCATTAAATGGATAGTGATGTCGTTTTAAGCTATATGTTTCATTCTCCAAAAATAAAACTTATTTATATGACACCAATCTATTGAATAGAAAAAAATAATTAAAACTCAAAGAAAGAGAACATTGATGACTACTTTTTATGGAAATACTGAACAAGCTGAAACCATTTGTACCACCATGGAAGGACCAGACTGATACCATTTCTAATGACCCACTAATTCTTATTGTCTTGAGAGTACAACGAGTCATTACTATTCCTTAAGAGATGTCGCCATGGTGAAAAAGGTAAGAAGTAAATACCAATGGGTTATAAATACAAGTAGGGGATGATTTAACCATTAAGAAAGACACTTATAATCCAACACCCAATCGTTCACTAAATGATTCATGAACAAAAGAAAGACAACTAAAAAACATCATGTATCTAAAAACCAACTAAAATTGGAAAAAATGATGACAGAACAAGTATAAAAGTATACATAGAATTAAAAACTAATAACATTTAAAATAAAACAATACTATATACTCTATATATTTCATGCCCTACAATCACCGTTCAACCCGAGTATCATGAAGTAGATCTAAAAACATGTGAAACATTTCCATTACCTTTTTCCCAGTAGATAACATCTACCAAAGAACTATTGTGCCAAAGAAGGGGTGAGTATAAAAAACATTACGTTTTCCACAATGACTTACCTACTCATCCCACTTGTATAGAGGGATTAACACATTATATAAAAAATTTTATATAATTTTTTTTACCAAACCAGTTTGTAACCAAATATAAACAAGTTCGAAAAAGATTCATAATAATGTCAAAACAGCTAAATGAAACAAATTTTCAACATGTCATTTTCCATTAAATAACTAATCAAAGCTTATAAAAAAATTCTGATTATTATTTTGTCAAAAACATTCCATAGTTGAGAACACACCCTCACACGCATGCTTCATTCTACAGATCCATACACGTGAGTGGTCACTTGTGTCAATACCGGGAGTCCTTATTACCCAGGCCCCCAATCCATGGACATATCCCTTGTACCCTAATGTTACTCTTCCCTTGTTAAGGTCTTGTTAAGAATGAACTCACACCAACACCATTTATTTCAAATACATCTACTACCAGAATAAACCACTTCAATAAAACTGTACTTTTATATGAATCCAATGATCAACCAATTTAAATGAACCATTTAATTTCAAAAAAAATTACATTTTTTGAAATCATCATAATCCAATTCATGTTCCAACAATCCATAGAAATCCATTTTTAAAATCAATATTTTAAAACCATGATCCGAAGTACACATTCCAAATCCCCAATTTTCTAGATTTCAAAAATCATCACTCAAAAAGGATTCCAATAAGTGTTAAAAAACAATACCCCAATCAATTAATCACAACAAATTAAACAAGAATGCATGCCAATTTTTTCAACTATGAGGTGTCGATAGTGAATCAAACAACCTTGATGGTTTTGACAAAAAACAACAAAGGACGAAGAACAATCATAAAATGTTGGGTTTATTCTTCAATGAAATAGCCTTAGATCCCTTCTCCTATATATAGAAATGACTAATATCATCATATTTGGGAAAAAACCTATATCTACCAATAATAGGCACAAATCATAGATCCAAGAGGATAAGAGAAGTATATCAAATGGAACACTTACTCAAATATATGTATCACATGTGCAATGAAGATCCAATGTCAGTTGTATAGATTTAGAAGAAGTAGTGCCTTTGAAAATCACCTAGGGGGAGTCCATGATCGAGAAAAAGGAGATCTGGAATGTATAAACCATTCATAACATCTAGAATCTTGTCATTAAGCTGGGCAGAGGCCCGACCAAGACGTGTACCCCCTGGTCACGATGTGAAGGCCAAGTTGGTTAAGTACGCCGAAAACCCCATTGCCTTGAGTTAAAAACCATATATAAAGGTTAAAAGATTTGTTCCTCAAGTACAATATGTGTACAAGATCACGGAGTGTCCCCCACCTCATTACATGAATCAATCCCTAAGTACACAACGTGTAAAATAGGTACACGGTGTGTACTTCTGGTACATGACCTGAACACTGCAGAAAACCTCATAAAACTACTTTTAAGGATTATTAATCAAAAGGGGAATAGAAAAGGGTGAAAACATACCCAATAAATATGAAATGATTTCACAACCTACAAAATGGGGGTACTACATTGTTTATTTTATATCACTTATTATTATTTTATCAAAATTTCATAAATATTTTTGTTCATAACGTACGTTGTGTTGATATTTGTTACATGAAATTAAAATTAATATGGTTTGATGTCATAAGTCCATGTGGTCATAATTCATTAATATACATTAAATTATTAATTAAATAATAATAATTTTAATAATATATTATACCATTAAATAATTCCATTAGTTGTTGGTATGATAAATGAACAACATTATATTCATTTAGATGGTAAGATGTACGTAAACATGAGTAACGTCTTCAATTTAT
The DNA here is from genome assembly GCA_963277665.1 of Viscum album. Classification (NCBI taxonomy): domain Eukaryota; kingdom Viridiplantae; phylum Streptophyta; class Magnoliopsida; order Santalales; family Viscaceae; genus Viscum; species Viscum album. Next base: position 1,842,393,875 of record OY728161.1, read on the forward strand.
CACTGATCATCAGGGAATGAATATAATTATAATACTATCAGTAAAAAATAATAATGACATCATTAATATCATATTATTTATTTATATATACTTATATATATCAATCAATTTATATAAATAAAAAAACGAGTCACATCGCTTTGTGGAGATAATAGTTCACACGTATGCATGAATGACGTTATCATTTTTATGAACATGGGAAGTAAGAATGTAATTGATATGTTATTATAATAAAATGATTAGTATGTAATTAATATAAAATATGAACATTAATCACATCACTGTAACCATTCGTAAAAGATGGTTATGAAAAAATAATTTGATCTGTTCGTGGAGGTGATAGTTCCCAGGTACACACAATGAATTAATGACATTCCCATTAAGTGGAATTAGATTTTTATTTAGGTGATGATATTATCATAATAAAATTAATTAATATATCAGATACATGAGTTATTATTTCATATAGTAATAATATAATTTGATATAATTTGGAGAATAAATAAAATATAAATACATAATGAAAACGATACATCTTCTTCGGTTGATCATGGTTGAAGAACACCTTATCCCCTATAAGGGTGGTGTTATTCATAAAAAATGTTCTCAAGAATGTGGATAGGGATTATATTAAAGGTTTTGGGTAGATATTGGTTAATCCAAAATTTCTTGTGAGAGTGAGTAATATAGTGGAATGGCTGCATTTTATAAGAGAGGGGAGGGGTACCCATGGAATTATAAAAAGTATTATATTATTATAATTTTTATTTCTAATCCATATGGTTAAAAACAAATTTAGTTATAATATTGGATTATTATATGTTTAAATATAATCATACAATAATAATTATTAATCTTTGGGATATTTTTTAATCCTTTTGTTTTTATTTTAACCCCTTTTGACTCTTACTGTTTTATGAAGTAAATTACACATTGAGAAATAAATTAATTACCAAATAATGCTAAATGTACAATTATATAACCCCAAATTTGAAATGACTATTCATAGTCAAATATATAACTTATATAACCCCATATTAATTTTTTTAGTAATTATAGTCTTGATTAAGAAATATTTTTCATTACTTTAAATCAATTGTTATAAATGTCATAATCACACCCAAGTGGAATCCGTAGGACAATATTTCAAACCACATATAATTGTGGTTTAAAATTAATCTTAAAATAATATTATTACATGTTTTATCAATGTTGTATTTAATAATATTATTATTTTTACATTTAATTTCCATATATACAATTAACCGTGGTAAATAAAATAATATTGTTATTGTTAACCAAAAAGTTATTTTTATATTATTAGATATAGGAATTCATTATGATTAGATCCATTGATGTTATTTTTTAAAAATTAAATCCATAAATGTGGTGAAATAAAATTATATATTAATCCCATTGTTAGAATGAGAAAACTGGTTTTTAAGTAAACCATTCAAAAGTTCACATAATTTTTCAATTAAATTTATATATGAACTTGTTACCAATGACGTAAATTTCATTAAATGATAAAAACTAATATAGATTCAATATAAACCATTTTAAAATGTTAACATATCTATATAAAAAAATACATTTAGAGGTAGTTTAGAATTAAATTGAACTATTTTTCATTATTCAATAACATATTAATTCAATCAGAAATAAAATTAAACTAAAGTCTCTTTTGATGTCCTTATTTCAAAGAAGTTGTTTTTTTCTCAATAGAACATATAAATGTTAAAAAAGTATATTTTAATAAATTACTCCATATAAAGGTAGTAAAACTACATTTTAAAAATATTCAATTATTTTATGCTTATAATTACATTTATCCTTATTTTTAGCCTTTAGAATTTATTAGATGAAAGTATAAATATTGAATAATTTTTTTAAACAAATATATTGTCACTTCTGATCTTTCCCACCCATAAAACGAAAATGTGATAACAACCATAAAAAATAAAAATATTATCAAAATATTATTTTTTAGTATAACTCAGTCTTGTGTGAAATATCATATTTAAGATAAACCCATTATTTTTTTTGAGTATGTTATCATAAATATCATCCCATTCAGTGTAAAATTAATATCTAATTAATAAATATTAATATAATTTTAATAAAATTAATCTATAATTTCCTTTTATGTTACAATTATCCTTTAGTATATTATATTTTTTCCTTAAGTAATTGAATCTGTGAGAAATGTGTTATGTATAAAATTGAAAACATAATTTATTCAGGGTAATTTAAATCTAGAAAATATTCCTTATGATAATATATTTTCTATTTATTTTCAACATTGTAATTTTTTTCCAAAAGAATATATTTTATATAATCTCTGAATTGTGTATATTATTGGAAAAAATACCATTATTTTGATAATATATTAATTAATTAAAAATAATCATAATCCAAAATTTATTCGATGTAAAATATTGTGCTTAATTTTTTTAATAATTAAACGACACTAAAAACAATTAATATAAATTATTTTCGTTTAGATGATTGATTATTATTTTTCTACATCGAAATTATCCCCATTATTTCATGTTTCATAAGGAAATATATTGTTTTCAATTCATAGACAATGAATGAAATTACCACCCAATTTTAAATGTTGAATCCTTTGTATTAAAATTTCCCAAGGTAATCCAATACTTTTTAGTACCTTCAAATAGAGAAGAACATTCCCCCCACAATAAGTCGTTGAGATTATAATATAAAATTTTTTAATTACAGTGTGTGAACTAGAATATCATCCTAATGAATATAAAATTAATTACAATTATCATATATAATATTATGTATGTTTATTTTTGAATATATATATGTATATATATTATTGTATCATTTTTGTATTTCATGTTTTGTAAAATTAATTTTCACGATTTTTTGTTAAATTTGGGTTTTTATTTTTGTAAATATTACATGGTCTCATGTGACTATTTTATTATTTTCTTCATTTTTTAAGGATTTTCATTTTTATATATATTTTATTATTAGATATAATAAATTTAATATAAAACATCCATTTTTAAATATTTTTCACCAAACATTAGTAATGGGTATATAATTTTGTGACAATCTCAAAAATAATAATCTTTTTCAAAACACCTATTACTGAATGATTCAATATTCCCCATTAGAGAACCTATTGAAAAATAATTTTAATCCAACACAATAGATAAATACCAAAAACACACATCAGTAATTTATTTCTAAAAACACCCCCTTTAGAGAGAAATAACTCAGCAATATTCTGAAAAACATTATTTTTTGAATCATTTATACTACCAACTTCCAAAATCATTTTATATATTCAAATTAAGGTTTCTATCAAATATTTAACTCATGTATACATTAAATATACATGGATCATGATATTCATGAGAAACAATAGTAACAATAAATTTCAGTTACTAGATCACTTTACATATATCTATTTTAACATGGTTAAATATGTCTTTTAAAGATATATAACTTCTTCCCACATTCATATTTCCGCTTATGATTCAATATTATTTTTTCTTATAATTTGATACCATTTTAAAGAAACACTTCCCCAATCTTTATAATGTTTTATAAATTTTCCCCCTATGTAAAAAAATCCTAAGGTCATTATACTATGTGATAAAACACATTAGGGAAATCCTGAAATTATATGAGTATTATATTTTTATCATGTAATATTTATGCGTTGAAATTATATTATTCATTAATTGATATCAATTGATTTTAAAATTTTTATATTGTATTTTCTTAATTCATGTGTTCTAAAAAATATATTGAATTAGGAGAACCCTCCAAAATCACTTACTTATGATTAAATTTAATTGTTAAAAAGTGATACGTGATTTCATTATGATTCATCCTTGATTGATGTATTATATTTTTATAAATATTTATATCTCTTTATTTGTTAGATTTTACTATAATTGGTTTCTTAAATTATACACCCTTATTATATTGTTGATTATTAATCCTTATTAGTTGTATAATAGAATGTGTGGTATAAGTATATTCAAAATTCATGATGTCCATTGAAATTAGATCATATTTCTTATTAATCCCTGAAATGACAATTTGTAATGTCCTGAACCTCTCTGGTCCATTACTTGTGAAATTATGGTGTTTATGGTGTTCTAAGAGGTCAAGGTGACTTATCCCCAGTAATTTTTCCTAATTTCTAATTCTGTGAATAGTTCCATCAGTGAATAGTTCTAACCTCTATTGTTAACCTCTATCGGTAACCTCAATATATAAACTATAATGGTAGGTGAACAATGTTCTATCGGTGAGGTTCAGTGAACAGTGTTATATCGGTGAGGTTCAGTGAACAGTGATCAATCGGCGAGGTTCAGTGAACATTGTTCTATCGGTGGGGATTTAGTGAACAATGTTCTATCCGTGAGGATTTAGTGGACAATGATATATTAGTGGGGATTTAGTAAAAAGTGTTCTATCAGTGAGTATTTAGTTAACAATGTTTTTAGCAGTGAGGATTTAGTGAACAGTGTTCTCTCAGTGAGGATTTAGTGAAAACTGTTCTAATAGAAACGATTTAGTGAACAACGTTCTATCAGTGAGGATTTAGTGAACAGTGTTCTATCAGTTAGTATTTAGTGAATAGTGTTCTATGAGTGAGGATTTAGTGAACAATGTTCTATTAGTGAGGATTTAGTGAACATTGTTCTATCAGTGGCGACTTAATGAACAATGTTCAATCAGTGTGGGTTTAGTGAACAGTGTTCTATCCATGACGATTTAGTGAACAGTGTTCTATTAGGGAGGATTTAGTGAACAGTGATCTATCAATGAGGATTTAGTGAATAGTGTTCTATCAGTGAGGGTTTAGTGAATAGTTTTCTGTTAATGAGGATTTAGTGAACAATGTTCTATTAGTGAGGATTTAGCGAACAGTGTTCTATCAGTGAGGATTTAGTGAACAGTGTTCTATCAGTGAAGATTTAGTGAACAGTGTTCTATTAGTGAGGATTTAGTGAACAATGTTCTATCAGTGAGGATTTAGTGAACACTGTTCTATCAGTGAGGATTTAGTGAATAGTGTTCTATGAGTGAAGATTTAGTGAACAGTGTTCTACTAGTGAGGATTAAGTGAACAGTGTTGTATCAGGGAGGATTCAGTGAACAGTGTTCTATCAGTGTGGTTTAGTGAACAGTGTTCTATCAGTGAGGTTCAGTGAACAATGTTCTATCAGTGAGGTTCCATGAATAGTGTTTCCAGAACCCGTGAGGTCTATCGGTAGCCTCTATCGGTAACATCTAACGGTAGGTGTACAGTAACGGAAGCTCTACAGTGTTTCCAGAACAGTGAGGTCTATTGGTAACCTCTATCAGTAACCCTTAATGGTAGGTGTATAGTAACGGTAGGTGTATAGTAACGGTTGCTATACAGTGTTTCCAGACAAGTGAGGTTCATGAACAGTGTTTCCATCATCCTACAATTTCACCCCTTGGACATTTCCTTTGACGTTAAATACATTTAAATCATTATTTTTAAGACTCTTAAGGCCGATTTAAAGATCATAAATCCTATATTAATTATTCCTATGGCTCGAGATGTTTTTACTTGGTCAAACAGCATGGGTTAATGTGATTCACTTTTAATGGGGAATTAAGCGTATCTTAAACCATCGACCCCTTAAATCTTTAAATGGGACAAGATATCTTCCTCCCTTGTTCTTCTTCTTTGTTCTCGGCTATGAGATGCTATAACCTTTAAATCCTTCCCATTGGAGTTGCACAATCAAACTCAACTCCTCCGATTGTTTCGCTCTTTTTTGATGCATCTGAGCTGTATCTGTCAATTATCGATATAAGGTATGTTTTATCATCATTCCTTTGGGTTCATCTCCTCTTATTTCTCCTATCCATGTTATATCATGTAATCTCCATTCTTATAATGGGGTTTTTTCATGGGGTTTGGTTGGTGATGTCGTACCGTGGCATCATCGGGTTGATGTAGTTGTCGCGAGAGGAGGATCATGACCCGTTGTGTGGATAATGAACGTGAGGAACTGTTTGAGGTCGGGGATTCATTTCTTCACTTTTATTTTACGATCAATATTATGTTATCATGTTTAATCATATTTGATAAAAATGGAATTGAAATAATAAATATTTTAACCAGATAAATAAATTGATATCATTCGTATGTTATTGCCTCATGTTTTGCAAGATAGTGTGATATTTATGCTTTCTTTGATTAACTCTCTGTTCTTGATAGAAATCGGTAAAGAACATAAATTGAGATTAATTGATAATTGATTGGATAAATAATAGAGGCATGTAGATTTATCTGGTTCTATTTGTAATTTTATGTTAATCAAATTTGCGCAGTAAGCATGTTTAATTATTTTTGATATCTTACTGATTAGGTTTCCCGAATTTGGAACCTATGAATAACAGAACTATTAATCCAATATGGATTAACGAACTGATTGTTTGATGATTCCTTAAGGGGTTTTGAGTTACCCTCATGATTGTTAAAGGGTATGGAGCCCAATTAATGTGGTGTTTCTTTTCTTGTTTTTGTGCAGTGATGTGATCCTAGATGGATATTCTGATATGTGGGGTCATGGAGGATTTTGGTTGTGGAAGCATATGAAGCCTAGACTAGTGAGGTGCATTGGTTTATGTATGTGGGTGTCGAGGAGGACACCAAGGCTGATGGAATGGGATGGATGTGATTGTTGGATGCTTGCTGTTTTTTGTTTGGTTGATTATATTCTTTACTTTTCCCCACTGCTCAAGGTAGATGGTCTTACTTACCCTTATTCCAAAAGAGGCAAAGACACTTGGGGTATTCCATGTGCTTTCTGTGTTTAGCTTCTCAAGGATGGATGGGTATATGCTCTTGCTATATGCATAAAAGACTCGATGGATAGTACATCTACTCACCGTGTTGAGCCCCCTTGTGTTTAGTAGCAAAGAATGTTTTTCTAGAATACCTGGGAATGTGGGAAAGTAATTCTATAATTAATAATTGAATAAATGGTGTTTACCCATGGGAATTAAGATACACGAACATAATTATGAGGTTGAAATTTTAGAAGGAACATTTGTCTTTGGGTGTGATGCTAATGAAATTTAATGTTGGATTGTTCGTAGTTAATTAATGTTTACAGAATTAATTACCGTACATTGGAATTGATAAAAAGGGAATTTAGTTATCTAATAAATCTCTTCAAATGGTTGTGTTCTTATAGGATACCTAGTTTTAGAAGTATTAGCATGGAGTTTGAGATATATTAGCTTTAGTTGTGTCTAAGACTAGGTAATGCCTATAGTGTGGTTGTGAGATATAATATATCCTCTACTTTTTATGTTTCTAAACGCTACTCCACCCTGTAAGTAAGGGCAACTCACACACTAGGGATTCTGAGCCCTGGGGGTGGTGTTTTCCCCAACATTCCGGTGGGAGGATGGATGGCTGACTACCCCCTTTGGCCCCTCTCTCTTATCTTGGAAGATAACTGTGCTGGAAGGCACATTGGTTAGTTTTCACCATATATGTGTGTAGAGGGTTGTAATGGCTTGTGCTTATTCACACACATATATGCTGGATATATTTTTTCTATGTACTACAATAGGTGTAACGTGTATAGGCTATGATGGGTTGAAGATCCTTACTCTGTGAATGGGATGTAATGGATTGAGGTATAATACCCGACATATGATACACGTTACACGAGTTGTGGTGGCTCCCAGAAACTACCTGGTTACTTTGGTGTGTGGACGTGGTGGTTTTGTTGCACGACGTGCATATTGTCGTGCTTTTCCCAGGTGTCTGTGGGCAAAATTTTTTGAAGAGGGATGCTCAAGACGTGCGACATTGGGGAAATGTGGAAAACCAGTGGGGAAGTGGTAGTGGGGTACCCTTTATATTCTTTATTATATGATATATTCTTTTATGTGTTTCTTGGTGAGAGTATCCATTGTGAGGTTTGGAACTTATTATACATATTTAGGTGAAGAGTTAGTTTTACTTGTTTTTCACTATGCTTTATTATGCTTTCTTTACTTTTTCACGAGATAAATCAGGGTGGATCCTGCTGAGTATAATGTTATATTCACCCTATATATATATAAACTATTTTTCAGGTCACCTGGATCAGGTTGGAGATCAGGCTGGTGTTTACTAGCTTGTGGTTGCAGGAGCTGTTCGGTCTTGTTCTTGTTGCTATTTTTTCTTTCTTTTGTGTACTTGCAGTTTTTTCCCCTTTCAGTTGTAGTACTTCTGCATGAAATTTCATATGTGTACATGGGTTTTCGTCTATATTTCATTCTGATTTGGATTTTATTGGTGTCTATCTTATCTCTCTTTTCTGCATGTGTTCTCTTTGAGGGTAATGCCTCCCATTTTGTGTGTTACTATACCCTCAGTGCTAGTCGCCAACACGGGGACTACTGGAGGTGGGACTCAGGGTTCATTATCTCCCTTATCACATTTCCAGCGCAGAAGGGGTACACTTTTTGGGGATGGGGTCATGACAGAGTGGTATCAGATCTCTGGTTGAGGGATAAGATGGAGTTTAGAGTTAGGAATATGTGAGGTTTCATGGGTTGGTAGGGCAACGATGTCATTCATGTTTAGCAAGTGAGGTAAACAGTGGAGACCGGCTGAGACATTGTCATTTAGGGCCCCCTATGATCTGATGTACATACCTTTATGTTTACAATGGATACTAAACAAGGTGATACTAGTTTCAAATTAGAGACCTAGGAAAGTATTATGCATCATTTTTATTTGTGCCTATGTTTGAATGATTAGACCTTGGGTAGGATTACCTGAAATTAATAAAAATATAAAAATTAATTAATTAATGTTGAGTCTTTCGTATTCCATGTTTAGGAACTATAACGGTTGTTTTTTTATCTGTATGGATTTAGGTCAACATCATCGTCAGGTTTGCGCATAAAATGTCTATCAGGCTATTCCATTAGATCGACACAGGGTAGAGGTTGACGATGACGATAGTTGTAGGATGATACTCCGAGAGTTTCACCATCAGAGTCTGCAGAAGTATGAGGGCCCTGTTTCAGATGTAGTCATGGAAGACTAGTTAGAGGAGGTCGAGATCGACTTCAGTTCGATTCATGCTCTTATGAAGCACTGGGTGTCTTTGGTTGTGATGATGATGAGTGGAGCAGCAAGGCAGTGGTGGTTCTTGTTCCTCGGGGATCATGAGAAGTTAGAGATATCATGGGAGGTGTTCCGAGAGAGTTTTAGAGTCGAGTATCTTTCTTCAACTACAAATGAGTCTAGTCTCAAGGAGCTTCTTACCCTTCGACAGGGGAGCTACAGTGTTTGACAGTTTGGAATCCATTTCAGGAACCTGTTACGATATGCTTCAGACCTGCTGCCAGAAGAGGAGGCCAGAGAAAGGCATTTTGAGGAGGCTTTGCATCCAGAGATCCAGCACCAGGTCAGCCTATTTAGTTTTAATACATATCTTGAGTTACTGACAAGGGAATAGGTTTTCGAGAGGACTTTGGACCAGACCGTATCATCACGAGAGTAGAATCAACTTGATTCCCCACGAAGAATTGTTGTGGTCTGAGGTTCCCTGTTTTAGGGCAAATGAGTTTATGTTCTGCCGGGGGTAGGTCCCACCCCTTCACATCTCGTTTCTCTGGAGGTAGAAACTCTCATGCACATGCCAATGCATCAGGCGCTCTTTTTTCTTATGGGTGTCGTGGTCATCAGCAGCAAGAGTGCCCAACGTTTCAAGGCAGTCATCGTGCATCAGAAACTACACTCTAGGTTCCTCTATTGAGACAGTTCTAGCCAAGCCAGCAGCAGCCGGTTGCACGAGATTTAGATTAGCAGAGGGTAGATGGGGAAGGTAGAGGACAACCCCATGACACTCCCCATCCTCAGAGAGCAGAGTGCATCCATGGTAGGGGTCATCATCAGGGTCAAAGAGGCTATAGAGGAGGTCGTGGTCAGCTTCATTCTCTTGTGTTTCCATCATTAGGAGAGCCATACATCGTTCTATGTACCCTTTTCTTGGTTTCTACCTTGGTGTATTCCTTGTTTGATTTAGGATCCACACACTCCTTCATATCACCTACCCTTGTCCATGATTTTGAAAATGAGGTAGAGAGGCTTCCAGTGCCCTTGGAGTTGACTACGCCAGTTGGAGGCCTATTTGGATTTTTTGAAGTATGTAGAGACTATGAGCTAGTTTTTGGGAAACATCACTCTTGGGGATATTTCAATGTTTACGAATAAACCCATATGATGTCATCCTTGACATGGATTATTTGTATTCGGTGGAGGTTATCATGGATTGCTTCAAGAGGAAGGTTGTTTTCATTGGTGCAGATGGAGTGCAAGTGGTCATTGTTGGTGAGAGTGACCCTCGGATGGGTCATAGCCACGTTCCATACTTATCATCCTTGACGGTTGAGATGATGCCGAGTTCTTCAGAGGTTCAGCACTAGTCATTTCCTAGGGTCGTAGAAGAGTACCATGATGTCTTTCAAGAAGAGGTTATAGAATTATCCCCTCGACAAGAGATCAAGTTTTGGATAGAGCCACAACTAAGAATGTCTCCTATCTCTATATCTACATATAGGATGGCCCCTTTTGAGTTACGTTCGCTATGTATATAGCTTTATGGTCTGTTATAGTGCAGTTTTGTTTGGCCAAGTGTGTCACCATGGGGTGCACCATTATTGTTCGTGAAGAAGGCCGATGACAGTTTGTGGTTGTGTTTTGATTATCATCGCTTAAAAAAATGACAATAAGGAACCTCTATCTGGGAATTTTTGATTTATTCGATCAACTTAATGGTGAAAGTTGGTTCTCAATGATCGACTCACGGTCGGGATATCATCAGATGTGTGTGAATGATGAGGATATCCCGAAGACTAATTTCTGTTGTCGTCATGAACATTATGAGTTAATGGATATCCCATTTGGTGTAGTGAATGCTCCAACTGTATTCATGGGATTGCTGAATGTCGTGTTCTATGAGTGCCTGGACATGTTTGTGGTAGTTTCCATCGACGAAATCCTTGTGTACTCCACATCAGAAGAGGAGCATGCAGAGCATCTACAAGCCATTTTGTGAGTTCTTCGCCAACATCAGATGTTTGGGATGTTGTCCAAGTGTGTGTTTTGGGATCACGAAGAACGTTTCATGGGGAATGTTGTGTCCCAACAAGGAGTAGATGTGGATCCATCAAAGATAGAAGTAGTTGTTTCTTGGGTATCCCCCAGGACAGTTTTAGAGGTGTGAAGATTCCATGGTCTTACAAGCTACTACAGGAGGTTCATAGCCAATTTCTCACAAGTTTCAACTCCGCTAACAGCTTTGACTAGGTAGGATCAGGCATTCATATGGACTGATCAATGTCAGGTAGCTTTCGAGTATCTAAAGGAGAAGTTAGTAAGTGCTCATGTCCTTTGTCTTTCATATGAGGTAGTCCGGTTTGATGTTTTCTACGATGCTTCACATCTGGGGTTAGGCTGTGTTCTCATGCAGCAGAGTTCAGTTGTTTCTTATGGGTCTCTAAAGGTGCGTCCCCATGAACGCAAATATTCCACCCATGACCTTGAATTGGTAGACGTGGGTTTTACTCTGACGTTGTGGAGAAATTACCTCATTGGTGAGCGCGTTTTGGTCTTCGCCGATTATAAGAGTTTATGGTATGTTTTCTCCCAGCATGACTTGAACATAAAACAGCATCGGTGGATGGAGTTCTTGTAGTTATATGACTTCGAACTATCATATAAACCTTGAAAATCGAATTTTGTAGCTGATGTGCTGAGTTGAAAGTCACATAGTGATGTTGTGCCTGAATCTCGTGATTTTTGGAGAGTAATGGAAGAACTGTCAGCATTGCATATTGATATGGAAGAACATGGGGGGTATAGGTTGTCTTATTCATATGATGGTACTTTCATCCCTAATGGGGAAGGTGGAAGAGTCCATGTTGAGAGATCTATAGGTGGAGGTTTGGAGAGAACGAGTTGTTTGTGGTGAGGCCCCTAATGGTTGATTGGAGAATGAACAACACTGAGTGTTGTATCATGTAATAAATTGTGTTCCCTTGACGATGCGTGAGATAGTTCTCAGAGAGTTCCATAGTTCGGCATTAGCGGTGTATCCTGGCGTGACAATGATGTACCGAGCCTTGAGGAACCATTTTTGGTGGCTTGGGATGAAGCGTGCAGTTGCGGATTTTGTGTCTCGATGTTTAGTCTTCCAGAAGGTGAAGGCCAAACACCGTGTTCCCAATGGTCTTCTTCAGCCATTAGATATTCCTCATTGGAATTGGGAGGAAATTTTAATGGTCTTTGTTCCTGGCATACCTCGAGTTCCGAGAGGACAAGATTCTAGTTGGGTGTTAGTAGATCGTTTAACGAAATCAGACCACTTTATAGCAATTAAGGAGTCATGATCAGTGGATGTTTTGTTGAGGAAATATCTAGAGGAGGTATTGAGACTTCATGGAGTCCCAAGGACGATTATTTTCGATCAAGATCGTCGTTTTACCTCCAGGGTGTGGAGAGGCCTCCAACATGCTTTTGGTTCTCAGCTATGCCTTAGCATTTCTTTTTATCCTCAAATGGATGATCATATAGAGCGAACCATCCAGACTCTTGAAGACATGTTACTCTCTTGTGTTCTTGATTTTGTAGGCTCATGGGTAATGCAATTAACCTTGGTGGTGTTCTCTTACAACAATAGTTTTCACTCCACCATCGGTATGGATCCTTTTGAAGCCTTGTATGGTTGACCATGCCATTCTCATTTATGCTGGACTGGGGTAAGAGGGTCAGCAATTCTTGGACCAAAAATAGTGCAGAATAGAATAGAGATGGTTCAGGTGATTCTTTAGAGGATGAAGACTGCACAAGATCATCTGAAATCATATGCTAATCAAAGAAGGAGTCCCTTAGAGTTTAATGTTGGGGATCATGTGTTTCTGAAGGTGACTCCCTGTTGTGGGTAGCAGATTTTTGGTCGTTGAAGTAATCTTTCTCCCTGTATTTTTGGGCCATTCAAGGTGTTAGCTCGTGTTGGAGTTGTGGCGTATCCAGTAGCACTTCCCCTACATATGAGTCAGATACATGATGTTTTCCATGTATCACAGCTCCGTCGTTATCATTATAATGACTCTCACATCATTGATTTGTGAGAGATCAATGTTGATGGTGATGTAACCTTTGAGGAGAGACCTGTGGAGATCAAATACCACAAAGATAAGGTGTTTTGTGGGCATTGTTTCCCCATAGTTCATGTTTTGTGGCCACACAGTGGAATGCTGGAGAGTACCTGGGAATGTGAATCATAGATACATTCTCAGTACCCAGAGTTGTTTGATGTTTAACTCATTTCATGTAATGATGTTCCCATTGTGGTATGACATTTCATTTTTATTTTTGAATTTATTTGGTTTCTTTTGTGCCTTGCTCTCTTTTGAGAGGTATCTCGATGGGTGCTTGTTCGGACCCGATTTCTTTTTTTTGTCTCTTTAGGTTGGTTTTGAATTCTCGAGGACGAGAATGTTTTGAGAGGTATCTGATGTAATGTCTCGGACCTCTCTAGTCCATTAATTGTGAAAATATGGTGTTTGAGGTGTTCTGGGAGGTCAAGGTGACTTGTCCCCAGTAAATATCCCAAATTTACAATTCTGTGAACAATTCCATCATTGAACAGTTCTACCGTTAACCTCTATTGGTAACCTCTCTCGGCAACCTATAACAATTGGTGAACAATGTTTTATTAGTGAGGTTCAGTGAACTGTGTTCTATCGTTGAGGTTTCGTGAATAGTGTTCTATCGATGAGGTTCAGTGAACACTGTTATATCGGCGAGGTTCAGTGAACAATGTTCTATCGGTGAGGATTTAGTGAATAGTGTTCTATCCTTGATTATTTAGTGAACAATGTTCTATCAGTGAGGATTTAGTGAACATTGTTCTAACAGTGAGAATTTAGTGAACATTGTTCAATCAGTGAGGATTTAGTGAACATTGTTCTATCAGTGAGGATTTAGTGAACATTGTTCTATCAGTGTGGATTTAGTGAAGAATGTTCTATGAGTGAGGATTTAGTGAATAGTGTTCTATCAGTAAGGATTTATTGAACAGTTTTCTACAAGTGAGGATTTAGGGAAAAGTGTTCTATCAGTGAGGAATTAGTGAATAGCGTTCTATCTGTGATGATTTTGTGAATAGTGTTCTATTAGTGAGGATTTAGTGAACAATGTTCTATCTGTGAGGATTTAGTGAAAAGTGTTCTATCAGTGAGGATTTAGTGAACAATGTTCTAGTAGTGAGGATTTAGTGAACAGTGATCTATCTGTGAGGATTTAGTGAACATTGGTCTATTAGTGAGGATTTAGTGAACACTGTTCTTGAAGCAAGGATTTAGTGAAATGTACTCTATCAGTGAGTATTTAGTGAACAATGGTCTATCGGAGAGGATTTAGTTAACAATGTTCTATCAATGAAAATAAAGTGAATAGTGTTCTATTAGTGAGTATTCATTGAACAGTGTTCTATCAGTGAGGTTCATTGAACAGTGTTCTATCAGCGAGGTTCAGTGAAAATTGTTCTATTAGTGAGGTTTTGTGAATAGTTCTGTCAGTGAGGTTCCATGAACAGTGTTTCCAGAATGGTGAGGTCAATTGGTTACCTCTAACGGTAGGTGTGAAGTAATGGTAAGTGTACAGTAATGGTAGGTCTACAGTGTTTCCAGAATGGTGAGGTCTATCGATAACCTCTATCGGTAACCTCTAACGGTAGGTGTACATTAATGGTAGGTCTATAGTGTTTCTAGACCACTGTGGTTCATGAATGATGTTTCCATCTTCCTATAGTTTCACCCATTTGACGTTTCCTTTGACATAAAATACATTTAAACCCTTATTTTAAGGACTCTTAAGGCCTATTCAAATATCATAAATCCTATATTAATTATTCCTATGGCTCGGGATGTTTTTACTTGGTCAAAATGCATGGGTTAATGCGATCCGCATTTAAGGGGGAATTAAGCGTATCATAAACCATTGACCCATTAAATCTTCAAAAGGGACAGGATATCTACATCCCTTGTTCTTCCTCTTTGTTCTCGCATTTGAGATGCTAGATCCTTTTAATCCTTCCCATAGGAGTTGTATAATCAATCTTTACTCCTCGGATTGGTTCCGCTCTATTTTGATGCAAATGAGCTGTATCAGTCAATCGTCGATATAAGGTATGGTTTATCATAGTTCTTTTGGGGATCATCTCCTCCTAATTCTCTTATCCATGTTATATCATGTAATCTCTATGCTTCTAATGGGAGTTTTCTTGGGGTTTTGTTGGTGTTGTCGTGTCGTGGAATCCTCTGGTGGATTCAGTTGTCGCAAGAGAAGGATCGTGACCCATTCTATGGATATAGAACGTGAGGAACTATTTGAGACAGGGGATATGTTTCTTCTCATTTAAATTACATGAAACTTTATTGTTACCATGTTTAATACCACATGATAATAATGGAATTGACATAATAAATATTTTAACTAGACAAATAAATTGATATCGGTTGTATGTTATTGCCACATGTTTTTCTAAATAGAGTGATATCTATGCTTTCTTTGATTACCTATTCGTTCTTGATGGAAATAAGTAAAGAACATAAATTGAGATTAATTGATAATTTTTTGGCTAAAGTTAAAGAGGCATGTAGATGAATCTAGTTCTAGTTGTAATTTGATGTTAATCAAATTCGCATAGTAAGCATGTTTAATTATTTGTGATAGCTTACTGATTAGGTTTCCTGAATTTGGAACTTATGAATAAAAAATCCGTTAATTCAATATGGATTAAATAACTGATAGTTTTGATAATTCCTTAAGTGGTATTGAGTTACCCTCTTGATTGTTAAAGGGACAAGAGCCCAATTAATGTGGTGTTTGTTTTCCTGCTGCTTGTGCTGTGATGTGTCCCTGAATGGATGTTGTGATATGTGGGGGCATGTCGGATTTTGGTTGTGGAAGTAGATGAATCCTAGAGTGGAGAGGTGAATTGGTTTATGCATGTGGTTATCAGGGAGGACACCAAGGATGATGTAATGAGATGGATGTGATTGTTGGATGCTTGCTGATTTTTGTTTGGTTGTTTATCTGCTTTAATTTTCCCCACTACTCAAGGAAGTTGGTCTTAATTACCCTTCATCTGAAAGAGGAGAATACACACGGGGTATGCCACATGATTTCTTTTTTTAGCTTTTCATGGAAGGATGGGTATATTCTCTTTCTATAAGCAATAAAGACTCGATGAGTATTACATATACTCACCGTGTTGATCCCCATTGTGTTTAGTAGCATAGACTGTTTTTCTAGAATTCCTGGGAATGTGGGAAAGTAATTCAATAATAAATAATTTAATTAATTGTGTTCACCCATGGGAATGGGGATGCCGGAACATAATGATGAGGTTATAATTTTAGAAGGAACAGTTGAATTTTGGAGTGATTCTAATGAAATTTAATTTGGTATTGTTCTGAGTTAATTAATTTTTAATGAATTAATTAACGTACATTGGAATTGATAAAAAGGGAATGAACTGATCTAATAAACCTATTTATAGGGTTGTGTTCTTAGAGGATACCTAGTCTTTGATGTAGTTCCCCAGAGTCGTAGAGACGTTAGCTGCAGTTGTGTCTATGACTAGGTAATTCCCATAGTGTGGTTGTGAGATATAATATATCCTATACCTTTTGGGTTTCTGTATGCTACTCCACCCTGTCAGTAAGGGCAACTGAAACACTAGGGATTATGAGCCCTGGGGGGTGTTTTCCCCAACATTTCGGTGCGAGGATGGATGGATGACTACCCCCTTTGGCCCCACTTTATTCTCTTGGTAGTTTCTGGTGCTAAAAGGCACATTGGTTAGTTTTCTACATATATGCGTGTAGAGGGCTGTAATGGGTTGTGGTTATTAAAACACACATATTATGGATATAGTTTTCTATGGACTACTATAGGTGTAATTTGTATAGGTTTTGATGTCTTGAGGATCCTTACTCGGTGTATGGGCTGTAATGGCTTGAGGTATAATACCCGACGTATGATACACATTTTGAAAGCTGTGGGGGATCTAGAAACTACCTGGTTACTTTAGTTTGTGGATTCGGTGGTTTTTTTTCATGAGGTTCATATTGTGGTGCTTCTCCCAGGGGTCTACGAGCAAGCCTTTTTGGAGGGAGATTCTCAGGACGTGCGATGTTGGGGAAAATCAGCAAACTAGTGGGGAAGTAGTAGTGGGTAACCTTTATATTATTTATTATATGATATATTCATGTATGCAATACTTGGGGATAGTATCCATGGTGAGGTTGGAAAGTTAGTATACCTATTTAGGTGATGAGTTAGTTTCACTGGTTGTTCATTGTTCTTTACCATGCATTATTTACTTTTTCATGAGAGGCTTCAGGAGGGATCCTACTGAGTATACTGTTTATACTCACCCTATGTATATATAAATGGGTTTTTAGTTCACTTGTAGTGGGTTGGAGATCCGGATGGTGTTTACTAGCTTGTGGTTGTAGGAGCTGTTCGAGCTTGTGGTTGCTGCTGTTTTTACTTTCTTTTGGGTACTTGTAGTTTTTTCCCCTTTCAGTTGTAGTACTTATGAATGATATATCATATGTGTACTTGAGTTTTCGTTTATATTTCATTCTGAGTTGTAGTTTATTTTTGACAATCTTATCTCTCTCTTCTTCATGTGTTCTCTTTGAGGGTAATGCCTCCCATTTTTTGTATTACTATACACTCGGTGCTAGTCACAAACCCGGGGCCTACTGGAGGAGGGACTTAGGGGTAATTCTCTCCCTTCTCACATTGCTGGCCCAAGAGGGGTACACTTTGTGGGGAGGGGTTCATGACATGATTACACTAAAAAAAATATTTCTACAGTATTTATAATTTGTATCTTATATTTAATTGTAACAACATTTATTTTTTCTATCAAAATAACCCACACATTGAAGCATGATTATAGAACACCATGTTTAATGTTACATGTATGGATCCCCAAGTTGAGTGTCTAAATACACCATTCATGAAACCCCATATACCGGAATAATCCAAATAACATCATGGATTTATATGTAATTTCATGGGACCATTCTGTAAATATTGTAACATATCGTAATATTTATAAAACAGAATAATCATATAACATTAGATTATGGAATATAATGATTTTTTATAGCCATCACAAAATCATAATCATCATCACTATTATATAAAATATGAAGACCGCTTATATTATATACATACGTTATGGATCACCAACACAGATGATCTATGAAAACTAAATATAAAAAATTTATTGGGATTACACAACTATGAAACCCAGTTACCTACATGTACTAGTATCCCAATATCAAACATTATAATCTAGATGAATCGTCTTTTTAATTTTAAAGTAACTGAGTTTTAGTAAAATAATACTCCTTAAATAAATAAAATTTGTTAGTGAGTTATCTATATATAAAATTGATAACAAAAAAGTGTAGAAAAATTTCCGGTAGTCTTATAATTAGATCTTATAAATAGCGGAAAAGTATTTCTTAATCCTATTAATATATATATATATATGAGAAGAAAACTATAAACTGTATATATTAAATAGTATCTTATCTTCTATAGCTATGAAACTAGTAATATATTTTAAATTTTTTTTCTTCTTCTCAGGAATTGTATCAACTGGTAAAAATATATTATTGACTACATTTTAGTTATTTATTTATATTTCAAATAATTGATCATATACCAAAATTCATTTTTATGAAAATAATATTATCTGTATTTTATGTTACAATTAAATAATAATATTAGTCAATTTTTCAATAAATTGTTTTAATAAATAACATCGTTTTTTGAAATATCATGGAAATATTATCTTAAATTTAATTTTTGCTGATCAATATGAAAAATAAATTACTAGGTAAATAGAGAAAATTGAATTTTTTAAAATAACATGAATTTTATGAAATAATTATTATATAAATATGAATATAAAATTCCTAAATACATTAAAAAAAATTATATTTTAATGGTGAATTAAGAATTTTATGAAATTTTATTTATTGTAACATATTTTTTTGAAATTTTATAACATAAGTCATATTTGTTAGAGAACATATTCTAAAACATTCAAAAATATGTTTTTAAAAATTAATTTGATCTATTTTAATTTAATTTATATATATAAATTTCTATTATGGAATCATTATCTACAATTAATATAATTAGGAATATTTTATTATTTGTTACAAAGGGTAAATTATCTAAGGGAATACTACTTGTTGTGTTGAAAACCTAATGGGTACAAATGATTAACCTTTTGGGTAAAGGGACTAAAATGTTTAAATAATTCTTATAATTTGAGGGTTGAGGTGTTGATGAAGCATATAGCATTAAAATATCATTATGTAATAATTTTTGAGCCATTTTCCATGTTTGTTACTTTAGATTATTAAAATTATTTTTTTATTTAGAAAAATTATATCAATTTTCACATAAAAATAGTCACTCCTATCATAACTCTCACTTACTCTACGAAAAGCCATGTTTTAAAAAAACACATACTAGACCTCTTGTCAAAATGCTTATCCACATTAAAGTGGTTATGATATTTTCAACATATCATCTACCAATTTTTGAACCCCTTTCACAAAGGAGATAATCCTATTGATGGGGATAATATATCTCACTACTACATATACATATTTTTTTTGTACTTAAAATTCATCACAATCCATTAAACAATCATAAAATGTAATTATAATTATAATTTTTGACCTTTATATTGTTATAGTTATTTGAAAAAAATTTACCTTCATTTCATCTTCCATTGAGAAGTATGGTACTATGAATCAGTTGTGTGTTTGGGTGGACTGGTTCATCCAAAAGGAAACCTATTTTATTTTCCATCACCTCAAAACATGGTTGGAACAAAAGTGGAATGTACTACGTGTTTATGACATATATATCATATATATATATATATATATTTCATTAATGACAATCTTCATTTATTTATTCATCCACTAATAAAAATTTAATTCAGCAACAAGTTATATGTTCGGACTACCACATACATGGAAAGATGCATTATGTTTTTCACTACCAACATAATTGATGGTTTTATATTATATCTAATGATTATATTTTATAAATATATTTATAATATATATCAAAAATATTTATCTGTTTTATAAAAACATTATCAACCTTATGTAATCTATAGATATTGCATAATATAAAAAAACTAGTACAACGATAGTTTTTCTTTAGGAAATTAAATTAAAACATCCATATAAGAAAATTATAACATAACTATTTTAAATATAAGATATATTATAGATATTTATATTGTGTGTAATTGATTATATTGTCTAAAATAATGATCATCAAATTTATTTTTTCTAACCTAGTTCTAAACTACTGAGATATATAATACATGATGGTGATAATTGATTATCACTATTTAATACATAAAGGGAATTGATAATAATGATGTGTATAAAGGGGAATGTATATGAATAATATCATAAAATAGATAATTTTTATTTTTAGTGATATCAGACAAGATGATAATTTATTTATATTGATTTCAATTGTAATATGAGGTAAATGGTTACTCATACACATATAATTTTAGTTATTCAATTTTTTATTTAACACCAAATTTCTATTCCATTCCATTTTTAAATATATTTTGTATTTAATTCTAGGTAAATTGAATTTTTTATACAATCCTATTTCAATGAGTTGTTATATTTTCAATTTCTTAAATGATTCATAAAAATAGTAATTTTAAATAATAGTGTTACAACCATGATTACAAAATGGATTGAAAATTAAATTTTCATGATTTGGGTTTCATCATGCTAATTTAATCATTGTCAGATGGAATTATGTGTCTTGATTAAAATAATATTTTATTTATTAAGTGATTATTTTGGGTGATCATTTTTATTGTATCAATGTTTTTATATATTGTTTTTATTTTATGACTTTTTTATATATTATGATTCAATTTTTTTCAACTTGTTATTAAATAAAATTGAATTATTTCCATTACGGTGTTTTAAAAGGCCACTATTTTTTACAATCCTTCATTATGGTAATATAATGATTTATTTAATGTTGAATATTGACGTATTGATGATGATGGGTGGGGTCTTATATGACTTTTAAATGAATATCATAATATTTGTATCACATGAGATATAAGTGTGTAGAAATTTGTTTATTCACAAATGTATGGTCATGATGATCCTGCTTATATTTTTTGGCAACAAAATAATCAATTTGTTTCACATCGGTATGACCATAATGAGTTTACTCGAAGTGGATTTATATTTATTAAAGTTGTTTCACATTTCAATTATGTTTATCAACTTATTCACAATTTTAAGGATTTATTTAATTTCTATGAAAAGATTTGTTTTCAATATTATTTATTATATTTTATGCTTTCCATACTTTTATATCATGACTATGTGATTTATGAATATTGAAATGTACTTTCATCCACACCAAACAATTTTCTCTTTATTAATGGCCAATTTAGGATCTATTGATTCTCTATCATGTTTTATAATAATAATATATGGTCTTATGATATTTTTCTATGAATGTAATTTCATTCATGTGATCTATTTCATGATTCTAATCTATCCCATAATGAATTTTATTTCATTTATTTAAGATCCCAAAAAATTTCAGATCAAGGGTTATGATGCTCATTACATCATATAAGACGTATACGAGTGAACATTGGTGTGGTTATAGTGTATAATTCTCAATTATTCTATAATAAGTAGTTTATGATGCTCAACAGTAAGAAGAAAAACATTTATTTCATCATTTTATGTGATAGTTTGTGAGTTGAATTATCCTAAAAATGAAAATAATGTATTTTTTATGTTTTTTATCCAATATATATTCAATTGTTATAATAGAAAGGAGAATTTATTTTCAGATGGTAGTTCAGATAATTTTTGGAAAACCCATAGATAAAAGCTAATGGAATTACTCTATTTATAATATTACTTCCATATTTTTTTATTAAAGTATATATAATTTTTCTTTCATGGAAAGGACATACATATATGAAAAATATAAGTTTATCTATTCTTTGGAGTAAATATACATAGGGGTATTTACCAAAAATGTGGTGGATTGAGTATTAGCTCGATTAGCACCGAATGTGTGAAAATGCATCTTAACAACCCCAAGTTTTTAACTCATATATGGTATTACTTGGATACAAATACGATCTCTAAATAATCTAATGAATAATATGAATATGGTGTTAAATTCTAAATTATAGAACCTAAATGTAAAATGATATTTTTTATCCATGATTTAAACCATAAAATTTGTATGCTAAAATATTATCATAATTTTTGAATTATTTATTTAGATTTTTAATTTTTAATATATTATCCTTCATTAATTTAATTATACTCATTACTAATTTTTATATTGTCATAGTTATGATAAGAACCAAAAATATCCTTGTTAACAATGGTGGTATTAAAAACATTGAATATTATCCTACGAAGAGACCTTTTGATATTAGGGAATTAATTAAATTCCATAAAAAATATCCCAACATAAAATTTATATAAATGAGATGAAATCCAAATCAGGTTTTCACCCAAAATTGGCATGTTATTAAACACACTTTACTAATTAATTAATATGGGAAAATATTACATATGCCATCAAGTTTTCTTATCAACTATATTATGATAAATTTGTAGGTGTAATAGAAAACATATTTTCCATTTTATAGTTCTTATATAATGTGATTTAAATTCTCCTAGTTTATGTTTTAAATTCTAATTTATAATTGAGGATTGGTGTCATTATGAATACCAAAGTAAAATATGAATTAGACTCTATGGAATTGAATGAGTTCAAGAAGATTTTTTTTAGGATGAATGACTCTATTGTTCGTTTCATTAGAATAGAGTATTAATTTATTTTATTGTTTTAAAAAATTATGACGAATATATTAGATCATATAATGATAATTTACCAAGTTCCATGAGGTATTCATCTGATTTCATCTCTAATATTGATATCAAAATTGATCACTTAATTTATAGAATATTTCATTTTTTGAAGGCTGTTATAAAATAGATAAGATTATTATAATGAATAAATTTTTTTATATGCCCATTAGGCATTGATAATTACAGAATTATAATAATATTATTGAAAATAGGAATGGAATATGTATTATAATGGAGTCCCAGACGATAAAACATCAAATGGTTCGAATGTAAAATTTATAATATGAAATTAGCTTGAGAGAAAACACCTAGGTAATTTCGACAGAGGATCATTAAAGTTTAAAAGTGTTCAAAATCAAGAAACCAATAACAAAAAAAAATAATTGAGACTATTAAGATGATTAAACCTCTAAAATTGAATAATGTATCATATAACGATCCACCTTCATGGAAAATATTTATGTTCATGGATATATGTTATTATGAAAAATTTCTTCTAACTCAAGGAGTAATAAAAAAATAGTCCCCAATAACCCCCTAAACCTTGGGAATAATTAAGGGAAGTTGTGATAAAAACTATTTATGTAAATTATGATAACTGAGTTATTTGAGAAACACATGATCTATTTTCTAACTCTATTAATATAGTATTTGATTCTTGTTCATCAGAATCCATTATATGAAAAATTATTTCACAAAATATGGAATCCCTGCTATATGAAATGGATACTAATAAGTTAGTGAAATAAATAGTGAGACATTTATCATTATTGTGATATATAAATTTACTCAAATATATATTTTTATTAGGATTAATATAATAGATATATTTATTCTTCTTTTGGATTAATATGACCCCATATTTCGAATGGATTGTTTTATCATGTATAAATAACTTATCAATGTTAGGATTAAAAAAAATTATTTCGTATCACAAATAGTCTTATAGTCATGCATTAATGTAAGGATAATTATGATATTCAAATGGATAAAAATATAATAACAATAGTTATATACCCTAACAATTAATTAATTTTGACTTAAACGATTGGGGAGAAATTCGAAATTGATGAAATACCATTTGAAAGGGTAAAGGGGGTGTATTTATAAATTATTTAACGGTTATTACCATAGATTATTAGGTTTAGGATTTAATAAAAATTATAGATAAATCCAATACTATATTAATAATTAATTATATAATGTATCATAATTAAATAAATGTGTTAATGAATAAACTGTATGTGAATTTGAAAATGGGTATTATTGGCCATAGTTCTTCACCATTGGTTATACTAATCATCTTTTAAAAAAATTAGGGTGTATTTATTTTCCTTTTCATTATATATCTTGAGTTTTGTAAAACAAATATATAATAAAAAAGTACGCTCTACGATGTATTGATGAACCATTCGAATACTCAAGTTATCATGATACATTTCAACAAATGATAATTAATTTGAATATAATCAGTTAAATATTTCTGTGGGTGTTATTTCCTTTATATATTTCCATTCCATTTCTGAAAACTATGATATTTTATGGATATCCATTGGATTTATTAATTCATCTACTATCTTCATGTTTATAAGGTGTAGTGTACTTTAATGATATATTTATCAATGTTTTGTTATTTTATTGATTATATTGAATTATATTCAAAGAAAAAGTAGGAAAATTTAGATCCTTTTAAAAGACTCTTAAATACAATGAAAATTAGTTACTATATTCTAAATTATTATTGTGTCAATTGTAGATTTAGAAATAATATTTATTTTTTCATTTAATATCATTCGATGGCATATTAGTACATCCATCCAAGAAAAATGTTATTAATAAATGGACGTGGATTGATATTGTAATTTTCATCCATGGATTTCATAGGTTAGTAAAATATTAATGATGTGTTGTGATATATTTTTCATTTCTTTCAAATCCACTGGCCATTTTAATTTGGAAGGGAGTGATGTTCCTTTAAAAAAATGAATGTAAAGTAATTCTTAACGCATAAAAGTAGAATTTTTTCATTTCTATTTTTTATATTAATTTATAATATAGAATGGTTTCTAATATATTTTGATTATTAAATAGTTTTTGGGTAACATAATCAAGAATAATCATAATTTTTTATTCATCATAAAACCTACTAATTAATCATGAGAAAAATTAAACATTGTATGATTTGTATTTTGAAATAGTGAATTTTTTCACAATTGATTTAGAGAAATTACTTATATAGGAAAATTATTTCTATATATACTACACAATGAACATTAAATATATATGTATATTCAAAAATACCAAATTGAATACTAATAATATATGAATTTTTTAGTTGATAAATAATTACTAATAATTTTTAATTTAAAACTAAATATAGTAAAATAAGATGCACCATAAACTTAATGTGATAGACTATGGAACTTGGACCATGATTAGCATTTAAATCGACCCAGTACTCAGGAATTTTAATTTCATGAATATTGATGAAAAAAATTTATGGAGATAAATATTATTTTTTCCCAATGAATACTCGACATTCCATTCAGGTAAATGACAATGAATCCCGTTAATATGATTTAGATGTATTTAAAATGCTAGAAAACATTTTAGAGTTTATCTTTGATAAATTTTTGGCATTTTGGAAATCAACATGGAATTTTATGACATTAAAATATAATTAAACAAGGAAATTTTCATTTATACACATAGACAAATCATTTAAATTCTTCTAGGATTTATAATGATATATAAACACCTAAAAACTATTTGATGGGATACTAAGATTTTTTAAACTGTAGAATAAAAATATTGATGAATTGTATCCTAAATGTAAAGGTATAATGTTTAAAGTTTAAAGGTATTTTCAATCCTTATGAATACATGAATGGAACATAAAAATGTACATAGAATTTTCCATTGGGATACTAAAAATGTATAATGACCAAAATTCTATTTGGTATGGGTATGATTACCATACGATGTGAGTGAATTTTATTTAAAAAAACTAATATATCCCATCATAATTACTCTCCATGAAGTACTTAATGGAATTGGTAATTATGTATAGTGATCCTCTGCTGATTGTATTTGATAGGGATTCAAAATTTACCCTGAGATTTTAGGGAATTATTCACAAATCATTTGAGACATGGTTGACATTCAATATTATATATAATCTTCATATATAAGTCCAATATAAGTGGATTATTTAAACACTAGAGGATATTTGAAGACATTTTAATTTGGATTATCATGGATTTTGGGATAAAAAAACATCCCCTTATCTATTTCCCTTATAAAAGTATTTTTCATTCTGAAATTTAGTGCACACCATTTCAGGATCTTTATGCAAAGTGATATATGACTATAACATTTATTGATGAAGTTGGAGACATTAATATGACTGGCCTAACCCCCTTATAATAAAAAATAATACACAAACCATGCAAAAACATATTAACAAGTTACAATTTTTATTGAATATTTTTATAGATAATCATAGATGATGTCTAGTGTTCTGTGTTAGTGATAATGTCTTCCATTATGTATCATTTTAAAAGTATGTTTTGATATTATTTAAGAAGGGGATGTTAATAAATAGATACATTGGTGCCATTGAGATCTTTAATTGTTTTTGGAAATTGTCTAATCACATATAATACCATGAAAATCTCTATCTTTTAAATGATGTGTTCCATATATTTATTTTCAAAAATTAATTATGTTTTCCATCACAGTAAGAGAGAAAAAAATCATTAAATATGGAGCACGAAAATTCAAATGAAGAATAAACTATGGAAATATTAGATATATTATAGAAGTTTATGAGGAACCATAGTACCATTATATTTAATGATCAATATAAAAATCACAAGGTTGAGGATGATGAATGGGAATGAAAGAATGTCTAGAGTGAAAATTTCCACCAATTGTTTCTTTAAGGTAATAAAAATTTAGGATGAAACTCATTTATGGGGGTATCATATATTTACCTATGATTTAGCTAAATATTCCTCATTATATAAATAATTTTTTGATAAATTGTTTAAAAAGTATTAATTATACCAGACTATTATATTCCACTTTAAGGTATTTATAGATGTGACTTGTATAAACTAATTTAAATGAAATTTGATAAATATATAATTATATGAAAGAAAAAACAATATTCACTTAAAATTTCAACTCAACTATTACAAGAAAAAACTGATAAAATGATTTTTATAAAATATAATAATTATTATGTATAATATCTATTAATGGGAATATTAATTTAATAATATATATTTATAATTTTCAAGGAAATGGATCGTTTATATACTATATTTCATGTTCATATAAACATATTTCACCTAATATATAATGTTTTCAATTAAAAATACTTTAAAAAATGAATATATGAATTTGTAAAATTTTACCTTGATTTTGGACATGTCACATGTTTTTTATATTTAGAAAAATTTGTGATATTTTATTTAAAAAAAATATTTATCTCAATATTTAATATTTATATATTTATAAATAAAAATAATTTTATTGAATTATTAGTATATTATTATGAATTTGAAAAACATGAATCTTTTTATAGAACAATATATATATTTTAAATGTGATGTTATAAATTGTTATTTATTTTTTTATATTTTTTAGAAAATATATTTTTACTATAAAAATAGATATAATATTTTTAAAACAATTACTACATTTTTTGTTAACTATTTAAAATGCATTTTCTTTAACATTTAAAAATTTAATAAAATAATATTTATTCATGACTTCAAATCCATAAATTCATGTTATATAATAATATTCATTTTATATTTCCACATAAAGGTTTGTTTACCAAGTAAAAAACATGTTACTCTAGTGAAAACAAAATACAATTTTTATAAATAATATTGTCCCCTCCCATCCACATGTCTCCACTAGATTCATCCTAAAATCGTGGCCACCTCTCACTAAATTTTGATACCCCGAGAAACTGAGCCATCCCCTCCCAAACCACGACAACTCGAAACATGTATCATCCCCTCCAAATGGTTAGGGATCCAAAAAAATATAGTCCCAGCTTCTCTTCTATGAACCCATGAAATATCATCTCCCAGCTCAAATTGGTTACCACTCCACAAATACCAATTCCTCACATCCCATCTCCCTTCCCTTAAAATTGCATCTCCCTCCTCAAATCACTAGCTTCATTCATGAATTCCCCAGAAATACCTACTATATTAGAATCTCAATCAAGTCTTGTTCGTTTTCAACCCCTGATACCAGTATCGACAAAATTTTGAACACGTTCTTGATATCATTTTCCTAAACATATGATACATCTACATGAATCTAACCATATATAGAAGATGTTTCCTAAATATTTGATCAGTGACTTCTTGATTACTATGAAATGGTTAATTTTTTTCTTAATACCAATTCCAACTCCACATAAAATATTGCATAATAACACTATTCATTAATATACTCACTCTATTGTCAATTTGAGTGTATGAGACGAAGCTATTATATAAGGTATATGGATGGAAAATTGGAACTCAAAGGAATTATCAGAAGATATCATGAATTTCAAGGTACCGTCTATAAATAATTATTAATCCTTACAGAATAAATCTAATACTTTCTCCCTAATTTTCTAGATATTTATTCAAATTTCATGACCTACTACAACTCATATATGAAATTGATATTAATTGTGTCATATCTCATTTTTTTAGTACTACAATTTTTATCTTCTGACATTCTATCCATCTCGACAATGTAGATTGGTCGTACCCAAGTCTCCATTTCGATGATACCGATTCATATATTCATGTACCAATTTTTTCTGATCTCGATGATATAATATGTGATATTATGAAGTTATTCTAAATAAATTTACTTTATGTTTGAAAAACCAACTTCCAATGATAATTATTTTCTCTAAATTTAATTATTTCTGTTAGAAAAATTGAATTCATTTCATTCCATTGATATAATTTGAGATTATAACATCTTAAATGATTCCAAATTTTATTTATTATTATTTATTTATTCTTCTAATTTACTATTTTTATTCAGTTATTTAGAAACCATCTTTCTAATTTTCATATTTATATTCCAATGTTTTAGGGAAATTTCATGTTCACATATTAGTTAAATTACAATTCATTTTAAAATTCATGTAAATATTCCTTTTTTATGGTTTTCATTTTTATTTTATTATTTTATTATATTATGGATTCCAATTTATTATTTGATTTCCTTTTTTTACATTGAAATCATTTATTACTTTTTATATTTAGATAACTAACATAGATTTATTCATTATGATATATTTGTTTTTCACACACACACAAATTGATATATCCACTGAATATAATCTATGATATCAATATGTGAATCATATTATATATGGATTGATGTTTGAAAAAGAAAATTCCTTTCATAATTATGGTATCTAATTTTAAATTTTTATGTTACAAACATTAAATTCATTTCATTCCATTTATATTATTTGAGATCATAATGTATAATAATTTTTTGTCATTTTTTTTGAAATTGTATTTGTTCTTTTCATATAATTTATTTATTCATTTATATATAATATCATATTAGTAATTACATATTGTTATGCTAGCGTTTTATGAAAAATTGAGGCCAGATATCAGAAGAATTACATATCTTTTTAAAATTGTGTTTTATTTTTATTCTTGGATTTTTATTGTGGATTTTAATGTTTTCATATACCCTATATTCTTAATTATTTTTTCCCATTGTTAAATTTGAATCATTAATTCCTTTTCCATTTTAGTTACTCAACATGAACTACTTTTTACGATATATATGTTTTTCACAAAAACGAATATATTAATATATATATATATATATATCAACACAATGTGATGACTCATCCCAGGAAAAGAATCTACTACTATTTTTTTCATGTTTATAAACAAACTTACATTGATAATTCATTTGTCTAATTTTCATTGTTTCTATTGGAAACATTAAACTCATTTCATTCAATTTATATTTTCTACGACAATTGCATAAATTAATTTTTTTCCAGTTTTTTCATTATTTTTATTTTTTCTTTCAATTTAATATTTTAATTATTTTCTTTAGATTATAGGTTTCTCATTTCCATATTTATATGAGACTATTTTATGAAAAAATAGAGGTCATCTAAAACCACTATTTTTTTTGGAAATTATAAATTCATTTTCCATTTATTTGTTTAATTTTTAACTAAATTAGTGGTTTTATTTTATATGATCGTTATGTTTCTTCCAATAAATATATTTTATTTTACGGGATAATGTATCACCATGTTATCACCACTGTAATTATTAGGGTATTTTATATTTTATGTTTTTACGACTGGTGAATTTTATTTCATGTCTTATATGTCTCTTAGTGTATGATATTTTTACCAATGGAAATATGTTAATATCTGAATGTTTTGATCAATTACATCATGAATTCAATATACTTCTTTTATTTAAGCGCATGAAAATCAAACATCCCATGATAATTATTTTTCCAATTCTTTTACCATTGTACCATAAATTTATTTCATTTAATTTATATTATTTTTTATCATAGCGTATAATACATTTTGATGAATTTTTTGAGTGATATTATTTTTTATTATCATTTAATATATTTACTCAATTATGTAGAATACAAGTTTCTAACATCACTATTGTAATTAAATCATTTTATGAAAAAATGTAAATCATCTATTAATTTAATTACAATCATTTTTAAATCTTATTCTAATATTATATTCTATGGTTTTTATTGTTGATTTTTTTCTTTTCTCATATTCAATATCCTTGTTTTATTTTACAATTTTCACATTTATTTCATTTAATCCTTTTCTATTTTTGTTAACCAACATGAAATCCTTCATTACATTATACATATTTTTTCACACACACGAAAAGAAATATCCAAGTAATATGAATGATGATCTTAAGAAGTGAATCTATTTTTATTTGGTATCATATATGAAAAAATAACATCCCTCGAAAATTATTCTTTCTAATTTTCATATATTTTAATATTTTATCATGATAATTATTCTTATTTATTTTTTAACCATTTTTCACTTTTGAATCATTTATTTCGTTTCTATTTTCTTCATTATGTTGTTTTTTTCACTGACACGTATAGATATATCCATAGAATATGATCTATGATATCAATTATAGGCATCAAAATTTCTCACATTTTCTTACAAAATGTGATTCTAGTAAAATTTTAATTTAGATCAACATTTTTTCCAATTAATCCCCATTATTTGTACATGAACTCATAAATTGCCAAATTCTCATCTTCACTGTTTAAAATAAGAGAAATTAATGATTAAAATTTATGGTGGAAGATGTAAATATAATTGACCACTTAATGTTCTAGATGTGTCGGGATTTCCATGAACAACCTATCTAAAATGCAGGGTTTTATCAAATTATTAGTCCTTAAACAAGATTCAGTATTTATACCTACCAAGGGGATCTTTAGATTATTTTGGGTCCCAATTTAGTACGCACTAAATATATGATGGCACTAGTTCGTTTTATTCTATCTGCAGATATTTTTGAACATGAGAATAGTAAAACACACAAAATTTTTATGATTTCATGTAAAATATACTTTTAAATGTTGGTATGTAGTCTATTACCACATTATTAGTGTTTATAATTTTAGTCTCTATAATATGTTCTTTTTAATCAGTGTTCACAGACATTGGAATATGAGAACGATACATCAAAAAAATTTATGATGTTTGAATTTATAATTTATTCATGGTAAATACTATTATATCTCAATTAAAATGATTGATATTTCGATACCATCTTTATTTTTATCATTATTTTGCGAATAAACATTTCTATTTGTCTAATAAAAAATGTAATTGGTAGACGGGGAAGAAGAGATCACATGGAATGAAGATAGTAAATATGAAAGTATCAATATCTTCTCACTAAATAGTGATAAAAAATATCATTTATAAAAAAGACATTATTCTCACACAATAGGGTATATTCTTGGATTTTTTAGTTCATTTGGTTGGAAATCAAATTGGGATACGTAATGGTAGTAGCTTGGAATTTCAAGTGACACATCAGTGGTGATTTTCATGTCATTTATTTGTTCCCCAATGTTAAATGATGGTTGATTAGTATTATACACTCATTAATATGATGATTCTTTTCATTATGGATCAATTTATATAGTTAATTATATGAAATTGTTTTCAATGATTAAATTACACTCAATATACCATCCTAATATAGATCATTATTTTTTTCATATTAGATTCTATATATTTAATAGGAATAAGATTTTGATTAGGTTTTCAACCTAAATAAATATTATTAGAATTTTTTAATGTGGTTAAATGAACTAATGGATTCAAATAATAGTTCTCACATGATCTGATTTTCAATAATAAATGTGATATGATGGATATATACAATGATAAACATGATGAAGGGGTTTTAAATTTTTTTATCGTCATGATAAATTGTTTTTATCATATTTATATTTAATTTTTTAAATTAAAAATTGAATTATCATTTCTCCATTTTTTATATTCATTTAATAATCCATAGAGGATTGGAATCAAGACATGTTAGGGAAGGATATAGAGTTTATGAATAAAAGTTTATGGACAAAACATTCCCACTAATATTGTATGGCTAACATTAATATTATAATATTCTTTATTAATTTAATTGTTAATATAATTTTATAAAATACTTTTCTTTGTTATTCAAACTCCATTAATGAATATTACCTTATTTTATTATTCTTAAAGAATTTGAATAAAATATTGAAATTTTATTAATTGAAGAGATCTAGATTACTTAATTTCTATAATTTTTAGTCTCTCGGGAAAACATGATCTTGGTCTACAATATCTTATCAAATTGTTAAAGTTATACATTTTTACTCTATGGTATATTCTTTTTAAAAACATTATGAATATATTTGGACATAAGATTACTACGGAATAAAAATTTAGATGATTTTAGTTAACAATTATGAAAAATTCTTCATTTCTCCAAATGAGCTAACATACCTATAGGTTTTATAGATTCTTTAAAAAAAGAAAATATTTCAGGATTCTACATTATATTTTTGGGTCGGATCATGCAGTGAAGGAAATTTGGAACATTATTACACATATGAAACATGTTATTAATTGTACATTTCCCAAACCCTTGTTTTTATGAACATTAAATTTCCAGGATCATCACCTAGGAAATCATTTTTTTGGCAGAAAATGAAAGAGATATAATGTGGTATAACAAGGAAATGATATATTGTTTTAATTAGCTTAATAATTTTGGGTTTTACAATTCTTTATGATAACATAACATGATTTAATAAGTTCTTGAGTGAAATATATATATCAAGTTTTTTATTTTTATGGAAATAAAAAATATTGTTTTAGTCATTGAATTAATGGTTACTTTTCATTTTATAGTTTTTGAAATTCTAGAACTCAATAATGGATATGGTTATGGATTTCAAAAACCTACGATATTTTTAATTTTTAAAAATTAAAATATTATATTTTTAAAAACAATTCATATTTGGAAGAAAACCTAGATTTTTTACAAAGCTTCGTCCATTTACAATTAATAACATGCATACAATTTTTCACATTATTCAAATTATATGATTCTATTTTTATATGTTTTTTCTATTAAATGTTTCCTACATAAGATCATAGAGGAATATTTTTCCATGAATATATCTATTTATATTCAACTAAATATATAGAGAAATATAAATTTTTCTAATGAATTGATTGATGAAATTTTTTAAATTATATGGGAATGTATTTGTAGATGATATTCATTGTAATAATATTTTTATTTAGTGTATAAATAGGTTTTTCATTTTGTTTTTTGAATATATATTTGTTATCAGTTTTAAAAAATGTCATACTATATTTCATTAAATCTATGATTTGTTTATAACAATTAATTCATTTTAATCATCAATAGATATGAAAATGAAATTTTAATGACAAAATCATTATATAATAATACATATCAGTGTTAATTGGCATATGAATTATAGTCGATTTGTATTTTTTAATCAAAATAAATGAATCAAAATATTAATACTCTTTTTTTAACATTTGTTTTTTCATTTTAATACTATTTAATAGGTGAATCATAACATTGTTTCGATTTTAACTTTTTTGTATAAATTTTAATAACAAATATATTGTAGATGATAAGTATTTATCTCCTTTAAAAATTATATTTTCATTCCTCATGTTATAATTTATATTTTAATGTCTTGAATGATAAATGTATAATTTATTTCAATTCCCTTTTTATAATTTAAAAATAAAACTCGTGAATATTTTGATGTAAATATTTGTATTCTTTATCATTTTATGTGGATTTATATGGGATATTCTTTAAAAGTTAACTCTGGTTTCTATTGATGATGGAAATAATTGTTTTAAATAATTCCCTTTCATAAAGTTATATTTTTTATGGGTAGTGTTGAGATTCGATCTATTACTTCAAGAAGTGAATTGGGGCTTCCCCAGATAAAAGAAATGGGGAAGATGAATGAGACACCCCCATTGATAACATTAATTAATCATGCATCTCTAACCATTCAATAGGATTTTCCAAACTAGTGGAATTCAATTGAATGTGGTTATTTATAGAAACAAGGGACTTATCATTTGGTGATATTTCTGGATAACATTAGATTGACGGTTGATATCGATGAGGGATTACTAAAAAAGGAATCTTAGTTACTTTATAAAAATTATCTAGCAGGAAATTCCCCAGATCAACTACAAGGGTAATGACTTTTTTTAGAGTCTGATATCAATGCTTGAGTTGATCAGCAATCCCTGAAAAATTATGTCCCTAGAATCTATATATAAAAACTCATAACTATCTAAATATTTTAAAATTTTCTGGTAAATTTAATATAATACATTGAATACTTCTTTAATAGAACTGGAATTTTGGATATTTATTAGAGTTGAAAGGGACCCTAGTTCTGGGATATTCATCAATACAAATGGGTTATTCAATCTATGTTTCCCAACAACCCATGAAATAATTATTCTCATATCTGAGTCACGGTGACTATGTTCCTGAGTACGGTCAGCATGTCTGTAAATCATAATGTGATGAATAGAATTTTCTACAGGTTCAATGATTATATATTGTTATTATAGTATCTATTACTTTAAAAAATGAAAATGGTATTTACATCAACTTTTTCATTAATAAAAATAGTTTATTTCCATGTAAAAAATTAATATTTCCAATATTCAATAATATTAATAAAGCACCTCTAAAGAATATTTAAAAAGCCTGAAATTTATATACATTTTATATTTAATTATGGACATATAAATAAAATTGATCCCATCTCAACAAAATATTCATTCATTATACATTTTATGCTATTATACTGTATATAACATTTAATTGAAGATTAGTTTTCTTGCAATACAACATCTATAGTATCAAATTCCATAGAGTATTTTGTTTATAGTATTAATATATTGTTTGAAATCAAGTACACTTATATGTATAATTTACATATACATTTTTTTAATTTATATATACCTGTACATATACATGCACATATATATAATACTTCCAGCTACTCATGTGACCACTAAACATCACACCATTTCCATGTGTGATGATCAACCCACTATATTTTTTCTTCTAATTTACTCAAAATCTCTCAATAATGGAAAAAATTTACATAGATCAACAACATAAATTTTTTAGCATGTAGGAAAACAACCATTTTTCATAAAATTAATACCCACATAAAATTCCAGCTTTCATTTTCCCCAAAAATCATGCACATCCAAATAATGATTTTTTTCTCACACCAAAATTAGTTCATAAAGAAATAATTTTAATAAAGATAAAATATTTAATCAGTACACCATATATAATCCATATGTCATTATATACAACTACAGTACAAGTAATTTCACTTCATACGACCTTTGATTTCCAAAATCCATGTCACCATACGTAGGATTCACACATTACTTCCCTTCCTCAAGACCCTAGAACCAAAATATCTAAATTATCTTATCTAAAATCATCAATTGCAAATAAAAACCTGTTAAATAGTGAATCGGCTGAGAGAAAATCGAGAATAAGCTAATATGAAGAGATTTTTGGGGGAATACGTTAGATCAAGACATCTAAAACATTAATATAAAAAAAGGAGGTGATATTGAAGACAGTAATCACCCATAAATAGCTAACAATTATATGGATTATGGGTTGATAATGTCATAAAGAAAACCTAAATAATGTTTAAATTGAAGATTATTTTGGGTTTTTTGGAGGTCTCACTTCAAGACAGCCTGGTTTTGGGTGACTATGTAGTGATGGTGACATAACCACTATCCCTCTTCCTCTATTACATATAGTCTAATTACGAATTCATGGGTGACTATGTAGCTGCCACTAATAACACCCATTTTTTCCACCTGTGAAACTATAATTGTCCCGATTTAAAAGCTCTTAAACATAAAATTCCCCAAAATTCAAAAAATTACAATATTCCTCCCATATCCCCTTAAAAACTCTTATTTTTTTTCCATAAAACTTCCCAATGAACAAAAGACACCCATATTCACCATCTACCTTGATCAAACCCCAATACTTAATTTTCCACAAAACATGGGCCT
The DNA here is from genome assembly GCA_963277665.1 of Viscum album. NCBI lineage: Eukaryota > Viridiplantae > Streptophyta > Magnoliopsida > Santalales > Viscaceae > Viscum > Viscum album. The sequence continues at coordinate 1,842,430,659 of OY728161.1, forward strand.
TATAATGTGTGTGTGATTGTTTAATGTTATAATTTATCATAGAGATAAAAAATCAAATAGATACATACATGTATCTACATATCCCAATAGTAAAACTTTTTCAAGAGGTGTTCTATAAATATGGTGAGGTATTAAATACAAGGGTAAGTAAGAAATGATAAATAAATTACATATAAGAGTTTATAATGGTCCTCATTATAAAATAAATGATCCAATTACTTCTCTTGATCGATATGTTAAATAGGATATTTATGATGATATGTTTTATCATGGTAAATGTTGTTGTAATTATTTATAATCATATGAGTTGTTTGGTTATATATGAAATCATGTGTTATTCTTTTTATGGATAGGATAAGTTATTTTCAGGAAAGGTATAAATTTAAATGCCCATTTTTTATATTCAGGTTATGCATGATACAATATTGGATACCCTATTTACTATCAAACCAACATATATTTCTTTATTTTAAATCCCCATTATTATATGAGAACTATTAATCTATATAGTATATTTTGGTTGTAATTTGTTTATATTATATATGCTCATTGCATATACTAAATATGAATGTTTCTTATGCATCACATCCATTATATAAAATAATGATTTTCACTTTAGATTCACATGTTTCCACCTCATTCGTGCTTGTACTGTGTCCATATATACTGTTTGTTTATTGTTAACCAAAATATGGATGAATTTTTATGTACTATTTCCATTGTATGACATTTTTTTTGAACATACACCAATATAATATATCATTTATGCAGTGTGGTTCCTTTTTCCTAATATCACTTTTTTGTGAAAATGGTATATTTCCTATAATTTGTTTCTGTTATTGATTTTTTAAAAAATTTGATCTTCATTGACATTTAATTTTACTTGTATTTTAACTACAAGGAAAGTACAATTAAATCCCTTGGACATCGTGCGATATCATGGGAAGAGATCGATACTGATACACCTACACCACACAATTATAATGAAATGATTTTAGGTTCAGGTAGCTAATTATGATGAGGGAGTGATGGTATGGGTAAGTTTGGAGAGATGGTCATGGGTTTTACATCTCTTAGACAACTATATGGGTGAGGCCATGCACTGGATGATGTGCATGTTAATGGGTTCCTCCTCATAGCACTAGGAATGTCTCACACCTCATTCTTCTTACTATTGTTCTTTATAAGGCTATAGACCTGCATGTACATGGTGAGATAAATTATGGTCTGGAATTAGTGTTCCCTAGGGAATATAGGTTTGGGTTCCTTGTGGACGAAAAAGACCACACTCAAATCTATTATGTAGACCCAACCACACAAGTCAAGTGCTCGATGATCACAACATCTGTATACTAAACTAATCACACCCCAGAATCACCCAAACCATTACATAATCCCTTTAATATTACTATCTAACTATATATTCAATAAATAATATGAATATTTTTAGAATTTCCCTTGTTTTAATTCATTCATTATCAATTGAAAATTGTTATTTTTATTCAGTAATGAATTAACATTTATAATTCATTCATTTTCAGTTGTTTATTTAACTTTTCTTAGTAATACTATAATATATTTGAATATTTTAGCCTATATATACCATGAATATAATTTGTTTTCTATTAATCATGAGAAGAATATATATTCGATATATTTTACTTATAGTTAACAGAATTAAACATTACATATTTTAAATAATAAGTGCATTAAAAAATATATGCATGTAGAATATGAATTTATGATATTTTTTTATATGTTCAAATAATAAGATATATGAACCCAAATGAATTTATTTCAGTACTAATTGTAATTCTAAATGATAATATATAAATTTTTGTATGCACCAATATCTTTATTCATAATGGGTAATTATTTATTTTTTATATGTACTTATTTTTTTATAAAATAATTTCTAAAAGAATTTATGAATAATGTTATATGTGTATGAAAATTCTATATGCACTTATTATCTTTGTATCTCATTATTTTTATTTGTTTTCCAATGTACATATTCTAATTAGCTTCTATTTTTCCAATTTGTGTTATTAGTATGAATTTATAGAGAAAATAAGAGTGACATGACGACTATATTCATTATATTATGAACTGATTTTCCACAAGTAATTACATGTATGGATGTATATATAATATAAGTTTCATTTATATTATTAATTTTTTATGCTCAAATTTTATAGGATTGCAACTTTTAAAAAATGCAAATTATGTGTAATTGGATTTTTAATTAAATTAACATGTCATGAAAATGAATTGGTTGGGTAAAAGTTGGTAATAATCATAAATCCATGTTATAAAGGTCATACCATATATAAAATATGTTTTTAATTTTTTGTAGAAGGTGTTGAATGACTCTTTTTCATCCCCACATTATAATTTCTCAATTTTTTTTGAATCATTCATTGAAATTAATTTCCCATTATTGAAATATTTTTTTTTTTTATGAAAATGTAAAAGGGGGACTCCTCTCCTCACATCCCCATACAATACAACTTCTATTTGTTATCGAATACATTACACATACATATCTTTGAAAACCTCATCCACTATATATTTGGTATATGAATCAAAAATTACAATCCTTCAAAGTTCTAACACAATTATCATATGGGATAATACATGTGACATGGTAGAGGATTCCATCCACTCAATGTATATTTCTATAACATTGTGTGAATTTATTATTCTTCAAAATCCATTACACCTTCATTAAATAATGAAATAAATATCATTTTTAAACTAGTATGTTATTTTTTGTATGTAAAAATCCATTTCCACATTTTCATCATCCATTAATAAAAGTGAAAATGTTAATCTTTCATTTGTAAATATTAATCCATTCTGAAAGAAATCATTTATTTCATTCACTACATAAACTCGCTTGTACAAAATAAGGATTAACTAAAATTTAATAATATATATGATTAAATATATAATATTTATTATCATTAACCATGTGGGATAGCCCATTAAAATGATACTCATGAAGGTCTTGATAAAGCATGATGGGCTTTGTTGATCTCCAGAGGTTGGAAACAAACTGTTACCACCATATAAATATAAATTTGCAATGATTTTTTCAATATAGTGGATGATAATTATATGAAGTCAACATTAAAATAATCATCAACGATAATTTAGAGGAATAAAACAATTAAAATATTACCAAAAAATTACCTAATCAAAATACACAACACATACAATGATAAATCTAAATGAAATACCATTTTATAGGTGGATCGCATCTCCACCATCATCCTACATCACTATACGTCCCATGAATTTTGTGAACCTATCATTTCCTTTTGGTTCATTCCCTTTACTTTAACCAAGTGTTAGATAATATAATCTTTCCCAAAGGATGATGTATGATGTGATTTATATATCTTTTTTGGGTCTCACCACGTATAACATAAGAAATTCCATAAAAATTAACTAATTATTCATTAGATTTAAATAAATAGATTAATAGAATTTCATTTAAATACTTCCAATAAAATATTATCTAATTTAAAAATATAGAAAATATATAAAAATATCCATAAATGAATATTTTAGAGGAAATATTAATATAAAATTGTTCACATGAATAAAATATTTCTGTAATAAATGAATGAGAAATGAAATCAAAACACATCATATCACCATGTTCGATGTCATATTGTACCTTTTTTTACCTACATGATCCTCCCACATATCATTTATCACCATGGCTCAAGATATGTGTGCGAACTCACAACAACAAACCCTTGTGTAACTAGTGTGATAAATCAATCTACAACCCATAAAGGGACTCCTGATGGGAAATCACATTGAACCTGGTTTTGTAAGATCCATAATCATTAATATAGTTCTACATATTGCGAGTCCCCATGTTGATTTCATAATAACCACTTACTATCAGTAAATAATGTTATAATATCAATAAATCAATCATTTGAAAAGAAATCATTTCAATAGAGTTCATAAAAAATATTTAAAATGTCAAAAATTTGTTTCAAACAAGCATTTTTAGTTTCAATATCGAATCATATGTTTTCATTTAATCATTCCATTCTAAATCATCTGTTCATTTTATTTGAGTTTTCTCCCAAATAAAAAATCATTAATTTAATAAAATCACCATTGAAATTAATAAATTATTTTTCTCAAAATATTACCCCTAATATCAATGTAATGGAAATTGTGGGGTTTCTCATTTTTCATTCTCTCATTAAATCATATATAAATTCTCCAAAATTGTGTATTTTAAATAAATCAAAAACACATATCAAATAAATCATTAAAATTTGTTTTAAATTGTAGGGTAAATCATTTTCTAACAACCTATAAATAATAATGAAAAACTTGTGAACAAACACAATGACAATTCCAATGAAATTTAGGTTAAGAAGTAGTGTGTGGAATCCCTAATAACCCATCAAAAAAAACATATATCAAATTAATATTAGACATGATGATTAATCACAAGTATAGGGGAGAATATATGTAAATAGGAAATGTCATACAAAAGGGAGATCTCTTATTATAGTTCAATCAAATGCATTAACCCAAACATCAATTCAGGACGAGTAGAAATGGGAGGGTCCAAAATGAAACTCAGGAGCCTTCATGATCTGAATGAATAAATGAAGTCTGAGAGTATAGAATTTAGATTCTAAAATTCTTCAAAACATTTTTTCTAAAAAATTATAGACCATACGAAAACCCCCATGGAAATGACACATAAAAGAATAATATATACAGACTATGTTGCAACCTCTCTCCATCATTCCACATCCACCCATTTAATTCTATCTTCAAAAAATATTTCACATTCCTTTCATATGACATCTTTTCATTGGGTACAAATAAGGAAAAACAAAATCACCAATATACAGTGTTTTCAGATCTATAGAACAATAAAAGAAACAAATCACCATGGATCAAAGGTATAACACTCTCCCAAATTTTAATGGGTTTCTAAAATGGATTAAATGAGAATATACATCTCATGTACATTTATTCCATAGTTGCCTCATCTAAGCCAACGATGGGACCCTCTATGCAGTAGATCAGACATGCCAATGTGCCTCCCACTTAGAACCAAGATATATTTTCTTGGAAAACTCAAAAAGGAATCGAAACATGACCTAAATAAATGGAACAAATTCATGTAAGGGGAAATTATGGAATGTTGTTACAAGAAAATAAAAAATTCAATCCATAAACACTTTTATTACACATAATTGTTTTTTAAAAATAATTCCACTTCTTAATGATTATTCAATTATAATATCCTTAGTTTGTAATTCTCTCAGGTATCATACAAATCTTACCTATGCATCCATTGAACCTGTAAAAAGGTATTTCTTTCCCATGAAGAACTTAATTCCCAAAATCATCCATCTTGATTGGATTCATTGTCACATATATGTAACAATCAACCTAAAGATGTTCTACACTCAGGATATAATAAGGGTCAAAAAGATAACTCTTATGTTGAGATACATGAAACACATTTTCAATCTACGTCAACTATTGTGGATATACCAAATGTTAATCCATTTCCCAACTAACAAATAAATTGAAAAAGGACCCCAAAACTATAGCATAAGATTTACCTATATTCCAATATATTGTTTACCCAACATATCTATCATTCTTATTCATACCAAGTCACAAACTAAAAACATTAAACTTACTTGATAAAATAAGCATATTATATATATTTTAATTATTTTATCAGTGTTATTTATCTAATCTACTAAATATTCAACATCGTATCACGAAAAAAACATTTTACAAAAAAAAGACGCTTCACATATCATCTACTAGAAAAATAAATAACTACATGATTAACCATACATAACATCAAAAGGGGATATCCAACTTGATTACTGGTATAAAATATTATAGTCAATATCAACTAGTATATAATGTAAATCCCAGGATCCACTGAATTTATGAACACATGCATGATGTATAACCAAATGAATCTATATATGACATTCTATCATTCATTCTGTCATCATATGATAAGGAATTATCATGGGTTTTTATATCCCCTATGCCTCATTATGGCCTATTGATAATGACATGTAAAATTATGATACCTAAGAAAAACTAAATAGGATTCTAATCTGTAACACCCCGAGATTTTATGAATAACATTCTTTTAATTTCATTGATGTATTCTATTATAAACTACTCCCTGTTTAGCTTGTACTATATGCAACACTGTATTAGTTTGCAGTATATGCAACACAATTTTTGGCTTGTGTTACACACAATTTTAAGTTCGCTTTAAGAAAATTATTCTACGCAACATTAAGTATAGATTTTGTTTACTGTATAAATGAAATAAGTTTTGATTATGTTATACGCAACACAAAACTGTGCTTTCACAACACGCATCCCTGACTTGGCTTCAATTACATGAAATCAAGACCTTCCTCGATAGTGTGTGTAGTACTCAATACCGTGTTAAACTAAACTAGATATTATTATAATATTCTTATGAACTAGTCGTTATGAATAGTAATACCCAATTTTTGAAATTATATGATTTTTATTTTTCAAAATGGACTTCATTTTTGGATTCGGATTATCAAAATTACCCTTGGGTGAATTTTTTGTTTTTTCTGAAAACGTTCAATTTTTGATGAATAGTTAAAACACTAGGTTACTATTTAAAAACCAACATTTTATTTAAATAATTATTTATTTCATTTTAATTTATTTTAGATAAAAATTGATACATAATACCCATATAAGTTCAATTTAAATAATTGGAGTCGTTTTATAATAATTTTTTATATATAAAATTTTATTGAACTTTTCACGTTCTTTTATGGAGAACAAGGATTACTTTATCTCTGCTATGGATAGTGGAGGAGGAATCATTATAGACATTAGGAATATTTTACTATCATTTTTCATGTAGATAGTACCTCTATCATTACACCTCCAGCTCTGCCTGCTTCTGCTCGGTCTGCCTCCATTCCTCAGATGACACTGGATCAAGCTTTCAGAAGCTTGACACCATTGATTACATTAAGGAGTAACTACTACAGGCCAGGAACACTATCTGTTGCTCAACCTCCAGTGGTGCCTTGTGAAGTTCACAAGGCTGTGTCTACCTCCAATCCCAAAGGCAAATCCAAAGTGGACATTCAAGAGGTGGATTTAATAGTGGCTAGGACGTTTGATAGGAATCACTTGTACTCTTTTTATCTCAATTTTTTATTTCTCGGTCTCTTTTTTCTCCATGAAATATATATATATATGATCTTATTCTCTTTTACCTTCTGTTTCTTCTCTCATAATTTGTTTACTAATTTTTTCTAATCACAAAGGGGGAGAGATATGAGCATGAACCTATGAAAGGAGGAGAAATATGAGCATACTATATATATATGATCTTAAAATATTCTACCTCTGTTACATTTATTTTATAATTTTATCTCTAATATAGTTGTTTCACACCTATAATACATTTGAATGAAATACTCCATTATCTGATGAATTTGAAAATGTCATTACTCGGACTAAGAAATAAAAACCATTGTATTTTACCTCTAATACATTACTGGTTATTTTGGATTATATATCATAATTTGTGAATATCAAAAAGGGGGAGATTGTTGACCTCACCTGTTTTGATAATCTCAATTATGCTTCAACAGGCTTTGATAATCCCATATATGATATCATAATATTAAGTTGATAAAATAATCAAAATGATCGTTGGAATGCCTTTTTCAATGTTTATCTACATTTATAAATATTTAGAAATAATTAAGTCTGGTACTAAATCAATCTGTAAATTATTTTCATAGAAAAAATAAGTGTTATGCTTGTGAGTCCCTGATACAAACTGCTACCGATAAGGCTAAGTACGCCAGTACAGAAGTCTACCGGTATACACAAGTCGACAGATTCTGAACTACTGGAACATGGTCTTCAAATAAGTAAAAGTCACGGGTAGACCAAGCTTCCTGTGAAAAAAGGTCACTGGTACATAGTTTCTGATACAAGCTACTGAAACAAACAAGTAGACAGACAGCTACCATTATGACAACTACCGATATAGGCAAGTTACCGATAGAAAAGATCCACCAGAACAAGTCTGCTAATATAGGTAGAAAGCTACCATTACAATGTCTACTGATATAGTGCCAGTGATATAAATAAGATCTACAGTTAAGAAGGAGCTACTGATAGAAGGAGATACTGATAGAAGGAGATACCGATAAAAGGAGATATTGATTGAAAGAGCTACTAATAGATATAACTATCATTATAAAGTGTAACAGTTATCGATAGATACCTACTGACTCTAGTCCACAGTTACAAGCTCATTCATACTAAGATCTACTGTTGGGAACCAGTCACTATTACTCTAAAATCTATTTCTAATTTTTTATTTAGAAACTATCATATTTGATGTTATTAATGCATCTGGTACTAATTAATTAATGTATGTTGAATGTCAGGATACCGTGCCCTCGTACCTGCAGATGTAATCATACTTTTGGTTAGACCAAATGAGTTATAAAATGGAACCTTGAACTATGAAATAAAATAGAAGGAAGTGATCAGTTTTCTATGAACATACGAGAAAATATTCTAGAGATACACAAGGACATACATGAATAGAATAAGAAGAAAGAACACATACTGAATAGGTAGATCCTGATCACCCAAGGTGTAAGGAGCTTCAACGAGTTCACCTGCACTCAACCTGATCAAGCTGATCAACTTGCACCTGGAAGTCAAATAAAAAAAATGACAATCAGTATTTCTTGACAAAAACCAGAGAAGGACTCAATGCTTCATTTTCATCAATCCAAGGAGTCCAGATCTTCACTCAAAACACATAGATCATTCTAAAATAATCTCTATTTTTTAGATCTATTTTTTTCATTTATTAAAATTTTTGAGTAGTGTGTGTGCTCTATATTATTAGGAACACACTGTCTATAGTGCTGAACTAAAGGATTTATAAATCCTCACTCAATCTTTCACTTACTCTCTTGTATTCCACTGTGGATAGTGGTAGAGGTCAAGTGTGACCTGGATAGCATGTGTTCTATTTTTTTTTCACGGATAACTGTGGTAGAGGTCTTAGTACCTAGACTACATTTGTTCTGTCATTAACCCCGATCCAGGGTGTGGATCAATGATTATATAAACTGTCTGAGAGGACTATGTCTCTGCTTGAGACTGAACCTCTAGGTTATATCTACTCTGAATGTTATTTTTAGTTTAAGTTATTTTCCATTCCGGTGCTATGTACTTTAAATATAAATATATTTTAAATTAACTCTTATATTCAAATTAGCATGTGTTTATAACATTTCGTAGCCAGTAAGTTAGTTTCAAAATCTACTTAATCCTCAGATTGAGTTAACTAAGAAATAATCAATCTATTGAGAAACTAATTGAAAACATACAATCTTTATAAATTCACTACATGTATGTGACAACTATATAATGTAATGATAAAGAACAAGTGTGTTATATGAGGTTCAATCGACTGATGATGAGAGGATTACAAGGATGAGAAACATGATATTCTCTACATTATTAAGAATTTTATTAGTATAAAAAATAGTACAATATTATTATTTAATTTTATAATAAATAAGAAATTATATTTAATAATATTAATTATATTGTGGTCGAAATGTCAAAACCCAAAAAGAGACTTGTTGATGTGGCTACATATTAATAAGACAATATTTATTATTAGTTCACCAAATTGGATATGTTGGGATTCATTGTTCGGGGATAAATAATTGATTTCCTTCGGAATTATAGTGTCTCAATATAATATAAAAATATAAATAATATTAATTGAGAAATCGATACAAATATGAAGGAATTAGTTCAAGAGAAATAAATAATACAAGAATAAAAATTAATCCTTCTTGAATATATTGTTCCAATGAAAATAAGATGAAGGATAAAATATAATGTTGTATAAAAAATCAAATGCATTATGGGATGAGATTTATAGTGATAAGACACTCATGAATGATATGGAAATTTTACATGATAGTAAATATAAATGTATTAAAGAATTTGATGATATTACATTATGTAGAAAAAAAAGTGGAACAATAAAATTCTGATGTTAAGAATACAAATATTTTAACTTTATATTTACACAAATTATTATACTACAAGAATTGATAATGAGATCAAGAACATCTATAATTTTTAAAATGGGAAACATAAGAATACATTATTTTTAGAAAGGTAACATTCCATTGGAATATTTATTATTGTATATGGAAAAATGTATCTATGAAATCAATATTATAGTACGATGTAAAATACAATGATATAAAAACAAATAAGGTAATATAAGTACAAAATTAATTTCCCTCTAAAAGGAATATACATCAAGATAACCTTTAAATTAAGGTTCGAATACATTAAATTTTTCAATGTAATCAAATGATGAATTAAGGGAATTTTTAATGGGATTTTGAATATATATTATGTTGTGAAGCTGTATAAAAATATATAATATATAGTTAAAATGTATCATCCTACATTTGATTGTAGATATATTACTCTATAATATGTATTTTTTTGGACAACTATTAAACCTTACCATATACAGAGAATAAAAAAAAAATTAATAAATGAAATAAAATAAAAAAAGTCATAGATACATAGAAAAGGGTTAGACTAAAAGAGAAAACATCATATGCTACAAAAACTAAAAGGGTACAAGTTAATGTTATCTTCAAATACATGGTATTTGTTAAAAATCAAAAAATATTAATATATGGATAAATAAAAATATTTTTTTTAGAATGAAACATATATAATATATTAAAAAATTGTCTATGTGGATAATTATGTAAAAATAAATGATTAGAACCGATTTAGAATTTTATTCAGATAAAACCCTCAAAAAAGGAAATATATATGATTTCAATAAATCTGATCAGGATCTATTAATGAATACTAAATACAATAATTTGTGGAAAATTGTAGTTCATATTGAATCACCATCTTTATCAAAATAATAAAATTAAAATGTACCCATACTCCAATATGTAATAATTTTTTCTTACTTGTTTAAATAAGTTTATACTTAAGGCGATCCACAAACCATGAGGTATGTTTGTTCACAATGAACAAATATTTGAGGAAAAATAATATTTAGGTCAACAATAGAAACTACATGTAACATGTTTTGGTTCATTAATTAAAAATCTGTCATGGTATGGAGAGTAAATGTTAGTTCTATGATGATGTATCTTATTGAAATCAATGATTATTGTACTAAGAAGTTATAAATATGAATCAAAAATTAATATATGATATATTTTTTAATTTAACAATTAATATACCAAGAATAATGTGTTTCAAATCTATGTGTTTTATGGAATTCTTCTACAAAAATGTAATACATAATAGAGTTGAAGAAAGGATGACAATTACATTATTCAATTTATAATTTTAAATTTTTTTTCCAGTTGTTTATATTTGAAGGATATAAAATTTATTTTATCAATACATTTTAAATATCAAAAAATCTATTCCATTAAATTTATTATTACTAAGTGAAATTATGTTTCAATTAAGGGAGGCTATGAGATAAATTTCCAAAACATACTAAACCTAATTATTATATGAAGGAACCTATGACAATATAAATGTCATGTAATTCATGTGATATTGGGAATTTAGATGAAAATAATATAACTAATTTATTCTAAATGTGGTATGTAATACGATATTTTTTAATTAATTTTTTTGTATTAGATGTTTTGTTTATATTTTGGTGATATTAGATGAAATTATTGAAAATCTTATTTTTGATGTTATTACAGGTTTGTTAAATATTGTCAATGATAATTAAATCATTATGTATGTATATATAGATTCATAAAAATTATAGAAATTTCTTTCTTAGTATCCAAATATTATTTTTTGACATTAGAAAAAAAATGTCATAATTGCAGCCTGTATATTTTTCCGAGTAATACAATAAATTGCTTCAATGAGATTTTAATTATTATAAGTTGTAATTTTATATTTTTCGATATTATGACTAGAAGTTTGGTATTTTTTTTATGAGATATCACATGGTTTATATCAACCGTTAACAATAAGTGATAAATTAAAAAGCAGTAAAAACATTCACCCAAGAATTCATAAATCACGGTGAAGTAGAAGATCATGAAAAATGGTCTTCAATTTTCTTTTACTAAGGTAGTGGAATAATAAATAAAACCTCTAATTTTTTTGTTGAAAAATCAGTAAATGATATTATTATATCCCCTTATGAAATTAGAAAATAAATTTAGATAAAACATTAATATTTATCTCATGGAAATTTTATGGAATTGGATTTAAATTAACCAACTATGTTTCATTGAATATGTGGGATGAAAAAGACATAAATATATTTGTTGTAAGTTATAAAATATATTTTTTTGGGAGATCTTATGGTTTTTTATTTAATGGGATATTTTCATTAAATAAAATGTGGGAGATTGTTGAACCCATTATGGTTTTCACTATAATTGGCGAAAACTGACGATAGACACACATTTGGTTTGTAGAAATAATTTTTAAGAATGTTATGATATATATATATGTATATAGAAAAGTAATATCATAAAAGATGTATATAGTTTTCTTTAATTTTTATAGATTGATAATTCATGTGGGAATATTTCATACTATTTTTGAGGAGGTTTTCTAGTTGATATGATTGATATATATTTATTTATATAAATGATATACTCGTGTTTATAAAAATATTGATGTCGTTTGTGGAGAAAATGTTTACACATATAATTTTAAAGAACATTATGCAACCATCAACCATTGGATAGGGTTAAGCCAAACAAGGGAATTATAGATGAGTGACTAGTGTAAGTGAGTTCTAGTATAAGAGAGTATCAGAATGTGTGAATGTAAATAGGATGAGATCCATGTATGGTTGGAAGGTTTCTATTATGTAAGGGTATAGAAAAATTTATTTTTTAACAACCCTCATAGTGTATTTGATTATTAATATCTAATAAGTCTAATAATTAATCAGATAATTGAAAGTTTAAAATGATGAACTATTAATCTATCTAAAAATTGTAAGTAAAGGATATAAACTCACTTTTTTACCTCCAAATCAAATCCAACACATTAAACATGAATAATTGTTACCTTATAAACCTTAACATACCTAAGAAAATTTGTATTGAGGTTATGAGTTCTGATAAACTGATATCTCGGTCAGGTTGATCAAATATCATCATTAGGATGTGTCATATATTTCATTTGGTTGGGTTCATAAAATAAGGTTTATAATAATAATGACTAAGATCTAATGGTTATTTCTATAATTTCGATGATAAAATGATAGGTTTCGAGGAGTTTGAGTTCCATAAGAATGTGCATTTTATGTCCGGTCATTATAATGTGTTAGTGATCTTCATAAGGTTGATGTTAAGAATAAATTTTTGAGTAATATATATATTTAGTATTCATGATGCATTTAAAGTAGGTTATAATATTTTATCATTCTAAATAAATAGGCTAAATAATTATTATGGTGATCACATATCAATGAAATTTTTAAAAGGGTATTTTCTTGTTTTTCCATATTTCTACGATATGATAATAGTTGTACAGAAACATAAAGAGGTAAAGACTTAGATGATATTTGTTTCAATAAAATTTAAATATAATATGGAAGTGGAATTGAATATTAAATATATAGAACGATTCAATGAATTCCTTATTCATATGAGAATGAAATGGGGAGAAGAAAATCAAAATAGATGATTTTGGGAAATTGATGCATACATATAATAATGAGTGAGTGATAGAGACTATAATTCCTTGATAATTATACAAATTTAAGGAGTTATAGAGTTTTACAGTTACTACATAGTGTAAATGTTTACTTTCATAACCGATATGAAATTAATTTTTTTCTACAATTATATAAGGATTATAGTAATAAGTTACCCCACAAAATGATTAAATGTGATCAAGACATAAAATTGAATTAATATGGATTATTGTTGAAGGAAAAAAAATTAAAATGAAGATGGAGAATATTTTCACACATCTTATGGATATAGTGTGTGTAGTTCAAGGAAAATTTTAAATATTATTTGTAATGGACTATTTCGAGGAGATCAAAGGAACCAATCTATTAAAAAATAGGTTTTTTAATTTTATTTTTTTTCTCGTTATTATAGAGTGAAAAACAAGGATGTTGGAGGAAAAGATACTTTTTTTGTATTGATCCAACCCAAATCTATTATGGTGGAGTGATATGTGGTTGATGTAATCTAGAATTAACATAATTAATTATTATAGGGGTTAATGGTTTATGGGTCCACCGACAAAATTTCAACAACATAATCCTTTGAGTATCCCTTTTTAGTCAACCATGTAAAAATATTCTATATGAAATATTATTTAGGGTTTTGAATACTCTAAAATGTATTTTTGGTGAAGAAATGATTTCAAATTAATTAAATTAATGGTAAATTAATTGCTATATCAATTTTAGTAAAATAATAAATTGGAGTTCCCATTGTTTTTAAAGCTCAAGATCACATTACGATGTTATAGAATTTTGGAAATGTGTTAAAAATTTGAAAAGATATCACACCCTTATTTTTAGATAATTTATAACTAAAAATTTAATATTTGAAATCATTTCCCTCTATATTAGTTTTGAATGAAAAAAATAGATAACAATAATACATGTACAATGCAAAAATTTTTATCATATAATATTAATTGAGTTATAAAATATCAAATAAATGTTTGAAATTATATTTATTTTTTTAAAATATTAATTTGAATTAAAAAATATATTTTCAAAAAAAAGGTATCGTAATTTAAAAATTCATTCTTATACAAATAAATAAATAAAAAATTTTATATAATAAAAAAAATATTTCATTATTCATCTACATATATATATATATATAATCCTAATCTAAATGATTCCATCATATAAAAAATTTGGTTTTTTTAAAATGTTAATTTTTATAAATATTATTTATAATTACAAACATACCATATAGTACTATATTATATTTACAAGAAAATGACTTTTGGTCTAATAAAACATCATTCTGAAATAAATTCCGAATTAATATAAATTAATATAATTATTTATTCAATCTATATATCATGTTGTTATTATTTTTATAATAATCATTATTCCATAAAATAAATTTTGAATGATATGAAAACAGTAATCATAATGTGATTTTAGAATATATTTATCTTTGAAAATATTTCATATTCATTATATATATATATATTGTTTCATTTTTACATCATCATAATATGTATATACAATAACCCTTCTGATCTCCGCATAAGAATGAAGTAACATATAAGATATGTTTTCAATTTTTTCTAGCACCTATACTAGATAAGATCTCATGGAAATATTTATATTTTTAAATTCACTTGTGTCTGGTTTCTTTCATAATGTAATTGATTGATTTTTTTTGGATAACATTATAAGGAAACCAATATTAAAGATAAAACCCTTCTATTATAAGATATGTTGGCTTCATAAGCCTGTCATTATCTTATTAATTATTTTTCGTCCTTCATTATTTAATGAATTTATAATATTGTTTCATTATTTTATAATAATTTAATATCACATCTATTTTTTATTGACCATATTGTTTATTTAAAAATATTCAATGTTTCTTATATAAATTTAGTATAGTTTTTAAAATAAAAAATTATAATATTTTTTTATTTGAGGATAATATACAGTAAAATATTGTGTCATTACTTTTTCCTACTACACATAAATTAAGGAATAAAAAATTTTATTTGATATTATATCATGGTGTCAAACTCACCAAAAATAAAAAATAGTAATTTAATATCACATTGGTTCATCATCATCTTATGATACACTATAGTTTTTAGTGTGATAATTAAAAATATTATATGTCCTTTGATGGCTATATAATTTATAATTCATAATCTGGTAGTTTGTAGTTCATCATATTGTGTTTTTAAATGGATTATACTTATTCGTGTTGCAATAATCCTTATATTCATGGGCTGTTATTTCAATTTATTTTTGGGAATCCTGAGAGCACAAAGACATTCCCTCACAAGTTATTTCGATGAGGGTACGTCATGGTATAAAAGTTATTAATTTTTTCTTATATATTTAAATACATTATATTAATCAATGCAAATGAATTTTATGGTTATATCCATGATTGTTGTTGGAAATATATGAGTGTAGTCAGTGGTTTGTTAATGTTGTGTTGAGAGGCATGAAACTATTAAGTTATTAAGAATTTTCTACAAGTATTTTAATATTATAAAATCAAATTTTTTGTTGATAATTAAAAATTTATTTTTTCTAATTATTTACCGTTGGTTCTTGTGATTTATTTATACAATGGTTCATTGATATGGAAATATTATGGACTTTGGTGGTGCTTAGGATGCCTATGTGATAGTTTTTGATCGGTGGAATTAATTATAAAAATAATCTATAAATGAGGTGTTCGAAAAACAGTTACCACAATCTTACATATATTTCTATGTACATGTGATGGTGATTTCATCAATTACCATGTGAATACTAAATAAATTAACCAAGTTATTTAAATTGGATCCTCATTTAGATTTTTCTATTTGAAATTATTTTTGACCTACTATATGGTGGTTCCTAGAGGAAAACCCTTGAATTATTTTTTAATAATGTAATTATATAAATAAAAACATTTTTATTGAAATTTTATTTTTAGGAAACTTGAATTTGAATTAGAAGATGAAAATTTCACTAGGACGAGTTTTTTAAAAATTTTAAACGGAAATTTTTTAAAATGTAAAATGATAATGGATATTAATAATATTTTTTTTATATTGTAATTGGAATTTTAAAATGGATATTTTAAATATTATTTAGAATGATATTTTTTTTAAGAAATTTGAAATTGTTTTTGAAATCATTCTGGTTAATATTCAATATAATTGAATTCAATTAATAAATATTCAATGATCTTCAATGAATTAAATTTTTTAAATTATTTACATGGACACGATGATAAAATTTTTTACTGATAATTTTTTTTGTTATTCACATAGTGAACCAATGACCGTGATGGATTTAGTTGTAATATTTATGCACAGGGTGAACCAACCCCCATGGTGGAGGTATTTGGAATATTACACCTAGGATTAATATTTTATTTTAGGGATAAGTACATTACTCCTCGAGATATATAGGTTGGAAGATCTGTGATGAGGTGCTCAGAGACCCCATAAGACATGTCAATGATGGTATATATCATACTCATTTTTCATAATGGTGTTTATGATTAGTGTCTATTATATGAACATGAAGGTAAATTTTTTATTTTTTTTAATTCTATCTTGTTATCTTATCCCCTAAATAATGTCCTCTTTCAAGATATTTTTTATTTGGAGTCACCATTGGTGGTTCCCTAGTGAGTTATACAGAAACCCCACCTTGTCCTAAATTAAATATTGGTACCCAAAAAAACATTCTTAGTTACTCATAAAAGTCTATATTAAGACTCAGTGATGATTCACATTTTCTGGGATTCCTAAGTATCAATTGTTTGTTTGGACCCTGATGATTTAGAAGCACTTGGGGAAGAGTATTATCCACATATCAAAATTTTAATTTTTTTATTACATATTATTCATGCATACACCAAGGATCAAGTATCATATGTTTGAAAACTCACTAATTATAGTACAGAGTGATTGTATTATTTTTTTAATCAATTACCATTTATGGGATGTTTACATGTGGTGATATAACTGATTTAATCATTGTTTATGTTGAAAACACTAGTAATGATGCAATATTCACCCACTAAAAACATAATGGGACTTCACTAGTAGATATAAGACTCTATATAATGTAGAGTTTCAATCAAAAACTCTAATTTAAGAGGAATTATATCATCATTATTATTATTTTAAGACTATGTATATTTTCAAGGTCACCATAGGACTTCCTGGTCTTTGAATGATGAAACTATTAGTTCTTTATAATTAATGGTGTTTGGAAATCACCAACATAGTGTAATAGTAATGATGATCTGGGTCAGATCATCATCTACTGGATTGAGAACATATCTTGAATGTTTATACATGGATGTTTTTTGGCAGTTGAGGAATGAAAGGATGCTATTCAGACATGTTTTTCTATTTGAAGAGGGTCTTGGTCTATATATTAATGAAATTAAAGACATCGTGTTGATTAAAGGTTTTACAGTGGGGTGTTTTAAATTCCTCACGTTCAATGGGTGTTTGAAATTACCGATTTATTTGAGATTTGGAAACAATGATTTTTACAGATTTTGAACTGGGAAATAGAAATTAATAATGAAGGATTAAACACCTCAAAATAGTTTTTTTAAATGAATGTGGAATTTTTAGGTGGAAGGGAGGGTTTTATATGTATTTAAGGAATCATAGACAGGCTGTTGATTATGTTTTCTAGAGAACACTTCCCTTGATTAGCCATTATCCAGAGAACGACTTGTGTGAAAATTAGGTGTGGACCTAAAGAAGCTATTATGCTCATTGAACCACACATAATTCCATATAGATAATATATTGGGGTGTTTTATGGGACATCTTTACAAAAAATTTCTTTTGGGGTTTTATGATGAGTCCCACCTCATTTTCCATTTTTTTGGAGTAGTTGTAGATGTCTATCCCTCCCCACCTCCCCATTTTTCATATTAGTTGTATGTAGCTCTTATGTTTTTCTTATGGTTATTAAGGTATGATATATCCACCAGTGATATAATCATCATCCATTTCCTCGTATATGATTCTATAATTCTTCATTAGGGTTTTCCTTGATGAATACACAAAATCATGGTAGAATGATATAATTATCATGTGGATTTTTTATCTTTTATAGTGGATAAAATGAGAAAACATCTACACATAATTCCATGTTATTTTAATGAATGAATGACACAGTACCAAAATTATTAATTTTTTACCCATAAATTAATTTAATTAGGTTGATGTAATATCGATTAACATTACATATTTTCCATGGAATGGTGTCTACACTCCATAGGGGACTTATTGAGGATGGTAACTATCGAATTATTTTAGTGTAATGAACATAGTGAAATAATTAAAAATTAGGCAATTATTTTTAATATTGAAAAATAACAATGAATTTTTTTAATTATTTATTAATTGATTAGAATTTGTAACCTTGCTTTCTTAGTCTTGATTTTGAATGCTCTGGTTTCATTGTCGATTGTATTGGATTTCGTTATGGATTGGATATATTATTCACAATTTTCAACAAATAGAATTAAATATAGATTGATTCATTATGGATGTTTGTTCCCTAAAGATTACACATTGTCTTTCTTATTTTTATGCTATTTTTGAGAGTCTCAATAGATGATGAATTGTTTCCCCATAAAATAATTGTGGCTATTGAATTATTAATATATTTAGTTATTAATATTAATTAAGAATTGATCATTATGAGAGGATAGTTATTACTAAATTATCATTGTAATAATTTTGAAAATGTGAATTGTATAATAAATTGTGTTCAAATGGAAATTTAATTTCTTGGAAACAATAAAATAACTTTTATAATGGAAATGGTATACAGTTTTTATTTCATGATTGTTAACATTCATTGGATATTTAAATGAAAATTGGGTTATGGTACAGAAGATGTGTTTTGGATGAATTGTGAGGCAATTTTATAAGAGATATTTAGAATTTTATTTAGAATTATATTATAGAAATACAATGGGAAAATTAAATCTGAACAGTCCATGGTAATGGGAATTATAAATTTGCACATATATGAAGTATTAGATGATCTATTATTCCATATAATAACTTATTTTTATATAAATAAATGATTACATGTATTTTTATTATGGTTTTGAAAATTAAACCTTTGTTGATCCTGACCACTTTGTGGATGTAGTTGTGATTAGTAAATCCAGGTTGAACCTGACCACATGGAAGAAGCATTTGTGTTGGATAAATATGAGGTAACATGATCAATCAAATTAGTTTCATTTCCCGACAGGACATTGGGTGAACCATGACACCATGTGGATTGGTTTGGCTCCATGGTTGTATAGATTACCATTGGATGTTATATGTTTAATTAGGGATGTTTATATTTACCATGGAAGGGAATGGGTTAGAAAAATCATCCAAAGATTCATAGAGAAAAACTGAAACTACTCAAATCTATCATGTATAGTTCTTGAGTGTCATCATAGAGTTATATTTTGGTGAATGGTGTGTGATTTTCTATTTAAATTTTTAAATTTTTGTCAAATTCAATGGATAGATTTGTAGAACCTCCACAGATGTTATTATTTTTGGTTGACAACATATTTTTTGTGGCATATTTAGTTACACTCATATGTTTCTGATGAATCCATGTCACATGAGAACCCATGTATGAATTTATCATGATTATAGGTATATGATTTATAAAAGGAATTATATTAATTCTTGTTCTTTTGACACCTATATTTGTTTTTTATATTTCCACTCATCCAGAATCAAATCCATTTTGTTATGTGTTATTATCCTAGTTGTATAATTTTGTTATTTTTTTGATCCACCCTTGAGGGTTCAATTTTTTATCTATCACATTCTTTTTTTATATATAGGGATTGAATTATTTTATCACCACATTCAATTTTTGTGTTGTTTACATGTGTTGATGTGTCTAATTTTTTTGGGTTTATGATTCATACTCTAGTAAAGATGGAATATCTTCCCGATGGTAATCTAAAATCACCTATGTGAAAATCTATATCCTAGTGTGGATTAAGAGAAAATATTAATGTCCCATGTCATTCATTATTCCTAGAAATAATCAGTTTTCTATGGTTGTAAGGAATCACAGTTGGGTTGTATATCTCTCCTATTGTGCTCGTCATATAATTTCTCCTTTATTATGTTTTATTGTCATCTCTACAACATATAAATGATCTTATTAACAATATTCTGAAATATCATGATTTTTTATTCACACATTCTATCAAGAATGTAGTTAGAGATTCTTTCGTTGATGTTATATTCTATCTGAGTTCACCTAATACTCCATCTTTCACATCTTGTTTGTATTGTAATGAGATTATCTACCTTCAATATCTATATTAAGGGAACATTATACAATCTGTTGATAACTAAAAATATCCTGTTTATCTATTTTTTTCAAAATATTTATTAAGACTAATAATTAATTATTTTATCATTGTATCATTATCAATATCAATGCTGAATTATCCTTATTTTTTTTGAAAGATATAAACTCTAATTTTGAGATCTGTAGTTTTTTAAAATAGAATTATTTTTGTAAAACAATCTCATACTAAATTTATATATCCCAACTCTTTTATTTTTTTTATAGATCATATTTTTATTTTAAACATAGAAAGGGGAAATATGTTAAATAAATATAAAACATTATTATTAAAACTCATGGATCAGACCGATGGATCATCTTCTACGTCAGACCAAAAAGTGTTTTGAAATGTGGTTAAAAGAATTTTATATCTATCAAACTGACTGAGTTGGTAACCATCAATTAAAATTAAAAATAATCCATCATATTTACCATTGTTCACTTTATCATAATAAAAATTAATATTAGAGTCTACTGTACTATACATGGATTATTATCAAATTATTTTTAATTATTTCAATCAGATGGAAAACATTAATAGAATTGGAAGGGTTCTAAAAAATGTAATCAGATAGTGAATTATAGTTCATTATTAGCTATCAATATCAATATACAAATCATTAATATATTTCAAAGAGATGTTTTTTTAATTCCATTAGAACCAACTAAAATATATGACCCTTCAATAATGTTTTATAAATAGTTGTTCATTTAATGATATAAGAGAAAAAAATTTGATATTAAAAAATTAATAATAATACTGTATATGAATATATTGTTATAAGCACTAAAATTATTCTGATATTTTGAGTTCTATAGAAATTGTGTGAGGATTTTCAAATCCTTATAACTTTTTTCATTGTAGTTGGGCTTAATCATTCTTATATTGTGGGATTCAAATGATAGGAATGCATGGGAATGTAATAGATCAGATCGTGGTCTTTCGGGGATTGGATGATAGAGACCATAATAATTAGATCAAGGTATTTTTTATTTAATAATGGGACATTTTATTCAAATATATTGGATAATGGAAATCTGAGGATAAGAAGACAGAGATATTTAGAACCCCATATCGAGACCATTGTTGGTATGGAATTGTTAAACATTACTGTAGGTAAGAAAACTGTTTATATCCTAAATAATGAATTCTAACTTCCTTAACAATACATTATAATGAGTATAATTATATTTGGAAAATATTATAAGTCAATATAAATATTATAATATTTTTTACTAGTTTTTAGAATTTGAATATTAAATTTTACATTTACTAAAGAATTGTTTTTTAAATAACAGTTTTATAATACTTTTTGTGAGAATAATAAGAACACTAATATATCAGATTTTTTCAAGACCTGATATATATACTATGATCATTTTTTTAAGTAAGAGATTAATATTTTTTTACTTAAAATGATTTTTTAGGTCATAGTTAAATGTTTTTAAAATAAATTCACCACATAACTAGTACAAGTCATTAAATATTAGGCTACAAAAATTTGTATCAAATGTGGTTTTTCAGGAACACTTAATGATATTTTTTATTTACATCATGTTATTAATATTTTTATAAATTATTATTTTTATAAAGTGTGTTATAATAAAAATTTTTCTATAAAATAATTCCTATTGGCTAATATGGGTGATTTGTATAAAGGAACCCAAGAAAAGATGAATCTCGTAAGGCCACCTCTTTTTAATGGTAATTATTATGAATATTGTATATAAAAAATTCATTCATTTGTTTTTAATACGTGTGTGGATGATGTTTTGATTCTAACTAGAGATTATAATATTTTACAAAAGGATATAACTATTAGTATGGATTTAGAGATAAAAATCAACTGAATTATATAGAAATGAATACTCTAAATTTTTATACGATAATAATAATGAATAGTTAACATAATTAATGTGTAATATATAATATTTTTTAGAAGAAGTTATATCTTACATAAATAGGAACATCTAATGTTGCTGAAACTATAAGAGCTATGTTAAGAGATAAATATCATGATTTAGATTTATTATATAGTGAATCAGTACATAATATGGGTCAATGTTTTATGTACATTTCTAATAGTTTACAATGTCATGGAGAGAAATATTTCTTTGGTTGAAGTTGGAATGTTTATTGAAACTTTACCTAATGAATTTGAATCAAAAATAATATATTTGAATGATATAATGAGGATTTGGATACTTAATCTATATTATCACATTGGTAAAAAAATTTAATATTATTTTAGAATGAAAAACGATAAATTGAATTTTTTTTAAAAAGGGTAAGATTTTCTATTGAAAATATATCTAACATTAGTATTAATGTTCAATTAAATGAGAACACAATCATATAGAAATGAAGGAATAATCTTATTATTGAATCCTATAATATTGCATCAAAATAGTCTAAAAACGAATTTTCTAAATATGTGATATGGATAGACAAAAATGTGGGAATTAATGAATATAAATATTGATATATGAATATTTATTTTGATAAATGTGATATGATAGATTCTTCTATGGTTATATATAACAAGTTTACGGAAACATGACACATAAGAACTGATTGTCATAAACTAAAATGGAATAATAATTAATATAGAAAATATTATTTAAATGCTAAAAATTATTACTAGAACAAAGGTATGAATAGTATTAAAGCTTCTGAAAATGGTATGGATGTTGTGGATAAGTATCTTATTAGAATTATTTTGACAATGAGGGAATCTGATAAAAGAATAATGGTTTCTTTTCAAAAACAACTATGGTAAACTAATTTATTTTGGATAATGAAACAATAGATAAATCTCAGAAATAGTTATGATGAACTGTCTGGGAATAAAAATTTACATTTGAATGGAAAGTATAATGTTTCATAAAATCTTGATTATTACCGAGAAAAAAATTTCAAGTAAAATTCATGAGTTTCCACACATACTATTGTGTTATATGATCACGTTGAAATTTTTAAAAAATATATTTAAAACATATATTATTTTAAATGATCTTAATAAATATATTTCTAAGAAAACATTTATACAAAGTGAACTTGTAATATTATTTTTAATACAAGTACTATTGTGGATAAGAAAATTCAAAATAAAATCTGATGTTTCTATATTCAAGAAACATTTTCCATGGAATCCTTTTCAAATGAAAATATATTTAAAATGTATAGGAAAATTATACTTCAAATAAATATTTACATAATGTATTTTACTATAAAAAATATATTTTCATAATAATTACAATTTAATATAGAGTAATCAATTTTATCACTAAATTTCATTATGGTTGAATATGAAAAAATATTCATTAATTAATTTATGACCACAGGATTTCAAAAACCATACTTTTCAAAAAAACAATTTCCCAAAATAATAATGTTTGAAAAATATTGTTACCAAATATTTTATTTCCTAAAAATATGAGACTAAAGAAGGACATTCTTACAAAATAATAATATTTTGTTTGAAAAAAGTAAGTATTGCGGAAAAAAAATTTCCAATGGATTTTTGTTGTTACATACCTATGACTGGAATCAAATATTTCTTAAAAAATATCATAATGTTTAATAATGGAAAAGTTGCATTGGGAGATAATTGTCAAGGTGAAATTATTAGCCTACGTAAAATTTTTATTAATGGTAATGAAATAATATAAAAATTGGTATTTATTTTATGACATAGTTATCATATTATATTCATAATAAAATAAATTTATGACGGATATATTGTGTTCTAAATGAATAATATATTCATTTTTTATAGTTTTAAATATAATTTAATTCTTTATGGAAAATGGATTGAGAATGATTACACTACAATCCTAGAGGACCATAGAATAAAAGATCCACATTACATATTAAAATAAAAGATAAATCTTGTTAAAAGAATATAATATTAATACATTGCAATTTTAGAATATTATCTATGATTCGTAATAAAGGACTAATTAATGATATACAGTAAACTAGGTTTGATACTTCTAAACTCTATTATCCTTATCAACATGGTAAACCAAACAATTCATTTATTAAATATATATTAGTGAAGTACAATCATTTGATTCCTTACAGTTAGTTCACATGGAATTTATTGTTCCAAAATAATGATTTTATTGTTGAAAAAGTAAACATATATGGTTTAGCTGATCATTATACTATATTAAAATGGGTTTATTTTCTATAAAATAAATATAAATCATTAAATTTTATTAATAAATATATTGAAACATTTAAAAAATTTATATACCTATCCTAGAAAACTATTCATAGTGGTCATGGTGGAAAATTTTTAAATTATGATTTTGAATAGGTTATTAGAGAAAAAATTACTATACATAACTTATTGGCGCATAGAACACCAGTGATAAATTATATTTAGCATCTAGCATTTTTTTATCAATTGATACCTATGACACATGATGTGGTCTTAGGTGTTTAATATTGGATAAATTAAATGAAATATAAAGACAATAAATATTAAAGGATCAATGTCATTACATTATTTGAATGGAAATAGTATATTTCTATAATTGGAAATAAATTGGGATTTCAGAATAAATTTGATAAAATGTTATAATTGTTAGTAAATAATTAAATACTTGTGAATAATGGTTAAAATAAAAATGAATTCATAGATTATGAGAAAACTTATTCTCCATTATATTTAATTGAGGCTATTCTTATACATCAATCGTATACATCATAATATAATTTCTAATTATTTCAAAGATATGTGAATTTTTCATTCCCAAATAGATTTTTTCAAGCGGATGTTTATGTAAGAAAAACCCCCATTTTTCAGATAAAAACATCTATAATATATTTTTTAAACATAGTAAATAACTTTTATAGACTCAAATAAGCATCTAGTACCTTGTTTGATAGGATAATTATACTTTAGATACATAATAATTTTTTTATGGGAGTAGTGGACTGAACCATTTTTATTAAAGAAGTTATTAAAAATATTCTGATTTCACATATCAATGTAGAGGACATTATATTTCATTCAAATATAAAATTTAGAACAGATTACTAGGATATTAATATGAAATATGAGTTTGAAATGAGTATTATGGGTTATTTAACATATTTTACATGTTTTCAAATTTTAAAAAACAATAAAAATGAAATTTTTTAAATCCACATAATAATGAAAATGTTCATATTGATAAAAATTAATATAAAACAATTAATTTCAAGGAAGATTATTTAGTTTAATATTATTTTATGAAACAAAACTCAAAAGTACATTCCACTACGGAATCCCAATATATAAAGGATTAGAGATATTGTTCTCATGTTTTGTTGATGGAACACAACACTACAAACAATGAAATGAGTTTTACTAAAAAAAATTATAACAAAATTTCAATTTAGTTATGTAAAACCGACCACATCACTTGTGTTCTAACCGTATAATCATTATAGACCAATTCCTTACAGCTCACCCAATATAAAGATATATCATTTTACATTTCATTGGGATGCAAGAACAACCAGATAATATTTATATTAAACACATTAGTTTTGAAGGTTTAGAATATATTATAAATAATTTATTAATTACAAACATCATATGACTATTCATCTCTACTAATTTTTTACAAATATTCTTCTTTTAGAGAACTATATCCCAATATGGGAGTATATATGACTATTAGTTGTCTAAATATTTACATTTCTAAAATTATTACAAGACTAAAAACATAAAAATTATAAAACAAAATCCCCAATGTTTTTATTTTTCATAAAAGATAATTAGTTTGTATATTTAACTCTATTAGATTAAATTTTAAATAAATATTTTGGAGTTAAAAATTTTTCTAAACAATCCAGTATAAATGATGTATACAAGGATTTTTTCAAAAAAAATGATAAAAATAATAACTAATTTATTTGTGGACTCAAAATTTGTTCGAATATTATACAATATAAAAGATTTTATTAAATTATCATAATAAATTTCAACTAAAAAACCCATGATGAACATGTTACTCTAATTGAGGAAACATTTTTACACTAAATGAAAAATTAATTTGGAATTTTTCACTTCATCATTACTTTATATTTTTCTATTTTTTCTTACAAATTATATTAATTTTATAATCCTTATCATTGATTAATCATTAAATTTTTTATTATTTTGTTAATATTTACCCTGATTAACATATTTTTCGAAAAAACATTTTTTTGTTCATTATTTTAAAAAATAATTTTTAGAATAAATATCGATCATTGGGCCAAAAAGTGTATATATATTCCCAAAAACTAATTTATATAGATTATTAAACATCACCCCATGTCTATAAATAATGGTTGGTCACATGTTTTCCCAAATTTGTTTTATGAGATTTCTATCCCGAATCATGAATCCTAATTTATTTATTATTTTAATTTTTTGGAATTCATCCAATTAGAAGTCTAAATATAATGGATTTCATGGATGATTTATTAAATATGGAATTCATCATATAAACACAAATAAATTGGGAATTTTATGATAAATTATATTATATTTGTAGGATGTTTATTACATTTGAATTATGGGATAGATTTTTTGTTGAATAACAAGATATGTATTTTGAAAAACATTACCCATAGAGAGTGTAAAAACCATGTCTTAAAGTACATAGAAATTACACCACATTTTTAGAATGCATAAAACATTACAAACAAATACAATCAAATACCATATTTGTTTCGTTCCATTGATAATATGGTAAAAAATATTATAACTCAATGAAATATAATCAATGTTTCCCACAAGTATTCCCAATTAATAATTCTACTGAAAACCATTCCTCATAACATGGGGAAATAAATCATACAAAAGGGGTGAGCTATAATGATTAGTATGGAAAATGTGAGAAAATGCGTATAAATATCATTAACATAAATATATAATATATAGACTATCATCATTTTTAGATCGTATCCAATATATCAAAAATAATAAACATCAGTCATGGAATAATTATTTTCGGTTCAAAAGACATGAATCATAAATAAATCAAGAAAATAGTCCATGAAATAATATCATAGGGAAAATATATTCAATGTTTTCATACACATCAATGTATAACATAGGGAAAATAAATAATTATAAATATGTTCAAAAATTATGTTAGAGGCATGAAATCATGCCCTATAATGGACTTATAGATAGAAAATTAGGTCCATGCATAATTTTGGGAATAAGAAATAAGGTTCAAAAAAAATTGTTCACATGTAATCAAGTTCACACAAAATATTATGGACATGAAACCATGTCCCTAAATAACATTTTTATCATCCAATCATGTTCTCTCATAACATTATTATCACATTATAAAGAACAATCATAACATTTTGATCATGTAATCAGGTTCGTGAATAAACATATGGGCATGACACAATGTCCATAACTAACATTGTGAACATGTAAATATGTTCATGTATATCATTTATTCTCATGATTCCCATATTATTATCCAACAAATTGGAGGTAGATATCAATCACACTCATCACATAATAAAATCCTTCATACATGTGACATATGATAAATAGAACCTTCATCACCCCATAACATGTGGAAAAGAGATAAGTCTCATAGTAATTTCATGAAATATAAACCTATGAAAATAATAGTTATTTAATAGAATATAAATTGTGTTAAAGAAAAGGGCTTCATTTGACTCATTCCACCAAAGCAAAATCAAATTTAGAATTAAGATAAATTTAACCCTTGGTTCATTTCCTTGAAGGTTATGAGTAATGCCAATATATGTCATTGTAGAGAGAAAATAAGAAGGAAATATATTTTGAATAAATTTCATGAGGAAATATCAATTCTCCTTTAAAAAAGGATATTTATAATCTATACAGTTTAGAAAGAAATTTCCTGGGAAAATTAAATGAAAACATAGAAATAAAACATGAAATCAATTTGAAAAACTATTCCCGTGAAAACATATACAAAATATGAAATTTATTTGAAATTTATTTTCCCTAAAAACATATAAATAAATATAAATATACCATTTAAATACTTATTTAATGAAAAAATATATTGAAAACATTTATTGAAATCATGAATTTTTTTAAAAACATTTCAGTAATTATTATATTTAAAAAATCATAAATATAATCCTTTTAAACATGGAAAGGATTGTTTAAAATTATGAATGCTCGTATCTCAATATATAACATACATGGTAAAAATGAACATTCCTTTTCATGATAATGTGGATAGAAAATGACTTGTTCCGAAAGTTACAATAACACATTTTCAAAACATTAACAAAATAAAAATCTGATAATTGTTTTTAAGATAATAAGATAATATTCATTGTGAACCATTTAAGAAAACATGGTTTTAAGAGAACCCCGATTTCTAACAGAGGAGATGGTAATTTTGGGCATTGATAAAAAATATTTATTTACTTTATTATGTAGTAAAATTTTATAAAATTGGTAAAAATACATGAATATATCATTAAAATCATGAGGAGAATAAAATAAATGATTTTTATCGAGATATAGGCCAATATATTTTAATAATGTATGCTTAATCATAATCAATATTGAAAGTTTATTTGATTATATCAGTAAACTCTTTCCACCTTGTAACATTGAACGAAAATCCAAATGAATGAAAATGAAATCAATTGAAGCTAAAAATATCTTGAAAATAATGTGATTAATGATATAACATTTAAAGGTATTATATACACCTCCTGGAAAAATATTTTTATTTAAATTGGATTTTTATTCAAATAATGTAAATTTAGACAAAATTATATTTTGGATTAGAAAAAATTTGAAAAATAAACCCCATGAAATAAATTTCACAAAATGGATGTAAAAATAAAAAAATTTATTTGTAGAAGTCCTATAATACATCCATGAGTAGTTGTAAAGACTCGGAAATTCCTTATAATTTTTTTAATTAAATTGTAATTATATGAGTCTACAAAAATTGAAGGCCTGTGATTCTGAGGCCTGGAGTGCCTGTAATGAATTTATGAACATTTTTTCAGGTACGTTCACTAAACGTGGGAGCGGGTTTTTATAACTTTTGAACCGGTGCTCAGAATTTAAATTTGAGGACACTGTTGAACTCGCAGTGCTGGTATTCACTTAAGTATACTTTCACCTCGACGACAGTTGGTCGAGGGTGAATGTTAGTTGTTGTTTTTTTCATGAAAAAGTAAAATAAAATAAAAATGATTAACATTTTTATTTTTTGAAACCTCCCTTGTTGATGTTATAGCTGTGGGGACCACCCGATCCCTCACAATGGGAGAAACCCTTAAACTCTCTCTTGAATGTGGTGAAGCCTCTTGATATTCCCTTACAGTAATTGAGCCACACCCTTTGATTAATTATACCAACTCGTCAATTAATTAATTAAGCCAATTTGAAATTATGCCAACAAACTAAATAAATAACATATTCTCTTATGTTGTATATTTCATTTTCGGTGGGGATTGTGGGAATGTATTTGGAAATAGAGAATGGTAGATCTTTTGGGAAGATTACACTTCTCAAATGAATAAATTCTTCCAAGAATAATGTTTCTCCAAAAGAATAATGCCGACATTCTCCAACATCTTCCACTTATTCCTTAGGGCATACTCAAATAGTGGACATCTTCAACAATGAAGAACCACCTCCATCGAAGAGTGTTTATCCGATGAAGGAGCTCAGTATTGGGGGCGTCGGGCAGGCGTGATTAACATACATATCTTCGACATCTATCTCGCAACCCAAAAACAAACATTCGAGGTTGGGGTGGGTTTTAAATTGATCAATGATAGTTTTCCACTCACATTGAATCATTCCCCTTGATCCACTTGATATCGCACTAACACGAAGGGTATGTGCCAAATAAAAACTGATCGGCCCAATCCATAAAACTTATGGTTCTTTTGTGTGTTCTTCGCATTGGTGACGGTGAATGTTGCTGGCATTTAGCACCAGTGTAACACGAGAACCGCGACCGACACCACGACCAGCCGCGACAATGGTGAAAAACAGAGGTCGGATGGTCATGTCGGCCCCCGACATAGGCACAATGTGTGACCGCACCGCACAACCAGAGTTGGAGGACCACTGCACCATGACCTTCGTCATCCCATGGCCTCGCCCCCCTTGTGGCCTCCGCCGTACCACAGCCTCACGGTCTCCACGACCTCCATCATCCTGCAGCCTCATGGCCCGTGTGGCCTCGCCGCCGAGAGTTCCTCTTCCATAACGTGGTCTCACAGCCCTTATAGCCCTCTGTGGCCCCCGCTTCCTCCGTCATACCATGTCATAGTCTCCCTTGCGGCCCTATACGGACCCCGCGGCATCACCTCCCCATGACCCTCGACGGCCCCCAGAGGCCTCCACCATCTCGCGGCCTCGCAGCGCCCCCCTGGCCTCGCATCCAAGTGGCCCTCTGTGGCCCTCGCCGCCTCTTTCATCCTAAGACCTCGCAAACCCATGTCCCTCTCTACCCAATGGCCCTATGTAGCCCCCGGTGCCTTGCCACCCCATGGACCACGGCAGCTCGTGCGGCCTTCACCGCCACGCGGCCCGTCGCGGCTCTCGCGACCTCACCGTCCCACGACCTCGTGAACCATGTGGCCTCTAAGCCGCCCTTGAGGCCTCTCACCGCTTCGCAGACCCCACTTCACCCAACAGGGGCCGAGCCAGAGCAAGTGGGCTAGGTTGATTCAATCCAGGACAGTTCGGGCCTGGTCGGTCCGACCGGGTGGGACCAGACCCTAACCAACTATGAGTTTTTGGCTCTATCGGCAATAACATTGGCACGAGGATTAAGTTTGAAAAACCGTCAGTGGAGATGTAAACCCTGGAGTGAGAAGGTACCATTTCTATACCCCACATGAGATTTCGATAAATATTGGATACATTAGTATTGGATCGTGCACAAATCCAACTGATCCCTCTGGACTAAAAGGCTAATAACATGCAGATCATACGTCTAATTAATGCAAAGTCTGTTGTGTTGAGACCCATATGATGTGGTGGTCATTTGGGATATATTTTCATGGGACTTAATGGAATTTGTAGTATCAACTAGTGGATTTAGAAGTGGACCCTCCCAGAGACGAGCAATCTTAGTGTGGGAGCCCAATAGCTGGTTGTGACGTGAAAATGAATAGCGATCCTTTGTGAGTCACCACTGAGTGATATTGTGTGGGTTAGCACTGAGCGATCATGTGTGTTTCCCCATCGAGCGATCCTGTGTGGGTCAGCACTGAGCGATCCAGTGTGGGTAGGCACCGAGCAATCCTGTGTGGGTCATCACCTAGAGATCCTCTATGGGTCAGCACATAAAGATCCTATGTGGGTCAGCACTGAGCGATCCTGTGTGGATCAGTAGAAGAGCCTATTAAAAGAGTAAGTCAATTCCATAATTACATATAATGATTTTTACTTCTATACCTACGTTATAATTGGTATGAGATGATTCATTACCTTTGTGGTATTCTTCTGTGCGACATACATGTGTGGAACTTACCTTTGTGGTGTTCCTTTTTTGTGGAACAGTTGAGCATTGGGATTTTGAATTGGACTCTATGTTTCCCCATGACTGAGATGGGTATACTTGGTAACTTAGGTATATGTACGGTCATATACCAAAGTAGGTTTGTCAGTTGATTTCATGTTTTTTGGTTTACCCTTTGTCTATTTTGTGAGACGTTGAGGGTCTCGGGGTCCCTACTGAGTATCATTATACTCACCCCAATACGGGATATGCCCACACATCATTGTGTTTGGTGCAGATGTTGGACAATGCTGACTGAGGATGAGAGTACAAGTACTGGAGGTAGCTCATAGTTGGGCCTTAGATGAGGTGTACCACATAGATGACCGATCTAGAGTTGTGCATACCCTTCATGTAGGATCTTTGGCGGGCATTCAAAGGAGTTGTTCTAGTTTACTTGTACATTCAGTTTCTTGTACCCAGTTGGGCTTGTATTCTAGCCCATTTTACTTACTGCACTAACTCTATTTAATATTCATTTTAATTTAGTTCGTATCGTGTTGTGTTCTTGGTATCATTTTCTTAAAATTTATAAAGTCAATTTCTTCCCAGTTTTCGGGGAATACACCATCAGTGCTTGTCGCCAGCCCCTAGCCTATGGAAGGAGGGCTTGGGGTAGTCACGGCATGTGCCCCACGAGACAGTTCGTGACAAATTGGTATTAGAGGAGTCGGTTCTACTATAGAACATAAGAATCTGATATTTTTAAATGTCAATAGTGTTAAGTGTAGTGAGTGTGGTAATCAGTTTAGGGAATTCAGTGTTGTTGTGGCGGCCGACATATCCACACACTGGGACCATGACTTCTGATTTCAAACATAGTGCATGAAAACAATAATAGGGTGTGTGTTTTCAAAAGTTTTCTCTATGTTCTTTTGAGTCAGATCACTAGGTATAACTTATTCACCATGCCACACCTGGTTCTTTTCAGGATGCCTCTATGCAGATAGCCAACTAGGGTTCCAGATATAGTAGGCACTGATAGCCCACCAAGTGACGAGGACTCAGTGTAGAACCTTTATCTAGCAAAGGAACCCATGGTACAATTACCCATTGAGCCACTAATGCCACCATCCCCAGCAACAGAGGGTACACAGTGCTTGAGAGCATTGCACGAGTTCCATCAGTAGAGGCCTCCCAGGTTCAAGGGAGAGATACACTTATTGGCGGCTGAGGATTAGATGGAGGCTTTGGTGAGAGTCTTACGACTGCTAGGGACAGTATCCAATCTCATGATGATCCTTTCTACTATTATTCTACAGGAAGAAGTAGATACATGGTTGAGCATGATGCTCTAGATTCATGACGAGGTGGAAATTAGTTGGGTAGACTTCTAGAGCATGTTTTAGGAAGAGTTTGTTCCACATACTCTTCGCACAGTGCGCATACAAGAGCTTCTTCATTTGTAGTAGGGAAGCATGAATTTGGCTCATCACTCAAAGAGGTTCACTGACCTCTCACGCGAATCCACATATATAGTGCAGGACCCATTATTCAGGGCCCAGACCTTCGAGCAGGGGCTCCGTTGAGAGATCAGGGCTTCAATGATTTCTCTTAGCATCCCGGCGTTGGATGGGGTGTTAGATCGAGCCCTCTTAGTTGGTAGTTTCCTTGCTGAGCAGTCAACAACAGTGAGATCCCCCACCAGTATTCATATAGAGGAGTCTTATTCAGCTAGAAATAGTCATATGTCGTAGAGGTCCATGTAGACCAGTCCTATATGTGGACCACTAGAGGATTCAAGGTCGATTGTGCAGGGCACCTGAGGCAGATCCAGTCATTCTAGGAGCGGGCAGTGTTACCCATGTGGTGGGCAGGGTGACATGGCTTGTGACTGCCTAACCCTACATATGGATGATCAGTAAATTATCGAAGGACTGCCCCTATAGAGATAGAGGTTCGACCGAGGTGTTCACAGGGAGAAGGCAGATGCGGAAGAAGAAGCTGGTCGTGCAGCTGGCGGTGGGAAACGATCCGAGATGTTATTGCCACCACCACCAGGTGGTCCACCCTGACCACAATGAATATGAGGTTAAGTAAAATCTCAACTCCAGGCAGCTAGGGCCTATGATCACAGTGCTAGGAAGATGATATGAGGTATTATCTGTGTCTACTCCACCTTAGTTTTAGTACCTATAGACACATGGGCCAGTCATTCTTTTATTTCCACTGCCTCGTTTGGAGCTCGGAGATTCTGACAGAGCCATTGGAATGTTCTTTACATCTAGAGACCCTTATGGGAGCGGATTCGATGATTACACACTTGTTTCGGTATTGTGAGTTTACTCTTGTAGGAAAGAGATTCAGCTAGGTTCTCCTCACAGTGGCATCGAGGCTTTACGATGTCATCAGGGGTATGGACTGGTTATCTATAGTCCATGCATAGATTGACTGTTTTAGGTGCAAAGTTCGGTGTGTCGTCAATAATAGAACATGTTTTACCTTCATCGGTGAGAAGGGAGCATATGCAGCACATGAAAGACTAACCCGGAGGAGAGTGCAGCTGGTGACTCATCAGTTGGCTATCCTTACCCTTGGAGCAGTTTATGTAGAGAGTTAGAGATATCCTGTAGTGGGGGACCTGTATGCAGATGTTTTCCATGATGATGTTCTGGGTATACCTCCTCACACAGAGGTGGAATTTTACATAGATTTGTACCCTGGGACGACACTGATATCTACCCCAGCATATTGGATGACTTCTGTGGAGCTTCATGAGCTGTGGTAACAGCTGGAGGACTTATAAGGGAAAGGGTTTATTCATCCTAGTGTTTCTCCTTGGGCAGCCATGATATTGTTCACCAATAAGGAATATGGGTGCTTAAGTCTTTGTTTTGACTATCAATTCCTGAACGAGGTGATCGTGAAGTACAAGTACCCATTTTGGAGGATTGACGACCTCTTTTATCATCTCAATGGAGCATGGTGGTTCTAGAAGATAGGCCTCAGATCAGGAAATCACCAGCTCAGAGTACGAGACAAGGATGTGTAGAAGATTGCTTTGAGATATTGGTACGACCACTATGAGTTCTTGGTTATGACCTTCTGTGTGGCCAACTCTCCATCAGAGTTCATGGGACTCAAGAATATGATCATTCTGCCATATATTGTTCGCTTTGTAATATTCTTCATCGATGACATTCTGATCTACTTGACTACTGAGGAGGAGCATGCTTATTATTTTTTGGTAGTACTGGACACACTCTGAGAGCACCATCTTTATGGTAAGCTATTGAAGTGATAGTTCTTGATCCAAGAGGTTCACTTTCTAGTTAATGTCATATCAGAGGTTGTAGTTGTAGTAGATCCAGACAATATTGAGGCGGTAATTGCTTCGGAGACACCTTGGAGTGTGACAGAGATACAGAGTCTCCTGGGTTTGGCTGGATACTACCATAGGATTGTGCCAGATTTCTCTAATGTCACAGCACCTCTATCAGTTTTGACATATAAGTGGAAACCCTTCATGTGGTCGGAGAGAAGCCCGAAGAGTTTTCTAGAGCTGAGGCAGAGGCAGACTTGTGCCCCCATCTTGAAGCTTCCATAATAAGGTGTAGGTTATGTAGTCTACTGTGACACATCATGGACCAGGCTCAGATTTGTCCTGATGTAGGAGCGAGAAGTGATCACATAATGTTCTTAACAGCTGAGCCATCATGATAACAACTATGCTACCCAGGTCATAGAGTTAGCTGCAGTGGTCTTTTCCATGAATATGTGACGACACTATCTGATGGGCGACTGTTTTTCCATCTACATGGATCACAAGAGTCTCAGGTATATCTACTCTCATAAGGACATGAACTTGAGACAACGAAATTGGCATGAGATCGTCCAGGACTATGAATTTGAGATAGTCTATACTCCTAGTAAGGGGAACATTGTAGCAGATTCTCTTAGTAAGACATCTGGTATACAACTACTAGCTGAGGCGATGGAGAAGCTGTCCACTTTACAGATTTCCATTGTGGATTGAGATGGAGTAGCTTTTCTTGAATATCTTAAAGTCACACTCGAAATCCTTCAGCAATTCACAGTGGCGCAATGTGGGGATGCTGACTGCGTGGCTCGACGTGCTTAGATATCCACATGCCAGTCACATGGTGGATTTTATAAAGGTGGGGAGCACATCATCCTATTTAAGGGACGTACCACGGTACCCGTTTTACATTTGGAGGAATTTGTCAGGGAGTTCCACACATCCCCTCTAGCGGTACATCCAGGAGTTACGAAGTTGTACCAGGATCTCCGATGACAGCACTGGTGGCCGAGATTTAAGAAAGAAGTTGCAGAGTTTGTCTCTTGGTGCCTCACTTGTCAGCAAGTCAAGGCAGAGAATCAGGTACCGGCAGAATTGGTTCTTCCATTTGAAGTCCCATAGTGGAAGTGGGGAGGTATATACATGGACTTCGTGATAGGAATTACACGTATATCCTGGGTTCATGACTCGATTTGGGTGATCGTCGACAGACTAACCATGTCGGCCCATTTCCTACCGATTAGAGAGAAGGGTTCAGTAGAGAGCATAAAATTCCTCTATGTGAAAAAGATTGTGAGGATACATGTATTACCCTCAAAGATTGTCTCTAATCATGATGAATGTTTTATTTACCAGCTATGGAAGGGGTTGTAAGAGGCTTTAGGGATGAAACATCGTTTTAGCACCATCTTTCATGCATAGAAGGATGGCCAGACTGAGCGGACCGTTCAGACCCACAAGGAAATTCTATGTTCTTGCGTTCCCGACTTCGGTCGTAGTAGGGAGGATAAATTTATTTTGGTGGTGTTTGTATACAACAACTTCTATCACTCCACCATTGGGATCACACCATTCGAGGTATTGTACGAATGACCTTGCAGATCAACTTTTTGTTGGACTGACCCAGGGGATTCCGCACTGGTGAGACCATAGATTGTACATGCTACCACAGAGAAAGTACAGATCATCCTGGAGTAGAGTAATAATGCACAAGGAATGAATACGTCTTATGCCGAAAAGAGACGGATACCTCTAGAGTTCATGGATGGTGGCCATGTCTTTCTTCGTGTCTCACCCCGATGAGGATTGCAGATATTTCGCCGAGTTGGAAAGTTTTCTCCGAGGATCAATGGACCTTTTCTGGTCCTTAGTAGAGTTGTCGAGGTGGCTTACTGCTTAGCTCTTACACCTCAGTAGCACCGAGTGCACGACATCTTCCATGTATTCCATATGAGGAGATACGTGAACGACCCTTCCCATGTCACTGACCATGGAGATATGGACATCAATGATGGGGTGACTTTTATAGAGGTTCTAGTTGAGATTGAGGATCGATATGAGCAAGTACTTTGTCGGCAGTCGATACCTATGGTTCATGTTCGCTGGCAACACATGAACCTCCAGAAGAGAACTTGTGAGTGGGAGGCATAGATACATGCTTAGTACCCCCACTTGTTTTTCTAGTTTTGTGATATTCCTTACATAGACGTAATGCTCTAAAGAGGGGAGAATGTAAAGAACTGAAAATTCCTTGTAATTTCGTTTTTGAAATTAAAAATTTGAATTTTATAAGTCTATGAAAATTGACAGTGCATGATTCTGATGCCTGTATATCCCGGAATAAATTTATAATTTTTTTTGGGTACGTTCATTAAACGTGAGAGCGGGATTATCTATCATTTGAACTGGTGCACAGAATTGAAATCTGAGGACATAGTTGAACTAGCTGCACTGGTATTCGCAAAAGGAGACTTTCACCTCGATGATAGTTAGTCAAGGGTGAATGTTATTTTATGTGTTATTCATTAAAGAATGAAATAAAATATAAATTTTAAACATTTTAATTTGACGAAACCTCCCATGTGGATGTTATAAAGGTGGGGTCCACTTGAACCAAAACCTCTCACATGGGTTATAGAGGAGGGGACCACCCG
This sequence comes from Viscum album, assembly GCA_963277665.1. Classification (NCBI taxonomy): domain Eukaryota; kingdom Viridiplantae; phylum Streptophyta; class Magnoliopsida; order Santalales; family Viscaceae; genus Viscum; species Viscum album. The sequence goes on from OY728161.1 coordinate 1,842,469,348, forward strand.
AGCCTAAACCCCCCAATTTGAATTCCTGATGGTGGGGACCACCCCAACCCTCATAAGTGGAGAAACCCTTAAATTTTATCTTAAATGTGGGGAAGCCTCTTAAACTTTCCCCACTTTAATTGTGCCACCCCCGTTGATTATTTATACTAAATCATCAATTAATTAATTAATCAAATTTGATATTATTCCATAAAACTAAATAGATAACATATTCAATAATGTTGGCTATTTTATTTTTGGTGGGGATTGGGGGAATGTATTTGGCAACGGAGAAGGAGAGAGCTTTTGGAAGGATTGAAATTATCCAACAAAGAACTTCTTCCATGAAGAACACTTCTCCAAATGAAGAATGCTGACATTCTCCACCATCTTCATATTCTTCCTCAGTACATCTTCCAATGGTGGAAATATTCAACAATGATGAACCACCTCTATCAATGAGCTTTTATCCAATGAATGAGGTCGGGATCGGAGGCATATGGTGGGTGTGACGAACGCCGACATTTTCAAATTCTATCACGCAACACAGCAACAAGACATCGAGTTAGGGGTGTTTTTTAAATTGATAAATGTTAATTTTCCTCTTGCATTGAATCATTCTCCTTTACCCACATGATATTTCCCTAACGTGGAGGGTACGGGCTAAACAAACATGGCTCGACCCCTCCGCAAACCATATGGTTATTTTGTGTGTTTTTCATGATAGTGGTGGCGGCTGGTGTCGGTGTTTGGCACCGATGGAACTCAAGAACTACAGTCGTCACCACGGCCAGTGGTAATGAAGGTGAAAAATCGAGGGCGGCTGGTCCAGCCTGCCATCGGTGAATCCTCAGCAAGCGACAGTGCCACACGGCCTTCCATGGCAGACCACTTGACCACGACCACCACTGCCCCATGTCCTCGCCCCCTCATGGTCTCGTCTATCGCGCTTCATCATAGCCTCTGTCATCCCGTGGACCGTGTGACCTCACCGCCTAGCTGCCCTCCGCCGCCCCATGGTCGTGCCACCCTCGTGGCCCACCGCGAACCTTGCAGCCTCTGTCGTCCGATGGCCTTGCTTCCCTTGTGGCCCTTTTTGTCACCCGTGTCATTTCTTCCCCACGACCCTCCATGACCCCAAATGGCCTCACCGACCCCCGACCGTACGCGGCCCCCGGCGACCTCCGCCGCCCTGCAGCCTCCCCCCCCCCCCCCCCCCCGCGGCCTCACTACCCATCATCCCTCGTGACCTCCGCCATCCCACGGCCTCGTGGCCCCCATGGCCATGCAGCCCAGTGGCCATTCATCACCCATGTGGCCCCACCGTAACACCACCTTCCACGGCCCCCGTGACCCTCCACCGCCCCCGCGGCCTCACCGTCTCGCGGCCTCGCGGCCCCCATGGTCTCGCAGTCCTCATGGCCTCTATGTCACCCTCGCGAATTCGCACCACCTAGTGCGTGCCGAGCCGGGCCAGACCCAATGGGATGGGTTGACACAAATGTGGTCGGGTCGGCCTAGGCTGGGTCAGGCCTAGTTGGACCAGACCCGGACCAGCTATGTTCTTTTCACTCTATCATCCATAACTTTGGAACCCAGCATTCATTTTACAAACCATAAACCCCAGATCGATTCAGTCCCATTGGAATACCCCACCTGATATTTGGATAACGCTTAGATACGGTCGGGTTGGATCGAGTAGGAATCCAACCGGGCCCTTGGGGATAAAAATCTTATAACTTACAGACAAGGCATCCAATTGACGTACTGTCTATTGCGTAGAGTCCCTTATGATGTGGCGGTTGTTTGGGATAAATTTTAATGGGACTTAGTGGCAGTTGGAGTATGGACCAATGGATTGAGTAGAAGACCCTCCCAGAGCCAAGTAATATTAGTATGGGAACCCAGTAGCTGGTTGTGACGTGAAGAATGAATAGTGATCCCATGTGGGTCAGGACCGAGCGATCCTGTTTGCGTCAGAACCTAAGTATCCTGTGTGGGTCAGCACCGAGGGATCATGTGTGGGTCAGCACCGAGTGATCCTGTGTAGGTCAGCACCGAGTGATCCTATGTAGTTCAGCATCTGGTGATCCTATGTGGGTCAGCACCCAGTGATCCTATCTGGGTTAGCACTGAGATGTCCTGTGTGGGTTAGCATCAGTGCCTCTTAATAGAGTAATATGTTTCAGTAGTTACTTCTAATAATTTTTACTTTTGTACCTATGATATATCTGGGGTGGGTTGAGTCAGTACCTTTGTGGTATTCTTCTATGTGGTGTACCTGTGTGGTACTCACCATCGTGGGGTTCCTTCCATTTTGGAATAGTTGAGCTTTGGGGTTTTGAGTTGGAATTTATGTATCCTCATGATTGAGATTGGTATACATGATAACATAGGTATATGTACGGGAATATACCTAAGAAGTTTTGTTAGTTGATTTCATGCATTAGGGTTTACCCTTTGTAAATTTTGTGAGACCTTGAGCGTCCTGGGGTCCAAACTAAGTATCGTTATACACACCCATACATGGGCTATGCCCGCACTTTGTTGTGTTTGGTGTAGACGACAAACAACACTGACCGAGGACAAGAGTACCGGGACTAGAGGTAGCTCAAAGGTGGACTATATAAGAGGTGTACCACAGAGACGACCAATCGAGAGGTGTACCTACCCTTCAGGTAGGATCCTTAGTGGGTGTTCACTAGATCTATTCCAGTTTACTTGTACTTTCAGTTTCTTCTAATTTCCAGTTGTGCTTCTATTCTAGACCCTTTTACTTACTGAACTCACTATATTTTATATTCAGTTTACATGAGTTCGTATCTTTCTGTGTGCTTGGTTGCGTGTTCTTACAGGTTATAAAGGAAATTCCTTCCCAATTTTAGGAAATACGCCTTCGGTGCTAGTCGTCAGGCCCTAGCCTATGGAAGGTGGGCTTGGGGTATTCACAACATGGGGAATAAGGGACGAGTCATGATAGTAGTATCAAAATCACATAAAAGGAATGTGTGGTGAATGAAGAATACATCTCATCGAACAAATAGTGAGATGAAATTCTCAGACCATATGTCTTGACTCTCTTCATAATCATACAATCCTTCTATATAATGAATAAAATATTATTATGAATATCTCAATATAAGATATTCTTATATCTGATACCATATATAGATGTATTAATACTTCATATTATACAATTGTTAATGCTTTCTTGTTAAGGTTAGGCTTCAGTTAATATCCTCTTTGTTTTTTCTCATGAGTCTAAATTTGATATATCTTTGGTCATTATGCTTATATAATGTTTTAAATAATATAAAAGAAGATATAAATATCATTTATATTCCTTTATATATGTGTTATAACTATCTATATAAAATAATTCTATTAAATGGAATACACCGTGCATGGAGATGGTAGGCCATAAGTATGTATGGATGTTGTTTCTATTTTTTTATATTGAATGAAATAGAATAAATGACACATATTTATATAATAATATTAAGTTATAATTATTCAAACATATATATCATATAATATCAAATAAATACTTCTTGATACATTCCATGTAGTGTGTGAACGAATAAAATCTCTTTGAGGGGGCAGCAGTCGACACTGCCTCTAATGAAATATTCATATTAACACCAAATGGATAGTATAAGTATATTTATTATGAAAGTATTAATAGTAAAATATAATAATTAATATATTACATTGCATAAATATACCGATTATCCATAAAAAATCACTATGAGTGGAAGTAAAGGGAAAATGAACAATCATCGTTTAGTTAGGAGGTAGATTACCATACACATAAGCAACATGTTTTTTAACTGCTTTTGGTATGTAAAAAAGGATCCATTTGATGGTTTTTTGACAATAGAGAGGATTATATGAGGAATTCATGGATATTGGTATGTCTAATAGGAAGATAATTTGTTAAAATTTATGGCATGTATTTTCTTCATAACTGGTATATGTGGTAGTCCTTTATAGGTAATGGAATAAACACACTTAGAATTTTTGAAAACAATATAGTTATGATGATGTTTTTACATAAAATCATCTCAGAAAACAAAAAATAATAAATAATAGATGTTTCTAGGTGAATAATTTCTATCTACTATGTGATGGAAAAGTTTCTAGGTTATTTGGGCCCTTATGTAAAGGTTTATTTCTTTAATCAACTTAATTTTACCCTAATCGATTTAATTAATTTTCATTACTTTTACTAATTTTTTGGAAAAAAAATAATATATAATCCTTAGAAAATATAAATTGTGTTTTATAGAAATTTCGTATCCATTTTTACAAGTTAAAATCATATATGTGGTGGAAATTAATTCAAATTTAATCATGTATTTGGGTCCACATTATTGGTATTTAATGAACGATCATTCAAAATATTTCAAGGTTATTGTATTAAATTTAAAAGTGAGATTGATTCCAATGACCTAAATTTATTTTAATTATAAAAATATTATTTAATTAATCTTTTAAAAAATAAAATGTAATTTACCTATATAAATATATTATATTAAAAATATTGAACTAAAATTCAACATTTTTCTATATTCATTAATAAATGAATCTTCAGAAACAATTAAAAAAATCATCCTAACCTAGTTATTATGTTATAATTCAAAATTGGAATTATATTTTGAAATAGAAAAATATATAATTTTTATTTATATTGGACTTAAAATGAATTCTCCATTAAATAGTGGTAGAAATGTCTTAATAAAAATATTGGGTTTTAAGCATAAAATTGTGTTTGTTATTATCTTATGTCTATAAAATATATTGGATGAATATCATAAATATATATTTTTGAATATATAAAATAAATATTAAATTAATATCAATCAATAATTTTAAATAACTTGATTTTTTTGTAATACATCTTTTGGGATATAATTGATATTTTTAGATACAGTCAATCAGTTTACATATTCATTTGTAATTAATTTTTAACCAGTTAATTCATTTTAAATTTTGGTGAAACATATATTTTAATATGTTAATTATCCATTTTAATAGCTATTAATTTAAAGGGTAGGTTATATTAAATAATACATTGTTATTCTGTAAAATTTGAAAGTGTGTGCTACACAAGTCATCGAAAAAAGTCACGGTTTCTCGTAATGAAAGCTGACCTCAATGTTCCTTATAGAGGACGACAAAATTTATGATATGTGTAGTGAATTATTACAATGTTTTTTTATATTCTAAACATAGTTATATAAAATAAAATAATCAATTTCTAATTTTTCATGAAATGAAAAATCTCTGAAAGATATAATTAATTCGATAAAGTATATTTCTAAAAATATTGGGTTTTTAAATTCTAGGCCCCTTAAAATGATTTTTTCCCTAAATTATAATTATGGGTATCAATGGTATAATACTCCAAAGATTTATTCATATAAACCCACACCAAAAAAATGAATACTGACACTACCATTAAATGGTAATTTTTGAACTATTACATTTACCCTATGTAACATATAATATTGCGTCGTCATACAAAAACACTTGTGGGAGGAGAAAATATTAACATGGAAGAGAAATATAATTATAATGGTTTGATGGAATGTGATTTTGAAATTGTTTTGTATAAATTTATCAATCACAATGCCATAAATCAATGAATAACTTAGAGGTGATTTGATTCATCAAAAAAGAATAAACTAGGATGTCTTTTACAGTTTCATGATTATTTCCCTAGTGTTGAAAAAAATTCATGAGAATATATACATAGTTGATATTGTTATATTTTATTTGAAAAATATCATTGAATTTTTGTTAAAGGATCTATTTCTAGTTAATTTCTTACCCTATAGAATGAATGATATATTTTTCTCATTCATGAAGTACTAAGAGATCATGAGATCCATGATAATTCATTCTATCTATCATTAGTTACGAACAACAAAAATAGGTTATCCAAAATGAATAAGTTCTCATGTGGTGAGAGAATATGCTAATATCAAATACATTATTCAAATATTGACATAACCCTTCTATAAATGGTTATCCTTTCAAACCTTCCAAAATACAATTCACTCATTCTTCATTAAATAAGATCTTATCTTATATGAAAAATATATTGGATACATGGGTTCATCCTCCCACTCATATAACAAGAAATGTTATTATTAGTCCAAAATACTAGTGTACAGATATAATCACATGAATTATTTCGAATGGATGAACAACATATTTATCATATGGATTATTCAATAACAAGAAATAATTTATTTCCCAAATAAGTATCAAAATGATAATTTTTCCCCTAATTTTTATTATTTACATGATCTATTTTGATTGCATAAGAATTCTCGTGGACATATTTCAATAGATTTTCTTGATACTCTTCCTTTAAATTAGCCCGTGTATTAGGAAATTGATTAACATAATTCCTAAAATCCTTTTCCCAAAAAACAAAGAAGTGTGGTTGGTAAATTATGGTGAAAATTCTATACACTAATTTAAATTAATTTTCTATACACATCACTTCTATAAAAAAAATTGTCAGTTGCCTATATTCCCACATATGAAACAACTTCTTAATCTTTTCAAGAACTCTCCTAAGTACCTTTTACCATTTTTTAGGATGTTATGAATTTTAAAAATTTCCATATCTTTATAGTATTTATATTCCCCATTGAACTCTAACTTTATGATCTTGATGTCACCATGAGATTGATATGTTACTGCAACCTCCATTTTAACAAACATTGTACAATGAAAAATATATTCATAACTACTAAAGTATCTTATGGATAATGATTTTCTGAGAATATGATTTATTCTACTAAAGGGCCTATAAATATTAATTTCAAATTGGATTATAATATCTGTATCACACATCAGAAGTCTTGTGAAATTATCCCCATAGGAACGGAATGAATCAACATCCTTTTTTCTTCAACTAAAGAAACTAAATTTCCATAATTGTAAGAAGAACATGTGGAATGAACTTTTTAATGAATAAGTTCTTGAACTCCTCTCAATCAACATGATAAATTTCTTATTGATTTATCTAAATCTTGATTTGAGTCCACCACTACTATGGTTCACCGTTTACCAGATAAATATACCGAATAACATATTCATTATCTGAAAATTGGATAATGGAGAATATCTAATCAATGGTCTTGATTAAACGTTCAATAATATGGGGATCATAAAAAGAAAAAAAAATAATTTTCATGATTTCTCATAATAGAATAAATATAAAATTGTTTCTCCTTTTCTCAGGTAGAATATCATCATGATTCATATGTTGAGAATGTTGTGAGAGTATTTGTATGATGTTTTGTATTTTGGACCACTTATCATTCAAATGTTCCTGAGTAAATTTTTTTATTATCCACCATAATCAAAATTAATAAATCTTTTTTGGGTTCCATCCATTTACAGAAAACAAAATCATAGAGTAAGAAATAGTTATCATAATGAGGATCCACATAATCATGAAAAGTAAATTATATGATGTCTAAATTATGGGAGATTTATTAATGCATGAAACCATATGTATATCAACATAATTCATGTACAACTCATATTTATATCCATTTATGGATAATGAAGAGTTCTATAATTGCCTAATAAAATCACCATTGAAGGATAAACTAGTTCTCATCATGTCCCATTACCATATTCCACATTACCATGAGCCAGGCTCGAAACATCTTGTCTGGGTTGTCACTCCTCTATACATCTTTTTGATACCCCTATCAACTTGTAATTTCCATGGATTTTTGTATTTCTAGAAAACCACATAACCTATCCTTCACCAAAAATCCAATACATTTTCTAATACTTTTCTTTATACTTATAATTTTCCCTAGACACATACTTAAGGTTATGACTATGGTCTTTTCATCGTAGAATCCAATGTTTAAAGAAGACTTTTCTCATATACCAAAAATAACATCCCACTCTAACATCCATGGACATTACATCCCTTTACATGAATACATAAAACATTACAAAAACAAATTCACAATGACCATATAAGTATAATAATTTTGATAAAATGGAACCAAATATTCTAACTTGGTGAAATAACATCAATGTTTCCAATAAATATAATCTACTTTGTAAATCTATTGAAAAACATTCTTCACAACATTGGGGGAGAAGGAATATAAAATATGATCTCTTGGAAAATAAATGATTATAAATATCACGAAAATAAGAATATAATAACGTGATCAATATCATTATAATCTCATACCCTACATATTTGAGATGATAAACATGAATCATGCAACAAGGATTTGTAGTTAAAACACATGAACCATAAAGACATAAAGTGAATAAGACATGATAGCATATAATAGGAAAATGTCATAGAATGTTTTTCAAACAAATCAATGTATAACATAGAATACTTTTATAAGTAGAAACAAGTTCACATGTAATGTTAGAAGACTGAAACTATTTTGAATGTACTACTCTAGAATTGGGATTTGAATGATCTTCCCCAATTTCTCATTGATGATTATTAAATATATTATATAATATAATCAATTATTCAAAACTAATTTTTTATGTCATTGATGTCTATCATTTTAGTAAATTATACTTTACATATATGTATTTTTAATTCACATAGGACTATATGTTTTGAGTTGTTTTTTTAAATTGTTGGCGTGATTTTGATGGAAATATTTATAAATGGGATAATTTTTTTACAAAAAAGATAGAATAAAGTAGAGGTCATTTTAATTAATGGCAAGATTCATTCGGAAAATTATTTTTTTATTAAGGATGAGAAACCAATGTATTACATTATATAATATCATAAGGAATTCATAAACTCAGATGAAGTTAAGATATTATAATATATTATATACTTTTATGTGTTTTGTGATGTTAATTTAATGAATTATCATTGGTGAAATATTTATGTTTTACATCACAATCATTGTTAATATTTTTCCTTATATTTTAAATAATTTATAAATCAAAAATAGGTAAAATGAGTGATGAATAAATAATTTCAAAAAGTAATTAACAATTAATGAAAGTGACCAATATAAAATGTAAATTACTTTTTCATTAATGCTGGGCATTGATTCCCCTTCTTACCAAAACACATCACACCTTTACATGTTTACAAATCAAAGAATGACATGATCATCATCATTTAAATAATGATCTTTCCTATAATGATCCACATATCTTTTCAACCCGCTCAGAATCTTCCACTAGTGTCTCTAAATAATATTAATTGTCTCTACTATTTCTCTACCAATTATGATCGCATTAATTTTATTTCACCAACATCATTAAAGAATATGAAGGTCCGCATGGATTTTCATATAATACATAAAAAAAGATGAACTAAAAATAGGTAACTAAAAATTTTGAAATAACTTTTTTCATTCTATCTGAATAATAATACTCTTGATGGTCTCTATGAATTATATTACATAAAATATGAACTAAAAATCGATAACAATAATCATTACATAATAACTCTTCCACCAAATTTTAATCATAAGCTACATATAATCTCTATTAAAATATCAAAACACAATTATTGTCAATGTTAAATTATAGAAACACAAACTTTTTACCAATTATATCTTTTTCTACATCGCATATCAGTATTTATACACATTCTTAATGTTTTTTGATGTAGTCTATTTATCAAACACATGAAATAGAATATATGAATTTATTTGACAATTATCATCTAATCCGAAATTCATCAAATCATTATCCAAGGGTTCATTCTCTAGAATTATGATAGTTAATGCATCATTAATTTTTTGACTCATGAAATCTACGTCAATGATTTCTTTTCTAGGATAGTAATTTGTCATGAAATTATAATACATTATCGATACCGATCATCCTCTATGCCTTATATTTAGTTCATTCAGAGTGAATATATACGGAAAACATTTACGGTACGTATATATTTCACAAATTTATCCATATAGATGATGTCTCTCAATTTTTAATGTGAAAACCAAATATTATATTTATAAATATTATGTGCTATAATATATCCCATGGGGTATCAGGTTTTGTGATTTACAAGTATTTACCAACCCATTCTACATCTGAACCCAACCAATTACTTTTAATAATATGTCTATATAGATGAAATACTATCCCTATCTAGAAGGTTGGACCAAATACAAACTGATAAAAAATCATCTTCTCAGTTCCTAAAAACAACCATCACATCCTTCTATTAAAATAAATTAATCCCCTTTTTAAATTAGTGTATCTAGGTTTCTTGATTACCATGAAATTTTTTTTGTAAACAATATGTAATAGACTTTTAATCCCAAAAAAACTATGAATATCAGTTATAATATAACTTATTCAATTAGTCAATCACTTTTTTGGTGTTAATAACCACTATTCCATCCTTATTTAAAAAATTTCTATGGAATCAAATTTATTGAAACCTAAATTTTTATTTACAATTTTTTACATATAACATCATTTTATTTATGAGAATGAGTTTCATGGTGGATAGGGATGAGGCCTAGTGTTGCATGATCGAGCAGAGATACTCATGTGGTTCTACTGATCTGGTTACTACAGTTCGACAGTGTCTGGTGATCAGGTACGTGGAAGGGCACGACGTTAGTAGTAGAGCCCTCTGCTAATACTTTCAGTTTCTTTTGTACTTGTATATGTATGGTTGTCCCGGTGGGTGACCAGTGTAGTATTTTATTGCATAGTTTTTTGGGATTTTACAAAATTTTATTGTTACATCTTGTTCTATTCCAGCTGTGTATTGCTTCCGCACTCAGTTTACTTTCTACTATGTGTGATAGTTTGTTATTTACACTATTTTCCTCCTCTGGTAAGAGGGAATAGTCTCCCCACTATCACACCATGGGCCATCTCTTCTAGTCAGTAGCCTAAGGAATACAGAGAGGCACGCTTGAGGATTTTTGGTGAACCAGCTCGGAGCACCGGTTTAGTGGCTTCCAGGTCAGGATGTTACAAAGTGGTATTAGAGTAGTTTTCTTTCTTGGTCATTATAATTTGGGATATGGTAGACCAGAGTATTATGAATGAGTCGGAACTTGTGATGGATATCATGATGGTGCGTCGAGAACATCTGTTCTGGTAAGAAGTCTTGGTTACCAGGGTTTTGGATTGTTGTTCTGATTTTGTGATGATACAGTTGTATATGATTTTCTCCTTGATAAAGACACATTTTGTGTGGTGTTTTGATTTACTATGTATCTCTTGCTCTTGGCCATTGGTAAGATACCGGGAATCTATTTTTACTCTTGGATGGTAATGGTAAGAGTCTTCTCATGGATCATACTATGCACATAGGTTTCATAGCATATAGGTCTGCTAGTGTGTGTTCTTACTGATGACTGAGACCTTTGGGTCTGCTTACATATACTTTTTACTCTGATGGTAGGTTATGCAGATCTAGTTAAAATAGTTAGTGTGATGATGATGACATAGTACATGTGAACAGGTGGTAAAATGACCCTAGTAGTTTGATATGGCACGTGATTCCATTCTATTTAACCCTTATTGGGTGTTGTTTCTCGGGTATGTGGTTATCTAAAAGGATCATTGAGAATGATGTCGATAGATACCAAGAATTTTTCTTGTGAACTGGACCTCCTTGGGGTATTGTTGTATACAGATAACTGATGTGTGTTAGTTCAGCTTGTCTCTTCTATTCTGTTTGTGACCTCCAAGGAGTCGTTCCTTTTTAGGATGCTTGAAGAGGAGCGGGGCCCCTGTAGGTTGTGTTTTTGTTTTGACATTCATTTTTCATTGTGATATTTACTATCTTCTAAGAGGCATTGGATCTATTGGTCTAGGTGATTAAACCTTGTGATCCAATTGTGAGGTTTTTTTCTACAGGGATAGAGGGAAGACCTAGATACCCTTGGTTTTGAATCGAACCCTTATAGGTCGATTTCTATTTTGTTCTAGGGTAACCTGTGTGTGAAATTTCAGCCAGTATTTTCCAATGCCTTTTGGAGGTTTTTGTTTTTTCTGACTGGTATCGAGGAGTAGGCATGTTTGGGTGCCTGCCTGGTCGACTAGTGTTTGTGGTGTTACTATTGGAGGTGGAATCGTTTGAAACTAGATCAGTGAGTGGCCAGGTGTGAGCTGAGGACCGGTGTGTCAAAACATTCTGTGTACTCGGATCCTAAGAGTTGTGTTGAAATTTAATTATGTTGTAGAGGTGTCTTTGTGAAATTTCAGGTTACCGTTAAATTGTTGACCCATGATTCAATCTTCATTGGGTTTTGGAAAGTTGTTCGTGTGGCTCTGAGGGAGATACACACCCCTTCAGTGAAATCTTAGTTTACTCTTGTATAAGATGATCATGTGATATCTTGATTCGTCTTGAGGATGCTGAGAAAGCATCGACCCTACATCGAGCTCATTTTTCTTTCTTAATAGTCATCCATATTGAGAATGGAAGCTGTTCTATTTTTGTTATCGGAGTGGTGTAAGGAAATCCATATGGTGGGGAGTACACCATTGGACCTTTTATAGTGGTTTTCCTTGTTTAGTATAATCTTATGTTTTTCCTTGGAACTTTTGAGCTCAGAGTTTTCTTTTAAATTGACCACAAGGGTATTCCTATGGTGGGGAGTACCAGTTTGGTCATAGTTGAATATCTTATGTGTAGAATGTGATTGTTAATGTTATAAGGCAGGTCATTGGATAGTCAAGATATCATGGTTGTGATTATGCTCAGGTTATGATCATGGTTGATGGTTCTTTCACTGGGCTTCTCTGGGACGTGATGGTTTGTGGTGGGGAGTTTGTAAGAACCCATGTATTTCAGGACTGCAGTTTTGAGCAGAAATGTGTATTTTTGCTGTTGGATGCATGTGTGGGGTAAAATGGTCATTTACTCTACTAGATAATCTCAGAAAAAATTTCAGACAACTCTGTGGGTCCCGAAATATGGACTTTACCCTAGGACATGAGTTTGGAGGAAATCTGAGCTGTTTGAAATTTAGTGGAATATTTAATATTTAATATTATAAAATTAAATATTAAATTATTCACACAGGTTTGTTTGGCAATAACATTTAAACAGAATGTCAGATTGAGATTCCCTATGTGCCATTGAGTTCGAAATGGGGACTTTAGCATAGTGAAGGCATAAACTCATGTTAGGTGATGGGGCCTGCCCGAGCCACTTTTTCTTCTTTTACTTCCTTTTATTTTCCTCCTTATCTTATTACATCCTCCTTGTGCATGCCTCACATGCCTCCTCCTGGGCCATGACCTATGGTATAAATTGGGGTTTGATAAATATAGATATTTGGAAGCCAAGAGGGGTAATTATTCGATGCTCTCGACGCGCTGAGTCGGCGTGCGGCAACCAGGAGCCATGAAATTAACTGAAGCTTCGGCGGTATCCACCCGAAGGTAGGGAAGTTTATCCTTTCATCATAGATACCCTTTAAACATTTTTTTCTAAGCCTCTAAATCCTTATATTGTTTGCTTGCAATCCCATGTGTCTGGATCTATTGTTTTGGGGGCGAAAATGTTTTTTTCAGGCGTTTTAAGGGATTTCCCGTCGGAAAAACCAGAATAAATGGTGTGTATTCCAGGGGTACACTTCGTGTGTTCTTCCTATTTGGGGAAGATGATTTTTTTTAAGTACACAAAATTTAATTTGAGTACACACCGTGTAGTTGGCAGCCGTGTGACTAGCCGTGTGAAATAGAACACCGAATAGTGGTTTTTAGGAGTACATGTTGTGTACTATATTTACACACCGTGTAGTGGTATATGGGCATGTTTTTTTATTGAAAAACACATGGGGAGACAATTTTTTAATATTAAATTCCATGTACAGTAAATTAGTTGTTGTGTACTATTACACAGGAAGGCCCAATGTGTTCGGGCCATGTGCTCTGGCCATGTACTACTTCAGTTTAGGAGTTAAGGGGATATCTTGGGCCATGGAAGTCAGAATTGGGCGTGTTAGTAGTCTATTTTGAGGGTTGTTTCCCGTATATCTAAATGGTCAAATCCGTTTACATTTAGAGGTCATATAAATGTGGTTTTAGTGGTTTTTATATAAATGGATGGGTTCTTCCTCTAGTTATCAAGTTCAGTTGACACCTAAGAGTGAGACATGGCGTGGATGATGGGCTGGGTGTTCGGACGAACATCGTTGAGAACAATAAAAGAAGATTAGCTATGAACTATCTCTTGTAACCTATTCTTTATATGATATTCCCCATATGTGATGTTCTCTTCTGTCCTATTAGTCATTGAGACCGGATACATCTAAGGAACTTCTGAGGGAAGCCTTTACTTGTGTACTGACCTTGGGAGTTCCTTGTAGGATCCCGCTCATGTTTTTCCTTTGATATGACCCATGTTATTGAATCAATATGTTGTCCTTACTTTTAGGATCCCATGTAGGATTCCTCCCTTGATCTTCGCTAAGGATCCAATTTTGGATTCCATCGCTCATGTTTACCTGTAGAATCCAGAGTATGATGATTCCTCGCTGTTTGACATAAAGGACCCAGTGGTTGCTCATTACTTGAATGACCCTGAGTTGTTACGGTGGGTTAGGTTAGAGATGGTGATCAGGTTTCTCCTAGAACCCATTCCAAACTGGTGATACCTTTGGATCTATGGATGTATTATTGGGTTGGGCGTTCGAGCCACCCCCACTGTTTGTTTACATCTGACTTGGTTTGCTGATGTTGTAGTGTTTACCAGAGGTGATTCCTGGTTGGTGGCTTCTAAGCCTTACGTGAGGTTTCTTTCTTGTATATTTGGATGCATACAATTCCTTGTGTGCTTGAGTATGTGGTTTGTGCCTTTCCGTTGAATGTCTTGAGTATTATGTGCAATTATGCACAATACCCTTGGATGGGGTATTATGCGTTTACCATTTTACCCCTGTTGTTTTCTTAACATGCTACTATGCTTGAGTATAGTTAAATTGGATATGAATACTATATATTTCTATACATTGGATGTATTTCCCATGCATGTTCTATTTATGAGTGTTTTTATGCTTAGCCTTTTCGGCAGCCTTTCCTGTTTTCCATGCCTGTTGTTGTATGGTGGAGTGTTTTTATTCTAACATGCTTGATATGTTGTAGACAGGTTAGCCATGTAGTTCTATAGGTTTACTATGGCCATATTGCACTGCTATGCTCATTTACCTACACATGACCATGAGAACCTGTTGTAGTAGTCTATAAGTGGAATTGACCGAGTGAGCTTCCATAGAGAGTCATTGAGCCCTTTAGGCTATGAGTGGAATTGACCATGTGAGCATCCTCAGAGAGCCTAGAACCAAATAGGGCTATATGGGGAATTGACTTTGTGAGATTCTAAAGGGAGTCCTTGATTTCTTTAGACTATAAGGGGAATTGATCATGCGAGCTTCCTCGGAGAGTCTTTGTTTTAAATGAATGACTTCGACTTTATGTGGAATTGACCATGTGAGCTTCCTCAAAGACTTTGAGACCTTGGGGATATAAGGGTAATTTACTGTGTGAGCTTCCTCAAAGAGTACATGGCCTTCTTAAAATATAAGGGCAATTGACTATATGAGCTTCCTCAGAGAGTGTTGTTTTACCTTGGAATATATGGTGAATAGATTCTGTGAGATTCCTGAGAGAGTCTTTATTTATCCTTATGATTGAACCAGAGGGGTTAGACTGTGAGTACTACTCAGAGGGTTGCTTTTGTTTGACTTGTTGAACTAGAGGGTTACTTGTTTTTGTTTATCTTGTTTAGAGGCATATTTTCTAGTGTTGGCCGAGGCAGATACATATTGATGTGATTACAGACCTAGAGATCAACATATTAATACATTGCTTGAGTGGCACAACGTCCAGCTCAATGCCCTTGAATAGGATGTCTAGGAGATCGGGATTATGGTCCCAAGGATCGACTGCATATGTTGGTTCTTTTCATTTTAATCAATTAATCATGAATATTAATATTTATGTATATGTGTATAGGTATGGGACTATACAAGTGTATGTATGTAGATATGGACATCCATGGTGGCACTTTCCCAGTTAATAGGGATTAAATACCTTGAGTTCGATTGTGGTTGTACTTTTGGTTTTACTTCCCCCTTATTATGTTCCATCTATGCTGAGAGAATTTTTGTTGCATACACTTTTAGCAGCATTGTTATAGGTTTCTTATTGGGGTCCCTACTGAGATTATTTCTCACCCATGCACATGCACCTTGGTGTACATGTAGACCTTATGTCTACTTTAAGGGTTGAGTATGAGTTACATGGTTGATATGGCTGAGGCCCAGTATTGAATGATCGATAGGAGATGATCAAGTGGTTATACTAATTGAGCTACTACAGTTTGACAATGTCTAGAGATCGGGTACAAGGATTGGATCTGAGTTTGTAGTAGAGACATGTACTTTTACTTTTATTTCTTTTGTACTTGTATTTGTATGTCAACTCTATGGGTGACCAATGTAGTATTCTATTGCATAGCTGTTTGGGATTTTACAAAATTTTACTATCACAAACATTTCTATTTTAGTTTTTAATTGCTTCCACACTCTGTTTACTTTCCACTATATATGAAACATAGTTATTTTCGATGTTTCCCTACTCTAGAATGAGGTCATAATCTCCCCACTATCACACCCTAGGCCATCACTTCTAGTCGGCAGCCTCTGGCATATGAGGAGGCATGCTTGAGGCTTTGTGACGAACCGGCTCGGAGCACCGGTTTAGTGGCTTCCGGGTCGAGACGTTACATTTGATTTGGTGGAGCCATATTTTCCATTGAGATCACATATATGGAAATATATGGAAAACTTGACAACACACCGTGTATCATGATCAATACAATGACTGTATTCCCCTACAAACAACATATTGTTTATATATTAGATTATTATTATGGAACACCATATATAACACATGAAATCCATGTACATTATCCCCAGGTGGGAAATCCATGTGATGTATCACATTGGAAGGAAGTCGTATGGGATTTTATGGTCTAGCATACGGTCATGTACTAGAGTACATAGACACAACTAGAATGACCGGACCACAATTTAGGGTTGTTTTGACATAATATGTAGTCCTACTACATGGTGTGTACTCATACATATCATGGTATCCATGATCATTTCAAATAAATAGATAAGATGTGGTGTGGGACCACATTTCATGTGTGTCCCCTCCCATGTCATTTACCCCTTGCTTCATTTGGAGAAACTCTAACCTTCCATACCACCATATTTTGAAATCCTATTTGGGACCACAATTATAATATCCTATTTGTTCATTTCTCATAGAAATATACGATTCCATTTGTTTATAATTTTAATATTTGATGTGCCATTTCCATGTCAAGAAGCTCGTTTAGGTGATACGAGACAACGATTGTTATCCAAAAGAATCACTAGAGGATTCTTATAAAGTCTTACCCCCTATCATCCTTAGGGATGTTCCTCTCCTAGTGCCTTACTAAGTGGAACTAACATATCAAATAGGGCACATGTGCTTGATGAGTTTATTGGAATACCCCTGTCACACTTGGGTGCTTTTCCTAGAAATATACTATGGAACACCTCATCACCGTAGTCATGGGTCATATACTTACTGAGTGGAGGACTCGATTCACATTGGGGTTAGTTCATCATTATAGTAGAGTGTAACCCCATGCCTCAAAATTGGCACTAGTTCTATAACTATAGAGTGGAAAACCCAACATGACATACAGAGAGTCATTGATGACAATATTTTAAACACCTTGTCAAATCCAAATGTGTGTCCTATACATATAGAGCAGAATATCCCATCATCTTGGGTGTGGGTAAACTACCAAGTGATTGGATAGACCTATAAAAATTTGGGGAAAGTAATCATGAACCTGGATTGCAACAACCATGATCTACGGTTTGAGTACACTATACCTAATGATTGGAAATCTCTATCAGCATTGGGTACATGTCATTATGACACTACAGTTGATCCTCCTATCAGAAATGGTGTGGGTCCTCTATGAAATATTTATGTTGGAAAACCCCATATCCACTAAGTGGTGATTCATCTATTTTTACATTGTGTCCCATCCACTGTGCAACACATTGATGAGTCATGTCTACACATGTAAGGTAACTTACAAAAGACGTTGTGGAATGATTATAATAATTGGCATAATTTTGGAATAGATGGAGACTCTTCTTTCCAGGATTAGTTGTGAGATAGACCACTCATTTCTCCCTCTACTATGATAGTTTTGACCAATAATATATATATATTCATTTTTCCAATAAAATTTTATTTGGATTCAAACATTTTTAAAATGAACAAAACGCATGGTGTATGCCTTGTTCTTTTCATGTTTATATTCTCATGAATGGATGAGTATACACTCCAACTATGGAAGATGAAGACTCAACTTGTTGTCTATCTACTCACCATTTCGGGACAATTTTTTTGGAATGAGGTTACTATCTTCTAGTATGACTTGTGTTATCCTTTTTCATTGTATCTTACATCCTATTAACAAAATTTTTTATTTCCATTCTTATTGAATATCTTAATGGTACCCCTTATTCATTATGTAAATACAACTAGTCATGTGTATTATCAACCTCACATGTTATTTTCCTAGATGTTTTATTTCTTTTGCAGATGACGTAATAGATGGTGATGACTATAGAAGATATTTGGGATACCTAGTATATTGGACCATGTAAATTAGTCACATCATGGAGATCAGGAGTTGGTCTCCCTTAAATGTTATATTTCAATTTTTTTCTAGTTTGGTACATGATTGTTATTGGTTTCTTATTTTTATTCAGTTTATTTTAGTTTAAAATATCATACAATAGTACTATATATATGCTTTTATTCCATTGGTGTTCCTTTGACATTACAAATCATTTAAATTTTTTACATCAACAATTTTTTGTCATATAAACTATTTATGTACATACATATACATAGGTGATGACCATTTAATGTTATTAAGGATGTCGAAATTGTTCTTAATCCCCTATCTTAGAGAGGTGGGATTTGGGATGTTTTGGATTGATCCCCATCTTGTCTTAGGTCATGGTAGATTCATATCAGAGGTGTTTCAATCCTTGTGAATTATTTTGGAGATGTACCCGTAATATTATTTGGTTGAAATTTTTTAAAAATTCTCAATGTGTTTTCTCTGTCTCTCAACATAGATAATCCAATTATGATGTGGTGCTAATGTATTTATTCACCATTATCTAGATATCATGCTTGTGGATTTGGAATACCAAGACATTAGTTAAATGGATCGGTGGTACATGATTCATGTTTAATTTTTTTCATTTAATTTCATTAATAATTCAGCTTCCCATTTTTATATATATTTATATATATGCTCATTAATCCATGGTATGTCTTGAATAATATTTATAGATTCCTCTATGATGAAAACATGATAAGATAACAGTTTCAAATCATGATGATGAACCGATATGTGATGAGGCATTCATTCATGATCCATCTCGATTGATTCTTCCTCTATGTAGATATGTTGAAGCACCTCCACCTTTCAAGTATTAGAATATAAAAGAACAGTAGGTTCAGTATGTGTACAGGGTCAACATTGTACATGAGTTACGGTGACAAATGAAAATGTGGTTCCACAATGAGCGATATACCATTTAATAAGATGATTGAATATATATTATTTTATATATCTTTGCACTCACTCATATCCTAGTAGATCATTTGGTTTTACTGGAATATAGACATTTAGATGAATCTAATATGTGATGGTGGGGCCTTGTTATGTATTTTTGTGATTATTTTACCCTCTCATCCACAAAAATATATATGTTGTTACATGAGGAGTGCTATACCTCTTGAATGTGTTTTGTTTCGATTTAAAGTCCTCTAGAACTACACATCAGATGGATTTTTATCGATAAGAACACTATGCGGTCTATATACCATAGATGATACTACCATATCATGATCTGGGATGGATTCTTGTGAGAATATAAGCTGGAGTAGGGACATTGTTGAGAGATATGTTCCAATGTGGATGCCTTGTGCATCCCCACCTATGGCGGGGTGTTTTTGTGGGAACTAGATGTAAATATATTTTTCTAAAGGGATTCAATGTACCTAGAGATATAAGTTGGTGTCATAGAGAAGAATCATCTATAAAAGCTGGAAAATAAAAGAATTCATGATCTCGTCTCATGAGACCTCCCCATGATCAAAATCAGGCATGTAGTCAAGGGATGCATGTAGGCCCAATGAAGCTTAAAGAGATGCAGTTCATTTGTTGTGATGGGTTAGGTCATGTAGAATGATACTGACCGATCATATGTGTCAAGTAGTATATAAATATAACTAATGGTAAAACATTTTAGTGGAAACCATGGTATCAAGGATCTCCCAAGAGAGGTTTTGGTGGTCCTGAGTATGGTGTAGCTAGAGTAAGAGGAATATGAGTATGATTACATGGATTCATACCCCCAATGAAATTTTGGGTCTACCTCTAACTTAGGAGATGAGGGTTTTCAATTACATACATCCAAACATATCACTGATATCATCTAGATCAAATTCTATGTCCCCAACCGAGAACTTGGAGCTACTGAATTAGTTTTAGGACATCCAATTGAAAGGTATTAGAAGGCCTATTGTGTCTCCCATATTAGATCAGCTGTTGTTTGTGGAATGGGAAAACATTTTCTTGTGGCCTTGTGTGAATTATCTTCACCGGAAGAAGAAAATGAAAAAGAACATGTACACATTGTAAATAATTGAAATCATTTTGCACCAGTAGTGAGGTGAGATATTGTTCTTAATGGTTGATCAAGGTCTAACTACAACCAATTAAGGGTTTTGGTGGATGATATTATGATTCTAGCATTCATATATTTTTACATTGACTATGACTTCATGTTGATTCATTTTATTGTGAGGAATTCTCTTGTTGTCTTTATGGACATGATGATCTATATATTCTATATTTACATGGTCCATTTATGAGTTTTATAAATCAAATACATACTTATAAACTCTGCATCATAGGAGGATAATGTACAAAACATTACTATGTGTTTAGATTTACATCATTAGTACTACTGTTATGGGAAGATCTGAATGTCTTTATTCAAGATTCATGAGGATCAATTTATAGGGAATCTTGACTCTAATAATGGTTTAGTCATATAACAAACGTTAATATATAATATGATTTTGTAATATCCACGTAAAAATATGTTAGAGGATATGAGCATTTATTTATTAAAAGGGTATTTTACGAGTATTGTGGAAGAAATATCAAGGATTTTATCCCATTTGACCAACTAGGAATAGAAAGGTTAGTCCTTTACCTAAACCAATTAGTTCCATAAGTCCTTCATGGACTTTATGTTGAGGCTTACAAAATATAACATGTGGATACTACCTGAGGAATGTGTAGAGTACATTGTGTTTTGTGATGCCACAGAAGATGGTATCGATTTCATCATGATGTATAAAAAAAAATTCAAAAATGAGTCGAGGCTATTGAGACCCCATGAATATAACTAAGGGACAAATCGAATAGAGCTATATGATATAGTATTCTACTTGAGGATTTGATGGGAAATTATTCTAGGGGAGTTTGTTTTGGCTTACTAAGTCCACCAAAGGTGCATGCACCTTTTCACTCTGAGGGACTTGATCCATATACAGGGTCACTGGATGGTGTTCCATAAAAAAAAATTATAAGAGATATTATATACTCTAGGGAAGGTATTTCTTCTAAAAGATACACATAGTAGTAATTCCTAGTATCACATGGTGCATGATGCTTTGGAGCAGTTGGCCTCCCTATATTTGTCCGTAGTAGATAAGGAGGGAACAAATTTTCTAAAGTGGATAGTGTTGAATTTTATGCTTCTCAAACATTAGAGAGAGTCCCATTTTGAAAACATTTACTATGAGTTATTATTTTTCCGAATATCCATGGTGGTTTCACAAGATATATATTTTTAATAATGTTATGTCGCCATAATTTTAGGGATAGATGGTGGTTCTAGTCATGATGCGGGAGGAGTTCATTAGATAGATTTATGCATATCCCCTATATTTACATCCATGTATGGGAAATAAGTATAGAGACACCCAAAAACACTTTTAGTGTTCCACGATGTGTCTATGTGTAACTCAGTTTTCTAATCAATGCCTCACCTATCAAAATTTGAATGATTAGAAACATTTTCGGGAAGGTTTTTTATAGCCACTTGAGATCCATGATTGGATGTGGGACATAATATCCATGGGATTTGTGACAAAGATCCCATGGAAAATGAAGGGCCATGATTCCATCTGAATGATAGTTGTACCACTGAAGGACTCAGTGATCTTCCATTCTATATGGTAGTATATTTTTGCGTATATTTTGGGGTAGTTTTACATATGGGAGACCATTTTTATTTTTGGGGTGCCCCCGACATTTATTTTTGATCATGATGCATGGTTCACATCACGATTCTGGAGAATCCTATACGAGGAATTTGATACCCCAATAAAGATGGGTACTTCCTTTCACCACAAAAAATATGGGGATAATGTTCTCATTATCAATGTGTTGGAGGATATGTTGTGGGACTATGCGGTATGATTCATCCATATTTGGGAGGATCACAGTCCATTACTAGAGTTTTCATACAACAACAACTACCAATCTATCATCAGCATGACACCTTTTTAAAAATCTATATACTAGACCATGCAGGACATCCATATGCTAGAAAGAGATCTATGAAACATTTCATATGGTCTAGAGATGGTGTAGGTGACAAAGGAGAATTTCCTTATCATATATTATTTGATGAGGACTTCTCATAGAAGGATGAATTCTTGTGTAGATCACTATCATAGTCCCTTAGAGTTTGAGTTGGGAGACTATGTTATCCCAATATTCTCACCATGATGAATAGTATGTATTTTAGGCTAGAAAGGAAAGTTATCCCAATGTTCCAATATTAAATTATAGATCATTAATTGTGTTAGTGAGATTTTGTATTTACTCAACATACACCCATTACAAGAGTTGGTACATGATGGCATACATGTGTCGCAGATAAGGATATATTTTTGAATGCCAACACACATGTCATTGATGGGGAGAGATGGATATCAAAGATGAAGCCCCATTTTTGGATAACCTAGGGATGATCGAGGATTGATTGCAGAGGAACCTATGTGGATGAACCATCACCTTGGTTTTCATGTTGTGGCAATAAAGGAACATTTAAAATAGTTTTATAGAGCGGGAGAGAAAATTGAGGGACCAATATCACGATTTGTTTTTCATTTTTTTGATGATAATATTTATGGATTGAATTATTTAGAGGCATATGATTTCCTTGTAATACTTTAAAATTTTTTGATATATTTTAACATAGCAAGGTGTTGATATACAATATGATTTCGAGGCCTGGTGTTCTAGGAATTAATTTGAAAAAAATAATAAAAATAAATTATATTATGTGCATGAAATAATTATTTAATATGGGATTAATCATAAATTGAATCTTGGATCACTAATCTAATACCATTATTGAGTTTAGAACACAGTTTTTTACATTGGTGAGAACAAAAATAGTTCAGCATGGGTTGTTCGGACATCGCGCTCATTTTCGGTACTTTTATTGGAATAATTAATTAATTAATTAATTAATTCATGTCTACATAAATATTAATTCTATAATAATTTTCCATTATATATATTCTTAATGTTTTTCTCTTAATCCTGGTGTCTTAAGATATTTTATCTTGCCTCATTCTACTGGGGAATAAATTGAGGCTATGGTGAAACTCTAGATCGGGGATAATAATTTCTAATTGAATGAAATTCCATCATTTAATTGTTGGAAAGTGTGTTATTCAATGAATAATGATACCATGTATCAGTTGGAATCATCAATTTTGGTTTTATACCCACATGGATTTAATTGATTAAGAATATCAATCCTTCTCTTGGATATATGATAATTGAATCCATTACATGCACATAAGTACCAAATATATTTTTAAATTAATATAGTTTATAACCTAAAAATTCACTTCATTTTTCCTTGAAATATGATGGTTAAAAATCTATTCGTTTAGATTTCAACCTCTATTTCTTCACATTAATCACAGATTAGGCCCCTATGGACCAGGTTCAATGTTTCCAGGCAGTCTTGCGCCCGATTAGACCCCAAAAATAGAGACTTAATCACAAGTGAGGCATGAATTGAAAAAAAAGATAGATATATGATTTATTTGAGGAACATGAGATTTATTATGAAACCATAGTTCAAATACATGGAAATGAGATGAACCATGGTGTGTGACACGTATGATAGAACTCCCAGGGGTCGATGGGGTATATTTTTAGATACCTAATAGGTGGAAACAATCCAGATGTATTGAAATTGTTGAGATAATAATATTGTTGGATCCAATGAGGCCAAATATTATGTTTCCTGGAAAGATTATTTATGAAGATTACATATAAGTAAATTTTTGGAAAACTTGACTACACACCATACACCATGATGAACACACGACGTATATCCCCTGGATATGGTGAAATGGGTTTTTGAAGATTTCAATGGTAGCATGGCATGTAGCACTCCTATCAGTTTGGTACCACATCCTCAAGTGGATAAGTCGAGTGAAGGATCACACAGGATGGAATATGTGGGGGAGTATACAGCCAGTCCCATGTTTATGTGATGAATGACATAAACAGAAAGAGAAGTACACTGCATAATCATATGTAGTTTGGACAAGTCATTTAGTCCACCAGGATAAAATATAATTCTACATGGAATGGGATCGATGTGCTAGAAATAAATATGATGAGGTGTTGGAGAGACACCAAACACCATGTACCATGTGATTCATTTGGAATAAGCATCTACCTTCTCAATATCCTTTATTTCGACTCAGATTTTGTCTTGTGAGTGTCATATCCTCAGTATTTTTCTTCATCGAATGTGATGGATTTCTCTTTGTGAATTTTGAAATATGATGTCTTGTGTTATGATCATGGATCTAATTTGGGCATTTTTGTGGAATTTAGTGATCGGATGGAATCCCCAATTGATTTATATAGACAGGAATCCCCAATCAGCTTGGGTATATGTCCTCTATAATGACAATACCTAGTGGAAACCCCCTATAGGGTAAGGTGTGTGACATCATTTACAAGAATGGAACCCCCTATCTAACCAGGGATGAAGTACGAAACCTATATATTGAACCCCCAACCATCATGGGAACAATTCATCTACCAAACAAGTGGAACCCATCTATCATCATAGGGAACATGATCTCATGAAACTTGAGGGTAACCCCCCACCCCATCCTATTCGGCACATGTCCTATACCAACTGAATAGATCTTCATATTGGGCAATGCATGGGCCCTTGATAACAATATTGGAACCCCCTATCACTCTATGGTGTGGATCCTCAACCAACATAATGTAACCCCCACCCCCAACATCATGGAAACTGGTCCCTCAACTTCTTAGTGGAACCCGCCGATCAACATAGAGAGGCATTCTTCATGATACTAGAGCAGAAACCCCCATAATGTTGGGTGTGGATCATCATCCTATAATGTGGGACCCCTATATCATTATAAGGCATGGTCAGTCATACATTAGAGTAGAAACCCACTTCATCCTATGTGTTGGTCCTATTACTATCATGTGGAACCTACCTACTAGAATAGGTTGTAGTCCTTGTAATACTAGAGTGGAGAACCCCATCAGAATTAGTGTGTGTTCTCTATAGACACATTAGAGTGGAATCCCCCCCCACTATCTCATGATGGATCATGACATCTATTTTATATTTTGGTCCCCTCAACTATGAGGCATAATAAGGTTTCCTTGTTGGAAAAGAACAATTGAATTTACGAAGATGTGTGGGATGTTGGACATCATAAATGCACATTTGGGTCCACTAGATAATGTTTTTCCTAGGATTATCTTTTAGTTGGAGATCTCCTTTCTCTCTCTATTTGGATTATTTTTCTATGAATATTTATCTTTATCATTATCCATAAGTTTTTATTAGTTTACTCACATCCAATGAGATATAATGATGAAAGAGTTATGCCATGTGGTTTCTATTTTTATATTCTATTGGATGGAAGAGTATAATCTAAATCTATAGGTGGTGAAAACTTGACATTTAATTCACACACTCACCCTGCCATGCCCACAAGTATTGGATGAGGATATTATCTCTTGGTTTTTGGGAAGATAAGTCCTCCTTCACAATATAATGCCTCATGTTTAATATCTATAATATTTTCAATCCTATTGCGTCTCTTATTATTCCACAATTAGAATATGGATCTTATTATAAAATATCTGAATATACACATATTCAATATATTTTACAAACTTTTTGTGACTTATATAGATGACATAAAATTATTTTGGTGGATTTAGATGATATTATGGATACATACTACAATGTACTACAAAGAATGTTTGTAGCTTGGAGATTATTAACTGATCTATTGCAACATTTTACATTTCCATTTTCTGTCAGTTTGGGACATGTTTCTCGTTAGCTGTGTCTTTTTTCCATTAATTTTTAGTTTTCACTATTGTACTATTATAATTTATGGAGTTTTATTCATTCATTGTAGTTCCCTTATCATTACACTTCATAGACATCTAATCCTTATTCACCTTTGCAGCAAGATGGTTGTGTGTGTTCATATATAAAATCAAGAAAAGGCCTACCGATGATATTTATTCCTTTCACGGTGGTTGCCAACCCATGTCCTATTGAGGTAGGTCTGGCATTGTAGTTGCTCAAACCCTAACATGGTTAGTCCATGATAGGAGACATACCCAAATGTATATTTACCCTTTATATTAATGGGGTAACATATTTAAATGGTATTTTTTAAAGGGGGTGGTTCATTTATCAGTGTGCATGTATGAATTATTGTAACAATTTATTAATGTTCATACATGAAATTTTCTACAAAAAATTCTGTGGATTGAATTTTTATATTGATTGAATATTTGATATAAGGATGATGAATTAATTAAATAAATACAATCAATTATTAGACAAATATTAACATGGAATTATTTCATTATTATGAATCAATAGTATCTGGTCTGAAGAAGGTGAATGTAAAATAATATTAACATGGTCATCATGATATTATTTTCCATTATTCTTGTTCCTCTGACCATGTTTTCACAAGTAGGAATATAATTATAGAATGATGAATTTTGAATATATTTTCAATATTAATCTGAATTGGGTTCCTTAGAGTCCAACATTATACAAATGGGTTGTTGTCTATTCACAAGAGTGATGGAAATGTATATTAAAAGATGAATTTTATATATGGTGTGGAATTAATTAGAGGATAATTTTTAATGATTGAGTGGATATGATGGTTACGTTATATTTTCTCTTTATCCCCTTAATCATGGTAAAAATTACATAATTCATGGTATGTTACTTATGGTTAATGATCTATTTAATTTTGAATGATATTTAATGTGATGGATGAATGTTTGGTTATTTGGTTATGTTCAAAAAATCATGATTGTTTGGGATGCATCCTATATATTTGACATATATATAGTTCATATATAAGGAAAATATTTTTTTCAATTTGGAACGAATCTTTTACACTTTTGTATAATTTTATTTTATAGACAAAAAATGGAATCATAATGAGTTATGGAGGGTTTCATGGTTTTTTGGGAATTATTATAAATAAGGAACTCTAGCAGGTGGGTCAAAATCCAATATCAAATGCTTAGAGTAAACCATGTAATGTATGAGGCATTATTAGTTTAAACAGTGAAAGGATTGATACTGGGGTGGTATGGGGGTGCATGATTTTCACAAATTCTGCGATTTGGGTAGCACAACAATATAAAATGCTACAGACAAATTTCCGAGGCATTACACATGGTTGGCACATAGTTTCCAAAATTGTGCATCCTAGTAGTGTGGTATTCTCTTCATCAGAGATGATTGAAAAAAAATTCACTAGGTTTTTCCAAACAATGTGGCCTAACTATGTGTAGGTTAATATTTGGGTGTACTCGGAAATTTTACCTTAATTAAATGTCAACACTTTATTTATTGTCCCCGTGGTTCTCCAGTATACATAAACAACTATTTATTCAATTTTGATATCTAAAATCCATATATTCTAGTAATTGACCTCAACCATTCATCTGATGTCTGATCAACGCATCATTCATTGGATTGGATATTAACCAGCAAGTCATCAATTCCCTTTTAATCATTTATCATTCTAATTCGTATCAACAAATCAATTTAGATATAAGATATTATTCCCTATTTTCATGTTATTGATTTGGTTGTAATATTTCTTCCAATCGAGGTCAATTTAAAGGTCAATTATGGATGAGGATTGTCATAAGAGTATGTTATAAATTATATTTAAATCATTGATCAAGATTCATTATTTAATATATTGTTTATTGGGTATTCCGATTTAACCAGGAATCATCTATTTAATTTATATGTCTTTATTATAGTGGTTATATCTATATTCTAATACTCATGCTTTATATTTCATTCATTATTTTGGTAACATCTATAATTAAATCCATCACATTTATGGTTTTATCCATAATTGTTATTATAGTGTCTGAATTTTTTGTTTTCACCACTATCAGGGTGTGCCTTAGCTTGACCTTGTTACTTATAAGACATACATGTTAATTAAATATTGAATTTTGAATTGATGAATGGAATTGACCATGTTGATTAACCCTTTCCCACCTAAGTTATGCACTATAATATGATAAATATATCTAAAACTGAAATAGAATGTATATGATATATATATGAATTTACATAATTGAATATAATTAAATATTTTGATGAATGTAAATAGAACATATTTCCACTAATAATGTAATGTAGAGGTAATAACCTACTGAATTAAACATACAATAAATTAGTTGAATGGTTTCATTCCCCTTATCATAGTCACACTAATTAAATAGAAGGATATAAACAAATAAAATATTAAATGGAATGAACATAACTTGTGTTAGTTAAATATATTAATTAATATCATGGTTCATAGTTATATATGGACCATATAATTACAATATGATTTCTAATAATATGGATATATTTGGATTTCCTTGGGAACTTCATAATCACTATTGGATGCCATGTTTATTCAAGGAAGTTGGTTTCCTTGGACATGAAACACCTTATAGCCATATCCTTTTCTTTCAGTTGATACATGGTATGACACCATAAGATCCCTCCTGTAATATTAATGGATGACATAGCCACACTCCTTGGATCCATCATGGATTCAACAGACATGAGGAGTCTTTGTTACATCCTTGGGCCAAGCTATATCTTATAGAATTTTACCTAGGATGTATTTCCATGGACTCATTTAGATTAAAATATTATGGAATAACTTGGATGATTATCTGTTAATTAAATTCACTCACATACAAGGAGGATAGAGTTATTACTGAGTTATAAATCCTTAAGATCTAGTTTTCAATGTTTATTACATTAGAATATCACTACTATAAATAACACTAGGATGTCATTCTATACCCCATAACCTTTACTATTTCCATCATATCATATTTTTACTGCTGGAATTATATTATATGACCTATTTACATAAACTGGAACTTAAATTGTAGTGACCTAGGTATTTATAGAATAATAATTTATGATTTTAATTAATATTAATGAATAATATATTAATTTTATGTTAACTAGGTAAATTTTACCCATAGCATGATCTAAATTCCACAACTTGTTTCTATGAAATCTAATGTTGCACACAATATTGTATTATAATGATAAATAATATAATAACATTATTTTAAATGTTAGTTTATGCATAGTCGTTGAATTTATGGGAATGAACATAACTTACTATATAATTAATTTACATATTTATTAAATGTTTTTAAATTTATCTATAGAATATTATTGGCTTCAAATAAGAATGAATGTGATTTTAAGCATAAAATACCCTACTATTTTAAAAAGGTTATTTTACCGCCTTTTGATCAAAAACCATTTTTAAATATAATTTTCGTCACTTTTAATTTTTCTATTTGACAAAATAAAATTCATCTATATAATCAGAACATCAAATTTATTGATGCGGAATTTTTTTTATTTTTCTGATAAAATTTATATTTTTATGAATGTTGGAAAATACTGCATCTTAATACAAAACATCGTTTTAATCTAATTTATTTATACAGTTATATTATTTTTAATTGATATATAAGTATAATTGGGTTATATTTTTTCATTAAATATAATTACAGTCATTTAAAGTAACTTTACTTTTAAAATTGTAAATAAACACATGTGAATATTTTTATAGTTATTATTTCTTAAAAATACACTTTTTGGTTTCGACAACAGTAATTAGATTCAAATTAATTACTAAAACATATGTGTTTTGAATTTGTAAAATTGGATTCCATATTTAGAATAAGGAGGTACACATTTTTTAAATAGGAACCTTTTATTTTTAGACATTATGAATAGTACATCTTTAATTATATTATTTACCATGGTTAAAGGATAAACCTAGTAAATAAGGGTAACAAAATAATATTTTAATAATATTAAATTACCCTAACACATATCCTAATATTATTTAATGAGATATTTCTGACCATGGTCATCCTTAAGACTATTTAGGGACCCCATGGATCCACTTTTATGTTATTATGACATTTTATAAAAAATAATTTAATGTAAAGGAAAATGTAATATAAACATGTATCTTTTAGTAAAACAATAATTATATGAGGTTATATAAGATATAATTTTGACTATAAATTTTCATTGGAAAGATAAATATATTTCCTACTTTATGGTATTATATTTATAATTCTTATACGTCATATATATAAATTTATTCATGGCATAATGATGATGTAGTCATTCACTTACTAACGAATTATTTAAATAAATGAGATTGTAAATATAAAAATAATTTTATTTTGAAACATTTTATATCATCCAGGAATTTTAGGGTTGGTTATGACTTATTATATTTTAAGTAACGAAGTATTTTTGAAATAATCACATTTTTATGGATTTGTAAAAAAAACATTTTTTGAATAGTATAAAAGTTGACATAAATCAGTTTTTAAAACAAATACTATTTTACTAAATGATATAATAGTTTTAAAAATATAATATTCTACAAAATGGCCTAGATAATGTTGAAAATAACATTAGTGAAACTATTGATGTTTTTTTTGTAATTTCATGGTAACTAGTTTAACAATATAGAATGAATATACAAAAAGACATGGTAAAAGTAAAATTAGTTCACTTAGGGATAAATCTAAAATATAAGGTAAAATTTGACAACAAAACTAGTGTAAACCCTATTTCATGATGGTATATGGAACACTACTCACTTATCTCTAAATGTAATTAGTTTTGGTATTTTTCAAATCAATATTAAGTTTATAATAAAATAATCTTTCATCACATTCCTAAAGTACCCCTCCTCCCTCTTATAAAAGGCCACCATATCTATTCCTTACTCACACCTCTCAATACCCTTTTATAGTCAAAAAACATACCAAATAAGCTCCCAAAATCTCTTTCTTATACTAAGATGTCTTACCATAGGATAATATAATGCATGAAATCCTTTTGACTCAAAACAATGGGAGATATGCTTTTAAAGAGGTTTTGACTTCTCTCAAGTTCATTTGCATTGTTTAACTTCTTCAATACCTATTATTTTATTATTAGATTATTACATAAAAAATTATTATATTCAATATAATAGTAAATTTTATGATAATTATTCAATCTACACTTACACACACCCCCGTCTAATGGATATGAATATTTTGTTTTTGTGGAAGATGAACTACTACCTCACGAAACAATGATAGTTCAATTTCCCCTACCACCTATTCTTGTGGCCATTATGATGGAAATATATTTTTATATGATATATATTATATTTATAGTGTCCCTATGCTTCATTTTTTAATTTAAATCATTCATTTATTCTTTCCATAATGTGAAAATATGATTATTTCATTTGAAAAAGTGTGGACTACCACCCCTTTAAAGTGATATGACTCGTTCATGCCATACGTAGAATGTATAAAAGATTTAATTAATAAAATAATTTCAGGTATGTAAAATATGATATTATAATGGAATTATATTATACCAATGTATCATTTTGATTTCTTCCTTTAAATATGAATAATAAATGAATGTAGCGTTCATACGTACGTACGACTTACAGTCTCCATAAACAGTTCATTTCATTTATTATCTCCAAATCTTATGGAATATTATAAATACATATATATAATGGATATATATGATATTTATATCATATGTACAATTCTAGAGATAATATATATTTGTCAATATGGACAATTATTAATTATATCATGTACATTTTCTACTCTTATACATAATAACAACAAAACAACCGATACGAACTTAAATAATTATGTAAATTTCATAACATGATGATAAGAAATATGAAAAAAAAATATACTGGAAAAAGGTTCTGAATCAATTAGAAATTAACCAATGTTTAATATTCAGTTGTATAATTAAAAAATGAGACAATTGGGACTCAAGGTAATGGAACCTTTCACCCTCCTATTTTAGTTAAAGAATTATTTTATGTTATGTATTTTAATTTTCATTTTTTGGGATAATTTATTATATAACCTTATTTCAGTAAATTTTATGTCCATGTGATGAGGGACCAGATTTTCTCTCATTAACTCATTTTCATAATTTTTTTATGACGCCGTTAGGCTGCCGAATTTTCGTAAGGGACTTAATCACAATCTCTTATCATTGAGGCAAATCTTGATATTGTGCACCTTTATTATCCTATTAGGTGTATATAAAACCTTTTGGACATTTTAAATAAATAATTTCAATATTAAAATGATATTTATAATTTCTTTTGTGTTATTCTTTAATTATTTTTATTGTAGTGTTTCTCAAGTGGAAAGTGATTATTTAGCAAAAACATCATTTTAAATGTTTTAAATATTTAATCTTATAAATCCTTATATTTAATGTATTTTTTTAGAAATGATTTCATGGATTTATTTACATGGACATGAGTGTTTTAAATTTTAAATTCCTTTAAAATGATTCAAATTGGTATCAGACACATTGATTGAGAACTCTACTTTTTGAATGTTTTATATGAATTGATTATATAAATATATCGATGTGATATTATGTGAATGGAATGTGGAAATGTTATCTTTAAATTATACTTGTTTTATGTGTAATGATTTATTTATGGTTATTGTGCATTTTTTACAAATATAGGTGGTTTTGTGATTAACCAAGGTGGGTGAGTCCGAGATAGCTCTCTAATGCATTGGGTAACGTGACAGAGGTAAACATTAACAATTATCCAAAGATGTTTAGGGAATATACTGTGATTGGTATTCCAAACATAAATCCATATGTAGCTGTGGATGATATAATTTATGTATGTTATTTATTCATCACATCACCTTAAAAATATTTGATTTCTATGTGATATTAAAAAATCTAATGATTTCATGATGTATGTTAAATAACATATGCTTTTTTGATATAAATGAATGGTTACATTGATTTGATTGTATATACGGACTAATGTTTTCATTCCATGTTTTATATCCCTTACTAAGATTCTTTTCTCATCCCATGTTATTGATATATTTTTCATTGGATAGAAGGAAGGGTAATAGAAAGGAATATTTTATTATGTTTTATATCAAGAAGAAAATTCCTGTTTTATTTTAAGGAGTTTTATTTTTGGGGAAAATTAGAAATAGAAGAAGGGTCTATATTGTAATTTTTTAGGTGTAATTTAATATTTATGGAATAATTTTTAAAAACACTAAACCTTAAAAGATCCTGTCTATCTAATTCATGACTTAACTCAAGACAATGTAATGTTTAATGCTAGGGGCATATAGTTCGTATCAGTGGTCATTTTAGAAAACATTAGAGGATAGGGTGTTATTTGGGTGTAGGTATAGGATCTCATATAACTAACAGGGATATTATCATATGGAATATTTTGGAGGGCTATGGTATAATAAGATTATGGGATAAAAAAATGAACACTGGAGATATAAGTAGGTTAATTTATTAGAGTAATATAAATGGTTTTATGTTATCTTTACCTTATAAAGGATTATTTTTTTAATAATAATCCATTTCATGATTAAGTGTTTATTATTTTCAAATGATTAAGGATCATTTTTATAGATGGAAATAAATCTATATTTCACAACTTTTGAATCCCTCCCCTATTATTTGATCAATACTATTTTTGTAAAATCGTTTTCAAATGATTTTGACATCTTCCTGAGTATTCAAATCACATGCATGAAAATTTTGGAGTTATCCAACACCTATAAATTTTTAAATAAATTTTATGGGTCATGGTATCTTTTTAATATGATTTCAAGATATCACGTATTCCAACTCTATTGAAAAGTCAAATTAAAGAAGGTGAGAGAAGTTTTACATTTTGAAAGTAATAAAACATGCTAATAGAGAACGAGAGCATCCAAAGGATCATTATATATGGTTTCAAGGAATTATTTATTAATAAATAAGGTGGAAATGTATAGTTATTAGATCATGAATAATTTTGAATGATTATGAAATCTACATATAGAGGATACAAGTGTTACATAATATTGTAGAATGATGAAATGCTTAAAAGTATTAAGGATATTTTGATGTTGGGTTTACATTGGATGACTTAAATTATTTTTAACACTTATGTTTTTTATATAAAATTGTTAATTGAGGAATAATTCTCTTTTTTTTGTGTAAATAGATATTAATAACCAATAGGGTTTATATAAACCTAGAATTTGCGGCAAATATGTTTTATTAGTTTTTGGGATAAAAAATGTGTGGTATGATATAACATTTGAGGTGAAAACATATTATGGATATTTCTAAGGATTTAATATCATTTTTTTAATTTTATTAGGATTTTGTGTTTTGTTTTGAAAAAGGACAACACTCAGACCATATAAAAAATCTGTCGGATCAGACAGTGCTGTGGGAATCAAACCAACAACAATAGTGGGATTAGTATTTATCTCATACCACTTGAATACGTAAAGTTCCCGGTTAGAATGAATTATTATTTTTAGTTAAATAATTTTATATATCTAGAATAGTTTGATTTTGGGAACTTATTTTTTATCAAATGGATATCCTTAGTATAGGAAAATGACTTGGTGATAATGTTATAAATTTTATTTTGGAATACATTCTCTATTTTGGGAACACTTTATGACTTTCAAAATTTTGATAGTGTGGGATTTCATTTGTTGTGTAATGTAAAATATTTCATTTTGGAAGAATACATGTTTATATTTATGGACATATGACCATTTTGGTTATATATGGAAATGATTTACCTATAATAGAGATTATTTCATAAGGTTAATTACAATTCAGTATGAGATTATAATAGTTGTCAATTTTATTTGGAGGTAAATATTATGATTTAGTGTGGAAGGTTATGAGATTAGATTCTTCTGTGTTTTGGCTTTCAATATGAGTTTTATTACATTGAATAATTTTAGGAAAAACTATGTATTAATTTTTCTTTGTTCAACATTTGGTATTGTTTGTAGAATTTTGGAGATTAAGAGTATTATGTATTTTTGTAAATTTTTTTGGGGATTATATGATCATGTACTAACAATTTTGGTTTTGGTTAATTTATAAAGATAGAGTAAACATATATAGTTCTCCTTTTGTAAATTATAAAATTCTATTGATATTGATTCTAGTATATTATATGTGACCCTGTCATCTTGAATACTCATCATTTGAAAAAAATATATGTTTGTGGAAGAAATTTATTAACGGATCAAGCTATACTTGAATGGTATGTATATTTATTTATGATCTTATTTTTAGTAGTAAAAAATTCCTAATAATTTTGAAAAGGATCATAAAACAAATAATATTTCTAATTACTTTTACTACTGTGTAATCAAAGACTATTTAACCCATGGAATGTTGGTGGTTCCCTTGTGGCTAACATTATCTGAATCATGTTTTCTATCACTCTACATTAGAAGTTGATGGTATGTTTTCTCTACCAAATCTATGTTTTATTGGAATCCTAGAATGTGTTCTCTCAGGATACCAGTCTACATATCCATCTTTCTTTTAGACTGATAGTTTTATTGACTCTTTTTCTCATATGGGACATTCAATAAAATTTTGGCAGCCAATTTTAAAATTATGATGGCACAATTTCCAAAATGGGTGAAGGATGTAACGACCAAAATATTTATATAATAATGAATTTTTATTTCTATTAATATATATGAATAAGATATTAATTTATGTTAAATAATTCAATTTGTCTGATAGTGTACTAGACACACAACAATGAGATTCTATGAAATCATATATTGCACAAAACATTGATTTATACCCAAAAATAATGTAATAATATTATTATTTTGAATGGTAGTTAACGCATAGTCATTGTTTATCTATAATTGAACAAAACATACTATATTATGATTTATCATATTTATTAAATTCTTTAACATTTATGTAATGAATATTATTTTCTTTTAATTAGAATGAATCTGATTTTAAGAATGAAATAATCTATCATTTTTAATAGGTTGTTTTAGCACTTTTTTGTTGGAAAGCCCTTTTTATATCTAGTTTTCTCACATTTATATAATCTATTTTAAAATATTAAACTCTTCTATAGAATAGGTAATTCAAATTTAAATTTGATGATATTTTTGTAATTTCTTCAAAAAAATCATATTTTTTTAATAGTAAACAATACTGGATTTTAATTTAAAACTGCCTTTTCATCTATTTTGTTTATATAGATAGATTAATATTTTATTTGGTTTCAAAGTGTAATTGGATTAAATTTTTATTGTTAAATCCAATTGTGTTTATTTGAGGTAATCTCACTTTTAAATTGTACAAAAACACATGTCAATATTTTGACTTTCTATATTTGAAATAATTATGTATGTCCTAATGAATAATGTTGTTATGAATTTAAAAAAATCATGATATGAATTGTATAAAATTGAAAAAAATTTGTTTTATAAATAAAAAATATTATAATAAATTATATAGTAGTCTTAATTATATAAGATTTAGCAAATTGACAAAGATAATGTTTAAAATGTCATTAATGAACCATTTGGGGTTTTATTTTCATTTAATGGTAACTATTTTAACCATATAGTATTAATATACAAGAATACATGGTTAAAGTAAAATTAGTTATCTAATTTCTAAAGAAAGAAGATAATGTCAAATTGGAAACCAAAAAGTGACTAAAACCTATTGGTTGAGATGATTTGAAAATATAATCATCTTATAATTGAATGAAATTATTTTAGGACATTTTGAAATCTAAATTCTATTTATAAATAATTAATCATTCAATATATTTGTAATGTACACCTCATCTCTCTTATAAAATTCCATAACCTATAACCCTTACTCAAAACACTCAAGCCTCTTGGCTCATCCATCACATGCCCAAATAATCTCCCAACATACCTACATTCCTCTTATAAGCCTTGCCTTAGGCACAATGAAGTTCATGAAATCTTTTTGACTCAAAACAAATGGAGTTACACGTTTTAAGAAGTTTTGTCTTTTCTAATGTACCTTTCCATTGTTTTACTTATTAAATATCTGTTATGTTCATATTCGTTGATTACATAATAAAAAAAAGTATCCTAAATAAACTAGTATATTGTTATGATATGTATTCAAATAACCCATACACACACCATCATCTAATGGATGTGAACATACTGTTTCTATAGACGGTGAACTATTGCCTCATGAAAAGATGATTGTACAATTATCTCCTATCATCTCTCATGGTAGCTATTATGATTGAAATATATTAATATATGATATATATTACATTTTTAGTGTCTCAATTATTGTTTATTTTTTATTTAATAATAAATTTATGCTTTCCATAATGTTTAAATACGATAATTTCATTTCAGGAACTGCAGACAACCACCCCTTCAAAATGATATGACTCGTTCATTCCATACACAGAACGTATAATGGATGAAATTATCAAATATATGTAAGGTATATAAAATATTATGTATTAATTTAATTTTAAGAAACCTATATATCATTTATTTTTCATTACTTTAAATATGAAAAATAAATGAATGTACGTTTATTGTGTACATACGACTTACTGTCTCAATGAAGATAGAATTTAATGA
Organism: Viscum album; assembly: GCA_963277665.1. Lineage (NCBI taxonomy): Eukaryota > Viridiplantae > Streptophyta > Magnoliopsida > Santalales > Viscaceae > Viscum > Viscum album. The sequence continues at coordinate 1,842,507,653 of OY728161.1, forward strand.
AATATCTCCAAATGTAAGGGAATATTATAAATAAATACATATAATGGATATATATGATATTTAAATCATGATTAATATTCTTTAGATAATGGGTGTTTTACTACATGGACTATTTGTAATTATATCAACTTCATTATTGACTATAGTATCAAATAAAGCCAAAATGGTTGATATGAACATAAATAATATTTTAATTTTTAGAACATGATTATAAGTAATATAAAATAAATTATAGACAAGAAAATATTTCTGAATCAACTATATATTATCATATTTATATTATTTAAGAATAAAAAGAATGAACGAGACAATTCTTACTCAAGGTAAGGGATCCTGTCACTCTCCTCTTTTAGTCAAATAATTATTTTTTGTTATGTGTTTTAATTTCCATTTTCTAATTTTGGTATATGTTCTTCTAAATCCTTATTTCCGTTAATTTAATGTCTATATGATTATTGAACCTTTTTTCCTCATCAACCCATTTTCTAAATTTTTATGTGATGGCGTTAAGGTGTCAAATTTTCATTAGTGAATTCATCTCAGTCTCTTTTAATTGAAGAATGTCTTAATATTTTGAACCACTATTATTCCATAAGGTGTATATACTAAAATTTTGAAATTTTATACCATGAATTTAAATATTATCATGATATTTATACATTCCTTTTTGTTATTCATTAGTGATTTTTACATAAGGGTTTCTCAAGTGGTAAGAGATTCATTAACTAAAACATCATTATAAATGTTTTAATTATTTAATTCACCAAATCCTTCTCTTTTCACCAATGGACCTAAGGCCTTCATTTTTATTGATTTTTTATAATCCACCTTTCAAGGGGTTAGGTGGAACCCATACAAGGCTCGTAGGCATAATTATTACATGGCCCATAGGCCTTAGATGAATTTATTGCTCGTAGACTTTAAACATTACCTATAACCCCGACTAACTACTTGGAACTGCACCCCCCCCCCCCTGCATCTTCATCATACAATCAGCTCTCCACCTTCACATGGAAACTTGGATAGGCTTTCTCGTGCATGCACAGGCTTGTCCTGATGGTAGGTACCATACCCTCTGATTCTTGCAATCTGTATAGCTTCTGCTATGGTGAAATCTCCTTGTTCATCCTTATTCTGAAATATGTTCCTTATTGATTGATTGGTTTGCATCTGCACTGATGGTGTCCCAATGACCTTGAAGTGGAATAAAAGCCTCACTGACCTGAAGTCCTGGGTTGCACAAAGGACTTAAAGGACTCGGGGACCAAATCTGTGGCCCGAAGGCCCAATCAGGGGAATCATCTAAGCTACTACAATGCCAAACAGTGGCTGCTACATTTCCCGCTATAGTACCTACTACAGTATTTCACAGTTCATTCTATAGTATAACTATAGAACTGAAACATTAACTCAGATATTATTCTGTTTCTAGATGTGATCCTGCCACTCCTGGATGCACTTATGAAGTCCTTACAAACTGGGCCGAGGCTCATGTGCCCAAATCCTTCCCTTTAATGTCAATGTTTTAGAAATTATTTTAATGATTTATTTATATTGACATGATGGTTTTAAAGTGTATATTTATTTCACATGTTTCAAAGTGGTGTTAGATTCATTGATTGAAAACTCTTCTTTTTGAATGTTATATATAAATTGATGATATCAATATCTTGAAATGATATACTATTATTGAAATGTGAAAATGATTTATTTCACATATGCTTGTTTTTTCTGTTATGATTATGTTATGGTTTATGGTCATTGTTTACAAATATCAGTGGATCTGTGATAAACCTAGGGTAGGTGAGCCTAATATAGAACTCCAATGTATTGGGAAATATGATAGGGTTAAACATTAATGATTCTCCAAAGAGATTTAGGGAATATATTATGATGGGTATTCCAAACGAAACACCCTATGTAGCTATGAAAGCTAAAATGTATGTATGTAATGGATTACACAAGTCACCTTTATGATTTATAATTTCTATTTTTTATTCATAAATATTATGATTTCATGAGTAATGTTAATGATGTTATGTTTTATGATTGATAATTATGGTCTCATTTATTTGTATATATTGATGGAAAAATTTTTTCATTCCTTATAGTTTATCCCTTACTAATATTTTATTTTTATCATATGTTTTTTAAATAGTTTTTTGAGAATATGAGGAACGGTAAGAGAAATGAATAATTCCAGAAGTCTTATATCTAGAAAATTGTTATTGTTGTGTTTTGAAAAGTATTATTTTTGTGAAAAATTGGATAGGGAATAAGTGTCTACTATGTATTTTTTGAGATGTAATGTAATTTAATTGTTAAGGAATAATTATGTAATACTCTAATCCTTAAATGATTCTCAATATCCAATTATTTACTTATCTCGGGATTATATAATGTTTATGGATGATGCCTTATATAAATAAATAATGAAATGGTTATATGTTCATATAGAAGATTAGGGATGATGTTGGTTTTTGGGTATTTATTGTATTTCACTACATTTCTTATATATATATATATATATCCATTCAGGAAAATTGGATAAACTTATATTACAGGGACATTATGTTAATGATTTTATTTTTGGTGGCCTAATAAATATTATCTCACAACCTATCATGGACACCATTGGATCCCATGTAGATATCATGTATAGTGGTGTTGATAAATAGAGGAGTATCTATTTAGATACTTGATTGCTTTCTTCTAATGATATATATAGTAAAAGAAAACTGAGCTAGATCTTTGGTTGAATTGGATCTTTTTTTGGATTATTTTGTCTAATTTTTAATAGAATTAATTTACATATTGTTTCTATCCAAGTTTTATCACTTTCAAGAGACATGAAATGTATCATAGTATTTTTATTATTATTAAGAGTTTATATGGTTTACTATTATTCATTTTGGATTGACTATATACCATTTTAGATCTTATTCCCCCAAATTTCTATATTCTGGTAATGAGGGTATAGTCTCACCAGAGACACACCATGTACCCTCACTGATAGTAAGAAACCTCTGGAATTCTGGGTGATTCACTTCAGAACAATTGGAAAACCAAGATCGGTGAACCTATATGTGGAATCTAGGTCGAGGACATCATGTCATAATGGTGAAACAAATAATTCATTGGTTGGAAATATTCCACCATGAGGTTTAGGAAAGAAAATTTACTATTTTCATAACTTCAAATTGTTTTAAAAAAGATTTCATATAACCCTAATAATGATTAAAAATCTTACTATTAAGGTAGAGACATATCATCACAATGTTCAGACATCTCATATTTAAATTGATAAATATCCTTGTATGATTACAACATGTCATTTTATGGTTAATACATTTCCTCTTTAGGTTTAGACGTGTCAACCTAATTTTGAGGCTCAACAACCAGATGGTCGTTCCTTGATCCTCATAAGGATCAAATCATTGAATAATTTCAAAATTTAAACTTTTTGAAAAATAAATATTTATATCATATTTATTACAAATTAAATATGTTAATATTTTGATCATGTGAGAATTAATAATTAATTATTTTTTATTGTTATTAATTATGATATTTTATTATTCCATGTTGAAATAAATTGTATGTGTAATATTGTAGATGATGACATGAAAACATATAAGAAATTATGACTAGAATTATTATAACTTACATTGATGGATGTTTAAGGATAAAATTTTGATGATTATTGTTAGAGATATAATATAGATGATCATGATCAATATATTGGAGTTATTTATATATTAGGGTATATGAAATTCAAATATAAGATAATGGTGGAGAAGTGAATAGGATGCACATGAATGAGTTTTATATAATACTAATTGAAGTTAAAATTTCTATAATTAATTAAAAGATATATAAATCACAAATATTAATGAAATGTTATATGGTTAACATGAAGGTGATGTGTTGTGTCAAAAAATTATGAATAGAAATAATACAATATTGGGGAAAAATATATTTTATTAAAGAGATTAAGAGATGTGGAAATGGTAATATGTTTTCACATCTCGTATAAATGAATGAAATTAAAGAATAAAAAGAAAACACTAACATGAGTGTATGTATGAATAATCAAAGTAGCATAGTGGAAAAATGTTCATGCCTCTGGGATATGGAATCTATTGTACTTATGAAACCTTAATACTCTTTATAACTGTGTGGGATGCTCATGAATATAAAATGAATACAATTACATGCATATTTAATGTAATCTTTATTTTTTTAAATACACATTTTTTCATAAGTGGATATTGTGGAGTTTATTTTTTGGATCATTACATGGATTATATACTATTATTTTTTCATTATGCTTTGAATTATTTTTTGTTATTTTGTGTGAACTACATCATTTCTGGTAATATCACTTCATTTTTCATTAATAGGATAACATTACTATAAAAAGATAAAACTATTATAATTATTTATCACTAATTACACTCCCTCTTATTGATCTAACATATCTTTTAGGGTTATTTTCATGAATTATATATCTTATTCCAAAACCAATTTTGCATTATCAATCTTGTGCAATAGTACATGAAATGTCCTCTAGAAAATGGTTTCATCAATGAAATAACTATCCCACTGTGACGTTTATACAAAATACAAATCTGAAAACCTCATCCGAAAACACCCCTAGAAACACGCAAAAGTTTTCAAACTTCATTCATATAAAGACATTATCTATTAGTCACATAATGTTTTCTTGGTAAATAATATATTATATGTTCCACAAAACATCCATAATCATGAAACATTATATGATATAGCATTTATAAATCATAATTATTTATGAATTCATTAAAAATCGTTGTAGTTGGAATTTCTCAATTTTCCACCAACCTCCAATAGTCAAATCAATGGTCACATAGCAAAGGATTTTACTTACAGTTCCCATCATATTATTTTTTTCAATACCATCTTTTAACTAATATATCATAAAAATAAAATATTATCAATAGAATTTCACCAAAATTATACTTTGTTGTCATAATCATTAAAATTAAACCCATGAGTCCATCATATGTGATAAATGATGTGAATTAGTATGGTACATCATTTATTATATTTGGATTCTCATATATCCAAAATACCTTCCACAAATAGTCATAAACCATACAAAGACACACCAACGACACTCTCGATACTGTACAAAAATCATTATAAGCGTCCCATGTGCTATCACATATTTTCTAATCACACCAAAAATTATACACCATTTCACCATAAAAGAGAAAAAAAATTACATTCATCATCCTATACCACCACTAATTAGAATTCTATTATCCATTATTAACTGATGTTGATAAATAAAATGGAAGAATTTGTTACCATTTTTGAACCATCTCTATACCCACAAACTCATTATAAGAAAAATTAATATAACCATAGGTATATATATAACCCATCATAGATACCTTATATTCATCAATAACACATGAAGTGTTTCCTTTTGAACACTAGAAAAATAGTAATGATTACCCCATTATGAACCCACCATTCAGGGATATGAATATTCACCACATGTAATCAACCATAGTTTTATTACGGATTCACTTCACATTGGAAACCTTCCTCCGACTACATGTGTTTCTCACAGGGGTGTCTACTAACTAGTAATAACTCATTAGAACCAAGTCACTTACAGAATGGGAATCATGAAAAATTAAAATCATTATACTCATACAATCTTCTATATGATATTAAAATGATATTATAATAGATAATTTCAAAAAAAAAATAAGTGATTTGAAATTAATATTTTAAATATTTTGATCCCATCAATATTTATCCCCTCATGAATTTAATTAAATCAAATAGAAAGTACATATAAACATATCCAAATGAAGAACATTCCAACTTTTTTTACTAAAAAAACTATGATATAACAACAAACATTACACATAAACTAGGATGTACATATTTCCCCTCATATAGAACCCATAGTGAACTCATTCCCAACATATCTAAGGATAATGAAATAAAAGAAAACATATATGATACATCAATATGTTTACGAATTATTCAAAATTATTACATCAATCCTTGCTCATAAAAATATTCAATAAACCTTCCTAAATAACTAATATTGTCCCTAAAAACAAATAGATTGAGACCAAAAACAATAAATGTGGTAAATTTCACCAATATTTCCTTTCAAACTAGAACCCAACCTAAATATCTAGATACCAAAAGGGCATTCCCGATCCCCTTGGTCGGTTAAATAATACATTGTTAGAAAAAACCCCAAGGAAATTATTTTTCCCTAAATAAAGAACCATAAAATTGGAATATATATGAAAAATATTTACACATAATAAAAGATAATTATTTTACATGGATGTAAGAAAGAAATAGAAACAATACAACTCAATGATGTATGAAAAAAATTCAATTTTAGGTCCAACATGAATAGAAAAATACATAATCTAAACAATCCACGTGTTTGTTCTATAAAACTACCCCCATCTCAAAATAATAGTCGTAGACATATATAACATAAATCCTAGTCACCTCAATATGGCCAAATTCCTTTATATACATAGAATGATATACAAAGGTTTATGTATCATTGAAGTGGTGAATATGGTTTGATCTAGTTGGCTCTATAGGATCCCATCAAGGTATTAAATAAAATTTATTTATATAACATTATTAACATGTTCTATATTAAATGAAAAAGGAATGATAATCAATTTACAATTTTAATGTCAATACTATTGAAAAGTAACTATTTTTTATGTTTTTCACATCTCTAAATTTTCCCATGTAAAACAGTTTCAATGAATGTCATATACATCATGTAATCAACTCTCATCAAATATTTCATTAGATATCCTATTAAATATATTCCAATATAATAAATTTATATACAATCCAACCAACATGTTATAACACACAAAATATCACTATAGGTCATGAAAACTAGGACACTCAAACATAAACATAATAAAAAACACGCATAAAGTCTATAGATATATTCATCGAATCAAGTGATCATAGGAACACCCTAGAATGTAAACTCCAAAATAGTCAGCCAGTTCATTGAACATTTTTCATATGGATTATAGGAACTCCCCATGATTGACCCCAAATACAAAAATTGGAAGATGGCTATTACTACAACTTACACATAAGTACCAAATTATTCCCATTTTCAATATTTGTCAAACTATTTCAATGAAAATATTTATTGATAACCATTTTAGAAATTTAATTCAAAATTCATTGAAAAAGAATTTTCTTTTTACCAAAACAATGTATAACCAATCATTTATAAAAAACCATCCCACCCACCTAAATCAATCATCAAAATTAAATTATAAAACATGTTACATAAATAGATCCCTGACATTCATCCAACATAGGATAAAGAAGGAACCTTCTACCTCAGTCATGGGATTCCCCAGAATATAAATGGATTTACGAAAAAGAAATAGAAAAATTAAAATGGAGGAACTAGAATTAATCCTCACATATTATAATTTAGTCAGAAAACAAAATTATGTGTGTTATAGATAAATACCAACATACCTCAAATACTTCAAAAACATCCCACTAAAAAAAATAAAGATAAGAACAATAAATATAACAATATGATTGATATAAAGTAGAATCAAAATAATTATCATCATAAAAAAAATATCATGAATCGTTTTGAAATGATAGTAATTTAATCAATGGAAAAGAATAAAATGAAGAATAAATTACATTAAGAGACACATCAACCCAAATTGGAAGTTAAATCATCAATCAATTATATTAGGAAGAAGTATTGATCATCAAAATATCACGGGATAACTACTTGGATGAGAGAAAATTGGTCATGGGAAAATAAAATATGAAATTTGATGTGATGATACCTAAAAACCTCCACTCATGGAAATTACATGGCATGTAACCCCTTTACAGGTCATGTAACCCATGGTATGCCTATACACTAAAATAATTTAAACATTTTCGATAATCAAACCTAAATTTTATAAAAACATTACATGAAGAAAATGCATAATGTGTGGTCATTTCTGTCATTGTATCAAACTCACATATTTTAGTCATTATATATCAAAAGAATATAATCCTATTACATGTTGTGTATTTCTCCTCTATAATGAAAAAATACACTTTTTGTCACAAAATACTAAACCTCACCAACCATTTTATAATCACAGGGAGAAACCCAATGATTAAATTAAAAAATTTATATACCAAAATAATTAATTCAAATAAATATACAACAATTAACATTAGGTCAATTTACCCATCATATATTCTCCATCCATGGGATTCCTAAAATACACCAAAAAAGGATATATGCTGATTATTTGGGAAAGCGATGTTGAAGACAATTATTTTCTAGACATTATCGTATTTGTTTCATCTTCCTAGGAATTCTGTCCCAAACTCCATTTTGAGTTTTTTCCGACATTATTTTATTCTTGTTCATGTTTTTTACGGGATAATGATCTCCTTCTATGTTCTTTCTAGGGTTTAAATAATATTTTATTATTTCTTATTCCATGGTGGATATGGGTTTTGATTTTATTTCTGTTGAGTGGCTGGTGATGTTGGTCTCATCAGTGTCTTGTTACGGTCGTGTGTCTAGGTGGTTTTTTGTGGGGAAGATTTTTTGAATTTCTATTTAATTTTTTTTGTGTTTGTTATGGTTTCATTCTTGTTCAATTAGATTTGCATGACTCTCAACAGGGCAGTTAAGCAGGGTAAATATTTTCTAGCTCTATTTTCCATCTCATATCCCTATGTTGGCAATGTGTGAGGGTTCTTTTGGGCATTGGGATGTGATGGTTGAAAGATCAATATATTTTGAAGAGATGAGCTTTTCATTTGGATGATTAAGGGTTTCATGACAACTTAAATTTTTTGGATTAACATGGTTTTCTATAGTGGGATAATGTAAGGTAGTATTTGATGTTTAAATGGATGTTTTTATTGCTCAATAGAGGCATCGTTTGGCTCTAGCTGTGGGTTTCTACGAAATATTGGAGTGGTGATGCATTTAATTAATGATGGAAAGAAAGTTTGGATATGTTGAAAGGTGGGATTCCTGAAAATGAATTCATTATCGGGTGAAATGGGCCTCATGGGTTGACCCTCCATTTCGTTTTGTGTTTTTCTGTGTTTAGACAATTTAATTTGGTATATGGCTTATAATATTTTTTAGTCTCGTGTGATTATTTGAGATTCGTGTTTCAGTAACCACTCCACCAAAACTTTTTCATTTTTAATATCCAAAAAAGTGAATATTCATTCATTCAGAGATTTCAAAAAATACATTATATCATGGAGTGGACATTCCCTGGTTATAATGTCGATGGTGACACAAGAATAGAGAAACACACATAAAAACCTGTCCTAGTCTAGAAAACTCCATTGGATGACACCACATAGCCAATTATTATTTTGTTAAAATATTTTTTTATCTCAATGTTGACATATATCATGGATCCTCGTAGATTACTCCTTAGCATGACTAAATTACACTAAAGTGGCATCAACCACCTCTTCCGCAGAAAGAGGTTATTTGCACGTGTTACCATAAAAAGCCTATAATTGATCCATTATAATTGAATAATGATAACTATTGATATAAGAACACCCAAACAATCCTAATTCTATATTCCATCATCCAAAAAATTCATGAAATAAAAACTAATCATATCATTCAAGATATGAATAGTGTATCCTACCTTTTCATCTATATGTGGGTGATGTGTTTTACTAAAACTGAAATGAGCCCTAATTTCCTCATAATGGATCCCCTATAACCACAATGTAATACTTGGATCCCTACCTGAAATAATATTATATGGATCCCCATGTATCCTCACTATATCGTAAATAATATTCTTACCTAGATTATCACCATTAGTTTTATACCTAATCAGAATTAAAAGAGATGAATTTTTCAATAGATTAATCAACACTAAGACAAAAAACCTTCCTCAGATAGTCTATGTTACTAAAAGTAATATACAATAGATGTCATATCCCATTTTCGAGCCAGCCTCAAATGTGGTTGAAGAATATTAGCTGGTTTTAGATGCTCATTATTTATTTTATGAAAGGATTAATAGTGTGACCATAATATGTAATATCATACATCATAATCATCCACTAGAATAACAACCTCATGTTATAATACTTCGTAAAATTTCCCAAATGAATAGCCTGAGAATAAATTTTATAATCAATGAAATTTAATCTCTTTCAATGATAATTGAAAAAAGGGATACCCAAAATAGAAAATATCATATGATATGGGAGGCCATCCATAAATGGTGTTCCCACCAAAATGTTTATCTCAAATTCATTGAATCTAGACATCATGATGTTGACTCAATAGAATATGGTCCGGTTGAGATGATGATATCTGAAAACATCCATTAACATAATAAAAAATATTCTAGATCATATAATTGAAATTGAGAAATGTGACCCACAGGGACCAACTCTTTCATTAAATTCCATAATTGAATGTGATAGTACATTCCTACTAAGAGTGTCAGCAATAAAATTCCACTACATCAGGGGTTTTGAATAGTCAATGTAAAATCTATAAATGTATTCCAAAAATTAATTGAATGTGAAATTATTTGGATAATATGAAATAATATATGTCAAACTCTAATGTTCATATAAAACATTGAACCTCTCGCAAACAGTATAGTGCATATAATACCAATGTTCATTCATAACCATATAAATATCAATGTCATTAGTGGGTTAATAATTAAATTGTGGGAGAATATGAAGAGAAGTGTAATACACCACATGATCATCCTTGCATAAACATGAAACCCAAACTAGAAACATAATCCTCCTTAAAAACTAAATATCACTTATGGGGCTCATTTTAGATCAATATAGGAGCATATTTCAGAAGTCATTTCACCTTGATGAATGTAGAATGACAATTTTTTAGCCATATAAATTTAACCTCATACGTAGAATGAGAAGTGAATAATGATTTGAATCTTAAAAAATTATTGTGGAACCATAAATAATATCCAACACGTGCTGGGAAGAAATGATTTTAAATGATATTATACGTGGTTCATCCAATTTAAAGACAACCTATACCTTCTCAAGATCAACTGATTATCCATTCTCCAAAATCCAAAACCCTTTTTAATTCTCTTCGTGGATCCAAAAGTTTATGTTTTAAATCATTTCATACAAATAATGACTCTTCAATATTTCCATAACCAAAATAGAATTTATATTTTAACAATTATTAGTTATTATATATACAAAAATAATATCCATGAATTCTACCAATAATTTTTTGTGACATTGATGAAATATATACATAATTGAATCCATACAAAATTTATGAGTTTGTCTCATACTAAATGGCATAAAAATATATTCATGATTGCCAGACTTATTCCAAAATTCCATATTTGGTATATAATTCTATAGAACTGTGTGATTATGATAAACATAGAAATGATCTATTTTAAAAAACAACCTTCCCCCCTTTTGTTGATCAAAAAGATCATCCATTTGAGAAAAAGGATAAATATTCTTGACTATTACTTAGTAAAAAATTTGATATTCCAAAAATAATACTAGAACCATATTTCTTCCCAGATAATATCATTTGGGCTTTCAAGAGAGAAACACCTGGGTGAATAATTTTTTTATATAAAATTTTCAAACTATATCTTGAAGACTTTTAGCTACAATGGTATGTTATGATATGATGTGATCGAAAATGTACGTGCACCAGGAACTAGATCAATCATTAAAAATACCTCCCTCTAAAAAGGATTACTAGAAAAAACAAAAAAAATAATTTAAAAAAATACCATCAAATTGTATGAAGGATAGAAAACATGAGAATTGTATTTTTTAACCACTACTATCACTTTTGAAAATATCATGTTATCTGGGAGGGAATGTAATATAGGACAAGACCTTAGATCCCACTATCCTTGAAATAGAAGTGAGATTCCTTTTTATATAAGATAAATGACATGAAAATGATTGGAATCATCCTCAACGTGATGAATGACAATCTAATACAAAATGATTATTACATCATAGAAAACAGTTGGAGAATCCTGAAATCCTATAATAATTAGGTATTAGCTATCAATATATCCAAAGGACATTGAAAACCCAACTCTTTCCACTACCAAAGAGGTGTATCAATATTCATAACAATATACACTATCAATATGGTAGTTTTAAGAATATAAAAAATGTGTAGATTTAAATTTTTGGGAAGAAAAAACATTTAATAAAGCAATTACTCTTGAAGATTCATTAATGTTCACAACACTTCCATTACTAGACCCACATCTACCTCCACTAGAAACTCAAATAATATATGATGATGATGTACTATTATATACTTATCTTTTATCCATATTTTAATTAATGAATTTTACTACACTGTTGTAACATTTGAATCCAATAATCTAGGTGCATATCATGGAATAGAAAAGACTAGGCAGAAACACTACAAACGACCATAATGACTGCACTTATTTAAGAGATATGTATGTGAATGAAATAATTTATCTATGTGTCACAAAATTCTATATCAATACTAATTCAAAGAAATTATTTTTAATATAACAACAAGTGTGGATGATTCCTTCTAATGAGTGAAATATTTCCAACACCTATGATGAACATTCCACTTCCTATTTTTCCATTGTTTTTCATTGAAGCTTCCACTCATTGGTAGAAAAGTTTTCTAATAACCTACAATATGTTCCATGTATATGTCATAAATCATTTAAATATCTGACATGTTTCTATAGGACCTATGTTTTACCATAAATTCATTGATATGATATTTTACAACAAACACTATTGGTACATATGATCATTCACATGTCCATTCTTTAATGCCTATGGAGAATAATGAAAAACAAAAAATCTATTTTATAATAATTCCAAGTTATTTAACTAATTTTAGTATATGAACTACAAATAATTCTCAATAATAAATGGCTTTAGAAAAATATACTATGATAAAATAATTTCAAATCCCTTACAGTCTAAGCCTACATGCCAATGTGCATGAACCATTGAATCCCTCCTTCTTTTGTTGGTTCATTCAAGCTTGAACATTGGACAGTTCAACATTATACTCTTATGTGTATCCATGATTTCATAAATATGAATTATATTATTGAGATATTCTTCCCCTTGATTTTATGCATACCATTAATGAATAGAGTATTCTTACAAAAAAATCAAATGATAGATCCATTTATTTTAAATCTCACTACTAAAATCTTACCTTATAACACATGGTCATAATACTTGGTTGTAGCCCATATAAATGATGGTATAGTATACAACCAAGGTTTATATAACCATGTGTGTCAAAAAAATTTGGTATAGGGATATAACAACATTTTCATTAGAAATTGAGTGTATTACCTATGAGGATTTGATAACACACATAGTTCACTTGAAATCATGGGTATATGACAATACCAATGATTATTAAAACATTTTATATATATACATATTGGTGTCCATAATTCTTGTATAATGATATTATTTTAAACAATTTGTATAAATAACTACTGTAATTTCAAATTTGTAGCACCAGTCAGCACTTCTCACAAAACCTATAAATAAATTACTATCCATAATTGACTTTTAATACAGTATACATAATAATTATTTACCACTAAAAAATAGTTTTATGAATATTATAATTCCATTTTAAATACAATAACATATATATAAATTCAGAATCATCAATTATTTTTAGTCATCCACATATGACTCATAACATAAACTAAAAATGAAGGAGATAAAAATATCACTCTTCAATACTAGTTCCATCATAAAACTAACCAATATTGGTGCACTGACTACCATCCTCATTATCATAATCATCATTATTATCACTATCAGTACCACCACCCCCAAAAACTATAAATTATACAAGACTACCTTAATAACAATAATTGACAACACTCATGGAATCATATAAAGAAATTATTTATTCCAAACATGTATTAAAAATATTGTATAACTCTTATTAAAGATATGGACAATTGACATACATATATTTTAATATATGTTTAGTGAACTCTTTTCAACTTTATCAAAACTACATAAAGAATTTTTTGGCCTGAACTACTTCAACACAATTTATTAATCTCTTAGTTGGGTGAGCGGATTGAGATATTCTTGATGAGGTCTAATAAATTGTGGGATTTATTCATTCTTGGGTCGATATAAGACTCTCCCCTAGTTATCCCCACCAAATAAATATATTGAATGATCATTTTACCCTATGTTTTAATTGTAATTATCATCTTGGGCCCAGAAGGAACACTATTAAATATACAACCAAGCTATTTATTTCTGAAATATGTATCAAAATTTCAAATATCATTAATAATAGTTAGAATTATTTCTTATGTATATCCATTTACAATACTTACAACCATTGTCTTTGTATTTGAGAAATGTGATATTAATCTAGGAACACACCATTCAATTCCGAGTTCCAATTTCTACATAAGACATTGATTACAATAATTATAAATTATTTAATAATATTAAATTTATAAAATTGGGATGAATTACTATTTTTCAGTTGATGAAATCTACACAATGAAGAAGCATCTAAATATGATTTTAAAAAATAATTTAATACTATTAAAATAATATAATAAAAAATTGTAATTTGCATTCTAAATATGTCAATGATATGGATTTGTCTTCTATTTCATTTTTGTCCAGTTATATTTATGTTATTTGATTTCATTATTCGGTCATGTGGTAGTTTTGATAACTTTTTCATTAAGTTCACATTTTTGATATGTTTTTTTGTAATTTGGTCATTTGGTGACATTTCCATTTGTCCATTGGGACATTTGGAAATTTGGGAATTTTATCAATTCCATTTGATAATTTTTATATTTTCTCCATTTTCATATTTGATAATTTGTTCATTAGGTTGATTTTTTTGATCAAATTTCTCTCCATTTGGCCAGATTTTGATTTTTCCATTTCCCAATTTGGCTATTTTTCCATTTTATCCAATTTTCAATTGGTCATTTTCCCACTTTTCCCTTTATACATTTGGTAATTTGGAAAATTTTCAATTTTAGAATTTTTTGGTACATTCTATCAATTTAGGGTTTTTCCAATTTAAAAATTGCCCAATGTTTTTAGCCACAATACCATTTTTTCATTTACTAAATTTTCTAATTGGCCAATTTCCCATTTAAGAATTGTCCAATTTGTAATTTTTACCATTGTATGATTTTCTAATTTTTTTTATCCTGTTATGTTGCCATTTTTACATTCTGAAATTTGGGAAATTATAAAATAGGGAAACTCGATAATTGTTTAACTAGTCAAATTTAATGGCAAGCATTCTATTTATGAATTTTTGAAATATGTAAATTCAGAAGTTTTTTTATTCGGAATTAGATAATTGAACTACTGGGAAAATGGGAAATTGGTTATTTAGTCATTCGGTAATTCGATTATTTTTTCATTTTTTCACATGAACATTGAAAGATTGAGTATTTTTTCATTTTTTTCATTTTTAAATTTGGTCATATATTATTTTGGAATTTTTCTACTCAGTTATTAGGGAATTTTTATTTCTATTTGTACATTTGGAAATTTTTAGATATGAAATTTTTTTCATTTGATCATTTTGGAATTTAATCAATTTTTAATTTGGACACTTGTCTACATGGTCACCGTATATGATCAAAGAAGAATTTTCATAAATTTTAGAATTTGGGAATTTGTGAAATATTTAATTTGGAAAATTGTGAAATTGTGAAAATTGGTAATTGGGAATTAGGGAATTTGGACAATAGGTAAATTAAAAAATTTGGACATTGTCCATTTTTTAATTTTGATATTTTGAAATTTCATTATTTATCCAATTTGAAGATTTCTCATTTTGTTATTTGTATATTCTTATATTTGGACATTTGATCATTTATTTATTTGGTCATTTTTTCAGTTTTTTCATTTATGAATTTATACATTTTACCATTTTTTCATTTGAAAATTTGGTCATTTAGTCATTTGGAAATTTGGTCATTTGGTCATGTTTTATGAGTTTTTATAAGAAATGGTACATTTATAAATAGTTCCTCAAATAAAAAATTTCTATTTCAAATAACCAAAAAAATTGAAAAAACACTCTCCCAAATTACATTATAATATTAATAATTTCAAAAACCACATCCCTTTTTTTAAAAAACTTCATTCATATAATAATTAATGGAAAAAAATTCCTTCTTAAAAAGTAACTATTTAAAGGTATTGAACCCCGTTAAATATCTATTCCCCAATATAAAAAAATCATACTAAATATATACCTAGAAAAAAGTGGAATTAGAATACAAATATTAAATGGATTAATGAGAATAAAACATAAACTTCAGTATGCAAATCTATCTAAATGTGGACTTTTTGGATATCAAGAGTATTTTATTTTAGTTTACTCTCAACGTGAAAAATCATGAATAATTTCTAATATATCTATCCAGTAAAATTTTAAATTCATCTAATAAATCCATTAAAATATATATATATATATATATATATATATTGTTTCAATTCATATTTATTTACACAAATCCATTCATTGTCTATAATTGTTGTACACTGAAAACTATGAAAATAATTCATAGAAACAATGTCATTTTTTTCTAACAAATCCGAAAATAATTCAATAAAATTTAAATGAATTTTATTTTTAATGAAAAAAATAATTATTACCGATAACTTAAACTCATTTTTATTCCAATATAAATCAATTTATTGATATTGTTTTAATGAATGGTTGTGGAATATTGGCACACCCTCTAACTTATAAATGACCATACTCTTCAAGGAAACAATAAAAAAATTCTTATATGATCACCAAAGATCCTCAAGATCCAAGAACAATGAGAACTTAAAAGAATCATCATCGAGAAAGCCAAATCAATGTTTCAACGAACATATTAATTCATATAATTACAATAATACTATAGATAATAATTTTAAAAAACAATTATTCATATTTTTACCCAGTATTTATCTTTTATTTCATTAATTACTTTTCACCATTAGACATGTCTCATCATAATGATATCATTGTACATTGATAATGTTTACTAAATCATATATACTACCTCAAATTTTTACCTGTCATCCAATTTTTTTTTCTTATAATCAAAAATTATTTCTATTTGGTGGTCCTAGGATTCACACATAGGGGTTCCCCCACATCACCAATTAGAATACACCACTATATAAGATAAATGGAAAGAAGAAGTAGAATTAAGTAATAGTACAATTGAAAAAATGTTTTCATACAATTAGATGCACTAATAATAAAAAACTAAATATGGATATGAAATTCATTCAAATGGATCCCTTGTCCATTATGAATCAATAACCATTGATATATGTGAATATTATAATGCATGAAATTGGCGATCTTAATGAACAATAATATAATTGAGAAGAACAAAATCATTAGAACTAAGATGGATAGTAGGAAATATAGATGATGTAGACATAACATGATAAGCATATAATATGTAGGGATAAATCATAGGATATTAATACAATAAATTTTTAAAAATACATAGAGGATTAATATACATGTAATGGGAAGAATATTCTATATTATATGATGATTGAAGAATTTTTTTGAACATATAATGAGGTTCAGGTGAATGAATTAACATATGTGGAATATGATTTTTTCACTTGTGGGTATGGGTGTTAATGAGTGTGTTGGTTTCTATATCATGCTCTTGGAGAACCTCCACTCAGCCCCATATGAGTAAGTTGTGGGAAGATGATTTTTGTTGAGATGAAATTAACTCATTGTAATAAAAAATAATAACATGAAATTAAATGTAACGTAGAATAAAAATATTTCATTTATTATAGTCACTAAAAAAACCATAGGAGGGAACCCCATCCCACTCATTCATTAATCATTATCAAATAATGAATTAATTCAAACTTCTTCAATATCATTCAAAATCTACATAATAATTAATTTTATTATTTATAGATAAATATTTTAAAATGGTTGAATACGACATAAAATTAAATGAATTATTTTAAAATTATCATTACATGTATTAGAATCTATAGTTTAATATAATGAAAAACATTATTAAAAAAGATGTTTTAAACCCTATAATATAAATTGAAAGAAAATCTAAATAAATGAAATAAAAAAAGACTAAAAAAATATCATTCAAACCAAACTATATTAAAGTTACTACCGTAGTACCTACTTGAGAAACCCATGTCAATGTAAACATAATGAATTATAAACATATTTAGTATGATATATATATTACCCACCATTAATTAAGGCTCCACATCAATTCTCACAATGATAAAATTTTATTTATCAAATAAACCATATTGGTCAACAGAAATGGGGATTATAATGGGGTTAATTTCATCCCCTCTAATATGAAAAATAAGTATTGGGATTACATTAATAATGACACTATAATTAGCTCTCAGATATTAATTCATATAAAATAATTTTTTCCCATTGATTCCAAAATATATTGTTCATAGGTAGCAAGGAAATGATCCTTTTAAATAACATGGAATCAACAATCATCAATAATAGTACCATGCAACATCATTTAATCACGTGATTTATATTTCATTATAGTGACTTGAATGAGGGAGTAGAAATACAATAACAATATTTTTTCAAAAAGACAATAATAAAAGTCAATTTAATAACAAGGAAAACAATCTAATGTATAGTAAAATTAGTTCATTATTTCTATTAGCATAACTCCATAAATTTTTTTCGTCACTATTACAGGTCGATCAGTTGTAACAAATTGATACACATAGATTATTAAATATTTTCATTCACAAACAACATCATTTTGACCAAAATATAATTATCTTAATTATTCGTAGATGTAGTAAGATGGTAAAATAAATACAAGAAATAAATATGAATAATAAATTTAAACGAATATCCATATTTTATGTTAACTAATTTGATGATCACACATTTTATTTCAATAAAAAAAGAAACTCATTATTATGAAATGTCTATGTCCTTGCCTAAGAAAATATTTATGGACTCTACATATAATTTTTTTATGTTCCCTTTATAAAATACTAATAAATTTTTATCTTATATGTGAACTAACATCGTATGAAATGACATATAAACATTTAATTTATATAGTTGAAATAGTAAATGAATAAATAATAATTAAAAAATTTTGTTCTATGTTCCATATTCAACTCCTCAAGGCTCAATGTTACCAATGTATATTACCTAAGAATTATTATTATTTGTGGAGGATTTATAAATGGATGATCATTTTACCCATACATATCATTTGAATTTCACATTGTCTAGTCAAAAATTGTGATCAATTGAGATAGATACATTGAACAAAAAATCTAAACATTATTGAGAAAGACAACCTCTCAAAATGGTGCCTTCAAAAATATTCATGTTTCGAAAAAAAAAATATCATTCTAAACATACTTCATTCATTATGATGCACCCAAATAAATAAATGGGTCTTGGAAGAGGTGTTTCAGTTAGAAGATGAACTATTAAATTCAACATGGATGTGAAAAATTATAGAGGAATTGTATTCAAATATATACAAATTAAGGAAACAAAAATCTATATTATTATTATGAAAGACTTAGTTTATCCTTTTTTCTAAAATTTTCTCCAAAAATGTGTCTATTTCAAAAATTATCATCATTACACTATTTGATAGTATTTTTTTTATTCGAACAAATTCAGGATGAAAGACGTGGTAATCCTTATTATTAATTATTTTAGCTTCAACATCCTACTATTGCATCATTTAGATATGTTTATAGAATATCAATTAAAAATGATGATTGTAATTAATACGTCAATGAATTTATTTTTCTACTAAGTTGTAATTAAATATAATGATCATGTAACATTATATTTTTTCATCGATGCACACTTGTCGTTGTTCTGGTTGAACAAAACAATCAAACACATCATAGAAATGGCATACATTCTCTTTGGACTTCCCATTGATATTTAGACGATGTGAAAAAAACAACACACTTCTATTTATACCGATGGGCATTACTTATTAACAATGACATAAAAAATTGGTAGACCAATATGGAAACCCAAAAATATATACTTTCTGATTTCTAATTGAATATGGATTTGGTGTCAAATTTATTCCTCTTACTATATTTTATATGTATTTCCCATTCAAAAAACATAAATATTTGAATTTATTAATCACATTAGTTCTTGGAATATGTTGAGGTGGATGTTCATTGTCAAAAAAAAATCTCAAACCTCTGGGGATTCTTCTTAAATTTATGATAAATTTCCAAGAATCATTGATACCCAATGAAACTGATAATAAGATGATATTGAATTATTCTCAATCATGTATTATTCTTACAGATTGAAAAAGATACTTTTACATTCATGATATATTATCAATCATTGTATAAGTATTAAAATCATTTATAGTCTATATAATGTCATCAAACATATTAAATATGTTTCTTATGAAGAATCAGATGTGAAACTCCTATATCCCAAAGAAATTTCAACAATTATATAAAAGATGATATTTAATGTCTATACCATTTTATAGATCAAAATGTGGATATAATAGTATAATATATAAAGTAAATGGTTAATTTATGCACATACACGGAAGAATATAATAATTATGAATGAAATTGTCCACATGATGTGACCATAATGAATATAATAAAAATTAATACAATCATCACAAGATTTACGCAATAAGACATTATGCACCTTAGTTGAAAAATCATGATGATGTAAATAAAATAACTTCATTATTAATCCATTTACAAGATGAATTAGGTAATCATTATATTTAATTATCATTGCAATAATCCATCACATATTTTTTGATAAATATGCTTAATTAAATAAATTTTGAATCCTGGGAATCAATGTAATGTAGCACATGTATTTTCATGGATCAGGAGAAGGTGTTCTATCAATATTTTTCTTCTATCAAGTTGAAACACATTCATTTAATCCATTATGTTCTTCAGTTTCATCCTTAAATTAACTAAAATATTTCAATCATTCCTGAAATTTAGGAGTACAAAATTCATGATTCTTAATTAACATGCATTACTTATAATGATTTTGGGGAACATATTCACCATTATGAATAATTCCTTTAAAAAGGATATAATATAATCAATTGAGGCATTGTAAATTAAATATATGTGTTTTCCATGATATAACTAAAATAATATTTTCACATTCTCAATGGATTTCATTCATGATATAATAGATATCTGACATCATCCTTTAATATTTTTACTCTCTCAACTTCATCAACATCAAACTTTTCTGCATGTTTATTGATACCGTTATCTTTTTTTACTATCACACAATTTCTAACAAGATGATTCAAAAATGGAAACTAATCAGATAATAAATTTTCTATACCTCTTTTTTCATTAGGTTCATGAATAATAAAATATTTTTTCATCTCTCCATTGTGATACAGAACATTAATATTTATTTTTTCAAATCTATTTTATTTTATATGATATCATGCTTCTTCCCAACATAATTATGTTCTTAGAACATAATTATGTCATGGAATCATTATAAGACCATAATTCTAAGCTTTTTTAAATGGTAAATCTATTCAAATTTTCAATTTTATTGAATCGAAATTGAAATCAGTTCAACATGATTCACTGAGGTTCTACCCATTACGTAATTTGAGAAAACATTAATATTTAAAACATAAATTTAATCCAAAATTAAAAAATTCATTACAAACAATATTTTACTATAATCATAAAAAAAATATTGTATGTATAATAAGAGTAATATATAAAACATTATCTATAAGCAATTCATACAAAAAATGACTGAGATAATGGATATAACATGGAATTAGGGGAAACTATTAAAAAATAAAATAAAATAAAAATATCATTGTAAAGAAAATATTTTTAAAAAAAATTCATGGTTTTAATATGAAATTATTTCTATTAGATATACATGTCTTTATGATTGGAAAAAATATACCCAATAATAATAAAAATGTGTTAACCAATATCAAAGCAACAGAAAAATTGAATTATAATATTATTTATATTCAACCATAATTGATAAAAATATAAATAATCACTCAATATTAATATCATATAAATTATGATTTAAAAAAATACATACAAAATGTAATAATGGAGTCAGAATCATGATTTTGTATAATATATGAAATAGCATTATGTGTATTGATATAATATTCCTTAAAGAACATAATATTGGAAAAATTGGAAATTGGGAATTTTATGTGTACTATGATCCTGTCCCATATAGAGTTAGTGTATCGAAAGACAAATCTCTTCTTTCAAAATTTATTTATCACTGGATATGACTCCATATTTTGGGATATACAAGAAGAAGATAACCCAATTATTTTCTTAATAAAATTGAAATAAAAATGATAATATTTATAACATTGACTATAATACTAGAATGATATATAAATTCAATAAATAATTAAAAGTATATAGTAGAGTAGATTAAATTACACTAATATGTAAATAAATTAAATAATATACATGATTCATATAGAAATTAAACAATAGTACTATCCATCCAAAAAACAAATAAAGAATATATTAAGAATAAACAAGGTGTACTCCTCAGAATCCAAAAAGTTTTGTGCATTAGAATAAATAAAAACTATCAAATACTTGCAGAAAAATGTGTATTTATTATCTACAAATTCCCTCTTATTTTGAAGCATTATTTGGGAAACCATTTTTTCATTAATGGTTTTTATTTAATGTTAATTTTACCAACCTCATTTAGGAATAAGGGAAATATATTTTATATGATTCTAAATTTCAATCAATTATTCATATAATTTGTTGAAGATCCATTAATTGTAAATAATTTACCTATTTCACCCCATTTTTGGAAACCCATCCCTTACATAACCACTGATGAAGATTCTCTATTGATGTATAGTGTGGTTAGGTGGTTTTTTATTCATATAACATGTAGTGGATATAAATTACTATCTTATCAATTCATAGATAATAACCATTTCATGTTGTGAAATATACTCAATACATATGCTCAAAAGTCCATTCATGAGGTAAAATCAAATTACATGGAGTGTATATCTCCTATAAACTATAAAAAGTGATGTTTTATATAGAAAACACTAAACAAACACGAAATTTATCCAAAATTAGAGAGAAACCCTATATTGTAACATATGTTCCTAAGATACACTGTAACTATTCATCAAGGTTGTGGGACACAAGACCTCATCAGATACTCCCCATGTGCTATATGATTCCAACTAGCAGCGATGGTGTGAAGGTGGTTTTTATGGGACAAGACATTCTCTTATTATAGTACAATTTTGGATTCAATAGATAACAAACAACATTAGAACTATATTGGACAAATCAAAATTGGTAATAATAGTAATAATAAAAAACAATTTAATAATAATCAAAAGGATATAGAAAGTGTCATATACATGGATACATAACAAGCCGAAATTAAAAAGGGGGAACATGTGTTAGCCGTATAATATATGCCAATAATATATGAATTGGAAAATTCTTCTTCAATATAATACAAAGCTCATCCCCAATTATCTAATCCTAATATCCAACTATAACTAAGAATATCAAAGACCAATATTAGCTAACATTATATTTTTGTAAAATATAAAAAATTAATCATCTCATGTAATAATGACAGTCTTAGTAGTGTGTGAGATAAAATATTAGTTGGACACCACCAACGGTGTCTAGAAGTAATATAACAAGTGCTTATATCAAAAATGTGTGAAGGTACAACTGAAATAATAGATATATAATGAAATAAATAATTGGACTTCTCAGGCTCCTATAGAACGCCTAGAGGCTCTACTAGCTTTGACTCACAAGAAGAATGAATCTAAAATCAGTTAGTATATATATAGTCAACATATATATATATAGTATTGTTGTATATTTCATCCGCCTATATGAAAATTTATGTGCATACATAAGTGTCCATATAACTATAATATTATTTTTCAGATGGACCTGGGAGTAACGTAGAAATATAAAAGTTGTCAAACGAGCCTATAAGATCTAGAATAACAGTACCTAGCCTATACATCATAATTAGTGGGATACATAACCATTTTCCTTCGATATATTGAGTGTTTCATCATGTTACCACTATTAAAAGGGATGTGGCATGTCAATCCCAATATCCAACTTGTGTCAGTGGTGTGAGATGCAATGCTGAACACCCTATGTATAAGAGATTTATATTGTCTTGATCAAATGATCCCTTACCATCATATCATAACCCATATCAAGGTGTAATGTTATATTAAATGTAATTCCAGATTCATCATTATTCATGTATCTAAATAGTCATGTTTAATTAAAACCCGGCATTGATATTATTATTATGAAATCAACATAAGATGAAACAACACACCTGGCCATACCACCATTCATAAGACATTTCATTTATAACAATTAGTTAATTTATGGGATGGTATACATTATTCATAATCATTATAGTATAATAAATATATTAAATATTATTATGTGGAGAGAATCCATCTTGAATAATCATTTATGTTCAATTTAGTCCATGCATTTAAACAATGCATATCAATTCATGTATTAATGTTTTTAAAAGCATTAAGAATGTGCCTATATTGATGAGGAAATTATATAAATGGCCAATTTTCATTGTAAGATAACCTAAAAACATAATAGGTTCTTTGGTTCTATTAAAAAATCTATAATGGATTGCAATTCACCTCAAAAAAACAATCTGAACAATTAGGATAAAATGTGATGATTAAAAAAATAACTAAATAGGGAAATTCAAAGACGTACATCCCATATGTGTCTATAAGTGAGTTAAATGTCATGTAAATAAATAAAAAAGGATCAATAGTATTTTATATAGGATTCTTTATCAATTTTATATATAAAACTCAATGATAAGGTGGATTATTAGAAAAAAAATTTGCCAATGGAAGGGAGTATGAGATTTTTATTAATTGGGTTATTCAGTTGAAAATCTGAAGCATGTAGACCTTTTTCTGTAGTGCATGATACTACTAAAAAACACCATATGATTACCCCAACCCAATTATGTGAATATAATATGAAAACATATAAATAAAACCTAAAAACGTTTTTTATAAAAATCAATTGACATACATTGAAAATATAAAATTAATTCATGAAATCATTTTAAATCCTTTTTAGAAAACATGGTTTTGAATGAACATAGGTTTTTGATAAAATAGATATGTAATGTTGTACATTCTTTATATAATGTTATGAATAATATTATTTACCAAAGTGGACAATAATTTTTCAAATTTAATCTGAATTGGTTATGCTTGGTGTTATATCCTTTATGAAACTTGTTTCTCTTTAATGGGATATATTTTAAAAAAAGACATATCTTTTTCACATGTTATATGTTATGAAATACTGTTCCCTTTTATGGGATACACAATTGATGAAATTTTTATGAAACTTTTATCTTTTTCTACCTGTTCTTATTTTATTACATGTTTATGAATCCATTTTCATTTCATGGGTTATGATATGTTGATTTCTGGGTTTTGATTCAAATGAACAAATGATTTCACTAAGAGATCAGTGGGTCCAATATCTAATTCCAATTCACTGGGTAAATATTTATATCTCATGATATAGACTAATATGTTATTTGGAATGAACCTTTAACAATATGATGGCCATTAGAGTGATTTTGGTCAACCAACTCGGGTCGACCCTGAACCTGTACCCTAATCTGGTCCGTGACATGTACCTTAGGGCATTCCCAGTCCCCACGGGCTGGCAACCAATGTCGGGCATCGAAACTAAGAAGGTGGGAATGATTTTACCATGGAAAAAATATATACAGCTAAACAACACCGATGATAAAGATAAAAACAAGAATTGGAACGAAAAAACTGCCCCTACCTCCTTATGACCTCCTAGGTCCCCACCCAACTCAGAACACATGAATGCTTTATCATTGAGTAGTTGAACTAGGAACCTACTTGACAAACTAAACCAGCAACTGGAAAGATAAAGTTGGGATGAGCACCAGAATTCTTAGTACGAAACACCAGTAAATCCTTGTCATTCTTTCCAAAAACATTTCCATTGATAACAGTTTGAAATACATTTATTAGAAAAATATTTCTATATCTTCTTTTATTTTTAACCAAAAAAATCGTGTTGTGTTTCCCTCATATTTTAAAAAATATTCATGATAAAGAGAATGGGTTATTGTTCAATATTTGTCAAACGTCCACATAGAAAAACTATTAAAACCAACATAACATTAATAGTTCTAAAAAAACAAATCTAGTTAGAAATAAAATGTATTCTAGATGGCGAGGGCAACAAAACTAGTCATACTCATAATGGGGAAACACATGAAATCCTAGGAACTCAAAATAAGACAAGAATATACTATACATGGGACTCTTCCTGAAGGCATGTCCTACTCAATTACAACATAATTCCTTAATGTCAGACTTTCGCCCTACCTAGCTTGGTGGAGGTGCCTAATCTAATAGCAATAAAATCAAAACATCCTCCTATTATGGGGAACTAGTAGTACACCCCCTAACTAATGCATCAAACATTCTCTGTAAACCACATTGTTGTTCTAGATTCACATGTCTATTTAACAAATGGGAGGGCCGTGAAATTTATACAAAACACATATATATAGATATATAACCATACACACACACACACCGCATAGACTGACACCACCCCTACCACATCAACGTTAGTCCCATGTCTTATATAATAATTACTCACATGAGGTCCCGTACCAAGGACCCTCCCAACTCTAAATCAACCTACTAGGTAGGAGAGTCCAACATAGAGGGGTTTTCCAAATAGTCATTTAAAATTCCAAACATTCCCATAACATCACAACATTTACCCATTTTCTAGAAACAATTAGAAAACATTTTCCAAAAACTTTACCAAATATCATCAATTAAATAATGTGGCCAAATGGGCCTTAGACCATCTTCATTAAAACATTTCACATAATAAGTAACGGCACACAACACACTTTTGCAAATAGGGGTACTTTTAAAAACTCATTTCATCAATCTTGCACACCATGAAAAATTTGAAGACACCTGCAATAGCCAATGAGGCATATACCACTAAGCACCAAATGTTAAAAAACCATTCAATGATTTAAAACATCACATTGAACATGAAAAACATGTTTACAAAAAACTAAATATATCCAAAATAAATCACCAGTCATTTTAATGATCCAATCGGGCCATTTAGAGAAGTAACATAATGTGAAAAACCTGAAAAAAATGTTAAATACCAAAAAAATACACCTATAAAATCACACCCACCTATAGAAATTTCCAAAACATAATTCTTACCACTTTCATTACATAAAAAACCTTTTAAAATTTTATAAAACAATTTTAATGATGAATCCAAGGCTTTACACACACAAAATCCATCCAGAACCATCATTTGTGAAAATACACACCCGCCACTTATAAAAATAGGATGTACTCCAATCTAATTAATCATTAAACATGCCACATATTATAAAAACTTTCACATAATTTTGAATCTACCCAATGAACAATAGTAAACCATGGTACCACTTTTCAAAGATAAAGGAGAAATCAAACCATTTCACTAAAACTTCAAGTTCCATAAACCAACCAATTGAATGGAAATAATTTCTATAAAATATTTTCACAAGGAAATATCACTCCAAACATAACACAACCATTCCAAGGTAAGGAAATTAATTCCAACCAAGTTAGCTAAAAAAATATTAATGGACATAAAAAATAAACAATTTAAACATATTCTTAATCAAATCTACCAACAAGAAAAATGATGCAAAAAATAAACCATACTCATAATAGTGGTGAAAAAAATATTTTAAATATTAATTAATAAAAATTCAACCATCAAATAGATTGAAATTGAAATGAAGGGCATGGAACACCTACATTAACTCATGTAAATGCGACGACACATTGATTGAATGAATAATATCATTTCGCGAACCTAATGAATACCCAAGATATCGAGGAAAATGTGTAAATATGACCCAAGGAATTTTAATTCTCATTAAATTGAAGAGAAATTCACCCAAAATAAAGAAACATGGTTATACCGAAATATACCAAGGTTGTCAGCAAGGGGGATTGTGGTAATTCCTGAACAGGGTGGTGCAGCCGACAGAGGAGTGGTCGGCTGGGTTCGGGCGCTACAAGCCAAGCAGGTAGGGAGTACGGTTGATCTGATCTTGGAAGTTCTGGAAAGGGGAGGCCACACCAGGCTGAATGGGGGAGGTCGCACTAGACCAAGAGAGGTCGTGTCGGACCGGGCGGTGGAGGTTGCGCCAGATCGGGAGGGGGAGGTTGCACCAGACCAGTGGGGAGCCGTGCCAGACAAGGAGGGGGGGTCGTGCCATACCAGGATTGGGAGTTGTGTCAAACCATGAGGGGGACCGTGCAAGATAGAGGTTGTTCTAGATGGGATGGATCTGCGAGAGGTGAGGGCCTGGGCAGGGGGCTTGCGGCACAGAACAACGAAGAAGAACGGGATGGGGGGGTTTCTTGCTCGCATGTTGTGAATGGATGATGTCATCAGAATTGGTAGCATAGGGTTTAAAAAAATTAAATAATGACAATAATAATATAATAATAATAATAATAATAGAACCAATTTTTTTTAATAAAACCAATAACTATATTTGGTCCTTATCCATTTTAATTTAATTGATAATAATAAAAATAAAATCAATGTTACAATAATAATATAATTAATAAAATAAATAGAAAAATGATAATAATAATATTAATAACAATAGATGAAATTAATTACAAACTTATGGATAATTAAATTGATAACTTTATTATATTTCATTTTAAATCAAAAAAAAATTGTTTATAAAAATTTAAACACAATAGTATTATTACCAAATTAAATAATAATAATATTACCATTTGCGCAATAATATTCTCATTATTATAATTTAAACATTATCCTTGTTTTTATTGTTGTAAAATATCATTTAACATATTTTTTTTCATTCAACATAATTCAGTTATTTATACTATTAGAAAACGTGCATACAGAAGAACCGAATTCACGGGCACTGTTAACAATATAGTGATCGCGCACCGACCCAAAGCCCACAAAAAAATTCAATCACAAAAAAAGATCAAACCCGGACCAAAGAAACATCATCCAAAAGATGATAGATCATGAGAAGAATAAAAAAATAAGTGTATGTGGTCGGGGTGTGACAATTATCCCCACCACAGAAACATTCTTCGCTAAGAAAGTCACCAAGCCAACAGTTGATACAACTTGAGTCCATGCCAAAACAAAAACATAGAGAACCAAGATACTTGGGGTGACCATACTTAATAAATTTCACACCCATATAATTCACAAAGGACCACAACCAAATTATTAGTGGAGAACTCTCGAGGGTTCTCCCCACCACAAGATTTCACCAATACAAAAACCCTTGAAACCCGAATAACCACCTCCCTTGGGGGGCCAATGTGGGGACTGAGGGTCCCATGTATAACAGAATCTGATGGGTGGATGTTCCCAGTTGATATTTTTTTCATTAAAATGATCAATCCAGGATAGATATGATGATAAATCCAAGACTCCACAGATCGAATCATAGAAATAGACAAAGAAGAAGAATAGTCCCAAAACTACAAAGGAGGATCATCACAGGATGATTATAGTTAATTTAATTAATTAACAACCAGTACATTTTATGGAATTATTTATTCAAGGATATTTCTGATCATTTTGTGATGTGATTCATCATTGCGTCGTAGAAGCCACGTGAAGACTTCCTCTACTGGTGATCCACACATACACCACGTATCTCTGGACGTCGCCAAAAAAATATTTGGGTTCTTGTGTGGTGAAGCCTTTGATTGCGTTGTCCGTATTAGAATGCCCTAATCTAA
Source organism: Viscum album (assembly GCA_963277665.1). Classification (NCBI taxonomy): domain Eukaryota; kingdom Viridiplantae; phylum Streptophyta; class Magnoliopsida; order Santalales; family Viscaceae; genus Viscum; species Viscum album. Next base: position 1,842,537,742 of record OY728161.1, read on the forward strand.
TAGAGGAGGATCTCTCTCAGTCTTGAGATCGTTCATGGAAGAAGGAGTTGTTTTGGCCTTGAGAGAATTTTCCAAAATTTTTGTGCCCAAAGATTAAGGAAAAGGGTTGGGGTTGTGAGTATATTTACAATCGTTTTTTTGGTCAGAGAGTTATGAAAATAAATAAATGCATTATTCATTTTATTTATTTTATTAACTCTTATTGAAAACCCACATGTAAAATCATTAATTCCTTTACATTCTCCCACAATGATTATAATAAATATCATTGAATAAAAAGATATTATTTTCTCATAATCCCTACTAGATAAACTACACGATGTGTAATCATTAAACCTCATACGAGACTAATATTTATTCGACTTCAGATACTTGGATACACTTTATGTGTGACCCTCTAGGACACTTTCTCATTGGAATTAGGTGGGCTTGCGTAAAGTCCAATATTACTGTCTAGAAATGCAGCATAGAACCCATGAAAAAGAATTTGATACCGCATAGACGTGTCACCTCATACAAATTCTTTCCATGTAATTTAATATTATTGTCTCAATATCTCAACAAGAAGGCTTCATGGCTATGTCATAAACCCATATGCTTGATCTGTCATTTTTTGACATCCAGAAATAAAATCATTGTGAAACAATGGCCATTAAATTTGGGTGATAGTTCTATTTCAATCATGGGGAAGAAGATATCTTCTTCCATAAATATGAAAGGTACATATCCTTCCTTTACTTGTCCATTAACAACATGTCCTTCATGATGCACCCAACATACCCTACATCCCACCAGCTTTCTTCATGACAAGTTTCATTAGAAAATCTAAGTGAGCGAGTCATGACATGAGTTAATGATAATATTCTAGTCTAAGGACCATTAAAAATTCTCATAGATAGCAATTTCTGATGACACCAAGATATCAAGAATTACTACTGGTGGGTCTGGTCCCAAAATCTCCCATCTTGGATATTACCAAGTGTGCTCTCTATAATAGGGAGTTTCGTTTTCTTTACGAGTACTCACACATGATGGTCTGTATACTATGTGTCATATCATAGTATTCCATCCAACAATATATCAGTATTTAAGAATATTGTTCATGCATTTCAAAGTTCTCATCATATTATGGATCTTCCATGACCATATTAATGAAACAAGTATTCCAAGACATTATTATATTATAGTAATGCAGACCAATGAACAATATATAATAATTTTTCATTCATGTAATCAAAAGATAAATATTTGGTTCTCTAGACACCAACTCTAAAAAACACCCAACAGGACTAGAGACAGCAAACTATGACTTTTAGTCAGCTAGACCTCACATGCAGATCATGTTTCTATTGAGTCAATGATTATGTCAAGGGGTCCACCACATTGTCTTCCATGGAAATATTGTTCATTGCAACATCACCTCTCTTATAAAAATCCCACAAGATATTATACTTACGAAGTATGTGCTGTGTATGCGGATGTGTCCTTGGATCTATTGCAAGTGCCACAGCTGCCGTATTATCACAATAGAGTGAGATATTATCTTTAATGCTAGGAACTACATCCACCTCTTTGATGAAGCTTCACATCCATACAGCTTCTTTATCTACCTCAGAATCTATGATATAATTAGACTCTATGGTAGAGTCTACGGCCACACCATGATTTGATATCTTCCAACTCATTTCAACTCTATTCAATCTAAGGATGTATCATGTATGTGACTTCACGTCATCTTGATAAGTTTGGAAACTATAATCAATATGTCCTATGAGGACTAATTCCTCATCTCCTCCATAAACCAAGAACATATCCTCAGTACGCCTTAAATACTTATGGATTGTCTTGACATCCATCAAATGGAGGTCCCCTGGATCAGCTTGATATCTTCCTACCATACTTAATAAGTAGGAAACATCTAGCCTTGTACATAGAATAACATAGATAAACGACCCAATCGTGGATGCGTAAGGGATACATTCCATTTTCTTTCTTTCCTCATGTGTCTATGGACAAATTTTCTTGGAAAGATGAATACCATTTGACACTGGAAACAAACTCATCTTGGACTGTTCCATACTGAATCTCTTCTATATACTCTCAATGTGTGTACTTTCACTCAGGCCCATCATTCTCTTGGATCTATCACGATGGATTATGATCCTAGAAATATATGCTTCCTCACCCAAGTCTATCATAGAGAAGCATTAATCCAACCATGACTTAACTGAATGTAAGAAAGGTTCTTCATTTCCAATTAGTAATATGCCATCAACATATACTATTAGGAAAACGAATGTACTTCCTCTAAATCTTTTTTAAACATAAGGCTCACATTTATTCTTAACGAATCCAAATTCTGTTACGGATTCATCAAAATGAATGTTCCCTAACCTTAATGCTTTCATTAATCCATAAATGTATTTATGAAACTTTCATACCTTGTTGGAATCCTTTGGAGTCACAAACCCTTCATGTTGTGTCATATAGACATCTTCCCAGAGGTTCCTATTAAGGAATTGTGTTTTTCCATCCATTTTCCAAATTTCATAGTCATGGTAAGCAATAATGGATAATAGTATTCTTATGGATTTCTGTATTGCAACCGGTGAAATGGATTCTTTATAGACAATTCCATGATGCGGTCTAAATCCTTTTGCAACCAGTCCTGTCATATAGGTGGTGACTTGTCCCCCCTATCCAGTTTCTTCTTGAATACCCATTTATTACCAAGAGGATTTACATGAACAGGGGGATCTTCCATAATCCAGACTCGGTTTTTGTGCATGGAATCCATTTCAGAATTCATGGATTCATGCAACTTGGAAATATCTGTTCCTTCAACTGCTTCCTTGTAGGTAAGAGGATCATCATTTTCAACCAATAATGAGTAACCATCCTCAGTGAAAAGAAAACTATATCATTCTGGTTCTCTCACCTCCCTCGTACTCCTACAGAGTTCTTGTGTCTCTACAACAGATTATTCCTCCACGGAGATTTGTGGAATCTGTTCTTGTACCATCTCTTCTGTATCTCAAGCCTCGACTTTATCGAAGTCTATCTCGCCCCCACTATCTCTTTTGGAGATGTGCTCCCTCTCAAGGAATATTGGTTGTATTTCCACTGTAACCTTTTTATCTGAGGGGTTCTATATGTAATATCCCCTTGTTTCCCTGGGATATCCGATAAAGGTTCAGTTTTTTCCTGGGGGTACTAGTTTGTTACTTAAAGAGGCCATAACAAATGCATCTCTAGCCCACACATGTAAATTTAATAAAATGACTTTGTTTCCACTCTATAACTTGTATGGAATACCATTTATCAATTTAGTTGGTACTTTTTTTAGTATGTGATCTGATTTTTATAATGTGTATCCTCAAAAGGATAATGGAAGACACACAAGACTCATCATTGATCTCAACATGTCCAATAGGGTGCGGTTCTTCCATTCACTTACACTATTCCACTGAGGCGTGTAAGGAAGAGTGAGTTGAGATTGAATCACAAACTCCCGTTAGAAACCAATGAAGTCTGGATTATGATATTCTCCACCTGTTTCTGAGCATAGTTTCTTAATCTTCTTACCAAGCTAGTTCTCAAATTCATTCTTGTATTATTCGAACCGATCAAGTGAAACTGAATTATAGCTCATTATTTAAATATATCCATATCTAGTAAAATCATCAGTAAAATTTATGAAGTACAATAACACATCCCTTAATTCAATTGGAAATGGTCCACACACATCTATGTAGACTAATTCTAGAATCTCTTTAGCACTTTCACCTTTAGCACTAAATGGGGATTTGGTCATTTTTCCTTGCACACACGCAAGAAATACACAAACTGGTTTTAGTTTGAAAGAATCTAAACACCCATCTTGATTTAATTTTTTCAATAATTTCTCATTGGCATGACCTAGCCGATGATGCCAATGTTTGGAGTGGTATGAATCCTGAGAATTAAGTTTGTCATTGATTTCCATTACATGGTCTGTGTAGTCTTACACATAAAGGTCATTATATAAATGTTCTCTACCAAAAAAATGATATATTTACAAAAGTATAAAAATTCATTTCCAAAATTGATGATGAATCCATTAGTATCTAATCTAGATACGGAAATAATTCTTTTGGATATAGAGGGTACATAATACATCCTCATCCCTATAGGAAATGTGACGTGGTAGTCTCTGACAGCTACATCAGCAAGTCTGGCTCTGTTGGCTACTCGCAGATCCCCCTCACCTCGGTCAATCGTACTGAATCTACTTGGTTCATGTATTTGGATATAGACGTGAGCACCACCAGTAGTATCTAATACCCAATTGGTAGAAAGAGATATATTTAATTCGAATGTAAACGCTATAGAAGCTTCCCCTTGCTTCCATGGCTGGGTGCAGATTTTCATCACGTGGCCCTTCTTGCCACATGTGAAACAAACATCCTCCATTTCTCTTTCTAACCCTTTGATCTTTTTATTCATGGAAGGCCTTGAATAAGCATTGGGCTTAAATCTCTTCACCTTTCCTTTCCTTTTATTCACCGTAATGACAAAAGGATTTTCACAATTATGTCATTTCCCACTTGGGGAATGAGGATATGAAGATCATATAGAGGCTTCTCAATGTTTTTCATGTTCAAATTTACCAAAACGATAGAGAAGCTCTAGGGGAGTGATGAAAGAATAAGAATGGAAGCTAGTTATTTAGGGTGTTTAACCCCTAGAACCTCCAAGCACTCAATGTATCCAATGATAATGACTATATGACGCCCAGTTCGGGAACCCTCTCTAGGCATTCTATGAAATAGAGCCTTGGAGTTCTAAAACAATTCATGTCTTGCCCTCTCCTGGTATAGACCACAGAGGTGCTCGAGAATGCTAAAGGAATCTATATCTTCATGAGACTTCATGAGATCACTAGACATTGATGACAACATCAAACATTGAACGTCGAGTTCCCCATTCAAATGTTGATCATATACCAGGAAATCAACATCACTCGCCCCTTGGGCAGGCGAATCAGGAAGTGAGGACTCCCACAAATAAAACATTCATTCTTGGCATAGGATAACCCGAAGGCACCTAAACCATTCTCGAATGTTTCTGCCAGTGATGATTTTGTCTTTATCCATAATTTATCATAGAGAAATTGTGGTTGAAGAGTTTTTAATATTGATTCTACAAATTAACAGAGCAGATTTATCTGTTCCTTTTGATTACATTTTATGAAAAATAATAAATTAATTCATTAATTCTCCCACTATTTTATCATGTCTCAACGGCCCCCACCATTGAACATGGGATGACTAGTTTCTATGAAATTCTAGTGGCATGGATCCATATTCCCCTTCACATTACCCCAAGAAGGGTTGGTCATGATATTTAAAGGTATTTAGGTCAGCGGTCTTTGCCAACTGTGAGATTACAGTTCCTTGATATGTTGAGTGGACTCCACAATCCTGAAATTATCACTTGGATTTCCTCAACAGTTACATCCATTTTACAACAAGTCTAGCAAGGGATACTACACTTGATGTAAAATGTTTAAGTCAACCCAAATCCTTCATAAGGTCATCCATTATGAAAGTATGTTTACCAACCAGGGTTTTTCAAACACATATTTTTATTGAGTCTTTCCCTTAATCAAGTAAAAGTAGTCTTGGATTGACTTATTATGGTATTTGGGGGATTCCAATCATTTATTTGTAGTTTCATATTCTTACATGATTGTTAATATTAAATGATGCTTGCTTTAGTGAATAACCATAAACTGATAATGTTTACGCATAGTCCAATATTTTTATATCCTCTTTGTATACTTATTTATTTCACTAACTATGTGATAATGACGCACATACATAATAAATAAACCATGCAATCATAAGAAAATAAAATAATATGGAATGATCATGAGCTTCTATTGGTTATTATATCTAGGTATTTTGATAAGCTAACCCTGACCTAGGGAAAAACACCTTGAACATGATGGTTCGTCTTTTGAAGCTCTCGCCTGCCCACCATTGAATCTTCTTATATTTGATTCTCCTAACATTCGGATTTTGAATAGTCTCCTATGGCCTGGGAGATCCTCCATTACATCAGGTTTACATTAAAGAAACCATGGGCAAGCATTCCCTATATTTTTTTTTGGAAAAAGGCTCACAGGCCAACGAATATAAATTAAATAAGTTTAAATGAAACCACACACACAAAAAGGGTCTTGGGTGTATCTCATGATCATACATAGCATACAAAGACATTTACTAATATTTAGTAATCAAATTCTTTTAATCATTCTTTTATTCAAGATATATCGTGCTGGAATTCCATAAATTATGATCTTATAATTAATAATTTATTTATCGTAAATTACATTTTGAATTTCCCTCGGATTCTTCTCATTCATATTCCATGTACGAGTCTTTCTAATTTTCTAGAATCCTGGTGAAATTTCATTTCTAGGAAGGACACAGCGTGTAGGCTATATTACACAGCGTGTATTTGTTCTAACCCTTTATCCAAAGTACGCGCTGGGGGATTAGGAATGTTTTTTGTAATTTGGAAATTTTGGAGTACATAGTGTACAGATTAATATTACATAGCATGTACATCGTTTTTATGTGGTTACCGGCCTGGAAATCCATTGTATGTGGTTACAATGCTTCTCCTTGTACACAGTTTCACCTAGTCCATATCAGACTACACGAGGTGTTGATTAAAAATACACGTTGTGTATTCCAGTTTCCACATGTCATTCAGTTATTGTCAACATGGTGTATTAAAAAACATAGTTTTGCTCAATTCAAATGTCATGGTATGGCAAACTAGTACCAGTTCATTGAACCTAAGTACACGACATGTATATTTCACTGCACACGGTGTATTCCTATGTTCTATAGACAGAATGGGAGGCTACTCCGGATGAGTTCCTGAAATTTATTTTAATTAAAATTAAAATTAACAGGTTGTTTCTGTGATGTGGATCAAGAAACGGATGTGGGAGAACAGATCTCGTTCATTAAATGTTATAGAACAATTTATCATGAATTTAATCAAATATAACTGCATAAATTATCAATTAAAATTAAATATCTATAATCAATTTTTTTACCTCTTTAATACCAGTTGAAGGTCCCAAGAACAATGAAAGCATGTGGGTGGATGTGCCCACTTGATTTTTTTCATTAGCAATGCTAAATCTGGGATCAAAATGATGATAAATTCCAAACTCCATGGATTGAATCACAAAAATAGACAATGAATAAGAATAGACCCATAACCACAAAGGAGGATAATCAGAGGTTGACTAAACATAATTTAATTAATTTACAAGACGTACCATTTATGACATTCTATCTTTGTTAATATTTCTGATCACATTTCAATGTGATTCATCATTGCGTCACAGAATCCATGTGTGGACTTCCTCTAGTGGTGATCCACACGTGCACCACATATCTCTGGACGTTGACAAAGGAATCTTTGTGTGCTAGCATAGATAAGCCTTTTCTTGTGTTTTCCACCATAGATCACCTTTCTCTGAAAGGGGATGATCCCTCTGGTGAGTGTTCACAGAGGAAGGAGTTACTTTGGCCCTGACATATTTCTCCGGAATTGTTGTGCATAATGATTATGGAAAAGTTTTGGGGTTTTGAGGATATTTATAATCGGGTTTGATGTTATAGAGTTAAGACAATAAATAAACGCATTATGATTTTTATTTATTTCATTAACTCTTATTGAAAACCCCAATGTCAAATCATTAACTCCATGAAATTCACCAATGATGATTATAATAAATATCTTTTTATAAAACAATATTATTTTATCAAAATCCTAACAAGAAAAACTACATTGTGTGTAATCATTAATACACGGAATGTACTCGTTTTTTGTTTCCTTTCCAAAATTAACACTACATAGGGTGTAGAATCATTGTACATAGTGTGTATATTTTTTACATTTTATTATTCCTCTAACATTAAAATTATTTAGGCTTCCTTGAATAATAATTTAACAACATATGGGAATAATATTTATTCTACTTGAGATACTTGGATACACCTAGTGTGTGACCCTCTAGGGCTATTTCTAATTGGCATTAGGGGGATTTCCTAAAGTCAAAGATTATTTTCTAGTAATAGGTCAAGGTACCCAAGAGAAATAATTTAATGCTACATTGGCGTGTCACCTCATACGAATGCTTACTGTGTAATTTAATCCCTTTGTCTCAATATCTATCAAGCAGGTTTCACGGAAGTGTCATAAACCTATATGTTGGCTCCATCATTCATTAACTTTCAGAAATAAACTCGTCATAACACCATGGCCATGGAATTTGGGCGATAGTTCTATTTCAATAAAAAGTCCCAATATATATACTTGAATAAATATGGAGGGGAAAATCCATCCTTGATTTATCCATTAACAAAATGTCATTCGTGACGCACCCAACGCACCCTACATCCTGCCAACTTTCTTCGTGATGGTTTTCTTTAACAAATCTAACTGAATAAGTCATGAAATGAGTTAATTATACTCATCCAGTGACAGGACCATTACACATTCTCATAGATAGAAATGTCTGATGACACCAAGTCACGTGGAATTACTACTAGAAGGTCTGTTCTCATAATATCCCATCTTGGGGATTACCAAGTGCGAACTCCATGAGAGAGAGTCTCATCTTTTTAAGAGTACACACTCATGATGGTCTGTATACTATGTGTCCTGTCATAGTATATCATCCAACCATAGAATAGTATTAAAGAATATTTTTATGGCATTTCAAGGTTCTCATCATAGTGAGGATCTTCCATGACCTTATTAGTTCATCCAATATTCTAGAAAATTATTATATTGTAGTCATGAAGAACAATGAAAAATATATAATAAGTGTACATTCGTATAATAAATGTATAAATAGTTGGTTCTCAGGACTCCAACTCAAACAGGAACCCCCAAACAGAACACATTTAATCTCTCAACGTGGACCGAACAACACTCCTAAAACATAGACGAAATCCCGCTATAAAACAACATAGAAACATAAGGATGAGAAATGAACTCAACACTTCCCCTCAATTTCACGACACAAAACATCCCCTAATGAAAATAGCTAAGACCTATTCCATATTAGAACAGGTCCACCTATTCACGGGCCCACACCATTCCAAGTGTCAAAAAATTTAAAAAACACACTGAGAGCAGATAAAACCGCTTGTATTGTGGGAGAACGTGATCATCACACCACCATACCAAGGATGAGATTAATACAGAAATGGGAATAAAAAAAAGGAAATTTTGGATATTTCCATCCCAAAGATGAAAACATTATTCGGACCGAGGTTCCACACACTCTTGGAAACTCTTGATTGTGTGCAGGCTTCATCCGGAGACCTATGGATAATGTCCTAACGGTTGAAGTATCTTCTGCCTCAGAGTCATGTAATTTCCTCTTATGGACCTCAACTCCTTCCTCTAAAACAACACTTCTTTCAAAACTATCCCTGGTGGATTGAACAGTCACACGGTACTAAGAATTTGGAGGGATACGACAAGGCAACTTAGAATTCCTGAACTCCCAAGACTAATCGCATGCAAGATAATTGTCTAAGAAACTAGCAGTCAGAATGGATGAAGATACTTACCAGATGGGGATCCTTAACAAGGGACGACCCCCACTATCTACAGCTGAGACTCTAATGATGATGAGACATTCCACCTTTACTAGTCTAGAACTGAACCCTCAAATAACTCTACGATGATATGAATCTTAACAACCCTGGGAGTTTCCAACAACCTAAAGACACACTATAATTTTAAAATATACACACTCCATTAACAGAATTTGATTGTCTTGATAAGCCAGAAACACGCAAAAATAACTAGGAACTGGGCATAGATCATTGACAACTTTCGGAGGGTTTCTAGGAGGCATACTCATAATAACACGAAAAAAACCATCAAAACCATTCATCAAGCCTAAACTCAATCAAATAAATTACAAAATCCAAGGTAAACATGACAATATTCCAAACATATACAAACACATGAAAAATTCATTTTTCTAAAAATTTTATTTCATTAAAATTTCAAAACTCACCTATGGAACCTCATGTATCTTCACATGTGTGTTCATTCAATCTTGGTCACATCATCTACGAACAAGTTCCCCCCCACACTCTCCGTACATACCAATGCATGTGTGGCCCTCCATAAGGTGTTCCAAGGTTCAGACACTTCACTTCCATAACTAATCCAAACACATACCATGTTTTCCAAATCAAAACATTTACTCTAAAAAAATCCCACTTTACTAATTCCTAAAAAATTTGGAAGAAACCCCTTTTTTATTTTAAAAACCACTTACATTTTTAACACACCCTAACATAAACTGAGTTAAAACCAAAACAAAACTAACTATAAGCCATTGGAATGAGGAACTAGTGAATGTGCCAAACCTGGAGACACGGTGTTGAGCCCTACCCTAAGAAACTCGTAACACATATAGGACCATAAACTGGGATCTTGGACTCCACATGGGTCACCAACCCATGTGAGGATACAACGTGAACCGATTCACCCCCATTGTCATCCCTCAATCAAATATAACCAATGATAAAAGAATGAAATCCTAGACTTCTCTAGGTCACTCAAGTCTCGTCGCGAGTGCTGGTGATCAGGCATCAACCCATAACCTACCTACTAAAAACTGAAAATCCTAATATCCTTATACTAGAAACCCCAAATAAAAAAGGAATCCTCTAATACAATTTTTTCTTGAACCAACATAGGTTGACCCTGAACTTTTCACCTGATCTAGTTCACGGCATGTCCTGAGGGGCTTTCTCAATCCACATAGGCTGGAAACTAGTGCCAGGCATCAAAACTATGTAGGCTGGAATGATTTGGCCACTAAAAAAAGATTAAAAAATAAACAACACTGACGATAAAGATAAAAACTAGCAGCAGAACGAAAAATAACTACACCTACCTCCTTGTGACTTCCTAGGTCACCACCCAACTCATGAACCCAAGCCCACTCGAACATTGAGCTGCTGAACTAAGAACCTGTATGAGAAACTAAACCTAAAACTGGAATGATAATGTAGGGGAGAGCACTGAAATGCTAAGTAGAAAATACCACAATCTTCATGTAATTATTTCTAAAAACATTTCCATTGATACCATTTTGAACTACATTTATAAAAAATGATTTATATATATATATTTCATTTTAACTACAAACAAACAACATCATCTATTGCCCTCATATTTTAAAAAAATGTCAAAAGAAGGAGAATGGGGAATTGTTCATTCTTTGTCAAACCTCCACATAGAAAAAATTTTAAAACCAACAAAACATTCGCAGTACTTTAAATAGAAAAATAGAAACAAGATACAAAGGAATGGTATTCTAAATGATGTGGGAAATGACACTAGTCATACTCATAATGGGGAAACACAATAAATCCTAGGAACATAGAGGAATACAAGAACGTACTATACATGTGACTCATCCTGATGGCATGACCAACTCAACGACATCATAACTCCATAACGCCTGATCATCGCCCTACCTAGACTGGTCGAGGTGCCCAATCCCAAAGGAAAAAATACGAAACATCCCCATACTACGGGGCACAATATGTACATACTCTTACTAGTGAAACAATCGTTCTTGGTAAACCTCTTTGTTATTCAAGATTCCCATGTATATTTCACAAAGGGGTGTGCCATGAATTTTATGAAATAATCCATATATATACATATATCACCACACACAGACTGCATAAAAGGACACCACCCCAGCCACCTCAAAGTTAATCCCATTATTTAAATAATAATTAGTCACAGGAGGTCCCATATAGAGGACCCCCAACTCACAATCAACCAACTAGGTACAAGACACAACCAAATAGGTGTTTTCTAAATTGTTATTTAAAAATTCCAAACAATCCCTTAACATCCCAAAATTTACCCATTTTCAAGAAACAATAAGAAATCATTTTCCAAAAACATTACCAAACATCATCTTTTTACTAATGTAGCCAAATGGGCCTTACACCCTTTTCATAAAAACAGTTCACTTAATAATCAACAGCACACAACCCACCTTCACAACCGGGCATACATTTAAAAACTCATTTCATCTATCTGGCGCACCATTTAAAATATGAAGACACTTGCAATAGACAATGAGGCATATACCACTAAGAACCTATTGTGAAAAAACCTATTAAAAATTTTAATGAATCACTTTGAACATCAAAAATGTGTTAATAAAAACTAAATCATTCCACGATAAATCACCAATCATTTTAAATTGCCAATCGGGAAATTTAGAGACGAAACATAATGTGAACAACTTCCCAAAAATGTAACACACCTTAAAAATCCACCTTTAAAAATACGTGTACCTCACGACATTTAAAAACGTAATTTTCACCCCTTTCATTAGATACCATAAATTTAAAAAATTTATAAAACAACTTTAAATAGGAATCCATGGCTTTACACACACACTACCCATCCCGAACCATAGTTCGTGAAAATTCACACCCGCTACTTATAAAAATAGGATGTGCACTAATCTAATTAATCATTAAACATGCCACATATTATAAAAACCTTCACCAAATTTTGAAACCACCAAGTGTCACATTATAAAGCATGGATCCAATTTTCATAGAGAGCGGAGAAATCAAACCATTTCACTAAATACACATGTTTCATAAACCAACCAGTTAAAAGGAAATAATTTCTATAAAATATTTTCACTAGAAAACATCTCACAAAATATAACGCAACCATTCCAAGGTAAGGACACTAATTACAACCAAGTTAGCTTAAAACAATATTTATGGATATAAGCAAAGAAACAATTTAAAAAGTATTCTTAATCAAATATACCCACAAGAAAAATGGTGCCAAGAATGAACCATACTCATAATAGTGGTGAAAACATATTTTAAATAATAATTTATAAAAATTACAGCATTAAATGGATTGAAATTGAAACGAAGGTCATGGAAAACATACCTCGACCTGTGCTAACACAATAACATATTTACGAAAGGAAGAATATCACTCCGCGGACCAAACACCTACCCTAGATATCCAAAAAATTGCACAAACATGACCCAATGAACTCTAATTATCAATAAATTGAAGAGAAATTCACCCAAAATAAAGAAAAAAGATTATACTGAAATAGAACAAGGCTGTTGTAAAGGGGATTGGTGGTCGCCCTGGAATAGGGCGGTGCGACTAGAGCAGGCGAGGTTGGCTAGGATGGGGAGTATGAAGCTGAGAAAGCACAGAGTAGGGTTTCTCTAATCTAGGAAGCGTTGGATAGGGGAGGATTCACCGAACTTTTAGGGGGTGGTCACACTGGACTAGGAGAGGGCCGCTTTACCGGGAGTTGGTGGTTGCCCCGAACCAGTAGGGGGAGTTCGCACCTGACAAGGAGGGGGAGTCATGTTGGGACAGGAGGTAAGTCTCAATAGACCAAGAGGGGGAGCCATGCTAGACTAGGAGTGGGGCCGCGCCGGACGGAGGCTGATCCAGATGAGGTGGAGGGGAGAGAGTTGAGGGCCTAGGTATGGGTCTCGCTGTGTGGAACAATGGAGAAAAAATGGGTGGTTGGCTCGTGAATTGGTATGGGAGGTGGTTGCGGGAATGGGTAGCTTAGGTTCTAAAAATAAATAAATAATGAAAATAATAATAATAATAATAATAATAATAATAATAATAATAAAACCATTAAATATCAACAAAACCAATAAATATAATTGGTTCTAATAAATTTTATTTTAAGAAATATGAATAATAATAAAATCATTATTACAATAATAATAGTAGTTGTAATATTAATAGAAAAATGATAATAATAATATCAATAAAAATAAATAAATTAATAAAAAAGTTAAGGATAATTAAAATTATTATTTTGTTACATGTAATTTTAATCAAAAAATATACATTTATTACAATTATATAATAACAATATTATTTCCAAATTAAATAATAATAATATTACCATTTGCACAATAATATTATCATAATTATAATTTAAACATTATCCTTGTAACACCCCGAGATTTCATGAGATATATTATTTCGATGTCTTCTATTATATAGTACACCAAGATTAGTTTGTACTATATGCAACACCGTATTATCTTGCAGTATACGCAACAGTATTCTTGGCTCGTGTTACACACAATTTCAAGTTCGTTTTGTGGAAATTATTCTGCGCAACATTAAGTATAGATTTTGTTTAATGTAAAAATGAAAAAAGTTTTGATTATGTTATACGCAAACACCAAATGGAGCATTCACTACACGCAACCCTGACTTGGCTTGCATTACACGCAATCAAGACCTTCCTCGATAGTGTGTGTAGTATGCAATACCGTGTTTCACTAAACAAGATATTATTATAATATTTTTATGAACTACCCTTATTAATAGTAGTACCCACTTTTTGAAATTTTATAAATTTTATCATTCAAAATGGACTTCATTTTTGGATTCATAATATTGAAATTATCTTAGGGTGAATTTTTGGTATTTTTCTTAAAACATTCAATTTTTGATGAATTGTTAAAAAACTCTAAGTCATTGTTTAAAACCGAGTTTTTATTTAAATAATTATTTATTTTATTTAAATTTATTTTAGGTAAAAATTGATACATAATACCTATATATTTTCAATTTAATTCATTGGATTCATTTTATAATAATTTGTGACATATAAAAAGTTTATTGAACTTTTCACCGCCTTTTACCAACATCCTAGGAGCTTTTTGCAAACTTACATAAAACATAATTTTACCGCTTCTGTAAGTAGAATTTTGAAAAATTGAAAGACACGGTTAATATGATGCACTAAAATGCGGTTCAATGAGGTGAAAATAATTTTTGGTGAATAGTAACTTTTTACTTTTATTTACCACGATTAAAAGTAAATAGGGTAATTTAGGGTAAAAATGATATTATTATTACCCTAACACATGTCCTAATTCTATTGGATAAGTGTAATTCATTCAAAAACAACCTTAGTAATAAAATATGACCATTTTGGTCCACTTGGATTAGATTATGACATTTATTATTAATTTATTTAAAGAAGTGTTAAAATAGTTAAAATCATTGTTTAATAAATAAATAACTTTTTATATAGGGTTCTACGTAAGATAAAATCGACTATAAATATTCTGTAGAAAGATAAAAATATTTCCTACATATTTTTATTTTATTAATAATTTTTATACATTAAATATTTTAATTTATTTATGACACAATGATGATGCAGTAATTACCTTATTAATGAAATATTAACATAATTGATGTTATAAATACCAAAATAAATGTAATTTGAGACTTTTTATGAATTGAACTAATTTTATAGGTTATTATGACATGTTAGTATTGAATTAATTAAATTGTTTTGAACTAATCATGCTGTTATGATTTTCAAAAAAAACCATTACCAAATAGTCTCAAAATTGACATAAAATAGTTTTTAAATAAAATATTATATTATTAATTGTTATTATATTCCTAAAAATATAAGGTTCGTCCAAGATACTTATATCATGATATGTGTATCATTAATTTACCACTTGGGGGTCTCTAGGATGTATATGGTATGTTTATTAACTATATATATAAAAATACAAATTGACATGGTAAATGTCAATATAATTAACTAAGAGTTAAAACTAAAAGATAAGGTTAATATAATGACCCAAACCTGTCTAAAATCTATTAGTTGAGATTTTTTCGACCCATTCCCACCTTAGCTTCAAAATAAATCAATTTGGAGCTATTAAAAACCGAATATGACATTATTATATAATAAATATTTAGGATTTTCCAAAGGTGCCCCTATCCTCCCTTATACAAATGGCACCACTTCCCTCTTCTCATCACACCATTGTGAGCCTTGAATCTCGGCCAAACCCTGCCCATTTATCTTCTAAACTTCCCTAGAAAAATTATAGGGGTTCTTGTCTTCTCAAAAGACCAACTCTACTTCCTTAAAAATAAATCTTAAAGGAGGTGCGTCGAAGAAGAGGTAATCTCTTCATCCGATTCTCTCAAGTTTCTTTCTTCCTCTACTTCGAATTCTTTAGATGTATCATTATAAAGTAATAAAATAAGTATTAATTATATAATGATATTTTATTATAAATATGAAGAGTCTTTATTTCACATTCTATCCATCCTATGGAAAATGAAATCACCGCGCGTGCGTACGTACAGAATACCATCTCCAGGCCGTGGTGTAATCTGTTTTCGACCACCACCTTAATTGGATGGGTATAATGGTGTAAATAAATAACTATATATAAATATTTTAAATTTATATTGATTCTGATATATTATACATACACTTCAATACAATTCCACGATCATGGTAATGATATCATCGCTCATGCGTACGTACGGACTACCGTCTCCACGACGTGATGAGATTCATTCTCCATGTTAACCATTCATTAATGATTATAAAGTATATATAATGAATAATAATGAAATATATGACATAATAATGATACGGGATTTATATATATATATATATATATATATATATATATTTATGTCATCTACTTAATTCCATTCAATTCAATAAGGAAACGAAAACAGCGTTCATGCGTACGTCCGGCCTACCGTCTCCATGAAAGGTGTATTTCATTCCATTTATCGGTCTATCATATATATATGTATATTATGAATATATATTATATATATAAATCATTTTTTATATTATTTAATTAAGTAAATCAGGATATAATTAATAATTTCAATAACAACAAGTCAAAACATGTACAATAAATGAAACGATTTTACCCAAAACACTGCTTTAACATGAAATTTACAAAAGAACGGGTAATATAAAGTCATAAGTGAACCATATATGATATCATAACAATGAATATAATTCTTTAATAAGTCAATGATATTATTGAAATCATTATATAGGAGGTTCAGATACATACCAAGCATATCAGACGTAAGGTGAGGGATAATTTTTCAATCTCATTTTAATTCGAGATTGCTTATACGTAAGTATTTACTGGGGTTATATTTTTCATCCATGTCCATAAATATGTTTTTAATGAAGTATTTAATATTCTTCCATGTATTTTTAAAGTCATTTTTACCCCTCTTTTAGTTTAACATTGTTTTATGAAAAGAATCTTTCTTTTTTTACCGTACAATGAACTTTTTGACTTTTCCAGCAAAAGCATAAGGATAATGTCTTTTTTAACTTATACAGAATGGACATATTTTTATGGTTTTCATAAGGAATTATTTTCATGATGCTTACTATACAATATTTCATTACTAATTTCAACAAAATCCCTTTCTTTTAAAATTTCATGGCATTCTGTGAAAAGAAAATGATTTTGAAGAAGAAAGGCTATTTTCCTCAAAAATTCATTTCAAGTGTTTTATCAAAACCATTTTCCATCTAGGATGACATTATTTCATATGTGTATGTTTCATGTATAAGTTATCTATTATTTAAATGATTTCACTTTTCATATGATGAAATTATATCCATTTTTTCCATATGGATTATCTTATGATGGGATGATGTTTATGAAACCCATTTTATTCTTTGGGTTATGATGAATGTTTTATGTTTATTTTTTGGCACAAGTAAGAATGATTTAATTATGAGATTTGTGGGAAATATATCTCCCTCCAATTAATTGGGTAAATATTTACATCTATTGAGACATACATGGCTGAAACGGTACGTTAATCCGGATAAGTGTTACAGGACTGGAACGAGGAGTGAACTCGATTCAGAAAGGGACTTTGTCCACTAAAATAGTCTTGGAAGCAATGCCTTGGATACTATTGAAATCATAACATGTGCTTAATGGTTTCCACAATTAAATGTTTTATTCCCATGATATTTTATCATGATTAATGTTTCTTTATGATCTATTCCTTATGTACTACCATGTTTTATGTCATTGCTCAATATTTTGATGTTTAAACATTATGTTCATGTTTTTAAGTTCAAATGTATATGATTTTTTTATGTTATCCATGCTTACCCTTTCTAAGAATTTGAGCTCACCATTTATATGTTTTCTTTTCCCCAGGATTTAATGAAATGTTTTAGGTAAGAAAACAAATGCGTATGATCTTTGTGGGAGATGTTTAAGATCTTTCACCACGATTAGAAGATTATGTTTCGAGTTTCCAAATGCACTAAACTATTGTGGTCCTTGAGTGTTGGTTCTTATTATATATTAATTATTCCACAAAAGTAATGTAATTTTCACGTATGTCAAGCATTGGGTCCCTACAGTTGGTATCAGAAGAAAGGTTTAGTCAACCTTTGGAAACTAGGATGCGAAAACATTAGTGAGATCCCTATAGATATTTCTATGTTATATCTAGGGATGTCACTAAGGTTAAGTATATGTATAGGTTAGAGTCCTAGAATTGTGTTGACGATCATGAATAACCTAGGGTGAAGCTAAGGTGTCATGGATTAAAGAATTTTTGATAAGTTAGACATCCCATAAGTGACTTTTAATGATTGCGTGGTTTCTCGTCTTTTCAAAAGTTTCATACACTATGGTTCTTGGTCTTAGTCAATGGAGGGAACGAGAATGAATTTAGTTATAATTGATTCCAATGGAAAAATTAGTGACTATGATCAATGAAATTCTGTAACGCCTGGAGAGAATGATTTTGTGATTATACTGAATCAGTCATCTCGATATATGATTAACAATGTGAACTTTAGTTATATTCTTAGTCATCAAATAAGAGGAAGATGGAATTTTATGCAGGTTCGCAGGGTGAGGAGCATAAGGAAAGGAAGACTGAGATTTCAAAAGAAAGGAAGAAGAACCCTGAGGAATACCTCAAATGGAGGGGAAGATGTTATCTATGTGGAGAAAAGGGTCATAGAGTGACTGACTGTTATGGAGTCCAATGTCTGATCTGTGGAGAACATGGGAATTACCCAACTCAATGCCCTGGCCTAAAAAGTTACTTAAAAAATAAGGATGGATCTATTCGAAGCCAATCATTGAAGAGGTTGGATTAAAGGGCTTATGTATTGTAATTCAACAATAATGTTGTTGAGGTACTTTTATAGTATATTGAAATATCTGTGTATTGGTCCATTGTGGTTTTCTATAAGAATATGGTACCGGTAACCATGAAAATTAATTCAAATATTTTGGAAAGTATATGATATGTGCATAATGAAGGGATAAAGAAAAAATAAATTCTTTGATAGTATTCATGATCTCATGATTGATATAAGAAATAAGTGATATCATGGTTTGAGTGTATAGAATTTTTTTGATTTTGGTATGTGGAAAGAGTTAACTTTTGATAGCACTCGTGCTTTCACTATGGTTTTATGGTAATTCATGTTTCAAAATAATACATGATTAAGGTATTCACATTTTTGTAATGTGACCAAGAAGATATATATTATGATATATGTGGGATAAACAATGGTATCCACATGCTTGTTATGTGACCTTTTCAGTAATTGTTTTCTTTATACTATGAGATTGGACAAATGTATTTTGGATAAGCTTAAAGATTTTAATGTATTGTGATAGAAATCATATCATGTTGTTTAAGGATTGAACTTGTTTTTTGATATTATTTCTAGAATGTTATAATAGTATAGTTTTAGAAAAAGGAAAACCCAGAGGACGAGCGACAACCCGTCATATCAGACAAGGCTATGGGAATCGAACCCCCAACTAAAGTTAAACATGCCTTTATTGCATACCACTGGCCTACAAGAAGTCACAGGTTAGTAGAAACTAGTTTTATTTTATTTAGAGCTATGATAGATGAAGTATAAGTCCATTTTTGGAACCATATATGATTAATATATCCAAAAGATGGACTTATAAATTTTTCTAACCTTTTGTTTGAGATAGATGGAATGACAAATCATTCTATCACATGATATGCTAACACTTAAAGGATGAAAAATTCAACATCATATCATTAAGAGATGAAGTGGAAATTGTCCAAGGCACGAACAATAGTGAGATTGTACCGAAATAAAGTAAGTATTTCTTCTAATTCTTCAACTTTAAGGAAATGATCTTGAAAACCAACAATGTTGTACTAGAGTCCTCATATAAAATGAATCAGATTGTACCTTAGATCATAACAAATTTATGGATTTTTGGTTGTTGGCTTTTTCAAAGCCATGTTCTCTACCACTCTCCATCAGAACATGATGGTTAGATTTCTCTTCCATATCCATATTTTCACCAATGACCTTCTTTGTGGGAACCCAAGTGATGAGTTACTTTGGGTATCCGTTTTGTTTCTAACGTTCAATTTTGAAATGTATGTTTTAGTATTCATTTATACGATGTGGGTTTCTATGAAAGAAACATTCATGTAGAAAACCATTTACAACCCCAACGAATTTTGAAGGCGAAACTAATTTTAAGGGGGTAGAATGTAAAACCTCGAGATTTTATGAGATATATTATTTTGATGTCATTTATTTTACACTACACCAAGATTCGTTTGTACTATATGCAACACCGTATTAGCTTGCAGTATACACAACACTATTCTTGGCTCGTGTTACACACAATTTCAAGTTCGTTTTGTGGAAATTATTCCGTGCAACATTAATAATAGATTTTGTTTAATGTATAAATGAAATAAGTTTTGATTATGTTATATGCAAACACCAAACAGATCTTTCACTACACACAACCCTGACCTGGCTTTCATTACACGCATTCAAGACCTTCCTCGATAGTGTGTGTTGTACGCAATACTATGTTTCACTAAACGAGATTTTGTTATAATATTATTATGAACTTGCCGTTATTAATAGTAATACCCACTTTTTGAAATTTTATAAATTTTATATTTCAAAATGGACTTCATTTTTGGATTCAAGAATATCAAAATTTTATTAGGGTGAATTTTTGGTATTTTTCTGAAAATATTCAATTTTTGATGAATAGTGAAAAAACACTAAGTCGTAGTTTAAAACAAAACTTTTATTTAAATAATTATTTATTTTATTTAAATTTATTTCAGGACAAAATTGATACATAATACCTATATAAGTACAATGTAATTCATTGGAGTCATTTTACAATAATTTTCGATATATAGAAATTTTATTGAACTTTTCACCGTCTTTTACCTACCTCCTAGGAACATTTTGCAAACTTACATAAAACCTAATTTTACCACTTATGTGAGTGGAATTTCGAAAATCCGAGAGAAACATTTAATATCAAGGACTAAAATGTGGTTCAATGAGATGAAAATAATTTTTCGTGAATAGTAACTTTTTTCTTTTATTTACGACGGTTAAAAGTAAATAGGGTAATTAAGGGTAAAAATGATATTATTATTACCCTAACACATATCCTAATTCTATTGATAACTAAAATTCGACCAGATACAACCTTAGGAATAAAATATGACCATTTATGTCCACTTGGATTATATTAGGACATTTATTATTAATTTATTTAAAGAAGGGATAAAATAGTTGAAATCAAAGCTTAATAAATTAATAATTTTTGATATAGGGTTATACATAAGATAAATTCGACTATAATTATTAATTAAAAAGAGAAAAATATATCCTACATAATTTTATTTTATTTAAAATTTTTAGACATTAAATAATTTAATTTATTTATGACACAATGATGATGCAGTAATTACCTTATTAATGAAATATTATCATAATTGATGTTATAAATACCCAAATAAATGTAATTTGAGACTTTTTATGAATTCCAATAATTTTATAGGTTAATATGACATGTTATTATTGAATTAATTAACTTTTTTTGAACTAATAATGTTGTTATGATTTTCACAAAAATCTATTACCAAATAGTGTCAAAATTGGCATAAAATAGTTTTTAAAAAAAATATTATATTATTAATTGTTATTATATTTCTAAAAATATAAATGGTCGGCCAAGATACTTATATCCTAATAAGGGTAGCATTAATGGACATATTCGGGGTCTCTTAGATGTATATGGTATGTTTATTAACTATATAATATAAAAATACAAAGTTTCATGGTAAATGTCAATCCAATTAATTAAGAGTTAAAACTAAACGATAAGGTTAATATAATGACCCAAACCTGTGTAAAATATATTGGTTGAGAGGATTTAGACCCATCCCTAGCTTATCATATAAATAAATCAATTTCGAGCTATTAAAAACCAAATATGACTTTATTATAAAATAATATTTTAAGTTTTTTCAAAGGTGCCCCTCTCCTCCCTTATAAAAAGGGCACCCCTTCCCTATTTTCATCACACCCTTTTGAGCCTTGAATATCGGACAAACCCTGCCCATTTCTTTTCTACACTTCCATAGAAACATTATGGAGGTTCTGTTCTTCTCAAAATACCAACTCTACTTCCTTAAGATGAAGCTTAAAGGAGGTGCGTCAAAGAAGAGGTAATATCTTCTTTCGATTCTCTCAAGTTTGTTTCATCTTATACTTCTTCTTCTTTATTTGTATCAATATAAATTATTAACATCAGTATTAATAATATACTGATATGTTATTATAAATATTAAACAACCTTATTTCACATTCAATCCATCCTATAGAAAAAAAATCACCGCGTGTGCGTACGTATGAAAAACCGTCTCCACACCGAGGTGGAATCTGTTTTCGACCACAACCTTACTTGGATGGGTATACTGGGGTAAATAAAAAACTATATATGATTATTGTAAAGTGATAATAATTCTGAAATATTATACATACACTTAAATACAATTACACGATCATGGGAATGATATCATTTCTCGTGCATAGGTACTGACTACCGTCTCTAGGACGCGATGAGATTCAATCTCCATGTTAACCATTCGTGAATGATTATAAAGTATATATAATGAATAATAATTAAATATATGACATAATAATGATACTGAATATATATATATATATATATATGTATTTCATCTACATAATTTCCATTCAATTCAATAAGGAAACTAAAACAGCATTCATGCGTACGTACGGTCTACCGTCTCCATGAACAGTGTATTTCATTCCATTTATCGATCTATCATATATATATGTATATGATGAATATATATTATATATATAAATCATTTTTTACATTCTGTAATTATTTAAATCATGATATAAGTGATAATATCAAGAACAACAAGTCGAAACATGTATGATAAATGAAATGATTTTACCCAAAACCCTGCTTTAATATGGAATTTACCAAAGAAAAGGTAATATAAAGTCATAAGTGAACCATATATGATATCATAACAAAGAATATGATTCTGTAATAAGTCAATGACATTATTTAAATCATTATACAAGAGGTTCATATATATATGAATCATATCGGACGTAAGGTAAGGGATAATTTTTCAATCTCATTTTTATTCGAGATTGCTTATACGTAAGTATTTAATGGGGTTATATTTTTCATCCATGTCCATAATTTTTTTTCATAAAGTGTTTAATATTATTCCATGTATGTTTAATGTCATTTTTAGCCCTCTTTGACTTTTAATTTGTGTTATAGAAGGAATCTTTCTTTTGTTTACTGTACGATGAACTTTTTCACTTTTCCGGCAAAAGTACGAGGAGAATGTTTTTTAACTTATATGGAATGAACGGATTTTTACGGTTTTCATAACCCCTTATTTTAATGAAGCTTACTCTATAAGATTTCATGACTATTTTCATCAAAATCCTTTTATTTTAAAATTTCTTGACATTTTTTGAAAATAAATTGTTTTTTAAGAAGAAAGTATATTTTCCTCAAGAATTCATTTCAAGTGTTTTATGAAAACCATTTTCCATCTAAGATGACATTATTTCATATGTGTATGTTTCAAGTATAATTTCTCTATGATTTAAATGGATTCACTTTTCTTATGATGAAATTATATCAATTTTTTTTATATGGATTATCTTATGATGTGATGATGTTTATTTAACCCATTTTATTATTTGGGTTATGATGAATGTTGTATGTTTATTTTATGGCATAATAAATAATGATTTCATTATGAGATGGGTGGGACCTATATATCCCTCCAATGAATTGGGTAAAGATTTATATCTCATGAGATAGACATGGATGGAATGGTATGTTAATTCGGTTCAGTGTTACAGGACTGGAACGAGGATTGAATTTGATTCAGAAATGGACTTTGTCCACTAAGATGGTCATGGCAACAATGCCTTGGATACTATGGAAATCATAACATGTGATTAATGGTTTCCACAATTACATGTTTTATTACCATGATAATTTAAAATGATTAATGTTTCTTTATGATCTATTCCTTGTGTACTGCCATGTTTTATGTCATTTCTCACGATTTTGATGAATAAACATTATTTTCATGTTTTTAAGTTCAAATGTATATTATTTGTTTTATTTTATCCATGATTACCCTTACTAAGAATTTGAGCTCACCCTTTATATGTTTTCTTTTCCCTAGGATTTAAAGAAAGGTTTTATATAAGAAAACAAAAGGGGAAGATCTTTATGGCAGATGTTGAAGATCATTCATTACGATTAGAAGATTGTGTTCCGAGTTTCCAAAGACACTAAACTATTACGGTATTTGAGTGTTGGTTCTTATTATGTATTAAGTATTCCATAAAATTAATGTAAAATCCATGTACGTCATGCTTTGGGTCTCTATTATCCTTGTTATTATCATTGTAAAATTTCATTTAATTATATTTTTCTCAATCAACACAATTAATTTATTTAAACTATCAACAACTACACATACCATATGACGGAATGCCTGGGCACCACTAATGATACAGTGACCGTGCACCGACACAAAACCCACAAAAAACATCAAGATTTGAAAAAGTTCAAACCGGGAAAAATTAAAACTCATCCAAAAGATGTGAGACTAGGAAAAGAATAAAATACATGGAATCTGTGGTCGGGGTGTGATAATGATCCATGACAATCAAGATAGTATGATGAGTGAACTCATGCTGCTATTATTCCCATCAGAGTTAACCATGACAAAAAATATTGAATTGGTATTTATCTTACACTACCATGGTATCCTTCAATGTGATTTATTGTTCGCAATGAAAATAAAATTATTATCTTATGTGTTTTACACAATTTCATATTTTATTGCAATGTTATTGTAACTTTGAGTCTATGATCACCCTTGTTTTGTTTCCTTCCTTAGGTTATGAAGATACTTATTATTTATGATATGTATATGAAGGATTATAGTGAAAAAGAAACTAGTGGTTGATAATGTACCTCAATTATTTTCTAGCGTTCATGTTTCCATGTTTCCAAAGGCACTAGAAAACTAGAGACTTTGGGAGAATGTTTTTTTAAATGATTAAAGTATTATAAAAATGTGATGTCAAGTCCTTGTATGTCAATACTGGGTCATTATTGTTGGTATCATATGAATGATTTTGATAGATATTGTTATCTTAGATGAGAACATGTTAGTGAGATCCCTATGTATGTTTCTAATGATATGTCTAGTAATGTATCTATGGATAAGTATAAGGATGAGATGACGTTTAGGAAAATGTAATGGAATATTGATAAATTATAGAGTGAGGTATTTCCTTGAAATATATATATCTCTGGAAAATAAAAATGGATTTGATCCAGAATATATGTAAATAGGGGTAACCAGTCTGACATAATGTTCCAAACTTGGGTTAGGATATTCTGGTACACCATAGCAGGCCTTGCAACAAACCTATTTTGACACTCCCAGGGGTTATTATTTATGAATTTACAAAAAAAATCCTGAACCATCATGAAGGATTTCAATATAAGTTTTCATTGAATAATGTTGGATGAACCTAGAAAGTCAATGATTAAGGATTTTTCCACGATTTTGACATCTAATAAGTAAATTATTTCATGACTATGCGATTTTATACTATAATAAGTAATATGAACACTATTATTCTTATTTCAGTTATAAGTGGGATATAGAAAAAAATGATTAACATTGAATAGGAGGGACAATAAATTATTGAGCACTGAAATGGGATAACAAATGGGTTGAAATATTTTGTGATCATTCCTAATTATTTTTCATTGAACACGACTGCCAATGTGAGCCATAACCAAATCCCAAACATACCATAAAAATAAAGGATGTATTTCAATTAGAGTTTGGTTAATGAATATTATAAATAAAAGAATATTATATATAGATTGTGTGAAGAATCTATAAATAATCTCCTATGTAAATATCTAAGAGGAACAATAATATTCCTTGACAATGGAAGTGAATGAAACGATGCATTTTACAGCAAAGGAAAAATGAAGGGTTTGTTTAACAAAATTGATGAGAATATTTGAATATTTATGTGATCATCAATGGTTAACACTTTTTAGTGTGGGAGAACCGGTTATTATGAAACTCAATATCCCAATAGGATGTCTCCTAAAGAGAATTATCAATGTGCTACATGTAATGGTTTTGTTACGAATTGTGAAGATACCATTAATAAAATACCAAATGAATGAGTTTTTTTAACAGTTTTCTTGATAAACATGATTAATTTTTAAAAAAAATTAATACCAGGTTCATATTTCATATTCTCGGAATGATGTGTTATGTAATATGTTGATTAATTAAGATTAACATTTTAGGAATAAACTTGGATTATTGATGTGTATATATTATGGAAATCAAAGATTATATTATATGAATCATGAAATATATATGTATTTTCAGAATATGTTCTTTATGAATTTTTATGGATATGTTTAATAGAGATAGAGAGGATGAAAAGTGATTTCAAGGAAATGTGATATTTTGATTAAGGGAATGTAACCCATTATAATTATCTATAGATGAGATAATGATGTTAGGATAATGATATACTGGATATGATTAAGTAAATTTTATGATACAGATTACCTTGGGACTTTTTAATAACAAGGTGTTCTATGAAAGAAAGGATTAAGTTTAAAACTTCATTGATTTAAATAATATATCCAATAATACTTAGAATAAGTAAGCATAGTTTTTCCAAAATGATTTAAACTAATTAATGGAATATATGATGTAGGTGTTCAAATGTTTGTAATGTGATAAAAAAGTGGTTTGTTGAGATATATGTGGATCAGTGATAACCCAATTTAATGACTTTATTTATAAATTTTTGAATATTCATATTTTGGAAGGTTTATAATGATAACCATTTATTGAAATTATGTATTAAATTTCATAATAATTTAATAATATTAAAGTGATATCTTCATATATAAGTCTTTAAACATATTGGATAGCCTGATGAAACTACTTTTCGTTGATGATAATTGATGGGATAAAATATCATGGGTCTCAGGATATGATAGTACACCCGGAATGAAAATATATCTTAAATTATTATTGAAATAGGGTATGTGGATCAAGAAAAAATAAAGGGTGATGCCTTCCATAAATCATACAATTATATACATTATGGAAAATTCATGAACTTAATGAAAAGGATCTTCATGAAAAAAATTATTTCCTATTACCTTTTTCTGATGAATCACATTGTCCCTTAGTTTATAATTTATTTTTGACATTGTGATTTTTATCATTCTTCCAGACATTTTCTATACCACATTCCATAATAACATGATCCCATAATTTTTTATTCATGTCCAAGTTGTCACTTCCCACCCATGTTCACATGTGTGAGAATGTCATCCTGAGTTACTTTGGGTACCCATTATTGTTCTAAATTTATCTTTTTAAGGGAGTTTTATTAATAATTTTTATGATTTATCTTTTTTTAAATGAAACTTTTAAATATAAACATTTGATAACCCTAATGAATTTTGAGGGGAAAATTCATTTTAAGGGGGTAGAATGGTATACCCTGGTATTTTGTCAAAAAAAACTCTTCTATAAAATGAATTGGTTTTCAATTATGTATTTCATTACACTATGTCAAATATACATTTCACTTTGAACTGGCCCACCTTTCGCTACATGCAACACTAACTTGGAGTGCATACATGAAACACATAGTTTCTATGAATCATCATTTTAATGTTTGGATTATTTAAACAAACTCTTTGTAACCTAGGTGATAAGAATTTTAATACTAATAGTAATTAATAATTTTAATTTTTTTTATAATGGTTTTATATATATAAAAAATATAATTAGGATAAATTTGGTTTTTTATAATGTCATTATTTTTTTTAAAAAAATATTTTCTCTAATGAATTTCTTTTCATGTCCTTCTGTGAAACAATAGAATATTAATTTTAGAAACATTAAAAAATTTATCATTATAAAATGAACTTCTATTTTGATTTTAGAATGTCAAAATTATCTCAAAATTAATTTTTGGTGCTTTTTTGTAAAAAACCATTTTTAAGGAATAATGTACACTAAGGTATTTTAGGTAAAATATATTTTACCCTTTAAATAATTATTTACCATAATGTATATGTTAATATGAGTTATAAAGACCCAATAGATAAATAATAAATATATTAATCTAATTAAGGTCATTAAAATAATTTTTAAAAGGAAATTGGATTTAAAATCTTGTTGAATATTTGAAAAATTTTACATTAAAATTCTGATTTCTCACCACATTGGTGGGATTAGTGTTAAAAATATTTTTTTAACATTGATTATTTAAATTTTTAAAAAATCAACATATACTTTTGTAATTAGTGTGATATTTTTAATCTAATAAGATCAACATAAATTTTTCCCAAAAAAATAAGTCAATGTGATTGAATATATTCACTATGATTAATGTAAGACAAATATTAATTAAGGACTAAAACATAATCTTATAGACCAATATGAAAAATAATCTTCTAAATAGTCCATTTTATAAAACCAGTTAGACCAGATCACCTCATTGTTATTATTTTATTGGTTTTTGGGATGTTATTAAATTAATTGTCTTTATATTAAATGTTAAGTAAGTAAAAATACAAAAGGGATATTGTTGTATCTTTATAACCTATAAAACATTAAGATATACATAAAACATCATATTATTTGTTATAGATTTTATTTTAATTATTTATGGGTTATTGTTATCAAAAATAATTTATCATTAAATTTTATTGATGATTTCATTTCTTAAAATGCTTAATAATATCCAATGTATGGTCAATATTGTTAATAATAAACTATAATAAATGATACTATAAATGATAAAAGTTATGTGAATTGATTGAATTGTTGTGATTAATTTTCTTTTATTTTTTATACTTTTTCTAATATTTCATATAAATATATTGGAATTCCAATATAGTTTTGATACATTAGAATTAAAAATAAATAAATAATGTAAAAATTGATATTATTGCTATATTAAAATAGATGATATTAAATTAATTAATAAAAAATATATATAATATTATACCACATTATTTTTAGGGGTTTGAAATATTATATATGTTTGATTAATAGACCAATTGATATATCAAAAATAACCATATTGACCTAGATATTTTAATTTTTTTTCAAAGTCGGAGTTTATGCAGTGTTTAGCGCATCAAATGCTCTTGTTTAAAATATTTATTTTCAATACATCTGAATTTTTTATTTTTTATTTTACGTATCATATTAATAATTTATTTTCTCTATAATATTTAGCTAGACTCACATTTTTTTAGTCTTAATGGTTTAATTAAATTGTTCATAAAAATAGATTCATTAAAATAAACCAAAATAATAAAAATTTTAATCCTAGATGCTAAGGACCACTTTTTTAAAATGAACATATATTTCTGTGTTGTGTATTTTTTTCAACCATTTTTTCAAATTACCCAATTATTTTCCCATTTTCGAGGAGCATTAGGTCAAGTATACCTACAATTATTGAACACCTTTTTTTTATTTACATGGCTTAAAGTCCCCCTTCATTATTAATAGGCAATAACTATACCCCTTCATCACAACTATAAAGAAAAATTATCTGATGAAAACACTACCCAAATAGTTTTCCAAAATGCCAACTTTTCTCCTTTTAGCATCCCTGTGGGGTGGAATCAATCTAAAGAATCCTTTTCAGATAGACCAATAGGAGTTTCATGATTAATAGGTAACGTATTCCCTCAAACGCATTTCATTTATTTTCATTAGCCAATTCCTAAAATCTTATTATTTCATTATTGTATAAGAACACCAATGTACATCCTTCTAATAGGTAACAGACAGAATCTATACATTTCTGATGAACTAATTCAGCACTAAATGATGATTGTTTATTTTTCATTTACAACATATCATGGTTTAAATTATGATGGACACTCTGTTTATACATGTTATATAAATTTTTTTTAATGAATTTATGATTACATAATTATTTTACAACACATATCATTATACATTACATTTTGTGTTAATATAAAAATTTTATTAGAGGAATTGTGGACAACATCCACCTAAATGTGATATGATTCATTCGTTCACTATGCGAAAGATATTAAGGATATGTATAATGAATATAAATAATATATATATATATATATATATATATTTACGATATAATAATGCTACAATGAGAATGGTATGTATAAAAATATTTACAAATATTTCTTTTACATACATTCTTCTAACAATAAAATATGTTTATATTTATTATATAGGTGGAGTGAATAAGAACAATGAGGGACAATACAAAATGTAAGTATATTTCATCTAAATTTTTATTTATGTGAGATAAATTCTTTATTCACTACCCACTCCAATTGTGGTTTGTGTATAATTTCCATATATACATTCTATGATTATTATAAATAATATTATTCGTATTTACATATCCATTATATTATATTCCTTTCTTGGGGTTTATGTTGAAAATGATACCAAATTGATATAGTGTTTTTGTCTTAATTCAACTTATTTGTTTCATATACCATGTTATTCACCAATATTTACTGTATGAGGTTCACATAATAAATTTGAAACATTATATCATTTATATCCTTCTTTTATTAAAACTTCAAGAATTATGTAATTTCACATTCTTACATGTGGTGTATGGTTCATGGATACTATGTGATAAGAGTTTATTTAATAAATCACATCAGTATTATATATTGTTTATGATTATTATTTCCATTTTGAAATCGTATAATTCATATCTCAACAAAATTGATTAATTTTTTTATATTGATTTTAATAACTATATATTCATGTATTTGTACATTTTTTTCTACTCATTGTTAAACAATATTATTAAGAATGTTTTTATTGATAAATTATAATATTACCTCTATTATTGTTTGGAAATATATGTTCTTTCAAAACCCTATTTTCTAAAAATGGTTTCAAAATTTTTCCACGAATTAAATATATGATTTTAAATTATATTAAATTAAATATTTTTAAAAACATTTTCAATAATTCATTATATTTTATCGACGTATTTTCAATGATTTTGTTTTCAAAAAAGTTTTCATGATTTCTTTATTACTATTTTATGTCTTTCCAAATAAATGCCTTTAAAAATTATTTCAATCTTATTTTAGATGTTTTATATTTTTTTCAAAGAAAAATATTATTAAAATGTTTTAAATATTATTTTATATCATTGAAGGAAAAAGGGGTTTCATAATGATTTCAGGATTTCTTTATCATTTTTCAATGGAATGGTTTTTCAAAATGATTTTCAAGCCTTCATTCTATGTTATAAAATGAGTTTTCAATAAAATTATTTTCAAAAGGTTTTACATTTTACAATTGCATATTGATTGAGGAAACTCAATTTTCCCCAATATATTTTTCTTAATGAACATTAAAAATTATTTCCTATAAAAGATTCAATATGATTATGTTACTAATGCCTTTTTATTAAATGATATAAAAGTTCTATTCTAATCATTTCTCAAAATGGGTTATTATTAATGCCCTTTTCATTATGAAACTCATTTCTTTTTCACATTTCAATGTTTTTATGAAGCCCATTTTTCTTCACATGTAATGTGTTTATTTAATTCATTTCTATCTCATAGTTGATCATATGATAAATTTATTATGAAAATTAAATCTTTTTACACATGTTATTATATGATTACATGGTTATGATATCCATTTCATTTCATGGGTTTTGATATAATTAATTATTATTTTTCTGTATATGCAGGTATGACATCATTATGATATGGTTTAGAACTATATCTATCTCTTTAAAATTCATTAAGGATTTATATCAAATAATATAGGCTATGATAGTCTTTGGAGTGAACCTTGAATACTAATATGTCCATGTGAGTGAACCATCAGTACAAATATGGTATGAGGAGTGAAATCATGCTACTAAGGTTTCGATGGTAGTGAACCATGATTCCTAAGATCGTATGGGGTGTAAAAACATACTATTAAGATATTATTGGTAAAAATTACATGGCTACTATAGAGACATATTATATACATATATGTTTTCCATAATTACATGTCTTATTCCTATGTGAAACTCTTATGGCTTATATTGTTCATTTCATTCTGATTCATTTCTTATGAACTATCATGATTTTTGTCATGATTCGTGTTTATGATATTTGATATGTATTCTATAATCTTTAAACTTTTTATCACACTCTCATACTCATAATCTGATATTTATTCTTGAGTATCTCCCTTATTTACCCTTACTGATCATCTGAGCTCACCCCTTTTTATGTTTCCTCCCCTATGTTATGAATATATTCATAAAATATTTTCTTTCTAAGAAGATTTTTAGTCATGAATAACTTAGTGGGAGATAATTTACCTCACTTATATAGTAGCATTCATGTTTCAATGTTTCCAAAGTCAATAAAACAATATGTTCTTTGGGGATTTTTTGTTTGATAATGTTTTTTGTATTATGAAAAGGTGATTTTATTTCTATGTTTTTTAAATATAGATAATTATTGGAGTCATTATAGGTAAGGCCATTGGTAGCTCAAGGACCACAACCATAGGTTATGTTCGTCACTACTTTCAGGGCGTGAGACTATAAGGTTATGATGGGGTAACGATACTACAACTCAAAAATAATTCCTTATTTGTCATTTAATAATATATATGATTAAAGATAGAAAATTAAAAAATGTATATACAATTATTATAAGAATGATCATGATTATATTACTTCTCAACATCCATGTTTAGAGTCATATTCATTTAAGATGTTTTATTGTTCCAATATTTAAATATCATAAATCAGTTGAATTATGTGGATTTACATTTCCAATTTAAATGTAACCATTCTCATTATGATCCAAAATATGACATTAATGTAACAAAACCCATATGTTACAACACACTATACTTATGGTCCATGGCTCAAAGTGCCATAATTAACTACATAATGTGTCTGCATTAACATATTTAGTAAATCAATGATACGTTAAGGCATGAACATTAATTACAAATATTGTTGTCCAATCCCTATATGATATTTAAGCATGATTAAATACATATTAAAGGCACTATAAATTTGAAATAGGAATATGAATGCTGAAAATAGTCATGACATGGAAAAATAAAAGACATATTAGTCCTAATGTTACTAATAATGATGCTATTTCTAATGAAAATATCTCATTTCAACGGTCTATGAAATGAAATCATAATTTAAGTGACACCAATTTCAATAAAATCATAATTTTATCCGACCAATGGATATGTCACAACAACTACAAATGGTTATAAAAATAACTAAAATTTCCCATCCCATATAATCTGGGTTTCTCATATACATGGGGTAGATATGTACATTCATAAAGATACTCTAAATCCCAATATCACTTAGTCTGTAATCTAGTACCCAACATTTATGAAAACTGAAAAAAGAAACCAATCTTATACCACTTTGTAACATCCCAATATCGTTTCCATATATATAGTGTTTTGATACAGTGGGTTACAAGGCCTCAAGAACACCTTCCACTATTGTAGAGGATGTTGAATAGTATTGGGGGTGTGAAGGTGTTACAATGGGGAATCTATAACCTATTATCAGAGTGGTACATCTAATTCGACAAATAATATAAAAATGGGGAATATATGACCATAAAAAATAAATAAGCAATGAAATAACAAATAACCCAACAACTAACTATATATCAAAACCCACTATGTTGTTTCATATAAAAAGACACACATAATGATGATATAAAGAAAATGAAACATTTTGATGTCTTATACAAAATGAAATAAAATTTAAAAAGGAAAAATGGTGATCCATATATATCTTGAGTGTATTCTCAGTCATCTTCTCCTAATATCCAACAATAAGTAGTCATATCAAAGACCAGTAGTGGGGCACATTCCCCATATTTGAACCTAAAAACAAATAATATTCTCTATTATCAAAAGAAGGCCATGTTTTTTGTGAGATAATAACTTATTAGGACACTAGGATTGATGTCTATATGTAATCCCAAAAATTCTCACTACTAAATAGTGTATTGGTAGAAATAAAATAGTTGGAAATTAATGAAATAAATATCCACCCATGTTGGGATCGTAGATGAAACCTGGAGGATCCACCTTTTTCATCACATGGACTAGAAGAATATTTGATCTGTTACTATATATATAGTAATAATATATATATAGTATGACTCAATATTTCATCCATCCATATGAACCAAAAATGTGCGGGCGTAAGTAGAAATACACACAAAATAATTTCTATCAGCTTAAACATGTCATAATTGAGACATCCATAACCAGTATACCAATCTTGTAATCTCAATAAATAAGGTAAACCTTATACATATCATAATAATTTGGGATACAACATTCTAATCACATGATATGGTGAGTGTCAATTTTTTTTTACACATGAACATGTGATATGGAACATCATTCCTAATGTATATCTTGTTTTATTGGTGTGAGGTGCCTAGATCAACCCATGATGTATGGGAGTGTGATACCTTCATACACCAAAAAATCCATATGATTGTCTCATAAACTATATCATGGTTTAATCATATTTATTATTTCATACATGAGGCAACATATCCTATGTATATCAATTATCAATTTCAATTAAAAATCCCTAATAGTTCAGATTAGGAATTCAACTGAATATTAAACAATAAGCATGGTCTTACTACACATTGTAATAGAATTCATTTTTTACAATTTTTTCATTTATGAGAGGTTATTCATCATGGATCTTCCTGACCTTATAATTAATTTATTGAATCTCATTTATGATAGGAAACCCATAATAAATAATATGTTCAATTTAATACATTCTATTAAATTATAAAATGAGTGGATATAAATTTTATATGTTTTATAAAGATATTTAGAATTTTCAAACAGTAATGGGGAAGTTAAATAAATGGTTAATTTTCATTATATTACAATGTACGAAATTAGGAGGTTCTTGGGAATATTTAATAAGAATATAATGAAGGTAAATTCACTTTAAATCACAATCAAAACACTTAGGTGGTCATTCAGATATTAAAAGATTATCTAAAGAGTGAAAATTAAAGTGGAATTTTCCAAGGGTGTACATAAGTGAGGTTTAAATCCTATAATCTACTAAAAAGTCTAAAATCTATATTATCAATGTGTGTTTCTAATATTGATACATCAAGCTCAATTGAAAGTGGTTTCTATGAAAAATAATCATTAGGTACAATGGAATAGATATGAAACTAAAAAATATATCTGCAAAACAATGAGACCCCAAATCACAAGGGCATAAATGAATCCTCACCATATATCGTCCTTAAATTTCCATTGTAGTGGAATTAATCTATGAAATGGTCCACTAAAATGAAAATAGAGAAAAATACCATTTAGCTAAATATAAAAAAATAATCTGAAGATAAACTGAAAT
This sequence comes from Viscum album, assembly GCA_963277665.1. Taxonomy (NCBI): domain Eukaryota; kingdom Viridiplantae; phylum Streptophyta; class Magnoliopsida; order Santalales; family Viscaceae; genus Viscum; species Viscum album. The sequence goes on from OY728161.1 coordinate 1,842,573,608, forward strand.
ATGTAGGGAGATGACTTAGGAGCTCACCTAAATGCATCTAATGCTTCCATCAAATTTTTTTTTAGAATTTATATCAAGGAGTTGTAGAAGATATTATATTAAATATCTTGGAATGTTACGGTGGAATAAGAGTCGTCCACCACTATAGAATTTGATTTTTGGAAAGATAACTAAGTTAAATAATTAATTATGTATGTAAATGGACATTTAAACCTAAAAAATGTCTCATAGTTTTGGTACCCATTGGTCCAAACCATGTTCCAACCATGTACTATTTTGAACGTCATATTGTCACTCATGAAGTTAGGCGCATGGTTCGTGTAACTGTGTGCAGACCTGGTGAATGGAATCTAAACAAAAAAGACTAAAACATTGCATGGTCTTGTGCTCTATTTCGTATAGTTTTATAGAAACTATGCGTCCTATAGGTTCAAACTGTCCATGACAACTTGTGTTATAGAGACTATTCATGATAGGCTATATGGTTTCTTCTAACCATTCAACCCATAAATTTATTCCTATTTGGGACTCTAGGATCAAAATTAGTCTTGCACGCACCTGATACATTTTTGACTTTCTTATGCACCATTAAATTGTCTCTTTATGGCTTTTAAATTAATAAATGATTCATTCATTTGTGGGTATACATTTCATTTCAGGTAATGTAGTTATAAAATTTATTCCCAATGTCCATCAATTCAAATAATCATACATAAATTAACACTAGTTTATCTTCCCCATCAATTGTTGTCCAACCTCCAAATTCCGAACACCGGACCAAACCAAATGGAAAATAATTAAAGATGAGGTTAATATCTGAAATACAATAATGGGATGTTATAATTAACAATTTTTGGGAATATTAGTTATCAATTTCATTTCACTCTAGGGAGGAATAAATATCCCCATCTAAAAAGAAACATCCCATATAAATTTTACCCACTTATGGGATTTAAACTAACCAACATTTGTTACGAAAGAATTGAAAATAACTTTGATGTTATCCATAAATTTTATTATAGAGCACTGAATTATCAGGCCTACCCACTCTTGAGTTTTCACTATCTGTGATGACATCTAAAATCACATCAAAATTTAAAATCAGCACAATGGCGCAAATTAAATATTTTTCAACCAATATTTTATATTTGGAAAATAATGATAATGTTATTTATTATGGTTTAATTAATTGAACCATATAATCTCTAAATTGTTTTTATGGCAAAAATACATTTTATGTTACCTTCTAATAAATTTTAACTTTTAAAATAACATTTTCTAATCACAAATATTCACACATATGTAATGGTATACAATCTAACATAGTATTATCAGTGAACTCATTTTAACATTTCTCCTCATTCATTGGGTAAAATAAAAATTAAAAAAATTGTTGTAGAACATTTTCCTTATGAATCAAAATAAATAATAATGTAAAAATTAAATCAATAAAACCCTATAATCTTAATTAAAATTACCACATTTATAATGGGGTTTGTTAAGCATATATTTATATACGGTCTATGCCAATATGTGAAAATAAATTTATATACATTGAAAAAAACCAAATTGTAATTAAATTAAAATAACTATCTAGTATAACAATATAAGGCCAAAGAAATTATCATTCAATGGAAAACCAAACTATAGATCCAAATGGACTCATGAACACATTACTAAAATCAAAAGGTTATTTAAAAGTAGTTTGAATCGAAGAGAAATATGATTAGACTGATAACACTGTACTTTAAAAAAATAATTTTAATCATAAATAACATCATAAAACCTCAATATAATGAATCAAATTTCATCTACAATCAATCTGATAATATAAATAGACAACCAAAAGATAAAAAAAATAAATTCATGATTAGAATATAATTACAAATTTTAGGGTTCACCCACATGGGTGATTAATAATAATTAGATTGAAAAAAATACATTGATGAACAAACTATAGATCTCATCTCCCTCATTAGTCCAATCTCCCAACACTAATCATGCAGCATTAGCTACATCACCCATAAAACATATATCTTAAATAAATAATATATTTCCATTAAGTGTACATGATCTTCCATGTTTTTTAGATATTATATATTAGTAAGGTATTTCTATGTTCACATTATATAATATAACACATAAAATTAATTCATTTAAAATAAAATAAACAATGATATAATATATAGTTTACATGGGATCATCTATGCTCTTTGTGTTCTAACAAGGCTACAAAAATAATTCGCCCTTGAAATAATAAATTTTTTTAAAATAGTAGTAAGGATTAAATAAACAATAATGATACAATGTTTTTTAACGTACAAACCTATATGAAAACCACTAACTATAACAACCTGCTCATATCGATGTATCATAGCACAAATTATATCAAATAGAAATCCATCACTATCTCTATCAGGGTGATGTCTCATAAAAAATCGTGACCACAACCCACTCACATCAAGGGGTGTAATATCAAATTAGAGACACTAATCCATCACTAATGGTAGTGTATCATACTAAAATGTCACCATAAATATATCACCTAGGGTAAGGTCCTATATCAATCCCTTAATAGTAACCCTGCATTCAATTGAATATCATATAACACAACATGAATAATAAAATCTCACTATGAGTAACATATTTTGCCAAAAATTTACCACTTCTATATCATGCATTGTTGGGTCTCATTTCATATCTCATATGATGTCACATACATATATAATCTCACTCATGGTGTGGGTTTTCATTAATAGAAAATGTGTTCAGTACATTAATAATAAGAATACCAAGATAGACATTTCCCATACCCTAACCCTCATCTTTCCACACACACATCCCAACCACAATCTATAAAATATGGTAGAATATAAAATTATGTTTCACCACTCTACCCAACCACATATTCACTATCCATAAACATAATATATAAAAAATCTATACATTGAGTAATCTGAGTCCCCTAGGCCACACCCCTAAGATAATTTTCAATATATAGGCCAGACGTGGACCCACATAACTTGAACCCACTAACTATATTCATGCACTACCTAGTAGAAACTCTAAACAACACAAACCAATATCAAATCCCACTATAACAAATTTATAGTACCCAACCACACATTGAAGAGTCTAATTAGATACTTATTCCTATTTTATAAAATTTCCTTAAAAATTATAAATGTGGGAACTACTAATATCTCGTTCAATTCTCATTTGAAATATCCTCCTAATAATTGGTCATGTATCACAAATATTCTTTTTATTTATCCATAAAAATATAATTCCCTTATTCTATTCCATTGAGAGCTCTCCTCAAAAGTTACACAATGTACCATCTTTATTTTCCTCAAACTACCGAATATTCCCCCCAATAGTTGCTAGTTACCCCTCTCACAACATACACACAAATAAATTGTAACACCACTATAATTACTTTCCTAAAATAACCATTCGTGTTATATCTTTTATCTTAATCTATAAATTTTAGAGATCCAAAAAACTAATCTATACAAATTCGTATAATTCCCAAGGATAGTGAGTTTTCATTACCACTTTTCATGTTATTTATTATCATTGAATTCACGAAAAAACTCACTCATTATCAACATCGTCCATTTATAGTTTTTATAAAACAATTATTATATTTAGGGTACATTAATCAATTATGTATCTCAAAAATATTGGATACCAAAATTTCAAGACCCTCTAATATCCCTAATATATAAATTTCACACACATACCTCTCTTTAGATGCTTATCCTATGACCATCATAGGATTCCAGACTTACTCGACCATTAATATATTTTATAAAACCAATCACTATGAAGATTATTTTAATTCACATCCATACAAAAACATGGTTTTTATTATAGGTGCCAACTATTTCCAACATGGATATATAACAACTTATTCAAATCACAAAAACAACATTGATGCTTAGAAAAGTCCCCATCATAATTTATATCCCCTATTTCCCAATAAAAAACTAAATCAACTACATGTAAACATTTATCCTTATTTATTTAATCCATTTTAATGATGAATAGTTACTAAATACCTGTCGTGTATCCTAAAATAGGAAAATTCTTGAGTATTCAGACACCAACTACCATATTTCATTCTCTTATGACTATTATGTCAATAATAAACAATTCTTGATACACAATTCATAACGAATTATATTAAAACAGATATAAGATGATAAAAATATAAATGGTTACTGTTAATCCTATAAAAAAGTGAAAAATGAATAATGTCATTCTAGTTTCAATGTCCTCCATCCATAGAACCTTGAATCTCTAACATATCAGTCAGATTTTACTATTCCTAAATGAAATTCTACATTAACCATGTCCAAATTATGTGAAACAATTATTGAATAGGATATAATAGATATGTAAAAATGAGGAAAAAACTATCCTAATTAATAATGAATAAAATATCTCAATATATCATTGGTACTAGGGTGTAGTATGGAAGGATAAGATGGTCCTTGGTAGATCCAACTTTTGTTTCTTTATTCAATTGTGATGACCTCGTGAGTGGGCGTTACAATATAGGATCAATAATGATTCCATTTACCCATATAAAAAAATCCACCTAAGACTAAAAGGTACCAATTCTTCCTATATTTGTTATATAGAATCTTAGTCGACACATGATAAACCCCCAATGGTTTCATAGGGGATTTCCTAGGGTACATTCTCCCCTATAAAGAAAATTGGGTATCCACCCCCACCTATTTGAGTACACATTATCTTACCTTCTATATAAAATTAGTTTCGGGGAAACCCCAACCCTACTGTGATATTCCATTAATTCCATAGTCCAAATCCAAAATCTCAATGAACATGAATAATACTATAAAAAAAAGTTATGACATACCTATATATATAATTAGAATAAAAAATATGTAATAGCCCCTTATCTAGGATGATACTTTCTATTTTTCATTATATTTCCCAACTTATAGTTGCATACATCCATAAAGATATTTCATTAAACTAAAATCATAGTTTCTGTTGTTATATAATTTATCTTTTTTTACTCCATTTATGTCAATTTTTTTTGGGATTACATCAGTACCTTGATTCCATATAAGTGAAAAATATGATGTTGTGTCTAATCATTGCATTTTAAAACATGTTCTTAATTATATAACTATAATACATAGTTTTTAACTGTTTTACATTGAAATATATTAACAATTTAAATGGGTTAGAACTACTCTTTTCACTTCCTCGTATTCCTCCACATAATATATTTTAATACCCTCTTTGGTATAATTTTATTGAGTTGAAAATCTTTTATACATGGTATCGTAGATAAAAAAGATGAATTTCATTTCACCAATCATCAAAATTACTAAATAAAAATTTATGAAAAACTAAAATAATTTTAATTTTTGTTATTTATATCTAGTAATTTGTCAAAGAAAATACAATACCCATCAAATCCTGATCATTATTCCTTTTTAATATAGATATTATGATCAATTGTTCAAATATAAAAATTGAACATTATTAATTATTTATCATTCCTATAATACCATTTTATTGATCCATTATTCATCCCACAATTTACCACCATGAATAAGAAAACATTGTTCTCATCATTAAATCTATGAAACCCATTGAAAAAATGATATAAACCAAAGATTCATGAAATCAAAATAATAAATAATGTCAAGACATTTAGAATATTTGGAACTAATTGCCTATAAATATCGACAATAATAATCAAATATTTTCTAAACTACACACTTGTATGCATTATTATTTATAACGAAGACATAAATCATTGATTATAATGTTATACTAATTCATGAAATTGATGGAATAACCATTTTTTTAATAATTTAGTTTCAATAAAGGTACTTGTTTTCCTATAACATTCTTTACATCTAGTCTTGAAATGATATTTCCGAACAGATACATGTCAATCCAATTAATTTATACATTCACATCCTTAATCTAATTACTATTGGTATATAATTATTGAATATTCTATTAAAATACTTGTAATTATAGTTAATTGTTTTATAGGGTATTATTATTCTTATATATACTATTGTTGTTTTTCTTAAAATGATATTCAATTGATTTATTTTATCTCCACCTCTCATATATTATCTAATTATTGCGCTATAATAATCAGAATGATTACTAACATATTCATAATAATCATCATTAACATTTATTTCTGACTTGGATATTCTCAACTATTAGTCACATTCCATTAAAATATTCTAAATATATTAATTTTAATTGGAATAGTTTTATGAAATACTAATTTATTAGATTTCAATAATATTTACAAGATAGTTATTTAAATACTCATATAAAATTATCTATAATTAGTACCTATCAAAAATCATCATACCTCTAAAATATTAGAAAAATTTGTTGATTTTATCTTTATTAAGAATAAATCGTATACTTAAAAATATTCAAATATATATCAATGATGGATACATACCGTATCATATATGATATTATGTGTTATGTTTTCAATGACATAAAAAACCCATATCTATAATAAAGTCTTATTGATATGTGATTCTATTCCAATACCTCACTCTATGATGATTCTAAATTTTCATTATATAATCATTATTTCATAATCATTATTTTTGTATTCACTATGACACCATTTAAATTAGGATTTTTCTTAAATGTCACATAATTCATTTTCCCATGATTATAATTATGTTATAAAAATTATTTATTTATAAATCATTTGATTCACACTAAAATTTACCTATGAGATGAAGGTAGAATGGGCCTTGTAGTATATCTTGGGTTGTCAAGTCCACTATGATCTAAGAAGATACATAAGATACACAACCTATGAGATGGTATTTTTGATATGAAGTGGCCAAATTGGTTTTTTGTTTTAGATGTTCTAAACGAACACTATGAAACCTAAGTGAATTCAAATCAATGAATACAGGTTGATCTTCAGATTATTCTCGGGGTGGATTGAATGAATTTTACTTCATTAGAAAATTTTGGTTTAATTATTTCTTGATGAATCCATTTTTTAAAATAACACTACCCTCATAATTTTTTGTCTAGATGCTAAATAAACTCAATTACTAAACCCTTACAAACATATAAAACCAAATATATGATCTCTCTATGTTATGTGGTAATTTTAGAACATTGATTTAGCTTCCTCAAACATAGTGAAGATGAAGAGTGGAAATAACTAAAGAATAAGAGTCTTAAATTAGTTAACCAATTAACAAAAACTAGTTCATAAAATAACATTCAATCCATACATTTTATCTTCCTAAAATCTACCCATTAATTTTTTATACATCCATTGATAGTATAATCTCAATTGATGGCGGAAGATGGCTTAAAATAATTGGATTGAAGAAATTAAAACCGCGTAAATAACAATCACTCCTCCGTGTGTGTGAATGAAATTCACACTTATGTTTGAAATAGTTCACCACAACACTGAGATATCAATATGATTTTTGATTATATAGTTTTAATGAATAAATGGGAAGAATTGAAGTGAAATATGTTGATTAAGAACATATATATACAAAAATAAAATTACAAGGCTATTAAAAACACTGCAAAGGATATTTGGAATAATAACGTTAGATCAAAAACAAGATATCACATCCCCCTCACCACCACTAGCGTAAATAGGGAATTTTGAATCATTTGGCCGAACTTCAATCAATTTATGACCAATTATTAAATTAATTTAGGCCATAGGGAGGTGTAATGTATTGGAGAAATTGATTCCCTCCTCGACATTTTTTCCTTCTAGTATCCCATGGAAATATAATCCTATATGGAAAAGAATATCGCTGAATCTATGTGGTTCATACAATAGTCTTTTGTAACCTCAGATGGCTTCTAGACGTCTGTAAATGTTGGGCCTATTTGGATTTGTGTATTGGGAGTTATGGATGAATTAGTGGGATAACATTCTGGGCCGCAGATTCTAGCCCATATTTTCATATTCTATATTGGATGCCTTAATAGCCACCATGGAATCTGAATTAGCACTAGCTTCTGAACAATGATTTCTTTCACTACATGTCTTCTAACATCCCATGAAATTTGGGCTATATTGGGCCTATAGTGTGGGCCCACACTCTCATTTGTGGGATTCTATCCAATCTGCCTTCTCAAGAATTGTTTGCTTTCATCACCAAATATCCCCATCATCTATTCTGAATCCTCCATTTATCCCTGAAGTAAAAATGTTCATATTTAAGTGTAGATCCATTTAACAAAATATCAAACTAAAATATTGTTAATTACATTCCAGAAAATAAGATGAATCATTGGGCCTAAATTGGTGTACATTAGGCTTGAAGTGCACATATGATGGGAATGTATGTTTAAAATTACAACCCACTAACTCAGGTCTCTATGTGAAAAAATTAACATTTAATACCTTAAAAATGTAATTAACATATGTGTTTTTATTGGTTAATCACACCCCCATCTTGAGATTTTCTAGTATTGAGAGAAATGTATCTCAACAATATGAAATTAGGATTTCCTTTTCTAAAAAAATTTTAATACACATTGATCACCAAAAACTATTATACAAAAAAATCATGAAACACATCATAATATTTTAATACAAGATAGTTTCATAAGTATATCCCAATCCCAAAACCATTCGTATTTTCAAATTCGTCGCCATATTGAATCCAATATCAATTAAAAGTGATGATTTGTTGGGAATCATAATAGACATTGGGTTCATCTTTATTCCAGGGGAAAATGATGGAAGAACTCGGGGGAATAACATTTAAATATTTATATGAGTATTCAAATTTTTTATTGTATTGTTTTTATTTGTTATTATTTTTGTTTTTTTTTTTAATTTTTCCATGGTAATTGAAAGTGAACTCAAAAGAGTCTACCCCTGTAGAGAGACATTCCCAATGACTCGAACTCTCAAAGACTATTGGTAACCAAGTGAATCCCACATACTCGGAAATCATCTCAAGTTAACTTAGTCTAAAACAATGTCAAATTACTATAAATAGATAGAAAATTACTAACTCTGGGCCAAACAACTATAGAGTCACAATTGTAATGTGCTGAAAGGCACGCATTAGGACATTTCATTGCTGTATGCGCACATTTATTGTTTTTTAATACTCATATTAAACAAAAATGATCAACAATCCTATTCTATTTATTTGGGGGACCCTATAAAATCAAACTAATACCCCACTATCTAAAGGACGTGTGTTGTGATTATTTTTTTATTTGGATGAAAATATAAATAATGAAATATCACTTGAGACAACCACATTTTCCAAAATATATTCTTAGGAAATATGAAGAGATTAAAATCAGAATTAGGGCATGATAAATAATTTGATATTCTATTTCAAAGTGTAAAATTTCTATTATCATGTTGAAGGATAAAGAAATTTTTCCTTCCATTAAGGAATACTTTTTTTTACAAATAATTATTTTTTTTACCCAAAATATTTTTTTCTTTTATCACCCCTACTTAAAATAACATTGTCCCCTCTGTTAAAAGAAATGAAAAATTATAAGGGGGTATTGGAAGAGAATGTGAGTTTAAAAAGGAAATTGAAAATGAAGATCATGGAAGGAAGTCTACTGGGGGTTGAAGTTGAAAATCATGTTGCTCCCCTTTAATAACTTGATATCCATGTCACTTTGGGAATTCCTTAGTGGAAGAAAAAAAAAACAAAAAAAACAAATACTATATATATATATATATATATATTCATGTAATAAAAAATGTAAAATATAATTATATATATATAAATTAAAAAATAAAGAGCATTATAAGTCGTAGGTAAGTGGAAATCATGCGCCCTTGTCTCCCTTCGGTCCGGGGTTCAAACCCCCATGGATACACCAGTTGTGATGGGGTTTTACAAACCACTTATGTGGTGGAATTTCATTTTTATTTTTATTATTATATTTTTTTTATTTTAATCATAAAACCCATAAAAATAAAATGATTTGATGATACATTGTCTTCATTATAAATTTATGGGTATGGTATTACTCAAGGATCACACCACATCACACGGATGAATATGTTTCTCCCCATTCATACCCATCCACAATCATAGTATAAGAACATGTCAGCTATTTATTTTTTATTATTTTTAAATGTCTGAATGATTCATTAATCCAATCTTTAAAAAAAATTATTCACAACAATGAAAACCACGGGAAGCCTCCCATGCGGCACTTTGGTTTGATGTCTCTAGCATGACTTAGACCCCTAATCATTTAAATAATTTCTTCATCTAAAGATTTTTCTCATAGGTTTTCATCAACATAGTTTTTCTGAATGGTTCAATGAAAGGTTTGACTCTATGACCATTAAAATTAATGGTTTTACCATTAGTGGGATCTTTAATTTCTATAGCCCGATTGGGGTACAACATATACACTATGTATAGACCTGACCATCTAGACATCAACATTACCTAGTGTTAACGAAGTTTATAACTATAAAAAATACGTTTACACAGTACAATGTGCTTGGTTTTCAGATTTTGATATTGGTAGGCTTGTACTTTAGGTTTATTGATCCTAGAATTTTCATAAGCCTCCACCCGAAGTTCCTCATGTTCATTGAGATTGAATTTACTTTTTGTTTCTAACAATGAGAGGTCATAATTAATTTTCTTAATTCCCCAAAAGTCATTGTGTGAAATCTCCACTGGAAAATGACACGATTTACTATAAACCCACCTATTTGGTGACAATCCGAAAATGGTTTTATATGCGGTTTGATTGGCCAAAAGAGCATCTAAGAGTTTTTCAAGCAATATTTCCTAGATTAATTAACAGTTTTCTCAAGATTTTGATTGATTTACCGATTGGCTAACTCATCATGATGGTTGGACATTGGGTGGTATGAATTGGCCGCTTTGTGACAAATTTCATTCATTACCTGGGTTCTGAGAATGGACAATTGAAAAATAAGTTCCACGATTAGTAATTATTTCCCTAGGAATTCCAAATCTAGAGATGATATATTCCTTCAGAAATCTAATAATAGTTTGATGATGACAAGATTTTGTAGGAATTGCCTCAACTAATTTGGTAACATAATTAAAAGATAAAAGGATATAAATATATCCCCTAGAGTTTGGTAAGGGACCCATGAAATCTATTCCCCTAAAATAAATGATTTAAACCACTAAGATGGGAGTGAGTGGCATTTGATTTAGTTTTGTGATGGACCCTATTGTTGACACTTAGGTCAGCTAAGAGAAAATGTGTATGTGTCCCTAGAGAGGGTGGTCCATAAGAGACCACACTGAATAATCATAGAAGACATTTTATTAGATGAAAAGTGACCCCTACATGCCTTGATATGACAAAATTGTAGGATGGACTCTTGTTTATATTCCAGGACACTCCTCCTAATGACTAGGTTAGGACATAACTTAGATAGGTATGGATCATCAAACACATAGTTCTTCACATAAAAAAATAATTTACTTCTATATTGAGTCCCTATGTATTTTGGAATGAATCTTGTATCTAAGAAGTTTGCAATGTTAACATTCCAAGGGCTGTCAATCATGGAGTATAGGTGTTCATTAGGGAATAAATCAAACACAAAAAGATTATTTGAGCTGTCTTTGAATTCCATCATATAGAAGTGATCAGATACAACATTATCAAACCCTTTTTTCATTGATTGTGATGTAAAATTCTTGTAAGAGAAGGACACAAACAATCAGTATAGCCTTGGAATCTTCTTTTTGGAAACAATATTTCAGGGCTGAATGGTCAGTGTAGACAATGATGGGTGATCCTAAGAGATAAGATCTGAATTTCTCTAAGGCAGATACAAAATCAAAAAACTCTTTATCTATGGTGGTGTAGTAAATTTGTGCATCATTTAATGATATTCATTCATAAAAAATGACAGTTATTTTTCTCACACCTTTGTCAAAAGACTACTCCTAAAACAAAGTCACTTGCATCACAAATGAGATTCCAAGGAAGTATCTAAGTCCAGACAGGGTCTAACCAATATCTTTATAATATTTCCTTTGGACATATAGAATAATCATTCCATTATTAGCTTCCAGAGAAGAAGAAATGGAACTATGATGTGTTTTATTTCCCCCTTCGAAGGCATACTTGAGTTCTGTGGGAAGTTCCTTCAATTAAAGATCGGGTTGGTTAAGAATTCCAGCAGTGGATTGGGACATTGGATCAAGATCAATTTTTTTTCAAGAGTTTTAGATAGAACGGATCCCCATGTGTATAATTTTCCTCTACAAGATTGTTTTGATCAGATTTAGGGTAGGAAGTTTCATTGGTCTCCATGAAAGTGGATTCTTCATAGGTTTCACTGATTATTAGACCTAAGACTTCATCATAAGAAATTTTTTAAAATGATTCAATCCAATGAGGTAAAAAAAATTAGGTGAACAAAATAAATCAATCTCATCCTGACTTAAACATCCATCAAGTATTCAGTGATGTTCTATGGATTTATCATAAAAACTTTCAATCATGTTTACATCATGAATGTCCTCATCATCCCCTAGTTCTCAGATGGAAGTATAGATTATCAAGTCTAGACTCATGTTTCCAAAGGTTATGGTCATGTTACCATTTCGAATTTGGAAAACAGAGTTGACTATTTCAAGGAAAGGAAGACCAATAATGATTGGGGTTTGTTCCTTATTTCCTATGTTTTGATGATTTTCAAGGACAATGATGTAAGTAGGGTAGATAAAGTTTTAAAATATTACCAGAAGGTCATTTAAAATCTTGTTTAGAACCTTAATGCTACAATAAGCATATTGAAGTGTGAAATTTGTGGGTTGGAGCACTTATGGGCCTTATTGGCGGTACACACCAGAAGGAATGAGATTGCAACTAGCACCTAGGTCACACAAGGCCTCGAAAACATTGCTCTCTCCAAGTTTAACATTTAAGTAATGGAAACTCGTGCCTTCCAACATAGGAGTAATGGTCCCTTGAATGGTGGTACTCACATTAGTAACCAAAAGGACTTGTGTTTTTAAGTGATAATTTTCAATTAAAATTTCTCAAGTCCTTAATGTACTTTTCATAGGTGGGTATGATTTTTATTAAATTGAGAAAGGGAATGTTCAATGTGACTAGTGAGAATATTTTCCTTAATGTTTCACTAAATTAAGGAAAGGTTTTCCCCCTCATGCATTGAGGAAATGGTGCAGGTAGTGGGGTTGTTTGATGAAGAGTTGTTTCTTTTCCAATGTTATCATTATTTTACGTTTTATCCTTTGGTTCATTTGAATTTTCATCAATGTTTGAATCTTTATATGGGTTCTGGATTACTTTTTCAGGTATCTAAAATTTCCCAATTCTTAAAATTGTCACAACCTTTAGTTTTTTCGAAGTTGTTTGATTGTAACTTGACTCTCCCATTATTGTTTTTTGTGGAATGGATTGTGTAGTCATGGGTACCATTCTATTTTTGATGGTTTGACGTTATTGTTTTAGGAAGATACTTTTGTGTTCTTATTTTCCATTGGTTTACACAATTTTTCTAGAAGGCATTATGGAATTGTTTTGGTTGGTGCTTGAGAATATTGGTTTGTCCCAAGGGGATATTTTGGAGGTGGGATGGTTTGTTGAAAATGGACCAGTGGTTGTTGGTATTGTATAGGTTGTGTATGGAAATAGTAATGGGTTTGGTAGGTATGACGGGGGTAAGGATTTTGTCCCCTTGGATGGCTAGGTTGTTGGTTTTCCTTCTGGAAGAAGCCTGGGTGGTCATTATACCTTAGGTTGAAGGTGTTTAGGTATTGAGGTTTTTGAATGTTCATGGAATTTACATCCACTGGGGGTCCTCCTAAAAGAACATCCTTGATGGATGGAATTGTTGGAATGTTTTCTGTCTTATGGTCATGTTTGTCACAAATTGTGAAAACAAGGTCTACAATTTTTATTTCATGGACATTAAAAAGGAATATCTCTATGAAAATCCTAGAGAGTGCTGCAAGTTTATAACTAAGGCATTCCTCTTCTCTAACTGTATGAATTCCTGTAGTTCTTTTTGGAATTTCAGAATAATATGATGTTCCCCATGTTTGGTTTTGTTCTACAAGGCTTTCAAGATACTTGTATGCGTTATTTGGGGCTTTTTTTAAAGGTTCCATTACACATATTTCCAAAGAATTGTTATTTCCCTATGCACAACCCTTAATAAAAAATTGTCACTTGTTTAGGTATAGAAAAACCATGATGTGAAACAATGTTTAGGGTGTCTTTTAACCTCTCACATTTTTTATAGAATGACTCTCCCCTAATTCAAAAACATTTTCGATACACATTTTTAGTGTAATTATTTTGTGGTGGAGAATGTAATTTTTGTAGAATTGTCTTTGAAATTGGGTAAAAGATTTGATGGATGATGGTCTCAATTTTTTTTGCGAATTTTTAGTTAGATCCTTTAATGAACAAGGAAATAGCCTCATATTAGTTGATTCCTGTTGACGTTGGAGAAACATGGTTTCTACAATGACATTGAACTCCTAAACATGAAGGTAGGGCATCTTGGACATTATTTTGTGGACCGTGGGAAGGTGGTTTAGGACATGGGGTTTTATGATGTTGTTGGAATCTCCTAGGGAATTATGTCTAATGCATGAGGGTATATTGGCTCAAGATGTTATGAGGGATTAATTCATGGTTTGATCAAAATTATTTCCCATGTTTGGGGATGCCTCATTTGGATGTCCATTTTGGATTCCACCCGAGTTTATAAGTTGTTTCTTTGAAGACCATCTATTGGAATGAGCACAATTTTGACTCTGGAGTTTCAAATAAATTATGGTGGACATATTCCCATTTTGAATTTGGATAACATGATAGATTGTTTCAAGGAAACTAAGACCAATGATGATTGGGGTTTGTTCCTTATTTCTTATGTTTGGATGGTTATCAAGGACAATGAGGTATTTAGGGTAGATGAAGTTTTCAACCATTAATAGAATGTCCTTTAAATTCCCCTTTGGAACCCTAATGCTAAAATCAGCATGTTAAAGTGTGACAGTTGTGGGTTTGAGCACTTATAGCCCTAATTGGAAGTACACAGCATAAGGAATGATATTCTAACTAGCACATAGGTAACACAAGGCCTAAAAAACATTAATCTCTCCTTGTTTAACATTTATGTAAGGGAAATCGGTGCCTTCCAACTTTGGAGGAATGGTCCCTTGAATGGTGGTACTCATATTAACAGCCAAAAGGGATTGGTTTTTATATGATAATTTTCTTTTAAAACTGCACAAGTCCATAATGTACTTTTTTTAGGAAGGTATGATTTTTATTTCATCGAGAAGTGGAATGTTCAACATGACTTGTGAGAGGATTTCCCTCAATGTTTCACGCAATTCAGGCTAGGTTTTCCCCCTCCTGCATTGAGGAAATGGTGCAGGTAGTGGAGTTGTATGATAAAGAGTTGTTTCTTTGACAATTATATCATGTTTTTCAGTTTGATAATTTGGTTAATTTGAATTTTCATCCATGTTTGATTCTTCAAATGGGTTATAAATTACTTTTTCAGGTATTATGATTAATTTCCAAATTATTAAAACAGTCAAAACCTTTAGTTTTTCGTGAGTTGTTTGAGTGTAACATGCCTCTCCCCTTACTTTTTATTATGGAATGGCTTTTGTAGGCATGGGTGCCTTTCCATTTTGGATGGTTTGACGTTCTTATTTTAGGAAGATACTTTTGTGTTCTTATTTTCCATTTGTTTTCACAATTTTTCTAGAAGGAATTATGGAATAGTTTGGGTTGGTGCTTGAGAATATTAGTTTATCCTAAGGGGTTATTTGGGAGGTGGGATGGTTTGTTGAAAATGGACCAGTGTATGTTGGTTTTGGATAGGTTGTCTATGGAACTGGTAATGGGTTTGGTAGTTTTTATGGGGGTAAGGATTTTGTCCCTGTGGATGGATAGGTTATTGGTTTTCTTTATTTCGAAAGCCTAAGTGGTCATTATACCTTTGGTTGAAGGTGTTCTAGTATTGAGGCTTTTGAATGTTCAAGGCCATTAAATCCAGTAGGGGTCCTCCTAAAAGAACATCCTTTATGGATGGAATGGTTGGGATGTTGTCTGTCTTATGGTCATATTTGTCACAAATTGTGTAAACAAGGTCTACAGTTTGAATTTCATAGAATTTACAAAGGTCTATCTCTACAACAATCCTAGAGAGTGCTATATGTTTAGCTATATGGATTTCATCTTCTCTATGTGTATTAATTCTAGTAGTTCTTTTTGGATTTTCAGAATAAGGTGATTTTCCCCATGTTTGGTTTTGTTATGCAAGGCCTTCCAGATACTCAAAAGCGTTATTTGGGGAAATTTTTTTAAAGGTTCCATTACACATCATGTCAATGAACTCTTCATTTCCTATAAACAAACCTTCATAAAAAATTCTCACTTGTTTAGGTATAGAAAAACAATTATGTGAAACCATTTTTAGGGTGTCTTTGAACATCTCACATGTTTTATAGAATGACCCCCCTCTTTTTCAAAAACATTTTGGATTCACTTTTTTAGTGTAATTGTTTTGTGGTGGAGAATGTAATTTTTTGTATAATTGAATCAGTAATTGGACACATGAGTTCATCGATGATGGTCTCAATTTTGTTTTCCAATTTTTATTTTGATCCTTTAAAGAACAAGTAAATATCCTCATCTTAGTTGATTCCAGTTGAAGTGTGGGTCACATGGTTTCAACAATGTCATTGAACTCCTAAATCAAGAGTTAGGGCATCTTGGACATTATTATGTGGACCTTGGGAAGGTGGTTTATGACATGGGGTTTAAATATGTAGTTGGAATCTCCTAGGGGATTGTGTCTAATTCATGATAGGGCATTGGTTCAGGCAGGTGTGAGTTAGTCATTCATGGTTTGGTCAAATTCATTTCCCATGTTTGGGGCTGCCTCATTTGGATTTCCATTTTGGATTCCACCCGAGTTTTAAGCCGATTTCTTTGAAGACCATCTGTTGGAACAGAAAAAATTTTGACTTTGGAGTGTCAAATAAATTTTGATCTATTGTAAACAATCACCTGTATTAGCTTGACTCCCCTATCCTATGACTTTCCACCATACCTAGTCCATTTAAATTATCATCGGTGTTGCCGTACATGTGCCAAAAGGAAAAAAAGCAAGAAAGGGACAAGATAAGAGATCTTGGGTGAGAATAGGATAATGGGGGTGAGTAAATAATGTTTTGGTATAAATTACTTACATTGTAACACCCAAAGACCTCATATTACTTTATCTAATCAAAGTAATTCAATAGCTTACGCTACACACAACACCGAGTTCAAGCGCACCACAACTTATCAAACCAGCCATTAAAAAAGTAGTTATGAATTATTTTAACATCATTTTGAATAATATATACTCTATATAATTTAAAAATCCATATTTTGTGTTTCTTATACATAATATAAGACCAAATTCATTAATTTCATATAAAAGAAGTTTTTTTAGAAAATGAAATTTTAACGCTTTTTAATGGTGAACCCTTTTTAAAACCAATATTTGACACTTTTATATTTTATATTAAATTATATTAAATTATTTTTTAGAAGCGGGAAATAAAAATTTAGTTTGGATCAATTTTTGGTATTTTCCTGATAACATTCATATTTTGACGAATAGGGAAAAATATAATGTTTTAATTGAAAAAAACTTTTTTAATCGAAATAATTTATAGTGTTAAATTCATAATTTTAATAGTTTGGAAGTATATTTAGATTATATTTTTTTGTTTAATATAATGTTGGCCATTATTATTTATTTCACATTTAAATTTGACATAAACACATATCAATATTTTGATAGTTGTTTCTTTTTAAAAAACCCACATTTTGGTTTTGACAACGATAATTAATTTGAAATTGATAAATGAAACATTTATGTTAGGAGTTTTTTAAACTAGACATTATTTTATAATTCAGAATGACTAAATTATCTTAGGGTAATGTTTTGGTATTTTTCTGAAAGCATTCAATTTTTAATGAATAGTGAAAAACACTGAGTTATTGTTTAAAATCGACATTTTATTTTAATAATTCGTTATTTTTTTAAATTTATGTTATGTAAAAATAGATACATATTACCTATATATGTTCGATTTAATTCATTGGAGTCATTTTAAAATGAGTTTAGATATACATAAATTTTATTGAATTTTTTACCGTCTTTTACCGACCTCCGAGGACCATTTGCAAATATGCATAAAATTTAATTTTACAACTTATGTGAGTTGAATTTAAAAAATCTGAGAGACACGATTAACCTCAATAAGTAAATTGTGGTTTAATAAGATGAAAATAATTTTATGTGAATACTTTCTTTTGACTTTGATTTACCATGGTTAAAAATAAATTGGGTAATTATGGTTAAAATGTTATTAAAATTACCCTAACACATGTTTTAATTATATTGGATAAGTTTAATTCTACCATAAACAACCTTATAAATAAAATATGATCATTTAGGTCCATGAGGATTAGATTAGGACATTTATTATAATTTCATTTAAAGAAAAGTTAAGCATTTTAAATTGAATTTTCCATAACTATATCATTTTTAATATAGGGTTATACAAAAGATAAATTTTACTATATATTTTCATTAGGAAGATAATAATATTTCATACATAATGGTATAATAGTTATAATTTTTATACATTAAATAATTTAATTTATTTATGACACAATGATGGTTCATTAATTACCTTATTAATGAGTGAATAAAATAATTGATTTTATAAATACAAAAATAAAAATAATTTGAGACTTTGGATGATTTAAAATAATTATTTAGGGTATTAATACATGTTAGGGTTGATTAGATAATTTTTTTTAAGTTATAAGGTTGTTCTTACTTTCAAAAAATCAAATTACCAAATAGTGTCAAAATCAACATAAATTAACTTTTAAATCAAATACTATATAATTAGTAGATATAATGTTTTTAAAAATATAAGGTTCGAAAAAGGGCTTAAATAATATTTTATATTTCATTAAGGAACCACTTTTGGTTCTTTTGGATGTTTATAGTAAGTAAATTAAACCAATATTATAAGAATACAAGAAGATGCAGTGAAAGTTAAACTATTTAACTACGAGTTAAATTTAAAAGATAAGGTTAAAATGGAAACCTAAACTTCTCAAAAACCTATTAGTTTATATAATTTCAACCCATATCCACCTATGTTTGGAAAGAAATTCATTTAGAGCCATTATAAACCGAATATGATTGTATAATAAATTAATACTTAATCATTTCCTAAAGTGACCCTCACCCCTCTTATAAAAGGGAACTTCTCCTACTCTCGTATTCACACCTCCAAAGCCATTTGTATTGGCCAAATCCTACCCAAATATCCTCTAAACTATTCCCCCTCCATTCTAGAGGCCATTAATTTGTCATAAATCCAACCTATGGATCCCTTTTGTCAAGTCTAATGGAATAACCCAAAGAAGTGGTAAATATTTCATCACCTCTTTCCCTATTTTTTCTTCTTCATATTCCTCTTTATTTGATGTTTCCATTATAAAATAATAACTCTAGTATCTTCTATATATTGTGATTTTATTATAAATATGGTACAACCATATTCATTTTTTTATCCATCTTATGAATGACATGTTACCATATGTGCGTACGTATGACTTATTGTCTTCTCATCGGGCTGTAGTTGTTATTCAAGACATTATTATTTGGATGGGTATAATAATGATGTATAATTGATGTAATAATAAATATAAAATGTTAATGATTCTTAATATATGATATAACATCTATTTACATATGATTTTTAATCAAAAGAATTATATTGTCGCTCGTGCGTACGTACGGATTACCATCCCCATGACGTGATGAGATTCATTTCCATGTTCACCATTCAACGATGATTATAAAAATATATATTATTAATAAGTATGTATTATATAATATAATTATGATACTGGAGATATGAAAAAATATATATATGTATGTATGTATGTACATATGTATTCCCTTATATATATCGTATTAACTTACATCCGTTCAATACGATATGAAAACGGAAATAGCGTTTATGTGTACGTATGACCTATCGTCTCCATAAATGGTTCATTCCATTTCATATATAAATATATTATAAATATTTATATTCTAAATAGATATGATATATTAGTCAAGGATTATATTCTGGAATCATTTTAATAATGATCTAAATGATACGATCAAGAATAACAAGTTAAAAGACATAAGATAAGGAAATCAATTACTACCCAAAATATTAATTTGACTTGGAAATCATTATGAAATGGGTAGTATAAAGTCATAAATAAATAATGTATGATTTAATAAATATGAATATTGTTCTTTTATAGTTTAATAAAATACTATAGTCATTATACAGTAGGTTAAACGTACCCTCGACCATACGAAAGTTTATGGAAATGGAAAATTCCTCAATCTCATTATTATTTGAGATAGTTTAGGGGTATGTTTTTACTGGGACATATTTATTATACATTTCCATGTTTCATAAAAGAGTTTTCAATGGGGTATTTTTAAGGAAATCATTTTTATAACATCATTTTAAATTTATTAAATATTTATTCTTCAAAATCATTCTCATTAATGTCCATGTTTTCAAAATGGGTTTTAAGGATTTATTTATATTGACATGAATGTTTTTAAAATTTTAATTCCATTCAAAAGTTTCAAAGTTTTATGGGACACTTAGATTCAAAAATGTCTTTAAATGTCTTCATTTCTAAATTTTGTGAGTTTTAAAGGTTTTCATGAAAAATTAATATTTCTCTCAAAGGGTTTTCGAAATCATTTTCATCTATGTCAACATCCATTGATTTATTTTAAACTTTTTGGAAGTGGATTTATTATGATAAAATTATTCCATATTGTATTGAAGGTTTTGTGATATGTTTGACTGTGGATGTTTTATTTTTATACCATTCATGGTTTATGAATAATGTATTGACATTTTGTATGCTCGTTCTAATATTAATGTTGATGTAATGTTTCATCCTTTTCATATGAGGAAATTATTAGACATATTAATTGACGAGTGGAGCCCACTATTGCTCCTTGATGCATCGGTATGTCTCATTAGACAATTAGATGTGGAATAGGTCGATCCCTTTCAGAATTTTATATATGGTTTTACCAAGGCCTTATTAATTTTTAGAATTCTTGGTTGAGGTCTTGAAATAATGTTTCAGAATGTCTAGCATTGTACACTCCTTCTTTATGAAAATAATATTGATGGATCATGTGGTTATTCGACTAGTAGAATACCCATGACTATGTTTTATTATGGAATTATATAGACAACACAAATTTCGGCCATAAAGTGTTCATGTTTATTATTTGTAAAGGCATATGTTTTCAATTATTCATCATGGTTATTTTTTATGTTATATTCTACTAAAATATTTACCCTTACTGAGCATCTGAGCTCACCCCTTTCTTATGTTTTATTTTCCCAGGATCCCAATATGTGTTTTACGATTGTGATGCATGGTTATGATAAGGTTAAAATGACATTCTCAAAGGATGTTTATGTTATGTTGTATGTTAGACAGTGTAATTTAACATTCATGTATATTATTTATTTTCCCAGACTACTAAATAGATCGGTCCTTCGGGACATAATTTTAGTAATCGTGCCAATGTATTAAAATAATGCACCAACTTTGAGCATCTGGGATCGGGGAATTATAGTTGTTATTAGAGGAAGTTCAAGAAAAACCTTAGAAACTAGATTTATATAAACACTGATTAAGGACCATTACCATAAGATATACATTGAGGATTAGTATAGAATAACTTCCTAGAATTTAGGTGATGTAGAGATTTTGTGAGTTTTCCACGAAAATACATCCATGTCTGGATATGAGCAGGTAGAAGCCGCTCTGGATCAGATGTACCTAGTGCTAAAACATGAAAAGACATCTTTATGATAGACTCGAACAAGTATGGGTGCACAACAACTAGTCTTGCAGAACGTTTTTTTCAACACTCCCCGGGGATATTCATAGGATAATTCACATTTTCAATACAAGCCATTATGAATGATTTAAGAGTAAAAACTTCCTCCAAAAAATTTATGATTATATATTATATGAATAATCATTTCAATTTACATTATGTATTATAAAAGTTATGAATTATGCATTGTGATTAATAAAATAACCCAGTGTATTCCATTGTTTAGAAATGGTACATAGTAGAAGGAATAAGAATTCTAGCAATACGTGTGATCGAACGATTAAGAATGATCATATCATTCATGGCACGAGGCCAACATATAAAAGTTAAATAGTCTCCCATGCTTTCTCATCATATGAATAAATAGTATCATATGTTAATAAGATAACTAAAAAATTCTCTGAGTCCTATGGATTTGAAGCGATGCAAGAGATGAAAATGATGGTAGCGAGAAAGATGGATAAAGGGAATAAGGGAAAAATGATTTTCCTATATGTGATAACTGTGGACTGAATTGCCTTTGTAAATTCTTGGGGGAATGGTATTTTGTTATAAGTGTGGAGAAAAAGGAAACCATGTATGTGATTTCAAGGATAAAAATTGTTTCAAATGTACAATGCTTCATCTGCTACGATTTGGGACGCTACGTGAATCAAGGTCCAAATCATCAGAGTATACCCCAAATGATGCTATTGGATAATAATCAAGTTATTATAATAGCAAAGACCAAGAGGAATGATTAGATTTATTATGTTGTTATTAATGAATTCTGTCATTTTTTTATTGTATTAATGATGTACATGTTATACGAATTATAGAGTATATAAGGATTGTACTGCAGTACAATTTCTTCATGGACATGAGATTGTCTGGAACCATGAAATGTGAGTCAATAAAAAGTTAATTTTTTTAGAAAATATATGGTTAAGAGAATGTTAAACCATAATATGGTTCTGATACTGAGGTAGTGATTTTAGAATAAGATATAATTGATTTGGATAAATTTTATTGGATATTCTTAACTACCTTGAAACAGATTAATGATTTTTATATTCTATCATTGTTAGAGATTACATAAATTTTTTGATAGAAGGAGTATATCCGATATTCTGTAAGGAATAAGGGAGAATAAATGTAGTCAATAAGGTTTTATTGTAATTCATAGTGTCACCGTGTTTTAGAAAAATACACAACGAATGTATTGACATGTTATTATGTGTAAAAAGGATCTTCATTATGTTTACCTTCCATATAAATTATGCACATTGAGTTTGGACAGAAGTATTTTGGATAAGTCCAAACGGTGGAATCAATTATTTTTGACATTGAATAATATTTTAATGGATAAATAATTTCTTATGATTTTTTTTGGATTTTTATAAAAAGGACAACCCGGAGGTCGGGAAACAACCCGTCACGTCTGACAAGGCCCTGAGACTTCAACACGTAACCGAAGGGCGAAAAGGGGGCATCACCTACCACTGGCCTACATAATGTCCTACTTTGTATATTGTAGTTGTTTTAAAATGTTATGACTAATGAATTATAAATTCATTATTTTTGGAACCCTATACAATTAGGACAAATACAATTTTATGAATTTTATTATCTTTTAGAGTGAAATATTTGTTTGTGGTAGAAATTAGTTAAAGGATGTAACTCAACTTGTCATGTATATATATATATATACCTATTATTATATGACTAAATTAATTTAAAAACATTTGAAAGGTACTTTGTATCAATATAATTTCATTGAGACATATTTTGTTTCAATACATGACATTCTTTTATACGATGTATAAGCAACATTGACTTTCCTTTTCATTCAAAGGGAATCTTTTTCTACGAAACATTTTTCAAAATTACAAAAAAGCAATGTTTCTTTTTAACATAAGCACTGACAATGACCTTTCCACCGCCTAGATTTTTATTTGACCTTTAGATTCCTTAACAAGCCAAATTATTTTTAAAATGGAAAATAATTACCATATTCTCTTTTTACGTATTTTGGTATTGAAAATGGTTTTGAAAATGGATTTCTAATATCAATATATTTAAATGATATATTGTGATTGATGGCCACAATAAAAACCTATAAAAATTTACTTCTTCCCTCAAATTATGAGTCTCTAATTTCCTCCAATGTTCTCCTAATCAAAATCATAATTTGGTGGTAACTTTTTAATTTATCTTTCCTTCTTATTAAGACTAAATTTTATTAACCCAATTTCCAATGTGGGTTTTATACAAAGGCATTTCTCTATTTTTAACAATTTATTATCGAAGAAAATTTTCTAATTTCAATGATTCATTTTATAGAAGGAGGGGAGAATGTAACACCCCAAGATCTCATAGTACGTTATCTCATCAATGTAATTCAACACCTTGTGCTACACACAAAATCGAGTTTAAGCACACCACAACATACCAAACTAGCCTTTCAAAAAATGATTATGAATATTATGAATAGAATTTTGAATCTTATATACTATATATATTTATAAAATCTATATTTTTTGTTTCTTATACATAATATAAGAAGAAATTAATTTTTTCCGATAAAAGAAGTATTTTTATAGAAAAATGCAATTTTACCGCATTTAATGGAGACCCCTTTTTGAAAACAATATTTGACACTTTTATATATTATAATCTATGAAATTAAATTCTTCTTTTGAATTTTGACATAAAAATTTAGTTTGGATAAGTTTTTGGTAATTTTCTAATAACTTTCATATTTTGAAAAATAGTGAAAAATACAAATTTTTAATTGAAAACAACTATTTTAATTGAAATAATTTATACTATTAAATTATGAATTTGAAAGGTTTTGATGTATAATTAGATTATTTTTTATCATTCAATACAATTTTGGTAATTATAATTAATTTCACATTTTAATTTGACATAAACACATGTCAATCGTTTGATAGTTTTTCCTTTTTTAAAAACCTATTTTTTGGTTTTAACATCGAAAATTAATATTAAATTAATAAATTAAACTTCTATGTATTTAATTTGGTAAATATATACTTCATTTTTTAATTAGTAATATCAAAATTATCTTATGTAAATTTTTGGTATTTTTCCAAAAACATTCAATTTATAATGAATAGTGGAAACACTGAGTTATTGTTTAAAATCGACTTTTTATTTAAATAAATATTAATTGTATTTAAATTTATTTTATGTTAAAATAAAAACATAATACCTATATAAGTTCAATTTAATTTATCATATACATATTACAATGGTTTATGTTATATAAAATATTTATGATACTTTTTACCATAGTTTACCCACCTCCGAGGAGTATTTGTGAATTTGCATAAATTTTAATTTTTCCGCTTCTGTGAGTTTAATTTAAAAAATCCATGAGACTCATATAACATCATTTAAAAAAATTCTGTTCAATAAGATGAAAATAAATTTTTGTAAATAGTATCTTTTGACTTTTATTTACCATGGTTAAAAGTAAATAGGTTATTTATGGGTAAAAATGATATAAAAATTACCATAACACATGTTATATTTCTATTGGATAATTTTAATTCAATGAAAAACAACCATAGAAATAAAATATGATCATTTAGGTCCATGTGGATTAGATTAGGACATTTATTATTATTTAATTTAAAGAAAAGTTAAAAGTGTTAAATTCAAGTTTTCATAACTAAAACATTCATAATATAGGGTTATACATATGATAAATTAGACTAAAAATATTCACTAAAACTATACAAATATTTCCAACATAATGGTAGTTTATTTATACTCTTTATACATTAAATAATTTAAATTATTTATTACACAATGATGGTGTAGTAATTACCTTATTAATGAAATATTAAAATAATTGATATTAAAAATATCCATATAAATATAATTTTAAACTTTTGATGAATTCCACTAATTTATTAGGTAAATAATACATATTAGGTTTGATTAGATAAAAAAAATTCGAAGTGAAAAGGTTTTTATGACTTTCACAGAAACAATATACCAAATAGTGTCAAAATTGACATAAATTAATTTTTAAAACACATAATATATTTTTGGTTGGTATAAAATTCTCTAAAAATATAAGGTTTGGAAAAAATGGTTAAAATAATTTATATATTTAATTAATGAACCACATTACGTTCTTTAAAATATTTATAGTTCATTTTTTAACCATATAGTGTAAGAATACAAGAAGACACGATAAAAGTAAAACTATTTAACTAAGAGTTAAATCTAAAAGATAAGGTTAAAATGGAAACCTAAAATTATATAAAACCATTATGATGAGATGATTTAGACCCATGACCACCTAAGGATCTAGTTAAATTCATTTGACCTAATTATAAACTGAATATGATTGTATAATATATTAATACTTTAATCATTTCCTAATGTGACCCTCACCCCTCTTATAAAAGGGAACTTCACCTTCTCTCAAATTACCACCTCCAAATCCCATTTTCTCAAACAAAACCTACCCAAATATCCTCTTAACATTCCTCCGTTCATCCTAGAGGCCTTAAATTTCTCATTAATCCATACTATGGACCCCTTTTGATCAATTCAAAAGGAAGAAACAAAAGAAGAGGTTAATATTTGATCACCTCTTACAAGTTCTTTTATTCTTCCACTACCTATTTCTTTGTTGCTTCTATTGTAAAATAATAACTCCAGAATATTATATATAAATTGATTTTATTATAATTATGGTACAACCATATTAATTATTTTATCCATCTGAGGAATGACATGTCACCATACGTGCATACGTACAGCTTACCATCTGCACGCCGTGGTGTAGTTGTTATTCAATATATTATTATTTGTATGGGTATAATAATGATGTATAATTGATGTAAATAATAAATATAACATTTTAATGATTCTCCATATATGATATAACATATATTTACAGAAGATTTTAAATCAAAATAATGATATTGTTCCTCATGCGTAGGTTTGGATTACTATCTCTACGACTGGTTGAGATTCATTTCCATGTTCACCATTCATAGATGACTATAAAAATATATATTATTAATAAGTATGTAATATATTACATAAAAATTCTACTATATATATATATATATGTATGTACTTACATATATCTTATTCACTTACTTCCGTTCAATATGATATGAAAATGGAAACAACGTTTATGTCTATGTATGGCATACCGTCTCCACAAACATTGCCTTCCATTTCATATATACATCTATTATAAATATTTATATTTAAAATATGTTCAATAAATAAATCACAATTTATATTCTGGAATAATTTAAATCATGATCTAAATGATACGATCATGAATAACAAGTTAAAACACATACAATAAAGAAAGCGATTATTACCCAAAATGTTAATTTAACATGGAAATAATTATTAAATGGGTAGTATAAAGTCTAAATGAATTGTTTATGATATAATAAATATGAAAATGGTCCTGTAATAATTCAATAACATACTATGGTCAATATTGAGGATGTTAAACCTACCCTCGACCAATGTTCAAGGTAAGGGTTAATTCCGGAATATCATTATTATTCGAGATTATTTATGGGTAAGTTTTTACTAAGACATATTTATTATCCATGTACATGTTTTATAAAAGAGTTTTAAATGGGATTCTTATAAGGGTCTCTTTTTTTAAAACATCATTTTTAATGTTTTAAATATTTATTCATCTAAATCATTCTCATTAAAGTCCATGTTTTCAAAATGACTTTTTTAGGATTTATTTATATGGACACAAATGTTTTTAAAAATATAATTCCATTAAAAAAATTCAATGTGGTATGGGAAAATTTGATTCATAAATTATTTTCAATGTCTTCCTTTCTAAATTCTGTGACCTTTAAATGTTTTCATGAAAAATAGATATTTCCTTCAATACATTTTACAAATCAATTACATCTATGCCAACATCCATTTATGGATTTTTAACATGTTTGATGTTGATTTATTATGATAAAAATATTCCATATTGTATTGAAGGATTTGTGATATGTTTGACTGTTGATGTGTTATTTTTATATCATTCATGGTTTATTGTTAACGTATTAACTTTTCGTATGCTAATTCTAATACAAATGTTTATATTATGTTTCAACCATTTCATATGAGGAATGTATTGGACATAATAACTGATGGTTGGGGCCCGCCATAACTTCTCGATGCATCAGTAGGTCTCATGAGACAATTAGATGTGTAATTGGATGAGGCCATTACCAATTTGATATATGGTTTTGGCCGAGGCCTTATTCATTTTTAAACGTCTTGGCCGAGAGCTTGACAAATTTTTTCAAAATCTAGAGCATTATACATTCCCTCATTATGAAAATAATATTGATGGTTCATGTGGTTATTCATCTAGTAGAATAATCATGACTATGTTATGTTATGGAATTATTTACTCAACACATATTTCTGCCACAAAGTGTTCATGTTTATTATTTGTAAAGACATTTGTTTTAAATTATTCGCCATGCCTATTGTTTATATTATATTCTGCTAAATTATTTAACCTTACTGAGCATCTGAGCTCACACCTTTCTTATGATTTATTTTCCCAGGATCCCAAGAAGTATTTTATGATTGAGACGCTGGGTTAAGCTAAGGGAACAATGTTGTTCTCAATGGATTATTGATGTTGTTATGTATGTCATAATGTGTAATGTATCATTCATTTATATAATCTATTTTACAAGACCGCTAATCTGATCAGTCCTTTGGGACTTAATTACTTGTAATTATGCCAATGTATTAAAATAATGCACTGACTCTAGGCATCTGGGGTTGGGGTGTTACATACTTGGTCCCCGAAAATAGTTCCAATATTTGATTTACGCTCAAATTTACACAAGAGATGAAGGTAGATCAGTCCTTGTAGTCTATCTTAGGTTGTCGAAGCCACTGAGACCTAATAAGATACCTAAGATACAAAAATTATGAGGTGGATTTTTGTCTATAAAGTGGACAAATTGGTTTTTATTTTATATGTTTCAAAATTACACAAATAAATCTAAGTAAATTCAATTCAAATATAATGGGTTAATCTTTGGATTATTCTTCTGGTGGATTGAGTGAATTTTACTTCATTAGACAAATTTAGTTTTATTAATTCTTGATGAATCCATTCTTAAAAATAACACTACCATCATCATTTTATGGTTTTATTCTATATAAAGTCAATTCCTAAACCACTACTCACATAGAAAACCAAATTCATGATCACTCGAAGGTATATAGTCATTTTATTAATTGGATTTAGCTTCCTCAAACATAGTGAAGATGAAGAGTGGAAATAATTCAAAAATGGAAGTCTTAATTTAGTAAGCCAATTAACAACTATTCATTCATAAAATAAAATTAAATATAGCCATTGAATATTCCACAAATAATCCCATTAAAAGTTTATCCCTCTATTGATGGTATACTCTCCATGGTGGGCATAATACGGCTTACAAGAATTGGATTATTGTAATTAAAACTGCTGAAATAATGAGCACTCCTCCATGTGTGTGAATGAAATTTACCCCTATATGTGAAATAATTCACTACAACACTGATATATCACCGTGATTTGTGGTTATATTGTTTTAATGACTAAATGAGAATAATATAAGAGAAATATGTTGATTAAGAACATAGAAATACCTAAAGAAACATAAATGGAAATTGAAAACATTACAAGGGAACATTCTCATAATAACATTACATCAAAAACAAAAGATCACTCCATCCTCACCACCAATGTCTTAAATAGTAAATTTTCATTCCTTAGGCCGATATTCAATCAATTTATTTCCAATTAGAAAATTAAATTAGCCCTTAGGGTGGTGAAAAGTAGTGGATAAATCGATTCCCTCTTTGACTTTTTATCCTCCTTATATCCCATAAAAATATAGTTCTATTTGGGAAAGAATATCACTGAATATAGGTGCAGAATACAATATTATTTTGTGTCCATTGATGTCTTCTAGACGTCTATAAAATATTGGCTTATTTGGAGTAGTGGATCAGGAGTTATGGCCGATTTTGGGGGATAACATTTTGGGTTGCAGATTCTGGCCCAGATTTTGATATTCTATTTGGACTGCCTTAATGACACCCATGGAGGCCGAATTAGCACTGTATCTTGAAAATTATTTGTTCCTATATATTTATTCTATAATATCAAGAAATTTGGGCTTTAGTGGGGATATATTTTGGGCCCCACGCTCTCATTAGTGGGATGGTGTCAAATATGCCTTCACCATAATTGTTTCCTTTAATCACCAAATATCCCAATCATCCTTTATGAATCCTCCATTGATACCTGAATGAGTAATTATAATATTGATGTTTAGATCCATTTCTAAATATATAAAATTAAAAAATGAATAATTACATTCAATACAATCAGATGAATCATGGGGCCTAAATTGGTGTACATTAGGCATGAAGTGCACAAGCGATGGGAATGGATGTTCGAAATTAAAATCCACTAACTCATTCCCATAAGAACAAAAATGAACATTTAATACCATTAAAATGTAATTAACATATTTTATTATTTGGTAATCATCACTCATCATTATTTCTATGGAATTATATAATTTTCACTAATATTATCCACTATTATTTTATAATATCTATTTTAATTAAATAATTCATACTTGTAATTGATCAACATAGACCCTACCACCATAGTAGACTCATCAATGAAGAACATTAATAATAAACTTCCATCAGTTTAATTTAGATTTATTAATCCTATCAAATCATCATGATGTATTTTAGAAACCTTATATAATTCATTTTACACATCTTGAAAGTATCATAATTATTCATTCCATATAGAAGGAATCACATGTGTTAGGTTCATCGCAAGTAATATTTGAGGTATCATGACCACCATTATTCATTATAAAATACTCTATGTAATTATAACTACTATTGATTGTTTTTTATACCCAAACATAATATCATTTTCATTGAATAGGAACCTTGTATCTTCTTATACTTTAAGAATGTAGAGATTCTCCTCCATATGCTTCCTATTCAAAATAACTACATCATCATATCATTTGACGATACACAATTTTAATGTAATTATAATCAAATTCCCTAAGTATGAAAATTATATCAAATAATGAAAAATGTGATAATGTCCTTAAACATCTATGTTATTTTCTCAAAACATGTATTTGTTTACAATATTTTATTTCCCAATGACTATGATATCATAAAATTAATCATGGGAAATATGATGAAATAATTTTTTTGTTCGATATATTCCTGAAATGATAATTATTTCATATAATATAGCATGTTTATCTTATATCATGGATCCATAATCTATATTCCATAATTTCATTTAAATGTAATCATCATTACCACATCTTGTAAATACCACATGAGTTTGGTCGATTTTTTCACCCCATGTCGAATAATGGTTTATATTTTTGTTCGGATTATGAAGACTATGGATGTAAAATATTCCCCTCCTCAATGGTTTTAAATGTTATAAGGATATTAATAGGCCTTATGTTAAATCCCCAAGATTCCAAATGCACTACATAAATAGAAATGTATTCAAAAAAATCAGGGGGAAATTTTACCTTTGAAAAAAACCAACCACATCCAACATAACCATAACTAAATACCAATATATTATGTGTGATAATAATTTGAGAGAACTCAATTTTATTCCACACTCATAAAAAATCCAACAATAAAAAAAATATACCATTGTATAAGTGGAATAATGAACTAATAAAGCCCAATGATTCTGAATCTCCAATAATTAACCATGATCCAAGTCCAAAAAAGATTCCCAATGTATCAAGACGAATTAGTAATGAAATTAGGTTCTCTTCCTTTACATGGATCTCATGATAAATATCATCAAATTGACCAATGTACCCAAGAAGGGGAGTGCAATGAATCATTTTTTTATTTCATCAAATATCATTCCTACTCAATCAACTAAGATAGACCATTTAATTACATTTATGTAAACCATTTTATATAAAACCATTTGAAAACATTTCATCAATTTATATCGAAGTCAATAATATCAAAACCCAATATTTTTTCTATTGTAAAACATTATCAAAGGAAATATAATATACAATTATTTAAAACCATTTCTTCAAAACCATTGTTTTAAACCCCATTTCATTCCATCCATCCATGACCACAGCCACACACACAATGTAGTTGTTACATTAATAGTGTAATTTAATATCCATAAATTCCCCCATATATAGTTTTACTTCATGACCGTTACCAATCTCATTCAATCCATACCCAACCATTAACGCAAAAGAACAAGGCAGCCCATTTTGAAAAAAAAAATAAAATACCATTAATGGAAATAAATTTTGAAATCTATTAAATGCATTAATATCAAAAAACAATTTGAAATTACATAATTTAAAATCATGAAACCAATTTCACCTTCCATCGATATAACCAAATACCACAATTTCACAACCAATATAAAAATATGAATTCCATATGGATGTTCACAATAATTTTATATAAATATTTTATATATTCATAAAATATGAAAATAACCCTTTCTATTTTATTTATATTAGTCCGGAGTGAAACCACATACCTCACAAATATTTTAAAACATGAATAATGACTCTAAAACATAATAAAAAGGGTTGAATCCCAAAAATCCCACCTTCTAAATTGTTCCATATCATCAACTTTGCCACACGTCTTCATGATTGGAATTAGAAAACATATATATATTCCCAAGGGACTGGATCAATGAATATAGTAGAAGAAATAATAAGGGATATAATGAAAACCACCAAGAATAGTGACATACCATGAAATCATTAATTCAATGCACTAAAATTTACCAATTGATATCTCCTGAATTTAAGGTACATGTATCAACATCCATTTAGAGGTGGTAAAATGAGTTAGTGTATAAATAGTGGATAATTTGTCTTATAGTAGATAATATGAATAAATATAATTTTTTGGATATAAAGTATTACCAAGGAAGATTTCAATGTATGTTTATGAATATAGGGAAAATAATTTGCATTATCAACTTCTTCGAATCATTCTTTAAATGGTTAGTTCACATTCTAAGAAAAAATATGTTCCAAATGAGTAAGTGTCCTGTATTTCACTATGCATGGTAAATTATAGGTTTCTATAAGGTTTGACCAAACCCTACGCCTAATAATGTTCCTACCCAGAGCAGTATAACTCACCGTTAATGGGTTTATATATGAGTTTCTTAGTTTCTAACAATAATTATCAAACCATTAACCTCCATATAAACCCGAAAATATCAAAAAAGTTCTCCATAACCTCCTATACATCACAAAAAATTATATTCAATAAATAAATAAATAACGGGATAATTACTTAAAACTTGTGGTTGTAAATTCCCCTCATCATTGGCCTTTACATGCATGGAAATAAAAAACAACTAATTTCTGGAAATATATTAGGAAACATGCATGACCGTTTCATTTTACCATCCCCATGTTTCTTCTTAGATATGAACATGTTTCAAAAAACACCGCACTACACTGAATATTTTCCAATGAAGGATTCAATATTCTCTATCCACAATCTATAAAAACATATGATCCAACAAATAGCCATGGTTTCGGACAATAGAATCCCATTGAAACACATGGTCTGGATCATGATGATACTTATTCCACTAAGATTAAAGATACACATTTAGCACTAAACAAAACCACGGTAGAAAAGATAACTTATATTCCACCTCACTAACCAGTTCAAATATCTCAAAATCCTTTATTATATGTGATATATATTTTCCTAATTTTAAAAAGGTTGATTCCCATGACATTTAAGGATTATCATGAACAAATTATTACACACATTGAACAACAATGCCCATGGACAATGACCTACATATGAATTAGTATGACTTGGAGTTGAATTTGTTCTTTTCCAAATCAATGGAAACTTCTAGCTTTTCTCTTGAAAAAGACATGGTCCAACTAGTGATGTCTTACCTTTTTTCACCCAAAAATGCATGTAATGACAAGGAATCCCATTAAATGATTCAAAAGAATCCATATATATCAAAGCATGACAGCTATTTGTATTAGAGAACTGAACTAATTCTCTATTATATACTCATGAGACACTAATATCATTAAACATGTATGAATCATTACTTCAAACTTTTTTATTTTCCATTCAGATTCTCCATCCATCTGAGTATGATAGTCAATACTCATTGTCAATTGAGTCCTGAGGGATCACTACATAGATTTCATGATATGTGAAATTTGCCTCGTGTATCATTCTGATGCTAAAAAATGGGGTACACCATGACACATTAAAGCTTCTATGATATAGATTTGATAAATTTCCTCTACCATATTAAACTATAGAAAAGGGATTATGTATGTCGAACCTGTTAGATGATCCACTATATTTCATATGGTATCATGTTTCTGAAACATCAATGGGAGACTAATCAAAAAACACATTGAAATTTTTATCAATTTCAAATAAATAATTGGTAAAGACTACCAAATATAAATGGGCATTTCATGCTCTACCTAGACCTGCTGAGAAGTGGGAAATCTCAATACAAACTCAATAACCTTTATTTCTCTACGAACACATAAAAAAATGTTTTCAATAAATTATACATATTTTTATTCCAATATGAATATACTATCTCAAATAGGGTAAATCTTGAAGATTTTTTTTCAAATAAGTAAAAGGTACAACCATCTGATCTCTAAACCACAAAAATGAACTCTCATCCAACTTCCATCCCAAAATCATCTCCCCAAAACTGAGTTTTAACTTCAAGGAAACACAATATGAATGATATGTCCAATAATTTTTAACAATCGCTATATAACCATGAAGAAAAGAAACTCGAAGTAAAACTGCAACAATACCTCATTCTTCGCAATTTATGTTCTTGTTGGATATCACCTATATCAACTTCCACTAATCGGAATCTAGTTTTCATAGCATTATATATTAATTTTTTAATAATGAATATTCCACAAAAATTTCAAATACCTAGTGTATACATGATGTAAATGTAAAAAAAAATTTATGTTCCCCATCAATCTTTTTTATCTTACATTCAAATCCCTTTGTGATAAAATCTATTTTAATATCTTATGGTCCATAAACATCATAAATTTCACATCAATGTGTTAATGAAAATAAGTATTAAAATCATGAAATAGTATAGAGAACACCAAATCATTGGTTGGTTTGGTCTTCTCATGATACCATGATTTATGTGGTCTATAAGAAACAACATTATATCGATACATGCTAACACAAAACATCCCAAATATTGATTGATAAAAATGAACCATATAAACTTGTCCTAAATAAAAAACAAAATAAATCATTGATTGTTTATGGTGAAAAATAATCAATTAAAAATAAATTTTAAATTCATCATTACATTGTAATTGAACATTTTAACTTTTCAAATCTATCACAAGTGATTCAGTTAGTAATAATTTAGGAACAAAACAAAGGTATTAACTAGATATGCTAGGAAATCATTGTATTCCAATGAAATTCATTGGAAGTATCAATGATAAATCACCTATATATTTTACGGATCCATA
The DNA here is from genome assembly GCA_963277665.1 of Viscum album. Taxonomy (NCBI): domain Eukaryota; kingdom Viridiplantae; phylum Streptophyta; class Magnoliopsida; order Santalales; family Viscaceae; genus Viscum; species Viscum album. The sequence goes on from OY728161.1 coordinate 1,842,609,272, forward strand.
TATAGTTCATTTATAGAGACTATATATCTATGGAATCATACATATCATAACCAAAAATCTCACATTCAGAATTTTTCATACAAAGGTTGATCCCTCACAATTCCTAACACTATCTAAATTTATTTCTCTTAGTAATTCATTTTCAAGGAATACAATAATATATCAGTAAATATCACAACCAACAAACTCTTCTCACCTTTTAAATTTTTGATAAAAAAATTCAACAATTACCACTAGTGAATTAACAGTACTAAAGGGCATACACATACTCATAATGTGAATATCTACTCCATAAATCAATATGTGGAATTTTGTTTTTCAAACCATCAATTGTGGATATCCTGACCTAATGTATATTTTAGAGAGCCACTAATACTTCCTTTATTGACTGATCATATCAACACTGTATGGAAACAGATATATATTCTATATCATATCATGGTTAATATTACAATAATCAACATGTAGCTGAATATTCCCATTCAGTTTTTTTAAAAAATAACTGATGGTGCACACATTGTCATACTCACCCAAATGAACCATCTCCATTCAAACTATTTGAACTAGAATATAAATTAACCTAATGATATTTCTTTCATCTGATAAGATATAACTAATATCAATCTATTATCTATTAAGAGATCTATACTAAACTGTACCTCTAATTTTAGTGAAAATACATATAATTTATCTATAAAAACATCTGTAAACTGATAACCATCTTTTAGAAATCTTCGATCTCAGATATCATCCAACAATTAAAAAGTTATGGCTTCTAAAAGGTATCAATTAATTACAACTAATAGGTCCATAAATTCTTCTTCACCTTCCATAATATTCTGGTATCCTCTAAGTTTATGATTTCTGCCATCATCCATTATCAAACTAGCGATTTAGTTTATAACAATAGATATGAGTTTGAAAATTGTCATCCAATACATATCCATCATTATAACATAGAAATCTATGTCAAGAATTGAGAAATACATACTCAATTTGACTCCATGAATTATTAATGAACATGATTTTTCACATAACGGCTCAGAAATATATTTGAACAATGTGTTTATGATGATTCAAAATATAAGAAATCATCTCAACATGTAAACCCAGAAAATCAACAACACATGAATAAAAATATTAATGGGATGAAACAATACTAATCAAATCTTTCCTAGGGGTAGAAATCAAAATAACCATACATCTCATAATCGATGGTCAAGAGTGATCATCCACAACAACCTTTCCATCTTCACATAATGTAATACTAGATGAAATTTATTATATATTTACATGTTGATATTTATCGTGATTAAGAGTTCTTATATTCATATAATCATTGGGACTTATTCATCTTTGCTGAATAAAATTTTTATACTGTCATTATCCCATCAAAGAATACGATGCATGTAAACCATGATATGTGTCTTGGACACCAAACAGTGGACGACACTGAAAATAGCACTAAATATTTCCCATCATGTTACAATTGTTTCATGATGAAGGATGTTCCATTAAATCTTATATGATTTGATCAAACAAACTATATTGAAAATATCTTGAATTACACATGGGTTTATGAGGAATATTTTTCAATCCATCCTTAAAATTATATTCCATTCTACTACCATAGAAATAGTTTTCCATATTCTTCCTGAACCAATAGTTAGAGTTCCCACAATTTCCCATAGGTATAAAAATGCTTCATTCACATGTAGTTATTTAGATATTCCGTTATTCCAATGCATCTATAGTTATAATCGTCATAAAATTCATTTTAAAAATAACCAAAAAATTATAAATAAACACTCTTGATATAAAAATTATTCTAAAATGTGTTCCTTGAAGGACATAGTAGTCATTACATTAGGTGAAAATAAAAAGAAATTATCTACATAATCCTTTATTGAGAGATTCTACTATTTCAGGGTGAAAATTTTAACAGTATAGTTATTCTTAATGTTATAGGATATAATAGTGATTTGAAAAATATTTAGAATACCACCATGAAATACTTTTCTCTAATTTGGCTTGAAATTATAAATCCCACCACTGTAGTTTATGATACTCTATCACGTTGTTTCCATCTTAATGATCAGCTCACCTGGTATGTCAAGAAAATCAATAAATTCATTCATCCTATTCAGCACTCTTATACTTTCCCTATTTCAAAACAACCGTAAAATAAGATTGTATTATTATTTTGGAATTAAATAAAATTATCTACTCTCCTAGGTTCATACTATTGGTTCCTCTACACACAACATCAATGTCCTAGAGAATACATTGAACTATAAGTTAATTCACTTATGCTTTATGTGAAACCACATTTTTAGAAGCCTCTTCTAGTTAGTTTGTATGACACATACCATATGTAAATTCAATAGTCAAAACAAAATGAAATAAGTCTCACTATCTATAATCTAATGGATAAACAATTTCAAATTTACCACATCACATCAATCAAAATAATTATTTCCTAAAAATCATAATTTTTTCAATTTCAATTAAATTTTTAATATTATATCATGCCTTTGAAAATATAAATATTTTTAAAATATCACTACCATTAGTGATAATAATCTAAAATTTGAGAAAGCGTCCAACTATTTTTAAAAATAAACTTCTTTTTAAGAAATAAATCACAATTAATTCAAATAAAATATCTAATCATAGTTGAAATTAATTTCTTAAATTCATGCCATGATAATATCATTGTCTAATCCCATGAAAATGATACTGAAACTCATGTATGTTTCATAAATAATTCATGTAACAAACTCACTGCTAAATCTAGGTTCAATATAAATAGAATATTTACACATTTTGTTTCTCAAAATTTTTAATCATGATGATCATACACCCTGCTAACATCCCAATAGAATCACTAATAAAGATATTTTTTTTTAAATACAAGGATGAATGATAATATTTTTATGAAAATTAAAGGAATAAATTCTAAGACTAATAATTTTTTTTAAAATACCTCCCCTTCTCAATAGAACTAGAATGAGGGATAATATTACACATGCATTTGGGAACATTCCTGCAACACCAAAGTCTTCTAATAAATGCCAAGATATTTTATATAAATGTGGGGATGATATTCCATATGATAAAAATCCACCACCAATATAAACCTAAGTAAAAATTATTATGTGATGCATGATATCAATGTGATACAACTCATGTAAAACCAAACTAACAACTGTAATAACTATAAATCTAAGAACCATATTAGTGTAAACAAAGAAGAGAGAATAAACAATGATAAATTAAGAAACTTTAACATCTTTATCCAAGATAAAACTCATAATTCAATTAAAAACTATTTATGATGTATTAATAAAAAATTTATATACATTGAATTTACATTTCTCTCGATTAAAAATTTCCAAAAACACAAAAATGTGACCAAGAATGGGGTGAGTAATGAATCGTAGTAGGTTTTACTAAAATCACATCCATATTCATGACACTATGATATATCATCTCATGAAATTTTTTAGAAAAAATTTATTTAAAACCATTTAAGATCTTTTTCAATTGTATTTATCAAATGATAATAAATTCCAATAAAAAAACCTTTATGCACTAAAAATCTTTCCAATAAAAGAAACAAAACAATTCATCAAAACCATTTCTCCAAAACATTTTTTATATATCACATTTCACTTTGTTCAACCATGACCCATCCACACACAATATTGGTGTTTCCACTAACTATGGAACATCATTTCAATTTCCCATCCATTTGGTTGTAGTAAATCAAGACCATTATCCATTCAATTAATCTTGACCATTAATGAAAAATAATCCTACCAATTATTCCAAAACAATTTAATAACAAAAAAGTTTATTTAAAAAACTTTTTCAACCAATTCCATGCACTAAAATAAAAACAATTAATATCGTCATTTTAAAATCTTGAAAACAATTTCACATTCCACTAAAACAAAAAATTGCCATAATTAAACAAACCATGACTAATTATAATTTTTAATTATGATTTCGGAACAATATAAATTCAAATTTAATTAATTTTAAACAATTTGAATCCATTACATCATGTAATTTTAATAGGAGTCGATATTGAAGCCCTAATTTCACGGAACCAGCACGGGTCGACCTAGAACCGATCTCCCGTACCGGCTCGTGGAAAGTCTCGAGGGGCATTCCCGATCCCCCGGATATGGTAATGACTTTCGGAAATAAAAATTTAATACATTGGGATCGATTTATCCCATGTGAAAAAGATAAAAAGACAAATAAAAACTGATGATAAAAAACTAGTAGTGGAAAGAAAAAAAACTGCACGTACCTCCACGTGAACTCTAGGTCACCTCCAACACTAAAAATCTGCCTCAACAGGAAGAAAAAACATGATGATGAACTAGGAAACTAAACCTACATCTGAAAAGATAGGATAAGTGTGAGAATTAAAAATTCTTATTAGGGTTGCCCATGTAAACCACAGAATCCAACCAAGACCGCTTTCCAAAAACAATCCCAAAAAACACTAGTTTGCACACACAGAGATAGAAAATAGGTTTTCATATTTTAAGTGAAAAGGATACATAATTACCAAATTAAAACCAACCCACACCACAATCTGTTTTTCCCAAAACAATGCATTTCGTAAAAACTAAATTTCAAATCCATGATTACCACATTTGTGCAAAAGAAGAACAGGTAATAAGTAAAGGCAGAAAACCAAATGGAAGTAAAAGTAAACAATAAGATATATGAAATAACCATGGGAGATCCTAAACATTTCTAGAAAACCCCTAGATATTCTCGGTTTCAGACTACCTGCCGGTGTGGTACTCCATAGTCAATAACCAACCGGCCGCCTTTATAGCCAACCAATAGAAGGCCCCACAAGGCCTATTTACCAAGGGGGAACCAACCCGCCTAATCGGGGTTGTCTAGAAACCATCACTCAATTCTCTAAAAGACGCCCAAGAACCCATGGTAGCTTTAATAATGTTGTGTAAGTGGGAGGACCTCACACGCATGACTCATCTTACCGCACTTGCCAACCCATTACATGGACACCGCTACACGACATCCCTCAAAGGGGAGTCCCCCTTGTAGAAGTTCCCCATAAGTATATATATATATATACCTATATCACATCATCAAAGTTCCAACTGGGCCTTCACATCACATAAACATTCAAACCAGCTTCTAAAACACATTTGGTTGCCAAACGGGCAATCATATTTTTTCCAGTACACTTTCTTTTCAAATAGTCAACACTAATATTACATTTGAGTTAGAAGAGACTAACAAACCTTTAACTTGACATTTCCTAAGGTATTACCCAAAACTTTACACAAATATCATTTACATTTTCAAAGCCAAACTAGCCCTTAAGATCGAAACACACACCCAAACAATTCAAGTTTACCAAATGGACGTTTAATCAAAACGACCATCTAACACAAACCAAAAGCCAACCGGGCCAACTTCTTTCAATTCCCTTTGAAATAGCACATTATTTTCTATGAAACCTAGTTTTAAGAAAACATAGATTTAATGTGTCATTTTCATTTTGAGGCACATCTAATTTTTAAGAAGAATCACCTTAGAAACCATATTTCATAAAACACTTTAGCATTGAAATCAAAACCAATTATTTCAAAACACTTTATAGAAGAAAAATGCATCTTTGAAACCAACAACCATTTCAAAATATTTTCTAAAACAACTTATTGGTTCATCATTTTTGTCCAAAAAAACACACCAAACCAATTTTTCATTTCCAAAACATTGTCACCATCAATTACAACCAAACACGTCACAAAGAACTCTATTAACGTTGGAAAGAACCTATGAATTTCATATAAACATACATAAAAAGTGACATTTATAAATTTAAAACAACAATATAACCTTGTAAAATGCTTCCCATGAATCCAATAGAGATTCAAATGCTATAAAAAATTACTTAAAAACATTCAACTGCTCAAGGTTTGAATCAAAAAGGGAAATGGTTAAAAACACCCACCAGTTGAATGGGCATGCGACAAAACCTTCAAAAATATAATACCGAGTCCCCAAGACCAAATAACATACCCTATAATCCATGAAACACAAGACAATACAAAAAACCTAGCATTATGGAATTTTCAAACCCTAATTGATTACAAAATAATATGTAAGGGTTAAAGGTAACTCACTAGGGAAATGTCACCCATCGGAGACAAAGCGGCGCTGGAGGTCATAGCTACCGGCAGGACACGTGGGTGAGTAGTACGTCGCACAGAAGGAGAAGGGAGGTGCAGCCCAGAAGGAGCACCGGGGAGAGAGATGTATGGCCGGGGGGGTGCACCTTGGGGAGATCTGTTTCTCACCAAGAAGATTCCAGAGCAAGGATGTTTGGACGGAGGGGTGGGGTTGGGCGGCAGCGAGTAGCCGAGTAGGAGGGCTGAAGTGGGGTCTGTAGAGCGCACTGGAAAAGAGTGGAACCCGGGGATGGTGCAACATTAAGGGGGGAGAAAAGGTTCATCCGGCGGGTGTAGGGATGCGGGGTGATGCCGGGACAGGGGCCAATGATGGGAAAAAATGGAGGCAGGCCGACAAGGAAGATGAGGAGCATTGGAGGGGCGCTGGGGCGCGTTCGGCATTGCGCAGCCTGCCAGACGGCGTGCAGGTGGCATAGGGAGGAAGCACTGGGGCCACAACACAAAGAGGGGGGAGGAAATGGGGGTAGGGGGGAAACACATGAAAGGGGTAGGGGCGGCTGGGTATTATGTTTTGGGTTTTATTTTATTTTATTTTCTTTTTCTTATAATATTAATAAAAATAATAATAATAATTATAATAAAATAATAATTATAATAATAATAATTCTATTCAAATAAAAATAATAAAAATAAAAATAATAAATAATTTAACAACTGCACGTCTTGCATTAAATCGAGTGCACGGTTGGGTAGACCACGCTTGAACTGTGCCACTCGGCTCTGGCCACATACAAGGTTAAACTGCGTACTTACCACACAGTTTTATAACTCACGTGAATGTAGCACATCGATGTGGTCGGGGTGCGACAATTCACCCCACCACAGACACTTTCTACCCCGAGAAAGTTGCTAAGTCAACAGTTACCATAACTCGAGTCTATGCCCAGGCAAAACCAGAAAAAATTGATATTCTCAGGGTGAACATTTCCAACACAAGTCACACCTGACAAACTCGAGTACAATCATTTTCTGAGGTTGAGGGGTGAAATCAGAAGGGTTCTCCCCACCACAAAAATTGACTAACACAAAACCCATGAAACTCAAACACACCAACCTTGGGGGAAACACGGGAACTCCCCAAATTGAACTCATCCCACATTCTCAATGCTAACCGAACAACTCCCCCACTAGGATTAAAACTATTCTGGAAAAAACTAGCACACTGAGACCTTGGGAAGGAGTAATCCCCTAAAAAACTCGAACAAACTATATGAAAACCCATGGAGAGGCGTCCGACGTAATAATGAGCCCAAAAACAACACCCATTAGTTTCACAGAACCAAACACCCCCTACCGTTTGTGGGTGAGACCATACTCAAAATCAGAACATTTTTGTTTATCCCTAGCCCCAACACACTTCAAGGAATTTGAATTATTTATATGTTTCACAAAGAGTAGATGAGGCTTCTTGTATTGCGGTAGAACGAGCTCATCGCGCGACCACAATAAAGATGAGCTTACGAAGATGACAATAACAGAACAAGAAAACTTTGGATATATCCCTTCATAAAGATGAAAACATAATACGAAGCAAGGTTCTACACACCCTCAGAAACTCTTGACTATGTGCGAGCTTCACCCCGAGACCTGCGGTTGGGGCTCTGATGGCTGAAGCATCCTCTGCCTCACAGTCAGGCATTTGCATTCTCTATTCCCCAACTTCTTCTTCTTCTCGACGATTCAAATGACCACAAAAATGACATGTTTTTCAAAGGAACAAAAGATAATGTCTTATAATGACCGAACTTTCCATACTAGTGGCACACAAGAGGATGGTCAGAAAAACTGGGAGTCAACAGCGACAATGATGGTGTCTTGGTGACAGGTTCCTCTGGCATGCAGTCCTTGCCAGATGGGGAACCTTCACTAGATCCAATTACCATCAAACACTCTCCAATATTCAACGCTGTTGAGACATCCATCCTTACTAGTCCAGAACTGGACCCTCAAATAAACCTGAGATGGTACGTACCCTAACAACCCTGGGAGTTCCCAACAGCCTGAAGAACCACTCTAATTTCACAACAACAAAACTGCCTCTAATGGACTTTGATTACTTTGATCGACAGGCAACATGAAAAAGGAACTAAAAACTAGGCATGGCTCATTAGCAACCTTAGCAGCCTTTTTTGGCGATATACTCAGAACAACACGAAAAACACAACTGATATTGGAATCTAGACAAAACACAATCAATACAACAGCCCGAGCCAAGGGCAACAATCTCATAAGCTAAAAATATACAAACATAAGAAAAAAAAATTCATTTTAAAAAAACCGAAATATCTTTTAAATTTTAAAACTTACCTATGGACCCTTATGGCCTGTCACATGTGCATTCACCCAATCCCAGCTACATCCTTCACGGAAAAGTGCTCCCACACACTCTCTGCACATATCGATGCACATGTGACCATCCAGAATGAATACCAAGTTTCGAACACTTCTTTCCCTTATCAAATCCAAGAATGCAATAAAACATTTCAAATCAAAACACTCCCACTTTAAAATACGAATTCACCAATTTCAAAATTTTTTAAAAAGAAATGATTTTCCATTTTAAAACCACATTCTTTTTTAACACACTCTAACATAGTCTGAGATCAAAATGAAACACAGTCAACAACAAACCACCAGAACGAGGAACTAGTGAATATTCCTAAATCGATGACATGGTGGTGATCCATATCCCAAGTAAGGTATATCACTAAAATGACCTTGAACTAGAAACTTGGACTCCACATGGGTCACCACCCCATGTGAAGCCACAACATGAACCAGCTCGCCTTCATTATCATCCCTCAAACCATAATAATCAAAGGCAAATGACTCAAAACTCAGACGACCCCTGGTAACTCAGGTCTCATCACGGGCGAAGGTGATCAAGCACCAACCCGTAACCTACCACCTGATTCCCGAAAAATCCTAATATCATTCTACCCGACATCCCAAATATCAAGGGCCTCCTATAATAACATTTTGTCACGAACCGGCCTGGGTCAACCCTGAACCGATCACCCAAGTCGTCTCACGACCAGTCCCGAGGGGAGCTCCCGATCCCCCCGGTATGGCAACGACTGTGGTCATCAAAATTTATAACAATGGGAATGATTTGACCCATGTGAAAAAGATAAATAGAAAAATAAAAACTGACGATAAAAAAATGAAACTGCACATACATCCACGTGACCTCTAGGTCACCTCCAACACTAACAATCTGCCTCAACGGGTAGAAGAAAAAGGAATCTGAACCAAGAAACTTAACCTGCTTCTGAAAAGATAGGATAGGCGGGAGTATTAAAAATGCTCAGTAGGGTTTCCCAAGTAAACCATAGAATCCAACCAAGACCGCTTTCCAGAAACAAACCCAAAAAAACACTAGTTTGCACAAACAGAGATAGAAAATAGGTTTTCATATTTTAAGGGATAATGATCCTGATTTACCATTTCAAAACCAACCCACACCACAAACTGTTTTTCCCAAAACAATTCATTTCATAAAAACTGAATTTCAAATCCATGTTTATCACATTTGTGAAAAAGAAGAATAGTTAAAAAGTAAATTATGGAAACCAAGTTCAATTAAAAGTAAATAAGAAGTTATAAGAAATAACCATGGGCGATCCAAAACATCCCTAGAAAACCCCTAGACATACTCGGTTTCAGACTACCTGCCGGTGTGGTACTCTATAGACAATAACCAAATGGCCGGCCTAATAGCCAACTGGTGGCACGCCCCACAAGGCCTATCTACCAAGGGGGAACAAACATGTCTAATCAGGGATGGATAGAAACCGTCAATTGATTCTATAAAAGAAGCACATGAACCCTTGGTAGCATAAATAATAATGTGTAAGTGGGAGGCCCTCGCACGTGTGACTCATCTTACCACACTTCACAACCCCTTACACGGACACCGCTACACAAAAACCTTCGAAGGGGAGTATCCCTGTAGAAGTTCCCCATAATTATGTACATATATAGATATACTTATATCACATCATCAAAGTTTCAGATGGGCTCCCACATCACATAAACACTCAAAACATCTTCTAAAACACATTAGGTTTCCAAAGAGGCATTTACATTTTCTCAAAACACATTCCTTTCAAAGATTCAACAGAAATATTACAATTGAGATGGAAGAGCCAAACGAGCCTTAAAATTGATGTTCCCAAAGGCATTTCCAAAAAAATTACAGACATATCATTTAAATTTTCAAACCCAAACTGGCCCTTAAGATTGAAACATACACCCAAACAATTCAAGTTTACCAAATGGGCCTTTAAGAAAAACGACCATCTATCTCACACCAAATGCCAACCAGGTCAACTTCTTTCAATTCCCTTTAAGTAGAACATTATTTTCTCTGAAACCTAGTTTTAAGTAAACATTTCTTTAATGGGTCATTTTCATTTGGAGGAACATCCAAGTGAGATCCTAGTTCTCCCATGGATATGCCAACATCAAATGGAACATCATGTTTTTAAAAGAATCACCTTAGAAACCATCTTTCATAAAACACATTACCATTGAATCCAAACCCAATTATTTCACTACACTTTATAAAAGAAAAATGCATCTTTCCAACCGACCACAATTTCTAAATATTTTCTAAAACAACTTATTGGTTCAACATTTTTGTCAAACAAACACACCAAACCGATTTTTCATTTCCAAAACATAGTCACCATCAGTTACAACCAAACACATCACAAAGAACTCAATTAACATTAGCAAGAACATATGAATTTTATATAAAACTGCATCCAAAGACTCTTTTAGAAATTGTAAACAACAATATAACCATGTCAAATGCATTCCATGAATACAATAGAGATGAAAATGCTATATAAAAATTATTTAAAAACATTCAAGTGCTCGAGAATTGAATCAAAAAAGGGAAATGGTTGGAAACACCTACCAGTTGAATGCGCACGCGACAAATCCATCAATGATATAATACCGAGTCCCCAAGACCAAATAGCATACCCTATAATCCAATAAACACAAGACAATAAAAAACACTAGAGTTAAGTCTTTGTAAAACCCTAATTTTTTATGAAATAAAAATGTACAGGAGCAAGGAAACTCACCGGGGGAACGTCATGTGTCGGAGATAAAGTGGTGCTGGAGGTCGCGCTGCTGGCGGGACGCGTGGGTGCGCAGTACGCCGCATGGTAGGAGAAGGGAGGTGCAGCCGAGAAGGAGTGATGAGGAGAGAGAGGGAAGGACGGGGGTGGTGTGCCTTGGAGATATCCGCTACTCGCCAAGGAGCAGCTGGAGCAAGGAGGTTTGGCCAGGGGGGGGGGGGGGGTTGGGTGCGGCGAGTGACCGAGTAGGAGGGCCGACGCAGGGTCCGTAGAGCACAGGGGAAGAGCAACGCCGGGGGGTGGTGCGGTTGGAAGGGGGGAGAAAAGGTTCAGCCCGTAGGTGAAGGGCAGCGGGGTGGCACCAGGACAGGGGTCGATGACGGGAAAAAATGGAGGCGGGCTAACAAGGAAGGCAGGGAGTGGTGTAGGGGTGTCGGGGGGAGGCCGGCGTGGCGCGACCAGCTGGACAGCGGGCGGGTGGTGCAGGGAGGCGGCGATGGGGCCACAACACGAAGAGAGGGGGGAATGGGGGGAGGGGGAACACATGAATGGGGGGAGGGGCGGCTGGGTATTAGGGTTAGGGTTTGTTTTTTTACTTTTTCTGATAATAATAATAATAATAATTAAAATAATAATAATAATTCAAATAAAATAAATATAAATATAATAATAATAATAATATTATTTCAAATCATATAAAAATACTAATAAAAAAATAATTTAACAACTGCACGTCTTGCGTGACGTTGAGTACACCGTTGGCCGGACTGTGCTCGAACTGTGTCACCTGGATCTGACCGCATACAAGGTTAAACTGCTTACTTATTGTACAGTTTTATAACTCACGAGAAAGTCACGTGTCGACCGGGTCAGGGTACGACACCTAACTTCTAAATCATCATGAAAAAAAAGAACGGCAATAAAAGACCAACACAACAAGTTGAAATTCTAAAATCCCACAATAGATCACATTCCCAAAAATATTCATAGATACATATAATCTTTACTTGAATAAAAACACATATATTTTTACTCAATTTAAAAGATATAATATTATAATGTAGGGAAGATGAATACATCGACTGAAAACCACAGATAATGGAGACAAAACAAGAAATTCATCCTACAAAAGACAATGATTTTCCAGTAGAACTCTCCTAGATCAAAGGGGAAGGACCTCACCACCATTATGAGAATATAAATAATATTTTGGGTTGTAATAAGGGGAATGTGAGAGGTTACATAGAAAATATGAAATTGAACAAAAAATTGGATATAATGTTTTACCAAGTATGATTTATGGGAACGATTAGGAAATCCTTGTAAAAATTGTGTGTCATCTAGTTCCTCCAAAACCCCTTCACATTTTTTTTGTATATTTTGATAAATTTTTCACCAACCATGATGTACCAAAATGTTACCATTTTTATTGTTACTCTGAGGTGGCTGCATAGTGTGGAAAATATTTTGGCTTACCGTCCACCTATCCAGAGCCCTCTATATCACCTTACACAGTTTTATATTGGAGATGGGTTGTTTATACTAACTATTATTAAATTTTGAACCTCCAAATAATATGAAAAACAACCAAAAATCCTTTAGAACATTCCAAACATCACCAAAATACTTTAAATAATTTATGTACATTAGGAAATGGTAACATACATGAAGACGTGGTGATACAATGAGAAAATAATGTGATTAAATGATAATAAATTAATTTTTCATTTACAACCGACATTAAGAAGACTATATCATATAAAATATCCATTAAAAAATATCCTCTAGTATACTTCACTGTATTTTAAATATGAAATACATGGAAACATATCATTATCAGACCAAAAACAATGTGCATTCAAAATCATAAATAAAATATTTAATTTTTATTGGATAGTATTTTATTTGTAACAAAATACACCATGATAGTGTAGTGAGTCATGGTGATAAAAAAATTATAAATTAATTATTCTCGATGATGTTCACATATTATATTGGACTATGTTCAAAAAATAAAATCTTCATGGAAAATTCCCTGAAATAAGAAAAAATCTGTTGAATGTATATCATAAAAATTGTATATTTTACAGTGTTTACAAAACATATATACATCAAAGGAGTATACATTGATGATGTTTTGATTTTACAAAAAATATTATTCTTCAAACCACTTTTTGATACACTATTCAATCCATAGTCCCTCAATGCAATGTAAAAATCCATTAAAATATTTTGGGATTGGTTACTTCTGACCCAAGGTACTGTCTCGCTTCCACACCACGCACACACAACATGTGAAGGATAATTTCTCTCTTTGAACATGTGGGTATCATTATGAGGATAAACATATTCATGAACCAAATGTATATACGTGAAAATATTTATTAATTTTTAACCACGATAAAAACATAGTTTCATTAAACCGGTTGAAATAATCAATATATTACGTAGAGCTGGTTATATGTTTTCCCTCCTGATAATACAATACAAATATTTTTATTGTGATAATTTCCATATTAGAGTTATCTTCTTCTAGAATTATTCTTCTTTAAATATGATCACTATATTTCCATTTACAAATATTTTCCACTGTAAAATATTGCCTCATCAATATCCCTCTTATAATATTAAATAATTTTGATATGATAAATTATTTGATAATTTCCTTGAATACTGATAAATGAATATGTGAAATTTATATTTGAGAATTATTTTTCAAATATATAGTAAAATTTCCTTTTATATTTTTTTCCATACTCTTCATGTGACAACATTAACGAACACGAGCCACACACTTTTTCTTTGTTCAAGAAAATCAAGCTTCTTGCCCAATTCATGGATATTTATGCATTTTATTGTAACTATGTATTTTCATTTCTCCGTGAACATTTTTTGGGTCAATAAGATCATGTGTAACCCCTTTTTCATCATACTTATTAACTATACATGTAATTATAATTCCATACATATTATTCACAAACTCATGAATAAACTATATATATCTTATTTGGTAAGAATCTTCATATATGGAACTTAGTTCCAAGTTATTATTTTTTACTTTTGTGGATATATCGTATTTTTCAGTGCTTATATATAAATAGAATTTATCACAAAGGGAACACATTATTTGGATATCTCGTCTTTTCATTGTGAAACTGGATCATGACGCTGGCCTCATGAATATTATAACTTTACATTACTAGATTAACTCCTAATATCATTTAGCTCGCAGTACCATTGTAAAATTATAGAGACCTTATATTATACTTTTATATCATAATTGGCCATTTTCACCTTTGATTTATTATATTCATAAAAATTGAATATAAAAAGACCACATCAATGGAATTTATAAAGGATATGCACCACATTAAAGGCTATGAAAACCATTCCAAACTATCCTTCCCCACCATCATTCTGGCATGTATAAAACATGATTTATGAAATATAATGTGCTTCATAGACAATTTTAATTCAGAATAATCAATTCATAAAAGTAATAAATTTCATATATAAATCACTTATGTCACTTGTATTGTTTTGAACATAACACAATTCATGTATTGTTTATTTTAATAATCATTTTTAGGAAAACTTCTACTTTCATAATCGTGACTCACAAAAATCCTCTAAAACAAGGTTGAAGGTGATGAAATATTTCATTTAATTGAGCATGAATCATTATATATGTATTTTAAAAGGATGAATTTTATGTATAATTTAATCAATACAACATCAAAATCAACTATGTGATCTTTCCTCCATGATGTTACACAATTACTTATGCATAACCTGAATATGTCCTATAATAGTATTCAGTGATATAGTTTCTATCAATGTGTTGACCCATATGATTTTTTCCACTTAATCATGCTATTGAAAAACTATTAATTACTATAAACCCACTCACTTTCTACAGATATTTTCACCAATGTAACAATACACAATAGTGAACTTCCATGGACCACATTTTTTGGTAACTCAGAAATATTTCATTCCCAAATGCTCTTCCAAAAAATAAAGAAGAACATCTTATTTCTTTTTAATATGCCTCCACGAAAAATTAATCATAATATATGGTTATTAATAATCATGCAATATCAGGTATTCGAATAACATTTCTAGATATATCTATGAATAATAGTCCTATTAAACATAGTCAATACATCCACTCATACTTTACCAAATATTTTTAAAAAATATTATTCAGAACTATGGTTTTTGTTATCATATATCATATTAGATTATATTAAAAATATCTCATAAATTTAATATCATAATGGTATATATGTTTTATCATATCTTATTAATCCCCATTATTTAACATAATAAGATGGTATTCATTATTTAGTTTCACTAACTTTATCACACCATATTGGTGAAGTAAAATTTTCATGAATTCCATCATGATTTGAAACTATGATCCCCCTTAATTCTTTTCTCATTACTCCACATATTAGTAGAATAATCATTTTTAATATTATATAAACCATCCTATATTAATAATACATCATTAATACCACTTTTATATTATAACTATCATTCTCCTTTTGAAATTTTATATCTGAGCTTAACCACACATTTGTGACATGTCAATAAATAATCTAATCCTACAGAGTCGATACTATGTGTAAGAATTTTTTGAATAGTAATTGAATTATCCATATTCTTAAAAAATATTGAATAAAACAAATGAATCAAAACATTATATAACATAAAAAATTTCATGTGATCTCAACCACACATACATGAAATCATCTGTGGATACTCAATATATTTATTGATCTATACCACATGATGGATGAGATAATATCATATAATATATCATTATATTACTTTATTATTTTGGAAACATCCTTTTCCAATAACGTTATGAATCTTCAGAGTTCCTAGTATAAACATCCATTGAATTATCTCAACTCTTGGGACCATATTTTTAAATAATAATACATCTTTGGAAAGAAGATTTTAGTGAAGATTTATTCATCAGGTTGATTCTTCATATCCAAAAATACATTGACATTTACTAAAATATTTACCATAATAAAACAAGGTAATATTATAATATAGTAATTTAGTTACTTTTCTTCTAGAATTTTATTCCTATATATATATATATAGTGGTAAGATAACCATTAAATACAATCTAATGGTACCTTTTGGTATGTAATTATAGTTGGAAACAACTAAATCTATCAAAAAATAATTTAAACTGCTTCAACATCACTTATAGATACATAATTTATGATCTAATTTCTTTATTTTAACAAATTAATTTTATTTTCAGCATAAAAAACATCATTAAATGTAATATACTTGTAATATAACACCACATTCAATATATATCATATAAATTTAACTTTATTGGGGGTTGGATTTATCAATTATCCTCCAATAATAAAGTGGGGTCATAATTTGACTTATAGGAATAATATTCAAAACCATTATAGTGATATTATTTTTCCAATAACCACTTCTATAATCAATTCATATAATTTATTAATAATTAATCACGTTTTTGGAGTACGCTTCAAAATAGTTCAAATATCCATGATCTCCATTGTCTATTTTTTGTTCCATATTATAATAATGTTCCAATTGATACAACCATATGGTTAAAATTTGTTCAACAAAATTCTCATTATTCACATGATGTGGGAAATCCATTTCACATTATTTAAACATTATTAATATGTAATTGTTTATATTTCATAGTGTTTCAAAAAGTCCCCTTGTCATGTTGACCTTGTTATGAACTTTTTTGTTGTATTCATATCATGTTTGTAATAGCATATATATATATATATTTAATGGTGCAATGTTTATATTTTTTTAACATAAAATAACTAAAATTGAATTATCATTTGTGATGAATTCTACCGAATCATCTATATTTTTCTTCTAATACATTGATCCATTCTTATTCTTTGAACAACACTCGTTATGAAAAATTTCACGACCACATTACTATGTTGAATGGTGTGGTCTATTCTTCGAAAATGTTCGAATCTTTTATGTATTGTTCTAACATCCATAAAATTAATCTTCAATCAAATCAATTCGTCTTTCTTCATTAGTGGATGAAAATAATATCCAATATTCAAGAATTTATCTTAAACAATCATTATAAGCTCCATAATTTACTCAAAGGCCACATGGAAATTTTATTCATCAGTACAACTCCTTTTAATTTGGGAAACCACTACCTCAAGATCATCAAAATATTCATTAGACTATTTAAAAAGTTCACCAAAATATTGAATAATAAAAAATTTAATATTTAATTCTTCTTGAGCCCAGTAAAACTAAATATTAATTCCACAAAGACACTTAGGTACTTTCAAATATGAATCATTCAATTTCATCTCTTTATTTTTTATACTTTCTAATCATGAGATATTAAAATTCTATTGTCATATCATTGACACATAAAAAGGCCTAATAGTTCTTTATTATTTAAAATATAATGATATGAACTAATATATTAATTTATAGATAATAAACCCCTTTTTGATCTAAACAAACATTGATAGAAATGTTTAATCTAGTTGAAACGAAAATTAAACATTTCCTTTTGGTGTTTTTATTCCAATTTAAATATTAATAGTGTCTACAGTGGTAATGTTGGTAAAAAAAATGAGTAAATTAAATATAATTGTTTAGGAATATAAATAGTACACATAATAAGAATATTTAATTTGGTCTTCAAAAAATTACTCTTTCTAAGGAAAATACACCAAAAATGTTTCGTTGTTCCAAAAACCAATATACTTGTCCTATTACAGTGATAAAATATCTCATCCACCATCACTACAATTTAGGTGAACATCCAATATAATTCATATGGACTTTTCACTCTTCACCTATGGGATAATCTATCATTATTACTCAATTCACTTTTCTATAAAGGATAATTTTAGTTTATGGATTTGAGAGTGTCCTCATGATCCTTAATTTAAGTATAGACATGTTGCATCTACATCTTAATATAGATTTACTGTGATATTCAATATGATATTCATAGAAATGAAATTTAAAAATAAAATATTGATAAAAAGGAAATGATTAGGATCACGTCTATCCTCAAAGAAGGCTCTTCCTAGGCCCCCTCAACTCACTAGTCCAACCTCGCATTGGTTCTCCTTATAAAATAAGCATGTCATGCTAAGGTCCCCTTGATTCAGCCATCCTACCTAACCCCTCTCAGATACGTCTGTTGTACTGATTTATTTTGTAGAAATACGCATCATATAGACTATTAATACTATATTTACACCATTTTTATCACCATACATCGTAATTATGATTCCCACTTATAAAGGGGAGTCAAATTTTCAACAATATGCTTCACACTAGAATCTGTCACCTCACATTTGTAGCCTATTACACTATATAATTAAATAATTTTTGTCTAAATAATTAATTGGGTATACAATAATATAATCTCTATGAAGAATACTTCATGGTACCTTACATGGGATAAAAATAGCCTGAGGTCCTCAACATGGGAGACCAACCACCCAATGTCCCTCGCATTAGTAGCCATCCTCCCAAGACAAACCAATTTAGTAGAATTCCACCCAATGTATCCCACATTAGTGTAAATGCATATACTGATTCCAAAATTAGTTTTCAACAACCATGGAACATCATCCATAATAACCAATCAACCAAGGTTACCCACCTTGTTGAAAAACTAATCATGTTTGCTAATCTTAATAGTTTATTTCACATGGTTTCCACGTTCTTAAATAATTTCATCATCATATACCAATGTCTCTACTTGTATAATTATATAATCCTGAAACCCCCCCATACATATAGGAATTTTTGTGGATGGGGTATGGGAGACACCCATGTGTCCTGCATTCAATCAAGAATTCCATTGTTAATGTATGCCCCATCCATAACCTCCCAAATAGATAGGGTCCTCAGTATTTTGAAAATATTTCAAAACATTTGAAATTTAGATTTGAATCATAGAGGCAGTGATGATAATCATCTTGAAATAGATATTAGTTATTAACTGAACAATGATTCCTGAATAATGACGTGAATATCTATAATTCTTGGAATTATTTATCTATAGAATTTGAAACTAATAAATAGGGTTCAGAAAAAAAATTAAGAAGATAAGAATGAGAACTCTTCATAGAGTCTCCCCCGCTTTTTTATTATGGTTACCCCATAGTAACACATCACTCATCCATCAGTGTATGTAGATTTTATTTATTAATGGAAGACAACATTGAGTAAATCAATTAAATTTTTAATTGAATTCATATCCCAATACATAATTTTTAATACATCATTGGATTAGTAAATAAATTGAATTCTTTTATTTCCTCCTCAATTATAATTCACAATTATTTCTGGAAAAATCCACTAGGATTAATCATTGGGTTTCTATTGTTTCTTAAATAAATAATTACTCATGTGGGATTAGGTATATGTGGTAATATTTTCATAGTCATGATAATAATTCATCATTATGAATCCCCCTAGGGTGAATTCCCCAACCCAAAATGTATTTATGTGGTAATTGAATCCTCTGTTTATGATATAAGTAGGAAAACTCGTAGGGCTTATAAACTATTATTATAATTATTATATCAATTTAATGGGGACATATTCCATTTTTTAATAACTAAAAAAAATTCAATCATAATACCTTCATAAGTCATCTATATGAATATTTCACTTGTGAACCTTTCTACATGATGTTAAACATCATGGACCGATCATTGTCGCAATAATTTTACAGTTACAATAAGTAACATTATTTCAAACTAAATAATATAAATTTATATTCTATTGATGATGGTAAGTATGATTCCCAATAATGGTTTTGATATTTCAATCAATCCATACAATACATCATAGGGAACCTATGATGAATATTTATATTCTCTCCAAATACATGATAAAAATACATTTCTAAAATATAATTGGTAACAAATAAAAAAACAATATTATGGATTTAAGGACATGAATTAAATACATGATAGAGTAATGGATATGAAAATAATTCCTTTGGACATGATACGATGAAACTAACCTCTCAACCACTGGATTAATTTCAGTTTCTATGAATAAATGGAAAAACATTTCAATGGCCACTAATTTTGGGAATGATGTCATTATTAAATCATTTATTTGGTAAAAATTGGTTGTTTCTAGTTTGAATAATAGTAAAATTTAAAAAAAAATGAAAGATTGTGAGTAATTCGTAATGATGAACCAAAACACCATTCAAATTCAAAATTGAAAATGGTGAACCTAGTGTGAATAAATTTTTATGAAAAATGTATAATTCACCCACAAATTACCCCAATTTATCTTTTCTATTGTAGGATAAAAAATGGGAACATCATGGATCCTATAAAGTAATTGTCTATTCATGTTTTTTAAAGACTTATTATATAGTTATTTGGTAACTTATTTTTTATTCCTATCTATATTGGTTGAATTCACTATTAATATCTTCAATAAAAATGGATTCTGTGTAATCACGATAAATATATGAATTTTTAGTCATATGGGATGGGTTACTCACCAAACCACTTGACACTATCGAAACACCAACACCAAGAACACCGAGTGTAAAATGAACTAGATACAGTGGAATGCCAAAAAGGTAATATCTTAACACTATAAGTTTTACATGAATCCTTCCAAGAAAAGTATCTATAATAATTTTATACCCAACTATGATTTGGGGTAAAGAATAGAACATCACACATTCACATTTAAGATCAGTTAAGACCATTTTATGAGCATCTCTCAAGAACATTGAATAATATACCGACCTTATCATAGGTAGGTAAAACATGATGCTGATTGAGGCCTCCTGAAATAGTTTCTATCACCCTAAAGGTTTCCTAGAAATAATATCCATAGAAAAAAAATCTTATGGTACCATGCCATTTTTGTTTTTAGGTTGTCACTCAACTTGTTCTTACTCAATTCAACCAAACCTAATAGATAATGATGGAATTTTTAGGGTGAAACCCCATCAATAAATAATTTTATAAATGTGTTATCATCCATATAAATTATTATCACCATTATTCAACGGTTTCAAAATAAGTTGTAGAACACATTACCATAAATACATATTTAGCATTATATCACATTCTATGAAAAACTAGAGAATCATTTTAGAATATCCTAACAATGAATTGGGGGAAGGCATATAATCACCCCCAGATATAATTCCTCTCATTTTACTCCAATATGAAATAGTTGAATTGAAAGGGAACACATCCCTATTCCATATAAGGAATGAGTGCATATTTTTGTTCAAAATGTGAATACATATCTGTATATTTTGGAACTAATAAATGGGAAGACATACATCTGTACCCACATTCTATAAAAATATCAATATATCATGGTGGAATAAGCAATTAGGGGAGATTCAAACATTCCTCCCCAACCATCATAGTATATCATCGACATGCAAAAATGGTTACTCAGGATAATTAACATATTCATGATACTATCCAAGAGGTTCATTAGAACACTATTGAAAAAAATGGAAATCTGGATTTGGTACACATTCTTATTCCAAATAGGGATTATCATCCAATTCCACTGGCTGATATTGTCCATGAAAATATTATAGACAAAACCCTACAAAAATGTTATTATATCTCTAAAACCACATAGGATTCACCCATGGAGGCTAATGCATATAAATACATATCCTTAAAACATGTGAATCACACACCCTGATGGAGAAAATATAAAATTAAGCCTCACATAGGGTGGATTAGTGATATGAAGTGGTCGGATCTCTCTTATATACATTAGGATAAAATTCATTGGGTCCACAAAAAATTATCAATGGCATCCCAAGACCATGTTTCCTCATTTCCAAATCAATGAAACATTTTTCGTAGTTGTGAAGGTAAAGCCCATATGTTTCTACCATTATCTTTAGAGGACCTATACTGTGAATTTATTATGATTTCAAAATAATTTTTCAAACTAAGACTGATCTTGGGGAATCTTTTCATGATGATAAATAGAAAACCCCACATTCCAATAAAATGATCAATCATCAAGATGGTCTACCTCTTTCAATTACATATTATAGATATCTCCTAAAGGGTGTATGCTACATGACTCCTCCTAATGCATAGAAATTGATCCATGATTTATTTTCTCCCTATAACTGAATTCAATGTGTTATTATTCTATATAATGATATTTAATTTAGTCATGAAGGACCTCCCATTATTGATTAAACTCTGAGAAATACCTCAAATCACGAGGTACATGAAAATAAGAGGACAACCATGCATGAATCTTTTCTTCTCCAAGAGAAATCATTTATCATATTCAATATAACTCATGCATGTTTTCATTATCCATAACCTCCCATAGATCATAAAACATCGACTAAAATATAGAAAATTCATACTAACTCTTCTTTCTAAAATTGACCATCTGGGAAACAAGTATTTTTTGATTTATTATTTATTGGAATATATCAAATTATACGGTTTGGAAACATTTATAATGAGGGAAATTTTACAAATATACTATAATATACATGTTTTTGTCTTATAATCACTACTTATTATGATATTATGAAAACACTATTAGAGGATTTCATTTATCTTATTCAATTAAATATATGGATGAATCCTCTAAATTAGAACGTATAACTATTATCATACAAAGGATATTGAATTAAATTCATGTATATAGAATAATTTTTTGTAAATTTTTACATGTATTATCATTAATTCAATAAATTATAGAAAATTTTAATGTAGTGTAAATTTTTTCAATATTAACACTATCATTACTTTGGAAATATACATTAGTTGATCACTAAAATATGTCCCATTATATAAATTAGATGTTGTGGTGAATATGTTGTGCTACATTTCACCTCACTTCCAAGAAATTTAATCCTACCAGAATAATGATATCATGAATTTTCATTTCATTATGATGACTCACGGAATCGAGCTCTTCCTATAATTGATGGCATACTCAGTGTAAATTGTCCATGACAAAATATCCAAAAAATAAAACCAATGAGATAATTCTATTGGTATAATTTTACATAATTCATATGATAAGGTTATAAATCCCCTTATTGGAAGATATATATTCATTACAATGAATATCATAAAATGTATTACACCAAGATTCAGATTGGATGATGAAATTCCTGGTTAAAAGTTGAGCAATGCTGGTTATAGAAGCAACAATATTTTAGAAACTAAAACCTTCCTGGTTGTGGTAATGTTTCAAGTTACCATTCTAATCAGGGTCATCATTTATTTGATGATGTATAGTGTTTTTGTATAAGAAATGTATTATATTTTTCCTGTAGGGTAGATTTCATTTTTTTCATAAACAACATTTCTCCCTGCGGAAGTTGGTATTTTAACAATTTTGATGGATGTGTAAAATAAGGATTCCAAAATACTATGCATTAATTTATATGAAAAATAGAATATCATTTAATTATAGAAGGAATATATGGTACCCCATGATGACCAGAAACCGAAGAGAATAATCAAAAGAAGTAATTCTTCGCATGATTGTTAAATTCTCGTCAAAGAATATTCCACAGATGACCCATCCACCTAATTGTATTATGGTCATTTGATTCCTTCAAAGAAGGGAATATCTTTGAACATAATCACCATTGGAACTAAAAATGACACAGATAATGGAACCCATAAAGGGGAATAATAAGGGATTGTTTCATTATGAAATATGATCCACGTTGAAATAACTGAGGAAGGTTTTTATAGAAATAGAAATATATAAAGATAATGTTTTGTGGATTTAGTATAATGCATAACTTCAACATATCTAGTGGGTTTATGTCATTTAAATAAGAAATGTTTTGGTTACATATGACCCATTAATTTATTAATTTAATAAAAAAATTATTGTGTAATGATTCACTCTGTATTATGTATGAATAATTGAGCTTCATAGACTAAACAATGAGAATCACTAATGTAATATGAATTTCAAGAATTTTCTTCAAGAATAATCCCACATTACTCCTTCAACATACATCCCTCAATTGAATTATCGTGTCATCAAATAAATGAACATGTTCATCATATAAAAATTATTCCTAGAATAATAGTTTATTTAAATATAAAAGTGGAAAGATATCAAAAGGTACCTCTAATATGATAGATGGAAATAACATGTAACGTTATATAAATATTCCCTACCGTACAAGATAGAAGGAAAAATTTTTGGTGTGCCCAATATGTGAATCTCCACTAATCATTAACACTATATAATTTAAATTCACAATAAATTGATCCATTGAAAGTCACTAAAATAATTTAATCACTAACTACATTAATATAATGTATAATAGGGTATGACTTTTCATTTATTAAATAAGTAAATCCTTATCATGAAAGGGTGGTTGTAACTCTTCCCCCATACAATTCTTTGAACCCTTCCTTTAAAACCCTCATGGGGTTGGGGGATCAATAGTAGGACTTGATGCACATTTTATATTGTTATGTTCCCATGATGGAAAACCATGATCCCCAAGAATAATTTATTCTTAAATGATTCATATAGATGTAGGAGTGGAAAACATTTTCTAATAGACCATATTCTCATCCAAATTAATCCTTATATGAAAATACTTTCTCAATAAATTTCGTTAACAATTCAGTTATTATCTATAATTAAGAAAAACTATTTACATTTAAGATTGTAAACAATTCAATAAAGGTATAGTCGCAAATTGTATTGATAGATCAAAGCTAATGAAATACTCCATGAATATATAACCCCCCAACATGTGTTTTCATGCCTATTTATTAGGAATTACCATGATAAGATTCAAATGACACCCATTAGAATGATTTAACAAATTGGATTCACTAAACATTAAAATATTGAAAAATATTATATTAATACATTCCAAAAGACATATATAATTATAATCCAACATCAATGGCCTTGAATATTAAAAATAGAAAATAATAACCATTATAGTTACACTCTATCCAAATCCCATCACAAACTACAACATTCAATACAACATAAGATCACATGTAACCTTCTATAGATTTTCCAAAATAACAGAAACATCCTCATCATGATTATATATACGAAAAAATATCTATTCTTGTACTAGAAGAACAATTTTTATTCCTTATTTTAATATTAGGTCACCAGCCATATCATTATATCCATGGTGAAAACTTTAATGAGAATTTAGGAGACTAAAAGGCATGATAGAGCTATCCTCTGTGATCACCCAAATTATTTTCAATTTCAGCAATAATTTGGGAAATATATTCCGTAATTCTAGTTTTTTAAATACATTCATCACAATATGTTTGATACAATAATGTGGATTTTATAAAATCCACTAACATAAGTGGGATGAATTTATTCCTCTATATAAGTAGAAGAAATATTATAACAATTCATACATAATGTTGCATTAAAATATGATAATTAGATCACTAGAATTAAAAACGATAAAGAAAATTACATCCATAAGGAATAGCTCAATGAGTTTTCCATGTGTCTGAGTTATTCTAAAATAATGTAACTTTCTAACTCAACAACTTACTATTATATGACAAAGTCTTATAAGAATAGAATAAAAGTCAATTAATGTGTAATTTGTATTATTATAATTATTTTAAAAATGGTCCTAGTCTTAATGAAGATTTGGTAGAAGACCTAAAGTCATGGGGGATTAAAATAATGATACCATATAGCATCACTAATTACAATATTAAATCATTCATGATGCGAGTACCATGTTAGAAATTGAATAATCAATCATTAATAGGATCTTTGAAAGCTATATTGATAGTCATATTTTCTCCTATCACAATGAGTGAGTGATTTCCACCATACTATTATGTTTAATCTTGGATTTCTGTATACGATATGTTATTTCCCATTGTGTAGGGAAGATCCAATGAATGAAATTGTTAATCTCCATCGATTCAGTGTCCAAAGCTGGGAGCATCCCATTTTTCTCATTGCATAATTCAAGACAGGTAACAACCACGTGTACATTAGCTTGAAGAGAGTCACCACATCAAAAAGAATCTATTTACACAAGAACTACATATCCTTGTTTTTTACAATAAAAATCACCACATTTCCTGGCACTGGTGATAAAAAATCCATTTGTATTAAAATCTTACCCTAAAATCTGAGGGAAGAACCGAATAAAACAATCTAATTCAAGGAAATTGGAAGTAGAATGGGAAACACCTAAAACCTTCAGAATTATGAGAGTATAATAAGCTTCCAAATATTTTAACAAGCTAACAGAATCATGTAGTAGAAACCAATTTTTGTGAAGATGTTAAATTTGTGATCTCCATATAACCTCAAATCGAGTCATGTTCCTTATATTCCATAAAAAGAATCACCCAACAGAAATAATAGTGTGTAGTCCATTATCCATATTTTCATCCCTCACTCCATGAAACCATAAATCTAAAAATGTATATCTATATTGATAGGTTGAAGATGAACATTTAAATATTCCCAAATCACTCCACACCCATCTAGACTGGGACACTTAAAGAATAAATGCCACAAATATTAAACATTCTAATCACCACAGAAACAACCCCAATAGGCATGTGAGATTACATTACATTCGATTTTATGATAAATAGGGAGAGAATTATTTCTGATATTCCATAATAGAAAATTGGATTTTTTCAGTATATCCATTCACCACGCCTTTATTTTATAATTGTCCCTCTTCTATTTTGAATGCCACGTACTATGTCAATAGAATAATGAGAATCCCTAGAAAATTTACCAGGGAACACACATCTATCTAAGACATAATTTAGTTAAACATGGTAAGATATCCTTCTTTTCTCATTGATCATAATATCATCAATGAAGATAATGAACTCTCTTTCCTTCTATAAGGTAATCCCCGGGTTAGGGAATCACGAAAAACCTTGCAAACTATCCCCTAAACACTACTTCCAAAAGGTATCATCTACCCTTCCAATTATATATCTCTTTTTTGCCTCCATTTCTAGGATGGAAGGAAATAATGATTTCCAAAGAGATGAAATCATTCTTTTTCATTGTTCCTCTACAATCTGACACATTTAGTTCATGAAAGAGGCCCATAAATATTTCCCATAAATGTATTCACGTGGATACTTTTCAGACATCTCATTCATAGTATCATCGATGTAATATACTCTGATACCCTCCCATAAAATACTATTTTATCGATAGAACTAAAGGATTCCCAATGGTTCTCCCTATCTTATTAACAATCACATTTGAATGTTCCTATTAATTTATCCATTCTTGCAACAAATGACACTAGAATGTTATTTCCTAAGAAGAAATTCATGTTAGAGGATGTCAACATGAAATTAATAATTGAGATTCTTCTAATAAAGGAAAAATAATGAATCTTCAAATTCAAAATATTACTTGAGACACGTTTCAATACCTTGTTAGTGTATTGGATCTGAAGTAGATTTGTTGAAATATGATCCGTAAGATATTCCATTTGGAAACACATCTTCTTGACATGTATTCTATATTATAAAACTCCCACTCTAATTCATGAGCACCAGTTTGAAATTAAAACACTACATTTCTCCCTACAAACTTTATGTCTGCTCCAATGAAAGTACTCATCAATGATAGAATTATTTACCCTTATATGTATATATTTACTTGATTCAAGAAAATTATAGTATCAACCTCATACATGAGCTTAAAAAGGCATTGATCTTTAGTTTTTCTCCAAAATAGACTAATCTATCTTTCATGGAGGCACTGTTGATGAACATACTAAACGTTTCTTACACCATCAGAAATAAGAAGGGAGAAATATTATTTCCCTAACAAATCCCAATAACATATTTATTAAACCAATGATTTCTCCCCAAAAAGGTCATGACCTGTCAATAGAGATCCAATGAACCTAAATAATAAATCATTTACACTAAGCAAGAATCCAATACATGCAATAACCTTGAGAATTATGGACCATTCAATTTAGTTATAATCATTATCAATATAAATATTGATGGTGATTTTTGAACCTAGATCCTTTTTATTCGGATCATTAATCATTTCTTGATCTAATACTATCGCACCTTGGATCTTCTTTACCATGATAAATCTATGTAGTTCATCTGAGATCCTTAGATGCAGATATGGAGAACATCACATATTAATCACACTTTCTCGTATCATATATGTGAAGTTGCATAATCTTATCATCTTGTAGTGATTCGATGATGATATTCATTTCTATTGGGAATTAGAATCATGGATGTAGAATTCATGACACGAGGAATATGACCATAATGAAATATGTCATGTACGACTGCTATAATAGAATTCCTAACTATATCCCATGAGGCGTTGAAGAAAATACCTAGGAAACCCTCCAGACCAAACACTTTTCTAGTTATGAGGGAATTAATTACTTCATGGATATCTTATTCATTGAAATTCCCCACCCAAAATTAGTTAAGACTATGAAAAACGCTTTAGGAATAAAAACATGTAATTCCGATTAATAACTTGAATATATTCAATCCATTCTTTTATTAACACTTGATATAAGAAGTATGAAATGTTTTTTATTCATATTCCCAAAGTTTTTAAGATCATTAGTGAATGAATTGTCCTCTATTTTGATATTGAGATGTATAAGTCAACTTTCTTCTTCGATAAATTCAAGGAATTATATCGAGTTTTTGTCTATATCATAATGCCATTTGATCATTGACTATTCTCCTGGAAGTCATTCATGTTCAATAATATATTCTTATGACTCGTTCTTCTTAATAAATAGATTGAATTATTAGGGATACCCCATTTATTCTCAAACCATTACTCATGTATTTCAATCTCTGATGATATGGTAAGTAGATTAATAAAACACGGAGGTAGGATCATCCTCAGCCCTAAATATCACACTTTAAGGGATTCAAATTTTTATGAAAACCAATACATAGATCATCTTTGATTGGTATCTTCTATGAATCAAGAGATGTCTAGTGAGAAACATGATTAGATATACATATTGTAAAGAATATTCGATGACCATGATTGACTGGGTTCTGTGATATATCCAAATATAGTATGGAATGAATAGAAATAGAGTGACTATGTTGGGAGAAAATTTCTTTCGAAAAATAATGAAATGGAATATAGATTATCAAAACACTTATCTAGCAATTACAATGTATGATATACTTTCTTCAAACTTTTTTACCATTTGTAGTGATCTCTAAAAAACCATTTCTAACAGTCCCATTTGATATAAGAAATTCAAAAACTAAAAAATTTTCATTCTAGGTAAACTACTACATCCTTTTTTCAATGTAGGATCAGGTAAAACATTAAATTAACACCCAAAATCCACTACATCCCACAAGATTAAAAGTGTTGAGGTCATACCATATTTTATCCATTTCTAGCCTATCACATTTCATATAGACAAATGTCATCAAACAATGAATCCCCCATATGAACCATAATATTAATGAATTGATCAGATTCCTCAACAAGTTGGATTGAAATATGCAACTTCTAAAAAACCCAAATACGATGGTTTTGATATGTAATCATCATTTAATTATGAACCCTAAAACTTTAATCAATGATCACAATTTTCAAAGAAGGATTTTTTTGGTTCCAAGACCACAACTACACAAATATAATTATATTTTAATTCATGTGATATGAAATTATACTTGGCCTAGTCACCCATTCCAAAATCTATCCAAATCATTGTATTATTAATTAATAAAAATGTTGAGTTTAAATGGCCTCTACAGTTGTATGGTCATTGGAAAGAGCTCGATGCGATTGAAGCTTCATGGATTGGGATCTCATCAAGAACATTTCATGAAGAGGGATGTAGAAATTAGTTATATTCTTTCATTCTTTCCCAATATGAATAGGTCTAAGTAGAATTGAGATGGTAAACATCCTTAGTCGGAAGTATACTTGGAGATGAACCTAATGGAATAGGGTCCAAAATTTAATGGGAGGAGAAGGAAGAGACAACATTACATTATCTTTTGTTAAAGATGATATTCATCTTAGATAATACGATATTTCTAAGGAGTTATATAGGAGGCAAGAATATCACAAAAAAATTGCATTTAAAGGTAAAAAATAGAGGGAAGTACAGTGTAGAAGGATGTATAGTGGGATAAATAATGGGATAAAACTCTGCAGCATCCCTGGTGATGGGTCTTATCATTGAAATGGATGATATACATGGAAGGAGGGAAGGGGGTGGAGAATTCGGGCATGGGTATGAACCACCATCAGATCCATTAGAGGGGCGGGAAAATGGGGGAAAGAAGGGGAAATAGATGTGTCTAAGGGTTTTATAGGGTACCCATCCATCTTATAGTCATTGGTTGAGTGACTATGCAGCTAAAAAAGAGAGAAAAAGTGAGTAGAAGAAGATGACACATTTTTCTTCCACCATGATTTGGAGGCCTCTCTGAGAATGATTCACTTATGAAGAGGGAGAGATAGATCTCCCTCCATGTATATCATAGTCTTACAGGAATCAAGAAACTTGGATGAATGAATATCTGAACATAGAATTATTCCCATAGAATCAGTAATATAGTGACAAAATTCTTCATTATGAAATGGTAAGAAAATACCAAGAAGGGAGATAAAAAATCATTTCATTAGACTATTGTGAATAGAGTGTAGTCCTATGGTTCATCATAGAAAATGAAAACCATGATTACCACAATATCTATAGGGAGACAACCACACAACCACCACATACACCCTTAAATAATGAACCATGTAAATAAACCTACTATTAAGCATCGAGATCCTCATAGGTTCATCTAATCCCCATAAAACAACACTCCTCGGAATGTAAGAGATAGAAGGGTGATATTTGGGGAATCATGCCACAAAAGGAAGACAAAATCTAGCAATAGAGGAAGATACAATCATAGAAAATCACAATATTACCGAAACATTCTATCAAGGTTAATATACATAGAAAACACCCATGGGAAATGAAAACACTAAATAATGAAAATAACATCAGTGAATCCCATTATCATTCTAGAGTATTTGAAATCAAATTATTTTGTGAGACATACAATAAATAATTATTCCAATCCACTAGGAAGACTAGATCAACAAAATATATCAAAAATTTATGTTTCTTTTACTTTTGACCAATCGTCAAATATGTCTACAATAGACACTTTATCACACAAGGAACATGCCCATTAGTATACTCATCCCCATGATTGGATGTGTGGACCACTATATAAATAATATTATATTTTGAATAATATTTTTTGTGGCTATAGTTATTCTTTTAACCATTGATGCACTATAATTTTAAAATGAGCTCTAAGATGCACTTTCGGTTTCCTGATTGAGTCGTCGTGATTTCTATGCTAACATCACCTTCACTGATGTGAATTTTGTTGATAACATTATGAATTAATTTCCAAACATCTTATATTTTATAGAGATTTTTAGTGTAGTAAAAGCGCAGGTACATGTCACGGACTTTAATAAATATATTAAACTAGATTATGTTGACATCTATCCCACTATCAAAGCGAGGATATCAGGAATAAACCTCATTCTATTCAAGATTATCTATCGGTTGGGTTTCATCTAAGACAATTTTCCTCCCTCTATATAGACATATCTGGGTTATGAAAATATTGACAAGAAGCCTCTTTGTGTAATCATTATTAGAGTAAATGTTTTACACATTATCTATAACATAAAATCCATTATTGTTCAAATGAAAAAACTATCAATATTTATTTAGGGATACCTGAATTAAAAAAACAAGAGGTTGGGGCCTCATAATAACATCATAATATAAAATACATTATTGACGGAGAAATTAGGAAATTATTAGGTGATATAGATCCTTTGAAATATTATTAGTTGGAATACATTTATGTGGAGTAACACCAAATAAATGGAAAACCATATGATTGACAATGTATCTATAGTAACCACGTGGATTGTTTTAGAAATTACCCCAGAAAAAAGATTATAATAATAATTTTTATGAGTATGTATTTTAATATGTAAAATTGGTGTCATGAGTTTGGATTTTTGTATACATTCAATATATTACATTATGTCAATCATATTATATGAATAGTATGAATGGGGGATGTGTCAGATCACTAAAATTGTGGTATCACCCTATGTTAAAATTCCCTCCCATTTGTTCCCATAGTGTCAAAAGACCCTAATATTATATGATGAATCAAAATTGAATCTCATATAACTAATAAAGAGTTATAATTCCCCTATATCATATTCAAAATGTTGGAATAATTATACTTATATCGACGAAGATTCCCATTCATAAACCATTCCACCCAATATATAAGAATATATTTATGAATTAAATGACCATATCGATTCATATCCATCTTTTTTGGATGGTGTACCGAAGGTTGTAAATTAGAAGATGTATATAATCCATGGTATATAGAACAATCCATGATCCACATTGTTCAGTTCAACCATATATTCCAAAAAATAATAATTGTCTGTATCTTTTCTAAAAAATCAACTTTTGATCTCATATAATTAAATCAATATCCCATGAACAATATTGATATTTCCATAAACCCCTGGGAATAACTAGAGGATCACATATTTTACATATTGGTATTCAGATTATTGTCTCTAAATCATATTTATATTGTTGAATCCAATAATGATTATCCTATAAATCCAATATCATTACGGTGGTTCAATATTAAAACTATTTTCATATTGTTGTCCTATTAAAAATTATGAAATGTAATATAATAATCGTCATTGAATTTATAGATCATAGAAAACCTGGAACAAAAGATGATATACCAGTTCTAATAATAGATCTTATAAAAGTTCAAACTACCATCTATGATGATCTTTCAAAATTACAGGGATAATATGTATAGAAATAAAATCATATGGAAAATATATTTTAATAGTTTAATAAATTATGGTCCAAACATGTAATAAACTATTATAAAGTGATGTATTTCCATTTTGTGAACATTGGTGACACATATAAAAGTTAAATAAAATTTATTTTAATGTCCTTCATGGGAAATACCTTTGAATTGAACATCGACACTGTAGTGGTTAAATACAAGAAATGTTTTTATTTTTTGTATATCATGATAAAATTTTCCAGGAGATATGATTTAATATATTTATGATAAATCCTATGTAATGTGATTTCGTGGTTACCGTAGAATATATTCTTCACTTCATAGTACATCATCATGTAATGGTAATCAATCAATAGAAATATAATTCTAACCCTGACATGTTGCCTTTGAAAAACCTTATATATTTTATAATACATAATGGATGTGTCACCTAAATTAGATACATCATAGAAAACCATTCCTTCAAATTTTTACATTCACCAGGATGATACAAGAGGATTTTAACCATTGGTTAACTAATTGTTTTAATTAAAAATTTCTTAGACTCCATATGAATGTTTTATGTCCACATGTTCTAACAACCCCCTATGAAGGGAATACACTTTTAAATTTATATGAAATCCCTATAGGCATCACTATCCCACATTATTTCATATATGAATGATGCTAGAGATTAGAATAGTCTCAAATAACATAGTAATACTATTCAATTAACTATGACACAAAATTATGATATTTTGAAATATTTCTTTATGTAATCATTGAATTATAGATTTTGGGGAACAATCTAATCCACCATGATGTACATTTGGAATCTCATAAAGACCCACACTATTATATCGTCAACATTCTTATGTTATCATGCTTTTCGACAATGTGGTTGTTCATTTTTAAGTATTTTTACATCCATTCAATTATATAAAAGTAATAAAGGGAAACAATTTATATAATTTTCTAATAGAGAATCCTTATATAAAATATGAAAAATTGGATACATATTTTTATGATGAATAAGGATTGTCTATAAATGAATACACCAATGAATTATATATATACAATGAATATTCATTTACAATTAGAATAATGAAAATAATGGATGACTGCAAACATAACATGGTAAGTTTGGGAATCATCCCTTTATCTTTGACCAATGTAGTTCTATATATTTTTATTATTATTTTGGTAACGTTACTCCACATAATAAGAAGAACAAAAATCCCTTATTGAATGTTTCGAAATGTTCTAATAGATACCAATATCCCACTTCAAAACCAATTTTCATTCATACATGGTTATCATGAAGACTATTTGAAACTATTCCATCCTTAATGAATATATTATTCCCCTTCTTCGCTATTTGTGAAGGTTAATGGTTGAGTTCCCTTTCATGAAAACACCTAATCACATAATATATGAATAAAATTCCAATGGAGATGCATTTGGAAGTGTCGCATCTACCTTGGATGATAAGGATGGGTGTGAAAAAAATCATCCTGATTTCACATCACGTGGTGGTGTCATTATTAATTAGTAAAATCATAGATGGTATTAATGATTTCTTCCACACATTCAGAAGATTTGATTTAAAGTGGTTGAATGTCCAGTATAATGGACTATAACCAAAAATAAATTAATTTTTATTTTAAAAAATAATTAAAATTTCAATATTTTATAATGAATATTCCATCTGATAGATAATAAAATATAAACCCAATGATAGAAAATTACCATTAATCATTTTTCATCAGCTATGTTATAAAAATTCACTTTTATAAATGAAGAATCTATGGATTCCCCATTGGTTTCCTAAAGGATCTAATACTCTAATCGATATATATGAAGTCAATACATGTCTATTTCTTATCTTCAGTTAGTGACCATTAATTCCCATCGGATGAGGAGGTTCTATAATTTATAGCTGATAATGACAATGGATTTTTTGGATTTTTATATCATCCTATGTAAATAATGAATATGACATTTTCATATTTATTTAAATTTCTTAATTAAATATTCCTAATAATTTAAAAGGGTTTTTTGTGTTATATTTCATACCTGACATGAAATAATAGGTTTTTATGATGTCTTATGTTTCACACAATGTTGAGTCATACTGAACAAAATAATAATGTAATATTATTATTTTAAATAGTTGTTAACGCCTCTCCATTTTATTAGCAGGAATGAATAGAACTAAACATATTATTATTAAAAAATATTTTTAAATGTTTTTACATATATCCAATAAAATTGGGAGGCTTAAAAGGGGAATGAATCCAATTTTATGCATAAATAGTCTAATATTTTTTAGAGGTAGCTTTACCACCATTTGATAGAAAACCCTTTTAAATATTGTTTTTATCACTTTTATATATTTTATTTTAAAAAATAAACTTATTATTTTGAAACATAATATAAAAATTTACATTGGATAAATGGTTTTTATTTTTATGATAATGTTCAATTTTTAATAAAGAGTGGAAAATATTGTATTTTATGTCAAAACTGTCTTTTAATCTAATTTATTCAAAAAGGTAGATTATACTATTAATTGGTTTTAATGTGTAATTAAATTATATTTTTTATTTTAATCCAATTTTGGTTATTTGAAATAATTTCACATTGAAATTGGACATAAAATCTTGTGAATCTTGTGGTAGTTTTTAATTTTTAAAAACACAGTTTTTTGTTTTGACAAGAGGAATTAATTTAAAATAAATTTCTACAACTTCTATGTTTTGAATTCAGAAATATTGATTCTATATTTGGAATCAAGAGTTCCAAATTGTGTAAATTGGTATCATTTATTATTAGAGACAATGAATAATAAGTTCAATAAATATATTATTTACCATGGTTGACGGGTAAATCAAGTAAATAATAGTAAAAAATAATAATATAATAATATTAAATTACCATAAAACATGTCTTAATATTATTTGATGATAAATTTCCGACCATGGGAATCCTTTGGACGATTTTATGACCCCATGGAGCCACTTGTGTATGAAAATGACATTTAATTACTTTTAATTTAATGTTAAGGAAAATAAAACTTTAACATATATCTTTTACTAAAACAATTTTTATATGGTGTTATATGAGTGGTGAATTAGTTAATAAATAGTAATTATAAATATAAAACAATTTCCAAAAATCATTGAATTTTATTTTTAATTTTTATAGATTAAATATATAAATATAATTATGACACAATGATGATGTGGTGAATGCTTCATGAATAAAGGATTAAACTAAATTATTAAAATTTATAAAATAAATTTAATTTTGTTATTTTGATATCATTCACTAATGTTTTTGATGATAGTAACATTTAATATTTGTATTAATGAAGTTTTTTACAATCAATCAACTTGTTATGTATTTTCAAAAAAGTCATGATATGAATAGTGTCAAAATTGACATAATTCTTTTTCGAAAATATTAAATAGTTTATTACATATTATAAATTTTACAAACATCTATGATTTGTTCAAATAGTTATGATAAGTCTAAAATGTAATTATTGACTCTTTAACTGGATATTTTTCATGTTTTGGAATCTATTTTGACTCTCAATGTGTTAAATGCTTTATAAAATGGTAAGAGTAAAAAGGGATAAATAAAATATATGATGATTAAAAATTATTCAAAACCACTCCAATTATTATGGGATGATTTTATTTCAACTATTATTCATATTATATTGGAATTTAATGAGTTTTGGGCATTTTAAAATTGAAAATCATTTTATAATAAAATAATAATTTCAGTCATTCGTAAAGAGCCCCCCCCCCCCCCTCTTATAAAATCCCACCACCTCTAACCCCTACTCATATCTCTTAAGCCCCCATGGCTCACCAATCCTTGGCTCCAAGAAGCTACCAACGTCCCAATTTTTTTCCTAAAATATTTACCCTAGGATAAATGAAATTAAATATTTCCATTGAGCTCAAATGAAAGGGAGTTACAGATTTTAAGATGTAATATCTTCTCTAAATGTTATTTTCCATTATTCTAGTTCTTCAGACCCTATTATGTTATTTTTCATCGATTACAAAAAAATAGCAGTATAAAAAATATTATATGTTGTTTTTATGATAATGACTCGAACTACACTTACACAAACCAATATTTAAGGGGTATATATCATATTGTTTCTGTGGACATTGATGTACTGCATCATGAAGCGATGATTGTTTAATATTCTCCTACCACCTCTCATGGTGTCCATTCTAAAGGCACTGTAAATATATATTATATATATGATATTTATTTTATCTCTATTATTTTTTAATTATAATTAATAATAAAACATTATGCTTTTCATTTTTTATAAATATTATAATTTATTTGAGGAAGCGTAGACTACCGTCCCCTCAAACTGATATGACTCATTCAACCTATACATGGAACATATAACAGATGGAATTAATGAACATATGTAACATAAGGAAACTAAATATTATACTTTAATTAAAATAAAACTATGTATCATATAGTATTCCTTCCATTAAAAATTAAAAAAAATGAATGTATCGCTCATGCGTACGTACGACTTACTGTCTCCATGAAAGGTGAATTTCATTTTCTTATATCGAAATGTTATAGACTATTATAAATACATATATAATGGATATATATATATAATAAATATAAATACATATATACTTGATATATATGATATTTATACCATGAATAAAAATATAAAGATAATGGACTTTTGACCACATAGACAATTTGTAATTATAACAAGATAATTTTTTACTCATGTTTCGAACATCGACATTATGTCCAATATGAACTCAAATAATCAAATAATTTGCATAGAAAGTTAATAAGTAATATAAAAAAAATAATATAATTAAAAAAGGTTCTGA
Source organism: Viscum album (assembly GCA_963277665.1). Taxonomy (NCBI): domain Eukaryota; kingdom Viridiplantae; phylum Streptophyta; class Magnoliopsida; order Santalales; family Viscaceae; genus Viscum; species Viscum album. The sequence goes on from OY728161.1 coordinate 1,842,647,458, forward strand.
TTCAAGTATAAATTAACTTTAATTATTTTTGAGAAAGAACAATAAACATACGAGACAAGTCAGACTCTAGTTAAGGGAACATTTCACCCTCCTATTTTTGTAAAAGTATACTTTTATGTTTTGTTTTTCAATTTCGTTTTTCATATTTTGGAATATGTTCTTATATATCATTATTTCTGAACATTTTATATCCATGTGATTATAGACCCTTTTCTATCTTATCAACTCATTTTATGAATTTTCAAGTGACCTCATTAGGATGAAGAATTTTCATAGGAGAACGTCTTAACCCATTTTACATTTTTTGGGTTAATCTTACACTTTTCATTATATTGTTATATTATTATTTATTAAATATACGTTGATTTTCTATCTTGTATTTATAAATTACTTATTTTTTCCTATAGTAAATACACATAATCATTCTATTTTATTTAAAAAATTATCTTTGTAAGGGACTTAGTCTCAATCACCTTTCATTAAGGCATATTTGGATATATACATGACATGATTTTATATGGTGAATAAAAACCTTTGAATTTTAATTTCATTCAAAGCTAATGTTTTTTCTATGTAGTATTTTACTAAATGACAAAGTGAATTTTTTTAACATACACAGTGACAACGACATTTCCACCACAGTAATAATTATTTTATATTTGGAATCCTTAAAAAGCCGTAGTATTTTTAAATGGGAAAAATACCATAATACTTTTATATTTATTGTGGTATTGAAAATTGTTTTGATAATGGATTGGTTATCTAAATATATTGAACTAATATCTTCGGTTTTCATTTTGGAAATGTTATATTTCCTTTATAAGTTATAATTATGTTAGGGTTATTGGGAAATGTTTACATATATGGGTGGTTCCATGGTAAAAATAGTTCGTATGAGCTTGAGATAGCTATCCAATGCATTGGGTAACATGATAGTGGTAATATTTAATTTTTCTCTTATTTGATTTAGAAAATATAATGTGTTGGGTATTCCAAACGTAACTCCCAGTGTACTTGTGAAAGATAAAATGTATATATGATATGGATTCCACATGTTACCTTTATGATTTGTGATTTCTATGTGTTATTCAAAAGTCTTATAATTTCACGAGGTATGTTAAAGATCATATGTTTTGTTAGTATTTATAGTCTAATGTTTTTATTCTTAATTTTTTAACCCTTACTGATATTTAAATACTCATCCCATGTTTTTGAAATGTTTTTCACAAGGTATAAGTAAGGGTAATAGAAAGGAATAATTCAATTATATTTTTTTTCAAAAAATGAATTCTTTTATTCATTTATGGAGTTTTATTATTTTGAAATTTTTTTGGATATAGTATAAGTGTCAACGTTTTAATCTTTTGAGATGTAATGTAATAGTTATTGAATAATTCTCTAAAACTATAAACCTGAAAAGATGATCAATGTAAATTCATGGCATAACTAAAGATAATGTAATGTTTAAGGCTGGGGACTTATAGTTTGTATCATAGGTCGGTTTTGACAACCTTAGGAGTTAATATATTGTTAAATTAATATGCATAAATTATGGTAATATTGATGTGATATATCTTTTGAAGAATAAAATTTTTATTCATCTATTATATGTCTATGTAGAGAATGGTTTTTCATATAGGAAATAGGGAATATGTTACGAGATTGAATGTAGAGGGAAATGACCTTCCAAATCAACATCTTGAGATGGTTGAAATCAGAATTTAACACTTTTCTGCAATGATGACATAGTGGAATCTAGTGATAAATTGTGGTTGTGTTTTTAGATGATATTTTAAAATATTCCAAAATACAAGAGGATCATTGATTTAAATTAATGAATGTTTTCAAAACATTATAAGAAAGTAAATTGTATGGTAAATTCAAAATGTATGAGTTTGGGTTACAGAAAATTTCATACAATGGTTACATTGTTTTAAAAAAATGTCATAATTACTTATCCTGATAAAATTAAAGTGTATACAGAATGGAAAAGATGCACAAATATAATTGAGATACATAGTTTTTTTGGATTGACATGTTATTATGGGAGGTTTTTTGAAAATATTTCACGATTATCTTTCCCACGGAGTAAGTTAACACAGAACGGTGTTAAGTTCATTTTGAAAAAAGAATGTGATGATTGTTTTTCAGAATTGAAAATAATATTAGTAAATGCTTTACTTTTTGAATAACCATCTTGATATGGGGACATTGTTATCTATATTCATGATTCATTTAATGTAATTGGATTTTCCCATATGTAGAATGATATGGTATTTTGTTATGCTTTACATATTTTGAAACACCATGAATTAAATTACTCTGCACATGATTTCGAATTAGTTGTTTTTGTTTTTGAATTAAAAATTTGAGGGTGTCATTTGTAAGGTGTAATGTTTGAAATATATATTAATCAAAAAAAAATTAAGAAAATATTAATTAATAAATAAATGATCTTAATACATGGGAGATGGCAAGAATTAATCAAGGATTATGATTTCATAATTCATTACCGCCCATGAAAAAAATAAGTGGCCAATTTTTTAGTGAAAGAAGTATTGAAAAATTATCCTTCATATATTTTGAACAAGATACATTGATTTATGACTGGATAAAAAATGACATTGAAGTTGTTAGTTCCAGAAATTCCTCTATTTTGTTTCATGTTTCAGTACAATCGTCCTTAGTAGACAGATTTATGAAATCAAATAAAGATGATAGTGAGTTGCAAAAAAATGTAAAATTGGTTCAAAGGGTATGTTACCTGAGTTTTGATATTATTGAGACTATTTTTTAAGGTTTATAATTATATTTCTGGTGACTTGGAATTCATAGATGAAGAAAAAGTTGTTATGTGAAGCTCATAGTATTCTATTTTTAGTTCATCATGTCAGTACTAAGATGTACAAAGATCATAGAGAGTATTACAGGTGGGATCAAATGAAATTAGATATTGCTGACATTACCCTAATATGTGTTATTTTTCAATAGGATAATACTGAGAGAGTGTTACCGAAAGGGATGCTTCATCCTTTTCCACTGGCAAAATGGAAATTGGAAAATGTGTTCATGGATTTCGTCATGGGATTACCAAAGACTTCTCCAGGTAACAATGCAATCTATCTTATGGTTCATTGATTAACTAAATCAGAACATTTTCAAGCAATTTGAGATACACAGTCTCTAGATCAAAATTTTATGATTGGATATTAATAGATAGTTAGGTTACATGGATTTCACCTATCCATTTTATCTGATCAGGATCCCAGCGCAACGTCAGGCATTTTGAAGGGAATTCAAAAGTCATTGTGTAATGAATTATTTTTTAGTAAATCATTTCATCTATAGTCAGATGAGTAGTAAAAACGAACAATTCAGACATTGGAAGACATGTTATGTGCTTTCTCAATGGATTTATAGGTAATTTGGGACCAACATATTTCTTTGGATGAAATTTCCTATAATAACAGTTTTCATTCCAGTATACATATGGCACTATTTGATGAATTATATAGAAATTGGTGTCTAACTACATCTATTTTTGATGAAGTAGGTAAAAGGAAGTTTAGGGGACAGAAATTTGTAGAAGATATTGAAAAAAGGTTTAGTTTATTCAGAAATACATAATAACATCTCATAGTAGGTTGGAAAGTTATGCAGAGAATCGGAGGAAGGATTTTTATTTCAAGGTAGGTGACCATGACTTTCTCAATGTTTTTCCATGGAAAAGTGTGATGCTTTTTGTTAAGAAGGGAAAGTTGATCTTGAGTTTTATTAGACCCTATGAAATTCTAGATAATGTTGGATCAGTTTCTTACAAATTTGCTTTACCTCTATGTTTAACCCATGTATAGAATAATTTTTATTTTTCATGTCATGATTGTTTAGTACGGATCCATATCATATTTGAGTCTAGAAGTAGAACATTTGGAACACAATATTTTATATGAGGAACAACAAGTCAAGATTATTGACTGAAGAGGGAATGTGTTGTAGAATAAGGTAATTAATCGGGTAAAGGGTTTATGAAAAACCTATATAGTTAAACAGACAATGTGGGAATCTTAATATTATATGAGAGATAAATACCCCCCACTTATTTCATAATTGAATAAAATTTTGAGGATGCAATTTCCAAAAGAGGGGATGGATGTAACATCCCAGGTAAATAAAGAATATTAAATTTTCATTGTTGAAAATATTCCCGAATTAAGTAATAATTATACATCAAATGGGATTCTATGTTCGATGGAGTACTCGACACACAACAATGGGTTTTTTCGATGTCTTTTGTTTCTCACAATGCCAAGTCACACTGAAAAAATTAATAATATAATATTATTAATTTCAATGGAAGGTAATTCCAAACCATTTTGTTGGTGGGAATGAATAGAACAATCTATATTATGATTAAAATTTTTGTTAAAAGTTTTTACATTTATCCAATAAAATTTAGTGTCTTAAATTGAGATTGAATCCAATTTCAAGATTAAATACTCAAATATCCTTTAAAATTAGTCTTACCATATTTTGATGGAGAACCCATTTTTAATTTACATTTTGTAACTTTTTTATATTACATATGAAATAATAATCTTCCTATTTAGAATTGAGATATCAAAATTTACTTTCGGTAAATTTTTGGTGTTTTTTGGTAAATTTTATTTTTTTAATGAATAGTGAAAAATACTGCATTTTAAGTAAAAACTATCATTTAATACAATATATATATATAGTACTTTTAATTGTTTTAACGTTTTATTGGATTATATATTTATCATATAATCCAATTTTTGACATTTTATGTAAATTTACATTGAAATTGGACATAAATTCTTCTCAATCTTTTGGTTGTTTTTACTTCTTTAAAATACGATTTTTGGTTTTGACAACAAGATGTAATTTTAAATTAGTTCTACAAATTCTATCTTTTGAATTTGTAAAAATGGATTTCATATATAGAAGCAGGACATAAAAATTGTGTAAATCTGTGTATTTTATTTTTAGACATTATCAATAGTAACTTTAGTAAATATTTTATGCACCATGGTTAAAGCGTAAATTCAGTAAATAAGAGTAAGAATACTATTATAATAATAATTAATTAATATAAAAATTTCCTAATACAATGGGATGATATATATCCGACCATAGAAATCCATGGGTTGATTTAAAGACCCTATGGAGCCCTTCTGTTTGAAAATGATATTAAATTACCTTTAATTTAATGTTAAGGAAAATATAACATAAACATGTATCATATACTAAAAAAAATTTATATGTGGTTATATAATTTATCAATTTGTCTATAAATATTCATTATAAAGCTAGAAAGTATTTCTAAATCATTGTATATTATTTATAATTTCTAGATATTAAATAAATAAATTTAATTTTGACACAATGATGATTTACTGATTGCTTCTTTAATAAAAGATTCAAACATACGGTATTAAAAATGTTAAAATAAATGTAATTTGGTTCTTTTTATGTCATCCATGCATTTGTTTAATTATATATACATGCTATATTTTTATTAATTATTCATTTTTGAATCAATCAATGTGTTAATAATTTTTTAAAAAGTCAAGATATGAATAGTGTCAAAATAGACATAATTCATATTTTAAAATTTAAAATAGTTTACTAACTATTATAAAATTCCATTAAATTTATGTTTCTTCCAAATAGTTATAATAATTCATAAATTTTATTATTCACTATTTAATTTGATATTTTTTATGGTTTGGTAACTATTATTATTCTCAAATTGTTAAATACTTGATAAAACAGTAAGGGTAAAAAGGGTTAAATAAAAATGGTAAGGATTAAAAAATATCAAAAACCTATCCAATTATTATTTGATGATTTTTTTTTACTTATATTCAACTTATATTAAAAAAATAATGGGTTTTGAACTTTTTGAAACCGAAAATCTTCTTATAATAAAATAATACATTCAAACATTTTAAAAGAGCCCCACGTCCCTCTTATAAAAGGCCCCCAAATATAACCCTTACTCACACCTCTCAAGCCCTCATAGATTGTCCAAAATCTGCTCAAGAAGCTCCAAACATCCCCCTCTTACTCCTATAAAACTTTTCTAGCTAGAAGGCAATTCAAGAAATTAGTTTTGCTCACATCAAATAGAATTACACTTTTTAAGATGAAGCGTCATCTCAAAAAATTGCATTCCATTATTCTTATTCTTCACTCCCTATTATATTATTTTAATTTTATTACATAACAAACCAAGTAAACTAAATATAATAGGTTTTTTATGTGATATTTTTGAACTACACTTACACACACCCCTACCTAATGGGTATGGAACATACTTTTAATGGGGTACGTGAACTTTGACCTCACGAAACAATGATTGTTCAATATTATCCTTCAACCTATCATGGTTTCCATTATAATTTAACATTAATTATATATGATATTTATGATATTTATTTTATCTATATCCTTATGTAATTATCATTTAGAACAAACCTTTATGATTTTCATGTTTTATAATATTGCAATTTCTTTTGAGGAAGTGTGAACTACCACCGCCTTTAAGTGATATGACTCATTTTCACTATACATGGAACATATGAAGGATGGAATTAATAAACATATGTAACATATATAAAAGAGATATTGTACTGGAATTAAAATATACCTTTGTATCATTTAGTTTTCATTCCTTAAAAATTTAAAAATAAACAAATGAATGTATCGTTTATGCGTATGTACGACAAACCATTTCCATGAATGGTGCATATAATTTTTATATATTTTAATGTTATAGACTATTATAAATATATATATAATAGATTAAAATTAGATATACATGATATAAATGATACCTAAACCATGAATACAAATCTAGAGATAACGGTTTTTGACCCCATGGCCCATTTGTAATTATAACAAGTTCATTTTTGACTCCAGTTCTGAACATCAACAAAAGGTCCAATATGAACTCAAATAATTAACTAATAGTAGTACAAAGGTAATAAGTGGTATAAATGTAATAATTAAAGTTAATTTTTTATGAATCAAGTATAAATTAACTTAATTTTATTATTCAGGATAAATAAATAACTTATGAGACAAGTCTGACTCGAGGTAAGGGGTCCTTTCATCCTCCTATTTTAGTCAAATACTTATTTTGTGTTTTTTATATTCATTTCCATTTTCATAGGTTGGGATATGTTCTTATATATAATTTTTTTTTGTATATTTAATGTCCTCGTGATGAGATTCTCTTTTCTCTCTCGTCAACTCATTTTCTGAATTTTAATGTGACGTCGTTCAGCTTAAAAATTTTCATAAGAGAACTTCATAACTGATTTTTTTTTCTTTGGGTTAATATTATACTTTTATGTATGTCGTGATATGATTATGTAAGAAATATTTTTTCATGTCCTACCTGATATTTATATATAAAATATGTGTACTAATAATTAATATACATAATCGGTCTATTTTATTTACCAAATGGTATCTATAGTGGACATCGTCTCAATCTCTTTTATTTGAGGCATGTTTTGATTTATAAATGGATTTATTTTATACAGTGTATAAACACCTTTTCCTATTAAATTCATTCAAAGGGAATTATTTTTCTACATATATTTTTACTAAATGAAAAATGAAATGTTTCTTTTTAGTGTTCACAGTGACTGTGAACTCTTATCCACTGCAAGAATTATTTGATATTTGGAATCATCTACAAGTTTTAGTGTTTTTAAAATGAAAATAAATACCATAAACACTTTTTATTTACTTAGTTATTGAAATTTTTTTGGATAATGGATTGATTAGGTAAATATCATGAACTAATATGTTGTGATTTCAATGTGAAAGTGTTATCTTTGCTTTATGTGTTATGATTTAGTTATGGTTCTTTGGCATTGTTTACATATACGAGTGGTTATGTGATAATCTATGGGTGTGTGAGCCTCAGATAGCTCTCCAATACATTGTGTAATGTGACGGAAGAAAACATTAATGTTTCTCCTGTGATATTTAGGCAATATATTATGATGGATATTCCAAATGTAACTCCCTATGTAGCTATGAAGGATACAATGTAATTATGATATGGATGCCACAAGTTACATTTTTTATTTTTTATTTCTATTTTTTATTCATAAATTTTATGATTTAATGATGTATGTTAAAGATCATATTTTTTATGGGTTTATTTACTAATGTTATCTATCTTTATTTTTTAATCCTTAATTAGATTTTTCTACTCATATCATGTTTTGGAAATTTAGTCCATAGGGTATAAGGAATGGTGAAAGAATGGAATAATTCAAAAAGATTTATAGTAAGATAATAATTCTTATTTTATTTTAAGGAGTTTTATTATTGTGAAAAAATTGTATACATTATATGTTTATACATTTTAATCATTTGAGATGTAATGTTATAGTTACGCCATAATTCTCTAAAACACTATACTGGAAAGGATGAACAATGTGAATTCTTGACTTAACTCAGGATTATGTAATTTTTATGGGTGGGGCCTCATAGTGGGTATCAGAGGTAGGGTTATAAAACTTTAGTAGTTACGATTCTATAGATTAATATCCAAAAATTATGGTCTGATTGAGGTGACATAGATTTTGATGCTTACCATGTTTCTTCTTCTATGATATGTCTATGTTGGGAATAGTTTTTCAATGAAAAAATAGGAAAACTATGTTGAGAAGGCTTACAAACAGAAATCACTTTCTAAATTTACATCTGGAGATGGTTGGAATCATAATTGAACATTTTGTTGTATTGAAAACACAAATGCATCATGTGATAAATGGTGGTTGTGTTTATAGATGATATTTTGGTATAGTATAAATGCTGGGAGGAAAATTTAAGTCAAATATTAATTGATTTGAAAACATTAAAAGATGATAAGTTTTATGAGAAATTTAGCAAAGGAGAATTATGGTTACTACAAATTTCATTAATTTGTCACATTGTTTCAAAAAATGGATGAACTATTGATCATTCTAAAACAAAAGTTGTTTATAAATGGCCAAGACCCAAAAAAATATTCGAGATCTGTAGTTTTCTTGGTTTATCTGGTAATTACATAGGGTTTGTTTAAAATTTTGTGTGGTTATCTAGCCCACAGTCTAAGTTATCTCGAAAAGGAGTAAATTTAATTTGGAAAAAATAATGTGATAATTGTTTTCAGTAATTGAAATGTAGATTTTTGAATGCAATAGTTTTGGCATAACCTTCCACACATGGTTAATTTTCTAAATACAGTGATGCTTCATTGAAAGACTAGGATTTATCCTTATACAGAATGATAATATATCTGCTTATGCTTTACATCAGTTGAAACCCCATGAGTTAAATTACCCTACTCATGATTTGGAAATAGTGAATTTTGTTTTTTCATTAATAATTTGGAGGAATCATTTGTAGGGAGAAAAGATTAAAATATATTCCAATAATAAAATTTTGAATTATATATTCACTTGGTATGAAATGAACAAGAGACAGAGGAGATTTCTACAATTAATCAAGGATTATGATTGCACAATTCATTACCATATATGAAGTTAAAAAAAAGGTGGTTATGATTTGAGACAAAAATGTAATACTATATTAACCTTATCAGGTTTGAAACATGATCCTTTTATAAACGATTTAATGATCATTTCCATTGAATTAGGTGGTGCAGTAAATTCCTATGTTTTGTTTCACGTTTTAGTACAATCGTTCCAAGAAGTAATAATAAACCAAGCACATAAATATGGCAGTTAGTTGTATAAAAAGGTAGAATTGGTTAAGAAGGGTATGTTACCTGAGTTTAATATTCATAGTGTCTATGTTGTGAGGGTTGGAAAGAGATTATGTGTACCTTGTGATTCATAATTGAAGAAGAGTTGTTTTGTGAAACTCAAAGTTCTCAGTTTTTAGTTCATCATGGAAGTACTAAGATGTACAGAGATATTTTGGAGCATTAATGGTGTGATGGAATGTAGAGAGATATTTAAGACGTTACCCTAAGATATTTTATTTCTTAATAGGTTAAATAATCTCGACAATTACCTAAAGGGATGCTTCATCCTATGTAAGTGCCAGAGTGTAAATGGGAAAATGTGTCTATGTACATTGTTGTAGGATTACAATAGACTTCATTAGGTAACAATGCAATCTGCGTTATTGTTGATCAACTAACTAAATGTGATCATTTCCATCCATCTAGAGATAATCTATCTCTAGATCAATTTTCCCTATTTTATATTAAATAAAGAGTTAGGTTATATGGATTTCCTCTTCTCTATTATATCTATTCGTGATCCCAGGTTCACTTCTATCATTTAGAAGGGCTTAAGAAGACATTGGGTTATATATTAAATTTGTATGCATCATTTCATCCTCAATCAGATTGGTAGTCAGAACAAACAATTCAGATATTAGAAGATTTGCTATGTTGAAGCTCAATAAATTAGTATGGATGTTGGGACCATCATATTTATTTTTTTAAATATTCTTATAATAACAGTTTTCATTCCAGTAAACATATGGAACTGTTTGAGGAATTATATGGAAAGTTCCATTGAACACCAACTTTTTGTGATGAATTAGTTGAAAGGAAGTTGATGGAACTAGAATTGGTAGAAGAGATTGGTGATGAAGTAATGTTGATTTAGAATCACATTAGAACTTCTTAGAGCATGGAAAAGGTCTAGGCACATAACTAGAGTAAGGATCATTCTTTCAATGTAGGTGATCTTATCTTTGTCAATATTTCTCTATGTAAAAGTTAGCTGTTTTTTTGTTAGAAGAGAAAGTTTTTCCCAAGGTTAGTTTGATGTAACAAAATCCATGATATAGTTGGATCTGTTTCCAAAAGAGTGTATTTACCACCATGTTCTTCTCAGGAACACAATTATTTCCATGATTCAATGTTTTAAAAGTATATGCAAGATCCATATCATGTTTTTAGTCAAGAAGTAGTTTAGATGGAAGACAATCTTTCATACGAGGAACAACTATTCCAGATTCCTAACCAATGTGAGAAAGTGTTGTGGAATAAGGTAATTCATCAAGAAAAGTATTTATATAAAAATCATAAGGTTGAAGGGGAAATGTTGGAATCTTAAAATGTTATTTGGTATAAATACCTCCACTTATTTGACATGTGAATAAAATTTCTAGGACACAATTTCCAAAAGGGGGGAAGGATGTAACATCCACAATAAATAAAAAACATGATATTTTCATATTTATTAATATTAGTTAATTAAATATTAATTTTAATTTAACGAGGATTCTATGTTCGATGGAATAGCCAACACACAACAATGGTTTTCTCTAAAGTCTTCTGTTTCACACAATGCTGAGTCATACTAAAAGATATAATAATATTATTTTAAATAGTATTTAAAGCGTAACCATTTTATTAGAGGGAATAAACAGAAATAACCATATAATTATTAATAATATTTTTAAATGTTTTTACATTTATATAATAAAATTTAGAGGCAATGAGAATTAATCCAATATTAAGCATACATACTCTAATATTTCTAAAAGGTAGTTTTATTGATTTTTAATAGAGAACCCATTTTAAATCATTTTTCTCACTTTTATGTTTTCCATTTGATATAAATAATATCATATTTAGATGTGGGATATCAAAATTTACATTTGGTAAATTTTTGTTTTTTTTCTAAGTAAGGTTCATTTTTTAATGAATATTGAAAAATACTGCATTTTAAGTCAAAACTCTCTTTTAATCAGATTTATTTATATAGATATATTATAATATTAATTGTTTTAAAATATTAATTGGATTATATTATTATCATTTATTCCAATATTGGTCATTGGATGTAATTTCACATTGAAATTTGACATAAACACATGTCAATATTTTGGTAGTTTTTATTTCATAAAAACATGCTTTTTGGTTCTGAAAAATGAAAATAATTTTAAATTAATTTCTGCAACTTTTGGGTTTTGAATTTGGAAAAATATATTCCATATTTTCAATCAAGATTTTTAATTGTTTAAAATAATTAACTTATATTTTTAAATATTATGAATAGTAAATTTAGTAAAATTTTTTATATACAATTGGTAGAGGGTTAATCTGGAAAATAATTGCAAAAAATTATATCATAATAATATTAAATCACCCTAACATGTGTCCTAATACTATTAGATGATATATGTTTCACCATGGGAATAATGTTTTCAGTTAAAGGACCCCATGGATCCTCTTTTTTTGAAAATTGACATTTAATTACTTTTAATATAAATTTAAGTAAAATATAATGTTGTCATATATCTTTTATAAAAATAAATTTTCATAGGGTTATATAAGTTATTTATTTGACTAAAAATATTCATTACAAATATAATATAATTTCTGAAATTATAATATTTTATTTTATAATTTTTAGGGATTAAATAAATAAATTTAATTATGAAACAATGATGATGTAGTGATTGCTTCATTATTAAAGGATTCGAAGAAATGATATTAAAAATGATAGAATAAATGTAATTTGGTTATTTTTATGTCATAAAATAATTTTAATAATGATATTTTCATGATATATTTGTATTAATTATGTTTTATTGAATAAATGTTTTTTTATAAATTTTTTAAAAAGTCATGATATGAATAGTTCCAAAATTGACATAATTCATATTTTAAAATATTAAATAGTTTAATAAATATTATAAAATTTAAAAAAAATAAATGATTAATCTAAATAGTTATAACAAGTCTAATTTATTTATTCACTTTTTAATTGGATTTTTGTCATCTTATGGAAACTATTTTGATTCTCATAGGGTTAATTTTTTTATATAATAGTAAGAGTAATAATTGTTAAATAAAAAAGATAAAGATTAAATGATATACAAAACCTATAAAATTTTCATTGGAATATTTTATTTCTACTTAAATTTATCTTATAATAGAATTTAATTTGTTTTGGTCATTTTTAAATGGGAAATAATTTTATTATAAAATAATACTTTCAAACATTCCTAAAGAGCCATCCTCCCACTTATAAAAGGCCACCACCACTAACCCTTACTCACACATATCAATACCCCTTTACACATACAAACTATGATCCAAGAACCAACCAACATCACACTATTCCCTCTATAATCATTTACCTAGAATGAAGGAAATTTTATAATGCCTTTTGGCTCAAATCAAATAGAGTAACCCGTTTTTAGAGGAAACGTCTTGTCTAAAAATTCCTTTCCTTTATTCTACATATTCACTCCCTATTCAATTAATTTTCATCGATTAAATAACAAAAAATACATCCTCAATTTACTAGGTTGTTTTTATGAGAATCATTCGAACTACACTTAGACAGGCCTCCATTTAATTGGTAGAAAAATGATTGTTTCTTTGAATGGTGAACTACTGCCCCAAGAAAAGATGATTGTTCAGTATTCTCCTACAACCTTTCGTAGTGGCCATTTTGAATGAACTGTATATATATATGATAAATATGAAATTTAATTTATCTATATTATTTTTTAATTATCATTTATTAAATACCATTATTCTTTCAATGTTTTATAAATGCAATAATTTAATTTGAGGAAATGAGGAATACCACCCCCTTAAAGTGATATGAATTATTCACATTATAAATGGAATGTATAAAAGATGGAATTAATGAAATTATGTAACATATATAAAATATATTTTATACTTTTATGTATCATTTAGTTTTCATTCCTTTAAAAATGAAATAAAAAACTACCGAATGTAGTGGACATGCGTACGTACGACTTAACGTCTCCATAACCAGTGCATTTCATTTTCTTATATCCAAATGATATAGACTATTATAAATACATATATAATTCATCAAAATACATGTATACTAGATATATATTATATTTAAATTGTGAATAAAAATATGGAAATAATGGACATTTGACCACATAGACAATTGGTAATTATAACAAGTTAATTTTTTACTCATGTTCTGAACGTCAACAAAATGTACGATATGAACTAAAATAATTAACTAATTATTATAGAAAGATAATAAGTGATATAAAATGAATAATAAAAATTAAAAAAAAATTATGAATGTATAAATTTAATTAAGATTATTTTTCAGGAAGAACAAGGAACATACGAGACAAGTCAAACTCCACGTAAGGGAAACGTTCACCCTCATCTATTACCCAAAAAAATGATTTATATAATGTATTTTAGTTTCCATTTTCATATTTTTGGAAAAGTTCTTTTATATCCATTTAGATGTACAATTTTTATACTTGTTGTGAGAGACACTTTTTCCTCCAATCAACTTATTTGTGGAATTTTTTAGTGAAGCCGTTAGGCTGCCAAATTTTCGTATGGGAACTTCTTAACACTATTTCCTTTAACTATGTTATTATTATAATTTTGTTATGTCTTGATATTATTATGTAAGAAATATATTTTGATATACTATATTATATTTACACATTAAATATGTGTACCAATAGTGAATACACATAATCGATCTATTTTATTTACAAAATGATATTTGGAAGGGACTTCGCCTCAATCTTCATTCATCAAGCAATATTTTGATTTATACCGATCATGATTTTATATGGTGTATAAAAAAAGTTTACATTTAATTTCACTCAAATGGAATCTATTTTCTATGTATCATTTTACTAAATGACAAAGGTAATGTTTAATTTTAACATATGCAGTGACAACGACCTTTCTGTGGTCGCAAGCATTATTTGATTGTTGGCATCCTATACAAGTCGTAGTGTTATTAAAAGGAAAATAAGTACAATTTACCATTTTTATGTATTTTTTTATTTAAAACAGTTTTTATAATGGATTTATTATGTCAATATCATGTAATAATATCTTGTGATTTCGAAGAGGAAATGATATATTTCTATTATGTGTTATGATTATGTTATTTTTCTTGGGATTTGTTTTTGTATACTGGTGGTTTCATGTAAAACCTAGGGCGGGTGAGCTCATGATAGCTCTCCAATACATTGGGTAACATGATGGATGTAAATGTTAATGTTTTTCCTATTATATTTACGAAATATACTATGATGGGTTGTCAAAACGTACCTCAATATGTAGTTGTGAAAGATATAATTTATGTATGATTTTGATGCCATAATTTAACATTATGATTGTTGATTTCAATGTGTTATTCATAAATATTATGTTTTCATGAGGTTTGTTAAAGATCGTATATATTTTATGTATTAATTTACTAATGTTTTCTATCATTATTTTATAACCCTTACACAACTTTTTAGGCTCATCCCATGTTATTCAAATGTATTTCACAAGGTAAAAAGAAGGGTAAGGTAAATTAATAATTTATGAATATTTATATCTTGAAAATAATTCTTCTTTTCTTTAAAATTGTTTAATTATTGTGAAAAAACATGGATATAGTTGAAGTTTCAACTTTGTAATCTTTTGAGATGTAATTTAATAGTTAAGGCTTAATTAATTAAAACCCAATACCGGAAAAAATATTTAATGTGAATTCCTCACATAACATAGGATTATTTAAGGGTTAAGGCTGGGGCATATCGTTGGTATCATAGGTTGGTTTAGAAAAAATTAGGAGTTATGATATTGTTAAATAAATATCTACAAATTATGGTAATATTGAAGTGATATAGCATTTGAATATTTCCATGTTTTTTTGTCTACAATATGTATTTTTTAAGAATAATTTTTCATAGAGGAAACTTGGCAGTTGTGCCGGGATGGCTTACAAAGTGAAATGACCTTCCTAATCAATATGTTGAGATAGTCAAAATAAGAATTCAACAGTTTGATGTAGTGAAAGCACATTGGAATCAGGTGATAAATTGTGGTTGTGATTATAGATGATACTTTTATATATTCTAAAACCCTAGAGGAACCTGAATGTAAAATAAATACTATTTTGTAAACATTATAATAAAATTAATAGTATGGGAAATTCATCTTTAGTGAGTTTTGGTTATATTACAATTCTATTCAACAATCACATTGATTAAAAACTGGTATAACTATTGATACTTCTAAAACTAAAGATGTTGAAGAATGTCCATGACCCACAAATATAACTGAGATATGTAGTTGTCTTAGATTATAGGGTTATAATAGGTGGTTTGTTTAAACTTTTGCAATGTTATTTAGCCCACTAACGAAGTTAAATCAAAAAGGTGCCATGTTCATTTGGAAAAAATAATGTAATGATTGTTTTTGAGGAATTGAAAAGTATATTTGTGAATTCCATAGGTTCTGAATTACCTTCTAGTTATAGAAAATTAGTAATCTAAGTTGATTTTTTCATGAAAGGACTTGGTTGTGTCTTTATGTAGAATGATAATTTAAATGCCTATGCACCACGTAAGTTGAAACCTCATGAAATAAATTACCCTCCACATGATTCAGAATTATCTACTCTTTTTTTTGCATAAAAAATTTGGAGGCATCATTTGTATGGAGTAAATATTGAAATATATACTTATCACAAAATTTTGAAGTATATATTCACTCCAAAATATTTGACCATGAGACAGAGGAGATGGCTTGAATAAATCAAGGATTATGATTACACTATTCATTACCATCGAAGAAAAGAAAATAATGTGGCTAATGTATTCAGTCTTAACTATAATGCTACATTAACCATGATACATTTGGAACAAAATAAATTATTTTAAGATTTTATGAACATTGGAATAGAAGTTTTTGGTGCAGGAAATACATAAGTTTTATTTAGGATTTAGTACAATCATCCCAAACTGAAAAAATAATACACACATCGAATGATGGTATTGAGTTGCTGAAAAAGGTAGAATTGGTTCAGAAGGGAAAGTTACCTAAGTTTAATATTGATAAATAATGTGTTTTTATTTATGTAAATACATTATGTGTGCCTTGTGAATCAAATTTTAATAAAGAGTTGTTATGTGAAGCTCATAGTTCCCATTTTCAGTTCATCCCAGTAGTACTAAGAAAAACAGAGATATTCGGGAGTATTAAATGTGGGAAAGAATGAATTGAGAATTTTATAACATTACCCTGAGATGTTTAATTTTTCTATAGGTTAAAGAATAGAGATAGTTACCGAAAGGGATGCTTTAGCCTCTTCCAGTGCCTGAGTGGAAATGGGTCAATGTTTCCATGGATTTCGTCATGGGATTACCAATTACATCTCATGGTAACATTGCAATCTGGGTTATTGTTGATCGGTTAACTAAATCTGCTCATTTTCTTCCAATTTGAGATACTCTGTCTAGAGATAAAATTTATCGATTTTATATTTAAGAGATAGTCAAGTTACATGGTGTTCCCCCTCTCCATTATATCAGATCAACATCCCAGGTTCCATTAAATCTTTTAGAAGTGCCTTCAGAAGTCATTGGGTACTGAATTATATTTTAGTATATATTTTTCCAACCACAATCAGATGGGTTGTTAGAATGAACAATTCACACATTAGAAGATATTCTACATGATTACTCAATGGAATACTGGGGATGTTGGGACAAGCCTATTTATTTGGTTGAATTTTATTATAAAAACCATTTTCATTTCAATATATAGATGGATCCATTTGAGGAATTATATAGAAATCGGTGTCGATGTCTAGCTTTTTCGGATGAAATAGGTGAAAGGAAGTTGATAGGACCATAATTGGTATAATATATGGTATAAAAAGTTCATATGATTTAGAATCACACAAGAACATTTCAGAGCTGGAAAAAAAGTTATGTGGATAACGAGATGAAGGATATTTCTTTCGAGGTAGGTGATTATGTCATTCTCATAGTTTCTCCAGGGAAAAGTACAATCTGTTTTGGTAAGACGGGATAGTTTTGCCCGAGGATCATTAGAACCAATGAAATCATTGATAATGTTAGATCAGTTGCCTACAGAGTAGGTTTACCTCCATGTTTATCCCTATTACACAATTTTGTTCATGTTTCAACATTGAGAATGTATATTCCAGATCCACATCATTCTTTTAGTCTAGAAGTAGTTCAGTTGGAAGACAATATTTCATATGTGGAACAACCTGTCCATATTTTTTATCAAAGAGAGAAAGTGTTGTAGAATAAGGTAATTAATCAGGTGATTGTTTTATGGAAAACCCTATATGTTTAAAGAGGCAATGTGGGAATCTGAAAATGTTATGAGGAATAAATATGACCACTTATTTGACATGTGAATAAAATTGCAAGGAAAAATTTTTCATAAGTGTGGAAAAATGTATCTTCCTAGGTAAATAAATAATATTACATTTTCATAAGTATTAACATTTATGAATTAAATATTAATTTTACTTTAAAGGGGATGTTATTTTTGATGGTGTATCTGACATAAAAAATGGGTTTCTCCTAAGTATTATTTTGCAGACAATGCTGAGTCACAATATACAAAATAACAAAATATTATTATTATTTTAAATTGTAATTAACGTTTATCCATTTTTTTGTTGGTATAGAATAGAACAAGCCATATTATGATTAAACATGTTTTGTAGATGTTTTTAAATATATCCAATAAAAATTATATGCTTAAAATGAAAATGAATCCAATTTGAAGCATAAAATACTGTAATATTTTAAAAAGCTAGTTTTACTTCTTTTCGATTGTGTACCCATTTTAAATCTAGTTTTTTTACACTTTTATATGTTCTATTTGATAAAAGAAACTTCTTCTTTAGAATCCAGATATCAAAAATTAACATGGGTAAATTATTTTTATTTTTATGATAATGTTCATTTTTTAATAAATAATTAAAAATACTAAATTTTAAGTCAAAACTCAATATTAAGCTAATTTATTTAGATATATAGATTTTACATTAATTTACTATTAAATTTTAATTGAGTTATATTTTTACTATTTTATCCTGTTGGTCAATTTATGTAAATTAATTTTAAAGTTGGACATAAACACATGTCAATATTTTTGTATTTTTTAATTTTGAAAAAAATGATTTATGGTCATGACATTCATAAGTAATTTCAAATTATCTTATGAGAATTTTTCGTTTTGAATTTGGAAAATTGGATTCCATATTTGGAATCAAGAGTTCAAAATTGAAAAAATATGTTTCTTTTTTTTAGACATTATGAATAGTAACTTCAATAAATGTTTTCTTTACTATGGTCAAAAGATAAATCTGGTAAATAAATGTAAAAAATAATATTATAATAATATTAAATTATCCTAACACAATTTATAATACTATTTCCTGAGATATGACAAACCATGGGCATCCATGGGATTATTTTAGGACCCCATGGAGCCATTTGTGTTTGAAAATGACATTTTATTACTTTTAATTTATTGTTAATGAAAATATAACAAAAACATATATCTTTTACAAAAACAATTAATATATGTGGTTATATAAATGATATATTTGACTATAAAAATTCATTAAAAAAATAATTATATTTCCTAAATAATGGTATTTTATTTATAATTTTCATAGACGAAATAAAAAAATTAATAATGACACAATAACGATTCAGTAATTGCTATATTAAAAAAGGATTCAAATAAATGATATTATAAAAGATAAAATATATGTAATTTCATTATGTGGATGTCATACAAAAAATTTATGAATGATAGCTACAAATTTTCATTATATTAATGAACGTTTTTCAAATCAATAGTGTTTTTATGGATTTATAAAAATGTCATTTTATTAATAGTGTTAAAATCCACATAATTCATATTATAAAATAGAAAATATTTTATTACAGATTATAAAATTAGAAAAAAAAAGATTTAGAAAATAGTTATAATAAGTCAAAAAAATTATTATTGACTATTTAATTTGATATTTTGCATGCTTTTTTAACAAAATTAATTCCAAAATTGTTAACTACTTGATAAAATGGTAAGAGTAAAAAGGGTTAAATAAAAAAGATAAGTATTAGAAAATATCAAAAACCACTACAATTAGTAATTGATGATTTTATGTTGACTAATATTCATCTTATATTCGAATTTAATAATTTGTTGACATTTTTTATCTGAATAGAATTTTAAAATAAAATTATACTTCCAAACATTCCTAAAGAGCCCCTCCTCCCTCCTATAAATGGCCACCACCTCTATCCCTTACTAACACCACTCAAGCCCCCTTTTCTAGCCACGAATATACTCTACGAAGCTCCCAACATCCCAATATTATAGCTATATTTGTTCCCCAAGGTAGAAGGAAATTCAATAATTCCTTTTGGCTCAAATCAAAGGGATTAACATGTTTTAAGAGCCATCATTTTCTATAAAAATTCCTTTCCATTATTCTACGTCTTCAGTCGCATTTCTATTATTTTTATTTTAATATATCACAACACTTGTATCCAAAATATACTAGTATTTTTTATGATATTATTATAACTAAAAATACAGACACCTCCATCTAATTGGTACAGAACATACTATTTCTATGGACGATGAACAATTATCTCACGAAACGATTATTGTTAAATATTATCCTACAACCTATCATGGTGGCTATTATGATGGAAATACAATTATATATTATATTTATTTTATTTATTTTATCTCTATTGTTATTTGACTATCATTTAGAACATACCATTATGCATTTTATTTTTTATAAATACGATAATTCTATTTCGGAGGTGCAGACAAATGCCCCTTGAAAGTGACATGACTCATTCATACTATAAATAGAACGTATAAAAGGTGGAATTAATGAACTGATTTATTATTTATAAAATTAAATTATACTAGAATTACAATATTTTTATGTATCATTTTGTTATCATTCTTATAAAAAAGAAAAAATAGAAATGAAAGTATCGTTTATGCGTACGTACAACTTACCGTCTCCATGAATGATGCATTTCATTTTCTTATATCAAAATTTTATGGACATTTAAAAATATATATATAATGGATATATATATACAAATATACTAAATATATATGATATTTAAATATTTAATACTGGTCTAGATATAATGTACTTTTGACCACATGGACAAATTGTAATTATAACAACTTCATTTTTGACTCATGTTCGAACATCGACAAAATGTTTGATATGAACTCAAATTGTTAACTAATTTTTGTTTCAAGGTAATAATTTATATAAAATAATAATATAATAATTAAAATGGTTTTAATTAATGTATAAATTAACTTTTGTTTATTATTTAGGAAGAACAAGGAACATTCGAGTCAAGTGAGACTCGGGATAAGAGAACCTTTCACCCTCCACTTTTAGTCAAGGACTTTTTTTATGTTATTTATTTAAATTTAAATTTTCTTATGTTGTGATATGTTATTCTGTATCCTTATTTATGTACATTATAATTACATGTGACGAGATACCATTTTATATCTCATCAAATATTTTTCTGAATTTTTATGTGACTCTACTAGGCTGGTGAATTTTTTAATGGGAACTTATTAACCCAATTTCTATTCTTTTGATTGATATTATACTTTTTATTTTGTAGGTTTATTATTATGTATGAAATAACTTTCCATGTCTTATATTATTTTTATACAATACTTATTTGTACATATAGTGAATACACATAATTGATCTATTTTATTAACAAAATGATCTTTGTAAGAGACTTCATCTCAATCTTTGTTCATTGATTAATATTCTGATTTATCCCAGACATGATTTTATATGGTTTATGAACCCCTTAGAGTTTCAATTTAATTCAATGGGAATATATTTTCTATGTATCATTTTACTAAATGACCAATGCAATGTTTTTTTTAATGTACGCAATGAAAATGAATTTTTTGATGATGCGAGCATTATTTGATACTTGGATTCCTCTACAAGCCATAGTGATTTTAAAAGGAAAATAAATACTATATAAACTTTTATGTGTTTTGGTATTGAATTTTTTTTTATAATGGATTTATTATGTCAATATCTTGAACTATATCTTTTGATTACATTGTGGAAATGTTATATTCCCTTTATGTGTTTTGATTATGTTATGGTTCTTGGGAATTATTTATGTATATGGGTGGTTCTATGATAAAACTAGGACGTGTGATCCTGAGATATCTCTCCAATGCCTGCTGTATCTTGATGGAGGTAAATGTTAATGTTTCTTATATGAGATTTAGGAAATATAATATGATGTGTATTCCGAATATAACTCTCTATGTAGATGTGAAAGCTACAATGGATGTATGATATGAATGCGAGTAGTTACATTTATGATTTGTGATTTCTATCTGTTATTCATAAATAGTATGTTTTTTAGGTAATTTAATGGGATTATGTTTAGTATGTATTGATTTAGTAATGATTCATTATTTATTTTATAACCCTCACTGATATTTTTATGCTCATCCCATGTTTTTGAAAAAAATTTCACTGGGTATAAGGAAGTGTAAGAGAAAGGATGAAATCAAGAATATTTATATCAAAAAAAGATTTATTTTTTCATTAAAATATTTTTTTTATTAAGAGAAAATTTGGATAGAGTATTAGTGCCTACTTTGTAATCATTTGAGATGTAATATAATAGTTACAGCTTAATTCTCTAAAATTATATACCTGAAAAGATCATCAATGTGAATTAATGACATAAGTCATTATTTGGTAATGTATAAGGTTGGGGCCTTTAATTTTGACCAAGAAGATAAAATATTTTTTGATACATGAAAATATCAAACATTGTCACTAATAATTGGTTCACACTACCAAATAGTCGTGGATGTATTCTATTTGTGGTATAGGTGTCACGGGTCTATATCCCCTAGAAATGTCATGGTAGATCAATTACATCCATACGACAATGAACTTCTTTTCAATATCAGCTAAAGCTACAAAACTCAAATATTTTAGCATAAATTCTATCATCTTTGTAAAGACATATATTGTTTTGAAAATGGTTTCATGAAGAAATATTTGTTGACAATGGAACCGACATCTGTTATACTAGGAATAAATAGCCTTATCATTAATATTGTGTTCAATCAGACCAATCATCCCACTTTTATTCCTTGAAATTTTGAAAGATAATTTATCCATCATTCCCAATTTTTATGAAATAGTTCCTCGAGCCTGTCAGTTACGTGACCTCATTCACACCTCCCAGTCTGATAGAATATTTTGATAAGATATTAGGGTGTAATAGATAAAACATTGAGTGACAATACCATATCTATTAAATATGAATAATAAAGTAAATAACCAATAAATAAGTAATAGATCCTAACCAAAAACCATAATAGAACTATAACCAGATCAACTGGTATCTCATGATAACCCAAAAATTAAAATGTTATCCAAAACTGAATAGTAGATATATCAGGCCAAATAAGTGTCTAATGTCCTAATGAAAAACTAAAATAAAGGCTCTAAATATTATACCATGTGTTTCTTGACAAAATTTCTTATTCCTTGATCCATGATCCATCTCAAATCAGTAATTTATCATAGTACCCTTTACCTAATCATGCCCAGAAATAATGAAGTCTCTAGGTGTACGGATTAGGAAGCCCGAGTTTGGTGTGAGTATGATTTAGATATCCCCTTCGAATGAAATCTAAAATATATCAATTCAATAACATTATTGATTAATTTATAAGGATTAAAGTCTAATGAATTATGTGAACATTATTCAGAGTTCAATATTCATTATGAAACCTCATAATATAATTATTTCACAAATACATTGTACCCATAAACACCTTCATTGGACCAAGTTGTAGTCTGAGCCATATCACGTAGTGATTTAAAAATCATTATCACAAGAAAATTAATTATACATTAAATTTCAATTCATATCACCATTAATTTGAACCATTTTCCAATGACAACATTCTGGGCATATAAAACCATATATAAGACCCCATGGTTGTTTGAAGCAATGGTCAATATCCCACAACCTATTTATAAATTTCTAACAAATGTGATATTTTTTGGAATCTATCTATGTCCCAGACTAATTAATAATCAACCACACATGTTTTATTTTGATGCACTGGTCAATGTACCACACTATTTTTCAGATGCATCACACAAGTGGGATAATGGAGTTTCATTATATGTCCCAAAATCATTACTTCTTGGCCGTTACATGTTCAATGGTGTACCTTTTTGTAACAAACGTTTAAATAAATTCTTTCATGCCCAAATACAATTAGGTTCGACATTGGTCCCATTAAATTTTGGTAAAACCCAGATGCACTTCCCAATTATATGTATAAAATTCACACCCTAGCTCCCCAAATATACTCATATTCCCAAAAACCCTATTTCTAACATATATGATCTCACACTCATCTATAGTACAATATAAAGGTGACTCCCCGCCATCATAGTTCTCTCTAAAATCTAAACATTCGGGATCCTCATATTTCTCCTCCCTAATCTGGATCAGTTATGTAGACTCCATTGATACTGATACAATATTTATATGATTCATAACCTCCTAGGACATAATATGCATCTGAGACCACAATTTCATCACCTATATCACATAACTAGAATCCTAAGGGAGAAGTGTACTGTTTTTCATTATTTTAGAGTCATCAATACTATTTTCCTTAATATACATATAGTTTGTTCAAAATATAATGAAAGGATATAATTAACCCATCTACACTTCCAGATTTTAAAATCCCGTTGTGAAAATATATACATTAATATATTGTTATTTGTATACAAAGAAAATTGTTAACCCAATAGATGATACTTCCAAAACATCAAATCAAAGAACATTTTTGGTTACATGAGGTCATACGTAGGGTATTTAGTACATGCTGCATCAACTCCCATGCCCCAAATGCCACCATCAGATCACCTTCTTTAATAATGCTCAATTAATGATCCTATATTCATCATTGAACATATAATAATCAATCCCTAAATATGGTCGGATCAATATCAATATATTAGTCATATTCTTATTTAATTCTTATAAAGCATTCTATCATGCTCCATGTAATTAAAAGATAACTGCCTTATTGTTCAAGCATGTTAGTGGTGCTAAAAAGTGGGAATATAAATATATATTCCTCTAATAATATGTTACAAAACCCAAATAGCTACTAATATCAATAATAATATTTTTTTCCTCCAATGAACCAACATCCTATTTTTTTCCAAGGCATCTGATACACCTTCCTCCTGGATATTGTCTCCCCAAGTAGTGTATATGATCAATTCATAATTGGATCGTATATATATTTTTATATAGGTAATGGTCTTTTAGTGTACATAGGATGATCTAGATATGTTGTTCAAGATTTTCAATGAGACATGGAGTACACAAACATGTCATTCAAAAATACTACCATAGATTGATCTAGGTAATGGTGGAAGATTATGTTCATCAAGTCCATAAACACTACTTGTGTGTTTGTTAGCCCAAATGACATAACAGAGAACTAATATAGACCATAACATATTATTCAAGTAGTTTTTGGTACAAAATAATTGATAAATCTCTATTTATGAAACCATTATCTCTATAAAATCTTTTAGAATACACAAGCACCTTTAAACTGGTCATGTTGATCATCAAAATGTGAAAGAGGATACAAGTTCCTCACAATCATGAAGTTCAACATACGCTAATAAACACATAAGTTATTGTTTAGACATCCTTAAGAGAAAATATGTTTGAGAACCCTATTGTGGTGTACAATGGTGCCTCAATCCCTTATCCATCGTCTCTTCTAATTAATTCATATATTATTGAAGCTTTGTTGGTAACTCTTCTTACGGTGGAATATAAATTGATCGATCCCCCTATATGATCTCAATTGTAAACTCCATATCTCAATTAGGTGGAATCCCTAAAAATTTATTAGGGAAAATTTCTAGGAACATATCTAATAAGGACGGAATGAAATCTTCTATGAAACCCATATCATATGGTGAAAACAACCAACCAAGATGATGAGATCTCCTAGTTTCTGATGAATTTTCCTTCCTTGGTCTTCCTAGATATTCCATTATCCATAGTGAATGTAATTCTCACCCATGGTATTTGTAAAAGTAAATATCCAATGGTAAAAATCAATGTAGGATCAATATGTTATTATCCTTTCCATAAAAATAATTAAATCAATGCTTTATATATCATTTATTAAAAGATCCCCAATGAAATGATACTCCCCAACCCTAATACAAAACCACTTCCAAAAATACATGTCTCTCAACCATACTACCAATGGTGTATAAATTGTCTCGACCCCACTCACAATCTCTACCTTAAAGATCAAATCATTTATATTATTTTAATATATAAATGAACAAGGGGAACTAGTATCATATAAGGTAATAGAATGTGTATAACCTATATGAATAATACATATAACTATGGATTGTTGAGCCGATCAATATACATATTTAGTCTAAATGTCATGATATTTTCCAATCCCCCTTCCCTATGATGGATTTAGAGTCCACTTATCTATACTACTCTTCTATGAAGGGATCTCTTTTCTTTGTAGCATTGCATCCACAACCTCTAGTTCCATAGAATGTAGAACTAAATCTTCTAAACAGATGCGAGGTAGAAGACCATCATCTAAAAATTTAATTCTACATAGCTACCATATAATTTCCCATATATAGTGGATTCCAACATACAATTTTTAGATTTATCATCTTACAGTAAGATCATCCAAAAATTGGTGGTATGCGAAAACGAATATGGTAGTGACCCAGCCTGCCACAGTAGTAACAAGTCATATAGGTAGGATCATCAGTGACTGACAGTTCCACATGCCAACTCTTCCTGTTATCCCCTAGTTTATCATTATCCTAGGTACTATTCACACTCTCAAAAGACATACCTATTGATCATCAAGTAGAAACATGATGTCCTCTAATATAATCCTCCTTCATAATACCATTATAAATGAGATCTATATACAATTTTTAGTAAATAGATATTCACATTGGACATAACATAACATTTAAGTCAAACCAAAAACTATATCATCATTTTTACATCATCAACATTAAACGCACATGAAAATCAGTGTGATCCAATGAAGTGACCATCATTATCCATAATTTACATAATCCCGTGGTTAACTGTATAAAATCAACCACTCTCTCTATCATGAGCATGTAACTGTAAAAGTTCTCCAAGAACATCACTGATAATGGTATCAATCGTGATTCTGGATGCCATACTAATTACTCACTACACCACAAAACATATTAGTTTCATGTTTGATTCTATTCATAGAATTATTTTCAATGTTCCAAGTGTCATCTAGTTATTCTAAACATCTATCCCAAATTACTTTGTTCCACCCTCTCGGATTATTGACAAAGGGTGATGTAATTGAAAATCCCATGTCATATTAGACATACTCTCTACAACCCTCTATGGGTGTCTCTCAAAAAACTACATGAATCAAGTAATTTTTTTATGGAATCAATCACATTATCCCCCATTTTAAAATATTTGTTCAACATGATCCACATATAGTGGAACATTCATATAAATATCCCCTTATCATCCAATCAGAAAACATAGTCGTGGATGAATATATATATATATATATATTGACAAAAAATTACTGCATGAATAATTTCACAACATCAACATATTTAACAAGAGGTATTATCATAAATCCATAAAATTCATCCCAATTTTCCATCACATGGTCAAAAAAAACACTATCATTTTCCTTAATCATACTATTTTAAAGTCATGGTTAACAATGTGTAAAAACATTATCATGAAGAAAATATCCCATTACATACCCATTTATCAATTTAAATTTTCCAAATTTTTTATTATTAAAATTTTTAAATTTTCATATTAGTCCACTATTCTAGATAATTTATATAATAAATGAAAATCATTTCATTTCATGTTTCCTTCCCAAAAACATGTGTTTCTAGTGATTTCATTAAATGAAACATGTCACAATAAATATCAAGTTCTTAAAATGATGCATGCATACTCAACAAATATTTCATACCATACCATTATTAAATATAAAAAATTATCAGAGACAATAATCATATCACACTATAAGTGCATCAATGATTGTGAAATAATATAAAATCATAATTGAAAAAAACAATTACAAAAAATATTCCCCTTGGTACATAGGTTTTCCCTCGTATATGGATTAGTTACTCTAATAAAAGATCTCATGTCAATGGAACAGCTCCTTTTAGTCACTGATATATAATTAACAAATAATAATAAAAATGAAATGAAACAAAAAATTCTCTCATACTACTTTGTATCATCTCAATATGGGTTCTATATAAATGTTCCCAAAGCCTATCTGTTACAAGACATTAAGCATGCCTCCACATATGCAAGATGACTCTGACTAATGCTGATAGTCTAATATATATATAACATGGGAATACTATAACATACATCTCATTGAAACATAATCCAATAAATAACCAAGTGGTAACCAAAAAATAAAAACAACAAACAAAATAATACAACAACCAGGTTATCCAATATCACATAATGAACCCAAAATGAAAATAATATCTATAACTAAACAGTAGATATGTCATGTTAAATAAAATTCACGTAAAAAATTGAAAACTAAAAAAAATTCATTAAAAACAACCCCATGAGGGTCTTGGCACAAATTTTAGTTCCCTCATCAATTTCCCATCCCAACACAAAAATACACCAAAGGAACTTTCCTTTATCCTTTCATGAAAACATGATGTCTATTCAGGTAATAATGAGGCATCCCAAGTTGGGTGTGATTACAAAATAAGAATAAAACACCAACGTATTATAAAAAAATATTCAATAAATAACAGTATATGAATTTTAATGTACAATAATTTAAACTTCCAAACGGAATGGCTTATCGTATTTTTTTATTATTAAATTAACCACACAATTTAATAGGTTTCACAATGGTACCCAACCCATAGATACATTACTAAGTGTATTCTTATTTCTAAAACATATATGATATGGATTTATATTTCATTGTTATATGGCCTCTCATTATCCATTTTAAATCATCCATTATCATGACTAATTGGAACCATAGTCCGTTGCCAAAATTTTTGGCCTAAAACGCCACAGATAGGGCCTCGTTATTTTTTTTGAAGAATTAGTTCATGTCCTGAAACAACATTTCCCATCAATTAAAAGCATGGACTATTGAAGATTAAGTTAGATTCCCATTCTCGATGTTAATAAATCACCCATATGGGATTTTGATGCATTAATCTATATCCCACCCTCACTATCACATGTATCAAATAAGTGGGAATTTCAGGTATCAACATTTTTTCTATACTCATTATCACATACATTAATTTGGGGTCTATAACTCCATGTGTGTCACACTATGGGTATTTGAAGAATTAGTCTATATCCTATAACTAATTTATCTAGAAATATTACATATCAGATATCTCACATTTATCATGGTGAATCATTATTAAACCTCTCATCAACATTGATATTCATGGTATAATATTTAATTTGACAAATCAATCATGGACCATCAATTTAATCACATAGAATATTATAAAAAATCATCATTTAAACGGTTTATCACAATTTATTGACATGATCCAATAACCATTCAATGTTATTTCAAATATACCATTTTTTCCATAATTAATGAAAACCATAAACCATTATTTATCTAACAAAAAAAATCCCAATTAATTGACCAAATCTATAATTCTGTTATCCAATCATTTAAAAAATCAAATAACTTAATAAATTAATTAACAAATTAATGAATATAATTTATCCAACGAACTATTTTTCCAAAATGAATAAATTTAATTATCAAATGCGAATTTAACATAGTCAAATAAAATTCCCTATGAATTTTCCTAGTCATATAAATTAAAATTTCAAAATTCGTGTCATATAATATAATATAGGAATTGGGATTTTTAATTTAGACAACCTAACTCAAGATTGTGGATGAGTGTTTTGTAATGGAATACCCAATTGAAGTGTAATGATTAATAACAAAACTAAGAATGAGATCTAGATCAAAAATCACAAACATATATAAAAAAGAGTATATATATCCAAAAAATTATGTATATCAATCACTAATGTAGAAAAATGTCTTCTCAAATGAGGATATATAGATGAGATAAAGAGATAGGAAACCAATCAGAACATGATCACTTACTGAGAGTGGTGAAGATCTATTAAAACTAATCTTGAATTCTCCATGACCATAGTTCGGGAGATCTTGGAATCTAAGAAAAATCCTTCAAAAAATTAGATTAATTAGTTATGGTTGATATAGAGTGATTATGGATATATGATGGGGGGTTTTAGATTTTTTTAATAATTGTTTAGTTTTATAATTTTCTGAACTCAATGTTTCCAATACATGGAACACTATATACCCTAACCATGCTCCTATCTATGAATATCCATATTGGCGAAACACAGTTACTACATAGAGGTAATGCAGTTTCATATACCATGCTCCATCCATTAGAATTGCCTCATTATCAGTTTCCACCATTTAATGGAATGGGATAATAGTTTTGGAAAATCGTGTGCGAACTGTGCACTACACTTTTTTCCTTCCAAAATCCTCAAATCTCACCACTAAACTTCCCTATGTAAAACCCAAAAATTGTCTTCTATGACTTGGGTAAAATAGTACATGAAAAAATTCATGATATATAACTAGAACTTGTCAGGGTCATATAGTTAATGGTTTTCATTAAAACTATATGTAATATACGGTAAGAGATAGTAGAAAAAGACAATAAATATTTAATTGAATAGTGTTTTATTAAATTGTGAAATTTTCATACTATATATAATAAAACTAAGTAATTAAACTTTAATTATAATTTATATGGGATTTATATATCTCTATCCAATGAGGTAATATTACATTAAATAAAAATTTCCATTTTTTATCATCTTTCTATAGAATTACAGTCTTAAAATAGATTGTATGAGTTAGAACGTATATTAGGGAAAAAGTTATTTACTGTAATATC
Organism: Viscum album; assembly: GCA_963277665.1. Lineage (NCBI taxonomy): Eukaryota > Viridiplantae > Streptophyta > Magnoliopsida > Santalales > Viscaceae > Viscum > Viscum album. The sequence continues at coordinate 1,842,678,444 of OY728161.1, forward strand.
CTCATTAACTACCTGAAAAATACCTCACATTCATTGGTACATACAAACATATTCCCTTTACGAGTAATCTTGGTTAACGGGGTGGTAACCAGGAGATGTTGTGAATGAGACACCAATTATAATGCATTAAACCAATAAAACTACATACCTCGGTTATCTTCATTATTGTAGTCCCTTATTGAATAGCCTATATCATCTTTTGATCAATGAATATTCCATACATAGAGACAATATGAATATGAAAATAAATTTATTGAATAAAAAATTCATAGTTTCTAGACTTACCGTACAATTTATTTATTCATTGTGTATTCAAAATAATGAATAATTGTTTTTCATGAGTTTTGTTTCTTTCAAATTATACCAAGATATTATTAATAAATACCACAAATATTGTCATAAAAATATTCCCTAAATACCCTATTCATTAAATCTATTAACACAGAGGGATCGTTAGTCAATCCAAAAGGCATTTTTGTAAACTCATAATGCCCATACTTATTTCAAAATGTTGTTTTTTGAATATCTTCCTTCCTCACACAAAACATATGATATCAATATCCAATTTCAATATTCAAAAAATATTGGGCTTTGTTAATTTGATCAAATAAATCATCCATGCATGGTAGGGTATACATTTTATTTATTGTCATATTATTGATCTCCTTGTAGTCAATGCACAACCTCATAGATCCCTGTTCCTTTTTAAAGAAAAGATTATCATCTCCCATTTATGAATCACGAGGGAGAATAAATACATTATCAGTCAATTTATCTAATTGTTTCTTTAGTTATACTGATTCTACAGTGGCCATTTTATAAGGAGTCTTTTATATAGGTCTTTATATAATAATTAAATCAATTGAGAACTCAACATCGTACTCTAGAAAATTTTTAGGAAAATCATCTAAAAAATAAATATTTATTCTATCCTAATAAGTATATCCTCGATTAAAACATTTCATTCCTCACTTTTTGATATCGAGTTCTCATCCTCCCTATGAATTGAATTCAGTAGAGCTACTAAGTGTAGATCTAGATGAGAAATAGATGGTGATGATTCTTCCCTATGGTTAAGGGATTTCACATCCCACTTAAAAATTATATCTTTATTATTTATTCAATATATGTTTGCATGAAAATTTGAAAGAAAATACATACCTAGGATTATATAAAATTTTATCATGGGTATGATAATATAATAGGAATATAAATCATGTTCATATGCCATATTAGGGACTACACAACACATATTTATTGCAACGATACTTAGGAATTTTGACTGCCAACTCCTTTATTAAATCAAATTGAAAATATCTAGTTTTCATTAAAAACTATGAAGATATAAAAGAATAAAATGATCTAGAATCAACTAAATCTTTATCTAATTTTGAGGAAACAATTAATATACCTGCCAACACATTATTATGAACATTATAATCAATATTTGTGATAACATAAGATTAACCATTCTACCGTAGGCTTTTCTAAGGCCCGTTTACTTGACATATTAGATAATAATTTGAAATGTTTCCCATATCCCTAAAATTGTATCATTGAACATTGGTAGCTTCTTTCCTTCCCTTGAAATCACAATGTTGATGTCCTTTTTGTCTGAACTTATAGAATATTCATTTCCATTTTATGAATGAACAAAGGTGTTTCCTTCCAAAACTATCACATGTTAGAAAATTAACGTTTTTTTATTCCCATAATTAATTATATCATCCTCCACCCTCTTATATTATTTTTTCAACTAAATGAAATATGACCTAGTGAATTATTTTAATTTCTTGATAGAACATGAGAAAATGTCTACGTTTGGTGAGAAACCATGGGATACTAGAATCCTTTGAATGAATAGTGTGAAGCCATCGATGAATCGATATAACGACCCATACTTTACATACATTGTTAATACTTCAAAATTGAAGCACACTTATTACAACATATGACAAAACCACAAAGGACCGTATAGGTATAGTGTCTTTAGAAACTGGGAAACATAAACAACTGGTTCATAAATCTTCTACAGTGTCTCCCATTTATTTCATCATATCTAGGGTCCCTTTTATCATATTCTACTTAATATCAATCTTCCTGACCTGGGGAAAAGAAAACATAAAAGGGTGAGCTCAAATGCTCAGCAGGGGAAAATAAAGGAAATAAAAATCATATCATATCTTTTTGAAAATCAAAAACCTGCAAAAGAGATCATAATATCTTAACATGGAATAAATCATAGAAGTGAAAATGAGATCCCCATAATCATAACATAAAACTTGAAACTTTGTGGCATGCACACATAATCATGGAAAATCATTTCTTGTTAGTCATGACTCATTTCCAAGACTATCTTAGTGGACAAAGTCCCTTTCTGAACCGAGTTCACTCCTCGTTTCAGTCCTGTATCACTGAACCGAAATAACCTTCCGTTCCAGCCATGTCTATCTCATGAGATATAAAATCATTACCCAATGAATTGGAGGGAGATATAGGTCCCACCCATCTTATAATGAATCCTTTCTTATGTGTGCCACATAATCATAAAACATACATCATCGCATAACACATATAACAAAAATGGGATTCTTGAAACATCATGACATCATAAATCAATTCATATATGATAAAGGAATTCATAAACATAATTCCATCACAACATAGTCAAACCAATGTAAACATATGGATAGAAACAGAACCCTTTATTATCTTAGATGGAAAATAATTTTGATAAAACACTTGAATTGAATTCTTGAGGAAAATATCCTTTCTTCTTCAAAAACATTTTTCCTTTCATAACATGTCATTAAACATTAAAATAAAATAAGTTGATTAAAAATAAACTTGAAAACTTGTAAAGGAAGCTTCTTTGAAGTAATGTTTTAAAAATCCATTCATGCCGTATAAGTTAAAAAAAACATTCTTCGTACTTTTGTCGAAAAAGTCAAAAAGTACCTCGTAAGGAAAAACGACAAAAGATTCCTTTCATATTCTTTACTAAAAACTCACCTAAGGGTAAAATTGGATTTAAACTATTTCAAGTGGATGGAAACAATATTACATATTGAGGGAACATGGATGTGTATGATAAAATACACCCCAGTAAATACTTACGAATAAACAATCTCGGATAAAAATGAGATTGTGATATTTCCCTTACCTTAGGTCCGATTTGCTTTGTTCGTGTCCGAAGCTCCTGTATAATGGTTTAAATAATGTTATTGACTTATTCCAGAATAATACATATTGATATGAGATCATATATGGTCATATTATTAGCTTCTTGTTAGTAATATTTCATTGTTACTTGTTACTCGGGTCTTTATAACTTTTTGTTCTTATGCGTGTTTTGTCGAATAAATTCTTATTCTTATCTTTAGGTTATAGATAATTCATTTCCAGAATGGTATTAGTGTAGTATATACCATATTCATTCATTCAATTCATTTATATAATCATTATGAAATGAAGATCATGTAGAACGAGTCGCATCACATCGTGGAGACGGTATTCCGTACGTACGCACGAGTGATGATATCGTTCCTATGATCGTGGAATTGTATTGGAGTATATATATATTATTTCAGTATCAATATAACTTCATAATAATCATATATAGTTACTCATTACACCATTATACCTATCCTTGTAAGGTGATGGTGGAAAATAGATTACACCACGGCGTGGAGACGGTATTCCGTACGTACGCACGCGTGGTGATTTCATTTTTCCGTAGGATGGATAGAAGGTGAATTAGGGTTGTTTCATATTTATAATAACATATCAGTATGTAAGTAATACTGATGTTATTACTTTATCATGAAACAACTAAAGAGGAAGAAGTTGAAGAAGAAAGAAATTGAAAAGATCGGTAATGGATATTACCTCTTCTTTGGAACGCCTTTTTGAATCCTCCACTTAAGGAACTAAGATTGGTCTTTGGAGAAGACCAGGACCTCTAGGATTATTCTAGGGAAGTGGAGAAGGGAAAATGGCATGGGTTGGCCGAGCTTGAGTGCTCAAATTGGTGTGAGGAGGAGGGGGAGGAGGTGCCCTTTTATAAGGGAGGAGAGGGGCACCTTAGGAATATCTTAAAATATTATTTTATATTAAAGTCAAAATAGGTTTATAATGGTTCCAAAGGGTCATATTTCGAAGATAAAGTGGGGATGGGTCGAAATCCTATCAACCAATCGGATTTAGACAAGTTTAGGGTATTATTTTAACCTTATCAATTAGATTTAACTCTAAGTTAAATAATTTAACTTTTACCATGTCTTTTTGTTTTCATTCACTATATGGTTAATACACTTACTATAACATGCCAAACGAACCCAAAATTGTTTATTATTAATATATATATCCTTATCTAAGTCATTTGGCCGATCCTTAGATTTTTAGGAATAAAATAAAAATTAATAATATAATATTTGATTTAAAAACTATTTTGTGTCAATTTTGACACTATTTGATATATGATTTTTCTCAAAGTCATTACAGAATTATATGTTCGAACCAAGTTGATTAAATCAATACTAATATATCATAGTAACCTATAAAATTAGTGGAATTCATAAAAAGTCTCAAATTACATTTATTTTGGTATTTATATTATCAATTTTGTCAATATTTCATTAATAAGATAATTACTGCATCATCTTTGTGTCATAAATAAATTAAATTATTTGATGTCTAAAAATTACAAATAAAATACCATCATGTAGGAAATCTTTGTAGCTTTCTAATGAATATTTACAATCGAATTTATCTTATGTATAACCCTATATTAAAAATGATTTACTTATTAAACTTTGATTTTAACTATTTTAACCCTTCTTTAAATAAATTAATAATAAATGTCCTAATCTAATCCAAGTGGGCCTAAATGGTCATATTTTATTCCTAAGTTTGTTTTTGGTCGAATTACACTTGTCCAATAGAATTAAGACATGTGTTAGGGTAATATTAATATCATATTTACCCTTAGTTACCCTATTTACTATTAACCGCGGTAAAAAAAAGTAAAAAGTTACTATTCACCAAAAATTATTTTCATCTCATTGAACCACATTTTAGTCCTTGATATTAACCGTGTCTCTCGGATTTTCGAAATTCCATTCACAGAAGCGGTAAAATTAAGTTTTATGCAAAATTCAGTTTTTTAACCTACCACTTAGTGGTTTCACTATTCATCAAAAATTGAAAGTTTTCAGAAAAATACCAAAATTTCACCCTAGGCTAATTTCGATATTATGAGTCCAAAAATGAAGTCCATTTTGAAAAATAACATTTATAAAATTTCAAAAAGTGGTTATTACTATTCATAACGGCTAGTTTTAATAGCATATTGTTGTTTATTGAAACTCGGTATTGCGTACGACGCAAGCTATCGAGGAAGGTCGTGATTGCGTGTAAAGCAAGTCAAGCAAGTGTTGTGTAGAAAAAGATTCCTTTGATGATTTATATAACATAAAAGTCTCGGGTGTTACAATCGATCAGTATTTTTCCTTGGATTGTGAATAGAGTTCACAACATGCCTTCTTATCCTTTTAATGTCAGATTCATATGTTGTAACATTTTCAACCACTTTCTATTTTAGACTCAGTATTTTCCTCTCCATTTCCTCTGATTGTCCACTAGGAAAATATCATTGAAAGATCCCCCATTTAATTTCATATATTTCTTCCTCACCCATTTTATTTTTAATTAATGGCCACTAGTAATCCGTATCTCCGAATAAATGATACATTGCCAAGATAAACATCTTTCTTTCATTACATCCCAAATCATGAAATAACTTCTATAAATAACAAGTCTAATACACCATTATTAATGTATTTTTATTCCCTTTGAATGAAATAGGATTTTTTAACATAAATTTCTCTATCAATTCTTCTCCATGTTTTGGATATGGAATCTCCATACATGTAGGTTTATTGTTCATGACCTGATTCATTTGTCCCATTATAGTTATAATTTTATCACCAGGAGTAATAGCTATAGAGCCAACATCATTATCTTGCATAGGTGTAAAATCCATACATGGGATATGCTTGTGGATTTGGATTCCATTACATACAATATGATCCATTTATAATCCATGTAATACCCTACCTCTTGTTTTGAATCATAATGAATAATCTCAACATAGAAAAAATATGCCGAATAAATTGAAATAATATCCATAGGTTATCACATAATGATGGATTAATTGTGGAAAAATTTTCATTTACTTCTATTATAATGTTTTTTATGAAAATGTAAATTATCATAAGAATATGTGTCTAGAGTGTCAAACCAGGTGCGTAGTAAGGTCTGTTGTCGTGTATCGAGATACACTATTTCTAGCCTGAATCTCCTTATCAGTTTTGTTACTCCAATGTACATCTATTCCAGAATCATTTCCACTTATAGAATTAAAATAAATATTTTCTATGTAAAGTTACACATAATATATTCTTTTCAAAATTATTTGATGTTCCTCTATGTTTGTACCCGAAGAATATTTGGGGTTTTTTCCCTAATATACATTTTCTAAATCTAGTTTCCATGAATTTTACTATACTTTCTCTAATACCAACTTTAATGTTAGGAAAATATTCCCCTAAATATTATTAATTATTTTATTAAATTTTAATATAAATAATGATTTTATATCATTAATGATTGAATAGTTCAGTCACTTTAGAAAAACGGATACATAAATTAGTTCAACATTACAACTTCAAAGGGAAAAATACAACATATAAACTAATTTTTAATAATAATTAATATCCAATATTATCCTTGAATGTTATACATAATATACTTCATCACTACTTGTAGAAAATAGATCATTTGAAAGGGGTATGCTCTGATGATCAAAAAGTGTATATAATACAACAGATAAAAATAGAAATCCTATGAATGAATAATAACTAAAGCGGATTTCCATTAAAAATATACTTTAGAAATATATAGAAGAAATAAAATAGATTAAATAATGAAATAAAACATAATCATGGATATTCATCTAGTCTAATAATACAATGGAGTATCAATCTCTAGTTTAATAATGAGGAAATGAATAGTTTCCGAAATTCTAAAATATAACATCAAGGCCTCGACCAAGTCATTTTAAAAGGTTAAAGGCCCCATCCAAAACCATATGTTAAAATGGGAAAGGCCTTAGACAATTAAATATGTTTTTTGTCCCATGAAACCTACCTATACATTTAAGGGCTAAAACATGCCCCACTTATAACAATCTATAAACAATGCATTCCTCGTATGAATGGGGATAAATATAAACTCTATATACATTCATATTTAAGAAAACATATGAAATGTAAATAACTTACACCAAACGTAACCATTAACCATTCAGAGTAACATGATGAATGGTTTCCTGATAGAACACCCATAGTTAAACAAATAAAAAACCATTAAATACAATATGGTATATGATGTCTTAATGGATTAGTCCCAAATACACATAATATTCAACCAAAGTGTTAAAATAATCAAAATTACTTGTATAAAGTCATTGAGTAATTCTTGAGATAAATACTCTTTTACATTAAAAAGTTGTGTTCTTTGGGAAATCTATAGTTATGAAACCAAAAGTGAAAAAATATATTTTCTCCGGATAAATTTATTATTTTAGATTTTTTCTTCTAAAAATATATTATAGGGTGCTTGGAAATTATTAAAGAATTCGAGAAATTATTTTGAATTGGGCTTGTATTTTGGTAATATTTTTTGAAATATACTTTTAAAACTTGTATCTCCCTATAGAATAAAAAATGATTCTGGTTATTAAACATATATTGAACATTAAAAAAGAATTTATGAGGAGTAAATATGAAAAAATTAAATTTAAATAATATTAAGAAAGACAACGAGTTACCCGAATGAATACGGGGTTCAGGTAGAAAATAATTACATTTTTCCGAATTTTTGTGATCTTGATCACACATTCCTAGAATATAAAATTACACTTATTAATAACTTAATTGAGAATCTCATACACATTTATTTGATTTATTATAACATTATTAAGTTCATTTATGGTCCTTTTTATGGTTTAAGAGATATTCATGTTACATGGTGTTCCCCCTCTCCATTATATCAGATCAACATCCCAGGTTCCATTCAATATTTTGGAAGTGCCTTCAAAAGACATTGGGTAATGACATAAATTTTAGTATATATTTTTTCAACCACAATCAGATGGGTAGTCAGAACGAACAATTCACACATTAGAAGATATGATACATGATTTCTCAATGGATTACTGGGGATGTTACGAAAAACATATTTATTTGGTTGAATTTTATTATAAAAACAGTTTTCATTCCAATATAAAGATGGATCTATTAGAGGAATTATATAGAAATCGGTGTCGATGTCTATCTTTTTTGGATGAAATAGGTGAAAGGAAGTTGATAGGACCAGAATTGGTAGAATATATGTTATAAAAAGTTCATATGATTTCGAATCACATGAGAAGATCTTAGAGCTGGAAAAAAAGTTATGTGGATAATGAGATGAAGGTTATTTCTTTTGAGGTAGCTGATTATGTCATTCTCATAGTTTCTCCATGGAAAATTATAATGTGTTTTGGTACGATGGGATAGTTGTGCCCGAGTATCATTAGAACCAATGAAATCATTGATAATGTTAGATCAGCTGCCTACATAGTGGGTTTACCTCCATGTTTATCCCTAGTACACATTTTTTTTCATGTTTCAACATTGATAATGTATATTCCAGATCCATATCATTATTTTAGTATAGAAGTAGTTCATTTGGAAGACAATATTTCATATGTGGAACAGCCTGTCCAGATTTTTGATCAAAGAGAGAAAGTGTTGCAGAATAAGGTAATTAATCAGGTGACAGTTTTATGGAAAACCCTATATGGTTAAAGTGGCAATGTGGGAATCTGAATGTTTTATGAAGAATAAATATGCCCACTTATTTTACATGTGAATAAAATTTCAAGGAAAAAAATTTCATAAGTGTGAAAAAATGTTTCTTCCTAGGTAAATAAATAATATGAAATTTTCATAAGTAATTACACTTATGAATTAAATATTAATTTTGCTTTAAAGAGGATGATATTTTTGATGGCGTATCTGACAAAAAACAAATGGGTTTCTCCTAAGTATTATTTTGCAGACAATGCTGAGTCACACTAAAAAAAATAACAAAATATTATTATTATTTTAAATTGTTGTTAAAGCCTATCCATTTTTTGTTGTTATAGAATAGAATAAACCATATTATGATTAAACATGGTTTGTAGATGTTTTTAAATATATCCAATAAATATTATAGGCTTAAAATGAGAATGAATCCAATTTGAAGCATAAAATACTGTAATATTTTAAAACGGTATTTTTACTTCTTTTTGATTGTGTAACCATTTTAAATCTAGTTTTTTATACTTTTATATGATCCATTTGAAAAAATAAACTTCTTCTTTAGAATCTGGATATCAAAAATTAACATGGGTAAATTTTTTATATTTTTATGATAATGTTCATTTTTTAATAAATAATGAAAAATACTACATTTTAAGTCAAAACTCAATGTTAAGATAATTTATTTATATATATATATTATAAATTAATTTGGTTTTAAATTGTAATTCAGTTATATTTTTATTATTTTATCATGTTGGTAATTTTAATTAAATTAATTTTGAAGTTGGACATAAATGCATGTCAATCTTTTTGTAGTTTTTAATTTTGAAAACCATGATTTATGGTCATGACATTCATATTTAATTTTAAATTAACTTATGAGAATATTTCGTTTTGAATTTGGAAAATTGGATTCCATATTTGGAATCAAGATTTCAAAATTGAAAAAATATGTATCTTTTATTTTCAGACATTATGAATAGTAACATTAATAAATGTTTTCTTTACTATGGTCAAAAGATAAATATGGTAAATCAATGTAAAAAATAATATTATAATAATAAAAAATTATCCTAACACAACTTATAATATATTTCCTGAGATATGACTAACCATGGGCATCCTTGGGATGATTTTAGGACCCCATGGAGCCGTTTGTGTTTGAAAATGACATTTTATTACTTTTAATTTATTGTTAGGTAAAATATAACATAACCATATATCTTTTATAAAAGAAATTAATATATGTGGTTATATAAATGTTATATTTGACTATAAAAGGTCATTAAAAAGAAAAATAGATTTCTTAAATCATGGTATTTTATTTATAATTTTTATAGATGAAATAAAAAATTAATAATGACACAATAACGATTCAGTGATTGATATATTAAAAATGGATTCAAATAAATGATATTATAAAAGATAAAATAAATGTAATTTGGTTTTGTGAATTTCATACAAAAATATTTTGAATGATAGCTACAAGTTTTCATTGTATTAATGAACATTTTTCAAATCCATAGTGTTTTTATGGATTTATAAAAATTTCATTTTATGAATAGTGTTAAAATCCACATAATTCATATTATAAAATATAAAATATTTTATTAAAGATTAATAAATTAGAAAAAGACAATGATTTGGAAAATAGTTATAATAAGTCAAAAAAATTATTATCGACTATTTAATTTGATATTTTGCATGCTTTTTTAACAAAATTAATTCCCAAAGTGTCACATGCTTGATAAAATGGTAAGAGTAAAAAGGGTTAAGTAAAAAAGATAATTATTAGAAAATATCAAAAACCAGTACAATTATTACTGGATGATTTTATGTTGACTGATATTCATCTTATATTCAAATTTAAATATTTTTTGACAATTTTTATCTGAATAGAATTTTAAAATAAAATTATACTTTCAAACATTCTAAAAGAGACCCTCCTCTATCCTATAAAAGGCCACCACCTCTATCCCTTACTAACACCTCTCAAGCCCCCTTTTCTGGTCAATAATATACTCTATGAAGCTCCCAACATCCCAATATTATAGCTAGAGTCATTCCACAATGTATAAAGAAATTCAACAATGCCTTTTGGCTCAAATAAAAGAGATTTACATGTTATAAGAGGCATCATCTTCTCTAAAAATTCCTTTCTATTATTCTACATCTTCACTAGAATTTCTATTATTTTTATTTTATTACATAACAACACTTGTATCCTAAATATACTTCTATTTTTTATGATATTATTATAACTAAAAATATAGACACCTCTATCTAATGGGTATAGAACATAATGTTTATGTGGACGGTGAACAATTGTCTCACGAAATGATAATTGTTCAATATTATCCTACAACCTGTAAAGGTGGATATTATGATGGAAATACAATTATATATGATATTTATGTTATTTATTTTATCACTATTATTATTTAACTATCATTTATAATATACCCTTATGCATTTTATGTTTTATAAATACAATAATTTCATTTGGGAGGTGCGGACTACTACCCAATGAAGGTGAAATGACTCATTCACACTATAAATAGAACGTATACAAGGCGGAATTAATGAACTTATTTATTATTTATAAAATTAAATTATACTATAATTATAATATTCTTATGTATCATTTTGTTATCATTCCTATAATAAAATAAATGAAAGTAGCGTTTATGCGTACGTACAACTTACAGTCTCCATGAATGATTTATTTCATTTTCTTATATCAAAATTTTATGGACTATTATAAATATATATATAATGGATATAGATATGAATATACTAAATATATATGATCTTTAAATCTTGAATACATATCTAGATATAATGGAATTTTGACCACATGCACAAATTGTAATTATAACAACTTAATTTTTGACTCATGTTCGAACATCGACCGAATGCTTGATATGAACTCAAATAATTAACTAATTGTTGTTTCATGGTAATAATTTATATAAAGGGAATAATAAAAATTAAAATTGTTTTAATTCATGTATAAATTAACTTCGGTTTATTATTTAGGAAGAGCAAGGAACATTCGAGTCAAGTGAGACTCTGGATAAGAGAACCTTTCACCCTCCACTTTTAGTCAAGGACTTTTTTTTGTTATGTATGTAAATTTAAATTTTCTTATGTAGTGATATGTTATTATGTATCCTTATTTATGTACATTTTAATTCCATGTGATGAGATACCATTTTATATCTCATCAGATATTTTTCTAATTTTTTATGTGACTCTGCTAGGCTGTTGAATTTTTGAATGGGAACATATTAACCCAATTTATATTCTTTTGATTGATATTATACTTTTTATTATGTAGTTATATTATTATGTAAGAAATATCTTTTCATGTCCTGTATTATTTTTATACAATACATATTTGTACCTATAGTGAATACACATAATTGATCTATTTTATTAGAAAAATGATCTTTGTAAGAGACTTCGTCTCAATCTTCGTTCATTGATTAATATTCTGATTTATCCCTAACTTGATTTTATATGGTTTATTAACCCCTTATAGTTTCAATTTTATTCAATGGGAATATATTTTCTATGTATCGTTTTACAAAACGACAAATGAAATGTTTCTTTTTAATGTACGTAGTGAAAATGAACTTTCCGAAGCTGCGAGCATTATTTGATACATGGCTTCCTCTACAAGACTTATTTCTTTTAAAAGGAAAATAAATATTATATAAACTTTTATATGTTTTGAAATTGAAATTTTTTTTATAATGGATTTATTATGTCAATATCTTGAACTATATATTTTGATTGCATTGTGGAAATGTTATATTCCCTTTATGTGTTTTGAATATGTTATGGTTCATGGGAATTATTTATGTCTATGGGTGGTTCCATGATAAAACTAGGACAGGTGATCCTGAGATAGCTCTCCAATGCCTTGTGACTCATGATGGAGGTAAATGTTAATGTTTCTAATATGAGATTTAGGGAATATAATATGATGTGTATTCCAAATATAACTACCTATGTAGCTATGAAATCTACAATGGAAGTATGATATGAATGCGAGTAGTAACTTTTATGATTTGTGATTTCTATCTGTTATTCATAAATAGTATGATTTTATGTGGTAATTTAATGGTATTATGTTTTGTATGTATTGATTGGGTAATGTTTAATTATTTATTTTATAACCCTCACTGATCTTTTTATGCTCATCCCAAGTTTTTGAAATATTTTTCAATGGGTATAAGGAAGTGTAAGAGAAAGGATGAAATCAAGAATATTTATATCAAGAAAAGACTTCTTTTTTTCATTAAAATATTTTTATTATTATGAAAAAATTAGGATAGAGTATTAGTGTCTACTTTGTAATAATTTGAGATGTAATATAATAGTAACAACTTAATTCTCAAAAATTATATACCTGAAAAGATCATCAATGTGAATTCATGACATAAGTCATTATTTTCTAATGTATATGGTTGGGGCCTTTAATTTTGACCAAGAAGATAAAATACTTTTTGATACATGAAAATATCAATCATTATCATTGATAATTGGTTCACACTACCAAATAGTCATGGATGTATTCTATTTGTGGTATAGATGTCATGGGTCTGTATCCCCTAGAAATGTCATGGTAGTTCAATTACATCCATACTACAATAAACTTCTTTTCAATATCAGCTAAAGCTACAACACTCCAATATTTTAGGATAAATTCTATCATCTTTGTAAAGACATATAATGTTTTCAAATATGGTTTCATTAAGAAATATTTGTGTATAATGGAACCAACATCTGTTATCCTATGAATAAAAGGCATTATCATTAATATTGTGTTCAATAAGACCAATCATCCCACATTTAATCCTTGAAATTTTGATAGATAATTTATCAACCCTTCCCAGTTTTTATGAAATAGTTCCTCGAGCATGTTAGTTACGTGACCTCATTCACACCTCCCAGTCTGATAGAGGATTTTGATAAGATATGAGGGTGTAATAGATAAAACATTGAGTGACAATACCATATCTATTAAATAAGAATAATAATGTAAATAACCAATAAATAAGTAATAGATCCTAACCAAAAAACATAATAGAACTATAACCAGATCAACTCGTATCTCATGGTCACCCAAAACTCAAAATGTCCTCCGAAACTGAATAGTAGAAATTTTAGGCCAAATAAGTGTCTATTGTCCAAATGAAAAACTAAAATAAAGGCTCCAAATATTATACCATGTGTTTCTTGAAAAAATTTATTATTCCTTGATCCATGATCCATCTCGAATAAGTCATTTATCATAGTACCCTTTACCTTATCATGCCCAGAAATAATGAAGTCTCTAAGTGTACTGATTAGGAATCCCGATTTTGGTGTGAGTATGATTTAGTTATCCTCTACTAATGACATCTAAAATATATCAATTCAATAACATTATTGATAAGTTTATAAGGATTAAATTATAATGAATTATGTGAACATTAATCAGAGTTCAATATACATTGTGAAACCATATAATATTAATCGTTTCACAATTACATTGTACCCATCAACAACTCCATTGGACCATGTTGTAGTCCGAGCCATATCACGTAGTGATTTAAAAATAATAATCACATTGAAATTCGTTATCCCTTAAATTTCAATTAATATCACCATTAATTTGAACCATTTTCCAATGAAAACATTTTGGGCATATAAATCCATATATAGGACCCCATGGTTGTTTGAAGCATTAGTCAATATCCCACAACCTATTTATAAATTTCTAACAAATGTGATATTTTTAGGAATCTATCTCTGTCCCAGACTAATTAATAATCAACCACACATGTTTTATTTTGAAGCACTGGTCAATGTAGCACACTATTTGTCAGATGCATCACACATGTGGGATAATGGAGTGTCATTATATGTCATAAAATCATTACTTCTTCGCCGTTACATGTTCAATGGTGTACCTTTTTGTAACAAACGTTTAAATAAATTCTTTCATGCCCAACTACCAATAGATTCGACATTGGTCCCATTAAATTTTGGTAAAACCCAGATGAACTTCTCAATTATAAGTATAAAATTCACACCCTAGCTCCCCTAATATACTCATATACCCAAAAACCTGATTTCTAACATATATGATCTCACACTCATCTATAGTACAATATATAGGTGACTCCCCACCATCATAGTTATCTCTAAAATCTAAACATTTGGGATCCTCGTATTTCTTCTCCCTATTATGGATCAATTATGTAGACTACATTGAGACTGATATGATATTTATATGATTCATAACCTCCTAAGACATAATTTGCATCTCAGACCAAAATTTAATCAAGTATATCACATAACTTGATTCATAAGGGAGAAGTGTACTGTTTTTCATTCTTAGAGAGTCATCAATACTATTTTCCTTAATATACATATAGTTTGTTCAAAATATAATGAATGGATATAATTAACCCATCTCCACTTCCAGATATTAAAATCCCGTTGTGAAAATATATACATTTATATATTGTTATTTGTATACAGAGAAACCTATATACCAAAGAGATGATACTTCCAAAACATCAAATCACAATCCATTTTAGGTTACATGAGTTCATACGTATGGTATTTAGTTAATGTTGAATCGACTCCCATGCCCCAACTGCCACCACAAGATCACCTTCTTTAACATTGCTCAGTGAATAATCCTAGATTCATCATTGAACATAGAATAATCAATCACTAAATATGGTCGGATCAATATCAATATATTATTCATATTCTTATTCAAATCATAGAAATCAATCTATCATGTTACATGTTATTAAAAGATAACTGCCTTATTGTTCAAGCATCCTAGTGGTGCTAAAAAGTGGGAATATAAATAGATATCCCTCTAATAAAATGTAACAGAACCCAAATAGATACTAATATAAATAATATTATTTTTTCCTCCAATGAAAAAACATCCTATTATTTTTCCAATACATTTGATACACCTTCCTCCTAGATATTTTCCCCCAAGTAGTGTATATGATCAATTCATAATTGGAACGTATATATATTTTCATATCGGTAATGGTCTTTTCGTGTACATAGGATGATCTAGATATGTTGGTCAAGATTTTAAATGAGACATGGAGTACACAAATATGTCATTCAAAAATACTAAAACAGATTGATCTAGGTAATGGTGGAAGATTATGTTCATCATGTCCACAAACATTACTTGTGTGTTTGTCAGCCTGAATGACATAACAGAGAACTAATATTAACCATAACTTATTATTCAAGTAGTTTTTGGTACAAAATAATGGATAAATATCTATTTATGATACCATTATCTCTATAAAATCTTTTAGAATACCCAAGCACCTTTAAAATGGTCATTTTGATCATCATAATGTGATAGAGGATACTAGTTCCTCAGAATCATGAAGTTCAATATATGCTAATAAACTCATAAGTGATTGTTTTGACATCCTTAAGGGAAAATATGTTCGTAGAACCCCATGGTGGTGTACAATGGTGCCTCAATCCCCTATCCATCATCTCTTCCAATTAACTCATATATTATAGAAGCTTAGTTGGTAACACTTCTTACGGTGGAATATAAATGGATTGATCCACCTATATGATCTCAATTGTAAACTCCACATCTCAATTAGGTGGAGTCCCTAAAAATTCCTTAGGGAACATTTCTCGGAACATATCTAATATGGACGGAAGAAATCTTCCATGAAACCCCTTTCATGTTGTGAAAACGTCCAACCTAGAGGATGAGCTCTCCTAGTTTCTGAATAATTTTCCTTCATTGGACTTCCTAGATATTCCATTATCCATAGTGAATGTAATTCTCACCCATGGGATTTGTAAAAGTAAATATCCAATGGTAAAAATCAATGTAGGATCAATATGTTATTATCCTTTCCGTAACAATAATTCAATCGATGCTTTATAAATCATGTGTTGAAAGATCCCAAATGAAATGATACTCTCCAACCCTAATAGAAACCCCCTTCAAAAAATACATGTCTCTCAACCATACTACCAATGGTGTATAAATTGTCTCGACCCCACTCACAATGTCCACCTTAAAGATCAAATAATTTATATGATTTTAGTATATAAATGAACAAGGGGAACCGGTATCATATAAGGTAATAGAATTCATATAACCTATATGAATAATACATATAACTATGGATTATTGAGCCGCTCAATATACATATTTAGACTAAATTTCATGAAATTTGCCAGTCCCCCTTCCCTATGATGGATTTAGAGTCCACTGATCTATACTACTCTTCTATGATGGGGTCTCTTTCCTTGTAGCACTGCGTCCACTACCTCTAGTGCCATAGAATATAGAACTCAATCTTCTAAACATATGCGGGGTAGAAGACCACCATCTAAAAATTTAATTCTACATAGCTACCGTATAATTTCCCATATATAGTGGATTCCAACATACGATTTTTAGATTTATCATAATACAATAAGATCATCCAACAATTGGTGGTATGTGAAAATGAATATGGTAGTGACCAAGCCTGCCACAGTAGTAACAAGTCATATAGGAAGGGTCATTAGTGACTGACAGTTCCACAAGCTAACTCTTCCTGTTATCCCCTAGTTTATCTTTCTTATAGGGTCTATTCACACTCTCAAAAGACATACCTCTTGATCGTCAAGTAGAAACATGATGTCCTCTAATAGAATCATCCTTCATAATACCATTATAAATGAGATCTATATACACTTTTTAGTAAATAGATATTCACATTGGACATAACACAACATTTAAATCAAACCAAAAACTATTTCATCATTTTTACTTCATCAACATTAAACGCACATGAGAATCAGTGTAATCCCATGAAGTGACCATCATTATCCATAATTTACATAATACCTTGGTTAACTGTATAAACTCAACCACACTATCTTTCATTAGAATGTAACAGTAAAAGTTCTCCAAGAAAATACCTGATAAAGTTATCTATCATGATTCTGGATGCCACACCAATAACTCGCTATACCAAAAAACATATTAGTTTCATGTTTGATTCTTTTCATAGAATGATTTTCGATGTTCCAAGTGTCATCTAGTTATTCTAAACATCTATCCAAAATTCCTTTGTTCCACCCTCTCGGATTATTGACATAGGGTGATGTAATTGAATATCCCATGTCAATTAGACATACTCTCTACAACCCTATATGGGTGTCTCTCAAAAAACTACATGAATCAAGTAATTGATTCATGGAATCAATCACATTCTCTCCCATTTGAAAATATTTTTTCACCATGATCCACTTATAGTGGAACATTCTTATAAATATCCCCTTATAATTCAATCAGAAAACATAGTTGTGGATGAATATATATATATATATAGTGACAAACAAATAACGCATGAATAATTTCACAACATCAACATATTTAACAAGAGGGATTATCATAAATCCATAAAATTCATCCCAATTTTCCCTCACATGGTCAAAAAAACACTATCACTTCCCTTAATCATCCTATTTCAAGGTCATGGTTAACAATGTGTAAAAACATTCTCATGAAGAAAATATCCCATTACATACCCATTTATCATTTTTAATTTTCCAAATTTTTTATTAATAAATATTTTAAATTTTCCTATTAGGCCACTTATCTAGATAAGTTATAGAATAAATGAAAATCATTTAATTTCATTTTTCCTTCCCAAAAACATGTGTTTCTAGTGATTTCATTAAACGAAACATGTGACAATAAATATCAAGTGCTTACAACGATGCATGCATACTAATCAAATATTTCATACCATCCCATTATTAAATATAAAAAATTATCAGAGACAATAATCATATAAAACTATAAGTGCATCAATTATTGTGAAATAATATAAAATTATAATTGAAAAAAACAATTACAAAAATCTTCCCCTTTGTACATAGGTTTTCCCTCGTATATGGATTAGTTACTCTAATAAAAGATCTCATTTCAATGGAACAACTACTTTTAGTCACTGATATATAATTAACAAATAATAATAATAATGAAATGAAAGAGAAAATTCTCTCATACTACTTTGTAATATCTCAACCTAGGATCTATATAAACGTTCCCCAAGCCTATCAGTTACATGACATTAAGCATGCTTCCACATATGCAAGATGACTCTGACTAATGGTGATAGTCTAATATATATAACATGGGAATACTATACCATACATCTCATATAAACACAATCCAATAAATAACGAAGTGGTAACCAATAAATAAAAACAACAAACAAAATAATACAACAACCAGGTTATCCAGTATCACATAATGAACCAAAAATGGAAATAATATCCATAACTAAATATTTGATATGTCACGTTAAATAAAATTCACGTATAAAATTGAAAACTAAAAAAATTCATTAAAAACAACCCCATGAGGGTCTTGAAAAAAATTTTAGTTCCCTCATCAATTTCATATCCCAACTCAAAAATACAGCAAAGGAACTTTCCTTTATCTTTCCATGAAAACATGAAGTCTATTCAGGTAAAAATGAGGAATCCCAATTTGGGTGTGATTACAAAATAGAAATAATACTCCCACATATTATTAAAAAAATATTCAGTAAATAACAATGTATGAATTTTAATGTACAATAATGTACACTTCCAAATGGAATGACTTATAATATTTTATTTATTATTAAATTAACCACACAATTTACTAGGGTTCACAATGTCACCCAACCCATAGATACATTACTCAGTGTATGCTGATTTCTAAAACATATCAGATATGGATTTATATTTCATTGTCATATGGCCTCTGATTATCCATTTTAAATCATCCATTATCATGACTAATTGGAACCACAGTCCATTGCCAAAATTTTGGGCCTAGAACGCCATAGATAGGGCCTCGTTGTTTTTTTGAAGCATTAGTTCATGTCCTGAAACAACATTTTCCATCAATTAAAAGCATGGACTATTGAATAATCAGTTAGATTCTCATACTCAATGTTAATAAATAACACACATGGGATTTTGATGCATTAATCTATACCCCACCCTCACTATCACATGTATCAAATAAGTGGGAATTTCATGTATCAACATTTTTTCTATACTCATTATCACATACATTATTTTGGGTTCAATAACTCCATGTATGGAACCTTATGGGTATTTGAAGGATTAGTCTCTATCCTACAACCAATTTATCCAGAAATCTTTTATATCAGATATCTCACATTTATCATGGTGAATCATTATTAAACCTCTCATCAACATTGATATTCATGGTATAATATTTAATTTTACAAATCAATCATGGACCATCAGTTTAATCACATAGAATATTATAAAAACATCCTCATTTCAACGGTTTACCACCATTTATTGACATGATCCAATAACAATTCAATGTTATATCAAATATCCCATTATTCCCATAATTAATGAAAACCATAAACCAATATTTTTCTAACAAAAACAATCCCAATTAATTGACAAAATATATAATTCTATTATCCCATCGTTTAAATAATCAAATAACATAATAAATTAATTAACAAATTAATGAATCTAATTTATCCAATGATCTATTTTTCCAAATTGAACCAATTTAATTATCAAATGCGAATTTAACAAAGTCAAATGAAATTCCATATGCATTTTCCTAGTCGTATAAATTAACATTTCAAAATTCATGACATATAATATAATATAGTAATTGAGATTTTTTATTTAGAGATCCTAAATCAAGATTGTGGATGAGTTTTTTGTAATGGAATAACCAATTTAAGTGTAATGATTAATAACAAAACGAAGAATGAGATCTAGATCCAAATTCTCAAACATAGATAAAAAAGATTATATATATCCAAAACATTATGTATATCAATCACTAATGTAGGTAAAAGTCTTTTCAAATGATGATATATAGATGAGATAGAGAGATAGGAAACCAATCAAAACATGATCACTTACTGAGAGTGGTGAAGATCTATTAAAACTAATATTGAATTCTCCATGACCATAGTTCAGGAGATATTGGAATCCAAGAAGAATCCTTCAAAAAATTAGATTAATTAGTTAAGGTTGATATGAAGTGATTATGGATATATGATGGGGGTTTGATATTTTTTTAATAATTTTTTAGTTTTATAATGTTCCAAACTCAATGTTTCCAATACAAGGAACACTATATACCCTAACCATGCGCCAATCTATGAACATCCATATAGGGGAAACACATTTACTACATAGAGGTAATGTAGTGTCATATACCAGGCTCAATCCATTAGAATCGCCTCTTTATCGGATTCCACCAGTTAATGGAATGGGATAATAGTTTAGGAAAATCGTGTGCGCACATTGCACTACACTTTTTTCCTTCCAAAATCCTCAAATCTCACCACTAAACATCCCTATGTAAAACCCAAAAATTGTCCACTATAACTAGGGTAAAATAGTACATGAAAAAATTCATGATATATAACATGAACTTGTCAGGGTCATATAGTTAATGGTTTTCATTAAATCTATATTTAATATACTGTAAAAGATAGTGGAAAAAGACAATAAATATTTAATTTAATAGTGTTTTATTAAATTGAAAAATTTTCATACTACATATCATAAAACTAAGAAATTAAACTTTAATTATATTTTATATGGGATTGATATATCTCTATATAATTAGTTAATATTACATTAAATAAACATTTCCATTTTTATCATCTTTCTATAGAATTATAGTCTTAAAATAGATTGAATGAGTTAGAATGTATATTAGAGAAAAAGTTGTTTAATGTAATATCCTCATTAACTCCCTGAAAAATACCTCAAATTCATTAGTACATACAAAAATATCCCCTTTATGAGTAAACTTGGTTAACAGGGTGGTAACCAAGAGATGTTGTGAATGAGACACCAATTATAATGCATTAAACCAATAAAACTACATACCTCGGTTATGTTCATTATTGTAGTCCATTCTTGAATAGACTCTATCATCTTATGATGAATGAATATTCCATCCATAGAGACAATATGGCTATGAAAATAAACTTATTCAAGCAAAAATTCATAGTTGCTAAACTTACCATACAATTCATTTCTTCTTTGTGTATTCAAAATAATGAATAATTTTTTTCATGAGGTTTGTTTCATTCAGAGTATACCAAGATATTATTAATGAATTCCACAAAATTGTTATAAAAATATTCCCTAAAAATCCTATTCATTAAATCTATTAACACAGAGGGACCATTAGGAAATCCAAAAGGCATTTCTATAAACTCATAATGCCCATTCTTATTTCAAAATGTTTTTTTGGAATATCATCCTTCCTCACACAAAACATATGACATCAAGATCAAATTTCAATATTCAGAAAATACTGGGCTTTATTAATTTGATCAAATAAATCATCCATGCATGGTAGGGGATACATTTTATTTATTGTCATATCATTGATATCCTTTTAGTCAATGCACAGCCTCATAGATCCATGTTCCTTTTTAATGAAATGATTATCAGCTCCCATTTATGAAATACTAGGGGGAATAAATACATTATCAGTTAATTTATCTTATTGTTTCTTTAGTTCTACTGATTCTATAGTGGCCACTTTATAAGGAGTCTTTTATATAGGTCTTGATATAATAATTAAATCAATTGAGAACTCAACATCGCACTCTAGAGGATTTTTAGGTAAATCATCTAAAAAATAAATATTTATTCGATCCTAATAGGTATATCCTCGATTTATACATTTGATTCCTCACTTTTCGATATCGAGTTCTCATCCTCCCCATGAATTGAATTATATAGAGCTACTAAGTGGGGATCTAGATGAGAAATAGATGGTGATTATTCTTCCCTATGGTTAAGGGATTTCACATCCCACTTAAAAATTATATCTTTATTCTTTATTCAATATATGTTTTCATGAAAATTTGATAGAAAATACATACCTAGGATTATATAAAATTTTATCATGGGTCTGATGATATAATATGAAGATAAATCATGTTCATATGCCATATTAGGGACTACACGACACCTCATTATTGCAACGATACATATGAGATTTTACTGCCAACTCCTTTATTAAATCAAATTGAAAATATCCAGTTTTCATAGAAAACTAGGAAGATATAAAACAATACAATGATCTAGAATCAACTAAATCTTTAGCTAATTTTGAGGAAAAAATTAATATACCTTACAACACATTATTATGAACATTATAATTAATATATGTGATAGCATAAGCTTGGTCATTCTATAAAAGGCTTTTCTAAGTCCCGTTTCCTTGACATATTAGATAATTATTTTCACTGTTTCCCATATCCCTAAAATTGTATCATTGAACATTGGTAGCTTCTTTCCTTCCCTTGAAATCACAATCTTGATGTCCTTTCTATCTGAACTTATAACATATGCATTTCCATTTTATTAATGAACTAAGGTGTTTCCTTCCAATACTATCACATGTTAAAAAATTAACCTTTTTATTATTCCCAAAATTAATAATATCATCCTCCACCCTCTTATATTATTTTTTCAACTTAATGAAATATGACTTAGTGAATTATTTCAATTTCTTGATAGAACATGAGAAAATTTCTACGTTTGATGAGAAACCATGGGATACTAGAATCCATTGAAGGAATAGTGTGATTCCATCAATGAATCGATCTGTATTTCTCCTTGGATTGTGAATAGAGTTTGCAACATGCCTTCCTATCCATGTAATGTCGGATTCATATGTTGTAACATTTTCAACTACTTTCTATTTAATACTCAGTATTTTCCTCTTTATTTCCTCTCATTTTCCACTTGGAAAATATTATTCTAGGAAAATATCATTGAATGACCTCCTTTTAATTTCATATATTTCTTCCTCACCGATTTTATTTTTAATTAATGACCACCACTGATCCACATCTCCGAATAAATGATAAATTTCCAAGATAAACATCTTTCTTTCATTACATCCCAAATCATGAAATAACTTCTATAAAGAACATGTCTAATACACCATTATTAATGGATTTTTATTCCTTTTTAATGATATAGGATTTCGTCAGGTAAAGTTATCTATCAATTATTCTCCATGTTGTGGATATGGAATCTCCATACAGGTAGGTTTATTGTTCTTGACCTGATTCATTTGTCCCATTATAGTTATAATTTTCTCACCAGGAGTTATAGCTATAGATCCAACGTCATTATCTTTCATAGGTGTAAAATCAATACATGGGATATGCATGTGGATTTGGTTTCCATTGCATACACTAGGATCCATTTCTAATCAATGTAATACACTACCTTTTGTTTTGAATCATAATGAATAATCTCAACATAAGAAAATTCCGAATAAATTGAAATATTATCCATAGGTAATCACATAATGATGGATTAATCATGGAAAAATGTTCATTTACTTCCATTATAATTGTTGTTATGAAAATGTAAATTATCATAATAATATGTGCCCGGAGTGTCAAACCAGGTGCACAGTAAGGTATGTTGTCATGTATCGGGATACACTGTGTCTAGCCTGAAGCTCCTTATCAGTTTTGTTACTCCAATGTACATCTATTCCAGAATCATCCCCACTTATAGAATTAAAATAAATATTTTCTATAGAAGGATAGACATAAAATATTCTTTTCAAAATTATCTGATGTTCCTGTATGTTTGTACCCAAAGACTATTTGGGGTTTTGTTCCCTAATATACATTTTCTAAATCTAGTTTCCATGAATTTTACTATACTTTCTCTAATACCAACTTTAATGTCAGGACAATATTCCCCTAAATATTATTCATTATTTTATTACATTTTAATATAAATAATGATTCAATATCATTAATGATTGAATAATTCAGTCACTTTAGAAAAACAGATACATACAATAGTTCAACATTATAACTTCAAAGGGAAAACTACAAAATATAAACTTATTTTTAATCATAATTAATATACAAGATTATCCTTGAAAGTTATTCATAATATACTTCGTCACTACTTGTAGAAAATAGATCATGTGAAAGGGGTAAGGTATGATGATCAGAAAGTGTATATAATTCAAAAGATAAAAATAGAAACACTAGGAATGATTAATAACTAAAGCGGTTTTCCATTAAAAATATACTTTAGCAATATATAAAAGAAATAAAATAGATTAAATAATGAAATAAAACATAATCATGGATATTCAACTAGTTGAATAATAAAATGGAGTATCAATCTCTATTTTAATAACAAGGTAATGAATAGTTCCTGAAATTCTAAAATATAAGATCAAGGCCTCGACCAAGTCATTTTAAAAGGTTAAAGGACCAATCCTAAACCATGTGTTAAAATTGGAAAGGCCTTAGCCAATTACATATCTTTCTGGTCCTGTGAGACCAACCTATACATTAAAGGGCTATAACATGCCCCACTTATAAAAATATAAAAACAATGCATTCCTCATATGAATGGGGATAAATATAAACTCTATATGCATTCATATTTAAGCAAACAAATGAAATGTAAATAACTTACACCAAATGTAACCATTAACCATTCAGAGTAACATGGTGAATGGTTTCAAGAAAGTACACCCACAGTTAAACTAATAACAAACCATTAAATAGAATATGGTATATGATGTCTTAATGGATTAGTCCCAAATACACATAATATTCAACCAAAGTGTTAAAATAATCAAAATTACTTGTATAATGTCATTGAGTAATTCTTGAGATAAATACTCTTTTACTTTAAAAAGTGGTGTTCTTTGGGAAATGTATAGTTATGAAACCAAAAGTGAAAAAATATATTTTCTCCTAATAAATTTTTTATTTTAGCTATTTTCTTTTAATAATATATTATAGGGTGCTCGAAAAATATGAAAGAATTCGAGAAAATATTTTGAATTGGGATTGTATTTTGGGATTATTTTTTGAAATATACTTTTAAAACTTTTATCTCTATATAAAAGAAAAAATGATTCTGTTTATTAAACATATATTGACATTAAAAAAGAATTTATGAGGAGTATATATGAATAAATTAAATTTAATTCATATTAAAAAAGACAATGGGTAGCCCGAATGAATACGGGGGTTCATGTAGAAAATCCTTAAATTTTTTCCAAATTTTTTTGATCTTGATCACACATTCCTAGAATATAAAATTACACTTATTAATAACTTAATTGTGAATCTCATAGACATTTATTGGATTTATTATAACTTTATTAAGTTCATTTATGGTCTTTTTTATGGTTTAGAGATTAATCATCATCATTTGTGAGTGCTCGTTACATTAGTTTTCATGATTAGTTCGTTTGTATTTATGTAAATGTTAAATGAGAATTGAATAATAGAATTAATGTAATATGAAATCAATATACAGAAAGAAGGTTAAATGAATATAAATCATTTTGTTCCATTGGATGAGTATGAATCATTAGATAAAATTTTAGTGATAAATTATTAGATTAATTTGGCGGGTTTTCAATCGCTATGATCACATTTTATTTTATAAATTCATCTCATTTGTAAAATAAAATTTCTAGAAAAATATAAAAATATAAATTAAATATATTATTATTTTGTTGAACAATAAAAAATGTTTCATGATCATAATTTATGATAGTAATGGATGTTGAAAACCCATATTCCTTGAATGTGATAAATTAACACATCTCTGATGGAGTTCACATCTATAGTATAAATGGAAGGTAAAATAGATATGATGATTAATTATTCCAAAATAACAACAAAATTATAGTACAGTTATGTTACTACAGTTATTATAGAATTTGGAGGAATTTAGGTGAGGAATGAAAATGAATGAAAAAAAATGAAAGAAAATAGATGAAATGAAACGAGGAACTTATCTCTTGAATTTATCATGATTGAGAGCCTCTTTAGGGGAGATGATTTAGTCCGTTGAAGAGACAAATGGTATTAGACATAGACAGAAACCTCGGAGGAGATTTTAGTAGAATTTATACAACACACAAGGCTTTATAGTAGTGAAGAGAATAGGTGGTGATGTGTGTATTTTATTGTGGAGCAGAGGAGGGTTCTCTGTTATTTTAATCATTATTTTATTATTATTTTTTCAAGAAAATAAATAATATTGATTATTATTACTCAAAATAGTAATAAGTGAATGTTAGTTCAACCAAGGGTTATTTTCATCATCCATGACTCAAGAATGATGTAGAAATTCATTGATTTGGCATATTTTTAACATTATAGAATTTCACTATTCACCAAAAATTCAAGTATTTCATAAAAATACCAAAAAATCACCCTTAACATTTTTAATTCATATAATTTAAAAATTAACTATTTATTCTCAAAATGGTTTTATAAATACAATAAAATTAATTTTTAAATTAAACCACTATTTACAAGAGAAATAAAAATTTTAAATTAAAAAATAATTTTTATAATAATTTCAAAATTTTAATGAGGACTCATAAAATAATCCAACAATCATACTAAAAAATATATTTATTTAATAATAAATTTTATGGAAGTTATATTTATTTCAAATATATTTTTTGATTTAAAATTGTAACAAAATATTTATTAATTACTAAAATATACATTTTAAATTATTTATTTTTAAAATATTCACTCACATTTATATAGTTCCTAGATTCAATTTATACTCACACAGCTGAGGTTAACATTTAAAAAGGTACATGACTATTTCTAAGGGTAATTTATTATTCATAATGGTATGTTACTATTCACAAAAAATGTTAGTTGATCCTATCAGACCCTAAATATTATACTGATCGCAACTATGTATGTCAGTTTTTCAAATTTCAAAACACAAAAGAAGAAAACATATATCTAATGGCCAGTTTATTACTAACATATATAAATATCAAAGTGATTTATTCACATAGACATAGTGTTGAATTCATCCTATAAAGAATTTATTTTCAAATACTTGGGTTGTAACATTTTTCCCCCACATACAAAAATTTAATCATAAATATTACTAGATTATTACCTCATAAAAATATTTTGGTAGGTATTCATAATTTTCTCCTTAGGATCTCACATTGCCTCTTGGATTTTATTGAGTTTCCAGAGTATCGTTACTAGCTGAGACATACAATTTTTCAAAACCTGTACATTAGTGTCCAGAATCAAGAAGTGCTATTAACATTAACATATGTCTAGTTCCAATTTAGAACCTTCTGATGTGAGGACATGCATTGGGTATGGAATGTAATTTATTAACAAAGAGACATTGAACACATTATGTACTTTAGACAAGATATGCTTCATTGGAAAACTATAATCCATAACCCCACTTAATTATATAATTTATAATTGGAAAATATATATGGGGCTCAAATTCCCCTTCTTCCCAAATCATATAACACCCTTCCATGGATATACATTTAAGAAACCATGATCTCCCACTTGAAATTTAAAATCCTTCATTTGATTTTCAGCATAGCTCTTTCACCTGCATTGTGCTACTTTAATATGGGTTTGAGTAGTCTTTACCTTCATTTTTGTTTCCCCCATAAGCAATGGACCCACAATCTTCCTTCATAGTCTCTATTACTACATATTGGTGTATGACATATCTTTCCATAAAATGTATCATATGGTTTAATTTGAATTCTATAATGGAAATTACTATTTTAGTAAAAAACTAAAAATACAAATACAGATCCCACATACCTTGAAAATTAAGTGATCATGATCTATACACGACTTATACAGTTTGGATCATCATTTTATATTTCCTGTCAGTTTTTATGTGATAATAAGTACTCAAAAAAGATTAATATATAATACATGTTGATGAATTTTACAGAATATTGAGGAAAATCAAGGGTCACGATCCGACAGAATTTAAATAGATACTTCATGAACCCTCAAAAAATCATTTATATAGTTATTCAAAGCATTCTGGAAGAAGATCATCCCATCTATAGAGAAAATGTGAAGATATTACAGTTTGTTCAACAATTACCCATATTGAATCATTAATTCTTGTAGTTATGGGTAATCCAATGTTGAAATCCATTTTTATGTCATCCAACTTCCATGTAAGAATAGGTAGAGGTTTCATGACTCCTATAGGATGTTTTCATTCGATATTCACTTATTGACAAACTAAACATCGTAACAGAAAATCTTCAATTTCCCTCTTCATGTTATCCTACCAAAACATTTTCCATCATATATCTAAACATATTAGTGGAAATATGATCTATACAGAAATATGAACTACGATCATCAACCAATAACATCCTTTTTAGTTCGGGTATTGGTAGAACACAAATCATCTTCAAACACATTGAAATTACATCTTAATATAAGAATTCTTTATACATTACTTCATTCATAGCATTAGTTTTTTGTTTAATATTTTCATTATTAGTCTGAGAACATTTCCAAACATATAATAAAATAAATTGGTGACCAGATAAAAATGTAATGACATTTCTCTTTCATTGATGATTCTCATATCCAACTTCACCAGATCCATGTACATATGATCATATCCAATTGTAGTTTTGGTTTGGACTCCATGACCATTCCTACTCAATGTATTAGGTACCTTATTTCTCTTCTATAGGTGGTAGAGTATAAAACAATTCCAATCCTTGAGAATCTAGAGTCGTCGCCATTACCCCATGTTGAGTTCTTTTTGTGAGAAGATTTATTTGCAGCTCTTGTGATGAGTATATATCTCACATATAACACCATACAGATAATGTTTCTATATCATTAGAAAAAATATTATACCTAAAATCTCAAGATCATGAATTAAAAAAGATCTAATCATGAATTTTTAACTTCCATGATGAATAGGAAAAACACTATCAATTTTCATAAGGACACATCTAATTCCTTTAATTTATGCATCTTTATATATCACAATCACCTCATTTCTCGATGGATGAGTTACGATGAAAGAATTCAGAAATATCTTCATTAATTATTCGAAGCATTCTTCACATTATTTTTCTTATATGAATATAACCCTTTTATGAGTAAGAGTTTTTAATGGGTTGGTTAACATGACGATGATCTGAATTAACCACTAATAATAACCTTCTAAACCAAAGAAAACTACATACCTCTATTATGTTTTTGGGTGTAGCCCATTCTTGAGTTTCCTTTATCTTCATAGGATCGTATGATATTTCATCAATATAGACAATATGGCCAGGAATAGAAACTGAATGATGGAAAAATTCAAACTTACTATACATCTAATATAATCCATTACTTCTATTATTATTCAGAATAAAGCAAAATAGGTTTTCATGATCTTTATAGCTTTTGAAGTATAACAAAATATAATCAATAAATACCCCAATAATGTTATCTACATATTCTTTGAAAACCTTATTCATTTGATCAATGAAGATATAGGGTGCATTAGTCAATCAAATATTCATTACATTAAACTCATAGTGCCCAAACATGGTTCAAAATGTTGTCTTGGGAATATAATCCTTCCTCACAAGAAACTGATTATATCCTAATCGAAGGTCAATCATTGAAAAATATTTTTGATCCTTGAATTTGATCAAATAAATAATCAATGTGATGTAGTGGATACTTTTAATTTATATTTATAGCATTGATCTCCCTATAATCAATGAACAACCTCATAGATCCATCATTATTTTTATTGAAAAGAATAGGGGATTTCTATGGAGTAAAACTATGGGAAATAAATAATTTATCACAAAATTCATCTAGTTGTTTCTTTAGATATATTAATTCAACATTTTCCATTGAATAAGGAATCTTAGATATAGGTATTGATCCAAGAATTAAATCAATTGAGAACTAAACATCTCACTGTGGTTGATGTCCAGGTAAATCCTCTAAAAACATCAATATATTCATTCACAATAGGTACATCATCAATTTGATCATTTCATTACTCTCTCATTGATATTTTCTTCTCATTTCCCCAAGATTTTAATTGGGTAGAGCTATAGAGGATATATATTTATGAAAAACTGATGGTGTTGTATCTACCCTTAAGGGATGGGATTCCACATACTAATAATAAATTGAAACATCCTTATTATTGGCATATATTTTTGCATCATAATTTAAAATCCAATCCATATATAAAATTATATAGAACTATATATTTGTTATGATGATAATATAGGTTGATGAATCATGTTAATATTCTATAATAGGGACTTCCTGACACATCTTTGTTGCAATGATACTTCCCTTGGGAGTCTGGACTGACATCTCATTTATTAAATCTCTTTTTGAAATTTCTAATTTTTATTAAAAAATTGGTAAATATAAAATAATGAGAAGATCCAAAATCAAATAAATAGTTGGTTAGGATTGAGTAAATGATTAATGTAACTTCAACAACATCATTAGTACTTTCAACCTCCACAATTCTTGACATCATAAGAATGGCCTTGCTCCCTTGGAATTTTCCAATAACCCTTTCCTTGAAACTTTTTTCAACCATTAGCACATGGACCCTAATTCCTACAATTATATCATTGAACATTAAAAGATTATTTATTTTCCTTGCAATAACTATCTTTATGGAATTTTTCCACACATATAGCACACACCATTTCCTTTTAATCTTGCACCTGGGGGTTTCGTTACCTATATATTTCATGTTAAAAAAATTACCATTTTGTTCTCCCCATTATCCATTATATCCTCCACCATCCTCTTCTTCTATTGTGTATCCATAATGCTAAAATAACTTCAGAATTCTTTCTCTATCTTGACAACACTATAGACATTGTTTTTGTATAATGAGAAAAATTTGGATACTAGTTCCCATTAGTGGAATGGAATTAAACCATCATAAAATAGATCAATCATACTGCCTATATTACTTATATAGTCTATAACATGACTTTTTATCCTTGTAATGTTGGCATAATACATGGGAACAGTTTGATCATCTTTCTGTCTGAGACACAAGAATTTCCTCACCATATATGGTCATTTTTTATGAGGAAAATATATTTTTTGAATATTTACATGAAATACCACCATTCTAGTTCTTCTATTTCTTTCACTTTTTTTTGGAATTAACGACCACCAATAATCCACATATACTAATAAATAAAAAACCCCATTATAACCATGTCTCTTTCATTACATCCCGATGCTAGAAATATATATTCTAAAGAACATATCCACTGCACCTCTACACAGGGGTATGTAGTCCCAATGAATGATAGAGGTTGTTGTCTCATAATGTGGAATAAAATTTTTCCACCACATTGTGCATAATGATGATAGATATGGGTAAGTTTATTTTTCATAACCTGATTCTGTTGTCCCTATATTTTCAATGTTTATTAGCACAAATTGTATCTTCCGAGCCAATATAATTATCTTTCCTAGGATAGAAATCCTTACATGGGATATGAACATTCATGTAGCTTCTATTCCTTTAATATGGCATCAATAATGAAAAATGGAATACAGTAGATAGGGTCTTGAATCATCATTTATAATCTCTTTATATAAAAATACATAGCATTAATAGAATTTATATCCATAGATAATCTCATAATCTTGGTTTCATTGAGGAAAAATTTATATTTACTTCCTTCATAATGGGTTTCATTGAAAATGTTAATTATCCTACGGAAATCCATTATGAGTGTAAAAAAAATTGCATAGTATGTCACATTTTCATTTACCAGGGTACCCTGGGTCAAGCCGAAAACTCCTTTTCGGAGTTGTGACTCCGTGGTATATATATTCCCGAACCACATCTACTTGTAGTATCCAATATATATGTTTTTTCTAGAAAAATCAACATAATATATTCCTTACATAAATTTATGGATTTTCTTGTATGTACATCATCAAATAATATCTTAGAGTTTTGATCCTAACGTACAATTTTAAAAGCTATTTTCAATGTTTTCTACTAAATTTCATCTTATACCAACTTTAAAAACTTGGCCCTAATTTCCATATGCATGATCCCTATTTTATTAAATTAGAATAAAAACAAGTATGTTTTATCTTGAAAGAATGAATAGGTTAGTACATTTGGAAAAAAAGATACATAAATAAGTTCAAATTACAACTTGAAAATGGAATCATCAATATATAAAATTCTTTTAAATAACATACAATCTACATGATTATCTATTAAATTTATTGAAAATATTATTCTTCATAACATGGTGTAATCAAAACCTGTGAAATGGGTTATATTAGATGCATATAAGGGGTTAATAATAAATTAGAAGAAAATATAAACACTAGGAATGATGAATAACCAAAAATACATGACATTAAAAATATACATGTGCATAATAGGTCAAGAAAAAAATGATTAAATAATGGAATAAAAATTACAATGGATATTAGAAAAGTAGAATAATAAAATGGTTTATATATATATATATATATATATATAATGAGGTAATTTATAATTCAAGAAA
The DNA here is from genome assembly GCA_963277665.1 of Viscum album. NCBI lineage: Eukaryota > Viridiplantae > Streptophyta > Magnoliopsida > Santalales > Viscaceae > Viscum > Viscum album. The sequence goes on from OY728161.1 coordinate 1,842,711,828, forward strand.
TTAGAAAATATACCATCAAGGATTCGATCAAGAGGTCTAAAAATGGTTAAGTCCTCGGCCAAAACCATATGTGAAAATGCAAATGGACTCAGCCAAGTCCATATCTACATTTTATCAGGACACATACAGATGCATTGAGGGACAATAGTGGGACCCACCCATCACATACTAAGTACATATAATTCCTCATACGAATGTGGATAAACAAAAAAATTGCATATATTCATATTGAAACCAATACATTAAATTTAAATAACATACCCCCAAAATGACCACCAACAATTCAGAGTAACATGGTTAGTGGTTTCAAGATAGAAAACCCAAATAAATAATTATTATAATACATTAAATAAAATATGGTACATGCTATTATAAAATATAACAACCAATTAGACATAATATTCAATAAGAGTGGTGAAATTGACCAAAATACTCATACAAAATCACTGAGTAATGCGTGAGATAAATACTCTTTTACTCTGAAAAGAAGAGTTATTTTGGAAAAATATTTCTATAAAACAAGAATCGAAATAATATAGTTTTATAATAATAAAACATGTAATTATAGAAAAATTATGGTTTCTAAAAATATATTATAGAGTTTCAATGACAATAGGTAAAAATTCGAGATATTCCCTCGAACTGGGAAAGTGTTTATAGAATATTTTTTAACGATCTGTTTAAAACATGTATATCTCCAAATAAGAAAGAAGTATTTTTTGGTAAAAATATATACACAATTACAATATAATTTAAGATGATTTTATATGAATAAAAAATAATTTAGTTGAGATTAAGGGAGGCAATGCGTCACCTGATATGAAATGGTTGTTCGGGTAGAAAACCCCTATCTTATGTTCGAATATGTTCTTCTCTTGAACATAAGGTCACAAAATATGAAATTAGAGTTATTAATAACTTAATTAAGAAACTATTATACTTTAATTTTATTTATTATTATTTAATTATGTTTATTTATGATCATTTTGTGGTGTAAATAGATTCAATGTCATCGTTTGTGAGTGATGGTTTCATTAGTATTCATGATCAGTTAACTTATATATAAGTTAATGTAAAATTATAATTCAATTAAAAATTTTATGTTATAATTTATAAATGTTTATACCAAAGGATAAATGATCACATATCTTATTTGATTAATTTCATGGACGATGAATCATTAAATAAAACTTTAAGGATACACGATTGGATTAATTTGGTTCGTTTTCGATCACAATTAACTCATTATATATTAAAAATCAATACTATATTTAAAATAATTATTAAAAAACATTAAATAAGAAATATTACATATATTATGATATATTTCAAACAATAAAGCATTCCATGACCTGAATAGAAGATGGTAATAGATGTTTTAAACTCATCTACCTTAAATGTGATATATTAACCCATCTATGAAGTTGTATTTATTACTAGTATAAATTGGAGGGAAATGGGAGATGATGACTAATTATTGAATTATCATAACAAAATTACAATAAGTTTGTATTACTATAGTTATCATAACATCTGGATTTATGGAGGTGAGGAAAGAAAAGCAACTAACAGAACGTGAATGAAAATAAATTAAATGGAAGGAGGGATTTACCTCTTAAATTAATCTTCCTTGAGTGCCTATTTAGAGGTGAGTTTTTGCTATTTTGAAGATAACAAGGGATTTTGGACGTGGGGAGGATCTTGTCAGGAAATTTTATCAGAATTTATACAAGGCACAAGGCTAGAGATCAGTGAAGAGAAGATGGAGTGATGGGCTGATTTTAAAGTGGATGAGTGGAGTGGTTTTCCCATATTTAAATGATTATTTTACACTTTTAGTACAATTATATGAATAATATTGGTTATTGTGACTCACAATAGTAATATGTTCTTTTGAGTACGAACCAAAGGGAATTTACCTCAGCCATGTCTTAAGAATGATGCATAAATTCATTTATTTAGCATATTATGTAAATTAACGAATTTCAAAATTCACCAAAAAAATGATGTGTTTCAAAAAATACCAAAAAAATCACACTAATGATTTTTTTTAAATGTTGAATTAAAAAATGGACTCCATTTTATCAAATTATTCTTATAATTAATAGAAATTAATATTTTATATAAAGAAATTATTATCTTGAAAAATAAATATTTAAAATTTAAAACCAATTTTATAATATATTCAAAAATTAATTGAGGTTTCAAAAATTAATCCAATATTCATTGGAAAACAAAATATTTATTAAAGAATACATTTTATGAAAATGAAATTTTTTTAAATATATTTTTTAATATAAAAAAGAAATTAAATATTCACTACTCAAAAAAATTAACAACACTAAATTAATAATTATTAATGTATTCAATCTCATTTATATAGGGCCTATATTTTTTTATATTAATGTGGGTGAGTTTAATTTTTGGAATGGTACATTAATATTAATAAGAGAATAATACTATTCCTAATTGTATGTTACAATTCACAAAAAAAGTATGCTGATCCTACCGGGCCTTAAATATCCTATTGATCGCAACTGTGTATGTCAGGTTTTTAGAAATTAAAATAAAAAATTACACAATTATATCTAAATTATTGGTTATAACTATCTACTATAAATTACAATGTGTTTTATTCACACAGAATCAGAGAATAATGCATTCTATAATAAATTTATTTGTGAATCATTGGATTATTAATTTCTTTACCCCTTAAAAAAATTCATCATCGAAATTACCAGAATGTTACCTCAAAAAAAGATTTGGGTAATTCTTCATCATAAGTTCCTCAGGCACACACATTTCCCTTTTAATTTTATTATTTCTCAATGTAAATTTACAAGACTAAGAATCTAGTTCCTCAACACCTATTCTGTAGTGTCCAGAATTTGTGTAGGCTCTATAAATTAAAATAAGTCAGGTTCCAATTGTAAACCTTCAAAATTGAAGACATGCAGTGTGTCTGGAATGAACTTTCTCAACAATGAGATGTACACAACATTGATTAATTTAGAATTTATAGGAGTAATTTTTAAATGATAAGCCTCACCTCTAATTTTCATCGGAATTTTAAAGGTTTAATATATCATGGGACCAGTTTCTCTTTATTCACAAATCATATATCTCCCTTCCCAGGGGACACATTTAAGAAAACATGATCTCCATCTTGAAATTAATGATCCTCCATCGATTATCAGTATTTCCCTTTTTTCCTACATTTAGTGTCTCTGATATGGGTTTGAATATAATTTACCTTTGAGATTATTTCCTCCACCAGCTCTAGACCTACATGATTCCTTTCAACGACTTTATTCCAACCTGTTGGTGTATGAAATATATTTCCATAAAAGGATTTATATGGGTTTATTTGAATACTAGAATGAAACATATTATAGTAAAAAAACTCTACAAGAGTTAAATATTGTTCCCACATACCTTGAAAATAATGTGATCTTGTTCTCCACATTTCTTCTAATGTTTGGATCATACTTTCTTATTATTTGTCTGTTTGTGGGTGATATGCAGTACTCAAACGAAGTTCAGTATCTAATGTTTTCTAATTACTTTTCCATAATTTATATATAAATCATGGATTTAGATCAATCAAAATTATGGGAGGTTATCCATAATGTCTCATAACCTCATTTATATATAGTCGTTCAAGGCACTCTAGCACTAGATCCACCCTTATAGTGAGGAAATATGTAGATTTAAAAAGTCAATCAATAATTACACATATTGAATCATTATTTCAGTTAGTTTTTGATAATCCAAGGAAAAAATCCATGTTAATGTCATCCCATTTCCATTCAGGAATATGTATATGTTTCATAACACCAATAGGATGTTGTCATTTGGTCTTCACTTGTTGATGCACTAAACGTGTTGATACATAATCTTAAATTTCCCTCTTTAGGTTATCCCAAAAATAATTTTCCTTCAAATCTCTTTACAACATAGTACTACTAGGATTTATAGAGAAATTCGAACTATAGTAATCATCCAATGACTCCCTTTTTAGTTTGATTATTGTTGGGATAAAATCTTCTTCCCAAACATCAATATTCCATCTTCATATATGAATTATTCCAACATCCCATCATTCAAAACATTAATTTTCATTTTAATATTTTTATCATTAGGCTATGAGTTTTAAATCATTTCTAATAAAAATTATTGGGAAACCAATTGAAAATGTAATAATGTATCACTTTCATTTATTATTCCCATATCCATCCTCACCAGACATGTATAATGGTGAGCCTTCTCAATTCTATTTGGATTAGAACTCCATGGTCATTCCTAGTCAATGCATCAACAACCCTATTTTCATTTATACGGTGGTAGTGTTTGTGAAAATATTAATCCTGGAAGAAATTAATCACTCACCTTGTCCTCATGTTGAGTTATTTTTTTGATAAGATGTGTTTCAAGCTGTTGTGATAAATATATTTCTCATTGTTTTCACCACATAGATAATTTACCCATATATTAAGAGAAAATACTATAGATTCTAACTCATGATCATGATTTGGGTAGTTCAGTTCCTGAATTTTATATCATTCTTGATGTATAGTAAATAAATTTATCATTCTGGATAAGGACATATCAAATACCTTACATTGATTCATAATTATATATCACAATCACATGATTTCCCTATAAAAGAGTTAGGAGCAGAGCATTCACTAATATCATCTTTAATTCATTGAATTATAACTAAAAATATTTTGTCCATATAAATATATCCACTTTATGAGGAAACTTGGTTAACATGATGGATAACCAAGAGAAGATGTGAAGTAATAATTTATTATAATTTAAAAAAAATAAAACTACATACCTTGGTTATTTTCATCGGTGTAGGCCATTATTGAATAACCAATTTCTTCATATGATCAATGAATATTAAATCGGAAGAGACAATATGGCCATGAAAATAAACTGGTTGTATCCAAAATTCACAGTTGCTAAACATCCCAAATAAATTCATTTCTTCTAAAAGTATTCATAATAATGAACAAGTGTTTTTCTTGATCATAATCGAATTTGGCGTATACAAATAAATTATCAATAAATACCTCAACAATGTCATAAAGATATACCTTGAAACCCTATTCATTAGAATCCTAAAGACATAGGGTGAATTATTTAATCTAAAACTAATTACTATAAACATACCTAGTTCAAAATGTTGTCTTTAGAATATCACCCTTCCTCACATGCAACTGATGATATCCAGATCAAATTTCTATATTCAAAAAATATTGTGCTATATAAAGTGGATAAAATAAATAATCCAAGTGAGGTAGGGGATAATTTTTATTTATGGTCATATAATTGATCTCTCTATAGTCATTTCATAACCACATAGATCTTGGTTTCATTTTAATGAAAAGATCAGGGGCTCCCCATTAAGAATAACTACGTAGAAAAATCATTTATCACACAATTACTCTTATTGTTTGTTTATTTCTACTAATTACATAGTGTTCATTCTATAAATATCCTATTGTATAGGTCTTGAACCATAAATTAATTCTATGGAGAAATCAACTTCTCACTCTAGAGGATTTTTATGTAAATCTTCTATAATAAAATCAACAGATATTCATGTACAATATGTATATCCTCTATTTGAACATATATTTCCTCACATCTAGATATCTATTTCCCATCCTCCCCAGGTATTGAATTCAGAATAGCTACTGAGGTTAAATCTATATGAGATTAATATAGTGATGTTTCTTTCCTAATGATAAGGTATTCAACATCGTCCTCAAAAGTTGTAACTTCCTTATTCTTTCAATATATGTTCACATCATAATTTCGAAGAAAATACACACCTAAGATTATATAAAAGTAAATCATGGGGTGAGGATAATATAGTAAGATAAAGAATGTTCATATTCCATAATGGGTTCCACTAGACACATAATTATTGAAATGATACCCCCATAGGTGTTCTGATTGAAAACACCTTTATTAAATAAAATTGTAAATATCTAATTTTCTAGGAAAACATGGATGATATTAATGAATACGATGATCAATAATAAACTAAATCATTGTCTATATTTGAGGAAATAATTAATATTCATGCCACCACATCATTAGGAACATTATCCACAACATTTGTGATATCATAAAATTGACCATGCTCCTTTAGGATTTTCAGAGTCCTATTTCCATGAAATTCTGTCCACACATATAGAATAAGACATTTTATTTTAAGAAGGAACCAAGGAGTATTACTTCACAATAATCGCATGTTGGAAAATTGTCCCTTTTAACCATCCCTATATCCATCATATACTCCTACACCCTCTTCTTTTATTTTTTCAATTTTATTTCATAATACATATAGAATTATTTTTCATTCTTGATAGCACATGAGACAACATCTTCATATTTTGAGAAACCATGGGAGACTAGTACCCTTCAGATAAATTGTTTTAAACCATAAATAAATCGATCAATCATTTTTTTTATGTATATAGTTATCTGCATTCCTTCCTATCCTTGTAATGTCAGATTCATACATCACAACATTTTCTACCTCTTTCAGTATGAGACTCTAGAATTACCTTTCTATATCCTCTCATTGTTCACAAGGAAAATATTATTCTAGGAAACTATCATTAAAATACTTCCATTCAATTTCATCTATTTCTACATCCTCGTTTTTATTTTTAATTTATGCCCACCACTGATCCACGTCTCCTAGTAAATGGTAAACCACCATGTCAAATTTCTCTCTTTCGTTAAATCCCAATGGAAGAAAAAATGTATCTAAATAACTTCTCTACTACCCTATTATCAATGGGATTTTATTCCAATTTAATTATTGAGGATGTTTTCACGTAACTTTATATAAAATTTCTCCTCCATTTTGTTGATATTGATGATCTATATGGGTTTTGTTATTGTTCATAACATGATTCATTTTTCACAGTAATGTTATAATTTATTTTTCACCAGTCATAGCTCCAGATCCATAATCATTATCTTGCATAAGAGGAAAATATGTACATTGGATATGCGTGTTCATGTGGTTTCCATTCCTTCCACTAGGTGAAATTTCTAAATAATAGAATACACTAGATTTTTTTAATCATAATTTATAATCTCAAAATAGAAAAAATAAATAGAATAAATTGAAATCATATCCATATATAATCTCATAATCATGATTTAATTGAGGAAAAATTTATATTTACATCTATTAAACCGTTTAATAATGAAAATGTGAATTATCATAAGAATATATATTTGGAGTCTCAAACTAGGTTCCTAGTAAGGATCGTATTTGTGTACTACAATATACCGATACAATCTCGAAACTCCTTGTCAGTTTTTTACTTCTATGTACATATATTCCAGAATGGATTCCACTTGTAGTGTCTAGATAGGGATGTATTTTCTAAAAAGATCAAAATTACATATTCTTTACCAAAATTTGTAGATATTCTTGAATGATTTTAATCAAAGTCTATCTTAGGGGTTTCTTCCATATTATAAATTTTCTAAAACTAGTTTCCATGTATTTTATTGAACATCATCTAATACCAACTTTTATAACCTAACCATATTTTACTAATTATGGTTATTTATTGTCATACATTGTAATATAAACATGGATATCATATTATTAAGGAAGAAATAGTATAGTATCTTTGGAAAAAATATACAAACATAACTTCAACATTAAAACATGAATGGAATAACTAAAACATATTAACTTGTTTTGAATCATAAATAATATCCTAGATTATCCTTGAAATTCATTCTTAATATGATTCATCCCAACATAGGGAAAAAACATGTGATATCAGTGAGCTCAGATGATCAGAAAGGGTAAATCATACAACGGTAGAAAATAAAAACACTGGTCATGATGAATAACAAAAAACGCATTGAATTAAAAATATATTAAATCATTATATGGAAGGAATAAAAATAGATTAAATAATTCAAAAAAATATAACCATATATATTATACTAATAGAATAATCACATGGACTATAAATTAATAGTTTTATAATGATTGAATTCATAGTGCATGATATTATGAAATATATCATCAAGGTTGCAGCAAATACATCTAAAAATTATTAAGGTCTTAGCCAAAACCATATATGAAAATCATCGAGGCCTCAGCTAGGTCCATATATATTTTGAATCTTGAGTCATACTAATGCATCGAAGGGATAGAGTAGGACTCACCCATAACATACATAGTCTAATTCATTTCTCATATGAATGGTTATAATATTATGCAATATATACATTTATATTGAAACTAATATATGAAATTTAAATAACTTACTCCAAACATAACCACTAACAATTCTGTGTAACATGGTTAACGTAATATATATAGAAAATTAATATTAAAACTAATCAAAACCCATTAAATACAATATTTTGGATGATATAATTAAATATTAGTACCATTTACTCATAATATTAAACAACAGGGTTGAAGTAGACAAGATTACTGTTATATAAATCCTTTAGTAAATATGGAGAAAAATAGTCTTTTACATTAAAAAGATGGTTTCATTGAGAAACGTATTTTTATAAAACAAGAAGTGAAATAAAATAGTTTTATCTTAATAAAATGATTTATTTTAGATAAATAATTGTTTCTAAAAATATATTATATAGGCCCCTTGAAAATATATTGGAATTAGAAAATTTCTCTTAAATAGAGTTTGTATTTCTAGAAGAATTTTTGAAAAATCATTTTAAAACATGTATATAACCATAATAGAATGAATGATTGTGGTTGGTACACATATATAGAACACTAAACATGAATTTATGATACGTAAATAAGAATAAATAACAATTTAATTGGGATTAGGAGATACAAAATGTAACACGATTTAAAATGGGTGTTCAGATAAAAAAAACATGTACCTTATGTCTGAATATGTCATACTTTTGGATATAATGTCCTGGGAAAAGAAATTAGACATATTAATAACATAGTACAAATCATTTTATAAAAGTATTTTATTTATTATAATTTTATTATGTTTATTTATGGTTCTTTTTAGGGATTAATAGATTCAATATCATTGTCTTTGAGTGCTCATTTCATTAGTTTTCAGGATCAGTTCATTTGCATTGAAGTTAAAGTAAAATGAGAATATAATTACATAATTAATGTTATATAATACTAATTTTCATAAAAAATGTTAATTTATTGTATGGGTAATTTTTCTACATTAGGTGTGGATCAATCGTTAGATAAATGTTAAATCATAAATGGTTGGATTAATTTAGTGGTTTTTCGATCACTAAGAATTCATTTTATTTAGTAAATTATTTTGATGTGAAAAAAATGATTCCATAACATTAAATAATATATATTACATATATTATTATTCGGTTAAACCAAAAAATTGGTTTCATGGCCATAATTGAATATGGGAATATAATTTAATAACTCTTCATTCTTTAATTTGATAAATTATCAAATATCAGATGGTGTTTTCCATTATAGTAATAAAGGAGTGGAAATGAGAGAATATTATTAATTATTACTATAACACCCACCCATATCTCATTGCCTTGAGGAGGCGGTGAGGGATACTTAGCCTTAAGAAACGTTCCCAAGGCACCAAAGCATGGAAATATATGCCAAGGGCTTCTAGAAGAAATTGGGTAATGATTTTCCCTTAAGACAAAACCAACCAAAAATCCATAACAACCACTATATGATGCATGTCAACCAAAACATCTTAGCATGTATTCCCAAGTAAAACAAAGTTATTCCACAACAAATCTCAAAACCAATACAACCAGACATGTCCACACAACATCAGAGTGCAAGAGGAAAACTAAACAACAACCACTACAAGCCAGGACACCACCAAATCTCTACACTAAACTCTAAGCTCCATGCTCCACCAAGACATCACAATGCACCACTAAAGGAGGGAGATGTCTTACCCTTTCCCACATCACTGTACACAACATATTCAAAGACACCACAAGGCCAAAGCAGGGGGATGTTTACTAAAACATAGTAGGATTTCCTCAAATGACTTCCCAACACACGCCACTAGGATATAACCGTTAGCACATTTATATAAAACAGATTATATAAAATAATCATAAGGGAGATTACTACCATAATCCAAAAATAATCTTACCATGCCATCACACCCAACCCTAGAAAACAGAGGAAACCCCTAAAATAATCCACAATCCATCTCAATATTTATACGTTAGCACAACTATTTTATATTGCAAAGGAATGCACAACAAAACAACCAAAATGGTGGAGCTTTCATCCCACCAGTTTCATCCATTTATAGATAGTGGCTCTACCTGTCCACTTAACCTTAGATGGTGTCCTTTATGTCCACTATCCATCCCCTTTTTAAAGTGGTACTTATCTCCTCTTCCGCACAACATCCCAACCAAACAAATCCAAGCATCTAACCCATAGAGGTCACAACAACATCATGTAATCAACCAATTCCGCTACATGTTAATTCACTTCAATAAATCACCAATTTATTGAAAACCATTTTCCGTGCTAAAGCCCATTTCAATAAAACAACCTTTTTATTGAATACCATATCCATAAATCATTTTACAAATCAATCATAGCATTCCATTTTAAAATTTCCATTTTAAAATCCACCACCGGAACCTTTCACCACAAAACCCATTTTTCCCAAAAAAACCCCAAACAGATTTCCAACCAAATACGAAAATCAACACAAAATTAATTTTAATCAGAACAACATAATTGTAACATGGAACCACTAGTTCTAACCAAGTGGATTCAAGAGATAATCCACCTACCTTTAGGGATTTCAAGAAATCGACCCACGAACAACTGCGCCTCAAATCCGGCGAACACACCACCAAATCCTCTCTAGATCCATTTCCATAACATCCACAAGCCTTAAAATCAACGTCCAAGGCATACCCAACCCTAGATCTAAACAAAAAAAACTATAGATCTTGAAAACCAAGAAAGAGGGAAGAGCATATCTTTAGGAAAACACAAGAGAAACAAGATGAGAGGCTTACCCGGAAGAAATCACCTTCAAACCACCTTGAATCCTCATCAAAACCCTTACAAAACGAGTGGTCGAGCCCTTCGAACCCTTCAGAACTGAAAATCATGAGTGAGGCTCGAGTGGGAGGAGATTTGGAGTGGAATGAGGCAATCCCAAGTGAGCCCGGAACTTGTAACCCTAACTTTAAGTGGCCGCAGGATTAGCCCACACGGTTTGGAAAACCGTGCACTAACCGTGCGCACGCCACTACCTTGAGATCCAAGGTCTGCATGGTTTCCTCAAACGGTTTGGAAAACCGTGCGCTGGCTGTGCGAGTCCTACTGTTTCGAGAAAAAGGGTCTGCACGGTTTCCTGGGGAAACCGCATGTTTTCCACTAACCGTCCTCAAAACGTGCACCCCTTTAGAAGCCTCCAAACTCATCCAAAACCATTCCAAACTCTCCCAACCTTTTCACAACTCATCACATGCACATTAAACAAATAGAAATGCATTAAAAAGGCCACATAATTTACAATGGGTGTGATACATTCTCCCCACCATTGGAATTTCTGTCCATGGAACATAGTGAACCTGCCCTTTGCTGAAAGAGCTTGGACCACTGCCCGACCATCTATTTCTCTTGCTCCCAAGTCTCCTCTTGAATGTGACCATGTTTCCACAAAAAACGAACTAAACCGATGCTTTTACCATGCAATAATTTCTCTTACCTATCCACAACCGGCACTGGAACATGCACCAACAAAGCATCTGGTTCTAGCTCAACATGAACCCATCGAATCACATGGTCACGATCCGGCTGATACATTATCAACTACAAGACATGAAATACATTGTGAACCACACTAAACCGTGGTGGAAAAGCCAAATGATACGCCACCTCACTAACCCGCTCAAGAATCTCAAAAGTCCCAATATACCATGGTTATAACTTTACCTGCTTCCCAAACCGACGATGTCCCAACCTAGGAGAGATCCTCAAGAACACATGATCACTCACCTGGAACGACAACGGCAGTCGACGATGATCTATATACGATTTATAACGACTTTGAGCCATCTCCATTTTATTCCTGATCATCTTTATCTTCTTCGTAGTCTCCTAGAAAAGACTCAGTCCAACCATGGAAGACTCACCCATTTCCACCCAACATAGTGGAGAACGATATGGCCGCCCATACAATACTTCAAATAGAGCCATCTGTATGGATGCCTGATAACTATTATTGTACAAGTACTCAACAAAAAACAAGTTCTCCTCCCACGAGCCACCAAAATCCATGACACAATCCCGCAACATATCCTCCAGAGTTTGTATAATCCTCTCGGATTGACCATCCGTTTAAGGGTGATACGCCATACTCATCACCAACTGCGTTCCAAGGGCTTGGTGTAAGGATTTCTAGAAACGATATGTAAACCTCATATCTCTATCTGAAACAATCTAAACTGGAACAACATGCCTCTTTAACACCTCCCGGATATAGATTTTGGATAGATCCTCTACCATATGAGCTTCAATAATCGGGATGAAATGGACTGACTTCGTTAGCCGATCCACTATCACCCAAATGGTATCGTTCTTCATGACCGTTCATGGGAGACCTGTGACAACATCCATGGGTATCTACACCCTCTTCCAAACAGGGATTGGTAAAGACTGCAACATTTTTACTAGCCTCTGATGCTCTGCCTTGACCTGCTGAAAAGTCATGCATCTCGAAACAAACTTCAGCCACACCTCTCTTCATACCAGCCCACCAGAAATGCGCTTTCAACGGTTTATACATCTTATTAATTCCAAGATGAATAGACCACCTATAATAATGATACGCCCTGATAAGATCCTCCTGACATGAAACTGGTACAACCATCCAATTCTGAAAACACAAATCTGAATCTGCATTTAGTTGCCAACCCTCAATGGTCTCCCCACCATTGAGTCTCGAACCCATGTTCATAGACTCAGAATCAAATATATGTGCCTCTCTAACCAGGCCAACCAAGTCAAGAATCAACAAAACCAGAAATAAGACCACTCTATCGCCCTGGTACTCACATTCCAACCATATATCAGTTATAACTGACATCAACTGCCACTGGTTTGATGCTTGTTTCACCACCTGAGCATATAATTATTTACTTAATGTGTCCGCCACCGAATTTCCCTTACCCGGTGTGTACATCAAGTCAAAATCAACCATCTGGAGATATTCTATCTATCTCCAATTCCTCAAGTTCAAATCTCTTTGTGAGAAAATGTTCTACAAGATCTTATGATCCGTATATACCGTGAACTTCTCCCCGAAGAGATAATTCTTCCACACTTTCAAATCATGGACCACTACTACCAAATCCAAATCATGACTTGGGTAGTTCTTCTCATTCACTTTTAACTTCCATGATCCATATGAAACCACATGATTCCCTTGCATGAGAACACACCCCAACACAGATCCCGATGCATCGCAATACACCACATACCCTTTTCCTGATTTTGGAAAAATCATTATTGGTGCTGAGGTAAGGCGACCCTTTAACTCTTCGAAACACTGCTGACAATGTTCAGTCCACTGGAATGGAACATTCATTTTTGTCAAAGCTGTCATTGGCGAAACCAAATGTGAAAATTCATGAACAAAACGCCTATAATCCCCAGCCAGACCAAGAAAACTCTGTATCTCAAACACATTCTTTGGAGGTTTCCCTGAGATAACAACCTCTATGTTTTTAGGATCCACTGAAACACCCCTTTCAGAAATCACATGGCCATGAAAATTAACTTCTTGTAACCAAAAGTCACACTTTGTCAATTTGGCATACAACGGATGATCCCTCAAGATTCCCAGCAATGTCACCATGTTCTGCTCATGCTCCACTATTGTTTTTTAATACACCCGAATATCATCGACAAACACCAACACAAATGAATCTAGACATCTCTAAAATATCTAATTCATCAATGCCATAAACACTACTGGCACATTAGTTAGACCAAAGGGAATAACCACATATTCTTAATGGCCATATATACTTCTGAAAGCTTTTTTAGAAATATCCTCCATCCTCACCCGCAATTGAAGATATCCTAACCTTAGGTCGATCTTGGAGAACCACTGGTATCCCCTCAACTGGTTGAAAACATCATCAATTTGTGGAAGTGGATATCTATTCTTTATCATAACTTGGTTAACTCTACGATAATCAACACATAGCCTTAAGGTTCCATCCTAGTTTTCACAAACACCGGTGCTGCTCATAGAGACGTGCTAGGTCGGATAATCCATTTGTTTTCTAACTCTTCCAACTGGATTTTCAATTCCTGCAATTCATCTAGATCCATCAGATAAGACAGAAGTGAGATAGGACTAGTCCCCAGAAGGAGATAAATCGTAAACTCCACTTTTCTAATGGGAGGTAACCTAGTGAATTCATCAAGAAAAACATCCAGGAACTGATCCACCACTGCCGGAGGAACACTCTTCTCAACACCCTCTACCGATTTCAACAACAACACCGACAACTAAAATGATAACGTACCCACTACTGGTGCCAAAAAACCTATTGCACCCTACCTTTCATGCTTGTCCCCTCTAAAGAGATGTCTAACACAATTGTGTGTCGTAAAATCCACTGTCTATGCATCACAATCGATGTGGGCCTTAAAAGCCACTAGCCAATCCATTCCCAAAATTACATCATACCCCTACATCTCAAGCATTGAGAAATTCCACACTACCTCAACCTCGACCACTACGATACAAAATTCTCTACACAAGAAGGCTCGACAATCTCTTCGACCTGGAAGAGTTTGATGTTTCAAAACCGAGGGCATCATTTCTACCCTTAAACCCAGCAAATCAACCACACGTGCAGCAATAAAATATTGTGAAGCACCCGTATCAAACAAAAATTACATCATGGTTGAATTTAAAAGAATAGTACCTCACACCGTGGATGGTCCCGACTGATCATCCAACACAACCTGTTCAGCTCTAAACACATGCTTGCTTTCCACCCTCTTCTCTTTATTGCTTTGCTGAGCGTCGTGGTATTTCGAGAATCACCATGACCCACTTTACTCTACTGACGAGTGGTATGCTGCTGCCCCCGTCCCGTCGAAGCATATGACGTCTCTGATCCCTGTGGAGTGTCACACGCACCTGACCTTGGATCATTTAGACAATAATGCTGAAGATTCCCCCATCTACTTACAATTATGACATGCTCGAGGTTGTGTCAGATAGTCCCGCTTTTTTTGGCTCGTCGAACCACATTGAAAACATCTTGGATTGTTTTGGGGATTTAGAGGAAGATATACCGATCCTGCCATTGGATTATATGTAATATTCCCGCCCTGAGAATAACTGTCCCTTCTTCGCTTGAATCCAGCATTAGAGTTCCCACTATTCCCCATGGGTACCACCATGCTTCCCCCGCTTGGAGTTGCCAAAAGATGCTGCTCAACCACCGAGGCTCTATTCACAATCTCTTTATAATCATCTATAGACAACACCGCTATCTTTGAATAGATTTCATGACATAACCCCACTTCAATGATCCTTCCTTCAACGATGTGCTACCAACCACCTCGGGTGAAAACCTCACTATGTTCATAAACATTACTGCATACTCCGTCACCGACAACAACACTTGATTCAAACTGAAGAAATCAGTCGTACGCTGAATTCTAAACGTATGTGGGTAGAATTTTTTGTTAAACAATTTCTCAAAACCTTCCCATGCCATACCCTGGTCCGTCCTAGCTTGGAATTTTAACTCCCACCACTTAAAGGAAAGATCTTCTAACATATACGTGGACAACATCACTTTTAGCTCTTCCAGCGTTCCCAAGAACTCAAATATTTTGTTCATTATATTCAACCATGCTTCTTCCCATTCTGGGTATGTATCCCACCTAAAGATGGGTGGATTTTGCTTTTCAAACTGAACCGCATGATCCACATTCCTTGGTTCATCAACTCTATTTCCACTTCTCACAACTTGGAATGCTTGAACTATACTTTGCACTAGCTGCAGGTTCAGCTGAGGCTCAGGTGCAACCACATTCTCAGCAGCCTCCTCCAGTTGGTCTCTAGGACGCCTACCTGGTGCCATTTCTATAAATAGAAAACAAACAACCATGAGTCTCACTTTAGTAGACATCACAAAATCCCATTTCAAATCACATTACACAACACTATCACAACAAGTCTTTCCACCGTTTCACATTTTCCCACATGTGCCATGTTTCACCATTTTGAAAACCAAACGATTTTCAAAATACCAATTTATTCACAATACATTTTTACACAAAAAAAACATTTCTCAATTCATCCCATAGATCATTTTACTACAATAAAATATGTATCCTAGAGGGAAGTCATTTCTACAATGCATGACATGCTCATCTCATTGGTTACACCCACGACAGTGAGATATCTAATTCCTATAAGTCTATTCAAAACACTTATATACCCAACTCCCTAGTAACTTGAATTTCAGCATAAAAGGGTTAGCTACATCCTTTAATGCTATACATTCCAAGTTCTGACATTCCTACACCTTCCTACAATACCAACTCAAGGAGTATAACACAACGAATGTCAACACCAAAATCCTAGAATGAACTCCAATGGACTGAAAAAATGGATACCACTTGTAAAACCCGGCCCCTACCTCATTGGCTTGAGGATGACGTGAGGGATATTGGGCCTTAAGCAACGTTCCCAAGGCGCCAAAGGCTGGAAATATATGCCTAGGGCTTCTAGAACATATTGGTGAACAATTTTCCCTTACGAAAAAACCAACTAACAATCTATAACAACCACTATATGATGCATGTCAACCAAAACATCCCAGGATGTATTCCCAAGGACAACCTAGTTGTTCCACAACACAACTCAAAACCAATACAACCAGACCTATCCACACAACATCAGAGTACAAGAAGAAAACTAAACAACAACCACTACAAGCCATGACACCACCATAGCTCCACACCATGCTCCATGATCCATGTTCCACCTAGACATTACAATGCACCACTAAAAGAGGGAGATCCCTTACCCATGCCCACGTCACGGTACACAATATCTGAAAAGACACCATAGTGCCAAAGCAGGGTGTGAGGACTAAAACTCAGTAGGATTTCCCCAAATGACTTCCCTACACAAGACACTAACATAAAACTATTAGAACATTTATATAAAAAATTTATATAAAATAATCACAATGGAAATTACTACCATAAGCCAACCATGCACTTACCAAGCCATTAGACCCAACCCCTACAAACAATGGAAAACCCAACAAAAAGCCACAATCCATCTCAACATTTATACGTTAGCACAAAAAATCCATCTTGAAAATAAATGCACAACAAAACAACCATAACAGTAGAGCTTCTGTCCCACACGTTTCATCCATTTACAGCTACTGGCTCTTCCCGTCCACTTATCCTTAGATGGTGGCCCTTCCGTCCACTATCTATCCCATTTTTAATGTGGCACTTCTCACCACATCCACAAAACATCCCAACCAAACCAAACCAAACATATAACCAACTATGGTCACAACAACATCATGTAATCAACCCATTCCATTACATGTCAATTCACTTCGATAAATCACCCATTTATTGAAAACCATTTTCCAAGCCAAAGCCCATTTCAATAAAAAAACCTTTTTGTTTAATACCATCTCCGTAAATCATTTCACAAATCAATAATATCATTCCATTTTAAAATTTCCATTTTCAAATCCACCACTGAACCCTTTCACCACAAAACCACTTTTTCCCAAAAACCCCCAAACGGATTTCCAACCAAATTTTCATATCAACACACAATTAATTTTAATCACAAAAAAGTAATTTTAACATGGAACCACTAGTTCTAACCAAGTGGAGTCAAGAGAGAAGCTACCTAACTTTAGGGTTTCCGATAAATTGACCCAAGAACAACAACGCCTCAAATCTGGCGAACGTACCACCGAAACCTCTCTACATCCATTTCCCGAACATCCAAAAACCGTAAAATAAATATGAAAGGAATTCCCAACCCTATATCTACACACAAAAAGTGTAGATCTAGAAAACCATGAAAGAGGGAAGAGAATATCTAGAGGAAAACACAAGAGAAACAAGTGGAGAGGCTTACCTGGAAGCAAACACCTTCAAACCACCTTGAATCCTCTTCCAAACCCTTCTAAGACGAGTGGGAGAGACCTTCCAACCCTTGAGAACTGAAAATCCGGAGTGAGGTTCGAGTGGGAGGAGATTTGGAGTGAAATTAAGCAATCCCGTGTGATCCTGGAACTTATAACCCTATCATTAAGTGGCCGCATGGTTAGCCTGCAAGGTTTGGCAAACCGTGCGCTAACCATGCGCACACCACTGCCTTCAGAGCCATGGTCCGCATAGTTTCCATGCACAGTTTTGGAAAACCGTACATAGGCCGTGCGAGGCCTACTGTCTCGAGAACAAGGGTCTGCACGGTTTCATGGGGAAACCGCACAGTTTCGACTAACCGTGATAAAACCATGCACCACTTTAAAAGTCTCCAAACTCATCCAAAACCATTCCAAACACTCCCAACCTCTTCCCAACTCATCCCATGCACTTTAAAAAAATAAAAATGCATAAAGAAAGGCTACATACCTCAAACCGGGGGTGCTACAATTACAGTATCATAACAACGTTCCTGTAAATGTATGGTATGACAGTAATCATAAAAATTAGAGGAAATTAGTTGAGTAATGAAAAAGAGTGAATGGAATTTCAAATAAAATAAAAGAAATTTAAAGAGGAATTTACCACTTGAATTTATCTTCCATGAGAGCCTATTTAGGGGAGATAATTTTGTCTTATGATGATACAAATGGCTTCTAGAAGTGTGGATGATCTTGGTAGGTGATTTTTATAGAATATAGACCGGGTAAATGACTTGAGAGGAGTGAAAAGAATTTGGAGCGAAGGGTGGCTTTTATAGTGGAGGACTGGAGGGGTTTACCATTATTTTATTCATTATTTTATTATTTTGCCTCAAAAATATGAATAGTATCAGTTCATTTGACTATAAATAGTAATAAGTGCATGTGAGTTCAATGATATGGTCATTTAACTCCTCTATCACTGAAGAATGTTGTGTAAATATATTTATTTAGAATATTTCGTAAATTATCAAATTTCACTATTCACAAAAAATTTGAGTATTTTAGAAAAATACGGAAAACTCAACCTAGCCATTTTTGAAAAATATAATTCAGAAACGGAACACAATATTATCAAAAAAAATATAAATAATATAAATTTAATTTCAAATAAAATCATTTTTTACATGAAAAATATATAATTTAATTTAAAACTGATTTTATAACGCTATAAAAAATTTACTAATTGCTCATTAATATATCATAAATTCATAGGAAAACAGACTATTTATTTAATAGTATATTTTATTAAAATAAATATTATTTTAATTATGTTTATTATCTTAAATGTTTAATTTAATTTTAATTTCTCAAAAAAATATGAACAATTATTTATTAATTTTAAAAATATTCACTCTCATTTATATAGTGCCTATATATTATTCATAATTAAATGGGTGAGGTTACTGTTTGAAATGGTATATTACTATTCGTAAGGGAAATTTAAAATACCTAAGTGTATTCTTGTATTCATAAAATATATGTTTGTCCTATTGGACTATAAATATCATATAGATCACAACTGTGTATGTCAGTTTTTTTGGATTCAAATAATAGAATCCAAAAAATTATAACTAATTAAAAATTTAAAACATCCTCTTAAAAATATCAATGTCTTTTTTCTCATATACAATGTTTTGATTGACTTATATAATTTATTTAATTGTAAAACCTTATGGTGTACCAATTTATATAACTTCCCTACAAAAACACAATATTCAATATTTCCAACATCCCCATAACATATCAATATTATGCATGGCCCACCCCACCATTGTGTGAAGTTAAACTATGTGTCTAGTTTCACCACATCATGTGGTTAATGGTTATAAGTAATATATATGCAACAAGAAGTTTTATGGTGTGTCTCACATCTATATCACATGATTTGAAACTACATGTCCTACTTTCCCACATCATGATATTAACCTATATGGCCAATGTCCTTACAAAATGATATTAAACTACATGGTAGACATTATGGTGACATAAAAATATACTATAAAACATATCCAAAAATTCTACATGACTGGAAAGATTCCTACAAATTCCTTGGTGGTAATATCTAAAACAAAATAGAAAAAACATTATATTCACATTATGTAAAACTACATGGTATTGTATCCACCACAAAAAAATATCAATAAAACAAATCATTTGGATTGAAATGAAAATAGTTCATTACTGATGTATTAATGAAATATATTTAACCATGTAATTAATAATTTTTCATCACTTGGAGCTTGAGTCACATAAGATTAAAAGATTCATAAAATTACAACTATTTTAATGATAAAGTTTCACCATGACCAATGTTTGAACTCACAAGATCAATATTGCATCTCCTTAAACTACCTAGATTCACCTCCAATGTATAACCTTCTATAT
This sequence comes from Viscum album, assembly GCA_963277665.1. Taxonomy (NCBI): domain Eukaryota; kingdom Viridiplantae; phylum Streptophyta; class Magnoliopsida; order Santalales; family Viscaceae; genus Viscum; species Viscum album. The sequence goes on from OY728161.1 coordinate 1,842,732,474, forward strand.
CCTTTTATTTTATTATTATTTATTAGTGGAACATCCCTATACCCTAATATGTATTGATTAATATTTTATGGAGATACAATGTTATGTATAAATCATTTATCATGTGCCAACCATCAATCCAAATTTTAATATGCATTGAACATGTTTTTGTAATATTTTTTTTGTGTATACATAGAATTGTAACAAGTTCTTATGATTCACATGTTGAAATACTTATGTCAATCTTTACATTCAATTCCTAGATGGAAGACCATAACCTACATAGCATCCACATCTATTAAACATGAAGTTGAATTGAAATGTGAAATTTCATCCGTAATATACCTAAATAACTCATGGTATCTCATTACCATTTTGACTATTTATTAATAAATTATATGTAATTATATTTATAATTATGAATAATATGTCAATTTCACACAATAGAACGTCAATTACACCACACCTTTTATATTAAATAGACTGGTGTAATGAATTTCCAAATAATTGTGTCTGGATTAATTGTAATTTATGTGAGATACAAAGTGAAAAAAATGTTATATATCATTATGCAATGAAATTAAATAAAAAAGACATCCTCCATACATAAGGACCAAATATATATGGATATACATATAAATAACTGTACGAGTCATGAATCCTACTTTAAAATAATAAAAAGTGATGTACGGAACCCTTATTCTAAATCCAACCACATAATAAAGAAAAATAATCCCTCACCAATTCATATGAGAAAAATATATATAGGATATTAAAACATATGATCACTCATCTACATACCATTTATTAAAATAAAATACACATTCCACAACATGTGAGTCTGATGTATACATGGGATATTCTTCCAATGAATTATGTGTGTATTGATCAATGATTGGGAGAGAGATATAGTGATCCCTAGATCCATTATTCTTATTTCATAAATGAATTCAAAAAAATACCATCCCCCATATATGACCCACCCATATTCATGGTACTTCATCCTAATATCCATGTATTTCTTGATTCTCATTTAAAAAAATTATAGTAATCATGGATCCCCTATTCTTAGACTCGATGAGAATAAAAAAATCAGATTTAAATTCATATTATCATGATTTATTCCTATAAAAAAATGAGTTAACCATGAGGGTTAGTCTCTATATCCCAATAATAAATAAATCCCCTAGTAATTTCGATCTTGATTAGAAATTCTTTGATTATTCTTTTTATACATCATTATTTCATAAAAGACACATCATGTATTCATAAAATTTGATCAATGAAAACATTACATGGATATCAATGAAAATAAAATCAAATTACAAAGGACACATATGTTTTGATAAGGAATATTGATCCCATGTAATGGATCTTTATATGATCCCAACATATAACCTTCAGTCCAGATGATTCTTCATTGTTAATAGTAGATCCTATGTTCTACATTTTCCGTAAGAAAATTACAATGGAACTATCATTTTAATCATGGTCTGGGGTTATAAATTGTATAAATGTACCAGACCACATTTCATTATCATAAATCCTGATTTTATAATTTACAATGTACCTTCACATGTTCAAGAAGTAATTTGTGCATTAATCGAATTCCAGCCGTAATTTTGGAATTTATTCAAATATCCTATGTTTAAAATTGATCCATTAATAACTAGTAATCCTTTTATGGGATTTGTATCATTCAATATCATTATATGTTGAATAAGGTTACAAAATATTGTGAATTAATCATCAAGGTGTTTGAGTATTATTTTTAATATTTCAATTCTCAATGAAACCACTTCATATTAGTGATGTTAAATTCAACAACTACTTATTACATGAGTAAAAATCCTACAAGGAATCCATTATCAATGAGTCAAATATACATAATGGTAATATCATTCATAAAAAATTTCAATGTTCAATTATTGATCCCATGAGACCGAACTACTATTAGATGGTGAATAACACTGTTATCCACAGATCTTGTAAAGTAAAACATAGCATATTTTTTCATGTAGAAAAATACTATACCCTATATGGTATTTATCTAATTGGTGTTGTAATAGCCATCTAATTCCCATTGTCCCCAATTTACTGATCTCAATAATTTATTTCATCCATTACGTATTTTTTTATACTCCCACAACTACATATTTTCAGTTGGCTCAAACATTCATATGGTATGATTTATAAATTACATTATATAATTATTTGTATATATTCTATATACATAAAATAACATTCTTTTTTATCATATCAATTTTCATGAGAAAACAAATATTTAATTACATTAGTCTCTAATTATTAGAAACATTTAGTCTTTATAATATGACTATAACCGTCCAAAGGAATGATAAATAAAAAATTCTAGAAAGAAAATGCGTAAATTTAATTCATAAAAACATATTTCCCCTCTCGATTGGAACACACATTATAAAGAATCAATACACGAGAAAACTAAAAATTAATATAGTTCATAAAATAATAGGTAAAAATCTAATAATTGGTTTCCAATGAAATTGAAAATTCCTAGAAACTATGTATTCACTATATAATAATAGTATCAATTTCGGGAACTAAATGAGAAAAGAAATAGAGATTGTGGTTCTAACACCATTTCCTAAAATATAGTCACTATATGCCCTCTAAGTCCCATGAACTAGTAGAAAGAAATATCATCCTTTGATATCTAACGTATTAATTTTAATAATGCTATAAATCTAGGAAAATTATTACAAAATATCATCAATATATGTGGACTAATTTTATTGATATAGTGATGTTTGATTTTAATGTGATCCTAACATTTTACATAGAGAATTACAAGATTTATAAATATAAATATACATTAATAAATTACAATGATTATAAATTCATAGTGTCTCAGGAACACTAGGTTCATATTACTTAAAAAGGGAAATAAAACAAGGAACAATTTTTATTATTTTACAATTTTTTACTTAGTGATCTCTTAAAATTTCCTAGGATGACTTGAAGATTAAATATAAAAATTGTATTTTTTTTCAAAATAAAAACAAGTTAATTAACATGATAAGGAATAATAATGTGTGAGTCAATTAAATAAAATGATATTGTTAAAAATACACATTATTAAACACATTTAAGATTAACATAATTAATATTGTGTCATATGATCATGGAATCATTATAAAAGTCTTATAAAAAAATAAAATCTCATAAACATGAGTTATGAATAAATTCCTAATCAAATTTACCTGCTTATGAAAGTCACTTAATATTTTTAGATTACTCCCCAACCCCATACATGTTTACTAATGAGACTATATCATTTATCAAATCATTTTTGTTCTATATACGATCAACCAATATATCAGGATCATGATATTGGTGTTCAACATAATTAATATCAATCATATGTAAAAACATAAGAATTATCCAAAGAAATAAAATGGATTTAATAATCATGAATTATATTATATTCAAAGTAAATTTCATTGGGAATTAATTTTAAATGTCACCCTATGAAATGTATTACGACACCAATATAAGGGATAATAAAATAGGAAAATATGTGAGGGTATATATATAGAATTTATATTGAATCCAAAATATTACAGTTTAGTTTGATGAATATAATATTAGAATGAATCATAATACTCATTAAGAATACAACCATTTCCCATTGAGAACTCTAATGTATATTATCTTAGTATGACAATGTTTTTTTGAGATTGCTATGAACATTTATTGGGGAAAATATCCTATCAATTTTCAAATAATGTATTGGAAATATAATTCACTCAAAAAAATCAGTTTATTTTTATTCCAATTCAACATAGAAAAAGAAAATATACTCTTTAATCCATTTAATTGTCATGAAAATAGAAGAGTTATAGTAATGAAAAATACATTGAAAAAACAAATATCTCATTCACATTTTTATAATAAAATTAAAAATTAATATATCATTTAAAAAATTAATATTCATTTTATAAAAAATAAAATCTAATTAATTGAAAAAGTTCATTAAAAATAATATGATTACATTTTTTAAAATTGTTTTTAGAAAACATTGATTTAGATGAAAATTTAATTTTGACTATATAAATGAATTATGATAGATTTAATGAAAAGTATTTTGTTAGAATTATTATGTTCAATGTTGAGATAAACAGTAATATAAAATGGAAAAATAATTAATATAGAGAAGAAAAATAATTTAAATGGGTTTTTAGACAGTGAAAAAATAATTCCCTATAGTCAAAATTAAATCATAGCAGTACCCTATTAAAATGCTATTGATACATAAACCATTACATCCATTGAGAAAATGTAATCATAAAGATGCTTGAATGAATTTTATGAATTGTAAATTATAATATCATGATGTTTTATATATTAATTGTTTGAAATTTAAAGGTTCAATATATAAACCATTTAAAAAGAATAATGTGAAAAATAAGAATGTGTCTCAATAAAGGATGTTTCAGATGAAACTCTTCACAAGTTCGTATCATGGGGTGAGAGGTAATCAATAGGGATATTATGTGTAAAAATATTTGATAGAAATTATAAAATATCATATACACTATAATTAAATAAAAAAGTCAATTTAGACATAATTTTCTTAGCATAAAATCAATGATGAAGTCATATACTTGAATGCATGGAAATTAAGTTAATAAAACCCATTACCATACGGTTGTTTATTTGTGATATCATTATACTAATTTATAGTGGTTTTAAATACTTTGTTAACTTATTAATAAATATTAATATTTATAATATAAAATATCATTCCTTCAAAATATCTTATTTCGTTTTCTTTAATAGTATTTCATTATCACTATTGTTTTTCAGGTAAATTTCCTAGTTATATCATGCAAGATTAATTATGAATGCACCAGATCTGAAACATAAGATATAGTTAAATAATATCCCGAATCTTATTAATGTTATAAATATAATATTTTTCTTTATAGTCATATGAATTTTCATTGTAGAATTTATAACATAAAGAATAAATCAAATCGTTATGTAGAGATGGAAGATTGTACGTGTGTACAAGAAACATCCACATTTATGGAGTGGGTAAACTGGTATGGAAGTGTATTGAATATAAATGTTAAAAAATAAATATCATTTAATTTCGATCAGGTAATTTCATACAGTTTTTTGACCATCATTAAATATTTATGTTTACAAATAATCACTTGGCTTTTTAAGGTGGTAGTATATCATACACATGATCAATACTATCATGTTTTCTACGATATTGAATGTAATAATGTAAATGGGAAATTAAAATTATATGTGAATAATTAAATTTAAAAAATCATATATATAAATTAAATATATCAGTTTATATAGACATTATAAGCGGTTATAGAAAATGAATTCTGTCACTTCGCAGGGTGGTAGTCCATTGTACACACGATGAATAGTTTTTAATACCATATGAGTGATGATTACATGGTTGTATTACATGATATTATCATAAAAATTCATCATTTATTTAATATATTTATGATATTATATCCTTCTTTCTTAATAATTGTTGAAATCATTAGAAAAAAAATCATAATTATTGATGTTGCGTATTTTTCAGATAATATATTTATATTTATCTCAACAATAAATAACTATTGTATTTTTGATCAATAATGAATTATTAGATAACATGATAGTATTTAGGAATTTATTTGAGTAGGTATTATTTAAACAAAAATGTTTTTGAATTATAAAAATGGAAGGATAGGTGGGGACTTTTTATAAGAGGAGGAGAAGACACATTAAGAATTTCATATATTAATTATTTACATTTATATTTTTATTATTGTAAATGGCTCCAATATTTTCCATTTTCAATAAAAATATGATATATGTTATAAATATTATATTAATATACAAATTAAAATTTCTTGACATCATTATTAACCCTTATCATTTATGTTTGTCTGCATAGTAAATCTGTTAATACGTTAATCAATGTAAATAAATTTTACCACCATCAACATAAGTTATTGTGAAAAATTATAATGAAATTAATTGATAGGATAAATTATTATAAATCTAAATGATGACCATATATTTTACAATTCAATAGAAAATATTTAAAAAAATATTTAAAATTAAATACTCATTAGATTGAAAAAACGATTTCCAATGGAAAAAACATTAATGGGTTATTAGTAAATATATAAAAATGAAACATGAAATAGATTTAATTGGTATAAATTTTTTAAAAATTATATTATTGAACTTATTTTAAATTTAAATATTGATTAAAATATTAAGGGTCTTAGAAATGATTAAAACCGATTTAGTTTTTAATTAAAATTTTCATTTTTCACTTTAAATCTAATTTAGAAAATTCTCTAAAAAAATCACCCTAATAATATTTTTAAATAAATTTTTTAAAATATAATTTATTTTAAATAAACATGTTATAAATGTGTCAAAACTATATTTCAATTATTTGAACATAGATAAACTTAACCTCCTTCTAGTAAAATAAATGTTTCCAAAAATGCATTTTGTTTTAAATGAATATTATTTTATTACAATCAATAGATAATAAAATATTTATTTTATAAATCAATAAACCATGTAATTTCATTAATTTATTTATTCATATTGATACCCTCCAATTTTACCACTATGTTGTAATGGTTCATTTATATTCAAGGATACTTTTTTTACAAGATATTATGGATAATGAATTTATTATAAGAATAAAAATATGTTAAAGTCTCATTGTCTTACATTATCTTATATAAATTCTTTTACATGTAACATATTCAATAGAAAATGATTTTCCTCTTTGATAGTATCATGTTTTTTAGTTCATACCTATACCCATCTATGATCTATGCTATGAAAAATATTATATTTACTTAGTAATCAGGAATTATGAATAGCAACATTATCGTGACTTAAATTTCAAAATGAATTGGGATATCATTATATTAGTTTAAAAAGAATATCATGTTATTATGCTATAAGATTCTATATGTAAAAATATATGGATTGTTGAAAATTAAAAAAAATCCATTATTTCATTAAATTAATAATTTGAGGATCATTCATAATTTAGAGTTTCTTTTTTAGTACCAAAATGTGGACAATGAATACAATGATGTAAAGAAGATGATGTGGAAAATTCATTGGGGTTGACAATCCCAATTGAAAAGTATCAATTATAATTCAAATTATTTTATATTCATTTGCATTAACATGATCCATATATTGTATCTATATTACCCAAATAATAATATCATATATCATTCTCCTTGTAACATCATGTTATGTAATTTTATCTGATAGATGGGTCAATAAATTTAGAATCATGCTCTCATATTTCATTAATTCCACACTTGATGAACATTCAATCAGTTGAAGATCTGATTCCTCCACAAACTTCTGAAACAGATAATGGTTTATTAAATCCATAATTTTTCTCCAGTGATTCAATTATTTAATGTTTATAAAGGTATTTATATTGAGTTTCTATTTAGTGATGTATAGTCATCATCAGAATGGGGGTCAAATATAACCATTGATAATTAAATTATCGTATGTCAACAGTAATGAATATTTTATGTGGAAAACTATGATTTATCATCATTTTATTAAAAATGTTGTAAGAGTATAGGAAAAATTTGTTTTTTCATCATCATTCCTGAGAGAACTAGTTTATTGAAATATCTCTAGAATTAAAAATATATTATTCTTCAATAACTAGAATCTGTTTAGAAATGTAGCCTTTGATTATGTTTCCTTGTTTCATCTGTATGTATGTGATCATAAAGATATTTCAGCCCTCCCAATCAAGAAGTGTATTTCCCACACTGTGATTGATTTGTATTGAATATAAATGGTTTTATTGGATTTTAGTGCTTATAAATGTAATTGAAATATTTCATTGATATAAATATATTAAATAAGAAATAACGAAATATGTTCTTGGATGTGATGTATCCAATATTTCCCATCATTACATCCAAAATATCATTACATGGATTAATATTTGAGGAGGAAAGTACTCATATATTTCAATCTAATGGAAGATCTATTAAATACATATTTTATATAAAAATAACTATTTCTTCACTGGTCATAATTTATAAAAAGGATACACTATTTATTTTTCTACGACCCATTTCTTGTATATAAGAAAATTATTTTTTGAACATAAACATCCGTTAATTACAAACCAAATATCATGAGTCATAGTGTCACCGGAAGACTTGGCTCATAGTAAATCATAGTTAACCTTAGAATAATTTAGTAAATTAAATTATCTATAATGAACCAATAAATACATTGATGCACTTAAACTACTTGTGATAACAAAGGGAATATAAAGATAAATTGGGTGATCTAATACACTAAATGGGAAGAAAATTTATGAGAAAACATAACTTATGAGTCCAAGGTATAAAATGATATTATAAAAGGGAAGGAGAATGACAAATCACATGTGGTATGATATTATAATTAACATATAATAATAACATGGAAACAATAAACATTATTAAATACTTTCTATCGAGGAAAAATCACATGCAAGAAAATGTGTCATTATTGATTAGGTTCACTCCCCAATCCCACACATGACATCTGAGGAGTCTTAAACATTACCTAATGAAATAGATTGTTAAATACATCCATGACCATCTATAAAAATCATATCATTAACATTAATGTATTCTTAATATTTGGGAATAAATCATTATAACCATACATAAAAATCCCTCATGCAATCTTAAAATGATTAATAATCATGAATAATATCAGAGAAAATATAGATTTCATAAAAAAATGAATTTAATAAATGATCATAGGGAATACATAACTATTTTAATGAAATGGAGAGTGAGATATGTAGATATATCAGAGACATATATATATTGTAAAACATCCATGACATTATAATCTATTGAATGTGATGAATATAAAAACATTTTTTAACATTAAAAAAATTATTTGGAATCCTAACTATTCCATATTGAAAATAAATTAAAAAACTAATTATTTGACAAAAAATAGATGAAAAATGTTATTTAAAATTATGCACGAAAAAATATAATTTAATTATACATTAGGTGATTGGGAATGATTGGAGGTAATTCTAAACATTTACTATAGTTATATGAATCATTTTTTTCACACAATTTTAAATATGATAAGATGTTCCTCTTTAAGAGAAAGAAAAAGTAATCCATTAAAACCATTTTAGAAAAAGTAAAACATGGGTTAAAATTTTTTTAAAATATAATCTACATAATATTTAAACACCCATAATTTTTATAAAATGCATTGATAAGAGAGAAAATGTATTTGTTTTTTAATTAAAGATAAATTGAGATAGAGTTTCCTAAACAATTCTTCAATAATATAATGTTGATATGAGATTAAAATTTTACTAATAATTATATATTTAATGAATAATAATATGATAATAAAATTAAATGAAGTTTTTAAAAAAAATTAAAATAATTTACAATAATGTAAAATCATTCATAACTAATCATGATTAAATTATGATTGAAACGTAAACCCTTACCTATTTTGTACCTTTTGAATCATAAAATTTGATGAATTATAATGATTAATTGAATAAAAAATAGTTATGAGGTATTAAAATTAATGACATATTTTGTAAAATGATTTTATAAAAAATACATTAATTTAATTATTTGGAAAATAGAATATATATCTTAATGAATGATGTTTTTTGATGGAAATGATTACCTTGATTCCAGCCCTGTCTTGTGTGTATTTTTATATCATATATGATAAAATTATTTACAATATTTTTAATCTTAGTATATTTTATTATGATTAATAACATATACATAAACCATTTACTTCACCAATTCTAGAATTTTTTTTGTAAATGATTAGCTATGTCAATGTCTGTACATCTTAGGGTTATCATTTCATAATTGAAGAACAACATTACTGTGTTGACAATGGTCAAGTGGGTAGTTGTAAAATCACCTTTAGAATAATAATCATGGTATTTTTAAAATTTATATAAATATATAAATTATATATATTAAATTTTAAATGAATAATATTTTTGATAAATGAAATACATTACAATCTTGGTGATGGTAAGTCGTGTATACTCACGTGTAACATTCCAACTATTCAAAGACCATATTAAATGGAATGTAAATTTTATTTTAGCTATCCATTACTATTATAAAATAAGAAATAAAAAATTATTTATTTAAATATACTTACATATATTTTATATGTGATTTGGTAATAATAAATGAATCACATAGCTTCGTGAGGAGGTAGTCCACCATACACAGAAATGATGTTATCATTATTAATGTTATGGTAGGTTCAAAGGTGTATGATTTTTTATGTTAGTTATTATTAATATTCCATGAATATTATATTTAAATAATAAACACATCAATATAAAATTTTACGTGAGGTGATGAATGAAAAATAAACTACATATGTTCTCAATACTATAGTATTACATAGTAAGGAATGATGGTTTTGTTTCCCATTTTCTCGAAGTTGAAATTTATTTGGGTTATTAAATTCAAATAATAAAATATTAGTATATATGATATAAAAATTTTTATATCATCATTATCAATAATTATTTGGATTGGTGGTAAAATAAATAAAATAATTATGCTAAGTTTACAACAATAACTATTCTTTGGACCCCCCCCCTCTTTCAGATTATAACTTAGGCCTCACAAATTCAGATTTTTGATTCTACCACAAAATATATTACTTAAAAATGATTGAATAAAGGACTTGGGTAGGTATATTCATTACCAATGGGGTTTTAATGTTTTTAAAAGGTAGGATATTGGATTACATTCAAATGCGGGGAATTCCATTTGTGTAAATATATAGGAAAAAATTATAATCGGATGTCACCCTCCAAAAAGGACCCACCAAAATTGATCCAAAATATAATTGATTATATCTATGGTTCATCAACACAACTAAAATTCATAATAGAAATGTTTTATGGATTTTTCCCTCTTTAAATATATGGTAACTCACTGTTAACGTTTTAATTATTTTACTATGTTAATTATGTTTTTTATAATGTTTTACTATTCACCGCGAAAAAAAAACTATTCTTATAATATAAATATAATAATTTTGATTATAAATATATAATACATATTTTAAAATTCAATTCACATAAGTGTAATAAATTAATTCATAAATCACTATCACAAATGTTATAGAAATTACACCAGGTAACCGAATGAGAATTACAATAGTCGTTGAAGATGATTAGCATAAGAATAATACCATATTTATTCCATTTTCATATTTTTATGAATTAACTATATAATAAATTTATATCTCTATCCATGATAAATCCAAAAAACACCATCCACCATTTTATGACCAACACAGCGATGATTTAAAGTTCATCAAATAGAGCCACTCTAATCATGGACTTGTAAATATTGTTATAATAAGAATAAACCATAACTAAATGGTTATACCAAGACCATAAAAAATATAAAACATGAGAATAATTCATCTCATCAAGAAAATATATAACTCTCTTTAACCATATATCAAATTCCTGATAGTATGACATACTCAAACGAGTAGGAGACCCCAGTTCCTCTTGAAGGTCTCTCACTACAAAAAAGGTCTACATTAGAAGGGATTATTTGTGAAATTTGAATATTTTATAACCCCTTATAATGAAATTTACATTGTTTGTGAGGAACTGATGATAATGTGGTTTCATACTATCATGAGAGGTAGTTTTGATAAACCGCTAGTAAAATAATAAAGATTTTATCGGTCGATAATGTTGAGGGGTTCTAACCCCCGTTAATTATGATTTAAATTCACTTAAAATGTCTCTATTAGAGGTGGTTATATTCAGAATTGCCACTAATGATGTGCATTAGGGGTGGTTTAAACCGCTCCTAATGAGGTTTAGGGTTGGGTTGGTTTGGAAAAATGCTCATAATTCTTTTTCTATATTTTTTCTATCTTTTTTCCACAACCCAACCATCCTAATGATTTATTTTATTCAATTTTTTAGTCTCATACCCAGGCCGCCCTTACCCATTTCCTAGGCAGTCACGAAACCCACGCCCCCCCATTCCCTTTCCCACCCCCAATTCGTAATCTTTCCCACACCCCATCCGATTCCAAGAGCAGTCCCCTCCCAATACCCATTTCCCACACTCCCCACTCAGGTTCTCGCATGTTCCCACCACCCCTACGGTTCTTGGAACCCCTTTGGTTTCCCTTTTCCCTCACCCCATTCCAGCATAAAATATTTCAGCTGGTGGGATTCGAACTAGGACTAGCTGGATTCTACACCTCATAACGCATATTCAGCACTACTCTGGGACTTCGTTTTTTAGAATAAATGAATAGATGTTTTTATTTATATACATATATGATTTTCTATTAAAAAGATGTTATTCAAATAACATATTTCAATACATTTAAATAATATCCTATAAATAAATTTATATAAACTACATATATGTTTATATATTTATAAATATATTTATATGAATTATTTATATACATAAATAATTATTTATATAATATATATTTTTCTTCATATAATATATAAAATATTTATATTGACATATTTAAATATAAATTTATAAATACATTCAGACTTCTATATGTTTTTTAGGTTTTTTTTATATTTATGGATATAATTTAATTATAATATATATTTATTTAATTATTTTTATATACTTATATATATGTGTCTATGTGTGTATCATAACAGTAATATTATTAATTACTATTACTATTGTTATAACACAATTTTTTTATGCGGTAAAATTATATATTGGTTTTATAAATATTGTACATTTATTTTATGATTTATATCATAAATATATTATACTAAATACAATTATATTATATATTTTGGTAAATTATATATGTACTTAAATACATATTTATAAATTATATACATGTTTATTTGAATAATATATATAAGTATTATCTTAATATATTTATATATGGGCTTTCAAAATATATTTATTTAATGGATTTCAATACTTATGTTTATTTTTATTTACATTCATATATATATTTATTCTTATAAACGGTATAATATTATATATAATTAATATATAACAATTACTATGTGAATAAAATTACTAAAAATATTTATAATATATATAATTGATATTATATGAAATGCGATATATATAAATATTTATAAAATGTTATATAAAATAAAATTTTATATTATATATAATTAATATGTGTATTGTATAAAATCAATGTTATATGAAATATAATTTACAGACATTTATAGTTCATAGTATATGAAATAAAATTTATACAAAAAAAATAAATATTATTATTCATAATATTACACATATTTCTGTATAAATATAAAAATGAATAAATATAATCATAAAAATATTTTATATAATATATTCATATAATGTATTTAAATGCATTTATATTTTATTTATTAATTATATATATGTTGGTATGTATATATATATATATTATGGAATTATATTTTTTAAAATAATGGGGGCTCACAACCCCATGTATTCTATTAAATTAGAGGGGGTTATGAACCCCCTCTAATGTAAATACATTATATTGGGTTTTGTAACCCCTCTAATTTGAGACATTAAAGGGGGATTTGAACAACTTCTAATTTAAGAAATTAGAGGGGGGTGGTTTGAGCCCCCTCAAATTATAGGGGGGTGGTTTGAGCCCCCTCAAAAAAAAATATTATTATACATAATATTACACATATTTCTGTATAAATATAAATATGAATAAATATAATCATAAAAATATTTTATATAATATATTCATATAATGTATTTAAATGCATTTATATTTTATTTATTAATTATATATATGTTTGTATGTATATATATATATATATATTATGGAATTATATTTTTTAAAATAATGGGGGCTCACAACCCCATGTAATCTATTAAATTAGATGAGGTTATGAACCCCCTCTAATGTAAATACATTATATTGGGTTTTGTACCCCCTCTAATTTGAGACATTAGAGGGGGATTTGAACAACTTCTAATTTAAGAAATTAGAGGGGGTGGTTTGAGCCCCCTCAAATTTAAGACATTAGAAGGGGTTTTGAACCCCCTCTAACATAAGATATAAGAGTGGGTTTTCAACCCCCTCTACAATCAAGCTGGGATATTGAAAACATAATGTTAAAAAAATAAGAAGGGGTTCAATTAGAGGAGGCCCATAACCCCTTCAAAATTCAATGATTAACAATGTTTGTACATAATTCACCATCTAATATTTATAGAAAATAATTTTAGAGGGGGTTCTTAGCCGCACTATATTTGATGATTTGAGGGGGTTGTGTCGAACACCCTCTAATGTTATGGAAAAAACATTTATAGCGTGTTGTGCATAACACCCTCTAAATAACCCCATATAATATGCTATTTTTTTTAGTGTCGTAAAAATTTATATTTCAAATGTAGATCTATATTAGAGACTATAATAAATGGAACAATGTACAACAAAAAACATTGATATTTTTAATTTCAAAGCATTAGTTGTGTCATGAAAGTGTGATAAGTGAGTCAATTTAGTCAACATATCAATCAAAACCCATATTACATTCATCTTTATATGAGTACTATGATTCCCAACTGCATATTTTATATAGATCTCATCCATTATCAATGTTTTTACTCGAACTGAATGAATAAATCCTGAAGGATTCATCTTTTCTATGTCGTGATGAAATGTATAACTATGATAAACAATCTGAAATGATTTGTAAGTGAACTGGACAACTGAATCTCCATCACATGTCGTAGAACATATTTTTGGCTCCTGGAAACACTTCCCACTATGAATAATGGAAATTATACACAAATAAATTCCTCACAAAAAAGATAAGAAATTATAGATTATAAAAAAGGTACACTCTATAGAGACAAAAAACTCAGAAACTGTCACCCACTATAGTGAGAGTTCCTAATGCCACAGAATTCATGATCAAGATGTTGTTCTTAAAGAAACATCCCATGGATAACATCAGTCAACTGATCAATGCCAACTAAAACAAATTCCACAGTTACCCAAACTCATACATGCAACTATGAATCTAGATTCATCATGTTCCACTCTTAGGATAAATATTTAATGTCATGGGAAGGTAGTTTCATGATCAAATATTCTGAGATGATAATCACATTCCTCGACTTATAGGAAATGTAAATGTTGAAAGAATTAATTTTTTAAACCAAATACATCTCTATGATATTGAAATATAATTTAGATAAGATATAACTCACGAAATTGTGGTAGGGATACACAGTAAACAATTCTATGTAAAGGTGATACCACCAACTCTAATGTTTATGCATCACATCAGGATGTTTAGGGTCATGTGTGAGATAATTATTTTTTTGGGGAATATTATTTTGACATCCATAATCAATGGAAATATCACAATACTTAAGAATGAATCCCAAACATTAAAATAATTCTTCAATAATGACTAAATATCCTTCTTGTCCTATAAAAGTGTCAACAATATTGTAGATTTCACCCAAAGTTTTGTGTAGAGACCCGAAGCGTGACGTACATGGATGTTACATTACATTTGCGAAATATGTAATACATAACAAAAACAGACACACAAGGATCGTAATAGTTTATTATCATTGGAAACTCGGAAAAATAGTCTTCTAATCGTGGTGAAGCTCTTCAACATCTCCCATAAATATCTTCCCCTTTTTGATTCCTTACGTAAAATCATTCTTTTAATCCTGGGGGAATAGAGAACATAAAAAGGGTGAGATCAAATGCTCTGTAAGGGAAAACATAGAGAACATAAAACAATCCATAAACATTTGAAAGAGAAAACATGAACATGAAATTTAAACATCAAAATCATGAGCAAAGACATAAATCATGGAAGAACATAAGGAATATATAATAATGGAACATCAACCATGATAAAATATAATGGGAATAAAACATGTAATTTTGGCAACCATTCAGCACATGTCATGATTTCTATAGTAGCCAAGGGATTGCTGCCAAGACCATCTTAGTGGACAAAGTCCCTTTCTGAATCGTGTTCACTCCTCGTTTCAGTCCTGTAACACTGAATCAGGTTAACTTACCGTTCCAGCCATGTCTATCTCATGAGATATAAATCTTTACCCAATGCATTGGAGGGAGATATAGGTCCCACCCATCTCATTATTTTGACTTTTATATTTATAATATTTAAGAATCAATTTTTTAATTCCCTCCATTAATTTTTTAAAATCATTAAGGGGGAGAAAAAAATGATCATAGGAATATTATGAAAAAAAACAGAATACCCTATATAAGGGGGAGTCTACATAATGAAGATTTACATAAGAAATAAAAAGTAACTTCTCTATGAAAGACCATAATATGATCTATAGTGATATCAAAACCTAATGAGGAGTTATTAATATTCATCATGAGTTATAAGTAAATGGATATACGTTTCACTTTTAATGATCAAAAAGCACAGTCTATATTCATTATATTATTTTTGGAAATGTTGTTTGTGATTTCCCAAAATGGGGAGATTGGTGACTCAATAAGATTTCTATATGACATTTTTATTCATATATGTTTTGAAAATCAGAAAAACATTTTCTTAAAGAAAATATTGTTTCACTACGAATTATATTCTTATGGAAAATTTTATCTATCTTAAAATCATTTTATCCATACCTTGGATTTTAATTTCTTATATATAGTCTTCTCAAAACCTTGTCTAACCATTTTTTTATTAAGCCCAAAATTTGGATCCTTATAAAAACCAATTGAATTTTACAGTTCCTTAGATTTTGAGTATTTTTGTTTTCAAACATTGAAATCCACGAAAATCATCCTCTGAAATCTCCAAAAATCAAATTACGAATTCTTTCAAATTTATACTCGGAATTATACAAAATTCTGAATCTATATTATATGGAATTCATTATCCAAATTCATTGAAAATCATACTCTGAATTCTATAAAATTCAGACATTGAATTATGTGAAATTAATACATATAATAAATCATTATTTGGATTCCAAATTCATTAGAATTTATAATCCTAATTCCTCCAAATTCACACTCTGAATTCCTATGAATTCAGACTCCGAATTCGTCCGAATTCAGGCTGTAAATTATTTAGAATTCATACTCTGAAATCCTTAGATTTCAGACTCAGAATTCCACAAAATTTAGACTCAAAATTCATCAAAATTTAGGCTCAGAATTCTATATTTCCTAGATTCTGATTATTCATTTTTGTTTAAGAACTTTTTTTCCTTAAATATTATTGAATCTTAAAAATGATAATGTTCCCAATGTATAATCTATATTAAATGATGTCAAAAAATTTGTTTTCAACTGATAATTGGTTGAGTGACATGTTTGGAGGTCCCTCCGATATTGAAGGAAACATATTCACTTTAAGAGGATGGAGTCAACTGTTAAAGATTATTTTATAAATTAGAGAAAATTTGAATGTTTTCATTATCATTTTATTATATTTTTTATTACATGTTGTGATATGAATACTAGAGGGAGATAGAATCCCATGCATTGATTTTTTTACAAACATCTTGTTCAACCGTGAACATCTTGTTTAATGTGCTTTGTGAACCACAAGTAGTTATTGGTTACAGTCGACGACATTCAGGGATAAGAAAAATAGAGGTTTCGACTACCTTAATGTTCGAGGACTTCTGTGGATATAAATTAAAATATTCCCACAAAAATAATGTTCGAGGTCTTGTGGGGATATCAAGTCAGAATCTAATATTCATATAAAGGGAATACCAAGGTGTGGTTAAGATTGAATTTCTTGAAAGTATAAATAAAGGTACCATTATCCATGGTGGTTGGATGCCCTTATCATTGTGTAAAATGATTTTTTACATAGTGTCATGATTTGGTTCATCTTTTATTTCCACTGAAATATAGTTAAATAAAGAATGTATAAATTTCATATACTTTCATATACTTGTTTAACTATAATATAAATTATATTATATACACTTTAAGGTTTAATCATTATCTATGTAAAACATGTTTATGTTTTATTATGTTTAACTTGATTTTTATTAGGATTCTTATAATGTGATATTTTCTCTTCCAATTACCCATTTATTTATAAACCTAAGTTGGTTTTTGAATTAACCATTTTTTACCATGTTAACGATATATTTTCCAATGGATAAAAATGAATTTTTTTAAACATACAATTCACCTTGCCTCTAGTAATTTAGCATCTACATATTCTATTTTGATCTTATTTTACATTTGGCCAATAGAATAATGATGGATTACAGGGAATGAATTCTTGTAATGACACGCCAATTCAAATTTTCTTGTGAGTACAATGAGTCATTACTAGGCCTTAAGCGACATCACCATGAATCCAAAGGCTGGAAACAAATGAAAAAGCGTTTCAAATACAAGTTGGGGGATGATTTACCCTTTCAGAAATAACCCATAAACCAACCAATCATAACCAAAAATTCACTATATGATACATGAATAAATGAATGACAACAAAATAGCTTCATTATGTCAAACCAAATCAAGTACACAACAGTGGAAGACCAAACTATGCATCAAGGTACATAGCAGATGAACAACTCAAGACTCCCAAAAGACACCATGACTCTATGCTCCACAAGCTCCAATCTCTACAAAATCTCTCATGAATCGCGACGAGCCACTAGAAATAAGATTCTTTACCTTTACCGGTGTCCCGGAATATGACATCTGTAAAAGCACCATCGTGCCAAATCAGGGTGAGTATAAAACTCAGTAGTTTTTTCACAAGGACTTCCCTACTCATTCCACTATGATAGAATAGTTATCCAAATTTATATAAAACATTTTCTCAAAATCTATTTATAACTAAATATAAAAAAGATTCCAAACCCTTACATAAACAAAGGAATTCCTAGAGTAATTGAAACCAAATTTCATGCAAGTTATTTTTCCAGAAAATAACCAAACAATCTTAAGAACCATTTCACCAAAATTCCTTTTTGGAATAACCAACCATTTCCACAAACACATGCAACCAACCATGCATGCTACCCAATAGAGGGGAGAATCCCTAACCCTTATCCATCCCAACCATGATGGGGGAGACTTCTTACCCTTATCCAACCCAAATGCACATGAATACTTGATGGGGGAGAGCCCTAACCCTTATCAATCCCAACACTGATGGAGGAGACCCCTAACCCTTATCCGTCCTGAATGAAATATGAATATTGACGGGGGAGATCCCTAACCCTTATCCATCCCGACACTGATGGGGGAGACCCCTAACCCTTATCTATCCCGAATGCAATATGAATACACACCACATCTTCCCATCAATCATTCCAAAACACCCTTTCCATAAAAACCCTTTTTTATTGAAATCCATTTCCATCAATACCATTTCAATGCCAAACCATTTCAATTCCAAACCATTTAAATAAAAATTTATTTTTATTGAAAACATATTCCATAAAAGTCATTTCAATCTCAAAGAAATTCAATAAAACACCCTTTAATTGGAAGACCATTTTTTATCAAACCATTTAAAACTTCAGCAAATCTATAATTTCAAATCAACATTTTAAATTCAAGAAGCCAAATCACGTTTCCCAATAATTCACCAAGATTTCACAATTACATGAAAACCATAAATCATCACTAAAGATGAATTATTCCATTCTATTCAAAATCAAAATCATTCAAATAAACCAATTTTAAACTATGATAATCAATTATAACAAGATGGGTCAAGAGTGACGCCTCATACCACAATGATTTTGACAAAAACTACAAAAATCGAAAACGCTCAAGAAACCCGGGTCGATTCTCCAAAAACCCACCTTATATCACTTATCCTAACAAGATCAAGACCAAATATCATCATATTTGTCGTCCACACACTTATATCTCCCCATAACGGGTATATATCTATGATACCAGAAGAAGAGGAGGAGTAGAAGCAAGTAGATCTACGAAACCGATCAAGAACGAAGATGAACGATCACATACCTCAAGAATACGTCTTTGATTCTCCAAGAGAAGCCTTCAGATCACCTCCAAAATGATGGGAGAACCCTCTTTGACCTTAAGAGAAGAAAAATCCCGAGATAGGGTTGTTTAGGAGGAAATACGGGGCACTTTGAGGAAAAACAAGTGAGATCCACTTTTATAGGATCACATTTAAGTGGCCGCATAGTTTTCTCACAGGGGTTAGACAAAACGTGCGCTAACCATGAGTTAGAAACTGCCTCGATAGACCCTTCACAGATGGTTTGGAAACATTTTTAGACAAACAGTTTTTTCCCATGCAGAAGCTACAGCCTCCAAGACCAACTACAAAGGGTTTGGCCGCACGGTTTAGACAACCCGTGTCCTGCCTGTGCGACTTCCCCTTTGCCCCAAAACATCATTTAATTTTTTCCCGACTCTCCCATTCTTAACCATTAACTTTCAAACCATTAAAATCACCATGAAATGGTTACATAACAGAATTAGGGGTTACTAAATTTTCCCCACCATTGGTGTTTCCTTCCTCAGAAAGTAGAAAACCTTCAGCCAACTGAAAGAGTTCCATCCACTTCTCTTTCATTTCCTTCTCATGTTCCCAAGTATCTTCCTTAATCTGACCATGCTACCATAAAACCCATACTAGACCGATGATTTTTCCATGAAATACTTTCTCTTGGATATCCACAATCCATACCGGGATGTGTATCTATGAAGCATCTGGCTCTAGGTCAATGTGATCCCATCTGATCATATGGTCATGATCAGGCTGATACTTTTTCAACTGAGATACATGG
The DNA here is from genome assembly GCA_963277665.1 of Viscum album. NCBI lineage: Eukaryota > Viridiplantae > Streptophyta > Magnoliopsida > Santalales > Viscaceae > Viscum > Viscum album. The sequence continues at coordinate 1,842,753,305 of OY728161.1, forward strand.
AAGACATTATGAACCAAAATTAATCATGGAGGTAATGCCAACCGATATGTCACCTCTCCAACATGTTCCATTATCTCAAAAGGGCCAATGTTTCTAGGAGATAACTTGCCCTGATTCCCGAAACGACGATGTCCAAGCCTTGTAGAGATCCTCAAGAATACATGATCACCCACAACGAATGACAACGGTCTTTAATGGTGATCTTCATAAGATTTATGATGACTCTGATCCATCTCTATCTTCTTTATAATCAACTAAAACTTATACATTGTTTCTTGGACAAGGCTCGACCTAAATAGTGAAGTTTCACCAGTTTCAAGACAGTATAGTGGAGAACGACAATGACACCCATACAATGCTTCAAACGGAGCCATGCGTATCGAGGCTTGACAGCTATTATTGTATGAGAACTCCACTAAGGGTATATAAACCTCCCATGAGCCACCAAAATCCATTACACAAGACCGTAAAATATTTTCTAATGTTTTTATTGTCCGCTCGAATTGCCCATCTATCTGAGGATGATATGCTGTGAACATAGTCAATTCAGTTCGGAGAGATTGCTGTAATGATTTCTAGAAACAAGATGTGAACCTCAGATCTCTATCTACGACTATACAAACTGGTACACCATGCCTCTTTACCACTTCTCGAATATAGATTTTTGAAATATCTTTCGTCGTACAGGTTTCAGGAATAGGGATGAAATGGGCTGAATTGGTAAGGATCCACTATCACCCAAATGGCATCGTGTTTCCAAACCGTTCTTGGAAGACCTGTAACAAAATAAATTGATATCTGATCCCATTTCCACACTGGCATAGGTAATTATTGTAAAATAATATCTGGTCCTTGAATCTCTACTTTAACATGATGACAAGTTATGCACCCTGAGATGAACTCGGCCACCTTATTTTTCATGCTACTCCACCAAAACTGTGCCTTCAACACCTGATTCATCTTCTGGGTACCTTGGGTTACAACTAATCTTTAATGGTGATAAAAATGAAGGAATTTTTCCTGAAAAAGAACAGTTCCAACCATCCGATCTCAAAAACACAAAACTGAACCCCCATCATGATTCTATCCATCAATGGTCTTCCAACCATTGAGTTATGAACATACATCCAGACATTCTACATTAGATATTTGTGCTTCTTTAATCATACATAATAAATCAGGAATAAGTGTAGCTGAAAATAAAACAACAATATCACCATCGGCTTCACATTCGACATGCATGTTGGCTAAGACCGACAACAACTTCCATTTATCTAAAGCTAAATTCACTAACTGAGCATATAAATTTTTACTCAATGCATCTACCACTGAATTCCCTTTTCCTGGTGTGTACATCAAGTAAAATTCAAACATATAGAGATTCTCCATCCTTCTCCATTGCCTCAAATTCAAATATCACTCTGAGAAAATGTGATTCTGGATTTTGTGATCCGTAAACACAATGAATTTATCCCTAAAGATATAATCCATCCATGTTTTCAACGCATGGACGATTACAGGTAACTCCAAATCATGTGTTGGTTATTTATTCTCATGCACCCTCAACTTCCTTGAACCATAAGCAAGCACATGATCTATTTTCATGATAACGCATCCCAACCCTGATCATGAAGCATCACAATACACAACATACCCCTATCCTGATTATGGCATGATCAAGAAATGCGCTGATGTAAGCTGAACATTCAGTTTTTGGAAATAATTCTGACATTCTTCTGTCCATTGCAATGGATCATTTAGCTTTGTCAGAGCTTTCATTGTTGAATCTAGTCATGAGAAATCCCACACAAAGCATCAATAGTACCCAGCTAGACCAAGAAAACTCCGTATCTCAATCACATTCTTTGGTGGTTGCCAAAAGATAACGACTTCTATATTTTCTTGATCAATAGAAACGCCTTTCATAGAAATGTCATGGCCAAGGAAACATACTTCCTGTATCCAAAAATCACACTTTGATAATTTTTCATACAAACAACGATCTTTCAAGAATTGTAACACTGTTTCTAGGTGAACCTCATGATCATACCTTGTTTTTGAATAGACCAAAATATTGTCCACAGACACTATAATAAAAGAATCCAGATATTGTTGAAATATCTGATTCATCAAATCCATGAAGACCACTTGTGAATTCGTTAGACCGAAAGGAATGAATACATATTCATAGTGACCATATCTAATTCTGAAAGCTGTATTTCGAATATCCTCCTTCTTATCTTGCAATTGGTGATATCCTGATCGCAAGTTAATCCTGGAGAAACACTAAGCTCACCTAAATTGATCGAACAGATAATCAATGGGTGTAAGTGGATATCTATTCTTTATCGTAACTTGGTTAAGCTTACGATAATCAACACATATCCAAAGAGTTCCATATGCCTTTTTCACAAACAACACCAGTGTTGCCCATGGAGAAGTACTTGGTCGAATGAAATCCTTGCTATCCAAATTTTCAAACTACAATTTCAGTTCCCATAACTCTATAGGTTCTATCCTATAAGACAGAAGGGAAATAAGACAGGTTCCTGTAAGGAGATCAATTGTAAACTCCACTTCCATTAGAGGTGGTAACCTTTATAAGTTATAGGGAAAGTCATATGGAAATTGATCCACAATAGCTGGAAAACTAATTTCCTCAATCTCCTCCATTGATGCTAAATTCAACGCTGCCAGTTGGTAAGAGATCGTTCCCACCATTGGTTAAAACAAGCTCTTTGGAACTTTCATTATCATCCTCTCTCCTCTAAAGAGATGGTTGATTCTGTCCTCAGTCATGAAATTAAAGTTATACTATAACAGTTGATGTGGGCCTTAAACATTGTCAACCAATCCATACCTAGGATTATGTCATAGACATCCATGTCCAACATCAGGATGTCCCATTTTAACTCATCTCCATCAACAGTTTTAGCACATGGTCAACCCAAAATGTCTTGAAATTCACTTTCACTAAGAGGGGTTTTTAGTTTCAAAACAGAAGGTATCAATTCCAGTTTTAAACATATCAAGTCAACAGAACGAGAAGAAATGAAGGAAGGTGATGCACTAGTATCAAAGAGCAATTTCACAAGGGTATAATTCAAAAGAATCAAACCTATCACCATAGATGGTCCAGACTAATCAACGACTATCATCTGCTTAGCTCCATACAATTACTTAGTCGTTGGACTATTCTCCTTGTTTTCTGGCTGAGATTTCCCTAGTTGATGAGTCATGGTATTTTGAAAATCATCATGGCTAGCTTTTTTATGTTTATAAGACTGATTCTGTTGTCCATGTCCTGTCGAATCATATGATGCTTGTGACACCTGAGGGGTGTCATGCGCACCCGACCTCGGTGAATTCCAACAATAGCGTTGTAGATGCCCCATCTGCTTGTAATTTTGACAACTATAGGTTGCGTTGTACAATCTCACCTTTTGTGGTCATGTGAACCACATTGAAGACAACCTGCTTTGCTCTAGGGTCATGGAGGAAGGTCCACGGATCCCACTATTTGATAGTGATTTCCACTTGCACTATGGAAATGGGTGTCCCTTTTCTCTTATTCCCAGAGGTTGAGTTCCCACAGTTTTTTGTAGGTATCGTCATACCTCGTCCTATTGATACAATGATATCTCATTCAGCAATAGTCGCTATGTTCACCATCTCTGTATAATCTGTAATACAGAGCACTGTAATCTTCAATTGAAACTATTGCCTTATCCTTGATTCAAATATGTGTGCCTTAAACTACGCACTTGTCATGACCTTTGGTGAAAAATAGAATAAATTCATTAATTTAGATGAATAATCTGGGATAGAGAGAGTCTCTTGATTCAATCAAAAGAAGTTCTTCATTTTATGGATCTTGAACGTGTGTGTCACGACCCGTCCTCGGGGCCCATGTCGTGACTACCCCATGCCCTCCATTCATAGGCCAGGGGCTGGTGACTAGAACCAAGGCGTAATTCTTGATAAAAATGGAAGGCATTGCCTTTGTAAAGTAAACAAACACCACAGATCAAGCAAGCAGTATAAGTAAACACAAAGTAAAAACTGAGTACAACAGTAAGTGCGGAAAAGTAAGTGGGCCAGTATACAAACCCAAACTGAAAGTAAAGTACAACTCAAAAGGGAAAACAACAAAAAAAATAATGCTGCAACATCGAGCCACCCACTGGAAGTCCAACCTGAAGGGCGAGTATAGATAGCCTCCACAGATCCTCGGGTACAACCGTTCGGTATGAGTACGTCCTGCCCAGTGGTCCACCTCCAGGTACCATCCTGCTCCGCAAGTCTCAAACACGATCAGCAATGTCTATCATCTGCAACCAACACAACGTAGTGCAGACATAGCCCATGCAGGGGTGAGTATAACTTACTCAGTAGGGACCCCGAGACCCCCGAAGGTCTCCCAGAATCCACAAAGGATAATCCACAAAGGAAAGATGCAATCACGAAGTAACATCCGACACTACTTAGGTATATGCCCATACATATACCTAAGTCATCAATTCCAGTACACTCCAACCTCCGAGCCCAAGTACAACCCAGTCCACACGGGAAAACACAGCCCAATACACATAGGAAAGCAAAACGTAATCCACACAGGATAGCACAACACAATCCAAAAAGGAAAGAAAAACAATATTCAGCTCACACATGTATACTTCTTCGTATGAAGACAAAGATGATCAGATATAGCCACTGAGTCATCTAAGCCGTCGGACCCACAAAGGATCGATATGTACTAACCCTCGCAATGACCCACAATGGATCTGACCCACAATTGATCGATAGGTAACTAACCCCCGCAATGACCCACAAAGGATATGACCCATAAAGAATCGATAGGTAACTAACCCCCCCAAAGACCCACACAGGATCGGACCCACACAGGATCAGTAGGCGCTGACCCACACATGACCGTTGAGCGCTGACCCACACAGGGTCGGTCCCACACAGGATCTGTAGCACTGATCCACATAGGATCGCTGAGTGATGTAGTCTTCGTTGTCGAATCCACTGAGGATCTCTGTATAGTCGTCGTCGTCGCAGTCGCAGCCAGATCTAGGGTTCTCACACACAGCAAGCTCGTTCGGGAGGGTCCGCTCCACGAGCCGAGGGATGATACATCAACTGACACATAGTCCGGAGTTGATGTATCCGAAAGTTCCGTATCTTCAACAGGAACTCAATGTCACAGACGGCGCGTCAATCAGATGTCTGGTCTAAGAGTTTTTTGTTTTTTCGTCCCGAGGGCCCAGTTGGTTTTTAAGTCAAAACCAACCCGATTGTACTCCACCTGCGTCCAATCCTCGAACGGAGTAAGCCAAAAGGTCCGTCTCACTAATAGAAATCCATCAAGGTCGATGGCACATCAATCGGAGGTCCGGAACTCAAGTTATGAGCGTTTCCACTCTGAGGGCCTGGTTGGTTTCGTGTACGAACCAACCCGGCCGAATCCAAAGTACTCCGAAACCATGAGTGTAAAATACCGAAACGACCGTCTCTATCCAAGGATCGCTACACAACTAACATTGCGTCGATCGGAGGTCCACAACTCATGTTATAGCCAACAGACCAAAAGAGGTTCGGTATTAAGGGGTTCGGGCCCGGTCCGACCCAGCCTGATACCCCCAAGGTCGGCCCGAACCGGGTCAACCCGAACTGGGTCCGGGTCCGGCCCGGCCCGGTCGGTGCGGCCCGGCTAGGGTGGCTCGTCCCAGCCCGGCGGCTCGGCCCGGCACGTTGGGCGCGCTGGCGCTGGCCGTGTGGCCAGGCGGCCGGATCGACCGTTACGGCCGAGCGAAGCGACGCGGGGGGCGCGCTTCCCCCACGTGGAGACACTGTGGCCCTTTTATGGGGTCGCTCAGCTGGCCGGTCGGGGGTTTGTAACCCCCGAATTTTCCCTTGTCCGGCCGGCCTCCCCTGGCCGGCTGGCTGCTGTCACCACGGGACCGGCAAGGCCGGTCCCCCTGCTCCGACGCCGGCGGCCCGGTACCAGACTCCGGTTCCCCTGCTCTACCGCGGCCCGGAACCGGCCGTGTCCTTGGTTCATCCGGCACGGCGCGACGGAGCCACACCCCTCCGCCACGGCCCCGCTCCGGCCGTGATGCTTTAGTGGTCCTACGACGTGGTGCGACATGGCCGCGTCTTTGGATCTCTTCTATGGCACGGTGCGACAGCGCCGCGCATTAATTTGTTTCCAACGGCGCGGTGCGATGGCGCCGCACTTCTCCTCCCTTCCTATAACAATTTCACCACGGTGCTTCAGCACTGCGTTGCCTTTCTCGTGCCGCATCAATATCAACAGCCAAAAAGAGGAGGAGTGTCGGCCGTTTTCGTGCGGTCCGACCTCCTCCCGTTATTACGATAACATGCGGTTCAATTTGAAAGGAAGAAAACGACGAAGGTATTCACGAAATAAACCCCTACCTCAAAGTCGTCGTCGAACGAGAGTTCGTCGCGTAAGAAGAAGATTGTCGCGGAAAAAGTGTCATGGAAGGAACGTCGTTGGTGAAAGGTGATCTCCGAGGGAGGCATCTCTCGCCGTTGTCCGCCGTCGGAGGTTGGAATTCTTCGTCAGCGGCGGTGCGTTCTTCGCGTTCTTCGTCGAAGAACGAAGAATCCTCAATACCTCCCTTTTTATCCCAAAGTCTTAACACAACAAAAACCCAACCATAATAAAATATGTCCTTCCCTTATTTTATTATCATAACATAAGAATTTCAAATTAAAAATAAAAGAAATGAATAATTAATTCAATGAATTAATTGTAATGATTTAACCGTCCAATTTAATGAAGCGTTTCTTAACCAAAATAAACACACAGTTGACTTCATTAAAAAGGGGGGGTGCGGGTGCGTTTCTTAGAAGTAAAGAAACGGTGGGGCTCATGCGGGCCCCACCTCACAAATATCCTACCAAGTGGGCAGGATATTGTGGGTCCCAACTTATCCGCTTAACTTAGGTTAAGCCACTTTAAGTAAAATAAAATAAATTTTCTCACCACCTTTATTTTATTTCTTAACTTGTCCCCAAAAATTAAAAACCACACCCACGCAAATGCAACTTCGGAAAAGGTGTTTTTAAGCAATTACCGGTGCTGCGATTCCATTGGTGCCCTCAGAATTTGATTCCGAGCACCAGTTCAAAAATTAGAAAAACCTGCTCGTTTGTTCACTAAACATACCCGAGCTAAACTTCGGAAAATGATTCCGGGCACACCGGGCCTCAGAATCAGGTGTCGTCAGAAAAAACGTTCTTGTAAAATTCCCAAGAAAATTAAGAAAAAAAATTCCTCGAACTTTTCAGGTCATTACATCACTCTCTCCTCAGGGCTTTACGTCCCTATAAAGATACATCAAAAACTAGGGAAACAAATGTGGGTACAGAGCACGCATCTGAGCCTCCCACTCCCAAGTGCTCTCCTAGAGATTCCCATGCTTCCATCTGATGAACACTAGAGGAATCGACCATCCACGGAGGACCCACTCTTGTCGATCCTCGATCTCCACTGGGACCTCCGTAAAAGTATCCCCATCATCAACGTCCAGCTCCCCAGGGTTAATGATATGTGTCGGGTCGTGCACGTATCTCCTCAGCTGAGATACGTGGAAGACGTCGTGCACCCGGTGTAACTGAGGTGGTAGAGCCAGGAAATAAGCCACCTCGCCAATTCTGCTGAGGACCTGGAATGGTCCGATGAAGCGTGGAGACAACTTGTCGCCTCGGCCAAATCTCCGTAATCCACGTCGAGGTGAGACCCGCAAGAAGAGGTGGTCACCATCCTCGAACTCCAGTGGCCTCCTCCTATTTTCAGCATAAGACTTCTACCAGCTCTAAGCTATCCTCATCCGCTCCTGGATAATCTGGAACTTCTTTGTCATGGCCTGGACCATCTCTGGTCCCACAAGTGGTGACTCCCTACGGTCTGTCCAGCACAACGGTGATCTGCAAGGTCGATTGTACAACTCCTCGTATGGTGTCATCCTGATGGTGGAGTGGTAGCTGTTGTTTTACGCGAACTCCACCAAGGGTATGTGGTCCTCCCATATATGACCAAAGTTGAGGACACATTCGTGGAGCATGTCCTCGAGAGTCTGTACGGTACTCTCCGTCTGACCATCTGTCTGAGGGTGAAAGGCAGTGCTCAAACGTAGCTGCGTCCCGAACGCCTCCTGCAACCCCGTCCAAAGCCGGGAAGTGAAGCGAGCATTTCGATCGGAGACGATAGATGATGGAAAACCATGGAGCCTCACAATCTCCTGAACATAGAGACATCCCATACTCTCCATAGAGAACTTCACTCTAATGGGTAAGAAGTGAGCCGACTTGGTGAGTCAGTCGACAATCACCCAAATAGAGTCATGACATCTGGATGTGCGTGGAAGTCCAGTCACGAAGTCCATAGATATCCCGTCCCACTTCCACTCCGGGACCTCCAAGGGTTGTACCAAGCCTTCTGATACCTGATATTCTACCTTCACCTACTGGCAGGTGAGGCAACATGAAACGAACTCTACCACAACCTTCTTCATGCCTGGCCACCAGTGCTGTCATCTGAGATCCTGGTACATCTTTTCCACTCCAAGATGTACCGTCAAATGGGAAGTATGAAACTCTCTCAGCACCTCCTCTCGTAAAGAAACTGGTACCAAGGTACGTCCTCTAAAGAGGACGTTGTTCTCTGCTCTAAAGGAGAAACCAGAAGGTGTCTGTCCTGAGGATATCTATGCATGCCATGTATCATAGTCAGCATCCCCACATTGTGCCTCTCTGACCTACTGCGATAGTGGAGGAGTGACTGTGAGTGATTGAAGGAAGGCTGTTCCATCTTTATCCACGAAGGATATCTGCAACGTGGCTAGCTGCTCTGTCGCCTCCCCATGTAGCTGGATGCCCGTCCTACTGCTGAGAGAATCAGCTACTACATTCTCATTCCCAGGAGTATAGACTATCTCAAAGTCATAGTCCTGGAGGAACTCGATCCATCGCCACTATCTCAGGTTCAGGTCCTTCTGAGAGAAGATATACCTGAGACTCTTATGGTCAGAAAAGACTGTAAAGCGCTCTCCCATCAGATAGTGTCGCCACATCTTCAGAGCAAAGACCACTGCTGCTAACTCCAGGTCTTGAGTAGCATAGTTCTGCTCATGTGGCCTCAACTGGCGTGATCCATTGGCGATAACGGCCCACATCTACCTCATGAAACATCCGAGTTCGGTCCCTGATGCATCACAGTAAACCACGTACCCAACTCCCTCCTCTGGAAGCCTCAAGATAGTTGCGCTAGTCAATCTCTATCTCAGCTCCTGGAAGCTCTGCTAACATCTATCTGACCACACAAATGGTTTCCCCTTCTTCATCAAAGATGAGAGTGGTGTCTCAACTCTGGATAAGTCTGGCACAAATCTCCGGTAGTACCCAGCTTGTCCAAATAAACTCCGCACCTCTGTCACGCTCCTGGGTGGCTCCCAAGCTAGCACTGCCTCAATCTTCACAGGATACACCGCAACTCCCACCTCAGAGATGTCGTGTCCCAAGAAGTGGACCTAACGTATCAAGAACTGGCACTTCGAGAGATTTCCAGAAAGTTGGTGCTCTCGGAGTGTGTCAAGTACAACCTGCAAGTGGTATGCGTGCTCTTCCTCAGTCGTCGAGTATATCAAAATGTCGTCGATGAAGACCACGAAAAATCGATCGAGGTATGGATGAAAAATCATGTTCATGAGGCCCATGAACACTGCGGGAGACTTGGTTACACCGAAGGGCATAACCAAGAACTCATAGTGGCCATACCGACATCTGAAGGTCATCTTCTGCACGTCCTCATCCCGAACTCTGAGCTGATGATAGCTTGGCCTGAGGTCTATCTTTGAGAACCACCGTGCTCCCTTGAGCTGATCAAAGAGGTCATAAATCCTCATTAGCAGATACTTGTTTCTTACTATCACCTGGTTCAGGCGACGATAGTCGACACAAAGTCGCAAGCTCTCGTCCGCCTTCTTGGCGAACAAAATCAGGGAAGCCCAGGGTGAAACACTGGGTCGGATGAATCCCTTGCCCTGTATGTCCTCCAACTCTACCCGTAGCTCTCGAAGCTCAGCAGGGGCCATACGATACGCTGGATTCGATATCGGGGCTGTCCCGGGGTACATGTCAATATAAAAGTCTACCTCTCTACGAGGAGGTAGTCCTGGAACATCGTCGGGAAAAACGTCTGCATACTGATCCACCATTGCAGGAAAACTAGGACTCCACACGTCATCTTCTCCTAGGATGAGGCTAGCCAATTGATGAGTGATGGGTTGTCCTCTCCTCTACGAGATTCCATCCTATGCTGCGAAGGCTCCCTTCTCGCTGGTGAAGGTGAACCTGCTCTCATCGGTGCGTACACATGGAATATTGCGCCTAATACAGTCAATCTGAGTATGGACTGTAGATAAACAATCCATGCCCAAGATGACATCGTAAGGCCTCAACGCCGCTATAAGAAGATCCCAGTCAAAGCTCTCACCTCCTAGAGTAATCTCACACTGCTGGCACCAGTGCGTAATCGTTGAGTCTGCTCCCGTAAGAGTCTCTAGCCGTAAGGATCAAGCCAACGGCTCTGTCAGAATCTCCGAGCTCCAAAAAAGGGAAGCGGTTATGAAAGAATGACTCGTTCCTGTGTCTATAAGAACAGCAGAAAGGGTGGAATAGACACATATAGTACCTCGAATCATCTCGGTCGCGTCGTGGTCATAGGCCTCCACTTCCTGGAGTTGGGCCTGTCTCTGCCCGCCAGCTCCTTGTGGTCGGGGTGGACCTCCGGGTGGTGGTGGCGGTAGGTCCACAAAGCGTCTCCCACCACCTGCTGCTCGGCCAGCTCCTCTGCCTCATCTGCATGCTCCCTGCGGACCACCACGGTCGACCCTCTTCCTCTGCCTGGGTGGTCCCTCAACTGTCTGCTGCTCCTCGGCACGGTGGGTCAGGCAGTCACGAGCCATTTGGCCCTGCCCGCTGCATGTGTAGCACTGTCTGCCTCTCGAAAGACTGGCTCCGCGCTGAGTGCCCAGCACTACTGAGCCAGTGTCCTGAGATCGTCTGCCTGAGGGTCTGGTCTACCTGGACCCCATGAGTCATATTTAGACTGCCTACTGCAGATGACTCTGCTACGTACCGCCCTGTGGTACGTCTCTCTGCTGATGTAGACTCAGCAAGAAATCACTCGATCAGAAGGGCTCACTCCAGTACCCCTGCCTGAGTCGGAATGCTGATGGAGATCAATGATGCCCTAATCTCCTACCTCAATCCATGCTTAAAGGTCCAGGCCCAGAATAATGGGTCTCGTACAATGTATGTCGAGTACCACGAGAGATCAGTAAATCTCGCTGAGTACTGGGCGACCGTCATGCTACCCTGTCGCAGCTGTATAAGCTCCTGGATGCGCACCGCACAAAGGATGGCTGGGACGAACTCCGAGTGGAAGAAGATATCAAAGTCTGTCCAGAGAAGAGATTCCTCGTCAGGCACTTAGAGCACCAAGCTCCACCATCGGCCCGATTCTGCGTGCAGAAGGCTCGCTGGGAGGATCACCATGAGGTCTGCTGGTGTCCTCATTAACCTGAAAACCCGTACCACTACCTCCATCCAGTCCTCAGCTACCTGGGTGTTCGTCTCCCCGCGGAACCTGGGTGGTCGCTGGCACTGAAACTCATGCAGTGCACTAAGGCGATGTGCATCGTCAGTGGTTGGGTATGGTGGCATCGGTGGCTCGGCGGGTAGAGGTACCACCTGTGCCTCTGCTGTCAAAGGGCCCTATACCGAGGCCTCATCGCTCGGTGGGCTGTCATCATGCACATCTCTCGGAACCCTTGCGGGCTGCCATTGTGGGGCCATCCTGAAAAGAAACAGGTGAGCCACGGTCAATAGTATACCTGGTGAGATGACATAATGTAATTATAAAGAAAACTTGAAACACACATGCAATCAATGTTTTCTTGCATTATGTCGGAAATCAGAAGTTAGGGTCCTGGTGTACGGATACGTCAGCCGCTGCACCAACACTAGACTCCCTGAACTGATAACCACACCCAATACGCTTAACACTATTTCTTTACATAGAAAAAGACCAGAGTCCCATTGTTCTGTAGTAGAACCGAACTCCTCTGATACAAATTTGTCACGACCCATCCTCGGTGCCCGTGTCGTGACTACCCCATGCCCACCTTCCATAGGCCAGGGGCTGGCGACTACCACCATGGCATAATTCCCGGTGAAAAGGGAAGTCATTTCCTTTGAAAAGTAAACAAACACCACAGAGCAAGAAAGCAATAGAAGTAAACACTAAGTAAAACCTGAGTACAACAGTAAGTGCGGAAAAGTAAGTGGGTCAGTATACAAACACAATTTGAAAGTAAAGTACAACTTGAAAGGGAAAACAGCAACTCAAAGTAAAGCTGCAACATTGAGCCGCCCACTGGAAGTCCCACATGAATGGTGAGTACAAATAGCCTCCACATCTCCTCGGGTCCAACCGTTCGCTATGAGTACGTCCTGCCCAGTGGTCCACCTCCAGGTACCGTCCTGCTCTGCAAGTCTCAACCACGATCAGCGTTGTCCGTCGTCTGTAACCAACACAACGTAGTGCGGACATAGCCCATGCATGGGTGAGTATAACTTACTCAGTAGGGACCCCGAGACCCCCGAATGTCTCCCAGAATCCACAAAGGATAATCCACAAAGGAAAGATGCAATCACGAAGTAACATCCGACATTGCATAGTTATATGCCCATCCATATACCTAAGTCATCAATTCCAGTACGCTCCAACCTCCGAGCCCAAGTGCAACCCATTCCACATGAGAAAACACAACCCAATCCACACAGGAAAGAAAAACGTAATCCACACAGGATAGCACAACACAATCCACAAAGGAAAGAAAAACAAGATTCATCTCACACAGGTATACTTCTTCGAATGATGATAAAGATGATCAGATATAGCCACTGATTCATCTAAGCCATCGGACCCACAAATGATCGATAGGTACTAACCCCCGCAATGACCCACAAAGGATCGATAGGTAACTAACCCCCACAATGACCCACAAAGGATCGATAGGTAACTAACCCCCGCAAAGACCCACACCGGATCGGACCCACACAGGATCAGTAGGCGCTGGCCCACACAGGACCGCTGAGCGCTGACCCACACAGGATCGGACCCACACAAGATCAGTAGCACTGATCCACGTAGGATCGCTGAGTGCTGTAGTCGTTGCAGTCGAATCCACTGAGGATCTCTGTACAGTCGTCGTCGTCGCAGTCGCAGCTCACTCTAGGGTTCTCGCACACAACAAACTCGTTCAGGAGGGTCTGCTCCATGAGCCGAGGGCTGATACATCAACTGACACATAGTCTGGAGTTGATGTATCTGAATGTTATGTATCATCAACAGAAACTCAACGTCACAGATGGCGCGTCAATCGGACGCCAGGTCTGAGAGTTATTGGCTTTTTCGTCCCAAAGGCCCGGTTGGTTTTTTAGTCAAAACCAACCCGATCGTACTACAACTACGTCCAAACCTCGAGCAGTGTAAGCCAAAAGGTTCTCCTCACTAATATAAATCCATCAAAGTCGACGGCACATCAATCAGACGCTCAGAACTCAAGTTATGAGCGTTTCCGCTCTGAGGGCCCGGTTGGTTTCGTGTACGAACCAACCCGACTGAACCCAAAGTACTCCCAAACCATGAGTTTAAAATATCGAAATGACCGTCTCGATCCAAGGATTTCTACTCAACTGACGGTGTGTCTATCAAGGGTCTGCAACTCATGTTATGGGGAACGGATCGAAAGTGGTTCGGTATTAAGGGGTTCGGGCCCGGTCCGACCCCGCCCGATACCCCCAGGGTCGGCCCGAACCGGGCGACCTGAACTGGGTCCGGGTCCGGCCCGTTTGGGCACGGCCCAGCCCGGTCGGCGCGGCTCGGCCAGGGCGGCTCGGCCCGGCCCTGTGGCTCGGTCCGGCGTGCTGGGCGCGCTGGCGCTGGCCTAGTGGCTAGGCTGCCGGCTCGACCGTTATGGCCGAGCGAAGCGACGCGGGGGGTGCGCTGCCCCCGCGTGGAGAAACAGCGAACCCTTTATGTGGTCGCTCAGCTGGCCGGCCGGGGGTTTGTAACCCCCAGATTTTACCTTGTCCGGTCAGCCCGCCCCGGCTGGCTGGCTGTTGTCACCACGGGACCGGCAAGGCCGGCCCCCCCGGCTCCGACGACGGTGGTCTGGTACCGGCCGCCGGTTCCCCTGCTCCGCCACAGCCCGGAACCGGCCGCAGCCTTGTTTCGTCCGGCACAGCGCGACGGCTCCGCGCCCCTCCGCCACGACCCCGCTCCAGCCGCAGTGCTTTAGTGGTCCTCCGGCGCGGCGCGAAGGCGCAGCGTCTTTGGTTCGTCTTCTACGGTGCGGCGCGACGACGCCGCGGATTTATTTGTTTCCAACGGCGTGGTGCGACGGCACCGCGCTTCTCCGCCCTTCCTTTAACAATTTCCGTGATGTGCTTCGGCACTGCGTTGCCTTGCTCATACCGCATCAATATCAACAACCCAAAAGGGGAGGAGTGTCGGCCGTGTTCGTGCGGTCCGAACTCCTCCCATTATTACGGTAACATGCGGTTCAATTTGAAAGTAAGAAAAGAACAGAGGTATTCACGAAATAAACCCCTACCTTAACGTCGTCGTCGAACGAGAGTTCATCGCGGAAGAAGAAGATCGTCACGGAAGAAAGTGTCACGGAAGGAACATCGTTGGCATATAGTGATCTCCGAGGGAGGCGTCTCTCGCCGTTGTCCACCGTCGGAGGTCGGCGTTCTTCGTCGGCGGCGGTGCGTTCTTCACGTTCTTCGTCGAAGAACGAAGAATCCTCGTGACCTCTCTTTTTCTCCCAAAGTCTTAACACAACAAAAACCCAACCATAAAAAAATAAGTCCTTCCCATATGTTATTATCATAACATATGAATTTGAAATTCAAAAGAAAAGAAACGAAAAATTAATTCAATGAATTAATTGTAACGATTTAACCGTCCAATTTAATGAAGCGTTTCTTAACCAGAATAAACGCACGGTTGACTTCATTAAAAGGGGGGGGGGGGGGGGGGGGGCAGGTCCATTACTTAGAAGGAAAGAAACTGTGGGGCTCATGTGGGCCACACCTCACAAATATCCTACCAAGTGGGAAGGATATTGTGGGTCCCAACTTATCCTCTTAACTTAGGTTAAGCCGCTTTAAGTAAAATAAAATAAATTGTCGCACCACCTTTATTTTATTTCTTAACTTTTACCCAAAAATTAAAAACCACACCCGACCAAACGCAACTCCAGAAAAGGTGTTTTTAAGCACTTACCGGTGTTATGTTTCCCTTGGTGCCCTCGGAATTCGATTCCGAGCACCGGTTCAAAAATTAGAAAAACCCGCTACTTCGTTCAGTGAACATACCCGAGCTAAACTTCGGAAAATGATTCTGGAGACACCGGGCCTCGAAATCAGGTGTCGTCAGAAACAGCGTTCTTGTAAAATTCCCAAGCAAATTAAGAAAAAAATTTCCTTGAATTTTTCTAGTCTTTACAGTGTGAGGATATAATTGTATGTTGAACAATTCTCCATAATCCTCCCTGCTAAGGCCTTCATCCAATTTAGCATGGATAGCTAAATCCCACCACTTACATGAAAGATCCCCAAGAATATACGTCACCAACATGACCTTGAGATCTGATGGTGTGCCAATGAAATCGATGATATGATTTATCCTACTTATCCACATCTCATCTTTCTTAAATTCAGCATCACCCCAATGTTTGGTGGATTCTGCTTCATGAAATGGATGGTATGATCCACATGCCATGGTTCATTACTCTGGTTCCCTGTATCCACAGCATGAAAATCCTAGACAATACTCTAAACCAGCTCTTGGTTCGCACGTAGTTCTGGTGCAACCACATTTTCGGTATCCTCTTATGGTTGGTTTCGACGACGCCTACCCGGTTCCATTTTCTAAACCAACAACAAACTCTATCAGTCTCACTCTCTAGCAACTGATGACTTAGAATTTCAAATTCTATCACATCATATTTCACAAAATTGTTTTAAAAACACCATTTTTCCATGATCAACCATCATTTAAAACATTCAACATTCTTTTTGAAAATCAACCAAGTTTCAAAATACACCAAAATCACTATTTTCCAAGTCTTTCACTTGAAAAAAAATTCTGCATTTTTCATAAATACACACATTCCACAACATCCTATCTCATTCCTCACAATGAGAAATGAAATCCTAGTGGGATTTCATTTCTCTGCAATTCATGTAATGCTCCTCTCATGTACTAAACCCATGAAAATGAGATTTCCCAACATTCTAGATGTGTATCCAAAACACTTATGTACCCAAAACCTTGGTAATTTGAAGTTCAGTATAAACAGGTTAGCTATGTCCTTTTATGCCATAAAATTCATCTTCTAACTATCCTAATATTATCTAATATTTTGACCCAAGAAATAGACAATAATGAATTTAAACTCCAAGACCAAGAACATCGATGACTACTTGTTAGGAAAGGACCGAACAAGCTCATACCATTTGTAATGACCCGCCAATTATCATTGTCTTGAGAGTAAAATGAGCCATTACAAGGCCTTAAGTGACATACCTAAGAAGAAAAAGGCTATCAATAAATTCTGAATGGTTTTAAATACAAGTTGGGGGACGATTCAACCTCTATGAAATAACCCATAAACCAACCAAGCATAACCAACCATTCATTATAAGTTTCAGGAACAATAGAATGACTAATATCATCCCAAAGAAAGGGTGAGTATAAAACTCACTAGGTTATTCCCAATGAGTTCCCTACTCACGCCAATAGGATAGAAGAGTTATCCACATTTATATAAAAACATTTTATATAAAAATAATTCTCAAAAGCATTTTATAACTAAATATAAACAAGTTTCCAAAACCATCCATAACCAAAGGCATTTGCAAGAGAAATTAAAACCAATTTTACATAAAGTTATTTTTCCAGAAAAATATCCAAACTAACATAAGAACCATTTCACAAACATTACATTAGGGCATCCCCAACCATTTCCACAAACCCGTGCCACCAACCATGCATGCTACCTCGAAGAGTGGAGAAGCCCTAACCCTTAGCCATCCCAACCATGATCGGGGATACTTCTTACCCTTATCTAACCCAAATGCACATGAATGCTTGATGGGATAGAGCCCTAACCCTTATCCATCCCAACGTTGATCGGGGAGAACCCTAACCCTTATCTGTCCTTAATGCAATATGAATGTTGACGGGGGAGATCCCTAACCCTTATCTATCCCAACACTGATGGGGGAGACCCCTAACCCTTATCCATCCCGAATGCAATATGAATACACAACACATCTACCCATGAATCAATTCAAGACAACCTTTCAATAAAAAAACCATTTTATTGAAAACCATTTCCATCAAAACAATTTCAATTCCAAACCATTTTAATTCCAAACCATTTCAATAAAACTCCATTTTTATTGAAAACTAATTCCATCAAATTCATTTCAATGTGAAACCATTTAAATAAAACACCCAATTTATTTAAAACCAATTTTTCATCAAACCATTTACAACTTCATCAAATCCATAATTTAAAATCAATATTATAAATTAAAGAAGACAAATCACTTTTCACAACAATTCACCAGGATTTCACAAATACATCAAAACCATAATTCATCACTAAGGAAGATTTATTCCATGTTTCTCACAATCAACCCCATTAAAATAAAATAATTTGAAACTAAGATAATCAATTATAACAAGAGGATTAAAGAGTGAAGCCTCCTACCTCAAAGCATTTGATGAAAACCACAACGGTCGAAGAACGCACAAGAAACCCAGGTCGATTCTCCAAA
Organism: Viscum album; assembly: GCA_963277665.1. Classification (NCBI taxonomy): domain Eukaryota; kingdom Viridiplantae; phylum Streptophyta; class Magnoliopsida; order Santalales; family Viscaceae; genus Viscum; species Viscum album. The sequence goes on from OY728161.1 coordinate 1,842,771,263, forward strand.
AACCCAACTTAGATCACTGATCCTAGAATGATCACGATCAAATCTCATCTTATTTGGAATCCACACACTTATATCTACCCATAATGGGTGTATTTATAAGAAACCATGAGAATAGGAGAAGTAGATCTAAGTAGATCTATGAAACCGATCAAGAACGAAGAAGAACGATCACATTCCTGAAGAATCTAGCTTTGATTCGCCAAGAGAATCCTTCATACTGCCTCTAGAATGATGGGAGAACCCTCTTTGGCCTTATGAGAAGCATAATCTTGAGTCAGGGCTACTTAGGAAAAAAAACAAGGCACTTAGAAGAAAAAACGAATGAGATCCACTTTTATAGGATCTCATTTAAGTGGATGCATGGTTTTGTCACCCGGTTAAACAAACCATGCGTTAACCGTGTGTTATCCACTGCCTCGATAGACCCTTCACGCATGGTTTGGCCTTATGGTTAGACAAACTGTGTGCAACCCGTGCCGAAGCTACTACCTCCAAGACCAACTACGCACGATTTTCCATCATGGTTTCGAGAACATGTGCACTGCATGTGCGACTTCCCATTTTCCTCAAAACATCATTTAATGTTCTCTCAGCTCTCACCTTCGTCACATTTAACATTAAAACCATTAAAAACATCATTAAATGGTTACATACAAGAAACTGGGGGTACTACATTTCCAATGCACAAATCCTAAATTCATCCCTATGAGGTTACATAGATAGATAATAAATAATAGCAAGTGATGTTGCATGTCCCAGAACATTTACATCACACACAACAACCTTAAATAGACATGGGACCCTTAGATGATTTTATTGATGTGATTTATCTGTTGATACATCATTGGTAAAACTAAAATAACTTCTATTATGCATTATTTCACACTAAATAATCTGATAACATTGATGATTTCTAATAGGGTACTTATAATAACACTAAATGAGGATTAAAAACTTAGTTTAAACATGAAAAATTGATTAAGATTATTAGGATATCAATGTATAAAAATAAAAAGAAGTTAATAAATTATAACTAATCCACCATAAAATTTACTAAAACATCCCCTAGTTACTTTAGGCTCATTACAGTTAGAGATGGCTAGGAACTCCCCTGGAACTACATTTTATGTCCCGATATGATTACACAAACACATAATGATATCAATACACATGGCCTGATCAAATCCTCTAATTCCCTTTTGCACATACTATCCTGAATACCCTTGTAACCTGATTTTATTGAATGAAATTTTCCCTATATTATTCTTGGGGATGGTTTTGAGTATTTTTTAGTCCAGGTTTTGAAGTGACGAGAGATTTTGACGTCTAATTTTCCGAGAAATAATGATTGAAATATATAGAATAAATTAAATAACATCCATGCATAGTTTTATCAAAAAAAATTTAATATATACTATATGGTGCAGTCAATAATATCTATGAGGGAATCAGTTTGTTCAGATAATTATTTTTACCATAGGAACAATATTATCATTTTCTACATAGGTCATTTGATGAAAAGTCTTTAGGGTCATGAAAATGGATAAACTAAATAAATAAATTATTTTCTTCTATTTCATTGATAATTTAAACAAATAAGTAATTTAAAGAAGTTTTAATGGGATATTACAAGGATAATCCAATAAAAATAGATCTAAAGATATTTTGGAGATCTATCTAATGGAATTGTGTATGAAGAAGATGACTGAAACATAGATCGATGATCAGTGTGGGATGGATTCGAAGGATCTGTTCACTATCACAGTACATATCATTTATATATTAGTGATTTAAAAAAATGAGTTAGGATATTTGTTTTGATTAAAATATTTCCCAATTCATAAATTCTATTAAAAAATGAATAAATTAACCACCAAATTTATTATATTATCAATCGTATTTTGAGAAGTGTTTATGTCTGGGTATTTTATTAGGGGAATTAATTATTTATTATTGAATCATCATTGTAATTATATCAGAGAAGTATTGGGTTTATCATCAACATTGGATGATCTTAATTCCTTATGATTGTGGTTGTAAATTACTAACCTAATTCTTGAATCATAGAAAGAATTAATCATTTTTATGGATCAGCATACCATGACGAATCAGTAATTACACACTCATTTTATAGAAAATGATTCAGAATCATAAATATGTGCCCAAAATTACAAATAGGTGTTGTGATGATAGAGATAGAAATGGATCATATGATGTAGGTACCTGGTTTCTATGTTCTTCATCACACAATGAAGAACATCGTTAGCGGTTTTTTCATAACTTATCTATAGAAAATATGTTGTTAATAGATGTTTGAAAGGTTATTCGGACCTAATTCATGATTTTTTGGGTGATGGATGCCTTGAACGACAGCTAAAACTATGGAATATTCATAAAACTATATATAATTTTTTTTGTAGATTCATCACTAAATGCTATGTAATGTGGAGCCACATGACATGTGGGTCCCTCTTAGAGGCAGATGGGGCTTCATAGAATGTTATCAATCACACTGCTGGTGAACCTAATGCATGGAATGTGATCACCACATAGGGGATTAGGATATACCCCATAGATTAAAAAGACATGGGATAAAATAAATAATATGGATAAGGCTTTGTACGTACCTACACAGACATAAACTAGAAAAGTACATGAGCTTGGACATGTACTGTTGTACCAGTAGCCGACAAGTTGTGTACCATTATATTCGGATTCTGTTTATCAGAAGAATTCAGAGTCGAACTTCATACAAGTTTTTATACATAATTCGTAATCTGAATTCATAATCAGAATTTGTAATGAGAATTCATAATTATAATTAATCATCAGAATTCAGAATGATAATTCATAATCAGAATTCATCATCAGTATTCGTAATGAGAATTCGTAATCATAATTCATCATCAAAATTCGTAATGAGAATTCATCATCAGAATTCATCATCAGAATTTGTAATGAGAATTCGCAATTAGAATTCTTCATCAGAATTTGTAATGAGAACTAGTAATCAGAATTCATCATTAGAATTCGTAATGAGAATTCGTAATCAAGATTTATCATTAGAATTCATAATCAGAATTCATCATCAGAATTCGTAATGAGAATTTGTAATCAGTATTCATCATCAAAATTCGTAATGTGAAATCATAATCAGAAATCATCATCATAATTCTTAATGAGAATTCATAATCATAATTCATCATCATAATTCGTAGTTATAAATTTATACAAGTTCGTAATAAAAATTTATAGTTGAACTTCATAAAAGTTCGTAACAGGTAATTCAGAGTAGAACACTATAAAAGTTTGTAAAAGGAATTCAGATCCAAAAACGGAATGCTTCATATCTAATTATTATATGATTCTGAGATTCTATATATGAATCATATTTTTACACTTATGAAAAATATTGATATGAACAATGAAGTCTAGGTAAGGGTAGATTTCCTTGGGTAAGGAAAATTTCCTTACAGAAGTAAAATGTAGGGTAAAATAAGATTTGTTTTAGGATAAGGTGTTTGTGATTTTCAAATCAAGAAGGAATGGAAAATTCATAAGGAAAACCTTATTGACTCAAAAACCTCCCCCTTTTTGGAAAGCACAAAAATCCTTCTGAAAAAGAGTATAGGGACTTAGAAATAGATTTTATAGACATTGAAATAAACCTTATCTCCCGTTGTTCATGGACAATGGTGAATACGACTAACTCCCCCTTAGGCTTTGGAACACTATGGATCATATTCTAGATTTCCGGAAAGAGATTTTCATTATGAATATGGAATTCTTTTTAATGATCACCCCCCTTAGATAAACTCCCCATTACATAGGGATACTTTTTCTATACTTATAAATCATTTTCCTTCTCTTCTTTAGAATTATTTTTCCTTCTCCCCCTTTTTGATTTACGAAAACAGTTTGAGAGAATGAAAAAAATATGGTACCTGAAATATTAGTACAAAATAACACAAAAGACAATAAACTAGTGTTTTCATTAAGATTGAATGAATTTTTACAATGAAATACATTACAACAAAATATCAGATTAGGTCTATTTGTCTTCTTTTTCCTTGGGTATTAGCTTATTCAGAATGGTTTTTAGCTTCATTAACTCTTTCTGATCCTTCTCAGCATGCTTTTATAATGCTTTAGTCATGTCATCTTGAGCCTTTAGAGCCTCAGAATGAGCCTTAAGAACTTCATCCTGCTTTACAAGCTTCTCTTCGATCTCAATCCGAGATCTCTTTCCCCCATCCATCTTTGAGCAATAGAGTTAAGCATCCCATTCAGATCCTTCACTTTTTTATTCAGAGTATTTTTCTCTTGGGTTGGATTTTCTTCAAAAATATTTGTACGATCTTTGATATTTCCATCTTCTATATCAAAATATTCCATTACTCAATCTTGAAATTCCTCAAGATAACTCATTTCTTGAATTGATCTCTTTGATCAGCTATAAATCTTCTTGCATGACTTCATGTGAGCTTCATAGCCTATAAAAAATGTTTTTCAATCTATTTCTATCTTGAAACACTTGTCCATTACCATGGACAAGGAATCTGATTTCTGATTAAGTTAGTGTTGGGGCATCTGGAATCTAGAATCTATTCATGTAAAAGTCGTAATGGAACCAAGTAGCTTCTTCAATGATTTCTTTACAAAATCATGACCAAGTGAATATGACTCTGAATCCGAGACATTACATGGTGAGAGTGGTTTTTCAAGCTCAATAAGATTCCTTTTTTAAGTTCCTTCAACTTCCTTCCTTTTTACTAGATATTTTCTTTGAGTATCAACAATCACTTTCTTCCCCATATCAATCTTCAGTATGACTTTCTCATCAAGAGATTTATTCTTGCTTTCAGATAATTGAACAACTCCATCATCATCAATTTTTTCTTTTTCTGCTCCTTCCTCAATAAAGTGATTTTCAAAATATTCTTCCTCAGATAATTCATTTACTTCTTCTTCTTACTTTTCTTCGTCTTTCTTTCCATATTTCTCTTCATCCTTTCCAGGAGTGACAAGCTTCAAGGACTCTGCATCATATGTTCGGAGTGATAATTTCTCTGATGGGTTATCTTTATCATGATATTCGTCAACTTTCTTAATCAGATCATCTATATCACCACTTTCTTCTTCTAGTTCTGTTTCTTCTTCTACTATTACTTCCACCTCTTCCACTTTCTCAACAACTTCTTTCTCTTTATATTTTTCTGGAGTGAATAAATTTTTCCTCGCAGTCTCAGGTAATGGCTCGACTAAGAAAGAGTCCAGCACTAGAATATTCTCAAAAGCTACTTATATGGCTTTCAAAAGAGATTATAAAACATCATCCTCAGACATTTTCTTCTTCACCTTCTTCTCTTTTTCTTTCTTCTCAATGTATTCAGCAGTCTTCTCCCTTTAAGACTTAGCTTCAACAGAGTCCAAGCTAAACTGTGGATCCCCTTCTTTCCTCTTTTCCTTATCTTCCCTCCATATTAATACCACCTCATATGGATAAGCTTTTTGTTTCTTGGGTTTAGGAAGTTCATATTAGACTTCTTTAGCCTTAAGTGTTTCACCTCTAGATTCCACTTCCTTCAATTTTCATTTCTTCCCAGCTTTCTTGATTGGTTTAGCTTCTTCTGCATCTTTTGGAATGGCTTTTACCTCTTCCTCTAGCAGATCATAAAACTATCTTATCTCCTAAGAATATCCCATATTCATTCTTTTTAGGGTGTCATCACTTACAAGCATAACTTTGTAATTTCAAGACTTGGAACTACATGTAATCTTGAATTATTCAATACACCGAACAATCAGATTCAAAAGTATGGTAGGATACATGATAATTTGTGCTCTCAAATTTCCATTATTGATGTTCTAAATTCTAATAAGAATATGCCTCATCAAATTAATTTTCCCTAGATTTACCAAGAAATATACGAAATATATGTCACTCTTCTTGATGGTATATTTGTCACATTTTCTCGGTACTAAAAATCCTTGTACCCATAGATTAAGGATCCGGTTGTTAGAAGATAGATGTGCAATATGTGCTGTCTTGACTCCAGAACGTCCTTGACATTCCAAACCCTTCACCTTTATAAAACTTCCTTTCTCATCCGGTAATTAGTGGGACCAGATCTCTGCTTCCCGTTCATAGGATAATCCCACCAAGCTAGTTGTGTTGGTATAAGAATGTTTGTAGGTTTTTTCACAAGACTTGAATGAAAACTTTTCTCTTCCATCTTCCTTAATGAAGCACACTGACTCATAAAACTATATGAATAATCTAGATACACCAAGTCTTGATCACCTGGATTATATATGTAGACATCTTCCCATCCATTTAACTTGATATTATTAGAAATGATAGAATCATACTTGAAAGAGTTTAGATGCACCAACATTTCCCTTAATACGTGCCATTTTGATATTGGCTTCATGGTAGACGTTTCTTGGGAAGAAGCTTCCATAGACATTCGGACTCGAGGAACTCTAAGAGATTCAGAATGGGCATAAGAAGTGTGGAAGAGGTTCAACACATGAGAGCTTCAAAACTGATGGGGAACAACCTATTGGGGTTACATTATATACGCGATGGATGTTACCTTTCATCTTCCAAATCCAATCTAAAAGTTGAAAAACTCTCTGAACTGGTCTGACTGTTGAAAACATACCCGAAAGGAAATCATGAATCCTCTCATTTGAGGTTTTAAGTAGAAAATTTGGATTTAAGGAGAAAGGAATTTGAAATATTAAAATAAAAAAGAAAATACCAGAAAATAAAAATGATTACAAAAACTTAAGTAAAGAAATCATACCTTTTGGATTGGCTTAGAAGATTATTTTTAATATGTGATATTCTTCCTGAAGAAAATTTGACTACAAAAAACTCACTATAAAAAACTCACTACAAAAAAATCACTATAAAAAACATGAGATCAAAAAGAATTTTATGGAATAAACATTGAGTACAAAAACTCAATTATGAAAATTTTGAGAATGAAAATTCACATTAAGAAAATTCCCATTATGAAAATTTCTATTCTGAAAATCCCATTACAAAAATTTCTAGTACGAAAAATTTCCTTCACAAAAATTTTAATTATGAGATATTTAAAAACTAACTGTGAAAATTTTTAATACAAAAATTTGAAAAACTAACTACGAAAATTTTGAACAACTTTATTAACAAATGTATTCCCCTATGAAAAAGAGTTTATTACTATAAGGAGATTGGTTTAAGAAGAAGTTAATCAAGGAGGATTACCTTACGGTTATCATCCCTTACTTCGGTTTAATGTATTCAAATCTATCGGAGGGTAAAAATTTTGTGAAAATGTCAGCAAGTTGATCTTGTGTTCCGACAAATTGAAGAATGATATCTTCTTTTTGTGTGTGATCCATAAGAAAGTATTGCCTAATTTCTATGTGATTTGCATGAGAGTAATTTGCAGGGTTTTTACTAAGGGAAATGGAACTTGTGTTATCACAAAAAATTTGAGTCTTAGTAAAACTCAAGACATAGTCTGTGAGTATGTGTCGCATCCACAACACTTGGGTGTAACAACTTCCAGCTGCTACATATTCGGCTTCAGCTGTGGAATGTGCTACTAAGTGTTTCTACTTAAAAGACCAAGAAACTAATGAATCTCCTATGAAATGAAAAGTTCCAGATATACTCTTTCTATCTATTCTACATCCACCAAATTTAGAATCTGAAAAACTTTTAAGAAAAAATCATTTCCAGAAGTATAAAATAGTCCTAAATCCATGGTTCCCTTTAAATAGCGAAAAAGTATTTTCAATGCCTTTAAATGAGATTCCTTAGGATTGGATTGATATCTTGCACATAAACATACTGAAAACAATAAGTCTGGACGACTAGCTTTCAAGTAAAGAAGACTTCCTATCATACCTCAAAAATATGTTTGATCTACTGGTATCCTAGCTTCATCAAGATCAAGTGTATATGAGGTACCAATGGGAGTACTTATACACTTAGTGTTGTCATATCCATATTTTTTAAGAAGATATTTAGTATACTTATTATGGGATATATAGATTCATTCTGGTTTTTGATAAATTTGAAAACCAAGGAAAAATGTTAACTCACCCATCATACTCATTTCAAACTCAGATTTCGTTATATCCGCAAAGGAATTAGTTAAGGATTGCTAAGTTGAACGAAATATAAGTTCATCAACATAAATTTGAACAATAAAAACATGTATCTTGTATTTATTTATAAAAAGGGTTGGATCTGCATTCCCCTTAACATAGTTATTTTGAAGCAAAAATCATGTAAGTCTATCATACTAAGCCCTAGGGGCTTGTTTAAGACAATATAGAGCTTTGGTGAGTCTAAAAACATGATCAGGATGTTTTGTATCTTTAAATATAGGATGTTGTTCAAAAAATAACTTCCTCTTGAACATACCCATTAAGAAAATCACATTTCACATCCATTTGAAAAATATTGAAATTGAAGAATTCTGCAAAGGAAAGTAAAATATGAATAGATTCAAGTCCAGCTAGTGGAGCATAGGTTTCTTCATAGTTTATTCCTTCTTGTTGATTATAGCCTTTAGAAATTAATCTAGATTTATTCCTAACACTAATTCCATATTCATCACACATATTTCGGAAGACCCATTTTACTCCAATAATAGCATTTTCCTTAGGTATTTCAACCAAGGTCCATAAATTATTTCTTTTGAATTCATTTAGTTCATCTTCCATGGCTTTGATCCATTCATCATCACCTAAAGCATCATCAGTGCTTTTTCGTTCTAATTGGGAATGAAATTCTAGATGTTCTACTTCATTTCATAAGAAACTTCTAGTCCTTAGAGGTTGATTTACATCACCAATGATACTGTCATGGGGATGATTCTTCAGAAACAGCTGATTTGGGTTTCGTAAAACCATTTCATCAACATAGGGTAGGAAATATTCTTTGGTAAATGTTTCAGAAGAATCTTCTTGAACATTTTCCTTATCAGAAGGATTTTCTAACAAAGGTTGATAATCAGTTTTTGAAAATACATCTGTGGATGTAGGTTGGGGTTGTTTAAAAACAAAAGGACAAGTTTCATCAAATTTAACATGTACTGTCTCTTTAACAGTAGACGTGTTTTTATTAAAAATGCTTATATGCCTTAGAAGTTATGGAGTAGCCTATGAAAATTCCTTCATCAGATTTTGGTATGAATATATGTAGATTATCTTTAGTATTCAGAATGAATAACTTGCAACCAAAAACCTTAATGTGGGAAAGTCTAGGTTTTCTACCATTCCATAACTCATAAGGAGTTTTATTAAGAAAAGGTCTAATCAAAAAAAGATTTATAGAATAACAAGCAGTACTTAGAGCTTCAGCCCAAAAATGTTTTGCTATAGAATACTCACTCAACATGGTTCTAGATACCTCTTGAAGAATCCTATTTATTCTTTCAATAACACCATTTTATTAAGGTGTTCTGGGTGCTGAGAAGTTGTGAGTAATAACTTTTCTACTACAAAAAGATTCAAAATCAGAATTTTGAAATTCTCCTCCATGATAACTATGAATAATTTTCAATGGAAGGATTTTCTCAGTTTTAACTTCAGCCATAAATCTTTTGAAATAAGAGAAGTCTTCAGACATCATTGCTAGAAAATAGACCCTCATAAATCTTATGTAATCATCAACTAAGACAAATACACAATACTTCCCCCAATGCTTCCATTTTGTGTTGGACCAAAAAGATCCATATGCACTAACTATAATGCATCAGTAGTTGAGACTTCAACGACTGATTTAAAACTTGATTTATGTTTCTTTCCATATTTACAAGGGTCACAAACTTTTTAATAATCAAATATAAGCTCCGGTAGATCCGTAACTAAACCTTTATAAGAAAGTTTTCATAGGTTCCTAAGGTTACAGTGTCCTAACCTTCTATGCCACAACCAATAATAATATTCCATTGCACTAAGGAAAGGTATGTATTGGCTCCTAAGGTCTTCTAAGTTTATTGTGAAAACATTATCTTTCCTATTGGCAGAAAGAATAAATTCCTCCTTGTAATTTTGTACTAAGCACTTATCATTCCTAAAACTCACAAGGTAGCCTTTATCACATAATTGGATTGTGCTAATGAGATTGTTCTTAAGACCCTTAAAAAATAAAACATTTGAAATCAATGTTTTTCTAAGTAGAACGATGTTACCTATAGTAATAACTTATCCCTGTGCATTATCTTCAAAAGTTTCTTTTCCTCCTTTCGTTTTGATAATATTTTCAAAATAGTTTTTGATACCAGTCATATGTCGGGAACATCCACTATCCTTGTACCACGTATTGTTGTTGGTAATTTCCCTATTTTCCGAAAAATAAGTGAAAAATTAAACATTCGGAATCCAAAATTTCTTAGATCCAGATTTGTTAGATAAAAAATTATGGGTATCCACATTTGTTTAGAAAAATAGGTTGTATGAAACCCAAGAGACTGAACTATATTTATAGGGAATTTTTTCTTCCAATTCCCACCACTTTGACAGTTAGGGAAAAAAGGTTATCTAGATGGAAAAAAATAGTTGTTTTTGAAAAATGATTTTTGGTGAGTATAACCCACTCCAGTAGTGTTTCCTTGAGGTTTAATTTGAGAATATATCTTGGAAAAAGTTTCCTTTGCAGAGGTAAATTTTTCAAGAAGCTTCTTAAGAGAAAATATTTTAGATTTCAGTCTGATGACTAAATTCCTATCCTCAGGAATTATTTTCTTAGAGTAAGATTTTTCCTCAAAAACTTTTATCATTAAAATATCATTCTTAAGTACATTATAATGTTCTTCTTTATCATAAGCTTCATTATCAAGGTCTTTAGAAATATTTTCTAAAACATCTTCATTATATCTACGATCTCTATAGTGATCTGAAATCTCTTTTGTAAGAATTTATTCGATAGTATTTTCCTTGTCTAAATTCATAGAAATTTTACAATTTATTTCTTCACGTACATTGGTAAATCTAGAAACTTTTTCATATGAAGGTAATTATTCATTTTTTGAGGATAAAGTATCAATATTAGAGGTACTATTTTTGGAATAGTAATTCTTATCAAGAGACAAATTTGTTTAATCCTTGGCAGAGTGTACCGTGGCCATAAGACATGGGAAAGAAGTAGTAGTAATGAAACCCATATTCTTCTGTGCTGATGAATCATATTCAAAAGATTCAATTTTTGAAGAATATCCATAGCTAGCACTCCATGTATCATTATATTTAAGACTTTTCTTATGATTTGATCGATAGAATTTCTTCATGTTCCTTTCTAAATTCCTTTCCTTATTTTCCTTCATTTTTTACAAGGGACAATCAGGTCTAATATGACGTGTTCTTTTACCTTTATAACATGTCACTTCTCCATCTTTCTTATCACTGTAGTCTTTATTCTTGTATTTATTCTGATAGTTCCTTTGAGCTATAATTATATTCATTCTTCGAGCAAGATTAGATAATTCATTCTTAGAATTTTCTAGTTCACTAGATTCTAACGGGATAATGACATTATTAGTCTTTGAACTGGTTACTCTTTCTAGGTTCCTGTCTTTCATATGTATAGAATTTTTTGTAAAAGAAACTCCTCCATTCACATTCCTCTTCATGACATTTTCGACATCTCTCTTCATTCTAGTTTCATGCTAATGAAGAGTTCCAAAAAACTCGTCTATGGAAATCTTAGTGTCTTTCCTATTCTCATCGATAGTTATCCTCTTGAAATCCCATTCATTTGGAATAATATCTATAATATTATCTACAAGAGCCTCATCATCCAAGTCTTTTTCTCCCATATATTGTAAGTTATTCACGATTTTCAGAAACCTTTGCTGAACTCTTCTTAAAGGTTTTCCATAAGAAAAGTTAAAACTGTGATATTCAGATCTCAACATAGCTCATCTTGTATTTATGACTTTAGATGAACCCAAATGTGTAACTTAAAGTTTCTTCCAAATACTGTTCGCAGCTTCACACAAAGATATATGACTATAGATATTTCTATTCATGGAACATAACAAATTATTTATAACTCTGAAATTTGACTGATATTATAATTTCTCCTGATTCGTAATGTTTCTCAATTTCATATCTGGAATATTATAATATCTAGTCAACATTAGATAGTTATCAACTCCAGTATTGATAACAAAATTCCTCATCCAATCTCCCTATTACTCATAATAATTTCCATCTAAAACGGGAGGTCTGGTAGGATTTAGATTATAAATAGAATCAATATTTAAGCTTGTAATTATTAAGATAATCATTGGTAAATGATACTTTTTAGTGGAATAAGTCTAAAAAAAGAGAAAATATCCTAACCAGGAAAAACATCATGTATCTCAAAGAAAGAATGAATCAGAACTATGTGATTCTGAAAAATATATTCCGAAAAAATATGAATCCGAAATTATGAATCCAAAAATTCTATTTAGAAAACTTTGAGCAGGGACAAACTTATCTGTAAATATAAATATTTCAGGGACCTTTCTCTGATAGCAATTGTGAGATGGTATGTGAGTTTGATATACACTATAATAAAAAATTTAGGATTGAATATATAAGTATTAGATGCTAAAATACATGAGGGGGTAAATTTTACTTTTAAAAAATCCCTAAGGAATTTTCGTATAAACAAAATTCACAACACCTCGAAGTTCGAATATCTTGATTGATTCATGAAAAGTGATTTCGGAAGTGAAACTTAAAAAAAGTTTACAACAACTAAGATTCTACCTTAAAGCGTATAGAATCCTATATAATCCTAGTACAAGCATGAGGAAGTATAGGAAAGTTATACTTTCCTTAAGAATACAAAATGCAGCGGAAAACATGAAACAAAACTTGTAACAAGTATTAAATCTTTTAACCCAAAGAGAAGGGTTTCCAACAACCTTGGATAATGGTTCCTTGATTTATACTTTCAAGAAAGTATGTCTTACCCTCACCAGGGTAAGCCCTTGATATAAAGATTGGAGTCTGTCTTTCTATCCTCGCAAGACGTCAACTATCAGGTAGTCGGCACCTCTGTCTTCCTATCCCCGGAAGCCCTCGATTGTAAACAACAACAATCAGAGTCACACGAAGCAATTCAGCATGATGAAAAGTTTGATCAAGCTTTTCAAACATTCTGCACGATGCTTGAGAGTTTATAAGAGCATATCTTTCTAAAAATCACTTAAACAGCATGTAAGAACAGATGTCAATGATGTTGTCAGGTGTCGTTCTCTTTTCAAATGAGCTCCTATTTATAGGCACAACTCCAATGGTCGGATCCCTCCTCCAATGATCATATTCTTTCTTGAATTTCGGAGGAAGCTGTACATGTATCACTCAAAAAATTATTAGTTGATAACTGAAGTCAAGACATCGTTTTATAAAAGAACAAGTGTAGGAAGAAATATCGTTACATAACCAAACTCAAATATGCAGAATGTAAGAAAATAATAGTTCAGACTCTAACCAAAAATAAATTCAGAGTCTAATAAAAACTAAATTTGAAGTCTAGAATACAAGGTTATTTTGATTTTTTATCAAAAGCATTTGGATTCGAACTTCATTCATGTTCATTATCATAATTCGTAATCAGAATTAACAATCAGAATTCGTAATGAGAATTCATAAATAGAATTCGTCATCAGAATTGAGAATGAGAATTCGTAATCAGAATTCGTCATTAGTATTCGTAATGATAATCCATAATTAGAATTCATCATCAGAGTTTGTAATGAGAATTCGTAATTAGAATTCGTCATCAGAATTCGTAATGAGAATTTGTAATGAGAATTCATAATCCGAATTCATCATCAGAATTCGAAATGAGAATTCGTAATCGGAATTCATAATCAGAATTCATAATGATAATTCGTTCTCAGGCTTTATCATTAGAATTCGTAATGAGAATTTGTATTCAGAATTCATTATCAGAATTCGTAATGTTAATTCGTAATCAGAATTTATCATCAGAATTCATAGTTATAACTTTATACAAGTTCCTAATCAGAATTCAGAGTTAAACTTCATAAAAGTTCATAACAATGAATTCGGAGTAGAACTTCATAAAGGTTCATAACATGAATTCAGATCCAAAAATAGAATGCTTTATATCTATGTATTATATGATTCTGAGATTTTAGATATGAATCCTATTTTTATAAATAATAAAAATATTGATATGAACAATAAAGTCTAGGTAAGGGTAGATTTCCTTGGGTAAGGAAATTTTTCTTTATATAAGTAAAATATAGGGTAAAATACGATTTTCTTTAAGATAATGTGTCTATGATTTTTAAAATGAGAAGGAATGGAAAAGTCATAAGGAAAACCTTATTGACTCAACAATATCAAATTTATATATTTATAATGTAACTTGTCTTAATTTTATAATGAATATGAATTATTATATTTAATGTTTAATATGAGTCAAAAAATTAATGGATAGAAAAATATAGTAATTGAAAACAATTTATTTTGTAAATTAATCAAACAAAATTGTTTCAAATCTAATTAGTTTTTATAATTTTCTACTACTAATCCAATTGGACCCTTGATTTCATGGGTAACTAAATATTCAATTTCATGGGTTAATTATATGAAATATTTCATATAATTATCAATGACTAGTTAAATTAATATTGTGTCTACCCTAGGAACTTGACATGTGATATTTCTAAATTTATATCATGTAATTCATGTGATGCTGGCCTAGTCACATGTTTGGATAAATATAAATGTCATATAAATGTTATATATGATGCTGGTTATTAGAAAAAAGTTATTATTTGAAATTTATTCATTCAAGGTTGTTAAAATCAATATATAAAAAGTTTAACATATATTTGTGATGATATTAAAATATTGTTAAATGATAAATATAATATTTCACAATATTTGTTTTATTTAAAGAGGGAATAAAATGATTATACTATTTATTTATATAAAAATATTCTAAAGGTTATGTTTTAAAATAATATTGAATCATATGAAATTATGTGGAATATGGGGCTTGGGCGTCCAAGCTAATATTATTTTGTAAAACAATAAAAACCTGAAAATTTTATTAAATTTAAAAAATTACTTTAGAGTATGTACTTTATATGTGATATCAATTTAAAAGGAAATAATCCAAAAGAATGTTTTAAATGTGTAATTGATTTTAGTTTGTATCGATGAATTGAACTATTTTATATTGACATATTTTTACCTATATAACCTATATGTTTCATATAAGAACTTTTTTTATTGTATATAATTAATGTTGATTCATAGTGATTTATTTCTTATTACACATAAATGAAACATTAATTATGTTGGGTAATTCTGGTCAACATTATAAAAACATATTGAATCTATCAGGAATCAATCTCAAAAGTGATTGTGGTGGTGAGTTTGTAAATTTATAATTTGATAAATTTTGTGAAGAAAATAGATATAAATGTAATTTTTTGTCACGTATGAAAAAAAATTTTGTTATTGAAGTCATTAAAATAATTATACAATAGAAATATTGTTGAAAGAATTAATATATCTATAAATAATGAATGAATTAATAAACTTTTTTTGCATGGATGTATCTATGCTTATGGAATTTAATGTGCCTTGATACTCACAGTTAAATGATGTAAATATATATTTTCATGTTTTTATTAGAGTATCTATAATTATTTTTTTAAATGTCCCATTTTTAACTGTTTGAGAAGATTAAACTTAAATTTTTATTTTAAGGGGTATTTTAATTGAATTTGAAAATCATAAATACAGAAAATAATTCATTTTAATTATATTCAATATAAAATGATGGAATATTTTTGGGGGATTAAATTCTAGAAGGGACCTTATTTTTTTGAATATGATATTTTTAGTTATCGATTATAATTCACAAGTAATTTTTAACCAAAATATCTATAACAATAAAAATTATTATTCAAATAAAGATAATGATGAGATTTAGGAATTTAATTTCATTGAAACAAATCGAAATAGAAAGGAGAATTAATCCCTTGAGGGGGATCATATCACTTCTATAATAGATCCAAAATGAGGTAAACACATAATTATCATGAAATGGTAACATTAATTATAAATTTAGAATGTGGTATACAATATAGAATATCTTGTTAATATTAGTATGAATATTCTTCATTTGTTTCTGATTTTATTCTTGTTAACCTTGATAATACATAAATTGATTAAAATTGGATATATTCAATGAAACATTATGGTAATAAATTTATATGTAAAATGGGTTTTATTTAGTTGAACTACATAATGATAATCCGAAATTAAGATCAAAATGCCTTTTTAATAATATAAAGGATGGAACATTAAAAATAGTTAAAACTAAATCAAGAAAAGTCATGAAAGGTTATTCTCAATAAGAAAAAATATATTTGGAAGATTCATTTTCTCATATTTTTAGTATATTGTGAATTATAATTTTATTAGATTATTATATTTTTAAGATATTAAATTATTAAATGTGAATGTAAAATTTTCATTTATATATTTTATTAATTTATAATGATATTTTTGTTAAAACCCATGTTGATTTAAAAAATATAACTTTTCACGTCCTGATTTTTAACATAACAAAGATCTATATGGTCTTAATCATTATCTTATATATTTGAATGAAATTATAACTCAACATTAAAAAAATTATTTTATTAATTGAAATTTTGATCCAAAATTGTTTATAAAATTTTTTAAAAGTTATTTATAACTACAAGAATTTATGTATATTATATAATATTTGAAACAAAAAATGATTTAATGTGATATAATTTGTCTACTCTAATGAAAATTAAATTTCACATGATTATAATGTAATAATTAAAAAAATGATGTCTTAGAAAAAAGAGCCAAATAATATTATACATTTTCTTAAATAAATATATGTACTTTAATGAACATGTCAAAAATCATAGACATGATTATATAGAGACTATAAAATCACCAATATGTACTAATTAAATATTTTACATTAATTAAAATTCAAGGTAGGTTGGTATAAAAATGTATAGAGTAATGACCTATAGTTTTTTGTATCTCTGTGCATCTTATTGAGGACTTATATTATCATCTTATTTATGTTGAATATTTTAGAAAAATCCCACATAATGAAATCTAAATTATACTAAAATGGAAATAAAATATATAAAGTTACCTTTAATAACTATTTTATGTTACTCAAATATGTTTTATTGATTTATCCTATTATACACAATATAACATTGGAGGTTATAGGGCTGAATGAAATAGCCCAATATCAGTGTTTAAATTTTATGTAAAATTTTAATCTCATGGAGTTATGTGAATGAACTATCAACTATACTGTCTAAATATGAGTATAGATGGATTTTGGTTCCTAGATATTGTCTTAAACCATATATATTAAACAAAAATTATGTGGTTTTAATATTTTATATGGTAAAGATACAACATTTTTGTTATAAATAAAATGTTTTATAAATTTATAAGAACCATTGTAAACATACCATATCATAACAAATATACGCTAAATTTCATTTTCTAATAAAACATATTGAAAAAGTGATATTTTTCAGCATTTCTCCCTAGTTTAAAAAAATTGGTCGATGTCTTCAAAAAAAGATCTATTCTCTCAAATTTGAAAAAATGATGTTTGAATGAAGTATGTGGGAAGGATAATATTTTTCTATAGTAAAATTATTTTGTTCTAGGAACTACACTATGATTTTATAATACTATACATGCATAGTGTATCTTAATTTTTCATTTATGAAACAAATATACTATGTGAAATCAATGTGTTGTATAATTTTTTAATGAGATAATGGTTTGAAGATTCAATTTTATTCTAATTTTTTTTTAAAAATATATGCGATAATTATTTAAATTAATTAACATTTTATTTTTTATGAGATTTTAATTTAATAAAACATAGATATTGTTATAGTCTTCAACATTTAATTAATACATTTACAATAGAGATTTATTGAATGTTTATTTCCTAGATATATTCCATTTAATTTAATTAAGATCTAATCATTTTTATTTTTTATTTTTTATTATTAAAATTATGTTCTTCATTTTAATTTTTAATTAACATTGATAAACATTTCCGAAAATAATTTATGTAAATTATATATATATATATTAATTTATTGGGAATTTTTTTTAACTTAAAAATAGGACATCAATTGCAATCCATATGTTCCAATCCATAAAGTAATAGGTTATTGGTGGAAAACCCCTAGGATATCTAAACACAAGGTACCAAGACATAGTGGAATGGGTATGGATGAGTTCCTATATAGGTTAGGAATTGTTTCATAAGTCATGCATGACACCTATCTAGTGTGTATGATGGCATGCAAGGGGTGAAGGGGTTAGAACACACCATATCTTTTCTTTGTAATTATTACATGTGTTGACCCTAGTGTATGCATGAACGATCAGTGATTAGTAGTTCATTAATTTAGAATGTATTAACATCATGTAATTCTTAGGCCCAATTCAGTTGTCTTTGACTATGTTCATCTTCTATAATGATACAAAATTTTTCGACACCATCTGATCATGTTGACACAATCCATCTGATCGGACCATATATCATTTTTACATCCAACAATCATGAAGGGATAATATTGGATGTATTTCATGGCTATACCCACTTCAATAAATGTTAATATTGCCACAGACATTATGATGCTAGTATATCAATTATTTCTATCAAATAAAAAAAAATGAATGTTATACATGGTATTTATCTAGGAGGTAAGTTTCTTCTATAAAAATTGGTTTAAGTGTGTTGTACATTAAAATAATATCCATCTGATCATATCAAAAAATCCCATATGGTTATATAACAATATGGTGGACCATAACATTCCATATGATGGTCAATTATTTTAGTGACTATAGAACTAACCACCATAGCAACTCATTCAGAACCTTCACTATTTAATATCATTCAATAGTGGAACTCCATAAAAAAACACCATGGATGGTATTACCACTCTTATACATCATTTGTAGAATAATGGGATGGTATCTTATCAGTGGTAGAAACACCGTTGTACTACTAGGTTTCTCTAACAATCATTATATTAAAAAATTTCTAAAAAAACATATTACTGATGTTTCTTAAAAAATGTATGAAATTAAATATTTTAATTAAAGGATTATTATTTAAAAAAAATATATTTAAATGTTGTGTAAAATATTCCTTAGAATATTTATTAAACATATACACAATAATTACTTTACAAAACATGAAATATAGAGTTGAATATTCTATGGTATATTTTATATTTTCATAATCTATAAATATTTTATGTTAAATGGTAGTTTATAATATTGTGTAATATATTTTATTGACCTAAATATCATATTTCATGTTTCTATATAGTAATTTCATATATAAATAATGTTTGTGAAATATTATTTTTATTTAGTGTTGTATTTCCAAAAAAAGTAACTTTGATATTATATTTTGACCTACGCTGGCTCATGGAATGAATTGATTGGATTAGATAGTGATTTAATAGTATAATTGACTTATTGAATATATAATATTTTATTATATATGTTATCATGGAATAAAAAAATACATATTATTTGATAATATCTTTCACAACAAACTATTGATAAAGTTAATCACATCAAATGCGCTCAATTACTTCTCCAACATATGTTTACTTGATGTGACCAAAAAGGGAATTTTACTATATGATCCTTTAATATATTAGTGATCATGATTATTGATATTTAATTTCAACATCATCAAATCAATTTGGTGTGTTTTATTGTATTTTCATTCTTCTTTTTTTATTTTCATTATTTGTTTCTCATTTCATATTCCTAGTTTATTATTTTCCCATTTAAGAGTAGTTATGTTTCACATGGTTGTTCGACTACACAAATTAAAAAATTTTCTAGTGAACCTCAAACATAATTTTTGTTGTAGATTAATAAAAATTATTGAATAATAATATTATTTTGTGCCTCTACTTATTATAAAATGGATACTCTATATTCTATTCTCACACATCTATAAGTTAGTCTCTTAGTGGTACATATTTTTCAAATGAGTAGGAATGTTTTATGAGTGGTCTAGGATACTAGTGTTCTTGACCATAATAATATTTATATGTTTACCCTTTTTATGAAATCCAAATTTCACAACTTTATCACAGTACTCATTATTTATTTATTCTTTATTAAAACTCAGAATTTTTTGTATTCAATTTTTTTTATTATTCACCCCCTTTAGTCATTGTTTCTAGATATTATGTTCCAAATTATGACACCCTGATAATATAATAGATATTTATATTAAGTAAAATAAATCAATTTGATATTATTAGGAACAGATAACTCTAATATTCATATGTAATTAGATTATGAATAATAACATATATTACATGGGAAATCAAGATTAAAGTATATACAAAATAGACTATTCATATAGGCTTGACATAACATATCAATTTTATTGGCTAGTGTGAAATAGATAATTTTTTGTGAAATAATATGGTGTTAATTCCAATTTAAATTGGTTATGGTATACTACTTTCATAAACATAGAACAAAGAATCACAATATCCCAAAATTAAACAACAGAATCTATGGAAATTTTTAATTAATATCAGTATAACCCATACATAAATCTATGGATCGACATACCTCTTAGAAAACAATATACAAATAATTTAATACCTCATATATGAACATATTCAATAAGAGACACATTAATTATATATTACAATGGATGATTTAACTATACTCTAGGAATATTGTCTCCCTATATAAAAAATGGAGAATCAATGTAAAAGGATAAAAAATGATTGAATATATGAAGATAAAATGACAAATATTGCATTGAATTATTCTGCTAAATATCCACTGAGTGATGAAGAACAATTGGAGATAAAGGGTAATGAATATGGATCCATAAGTGATGCACCCCTCTCCATCACATGACATTGATCCATGGAATTTGAGGATGATAAAAATATAAACAACATAATATAGAAAAAGTACCCTAAAATATATTCATGTAGATGACACGTGATGCAGCATCTATAATCCTGGAACCACTATCCTAGGAAGGGAATCCATTCCTATACATTGAAAATGTTGTAACTCAATCCAACTAGTCATGGTGTGACCACATTGTACTATAAATTTTCACCATCCTAGCCATGAAGACCTCATAAAGATGACAACCTTCACTCCCAAGACATCAAAAGTGTATAGACCATGTAAAGAGAAATATCCTATAGATTTTTTGAATCCAAGAAAACCCCTACAAGCACCATTAAATTTAAAAACACAAAATCGTAGCCCAAAATTAATAATTTCTATGAATTTTATAACCTGTTACAATATAGGTCATTATGGTAAATATTTTACTCCATATAATTCTACCACACATTCAAATAATTCATTAACTGTATTTATTCCATTTCCTTAAACATTTTTAATAATAATTTAAATAGACCCCATTATTTTTTTAAGATCAACAAATGGGATCAAAATAATTATAGAATATATATTCTATATATATTTCATGAATCACTATTCAAGAACTTTTTTGAAGTAATGCTTTAACAAAAAATTCAAAAAAAACAGAGTTGATATTTTATTTCTAGTAGGATACCTATTTGATAATGGTAGTAACACCTAGATGGGAGAAAATTATGGGTTTTGATTTACATGGGAAAAATTCAAATTTATTTCAAGGAATAAAATATTATTTTATTATGATTCATGAAATGGAATGAGTATGGTATTCTTGGTCGATAATTTTTAGTAGATATATTTTTATTTTTAGTGGAGGAATTTATTTCATTATTATTCAAATTTATTTACCTTTGAGAAAACCTATTTGGTTAGACGTTTCTAATTATTTAGCTTATATGCTGACATAATAAAAAAAAATTTGTTTAATTATATGTATATTATTATTCAGTTCTATATTTTGAACAATCAGATTCCCTCTTGTCTCAATGTTTTATGTATGTGGGTAAATGGAATGTTAATTTTTTGTGTGTTCATTAATGTATAAATTATATGATACATATTTTAATAAATAGTTTCAAAATTTATATTTAAAACCCTCATCAAGAGAAAATAAACATAGCTTCAAGAAGAAGAATATATGTCATCCTAGGGCATCACCATAATGGGTTATATTTGGGTAATTCAAGATAAATTTTTATAGATAATAAAGAATAATATTCTCCCAAATAAGATTATAAAATTTTATTTTCAACAATTTTACTATTATATATAATTATTACATTCATTTATAAATATTGATGTGTTTATGTTGTTAAATTTTTTAACAAATTTATATATTATTTGACCACATTGTAAAAATGATATATATAAACATATTTTTTATTTATTATAATTGAAAAGAAATTCAAAAAATGATTTCTTCATTTTTATATTACAAGATAATATGATAATTATTATACAATTTATATAATAGATTATTTTTAATTGAACACACATATAATTTAAAATATTTATCTATTGAAAATTTTAATAATTCTTATTTTATAATGAATATTGTGATTCAAGAATTATTAATAGATTAAAAGAACTTAACCCAAATTATGTTATTAAAAAAAATTACTTAATTGATATTTTTATAGTGAATTCTGTATATTAAATATAATTTTACATTGTATATGGATAGTGGTTATTCAACTAACATGATTGGTAATTTCATGGACTCTAATTTCCAAAATAAAATATTTAAAAGACTATTACTTTTGGAGATTATATATATATAAATTTTCTTAGGATTTAAGTAGTGAGATATATAGATGTGTTCCAAATTAAATATGATATATATTTTTATGGATTATATAATTTTATTTCAATAATACATTACCATTTATATGATGGTTATACTACTAATATTTATAATAATTAATATTATATTTATAATACGAGTTTTTCAAAATGAAAATATCTACGAACATGATACTTTTAAACACTATATCTATATTTTTTAACATTAAAATTATGATAATTATTTTATTAATTAAATTAATTAATAATATATTTTCTATAAATTACATACATTTTAATGGTTATTCCTTGAAAATGATGTTTTTGAAATGAAGTACCCACGTGGTTATGATTATGATGTGTTTTATTTGTTATCAATTGACTATGATTTCATGGGGTAAGAAGATTGAAAAATAAATTTGAATCTATATATGGTTTTTTATAGGTTAATATGATTGATGTTTATACCCTATAAGGTGGTTAAATTTAATTAATGGGTGCATGTATGATTGTTTTCTTCCCATTATACTTCAATAAGTAACTTATCAAGGATGTATTGATGATCTATTTTGATGATTCGAATAAATGGGTTATCACATTTAATAATGAAGTATAAAATCGATGTAAATGATTGGTGAATATTAATGCGATATGTTATGTCTATCTTAAAGTATCCTACAAAATGTTGGGTTTTTTTATAAGATATTAATTGTGAATTGTTTCTTGTTTTCAAAATGAAAAATTGTTATTGAAGACCAAACATAGAATGTTTTATGACATATTTAGAAAATATTATTATTATTTTTAAGGTAACATCTTTGTTTTACGGATTTATTAGTTGTAATGGGATATATTCCATCTATTAAAACATTTGTTAAATAATCATAGTAAAATACATAATAATTAAATTAACATGATCAATGGTCATTCGACTGCTAGTGGATATTGACAAGTAGATTTATAATATGGCTTGACACTCGAGTGAAATCAAGATGATGTGAAGTGTGATTTTACAACGATTGTATGTGGTATTGGAGTGGGATGAATCTATTTTTTTCAATTAATTAAAAATATTAAATTTATAATTATTTTCAAGTGCTCACTCAATGCTATGTATGATGTGGTACACATAAATTTGAGTGATTTTAAATCAAATAAATGATAAAATATATTTTATAAGTCCTGAAACAATTTACATATATCAATTAAACATTATTAGTGGTTTTCATGAAGAATGGTTTTCATATAATTCTGTTTTGATACCATGAGATGAATTCATAAAAAACAATGTGATATTCCTTAGGATATGAAACCATTCCATGCACAATTGATCGTTCGATGAGGATAAAAATTTTTATAGTTTAAAAAATAAAATTAGAACAAGATATGACCTAATAATGAATGTGTCTATACATGTATAGATATTGAGATCATCTAATCAGAATCTAAACATGTTTCTTTAAGTTTAAATTGAATGTATGAATAAATGGTATATATTGTGATATATAGATGATTAACCTCTCATCCCATGTTTATAGTAATACCTTGTACCCTATTTTGACCTCATTTATTTTGATTCATTTCATGGCGATGATCTAATAGATTTTGGGAATGTGTGGTGTCTTTTTTGTTATTTGCATGATTTTCACATTATTTTCCAAAACTGTAAACCCCTATAGAAATCATGCGAACACTAAAGAGTTGGGATTCATGGTTCATTCAATAATTTAAAAATATTTTCCCTACCTAGGGGAGACCAGGAATTTTAAATTCAAGGTGTAAATGAATAGAACACAGATTCCCCAAACTATTTTCTCTATCTAGAGAATTGTGACTATAGGATTAAAATTTTCCAAAAATTAATTTTATATTTATAAACCCCCACCCCAATTTTTGACTCCAAACAACCCCCTTAAAATGTAAATAGAATCAAATGGCTTTATGGACAATATATTAGTGGTTTTTGAACGTCATAACCTTTTACATGGAGGTCCAAAGAGACATTGATTTTGATAAATCTTCTTATGAGAAGTTTATCTACTCTCATATAGTTTTTTCTGATATGTATTTCATTACTCAATATTTTTTTATGGAAAATATTTTAATTTATGGATCTAAAAAATGTTTATTTTCACCATGACTCTAAATTGTGTTGAAATATCATCAACATAATTTTTCATCATTTGATAGTCCTATAATTGGTTTTCTTTTCTAGAGTAATATTTTAAAGGATGTGGTCACATATTTATTTTCCCTACTCTTGAAACCATTAAATTATTTATTAACATTATATGGGGTTTCAATTGTTCTAAAAACATCAAATAATGATGATTTTATAATTTATTCGAAATGGTATTTTGATAATATAAAAAACCCAAATTTCAATGCAATGGAAATTTTGTGGTGGATTTATGACAATTAATAAATTGATTTGAAAATAATTTTGATTAAATAATTTGATGTTTATTTTCTAAAATTGGTTTAAATTGAAAAATTATTTAAAATAAGAATAAATGACAAAAACCAATGATTTGGATTGGATGTGTAAAAAGGAATTTTGAAAACTAATACTACTTATATTTTATTTTATTTTTTAAAAAAATTATAGATTTCAGGGTTTATTTATAAAATATTGAAGTAGATATGATATTATGTACTTAGTTGTTATTGGGACAAGATTTTTGGGAAATTCACTCCACATTCATGGAATGAAGTCAAATAATGTCACTAAAAAAATTATGACATCACTGCCTATTATAGGTTACATTATTCGGCTATAGACTTCCCTGAATATGTTACCATTTTGGAGTTTATTTTTTATTCAATCATGAGTATATAAATGACTGAAATGGGTGGTGTCATCATCATACTACCAAACAAACTATCTTTCTAAAAAAAATTTTTACATGTTGTTTTGATATGTTATAACATGTGACATTATTAAACATTCTATTTTTTAATGAACTATTTTATTCATGACAACAAATTTTTTTACAAAAAAAATTATATAAAATGTATATTTATGTTTTTTATTGTTTTTTGGAAATATATTACAACTACTGAATTAATTAATGGTATGGGATAAAATATGAAAAATATAATTAGAGGACTATTTATATTTTAGATTTATTAAATATCTAATATTTATTATTAGAATTTATTATGGAACAATTTCTCAGTTCCTATATGGACATATATATCAAACCCTACCTTTTCCTTATAATTTTTTTATAATTCCCTATTATATTTATTAAAAAAGGGAATGAGACACCTTGAGGTTGGGTATTTACTTGGTCCTTGTAACCGTAGAATAATGAAGAATGTTACTAATGGAAATTTTATCCACTTATAGCATGGAATGTTCGATTTTTCAACTTATTTAATACAAAGTACAATGAGGAAACACATATTTATAATTTTCTATTTATGGATTTCTAGTATAATCACCCATTTTAGTGTTGAGAAATATAGATAATATATTTTATATTCCACTATATTTTTTGAAAATTTGTTCCATCAATGTTTATTTAGGATGAAAGGTTGTAGTATCCAAATCGTGAGGATCAGGAATGCCTTTATGGTCATGTCAATTTGGACTTTTTATAAGGGTATTAGTGTTTCAAGTATTTTTTGTGAAAATTATGTATTTGAGGTATAGTGCAATCATAATTTCCCTATATCAATATTCATTTTAGGTCAACATCATACGTATGAGGAATGATTGAGCGGGAATATGAGGTTTTTTGAGTTCGTGGATTTATCTCATTGTAATTTTCCTTATGTCAGTAAAGGTGTTTTTGGAATGGAACCTTGAATAATAATTTATTTGAATATAATATTTTCACTACAATTTTACTTGTTCATGTTGAAATAAAAATTGATAAATTTCATTTGAATGGATTAATATTCACATTTATTTTGTTTTAGTTTTTATTCTGAGTAAACTTTGGGTGTCTCTAGTGTTGTCTAATGATGTTGTTTAAAATCATGATTCTGAATATAAATGGGAATTGGAACTCTGAAGAAGATTATTGTGAACCATATTAAGTAGGTACACTTGTGGACCATAATCTTGTTGAGATTATATTGCGTGTTTTCCATTCTCTGAGATAGAAACCTACAAGGATTCCCATTCAAGCTCCTAATGTGGATCCTCAATGGTATAAATATCTAGATCATGATCATGATTTTAAATCTAGAATCATCAATATTTAAAAATACAAATTGATACTCATGAGTCATAGGATTAGTTTGATATTATTATGTGACTTTTTGAGCTCATAGAAATTATATAGTAAATTAATTTGAAATTTCATATATTTAAGCTATAAGGGACTAGCTAGATATAATAAGATTTTATGGATATAAAAAAGATTAACAATGGTTTGGTTTGTAAAGATGGAAATTTTCATTTCATCCAATTTCTATTTCTATATTATATTGGACTAGATAAGGATATTTTATTTTCCAACCTCGTGTTTTCCAACAGGAAAATAAAACAGTATGAGAACCATGTTGAAAAGATTCTATGGATTTCATCTGAGATTATATCAAATTAAAATGTAAAGGCATGACACTTCGAGATGAGTTATTGACTAGGTATCTATTGAATAGTTTTGATATGGTATATCACTACATATAATGATGTATTGTATAGGGTGTTAATTATTGATCACAGTGTGGAAGGAATCTTAGAATAGAAAATACTTCATTTTTTTCAGTTGTATTTAAATGAATTCATTTCATATAAAATGGATATGTGATGAGTATAATAGTGGTAATCTATAGTAAGAATCCTCAAGAACTTCAATAGTTCTAGGAAGAGGCTGTATTACATACAAATAGTGTGGAATGGTTGGGAATTTTTGATGTCTCTGTTATGTGGTGCAAATGATATGAATTTCTTGGGGTCACATAGATTACCTAAAAAATTTATTCCATCTATTTTACTCATTGGGAAGTGGAATGGGATCAACTACAATAAAAAAATATCTCATAATATGAAAATATAATTACTAATGGGTTCCAGCCACATGTAATTAGAATAAAACATTTTTATAAAGTGAAAGAGTTTCTAGAGGAAGTTGATACAAGTCGATGGATGTCGAGAGAATCCATTAGAATGTCTTCATATTTAGTAATTTCATTATTTTTAATTATGTATCTTTGTTTTTTACGTCAAGTCCTATTATACCCCATTAAAACCATCACCCATATATTTTTTTTATATGAATGATATTACTACAACCGTTATAGAAAATAGATATATGGGTATCTATTTTTATATTTGTCTTATATCATTATTACTTATTTAAATTGTCTAGGATTTTCATTTTCATGACACAAACCCTCTTGATATTATTTGTAGTATCTATCATAACAACACTAATAAGGAATGATTTTATGGATATCTTTAACATGTTGCAACATCCATGGTTTGATGGATACAATTTTATAAAGTTGTTCACTCAAAAAACCATCATAGTTTTCAACACATCCATTGTTTCTTTGGTGCCTGCTAGATCCATCCATTTACTAAAACCATAAATGTTAGCATGAGTATATTAGAAAAATCACAATATAATATCTTATGAGGGGTTAAACATTATGATATACTTATTCATGTTTTATTATACTCATTGAACATATCTAAAATAATATTGACACATTCTAATATGCTAACCATCAGGGTTATGTCATGTATGCTTAAATAACACCTGGACCTCTAATGTTAACAAAACCAACCTCTGATAACAACTATATGGCCCCATCCTAAAACATTAAATAATCTTGAGTTATGTCAAAATTTCAAATTGAGGATCTTATTAGGTTTTTTTATAGAATTAGCCTGTAACTATTACATTATATCTCAAAAATTACAAAGTATACAGTTCTACTATATCCATTTCTTTACAAAATAATAAAAATCCTTAATTAAATCAAGAGTTATTTACATGATATAAAAATTTATGAATAATTTATTTCTCCTTCACATCCTTATACCCACTGAAAAACATTTAAAAAACTTTTTTTGAGCACAAAAAGCTCAGTAAGGGTTATTAAATAAGTAAATAAAACATTTGTCCATCAATACATAAAAATCAAGGAAATAATCATCTCCATAATAATATATAAGATCTTTTACATACCTCATGATATCATAAGATTCATGAATAACAAAAAGAAATCATAATTCATGAAGGTAAATTCTAGCATCAATAACATACTAACATTATATCTTTCAAACCTACATAAAGAGTTACGTTTGGATTACCCATGAAATTATATTATCAAAATATCTTAGGATAAATAGTAATGTTTACTTCCTCATGTTACCCAAATGCATTATAGGGATATCTCGGGATCACCCTCCATTTGTATCTCATGGAACCACTACTATATATAAATAATTCCAAAGAACCATAACATAATCATAACACATAAAAAAGAATAAATGAAATATAACATTTCAACATTGTAATCAAAATATATATTTTCAACATTTTGACATAATCAGTTCTTCCTTAAAACCATTATAAAGAACAAAATACACAAAAATGGAATATGATATTTATTTTCCCTTTAAAATTAATATGGCTTGTTAAGGAATCCAAATATCAAATAATATATAAAGTCATTGAATAGTTTTTGTCACCACGTAAATAAAAAAAAATATTCCCTTTTTCATTTTTAAAAATGCTTTGTAAAACTAAAGATTACATTTAAAACCCATAGAATTAAATTAGAAATAAAAATTTTATTATTATACACCATATAAAAGAATTTGTTGTTTAATCCAAAATATGACTCAATGAAAAGAGATTGAGATGAAGTACCTTACCTTGCATATAATTCATCATGCATGTTACTTATTCTTTAGGAATAATAAATATATATTAATCACAAAATTATTAAGAACTATTTTTCAAGTTATTTATTCATTTTATATCACTTATTACCATGTTATAAAAATTACACAACTATTTTAGTTAATATCAGTATTTTTGTTGATATTTGGTACATGAGTCCCAAATGAACTTGTTGTAATTGCAAATTGTCCACGAGGTAAAAATACCATTATCTCCAGAATTATATTAATGATTTAAATATCATATATATCACATATTTTTAATATATATGTATCTATAATATTCAATAACATTTGGATATATGAAATGAAATGCACCATTTGCGGAGATGGTAAGTCGTACGCACACATATAGGCGACATTCATTTATTTTTTTTCTTTTTTAATGGAATGAAAACTAAATTATACATAGGTATATTATATTTATACTATAATATCATATGATATATATATTACATAATTTCATTAACTATATATTTCAAATGTTCCATTTATGGAATGAACGAGTCGTCTATCTTTGAGGATGTGGTATTCTGCGCTTCCTCAGATTAAATTATCATAATTACACATTATAGAAATAATAACGGTATTCCATAAATAAAATCACAAAAGAGTATATGAAATATAAATATAATATATATCATATATAAATACATCACCCTCATAATGGCCACCATGTGAGGTTGTAGGGGGAAATCAAACAATCACCATTTCTTGAGAAAAAAGTATTCTGTACAAAGAAACATTAAATTTTTATCCAATAAATGAGAGTTTGGGATTGTTTATTTCAAATAATTATCATAAAAACATCCTAGTATTTTAAATATACTGATATTGTCATAAAATAATGGAATAAATTGAGTTTATGTGTTGGAGAATAAAAATAAATGAAAGAATATTAAGAGAAGACAATATCTCAAATCAGGTATCTCTATTTGATTTAAGTTAAAAAAATTATTGAATATCCTTCTTCTCAATTTGAGTCCTCAAGAAAAAATATAAGGATATTGGGAGATTATTTAGGAAGTGTTAGGATGAGCCAAGGGTCTTGATTGGTGTATTTAAGGGTCCGATGTTGTGTCCTTTAATTAGAGATAAGAGGGGTACATTAGGAAGGTTTAAAATATTATGGTATTATAAACTGAATTTTGATTTTCAAAAGGTCATAAACTCATTTAATTCAATGATAAGATGATAATTTTTTAAAATAATTTCAACCAATTTTTTTATACATGATTTGGTTTCAAATTTAATCTTATCATTTAACTTTAATCGTTAGTTAACTTATTTGACTCTTACCAGGTCCTCTTGTATATTCATACTATATAGTTAATTTAGTTTCTATAAAATTACAAAAAAATATAAAGTGGTTCATTAATGGCGTTATCAAACTTATCTATGTCATTTGGAAGAATTTTAGTTTTTAAGGCAGTTATATCATATAATAAAATAGTATTTGTTTAAAAAACTCATTTATGTTAATTTATATTCTATTCACATAATTAATTTTTAAAAAAATCCACAATAACATGATTATTTTGAAAAACCATAAAAAATTAAAAGATAACAAGTCATAATTATCCCTAAAATTCAGTTATGGAATTAGAAGTTTTAGAGTATATTAATTTTAATTTTTATAATAATATTTATTTAAAACATTCATTAATATGGTAGTCACTACATTATCATTGTGTAATAAATATATTTATTTCTTTGATGTATAAAAATTATATATAAACTACAAATTAATGAAGATATATCATAAATGTAATGGAAAATAATATTTTTTGTATTAAAATAGTTACATTGAATGGATACAGTTGATATATAAATATCAATAATCTAGGATAAGATGGTTCATATTGGTGTTTGGTTAAAAATACTCATGTTTTTTGGGAGTTATTCAAGTGGAACTAACATTAGTTATGTATTTTATATTTATGTATGAGGGTAATAGCAAAACACTATGTGGGGTATGGACTCACATTGGTATCAATCCTAATAAATTATATTTGTTATGATCTATTTAAATATTACAATTTAATATGATTAAAATGACTTAAATTAATGAAAATATTGATCCATATATCGTAAATATTATAGAGGATCTTGAAATAGAAAATATGGTAACAATTAAATATTTTTTTATTTCATTTAATTATTTCTCAAAATAATTTACCATGCCCCACCTCTCAGTGTGATAATATCATTATATGGTATATTCAAATGGTACCCAATATTAAATTACCTCATGTTAAATTTTAATATTTCTTTGAAATTTTTTTATTCAATTTAAATGATTTAAGTATTATGTTATGTTATATAGATGCATCATTTTATAGAAATAGCATAAAGTGTTGTTATTTCTACAATTGTTTTTCAGTCTAGATAATTATGAAACAAGATGAAGAGGGAGGTTAAGAATATAAGTATGTTGACCTCTAAAATGCTGTAGAATGTGGATCCACCACTAATATATGATGAAAATAGCATTATTTTTTTAATAAGAATCATATGTTTTAACCTATAGTTGAATCTTTTACGATATATTATGATTATGAATATCTGATCACTATGATATTTTTAAAATACATTATATTTATATTACATAAAAAAATAATGAATTTCCCTTAGTTGTTATAGTATATATATTTGTGTTCATCTGATACATATATTATGAAAAAAAAACTAGGAAATAAAGCTGGTATAATTGATGTTTCATTGGACAAGAAATTCCAAAAATCAAAATATCTCAAAAAATGTATACTAAATGAAATGATTTTTATTACTTTGGAAGAAAAAAATATACATTTTTATTAGTAATTTAAGTGATGTTTTTTTTAGAATGTAATATTTCAAGATTTTATTGTATGAATGTTTCATATATTAGAAGATAGAGAAATATTAAACAAGTAGGTTATGAATAATCAAATTAGAGATCATTGAAAAAAAAAACGAAATATTTATTGAAATATGTGATCAATTTACATTAATAATAAATACATATTATATAAGATTAATGTGTATATAAAATTAAATATCATGAAGATAATAACAAAAAACAAGTATAATGTATCTCAATTTGGATGTAAAATCAATAAACAAGTATGTTTCTCAATATTAATATTATCAAAAAGAAAAATACGTTCTGTTTAATGTGAAATTTAAAAATAAGTTTTTACTCTAGAGAAAAATTTGTGTAGTGGTCATGATGATTAAAAATAAAATAAATATGTATTATATATAAAAGAATTTAATCAAATTTTATAAACTAAATCTAATCCTTTAAAAGTGTATGAAGTAAGATAAATTTGAATAAAATATATCTAGGAAAAATAAGTGATACACTGTATACTTACATTATGGTAAATTAAAAAGAGGAATAGATAATGTTTATACAAAAATGTTTTACAAAAAAAATGTATTTAACACATCAATTTCACAAGGTGTTGAATGGAAACAATCAAAATTATAAGTCTGAAATTATGATTTGAGGTCAGTTAATGGTTTCTTAAAATCATCATACTCATATCGGTTGATTTATTTCGATACATTAAAACAACCAATAAAATTAAGAATGTATTAGGTGTGTTAAAATTCTGTTTTTTGATAAATCCTCTTCTAATCAACAAACATTCATTGAAGATATTAAGTCTATTGACTAAATAGGTTGATGATTCTTGTTTTTTCAAATTTCTAATGAATGTATAACTTGAATAATATAGTACTTTTTTACCATGAACAATAATTTTCCATGTACTATTAAATTATTCTGGCCATAATTGATAATGAAAAATTAAATTATGATAGAATGAAAAACATCCTCGAACTAAAAAAATATATGATGCAAAAAATGAAACTCACAATCACAATCTAAGTGAATAGTTCACACCCTAGAAATGATCCTCCTCTTGTAAAAATAATGGACCCATAATGGAAATGTGAATGAAACACAAGATGGATAAAAGTAACAAAATAAGAATGGCGCCACATGTAAATTCAATTAGAGAATAAAACTAGTGGATTTTTTATTTGGAATACACTAGCATTGATAAATTAAAATTTCAAGATAGGTTGTAATATAAATAAATCATTATGTAAGAGGAAAATATTTGAGTAATATGTAAATAGGTTTTACAAAAATCTAAAATTTATAGGATAATATTACCTTGTCTATATACATTGGCTTTTAAATGTACATAAACATCATAAGATACTTCTACTATAATGAATTTGATTTGAAACAAATATTATTAAAAGGAATATGATAAATGATAATTTTTATTTTAATATTTCCCCAAATCAAATCCAAGTATCTAATAATATATATAAAATCAAAAAGATTAGAAGATAAACTCTAGAGAATGCTCTAATAGTGGAAAACGTAAAAAATGTCTAGGAGAAGAATACTATGCTTCCCAATTGTTATAATTACTGAAAACTAAGGTAGAAAAGAATAAATTAGTGTATAGATTATATCAAAAAAAATTATATGGGAAATATCTCTCAACCCTCTCTCTCAAAAAATATGGAAATATATATCCACCTTATTCCAATAATTTTTAAATTTTTAATTCTTATAGGTAATATAATTATATTTATAAAATCTAGGGGGGATAAATTTTTTAATGATGTGAAAAAATTACATTAATTCAAAAAAATTCAATCATTATATATTTAACACCATTTGAGAATATGTTTTCACATGATTATACATAAATTATGGTCTTCCATGGAAATGATGATTGATCTCAACCTTTTTAGATAAGGGAAGTTATATTAATGATTCTGGTGTTTTTCTTGGTTTGATCGAAAAAGAAAAAATCAATATAAATTAAAATACTAATGTCCCAAAAATTCTAATTCCAAAAAAATTAATAACATAAATCTATAGGATCAATAGATTTATGAATCAGAAAATGGAAGCTTTTAAGGATGATTATATTTTTCCAAATATTATATTAATATAGCTTTAAGACTCTATAATTCTTAAGGTACGTTCATAATTCCTCTAAAAATGTTTTCAAATTCTATATATTATTAAAGGGATATTAATAAATTTTTATTTTAGTGGAAGAATACATGTTAAATGGGGAGGTAACATACAATTATTTTTGAATATTTTATTCCATTTGTTTTTATTAATACTAGATATTACATTTAAAGTACTACTTTATTAACCCCTTATAGATGGATTTGGAGTTTTATTCACTAAATGAATTTACTATTGATATTTTTTTCATCAAACACTATAAATCTTATTTTCAATACTGTGAAAGATTCACATAGACTAATAGTTGTATAATTTTCGGGTCAATTATTTAAGAAAGTATTTGATAACCAACACCCCAAGAATTCAATGATTATTTTTACTTCAATTGAATATAATTAGAGAACAGAAAATGTATTGATTTTTAAGATGAATTTTCTATCTAATATTGATTCATTGAATTTATTTTAAATTATGGGGTATATATAACCTTCATTTTACTATTATTGTGGTATTAAAAACAATTCAAAATTATGGGATTGATGTTCCAAAAGGGTAATAGGGGAGAAGTGGGTTATTTTTCAATGAATTACATATATGAAAACTCTAAATGTGTTTATATAGGTATGTTGAAGCCACATATGGTTATTACATGGGTTAATATGCATGATGGTCATACTATGAAAGTTTCAAACATCAGGCAATGTAAAACTGATATAACTAATAGATGTAAAATCTACAAGAATAATATACTTAATAAGGATAATTATATGCTCTATCAATGTGATTTTAATAAATGGGTCATTGGAATTAATGAAGAAAAGGGTGTTATTGTTGTTATTTATTTAATAAAATTGTTCCAAGTTAAATATATTCATAAGTGTCCTATAAAATTATATGATTTTGGATGTGATATTTAATGTGGATTTTTTAAACTGATAAAAATAAATAATTAATTGTTTTTTATAATTATATTTTTTTAAAATATTTATCTATATATATATGGAAAATTTATATTAGATAAATAAGAATAAATTTTGTTATTACTTATATAAGAAATTGGACATAAGTTCCCATGTAAAAGGTATATCAGTCATGCATTCCTACAATAAAAACCAATGGTCATATCAAAGTTTGGATTTTTTAGATTGGTTATCAAATATTTGACTTCTAGAAAAGATCCACATTCGAATGTATACTTTGAGTAGGGTAAAGCTACTATATTCTTGAAGGGTAGTGTCTATGTTGAATTTTGTGTTGATGATTTTTTAATACTCAATATATATATACTCACATTTAATTAATATTTGACAATTTTATTTCAAGTCTAATATTGGACCCACCATTCACAGTTATTGCACTCCAAATAAATATGTGAACTAATTTTAATTGTAATGAAGACATTTATATGTTGTCTTAAATAATTGTCAAGGGAATTAATTTTAATGGAACATTATATAGTTCCTTAGTGGTTCCTTGAGAATAATGTCTACTATGACTTCGTGATAGAACATTTTAGTCGAACTTTTGACCATCTATGTAAATGTGATGATAGTAAAAATAGACAGAGAATAGGATTATAGTACACAATAAAGAATGATGTATGATTGTTGTTCTGAATTATTATAAATGGTGAGTTTAGTTGATCATAATATAGAAATAGTTAATGAAAACAATTATGTAATGCTTCAATAAATTTCAAATATACATGCATCCAATATTTTATAATAGAAAATGAGATTCTAGGATTGTGTTTGAGATGTTAAAAATGATGTCGACTCCCTCTTATTACAATTCACTAGGATTAGTAAAATCTTAGATTATATGGTCATAAGATAAAAATGATATTGTATTGGATTAGAATTATAATAATCGAGGTGATAGCGTAGAAAGAATAATATAATGATGTTTCACTATTGATATCACATAAAAACATCATAGGGGTACATTCATAATGAATTTTTCTAAATAAATCAATAATAGAACCATGAATAAGCATCACTATATTACTTATTCATGAGAAAAAAGTCGTCATGTTTCAATAATATTTAAAATGTGAATTAAATGGTTTTTGTTATATTATCAAATAGTTATGGAGTCAATAAATTCATTATGGAAGATCATATAGAAACACACTCCAAAAAGTGTCTTAATAATGAAACTATAATCCTAAGTAGTTTATCGGATAGTATTTACTAATAAGAAAAAATAAGGTCAATTTTGAAGTTTCTGTAATCATATATAAATTTTTTCACTATTAAATGAGTTACATCATAATTGTAGAAATTACATTTTTTGAACATGAGTAATCTTATAAGGAAGAAAAGAAAAACAATATATATAAAAGAGTAGTATGTTGGAAGAATGATCCGGATTGTTACTAATAAAAATATCAAAATAATTGAACCTACGAAGGAATAATAGAAGGGGAATAAACTATTTTTGATGTTATAGGATGAAGATGATCCATAAATCATAAGATTCATGGTATATTTTGATCGGAGTATAGGTATTTAAATACTTAAATACTAAAAATATAAACATATATTTCTAGATAATATTGTAGAATAATTGATTATTAATGTCAATTTACGATGTTTATAGAATGTTTTCATTAGAATTTGTGGTTCCCATTAATGAAAATGGGTTATGATCCAGAGATTGATGATCATCAATTTTGAAGAGTTTATGGAAAAAATGAATCCATTGGTCCTTAGAGAGATAGAGGATGTTTCAAGAAAAATTATGAATTTATTTCAGAAATACTAAACCAATAGAAATGAAATATTATAACGATTCGTATATGAACATTAAATGATCATATATAAATAATGGGATGTTGATGATTCCAGATTTAATTAAGGGAAACTATTGACATTGTGTTATTCATTACATAAAGGCTGATGTTTGATACTGATATTTCTAAATATTAAAAAGAATTAATATTTAAAAAATTACATAACCTTGACTATTACAGACCACACGACTCCATACATATTAAAAAATATAATATGAATAAAATTATTAAGATAATTGTTAATAACGTTCTATATGGTGTTGAAAAAAAATAGTAGAAACCAAGATATTGAAAGTTGAATAAAAAGGTCCATCTATATTGTTTTGTAAGATGACTAATTACACAATGAATTTTGGAGCTGTATAATTTTGTTCTAAAGATCAGTTTTAGTGGTTTTTTGAAAATACAAAACATAATGATTTTAGAGAGATTTTTGTGATGTGTAAATTGTAAATTTTTAATATTATTAAATGATATAGTCACTATTGACTCTAGAAATTATGATTCTGTATTATAAATTTTATATAAACATTTTCATAAAATATGATAAGAAATGTGTGTTTCCTTTGAAAGCATGCACGAGGTATAATATCATAAAAATATTGTAGATAAATCACATTTAAGAAGGGATATTTTATTCTTGGATTTCGTGGAGATCAATTGAAGTCTATGGGTTTTAGTATTAAAATCACTTCCCATGGGTAATATTATAAATATTTGGGTTTGGATAACAATCTACCAAGGCTTTTGAGTGTTATCCCTCTTTTTTTAAAATGTTTCATATATTTAATATCTGTGACTAAATATATAAATAATACTCCACAATGATTTGATACCCAGATTTATATCAGATGTTACAATTATTAATTTTTTGTTGAAATAAACTAACTTTATCCCAATTATTAAGTTGTGATTGTGTGTCCGGAAAAATTAAACACATCCATACATATTATCTAAGATAGTGTTTGATTAATTTAAAAATAGGTAAAATATTATTTACTATTTATGTTATATGGTATTATTCATAGTAATTCAACTCTTATTCGATCTAATTTCAGGATCAAAGGTTATCTTCAAGAGAAACCTAATTTTATTTTTCACAATGTATTTTTTGTTGAAATTGACTTTGTATTACTTATAAAAATAGTTAGAATCATATAAAATCACTTATATAAATCAATGTGGTTTATAATTCCATTCAATTATAATATATAAATGTATATTTTTTAGTCCTTGTATAACTAAATGGATTTGCAGAAAGTGTTATGATTTAATTTTAATTGATGGTTTTTTATTTAGGATTATTTTATTTTTTAAATTTTATTATGGAACCATGGTTTTTTTTAAATTTATATGATATATTTTAAAATGAAAATGTTGAAAAAAAATTCATTAAGGAATGTATCGGGATGAGAATATTGTTGTTATAATTTTATCACTTAGTTCTCTAATCATTGAATTAATCCAAAATTCACTACTCTAAAAACTAAAAAATATAAATTTCTGGATGAAATTATTTATAATAAATTGATTAAAATATTACAAAAATAATTTTTAAACTAAATTTTCATGTTTGATGTTGTTAAATATATATATATATATAATTGTTTCAAGAAGCTGTGTTTTGAAGAGAACTTCTTATGAGTTATGAAATAGGAGAAAACCAATAGATATAAACATTAATATTTTTTCATGAGATGTTTATATTCTAAATATTCATGAAAATAATGGAAATATGTGCCAAAAATTTAATGAATGAATATTTTATTAGTCAATAACATCAAAATCGTATATTATTTTTAATAAATGTTCAACAATAAATTAAATTTATGTTCATGTAATTTGTCCCAATTTAATAAATTTAATTATAATAGAACATTAATTAATGAAATTAAAAAAATATTATATTAACATAATAAATCATTCTATTAGAAAAACATAAAAGGATGGTGATATGAAACATTATCTTATAGATCATAATATTATAGATTTTTATATTGAATAAAATCAATTTAGTTCTACAAAGGAGATGAGATTATAAAAGATCATCATTTTTATTAATTGAATAGTTTCATAGATTAATGTGTTTTACTCAGATAATTTCATATAATATATATGTATATTGTATTCTAATATTATGAACCTTAATTCATCAAATTTTCATCAACTGATGAAAATTAGGTAGTATTATTGAGGTATGATTTGAACTAGTTAAAAGGAGTAAATTTATGATGTTATCTAAGAGACCATTAGAATACACATCTATGGAAACAAAGTGAGATTATTGGAAATTTTTGATGATCAAGGTGTGATTACTAGGAATATTTATCGACTTGTTTTCAATGTTCATTATCAAGAGAATGTTATAGAAAACGAAAAACCATATCACATATTAATATGTTATGATACATTAATATTATATTACATATTGATGTTATTTTGATGAAAATTTTTTAATCAATATTCAGTTATATTTTTTAAAAATTAATTTGGATGATGTTTATTTTTAACTACTTCTATATTTTCCATATCTTGTTTTTCTTATATATTTGTTAAAACATACTAACATATTATATCTTACTAAATAGTTATATATATATATATTTTGGTATAATATTTTTACTTCATTTTTACTATCAAAAAAATTATAATAAGGAAGGAATGCCATATAATGTTATCGACTATTTTTAAAAAAAAATAATTTCTTATTCAAATGTATGTTAATGATGTGGTTTTGGGATCAACTGACTAGTTCTTTGGAAATGAGTTTTTTAATCTTGTACATATGATTTTTAAAATTTCATTTAGGGGTAATTAAATTTGTTTCATTATATTCAAATCATTAAAAGATGCATTGGGTTTTTATAAATCATTTAAAATATAGATTGGATTTATTTTGAGTATTTTGAAATGAAAATATCAAACCTTATACAATACCTATGACTTTTAATATTAATCATGCCAAGGATGAATGTTATAAAACATTTTATGAAATGTTATTCTAATGTATGATTATGATTTTGGTATATAATACTTCTAATAGATTCTATATATGTTTTGTGATTGTGCTTTTATGTTTTTTCAATCGTTTATAAAAATATTTATCTAAAATCCTCTATAAAAATAATTTGGAGTTTAAAAGAAATAATTAATCATTCTTTTTTCGGAAACAACAAGATTTTAATTTTTTTTATTTTTATTTGTATTTCTTACATTATAGGTGAGTTCGAATGTGTAAATTTTAAATTAGTAATTTTAATAAAAGTTATATTTTATTTATGTAAAATATAATACCCCATTCTTTTATGGAATATTTATTTTTAAATAAATTTAATCACTTTGATAAATTGATATACACACTACCCCTAGTCAAAAGAAACAATAAAATAGTATAATTTTATAACCAAGTAGTTAAATAGGTTAATATGAATGGGAATAACTAAATTTTAAAAATTATATACCTTAAACATATGTAAAATAAATTCATTGGTTATTAGTTGATTATAAATGTAAATAAAAATAATTTTAATGTACAAAAAATATTTTTCAATAATTTTTCTAATATGGCCACAATTAGTTTTTTAAAAGTAAATTAATCACTATTTTTTATTAAATTTAATGAAATTTATATATTTTATATTTAATATAATTTTTGATCATTCACACTGTTTTTTTATTTTTCATGGGATCATAATAATGAATGTATTTTTATGTGTGAAACGTCATTTTCAAAATAAAAATTCATCATATTTTTTGACCATATTTTAAAATGACTCGTTTCAAAATTTAGATAATTAATATGAAAATTTGAACTTAAATTTTGAAATAATAATCTAAAATTTATCATATAGTAATTTTTTATAATTTTTAAAAAAAAATTTCAATCATTATTAAAAAATAATTATTTTCTTTAAAAAAATTATTTTCATTAAAATAATTTCAACATATTAATTTTATTTAAAAATGGATTTATAGGTCAAATCTGTCAAATTATATTTTTATTAATAAGATTTATGTTCCTTGAGTCACTATTATGTTGAATGTTTATACAAATAAAATTCTATATTTATAGAAACTTTTTATTTAAGAACCCACATTTCAACAAGATTACGAGTATATTTTTAAATTAAATTATGCCATTTTTTATAATTGAATTTTTTAAATAGGTTTATATATTTGTAATAATCATAAATAATAATATTTGATAAATTAAATTCTATTTTTTTAACATATTTAATAGTAATAATAGTACAAATCTGTTACCAGAGTTATAGTAAAAACATCATTACCTGGTGTATTTAACAAAATTATATTGGTATATTTTAATAGAAACGTGTTTGAATACATTTTTAATAAAATATCAATACCATATACTATACATAAATAAATTATATGATTATATATATTAATATATAATGATATTAACATTATCATATTTTATTTTTCTAATAAATACTCTAATGGGTCCACTCCACCACTTATAAAATAAAACCATATCTCCTCTACACTCTATATATCTAGTTTCCTCAAAATCATACAACACCATTCAAAATGCTTTTATAAATCCATATAAAATACCTAGAGTACCTATAATGACAATAAAACTAATCTAGAAATGATTTTTTTTATAATTTAAAGTGTAGTTTAAAGAAGAGGTATAGTTCTTATCCATTTGTTTGCATTTTATTTGTTATTAAAATTTATGTAAATATTATTTCACCATGATAAAATATTAACAACCTTATATAAATCATACTAT
Source organism: Viscum album (assembly GCA_963277665.1). Lineage (NCBI taxonomy): Eukaryota > Viridiplantae > Streptophyta > Magnoliopsida > Santalales > Viscaceae > Viscum > Viscum album. Next base: position 1,842,813,501 of record OY728161.1, read on the forward strand.
GATAATATTATGTTAATTTCATAACCAATATTTGTCTCATCTTATAAAAAATATGATATGATACCATCAATATGGAGTACGGTGGACTACTACCATAGGAACTAATGAAAATATTCTTACATCACTGCATCTCATGTATAGATAAAATGATGAATTTAATGTTTTAATATTCTATTTATGGAATATTTATACTCTTTTAACTATAATAACGTATATAGCTTCTCATATTATAATCCATTAGAAACGATAATTTCGCTCACTTGTACTTGATGATTACCACCTCCACGAAGTGATATTATTCGTTTTTTTCATAAATGTTAATAAGGATATATTAAATTAATAAGTATTATATATATTATATAATGATTATTCTAGTAATGTGAAATATTATTTACCTATATTTTGTTTTGATCCAAAAATAATAATCAAACTATTGTTCATGAATATGTATGATCTACTGTGTCCATGAATATTGTATATCATTTCCTTATCCCAATATTTTATGGATGATTATAAATATAAATATATATATATATATATATAATAAATATATATGAAACTTACATAGTTAATACCATCATGGATATGGTGTAACCAGGATCAATTTAAATGGGCCAAAACTACAAAACAAAAAAAAATACATGGTAAATGAAGTAGTATTCCACTAGAAAAGTGAAATTAATAATGATTTGTTAATAAATTGGTAATAAAAGGATACAAATAAATGATATATGGTTTGATATATGGTATTATGGTTCCAAATTTTATTCATTATAATTATATATTTGTTAAACAATAGGTTGGTATCACTTGATATGCTCTTCGATCCTTTAAATATAATACTCTTATCATTGAATATGGGCTACTAAGTCCATGGTCATTATATTTACTCCTCTAATTTTCGTTTCTCTATGACGACCATATGGGAATATTTTTGCTTCATCAAATCCTTTAGATTCTATATTGGTTATTCAACATTATGATTTCTTTAAATAACTTTTCCTAGGTGAGTAGTATCGTTCCATATAACATTATCTCTATTATAATAGATTTTTATAAGATTATTAAAACCATAAAGATAATTATCAAGAAATATAACCTATGTGTTTATTAAATTCCAATGATCATTAATGTAAATCCTCTAGAACGATACCTAGAAGATATAATGAATTTGATATTCTTTTGTGGGAGTTTAAGTGAAGAGCTATAGTTAATACTCAATAAATAATATAAATGGTAACCATACACATCTCGTAATAATATTCCATAGATATATTCACAATATAAAACTATCATTAACATCTAATTCTTGATCTCACAAATTATTTTCATCAGAAATCTTTATCGACTATAAGTTATCCAGATGTGAAGAAAGATTCTAATCATATATTTCATTTCATCAACTAACTCAGAAAACAATTTCGTTATTTCTAAATCATCATCTCATTATGTTGTTGTTATAACCATATCTCAATAAATTTCATTATAAGGATACATCTAAATTCGTGAGTGAAATATATTATTCTAGGAAATATCGAGTAGAGGATTGGGTTGATCCCAATCGTCTTCCTAATAAAAAGAACGAGATATCAACATATCCTATATGTTTTTTTATGGTCCTCCAAGATCAAAAATCTATATGAGGTTGATATTTTTTGTCTCCAAATTTTTAATGATGCCCTAAATGGCCATCACTAAGTAAACCAAATTTATCATTGTACTCAATAAAACATTCCATGAAAGCAAAAGAAGTTGCAAAAAAAAATTAGGTGTACAGGAAAGGTTTCATTCTGCAAGAAGGACTATTGTGTTCCAGATATGAATTATTTCATACCACTTCCATGAAGGCCACTCATGTTGTTATGGTATGTGATCTCAAGATTTCCATGTTCCGTATAAGAGTCCTCACTATGTGAAACCCTATTTCACACTAGATATGACTTCACCCAACCCCTAGTGAGATTATTCAGATGGGATATTTATTGTGATGCACTGAATAAATTTTTTGTGACCACAGTATTATTTGTAATAACTGAATATATCATCATTTAGAATGTAGCCCCTGTTTTTCAGGGTGATCCTCTTGAAGTCGAACTGCTGCTAAGATGTGCATAATGCTGATCTTCCATATCATTTAGAAATCATGGAAAAATCACAGTATATAAAATGAGTTATAGGTTCTATTTAATTTCTACTTTTACTGGTCCATTAGTTTTGTAATCCTATCCCAAGATCATTCAACCTATGTCTTGTGCACTCAGATCCCCCTCCTGGATGCACCCCTGACATTTTCCTCAATCTTCAATATTGTAAAAAACTCTGACCCTTGCCTGTAAGATTTCAATCTTGTGCGCAATAATTATTTGATGCTCCATAGATTAATTTTATGTTGATGTATCGTGTTCGAGAACCCTTATCATGTAAGCCCCATTTCCTGTAAACACATCATGTGTGCAGCCCTCCATACTTGCATGAAAAAATTTCATAGTCCCACATGTGGTGTCCCCCATACCTCTAGTTTATTTGTTCACCTACATTTTATTTTCCATCATAGGTATGGCACCAATTTTTTTTCTCATAATAATAATTCTATTATGGACCTCTCAATCTACCAGTCCTCCATATTGTTACACCTTGGAATTTCTAAACCCACTCCCCACCCACATGTTCATGTGCTATTATTACGTAAGACAATGCTCTAAGGAGTGAGTCCCCGAAGTCTGTGATGCATGACATAAAAATTTATAACGGAAATTTTCTTAGTACATGATTTTATACTATATTCTTAACACCTTAAATGTACACATGATTCCCCATGTATGATCATAATGGGATATGAACTCATCCCACCATGTTGGGAAATACTCACATACAGGGATGCTTCCATGGGTAAGTTTGAAACGGCCATTTCCATATGAATAGGTTTCTCTATGTATGAATTGTAGGTAATGATATCCTCCTTGCATGGAATGGGATCTGCCACACATGGAATGACATACTCATCAATTAACTTCCATTTTTAATCCCCATTCACATGGAATGAGATCCTCCATGGGAATTTTTCATGCTTAATACCCAACACATCACTCTTTGAAACATATTTTATGTCTCGACCACTTGGTATAATGATTACTATTGTTTAATACATCGATGAGTATTTATGTGGGTTTTTTTGGATAGTAGTAAACAGTATACCTGACCCCCAAACAAATGGGCATCCTCCTTAGTGTATGAATTAACCCACTCAAAACACATGTGTATCATCCAAAGTGTAATCCCCAAAAATCATAACTACTCCATGGAATTCCAACATTGGTGAATGTTCCTTTTCACCATTCTAAACTACATGGGATTTGATTCATGACCAACTAGGATATTCAAGAATCCCTCACCCCCCGAAGTTCAAACCCATCATCTCATTAATTCCATCTATACATCCACTCCAATCACATCAACCCCAAAACACTCTAATACACATCCACCTTGATTTTTCTTATGTATACTAGGTCCTAGTAAGATATTTCCCCCAACTAAATCTATATTCAAGTGTATTCCACACCCAACTCACTTATACTCCTATAATTAAATGAGAAAACAATTCATTATCCACAAACCATCCAACAATGAGAAATATGCTTCCAAGGGAATCTTCCATGAATATGACTCACACCATCCATCATTGGTGATAATTTAGTGATTTTTTCATCCTTACATCATAAAATTAAATGTCATGTATTTTTCCTATCACATGAACATAAGAAATGTCACTGAACTATGCATTTTTTCATCCCTACAATTTAAACAGTGTACGCATGACACCTCAATTTGTTTAAATCAGGAATAATGGTCATCCAAGATGCCTCCCTCAAATGGGTGTGCCCAGCCTTCAAGGGTGTATCGACCATACTTCATGATATGGAATCATCCCATTATGGGAAACACCTAGTGAATTCAACATCATTGTTATTACTATTACATCCCTCTATAAACCTTGTAGGTTCTCCAACATAGAGACGTAACTCCATGATCTGCCTCAATTACACATTCTGATCAATATAATTCCTTCCCTAAAGAAATTTACACTCAAGACCTTTCACACACAACTATCTTATTTTAATAATAGGATTATAGTGGATAATTACTTAAATGATAAGCAATTAGGTCATTAGCTACCTCATGTTATAAATTGGATTCCTACGGTCAAAGAGTTAGAATATATGCACCCACGATGTCATCTAATTAATACTAAACATTGGATGTATGATGTTGAGTCTTTTGAATAAATTTCTTTATCATTTAGATAAATTGTGATCAACATGGGATTCTTTAGGTTTCATGTTTGATAAATCTCCAAGAATATTCTCTCATGTGAGGAATATACATGTGTCCAATATTCATAGTTATCAAATATATCAGTGATTACCAACATCAATACTATTCCAAAAGAAGGATTCTTCCATGACTAGAACATTTTTAATTTCTAGATAGAAGAAGCATAATTTATCAATGTTAAAATAGAGATTGAAGCAGGATTGTGTTTCATAGACCAAAGATAATATATGAGGGAGACATGGACTAGGAAACGAGTTCCACATAGGAATACAAGGGAGGAAGAAATGGAATCCCATCATCATATTTCAATAAAAAATAATACATCACCTTTGAATGTGATTAAACCCTCCCTCTTATGGAGAAATGGAATGGGGGAAAACAAAAAATGACAACAGCGTGTTTCCGCATATGTACCGATGAACCCCATTGAAAGCATTAGAATCAGAAATTATGAACATGACATAAAAATATTATCCTAAATATAGTAACTTGTTTCTTTAAAAACAATATTATATTATCATGTCCTTGGATTCAATTCTGAATAACTGGGAATTTGAAATTAAATAATGTTCCCACTATGGATCTCACTAGAAATTGGGTTAGTTAAACATTGGTAATTCTGGCCTCTATTATGGTTAAAGTGTTTCTCTCAAAATAGTCAAATTTAATTATATGACATTGGGGAACTAGTAATTAAATTTATATTATCCGTACTAACAAATGAACATTCATACTTTTACGGACCCATCCTACATGAATCCAACCACTCATCACTCACGGACATCAGTGTTGTAGAAATGTTAATATGAAAAAACCCATGACTTCACATATTCCAGGACATTTTCTATGCTAATAATTACATGGAACCCAATCCCCATATCACCCTCATAAATAATCCCGAGGAGGGTGATGGATGTTATTTTATTAAAACACAATTAGATGGGGTCTTTCACATAGGGGATATGGCCTTTCATGGAATTGGAGGACTCCATGACTCACTGAAATTTTCTTACTCTAGGGGATGTGTAGGGAGACGCTACTCCCAAATCCAATAGAGAAGATATTATAGAGCCTTTACACATAGAGATATTATTACTCACTACCATTCTCCAAGAACGTTGGAAATATCTAAGTCACCCTGGCTCTGACTACTATCAAGGATCCTTCAAGGAGGTATCACACCAGGCCTCATCAGTACTAATAGTGACTAGTCTCCTAGGCCAGGGAACATTTGGAATATTTTTCTAATCTTTGGCTCTAGTCCGAAAGACCCTAAGATAATTCTAGCAAAAACATAAAGATAATCAACCTCAGGGGAATCGTCATCCTTATCTATAGTTCATCTTACACAACTATTAAAGTCTACTTGATTCCTACAAATGATGAATATGGGTTGAAATCATCCCTATTAGTATCAAGACAATATTTTCCCCAAGGTTAATTTGGGTCGACTCTACCAATCATGGGAAAAAACTACTCACATTATTTAATATCCATTGATGATAAGATCCATTAAGGAGACCCTCCTAATACTATCTCAAACTGAATCAGAGGTACTCCCAATTCACATAGTTTAAATTGAGGTCCTTCCCGTGTTACCAATATTAGTTGAAGGGAATATCCTCCACAATTCATCAAAAACTAGTATAGAGGTCCTCCTCGTATCGCTACCACTTGTCATCACAGAGGCCATCTTCATGTCACAACCCATCTACCTCAAGGCCCTATGCATGCCATTACCATAAAAAAAGTAGGGTACCACAGCCCTTCAACTCGTTTCAAAACATAGGTAGTACCTATGACATATCCCTCCAGAGTTTAGTTCGTACCCACTAAATCAATGTACATCTTGAATTCCATCCCGATAATTCTGTCATCTCAAGTATATTATCTTGCTAATCATTAATTTTTTAATGGGATGTTCCTCCTCACAAGTGATACCACCTATATGCAATTACCCCTATTTCATTTTTAAACTATATAAAATTAGTTCCTACACATTTTCTCAAGGAAAAATGTAGACTTCGTACCTACTATATCACAACACATCCCCCAGGACCCTTGTCGTGACTACCCCATGACCGCCTTCAATAGGCCATGGGATGGAGACTAGTATCGAAAGGCGTATTCCATAAAACAGGGAAGGCATTGCCATTATAACCTATAAGCACACACATCCAAGCACACAGTAAGATATGAACACAAGTAAACTGTATAGTAAATAGGGTGTGTACAGTAATAAAAAAAAGGGACGGAATTCAAGTCCAACTAAAAACTATAAGAAAAAATGTAAAGTACAAGTAAACTAAAATAGCTCCTGTGAAAAACAGCCAAGGATCCTACCTGAAAGGTAGGTACTACTCTGGAACTGTCATCTCTGCGGTATGCCTCATCTGAGGTCAACATCCAAGCTGCCTCCAGACCTGGTACCCTCATCCTTAGTCAGCGTTGTCTGTCATCTGTAAAAAACACAATAATTTGTGGGCATAGCTCGTGCAGGGGTGAGTATAACGATAAATAGTAGGGACCCTGAGACCCTGAAAGGTCTCACAAAATATACAAAGGTTAAACCACAAAGCATGAAAACAACTAACAAACCTACCTAATTATATTCCCATATATATACCTTGGTTATCAAGTATAACCATATAATTCATGAGGAAACACAAGGCCCCAAATCCATAGCCATCGTACAACTGTTCCACAATGGAAATAATACAATGAAGGTAACACCACAAAGGTAAGTACCTCAAAGGTAAAGTCACACATAATAATACCACAAAGGTATCACCACGAAGGTAAGTACCATGAAGGTAACACCACAAAGGTAAGTACCACATAGGTAATTCCACATAGAATAATACCAAAAAGGTATCACTATGATGGTAAGTACCACAAAGTTACGCCACACGAAAGATTACCACAAAGGTAAAGACTTAGCTCACACTAGGTATAACATAGGTACAATAGTAAAGATGATTAGATGTAACTACTGAATCATATTACTCTGTTAAGAGTCAAGACCACATAGGATCCTAAATCATCAAACCCATGTAGGATCATAGATCATCAGACCCACATAAGATCCTTGTACCGCAGACCCATGTAGGATTCTAGAGTAGTCTCATGTGGAATCCTAGAGTAGATCCAAGAGAGATACTGGAATGCAGACCCATATTGTATCCCAAAACATAGTCACACATAGGATCCCTTTCTCATGTTTCAGTTAGCTACAGGGTTCCCGTACTAAGCTCCCTAGATTCTTGGAGGATCCACTCCTAAAACCATAGCTTGATACTCCATCATCCATGAAGACCCATGAAGAATTATCCCAAAGTACTGCTATTTAATAGGGGTCTCAACGTAATAGACTTTGCGTCAATCGAACGCCAGGTCAGTAAGTTATAGTCCTTTTAGTCCCGAGGTCCCGGTCTGTACGTTATAGTCCTTTTAGTCCCGAGGGCCCGTTTGGATTCATGTTTGATCAAACGGACACTTGTAGCTCATGTTCTGGATGAAAGAGAGAAAAGGGTCGAAACTGGTTCGGGTCCTGTCGGATCGACTCGGCCCGACCTGGCCTGGGCTGACCTGAGTCCAGCCCTGGGTCTGACCTGGCACTAGGTTCAACCCGGCCCACTGGCACGACCAATGATTGGTATCACGCTGCTGGCGGGATGGCCAACCCTCCTCGACGGCACGGTCGTGCGCCGCACCATCGATGACGATTGACAGTAAGCTGACCGCCCTACTTTACTGCTTCGGCCTCGTGTCGCGGCACCTGCACACAGGTAGTGTGGACACATGCTGTCGCCTCCCCTTAGCGCGGTCATCTGTGTGCCAGACACTGCCTCTGCTCCACCACGTCTGACGGGTCGTGGCCCTCCACTGCGAGTGCGGTTGCTCCGCAACCATCTTCGCGGCCGGTTGGTGTTCCATTCACTGCTCCCGAGCCCTACCGGTGCCAGTCTTCGGTACTAGTCATCATCCTCCTCCATGTCCAAGAACACATAAAAAACCTCAAAGGTTGAGAAGTGTTCAGGACATGTTCGTTTGGATTGCACCCACTGCATTAGAGTTGTAGCAAGCGACTCATGGGAGGAGATTCAACATAAATGAAATTAATGATGATCAATCAAATCACACCACTACCTAGTTGTTCATTGGAGGAGTCAACAGGTAGAAGATGAAGTCATTGAAGAACATCGTCGTTTGTTTCTTCCGCAAAGTGCTTCTAATCCGGGCTCAGGGTTGGTTCCTCGTTCTTCATTGGAGAGGAAATTTTCTTTGTTAGAGGATGAGTTTCTAAAAAAGTTCTACCCTTTTCCAATGATTTCTCCAATTAAATGAGGATCCAACAAATTAAAATAGGTTTTATCAAATTAATTTATGTTGGAACAATTAATGTTTCCAAAAATAAATGGCCCAATTAATTAATTGGATAGTTGAGAGGTTTTCCCCCATTATGTGGGGTTCGGGTGTTCCCCCTACCATGAATTCAAATTGGGAATTTTTTCTAGATCAGGGGTCCCCCACTCTATAATTCCAAAAGAGGGGTTTCAAAAGAAAATTTAAATGTTAATTATTTTATTTTTCTTCTTCTATAAAAATGTGAAAAAAAATTCTTCCACCCTTGACCTACTATGGTCGAGGTGATGGTGTCTTTAAGAGAATATCAGTTCTATGAGTTCAACAGTTTCCTCAGATTTCAATTCCGAGCACCGGTTCAAGATTTATAAAAACCCACTCGCATGTTTGCTGAACATACATAAAAAAAGTTCAGAAATTCATTACGGACACTCAGGGCCTCAGAATCGCGTTCCTTCAATTTTTGTGGACTCGTAAAATTCCTATATAATTAAAAAAATGGAATTTCTGACTGTTTACATTCTCCCTACATTAGGTATTTGCATTCGTGAAATCCATATTATAGAATCAAGGAAAACAAGTGGGGTTACTGATCATGATTATGATCCTCCCACTCTCATGTCCTTTCCTAGAGGTTCCCATGCTGCCAACGTACATGTACCAAAGGTATCGATCACCAATGAAGGACTCTCTCCTATCGATCCTCAATATCCACTGGAACCTCTGTAAATGTCACCCTATCATCGATGTCCAGTTCACCATAGTCAAAGATGTGTGAGGGATCGTGCACCTATCTCCTTATCTAGGATACATGGAAGACATCGTGCACCTGTTGAAGCTGAGGGGGAAGATATAAGAGTTATGACACCTCACAAACATTGTTGAGGACATGAAAAGGTCTGATGACCTTAGAGATAACTTGCCACCCTAGCCAAATCTCTGAAAACCACTTTGAGGTGAGACTCGTAAGAAGATGTGGTCACCATCCTCAAACTCCAGAGGTCTTCGCCTCTTGTCATCATAAGACTTATACCTACTATGAGGAGTCTTCATTCTCTCCTGGATGATCTGCACCTTCTCTATGGTAGATTGTAACATCTCTAGTTCCATAAGTGATGACTCCCTATAGTCAGTCATGCACAAAGGCTCTGCAAGGTTGGCCATACAGAGCTTCTAAAGGCTTCATAACAATGGTGGAGTGATAGATTTTGTTGTATGAAAACTCCACCAAGGGAAAGTGATCCTCCCAGCTGCGACCGAGGTCGAGGACGCAAGCGCGCAGCATGTCCTTGAGGGTCTGAATGGTCTACTAAGTCTGACCATCCGTCCGAGGAAGGAAGGTGGTGCTCAAATGAATTTGCCTCCCAAAAGACTCCTACATCCCCTTCCATAGCTGGGACGTTAAATTTTCATCACGATCGGAGACATTCGTTGAGGGAACTCTATGTAGTCGCAGAATCTCTTGCACATAGAGGGGTCATATTCATTCAACTAAACCCTACCCTCTGATTTGTAGGAAGTGGTCTTACATGATGATTCTGTCGACGATCACCCAAAAAGAATCTTTACCTATGAATGTACATGGAATTCATGTCATGATGTCCATGGATATGTTATCCCACTTCCACTCTGGAAACTCTAAAGGATGAACTAAGACTATAGGTACCCAATGCTCCACCTTCACTTGCTAATAAGTGAGGCACTGAGATAAAAACTCTTCAACTGCTTTCATCATTCATGGCCACCAGTGTTTTTGTCGAAGGTCCAGGTACATATTCACCACTCTTGGATGTACCGCTAGAGGGAATTTGTGGAACTCCCTCAACACTTCCTCTTGAAGTGACACTGGTACAATGGTATGCCCTCTAAAAAGGATGACGTTCTCCCCACCTTCAGAAAATCCATCAGGTGCATGTCCTATGGATATCTGAGCACATCGAGCCTCACCATCAGTTTCCCCATGCTACACCTCCCGAACTTGCTGATGAAGTGGGGGATTGACTGTAAGATACTGAAGAAAAGCTGCTCTATCTCTTTCCACAAAGGATATCCGTAAAGCATCCAGTTGCTCCATCGCCTCACCTAGATGTTGTATAGAAGATCTCCTGTTGAGTGCTTCTGCTACAATGTTCCCCTTCCCAAGAGTATAGACTATCTCGAAGTCAAAGTCCTGGAGGAACTCAATCCAATACTAATATATCAGTTGTAGGTCCTACTTCAAAGAGATATACCCGATACTCTAGTGATCCAACTAGACTATAAAATGTTCACCCATCAAGTAATGTTGCCACATCTTCAAGGCGAAGAACACTGCTTCTAACTCTAGGTCATGGGCAACATAGTTCTACTCATGTTTTCTCAACTGTCGAAATCCATACGTGTTAACGGCTCTCTCCTACATCAGGACATATCCGAGCATGGTCCATGAAGCATCACAGTAGAATACGTACCCAACACCCTCCTCTAGAAGTCTCTTGATGGGGGCAATAGTCAACCTCTTCCTCAACTCCTTCAAACTCCTCTGGAATCTCTCCGACCACACGAAAGGTTTCCCATTCTTTGTCAATGCTGATAATGGTTCTGCAACTCTGGTGAAATCTGGCACAAACCTCTGGAAGTATCTGACCAAACCCAGGAAACTTTGTACCTCCGTCACACTCTTGGGTGGCACCCAAGAAATTACCGCCTCAATATTTTTTGGATCCACTGCAACTCCAGCCTCTGAGAAAACAAGTCCCATGAATTGAACTTCTCGGATCTAGAATTGGCACTTTGAGATCTTACCATAAATTTTTTGCTCTCGGACTGTGTCCATAACTATTCTCAAATGATAGTCATGCTCATCCTCGGTAGCCGGGTAGATCAGAATGTCGTTGATTAAGAATACTACAAAGAAATCAAGGTATAGCTAAAAGATCATGTTCATTAGTCCCATAGACAATGCTGAAGCATTGGTCATGCCGAACGGCATAACCACGAACTCCTAGTGGCCATAGGAACATTAGAAATCCCTCTTCTTCACATCTTCATCTCGTACTTTGAGCTGGTGATATCTTGATCTGAGGTCTATCTTAGAGAACCACCATACTCCCTTCATCTGATCAAAGAGTTCGTCAATCTTTGGGAGTCGGTACTTATTCGTCATGGTCAACTGGTACAGGTGTCGATATTCTACACAATGTCTCATGCTCTCATCTTCCTTCTTGCCGAACAAAATCAGGGATGCCCAAGGAGAAACACTGGGATGGATAAATCCCTTCTCTTGTAAGCCCTCTAGCTATACCTGCAACTCACGAAGCTCCGTGATAGCCATCCGTTATGCTGGTGTACATATTGGTGCCATTCCGTGGTACAAATAAATGTAAAAGTCCACCTCTGTCAAAGAGGTAGACCCGGAACATCCTCAGGGAATACATCCGTGTACTGGTCCAACACTATAGGATAATACAGACTCTTCACGTCAACCACTCTGAGGGTAAGGATAGCCAACTGATGAGTGATCTACTGCACTCTCCTCTAGGTAAGTCTATCATGTGCTGTAAAGGCTCCCAACACACCAGTAAAGGTAAACCTAGTCTCATCCTCATAGATACACCACAATTTTATCCTAATATAGTTAATATGGTCATGGACTATAGATAACAAGCCAGCACCCAAGATGACGTCATAAGGCCTCGACGCCGCTACTCTGAGATCCCAGTCGAAGCTCTCGCCTTCTAGAGTAAGCTCAAACTATCTGAACTAGTGTGTAATCGTCGAATCATCTCATGTATGAGTCTCTAGCCATATGCATTCAGCCAAAGGATCCATTAGAATCTCCGAGCTCCGAATAAGGGCAGTGACAATAAAATAATGATTGTCACTTATATCTCTATGTACTACTGTTAAGGTGGAATAGACACCGATCGTATCTCGTATCATCTTCGGAGCACCGTGATCATAGTCCTCAGCTGTATGGAGGTGAGCACGCCCTTGTCCCCCTGCTCCCTATGTTTAGGGTGGACCACCTGGTGGTGGTGATAGTAACATCTTGATTCATCACCCACCGCCAGCTGTATGGCTAACACCTCTACCACATCCACCTTCTCCCTGAAGACCTCCTCGGTTGAAAATCAGTCTCTGCCCAGGGCGGTCCTTTGACCATCTTTTGATCATCCAAATGGCAGGTCATGTAGTCTCGAGCAATGTAACCCTGATCACTGCATGTGTAACACTGCCTGCTCCTCGCATGATTGGCTCTGTCACCGGTGCCCTGCACAACTGACCCTGAATCCTGCAGTCTTCCACCTGTAGGTCTGGTCCTCCTGGACCTTTGTGAAATCTGTATGTTGCCATCTTTAGATGACTCTGCCATGTGATGCTTGGTGGTGGGTCTCACTGCAGGTGACTGCTCAGCCTGAAAACTCTCCACTAAGAGAGCTCTCTCTAACACCCTTAGCGACATCGGTATGCTGATAGAAATCATTGAAGCCCTGATCTCGTGCCTAAGTCCCTGGATGAAGGGTAGTTCCCTGGAGAATGGGTCTCACACCATATCAGTGGAGTAGCGTGAGAGGCCGTTGAACCTCGCTGAGTACTAAGCCACAGTTATTCTGACCTTCTACAGATGAAGCTGCTTCTGAATACACACTGCGCGAAGGTTCATTGTAACAAAATCTACCCAAAATAGTCTCTCAAAATCTACCCAGACAAGTGTCACCTCATCATGAACCTGGAGCATCAAGCTCCACCATCTTTCTGCTGCTTCCTGTAGAAGACTGGCGGTAAGGATCACCATGAGATCAGATAGTGTCCCTACTAGTTGGAAGACTCTCACCATGGCCTCCAACCAATCCTCAGCCGCCTGTGGGTCCATCTCACCCCTGAACCTGGGTGGCCTCTGGCGCTGAAACATGTGAAACACGCTCAACTGGTGCACACCCTCTTCTGTTGGGGTTGGTGACATCAGTGCCCAAATTGGTAATGGTTACGCTGGTGCCTCCGCTAGTGCCTCTACTGATAAAGGTCCCTACACCAAGGCCTCGTCTCTCGGTGGTCTATCCTCATGTACTATACCAGGAACCCTAACTGGCTGTCTGCGTGGAGGCATCCTTAAAAGAAACTGTTGTTCCATGAATAATATGTTATACCTGGTGAGCTGACTCATATTATCAGAAATAAAACTTTTCAAAAAACACATGCAATCAGTGTTTTCGTGCACTGAGTCAGAAATCAGAAGTCAGGGTCCTGGTGTATGGATATGATGGTCGCCGCACCAACACTGGATTCCCTAAACTGATAACCACACTCACTACACTTAACACTATAGAGATTTACCAAATTCAAAGTCCAATGTTCTACGGTAGAACCTCCCTATGATTCCAATTTGTCATGAACCATCCTCAGGGGCGCATTTCGTGTCTACCCTATGTCTGCCTTCCATAGGCCAGGGGCTGGCGATGAGCACCGAAAGCCATATTCCCTAACACCGGGATGCAATTGCCTATAACCTATAAATGAACACTACCAAGCACACAACAAAATACGAACACAATTAAATTGTATAGTAAATTGGGTGTGTATAGTAAGAAAAAAAGGGAATAGAATAAAATCCCAACTAGAAAGTACCAGAAAACTGTAAAGTATATGTAAACTGATATTTCTCATGTGATCACCCACCATGAATCCTACCTGAATGGTAGGTACATATCTCGAATGGTCATCACTGCGATATGTCATGTCTAAGGTACACCTCCGAGTTGCCTTCAGACCTGGTACTCTTGTCCTCAGTCAGCGCTTTCCATTTTCTACACCAAACACAACAAGGTGCGGGAGTATCCCATGCATGGGTGAGTATAACGATACTCATTAGGGACCCCGAAACCCTCAAAGGTCTCACAAAATTGACTAAGATTAAACCAAAAAGCATGAAAACAACTGACAACCCTACTTAGGTATTTTCCCCTACATAAACCTATGTTATCATGTATTCTTATCTCATTCATGAGGAAACACAAGGCCCCAAGTCCTTATCCAAATTACAATTGTTCCACAAAGGAAAAAATACCACGATGGTAACACCACAAAGGTAAGAACCAAAAATTTAATTCCACACAAAATAATACCACAATGGTACCACCAAGAAGGTATGTACCATGAATGTAACACCATAAAGTTATGTACCACATATGTGATGCCACATAGATGAATACCATAAAGGAATCACCATGAAGGTAAGTACCAAAAAGTTACGCCACACAGAAGATTACCACAAAGGTAAAGACTCATCTCACACTAGGTATAACATAGATATGGTATTAAAGATAATTAGATGTAACTACTAAATCATATTACTCTGTTAAGAGGTAGACCCATGTAGGATCCTAAATCATCAGACCCACTTATGATCCTAGATCATCAAACCCACACAAAATCCAAGTACAAAAGACCCATGTAGGATCCTAGAGTAGTCCCACGTGGATTCATAGAGTGGATCCCAGAGGGATACTAGAACACAAACCTAGGTTGGACCCCAAAACACAGACCCACATAGGATCACTTTCTCATGTTATAGCCAGGGACAAGGTTCCCTCACTAAGTTCTCTTGATTCAGGGAGGATCGTCTCCTCATGCCACAGGTCGATACTCCAACTGACACGAAGTCCCGAGAAGAAGTATCCGAAAGGACCTCCATGTAATAGGGGTATCAATGAAATAGAAAGTGCGTCAATTGGATGCCCGATTTATATGTTTTTGGCCTTTTAGTCTCGAGGGCCCAGTTGGAATCGTGTTCGATCCATCCTGGTCGTACCCCAACATTATCCAAAACTCAAGAGGGGTATACCAAAAGCACTATCTCGATCCAAGGATTCTAATGCCATAAAAAGATCATGAAATGGATGGTCATAGCTCATGATATGGAAGAAAGAGCAAAAAGGGTCAAGACATGTCTAGGTACGGTCCGACTTGGTCGGTCAGACCCAGCCCGACCCGGCCTGGGGTCTGACCCGAGTCTGGCCTAGGGTCTGACTCAGCCCACTGGGTCCAGCCCAGCCCGCCTGCACAACCCTCGAAGGGAGGCACGTGCTCGGTGGCTCGTGGTGCGCGGCCCACAGCTAGCCAAACAGCGAGCCTTCCTCCACGACACAGTCGCGCACCACGCCCCCCCTGTCGGTCGGTAGCGAGCTGTCCTCCCTCCTTCACTGCTGCGACCTCATGTCAGATCTCCTGCATTCTGGTGGTGTGGATGTGTGCCAACACCTCCCCTTCACACCATCGGCCTACGCCTTCACACCACCGCGGCCGACGTTCTGCAGCCCTCCACCAGCGACGTTGTTGCACCACTGATGTCTTCGCAGCTGGCTAGTGTGTCGGTCGCCGCTCCCGAGTCCTACCAGCGCCAGTCACTAGTACCAGTCGTTGTCCTCCTCCATCATGAAAACATCAAAACCTCAAAGGTTTTAGAGTGGTTGGTCCATGTTTGTTTGGCCCGCACACTCCGTGTTAGAGTCGTGACCAGTGGCTCATGGGGAGAGATTCAACATAAAATAAATTAACGAAACTCAATCAAATAACCCCTACATTGTCTTTCGTTGGAGAAGTCGAGAGTTAAAAGATTAAATCGTTGAAGAATGTCAGAATTTGTTTCTTCCTCAATGTACTTCTGATTCGTTCTCGGGGTCGGTTCTTCGTTCGTCGTTAGAGAGGAAAAGTTCATTGTCAGAGGAAGAGTTTCTCCAATGTTCTCCCATTTTCCAATGGTTTCCCCAAGGAAATGAGGAGCCAACATAATAAAATAGGTTTTGTCAAATTAATTTACCTTGGAACAATTAATGTTGGCTCAAATAAATGGCACAATTAATGAATTTTAGAGTTGATATGTTTTCCCCCATTTAGAGGGGTTCGAGTGGTCCCCACCACCATGAATTCAAATTGTGAGCTTTTTCTAGATTAGGTGGTCCCCACCTCCATAATTTCAATAGTGGGGTTTCAAAAGAATAATAAAATGTTAATTATATTATTTTTATTCTTCCATACAAAATTGAAAAACTATCTTCCATCTTCGACCTACTACTGTCGAGGTGAAGGTCTCTTTAAGAAAATATCGGCGTTATGAGTTCAATGGTATCCTCATATTTCAATTACGATCACCAATTCAAAATATATAAAAATATGATTGCATGTTTACTGAATGTACGTAAAAAAAGTTCAAAAATTCATTGTAGACACTTCAGGCCTCAGAATCATGTGCCGTCAATTTTCACGGACTAGTAAAAATACCATATAATTTAAAAAATTAAATGGAATTTACAAGTCTTTATATACTACATCAAAATCCAGAGTGTAGAACCTCTCCAATCACACATTATTGGAAGAGGGTTTCCCCCTACTTAGACAATAGAATATGTGGAGGCATTCCCCTCACAAAAACTAATCAATGTAGTGGTCCTCCCTATGCTATCATCCACCAAAATGAAGTTCCTCCTAGTGAAAATAAATCCCATTACCAAATGAACTGTCTCTAGGAATAAGGCCAAATCCCAGATTTCAATTAAAAAATGTTGGGAAGAACCTACTCCATTAAATCCTTTTTTATTAGTATATTATAATATATAATTGTATAAAATGAAGGTACATTTACCAAAATCCTCATAATCCAAGTCTATGGTAAGAGCATGGACGGAGTAGATCATCTTCTAGGAGGGGGAGATCCATAAAATTCCTGATTCCCATCATAGGAACATTCTAGTGGAAAAACATTTGGCTTCCTCAATGGTTCCAGCAGTGCATTCATCAATATCATAGCTATTTTCGTTATCTACCTCTTCTTAATATCATAGAAATATATTTTGAAAGTTCATAGATGACAACAATCTAATAGAACTGAGGATGAGTAACACTTCCCTTAAACATGGGGATGTGGTAACCACCTAATACAATATGTACGTAGTCATTTGGTTGGCACCACTATCGATAGATGACCTAGCATGTAGCGGATAGAAATCTCATGTGTTGTCTCATCGAGCTAATTGTCCACCTAGAACATCATTCAAAACTAGTTAATCCAATATTTTATTAGCCATCAATGATCAAATATTAGTCCAACCGAGATTATGGACCCAATTATTAATAATAAATCGTATGTAATACTATATATGTTGATCGGATGACCATCTTGTTCTTATTGAATTACATTACCAACATTGACATCCAAGTGAACCTCACCGAGGACCAGGTCACGTGTTTTTGATGCACCATCTGGATGATGTGTTTCCTCCTTTATGACACTCAATTGGTCTACCTTGGGAGGTAGTAGAATTCTAATTCCTTTGATTTCTAGTTTTGTATTATTTACTTGGAATCACTATCATTTTATGAGAAACTTGTGTCACATGAAAACCATCAAAAACTCCAGTAGGTATTTATAAAGAGATTCAAATTTCTCTGTTGAATCATCTAATAGGTGTCTACCAACATGTAGATATGGGTTACAGATGGTATGCTACTCTCCACATCAGTCTTATCTGTTGACAAGATGACATTCATAGTGATATTGATTATATGTCTTTGTAATGGATGGGCCTATTTTATCTAAGGATGAGGACACCAGAATAGGGTCCAATAGGTAAAACCCACAAATGGGGAATAATAGTAATTCATGGACCCAAATATAGGTGTCCAAACTCTTTAGAAATGGTTGAAACTCAGCCTTCGGAAACACTCTATATCATTTATCATCATTCAAAATGTTTACAAGTGTAAGTAATAGGTTGGGATCTCTAATACATATAATCATTCAGACATTTCACTAATGACAGTTATCGATCATGATGTCACTAATTTCCACCAAAATGTTAGGGATTATATGTGGGTCAATAATGAGATCCTTGATGAGAAGTGCCTTGATTACGGTGCCCCACAATAGGATGATGTTCCTCCTCCACTGTGGGATGTTAGAAGTCATTTCCAACCCTTTTCTCCCCGTTATGATGGAAATCCTCGCACATCCTGACATGGTAGAGACTAGGGTATATTGAAAAATACCATGTTATGCATTTCCAAATCTACACAAGAAGCACTATAACCTTCCTCCATACCCAAATCAATCCATTCTGAAGGTTACACCCTGAGCTAATGAGCCTTATTACCATGTTAATGAGAATTTTTGTGCATTGATGGTTAAGAATCCTCATCAAGATAGAAATACAATCAAATAAAATTTGATATATGTTTTCTCTACTTGCGTCATAGCCCTTGAGATGTGGTAGGTGGAAATGTCGCATAACAACCATCAATTTACATCACAGTTGGATTATATACAAGGACTCACAGACTTTTGGAATTAATCATTTACCAACATAAATGGGATGGATGATCTATTGAATCATCAATCCCATTTCATCTTAAGGTGTGGGCCTGTTTTCAGAACTGTTGACCATGCAGAGGCTTCCAATAACCTTTGTTTTATATAGAATTTGGAAGCGCCAACATTCGTCTGTTATATCGAGTCACCCATAAAACCAATAACTATTTGAGATGTCTTATTAAGGTAGTTTCTCTACCAGTTAAATTCAAACACATGAAATAAAAACAATGTATACCCTTTTAAAGTGAATGAAACTAGCTGCCAGGTGTGTCCCAAAGATCATCTCCTAGTTTAAGCGTATCACATATTCCCTTCATATACCATTGAAACAATATATACTACTAAAGATGTTTTTGGGGAACTTCATGTCTTGATTGTTTCATGGCCTCATCACTCATAACATCGAAGGTGGGTTCGTTGATTTTTCTACCAATGCCCTGCAACAAGAGGAATCCATTTATTGAGCCAAACATGCACGTCTATTTCCTCTTCTAGATCCTCTATGGGGAATCACAAAGGAAGAAACTACCACCACCATACTGGTAGAGGCCTCAATGAATCTAATGTAATTACCATTATGGCCTCACCAATAACATCATTTTCATGTTAAATAATGTCAGCATGGTCATCCTCACCCAATATAGAATCAGTTGGAGCCTCTGAATCAAACACAATCTCCTTGATGAGAAATCATGTCTCATAAACCCTATGAGGATCTATCCCATTTCTAGGGCTTGGCACAAGTAGATTCCACAATAGAAATGATAAAATTAATCTTCTCCATTAAGTATTCACATTTTATTGTATATTTACGTAGTTCCATGGAGCATGGGGGTCTGAAACATCCCACATACAAGAAGCCCCATGAAGATGATCTCAGTTATCACTCTAAAAAGTTACTATGCCATCAAATCCTTGAATATGACCTCATGAAATATTACGTGTTCAAGTATTTGATTTAAAAACAATTAGATGATTGTGTGGTTGAGATGGGATATTTTTGGGAAATATGTGGCACAAATCTCCACCAAGAGATACAACGAGTGTGAGGGTTCCATTGAATATAAGTAGGTTTCAAAACACATGGATCTTATGTATAATTAATGGTAGGATATTAGATTGTTTTCTAACTCCCATGGTATTGTTTGTTCAATGTTAGGTCAGATCTAGCCTCTAGTGGTAACTTTTTCTTCCACAACTACCATTTCTAACTCCACCTTGCATCAGTCCATGCCATTGAAGATTAGGCACTGGTCGATAAATGGAATGAAATGTACTATTTTAAACCCAAGTCTATCCATCAAACTCAATAATTTTATTCCTATAATAATGAAAATTACACCTAGGGTCTTAAGTGTTCTGAAATATTCCTCTGATCATGATCATGAGAAGTCCGCTGTGAATATCACTGAGTTCGTAGGCCTGTATCTGGTCCCCAATGGTGATGACTATCAAGAAATTCCCCTATGTTTCTCTAGTCTATACCATCAAAGAAGAAGTGAGGGACATGAAAATCATTAGGATGATTAGTCCAACACTATAATCCAAGATATGATTTCTACTAAAACAAGACTATAGTTTCTAGGTTTTTCACAAGATGCATAGTCCAACCCCCTTATTATATCATACACACCACCATAGTCGATCAAGCTAATGGACCATATAGAAAAGTCAAAAATGTATCATGATCAGCTACATCTAGAAAAATCCTGTACATTCTCAGAATAATGTCTGGCATTTTTTGTTCTAAATGAGTTTTATTATGAAATGTAGAACATTACGATCACCAACTAGAATCAATTGGTTCATCCAACGTAACATGTTATGACTCCATCAAATGATAAAACATATATGGTTTGAAATGTGGATCCAAAATGAATGTATGATGATGTGAAGCACCTCCCCTAAATTTAAAAAAGTATCTCGATTTTGAGGACCTCTTTATCTTAGAGAAGATGTCAGATGATATATAATATTCATTGATAAGCCCCATCCAATTTCAAAAATAGTTAGAAGTGGCTGATATCTTCTATGATAAGGATGATAAAAAACCCAAATTCCTAGACATCATTTAATTATCTATATAAGATGGTGTATGATTTGTGTAGGGGAACATATTCCCAACATACATCATTGTTCATATTAATGTCATGGAAATGAAACGCAATATGTTCAACTTATATTCTAGGATAAATCTTATACAGACACAGTCACTAATCAAGTTCGAACTCACAAAAGATGATCTAAGTCCCTCTGACCTGAAAATTTAGGGTTATGATAGAACTCTGAAAATACATTATGGTAGAATATATTTAAAGACATTGTTTGGTGGCTTTATAAAAACTATATAATCTTGGTTTTCTCATTGGATACTGCCATCAACACATTGATGGGTTGGACATATCTCCATAATTAAGAATTATTTCCCTCCTCAAATCAAAAATACCTCATGTAATCCCTCAATGGTCAAGTTGGAATACTACAAGGGGTTTCATCACACTTAGATTCTTGTAAAGATTGAAATCTAGAGGTTGTATACTACAAGAGTAAAATAAATTCAGATCATCGAGGTAGATAACAACAGTATTGCAGCTAGCTCATGGATAGTGTTAAATGCTTCATACATCGGTCAAATTCACTAGATGGAGTCCACGACACCCAATTGAGATGTTTATTTTTCTATTTTGGGAGGAATGTGATAACATCATTAATCCTAAGGATTTTCATAAAATTATCTCTTACTCCTATAGAGGTCTACCTCTAGTGATACCATAAACCCCTAAACCTATAAGGTATAGAAATTTTCATCTCATTCTTTCTATTTTATGTTATACCCACCAACTCTACAGATAAGATTTCTACCAGAAGAAACTGGCCTGAAACCATTTATTTGGCATAAAACATAGGTCCCATGGTCGGTGTCATGATTAAATCATATTGATACCCCTTTTCACCAAGGATTAAACAATGAATGAGTCTCCCATTAATGATTCCACATTCTTCCATGTGGGTACCTGTGTTCTCCTAGAATCAGTTGATTTGGATGAACCAAATCCTCCCACTAATTCCCCTTCTATAGATGATGAATAGTATTTGGAATTTTCTCCACCTACGTTATAATAGTGCATCTCTACCACCTTCAATGAGATTCCACAGGTGATCATTGGAATTTTGAATGACCTAATCCCAATATTGATGAGTGAATAAATACATGAGGAGGAAAAGAATAAATTCATGGATTTCGTAATGAATTAATGTTATTTTTATGCATATAATTTTAATAAGATGAAAGGAATAGAACATAAGGTCATCATCCACTATATTTATCTCCTAGTTAATTATCTTGGTTTCGAGAAACCCCTGGATGATGAACCCTTCTCATGGTTCCATGGTCAAGGAAGAAGTTAATAATTTTATAAAAGACCACTTCTTAATGGATGATCAATAAAAATAGTATAAATCCAATATAATTTTTTAGGAAGAAGAACAAGAAGATCATAATCTGTATCAACTACTTGGATCTCAACTATCAATCCCTAAAGGGTGGTTTTTCCCATTTCATTGAAAGAGTTTCTGATTGATGCCATAATTTGGTTCCATGATATCTCATTCATTGACTTATACTGCAGATACAATCAGATCATAATGTCCCCCACAGATGATAATTCTACCACATTTAGAGCACCAAATGTTACATTTTTCTATCATGTAATTCCCTTGTGTATAAAGAACAAAGGATCAATATAACAGTGGACCGTGCATCTAACTTCAAATCAAATTCCTCGATCTCTAGTGGAATTATATATTGACTATTTTTAGTTAAATCTTACCAACGTCAGTACCATTTAATATATCATTATGATGTATTTATCACCTATTCATAAGGAATTTCAAGATTCCCCCACGAATTGTGCATTCAGGGTTACCTCTTGTATTTATCAAATTCGTTGTAAAATAAAGAGCCACCAAAATTGAACCAGAGAAGATCATTCCCATTATCCAGATGCCTACTCTTACCAATATTCTAGATCCCTATGTCAAATAAGTCCTGAAAAACAATATATTATAATTCATAATGATTCTATTAGAAATTTGTAAGAATATTTCAAGAATCGTAATGAAAATGTACCATCTACTAGATGGAAAATGTGTATTATAGATTATTAGAGGAAATAAAGTAGTATCTATTATGCCCTCTCCTTCTAATTCCACATATCTAGGGGAATCCATTGGTCCTCCAAATGAAATTTATGGAAAGATAACTCAGTGCCCTTCTAATCAGAATAAAAATTATGATAAACAATAGTTTTTACTATCAGTGTCACATGGTCCTTGACATAGATTATAGATATTATCCTAATGAGAATAGCTAACTCATGTTGTTTTCACATTATAGAAGCTAAATAATTACCTACTACATAAAAAGGTGTATCTAGTGTGCTGCGTGTTCACTCTATTTTTTATATTGAATATCGTGAAGTTTATATGGAAAATATTATGGTTTTATGTGATCCTTCAACATTTCTAAATATAATTTGTTCTATTAAATTACATTAAGGGAAATACGTTGGTAGAAATTTTGGCCACCCATATGTCTCCTAAAGAGAATCCATTGCATATTAATTTCATGGTTGAGGCCATCCATTCTATGTAATAGGCTATTCCATGATAGAAGATGAGTTTCAATAGTTCCTCTTGGAGCCCAACCAGAAGATGGATAAATAATTCCATGCTCAACATAGTAGGAATGGGGATTGTATTCATCATTCGAACATGTGATTTTCATCCCTAAAAATTCCTTTATTCATAAGGTTGCACTAACAATAATATTTAATATCAGGTGCCCATTATTGGTGTTATTATTGATCTAGAGATTCATGACCTCCATTTTCATGTAATATTCACTCTGAGTTAGTATTAAAGGAGATTAATGGTTACTATACCATTAGAAATTTGGAGATCATACCCCTACTCAGGTGTACTATATAGCTGATTGCCCAAATCCCTTCTCACTAAGAGGTGAATTACATTCCCTAGTCATACATTATATAGTCTGATATCATGGAAAGTTTTGCTGCATCTCTCACAAAGCCTATCCCAAGTGATATTTTCATTCATATCCCTCATCAAATATTAATTTTTCCCATAATTTTGGATTGTGATGATAGTAAGAAGGTAAATAACATGAATTAAAATTCCTCAAAACATAAAAAACTCTAGATACCCACGTAATAGAGTAATTCTCTATTTTGAAATAGCATTCATCATGTATCACTAGATTGTAACCCTCCCATTGGACATAGTCATGCATGAGAGAATCCATCGGTGCATAGCATAGTTCACCCTTAATTCTTGACCTAATCTCAAGAATAATATGTAAAAACATGGATTTTATGGAATTATATATTGCATCCAAGGATGGGAATTCCCCATGTCATAAAGTATGTTCATGATAGGTCATGTGGTGCTTATTAGGTAGGGTTGAAGCTCTCCCACCATATGCAATGGTTGGGATACATCTTGCCCAACATGGTATGTGACTGCATTGAGTTCTCCAAGATGTGTAACATGTGGAACATTCAAGTCAGCACTATCCACGAACTGATATATCCCCAACATATAATGAATTATTATTGGCCCTTTTCATTTTGGGGGTTTGATGTTGTGGGACATTACCCTCTAGATGAAATCGCCAATGTAGGTTCATTCAGTTCTATAAGAATTTCTTATCCAATTGGTCATTTATTATTACCGTTAAGGGGTAAAAGGCCCAATCAGTGGTTGAAATCATGATAAACCACATCAATCATAGATTTGGTGTTCCTCTGACCACTCTCATTGATAACAACCCCATCTTCTGGGATGATGAGTTAGTGATGTTTTACACTAATTAAAACATCTATACCAACATTGTTTCTTGAAACACATGTACAGGAAAATAGAGATATTGCAGCAATAAAAAACCATATCAAACATTATAAAGAATATAAAGATCCATTAAAAAGAAAATTTTTCCACACAAGCTCCCTAATGGTCTATATAATTATTGGATGATGGCTCAAAATTTCACCTTAGTGATTTTATTTTCATAGGTCTATGGAATAGATGTATTCCACCTAATATATATTTAGATATGATCACATTGATTAGTTTTTTATAACCTATATATTACATAAAAAATTGAATAAGACTATCCGGCTGATTTGGAATCTCTCAGTGAAAACTGGGTCAAAAGATTACATAATTGGGTTATACACCAAAAAAAGATATCCATAGTGATCAATAATAATAATTTCATCTGATCTTTCCTCCAACATAACATGGTAATGGCCCTCTCGGCACCAATGATACCAGGAATAAAACTACCAATGATGGAACTCTAGGGGAAAGCACATTACATTATTCTATATTCATATCATAATGGATTGTGCTCTTTGATCACTATGGATGCAGGGTGCAACACCCCTCCAACCAACACCATGAATCCCTATCAGTACATCACACAAGGATCCAAATTCCATGCATCGTTACAATAAAATATGTGTAAGAATTATTGTAAATATGTGGTCTGTTATTAAACCATGTTGGTCCTCACTTAAATTGGGATTGTCTCGCTGTTGTTCAACCATGTGCATTTCATGATTCCATTACCCCATAGTCTAAACACTATGACCATACAAAAATATATTGTGGAAAAAATCAATGTCTATAAAATTATATTCATTGTTCCATGAAAAAGGATACATGACTCCCTTCATTTTCTCCAACCATTATCGAATCAAACTATTTTAATACCATATAGTCTGATTTATGTGGATTTAAACTACAAGTTCTTTGCTTTCCAGTGGACTGGAATTAAAATTATTTGAAATAGAATTCCATTTTCAACAAAAATATAATTAAAATATCAATGTCCTTTTTTCATGACCTTAAACAGTGTAAAAGAACAACATTTCTGGGACACGATGTTAAACTCGGAACTAGATTGGTGCTCTATTATCATGAACTAAATGTTCTTGTAAGGGAATCAAGACATTAACTTGTATGGAATCCTTCCATGGAGGTGTATTGTAAAGTGTGGGTCACTCGTCCATTATTCATATCTAGACATATCATCTTCATCATTCACATCAATTTTGAGAATCTCTCCACCCTCCTTCATAGTTTCATGATGTTAAACTACGCAACTGAAATCCAAGTAGCATCATGATAAACTACACACCGAACATCCTGGTTGTACATTATCAAAAGGCATAAAAAATATGATCCAAACAACATGATAAGAAACTACACATCAAAATAATGTCCACGACTAAGAGTAAGTCTCACCTAGCATCAATTATCTACCTTACCATGTTCCAGAACTACATACTGTTTGAATTTTTTCTACACAATATATGCAGTGATTTCTTGATTTAGAATCTAGATCCATCCAAAAAATACCTTTTCCATGTGTTTTCATCAAACATATAGAAGGGTATTTATATGTATAACTATCTGTGGATTCATTCCTACCCACATGGGATAGGTAGTGTCAATATGAATTTTTTTATTAATGTTTAGGAAAATTTAAATCAAACAATCAAACTGTTATCCCCATCAAACTTAATGAATCACAATATAAAACTATATGTGTGACAACTCAGGAATGGTTATGTGGGTCTAGGTATATTGGTCCCTCATTCATCTCTGGCTTTTTATTCCACCAAATTATTCATATCCCTTTTAGAGTTCTCACATCATGGGTTGAGCTTCATAAATTGAACTACTTATTGCCCAATGGTATATGAAACATGAAAATAAAATGTTCTCAAATGGTTTTAACCCTATGGAATTAGTCTATATGATAATGTACATGAATTAAGAAATAAAATTATATGTTCTTGTATCCCTAAGAATTTGGTATATGGTGTTGGGTCACCTCAAATCCCCATTCATGTTAGAGTTTTCATAAAAACACACTACACACGCCCATTAGAGAAACCTCATATCATGGAATGTACTCTGCATAATTAAACTAAGAAATAACATCATCGGTGGATGATCATAAAATGTGTCCCTTCCTGAACAAGTTCGGTATGCCTCATGATAATAATGGAACACCTCATCTCCCTCACAATATATGATTCCAAAAACCATTGTTGGAAAATTGGGAAAAAAGTTTCCTAGAAATATGTGTGACATGATTACCATTCTTATAGGATATATAGTAACATGTACACATTTTTTCATTGGGTCTGCTCACATGTATATCAACCTTTTTTCCTTCACCGCACATTTCATCAAAAACAATATGATCATAATCTAAATTTAGTTAACCATAACGTTTCTATGTGGTATGTGATCCTACATGGATAAATTATTGTTGGGTTTTATCACTTATGAAAAATATTCTTATAATGAATGATTAACCTTTGATCCTTGTAAAATGACATTAAACTATTTGAAAAACCTATATTTGACCTAAATTTTTGATCCACCCATTCCATAATTATAGTACTTCTCAGTTTTAAATTACATATGTTTTCAAATCCAACTGTAATCGTAACATTGATTTCCTCATTTCATTTGGCTCACCTTTTATGTTGTGCCAACTTTATAGTGGATCTCTAGTATAAAATGGAAGATGATGGGAATAAAATTTGGTCAATAGTTGATCCTATATTTTCCCTCCACATTATTGACCTTAATGGTTGTGGTACCTATGTTTTAAATATGTCAATAGTTGATTTGTGATCAAAAATTTCCCATTAATCCAGATTTTGAAAGACATGGCATACCTCATTTACACACACCTATATCATAGTATAATTTTTAATCATATTATTCACCATAAATGTGTGCTAGCTCATGTCTTAAATATGCATATACACTATTCTAGGTTTCCTGCACCAATCATGGGACATGTGTGATTATGTGTTTTGGTGGGGTCATATGTAGTCTAGCGGGATAGATAAAATTATTGTCCAAAATCTATGATCATAAACTGTGATCATCACAAGTCTAATCTCTATTACATTAAAACATGAGGAAAAGTCTAGGAATCATGACTCTAAACTATGTGAAGTCCTTCTCTGAAATGTGTGCAGTGGCACTGATATTCCTCGGCCCTCATTCATGCTATGATTATCAATCCTCCATTAAAAAAATCACATATTAAGAATCCTACTTCCCTCACTAGTCTAATCTCTACGAAGTTCAAACTGGGAGTCTATATCAAGGAATGTCTTAAAATTATGTATGTATCCACTCATGATGCGTTTGTTTTGGAATTTCCCCCTTGGACCACATTGGTGTCGACATCCATCTATTTGACAATACATGTGTGATACGAAATAATATCTTATCAAATTCACATTAAGTTTATTTCAATATGACACACAAATACACATAGAATAGAACTTTCTGTTGTCCATGCATGATGAAATTTAAAAGTATGTCAGGATTAAGGTCATACGACATTAAATAATGTGCAATATCATTTCCACGTGATGTTTAACTATGGGATGAATTCTAATTACATGAAATTAATTTGTACTATGAATGTTTCTCACCATGTGATGTTAAAATGTCTCTCCATCATCGTTTTTTTAATTGTAACAAAACTACAAATCATCCCATGCAGTCACTGGAGTGGTGTTCATCCTCGGTGCTAGTCACTTACCACATTCTTCATGTTCTCATTGTTTCCTTTGTATTTGTGATGATCCTACCCTAGGAGAAGTGTTTGATATATTTTAAAAACAATACACTTAGTGCATTGTGTTATAAGACAGAGTTTCATTATTTTAAGAGTGTAGGAATTCATTAAAGCATTCCATCAATCCATTTCCTCTTTTGGTGTCCCCCTGTTTGTATCCTCATCCTCATCCCCAGCTTAAGGGAAAACTTATATCTTGATCTCATGCCATTTTGGGTCACCTACCATTATAGTTTAATATACCATAATACTTTATATGAAATTCAAAGACATTTTCCTTGTTTTTTATTTGGTCATTGGTCGACCAACACTTGTTTTTCCTGATTCCATGCTAATGATATAAATGTTGTGTTTCATACATAGTCAACAATAATCTTGTATCTCTATTCCACTCTAATTTTTTTCTAATTTCATGGAATCTTAATTCAATCTTCTGATTCCTCATTCTATATATATATTCCAAAGCCCTTAGAATTATCTCATCTATGATTAGTATACATTGGGAAAGAAGGATATTAATTTTAAGAGAACTACCCACCAGAAACATTCTCTCTCATCAAAGAAACTCTCAGGGGTAACACAAAAATACCATACAAAAAATGACCGATTATAATATGAAAGTACCATAAAAATGACAAATCATGTGGTTGTCCATTTTTTCTCACACCGATCACAACCCACATGAGCTTATAGATTGATCAATTTCTATATCCCGAATATGATTTATGTGTGATATTTCAGTAGATAAAATAAATTTTTCACTTATAATTAAATGTTTTTAAAAAATAATCAAGTTATGGTAGTAGTAGGTGGATATCCACTTGTTATAGCCTATTAATGGTATTTCAAAAAATTCCCTTATATTTCTACTTTCGTGATCAAATGTAAAATAAATGCTACCCATTAGAGAACATCCTCCACGGTTTGATGCAGCCTCCTGATATTTGATTCTTCTTTATAGACTACCGAACGAATCTCACCAACCCAATTTTTTTCAGACTTACTCATCTTTGATATTTGTAACATAAAAATATGCCTAATATATCTTCTATTAGGACTCCTATATCTCATCCCTCCGTAAAATGATATGTTCTGATTGAGTAATGAGGAAATGATAATGTTCATCAGTTTGTACTTCTAACCAATGGATCTCTTGATTTCCTTCACATAGCTTCTGGATGCTTTCATAAGTCACTCCAAACCTGGGGACGTCCATATGAATTCTTCTTTCCCACCTAAGTAGAGTGATGAAGTGATGGAATAGCATGTGAATAATATGAGTGGCTTACCATCTAGCTCATAGGATAAAAACCAGTGGTTAATAGATCATATTTAGAACACTATTTTTGGTTTTTTTGTCTGATGGATGATGTATTGTATTAATTTCTACATGCTATATAGGGTCGTGTAGTTATATATGGCTATGTTAGGGTGGGAGACATCCAACTTTTCAGGTTGAATATTCTCGTACTCATGAATGGCCACAATTATTTCAGCAGCACGACCCCCTTCTGTCATTCTCTCAGAAGGGATTTTATCATGATCGTGAGTTCTGTCATCTTCACATGGAGGAAGATCTAATAAATCATCTCCACCAGCCACTAGTTCATCTTGAACCATGTAATCACTCATACCTATGACCCATTGTTTACCTCAGACAATGGTAAAATAAAATTTCATGAATGGATGATCAAAAACCAACATAGATATTGTAAACAAATCTCTGGTACCTCTAGCCTCTTTTTATGGATGAGTACAGAGTACCTCAAGAACAGTCCAATAAAGGTAGAAATCTTTCAATTAAATCAAAAAATAATTAGTGTGACTCTATACAAATAAAATTATTTATTGAAGCAATTCATCGAAATATTGATCTATTGGGTCACAATATGGACATACACCATAGGAGACCTATCAAAACTAGGTGTTTCATTGATCGATACATTATTATCATGTTTTTATCAAGTATGAGAAGTAGTAATAGAAATTAACATTTATGCGTAGGCTCCATGATATCTAGAAATGGATGAATGATTTGATAATTCCTCTTTCCTAGAGGAGGATGAATTTTAATGATGATTCGTCTCAGATATATCACTTCTACAGCAAAGGGTTTCATTTTTTTTCCTAGGATGTTCTCCCTCATGGATAACTGGAAGTACCTGAGGCTCAATAGATTTCACCTTTTCCTACTCACCTTTATTCAGGCAATCAACATCTTCAGTTCTAGGAATATGAAGTGTAATTGGATCCCCTACACCTATTGATATAGCTTCATCCCAACAAGAAATAACCACTTACCCGTTATCATGATTCACATGTACAAAAATGGGTTCAGTTATAGAATCCTAAAATGGAATGTTGAAAGGTGCATGAAGAATATGTACATTGGTACCCACCTCTAGGAATTCATCAAGTTATTTTGTAGAAAAATTGATTTCCCCACTTTCCTCAGGCTTCCATTGGCAATATGACATCCCTGAGGATTCCTCATCATTGTATTCGGATACTCTTTCATCATTTGGTTCCTATAATTTTTAATCATATACTATTGGAGTAACTATTGGACTTGTCTCACCACAATACATCACCCATTATGAGGTGGATGTCATTATGGGTAACACTTGGTGGATTGTTATGTCATCCATGGCTGTCCAGTATGTATTCATTTCATGAATGTATACCCTGGAAGTAACACACACAAGCCTATCATTTAGGATATCAACAATATTTCCAGAAAACATCTTCTATAGGTACACTGGTGAAATCAATGTTTGTATCATCCTCTATGAAATCCAAATAGAGGTATGGATTACATCGGTATCCTGCTATATAAATTAACTCAAATTCTTCAATGGATCCTCCTTTGTTCTCCCATGAAACTAGTTCTTAGACCCTTATCTTCCAAGAGGTGGGGGAACTACTACACATTTTAATATCCCCTCTATCATAGTTCTATCATGTTCCTAACATGACAATTGAGGAGAAACTAGTATGCTTACTCACAACTTTTTCTCCTCACATTCTGGATTAGTAACCCTAATACACTAATGTTTTATATCCTTAGAGTACGATTCCACCTAGTTTCTAGAATATTCTATAAACATACAATCATCTACATTGGTTTGTGGCATCCCAATGGTCTCTTTGGAGACTATATCACTAATATGCACCATAGATGGTGAGTGATAAATGGGTGACTCCCTTCACGAACCCCCATGTATACTCTATTCTTGGTTCATTAAATGAATTAAAACATCAAAGAAAAGATTCATGATATGTAAAACAAGCAAAAACCATTTACATGGAACACATACACTAGTAATACCCATGAATCATTACATGTACTCCATATTCTATAATTATCTTTGATGGTTTTCAACTATAAGACCTACTAAATTCCCAAATGAGTGAAAGTTGATGTTTTCATGGTATGAGAATCAAACAACAATATCAAACTAATCAAGTGTCATAAGATGAAATGTAGAAATGTTAAAGAGATATGAACACATATTTGTGTTTATAGAAATGATGGGGTATATGAATTCGTAGCACCAAATATGTACTACATTCTAGCCTTATTGAAATTATATTGGTTGGCAGATCATTCTGGGGGTGTTTCCCCTCACAACATGACCCATTATGTTGTATAGTCTGACTAAAATGGGCACACCCAAGTTTTCCCTGTTACCATTTTCTAAGATCTCCTCTATCACCAACAAACCTTCATTTTTTCCCATATGTGATTCCCTCATTGGAAGTAAGAAGACACTCAAAAAAGTGGAAAAGAAATAAGTGTAGTGAACCAGATGGTCCCATCAACCGACCATGATGTACCGTAATGTCTTGTATATTCTATATTCTATAACCATAATGTATGTTCCTTCCCACCCCAATATGATATGATTTGAAACATTTTTACTCAAATTGGTATCCACACTATCAGATCTTTCTTGCCAAACATGTTAAACCATGACATGGACAAAATATCCTTATAAAATGTTGGGGTGAGTTTTAGCTTCTCCTTCACCACCTCCAAAAGATGTTGATCCCTAAGATGATTACTCACACTATTCCTATATGTTTTATCTATCAGGATGAACTATTTAAATAGGAATCCAGTTGTTGGATTTTGGATGAAAAAATTAATGACCTAAATATTGATGTCGAATTCCACATGATGAAGTAGGAATATGTTCATATCTTTTGACCATCATCTCAAGATCTCTAGAATTAGCTCCAATTGAAAGTAAAAATCTAACAGTTATATACATACCACATCATATAGCCATATTCAATGAAACTCTACCACATACTCTTGTCATGTGTAACACACCCTATACGTCCACACCCATTCACTGGTGAGGTTTCCACTAGACCATGGGTAAATATCCTTCTACCGGCCCATGTTTTCTTTAATCATCTAATCTGAATAGTGGTGGCATAAAACCCAAGGAACACTCATACCTATGAATGGTCCCCTTTGACCATCACGGTTCTCCCATTTATAATGTATACAAAAATTTCCCATTAATATCTTGGAGGGTGTCTTCGGACACTGATGTTATTTCATTAGAGATCACATTCATGTGTGAACCATGATCATGTTTAATCAACACCGATCAATGATATGATCATTTTTTCCCGTAGCCTTACCTTACACAAGGGGATATAGTTACTTAGAGGATAAAACATCTTTAATTTCTTCAACATTCCAAGAAACATTTTAATATCTAATATGACTCCCATGGCTAGATGAATCAGAGTATCTTCAATCATTAAAGAACTCGAAGTGGCATCAATGGCTCTGAAATTAGTATTTTTCTATTGTAAATACATTTCATGTGAGAATAAAGGATACCATGATGAAGAATGTAATATTTAAGGGTTATAGAGAATTTTGTTTTGATGCAATCCTGATCATGTGGTGGACACGAAAAATGATTATTTCTTGCAATATCCAAATCACGGATGAAAAAGGATCTTCACAAAACAAGAAACTTGTTGGAATCACCTGTTTTGATAATCACAAATCATGTTTAAATATTGATCATGATATATTATGTCATTTTCAAACACTTTCTAATCTATATTTATAATTATTTTATTCTGAAAAACGTATACACTTAGTCTTATGACTTTGCTGCATCAGCTTACAGTTTAAATTTAACTAAATATAAGTTAACTGTTAAAGGCTACTGGTAAGAGTCTTCTGTTCATGGTCACCATAATACCTCACTGTTACTCTAGGTCACTGATCCTAGAAGGTTATAGTTGAAGATATACGGTCACTAATATAGGCTACCGGTACAAGGTTACTGTCACAAGTCTACCGATGATCTACTTATCAAAGCTCACAGACAAAGAGTCATTGCCACAAGGTCACTGCTGTGATAAGGCTCTTGTTAGAAGTTCAGTATCAGGCTCATTCTCAAGTCTTCTGTTGAGAACCTCACTCTTCAAGTCTACAGTTTGACATGTCTACCATCTATAGAAGTCTACCGCTGGACAACTCCTACTGTCGAGATAGTCTACTGATGGACATACTCCACTGTTAATGACATTATCTGTTGAGATAAGTATACCATTAGAAATGTCACTATTGAATAACCTATCAGTGAAGTACACTGATGAGGAGCTAACGTTTTAAGACATCCACTGACACAAAGTCTACCATTACAAGCCTACAGAAAAATAACCTACCGATGAATTACATAGTTGGAAAGACCACATTTGAAGTCTACCGTGTGACATGCATCTGCTACCAGTCTAATGATATTATATTCTTTCCTTTACCAATTTTATTAACATGATTATAACAGTCTTGTATGTACAAATTAATGCACCAGAAATTATTTAATGTTATTTTTAGGCATATCCGGAAACAGTACGATGTACGAGGAAGACCACACGTGGTTGAAACATTTCTCTAGTCGGCCCCTACTGAACCAAATGAGAAAAAGTTGGATGGGAAAAGAGTATATATATATAAGAAGAGAGAGACATTAAGAACATAGAGAATAGATTGAAGATACATAGAACATCAGAACACTCATAAGTATGAAACATACACAATCTGAAGAAGGACACTCAGCACTCATTCTGAAGAACAGAGGTCTTCATGAAGATCTATTGAAAGAACCCTTTTCAAGTTGTAGTGGTGTGCTGCAAAGAGCATCAAACCCAAGAAGCTAATCATCTCTACATATATAATTCATAACCTAGATGTTGTGACACTCTTTTTTCTAGGAAACTTGTAGAGAATGACCAAAAAATCATTTCATTCATTCCAACGAGTCCATAGTTGATTTGCCAACATAACAGAGAATTCTAAACTCATCCTTACTATCTTCAGCTCTACAATGTTTAAATATTTTACATTTTTGAGTAGTGTGTATGTGTTACACACACTGAATATTGTGCTTGAACTTAGGGATACTGAAAATACCCATACCAAACTCTCTTTACAGTTGTTTCACACGCATAACTGTGGAATAAGCCTTGTGTGGGTTGGTAGTTTATTTTCCCGCATAGAACTGTTGTAGAGGTTGTAAAACCTGGATTGTTTGTGAAAACTGTTGTAAAGCCCAATACAGGCTGTGTATCACTTTTAATATAATTTCATGGTGGCAGGTGATCACCAAGTAGAGAGGACTTGTTCTTGACTTAATACTGAACCTCTTGTTTAATTTTTTGTGTTCCTCTTTGACTACTCTGTTTTATTCTTATCCGCTATGATTATATTTTCAAAGACATAAATATATTTTTACATTCACACTGATAGTTAGTTCTGGTTAGTGTGTATATATGATTCTTTTAGTAAACTTGTTTCAAATGTTGAATTCGTTCTCATACTGATTCAACTAAGGAGTAATCAACCTTTTAGAAACAGATTGAACAATAAGTCACTTATATCTCTACTGCCTTAATTGACTGGGTAGTTTTAATTTGGTGGATTTTAATCCTAAAATTTTTTAACAGAAATTTTAATTGGAACTCAACTCAACCCCCTCTTGAGTATCCACTCCGACCAAAATTTGGTTTCAGAGGATTTTTTATTAATACGAGTTTTCAAACTATTCTGTTTTCAACTGTTATTTTAGTTGCATCTTTAAAGATATTAAATTTCTATTAGTTCTAAATTTTATCTCTTTAATATATTTTCTAAAATATATTTATGGATAATAGACTAGAAGGTGTTGCAACTAACTTGACTCCTTTATTTAATGGTGTGAATTATGCTCAATGGAAAATTAAAATGAAAATTCATTTGGAAAGTATTGGTTTTGATATTTGGTCTGCTATAGAATCAGAATATGAGATCCCCAAAACTGATAGATCTACCTGGGATGATGCTACAATGTCTGACTATAACAATAACTGTAAAGCTATGAATTCCCTTTACTGCTCTTTAGGAGATGAGGAATTTAACCAGATTTCTGCATGTAAAACAGCTCATGAAATCTGAGACACCTTGGCTGTTTGTCATGAAGGAACAACCAACATGAAGTAATTGAGATTAAATACTTATACTATTAAATATGATAATTTTATGATGACACCTGATGAAACCATTTCTGACATGTACCTTAGGTTTAATGAGATTTTAAACACCACGAGTTCACTCGGAAAAGCTGTTCCGGAGAAGGAGTAGATCATGAGAATAATGAGATGTTTTCCACACAGATGGAGAGGCACTTCTGTGTCTATTCTAGAGTCATGTGACATTAGCAAGATACCTGTTAAGAAGTTGATTGGTAAACTAATGATGTATAAAGAGGAACTGAAGGTGAACAAAGAAGATGATGATGAACCCAATAGAAAATTTGTGGCATTCAAGTCTACTGCTTCAAAGAGAAAAGACGAGGAGAAAATTCATGTACCTACTGAATGTTCAACCAGTGAAGATTCAGATTCAGACAGTGATGAAGAAATGGCTCAAATTGATAGTAGATTTGATAATTTCTTATAGGAAGAAGAAGTTTTTCAGAAAATCAAACTACAATGGTAAATATGATCATCATGGTTAGTGGAAGAAGGATTGGAAAAATATGATAAAAAAGATTATATAGTCTGCTATGAATGCATGAGGAAAGGACACATCAAAGCTAACTGTCCAAAGTTAAAATTCAAAAAGAAATATGATTATAAGGACAAGAAGTACAAGAAAGCCATGAAAGCTACCTAGAGTGCTTTGTAAGATAGCACAAGTGAATCAAAAGCTATTGATTCTGAAAAGAACCATGACAACATCTGCTTCATGACTAACATATCTGAGGTACCTGTTTCCCTTGTTATAAATGATTATTATTTTGTAAATAATAGTGATTCAGATAATGATGAAAATATATTTAAGGCAGAACAATTTGAATATTGCAATATGCTAGAAGATACCTGTAATGAACTAAAATATAGGTATAAATATTTGAAGAAACAACATGCCTTGACTAGTAATGTTAAAAAATATCTATGTGTAGAAAAAGAAAATTATGTTCAACTGTTGAAAGAGAACACTAAACTCAAATTATCTAATGAAAATTTAAGAAAGGATATTGATAAGTTCACTGGGGGTATGGATAACTTGATATAATTTCTATGGAAAACATATTGCTCCAAAATACTCAAATGGTCTAGGATATCAGCCTGGACAAAGACAAATTAGAAAAACCAAATTTGTTCCAAAATCTGGATAGTTCACTACTAGTTCTGGATCATATTTTGAAAAAAAAATTCTAAAGGACCTAATAAAGTATTTATGTCTCAAAATATTTTTGTTGATTTTAGAAAACCTATAAAGCAAATATGGGTTCCCAATGTTTTATTGGCTAACCTTTCAAGACCCAAGAAGATCTGGGTACCAAAATTAACCCACGTTTAATCTGTTTTGCATGGAAGTTATTTAAAGAGTGCATATAATGCTCTGTGGTAATTGGACAGTGGATGTTCAAGACATATGAAAGGAGGCTATTCTTGCATAAATATTCTAATTAAAGTTGATGGTTGGAATGTCACCTTTGGTGACAATGAAAAAGGAAAAATCATCATCTTAGGCCAGATTAGTAACCCTGATACAATATTAATTTCTAAAGTAATTTTTGTTGATGTATTAAAGTATAATTTGCTTAGAATATCTCAGTTATGTGATGATGGCCTTAATGTTATATTTGAAAATGATTCATGCAATGTTTTTAATTAAAAAAATTAATTACTTTTCAATACATGTAGAAATGATAATGGTTATGCTGTCGATTTAAATTCCTTAGCCAAACAAAATGTTACTTGTTTAAATGTTTTTCATAAAGAATATTGGATTTGACATATAAGATTAGGACACTGTAATGTGCACTCACATAGGAATCTATCTAAGAAATTTTTAGTTATAGACTTACCTAAATTAGAATTCACAATTGATAAAGTGTGTAATCCCTGTCAAAAGGGAAAACAACACAAAGTTTCTATCAAACCAAAGAAAGAAGTTTTAACTTCTCAACCACTTGAATTGGTTCACATGGATTTTTTGGACCATCAAGAGTTTCAAGTATAAACGGGAGGCACTATGTTTATGTTCTTGTGGATGAATTTTCTTGGTATACATGGGTAAACTATTTAGCTCACAAAAACGAATCTTGTTCCTATTTTTTCAAATATTCCATGTCTGTAGAAGACCATAGTGGACATAAAATTAAGACCATTAGAAGTGATCATGGCCGAGAGATTGAGAATCATGATTTTGAATCATACTGCTCACAGAATGTCTATAGTCACAACTTTTCTTCCCCTATGACACCTCAACAAAAAGGAGTTGTAGAAATAATAAATAGGACCCTTCAAAAAATTGCAAGGACTATGCTCAATGAGTATGACCTACCTATTTATTTTTGGGCTGAAGCTACAAATACAGCTTGTTATGTTATCAATATAGTTTTAATTGGACATGTTCTAAAAAGGACCCCTATGAGCTTTAGAATAATTTTAAGCCTATGGTTAATTACTTTATAGTATTTGGTTTCAAAGACTTTATTTGGAACACTAAAGATAATCTAGACATATTTTCTCCCAAAAGTGATGAAGGAATTTTCCTTGTTTATTCTATCTCAAGTAAAGCCTATAGAGTGTTCAATAAGAAAACCAAATGTGTGGAAGAATCATTTTATGTCAAATTCAATGAGACTGGTCCACATGAGCCTAAAACCTCTCTTGAAAATCTTGAGGAAGATTTGTCAAATCTGAACCTTAATGATAAGCATAGTGAATCCCCTGTAAATGTATCATGTTCTGGAAATTTTCCATAATCTGATCCTACTGATTTTGAACCAACAGACAACAATGAAGAATGTAGTTCAACCATTCCTAGAGGTATTAGGACACTCAAGAATCATCCTCTAGATGTTGTTGTATGTGATTTAAATATAAGAACACAAACTAGATATTCTCTATGAAACTAGGTTGAACATAAAGCTTTTCTTTCAAAGCTTGAACCCAAAAATATTAATGATGCTATCAATGATGAATTTTGGGTAATGGTTATGGAAAAAGGACTAAATCAGTTCAAAAGAAAAAAAGTTTGGGAATTAGTGGAAAGACCCAAGGACACTTTTACCATAGGTACTAAATGTGTGTTTAGGAACAAAGGAGGTGAGTATGGGAATATAGTTAGAAACAAAGCTAGGCTAGTTGCATAAGGATATTGTCAACAGGAAGGAATAGACTATGAAGCATCCTTTGCACCTGTAGCTAGATTAGAATCTATTAGGATACTACATTCCTATGATACTCATCTGAATTTCAAAATTTATCATATGGATGTTAAAAGCGATTTTCTAAATGGGTATATAGTTGAGGATGTATTTGTTTAACAACCTACTAGTTTCAAAAATCCCCATTTTTTCAACCATGTTTTTAAACTATCTAAAGCTTTATATGGCTTAAAAAAATCTCCAAGAGCATGGTATGATAGGATCAGCTATATTCGTATTTTAAAAGGTTTTACCAAAGGGATATGTGATCCTACACTTTTAATTAAATAGATTTCTAAACTTTTTTTGATAGTAAAAATTTTTGTGGATGATATTATTTTTGGATCCTCTAAAATTTCATTATGTGTTGATTTTTCAAAAATGATGCAAAATGAGTTTGAAATGAGTTTCATGGGGGAACTAAAATTTTTCCTTGGATTTCAGATCTTTCAAAATAAAAATGACATTTTTTTGAATCAAATGAAATATATTAAGGATATTTTAAAATGTTTTTCTTTGGATTGCAGTAAAGGTAGTGACCCTCCTATGAGTTCCACTTGTAATTTGGATGTTGATGAAGCTAGAGAACCAGTGGATCAAACATACTACAGAGGTATGATAGGAAGTCTACTCTATCTTACAGCTAGTATACCTGACATCGTGTTTAGTGTATGCAAGTGTGATCGCTTTCAAGCCAATCCAAAAGAGTATCATTTAACTGCTGTTAAAAGGATTTTTAAATATCTCAAACATACTCCCAACATAGGATTATTTTATCCAAAAGGACTATCATTTGATCTGTTGAGTTATTCTGATGCTGATTTTGTCAGCTGTAAGTTAGATAGAAAAAGAACCTCTAGGACATGTCACATTTTAGGCCAGTCAATAGTATCTTGGTGTAGTAAGAATCCGAATTTTGTTGCATTATCTACTACCAAAGCTGAGTATATAGCTACTGGTAGTTTTTGTGCTCAAATTCTGTGGATGAAACACACTTTACGAAACTATGGATTTCAATTCAAACACGTCTCTATAAATTGTAACAATACAAGAGCTATTAATATTTCCAAAAATCCAGTATCTCATGCTAGGACAAAGCATATTGATGCGAGACGTCACTTTTTGAGGGATCATTTTCAAAAGGGTGATATCACTCTTGAAATCATTGGCACTGAACATCAATTGGATGATATATTCACATAGCCTTTGAATTCTTAGTGGTTAAATTACATCAAAAATGAGTTAGGTATGATTAATTTCAGCATAGGCAAACTCACTGTTGGACTACACAGTTAAACCTCACAGTGGGACTACACAGTTAATCCTCATAGTTGGACCTCATAGTTAATCCTCACTGTCAGACCTCATAGTTAGACCTCACCGTTGGACCTCACAGTTAAACCTCACAGTCGGACCTCACAGTTAGACCTCACAGTTGGACCTCATAGTTACACCTCACTGTCGGACCTCACAGTTAGTCCTCATTGTCGGACCTCACTATTATACCTCACTGTAAGACCTCAACAGTGTACCTCACTGGTACATGTCACTATTGGATACCTTGATGTTTTTTTTTATTTTTGAGAGAATTCAACCCGTTTTTAATCCTATTTATTATTTCTATTTTATTTTATTTTAATCGCTAAATGATAAAACCAAAGGTGACGAACATATCTCAATCCACCTTCATCTCTCAATCTCGAACCTTTCTCTTGAAATTCTTAAACCCTAACCCTTCAATTGAACCCTCAAACTTCCATTAATCTTCATGGCCATAACCGAGCGACCCCCGACTGTCAATGAGGATGCGCCAAGAACAAATAGAAATCGAGCTGAATCCAGTGGCACCAGTAATACCCCGATAGGACTTGTAAACCTGCATCTAACCAAGAGATAAATCGTTGATGAGAAGGAATTATGTGAAGAATGGATATTGTTGAGCAATTCATTGGTGCTGAAAGCACTAGATGTCTAAGGATGGACTGAATTTTTTTTCCAATATCAATGGACTGCACTACCCGAATCTTGTGAAAGAGTTATATGAATATCTTATGTTCTAAGAGGAAGATGATGTGCATAAGCTAATATCCAAAGTCAATGGAAATGAAGTCAGTTTCTCGTATGCAGAGTGGGCCGCCTATTTGAGTGTTCTTCATGAAGGAGTATATGATTACTACTCTGGAATAGCTCCTCCAGAAAGTGTTATTTATGAATATGAAAACGCTCTGGAAGAACTGAAAGGAGATGGAAAATCATG
This sequence comes from Viscum album, assembly GCA_963277665.1. Taxonomy (NCBI): domain Eukaryota; kingdom Viridiplantae; phylum Streptophyta; class Magnoliopsida; order Santalales; family Viscaceae; genus Viscum; species Viscum album. Next base: position 1,842,855,236 of record OY728161.1, read on the forward strand.
GAGGATCATTACAGCTGAGATTAATGGAGAAGACATGATTTTATTCAAATTTATTCAGCATGTAATTAGTCTGAGGAGAGGAGACTTTGCAGTGTTAAAGTACCAGGACATATTCCTGATGTACATACTGAAGAATGGAAAGAAGATTAACCTATGTAGGATACTGATGGAACAATTGGAGGATATCACTAAGGCAAGCTCAAAATCCAATGCATTATTTCATGCCAAGCTTATTTCAGTAATGCTAAAGGTAAAGGGTGTGGTTGTAAATCAAGAAGAGATGATAGTGGCCAAGAACAATGTTTTTATCTCCAAGGTGATTTTACAATTAATGAAAATTAGCTAGAATCCATGTAAGAAGGCATGGGTGAATGATGAAGGAAAGGTATATGAGAAATTTGACCCTACTACACATCCCTCTAGGCCAAAAGACAAGAGAAATTCAGGCCTGAATCCAGATGAGCATGAACCGGCTTATTCAGATGAGGGGGAGGAGGTTGAAGGAGTTATAGACCCTCAAAGAGAACACACCCCCATTGATGATGGGAGTGATCCTGATTTTCCTCACAGTCCGATAAGGACAGTAGCTTTTGGAGCAGCTAGCCCTCCAAATGAACTACCAAGAAGAGAGACTATTCTAAAGGACAGTGATACTGAGACCAATGAAGAAGAAGAAGCATATCAGAATATTGTCAAGGACACCTATGAAGAGGATGAGACAGAGGAATCTTGTTATAAGGATGAAGGAATGGAGGTTGTTGCTGAAGCTGGTTATGAGGACAATAAAGAAGAAGAGCTCAGTTTGATCCCTATAATAGACAATACAGACAAGATAGTGTCAGGAAAAGAAGTTGGAGTGGCATCTACTGCCATTGATAGGGAATTCATTGATGACTCAGTAGAGGCTGTGACTCACCCCATTGGTGAACCCATAGTGAAAACTGTTTTTGAATCTACTGGAGTTGTAGAGGAGGCTGTGGAGTTACCTAGAGCAGAACAAGTAGAGGATAATACTCAGGAGAGAGCTCCAAGTGAGGGGGAGCATCTCAGTTCAGTTTCTGTGCTATATGACATAGAAGGTTGGTCATCATATCCAGGATACATGGTACTTGGACTCAATTATAGAGATTATGATGAGGAAGGCCAACCTCAAAGGGATTCTGTAATCCTACCTGAATGTATTCCATTAGTTCTGGATGACAATTTGGCAACCAAGGAGGACCTTGAATCCTTAAAGGCTGAAATGAAATAGGCCCTATTAGAATCAGTGGAATATTTGAATAATAGCCTTGTTGAAGAGATGAGGAGTGTGAAGCAATCCTTAGAGCTTTCTCTGGGATGTGTTGTGTCTATTCCAATGAAACAAATGATTGATGGGGTTAAATTGTGCCATACTCAAATTGAAAGCTGGACAAATGTTGTGGTTGCTCTGAGACAATCAGTTGCTTCATTGAATACCATGAGCAACTCTCAAGACCAAGTGAATACTGAGATTTGATATATCAAAGTGGTATTCAAGCAGTTTTTGGATGTTTTTTAGGATTTTAAGACATCAGTCAGGAACACATGAATAGTCAGGATGCACTTGTTCAAAAGGTGATTAGTAATTCGACTCAGTCCTTCAAAGAGGAAATTGCTTTCTCATTCAAACCCCTTCAATCACCAAGAACCTCTGTGACCATTGACCAGATCAAGACTGTGATCCAGGAAGAGCTTATTCAGGCTAGTACCAGTGGCACCTCTGATTCTGAAGTACTTTCTACCTGTATGGAAGTCAGCAGTTTTGCTCGTGAACACTTGTAAGAAGATACTGCTACTCAGGAAGCCATTAAGAATAAGGTAAATTCTTACTTTTAGAAGGTATATACCAAGCATCAAATGAAAAACCACTTCAAGCTTTTGATAGAGAATATGAAGCTGCCTCCAGTGACTCAGGAATTTAAGGAGCAGGTCAGCAAACTGAGAGAATTGACCCCAGCTTTGGATACGTTTTTGGAGAATAAAAATGATTTTTTATCTGCTATGGAAAGAGGATGAATCATTATTATGGATTTCAGAAATATTCTTCTACCCTTTCTCCATGTGGACTACACCCCTGTCATCATCACTCATGCCTTACCTGAATCTCAAACCAATGGTTCTTCCACGATATCTCCTACTGAAGCTATCAGAATCCTTACTCTACTGATACCTCAGTGAGATACCTACTATAGACCCACTAGAGCTTATGTTGCTAGCCCTCCGGTCATTCCTACAGCACTTCATAAACATGATAATCCACCAGCTCATCCTTAAACTTATTCTTCCAATGTGAAAGACCCATTACCTACGGATTCTGTGGATTGATTCTGTTTATGTCTTTTGATAGGGAATCTTTCGTTCTTTTTGGATCATGTAATGTACTTTTATTAATACATGTTTTCTCTGATTTTCTCTAATTTTTATTTCTTTTTTCTAATCACAAAGGGGGAGAAATACTGTGAAACATTGTGCTAATACTGTGAAACAATGTTCTAATTCTAGAATAATCATGTGATTGGGGAGAAATGTGCTAATATCCGAATATTATAATTTGTTGAATCTGTTCTGCCTTTCACTCTAATATCATGTACCAATATTTTTTGGTTTTACACTCTTATTAATATCTGATACTTGAGACAGTTTTTATCTATGTTTAGTAACTGTATGATATTTGATATCCATCTTTAATACATACTAGCATAATTTGTGATTATAAAAAGGGGGAGATTGTTGGACTCACCTATTTTGATAATCCCAATCATTTTTAAATATTGATCATGATATATTATGTCATTTTCTAAACTTTCTAATCTGTATTTATAATTATTTTATTCTGAACAATGTATACTCTTAGTCTTATGACTTTGTTGCATCAGCTTACAGTTTACATTTATCTAACTATAAGTTCACTATTAAAGGGTACTGGTAAGAGTCTTCTGTTCATGTTCATCATTATACCTCACTGTTACTCTAGGTCACTAATCCTAGAAGGCTAATTTTGAAGACCTACTGTCACTAATATAGGCTACCGGTACAAGGTTACTGTTACAAGTCTACCGATGATCTGCTTATCAAATCTCACAGACAAAGAGTCACTGTCACAAGGTCACTGTTGTGACAAGACTTCTGTTAGAAGTTCACTGTTAGACTCTTTCTGAAGTCTTCTGTTGAGAACCTCGTTTTTCAAGTCTACAGTTGGATATGTCTACCATCTGTAGAAGGCTACCGCTGGACAACTCCTACTGTCGAGATAGTCTACTGATGGACATACTCCACTGTTAATGACATTATCTATTGAGATGGGTCTATAGTTGGAAAGGTCACAGTTAAATAGCCTACCAATGAAGTACACTGATGAGGAGCTACCATTACAAGACATCCACTGACACAAAGTCTACCATTACGAGCCTACAGACAAAGAATCTACCGATGAAGTACACAGTTGGAAAGACCACAGTTGAAGTCTACCATGTGACATGCATCTGCTACATGTCTAATGATTTTATATTCTTTCCTTTACCAATTTTATTAACACTATTATAATGGTCATATCTAGAAAAATTTATGCACCTGACATTATTTAATGTTATTTGCAGGCATATCAGGAAATAGTACGATGTACGAGGATGACCACACTTGGCTGAAACATTTCTCTTGTCAGCCCCTGCTGAAACAATTGAGAAAAAGCTGGAGAGGAAAAGAGTATATATATGAGAAGAGAGAGACATTAAGAACATATAGATAGATTGAAGATACACAGAACATATGAAAACTCATAAGTAAGAAACATGCACAATCTGAAGAAGGACACTCAGCACACATTCTGAAGAACAAAGAGCTTCATGAAGATCTATTGAAAGAACCTTTTTCAAGCTGTAGTGGTGTGATGCAAAGAGCTTCAAACCCAAGAAGCTAATCATCTCTACATATGGAAGTCAGAACTAGGAAGTTGTGATACTCTGTTTTGGAGGAAACTTGCAGAGAAAGACCAAAACTTCATTTCATTCATTCCAACGAGTCCAGAGCTGATCTTCCAACACAACAGAGAATTCTAAACTCATCTTTACTATCTTTATCTCTACTGTGTTTAAATATTTTACATTTGTGAGCATTGTGTATGTGTTACACACACTGATTCTTGTGCTTGAACTGAGGGATACAAAAAAACCCCATACCAATATTTCTTTGTTGTTATTTCCCACGCAAAACTGTGGAAGAAGCCTTGTGTGGCTTGGTTGGTTATTTTCCCACGTAGAACTGTGGTAGAGGTTGAAAAACATAGATACTTTGTGAAAACTATTGTAAATCACGATACAGGATGTGTATCACTTTTAATATAATTTCTTTGTGGCAGATGATCACCAAGTGGAGAGGACTAAGTCTTGACTTAAGACGGAACCTCTTGTTTAATTTGTTGTGTTCATTTTGACTAATCTGTTTTATTCTTATCTGTTGTGTTTATATTTTCAGAGACATAAATTTGTATTTACACTCACTCTAATAGTTAGTTCTGGTTAATGTGTATATCTGATTTGTTTAGTAAACATGTTTCAAAAGTCAAATTAGTTCTCATACTGATTCAACTGAGGAGTAATAAACCTTTGAGAAACCGGTTGAACAATATTTCACGTATACCTCTACTGCCTTAATTGAATGGGCCTTTTAATTTGGGGGATTTTAATCCTAAAAGATTTTAACATAAATTTTAATTGGAACACAATTCACCCCCCTCTTGAGTATCCCCTCTGACCAACACAGCTGATTAAATATTTTCTGTGCTAAAAAGGGGGAAATACGTGCATGAGTGAGAAATCAATTACAAGGGGAAAAGTCAAATTTACTTTATTGTCTCCCCAATCTCTTATTCATATGTATGGAATTGGTCAACACTGTAAGTGGAAGTGTCTTACATACTAATTGGATAGTTTTCTATGTAATAATGTGAATGAAAGGATTTATCTTCAACTTCCCTTTAACCTCTCCATTTTAGTACCCTTTCATATTACAAACTAAGGGTGTACATTTTCTTGTATTTAATTCCACATGAAGCAGTAAATAGAAATCATTGGGAAAATTAATTCCCCCATCCGACTCAATGGTACATTATGAGAAAGTAAATGATGGTGCATACAACATTCAATATTAGCATGAATGGTTGAAATAAATGCACAATTATATTTCACAAAAACTTCTATATATCTTGTTTCACATCTACAGTGGATAACCATGTGTCTAAGGAAGTTGTTCATATAATGTCCATGTTGTAGAAAAGAAAGCTGATCTGCATGAAACCCTTGAACACACCATATAAAATGTCAACCATTCTCTTGTGTGATCATTCACTTTGTATAAGGTTTGTATTGTGTGGTATACCTATTCCATGAAAGAATATTCTTTTCCATATTGATGAAATATTCTACAAGATAAAGGCCACCCATTTCTTTAGTTTGTTCCACCTTAATTTGAACCACTTTTCTGCTGCACATATGACTAGTCCTCTGCTATATTGTGAGTTCATGGAACCCAAAAGGTATACATATTGAGTGACATGTTTTTTGTGGGTCCACCCTTAAGTGTTTCCACTATTTTTTAATCCCATACCATATTATTTTAACACGTGTTAGTTGTGTGTAAGTCCTCCTCATACAACACTGATGACCTAGTGTTCAAACCTCAATATTGTTCACAACCATGAACCTTGAGTGAAACCCTCCAATCATTCATGAAACAATTCATAAAATCTCATTGGGATTCAATTATTTTTGAGAACCATGTATGATAACACTTTGTTTTGAAGCCCCATGTCTTTTATTCACCTCTTATGTTAGACCCTTGAATCGTGTGCACAACAATTTCATATACCCAGGAAAGGTGTACCCTATGTGTCTTGTACAAGTGTTTCCTTACCTTTCTCTTATCAACATTGGTACACTAATAACTTTTTCATCTTAGCATATAAATAAAATTGTGGACACCGTGATATACATCATCTCTTCTCTATAACACCAATTCATTTATAAATCCATACCCCACCCAACAGTGCATAAGCAATGGTTATACATAACCAAGGGTAAATAAGTGATTACCCCATGTCCTTTTTTCAAGACATAATACTTCCTACCACCAACATCCTTAGTATATGATTTAAAAATGTAGTCTTACCCCATTATCAATACACGAGATTCTGTATGTACGCTCAACATGGGATTCCACCTCCTCCCACGATGTTGGTAAATCCTAAAATATAGTGGAGATTCATTATTAAATCCCAAAAAAGCCCTATTCCAGATGAATATGATTCCACATGTATGAATCGCATGGAATGGGTTACTAATAATAATTAATTAGATCCTCCCCACATGTAATTATGTACTCCATAGTCTAATTGAATGCATATGTGCCACTCAAAGGAAACATTTTCCTCCTCACAAGGAAAGAGATCCTCCTTGGAAAGCATTGAAGAATAATTCCTACACCATAACTTATTGGTTCAATGTTCATGACATGAAATTCATGTATAGTAATTCCTCTTCATTCATAAAAATAGCATGAAGCTCGTCGGGTTAAAGGATAGTAGTGACCATGACATCAAACATCCAAAAAAGTGAGAATCCTTCTAAGTGCATGAACCAGTCCTCTACAAACACATGTTCATCATCCAAGGTGTAAGACATAAAACCCATACATGATAAACAATCCTCATATTTATGTGTAATATCTAATACCACATTAAAAACATTATGGTATTTGATTCCCGACCAACTAGGATACGTAATAATCCTCCCTCTAATCCAAATTAAGCGACTAATTAACTGCATCCTTCCCATCCACTCCCATAACTCCATCCAAATTACACTTCAATCCACATCCATCCTAATTTTCGCTAGGCCACTGTATCCTAGTATGATCATGCCACCCACTCTATCTTCATTCACGTGTAATACTTATCCATATCATCATTTATCATAGCATCATCGGGGTAGGTAAATGTGTATGTAATGCTCCAACCAACCAATATAAATAATGTTTAAAAGGGAAATTTCAATGGGTATGATCTACAACATCCCTCACTGATTATACTTTTTAAGATGCCACCATCCTTAACATATTACATTAAACTATATGAACTAATCATGTCACAAGACTTTAATATACCACATCAAACAACTTGGGTTTTGATCCCTTTATTAGATGATGTGTATATAGAATGACTCTTTGAGATTAAATCCCAACTAATGGTAAACCATGCTTCCTCTTTAAAAGGGGTGCACCTCCATGATCCACCTCAAGGGTGTTACAATTATACTTTATGGTGTGACATATTCACATTGTCGGAAACACTAACTAGATCATATTCCATGTGAAATTCTAATTCATACAATGGAAAATTGTTCATGTTCTCCATCCTAGGTACTTACCTCCTTGATCCACCAAGTTTTAGAATTCGGATCAATCAATATCTCTATCTGAAAGTCATTAATCATTCCAAATATGTCATAATTATACCTTATGCTAAACTTGGGATTCCCGTTGAGAAATACATGGATGATATGCGCTGACAGCATCAATTGCCTCATGCTAAACATGGATTTCTTTAGGTGAGAGGCATGAATGCTATTCACCTACGATGTCAGCTACTACATGTTAAACATGGGATGCCTAAGGTAAATCCCTCGGAAGATATGCTTATAGAATTTAGATACCTCATGATCAACATGGGGTGACTCATGTTACTTTAAGGAGATTAATCCATGAGAATTTCTCATTTGAGGAAGATACATGTGACTAATGGTCCTATTTTCTATACATGTTAGAGTTTACCAACATGACTACTCTCCTGAAAAATGGTTTCTACCCTATCAAGACCCCTAGTAATTTTCATTTTTAAGAAACATATATAAATGGTGTCCATAATAATATTACACCTAGAATTAGTTTCATGAACTTCACATAATCAATGATGGAGAACCAGAATAGGAAATTAGTTCTAAGGAGGATTCAATGGATGGAATAACTAACATCCCATCATCTCATTTTCATTATGAAGATGGAATATGAATTGAAATTGATGAAATCTGCACACCAATAGAAAGTGGGAATGCCTAAAAACATAATGTGATGCTATAATACAGTAGAAGTCGTGGTGACACACATCAGAGAATTCGTCACAACTAATATTATTCACTGAAAAAATCTATATATTGAGAATATTATAAATACTTCTTTATAACACTTAAGAAAATATCAACTCCCTATTAGATACAATATAATGTTGAACTCCACTTTAATTTTAAATTTATTAAATGTATTTAATGATAATATGACCAAAGTAGATGCATTCTATATATATAATTATGTGTGGTGAATTTATAATAAGATTTAACACATCCCAAAATATTATTATTGAAATTAGTTTATTTTTTGAGACTGGTAACAAAATACATGGTGATTTCCTTTCACATCCATTGTGGTATGGGTAATGGTTAATAAACCTCCTTATAAAATTTATATATCACCATTGAAATTGTAATATACCAAGAACATGGATACATAATTCGAAAAATCTCTCTTCTTGTTTTACCCCTAGAAATAAACATTCAAATATCGATACATCTACACAGTTATATGCTGAATTGGGAATGATGAGCCATGATATTCATCCAATCATTCCAAATATAGGTATATTATTAATAGGAGACATACTTTTTTAATTAATATTTTAATTCAATAATAATTATTGTTATTCTAATGAACACTTATAACTTTATGTTTATTTTTGGATCCATATTTTCTACCCCATTAATCATAACATTCATAAATGGTTGAACACCCATTTGATAAATTTAACTTGTATACAATTCCATCTTGATTTCATGGTCCATTATTTTCAAATCCATAATTATTTGATATTTTTTTATCCACACTATTTTTTTGATGGAATGATCTCTTCGACTATAAGAAGTAGCTGTATTATTTTATATCTGGGGGTTGTGGTGTATTGATAAGTAATAATTATTGATCAACTCAATATATTCTCCCTTTAATATATTAAAATATTTTTTTGAATATAAAGATTATTTTTTTATTATATGTATATATCTATCACTATTTTCATTAATGATAATGCATCTATATATTTAATGTACACATTACTACTTGCAACTCCAAGTCATGATTCATGAACTTTTTCTCACAAGCCTTATATAGGAATGATGTATTAGATATCATTATATTATTCATAATATAAAAATATTGTTACTTTTATTTTGATACATCAATGTAAATCAAAAGGAATTCCCCCTTTTAGGGTTGTGTGAGAAATAGTTCACAAAAAAACCTTCTTTTTCCCTTTAAATTTTCCTAACATGCATCAATATGGAGAAAAAAAACTCCATTATCTAATAACTTGGTAATTTGATTAGTTATTAGTGATAAATCGATAAAAAGTATTTGATAATATCAATCTATTATATGAACATTAAAAAACTTATTCATAGTGGTTGTTCTTGGCCTGTGTTCAATAACTTCCATATGTGATGGATCATCTAATATACCCTCGATTGATATTATATATCACAATAAATGATTATTTCTATATCCCAAATGCATACAAGGTATTTTTTTAATGAAATTTATCCTTCCTTTGGGTTTTATGTATAATCACAATCTAAATTTAATACACTTTTTCTAGCAAAGAATATATTTGAATATCATTTTGAAAGAAAAATTAAAACTGATTAATTTAATATTTAAAAAAAATTATTGAATACAATACGAGAATATGTGAATTACTAAAGAAATGAATCATTATAAAATCAAAGTGTCTATACCATGAATGAAAATATATTTTGGGTATTTATTTATATTTCCCAAACCACTAATAGTATATAGATAAATGGTAAATATTATAAACTTATAGAGATCCCCAGAATTCATCAAACAAGTCAGCAATTAAAAGAACATGTAACATATTATTAATGACGATATTGTTATGTTCCCAAAAATAAGGTACTCCCTTATATATCCTGTTTCATAACTATTTGGAATGTTGTTCCAGATGTTAATGAACATCGGGGGTGAATTTTTCAAGATTCCCTTATATTTTTGTATCCAATTCTTGCAACTCAATTATCTTAACTAAATAGGGAGTTTATGAAATATGTGTATTACTGAGTATGAATTATAGTAAAAATAGAACATCCTTTTTTGAGAGAGGATATGAAAATATTATGTAATGAAATAAAACACCCATATGAAATTCATAGAATAAATGATGAGTTTTTCTATAGATTAAGAGTTAAATATGAACATTTATTTTGAATAGAGGCTCAATAAATGGTTTTTATTTACATTTGAACATCACATATTTCCTCATTATTATATAAAATAATCGGTTAGATTAGAATATAAAATGATAAAAATTTAAAACATAAAAAAACTCCCCAAAATTAATTATCTAATAGGACATCTCTCTAGTATCATAAATAATTCCATAATTAATCACCTTTTATTAAAAAAAGATTTGACAAATCATTCAGTCAATCTACAATGCCATATTCAGGAAAATAAATTTTGAAAGGATGTTATAAAATCTATAGTTTTCCATATACAAATATAATCCATGACTATAGGAATTAGATTTATACGACCTTCCTTGGTTGATTGATGGATGTCCACTCAACTAAAATTCTCAAAATCCAAGTAGTCCAACGGCATTGATAAAAGTTCGAAATTTAAATCCCTAAACAAAAATCAAGATAAAGGAAATTAAGATCTCATATGTATTGATCTCTATACAAAATAATAGATCTAGATATCAATATGTATTTTTTTATCCAAGGAAATTGAGGATATATTCCCTAAAAATATGAAGGAATGATAGATGAAATAATATGATAAGCAATGAGATGAAATCCACATACTAGTAGAAGATATGAACATTAATATAAGATTTGAATATCGATGAATAGTGTTTTTAATGGATTGGAATCACTCTGGGTGAATGGTAGAACCTTATTCTTACATTAGGGATGTAAAATCCGGAGTTATGGTTGCATAGATGGAGAAATAGGTCACTAAAAGTTCAGAATTACTGATATCCACAATTTTAGGATCTAACTGTCAGCTTGTGTGTGGTTTAGTAACATGGTTAGAGAAACATTGAAGTAACTTTGTTCGAGCCACTACTCATACGAGGTTCTTTTCCTAGAAACCTCTAATGACCTCTCAAACTATGCTATATCTATGTCGATTCCACTTCCTCAAAATATCATAGAGTGCAGAGTTTCACCTAAAAAGCCACATGGTTTTTTTCAAACCATTCACCTACTGTTAAGAACCAATTTTCACCAAAATGTTCTTAGACTCCACACAAACTCACCCCAAGTCACAAATCTAATCAATGTTTCCTATATAAATACCAAAAGTATTATAAATAATTCATGATATGACTCCATATATGGTCAAGATCTTAAAATCTCATCATTGTATAACAGATCATCCTCAATCTTCACATACAGTACTTTATATGAATCCAATCCAATGATATTGGTCTTTTGAGCAATCATAACTTCTTCTCTTCAACATATTTTCTTCTTTCACATGTTTATGTTTCCATAACACATGAACTATCAAAATATATTTTTCTAGAAACAAATTTTCTCTGTGATCCAACACACGGATCAGAATCTCTACAAAGGATGCATCTATCACAAGTTAAGCCTCATTCATATTGATCAAACAAGAAGGTTCAGGTCAATATCACCATAGCTGTGGAATATGGAAAACATCTTGCAATTCGATGTGTCTCTGTGGAAGGTCTAATCAGAAACACACCAGCCTGATTCCCTCCACTATCTAACAAATCCCTAACAAAGCTGGGTGCCAGCATTCCCTACCTCTATATCATGTGGTGACCCAAACTAGGTGACACTCTAAGGAATACACAGTCCCCCATTGTAAACTCCCTGGGTTATCTCTCCTTATCAGAATACAACATCTCTCTACTCTGATTCATACCCATTCATCTTTGAATTAATTGTACCAAGTCTAATTCCTCATATACAAGACTCTTTCCCGACAACTCTGACTCACCACCCTCCATATATCATATTAGTGCTCTATATAGCCTTCTACAAAGATCCTCATATGGTTCCATCATTATAGTTTCCTAATAAATTTTTTTATAGTAAAACACCACCTAACCAAATTATTTTCCATAGATCCACCAATGTTGTGCACACATACCTGTAGCATAACCTCAAGAACATGTATACTAAATTCTTTACTGCACATCATTCTATGGGTGGAAATTCATGATCAATAATTCATGTGTTCCAAGAACATCCTACAAGACCTTATAAAAGCGTGAAGTAAATCAGGAATCCCAAATCTGAAAATATTGTCTGTGGAACTCCATGTAGATGGACTATCTGATGAACATATAGTTCTCCCAAGTGATCTACAGTAAAGGATTCACTTATAGGTATTAAATGTGCTTCCTTTTCTATTAACTCTACAATAAACTAAATAACATCATTCATCCTAAGAATCTTTGGAAGTCCCACCACAAAATCCATGGTCACGTCATCCCAATTCTATTCCTAGATAGGAAATTAATATAGTGAACCACTAGGTCATTTATTATACACCTTCACCAAAGGATAGGTGAAGCATCTTTTCATGAATCTAAGTATCCCATTTTTCATGCTATACCACCAAAACTATCGTCATAGGTCTTGGAAAATTTTGGTTACACTTGAAAGTACCACCCATTTCAAGTCATGTAATTCTTGTATGATCTCATCTCTTATTCACGTAGGAAAAACAAATCAATTATTAAAATAGATGATATCATCCTCATATATCGTCTACTCTAAATATGTCTAGCCACCTTCAAAGATTTACCTCAATGATCTGAACAATGGATCATCGTACTATCTATCCCTGATCCATCTAAAAATTGAATACTCTACTAGAAATGAAACAAGATTCATATTCTCTTAACTATCCAGAACAACCACATGAATTTAAGACTCTATGGTCATTATCTTCTACTCTGATCTCGACTCCTGAATAATCTAAATCTGAGTTCTCCTTCTCAAATCATTAGACACACTATTTCTCTTCCCATGCGTATATGAAATTTAAAAATGAAAATATTTCATATAATAAACTCACCTCCGCCTCCAAATATTCAAATTGCATTGGAAAAATATTTAATTCATGATCTTGTGATATGTATACACATTAAAATTTTATCCCAAAAGAAACAGTCACCAACACTTAATAGCATAAACCACTAATTCCAACTAAAAGTCATGCGTCGGGTAATTTTGATCATGGGTCCTCAACTACCAAGACCCATACACAAGAACTCGATCTCCCTACATCAACAAAACACCACCTATGGTCCCAGAATAACCACAATACCCCATATACTCCTCACCTGGCTTAGGAATGATCAAAATTGGTGTCGATTTTAAACTATTCTTAATATTTGGAAAATCTTACTTAGAACCTTCGGAACATTTAGACTTTACTCCCATTTTCATCAATCATAAAATTGGTGATGCTAGATATGAAAATTATTTGAATTAGTCTTATGTAATATACATCTAATCCTAGGAAGCTTCAGATATAAAAAACCATTTTGGGTATCTCTAAATAAACAACTGCCTGAACCTTCTCTATGTTCACTAAAACGTCATCCTATTAGATAATGTTCCCCAAGAAGTGTACCTCGCCAATAGAAAACTAAAACTTAGATATTTTGTATTATTAATGATTCTCTCTCAGTGTAACCTAGGTGATGTTAATATTTTGGGTGTAATTATCCTGAGACTTTGAGTAAACTGAGATGTCATCCAAAAACACCACCACAAACTAATCCAGATATAGATGAAGGATCATGTTCATCAAATCTATAAACACTACTGGTGAATTTGTTAACCCAAATGGAATTATGAAAAACTCATAATGTCCATAACGGCTTCTGAAATATGTCCTGGATATATTGGAATTCTTTACTCTCAATGGATGATACCCTGATCACAATTCGATCTTTGAGAACACAAAATCACTCTTCAATAGGTCAAATAAATAATCGATACATGGAAGCATATATTGTTTCTTTATTGTTATTTTTTTCACCTTTCGGTAATTGAAACAAAAATTTAAATTCTTACCACCAATTTTTTGGGACAAATAGGTGATTCCCAAGTTGATGTACATTGACAGATAAATCCATTATCCTCTAATCACTCCAACTGAGTCGTAAACTCTGGAAGCTCAGTCGGTGACATTTGGTATGGTGTAATAGATACTAGCTCATCTTCCATTTTTAGATCAATAGTGTATTCAATATATGCATCATGTTGTAGCCCTGAGATGTCTTTAAGAAGGAAATTCTAAAACAGTTTCACTACTGGTGGAAGGAAATATTGTGTAACACCACCATCATCGAAGTATATACTAGAAACCTTGCTTTTGAGCTCACCCAATTGCTGAGTAATTGGCCCTTATTGGCCTTCCTATATTTCCCACACTCCACAATGAATATGTTGTTCACCGTTAGGATATGTAAAAGTAAGTCACCAATAGTAACAGTCGATGTGGGTTCGGTATGATACAAGCCAGTCCATGCTCATAATTAGGATGAAGTCTGACAGATCACGAATATAGACAGTCCATAAATAATATTTTCCATGATCTCTAGTGGAAATCACTTTTATAGACAGATATCTATAGACTGTACTTCAAACGGTGTATCTAAAGTCATAACCCCGCACACAAACTCCACCACCAAGGTCATACCATTAATTTGTTTTTTAAGATATAAAGGAATGATATGCACTAGTATCAACAAAGGAACTAGATAAATTATAATATAATGTATTAGTACCTCTCACTATTGATGGTCATTACACACTATCCCAATGTGTAGACTGTATTGAATGTAATTGTGCTTCCCCACTACTCTGTGATTCTATTTGACTCCCCATAGTAGAAACAACACTATTGATGTAGGTGCTCGAACTTAGAAGAACCATGTCCACTTCCTCTTCTACATCATCTTGTATTACTCCAACTGTTAGCCCAGATTGGTGTAGAATATCCTCTATACATACTCTGACTATTCCTTTCTTCTCCTTCCATAACTACCTATCACAGTGATCTACATATCTTCTATAGATGACCCGTATTTCCAAAATATCAACACTCTTACGGTGGTTAGGTAAAATTTCGCTGATAGTGTTCATTCCTGTGAAATTGATGATGGATAAACCTAGTAAGGTCATTTCCAACCAACCCTCCTATCTTCTTACTCTCTTTTCCACTGCCTTTGATAAAGTTATCACAATGACACATCTTTTTATTGGAAGTATCTCCTCCAGATCACTGAGTAACAACTACCTATCCATCACTAGAAGCCTCCATATGGTTCCCTTCAAATAAGAGAGCATGATAAATGACTAATTTAAAATTCATTAGCATGAAGATATACTCCTAGGAAAAAATCTCACACTAAATTACATCCTAAATCCATTTCTATGTAGTAGCTTCACCTCCTGTAAAAGTTGTATCAAAGTGTTGCAGATCTGTATAGTGTTCAACATAGTCCATCACCAACATGCTTCCCTATATTATATGCATGAACTCAACTACTTTTATTTGTCTCATCATCTCTGTATAAAAGTGTTCTCTGAACCTCACCAAGAATTATACCCATAACACATCGTTAGTTCCAATTTGCACATGAATGTCCCACCATTTCATCACTGATCCCAGCAACTTATAAGTGACCAACATGACCATCCTACAAACCAGATTCTACAAATGGACGTGTATTGTATCTATGGACTCATCCTATAATTCCTCTCCCTTAGGTACACACTCTCTTGTAAAAGTAAAAGGGAGTTGAAACTGATACTTGCTTGTCAACTCAGATATTCTTTTCACAACTGGCCATGAGTCTTTTTCCATGTATTATATGACACAAGTTATGTTCTCTCAGATAATATATTCTTCATCTCCAGCTAGAATTATAAGTTACACATGTCTCCTAACATGAAAAACATTCTTAGGCACATCCCATGGTCATCCACTCAATAAATATCCTAGAAGCCTACACCCTAAAATTTCTAAGACACGCCTCGGGTCTCATAATACAATCATATAAAATTTATATTTGAGGAAATAATCACAAAAATTATTTTTACCCACCTCACCACATGGTAAAATATGAGCTGCTATCACTACCTAGAACCATAAAATACTTAATTTTTGGTTAACTTGATTAACAAACTATCATTATCTAGTTTCGTATATAGACACCCAATTATTATCATTTTTCGAAACTTTAAAATCCTTGTCTATTCATGTTAGGCACCATTTTTAAATTTAATCAGGATATAAGGAAAACAATTTATGATTAAAAAGTTTCCCATGCCCCTTTTTTGGGTGTGGGCCCAAAATAATGCATGCTACAATAACCATGTGTTCCAAGAATAATGCATGCAATATAAACTCTAATGTCATTCTCGGCAACAAATAAATATTAAAAAACACTAAAAAATAATTACTGCATCACACCATATGTATATCTCCCATGGTTAAATAATATTAAATTTTAACATCAAAAAAACAATAACAACATTCTCACCCATTGTAATCAAGTTTTTCCCCCTACATGGGTTTGAAACTTCCATGCATGAGCTCATTACCGAGCCACAACTCTTCCTAGTATCTTGTAAACCTTTATCAAAACATTAAGTCAAAAGATGAAGGTTGAAAACTGGACCTCAAATACCACATTGTAACATCCCGACCCAAGGTTCCATGAAATGTCTCCATGATCCATTAAACCACCTGACTTCAACCACACCTCCCTATACTATATCATCTTCGAACTTGCAGTAATGGTTCGGTAAGTCATTCATTGGGGGACTATAATCTCTTTTATCACAATAAAATAGTAGCAAATGTAAATGCAGAATATGAAAAGGCCTATATAACCAGAATAGTACTCATCTCCCAAGATAAACAAAAAAAAATACAAAAATCAACAGAAAAGGAAAACATGATATTCCAATATATGTGTCATGTGTCTATAATGAAACTACAAATAAAGACATTGCGATTCCCCATGTGGGATTTGAACCAAGTATGATACCCTCATTTACTCTACATCCCCAATAATCATCCTATACCAGGGCCTTTTCCCTTATCCAATTTGACAAAAATATAATCTATTCGGGTACTTATGTGATAGCTCAAATAGGGTGTGAGTAAAACATAGTTGTTCACCACTAATGGTGACTAAAATAAGTCTGTAAAAAATATAATTAATGTAGTTCTATAAGTAAATAAGTACAATATAATAATAATTAGTTTATCACATTTTTGTTTATTCTTATCTAGCTACATTAACTCCAGGTTTCCCAAGGATAAATGTACCTAAAAAATAACTTCATATCATATTGTATGCTTTGTGTTCCTTAGTTAATATCATATCTTAATACCATCTTCTTGATGAATCGTTATATAATCAAGGTGATATGATATCTCAATACATTATTTTACTCATGTCAGAGTCCAAATATTCATGTGTGGGGCCTTAAATCGGAGTTCCATTATTTACATTTATTAAATTCAGTTTTATAAACCAAATTTATAGAGATACCAATATTATAAATGCAAGTAATATTACCCTGATAGAATTTTTACTCCTAAATCTAATGAAAATTTTCCCATTATCTTTACTCATAAGTATAATGACCATGTTACCATGTATACTTCTCCATTTAGAATGACTATGTTCCCATTCTATTTATGCATAAGTATGATGTCCATGTGACCATTTGTATATATAAATTTATAATGGACATGTTCCAATTCATTATAACATATTTAATTTACCAATTAATTATCCACCCCAATCCTTTTACTAATTCAATAATTAGTTAAAAACCTATATTCCATTAGTTAACAAAAAAATTAACTACGTGATTCCAACCATTATTTAAATCACCAACTAATTAATCAACATCACATTCATATTTCCTAATTATGTTTTTTAAATTAATTATCTCATTATAATATCAAATTTCCGTAACAAATATATAAAACTAATTATCGGCGTCATATTATCAACGGTTCTTAATTAATCCACAATTAATTATCTCAACATAAACAATTCAAATTCTCATAATTAATCTTTTAAATAATTATCTAGATTAAAACCCTTACCTCTTATAATAAATTCCTGAAATTATTTATCTAATAGGGCTACCCCTTAGTTTTATGATTATTTCCATTATTAATCACCTATTTCAACGAATATTTAACAAACTAGTTGGGCAATCTAATAAACCAATTTCTAGAAAATATATTGAAAAAGGATGCTAGAAATTCTTTAATTGTTCATTTAAATATCAGAACCACAACATTAGGAATTAGATTTAGACCACCTACCTCGGTTCATTGATGGATTTTCACTCAAAATTATTTTGAAAAATCCGAGTAACACAATGAATTTAATTGAGATTTGGATCTAAATCCCTAATTGAAAATCAAGATCAAATACATCATGATCTAAAAAATATAGATATAGATTCAAAATCCATAATATAGTTCCTATTATATTGATTTAGATCAAAGGATAAAAATTATAACTTCCATGAAAAGATCAAGGAAATATAGAATAATTAATGGAGGGTGAAAGGAGACATTCGATACGATTGGTGTGGGACTATAGGCATGAAAGTGACTCGAGAATAATGGTAACTCAGTTGGGTGATGATTTTTCTTGAATGTTGTCATTTGAAATTGAGTTTGTTGGAATCTTTTTTAGTTTTTTTAAAATGTAAGGTTTACTGCAATTCTGATAGTGGATTTTTTAAAAATGGGAAATTTTGATTTGGATGATGGGGATGAAATCAAATTACAGGGAAAAGATATGATATTCAATTTGAGATTTCTATCTCAGAGAATGGTGTTTATTAAGGCCTTGGAATCCCTCTAGGTCAAGGGTAAAATAATAATTTATTATTATGAATGTAAAAGCTTATGTTTGGGCTGCAAATGAGGTGAAACAAGTCATTAAAATTTGAAAATGAGTGACATCCAAAATTTTAGGATCTCACTGTCAGCCTGTGCATGATATAGTGGCACAATTAGACAATGTTTATGTTAACCATGTTGTAACCACTGAATCTAGGGTAAATTCACATGGCTACATCACACTCCCTCTCTAACCATGCCTTAACTATGCTGATTAAACTTTCTTAAAATACCAGAGAGTGCATGACTTACTCTATGAGGCTTCACGGTTTGTAAAAACCATGCACCAACTGTGCACAACCTCCGTTCTCAAAAACATTTATAAAATCCCACCAAAAAACCCCCAAATTATAGCTCTAAACAAATTTATTTATGTAAAATCAAAAAGTACATGAAATCATGCATGGAATGCCTCCGGAAAATGTAGGGATCTTACAACCTCCCAATTATTGTATCTGTACAGAGATATGTTTTCAATGGGAATTGAAACTACATTTTTTACATTACTAAATGATTTCATCATAATATATAGGTTATCCTATGGTTTATCACTAAATATTACTCATCATAGTTTCCAAATGTTCTCAAACTATTCCTCGCATACAACATATAGTAACCAATAAATTTCATACCTCTATAAAAAATAATTTTATATGAGTATTCAATATAAATAAAATAAATACATTCCTTATGACCAAACTGGTTTGTGTATTTAAAGTATAGTATATGTAAAAAATGGTTCATAAATGTTATATATAATGTCCCATTTAGTAACTCAAATATCGATCCCTTGTTATACGTAACATAATTAAAATCTTTCTTTATAACCCGGGGAAGGGAAAAATAAGAAAATAGAATCTTAGAAGGGATGTGAAGGTAAAATTAAGAAATACCAATAACTAGGTCAAAAATCATTGTGTGATAAGTATAATGGTATAATAATTTGACATAAAAAATAAGAAATCATTCCGATGAATTCAAAAATAATAACAATACAATATAAAAAAATTATCAATCAATAAAAATAAATAAGAGTGAATAGTAATAAATAGTCGATCATGATCTATGAAAAAATATCATATGTGTAATATATATGTTTTTTAAATAAAAAAATAATATATAATTTATATTGACATGGATTACTACTGTTACATACAAAGTGTCTTGTGTTCACTCTCATTCCATCATTTCCACTGTCATGTTTCACTCCAAAGACTGTCTTATTAGAAAAGACTCTTACTATATTAGGTTAACTAACCCTTTAAATCCTTAATATGAAGTGAGATATCAATCAATAACATTATTATTGGAGGGAAATAAATTTTTTTCATAGGTATCACATTACCAAAATGATACATATTTTTCCCAAATATCATAATACAATTTTCCTATCTTTAAATCGTAACTTTTTGAATGTGTATGGTCTTCATAAACATCTCATCATCATATTCATAAACCATCCAGATAAAATATTAAAAACTGTAAAAATATATCAAATTACTAGAAATCATATGAAACATAAATGTACATTCATATATATATAAATACCTAAAATCATTATAGCATTTAGTTAGGATATTTCCCTGTTTATTTCAAATCTCAAAATTAGAATATAAAAATTGACAAAATAAAAAAAGAAATTATTTTCCTCAAAAGTAAGTATAGAAACATATAAATGTGTTTTTAAATAAATTTTCATTCATGATGGAGAGGAATGTTGTTCATATGGTATTTATTTAACAAACTACATTTTAAATTATGGTAAAAACCCAAAAATACCCTTATCAAAATGATATGGAAGTTAAATTTTTTGAAATGGTATAAAAAATAAAATAACAAATAAAATTATTTTCAATAATTTTTTTAATAGTATAAATATACTTGTAAAATTTTTAAACAAAATATGCACCTAGAAGAATATATTTCCAACTGAAGGGAAAAACAAGGATGATTTTCCATGAAAACATTTTTCTGGTATCTTGAGTAATTTAATATAGGATAATGAAATAAAATAAAAAATATAAAAAATAGAAAAAAAAAATTAAATACATATTAATTTGGAGAGATGTATCATACAATTTCATCATCATAAAATATATTCCAAATATCCCAATTAAAAAGAGATTATAACATAAAACTATAAACACTAGTCTTTGTAGATTTATAAGACTTATAAATAATGGTATAATATATTTATACATATTATAATTAAATAATAGAATCATAATCATATTTAAAATTTCCTTAATTTTTTAATCGAAAAATATTATCAGCTGTTTCGTAGAAATTATTCAGTATAATTATCATTTAATATGTTAATTGCTTCATTTTTATGTGTGTTTTGGTATAGGGGTCATGGTTGTTTCTCATTGATCATGTTTAACCAATATAAATAATATTTGTTAAGACTTAAATATGAAATATATTCTAATTATATGTTTTTATAAATATTCATATAAATTGGTCATGAAAAATGATTTACATCAATATGTGGACACACTAGTTCGTACAAACAAATGAGTTAAATTTCTATATTTTGATATATAGAACAAAATATCTTAGTATATTAATTCAAAATCGGAAAAAAATGTTAAAATTAATATCATATATATAATTCTTTTATATATTAATTACCAACCATGTTTGATGGCCATCACAAATGAGTATTATAGCTGTATTAATATGCCAGTCCACATGTACGTCTGAGTGATTCCTTCATCTCCCATTGTATTGGGAAGAATAGGTAAATGGTATTTAATTCAAAATAATAACATATTATTATATATTTTATACTACATTAATCCTTTTTTATTAAATAAATTTTATAATAATAGGTGTAATTATAAATTAATTTGAATGATCTTGGTCAACATCTATACATCTTATTTAAAAGATTTTTTTTGACTTTCCCCTTTATCAATGAAAAATTTATATTATGGGAAGAAACTAAGATCTCTAATTAATGGAGGAATTCATTGAAGGGGTTTTACTACGTATTTTATAATAAGTAGGGTTCAAATTGTGTGAATAATGTAGTAGAATTGATACCCTTTTATATGTTAGGGGAGGGACACATGGAATTATATTAAGGATTTCGATGATTTTAGGACTTTATTCACTATAAACTAGATCCAAATGGACTATTATTTGATATTAGGATATGATAATATTAAAATATTTGAGACTAATAATAATTTGACGAATTTCATTTGAAATCCTACCTTTAACTCATTCTTTAACACTCAGTAAACCCATTTTAACCATTACATTGCTATTAATATTTTTATGTTTTTATCATTAATAATGAAAAAATATTAACATTACCATATTAAATTATATTACATATTAAACTAAATATTTTGAATCTATTTTAGTATATTAACATTTTATATGTTGTATAATTTAATTTTAATTTCATATTCAAACAAATATGAAAACTTGTTCCTGGAAAATTAATTTTCAGGCATTCAACATATTTTACATCCACATCATGACTTGAAAAAACAATAAAAAACGATAAAATAATATATTGAAATATTAATTAAAATATTTAATATTAATTTATCAAATTAATTTATTATGATAAAGTAATATTGCACACATATAAAAAGTTTTTCCAAAATTACTTGTTTTTATGATAAATAAATAACTTCTTCCTAAATCAAATATAGATATCATAACAATATAATTAATTATTTTAATTAAAAATGATGTAAATATATGTTAAATCATTCTAAAACTAAAATAATAATTAGATATTTTCTTGAAAGGAAATACATTTTTACAATAATTAGTATATTTAACTTCTCAAAAAAATTCTTTCATAAAATTCTAAAAAATTCATCCAAAGATAATTATTATATGATGATTTTAAAATGCATATTCCCAAATATTAAATATTTTCAGAAAAATATATAATTAAATTAAATGTTTTTGATGGAATAAATTCATAAAACCATTTTTGGGTGAAAAAAATATTTTGAAACATAAAATGAATTTTGCATAATTTGATTATTATTTAATATTTATTATTCAATAAAAATTCATTAATAAAAATATATAATTTATTTTTCCATAAAATCTTAATTAATAGTAATATCTAATAATTTAATATTTATGCTTTAATGGTATATTAAATCACAATTCATAGAGACATAGGGTTTCATGTAACGTATGTTATCATTAAATTTTACTATTATTTTAATGAAAATACATATCAAAAGTTTCCATATTACAATATCAATCTTTAGTTATCATAATATATTCAACATTCCTCTTAATTACCATAGAATTAATATTTTTTTTCTAAATATAGATTGGTTTATTTAAATAAGAATATTTTTGTGATAGTTATTAATATGTTTTTGTTTTTTTAATATTATGTATTAGATATTATGAAAAAAAATATTTAATCAAACATTTTATGTTATAAGTTGTTTTTAATAATATAAAATTTTACTTTGAATCTTCTGTTTTTTATTTTCTTAATTAAATCACTTAAAAATTTTATGTATTTGTTTTTTAGTTCTTATTTAATATTAATTTTTAATTTTTATTTGTTTTGATATTGAATGTAAAAATAAACATTTTTGCCAATTGAAACTCCCTTATTATTACTATTTCATGTTTTATAAATCATATACAATCATATATTGGACACAAATTTAATGTTCTAAATTTTTAATGAACGGAATAAGTGGTATTTATATAAACAATGGATGAAAAAGTAATGGAATAGTAACTTGTGCTTTTGAATATTAATTGGACCATTAGGAATAGTAATATGTATAATATAATAGTATCCACACCTTGGAAAGTATAAATAAAATCTTTTATCTTATTAATGGAAATAATATATATTTATCTCATGGAATACTCAAATAATTTTTTTAGAAAAGATATTTTATGTTTTGGAATTTTTGTATGTAAAATATATATATTTTTAAATTTATTATGAATAGAATAATTTAAAAAATATATATGATTAAAATTTAGTCATAGATTGTTATTTTTTATTATGTTTATGTAATAATTTTATAGTGAATTACGTAATTTTTTAATGAGTCATAAAGTTTGTTTCAGTTTTATAGATGGTAATATTCTAATAAATAATGATTTTAATTTAAAATATAAATTTATTCTATTTAGGGAATTATTTAAATAAAAAATATTTCAAATTTGAATTATAAATATCAATAAATTGTAAGGGAGAAGTTTTTAATAAAACTATTCAATTTTTTTAATAGTAAAATAAGTTAATTTAGTGTATATATACATTACAAATTAATTACAATATTCCTTGACTCATTGCTATTGTAATAACAATAATATAAAAATATCCTCTATAATATTAATATATTATGTTATATTGTTCAAACTATTAATTGTATTTATCCAATACAAATAATGAAAAAACGGCCCTCCCCTCAACTATAAATACATCACATCACCACCCATTGTCCACACACCACAAATGATCATAAGCTAGTACAATTATAGTATAATTCACTTCAAAATCCTCTTCAACACATCTCAGATCATTTTCCTAAAAATAAACCAAAACCAATATCCTTTAAGTGGTTCCCCAGGAGAATTATTCAAGATCTGAAATTCTATTTCTTTTCTTTTAAAATCGTTTCATTTTTTGTAATTTATTTTAATGTCCTCACATTCCCTTATCCAAATTTAATGATAACTACAATATCTTATAAAAATTATAATATTATTTTTTTAATGTAAAAATATATCATCAAACCTCTTATACTCTCCCTTTTATTTAAAAATTTAAACATCAACCGTGAGGTGTTGTTTTTTCGCGTTCAAGGATGAAAAATTTTCATTTCCCTTTACCTCTATCAAAGATTGTATTAAAAATATTATAATGGTTGAAATGTATTTTTAAATGAATTTTATAACCTTTATTATGTTCTATAACTAACATATATTCATAATATTAAATGATAATATGAAATGAGATTATTATGATTGGAAAAACACCGAATAAATCTAAATGATTGTCATGAACATTTTATCTTATAAATCATCCTTTTATCAAATAACAATATATATTAGAACAATTAAAATTATATATGTTCATTAGTAACTTATAATATTAATTTTTAATAATTATCCCTTTTATACACAGTCTTCTGTACATGTATACAAGTAAAAATCTCATAAAACCATGAAAAATTTCATTTTTGAATGATGAAATTGAACACTATAACTCATAAAAATTTGAATAAATGAACCTAATAAAATTACAGTGAATAAAATAAATGTACACTAAGATTTTTTATTTTTAAATCAATGAATTTAATTTTATTATCAATGATACGAAATTTAATAAATCATTTAGGCATAAGGTATAGATATTCTCGAACACAGTGTTCATTCATTAGGTTATTCATCATTAATAAAAAAAAATTAGGATTTATGTTATTCTAAAAATACTAAAACATAATTTCATTTTAATTCCCTTTACATTGATTTAAAATACATACTTCCAATATGATTTTATCACATATGCAAATATTTTTCAAAAATAAACCTTCTTCTTAAAAAGACATGATTTACATCTCTTGAGATTGATTCTTCTTCACCCACGATTTATGATAATTATTAAAATATTTTTATTACATTTTTATTTGGGAAAAAATTTATCCCTGAATTTTTATTTTTTAAATCCACATGAAACACAATTTCATACCATGAGTTATTTTATGGAAAAAATTGTTATACATTCTATGCGGCGTTCATGAATATGTAAATGTTATGATGTGATAGGATCTCCTAGAATAATTTATCGCTACATTAAATTTTCTATTGTGATGTATATCATGAGAAAATGTTTAATATATGTTAAATTGATGCTATATTTTTTTCAAAATAATCATTTTACGGTTATTGACTTAAGTTATCCATGAATATGATGTTATATTAGATCACAATTATATGTTTTATTAAAAATAAGACATTATATTACATTTTTATGCATTTCCAAATACTATTAACTATATAATGTTTTCGATTGTGAATATTATAATGATACCATGGTTATGTTATTATGATGATTATTATGCAGTCCCACATTATATTAATTCTTGTTATTTTCTCTCCTCTTACTAGGAATTTAGCTCACCCATTTCCTTATTTTATATCCTCATCTGACTACTAATACTAAATATTACACTAGTGCCACTAAGAATCTATACAATATAGAATTCAATAATATTTATATTTTATTATGAAAATGTTATGTTTTGTCCAATTTTTTCCAGCACAATAAATATTGGATCATGGTTTTATAAAACTTTTATATTGTTTTTATTTAAAATGAACTAATAGAAATTTAAGAAAAATATAGTCATTATATATTACATTTATAGATATTTTTCTCAAATCTGAATAACTATATTTTATTTGTAAATACATTTTCAGTTTTTTTATCATTTACATATGTATTTTATGATTTTTTCAGGGTTAGTATTTAATTATATATTTTTATTAAATAAATTATGTCTTATTCAAAAATTTAGATTTTTTAAAACCCTAATCTATTAATCTCAATTTATAAAAACCCATATACCTCATATTGTAAATTGAGTTTTTTTATTATTTGAGATGGTGACTTGAAGAAAATGGTGTAGAATTCATCATCTGGTCAAAAAATAGATCTAATAAGTTGATTTAGACATAAATTAATGCTATACTAAAGAACATGTCCAAAATATATTACTATTATCTTAAATAAATACAATGTTTAATTAATTTCTTACATGAAAAACAAAACTAAAAAAAACTCAATACTTTTTATTAACATAATATTATATGTTTTAAATATGATCATTATATTGTAGTCACTGAATTGGAAATTATATATAAATATATGCTCATATTTAAATCAATATTAAACTAATAATATTGGGTAATTTCAAATAATAAATCACTGAAAATTTTAAATTAATGTTAAAAATTTACTAATAAGAACATTTTACACATATATATGATTATTTCCTAAAAAATTAAATTTTTAATAACAATTTATTTTTTTAATAATGAATATGTATTATTGTTTAATGATTTTTAGATATTTATTTCATTTTAATAGAATATATAGTCTAATTTATTTTTTAATTATTTGGAAAAAATAATGTAAATAGTAAATATTTAAAAATAATTATCCTATAAGAATTGACTTTGATTATACATCAAATTTAAAATTTAATCTTAAATGAAATAATTGAGTTTATATTTTAAAATAGTATTTAATTTTTGGAGTCATTATAAATTTATTAAATGAGGATTAATTATTTGGATTTATATAAATATATTAAATTTATAATAATTGTATAAAATGTCATATTAACTGATAATGTGACTTTTTTAACATCATTTGGATATAATAACAATATAAGCCTATATAAAATATATCAATTGACCGTATATGTATTATATAAGTAAAAATACATATCCAAAATTTATAGGAATGTTTTCAAACCCTACAATTTAAATTTATGAACTTATGATATATTTTTAACTAAGATATTTTAATGGGATATTAATTTTTTTAAAGAAATAATTTATCATCTGTTATTGTAATTTAATATTGAGAATTTTTTTTCATATTTGTTATAGACATACCCGAAATATCACCAATCAATTATTTCTTATATTTTTGTGCACATTTATGGAATATTGAACTCATATTACTAAAATGACACAATCCTCACATATTAAAGGATACTTGACACGCTAATACACATCACACCATATACCATTTATATTCACCAAACTATGATAAAATATATTCCCCATACTCTTTTAAAATTATAGGAGGATCAACTATTGATAAAATCCCCCTTCTCAATGGATTAATACAATTTTCAAAGGATTTTTTCTAAGGAGTAAAATAAAAACTCCCAAATCAATCATTTAAATTTCTATTTGTCATTTTCTTCATCTTGTGCCTCATATTATATTATGAAACAATAAAATAATAAAATCATTAGTAATATTATACTATAACTCTATTATTATTATGTATCAATTATTCATTAACATTCATCATTCTCTTCAAAATACTAAAAATTCCATCCATGCATAGGTTCATATGGCCAATTCTGTAAAAAGGATGATGTATTTTTAGTCACATCCTTAAATTGATAGTTATAAATGTGTATTAAATAAATAAATTTTATATCTATAATTTTTTAGTATTCTAAATATATAATAAATATTATATATTCCTACCTTAATAAGGAAAATAATAATAGCATGGGTTGGTATATATGGACTTATTCCACCGCCAAACGATATATTTTATGTTTCTTCAATGACTATGAGGATGGTTGTAAATAATATATGATTAATGTGTATGATATATAGGATTATTTTGTATATATTTTTTCAATTAATTTTTTATTTTATATTAAAAATCTGATGAATATATTCCTGTAATAAATTTTTATCTATAGATTACCCAAAACAAGATTCTCATGGGTCTTGTTCCTTAGAACCATGCTAAAAGATACCATAAAATGAAAATAAGGTCATATAAATAATTGAAATTTTTGATTTAAATATATCATTTAATGTACTGAAAATGATATTCATATAAAACAATGGGTTTTAAATTTTGAAACCCAAAACATGTACAACAAAATCGAAATTACAATATCTGAAATTAAAAATAATGAAAGATAAATAATGACTTCATAATAAATGGTGACAAAAATGATTAAAAAAGGTTATATATATATATAACTTTCTAAACTGATTATTTATATAGTTTTTTATTTTACTAGACAAATAATCTCTTTTAGTGATGTCCAGAATTAGGGTAAAATATTATTCTCTATTTCAATTATTTAATATATATTTTCTAAAATAAATCTAAACTAATTTATATATTGTAGGCTTAATATTTTGAATATTATATCATAATGTAATTATAAATTCATTTTATAAAATTTCTATTTCATGTTATCCACTTTACGTTTTTTTATTCAAAAGTTATAAAAGGGGAAAGAGTCTCGACATCTTAATTTTTCTTCATTGAGACATGCATCATCTTCACCAAATATGTTTTTGTTATGGTGTGTATAAATCACATGGATGTTTTTATATAAATAAAATTAAATACACATGACTCAATAATCTATGATATTTTCAACCTTTCATGGGTTTATTATTTCACAAGTAATAATTATGTATGATTTTTCATCTAGTCCCATTTTCTAGTTGATATTTTTATGAATTAATATATGTTTGGGGAAAAATGTGTCATGTATATCATTCATACCATAAAACTAACCTAATATCTATTTTCTATTATGGATTTATATGTCCTATATATTTTTCCCATATATTAATAATTTTATCGATGTTATTCTTGTAAATGTGGGATGAACACTTATTTTTGGTTGGGAATCATGAAGCCTTGTATTAATATTAATTTAACATATTTCTTTATCCTTGCATCAATAATTATGAAAATAAATATTATTATATTATTAATTATGATATAAGTTTTTGAAAATAATTTTTTTATGATTTACAGGAATTCAATTTTGAAAATTATCTCCTAATTTTACATTTTCTATGTGACCCATTCATTCACTATTATCATCATTTTTATTTATGAATATTCCCTTAAATGTTTCAAAATGTGTTTACAATTTATTTCAAATAATAATTGTGTTTATAAGAAAACAATAAATTTATATACATCTCAAAATTAATATTTTTATAATTGAAAGAAAATAATTATTCTAAAAGGGGTTTTAAACACTAATGTTTTTAAGAATGAAGTCTTAAATATTTTTATTTTAGTTAAGTGAATGATTTTTATTTCATAATTATTGTACTGTTTTTTTTACATTGAAACATTTTTTTTATGAAAGTATTCTTTTTATGAAAAATTTACAAAGTTATACTTATTTTCTAAAGAAAAAAAATTTATAAGTCCATTAATCATTCTAAAATAGGGATATTTTTGTTATTTTATCAATTTAATTTATCAAATAATTATAAAAGTATAATTTTATTCAATGTCAATATTCATTGAAATTATTTATATTACATTTGGGATATATTATTATGATACCATACAACATAATTTTTATGATGGCTGAATATGATGAAATTTTAAGTAGGATTTCATAAAATAGTTTCATTCCTATAATATACGCTATGTCTAAATTATGAATGTTTCTAGGATCTTAGGGAAAAATTATCCATATATTTAATTAATTTATTGGTGTGATCAAAAATATATATCCAAATGTTGAATTTTGTAAAATAAATTATATCCTAACATAATTATTTGTATTGAGTATTGATGCTCACCATGATTTTGGAATCAGAATGTATTTCGTGATATACAATATAGATATGATTCATATTTTCCTAATTTTATTTTTTAAAATTACAATGGAATATTTTGTGACCACGGGCTAAAACAATGTTCGATTATGAGGCCTAGTTTTCCTAGAACAATTTTTTTGGAAAATGTTATGTTTTTAATAGAATGCACTCATGGATTTCACGAAAAAGTAGAATATCTTTTAAAAAGCTTCCTAGTTAAAACTTTGAGGGAACCATTGAGAACTCAATGGAAGCTTTACCTAAGGATCAACCTTACATTGGTCAGTACAGGTCATCTCTTGAAAATTTCACAATGAAAGTAATCATAATAAAATAATTATATAAAATTATTTTATTTTAAAATCATAATAATTTATGAAAGGTTACATGGATTTAAAATATGATACAACCATTAAGATTTTAATATTTTGTTTTTTCTAGGTGTGACATAACAATAGTAAGTGCTGTTGTTCTGTGGAAAATCCCAAAAAGGTCATAATTGACATTTAATAATTTATTGATAAATTATTTTATTGATTTCATTACTGTTGAACCATTAAATGTAAGGTTATATAATTTCATCAGGGTTGGCTGCTCAAACACTCAATATTCAGAGAAACATTGGAGTGATACTATTTTTAATATCGATAGATCGAAGTTCGGATCATGGATCATCACACTGATGGATTTAGAGGATCTCATCAACGATGGAAACAAAACAGGTCTTCATTAAAGCTCAATTCAATCTCTAGTTAGGGCATGATATTTTGAGTTGTCTTCCAAATTCATAATTTATAGAATGAGATCAGGCTAATCCACTAAGATAATAGATTGAGAATTAATCATTTCTGGATAGTATATATGTGGGGAATTATTTTGGGGAGTTTCTTTACTTTTATTCTACGTTCATCATTCTGAGAAAAACATATTGTGGTAGAAATGAATAGAGGCTTGATTAATTTCTTGGGAAATAATGGGTTTTTCTTCAATATATTTCTTCAATTCTTAATTCATTCATCATAACCTCCTCCTTCTTTGAAAACCCTCCATCAACAATCGTTTTTTGCACCCTCGATTCTTTGTGAAATAATATGAAACTATGGATCTAGGTTTTGAATGAAACAAGGTAGGTGTGATGATGATTTCATTGCCTATTTTTTCCCGGATAGTGGAACACTATGGTGTCCTCGGTGGGGGATCAAGTCGATCTAATTGAGGGGGGTGTAGGTCTAGGGAGCAGATCCTGGCAGATGGTGAGTTGCACGGAGTTGCAACAAGTTAGGTGGCCGACGAAGACGAATTATAGATGTAGGCCACATGTGAGCCAGAGAGGCCGGAGGTTGTAGACAGTGTTTGGTGTGGACCACGGTAGGGGTCTATGTGAGGTGGTTTTAGGATATAGAGAGGCCTCATATGTAGTGGCAGTGCAATGTGGAGGGCCAATGGGGACAAGGACATGGAGACGGTGCAATGCGAAGTACCAACAGGCCGAGATGGAATGGAGAAGGCTGATTCGGAGAAGAACATATTAAGGGAATATGTTTTCTTTGAGTGAAGTGGACTTGGTCGAGCTAGGTGGGCCTAGGAAAAGATGGGTTGGACTAGGTGGAGCAGGCCTACATAGGCACAACGGGCCAAGATGAACAAATGGGGTAGTCCTAATGGGTCGGGTCAGACATAGCGTTCAGGGTCAGAATGGGTTAAGACCCAAGAAGAACTGGATGGATCCTGAACAAGGATAATCATGGTGGTTGATATTAAGCGTTAGAATCTAAAGATACCATGTGGCTATGACAGCTAGGGGTGGTCGACCATCACTGTTGATTGTGGCAGCCTAGGGTGGCTGACCTCCACAGTCGACCCTAGTAGAAAGGGGTGGTTGACATCCATGGAAAACATTATGGATCAGTGAACTGACTGTGAGTCATTCCATCGGCCAAGTTATCCCATCTAAATCATCAAATCACCATTACATTCAAACGTTATATCTATTTTACAAACATTCTAGGGAGTTCATACCTTGAAGTTGAGACCATCCTTTTGAGATAATGTGTCGAGTTTTTATCTTGGTCCATTAGAGGTTGAGAGTGTTCCCTTTGTCCTTTCATTGAGGGATCAGTATGATATTATGGCCACATAACTGGATTGAAATCCTATATAGAGGTCGAGTCCCAGATATTGTTAGCAATCCCTCCTCAGTACATGGGTGAAATACTCTATCACCCCTAGTAGAGTTTTATGGTGTAAAAATAACATACATGAAAATGGAATTGATCATCTTTCTAGATGGCACATTAGTACGGTATGAGGTGTATTACCCCAGTTTCTAGTATGTTACTATTTCATTATGTTTTTATGGATACAATGTATAATGGGGAATGTTGGTATGTTTGGATAACTTTAAATAATTTATGGGGGGATAAAATAGAGGTGCTCAGGATGCACACGGTTTATCAAACCCGTTCGGAAATCATAGGAGAATCCATGCACAAAAATATGTTTTAGGAATAGAGCTTTGGAATGGGGCGTTAACTATTTAAAATAAAATGTGAAGTGGTCATGGGAGGGTCCCTCTAGACAATATCTGACACATGGTTAGCACACACTTTTTTTAACCATGCGAACTAATCTCGCATGTGGTTAATGTGAGATCCCAAAATAGTAGATATCACATGTTTCAGCCTATAAACTACTATTTTTTCACTATGAGGGCCTAAAATGGTTTTTTTCTTCAATTATGGTATTAGAACCTCTTTATTGAATTTTTGAGTCAATACGAAGGCATTACACGGTGATTTGAAGCCGGATTCTTGAGGTATGGGATTGTTCTTCATCATTCATGATCGAGTTCTATGTTCTACATATATATACTTCTCATCATTTCATGGTTACTCAGATCTACAAATGTTATTGGTAAATATATGAGTTTTTATTCCATATATGTTGTAATTTGGTCTTCATTATTATAGGACAATACATCTAAGGTGGTTCAGTGAAGCATCGTCCCAGTTTTCTTCAGTGTTATTCGTCTATTGTCAACATTTGTCAAAAATATTGAGGTAGAAAGCTTCACTCTCATCTCCATATGGTAGAATTTATTAGATTTTTTTCAAATTGATTATATTGTATAATATTTATTGTGAATTATTTTTTTGATACATAGAATAAATATCCTTAATGAGGGTTTTTAGTTTTTCGGTATATTTGTGGAATCATGATAAATTGTTGTGAAATTTTTTCAGCTTATTGAATATAAAATGGTTTATTTTATGGAACATATAAATTGCTTTATTGGTATAGGGGATTCAATTAAAATAATTTTTAATGAATTTTTTTCATTGTAATGGTTTTAAATAAAAACATTTTTCAAGTAAAAGGTGATTTTATTGAAAGGGTTGTTTTGGAATAATCATTGGGAAAATGTGGTTTTCATGTTCATGTTGCATATATGGGTCTCGGTTGAAATATGAACGTGTTCTTGATACCAAATGGTTAATGGCACAAGGGATACAATTATCGTACAATGACATGGTAGATCAAAATGCAACCACTCATGAGTATAGAACTATCATAAAGAAGCATACATGTTTGGTTGTGTGAATGTATGATATGTATTGGGTATACCAATGTAATATTTAGAAAAGTTTTTAACTATTTGTTTAGTTATTTGTCTAGAATAATCCCTTAATGTAAAATTGGTTTGAATTTCACTTGTATTCCTTTGGTTGAAAATGTTTTGGGAACTTGTTTATATTTTGTTATAACCTGTATTTAGAAATTGTTTTCTATAATACGTTTTTTGTAAATGTTTCAAACTATTCTATACCAGTGTAATGAGTAGGGATGTATTTTGTAAAATCCTAATTTGTTTTATACTCACCCTTGATTTGGACCTTTGGTTATTTTATAGACACTATATTTTTTGGGAAAGGTGAAATGGTAACATGTCACACCTTTTTTGCACCATTTTATGTTACATGGGATATTTGTTTATCCTGAATCATGGAGCTTTAAGAGTATGGATTATTGTGGTATATGGAGATTCCATGATTTTCCTTCTACTGTTTTTATTTCTACTTGTTTAGTCTTCCAATGTTTCACTCATTGAAGTTGTTTGGTTATAAATATAGTTGTGAAATTTTATTTCATTATTCATGCATCATATAGTGAGCTCGATGGTTATGTTTTTCGAGTTAGAGGTTTTATTCTTAAAGGTAAAATCCCCCCCACACTTTCATTGAAACCCTTTGGAAATTATTTCCAGACATTTTCTGTAAGGACCCAACCCCAGTTGTCTGGAGACGACAACTTATTTAATTACATTGGAATATAAACAAGGAGTATGTATCCCTAAGTACCATGTAGTTTTATATATTTTGGAATCAAGAAACATGTGTATTTTTAACTTTACATCATTAAAGTAAATACAATGCTAATTTATTCCATTACAAAAATCTATGTCTCCTAGATAATTCCTGAAGTCACTCATAACTTACCTCTTCATATATGGGGAAAACGAAACATAAGAAAGGGGTGAGCTCAAATGATCAGTATGATTAAGAAATAAATTAGAAGATATCATAAACATAAACATTATACATGGTGAATAATTTAAACACAAGCCTTTACAAATAATAAAATTCAACACATTATGGAAGGAATATGAGCCGAGTAAATGATGACATAATAAAACATTATCATGGGTATTCTACTAGTCGAATAACCATATGAATATTCAATTACTAGCTTCATAATGAGTTATGTGAATATTACCGAAATTATAAAACATACCATCGAGGCCTTATCCAATACTTATAAAAATTATTAAGGCCTTGGCCAAAACCATATCTCAAAATGGGCAAGGCCTCGACATTGTCCATGTCTATTAGTATCATGATCCTACTAATGAATCGAGGGAAAATAGTGGGCCCCACCCATCACATAATAATTCTAATAAAGTCTTAATAAGATAGGGAATAAATATAAACAACATATATATTCAAATGGAAACTAACATATGAAATGTAAATAACATTACCCGAACATTGAGCTTAAACACTAACCATTCAGAGTAAATTGGTAAATGGTTTTAGGATAGAACATCCCAAATAAAACAAGTCAAAACCATAAAATTAAATATGTTACAAGATATCATAAAATATTAATGCCAAATTATATAATAATTATCATGTGTGTTGAAAAAGACCAAAATACTCTTATAAAATCATTGAGTAATTGTGGAGATAAATGCTCTTTTATTTTAAAAAGAAGAGTTCATTTGGAAAAGTATTTTTATAATACCAGAAAATATGTAATATTTTATTTTATTAATAAAATTATTCATTTTAAATAGATAATGGTTTCTAAAAATAGATTATATAGTTCCCTTGAAAAAAGTTATGAATTTGAGATGTGCCCTTGAATCATGCGTGTATTTCAGAAATAATTTTGAATGATGTTTTACAACATGTTACTCCCCATAAAATAAAGAAGGATTTCAGTTGGTAATAAATTATAGAACACTTACACAAGATTTATGAGGATTACATAATAATACATAATAATTTCATTGATTTATTTGAAAATAAAAGTAACCCGAATGAAAATGTAGGTTCATGTGGAATACCCCTTTCCTTACGTCTTAATGTGTTCTGATCATGAACTTATGTTCATGGAATATGAAATTATACTTATTAATAAATTAATTTAGAACTTATTAGAAATTAATTTAGTTTATCATGATTTTATTAAGACCATTATTTCATTATTGATTAGTTATAATATTGAATTCTATTGTTCCAGAGTGTTCATATTCTTGATTTTAATAATTAGTTCACTGGCTTTTATGTACTAGAGTTCAGTTGGAATGGATATAAATATCCATATTTGATTTTATGTATTATTTATGAACTTCCATTGTTTTTTAAGGTCATTTATATAATTTGGTTACATGGCATGAAGAATCTTAATTAGAGGTAATATTAATGATAATCACTTAGATTATTTTAGCTGTATTTTATTATTAGGAACTAGTTTGGTCATATGTTTTAATACAATGTACATATATTGGTTACTAAATATTAGATCGTTTATAATGCATATATTAAAGTCTATTCCAACCATCGTGATGCTTTTGTGTTCAGTAATGAAGGGGAAATTGAAGAACAAAACATTGTCAGCCATGAAGGTTTTAAATTGGAACATCATGGATGATGATTTCGTTTATACAATAAATGAGAGGGAGTAAGAATATAGATGATGGTTCTTAAATTAAAATTATATAATACTAGTTTATATATGATACTAGAGTTATCATTATCATTTTCATAGAGGAGGAGAGGGGATTATAACAATAGGAAGGAACTTGAAATGAAAGTGAAAGAAATAAAATGTGAATTTACCTCTTGAAGCTACCTCCTTGAGAATCTCTTTAATGGAAGGAATTTTTTCCTTTTCGAAACACAAAGAGCTTAGTGGATGTGGGGAGTAACTAGGGAAGGGTATTTGGGTATAAACTTTTGAATTACAAGGCTTAGAGGAGTGGAGATAAGAGGGGTCATGGGGGTTTTATAGTGGTGGAGAGGAGTGAATTTTAAATATTTTACCCATTATTTTATTATTTCCATCAACACAACCAATAGTTTTGTTTCATGTTACTCCTAATAGTAATACGTTCATGTGAGTTTGAACGATGTTTACTTACATAACTCATGATTTCATAAATAGTTTATTTAACTGATAATTTTTATATATGGATTTTACTATATTTCATTATTCATAAAAATCATGAATTTCAGAAGAATCGCAAAAAATCACCCTAATCATTTTTCGCCATTTAAAATTCAAAAATGAACTCCAATTTAAAAAAATTCTAAATATTATTAATTTAATTTTTAAATAAAATCATATTTAATTGGAAAAATGACAATTTTTTATGTATAATTAGTTTTATATCACATTGAAAAATTAATTAAGATATAATTATCTTATTACCATATAAAAATAAAATAATATAATTATTTAATATTCATAAGGGTCATATTACTCGACATGTTACTATTGATATGGGTATGTTACTATTCACCTAAAATCAAGTTGGTTCTATCAGACTCCAAATGACGTACTGATCACAACTCCAGATGACCATTTTTTGAAATTAAAAACATAGTAGAGGCTTTGTTGTGTTTAGAATCTAGATTATAAAATTTGTTTTTTGTAGGGAATCTATGTTTTATATATTCAGTATTTATTTTCCAAGCCTTGGGGTGTTATATTCTCCCCTCCATATAAAAATTTCATCTGTGAAATTCATATAATGTTACCTCACAATAATATTCGGGTAGATAATTATCATAAGATCTTTAGGTTCCCATGATGCCTCTCTGATTTTATGATTCCTCCAAAGTATATTTCGTAGATGAGTCATCTGATTCCTCAAAACTTATTCATTTGTGTCCAGAATCCAGATAGGCTCTTCACAGTAAGATAGGTCAGGGTCCTTCTCTATAACAACAGATTTGAGTACATGCGATGGGTCTATCATTTACAGACTCAGTAATTTGACATGGAACACATTGTGTACATTGGACAAGAATGGTGGATTATCCAAATGATATGCAATAACTCTAATTCTCTCAATAATTTAAAAAGGCCCAATGAAAAAGGGCCCATCTTCCCTTTCTTCCCAACTCATATAACACACTTCCATGGAGATAATTTCAAGAAAACATGATCTCCCACTTGAAATTCCAGATCCTTCCTTCAATTATCGACATATCTCTTATTTATTATTTGATTTCATTTGATATTCCCTTTAATAGTATTTACCTTCACTGTTGTTTCCTCCAAAAGATCTTGGCCCACAAGCTTACATTCACAAATTGCATCCCATCAATTTGGTGTACATTGTCTATTTCCCTAAAGTGATTCATATGCTTCAATTTTCATACTTTAATTGAACCTATTATTGTATGAAAACTCCACTAATGGTATGTATTGACCCCACAAACCATGTCACTTAGGTGAACATGTTCTCAACTTGTCCTCCATGGTTTTGACCTTCCTATCTAATTTCCCCACAGTTTGTTGGTGGTAAGAAGTACTCAATCAATGTTATGTTTCTTAATCCTTCTAAATATATTTTCAAAATTTCAATGAAAATCATTGTCAATGGTCATATAAAATTGAGAGAGGTTCTCCATGAAGTCTCAAAACATTATTTATATAGAGTATTATTAGGTTCTCTATTGGAAAACACTCCCTTATAGCGAGGAAATATGCATATTTCAAATGTTGAACGGAAATTACCCATATCGCATCATTCTTCCTTATAGTTTTGGGTAATCTAGTGAAACAATCCATGATGATGTCATACCATTTCCACGTAGGAATATGTAGATGTTGTATGACCCATTTTGGATGTTTCCTTTTAGCCTTCACTTGTTGACAGACTAAAACTCTTGATACATAATCCACAATTTCCTTCTTCATGTTGTCCCACCAAAAATGTTCCTTCAAATCTCTCTATTTCAAAGTGCTACCCATATGTATAAAGAATTCTGAACTATTGGCATCATCCAATAACTACCTTTTTATCTCAAGAATAGCTTGAACACAAAGGCTCATACAAAATTTTAGACCACTATCTTCAAACACAATGTCAGCCATATTCCCATCCTTCATAGAATTAATTTTTTTAAGGTTCTCATCATCAGGATTTGAGGATTTAATTATTTTTAATAAAGATGATTGGGAAACTATTTGAAAAGTAAATAATTTTTTTCCTTATTTGATAATTCCCATTTCTATCCTTACGGGATCCAAGTTCAAATGATTCTAGTCAATCCCCAATTTGTTGAGAACTCCATGATTCTTCCTACTCAATGCCTTAGATACATTGTTATCTTTTCCTGGGTGGTAGTGTATGGTACAATAATAATCCTTGAGTTGTTAGAGTCGTCTCCTTTAACTCATGTGGAGTTCATTATGTGAGAATATATACTTCAGAATCATGTGATACGTTTATAAATAACATTTTCTATATAAAGATAATATATCCATATCTTCACAGAAAAGATTATCACATCTAACTCAAGATCTTGAGTGGGATGGTTTGGTTCATAAATTTTTTACTTCCTTGTTACAAAGGTAATAACTCTATCATTCTACATAGGGACACAACCAAGTCATTTCATTGTTGCATCACTATAGATCACAAACCCATCATTCCATGATTGTATGGTAAAGATCATAGAATTCACTAATATCATCTTCAATTATTTTAAATAGTCATCACATTGTTTTTTTCATATGAACATAACCCATTTATGTGTATGCTTGATTATTGGGTTGGCTAAACGAGAAATTTTTTGAATGAAACACTAATAATAACCTACTAAACCAAAAAACCTACATACCTCAGTTATGTTCATTGGATTAGACCACTCTGGCATAGCCTTTGACATTGTAGGGTCAAAATAGATTCCATATTTAGAGACAATACGGCCTAGAAAGAAAAGTAATTGAATCCAATATTCACACTTGATGAACATCCCGTATAATTCATTTCTTCTAAGAGTCTTCAGAATAGTGCGAAATGGATTTTCAAGATATTCATTGCTTTTAGAGTATACAAATATACCATCAATAAACAACACCAATAAAACATTAATATATTCCTTGAAAACTCTGTTCATTAGATCCATGAAAAGAGAGGGTAAATTTTTCAGTCAAAAAGGAATTAATGTAAACTCTTAATGCCCATACCTGGTTTAAAATGTTTTATTTGGAATGTCTTCCTTCCTCACAAGCAATTGATGATATCCAAATCGAAGATCTATCGTCGAAAAATAATGGGCACAATGAAGTGGGTCAAATTAATCATCAATGAAAGGTAGGGGTTACGTGTTCTTTATTGATATATGATTTGTCTACCTCTAGTCAATGCACACCCTCATGGATCCATCTTTCTTCTTAATGAAAAGAAAAGGGGATCCCCATGGAGAAACACTAGGGTGAATAAATCCTTTATCACTAAATCAATATTGTTGTTTCTATAGTTCCACCAATTCTATAGTTCCATTCTATAATGGGTCATTGTAATGGGCCTTGAACTATGATTCAAGTCATTGGAAACCTTAATTCTCTACTATGGAGGATGTCTAAGAATGTCCTCTGAAAACACATCAATTTTTTCATTCACAATCAGTACGTCCCCTATTTGAACATTCTTATCCTCAACCATAGTTATTGCATTCCATTACTCCCCAATATTTGAATTCAGTAGATCTACTAGGGGTGGATATAGTTGAGAATCATATTGTAATGTTTCTACACTAACGAAAATAGATTCCACATTATCTTAAAAAATTGTAACCTCCTTCTTCTTACAGTAAATTTTCACATCATGGTTTGAAAGCCAATCTATACTAAAGATTATATCAATGTGAATTATGGGTATGACAATAATATCAGCAAATATAGCTCATTTATAAGCCATAATGGGTGATTCGTGACCCAACTTTGTTGTAATGATACTTCACATTAGTATTTTTACTGACAGCTCCCTAATTAAATAAAATTAAAAATATATAATTTTCAGGGGAAACTGGGATGATATGAAAGAATGTGTTGATCTCGAATCAAATAAACATTGTCTATGTTTGATTACATGATTAAAGTACATTCCACCATGTCATTGGGAACTTCAATATCAGCAGTTGTGATCCCATAAGCATGTCCTTGCTCCCTTGTCCTTTTCTCTGGCATGTTCCCTTGACACATTTGACAATCTTTAGAACAGTGTCCCATCTCTCTAAAATTATAGCATAGAATAATAGTAGCTTATTTCTTCCCATTAAAATCAACTGAAATATTGAATTTCTATACACATTTTTAGTATATGCTTTTTCCATTTATGAAGACACCAGGGTGTTTCCATCCACAATTATCACAGGGTGGAAATTAAACTCTTCCCTTCTTCCCAATATCCTTATTTCCTTAACCAATGTTTTCTACAGCCCTATTATTATCATAATTCCCATTAAAGTCATAAAACATAAAGAATTTATTTTCTATCTTGATAGAACATGAAACATTATTCTCATATGATGAAAAACATTAGGAGACTAGTTCCCTCTAGAGAAATGGATTTAGGCCATCATAGAATCAATAAATTTTTCACCTTTTATTTCTTATATAGTTCACATCATATATTTTTAACCATGTGAAGTTAGATGCAAACTTTGCATCATTTTCGTCTTCCTTTTTCCTCAAATTCAGAAACTGCCTTTCCATATCTGTTAACTATTCAAGAGGAATGTATTTCTCTGGGAATATTCACATAAATCTATCCACTCCTTTTCTTCAATCTCTTCCTCCTCCTTTGTGTTTTGTATTAATGACTGCCACTAATCTGAATATCCCGATAAATGATAAATTTCTATGATGAACATATCTCTTTCGTTACATCATAATGTGAGAAATACCATCTTTAGGGAACTAATCCACTACTCATCTTCAAATGGGTTTGTAGTCGCATTGAATGATGGAGGTTGTTTTCTCATAAATAGATCTGACAAATATCCTCTATGTGGTTGAACTAGATTCTCCATATGGGTAAGGTTATTGTTCATAACTGGAGTAAGTTGTCCTTGCATAGTTATATAATTCTACAAACAAGTTTTATCTCTAGAACCAACATCATTATGTTGCATCAGAGGGAAATCCATAAATAGGATATGCATCTTTATGCTGTTTACATTCCTTCCACTAAGCCCCATTTCTACATAGTGTCATACACTAGATTCTGTTATGAATCATAATGTGAATTATTAACTTTTCAAATTAATTAAAATTAATTGAATACCTATGAATTCATATACCACAATCACAAACATGGTTTCTATGAGGAAAGTTTACATTCAAATCCTTCATAATGGCTTATAAAGAAAATGTGAATTATCTAAAGAATATCCCCCATGAGTGTCAAACTAGGTGTGAAGTATGGACCATTTTCATGTACCAAGATACCACAGGTCAAGACCAAAACTCCTTGTTAGAGTTTTTACTCTTATGTACATCTGTTCCAGAACCATGTCCACTTGTAGTCTCTAGACCGAGATGAATTTTCAGGAAAGATCCACCTAATATATTCCTTACCAAAATAATATGATTCCCTTTTATGCTTATTATAAAATACAATCATAGGGATTTTTCCATTAATCTATGTTTTCAAAATCCAGTTTCCTTGTTTTCTAATAAACTTCCTCTAATACAAACTATATGGACCTAACCCCAGTTTCCTAGTGTCAGCACCTTATTTTATTACATTGGAATATAAACAAGGAATATGCATCCCAAAGGACAAGGTAGTTTATGAGATTTTGGAATCAATATATATATATATATATATAATTTCAACATTATATCATGAGATGAAATAAAACACTAATTTATTTCATTAGAAACATCCATGCCTCCTATATTATGCTTGCAAGTGACTCATAACTTACTTTTTCATATATTGGAAAAATGAAACATAAGAAAGGGTTGAGCTCAAAATCTCATTAAGAGTAAGAAATTAAGTGGAAGATATTATAAACATTAACATTAGTCAAGGTGAATAATTAAAACACATGCCTTTAAAAATATTCAAATTGAACAAATTATGGTAGGAATCTGAGTTGGTTAAATAAATCAATAATTAAACCAGATCATGTTTATTAAACTAGTAAAATAACCATATGATCTTTCAATTACTAGATTCATAATGAGGTAAGTTCATATTCCATACATTCTGAAACATACTATCAAGGCCTTCACCTGTACGTCTAGAAATGATTAAGGCCTCGTCCAAAACCATATCTCAAAATGGGTCATTCCTCGGCGAAGTCCACATCTATTTTTCTCATGAGATCTATTGATGCATCGAGGGGATATAGTGGGCCCCAAACATCACATTATAATTCAAATTAATTATTCATATGAGTGGGTATAAACATAAACAACATATAAATTAATATCTATACTAACATATGAAATGTAAATAACGTTTCTCGAACATTAAACTTAAACACTAAACATTCAGAGTAAATTAGTGAATGGTTTTATGATAGAACCACCAGAATAAATCTAGTCACAACCCATACAATTAAGTATAGAATGTTATATCATAAAATATTGATCCCAATAATATATAAGGATCGACAATATTGTAGAAACAAATGAAAATTCTCTTATAAAATCCCTGAGTTATTCTTGAGATAAATGAACTTTTATTTGGAAAAGAGGAGTTCTTTTGGAAAAGTGTTTGTTTAAAACAAAAAATAAAGTGAAATAGTATTTTCATAATAAAATGAGTAATTTTATAATGATACTAGTTGCTAAAAATTGATTATAGAGTTCCTTATAAAATAGGAAAGAATTATAGAAATTTCATTGAATCGAGCTTAGATTTCCGAAATAATTAAGAATGTTCATTTTAAAATTTGTTAATCCCAATAAAATAAGGTTGGATGCTGGTTGATAAAAATATATAGAACACTCACAAAAAAATTAGGAGTACATAATAATACATAAGATTTTAATTGAGGTAATTTGACAATAAAAGTGACCAAAATTAAAATGGAGGTTCGGGTGGAAAAACCCATACTATAAGTCTGAATGTGTTCCATTCTTGAATTTAAGGTCCTATACTATGAAAAAAGACTTTTTTAACTTAATTCATAAACTATTAGAAATATATATATTTTTTCATGATATTAGTAAGTCCATTATGTCTTTATCAATTGGTTATAAGATTGAATTTCGTCGTTCTGGAGTGTTTGTCTTCATGAATATCATAATCGGTTCACCTGTTTTTATGTAATGGAGTTCATGTGGAATGAATTTAAATATAAAAAATTTAATATAAATATTATTTATGAAAATACATAGTTTTTAATGGTCATTTATATCATTTTGTAACATGGCATAAGGATTATTCGTTAGATTAAATATTAATGATAATCACTTAGATTATTTTAGAAGTATTTGATTATTATGAACTAGTTTGGTCATATGATATAATATTATGTACATATATGGGTTAATGAATATTAAATAGGTTTTAATACATATATTTTAGTTGGTATCACCCTTAATGTTTGTTTCACGATAAGTAATGAAGTCTAAATTGATGAAAGAAACATCATCGCC
Organism: Viscum album; assembly: GCA_963277665.1. Lineage (NCBI taxonomy): Eukaryota > Viridiplantae > Streptophyta > Magnoliopsida > Santalales > Viscaceae > Viscum > Viscum album. The sequence goes on from OY728161.1 coordinate 1,842,899,882, forward strand.
CACGAAGGTTGTAAATTGGAACCTCACATACGATGATTTCTTTTATAAAATTAGAGAGAGAGAGTAAGAATATTTATTATAGTTATTACATTAAAATGATGAAATTATAGTATATATATGATACTGTAGTAATCATGGTCATTTGTAAATATTAGGTGAGAAGAGGATAAAAGTATGAAAGAACTTGAAATGAAAATGAATGAAATAAAATGTGAATTTACCTATTGAATCCACCTCCTTGAGAATCTCTTTATGGGATGGGGTTTTGGTCATTTTTCAAGACCAAGAGATTATTGAACATGGGGAGTTACTAGGGAAGTGTATTTTGGTAGAACATTGAGGATATTCAAGTATTAGATGAGTGAAGGGAATATAGGGTGAGTGGGGTGGGGTTTATACTAGGGGAGAGGAGTGACTTTTGAATATTTTATTCATTATTTTATTATTTCCCTCAAGACAACCAATAGTGTTCCTTCATGTGACCCATAAAAGTAATAATTTTATGTGAGTTCAAACCAAGTTGTCTTAAATCACTCATGATGTCATAAATATTTTATTTAAATGATACTTTTTATATACAATATTTTACCATATTTCACTATTCATCAAAAAAATTATTAAATTCAGAACAATCCCAAAAATTCACTGTAACCATTTTTAAACAAGTAGAATTTTAAAATTAACTCCATTTTCCAAAAATAATTTTTGAAATATTATTAATTTTATTTGTAAATAAAATCCTATATTATTTGAAAAATAAAAATTTGAATTGTATAATTAGTTTTATCACATTTAAAAATTAATTATGTTATCAATATAGTATTACCATATGAAAATAAAATAATATCATTATTTACTATTCATGAGGGTCATATTACTATTAATATTACTATTAATTAGGGTATGTTACAATTCAACAAAAATGATGTTGGTTATATCAGACTCCGAATGACTTGCTTATTATAACTCTAGATGGTTTTTTTAAAATTCAAAACATAGTAGTGGAAAATTTGTTTTAAATGGATAGATAATAAAACATGTTTTTAGGGAATCAGTGATTAATGAATTCAATACTTATTTTCAAAACCATGGAGTGTTACATTGACATCTGGGGGATGTCTCTTTATGTCCAAGTAACGATTCATTGTATTCTCAACCCAATGAGAATAAGTGTGTCCCTACAAATGGAATCAATTTGTTTGGTACTTTCCGAATAAGTATTTTTATGTTTCATAGTCTTGGAGTTGAATTTCTTCATGTCTATTTCTTGGTTTGTAATCATAGAAATAAGCAGGGTCATTGGGACTTGAAATGTAGAGAGTTAAAATATATAGCTAACTTCTTTATGTTGAACTTCAAGTTACCTATGATTTGGGTACATAAGTGTTTTGGAGACACATATAAGACATTGGAATCTCATTGTCATGGGTTTATCCTATGAGATGGGCATGACAAGCAATGTAGAGGAATGACTACCCACTAGGATTGCATACTTTATTTGGATAAATGATTTATGACTTTTAGCAACGTGTAATTTTTTTAAAAATGGAAAATTAATATTCGAATGAAATATTTTGAAAATCTAATTATATATGTATTTTAAAAATTCTCTAATTTTCAAAAGTGGTAAAGGGTATTTCTCAAATAAATGGTTGAACCTGAGAAATGTTATTTTTCAGAAATCAATGGTGTGATAGTTGATGTGATAGATTATGAAATTCATAGCCAACCAGTTTATAATGAGTGAGACTTACCGAGTATGTTGTTGTTTGGAAAATTTCACCTGGTAGGAATCGTAGTAACCAAGTAGAAGAATCTGTAGAAAACATGGTACAACCTGACCCATAAGTGAAATAAGAGTTGGTTTGTAGCATTTTCTATGCATTTCATGGTGTAGACACAGGGAACTAGAGGTATGATCCATGACATGTGGACCATTCCCTCCAGTTTATGGAGTAGAATCCACCCATATTTTGCGGTGATTCTAAACCCAAGAAGGAGAAGGTGTGTCTTAGTGGAATGAATTGTGTCTTCCTAATCATTACCACAGTGGTAGAGAAAATGGTCAAGCTGTAGAAGTATATGCATGAGGATCTCACACACCATTGGGGGGAATTAGTATTTCTTACTAAAGAGGTACAATGTCTTACATATTTGTATTTTAAGGAATTTCATAATAAACAATTCTATCCTCACACATTCAAGATCCAGCAGACAAAAATATTCCTTATATTGAATTAGGATAATATTTTTGTCATAGAGTACATAGCTAAATTCATGATTTTTGTATGCATTTTTCCATATGGTGCAGTGAGTGCGTCTCCGAATGCATGCATCTTCAAATCAGGGATAATTTTGGGAATTAGATGGAATATTATAGTGCTTTATATTAATGATTATATATATGTGGTTAATAGAGAAGAGGTGGCAGAGTGAGACAACTCATGAGTTATGGCAAGAGGATGTATGATGATCCATACCAAAAATGGTTGAAACCCAAATACTGGGGGCAAGAGAAAGATAGATTCCCCTTTCCAAGGTGGGAGCAAGAATCGTAATCTACCAGTTGGATCAGTAAATCTTTGTCAATGACCAAAGATTCATGCTGGATTCAACCAATGTGTTTCCTTTGACCACATAAAGTATGAGTGCACAACACCACCAAGAGCATGTCATAGTTTCAACAATATGTTACAACTTTTGTACTTTTGTCACAATTCTATGTGGTCCGGTCCACAATACACTTCTCATGTGTCGCACGAATCATATGATTTGATAGGAAGAGTCCAACAGAATCGGTTTCATCAACATAGAAAATATATCCCTGCTGATTCTAGGAATAAAATGACTCTATAATAAGGGAAATCTCATCAAGACAACAAAGGAAAGACTGAAGTAACAAAGCAACTCTATGGAGCTCAGAAGATGATTTTGTATGATTCAAATAGATCATCTATGGTGAGAGGTATGATTCTTTTGAATTATACCTTTGTGCATATACTATTTGATACTAGTACATCACATTACTTTACTACTTCTCATGTTTTTGAACTACTATGTTTGAAAATTTAAATGATTCCCTTTGTGATAAAACTGCAAACTCCTATCAGTGAAAGAGAATTTCAAGCCTTTGTGTGACGAGAATGTTCTATAACTATTGATAGAGCTGAACTGAAGTGATACATCTCAATGTTGTTGATGGATTTCAATGATGTAATCCTGGTAATGGATTGGATGACAATGTCCAAGGTTCACATCGACTATTATATAATGACAGTTATTTTCATGACTGAGGATGATGTTGAGCATCTCAATAGAGAAGGTTATGAAGAATGGTGCAACTGGATCATTGGACCCAGTGGTGCTAAATAATTATTACCAGTTGAAAGAACTGACTTTTTCATCGATAGTAGAGATCCATTATTTTAGTTTTTATGTAGTGGTGGATGAATTTCAAGATGTATTTCCCAAAAAAAATCTCAGTGTTATCACCTTTGAGGGAATTAGAGATTACAATTGATCTCTTTCTATGAACTGGAACTATTTACCATCCATCCTATAAGATGGCATCAACAAAGTTATGGGAATTGAATGTTTATTTGGAAGTGGTGGAATGAAAGGATTTATTTTGGCCAAGTACATATCTAGGGGCAGCACAGGTCTGGTTCATAAAGAATGTTGGTGGAACTCTTTAGATATACGTCAATTATCGTAAACATTACCAGGTTATGATAATGTGTCTTTATCCACTTCCACACATTGATGATCTTTTTTATCAATTGTGGGGAGCTCAATGGTTCTCTAAAATTGATTTGCAATCAAGATATCATCAATTGTGAGTTTGGATGGGATTTTTTCTAAAGAAATATTTAAAAATAATATATTGCCATTACAAATATGTTGTATTTACTTTTTGTCTCTGAAATTCCCTAGAAGCATTCATGGATTTTATTAATTAGATATTTTAGCAATAGCTAGACTCTTTTTTGTGGTGTTTGTAAACCATGTCTTAGTGTATTCAAAGACAATGGATGAGCATGAGGAACACATGGTGATAATTTTACAAATCATGAGAGATCACTATTTTTATACCAAACTATCTATGTGTGTTTTTTAGATATATTATGTAAGATTTAATGGCCATGTGTTTTCAAAAAAAGGTATTTCGGCGGATCATGGAAATATTTAAGTCTGGATATCGTGGAAATCGCCAAACAATTCAATTGAGATACGAGGTTTTCATGGTCACAAAGGTTATTACTGACACATTTTCATTTACTTATCATGGATAGCCTCAACAATGACATCTTTGAAAAAGAAAAATGATCCGTTCCAATGGAAAATAGAATGCCAGAAGTATATCATGTAATTGAAATTTCATCTTATGTTGGCACCGATCTTGATTTTTTTTGAATCTGTAAAGGGATATATGGTATACTGTGATGATATGGGAGTAGGGTTAGGCTTTGATCTTATGGAAGGAGACCATTTTGTGGTTTATGGTTCAAGGTAATAGATATTGCATAAGAAAAAATTCCCAATACATGACTGGGAATTAGCAGTAGTCGTTCATGCCTTGAAGACATGTCATCATTATCTATTTGGTGAAAAAATTACTCTGTTCACTGACAACAACAGACTGAAACACATTTTACCATATTTATATTTAAATTTTTGACAAAGATTATGGATGTAGTATCTAAAAAAGTTTTTCATTGACAAAAGGTATACACCGAGAAAAGGGACTTCGGTGGCAAACACATTGAGCATAATGCCATATTCTCATTTGGAAAATAATGCTTCAGATGAAAGGCGATTGATATCTATCCTAGCCAACATGCATGTGGAATGGGAAGACCAAGGTGATATTGCGGTTTTCATTTTATTTGTTCAAGTTCTTGATTTGATAAATATGGTCAAATAGGCATAAACATTTCATGAAAATAGTTTGTTATGAGTTTAAAGCTCAATAGTGGGAAGAACATTGAGGGTTGGAAACATGTTGGCAGTTCAATTTTCTATTTCAGAGATAAAATGGTCATAAATATGCATTTCCATGAACAAAAACTTCATGATTACCACCATTAATAATGGAATGTACATCCAGGCACACAGAATATGTATAAGGAATTGAAGGCGTAGTTTTGGTGGAGAGGGAAGAAAAGGAAGGTGGTCGAGTTCGTCTCACGTTTCTTAACATGTCAATATATTAAAGTGGAGAATCAGAGAGAAACATGTATGTTGTAGTATTTACAGATTCATGTGTGAAAATGGGAGAAAATAATTGTGGATATTTAATATTCCTCCCATTAATGGTTCGTAAACATGATTCTATATGGGTGATAGTGGGTTGTCTTACCAAATCGTCTTATTTGATTCTTATTTCTGAAACTCACCGGGTGGAGAATCTGTCCAAAATCTATATCCAAGATTTGGTCAATAGTAATGGTGTACTGGTTTCAATAGTCTCAAACCAAGATTATTGGATTGCATCTCATTTCTATAAATCCTTACAAATATTCATTGTAAAAAAATTGAAAATGATCATAACGTATCGTCCTCAAATAGGATGGGGAATATCAATGGATCATACAGACGTTGGAAGACTTACTGCAGGCTTCTGTAATGGATTTTTTGGGTTCATGGGGGTAGAACTAACCCATTGTGAAGTTCTTATATAATAATAGTTATCAGGTATCATTATATATTTCCCTATTTAAAGCATTGTATTGGAATCCTATTCCATCACCACAACGCTAGGTGGAAACTAGTGAAACTTCACTTGTCAGGTCAAGCCTAGTGCAATAAATAATAGATAATATTAATCTGATCCAAAAAACAAATGGAGAAGGCTTAGAGTCATCATAAATTTTATGCAGATCACCATCGATGGTTATTGTCATTTTCTTTGATTGACCTTGTGTTCTTGAGGGTCTCACAAAGGCTTTTACATATAATTTATGGGAACTAGGGAAAGTTATCTCATCGATACATTGGCCCCTTCATGATGCTATAAATATTTTGAGAAGTGGCATATCATTTAGCATTTCCATCATGGTTTAGTTCGGTGAATAATGTGTTCCATGTATCTCAGTTTCAAAAGTATCATCTTAATCCCGACCAAGTGATCATATGGGATCATGTTAACCGAGAGAAGGATGATTCATTGGGGTATATCACAGTACAGATAGTTTATAGGAAAGATAAATTCTTTCATGATAAAATCATAGGTTTACTGTAGGTTCTTGGGATTCATGGTCAGATTTAGGAAGAGGAATAGGTACTCAAGAAGAAAATTAAATAAAAATGGTCAGAAATCTTTCATGGCATGGATGGTTTTATAATTTCCTGAGACAGAAATACAAATTTTGGGGGTAATATGGTAACCCCATTTCGGCTATGTAGCACATTCTTTGTTATTTTATTGTTATAAATTATAAGGGGGATATTTTGGATAGTTTTGAGAACCTTCAATATGTTTGGGGGGATAAAGGAGAGGTGCATGATCTATACACAATTTATCCAAACCATGTAGAAATATGAGTAGAGACTATATGGAATTCCTTTATTGATTGATCTTTAGCATGGTGTACTAAAAATAAATGATACCATGTGAGGAGGATGTGTGAGGGTTGGTCTACACTGTATTTATCTCATAGTTACTGCATGTTGTGCCTAACTATGAGAACTAACCATGCGCGTTGTTAATGTGAGTTTATAAAAAATTGGATCTCACATGTTTTGACCTCTAAACTAATCCTTTATTCTCATAATAGGCCTAACTAAGGATTTCTATTCCGTGAAGTTAGGGTATCCTCTCCCAAGTGTATCAGAGTAAATTTTAAGGAATTATTTGTGGATTAAATGTAGTATTGTTGACATGTGTGATTGTTCTTCTGTGTTCTTGATCATTTTTATCGATCTAATTAAATATATTTCTATTATTTACTTGTTTTCCCACATATACACCTATAATGGGTAGATCTATGAGTTTTTATGACAAAAATGTTGAGATTTGGTCTCTATATTTCATAGAAAAGAGATCGAAGGAGGTTCAGTGAAGAATTGACCAAGTTTTATTTAGCGTTTTTTCATCCATTGTCTTGTTTCATCAAAACCATTGAGGTAGGTGTCTTCACTCTCATCTTCTCTTTCTAGAATAGATTTTATTTTTTTCAAATTATTAAAATATGATAAGACTAATTTTTAAATATTGGATTGATACATGGAATAAATTTCATTAGTGATGAGTTACCATTTTTTGTAGATTTATGAAATCATGATAATTTTTTGTGAAAATTTATTTAGTTTCATAAATTTAAAATTGTGATTTTAAATGATAGATTTTATGAAACATCTAAATGTATTTATTGGTAGAATTGATTCAATTAAATTTACTTATTCAAATTATTTGTCATTTTAATTGTTTTAATGGAAAAAAAATCAATAAAAATGTGATTTTATTGAAAGGGTTGTTTTGGAATTGTATCTGGTAATATGTGGTATGTGTGTTCATGTTTCTTATATGGTTCATTTTTGAAATATTTTCTTGTGATCAGTGCAAATAGGTTACTGGAGAATGGGATACAGTTACCTTGCGAGGACGTGGTATATTGACGAGAAACCCATGATGAGAATGGAATTGTCATATTGAAGCACACGTGGTTGGTTGTGTGGATGTGTGTAATGTATTGGGTATGACAAGGATTATTTAGACATTGTTTTAAAGTTGTAATTATTTTTCTAGAAATATCACTTGCTGAAAAATAGGTTTTAATTCAAAAATTATTCATTTGGATGCAAATGGTTTCTAAAACATGTTTATATTTAGTTATAAAGTTTATTGATAAATTGTTTTATATAAACTATATTATTTAAATGTCTCTAACTATTTTATCCAAGTGGAGTGAGTAAGGAAGTCAATGGGTAAAGCCTATTGAGTTTTCTTCTCACCCCATAATTTTCACTTTGATGCATTTGCTGATGCTATCTTTCGAGATAGGGGAAAAGGTAATATGTCATATGTTTTGATAACCACTTCATGATACATGGGATTTTCAGTGATCCTGGTTCATGGATCTTGTGGAGTATAGACTGATGTGGTCTATATAGAGACTGTGGTTGTCCTTCCATTGTTTTCAATGTTACTTCTTTAGTCTTCTGTTGTTACACTCATTGAAGAGGTTGTTGGCGCCAAAAATATGGCCCGAAAGGAAGGAACGAAAAAGACAGCCGGCGCGCTGCCTCGCGAAGCACAGCCGCGAAGCACAGTCGTGGAGCCCGTCCGCGGAGCCCCGCCACGAAGCGCCCCAACTTTGGAGGCCCCGCGAAGCTCTGGAGGCGGTAATCCACCACGAACCGGTTTGACGTTCGCGAGGCGCCGCGAAGCTCCGGAGGCGGTAATCCTCCGCGAATCCGTTTGACGTTCGCGAGCCGCCGCGAAGCCCCGAAGGCGGCGCGCGAGCCCTGCATCGCGGCGCCCCTTCCCTATAAATACTCGACTCCCCCTGAGTCCCGAGGACGGACAATCCGACTTTTCGGCTTCTCCTCTCCCGAATCGCGAAGCAAGCTTTGCCCCGGGAATCATGAGCTCCGCGAGGTATTTCTACTTCGCGAGACGACTCTGATTTGTTTCGTTCTGAGCCCCTCTTCCGAGAGGGATTCCCTTCACGAAGCACAAGGGCGTTCTCAAAGGAAGGGGATTCCCAAGGGAACCCGGGCAGCCGCGGAGCACTCGTGCTTCGCGAAACACCCAACCCATGCTAGTAATCCCTATGCCAAGGCGGGATAACTATGCATCGCGAAGCACATTGCTTGGCAGGACCCTACTTCGCGAACCACTCCTCCTTCGCGAGGAAGTGCTCCGCGAACACTGTTCCACTTCGCGAAGCACCACCCACTCCCACCTATGCCCCATGCTAAGGCCAAGGCACCCCACTTCGCAAAGCACGCTCCTCTGCTTAGCGATTCCTCTTTCCGTGCGACCCTCCAGGATTGCACGATGTGATTTCAAAGTCCCATGGACAACACCTCCCGTAGCGTTGCTTCGCCCAATGCTTCTTCGCATAGGCATGCTAACGGCTATTGCTTCTTCGCATAGCCACGCTAACGTGGACCCCTCGATGGTTCCTCCCTCGACCCCCCTTTACCATGGCCTTACTGGTACCTTCCCTTCCCCAAGGACCAGAGGGTACCGGTTATGTAAGCCCTAGGGGTGTGGAGTGAACCCACCTCGTCCGAGCTGCAGGACGTTAAACTGCCAAGCACCACGTCCTCAACACATGACGTTAAACTGTGACCCAACCTCGTCTCCCTCACGAAGGGTCCCCCCAGCTCGAGCATTCATTACACCGCTCGTCTCCACGGGAATGGAACTCTTCCGCACATGGAATGAGATCCTCCTTGTCGGAGTGGTGTATGTTCGCAGGGGAAGGGTCGCCTCAGAGCGTAAATCCCTAACCTTTGGTACGGATGATTGCACCCGTGCATCTCGGTACTCCCCCACTACCAAGGTCAGTGGGGAACGTGATAGGGAACGAGGCACCTCCCATTGTCGGACCAAGGTCCATCTTTCCCGCGCTTTGTCGCGCCATGGGCCTCCATCCTGGAGGAAGTCCCAACACCATGGGCCGCCCAACGCGTAAGCCCCTCTTCGCTTCTCACAGACGCACCCTTCGCGACGTGATCGTCAGGTCCTTGCAACCTCTTGTTGCTCACACCGAGCATGACTCACGTGGGCTTAGAGTGAGCACCGACCCTGCCAACCCCTTCTGAACTACGAGGTCTTTGATCCATGTTAAGGCATGGTACGTAGGAAACCTCCACGAGGTTCAAGCCCACCATCAGTGGACCAAGGTCTACTTTCTTCTGAACTACGAGGTCTTTGATCCATGTCAAGGCATGGTACGTAGGAAGCCTCCACGAGGTTCAAGCCCACCATCAGTGGACCAAGGTCTACTTTCTTCTGAACTACGACGTCTTTGATCCATGTTAAGGCATGGTACGTACGAAACCTCCACGAGGTTCAACACCATCCATCACCCAATTCACGTCGTGTTCTACCTACGTCCAGTATGACGTTAAACTACAGCCCGATCCAGTGGTAAGCCATTGCGACCCAACCCCCACCTGAACTACGAGGTCTTTGATCCAAGCCAAGGCATGGTACGTAGGACTCCTTTATGAGGTTCAATCCCACCAATAGTGGACCAAGGTCTACTTTCACGTCGGTTCACCGACACACCCACCCGTCGCTCTTTCACGTCGGGTCTCATTCCAGTCCAGCGGTAAGCCGTTGTGACCACTTGAACTATGAGGTCTTTGATCCATGTCAAGGCATGGTACGTAAGAAGCCTCCACGAGGTTCAAGCCCACCCGTCGTTTATTCACGTCAGGGTTCATTATCGTCCCGCATGACGTTAAACTGTATCATTTGAACTACGGGGACTTTGATCCATGTCAAGGCATGGTACGTAGGAATCCCCCTAGAGGTTCAAGCCCAACTCTCTTCGGACCAAGGTCCAGCTTCACGTCAGTTTACCGGCACCATCCTGAACTACGCGGACTTTGATTCCCTACCACGGGGATACGTAGGAAGTCTCTTCAAGGCTCAAGCCCAACTTCGCTGTCGCCCCCCCCCCCTGCGATGGTCCCATTTCATTCTCAACCGTCTCTGCTAGACGTTAATCTTGCAACATACCCTGTGTTGAACATGGGAAGCTGAGGAAAACCTCAGATACGTGTCTATGACATGTAATTCCCTGCGCTCGATGTGGGATGCCTCGGGCTTCCACGCCCTCGAGAAGCCTTGTGATTGAGGATAACAGACAGACATGCCAGGTACCCCAGCATCCAGACACGCTACTGATGCCTCAAACGTGATTACTCCCCTGACCGAAGGTTGCTGCCCTGACTGGACCCTTTGGAATGTCCCGACAGAAGCAGTGTAATTAACCGGCGTCCATGGAAACATGACACTGGGAAGAGTTTCACGAACTACGTATTAAATCTATAAGGGAGACCCGGACTAGGTGACGAGTTCTGAGGAGGAATCCACAGGGGGAAGAACCGACATCCCATCATCCCGTTTCGATCAAGGAGCAGACGTACCTAAACAAGGAACGAATGCCGCCCGCCTTTGGAAAGCGGGAATGCGGGGCAACAAAGCCGCGCGTCCCCCTCCCCCGAGGACGGATGCGCGCGCGCCCCGGCGAAAGCGTCGGAAACAGAAATGGTGAACCCGACGTTAAATTCTTCTCCTCAGCATGGAGATTAGTAGCGTTCGAGACACCAGTAGATTGACGTGTCACCGGATTCAGATATCCGTTGCTTGGTCCCGCCAAGTAAATGGCGGGCCTGTCGTGGAACTCACCAGAAGTCGGGGTAGTAGAACGTGGGGCGCTCCGCTCCGCAGCGTGTTGGCGTGGATCCTTCTCACAGACATGGAGGATGGAAGAACGCTGGGGCACTGGCTGTCAATCCTTTTCCTCTCAGTACTGATGAGTTGATCCCTTCGTTTGCCAGGAACCAGGTTGCTATTTCAGAGATGCGGCCACCATCCGCTCCTCGCCCGTGCAGGGGCAGGGGCAACACCACTACGGCCACTCCACATGGCGCCACTACCGCCACGACGGCTGCCACGTCACGGGATGCGGGACGTCCACGCCCCCTTTCCCCATCAGAGGTCATCCAACGAAGGGTGATCAACAGCCTCGTGCGCAGGTATGAGGAACAAGGGGTCATCCCGACCAGGGATATGGCCCGTTTGGACCTGGAGGCTTCCAGGCCCCACCGTCAATGCCACCCTAACAGGCCGCGCAGGGAGCCCCCGCTCCCCACCTCGACATTCAACCGTTTTGGGAGCCTATCCCCAGAACGCCTTGACGACTCTTCGCCTTACGCCGAAGAGGCAGGCATGGTCCGGCTCAGCCCGCTCAGGGCCCCGACCCAGGACCCCCAGGCGAGAGCTCCCGTCCGGCCACGTCAGCACCACCGTCCGGCCCCGCAGGAAGAACAGGCAGACTATGTCCCTGCACCACCTGCACCGGCCCGCCTGACCCGACGTCAGCGCCGGGCCCGGGCTGAGGACGCTCGCCTAGCCGCGTCCACATCGACAGCTATAGTGGCCCGAGCCACCGCCGACGTACATTATGAAGCCCCCGCCTACATTGAGAAGGGGCACCCCTTCGCCCAACCAAGATTGAGACCCCAGCCGCCCCATGGGCAGGCCGGGTTGACTCTCCGGGTTGCAGGCCCCAGTGATGATCGTCGCGAGCTAACCCGCGGTGATGCCAACCCGTACGGAGGTCCTCCCCGTACCACTACCTCACAGAGTGTGGGCCTTCCCCGCTCCGAGGTTCGTCATGGAGGCATGCCTCGTGCTGCCCCCATCCTGCAGGAAGACCTGCCCCGGGGCAGTGATGCTCAGCGCGGAAACATTTCCTACGCCCGCTGTACAGGGTATGAGGTCCATCCTTCTGAAGGCACCGTCCATCCAGTCCTTCGACGTGGGCCCCCCCCTACGTCCTCTCTACGACTGGCGAAGGTCCTCCTCGCCCCAGAAACTCGAGGAGTGAAGGTCAGCCTCGCTCCACTCGCATCGACCATGGAGGTCTTCCCCATGCTCCTGCCGGTTCCAACAGAGGCCCCGCCCACGTGGGTACTGTTCATGGAGGTCCTCCCCATGTACCCTTTGATATTTGCCCTGGTTCCCCCGGCACCCCGACTGTCTCAAGTGGGGGCCCTCTCCGCCACAGCGCTAGTGCCGCCCCAAGGCTGCCTGATAGGGGTCAACCCTGTCCCGAAGAGCCACCCAGGGGCAGAAGAGCGGGTCGTCGCCGCCACAAGAAGAATCCTAGGAAGGCCCAGGGGGGGATCAAGCCTGCCCGCTTCTCCGATTCGGAAGCGGAATGAGATTCAGCGATGGAACCTTCTCCCAGCTCCTCCGTATCAAGGACTGGGGCAGGAACCAGACGCGTCAGCCTCGTTCTCCCGGAATTTGAGGTCCGCCGGATTCCCGTCTCTCTCCGCAGGTACATCCAGGAGGAAGAAATCCTGGGAATTCCGCAGGTTTCGACCGCGCAGTCACCGCCACCGTCACCCGAAGCGCCCTCTACCTCTACTCGGGATCACGAGGAGCTGTTTTGGGGGTCAACGGTGGTAGATCCACGACATGACCGGACACCGGTAACGGCAATTCCCGTACCCGAAGCAGTGGCTGTTAGCCCGTCCTATCGTGACATTGTGGTCAGGTCACCTCGCTCTTCAGAGGAGGGCCCAGAGTACGGTGGCCAGTCTGCTCGCTCGCCGTATTCTCCACTGCCGAGTTTGCTATCACAGAGGTCCGCCTCGGTACCGCTACCGGTCCCTCAGCCACCTCCGGTTGATGAGTGGGAAAATGTAGGGCCGAACCCCGAGGACGAACCCAGGAGCTTCTGGAGTATTCTTGCAGCGGACTACTTCCCAGAGAAGTTCTGGCCCACGGCGGCGCTACATTTTCACGTACCCGAGTCGCTTACCCCTGAAGAAGTGGGATGCTTTTGTCGGACCCTATGGGCGACGCACTTCCGCCTCCGTTGGGAACAGGTAGTGTACCCCAGGAGTCGAGAGCACTTCGAGGAGATTGGCAAACAGTGCCGCCTAATTGATGCAGCGGCGCTCCTTGCGGCCCAGCACCCCGAGTCGCCCGGTCACCAGAGTGCCCTCCAACGAAAATGCGTCCAGAGTTTCAAGGCACTCCGCAAGATCGTCAGGAAAGCCACCCCCCATGTGGAAGTCCGTGGTTGGGGACGCTATGCCGCTCTCCTCTTCGACCCTATCCGACGACAGCCCGATTCGCTATGCGACATTGAGGATATGCCCTCGAGAGGGGTCACAGTCCACATGGCCGACGTTGTGGATAAGGAAGATGATCTTGAGTTCCTTGATGGGGACTTACCATCCGATGGCGTGCCACCACTACTCGACCCATCAGGGAGAGTCACCCGTCAGCAAAGGTACCTGCTAGGCCTCCCCGTACCCACCGAGTCACTGGCACTCGGTCGAAGCACTGGCAAGGGTAAGGAGCATGTCGGAATAGTCAAGCACTCTGACCCGTCCACCTCTGTGCAGAAAACGGACGAAGACCCTGAGAAGGCCACGTTGCGCCAGCAGCTTGCTGAGCAGAAGAGGCTGGTCGACGAACTCTTGGCTGAACACGCCGCAGAGCGACGACCCGACTATGGTAATCCCAGGCCGGGACAGCAGGGGCAGGAACAATTTCCCCCCGATGAGATTCCTCCGGGCAACCCTGATCATGCTACTGCCGCGGACAGGGCGGAAGCCAGATCGTACGGAAAGAGGGCGCGATACGTCTCGCCAAACCCCCCTGAGCGACGGGGCAATCTGAAGAACCCAATCCGGGTTCCCCCAGTCGCCCAACAGGTCGTCCAACCAGTCAACCCGCGAGTAGTAGAAGCTGTCTACCGTGTTGAAGAACCTGGCAATGCGCTTGTGGTTAGGGACCCCCGTCAAGACAGGGACCCCCACCCGGAGGACCTTATTGCGGCACTCACAGCCCGCCTCGAGGCGTTGGAGACACGGCAGGTGGCGGTCCCACCGGATGGCAAGCCTTATCCCGCATGGGTGGATGATATGCCCGCGCCTCCGGGTTTTGGGAACCCCACTTTCTCGCCTTTTAACGGGACAGGGGACCCACCCCAGCACTTGGCTCATTTCTCTTCCAGGTGTGGCCCCATGCTGGGGACCCCGGCTCAGCAAGAAGCCGCTAAGCTCCGATGTTTTGTACAGACGTTGGAAGGTCCGACATTCGTCTGGTACAGCCAGCTCCCCATTGGATCAGTGACCGGTTGGGAGGATCTTCGCCGGTAGTTCTTGTACCAGTTCAGCTCCACCACGCGGAAGACCAGCATCGCGGACCTCTTTAAGTGCAAACAGAGGCCTGATGAGCGGGTTGCAGACTTTATCGCCCGGTGGAAAGGACTTACGTATTCTCTCGATATGCCGCTGACTCAGGAGCAATTACTGACGATGTGTGTGGGGAACGTAAAGACAGAGCTGGTACCCTCCTTGATTACCCAGAACTACCCTGGGGGGTTTAGAGATTTCTCGGATAAGGCCCAGCGCCTCGAGGAGGCCCTGCAACAGGCTAGTCAAGCACGTTTGCTGCCCCCTATGATCCCAGCCAGGAGGGCCGCCAGGGCTGAACCCGCCGCAGTGGCTCAAATAGAGGCCCCGAGGCAGCTGGAATTGTTACCGGCGGCACCACCCCCACAACCCCGCAGAGGTCCTCCACCTCAAGCACAGGCTCCTGCCCAGCAGCGACCGCCTCAGAACCGACAGGTTCCCCCGCGCAACGCGCCACCGCCACCTAGGCGAGACAACCAGGCGCCGCCCCCTCGGCAGGCCCCTCCGGTCCCTCGACAGGACCAGGTCCCCAGGGCTCCTTACCCGGAAAGAAAGTACCATACCTATTCGTTTAACGAAAATCAGGTCCCTGGTTACGCTCGAAGTGCTCTAGAGCAAGGGATCGTGCGTCTGCCTGAGTGTAGGAGGCCGGCAGAGGCGCATCTCACTGATCACCCCAACTACTGCCCTTATCATCGGATCCTAGGGCACACCCTCAAGCGATGCTATGTGTTTAAAGACAGGCTTCAGGACCAGGTCAACAACAACATAGTCAAGTTGGGCCCAGCGCCAGCGCAGGTGGCAGGCATCTTCGCGGGATCAGAAATCGGCAGTGACAGCGAGGGTGAGTGGCAGCAGGTCCCTAGCCGCGGGTCCCAGAAATACGACAACTGGATGGCTCGAAAAACTGTCGTCCGTGCCCAGGGTATCATCCGAGCACGCTTGAAGCAGTCAGAACCTTCAGAAGAAGTAGTTGGTGCCTCAACATCGTCTTCACAGTCGACCTCTGCCCAAAAAGGCAAGCAGCGGTGACGCAAGAAGAAGCAACGTGCACCGCCAGTGTCGTCGTCATCCCGCACTCTCGGCGACTTTATGCCTCCCGAAATGGGCATTCCCCCCAGAATCCGCCCAGCGGTGGATGACTCTTTGAGTGACAGTCAAGGGTACGCTTCGGTTAACACCGTGGAGCTGGTAAAGCCCTATATGACCCCCGACGAGGGGGAACCCCAGGCAGACCACCCCAACGTTTCCAGCCGACGTCAACGTCAGCGGAATCGCAATCGCGCCGGTCACCGAGGTATGTCAGCAGGCACTTGTGACCAAGCCGTGCACGCTACCGAGACCAGGCAGCAGGCTCAGCGCAGATCTCAACACGCGCAGACCCATCCAGAACCCTTGGCTCTACCTCCACCGCCGTTCGTGTTGCTGGATCAGGGAGAGCCGCCTCGTTCGTATCACAGCCAGTCTCGCCCGGCGACGGGCCAGCCCCCGCTGTTCGATCTTAGCCCGGCGACTACTCTCCAGGCTTCTACTAGCAGGCAGCAGGATGTACCCAGTGCTAGCCGACCGCCAGTTCAACCAGCAGGACCCGTTATGCCTCCAAATGCCGAAAAACCCCCTATAAGCAGAGGTTCGCGTTTGGCACGCAAGTATGATGTCCTAAATCACCTAGACGGAATTCCGGCGAGGCTTTCCATCCTTGAGGCCATGCGCTTGTCGTCCGAGATGCGCGAGGCACTCGCCGAGGCCCTAAGGAGCCCCCTCCAGTTCGAGACGGAAGTGGCAGCCGCGGAGGCCTTCCATACCGAGACGATTGAAAACGCCGAATGTCAGGCGGTTATCTCGTTCTCTGGTGAAGATGAAGACCCTCCTATACAGGGGCACATTCGCCCACTGTATATCACTGGCCACTTTAACGGTGTGGAAGTCCGTCGCTGCCTCGTTGACACGGGTTCTGGAATCAATCTAATTCCGACCCGGACGCTGCGAAAGCTGGGTTTGTCCGAAGGTGATTTGACTCCCTCTGACCTCAGGATTCAGGGGTACAACAGGACAGAGCAAACCCCCGTCGGCAAGATCCGTCTGAAGACCCAGTTCGGTGGCTTAATTGCCAGCACCGAGTTCATGGTTGTTTCTCAGGACACCGCCTACAACGCGTTGATGGGAAGGCCATGGCTCCATCTACATGCAGCGGTTCCCTCGTCGTATCACCAGTGCCTTAAGTACTCACTCAACGGTCGAGTAGGCGTGCTCCAAGGAGACGCGTCCCCTTTCGCTTCTTGTGAGGCCCGCTATCTGGATGCGGGTTATTACAAAAGTAAGGACAAGCAGATCCTGGTCAGCGAGGATGAGCCCGCCCCAATCACAAGTGATCCCTGGGCGAGCATGGACGATGCCTACATCCTCCCGATCCACCGGTTGGAGGCCACGACCCCCGACATGGGACAATGTTTCGTTGTTTCGGGTACGCAAGGAAGGCGTGTTCCTGCGTCCAAGCGACGGCGGAAGATCACCTCGTACTCCTACATCAACCAGGCTCGGGTCATCCCGGAGTCTCCTACCCCTGTATGGTACCGGGATGTCAAGCTCATGACAACGGCGGTGCGCCATACGTGTCTATTTCGCCGGGCTGGAATCAACCGACTCTGGCCGACACGTCACCACTGCTTTGATATCATCAAGCGTGGCCCCTTAGGCCGAAGGCCGGATGGGATAGGGTCAAGTGCATTCATTGCTATGGTCTCCACGACGAGTGAGTCTCCTGATGTGATGACCGCTGCTGCCCAAGCCGGCACCAGCTGCCCCTCGGGTTTTGAGAGCCCAGAAGTACCTTCTGTCACGGGAAATCCCCCCACGGATGGGGAGGAAGACTTGGAGGATGCTCCCCCAGCCTTTGAAGAAGGCGTCTCTACCACGGTCGATGAGCTGGTACATGTGAACCTTGGTAGCGAGGCAGATCCAAGACCCACATTAATCAGTGCGGCCATGTCCCTCGAGGAGCGGCAGCAGTATGTAGACTTCCTCAAACAGCACCGCGATGTGTTTTCCTGGAGTTACGATGAGATGCCAGGGCTGGATCCCCAAGTGGCCGTCCACCGTCTGGGCGTCCCAGTAAAACATCGTGGGTTTAAGCAGCTTCCCAAGAAAATGCACCCTTCCCATGGCGCTATGGTTGAGGCCTAAGTTGATAAGCTAATTAAGGCCAACTTGGTCAAAGAGGTCCAGTACCCCAAATGGCTCGCCAACATTGTTCCAGTCAGGAAGAAGAATGGGCAGATCAGAGTCTGCATCGACTTCCGCGATCTTAATCGCCACTGCCCAAAGGATGACTTCCCACTCCCGGTGACGGAGCTGTTGATTGACGCCACGGCCGGGTTCCAAGCCCTCTCTTTCATGGATGGGTATTCCGGGTACAACCAGATCCGGATGGCCCCCGAAGATGAGGAGTCCACTGCCTTCAGGGCTCCCCAGGGTACCTTTTGCTACCGGGTAATGCCATTCGGTTTGAAAAACGCAGGTGCCACTTATCATAGGGCCATGCATCACATATTCAAACCGATCCTCGGGACATTGGTGGAGTGCTACGTGGATGACCTTGTAGTCAAATCATATCAGCGCCAGGACCATCTCAAATACCTTGAGAAAGTGTTCGGTTTCCTCCGTTCCCGTCACCTGAAGATGAACCCACTGAAGTGTGCCTTCGGAGTCACCTCCGGGAAGTTTCTGGGCTTTGTTGTCAGATACCGAGGTATCGAGATCGACCCGGAGAAGATCAAGGCCATCAGCCAAATTCCTCCCCCGAGCAACATTCGGGAGCTTCGAGGCCTGCAAGTCCACTTAGCCTATATACGCCGATTCATTGCGAACCTGGCCGGCAAGTGTAAGCCCATTTCTCGGCTCATGAAGAAAGGCGCTGCCTACGAATGGGATGAGGAGTGTCGGATCGCCTTCGAGGAAATCAAGCAGTATCTGCTCCAACCTCCGGTCTTGATGCCACCCGTCTCTGGAAAGCCGCTGGTTCTTTACGTGACCACCCTGGAGAGATCCCTCGGCGCGCTGCTCGCCCAGAAGAATAACGAGGGCACTGAGAACAGTCTCTACTATCTCAGTCGCATGCTTCTCGATACGGAGGTCAGATATTCCCTTATCAAAAAGAGCTGCCTTGCGCTCGTCTTCGCCGTGCAGAAGTTGCGACACTACCTGCAGCACCACGAGGTGCAATTGATCTCTCGGGTGGATCTGCTGAAGTACATCCTGAACCGCCCCATGCTAACTGGCCGACTAGCACGGTGGGCGGTGATTCTCCAGTAGTTTGACATCAGGTTTGTGCCTCAGAAGGCCGTTAAGGGACAGGCGTTGGAAAACTTTTTAGCTGCCCATCCAACCTCCGCGGATCAATCCCTGGACCTGGATTTCCCCGATGAGACGATCCTCTCAGTCGATCACGATGTCCCGTGTTGGAAAATGCATTTCGACGGCGCCTCCCAGAGCCCCACTGGTAGAAGGCTCAATGACCCCAAGCTCAACAGAGTGGGTCTGGGTATTGTTTTCATTACCCCGACGCAAGTCGTCCTGCCGTACTCCTTCCTGTTGTCAGAAGGTTGTACGAACAACGAGGCAGAGTACCAAGCTCTCATCACTGGCCTCGAGTTGGCCCTTGAGATCCATGTACCCCATCTACATGTGAAGGGAGATTCTGAGCTGGTAATCAAACAGGTTAATGGCGACTACGTCGTCAGGAAGCCAGAGCTTGCACCGTTGCTGGAATACACCCTCCTCCTAATGGCCCAGTTCTCTTCTCGGCCAGAGGTTACCCATGTCCCGCGGTCGCAGAACGGCCGAGCGGACGCCCTAGCTGGCTTAGCCGCATTGCTCGCAGAACCCGAGCAAGATGATTTGGTCATACACATGGCCCACCGTAGAGTCATTGCTCCCGTCACCCAAGAGGACCGTGATAGCCTATGGGTAAGTCATCTCACCGCCGGACCCTCCGTATCGGGAGTCCCGGGTTCGTCAGACGCAGTGGTTGAAACGACCCCTGATTGGAGAGCACCTTTTGTCGATTATCTCCAAAATGGCCAGCTCCCGGACAACCGGGCCGAGCGCGAGCGAATCCGACACCGCGCACTTCAATTTACCCTCCAGAGCGGCCCCAGTCTTGAGCAGACCCTCTATAAACGGAGTTTTGATGGTGTCCTCCTCCGTTGCATCCAAGGAGTAGAGATACCTCAAGTTATTCAAGAGGTTCACGCCGGTTCCTGTGGCGCCCATCAAGCTGGGCTGAAGCTGTCCCATCAAATCCGGAGGCTAGGGTACTTCTGGCCCTCCATGATCCACGATTGTATTGGATACACCAAGAGATGCCACGCGTGCCAAGTGCACGCCAACTTCTTGCATCGGCCGCCAGAACCCCTCCACCCCACCAAGTACTCTTGGCCTTTTGCGGTATGGGGACTCGATGTAGTGGGACCGTATCCGCCGGCAACAGCCCGCCAGTGTAGGTTCATCCTGACACCTACAGATTTCTTCTCCAAGTGGGCAGAAGCAGTTCCGCTCAAAGAGGTCAAGGCCCGTTCCGTCGTTGACTTTGTGAGCTCCAACATCATCCACCGGTTTGGGGTCCCTCACGCCGTCCTCACTGACAACGGTACCAACTTCCGAGCAGCTGAATTGAAGAAATTGTATGCTAAGTACGACATCCGGTCAAACCATACCTCCCGCTACCACGCACAGGCGAATGGACAGATCGAGGCATTCAACAAGACCCTCTCTAACATTCTGCAGAAGATGGTTGGTCAGAACAAGAAGAGTTGGCCGGACAAGCTCCCCAACGCCCTTTGGGCTTACCGGACGACGACTCGCAACTCTACCCAGGTGACCCCATATTCCCTAGTGTATGGAGCTGAGGCCGTCCTACCCATTGATATCCAGCTGCCGTCGCTACGCACGGCAGTTTATGATCACCAGACATCATATGAGGTAGCCGAGATCCGTCTAGCTGAGTTAGAGGCACTGGACGAGAACCGGCTTCGTGCCCTGCACAATCTGGAAAGGCATCAGGACAAGATGGAAAGAGCTTTTGACAAGAAGGTCCGTCTCCGCTCTTTTCTACAGGGTGACCTGGTGCTGGCCCTGCGAGCGCCGATGATTCCCGGAAGGAAACCGCCCAAGTTAGAACCCAAACAGGAAGGGCCTTATATCATCCATAAGGTTTACCCCAATGGAGCATATTCCTTGGTGACCACAGATGGAGAGCGTGTAACCCCTCCCACCAATGCCAGATTCCTCAAGCGATACTTTGCCTAGGGTAAAAGATGGTCCTGCATGACCCTAAACTGCGAGAGGGTCCTGCACGACATTAAACTGCATTGGTCCTGCACGACATTAAACTGCATTGGTCCTGCACGACCCTAAACTGCGACTTGGTCCCGCATGACCTTAAACTGTATCTCCGTCCTCACTGCAAGACGTTAAACTACAAGTCAGTCAGTTCTTCCTGACCGAGGCCTAGCCTCAGGCCCCTCGGCCTCTTTGGGCCCCTGGCCCCGTCTCCACCGAGGTCTGGCCCCAAGCCCCCCTCGTTTCTCTCCGACTTACCCTCTTACGGGATCGTACGGTACAGTGTAGGACTACGTTCTCACGTTGGGATCATGTACCATGCCGCACACATCCCCGAACGAGATGCCCCTCGTCCCGCATGACGTTAAACTGCATGTCAAGAACTACGTACGGCTTGATTCCCATCTTCATGGGATACGTAGGAATTCTCGGACGCCTTGTCTCGAGCCCATCCCCAAGCTTCTCTCTTCCACTATTCCCTCTGGGAATGGTCTCCTTGGAGGATCTTTGTGTAGCAGGGCGTCAGATTTCTTGGCCCCGCTCATGCAACCCCACTCACGCAAAGATTGTAAAGGTCGCACCATGCGCCCACTCCCGTTCTTCTACCCTTCCACGTCCTCACCGCATGACGCTAAACTGCATGGCCTTCAAGAACTACGCATGTCTTGATTCTCATCCTTATGAGATACGTAGGAACGCCCGGACATTTCGTCCGTTGGCCCAGCTCAAAAGCCAAAATCTTCCCCTCGGGTCAAGACACGGCAGGGTGCACATTTTTGCCCCGACCCACGTCGAGCAAGCCTCGACCCGGCTGCACATTCCCCCCTGGAGGTGTTTGCCCCTTTCAGGGATGAATTCACACCCGGAGGGGCCCCCAAGAACGGCCTGGATACAAAGCCCAAGGGCTCTCCTACCAATCCGGGCCAACGCCCCGAGGGTTTTCTCAAGCAACAAATCGAAACAAGTCCCGCGTTGCGAATTTGGTCAGCGGTCGACGCTCATTTGTTGCCCCCATGCGGGTCACCATAGGAATGCTGTGTTTCGAATATGGTCAACAGTGATTCATTCTGCCCCATCCTGAGGTGACAAACTTCCCCAGGTGGTGCCAGTGATTGGGCCCACAGCCCAGGATTCCTCACCCGGAGCGTACGGTGTGGTGTAGGACTACGTCCTCATTCACGTCGGGATCATGTACCTTGTCGTACGACTCCACTTCTGAGGCTCAGCCCCAGGCCCCTCGGCCTTTCCAGGCCGCGGCCCAGGACCTATCTTATAGGATTGTACGGCATGGCGTAGGGCTATGTCCTCACGTCGGTTTTTACGCCATACTGTACACCTTGCTTAGGGATATGTTATTCCCCTCCTCGTCCAGTATGACGTTAAACTACATTTGGAGAACTACGTGTGGCTTGATTCCCATCCTGATGGGATACGTAGGACCACCTGGATGTCCAAGATCCGGGTCCAGCCCCATTCCTCGGGAATCCTCATCCCATCTTGGCCCCCTGGCCTATCCTTCCTCCATGAGGGGATCATATGGTGCGGTGTGGGATTATGTCCTCATTCACGACGGTCTCGTGATGACCACGCCATGCTCCCACCCCCTGCTGATTTGTTTCGTCGATCCCTCTTTTTCGGCGGTTCTCCAATGTGCTTAAGAGTACTCTGGTTCATTACCTGGAATGCCAAGCATTACTCTGATACGTCTGCACCCGCTTTCCAGGCTTTGCGTATCCCCGCATCAGGGCTTTCACCATCTTTCACACCCGGAGGGACCCCCAAGAACGGCCTGGATACAAAGCCCAAGGGCTCTCCTACCGATACGGGCCAACTCCCCCCAGGGTTTCGGACGACAAATCGATAAAATCCCGCGTTGCGAATATGGTCAGCGGTCGATGCTCGTTTGTTGTTCCCACCTCAGGCTAACGCGATACAGACGCTGTGTTTCCTTCATGGATAACAGTTTTCCTCTGTCGCCATGCCAACCCGTTAAGCCCAAATGTCAGGTACACGATTCACACCCTTCGTCACTTCATCGTGTCCAAGTAGAGTCTCGGGATTCTTGGTACTTTTCCTTCGTGCACGTCTGCGCATTTGAGGAACAAGCTACATCAAAGGTGTCCTTCAGAACTTTCTACTGACTCCCCTTTAATGGATGCCCCAAGTGTTGCAATGAGGGTCCCCCCCTTGTTTCCCACACCGAGTTTATCTCACGTGGGATTAGGGATTGGGCTGACATCTGTGCTTACTTGGGAGTTGTCACCATCCACGGTCCGAGCTCTAAGACCATAAACTAAGACTCTCATCTGGAACTACGTTCAAGAACCCTTGTCTTTGGACCCGGCTTGAGTTCAGCGAATTTACCTCTCTAATCCTGCCTTCAGGACCCCGATCACAGGACTGCGTGGCGCAGTGTAGGATTACGTCCTCATTCATGTCGGGTACACAATAGCTGCACCACGCACGCCCCCATTCTGAGGTTCAGTCCTCCTATCCCCTGTCCTGCATGACATTAAAAGGCACCCTTTCAGAACTACGTGTGGCTTGATTCCCATCCTAATGGGATACGTAGGACCACCTGAATGTCTAAGATTCGGGTCCAGCCCCACCTCGGGGAGATCTCCTGATTTCCCGGTCACCTAGGCCACTTGGTTTATCCCTCTCCAGCGGGGGGTGCGTAGGTATGATACAAGGTTGAAGGCATCATGCCCCCCTTCCCCTGGGAATCTGCCATCTCTCGATCACCCTCAAGGTTGATTCCCTTGGCTCCCTGTAGTGGTTCACCCATGTATTGAGAGTACTCTGGTCTAGGACCAAGAGTGTCAGATTCAACATGGTCAAGTTCCTTCCACTTGTCAAGCTTCGTGTTCCCCTCTATTCGGACTTCCATCATCTTTCACACCCGGAGAGACCCCCAAGAACGGCCTGGATACTACGCCCAAGGGCTCTCCTACCGATACGGGCCAATGCCCTCCAGGGTTGCGGGCGACAAATCGATAAAATCCCACGTTGCGAATGTGGTCAGCGGTCGATGCTCGTTTTGATTAGTCCTCATTTCAGGCTAATGCGACAGGATGCTGTGTTGCGAATATGGTCAGCAGTAATCCTTTGTCGTCACGCCAGCTCCTTCAGTCCTTGAATGTTGGTTGCATGATTCACATCACTTTCCACCCCATCATGTCCAGGTGGAATCTCGACACTTTTGGCATTATCCCTCAGTGCACCTTTGCATGCTAGGGGGATAAAGTTGCAATCTGGCGCCCTTTGGGGCTCCCATGGTCCGAGCTCTAAGACTATAAACTAAGATCCATTCGGGACTGCGTTTAACTTGATTCCCATCTTCATGGGATACGTAGGACCGCCCAGACGCCCTGTCTCCGGGTACAACCCATTCATGAAGCCAGTCTCTCTCCCCGTTTTACCTCCGGATGGCGTACAATTTGATGTGGGATCTTGTCTCTGTCAAATGTGTTTTAAACACTGCGCGCATTTCCCGCCTAGAATCGTCTCTGCTATGTCTGCGCTGCATGACGATAAAATGCATGCTCGGTCCTATCATACGACCCTAAACTGTGACATTATCGTCCTGGCCGCACGACGAAAAACGGCACCGCATTGTGGTGACCTCGCTGTAGAGGACATCACGTTGGGTACTGGCCACGCGCCATGCCACTTGTCAACGCCCATCACGGCTTGATTCTTGTGGCGACATCACGGCCTACAGTTCTAGGCCTGTCACTTCACAAAAAAAACCATTCATCTCAAAGAACCAACAAGACACATCAAATTCCGCTTGTTTTAGTGCAAGGGCCACGTCCGCACTTCCCCTTTCCCATGGCACTGGTACCTTACCCTGCCACCTTCCAGAACTACGTATGGCTTGATTCTCATCCTCATGAGATACGTAGGAGCGCCCGGGTACTTCCCCGCGGGCCCAGCCTAACCCTGGTGTTCGGTCCCTCGACTCGAGCTCATTCACGTCAGGCTGTGATGTCATGCGTCCCCTGATCCCTTTTTCCAATCCATGGTCCGAGTTCTATGACCCTAAACTAAGATCTCCCCAAGGGAAAGGAATCTACTCCCTCTCTCTAATACGTTTCGTTGACGTATTCAGATGTGTTTTGACAAAAAGCCCGAAGCATGGGATTTTCACAGGGACATTCCCCTCATCCCATGACCAAGATTTGTGAGCTCACTATTTGGATCCTCATCCTCTTCCACATCCAAAAGGACCCTCGGACCGTGTGGATACTAAGCTTAAGGGCTCTCCATGAATGCTGGACCTAAGGGCCCTACAATCGTTTCGGGCCAACGTCCCTGCGGATATTTGACAACATTTGTGACACGGTCCCGTGTTTCGAACATGGTCAACGGTCGACCCTCATTTGTTTGTCCCCATTTCAGGCTAACGCGATTGGATGCTGTGTTGCGAATATGGTCAGCAGTAGTCCTCCATCGCCACGCCGTCACCATCGTGATCCGAATCTCGAGCGTCATGATTCACACATTTCCACTCCCTCATGTTCAAGTGGAACTCCACCATACTCGGCTCTTTCCCTTCGCGCATCTAGATGCGCTGAATGATCGTGTTAGTGTCATTGGGCCGGTAGTCACCGAGCATCCCTTTGCCCCAACCTGCCCCTCTCTACGTCGGGAAATTCCCACCACTACTACTTGTTTCCCACACCGAGCACGACTCACGTGGGCTTAGTAGTTTTGGCCGGATGTGTACCAACACGGTTAGGCTGCCCCTCGTCCAGTACGACGTTAAACTGCGCTTCCAGAACTACGTGCAGCTTGATTCCCATCATCACGTGGGATACGTAGAGACGCCCAGGCATTTCGCCTAGGGGTCAGCCCCAGGAATCACAAAATCCTGTTCCTCCCCATTTCCAGACCTCTGGCCTGACCCCTCGGGGAGAACTATGTAGCTACAATTTTACCCTGAACAAGTTCAGGATGCCCCATGATCCCATTGGGAAGCGATAGATCCCCTCGCCAGAGAGGCCCTGTTCCAAGAAGGAATGATCCGTGATCAGGTCGATGCGCCCATCTGGCGTACTCCCTCCGCGGTGGTGCAACTACCGAGGTGTTGGATTCTGTTTGAACATGCCACCACTCCATGTTCCACGCTTTGCGTGTCCCTTATTCGGACTCTCGTCCTCTTTCATGTCTGGAAGGACCCCCCAACAGTATGGATGTCTGACCTATGGTCCACCAACTGTCCTGGGCCAACGCCCTGAAAGATTGATCGACAACATTTGTGACACGGTCCCGTGTTTCAAACATGGTCAACGGTCGACCCTCATTTGTTGTCCCCATTTCAGGCTAACGCAGTAAGGATACTGTTTGTCCGCCACGGTTAGCGGTTGTCCTTTATTGTCACGCCATCCCCACAGTGTTCCGAATTTGGGCATCGTGATTCACACTTCCCATTTTCACCTGTTTGAACCGGTTTCAGCGCCCCTGGTGTTGCCCCGATCGTGCGTAAGAGCACATTGGAGAAACGGTAATTCGGCTATCCTGGAAGTTCCTCCTCCAATCAAGCCTTCCCCATCTTTCGGGAATCTGGACTGGCTTGAGGGAATTGTCGTCAAACATCCCGCAAACATTGCAGGGATGCAACAAGGAAATTCAACGGTGGAAATCGTGCGTATTACGGAACTCAAAACAAAGGAGAAAGAAAGAGTTGGAGCACAAAAGTGTTAATAAAAGCTTCTTTCGAGTTCGCTACAATACTCGGGGGTTGACTTCCCCCATGGACGGGTTGACTCCGTCAAAAGAGCATTGCAGCTCCACCACCCGTTGACTTGCGGCGTCCAGAGCCTGTTGCCGCTGATTTAACTCCCGCTCCTCTTCAGCAGCGGCGGGGCGTAATCCGTCAACCCTGGCCCGGGCCCTTTCCACCTCGGCCTGGACGACAGCCATCCTTCCAGAGGTCTTCTCCATATGCTCTTCATCCTTTGCCAGCTGGGCCTTAAATCGTAAGACCAGCTCAGACTGCGCATCGAGGGTGGCTGAAAGCTCGTTGGCCCGGATCTGCATCTGTTGGACCTCGCCTTCAGCCTCCTGGAGCTTCCTGATGCTGGTCGCCTTCCTCCGCTGCCATCCCACGCTCAGCCCACGATCATGCTCCCGGATCTTTTCAGCCATGAGGTCTCGGATGAGCGCGTGAGGGCGTTGGGCATCCACTCCCCCGACACAAAGTTCGCGCAACCGCGAGCGGAGCCTATCCATTTCGGCCAGCCATTGCGTTTGGGGAGTGTCCCTGATAAAGCGCGTGATCAGCTTCCACGACCGGCGGCGGACTATGCTGCTGTCTTCCTCATCAGAGGTTGTTTCGTCCCAATCCGCGCGGTCTGCAGGCTCGTACACAGGATATGCCTGCAAGAATTCCTCAGCGGGATCCGCATCTGGCGTTGAGTCTGGTACGACACCTGATGCCGGCACAGGCACGACAGGACTGGGACTGACTGGTTGATCCTCTTCCTCGGAGTCCACCTCGATGGTTTCAGGTATGACCCTGCTGGTGGTCCCGCCAGTGATGGTGTGCACCGCAGCTGGAGGAGGTGAAGGGACTATCGTCACCATCACCGGCATGCCCCTGGGAGGGACGCCGCCAGACATCCCAACCAGCCTCGCTGCAGCAGCCCACGCCAGTCGGAGAACTGTATGACAGAAAGAGACATAAACGTTAGTCGACATGGCCCACGTGTGGCAACGAAGAGACCGGTGGAGGAGACTTACGAAGGTTGACTTCTGAGCGCTTCTCCTGGGCCGGTACTGACGGGACTCCGAGATGGGGCCCCCTGTATACTGCTGGAAGATCTGGAGATTTCAGAGGAGCCACCTCAGACCCCCTGGTCCCGCCAGACGCAGAACTGGACACAGCCATAGGCGCGGGTTCTGAAGGTCTCGCATCGTCACCCGCCAAGGAGCGAGAGCGAGGCCTACGAACAAGTTCCTCCTGCATGACCCAAACATTAGTAAAAAGTCCGTAGGGATTCAAGAACAGATCGTATGAAGAGAAGTTCGGAATGTTACCTCAAGAGCCTCCGCGAAGTCGTCAGATTCTGAGCTTCGGTCTCCGACCTCGCCCTCCTCCAGCGGGTCCCCCCCTCCATCCTCATCCTCCCGAGAAGAATCCCCTGATTCCTCCGGCAAGGGGAAGCGCTCCCTCAAATCGGCAGCCGATGGCTGTGGAGGGACCGTCTGATTCAACAGTACCCTCACCCGGTCTGTCATTGGGCGAGGGACACCACTGGAGTGGATATAATCCTCCAGCTCGTTCAAGTATTGCTCCGCCTCCGCTGGAGACACCATGAACCCAGCCCGGACTGGGCCTATGCCCGGCAGTCTCATCCCGAGGCGATTCAGGTGGGCCCACATCTCAGATGGGCTGAGGAATTGCCGGTTGACGTCCCAGACGTCCCAAGCTTCCGGAAGGACAGCATCTTCCGCCATGTCAATATGACGCAGCCGCTTCCCCGGAGCCTGAGTGGATATCCGACGGAATCCCCTCGGTGGCCGCCCCTCCGGATGAACTTGCTCTCCCGGAACCACCGGATCCGCCACTGCTGCCATACCCTCGGCCGGTGCAGGTCTCTCTGCCATGGCAGCCCCGCTGCCACGGGCGGCCCTAGCTGCCCTCCGACCCCGAACTCGAGATAAAGGAGGCCCACCGTCACCAACCCGGATCGTTGGCTGCTTCAGCATCTCCCCGGGATAAGCGGCCTCCCAGCTAATGGCGTACTCCTTCACTAAGCCGAAGGCGGCGGTGGATGGAGGCAATGCGATCTGCATCTTTCCATCCTCACGTGTGAACATGAGCCACAACTGCCTCATCACACACGGGTGCTCCTCGTGACGCACCTCCCAGTATACCTGTGGGGTCAGCCGCTGGAGGCACCGGAACTGCCTCGCAAAACGGTGTGGGGTGTACGGTTCACAGATCGGCTCACGATCTATCCGAGCCACCAAAAATCCACCTCGGAAGGCCAGGAGGTAAGCCCGATGCTCTTCCGTTCCCCGTCCATCATCAGTAAGCCTTCCCGTCGGCAGTGGAAAGGAATGAAAGTTGAACTCGTCCACCCTCCACACCCTATTCAGCACCATCAGAACGGCCAGTTTGAATGGGAAGCTCCCAACTGCGTTCAGGATGGAAGGGCGAAAGTCTGATCCCGGCGGCGAAATGGGGTTTGGATACTCGTAAATCCCCCTGATATGCGCCGCGATCCACCCATACAGGAGGTGGAAGGGCCTGCATATTCTTGGTGGCTTCTTGCCCTCGCTAATGCGCCGCAGCATTCTGAATAGTTTGGCGAGCATCGGGATCCCCAGGTTGATCCGCTGCCCCATGGCCAGCATCGATGCCATGATGAACGAGCTGGGCCGTACCCCCATGCTTGTATCTCTCACTGGTAGGATCCACCCACATATGAGAGCCGCGATGAATGCCGCCAGCCTAACTACTGGCTGTTGTTCGGTGCTGACGCTGAAACCCCAAGTCTTCCATTGGCTGTCCTCCAAAACCCGCCAATACGAGTGCCCCTTACCCCGCTGGGCTGCCCTCGGACAAGTTCGAGGCCTTGGAGGGAACTCTCGATTCTCTGGAATGTTCAAGAAACACTTGAACCACCTCTTGAAGTGGACGTCCCTCACGGCCTCCTTGTCCTCTCCAGGGACAAGCGCCATCAGCGCTGACGCCAGCCGTGGCATTTGCTCAGCATCCCCCCACGCACTGATGACGGGGAGGAACTCGTCGTACATGGCCCCCAAGATCGGGACCCCAGAAATCTAGTGGACATCCCACAGGCTGATGCCCACCTCCCCGTGATGCAGATGAAAAGTGTTGGTCCTGGACGACCATCTACTCAGCAGTTCCGGCATCAGCTGCTTTGGCTGGTAAAGATGGAACTGGGAGGCCCATGCCGCCTCGTACAATCCCACTCTCCTCAGTTCAGCCTTGAACTCCTCGCATGAGGCGCCTACCCAGTAGGCCCAGGCCCAGTCGTCGG
This sequence comes from Viscum album, assembly GCA_963277665.1. Lineage (NCBI taxonomy): Eukaryota > Viridiplantae > Streptophyta > Magnoliopsida > Santalales > Viscaceae > Viscum > Viscum album. The sequence goes on from OY728161.1 coordinate 1,842,930,142, forward strand.
TAAAATTGCCGCCCTGGCGCAGGTCCCACTCATCGGACCATCCCTTCTTCGGATCCTGCAGAGCCGCCTTCAGCATGGTGCGGTAGAGAGGAGGGGACGTCTCCGGTTGCAGTGGCCTCCCGTCAATGTCGTTCACATGATTGTAGAGACAATCGGCGGTGACGGGTGTGAAATCCTCCCGCGCGTGACCATCGGCCACCCTGAACCATTGGTGTTGGCACGGTATGCTCCTGAACCAACAAGCTGGTTCATCCCTTCCCGCCTCAGGGATGAAGACGTCATCCCTCAGCCCGAAGCCGTACAACGACAGCTTTTTGCACTGTGGATAATCCTTCTGACCTTCCGACAGCAGATCTGTCAGAGAAGTGTGGTCTGAATGGCTGCGAACCATTTCCCCCAAGCCTGGACGGTTGGCCATCTCATCCCGGCGAGCAGCATCTGCGAGTACTCCCAGCACAGCTTCTTGATGGGCCATATTTAATGTCGACCCTTAGAAAAGTTTTTCCCCTGGATCGCGAAGCTCGGCCGCGAAGCTCGACCGCGAAGTCGGATCGCGAAGATTGGTCGCGAGACGAAGCCGCGAAGTCTGGCCAAGGCAGACAGAGGTTCGCTTGGCGCGGACGCGGAGTCGGAGACTCGCGGTTCGCCGCGAAGCTCGATTCGCGGAGTGCTGTCGCGGAGTACGCGGAGCTTCGCTAAATCGAGAGTGCGCAAAAAGACAAGACATGTGAAGACAAAAGAGGGCGGATCCCCTATTTATAGGCGATGACCCCGGAGCATCGCGGCGCGCCTCACCCGCGCGAAGCATCGCGGCGCGTCCGGATCCGCGGCCCCGGCGAGCATCGCGGTCCCCCTTCACGATGACGCATCGCGAACCACCGACAGTTTTTGGCGATTGTCCCTCAGACTTCGACCGTTCGCCATCCGCGGCTCCAAGTCTGAGGGGGGGCATTTGTTGGCACCAAAAATATGGCCCGAAAGGAAGGAACGAAAAAGACAGCCGGCGCGCTGCCTCGCGAAGCACAGCCGCGAAGCACAGCCGCGGAGCCCGTCCGCGGAGCCCCGCCGCGAAGCGCCCCAACTTTGGCGGCCCCGCGAAGCTCCGGAGGCGGTAATCCGCCGCGAACCGGTTTGACGTTCGCGAGGCGCCGCGAAGCTCCGGAGGCGGTAATCCTCCGCGAATCCGTTTGACGTTCGCGAGCCGCCGCGAAGCCCCGAAGGCGGCGCGCGAGCCCTGCATCGCGGCGCCCCTTCCCTATAAATACTCGACTCCCCCTGAGTCCCGAGGACGGACAATCCGACTTTTCGGCTTCTCCTCTCCCGAATCGCGAAGCAAGCTTTGCCCCGGGAATCATGAGCTCCGTGAGGTATTTATACATCGCGAGACGACTCTGATTTGTTTTGTTCTGAGCCCCTCTTCCGAGAGGGATGCCCTTCGCGAAGCCCAAGGGCGTTCGCAAAGGAAGGGGATTCCCAAGGGAACCCGGGCAGCCGCGGAGCACTCGTGCTTCGCGAAACACCCAACCCATGCTAGTAATCCCTATGCCAAGGCGGGATAACTATGCATCGCGAAGCACATTGCTTGGCAGGACCCTACTTCGCGAACCACTCCTCCTTCGCGAGGCAGTGCTCCGCGAACACGGTTCCACTTCGCGAAGCACCACCCACTCCCACCTATGCCCCATGCTAAGGCCAAGGCACCCCACTTCGCAAAGCACTCTCCTCTGCTTAGCGATTCCTCTTTCCGTGCGACCCTCCAGGATTGCACGATGTGATTTCAAAGTCCCATGGACAACACCTCCCGTAGCGTTGCTTCGCCCAATGCTTCTTCGCATAGGCACGCTAACGGCTATTGCTTCTTCGCATAGCCACGCTAACGTGGACCCCTCGATGGTTCCTCCCTCGACCCCCCTTTACCATGGCCTTACTGGTACCTTCCCTTCCCCAAGGACCAGAGGGTACCGGTTATGTAAGCCCTAGGGGTGTGGAGTGAACCCACCTCATCCGAGCTGCAGGACGTTAAACTGCCAAGCACCACGTCCTCAACACATGACGTTAAACTGTGACCCAACCTCGTCTCCCTCACGAAGGGTCCCCCCAGCTCGAGCATTCATTACACCGCTCGTCTCCACGGTAATGGAACTCTTCCGCACATGGAATGAGATCCTCCTTGTCGGAGTGGAGTATGTTCGCAGGGGAAGGGTCGCCTCAGAGCGTAAATCCCTAACCTTTGGTACGGATGATTGCACCCGTGCATCTCGGTACTCCCCCACTACCAAGGTCAGTGGGGAACGTGATAGGGAACGAGGCCCCTCCCATTGTCGGACCAAGGTCCATCTTTCCCGCGCTTTGTCGCGCCATGGGCCTCCATCCTGGAGTAAGTCCCAACACCATGGGCCGCCCAACGCGTAAGCCCCTCTTCGCTTCTCACGGACGCACCCTTCGCGACGTGATCTTCAGGTCCTTGCAACCTCTTGTTTCTCACACCGAGCATGACTCACGTGGGCTTAGAGTGAGCACCGACCCTTGCAACCCCTTCTGAACTACGAGATCTTTGATCCATGTTAAGGCATGGTACGTAGGAAACCTCCACGAGGTTCAAGCCCACCATCAGTGGACCAAGGTCTACTTTCTTCTGAACTATGAGGTCTTTGATCCATGTCAAGGCATGGTACGTAGGAAGCCTCCACGAGGTTCAAGCCCACCATCAGTGGACCAAGGTCTACTTTCTTCTGAACTACGACGTCTTTGATCCATGTTAAGGCATGGTACGTAGGAAACCTCCACGAGGTTCAAGCCCATCCATCACCCAATTCACGTCGTGTTCTACCTACGTCCAGTATGACGTTAAACTACAACCTGATCCAGTGGTAAGCCATTGCGACCCAACCCCCACCTGAACTACGAGGTCTTTGATCCATGCCAAGTCATGGTACGTAGGACGCCTTTATGAGGTTCAAGCCCACCAATAGTGGACCAAGGTCTACTTTCACGTCGGTTCACCGACACACCCACCCGTCGCTCTTTCACGTCGGGTCTCATTCCAGTCCAGCGGTAAGCCATTGTTACCACTTGAACTACGAGGTCTTTGATCCATGTCAAGGCATGGTACGTAAGAAGCCTCCACGAAGTTCAAGCCCACCCGTCGTTTATTCACGTCAGGGTTCATTATCGTCCCGCATGACGTTAAACTGTATCATTTGAACTACGGGGACTTTGATCCATGTCAAGGCATGGTACGTAGGAATCCTCCTAGAGGTTCAAGCCCAACTCTCTTCGGACCAAGGTCCAGCTTCACGTCGGTTTACCGGCACCATCCTGAACTACGCGGACTTTGATTCCCTGCCACGGGGATACGTAGGAAGTCTCTTCAAGGCTCAAGCCCAACTTCGTTGTCTCCCCCCCCTGCGATGGTCCCATTTCATTCTCAACCGTCTATGCTAGACGTTAATCTTACAACATACCCTGTGTTGAACATGGGAAGCTGATGAAAACCTCAGATACGTGTCTATGACATGTAATTCCCTGCGCTCGATGTGGGATGCCTCGGGCTTCCACGCCCTCGAGAAGCCTTGTGATTGAGGATAACAGACAGACATGCCAGGTACCCCAGCATCCAGACACGCTACTGATGCCTCAAACGTGATTACTCCCCTGACCGAAGGTTGCTACCCTGACTGGACCCTTTGGAATGTCCCGACAGAAGCAGTGTAATTAACCGGCGTCCATGGAAACATGACACTGGGAAGAGTTTCACGAACTACGTATTAAATCTATAAGGGAGACCCGGACTAGGTGACGAGTTCTGAGGAGGAATCCACAGGAGGAAGAACCGACATCCCATCATCCCGTTTCGATCAAGGAGCAGACGTACCTGAACAAGGAACGAATGTCGCCCGCCTTTGGAAAGCGGGAATGCGGGGCAACAAAGCCGCGCGTCCCCCTCCCCCGCGGACGGATGCGCGCGCGCCCCGGCGAAAGCGTCGGAATCAGAGGTTTTGTTATAAATAATGTGGTTAAATTTTCCTTCATTATTCATGTATTTTATATTGAGATGGATGGTTATGTTTTTGGTCTTTATGGTTATTTTATTAAAGGTAAAATTTTCCCCCACTCTCAATGAAGCCCTTCAGCATTTATTTTCATAATTTTGCGTCTTGTGTTTGTTTCTTAATGCCTTATAATGATTCATTGTATTTAAAACCCAATGAGAATAAGTTGATCATTGCATGTTGTATCTCCTAGAGTGTATGGGTGTGATTTTTGGTATCCGCCAGGGTGTCTGGGCATTATCCCATGCATTTTTAGTCGAACCATATTCAGTATGTGGAATCCCACAAAATATCTCGCCAAGATTCGTGGTATCCCCTAGTGTATCTAGGGATGATAATACCTTTGTGGTACCACAATCATTCTTGAACAATATGTTTTCATTTGGGTGTGGAAAAAATGTGATAGACCTCTTCATGAAGGTCTTGGATCATATCATGTATCGAGTAGTGTGTTCTCCTAGAAAGGTCATTCCTCCAACATAATCGTGTGGCTGACAGTTGGTCATGAACACCCAATGGTGTGAGGTTTCTCATTACTATATCTGGATATTATTAATATATGTGTCATTAAAATATACATAAGTTGTCTTCCAGTGAATCAATATTATGTTGAATTATAGTGTGACAAACTTATGTGGAATTCTTTTGTGGCACTTATATGTGCCATTACAGTGTGGTACTCATGTTTGGCATTCATGTGTCATACTCCTGTCTGGATTTTAAATATGGTTCCCCGATGTGGAATTAATTTGTGTTACTATTATGTGGGATTAGTTTTTTGTTTTCTTATGTGGTGTCCCGATGTGGAATTCTTGTGTTTTATTGCTTTTTGGAATTACATTACAGTATTCCTTTTTGATTTTGGGTTACCTTATTGTGTATTTGTTTACTCACCCCTGCAAGTGATTTTCCCACATATGTTGTGTCTTGTGTAGATGATCATCCTTTTGATGGAGTCCTAGGTTGAATAGGACTAGGTGGTGCTTTGCAAGGCTAGACTGATGAGTTGGGTTCATGCTGATTTTTGACAGCAGTCTCAGTACCTCTTTTCTTATAGGTTGGACTGGTGGTTATGAACTCCTTTTAGTGGTCTTGTATTTCAATTTAGTTTCATTTCATTACATTCACTTTTTTTACACTTATTGTGAGATATAATTATTTATATTAATTGTTTGCATTCTTTTTTTTTTACATTTCAAAATTTTTTCCCAAATATTTTCATGTGTGTATATGTATTTTAGTCTTATGCATCCCATTTGTGGGATATTACTACTGGGTTCAAGTCACAAGACCCTGGACAATTGAATGCAGAAAAATTGTAGTCATTGCATGGGACCTTATGGGATGAGTCATGACATGGTGGTATCAGAGGAGGTTAGTTCTACAATAGGACCAGGAGTCTATGAGTCGGTTTTTAGAAATAGTGATTAGTGTTTTGAGATCATCATTTAGGCTAAGGATTCTAGTGTTGGTGTCATGGCCATCATATCCATACACCTAGACTCTAATTACCTACATTTAGATTCATACATTAAAAAATGGTTGCAGGGAAAAAAATTGTACATGCATCTTATAGGAATGGTTGTGTGTTCCATGTCCTTCTTGTGTTTTCTCTCCAGATATAACATTTTGACTGTGGTACGTATTGTTTTACTTCAAGATGCCACCATGTACAAAGATAGCCATGATTCCACCACGTGGTCAAGAGGATGATCCACCAGGTGATGAGAAATCCGTACATAGATTTTTATCAGAGAAAGCACCTCCAGGTGGTGCAACAACTATACCAACAACTGTAGAGTTGCACATGGTACATGTAGTACCATTGTATGAGGTGCAGCAGAACTGTGCATTTCACATGTTTCAGTGACAAGGACACCTTAGGTTCCTATGTGAGCATGACACATTGGGGTCTAAGGACTTGCATGATGCGGTGACCCATGTTCTCTATCTAGTCCGAACCTAAGCAGGTCTAATGGTAGTCTTGGCAGTGAGCTTTCTACAAGTCTTGGTAGAGTGATGGGGGGCATCGTTCCTCGATATTGCAAGTAGGGGATTATTCTATGTTGATATTTGGATAAAATTTCCCAAATAGAATTTCTCACAATATAATTTAATGGATATGCTTGTACAAGAGATTATACATTATAAGCATGATTACATATTGGTATCTATGTATTCATCAAGGCATTACATCCTTTCCAGATACTCAATGGATACGATACGAAATACATACATCAGATCTCATACCATTGAGTGAGGTCTTCATATGGGAATCTGATCCTAGGTTATCCCAAAAATAATTCCTACCTATGTGGGGTTGGTTGAGAATATTTTGGTGGTTCATGTTTCTTAACTAAGAGGATACAACCAGTGATTTTCAGAAGTCTGAATGAATGAGCAGAGACCTCAGCATCAGGGCGCTGATGTCGGTCTTAGGTACATGGATGTGGGAGATATTTCCAATGTAGTCCCCATGATAGAGTATATACAATGCAGGGCTCACAGGGTGGGTCTAGTTTTTCTAGAGAGAGGTAGTGGTATTCATTTGGTGGGAAGAGACATATCTCTCAATATTATATAACCTGTCGTACTACTGATGGAGATATAGTGGTTGAACTACCTTGGATGACACAGTGATATAAGTGGGAAGATCTACTGGGAGGGATATGCGACACAATAGAGGGGAGAGTATCAAGGGGTGTTTTATGTTTCAACATGTTGCCACCTCCACCACCAGGTGGTCGACACACGGATTAGTGAGAAGGAGGGCATAGGAGAGGATATATGAATGTGGTGAAGGAATATGACCCAAGGTCTGAAAGAATGATTTGAGGTGTGATTTATTTCTATTATAAATTAGCTTCCATATAGATATAAGTGAGTGATAAAAAATATTTCCTTGTGGTAAATCTTGTTAGAGACTTCGAGATTCTAGTTTAACCCTTGACTTGACTTTCACGCGTGGAGACTCCTAAAAAAGGTCACCCAATGATCATTCACTTCTACTGACTCTGTGACCTAAATCATAGAGATGAGGGTTTGGTTGGGATCTATTGGTAGCGGCCTCATGTCATTATGACTTAATTCATGGAATGGGATGGTTTTTCAAAATTCATTATCATATTGACATTTTAGTTGAAGAGTGTGGTGTATCCATAGTGGTGGAACGAAGATTTACTTATTTCCAAAAAGGAAAACTAGTAAGCACATGATGTAATCACACATAGGAGGGTGTATCTTGTTACTCACATGTGGGAGAGTATAACCCTTAGTGCAGTGGATTTAATGAGTCCTCAGTTTCCTGCTATGTTGGATGAGTTACAGTCGATCCAGTGATGGTTGAGAAAAGGTGTTTTCTAGATTTAATACAGGACTATGAATTTTGATATTTTCTATACTCTTGGGAAGGTTAATGTGGTAGAAGATTCTATCAGCCTAAGATCGGTTTTGACATTATTAAACAAGGTGTCTGAGTAGTAGGCCTTGTTGCAATTATCCTTAATGAATAGAGATGGTGAAGGAAACATACATTCAATCGTTTTTACCCCTCTACTCATATAGTGAGTTAGGGAGGCACATATTAGGGATACCAACTATAAGACCTAATGTGGTTAGTTTTACAATGAGAATTCTTGTGATGTATATTCTAATGGTGGGTAGAACATTGTTCTTTTAATAGGATGCACTGTAGTACCTTTTTTGTTATGAGAGGTGGTTTTGAGGGAGTTTAATACATCACCATTGCAAATAAATGCAGGTGTGGAAAAGATGTAACATGAACTCTGATGGTAGTTTTGGTGGCCATGGATAAAGAAAGAAGTGGCAAAGTTTGCCTCCCGATTCCTTCTGTGTCAGCAGGCGAAGGCTGAGGACCAGGATCAAGTGGGTTTTGCTCAAGTCCATGAGGTGCCATAATGGGAGTGGGGTGGGATATCGATGAACTTCATGATAGTTTTACACTTATGTATAGTGGACATAGTTCCATTTGGGTTATCATTAATCGACTCCCCATGTCATCTCACATCCTTGCAATATCTGAGATTCTACAGCCCTTTCCAAAATTTTAGTAGATTTGATGAGGTGGTCTACTGCATGTGTAACGACCCAATGTTTTTCAATGGAAATTCCCTTATTAAATTTATGTCATAAAATCAAACGAAATCACACCATAATGAACTACTAATTGATAAGGGACCTTTAAACATATGTTGGTCACTTCTCTGTTTTGAATTTTGAAAATTGTGAAAACACAGTTGTGTTCAAGATGTTTTTTGAAGTCTAATAAAATAAAAATAATTTTTTTGAATAGTAACCTAACCTAATGAATAGTTCCATACCCTTATGAATAGTTATATACCCTAATGAATAGTAACAACACCTATGGTTTTATAAAAATAATATTCAAGTTGGAAGTACGATATAACTATATTTTAGAATGAGTTAATGAATGTTTTAAAACTGGTTTTGATAATAAATTATTATTTTAGTTAAATATTAAAATAATCATATATAGAAAATTATTTTTGAAAAATGGACTTCAATTTTGGATTCTACATGTCGAAAAATGGTTAGGGTGAGTTTTTTGGATATTTAGGAAATACTTGATTTTTTGATGAATAGTAGAATCCGATAATTTACAATAAATGCTAAATAATGGATTAATTGAGTCATCGATGATGATTTACTGATATATACCCACTTGGTTCGAATTCAGATGACAAACTTACTATTTCTGTTCATGAAATACTTACTATTACTTGTCTTGGGAAGAAATAATAAATTAATGACTATAATATCATGAAATCCCTCCTCTACTCTACTATAAAACCCCCCTTCACTCCATCTTCTATCCACTCCCCTCAAGCTCCATTAATTCTCAAAATTATTCCAAAATATCTCTCCAAGGTCATCCCACACGTCAAAAATCTCTCATCCTCCTCGAATTACCAAAACCTCTCCCCTTAAGAGGTTCTCAAAGGAGGAAGTCTCAAGAGGTAAATTCCTCTTCCCAAATTTCTTGTTTTCTTATAAGTTCTTTTATTCTTAATTTAATTCCTCACCTCCCTTCACCATAATAGTATGATAAATCCATTAGCATACATGTACTATAATATCATCATGCTAGTGGTATATATAATTATATTCTCTCCTTTCCCCACCTTTTTATTTGAAAGAAATGAAAGCATCATTTGAGATGGGCTAATTTAGCACATTCAAGGACAACAATTTATCAATTTCTATTATTATATTTAATTCTGTTCATAAAACCACTTGAGTTATGGTTAAAATATATTATTACATATGTGATATATCCTATTTTTGGTTCTTTAATCCTTTGGTACAAATTGAATTAATTTATAAATCAAAACACATTCTTTGTAATCAAATCCACCGATTAACAAGAACGGTTATCACTAAGGTTATATATATAATAATTTTACATCACTCTATGTAACCTAATTAAAATTAAAACAATGTAATATCATATATATTAACTTAAGAATGGAACATCAATTATGGGAAACCAATTTCATCTTGCATATAATCCAAATGTCAATATAATTGAACCGATCTTGTAAAGCAAAGTAAACAAACGAGCCCGAACAATGAAATTGAACCTTATAGCTAATCAAAAATGATTCAAATGAACTAAAAAGGGTTATAATAAATCTATTAAAAATAGAATAGGTTCTGTAATTATGAATTAATTATCCAAATTTTTTTATTCAGGTCATTAATAACAAGTGGAAAACACCACCAGATTTGAGGTAAGGAATCCTCCCCTTTTCTCTCTTAATCAAGATTATCCTCTATACTTTTCCGTTTATGTGTACTAGAAAATGATGGGGTATGTTTAATAACCTCCACCATACTTCCTTATGTATTTATAAGTTATGAGAAATCCCATTTTTCTTTCATCAATCCATCTTGGTCACACCCGACACCATGCTGATAAAATCGTAACGAATTCTACCTGAGCCTTCTTTGTTCTTTCGGGATGCCATATCTTTCTTTCAAAATGGAGTTATCTTATCTATCTATGTGAGTCTTATGACTTCTGGTTATTTTTACAATATTATTATAACAATACCCTTTCATTTCATTCTTTCAGGGATATACATGATTTTGAAAGATTCTCTCCTTATAACTTTCCGATAAGCAAACCTGTTTTAAGTGGGCTTCCCAAAATTTTATCCCAAATTTCAAGTGCACTCTATCCTATGTTTTAAAACAAAATTGTATTTATAAAATCATTATTTTTATTATTAAAACATTCTTGGATCAATTTTGGTTTTATATAAAGGAATGTCCTATTTTCTAATTGAAAAGCTCTAGAGTGTTTTCCTTAATACCGCATAAAAATGTTTTAATGCTAATGTTTCTAAAATAAATTTTTTATATTTTGTCACAAATATTTGACACCACGTGCCATGTTATATGAATATATTACCCTATTAATGTCCATGTGTGTTCTAATCCTTTCCTTTCATGGACACTTTTGTGATACGCCTGTTGGATATGTTTTGTGTCATGATTGTGGTACCCAATTCGTTCCATGGGTACCCTTATATTTATGTGTGGTTGATTATGTATGATTATTTATGTGGAAAGATTATTTATGTGGAAAGAATGTTCATGAATATGTTGAAATGGGTGTTCCAAAATTGCACTCTAATGCATTGAGTAAGGTTAAGTCTCTTGAGATGCGATGTGAAACGGGATTGGCGGCTATCCTTGACCCGTACGCAAATGGGAAACGGGATTGGCAGTCAGCCTTGACCCATACTAAAATGGGAAATGGGATAGTCGGTTAGCCTTGACCCATACTGAAATGTGAAACGGGATTGGCGATTAGGCTTGACCCGTACTAAAATGGGAAATAGGATTGGCCGTTATCCTTGACCCGTACCAATGAAATGTTTTATGATTCTTCCATATTTATATGATTCCATTTTTATATGATACCATGCTTATATTAAATGATTTTATAAGTTTCGTTATTTTGATATCATTATGTCATGCTTCCTAACTCATGTTCAAGAGATGTATCCTTATGTTCATTCCCTTACAGGGCTTTTTAGCCGATCCCTTTGTTCATGTGTTCGCCAGGGTACCCTATGCAGATGCAAGGGCTCAAAGAAAGTTAGAAGCTCATTATGGAGATTAAATAAAGAAGTGTTCTTTTCAGCCCCATGTTTTATGTTTATATACCTATTATTCCAAAACACTAGACTAAAAAATCCTTTGGATGTACTCTGATGATTAATTATGCTTAAAATCGTGATATGTTTTATGTAAAAGGCTTGGGTCACTATATTTGGTATCAGATGATGGTCTAGTAATTTTTGGAGATTAGGAATAGAGCACCTTAGTAAGAAAAATAAGGATGAGACCAAGTATAAGAAAACAGCCCTAAATTTTGGTGAGTATAGATTAAGTGGCTTATCAAGAAAATACATCCCTGTCTGGATAGAAGCAGGTAGAGGCAGCTCTGGCACAGATGTGTCTAGGGGTAAAACCTGAAAACACCACTTTGACCTAGACTCGAATAGGCACTGGTGTACGACAATGGGCCTTGTTGCACTCTTGGTTATGACACACTCGGGGGATATTCTTTGGTAGATTCACAGTCTTAGTACAACCCATTATTAAGGGACAAAAACAATCCCATGAGAATATAAGTTAAGAAATAGATTGAGGATAACCTAGGTTTTATCCTAAGGAATAACAAGTTAGTATGTACTTATTCCTTATAAGTTTATTCTTTTATGTTGAAAGTTTCCATTTATGCTTAATAAATAAGTATTCAAGCCCCCTAATGATATGTTCTTCTTTCTTAGTTAATGGCTGGAAATTGAAGAACGTGTTCCAACAATCAATGTGATAGGTAATGTGAAAACCACCCTAATGATATGCCTGAGATGAGGGGATCCCAAGTTTAACATATTGTGAACTTGAAAGATCAGCTATTGAAAATCACAATCAACAATTTGTACATAGTTAAATTCCGAAATTCATTAAGGAGGAAGATGATGACATCTTAAGGAATTTCATCTGATAAAGGTGATAAAGGAAATAAGACCAAATTTCCTTTTTGCAAAAAGTGAAGAAAGAGGCATCAAGGAGAATGTCACAAAGGAACCAAGAGATGTTTTAATTGTGGGAAGGTGGGGCATAAAATATCCATTTTCTATAAAAAATGGATACTGTTATGAATGGAGATAAGGTTTTATCTAATGTACCTTAGATTGTTCATTTTCATGAATGTGGAGAAGTTGGACATTATCTAGGAAAATGATCCATCGGAAGGGATGAGAAGCATGATGAGCATCATCAATCTCCAATGACAAGGGGACAATGCAAGTCCAATGTTGAGATAGATCATGATCACTAAATTACATGTAACCACTTTGCAATTATTATTTATGTCATGCTATATTTCCGTTCATTACCTATGAGCATGTCTTAAATGTTTTCTAGGAACATCTAGTCACTACTTAAAATTTATTTTATATCATTTGGTGAAAACATCTATGATTATGTATCACATGTTGATGTTTGTGAAATTGTTCATCTTTGAAATAATATAAGTCTCCCTTTAGTGGAATTTGATGCAATTATGGGAAAGTATTGACTTTTTAGAGCAAACATAAATAGCTTCAATGAAAAGCTTAGGATATGTACAAATTAAAAATTATAAAGTGATAGACTATACCTCATGATAGTTGAAAATTCATGAGAAAAACTATCCCATGCAGGATCTGGAGTTAGCAGTCGTGTTCCATGTGTTGAAAATCTGGCGGCATTATCTCTATGGGGAAAAGTGTGAGATATATACCGATCACAAGGGTCTCAAATATATATTCACATAGAAAGAGCTTAATATGAGCCAGCTAATTTGGTTAATGATCATCAAGGATTATGACTGCTCAATCCACTACAATCATGGTAAGGAATATAAGGTGGCAGATGATCTATGTAGGAAGGTTCCTGCATCCTTATCAATGATGAGAGTTTAAAAGGATCCAATCTTCTTAGATTTGGTGATGATGGACATGGGAATCATTAAGGGAAGAACATCATCAATCCTTTATGAAATGATTTATCAACCATCCCTTGTGGAGAGAATAATGGATGATCAAAGAGAAGATGTGGAGATTCAGAAAAGGGTGGAAGCTATTAAAAATGGGAAATCCTCAGATTTCAAAATTGATGAAGAATGAGTTGTAAGATTTGGGACAAGATTATGTGTACCCTCTGATCTATAGATAAAGAAGGATCTATTGAACGATGAACATTGCTCAACCTTCTCTATCCATCCTGGGAGTACCAAAATGTACCATGATCTCCGAGAACACCTCTGGTGGGATAAACTCAAGAAAGAGATTGCGGAATATATATCAAGGTGCTTGGTATGCCAGCAAGTTAAAGTTGAGCGAAAAAAGTCCAAATATATGATGCAGCCATTGCCATACCCATGTGGAAATGGGAAAACGTTACTGTGGACTTTGTCATGGGTCTCCCGAATACGGCGAAGGGAAATAATTCTATATGGGTTATGGTTGACCAGCTCACCAAGACAACACATTTCATCACAATTCGGGAAGATCTATCACTTGAAAACTGGAAAAGTTATATGTGAAGGAAGTGGTGAGACTGCACGGTGTTCCACTTTCAATTGTCTTTGACCGTTATCCAAGGTTCACATCTAAATTCTAGAGGATCCTTCAACGTTCTTTGAGTATTGAATTAAATTTTGGCACGGCCTATCACCCCCAAACTGATGGTTAGTCTGAAAGAACTATTCAGATGCTTGAAGATATGCTTAGATCCTGCTCTCTAGAATTCAAAGGTGGATGGGATTAGCATCTCCCATTGGTTGTGTTATCATACAAAAATATATTACACTCAAGTATTCAGATGGCACCATATGAAGATCTATATAGAATGCAATGTAGAACTCCAACATGTTGGGATGAAGTTGGAGAAAGAAACCAACTTGGACCCGATCTTATTCAAGAGATGACAGAGAAGGTTCAAGTCATCCAGAAACACATCAAAGCTCCTCAAAGTCAGAAAAAGAGATATGCTGAAAACCGTCGAAGGTAATTGGTGTTCGACTTTGGAGATAAAGTCTCCCTTCGAATATCTCCATGGAAGAGATTCATACGATTCTGGAAGAAAGGGAAGTTAAGCCCACGGAATATTGGCCCCTTTGAGATCCTTGACTGCATAAAAGTCGTGGCCTATCAACTTGCACATCAACCAAATATGGATCTAGTTTATGATTTTTTTCCTCGTATCACTCTTGAGAATGTACATACCTGATCCCTCAGATGTACTAAACTCAGAGGTGGTGCAGCTGGAAGATGATTTATCCTATGAGGAGCAGAAAATAAAGATTCTGGATCGGAGAGATAAGTTTCTACACAACAGGACATCCCATCTTGTAAAAGTGTTTTGAGGGAACCATAATTTTGAGGAAGAAACATGGTAATTGGAGTATGAAATGAAGGAAAAGTACCCGCACCTATTTTTTTCTTAGTATGCAAAACGAAATTTCGAGGGAGAAATTTCTTAGGGGGGAAGAATGTAATGACCCAAAGTTTTTCAATGGAAATTTACTTATTATATTTATGTCATGAAATGACATGAAAGCACAAAATAATGAACTACTGAGTTATAGGTGACCTTTAAACATAATTTTTTCACTTATGTGTTTGGAATTTCGAAAATACGGCATACACGGTTGTGTTCAAGATGTTTTTTGGAGTCTAATGAAACAAATATAATTTTTGGTGAATAGTAACCTACCCTAATGAATAGTAACATAACCTTATGAATAGTGATATACCCTAATGAATAGTAGACTCACCTATGGTGGTATAAAAAAAATATTCAAGTTGTATGTATGATATAACTATATTTTAGAATGAGTTCATGAATGTTTTAAAACTGGTTTTGATAATAAATTATTAATTTAATTAAATATTAAAATATTCATATTTATAAAATTATTTTTGGAAAATGGAATTTAATTTTGGATTCTACACGTCGAAAAATGGTTATGGTGAATTTTTGGGATTTTTCTGAAATACTTGTATTTTTTATGAATAATTGAATCCCATAATTTAAAATAAATGGTAAATAACGGATTAATTGAGTCGTCGATGATGATCTGCTTATGTAAGCCCACTTGGTTCGAATTCACTTTACCCATTTACTATTATTGGTCAGGTAATACTTACTATTCCTTTTCTTGGGAAGAAATAATAAATTAATGATTATAATATCATGAAATCCCTCCTCTCCTCCACCATAAAACCCCCCTTCACTCCCTCTTCCCTCCACTCCTCTCAAGCTCAAAGACTTCCCTAAATTCTCCCCAAATCTCTCCCCAAGGTCCTCCCCCACGTCCAAATGCTCTCATCCATTTTAAATACCAAATCCTCTCCCCTTAAGAGGTTCTCAAAGGAGGAAGTCTCAAGAGGTAAATTCCTCTTCCCAAATTTCTTCTTTACTTTTAAGTTCTTTTCTTTTTAATTTCCTTCTTCATCTCCCTTCACTGTAATTGTATGATAAATATAGTATAATACATGTACTGGAATATCTTCATGATAGTGGTATATTTAATTATCTTATCTCCTTTCCCCACCCTTTTATTTGAAAGGAATGAAAGCACCGTTTGAGTGTGCTAATTTAGCACATTCAAGGACACAGGTTTATCAATTTCTATTATTATCTTTAATTCTGGTCATGAAACCATTTGTGTTATGGTTGAACCATATTATTACATATGTAATATATCTTATTTTTGGTTCTGTAATCCTTTGGTACAAACGGAATTAAGTTATAAATCAAAACACATTCTTTGTAATGAAATCCATCGGTTGACAAAAACAGTTATCACTAATGTTATATATATAATAATTCGACATTAATATAAGTATCCTAATTAAAATTAAAACAATGTAATCAGATGTATATGAACTAAATAATGTAACTTCAATTCTGGGCAACCACCTTCATCTTGCATATAATCCAAACATGAATATAAGTGAACCGATCTTTTAAAGCCAAGTAAACAAACGAGCCCGAACAATGAAATTGAACCTTATAACTAATCAAAAAGGCTTGAATGAACTAAAAAGGGTTATAATAAATCAATTAAATATAGAATCGGTTTTGGAATTATGAATTAATAATCCTAATTTGTTTATTTAGGTCATTAATATCAAGTGGAGAACACCACCAGATTTGAGGTAAGGCATCCTCCCCTTTTCTCTCCTAATCAAGACTGTCCTCTATACTTTTCCTTTTTATGTGTACTAGAAAATAATGGGGTATGTTTAAGAACCTCCCCCATAAATCCTTCAGTATTTCTATGTTTTGAAAAACCCCATTTCTCTCTCATCAATCCCTCTTGGTCACACCCGACACCATGATGATAAAATCATAATGAATTCTACCTGAACCTTCTTTATTCTTTCGGGTTGCCATATCTTTCTTTCAAAATGGTGTTATATTATCTATGAATATGAATATTATGTCTTCTGGTTATTTTTAAAATATTCTTATGTCAATACCCTTTCATCACATTCTTTCAGGGATAAACATGATTTTGAATGATTCTCTCCTTAGAACTTTCCGATTAGAAAACCTTTTTTAAGGGGACTTCCCAAAATATTTACCCAAATTTCAAGTGCACTCTATCCTATGTTTTAAAACACTATTGTATTTATAATATAATTATTTTTATAATTAAAACCTTCTTGTTTCAATTCTGGTTTTATATATAATAATTTCCTGTTTTCTATTTGAAAATCTCTAGAGTGTTTTCCTTAAGACAGCACAAAAACGTTTTAATGCTAATGTTTCTAAAATTCATTTTTATATATTGTCACTTATATTTGACACCACTTACCATGTTATATTCCTATATTACCCTATAAATGTCCATGTATGTTGTAATCCTTTCCTTTCATGGACACTTTCGTGATACGCCCATTGGATATGTTTTGTGTCATGATTGTGGTACCCAATTCCTTCTATGGGTACCCTTATATATATGTATGGTTGATTATGTATGATTATTTATGTGGCAAGATTAATTATGTGGAAGGAATATTAATGAATATGTTGAGATGGGTGCGCACAGATAGCATTATAATGCATTGGGTAGGTTAAGTCTCATGAGATGTGATGTGAAACAGGATTGGCGGTTAGCCTTGGCCGGTACTGAAATGGGAAATGGGATTGGCTGTTAGCCATGACACATACTAAAATGGGAAACAGGATTGGCGGTTAGCCTTGAACCATACGGAAATGCGAAACGGGATAGGCGGTTATCCTTTACCCGTGCCAATGAAATGTATTATGATTCTTCAACATTTATATGATTCCATATTTATATTTCCCATGCTTATATTAAATGATTTTATAAGTTTTATGCTTTTGATATCATTATTTCATGTCTCCTAACTCATTTGCTTGAGATGTATCCTTATATTCAATCCCTTACTGGGCTTTTTAGCTCATCCCTTTGTTCATGTGTTCCCCAGGGTACCCTATGCAGATGTAAGGGCTCAAAGAAAGTTAGGAGCTCATTATGGAGATTAAATAAAGAAGTGTTTTTTTGTGCCCCATGTTTTATGTTTATGTACTTAGTCTTCCTAGACACTAGACTAAACGATCCTTGGCTTGTACTTTGATGATTAATTATGCATAAAATCATGAAAAGTTTTATATAAATGGCTTAGGTCACTATTTAATGGCTCTACCACCACATATAGATAGGGTACACAATGTCTTTTATGTGTCATAGTAGAGGATATACCTGAATGACCCATCACATTTCATCATCTAGTGAGATTTTCAAATCAAAGATGGAGAAATGTTTGTTGAGTACCCAATGGGGATCAATGATCAGCATGAGAGGATCCTTTCTAAGAGGTCGATTTATATTTTCTATGTCTAGTGGAAGAATGTACATCTCCTGGAGACCACATGAGAGTGGGAGGCTCATATATTTTCACAAAACCCAAATTTGGATGATTTTCCCTTGTTTTGTATTTTTATGGATTTATATCTCAAATATCGGGTGAATTTAATTACATGAATTTCCCGTATTTTTTTAATTGAAATTATTTGGGAAAATTGTGATACCATGCGCTGAAACGTCATATAATTTTGTGACCTGAAGAGTCTTGAAAAAATAATTGAAAAATATTTTGTTTAATTATGAAGAACACGTGGATTTAATGAAAAATTGGAATATCATTTATACAGTAACCAAGATCATAAAGTTAAGGGAAACATTGGGCTAAGAATAGTGGCTTTGATCTAGGAGAAACCTAAAATTGGTCAAAATTGGTCACCTTTTGAAATAGCCACCAATGACATAAAAATAAATAAAATAATTATATAAAATAATATAATTTTAATATCTTAATAACTCATTAATAATGACTCAATTTGAAAATTTAATACAACCGTTGAGTTTGTAATGTCATTTTTTCCGTTTGCACGTCGATCCTTTTGTTGGTGCATGTCTTATGTGAAAAAACCAGAAAATGTAATAATCATCATTAAATAATTTCATGTTAAATTATTTCATTTATATAGATAATATCACCGCTTTTAAATTTATTGATATATAATTTCCTCAGGGATGGAAGCTCAAATCCTAGAGATTTAGATAACCATTTTAGATATTTTCTAGTTAATGGTGACATATCGATGTTCAGATCATGGAAATTCGCACCAACTGAGTTGGAATATCTTTTCAATGAAAGTGACTAGACAATTATTCATCAATTATGGATCCAAAATCTGGTAAGGTCATGATCATTTAATTTTTTACCATGTTTAATAATTATATGTTGAAAATATAATAATATACAAGTATATTAGCATGTGGTTTGATAATTTTAGGATGGATTATATTTCAAGAATTATTTTTAGGAGTTTTAATGATTTTATTCTTCATTCTGCATTCTAAAAAACAGATTGTGGATGAAACGACTGCATTAAGAGGTTCATTACTTTGGGATTCTTTTTCTTTTCTTCCCCTAATTTCTTATGCTATTCAAGAATTCTTTATCTCCTCCCCACAGTATGAAACCCCTATGTGAACAATCAAGTGTTCCATCCATGTTTTTTTTTGAAAAGATCCAAACACAGAGATCTGAGATTTGAACAATGGAATGGACATGAAACAATGATGTAAATTTTTTTTTGGCTAGGATAGTGGTGTAAGATAGTTCAATTTTGATGATGAGGTAGTGGATATTCTCCATCCCGGAAAGCAGTGGTGTAGGCCCAAGGGGGAAGTGTAGGCGGACGGTGAGAAGGATGGAGATGTGACCATTGAGGTGACTGATAGAAGAGTAATGTTAAAGGCCACCATATCGAAGCTAGGGATGATGGAAGGTGAAGAATTTGATAGGTGGATATATATGATGCTCGCAGTATGCAGCTTGTCTGGGGATGCATAGGGGGTGCAATGCGGAGGTCCAGTAGGGCCGTAGACATGGAAGAAGCATGACACAGAGGTCTAGTGTGCCTTAATGGAGTTGAAAAGGTCATGATGGAGAATTCTGGACAATTAGAGCATGCTGGGTGGGAGCAGAGTGGATTAGGCCATGCCAAGTGGGCCTACAAGTAGATTTATTAGGCCAGGCAATGTGGGTCGGCCTAGGCATTATAGACCTGGACCAAAAAAATTATTTGTTGAGACCTAGTGAGATGCGATTGATCCATGTTGGAACATGGGAGACTATGATTAGTTGACCATGGTGTTAGAACACGATGATCAACCATGAGCCCAAATAACTCCAGATTCCATGTGATAACATGGGATGATAGACATCCATGGTTGACCATAGTTACAGGGGGTAGTTGACTACCATGGTCCACTGCAACCGTCAGTGGAGTGGCTACGAGTATGTACATAGTCCTATTGACCCACCTTCTAAAACATCAAAATTCCATAACATTCAAATGGTACATGTGTTTGATGAGCATTCTATTTCTTTGTAACCCTGAAGCAGACATTGTCCTTTTGAGATGATGTGTTAATTTTTTAGCTTTTACCGTTAGTGGTTGAAATAACTATCATGGTCATTTGCTCGAGGGTTTAATATATTATTATGTCCATATCACCATATTATAATACCGTGTAGTGGTTGAGTCACTGATAGAATTTGGATTCCCTCTCAGGGACTATATTTTGATCCTTTATCTCTCTAGAAGAGTTTTCTTACAATTAGCACTACCTTTAATAATATAGGGTTGGTCCTCCATCTAATGGGCAGATTAGTAGGGTATGTGGTATCCCAAATAGTGTTTGGTATTAATCATTGGTTTCCCTCAAGGTGTCTAGGTGTGATCCACTGCATTGTGAATAGATCTAGATTGCATACGTAACATCCCCTAGTATATATGGGCCTGATACATGGTATCCCACAATGTATGGGGTGTGATCCCACTCTGTGTTTTTATAATATTCTATGAACAATATGTTCTCATTTGGGAAACATCCAAATGAGATAGTCATTTTCATTAGTTTCTCGGATGATATCATGGCATAAGGAGTGAGTTCTCCTGGAAAGAGATTTCTTGTAGTTTAATAATATGGTTGATGGGTGATTAAGATAACTCGATGGAATGCAGTTTCTCATGAGTATTTCTATATATTCTTGTTAAATGTGTTTCTCACTTATACCTTTGTGGTGCTCCTATGTGGAATTCTTTTATGGTACTCCTATTTGGAATTTTGCTAATGTACTATTGTTTAGAAATAATATGTGGAATTCCTATGTGGAACACCTATGTGTCATTCTTGTGTGGTACTATTGTGTGGAACTCCTATGTTATACTCTTTTGTGTCATTACTGTGTGGAATTTCTGTGTGGAATTACTTTGTCGTATTCCTATGTGTTATCCCTGTGTGGAATTCTTGTTTAGTATTCCATTGTTGAATTCCATTATGGTAAAAAATTGTGGTTTTAGGGTGTCATACTGAGTATTTGTTTACTCACCACTGCAGGAGTTTGTCTTCACATGTTGTGTATTGTGTAGACGATATACTAGTTGACAGATTCCTTGGTAGGCTAGGACTTTGTGGGGCTTAGTAAGGCTGGACAGATGAGTTGTGTTCTCATGGCTTCTAGATAGCAGTCTTTGTACCAGTTTTCAGACATGTTGTACTTGTTGTAATGGAGTCTATTTTGTGGGCATGTATTTTTCCCTATTTTTATTCTTTTACGTTCACTATTGTACTCTGGTTGCGAGATATAGTGGTTTTCATGCATTGTATACAGAGATTTTTTCAATTTCATTATTTGGGGATTGGAGATGTGTTCCTGCATATAGGTAACTTAGGATAATTCCTCCCATTATTGGTATATTCATACATAGTTCTAATCACCATCTCGTAGCCTATTAGAGGTGGGCATGGGGTAGTTTTGGAATTTTCCCCTCTGTGATGTGCCACGACATATGTCATGGGAATTAATAAATTAAGGATTATGTGTTATGTTATATGAAAGAGGAATTGATGTCTGCTAAAATATTTGTTTGTCAATAATGAATGGATTCACACTCAACTAGGATATCATAATCATGATTTAAAACTCCAATAGTATACAATTTTTTCATTAAATAATACATTTGATAGCATGTGGTCATGCATCCATTGGAATAAATCAACTGTGATATACTATTAAATAAATATGATTGTATTGTTCGGGGGATGGTTTTGAAGGTATGAACTGGAGTAAACATATTATGAAATATATATATAAATCATCCATAAATTAACTATATATCATACTATTATAATCAATTGTTTATAAATGAAGTTGAAAAATTAAGGAGGTAAAAAATTTAATTTTTATAAATAAAATTAATATCTCAATATATGTTTTTCTAAATAAATTAATTTTAATCAGTAATTTTAAATAATTCAATAGTAATATTTAGATTTTATATTCAATTTAATGAATTAACATGCATTTTCGAATGGTTTTTAATAAAAGGATGAGATTTACGTATTATTGGCCCCAAAAAAATATTTTCATCAATAATTCTTTTTATTGCAATTTGTGCATGGATATTATAATTAATTTTTTATACATATATAAATTTGAAAAATTGAAATATTTTTTAAAATCCACGATAAATAATATAACCTACTTTTATTTTGGTATTTTCATAAATGTTCTATTTTTTTAGTGAATAGTGAAAATGATGATTTTTGCAGCACTCCCATTTCTCTTCAATAAATCATGAAATTCGAATTTTTTTATTATATGTTAAATTTGGATTAAAATAAAAATAATTTTAAAATTTTAAAATATAACATTAATAATTATAGAGGAATCTATTTTTTATTTACTATTTTTATATATTAAATTTAATTCATACAAACATAGTTTGGTAGAAATAATATTTCATTGAATTTTTTACATTTTTAAAAAATAAAATTATATCCACATATATAAATTGAAATTGGAAAAATGGCCATTATATTTTTTTTCATGATGTTCATATTTATTAATGAATTCAATTTTGATTTTTATCATTATGAATAGTAGCCATGGTAAATTTATTTCATAGTAGGAAAGTCTAAATTAGGATAATTACGTAAAAAAATAAGATATAAAAACAAAATATCATCTCTTATTTTTTATTGGATATTGGGAATTCAAATCATTACACCTTATCAGCAAAATTGGATTTTTTTAACCACTTTTCATTTCAAAATGAAATTATAATATTTAAATTTTTAGACAACTTACATGTTTGACAGTCCTCTTTATTATGAAAGGGAAATAACTATCCTCTCTTCATCACACCATATCAGAACATAATATTTTCAATTACATAACAAAATTCATCTGAAATACAACATTCTAAATCATTTAGGTCCTTGTCCAAAAAAGATACTATACCTATAAGGCCATCGGTGTAATACAAATGAGGTGAACCTAATAAGTGGTATAACTATAAAACTATAATATTCATTATTATTTCATATTATAACTCGTTCAGTTATTTTTTAATCATTCAGATATTATAAAATAATTATCATACATTGAATGAATTTTTTCATTAAAATCCCCTTTTTTCCATATTTTCTCTAAATTTTAAAAATTAATCTTTTCTCGTGTGTATGTATGGATTTCTGTAAACATGTAGTGATGTGTTCCATTTTTCATAACTGACTCATATGGAAAAAATGATTAATATATATATATATTATATGATAATTGTGAAATAATTATACTTATATAATTTAATATATTAACATATGTCTTACCCTTTTATCTTTTCAAAAAATGATAATCTCACCCTTGCACATTTGCAAAATACACCATCTAAGAGGGATTTGGTTCCATTTATATTAAAACCATACATAGATAATCATAATATTGGAACTAATACATCAATAATAAATTTATAACATATTTAATATTCTAGAAAATGAAAATATTAAATATAGTACTTTTACCACAAAGTAGTAATTTAGAAATATCGATCATGTGTATATGTAGACTACAACAACCATGATACTAGAAATTTCATTTTTCATGTACTTCGTAATGATATATATATAAAACTTTATTTTAAGTATAAAATATTTGATTATGTCATGAATAATTTTTTGGTGTTGATGGATCGTTGATCTTTTTTTTCAAAAACTAGAATGGATACCTTGGCACCCTAACAACTATGCCTTATATGAAAACTTATAAAGGGAATTCCGAATCCCCATGGGTTTGTGACTAGGACATGAATTATTTACTGAAAAAATGGGGAATAAATTTTCCACAAAATATCAAAATATAATGAATACATTTCACCATAATCAACATTCCAAATGGAGAAAGTAACTGAAAGTAAAACGGTGTAAATAAATCCTAAAGAAGTACATCATTAATTAAGTCAATTTCTAATAATATAAAACTCAAAAATCCCAAGGGAAACATCTCCCTCAACTCCATGTTCTAATGTATCATGTATATACCCCACCCCCTCTAAGTGGTGCATTCCCTTTTCATGGAAATGACATAATTAAATCTATAAATGCCCAAATGAAACAGAAGGGTGAAAGACATACATACTAAGAGGTTATCACATATTGCCCCATATTCAATACCACAATAATGGTCCTTTATGACATCATACAAAATAATACAACGAATGGATTATAATTTTGAATATTTAAAACTATAATATTCATTAAATTCAAATTATTGGTATATATATCCTATAAATCACAAAACAGGAAAAAAATACATTTTATATAAAACATTTTATACTAATTACATGGAACAAATTAAGTATTTAAATAATTAAAAGATATGTACTTCAAATCACAAAGCATTACACATACTCCATGGAAATTTTTATCCACTCTAATAAAATATTAAATTACATCCACTACCACTTAAAGAAAAAAATTACATGCACTCCCAGGTAAGGGAAAATTTCATCCATTACTACTAAAATGTAAATTCCATCCAAACAATTGGGAATTAATATATTTAAAATAGTTTTAATTAAAATATAAAAAATTAAATTTACAGCATGCCATTTTATAATCAAATCTGAATCATATTATTTCACCAATTCATTAAATTTGAAAACAATTTTCAAATTAATCATTTTTATCATAATCAACATCAAATTAATAAATCTAAATGATTTCTAATTCAATACATCATTTTTTATAAATACACCACACAATTACAATTCCAATAAAATTTATGTTTTTATTCAACCCTTATTCCCATTTTGATTAATAGATAATAACATTAAAAATACATGTATATAAAAAAATAAGAAATCAATTCAAATTTAATCTAGAAATTACTGGTTTCATTTTTTAGGAAAATTATTATTGAACTAATTTCCTTCATATCATGTAATCACAATTCACAACCACCATAATGAAGATGTCCAATGAATATTGTAGTATAAGGAGTTCTAAAATCCAATGATATAATCATGTATCAATAAAATGTTCTCTATATTCATCCAATGCAAGATGATCCATCAATATCTAAGGAGGATGTAAGAAGTAAAAAATATAGTCTAAATAATAGATGTTTAACATAAAATAATGGAATCAAATATTCCACCAAAACAATAATTTAGAAAAGGAGGGGTGTGGAGGATTAAAAAATCACATCATGATATCCTCAAGACCTTAATATTCATGGTACGAGTTTTTAAAGGATTAATGATCGTAAAATGGTTCTCATGAAGTTTTAAAATATTTATTGGAATAAAATAAACAGATGTGTTTCATTTTTAGGGAACGGTATACAAACCCAGCCTTAAAAATTGCATAATCTTGAATTAAATGAATAATTCACATTGACTGTCTTTTCAGGTTTAGTGATTTATAGAGTTAGGTCATTACTATTACATTACATCTCAAAAATTAAAAAGTAGACACTTGTACTCAGTTTCAATTTTTTTCATAAAATTAAAACTCTTTATGAAAATGAGAAATGTCTAGTTCTATGTTTTAGTTAGCATGAATTTTTCTTGATCCCATACTTGACCTTATTCCACTTTTTTCCTGTGAAAAACATTTCAAAAACAAGGTATCCGTATAAAAATCTCAGTAACGATACACAAAGAAGGAAAAATTTTAGATTTTTTTCAAAATAATAAGTAAACCATGAATATATTATCATATGTAATACTCTTCACCTTTATGAAGTAGTAAATACACTTTATTGAATAAAAGATCAATAATTACCATTTTGTAACCAAAATATTACCATAAAACACATATAAATAACATGTAACATATAAAGGTAACTCGGGACATAAACATACTGAAATTGAATAACCATACATTCGACTTCCACACATATCATTAAATGTAATATCCATATGACTTACTTCTATATCCAATGCATTGAAGGTTATAACGTAACCACAAATCTTATTTTATGACGGAACCACCCGTCATATTGTTTATCATGTAACCAACCGTAAAATGTCCAAGTACCATCAAAACACATAAAATATTTCATATATAAACATTTCACTAATAATATATCATTTGAAATCACAAGAAGTAATTTTTAGAGATTGAAATAATCAATTCATTTTCATAAACCATTTAAAAATAGATTTCGAAATCAAAGTGTCCCATATATCATTAAAACTATTAATATAATTGTAATTTTAAAACATTAATGTCCATATAATTATATAATCAAAACCATTTTTAAAAGAAGGAAAATAGTGATAATGATTTAGAATAATAAATCTTTAAAACATTTGAAATGATATTTTAGTGAATGAGTTTTAAACAAAATGAGAGACTCTTGAATACAATTAATTGAGGAATAAAATTTAATTAGAACTTTATAATATCATGAGAATAATGGGATTCATGATATAATATGACAAAGGATGGTATATACACCATATAAGAGTGAATTTGTGCGTAACAACAATGAAGTCTCAATGGAAATGAAAATTGAGATCAAATCCCTTATAAAGACGGTACCCTCAAATTAAGGATAAATAAATCAAATAATTTTGTGTGAAAAAAATAAATACACCCAATATAAGTGTATATTAAGTGTAAAACAATAAGTGGTTATTCACACATATTCATAGGATGACATATTCAAGAAGTACAAGTTTCACCCAATGAATTGAAATTGGGTTAGGAAGTTCCCAAGAAAACATTTGACAGCCTAACGATGTCACCTTATAAATTAGAAAATGATTTTATGAGATAAAAAGGGTATATAATCACTTGGAAATAAAATTTAAATCAATAATTATATAGAATAACATATACAAACATAATAAGATGTAAATTTAAAGATATAATAGAAAGAAGTCTTTTAAAAAGGGGAGGGTGAAAGGTTCCCTTACAGATTTGGTAACATAAAAAATATATGCCATATCAATGAAGAATCATAAAAAAAGATATAAATACTCATAAATGAAATTATATTATCAAAATAGTATAATCATGGGAAGTAAATACATCACACAAAAGGAAATAGTTGCAAATAAAGCATGAATCTCACGTGAATAAAAAGTGAGATGAAACCCTTTACCACGTTCTAATCAATGATTCATATGACCAAAAGTTATTAACCACCAAATTAATCATAGAATAACCTGAATATAATGTTAATAATTATAATAAATATAAAATGGTAGTACACAATACACCACATGAAATTATTATGTGGCGAACAATGGAAATCTCATGGAATTAAAAGTGTGATAAGAAATCTCTTTACCTCGTTGTCCGACACGACCCATTCGTTCTTTAATCTCATGAATAATAAAATAAAGATAATTTATACTTGATTAAAAACCTTTTTCTAGTCTATTATTATTTTTATATCAATTATTTCAATGTTATAAATATTATTTAATCATTTATGTTAATAATGGTCGTTTTGTTGATATTTGGTATTTGAGTCAAAAATGAACTTCTTATATTTACAAATTGTTCATGTGGTAAAACATCCATTATCTACAGAATGATATTAATGATTTTGATATCATGTATATCATATATATTCAGTATATATTTTTATTTATAATAATACATAACATTTGGAGATAATAAATGGAATGCACCATTCATGGAGACGGTAAGTCGTACGTACTCATGAACGCTACTTTCATTTCTATTTCTTATTTTAATGGAATAAAAACATAATGATACATAGGTATATTAAAATTCCAGTATAATATCATATATAATATCATTAACTCTATCATTTATACATCCCATGTATGGCATGAATGAGTCATATCACATAGAGGAGGCGGTAGTCCGCACTTTTTCAAATAAAATTACCGCATTTACCCATAATGGAAATAATAAAGGTATGATATAAATGAAAAATAAAGGATCATAAAGAAATAATAAAAATTATATATATCATATATAAATTCATTTCAATCTTAATGACCACCATGATAGGTGGAAGGAGATAATTGAACAATCAACGTTTCGTGAGGCGTTAGTTTGTCATCCACAGAAACAGTATGTTCTTCACCCATTAGATAGAGGTGTGTGTAAGTGTAGTTCGAATACATCTCATAACAACATCCTAGTATATTTAAGATACTGTTTTTTTATAAAATAAAGGAATAAATATAGTTTAGGGGGTTGGATATGTAAAATAAAACAAAATAAAACAAAAGAATTTAAGAGAAACGGTTACCTTTAATTTGGGTAACTTCATTTGGTTTGAACCAAAAGGACTTCTTAAAATGCCTTATTCCTAATGTATGGCTTCTAAGAAGAGATGAGGGATTTAGGGAGCTTAAATGGTCACATTAAGGTCGAGACAAGGGTTTGAGAAGTGTGACGAAAGGGATAGAAGTGGTGTCCTTTTATAAGGGGGGGGGGGCACTTTTGGAAAGATTCAAACAATCATTTTATTATAAACTTATCTTCGGTTTCAAAAGGACCTAAAATCATTAAAGTAAAAGATAAAAAGACTCATTGTCGAAATAAAATCATCCAATGACAATTAGACAGGTTTTGGATATTATTTTAATATTTATAATCTTATTTATGTTAATCATTTATTAATTAGGTAAATACTGCAATATTATTATGTCATAAATAATTTAATTTATTTTATGTCTAAAAATTATAAAAAATATAATATGATGTATTAAATATTTTCATATTTCCAATTAATATTTATATTTGAAAAGAAAATTTGAATAACCCGATATAAAAATTGATTTACTAAAAGTTTTTTGTTTATGTCATTTTTGTCTATACTTTAAAATAATTAATTTAAAATGTCATTATCACTCCCAAGTGGATCCATGGGGTCCCAAAATCGACCCAAGGATTCCCATTCTCGTCCATGACTCATCCAATAAGGTTATGGTAACTGCTATGGAAGTTTTTTATTATTATATTATTCTTTTAACCAAGATTTACCATATTTACCTATAACTGCAGTAAATAAAAGCCCAAAGTTATTATTCACCCAAAATTATTTTCATCTTATTAAACCAAATTTTACTTACTAGTAACAACCATTTATGTCGGATTTTCTAAATTCAATTCACATAAGTAGTAAAATTTCATTTAAATGAAAAAGTTCATTTTTAAACTACTACTAAGTGGTTTCACTATTCCTCAAAAATTGATGTTTTTTTAGAAAAATACCAAAAATTAAGCCCAAGATATATTAGATATTCCGAATTAAAAAATTATTTTTATTTTAAAATATTCAAAACATAGAAGTTGGATCAATTAATTTAAAATTAATTCCCGTTGTTAAAACAAAAAGCGTGTTTTTAAGAAATAATAACTATCAAAAGATTGATAGTTGTTTATGTCCAATTTCAATGTGAACTTAATTACAATGACCAGCATTGGATTGAATGTTAAAAATAAAGTTTAATTACCCTTTAAAACCAATTAAACATATAATCTAACCATATAAATAAATTATATTAAAAGGCAGTTTTGATTTAAAATATAGTATTTTTCACTATTGAAAATAAAAATAAACTTTATTAGAAAAATACAAAAAATTTACGCCAAGTAAATTTGGATATCCCGATTATAAAAAAAATTATTTTCTCAAATAGATCATATGAAAGTAACCAAAACTATATTTAATGAGGGTTCTCCATTAAAAGGTGGTAAATCAACCTCTTTAAAAATATTAGATTATTTGTTCTTAAAATTTGATTCATTCAAATTTTAAACTACTAACTTTTATTGGATAAATGTAAAAACATTTAAAAAACATATATAATAATATTTAGTTAATTCTGTAAATTCCCTCCAATAAAAATATTATGCGTTAACAACCATTTAAATTAATAATATTATATCATTATTGTGCAACGTAAAATTTCAAAGAAACTTGTTGTTGCGTATCAGGTATTCCATCAAACATAGCATACTCATTAAAGTAAAATTAATATTTAATCCAATAAATATTAGTAAATATGAAAATGAAATGTTCTTCATTTACTTGTGATGTCACATCCTTCCCCCCTTTTGGAAACTATGTCCTCCCAATTTTAAAATTGGGCTGAGAAACATCATTTAAAGTCCCACAATAGAAAAAGAGTCAATAAAACTATCACTTTAAAAAATATAAAAAGAAACACAATGTTTACCTGAGATTACTTATACTAGGATTTCCTCTAGGAAAACATGGATATGAAAGAGAAAACAAACCATTATGTTCAGATGGAGAGTGATAGAAAACATGATTAAGATAAAGTTAACCAACATAAAATTACAATCTTGGGATGTGTTAAGCGGTCTTTGATTACCTGGTAGGAAATGTAAACTGACAATGTTTTTATTGTTTTACGTTTCTTTTCATAATTTGGGGAATTCATTTATAAAATAGTATAAGAAAATAAGAAAATATACTTTCCTTCAAGTAGAGTTTCATCCTTTAATAATTTTTTGCTAAAAACCAATGTTTTCTCCAAACAAGGAGCATTCAAAAAGACTTAGTCACATCAAAAGCACGAGAATCATTTTCTAGAAAATCACATAATCTACAAATAAAATATATATTTCCCCTGTCTTTAATCATTAACCAAAACCAAAAATGGTTAGTAAGAGATCATATAATCCCCAAAAAGGATAAACCTTTATAAAAAGAAATACAACTCTTAATCTCCAAAATTCAACAAAAATTACCTAAAGATCATTAAAGACCATTAAATATGCCATAGTCCTTAAAATTATTCAAAATAACCCAAACTAAGATTGAAACCCAAAACTCAGAAGGATTTAGTCACATAGTCTTCCACTGTAAATCTTAACATTTATCTCCAAATAAAAAATGACTACTCTTAAAGTCACATACTGAAGTGTAATTAACCAAATCACATATTATCTATGATAGGTTAATCATTTACATAAAAAACCCAAATCACCATATGTATATGATAAAAACATATATTCTCCCAAAATAAAATTCCACCATAAATCATCAAAAGAAAAGATAATTATTCCTTGAATTACATTTTCATATATCAATCTCTATGGTTACACATATTATATAAATTCATCCAATATAATCTCATCATCAAAATAGCATTAATACTTTTAAGTATTTCATCATCTTATAATCTACCATAACTCTTGAATCCCTTATATGTTGACTTCTTACTCATTCAACATTATTGATGATCCATTAACCATTCTTTACCAACTTATTCTGAAATACTTATTTCCTACAATCAAAATCATGAATCAAATCTTAAGGTTCAGTAATTTCAAAACATATGTTAAGAAAAAATCCATAAATTTCATTGGTCATTGTCATTTTCTTCATCCTAAATTGAAATGGAATTAGGTATTGGTAAACATATTTTTTTATGATCCTATTCATCCCATTCTCGAAAAATATTCATAGGACATATTTTTGTATAATGACCATACACACCACATTTAAAATATTCAATTAATCCATCAAAATGAACTTCTTTCCCTATCCTTGAGTCAACTGGATGCATCCTATTTCCATGGTTTCTCATTGCATTATGACTATCATTCCCACATCTATATCATCTTCCCATCCCTTTGAAATATTTTCCTAGGTGTTTCATTCCACATCCTTGACACATAGGTTTTTGAACATAATTACCTTTATTATTATTACCTAAACATATGTGGGGATTTCTTTCTCGCATATACGATGCCTAAAAAAAATCACCAAGGTTCGTGTTGTCAATCATGACTCCATATTATTAGTTGAGAAGAACCATAAGAGTCATCATTACAGCTCCCATTTCATTCTGTTTCTCTTTCAGAAAACTGTTACAGTTTTCTTCAAATCCACTGTTACTGTGGTGCCTGCTAGATCAAACCATTTACTAAATCCAAAACGTTCAGTGTGAGTATATCATCGTATAATATCTTATGATGATAGTAAATACTAATATATAATTATTCATGTTATCTTAAACTCATTAAAAATAACTATGACTCCTTCTAATATGTTAACCATTATGGTTACGTCACTTATGATTAGATAACACCCTAACCTCTAAAGTTATCTAAACCGACCTCTAATACCAACTATAAGGTCCTAGCCATAAAAATTGAATAATATTGAATTAAATGAATAATTCACATTAAGGATCTCTTCAGGTTTAGAGTTTTATAGAGTTAGGTCATTACTATTACATTACATTTCAAAAATTACAAGGTAGACACTTTTACTCAGTTTCCATTTTATTCATAAAATAAAAACACTTGATGAAAGTGAGACATGTCAAGTTCTATTTTTTAGATAGCATGAATTTTTTTAATACCATCCTTGATCCTATTCCACGTTATGTTCTATGGAAAACATTTGAAAAACATGGGATGGGCATAAAAAGCTCATTATGGGATAAAAAAAGAAGGAAAACTATTATTTTTTCTCAAAACAAAAAGTAATCCATGAATAGTTTATCATAAGTAGTACATTTCACCTTTACAAAGTAGTAATTACTCTTCATTGAATAAAAGATCAATACGTACCATTTTTAACCAAAAGATTACCATAAAACCCATATAAAGAACAAATAAAATATAAAGATATCTTGGGACATAAACATACTTAAATGGGATAACCATACCATCAACTTCCACATATATCACTAAATGGAATAACCATACGGCCAACTTCCATACCCAATGCATTAGAGGTTATTCCGTAACCACCCATCCTGGTTTATCACAGCAGCACCCGTCATATGGTTTATCATGCAACCACCCATCAAATGTCAAAGTACCATCATATCACATAAAATATTTCAAATATAAACACTTCACTAATAACATTTCATTTTCAATCACAGGATGTAATTTTAAGATATTTAAATAATCAATCCATTTTCATAAGCCACTTAAAAAGTGATTTTTGAATCAAAGTGTCCTATACCACTTTTAAGATATCAATAGAATTATAATTCTAAAACATTTATGTCCATATAAATAAATACTCAAAACTATTTTTAAAATATGGGCATTAAATATAAATATTTATAATAATAAATCATTCAAACATTTAAAATGATATTTTAGTTAATGAGTTTTTATCAAAATGGGAGACTATTGAATACAAATAATTGAGTAATAACATTTAATTCGAACATTATAATATCATGTGAATGAATTTATTAATGATATAATATGAATAAGGATTGTATATAAACCATATAAGAGTGAATTTGTGTATAATAACAATGAAGTCTCAATGGAAATGTAAATTGAGATGAAATCCCTTATAAAGATGGTATCCTTAAATAAAGGATAAATCAGTCACATAATTATGTGTAACTAATATATATACACCCAATATAAGTAAATATTAATTTTAAAACAATCATAGGTCATTCACACGTATTCATAGGATGACATATTCATGAAGTACAAGTTTAACCCAATGAATTGAAATTGGGTTAAGAAGTTCCCATGAAAAACTTCGACAGCCAAACATCATCACATTAAAATTTAGAAAATGAGTTGATGAGATAAAAATGGTATCTCATTGATTGGAAATAAAATTTACATTAATAATGGTATATAAGAACATATCCCAACATAATAAGATGAAAATTAAAAGACATAACAAAAATAAGCCTTTTAAAAAGAGGAGGGTGAAAGGTTCCCGTACCGATTTGGTAACATACAAAAAATATTCCACATGAAAGAAGTATCATAAAATGAAGATTTAAATACTCATAAATTAAATTATATTAAAAAAATAGTACAATAATTCACTGTAGATATACCACACAAAGGTAAATAGTGGTAAATATTGCATGAATCTCACGGGAATAAAAAGTTAGTTGAAACCTTTTACCACGTTGTAATCAATGAGTCTTATGACCAAAAGTTAATAACCACCAAATGAATCACAAAATACCATGAATATAATAAAAATAATTATAATATATATCAAATTTCAGTACAATATACATCACATGCAATGAATAAGTGGTGAATAATGGAAATCTCACAGAATTAGATGTGAGATGACAAATCTTCTTACCTCATGGTCCGACTTGAACCGTTCATTCTTTTATCTCTTGAATAATAAACTGATGTTGATTTTTACATTATTAAGAACATTTTTAAAGTTTATTATTCTTTTTATATCAATTATTACCATTATATAAACATTATGTAATCAATTAATTTAATAATGGTCATTTTTTAAATATTTGGTACTTGAGTCAAAAATGAACTTCTTATAATTACAAATTGTTCATGTGGTCAAACATCCATTATCTCCAGAATGATATTAATGATTTAGATATCATATATATCATATATATTCAGTATATCTATGTATTTTTTATAGTACATAACATTTGGAGATAAGAAATGAAATGCACCGTTCAAGGAGACGGTAAGCCGTACGTACGCATGAATGCTACATTCATTTATATTTCTTATATTATTGGAATTAAAACATAATGATACATATTTATCTTATAATTAATGTATAATATCATATATAATATCATTAACTCTATCTTTTTGATGTCCAACATATGGCATGGAACGATCCATATCACATTGAGGGGGCGGTATTCTGCACTTCTCCAAATGAAATTATCGCGTTTACCCATAATGGAAACCATAAAAGTATGATATAAATTAAAAATACATAGTCATAAAGAAAAAATAAACAAAATATATATAATATATAAATTGTGTTCCATCTTAATGGCCACCATGATAGGACGAAGGATATAATAGAACAATCATTGTTTCGCGATGTGTTAGTTTTCCAACCATAGAAACAATATTTCTTCACCCATTAGATAGAGGTGTGTGTATGTGTAATTCAAAAAATTATCATAAAAATATACATGAATATTGAGGATACTTTTTTGTTATAAAATAATGTAATAAAACTAATTTAGTGGGTTGTATTAATAAAATAAAACAAAATAAAACAAAAGAATTTAAGAGAAACTTTTACCTTTAATTTCGGTAACTTCCTTTTGATTGAACCGAAAAGGCTTATTAATGTCCCTTATGCCTAAGGTAAGGCTTCTAGAAAGTGGATATGGATGTAGAGAGCTTATTTGGGAAGATTTTAGATGAGACAAGGTGATTTTTAGGTGTGAGAAATGTGTTATAAGTGGTGTCCTTTTATAAGGGGAAGGAGGGGCTCTTTAGGAATGTTTGAAACAATTATTTTATTATAAACTTATCATCAGTTTAAAAAGGTTAAAAAATCATTAACATCTATCATTAGATGACTCATGGTCGAAATAAAATCATTTAATAAGAATTGGACAGGTTTTGGATATTATTTTAATATTTATAATCTTATTTATTTAAATCATTTATTAATGAGGTAAATACTAATTCTTTATTGTGTCATAATTAATTTAACTTATTTGATGACTAAACAATATAAAACAATATACTATGATATAGGAAATAGTTTTATCATTTCAATAAATATTTATAGTCTGAAAGATAATTTATTTAACCCCATGTAAAAATTGATTTACTAAATGATTTTTGTTTATGTCATTTTTTTCATTACTTTAAATTTATTAATCTAAAATGTCATTATCACTTATAAGTGGCTCCATGGTGTCCCAAAATCTTCCAAATTATTCCCATGGTCTTCCATGACTCATCTAATAAGGTTAAGAAAAGTGTTATGTAAATTTTTTATTATGATAATATTCTTTTTAACATGAATTACCCCATTTATCTTCAATCGCGGTAAATAAAAGTCCAAAGTCACTATTCACCAATAATTATTTTCATCTTATTCAAACCCATTTTACATAATAATAACAACCATGTATTTCATAATTTCTTTGTTCAATTTACAGAAGTGGTAAAATTTCATTTAAATGAAAAGGTTAGTTTTTGAACTACTACTAAGTTGTTTCACTATTCATAAAAAAATAGATGTTTTTCATAAAAGTAACAAAAAATCAGACTAAGCTATATTTGATATTCCAATTTCAAAAATGATGTCTATTTTATCTAATTAAAAACTTATAAGTCGGATTAATTAATTTAAAATTAATTCTAGTTGTAAAAATAAAAAGCGTGTTTTTAAGAAAAAATAACTATCGAAAGATTGACATTTTTCAGGTCCAATTTCAAAGTAAAGTTAATTCCAATGACCAAAATTGGATTAAACGGTAAAAATATAATTTATATACACTTTCAAACCAATTATAATTTTAATATAACCATATAAATAAATAATATTAAAATGTAGTTTTGAATTAGAATACAGTATTTTTCACTATTCATAAAAAAATAAACTTTATCAAAAAAATACCAAAAATTTACCCAAAGTAAATTTTGTATACCGATTCTAAAAAAGAATTTTATTTTGTCAAATAGATCATATAAAAGTAACCACACCTATATTTAAATATGGTTATCCATTAAAAGGTGGTAAATCGTCCTTTTAATGAATATTATACTATTGTGCTTAAAATTCAATTCATTTACACTTTAAGCCACTATCTTTTATTGGATAAATGTAAAAACATTTAAAAAACATATATAATCATATTTTAGTTATTTCAATCCATTCCCACCTATAAAATGACTATTCATGATCTACCATTTAAAATGATAATATTATATTATTATTGTGCAACGTCAGATTTCAAAGAAACTCGTTATTGCGTATTGGGTATGCCATCAAGAATAGCATCCCCTTTAAAGTAAAATTAATATTTAATCCAAAAAATATTAGTAAATATGAAAATTTCATGTTCTTTATTTACCATGGATGTTACAAAGGTTCTCATTATACGAAAACCATTATTCCCAAACCGTGAACCACTACAAAGGTGGGGAATAGTTTCTATTTTTTTGTCCCATTTTATTTCATATTTTGTGCCACCCATTGAAACCATCACTATATGAGATTTCACTACTTATAGGATATTTACTAATGGTATTGGAAAACCATGAGTGACCT
The DNA here is from genome assembly GCA_963277665.1 of Viscum album. Classification (NCBI taxonomy): domain Eukaryota; kingdom Viridiplantae; phylum Streptophyta; class Magnoliopsida; order Santalales; family Viscaceae; genus Viscum; species Viscum album. Next base: position 1,842,967,181 of record OY728161.1, read on the forward strand.
CTAGGGGATCATTTAATGGGGACACTTTTTTTCTGTTACAAAACACATGGTTTCCTCTGATCATTCTCCATCTATATACAGCCTCTTAGGCTTCATAAATTAATAATATTTCAACACAAAGAACCTAATATAAGATCTAGACAAAGAATGATAAAAAAGTTTCTGAGCTCACATGTTTCATGTAACATTATGGTACAACCTACCAAATATAAAAACATTTTCCCCAAAAAACCTTTTAAAATTTGTCCATATAAAATATATGAGGCCAATTATCTTGCATTGTTCTTTACACTCCAAATAATAATGATAATAAGGATTATGATTATATATAACTTTACCCAAAGGAATCATCATCCTTAAAAGTATGTTCATCTCATAATCATGTTTCCTACTTTGATTCTTAGATATAGATAAAATGGGAAGATCAAAATCCTCCCAGATCATAACATTATATAATTATGAAATATATTACTGAAGCTATATTTACATGGAACACATTATGTATTTAAATCACTTGTTGTGGAATTTATATATGATAATTCAATTTCTACACCTATTCAATAACCTCATAATGTCCCAAAATGTGTGGATTAAGATTAAATTTACTCCCAATCCATCGGTGACTAAAACAAGTTAAGCAATCAATTGGTATGTGAGATAACTAAGGAAATGCCATAAAAATTTAGTTCTTTTCAACACCACATCAACGAATCAAAAAGTTGACAGAAATGTTGGGATAATAATTATTTGGAATGATCTACAATGTGATGTTGGATTAAATTAATTTCCTCATGTAATAATGTTATGAAATTAGTAATGAGAGTAGTGATTAAACCTAGGTAGAGTGGCTCAATAGATATTCAGGATCTAGTTGAGATGAAAAAATTGCATTTCATACTTCACCAAACCTATATAAATTCCATGATGAGATCTATGTTTCATCACTATAGAATTAAATACCCAAATAATTATATTGACAGATCTCATTGGTTATATAGTAGGATAATTAACATTCTTATCAGAAAAACTGGGGGAGATTCAGGATCACATAGGGAAATCACAATAAAACAAGACCACTCACCTCATCAATGTTTTGTCAACAATAAAAATTTGTGGAAACTAAATGGGAATATAAGGTAGTAGTATCCAATTTTTTATTACAAGAGTTATGTAGTTTTATAGTGAAATTAATTATTGGGGGTTGTAATTTAACAATATGTGACTGGAAATTTCTTATTAAAATAATTTATTTCTTCAGTAGCATGTGTTAAACACAATACCATGTTTTATCAATCTATAAAATTATTTAAAATTATAAAAAAGATATTAAATTTTATGTTATTAATTAGAATAAATTAATTTTGAAAATATTATGATTTACACATGTAAAAAATAAATTTACTATATTTCAATTTATTCGAATTTCAAATAACAAAAATAATTTTATATAAAAAGAAATGTTTTTTAAATGTTTTTATGCATAAAATGTTTTTTAATCGTAAAAAATAAAATATATGGGAATTGGGGAATTATTTTTCTGAAATTTATATTTTATATACTAAATAAAATGTTTTCTCATTGTACTAATAATATTTTATTCAATAGATAACAATATAACCATTTTTTTGAAAATTTTATTATTAAAATAACTATTTCTTTTCTTTTTTTCACACATACATTAAAATTAAATGTCTAAAATTTTAAATAAAAATTTGAAAATAAATAATTTTTTGAAATCAGAAGGTAATAATTTTCTTACTATGATATTATCAACATTTTATAAAATGATTATTTTTATAATTAAGAGTTAAATTTATAGATTTTTATTAATCATTTTCATATGAATAATCAATTGAAAAAGTTATACTTCACTTTAAGGTAAATTTAAACATATTTTAGAGAAATTATATTATTATTAAATCAATTTTGGAGAAACTAATCCTTTTATGTTTAATTTGGATATAAAAATATTTTATAATTTTGTAAAACAATTTTTTTGGAAAAACATTTTTCAGAGAATTTTAATTTTAATTTAAAATTATATTGTGCAATATAAATGAATTCATTGTGATAAAAATAGATTCTATATTATTAGTCACCATATTTAATAATATATATTAATTATAAATTAATTATTTTTCATAATTAATTGTAAAAATAATAAGTAACTAATATTGTGGTAAATACTAAAGTAGGTTTACCAGGGGTGGTGAAACCAAAGGATAAATGAATGTTTTAGAATTAAAAATTTTTAACTTATTTTAGGGAAATATATTAACTTTATATTATCCATTATACAATTATATTTCCATTTGGAATCATTTTTATTAGTAATAACTTTATCATTATGTATTCATTTAGGAAATTGATAAGCAGGTTCCCTTCCACACATATAAAAGGACACCTCCTATCCACTCTACTCAACACTCAAAGATTCATCTTGTTCATAAAATACCAAAAAATAAACCATTCCGTAATTTTCAAACAATTTCATAGAGTTCTTTTTTTAATAAAGTCTCCAAATAAAGAATTTTGTGTTAAAAAAATTTTGTTTTCTGAATAAGATATATCATTATAAATATTATATTTTTTAATTTTATCTTCCAAGTCATCTAAATAATCAATAAATATGATGAAATAATTACACTAGTATTTCACATATGTATTTTTGTTATTATATTGATTTAATATCTTATATTTATCCTCTCATCTGTCAAATAGATAATAGAGCTATAGATCATGTGTACGGTGGACTACTACCTCGTGAACCGATGTAATTTATTTTCTATAACTATATCTCATTGATTAATAAACATTTTTGTTTTATAAATAAATAAATAAATAAATATATATAATATTTATAACATAACTGTACTTTTAATATTGTAATATCATATCTATATTCTTTCTTTATAATCTATTTTAATACAATAACATTAGACATGTGTATGTGTGGACGACAACTTCCATGATGAAATGTGATTCATTTTTTTGTACATTACATGGATGTAATAAAGATTTAATTTTAAATATATATAATTATATTAATATATATGATATAAATGATATATATTATATAAACTTATTCTAGATATATTAAATATTTTTTATATTTCTTTTATTCCATCCATCGAAAAAATGAATACAATGTTCTTGTGAGCACACAAGCTACTATATCTATATAAATGGTGTAATTCTATTTTATATCTATATATGTTATGCATTATGATAAATATTTATTGGATTAATTAACAATATATTAATCTTATTACTATAATTCTAACACTATTTAATAATGAATAAATTTCAGTGACAAAAAACCATCAATCTAAAAAACACATGAAAAAATAATCATATATCACCAAAAATATGATTTTATTAGTAATGAATTATTAATAAAATGGTGATGAAAATTTATAATTAAATTATATATTATGTGATCTATATTATTATGGTTCATCAGTATATTCAGAACAAATATCTTTTTTTAGAGTTGGTTAAAACATGTATTATGGAATTTCATGCTATGGAATGAGACTTATGTGTCACATTTATTTCTATAAGACACAACCTATATTCACCAGATTTTTATTATCCATGGTTTATATATCTCCCTTGAATATATTATATTTTTATTTTAATGACGATTATAAAATATACTTATCCATGTACATTTAGTTATTTAATATTTCCTACAATTCCAAATTTACTAATGTGGTAAGGGTTTTGTGTTACAATATCATTATTTATATAGATTTTTTATGATAAATTTTCCTATGATTAAATATTATTATATATATCAAAAAACCTGATAAAAAATTATCCCCAATAGGAAATATAGAAGTAATTATTAATTCCCAATCATTTTCCCATCTTAATGTTCCCTAGATACCAAATGAATTTTTTAATGAAAATGAATATTTCTATTTTAAATCATCAATCCATATACTCTCATGTTAATGTTTTATAAAAAAAATTTCCTTAATTTTTTAAATTTTCCAAATTTTTTGTAAAATAATTTATTACCCATGAAATTGTTTTCACAAAATTGTTTAAATTTTAATTTTTGATGGTCTTATGAAGGTTTAATTTTTTAATTTTTTTAGAAACAAAATTAATGTTTTATTTTACATTATATGAATTTAATAGAATTTACCATTTTCATGAACAATAAATTATTTGGATCGTACTCATGTGTTCCCATTATTATTATCAAATAAAACAATTTTCATAATATTTTTGATATTTTGATACTTTCATGAAGTGATTTCCAATGTGTGAAGGGTATATCCATCATGATTATTTTAACCCTCATTAAATTGTATTTCCATTATTAAATAAAAATAACCATTGATTATACATTTTATTTGTTAGGGATATCAATAATTAATACTACCTTTATTATTTCATTGGATGGTATTTAATTATAATGAAATTATTCTTATGGAACCCATTATATTTCTAATGGGTTTTGATATATTGAAATTATGAAATATTTTGGAGACATGATTATTTTCATTATTTTATTCCATGATTAAATACTTATAAAAATATCTTACTTTACTCATATCTGATATAAATAATGTATTATTATATTTATGTAGACATTTGTATGATTTTAATTGTGATATTTTTGGGCCTATAATTATATTTGTCTATAATGTATGAAGTAATGGTTAATGTTTAATGATATCAAAGGGTAAATGGGAGGATATCACAAACACAAAAAATCAACGTTTTGGGGAGGCCATCCCAAATACAAAAAAAGAGTAAATCAGTGATTTTCCGAAGAATAAAAAACGTACACATATCATCCTCTCAAATAATTGATACTATGAATATGTTATTGGGTAGTCTCTATATAATATTTTCTATGATTATTTTTATGAGACAAATCAATTTATTATTACAGTGTTATAATCTTATTGATTTTATATTGGATTACTTTATGATTTGCATATTTTTAAAAGACATGATTTATGCCCTAATTCAATATTTGTAGCTATGATATGATGTGTATTGTTTCTAAATGGTATTCTTGTGTTCTTATACACATGAGCATGTACATTTTAGACATATGCTATTTTCCCCTTACATTGAATCTAAAATAATTATATTATAAACATTAATTTTCAAAGGATATAAATTAATCTATTTTATGTTATATATCTAAGAAGTTTCATATTAAGTAAAAACATAATGGTAGACGATGTTGATCACTATTGAATAAATTTATAATGTGTCCTATATTCCAAATTCATAAGAACTATATGATTATAGATTGGATAGTTATGTTATGAAATGAATATTAATCTATTAATTTGTGACATGTATGTCTAAAAAATAGGTGAAACTATATTAGTGGAATAATTAATTTCATAAAATGGAAGTATATAAAATTGGTTCGTATATGATCTACATCATTTCTAAATTATTTATTAATAAGAAGAACCCTTCTTGAACTAACATATTTGTAACATTACTTCATAATATAAGGAAGGGAAACAGAATAATAAATGAAATTTGGTCGACAATAATATTAAAAATAAGATATAATAATAAATTATCAAATGTGATCATAAGATAAGTCTAAGGATATGAGAGTAGGAAATAATCTTTATCAAATCATACACATAAATTCATATATTATTATTATGAAACAAAAACAAATATCTGTTAAAACCCATAATATGTAAGTGTTTGGAATAATAAAAAACCGAAATGGGACCTAAAAACAAATTATTAGAATAAGACATAATTTTTTCATAAAAAGAGAATATAATAACATTTCCATTTTCAAGGACCACTACAAATACTGTCATAGTGGATTCGGTTCACTGGTCATTCCATCATATCCAAAGTTATGGTTCACTCCAAAGAATATTTTTTCATAAATGTACTTTAATTAAATAGATTAATTTCACATTAAATTTCGTATTATCTAATGAGATATCATTGTTTTCGCATTGATATATTGGGATATTGTGTTCTGGGACCACACTTTACATAATGAGAACCATATATTTATATGCCAGAAGATCATAAAACATTAATCATATCCTCACATCATGACTCATGTAAATGATATTATTTTCTTAAAATTTGCAGCATCATAATAATAAATCATACAACGAAATAATACCATTTTTATCAATGGATAAAATTTCTAGTATATCATTAGAATTTAAAATATATGTTCTTATTTGATAAAAAATTACTTTAAATATCATTATAATATTTTTTGAGGATAATTACATGATTGGAAACACACATCCAGTAGGATATAAAAAAATCACATTATTGGAAAATTATATTGTGGTTCATTTTAAACCATGTTACATATATTAAAATATATACCAAAATTAATTAAAACTTATTTTTATTATAGTAATATCATTCGTAAAAAAATAATTTAAAATAATGACATTGAAGAGTATATTCTCAACAAAAGGGAAAAAAGGACATTATTCCTCGATAAAATTCATTCAGTCTCTTCAGTACATAATGTGAAAAAACACCTGAAATATATATAAATAATATGATTAATTTTTTTAAAAAATTATTTTTGGGAGATGGATCATATAATTTCATCATTAAAAAATTCTATCATAATGAACAATGATAAAATGACATTGTAACATAAGACCCTTACAGAAAGTATGTCTTTCTTTGTTTGAACTATGATATATGAGAAAATATATTCATAAGTTTATTAATTCTATAATTGAACCATAATAATATCTATATTAAATTAAATGGTTTAATTATAAAATCGAATCACCCATTCATGAACAATAAGTCATTGTCTTTATCATTTATATATTTTCTAGTTCGTTATTCATTTTTGTTTTTGTTCAGTGGTCATGGATAGTTAAATTTGATCATGTTTAATTAATATAAATAATATAATTAATGATATAAATATAATATAGATTCATTATATACAAATTTATAACCATTTATTAAATGTGGTTTAGAAAAATGAATTATAACCGTAGGTACTGACGGTAGTCAGTACGTGCTCAATAGTGACACTCCCATTTTATCAGATAAATAATAAAATAAAGGGAAGTATTAACTCACCCTTAATTAAATGTTATTATAAAATCAAATCAATATTAGAATTTATTATATCATAATAACCATCCATGAATGATGTTGGTTGAAAATTAGATTTATCACACTATGGTAGTGGTAGTCCACATATTCACACGAACCATGATTTCATCTCCCAACGGATATAAAAATATGTGGAAAATGGTTATGAGGTAATATTGAAAATATATTCGGATAAATATGATAATTTATTAATAAAATTTATGGATACTACATGTTTAGATAAAGTAGAAGAAGAAATTAAATTGAAAGACTTCTGTTAATATTCATAACTATTCATTAAAATACCTCATTTGGATTACAACCTAATCCTTGACAGATTGGATTAATGAGAAGAAAATAAGATTTATAAATTATGGATGAATTATAAAATGTATGTGGATTATGGATTTCTTGACTTAAAGGGTTCATTTGGTGTCTGTATTGGAGGATAATTTGTGCCCTTTTTTATCTGAGTGGAGGGATAAGGATGGAATTTGTAAAATGATTAAAATCGCATAATGTCAATTCCATGGTAATGTTTCTCAAAATTTCCAAATATTATGTTTTATTATAATATAATATTCAAACATACTAAAATAATATTAATTTTAAAATTTTGGTAACAATCATACCCATATTTTGCAGTTTAACCCCGAACAAACTAGTTTAAAGTTTAACCGTGTGGAAATGTTTTTTAGAATTTTTTTAATTGAGTAAGAAAATTATTTCAATTGAACATATTAAAGTAAATTAATTATTATTATTAAAAATATATATTAAAATTTACCATTTTAAATTTATATGTATATAGTAATTTTTTTATTAAGAGTGCATAGAACATTGTAAAACTATTCACATTAAATGTACTTTTAATCATATAAAATTATTTAATTCCACAAATTAGTATATAGAAAACAAAAAAAATTAGTTTTAAAATATTATATTACATATATAATTTATTGATTTCATTATATTTTTAATATATATAGATATAATATTAAATTATTAATATAAAAACATAATGTGCAAGTAATAACAATTGTTTAGAAATTTTTTTATCCCAAAAAATTCTTCCCCCTGATAAAAATATAATGAATATTCATATATAATTAATTAAATTATTTGTAATTAACAGAGATTTAAATTTATTTAATTTCTAAATATAAATATAATTCGAAATATATTGTCAATAAAATATACATTTTATAGAAATTGATATATTTCACTATTCAGTGATAAAATATATATTTTAAAAACAATGAAAATTACCCTAAGTTAATATTTCAAATAATATATCCAAAATTACATTAATATCATAAAAAATTCTAATAATTGTAAAAATTATTTATAATTTTCGCCGAAAAAATTCAGTAATTAATATATAAATAAACTTATTTTTGATCAGTAAAATAAATATAAATAAATGAGAAATTTTTTATTGTGTATCAAAAATACATTTTCATAAATAAAAATATTTTTAAAAATCATTCATATGTAACTTATTACTATTAAAGTCTAAATATTTAACATCCATGTTATAAATCATTACAATATCATAATTAATATAGACACAAGGTTTCATGTAATCAAATTAAATTAATATTTAATGTTTTTCTTCAAAAGAAATACCTCAAAAACATGGTGTAGTTTAAAAAAAGAATTTAAATGGTAGAACAAATTCATGATGAATCTTACAACTAATTGATATTAAATTTTTATTAATGTATTAGGATTATTTTTTTATTATTAATTTACTCTTTTTATGACGTGTTTACGATGTCTATAATTATGTTTTTATGTTTTTAATACTATATTGTTCATATTTTTAAATTATTTGTGTTTTTATTTAATATTTCCTTTTTATTCAAATATTTAAGTTAATCAAAATAAATTATCATTTTAGTCTTGTATTTATTTTCATTTTATGTGTTCAATAATATTTAATTTTTTATGTATTTATATTTGTGTTCAAATATATTTTTAATTTGTTATCCTCAATATTTTTAAAATATAGTATGTATTTATTTTTATATAACACTTTATTAACTATATTTAACTATTAACCGTATATTTAATTATCTTCTATCTTTTATATACCATTTTCATTAATTAGTGTGGATTTATATTTTAAATTGTTTTGAATTCAATAATTGTATAACTTTTATCATAGTATAAAATTGATTCTATTAAAAACAATAATTTTTTTCACATAATTAAAAAAAATCAATAGACCTCCTACATTAAATTGGTTTTTTGAAATGATTTTCGATTCTAACGATGGAAAAAAATGCTTATGCCGGAATATCATATTCTATAAATAGTGCATTGTAGGTTTATTTAAATTGATATCTCCTCAATGGTATTATTTTGATAACCATTTCATATATTATTATATTTAATATATACTATTTTTAATGACATTCATTATATGATACCATGAAATAACAAAAAACGTGAACCATTTTTTTGAAAATACTATAATTATTAAATGTGAACATTATATTCCTACTATATAATTGGAAGATATAAAAAATTATAACTATGTAATCAAATATATATAGAAATATAGGGTAATTCTCAATACTCATTCATTGAAAATATTTATTTACTTAATCTATATAACAAATATTAACATTATACACTATGAAATTTACTTTTTATTAGAAATTATATTCTTATATATGTATTTTAATTTTAATAAACAAAATATATTATGTATCAATGATGATAATTTTTTTCCAAATAATTGATATAAACAAATTTAATTATTATTTTATATGAAATAATTAAATTAATAAGGAGTATTTTTAAAAAATAATTATCCTTTAAAAAATATTTTTTTCATCATATATAATATTTTAATTTCAATTTTATATTTCTAATTTAGCTCATTATTTTATTAAACTTTGAAATTCATTTTTTATTCATCATAAAAATATTTCAATTCAATTAATTTTTTTTATTTTTATGAAAATATTTATTTTAGATGAATATAAGATAATACAATTTTTACAAATATTTTGAATTTTATAACATCATATTGATTTAATCACAACATTAATTTTTTTTGAATCATAATATTGATAAAATATTTATTTCATAGGTTAATTTAAACATCTAAAAATGTAATTTTTAATTTGAAAACATGAATTTTACTAATTAGAGTAAAATTTATTTTTCATCTACAAAACCATTTTTATGGGTTTAACATTTATTTTTAAAATATAAATTTTAATAAATTTTTTATATTAAATATTTTGAATTTTTTTAATATTTTGAATCATAATAGTGAAATTTTAATATAAGGTTGATTATTTTTTCCATCATAAAAATAAGATATCTTTGTGAAATAGCGTTACACTTATAAGAGTAAATTTGGAAAAAATATGACAATAAGATGAAAATATCAAAACACATTAAAAAATGTATAAAATTGTGTGTTTATATATTATCTATACCCAAAAACATTCCCTATACATTACATCTAACATGTCGAGAAACAATATTTTAATCATGAAACACTTATTACCAAAATTCAAGAATCCTCACAATTAAAATGTTACTACTTCACCCTAATAACCCTAACAAAAAAATTACAATTTATATGATATTATTGTTCAAAAAGAACAACCAAACACTAATATCATATATTAGAGGTTATTATCATGATAAAATACCATACCCCAGATGATTGATAAAAAAATTTCTCGATTCATGACATCAAGTAATGTTTTTATTCCAAAATCATTGGTATTCATTTCTTGTTTTTTGTCTTTTGTTTCTCATCTTAAAGAATATTATATGATCACAAATTAATAAAATTAGAATCATTACTATAATAGATAGTTATTAATGTTTTATAACAATCATTCTTTACCTTTCATACTTCCACTTATAATAATGGAGATTTATTCTGTTGTTACATGTGGATGACCTGCTCAATGAACAACAAGATATACTTTTCATCACCAAATTATGAGGTTTTTTATAAATGTATATTCTGAAAATAAATATTATATTTATAAATTTTTGGTTATCCTAAAATTAAAATGTGTCAAATAAATTCCACTCACTCTACGAGAAATTAATATGACATTCATGTGTATGTAAAAACTTCTAACTCTAGTAAATGATGTATTGTTTTCATAAACTAGACAAACAACTATTTCTACATAATATTTCATGAATATATGTGATATGAATTATTCGGCTATATGAATATAACAAATATATTTTACCATTTTTTTAAAAAAAATTCTATATATTTATGAAGTAATGTATTATTATTGATTGATCGCCAAAAATAAGATTGTCATGGATCTGTTCTATTGAACCAAGTAATAGTTCAAATAAAACGGACATGGGATATATTAATCATAAATATACAATTATTATAATATATTTACTAATCTAATAATGATGAAAATAATAAAAATAATGGAATTTAACATTGATATCACAAAACATTTACAAAAAAATAAAAAGAAAATATTCGAAATTGGAAATAAGTGTTCAGTAAATAATTATTATATAATAAATGATTTAAAAAATTATAAAATGGTTATAGATATTAATATTGTTCATAAATGAATTAATATGATTTTGGTTCCATCATTTTGGATGTAGTATCTCTTTCATCTATGTTGAGAATTAATATTAGGGTTTTATCTAAATTTAAATTTGTTGAGAAAAGTTTTTTATTACGAACTTGTCTTCAATTATATAGATTATACATCCTATTTTTCATTTTATTTATCAAAAAATTTCTTATACATTTAATGGGGTTTTTATATGTAACAATGGTTATAGTGTTTCCCTCAAAAAACATTTCCTATTTTTAATTTTTATAAATTATTTTCTTTCTTAGAAAAATATTAATTCTATTACTTTAACCCAAAATGTATTCTTAAAATATAGCTATATTTATTTTTTACATGACAACTATTTATTTATTTCCCTTAGTTAAAGAATTTACCAGATATCAATTTGGAAAATGTAACTGGACCTACTACCTCTTTTTTTAAGAATATTCCATATCTATATCAATTTTTTACATATTTATTTCCTATAAATGCATCAATAATTGAGTAATATATTTTTATAATTCTATGAATTTAGTTATAAATGTTATAAAATATTGTTTTTTAATTGTATACAAAATTCATTATGATAAATATTTTTTTTTATGTTTTATGGGTTAACAAACTCATTCTCTTTTATGATCATTATGCTTTATAAAGATTCCCTTCCATGTATTTATTTTTTGTCAATTGTGTTAAATTATTAATTTTATTTAAAATAAAATGATTTATTTTTTATGTATAAAAATTTAAATTATTATTTTAAATATTAATTCAACATTTTATATTTGGTTTTAATGTCTGGTGTTTTTATTATATAATTATTCAATGTTTTAATGTCTCTTTAAAGAGTTCTTTTTAAAACATCATTCTATTGAACTTTTTTCCATGATTTAAAATTTATATTGTAAAATTTTTACAAAAAATTTGAAGTTGAGTTTATCTCCATTTATGGAAAACATATTTAAGAAGACATCAATCATTTCAAATAATTATATTTATTCTTATATTTTATTGTGATTTAAATTAATATATAAAAATGATGTTTTTAATATATTTAAAAATACATTATTGTTCATTATATTAAACAAAATATATGTTATTTTTAAACCATCCACCTTCCTTTTCTAGATTTCATATTATGATGAATATTAACATTTTTTTAAAACTAATTTCTTTCTAATGTGTTAATTGTTAAATAATTAAATAAAGAATGTTGGTATGATCTTGTAGAATGATTATATGTAGTTTTTATTATATGTATTGTGTGATAGTAAGTATATATTCAAAAAAATCATTGGTTATTATTTTATATATCATTTTATAGTTATGATAAACGGGTATCTATGGTCTCTCCATAGTTGGAATTGTGATGTATTTTATTCTCTACAATGTTTATGCAATGAAGAAGTGATTCCTTCTCCACATTATTATGGGAAATTTCAATTGATTTCTCATATAAATCATTACTGGAGAATGAAATTGACTCTAACTAAACTATTTGATGGGTATTTATATTTAAAACACCATGATTTGAAAATTTATTTTATGTAAATAATATTTTCTATAACATGTTGTATACACAAACTCAATCTTAAATGTACCACATTATACTAATATTTGAAAGTAATTGTTATGTAAACGTCACTGGTTTGGTATGTAGGAATGATAATATCAAAAATATGATATATATATATATATATAAATATATCATCAAAAAAAGTTTAATAAATCATAAAATTATTATCAATTGGTTAGAAATGTTGACAATACCTTATAAATATAAAAGATATATTTTTTATAAAACTATTTTATGTTTAAAATTTATATTTTCCATAACATATTAAATTTAATAATTATTTAAGTAGTAATATAATGAAATAATTATATTATATTCCTAATTTAAATAATTAGCATCCATTTAATTATAGTTATTATGAAGGGAATAAAAAAATAATAACTTTAGGCCTCAAAAATATATTTTCATTAAAAATTGATTTTATTTTATTTTTTGAAATGTTATTATAATTAATATTTTCTATTTAAATATTTTAGAAATGAAAATAATTTTTAAAACTATCATTTCATAACAGGCAAAATATTTATTTTTGGAATTTTTCTTTTGAAAATTTATATTTCTGTGAATAGTAAAAGTGATGATTTTTGTAAAACATCCATTTCACATAATTATGTCATATAAATTTAATGTATCAATATATTTTTTTTCTTTGTTTAAAATTAATATAATATAAATTATATTTAATAGGATCTATATAATATGATAGAAACCAATATATTATTTTGTATTAGTATAAGATCATGTTTATTTTTAAAAACCCAATTTCGTAAAGAAAAGTATACCATTTTTTTAATTATTATGTAAAAAGTGATAAATAATATGAATAAAAATTTAATTTGAAAGAATATATTAAATATTTTAAATTATTATTTTTAAATTTACTAATCTATTCAATTTTTTTTCGTAAAAATAGTAACCATGGTTAAAATGTGTCACCACTGTAAAATGTAAATCAGATTTATTAAGGTAACAGTGAGGTGATAAAAAAAAATATTATCATACTATTAATTTATTTTGGATATTAAAAAAAGAAAGAAAAAATTAAAAATATATATATATATTATTTGATGCGCTTCTCTTTGATTATGAAATTGTTAATATTTAAATGCATTGAAAATTACAGTTGTACCACTCCACATTAATATTCTATGGTACATTTTATAAAATATTCCTCAAAACATATTATAACAATACCTCATCCAGGACTATCCAAAATATATCCCCAACATATCTTCCCTTATAATATAGGTAACAGTCTCAAACAAAGTTTCTACGTATAAGGCTTAAGCTGTAATTCAAGAGGGGTTTCTAAAGATGAGTTACAACTCTCAACCTTGTGCTTAGATGAATATTTAATCCAATACCACTTCAAAATAATAATGTATCATTCATATATAAAAAATATATATCTTAAAAATACATATATGTTATTATGTTAAACTAAAAAACATTTTACAACTTCATTTCAATCCAACGTGAAATTTAATTTTTCCTCTTGTCAATGTGTGGACTATCATCTACATCTACTAATATTGTTTTATAAATACCTCATATGGATCATAAAAATGATGTATAAAATGATTATATATGTTAATTATGAAATTATTAAGATTAGATAATGTAAATATATTACATAACTTTCTACCCTTTCACTACTAAGAAATTGATAACGACCCTAGTGCATACGTATTGACTACCACCTCCTGAAAATAATTTTATATGATTCATATTATTTCCTTACATATATGGTAATAAGAATTAAAATAATCAATAGATTTAAAATTTATAAAATTAATAAGATTATATAAAAGTAAAATAGTATATACTTTGTTACATTTTCTCATTATATAATAGTGGAACTATCGATCATGTGTACATGTTGAATACAACCTCCATGATATATCGTATTTAATTTATTAGGATTCCATAACAATGATGGATATAAAACATTATTTAATTTATTAGAAATATATATTTTCAATTTTCATTTTCTAGTAATGGTGTACTAATTAACACTTTGACCTTTGTAATCCTAAAAATGTTTTTTGGGATAATAAAACAATCATCCTCAATACATTATATAATAACATAAACATATTGTACATAATTTAAATATGGTAATTAATTAACTAAAATTAATAAGGATAATTTAATTACTATTGAAAATTATATTATCAATGTAAATTAATAAAATAATTATTTTCTTCAATATTAAAAAAATACATGACATTAGACAATATATAAGGTAATGTATTTCTCATCTTCATTTTTTTTAATTGAGAATTATTTCATTTTTCCATAGGATTTAATTTTTTATGTTTTATATACAATCATGTAGTTTATTTTACCACTAATTTATTTAAATTCAAGGGTTTTAAAAATTAAATTTATTTTATCCCATTTATTTTTCTTTTAAATTAAATGACATAAAAGCATTAATAGATTTCCAATAAAAAATTGTTTTAAAATTATCTCATCTAGATCATTCATTTTATGTACATTTTCGATAAAATTATTCAAAAATGTCTCTATTTATTTATAAAAATATGATAAATTTAATAATCCACTATTTTTGACCTTAAATAATGCTATTTAATATTGAATTGTTTTACCATTTTTGATATGTGTCACTTTTGAATATTTTCACTAGAGTTAAAAAAGTTTATTTTTATAATATACATCATGAGTAAAATATCCCACCATCATGTTTTATTTATTTATTAATATTTCTATTTATGTTAACATGTTTCTAAAAACTGAATTAAATTCCAATTATGTTGGTTAATTTTTCTATTTATAGAATTTCCAAAATAATGTAGAACTATTTCAGTTTTGTATAAAAAATTGGAATGTGAATCACTTATGGGTTCAAAAGAATATTTCAAGGGTTTTATTATTAAAAATTTTATGGATAAATTTATTTTTTTATGATATTTTACTTGATCAATATAGATAATGATGGGTGATATCATTTTTAATCATAATAATTGGTATGCCCCTTATATTTCTCTAGGATATTCGATTTCAGTTACTGTGTGAATTATTGATCCATTCTAGTCATAAATTTTAGAGGATATATAAAATATGAGAAATTAGTTGTGATATAGTGATAAATTATTAATATACATGGATATTAAATAATTTTAGCTTAATATTGAGCACGTTGAAAAAATACATGGGTGAATAATGTATTAGTTTAGTTTATTTTGAATCATTGACACATTTAAATCAAATATGGTGAAATATAATCAATATCACGAATAAATATATTCCCCTTTTGTAATAATACATAAAACAATCCATCCTATTATGAGTAATGGAAACATAATAAAGATATGATCTTATATGCTTAATAAGGGATGTCATGGAAATTTTGAAAGAATAAAATGATCATAAGGGTGGGAGACCATTATCATAATATTATATGATCATACACTATATACAAAATATCACAGTCAGGTGTCACGGAATAAAGATATTATGTTCATAAGACATGAATCATATGGGAATCAGGATAAAAATCCTTTATATAAAACTAGAGGAATCATATTTTGAATTTTGGAATACACATAATCATTGAAAATCCAATGTCATGGACACCTACTGATACCATCAAAAAAATTTAGGCTCTGGATAATCACCCATGTACTTTCTTAGAGCTTTAGATGACTTCTCGTGTACCATCATTTTTTGATCTTGGGATGCCCTCTTGTGTACCCTATTATTTAAGGCCTACAATGAAATCTCATGTACCCTCATGTTGCTGGACTAGGATTCCCTCAAGTGTACCCTCATGTATGACTATTAGAATACCCTCCCATGAAACTTCTTGTTTAGGTATTGGGATGTTCTCTTGGGTACCCTCATATTTTGGGATTGGGTTTTCCACTACTGTACACTATTATTTCCAAGGTTGGGATATAACCCATGTAACATATGATAAAATATAAAATTCATCATTACCCAATGCATTGGACGGATATATTATCCACCCAGTCACATAATTAAATCATACCTAAATGCGCCACAAGATATTAAAAAAATCATCATATCAAGTCCCATAAAAATAAATGGGGTATATAAACATCATATCATAAATCATGAAATGAAATGGATATCAAAAAAAATTAATAATATCATAACCATAGAAAATATATAGGATTCAAAATCATTTCATCCTATATTAAATGATGGAAGGAGGAGGGTTTCATAAGAATTTATCTTTTTAATACTTGTGGAATAGAAATTGGTTTCATGTCTATCTATTTGAAAAATAATTTACATGAAGAAAAGAAAAAAAAATTATAACCATCATTCCATCAATACATAAGGAATTCAATTAAATTATAGGAATGGTATTCAGGTATCATCTCTCTAGTAAATCATAAATATCTCAAAATATGTTATCTTAGATAGATAAGGACTTGTAAATATCACATGGAAGATTTATTAAAGAAAATTACATTTCTTTAGAGATAATAAAATATTTTTTGAATATATTTATTTTAAAACATAATTAAAACATATGAATTATTATTAAAATATCATTAAATCATTTCTCATAAAAATTATCTATTTCACTTAGAAATTTAATTTTTAAAACAAAAAACATTTTGAAAACCTTTTTTATTGAGAATAACCTTGAAAACATTTTAATGAATTTTTAAATTATTTTAAACACAATAAATCAACAAAATCATTAAAATAATTTTTCCTAAAAATTATAATCAAATACATTTTAAAAACATTTTATGAAACATTATTAGAAGCCCTGGTTTGTGAATAAAATAAAATTTTGGCTGAGGAGAGAAATGAAGTCATCATTTATTAAAAAACTTCGTAATCATATTAAGTACCAAAGAGTGGGAAAATGTTACCATAATATTAATGTATAATGGGTATCCATATTAGAAAAAAATTCATTAGAATTAATGATATATTCATTATAATATTTCATCTATTGAAGCATAATCCAAACAAAATTAAGAAATGATGAGATTTTTGCAATAAACTATTACCACTTTAGTAACACTAAATCATAATAACCATGCTACAATAAAATTAATTTAAGCATAAAATATCATGAAAATAATTATATTCTTGGTATAAAATTTTAAATGGTAGTATATACTTCCAGAAGAAGCATATGGGTGTGTAACATTTCATGTGTTTTAAGGAAGGAAAATTGAGATAAATGTTATTTACCAGTTCAGAAACATTTGAACCATAAAAATGATGAAATAAAGATAATATAATGGATATTTAAATACCAATAAATTAAATTATATTTAAAATATTATAAATTCATTGGAATTATATAAACCACCCAAAAATAAATTTGGGCAGAATAAGGAATGTCTCATAGAAATAAAAAGTGAGAAGAGAAATGCATTTCTACTTGAGTGACATTAAATTCAACATACCATAAAATAATATAATAGATCGAAACATTTAATATCAAATAATAATTTTAGTTCATTATATAACATGTATTATTCTATTATATATGCTATATAAAAAATGTATATTGAATATGGCATGTATCTCAGAAATAAAATAAAGTGATACACAATTCATTTAACTGAAGTCTTGACTTTCATCCTACACATTATAACCTCTTGTATAGTAAATATATAAGGTTATTATAAATATAAATTAGAAGAAAATTATTATAAATCATACCAAATATTATTTATATATGACATTATACGATCCAATTATTAAAAATTCCTTTTTATGGTTTTGTTTTGTGTAATAGACGCTTGGTTTTTCATACTTGTTTTGAATTTTTATTCTTGATCTTTATACATATACTATGATTTACTAATTTCATGAATTTATATCATTATTTGAATATAATATAAATTATATATATCTTTTATTTAAAATAATCTATATGTTATTGAAATATGAAAATAAATACAATGTTCATGGAAACGGAAGGCCATATGTATGCAAGAACATTGCTTATATTTTCATTGTGTGTTGAAAGATTGAAAGTAAATGAAATATATTTATACATATATATATATATAATATCATTAAAGTATAATTATAATTCCATATATATATATATAATATAAATTCTCTAATCCCATCATCTATCCATTTAATGGGATGTTTGAACGAATCACATCGCTAATAGGATGCAGTAGTCTACATGTCTACAAATAAAGTTATCATATTATAAAAAAATGTAATTAATGATGGTACATAAAGACCTAGAATTTTATATGTCATTATTTTTTAATTATATGGAATTATCATGAGTCTGGGAAAACTAACGGCGTGTGATTCTCATGCCTGGTTTGCCCGGAATAAATTTATGAACTTTTTTAAGGTAAAATCAGTAAATCTACAGGTAGCATTTTCAATCATTTGAACCGTTACTCGAATTAAAAATATGAGGACATCGTTGAATCCTCAGCATCGGTGTTCACTTAAGGGGGGCCTAATATAGACCGTTGTAAGTCTGGATAAAAATTTATATTTTGGGACTATTTAAAAGAATAAAAAATAACTTTGTTATTTATTACTTTCATTCATTTCCCCCAAAAGACAAGTGTTAGTGTGGGGCCAGTGATGTTTCAAGCCATTAAATGGATTGACCATTCAAATCATATATAACAACATCATTGGAATTTAAGAAGGTTCTAATTAAATGAACCCACATAAATTCCATGATCGTTACTTACCCTCCCTCTCTCTTATTTATATGGAGATTGGGGGGAGGTATTAGAACTTCTACACTAAGAGATGAAGTTCTGGTAACGTTTCATGCCGCCCCAAACATAGAAGACAAGACCAGTTCTGGCGAGAGGTGACGAGCGACATCGAACCCTGAACTGAAGAATGATGATTGACCGGATTCATTGGCATCTTATTGCAGGGGTGACGAATACAAACTCCTCCTCAATCGCAGGCGTTCCCCAACAACCTCAAAGTAGCATTTACTTCTTTTTTAACTTCAAAACTTGATAAATCTGTACCACCCACTTGTTATCAAGCTAACGTGGAAGGCGTGTGCTAAATGTACAAGGAATGGACCCTCCGCCCTTTTTATGGAAGTTGATGTGTCCATCGTGAGGAATGTTTGGGATGGACAAAACCGGGGATGGAGGGGTGACTGTGGTGGCCAGAAATGACCAGCCACGGAGGAGATAGTGGTGAACCATTGCATGACACTGGCGGAGAAGGTTGTGGCCGTAGTTGCAGCAGACAGACACGGTGACCATATCCGTTAGCCGTGAAGGAGGTGGAAGTGTGTCGTCGCGCCCCGTAAGACAATGGGGAAATGACATGTAGCCACAGTGGGAATAGGTGACCAACACTGACTGAAATCGTAGGAAGGTGGAGGGGTGTGCCGTCATGCAACATTGGAGGAGGTCATGGCCTGAAGTCGCGACAGGTGGAGAGCAGAGCAGCCCTTGCGCCACGCCAGGTTGGCAGACCCCCCTCGATCAGTCGAAACGGTCGACTACTAATTGATTTGGGGAAGCACCCCACTGGCTGGATGAAATGGGCATGCACCCATGAGGCTAACTGGGATGACCGGTCCTCCTTCTGGAAGATGTGGTCAGATGTGGGTCGACCAACCGGCCCGGACCCGCCCACCTAACAGGAATCGCCCAGCGGGCCGGGCCAGACTCGCGGCCCCGCAAACTGGGCCCGCGAACCAAACCAGGCCGACCCCAATGGGCCAGACCTAGTGAGTATGGTTGACCCTTAGTGGGTCGGAAACTAGTACGGTCAGGTAGACCATGGGACCCATTGCGTCGGGTCGGCCTGACTGAGTTGGAGTAGGCCCAGACGCGACCGGTCATCGAAAAACGAAATCCTCGTAACTAACAGACTAGGTGTCTGTTCGACATGTCATCAGTGTATTTGGGATCACTTTGGAGAAGCAGTACACTTGGAATATTCTGGTGGGCCAAACCGAGCCGGGTCGGACTGAGTTGTGATCAGCCTCATTTCACGAACAGTGGAGTAACATATAGACCAAGCGTCTGATTGACGCACTGTTTGTCACGTTGGAACCCTTACGACATAGAGTCCCATTCTAATACATCTTCATGGATATGTTTAGTGGTTGTGTTATGATATATGGCTGGAGGATTGGTTCTCATGGAATCAAGCGTACTATGAGAGGGAATCTAGTTGTTGGCATTGAGGGGGATGTTAGAGAAAAATCATACAGATGTTAGTGATAAGAAATCCTATGTGGGTTAACACTGATCTTGTGTGGGTCAAATCTTTTATGGGTCAGTGCTCAACAATTCTGTATGGGTCAGCACATACCGATCCTTTGTGGGTTAAGTCCTGTGTGGGTCCACGCTCAATGATCCTGTGTGGGTCAGTGAATACCAATATTATGTGGGTCATTATAGAGTTTATTACCTATCAATCTTGTGTGGGTCAGACTCCATATGGTCACCAACAATGCCTCTTGAAAAAATAATATGATCTAGCATCTCAAAATATCATCGGTACGTTTGTTTTTTACTTGTATACCTATGTGAGCTGAGTATTATACCTTCATGGTGATACCAGTTTGGTACTTTTACCTTCATAATTATATCTTTGTGGTGATACCAGTGTGGTACTTTTTCCTTTGTGGTGATATCTTCATGGTGTTACCTCTATGGTACTTTTACCTTCGTCGTGTTATCATTGTGATGTTACATGTGTGGTACTTTTACCGTTGTGGTGTTGCCTTCGTCATGCTACCCTTTGTGACATTCCTCCCTCATGTATGAGATGAGTATATCTTGATAACATAGGTATATGTATGGTAATATATCTTATTAGAGTTAATTACTACTTCGTGCTTGGTGATTGAGGTCTGGCATTGTGGTTTTCACTTTTTGTACCTTTGGGAGACATTTGTGGGTCATAGGGTCCCATACTGATTATTCATATACTCACCAATGCACAGGATTTGCCTACACCTTATTGTGACTTGTATAGACGATAGTCAATGTTGATCGAGGATAAGGGAACCAGGTCTGGATGGTATTCAGAGTTAGACCATTTGACGTGGCATGATGCATGACTATTGATCGTGAGATGGACCTACCCTTATTATGGGATCCTCAGTGGATGACCTAGGAGCTATTTTTCTATTTTCACTTGTATTTGTACTTTCTAGTTCGGCTTGTATTCCGTCACCTTTACTCTCAGCACACATTTTACTATAGAAGTTTACTTCGTGGTTTCCTCTTGTTGTGCTCTTATATTTGTATGATAGTACATGTTTAAAGGTAATGCCTTCCATTAAGTAATACTCCTTTCTGGTGCAATTCTCCATCCCCTGGCCTATTGAAGGCGGGCATGGGGGTAGTCACGGCACGAGCCCTAGGGGATGGTTTGTGACAAATTGGTATCAGATGTGTTGGTTCTACCAAAGAAATTTGAATATAATCTTTTCTATGTAGCAATGGTGTTAAGTGTTATTAGTGTCGTTTCATGTTTGGGGAATCCAATTTTGGGGTGGCGGCCGACGTATCCATATTAGAGGACCCAGAATTTGGTTTCCAACTCAGTACATGGAATCACGTATTGCGTGTTTTTTTTAAAAAAAATTGTATTTTCATGGAGTCAGCTCACCAGGTATAACTTATTGATTGCAGCACACAAGTTTACATTCAGGATTCTCCCACATAGACAACTAGTTAGGATTTCCATGATTGTACACGAGGATGTCCCAATAAGCGATGATGCCTCAGTACAGGGCCCTCTTATGGTGTTAGCACCTTCGGGTGGTGTACCAGCATCACCACTAGTCATTGGTAGCTCATTTCCACTAGCCCCACCAGTAGACGGTGCAAGTTGACTGAGCGTATTGCATGAGTTTTAGTGGTAGAGAGCTATGAGGTAAAAGGAGAGATGGTTATGTAGGCAGCTAAGGACTGGATGGAGGCGGTGGCCAATGTTTGTCTCTTATTTGGGACACCAGCTGATCTGATGGTGATCCTAGCTGTCAGTCTCTTCCAGGGGCAACTGGGAGATGGTGGAGTCGGACACTCAAGTTACACGATGAGGCGAACCTCACCTTGGTGGACATCGAGGGACTTTTCAAGGTAGAGTTCATCCCAACGACTCTATGCTCAGTGTGTATACAGGAGATGTTGCACTCACAATAGGGCAGTATGACCGTGGCCTAGTACTCAGAGAGGTTCACTAATCTCTCCCGCTACTCCTCTGACATGGTATGTGACCCTTTCTTCAGAGCCCAGACCTTTGAGTATGGTCTTTTATTAGAGATCAGAGCATCTACGATATTTCTCATCATTCTTACACATGCTCAGGTGCTAGAGCAAGCAATTCTGGGGGAGACATTCCTAATTGAGCAGGAACCGACTGCAAGATCCACCATCCAACATCAGGTAGTGGATTCATCCACAGTATGTAGTAGACGGATGATGGAAGGGCCCATGTGGGCCAGACCTTCGAGTGGACAACCTTAGGATACAGGTTCGGTGGTGAGGGGCTCATGGGATAGAGGAGGACAGTTTGGGATTAGGCAGTGCTACTCATGCGGTGAGAAGGGTCACATGGCTCGCAACTGCCTGACCTACTATACTGATGACCAGCAGATGGTCAAGGGATATCCGAGGTAGAGGCATAGGTTCGAACGTGGAGGTCTGTTGGGCAGTAGACATGGAAGAGGAGCTGGACATGAAGCTGGCAGTGGACATCGATTTGAGGTTATACTTCCACTACCTCTAGGTGGCCCCCCCTGACCACATGGAGTAGGAGGACATGGACGAGCTCAGCTTCAGGTAGCAGAGGACTATGACCACAGTGTTCTAAAGATGATTAGAGGTATGATCTATGTCTATTATACTGAATGTGCAGTAATTATAGACATAGTTTCCAGTTAATCTTTTACTACCACAGCCCTCATTCGGAGCTCGAAGATTCCGACGAAGCCGTGGGCTCGATCCTTATGGATAGAGACTCCTACAGAGGAAAATTCGATAATTACACAGTAGTGCCAGCAGTGTGAGAATACTATAGGAGGATAGAGCTTTGGATGTGATCTTCCAATAGTGGCGTCGAGGCCTTACTATGTCATCTTGGGTATGGAATGGTTATCCATTATCCATGGCCAGATTAATTGTATAAGTCACAATGTGTAGTTTTTCCACATGGATGAGACTGGGTATTCCTTCACCGGTGAGAAGGGAACCTTTGCAGCACAAGATGGACTTTCTTGGAAGAGTGTGCAGTGATCACCCATCAGTTGACTAGCCTTACACTCGAAGTAGTTGATGGTGAGAGTCTGATCTATCCTGTAGTGGTGGACCAGTATGCCCATGTCTTCCCAAAGTATGTTTTAGGAATACCACCTCACCTAGAGGAGGACTTTTACATTAACATGTTCCCCGAGAAAGCACCAATATCTAAAACCTCATATTAGATGGCTCCCGTGGAGCTTTGTGAGTTATGGATCTAGCTGGAGGACTTGCAGAGAAAAGGTTTGATAAGGTCAAGTGTTTCTCCATGGGTAGACTTGATTTTGTTGTCCAAGACGGTATAAGGGTGTTTGCGAATCTGTGTGGATTATCAGTTCCATAACTAGAAGACCGCGAAGAAAACGTGCCCTAATTTATGAATTGATGATTGTTTCGATTAGATGAATGGAGATCGATGGTTTTTGAAGATAGTCCTTAGATCAGGCTACCATCATATCATGGTTTGAGATGAGGATATTAATAATATTGACTTTAGATGTTATCAAGGCCACTATGAATTATTAGTTATGCCTTTTGGTGTAACCAATGCCGCAGCAGTGTTCATGGGACTCATGAACAAGATCTTCCATCCATCCCTCGATCACTTGGTGTTGGTCTTCATCAATGACATCTTAGTGCACTCAGTGAAAGAGGAGGAGTATGTCTATCATCTGCAGATAGTTATGGATACAATCTGAGAGCTCAATATTTATGGTAATCTCTCAAAGATCTAATTGTAGATATGAGATTTTCACTTTCTAGGACACTTTATCGTGGAGGCTAGTGTTGCAGAAGATTCAGAAAAGATAGAGGCTATGCTAGCTTGGTATCCACCGAAGAGTGTGACGAGGTGTGGAGTTTCGTGCAGTTGGATGGGTAATATCCGATATTAGTACCCTAATTTTCTAGAGTTGTGGAACCCTTTTTAGTGTTGATGAATAATGGACATCCATTCATGTCGATGAAGAGATTCCAACGGAGTTTTCAGGATCTGAGGCAGAGACTGATGAGTGCCCGCATCTTGAGGATACCAGAAGAGGGCATTGGGTATGTAGTATACTGTGACGCATCTAGGAATAGACATTGGTGTGTACTGATACGGGAGAGAGCAGCGATCATGTATGGCTCTCGGTAGCTGAGACAACATGATCATAACAACTCTACCAATGAGCTGGAGTTAGCAGCAGTGGTCTTTTCCTTGAAGATGTGGCGACATTACCTGATGAAGGAATGTTTTACAGCCACTAGAGGTGCTGGAGTATAAGTGGGATGGAATCTCCATAGACCTTGTGACATGGATTCCGTGTACGTCTTGGGGACATGATTTCATCTGGGTGATCGTTGACTAACTCCCCAAGTCGTAACACTTCTTAACCAACCGGGACCAGTGATCAGTAGAGGTATTGGGATGCCTCTACGTACAAAATATTGTACGAATTCATTGGGTTCCTTCGATGATCTTCTATGACCGCGACACATGTTTTACATCCCGGTTGTGGAGGGGATTATAGGAGGAATTAGGGACTAAGCTACGTTTGAGCACCGCCTTTTACCCACAGACAGATGGTAAGACGGAGAAGACTATTCAAACACTAGAGGATGGGATTTGTGCTTTCATCCTAGATTTTGGTCGTAGTTGAGAGTATCACTTGTGCTTGGTGGAGTTCACGTACAAGAATGAATATCAATCAACCATTGGTATGGCACCATTCGAGGGCTTATATGGTCAACCATTCATATCACCTTTATGCTGGACAGTCCTAGGGGAGTCAGCAACTATGGGTCCAAAGTTAGTACAAGCTACTACTGAGAAGATGCAAATCATCCAGGAGAGGATGAAGATTGCACCGAGTAGGAAATATCCTTATAAATATTTGGGACAGATACCTTTGGACATTGAGAAGGGAGACCATGTCTTACTATGGGTCTCAACTCAGTGAGGTTTCCAGAGATTTGGCTGAGGTGGAAAGCTATCTCTAAGGTTCATGGAACGTTTTCAGGTTCAGAGTAGTTTTGGCGAGGTGGCATATTTTCTGGCTCTTCCCCCACATATGCACCAGTTGCATGATGTTTTCCATGTGTAGTAGCTAAGGAGGTACATGCATGATCCATAAAACTTCATCAACTGGGGTGAGCTAGACATTGACGATGGGGTGAACTTTACGAAGCTTCCATCGTATAATGATGATCAACAGGAGTAGGTCGTTCATGGTCGATCGAAACCTCTTGTGTGCATTCGATGGCAGCACGGGAACCTCTAGTCATGAACATGGGAGAAGGAGGCTCAGATTTTTGTTCAGTACCCCCATTTGTTTCTTCAGTCTATATTGTGTCTTCCAAGTACGAAAATCCCTAAGGTGGGGAGAATGTAAAGTCCCATATTTTTTCATGTAATTTGTTTTAATTATATATAATTTTTACGAGTTAGTAAACATTGAGAACGTGTGATTCCAAGGCCTAGTGTTCCCGTATTAAATTTATGAACATTTTAAAGGTACGTTCATTAACTACACGAGAAACATTTTTTAACTTTTTAAGTGGTGTTCAAATAAAAAATCTGAGGGCACCGTTCAATCCACAGTGCTAGGATTCTCTTAAGAGAGGAATCAATTTGATCACAGTTAGCCTAGAGAAAAAAATTAGATTTTGGGACATTTAAAAATAATAATAATAATTAATTGTAATTTTATTTATTTATTTTACCCCCAGTGGACAAGAGGTAGTGTGTGGCCAGTGATGTGTCAAGACATTAAATGTATTGACCCTTCAAATCCAAATTAACAACGTCTTTGGAATTTAGACAGGTTCTATTAAATGAACCCCCATAAATTCCATGATCATTATATATCATCCCCCTCTCTTATTTATATGGATCTTGGGGAGGTATTAGTACGGATTCACCAAGTGATGTATCTTTAGTAAAGTGTCGTGACATACAACACTTAGAGGATGAGATTGGTTCCGGTGAGCAGTGAAGAGCGATACTAAACCCCAAACAGAAGAATAGAGATTGAGCATCATCATTGGATGGTTGTTGCGGTGGTGACGAATATTGCCTCTTCCTCAATCACTAGAATTCTCCAATGATCTAGAGGTAGGGTTTACTTCTTGTTTAATTTCAGGAGTTGATAAATCTGTAACAACCCTCTCACTATCAAGCTAACATGGAGTGTGCGGACCAAACAAACAAGGCTTGGAACCTCTTCCCATTTTTTGGAAGATGATGTGTCCCTCATGAGCAATGATTGGGTTGGAAAAATCCCAGGACGACAGGTGATTGTGATGGCTAGAAATGACCACCTGTGGAGGAGATAGCGGCACACTATTGTGCCACACCAGCGAAGAAGGCCTTCTCCATAGTCACGACAAGTGGAGATAGTGACCCTCTTGGACAGCCGTGAAGGAGGGGGCAGCGTGCTGTCGTGCACCGACAGAAATGGGGTCTAAAGTATGTAGTAGCAGCAGGAAGTGGTGGCCGGCACCGGTTGGCCATGGAGGAAGGCAGAGTGGTGCACCGTCATGAGCTGTTGGTGGAGTTCGTGGCTCGAAGCCGTGATTGGTGAAGAGATGTGTTGTCATCGCGCCGCACTAGGTTGGTGGAGCCCCCGGTTGGCCGAAACAACTGACCTGTAATTGTGGTGGGTCAGCACCCCATTGGCTAGCCAAAATGGCCCCGCACCCATGGGACTGACTGGGAAGATTCGTCCGCCTTCTGGAAGACTAGTCTGGACAAGGGTCGGCTGACTGGGCTGGACCAACCCAATGAACCAGACATGCCCAGCATGTCGGGCCGGACCCACAGCCCGGCTTCCCGAGCCCACGAACCCAACCGGGCCGACCCAGATAGGCTGGACCCTATGAACGGGGATGACCCTTAGTGGGTCGGACCAAAGTGGGGTCAGGTAGACCCCCGGACCCATTGCCTCGGGCTAGCCTGACCGAGTCTAACCAGGCCCAGACCCAACGAGTCTTCGAATAATGAAATGCATGTAACTGACAAACTGGGTGTTTGTTCAAAATGTTTTCAATGGCGTTGGGATTTCTTTTGGGAATAGTTCCTTTTGGCATATTCTGGTGGGACCGACCAAGGCGTGATCACCACCATTTCATGGAATGTGGTGTTACCTACAAACCAGGAATCTGAAGGATGCACCATCTGTCATGTTGGAACCCTTACAACATGGAAGTCTATTGGAATACTTCTTCGTGGAGATTCGTGGGGGTTGTGGTATGAACTATTGTTTGATAAGGGTTTCTCATGGAATCAATCATACTATTAGTGGGAATCCAGTGGATGGTAGTGAGTTGGAGGTTGGAGATATATCATACAGAGTTTAGTACCGAGCGATCCTATGTTGGTCATCACCGATCCCATGTGGGTCAGATCCTGTGTGGGTTAGCACACATAAATCATGTGTGGGTTAGAGAATACTGATCCTATATGGGTAAGATCCTGTGTTGTTCAAAGATCTGTGATCTTGTGTGGGTCACTGCATACCGATCATGTGTGGGCCATTTCGGGGGTTAGATACCTATCGACTCGTGGCAGATCGGATCCTGTATGGGTTGTTGCGGGGTTTTATACCTATCGATCCTATGTAGTTCAATCTCCATATGGGCAGACGTAGTGCCTCTCGATAGAATAAGATGATCCAACTTCTTGAATAATCATCGGTACTTCTGTTCCTTACTTATATACCTATGTGATCTGAGTCTTTTACATTCGAGGTGATACCTGGGTGGTAATTTTACATTTGTGGTGATATCTTCGTGGTGATACATGGGTTGTACTTTTACCTTCATGGTTATATCTTTATGGTGTTTCTTATGTGGTACTTTTACATTCATTGTGTTGTTTTGTGATGTTACCTTTTTGGTACATTTACATTCATGTTGTTACCATTGTGGTGTTACCCTTTGTAAAATTCCTCCCTCATGTATGAGACGAGTATATCATGATGAAATAGGTATATGTATGGGAATATACTTAAGTGGAGTTGATGACTGCTTCATGATTTGTGATTGAGGTCTTTTATTGTGGTTTTTTCATTGTGGAACTCTGGAAGACCTTAGGGGGTCTCAGGGACCCTAATGATTATTGTAATATTCACCCCTACATAGGCTTTGCCCGCACCTTGTTCTGTCTTGTGCAGATGACAGACAATGTTGATCGTGCCTAAGGGAGCCAGGTTTGGAGGGTGCTTATAGGTAGACCATTTGACGTGGTGTCACACAGGACTATTGATCATGAGATGTACCTACCCGTCGGGTAGGATCCTCAGTAGACGACCCATGAGCTGTTTTTCAATTTTTAGTTGTATTTGTACTTTCCAGTTGGGCTTGTATTACGGCCCCTATACTCTCTGCACGATTTTCACTATAGCAGTTTACTGCTTGGGTTCCTCATCTTGTGATTTCATATTTGTATGTATGTATAGGTTTATAGGAAATGGCTTCCCATTAAGGGATACACCTTCCCGATGCTAGTCCTCATCCACTGGCCTATGGAAGGCGGGTTTGGGGTAGTAACAACATAGGCCCCGGGGGACGGTTCGTGACATTTTATGTGTTTTATAATAATAAAAAACCTTAAATAAGTCATAAATATAATATATATCATATAAAATAAAATAAATTCACATTATTCCAAAATATTAAAGGTTTCAAGAGATGAATCAATGGCATCGGTTCATGAGGTGGTAGTCCATCGAATGCACGAATGAAGATAATGTATCCAATTATAGTGGTCTATTTGTGTAGATAATACCCATAGATTAACAACGTATAATAATATTACAAATATTGAGGTTATTATATAATCATGTAATAATATGAATTGTGGGGGAGAATAAAGAAATAAATTTAAATTTCTTACTAAAGGATGTTAACTCTTGTTTGGGTAATTCATTTTGGTTTGCACTATAGGACAAACATAGTCCACTTTATTCACATTGTGAGGGTTATAGGTTTATATGAGGTATGTTGGGAGATTATATTGTTATCATTTTGATGTTCCAATGGGCTTTATTCGTCTAAAAACTTGATTAGGATATAATCCCATTTAAAATGGGGAATGGGAATCCTTGGGTATTCATGAAAGGATTTGAGTGTTCCATACATTTTTCATATCTCCATATGGTTAAAAATAAACCATTACATATACATATATGTATAAGAGGTCATATATGGCTAGATATTTGTTTTTAGACATGTTAAGGGTCATTTTTACTCTTTATTTTCCTTATTTTCTCATTAACAAATCTCATTTTATCCTTAACCACTGTAAATAATTTTAATGAAATTCACTAATAATTTTTTTAAAATAACTAGATTAACCTAATTTTATATTATATATTATTATTATTATAAATATATAATAAATATTTATAAATTATAAACATTGATGTGGTGGAAAGTAATTTATAAT
The DNA here is from genome assembly GCA_963277665.1 of Viscum album. Lineage (NCBI taxonomy): Eukaryota > Viridiplantae > Streptophyta > Magnoliopsida > Santalales > Viscaceae > Viscum > Viscum album. The sequence continues at coordinate 1,842,998,102 of OY728161.1, forward strand.
TAATCAGTATGATTGGATGAGATGTTGTGTTTTTAAGGTGAATAAGCTCAAATGTTTGAAATTTTTTAATACCAAATTTAAATGTGATATTGTTATAATGACATAAATATGATTAATTAATGAATAATGGAAATAAATATACTTTGAAAACAATTTAAAATATAATTTTATTATATAAATAAATTATATTAAAAATAAATTTCTGTTAAAATTTGTAGTGATTTTACAATTCATAAAAAAATGAAACATCTCTGAATAATATCTAAAATTTTAAAAAAAACTAAATGTTGACAACACAAATTAAAAAAACATAGTTTATTTTTTCAGATAAAAAGTACAGTAGTTTCCCAATTATATTTAAAATTGGTTCTCCGATAAATGTTCAAAAAATTACTTTTTATAAAAATAGATATTTCAGTCATAAAATTGGATTCATTCTAATCTTATTACTACCGACCCTGTTATATGAGTTTAAAAAAATGATTAAATATATAATATAATAATTGTATCAAAAAAACTACTCAAAAATGGTATTTTTATATTTTTCTACATAATTTTTTTTTTCAATATACAAATTGTTTTCCTAAAAAACGAATTTCTATACTTTCAAACAGTTCACACTTAAATTTCCATAAATAGATAACCAATGGATTAATTTTAAACATGTATTTAAATGATAGTTTGACAATTTATTTAATATTATTCATAACATCCATTATAATGGATATTTTTAAAATATAATCATATTATAAAAAATATATTAATAATAAGTTGTAGATTGGTAAAACATTCCCTTGTATGTAACATTGGATATCAAATGAATACAAAAATGTGTGTAACATAACAAAAAAATAGTTTTTCATGTACTGTAATATAATTAATGTCATCATTATAGTTAAAAATATTTTTTTTTTGCATAACATTATTAGATAACATGCTTCTTTCATTTAAAACAATCTATATTCCGTGTTTTATAAAATGAAGAATATTTAAAAGATTAAATTATATCGAAATAAATATAACATAAAATATCTGGTTGTTATTTAATACAACCCTTACAATTAATTTCCCCCTATAAATTCTATAATCCATGTAGAGGGAGGTAATCACATGAAATATTACCAAAGTATGAATGATGTGATTTTCATAAGGGTTATTCATACAAAATCAACGAATGAAATTTCCAACTAATGAGGGGATGATATATGATCACTTTATTAATTATGATATCATGTTATTTCCCTTTATCCTCTATATTTAGCGGTTTATATGGATTATCATCAATAATAGTCCCTGCATTTTGGCACTTTTTTGCATATTTTCCAAACTCTATTATATTGAAGCCCTAAATATTGATAGGTTCTTTATGTGGAGATATATCATTATTCAAATCACTAAATATCTTCTTCTAACTAATTAAAAATTCAAAACTTGATGACCTTACATTATTAGTGTAGAATATTTACTTTTACCCTCCAGAAAATTTATTCTATGTTTTATCCCATACTTTTTTTTGTAATATAAGGCTAATTTTTTCTCATTAGTATTTAGATTTTACATTGAAATAAATCATCCTCTTCTTTTAAAAACCATGATATTGATATGAAACTACAAACTCCATTACTTAATTAATAGAAAATTGGAATAATTATCAATAGATTCTAAAATATATTATTTCTAATTACTTTAAAAGAACATATTTAATTCTATGAAAGAATGTTTTCATTATACATTCAATATGGATGATAATTCTTAATTATTTTCTCACATGCCTTGTAAAATTCACTTCATAATAAGAAAAAAATTCATCATCCTTTGTATGACGATCTAGGAATTAAATTTCCATCATCATACAATGAATTATAGGAAATTACAAATTGAAAAATATGTTCTCCAAATAGTCTAAATATATAGAGTAAATTTCATCTTACCCCTATATTCGTAATAATATTTATCCACTGATATGCCTCACTTTCTAGATAGAAGAAAATTAAAGTATCTTTATCAAGTTATATTCACTAGATAATGTAAAATATACTTTTAGGTGTAGAAATACATTTCATAGAAACTATTTTTTCACTAGAATCACTAAATGAATGTGGCCCTATCTGACGAATGACTCAAAAGATCATTATTTACTACATTTTTTGTTTTGATGTTCACTATGATTCATTGGTTCATAAATTTGTCTTATCCGTGAAATAATGTTTTTAATTATATCTCCTTTAACATTCTGTTGCTTGGGAGGTTAGTTATTTCATCTATACTACATTCCCCATTAACATGGGTAATTTGGGTTCCATCCATGTACTAAAATAAAAAATTCATATAGTAAGATACAATCATCATAGTGTGGAACCACATAATCAGCAAAAAAACATTTAGGATGACTAAATTATGTCATATTCCTTTTTTCTATGACACCATTGGTTTATCTTAGTTCATTCATAGTTAATTTCTATTTTTATACATCATGATGGTTTATATAGATTTTGCGAATTCCCAACCCATATCCCCAAAAGGGTCAAATCAGGTTTGCAAAAAGACCCATTGTACTTCACATGTTCCTGATTGAGCCAAGCTCAATACGGTATCTTTGAGTTTCACTACCACAAATATAGGCTTCTTCAGGACCTCCCTTTATCAGTACTTTTTTAGCACTATTAAAGGCGGCCATTTTATCAGCGCTTTTTTTGTGGCACTAATAAAGGGGGCTTTATCAGTGTTTTTTCCAAGTGCGGATAAAGCATATATTTCAAAAAAAATCATGAAAAATAATATATACATATATAAGTATATTTATATTGAAATAAATTTAATATATATATATATATTAAATATGTTTTACATAAGTATAAATAGACTATTACATTTAATATATTACAAATTTAGTGAAAATTGATTCAAAATATTTTTTAAAATATTATTAATTAATAATTATTTAATTATCATCGACTAATAAAAATTTAATAATAATTTTATGTCACAAAAAGTAAAAAAAATAATAATAATAGATCTAAAATAAGATTTAAATGTAACTCAAACTACAAAGGACCTTAACAGTTGATCTATTTGTCTAATTGAGCAATATATCATATCAAATTGAATCCTGCAACGAGCTCTATATGCTACTGATCAATGTGAACCTCTTATCACAATTTTCTATTCCAAAAGGCCCAAAAGGTCTCCAAAAACAGAGTTTTTAGTCTGCATACCCAAATATTTTAACATTCGATGGAATTTATGCCTCATTTTAGGGGGTCTTTTTGAAAATTTTCATTGAGGATTGAATTTATTCTGTGGGGTTACATTTATTTTGAAATCATGGCTTTAAAATTTTATCATTTTTTACAATGTAATGTTACTTATGATCAATTATATAAATATATATATATATATATATATATTATATTATATTCACCGATAAAATTTTAATTTTATAAATAGAAAATTTATCATATTTACATATATAGTATTTTTTTCAATATATAAGGCTTATCTAGAATAACTAATATCCATTTTATTTAAATTACAAAAATATTAATATTTATATATCAATATGATGTGTTTTGTGTGTGTGTGTATATATATATTTCTGTGTGTTTGTATTGTCAAACCAATATATGTTATCACTTTCTTCTAAACATATGTATATAAATATTAATATATAATATTTGTAAATATATATAAATATTTATAATTATACTTACAAATATATATATAATATGTGTGTGTGTGTTTTATATATGTATTTATTTATTTATAAACACACACAAAAATATAATGTTTTATAAATGTATTTAAAACTGATCTTGTAGATATATATTAATATATGAATAAATATAACTATATATATATGTTAATATTAATATATGGATATATATATGATAATATAACTAAACATATATATATATATATATTACTAAAAAATTATATATGTTAATATATATATAACTATATATATTAATATAAAGAAATATATATATTAATATACAGATATATATATGTACTAATAAGGATATATATATATATATTAATATAAGTATATATATATTAATATATATATGTTAATACAAATATATATATATATATATATTAATATATGAATAAATATAACTATAAATATAAAAATAAATAGATTTATTAATAAATGAAGAGAAAAGAAATATGGTGGAGTTGTAAAGGCATAGGCGTGCATTCAACAGGTTCTGAGTTCGAATCCTGGGGGAGGTAGGTCACGCGTGTTGGTGGGAATAATTCATAGCGTTGTTAAAGGGGTGGGGGTTATTAAAGGGGAGTGAGGTGGATGGTGTTTGTAGACTCGAGTGGGGGTGGGGCACTATTGAAGGGGGGGCTTTATAAGCTATTGATGCCCCTCCCCGAACTGAGAAAATAATTTTTTTATTTTCTTAATGTTTATTTAACTTTAATCAGCACTGGTAAATGAATGTTTTATCCAAGCTTTTGTTTAGTACTGTTAAAAGAGACCTTTATCAGCACTTTACTAAGTGATCATAAAACGGACCCCCTACCTTTCCCTCGATTAACATCGCTTTTCTAGTGCTGTTAATTCCCTTTTCTAGTGCTGATAATGGCCATATTTGCAGTAGTGGTTGTTAAACCTATGTACATCTATGTTTAATCCACATCCACTATTAGTATCTTTTAATAGATTTATTTCATTGAAGACAGTAACTCTATCCTTTAACAAAATTCTATTACATTTTCTTATAAATTAACAGATCATTATACTTATCCTTTGTGAAATCCCTAGATATTTCTTTGGAAATATTCATAATAATATCACTAATTTTTTCTTATCCTAGATAACAAAGTTTTAATAATTATTTCCTTTGATACATTAATATAATGACTGTATCTTTATATATGTGGATATTAATTCATTTTAGATGAATGGTCAGCATATTAAAAAAATACATGCCCAAGGAATATATTATATTAGTATCCATGGAAACAAAAAATCATAGTCTTATATCTTGTTGAGAGGACTTTAATATATATACTAGTGATCCTAACATTTATAAATTATATCAAAAACCTTTCATTTTATCATGAGGAAAGAAAAAATAATAATGGGGTGATCTCAAATGATCATTAATGGAATTAAAGGGAGATACGTAATCATAACTTCCGAATGAGTGTATGACAACATGATCATAACATTATCAGATCATACTATACATATCATCGACCATAATCAAGATTCATTTAATACATTTTGATTTTTCATAAAAAATGAATCATAAGGACAACATTTTTATAATCTATGATATAATTATAGATGAATATTCAATGGAATGTTTGAAAACACATAACCATTTAAAATCCTACATCAAGGATACTTAATAATACCTTAATTGATTATTAGTCCTTGTCAAATCACCCATGTACCTGCTTTAAGATATGGATCCTTCCATGAACACTCATATATCATGATTGGGATTCCCTTATGTGTAACCACTTATTTCAATATTGGAATTCCCTTCCATGTACCCTCTTTCTTAGAGCGTGGGATTCCCTCCCTTGTACCCTCTTGTTTCATTCTTTAGATTCCCTCTAAGGTGTCCTCTTATTTTGTTATTGGGATGCCCTCTCATGTAGCCTATTATTTCTATGCATTAGATACAACCAATCTACCGTATGATCTCATATAATATTTAAAAATAAACAAATATTTGGAATGATATTTTAGTCCCACAAATCACATAATGAAATCATATATCCATTTTCCACATGTTAATAAAACATTCATCATATCTTGATCCATAAAAAAATTATTCTCATAAAAAACATACCATAAATCATGAAATTAAATGGGTATCAGTGAAATTTAATAGTATAATTACATATGGATTTGATACAGGTTTAATAATCATTTAAATCTTAAATAAACCATTAATGGAAGCATGATTCACTAGATTTTATCATCGTATAACCTGTCAAATATAAATATTGTATATTTCAATATCATTGAAATGTCATATGATCATGGAAAAGAATAGGTTTCAATAAAAATAATTCCATAAAAACATAAAACATTCATATAAATAATATGTATTGTACCCTTGGATCATATCCCTAGTAATTCATAATTATATCAATAAAATTTCTTCACATATGTAGAAGTAATTTGAAAGATCACATTGAATATTTCTTAATGAAAAAACCTCTATTTGTAAATCATATAAAATATTAAAAATAATTTTCTTTGAAAAACACATAAAAATTTTATGAAATCAAATTTGATAATCATTAAACACATTTCTTGAGAAAAATATCCTTTCTACTATGAAAAAAAATTTATTATAGATTTAAAAAAAATCATTGAAAATATTATTTAATACATATAATCGAATCACTGAAAACTATGTTAGACACACTATAACACAAAATATTTCAATAAAACATTTTTTTATTAAAATAATATTAATATATCATTTAGAATCATTTTTTAAAAAATTTATAACACAGTTTGTGAATATAAAAAATTTCTGTCTGAGTAAATAAATAATGTAAGATTTCATAAAACCTTTTCTTATTAATATTAAGTACCAATGAGTGTAAATATTGAACCATTATGTTAATATAAAATTAATAACTATATGAAAATTAAATTTGTTAATTTTATTGAAAAATTTATCGTAGGATTTCATCAACAGAGGCATAATTATATATCATACTAATAAATGATGAGATTATAGTAATAATATATCACCAATTTGGTAACATTAAATCATAATACCTATGAAATGGTAACATTAAATGAACTTTAATTATAATGAAAATAATAATAATCATGATATAACCGGTCAATGTATAGTATATACACGCCGTAGAAGAATATGGGTGCATAATATGGCATGTGTCTCAATTAAAATAAATTGATACAAATTTTCATTAGTACAAAAAATATTGAAATACGAAATGAAATACACAATTCATAGAGATGGTAGGCCATATGTATGCAAGAATGTTATTTCCATTTTCAAGATGTATTAAAATAAATAAAGTAAATAAAATATATTTATAAAAATATAATTTCATTAAATACTAATTATTAAGTAATATATATCATATAATTTCATTAAATCCATTGTTAATACACTCTATGTAATGTGTGAATGGATCAGATCACTTTGAGGAGGTGGTGGTCCAAACGTCAACAAAAATAGATTTCATATTTACAAAATTTTGATGGCATGAATGAAAGTTTTATATAGTAACTATATAGGCATAAATACATCATATATTTCATATAAATAAAATAAATATATAAATTCCATCATTTTTTTCCAACATTGAAAGGTGGAAATGGAGGAATGAACGATATCGTTTCATGAAGTGGTAGTCCGACACAGACCTGATTGATGATTGCATATCAAATTTGATAGATGTGTGTATGTGTATCATTCATTGTGATAGAAAGAAAAAATATTAGTAAATTTGGTATTTTTTCATATATAATTATTTAACAAGAATAATTGATTTGGGTGATGAATGGAATAAAATTGATGTTCTTGTTTAAGGATTTTACTTCTTCTATGGGTATATACTTTTGGTTTTCACAAAATCAATGAATTTTTTTTATTTTGATAAAATGTGAGGATTTTGGGTTGATATGAAGGAGTTTGATATTTTTTTGAATGGATTTTCACATAGAAATGGACTTAAGAGGATTGAATGAGAGAGGAGGATATAAGGCTATTATGGGGAAAATGACACATTAGTTATTCTTGAAAATATTTGAGTACTCCCATTATTTTACTTGTTACCTAGGGGTCTAAAATATTCCATATTGATCTGCTTAGGTGTAATAGTCTAAATATGGCTAGAAAATAATTTTTAAGCATTTTAGTTCCATTTTACACCTTCTTTTAAAAGATTAGTCACTTACTAAGATCATTTTTCCTTAGTCTTTATATTAAATATTAATTTTATTCACTAATCATTTTGAAAAAAATAAGAATGAAAAAATTATAATAAATTATAAATTATGAAGATTCGAAATTGGGAATTAATTTTTTTTAAAAAATCAAATAAGAGACATAAATTATCATAATATTTATCACACTGACTAGATGAGATGATTTGCTTTTAAAGTAAAATTCTCAAAAGATTGAAATGTTTTTATATCCAATTTCAATGTGTAATTATTTCAAATAACCTAAATTTGATTAATTTATATTGTATATATCTAAATGAAACATAATATATAATTAATATATCATTTAACTGTACTTATATATTAGAATTGAAACCATTTTAATTTGAAATTCAGTATTTTTCCACTATACATAAAAAATTAAACTTCTATGAAAATAAAAAAAATCACAAAAAGTATATTTTGATATCCTACATTAAAAAAATGAATATTATTTTTTCAATGAGACATAATATAATTTTCAAAACATATATTGAAATGAGGTTTTCTATTGTAAAACTGTAAAATTATCTTTTAGAAAAATATATCTTTATATTCATAAAATTGGATTTATTCATATTTTAGCCATTCAAATCTACAAGAAAAGTGTCAAAAAATTGATTAAATATATAATATATAAATTTTATTTATAATATTAATAAATATTTTTTAAAATTTAATTATTTAATGTTGTGTTTTTACAGAGAAAAATAGTTTTTATAGAAAAGGACTTTCCTTGTTTTCAAACTGTTCTTACATTCATTTCAAACTAATTGTTAACAAATAGAATAATTTTATTTCCATTTTTAAAACATATGTTTCCCAATTTAGTTATTCATAATCAAACTTCCATTTTAATGGCTAGGTATATAATAATATTTCCTCAAAAATATTAATATCACATTCTAGTTTTGTAAAATTTCCTTTTGCGTTGGACACATGCCATCAAAGCAACTCGGTATTTTGTTTAAAACAATCCAAACATAGTTTTGTGTGTACTAAAAGACAATAAAAGTGTTTGTGTATCATATAATATAGTTGTTGTTTCATGAAAAGTATAAATAACATGGTTCATTCATCTAACTCTATCTATATTCCGTAGTTTATTAAATGAATATAATTGAAAATAATAATTTAATTAAAAACAGATTTAATAATAACTCGAGGTGATACATAATAATTACACAATATATCCTGCATCACCAAGGAAATTATTGCAATATTCTTGTCCTATGACCAATATACAGTTGCATCGATCTTATATGGATCTACATCTACTTTTTTTGGTCTAAAATTACAAAAAAATCATACTTGATGATCCATGAAATCAAACATTGAAGAATTCCCAAATAAATTTTGATGGAAATGGACCCCAAAACTATTTGTGGAACGATAATGTTATCTTTATATGATATGGAATAAAAAAGGATTTCATCTTCGAAAACCAACCTAGCCTAATCTAAGAACTCACTAAAATTTAGAATCATTAAACATAAGAACACAAATTAAGCATTCATCACACATAATATAATCACAATGAACATATTATTTTATGAACTTATTATAATAGGCATTTATAATATCATCATCTTTTAACTGCATCTAAGGATTTCTTGGCCATATATGGATCATTGAGAACAATATAGATCATTTCATCTAATTGAATTAGTAATTAATCTATGGTATATGATAGATGTTATTCTTTTTCACATAATTCAATGGATTATTGCTGATAGAAATTCAAATAAAATGATCATTTTTAACACCTGGGCCCATTTTCTACACAACGGTGCCCTGATCTGGTTGGATGTGTAACCTCGTGCTTACCAACTCGTACACCAGATGTTTTCGACTAGTAGTGAGGGGTTAATGTAGATCATGGGGAGACAATAACCTATTTATCAGACTATAATAAATCCAAAAATAAATATGAAAATTCCAAATAACAAATAACCATAACCATAAAAATACCAGTATCACCATATGAAAAAAAACTGGAAACACAATATAAAAACATAACATTAGATATTCCATGCTAAAATACATCCCTTTTGGCCAAATGAAAACTCAAATTATTGTCACTAAAAAATCATAGGTGAGTCCCAGACCATGTATATTTCCATAATCATAGATCCATACTAAATAACAAATAAAACATAGGTCCCTAGCCCCGATCCTATCTTGAAAACATGAAATTTATTTAGGCACCATTAAGGAAGCTTGACTAGGGTGTGGGTATTATAATATAGGATATAACCAAAATCTTATAAAATATTATCATGTCGATAACACGTGTATTCCTTTTTATAAAGAATATATAAAATCAATAATATAAATAGTTTACTTTAATTCAATCCTTGTTTATTCAACCACATAACATAGAGGATCCCATGGACTCCCAAACAATCAATACCAGCTTTACAGGTTCATGATACAAAACTATCCCCAAGGGATATCATTTGTTAGAATAATATTGTTAAATATCATCATCACAAATCATATATTAATTTCACTAGTAACATTCAAAATTTGAATCTATACTATGTGATTTTGATGCAACAAACAATGTCCCACTAAAAAATATCGCATGTGAATATCATTAGTGCTTTTTTATCACACAATGAGATTTTGATGTAGAAGATCGTGGACCACACACAATTATCAGATGGGAACATCATAGTTACAGTTCATTATTTCTTACATGATATGATATTTTTATTCAGTAGAACATGTAAAACACATAATTTTCACATTAGAATCCCATTATTATCATTCAAAAATTAATATCACAATATGGATTTTGATTAAAAAAATCTAAAACATATTTATCACTTTTATTCATTCTATGATTAATTAATCAAATTAAAAAAAATGCATATACCCATTATTCCATTATTTAATTAAACAGTTAACTAATCACATTATTTCCAATAATTTATTCAATATATAATAAATCAATTCATAATCTTAACATCAAATAATTTATTCCATGATTAATTTTTTATATATGATAATCTCTATAACCCATAATTAATTCAACAATTAATTATCCATATATCACAATCTATCATCCCATAATTAATTCAAAAATTAATTATTCATATATCACAATCTCAACATCGGACAATTAATGAAACAATTAATTATTCATATTTCACAATTCAATATTCCAATAATTAACACAATAATTTGATATCTCCTAATAACAATTAAATATTATAATAAACTCAAAAATTAATTATCACTAATTCCTATAGTTTCAATATTTCTATAATTGACATAATAATTACTTATCCCCCATTAAATAATTTCAATATTCAATTAATTATATCAAAAATTAATTATCCCTAATTCCACATTACTTTGATTAATTAATTTAAATAATTATTGAATTCAATTACAAAATTGAATTGCAAAAAAACTCTACAAATTCTAAAATTTCATACATGAACCTAAAATAATGACTATTGGATTTGAATAATAGACTACCTAAAACTGATCAAGATTTTACAAGCCTAGATATAGTTCTATAACAAACATTAGATAAAAAACCCTCTTTTATCAAGAAGGAGGAGTAAGAGAGAGATATATATATATATAAATGGGAATAAATCACCTACTTTTGGAGTTATAAATCATCAATGTGCATTTCAATTTGTTAATAAAAGACTTCGGAATGACAGTAATATTTCGTTGAGATTCCAAAATTATTAAAGAGATACTACAATGGAAAGGGGGTTGATTAGGGGTTAAAATAGTCAGTTTGGGAATTTTATTGAATTTTTTGTGTTAATTTAAATTCTATGAATGATTTGCTTGGTATGGGCGCAAGGTTTATCCTAACCATGCACTTTAATGATGTTCCCATATAGAGGGTTCATAGTTTAACCATTTATTGTGTACAATTGCTAAAATAATTATTGAACCTTATGAATCCCCCCTACCTCAGTTCACACAGTTTATGGGATAGGGAGTATGGTTTATGAAAAATATGTGCCATCCATGAAAATTCCCACCTCTTGAAAATATTTTGAATTTTCACCCAAATGTACCCAATGGAAAAACAAAATCAAGGTATTTCAAAAATAGTAAAAAATAATACATGAAGAAGATCCCAATATTTCTCAATAAAAGTAAAAAATATTTCAATACCACAACCATATAAAAGAATGTCCTCGAGTTTTACATGAAAGTATTCCAAGGACTATAAGTGAAAAATATCAAGACATTGATCCCTTTTATCATCTTATGTCACCCTTTTTTGTTCCCACACATTCCCATGATTCAACAAATTAATGATATATTGGCATGGCCATTCCATTAAAAACATTATCATTATGATCCAACACACATCTCATATGCTTTACAAAAGAATAATCTATCTCAACCTCAAAAAAATCTACATAGATAACATGAGAAGGATCATATTGATAACATCAATATTTTTACACCTAGAAAATGTCATGAATAACATTGTATCTATATGGAGGAGCCAATTGGTATTCCACTACCCTACTTCTCTCTATAATGTCAAATAGTCCCGCAAACATGTGTGACAACTTTACCAAACATGGTATCCAGTAGTGAACCAATCTCGGAGATTCCCAAATGAATAAATGATCACCCTAAATAAATATTATGGGTCATTGACGTCTATATTTATATTACTTATGTCAAGTATAATTCATATACATTTGTTTCCAAATTTGTTTATCATGCTCTGATGTATCTTTCACAAGACTCAATCCTAACAGATTTGACTCACCATCCTCCATCCATCGTGAAGGTGATCTACATTGAAATCTATAAAGATCCTCATATGGTTCTATCTATTATTTTTGAAAAATTTTGGTATAGGAAAACATCACAAGTGATATGTTTTTAGTTGATGACATACTAGTGCAAATAACACACGCTCGCATCATAACCTCAAACACCTATATAGTATGATCTAACTTACTGCCTATTTTTGGCTTGAATGTCATACTCAGTAAAACCAATATACCATGATCCTTATTTAAATACGTCTAGAATTGTAGACTGATATCGGAATCATTGTCTGATTTAGTAGTTCATTGAGCCCCTTGTATATGGACTATTTTTAGATCATACAAAAATCCAAACTACTCCATTGATAATGTCTCCCATATGGTTAATAAATGCACTAACTTCATCATTCTATCCACAATTAGCCAAATATAGTCATTTTTCTATGTCATCCTTAGGAGAACCACCACAAAATACAAAATAACATTATCCCACATTCACTCCTAAAAACAAAATCAACAATAATAAACCACTAGGACATTTCTGATCATCCTTCGCCTACTGACATGTGTCACATCATGTCATGAACTCTTATATCTACTTTTCATGCATGTACACCAAGACAGTTGATGTAGGCCATTTTATATTTTTTCACAAATGGATGTACCACCCACGTCAAGGCATGAAACCCACTCATCTTATTACCCTTTATGCTCATAGTCACTATAACTCTATTCTTGGCATAGATGATCTTTTCCTCATCTATGGTCCAGCTGGAAGGTGACTCTCCTCTTTTAAGGATTTCCCTCAAGGACCAGCACTCTATATATAATATATCTTTTCTCTATCCCATAACAAAAGTGTAGACTCCACTAAAACAGATATGATATTAATCTTATCCAGACACTCATGATCCTCCACATACTCCTCATCTTGAAAAGTCATCATCTTCCACTTAAAATTAGACTCATGAATCTCCAGATACCAATTTTCCCTTCATAAATAATCATCCATTCCATTTCCCTTTGTAGGCATATATACTTTTTTAAAATCAAATAACTGCATATACTCCATCCAACTACACTGACATAGATTCAAATCTGGACGTAAAAACGCATATTTCATATTCTTATGATACATATACACGGTTTCCTTTTCATCCAACAGGTAAATCAATGAACACTTCAAACCATAAACCATTATTGATAACATGAGTGTATTCATAGGGTTGTTCCACTCAGGTGTACTCAACTACTGATAAGAATAATCCACAACTCAATATCCCTACACCATCACTCCACCATTCCTGATAATATAAGAATAAAAATATAATGTATAATCCTCATATATCTTAGGTAGGATCAATATTGCTTCTTATTTCAACCAATTCAACAACTCCTAGATAGAAATATCACATGCCTTTGATCATTCAAACAATACTACCTTCTTGGTCATCCCTAAGGTGGTACTTCTAATTGAAATAAGTACTGAATAAACCTATGATGATATCTAAAGAACCCTATATTACTAACGATGTTAAAATATTTAATATCTTCCTTCCAAGAAATCATTTTAGGCACCTTATCTGATACCTCTTTGTGATGACCCAACATACGTACAACATATTATTTCCCTATGCCATTAAGTTACATGACCTCAGGCACACCTCCTCAAAAGATAAAGGCTATTAACTAGCAGCGTGGGTAAAATGTTGATAAAAGGAAGACTACACCCTCTTTATCATAGTTGCATAATAGAATAAATAAAAAATTAATAACCAAATGATGAATAACCATAACCATAAAAATACAAGTACCACAATATGAGAAAAAATTTAAATAAAATATCAAAACTAAATAGTAGATATTTTATGCAAGAATATGTTCCATTTTCCCAAATATAGACAAAAAAATAGAGAGTAAACACTCCCATGAAAGTCCCGAACGATTTCCCATTCCCACCTCCAAACTCCATCCCAAATTTTCCATCTAACATAGGGGATTTTACATTATCTTTTCCTACAAACATGAAATATATTCCACTACTAATCAGGATGCCCATGTAGGGTGTGCATATAACTTAGTATGTCAACACCAACGTCATCTAAAAATAACTATTTAATAATAATTATAAGCTATTTATAAGGAATATATAAATTTAATGAAGAAAATTTTTTACAATTATTCAATTATTATTAATTTAATCTCATATCATTTGTGTTCTAGTGGAATCCCTAACTCTCAATACCTTATTCATCTTTGTTGGATTCTAAACTATCCCCAAGTGATATCATAAAACGGAATTCCATTGTTACCATTCATCCTCTAATATAATATATGACTTCTATTTTTACAATTCATCATTTGAATTTATACAATAGTCTTATGATTACCTAAACCTTATCTTACAAATAAATTACCAGTTTTTTATTCCATTGTTAAAATTCATCATTTCTTAACACACTATGGGATTTTGAAGCAGTAGACAATATCCCACATACTATTTTCAAATTATAATGCCATTGCTACCAGCCATTATTTATTATCTCACTATGGTCTTTTGATGTCGCATACCATGACCCACACATGACCATCACATTAATTAATTCATCATTTAATTAGTCAAATTCAACAATTTCATATAACCATCATTCAATTACATAATTCTATAATTAATTAATCACGTAAATTTCATAATATTATTCGACAATTAATTATTAAATTCACAATACCCATATACAATAATTAGTTAAATGATTAATTATTCATATATCGTAATATCATCATCCAATAATCAACTTAACAATTAATTATACATAATTACCAATCCAACATTCCATAATTAATTGAACAATTTATTATTCATATATCACAATCTCAGCATAAAATAATTAAATTATAAATTAATTATTCAAAGATCACAATTAAAATTTCTGATAATCAACACAATAATTAACTATATTAAAATCACAACTCAATGTTGTAACAATTAACAAAATAATTAATAGTCAGTGTTTCCCACAATTTTAATATTACCATATTTAAATCAATTATTAATTATCCCCAATTCCATTATTTAAATGTTATAATAATTAACTCAGTAATTAATTATCCCCATTTCCATTATCCATTAATTAAATAATGTACCCAATTAATTAACTCAATTAGGAAAATCAATTGATAAAAAAATAATTTCATCAATTTCATACACATAATTGAAATCATGACTATTGTATTAGAAAAATAAACAACCAATCATGATTTTTTTACAACGTTATCCAATGTAAGAATCCCGAATTGGAATTTGATTAATCAAGAATATGATGAATAATAAGATATAGATCCAAATACAATATCCACAATTAAAATGTTAAATATCTAACAATCCTAAAACTAGATCCATGATCAACATTCAATAATCATTTCTCTTTTATCTAAAAATAGTAGCATGAGAGTGTGGGAGATCAAAATGGGATGATATCACATACCCTTGGAGGTTCTGGTCTTCAAAACTCGCATTGATTTTCTAGGAATGGAGGATGTGAAAACTTGGAATATACACAGGAGACTCCAAAATCATGAAAGACATTTTACAATCAAATGGGGATTTAATAGGGTTTAAAATAATACGATTGGGATGTTTAAAACAAATTCTTAGGTTATTTTAAATGCCACGAATAGTTTTCTTAACAGGGTTTCACAATTCCCCCTAAAAGTTTCCTATAATTATGTGATTATTCTAGGGGGATTAATGGATTCCCCTTTAAGGGAGAAAATATTTAAAAAGTATGCACTAGCCATGTGAATCCCCTATTCCTCGGTTCACACGATTTTTTAGCACCTGGTTCAAGATATGTGAATACTATGTGATAACTGTGTCGAAGCCCAAAATCTACAAAAATTTGAAATTCAAAACCAATGTCACCCCAAGGAATAATTATATATTTTATTATAATATAACTAAGATTACTAGGAAATGGGCATGAGAAATCTCCAGAAGAGTTACGGATCTTACATAATCCTTCTTTATGAAAAATGGTTCACTCCTTGGTGATATACGTGGACAATAAAAACCATACTGGAACAAATCATTGATCTATAAATATAGATCAAATAAATCAAATGAATAAAATCCTATATATAGACATCAAAATTAGGGAATCTCATGGTTTTACATTGATCCTGAATTGAATCACCCGTAGATCAGAGATCCCCAATTGCTTCTTAACAAAAACATTAGTGTACACTTTTATTATATAAGGAAAAACCATTGGATAAACCTAATATGAACATTATATGATATTTGTTATCAAGTAATACATTAAGAAAGCATTCCTCCAACCTTTTTAAGGGGTTATCTTGTATAAGAATAGTACAGGTTCCCCATCAAAATCATAGATCCTAATCGAACTCATAATGAAATCCACAATATCTTACACTTAATATAGAAAATCTATTTAGAGTATTATAATTTATGGTTACAAATACAATCCTAAGAAGTCTCACCAATAGAAAATCTATCCCAAATATACCTCATACTCTATAAATACACCATATATGTATTTTTTTTCCTCAATTGGATGTAGTCAGGGCCAAGGGAACTAAATTCCATTCAACTAAATGACCCAAATCATTAATTAGGGATACTAGTATGAAAGACTATGTAGCTTCTAAATAAATCGATGAATGAATCCAAATAGAAATAAAGAAAATTTTATCTAAAACTATGTGTAAATCTATCATTAATGGAAATTATATAGAATAAAGTTGACCACGACTAGATTTTGCACCTCTCTTGGAAAAATGAAGACCATCAAAAGGGACGGAATATTTTCTATGAGGATGAGTAACATCATGGGATGTCATCTACCTTACAAATCCCCTCTATTTAGACCCCATAATGTGAAATCTTATTAATGCAGCCTCCACAAAAATAGCATTAGTGGAGAAAGTTAAAATAGAAAACCTTGTGTACTCTACCATCATAAATAGTTTGGGCACTCTCTTGACTGATAAATTCTTCATCCACATAAAAAATATACTATTCTTACATTGTATATGAAAAAAGAGATACCACCATAATATGAACAAGATTATGAGGTTTGGGACCTTCCACCTACTCTCTAAAATCTCATCTACCGAGGAAACTAGGAACATCAGTCTGAAGTAATACATTATAAGGAATCTCGACGAATCACCTATTCTGACTATCATGTGTTGACCAGTGTCCTATAAATATCACATTCTATTTATATGACATTAATATTTTTTATCATTATGAATATAGTGGACTATTTTTATATAAATAGATTAAAATACTCTTGAAAATACCTCTCCCAATCCTCCTCATTTGGGAACAATAATGAAATATTTTAGAGAAGTGTCTGTAAATAGATCATTAACTCATTCATGTTGTAACTCCCATATTAAAGGGTATGAATCACATAAGGGTTAAGATTATTTTATAAAAAACACTAGATATTAAAACAATGACATTATGTTTGAGATTTTATATGGAAAGATATATTTATATTAACCTAATCGTAAAATATATTATTGAAATATGACTATTATACACTAGCCTTTTAATTGGATGTTATAAATATTGTTAATAAAATTATGAAATATATATAGGGAGGAAATAATGATTAAAAATTTATAGAAATGTTATGACTAAAAATAAATTTTATTAGTAAAATAATTTACTCTTAAAAAATATATTTTCTTCCAAAATGGTTTTATATTACCACTATTGTTTTTGAATAATAAATAATTTAATATAATTCTTTATATTTTATTTTTTAAATAGAATATATTTTTCTAAAATAAAATTTGAAAATGATATATGTTTGGAACATTGGGATTTCAATAAAAGGGAGTTTTTAGTTAATAGTAAAAAATAATCTTTTCACGAAACTATTAATTTTTTTTCAATAAATTATATCATTTTGTTGTATATTTATGATAAAAATTCTATTTCAAATTAAAAAAATATTATTTATTTATATATAAAATAATGAATAACATATTACATATCCATGTTCCAAATTTTTGGTATTTTTCTATTTTTAAGCTTTAAATTAAATTTTATAAAAAATATTTCAAAATATAAAACGTTCCTCCTATTAAATTAATTAAAATAAAATATCATAAGGAAATATTTGAATGAAATCTATATATTATATAACTAAATATATGAATTTTTCTTCATATATTTATGATCTCAAGTCATATATTTATTGTATGATCATCTCATTCTTGAAATGTGCATTTCATGAAAACATGTTTTCAACCTGATTTTCCTATAGATTTTTAATGTAAATTATAAAATTTATATTAATTGAATTTCAAAAAATGTATTATTTATTTGAAATATTTATATTTAATATTTTATAATAATTAAAACTAATTTTCTGTCATAATGATTTTTAATTAAATAATATTTATTTACTATGCTTACTGTTAAATTGAGGTCTTCTTTAGTACATGCGTGTGTGTTAAAATTAATTTTCAACAACAATTTATTTTTTCTAATAAATTAGATTTCATATTAATATTAAATTTTTTGAATTATATAATAAGGATAATTTTTTTATAATACTAAATGAAAAATTACACAGTTTATTGAAATAATTATAGTTGTAAAAACTAAGAACATAAAATTAAGTAAACATAGAGGATAAGGGCATTACATCTTTTAAAATATTATATTTTTTGTGGTGGAAGCCTATCTAGACATTTCCCTCCTTCCAATAAATATTTATCAATTTTAGAGGCACATGGGGTGACCGTGAATTCCCAATGTTGAATAATTTCAGGTATTCACAGAAATGCTTATCCTCCACAACTTTAAAAGGATACTCTATCCCCTCACATATTCACACATATAAAAAATTATCCCAAAAAATAGTGCAAAAAAATATATCAAAAATTATAATCCACCTTCTAGAGTTCTTTTACTTCCCAAAATAACATTGATAGTGACCATAATAATTGATCCAATGGGGGTTCTTCTAAGAAAATGTAATTTTCTTCACAAATATCATTCTTTTTTATTTATTCTTTATACACATTCAATTATTTATTCAAACATCTAAAATAATAATTCTACAATATCCAATATTATAATATGTTGTAATTTTAATGGTAGAATATTTATCCATATAATCCCCAATCAAATGGTAAATATTTCTATCGATCATGTGTATGACAAACTACCACCTCGTAAACCGATGTAATTTTTTTCATCTGCGACTCAAATAGAATATAATAGTAATTAAAAAAATGAATATATTTGAAATATATGACATGACATTGATTTTTTTAAATATTAATATATAATATAGTTCCTTACCCTTTAACCCTTTATGGGAATGATATCGCCACTCAAACGTAAGAATGACCAATAGTATCTAAATATTATGTGATATAATTTATATAAAAACATTCATAAATGGTTTTAAAAATATATATAATGATTAATAATGATATTTTAAAATTCAAATCCTTTATAATATTATTTATATATATCATATTCTTAACTAATAAAACTTATGTGAAGAAACACACATGAGAAAAAAAAAGAAAATAACACCTATATCAATATTAATAAGGAAATAATATTACGAACAAGTGGTAAGATGTTATAATAGCATAATATATTGAAATTTGAATATGAATACCATACATTTAAATTTATGAGATGGTTTAAAACAATTATACGGGATCATAAATTATTTTCAACTAAATTGAAATATCATAAATGCATCATAATTCCTAGTATATCATTATTCTATCATAATTCATGGTATATTATGTTTCAATTTGAATTATTAAATAAATGATGATTATACATGAATTATACGAAGGGGTAATGAATTTTATAACTCAATTTCTTTTCATTTGAATATATAACACTATCATTATATTTTATAAACTTATATTATTTGTGTAATTTATTTTGATGATATTATAATGTATTTACAATTTGTTTTGGTGAGTTATCATTTTATTCATATAATAGACTATTTTATTAATTATAACATCTAATTTTTTATCATTTAAAGGGTTTTCCTCATAAATTGTCTTCTTTAAGACTTATTTAAACACCTATCATCATTTATGAGTTTTATATACTTCCCCTTAGATATTATGTATCATTAATATATTTTTATTAGTGGTATTTAATTTTTATTTATTTTATTTAATTCATGGGTATTATTATTCAAGATTTATAAAAGCGGTAAGAGTATATTTTTCAATCTCATTTCCTTTCGGATTATTTATTCCAGAATTTTCATTGAAGCAAATTATTTGCTAATTGTCTAAGATATCAGATTAATTTTATTATTATATAGTTTTTTCAATTATTAATCATGTACTTTAATAGTTTTATTTTCGTTGGTATATAATATTTGTTTAGAGAATTTTTTTATAAAATACAATTTGTTTCTCTTCACTTAAAAATAATTTTTCATTCAAATACATAATTTCTATAAATTATTTCTAGAATATTGATATTTAAACCATTTAATTGTATAATTTATTTTCTATCCCCGGTTAGATTTCAAACAAATTACAGAATCGTCATGTTGTTTTACAGACGACGTAGTTTTTGAACATTCGTACCAAAATGTAGGAGGAATACTTTTTTAACATAATAAGAATGACTGTAGTTTTTAACTATCAATATCCCTAATTAAATTGATTATTCATTTATTGGTTTATATGTTTATATTAAAATATAGATTTTCCCTATTTCGATAGATAAAAATTAACATTTATTTTAATTTTAAAATAGGCTATTGTTCTAGATAATGTTTTTAATTTTGTTTTCATTGTATTTATTTTAATTAATTAAATTAAACCATTATTTTGGAAGTAATATACTTCAGATATGTTTTAATCATACCATATTTATTCATTTTATGAACGGTTTTCGATAATTTCTATGAAGTAAATTACTCTCAGACACGTGGTTGATTTATTTTCTATTCATTGACAATCTATTATAACATTCGCTTTAATGTGATCATTGAAAATTACATTACCCTAAAATATGTGTATTCATTATTTCATTGGTACGATTAATTCCTAAACCCTATACCATTTCCACATAATATTTTTTTTATTTAATTTCATTTTAATTCATGGATTAATATTTATAATATGTTCTCTTTACTCAATAGTGTAATTTTTGGATATGGTATATTTTTAATGAATTATATATATAATCTTTTATATAGAGAATAATTTATAAATGCAGTTTTTAGAAGTCCTTAATTATAGATATCTCCTCAATAATCTATAGTCTCATTAGATGAATTAGTTGGATAAACTTTTAAAATGATTATAGTGTATACATTACCATCTATTAAAGTATATTAATGCAAGATTCTGATGGAATAGATATTATGAAATATAAAATCATGATGATGAAAATTAATCCTTCCATTTATTGATAATTGAGTTATTATTAATCATGAAATTATATCATTGATATTATCCAATTATTAGCATCTGGATCATGTGATTATTCATAAAAAATTATTTGAAAATCATTTATTTCTTCCATATTATTCTTTTTGATAATATAACTGATAAAAGGGAGTTATTCACTTTGACTTATTGATTGTGAATTATTTATTCATGATATATTTTGTTGTATGTACACCTTTATGAGTAACATATTTCACCCTTAAATTATTTCTTTTCCGGGAATATATAGATGGAATATTTAAATATGTTTAATGATTCCTAATTTCAATTCAAAATATATTTTATTCCACATTTTCAAATGAATTTTTATATTCAAATATTTTTATATATTTATAAGGAAACTAAACTAATTTTTTGTTTGTAATTTTATAACATATATCTAATTCCAACAAATTAAATAATCAACAATCAATTGTCTTTTGAAATTTAGGTATTTACATTATTGGTTGGTGAAATAAAATCTTCATAGAAAATGTCCTTTAAAATCTCCCATAATACCACTAATTCCTTGTGATACTCGAATAACAAGTTCCACTATATTCAAATTTTTCTATGAATTATCCTCATGGCCAATTATACATAGTGATCCATTAGAAAATGTATCAAACTAAATTTTATGTCAACTATATCCACCATTACTCTATCACAGAGTCTGAAAAGATATATCATTATCATTTACACACTATCACTAAAATCCTAAAAGTCCCGCATCTCAGTTTCATTTGTGTCAAAATCTAATCTCATTAGCTCTTTAAGATCATACTATTGAAAAAACATCATAAGAATAAGATTTGTAAATTTTATAGGTGAAAAATAATTAAAATAAAAACTGTTTAGAGACTCCAAAACCTACAATATATAATATTTATGATTAATTAAATAATTATATTATAAATTTATGGTTTTAATCAAATCCTAATGTATTCCCATTTATAAATCAAAAGATATGTACAACGATTCATGATATACTCCCATGTTTTCCCCATTACTAGTATCACTTCCCTTAATTTGAAGGTTAAACATAAAATTCAATTCATCAGATCATAGGTTGGAAAAATATAAATGTCGAATCCAATATCAAATATTTATAGTTCCTAATAAACTATGTTGACAATATTACTATACAGAAACATGATATTATAACATTTTATTAACCTAAAAGTCTATCATATCCCCCAAACAGAAACATCTTCTTCCACCCTTAATACACCACTCCCCCAAAAGTAAGCCCTTTGGGACAAGAAATTGGTTAATGGATATGTTGACTACTAAACTGACCATGAAAAAATTACAATGGAGATACTGTCTACTTCAATATTTTATATTAAGATAAAAGGAAGTGCATTGCGAAGAATCAGATAGTATAGTAGTTTTTGGTAAACTGGATACAAATATTATAATATTTTTATAATTGACACCATAAAATAAAAAATATAATTTACTTGAAAATATCATTAGTCTTCATATCGTAACCTGGAATATCAATCATAATACACATCCTAGTATTCTGGGTAAAAAAACCATAATAAAGGGGTTAGATATGATTCTTATTAAAGGTATGTGTACCATGGAATCTATGAACACATAAAGTATAATCAATATGTGAAGGTAAATAATTCAAACAAATTTCATATCATAAACATATTGATCATAATATGGATTAAATAAAAGATGACAATATAAATATATATAAATAATCATATTATATTGAAAACATAACCATGCATATTCTATCTAATCTAATAATCAGATGGAACATTAATAAAATAAATTTTAATTATTGAATTCATAATTCCATATATCCAAAATATTACTTTTAGGCCTTTTGAAAAATAATCTAAATCAATTGGTATGACCTAATCCATAAACATGGTCTAGTTTTCCCCATGACACGTAATGATTAATCGAGGAGAAATAGTGGGCCATACCTATCACTTAATAAGTCCAATGCATGACTCATATGAATAGGGTGAAACATATTAAACATAAACATTTCTATTCAAATACTATCATGAGAAGTGTTAATACTGAACATAATCATAAAACATAATCTCTAACCATCCAATGTAAAATGGTGGATGGTAATTAGATTTTAAATACCCATTAAATCATATCATAAATCACATGAATAAATAATAATTATGGTATCAATGATATATATACTTAGTGTATGATAATAAATTTATAAGTAATATCTCTTTTATAAATAAAAATAACATAAAAATGCATTGAAAACATTTTTGAGGAAAATAAATTTCTCTATAAGAATACCACATTAAAAAAAGTAGTTCAATATACTTTTTTATAATTTTTTTTTAATATGTTAACCTTTTAAATTATATAAAATATTCTTACAACATTAATTTTTCAGTATTGTGGAAACCGATTTTCCTTCCATACACAATAAAATAACGATTCATTTCTTATTTTTGGTAAAAGACAAATGTGATATGTTTTAAAAAAGATAAAAAGGTTCCTTTTAATACAATTGGTATAAAGTAGATATGGGTTAAGGAAAAATTAATAAATAATTTTAAAAAATTTACAATCCTTTTGAAATAAAATTAGATACCCTGGGTTTTGATGAAAACTGTTTTTCTGATAGAAGAGAAATAAAGTCATATTTAAAAACAATTTATTAGTCATTTTTAGTAACATTGAGTAAGAGAATTGTAATGTTACTTGATCCAATTATTTAATATCCATAGGTGAATAAAATATATTTATTATAGATATAATTATAACATAATTCCCCCATGTGAGACAAAAACATAAGAAAACCAAAAATTAATGATATTGTGAAATAAAACATTACCACATTGGTTACTTATTAATCATAATCTCTATAAAATTAAAGATGTTAAATTTAAAAATATTACTATAAAGATAAAAAAATACATGATATTAATTATCAAATTGGAAGTATATTCACCCCAAAAATGAAATACAGAGTGAACAAGGAATATGTTTCATGGAATTAATAGTTAGACGAGAAACCCTTACTTTCTAACCAACTCATCATGTATGTTATTTAACATCCAAAATAATAAACATATGTTAATAATTTATTTTCATAATACCCTTCATAAATTTTATAAATATCTCTATTTCACTTATTAACATGTTATATAAAATTCCATATTCATTAAATTTTATGTCAGTTGTTTTACTGATATAAGAATTATGTATGAAAACAACATCTATTTATTGATTATTGGTCAAAGAATTTATTATTTCGACATATGTAAAATAATAAAAATTAAATAAATATTATATTCATAAAGAATTTATAAATTAATTTTTTATAAATCATTTGTATTACAATAATGAAGGCAATATGTTGTACAAATGAATGAGTAACATTTCAATTTTTCAACGATCATTATTAAATTTTTGTAAGTAATATGTTTTTCTATAATTTCCATAATATTATAAAACCCATATTATTTCATTTAATATACTTATTTAAATATCATCTTTATGGCGTTTTGATGAAAAGATAGTCATGTCACTTAGTGAAGGTGGTATCCCACACATTCACAAACGATGTTATTATCATCTAGTGACAGAAAACATAAGAAATAAAAAGATATAAAATATTTTAACTAATGAAAAATATTTCATTTATATAATAATTATTCCATTTATATCACATATATTCATTAACTATTTCCTTATTACATTCTATGTAAATCATAATTGAAAAATTAATATCATTTCTTTTTGTGGACGTAGTGAGTTGTACACAAAAGTGATGTTATCATATTATATATAAAATGAAAATTGAAATTTTATACATGATATATTATAAAATAGGTATAAATATGTTATATATATCATACAATCAACATAAGTCCATCACCAAAACCGATTGTAATAGGTGTTGATGGAAAACATGTCAGATAGGTTTCCTAGGTGGATATCCCTAAAAAACATGAGTGGTATTATCATTTATTATATAATGGAAGATGACATGGATGTATTTATATAAGTCCTTAGCCTTAAACATTACATTATCTTGAGTCAAGTAATTAATTCTCAATGAGAATATTCTCAGGTTTATAGTTTTAGAGAATTTGACTATAATAATTACAATACATATCAAATATAAAGAGTTGAAACTTCTACTCTAAGAAATTGTTTCACAACAATTAAACTCATTAAATAAAAACAAAATTATTTTATTGATGAAAATATTCTTGAATTATTCATTTATATTAACCTTTTTTATACCATGTGAAAATCATTTAAAAAATATGGGATGATCTTAAAAATATCATTAATGGCTATAAAATAAGGAAAGAAAACATTTTTCCATCAATACATTCAAATAAATGAAATCATAATTTTCAATCATATAACATAATCCCTTTAACATACATCGTGAATTAATAGTAATTATGAATAACACAAAAAATCATAAATCATAAAGGTAACATGTGGTATACATAACTTACTTACACTGTTTCTTTCACATCGACATAGGGAGATTCATTTAGAATACACATCACAGTATATTCCCTAAATTTAGTAGGAGAAGAATTAATGTTTACCTTATTCACATTACCCAATGAATTAGAGAGACATATCAGGCTCACTATCCCTTGTTTTATCACTAAAACCACTGTATATGTTAATAATTCCCAAGAACCATAACATAATCACAAAATATAAAACAAGAATAAAGGTAGAATAACATTTCCATATTGCTATCACATGATTTCAGTTCAATATATTGACATAATCAATTCACTCTCAATAACATTATCAATACGAAAATTCTTAGAAAGGTTTTATAGTATTTATTTTCTTTTTAAAAACATTACACCTTATTATGGAATCCAAATATCAAATATTTCTTGTGGCGGCCGAAAGGTCATTGTCACCATGTACGTTAAAAATAAACATTCCCTTATTCGTTTAGTAAAACCCTTCATAAAATAAATTATTATTTTTGAAAATTTGAGAATAAAATTAAATGAAAAATTGTATAATTATATATCATATAAAATATGGTCTTGTATAAACAAAAATATTCGTCAATGAAAATAGATTGAGACAAAATCCCCTACAATGCTCGTATCCTTGGATTTAAGATAAATAAGTGACATAATTATGTGTGAAAAATATAAATAATCCAAATATAGTAGAAATTAAGTGTAAAAAATAATATTCCATTCACACATATTCTAGGAAAAAAACAAATGTCATAGATATTTAACTCAACTAAAAGAGATTGAACTAAGATTTCCATTAAAAAGATCATATAAATGACATATGAATTTATCAATGGAGTGGTTATGTTTTCAAAAAAATGTATCCACACACAATGAATTGGAAATTACAAAATAAATAAATAAATATTGACTCCAAAAATAATTGTGGAATAATCTAAACAACGAAGTCTGAGTAAAACTAAATGAGTGGAAATTGAGTTTTGAAATTCCCTTATAAAAATTCAGGAGCCTAACAACATCACATAAAAATTTAGAAAATGATTTGATGAGAGAGAAAGGTGTATCTCATAACCTAGACTTTAAATTTACAACAATAAGGATATAATAGAACCTATCCCAACATAATAAAATGAATGTTAAAAGACATAATATAAAAGAAGTCTTTGACTAAAAGAGGAAGGTGAATGGTTCCTTTACAATGATAATTTTGTTAACAAGATATATTTATTATTTGTAATAACTATAAATAAACAAAAATAAATTTAAAAAAAAAGATAGTATATCAAAATTTAAATCTCTCATAATCATAGCATGACATAATCATGAAGTATAATTTTAACCCAATGATTGGAAATTGGGTTAAGAATTTCTCTTACCTTGTGTCTGAATTTTCGTATTCATTCTTTATATTCCGGAATAATAAGCATAGGTTAATTTATAGTAGATTCAGAAACGTTTTCATGTTTATTATTAATTTTATTTTACTTTTCATCATGCTTTAATAATTACATAATTATTTAAGTTCATATCGTTCGTTTTGTCCATATTCAGAACTAGAGTAAAAATAGACTTGATATAATTAAAAATTTTCCATGTGATCCAAATTCCATTATCTCAAGAGTATTATTGTTGTTTTAAATATAATTTATATTCATTATATATATGTATTTATAATATTCCATAACATATGGAGATAATAAATGAAATTCCCCGTTCATGGAGACGGTAAGCCATATATATGTATGAACGCTACTTTCATTTCTTTTTCATATTTAAAGGAAAGAAAACTAAATTATACATAGGTATATTATAATTTAATTATAATATACTATTTTATATATGTTCCATAGGTTTATTAATTCCATCTGTAATATGTTCCACATATTTAATTAACGAGTGAAATCAATTTGAGGGGGCGATAGTCCGCACTTTCTCAAATAAAGTTATCGTATTTACTCCTTACAGAAAGCATAAAGGAATGATTTAATAAAAACCGAATAATAATGAAAATATAAATATTATATATATAATATATAAATATTTATCCATCATAATGGACCCCATGAGAGGTGGTATGGGAAAATTGAACAATCATTATTTCTTGAGATGGTAGTTTGTCATCCAAAGATACAGTATGTTCATATGAATTAGATAGAGGTGTGTGTAAGTGTAGTTGTAATACTTCACATAAAAAAATACTTGTATATTTAGGATATTGATTTTTTTATTTAATCAAATAATAAAAATAGAATATGGATTGAAGATGTAAAATAATGGAAAGGAACATTAGAGAAGACACTACCTTTTCAAATGTGTAACTCTCTTTGATTTGAGCCAAAAGGCTTTCTTGAATTGCATTATCCTTAAGTTAAGGATTATATGAGGAATGAGGGAATTTTTCTAGATTAATTGGGTAGATTTTGGATGATCCAACGGGTTTGAGATGAGTGATTAATTGTGTAGGGGTGATTACCTTTTATAAGGCAGAGGAGGGGCACTTTAGGAATGTTTTGAAGTGTTATATTATTATATAAAGATTTCCAGTTTCAAAAGGTCCCAATGACATTTATTTCAAATATATGTTGTTTTCAGGTATAAAAAATCTTCAATTAATATATTTTATGCAGTTCTAGGTCAATAATTTAACCTTATCTTTTAGATTTAACCCATAGTTAACTAATTTAACTCTTACCATGTCTTCTTGTATATTCATAATATATTATTAATATAGTAACTATAAAATTATAATATAACCACATGTGGTTCATAAATGAAAATTTCAACATTATCTATATTATTTGGAAAAATATTAGATTTTTTGGACAATTATACATTTTAATAAAATAGTATTTGTTTTTATAACTCATTTGAGTCAATTTGTATACTATTCATATAATGACTTTTTAAAAAACCCTAAAAACTAGATTCTTAGAAATAAAATTCAATAATTCAATTATAAATAGTCATAATAATCCATACATTTCGTTTATGGCATAAAAAATTTCAAAATAAATTTATTTTAATATTTATAATCTCATTTTTATAAATCATTCAGTAAAAAGGGAATCACTACATCTACATTGTGCCATAAATAAATTTTTTTATATGATGTCTAAAAATTATATATAAAATAACCTAATATTGGAAAATGTTTTATCATTATAGTAACAATTTATAGTTGAATCAATCACTTATATAAACCCATATAAATATTTCTTTTGTAAAATATACATGTTTACGCTATATTTTTTATTATTTTAAATTAACTATTCTAAAATGTAATTTTCCTATCATAAACATATTAAATGATAAAAATATAATCCAAATATATATGAAAACTAATTAAAATGGCAATACAACTATATAAATAGATTAGATGAATAGGTAGTTTTGATTTAAAATGCAGTATTATTAACTAATCATTAAAAATTGTACTTTCTTAGATAAAGAAAAAAAATTATTCCAATGTAAATTTTGATTTACCTCTTATATTGAAGAATGTTTTTTTCTAAATATAAAATTTTAAAGTGAAAAATAATATATTGTAAAATGGTTCCCCATCAAAGTCATTAAAACGACCTTTTAAAAATATCAGAGTATTTCATGCTTAAAATCAGATTCATTATTATTTTAATCCTCTAAAATTTATTGGATAAATGTAAAGACATTTAATAATCATATTTTAGTTAGTTATATTAATTTTATCCAATACAATTGCTAGTTGTTAACTACAGTTAAATATAATATTATTTTTATATTATTATTTAGTTATAACTCAATATTGAGTGCAAAGTAAGATTTAAAAGAAACATGTTATTGTATGTTGAATATGCTATTAAGAAAAGTTCCCTCTTTAACAAACAATTAACAACTTATTCATATATATTAATTGATATGAAAATGTTTTATTCTATTAATACGAGGGTCATTACAAGGCCATTCCATAACATTATAAAATGATAGTTTATATAAGATACTATTTTTAGTATGTAATAGAAAATTATATATATTTTAAGGTGGGGGAAGAATAAATAAATCAAAAATGAATTTTTATAAATTTTACCTATCTTAGTAAAACTCATCAGGATTATAAATAATGTATTACTATAATAGATTTCCTACCAAAATATAGATTCTAGTTTGAGGGAACGGTATTTGGTTGGTTATTTGGTTAGTTCATGCAGATACAAACATATATTAAGGAGTGAGGAAGAGATGATGGGTGGTGGACTTTTATAAGTCATAAGAGTGAAAATCTTCTAATATGTGAAAATTCAAGCGTATATCCACATTTTTCACATTTTAAAAGGACCTAAAATAGATTATTGTCAGGAAATAGTCATGAAAAGTACGAATTTTTTTTATCCAATGGGTTTTGTATATGATTTGGGACACTTTATCCCCACATCATCCAATTATATAACTACGTATGTTAGTATTTACTTTAACAACATTAAATAATTTTTACAACTTTTACAATTGATTTTGGTTAAAAATTTAAAATGACCTTATTAGATAATTTTAAATATTTTCAATACATATATGGATTAAATAATTCCATGTTTTATTCACATAAGTTTAAAATATTAATTTTACATTAATTCTGTAGACGCTCTGAGAAATAAGGAATTCAAAGAGGAAAATTTTGAACTTTTTCAGTATAATTATATCAAAATTAAACACGAAAATGATTCTTATTACCCAAATTGGATTAATTGTTATTAATTTAAATTATTTTTACTTCTAAAAAATAAAAATATAATTTAGCATTAAAATTAATTTTAACTACAGAGTATTTTTAGACTATAATTAGTTATTTTTCACTATTGATCAAAAAACATAATTTTCTCAAAGAAATCACAAAAATTTCACAAAAATATAATTTTGACATTTTGACTTCCAAAATGAAAATTTTTTTCTATAAACTTATGTTCAATTGATAAAATTTAATTTTATACCATGTTTAAAATCACGAACTAAACAACATTTTAGAAAAAAAACTTTTTTTAGTTATCGTATATTTTAATTTGAAATGATTCTATTCTTTATAATCGATAAATAAATATTGAATATATTAAATTAATGTGAAAAAAACTAAAATTATTATAACATAATTATTTATACTAATACATTAAAAATAAAATAATATGTTATAATGTAAATATTTAAAAAAATAATATTTTTACATAGTATCATGTTTAATTTAAACACGGTGTTGTGTGCATCAGAATATATCAAATAGATTTATTTTATTTAAAAATTAATGTATCATAATGTATCATTAATTTATATTCCCATATATTTTGGGTGGTGTGTTTAATACGTGAAATCAACCATGATGATCCTATTTTAAAAATAAAATGGTTTTAAACTCAACCTCCCATAAAAAAATTCCGTCCTCAAAATTTAATATTGATCATGATAATAATGGGTTTCAAATATAAAAATTCATTAATTTATATGTGACATTGTAAAAATATTTAGTAAAACAACCTCTAAATTATATATAATGGGAAATAAAAAATTATATTGTATAACATAACTATGTTTCTATAGATTTGTACATTTTTGAAAAGTGATGTTATTAATACTAAATAAAACAATAAATAATTAATGAGATTTATAGAGGTCATTGATCATAAAAAATTGAAAAATAATTTAATTATTAAGGACCTCAATATAAAAAATTAATAATGATTTAAAATTCCATCATTTCAACAAAAATTAATTTCTAAGAATTAATGTTTGTTTTAGTATCCTTTTCTTAGAGTTTATGAATTACATTCCCATCAATGATGAGAATATATAAAAATATACGCACTTGATATCTCTATATTTCATATGATTAATTCCATTTTATGGTTTCATTGTGATCTTATAATTCATTTCTTACTATGAGAATTGAATATGTAATATGAATTATTATATAACTATGGTGGAAAAATTTACTTTTTATAGATCATAAGATCCATAAATGGGTGAATAGTTTTTCAGGCTACTGTAAATCTTTTCCAATTATAATAATCTAATATATGTTATCCAATATAATATATTACTTCGTAAAATACAATAGTAATAACACTTTTTAAAAATTATTATTTATCTGTAAATTTTTTTACCTACAAACAATTTTGTTTTAATCTGGACATCATGTTGGTCATTGGTACATGATAAACACATATCATTCATTAGTTGTGGGTTTTAAGAACCATAGAATTACTAGATGCGATAGATTGTCATGAAACATGTTGTTGATGTTTTTATAAAACCTTATTAATATAATTTATAAAAAAGGTAGAAAATTGGAATATCCCATAATTACATAAAATTCAAAGATTATATAAACATAAATTTTTACAAATTACATCATAAAAAATAATTTTTCATTATTATCTATAAATCAAGAACATATAATGTTTTATACTCCCGTGAACCTCGGTTTTCTAAGAAAATCAACTTTCCACTTAATCACTTATCTTTGTAATATTAAACACATGGTATAAAATCCTTAATGAAATAATATGATACTACAATAAATATAATTTCAATTATTAATATCTCTAATATCATTTATTAATATACTCTAATAACATATTTCTTGAATCCAAACACAAGAAGATTATCATTTTAGTTATTATTATGTAATAGTATGCGATTTACCAATATCTATTTGTTTATTCTGAATTACATTCAATTTATTCCTGTGAAAATAATTGACATAGATACCCAGATCATTACAGATGTCGTATTTCACATTCGAAAATTCTTTCGTTTCATTGAAATCAATATTATGGAGTAATTTTTATCCACTCATAAAGAAGAATACATTTTTATATAAGTGTGTACTAACATGATTCCTTCCTCAAGTATCAAATTTTTATAAATAATTATTTCTATTATACCCTTTATCTATGTTTTTCTATCTCCTTATATTATTCTATTTAATCCTTTCTATGTCATAGGACATTTAGAATTCAGTTCTGTTATTTTTAGCTGATGAGGTTTTATCCTTTTATGATGTGAAATGTTTGGAGATTATTTCCCCTCAAATTATTGGTAGGATCTTATTAAATAAATTGTCAATATTGATCTTTATATTATGAAAATTTTCCAAATAAAAACATTATATCATGTAATGGTTTAATTCCTACATAGAAACATTTTACTATTTATATTATAATATAATGTAAAGCTATATTTCCTCTTCCAATCATATTTAATGAGAAAAATATTCTTCCAAAAATAATACCTTGAACATCTTACATTGAATTATTTTTATTTTATTCTCAACCATAGTGTTTTGAATA
The DNA here is from genome assembly GCA_963277665.1 of Viscum album. Classification (NCBI taxonomy): domain Eukaryota; kingdom Viridiplantae; phylum Streptophyta; class Magnoliopsida; order Santalales; family Viscaceae; genus Viscum; species Viscum album. The sequence goes on from OY728161.1 coordinate 1,843,032,072, forward strand.
AATGACCAATATTGATTAGCATTTCCCAAGAGATGATAAACTACTTCAAGAATTTCAATCATAAACAACTTCATAGAGTGGAAAATAAATAATCTTAGAAACTTATCCATTAATCAGTTATAAATGTATTTTTATTCTCATTTGATGATATAGGTTGATGAAGAATAAATCATTTTAATATAATTATGTTCTATGTAAGATCAAAAATTAGTTCCATTTTGGGAATTTTTTTTACTCACAATGTTAGTCATATATTCCAATATAGTTATAGTTTGATAACTTCCCTCTCTATCTCTAACTCTAACTCCATTATTTCACCTATGGGAAATATCAACATGGGGACTATGCTTTAATATGGTTTAGAATAATTATATTAGGTTACATTTAAAAATAGTTCCATGCAATATATTATGTCATAAAATTTTGAAACATATTGTAAAATCTAAAAAACTATTAAATAACATATTAAAAATATAAAAATTTATTCTATGATAATATCATAGTCATATACATGGTGTTTTGGGGATATAATTATATTCAACTCCTTCATAACATAAGGTAATGAAAATATGATTTATCCTAATAGGATCCATTGGATGTGTCAATATGATTTTTAATTAACCATTATTTTCATACACCATGAGATTATCTAGTGAAGAGCATTGTGCCCTTTTAATATTTACTACCCCTTGGTACATTATTTATAGAACCACATCAAATTTTAGTATCATAAAATGGTTGTATTTGAATTAAAAAACAATATAATCTCATATTTAAAAATACATTATGATGTTATTCTATAAATATCCTCATATTATTTTATAGTGTTATTTCTCATAATTTAAATTTTCCAAAATCAAGTTCCTACATTTTCTAGAAATCGTCATCTTATAAAAAATTTAAAAACCTCAACCCTAGTCACCCAAAGCTGATGTATAATTTATGACATTGGAATAAGATAACATATATAGAATCCCAAACATCCAAATTGTTTTTTATTCTTTTTAATTGTTATAAATAGTTTATATTTATAATATAATTGAAGATATAAATTACGTAAGGCATTTTAATTGATAAATCCATTTGGAGACATATAATATCCCTAAAAATAAATCACATAATACATCCTGGAAACAATAGGAAATTAGAACATAATAAATGGGTGACATTAGATGCTAAATAAGTGAATGAACATAGTGAATTATGTGAATAAATAATCCATAATCAATATTAAAATGTAAATAACTAAAAAATATTTTATTGAATCGATCACATTATCATAATATGGTATGAATAAATTATTATCAAATAATCACATATAAAAAATAATATGATATTGAAAATATAACCCTTGATATTTTAGAATTTCAAATTATTAAACATTAAATTAATGCATGAATTCATAATGATGTAATTCATAATATTAGACATTAAATCATACTTCTCAATATATCATCCAAGACATATAATATATAGGTAAGGAACAAAAATCAATATTTTTTTATCATGAGACATGACATTTCTTTGAGGGACTATATCAGGCCCTTACCATCACATAGTAAGTGTGATTTCTTCCACATATTGATGTGTTGAAACATAATTAATATAAAAATTAATATTGAAAAAACTAACATGTGAAACATTATTACAAGCCACAATTAACAAACAGTGTCATAAACTATCCAATGTAAAGTGGTTAATTGTAATAAAATTACACATTCAGAGGTAATATGATCATAACCCATCTATAAAAATAACATGGATTGTATAAATGCAAAAAATAATTATTTTATGATATTTATAATAGAAGAACAATTTCTTTATAAACATAAATATAATGGTGATTTAATTAAAAACATTTTTAGGAAAATTAAATATTCAATTAATAAATAATCATTTAAAAAAGGTAAAAAAGTTGTTTTGAAAAAATAATTTATAGAGAATATCCCACTAAAACATTTACAATAATATTTTAAAATGGATTGGCCATGAGAGTGGAAAATTATATTCATGTTCTAAAATTTAAAACAAGTACTAAATTAAAAAAAATTTAAAATCTAAAACATGTATTGTTTTAAAAAATAATTCAACATTCTATTCAATATATTTTTTAACAAGTAAAAATGGGTAAAAATTTACAAAAGTAACCATTATAAAAATTAAAAAAACATTTTATTAACCATTTTTATAAAACATTTGTTTTTATTGAAAAATGTTATTAACCAAAGAGATAATTAAAGTCATATTTTCTAGAGAAAACATTTCACAAATAATTATTAGTAAAAAAGAGGAAATAAATAGTACCATTACATAAGAATATTCATAAATAAACATAGGTTAAGAAAATATATTTACTTTTTGAGATAAATATAATTTAATTCCCCAATGTATATGTTAACCTAAAGAGTCATAAATATTTTTGAGATTGTAAAATAGAAGCTTACCACATTAGTTACTTCTGAATCACATCCTCCTTAGAATAAATGATATAAAATGAAACATTAAATATAATGAAGTAAAATATATTCATAATAAAATATATAAATTTTGTTTTAAATACTCCACATAATTGAAATATGTTTTTTTATATTGGATATATCTCATAAAAGTTAATATGAGAAGAGAAAAATCATACCATTAGTCTGAATCACCTGGTACTTTATTTGTCTTCCTAAATAATAATGTTTTTAATTATGCATGTACATAATAACATTTTTAATGACTATTATTCCTTTTATTAGACATATTTCTATGTTATAAAAAATTACATAATCAATTATGTTTACATTAGGTGTTTTGATGATATTTTACTTATGTGTCAGACATGAGGATGGAAGGTTGACTATTGGTTTAATAACCCATTATTTAAATAAATATTGAATAATAATCATGATGTAATAATTTTTTTATAAATAAATTAAACTTATAAAAAATTCATGAATTATTGTTTTGGAAATCATGTACATTGCAACAATAGAGGTTGTAGTTCGTACATACACATGAGTATCATTTTCGTTTTTCAGCAATCATTATGGAAAGGAGGTATGAATTGTTTTATCATTCCAGAGGTAACATAAAATCTTATATACTATATTATTTATTCAAATATACTTATATATATATATATATCAATCGTGTGGTTTTTCATAAAAAATATAATCACATTGCTTCGTGAAGGCGATAGATCATAGGTAGAAAAATTAAATTTTCATATCTGAGTGAGAGAAAAAGTTAGAATGAAAAATATTTTTACAAATAGAGAATTATAAGTATTCTTATGATATTAAAAATATTTAATATATATCATATATGTTAATTTTCCTTATCTATATTACTATTTCCAATTAAGAATGTATGTAAAAATATTATACATCACAAAATATTATATAGGTATTATTATGTTGTAAAAATCATAAATATTCTTTAGATACATCATCAATCACAACCATGAGAGGTGTTGAGGGAAAACATGTCACATCAGTTCATGAGGTGGTAGATCACCATACACAAAAGTGATATTATAATTTCCATTTTTATAGTAGAAAAAATTGATATGTTTCATTACATTAATAAAATTACAACATCGTATATGGGAGATAATTTTTTTATTATATAAGAATAAATTGATATTACTTTAATGAGATTGAAAAAAAATAATAAAAATCATTTTGAGGAATTTTAAATCATCTTCAAAAACATTTTTAGGATTATAAATAAAGCATTCATAGAATTGATTTATGAAAAATACAAGGTTACTAATATTTGGGTCTAGATGTAAGGAAGTGATATTTTCTTATCAGGGTAGATACAAAAGGTTTTTATAATGAAAATATGAGAGGACATGAGATAGAATGTTATTGGTGAGAAGAGTGGCTAAATAGTATTTTTTGAAAAGGCATCGGTGTACCTACATATTTCATAAGATACAATGGTCGAAAATATATTATTCTATATCATTATAAATAATATGGTCCAAATATAGCAAAAAATAATTTTTTGACATTTTTGTTGGTAATTTTATCCCTTATCATCTTATTTTTACCCAAGGTAAATTTGTTTTAACCTTTATGATGATAGATAATTTTTAATATTTTTAAAATTAATTATCATAAAAAACCTATATGAAATTATTATATAATATAAATTATGGTGATTTTAAATATTAAATCCATTTTCCTAAATTCCATTCATATATCAGGAAAATGTTAATACAAAATTATCCACACACAGGTTATGATAATGTATTTTTCTAGAGAGAAAAAGTTTAGAAGTTTGAAAATATTTTATATCACAAATCAACATGAAAATGATTCTAATGAAATAAATTTTACAAGTAGATATAATTTAAAAAAATTACATTTAAAATATTTTTTTATATTAAATTTCTATAAAAAAATTATCAAAAATTATGTTTTCAATTGAAATTGAGTATTTTACTGCAATCATCAATGGAATTAAACTTCTCATAAAATTATCATAGTTTAACCATAATATAATTTAGAAATTTATATTTAAAAATGTATTTTATTTTGTTAATATAGTTTTTAAATGTGGAATAAATTAATTACAAATTGTGTGTGAGAATCATGAATAAAAAACTTTTTTAGAAAAATAATGTTCTCTAGAAATATTTTATTTTACATTTATATGAATATTTTTTATTTGTTATCAAATCATAAACATTGTATTTTTTTATACATGTGTTAACAATAAAATATTCATTATTCATTTAGTGTTATTTTAAATTTTTATCTTGATGACTAATTTATTATGAAAATGATTAAATAATGATATGTTAATATAATGTCGTGTTTTTTTAATCTCGGTGTTGTGTTCATCAAAATATTTAAAAGGGGTTGAATTTATTTACAAATTAAGGTAACATAAAGTATCAAGTTGTAATATTCTATTATATTCATGGATATATTTGTCATAAACTCTACTAAACATGGTTATCCAATTTTTAAAATCCCTTGGTGTTACAAAAACCAGAAGCATACCTATAATATGTCAAATGTTAGTGAGAAGATCTAAGGGTATATCATACATTCAAATGGGAGGAATTACCTCCTATGAGATACATGATAATTAGGTTAATAATAATGAAGATAAATAATATCCTTCTCATAAATATTAAATAGATATCAGGTTAATATATTTAATGTTATACAAAACAATCATATATAAAATGGAATGAAAAGTACAAAAATATAAACTAAACTAAAACTATGAAGCCTAAAATGTTCTTGAAACCTCAAAGGATAATATTTTCTAAGATGATCTCATGCCTAATACATTTGACATTAATATATATATATATATACATATGGTGAGAATAATAATTATACATGGTAAGAACCCCCCTGGAGCCTCTAATTCAAAATGTAATGACAACATGCAAAAGCCCAATAAAAATCAGGTGAAACTAAATCATACCGTAAATAGGTGTACTATATTCAAAGAATATCCTTTTATCTTAATAAAATTATCATATTCTATAGACGATATATAATATAATTTAAAAAGGGATCTCGAATACCACATAACCACTAGTTTTTTTCTCTTATCTAATGTTCAACGTCTTCATCCATCTCTCCCCAAAGGATGCATCCCCAAAGAGTATTGGGCTATGTTTCATTCAAGAGTCCTTTGAAACGAATCGTCACATCAACCAATTAACCATATCTATAGTGCAATTTTACAGTTTTGGGGATCTGTTGTATACTCTATCCCATGTAACATATAAAAGGTATTATACCTTGAGCCATCACATCGCATATGTTGAGTCCATACCTCGATCTACCACAAACCAAAATATCCATTCGTATAATAATAATTTAAAACAATGTATAATTATATGTGTATATAAAATAATCACAAGTAATTATATCACTCAAATGATATTTATGTGAAAACTAACAACCTTGCATTCCATCACATAATAATTCTTAGAGAAGAGGGCTCGGCCATATGGGTTCTCTATCCATCTGTCCCTCAAGGACTACGATATTGGGGAAATAACCCTCCCAAAGTCCACTTGGTGTCATCATACATAAAGTAAATGTAGTTGTATGAAATCAAAAAATATAAAGGATCTAATATATCTCTTATCCACACTATGGGCATAACCAAGTCTTAGACTCAACTCTATATATCATTGCATGGACATAGAACTTACACTTCTTGGTACTAGATATCTCACAAAAATTATAATCTATTAAGAAGCCTATGATACATTATTTCATTCCATTTAAAATTTCAGATTAATATTATTAATTTACTATAATATAACTAACATTATACTATTCTGTTAACCATTATTACGAAAATATAATATCCCTACGAATAACCAATCGATTCGATGATTTTATGGTATTAAAAAATTTTCATCCTAAGAACCACCATAATGGGATAATTCATTTATTAATAATATTATTAACTTCATAATTACAATTATTATAGGTAACATCATAATATACAAAAAATGGGCACATTACCATGAAAAACCAGTTAGCTAAGATAGTTGGGAAATGAATTCTGATATACAACAAAATTTGTAATCCATAAATTAAATAAAATTATTCAAAAGAAATAATATAATCATTATGAAAAATAATGAAGAACCCTAAATTTAGTCTATTCCATCTATCAGGTCTCATCCCATACACCATGATGAACATCCCCATTAAACTCATCATCATAAGTGTCAACTTTTAACACAATAACTGGCCTTCCCACTTATATCTGATCAAACATCCCAGGTACACATCACATCCCTTTGAAAGGATCTAAGTTATAATAGCATATATGGAATCCAAAAATAAACATATTCATTAGGGAAACCATTCCCAAAAATCAAGGCATTCATACATCACATATAAATGGGAAATATAACTAATAAACATAATGTCCAAGGTAGATTCATGTCATGAACAGGGTAAAACCAGACCATAATTTTATTCAACAAAAGTAAAAATTACAAGGAAAAAATCAAAATGTCCATTTTGATAACTGCATGCCAACAGATTTACCCCAAAGAAAATAGCACAAACCTCTCAATACTGAAAAGATGCCTTATTTCACCTCACATAGAAGAAGCTCCATCAGGAACAATATTTCCTTTAGTGCCTTAAGTGAAACAAATCGATGTTTCCCAATGGTTGTCTAGGAATAGAAAAGAACCACCAATGCACCACTCAAGATTAATTCAACACATCAAGTCATTCCCCTGATACAGACCCAACATAGCTAGACAAGACTTCATGAAGGACAATCCCTATGCATGTCTAGGTGCAACAATGGAGAGAAGATGTAATCCCATTCCTTCGTACCAAAATGGATCTTCATTTCTTCAGTTTACTTTCAGACCCATCACAGAAGTATGATCACAGAAAACAAGATAGGTACAACACATTAGAGACGACATCAACAAATTATTCTAATGAAAATAAAGAGGGATACCATTATATTGGTGGATAAAAAACATAAAATCATTAAACATAAAAAAATTAATACATGTATATGGTTAAATAATTAATTGATTCAGTTTCACCACCTCGCAAAGGGGTAATCAGTGATAACATTACAATTTCATGTAGAAAATAATCAAAATATCTCATTCCATAATGCTTTAGCATTCATTATATATAATGGAATGATGATGCAGCTCTAAAATAATTTATCCTAGAAGGAAACTATGACTTCCAATGGACATCTTCCAGGACCTTTTTGAAAAACAAAACAATCAACAATAACAAAAATAATGATATAATCCACAATAACATGGAAATAATTAATAGGAAAAAATATGAATATTGTTTAACCATGATGAAAAGTGGTAAAACTCAATTCAAATCACAATATATTAATATTTCAAATATACGGAATAATCCCTTTAAAAATAGGATTCAATGCCATTGAAAAAATAAATTTACATCATTTGTGTAGGGAGGTAAATTTCGGGAAAATGTGTGTTCATATTGGGTTAATGTATTTATAAATGTTTAAGAATTATCAAACAATGATACATACTCTATGAAAACACCATAGAATTACCTAATATGGGGTATACCACAATGTAGTAAAGGGGAACATATTGTAGCCTTCCCTATCAAATTCATGTAAGAGGAACACATATAACCACATGATGTAGATGTTATATACCTAGAGAGGTACAATTATGTTGTCAAAGGCACTACAACAAGTTGCATGTTTTCTTTGAGAAGGGACTACACTATAACCAACTATCCACAATGTAGCATCCTAATAAATTTTAATGACCCCCTAAAACACATACACTATAGTTGGGACCTCCAAACAATAACCACTTAATCATCAATGAAGTGAATATGATATAGTTCCATTCAATGGGATACTGATTCAAAAAATGGAAGTGGGCCCTAATTTCTTCCCCTGATGTCCCTAAATAGAATCTAAACATATATGCATTTGAGTCAAACATTCCTTTGAGATAGACATAACTACAATATTACAGTGTCAAGGATTGCATGTGATCCTAATGCTTTAAGGTGTATAATCCTCTACATCTAATATTATAGTGCCTAAATCCCATTCATTCTCCATGATCCTCTTCTAAGAACCTCCAATACCCAAACCACACAATGTGAATGTGGTATTAGGATTTGGTCCCTAATAAAATTCAGAAGTGTTTCATTATATATATTTCAATTTATCTTGACAAACGTTCAATTGAAATATAAATTTTTTACTATATATAACACAAATGGATTACGTTTTGATATAACTATCAATAAATTCATGTGATTTAATAATCCATATTATGTTGAAAATTTCATGGGATTTTGATATCAAATATCATGATGTTACATGGATTACTTTCATAAGTCATTTTCAAATAGATTTGTTATTCAATTTTCATATAAGTAAACATTTCTGTGAACATAATACATAGGTCCACAACCACTCTCTTATCCACTCGATTTTAATTATATTTTCAATTTACTCATTGAGTATATTTTCCATTGATAAAAAATTCACAGATGTGATTACAGAATGTCAAAAGGACCAACCACATCCTTTCATTAGGTTATCATCCTCCTCTTTATCAAATTTTATATTATTGATGTACGTATCAATTCATAAATAATGATTACTATTTTTTTCTAATATAATTAATATATTTTAAATTGTTTGAAAATAATGGTCTATCAACCTCTATAGATATCAATTTTTAAAATTTCCATTTTTAACGTTTTTGGGTTAAAAATTTATTTTAATTGTAATATAATAATTCCCTAAAAATATTTCATTCAATTTTTCAGAATGCTTTCCCATATTTATTTTAATTTATAACAATTTTTTATATTATTAAAAATAGTGTACAAAAATCAAAAGTGAAATAATTATTTTCAATATAATTTCACTTTTTTTAATATTTTTTTAGTCTCTTTTGTTACTGAAATAAGCCTATAGTGTTGTTAATTATTCTGAACTAATTTTCTTAATTATGGATAATATTAATAATTTTTTTGAAACTAATTTTATTTTTGAAGTAATATTTTTTAAAAAAATTAATAAGATCAATGATTTTAGCTTTAAATAATAAATTAAGTATATATCAATGGATTCAAATAAGAGATATTTATTATTTTTTAAAACTATTTTATATAATTATACAAAGAGGATATTTCATATTTATTTCATCATAATTTACCATTAATTATGACATAAATATGATTTGTTCTTAATAAACCACCAACATTTTTTCAATGAGGATATTGATGAATATGTTATAAGAATTTTTTCAAGAAACCTATTCCATTCCCATTTCTTAATAAATCTATGTCAAAAGTATATTTTTTATGATATTTTGTCCCAATTATATTTTTCTATAATAATTTTATTGTAAATACCCAAAAATTACATGTAAATTTTTTTGATTACATGGGAATATTACGAGTCCGCAAAAATTGACGGTGCATGATTCCAAGGCCTGGTGTGCCCAGAATGGATTTCTAAAGAAATTTCAGGTACGTTTAGTAAACATGCGAGCGGGTTTTTGTATATTTTGAATCGGTGATCATAATTATGATTTGAGGACACCGTTGAACTCACAGTGACAGTATTCAATTGAGGAGACCTTCACCTCGACCACAGTAGGTCGAGGGTGGAAGTTAGTTTTTCACTTTTTTGTGGATGAATTAAAAAATAAAAATATTTAACATTTTTATTTTTCTTGTAACCTGTTTTTGATTAATAAAAGTTGGTCCACAAAAGAATTAATCCTCTCAATTTGAATTCAATGGTGGGGACCACCAGATTCCTTCATTAAAGGGGTGGAAGACCCTTAGAATTCCCCAATTAATTGTGCCAACTATCTAATTAATTAAGTGATCCAATTAATTATTGTGCCAACTTAAATTAATTATGAAAACATATTTTAATTTAAGTTTCCATTTTACCTCTTCAGGTTTAGAGGGGGGATCTTTGGAAAAGAGTGTTCTTGGAGGAGCCTCTTGAGGAAGAACAATTCTCACCAAGGAGGATCCAAAGAATGGTGGATTGTCAAACAAGCGGCGTCGTTGGAGGAGGCTTGCTTCAGGATCGCCAACGCCAATCCATATTCAACCACGGATGGTCTCTAACAGAAACATCAAGGAATTTTTTGTTATTTCTATACCACTTACCCTATCTTTGACATTCTTCATAATTAAAAAATAAACAAGCCACTTGCTACCGCTCTAACGCAGAGGGTGCAGGTCAAATGAACATGGCTCGATCTCTCCGCAACCTATGTGGCTTCGATGCGATCTTCGTGATGGAGGTGGACGGTGATCGGTGCTAGCATTTGGCACCGGTGGGGCTCAGGAGCGGTGGCCATCACTCTAGTGAGCCGTGAAGACGATGGTGGCACAATCGCATCGCATGAGAGGAATCACGGCGTGTTGGCTGTGGAGGAGCAAGGGTTGCGGCTGGCACTCTGGTCGGCCACACGAAGGGGACGTCGACACATGTCCATGCCGACCGGTAGAAAAGAGTCGCGGCCTTGTTCAAAGGAAAAGAAGACAGACACGGCCGGCTCGACGTCGACCGACGATGATGCTGCGGCCACGACCGCGCTGTGAAGGGAAGGCTGGCCATCCAGCCAGCTAGGGAGCCAAATGGTCTGCCCTAGAGGACCGCACCCCGAGCCGCCACATCGCGGGCCCGACCCAGTGGGCTCGGCTAGATCCCGCAGGCTGGGTCCAACCTAGGGCCATACCCGGGTCAGGTCGGGTCAAGCCTAGTCGGTCCGACTAGGTCAGACTAGACCCGGACCAACTTCATCCCATTTTGTTCTTCTAGCCATATCTTGAGCTACGGTCATCCATTTGATGAACCTTCTATGGATCTGAAAACCTTGTATCAACACGGTCCTTTTGGTATACCCTACTTGCGTTTTCGATAAAGTTGTGGTATGGCTTGGTTGGATCGAACACGAATCTAACCGGGCCCTCGAGACTAAAAGATAATAACATACAGACCATGCATTCGATTAACGCATTGCATGTTACATTGAGACCCCTTTTTCATTTTGTTCCTTTGGAAAAATTCTCTGTGGGACTTCATGGTTGTTGGAGTATCAACATGTGGCTTGATTAGAGGACCCTCCTGGAATCAAGCGAGCTTAGTACGGGAACCCTATAGATGGATTTAACATGAGAAAGGGATCCTATGTGGGTCTGTGCTTTGGAATCCTTTGTGGGTCTGTGTTCAAGAGCCTCACTTGGATCTTCTCTAGGAATACACATGTGACTACTCTAGGATACTACATGGGGCTGTTGTACTAGGATCCTATGTGGGTCTGATGATGTACTAGGATACTATGTGGATCTGATGATTTAGCATTTTATGTGGTTCTGATGATTTAGGATCCAATGTGGATCTGCCTCTTGATAGAGTAAGATGATTCATCAGTTACATAAAATCATATTTACTACTATACCTAAGTTATACCTGGTGTGAGCTGAGTCATTACCATTGTGGTAATATTATGTGTGGCGTACCTTTATGGTACTTACCTTCGTGGTGATACCTTAGAGGTATTCTTCTGTGTGGCGTACCTATGTCGTACTTACCTTCGTGGTGTTACCTTTGAGTTATTCTTCTGTGTGGCGTATCCTTGTGATATTTACCTTCATCGTGATACCTTTGTGGAATTATTCTATTAGGCATACCTGTGTGGTGAATACCTTCGTGGTGATGCCTTTCTGGTATCCTTATGTGAGGAGTTACCTTTTTGGTACATACCTTTGTGGTGTTACCTTTGTGGTAATCTTTCCTTTGTGGAACAGTCGTACATTGTCTAAGAATTTGGGCCTTCTGCTTCATCATGAATGAGATGGATAATATTTGATAACATAGTTATATGTATAGGAATATACATAAGTAGGTTTTTTCTTGGTTTACATGCTTTGTGGTTTATCCTTTGTGAATTTTTTGAGACCTTGAGGGTCTCGGGGTCCCTACTGAGTATCACTATACTCACCCCTGCATGGAATATGCTGACACCTTGTTGTGTTTGGTGCAGACGATGGATAGCACTGAATGAGGATGAGGGTACCGGGACAGGAGGTAGCTTAAAGGTGGAACTTAGAGGAGGTGTACTACAGAGACGGACATTCGAGAGTTGTACCTACCCTTCAGGTAGGATCCTTGGCGAGTGTTCACCGGAGTTGTTCAGCTTACTTGTACTTTCTAGTTTTCTTGTACATTCCAGTTGAGCTTGTATTCTGGCACCTTTTACTTTTAGTACACACTCTTTTTACTATTAAGTTTACTCATGTTCGTTTCTTGATGTATGCTTGGGTGCGTTAATTTACAGGTTATAAAGGCAATGCCTTCCCAATTTTAGGTAATTCACCTTCCGTACTAGTTTCCAGCCCCTGGCCTATGGAAGGCGAGCTTGGGGTAGTCACAGCATGGGCCCATGGCCTATGGACAGTTGGGACGGACACAGGGGGCCAGGTTGGATCCTGCAGGCTGGGTCCAAACTAGGGCCAGACCCGAGTCAGATCGGACCCAGACCAACATTGACCCTTTTCATTCTTTCGGCCATATCTTGATATATGTGCATCCATTTGATGAACCGTCTATGGCTCTGGAAACCCTGGATAGAGACGGTTCTTTTGGTATGCCCCACATGGTTTTTAAATAATGATGAGTTATGTCCGGGTAGGATCGATCCCGAATCCAACCGGGCCATCAGGACTAAAAGGCTAATAACATATAGACCGGGTGTCTGATTGACACATTGTCTGTTACGTTGAGACCCCATATTTCATGACAGTCCTTTGAGATACTTATTCTTGGGACTTTCTAGTAGCTAGAGCATCGACATGTGGTGTGAGGAGAAGAACCTCCTGAAATCAAGCGAGCATAGTGTGGGTACCCTGAAGCTGGTTGTAACATGAGAAAGGGGTATTATGTGGGTCTGTGCTTTGGGATCATTTGTGGGTCTATGTTCAAGATTCTCACTTGGATCCTCTCTAGGAATCTACGTTTGACTACTCTAAGATACTACGTGGGTCTTATGTACTAGGATCCTATGTGGGTCTGATGATGTACTAGGATCCTATTTGGGTCTAATGATTTGGGATAATAAGTGGGTCTAATGATTTAGGATCCTACGTGGGTCTTCCCCTTAATTGAGTGCGATGATTCAGTAGTTACATATTATTATCTTTACTACCATACCTAAGTTACACCTTGTGTTTTATGAGTCTTTACGTTTGTGGTAATCTTCTGTGTGGTGAACTGTTGTGGTACATACCATCATGGTGTTACATTTTAGGTATTCATCTGTGTGGCATACCTGTGTGGTACTTACCATCATGGTGATACCTTTGAGGTATTCCTCTGTGTGGTGTACTTGTGTGGTAAATACCTTCATGGTGATTCCTTTGTGGTATTCTTCTGTATGGATTATCTTTGTGGTACATACCTTTGTGGTGCTGCCTTTATGGTATCCTTTTTGAGGCATTACCTTTGTGGTACTTACCTTTGTCGTGTTACCTTCGTGATAATCGTTCCTTCGTGGAACAGTTGTGCTTTGGCAAAGGATTTGGTCCTTCTGTATCCTCATTAATGAGATGGTTAATATTTGATAACTTTGGAATATGTATGGTTATATACCTAGGTAGGGTTGTTACTGGTTTACATGATTTGTGGTTTATCCTTTGTGGATTTTCTGAGACCTTGAGTGTCTCGGGGTCCCTTCAGAGTTTCGTTATACTCACCCCATCATGGTCTATGCCCGCAAATTGTTTTGTTTGGTGTAGACAATGGATATTTCTGACTGAGAAAGAGGTTACCAGGACTGGAGGTAGCTTAGAGATTAACCATAGACATGGAGCACTGCAGAGGAGGCCGCTCGAGAGCTGTATCTTCCCTTCCGTTATGATCTTTGGCAGGTGTTCATCGGATCTGTTCAGCTTACTTGTACATTCCAGTTTTCTTGTATTTTCCAGTTGGGCTTGTATTATGGCCACATTTACATATAGCACACACTATTTTTAAAATTCATTTTACTCATGTTTGTATCTTGTTGTTCACTTTGTTGCGTGAGTTCACAGGTTATAAAGGGAATGCCTTTCCAGTTTTTGGGAATACGCCTTCCGTTCTAGTCACTAGCCCATGGCCTATGGAAGGCGTGTTTGGGGTAGTCACAGCACGGGCCCTGGGGGACGGGTCGTGACATTTATGGGTGTTATAATAATTTAATAATCCTATATAATATTGTGAAATTTTTTATATATCATGAAATAATTATGGAGATCTGGTATTGACTCTCACTCCAATATAGGTATTAAAAAAGTGTTTCTAGCTAAAATATATTTTGAGAGTCATGATGTGATACTTAATACACTATGTCAATTAAATTAAGATGTCATTTCAAATACCCAATGACATGGTAATCTATAAATAATTCATACTGAACAATGTTATGGGTATCAAAAAGTGATGCATTTTCAACGATGTTATTAGAAATGTGTAATGTCCCGAATCATCACATTTCATTTTCATTAATTAAATATTATCTATATATATATTATTCGACAAGGTACGTAACACTAAAACGAAACATTGATATGTTGAAATTAAATTGTATCATTATAATATATTCATTAAATTAAAGTGTATATAAAGAATTAACCATATTACAAAATCTAATGATAAAAAAGGGAAGAAATAAGAATCATTAATACAAGTCTCCATGATGTAGCACATTTTACTCATCATGTAAAGGTGGTATATTCTCCAAGGTTTTCTTTAAAAAATGCCATGATGAACTGAGACAATTTGGGTTTGATATATGATGTATGTGAGATAAATTTAATTTCATGAAAATCATACGAAGATATAAACTAGGTGAATCACATCCCATGACTTCCACCATAGTGTACCTTATTCCTAGATATTATGTGTAGATATATAAGTGAAATGTAACAAGAAATTAGGGTTATATAATCACATACTTGTTTGTGGAATATGTTTTTTGTCACATGTACTGTACATGTTTCATATTTCGACATTACTATGAAAAAACAATGTTTATTTTTCAATAAAAATATTCTCTATTTATATTTTTTATTTTATATATATTATAAAGTATTTAATTATAATTATATAATTATAATTTAACTTTTGTATTCATAATGTACAAAATAAATTGGAATGGTTTTATTTATTTTTTATAAAATAGTTTCTTTAAGGCAGATAGTGAAAAAATAATGATATTTCAAAAAATATTAATTTAATGAAATTATCACAATAAAAGATTGAATTATGATTTATTGAAATATATTTATATAATATATATATATGTGTGTGTGTAAATTAAAAGTCCTTTAATATAACAATGTTTTAGTTATTAAACCCCATGTATATCATTTTGAAAACAAAACTTGACTCTAAAAATTAATTAATTACTTTTATCTAAATACAAAATTTTCATCACATCTTAATATTAGATCCAAATAAAATATTTCAAAATTAAGATATAAAATTTAATATTACATAAGAATTTGATGAACTTTTTATATCATAAAACTTTTATTACTATGATTAATGTTATAGTCCATGATAAATGAAAAACTTTTATATTCAATAAAATTATTTATTATTTCTATATGATTTTTATTAAATGATATAAATTAAATTCATCTATAAATTTAAATTAATATTATATTTATTCCAATATTTAATTATATTATGAATCATTCAATTTTTATTCAATAATAAATACGAATAAGAACACTTAATGGTTAAAACAAAAAATTTCTACAAAACTGTTTTTATACATATAAAATGTTTTAATTTAAAACAAAAATTTATATTAATTATAAGTTTATTTATATTTAAAAGAGACAATATTTATATTTATTTAAAGAAATTAGAAAAATTGATCTTTTTAATTTTTCATTAAATATATGTTACTTTGAAAAAAATACTTTCTCTATTAAAACCAAAAATGGTAGATGTAAAAATATAAGAAAAAATTAAATCCAATGTATTAAACATGTATCGAATTAGTTTTCTGGGGATTTATATTGAAATTACCCCCCATGAATTCCATTATATCATACTTTTGTTACAAAAAATCCCAGTACAGTTTTCGTTCAATTATAGAAAAATAATATGTGGTAAAAAATGTCTCATCATGTTCACCTATAAAATGGGACACTTTATCTTGTTCATTCAACATCCTTTATATGAAATTTCATACAAAAATTATTCCATTTTTTTCTCATTTAAACCTCACCGTTTTTCATAAGACTATTTTATAAACTATTTTAATAATGCATATCATTTACAATGAGACATTCAATTTATTTTTAATTATCCCGAAGTGATTATAATATAATTCTTATCATTTTAATCTTATCTTTTTTACATCCATACTAATCCTTAATGTAGTTATAAAATGACTACATTATAAATGTTTCTAATGATATATTATATTAATTGAAAACCCCTTATTATTTCATTTATATCAATATTGTAAATCCAAACAATTTCAATTGTGTGTTGTTCAAAGACTATCACCTCTACAAGAAGGATATATTCCTTTTTTAGCACTATATCTAGTAAATGGTTATGAGGATTTAATTGAAACATAAAATTCACATATATAATATAATTATTATAATAAATTGAAAAAATATAATCCACTTTTCTTTACTTTAATTTTTAAAGAAATGAATATAAAAATTTCCCATTGTGCGGACCATAAAATAATTGAAGTAACATTTTTTGTGTTGAATTTGGATATTTGAAAAAAACAATCCAATTTTGATTTAAAACATAAAACACATAAAAATAAATAAAATTATTCTTATATTATTGTGCAATTATGTTGAAATAAATAATTTTACAACCATAATCAGCCATCGAATTTTGATATATTCATGATCGGTCATGTATATCAATCATGATGAAAACAACTATAAAATGCTTCCATGAATAAATATGTAATCATTAATATAGAAATTATTTTATGTTATTAAAAAAATAATTATTTTATTAATGTAGTTTAAAGGTAATATGATCTATTTAATTAATTATTAACTTATCATCTTATATCTCTATTTTTTAAAAATAAGCTGACATTGATCCCATTTTAATGAAATATTACTAAATTACAAAATGAATGAAATAAGATATTTATAAATTAATATAACTATCAAACATATTAACATAAATTATCTTGAAATGATGAACATTGGGTGAATTATAAAAACTGACAAGGATATTACAAATCCTGATCAAAATGTTCAAGACAAGTAACACCATATAGTAGAAGTTGATAATAACTGACTAATATATATATAGTGGATACTTATAAATAAATATGACAAAAATTTATATATTTCGAAATGTTAATGAAATATGTTATTTTTTATGATATTATTGTTATATATGAGCTTTAATAACTTTAGTTGATGTCATTAATTAAGCTAAGGGTATCTAGTATAACATTTAATTTCATGATACATAATACTCATTATAAACCATGTTCTGTTCGAAATAGAGTATTTACTACCCCATTAATATTTTTTACAGTGATATTTTTTTTTCTATGTAATCTTTCTCTTGAAATAATATTATTTATTGGGTTTTTACATAAATGTTTCTTATAGAGTATGGGTTCCGTAAACATACTTTATTATAAATTTTGTTTTCACCATTCATACTTGAATAATCTTTTCAAAAAAATTCAACATACCATTTACATATTTCAAATTCTTATTCTTACTTTTCACATTGGATTTTATCTCTCGTCATCAAAAACAATAACTTTGAGAATATTTTATCAGATTATATCATTGGTAATAGTAACTCCCATTTTTACCAATGAATATTTTCTACATTGTAATAATTTTAAACTCATTATTTTTTTGATTCATTATAAGAACTCATAAATAAAAGAATATATTTGATCCTTTTACTCACATTACTAATTATCAAATGAAACTTTTTTACACTAATTATGATGTGAGTAATAAAAAATGTGTTTCAAAATATTAAATGGTTTTATATATCCTGTAAATTTTATTAGAAATGACTCCATGTTTTGTGGTATATCATTTATATCATTTTGAAGTCTCTATGTTTGATTATTTATAAAAATCAAATAATTCTAATAACTTAAAAAAATTCCATCATTTCTTGAAAATGGATATTCACATGAAACTGATGAGTTTATCACATATAATTTCATTATAAAAAAGGAAACACATTTATAAAAAACATTTCTATGAAACTTTTTACCATAAAATTTAATATTAACTCACATTTTTCATCCTTCTAAAAAGTAAATTATGTTACCATTATTATATTAAATTTATTTTGAAATTTTTTTTCATGTAAACAGTATAATTTTCGTCATGATTGTCAACGTAACAATATATTATTCATTTAATATATTAATTATCTTTCCACTAATTCGAAAATTTTGGTTTCAAACATAAAAAATTTTAAAAATATATTAGTGAAATTTTCTATCACTTCCTTTGACATTATGAATCATTTATTGTCTTTATACATAGTTCTTTCTCAAATTCTAGTACTGTATGAATGCCCAATTTTTAATTCCTTTAATAAATTTTTTTTTATATTTGTTTCCAAATATCAATTGATTTCAACATTTATTGGCATGTCCCTACACCCATTTATCTATATTTTTTAATTTTAGTATATTATTTCATAGAAATCTATTATATTTATTTTTTGGGGGATATATGGAAAATAAATATACTTATTATTTCAATATATAAGTTTATTTATTATTAAGGAATAATAGTTATGTGCATTATAGTTTTTTCATTCATTCATATGATGAGTAAATTGAAAATAATTAACAATCGGTTAGTCCAGGTATAAAAACTAGCTTGATTCATTTATAGTTCGCATGATTCAAACTAAATTTTGTATTTTTGTATATACCTACCCATAAAAAATCATCATATACAATAGGGAATGATGGTAAGACTAGGCTATCTGTGGTCATGATTTCTTTTCTTAGGACATATAATTAGTAGTCCAACATTTTTAATATCATTTATAAGGAACTTATTATTTTTATTTATTTGATCATTAAATTTCCATATTATCCATGAATATAACACACGTTCTATTTAATTATATTGTTAAATTATTTTTCGTTAACTATTTAATCTATAATATTTATGCTAAAAATATTTCCAATAATTAATTTTCATTTTTATCACTTATGATTATAGTAAATATGTTTCTCATATCACCATTCTAATGTAATTATTTCCATATATATTGATTAAATTTATAACACATGAGATGTATTCCATAATATCTCATGTGGAGAAATTTTGAAAGATGGTGAATGATAATTATAGATTATGTAACATCATGTTGAGATTTTTTCAGCACTGATATTCTCCTTATTTGTTTTTCTCTTTAATTGTGTGTATCTTATGACTCTTGATAATGTGAAGAGTTTACAGTAGGAAATTTTCTACTGTTCAAGGATGTTTATTTTTTTGTATTAATGGATTCTGGGTATAACAATTTTAAAAAAATGTTGTGTTATTCTCATATTAATAGAATGCTAAGCCATCATGATGTTCTCTTCTGAAAATTGGACTTCTCACAATCTACATGAGAAATATATGTCGTGTAATGGGAATACATTGTATGTAATGTATTAAAAGAGGATTTCATGAAATTGGTATGTATATTGAATGTATTGCACACTATGTGAAGTTTTTATTTCATGTAAATGGTAAAATAGGGTATTCAATAAAATGGAAACTATTTTTCAATGTACTTGATCTAAGTGGATGGCATGTCATATAATTGGATTACACATCATGTCATATTCGTAAGTTTAGAATATATGGTGGTGAATGACTTATATCATATTTTATTTTTTTAAATTTCTTTACCCTCATTACCTAGAGGCTGTAAGGGTAGAATTTAGGGACCTATGAAATTTATATATTATTTCGTTTGCTAATTGATTGTTATTATGGGTGAAGTTCTTTTCTCTTATATACGAAATCATTTTTCTTATTTATTTCCATTGATCATGGTTGCACCCTTTTATTGTCCTATTATATTTGTTTGTCTTTGGTGGTGATTTATATTGATTTTCACTAGATCTTCCATGTGATTTACTGAGAGGGGATAACCTTGGATTTAGTTGTGGTGTGGGGTGTGGGTTTCTTAAGTAATGAGTTTTTTATTTAAAATTTTAATCCCTATTTCTATATTTAATAAATTATTAGAAGTGATGATGGATTTTAGGGTCTCTGTTATACTTTTTTGGTTCTTTCTAATGGTGGATCCCGGTACGGGTGTGTGCGACCTTGATTTGAGGTAGGTGGTTCTGTCTCAACAATGTGTTGGATGAACATAATTTCTATAGTTTTGTTATATTGATTAATAAATTAAATAAAATGATAGATTGATGAAATTTTTAGTGTAGAATGGTTTTTTATAAAAGATAGGTTTTCAGTTTTTCTAGTAAATGGAAAAGGTATTTTTAATACATTTTTAAATAGATTTCTGAAATAGTTTTCCAGACATTATTTTCAGAAATTGGATTAAAAACTGATCAAATGGGAAGCCTTGGGTTGTTTGGTGGTTCATTTATTAATATGATTCAACTATTGATATCTTTAAGGGGTTCAATCATTGAGTGTTCCCTACTACATCGGAACTTTTTTCAATGTACTCAATAGACTTTTGAGGATGTTCCCTTTTTGGGTTTTTCCTCTGCTATGATGATTTGAAGCATATTTTTAGGGTATTTATGCACATGATTGACTTTTTTAATGTATATGTGTACACTATATTCAGACCTAGTGTTATCATTGGTGGGATTTTTCATATGCTTCTAAATGTACATTTTCTTTTTATTACCATGGATTTTATATGAAATTTTATACATGGTTTGATATTTCATATATCTACCTTGATACATGCATATTAAATTATTTGAGACTACTATACTGGTTTTATTAGAAAAAGTTTTTTAAGGGAAAATAAATGTTTTTCCATGATTTTCACATTAAAACTACAAAACATTATTTCATGCCTTGTTTTAATTATTATATATTTTTTCAAGTTATTATATAGAAAGATGATAATGAACACCTTGGTGGGATCCTATAATTCATGTTAGCTATCAACCTGCAAAACACTACATGATGAGTATAACCTATTCTATGTTTTGATAAATTTAAAAGGATATGAGTAATAGTAAGGTGGTGATGTTTTTTATCTGGGGGGTTTTGGTAAATGGTGGTGATATGGTCAAAGTATTCCACTCTAATAGATGGACACTGTTTGAGTAGTTATTTTTTCATCCTTTTCATATGTACATGTCTCTTAGAGATTTTTTACACCATTTCAGTTGTATCGCATATTGTGTTCTCTATATATTTTGAAATATATAATATTTTTTCTTTGATAGATTCATAATGAATATTTACATATGTCAAGTTATTTACATTATTTTGAGATACATTATTCCCTCTGTTTGTTCTTGATACATATGTGCTAGTCTTTATCCCATGGGGGTCGGTAAGGACTGTTGTGTATGTATAAATACATATCTTGTAATTCTTTGAGAGGGTATTTGGGTCATATTTTTCATAAATTTTAATCATTGGATTTTTCTTTTTAATATTTGTTATCTTAGGATGTCTGGAAGACCAGATATACGATTGTTGATACTCGAAAAGATTGTTGTAGTGAGTGCCTATCTAGCACTAGTCTTGACAAGACTCATGTTACCATGAGATGTTTGGTCTTTTTTATCCTATTTTTATTTCATTATCATAATATAAGTTATTTTAAATGTTATTTTTTCAATAGAGATTATTCTACTATATGGTCATTTATTTGGTTACCATGTGTTGTAGTATGCCTCTAACACACCATTCTCAAGTTCTATAGGTACATGTAGTTGATTATAATGTGGGGAATCCACTAATAGATCATAATCTTATTGATTCCATAATATGGTATGTTCAGTTTGTCCACTAGAATTTACATCAAGTCCATAACAATTTCTTTGAAGTACAATAATGATTTTTAGTAAGAAGGGATCAATCAAAAAATTTATTGAATGAGAATCCATCATCCTTTAAGGGTATTAATGAATATAAATAGGTGGATAACTAGAAATATAATTCTCTTAATATCTTATAATTCATATAAATACATGAGAGTATGATGTTTTAGTATGAAGTGTTCGGATTTTAGTGTCCCAATAAAGAATTGAGGTATTCCATGGTACATGTGGATATTCATGTAGGATTTGACTTGAAGGGTTTCAATACTCTCTTCTAGATGAATTTTCACCAGGGTCACTAATGATATTTATGTCTATGGAGTAAATGTCATTATTATAGAGATATAATTCCATTTTATTCTATAATAATTAGATTGTTGATCTGTTAAATGTTTTAGTAGAGGTTTTAATTACTAACTAACATAAATATCATAAGTACTTATAGTGTTTTTGACTTGATACCATTTCAGAGATATTTTTCTTAAAGATATTGATCAGTATAGAGATAGTGTTCATAGATATGATTTTATAGATTAATATTTATGGAATACATGGTTATTATACCCCTCATATTCCTCATAGTGAATGATTTAGTGTTTGGATGGTAAATAAGATGAAGTGGCATGATTATTGTAGTATTAGTGGATTTAGTTCTCTCAAACAGTCCCCTAAGTAACCTTCAATTTTAGGTAGTAGTGTTCCAATGGATTTAAATTAATGTGTAGATTCTAAACACCCATAATTCTATCACTTCACATGGAAATATGTTCATTAGTTGTTGAAATTATGGTCTTCTTCATCAGTTATATCAAGATATTTCCAGTCCTTGATTTGGTTTGGGATCATCAGCTCCAAAAGATATGGTAGTTCAACCTAATTATTTAAATACTATTTGGAACAATGACATACATTAATAGTGAATGACTAATACAATTTATATGTGTTTTTAGTGGACATAAATGTGGGTCCAATGACAGTGATATGTACCATTTATATTGAATAATTTATAAATATTTTATTATTTATATCAGTTCTTCCTAATAATTTATATCTTTTTAATTTTTTAATTCTTTAATGCATAATGGAGCTCATCTCCTTATTTAAGGATTCATAGACACCTCTTGGGATGAGGAAATATAATTGTTTTTGGTTTACTTCTTATGTGCCACTGATTACTGATGTAGAGTTAGTCTATAATTTTTCTGTTCTGGGTATATATTTTTTTTACATAATCATCGGACTGGATATGATTATTTATCATTGCGGTGAGGTCAATTTTTATCATCATCTTTTTTTATTTCTTATTGGAATGGGAAGATCATGGGTTCTTTAGAGGGTGTTTTATTTAGGGTCTGTTTATATATGACAATCCTTTATAGAGCTCTTGAGTTTGTTGGATACTTTAATAGTTGAGCCCGATGAGGTTTTATATTTTTCGATCGCGCTACTATTTTTTATGATTTTATTTATTTTTTCCCAAATTATATCTCTATGATTAATTCTGATAGGGACATGAATATTATGATTTAATTGGTTCTAGGTACATATAATATTTTTATACATTCTTATCATATGGAAATTGAGGAACTAAAATTTCCTAATATTCAGTTGTGTGACATAATGATGAATGATTTTTTTACCTTTTCTTTCCTTGAGAATCCCCATTTAACATTTAAAATATGGAAAAAATTTCACATATATTATAGATGGAATACAAGAGGTCAAACAATTTTACTATTAAAAATAAATATCATTTACCCATGTGGATATTTTCATTACCATTTGACGGGGGAAAAGTTGTTCTAAAAAAATTATCATTAGTGTTGTTATAATCTTCTTATAGATCGCGAGTCTAACATATAATATAATAAATTCATGTGTAGATATAGTTATTGTGAATATATTCTAATGTACTTTGGTTAGAATAATGCTCTTATACTTTTTTATGGTTTTGATGAATCGAATATTACATTCGTATCTGGATTATTTGGTTGAAGTGTTGAGGGATTATATTATGATTTTTTAGATATATGATCTTGAGAATGGACACTATTTGGTTTTGGTTCTAGAATTCATGACTATATAGTTATCATGGGAGAATACATTGAAATGTAATTTTTTTTCCAATTAAGTGATGTTTTAGGGAATGGGATTTATGAGCATGGAATATCAGTCAATCTAGATATGGTGGTAAATGATTTATCAAGGGAATATACATGGAATACATTGAGATTCAGAGGTCATTGGACATGATAGATATATTTCAGGATTTATCTAGCATTTATTAGTGTTGGAATTACATGTTTCAGTTCATACTAGGAAAAGGGTGAAATTAATATAGTATGAAAAATATTAGTCTTATTTCAATGATATGAAGTGAAATATGACATCAACTCATATTCTAATCTTAAATGTTTCTAGTAAGTTGTATGTGGTTTATATGAATATGATTCTAGTTTCTTTTGTCTATTAATGTATGATGATCTTGTGGTGACATTCATCTCTTTTATTCTTTTACCATATGATAAAAATTACCCATCTCATTAAATAGAGATTTATATGGTTTTCATGAGATTAATTATTGGTAGAACTTTATATTTGCAGAAAGATTAATAGTATTTTTTTATCATAAGAGTTTGAGCAATATAGTTTTTCAGAAAACATGAATCTTGTAAATATATTGTTTCTATAATACCTTTAAACATTTGCCTTTAACATGACCATCAACCATGGAAATAGAAATGTTGATAAAAATGTACTTAGTAGTAATGTTCTATCATAAGATGTTCTAGAATCAAAGTAATAGAATAGTCATATAGGAATTTTTTCTTAGTTGATCCTGCATACAAATGAGGATGAATTAATATTGTTTTAGAGATTTTCAATTTATCTACATCTCTTCATTAGTCAGTTCTATAGTTTCAACAGTAGGATTCTATGTTTATATAAATTTTAGAAATTCTATATAGTGGGGATACCATTTTTAGTTAGTCTCACTCTCAATATGTTATATCTTGTTTTTGGTAATGATTATTCATGACAACATATTTTAGGAGATCAATTTTGATTAATTTTATTAGTTATTAATGTGTAGTTAATCACATAACATCATAAATGTTTTGTGACATGATAAATATATTTTGGAGGAAAGATATGAATCATTGAATGGATGAATATTAATAACATTGTTACTCTTATAAAAAATTGAAGGAATCTCATTAAAAACTATATAGTTTTCTCTAGTGTCACTTCTTTCTGATTTTCAAATTCAATTTTTTGTACATTTAATTTTTTTGGATTACCTGGGATTCCATGAGTTTGGAATGCTGTTTGGTTGGTGAGATATCAGTTCAAAAAATTTAACTCACTTTTATCCAATCAGGGACACTACAAATGTTTAATATCATGGTAATATGAATATACAAAATATTTTGATTTTACATGAGAATCTTTCTTCCTTTAATTCGACAGAGATGATAGATTCACATCAAGGTTTTGGAGGAGTATCAGTGAGGAAATGAAAACTCAAGTCAGGTGGGGTATATATAATAATCCTTAAAGAGATGGTCAGATGGATCATGTTATTCAACCCCTTAAGGATATGATATGTTCTTGTATATTAGGTTGTAGAGGATCTTAGGATATCCATCTAGGACTTTTCATGTTTACATATAAAAATATTTATCAATCATCATTCAGAATAGAACCCTTGGAAATCAATGTGGTCATCCAGGAAGGCCACCTCTTTTTTTGAAAATGGTGGGTAAGACATCCTTAGTGGAGAAATTTTAGGATTAGTTCATATGATCAATTATTCAGTATATATGTCGACATCAAGTTACTATTCAGAGTAAAAATATATATTTTTAGGATCATTAAAATCTTCTTTTGGTGTTCTTATAAGTGAATGATGAATATTTAACCTCGTATGCATCATTATTGGATTCAAAAAAATGGAAAATTGGATATAATATACATTGCACTATTTGAGGTGACTAAGAGGTATTGTATGGTTCCATATACATTTCCATATCCATTTCAATTGATAAGAATTATGGATTTTTTTCCACAAATTGGAGCTTAGGAAATAAATCTCTATTCCCTTTCACGATTTTAGTTCCTAGGAGTCAGAGTAATAATCAAATGTTTTTGTTGAGGAGTAGCTGATTAATTCCATTGAATCTAATGTAATAGTATTCTATGGGATTTTGACTACATTGTTTATAGTTTTATCATTTCATAGGTCAGATTCTTATAAGAAATTCACTCATGAGTCATTGATGGGGGAGGAGTGGAATCACCAATTTAGCACACTTCATTCTTCCACAAGACTTCATAGGGATGAAAAGTATTATGTTTGGGAGTTTGTAACAAATTATTACCATATTTAAATTATTTACCTTCACATTATCACATTTACACTTTATTTAGGGGTATTGGGAATATAAAATAATAATATAGTTTTCTATGGAAAGTGGCTTAATGTTGTGTTATTGATGTTTGTTTGAATTAATTAGTTTAAACAATAGATGTGTTACATTATTATGGCGATATCTTCATATTAAGATAATTCCTTAGTTAGTTTGGTGTGTTTCTACATAAAACTGGACTTTTCAATGTTTATGGGTGAAATACACCATATGTAATGGGATTACATGTCTAGTAATTTAAATCTAGATGAGGTCATGAACATGGTACATTGTGTGAAAGTAATACACACCATGTAACAGTCTTAACACATGTAAATGATAAAATTAGGATTTTAATAAAAAGGCAAAATGTTTTTTTAATTGATCCTCATAGATTACAAGACATGTAATTGGATTACACACTATGTAATTGCCAGGAGTAGTTATTTTAGATTTTTTTGCCTCCAATTTCACATTTTATTCATTTCCATACCTAATCCCTCTCAACCATGATGCTCTTAAGGGTAGTTTTAGACAAATACATCTTATTCATGTTGTTTCTTTTAGGGATTAATCAATTTTATGTTTTTAGTTTATTTATTAATGTTTGAAATCCTATCTATTTATTTATTAACATTTCTAAGGGTATGTTTATTTAATATCACTATTGGACCCATTGAACTATGATTATTATACTTAAATATTCATTCTAGATATTTCATGTGGTATTATTTTTGGGGATAAACTTAGTGTTGGTTATGGTTTGACATGATTATTTCATGAGGAATGTATAGTTTCTTCATATTCACCAAGACTATTTCTATATTTATGTCATTATGATATATGTGGATTCATTCTAGATATTTCATTATAGTTTTTATGTTATTTTATGTGGTGTATCCAATTATTTGAATTTGTGACCCTATTATATAGTAAGTGGTCCAATATCTATCATGTGTTAGATTAATTGAATTTCATCAGTTTTTTTAAAAAAAATTAACAAATGAAATGGAATGATAGATTGATAACATCTTGTGTGTAGAAGGAGTTTTTATAAAACAAATTATTCCCATTTTTTTATAAAGGGAAATAGAATTTTCAAATCATTGTGTAAAGAATTTCAGATATTTTTTTCAAAATTGTTTTTAATGAATTGGCTTGGAAAATAGAACCCATGTGATGCCTTGTGTATATAGGTGGGAGGTGTAGTGATAGGCCTCATCTGTTGATAATGCTGGATATTTTACTCATGGTGTGTTCCTATTCTTCCTTGGACTATTGTTACAATGATTGGATTTACCTTTTTGGATGATATATTTATATGGTGTTCTTATTATTCCATGATTTGAGGGATATATCTTGGGGATTCATTCACATGATTTTTTATAATGGGGGTATGATTGTGCTGGATATCTGGACATCATTTGATCATTGGCACGATCATAACTATGATTTTCTCTAGTACTATATTTTTTAACAAACATTAATTAGATATGATATGTGACACATTTTTTTTTGAAATCATATGTCTTCTTGGATATATGTATTTAAAATTATTTCAAAATGTTGTGACTATTTTATTATGAAATTTAGAAAAGGAAAATTTAAAATTTTTCCCATGATTTTGATATCAAGTCTTTTAAACATAATATAATTACTTTTAGGATAAAGTCTAGTATTTTTTCATATTGATGTATATAAACATGATATGGAACAATTGGATGGTATTATACTGAGACCATTATCCTAAACCTTGTGCACTCCTTTTAATGTTTATAAACATTGTTATTCCTTTTGATGATGGGAATGAAAAGGCATCATAGTGAGGTGATTTAAATATCATTCAACTAATATTGGGTATCTTCAGGTATGAATGTATGAGTTATCCCATGGTATCACATGAATACCATTAGAGTAGATATTATTGTTTTTTCATCTATTGAATTTGGAATTGTCTCTTGGAAAATTAATTTTTATGTTGTTTATGTTGCATCACATTCACTATTATCCATATTCTATGAGATATATATTCATGTTTTCTTTTATATTTAATTTTTAGTGTGTTAATTTGACTTGTTTTTTATATGAAATTGGCTAAAATTGTCGCCTCAACTGTTTTTTATGCCAAGGTTCAAGTCTCATGCCCATAGGAATCGAGAACATATTTTGAGTGTCTAAAATTTATGGGCAGGTACCATTTTTACTGGGTATTCATGTTAATATTGTCATAGATTTAATATTTTGATATATTATTGAAAATCTTCAGTTTGATTATATTTAAATGGGATTTTAGTTAATTTTTTCCACTAACACTATATAACTAAAAAATAAAAATGTTCTATTGAATGTATGTGAATCAATATTTTATAGTATCATTGTAATTATTTATGTTTAAAATTGGTTATATGTGGTTCATTTCAAAGACATTATGTAATCATAGTATATATGTGCACTGAATTAATGAGTATAGGATTGGGGCTTTATAGTTGGTATCAATGGTTGATTTGTATAACTGTATAGATTATGATGATAGAATAGGTTAATTTATTGCGTAATAACATAATTGTTTTAAATTTTAAATATTATTGATAAAACTTTAGGTCCGTAAAACTTATTTCTATTATCCTGGGGACTAGAATAATTGAAATTTAGTGAAACCCCTAGGGAATAAACTAGGGGATAGGCCTATGTACATGACTATATCAATCAATTGAATTGATGTATTGATTTTATTTATTTTATAGAAATAAAATACATTTTATGATAATATATGTAGATAAAGGCTCTGGAATTGGTGTAACATCGGGTAATATCAAAGAAAAGGGATTGTTATGTATTAACTCAATCGTCACCTAATGCATAAGAATATGGAATAAATCCATAACTAAATTGATTCCATTTGGAGATATGATTTTGAAATTCATGTTATAAATAAATTGTGTTACAAACTATTAATTATGAATATTAATTTTTATATGTGTTATGAGATAACCCATCCTAAAAAAAGTATAGTTAATAGATTTTTATTTAGGTTGAAATATAATAAAACATAATAATTTTAAAAATTATCAAATTTATGGATGAACTTTTAATTTAATATTATCATAATAAATTACTTCTAGTGTTAATTATTTTTCACTCATGATTAACTCTTTCATGTTTTAGTAATTATTGATTCCTTAAAGAATAAAGTAAAAAATGATTTCTAGGTACAAAGTGTATATTTAACTTATACGAATCCTAGTTTTGATATGAATATTATTTTTAAAGTTATTTATTATTCCATAAAAATTACCATTTCTTATAATTAATGATGTAAAGATAGTTGATTTTCTATACACACCAATGGAGAGATTGAGGGTGTCACATAAATTTTAAGGTGATGAACCTAAGGAAGGAAATATTATTAAATTTAATTAAAGTTAAAAATATATATAGAATCACCAAGGTAAATTTATCAAAATTATTGTAAGATGTTTTATATGTGTTTAAGGGGGGAATACATAATATATTCTTTAAGAAAAGTGAATATATCAGTGGAATTAGTGAAATGAAGAAAAAAAATTATCCTAATGTAACACTAACAGTTAACACCATCATATTTGGGGAACCTGGAAATTATCCCTTTCAATTCCCTAATTCATGGGATAATGAGGATAATTAGAAACAAAAATATTCAAAACAAGTTAATTCATATGAATCCATACCTATGGACATGAGTTCTGAGTAGAATTGTAGAATAGAACATTGATCGCCAACTCATGAACTATGAGAATTGTATACATATCTTAGCCAACAATATTTTATTTTACTATTATTATTCCTATGAAAATAAATGTGACACTCTAATGACAAGATAATGAATTATTTAAATTATGTATTAGTGGTATTTTTATTATACCCAAATTTTATGATTCCTCAATATATGTTTATACAAATCATTTTTCTATAAAATATTATTATTATTAGTTTATTAAATGTTGATGTGATATTAAGAATGAATTTATTTCCCATCACATATATTCCATGTCAATTTCAAATATATGAAAATTAAATCCAATAATTAACAAATGATCACTTATTAATACAATACAGTCTATAAACACACATGGAAAAATTTCTACCACTATATTTTGTTATATCACTTATGTTTTATAATAATATTACAATGTAAAATATTATTTAACTATATTAATGACAAATAGTATATTTGAGACATAATTATGTAGTAAATATATATATATATATTATAATACAGTCATCCTTTTCCTTTTCATTAGTTCGGACTAATTTAAATTTCCAGGTGGAAATTTATTTAATATTGGTAATAGGATTACCCAATACATCCCGATGTATTTTTCTTCAGAAAATATTTTTCATAATTTTATTATGTATTTGAAATATGGTTATAAAATTAAAATGTGATATATTAAAATAAAAAAACCATTACAATATAGCTATTAAATTACCAACTATAAAAGGATTAAACTATATAATGAAATATATGAAGAAAAGGAAATGAAATGAAATCAAGTAGTAGATAACTCCATTATGAAACTAATATATCCAATATTAGTAAGACGGTGTATTTTTTATGGTTTTACCTAGATGAATATTATTAAAATATTAAACATTTTACATATGAGAAAAATCATATAATTGTGAAATTCTGGATTCGAGAGATCTCCACGAGATCTATAGTAGAAGAATCACTCCCCTATATAGTCACCAAGGAATACTTTATTCATATATCATACAAAAAGATATAGTGGGGATATGTTACTAGAAGATCATATTTAATTATCAGTTATTTATTTATTTATTATTTTATATTTAATATGAATTATACACATTTTACAATGTGACATTTAAAGAAAAAATATTTTTATTAATATAAAAATATATTCAATTTATATTAAATAACTTAAAAATAAATATGTAAATTTGTTCATCTAAAATATGTAAAAAATGTATTTTTGGACTCATTATGTGAAAAAAATCATAGTATGCATTTTTTGGATTTTCTTAAAATTTTTGGTTTCAAGGTGAATAGTATAAAAATAACATTATTGTTAAACACATAACTTTTATAAAATTATCAAACTACACTAATGGATTAAATTTTATTTGAAAAAAATTATATAAAATGTATATTGTTATATGTAAAATAAATAATTTAATGTCAATATTTTTTATATTAAATCAATTTATATCGTGTGAAAACATAACTAAAATTTTACTCTAAAAAACTAATTTATTCTATTATATTAAATTTTGTATGTATTATTTTTAAACATATGTATATAGTTTTAGATTGAAAAGTTAATATTATTTAAAAAGGGTAAATTTATTTTTTTTCCATAAATGTATGATTATTATGATTATATTAAATGTCACTGATGATGGAAAAATCATTATTTTAATAGAATTTATTTATTAATATATTGTAATTATAATCTAACAAAATACATACATCGCTTATAAAATGATTCAATAATATAATTTTAAACCTATATTGAATAAATTATTAAACATTCATATGGTAATCAACAAAAAATAATATAAAAAAAACGTAATGGGGTAAACAACATTTATACATAGTTTTTATTTATATATTGTCTTTTAGATTAACCAATATTTTTTTATAATTATAAATTTAGTTCTATTAATTTAATATTAAATTTAGTTTCATAGCACACAAATTTTTTAAGATGGATTAATTCATTTTCATAGTAAAACATACGTTATATGGTTAAAATCATGTATCCCCTTTAAAAATGGTTAAATAAT
This sequence comes from Viscum album, assembly GCA_963277665.1. Classification (NCBI taxonomy): domain Eukaryota; kingdom Viridiplantae; phylum Streptophyta; class Magnoliopsida; order Santalales; family Viscaceae; genus Viscum; species Viscum album. The sequence continues at coordinate 1,843,064,850 of OY728161.1, forward strand.
AATATTTGGAAAATTTAATAGCATGGTATTTATAACATGTGTGAAAATAATTGGGTTTCTGAATGAATACTGACATTTTTTTTATTTTTTCGAATGTAAGACCCAAAAAATTTTAATCAAGGGGGGGATAAAGTATTGAAGGACCAAAGAATCATTAAAAATAAAATTTATTCCCTCAATAGGAAAGGAAGACAAGTGAAGGAAGTAAGATATACATTGGTTCGAAGGAGCTGTGGATGCCAAGCAGTCAGCTACCATGTTTTCTTCCCTCAAAGTTTGAGTGATCCCTCTGTGGACTCCCATGAGTTGTTTAAACTTCCTAATTTTGTAATCAATGTTCTTAGGGTACTTATTCATGCCAGATAATGAATTATATAAGATCATTGAGTCTGTCTACACTACCTTAAGGTTGATATTCTTTGTTTTTATAACTCTAACCCGGTGACCATGGTCATGGCCTCCTCCTACACAACATCTCCCCTCCCATACCAAGCATAGAATGAAGCGACAACTGACCCCTCCATATCCTTTATTACACCTCCACTATGCATCTACTCATTTAGAAGATACCCATTTGAGTTCCGTTTGAAACCACAGCAGTTACGGCGCCAATGGACCCATTGCCCCTGCCCCTACCTACTGCCCTGGTTAGATGCAACATGATTCAAAAGCGAAGGCCTTACTGACGGAGCAGCCTGGAAATCGGTGCACAATATGGCCATGTCTAGTAGTGTAATCCTCATTTTGAAGGTGATTCTGGTATGAGAACCTATTTTAATGTTGCGGCGAGCATCATTCCAAGCCTTTCAGATGATCCAGTAGCCCTCCCTGAGGACAACGGCCCGACCTTTCATCTCGGGACCCCGATCACCCACCCCCTGGAACCAAAAACTGAAGAAATCATCCACCGTTCCTCCTTGATTCTCCCAGATAGTGAAGGCCCATTGTACCTACCACACCCATCTTTCCCACTCGCAATCCAGAAAAAGGTACCCCATTGTTTCTAGTTTAGGATTCCTGTAGTTGTAGCACATAGAAGCCAGGCTAACCCTTGTGCATTAAATTATATCATCTGTGGGAAGAGCATTATGTATCACTCTCAAAAAATATCATTATAGAGACCATTATTTATTATTTTTTGAAACTTTTTACCATGATAATTCTCATTCAATTAATGAAAAATAATGGTTCTTCACAAAACATAACATTTCTTCACTTATAATAGAAATAATTCCACCAATTGATGACACGTTCATTATATTAATTTTATTTTTAACAAATTTCAATTTATCTTCACATATAACATTATCTCATGATAATAATATAGTGTAATAAAGTAGTTAAATTAAGTGATTTATTCCAAATAACTCATTCAAGAGAACATTAAAGGTCCTAATATCAGTAATTTCAAATCCTTTTCTTTTATTTTTGTATTTATTAACTTTACAAACATTCCAAAACATATTTATATAAGTAACTCATTGAGAATATTATTGTAAATTGATATAATATTAATCTATATCCCCTTGTTTTTTTCATTCAATTCACTAAGAAAAAATTTCATTGATAATGTCTTGTGTGGAATACCACCTCCCCAAGAAACATAATCTGTTTCTGACCACCACCTATCTTCATTGGTTATAAGGGTAGAACTAAAAAACGTATCAAATATAATATAATTATGAAATTATTGAAAAAAATTATAAACCACCTTTATTTCATTTCATTCATTGTGAAATAATATTGTTAAATATGTGTTCTATAGAATGACACACCAATAATGTAGTTTTTTCTTTATTGTTGTTAATTATCGAAGCCATATAAAATAAAAATAAGAACACTAAAAACATATAAAAATATTATTATATATATTTTATGAATATATTTTGTCATGATTAATAATTTCATAACCATACCCTCTATGTGAATTATGTTTTATTCATGATTGAAACGGTCTAGCCACCAAAATGAAAAAGAAACCAATAATATATCATGGTTCAATATGATATCATATATATATATAATATAAATAAATAAGAAAATAAATTTTTAATTATTGTTATGGAAATATTATATTAATAATTTTTATGTTTATTACAATAACATATTCTGTCACATTAATTATCAGAATAAGATGAAATTTTTTCAATTTTTATACAAAATAACTAAAATACAAATGGAAGGCTAAATGATATTTATAAATAAATATAAGTAATTTATTATTTTATGTTAAATTATATTTTAATTATAAACTATTTTTAACGAAAAATGAACAACATGATGATTGAAAAATAAATTTAAAACCATTAATATAAATCACACTTAATATAGAAAATAAATAACAACTAACTGATATATATTTAAAAAATATTTATATATGATGTTTATAAATGTTCATAAACACATATAATGTTTGGAAATTTAAGTAATCATTTTTTTAAAATAGTACATTCAATAAAATTTGTGGCATTTAAGAATTATTTTAATGATATAATGGCTCATGTTTCATTTCATAAGGAATATTTATTACTAAATCCATGTTTTCATGTGATTTGTGTGTCTAATTTAAATTTAATATTTTTATTCTTGATAATATCATTATTCTTGGTATTTAATTTTAAATTTTAAATCATATACATAAATAGGTATTTATTTTAATGATTATGATATCATAAGAGATTTACTAACTTTTGTCTGAAAGATTAGGTTGTAGAAATTTCTATGTGAATATAATTATGATGATTTATTTTATCCTTTACATATACTACATTAAATTTTATTTCATCTTATTCATAAATGATTTTTTTCTCATCATTAATAACCATATCTTTCTTAAACTATTTAATAAATTAGTATTATATCCTTTGAATGTAGGTCTCCCATTTTTACTTATTAATATTTCGTTCCATTCATGTATTATCATTCTTTTAATTTTTTCATCTCATTTTTTGTACAAAAATACTGACTAATTCTTGTTATCCTCTTACTTTTCACCATAGGTTTTCAAATGGTTATTTTATTTCAAAATTTATGATTTGGAATTTCAATAATGGTGTTTCAAAATAATAAAATGTTTTAAATTTTAATGAAATAATTCTTATAATATACTCCATATTTAAAAAATACATCCCATTTGTCTCATTCTCTACTCCATTTTAGTTATTTTTTAAATTTTTCTTAAAATATCTCAAATAATTTCATTCTATCCTTGAAATTACATTCAAAATACATGTGTGGAATTGTCTCTTATCCATTAATTATAAATAAAGGAAAATACATTCTAATATTTATTCATAAAATATTATTTCTAATAAATTTTAATATTCATTCCCATGATTAATGGTATTACTATGTAAATTATTTTAAAATTATTCTATGTGTATTATTCAGTGAGATTTTAGGTAAAATGGGACTTATAGAAATTGTTTTTCAAAGCTACATTATAATAATATTATTAAATAAATGGTCACCTACCTTTTAATTCATGACCTATGTTTTCATAAATTAATATCATTAAATATCAATATTGGATAGTTATAATCTACTTATTTTTCATACAAAATAACCTTTATTTTATAACCATAATACTTAACCATATATCTTTACTCTGTGAATACCCTATTTTATGATTTCGTTGATTAAAGGGTGTTAAAATAGATTCTATATATCTTTTTAAGGGGTGAACTATAGATATAATTTTAACCAATTTCTCTTTATGGTGTTAATTTTAGTCATTCATACATAAAATACTATTCTATTTATTAATTGGGAAAATAATAAATTTTTTAATACTTTTTATTTTGATAAATATGTTTATTGAATACTATAGAATTCCAGTTATATATTTTATACTTTGTTAATTACTTTTGATGAAACATTTACTAGACATAATTGGCGGTGGGATGGGATCTATACAGATATACCCCCAATGAATTGATTATTTATTATAGTTATTTATTTAATGTTTAAATGGATTAATTTAAAAGGATAGGTTATTAAGGAATGATTAAAATATAATTTCAAATCTAATTTTAATGAAAATCTATTAAATTTATTTAGAATAATAACTAATAGTGTTTTATGAGAATATTATAATTTTTTAAATTCTTTTTAAATAAATATTTAAATGGAATTATTTTTTATTATTATTTATGATATAAGAATAAAATTACGTATTAATAGATAAAACTAAATTTTTTAATAATTCACTTACTGTTATGTATTCAATATTATTTATATAGTTGGGGAAAATGGAATGAGATCTTGAATAATGGTTTTCTAATATCACAAAGACAATGATAAATGAATAATATATTGATGAAGAAAATGGTGTTTGATAGACCTGAAGTAGATCATCTTTAAATTGAAGAATGATTATTTTTAATAACATGGACCATGAATTTTATCATATCAAACATGTGTTCTATATTATATTTTCAGTCAATAATATTTTTTTACTTCATCATATGGGAAAATTTCTTGTGAAAAGTGTTAGATATGGGGGATAAGAATGGGTTATATTGTAATAATCCATGTTCAAATCTCTTATATTATAAATCCATTAAGTTTCAACATCATGAACTAAGTTATAATGAATAAAAATAAATGGACACAAAATTTGATAAAATAGAATTGGGAATTAATGAAGTGGAGAAAATGATATATTTACTAAACCCATCCCATTATGAAAATTTAAATTTTTCTTACTCTTTGTTTTATTTTCTCCAATTTATCTAATTATATATGATAAAAAAATTAATTAGTTGGGGGGAATATAAATTTTTTTAATGGGTTAAATGAAGAACTTAATTAAAGACCATCTTAGTTTATATATAATATTATAATAAAATCACTGATTCCTTGCTAGTGATTAGAAAATCTAGATATGTAATTATATGAGATATTAACCATGCTTTTCAGAAGTGTCTCGGTATGATAAAAATATTACAGAGGGTCTTAATACGAATTGTAATAACCTTTGGTCCACACTCAAAAAGAAAGAAGGGTTTATTGGGTAATATAAACTCTCTATTATTTTATAGTAGTTATTACTAATCAATTGGATTAATATGTCTGAAACACTATAATTTCAATATCAATCTCATCTAGAAATGTGGATAAAAAATATGCAGTATCATAATAAGTTGTTATAGTTCATCATTTGGTAGATTATATACATCCCAACCACTATGAACAAAACTATACCCCCATTGATATAGAGACCCAGTCTTAAATTACATGGATATTACATCATCATAGATATATAATAAATACATTACAATAATATATGCTTGAGGACCGTAATTGTTTAGTGTATTTGGAAACATAGAAACAAAATCATCAACCATAGTGAAAGATGTTCAACATATCCCATAAATATCTCCACCTTTAGTAATTATTCCAAATTCCATTCTCAATAACTTACGAAAATGAAACATAAAAATAGGTTGTCTAAATTTCTAAATAAGGATAAATAATATAGATGTTTAATAATAATCATGGGCATACAGGTATGAAAACATGATCAAGAAAACATAATATCGTACCCTACATATAAAATATCATATACATGAATACTGGAATAAATAATGAATGTTCATAAGCCATGAGACATTAGGAAATAAATAACAAAATCCAAAAAAGAATAATAAAGGAATAAAATTTAGAATTTGGGGATACACCTAAGAATATAATATTATTTCTATAGTTTCCAAGGCTTCATTTCAAAGAACATATTTATAATTTTTGTTCACTCCCCATTCCAATTTGGTAGTCACGGTTCACTCCCAGGGCTTTATTAGTAGATTTATTTCACTACTCATATCATTTTGGTAGCCATGGTTCACTCCAATGGACATATTAGTTGCAAGAGTTCCCTCCTCATACCAACTTGGTAGTCATGGTTAACTCCCATTGACATCTTAGTATTAAATGTCATTCCGAAGACCGTCTTCTTCTATCATATGAGATAGATATATTTACCCAATGCATTTGATGGAGATATAGGTCCCACCCACCTCATAATGAAAGCATGCATACATGTTTCACAAGGTCATAAATTATTTTATCATAACCCATTAAATGAAATGTGTAATTTAAAAATGTAAACATATCATAACCTTTGAAAAATCTCGATTTCATAACTATTTCATAGTAAACATAACTCGTGAAAAGTTGTGGGTTTTAAAATAATATAACTCGTAAAAGAGATATGTGTTTCATTAAGACCATGACATTAAGCATAAACAATTCATATAAATAATATGAATGGATCCATTATAACAATTCATAAAATGGAATGAGTAATATAAACAAATTTCATCTTAGATGGAAAATAAATTTGAAATGTCTTCCAAAACAATTTCTTGTGGATATATCTTTTGTTCTCAAAAAATAGATTTTTTTGTACATAAAACCATTTGAAATTATTTTTTTTAAAAATAAATTCAATTATTTTAATGAAGACTTGATGTAATTTGAAGACCACTTTCCTTGAAAACAAAATAAATATTCTTTATAAAAATTAAAAAAAAATTAACACATTGAAAACCTTTAAATAAATCGTGAAAACATTTTGAAAACACATTTTTTAGAAATACATTGAATACATATAATTATTTATTGAAAAGGATTTGAAATTAATTTTACATAAAATATATAAAATATCCTTGAAAATATTTTCAAAACCATTTTCTGTGAAAATTTTATGAAAAAATATAAAAAATTCTAGGAAATGTTATGGAAACCATTGTCCTTGAAAACTTATAAAATAACATAGAAATTGTGTTGTAACCGCTATACTTGAAAACATATAAAATAATACTGAAATAATTTTGAAAAACATCTTTCTTGAATATAAATTTTAATAAAAACGCTTTCATAAAAATTGTCCCTTTAATCATGTAATGGGATATTCACAGAAATTACTGTAGGTAAATCGATACATGTTGTACGAGGTAAAATTATTATTAATTTCACAAGATAAAAATGATAGAAAAAATCCTTGATTGGGAAGAGACAAGAACATTCCTTTAAAATTTATTAAATTAAATAAATGGTAAAAATTTCTTTTATAGGATATAATATAATTATATCATATTCATTGACACCCTATTTAGAAAACATAGATTTTTGACCGAATAGTGGGCACAGTTGAAATTTCATTAAAAACAATTCAAGATTATCTTATATACCAGAGAGTAGAAAATTTTACCCATACATGAATATAAAATTAAATAATAAATTATAAGGAAACTCGTGATAATTATTGAGAGATGGATATTATATTTCGTTAATGGAAGCATAATTTTTAACAATCGTAAAAATGATGATATTGTTTCAATGAACTCGTACTAATTATTAACATGGGATCACACTCTCCTTGTAAGAAATAAAATTTAAATAAGATGAAAATATCAGGATAATATGTTTATTTATGATATATAATATAATTTGGATGTATATGCACCTCAAAATGGCAAGAGGTGCATAAAAACATGGGTCTTAAAGAAAGAAAATTAAGAAAAAATATTTCAGAGAATTTGTAACATTTAATCATTAACCCCATGAAACATATTTCATAAAATAGGCACATAAATAACCATAAATTAAAGTAAAATATAAATTTACTACCATCATGGGTAGTACATAAACAACAGAAAATGAAAGAGTCGTGAACATTTCTTGTATCTCATGGAATTAAAATGTGAGTGTAAATCCCCATACCTTTTCTCATTATTGTCGTCGTACTCATTCAAACCACCTGTATAATAATATTAAATTAATTATATATCTTTTAAATAACCATATTATTATCTCTACTACCATAAATGGTTTTATTATGACCTTATATTACACGTTTCTTAATAATATTATGTTATTTTTTATATGTTTGGTAGTATTCTCTTTATTATTCGCGTGTGTCTTAATTTGTTATATAATTTGTATTTAAACCTTATAACATGATTTATATAATTTAATCCATAATATAAATATAATTTATTAACATTATATGTTTCCTTAGAACAGTTGATATAATAGATAATTATGAAACACAATACATTGTTCATGGATAGGGTAGATTGTGCGTACGCCTGAACGTTCTTATTGTATATTTGTTGTTTTAAGAGAAAGAGAGTAATAGGAATATATGTACATAAATATATATTTATATCATTACTTAATTTTATTTTTTAAATCATATTTATTTTATATATTCTCTATAATAATCATTAATACAATCCATTTTTTTCATGAATGAATCATATTGGTTTGAGAGGGTGGTAGTCTACACTTTCTCAAACAAAATTATCGTATTTACAAAAAATGGGAAGCAAATAGATATGTGTTTTAAAAACATTGAGAAGAATAATGAAATAATAAATTTCATATATAAATATATAAATATATTTTTCATTATAATATCTACCCTGATAGGTGTTAATGGAGAAATAAACAATCATCGTTAAAGGAAGCAATAGTTCACCTTACAAAGAAACATTAAGTTTGCAACATAGTAGATGGAGGTGTGTGTTTGTGTAGGTATAACCAATTACATGTAAACATCCTTTTTTATAATAATTTTTAATATATAATAATATAATAAAGATAGTTTTAGGGGGGTGGATAAGGAAAATAAATTAAAATACTTGAGATAATATATTACGTCTTACTTGGGTAGCTAATTTTGGTTTGTGCCAAAAGTATTCCTTTGGATTGCCTTCTATACATGGTAATTCTTATATGTGTATGGTAGGATTTATGGGAATTTAATTTCATAGGCCTTTTCCAAACATTATAGTTTTGAAAGGTGTGTGGAAGTGTGAGTGGTAGTGGATTTGTTTAGGGAATTAAATGGACTCATGTGGAATTCTTTAAAACATGTTATGTGTAGACATGTTCTTTCAAAAAAAATTCATACTAAACCAAAAAACTCAATAATGGAAGTTTTATGAGCAAACTATTTATATAAAATAGGTTTTTTAAAAAGTTAAAAGATCCTTTCAGCCCTTCATTTTAATGATTATTCCCTAATTATGATTAATTTGGCTTTAAACAATGTGATTAATTTTAATAAATTTTAAAAATATTTCAGGTAAAAATTTAATTTTGACATAATATAATCTAAAAATTATAATGGATAAAATTTATCATGTTTTTGTTTCAAAAAAAAATCACATAAGCATTTAAATTATGATTATTAATAATCCTTCATATGGGACAAAATAACGATTTTTTAAAGAAGAAAAATGTTCAAAAATTTGTTAAAATTTTGTATTAAATTTTGAAGTGAAATTGAATAAAATGAATTAAATTTTATTAATATATTTATTATTTATCCAATTTTATCTTAAAATTTTAATAATAACATATATGATTAATAATCAATAAAATAAAAAATAGTATTTTTCACTCTTCATAAAAAAATTGATGTTTCTTAGAAAAATAAAAAAAATCACGGTAGGATTCTTTCAACTTTTGGAATTAAAAATTGATGTTAATTTTATTAAAATAAATTTCAAAATGTGTCTAAAATTAATTTAATTTTTAAATTCATTTTATTCAATAAAAATACTATTTTTAACATTAGAGGATTTTACCCAAAAAACATATCTTTAATTATCAATATTTTTTTTATAAAGTAATAATAAAAAATATTTTTAAAGTAGTTATTAATATTCATTTAAATAATTTTAGTGACTCTTTTAGGATTATAGAATTTAAATAATTATATAAAATTATATGTTTCATAGAATCTTAGTTTTGTGTGCCACGTATGCTGAGTCGGTGTTGCGTGAAATGCATTCTAAGTGGTATGCCAAGCCGGTGTTGTGTGTAATGTATAAAGATTTGATTCCAATTGATATTAATGTTTCAGTTAGTTTATTTATATAGATAAATTAATATTTAATTTATTTGAAAAAAAAACATATTTGTGAATATTGAAATATTTTCCTTTATATTCAATCGTTTTTAATATCGGATGATAATTAATTGGTAACCTATGAATTCATATTATAGTTTGCAAAACATATGTTTTCATATATTTTGTAATAATATTCATAACCACTAATTTAACATAAATTTTTTTATCTTATCATATTGATTAATAATATTTTAATAATATATCATTTTTTGGTAATCCTCGGTCATGTGTGTTATACAAGTCATCGGAGAAATTAATTGTCACGTATAAATTAATCTAACATCAATATCCCATGAAGATCAAGACAATGATTATATTGAATGAAGTGCATGATTAAATTGGTATTGCATATACATCAATCACCAAATATTTCTTCAATATAAAATAAATTACTTTTAGTGGTGCATGAAATAAATAATATCAAAAAAGACAAATTAATTCAATTAATAGTAATTCAGAAAATACTAGTGTGTTAAATTCAACCCCCATTAAAATTAATTTCACTCTAAAAATTTTTCTAGGTTAACAAAGGTTTAACATTTCAAATTTTCATTCATATAAATCCACATTGTAAAAATGGATACTGAAACATCCCTAAAAAGGATTGTTGGAACCATAATAGTTACTCAATGTAACTTATCACTTGATTTCCACATAGGATAACATAGGTTTGGAGTAAACATTGGACATGGAATAAAATTGAAAATATATATAGGTAGTGATTTTGGTATTGAATCATAAATAAGTGAATGAACAAAGAAATTTTTATGACCTCAGAGTAAAAAATATATGATGATTTAGAAGCCTATAGGTTCAATAAAAATAAGTTATTAGAACAACAAATATTCTTTTGAACATTATCATAACATTCACTATTTCTTTTATTGACAATGAGTAAAATGATATATAATTACTTGATTTATTTCAAAAAACAAAATTTAATTATTTATTTTTTCTTTTTTCAATGTCAAATTCATCCATTACTTCATGTAATGTATATCCAAAAATTAACATCAATTCCTGAAGTGTTAAAATTCACTTTTAGCTTATCTTAAGTCCTATAAACAAATGAAAAGTAAAAAATTAATAAATATTCTAAAAAAATCAATATATTTAATACATTAATATCTAACAATAAAAGTAACACTTCTATTTCATTATAAACAGTTATTATTCAAAATTATTTATACATTAACTAGTAAATCATGTACGCCATTGGTATATGTGAAACCCTTATCGTCCTTCAGTCATGAGTTTATGACCCACAGCCTAGCTAAACAAGATTGTTTTTCACTAGACACACATGATTTCCTTTCCTAAAACCACTCTAATACATTTTCCAAAATATAATGGTCATTCTTGAATTATGGTTTATCACTAACTACCATTTTAACTATGTTTTTCAATACAAACTCAGTGCATAAAATAGTTCATATAAATATTATGTTAATCATTTTAGGAATTTATAATCATATAACCCTTATAAAAGATGAAAATTTAGAAATCATATAATGAAATTCACGAATTCCACTTATCAATGATCCCCAATATAATACAATGTAGAAAATGTTTTTCATATTCCAAAAAGTAAATACCTTTGTGTTAAATTCTCTTGGAACACGGTAATGACCTGAATTACCATAAATACTTTTGGAAATATATATTTCAACCTTATTCCAAGGAATATTTGATATATTCCTCATATCTATTTTTTTAATCTTTTTCCTTAATGAAATAGAAATTATTTTCAATAATAAGCCCTAGGTTAATCGGTACTATCTAATTTACTTATTCGTAACCCACATATTTTTATTGAAACATAATTATTATAAACTAAATAACAAATCAAGGGTTTCCATCAATTTTTCAAATTATAACCTTATCATTAAATCACATTTATACTCCATCAGTAACATTCAACATAAACATGTAAATATTAATCGAAAAACATAAGTAGAATAATCCTTATATACTGCATGATTAATAATTTTTTTGAAACCAAATACATAAAATATTGATTACATCATCTGGAATACATTAACATTTTTACCTCGTCCTATGACATAGTACCAATTTCCTTTTACATTTCATATATTTTATTGTCCCCATGAATAATATAACCCCTACTCGCACCACCTTGTTTATTCTCTTTATGAGAATTTCTATTAGGAAATTGAGTTTCATAATGACCATTTACTCTACGCTTATAACACTTAACCATTATTTATGCCTTAAGGATGCACATATTAGCATCTATTTAATTAACCAAACTCTTCATTTTTCCCTTGCTGCCACTTTCTTTCTGTTCATCTTTTCCACAATCAAAACATCCACTTTTTCCAATAAGAAATATATATAGGTGATTCTTTCCACAATATTTAACTAAAAGAGACCACATTTTCCACCATCCATGGTCTTTATTACCCAAACTCTCAACAAACTTTATCATTCCATTGCTTGGTTAGTCTTAGAGATGGTTAAGGTACTAGTTGTTAATCATGTTGCATGAAAACTTATTAAGAATGATCATAATATATTTACCTCTAATGATCATCCCACATGGCTGATATACTGAAATGTTACCATCACATTATTCTTTAATAGAGTTACTTAAGGTTCCCTCTAATTAATAAAACTATTATAAGAGTGTTAGAATTACTTATCATTTTAGAAAATTACTGAGTCTTGAAAATATTTACTTATGGGATTTCTAAATCCAGATACCTTAATTAATATATGAAATCCTAGGTTCATCATTGGATATTCATATCTAACTTATATTAAATCCATCACTTTGGTATATGAAGAGTTTTGGAATTTCCAATGCATATCCCTCGAGTGTTTCAAACCAGGCATGCAGTAAGGACCATTTTCATTTAAGTGATTACCTCGAGACTGTCCCAATTTTTTTTTTAATTTCATAACCCTAGGTACATATGTGAAGGAGCCACATCCACTTATAATATCTGTAACACCCCAAGCTTCCATGATACGTTTCACTTCGAATAATGCAATAGCGTGTGTTGTACGCAACCTCGAGCTCTAACACACACCACAACGAATTAAACTAACCGTTGTGAATAGTAATACCTACTTTTTGAAATTTTATAAATTTTATTTATCAAAATGGACTTCATTTTTGGATTCGGAATATCGAAATTAGCCTATGTTTAATTTTTGTTATTTTTCTGAGAACTTCTATTTTTTATGAATAGTGAAAAATACTAAAAACAACATTTTTAATCAAAATAATTTATTGTGATAAATTATACTATTTAGTGGTTTTAAAGTATAATTAGAATATATTTTTACCATTTTATCCAATTGTGGTCATTAGAATTAATTTAACATTGAAATTGGACATAAACAATTGCCAATCTTTTGATATAAATTGTTTCTTAGAAACACGCCATTTTTTTAACAGCGGGAATTAATTATAAAATTAATTAATTCAACTTATATGTTTGGAATTTTGTAAAATAGACATCATTTTTGAATTCGGAATATCAATTATAGATTAGGGTGAAATTTTGGCTTTGTTCTGAAAAACTTCAATTTTTGATGAATAGTAAAACCACTAAGTGGTAGTTAAATAACTGATTTTTCGTTTAAATGAAATATTACAACTTCTGTGATTTGATTTTCAAAAATCCGACATACATGGTTGTCAGTAAGAAGTAAAATGTGGTTCAATGAGATCAAAATAATTTTTTGGTGAATAGTAACTTTTAAGTTCTTAATCGCGATTAGAGGTAATTAGTGTAGTTTAAGGTAAAAATAATGTTTTAATAATATGAGATGAGTTTGACACTTGTCCTGATCCTATTGTATGAGTCATGGCCGACCAAGACAACCCATGGGTCAACTTGGGGACTCCATGGAGCCACATTGGTTGGAAAATGACATTAATATATATATATATTTAATGTTAAAATTAAATTGACAAAAACATGATTTGTTTTACTAAAACAGTTTTTAAGTGGGGTTACACAAGTCCAAATTTTGACTATAAATATTCATTAGATATCTAAAAAGATTTCCTACATCATAGGAGTTTTTTTATAATTTTTAGACATTAAATAAATTAAATTATTTATGACATCATTATGATGCAGCGATGACCTCATTATTTAACGATTTAAATAAAATGAGAAGATAATGCAAAATCCAAGGCTTACACTTGTCCAAAGCCTATTGGATGAGGATATTTCGAACCCTTATCACCTTAGCCACGAATTTTATAAGTGTGGGACCTTTAGAATCCGAAAATAATTGTATAATAATGTAACATTTCAATCTTTCCAAAAGAGCCCCTCCTCTCCTCTTATAAAAGGCCCCCACCTCTACCACCTTATTCACACTTTCAAGCCTTTTGGTTCGGCCAACCTCTGCCCAAATACTCTCCCAACTTCTCTCCCTTAATCCTAGAAGCTTTACTTTAGTCAGAAATCCATCCTAAGGAGTCCTTTTGATCAAATCAAAAGGGAGAACCCGAAGAAGAGGTAACATTTTCATCACCCTCTTTCAAGTTTCTTTCTTCTTCCACTCCCTCTTTGTTTATTATTTCAATTCTAAAATTATAACTCCAGTATCTTCTATATACTGTGATGTTATTATAAATATGGAACAACCATATTTAGTATTCTACCCATCATTTGAATGACATGTCACCATACGTGCGTACGTACGGCTTACCGTCTCCACGTCGTGGTGTAATTGTTATTCAATATATTATTATTTAGATGGGTATAATAACGATATGTTATTCATGTAAATAATAAATATAACATGATAATAATTCTTTATATATGATATACTATCCAATTATATGTTATTTTAATATCAAAATAAAGATATTGTTGCTTGTGCGTACGTACGGACTACCGTCTCCACGAACGCGATGAGATTCATTCTCCGTCGTATCCATTCAAGTATAATTATCATTTTATGATTTAAAAATAATGTTTAAGGACATTATATCATTCAGGATATGAATAAGATACAACCTATCCATGAGAAACATGACTTACGTAACAAAACATATAAAAGAAAACGAGTAAGTTAACACCCGAAACAACGATAAATCTAAGATATTGTTAACAAAGCAATGTTAAAAGATCATATATGATATCATATGAATGTATATGATTATTTTATAATTTAATAACAATTATTTCACCATTATACAGGAGGTTATCCTACCCCAACCAAGGGAAAGTACATGGTAAGGGTTTACTTCACAACCTCTTCATTATCCAAGGTTGTTTATACATAATTATCTACTGGGACCTCGTTATCATCCACATCCATGTTTCTTAAAAATGTCTTTCAAAACATTTTACTATTAAATGTAAAATGTGTTAAAGTAATTTATACCCTTATACATTTTTGAAAGGAATCTTACCGTCATTTTCTAAACAATGTACTTTTTGACCTCTTTGACAAATTTAAGGTAAGAATGTTTTTTATCTTATACGGCGGGTGCGGCTATTTTCCGCCATTATAACTTCGTCGAAGCTTCCCTAACAATATTATAAGAATATCTTCAAAGTAAATGTATTATTTTATAATTATGGGACTTTTAATTGATTTCAAAAAGGAGAGATATTACTCTCAAATAGCTTTTATTTCATCCATGTCAACATCCTTTGATGGGTTTTAAGTTTAATTGAAATTGATTTATGATACAAAACTTCCATTGAACATTTTGTGAAATATTTGACTGTGGATGTGTTATTTTTATACCATCCATAGTTTATGGAGAAATGGTTGACATTTCGTATGCTAGTTTTCATACAAATATTTATGTTATGTTTAAACCTATTCATATGAGGAATGTATTGGACTTAATATGTGACGGGTGGAGCCCGCTATAGCTCCTCGATGAATCGGTAGGTCTCATGAGACAACTAGACGTGGAATTGGCCGAGGCCCTTTCCAAATTTGATTTATGGTTTTGGCTGAGGCCTTAATCATTTTATACGTCTTGGCCGAGGCCTTGACAAAATGTTTCAGAATGTCCGGCATTATACATTCCCTCATTATGAAAGTGGTTATTGATATTTCATGTGATTATTCGACCAGTAGAATATCCATGTGAAGAAGTGAATGGCATTATCTCATTTTACTTTTTCCATATTATGTTCATGTTCATGTTTAAAAGGCGTTTGTTTTAGTTATACATTGCCTTAAATTTTTATGTTTATTTATGAAAGCTTCCGCAATATTGTTATCCTTACTGAGCATCTGAGCTCACCCCTTTCAATGTTTTAATATTTTCCAGGATGTGAAGAAGTATTTTATGAATGACCTGCAGGGATTGTGAGAAGAGGATATGAGTGTGGACTATGGAGACTTTGTTATTGTAGTTTTTCACTTTATTATGTAATGTAACGTTTTCGAATGTATCTACTGTTTCCAAGGCTACTAAACTAATCGGTCTTTCGAGAATTGATCTTTTGTGATCATTCCAATGTTACGAAGTAATGCACCGGCTCTGGGTAGCTGGGGTCGGGGCGTTACAGTTGGTATCAGAGAAAGTTTACTGCAAACCTTGGAAGCTAGAATTAGATAAACTCTGATTAGAGCACGTAGACCTAAGATGAACTTTGAGGATTAGTATAGAAGAACTTCCTAAAATTATGGTATTGTAGAGATTTTGTGAGTTTTTCGAGCCATACATCCATGTCTGGATACGAGTAGGTAGAGGCGGCTCTGGCACAGATGTTCCTAGTGGTAAAACCTGAAAACACCGCTTTGAGCTAGACTTGAACGGGAACTGGTGCACGACAACGGGCCTTGCTGCACTCTTGGTTACGACACTCCCGGGGGATATGCTTCGGATAACTCTCATTTTCTTTACAAATCATTATGAAGGGTTTATGAGTATATACTTCCTCAAAGAAAACATTTTTATTATTATGGATTATATCTATAAATAGTTCAATTTATTTTAAGTGTTTTATAAGTATGGGATTATGTATTTTGATTCATAAACTGATCTAGTTTAGGGAATTGTTTAGAAATGGCGCCTAGTGGAAGAAATAGAAACTGTATCAATGCACGAACTCCGTGTAGGGATTGCCGTCCTGCTCAAGATAATTATTGTGGATCTGGAGATACAATTGGTGCTGATCAACTTAACACCATACTGGGAAAACTCACTCAGGTTATGAATAATAACCTTACTCGTATGGAGCACCCTGATCCGCAACGTGGAGGATCAATGTTAGATCGATTCATGAGGCAACAACCACCAACATTTAATGGGGGTACAAATCCATTAGTAGCTGAGCAATGGATAAACTCCTTAGAGAAAATATTCCACGCCTTGGGGAGTAGTGAAAGGGAAAAGGTTATCATTGCAGTTTACTGCCTCACTGGAGATGCTGATCAATGGTGGTCATTGATTCAAAACACAAAGGAATATGATGACATGTCGAATATGGAATGGAGGGAGTTCAAAGATCTGTTTTTAGAAAAATACTTTCCTCGTGACCATCGAGCAGATATGGAAAGGCAATTTCTGGGTTTGAGGCAGGAGGATGAGAATGTCGCAAAGTATAAGTCTAACTTTACAAGGATAGCGAGGAATGCTGCCGATTATATACGTAACCCAAGGAGTAAGATTGATCGTTTCTTTGATGGGTTAAAACCATTTCTCCGTCGAGCTTTAGTATCACAATCCTTCTCATCATATGAAGATATTGTCTCATGTGCTATCAAGACAGAAAAGGAATTCTATAAGTCTTATGACAACAAAGTAAAGCAAGAGAAAAAGAGAACGGTGGAACAAGAGACAGATAAAGGGAAAAAGGGAAGGAAGGATTTTCCATTATGTGATAATTGTTTGAAGAATCACCCTGGTACTTGCCTAAAAGGAATGGGAGTTTTTCATAAATGTGGAGAAAAGGGTCACGAGGCTCGTGATTTCAAGGGAATTAAACAGGCTATCAAAGTTGAATTCTACAATTGTAGGGAAATGGGGAATTATGCAAATGAATGTCCTAAGCGTCAAGGAAACTTACCTCAGAAAAGGCCAAGGGATCAAGGACAATCTTATGTTGTTACTACAGTTGAAGAAGAATAACTAATGTAATGGTGCTTTTGGACTCATGGATTATATTCTGGTTACTAGAATAATGAGATATATATATATATAAGGATTGTACTACAGTACTTGTTGATTTAAGTAAGGTTTTTATATTTTTAGTATGTGACAATAAGAGAAACCTTACATTGTTTGGGGAATCTGATAAATTGATTTTGGAATTAAGAGACCTTTTAGAGAAAGTCTGGACAGAGGTATTTTGGATAACTATAAAGGTTGGAGTGGATTAAGTTGATCTTTGGATAGTATTGTTTAAGGTTAAAGCATTTATGAAGATTATTTTTGGAATATTATGATACTATAGTTTTAGGAAAAGGACAACCTGCGGGGTGGGGCATAACCCGTCGCGTCGGACAAAGCTGCAGGAATCGAACCCACAATCATAGTGCGACAGGCCTTTATTTCCTACCACTAGCCTACAGGAAGTCCCTTGTTATTACAAAATAATTTTACTAATCTAAATGGTATGTGTTAACATTTTGAACCTTATACAATTAGGATAAGAATAATATTTTTGAGTTATATTATCTTTTTGAGTGAAAGATGAGTTGAAGGTTGAAACTCTAATTGTCAAGCATAAATATATATATACCTATCTCTTATTCAATGAATAAATTAATTATTAAACATTAGTAAAGGGATATTAAAAAAAAAAAATGTGTTATCCTAATACCATATGTGTTGTTGAACTGATGATATTTTAAATCAACAAAGATTGAAGGCTTTGAGGCCCTCAATTTGACAGTTGATTGTGATTGATGACCTCAATCACTCCCTACAAATATTTACGTTTTTCCTCTTATTATATGTCTCTATTTTCCACCAATGTTCTCCTAATCGAGATCATAATTGGGTGGTGACTTTTTCATTTCCCTTTCCCTCTTATTAAGGCTAAATTTTATTAATCTTATTTCTGATGTGGGTTTTCCACAAAGGTATTATCTCTTTTCAACCTTTTATTTTCAAAGAAAAATTTCAAATTGCGAGGATGCAATTTATTGAAGGAGGGGAGAATGTAACACCCCAAGCTTCCATGGTACGTTTCACTTCGAATAATGCAATAGTGTGTGTTGTACGCAACCTAGAGCTCTAACACACACCACAACGAATTAAACTAGCCGTTGTGAATAGTAATACCTACTTTTTGAAATTTTATAAATTTTATTTATCAAAATGGACTTCATTTTTGGATTCGGAATATCGACATTAGCCTATGTTGAATTTTTGGTATTTTTCTGAGAACTTCTATTTTTTATGAATAGTGAAAAATACTAAAAACAACATTTTTAATAAAAATACTTTATTGTGATAAATTATACTATTTAGTGGTTTTAAAGTATAATTAGAATATATTTTTACCATTTTATCCAATGGTGGTCATTAGAATTAATTTAACATTGAAATTGGACATAAACAATTGCCAATCTTTTGATATAAATTGTTTATTAGAAACACGCCATTTTTGGTAACAGCGGGAATTAATTATAAAATTAATTAATGCAACTTATATGTTTGTTATTTTGTAAAATAGAAATCGTTTTTGAATTCGGAAAATCAATTATAGCTTAGGGTGAAATTTTGGCTTTGTTCTGAAAAACTTCATTTTTTGATGAATAGTGAATCCACTAAGTGGTAGTTAAATAACTGAATTTTCGTTTAAATGAAATATTACCACTTCTGTGATTTGATTTTCAAAAATCCGACATACATGGTTGTCATTAAGAAGTAAAATGTGGTTCAATGAGATCAAAATAATTTTTTGGTGAATAGTAACTTTTAAGTTCTTAATCGCGATTAGAGGTAATTAGTGTAGTTTAAGGTAAAAATAATGTTTTAATAATATGAGATGAGTTTGACACTTGTCCTACTCATATTTTATGAGTCATGGCCGACCAAGACAACCCATGGGTAAACTTGGGGACCCCATGGAGCCACTTTGGTTGAAAATGACATTAATATATATATATATATATTTAATGATAAAATTAAATTGACACAAACATGAGTTGTTTTACTAAAACAGTTTTTAAGTGGGGTTACAGAAGTCCAAATATTGACTATAAATATTCATTAGAAATATAAAAATATTTCCTACATCATAGTAGTTTTTTTATAATTTTTAGACATTAAATAAATTAAATTATTTATGACATCATTATGATGCAGTGATGACCTCATTATTTAACGATTTAATGAAAATGAGAAGATAATGAAAAATCCAAGGCTTACACTTGTCCAAAGCCTATTGGATGAGGATATTTCGAACCCTTATCACCTTAGCCACGAATTTTATAAGTTTGGGACCTTTAGAATCCGAAAACCTTTGTATAATAATGTAACATTTCAATGTTTCCAAAAGAGCCCCTCCTCTCCTCTTATAAAAGGCCCCCACCTCTACCACCTTATTCACACTTCCAAGCCTTTTTGTTCGGCCAACCTCTGCCCAAATACTCTCCCAACTTCTCTCCCTTCATCCTAGAAGCTTTACGTTAGTCATAAAGCCATCCTATGGAGTCCTTTTGATCAAATCAAAAGGAAGAACCTGAAGAAGAGGTAACATTTTCATCACCCTCTTTCAAGTTTCTTTCTTCTTCCACTCCCTCTTTGTTTATTATTTCAATTCCAAAATTATAACTCCAGTATCTTCTATATACTGTGATGTTATTATAAATATGGAACAACCATATTCAGTATTCTACCCATCATTTGAATGACATGTCACCATATGTGCGTACGTACGGCTTACCGTCTCCACGTCGTGGTGTAATTATTATTCAATATATTATTATTTATATGGGTATAATAATGATATTTGATTCATGTAAATAATAAATATAACATGATAATAATTCTGTATATATGATATATTATCCAATTATAAATTATTTTAATATGAAAATAATGATATTGTCGCTCGTGCGTACGTACGGACTACCGTCTCCACGAACGCGATGAGATTCATTCTCCGTCGAATCCATTCAAGTATAATTATCATTTGATGATTTAAAAATAATTTTTGAGGACATGATATAATTCTGGATATGAATAAGATACAACCTATCCATGAAAAACATGACTTACGTAACAAAACATATAAAAGAAAACGAGTAAGTTAACACCCGAAACAACGATAAATCTAAGATATTGTTAACAAAGCAATGTTAAAAGATCATATATGATATCATATGAATGTATATGATTCATGTATAATTTAATAACAATTATTTAACCATTATACAGGAGGTTATCTTACCCCAACCAAGGAAAAGTACAAGGTAAGGGTTTACTTCACAACCTCTTCATTATCCAAGGTTGTTTATACATAATTATCTACTGGGACCTCGTTATCATCCACATCCATGTTTCTTATAAATTTCTTTCAAAACATTTTTAATATTAAATGGAAAATGTGTTAAAGTCATTTATACCCTTATACTTTTTTGAAAGGAATCTTACCGTCGATTTCCAAACAATGTACTTTTTGACCTCTTTGACAAATTTAAGGTAAGAATGTTTTTTTAACTTATACGGCGGGTGCGGCTATTTTCCGCCATTATAACTTCGTCGAAGCTTCCCTAACAATATTATAAGAATATCTTCAAAGTAGATGTATTATTTTATAATTATGGTACTTTTAAATGATTTCAAAAAGGAGAGATATTACTCTCAAATAGCTTTGATTTCATCCATGTCAACATCCTTTGATGGGTTTTAAGTTTAATTGAAATTGATTTATGATACAAAACTTCCATTGAACATTTTGTGAAATATTTGACTGTGGATGTGTTATTTTTATACCATCCATAGTTTATGGAGAAATTGTTGACATTTCGTATGCTAGTTTTAATACGAATATTCATTTTATGTTTAAACCTATTTATATGAGAATGTATTGGACTTAATATGTGACGGGTGGAGCCCGCTATACCTCCTCGATGCATCGGTAGGTCTCATGAGACAACTAGACGTGGAATTGGCTGAGGCCCTTTCCAAATTTGATTTATGGTTTTGGCCGAGGCCTTAATCATTTTATACGTCTTGGCTGAGGCCTTGAAAAAATGTTTTAGAATGTCTGGCATTATACATTCCCTCATTAAGAAAGTGGTTATTGATATTTCATGTGATTATTCGACCAGTAGAATATCCATGTGAAGAAGTGAATGGAATTATCTCATTTTACTTTTTCCATATTATGTTGATGTTCAAGTTTAAAAGGCGTTTGTTTTAGTTATACATTGCCTTAAATTTTTATGTTTATTTATGAAAGCTTCCGCAATATTGTTATCCTTACTGAGCATCTGAGCTCACCCCTTTCAATGTTTTAATATTTTCCAGGATGTGAAGAAGTATTTTATGAATGACCTGCAGGGATTGTGAGAAGAGGATATGAGTGTGGACTATGGAGACTTTGTTATTGTAGTTTTTCACTTAATGATGTAATGTAACATTTACGAATGTATCTAGTGTTTCCAAGGCTACTAAACTAATCGGTCTTTCGATACTTGATCTTTTGTGATCATGCCAATGTTACGAAGTAATGCACCGGCTCTGGGTAGCTGGGGTCGGGGCGTTACAATTTCCATACGGGAATGTATTTTTAGGAAATCACTAACTCTACATTTTACCAAAATTCTAGGTAATTTTACTAAATGTCAACTCCTCATTACACTTATCCGTAGAGGCATCCCAAGATATATCATTGAAATATACCTATGGATATCCCTAAATTTTTATCATCCTTGTTTCCAAATGTTTACTAAACCATTACTTTCATAACAAATATATGAAACTAGGATTACCAAACATGGATATTACATCATTTTAGATGTATGTTTAGTACATTAAAAAAATCATACATGGGGACTGTGATAGTTTAGTATATATGGAAACATGGAAACAAAATATTTTATCTGTTTGAAAGATCATCAACATCTCTAATAAATATATCTGAATATGTTACTTATACCTGAAACCTTTCTTCATATCTTATGGAAAGGAAACATAAGAATGGGGTGACCTCAAATTATCAGTAATGCTAAACAAGGGAGATATGTAATCATAATCACGAGTGTAAGGGTATGATAATATGATCTTGAATGTATAATATCATACCCTATATATAAAAGATAATATACATGAATCATGGAATAAATAATGGCAGTTCATAAGATATGAGTCATAAGTAAATAAAAAACATAAGGCATGAAATAATAAAATATAAATAAAATATGGAATTACGGAAGACACATAAGAATATAATAATATTTCCATAGTACCCAAGGAATCTCTATCATTACCATAACGGTTTTATAGGTTCACTCCACGTTTCAATTTTGAGGTAATGGTTCACTATCTTGGATATCATTGTATCATGAGTTACCTCCTCGTATGATCTTGGGGGTCCTAGTTTACTCACATTCCCATCATAAGAGCATGAGTTCACTCCTCATACCATCATGGTAGTCATAGTTCACTTCCAAGTCCATCTTAGAAGTCATGGTTCATTCCCAAGACCACCTCAGTCAAACTCATTCGATTTAAATTTTTACTCAGTGCATTAGTGGGAGATATAGGTCACACCCATCTCATAATAAACCATACATACATTTTACACATGATCATAAATAATAATATCATAACACATGAAATGACATGGGAATTGTAAACATTAAAACATATCATAACCTTTCAACAAATATGGGTTTCATAGTCATTTCGTAAAAAACATAACTCGTGAAAAGAATTGGGTCTAAAAATCCCATAACCTATAAAAGAGAAATTGGTTTCATGAAGATTATGAAATTAATCATGAACCACTCATAGAATTAATTTGAGTGGTTACTCTAGAACATTTCGTAAAATGAGATGAGTAACATAAAAAGATGTCATAATAGATGAAAAATAATATGAAATAACATTCAAAAAACATTTTTGAGGAAAATATACAGTATTCTCTATAAAGGTATTTTTAATACATAAAACCATTTGAAAATAAATTTCATAGAAAATAACTTTAAAACATTTAAAGAAGACATTAAATATGTTTAAATCCTTTTAATTGAAAAATCTGAAAATATACTTCAAAACCATTAAAAACCTTTTTCATTGAGGACAGATTAAAAATATATAAATAATTATTGAAAAAGTACTCAAAACCATTTGTTTTAGAATGCATTGAAAACATATAAGTAAATATTGACAACATTTTGAAAACCATTTTCCTTGAGAAATTTTAATATAAGCATTAAAACTTTTTGAATACAATTTTCCTTGAAAATATATAAATTATTCTTGAAAACATTTTGAAAAAACAAATTCGTGAGAAAATATATAAGAAGCTTAATGAAACGTTAAAAACCATTTTTAAAAAAATAAGTTTTCAAAAGATCATTATTAAAAAAATAATAATAAAACTTTGTTAAATATGAACCCTTCAAATATGCAATGTATTCTTCATATGAATAGTGGTAGGTAAATCTGTAAATGTCGTGCATGGGAAAATAAATATTCATTTTACACTATAAAATAGATAGAAAAATAACTTGTTCAGAATGAGGAAAGATGATTCCATTGAAAATTGTTAAATGTAATAAGGGAAAACCTATATTTCAGAGATTACCTGATAATAGTATAATATTCTTGGGAACACTTTTTCAAAAAAAAATAATTTTCTGAAAGAAGATCTATTATGGTCAGGATTTATTTAAAACACTTTTTTAATTATATTATGTACCAGAGAGTAGAAAATGGTACCCATAAATAAATATATATTTAAGTAAAATAGAAGAAGGAAACCAGTGAGAACTCTTAATATATAGATACAATATTTCATCAAAGGATGTTTAATCATTAATAATCTCAAAAAATAACGATTTATTTCAAAAAACATGTACTAATTGGTAACATGGGGTTGAATTATCCATTGAATAAAATAAAATTAAATGATCCTTAAAATATCATAAAAAAAAGTGCATTCATGAATTAATAGATAAATTTGAAGTATATGTACCTCAAAATGAATTAAGGTGAATTACAAAATATGAGTCTTGAAGAAAGAAATTTGAGACAAAACTATTTTACCGATTAATTAACTTTTGAACGTAAAACCCACGAAAGAAGAATTATAAAATAAAAATGTGAATAACCATAAATTTTAGTATAAGATATATGGAATACCATATTGGGTAGTACATACACCACACAAAAATAGTTGCAAACATACCATGTATCTTACTAAAATAAAAAGTGAGATTAAATCCCCTTACCTTGTATATTAACTCTTATTGTACGCATTCAAAACACCTTTATAATAAATAAATATCCTACAAA
The DNA here is from genome assembly GCA_963277665.1 of Viscum album. Lineage (NCBI taxonomy): Eukaryota > Viridiplantae > Streptophyta > Magnoliopsida > Santalales > Viscaceae > Viscum > Viscum album. The sequence goes on from OY728161.1 coordinate 1,843,090,214, forward strand.
ATTTTTTTATAGAACCATATTATTATTTCTAATACCATTGGTGGTGTGATTTTGACCTTATATTACCCTCTTGTTAAAAATACTATGTTAATTTTTCACATCAAGTAATATTCACATTTTTATTCTCATGTGTATTAATTTTTTTAAATCAATTGTATTTATACTTTATATCATTATTTAATAACTATAAACCCTAGTAAAAATTCATTATATATATATATTATTTTTTATTATAATATATATATAATATATGAATGAAATTGAATACATTATTTGTGGAGATGATAGGTCTTACATACGCATGAACGTTATTTCCAATTAATTGTCGTGTTGAGAGAAATAATGTAAATAGAATTACTATAAATGATTATTCAATTAGATTAATTATAACATATCTATGTTGTATATTCACTAAAACCTTCCTTTATACAGTTTATCTGGTGTACGAATGAATCACATTTCTTTGAAGGAGCGGTAGTACACACTTCCTCAAACAAAATTATTATATTAACACAAAAGGGAGTGGAAAAAATATAAGCACTTGTAAAAATAATAGAAAATATTAAATAGAAAAAAATTAATATATAAGATATATAAAAATATTTTTAATCCAAACATCCACCATGAGTTGTGGTAATGGATAAATGAACAAGCATCATTTCTTAAGGAATTAGTTCGTCATACATAGAAACAATAAGTTCATTACTCATTAGATGAAGGTGTGTGTAAGTGTAGGTAAAATCAATTACATAACAACTTCATATAATTTCTATGATACTGGTGTATTTATATAATCATAGATTAATTATATTTGGATGGGTTGGAGAAGTAATATATAATAAAGTAAATAACAGAAGATGTTTCCTCTTAATGATGTAATTATTTTTGGTTTTTGCCAAAGGTTTTCCTTGGATTTATCTCATACCAAGGGATGTATTTTAAGAGTAATGAATAATGTATATGTAGAGGATTAGAAATTTATTTTCTAATCATAAGAGGTTTTAGAGGTGTGAGGAAGTGGAAGAGGTTGTGGATTTTTATAGGGAAGGAAAAGCATTCACTTGGAATTTTTAGAAACTTGTTAAGTGTACACATGTTGTTACGTAAAAAAAGTCATAAAAAACAAAAATATTCAATAATTGAGGGTTTATGACCTAAATATTAAATAAATTGTTGGTATGTTTTATAGATCATTTGTTCCCTTTAATTTAATATTTAGTCCCTAGTTAAGCTTAATTACCATTAACCGTTGTGATTAATATTAATCACATTTACTAATCATTTTGGTTGAAAAATTAACATGGTCTTATTAGACATTAAATATTATATTGAATAAATTGTGTATGTTATTTTTTAAATATTTAAATCAATGATATATAAAATTTATGTTTAATTGTAATTCCATAGATGGGACGAAACAATGAGTTTTTATTGTAGAAAAATGTTCAAAACATTATTAAGATTGGGTATTCAATTTCATTTTAAAGTTCAATTAAAATAATTAAATTGTATTAATAGATGAAATATTTATCTATTTTTACCTTTAAAAAATTTATTATATCATTTATTATTATGAATTAGTTTTAAAAAATAGGTTATTAATAAAAAATATGTAAGTTCATTATTCATCAAAATTTAAATTTTCTTCAAAAAAACCAAAAATTCACCCTATAATAATTTTAAGGTGATGAATTAAAAAATAAATTTTATATTATCAAATTAAATATATATATATTTCTAAAATTAATTTAATTATTAATATAGTATCATTATAGAAAATGGTATTTTAAACATAAAAACTTAACCAAAAATTATATCTTTTATTATCAATAAGTTATATTTATATAAAACATTTAAAAATAATAATTGATAACTAGTTTTTACTATTCATATGATATTTTTTATTTTTTATTTTACTATTATCACATTTATAAAATTATACAACAAGAAAACATGTTTCTCTAAAATTTAGTATTGTGTGCATCATACAACATGTTGGTGTTGGGTGTAACATACGTAAAGTCGTATGCCAATACATTATTACATAAAATGTATTCTAATTCAGTTCCATGTGAATTAACTGTTTTAATTACTGAATTTATAGAGATAAATGAAAATTTAATTTAATATAGAAAATTTCTTTGTGACCATAATAAAATTTTCTTTTATATTCCATTGTTTTTCATATCCATTTATAATTATTTGGTAACCTTTGAATACAAAATATATTTTGTAAACCTTATATATTAATAGAATATTTAAAACCATTAAAAACCACTGATTTGACGTCGTAGTTTTATCTTGTTATATTAGATTATTATATATTAATAATGTATTATTATTTAGTTAACATCGATCAATCATGTTACACAATTCATTGAGGAAGGTTATTTTTGAGTATAAGTCAACCTACAATGGAGTTATGTGTAGAGAAAGACAAAAACAATCGTGTAGTTCATGATTGACTAGGTGTTGTATATAATGAAATCTAAATATATTGATTCAATATTAAATAAACTATCATCAGTGTTGCATGAAATCCAAACTTTCAAAAAGGTTTTATAAATTCAAAAAAAATAATTCACAAAATATCGGGGTGTCACAATCGAGGAGGAATAATACAACAATAACAAAAAGAAAATCTTTGAACATTTCTATTATAACTCTTAATATCAGAGTTTTGTTAGTATTGTAATATAAAATTCATCTCACTACTATATAAACACCCAAATCACATTAGGTTCACACAAAAAGTGAGCATACCTTAGACCAACCATCCATATTCTAGGTATAGGTTCATTGAAAATGTAATATTAACATATTTAGTCATTAATAATAGAAAAACGAAACTAGTATCATATAGTTTAGTATAATAAATTACAACTGATAAATAATATAGTAAAAAATACATATAACATATTATTAAAACAAAAATAACAATTAGACCAATTATCATAAATAGGTGATCACTCATATAGTTGTATAAAAATTATCATTAGATACATTTGTTATAGATTTAATTGACAAAAAAATAATTTCTTGAAACACATAATCAAAATAAAAATAATTTAATCTCTATCAAATAGATATTTAATTTAAAACTGTTAAATAATGACATCTGTAAATGAATAAATACAATCAAATTTCTAGTTATCATGTATATTCTCTATTCAAGTGTCAAAAATATAAAAAAATAAATACCTTCCAATATAGTATCAAAATATATCTTAATCAACCATACCTAAAATTATAAAAAAGATTAATATATTACTTTTAAAATATTTCATAGTTTCCCCAATTTGGTGATCCCTAACAACTTTTATTTTTGTGTGTTATGTGACCTTATTCTCCCTTTACTATATACTAGAGGATTTGAACTTATTTTTATGTTCTACTGATACCTTTGGGAGAAAATACCCATTAATGATAACGATAAATAAAAGTTTAAATAAAAGTGAATAATACCGGAAATAAAAAAATTATATGGAAACTATTATAGTATTAAAACAATTAGGGACACGTTACATTTTATAATATATTTAGTACTCCTTGTAATGATTTTAAAGTCATAAATAAATTATCATTTACCTCATAAGTGGATAGTATAGAAAATATAAGTAAAGTATAAAATATAATTGAGATAAATAAAAAAATAAAGGTATGTAGATCTTCCTAGTATCATCCCTCAATATGGTAATGTATCAAATAAATCCATCAATTGTTAGTCCCTTTTTTATCCCAAAATTTTATTTTTGTATGAATTCTAAAGTAAAAAAATAATGGTTGTGAAAATAATCAAAATGGGACACCGTCAATAGTTCCCCCAAACAACTCATGTAAGATATGGGAGCATAAAAAATATGATATGTGTAACATTAATAATTTTATTTATTTAACTATTTCATATTTTTAATTTCATTAATTGGTTTTTTTATTTTCAGAAAACATTGATTTTTTTGATGTTTTAGAGGGATTTTGGGGGGATTATATTTTGTACAGAGTTTGGAGAAATGATGTGAAAAAACAAGGAATCCATATAATAGTTAATATATTTCTCTAGGAACACATAATTGACACAATGTTTTAAAAAAATATCTTGATCATGCACCCTCATGAAATTTTGCATGCTCTATCAATTAGCATGGGTGAGAAATAATTTATAAACATTGTGTTAAAACCCTATATTTCATTAAAGTGATAAAAAAATTATATTTGTGACACTATATCATCATTGATATAGTCAATTTTCCTCTAGTGATTAGCACTAGTAAACTATTTGTTTCATGTGGTAGATTTTTTGGATTTCATTCTTTCAATAACTCAATTAAATCAAAAAAACGTATTCCTGTCCTAAAAATATATTTAAATGTTTTAAAATCTCAACATAGTCACATTGATTTTGATTTCATCTTGGCAAGAACCCTATACCTGGAATATCATTCCCAGATCATTATTTTAGGGAGTACTTTGATGGGGTTTCATGGGGATTCATTTTAAGAAGGTAAGGAGATCCTCATTTTGTGAGATAATTTTATGATTATTAAGGGTATGATCATTGAATATTGGTGTTCTATCACCACCTTTCTTAAAAATATAATATCTAACCATTTTAATGTTAATTTATTTTCATATCCTAGAAAAATTATTTCGTTAAACCATAGTGGAAATTCCCCTTATTTCAAAATGGTGTTTGGAAAATCCTTCCTAGAGATTCCAATAACATGGTTAATTAAATACCTATTTGATGATTTGGTCATAAAAATAAGAGTATTAAATTTCATGGTGTTATATTTTTTTGGTATTTTTGTGACTTGGATCGTGGTTTTTTAACTAGGATGGAGACATATTGTGATATACATGGACATTGTTTCCCTTTAGGGTAATGTGGAAATGGAAAAAATGGTTATAAGAAAATGTTATAATTTGATGGTACTTCCTGATTCATATATAAGAGGCCATAATTTATTTATACTCAGATGCCATGAATTTGTTTGGGGAACACTATGGATGTTTCTAACGGACTAAAACCATTACACCAAAATGAATTGGGGTCACACTAGTTTGAACCCCCAAGCGATCACTTTTGTCTATAGAAATGAGTTTCCAAAAATTAGTTAGTATATCTAATTAGGATATTTTTTATAGAATATGAATTGGTTTGGAGTACTTCATGATTTCATTTACATGATATTTGTGTGTGAGTTGTGGTGTAGGTTTCATTGTGAAGATAATGGTTTATGTTAAAGTTTGATTTTTTGTGAGTTATTTACATTGTATACCAAAAAAAATTTATTTTTGATATACATCCATTATATATTATGTAATTTTCACCAAATATTATTTAATTTAAAAGGAGTGTTTGGAAAATCGTAGTGTTACTCCCTAATTCTTTATAAACTCTGACCATTATATGTATCTTGGTTCACATATCCATTTTTTAAAATGATATACATAATGGAATGATTACACATATATCAATTATAGAGCCTATATGATGTGTTCAAGGATGATTGGAGGTTGATATTGTATATAGTCTTGGTTTGTATCATAAAGTAGTTCTAAATTTAGATATATAATATCTTTTGAGTATTTTTGTTTGGATACTTTTATGCGGCAATGATAACTTTTGTTACACAAATTGTTGTGATATTATTTTTTAGTTATGGGCTAGGTTATTATCATGTGTAATATTCATAATATTATATTTTGATTCAACTATATCATGTTTCTGTATAAAGGTGGATAAATCTTCCTCGATGATGTTGTAAACACTTTTTATTTATTACCATCCTTGGGCGTCCAAGGGATATACCGACCTTTAATGAAATTTAAACACTGCATGTCCCAGAGGGTTTTGATTGGGTTTTCAAAATAAAATTGTAACATCTAGTTAATATTTTAATTTACTCTTAACCCTCTTATTTTATCATGATTTTTTGGTGTTTTTAATGGGTTTGTTTGGAGGAAATTTTAATATTTTAGAATTTTCTAGGTTGTGCACTTTTGGTGGGTAGTTTTACAAAACTATGCTCCCAACTGGGAAAATTGTGAAATCCCAGATAGTACAGGTTTTTCTATTTGGTTCATTATTTTAATAATTATTCTTCTACTAAGCAGAAAATATGAACCCCATTAGAGGGGTGAATTGTATGGGTAAAAATATTGGAAAATAGTGTTCCTATTACCAATAAAATAAGAGAGCATGGGTTTTTCAATCGAAAAAACATTTTTCAAATTCTAGAACCCCAATTTTAAGTTTCCATCAAACCTAACTCAGGATTGAACATCTTCATAGGTATTTTTATCTCCCAAAAACCCATTTTTTTCTCAAAACATATTCTATTGTGGATAACATCCTAGAGAATGTTGTTAAATTCCACATTAGTTAGAGTGTTCTCTCATATTTTATCTCTTTATCTTTATATATCTCCACCATAGGGTTTCTTTAGAACATCTATTTTAGTTGGAAAAAAACTCTTTTTTTATCTTGGATATAGTTTTTATTCCATGATATCTATTTTGAAAATTATTCATTTGGAATTACCTTTATCGGTGTTGAGTTTCATGATCCCTGTTGGAAAGGTAGGTGGTTTTTTAGAGATTTTCCATGAAATGAACCTTTTGTTTTCTATAATAAAATAAAATTTCCACAATTAATTTGTGAAATATAATTTAGTATGAAATATAAATTGAATTTTTTTTTAGAATTAATTTTGAAGAACACCCCCAATTCGAGTGGAATTGGAAATTTTGTCATGATTATATTTTGCTGTAAATTTTGAAGTTGATTTAGAAAATTTAGTTTATAGAAAAATGGATCAAAATGACATGAAAATTAAATATTATGGGTTATATCTTGTAAGATTCATGTGTTAATTAAAACCCAATGTTTTAGTTACAAAATATAAATTGTAAAATTGAAACTAAAAATTGAGTGATTATATTTTATCCTATTTCCAAATAATATTCCCATTATGATTGATTATTTGAGAATATGAAAGACTGGTCAGTCGGTGGGTTATTTAGGATAAAAAAATTTTGATTTTTATTCCATGGAAATCGATATAAGAATTATTACTCTAAAAACATTCTTCCTTAGTTTTTATCATCAATCAGTTGTTGATGTGTCCTATTTGACCAGTGTTTGAGGGATGTGTGTACATATATTTTCTTGATCACCTATATGACTGTTTAAGGTTCTAATAACTTGGATCTATCATACCTACTGGTTGATAAAAATTTTATTATATATAAAAACTTAGATATATTATTATTCATTTATTTGTATAATGGATTTATGCAGGACAATTTGTTTCTATATATTACTGTATATAAAATTTTTAAGCCATTTTTTTAAATTATTCCACCAATAAAAATGAAAATCATATTTTGTATAAAATATTAAATTGTTCTACAATACTTAGTATATTTTATATTTAATGCATTATTTTTTTCAATTATTATGGAATCTTATGATTTTCCGATTAGGGCAACCAATATGGGATTTTATCTCACACCCTACCATTTCATTTATGTATTTGTATATTTTCTTATTCTAGGTTAGTGCAATCGGAATTCCCCACTTTTATTTAGTTGTAGTTAATCTTTTGGTCTTGGAGTTTTGTCTTAGTTAGTATTTGGTTTATTTTTATATTCTCTTTATTGAACATTGATGATGTACTATATGATTTTTATATACATGTTTAACATCAATTACAGTCTCTATTGTGAGATTTCGTTAATCCTACTAATTGGTGTTTGTCTATTCAGTTATTTATGTGGGAAACCCATTTCCATTTTATATTGAATGATGTAAGCTGATTGTCACCAAAAAGTGGGGATTGGGAGCAACCCTAAGTCCTTGTTAGTGTCATATCGGGTATTAGTGTTCCATGGTATCTAATGTGGTTTGTTATAATGATAATAAATAAATCATAGGCATGCCACCTATTGTTTAATTCTATTCGAAACATTTATCATAATAAAAAAAATTCATACTTTAAAAAATATTACAAATGGTCATCTACTTCATTCATTAGATCCCAGTGAATATAATGTAATTTAAATCCTCTATTTTAATAATGATATAGTGTAGTAGAGTATCAATATATTAATGAATATGGGTGAATGACTAACTGACAATGATAACATAAACTATGTTACTAAGTTACCCCCATAACGTTTCATAACATTATTGAATGAATATTTAAATAATATATTCAAATATCATGTTGAATTGGACATAATTATAATACAATAATACTTGGGAAAGGTATACCATAATTATAAATACATGGGTGAATAGATCATCTCATACAACAATATTAAGGAAAAAATGTTATCTAAATTTTATAAACAATAATGGTGAAGAGATTAGAATTATTTTAAAATGATTATGGGTGATGATATTATCATCACTCTGATAACAATCACTTGTTAATGCGTTATCAAATCAAATGTAAACAATAATCATATTAAACATGTTATCCTAGAATTAATAAGTATAAAAAATAATAATGAATTCTAAAAAATCATACACCTAAAAAAGAAAGAATGGACAATATTAAGAATCACTAATAATAAATAGGTTCGTCAATTATCATATTAATAATAAATTATAAAATAATTTTTAAATTATCAAATTAATAATAAACAATATAGTGGTAAATTAATTAAAAACAAACACAAAGATAGACAATAAAAGGGTGTGGGGATTATTAACATAACCTAAAATAATACACGGGTTGCAAATTATCACTAATAATATAATAATAACCTTGGTGAAAAATAACTAATGGATAATATATTATTAAACATTGGTGAATGTATTGACATTATAATAAGAATGAAAAATAATGGTGAATGTATAATTGGCAATAACCTATGAATAATAATAAAAGAATCATAACCCTATAGAATTTTTCATCAGCATATGGATTTATATATCTAATCTAGTCTGCATTCTATGCCACCAATGCATATAATGTTGTAATTAAGGGAATTGTATGTAATATTTAAACACCCCTAAACATAGTTTCTATTTCTTAAATTAATACCCATCTCACAATAATAACATCAATGGTGGAACCAATCCTAAAAATTTATAATACAAATTCAAAATCTCTAATATTCATATAATATGAGTTCATCCCACAATTAACGAACTATAAAGGTCACATCTCAAGTCTCTATCAATGAAATCCTTGGAAAATATAGCCTAGATGGGTTGTAGCTTAAATTTCACTCAACAAATTCCAATGAAATTGTTTTAATCGATGAAAATTAAATTCAAACGTAGGTTATAAAAGAACTATCAAAAAAAGATAGTAAATTATCATCACTTTTGATGTAATAAAAAACTAATATAGATTGTTTTAGAAAACTCTCACATGGAAACATATACATGTGCATCATAAGGAACATAAAATCAAAAACAATAGTGGATAAATTTGGGGACCACTTATCTCATTTACATTTACACCAAATCGTATAAAATCCTTAAGTGAATCAACCTCAATCGTTAATAATCCATAAATTTATAAAAATTACCCAAATTATGGATTTCTATTGGAAAGAGATTAATATTATCAGATACCATGAATTTTGGAAGAATATTTTTTAGTCATATATCTTGAAGCTCAATCAGATAATGAAATTCTAGATTAGATCATAAATAATATTGAATAGTATCATGGATATAGATATCATAAGGGGGATGGGGACTTGGATTTTTGGGTTGAAAAAAATAAGGATAATTAAACATTATATTATTAATCAAATATTTATATTGTATAATTTTTTTAAGAAGAAACTTTTGGTACGTTGTGTAGTAATAACCTCACTAGGAATATACCAAATAGTAGTAGTGTCATTGGTGGCTCCCCAATACTATACCCTTTCACAATTTATTAATCAGGTACGGGGTACTGGGACACTGGTTACTTGGTGAAAACTGTCTTTGTTAATAGATCTTAACATTGTACTTGTTTTCTCGAATTCCAACTCTTGACCTCCTCGAATTGTCAAAATTCAACAAAATAATTGATAAATGAAAATATTTTCTTTCCCAAATTCAATCCATTATAGTCAACGCTTTTCAACAAAAAAATAACTTATAATTATAATCATAATTATAAAAAAGCATTATTTTTCATGTTATGTGGGTAAATATATTACAAAAAATTCCAAAGGAATATTTATGGTTTTTAATACATATTTAGTGTGAATATCTATTTATATTAAATATATTTTTATAAAATGAAAATAATTTTATATTAAAGAATATTGATACAAAATGTCATTTATCAAAGATAAATTTCAAATACTATTGTGGAAAATGGAATTTTCATTCCATGGATAATATTGAAGAATGAGTTGAAAATATTATATAAAAATACGCATTTCAAAAGTTTTGGTTGAATATTATTATTTAAATTTTAAATTTGACTTTTGAAAAAATTAAGTTGTAAGGTATATAGTCTTTTCATTATTTATGTTATCATATTAAATGGGGATAAATAACATGTCAAAACCATTAATCATAGAATATATGGGATGATATCTTTGACAATTCAAATTGGTTGATTATTAGTTGATGTAATGTCTCGACCTTGAATCCAATCAAATGGAGCCTTGTTTGAAATCTCCACAAGGCCCTAGGAAGTCCTATTCTTTTCTATAGGATGCTAACCACTAGAGGGTGAATCTGGTGGAATTACTAGTTGAATATTCCCCCATATCATTGTGTTCAAATAGAAATTTATGTAACCAACAAACATATGCATCAGAGTATGTAGAAATAGTAACTAAATATCTACATCTAAGATAAATTGGATAAAAAAACAGGACGATATATTCATTAATATAAAAAATGAAATGTAGTAACTCCTAAATAACCATAATATTTATACATCTAACTTCCAGTGGTAAATCCATATAACATTAAATATTAAAATAAAAAACTATAAAATGGTCTCTAATATATCTCTGATAAGAACCCCTTTCGTTACCCTAATACCATCTATCAAAATAATCACAATCCTAAAAAACTCAATATGGGCCTCATCTAAATCTTATTCCTGTAATAACCATATAAAATAATCTCATTTACTTAAATGAATTTTTGACCCAAGAAATGTGTGATTATAACTGTGTACGCCATTACAAATGGTGTATAATGAATGTATCAGTCAGAGTAATGATGTACGAAGATAAAAAGGAATGTAAGTAAACATTACTAAAAATATGAAACACCTCAATAGAAATAACAATTTATTTAGTAACCAATGGGAAATCAGGTTTCATGGATATAGTTGGTCCAACTAAACACCCACTGACCCAAGAAGGATATTTGGGAAATAATTCATATGATGAAACATATTTCAAAAAAAGAAATAATACATCCATACCAAATATAACTCATAATATCATATGGAATCGATCCTATTTTTCCATATTATGATCTTATTATATATGTTCCCAGAGAATCTGTTAGGAATCTGAAACATGCATCAATATCAATCATTCCTGAAACATTAGGCTAACCCATTACCAAGAACAAAGCTTCCAGGTTTAGAACAATGTATCATGTCTAAAATATTAATCATGCATCCAAACAAAAGTTCATTGAGAATAATTCCATCACCTACTGATATATAAAAACTATTGTACCAGAAGTATTATTCCATTGTCTAAAATATGGATTGAATAATTAGCCTTACACCTAAGCATGTGTTAATAGAATCATTCAACTATCTATTCTATTTGTTAAACTATAATGCATAGAGAATTAGTCTCTAGATTAAAACACAGATTATACTATCAATTCCTAGAACCAAAATATGATTCATATTTCATATTAAAGTGCATGTTCATGATGAATTAGTTTGGAACCTAATATATATAGTTTACCACTACTGTGTGGAAAATTAGTTTAGTAGATAAATTATAGTGTATAACAATTTTTCATAGAAAATATGTACGACCCTAATACCAAAAATCATTTCTCAAAAATTACTATTGTTAGACAACTTTCCCTTAAAATGAATTCAATATACCATAATAAATACATTTCCCTTGAATTTTCATTACTACCATATGTACACATATTGAACACCAAAACCAAAACAAATCATTTTATTCCCTGAAACCCATGTAAATATTAATGACGTAATATCACCAAATGGTCAACCACAAGCCAATTCAAAATAAAAATTTGAAATCTATTTATTAACAAACTTTTATAAACCCTATTTTATAAACAACATGGAGGTCAAAACCTAATTAAAAACAATAATCATTTAAAAACACATATTTTTCCATTTATATGTAAAAATAGGTCAAAATCCAACATACATTGTTAAAACCATTTCAATTGACAACATGTATTCTCATAAAAATAAAAACATTAAGAAACCATTTTATCATCTATAATTTCATAAAACATTTCCTTCCAAGTTATAGTCCTTATCCTTTTATCCATCCTATCATGAAAACCAATAAAATGAATTAAATTAGTCATGTCCCCAAAATTAATTAACCTTGAAAATCCAATTTTACCATTTTCATGAATTTTTCGACCCCAGAGGAGTCCCAAGGTTGATTCTTTAATTTTCCAATGAATGCAAAAATGTCTATATAATTTCAAAGGATCCACCTATGGTCGAATCTTTTTTCATATATAATAGAAGAAACATACCTCATAATAGAAACATTTCTAACACTATATACAAATTTACATAAATTAAAATTTCTATGGTTAAATATTATAGGACTCAAACATAATTTAAGAAATAATTCATTCTTATTTCCTAATTCTAGAAACGTTTTCATATCTCATACAATATTCATCAAAACTACTCTGCTTCAAAAAAAATCTCTGCTAAATCTCCCAAGACCAATCTACACCACATGGAGAAACAATTATTTATATAAAAATTAAAAATTAATTAATTAACTAAAATTCATCTCATCCTAATTTAGAAAACTGTATATGTTCTCACATATTATCAAAACCTAAAAAAATCTTTATTTGTAGTCCAAAAAATAATCTTTAAAAAATTCACTAGAAAATATATAAGAGATGATTCCATTTCCAATGTTAATTAAATAAAAATCAAGTGAAAAACTTTTAAAATTTACCATGAACTCATGCCTTCATGTAACATCATTCATCGATGAGAGGGTTCCTTCTCGTGATCTCTTCTTCCCAATCTAACCAAAATCCCCATTAGAAAACAATGATTCTATATTGAACTAGTAGAATCACCAATAAAACAAAAATTAAAAAAATTCCAAAATTCATGTGAATTAAGAGGAAGAGTAATTGATATCAACAAAGGAGACAAAGTAACCATAAACATCAAATAAAAACAATTAAAACACCCCAAATAATGGGTTTTGGGAGGAGGGGTGTTCAGAACCACTCTGGTTATGGAACAAAAATTGGGAGAGAAAGGGGTGAATTTCGTAATAACTTGAGTTGAAATTTTTGTAAAAATACAATTTTAATTAATGTGTGGAATCTTTATATTTATTTCTATCCATGAACTAATCGTATGGGGGGTTTCCCAAATTCATTCCCCCGAAAAAGTTTTTCCCCAATGGGTGTGTAAATAAAGCATAAACAATTCAACCCCACAGTATACCCCACTATAGCAAGGCACGTGGTTTTTTGTGAATATGTGGAAATGTTATACACTATACCTCGGCATCTCCACTAGCTATTGAATTTATCCATTTATGGTTCACATGGACTACCTCCAACCATTTAATAAGCATTAAAGATAATGATTAATAGCTCAAAATGAATTAGAAACCCCTTTGAGCATCATGTTGTCACATGATTTGACCAAAACCATGCACCACTATGAGAAAACTCAAAAATATAATAAATAAAACCCAAATTATTATAATATCATACAAACACTTCATAAGAATATGATACTCATTCCATACATCAAACATCATTTAATGAATTTAAACTCTTGGAATCCCATTTTGAGTCTCAGTTAAAAATTTGAACAATTCAGTAAATAAAAATTCAGTTTCATTCAGGAGTTTCCAACTCATATAGATAAAATAAAATAAAATATCCCCTCTATATTAATCATAATACCTAATATGTATTTGTATTCATCCATATACATCACCAAACAAAAATTTGTCATTGATTATTTACAATGGCCTCCTTCGTCATTTGAATGCTTGAAACAGAACCAAGGAACAATAACCTACTCATGGCGCTCAACTAAAAAAACTTAATTTTATGCACTTAGTAAAATAGAAACACCATAAATGAAATTATCCAAGACCATATAAAAAACACCAATATAGTTATCTCATAATACCTCACCATAGCTATAGTGCTCCCCATCATAAGTTTCAACTTACAACTACTAATATCAATGTTCTTTAACCACCACAATAATAAAATAATAAAATAAACTAAATTTTTTTATCCAAAAACAAACTGATAATGTTTCCCAGTTAACTGAAACCATCTCCGATGAGAACACCATTCAACCTTAGTAACCATTCTCATCAATGTAACTAACTAGATTGGGAGAACAACCACCCTCTATACATAAACTGAGAAAAAACTAGTTATTCCATGAATTCCTTATTCAATTTATAAACTACAACTAAAATTTTGTAAATGATATATAAGTTGTTATTGTCAACATACATCACCTATTTTATAAAAAAAACTTATCTGAAATTTCCACAGATTACTCACCTAAAATATTATTGCCTTCTTCTCCCATAACATTTCCATATCAATTGGTCACAATACCATTATGAATATAAGGATCATGTGATCCACATAACACATTCAATGTATTCCATACCAACATCTGATTTATGTAAATCATTATATCATCCACTAACTCAACAACATCGTCATTCGTCAATGTAAACATCAACCCATTTTTTGATCTAAGATCTAATGCAGACATCTTAAAACCACCATGATCATTAATCCAACAAATTTTGATCATCTATTAAAATATTTTTCCTTTTATAATTCCTTATGTATATAAAATACACCTCATCAGTTCCTCAATGGAATCATTGTGCCACCATTCATGATGCATGGTCAATTCCATACACATGTGACCCTTCCAGTAGGGAGCTTCACATATTCAACTAACACATCACTCCCCACCATAAGAGTTTCATTATCACTACATTCCTTAAGACTATCAAGATAATATGAAAAAATTTCCATTCCAAACTAGATGAGGAATTATATGCAACCCTCTCACTCTAATTTAAGAGATAAGATAAAATGTCAACAAATATCCTTTCAAGTGTTCTTAGAACTAAACATGTTGTTTTCCTTGATATGTGATCCACTAAAGGGAATTAGTCATAGATGGATTATGGTTCACCCGCCACCATATTATTTTACATGCACAACTCCATGAGTGACACATACATGGATCCCCTTTATCAGGAAAAAAAATATAAATTTATATTATTAGGCATATAGTTGATGTCCCATAACGTACTCAAGGAAATGTCAAGATATTAAGCATGACCGTCTCTAAATTGGGAGTAAACTATGATTCCATCAATAAATACCACCATTACATTCCCATTTTATAGTTCAGTTATAAAAAAAAGACATGTAAAACTAATTCATGGTCGCAGGCCTCCCTATCAGAAATTATCTCACCATAGACACATCAATTTTCATCCTACTCCCGATTTCTTACGTAACAAAAGCTCCTTTGGACTATTATACAATAATTTATGATCCACCGTCCAAACATCAAAGTACATCACCACGATTCATGTCTCTAATATTTTATCTACACGTAACTGTTACACCCTCTTGAGTAACCCTACTATAGACCTTGTTAATGAATCTAGCAAGTCACATCTCATTAAAAACTATCCTTACAAGACCTATCTGTTGGATATTCATCTCTTAAATTCCCATTATACCTAACATAGAGAACCTTTTTCTAAAACCAAAGGAAAATCATAGATCTAAAACCATTTTCATGACCATAAATAACCCATACTTCATTTGCATATTCCACAATGATCATTTTTTCCTCACTATATACCTATATGCATATACAGAGTAACCCAATAAAAGAAAAAACTATTATTTCCCTAGGAAACCACTTGATCTACCAATGGATCAATACTTTAGGTTCTATATATCTAAAATAAACTATTCATATTAATATTTCTTTGACTAAGATCATACCAAGTATAACCCACCTATATGATTCCCACACAATGTGAACCTTCACACCTAGAAATATATAATAATCGGCATATGATATACTCTCAGTTGACCTCATGACGATTATTTATATAGTGACTAAGCAAAAAATACCTGGGCTAGGAACCCGAATGTGGATATCCCTATAAAACCATCCAAAAAGGATGAACCCCCATCACTGAGGTGATCCTTCCCACAAAAATAGGCACCATATGCACCTAAACACAACATTAGGTTCAACCCAATTTCATTTTATTCAAATATACCAAAATATCAAACAATTTATCACTCACTGAAATATACTTACATAATAGATATCCCCTCTCATAGATCACATGTGAAATCTATATGGAACTAAAATCATAAAATGTGGTCATTTTAGGAAGGTTACTAGTGTCTCCCACTTAGAAACATTAGAAAACTATCATAATAAGTCACCATGTACAACCACATATATTTATGTCACAAAGAGTAGTTAACAAATCCTAGATTATTAGATGTGATCGTATAACAAAATTTCAAAACATTATCATATCATATCATCCATCTACAAATCCACACATAAGATAAAATTTCACCAGACTAACCAAATTCTGAAAACTAAATAACCCATCCTCTTAGCACATATAAAAATTTAACCACACCATCGAATGCATGGCTACCAAAAATCCTAAAAAAAATCAACCAGTGGGTTTTGATATTCATATACATATACTATGTATAACCATTATAGTCACTAAACCTACTATGCATGAGAGACCAAATCGGCATCCCCGTCATCAAGCATTTGACTGTAGATCTTCATACACTATCTTCAGAAAGAAATTATATAAATGTTAGTGTAGTTTTGTATAATTACACTATGTAATTATATGGGAACAATACATATGAATGGTTTTCGAGACAATAAATATATAATTAACTTTAATAATAAAAATAATATATTAGATTGACTATAAAATTTCGGCCATATGTGCCTTCCATGATTATTGAGATGGATATTCCCTCAAGAGGGAATGAGTCAAAAATAAATCACACGACACATACCAACGGAAAAAGTGACAAAAATAAATTGAAAGTCTTAAAATTCAACTAAAATGGATTTTTTTAAAATTGAATTTCAAATATGCCCATAAATAAAAAAAAGAACAATAAATCCATCACAAGTATCCATGAATTAGTACAAGAATATGTGTTCATGATGCACTAGTTTCATATCCCTTATAAGAACCAATAAATTCTTATATATCATATCAAAAAAATTCAGAAACTGTTAAATAATATGAAAATGTATATCCATTCATACAAATTTATAACAACCCAACACAAAATGAAATGAACTAGTGCCACAATCTAGTTTCCCACATTAGATTTTGCACACCTCCACATATGTTAGAGTTACAGACCATAGGAGGATGTCTCTTGTGTAACTGTGAGGACAATATACCCCCATAAAAAAGTATAAATATTACTATAGATAATAAAGAATCAAACACATTAGATTAGGTGGAATTAATAACTAAATATCAATAGCTCAAATAAATTTAAAAAAATATAACAAATAAAATTCATTTAAAGATAAAAATGAAATTTAATGAAGCCTGAATGACCATAACCACTGTACATCTAAACTCTCACTATGATTCCCAAATAAGATGATAGAATCAAATAAAAAACATGAAAATGGATTTTTTATAACTCTTAGATGATAATAATCTAGTTTCTGTATACCATAAAAAAAATATTGACCGAACATGAAATACTCAACACATACCTATTCACAATCATTTTCATGTAATAAACATGTGGGAGATCCTTGAGTAACAATGTGCAGTGGCGTCCCATGAGTTGTGTGAATGATACTAAAGAGGCAGTGAAAAGATGTGTGTTTGAAATATTCTTACCAATGTATGAGTTCCGGATGATAAATAATGGATTATATAAATAGTAAATAAATGAGGATACATATTAGGATAAACACCACTTTATCTAGTAACCCATTTCCCCTTGGGATCTACAGAGACACTCAGGCCAAAAAAATTCATTGTCCCATGTTGGGAAAATTATTCATAAAACGTATAGTGAAACATATTATAAATAATGTATGTGTATTTTCATTCATCATCTAACCCATGTAATGAATAATAATATATCATAAATAACTATATTATTACATAATTTCATATTTTACCAAATATTCCACCTAAATTCTTAACCATGGATCAATATCTATAATTCCTAGAATCTCAGTATAGTACCTAAACCAACTGAAAATACATGGGTAAAAATCTAGAGAATCATGTCCCACATTTTAATCATAAATCCTGAAAATTATTATCAAAGAATCATTCTCCAACCTACTTATACTTCAAAAAAATAGTTTCCATATCATCAGTATATTATCTATAATAGGACCCATAGCATAAATCTAGCACCTAACCACATATACAAGTAATCAATCTATGGTACATTTTATCTGATATACCAACATTCCTATAGAAAGGGTATTGTACATAAACCATAGAGAATACTATCATTTACTAGAGTCTCAGTCTGACAAATATTCTATAATATACTATCCATACCAAGAGTATTAACTCAATATCAAACCCATAGAGTTTACCACTACTACATGTAGCATCAATCTGAAACTCAATCTATATTATTTACCATTAGTTCCTATAGAATACATCTAGAAACTAAAACACTCATAAATTATCAAAAAAAATATTATGTTCTAACATCTTGAACTTATAACTAATTCAAGGGAACAAAAGAATATCTTCATGAACCCAATTTTCGCAGCAATGTCTATAGAATAATTTAGCACTAAAACAACTCCACATCCATTAATTCCATCAAAATTTTAATCATGTCATTTCACCAAAGGGTATACCAAAAATCAATGTCTAATAAAAATTTATAATACATTCATAAACAACTTTTTATAAAACCATTTGATTTCAACACCTCAATTAATGAATGAAATAATATAAAACCTATCATCCACCCATTAACATAGAAATTCAGTTCCTAACTCAGTGAACATTTTTAGAAACATTTCAAAGGCATCATATGTCATCTCCTAATATCCTTAAACCTGATAAAATCCCATTTTATCCTCTCTCTCCATTCATAAACCATTTATTTCTAAGTTATATAAATTATCCATCTAATTGTTCTATCTTGAAATACCAATTATCCTAAATGAGTTAATATATAACCCAACTGCTTCACCCTTTAGAAGTCCAATTTATGATTTCTTGGAAAGATAAAACCACATGGGTGGACATAGAATTATTCTTAGATTCACCAATTATTCCAATGCCATTCAGCTATGTTAAAAGGAATCAATAAATGGTCCAATAGATTCTCATAAACTAAGTATGAAACACACTGAAAATTTGTGTTAACACTTCTAATATATAATGATTTTAAAACATTAAATGAACTATGGGTTAATCTCATAGACTTCCAACCTCATATCACAAATCATTTTATAATATTTACAAATTCCAATGGCATTGTCATGGACTATCCATGCCCAATAAAAACTCCTCACCTTTCAAATGACTGTTTCCCAATAAAAGAAGAAAATACCTCATTAAAATAAAGAATAATTAATTAATTATAACATTATAATTAATTGATTAATTAAACAATAACATGGAATAAATTTTGAAAACACACTGAGCATGAACCAATTTTTGAAACAACATACCACTACCACATGATTTACACTACAGAATCCTGATGTCATTCTCTAGGAATTTCCTAAGTGGATATAACATTTACAAGGTCAATAAAAAACAATATTGATGTAAAATCATTGATACTTATTCCAAAACACATACCTTATAAAATGTCACTCAACAATATGAATAATTAATACAAGGGATTCGTAAAATAAAGATAACCAAAATCCCCTTGATAAAAAGAAGATTCCAAAAAGATTATCTAACATCAACAAAAAACCCAAATAAAAACTCAAAAAATCAATACAATTTAGTGTCTGTGGAAGGTATATTTTCTAGAGGATAATGAATCACAAAAATATTCAAGTAATTTCCATTAGTAAAACTAAAATATTGGAGTTGTAGGAGGATGAGTGGTTTTGGAATATCCCTGGTTCATGCTCAAAAAATGGAGGAGAAATGGTGTGGAGTAACCTAAACCCGAAAAGGATGTTTTTAAAAAACCATTTTAATGATTTTTAAGTAAGAATATTTGTTAGGATAAATTTTTTCCAGTTGAGAACCAACCATGTTGTTGGAACTATCCAATACAACCCAACCATAGAGTTTTTTCAAATGGAGGGCCACACTGTGTGCCAACCATGCAATAATCCATTGGAGCCCTCTTTAATAAGGTGAAATTTTGTCCTAGAAATTTGTTCTAGATATCCTCCATTCCTCAATCTCTGCACGACCTCTCATTATTTCACCTATTTGGATCCTAGGGTTAACCAAAATCTATTCTCTAATCAAGATACTCAACCATTATCAGTTCAAAATGAATAGAAATTCTTCAACGCATCACAGTTTCAAATGTTTTCTCCTTAAAAATGCTTACAAATCCATGAACCATGTTAAAAAAACATCAAAATATAAAAAAATAAAAAAAATATGTGAATAAATAATTAAAACTAGAGCTGGTTTTTTATCACCATTCCTTATCTAAAAATATCATTTTGAGGCATTCCAACTCCCAAATTCCCATTATTAATCCCAAATTAAAATTTAACACATCAAGAAAATTTAAATTTAAATTTCTTATGGAATTTCCAACTCTAGCGGAATGAGGATATGATAGTTGATCTTGGAATATATTAAAAGTCAAAGTAAAACTATGATATTTACATAGTAGGTTTCTCGACAATGTGGTGTTTGATTTTATAATTCAATGTCTTAAATTTTGATAAATATTTTTAGGTTGAATTATCACTTTTAGTGAATTTCATGGTTTACTGATTACTATTTCAAAGAGAGAATCGATGTTCCCACAATTTTTTTTTACTCGGTTTTAATATGAAATTCATTAGTTATTATAAATGAAAATGATTGTATCTAGATAAAATTTCAATGTAAAATGATTAACTTATTATGTGGTCATAATTTCAATAATATTATTCTATATTTGGGGTTAATCTATTTATAAGGTAATTTTATTTTGAATAAAAATAAGGATTGGTTGTTATTGTATAAAAATTATTCTATATATATATTTAAAAAACAAAAATTTGTTTTTATGATTTTATTTAAATATATATGGTGTTTTATATCAATTATTATGTTATTATATTTTATAAATATTAGTTGTTTTAATAATATAAAAAACAAAATGTTATGTAAATTAGAATATAAACATTTACAAAAAAATATTAAGTTACCTGAAACATTATATAATATTATAACATTAAAAATGAAATAATTATTTTTGTTGGATATGTAAATTATATTAATATATTCACCATGTGTAAATGAGTGGGTGAAACATTTCTTGAGTATTTTACTTAATTTAATTCTAATGGTGTCTACCCACTACAAATACTAAAAAAATATTTATAAAACCTTTTAAACTAAATAGTTTGAAATAATTATCTCTTCAATATAGTATTTTATGTTCTTTATAATCAAAACATATTGAATATTAATTATATAATTTATCATTCCTTGGTGAGTTAAATTAATTAGAAACTAAGTGTATAATGGAAGCCTATATTAGTAAAATATATGAAATGATAAAAAAATTTGTTCCAAATGAAGTGTTGTTTCCATTTTATGATTTGGATTTGGAATTAAGTGTTTGATGATGTGATTTGTCATGTTTTTGGTACTGATTTAAATTGTGTAATGGGTTCAGGATCTTTGATGAGTATATTATTTTTTTGATGGAGAAAACATGTAGGGGTTGTTTAAAGGATGTCATTGTAGTTTTAATGGATAATGCACAATGTTTTTGGGATATAAAAAAATTAACTTACATTTGTGTTCTAGAGAATTCCATTATAGGTATGATGGGTTGAAAAAAAATCTAAGAGGGTAAATTGATTATTTTCTTAGTAATTACATTAATACATTATTTTAAGACTTTAAAACTCATTTAATATAATTATATCTTTTGCCAATGGGACTTCCACTAACATATTTCCTTTCATTCCCTATCCCAACATACCAGAATGTCGATTAATTATATTTCTTCATGAAAATTAATTATATATATATCCCTATATTTCCTCTACCCATTAATCTTATTCTTATCAACATATACTTGTTTTGGTATGGTTTGAATGTAATAAACTTGTATTGGATGACATAAAACATCACCCGAAACAACCAATCATTTATCCCAAAGGGTGTTATATATCTATAGGATTTTAAAGCTAGTGATTTTGAATTACGAAAACAAAATTGGAATAATTGTTCCCTAAAATAATTTTTAACACACCCATATGATATTTTACCAATATTATTACATGACATGTTCTGATATTGGATATCAAAAAAAAGAACATGTAAAATTCAATGAGGGATCTAAATGAGTGACAAAAAATGAAATAATTCTAAAACCCAATTTCATAAACATACTATTTCATCAAACCTAAATACAAAAACCATAAACATAAATATAACAAGATATAGCTAAAAAATGTATTCATGGAGAACACATCATTGTAAAAAATATAAAATTAAAACACAAACTGAACCTCATAATATATTGATGCATTTTTTGTATTCCCAACACATCCTAACTCACCATGGATATCCATATATAAAACTAACTACAATAAATGGATTCTTATAAAATATTAAAACCTAAGGGATGAATTCCACATATAATAACGTGTAAGTAGTCTTTGAGATAACATCCCCTATGATGTCTCATTGATGATTTAATCTAATTACTTTAAATAAAAATTCCAAAAATCCTAGTTTTAAATATAATATGAAATTAATGTTTTTCATTTTTAATTGTGAAAAATTTAATTGACAATATATTGAGATCATACTAGGTATTTTAGATAAAAAATTACAAATATACTATTATGTTTTTGTTTGTTGATATTATTTTTTATAAATTATTTATATTCCAATATGTTTTTTATCATTCATTAATGAAATAAATGGTATGCTTGGTTGTGGTGGAAAACCATAGGTCTCAAAGAGTAATTCACTGTAATTTATTAGAAATATTTTAGGTACACCCTTGTTAAAATTTCAAGTTTTTATATATTTAATAGTGTTAATGAAATATTTCATGGCTCTATGCAGAGGATTGTGGGAGTTTCATGAGTTTGTGACCGGAAATAAAGGAAACGATGGCCATAATGTGTATGTTTCATAGTTGGATCATTGTTAGTAGTAATTGTGCACCAGAACTGTGCATGCATACAAGAGGGGTGCAATGTTTGAAAAAATTGTGCAAGAGGGAGGGAAAACCATAAAGGATTTGGAATATCCATCCCATATTGTCTGAGCACAATTTTTTAAACTGTGAAGGATCCTCAACTAACTGTGTGACCGAGCCACCTTTTAGAAAAAGGGAAGGGCGTAGTTGGTGAATAACTTAGAAAAAAACTATTTGAAACTATATGGTCTCTTATAATTTGGAATTTAACACTTTCTCTCTCAGGATATACATGTCCAAACTATGGATTTCCACCATTTCTTCCTCCTGTATCCCTACTGACCATCCAAAACTCACATAACTTCCCAAGGATCTATCTCCATTATTTTTAGGTCGTTTTGAGTTTCTTTAGATTCAAATTGATGTTATGTGTTATTCAAATAATATTCTTCCTTTCTATCTCCAGATTACATCTTGGGTAATTTTTCTTATTTGTCTAAATCCTCAAAACCACACTTCTCTAGTAGATATTAAGTTTTTAAGTAATGAGTGTTAAAATATTAATTATAGGATATTGTTTGGAATTTGTTAATCTTCATAAAATAGGTAGGTGGTTTACATGTTATATCCCATAGTGTAGTTGGTTATTTATGTGTATACGAATGTGAATTGGTGTTTTTTTATTCCCATTTGGTTTTCCATAATAGGAATTAATAATTTATTGGGTAAATATTTTATTGAACCCCTCATGATCCTTGTGGGATGCATAGAGGTTTATTTGACCAGATAAATGGTAAACCATGGGGTGTGCCACTTCTTGAACAGATGAATTGAAATGGAAATTATGTGATCAAAAATTTAAGACATTGATACAATAATGGTCGTTTTTACATGAACTATGGGGTTATGAATATGAAAAAATAGTTATTTTAATAATGTTAATGTGGTATAAATGGTTGTTGGTAATATCGTGAATAGGCTAAGTGGATTAGATGGAATTTTTTAAAATAATTATGTTTTTAAATGAGAATGTTCAAATGTATGTGACATGAAGATGTTTGTTTTGAATAAACCGTGAATGTCAGTATTATGTGTATTGGATTATTGTGGTCTATTTAAATGGTTCATGTAAATATTGGTTAGTAAATAATGTTCACATGGCTTGGTCGTACGTGGTGTATTGACAGATGTTCTACGCTCATGAGCTGAGTAGGACCGTTTATCCAGACCCCACCCTAGAATGAATGGTTTCGGGTGTCAGATAGCTGATTTAGTGCCCCAATGTTAGAATTAGATAAGACTAATATGACAGATTCTCTAATGTAGTGTTATGTAAAATGTATTGAAATGGATTCCCTTATAGAGATTGGGAATTGATTTTATTTACTTATTCTTAGTGTCTAACCAGAATATTCCATTATGTTTTATATTATTTTTCTAGTCCATTGAGTGAATGATGAAAATGGATTATGTAGTTAATGGTAACTAATGGCCTATTTATCTTTTACTGAACATGTTAATTTTTTAGTACATACATGCACTATCTATTTACACTGGATATTTATTAGACACTCTTTTTGGCGGTCTACTTACTCATACTCAAACCATAAATAAGAAGCCATTGAGAACCTATGAATATTTCATGGCACCAGGTCAGGATAAGGGAATATTCACATGAATAAATGGTTATTAGTACATGGGTATTCATGGATAAGGAAAGAATACTTTATTTTTGGGAATCATTTAGTGGATTTCTAGATTGTTTTTTATTGGGTTCTTTAATATACATGTCATTGTATGACATGAAATATCATAATTACTAATCAATTATAGGATTGAACCCCATTTCTGGAAATCTTTGGTTATTCATGTTGTTTTTTATTCTCCTTCCCTTATTTATATATTTCTTTTATTGTTTATTACTCTGATGAAGTGGGTATTTTGTGCCAATATGATCTATAAGACCCTCACTACTAGTAGAAAGCATCTAGAGTATCGGTAGGCATGCCTGAGGTCACGTGGCAGCCATATTAGAGAACCAATTTAGTGGAATATGTGATAGATATATTACAATGTTTTATATGAGTATTTATTTTCATTTTATTTACAAATTGGTAAAGGTATATAAAATACTAGGATATGTTGGGCCTTTCTATTGATCATGAGAATGTGATTAGATTACACATGTTTGAGGGAAAACCCTTGAAACCGTGGTTGGATTGTTGTTTTTCACTTTTATTGTTACATCTGAATGATATATCTCCATTACATTATGAAAATGTTTTGGGGTTTGAATATTTGAGGATATTTTACTCATGGGAAAAATGGATCATGATTTTAAATTCATTCATAATTTTAGGGACATTGTAATATAAGTTGTAATCATCATGGTATATATACATGGGTTAAACTTTTGGCGGTGTGATAGACTGATTGTATGGAATTTCCATTGATAATTTAAACAACTTTGTTTCTAAAAAAGATGGTGAAAATTGGTAAATGTAATGAATTTGAATGAATGGTAAAAGGTTAATTCCTAATGAAAAGTTATAAAGAAGTTATTTTTTGCGTAATAAATGGTAAAGATGGAAATGTGACTAAAAAGGAAATATTTACATTTATGTTATAAAATATTTTAAAAAGTGTATGTTTAATTAATGTATAAGTGATTTTATGAGTTAGTTTACCATATGATGACCATGACCAATGGTAGTTGTGGTTGAGGTTATCGATGGCGATGTAATTATACCCTTGGGATTGTGTAAGTGGAATGGTTTGTTTATGTCTAGTGGACATCCTTATTTTTTTCATTATGTGAATGTTTTTTATTTTTTTCTCTAAGATTTATTTTAGGAATTAAAAGAATATTCCATCATGTAATGATGTTCCAATTTGAGGACATGATGATGTAAATGATAAGGGTACTCAAGAATTTGAGTAAGAAAACTATACGATCATGGGTAACAGGGTAGTGGAGATGGTCTTCGAGAACATCAAACATTTTTGGAAAATGATGGAACGGGACCCAAGAAGTTTGTTCCAAGTATTTTTGAGATATTTAAGTAGATTCAAATGAAAAAATTCATAATTTTTTAGATATGGTAGACCATAGGTACATGGGTTATATATAGAGTCCATCCAAATGATTCTAGATCACATAATGAATCTTCATGAGATATGGGTATTGTTTATAGCCTACATGTTTTCAGGACATGAAAATCACCTTTGTGATGTTATGGTTCAGAAATAATAGGATGATGGGATGATATGGAAATATTTTTATCAAACTTTTCAGGAAACCTCAATCAAAATTAATTAATATAGGATAAGGTTGTTGAATTTATGAGGTTAATCCAAGGTTTCGTGTCTGTTATGGATTATGTTTTCTGCTTCAACGAAATTTTATGATTTCATATAATCTTTTAAAGGTATGAGGAAGCTATGGAAATATATTTGAAGAATGGACTTATACATGATATTATTCATAGATGAATATCATCCATTAGATTTGTTTGTTGTGTTGAGGCATCATGCCCTTATTGTAGAAGGAAATGTAATGCAGACTTCAAGTGATGGATATGTGGCTGTAGTTGGGTGACCTAGTTTAAGTGGTTCCAATTGTTAAAGTCACAACATTGAGATTTGACGCAATGTAATTCCGGGATTGAGTAGTTATAAAAGAGAACTAGCCTCTGTAGGTAGTGAAATTCGTTTTCTATTTTTAATGTGGCAGGATGGTACACATGCATGGTATGTTCCCCCAACCACCAGTTGAGTTATGAGAATGTTGAGGGATGGTACATGTGTATAGGTTCGACAGTAACCTCCAAAATATGGTTACATATGGAAGATTGATTCCAAAAAAGAGTGTGTTCATGGGGCCGGTTACCCATTACCAGGTAAGTTGTTGGAGCTCTATCATCTGTACCGGTCAATGTAATGGATTTTATACTCTATGGATAGGTCACCCAGATCAACAGTGCAGTGAATCAGGAGGAGTTCAGACCGTAAAAAAAGGTTAATGGGTGGTTCAACATCATGATGTTCTTAATACACATAGATTTTTTTTTCCATCAACAGTTCTTGGTATTATTCCTATATATTCTGCTCGTGATATTTCATTATTTAATAAAAATTCCACATAATCTTTTATATCTACTCATTTTTTTGGACAGTTTCACTTAGAAATGGAGCATATGTGTGGAGTTATGTTTATTGAGATATAGTTTAGTAATCCATATGAAACTGTTTTATAATCCATGGGGTGTCCCATAATGATTGGGTTGCCATTTTCTTTGGGATGGGTTTGTGATAGAGAAGTTAGTTTTTTATCTGGTTTAGGGAATGGATTAGCTAGTGATGTTTTAAGATGATATTGACTATTACCAATGTATGGTAAAATATATTTCCACATAGTGGAGGGTATATTTTCACTATGGAGAATAAGAAATATGAGAAGGCCATGCATGTTTAGTTTGTCACAAGTTCAGTAAACTCACATCACAAGTGGCTATTAATATGGTTGATGATGGGGGAGTAGTGAAGACTGTATTTACTCTTATAGTGCGTCCTTTTTTGGTTGTGTTTCCAAATGAAATATCTAGGATGCCACCCAAGAGGGGTTTCAGGATCATAATAGAGTTTTTCTTGGGATTAGAGCTAGTTTATGTTCCTCCGTATAAGATGATACCAGCAAAACACCATGAATATAAAACTCTGTTAGAGTAATTGTACAAAAGGGGGTTTATTCGTATGATTATATCACATTATGGATCTCTATTATTTTTATGAAGATGGATGATGAATACATGATGTTTTATGTCAGTTATAGGAATGTTAACCAAATGATAGTTATGAAATTAAATCGACATCCATGAATCCATGATCATTTTGACTAGATGAGGGATGATTTCCTGTTATATAATATTTAAATGAGGTAAGGATAATATCATCTAAAATTCCATGGAATACCTTTATGATATGTTATGTCATATATGAGTCTCTTGTGATGTCGTTCAGGTTGAAAAATGAAATAATATTCTTTATTTCCCTAATGAAACCAATCATCCACCAATACAAGGATTATCATATTGTTTTCTTTTTTGATGATACCCTGTTACACTCAAAGGCCTATGAAAATCATGAAAAACATATTTACATCATCTTAATCATAATAAGAGACCATACACAGTAAACTATTCTATCTATGTTTCATTTTTTGATTGACACAATCCATTTTAGGGATCACATCAACCTCGGGGAAGGTGTATCTATAGACTTAAAGATATTAAAATACAATATATTTGGAGAACCTGATGAATGTTTTTATGTTAAAATTTTATTTGTTTTGGGATACTTTTAATGATGGTTCATCGAAATATTTTCCTATTTGGAAGCCCATGTATATAGATAAACAATTAAAGAAATCAAAATTTAATGTTCTGAATCATTATTATTGGATTTAAATAGTCAATGATGTTGCTAAAAACTACTCCAATTTTTTATCTTATTCATGAAGTGTAAGGAGTATAACTTTTTGTATTTTATTTTTTGTTGGGATTGGGATGATATTGATGCATGATGACCATGTTGTGGTGTATTAGTCATAGAAATCGAGGAATCATAAATGAAATAACTCAATGCATGTTTATCAATTGGTTAGGGTGTATATAACTTAATGTTATGGTGGAATTACTAGATTATAGAGAGGTTTCCTATGTATACTAATCAAAAACGTATTACATACATATTATATCTATGTGGATTGAATCTTTAGTAGTGATGGTTGTTTGAGTAATTAAAATCCATTGATTTTATGATGGTTTAGACATTAGGAAAAGGAATAAGTGTTGAAGATGATTTGAGTGTTAAAACTCATAATCTTGCAGTTTAGGAATCTAGTTCTATGTTAATAATTATGGATTTTTTACTAAGATGATTTTAGATGTGCATGATTATCAGAATAATATGACACTTTCATCCTTGGTAGTAGATTATACCCTACATAGTTGTATCAATGAGGTTCAATATGAGCACCAGAAGGGTTTGAAATTGAGGGAATGTATACAATGTGATGATTCACCTTTCGATTGGAATTTTCAGAGGTTGAGATCATTTATATTTCTGTAATTATTGTCAAGATTATATATATACAGTAAGAGTTGATATGTTTCTTAAATTCATTGAAGTGGGAGTGCATCCTTGTTTAATGAGAATGTATCGTGATCTTCTTGATAGTATTGGTGCTTAGCGATGAAGAAAGAGGTTGAAGGTTTTGTGACATGATATTATATATGATAGGAGGTTAATAATGATCATCAGTGACCAAGTTTTTTTCTATATCCTTTTACCATTACGAAATTGATATGAGATGAAGTAATGAAGGATTTTGTGAGTGTACTTCAAAGGATGATAATGTAAAATTACGTTATATGGAAAGCTTTGGATATAATGAACATGGTGGCACATTTCCTACCAATTTCAAAAAACATCACTATTGAAGGGTTCATTGAGTTATATGTATGGAAAATAGTAAGATTTCAATTGGTTCTATGAATGATAGTTTCATATCATTATCCTCATATTACATTGATATTATCATAGGGTTTACATGTTTTTCATATAACACATGTGTTTTGGAGTATGGAATTATAACTGTATGGGGACAAGCATTTGGATGTACCATTAAGGTGATATAGGACATATTAAGGGCTTGGTCCTAGATTTTGTTGGATCATGGTAGAATAACATAGATCATATTCCATTCACCTATCATAATAGCTACCATGTAACGATATAAATGGGATTGTATGAGGAGATATATGGTAGACCATTTATATCACTTATATGTTGGATAGATGCTGTGGAGTTAGAGGTTTTGGGATTGATTCTCATACAATAGTTTTCTGAACATGTTCAATTAATCCAAAAATGAATTTATATAAAATAGAGTATTTAGAAGATGTATATGGATCAGTGTCCTAGAGCTCATGTGTTTATAGAGGGTTATTACATGTTTCTTTGTGTTTTATATAGTTTTGTCACCATTTTATTAAAAATATGTGTATTTTTCACCTAGGTATATGGGAAAATTTAATATTGTGGGACGGGGAATCATACTAGTGGTAAACCTACTAACCCTTCCATAGTGATATATTGATATCCATGATTTTTTTTCATGTGTCACATCATTAGAAGTATCACCTAGACCCATCTAATGTGGTTAATATTTTTGATGTTGATCTTGAGGCTGTTACACCTTTTTATGGGAATCTAATTCATATTGTGTAACATATAGAAAATGTCAGGTGAGGAAAGAAGGTGCCTTGGGTTCAAGTTTTGTTGAATCGTAGTAATTATCAGGGATTAAAATGGGATATGCATATGCATATGTGGGTTCACTGGACTAATCTCTTTTCCTTGGATGCTCTTCTTTTCTTGGTAAGAGTGGCTCAAGGAAGATCCATTATAATGTTGTGATGTTGTATGATCTTGGGCATATTGAGGTACGTACTTGTTAAAATTTATGGTATTAAATTCATTTAATATGGTTAATTAAGTGTTTCCCATGATTATTAAGAGGATCAAGGTTGTTCCAGGGGTTTATGACATCAAATAATGGGAAAAATCGACATCAAGTGAAGGTTAGATAGTTAATTCCAGGATAGTACTAACTATGCATCCAAATCATCTATTCTAAGAGGAGGGTGAACTACTTGAAAAAAAATGTAATGGGAATGATACCCCATATTTTATTGGGAAAAAACATCCTACGTGGTCTAATAATGGTTTGTTTAAAAAAACGTGGGATCCTCAGGTAACCATGCATCCTAACCCTCTCTTGGATAATGGGTGCCATAAAGTTGGTGCACAATTTGGCCATCCATGCATCCAAACCATGATCCCATTTAGATATAGGAATTTACCACTTTTCTCTCTCATATTTCATGTTTTCTAACTCTATAATTTCATAATATCCCCTTCATATAAATCTAGTGGTGGACTAAAACTCCCCAGACATACCGACAATCGATCTCCATCATTTATTAGTCAATTAGAGAATCTCTAGATAAAAATCGATGCACTATATGAGTCTAACCGTCCCTTTAAATTAGTTTTTATAATTAGTGCTTCTCTTGTTGATATTATTTTTATGAATCTTGTAAATCATCTATTTATAATGGATTTTAGGTTAGGGAATCAATGGGTGTAAAATCTGAGTCATAGGATACTGTTTGGTGAATGTTCATCTTCAAAATATAGGTAGGTGATATAAAAGTTACATTCAATTGTATTTTTCATGATATTTATATATTTGGATATAAAATAGTGTGGTTTTGTTTAACGTTTTGTTCTCCATTATATGAATGATGAAATTAATTTTTACATTTTGTAATGAATCCGTCATGATCAATGTGGGATTCATCGACGTTGATTTGACCGTATTAATGGTCACACATGTGCTGTAAAGTATCATTAACAGATAAATTTAAATGTAAACTATAGGATTGAAATTTTAAGGAAAATATATTTTAATGGTCATTTTTTCATGTAATCTTGGGTTGTGAACAAGAAAAAATCGTGATTTTGTCGGGTGTTAATGTGGCATGATAGGTTATTTAGAGTATCGTAAATTGGTTAATTTGATTAGAGGGAATATGTCAAATAAATTATGATTATAAATGATAATATGTAAATGGTCTATTCATGCATATGATTTATGTATTAAATGGTCGATAAACTATAAATAGTATGTTTATTAGTATATTTTAGTTTATTGAAATTGTTCATCTGATTATTGATTAAAAAGGAATGTCAACATGGCATGGTAGAATGTGGGGTATTTACTAATTTTCTATGTTGATGGTTCAAGTTGGACTAAGAATCTAATCCCCACTAAATAATGCATGGTTTGAAGGTGGTGTGAGGCACTAGACCTCTAACAAATGCATTGGATGAGACTAATAAGATTGAGGTTCTAATGTAGTGTGATATAAATGATTCTGAAATGGTTCCCCCTACTGATATAGAGGTCTATATTTATTTCCTTATCAACAGTGGTTGACCAATATAGGTTATTTTCTTGTATATTATGTTCCTATCCTATAGATTGAATAATAGAAATATTTTATGCGAGTAATATTAATTGATGGAATATATTAACTTTTTCTAACCATGTTAATGTTTGTTCACATGAATGATCTATCGTGTTTAATTGGATTTTTGTAGACACCATTTCTAAGGGCCTACTATATTTTACTCACACCATGCTTGGACCAAAATGACGAACCCGAGAAGATTTCATGGTTCTAGGATAGGACAAGAAAAAAAGTACCTATCCTACATTGTTTATGGGACATGGGATGTGCATGGATGAGGGAACCAGAAATGCTGTTGGGACCCATTTTAGGGATTTCCAATTTGTTTTTGTTTTGAGTTTTCCTTACATGTAGAATTGTATTACATGATAGAGCATAATTGGTAATTGTATGTGAGATTATACCAATTTTTGCGAAATATAAGGAAATTATTAATGTTGGCTACTATGGTACCTTTATTTATATTATTCGTATAACATGGCTTACATAGATAAAGGCAGTATAGAATTCCAACATTATCTATTAGAAACTTGATGCTAGTTGGTAGCCTCTTACTTATATAGTGGTTCACTTGAAGCAATTGGGAGACCCATATCATTGTACCAGTTTAGTGGCATCTATGAAAGGGACGCTACATTCAGTGGTTCTGTTAAGGTTTATTTTTCTTTTTGGATGTTGAATTATTTTCCAAAAATACATCTTGATATCTATATTTATTTTTTATTGTCATTATTGACATTTTTTCCTATGATTTGAAGGCATCTTGATGAAAATGGGTTATACTATTTTGTAATAAGTTGTGACTCACTTGGTTCCATTGTTTTTTAACATGTTCATTTTTATATGGAAATACGACATCAGGACACTCCATGCACAACTTTTGTTAAAAGGCTCTTAGTGTCTTCTTACTCATATTTTAGGGTAAAAACATTTTCAACGTGTTTCATTGATTCAAAAGAACTATTATCCAACCCAATGGGATAAGGAATTGTTTTTATCACTATCGATGTGTCATGATATTTGTTGCGGTGGTTTATTAACAGTTCATTCATTGCATTTGATCTCGTATTTCACCAACCCATGGTGAAATCTGCTCTATGATTAGGAATTTCCCTTCCCTTTTCTTAAGGAATTACTTATTTGATATATACAACCCACAGATTTATATTTTCATCTAAGGTGGTTATTAAGTGATAAATTTTTTATTTTCTATTATGTAATGGTGTAATTTGGGAATATTTTATCAGAATCAATTTGGGAAATAGGTAATTAATAATTTTAATGTTTTTTTAGTTTATTCCTTATAGGGTATATAATATATTAATGATTGTTTTAATATATTGGTTTTTTATTTTGGATTTTGTGCTTATTGTTTTGTGTCCAGTGTTTGATAGGGGATATCAAAAAATTATTAACTGGTAATTTATAATAATCCTATAATTTGTTAATATTTTTCATTCATACCGGGAGGTTTTTCTCTTAATTCACACACTTGAGTGAACCATGTCATAAAAACATATATTTTGGTGGAATATATATTCCTTTCTCATATAATATCTTATAATCATGTAATTTTTATATTAATGGAATCAATTATTTTTTCATTTTACACAAAATGAGTTATGTGTCAGTGATTAGCTATTAATCATGTAAATGAAGATGCATTGGTGATGATCTGATGGATGGGAAAACTAAGTATGGATAGTTTTTTATTTAAATAATTATTTTCACTAAATTAAATTAAAAATCATATAAAATTATTTTATTTATTTTTACTAAACTTATTGGGAATATATTTGGTTTTATAAATATGTTTTAACATTAAATATGGTCTCTCAAAACTAAGAAATTTAAAACATCAGTATTAACTATATTTTTTCAGGAAAGTGTTTTTTTATAAAAAAAATATATTTCATTTCTATATGAAATTAGTTATGGAATAACATAGTTATTCAGTAATATCTTCCATTTTAGTGAACATATTTTAATTTTTTTTTTAAAATGGAGATCTTTATTGAGAAATATAAACATTATTTTTCAAACATGTATGGAAATGATGTATTTATGAAAACTATTATTCCATTTATGGGATAAAAAGATACTATAATATTTATTCCTAATACAATATATCATAATTTTCTTGGTCCACCTATAGAATAGAAAACATTTCTCCCTAGAGTTATTTAGTTCTTATTTTAGCATTACTATAGTAAATAAAAATTACTATTTGGTTCCAATTTATATGAACTATGTGTAATTATACAATTCTATTTGAGTAAATTATTATTTTTTCAACCATGTGTCTTTTTTTAGTTTACCTTTATATACTTGGTTTCTTTTCATCATGTAAATCATAAATAATATTTATTTTTTGGTATGTTGGGTTTATTTTCCTGGATTGTATATTGATGGTACAGATTTCGCATTAGAATATTTTTATGGATATATATATGGAAATGGTTATAAAACTTACTAATAATTTAATTTTTGTACTAGTACAAGTGGAGAACACACACACAGAGATATATATATATATATATATATTAGTGA
The DNA here is from genome assembly GCA_963277665.1 of Viscum album. Lineage (NCBI taxonomy): Eukaryota > Viridiplantae > Streptophyta > Magnoliopsida > Santalales > Viscaceae > Viscum > Viscum album. Next base: position 1,843,125,449 of record OY728161.1, read on the forward strand.
TAAACAACTTTTTTAGGTACTAACATGAAAATGAACTAGTGTGTTGTATTAGATGAGTTCAAAACACATATAGTTATTATATTCATTACTCTATCAAGAAATAAATTGTTTTACATATTTCCTGGACTTGGTTTATTTAAAACCTCATAATTTTAAAAAGGAAAACTATTTTTTATAGCTTATAAGACACAAAATATGGAATCTAAATAAACAATAAAATATTATAATTCAAATATGACCATTACAATCTAATAGTTAATTTGAAGGTTATATATGTGATAATCCTATTTATAAAAAAATATATAGAGTTCCTTTTTAATATAAATGTTTTGATAAATATATTTTATGTAATCACTCAATTTTATGTGAAATATTATTATTCTTCAAAAAATATGTTTTTTTTAATAATTTTTATTTCTTTTAGTGAAAATATTATATATATATTTTCTAGAAGTTTTAAAAAAATTGGTTGAAAAAAAATACCATTATTAATATGAACATATCAAAATTATCATATGTTTAATTTTTGTATTTCTATGAATGGTTATAATTTTCAATGAATAGTGATAAATAATAATTTTTACCGAAGTATGTATTATCATTTAATGTTTTTATGATGTAAAATTTTATTTCTATTTAATTTTATACATTAATTCGTACCATTTAATTAGAAATAATTATATCATAGTGTTTGGAATGAATTTTATAGTTATATTTGGTATAAACATGTTTTTAAACTGAAAAATTCAATTTTATGAATAACTATTTTTCATTATGTTTTGAAATTTAAAAAAAATAATTTCTACAACATTCTAAAATTAAATCGAGAAAAATAGATTCCATATTTTTTATAAGAAAGTCAAAATTATAATAATATCTCTCTTTTTTATTATGAATAGTTACCATATTAAATATTTTTCTATATTATAAGGTTAAATTAAGTTATAATAATTAAAAAAATATAAAAAGGAAACAAATTCGCTAATAATTGACATTATTATATTGGTTTACTGGAATTTGACCATTTCCATCATTATTTCATATATATGTCATCTTGGTCTAATAGTTAGTTGATTTTGACCGTTATATTATTTTATGTAATTAAAATTAAAATATATAATTCCCTTTGTTTTATTACATCTATGTTTTTTTATATATAAATAAAGAGATGATACGATCAATTCTAAAATATATAATTGAAATTTAAAGTATTATTTATAATTTATCATATCATCTATTTCCTTTAATTTCAAGAAGTATGGTTTTATTTTCCATTTTTCATTGGTTTTCTTTAAATCTATCCTTCTTATGTATAACGGACTAGCAGCCCAAAAATTGAAGTGATTTTATTTCCCTCACCACCTCTCTTATATTGTTATAATGATGTGTTTGGTGTTTATTTATAAAATTATTGTCATATTTTTTATTATGAAAAGGTAATATTTCATCTTATTTCTTACCACAATCTATTTAATTATGATAATGTCATTCAGACAAATGTGTAGACTTCCACCTCTATAAATATATGTCGTCCCTTTTCCATCACCACATCATATGGATGATATCTATAAGATTATTTAAAGCATTGATTTTTTAGTTATTATTTAGTGATATTTATATATTTTTAAAATAATACATAACATATTTTGATCATGATCATTGGTATATAGAATCATTACTCAAGTATATATACGTCTTACCATCTCAATGATATTGACATAGAACATTCTTCCTAAACGTCCTTCATTTATGGTTTTAAAATTATAATTTTTAATTAAAATGTTAATTATTTAATTATTATTTTTTTATAGTGATGGAACAATTATCTCTAATATTCTTTTTAATATATCAAAGAAATTTTATTAATATAAACCAAATATCATCAAATCAAATGACATGAAATTTATTGATTAATTAAATAAATATAACATGGTAATAAATAATTATAAACATGATTTTGTTTCTTAAGAGAGTATACAGTTTAAATAATGTTATTATTCAGGGTGATAATGAATGTACATGACGATTCCACTATTTCATAAGGGATTTGTTCTCAAATTCAATTTCTTGAGGCATATTAAAATTACATGAACCTAATTAATTTTATTTGGACTATTTGTTTCCTCAATAAAATTCTATTCCATGAATCATTCATAGTTCCACATATTTTATTTTCCACAAAAAAATGTATTCCCATTGGATTTGACATGAAAGTTTCAATGTTATAATTGTTACATAACTCAATATTCAATCATTGGGAAGTATAACTTCTTCATTGATTATATTTTTAATATCTCACCCTTCTGCATTATCTTGAGAATGCTGAACGTCATTACATGAATCTAAGTAACATACTCAAGATTCCATATCATGGAAATACATGTCGTGGAATTGATTAATAATTGTGTGATGAATTTCTATTTGAAAATAAATCAACCAACCAAACATGTCATATTAAAATAAATGAGTACATGATGCATGATATCAATCAAATACACTCAACCAAACCATTCATATTAGAATCAATCTAAAAATATGTACCACAATATAATAATACAATATCATTGTACATAGTGGGAGACAGAAAAAACAAAAAAAACTAATTAAAACCACAACTCAAAATCTCCCATATGCTCTATTATCCACTTAAAAAAATAGCCCAATTGTCACAAATCACCACTAGAGAGGTGTGATATGCTAACATTTCTCGTGTCCAAATAAACAATTTCTAAAAATGCACCAATTCCCCTAAGTATGGGTGATTAATAAAACATGTTACATTTTCCCCTGATACGTCCCTACTAATTCCACAAGGATAGAATAAGTTATCACATTTATATAAAACAGTTTATATAAATCCATTTGAAAGATTTCAATAATGTATTTAAAATACCAAAAAAATCATTGCCAAATATGTTTTCTATAGTAAAAAAAATTCAAGGAATGATACCAAACATGTCATTCTAACATCTTCATTATTTTATTTTGAAGTTAACCATTCTATGTCACATAACTACACACATCCACACACAATCATGGTGTTAACATTATGGTGGAACATCATGTCCAAAACCCATACCATTTGATGGTGGTACTTCATGACCAATATCCATCAATTATAAACAACATTAACCATTTATTACACCTCACATCCCAATATAACCATTTCAACAATATTCAATCAATTTAATAAAGCCACACTTTTATTAAAAACCATAAGTACAAACAAATTTATTAAAGCAAATCATTTTTTTAACATTTTCCCAAAAAAAGATTTCAATAGATCTAATCACCAATTGAAAAACATTTTCCATTCATCAAAACCCAATGACCCTTTGAAATTCATAATATTAATATCATGTTAACAAATTCAAATTTGTCTGACACAACCAATTTTTCCCAACCCTACAAACTGTCACCAAATAAGGATTCCAACAATTATTTCACAACAATTTTATAATTAATATCACCCAATACAACTAATTTTTTTGTAAATACTAAATTTTGAAAATATAGGAGTTGCAATTGAATCCACGTAGATTGGTATTTTTGGAACAAATCAAGAATGACAATTAAACACTAACCAAAATGGGTTGAATCTCCCAGTAACCACCTTTGATCTATTCCCCTAACATCATAAAATAACAATCTATTCATATATGGGTTCAAATACCTTAGATATATCCACAAAATTCATTGATATAATAATATGAGAGAGTGGGATAAGTAGATTTAATTAAAACCAATTGAAACCACTATAAACAATGACATATCCAGATAATCCAACTTCAACGTGCAAAGTGTGTACATTGGATCTCTTATTGATCGATTGGATAAGCCTGTGCTGCTATTTGTAGGATAAAATCTCATGTTAGGGTTATTTTTGGTTAAAATTAGGGGTCAAAACACAATCATATCCTAGATACATATTTTGTGAATATTGTTTTTAAACTATTCATGGTTAGATGCATTATTTGGAGAACAATGTGCTAGCCACTATCTCAAGGGGACATCACATAGACAGCTTGCACAGTTTGAAAAAACCTATGTTAAATGTGAAAAATTTAAATGTCCCACTTTTCATGGTTTTGACAGGGTGGTCACACTGTTTGGATAAATCGTATTCCATAACAGTGTGCATTACCAGATCCATCTATCTCTTTGTGCGCAGTTTTGTATAGGTTTTGCATGGATTATACTAACCATGCACCAATTTTAAACCTTTATATGATCCCCAAAAACATTAAAAAAGGTTTCAAAGCCCTTCCAAACATCACCCAAACCATTTATATAAGTAAAAATAAAAAAATGGGATGCATACATGAATGTGGGGGGGTTCAATATTCTCCCCACTATTATGCATTCTACCCCCACAAAGTATAACAAAATTAGTGTCTCAAAATAGTTTGTACATTTCTCAGTCATTTCAATATTTTTTTCCCACGTTTCTTCGTGATTACGACCGTGTGGCCACAAAACACGTACTATGATGATGATTTTTCAATTCAAGTCTTTCTCATTCCAATCCATAATCCATAGTGGCATGTGCACCAACGTATCATCAAGAATTAGGTAAACATTATCCTATATGATCATATTTTTCAGAATCATTAAAATAATTTTTCAACTGAGATATATGTAATATATTGTTGGAATCCTCATGTATTAATCATGTTTTAATGATCACAAATCTAATCAATGATCACAAATCTCTTCAATGATCACAAATGTCATTAATGATCATAAATCTTAGTCAACCTAGTAAACTCCTATAAATTATATCCAATCAAGTGTATTTATGTTTCAAGTTCACTCATGATTTATAATGGTTTAGCTCAATAAATTTCATGAATATTACTGTTTATGACTGAATATTGTTATTTTTCTAAGTACAAGAAACTGTGAAGCCAGACACCGTGAAGCTAGACACCATGAATCCTGACATAGTAAGCCAAACATTTTGAAGCCAGACACCGTGAAGCCTGACACAATAAGCCAGACACCATGAGAAAGACACCATGAGCAAGACACCTGGAGCAAGAAACTATGAGCAAGACACCGTGAGCAAGACAACGTAAAGAAGACGACGTGACACTCTGACCGTGACACTTAGACCGTGAAAATCTGACACTGTGACACTCAGACACCATGACACTCAGACCGTGACACTTTGACACTATAAAGTAGATATCGTTTTCATAACATAATGTGACACCGTTTCATAAAAAATTTTGTCGTCTTTTAATTTAATGTTTAATGGTCATATATGATGCCTTTAATGCACTGAAATAATTAATTTATCTTTGTAGACATATTATGAGGTACGAGGTATGAAACACATGGAACATGTCATCTAAAACACATGCATTCAAAGATAAAGAGTGGAGAGTTCCCAACAGCAATATAACGTGATACTGAATAAAAAACAAGCCTATGAGCATGACCGCGAATAACACATTGCAAGATTTTCAAAGAAACCATTGTCTTATACATGCAATCCGACTCTATTGAAGAACATATGAAGTACACTAGAATCTAGATAACACCTTTACATTATTAAAGCTTTTGATGAACACAAGTTGGATTACGACACTCTGTTTTTCAAGACAAAAACCAAAGAAAGACTCAGAAGCATTTCGGTTCAATCAAAGGAGTCCATAGCTGCACTTCAAATCACTAGAGAATTCTAAACTCATATCTTCTCTCTCTCAGTGATTCTTTTACTTACTTTTGAGTAGTGTGTGTACTCTGTATATTCCATACACACACTAAATCCTTTGATAAACTGAAGGATTTATAAATCCTTACACCAAACTATTTAAACACTTGTTTACCCACGACAACTGTGGCAGAGGTCCCTGTGTGGCCTGGTTATTATTTTGTTTACCCACGAAAACTGTGGAAGAGGTCTCTATATGACCTTGATAGTCTGTGTACTGTTTTTAAGCCTGATCCATTTTGTGTATCAATGTTTATTTATATAAACTTCTTGGTGGAAGGTAATCGCCAAGTGGAGTGGATTAGGTCTCAGTATGAGATTGAACCACTTGTTTCATATCAACTATGCTATTTAAATCTAGTCCTCTCTATTTTACTGATTAATTGCATAATCCAGAAAACTCTAAATTAACTTTGATAGTTAGTCTTGGAAAGAAGTTATAACTGATTTTTCTTAGTATGATAACTTCAAAAGTATAATTAATAATACATATTAAGATTACTGAGAATTAATCAATCTTCTAAGAAGATGTTTAAACAGTCAAACTCTTATGATAGTATAACCCTGATTAACTAGGCTGTATCTATTTTTTGGAGAAACCATTTCTTTTAAAATAATATTCTTGTTATAGATATTTTTTAGTTACTTAATTCACCCCTCCCATCTTGAGTGAACTACTCTGACAAACATTTGAATCAGAGGTTGCTTTATTAGGACTCTGTGTAATCTTACTCAACTGTGATTATAGTTGTACATTAAATATCTGGTAATTTCTATTAATTCTAAATTTCTAGCTATTTTAAAGTAATTCATTAGTATAGATAATAGATTAGAAGTTGATGAAACCAACAGACCACCATTATTTAATGGAACCAATTATTCTCAATAAAAAATTAAAATGAAAATGCATCTAGAGAGTATGAGCTTTGAAATTTGGTCATCAATTATAGATGAATACAAACATCATGTGACTAATATAATTACATGGGATGAACCTAAAAAACATGATTACAATAGAAATTGTAAATCCATGAATGCGATGTACTGTTCCTTAGGAGATGAAGAATTTAATAGCATTTCTGCTTGTCAAACTTCCCATGAAATTTGGGATACCTTGTCTGTGTCACATGAAGACACATCTAGTGTAATGGAAATGATACTTAACACTTATACTATAAAATATGATATTTTTAAAATTAAACCTGATGATCCAATTTCTGACATGTATCTCAAGTTCAGTGATATTGTCAACACAATTATTTCTCTTAGAAGAGAAGTCACTGCCAAAGAACAGATCATGAGAATCCTTAGATGTCTACCTGACAGATGGAGGAGAACCTCTGTCTCAATTAGAGAATCATGTGACATCTTCAATATACCTGTAAAATAACTCATTGGGAAACTGATGATAAATGAGGAAGAGTTAAAAGTTAACAATGAAGAGGAGGATGAACTAAAGAGGATGTCTATAGAATTCAAGACCACCTTCTCGAAGCACAAAGACAAAGGGAAACTGGAAGTTTCTGTAGAAAGTTCCACCACAGAAAAATAATCACCTAATAGTGATGAGGAGATGGCTAAACTGGATAGAAGATTCAAAGATTCTATAAAAAGAATGTCATTTTCAGAAAGCCAAACTTCAAGGGAAAGTATGATCTAAAAATAAACTAGAAAAAGGACTATAAAAGAAGTGAAAAAAAATAATGAAATTGTATACTATGAATGTAAGGGAAAAGGACATATAAATGAAAACTATTCAAAGATCAAGTATATGAATAAATATGTTGACAAGGATAAGAAGTACAAAAAGGAAATGATGGAAAATTGGAGTGCCTCTGAGGATAGTTCAAGAGACTCAGAGACATCACATGATTAACATGCTAAAAAATCCAATATGTGTTTTATGACAAACACATCTGAGGTAACATTGAACTCATCTATACATAATTCATAGTATTCTGAAGAGTAATGTGACTCTGAAAATATGAATAATGAAGAAATATTTGAATACTGTAACATTCTTGAAGAGACATGCAATGAATTAAATGATAAATTTTAATCATTGAAGAAACATCATGCTCTCAGTGTAAATGTTAAATCTGGACTTACTAATGAAAATGAGAAAAATGCTCAACTTCTCAAAGAAAACAATGAACTAAAAATTTCTAATGAGCAATTAAAAATTTACTTAGAAAAGTTTACTAATGGTAAAAATACCCTTAAACAAATTCTAGTAAAACAAATCGCCCCTAAATATAATAATGGAATTGGTTATCAACCTGGTAAAAGAATCCTTGGTAGAACAAAAAAAATTCAAGGTCTAGGACATGTAATTTTGTTCCCAGTTCTAGACATAACTCAACTAGCTCAAGTCATGATACATACTCTACTATTTCAAGTTTTTGTGGAATAATTACAGTTTATTTTTCAAATTCATTACATAATTATTATAGGAAACCTATGAGACAAATATGGGTTCCTAAAGCACTTATTACTAATGTTACTGGACCCAAACAAGTATGGGTACCAAAATCTATCTTTTCTTGATCATGTTGTAGGAATGAAGCTTAAAGTGTCCCTACAAAAATATATAGTACTTGGATAGTGGATGTTCATGGAACATGATAGGAGACTACTCATGCTTCAAGAACCTGATAAAATTAGATGGAGGAAATGTCACATTTAGTGACAATGCCAAAGAGAAGATCATTGGATTAAGCTAGATTGGTAACTCTGATTCGATTTTAGTTTCTAATGTACTGTTTGTTAACGGCTTAAAATATAATCTTATTAGTATCTCATAATAATGTGATGATGGATATCATGTTAAATTTGAAAATGAAACATGTAGTGTCATTAATTCTAAATATGAATTAGTATTTTCTACATCAGTGAATGAAAAAGTTTATTCTATTAATTTAGATGCCTTATCTTCTCAAAATTATTCATACTTAAGTATAGTTTAGAAAAAATCTTGCATATAGCATAAGAGACTAGGACACTGTAATGTTCACTCTTTTAGAAAGATAACTATAAAATTCCTAGTCAATGACTTACCCAAACATTAGTTTCCACATGACAAAGTGTGTAATCCTTGTCAATAGGGAAAACAACACAAAATATCTTTCGAAACAAAGAATGATGTTTCTACATCTCAACCTATCTAATTGGTTCACAAGGATTTGTTTGGACCATCTAGAGTTTCTAGTTTAAATGGGAATCACTATGTTTATGTTCTAGTAGATGATTTTTCTAGATATACCCGGACCTTCTTCATCGCTCCAAAAAGTGAAGCCTGCTCTTATTTTACTAAGTATGTCAAGTCTGTAGAAAATCATAGTGGCCTTAAAATTAATTCATTAAGAAGTGATCATGGTCGTGGGATTGAAAATTAAGAGTTTGAAACATATTTCTCACAAAATGGTTATAGTAATAATTTCTCTGCCCCTAGAACACCTCAGCAGAATGGTGTTGTAGAACGAAGAAATAGAACCCTACAATAAATTTCTAGAACAATGCTTAGTGAATATGACTTACTTATTTACTTTTGGGATGAACCTGTTAATACATCATGATACATAATCAATAGAGTCTTGATTAGACCAATTCTCAAAAGCACCTCGTATGAACTCTATAACAATAGGATGCCTAAGGTTAATTACTTTAGTGATTTTAGTTGCAAAGTCTTTATTCTCAACACTAAGGATAATCCTAACAAATTTGCATCCAAAAGTGATGAAGGAATTTTCCTAGGATACTCAATATTAAGTAAAGTTTGTAGATTATTCAATAAGAGAACTAAATGCGTGGAAGAATCTGTTAATATCAAGTTTGATGAAACAGAACCACATGAGCCTAGAACCATTCTAGAAAATATGGAGGATGATGTATCAAATCTGGACATCGACTCAAAATCCTCAAATTCCGTTGTGAAAGAATCTGTGAAAACATCCAATTCTGGAAATTCTCTACAATTGAGTCATAATGAACTTAAATCTATTGATGAACCAAAAATCACAAGTCCCTCTTTTTCTAGAAAGGTTATAACCCTTAAAAAACATCCCTTATATGCTATTGTAGGAGACTTAGAGAAAGGAACACAAACTAGAGCTTCTCTTAGAAACCAGGTTGAACATCAAGCCTTCTTGTAACAACTTGAACCTAAAAACATTGATGATGCCATCAACTATGAATTTTGGGTAATTTCTATGCAAGAATAACATAATCAGTTTTAAAGAAACATATTTTGGAAACTTATTGAAAGACCCAAGGACACATTCATCATAGGCACTATATGGGTGCTTATAAATAATGTAGATGAAGATGGAAATATAGTTAGGAACAAGGCTAGATTAGTTTCACAAGGCTATAATCAAGAAGAATGAATTGACTATGAGGAGACCTTTCCTCTAGTAGCCAGACATGAACCCATCAAAATCCTACTTTCCTATGTTGCACATCTGAATTTCAAACTATATCAAATGGATGATAAGAGTACATTCTTAAATGGGTATATAGGTGAGGATGTCCTTGTTGAACAACCCCATGTATTTACAAATCCTCATTTTCTCAATCATATTTTCAAACTATCAAAATCATTATATGGTTTAAAGCAAGCTCCAAGATCTTGGTATGACATATTGAGTACTTTTCTTATTTCTAAAGGTTTTACAAAAGGAATATCTGATCCTACCCTCTTTATAAAACTAATTTCTAATGATGTTTTAGATGTTCAAATCTATGTAGATGATATTATTTTTTAGATCTTCAAAAAATTCATTATGTAATTTTTCTAAAATGATGCAAAATGAATTTGAAATGAGTTTAATGGGTGAACTAAAATTCTTTCTTGGATTTCAAATCATTCAAAATAATGATGGACTTTTTTTAAATAAAATTAAATACACTAGAGATATTCTAAAACGTTTTGGATTAGATAGCACAAAAAGTAGTGACAATCCCATTAGTACCACATGTAAGTTGGATCTTGATGAAGATGTAAAATATTTTGATCAAACCACTTATAGAGAAATGATTGGAATTTTACTCTAATTAACTGCTAGCCATCCAAACATTATGTTTACTGTGTGTATGTGTGCTCGTTTTCAAGAAAATCCTAACGAATCTCATTTAAATGTTGTAAAGATAATTTTCAAATACCTCAAGCATACACCCAATATAGGACTGTTCTATCCTAAAGGAAAGTCATTTGAACTTGTTAGTTATTCTAATGCTGGATTTGCTGGCTGTAAGTTAGAGAGAAAGAGAACCTCTGGAACATGTCACCTTTTAAGCAAGTCACTAGTATCATGGAGTAGTAAGAAACAACATTCTGTTGCATTATCTACTGTAGAACCTGAATACATAGCTGCTCGTAGTTGTTGTGCACAAATTTTGTGGATGAAACACACTTTAATAGATTATGGGTATCAATTTAGACATGTACAATAAATTGTGACAACACAAGTGCTATTAACATCTCAAAAAATCATGTTTCACATTCTAGGACAAAACATATTGATGTAAGACATCTCTTTCTGAGAGATCATTATCCAAAAGGTGATATCACCTTGGAATTCGTAGGTACTAAATATCGACTTGCTAATATATTCATTAAAGAAATAAATTTTGGGAGAATAGACTATATCATACATGATATTTTCATAATAAATCTCAAATAGATATCTCACTTGTCTTACTATTAAACATTTTACTATTTTTTACTTTATTGTTTCATGATTACGGTTTCTCAGTTACTATCTCTCATGTTTACGGTCTCACCGTTAGCACTTTTTACTTACGGTTTGAGACTCACTATCTCATTGTAACGTGCACTGAAATGTTCACTCACTATCTCACTGTGACTTTCATGTAATGTTTCACCATGACGACCAATCACTGTCTCACCATAACGTTCGTTTACTATCGCACTGTGATGACCGATCACTATCTCGCCGTGATGACTATTTACTGTCTCCCCATGAAAATTATTTATGATTTTCTTTAAACCCTTATTGGGGTAATTTTTATTTCCCCTCTTTTACTTTCTCGCATTTTTATTTTTCTGACGATTGGAATTCCCAAATGATAAAACAAAATGTTTCGCTCTGTTCTTCACCCAGAATTTCTCATACTCACTCGTTTTGAACCCATTCAACATTTCAAACCTCTCTCTCTCTTTCTTTCTCGAACCTTCAGTGGATGCCAAGAATAAAACATACATCGCTATCCACGCCTAAGAAGCACCGCCTGAAGAAGAAGAATATTTCTCTTAAGGTGACACCCAAAGGACCTCTGAATCTGAACCAGGTAAATCGAAGTGTTGTTCCAGAGAAAGAAATTTTCCCCAAATGGATTTTATCTAAAAAATATCTGGTCATGAAAGTGGTAAAATAACAAGGCTGGTAAGAATGGTTCTCAAGGGAGAACAGACCTATCTATACCAAATTAGTAGCTCAGTTCTATAAGTACGGACAATTTGCTTTTAAGTTTGATAATGGTTTGGTTGTGAGGAGCTGGGTTAATGGCCACAGATTTTCCTTCTCGTCGAGGTTATGGGTTGCATGCCTTAGGATACCTCACGAAGGAATATGTGATGATTATCAGAGAGAACATCCACCTACAACTGATTTCTTTGATCTTGAAGATTCTATGAAAACCCTAACTGGAAATGGACCCAAGAGAAGGGCCATCACTGCTGAACTTGATGGAGAAACAAGGCTGCAGTTTTAATTTGTTCAAAATCTGGTTAGCCCAAGGAAAGGTGACATTGTTGTATTAAAGTATCAAGATGTGGTTTTAATTCATCTTATGAATAATGGATACAAGATTAACCTATGCATGTACATCATTCACCATATGTGTGAGTTGATCAAGGTTACATTAAATTCGACCTATCCATTCTACTCTTGGCTGATATCATCCATGCTTGTTTCAAAAGGCATAGATGAACCCAATGAAGAAGTGCTTATGGAATATGAAAACTATCTCTATAAATCCACTATCAGGAGAATGAAGATAAACTGGAACCATTGGAAAAAGGAGTGGGTGGAAGGCAAGGATAACATTTATGAGAAGTTTAATCATGTGGATTATCCATCAAGGCCAAAATAAATTTTTGATCCTGGTTTAGAACCAGATGAACTTGGTCAGTATCCAAAAAAAGAGGAAGAAGAAACTAAAGTACTATATAGGGAAGAAGTTATTGTTGCAGAAGAAAGGAGTATTATTCCTCCTGTTGTACTTGAAGAAAAAACCCCTTCCCCTAGAGATGATTTCAATCTAGAAATCCAACACAATGCTGAAAAAGAAACAGTGCTGACATAATCTGACCAGAAAGCCACGAAAGCACCTGTTCTGGAAGAACTCTCTATTATGGATGAAGAAAATCAAGAACAACTCCCTGGTGTACAAGAAGAAAATCTAGAAGAACTCCCTGGTGTACAAGAAGAAACCTAGAAGAGATCCATGTTGTGCAAGAAGCAAATCTGGAAGAATTACCAGGGGAACATTCTGTTCCTGAAATAATACCATCTGTTGAAGAGAGGATGAAGATAGCCTTTCAGCTTACTAGACAAGAAATTCTTGAGAAACTTAGAGATGAAACTGTGGATTTAGACCAATCTCTTGAGCCTCTCAATCCTGAAATGGAATCACCTGTTGAGGGGAAGGAAACCCAAAATCTTGAATCTGGTTAAGCCTCATATCCAACTGAGTCAAGTCCTATGGACACTCAGTATGAATTTCCTAGTTTTTATGATGTGAGTGAGTCTCAACAGATTACTGCAACCGGGATTGATCTCCCTTCCCTATTTCAGTTGAATTCAGTTTCTATATTTTCCCCAGAGAAGGAACCAGAACCTGAACCTACCCCTGCACCAATTCCTATACCTGAACCATCACCTGAACCTTTACCTGAATAGTTGTCCTTTGTAAGTAAGGATGATTTGAAGTATTTTGTATATATTATCTTATCTAGAGATGACAAGCTTATAAACTCCCAACATCGTGTTGTGAAAAATCTGAGTGAGAGAGATGCCTCACTACTTTTGGAGAAGATCATTTGGCAGATACAGCCTAAAATGCTCCATGAGATTCAAGAAGTTCGAGTTGAAAATAAGTTGCTCAGTAATGAAGTCATAACCCTAAGAAGCATGGTTGAAGACATGTAGATGGTTCTGCATTTGAGATCAGAGCATGTTACTGCTCCTCTAGAACCCATTGTTTCTCAAATCCCTTGAGATGTTGTGTCTCAGATTCACCCTCATCTGTTATGATTTGATGAAAAGATTTCAGAAAGGCACAAACAGTTGGTAAATGAAATGAGAGATCTTGTGGTGAACCTGAATAAACTCACGGATGAGTACACTGGTTTTCTTCAAAAGGTACTGAATCATCTCAAATCTCTGACGATAGATGTTAAAGAATCTAATACCTCTGGGGAATCCTCGACTCCTACCCTTGACAGTACTTTTCTATGATCTACAGTCAAAGAAGAGATTCAGACTGATTTTAGTGGCTTTAATGTGGCTTCTTTCTCTGAATTTTTCAAGAACAGTGATATAGTTCTTAACCTTGTGAAAATTCATTCCAAGATTGCAGATGATTCCCAGTAGGAGATTTCTATGAAAGTGGTTCTATTTCAACTGAATTTTCTCCAAGAGTGATATGACCAACCACTTCAAATACCTCATAGAGAATCTACGAATTCCTCCAATAACTCAAGACTTCAAAAACCAAGTCCAGAAGCTAACCAAGTTTACCCGATTGTTGTAAAAGTTATTGGAAAACAATGATGAATTTGAAAAATCCATGCAATATGGTGGAGAGATTATTGCAGACTTTATCAGACTTCTGAGACTTTATCTACATGTCCATATTACAGCAATTGTTGCTCCAACTACTGCACCTCTCAGACTTAGGCTGCCTTCTTTCACCTCTGCCTTAGCATCCATTACCATGATTGTTGGCCAAGCTCTCAGTCAGATCAGGCATGTGATTCTTGATTAGAAACTTCCTAGATATTTTACTACTCCTACCTTGGCTCCCTCAGTCTTTGAAGGTCTCCCTTTACCCTCTCTATCTACCACCTCTCTACCCTCTTCTACATCAACCACTTCCCCTATCGCTTCCTCTTTTGCTGCTGATAAAGGAAAATAGAAAGAAAATATTTTAAGAAGACCAATTCTTACAATTTTTTGATGGGGATGTCATTATTTTTTAATCTCTTTTTATTTTGTAATGAACTATTTACTCTTAATGGAATGTGAACTGTTTAACCTATCTTACTTCTACTTTTGGATAATCCCTAATGGGGGAGAAGTTTCTATATGTTATTTTCTCTATAGTTGCATCTAATTTACACTTTAACTATTCATGATTTGTGATCATCAAAAAGGGGGGTATTGTTGGACTCCTCATATATTAATCAGGTTTTAATGATCAAAAATCTCATCAATGATCACAAATATCATTAATGATAATAAATCTAATTCAACCTAGTTAACTCCAATAAATTATATCTAATCATGTGTATTTATGTTTCAACTTCAGTCATGATTTATAATGGTTATACTCAATCCATTTCATGTATATTACTATTTAAGTATGAATACTATTATTTTCCTAAGTACAAGACACCGTGAATCCAGACATCGCGAAGCCAGACACCGTGAATCCTGACATTGTAAGCTAGACACCGTAAGTAAGAAACTATGAGCAAGACATTGTGAGCAAGATACTGTGAGAAAGACACCAGGAGAAAGACATCGTGAGAAAGACACCATGATCAAGACACTGTAAAGAAGACACTGTGACACTCAGCCCATGACACTTAGATCGTGACACTTAGACACTGTGACACTTAGACTGTCACACTCCGACCGTGACACTCAAACACCGTGAAGGAGACACCATTTGCATAACATACTGTGACACCATTTCTGAAACTATTTTTTCATCTTTCAATTTATTGTTTAATGGTCATATTTGATGCCTTTAATGCACTGACATAATTAATGTTTCTTTGTAGACATAGTATGAGGTACGAGGTACGAAACGCATGGAACCTTTTGGCTAAAACACATTCATTCGATGATAATGAGTGGAGAGTGCCCAAAAATAATAGAGAACGATACTGAAAGAAAAACAAGCATATGAGCACGACCACGAAGAAAACATTGCAAGATTTTCAAAGAAAGCATTGTCTCGTACATGAAATCTGACTCTACTGAAGAACATAAGAAGTACACTAGAATCCATAGAACACTTTTACATTATCAAAGCTAGTGAAGAACACAAGATGGATTATGACACTCTGTTTTTCAAGACAAAAACTAGAGAAGGACTCATAAGAATTTCTGTTCAATCAAAGGAGTCCAGAGCTGCACTTGAAATCCCTAGATCATTCTAAACTCATATCTACTCTCTCTCAGTGATTATTTTACTTGATTTTGAGAATTGTGTGTACTCTTTATATTCCATACACACACTGAATCTTGTGCTAAACTGAAGGATTTATAAATCCTTACACCAAACTCTTTAGACTCTTATTTACCCCCAAAAACTGTGGAAGAGGTACCTGTGTTGCATGGTTATTATTTTGTTTACCAATGAAAACTGTGGAAGAGGTACCTATGTGACCTGGACAGTCTGTGTATTGTTTTTAAACCTGATCCATGGTTTGGATCAAAGTTTATTTATATAAACTTCTTGGTGGTACGTGAGCACCAAGTGAAGTGGATTAGGTCTCGGCTTGAGATTGAACCACTTGTTTCATATCCGCTATGCTATTTAAATTTACTCTTCTCTATTTTACTTCTTTATTTCATAATCCACAAAAATCTAATTTCAATTTGATATTTAGTCTTGGAAATAATTTATAATTTATTTTTCTTAGTAGGATAACTTCAAACGTAATATTAATAATACATATTAAGATTACTGAGAATTAGTCAATCTTCTAAGAAGTTGTTTAAACAGTAAAACTCTTATGATAGTATAAACTTGATTAACTAGGTTGTATCTATTTTTGGGAAAACCATTTCTTTTAAAATAATATTCTTATAAAAGATATTTTTATAGTTACTCAATTCACCCCTCCCCTCTTGAGTGAACAACTCTGACCAACATATATCTTCTAAGCCACTAAACCAGGTTGGAAAATCCAAATGATACTCCACCACACCAAATAATTCCTATATTATGAAAGGGACAATGTATCATGGTGATAACATTCCATACATCCCAAAAATGACAATGTCTAAGCCTTGGATTGATCCTTAAGAACACATGATCACTCAACTCAAACGAAAAAGAAGGCTGACGATGATCCCATTTGATTTCGTATGATTTTGAGGTGTCTCAATAAATTTCTAAACAAATGAATCTTATCTAATATTTCTTGGTCAATTATCAGACTAACCAATGATGTCTAAACTATTTCCACAAAAAATGTGTATACTGATAAGGGAACCCAAAAATTACTTCAAATTTTTCTATATGTATTGAGATATGATAGCTATTGATTTTTGAGAACTACTCCAATGGCCCATGTTCTTCCCATAACCTAGAAAAATCCATTACAGAAGACCATAACATGAATTTAAACATTTTCATCCTCTGTTCTGATTTAACATCAATATGAGGAAAATAAATCATTCTCATAGTAAACTGATTCCCAAGTTATTTCTATAAGTATTTTCAAAAACAATGTATTCTCATATACAGATTTTGGAAAGGTACTCCACTATATGTGATCCACGAATAGAGATGAAATGGGATAATGTTGTGATATGATTCACTAACACCCATAGGGGCTCATATTTTTATATTATTATAGGGAGGAATGTTATAGTATTTATTTATATCTATTCCCATTTCCAAATAAGAATAGGTAATAAAATATAACAAACATGATGGTAACTAATCCTCTATCGTAACCTGTATACAAGTTAAACATCTCAAAACATACCATACAACCTTTCCATCCATAACAACCCTGAAAATTTGTTCTGAAAAAAAAAATTATGTCTTCCGTATTCATATATGAACAACCCATATTTAATGGAGGTAACAATGAAATGTTTTTTTTCTCAAAATAACTATGTTTAACCATCTAATTTCTAAACCACAAATTAGAACTTTTACCAAACATACATTCATCAATGTACTCCCCACCCTTGCGTTTTCACCTCATAGCCACTAATTATGCATTGAATGTTTGTGCATCTTAAATCATATCATCTGAATCATAAGTGAATCAAACAAAATTCAGACTTCAAATTGGACACAACATTCCATGTGCATATCTTCTAGGTAGACATCAACTATCGCTCATCTAAATATTCTTTTCCTAACTAAGAATATAACATTTTTCATAATGCATCGGCCAATGAATATCCCTTTTACTATGTATACATCATGTTAAAGTCAAATAATTGGATATATTCCTTCCATATTATTCATCATCGGTTAAAATCCAATTATTATTAAATATGTTTCATGATTTTACCATCCATAAACGTAGTATATGATTCACCCAAGATGTAATGATCACATGTCTTCAAAGCATAAACTATGACATATAACTCTAAATCATGTGTTTGGAAGTTATTCTCATGAACTGATAATAGCCATGATCAATAATAAACTACATGATCTCCCTGTATGAGAACACATCTAAACACGGATCGTGAAGCATTGTAATACACCATGTACCCTTTACAAGATTATAAAAAGGTCATGATTTGTGCAGATGTAAGGAGAACAATAATCTCTTGGAATGATTTTTGACAGTTATCATCCCATTAGAATGGAACATTATTCCTTGTCAAAGCAATCATAGTAAGGATAGACATGAAAACTCCAGAATAATGCATCAGTAATAACCAATTAGAACATGGAAACATTATATCTTGAAGTTATTTTGTGGTTATTTCTAATAGATAACTTAATCTATCGTCTATGGGACCACAGAGAAACCTTCATCAGATATTACATGGACAAGGAAACATACATCATGTTTCTAGAAATCACACTATAATAATTTGGCATACATAAGATGATCCATGAATATTTCGAACAATGTCCCCATTGGTTTTTCATGCTCCGTACTTTTCCTTGAATACACCAATACATCATCCAAAAAATCTATAACATAAGAATCTGCATACCCCGGAAATATCTAATTCCCCAATTCCATAATGGATTTTAGTTCATTTGGAAGAACAAAATCCATTATCACATGCTCATTATTCCTAAATCTACTATTGAATTCTATCTTTCGGATTTCCCCCTTTGGAGACTAGAATTGGGGAGATCTTTCACACAATTTAATTTTTAAGAACAACTATTCTCCCCTAAATTGATCAAAAATTGTGTCATTGCGTTGAAGTGGATACATGTTCTATATTATTACATGGTTAATCTTATGATAATCTACACAAAATTGAATATTTTCATCCTCTTTTTGGGGAAACAAATCTAGTGTTAACCATGTAGATGTTCTTTATCAAGTGAAACCTTTTCATTCAAATACTTTTAACTAAATTTTAAATTACCATAATTTTGGTAGTGCCATGTGATTTGAAATAATGGATATAGGATTAGTCCCTAAGAGGATATCGATTAAAATTTTCACTTCTCTCATTGGTGGAAATGCCGAGAATTTTTTGGAAAAAGACATTTGGGAACCGATCAATCACTATAGAAGACTATTACTCAATAAAAACTCCATTGATGGAAATGTAAACACTATCAAAGGTAATGTAGTTGTTTTAACTACTGGTAAAAACAATCTATATCACCATCCATTACATTCTGGTCTCCTAGAAATAGATTCAATGGGCCATGTTCAGTTGTAAAAATGATCATTCTTGTATAACATTCATTGTCAAACATAATCATAGTCAACCAATCAATACCATAGATTATGTGATATAAAGACATATCTAACACTACAAAAACTGATATCAGCTCAGATCCATCAATATTTATATAAAATTATCTTCACACAAAGGATTGATGTTCTCTTTGACTAATATGAGATTGATATTTCAACCCATAAGGATGCATATCGATTTTTAAACATATAAACTATACAGTATGGGAATAAATAAATGAATGGGAATCCAACCAAACAATTCATTATGAATTAAACAACTACATGATGCATGATATCAATGAAAGACACTCAAACCAACCATTTATAAAAAAATCAAACTAAAACCAAGTACTATAGTGGAAAAACACAATAATAATGTACACAACATAAGTCTACAAAACCAAAAAAATAAATTGTCAACAACAACTAAAAATCTCCAACCTACTACATTATCAACTCCAAAAAACAAAAAAAATCACAATGAACCACATGAGGAATGTGATAATTTACATAGTAATGTGTCCTGATATATGATATCTGAAAAATAACCAAAGTTCCAAAGCATGGGTGAGTACTAAAACATAGTAGTTTTTCCACAAATAAATACATAATCATGATACTAGGATAGAATAAGTTTGATAATTAATATGAAAAAATTTATATAAAACCTTTTTAAACATTTCAACAATTTATTTAAAATCCATGAAATTCCAAGCAGTTGAATTTTCCTCTAATATAAAAAATTCCAACTAAGAAAAAAAGACATTTTATTATAAACATTTAATTAGTTTAATTTCTAATTACCCATTCTGGATCACATAACCACACACACTCACACATAGGCTTAGTGTTACGGTTATGGTGGATATTCACATCCATAACCCATACCCCTTGATAGTGGTACTTTATAACCAATATACACTCATTCCACACAATCTTAAAAATTTAATCCATATCACATGCCAATAAAACCATTTCAACACAATTCAATCAATTTAATAAAATTATGATTTTATTGAAAACCATAACAAAAATCCAATTCAATAAAACTGTCCTTTTTTGAAAATTATTTGTACACAAAACAATTTGAAAAAAATAAGAAATTATTAAAATCAATTTAATAAGGATCAAAACAAAAACACCATTTTAAAATCATTATTTTAAAATCCTGTTACAAAATTAACCTTGGTTCAACACACCCATTTTTCCACAACACCCCAAACTATCACCAAATAAGGCGTACGAAAATAATTGCACAAGAATTGCACAATTTTTTTTATAAAATCCAACTAATTTTAAATCAATCTAAAATTTTAAAAAACTATGTGTTGAGATTGAATCCACCTACTTCGTGATTTTTCGAGAAAATGAAGAACGACATTTAAACACCAACAAAAACATGTTAAATATTCAAAAGCAACAATAGATCTATTAACCGGACATAAAAAACCAAATATAATCCTATTTGTAATCAAATACCTTATATCTATACATAGAAGTCATATTTATAGGAATGTAAGATAATGATATAGAAGTATATATATGTGAATCCATGTAAAACCACCGTAGAAAATGACTTTCTTTGAAAATATGGGTTCATTTCACAATGATAAGCCTTAGGGTGACCTCTAAATTAGTGGTAGAAATATATACTAACATTAAGAGAATAAAATATCTTGTTTAGGTTGAGTTGGGGAATAAATGAATGTTTAAAACACAATGCTGACCTAGATAAACATTTTTATATCTCGTTTTTAAAATGTGCATGATTATTTACATGGTTTGGAAAACTAGGCACTAATACTGTGCTAACCTTTATATCTGGGGGGACCTCACATGGTATACCCCCAAGGTTAGAGTAATCACGCACCAAGAATACAAAATGACACATTACCACTTTACATTGTTTCTACTGGTTTGTTGCGTGGTTTGGAAAAATGTTCTCTATAACGGTACGCCTACCCAATGCAATATATCTCACAATGCATGATTTTATATAAGAGATTAACATTTTCTACAAACCATTTACCAATCTTTATCCTTTTGAAATTCCCATATAATATTCCAAATGGTTTCCAAACCCTCCAAAACATCCAATTACCCATTATATACTTAAAAATCATAATGAAATGGTTACTTAGTTAAAACTGGTGGTCTTATAATGTTATACCATGCTTATTTTGGAAAATTAATTTTTCATTTATGTTTTATTTAAACCTTTGTTTTGTGGATTTACATATGTAAAAAATAATAAATCCGATTATAAATTATGAAATAAATTATATGATCTATATAAATGTTATTAGTCTCAAACATTAATTTTTTAGTACATATGTTTATGATATGAACATTTCATATTTAATTAGGTGAATATACATACTCTTCGACATGTTGTATCATTAATATCAATATGGTTGTGATATTTTATGTTTCATTTGAAATTATTATTTATAGGGTATTACCATTCATATTTCAATAATATGGTAAGAGTTTTATGATTCCATCCCATTTTAATTGGTATTTTTGCGTTATATTACATTTGTGATAGTGATTTATAGATGATTAAAAACAATTTAATTTTTATTCACCTACGGATTTTTATAAAATTCTAATTTTTATGTACCATTTTTCACTCTTTCATAATCAAAATTTTTCCAAAATTTTTAATAGAAATAAGACCATATTTCACTTCTTTTGGCAAGAAATTTCATTCATTCATATCATTATTTTCCAAAATATTTTCAATAATGTTTTAAAATATTCTTAAAGTATTTATTAAAATAATTTTTATCCTGTTTTTTGTTCTAAATACTGATTATAATGATTTTTATATTATTTTTATCAACAAGTCAGTTTTTCCAAAGTTATAAGCATAGTCATTATTTTATCAATTACACCATGAACAAAATTCCCACCATCATGAAAATAAATGTTTTCAAGCATCCTTTATATGATTACATTATTCATTTCAACAAAGAAATTAAAATTATTTTGTAAATGTTTAGTTTTTATTTATTTCAATGAGATTAGAATAATTTCCACAAAATAATATTAATGTACTTTTCAAAATATCATGTCATCAATGAAAAAGAAAATTTATTTTAATTATTATATTTTGCGTATATGATGTAATAATTTAGTCATTAGTATTTTTCTAGATTGTTTATGATAATTTTTTGTGGGGATGTTTTGAAATTATGTATATTGGTTCTAAGAGTATAGAAAATTAATAAAATTTAAGGCATGTTGATCAATTAGTAATATTTATTCATATTATAACTACATTACAATAATTAGGTAATGGGTGGGTCTAAAAACTCAATATTTCATATATTAATTGGTAGGTATCATCATATAAAATAGTTTAGGTATTTTTGAAAGACCTTACCTATTTATATATGATTTATTAGCATGGTCATTGATGGTATGTTTGAGATGTCCTCACAAGGGGAATCGACAAAAAATATTAAGATGTCCACCAATATGTATTCCATAATGATTAACATATTTATTTAAATCAATGTTACTATTTAAATAGATATCATATGTATAGATATTTTTCACGATAAATTAAATATTTATATTTTATTAGTTGATCATTCCATATTATTCTATATGCTTGAGTTATTGAATAAATCGATAATTTTTTCGGTTCGTCACATTTCTATATATATTATTCCATATTTATTCTATTAAACCATCCATTATTCTCATTCACATACTGAGATTTTGAGATCACCTTTTTGATATTACCATTGATTTGTAAAATGATATTGGGAAGAATATCATGGATAAAATAATGTTTCTTATGCTACATTTTTATATTTAATATTTAATATGAGTATCAAATATCTATCTAGTTTACCAAGATTACTAATATATTTTGTGCATTGAGATGTGATAACTGGTATCTTGTAAAAATGTAATATAATAACCAATAGCATTAGGATAAAAGGTTTTTTGTATTTAATGTATATATTAAATGATGTTTTTTAGTAACCATGGGAACAATATTTATGAATAAATAGATTATGGAACATGACACTATGAATAAAATTGATGATAACTCTATGCATTTCATAAAATACTGTGGTTTTGGTAATTTCGTGATTATGTTGTTTTCCTATGAATATATCATTGTATGGACACTCTAAAGCGATTTGGAGTTGGTATATATGCATCTAGGGATAATTTTCTTAAATAGAGTCGTTTGGGTTTACCTAAACCACCATTCCAGTGAATGTAGGTGTTCCCTTAATAAGTACTTGGGGATATGCATGGGTTATTCCAGATTTTCATTATATATAATTATTATTAATGAGATAAAATAACTTATAAAACATAGTATTTTACAAAATAATAGTAGATAAACCTAAAAATCATTGTGCGGATAGGTCTATAGTTTATCGTTAATTTAAATTCATAAATTCCACATTGAGGTTTTAAGTGTATGGAGATTATCATGATTAAGGATATATTTTAAGTCATTTATTGTAATATAAACCATTGGTTTGTTATATGTTTTAGTGAAAATGTTACTTGAGTAATAATGATTTAATATTTTGAGGACATTAGTATATAGTTATTGATAAGAATTTGTGTTAATATGATCAATAATGGTAAGGTAATAATAGACTATTAAATTTTTTTAAAAAAATAAATTTTACAGAAAACGGTATTAGTTAGTAATTATTTCATAATTAATGTTATTTTTGTGGAACATCATCATATTTTTGAATGTTCTAGGAATTATATATTTTAAAAAAAAATTAAAACCCATATTATATGTGACAAAACATCAAAAAAATAAAGTTTGTGAGGATTATATCCATTATATAATGGGAAAATGGGGGAAGACATTTACCATTTACCTATGTGATGTACTGGTGACTATAACATTGTTTTTTTACCAAAATAATTTGACATAATAATATTATGTTTATTTTTCAGAAATTTTTGTTATAAAATAGATAACTATGTTATTTAAAAGTCATTTAATGATAATGTGATTATTGTTATTTAAAAAAAATACCACTCTAATTTTAGATAATATAATATGAATGTGGAAGAAATAATATTATGGGATTTTATTTAATATAAAAGGCATAATTACCTTTTAGAATCATATATTTCTTTAATATGGATTAATTTTTATTCGATTCATTAATGGAAATGATTAGAATATTTGGTATATTATATGATAAAGTAATATAAATACGTGGGAAAGTGACATTAGGGTTGACAAATATTGATTAGAGACAAAATTCAAATTAATATTGAAGTAAAATGCATTCAAATACTTCTATTTTCTGGATTCTATTTTTTTAGTGATATTTAAAATAATTTTTAGGATAGTTATTTATGTGATTGTCAATGTTAAACACTGGGTATAATTGTTCATGATATGTATATTAATGGTTTATTTCTTCATATGAATTTTTATTCAACTGGGAAATTATATTTCATTATGATATCCATTTGATTTTGGTTATTTTCTAAATATGGGTTACAATATATTGAAAAATCTGGTTACCATGATCATGTATTTTTTACATTTCTCTATGTTATCTTTTAGCATAGAGTTTCTTATGTTTTTTTGGATTTTATGTAGGCATCCGGATGATTTTATGACATGTAAATAGGTTACATGACCTATAATATATGTTGGTTTCATGCCCTAAAAACGATTCAAATTATTAAATTTTACAGGGTATGATGTGTTTTTAGACATCGTGAGTTAATTTGAGGTCATTTTTTATTCATATGTGACTGGTTTTGCATCATATTATTCCATCATGGAATTTATGTTGTGTAATGGACTTTGAAATTATGTAACTTATTGTGTAAGTATATTTAAGGAATCATTCATGATTTGAGTTCCTATATGGCTATCGGTTCTCCCCTTATCTCAACCAATGGATCCTCTCGAATGATTTTGAGAGACCTTGTTTCTTCTTGGTTGACCCATTTAAAATTCAATCTTTGTTGAGGGTGCTGGAATATATCTTCAGCTATGTATTTTTTCTAGTACAATATTTCCATTAATCAGATAATCACCTTTGAGTTACGTGATGTGATTTGTTGGTCTACATTTGGTGTTTCATCATGTATTCTACCAGATTTGTTTTGGGATCTCGTTTTGGAGGTCGTTCCTTTGTTCTTCATGGTTCGACGGGTGATTATTATTGTTGTATGTCTTCTTTCCAATTCTATAATGACAATATATGTTGATTAGATCATTTCTTATATGTTTGGACTATATTCTAGGGCCTTCGTTGACAACATTGGGTTTTCATTGTTTTTGGATCACATTGCTGTCTTGTGCAACCGATTATAAAGGTTGGGGGTTTCGTATATAGGTTATGTTAAAGAATATTACCATTCCCATATTCTTAGCTAATATATTCATATAATTGGCATGATTTTTGTATGTATGTTGAAAAGTGTTCTAAAAGGAAAAATAATTTTCCTTGGTTGTTGATAGCTTGAATTAAAAGTGGTTTTTTCAAATAATTGAAACAAATTTTTTATGTGGTTCTATAATTGGTTTAAAAGAAATAGAATGAATTTTTAAACTATAATTTGAGATACATTGGGTTCATTGGTGAAATGTTTAGATTGCGTCCAAATTTTATATTTTTATGATTATAGGTAGGTTTTCTCATGGGGAT
This sequence comes from Viscum album, assembly GCA_963277665.1. Lineage (NCBI taxonomy): Eukaryota > Viridiplantae > Streptophyta > Magnoliopsida > Santalales > Viscaceae > Viscum > Viscum album. Next base: position 1,843,151,721 of record OY728161.1, read on the forward strand.
TTCCTCTATTTAATAGGCTCATTATTCTAGGGTGTTGATATTAAATTTTTTATTGGGGGTTTAGTCATGGGGTATTCTTATAATTCCAAGGATTATTTTCAATGAATAATACTTTGAATATGATTTATTGTAGTAAAATTAGACTTCTAGTCATACACATACGGATCATTCGTGATGATACAACTTATTTTATTTTATATTTTTTTGTTTTCTTTTTTTCCCATGACATACATGTTTAGTTATTGTTAAATAATATAAAGACACTTTTCTTTGAATTTCATATACCATTTTTTTAGAACTATGAGAAAGGGAAATTTGAAGCATAGTTTCTATAAAACTACTTTATTGCCTATAATTCCATATTTTAATTTAAATGATCACAAAAAAAATTATAGAGAGACTACATATGGAAAAACATTGTGGGATCTTATTGATCGTATTAACTCACACCATGCGTACCTATTCGGTTGTGTGTAGGCATATATATGTCTTCCAATGTTGGAAATGGAATGTTTTTATAGTGAGGAGGTGTGGATTCATGATAGCTGAGTTGGGTAGATGGTGGTGAGAAAGTGGGAGTTCATCCACATTATCACATGGGGTTGCTATTTGGTTTTGGTTAATTAAAAATGGACTTGTATCATAGTGTTTTTGGATACTTTTACATCCTTTCTGTTTTCACTATCTTGTTAGAGTATGGAATATATTTATTAGCTTCATTTTTTCTTTCTTGATATGTGTATATATATATGAAATGTGTTTGTTCAGGCTTGGTAAAATTGTTCCCTTTGGACTTTTGATCGATGCCTAGTTTCATTTCTCTAGCCCATGGGGATCATGATCTCACTTTGGGTATGTGAAAGAATGGTTCAGTTTCCAAGTTTGATGGTAAACCATGTTGGTTCCTTACAAATATGTATTAAAGGGAAGGCCAGTCCCTATGATTCATTGTCTTGGCATGTCAGTTAAACTAGAGATAAGATTTTCGAGGCTGGAGAGGTATGTTGTAACGTGTTCCAAGATAGCTCTTATTTTCATGAGACTCAAGATACAATGGGATGTTGGGATTTATGTCTCTGTTGTGGTATTTTGTTTACAATGACAATTCCTTATTTTGGGTTTCCTATTTTATACTGACATTTCCTCTATTTTATGATCAAAACATTTATTTTGGTGTCTAGTAATATGCTTCTAAGATGCATTCCCCGAGTTCTTGAAGACAGTTTAGCTAGTTCTAATTAAGGGAATCCACATATAGATCATAATAACATTTAGATTATAGTTCTGTAAGTTCATTTTTTTATCCTAATGACCCAAAAGTGCATAACATAGCTGCTAAAGTGCAACCAATAGTGACAGTAGAGAGATATCAATAATGTAATTCTAGAATAAGAAATCACCATCCATTATTGGAACAAATGATCCTCAAGAAGTTGATAAAAATTCTGATAGAACTGATAAAATATTATACATCCTATGAACTCCAAATATTATCATGGTAACATGTGCAGTGTTCATGTTTGAGGGTTCTAGTAAGTGATGGTGGGATACTGTTGTCTAGGAAGACAAATATATGGACATGGATTGGAAGGATTTCAAACCCTAGTTCGTCTAGCAGTTTTCACAAAGTCATGGATTTTGTGAAAATATATGGAGTTCATATCATTATCACATGGGGAGTGTTATTTTTTGACTTAAAATAACATGTTTGATGCACTTTTCTGTTTTACTTTAGACGTGGTAATGAATGACCAGTTGATGGCTAAGTTGTACCTACATGTTTGGAAACCAAATATCAGAAAACATTTATTTATGTAAATTCTTTATACTATATGGATATCTTAGAACAATATATGATGGAAAATATTAATATTGAAAAAATAATGAATTTTATACCAGTTCTCTTCCATATAGTCGATGCTTCAGGGGTGAACATGGGATGAAGTGGAAGTAGAAGAATAATCAAAGAAGTGGGAGAGGTGGGACTCAATAAAGAGCCTCAGCTACACCATTTTCTATACCAAGAAGATGTCCTATAACTTCCTATCATTGTGGAATGCTCAGAATCAATGTAACTTCGTCTCGTATTCCTACAAAGATGGGAAACAACTATGGATGCATTGGTCACTTACAACGCTTTGGTTTGGTATGAAAATGAATCATTATGATCAGGTTTGTTCAGATCCAAAGTATACTAAGGGTCATTCAGTTGTTTCAGGGACTAAATGGATCTAGACACATGCTTCATGAGTAATTAAATGATTAATTGTAAATGAGTTTACAGTGGATGTTGATGATGGTCCAACAATAGTGATAAGTACTGTCTTTATTGCATAACCATATTAGTTACTTTACATGATACTAGTTTCTCTCACACATTTATATCTTCATATTTTTTTTTATATTCGTAAACATCTAATGATACATATTTCCATTTTTATAGATATAGTGATGCCTATTGGTATGAGGAAAGAGAAGAAGTTTCATTGTACATCATTCCCGTTAAAGATAGAAGATACAAAGTTTATCTTGGAATTTATCATTATTGATCTGGATATATTTGATGTCATCATATGTATGGATTAGATTGTTACTGAATGAGATTTGGTTGATTGTTATAATCAGTGTGCTTTATTTCTTGTTTCTGATGGGATCCCTAATGTGTTTCCAGAGGAGTGTCACCTGAGGTATGGTCGTACATGACCTTACCACCCAGATCTCATGAGTTTTTTTATGTTGTTTTTATTTGAGCATGGTGGCTTTTATTATATTTTGATCATGCCATTTTTTTGGTAATTTTATAATGTTATACCAAAGTTATTCTTGGGAATTCGTCAAAAAATAGAGGAATATTTATAGATTGGTATTGTTTCAGCTATACAATTGATATTGATACCTTCTTATTGTATGTAACCAGATGAGCTAATAGTTCTTAAGAATAAATTGGAAGTCCTATTATGAATTTTTTTCCATCTATTTCACCTTAGTAATCGCCCATTCTATTTTATAAGAAGCTATGTGGTTCACTTCAATTGTGTGTGTATAGTTAAATTTAGAACTGGGTAACAATTAATAATAAGTAACATTTGCGTCATGTGGATAATTTTTTTGATTAGTTAAAGTGAGGAACTAGATTTCAAAGATTGATCTTTGATTGAGTTATCATCACCTCAAAGTTTTGGAGTCTGTTATACCAAAGAAAGTTTTCAGGGGAATAAATTTCAATTATAAATATATTTTTATTCCTTTTAGTCTGACTAATTCTCTTACGTTATTTATGGATTTTATGGATTATATATTCCAACAATATATTGAAACTTTTGGGGTAGTGTTTTGGATGATATTCTAGTTTACATTAAATCATAGTGCAATCATGACACCAACTGTAAGCAGGTAATACAAGCATTTCAGCCATCAACGAAACTACCCTCATCCTTATTCCCAAAATCAAGAAACCCCAAGCGATCCCTGATTTTTGACCTATCAGCCTCTGCAATGTATCTTATATGATATTCTCAAAAATCCTTCGCAATCGTCTACGCCCTTGGCTTCCTTTTATTATATCTGAAATCCAGAGCGCCTTCGTGGCTAAGAGGCTTATTACAGACAATGAAATTTTGGAACATGAAGTGTTCCACTCGATGAAAAGGCGCTCCATTGCGAAAAGAGGAAGCATGGCCTGGAAGTTGGATATGACCAAAGCCTATGATAAAGTGGAATGGCAGTTCCTAAGAGTTGTGTTGCTAAGAATGGGGTTCTGCACAAAATAGACAGATATTATCATGCACTGCATTTTGACCGTCTCATTTAGAATCAAGGTCAATGGGGAGCTCACCAGAGGATTCACCCCAACCCATGGCATGCGTTAAGGAGACCCCTTCTCCCCCTTCTCTTCATCTTGGTGGCTGATGTTTTATCTAACCTTATTTCCAGGGATATTGCCGCAAAGTCTCTTCTTGGAGAAAAATTCTTCCATGGGGGACCACAAGTGTCCCATTTTTTCTTCGTCGACGACTGCGTCCTTTTCTCTAGATCAACCATCAACGAATGTCGGGTGATTAGCCATGTGATCCAGCAGTATGAATGGGCGTCTGGACAGTCTATCAACCACGACAAATCTGAAATCTCATTCAGCGCAGGGGTCCCTCTGACCAAGAGAGATGAACTTTGTGCTTCTGCAGGCATGCATATGGTCGATAAACAATAGAAGTATCCCAGGCTCCCTACGGTGATTGGCCGGTCTAAAAAAGATATTTTTGCTTCTCTAGTGGACATAATTGAGAAAAAAATCCAATGCTGGACCCCAAAAGGTATCTCCAAAGCTGGAAAAGGAACCCTCATTAAATCTGTCATTCAGTCTATCCCCACCTACTTTATGTCCATGTTTATGCTCTCGGTGGCTATTGTCAATCTGATCCATTCACATACTGCCAACTTCTGGTGGGGGAAAATGAGGGAAGGAATCGACCTCACTGGCTGGCATGGGAGAATCTCTGCAAACCCAAGGCGGAGGTAGGAATGGGATTCTGGAATATTCTCTTGTTCAATGATGCTCTGTTAGCCGAGCAAGGGTGGCTCCTTGTTAACCGCCCATGATCTCTCTGTGTGCGGGTACTCCGTGCCAAATACTTTCCCCACACGGACTTCCTTGGCTCCTCCCATGGCCCCCGACCAAGCTTCCTCTGGAGAAGTATTTGGGGGGCCCGCAATCTCATGGAAAAAGGATGGGTTGGAGGATTGGAAATGGATCATCTGTCAACATCTGGACCGACCCATTTCTTATTGATAAGGATGGTGTGAGGGCCACATCCCCCATCCTATCAGGTCTTGAAGACTCCAATATTTATTCCCACTTTTCAGAATAGGGATCGGGGTGGTGTGTGGAAAAGATCCACGATTGGTTTAACGAAATAGACCAAAGAATTATCCTCAGTATCCCATGGGTCCCTGATGTAGGCCCCGACCATCTTTTTTGGACCAACGATTCCTCAAGCGATTACTCGGTGAGATCTGGGTATAGACTGGATCTTGGATTCCACTCTCTTGACCGTGACGAGGGACCATGGAATGCGGTTTGGAAGCTCAATGTCCCCCAAAAAATCCTCCATTTCTGGTGGCATTTCTGCACGAGCACCCTCCCTACAATGAGCCTTCTCACCTTTCATCACATGGCCAGTGCCGGGTCCTGCCCTTTCAGCCTGAATATCCCATAAACTCTTTGGCACACTATCATTAACTGCCCGGGAGCTATCTAAATTTTGATTAAATGTGGCCTGGCTTCGGAGGCCTCCCTGGACACCGCATCCGACCTCCTCAATCTTCTGATGCATTGGTGCTCCACTCTTTCATCGTCTACTACTGACTTTCTTTGCACCCTGGCCTGGATCATTTGGTTTCGACGCAACGATTCGGTTTTCCACCAAGTCCATAAAACCCATAACTTCAAGATTGAACGATCAATTTCATGGATGGAGGGCTAGAAGGACCACAAATGACACAATATTTTGGGTGTTACCCCCTATTTCCCCCCTCAGTGTACCCCCTAATGGAAGGGAGGCTTAAGATTAACATGGACCCTTCTCTTCCCAAAGATGGTCTAGTTGCTCTCGGCCTTCTAGATCGTTATCATCTGGGGCAGATCATTGCAGCAAAATATGAATTACATCATGCCCTATGGGAACTTGCAGTTTCGGAAGCCTTTTCTATCCTTGTAGGGATGACACTCGCTTTGGAACGTGGATGGGATGATATCATCATTGAGTCTGACTGCCTTATTGTTATCAATGCTATTAACCACCATGATGCCGGAATCCTGCCTTTTGGCCACATCATCAGGAGAATCCGCTCACTTTTCCAAGGATTATCTTCCTGCACCTTCTCCTTCACCAAAAGGGGAGGAAACAATTCAGCCCACCAACTTGCAGCCTCAGGCCCCTTAGATGATAACCAGCTATGGCTGGACAATTTCCCTTCAGGGCTCTGCTTATGTACGGCTGCATATCTTCATCATTAATAGTACATCTGTTTCAAAAATAAACTAAGGTTGGTTTTAAAAATTTTGAGATGTCAATATTTTTATGGATGAATTTTGAAATGTAATCTTTTTATTCAAGAAGTGATGTTCTTAGGAAACAAGATTTTTGAACATGGCTTATCAGTTTCCCTTGAGATGTTGATGGTTTTTTTTCATAAAGAGAACCACATAATGTCTTTGAGTTGCAAATATTTATTGGTCTTACTGAGTAAAAATAAAAGTTTTTTATTGTATTCTCTACTCTAGAATCATCTTTGACTACTATTATTAGGTAATCAGTGAAATTCACATGGGATAAAAATTTATGTATTCATTGGATGAACTAGAATTTCTTCTAACATTGTCGCCTATTACTATCTTATATGATCTTGGTAACGTGTATGTAGAGTTTTTTTATGCTTCTAGTGATTTATTTTGGGTTTTTAGATTATTCAATATGACCATGTAGTAACTTATGGATCTCATCACCTTCAGTTGCATGAGAATAATTACCCCAGTCATGATTTATATCATGTTGCATTTATGCATGCCCTTAAATGTTGGTGACACTATCTTTTTGGGGAATGGTTAACAGTCATTTTTATAATAAGAGTTTCAGTTATATATTTTCTTATCCATAATTGAATCTCAGATAGATATTATGGGTACAATAACTTCAAAATTTTGACTTCAATATCACCTACACCCCTGATATGGGGAATGTTGTTTAAGATACTCTTATTAAGAATGTTACATAATCAGATTTTCTAAAATAGATGGATGGGTGGATCCTTGTGGGGGGTTTTCTCATTTACACATTGATTCTTAGTAGTATGTTTCACGTTTGGTTCTAAACAATTTTTAGTTATCATCAACTCTCATGATGTCATTTTTACAGAGTCAGCAGCTGGATGATGAATTTAGCGGAATTCAAGAAAGCCTTTTTTATGGGTAGACCATTTCTAGTTTTTTTCTATCATTAGATGGTTTTCTCTACTTTAGGAAGTGTATTTTTGTCCAAAAATTGGTGAGGATTTTATTCTTCTTTAATTTTCACTTCTCTCCATGGGTTGTTAATACAATAAATTAGATGATTTATTATGACATGAGAAGAAGATTCAGGTGGACTGGTATAAACCATGACATTAAAGATTATGTATCCCGCTATTACACAATCCAACGAAAAAAGGTAGAGAACATGAAGCCCTCTATTTTCCTCAGAATCATCTGGTGCCAATATGGTCATGAGATGACGTTTCCATCAAATTATTATTGGATTACCATAGACTCCTCAAGAGATAAATTATATATTGGTGGTAGTTGATTCATTGATTAGGTTTTCTAATTTCAGTCCAATCAATGATACCAGTATGGTTGAAGATCTAGGTATGTTTTATGTGAAGGATAATGTGATTTCATATGGTAATCCTTATATTGAGTTTCAAATTGGGATCATAGGTTTACCTTGATTTTTTGATGAAGTATCCAAGATGCAATGGAAAAAAAGGTCAAGTTGAGCATAACATACCATCTATAGATATATTGTTATATGGAGAATGTGCCTTAGATCCTAGAGGATATACTTCAAGGGATATTCATTGATTTTAGTGGATTCTGGGATAGCCATATGGGACAGGTTGATTTTGGTTAAAATAATAGTTATCAGTCATCAATTAGAATGGCACTATTTGAGGCATTGTATGGCCACCCATGTAGATCACCACATTTTTAGGATGAGGTTAGAGAGTTATCATTGGATGGAGAAAGTTTGGTTTAGTAGACAGCAGAGATGATTCAAGATGTACGTTTCTGTATACTTATATCATCGAGTCGACAAAAAATATATGAAAATTGACAATATCATCTGTTAGAATTTTCCATCAGTGAAAGGGTTGCGTTGAATGTTTCTCCTTAATTGGGTCACTTCAGTCTTAGAAAAATATGGAATATATTCTATGAGATATGTTAGAATATTTTATGTCAATGAGAATATCAATTAAGTCGCACATTGGTTAGCATTTTTGGTTCATTTGAGAGGTATTAATAATTTATTCTACATATATCAAATCAATATGTATCATCCCAATCACGCTGACATTCTAATTTGGGAAGAAAATGTTTTAGAGTCAGATGTTTCGATTCTTGTGATACCTGTTGATAAGGATGAATATTTATAGGAAGTCTACAATGGTAATTCGACTTGTTTTTTAGAGTTATATGTAACATATATCATATTTACATGAGACATGGTAGAAATATTTTTTGAGGATGGATCAGTTTATTAATCTTTTTCAGGATATTAAATATTTTTCATGACTTCTAGTGGATGAAATGTCATTATAGTGGTGTTTTTTTGTAACATCTTGTTACCTTGATTGAGTATGTTTTTCCTCATCACTAATTTTCATTTTGGGGTGGAGTTTTTTAATCTTTCTCTCTATATTTTATGTAGTCATCAGGATAATTTTACATTGTGTAACTAGGTTACAAATCATTTAATGTTTTTTGGGTTTATGACATGAAAAGTATTCAAACCATGAAATGATACAGGATGTGATGAGTTATTACATGTCATTTGTTAATTTAATATATTTTTTAATCTGAGGTGATGTGATTTTTTCTTTATTTTTTCATCATGTATTTCATGATGTTTGAAGGAATTACGAATTATGTAATTTCTAGATAAATTATTTGTATGGATTCATTTGGTTTTCTAGTGCCTATTGGGTTGAGGGTTTTCCCTTTCTCTCGATATAAGGTTCCTCTATAGTGATTTTGAGAGACTCAGTTCTTTATTGATCGATCCATTTGACATTAAATCCTTATTTTGTTTTAAGTGTGCCTCTTTTTGAGAGTGATCTCTCTTATTCTTTATTTTCAGTGATTTTGGTTCCACCTTTGACTTCAATTTTCGGAGTCATTTGTATGGATTTTTTTTCTTCTTGTATTCTTCTAAATTTATTGTTCAATCTTGTTATGGAGGTCATCCCATTGTAGGATATGGTGTAGATGTTGATCTTTATTTCATTATGTTGAGTTCCCTCTTCTTATCTGACCCTATTTATCTATTAGATCAATTCTTAAATGCATGGATTTTATTCCAGGGATAAATTGATGTTGTTTAGTTTTCATTATTTGTGGATCCTATTGCGAGCATGTGAAACATGAGTTTCGAGGTAGGTGTTGTTGTCCCTAGAATATTTTAATAAGAAATATAATTCCCATTTTATAAACCAATTTATTAATGTAATTAGAATGATTTATTTGTGTGTGTTGAAATATATTTTAATAGGAAAATTATTTCTCCCTAGTTTTTGAAAAATGGAAATAAAAATGGTATTTTTAATTTATTAAAATATTGATGTTAAATGGTTTTGAAATGGTTTTAAAAGAATCAGAACGTATTTTGAAAACAAGAATATGACTTACCTGTGGTACCTAGGTGAATGATTAGTTTGGTTATGTCATCCATATTTTTGTGATAATCAATAGTTTTTCTCATAGGGCTTTCCTCTATTTCCAAGGACTATAATTATTTGGGACTGATATTGAAATTTTTATGTGGGGTTTACTCATGTGGTATAACTCTTATTCCTATTCTTGTGGTCTTGGAGCCAGATTGTGAACTTGATTGATTTTAATATGGTCCATCTCTTTTTGTGGCCTATAATGATGCTTGGTTCTTATGCATTGTATTATGTTTTGTATTTTATGGATTTTTTTATTATCTTTGGTATGAATGTTTATTATTGTGAATGATTATATGGAAAATGTGCATTGAAATTGATATAACATATTTTTATTAAGAAAAATGAAAAAGGGAAATGTTTACCATGTTTTATATAAAACTTATTTACAACATACCATGCCATGTTTTACATAAAATTATCATACATGAATGGTTATACGGAGAATAGTTATGGAACACCTGGTTCAAATCCAATTGATCATGTTATCTCACACCTTGTTCACCTCTCCAGTGGGGTGCATACATATATATTTCTTCTAATATAGGGAATGGAATGGTTCAATATATATTCAGAGAGATGTTGTGTCATATGAGTTGGCTAGATAGTGGTGATATGGTGGGTGTTTTTCTACAATATCACATGGAGTATCAATTTGGTTTTGGGTCATTGTATTTGTATATGTCTCTTAGATTATTTATAATCTTTTAAAGTCACTTTTTTCAAATATATTCTTATATTTATGGAATATATTTAATATATTTCTATTATTCCATTTTCCCCAATTTATATATATTCCAAGTGTTTATTTAGGTTGGCATTAATTTCTTCCTCTAGTTTCTAGTTCTATTAATGGGTTCTTGTTGTGATCTTGTGGGGATCAGTCTCTTCAGGTATGTGATGGAATAGGTCTAGTTCTATGTTTAATGAAAACTCATGTTAGTTTGTTACATATAGATATATCCATTGTTGGATAATGTGATCCTTTAAAAGTTGATACTGGTGATTTAGGACTGAAAAATGAACCATGTATTCTTTTTGTTTGGGTGAAAATATAATATTGTTGTGGAAATTTATTAATGGATAATGTTTTAATTTTTATGTCTAATAAATTACTTATGTTTTTAGTCTCGATAATAAGGATATCCTCAACTATAGAAAAATTAATTGAAAAAAAATGTTTTCCTATTACCATTTTTTCCAGTGAATTGATGGTGTTTTTTCATCTTTTGGCTTTAACATATTGTAGTCTTTAGCGTCATTATGATCATTAAATTTATTATGATAAAGGTACTCCTTCAATATCACTAATTCTTTAGTAATTGAATTTTTATTACATAACCCGTTTATCTCTTCCCATTAATGTTATAATATTTAGAATCTTAATTTGTTGTTATTTCATATGATCTTCTTATTTCCCTACACCACTATTCAAAAAAATTTATTGTTAACCACTTATATGATTTGAAAATCAACTAATGTATTTTAAGATGACAAAACCATATCTATTAAGATCAATATGATATTGAGATAACATAATATATTAATCAGAATAGGATTTAACACCATTATATTTTGTATAAAATAATAGAAAACTATTTTTATATCATATTTTAATGAAACACTTATCCAAAAATGACCATGAAATGTTATTATTGAAATATGACTATAAAAACATGTCTATTATGTTTGTGGGTGTAAATATGATTAAAATATTTATAATATATATATATATGTCAAATTTAATATCATTTTATTTATAAATAATGACTAATAAAAAATCAATGTTTTTTTAAATCCATTTTCATCATAAAAATTTGTTTTCATTAGAAATTGGTTTTATTACATTTTGTGATAAAATATTAAAATTATTTTCCATGAAATTTAGAACTTTAATATAATAAAAGTTATATAATATTTAAAATTATAATATAAAAAATTATCTTATGGGGAAATGTTAATATTTTAATGAAATATTTTATTTTTCAAAGAAAAGTTAAAAATACTCATTTTTATTTAAAAATGTATTTTTTATACATGTATTTACAAATTTAAAATTTATTTTTTGTTAGTTTTAAAATTTCTACAATTAATTTTTATCTATTACAATACAATTATATTAATTGTATCTAATTTATAATGGAATTTTTTATAAAAACATTTTTATACAGAAAAAGTAATTTTTATGAAATATAGTTTTTTTTGTGTTTTATGATTTAATATTTAATTAATTTCTACTATATCTAGAAATTTAATCTCAAAATGAGGACTATAAATTTTGAATTTTGATGTATATAATATGTGAATGTGAGAATTTTTTTCATTACGAATAATACCCATAGTAACTAATTTTCACCACTATAAGGGTAAATAAAGTAATTATGGTTAAAAAGAATATGATAAGTACCAAAAAATTCTATATCACATGGATATAAACTTTTAGATGAGGGGATTTCATAAATTTAAATCCATGTTCTCAAAATATGGAATCTTGGTTTCATATTTTTTTGATATTAACATTTTTATTATTTATTTAATCAAATATAAAACAAAATCATTCTCTTTGATTTATTATCTCTAATATTTTTACATTTGGATAAATAGATGATATATTTGGTTATAAGATGACTTTTTTTGTGGTGTGTGCATGTGATTAATTAAATTATACCCATGATAACTATATATATATACATATATTATAATTATAATTTATTTAATATTTTTAGGGATGATATAATTACTATAAATGCATACACAACGCCGACACGAATAAAATACAGTTTTTTGAAATATAAATTAAATGATTTTAAAATTATTATATCATTTGAATGAAATATTGTTTTTAAATAATTTTTTATAAGAATTTAACATTTTATTTTTTTAAGGATTATATTGATATCCCATTTTAGGGATTTTTTTTTAAAATTCCAATTTAATAAATAGTTTCAAAAAATACATTAATTATATTATATAATAAATATAATGTTATTAACTGATTTAAATTTTAAAAAAAATTATATCATTGTCTAATTTATTTTGATTTTGGTTAAAATGTTATACATGGTCTATTTATATGGAAATTCTTCTTTAATACAAAATATATTGACCAATAAATTATGAAATATTTTTTATCCCTGTGATAGTATTAACAGGTTAACAGGGGATCAAAAAAATAGTTAAGGGTAAGACACAAAAATAAACTTTTCTAATTTTTTTATGATGTAATTTTGACCCATCCCCATTTCTTATTATAATTTTATCATTTTGGATCCATTTAATCTTGAAAATTATTTTATATTAAATTAATACTTTAAGAAATTATTATAGTGCCCCATCCATACCATCTAAAATGGAACCACATATCCAATTTTATTCACACATAAAAACCTCATTGATTAGCCAATACCTGATAAAATAAATTTCTATGATCCATTAACATATTCAAGAAGTCTTATTTTATGTATAATATCAGCTTTGTAGAGAATAAGTTGTAATGAATAGAGGCTATATAAAAAATAGGTATACCTATTATCTGATTTTTTTTGTTTTATTTGATAATATAATATATTAAAATATTAATGAAACATGATTAAATAAACTAAAAAGTATTTTATATAGATTTAAATTTTTTATATAATGTAATACTCATATGAATCTCATATTTCGTTAAATTTGAATCGAATTTATCGATCATGTGAAAGTCGGACTACCACCTTGCGACCCTATGTAATTCATTTTCCATCACCACATATCATGGATGGTTGTAATGATGAATTTAATGTTCCCATATTATATTCATGAAAAATTTATAATTATAAAAGGATAATATATCTAATCTTTTCTTACCCTTCTTGGCTCTGAAAATTTATTATGCCATTCAGAAATATGTGTGGACTACAGCCTCCACCAAGCAATGTGATTCGTTTTCCATCACCACATCACATGTATAATATATATATATGTTTATTTATATATATAATATGTTATTTATGAATTAATTATAATTTTAATGTTAAAATAATATATACCATCTTTACATCTTGATCATTGAAAAATTGAAACGGTAATTATGTGTATGTACAATATGTCATCTCCATTATTGTAACATTTTATTTATAACCTTATATCGTTTATTGTGTTAAAAGTATAATTTATTTATAAAATTAGTATTTTTAATTTATTTTTATAATTTAGTTAATTAAAATATCACATCATTTACTATAGTCAACCTAATGAAGTCATTTTGGCCATATGAAACGAATAGCATCAAAATATCCAATGTAAAGGTAATTCATTCTGTAAATACATATATCATGGTAACAAATAAAATAAATTGTTTAAAAAACATTATAAAGGATATTTATGATGTAAATAATAAATTGATTTTTATTATTCTTGAAGATAAATAATGTATGTGATTAGTAAAACCTAAGGTAAGGGATTTCATATCAATTTTCATTCATTGAGGAATATTTTAATGTTGTTAACCAAATTTCTATTATATGATATATATGCTTCCATTTTTACGTATTTTATAATTAAAAATTCATCCATTATTTTATATTATGTTTTAATTTAAATAATTTCATCCAATGGGATTTGACATCAGTATTACAAAGTGGTAAGTGTTTCTTAAATTAATATTATTTATTTGTGTTATACCACTTCTTTTTTTATTATATTAATTCAAGATTATTTTTGAAATGATATATATATATATATTATTTTTATAAAATTATATATATATTTACACATATTATTTCCATTAACTAATTCTCAATTAAATTATATGATATTTTTAAGGGTAATTTTTCTTTGATTTTATTTTTCTTGGACACATTATTCTATTATGCACATATCTTCTTTCACGAGGTTTATATATTGTATCATTTCCATGTTATATCTTTAATCCCTTTATGATAATATTATATTATTAATAATTTTGTGAAATTCATTCATAGGTTTTATGATTCTAAAGTGATCAAATTTTTCAATGATTTATATCTCAATGAAATTTTTATCAGGATTGATTTTTCTTGATTTTCCATTAAGGAAATAATTTGAACCATAGGTTTTAAAAAAACATATATTTACTTATTCTATATATATTTTTATAATTTTTTTGTTTATATTGAATTATTATCTATTTGGTACTCAAAATGGTTCAAATAAGTATTTAAGAAAAGGAAACAATATTTATCCTATTTCAGTCAAAAATGCTTTCATCCAAAAGAATGTTTTATAAAATATTTCCAATAATTTTTTTATTATTCATAAATTATATTATTCTTTATTTTTCCAAAGTTTTTATTTCTTACAAAAATACATACAAATAATATACTTGTAATGTTTTTAAAAATGTACTTTTTCGAAGGTCGGAACAGAATATTTGTTAAAAAAACAGAAATAATATAATTGCACCCTTTTATGACCACTCATTTATTTGAATCATCCTCTAAATGTTTCCATGATTCATTTAAATGAATGTTTTTTTGCTAAAAATTAAAAAACATTAGTATTTAAATTTTTTATTTTCATTGTGGAAAGTGTATTTTATTTAAAGAAATTGATAATCATTTTTTTCTATTAATCAACCAAATAAAAATTAAATTTCCTTATTTTCCATTTGTGATATATCATAATGATACAATCCTTTTTCATCCTACTGACAGTTTATGATGAATTTTAATGGGGGAAATATTAATTTTTTTTCCAATAATGATTATTATTGATCATGAACGCATCTCCATTATGTTATATTATGTATTAATATTTTTTTTAATTGGACTTAGTTAGTTATTGGTGGGGTGAATAATTTCATATATCATAGAAGCCTCAATCTCTCTCATAAGAAAATCTAATTTGGGTACTTTCATATGCCTTACCCGTTTTTGTCTGATGTCTTGTAACACAACCTTGAATTTCTATTTAATATGTATTTTAATGGGGCCATATCGATATGATTGTTGTAATTTTAATTTTTCATTAAATAAATATGAAACCATTTGATTATGTAAAACCAATAATTTTAACAGTAATGACAAACATGGATATGCTGAAAACATATATATATATATTTATATATATATATATGTTTTATTTCCATATTTTTATTTATACTCAATTTATTTTTTAAATCAATTGTGTTTTTAGATATTAGAATTTACATATTCATTATGAATTATTTATTCTATGATATATTTTTTTATTTTCATTACCCTATAGGGAATCTGTTCTCACACTTTATATTTTTCCATTTCTCATGTTATTTAGAATATTATTGTGAAAAATATAAAAGATGAAATAGTGATTCAAATTCAATGTTTTAATATTTCTAATGTAATATGGTAATTATATATGTAACTTTTTGAACAATAATACTAAACTATTATATAATTCGAGATGTGGATAATGTAATAACATAACCACTGGATATATGATAATAGGTTCAGGGACTTAAAAACATATTATAGTTCCCTTCACACAATGGGATGGTTGATCAGGCCCCAAATTATTTCCAAATAAAAAATACACACAAGAACACAAACAGATAAATAAACATTTATATATATATATATATATATATATTTGTGTTTGTGTGTTTGTGTGGGTGTGTGGGTGTGATAGATTTAATTTTTGGGGTATTTTCAAACATATGTGATGGAAAAGACATATAATCTTATATTCTGATATGAGGCTCAAACAAGGTAGTAGAGATATTAAAATACTTTTAATATGATGTTATTTCATATAATGTTTATTTTTAAATGATTTTTATGACTATTTATTATTTCCATAATTGATTGAAAAATTTTAATGATTATTTATTATATAAATTTTTAAATAGGATGACATGTTTATGCATACACAATATTAATCAATAATGAGTTTCATCATGTTGGTGATGTCCTATATATTATATATATAATAATAAACACCATACAAGAAATTGTAATCATGAATCATATTTTTTATATTTTATATACTTATGTAGATATCAAATTTATAAGTCACATTTGGTGTGCATGTTATAGAAGTATTGTTTTCTCCACCTTAGAGTTAGTTATTTGGATATGTTTTTTTTATGACAATTTTTTATGTAACGCCCCGACCCCAGCTACCCAGAGCCGGTGCATTACTTCGTAACATTGGCATGATCACAAAAGATCATGTCTTGAAAGACCGATTAGTTTAGTAGCCTTGGAAACACTAGATACATTCGTAAACGTTACATTACATCATAAAGTGAAAAACTACAATAACAAAGTCTCCATAGTCCACACTCATATCCTCTTCTCACAATCCCTGCAGGTCATTCATAAAATACATCTTCACATCCTGGAAAATATTAAAACATTGAAAGGGGTGAGCTCAGATGCTTGGTAAGGATAACAATATTGCGGAAGCTTTCATAAATAAACATAAAAATTTAAGGAAATTTATAACTAAAACAAACGCCTTTTAAACATGAACATCAACATAATATGGCAAAAGTAAAATGAGATAATTCCATTCAATTCTTCACATGGATATTCTACTGGTCGAATAATCACATGAAATATCAATAACCACTTTCATAATGAGGGAATGTATAATGTCGGACATTCTGAAACATTTTGTCAAGGCCTCGGCCAAGACGTCTAAAATGATTAAGGCCTCAGCCAAAACCATAAATAAAATTTGGAAAGGGCCTCGGCCAATTCCACATCTAGTTGTCTCATGAGACCTACCGATGCATCGAGGAGCTATAGCGGGCTCCACCCGTCACTTATTAAGTCCAATACATTCCTCATATGAACAGGTTTAAACATCTCATAAACCATAACATAATCGTATCACATAAAACATGCATAAAGGAAACATAACATTTCCACATTTCAATCACAAGATATAAATACAACACATTGATATAATAAAAACGCTTTCAAAAAAATTTTCAATACCAAAATAAAAGAAAATTATAACATGGTATTTATTCTTCAAAAAAAAGGTATGGCTTGTAGAGGAAGCCGAAACTCAAATAGTGGTCACGGCGGCGGAGAAGTCGTTGTCGCCGCATAAGTACGGAATGAAAAACATTCTCTTTTTGTCTTTTAGTAAAACGCTTCGTATAAAAAAGATTCCTTTTGAATAAATGTAAAATTCAAAGGGGTTTATACACCGTATAAAAGAAAGTTGTGTATAAAACCAAATATGCCTCAATGAAAGGAGATTGAGACGAAATCCTTAAAAAGATCATTTTTAAAATAAAATAGATCCATTATGTGTATTCACTATAGGTACACATGAAGAATAAAAAATTAGACATAATAATATCATGGCATAATTTGAAAGTAGGAGATTAACCCAAAGAATGGAAGTTGGGTTAAGAAATTCCCTTACCTTGCGTCATGTCCTGACTCGACCGTTCTTTATCCTCCTCAAAATCGGATAACTCTTTCTGATTTGATCCAAAGGCTTCCTTGGGAAGAGTTCTGCCCAAAGTGAGGCTTCTAGGAGTAAGAGGGGGAAGTTGGGAGAGTATTTGGGTAGAGGTTGGTTGAGCCAAATGGCTTGAAAGTGTAAATGAGGTGGGAGAGGTGGGGGCCTTTTATAAGTGGAGAGGAGGGGCTCTTTTGGAAAGATTGAAATGTTACATTATTATACAATGCTTTTCGGATTCTAAAGGTCCCAAACTTATAAAATTCGTGGCTAAGGTGATAAGGGTTCGAAATCTCCTCATCCAATATGCTTTGGAAAAGTGTAAGCCTTGGATTTTGCATTATCTTCTCATTTTATTTAAATCATTAAATAATGAGGTCATCGCTGCATCATAATGATGTCATAAATAATTTAATTTATTTAATATCTAAAAATTATAAAAAACTACTATGATGTAGGAAATCTTTTTATCTTTCTAATGAATATTTATAGTCAAAATTTGGACTTGTGTAACCCCACTTAAAAACTATTTTAGTAAAACAACTCATGTTTGTGTCAATTTAATTTTAACATTAAATATATATATATTAATGTCATTTTCCAACCAAAGTGGCTCCATTGGGTCCCCAAGTTGACCCATGGGTTGTCTTGGTCGGCCATGACTCATACAATAGGAGTAGGACAAGTGTCAAACTCATCTCATATTATTAAAACATTATTTTTACCTTAAACTACACTAATTACCTCTAATCGCAATTAAGAACTTAAAAGTTACTATTCACCAAAAAATTATTTTGATCTCATTGAACCACATTTTACTTCTTAATGACAACCATGTATGTCGGATTTTTGAAAATCAAATCACAGAAGTGGTAATATTTCATTTAAATGAAAAATCAGTTATTTAACTACCACTTAGTGGTTTCACTATTCATCAAAAATTGATGTTTTTCAGAACAAAGCCAAAATTTCACCCTAAGCTATAATTGATATTCCGAATTCAAAAATGATTTCTATTTTACAAAATTCCAAACATATAAGTTGCATTAATTCATTTTATAATTAATTCCCTCTGTTACAAAAAATGGCATGTTTCTAAGAAACAATTTATATCAAAAGATTGGCAATTGTTTATGTCCAATTTCAATGTTAAATTAATTCTAATGACCACCATTGGATAAAATGGTAAAAATATATTCTAATTATACTTTAAAACCACTAAATAGTATAATTTATCAGAATAAATTATTTTGATTAAAAGTTTTGTTTTTAGTATTTTTCACTATTCATAAAAAATAGATGTTCTCAGAAAAATACCAAAAATTCAACATAGGCTAATTTCGATATTCCAAATCCAAAAATGAAGTCCATTTTGATAAATAAAATTTATAAAATTTCAAAAAGTAGGTATTACTATTCACAACGGCTAGTTTAATTCGTTGTGGTCTGTGTTAGAGCTCGAGGTTGCGAACAACACACGCTATTGCATTATTCGAAGTGAAACGTACCATGGAAGCTTGGGGTGTTACATTCTCCCCAGATCTGGTGCATTACTTCGTAACATTGGCATGATCACAAAATATCATGTCTCGAAAGACCAATTAGTTTAGTAGCCTTGGAAACACTAGATACATTCGTAAACGTTACATTACATCATAAAGTGAAAAACTACAATAACAAAGTCTCCATAGTCCACACTCATATCCTCTTCTCACAATCCCTGCAGGTCATTCATAAAATACTTCTTCACATCCTGGAAAATATTAAAACATTTAAAGGGGTGAGCTCAGATGCTCAGTAAGGATAACAATATTGCGGAAGCTTTCATAAATAAACATAAAAATTTAAGGAAATGTATAACTAAAAAAAACGCCTTTTAAACTTGAACATCAACATAATATGGAAAAAGTAAAATGAGATAATGCAATTCACTTCTTCACATGGATATTATACTGGTCGAATAATCACATGAAATATCAATAACCACTTTCATAATGAGGGAATGTATAATGCCGGACATTCTGAAACATTTTGTCAAGGCCTCGGCCAAGACGTCTAAAATGATTAAGGCCTCGGCCAAAACCATAAATCAAATTTGGAAAGGGCCTCGGCCAATTCCACGTCTAGTTTTCTCATGAGACCTATCGATACATCGAGGAGCTATACCGGGATCCACCCGTCACTTATTAAGTCCAATACATTCCTCATATGAACAGGTTTAAACATCTCATAAACCATAACATAATCGTATCACATAAAACATGCATAAAGGAAACATAACATTTCCACATTTCAATCACAAGATATAAATACAACACATTGATATAATAAAAATGCTTTCAAAACCATTTTCAATACCAAAATAAAAGAAAAGTATAACATGGTATTTATTCTTCAAAAAAAAGGGTATGGCTTGTAGAGGAAGCCGAAACTCAAATAGTGGTCACGACGGCGGAGAAGTCGTTGTCACCGCATAAGTACAGAAAGAAAAAAATTCCCTTTTTGTTGTTTAGTAAAACAATTCGTATAAAAAATATTCCTTTTGAATAAACGTAAAAGTAAAAGGGGTTTATACACTGTATAAAAGAAAGTTGTGTATAAAACCAAATATGCCTCAATGAATGGAGATTGAGACGAAGTCCTTAAAAAGATCATTTTTAAAATAAAATAGATCCATTATGTGTAATCAATATAGGTGCACATGAAGAATAAAAAATACGACATAATAATATCATGACATAATTTGAAAGTAGGAGATTAACCCAAAGAATGGAAGTTGGGTTAAGAAATTTCCTTACCTTGCGTCCTGTCCTGACTCGACCGTTCTTTAACCTCCTCAAAATTGGGTTACTCTTTTTGATTTGAGCCAAAGGCTTCCTTGGGAAGAGTTCTGCCCAAAGTGATGCTTCTAGGAGTAAGAGGGGGAAGTTGGGAGAGTATTTGGGCAGAGGTTGGCCGATCCAAATGTCTTGAAAGTGTAAATGAGGTGGGAGAGGTGGGGGCCTTTTATAAGTGGAGAGGAGGGGCTCTTTTGGAATGATTGAAATGTTACATTATTATACAATGCTTTTCGGATTCTAAAGGTCCCACACTTATATAATTCATGGCTAAGGTGATAAGGGTTCGAAATCTCCTCATCCAATAGGCTTTGGAAAAGTGTAAGCCTTGGATTTTTCATTATCTTCTCATTTTATTTAAATCGTTAAATATTGAGGTCATCGCTGCATCATAATGATGTCATAAATAATTTAATTTATTTAATGTCTAAAAATTATAAAAAAACTACTATGATGTAGGAAATCCCATGGGTTGTCTTGGTCGGTCATGACTCATACAATAGGAGTAGGACAAGTGTCAAACTCATCTCATATTATTAAAACATTATTTTTACCTTAAACTACACTAATTACCTCTAATCACGATTAAGAACTTAAAAGTTACTATTCACCAAAAAATTATTTTGATCCCATTGAACAACATTTTACTTCTTAATGACAACCATGTATGTCGGATTTTTGAAAATCAAATCACAGAAGTGGTAATATTTCATTTAAACGAAAAATCAGTTATTTAACTACCACTTAGTGGTTTCACTCTTCATCAAAAATTGAAGTTTTTCAGAACAAAGCCAAAATTTCACCCTAAGCTATAATTGATATTCTGAATTCAAAAATGATGTCTATTTTACAAAATTCCAAACATATAAGTCGCATTAATTAATTTTATAATTAATTCCCTCTGTTACAAAAAATGGCGTGTTTCTAAGAAACAATTTATATCAAAAGATTGGAAATTGTTTATGTCCAATTTCAATGTTAAATTAATTCTAATGACCACCATTGGATAAAATGGTAAAAATATATTCTAATTATACTTTAAAACCACTAAATAGTATAATTTATCACAATAAATTATTTTGATTAAAAATGTTGTTTTTAGTATTTTTCACTATTCATAAAAAATACAAGTTCTCAGAAAAATACCAAAAATTCAACATAGGCTAATTTCGATATTCCGAATCCAAAAATGAAGTCCATTTTGATAAATAAAATTTATAAAATTTCAAAAAGTAGGTATTACTATTCACAACGGCTAGTTTAATTCGTTGTGCTGTGTGTTAGAGCTCGAGGTTGCGTACAACACACGCTATTGCATTATTCGAAGTGAAACGTACCATGGAAGCTTGGGGTGTTACATTTTACATCAGTAATTTATCTCTAGTTATTATTTTACAACATATCATAGACCCTATTTGGTCAAAAAATTAATTTTTTTATTTCATTCATTTGTTAGTCTTCATATATTCTATTTTGATGGATGTAATATAGATATTTCTTCATTCCCCTTATTTTATTATCTAAAAACTGAGAGTTTTTTATATGTGTCTTGAAATGTCAAATATATTGTTTAGATGATAAAATTATTTTCATGAATCCATTTATGGATTATAATATTTTATAACATAGGAATAATATTTCCCAATGGTATATTGAAATAAATGATGTTGGTTACACCAATTGGGGAGAAAATAATTATCATATGGTAATGAAAAATAGATATTCATACAATAAATGTTTTTAGGCTCGAGTATCTATGGGGTGAATCAATGAAATATTTTGGTGTTTTATAGTTTTTCTAGATAGGATATTTGATCATCATGATAAGAAAAATGACAAATTAAATGGACTTGTAAACATATTTCAGTGGAAGATCTTGTATTCAGGGACATTTCAGTTAAAAATCATATCAAAAAATGGAATTTCAAATTATGTAATATGATATTGGAATTTTTAAATAAATAGGTTAAGGTTTTGGGAATAACCAAGAGACACCCTTGGAAGTAATTTGTAAATCAAAGTGTTTAGACAAAAAATATGGTATATGAATCTTATACATATTATAGTTAAATTTTGTGATTGTTAAAAATTGAAAAAATATAAATAAAAATCATAATCAATATTTTACTAAATTCCTTATAATGTATAATTAAATTAATTGATATAGGGAAATTTTTTTAAAAAAATTGACTATTAATTCTCCATTTAATGTTTTAAAAAAATTCAATTTTAATTCAATTATAAAGAAGGTTACATGATTTATATTGGTGGTTATATATTATAAATTATTTTTCCATTATATTTTATTAATGTATTAATTAAATTTAATCTATTTAAAGTAAAAAAAATTGATTCATTTTCTACTTATTCATATATAATTATAACTATTTTATAAAGATATTATATAAATGAGAAATTATTTTATAATGTTTTTGTAATTGGATAATAATTATTTTATATAATGTAATATAGGGAATGTTATATTATAATGGTTATTTATACATAGGATAATTTTCTAAAATTTAGTGTTTAAACCGAAATCATTTAAAATGTGGTTCTGAAATAGAAATCAGGTTTTATATAAAACTAGTTTATCAGTGTATTTTTTTTTATAAACTATAAAATAGTGATGGGTTAGACACAGAGAAATATCCTAGGTAAATATTATGGGGTGGTAGAAATTGATAATAATATTATTCTAGTAATTAAGATATTTAAAATCATAGGCATAATATAGTAACTATAAATATAAAAACAAGTGGTAATTTGGGTCTTATATTTGTCATAGGTGACACACAACAACTGTGGGGTGGTGTTTTGGTTTGGTATTGGTCACATAGAGACATAATGTATACTTGGATGGGGAATTATTTTTTATTTTTTTGGATTCATAGTTTTATGGTTGATAGATAATAAAATCTATATATTTTTTTATCCATCTTAATTGAAAATTAGGCGATTAATGTAAAAAACATATAGATAACGAGTGGTGTGGTTTGAATTTTTATCAAGATGAAGGGATTTTTTTTAATATTTATTTTGGTGTTTCATTATTAGATTATATATGTTTTTAAATACTATTTTATGTATTTTAGTATTATTAAAATCCAATAAGGGGATTATGGTGAGTTTTATGGTGTATATCAGTAGGGATCCATATTAGCTGGCCACCATAAATCCAATTGATAAAACTGAATGTTTATTGATCCATCTATTGTATATTTACACTATTACCAATATTAAATTAAATTCAAGGTTTTTTTAAAAAAATATGGGTAAATATTATTTCTTCCCCAAATTTCATCAAAATTATATTTTGGGACTTTAACCCTCTACCCTTTTTATTATATTTTGTGTATATAGTCATTCATCCCTCCTATTTTTTAAAATTATTTTACTCGTTTCCTGAATTTTTTCACAAGGGAGTTATTCATTTAAATTATAGGTAAAAAATCCTTCCACGTCTCTTCTTCCTTTTACACTTATTCATTTTCATTGATTCCGTCCATATTTGTAAGGATATGGATATGTGATTTCACCAATAAGTGGGGAAATCAACTATAATCTTATAGACATATCTTCCTTAGTATAAATAATTTAATTGTGGGTTTCCTATAATCCATTGATCATTATTCTAGTATGAGATGATTGGGCTGTGATATTATTTAAAGTATTAAGGATTTTAGTATTTTATTACGTATTTTTATATTAGGAAAAATAAAAATTTTATATTAATATGTTTATTTTAATAGATAATAATAAATGGTTTCATAGAGAGTACTGAATAGATAATTTAAGTGGTTATTTATTTTTTATTATTTAGATTTTATTTTTTAATAATGATTGATATGGGTTGTTTTTAATTATGGTAGTGTATAACAGGATGATTTTGGGAGTCTTGAAATATCCCTAATGATACTATAAGGTTACTCTCAACTCCTTAGGTTAAATTAAGGATATTTTTCTACTTGAATCAAAATCTTTTAAAACATAATAAATAAAATAAACACTCCCTTTTTCTATAAATTAATTTTTTCTCAGTTTTAATTTTATATTTCATGAAAAACATAATAACGTAAATCATGGAAGACATGGGATGGTTTTAGTACATTTTTCTAAACATCAATTTCAATTTTTTTTTTAATTTTTATTTCATTATAGTCATTTGGGATTGTGAAATTTTTATATTTCAAAAATGTTATCCTTTTTTATATTGTGGGTGATATTTTATTCATATTACATCATCACAAGATTTTATCTAGAATTATGAATTATTAATTCATTAGTTATCTTATAATATCTAGTTTATATTGTATGTTTAACCATTCTTTCTTGTATAAAATTCTTGTACCTTGTCTTATTATTAAGAACTCATGTTCCATGACACATGGGTTTTTAAGTGTAATATATAATTGTCTTCCATAATATATTTATCTAATTTTTTAGTTATAATTAAAAAAATCTCTTAGTGGAAATTAAATCTATACATGGAACCTAATTATTATTTTTTGTAAAATAATAATAAAATATATACATGGAAACTAATTTGTGGAAATTAAATCTATACATGTGTTATTATTTTTTGTAATGAAATGAACCTAATTATTATTTATAAAATAGAGATATACTTATCTATGGACCAAGAAATAGAATGAAATTAATATTTGAGTTATTCACATGTTATTTTATCATGGTTACTTTAGTATAGTAAATCAATATTTTTTAACCTAGTTATACATGTCTTTTATATTAAATTCACTTAATTTAGATATATTTTTAATTTATTTTGAAAAATTAATTACTTATTCAATATTTTTATTGAATGATTAGTAATTTAAAATTATAACAAAAACATTGGTTATGAAGTGTAATTACTTATAATATGAATAATGTTATAACTATGTTGGATGCATATATTTTTTTCTTTTAACATATATTCATCCCATATTAAATTAAAATTTATGCACATTACTTGGTTTTATTTTAAATAAAATATTCAGAAATTAATTTATTTCATACACATGTTAAAATAATAATTTTCTGATTAAAATACAATATCTCATTAAGATAGCAATATATAATTTGTTTTGTTAAATAAATAGTTTAATTTATATTCCAATCATTATATTTTATTAAATGGAAGGATTACTATTTAAAACTGTTTTGGAAATATACTATTCCAGAAAGGTAAAATCATTCCAGATTGTGTGTTTTGAATTTGGGATAGCATACACATAAATAAAAATAATATTTATCATATATTACATAAATTTCATAAATATGAATCCATTTATAACATGTTTGAGTTTAAATGGGAAAAATTTGGTTACGTCAGACCCCATATTTGATAATTATCTGTGTTCACTAAGATTATGATGTAGTTGTCCCTTAATAATTTTATGTTCCTATTTTATAATTAAATTATTAATCCTTAAAAATTCATTGATTATCATTTTTAGTACTAATATTCTTAAAAATAATAATCTATTAATAACTGTATATAACAAACAATAGTAATATTAAACAAACAATGAAATAATTTAATTTTAAATATGACCAATATAACAGTGATGTTTAATTAAGGGATATGAATAAGAGTAAAAAAATTATTATATAAATATAAATATATTTATATATTCTTATAAATTTCTATGTAAAATTTTTATTTTCAATACAAATTTATTGTCTAACTATTGGAAAATATGTAATCATTTTTATTACTAAAAATTTATGTTTTAAAGATATGTTGTTTTCATCAGAAACGGTTTTTGTTTATTTTTATAGGATAATGATATCTCACAAATATTCCAGTTTTATTAATTTTATTTGGTTAAAATAATTAAATATTTTAAATCCTCGTATCATAATCATAATAGAATGATATTTAGAGATTTTACATAAAACATTATTTTTCCAATGATTAATAAAAACCCTCATTTTTATGGAAACCCATATTTTACATTTAAGTATGTACAATGTCCCATTTTGTTTTTAATTTATATTTAAATAAAATTAGTTTATTTTTATTTAAAATAATTCAATTAATATCTTTGTAATCAATATTATTAATAATTTTGTTGTGAAAACATTTTTTAAAAAGAAAATTTATACAAACACATTTTTAGCATTTCAGGGGTTGGTTTTAAAATAAATTTCACCAAACAAATGTATTTAATTTCTCTAGTTTTATTATATACATGTAATAAACACATTTAAATTTTGTAAAAAGTTCAAATTTATTGTTGTCATAATGAATAGTTTCCACTGTCAAATTTATCACCATATTAAATTGAAAAGTGGGATAATTTGGGTTTAAATAATGTAAAAATACTTTAATATCACCCAAACATGTAATATTATATTTTTGAAGACAATA
Organism: Viscum album; assembly: GCA_963277665.1. Lineage (NCBI taxonomy): Eukaryota > Viridiplantae > Streptophyta > Magnoliopsida > Santalales > Viscaceae > Viscum > Viscum album. The sequence continues at coordinate 1,843,178,835 of OY728161.1, forward strand.
GTGTGAACATGAATTCAAAAAATCTAAATTTTAGAATTTTAGTTCCATTTTTTCTTCAATAATGAATTTTATATTTTTTTAATTAAAAGTTAATTCCAAAAATAACACTTCCATGATTTCTATAACAATAACATTATTTCACAAAGGTAAAAAAAATAATAAACATCTAAAAAGGATTATTTCAATGATGAATATATTTTTATGATTTAAATTTAATTTTAATTCTGTACAAGAAGGGGAACATTATGTAAATGATTTTAAAATATCTTAGAATCATTTTTTAATATTTCATCATTATAAAATAGTTTTTTAGATATATATATATATATATATATATATTGTATTATGGATTCGTATAGATTATGTATTCCAAAAATATTATCATATTTATATTTTTTAAGTTATATTAACAAAGTAGTCATAAATACGACATTAGTGGTGTTTAATAAAAAAATAATAGCTTTTAATTGATTTACAATTCATAAAAATACATTATTATTCCAATTTAATGGTATATTGTCTTGAATACCAATCATATTCCACATATTAGTCACCAATCATTTTTTTGCATATTTTTTGATCATGAATTATTAAAAAGTTTGATATCACGGTAATTACTGAAAGGGATAATGGGGGTTAAAACTAATAGATAAGGATAAAAAATCATTTAAAGGTGTATATTATATATTTTAAATGAGTATTTAGAATCATAATAATTCAATATTGTATATATATCAATTATTTTCACATGAATATGAAAATTAATGAATATTAATTCAATAATTTAGGAAATTCCAAGGGTGTCCCCTTATCCAATATATGAGGAAACCTCCTTGACTACCTTTATCAAAAATCTTGAGCCACATAGAATGAATAAACCCTCTCCTAAAATCTTATTAAAATCATTTTTATACATTATAGTGGTGATATGATTCACAAAATACGAACCCTTTAGTCAATAAGGACATATCCAAGGTAGGTTCCAAAAAGAGTTGGTAATCACTTTAACTGAGTGTTTTCATTATACATCATCTTATAACGCATTTAATTATATCCTAACCATTACATTATACTATCCAAATATTATACCATATAAAAATTTGTAATTATTTTAATTTCATAACCATATTCATTATCTTTTTCTGTTAAATTTTAAATGAAACTGTCACTGAATCATACATTCCAACTACCACCTCACGAACCGATGTATTTATTTTTCCATTACCACATTTGTGTATGGTTATTATGAAGATTTTAATTTGTATATATTATATTTGTGAAATAATTATGACTCTTGAAATATATTAATTAATATTTATTTATAGAATTCTAATCGTTAAAAAGAATCATTGTATATGTAAATATATTTATATGTTATTGTCTCCACATAGTGATGTACTCAATTCAGAAAAATTTTCATTTCAAGGAATGTTAACGGGATATATTTAATATATTTATTTCATTTTTATAAAATTATAATAACTATTTGATTTTAATATTTTTTTCATTATTTATTTCATTTTAAAAAAAGTACAATCATCGCTAGTGTGTACCTATAGCTTACCTTGTCATGAGACGCTGTTTTTTATGAATTGTTTTAATGGAACTATAAAAATTTATATTTATTATTAAAAATGATAATTATATGAATATTATTATTTTGGTTATTATGGAAAAATAACCGTTGGATGACCTATAATTTTTTTTTTTGAATTAGTTATTGAACGTCCTGAAGATGTCTAATGTGAACATAATCAATTTAGTTACAATATAATATATAGTAATATATGAATGAAATGAAATTATGATATGATAATATAAATGATAAATTTTATTATTAAATTAAATATTTAATATAAGATCATCATAATGGAGTTAAATAACACAAGTATCGTGTTAGGAGATGATTTAAGGGATATTATATCATAAAACCTAGTTTTAAAATGTTTGAATTATTTTTTATAATTTTGTTTCTCTATGTACAAATTTTTTAATAGATTGGTAAATATATAAATATGTTATTTAAAATTTTCATTTTACCTCTCCTTTTAAATTTCATATAACATTCTTAAAAAGGAATATTATTTTCATATTTTATATTCAATGTTAAACTTCCCATACTAATTAAAAAATGAATTATTTTTAAATGTATATGTTTTCAAAAGTATTTTCTACCATAGAAATTATTATTTTATATTTATATTCCCTTAAATTAATTATTGATGTCTACAATGAAGAACACTTCTTCCCTATCTTCTATTTATTTGGTTTTTCAAAAATGTGTTTTTATGAAAATGGATATATAAATATCAGAAAATGTTTTACTTATGGGTTCAATTTTTATTATTATTTATAACTAAAAAACATCATTGTATTAATATATGATATAGACATTGTATGTTATTTCTAATGAAGGTTGATCAATATCAATCACTCCAATTAATTGGTTAATGATTATGTTTTGTAGATCATCATGTTGGAATAAACTATGTAGGCTCTTCCATTTGTAAGGGTTTTGTTAATGGATCTAGTAAGATGATTTCTACATAAAACTATACGAATTTTAAAATCATAAAAATTATATTTCAAATAAATATTTTCAATTCATATGGTACATTAATTTTTTTATTTAATTGAATGATTTTTACCATTAAGGGTAAAGGGTATGTTCATAAAAAACGTTTTTATAGGTTTGTCTTCTTTTCTAAAAACCCTAATGATTTTGAATTTGCCTTTAATTTTGCTTCTATTTTTTAATAAAAATAAATTTGTTTTATATTTGATTTTATTTTTATAAGAATAATTATTTTATTTCAATGTTTCTCTTTTAATGAGAACCTCACTTATGTGATCTTATTATTTTAAAATGGGTTATCATCAATCTTTACATTTTTGTATGTTTTCCTTACTAAAATTTTTAATTCTCATACTAGATTTTCAAAAGAATTTTTATATGGATCATGGATAATTTTACATTTTAATTAACTCATAGTTGTAAATATGGGAGATAAACCAATTAAAAAATGTATCATTATAAAAAATATTTAATGGAAAAAATTGTTAATGTGTGAAAATGTGATATTTTTTATTTATGGACTTCTCTTAGTAATATATAAATTTTATACTAAAACTACATTGGGTATGTAAAAGGTCCAAGAATTCTATTCATGGTTTTCTATTTTGGATTACTATAATTGGTTCACATTTACTCTGTATCAATGAAATAAATGAAAATTTTATGCTTTTATCACATTATTAGGGGGTTTAAGGTTAGGGATGTCACTATTGGAATTTGAGAAAGGTATAGAAAACTCTAGATATTAGGATAATTTCATGTGTGGTTAACTTAATAGTTATAGATTATATAATTATATTATATGTTCATAGATGATAATTCTTCAAATTTTATATAGACCTTTATTATGTTTTTATTAAATGTATTTTAAGGTGGTTAATTATTCATTTAGATACATTTAATGAGTTTCGAGAATTTTCGAGTTTTATGTATCCCATTAGTTTAACCTGTGATATAATGAAAAATGTTATTTGATGAATATTTATTTTATATTTTTTAAAAATAATATTAAATGTATTGATAATAGTTAGGTTTAATATTATCAATGAAGTTGATTTATTTATGTTAAATTGGGATAAAAAGTTTTTTCATATTGTGAAAAAAAATTATCATATATATACTAATGGTATTTAAATATGTTTTTCTAACTATATTATAACGATTATTAATGAATGATTTCCCTATTTTTTTAATATTATATTATTATTACAAAAAGAAACACATTTGGATATGATGAGATATTGTAGGAGGAATAAATGTTGAGTTATATTTTTCATGTATTTATTATGTTATTATTTCATTATGATGATTCATTTTTTTAATGGAATGATAAGCATATTTTATAGATTAAATGACATGTAAAAAAAATTTGTGTATGTGACTTTACAAGTGACTAATGAGTTTTTATGATCAATTTTTAATTTATCTTAGAATAATATGTTATAATTTCATTCAAATTTAGGGATGTCTAAACATTGAAATGAATATTTATAAAATATTTAATGTTATTTATATCTGGAATTCATAATTTTATACTTCTGGTGTTTTTATTAATTTTTTATTGGATATTATCATAAATATTTTTAAAAATTTAATATTTGGTTATTGTCTATAGATATGAGGAATAATGTTTTTTCTTTTTATAGATCATCTATTATGTTAGTATTTGGTAATTGGGATATTGGCATGATAAATTTATCCTTAGAATTCATTTTATAGAATAAGAGATGAAGTAGAAGAGTAAATTGACAAAAACACAAAAAAATGATATTTTTAGAATGAAATGGAGAAAAATAAGGTATGTATATTTTCTGAATCCCTTTATAATATTTCAGAATTAAACCCTCCCCTCTAGGAAGATGATCTGGAAATAAAAAAAATTATCATTTTTTAGTCAGTTTGGATGAATTTTTTGTCTCATCTATTATGAAAAATATATCATGTTATCTCTTAAATGGATCATCATTCAATGTCCATGATTTCATTTCTACCCGATTTTCTCTTTATTTTGGAACCTAATTATTTATTATTTTAGGTTACGTTCTTATTTCCCTATAAATATTTTCAAAATTATTTTATATTAACTAATTTTAGAAGGTGGGTTTTAAAAAAATTATTTTAAATTTTTTTTATTAAAAACAGGTTTTCATTTAATGATTTTATGTTTTAGTATCCACTCATTAGAATTGATGTTTAAAAAGTATTTTATATATTTTTATGGGAAATGAAACAAAATTATGATTATTCAATTTAAATAAGGGGTATAATGTAATACATAAAGATTTTGAATTATGATAAAAATTTATAGTTTATATTTTATATAACATTGAGATTAAATTAACATTGATATAATATTATATTATATATGTCAATTATAACATATTAGTTCAATTGTATGATATTAATAGGAATAATTACAATATGATATATATTTTTAATGAAAATAATCTACAAAATTGTATAAATTAATGTTGATTCAATAATAAATCATTATATATTAAATTAGTTTTATAATTATGAAGCCTTAAACATTAAATATTATATTGTCATTAGACTAGAAATCACATTATTACATTCCAAAAGGTTTTTACATTTTATATATTTAGATATTTTGGTTATAAAGCTTATATATCCAACCCATATATTATAGGTATACCCTTCTACTCAACATCCATTTTTCCTATAATATAAAACATTGTGAATGATACATGTTTTCATCTCATCAAAAAAAATGACTTTCCTCTTGACTTAGTCACTATTCAAACCCATCCTTAAACCCTGTAAAATACTATTAAAATATTTAAATGATAAAAATCATCAATAAGAAACATAAAATAAAATAATAAAACCCATTAGTCTATATTAAATATATTATATAAAAACGTGTTTTCATATAACATAATAAAACTACATCTAAAACAATTATTTACTTTATCATGAAAACATATTTTCTTCCAAATTTGTTTCATAAAAAAGTTCATAAGTAATAATGAAAAAATATTAATAATTTGGGTTTCATAAATAACCTAAGAACCCATTAAATTTTTTTATCAAAACATTCTGTTGTATCCAAAAAGGGTTATAATAATTTGATACCATTATGAAAAAAAAATATTTTAATAAAAACTCATAATCTATCATAGAGAATCCAAGATGGTTCATTCATACATCATCATCAAATAGCCCATATAGAACCATTATAGAATCTGTAAAAATTTGAATAATTATATAATTTACATACTTTGGAATTTCCCAATTAAATGGTGAAATATCTTACCCAAACCACTATATAATCTATATTAGGCTTAGTCATATTCATGAGCTATATCAGGATCACCCATTATCCTAATAAATTTTCATGGACTATGTAATGAATGAAACTGTTGAACAATCCATTTAAACCAATGTGTAAAACACATTCACGTATTAGAATAAACTTTTTTATTCAAACCGAATTTTCAATTCCAAAATACACAAAAAATAGAAACTGGCTTTTTATGAGACCATGTAGTCTTGTCATGGAAAGAAAATATAAAATGATTCATTTGGTGGTTGAAAAAAAAATCAACGTATATGTTACCCTATAACATTTCTTTAATAATTATTAATGAATGTAAAAAAATAATATAAAAAATAACATTTAAAACATTTTAACTAATTAAAAATTAGATATAAAATAACATTTATGTTACATTATTTTCATATAGATAAATTAATTAACTTTTTTAAAACATAGATATGGAAGAGAAATATTTTGGGAATAAATCATTAAAAAATTAAAATTATGTTTTAAGGTAAAAAATTTCTTACTTTGAGTCTGACTCCACATGTATATTCAGTATATTATTGTATAAAAAATTATTTCAATTAATTATTTTCTTATGAACCTTTTTTAAGTTTATTATTAATTTTTTCTATGTTTAAATCATTTACTTAGTATATTAATTTCACGCTAGAAGTTTTGAAAATATTAAGACCATATGTCCAATATGGATTTGGTAGTTAGTGTTTGGACAAAGGGTCCAATACTTCATCATAACCAAAATAAAATTATTTATATAATTATAATTCTTATAGATATGTTTAAAATTTAAAAACAATCATGAAATATGGATATCAAAAAACGTGTGTTAAAATCATGGAGATAGTAAGTTGTCATTTGAAAGAGTAATATTTCAATTTTTTAATGATCTTTGTAGAAATAATATAGGTTTTATTGTTTTACCATATTATCATTATATCATTATTTTCATATTAATTTTTAAATATAAAGATTTATATATATTTTTATGTAGTGATAAAAAAAATGAACTACCACTCTACATTGAGGTATATTCCACTCGCAAACACTAATGATGTTATAATATTTAATAGAATTAAAAGATAAGATAATTGGTTTTATAATATCATTAATGAGCTATAAAAAAGTAATTTATATCATATATATACAATAGAAAAATAATTATAACCATTTGTGAGAGAGGGTGATTGAAAAAGAATTACATCATTTCACGGGGTAGTAGTATATTGTCAAGATGAATGATATAATCTATTCCCATTTGATTGAGTTTGAAGATTGATATATGTTATGAAATTAAATGATAACATATAATTATATGGAAGATACAAATTTTATTATATCACAGTGGTAACTACTATTTTATTATAGGTGGTATAACAGAAAAAATTAAAAAAAACTTTCTTAGGAATGACACCTCTTCTTTGGACAACCTATAATGATTTACACAAAACTGTATCTATTAGGATGGTTGGATGATAATAATAAGGCCACTAGAAAGTGAATATAGATGTAAATAATGAATTTGGGTATATATTTTTCCAATCCAAAGGTTTTTTATGTGTGGATGAAAGAGGATATGAGGTACACTTTTATAATAGAGGGATGGAAAACTCTTAGAACTTATTAATATATTAAATTGATATATATTAATTTTCATCTAAAAATTGTTCCAAATTAATAAAATTTTATTATAAAATATTTATTGTCTAAATAATATCATCTAATTAAATTTAGACATATTTATATTATATTTTTACGCTAATATTTTTCTTCCACCCCTCGTTAACACTTTTGATGATTACCATAATAACGATGGTTTATATTATCAAGATGTCAATATAATTATTATAAAGGAAATATTACTATAAATTGATAATTGATGATATACTATACTATATCTTATTCAAATTTCTGAATATAATTTTTTTATAAAAATTGACTCATATAATAAAATATTATCTATAATTGAATTTCCTTAATATCCATTTTGGAGTAATTCAATTATTTTAACATTCAAATAACATGGATGAACATGAATTAAAATTTAATCCTTTAAAGAATCCCTATCATGATCAATTTATCTAAAGAATTTGGGGAACAGAAATCATCACTTTGTTTATATAACATTTTTTATTATTAAATTCATTTAATTTAAGACTATTTTCGTTTTAAAATAACATTGTTAGATTTTAGTTACCTCATAATATAATAATCTGATGAAGAAAATTTATAAATAGATTAACATGATTAAAACATTAGTTTATCCATAATATAAATATTTATAATTAACCATATCATCAGGATAACCCAATAAAAAAATATAAGTCAATAAAATAATGAGAATGAAAATATTGAATTTTCATTATATAAAATAATTTATAAAAATATAGTATAAATGGAAATAATATCATATATTATATATTATCTTAGTCAGGGATGATATATACCAATGAAAAAAAAATCATTTTTTAGGGTTGGTATTTAGATCATTTTATAATATTTGTTTACAAAATTTCATTATTTACCCTTACTAAGGAGACATAATTTTAATGTGGTTAATATTCATAATCCAAAAAATATATAATGGAAATATTTTCCAAAATTTTACCTCTTAATTAAAAAATTTTATTAATTTTTTGAGAATTCAGAGCACAAAAGAGTAATAATTTAATTTGAAATTAAACTAGTCAAATGTGATGAAAAACTATTTTTGAGGAAAATGTATTTTTAAGTAAAATCATGTTTTTATTCCATATTCAATTATAAAATTCTTTATAAAACCCATTTTCAGATTTTTTTTAATCAAAATAATAAAAATTTAAAACTTATCCAAAAATTAATTTTATGATAACAATTATTTAAAATAATATACAATGTTTAATAAAAATAATCATTTTCACTATTAAATTGTTCCTTTCCTTATGATGTTGTAATAATGGTTAATAATTTTTTACTATGTTCATGATGAATATTCATATATAGGATATTTTATCTTTATACTTCATAGCTAATAGAGTTTTCTTGGGTGAGGTGTCTAGAAGGTATTCTTAACCTTGTTTAGGTTGATTTTGATGCCTCTATATCTATCAATGATACTAAAAATTCCCATAGGTAACCCTAAACGTACACATCAAGGGGTTCATCTTTAAATGGTGAGAACAGTGGAATAAAAGAACTTTCCCATGATTTATATTATGTTCCTATCACTTGAGTGATTTTACCACTATTTCACCCACACAGAACTCCAATAACTTCTTAATAATTGGTTTGAATATGTTGTGCATGGCCTGATGACTAGTGGACCATAAATTTTTTTAGATGAAGGGTGTCATCCGATATTCAAAATCATATTAATGTGTGTTCAATGTGTTATATTCAACATATTTGGGTCCATCTAGATCTAGTTTATCTCGATATATCAACACATAAATTTGAGGTACTGAAAGCCTATTGTAGAATCGATAAAAAAAAATATTACTTGAAGGGGAAAATCATCTTTTGGAAATGAATGAACATGTGCTATATTTTGATTAAAAACATTTATTTATCTGTTCATATTCCTTTTTTGGATGATTTTGTATTACTATAATGGGTATTTAATATCTCAAAGAAAATGTATTTTATATGTATACCAACCTTAGATTTAACCAAAGCACCATGATTGGGGTGCATCCCTCAGGAGGCTTCATTAACCCCTGATGACTCACTATGAGGCCACAAAATATGATGGAAACTTGAGGATACATCCCTGGCAACTCATTATAACTCTTATAAATACTATCATTGTGCTTCTTCGGGCGGGATACATAATACTACTACCCCTCAGGAAAAATAGTTACACAGGCCAGTGTCAGCCTCAGATATACCTAGGTACCCATATTCACCTAAATTGACACATAGAATGTGGTGGATAAACCCTATTACAATTATTTAGGGAAATATTAAAAATTATTTTCATCATCTATTTTTGGATAATGAGTTTTCTTATGATATTATTCAATGCAAGAAAAATCGAGATAATAAATTGGGCCTTCTTGAGTAGAAATATAATCCCCACTAATGAATTCCTTCATTGATGACATGATGGTGATGGAATATGTCAATACAATACCATCTAGTCATCTATGTAGGTTCTGTAATTAATATCAATGAAATAATGGTGAATTATTTTTCCATTGATTCGACACATCTTTGTGAAAAAGTTGGTAATTCCATGAAATGGAGGTCATAGTGTGAACATCTCCATTCCTCACATGTGTAGGGGCCTTTAGTATCACCCGAGACTATATTGTATAATAGAATGAGGTAATTAGAGGATTTTCATTACATTTAGTAATTATGAAACCCTTATTTTTGTGTGTAATAAATAATCATACTAGTTTTTTCATTATGGCCTCCCAATGATGAATTAGTATAATGAAATAATTATCCAAATCATCCAATGTGTTAATTATGGTGGTTGATAGATCATTAGAGAACTCATTACCATTATTATGAAACTTTTTTCCATTCCATCATAAGTATTAGGCTTCTAGGTAGTGGGCCTCACATGATTCAAAACATGATTCATTACCTTCAAGTACTAATACTCGACCATTGAGTGAGTACTTGAGGCATACGTGATATGAGGAGGTGATTGTTTCATGAATATGATTATAGGGCCCACAAAACATCATGTTGTTGGAGCTATTATATATAATACCATGAGTTCAATATTTTCTATCAATTCAACAAATTGGGTTTTCATCCAGACCTCGGTGCATGGTTTATGCTTGATCTTTTCATAACCATGAATTTTATGGATAGAGGGAGTCATATCATCTTTGGACTTCCCCAACTTTTTGGGCACCCTAGTTGGGATGAGATCATCCATGGAATCATTTCCCAAAATATAGTGGTGATAATCTATTCCATTGAAATTTTTTTAATGTATAGTAGTCATACATTCCCACGAATGAGGGTCCGATTTTCATACTCATCAAATAAGAAATTTATTATTATTATTATTACTCTACAACTTCTTCATAGTTGGCCTCAACAGTAGATACCTTAGAATTAAATTATAGGGGTATTTTAGTGCTTCATTGATGTCCTTATTCACTTCATTTGACAATTGGACAGGCTCATGGATCAAGATTATTTTTTGTATTCTTCTGAGGTTCTTCGACACATCATACTTACCTATCAATGGAATGATTATTCCAATATGGGGATCTTATAGAAAGATAGGGAAATAGGTGCTTCATGATGAATCTTTTGGGTGTGGAATGTACTTAAAAGTTACTTCTACATACTAGCAAACCCACTCTAAAACACTAGTAGTCTTTCATTTTTCTAAAGACTATCTTTGACTAGATGTAGATGATCATGGAGTGGCCACCTCTATTCTATCCATTCAATTTATATGGTTCTATATGTTTGTGTATTTGATGGAGAAGGATGGAGGGACTATCCTTACTAGGATTTCTGCAAAACATACTTTCATATCGTGGTTCATGCATGGGTATTTTTGATGTGTTGTCTTGAGAATATTGGTGACTTGAATGTCTGAAGCATTTACTCTGATGTTTTCTTCTGGAGGCATTTGGGGGGTATACCTGGTATTCCTCACTATTAAGAAATACGATGTTTTAAACCAATAATACTAAGTTCATTGAGTTGTACCCTTAATCGCCATTATTGAGGTCATCATATGCTGGGTGGACCATGGGGAGATTCCAAACTCAAGATGCATAAAATAACTTAGGGTATGATATTTCTTGGGAAACTACAAGGGAATATCATATCTCTTGCTTTAATAAAGCATCCTCTTCTATGATTCAGGAGGCTATGATGGGGATGTAGAGGTTGTGGGAGGGAGAAAATATATTATATGAGGGTTCTCCATACCCAAGAGAGCACATATGAAACCATGGGCATGTGAAACTTACATATGAGCTTACTAATCATCATAATGTTTTTTTCCTGGGATAGAATTCGACATTCATTCCAAAAACCATTGATTCCAATGGCATGGATGGATGATATCTATGTTACAGGTGTCATAACATCCACCACATTACATAGACCATGATCCACTTATTATTGTATCCAATACAATAACACATATCATTGATTGATGGTATGCTTGTGGATTCCTTACTATAGTAAATGGCTAGGGAAGCCAGTGAATATTGATCCCTAAGGATTCTTAAACTCTACTTCCTTTACAATCAAAATATCCAGGGAAAAAATGAATTAACCTGGAACATGTGTATCCCTAAATGAATAGTCTTGGTTTTTTCTATCTCGATAGGGAACATTGAGATATTTTTCTAAACGAGGGGATTGAGCTACATTCTCTCTTTTGGGTTACCATACATGATGAGGTGGTTTTGATAGGTCCACTACTGAGAAAAGATGTGCTTATATGGATGTTCGAGGAGTGGATATGCTCATGGAGTCTCATCAAGAAAATTTTTAAAAACTCCACCTACTCGGGTGGTATCTACTTGAATGGAAGTATTAGTTTATACTATGGAATAAATCCTTGATGTTAATGGATGAAACAAATAAGTGATACATCCTACATTACTACAAGGGTCTATCCAGATTCTTGGAATTATCAAAAACTCTTAAAACCCACCTAGAATGTTTTGAGTGATGATATTGGGTAACATATCTTTCCTATAATCCCCCATTCACATCATTAACAACTACACTTCAGTTGGTGTAATTTCAAGGGATTTCTTGAGGCTATACCACTGGGACATAAAATCTTAGACTCACTCATCCATAATTTTTTTGAATATGATTAGTTGAAAAATACTATTCTTCCAAGTGGTGGAGATGATCTATTAAAGGTACAATTTTCATAAGTCTTTCTTAATTGTGAAAACCCCTATTGATAGCTACCTATACAAGATAAACATTGGGGCTATAGTTTCTAAATGAAGAAGAAATGATTGGCATCATGTTGTTGTTCTAGGGTTTCCATAATGGGTTTACAATATTATTTATGTGGGATTAATGCAACATATGGTCGCCCATCCTATTAGATTGGGAAAATCTAATATAACCAAACATAGGGTGTGCCTAGATGTCATCCACCAATGTTAGGTATGGCATCCTATCAGGTGGAATCACCATTCTTCTCAACTCAAGAGGCTTGAGGCGAGTGATGAGAGAGGCCATCAAATCATCTTGGAATGTGTATTTGTCTTCAGAATTATTTATTACAACCAATTCCATTATAGGATCATAAATATGATAAAAATTGTCAGAAGCATGGGGGAATCATGATTATGAACCCAATGAAGATGATTATGCTACTCCAGTAGGTTTAGTGACTCAAATTGTAGTCAATTTACACATACTCTCACCTCTACTCTGTATGGTTTTATGAGATTACGATTCATGACTAGGGGAATCTATCCAATGAAGAATTTCATACATGTTGGGGGTTAAAGGGGGTCTCTTTAGGGAATTCCATAATTCAAGTGCATGTTAGGAAGGAAAATTTTGATGATCATTTTTTTCTATTCGATCTACTAGAGAGAGGTATCCACGATGGGGTATACATCTATTTTCTGTGAATCATTATGTTGATCAGAGGGCCCAATATGCCTCTTACCCTTATCGAGGTTCCAATGGGTAGAAAATAATGCATCATCAGACGTAACAATCAGGCTGACTGCCTACCCTTGATAGTTGCTGAGGACACTTATTAGAGGGTCTACATGGTTCAGTCATTCCCATATAGGCATGTTTTCCTTGTCATGATATACAACAATATCTCTATTACATTGATCCTCTATGAGTTTGCGATAACCATATATACCATACCCATACCAAGATGTTAAATGTCATCATCAATGGGTTGGTCACTATGTCACTTGATATGGATGATATGTAGAGTAGTGTACTGTCCACAACATTATATCTATACACACAAAATCACCTCTTCAATAATTCAATGGATTTTGATAATGATATTGGAGAATAACTTTTAGAGGTTCTAGTGGTAGATAGAGGAATAAACTCATGGAAAATCTTTGAGTGATTCCTACTTGACCATATAGCATTACAGATTGATGGAATCTAGGTTATCCAAGAATCCATGATAGGTCAACTAAAAATCACAAAGGTGGTGAAACCTCTCCCAAATGATTTTTAAAAAATTTATAGCCTAAAAAACTATAAGTAACTCTATAATCTCAATTTTTTGTTTTAGGCAGCCAAAAAAATGACATCTTTCTAGAAATTAGAACCTCCCACATGACTTCTTGTTCAGAGTAAGGGCCCTATACTATGTCATCCAAAGACACAATTTGTGCATGTAGATGTATATGTGGGTGTGTCAATATGGAATAGTCTAGTGGCAATATGGAGGGTAGATGAGATAGTAGATGAGTCAATTATTCCCTATATATTGAGACTTATTGTGAGGGTTGTACAAATATCTTTATCAAGTCCCAGTAGAATGAGTGTTCCCCATGAATTATTGTGTAAGGTTATAGGTTCTTGTATATGGCTCAAATGAGTGATGAAAGTCTGGATTTCACAATCGTGACTATTATATCTCTTTGAAATTTTGGGTGGAATTTGATAGGAGGGATGCTGGAGAAAATGGTAAATATATTGTGAACTCATACATGGGAGCCAAAACATCATTCACTTGAATGTACCTATGAAGGGATATAAAGATCCTATGGACCTCATCTTTTAGGATAAAAAATTTCAACTGTTGGGTGCTTTCCCTAGACTCTAAAATTTGAGGTGGATTCTCTACTATTGAGTCTTCTATCCATCATATTTTGAAATATCAACAAAGTAAATAATATTATTTCATTTCCAAATATGACACCTTTGTTAGTGATTTTTTCGCCCTTATTCCCCAGGATAGTACTTTAGGTCATGGTGCCACTTTACCATGGGGATGATCACTATGATGGTGGATTATATCATTGTTATAGACTCTTCTATTACTTTTAGGATCACAGGGAGGACCATCACATTAGTTGATGTTGACATGGGTAGGACCTTTGTGTTGAGCCTTAGGAGTATGGGGAATTTCCCCGTAATTTTTGTTGAATGATTGGGAAGGACCACAACTCCGATTGGTGATGGGGAATGAGGACTTACACACTCATTGGTTATAGAATGGATATGACCTCCATATAGATTACTAAAAACTTTTGGAGGACCTAAAATTAGGTTGAAGATAGGTCGAGGAGGTCCTCTACACCGAGACTTCTTATACTTTGTTAGATCGTAAATTATTTTGGTTGTATGAGTGATAAAAAGGGTCAAACTGGCCTTCCTATGATGAAAGTGGCGTCTCACTAATAATTGGGTGAATATTGATCCCCATTCATCTATTGTAATTGTGTAAGAAGATGAGTAAGTTGTGGTAGGGTCCACTAGAACTATATAAGATTCCCTTTGTCTAGAATTATCTTAATCTATCCTCCGACATTTATGTTGAGTGATTCAGACTGGGGCAGATAAAGCTGGGGTAATTTCAAACTCATCTTCATCTTGAGGGACCAGTCATTGTTGGTATTAACAGGTCCTAATGAGATAACATGTTCTTGGCTCTAAGGTAGTTGTTATAGGTAGGGAGACTCATACATCCCCAACTATCTTGTCATGGGGTAGTATGTTGTTGGATCTCTCCGATGATAGGATCATGATACAGTTCATTGTTGGAATGGGGGTACTTTTTCCATATATAGCCCTTGGGGTGGGAGTGGCATTGAAGAACTAATGCATCCAAGTCCAAGGGATACATTTCCCTTATCGGAATGACCCCTCCTGGATGCATCAGCATACAATAGAATCAATAATCCTCTAATAGATAATCTATGTGGGTGAGACAGGGAATGGAAACACTGCACATGAACTTGTGGTTGATGGTTTAGTATCGGAAGATTTGTGTGATAATAATACATCAATTTTCTCATATCTCAACTCATACGGGTGTCCGGCTACTGATTTCTTATAGATAGGTCCCTTTATGGGAGGTGTATTCAGTAATCATATGGGTAGAAGGAATGTAATTCCCAATTACCCAACATTATCTGACTATCTGAGGTAAATAAGGAGACATACTGATGATGTCACTGAAAGATAATTCCAAAAAATTAACTACTCTAATGCATAATTGAGTTCCTTGTTAGGCTCAACATTTTCATGGTTGGAACATGTAACACCACTAGATTTTGTTAATTATTTTTCCTAAATAATTTATCCTTTTCAATTTTTTTAATTCACACAACTCTTAAGATAGATTATTTTACACAATATAAATATGTTTGGATTGTTTTATGCACAAAACCATGTCAATTGTGCAAAAAACACATCATAAAAGTTTTTCCCCCTACACGGAACATTGAGGTTATATTTAATTATAATCAACAATGACTTTCCATGATATCTTTCGTAATAAAAAATACTGAGGATTACATAAAAATACCATATTATTAAAATATAGTTATTTGATATAATTAGAAATAAACTAGGCATTAAATTATAGGTTATGAATATTATTTACTAATTTAAGAAAACATATTATTTACACAATATAATATTAATTCATTGGTTATCTGTTGATTATAAATGAATAAGAAACCTTATTGAAAACAAAATGTAATTATATTATTTTTCTTATTACATGTTTTTTTTATCCAGATAAATAAAATTAAATAAAATTAGTGAGTGGTATTTAGGTAATTATTTTATACTAGAAAATTTAATTTTAGTAAATAAATTTTATGGACATATGATAATGAACAACCCCAATTTTATGCTTAAAAAATATATTTTTAAAAAAAAATTTTATTACCATTTAATGGATAACAAATTTTAAGTATAATTTTTTAAAATTATATATATATAATATTTGAATATAATTTTCATATTTTTAATATAATCATAAATATTAGGTGAGGATAAATTTCTGGAATTTTTCGGTTTGGTTTCATTTTTTAATGAATAGTTAAAAATATGGAATTTTACTTCAAAATAGATTTTTCGTCTAAAATGTTTATAAGTTTCAAATATATTTTAAATTTTTTAAACTATTAATTTAGATAATAATTTTATGAATCAATACTTCATAGGAAATTTAGATCAATTACAAATTGGATTCAAAAATTTAAAAATCTATTGAAAGTTTTTACTTTACAAACATACAATGTTGACCCTACTAGGAGATTAATGATAAATTAATTTAAGCCGCATATGTGATTAGAATTTGTAAAAATTTATTGCATAATTAGAATAATAATAATTTATAATAACTTAGTAACACAACTTTTTATTTGACCAAAAATATTATAAAATGTAATTAAAATTAACTGCATCAATTACGGTAAAATTAAGCATAACTAAGGACTAAACCTTAATGTTAAGACCCAAAATGACTTTTAAACTTATCCAAAACACATTGTCTAGACATGAAACCAAAATTAACATAATTTTATTTAGTTTAATTTATTTTTTGTGAATTAATGTAGGTAACAACGTGGTTAAACCTATCATGTTTTCAGAATTATTATGTCAGTCTATTCCCTTCCCTATAAAATACCACCACCTCTCCCTCTATTTCAAACCTCTCAAACCAAATAGGTTCATACATTGTCTCCCAAATACAAAATCCAACATCCATACCTTACGTATTTATTCCTCTCATTGGAAAAAATTTCTTCCAAGAAAAAATTTTGGCACACACCAAAAGAAGTTACCTTATTAAGAGGTAACACCTTTTATCAAACTCAATTTTTTTATATCTCCCTCCCTCCACACCCATTATTCCATTCATGTATAAAAACAAATGTATCCAAAATATAAAATGATTTTTTATTATATGTTTTTAACCTACACTTAATCACACCTCTATATAATGGTTAACAAGCATAATTTTTACGTGTGTGGTGAACAACTACCTCATAAACAATGATTTCTCCTTTTTTCATTTACCACATATCATAGTGAAAATTATGATAGAAACTATATTTATATATGTTATAATTTATTTTTGTTATGTATTTAAACTTGTTTATTCTTATATAAAAACATTTCATTAAAATTTTCTTCTTTTTGTTATAATGATTTTTTTTTTCAGATGTCTGGACAACGGCCCCCTCATAACTATGTGATTCGCTTATACACAACATGGAATGTATGAAGGATGTGTTTAGTGAATGTCTATGATATATAAATATATTATATAATAAATAAAATTTAATAAATAGATATATATTTCTTCCTTTCTCTATATTTCAACACAACAATTAATCAGAATTAACATTCATATGTACGTACGACTTACAGTCCCCATGAATAGTGTATTCTATTTCTTTGTTATATATTCTATAGATTATTACAGTAAAAATTTTCAAAAACTGAACTGGTCACCTTCAAAATCTAAACCAAACCTACCCATGGAAAGACCCGAATGATTTTCTCGATTCCCGTGGACTGGTACAAGTGCCTATGTATCAAAAAATTAAATTTGGGAACAATTTTTACATGTTTATAAATATAGAACAACAAACAATTATAATAAACCAAATATGGTTCTTTCTAACAAAATCATACATTAAAAAAATCATAATTGAATTAAATAATTTATAACAAAAATTAAAATACTATAAAAAAGGAAAAAAGTCTCAAAGGACAGCCCAAGAACATCCTCATGGCAAGAGGCACCGCCCTCAAGCCATCTCCACAACACTGGATCACAAAGGAGAGTAAAAAACTATAACCATTTGTGCTAAAAGCATTACCCAAATCTGCAAAAAATAACCAATTACACATACTCCCAAATTTTTAAGTAGTGTGTGATCAAAATACCATTAGGATTAAATCAAAAAAGATTCCACATGATAAACATTATAAGACAAAAATAACATTATTTTTGTAAGCATGAAATGCTAGTAACAATTTCTAAAAGTTGCAACTTTAAATAAAAATAGCTTCCAAGTGGGCTAATTTAAAATAAATCAACACTTTTAAATTTAAAGACCAGGGTACTTAATTTTGGAAATGAAACATATCGTATGTCGATGGTAGGCATAAAATAATCAATGAGCACTATCAACGGGAAACAAATATAGGAACTAGCTCGTTGTGGGTCTCAGGTACCTCGTACTCGGTGAAAGTAACCAAACAAATATTCGTTCTCGTGCACACGATCCACTAGTAGGGATCACACCCATGCCTTAGTGGTTCCCCAACATCATAATCATCATCATAGTATATTTAGTGTGGTCATCACTAAATATTCTATGTGAAATAGTGGCCAAACCCCACGGGATCACAAGAATACTAGTGCACATTTACTAGACTAGATACTCGAGTGTCCCCTCTTGTGGTCAAACAAGTTCGACAAGTCATGAAATACAATTTTCACATGAAAATACCACTTCCAAATCACACAAACCAAACTACCTACACACATGTCAAATGATATCCTTTTTCATTCAAATTTATTTTGGAAAACACAGTCACACCAAAACAACCCAAAACACATTTCACCTCTCTTTCACACTACATCAAATCATTTAAAGAGTTTTATAAAACCCTTCTAAAATATTACTAATCAAATAAAAAACCATTCACGTTAATATAGACCATTTCAAAAGTATACTCCTACCAAAATAGTTTGGCAACATAGTTTCAACTATTACATAAATCAAGAAACCATTTAAAACATTATCCTGACAATTCCAAGGAGTGTAACCATGTTTTTAACATAAAATACTTATAAAAACCCTCGTTGAACACCAAAATCATACCAATATCACATAAAACCATAATTTGGAGCCATAAAATAATTTAATAAAACTATTACATGAATTATAAAATAGTCTCAATGAACACAACATGGAATACACAACAAAAATATTCATTATTTCACAAAAATTACACATAAAAAAAACCGCTTAACATATGATACCAAATATATTTTTCATCCAAAAAATTGAAT
The DNA here is from genome assembly GCA_963277665.1 of Viscum album. NCBI lineage: Eukaryota > Viridiplantae > Streptophyta > Magnoliopsida > Santalales > Viscaceae > Viscum > Viscum album. The sequence goes on from OY728161.1 coordinate 1,843,198,683, forward strand.
ATAATCTTTCTAAAAATAAAAATCATGAAAAACTAACTCATCCAATAATTCTTACACATCGAATCACCTACAGTTTGTGACAAAAACCCCCAAACTGTTGTGTGAAACCTCAACTGCACCACCACCGCACCAAAAGGGAGTGAAATCGAGCCCTAATTCACAAGATTCTACAAAAAAGACACAAGGTTAAACCCTACGTACGAACCCTATATAATGGAAATTAGGAACTTCCAGAAAACAAGGATGAAACCCTAAGCAAAAAAGAAGAAACCCAATAAAAATGCAAGGAGGAAGGAAAGAAACCCACTTACTTGAGGTATCTAAATAAATCAGCCCAAATTCACCAATAGATTAATATTGAAGAAACCGTAATTTTTATAGAGGCTCTAATAAATCATTAATAGGAAAATTGGGGACTTAAATGGTATAAATGAGTGAAAATTGAAGGATTTATGAAAGAAACATTTTACATCTTCAAATCAGGTTGATTTGTAAAGGACAACGAATTATTTCCCTAATCCACAGGGGAGATGAGCTCTATAGAGGAAAAAAACGCTCATTTAGGTGACACATAGGTTTTTGGATGCGATTCGGTGGTGGAATAACAAACAATTAGTAAAAAATGAATGAGATATTGAAAACATAAAAACAAATGTAGGAAATGGGCTTACGGGCTGACCCAATACCTTAATAAAAACCCCAATCCATCTTTATTATGGATTCCTATGGGATCCAAATGGCTATGGTGGTTTTCAAAGGTCAAGGGAGGCCATGTGGGAAGTGTAATGGGTGAAAAATGATAAAAAATGAATTTCTTATGAAGGAAACACAATTTATTTTTAAATCTCGAAATGGGATCAAGGTTTGACCAAAATTTTGAAAACCCACCATTTCCACCAAAATGAATGGGAATCCCCAAGAAAAAAAGAAATAATGATAATTAACTGAATAATTCCTTTAAAAAATCAATGGATGTTACAATTCTACCCAACATTAAACTTTACACCCTTGGAAAGCCACAGCAAGGCCTAAAGAAAAAACCAAACCAAATTGAAAGGCCAAAATGGACTCCTTTCCCAAGTTTCTCCCACCCCCAAAAGGACCAAAAAACCACTAATTGGTCAATAAAGGAAGGAATACTCTCAAAAACCAAAACATACACCCATTAATGGAATGATAAATCATATTCAAACTACATCCCAAAACAAAATAGCTCAAATACAATCTGAACAAGACTCATGAAACATACATAGAATGAACAATGAAAACAAATGAGGCCACCACAGTCATACTTTAAAAAATCTTCTGGGCACACTTCAATCCCAATGTTTAATCAAGGAGGAATTTTGTGGTTAAATAAATGAAAACTAGGAAACCTATTCTAAAACCAACACTTGGGATAAAACTAGGTTACATATATGGGGAGAAACAATTAAACTACCCACCATAAGGGGAACTCAATTTTTCAAGATACATAATTGGGACAGTAACAGGGGGAACCCCAAACAAATCCCTTATAATAAGGGGTATACTTTCATAAGAATTTTCCAAAAGAAATTACATTAGACCCACAGTGGATCTCCCCACCATAAGAACTAACCATCTTAACCGAATAGCATAGGTCGTAACAAAAGACCCCAAAATTTAAAGAGTTGGCATGACCACACGATCAGTCAGCATAGTTTGGGATACTGTGGTCTAACCAGGAAGAGAATTCTGTCCAAAGGGGAAACTTTTCATGGTTACATGGACCAAGTCTCATGGCCTTGCGGAGACCGTACAGTAGCTACTGTCTCTTATCACACTATTTCCTAGGTTGGCGCATGATTACTACTAATTGTTTGCAAAATGTGTGCTACCATCTACCAAACACACTTTTCATACTTTTCTATAAAAACTAAAAGGTATCCAAATGTGTAAAACAATAATCTTAGGACATAACATTGGAATAATATTCCCACACCTCTTTCCACTAAACGAGAAAAATAGGAGAAGGTAGACAATACTTATGGTTTAAAGTGTTCCCATCATTCATACTAAGGACGGTAGGTAGACCAAAAAATTTTAACAACACTAGGATTTCCTTGAATATTCACCATCTTCACTCTGGGACCTATGGCTAGAGCTCATATGATCAACACATCTTCGGTCCCACAATCAGGCCATGGGAAACCCCCAAACAGAACCATTACTTTCAGTGCCATAAACAACTACACTATGATTCCATATGGGTTCAACGAGAAAAAACACACTCCAAACTCAATTTACCACAACCTAAAGTTTTTCTAAAAAAATGGATTACAAGTTGCACATACATCCCCACTTGTTTCTTCGGATGAAAAATGGAAATAGAAAAGGAAATATGCAAACACCTTCCACTAAACAGAGGATGTTATGATTTTCTGAAGGGAGGCACACTTCCAACAAAATATAGACCCTTAGAAGATTTCACAATCATCACTTTTGTAGTTAAATGAGAAGATGACATTGCAATGTGTCACCAAACATGAACATTATGACTAATAGAAACAACACATGTAATGGGACCTTATGCCAAGTCCCTAAATTGCACATAATTACAACAAGTGTCTGTAACTGCCTCTGATGACCATATTTCATACGCTGGAGGTTTAACATGAACCTATACTTTTAAGAGAATATAAAGGTCCCAAAGGCCATCTTAGACACCATCCACACTAACAACCCTATATTAATTTAACCTTCGACAAAGAAAGAAACATAATAAACTAAGGTCTATCTCAACCTTCCACGAGCACTCTCCCACTACAAGGTCATCCACAAAACCATGAAAGGAAATGATTTAGACTCAATCTCCAAATATAGTGAAAATTATTCCTTATATTGATCAACTAGAAGATCTTATAATAGTGAAATTATCTAGGTTTCACTTCAGTCGTTCATTAACTCTTAATATGGGCATAACTTATCCAATGAGAGAACCCAAGGACCCGACCAAGCTGTTTCATAGGTAAAAAAATATCAATTTTCAAACCAAACACATAAGTGGAACCACCATAAAGGATTCCCATACTTTTTCTCACAATATACCACTAACCATCCCTTCAACACAACTTACTAAAGATACAAAAACCCAAAACACCATTCAAAAAAGAGGGATTCTTCGACTCAAAACATCCCAAAAAACAACCTTTACAAAATAAATAAGACACACCATCCCAGACCAGTTATCAAGACATCATTTTTTTCATTAAAATCATATCGTTGAAAATAAACGGTTTAGTAGTTATCATATTCACCAATTGTACCCCATGGGCCTCACACGTGAACATTTTCGTGGCACACTGGGTACCCTCCTCATATCTGTCCTGATACGGATCTATCCATTCCATTAACCATCCATCATCCCATATAACCCCATCCATGTGGTTTATCATGAAAATACCAAAGGTTAAAAAAAGTCTTTCCACTTTTCAGAACCAAAACATTCAACCGACGATTCCCTTAACTCAAACCCGCTAACCACAAAATCAAACTTAACATACAGCTTAAAAAACTTTTCATAAAGGAAAAATTTTTCAAATGAAAACTCACATACAAGATATTCACAAAAATTTCAAAACCTCTCAACCCATTTCTAAACACTTCTAGTTTTATGAAAAACATCATTTGATCAGCACCCATTCATTGAAAAACTCATCTCTTGATATTTAAAACAAGGTTCTAATTAATCGTAAAAATTAACAAATAATTACTATTAACTAATAACAAATATATTTATAAAGTCCACACACAAATTAAAAAATACATTATTCCATTCAGAACAGTATTTCATTAATTTAGATAGTTCTATTTCAAACAGATTTTCAAACTCCACTTTGACATAATTTATACTTTGAAAAGAGTTTAAATACACCATTTACCATTTCAAAACAATAATGAAATTTCAGTTCCACCAATTCACAAATTGAACCATTCCATATTTATTAGAAAATTGTTTCACAAAAACATTATTCTTCTTAAAACCAAGTCATTTTTTCTTTAAAATCAAACTTACAAGATTCCAAAACTAAAGGATATATGACATTGTGAGAGGAAACTAGTTTTGGTGGGTGACTTAGATATATGGTTGGCAGCCATATTCTAATCACTTCTCTATCATGAGGAGTGTTCTATGGAAGTATATCTGGCTCCACATGTCTTTTTAGGCCCTATAATTTCACTAATACCATTAACCCAAATCTATTTTCATTTCACCTAATCATCATCAAATCATGAAAAGAAAAGGATTCATATAAAAACCAACATCCCCTGGCAACTAGAATAACATCATGAGGTGTTCTTGACAGGCACTCTACATGTAATCAAAATGTCAGTCCCTGACAATCCTAACTATGGAAAATCATGACGCATCTCCAAATAACATGACCCAAACAGTGAACCTAACCCCTTTGATTCCATTTCATCAAGAACCAAATCTGGATTCCTTCAAAACTAGTACCAAACCCAACCTGTTGCAAGAACTGAAGGGATTTTTCGATCCCCATGGGATTCCACAAGTTCTCGGGTACCAAAAAAATATATTTTGGAAGGATTTACCCAATTTTATAAACCTAAAACAACAAACTAATCCAACAAACAAATTTGGATATTTCAAACAAACACAACCTTTAAAAATTCATAATTGAATAACATAATTTAGAAAAAAATCAATGGCTATAAAAATGATCACAGTCAAAAAGGGTAGCCCAAGAACAGCCTCATGGAAATTGGTACTACCCTCAATCCATCTCCACAACACTGCATCATGAAGGAACGCAAGAACCCTGAACCATTGGCACTAAAATATTTACCCAAACCTACAACAAAATAACCAAGTCTAATTAAACCCAAAGGTGTAAGTAGGGTGTCATCCAAATCTAAGTAGGATTCCACCACAAATGATTCCTTATGATAATCATTATAAGAAAATAATCTTTCAAGTCTTTTAAATAAGAAATGGTAGTAACAACTTATCTAAGATGTAACTTTAAATAAAAACAACTTTCAAGTGGGATACTTTAAAAGAAATCAACAATTTTAAATAAAATGAAAGTGATAATAAATTGATCTATGCAAAAATACCATATTCTGATTGTAATCAGAAAATATCTAATGATCACTAGAAAAGGGAAACAACCATAGAAAATAGCTCACTCTGTGGATAGGTACCTCATACTCTGTGAAATTAACCATACAAATATATGTTCTTGTGCACAGGATCCACTAGTAGGGACCATACCCATGACCTAGTGGTTCCACAACATCATCATCATCTTCATAATAATAATAGTGTAGTTATTTTTTCAATTTTCAAACATGTTACATGAAAGAGGGTCCAAAACCCATGGGATAACTACCATACTAGTACACGTCCACCCACCTAGATACTCATGTGTTCCCTCTTGTTCTAAAACAAGTTCCACAAGCCCTGAAATATAATTTTCACATGAAAATAAAACATCCAAGTCACACACACCAAACATCCCACACACATGTCACATGATCCCTTTTTTCATTTAAATTCATTTTTGGAAAACATACTCACACCAAGACATCCCACAACACGATTCACCTCTCTTTCAAACTTCAACAAATCCTTTATACAATTTTATAAATACTTTCCAATATAGTAAAATAAAATAATATCCCTTTACATTAAAATAGACCATATAAAATGTTCACTCTTACCAAAATAGTTTGTAAACATAGTTTCACCTCCTACATAAATCAAGAAACCATTAAAAACCTTCACTATACAATTCCAAGGAGTGTAACAATATTTCGGACATAAATTCTTTCTAAAAACCCTCTTTGAATACCAACAACATAAAAATATTACATAAAACCAGAATTGGAATCCCTAACGTCATTTAGTAGAGCAATTCCATGACTCATAAAACAACCCCAATGAACACAACATGGAATACACATGAAAAATTATCATTGTTTCATGAAAATGCAACATAAAAACCGAACGCTTAACAAATTCTTTCAAATATAATTTTTTCATCAAAAAAATGTAAGAGAATAATGATAAAAATATAAATAAATTAAAACAATATCATACAACAATTATTACACATTAAATCTCCTACCATTTCTGCTAAAAACTCCAAACCGTTGTGTGAATTATCAACCACACCACCACCGCACCATAGGGGAGTGAAATTGAACCCTAATCCTTATGAATTCACCATAATGACACAAGGTTAAACCCTAGGTATTATCCCTAGCTTCTAAGAATTTTTTACTTCAAGAAAACATGGATGAAACCCTTAGAAAAATAATGAAACCCAATGGAAATGGGAGGAGGAAGGTTGGAACCCCAATTGCTTGAGGGATCTTGAAGAAATCGGCCCAAATCCCCCATTAGTTGAATCTTGAAATAACCAAAACTATTAGGGAGGCACTAATAAGTCTTATTAGGTCACAGGGGAACTAAAATAGGGGGAAAATCGTGAAAATGAATGATTTATTAAAGAAACATTTTAAATCGTCAAATCTGGGTGATTTGTGAAAGACAGAGAAAGATTTCCCTAATCCGTGGGTGAGATAAACTCTAAAGAAGAAAACTCGCTAATGGGGGTGAGATTTAGTTTTTTGGAATAGAGTGTGTGTTGGAATCATCAAAAAACAATAAATAATTAATTAATTATTTAAAAATTAAAAAAATTTCAGTCGAAAATGGGCTTACGGGGTGGCCCAATACCTTAATAAAAACACAAATACGTCATTATTATGGATTCTTATGGGTTTTAAATGGATATGGTGGTTTGAATATGTTAGGGTAGGCCAAGTGAGAAGTGGAATGGGTTAATAATGTTAAATATTTATTGAGTTATAAATGAAACTAAATTTATTTTTAAATTTGGAAATGGGCTCATGGTTTTGCCCAAATTTTGAAAACCCGCCATTTCTACCAAAATGCATACAAAACCCCCAAAACAAAGCAAGAATGGAAATTAAATGAAAAATAACTTTAAAATAAGTCTCAGATGTGACACACATATAATATATTTACATGATATTTATATTCTTTTCTACATTATAGAAATTATTATATATTTATAAGGACCAAAAATATAACAAATTAAGTCTCATGTGGAGAATAAAGAAAATTTTACACGATGTGAAACCTTAACATCGGATTATTAAAAATAGGGTAATATAATGTCATAATAAAACCATATATAGTATTATATATAATAAAATGGTTCTATACATGATTTATTATAAAATTATATTTATTATACAGGTAGTTTGAATTAGTACAAATATATTCAATGCGCATTATAAGGGGGTTTCATCTCACTTTTTATTTTAGTGAGATGCATGTTTTATTCAACACTTATTCCTTTTGTGTGGTGTGTATAATGCCCATTTATGCATTATATTTTTCTTATAGTTAAATTTATTAGTATTTAAATTATTATTATATGAATTTTATTTCATGGGGTTTTATTTTCAAATGTTACCAAATTGGTAAAATAGTTTTGTCTCAATTTTCCTTCTTTTAGACTCATGTTTTGTTATGTGCCTAAATTAGTTTGGAGGTGTATATACTTCCATTTTACATGATATAAATAGATTATAATTCATTTGATTATATTTTAAGATTCATTCATTTATTTATTTTTCTTATATGGAGAGTATGATCCCACGTTACCTAGTGATAATAGTTAATTGAAACAATATCATTTATTTTCAAGAATATTTATGTTTATGATTACATTGATAAAATATTATAACCCATATCTAAATAAAATTCATTATTTTATTATACTATATTTATGAATGATATATTAATTCATTGGTACACTTTTTATACACATTGGTTCATAATATTATTATGAATGTGTTTTTACGAAAGTTGGACATTACCCGATATTCAGTCAGAAAGTTTTATTCCATCAAAACCACGTTTTCAAAAAAGGGTTTTCCATGAATATTATACATATTCCCAGTGATAATTAAAATAAATTTTACCCTTTCTATGTTTCACCAATTTTTTAAAGATAATATTATTGTTGATTTATGAATTACTAATTTTTTTTCTTTTTTAACATGAAAACGAAGTGTTCTTTCTAGCTCATAAGATATGTGCAGATTTATCTGTTGTCAATTCATTAATGATTTAATATAATGTTTTAAATTTTAATTTTTATGAAAATGGTTATAAAATTTAGTTTCATAGATGTGGTTTTCTAATTTTTTTCAAGATTCCATTATATGTTTTCAAACAAAAAGGTTTTCAAAACATCTTTAAGCTTATTGTATATGTTATAAAGAAAAATTGTTTTCAAATTATGTTCAATATTATTTTATAAATTGACAATGAATTTGTTTCTAAAAATTTTTCATTCTTATTTAATATTTTTTCAAGGAAAAAGGTTTTAAAAATTATCCCATGTCATATTTATATGATTTCAATGTATGTTTTATGAAAATTATGATCCAAAGGTTTTATATATTAGAAAAAAAATCAAAGGAGAAACGATATTTTCTTCAGGAAACAATTTTTAATGATTATTAAAAATTAATTTACATCTATGATTACATACATTGATGTTACTCATGAATTAATAGGATAACATCTTAAGGTATTATTCAAATTATTTCACTAAATGGGTTATACATAATGTAATAGTCTTAATGAATCCCATTTCTATTTCATGGTATTTATGTTTATGAAACCTGTTTCCATCTAACTTATTATATGTTTTTGGAACCCATTTCATTTCACAGGTGATTATTATGAGACCTACCAATTTTTGATAGGTGGTGTTATGAAAAAAATGATCATGATTCATATCTCATTTCAGGGGATATGAAATTTGTTTTGTTTATAATCTTACAAAACACATATGTATGATTTTGTTATGTCTTAAGTTGGACATAAATCTACCTTCAGTGCATTGGGTAACTATGCATGAGTCATCAATATAAAGGTTATGCATGACCCCGATTTCATGTTTACAATGTTATGAATGAACCTTATTACATATTCATGATGTTATATACGGACCTAGTTGCATGTCCATAAGATTATTTTTAAACCTGATTACATGTTCACAATGTTATGCATGGACCTGTTTGCATGCCCATAAGTAAATATGTGAACCTGATTACATCTTCACAATGTTATGAGTGAACATTATTATGTGTTCATAATGTTATTAATAGACCTTGTTTCCTTTCTATAAGGTAATGTGAAAACCTATTTACATGTTCCCAGTGTTATGCAAGAACCTAATTACCTATTTTGAATGTTATTCATGGACCTTGTTTCATGTACATAATGTTATGCATGAACCTAATGAACCATTCAAAATGTTATGAATTGACTTGATTGCATGTCCAAAAGTTAATTGGGGGTTTTATTTCATGCCCATAATTTAATTATTGAACTTATTTATACATATACATGTTAACAGTATTATAAAACAATATCTATACGAAAAAAAATCTATGTCTTATTACTATATTTTTCATTCATGAATTATGATATTATTTCTATTATAATCCATGTCTTATGAAATTATAATATTCCTTATAAAATATAATATGATTTTTTTGATATTAAAATGTTATTCTCAAGTTACACACACTTTTTTTCATGTTATGTTTATGAATTTACATTATTTACCCTTATTGAGCATCTGAGCTCACCCATTTCTTATGTTTCCTTTTCCAATATAATGATGACAGGTTTTTTGTAGAAGTAATAAAGGTGGATATCTTTATGTTAGTTTTTGATGATCTTCCTATAATAAGCAATATTTTTTTCAATTTTTCCCATGAAACTATACTATTATGGTCCTCAGGAATGTATTATTTTCATGTATTGAATTTTAATATAAATTGATCTAATATTGATGTATGAAAATCATGGTATCTATAGTTGGATTCTATGGAAAGGTTTAGTTATCCTTATCAAAATAGGATGAGAAAACTTTAGTGATATCCCAAGGTATATTTTTATGTATATATATAGGAATGCCTCTATGGATATGTACAAGAATGAGTTAATGTTTAGGAAAAATGTCATGGAATCGTGGTAATGAATAGAGTAAGTGGTTTCCAAGAAATACATCACATTATAGATAATACAAGTAGATGTTGATCTATAATAGATGTACCTTGGAGTAATATCTCTAACAAGATGTTTTGGGTCTGAATCATGGAAATGTAGTACATGACAATAGTCCTTATTGCACACCTAATTTGAAACTTCTAGGGGATATGCTTTGAAAATTCAAAAACTCTTCGTGAATCATTATGGTAGATTTAAATTGAACATGACTATGAATAACATGGAATAAACCTATGGTTTCATAGATTAAAAGGTAAGGGTCATGATTTAGACATCCTATTAGTGATTTTTTAGGATTTTTTGGATTTCTTATATGAAATTTTTTTCTAATCCCGTTCTTCCTACTTATAGTCAATAGAGATAACATGAAGGAACGTGGTTCGAATTTAATGTTCATATTTGTAATGTATGTGAATTTTAAAAATCAATTTCCCTTGTGGAAATCTTATAAATATAATTATGAAGGTGGTCTAAGTATAGGTTGTAATTTTGAAGATAAAGAGAACACAAACGCCATGGGAAAGGTATGTGATGTTATGCCAATATTTTTTACATTGATCATAAGAATAATGATTAGATTGAGTTTGACGGATATAAAGTCATAATTCATATTTAGTATTCTATGAATGTGGTATTATGGAATAAGTTGATTTATCCATAGTAGTGGTTTAAGAATAATTTTGTATCAATGAACTATTTATGTTTTGGAATTCAATGATTATGTTATATTAATCATGAAATGTATAAATATTTTTTGTATAGGTTTTAATTGAGGTTTTAAAATGATATGTTGAAAGGTGATGAAGAGAGTGAAAATTGATTTCCGGGAAAGGTAATATTTTTATTATGGCAAGGCCACCATTATTTAGTGCATGAAACTGAGGTAATGTTATTTGGATAATGATATGTTGTATATTAATAATAAAATTTGATGATATGGATTACCCTAGAACATATTATTGTAAAAAAAATTCTACGCCAACTTTGATGCATTTTACAACTTCTTAGAGTTAAAGAATATATCCAATAAGCATTAGAATAAGGAAGCATGCATGTCTTCCAAAAGAATTTATGGTAATTAAGGTTATTAACGAATTTCAAGGGAATATATGATGATATTATTCACTTTTCTGGAATGTGACCACCATATTATACATTCTACTATATGGGGAAAAAAACTATGCAGATTTCATTGAATTATTTCTAAATTTTTGGATTTTCATCTTTCAGATAGTCTATAAGGTTCACTATTCATGAAATGTTAATGTTAATCTCTAGAGTAAGTATTTATGTATTTATATTATACTAAAAACCTTGGATAAAAGGTTATTTATTATAAAACCTAATTTCAATAATGTAAATCATATTTTAAAAATTATATTAGTATGGTTTTAGTAAAGGAAATCTTGCATGTCGGGTGATAACCAATCAAGTATAGAAAGCATGTTGGTCTTGAACCCATGATCGAATGACAATAAGGGTTTCAGTCTAACAACTTCCCTATGTGATTGCCCAATTAATGTATAATTATTTTTGTTGATTAATTAATTATGATGAAATAACAGGGTTAGTTTTTATGTTTAGTGTTTAATGTATTAACCATATTGTTTTTTATAAATAAAAAGTTTTTATTTTCATTATCTTATGGCCTTAAGGTCTGGTAAAAGTGTATTTTATCACTATATGAATCATGGTTAATATATAGACAAAATTACATTAAGTTATGTCAGAATTATAAATTGAAAAAATAAAAACAAATGAATGAATTTTTTTCGATAAATATATAGAGTATGTATATTTCCTTATATAATTTGTAAATAAACTAATTTACTAACATTAGGATGACGATCAAAAGAAAGTGTGATGTCTGAATACCTTAATTTTGTTGAACCAATGGCATTTTTAATTTTCACATATTTATGAACCTGAGGCACTCAACATTTCATTGATAATTCACTTATTTTTTATTGATGACCTCAAATACTTCGTATAAATATTTACACTTTTCATACATGTCCAATATTTATTCCCAACATATGTTATCCTATTTTTAAACCTAGTAAATATTACATTGGTTAAATTTTAGGGTTATAACTTTTCTTTTTATGTGATGTTTTAGTATCCATATTTTTTATGTGGGTTTCAATGAATGAAACCATAAAGTATTAAACCATCGATACCTCGGATAAATTTCAAAGGTGAAATTAATTTTTAGGGTGTATAATGTAACTCTATAAAATAATGTGAATTATTTTTTTGAATTAATTTATCCTTTTTTATATTTTTCATTTATGCCACTCTGAAGATATCATATTTTATATTAAGGCAATATGTTTTTCTTATGATATATGAAACCCCAAGGTAATGATTAACAACATGAAACATAAAATTTTTCTTTCCCTTCACAGAATATTAAGGTTATCTTATATTAAACTCAAAAACGACTTTCCTTGATGGCCTCTCTAACTCGCAAGAAGGAGGATCACAAGCCAATAATAAATTATTAATATATCATTATTTAATATAATTAGATATAACCTATACATAAAATTCAAGGTTATATATTTTATTATGTAGTTTATAAATATTTATTTTTTACACAGTATAATATGAATTTATTGTTTACTAATTAATTTTAAATTAATATGAAATCATATTGAATAAAAAAGGTATGATTTGTATTTTTATTGTCACAATGTTTTTTACACTAATAACTTGAATTAAATATAGTGAATGAGTAATTTTACTGTAATATAAATGAATTATATAAAATAAAATATTTTTTAAATTCATTCAATAGATTTTATAGAAATAAGATAAAGTAAAAACTCATTTTTATGATTAAAAGCATATATTTTTAAAAAAATTCACCAAATTTTAATGGAGAACCCATTTTTAATACCAATTTTGGAAGTTTTATACAGATAATATAATATAATAAACTTAATATTTCAAATAGAAAGATAATTATTAGTTATTAATTATTTTATTGTGTTTTTTGTATCGTTTCATTTTTTATTGAATATTTAACAATATGGAATTTTAGTTCTAAACTACCATTTAATGTAATTTATTTCTATGGATAAATTATATAATAATTACTTTTAAATGATTAATTATATATTATTTTTATCAAATTATAATATTTAGTTCATTTAAAAAAATTTCACATCATAATTGGATATAAAAAGTAAGCATGATTTTGAATGTACTTACCTTAAAAACCTGCATTGTCGATCCAACTTCAAGATTATTTTAAAATTTATTTCATCCATTTAGTTGATTGTAATTTAAAAATATAGATTAAATATTTTTAATCTTAATAATATATAATTTATAATATGTTAAACTTAGTTTCAGGGAAAAAATATTAGTACATAAATTATAATTAATTGCATAGATTAAGGTAAAATTAATCTTAACTAAGAACTAAAAATTAATGATAAGACAAAAACCTAGTTATAAACTTGTCATAAACCTATTTGATGGACGTTAATAGTCATTTAACCATGAATTATTGAAAATTTTCTGTTTATAATAACTATTTTTAGGTAAAAACGTTGGAAAACTTAGATTGTTTTCAAAAATACAGAGTAAGCCATTTCCCTTCCATATTAAAGGCCAACTATTATCCATCTTATTCACACCTATCAAACAACTTATTAATGGAAAATATCTATCTATTACTATTCTAAACATCACTACTATATTTCTTGAAATATTAATTTGGGAATCAATTTTCCCAAGGAATCCTTTTACGACAAACCAAAACGAGCTACCCAATAAAGAGCTAAAGCCTTATCTCAAGATCCATTCTTTTATTTTCCTTCTTCACCCCTCTTGTCTATTTATTCGATGATTTTATAACAAAAATATTATCCTAAATACACTATTAAGTTTAATTCTAATGTTTCATTCTACACTTACACACACCGCCATCTAATATTGTGTTAACATATTATTGACGTGTATGGTGAACTACCACCACACTAAAGGAGGATTTATTGTTTTTCACATACCGCCTCCCATGGTGTAAATTATGATAAAAACTCCATTTCTTTGTGTTATAAATTATATTCATTATTTCATTAATATTATTTATTCGTTTTACAACACATATCTTTATACTTTTCATTTTATTTTAAAATTAAAATTTATTTGGAGGAAGAGTGGACTACCACCCACTCAAAGCAATATGATTCGTTCATACATTTCATGGAATGTATAAAGGATTAGTTTAGAGAATATGTAGGATATATATATGATATAATCATGATATATGTTAATTATATATATATATACATATATATACATATATATATATATGTGTGTGTGTGTGTAGTTTACTTTGTTTCATTAAACACAACAATTAAACGAAAATATTGTGCATGCATATGTACGGCTTACAGTATCCGTGAACGGGGTATTACATTTCAAAATAATATATTATATTAATTATTAAAATAAAGATATAATTTATAAAAATTAAATTTATATCATGGTTAACATTCTACAAATTTTGATATATATATAATGACCAATTATATAACAAATTATGTCTCTTGCGATGAATAAAGAAAATATAACCCGAATTGAACCCTTAACATATGATTGTTAACATGGGGTAATATAATTTCACAATAAAACAATAAATGATATTATATATAATAATATGGTTCATAAAAAATGTATAATTAATTTATATTTATTATACATTTCTTTTGAATGAGTAGAATAAGATTCATGGAACAATGTGAGGGGATTTATTCTCCCTTTCTATTTCTATGAGATACATTCTTTATTAACCATCCATTACATTTCTATTGTCTATATATTTCCCATGTATATATCCCATTTTAATATATCTATATTTATTTTTATTTACATATCCATTCTTTTACTTTTATTTCATGTGGATTATATTTTAAAAATACAACAAATTGGTAAAATAGTTTTGTCTCAATTTTCCTTCTTTGAAAATCATGTATTATTATATAAATAAATTCATTTTGTGTTGTATATACATATATTTTACATGATATATCTCGAATCTCCTTAATTTTATGATATTATAAGATTAACTTAAATTAGGTTTCTTACATGGAGAGTATTATCTCATGCTACCATGTGATAAGACTTTTTTGAAACAATCACATCTCTTTTTAATATTGTTTATGTTTATGCTTACATTGATGAAATAATAGAACACATCTATCAATTAACTTCATGAATATCCTTATAATCTATTATTCATGATAAATTCCAATATTTGTACAATTTTTATATTGTTTTTTAAATAATATAGTTATGAATTTTTTATGAAACCTCGACATTACACTCTCTTTGGTTGGAAATTTGAATCCCTACAAAAACAACTTTTTTAAAATGTTGTTTCATTTAATATTCTACTAATCTAATATAATAATTAAAAAATATTACCTTTTTTTCTTTTACCAATGTTTTCAATGGAATATTCTTGTCTTTTTTTGCAAAAAAAATAGACTGTTTTTCCATGAAAAAGGAATTATCTTTTTACCTCATATGACATGTAATGATTTAATCAACATATATTCATTGAAGCATTATTGTCATTCTTAAAATGATAATTCTTCAGAATATTTTTTAAAAGTAATCTTCAGATATATTGATTTATAAATTTTTTCAATTTTTCATTATATATTTTCAATGAAAATGGTTTTCAAATCGTTTTAAAGTTTATTATCTAAGTATTAAAGGGAAATTGATTATAAATAAATTTTCAATATTCATTTATATTTTTTTAAGAAAAACTATTTTCAAAAAAACATCAAGTTTTATTTATAAGATTTCAAGGGAAAATGTTTTCAAAATGATTTTGAGTCTTCTCTATAATATATCAAGGTATTTTTGTATTAATATATCATTCAAATGGTTTGTTATTTTGAATATTTTTCTCAAAGAAAAAAGGATATTTTCCTCAAAAAATGATTTAGAATGATATTTCAATATTATTTTCCATATTTGATGACATAAGTGGATGTTACTCATTCCATTATATGATATTATCTAAAGGTTCCATTTATATTATTTCACTAAATAGATTATGCTTCATGTCATGCTTTTTATGAAACCTATTTCTACTTCATTAGTTATTTGTTTATGAGACATGTTTCACTTTCGTAGTATATATACTATTGAAACATGCATCCTTTCACAGGTGGTGATTATGTGACCTAACACATTCCCATGTTTAATGATATTATTAAATGTTTAGGATGACAATTTCATTTCATGGGACATGATTTGATTATTGTTTATAATCATGTGGAATTCATATGTATGATTTTGTTAGGTCTTGTGTTAGATCTATATCTCCCTCAAATGCATTGTGTAATGATGGTTGAATTGTCAGTATAAATGTTTTTCATGAACATGATTTCATGTTCACAATGATATATGTGAACTTTGTTAGGTGTTCACATTGTTATTCACGGACCTCATTGTTTTTTCATATGTTTTGTCCTGAACTTGATTACATGTTCACAAGGTTAGGCATGGACTTGGTTGAAGGTCCATAATTTGATTTGTAAACTAGATTGCATGTTAACAATGTTATGTGTGGTCCTTATTATGTGTTCAAAGTGTTATGAATGGACCGGGTTACATGTTAATAAGTTTATTCATGAACCTGATTACATGTTCACAATGTTATGTCTGAACCATATTACATGTTCACAATGTTATGCATGGATATCGTTTCATGTACATAATGTTATACAAGAACCTAATTACACTTTCACTGGGTTATGAATATACATGGTTTCATTTCCATAATATGATGTAGGGCCCTAGTTTGAAGTCCAAAACATAATGAGTGAACCTATTTCAACTTATACATGTTCAAAATGTTATAAAACAATTGGAATTCTAAAATTTACAAGTGTTTTCTATTGTGATCTCAATACTTATGCTCTTAATTTAATTATGAGCTCTTTATTATGAACATAAAAACTTTATTGGATATCTAAGAAGAAGGTTATGATCTTTAAATGTCTTGCCCAAGTTCCAAACCCTTTCTTTGAAATTATGCTTACCCATTTTACTTATTTAACATTACTAAGCATCTGAGATCACAAATTTCTTATGTTTTCTTTCCCCATGTTACGATGAATGTTTTTAGGTAGAAGTAATAAAGGTATATATATTCATTGGGGTGGTTGAATATCATTCAATATAATAAAATATTTTGTTTCCATGTTTATAAAGACATCAAAATGTTATAGTCCTCGAGAATGTATTATATTAATGAAATGAATAATAAAAAATAATGTAATATCCCTGTATTCTAAGTGTGGATTTCAATATAACTATCACTAAATTAATGGAATTTGGTAACATGAAAAATATGATTTTTTTCTCCATTTCTACTAGTCCACATAGTTGCGGAGAATACTTTCACTTTAGGTTTACCATTTAAAATTTCTTTTCATTCACCAAATCCCCCACCTAGAAATATCAATTGTCACATAATGTCTAGACTATAACCCTTCATTGACACATTCCAAAGGAGGGATACATTCAAATATTTTATAGGTGATGTATACTTCTTGATATAAATTATATGATTTTATGTCTGTTACATGTTATTTGGATTCCTTCATAATTATCATTTTATAATCTCAGTATCCCTCATAGATTATATCACATTCTTCGATATAATTCTGGTTTCTATCTATTTGTGGATACCATTCAATTACCCTACACAATTCTTAATTTGGATGAAACTTTCAATCATGAGAGTAGTCATTTTTGGAATAAATGATCATTTCAAGACATTTGTCACCAGTGAATATTCCTCTTGGTGGGAAATCTCATATGATTCATATTAAGGAATGGAACCTAAGGTATCCCATGATGGTAATGATGTATCAACTAAAATCCAATAAATATTTCAATTATTTTTTCCTTATAAAACCTATACGTTTTTATAGGGTGGAATTTATGGGTAAATTCATAAGTTATACCCTATTTGGAGATAAATCATGAAATATTATTGAGATGGATACAGGAAAAAGTTTAACATATTGTGGATATTGGATTGGTTGATCCTAGTTACACATTGAGTTAGATCAAGGGGTTATATTCCTCGGATAGTGAATGTGAAACCTGGATGGTTTTTTAATGGATAATAACACCCCAGGGAAATTGATAAATGGTATGATTTTTAGACATTGTGGAGATAGTTGGATGATTGGCACAACACATTATGGAAGATCAAGGAATTGTTTCCCTAGGAGGGAAAATATCCAACCTAGATAGATTACTGATGGATGATAACACCTAGTGGAGACATATCTGGTGCATGAGTTTAACATCATTTTTTAATAGTTTTTTTATCAAATAACCACATGAAATGAATCAAGGTGGTGTATCCCAATAAGTAATAATGTCACACCTAGATATTTTAGTGATGGATCATAACCCCAAATAGATGAATATTTTAATGGTTCACCCCACTAAGGGAACACCACGAGTATACTTTTTCATACATTAAACATCCAGAAAGAAACATACAAACAATATTTTTACTAAAAGGATCAAAACCTAATATGTTTGATGTAACTGTTTGAGGATTTGTTAATGGGATAATTCTTTATTTTTAAATTCATGTTGTTTGGATTCTCATGTCTCAAACACAAAATAGATGAGGGATGGTTTTTGCCTTATGGATAATACATCTCCTTTATAAGAGTTTATATATTGTGGGAATGGTGAGGGGATAATGACTCTATGTTACTCGGGGAGGAACGGTCATCACATGTTTTGGGATAAGATAAAATCACATGTAGATAAAACATGTGAAATCACATGTTCATCACTTAAGGTAAGAATACAATTATAAGTAATGTTTTCAGACGCATTAGTTTTGATTAATTTTATATGATTAGTATGAGAATATAAGAAGTTTTAAAACATGTATCTCAGATGTAGGGGGATCACCCATCCCCCGTAGGTCTTATGAGACCACATCTCATGTTCCTTTGGGTATGGAATAGTGTTGGGACTACTATTAAAGAATTTCTAGTCATGAGTTCAATGTTACGATCCCTATTCCTAGAAGAAATATTAATTGTGGTTCCTATTAATAGAATCATATGGTAAGGTATGGGTTTCACTAGAGGCATATGGTACATCGAGTAGGGGACCCTGATTTTATTTCATAGAAAGGGGTTGGGTTTCACATAATAGTTGAGTTATAAGGGATATATATCAAACTGTTAATGTGTAGAATCACTATATGTTGATGCACATAGATATTTGGTATTTTGTGTAGACTATAGTTGGGAAAAAATGGGTTGTATTATGCACAAGTCAGGGTTTTTCCCATGAAGGTTGTTTTTAAACACATTACTAGACATAGGGGTAGTTTCAAGAGGATCTCATTATAGTGGTAAAAGTCATGGTTGGGTGTCCAAGAATGCAATTACACTACCATGGAAGATCCATGATCCTTTTATTTTTAGGTTTTCATTGAAAAATTGTAATTACATACAAAAAAGATATAACAAAATTCACTTATCATAACTAGAAATTACATCATTTTTGTAGAATATTTTATACATTATAAAAACTAAAACACAAATACCTAATTAGTTTAGTTCCATAAGAAACATGGAATCATAAAAAATGGTATATAATTGAGTTATATTACTTTCCCATAGTTTATCCAATACTATCACCCTTATTAGACAAATAATACATAGTACATATCTTTATAACCTAGGTAATGGAAACATAAAAGGGATTAGTTAATATGCTCAACATGAGAATACAAAGATGATATGTATCCATAATCATGGGAACAAGGGTATGATAACATGATCAAAACACAAGGAGTTAATAATATACATATCAAAGTATATAAACACAAGCCATGAAATAAATATTAGTAGTTTATGTGACTTGAATCATTAGGGAATCAAGAGAATAATCCCTGAAATCATAAAATTAGATTACAACAAGGAATTTTTCTAGAAATATAAAAATATAAAATTATTTCTATAGTATTAGAGGATTACTTCCAAGGTCATATCAGTTGAATGGGTTCACTCCCTAAACCATATTACATTTCATGATTCACTCTATAAACCATCATAGAATACAAAATCATTTTCAAAAATAGGTTCACTACTTATTCCATCCATGTCTATCTACTAAGAGAAAAATCATTACATAATTAATTTGGAAGGATATATAGGTCCTAATCATATAATAAAAAAATCATACATATGGGTTCCAAAAGATCATAAAAAACCACAATGTCATATCCCGTGAAATTAAATAGGTATCGTAAACCTTTCATCATATCATAACATGCAGAAAAAATAATGGTTTCATAATAATTTTACTAATTCATAACCCATGAAAATAAGTGTGATTCTTGAGTGTTTAATATTGGTATAATCCATGGAAGATAAATGTGTTTTATAACCATAAAAACATCAAATCATAAACCATTCAGAAAAATAATATGAATGTAATTCATGGATCATATCACTTTGAAGGAATAGGTAACAAGAAAAAATGTTATAATTGATGGAAAATAATTTATAAATATATTATTATAACATTTTTTGATTAAAATATATATTATTTTTTAAAAAATTATATTCAAAAAATGAAAATATTTAAAATATATTTCACTAGAAGTAAATTTATGAAAAAAAAAACAAATCTAACAGAACATAAATATAAAATAATTATTTGATAATATACTTGAAAACATATAACAAAATATTCAATGAATGGAGTGGTCAAGATGGTAGATATTTCTGTACATGATGTATATGTGAAAATAATGATTCCTTTTATATTATTAGTATAATAAAATGATCCATTATTTGAAGATGGAAGTAAGATTCCATTTAAAATAATTTTATAAAAAATTAAAAATTGGTATAAATGACTTCTAAATAAAATTTTGGATTATTTTTGAAATTATTTTTAGAAAACATTGTTTCGGGAGAAAATTGATTTTTGACCAAATAAAAAATAAGGCTATATTTTCTTATAATCATTTTCATAATCAAATCAAGTATTAAAGAGTGGAAAAAATTATAACAATATATGATGATATCATGAACAACCATATGATAAGAAATATCATGGGATATCTTAAGATATGGATCATAATATTTCATCAATGGAAGCATACTCATAAAAAATTTGGATAATGATGGGATTTTAGCAATAATCTCATACCAAATTGGGGACATTGAATCATAATCACAATTGTTAAATCACATTAAAAAATCATAAAATATCATTAAAATAAGGATATTAATGATAAATAATGTAAAAGGGATATATATATACACTATTTAAATGAATTTATAATCATAATATAACATGTATCTTAATGAAATAAATATTGTGACAAAATCAAACAAAAGAATTATTAACTTTTTAACTATAAACTTTGTGACATAGAATTCATAAAATGGATTTTTAAATAACCTCAAATGAAGTAAAAGAGTCATTTTATAAACTTATGGGTATTTTATACACCACATAAATTGAATGAGTTTTGATTGAGTTATAATACAGGTTGAAATAAAAGATAAATTACGCATCACCTTACATAATTTATTGATTCTTGTCCTACTCATTAAAACCTCATGTATAAAAATTAAACTTTTAGGATAAATATAATAAAAAAATATATTATATTATAAAATAAAATATATTTTTTACATATTACTTTAGATTTCTCATTTATTGATAATTCAATGTTAAACATATGTTTCGGGTAATAACTACATGGTTTTTTTACGGGTTTTGACTTGTAACTCTTTTCCATAATTGAAAATTATTTAATTATTTCCAAAATATAATAAATTATAAAAATTTCATACATATTATCATTAAATGTATTTATAATAATATTAAGAAGTTATAAATAATAAATTATATACTACGTTCATTGAGATAGTAGGCCATACACACACATGAATGTTTTTTACAATTTATTATCTTAATGAGAAAAACAATAATAGAAAATGATATTTATACATATATTATAATTTTAGTAGAATTAATATTTATTAAATATAACATATTTATATTAAACCATTCATTAATACATTCCATGTAAAGAGTGATGATGTTACATCACTTGGGCTTGGCGGTAGTCCAAACGTCCAAAAACGTTGTTGTTTGTATTCAAAAAAATGGAATTTCTGATGGTATGTGTTGTATAATAGTTTATTAAGCATAAATAAATCATATATATCATATTTATAATATAAAAAATTAATTATATCATTATTCCCACCCTTAGAAGGTGTTAATGGAAGAACAAAGTACATTATATTGTTAGGCGGTAGTGTGTCATGCAAAAGAACGATGATTGTGTATCCCATATTATGGAAGTTTAACATAATAAAACATAATTATATTTAAGATACTAATATTATTTTATAGTAATATTATAAAAATAAATTCACATATTTTGTATTAAATAAAACAAAAACATTGGTTGATGAACGTTGTGTCTCCTTCGGGAATCTCCATTTTCTTTCACCAAAGGACTTCCTTGGTTGGATTTCCTCACAAAGAGAGGCATATGTGATGATCTGAAGGATGTTGGGAGGGTATTATGGGTTTTGGATTAAGTAATGTTGTTAGAGAGATTTTAAGAATGGTATGTGGTGGTGGAAATATATATTTCGGGGAAAGGACACACTTGAAATTTTTTAGATGAATTGTATTCTCTGGTAATGTTTAAAAAACAATAGGCTTCCATAACACTAAAAATAAAAGAATGAAGTTTTAAACATGAAATATTTCTATAAAATTATTTTTGGACAGGTTTAAGGTAATTTTTAAACATTATATTATATTTTTATACATTAACTAAACTCTTTCTACATTAATCACTATAATTATTTTTAATCCCTTTCATTAATTAATTTTGTAAAAAGTTAATTTCAAAATATTAGAAATAATAAATAATATTTTCAAAAAAATATGTGATCAATATTTCCAAAAATTAATAAAATATTTGGTATATATTTATTTAAAATTAATCCCATATATAGGGTGAGACGATGTGTGGTTATGTCGATAATGTTCAAAATATTGAAAAAAAATTATATAATTTATCAATGTGAAATTTGATCCAATGACATAAATTTTAATAATTTATGTATAATGGATATAATTATAATTTAAAACAAAACTATAAAATAATTTCACTATATAATTATATTAAATGAAAAATCCTTTTTCAGTTAAGATTCTGAATTTTTCAGTATACATCAGAAAATGAGATATTTCATAAATATCCCAAAAATTCACCATAAGTTAATTTTTAATTTCTAAAATAAAAAATGAAGTTTATTTTATCCAATTAATTTTAAAAAATTTCTAAAATTTAGTTTTATTATTTTTCATAGATGGATAGAAAAAGTTGTTCTATTGAAAAAAACTATTTTGTAAAACATATAGTCTTTATCGAAATTTATATATTTCATTATAAATATTTTTTATTTATATGAAACCACTATAAATAATTTTTAAAATGTAGTTATTAATATATATATATATATATATATAACTATGTTTAATGGATATTTTATAACTATATTTTTTAAATAAGTATAAAAAATGATTATGCATAGAAACTCAATGTTGCGTGTAACACATGCTATGTCAGTGTTGACTACAGGTCAAGGATATATTGGTATAGAGTATTGATAAATTTTATCTTTGATTAGAATGAAACCCAAGAAATAAAATAAATTTAATTTATTTGATATAAAAAGGATCATAAAATCTTGATATGTTACATTCTACCCCCTTAAAAGTTTTTTCTCCCTCAAAATTATTCACTCTAACACAATCAAATGAGAAAAATCTACCCAATCATATCCTCATGTTCAGACTCAAATTCTTCAAACTGGTGGTTTCCCTATTAAAAAATTTTAGCAGAGTTTTCATGCTACATAAAACCTTCTCTATATAATCCATAATTTCAACTATCTATTCCTCATAAGAAATGTCATTTTCCAGAGGTATGACCTCTGAGTTTAGTACAAATTACGGGTTTTTATGTACTTCCTCTTGATAGAAACATGTAAAAAATCATCAACATGAGAGATATTTTGTGAATTTTCAAATGATATTATACCATCCCTATATTATTAATGGTTTCATGTATAAATAATATACATAGGTTTTAGTTTCCATTTCCTCAGAAATCTCATAAATTAATTCCATGTATATATTCAATGCAAGTCCTCACCAAAATCAAATTATAGATCACACTAATGATTACCAGGATAAATTTTTGGCTGACATTCATCTTCTTTGATATGCTAACAAATGGTTCAGGCCTCTTGAACATTTAATTAGTGATCTCAGTTCTTAATATATTTATTTCACCATATTCATTCCTTCTTTTTGGGAATATACATTTCATTGCATATGGGTATTCATAAAGAGATATTTTAATTCTATAGTGAATGGTATTTTAGTATGAAAACTCATGTGAAAGAATTTGTTGATCCAAATGTCTTTCAAAAACTAACAGAACAATATCTCAACATATTATTTAGTGTTTTAATTGTTCCTTCAGAATGACCATTCATTTGGGGATGATAAGCACTATTGAATATCAACTTCATATCAGGGGATTTCTAAATAAGTTATTAGATCATTGAGGTAAACCTGGGTTTCCAATCAGATAAAATGTAATTTGTTATTCAATTATACATTACCACTTACTTAATGTATATCCTAGAAATATGATATAGATATAAGTTTATTTGATAGAAATGTAGAGTGATGACTTAGTAATGTCATCAACAACCACCTTATAGAATTATTCCCTCTATATGCTTTGGTGAGACTAATTAAAAAGATCCATATTTATGTTCTCTATTTTCCATTATGATATGGGTAATGGATTCAACATCCATATAGAATCATTCGTTTCTTCCTTATATTTTCAAAATAGAGAGCACTTAGTTAAATTCTCTATGAAATCATTCTTCATTATATGCCACATGAAGCATTAATTAATGTCCCTATACATAGTCATACTTCTTAGATGAATAGATAATTATGGGATATGATATTATTAAATAAATTATTTAAATAAATTATAGATATAATTCATACTCGATTCAAGATCCTTATTATTCCATTATTATCATTGGAAAACATAAGAAAATTTATAACATAGTTTTTCTGAACTATGTTATCCTTCTAAGCTTCTTTAATATTTACTTGAATATATTTTTTAACATTCACATAAGAAGGATAATATTATTCCCCTTGATTCTTTATTTTTAGTTCAATCCTTTTAATATCAATAAATTGTTGATATTTTGTGATCCTCATAAATATGCTAGCATGATCCTTTTGACTGAATTCACTGTCCTCATTTTTTGCTTTTCCATGGTGATAATTTATTCAGTAGTAATAATACTTTATTAGAACTAAACATATTCTTAGGATAATATTCAACTAATTATGTGTGAATATATAATTTAATCATTTATTATAAATATATATATATATTTCATACTTTTCTATATAAAGATAATTCCCACATATCTGGTAAAATTATCACAACTAACTCTAAATCCTGAGTTGGGAAATTTTGATCATGAATATTCAATTTTTAAAATTAATGGGTTAGGACCATGTTATTATAAGGAAGAAAACATATTAATCGTATTTTGGATGCATCACTATATATTATAAAATTTCCCTAATATTATGTAATGTAATAATGGTTTCCCTCACTAACCTTATCATAATTTCCCTGAAAATTTCCCCAAACTCATATTTCCATAAGAACATGAAACCCATATGAGATAACATGGATAGGGGATTATAAATTTATGAGAAATTGTCCAAAATTATTCAGCAATATCTAGATAACATAAAAAATATAGGGATCTCACTTATAGTGATTGATCTAGAAAGACATTCTATAACGTTATTCATTGATGGATCTACTCTTATAACCTCTCTTGAGATTATATAACCCAAAAATGATACCTTTTATATCTAATATAAAAACTATGTTACTTTTGAACACAGTTTATGGTTTATTGGAAAATTTAATATAATTATAAAGTGGTATTAAATCTTTTACATTATATTTGAATAGATAATAATATCATTAATAAATAATTCCATAAAATCAAAAAACATTCTAAAAATACATTATTAATTTAATATATGAGGATATAAAGGGTACTATTTTGACTAAAAGGAATAAATATATGTTATTAGTGTCCATACATTGTATGTAATTCCATATTAAGAATATACTCCTTCATGACCATCAATTAATGATATCAAGTAAAAAGGTCAAGCAAGGAAAATTATTTAGCTCTGCACAGTTGATAAAACAAGTCATCAATATGGTTCTGAGGATATTTTTTCATTATTGTTATATTTTTAATCTCTTTATAATCTATAAAAAGATTAATTGATCAACATTCCATTTCTACAAAATGTAATGGTACTCCCCAAAGTGATACACTTATCCAAATGAACCCCTTTTCATGGTTTTTTGTAGTTTCTTCATCAATTTCTACAACTAAATTGGGGCCATTCTATATGGATTCATCGAATTTTTTGTGTAACAAGGTTTGATTTCTATTGATAACTCAACTTCAAATTTTTGAGTAAGGTATATAAAATACTCTGGAAAAACATCTGAAAAATCTTAATCAATAGGAATAGCATCGATGTCGAGTTTCATCCAAACCATTTGAGATAAAAACCCTTCTAAATGGATGTTAAGACACATATACTGGATATAATCACCATATTAAATCAATATATATCCTCGCATTGATATAATATAATATATTTTTTTGAAATATCAAAGTTAAATTCACTTACTCTACTATTAA
Organism: Viscum album; assembly: GCA_963277665.1. NCBI lineage: Eukaryota > Viridiplantae > Streptophyta > Magnoliopsida > Santalales > Viscaceae > Viscum > Viscum album. Next base: position 1,843,225,713 of record OY728161.1, read on the forward strand.
TGTTGTATTTATGAAGATAAAGATAATCCAAGGCTAATATGACATAAAATTCAACACGAGAAAGAATGGAAAGATTTTCAGGGAGCATATTCCCACCAATATCAACCAGAGATAAATTATTGATTGTAAAATCATCTGTCATACCATCAGGGGTTTTCAAAATATAATTCCACATATAATTGTTTTAGTGGAATCTTAATACCCTTAACCAATTCCTTAGATATGAAAGAGTGGGAAGATCCAATATAAAATAATACATTAGTAGTAATAGATAGTATTGAATGTGTAACTTTCACCAAGTCATTATCATACCACATATTAGAAATAGTTATAACTTTATATTTCCCCTTTTCACTTTGATTAAGTGGTTTTGGATGTCAAACGTCATCATTATCCTTCATGTTTCATAACTGGTTAGCATAATTCCCATTATCTTTGCACTTAAATCATTGAAGTGCGGGGATGTTCTTTTCTTCATCTTTCTCCCTATTTTCATTGATAGATGAATTCATCTCATCACATTAGAAATAAACATCCTAATAACATTACTTTACTCACTTAAATAATTTAATATACCCCATAAGACAATATCCCATGTGATTATTAAAACATATAAGGAATAATTCAAGGCTCCTCTTCTTCTTTGCCTGGGTTTTAGATTTCCCATTGAATACTACCATCCTTTTCTTATCAAAACCATGATATTTATACATAAATCTTACTTCCTATTAAACCATTATTACATTATTCATAATATCTTCTTAGAAAATGAATTCGCTTATGGATAATGCCCTTCTAAGACTTTGATTTAATCCAATGAAGAATCATACAACCTTAATTTTAGATTGGATGATAATTCTAGAAACATACCACACATGTTTGGTAAAATTGGATTTATAGGTACTGAGAGATTCATCATCCCTTTTCATTACCTAAAATTACTCTTTCTCTATCATTTCATGATGAATATATTGAAATTTATTATTAAAAAATATGCTCCTTAACACATCCCAATCCATGTATTCAATTTCATCATTCTTACTTAAATTCGTTGTTAGAGTCTCCCATAGATATAATTCTCATTATAAATGATAAACAACTAGAACGAATTTCTCGTGTTTTGAAAATTGGAAAATAGAATTTATGTTTTTAGTGATAGCGGACTATTATTCAAATACTACTAGATCAAAAGTCACCATGTAACATTGAGGATACTACCCCATATAGTACTCAATAAAACATTATTCCATAATTGTTTCATTTTTATGTTACTCATGAGTCATAGAAAGACAATGTTGTGTGAGCTAAATAATTAGGGTTTTCATTATTAATCCTATAACATTTGGATTTATAGGAGGAAAATCAATTCATTTTCAATAACACTCAACATAGACACGGTTCTGTTAGGTTCCAACCATTGAGAAAACAAAAAATTATATATTAGGAAATAATATTCATAGTGGAAACCACATAATCATTGAATTATTTAAATAATATCAAAAATATGAACCCTTCATTAAACTATGGAACCCTAGTCTGATCCTATATTATTCATAGGAAACTTCAATTTAAATACTTCAATATGTTTCATGAATATTTTTTGAGTTTCCATAAAAAATATCATGGGAGTGTCAAACCATGTGTATTACAAGCCCCATTGTTATACATCTATTTCCCATTGAATTTAGCTCAATAGTTAGAATTCTGGGTTTTGAACCCTTTTTAAATATGTTTTATAAGTACATCCACTGTTACTATCAAGAAGGGGAATTATTACAAGGAAACCACTCACTCAATCACTTACCAAAATTCAGGGACATTTTCATATACCATGACTCATCCTTGGACTTAACCATAGAGATATATCCATTGGGATCTCACTATACTTTAATCATCCTAGTTTCTAAAGGTTTACTATAAATTTACTATCATGCCAACTATCGTAACCCTCGATTCTCAAAAATAGACATCACGTCATTTTTTCTGATAATTTAATACAATACATAAACACATGAAAAGTTACCATGTTATTTTAATTACTTTTAAACATTGAACCATAAAATTTTTATAAAATGAAATAAATTATCTACAAGTTGGTTATCAATGACTAGAACCCTTCTTATACACATAATACATAGTAAATATCTTCCTAAACTAGGAAAAGGAATCCAAACTGTTGTGATATCATATGCTCATTAATGGTAAAAAAGTAAGTTCTGTAATCATAATCATGATTTTAATGTTATGAGAACCTAATAATACCATTAGATGATAATTCCCTTCATATAAAATATATTAATGAATAATTAATAGATAAATACATAAATATTTGGAGATCATAAGACTGGAATCATAATGGAATCAAGAGAAAAATCCATGAAAGCATAACAAAGGAATAATTCATGAAATAGTACGAGATATAATAACATATAAAACTGTTTCTGTATTATTTAGTGATTTGTACTATAGACCTCTTAGTGGAATGGGTTCCCTACCAAAAATATTGTAGTAGTCATGGTTCACTACCAATACAATTTTAGGAGAAAAATTTCAATAATGAACCGAGTTCACTATCCATTACAACCATGTCTATCTCATGAGATATATATCATTACCCAATTCATTTTAGGTAGATATAGGGAAAACTTTTCTCATAATGAAATCATACATATCTATTCTAAAAGATAATAAAACATTATCATATAATAATACATGAAACTAAATAGGTATCATAAACATATCATTATATCCTAACCTATGTAAAAGATATAGGTTTCATATAAATTTTTTCAAATAATAACCCATGGATAGAAGCGGGTTTTATTTTTTCCTAATAATGGTATAACTTGTGGATGATAAATTGGTGTCATAACCACAATTTCATAAAATAATAATCCATATAGGTAATGAATGTGAATAGAAATCGTGGGTCATATCCCAATTATGAAATAGTTTACACAAAAATATATAATATTAGATGGAAATTATTTTTGAATGATATTTTAAAAACATTTATTGAAGAAAATATACTTTTTCCGTCAAAAATGTATTTTTTAAATTAAAAAAAACTGAAATACAATTATTTGAATATAACTTCTATAAAATATATAGAAACCATGAAAAGATTTTGGAACAAATTTTATTGAAAATACCATAGAAAATATATAAAGGAAACCTCAATGAATAGAGTGGTCATAAAGTATGTGATTTTTTCACAAGAAGTATACATGATAAAAATAATCCCATTCATATTATTGGTTGAATAAAATGTATCTCTCATCAGTATATTATAAGTTGATTCATTTAAAAAATATTTTTTAACAAGGTAAAACATGGATAAAATATTTTATTTTAAATATATTTATATAATATTTTTTAGAACATTTTTTTAAACATGGTTTTGTGAGAAAATAGATTTCTGACCTAAAATAGAAATGAAATCATACATTCTTAGATATAAATTCGTAATCATCATAAGTAAAAAAGAGTGAAAATATAGATCCAAAAAATAATTATATTGTGAATAACTATGAGAGCCAAAATTTTGTGATAGTTAATAGTATATGGATAATATAATTTCATCAATGGTAGCATATCCATAAACATTTTTAATATAGAAAAGATTATAGAAATAAAATCTAACCACTTAGATAACATTAAATCATAATACAAATGAGATATAGAAATTATATGCAGAAAAATATATCATTACAATCATAATATTCATGATACTACAAGTATATTCACCTAGTAGATGAATATTGTAAAATAAAACGACATGTGTCTCAAAGATGGAATGATTGGACAAGATTACAGTATTGAATTTGTAAGTTTTGAACTATAAAAACCATTAAATAGAGGTTATAAAAAAGATAAGTAAATAAAAAAATTATAAGGATACCAATCACGGAATAAATTCACCAGAAGTATATACATCACAAAAATTAATCTTGCGGTAAATGAGGCATATGTCATGCCAAAATAAAAGTGAGACTATAAATCCACTTACCTTATGTATTGACTCTCATAATACTCATTAATGCATCATGTTTGAAACTTATAATTACATTATAAATATATTAAATAACTGATTTCAATTATATACTACCATACATTTTTTACTTGTTACTTTATATTACCTGTTTATTAACAATTATAAGCTACTGTTATGTTTCTGGTAAGTACCACTTTTTTCACACATGTTTTTACTTGAGTAAAATAGTATTAAAATTATCATAATAATAAAGTGTTATTATTAAAAATCTGGAAACCATTTTTTAGAATTTATAATCCCATATGTGGAAACAAATTTGAAATTAGTCCCACAAAAGGGATGAGATGATGTGTATTTCAAATGATTAAGTTAAAAAAATTGAACTATTTTTTTATCACATTTGAATACTAAACTGGTTAAAATGAAGTATATTTGATTAATTTTATCTAAATATAAATTTAAACAAAATAAAAAAACACATTATCTATTTAAGGAATTAATAAAAAAGTATTTTTTTAATTAGAATTCAGTATTTTTCACTATTCATCAAAAAATGTAATAATTCAGAAAATCCCAAAAAAATTAACCCTAAAATAATTTTGACATTATGAATTCAAATATCATGTTTATTATAACATTTTAAATATATAATAGGTTCCAAAATGGATTTTAATATTGTTAAAAGGACATAAAAATTAGTTCTTTTGTGAAAATTATATCCTTCAAAAAAATCAAACTTTATAGAATATTATATATTTTATTATATATATGGGTTATTATATGAAACCATTATAAATAATATTTAAGAGTTTGTTATTACTCTTATTATTAAAATTTTTAAGTTGCAGGTCACAACTATCTTATTTAAATATGTATAATAAAATGTGGTTTCGTAGAAATTCATTGTCGTGTGTAATGCAAGCTAAAACAGTATCCCATGTTGCGCAAAATAACTTTTTTTAGAGTATATTGAATGTTTAACATAGAGTACCATGAAATAAATTATATCAATGAAATATAAATTATTCAATAAATAATGGTTTGTAATAACTCATGGGGTTACAAGTACGATGCTTGGTTTTCTGGAGAGCCTCTCCAAGGGACGGGTGAGAATATAATTATAGATGAAATCCATGGATATTGGTGTGAAATTACATGGTCATGAAATTGGATATGCATAGCTATATCTCCTTTTCTAGTGAAGTTAGGGATAGAAATACCTCCACATTAGGGTCTTAATGGGAATGAAAAAAATTATAATTGTTTGTGAAGTTGCAGACAAAATTCCAGGTTTTTCACATAAAAATTATCATGCATGAATGTGCCTTTGTTGTTTAATCACACTCTAGGGCTTCTGAGTAATGATTTGACAAATTTGGAACACAAAAATATTTGTTCCTGAAGATTCCTTTTGTGGTTAATTTCCTAAAAATTTGTTCAATCCCACCATCATCTCATGGCTGTTCGTTCATGGTTGTTGTTGGGTTTGGTTTACACAAAAGTAGCAGTGTCAGGCCCTAGATGAGATTGTGGCCCCAATATTGATGTGGTCACAAAGAGATTACTTACTCCATGATGCATAATGACAACTTCTTCTTTTACCCAAAGATATCTCAGTCCCTATATATTTTCTTGAACACAAATATATTTTTATGAATGCATAATAATTCATAAAAAACATATGTTTTTGTGTTATACAGACCACATACCTCATAAAAAATATCTCACACTTTAACATGATATAATATTTCCTATCCTAGCTCACAAAAATCCATAAAAACACCCAAACCCATATCACCAACAACTATATCAATCTTTATTAACTGTAAATCATTTATAAATATTTTTATATTTAATTATTCCAACTATAATTAATTAAAAATTTAATACAACATATCATAATAATCATATGCTCACTATGTTTCCATACCACACTGAAACTATGAATGATGACACCAGAGAAGACCAACATATACTCTCCACGCCACTAAGATTAAATGTTCCATTTAAAACTACCAAATCAATTTAAATTTTAATCAGAAAAACATGAAAAACTAAATAAATTAACTAGGTGATGTAACTGAAGGTAAGAAATTAATGGAAAAATAGTCAACATCATTCCAGAAATAATCTAACTATTAAGAGAATTTTTTTATTTTAATTAATGATTAAACCATTATTTATTTTAATAGTAAATCAAAACCATACATGAAGACAATAATTAAAATTTTAAACAAATAACATGGATAGTAAAGGGAGGTGGTGTAGATCATAAATTTAAATGACCCCATATAACACATAAGAATCACCACTCCTCAAGTGGAAACAAAAAATATTGAGTTAGGGATGACGCTAACTAAATATCCCTCCACCAGTACCCCCTTCACCATAAAAATGGATGTGTATTAATAGTAAAATTATATTGAGGACCCTTGTAATAAACTATGATTTAATGGAACAGTTTCCTAGTCAAGACAATATTTGAACATACGTGTCCCCCTCATGAACCCATCATACCCCTAGACTAGATTTAAGGTAGAGAAAATGAAATAAATTCCCCTAATGCTAACCATTGGGTAACCTCCCACCCAAAAATAGATACAAAGTGGAAATGTGTTACTAAATTTATACAATAGGTCCATATCCCAAGACTTAATATACATAAAATTATAGTCCAAATCTTAGTTATTTCATCACCCTAGATTGAAGATAAAAAATTAAAATTCATCCACTATTTTAGATACCTTCAATGACATGAGTAAATCATAATTACAAACTATACGTCTCAACTTATATAAGAAGAACCTGAAAATGTATCTTGGCCTCCAATCCAACAATATGAATCTAAAACTAATTTATACTCTCTATTCTGAACGAGAGAAAATGTGATTCCAGCACCCATGTATAAATCCAAAATTAACAGACATTCTACTAAAACCCTTGTCCTATACTCAAAACAAATAAAAACATACTAAATTTTTTAATGAATGTATTTTTCACCTAACTAAATCCAATTACATTAAAAAAATCTTGTTTTCCTCATGAAAAGTCCATTCATAAATTTTACCTGCCTCACATTATGGAAGTCGACCACATCATCTTTATAATGATATCTCAATCCATATTGGAATAATAATATTATACAAATTTCTACACTAATATATAATCTTAAAACCTGGTTATATTTCAATACTTATAACATCAATGAATTATATTTTCCACTATACTATACCCACATAGACTAAAATATATTTGATCGAACTCACTCTAGCACCATACCCAATTTCATCATGATATATCCAAATTTGTTAGTTACACTAACTGATAACATATACTAGATTCCATATTCTAGTAATTTTCTATGACATAGATAAAATATCTTGTTTGTGCACTATAATCATAAGTATGAACCCAACCACAATTCAACTTGTTACATTTCATCAAAAATAATTTTAACAATAGTTTCATAACCCCATAACCAGTAAGATAATTCCAACCAAATAAGTATGTGTATCTTCACCATTATAACTTGAAATACACGTTTTCCATTTTCTAAATCATTTACATTACAAAAAATAATGACTGAATATAATTAATCCACTAATACCCAAGAACAATCAATAAGAACCATTGATGACCAAATCCAAACATAATAAAAATGTCAACCATTATGTTTACATAACATCACTCGAAATGAGTGTCACACCCTCTAATGTCACACTTTATTCTCTTGACAAAATTAATTTCCTAAAATAACTACTCCTTAAGCATAGTTTATAATAGGTTTTAACACCATACATGTGTTTCCCATTTTTATAAACGATCGTCATGTTTTTAAAAACACCTATCATGTTACATGATAAAATTAACTACACCACAATTGTATAGTTCGTAATCATCCAAATAAATCAATGATAAAATACTAATCCTCGATACTTTGGTAGTTATTCTCTATACTAACTAATTATTTCACCCAAAAATAATCTCACACATCTATATTATATAAACATGTCAGTTTTCAATATGGTCTATGTTATCATAGAAATAATAACTTATTATGGATATAAATACTCATATTATTAGAAAAACATAATTCCTCCCTATAGCACAAGAATATCAATGATTTCATTAGACCTTGATTCGTAACGTTGATGAAAAATTCACTCCATATAACTAATCACAATCCAAGTTTGATTTTTATTAAACTAAAATAATGTCCTAAGAATCTCCCATTTGATGTTCTAAATATATTCCTATATTCCATCTTATAATCACCACTGTATAATTCAATATCACAAAGAAACCTATAAAATTAATATAGCACCATAACTAGTCCATTATAATGATCCACAATGGAAGAGGCACCACACCTGAAAAATGCTTGACGGAATTATCACAACATGAGTTTCAATGAAAATACATGCTAATCCATACTCATATTTCCCTACAAAAATGATCATTTATGTAAACATATCATTGGTTCTTACACATTATTCATGACATGACTTAACCAAGAATGGCCTCAAGATTCTACCACCCAAAGACTGCCACCATAGACTAGGGGGTGGTGACCAGTGTCAAAAGAACACTAATCCATGGGAGGAATTTTACAAAAAAAACCTATACACATGCACACAACCATATAAATTAAATTTCACAGAGGGATAGAAATAATATATTCAACTCTTCTGTAAATATTCTAAATATTCATTGACCACTAAATATAATGAAGTATGGTTGTGTATACTGAAATGAAAAAGGTAAAAATTAGAATCCTAAATATGAAATATGTCCCAACCTAAAATACATGAAATGAGTAAATTGAGTAGAGATCCCAACTCCTCTATCCCAATCCAATACCACTATATGTGACCCAAGCACCATATATCCCTATCCCCCTCTTAAGTCATGATTGACTTGTCTGTCATCTATAAAAGGCATGACCCAAGTTAGGAAAATCCCATATAGGTGTGAGTATATACATACCCTATACAATTCCCTGAAAAGCATGACAGGGGAGCATTAAGTGATACAATTGAAGAGAAATATAGTTGATAGAACAAGGTACAATAAGGGAGTACATCTAAACCCAAAAAAGAGAGTGAAAGTGAACATGTCAAAAAACAAAGTGCTAAACCTGATGAGGATATGAAATTCTTGTTGAGGCCTCACTACATATAACAAGAGGGTGGAGCCATTCAACCACGAGATTCTAAACAAAAAAATCACATGGAATACCATATGTGTAATTACCTCTCCTTTAACGGGAGTAACTATACCCAAAGAATGGGTACTAAAGAAAGGTATATAAATGTTCATAGTCAAAATCCTCAAATGAGAGGGTAAGGGGATCTCCATCTCACAGCTCTTCTAAAGAAGATGGGTAGATAACAGTTCCAAGGTAAATCCATCTATGATTCTCATCACCTCATGAATCTTCCTATAATACATAATCTAAAATTAATAAACACCACAACTCATCTCTATCCTTTTTTTGTAGACCTAAATTTCTCATACAGTTGTAGGTCACATTATAAGAATGTGTTCTTCCAGGGAAAGTGTCCTTAATTATCGAGAGTCTAATGGTATGTCAAACCATACCTCGTCCTTATTCCACATAGTATAGGGGTGTAACGACCCAAAATTTTGAATAATATTTTCTTTCTTGAAAATATATGTTTTACTATTTCTAATTAATTAGAACTATAATTACAAATTGAAATGTAACAATCAATTTTTCACTACTATTATACAATTATTCAATTATGAATGAATATTAACATGACTATTGAGAACAATAATCATTTTAATGTTTTAATTATTGTTTATAAATACAAATGTAAATGGAAACATTAATTCTGAAAAAATATTTGATGGACTCTACCAGTAGAATTGTTCCATATGAATCTGATTTTTTGGAGCTCAAGATGGATGTATCATCACTAGAATTCATTATAAACCAAGACCAATTGGAGTTCCAATGTATAATGTTTTAAAAAAACACCTATGGGAGAAGTTCATGCTCATCAAGATCATCACCCAAACCCTATTCACCGAATAACCCCATGAAATTTCCACAATCACAAACCTTACTCATATGGCATATTATGGTGTAATAAATGGATATGTATCAAGACCATAGAATTATTATTATTTAAAGTATGTTTTTATAGAATAATTAATATACATTCATTATATTTACATTACTTTATACTGTTTTTTTAAACATAAATAATATTTTTGGTCAATAATCAAATTCAATTAAGAAATATATTTTGGTGATTTAATGTATTTTTTAAATAAATAATATCTTAATAAAAAAATTATTATTATATTATATATATTATATATAAATTATTGTATAATTTTTATAATGTCAAATTATAATTTTTATTAAGGTTTTAAAACTGTTTTCGTCAAAATCCATCAATTTTCAACAAATGTCGGTTTTTATTTTAAAATTCAAAATTCACATATATAAAAAATTATTTTGATAAAATAAAAAATATTTTTGGAATAAGTATTATTAAATAATAAAATGGTTAATTTTTTATTATTTTTTGAGATAGACGAGTTTTTGGGTAAAAATTAAATACTGAATAAATATAGAATGTGTTTTATGACATAATAATGACAAAATAATGACCTAATAAAATTTTATAAAATTAATATGAGGAGAATATATGATTTAACATTAAAATATTTGGGTTTTAGATTTGTTTTATTAATTTTATAATGCCTTAGTTGACCCTTCATGAATTAAAAAATATTTTATCTTTTTAAAATTATTTTCTCTTAGAATGTGACTCATCTCCACATAAGAAAGAATAATATATTTAAATTATAAAATCTTGTCAATATAAAATATTATATACCACTCCAATTTGGAAGAATCCATGGGAAAAACATGGGATGGTTTGTGGTTTTGATTAGTTTAATGTGTAGTGTCCAAAACCTAAATAATAAATAAATCTCTCTCATTTCCTATATAAACCCACCCAACCACCGATTCCTCTTCACTCAAACCACTGGGATCTCTACCAACCTTTTCTCCATACTCCATAGAGTCCTTAAAAGTATCCCCAAGCTCCAAAGAAATCTCTCTCATGCCTTTGGGATCACACTTCCAAGTAAGGGATCCTCACTTTCCTCTCGTCCTTTCAAATTCAAACATCTTATTTGAATGTAGTTATTGTAATTTTGAATGGTTATAATGTTATTATTTTATAATAATTATTTTAATTTCCATTAAATGTTATTTTAATGAATTTTTATTTATCCATTCTCATTTTTACCCTTACCAAAGACATTACCATGCCCAAATTGCATAAGTGATTTCACTGTTCTCATTTCCATTCAAGCTTCTAGTTTGTATTATTCTTTTTATGTTCCATATTTATATGTTGGGTTAGGGTGTTCCAAACCCCCAATAATGACTTTTTTATTTTTATATGATGATATATTCCTTTCACTCTCATCAATCACCTCTATGATTCTTTAATCACACCGGTTACTTTGCAGATATTCTTTAAGGAATCTTCCACCCTAATATTTTATCAAGTATTCTTGTCATGTTATGAATTTTGAATTATTTTATTCGTATGTTGCGATATGTTATTAAATATACTCCTTACTTACCATATGATTTATAAGTTCTGAAAGACCATTTCAATCTCATTTATCCCACTTATGAACACTTATCAACACACAATACAAGACAGAATTTCTGAAGGGATTTCTTCCTTTCTCATTTGTGTCCAAGTGATTTTATATTGTTATACCATTTTATTTTCAATTAAAAATATTGGGGTATGATTTAGGACCTTCCACATACTTCCCTCATTATTTTTTAATGATGATATACCTTTTCCACTCTCATTAATCTCTCCAATGTACATCCATTACTATGTGAAAATTTCGAAAGAGTTATTCCATTTTTTCTCTTTCATCAAGTTTATTCTTTATTTTTCTCCTTCTATTTCCAAATTACATGTGTTGGTATATGTATATATATGAACTACTTACTTTACATTTCATTTATATATGACGGGATACCCGTTTCTCTCTCATCATCCATTTTTAGGAATTTTTATGGGACGTCGTTATGCTGCAGAAATTTCACCTTGATTTTCCCAGCCAAAATAATTGCGTAGTTAATAACTAACATATTTAACTATAAAGGGTATTAAAAATTATTTATATATACATATTTAATGTAACATTCTTTTATTTATTCCACATTTCTTAATCATGGAAGAAATTATTATGTATAAGGATTCCATGTTATATGATACATGTGGCACTCTTATGCATTAAATGAAATGTTTATAAAGGGTGCACCTTGATAGCGCTCCAATGAATTGGGTAATTTTTAGTATTAGGATACATCATATTTAGTTATTTTTTGGATTATGATTAGAAAACCCTCGTTAAATACTTAGAAATATGACTATGTATAATAAAAACACCCCTAAATTTTGGTGAGTATATATTAAGTGGTTTATCAATAGAATACATCCTTGTATAGATAAGAAAAATTAAAGGCAGATCTATCGGAGATGTATCTAGGGTTAAAACCCAAAAACACCTCTTTGAGCTAGACTCGAATAGGAACTGGTACACGAAAATGGGCCTTGTTTCACTCCTGGTTCGCCACTCCTAGGGGATATAATTTGGTAAATCTATAAGCTTAGTATGAAACATTATTTAGGGAATAAAAAATACACTAAGAATATATGTTGGGAAGTAGATCATTGATAAGTTGGATAGAAACATAGAAATTCATAATTTAAGGAGATAGATATAATTTATAAGTTATCCCTTTAATGTCATTAGATTATTTCTTAACTATTTAATAGTTTTGACATACACATTTTTATTTTTTCTTATTATTCTAGATAGTAGACATAGACAGGAAGAACTGGGTTAATGATTAAATTGTGAGGACACAATTTATTAAAGTGGAGAAGAATGTAACGACCCAAAACATTTAGATAAAAATTTGTTTCCTAGAAATGTAAATTTTACTATGTCACATTTATTATAACTACATAAGTACAAATTAAAATGTAACTATATATCTTCCACCATTATATGACCAGTTGTAACTTATGACTTAATATCAATATGACTGTTGTAAACAATAAAATTTTTAATGTTATAATTAATTTTTATAAATAGATACAATAATGGAAATATTAATTCAGAAAGAAGAGTTGGTGACCTCTACCAGTAGAATTTTTCCATATGAAGCCCATTTATCAGAGCTCGAGAAGGACGTAGCGTCACTAGATTTCACTATGGAACAAGACCAATCTGAGCCTCAATATGTAAAGCTTGAACAAAATCACATACGGGACAAGTTCAAGCTCATCAAGATCACGGCCCAAACCATGTTCACCAAAAAAAACCCATGAAATCCCCACCATCACACACCTTACACAAAGGGAGTATGCTAGTGTAATAAATGGGTATGTATCAAGACCCTAGAATTATGATTTTGGAAAAAAAATTTGGTATAGAATAATGAATATAAATTCATTCTATTATAATTACATTGAAAATGATTTTTAATGAATAAATAGTATTTTTTTAATATTAAAATACAATTAACAATTCAATTTTGTTTAATTAATGTATTTTTAAAATAAATAACATTTTTATAATATATTATTATTAAATTAATTCTATTAAATATAAATGATCGTATAATTTTGATGAAGTTAATTGTAATTTTTATTAGGTTTGAAAATTGTTTTTTTTAAACCAGTAAATTTTTAATAATTGTTTTTTTATTTTAAAAGTAAAAAATTCAAATATTTAGAAAATTATTTAGATAAAATAAATAATATTTTTTTAATACGGATTTCACAAATATTCCAATGGTGAATTTTTCATTATTTTACGTGACAGTCTAATTTTTGGGTAAAACTTAAATAATGAATAATATATAATATGTTTTATGGAATTATAATGACCCAAAAGTGATGTAATAAAAATACTATAAAATAGATATTCTTACAATATATTCTTTACATTTAAAACATTGTGACTATATATTTTGTTGATTAATTTTTTAATGCTTTAGTAGACCCTCTAAGACTTATAAAATATTTTAACTTTTTAAAATTATTTCTTTGAGAGTGTGACTCATCTCCACATAAGAAAGCATAATATTTTAATATTTTTGTACATTAACCATATAAAATATTATATACCACTTCCCATTGGAAGAAACTATAGTAAATGTCAATGGGATGGTTTGTGGTTTTGATTTGTTTAATGTGTAGTGTCCAAAACCTAAATAATAAATAATTCCCCCTCATTTCCTATATAAACCCACCCAACCTCCCATTAATCTTCACTCAACCCATTTAGAGCACCACCAACCTCTTCCTGATACTCACTAGAGTCATACAAAGTATCCCCCAAGCTCTCAAGAATCCTCTCCCAAGCCTTTGGGATCACACATCCTGTTAAAAGATCCACACTTTCCTCTCCTCCTTTTGTATTCAAGCATCTTATTTTAAAGTAGTTATTGTAATTAAGAATTATTTTAATGTTATTATTTAATTATAATTATATTAATTTCCATTTTATATTATTTTAATGACGTATTATTTATCATCCCTCATTTTTAACCTTACATAAACCGTTACTATGCTAAAATTTCATAAGGGATTTCACTCTTCTCATTTCCATTCAAGTTACTTTTTTACATTATGCTTCTTATGTTCCATATTTATATGTTAGGTTATGATGTTACATTACCCCCATACTATATATATTACTTATATATGATTATATATTCCTTTAAATCTCATCAATACCCTCTATGATACTTTAAGCACACTTGTTACTTTGCTGAAATTCCATAAGGAATCTTCCACCCTCTTATTTTATAAAGAATTATTTTCATGTTATGGCATTTAAATTATTTTTTTCCTATGTTGGGACAGGATATGAAATATATGACTTACATTCATTTTAATTTATAAATTATTATATCCCCTTTCACTCTCATTTTTTCCTCTTATGACCCCTTACCTACACCCATTACCATGCTGAATTTCTGTAAGGTATTTCTTCCATTCTCATTATTAATGTAGTTTTGTTATGTTGTTCTGACCTTTTATTAACAATTAAAAATGTTCTCGTATGATTTCAAACCTACCCCATATTTCCCTACTTATGTTTTAAATATGAGATACATATTTATCTTTCATTAATACCTCCCATGTACACCTATTACCATGCTGAATTTTATAAAGAGTTATTCAATTTTTTCTCTTTCTTCATGTTTCTTCATTATGTTGTGCCTTGTATTTATGAGCTCCAGGTTTTGGAACAAGTATATATATGACCCCCTTACTACCCATTTCATGCACATAGTATGATATACCACTTTCTCTCTCATAAATAATTTTAACGACTTTTTAGGTCACCTTGTTATGATGTTGAAATTGCACTTCGATTTTCCATGCCAACATCAAGGTGTAGTAAATACCATGCCCATGTATCTATCAAGGGTATTCACCATTATGAACATATACATATTTATTGTAACATACATATATATATTCCACATTCCTTAATCATTTAATAACTTGTGATGTTTAATGATTCAATTTTATATGATTCATGTTGCCCACTTATGCATGAAAAGAAATGATTTAAAAGGTTGTGCCCTGATAGCGCTCCAATGCATTGGGTAATTTTTAGTATCATGATACGCCATGTGAGATGAGGGTTTAATCATTCCAATCCATGTTAAATTATGTCGTACTCATTCTTAAACATTTTCAATGAGGGTTTACTCTTTAAAATTCATGTGCAATGAGGTTTTACTCTTGCTATTCGTGTACAATGAGGGTTTAATCATGCTAATCCATGTGAAATGAGACTTCTCTCATGCTAATATCATGTTTTATGTCTTTTCCATATTTTCATCTTATGATAATCATGCTATATTGTAACACCCCAAGCTTCTACGGTATGCTTCTCTTTGAATAATGTGATAGCGTGTGTTGTACGCAACACCGAGTTCTAACACACCAAAACCAATCAAACTAGCCATTATGACTAATAATACCTACCTTTTAAAATTTTAGAAATTTTATATCTCAAAATGGACTTCATTTATGGATTCATAGTATCGAATTTTGCCTAAGGTGAAACTTTGGTACTTTTCAGATAACTTTCATATTTTGATGAATAGTGAAAATTACTAAATTTTAATTAAAAACAACTTTTTCAATCCAAATAATTAATAGTGATAAATTATGAATTTGAGTGGTTTTAAAGTATATTTAGAATATATTTTTACCATTTAATACAATTTTGTTCATTGGACATAATTTCACAATTAACCCGAACATAAACAAGTATCAATCTTTTGATAGTTATTATATCTTAAAAACACGCTTTTTGTTTTGACAGCGGGAATTAATTTTAAATTAATTTCTGCCACTTATGTGTTTTGAACATGAAAAAATGGCTTCCATATTTGGAATCAGGATGTTCAAATTGTGTAAATAGGTATCTTTTATTTTTATACATTTTGAATAATTACTTCGGTAAATATTTTATTTACCATGGTTAAAGGGTAAATCTGGTAAATAAGGGTTAAAAAAATAATATTATAATAATACAAAATTACCCTAAAACATGTCCTAACCTTATTGGTTGATACAAGTTCGACCATAGGAATCTTTGGGTCGATTTTGGGACCCCATGGTGCCACTTGTAAGTGATAGGGACATTTTATTTTAATTAAGTTAAAATGAATACAAAAATGACACAAGCATATATCTTTTAGAAAAACAATTTTTACATAGGGTTATATAAGTTGGATTTTCGACTATAGATATTCATTAAAAATTTAAAACTATTTCCTACATAATGGTATTTTATTTATAATTTTTATACATTAAATAATTTAATTTATTTATGACACAGTGATGATGCAGTAATTACCATAATAGTGAAAAATTAAAATAATTGATATTATAAATACCCAAATAAATAAAATTTGAGACTTTTAATGAATTACAATAAGTTTATAGGATAATATGACATATTAATAGTTATTTAATTGACTTTTTTCGAAGTAATAATTCTGTTATAAGTTTTACAAAAATCAACTATTGAATAGTGTCAAAATTGACATAAAAGGGTTTTTAAAACAAATATTATATTATTAATTGATATTAAATTCCTAAAATATATTTTTAGGCCAAGAGACTTATATCATGATAGGTGTAACATTAATGTACCACTTGGGGTTCTCTCGGATGTATATAGTAAGTTTATTAACTATATAATTTAAAAATACAAAGTGACATGGTAAATGTCAAACTAATTAACTAAGAGTTAAAACTAAAATATAAGGTTAATATAGTAACCCAAACCTGTATAAATTCTATTTGTTGAATGTTTTTCTACCTATCCCCAACTTAACCTTTGAATAATCAACTTTGGAGTCGTTAGAAACTGAATATGAATTTATTATAAATTAATATTTCTAGCTTTTCCAAAGGTGCCCCTCACCCCTCTTATAAAAGGGCACTCCCCCTTCTCATTACTTTACACCTTCAAAGCCTTTTTGTTCGGACAAACTCTGCCCAAATACTCTCTCAACTTCCCTCAATACATCCTAGATGCCTTAGTTTAATCAGAAAGCCAACATAAGGAGCCCTTTTGATCAAATCAAAAGGAAGAACCCGAAGAAGAGGTAATGGTTTCACCACCCTTTTTCAAATTCATTTCTTCTTCAACTTCTTCTTTATTTTTATTACAATTATAAAATAATAACTCCAGTATCTTATATATAATGTGATTTTATTATAAATATGGTACAACCATATTCAGTATTCTATCCACCCATTGAATAACATTTCACCATACCTGCGTACGTACGGCTTACCGTCTCCACGTCGTGGTGTAATTGTTATTCAATATATTATAATTTTGATGGGTATAATAATGATGTGTAACTCATGTAAATAATAAATATAACATGATAATTATTCTTTATATATTATATACTATCCAATTATATATTATTTTAATATCAAAAGCATGATATTGTCGCTAGTGCGTACGTACGGACTAACGTCTCCACGAACGCGATGAGATTCATCCTCCATCGTATCCATTCAAGTATAATTATCATTTGATGATTTAAAAATAATGTTTAAGGGCTTGATATCATTCTATATATTAATAAGATACAACCTATCCATGACAAACATGGCTTACGTAACAAAACATATAAAAGAAAACGAGTAAGTTAACACCCGAAACGACGGAAATACTAAGATATTATTAACAAAGCAATGTTAAAAGATCATATATGATATCATATTAATATATATGATTATTTTATAATTTAATAACAATTATTTCACCATTATACAGGAGTTTAACCTACCCTCATCCATGGAAAAGTACAAGGTAAGGGTTTATTGCGCAATCTCTTCATTATTCGAGTTTGTTAATACGTAATAATCTACTGGGATCTCTTTATCATCCACATCCATGTTTCTTAAAAATGTTTTTCAAAAAAATTACTATTTACAATAATATGGGTTAAATTCATTTATACCCTTGTTTGAACTTTTATAAGTGGTTTATAAAGGAATCTTTCTGTCATTTTCCAAACAAGGTGCTTTTAACCTTTTCGACAGAATTAAGGTAAGAATATTTTTTTAACTTATACGGCGGGTGCGGCTATTTTCGGCCGTTATAAAATCATCAAAGCTTCCCTTACAAGATTATAAGAATATTTTCAAAGAAAATGTTTTATTTTATAAATATATGACTCTTAAATGATTTCAAAATAGAAAGAGATATTTCTCTAAAAAGAGTTCTGATTTCATCTATGCCAATATCCTTTGATGGATTGTATGCTTATTTGAAGTTGATTTATTGTGATACAAAACTTATATATTGTATTGAAGGTTTTTTGATATGTTTGACTGTGGATGTGCTATTTTTATTCCATTCATGGATTATGGTGAAAGTATTGACATTTCGTATGCTAGTTTTAATACGAATGTGTATGTTATGTTTAAACCGTTTCATATGGGAATGCATTGGACTTAATATGTGACGAGTGAAGCCCGCTATAGCTCCTCGATTCATCGGTAGGTCTAATGAGACAAACTAGTGTATTGGCACAAGGCCTTGACAAAATCTTATTTTTAGTCTTGGCACGAGGCCTTGGCTATGTGGTTATGATAGTCTGGCATTATGAATTCCATCATTATGAATGTGGTTATTGATATTGCATGACATTATTCGATTAGTATAATATTCATGTGAATAAGTAAATGGTATTATTTCATTTTATTTTTTCCATACTATGTTGAAGTTCAAGTTTAAAAGGATTTTGTTTTAGTTATACATTGCCTTAAATGTTTATTTTTATTTATGAATGTTTTTTCTATATTGTTATCCTTACCGGGTATTTGAGCTCACCCCTTTTATATGTTTTATTTTTCCCAGGATGTGAAGAAGTAAATTATGAATGACCTTCAGGGATATTATGAAGGGATAAAAGTGTGGACTATGGAGACAATATGTTGTTGTAGTATGTTTTCACTTTATGATGTAATGCAAAACTTTATCAATATATCTAGTGTTTCCAAGGCTACTAAACAAATCGGTCTTTCGAGATTTTATCTTTCTTGTGATCATGCCGATGTTATGTAATAATGCACCAAGTCTGGGTAACTGGGGTCGGGGCGTTATAGTTGGTATCATAGGAAGTTTATTACAAACCTTGGAAGCTAGATTTAGATAAACTCTGATTAGAGCACGTAGACCTAAGATGAACTTTGAGGATTAGTATAGAAGAACTTCCTAGAATTTTGGTATTGTAGAGATTTTGTGAGTTTTCCGAGAAATACATCCCTGTCTGGATACGAGCAGGTAGAGGCGGCTCTGGCACAGATGTACCTAGGGGTAAAACCCGAAAACACCGCTTTGAGCTAGACTCGAATGGGAACTGGTGCACAACAACGGGCATTGATGCACTCTTGGTTACGACACTCCCAGGGGATATGCTTAGGATAACTCTCATTTTCATTACAAATAATTATGAAGGGTTTATGAGTATATACTTCCTTAAAGAAAACAATTTTATGATTATGGATTATATCCATAAATAAGTCAATTTATGTTAAGTGTTTTATATGTATGGGATTATGTATTTTGATTCATAAACTGATCTAGTTTATGCCATTGTTTAGAAATGGAACCTAGTGGAAGAAATGGAAACCATATCAATGCACGCACTCCATGTAGGGATTTCCCTCCTGGTAAAGATAATTATAGTGGAGCTGGTGATGCATCTGGTGTCGATCATCTAATCACCATACTGGGACAATATACTCAGGTTATGAATAATAACCTTACCCGTATGGAGCACCCAGATCCACAACGTGGAGGATCAATGTTAGATCGCTTCATGAGGAAAAAACCACCAACGTTCAATGGGAGTAAAAATCCCTTAGTAGCTGAGCAATGGATATTTTCCCTTGAGAAAATTTTTTAGGCTTTAGGGAGTAGTGAAAGGGAAAAAGTTATCATGGCAGTTTACCGCCTCACTGGAGATGTTGATCAATGGTGGTCATTGATTAAAAATACGAAGGAAGATGATGAAGTATCAAATATGGAATGGAGGGAGTTCAAAGATCTATTTTTAGAAAAATATTTTCCTCATGACCATTGAGCAGATATGGAAAGGCAATTTCTGAGTCTGAGACAAAAGGAGGATGAGAATGTCGCAAAGTATGAGGCTAACGTTACAAGGTTAGAAAGGTATGCTGGAGATTATATATGTAACCCAAGAAGTAATATTGATCGTTTCTTTGATGGGTTAAAACCATTTCTCCGTCGAGCATTAGTCTCACAATCCTTCTCGTCGTACGAAGACATTTTCTCATGTGCTATCAAGACCGAAAAGGAATTCTCTAAGTCTTATGACGTTAAAGCAAACCAATAGAAGAAGAGACCTACTGATCAATCTGGGAATGGAAATAAGGGGAAGAAAGGAAAATGTTGAATATCCATCCTGTGGTAAATGTGGGAAGAAACACCCTGGTACTTGCTTGAAGGGAACGAGAGTCTGTTACAAGTGTGGTGAAAAAGGCCACCAAGCTCGTGATTGCAAAGGGAATAAGGAAGCTACCAATGTTCAGTGCTACAATTTCAGGTAGATGGGGAATTATGAAAATGAATGTCCTAAGCGTCAGGAGAACTTACCTAAGAAAATTCAAAGGGATCAAGGCCAAGATTATGTTATCACTACTGCTGAGGTAGAAGCTCCGAAAGACATGGTGGCATGTAACTAAATGGTTTCCTCAAGTTTAGAAAATGCATTATTTGATTCTGGATCATCGCATTGTTTCATATATTCCCAATTTTCTAAGAAAATTAGATATTTCTAATTCGATTTAACAAGGGGGTTGTCAGTTAAAAATCCTAAGGGAAGTATCATTGCAACAAAGTTTTGTGAATCAGACCCCATTAGAGCACATAAATGTTCTTTATCTGCTGATCTCATCGTCATACCTATGATTGAGTTTGATATAATCCTCAGTATGGACTGGCTTTCGGACTATGATGTGAAGATTTATTGTAAGAATAAAGCGGTTACAATTCTTGATGATGATGATAAGGAAGACCTTATCTTTAGAGCAGAATCTTCACCACCTAATTCTTATCTAGATCCACCCCCAGTAGCTCAACTAAATTCAATTATTGGGGAGGAAGAGAATGAAATGACTATGGGTGGGGAAAGGAATGTTCAAATAGAAGATTTACCCATTGTTAAAGAATATGTAGATGTGTTTCCGAATGATTTACCTGGACATCCTCCAGAACGAGAAGTTGAGTTTTCCATTGATTTAATTCCTAGATCAAGGCCTATATCGATGACCCATTATAGAATGGCCACTGTAGAATTAGTCAAACTAAAGAAACAACTAGAGGAATTGAGTAATAAAGGATTTATTCACCCTATTGTTTCTCCATGGGGGGACCCTGTTCATTTTGTTAAAAAGAAAGATGGATCCATGATGTTATGTATCGACTACAGGTAGATCAATGCTATAAAAATAAAGAACAAGTATCCCCTACCTTGCATTGATGATTTATTTTACCAACTGCAAGGATCTCAATACTTTTCAAAGATTGACCTTCGATCTGGATACCATCAGTTGTGTGTGAAGAAGGAAGACATTCCGAAGACAGCATTTCGAACCAGGTATGGGCATTATGAGTTTACAGTAAAGCCTTTTGGATTGACTAATGCACCCTCTATATTCATGGATCTGATGAATAGAGTTTTCAAGGAATATCTCGATAAATTTTTGGTGGTATTTATTGATGATATCTTGGTATACTCAAAAATCTATGAAGATCATGAAAATCACTTGCGCATTATCCTGAAGACTCTGAGAGGACAAGAATTATATGGAAAGTTTAGTAAGTTTGAATTCTGGCTTCATGAGATTTCTTTTCTTGGCCATATTGTCTCTAAAGATGGAATCTCTGTTGATCCTTCTAAGACCAAGGCAATCCAAGAATGGCCAGGACCAATGAATATAACTGAGGTACGTAGTTTTATTGGTTTGGCAGGTTATTATCAACGTTTCATCCAAAATTTTGCCCAATTGTCTAACCCATTAACGAAGCTCACATGTAAAGGGGTTAAATTTGTTTGGACAAAATAGTGTGAAGAATGTTTCGAAGAACTGAAGAGAATATTATTCAATGCTCTTATATTGACTCTACCATCGGGGAATGATGGGTTCATTATTTATAGTGATGCATCGAAGAAAGGACTTGGTTGTGTCTTTATACAGAATGATAGGATTATTGCCTATGTATCACGATAGTTGAAAATTCATGAACAAATCTATCCTACTCATGATCTCAAGTTAGCAGCTGTGATCTTTGCTTTGAAGATATGGAGGCACTACCTCTATGGTGAAAATGTGAGATTTATACTGATCACAAGAGTTTTAAGTATATTTTCTCACAAAAAGAACTCAACATGAGGCAAAGTAGATGTCTTGAATTACTCAAGGATTATGATTGTACGATACACTACCACCCGGGGAAGGAAAACAAGGTGGCAGATGCTTTGAGCAGAAAATACCATGGAGTTTTGAACAATATGAGAATTGAAAGGGATCCAATTTTCATGGATCTAGTGAAGATGGACATGGGAATAACCAGGGAAGGTGAAACACCAATGCTTTTTCAAATGGTTGCCAAACCATCTTTACTAGAAATAATTAAGAGTTCTCAGACCGATGATGAAGAATTTCAAAAGAAGATTAAAGCTGTGAATGATAGGAGATTGAAAGACTTTGTGTATGAAGATGGAATTTTGAAATTCGGGAAGAGGCTTTGTGTTCCCGATATACCTGACAAAAAAAGGGAATTGTTGGATGATGCTCATAGTTCCAATTTCTCTATACACCCTGGGAGAAGCAAAATGTATAGATATTTGAAGGAACATTTTTGGTGGGACAACATGAAGAGGGAGATTTCCGATTTTGTGTCAAGATGTATGGATTGTCAAAAAGTGAAAGATGGAAGGCAACAGCCTGGAGGAGTCATGCAACCTCTTCCCATACCGGAGTGGAAATGGGATAATATTATGATGGACTTTGTCATGGGGCTACCAAGGACTCCTAGAAGGAACGATGCAATATGGGTTATTATTGATCGTCTTACCAAGTCAGCACATTTTCTTGCTATAAGAGAAGATCTACCACTGGAACATCTAGCAAGACTATATATTAATGAAGTTGTGAGACTTCATGGAGTACCCCTATTGATTTTTTCTGATCGTGATCCCCGTTTTACTTCGAGATTCTGGAAGAGTCTTCAGAAATCCCTGAATAATGAAATTCATTTAAGCACTGCCTCCCACCCTCATACAGACAGACAATTAGAACGGACTATTCAAACCTTAGAAGACATGTTGAGATCTTGTTCACATGACTTTCAGGGTATGTGGGATCAATATTTACCTTTGGTAGAATTTTCCTATAACAATAGCTTCCATTCGAGTATTCAGATGGCACCATATGGAGCGTTATACGGAAAGAGATGTCGCACACCAACCTGTTGGGATGACGTTGGTGAAAGAAAACATGTAGGTCTAGAACTGGTGGAGAAAATGATGGAAAAGTTGAAGGTGATCCAAAATCACATCAAAGCAGCTCAAAGTAGGCCAAAGAGCTATGCCGATAATCGAAGGAAGGATTTGGAATTTCTATTCGGTGATCATGTTTTCCTAAAGGTATCTCCATGGAAGGGAGTCATACATTTTGGTAAGAAAGGTAAATTGAGTCCCAGGTACATCGGACCTTTCAAAATTCTAGAACGAATTGGGGTTGTAGCTTACCGATTGGCAATGCCGCCAAGTATCTCCAAAGTTTACGATGTGTTCCATGTATCTCTGTTGAAGAAATACATGCCTGACTCAACGCATGTACTCACCTATGACGAATTAGAACTGAAACCCGATCTGCCTTATAGTCAAGAGTTCGTCAGAATTCTTGATACGAGAGAACAAGTGCTGAGAAACCGGATGACTCTTCTGGTAAAAGTTTTTTGGAGAAACCATAAAATGGAAGAGGCAATGTGGGAACCCGAGGAACTTATGATGAAGAACAACCTGAGTCTTTTCATGCGATAATATTCTAGAAATTTTGAGGCTGAAATTATTTGAAGTAGGGGAGAATGTAACACCCCAAGCTTCTATGGTACGCTTCTTTTTGAATAATCTGATAGCGTGTGTTGTACTCAACACCGAGTTCTAACACACCGCAACCAATCAAACTAGCTGTTATGAATAGTAATACCAACCTTTTAAAACTTTAGAAATTTTATATCTCAAAAAGGAATTCATTTTTGGATTTATAGTATCTAATTTAGCCTAAGGTGAAATTTTGGTACTTTTCGGTTAACTTTCATATTTTGATGATTAGTGAAAATTACTAAATTTTAATTAAAAACAACTTTTTTAATCAAAATAATTAATAGTGATAAATTATTAATTTGAGTGGTTTTAAATTATATTTAGAATATATTTTTATCATTTAATACAATTTTGTTCATTGGACATAATTTCACAATTAAACCGAACATAAACAAGTATCAATCTTTTTAGAGTTATTATATCTCAAAAACACGCTTTTTGTTTTGACAGCGGGAATTAATTTTAAATTAATTTCTGCCACTTATGTGTTTTGAATTTGGAAAAATGGATTCCATATTTGGAATGAGGATGTTCAAATTGTGTAAATAGGTAACTTTTTTTTTAGACATTTTGAATAATTACTTCGGTAAATATTTTATTTACCATGGTTAAAGGGTAAATCTGGTAAATAAGGGTTAAAAAATAATATTATAATAATAAAAAAGTACCCTAAAACGTGTACAAACCTTATTGGCCGATACAAGTTCGACCATATCCATCTTTGGGTCGATTTTAGGACCCCATGGTGCCACTTGTAAGTAATAGGGACGCTTTATTTTAATTAAGTTAAAATGAATACAAAAATGACACAAGCATATCTCTTTTCGAAAAACAATTTTTACATATGGTTATATATGTTGGATTTTAGACTATAAATATCCATTATAAATCTAAAGATATTTCCTACATAATGATATTTTATTTATAATTTTTAGACATTAAATAATTTAATTTATTTATGACACAATGATGATTCATTAATTACCATAATAGTGAACAATTAAAATAATTGATATTATAAATACCCAAATAAATATAATTTTAGACTGTTAATGAATTAAACTAATTTTATAGGATAATATGACATATTAGAATTGATTTAATTGACTTTTTTTTTGAAGTAATCATTCTGTTATAAGTTTCAAAAAAATCAACTATTGAATAGTGTCAAAATTGACATAAAAGAGTTTTTAAAACAAATATTATATTATTAATTGATATTAAATTTCTAAAAAATCTAAGGATCAGCCAAGAGACTTATATCATTATAGGTGTATCATTAATGGACCACTTGGGGGTCTATTGGATGTATATAGTATGTTTATTAACTATATAATATAAAAATACAAAGTGACAAGGTAAATGTCAAACTAATTAACTAAGAGTTAAAACTAAATGATAAGGTTAATATAGTAACCCAAACCTGTCTAAATTATATTGGTTGAATGGTTTTCGACCTATCCCCACCTTAACCTTTGAATAAAAAACTTATTATCCATTCTAAACAGAATATTAATTTATTATAAATTAATATTTCTAGCTTTTCCAAAGGTTCCCCTCACCCCTCTTATAAAAGGGCACTCCCCCTTCTCATTACTTCACACCTCCAAAGCCTTTTGGTTCGGCCACACTCTGCCCAAATACTCTCTAAACTTCCCTCACTACAACCTAGAGGCCTTATTTTGTTCGGAAAGCCAACCTAAGGAGCCCTTTTGATCAAATCAAAAGGAAGAACCCGAAGAAGAGGTAATGTTTTCACCACCCTTTTTCAAATTCATTTCCTCTTCCACTTCTTATTTCTTTGTTATTACCATTCTAAAATAATAACTCCATTATCTTATATATACTTTGATGTTATTATAAATATGGTACAACCATATTCAGTATTCTACCCACCCTTTGAATAACATGTCACCATACGTGCGTACGTACGGTTTACCATCTCCACGTCGTGGTGTAATTGTTATTCAATATATTATAATTTGGATGGGTATAATAATGATGTGTAACTCATGTAAATAATAAATATAACATGATAATGATTCTGTATATATGATATACTATCCAATTATATAATATTTTAATATCAAAATAATGATATTGTCGCTCATGCATACGTACGGACTACCGTCTCCACGAACGCGATGAGATTCATTCTCCATCGTATCCATTCAAGTATAATTATCATTTGATGATTTAAAAATAATGTTTAAGGACTTGATATCATTTTGGATATGAATAATATACAACCTATCCATGAAAAAAATGTCTTACATGACAAAACATATAAAAGAAAACGAGTAAGTTAACACCCAACGACGATAATACTAAGATATTATTAACAAAGCAACGTTAAAAGATCATATATGATATCATATTAATATATATGATTCTTGTATAATTTAATAACAATTATTTCACCATTATAAGGGAGGTTAACCTACCCTTAACCATGTAAAATTACAAGGTAAGGGTTTATTTCGCAATCTCTTCATTATTCGAGGTTGTTTATATGTACTAATCTACTGGGATCTCTTTATCATCCACATCCATGTTTCTTAAAAACGTATTTCAAAACATTTTTACTATTTACAAGAATATGGGTTAAAGTCATTTATACCCTTGTTTGACTTTTTATAAGTGGTTTATAAAGGAATCATTCTGTTGTTTTCCAAACAAGGTACTTTTAACCTTTTCGATAGAATTAAGGTAAGAATGTTATTTTTAACTTATACGGCGGGTGCGGCTATTTTCCGCCGTTATAAAATCGTCGAAGCTTCCCTTACAAGCTTATAAAAATATTTTCAGGAATATAATGATACACCTATCATGATATAAGTATCTTAGCCGAACCATAGATTTTTAGGAATATAATAACAATTAATAATACAATATTTGTTTTAAAAACTATTTTATGTCAATTTTGACACTATTTGGTAATTGATTTTTGTGAAAATCATTCCAGAATTATTAGTTCGAAAAAAATTAATTAAATCAATAATAACATGCCATATTAACATATAAAATTATTGGAATTCATAAAAAGTCTCAAATTACATTTATTTGGGTATTTATAACATCAATTATGTCAATATTTCATTAATAGGATAATTACTGTATCATCATTGTATCATAAATAAATTAAATTATTTTAAGTCTAAAAATTACAAATAAAATACCATTATGTTGGAAATCGTTTTATATTTCAAATGAATATTTATATTGGAATTTATCTTATGTATAACCATATATTAAAAATGAATTAGTTATTAAACTTTGATTTTAACTATTTTAACCCTTCTTTAAATAAATTGATAATAAATGTCCTAATATAATCCAAGTGGGCCTAAATGGTAATATTTTATTCCTAAGGGTGTTTCTGGTCGGATTACACTTATCCAATAGAATTAGGACATGTGTTAGGGTAATAATAATTTCATTTTTACCCTTAATTACCCTATTTACTTTTAACTGTGGTAAAAAAAGTAATAAGTTACTATTCACCAAAAATTATTTTAATCTCATTGAACAACATTTTACTTACTGAAATCAACCGTGTCTCTCGGATTTTTGAAATTCCACTCACAGAAGCGGTAAAATTAAGTTTTATGAAAAATTCATTTTTTTAACTACCACTTAGTGGTTTCACTATTCATCAAAAAATGAAAGTTTCCAGAAAACTACAAAAAATTAGGCCTAAGCTATATTTGATATTATGAACTCAAAAATTATGTCTATTTTTCTAAATTCAAAACATATCAGTTGCATTAATTAATTTAAAAAAATAATTCTCGTCGTCAAAACAAATAGCGTGTTCTTAAGAGATAATAACTATCAAAAGATTGACACTTGTTTATGTCTGGTTTAAATGTGAAATTACATCCAATGACCAACATTGTATTAAATTGTAAAAATATATTCTAAATATACTTTAAAACCACTCAATTTAATAATTTATTACTATTAATTATTTCGATTAAAAAATTTGTTTTTAATTAAAATTTTGTAATTATCACTATTCATCAGAATATGAAAGTTATCCGAAAAGTACCAAAATTTTACCTTAAGCAAAATTCGATACTCCGAATCCAAAAATGAAGTCCGTTTTGAGAGATAAAAGTTCTAAAATTTTAAAAGGTAGTTATTACTATTCATAATGGCTAGTTTTAATAATATTTTTATATCATATCGTTGTTTAGTGAAACTCAGTATTGCATACTATACACGCTATCGAGGAAGGTCGTGATTGCGTGTAATGAAAGTCAAGTCAAGGATGTGTGTTGTGCATGCTCCTTTTGGTGTAGCTTACAACAAAAGACATTAATGAAATTAAGAAGAATATTTTTCATAAAATCTCGGGGTGTAACATTCTCCCCCCCCCCTTAAAATGAATTTCTCCCTCAAAATTCGTCGGGGTTATAAATGGTTTACTATTAGAATGTTTCTTTAATAGAATCCCACATCGTAAAAAGTAATACCAAAACCAATCTTTAAAAACAAAAGTATGGAACGTAATGGTTACCCAAATAAACTAATCACTGGGTTTCCACATAGGTGAAAATATGGATATGGAAGAGAAATCTAACCATCATGTTCGGATGGAGAGTGGTAGAGAACATGGCTATGGAAAAGCTAGCAATCACAAATCCATAAATTTGTGACCATCTATGGTACCATCCGATTCATCAGATATAAGAGCACTGGGACAACATTTTTGGTTTTCAAGATCATTTCCCTAAAGTTGATAAAATTGGAATTAGAAGGAATACTTTCGTGATTTTTGGTATAGTCTCACCGTTGGTCATTCTTTGGACAATTTTTACTTCATCTCTTAAAGAAATGAAGTTGAATTTGTCATTCCTGATGTGTTAGCATATCATGTGATAGAATGATGGGTCATTCCATCTGTCTCAAACAAAAGGTTAGAAATGTTATCAAAAAACACATAACTCTATCTATAGTGAGATTAATCATATATGGTTCCTAAAATGGACTTATAATTCATATATCATAGTTCTTAATATAATAAAACTAGTTTCTACTAAACAGGGACTTCCTGTAGGCTAGTTTTAGGCGATAAAGGCCAGTCGCACTTCGGTTGTGGGTTCGATTCCCACAGCCTTGTCCGACGCTATGGGCTATCGCCCATCCTGCAGGTTGTCCTTTTTCTAAAACTATATTACTATAATATCCCATAAATAATATCTAAAAAACTTCTATCCTTAAACAATAGTAACTTATGTCCAACATAATCCATTCCAATCTTTAGGCTTATCCAAAATAATGCTGTCTAATCTCATATTATAGTGAAAATGATTACCAAAGAGTTCATACAAATAGCATGTCAATACCATTGTTGATCCCCATATATCGTGAGATATGTCTTGTTGGTCACATTCCAAACATTCAAAGGCCTTAATCATGTATTCTCTTGAAAAAAAATTAATTCCCATTGAACCTTATTGAAAACATGAATGATGTTAAAAGTTAACTCTTTCCACATACCAAAATCCTCAAAATTCTATATACTCAAACCATGATATCACTTAGTCTTTATATCAATCATGAGCTCATGAATACTATCAAACATTTCATTTTTTCCTTATCCCTTCATTATGTGGATATCATCTTTTTTCCAAAAATATCTCAATCACTTTCCATGGTTACCGGTACCATAAAATTATTGAAAACCACAAAAGACCAATACATAAATATTCCAATATTCCACGATACTACATACAACATTATTTTGGAATCCCATTACATAAACACTTAATCATTCCACCACATCGTTGTCATATTCAACATCGCCAATGGTGATCGCATGTGAGTTACCTTTGTCCTTTTACTTAAGTGGTTTCTCATGTCGATCATCACTAACCCTTGAATTAGGGCATTTATTATCATAATGCCCCATTTACTTGCACTTGAAGCATTTAAGTGTTGTAGTTTCATTCTATGTATCCCTTCCTTTGTTTGCATCATTAGACATCTTCTTCCCATAATTGCAGCATTCAAATGCCTGGTGACCTTCCTTTTCCACATATGAAACATTTACTTGTCCCTTTAAGACAATCTCTACTATGCTTCTTTCCACACATTGAGCATAAGGAAACAATCATCTTCTTTTCACCATTATTTTAAGATGTCTCCTTGAACTCCATCTTTTGTTTCTTGTCAAAACTATGAGATGGATAAGTAACACCAACTTCCATTTCTACCTTGATAGAACAACGCACAATTTCTTCATATCTACTAAAGTCTCTTATAGGTAATGCCCTTCGAAGACTTGGTTTTAAGCCACTGAAGAATCGATCAACTTTACTTTCATGTTGGATGATAAAGCCAGATGCATACCTTTCAAGCCTTGTAAAATTCGCTTCATATATACCAACAGATTCATCATCATTTTGCTTTAGTTCAAGAAACTCCTTCTCCATCTTTGTATGAAGAATACGAGGGATGTACTTATTGAAAAATAAGTTCTTGATCTCGTCCCATTCCATGGACTCAATTTCCTCTCTTGGCCTCGTATTCTTGATAAGATTACACCATTGATCAGCATTAGCTTCCAAACGATACACTGCTAAGATGACTTTATCATGTTCAGAACATTGAAGAACTGAAAATATCTTTTTAGTAGTATTGATCCATTGTTCAGCAATAAGTGGATCATAAGACCCACTGAAAGAAGGTGGACATTGCCTCATGAAAAACTCAATAGAATATTGTTCCCTTCTCTACTCATTTGAAAGTCCAGAATGATTCATAGCTTGTGTAAGTATAGAAATAAGATTTTTCACTCCATCTCCCATAAAATTTGTTTGTTCGAGAGTAAAATCATTGCATTGTCCATTACATTGATCAACATGGTTCCTTCAGGTTCTAGCAATCGTCTAAAACCCAAAAAGAATAGCGTGAGAGGCAAAATTCATGCTAGGGAAAACAACACAATAATGGAGGAGTAACTTCAATATCTAACATCTTAGGTTTAATTCTAAGATCGTTACCGTAATTATAGGACTATAACCTATACGTATACATAACCTTAGGGACATCTCTAGACATACCTTAGAAATATCTCTAGGGATCTCACTAAAGTTCTCGCATCCTAGTTTCCAAAGGTTGACTAAACCTTTCCTCTGATACCAACTGTAGAGACCCTAAGCCTGACGTACATGGAAATTACATTAATTCTGCGGAATACTTAGTACATAACAAAAACACACACACAAGGACCGTAATAGTTTAGTGTATTTGGAAACTCGGAACGTAATCTTCTAATCATGGTGAAAGATCTTCAACATCTCTCATAATGATCTTCCCCTTTTTTTCTTACTGAAAACCTTTCTTTATATCCTGGGGAAAAGAAAACATAAAAGGGTGAGCTCAAATACTTAGTAAGGGTAATCAAAAGAAATATAAATCACATCATATTCATAAGAACATAACATTTTGGAAATATTAACCTGCAAAAGAGATAATAATATCATAACATGGGATAAATCATTGTAGTGAAATTTGATCACAATAATCATAACATAAAACATGAAACATTGTGGCGTACACACAAAATCATATAAATTCATTTCTTATTAGTCAAGACTCATTTCGAAGACTATCTTAGTGGATAAAGTCCATTTCTGAACCGAGTTCATTCCACGTTTCATTCCTGTTTCACTGAACCTGTTTTAGCTGACTTTCCAACCATGTCTATCTCATGAGATATAAAATCTTTACCCAATGCATTGGAGGGAGATATATTTCCCACCCATCTCATAATTATACCATTCTTATATGTGCCACAAAATCATAATCCATACATAATAGCATAACCCATGTAATAAAAATGGGAATCTTAAACATTGTGACATCATAAAAAAAACTCATATAAGATAAATGAATTCATAAAAATAATTCCATCAAAATATAATCAAATCAATTTAATAATAGGGATTGAACCAGAACCCTTTATTATCTTAGATGGAAAATAATTTTGATAAACACTTGAACTCCATTCTTGAGGAAAATATCTTTTCTACTTCAAAAACATTTTCCTTTCTTAGCATGTCATACAATTTTAAACTAAAAGAAGTTGATTAAAAATAAACGTGAAAGCTTGTAAAGTAAGCTGCTTGGAAGTAATTTTTTAAAAATCCATTCATGCCGTATAAGTTAAAAAAACATTCTTCTCGTACTTTTGTCGGAAAAGTCAAAAAGTACCTCGTACGAAAAATGACAAAAGATTCCTTTCATATATTTTACTAAAAACTCAAAGAAGGGTAAAATTGGATATAAACTATTGTAGAAGGATATAAATATTACATATTGAGGAAACATGGATGTGGATGATAAAATACACCCCAGTAAATACCAAAGTATAAACAATCTCGGATAAAATGAGATTGTGATATTTTCCCTTACCTTAAGTCCGATTTTCTTTGTAAGTGTATGAACCTCCTGTATAATGATTTAAATAATTTCATTGACTTATTCCAGAATCATAATCCTTGTTATGATTTCATTTATGGTTCACTTATGACTTTATATTACCCGTTCTTTTGTAAATTCAATGTGAAAGAGCGTTTTGGGTAAAAAAAATTCATTTGTCGTCCGTGTTTTGACTTGTAATTATTCATATTATTACTTAGATCATGATTACCTAATTCCAAAATATAAAACAATATTTATATGTAATATATATTTAGAATATACCTATATATAATAAATAAGTAAATGGAAAGAAATACACCGTTCATGGAGACGGTAGGCCGTACGTACGCATGAACGATGTTTTCGTTTCCTTATTGAGTTGAATGGAATTAAGTAGATGACATACATATATATACACATAAATCCAGTATCATTATTATTTCATATAATTCATTATTACTTATTATATATACATTATAATCATTCATGAATGGTTAACGTGGAGAATGAATCTCATCGCGTCGTGGAGACGGTAGTCCGTACGTACGCACGAGCGATGATATCATTATCATGATCGTGGGACTATATGGGAGTGTATGTATACTATTTCAGAATCAATATCACTTTAAAATAATCATATATAGTTATTATTTACACCATTATACCCATCCAAGTAATGTGGTGGTGGAAAATAGATTACACCACGGCGTGGAGGCGGTATTCTATACGTACGCACGCGCGGTGATTTCGTTTTCCCTAGGATGGATAGATGGTGAAATAGGGTTGTTTCATACTTATAATAACATATCAGTATATTAGTGATACTGATGTTATTACTTCATAATGAAACAACCTAAGAAGAACAAGTGTAAGAAGAAATAAAGTTGAAAGAATCGGTAACAGACATTACCTCTTCTTTGAAGCGACTCTTTGAGTCCTCTTCTTAGTGCAATAAAATTGGTCTTTGAAGAAGACCAGGACCTCTAGGATGTTTCAAGGGAAGTATAGAATAGAATTTTTCAGGTTTTGGCCAAGCATTAAGGTTCAAGGTGGTGTGAGGAAGAGGGGGGGGGAGGTGCCCTTTTATAATGGAGGAGATGGGCACCTTTGGAATAACTAAAAATATTATTTTATTATAAAGACAAATTCGTTTTTAAATAGATCCAAATTCATTTATTTAGAAGATAAGGTGGGTATGGGTCGAACTCCTCTCATCCAATAGAATTTAGGCAAGTTTAGGTCATTATAATAACCTTATCTTTTAGTTTTAACTCTTAGTTAATTAGATTGACATTTACCATGTCACTTTGAATTTTTATATTATATAGTTAATAAACATACCATATACATCCAAGAGACCCCCAAGTGGTCCATTAATGATACACCTATCATGATATAAGTATCTTAGCCGAACCTTAGATTTTTAGGAATATAATAACAATTAATAATATAATATTTGTTTTAAAAACTATTTTATCTCAGTTTTGACACTATTTGGTAATTTATTTTTGTGAAAATCATAACAGAATGATTAGTTAGAAAACAATTAATTAAATTAATAATAACATGTCATATTAACATAGAAAACTATTGGAATTCATAAAAAGTCTCAAAATACATCTATTTGTGTATTTATAACATCAATTATGTCAATATTTTATTAATAGTATAATTACTGCATCATCATTGTATCATAAATAAATTAAATTATTTTAAGTCTAAAATTTACAAATAAAATACCATTATGTTGGAAATATTTTTATCTTTCTAATTAATATTTATAGTCGAATATATCTTATTTATAACACTATATTAAAAATGATTTAGTTATTAAACTTTGATTTTAACTATTTTAACCCTTCTTTAAATAAATTGATAATAAATGTCCTAATCTAATCCAAGTGGGCCTAAATGGTCATATTTTATTCCTAAGGTTGTTTTTGGTCGAATTACACTTATCCAATAGAATTAGGACATGTGTTAGGGTAATAATAATATCATTTTTACCCTTAATTACCCAATTTACTTTTAACTGTGGTAAAAAAAAGTAAAAAAGTTACTATTCACCAAAAATTATTTTAATCTCATTGAACCACATTTTACTTACTGACATTAACTGTGTCTCTCGGATTTTTTAAATTCCACTCACATAAGCATTAAAATTAAGTTTTATGAAAAAATCATTTTTTTAACTACCACTTAGTGGTTTCACTATTCATCAAAAAATTAAAGTTTCCAGAAAAATACAAAAAATTAGGCCTAAGCTATATTTGATATTATGAACTCAAAAATGATGTCTACTTTTCCAAATTCAAAACATATCAGTTGCATTAATAAATTTAAAAAAATAATTCTCGTCGTCAAAACAAATAGCATGTTCTTAAGAGATAATAACTATCAAAAGATTGACACTTGTTTATGTCTCGTTTAAATGTGAAATTACTTCCAATGACCAAAATTGTATTAAATTGTAAAAATATATTCTAAATATTATTTAAAACCACTCAAATTAATAATTTATCACTATTACTTATTTCGATTAAAAAAGTTGTTTTTAATTAAAATTTTGTAATTTTCACTATTCATCAAAATATGAAAGTTATCCGAAAAGTACCAAAATTTCACCTTGAGCTAAATTTGATACTCTAAATCCAAAAATAAAGTCCATTTTGAGAGATAAAATTTCTAAAATTTTAAAAGGTGGTTATTACTATTCATAACGGTTAGTTTTAATAATATTTTAATAGAATATCGTTGTTTAGTGAAACTCGGTATTGCGTACTACACACGCTATCGAGGAAGGTCACGATTGCATGTAATGCAAGGCATGTCAAGGATGCATGTTGTGCGTGCTCCTTTTGTTGTAGCGTACAACACAAGACATTAATGAAATTAAAAAGAATATTTTTCATAAAATCTCGGGGTGTTACAAAGCACGCTTAAAATTCAAATTGTAAGTCAAGCCTAAATATTGAATAAGAAAAATTCTCCCAAATGTTAAAGGAAAACACTGAACTTAAGTTATCCAATGAGAAATTAAGAAGGGATCTTGAAACGTTTACTGAAGGTGGGATACCTTGACTCAATTTCTAGGAAAATATATTTCCCTGAAATATACAATTGGTCTAAGATATCAACCAAGATAGAGATGGATCATTAAAACTAAATTTATTCCAAAATCTAGACAATCCACAACTAGTTCATCTTATGGACCATTTCTTGAATAAAAAAATCTCTAAAGGACATAAATAAGTGTTTATGTCTCAAAATATATATTTTGATTATAGAAAATCGGTGAGACATGTATAGGTTCCCAAAGTTTTACTTTCTAACCTCTCAGGACCCAAAAAATATGAGTACCAAAGTTACCCCATGTCTAATCTATTTTGTAGGGATGTTGCCTAAAGAGTTCTTGTAAGAATATGTGGTACTTGGAGAGTGGATGTTCAAGACATATGACAGGAAACTACTCATGCTTCAGGATCCTAATCAAGGTTGATGGTGGACATGTAACTTTTGGTGATAAGGCTAATGGGAAAATTGTCGGCCTAGGCCAAATTGGTAACCCTAATACAGTATTAATTTCCAAAGTAATTATTATTGATGGATTAAAGTAAAATTTACTTAGCATCTCTCAGTTTTGTGATGATGGTTTCAATGTAACTTTTTAAAATGATGCATGTAATGTTTTCAATTCCAAAAATGATTTAATATTTACTACTCTCAGAAATGAGAATGTGTATGTTGTTGACTTAAATTATTTAGCTCAGCAAAATTCTTCTTTCTTAAATTATTTTCATAAAGAATCCAAGCTAAGGCATTGAAGATTTGGAAACTGCAATGTGCACTCTCTTAGGAAACGGACTTGGAAAGGTTTAGTTAGAGACTTACCTAAACTGGAATTCCCACTTAACAAAGTGTGCAATCCCTTTCAAAAGGGAAAGCAACACAATGTTTCTTTCAAAACAAAGAAATAAGTTTCTGCTTCTCAACTGCTTGAGTTGGTTCACATGGATTTTTTGGACCATCAAGAGTTTCAAGTTTAAATGGGAAGCACTATGTTTATGTTATAGTAGATGATTTTTCTAGGTACACTTGGGTATACTTTATAGCTCATAAAAGTGAAGTTTCTTCTTATTTTATCAAATACTCCATATCTGTGGAAAACCTTAGTGGACTTAGAATTAAGACCTTGAGAAGTGATCATGGACGTGAGTTTGAAAATCATGAGGTTGAATCCCATTGCTCACACAATGGCTATAGTCACAATTTCTCTGCTCCTAGATCACATTAACAAAATGGATTCGTGGAAAGACGAAATAGGACCCTTCAAAAAATTTCTAGGACTATGCTCCGTGAGTATAATCTACCTATTTATTTTTGGGCTAAAGCTATAAATACAGCTTGTTATACAATTAATAGAGTCTTTATTAGACCTGTTCTTAAGAAGACCCCTTATGAACTTTGGAACAATTGGTAGCCTAAGGTTAACTACTTCACAGATTTTTGTTGCAAAGTCTTTATCCATAACACTAAGGACAATATAGACAAATTTTCTTCCAAAAGTGATGAAGGAATTTTCCTAGGTTACTCAATATCGAGTAAAGTCTATAGAGTATTCAATAAGAAAACCAAATGTGTGAAAGAGTCAATTCATGTCAAATTTGATGAGACTGATCCAAATGAACCCAAAACCTCTCTTGAATATCTTGAATAAGATATGTCAATTCTGGACCTTAATGATAAGGATAGTAAACCCCCTTTTAAAGTAACCTGTTCTAGGAATCTTCCAGAATATTCACATGTTGAGTCTAAACAAATAGATAATTATGAGGAGTCTAGTTCAACTATTTCTAGAGGTATTCGAACTCTCAAGAATCATTATTTAGATGATATAGTAGGTGATTTAAATTGAGGAACACAAACTAGAGCTTCTCATAGAAACTAGGTTGAACATAAATCTTTTCTCTCATAGCATGAACCCAAAAATATTAATGATGTTTTCAATGATGAATGTTGGGTGATGGTTATACAAGAAGAATTAAATCAATTTGAAAGAAACAAAGTCTAGGAACTAGTTGAAAGACCTAAGGACACTTTGACAATAGGCACTAAATGGGTTTTTAGGAACACATTTGATGAGTCTGAAAATATAGTTAGAAGAAAATCTAGGTTTGTTGCACAAGATTATAGTCAAGCGGAAGGAATATACTTTGAGGAGAACTTTGTACATGTTTCTAGGTTAGAGGCCATTAGGATACTACTTTCTTATACAGCTCATCTGAATTTCAAACTTTATCAAATGGACATCAAAAGTGATTTTCTAAATGGGTATATAGTTTAGGATGTATTTGTTGAACTACCCCCTCCCTTTACAAATCACCATTTTTCAAACCATGTTTTTAAACTTTCTAAAGCTTTATATGTTTTAAATCAAGCTCCAATAGCTTGGTATGATATACTTAGTTCCTTTCTTATTTCAAAAGGTTTTACTAAAGTAATATCAAATCCTACTTTGTTTATTAATGGATTTCCAAGGATGTTTTGCTAGAACAAATTTATGTAGATGATATAATTTTTGGATCTTCTAAAAATTCTTTATGTAATGATTTTTCAAAATTAATGCAAAATGAATTTGAAATGAGTTTAATGGGAGAACATAAATTTTTCCTTGGATTTAAGATTTTTAAAAATATATATGGTATTATT
Source organism: Viscum album (assembly GCA_963277665.1). Classification (NCBI taxonomy): domain Eukaryota; kingdom Viridiplantae; phylum Streptophyta; class Magnoliopsida; order Santalales; family Viscaceae; genus Viscum; species Viscum album. The sequence goes on from OY728161.1 coordinate 1,843,264,634, forward strand.
TTAAATAAAATTAAATATACTTAAGATATTTTAAATTTTTTGGTTTGGATGGTTGTAAAGGTAGTGATACACCTTTTAGTACCACTTGTTAGTTGGATGTTGATGAAGCTGGAGAATCAGTGGATCAAACCAACTACAGAGGTATGATAGGGAGTCTGCTCTATCATAGTGCTATAAAACCTGATATTATGTTCAGTTTATGCATCTGTGCTCTCTTTCAAGCTAATCCCGTAGAATATAATTTAAATTTTGTTAAAAGTATTTTTAAATATCTCAAATATACTCCCAACCTAGGACTATTTTATCCAAGAGGACAATCATTTGATTTAATAAGTTATTAAGATGTTGACTTTACTGGTTGTAAACTAGATAGAAAAAGAACCTATGAGACATTCACATGTTAGGCAAGTCACTAGTATCATGGTGTAGTAAAAAGCAGAATTTTGTTGCATTATCTACTGTTGAAGAAGAATACATTGCTTCCGGTAGTTGTTGTGCACAAATATTGTGGATAAAATGCACTTTACTAGACTATCGACATCAATTCAATCATGTGTCCATTAACTATGACAACACAAGTTCTATTAACATTTCTAGAAATCCAAGATCTCATTCTAGAGCACATCATATTTATGTAAGACATCACTTTTTGAGAGATCATTATCAAAAAGTTGATATAACTCTTGAGTTTTTTGGGACTGAACATCATCTTGCTAATATATTCACTAAACCCTTAAATTCTGAGATAATTAATTACATAAGACATGAATTAGGAATGATAAATCAGTAACCAATCTTTATAAAACCAATCTTTATAAAACCGACCTTTATAAAACTGATCTTTATAAAACCGATCTTTATAAAAATGATCTTTGTGAAACCGATCTTTGTAAAACCGATATTTGTAAAACCAATATTTGTTAAACCAATCTTTCTAAAATGGATATTTATAAAACTGATATTTGTGAAACTGATCTCTCTAAAACTAATCTTTATAAAACCGATCTTTGTGAAACTGATCTTTATAAAACCAATCTTTGTGAATATGATCTTTATAAAATCAATCTTTGTAAAACCAATCTTTATAAAACTGATCTTTATGAAACTGATCTTTTTGAAAATGATCATTGTAAAAACGATCTTTATTAAACCTATCTTTGTGAACTGGTCTTTGTGAATCCGAACTTTATATAACTAATTTTTTTTTGTGAAACTGGTTTTTGTGAAACCGATCTTAAAACCGATTCTTTGACACCGATATATTTAAGGGTTGTTTTGTAAATTCTATCAACTTTTAGTGAAACGACGTTTTTTATCTCTTTCTCCTTTCCGCATTTAAATTTTATGTTTTACGATTTACAATCCCTAAATGATATATTAATTCCAATCCACCCTTACCTTTCACCTTCTCCATATCCATAAAGCCTTCTACATTTAGTCTCTCTCTCTCTCAACTCTCGACCTCTCAACACATTTAGAATCCACAGATTCTCCATAGAAAGGACTAAGTGTGCAATGGAATAACCTTAAAAATATCCTCTTAATAAGCATCAAAAGTGTCAGACCAGTGGGACTGCGAAACGATGCTTAGAAAGTCGAGTAGTTATAGCTGAAAAGGAAGTGTCTGCTGAGTGGCTTTTGTCAAGAAAATATTTTCTGCTAAAGGTACTGCAATCTCAAGGGTGGCTCAGTTGGATTACCAACAATGAAAGACACTATTATCCACAGCTAGTTCATGAGTTATATCAGCATTTGATTATAACACTGGATGAGGCTAAGGTAGAAAAGATGAAACCTTTGGTAAAATGAAAGGAAGTAGCTTTTTCATCTATGGAATGGGTTGAATGCTTAGAGTTACCTCATGAAGGTGTCTATGCTAACTATCCTGGTAATATTCCAACTCCATCAAAAAAATCTTATGAAGATACTCTGAAGGAGCTGACTGGAAATGAAGAATCCAGAAGAACTGTGGAAAATTAATTCGAAGGAGAAGTGAGATTTCTTTTTAAGTTCATACAGCATAAAATATTCCCAAGAAAGGGAGATTTCATTGCTGGGAAATATTAGGATGTATTCTTGATATTTTTGTTAAATCATGGAATAAAGGTGAATCTGTGTAGATATCTTATGGTATATATTTCTAATTTGATTAAGCCATCTAAGAAGGCAACCTGCTTATACTATAGGATAATTATTTCTGCCTTGTTGAAAAATTAGACTGTGTAGAATATGGATGTAACGCCCCGACCCCAGCTACCCAGGGTCGGTGCATTACTTCGTAACATTGGCATGATCACAAAATATCAAGTCTCGAAAGACCGATTAGTTTAGTAGCCTTGGAAACACTAGATACATTCATATGTCTTACATTACATCATAAAGTATAAAACTAATAAGAAAGTCTTCATAGTCCACACCCATATCCTCTTCTGACTATCCCTATAGGTCATTCATAAAATACCTCTTCACATCCTGGAAAATATTAAAACATTGAAAGGGGTGAGCTCAGATTCTTAGTAAGGATAACAATATAGTGGAAGCTTTCATCAATAAAGATAAACATTTAAGGCAATGTATAACTAAAACAAAAGCCTTTTAAACATGAACGTAAACATAATATGGCAAAAGTAAAATGAGATAATGCCATTAACTTCTTCACATGGATATTCTACTGGTCGAATAATCACATGCAATATCAATAACCACTTTCATAATGAGGGAATGTATAATGCCAGACATTCTGAAACATTTTGTCAAGGCCTCGGCCAAGACGTCTAAAATGATTAAGGCCTCGGCCAAAACCATAAATCAAATTGGGAAAGGGCCTCGGCCAATTCCACGTCTAGTTGTCTCATGAGACCTACCGATGCATCGAGGAGCTATAGTGGGCTCTACCCATCACTTATTACGTCCAATACATTCCTCATATGAATAGGTTTAAACATATCATAAACCATAACATAATCGTACCACATAAAACATGCATAAAGGAAACATAAGATTTTCACATTTCAATCACAAGATATCAATACAACACATTGATATAATAAAAAATCTTTCAAAACCATTTTCAATACCAAAATAAAAGAAAGTTAAAACTTTGTATTTATTTTTCATTCAAAAAAATGATGGCTTGTAGAGGAAGCCGAAACTCAAATAATGGTCACGGCGGCAGAGAAGTAGTTGTCGCCGCATAAGTACGGAAAGAAAAACATTCCCTTTTGTCTTTTAGCAAAACGCTTCGTATAAAAAGATTCCTTTTGAATAAACGTAAATGTCAAAGGGGTTTATACACCGTATAAAAGAAAGTTGTGTATAAAACCAAATATGCCTCAATGAATGGGGATTGAGACGAAGTCCTTAAAAAGATCATTTTTTTTATAAAGTAGGTCTATTATGTGTATTCACTATAATTACACATAAATATTGTAAAAACACAAGATATGACATAATAATATCATGACATAATTCGAAAGTAGGAGATTAACCCAAATAATAGAAATTGGGTTAAGAAGTTCCCTTACCTCGTGTCTGACATGACTCAACCATTATTTAACCTCCTGAATAATAAACTAGAGTAAATATATACCTTATTAAGAACCATTTTCAATTTCATTATCCTTTTTATATCACTTATTACAATGATATGAACATTATGTAATTATTTAAGTTAATAACGGTCGTTTTGTCGATCTTTGGTACTTGAGTCAACAATAAACTTCTTATAATTACAAGTTGTTCGTGTGGTGAAATATCCATTATATCAAGAATTATATTCATGATTTATTTATCATATATATCATATATATCCAGTATATACATTCATTCATAATATTACGTAACATTTAGAGGTAAGAAATGAAATGCACCGTTCATGGAGACGGTAAGCCGTACGTACGCATGTACGCTACTTTCATTTCTATTTCATATTTAATGGAATTAAATCGTAATGATATAAATTTATAATATAATTACAGTATAATATAGTGTATAATACCTTTTACTCCATCCTTTATACATCCCACATATGGCATTAACGATTCAAATCACTTTGAGGGGGCGGTAGTCCGCACATCCTAAAATGAAATTATCGCGTTTACCCATAATGGAAATCATAAAGTATGCCATAAATGAGAAATACAGAAGCATAAGTAAAACATAAACATATTATATATCATATATAAATATATTGACATATTAATGGCCACCTTTGAAGGTGTTATATGAGTGTTGAACAATCATTGTTTCATGAGGCAGAAATTCACCATCCACAGAAACCGTATGTTCTTTAACCATTAGATGTAGGTGTGTGTAAGTGTATCTCGAATAATTTTTATAACAACATCCTAGTATATTGAGGATACTGGTTTTGTTACAAAAGAAATGAATAAAAAGAGTTTAGGGGGTTGGAGAAGAAAAATAAAACAAAACAACATTAGATAAGACATTACCTCAAAATCGGGTAACTCTTTTTGATTTGAGCCAAAGGCTTCCTTGGGCAGCGTTCTGCCCAAAGTGAGGCTTCTAGGAGTAAGAGGGGGAAGTTGGGAGAGTATTTGGGCAGAGTTTTTCCAAGCCAAATGGCTTGAAAGTGTGAATGAGGTGGTAGAGGTGGGGGCCTTTTATAAGAGGAGAGGAGGGGCACTCTTGGAAAGTAAGGAACTTTTACATTATTATACAATGCTTTTCGGATTCTAAAGGTCCCACACTTATATAATTCGTGGCTAAGGTGATAAGGGTTCTAAATCTACCCATCCAATAGTCTTTGGACAAGTGTAAGCCTTGTATTTTACATTATATTTTCATTTTATTAAAATCGTTAAATAATGAGGTCATCGCTGCATCATAATGATGTCATAAATAATTTAATTTATTTAATGTATAAAAATTATAAAAAAATACTATGATGTAGGAAATCTTCTTAGCTTTCCAATTACTATTTATAGTCAAAAATATGACTTGTATAACCCCATGTAAAAATTGTATTAGTAAAACATTTCATGTTTGTGTCATTTTTTACTTTAACATTAAATAAAAGGTATTTATGTCATTTTCCAACTAAAGTGGCTCCATGGGGTCCCCAAGTTGACCCATGGATTTTCTTGGTAGGCCATGGAACAGCCAATTAGGGTAGGACATGTGTAAAGCTCATCTCATATTATTAAAACATTATTTTTACCTTAAACTACACTAATTACCTCTAATTGCGATTATGAATTTAAAAGTTACTATTCACCAATAATTATTTTAATCTCATTGAACCACATTTTACTTCATAATGACAACCATGTATGTCGGATTTTTGAAAATCAAATCACAGAGGTGGTAATATTTCATTTAAACAAAAAATCAGTTATTTAACTACCACTTAGTGGTTTCACTATTCATCAAAAATTGAAGTTTTCCAGAACAATGCCAAAATTTCACCCTAAGCTATAATTGATATTCCGATTTCAAAAATGATGTCTATTTTAAAAAATTCCAAAAATATAAGTTGCATTACTTTATTTTATAATTAATTCCCGTTGTCACAACAAATAGCGTGTTTTTAAGAAACAATTTATATCAAAAGATTGGCAATTGTTTATGTCCAATTTCAATGTTAAATTAATTCTAATGACCACCATTGGATAAAATGGTAAAAATATATTCTAATTATAATTTAAAACCACTAAATAGTATAATTTATCAATATAAATTATTTTGATTAAAAAAGTTGTTTTTAAGTATTTTTCACAATTCATAAAAAATTAGAAGTTCTCAGAAAAATACCAAAACTTCAACATAGGATAATTTCGATATTCCGAATCCAAAAATGAAGTCCATTTTGAAATATAAAATTTTTATAATTTTAAAAAGTGGTTATTACTATTCATAACGGCTACTATGAATAGTCGTGGTGTTTTAGAACGCGAAGTTGCCTACAATGCAAACTATTGCATTATTGAATGAGAAGTGTATTGTGGAAGCTCGGGGTGTTAAATTATCTCCTCCTTCAATAAATTGTGTCCTCGCAATTTGAAATTTTTCTTGGAAAATAAAAGGTTGAAAATAGAAAATTCCTTTGTGGAAAACCCACATCGGAAATAAGATTAATAAAATTTAGCCTTAATAAGAGGGAAAGGGAAATGAAAAAGTCACCACCCAATTATGATATCGATTAGGAGAACATTGGTGGCAATTAGAGACATATAATTGGAGGGAAAACGTAAATATTTGTAGGGAGTGATTGAGGTCATCAATCACAATCAACTGTCAAATTGAGGGCCTCAAAGCCTTCAATCTATGTTGATTTAAAATATCATCAGTTCAACAAGACATAAGGTGTTAGGATAACACATTTTTTTGTTTTTATATCCCTTTACTAAAGATTAAGAATTAATTCATGCATTGAATAAGAGATAGGTATATATATAATTATGCTTGAAAATTAGAGTTTCAACCTTCAACTCATCTTTCACTCAAAAAGATAATAGAACTCAAAAATATTATACTTATCATAATTGTATAAGGTTCCAAATGTTAACACATACCATTTAGATTAGTAAAATTATTTTGTAATAACCAGGGACTTCCTGTAGGCTAGTGGTAGGAAATAAAGTCCTGTCGCACTATGATTATGGGTTCGATTCCTGCAGCTTTGTCCGATGCGACATGTTATGCCCCACCCTGCAGGTTGTCCTTTTCCTAAAACTATAGTATTATAATATTCAAAAATAATCTTCATAAATTTTTAACCTTAAACAATACTATCCAAAGATCAACTTAATCCACTCCAACTTTTATAGTTATCCAAAATACCTCTGTCCAGACTTTCTCTAAAAGGTCTCTTAATTCCAAAATCAATTTAACAGACTCCCCAAACAAAGTAAAGTTTCTCTTATTGTCACATACTAAAAATATAATTACCTTCATCATATTAAAACCTTACTGAAATCAAAAATTACTGCAGTACAATCCTTATATATATATCACATTATTCTAATAACCAGATTATAATCCATGAGTCCAAAAGCACCAATACATTAGTTATTCTGCTTCAACTGTAGTAACAGCAAAATATTTTCCTTGATCCCTTGGCCTTTTCTGAGGTATGCTTCCCTTACGCTTAGGACATTCATTTACATAATGCCCCATTTCCCTACAATTTTAGCATTCAACATTGATAGCCTCTTTCTTTCCCTTGCAATCACGCGCCTGGTGACCTTTTTCCCCACATTTATAACAAACTCCCATTCCTTTTAGGCAAGTACCAGGGTGATTATTCCCATAATTATCACATAATGGAAAATCCTTCTTTCCCTTTTTCCCTTTATCTGTCTCTTGTTCCACCGTTCTCTTCTTCTCTTGCTTTACTTTGTTGTCATAAGACTTAGAAAATTCCTTTTCTGTCATTATAGCACATGAGACAATATCTTCGTATGTTGAGAACGATTGTGATACTAAAGCTCAATAGAGAAATGGTTTTAACCCATCAATGAAACGATCAGTCTTACCTCTTGGGTTACGTATATAATCTACAGCATGCCTCACTAACCTTGTAAAGTTGGCCTCATACTTTGCGACATTCTCATCCTCTTTTTGACTTAGACTCAAAAATTGTCATTCCATATCTGCTCGATGGTCACAAGGATAGTATTTTTCTAGGAAAAGCTCTTTGAACTCCCTACATTCCATATTAGATACGTCATCATCTTCCTTTGTGTTTTGAATCAATGACCAACATTTATCAGCATCTCCAGTGAGGCAGTAAACTGCCATGATAACCTTCTCCCTTTCGCTACTCCCCAAGGCATGGAATATTTTCTCTAAAGTGTTTATCCATTGCTCAGATACTAATGGATTTGTACCCCCATTAAATGTTGGTGGTTGTTGCCTCATGAAGAAGTCTAACATTGATCTTCCACGTTGTGGATCAGGGTGATCCATACGAGTAAGGTTATTATTCATAACCTGAGTGAGTTGTCCCAGTATGGTAATAAGTTGATCAGCACCAGTTGTATCTCCATCTCCACAATAATTATCTTGAGCAGGAGGGAAATCCCTGCACGGAGTGCGTGCATTGACATGGTTTCCATTCCTTCCACTAGGCGCCATTTCTAAACAATGGCGTAAACTATATTAGTTTATGAATCAAAATACATAATTCCATACTTGTAAGATACTTAACATAAATTGAACTATTTATGGATATAATCCATAAAAATGTTTTCTTTGAGGAAGTAGATACTCATAACCCTTCATAGTGGTTTGTAAAGAAAATGATAATTATCCTAAGCATATCCCCCGGGAGTGTCGTAACCAAGAGTGCAGCAAGGCCCGTTGTCGTGCACCAGTTCTCGTTTGAGTCTAGCTCAAAGTGGTGTTTTTGGTTTTTACCCCTAGGTACATCTGTGCCAGAGCCGCCTCTACTTGATCGTATCCAGACAGGGATGTATTGCTCGGAAAACTCACAACATCTCTACAATACCAAAATTCTATGAAGTTCTTCTATACTAATCCTCAAAGTCTATCTTCGGGCTATGTGCTCTAATAAGAGTTTATCTAAATCTAGCTTCCACGTTTAGTACTAAACTTCCTCTGATACCAACTGTAACACCCCGACCCCAGCTACCTAGGGTCGATGCATTACTTCGTAACATTGGCATGATCACAAAAAGATCAAGTCTCGAAAGGCCGATTAGTTTAGTAGCCTTGGAAACACTAGATACATTCATAAGTCTTACATTACATCATAAAGTGAAAAACTAATAACAAAGTCTTCAAAGTCCACACTCATATCCTCTTCTGACTATCCCTGCAGGTCATTCATTAAATACCTCTTCACATCCTGGAAAATATTAAAACATTGAAAGGGGTGAGCTCAGATGCTCAGTAAGGATAACAATATAGCAGAAGCTTTCATCAATAAACATAAACATGTAAGGCAATGTATAACTAAAACAAAAGCCTTTTAAACTTGAACTTCAACATAATATGGCAAAAGTAAAATGAGATAATTCTATTCACTTCTTCACATGGATATTCTACTGGTCGAATAATCACATGCAATATCAATAACCACTTTCATAATGAGGGAATGTATAATGCCAGACATTCTGGAACATTTGTTCAAGGCCTCGGCCAAAACCATAAATCAAATTGGGAAAGGGCCTCGGCCAATTCCAAGTCTAGTTGTCTCATGAGACCTACCGATGCATCGGGGAGCTATAGCGGGCTCCACCCGTCACTTAATAAGTCCAATACATTCCTCATATGAATAGGTTTAAACATATCATAAACTGTAACATAATCGTATCACATAAAACATGCATAAAGGAAACATAACATTTCCACATTTCAATAACAAGATATCAATACAACACATTGATATAATAAAAATGATTTCAAAATCATTTTCAATACCAAAATAAAAGAAAGTTAAAACTTTGTGTTTATTTTTCATTAAAAAAATGATGGCTTGTAGAGGAAGCCGAAACTAAAATAATGGTCACGGCGGCGGAGAAGTCGTTGTCGCCGCATAAGTACGGAAAGAAAAACATTCCCTTTTGTCATTTAGTAAAACACTTCGTATAAAAAAGATTCCTTTTGAATAAACGTAAAAGTCAAAGGGGTTTATACACTGTATAAAAGAAAGTTGTGTATAAAACCAAATATGCCTCAATGAAAGGGGATTGAGACGAAGTCCTTAAAAAGATCATTTTTTTTATAAAGTAGTTCTATTATGTGTATTCACTATAAGTACAGATAAATAATGTAAAAACACAAGATAGGACATAATAATATCATGACATAATTCGAAAGTAGGAGACTAACCCAAAGAATAGAAATTGTGTTAAGAAGTTCCCTTACCTCGTGTATGACTTGACACAACCGTTCTTTAACCTCCTGAATAATAAACTAGAGTTAATATATACCTTATTAAGAACCATTTTCAGTTTCATTATCCTTTTTATATCACTTATTACAATGATATGAACATTATGTAATTATTTAAGTTAATAACGGTCGTTTTGTCGATCTTTGGTACTTGAGTCAACAATAAACTTCTTATAATTACAAGTTGTTCATGTGGTGAAATATCCATTATATCCAGAATTATATTCATGATTTGGTTATCATATATATCATATATATCCAGTATTTACATTCATTCATAATATTTCGTAACATTTAGAGGTAAGAAATGAAATGCACGGTTCATGGAGACGGTAAGTCGTACGTACACATGAACGCTACTTTCATTTCTATTTCGTATTTAAGGGAATTAAATAATAATGATATAAATGTATAATATAATTCCAGTATAATATAGTGTATAATACCATTTACTCCATCCTTTATACATCCCACATATGGCATTAACGATTCAAATCATTTTGAGGGGGCGGTAGTCCGCACTTCCTAAAATGAAATTATCGCGTTTACCCATAATGGAAATCATAATGTATGCCATAAATGAGAAATAAAGAAGCATAAGTAAAACATAAATATATTATATATCATATATAAATATAGTGACATCTTAATGTCCACCTTTGAAGGTGTTATATGAGTGTTGAACAATCATCGTTTCGTGAGGGAGAAATTTGCCATCCACAGAAACCATATGTTCTTTAACCATTAGATGTAGGTGTGTGTAAGTGTAGCTAGAATCGTTCTTATAAAAACATCCTAGTATATTGAGGATACTGGTGTTGTTACAAAATAAATTAATAAAAAGAGTTTAGGGGGTTGGAGAAGAAAAATAAAACAAAACAACATTAGAGAAGACATTACCTCAAAATCGGGTAACTCTTTTTGATTTGAGCCAAAGGCTTCCTTGGGAAGAGTTCTGCCCAATGTGAGGCTTCTAGGAGTAATAGGGGGAAGTTGGGAGAGTATTTGGGAAGAGTTTGGCCGAGCCAAATGGCTTGAAAGTGTGAATGAGGTGGTAGAGGTGGGGGCCTTTTATAAGAGGAGAGGAGGGGTACTCTTGGAAAGTAAGGAAAATTTACATTATTATACAATGATTTTCGGATTCTAAAGGTCCCACACTTATATAATTCGTGGATAATGTGATAAGGGTTCTAAATCAACCCATCCAATAGTCTTTGGACAGGTTTAATCCTTGTATTGTACATTATCTTTTCATTTTATTAAAATCGTTAAATAATGAGGTCATCGTTGCATCATAATGATGTCATAAATAATTTAATTTATATAATGTCTAAAATATATAAAAAAATACTATGATTTAGGAAATATTTCGATCTTTACAATGACTATTTATAGTCAAAAATATGACTTGTATAACCCCATGTATAAATTGTATTAGTAAAACATTTCATGTTAGTGTCATTTTTTACTTTAATATTAAATAAAAGGTATTTATGTCATTTTCCAACTAAAGTGGCTCCATGGGGTCCCCAAGTTGACCCATGGATTTTCTCGGTCGGCCATGGAACATCCAATGAGGGTAGGACATGTGTCAATCTCATCTCATATTATTAAAATATTATTTTTACCTTAAACTACACTAATTACCTCTAATCGCGATTAAGAACTTAAAAGTTACTATTCACCAATAATTATTTTAATCTCATTGAACCAAATTTTACTTCATAATGACAACCATGTATGTCGGATTTTTGAAAATCAAATCACAGAGGTGGTAATATTTCATTTAAACAAAAAATCAGTTATTTAACTACAACTTAGTGGTTTCACTATTCATCAAAAATTAAAGTTTTCCAGAACAATGCAAAAATTTCACCCCAAGCTATAATTGATATTCCGATTTCAAAAATGATGTCTATTTTACAAAATTCAAAAAATATAAGTTGAATTAATTTATTTTATAATTAATTCCCATTGTCACAACAAATAGCGGGTTTTTAAGAAACAATTTATATCAAAAGATTGGCAATTATTTATGTCCAATTTCAATGTTAAATTAATTATAATGACCACCATTGGAGAAAATGGTAAAAACATATTCTAATTATACTTTAAAACCACTAAATAGTATAATTTATCACTATAAATTATTTTGATTAAAAAAATATGTTTTTAAGTATTTTTCACTATTCATAAAAAATTCGAAGTTCTCAGAAAAATATCAAAAATTCAACATAGGATAATTTCAATATTCCAAATCCAAAAATGAAGTCCATTTTAAAATATAAAATTTCTATAATTTTAAAAAGTGGTTATTACTATTCATAATGGCTACTATGATTAGTCGCGGTGTTTTAGAACTCGAAGTTGCATACAATGCAAGCTATTGCATTATTGAATGCGAAGCGTATTGTGGAAGCTCGGGGTGTTACAATGGAGTTGAAATGATAACTGCCTATTGTGGTTTTTTTCTTCAGAGAGACATTTGTAAAAGGATGAAAATATTCTAAAACCCATGGAAGAGATGTTGGGTAGGAGATGAAGAAAGTATGTATGAGGAGTTCAATCTGGTTGACCATCCTTCTGGACCAAAGTGCCAAGTTGATCTAGGTCTCAAACTAGGAGAAGTTCCTATCTATTCTGTTAAGGAAACTGAGGCTGAAGTGCCTAGGGAATAAGGATCTCCTTTTGATTATAGGAGTGATCTCTATATTTCTGAAAGTATCAATGATATGACTTATGGACCTACTAGTCAACCTATGGAATTTCCCTCAAGAGAAACTATTCTAGGTGATGAAGAGGATGAAGAAACCAAAGTTACTAGAGTTGAAGGTTATGTTATAAAATCAGATGAGGAATCTGATAATGATGATGATGATTATGGTGGTGATAATACTGATTATGGAGGAAGTGTTGAGTATGTGAGTGATTCTCAAAAAGTGGGACAACAAGTGGTTGACAAATCCAGTGAGGAATCTGTTCATGGAGCTGGTGATGGAATTGAGCCTGCTAATTAATAGGCTGATGATCATAGAGATGCTGGACATGAGGACAGATCACTCCATCCTAATGCTGAAAACCAAGAGCTCATTTAGGAATTGAATGATCTTATGGATGATGTCCAAGAGGAAGAAGATGTAGTTCTAGTGCCTCAAATTGAGGAAGTATCTGGTGAAGCTGAAGAAGCTGGAGCTCAGGAAGAACCTGATGTTCTGTTGGTTCCTGTCCCAAGACAAGGTGTTATGGACAGAGACCAGGATGAAGAAATTGATGATATTTATGTTATTTCTGAGCCTTAGGGAAGACGGGTAAGAATTGATATCGTTGATCCAAGAGATTGGACATGCGCTAGAAAATGGAATAGTCATCCAGGATATATTATTTTCGATTTAGAATATGACTCAAATGAGGAGATGTTACCTCCTCCTCCTGTTCCACAAGTCCATGCTAACCCAGAGCCTACTACACCTATTCCACCGGGTGCATCTTCAGTAGTAGACCTAGTTGCTCAGTCAGTGCCCAGTGACGATGTTAATAAGGATGATTTAGAAAAGTTTAAGAATGAGTTATGTGAGTCTTTGATAGCTTCAGTAGGATCCATAAATGAAGCCTCCACCTCAATAAGTATCTTAGATGATGATGCAGAAAAAATTGAAAGAATAGTGATTCAGGAGATTCAACTGAATCTTATTAATAATGTAGAAACCATTATTAGACACAACACTTTACTGAGATATAAAGTAAGAAAGATGAAAAATTAGTTGAATTCCTTAACCTCTGACTTCAAGACCTCCTTTAGTGTTGTTATGAAAGTTATTAGAAACTTGTTAACTCATCTACTCAGTGTAGATTTGAAAAATTTGAAAGAAGAGCTTGGAAAAATGTTGATTGGCCCATCATGATTCACGAGTGGGAGAAGTGTTTTTTCTGATTTGGAGTCTCTCAAGGCTGTGATGAGAGAGGAGATTCGGAAACTCCATGTTGTTTCAAATAAGGAAACCCTTGAAAAAGTACATCAGAATACTGATCTTGTGTACAATATGGTATAACAGTGCACCAATGAAGCCTCTGTATCTCAGAAAGAAATTCAGGAAAAAGTGGATAAGTATTTCACTAAGCTATATACCAAGGATGAACTCATCACCAGTTTCAAGTTTCAGGTATAAAATCATCGAATTCTCCTAGTCACAGAAGCATTCAAAAAGAAAGTTCTCCAATTAAATGAGTTTACACCTTTACTAAGTAAATTTATGGAGAATAAGGATGACTTTGAGAAGGAAATGCAATATAGGTACGAAATCATTAATGACTTCGTCAACCTGCTCAAACCATATATACATGTTCAGGCCGGGGCTATTGTGGTCCCTCCATCTGATTCAATTGGTACTGTCTCTCGACCTTCTGTTCCAATGATTGTCTCTCAGGCTCTTACACATATTCGACCAATCATTACTGAGTAGTCTCCAAGTCATGTGTTGTCATAGAAAAGGCCCACCCTTCAAGTTATTGTTCCTACAGGAGTTTCTCTTCCTGGTGTTGTAATCAGATCAACTCCATCCTCTTCCACTCCCAAACCTTCTCCTTCTCCATTAGATTTTTCAGACAAAGTAAAATCTCCTCTGTATCCAAACCCTTAATGATGGATAATCTCTTTTTGATAGGGATTTGGTCTTTTTTTTCATGTATTCTTATGACTTTGAATGAAAAATCTTATCATTTCTTTCTTTTCTCTTATTTCCCTTTACTATTTTTCTCTTTTTGTTAATCCCAAAAGGGGCGAAAATAAGGATGGAATATACTCTACATAATCCATTTAGTGAGCGGGAGATTTTTTTTAAACATATTTGTTTTAAATAAATTCTAGCAACGCTAAAATTTAGTCATATTGGACAATTACATTCAGCTATGTTACATATATCATTATCTATTTATTTTCATGTATGCCATGATTTTTTATTATCAAAACTGGGAGATTGTTGGACCCTCCATGATATTGTAGTTTTTATAATCAAAAATTATCTCAATATAAAAATTATACCCTTTCATGTAATTTGAATATCACTATGAAAATCAATTATGTCATACTACAAAACATATCCTTTAATAAATCAGTTGCTTATAGTCATGGATAAATATGTTTACAAGTGTATTTTTACTTGTACCTTTGATTAACACTTCATCTTGTAATGGTATATGTAAGACAAACTCTTCATAATATTTTTTGGATTCCCTGAAAAACCGAAGTTCGACACACTGAAACCGAAGTTTGACAGACAAAAGTAAGACATACTAATTTTATCAGACCGATGTATGAAACACCGAAGTTTGACAGACCGAAGTAGACCCACCGAAGCTAACGCACCGATGTATGACACACCAAATTTTAACAAACCAAATTTGACACACCGAAGATGTCACACCAAAGTATAACACACCGTAGTTCAGCATACCGAAGTCGAAACATCGAAGATGTCACACCGATGTAAAACACACCAAAGTTCGAAACACCGAAGATGACAGACTGATGTTATCAAACTGAAGACAACAGACCGAAGATGACTCACCAATTGATATAAATAACTATTTATATTTAATTAATTCATATTTATTTCTAACGTTCATATTTTGAAAAATTAAAGTTTCTGAAATTATTTAATATTGTTTGTAGGAGTATCTGTAGAAAAGTATGACGTACATGCATGTGTGAAGATCTTTATGTCAAGAGGATCCTGGAGTATAAAAGGACCTTATCTTTCGTATTAATAAAAAGAATCTCTCAATGAAGTTCAAGAAGTAATACACACTGAGAAACAGATTGTGAAATTACCAAAAGACAAGAACTTTGTGATTGAGATTAAAAGTAGACTGTAACAAGCTACCATCCAAAAAAAATGGATTCAGTATACATCGATACACTAGGGAGATAATAATTTTCACGCTTTGAAGCTGGATTACATAAACTGGGATATTTTTTTTGGAATACAACATCAAAAAGAAGACTCAAATTCCATTTTCTCAACATTCATTGAGTCTAGAGAATTACTTCACAACAAACAGAGAATTCTTAACTCTATTCTCTTTCTCAACTCTTTTTTGTTTGATATTCACTATTTGAGCAGTTTGTATATTTGTTTGTATAACACACACTATCTCCTAAGCATAACTGGAGGATATAAAACTATCTGCATACTCAATCACTTATTACATTTGTTTCCCACAAATAATTATGGTAGAGGTCAAGTGTAACCTGGACAACTGGATGTGCTATTGTAAACCCTGATTCGGGGTGTGGATAAAAAGTTTATTTATATAAATAGCTTTGTGGAAAGTGATCACCAAGTAGAGAGGATTTTGTCCCTGCTTGATACTGAACCTTTTGTTTACATTGTTGTGCCAATATTCAATTACTCTGTTTTGTTTTATCTTCTGCTTATATTTTTTTTCGAAGACAGAAAACTATTTTTTCTTTAACTCTGATAGTTATTTTTTGTTAGTGTGTATTTATGTTTAATTCATTAAACTTGTTTCAAAATTTGATTTAGTGATTACGTTGATTAAAATGAGGACTAATCAACCTTAAGGAAACTTGTTGAACAATTAAACATTTATATCTCTACTACATTAATTGACTGGGCTATTTCGAATTAGGGTATTTTTGTCTTAAAGTTTCTAAAAGAAATTTTAATTGGAACTCAATTCACCTCCACCCCCTCTTGATTATCCACTCTGACTAACAATTTTGAAATTAATTATTGTAACAGACTTATTGATATACATTTGGCTCTAAATTTTCATTAATCCTACTTCTGGACTATCATGATCGAGATATAATCATCCAAATAAATTTATTCAATTTTTAAGGTCATTTAACATTTCTTATAATTTTAATTAATATCATTTTCTTTATTATTCTTCTTCGTCCACATGCACTTTATCAATTTTTCATAAGAATTAATGTTAATTATTTTATATATATATAATATTAAAAAAATTTATATCATATAACTAAATTATTTAGGTTAAATATAATATTTTATATTCATTAATTATGTTTATTTACATGTATTAAATTCAAGACAACTTCTTTAATTTGTTAATTTACTTTTATTTTCTTGTAAAAGCATTGCAGTTGCATTTGGATAAGAAAAATGTAAATAACTATATAATTTAAATATATTATCGAAAAAATAAATTATAAATAAAAATTAATAAACCTTTTGAGGAAATACTTTTTATAACTCAATTAATTTAATAAGGATCTAACATTGACTTTTCCAATGTCATGCAGGCACTGTGTCGATACTGACAATGTTTTTTATACTTGTCAATAAATAAATTATGTATTACAGGTTCTAAATTATTACATATACAATATAAATATTATAATTTTTATAATTAATTAATTCTATAAGTTTTTTAAATTTTATATTATAATTATGTCTTGATGATGTCATAAAAACACTTTATTTTAAAGAACCTGTACTTTTTACTATTCACAATAATTAATTTTTGGGAATCATTATCATAATTTCAAACTAAGATATTTCTGAAATTATCAATTCAAAAATGAAATTTTTTTGTCTCATTAAAAATATATAATTTTAATGTAATTAATTTCTTTATGATAATATTATAAATTAGTATGATAAAATTATTTGTTTTATAAATTACAAATCATTTTGAATTTAACTATTAAAATTCAATAAAATCAGTATTAGAAAAAATTATTCTCTTCTGTACATGGTTTGAAAAATTTTCCCCATGTTTTGAAAAATATTTGTCTTCTCTTTTTAATCATTTTCTAAATAGATTGGTATATTTTTCACTCATTTGACTTTTAGATTCCCTTGTTCTTTCTTCTGTCAAATGGTTTCTCCACAAAACCATAAACAAGAGAATTACCTTATTCCAAAATGTGTGCTATATTTTATCAATAATCTAAATGGGTTTTCCCACGTAATAAATTTTATATCCTTTAAACTACTTCGAGGATCAAAATAGAATAAGAATACAGAACATATATTCAAAACATCGAAAAATGAAATACATTGTGTAACATGGATAAACTCAGATGCAAAGCTATGCAGTAGGAAATTGTTCCAACTTTCTCTTGGATTTAAAAATATCTAATGTACCAGGGGCTTATCATTCCTTTCATACCAAAAAGAATTACTCATTTCTCTAGATTTATTGTAAAGAATACATTATCACCTACCTCGAAATAAATATATTTCCTCTTGTTATATGCCTAAATTTACTGCTTGCTCTGAGCTGTCCTTATGTGTTTCAAGATCATATTCACTTTCTCAGCCACCTCCTCTACTAATTCTTGTTCCATCAACTTACATTCCCCAATATCATCCCAAAACTATAGATTTCTGCACCACATTCCATATAAATCCTTAAAATGATCTAACTGTATTGTGGAATGAAGAAATTATTACAAGAAAGCACTACTAAGGAAAGATGTTGGTACCAACTACCGTTCTAATCCATTGAAAAAGTACAAAACATTTATTCCAAGGTCTGAATTATTCGGTCAATCTATCAATCATATTTAGGGTGAAAGGTTATTCTGAAATTTAATTTATTTCATAAAAAATTCTGATGGAATTTCCAAAATATAAAAGTGAAACTCAGATCACGATCAAATACAATGGGTAGAATAACTCTATATAACCAAACTATATCTTTTGGATTAAAATAAGAAATTTGATAAAGAAAAATAATGTCTATAATTGGATGAAATGTTTCAAATTTATTTATTCGATAAATAATAACACAAATCATATTTTAACAATTATATGTCATTTGTAGAACCACCATGAATTCCATTGATATATTTTTTTATTTCAACTTTGGCATGAAACTATTTGAATCATCTTATTTTATTATTGAAACTCTATATTGACTTATTTACATATCAAAAATTTCATAGTAAAATCAGCAATTCACTTTTCAACCCATCCCAATAGTAATAATCATGGAGGTCTATGTACATCATAATGTTGTCAGGATGAAATGAAAACAGAGAACTATGATCTTCACTTAATGATTTCTTCTTCATTTGGTAGTCAAAAGGAACACATTCCCATAGTTGAAATAGAATGAAAAAATATTTACAAATACTTAATTGAGGAAACATACCATTGTTTACTAACACTACCTTTTAATGAAATATAGTATTCCTTATGATTATGCATAATTCATTCAGACAAACATGATTTCACTAACATGTGAAACAAAATAGAGGTATTTTATACATAAACAACAAACTAGAAAAAAAATTCAAATCATAAATCAATGGGTTATGTTCCAATTTTAACATGTTTAATTTATCATTTAGTTTTGGACTCGAGGAATATTCTATGGAATTCATCTCTTTATTATATAAAAATATCATTTTCCTAGTAAAAATAAAGGATCATTTTTTGTTTAGTTTCATGAAAAAAGCTAAATAATACATTAAAATGTAAAAAATTATCCTAATAAAAAATTAAGTGATTCTTAAACGGTTTATCCAAAATAAATTTACTGCATCTCATAACTTGGAGACATACATCAACATAAAGGGTGGGAAAAAGGCCTAGTAACCCAAATCAATATAAATAGTTTACATGTGACCATGAGGAATATCAATAAAATCACAAAAAATATCATAAAAGAATTATAATAGGAAAATGGGAATATCATAATTAAAATAACTTGAATACTGACATGGAAATGTGGATAAAACATTTATTTGAGGATTTTATAAGAATATGGCAATGTTTTGTAACCGATATTTCCTAAAATATTTACCATGGTTCATCACCTGGGTATCATAAAAAATATCACCTCAAGAGATTAAATTCCATAACCAATTAATTAGAGTAGTATTAAGGAACAACCATAAAATTTATTTATTTTCATGTGATCTAAAATGATAATAATTAATCATTTTAGATATAAGTCATGGAGAATAAAATAAAATAGGTTTCGTATCAAAATTCTGATTTTTCAAACGTTCTTTAAAAATATGATCATTATGTCACTAATAACCAACATAAATAGAATGTGGGTATTATATATTTCAATTACATAATGAAATAAATGATTTTTTACTATTATTTATTTAATATATAAAATATATAGGTTTTAGTTTTCATAAAAATATAATTAAAGGGGAACTCTAGAGGTGAAGAGAAAATTTTTTGATTTAAAATGAACATCACAACGAGTTTAAAAAGAAGTTTTAGAATAGTGTAAAAAGAGTGTGGACATGGGTCACTCGTTGATAAAATATAATTTGGAAGTAATAGAACGAGTAAAAATAAAATAATATAAACTGACCGTAACATTCAGAATACATACACAAAAAGATGTTTATGAAATGAAGAGAAAATAAGGATATTTCCCTTACCATGAAGATTAAGTACTAAAACATGAGTATTGGGACCCTTGGGGGTTGAAACCACATTGGGAGGACTCATTTGGAGGTTATAATACCAGTGAATCTAAGATGATGGATTTTTAGTGAATGAAAATAGAGAAATGGGTGGGTATTATAGAAATATATGAGTATTTGTTTATTAATTTCAAAATATAAGACATAGAATCCAAGGTTGAGGAAAATTAAAAAATGTGGGACTTCCCAAGGTATCATCCAATTATATTTAAGCATGGGACATATTTTATTTATTTTAATCTAAATGTGTCTACCATAATTTTATTTTATTAATTTTGTTAAGGAAAAGTAATATTTTTTCAAAATAGCATTTTTAAATTTAATGTTTCTATTTTAGAATTTTGACAGTAAATTATAGATATAGAAATTGATTTAAATATTTTTAAATAATATATAATAATGTAATGAAAAATTTCAAGTCATGTATTATGGTAAATTTGGTATTAAAACATTATTACATAATTATGAAATTAGTAAACATAATGAAAAACACACACTATATTATTACTATTTAGGAAAAAATAATGTATTTGATAAAATTATCATAAATTCACTCTATCTGAATTTTTATGTGATGATTTAAAAAAGATATAAATTTTATATTAATAATCATATAAATATGATAATTCTAAATTTTTTTTATAGAAATTATTATATATTAATAATAATACCAGATTAAAATACATATTAATGTTTCGGACATGTGAGAAAAATATAAAATTATTTTATCACTTATTATTAAATATGATTATTTTTATCATATAATTTCATTAAAATAAGTATTATAAATAATATATTAGTTTTTTTTAACTATTTTTATCTTTACTAGAATGTATAAATTCATCATTGAAAAATCAATTTATCAAATTCCATCCCAATTTTATTAAGAAAAAATAATATTAAAATATAATTAATGGATGTGAAATTTTATTTATACAATGGAATTACACATTATGTAACAAGGTCCTTCAAATATAATTCTTTATAATATTCACTTATTTCATAAGTCTATGTTGTGTTATGGTGATAAATTCATGGGGAATCTTGACTAACATCAATAGAGTGGTAATTTCCTCTAACATGAACTTCTCACATTGACGATTTCATTGAAACATCACTTGTTGAAGTACATCATTAGAATAATTAAGGAAAACCCCCAGTGATTCTACCAACATTTCAATCTTAGAAAAATGGGATTCATTTAGAAATACACTACTCATTGAGGCCATGTGTTATCCTTTCTGCAATAATTATATTTTTTTCTTTTCTACTTATAATCACAAAGTATAATGTCAAAAATATTACTAAGAGTATTTTTTCCAATGTTAATATTGATAAACTATCATATTTGAACATTGTCCATATAATGGAATTGTCTCAAGAGTAACATTTTATAAAAAAAGTTCTGGGTCATTACATTATTACCCCCTTAAGAAAATTCATCCTTGAAATTTCAACTCTTCATCTCAGTTGATAAAAGGTGTATGTACTTCTATGTCATTGTCTTATTTGGTTTCCACATCACTTATTCATATTTACCCTTCCTCTACAACACTTTTATGAGTTTGGTATTTTTTTCGTAGAACATTGTCTCTATATTCTATGATATCCACCGTCTTCTCCTCATAAGGTATGCCATGTTCCTATTGCACTGCCTCAGGATTCATTACATATGAAGGGTCAGGTATGTACTTCATCAAGAGAGATATATGGAATACATTATGATCATGATCTACAATTGGATTAATTGAAAGCTGATAGGCCACTTATCATATGCATTAATGTATTTCATAGGGGCCAATGTACCTCAAGATAAGATTCCATTACTCCAAAAATCGAGTGACTCAACATTAAGGTTAATTTTGAAGGATGACTTGGTTTCTAACATCAAACTCCAATTCCCTTCAATTGTTTTCAGCATTGTTGTTCTTTCAACACTAATCATCCTTTTTGTATTGTTCAACGGCATAAAACTATTTTTCAACACTTTCACAAGATCGGGACTAAGAAGATTTATCTCAAAAACTTTATCCCAACAATTAAGGGTTTTACATCAGTTATGATATAGTGTTTCATTAGGTGACATTTTAATACACAAATGGAATATTTTTTATAAGAAATCAACTAATGGTATATAATGATCCCATCCACCATTAAATTTAATTCATAATGTTCTATTCATGTCCTTGAGTGTCTGAATAGTCATTTTAGGGTAGAAATTATTTTGTGGGAGATATTCCATACTGATATTCAAATTATTAATTATATAATATTGAATAATAATCCAAAAAATTTGCATGAACCTTGGATCATGATCAGAAACAAAAGAAATTGGAACTACATGTATCCTCACCAATTCCATTACGTATATATTATAAAGTTCTCAAGAGAAAAATATTTCTTAATAGTTAAGAAATGGGTAGTCTTAGTGAGATTATCTACTATAAATCATATCACATCGTTTATGTTGTATTTTATCAGGAGACATTTGAAAAAATATATAGTTATATTTTCCCACTTCTATTGTGGTATGGCTAGTGGTTGAATTACCCCTTTCAGAAGTTTCTACTATTACTTCACTTGTTGGCACACTAAGAAACTTGTAATGTAGTTGGAAATAAACCTTTTCATTTTATCCCACTAATAATGATCACAAATGTTTGTATACATTTTAGTTCTTCTAGGATGTATTGATAATTTAGAGTTATGAGATTCATACATCACCGCATTATTTATTTTTTCAATAGTTGGAACCCATATCCTTGTACGAAATTTTAGTACACATACATGATGAATATTTATCTTAATAAACATTAAATTATTCACATTCTCTATCTTATTTGGAAATAGTGTATCTTATCTTTGATATTCATTTATCATCGCTATTAATTATGGTTGTGAAATATTGTTGGATAAGGTTGATGATTACCCATCACTCATGAATCATATGTACTACCTTATAAGACCTTGATCAATGGATTTCATTAAATACTCAACATTTCCAAAACAATATCATTATTCGTAAATAATGTATCAGAAATTTTTTTCTCTTTTAGGGAGATAAGTAATTGAACAATTATAGTATTTAAGATGATCCAACTATATCCAATATATCTTGTTCAGCTCATTTTTTGTGATGATATACTTCTAAATTTGGTGTTCTATGTATATATCACATTTATGCACATAAAAAAGTTCTTATGTATCATGAGAGAAAAAATAACCACTGATAGTTATGTGTTATGCATATGATAATTCTTCTCATCAGGCTTTAAATATTGAGTTGCATATGCAATCAACTTTTAATTTTGAATGAGGATTCACCGATTCTCTTTCGAATATGCATCACTAAAAATAATTAATACTTCTCCAATAGAGGGTATAATTAAAACATGTGTAGTGAAAAATCTCTTAATCATATGTTGGAATCTTTCTTCGTACTCATTTATCTAGGTTTACATGGACCCTTCTTGAGTAAACATGGTTAGTTGACTAGAAAGTCATGATTTTTTTGAAAAAAATCATATAATATCCTTCAAAACGAAGGAAAAAATGAATCAAATTTACTTTTGTAAGGTGATTACACTCCTACAAAACCATTTTAATGGTAGTATCAACTGATATTACTTCATTTGTTACAATGTAATCTGAGAAATAGAATTTTTTGTAACCAGATTTAACACATTATTAAATTTTTAAATAGCATCTGCCTCTAAGAATTTTCCAATATAAGTGTTAGATGATCCTCATGATCGTCTATAATTTATGAATAAATCATAATATAATCAAAATTACCTACCAAATAATTATTAAGGTAGTTCATAGAAATTTTATTTATAAAATACATAAAAATAGGAGGATCGTTAGTCATATAAAAAGGGAATAAAAAGAAACTCTTAATACACATATCTTTATTGAAATGTATTTTTTGGAATATCATAATTCTTAAACATAAATCGATGATAATAAGATAGAAAATCAATCTTGGAGATGAATTGAGGCCCACAAATCTAGTCATATAAATCCTCAATCCATGTAAGAGGGTACA
This sequence comes from Viscum album, assembly GCA_963277665.1. Lineage (NCBI taxonomy): Eukaryota > Viridiplantae > Streptophyta > Magnoliopsida > Santalales > Viscaceae > Viscum > Viscum album. The sequence continues at coordinate 1,843,289,008 of OY728161.1, forward strand.
TGTTCTTCATTGTGACCTTGTTATATTCTCTACAATAAACGCGTAGTCACATAGATACATCCTTATTATGCCCAAATTGAGTAGATTCTCCCCAAGGAGACACACATGGACAAATATATCACATATCCAAAAAAATCATGATGTTATTTCTCAAATACCAAAAACTCCTCATTTTCAATTATATACAAGGTCATTGATATCAGCTTGAATCTAGGCATGAGTTAAATGGAGAACATTACCCCTCATTTAGAGGGAGGTCCAATTAACTATCTACATTATTTTTCAATATATTACTAATATATTAGTACATTTTCTATTCTAATGCATTTATTTCATTAATCATTTTAACTGAAACTTTCCATAAATATTTATTGGGAGGTGATTATAGAATAATATCATGTTTGATGTCTCACCTTTGAAAACAACTATAGGTTATCCATTCAAGACCACTAGGACTTCCTTTAATAGTGGATCTAAGGATTACACAATGAGAGCCATTTCATCCCTTGTATAATTTAAAATTCAATCATGGGGGTGAATACTACATTTTTATGAGGTTATGATCACAAATTTAATTACTAGAGTTTCTTTAAACTGTTGATTCCTTGGAAATCCCTCTAGAATTCTTGATTGATAGCTCTACTTCTATAATTTCATGGATTGATTATATGTTTTTGAAAAAATAGAGGAAATAAAGGAATTTGTAGAACCAAAATCAAAAAATTTAATTGATAAAATTGATTGAAAAATGACACTACCTTCCACAACATCATTTAGAGCATAAAATTCATCCATCCTAATAGAAAAACGATAACCTTTCCTTCATGGTCTAGGTTTTGGTTGATGATGATTCCCCTATACTATCGTCATCATTGGACAGTGATTAGAAAATTTCCCACACTATCCACACTTTTAGAAATGGAGTTCATGTTTTTCCTACACCATCTTACCTTTTTGTTTACTATTGAGAACATGAGACATCATCTCACCATGACTGTTTTGAGTAATATGGACATCTCTACAAACTTTGTAACATGTAAGTCTCCTGAGCATGCAATCCCCAAATACTCCTTCCCAAATTTTTTCATGTGGGTAGTATCAATTTATTTTTAACTCTAATGTGATCAATGTTCGTCCCTATTATTGGCTCCATTTATTTCTTATTTTAATTTTATCTATGTAACTATTTCACATCTTCAAAATCCAGTTAAACCTTCATAAACCCTCACACTATCTATATATAGGGGTGTTATTATTGATTTTATAGAATCATATATTGATGTGTTATACGTTCAATGATGAATCTTTCAATATATCTATCCTTATCCATGAAAATCTATAGGTGTAATGTGAAAGTCTTGTAATTTCTATCTCATAGATCCTCACATTTTTAATTTCCTTCTGATTTAGCTAAATTAATTCCATTTCCATATTCGTTAACATCTATTGGGGGTCAATATTTTTCAAAAAGGTTCCCCCAAACTCTTCCCACTCCATATATTCAATATCCATTCATTGATTCATCTTTTGAATATGTTTCCACCACTTATCAGCATCTCCCTCTAAATAACACAAATCCCATTTGACATTCTCTTGTTCTAAAAAATGGATTTCATAAAATGTATTTTATATAGATACTATCTATTTTTCATCAATCAATGAGTCAATATACCCACTAAAATAAATTAGTTGTTGAATCATAATGGACTCAGCAGAATGTTTTTCCCTATAGAGGAATCCAATATCTCATCTTGATTCACATTATTTTACATAAATTGAGTCAGTAGATTCATAATTCTTAAGGATTTTTTATTTCTGGATTCCATCATTTGTCCATCGGTTCATGGTCCCTTATGCTCGAAATTTACATGGTTCCTGCTATATCTCACCATTTTTTTAAAGAATAAATAATTATTTTGAAACATGATTCTTATAGTAATCATATAATTATAAATGATTTTATTTCATGAATTATTATTATTAAATATTTTATTCATTTACATCAATTAGATTTTATATAAAACCTTTATTGATGTTCATAAAATTTGTGGGATTAACCAAACTTATCATCTAGGAGTGTAAAACAAGGATTCCAGCAAGGAATAATGTCAGGAACCTGTTCTCATTAATTTCTTGATCAAAATTGTTTTTTCATGTTTTTCCCCTACAAACATTTGTTCCAGAGCCACATACACTTGTTAGTATCCATAGAGGAATTTAATTTCACATAAACCACATATTTAATACTTTACCAAAATAAAAATATGTTTTCATATATTTTAACTCATCCATAAGGTTCTTCCTAATTATTTCGAATCCTAATTTCCAATTCTAACTAAACATTACATTGATAAAAATTATGTCATCCTACCTTTTATTATATAAAAGTTTCATTTAAATAATAAAAATAGGTGATCTTTTAATTATTAGTTTCTTGAAAAAAGGAACAAAATACATAAAAACTAAAAATATTATTCTAATCCAAATGAAAATATTCTTTAATGTTTCATCTTATTTAAATATACTAAATCTCATAACCTGGTGACATACATCAATGGAAATAGTGTGAAAAAGTCCCAGTAATGGAATTTATTGTAAATAGTTTAAAAGTGTCCATGAGAATTATAGAAACGAACATAAATAATATCATAAAGTAATGAGAAAATTTAAAAGGGCCACATCATTATAAAAAATACATGAATTGTAACAAGTAAATATGGAGACCCCTTTTAAATTATATGTTCATAATAATATTGTCATTGTTTGTAACTGAGGTGTCATAAAAATATTAGCACGGATATTATCTAAGGTATAATAAAACATTTTAGCATTAGAAATTAAATTCATTATCTAAAGTATAAGAGTGAAATTAGAGTGATCCATACATTTGAATTAGTTTTTTTATGATTCCTATAGATAATAATAAATCACTTCATAAATAAACCATGTAGAATAATATAAAATAATTTTATTATCAAAATCATGATGTTTCAAAATTTCATTAAAAACATGATTATAATATCATTTATAACTGAAAAAAATGGATTGCGGGTTATATGTATGTAAATAATAGAATTAAATAAATAATTTTTATATAATTTTGATTACCCCTGGAAAATATTATGGATTGGGTGATCATAAAAATATAATATAATATAATTTCTTTAGGAGAATAGAAGAATTTTTTGATGTATAATATGCCACATAACAGGTAAAATTGTATTTTTAGAAAAGATTAAAAAGATATAGGATTTGTTTATACCATTAATAAAACATAATTATTAAGTAAGGGAATGAAAAAAAAATTAAATAATAGAGTGTGAACAAAATATTCCAAATATGTATACAAAAATAAGATCTTGAAATGAACTAAAAAAATTTATTTCCCTTACATGACGAGTAACACATACAACATGGGGGTTGGTACATTGGGGAATTGGGAAACCTTTTTAGAACTCAGTGAGAGGTAAAAATACCATATCATCATATAGTATGTATTTTAAAATAGTGGAAATGATAATTGTGTTGGTATTTATAGAAAACGTTTGATGATTTGTTAATTAGTTTCCAAATATATGCCATCGAAACCTAATTTGTGAAAAATGATAAAACTTGGGATTACCCATGGTATTGTACATTTTGGACACATTTTATGTTATTTTAATTCATAATAGTAGACAATAATTTTATATTTCTTATTTTGTCACGGAAAATTAATTTTTCTTTATAAAAATGTTTTCAAAGTTAATGTTTCCATCTTAGGAATTTAAAAAGTAAATTATAACACAAAAAAATGATTAAAACATATTAAAATAATTTATATTAATATAATAAAATATTTTATGTATTTAATTTTGGGTAATTACTTATTATATCATTGTGACATAATTATGAAGTAATTAAATATACCGAAAAACTGAAACTCAATTTTTACAGTTCAAAAAAAATTATGTATTTTTTAAACTTATCATGAATTCACCATAAACTAATATTGACATACAGAATTGAGAATTGATAAATATTTTAACATAATAATTACCTAAATATGATAATTCATAATTTTAAATATAAAAATCATAATTTCATAAAAATAAAAGTTAATTGGAAATGCATTGTAAAATTTCTGACAGTTGAAAATAATTTAAAAGTATTTTATTGTTTTATATAAATAAGAGATTTTTTAATAATATGTCATTATAATTACTATTTTTTCATATTATATTATATTATTATTATTATTTTATCATTACTAGATTGTACTATTTTGGCCTGAAAAATCAATTTATCAAATTGAATGTAAATTTTATTAAAAAACTAATCATTAAAATAGAATTAATAGAATAATTTTTTTAACATAATTAAATAATAAATAACAAGTTACATGAAACATAAACCCTTGAAATAATATAATATGTCATATGGGTTAGGTGTATGATTGTGATAGATTCATTGGGTGGCTCCCCTTACATCACCCAATTGGTAATTTCCATTAACTTTAAAATCTTCCATATGTTATTACGTTTAAGCTTCACTTGTTGAAGCTCATATCAAGCTTGGTCAAGAGAAAATACTAGTGATTATACCTCCCTCCCAATATTCAACAAATGGGCTTCATATGGAACAACCCTATTGGTTGAGGCCATCATTTCTACTTTCTTCAATAATTATACTTTTTTATATCTACTTACAAACATAAATTATAATGATAAAATTATTAATATAAGTATAGTTTCCAATTATCATATTCACCAACGGTCATATTTAACCAATGATAATATAATATTCAAGTCCATATAGTCGCAGTTTCCTTCATACTCATTTAATTATTAATGTGATATAGTTTTGTTGAGTATAAAATAATATAAGAAACTTTTTCTCTGCAAAAACGTTATTAAAAAACTATGGGTCATTACATCCTTCACATTTTTTACTTTTATAAAATGATAATTGGTCATGAAATAATATTCCATTATTAGTTGAATCCATTATCTCCTACTCATGTTTAATTCCATCTGAGTAAATATAGATTTCAAAATTTTATGATCTGTATATATTTCATGTTTGGATCCATAAAAATTATGTCTCTAAATTTTTAAATAAAAAACAATGGCAACTAATTCGAAATAATTTGTAAGATAGTTTAATATATGATGTTTTAATTTTCATGAAGCCTAAGAAATTACCTTATTATTTTTCATCAAAACAAAACCATGTCCCTCTAATGAACCATCATTGTAGATAAAAAAAGACACCATTTATTGAATGTATGTAAATAATAGGATCATTAACAAATATTCTTTTTAATTACTGAATACAATTATCTAAATCCCTTTCCTAGATAAAGATTACTCATATTAGAGTAAACATAGTTAGAGGTATAGATAATCATGCAATATTTTATCAAACCATCAATAATAAAATGATTATAAATGTAAACTATGAATCACAGTATCATTTTAGGTCTTGGTCATTAATAAAACACTTTTGTTTTGATAGGATCAATTATTACGCCATTTTTATTTCCAATATTCCAATGAAAATAATTTTTTTGTAACAAAATACCACATTTTATAAGTTTGTATTATATCATATTATGTTTGATAGTTTGTAGAACTATCAATTGATTTTTTTAATGATCCTCAAAACTTTTTGAAATGAACAAAATATCCTCCATAAAACATCAAGAAACATTTCCAAATATTTAGGAATATTCGATTACTCTGATCTATAAATACTGTAGGGGACTTTTTCAAACTAAAGGGAATAACAAAAAAACTCATTCTTCCCTTATCTAGTAATAAATGTTGTTTTCGTGATGCCATCCTAAATAACCATCAACTGAATGTACTAGAATCTCATGTCATTCTTAGAAGAAATATTGAGGTTCGTGTAGATTGTCATACATGTAAATAAAATAAGTAAAAATATACTTATTTTTAATATTAATGTTACTTAAATCTAAATAAGAAATGAAAATCCTCATGGAATCATTTTTTTTAATAAAAAAAGTCGGTGCACCCCATTGTGATGTTCTAGGATGAATGATTCCCTTACAAATAACTACTGAAACCATTTTTTCAATTATATATGTTCCTATTATAGAATTAGATAATATGTATTTGAAATTTGAATAACATCAGTAACTAAGTCAATAAAAATTCCACTTCCCTATCAGTTATAACACTGGGAAATTCATTACGAAAAATATCAAGAGATTAATTTACCACTATCACATCATTAATGTGGTTTGTTATCTTATTTTCAACGATATGTGAAATATGGAATTCATTTTGATATTCTATATATTTCTCAATACCCTGAAATGTTATCAAGGGTATGTTTTCATTCTTGTATAAATACTGAAACTCTTTCTGAAAAAAAACTTCTTTAGTTATACACTAAATTTTATTATGGTAAAAATATAGCAAATTTATAAAAATAATATCCTCAAACTCTAGTTGGGGAATAATAATAATGTTTTAGGTATTTTCATTAATTATATAACTATTGGAAGAAAAATTTAAAAAATTTATTGTTTTATACTTGCCATATTTTTTTAATCCTATGTTCTAGTTTAATTTCATGAGGTCAAATTTATAATTTACATGAAAATTAATCATAAATAAAGGAATTTGTAACCTCATATCGAAAAAGACATTATGAAAATCATAGTAAAAAAATTTACTTGATACCAATTTATTGGATATCCCATCATCTTCTAATATAGTCCACAATGATTTCACTACACCTTCTGGCATACAGTCCTTCAATATCACATCATTCAAATTCTTCTCTAGACATCATTGTGCATAATTCCCCATCTCATCACATTAATAATCCATTATAGTTTTTTACAAGAAATAAATATAATATAATATTAATATAAATCTATTGAAATATTTAAAAACTGACCACATTTGAAACACTTACCCCATTTTTTATGGCATTCTCCATAGTGATTTTCACCACACGTCATAGAAATTGGAAACATAATTTCCTTACCTTCGTATTTGATTGATTGATCCATACTCATTGATTTCCAATTTTTAATTTTATTTGTCTTATTTTCAAATTAGGCATGATCCTCAAAAAAATACATTTATAACCATTCTACACATTGAACATATTTCTCCTAACATTTGAATTAATAGGATTCCAATTGGGTTAAATATCATGGATTCTATCATGAGTAAAAATACTTTATTTTACAATCAATATCCCAAATAATATGTGAAGTATAAAATACCAATATAGTTATTTTTTCATTGAACTTGGCCACTAAATATTCATCATATTTTTTCAATTCAAGTAATTTCTTTTCTATATTAATTCCAACAGCCTTAGGAAAATATTTTTATGGGGAACTATTCTAAAATTTATCACATTCCAAGTCATAAGCTATCATTTTACACATATAATATTAACCATTTTCCAATACATGTTGAATTCACCATAAAACGATAAATTGAAAGATTACCCTTTCGATTATCATAACACCCCATGAAATCAATTATATTGTCGAGGGCATTAATCGAACCTTCATTTACAACATGGTCATAAAATCCATGAAAATAATGATAGAGATTCCTTATAAAATGTTATACTTTCATCATGTTCCTTTGTAGTATATCAATATCTTCCCTTATATAGATTAAACCACAACTTATATCCTTTTCAACTGATTCATTCCTATCAAAAATGGATCAATTCCAATTCCCACTTTTTTAGGTTGCAGATTCAAAAGGATTTCATCCTCTCAGTGCCTTCTTACCTATGATTCCATAATTATTCTACAGAAAACCATTCTAAATATATATAATTTAGATGATGAAATTTGGTAACCATAAAATTATTTTTTCATTTCAACATAACTATACGGTAAAAAAAATTAATGTTATTCTATTATAATAATCATAACCCCAATAATTATATAAATCATTCTCTGATACAATGTATAAGGACCCACCTTAAATATTTCATAATCTATTTAATTTAACTAGAATTCAAATTTTCATAATCCAAATAATATTTTAATTTATATACTTAGATAATTAGTCTATAATTAATACATAATAACTCAAAAGCATAAAAATTTTATACAATTAAATTAGTAACCACTTATTAAAAATATAAATTTTCTAAATAATGATGACTAATTTTCATGGAAATTCTTCACAAAATTATGTTGTTATTTTTCTTTTCACTTACCCATCCTAAACCCCTAAGAAAAAAAAATTAAACATTTAATGAGAAAAAATATCAGCAAGGTATATAAAAATAAATAACAAAAATATTTTTTCATGAATACTTATAATAATATGAAATCAATTTAAAAAATTTGTATTTATCATCCTAATAGTATCATATATATACATTTTTAAAAAATTATATTTCATTAAAACCAAAAAACCATTTAGTTAACTTATACATTCAATTTTGTACCATACATGAATTGGATAATAACCACTACAGCTAAATTAATATTCGTAACCCTCAAGAATTTTTTATAATGTAACCCTTGAAGCTACTTTATGATGTAACCATTTTATTTACACATGGAATAAAAATTAAGGTCACATTCTGATATAATAATTCCCAATGCATTGGATGGCTACCATAGACCCTCCCTCCATTATAAATAATTCCCACTAACCATTGAAGAATCATTAAATAATAATACCTGCATTAAAAAAGGATGTCCTTGAGAAAAAAAAATGACATATTAGGTGAATAACTCTCACATGGATAGAAAAAATACATTTTTTGTAAATAACCCAGCTATCATGAAAAGAAAAAAATTAAGGAAAAGTGAATGCATGAAATCCACTCAAGACATATATTTTTTAAAACATTCCTTTTGAATTTTGTAAAAATAGAAATTAAAAGGGTATTTTTAAATGAAAAGTCCCTTTCTCCAGGTTGGAATTTTCTCAAATGTGTTAAAACCTCATATATAATTGTTTTAAGAGTGTTATTAATTTATTTAAGAATTATATTAATATTTATAAATCCTTACATGATCATCTTATAAAATCAATCAACCCATTTATTAATGATATTTGTTATTTCCATTGTTTCAGGTTCTTATGTTTCATGATTTCATGTTCAGTTGATGATGGATTTTCTTATGAAAAGTTAAAATTGATCCAAAATTGAGGAAAAATATTTATTAAGTTAAATTTAAAAAAATGTTCTAATTTATCGTTTCCCTTATTGTGGTAATTGGAAATGAAAACTCATCATCCTTGAAGGTGATGGATTGACACATCATGGATGACGATTTCATTTTTAAGAATAAAAATAGAAAATAACTATTTTTTTGATTGATATAAAATAAACACAATAACAATAAATTGTATATAATATAATATAGTTATGATGAAATTTATTATGGAGGTGAAGATACGGTTTAAGTGAAAAATAATTTAAAATAGAATAAGAGGGGATATTATTCTTGGAACATTTATATTTGAGAACCTCATTAGGGATCTTGGAATTGGCCATTTTATGAGACCATGAACACTATAATGTGTAAGGGCTTTAGGAGAATGTAAATTGGCATTATATTTTTGAGAATGATGTATAAAGGTGATTTATTTTATTGAATGAATGAGCCCCCATTAATAATTTACGGGTGCAGAAATTATGATTTAATTAAAATATTAAAATCTAATAAATATAATATTTGGGTAAAGAAATCAAAAAGGCCAAAAAATAATAGAATATCACACATTATAAATAATATTATAATGTTTTTAATTATTAAATATATGTTTTAAAATTTAAATAATTTGATTATATGTTATATTCATGAAAAACTGTTTTCAAATAAAACATTATTCAAAACTATGACATAAAAAAGATTACAATTAAAGATTAAAATTAAAACCAAATTTTTTATTATATTATATAAATTTAATAGTTATCTAGAAAATTATTTTATTACCTTAAAATTTTCAAATTATATATATTAAAATATTTTAAATAAAATTTATTTGGATTTATATTAAATAAATAATTTATGAGTCGTCGTTATTCAAGCCATTAATGTAACTAATTATTCCCTAAAAATTTAATAAAATTTGATTAAGATAAATTTATAATATTTTAAGATGATATTTTTGGTTAAAAATGTATTCTATAAAACCATATATTAGAATATTATACAAATTGAAAACCAATGTTTGAACAACCAGACATTATTTTAGAATAATATATTATAATGGTCCTAGTCACATACATCTGGCTCCAAATTTTCATTAATTAAACCTTTGGATTGAAATGTATGACATATAATCAACCAAAAATATTTATTCAATTATTTATGTCATTTAATGGTTCTGTTAAATTTAATTATAATCATTTAAATTTTTCTTCTTATACAAGTACTCCATCATTGATTCATAAGTATTAATATTAATTATTTCACATATAAATTTTAAATTAAATTAATATCATAAAAATAAATTAAATAAATTAAATATTATCTTTTATATCTGTTAATTATTCATATTTACTCATATCCATTTCAAGAAAACTTCATTAATTTCATAATTTTACTCTTCATGCCTTTTGCAAGCACTGTACATGAATTTCGATAAGAATCATGTTATATAACTATAAAATTCTAAAATATCATAAAAACATTAAAATATAAATAAAAATAATAATAAAATTAGAGGAACGTTTTTTAGCACTCAAATATTATCTATATGGAAATGAGTTTGACTTTTCCAATGCCACCCAGGCACAACCTCAACAGTAATCAACATTATTTATAATTACAAGAAATAAATTATAACATACTACTTATGAATTATTTCTTATAAAAAGTTTTTATTTTGATTTACATAAATTATTAATTATATAATTTTAATAAAGTTTATATATTAATTATATCTTGATGATGTAACAATAATATTGTATTTTTTAAGAAACTATATTTTTCATTATTCCGGAAAAAAAATTCAAAATATTATCAAAAAATAATAGTATGGTAATTTCATATTTATGAATTACAAAATAAAATTATTCTTATCAAATTTAAAGTATATAATTATAAAAAATTTCAATTAAATATAATAATATAATATATTAGATTAATAGTATTTTTTAATAAAAATTATTAACATAGTAATTTTACAATTTTATTCAATAATACTAACATGAAAACAAATTATTTTATTTATACATGGGTTGTTAAAAATATAATCTTGATTGATAGTGGAAAATTTTGAAATATGAATAAATCAAATATGAATAAGAAATTTTCTTTTAGATTGTATAAATTTTCAAAATGGTAGGAAACATGATATTTTTTATGGAATCGGAATACAAATTTACCATATATAAATTATATATTGAAGCTCATATTATAATAAATATAGAGAAAATCCATTTAAAATATTGTATATTATACTATAAATAGAAATATAAATAATTTATCAATTGAAAAAAAGAATAAATGTAAATGAATAAAATAATATGGTATAATAAACAATTATTTTGAGAACATAGTTGAAGACAACAGTGTATGGCCTAATGAAAGTTGATTGAATCAAAAAAAATCTTACAATAAATAATAAATTTCTCCAAGTAACTCTAACATATAATTTACTAAACATATATTAATTAAATATTTATTATCATTTATATAAATTTATTTCTCATTTTTTCATAGTTATGGATTATTTTTATTCTGTATTCATTATCAGTAATTTGTAGCTTCATTTGTTCCTTATATGTTTTGTTATCGAAGTCTCTATCATAATTCATTTTTAAAAAATTTATCCTATCCAAAATATTTAATTTATGTTAATTTTAATATAATTTTGTTGTTTGATAATTCATGATAATTAACTTAATTTTTTATTAGAGTTCTCGACGATGAATTCCAAAACAGGTTTCTTACTGTGTATTTTTTGAAACATTATGTCGTATATTAACAAGGAGTTAAATCATAATAAAAAATATACAACTGGGATAAAATTAATTTTATTACTACTAATATATAATACCAAGAATTATGAGTTCATTACTATCCAAGAGATAATGCATAAATTATTTCAATTAGGTGGATAAACACACCCAAAAAAATAACATTAAATAATCAATATATGGGTATTATTATCAAATAAATTTACTATATTTCCATTATTATATAATTATATGGATATTATTTAATTTTATAAATATTTTTATAAATATATAACATTGTTTTTTATGTGTTGATAAATTAAAATTATGCCTCATAAATCATTACATACACAGCTAAAAATATATCTTTATTTGGAGGAATTATCTTTATTAAATTATTTAGGACATCTTATAAAGATCAAAACAAAAAAATTATTTAATTAATTAAAATAATAAATAACATGGAAATTTTATATTGCTCAATCAATATTTTTGGACTGGTATGGAATGGGTAGTTTAAGGGTCTTCTTATAAATGAGAATTGTTATCATTTTTCTAGATAGTAATTCCTTCTTGTGTGAGGAAAATAAATTTTCATTGAATCATACATAGAAATTTTAACAAAATAGATATTATTTGATCAGAACATCATTCAAAAACTTATAGGGATGGTAAAATACTTTATATGAATTTACTCCATAATTTAATAATATTGAAATTTTTTATTTACCTCAGTATCTCAATTTTTACCTCATTAACATATTTTTTTAAAGTAAATTTTACGATATAAAGTAATTTCAAAATGATGCTTCCAAATATTTAGTTCATTTTATGAAATTTATTTTCTAATTTTAATGAAAAATAATTTCAAAACAAAAAATGTATAATGCATAATATTTTTTTTGAAAAAATATATTTTTTTGCATTAAAATCAATTTATACTTAGTCCCTACCAACTAATGATATATATATATATATGAATGTATTTTAAAATTATTTTATATATAAAAAATTAATTAAAATCATTCGTTTATTTTTATTATCTTTTTTTCTAGAGAAAAAAATACAAAACACAGAGAAAAAATATTCATTTAATTAATATTCTTTTAAACATTAGGTGATTTTTTATTATTTATATCCAATATATAATAATTAGATTAATGTCAGATAATATTATACATATATATATATATATGGAGAAGTAATTTAATTTAGTTTAAGACACCAAATGTGAATAATTTAACTTAGAATACATATAATATATAAACAATATTTTTAGATAAACCATATTTCTTTTTCCAAAAATATATATATTTTTTAAATATATTTTACTAATTTTGGAAGTCATTTATTTATGGTAAGATTAATTATTGTTAATTTATTAATATATTGTATTGAAATTTTTATAAAAATTTAATAGATTTATTAAAAATTAATATTTGTGAAAATCATTAGAATCAAATTTATTTTCATTTCAAAGAAAAGTCTATGCTTTTTTATTTTACAGTAATTTATATTATTTGTGAAAAATAATTTATAATTAATATATATTATCTATATAAAATCCAATTATATCAAGTCTATATTTATAGTTTTCAACTACTAATATGTTTAACGGTATTATACCCAACAACAATATAACATTTTATAATAGTCACCGAATAAATATATTACCCCCTTAAAATTGTATAAAATCATTTCATACCAACATCTAAAATTCCACTTATTATTCCACTAATTATATATTTGGATTATCCAAAATGAATTATAATTTTTTTCCTTTATAGGTTTAGTTCTTCTAATGTGATTTTAATTGCTGATGATAATATAGAGTATTTTATTTTATAAAAATATTATTATTTTTTATTTATTATCATAATTTTTATTATAAATTTCAATAGGTTATAATAATCCAATATATGTAATATTCTATCTCTTATAAATATTATTTTTGCATATATGGTATTATAATTTTATATCTTGAGTTAATAAATTTTCATTATTATGATTCATGTCTTGTATGATTTATTTTCAACTCATGTTTATTTTTGTTATCAAGAAAGAAGATACATACATATTAAAACAAAATTAAAACATAAATTTGGGATGTTACCTATAAAACATATGGGTACACTAGAAAAAAAATTTCTATTTGATCTATCTTACTGAACCCTATACAGTTTAGGTTGTTAATATTGGATTTAAAAAATTCATTAGGGAAGTGGTTTGTGTGATTTTTTTAATTTTTATTATAACCAAAATAAATTTATGTAAATTTTTAAAATTTGGTTTTTCATAATTTATTCCATGATTTTTTGATATATTTTCATATCAATAATTCCTTATTGTTATTAGAGGAAAAAATACTATGTTGAGATTTATTTAATTAATAGATTATCAAACTATATAATATATCCCTTGAAAAAAGTTATATTTTTTTTATAGGGACGTAGATCACAAAAGTTTTATATATGCAGGATTTATTTTAATGAAAAAAGGACTATGCAATTATAAATTTTCTAAAACTACATCAGGGATTATGAATAAAGATCGTAGAGTATTTTTAAATAGTGATTGTATTACAATAAAATTATGGTATAGTATTTCCAAAATCTAATGTGTTCAAAATATAAATATCTTTTTTATAATAACACAAAAAAAATTACTGAATAATATTGCCATATTTAGAAAAATATGACCATATAATTATCTACTAGTAGTAAATATTATTATAGATATTGGAATCATGTTCCCATAGTAGGTGATAACTATTAAAACCCCAATCAGGGATAAAAATTATTACTCTTATATTTTAAAATTAAATAGAATTGTTTCCATAAATATAAAAGCCTATTACTAAATATCCCTCCGTTAACATTACATATATGTGTTATGTCTTTATACTATACCGAAATTAAGTATTAATCAAAATATTGGTGTAAAATAGATTTATTTTTTAAATTAATATTTTGGTAATAAATTTTAAATAACAGAAAATTAACATTTTATATGGATTTATGTGATTTTGTTATATAAAATTGAGAAATATATCTAATAAAGGAATTGTTTGAAAAATTATTTAATCCATAGAGATATCTATTTATGTGGAATGTCTAAAGACTTAAAGTAGTTAAAATTTTTGTTTTTTAGTATATACAAGGTTCTTATATAAATTATGAATGTATATCTAATAAAAAATTGTTTTCATTGTCATCAAATATTTAAATATGATATAGTTGATAAACATATCATATTAAATGATAATATGAGATGGTTTATATTGAAAAGTATATGATGTATTCTTATTTATTTATATTATGTAATGATTATAATTTATGATTTATGTTATTTTGTTTTTATAATTGTTTATTTATGAAGTCTCCTTAAAGAACATGTTGAAATTTATTAAATTTTCAATAGTTATTTTATTTTTTTATATTATATTCATGATTATAAATTATGATAAAATCTATACTATAGTATAATGTTTTTATTTACTATTTAAAAATTTTATTCAATAAATATAAGGACTTACACGATAGGTGTGACATTATATTTTTTTACAAGACTATTTTATCGGTTAGGAGCATCAATGTAACATGTCATCGTGATATATATAAATGATTAGTGTTAGGATTGTACTGTAATTTTAAACTCTCTTTTGTCTTAGTCTGTGGGATTTTGTACAATGGATTTGAAATCACACTAGAACATCATATAATGTTTTTTCTAGAAAAATAGTGGTTGGATACCAATCTCACCATGTTAGATCTAATGAGGAAATCAGTTTCATATGATTATTATAATTTATATGTAATATTTTCATGTATTTTATTTATATTATATATTTAAATTTATGTGGAAATATTTTTAGTCATGAAGCATTTATAATGAGTAGAATAAAAAATTATTCATTAAAATATTTTTAAACTTTTTTTTAAATGTATGTGTTATGAAACTAAACTGTTACATGCATGGGTATAAAATAGTATTCAATATAGTGTATAGTTCATTTAAAACCCCACAAAAATATTAATTTTTTATGTTTATTAAAAACTAATTACTTTTTAGGACCTTGATCATTAAAATTATTATATTATACAAAATAAAAATTCTCATAGATTATCATGCGTGTGAATAGCAGGTTATGGGTGACAACAGTATGAATTTGGGCCTATATCTGACTAGATATTTATATAATAGCTAGTTAGAAAAACCTAAGGATATTGATATCTAATTAATGAATTTCAGATAATTTAATGAACCAAACCATAAAACCATCGATCTAGTAATAAATTATATCCACTATTATGAGAAAAATGAATCCCAAATCCTCTTGGGAAAGAAACATGTTATTGGGAATCCAAAATGTAGACATGTGAAATCTTTTACTTTCTCCCTGAATGGCCCGAGGGCCTTCTTTTTATTTTAACAATACATTAACAAATAATTATTCAGTGGAAACTACTTATAATATGTCATTATATATATATATTAGGGATATACATTTACATAAAATAATATGACATAAATAAGGAAACAAGATAAAAATAAATAATATAATAAATTTATATCCAAAAACATACCACAATAATTTTGATTAACATTATATTAAAAATAGAACAACGATAACATAAGATACAATACACGAGGAGAATATGCTAATTAAATGTCCCAAAATACTAACTCAATGGAACATAGATGGATTTAAAAAATTCCCCTTTTAAATTATAGTCAGTCACCACATCCAACCATATCTTTATATAGAACCAATAAATAGGATCAAAAAATGGTTTCAATATCTATCCACCTAAATGAAAACAAAATAGTGTCACAAATACACATAAACACTAATTTATAATCATAGTTTGAGACAAAAAATACATATAGTATTCATCCAAATATTTTATGACTTTCCATTCATAATAAATTCTATAATTTCTAGTTTTAACATAATTTATAATAATTTTTTCACATAAGAAACCAAATGAAATTAATTTCCATTATTTATCACTATCTTTCCAAAATATTGTTAAAACATTTTTAAAAAGATTCATATGGTAAAGAACCAATATTTTTTATACCCAACCATTAAATAAACACATTAAATTATGATTTTGTTCAAAACCATGAAATGGGGAGTTCAAATTTCAAAAAAAAAACCTACTTTTCTGAGAAAATTTCTCAAATGCAGTTTTCAAAATAAACAACACCTTTGAAAAATACATATTTTCAAAACTATTTATAAATTAATATGAAAGTAATAAAAAATACATATCAATCAAGGAATAAATACATGGGGCACCAATAAATCAATGAATTAAAACAAAACAATCGACATTTATGTAGTCGTCTGAGGTTTGTGTTTCAACATATTGTAGATCATCTTAAAAAGTATTTACCCATAAAAAGAAACTCACTATTATCTAACATAAATTGTATCAATCAATATTAATTAGATCACACTCTCTAAGGGTTTGTTATGTGAAATAGAAACATCTTCATCATCAACCCATGTGGTCACTAAGTTGAAAATAGACCTCAAATTTTTTGTAACATTATTTGGAAATAAAGAAACATAAACACACTTTTTAGTGTTAAATGAATCAAGACATTATAAATAGTTAACTAGTGATCTCATTATATAAGAAAATGTGGTTATTAAATCAATGGATCACAAGATAATCATATTAATAAATATTAGTAAATGCAATATACATCATATCATCTCTATCATCATCATATAAAATAATCCATTTTCACAATAATTCATAATAGTCAATAAAAAATACCCCATAGATATGTACAATTTATAATGAAAAAATAAGAAAAAACTAGATAAATATTGAGGTTAAATACAATTTCTAATCAATTTCTAATCAATTTCGTTAAACATGTTCCTAAAGTGTATTTTGAAACACTATTAGGATTGAAAAAAAACAATTTATTTTTTTGATTCCACCCATAAAAACATATATTACAAATAATTTAGAATTTAATATATATATATATATATTAACATTATTTATCGTCATGAAACCTTAATTAATATCAAATGGTCTTCAAACATAACAAATAAGGAAGAAAAAAAATTCATAAAAATCAACCCCCATTAAACATTAATCTTATAATTTCAATTTATTTCAAAATACTAGTAGGACACATAAATATCAAAAAAATCAAAAAAAAAATCAAATCACAATATTTTTTAAAAAATACCTTCAAGAATAAAACATAATATTTTAAAATTAGTCAGTTTCAAACAACACTTTTATTCACATGATTCAATTTATAATATAATATATATAATTTTCATTATCTCATTCAATGTGAAAATTTTGTTCCATTTTTTGAAACAATTTATAGAAACCCACATTGGAAAAATATTTAAAATTACATTTCAAATAAATCATTTTGGAGCATCTACTGAGTACTTATCATTTTTTATAATGGAAAAACATAAAAATACGTGCATCATCCATGAGGAAACTAATGAAAAATAATCATAATCAATTTTGGATTCTCCTGAAAATCATCCTCTAAATTCAATAAAATATAAAATTCCATTTATTAATTCACCTCAATACAATAACCAACCCATAGAATGGTTAGGGTTCATGTGAGAAATGAAATTTTTCTAATCAGACCATGGGAGTATAAGGGATGTAATGAGAATGGAGAATACCCTAAAATCTGATGGAAATTCTAGTAGAAGAGAATAAATCTAATGAAAATGGAGGGATTTCTCTATATTCGATCAGAAGGGTCAATTGAAAGAGAACATAAGGAGGATTAGGCAAAAAATAAAAATGATTAGGGTTTAAAACAAAAATATTTTTTTATTAATCTGAAAAATTATATTGGTTGTCTTGTATACTTTGAAACATGATAAAAACAACTATATGAGAGACATTTTATGGATCCCCAAAACTTCTCATGTCATGGACTCAAAAATTTATATAAATTTTGTCTAACCATGCTGGACACAACCCCAAAAAAATTAATATTCACAGTTTCTACCCACAAACCGAATGGATTAATAAACCAACTAATAACCATAAATCTAAAATAGATTTTATGCATTATCATTTTATTTATCTAAATTCGAAATTTATTCCAATAAATATTAATTACCTTTTCAATGTAATAAAATCATTAAAAACCTCATACTTTTATCTTAAAAATCTAATAATCTCTAATAATAATGGGATCTCCCTAAAATATAAAATAACATAATATAGGTATACATGAGTATCAAAATTCTCCCCATTATACCACTTTATACCTAATGAATTTAAAAGGTCAAATAAAAAGGAAATGGGAAAACCAATTGAATAAATATGCAAAAAAATTCCTAAATCACTATGATAAATCCTAAAATGATATTAGAACCCTTTTTAATGATCCATTCCATAATTAATAGATATAAAATTCCATTATAGAAGTACCTCAGAAAATTTTACCCATAATTACAAGTTCATCTAAAATGGGAGATCTCCAATTAACACTACAATATTTGTCATAATCATAAAAATAACATTGATTCCACACATACTCAATATAAATCATAAATCTCTACAAATCACTATAATCTTCTAAGAAATTAGATAAAACTCAATAGGGAAAGAATAGCCTTGGGGGTATAAAAAAGACCATGAAATCAAGGAACATTCATGTATCATGAGATAATTACATAAAACAAAATAAGATATATCTTATATAAACATATAAAATAATTTTAATAAATGTAAAATGCCATAAAAAGGATAAATTTGGTTCTATCCTCAAGTCATGAGACTATAACAAACTGTTACACTAGGTAAAGCTCATACAAAAACATCATACACTGATCCCAAAAGAAAATACATATCGTATATCTCTCAAATTTTAATTGATAACAACCACACATTCATGTTTCCCAGGAATATACCAGTAGTTTTATTCATGTTCCATCCATAAAAATGGGCCTCTTTCAGAGCTCCCTCCACTAATCCTGCATCACAAAATTTCCTAAAATCTTATCAAAATAAGGAACAAATATACCAAAATAATCAACACTCACATAATATAAGTCCATAATATCAATAAAATGAAACACTTAAAAATGGATACCTCAACCCTCAACCGCTCTAAACTCCTCAAGCATGATTCCAAGAAATAAACCATCAAAAAAATTAGTATCACGTCCTCAAATAATATCTACATATAACTCGGAATTTTAACATGAATGTACATCCCCAACAATTACCAAAACCTCATAATAGTAGAGGTTTTTTTTCCTTGGGTTACACGCTATATAATCAAATTTATATGAGGTTCAAGTGAGGATTTCCTATAAATAAATGAGAATCAATCTCCAAAAATATTCACTACTCACCCACCCCCCCCCCCCCCCAATCCATTAAATAACTCATTGTAATTTCTACATTAAATGTATCTAGATAATTCTATTAAATAAAAAAATGATAAATGACTCTACCTAACATAGCAGCAGATGGTGATACAGAACAATGATATATACCACTTCATTCAGAGTCTAGGTAGTTACAACCCATAATAGGAGCATACATATGATATATGGGGATTAATACCAAATGATTATCCCATTATATTGTCTTTATGACTTTTATTAATACCTTTATTTGAGGCGTACAACAAATTACACAAAAACAGGAATACACACCATTCAAGTTCTCAAAGAAAATCAATATGTACAAATAAAAAAACTAAAAAAAATCACAAATTACAAATCACCATGGATATCGAAAATCTAAAATACTATTCTTACTATAAAAACACACCTCATTATGAAATTTATTTTGAATAATTTTCTAGAGAATGTTTTAATTTTGAATTCGCCATACCACTTTTCAAATAATAAGATTCATTTAAAAATATAGAATCCCCAATGGAATTGAATGTCATTTAACCCGACATAGTAATCCAGTAACACATTATTTTAAAAATAAGTTTCTTTATCATGATTCCAAATCAACTCTTTTATTTTTAAATTTTTAACATAATAATCAAATAAAAAATTTAAGGCACTTTTTTTATAGTATTCCAAAAAACATCTTCATCTTCATTTAAAAATTTACCAATATTAACAATGTATTACAAGACTGTGAAAATCCCAAAAGAATAAATTTTCTAATACCATAATATATCATTAGGAAAAACAAATAACTCAACTTTTATAGAATATTTTTTTTTCAAAATAACAATCACTTAAAAACCTCAAAAACAAGCATTTTGACATTCCATTTAAATAATTACTACTCTTATAAACACAACATAAGAAGGAAAAAATAAAATATTAATGATTTATATTATATAATTAAAAAAAAATTCATTATTATATAGTGAAATATTTCACTTCTTAAAACATTAAATAATAACTAATTTCATTATATATATAATTCCTAGGAAATTATTTCCCACTGCATGTTTTTATCATGAAATAACATAGGGCTATATTAAAACTAGAAATATATATATGTGAAATCCCCCTAATTAATAAAATAATTTCACAATTATTATAAAACTAAAAAATATAATTGTGTTAGGTGATAATTTTGACCAAAATTAATTCCAATAATTTCATCATATCCCAATACCCTAATCGATTTTTTAATCATTGTTGAGAATCATTTGTAACCAATCAAGTATAAAAGGTTAAAAAATACCAAATGGGATGAGAAATTATACTTGACAAGGTATTCTAGATTGGATGATACATCCTTAATTAATACAACATTTTCAAAATGGATTTCAATATCACACACTTGGTTACCATATAGTTTTTCAGGAAATTTAAGAATACATCACAACATTTTTTTATCATTATAATCTCAATTAACTAATAAAAATCCCTATAAAAATTATATTTTGTCAATTATGATCGAATACATAATCAACTTTAACTATTATCAAATATATTAATCCAAAAAAATCTCCAACACCCAATGAAAACATAAGTTTTAACACAAAAGGTGGTGACATTCAATTTACTCATGTCCATCCTCTTGATCCCCATTCAGAATCCTAATATCTATTCTACCATGACACACCACAATAACAACATACGTCATTAGACACCCAATTACCCTTTATAACCATTTCCTTAACACTATTTATAATAAAGTAATTGTGGATAACAACAATCAAGTGAAAGATCTGATCTATAACTTGTCATAAAGGGGATTCTAATTCCCCATGAGGTTTGAACTACTTCATAGCTTTAAAATAATGTACAAATAAGAATTGTTTTAGATTCACATAATTTAAAAAGAATAAAAAGATACTATAGATAATATGACATTGACTATCCAGATAGTGGACATTAATGCCTATAAAATATCCATATACAAATAAGCAAGAAACAAAAAATCCATAATAAAATAAAAAACCATACCAAAAGATACATCTGTATAACAAAATAAAAGTAAATCAAATGAAAATTCAATAATATTAAAAGATAAAATATTAATGGATGAATTGTTTAATATTATATCTTAATATATAAAAAACAGAAGCCTAAAGTATCCATTAAAAACCCCTCATAACCCATTGGAAATCCCCAAATCCTACCATGTCTTACCATAGACCTAATGGATAATATAGAGGCAAAGGATTATAAACTAGGAATATAGTGGTAATACAAGTGCTTCATATACATTCCCAAACTTATATATAAACATGATGATTTATAACCAATACCATTATGAATACACCTATTATTCACCAAAAAAAGATTTATAAAAAATACATTGAGGATAAATTAAACATTTTTTATATGGAAATAGGTTTTTTATATGGTCATGAAAAAAAATCACCATTCATTTTATTATTCCTTTTATAACTATGTTTAACCTTTCTTTAATTAAAGATCCATACATAGCCTAATTGTTTTACGAGTCCGTGAAATTTTACGGCGCTTGATTCTAAGGCCCGGTGTTCCCAGAATCAATTTCTGAAGTTTTGTTCGTGTACATTTAGTAAACCTATCAGTGGGTTTTTATAACATTTGAACTGGTGCTCGAAACTGAAATCTGAGGGCGCCGTTGAACTCACAGCGCTGGTATTCTCTTAAGAAGAATTTCACCTTGACGGGAGTTGGTTGAGAATAAAAATTAGTTTTAAATTGCCCTGTGAGTGTGTTGGTTAAAACCTCCACTTGAGAGTTAGAGGTGAGACCGCCACACCATAACCACCCATTAGAGGTTATGGTGGTGGGGTCCACCTGAGCATAACCTCCTGTGAGAGGTTATGGTGGTGGGGCCCACCCGAGCATAACCTCACATGAGAGGTTATGGTGGTGGGTCCCACCTGATCATAACCTCTCGTGAGAGGTTATGATGTGGGGACACACAAGGCTTTACCCCTTATTAATGGAGGAGGATAAAACTTCCACAAATCCTCATTAAATGGGGAGAAACCCCTTGACCTTCCCCATTAATTAAGTAGATCCAACCCCCTTTATTTAATATTCCAACCTCTCGTGGATTAATTGGAGGAGCCTACATAATTAATTCACCTCTTTGAAATTTGGGAAAACGATTAAAATAATAGAAAACTATTATTTTGGGCACATTCTTTTGGTGGAGCTTGGGAGAAAATAGAATTCTCTCCTATGAAGAATGTTCTCCAACGAAGAACGCTCTTCCCGCGAAGAATGCTCTCCCGATGAAGAACGCTGACTAGGGAAGCCTTCCACTACAAAGAACGACCTCCTCCGACATTCTTCCTCAGACTCTTTTGACGTGGGACGTGTTCTCCTACCACGGAACAACAACCATCTTTCGGTGACGTCAACGAACGAAAATTAGTGAATAAAAGGTAGGGTTTTAGATTCTGTTAAGCATCATGTTCTTCCTTTCTTTTTAAAATGAAGAACGATGATGTTTATCTTTACGGGTGGAATGTTGTGCGTCATTATTGAGAACCAATTGCTATCACCCTAATATCGAGGGGTGCGGGCTAACCTAACATGGCCCGATATCCTCTGTCGGTCTCTCTTCTTATGATATTCTACAGCTTGGCATTAAGGCGACGACAATGAAGGTGGCAACGATGAAGGTCACGCTACCCACGGCCTCCGACAATCATGCCGCCCCCGCGGCGTACCAATACACCTGGCTGAACACTGTCGGCCCGAGCGGCGCCCGACCCACCCACCCGCGGCCTTCTGGCGCCCTGACGGCGCATGGCCCCGCCTGCCCGCGGCCTCCAGGCGCCCTGCTGGCACGTGGCCTCCCAGTGCACTGCCAGTGTGTGGCCCGCCAGCCCACAGCCTGCTCGGCTGCTGTCGCGCCCTGGCCGGCGACCCCACGCCCTGCCCAGCCCCCCGCTGGTGCCCCGTGCCCTTTCCGGGCCCACCACCGGTGCCCCATGGCCTGCCCAGCCACTGTCGTGCCCTACTCGGTGCCCCCGTGGCCTGCTCGGCTCCCTCGCACCCTGCCCGGCGCCCTGTCGGCACTCCGCGGCCTTCTCGACCACTGTTGCGCCCTGCCAGGTGCCCCACGGCCTCCCCGGCTGATGTCGCACCCTCCCCGACAGCCTCGCGGCCCGCCCAACCTCTGTCGCACCCTGCCCTGCGCCTCTGTGGCCTACCCTGCTGCTGTCGCGCCCGGTCGGGCTCCCCCGCGACCTGACCAGCCGCTGCCACGCCCTGCCCAGTGCCCCCGCGCCCCGCCTGGTCGCTGACGCGCCCTGGCCGGCACCCCTGCAGCCCGCCCGGCACCCTTCCGCCCTGAGCCAGCCACTGCGCATTCGAACTCGAACCGACAGCCCCCGATCTGGCCTCCGCGCGACCCTCACGCTCCCGACCGAGCCGACGATCTGGCTCCCTCACGCCCTCCAGGACTCGCCCTCACAACGCTCCAGGGCAAATTGGCCCTGATCTCAGGCCGAAACGCCCCTGTAGTCTGTTGGGTTGGGCCCTGCATTCCAGGCCAAACCTAGCGGGCTGACCCGTCCAATGGGTTGGGTCGGACCCCACGGGTCCGTTCGGGTCAACCCAGACAGGGCCGACCCAGTCTGGGTGGGACCGAGACGGTCGGACCGAGCCCAGGCCCATTACCGACCCCTTTTCTTTCTGTTAGCCATATATTTGCCACCGGATGACCGTTTGACGAACCGTCAGCGGAGTCGGTATTCTTGGAACGAAGTCATCCCTTAGAAAATACCCCACTAGAGTTCGGGGTATATTTGAGTTATTTTCAGCTTGGATCGTACATGAATCCAACCGGGCCCCCGGGACTAAAATGCTAATAACTAATAGACCAGGCGTCTGATTGACGTTTCGTCTGTTGCGTTGTGACCCCTATGATGTGGAAAAACTTTGAGATACATTTTTATGGCACTTCGAAATAGTTGGAGTGTTTCCCAATAGCATGTGGAGCAGATCCATTCAGTGATGAGCATACATAGTGTGGAGACCTAGTAGCTGGCTGACCTGACGACTGTTTGACCGATTTGACACAGAATGATTCGACTAGCCCAGTGGAGAGCGCCTAGTAGTTGTTGGAAGACCCACAGTGGAGGAGCACCAGGTAGTTGGTGGCAGACCCACAATGGAGGAGCTCCTGGTAATTGGCAGCAGACCTGTGGTACTCGACAGGAGGAGTACCTCTGTAGTCCAAGGTTAGAGAGAAGCTCTTTGGTGTGGCGACAGGCCCACTATACTCGATAGAGTATGAGTTTTCCATCAGTCGTGGTTTCGATAATGAAAATCTTGGTTTGATCTGAGTCAATGACTTTTGTGTTTTCCTCGTGATTGAGATGGGTTACTATATAACTTAGGTATATGTATGGGCAAATACCTAAGTAATGGTTATCCGTTGATTTCATACGATTTGGTTTATCATTGTTGGATTTTGTGAGACCTTGAGGGTCTCGGGGTCCCTACTGAGTATCGTTATACTCACCTATGCATGGGCTATGCACACACCAGGTTGTGTTGGTTTCAGGCGACGGACATCGCTGACTGAGGCAAAGAGTAGCAGGACTGTATGGTACCCGTAGGTGGACCACTCGGTGTGATGGTACACTGAGGAGACTGACGGACATGGAGTGCTGAGGAGGCCATCTGTACCTGCCCTTTAGGTAGGAACCCCGTAGGATGACCCAGTAGCTTCTTTACATTTCTTCAGTTGTACTTTCTTTCTAGTTGTACTTTTACTTTCCTGTTGGGCTTGTATTCATGGCCCCTTTTACTTTCTAGTACTTCTTTTGTATACAATTTTACTTAGTGTTTTTCTTCCGGTTCTGTACTCTAATGTGTTTGTTTATAGTTATAAAGGCAATGCCTTCCTAGGTTAGTGATTTACACGTTTGGTTCTAGTCTCTATCTCCTGGCCTATGGATGGAGGGCTTGGGGTAGTCACGATACGGGCCCCAGGGGACGGGTCGTGAAAAATTGGTATCCTAGGAGTCGGTTCTACCGCAGAACATAGAACTCTGATCTTTCTTTTCAATGAAGCAATATTGTTATTGGTACTAAGTGTGGTTTTTAGTTCAGGTAATCTATTGTTGGTGTGGGCCGCTGATGTATCTATACACCAGGACCCTGACTTCTGATTTTCGACTTAGTGCACGAAAACAATGATTACATGTGTGTTTTCAAAGGTTTTCTTTAAGTCATCTCAACTATGTCATCTCACCAGGTATAATATTTTGAATATGTCGTATCTGTTTCTTTCAGGATTCCTCCCCATGGATGACTAGTTAGATCCCCGAGAGTCTTACGTACTGACATCCCATCGAGCAACGAGGCCTCGGTGTAGGGCCCTTAACCAACGGAGGCACCTGCGGTACTACTTCCTATGGGGCCACCGATGCCACCATCCCTAGCAGCAGATGATTCATGCTGCTTGAGCACATTGCATGAGTTCCAGTGCCAAAGGCCTCCCAGGTTCTGGGGAGAGACAGACCCACAGGCGGCTGAGGATTGGCTGGAGGCTGTGGTAAGATTCATCAGGCTATTAGGGACACCGTAAAACTTCATGGTGATCCTTGTTGCTATCCTCCTTCAGAAAACAGTAGGTAGATGGTGGATCATGATTCTCCAAGTGCATGCCGAGGTGACGCTACTATGGACAGACATCGAGAACTTGTTTCAGGTGGAGTTTTTCGCAGCCACCCTTCAAGCGGTGCGGATATAGGAGCTACTACATCTATAGCAGGGTAGAAAGACAGTAGCACAGTACTCAGAGAGGTTCACTGACCTCTCACGCTACTCCAAAGATATGTTACGAGACCCATTCTTTAGGGTCCGGACTTTCGAGCAGGGACTCAGGTGAGATATCAGAGCTCTGATGATCTCACTTAGCATCCCAACGCAGACGAGGGTGCTAGAGAGATCCCTCCTAGTGGAGAGTTTCCTTGTTGACCGGTCTCCAGTAGTGAGACCCACCACTAGCTGACACGCAGCGGACTCTTCTGCAGCTGGAAGTAGACAGATGTCATAGAGGTCCAAGAGGACTAGACCTAAAGTGGTCGACCGCATGACTCAGGATCAGTTGTGTGGGGCACCCAGAGTGGAGACAGAGCCATTCATGTCATGAGAGGGCAGTGTTACTCATGCGGTGGGCATGGTCACATGTCTCATGATTGTTCGAACTATCATTTGGATGATTAGAAGAAAGTTTAGGGACCTCCCAGGAAGAGGAATATGTTCAATTGTGGCGGTCCGTAGTGAGGAGGTGGATGTTGCAGAGGATTTGGGCGTGCAGCTGGCGGTGGACGACGTTATGAGGTGTTACCACCACAACCACCAGGAGGCCCACCCTGACCTTAGGAAGCTGGTGGACAGGCGAGAGCTCAACTTCAGGTAGCTAAAGCATAGGTCCATGTCACTTCGGAGATGATTCGAGGTATGATCTGTGTCTACTTAACCCTAGATGCAGTTCTTATAGACACAGGTGCTAGTCACTCATTCATTTCCACTTCCATCGTTCGAAGCTCAGAAATTCTGACAAAGCCATTGGCTCGATCCTTACGAAGATTATAACTGGTTCCGGTAGTGCGAGATTACTCTAGGAGGTGAGATCTTTGGCTGGGATCTCCTAGTAGAGGTATCGAGGCCTTACGATGTCATCTTGGGTATGGACTGGTTATCTACATTCCATGATCATATTGACTATATTAGGTGAAAAGTGAGGTGTGTCTGCATGGATGGGACCAGGTTTACCTTCACCATCAAGAATGGATCCCTTTAAGCCCAGGACAGACTTACTTGGAGGATGGTGCAGCTGATCACTCACCAGTTGGCTTGACTTACCCTCGGAGCATTTGATGTGGAGAGTCTGACTTATCCTATAGTGGTGGACCGGTACACGGATGTTTTCCCTGATGATGTTCCAGGACTACCTCCTCACAGAGAGGTGTAATTATACTTTGACCTGTACCCTGGGACGACACCGATATCTAATCCATCATATTGGATGACTCCTGCTAAGCTTTGCGAGCTGCGGGTACAGCTAGAGGACTTATAGGGAAAGAGATACATCTGGCCCAGTGTTTCTCCATGGGTAGCCCTGATTCTGTTCACCAAGAAGGTGGATAAGATCTTGAGGCATTGTGTTGACTACCGTTACCTGAACCAGGTGAATTTGAAGAACAAGTATCCACTCCCAAGGATTGACGACCTCTTTGATCAGATGAAGGGAGAATGGTGGTTCTCGAAGATAGACCTCAGATCATGCTATCATCAGCTCAGAGTTTGAGACGAGGATGTGCAGAATATGGCCTTCAGGTGTCATTACGGACACTACGAGGTCATGGTTATTCCCTTCGGTGTAACCAATGCTCCAGTAGTGTTTATGAGTCTCATGAACAGGATATTCTACCTTACCTCGATTGATTTGTTGTAGTCTCCATCTACGACATTTTGGTCTAGTCGACTACAGAGGAGGAGCATGCCTACCATTTATAGGTATTACTAGACACACTCCGAGACCACCAGTAGTATGGTAAGCTCTCGAAGTGCCAGGTTTGGATTCGAGAGTTTCACTTCATGGGACACGTCATCTCGGAGGCTGGAGTTGCAGTGGATCTAGAGAAGATTGAAGCGATACTTTCTTGGGAACCACCCAGGAGTGTGATGGAGGTACACAGTTTCTTGGGATTGGGTTGGTACTACCGGAGGTTTGTTTCAGACTTTTATGGAGTTTCAACACCACTATTAGCCTTGATGAAGAAGGGGCAACCCTTCGTGTGGTCGGAGAGATTCCAGAAGAGCTTTCAGAAGCTGAGGCAAAGGCTGACTAGTGCCCCCATCTTGAGGCTTCCATAGGAAGACATAGGGTACGTAGTTTATTGCGACGCATCAGGGACCAGACTCGGGTGTTTCTTGATGTAGGAGCGGGTAGTGATCATGTATGGTTCTTGGAAGATAATATAGAATGAGTAGAACTATTCTACCCATCACCTGGATTTAACAGTAGTGGTCTTCCCCTTGAAGATGTGGCAGCACTATCTAATGGGAGAATGTTTTACCGTGTACTCTGATCACAAGAGTCTCAAGTATATATTATCTTAAAAGGACCTTAACCTGAGACAGTGGTGATGGCTTGAGTTCCTCCAAGAATATGACATCGAGGTTGTATATACTCCTAGGAAGGGGAACGTTGTTGCAGATGCACTCAACAGGAGGTCTAGTATACAGCTGCTAGGAGAGGCGACAGAGTAGCTTACTGCCTTACAGATATCCATTGTGGATAGAGATGGAGCACCATTCCTATAGTCTCTTACAGTCACTCCCCCACTTCTTCAGCGAGTCAGGGAGGTGCAACATGGGGATGCTAACTGCAAGATACGATGTGCTCAGATATCCATAGGCCAGGCACCTGATGGATTTTATGAAGGTGGGGAGCACATCATCCTCTTCATATGACGTACCTTGGTACGGGTGGCACTTCAGTAGGAAGTTTTGAGGGAGTTCCATACATCCCCTCTAGCAGTAAATCCAGGAGTGGCGAAGATGTACCAGGACCTTTGTCGACAGCACTAGTGGCCAGGTATGAAGAAAGTAGTAGCATATTTTGTCTCACGGTGCCTCACTTTCCAGTAAGTGAAGGTAGAGAACCAGGTACCAGTAAGAGTGGTTCATCCCTTAGAGGTCCCAGAGTAGAAGTGGGATGGGATATCCATGGACTTTGTCACGGGTCATCCACGTAAATCTAGGTTTCACGACTAGATTTGGGTGATCATTGATCGACTCACCAAATCGGCCCACTTCATACTGATCAGAGAGCATGGTTCAGTAGAGATCTTGGGATGCCTCCATGTGTAGAAGATTGTGTGTTTACATGGAGTACCTTCATCGATTGTCTCTGATCATGATGCACGATTTACTTCCCAGCTATGTAAGGGGTTGAAAGAAGCTTTCAGGACACAGCTTCGCTTGAGCACCGCCTTCCATCCTCAGACATAAGGTCAGAATGAGCGGACCATTCAGACCCTTGAGGACATGCTCCATTCATGTGTCCTTAACTTCGGTCTCAGCTAGGAGGATAACTTTCCCTTGGTGGACTTTGCTTACAACAACAGCTATCACTCCACCATAGGGATGGCACCTTTTGAGGACTTTTACGGGTGACCATGCATATCACCCTTGTGCTGGACTGGCCCTAGGGAGTCAGCACTGGTGGGACCAGAGATGGTATGAGCTACTACGGAGAAGGATAAAATCATCCAGGAGTGGATTAAGAGTGCACAGAGTAGACATAAGTCGTATGCTGACAGGAGACGGATACCTCTGGAGTTCAAGGATGGTGACCCCGTCTTTCTATGGGTCTCACCTCGACGAGGTCTACGGATATTTCGCCAAGCCGGTAAGTTATCTCTGAGATTCATCGGACCTTTTCGGGTCCTCAGCAGAGTAAACGAGGTGGATTACCGCTTAGCTCTTCCACCTCAGTTTCACCAGGTGCATGACGTCTTCCATGTATCTCAACTGAGGAGATGCATGCATGACCCTTCCCACATCATCGACCATAGAGAGCTGGACGTCGACGATGGGGTGACTTTTACGGAGGTTCCAGTGGAGATTGAGGATCGATAGGACCGGGTCCTACGTGGATGGTTGATACCTCTGTTGTGCATTCGTTGGCAGCACAGGAACCTCCAGGAGAGCACATTTGAGCGGGAGGCTCAGATGCATGCTCAGTACCCCCATTTGTTCCCATAGTTTGAGTTGTAGCTTACGGTGATGTAAAACCCTGAGGTGGGGAAAATGAAAAGACCCAGAAATTCCATGGAATTTTTTTTCTTAAATTCAAGGGATTTTTATGAGTCCTTGAAATTTTACGGCGCCGGATTCTGAGGCCCGGTGTGCCCGGAATCAATTTCTGATGATTTGTTCAGGTACGTTGAGTAAACGTACGAGTGGGTTTTTATAACTCTTGAACCGGTGTTAGGAACTGAAATCTGAGGGAACTTTTGAACTCGCATCACCGATATTCACTTAAAAATACTTTCACCTCGACGGCAGTTGGTCGAGAATAAAAGTTAGTTTATGGATTTTTATAAAAAAATAATAAAATAAAGTATACAACACTTTAATTTATTTTTAAGCTGCCATGTGAGTGTGTTGGTTAAAACCTCCACCTGGGAGTTGGAGGTGGGATCGCCACACACTAACCTCCCATTAGAGGTTATGGTGGTGGGTCCCCCCAAGCATAACCTCCCGTGAGAGGTTATGGTGTTGGGGCCCACCAGAGCATAACCTTCCGTGAGAGGTTATGACATGGGGACCACACAAGGCTTAACCCCTATTAATGGAGGAGTATAAAACCTCCTCAACTCCCCATTAAATGGGGAGAAACCCCATGACCTTCCCCTTTAATTAAATGGATCCATCCCCCTTTATTTAATATGCCAAACACTCATGGATTAATTGAAGGAGCCTACGTAATTAATTCACCTTTTTGAAATTTTTTCCAACGATTAAAATAATAGACAAACTATTATTTTGGGAACATTATTTTGGTGTAGCTTGGGAGAAAAGATAATTCTCTCCAATAAATAATGTTATCCGACGAAGAACGCTCTTCCGGTGAAGAACACTCTCCTGACGAAGAACGCTGACGAGGGACACCTTCCACTATGAAGAACGACCTCCTCCAACTTTCTTCCTCAGACTCCTTTGATGTGGGACGTGTTCGTCTACCACGGATCGACGACCATCTTTTCGCGATGTCAACTAATGACAACCGGTGAATCAAAGGTAGAGGTTTAGTTTCTTTAAAGTGTCATGTTCTTCCTTTCTTTTAAAAACGAAGAACGATGATGTTTATCTTTGCGGGTGGAATGTTGTGCTTCGTTCATGAGAACCAATTGCTATCACCCTAATCGCGGAGGGTGCGGGCCAACCTAACGTGACCCAACATCCTTTGTCGATATCTCTTCTTGTGACGTTCTACGGCATGGCATTATGGCGACGGCGATGAAGGCAACAACAATGAAGGTCGCGCTACCCGCGGCCTCTGCGAATCACACCGCCCCCATAGTGTACCAATGCACTCGGCTAAGCACTGTTGTCCACGGTGGCACTCGACCAGCCTCCCTGTGGCCTTCCGGCACCCTGCCAGTGTGCATACATGCTTGCATGTGGCCTCACGACACCCTGTCAGCGCACAACCCACCTGCCCGTAGCCTGACCAGCTACTGCCATGCCCTGTCTGACACCCCCGTACCCTACCTGGCGCACCGCCGGTGCCCCGCACCCTGTCTAGCACCCCCGCGGCCTGCCTGACTATTGTCACGCCCTGCCCGGTGCCCCGCAGCCTGCACGACCGATGTCGTGCCCTACCCAGTCGCTTCTGCGCCCTTCCTGGTGCCCCCTCAGCCTGCCCGGCTCCCTACCGCACCCTGCCGACCACCCCCAAGCTGGACTCTATGCATGCCACAACGAACCGAACACCCCCGATCTAGCCTCCGCGCGAATCATGCGCTCCCAGCCTATCCTGCGACGTGGCTCCCTCGTAACCTCTGGGCCGCGCCCTCGAAATGCTCCGGGCCAAACTGGCCCCGAGCCCAAGCCGAACCGCCCCCGCAGTCTGCTAGGTCGGGCCCAGTGGATCAGGACAAACCTAGCGGGCTAACCCACCCAATGGGCTGGGTCAGACCCAGCGGGTCCGTCTGGGTCAACAATGACTAGGTCATCATGGTCTGGATTGGGCCGAGATAGTCCGATCGGGTCTGACAGGGCGCAGGCCCATTACTGACCCCTTTGCTTTATGTTGGCCATATCTTTGGCACCGGACGACCATTTGATGAACCATCAGTGGCGCCGGTATTCTTGTAATGAAGCTGTGCCATTGATAATACCCCACTAGAGTTTGGGATATATTTGAGTTACGGTCAGGTTGGATCATAAACGAATCCAACCGGGGCCCCAGGACTAAAAGGATAATAACTAACAGACCGGGCGTCTGATTGACGCTTCGTATGTTGCGTTGAGACCCTTATGACGTGGCAGACCTTTGAAATACTTCTTTGTGTCACTACATGATAGTTGGATTATTTCCCAGTAACTCGTGGAGTAGATCCTTCCAGTGACGAGCAGACACAGTTCAGAGACCTAGTAGCTGGCAGACCTGATGACTGCTTGACCGATTCGACTCAGAGTGATTTGAATAGACCAGTGGGGAGTGCCTCGTAGTTGGCGGCAGACCCATGGTGGAGGAGCTCCTGGTAGTTGGCGGCAGACCCACATTACTCAACCGAAGGAGTACCGCTATAGGATATTAGGGGGAGCGTCTGGTAGTTGGCAGCAGATCCACAGCAGAGGAGCGCCTGGTAGTTGGCATCAAACACATGGTACTCGACATGAGGAGTACCTCAGCACTCCAAGGTTAGAGAGAATCACCTTGGTGTTGCGACAGGCCCACTGTACTCGACAGAGGAGGAGTTCTCTAGCATCCATGGTTTCGATAATGAAAATCCTAGTTTGAGCTGAGTCAATGACATTTGTGTTTTCCTCATTATTGAGATTGGTTACTAGATAACATGGGTATATGTATGGGAATATACCTATGTAATGTTTATCCATTGATTTCATAGTTTTTGGTTTATCCTTGTTGGATATTTTGAGACCTTGAGGGTCTCGGGGTGCCTACTGAGTATCGTTATACTCACCCCTGCATAGGCTATGCCTGCACCTGGTTGTCTTGGTTGCAGACAACAGACAACATTGACTGAGGGAGAGATCAGTTGGACTCGACGGTACTCGGAGGTGGACCCCTTGGTGTGACGGTACGCAAAGGAGACGGACGAATGTGGTGTGCTGAGGAGGCATTATGTACCTACACTGCAGGTAGGATCCATGTAGGACGCCCTAGTAGCTGATTTACTTTTCTTCAGTTGTACTTGATTTCTAGTTGTACTTGTACTTTCATATTGGCCTTGTATTTTCGACCCCTTTTACTTTCCATCACTTCTTTTGTATACAGTTTTACTTAGTGTTTTACCTCCGGTTGTGTACTCTGATGTGTTTGTTTATAGTTATAAAGTCAATGCCTTCCCAGTTTAGGGATTTATACCTTTGGTGCAAGTCACCAGCCCCTGGCCTAGGGAAGGTGGTCTTGGGGTAGTCACGATACGGGCCTCGGGGGATGGGTTGTGATAAAGTTGGTGTCATTGGGATTCTCTGTTGACCAAGACCAAGTCGAGCTTCAACAAGTTAAGCTCTAACAGAACCCCCTATGAGAGAAGTGTAAGTTGATAGATATTACCACCTGAGAGATGTTATTCAAGACTCCCAAAGATCCTTTCACCATCGTACACCTTACCCTTATGCCTTATACAGGTGTTATAAGGAGTTATGTAAAAAGACCTTAGAACTACGACTATGTGCATTATTTTTTATATATAGCAATGAATTTACATTCATTTTATTATTGTTACTTTGTAAATGGTTTTTAAAAGCACAAATAGTATTTTTAGTTAATATTCAATTAATAAATCTATTTTGATGAATTAATGTATTTTTTATTAAATAAAATTTTATTAAAATATTATTAATAAATTAATTTTTATTAAATATAAATGATCATAGTGTTTTTAGGAATACAACTGTAATTTTTATTAAGGTTTGAAAGCTATTTTTTCAAATCCCAACTGTTTTTTAGAAATGTTTTTTTATTTTAAAAGTAAATATTCGCATATTTAGAAAATTATTTAGATAAAATGAATATTATTATTGGAATCTTGATATTGAAATAATCCAATGAGGAATTTTTCATAATTTTCAAAGACAACCACATTTTTGGGTAAAAATTAAATACGGTTGAAATATAAAATGTGTTTTATGACATAATAATGACCAAATAGTGATGTAATAAAATACTATAAATGGGATTTTAGACCAATATATTTTTTAACATTACAATAATGTGATTTATGGATTTTTTTATTTATTTTACAAATATTTAGTTGACCCTCCAAGACTTATAAAACATTTTCACTTTTTAAAATGATTCCCTTGAGAGTGTCACTCACCTCCACATAATCAAGCCTAATATTTTAATAAGTTAGGTCATTGGACTTATAAAATAACGTTTGCCACTCCCCTTTGTAAAAAAATATGGGAAAACCCATTCTTTAGTTTGTGGTTTTGATTAGTTTAATGTACAGTGTCCAAAACCTAAATAACAATGAATTCCCTCTTTTTCCTATATTAACCCACACAAGCTCCCATTTCCTCTTCACTCAAACCATTTGTAGCTTGACCAAACTACTCCACCCTCTATATAGAATCCTCTCAAGCCACCCCAATCTCCCAATAAGCCTCTCTCGATCCCCTCCCAAGCCTTTGGGATCACACTTCCAAGTACGGGGTTTCATTCTCTCTCATTTTTTTGTCTAAGTTTCATTATGTTGCTACACCATTGATTTTCCATTAAAAATGTTGGGGTGTGATTTGTAACCTCTCAAATTCTTCCCTCTTTATTTTTTTAATTATGATATACCCCTTTCACTCTCATTAATTCATCCTATGTACACCTATTACCATGTCGATATTCTGTAAGGGATTTCCCTCTCCTCATTTACATTCAACCAATCCTATTGTTTTATGAATCTAAATTCCATTACATATATTGATACATGTATATAGGAGACCCCATTACTATCAATTTCATATAAATATTATGGGACACCCCTTTCAATCACATCAACCTTTTATGAATACTTATGTCACGGTGTTATGTTGCCGAAATATCACCATGATTTTCCATGTCAAAGTCGTTGTGTAGTGAATACCTGGCCCATTTCAATATCAAGGGTATCCACCCTAATTAACATTTACTTATAGTTTATAGAGTTTCATGTATTAATTCCTAAATAATTTATCATGGAATAAATGATGATGTTTAATGAATCCATTTTATATGATTCATGTGGCACAATTATGCATGAAATGAAATGATTAAGAAGGGTGCACCTTGACAGAGCTCCAATAAATTTGGTAATGATTATTATCATGATAAATCAAGTGAAATGAGGTTTTACTCATTCTAATTCAAGTGTAATGAGGGTTTAATCATTCTATATGTGCAATGATCCATGGCCCATTATAAAATCATGTTAAATTTTATTGATAGATTTCCATGTTATGATAATCAAGATATATCATGCCTTTATGTTCATGTTTCTCTTATGCTCCATTGATATGCCTATTTCCTAAAATGTACATTATTATTCATGTTATGCCTTTTTTAATCCCTTACTGGGTTTATACCTCCCCCTTTTTCTTATGCATGTCCTCAGGCTATCCCATGCAATGCTAAGTACGAAGAAATATATATGGTCATGTAAAAGATGTTTTCAATAAAGATGTTTTGTTTTATGTTCTATGTTTTTATGTAATGTTCCTAATCCCAAAATACACTAGGCCTATAGATCTTCTATCTTGTATCAAGTAATGATTTTATGTAATAAATTGGGATTAGGTGTTAAATAAATAGCATGGTTGTTATAGTTGGTATCAGATGATAGGTTTAGTTATTATTTGGGATTAGGATTAGAAAACCCTAATGAAAGCCTTAAGGATAACACTAAGTATAATAAAAACATCCCTAAATTTTGGTGAGTATTAAGTAATTGGTTTATCAATAAAATACATCCCTATATGGATACGAGCCGGTGGAGGTAGCTCTAGCATAGATGTATCTAAGGGTAAAACTCGAAAACACCGCTTTAAGCTAGACTCGAATGGGAACAGGTGCATGAAAATGTGCCTTGCTACACTCTTGGTAACAAAACTCCCAGGGGATATGCTTTGGTGAATTCATTATCTTAGTATGAACCGAGATTAATGGAATAAAAACATATTCCCTAATAATATATGTTGGGAAGTAGATCATAGATTATTTTTTGAAATGAAGGATAGATAAAATTAATAATGAAGACCAGCCGATGTACAAATGAAAATCCATGAAGGGAAATTTTCCATCTAGAGCTAACAATCAATGTGAAGATCAATGTAACGACTGTTCTAATGAAATTCCCAATCTGATGGGAGCGGGAATCACTAACATTGTCATCATAGTCTCTCAGTTAACTCATGTTTTGAATAGAAACATGGGGTAAGAGGAAAATTCAACCCCCCTCCACCCTCCCTACCTAAGAATAAAAAATTCTCAATCCAGATATTCATGTGACAAAGTCCTCCTACATTTAATGGATCATCTAATCCCTCAATTTCCAAACAACGGATCAATTCCATTGAGACGATCTTCTCCATCCTTCAATTTTATGAACAAGAGAATTTTCTTTTGGATTCTTATCATATGAAGGGTGAAGATGGTCAATGGTGTAAATTGATAAAAAATAAAAAACATGAGGAAGAGATCGAGGCATTGGAATGAAAGTATTCTAGAATATTT
Source organism: Viscum album (assembly GCA_963277665.1). Taxonomy (NCBI): domain Eukaryota; kingdom Viridiplantae; phylum Streptophyta; class Magnoliopsida; order Santalales; family Viscaceae; genus Viscum; species Viscum album. The sequence continues at coordinate 1,843,326,816 of OY728161.1, forward strand.
TTTTCAAAAAATATTTACCTCGAACCCTCCGACATAAGATTGAATGGGACTTCCTTTACCATAATCAAAAAATATGATGAATCCATATGATTGTATGAGGAAAACATCACAAGAATTGTAGAATATGCCTCTATCATTTTTGTTACCCATGGAAGAAAGGTTTATCAATTCTTTAGTGGTGTGAAACCTAGCCTATGGAATGCCCTAATGATCTGGGACATCGAGAGCTATGAATAAATTGTATGATGTTCCCTCAAATTATAAATAGACATTAAATAATATTAGGGGTATCATGGGGATAAGAAGTATAAGGTGGTCTTCAATTCTAGAGATCCTATTGATGAATCCAATGGTGCTAAGAAAATCTAGCACCCCACATGACAATGTTTTGGAAAGAAGCACCCCGGAAATTTCCAAAATAGGATGAGTAAATGATTTAGTTATGAAAGAGAAGGGAACCTGGCTATTAACTGCTGACAAGAAAAACCTGTGGATATGATAGAGGAGAAGAACGCTCCATTCGACCCTCAACACATTGTTCATTACTTCAACTACAAAGAACCAGATTACTTTGCAAACCAGTTCTCTAAACCAAGTGTTTTTGAAGGCAACCAACAACCTCTAAGGAAGAAAGGGTGAGATTTTTCCATCACTACTACCGATGTAAACCCCAAAAATGATGTGGTGATATGTACACTAGTTATTCATTCAATAATAGATAACATAATTTTTTATTTTGGTTCTACCTATTCTTTTATATCTCGAAAATTTACTAGAACTATCCCAAACCCACACCACGTCATGGATGTGAAGATATCAGTGAGAAAAACAAATGGGGAAATCATTGCATCCCATGTATATAACTCTTCACCATTCATAATTTGCAGATTGAACTTCTTGAATATCCTTGTCATAATTCCTTTGTTGGAATTTGATGAAATTCTTGGCATGTATTGGCTTTCCCTATATTTATCCAACATAAATTTCTATAAGATGGAAATCACTCTCCATGTGGAAAATCGACCCACGATTCTGTACATGTGAAAATAGGAGGATGAATCTTAATTATAACTATCATCTCAATCATGGATATTACTTCCCTATGAGCATGAATATCTTGCTTAGATGATTGAGTCTATGGAAGTAACCATCCTTGATGACATGCCTATTGTGATGGAATTCACTAAAGTGTTTCCTGAGGAATTTCATAGTCTTCCTCCTAGAAGAGATGTTGAATTATCAATTGATCTTATACATGGGGAATTGCCAATATCAATGACTCTGTATAGAATGGCTATTGTGGAGTGTAAGGAGATGAAGAAACAACTACAGGATAATCTAGATAAAGGGTTTATACGACCAAGGGCTTCACCATGGGGTGCACCAGTCCTCTTTGTCAGGAAGAAGGATGGCTCAATGTGCCTTTACATTGATTATCGTGAGCTCAAACAAATCACGATAAAGAAAAAGTATCATCTTCCATGAATTTATGACTTGTTTGATCAGCTACAGGTAGATCAATAGATCTCCAAGGTGGATTTTCATTTTCGATACTACCAATTAAGGGTGAAGAAGGATGATATCCCCAAGATTACTTTTTGTACAAGATACGGTCACTATAAATTTATAGTAATGCTTTTTGGACTCTCTAATGCACTAAAAATCATCATGGAATATATGGATAGAGTCATTAGAGATTAACTAGTAAAATTTCTGGTAGTCTTTATAGATGATATTCTAATATACTCCCAAACCAAGGAGGATCATGAGGATCATCTAAGCATTGTACTTGAGTTCTTGTGAAAGGATTTGTTATATGAAAAGTACATGAAGTGTGAGTTCTGGTTGAAGTATGTCTCATTAATTGGTCATATCATCACAAGCAATGGGATATATGTAGATCCCTCCAAGATATCTGAAATCGATGGATGGCCAAGGCCAACATTGGTAACGGATATCCGTAGATTCCAGGGGATTGTTGGATATTATCGATGATTTTTGATAAATTTTTCACGATTGTTCTACTCTCTTACCAATCTAACCTAAAAGGGGGTCATTTTTTCTTAGAGTGATGAATGTGAAGTGAGCTTCATGGAGTTGAAAAGGAGGGTTATCACTACACTTGTTCTCACACTACCCACAATTGGAGAACTTTTCGTGGTATTTAGTGATGATTCAATGAAGGGACTTGGTTGTGTGTTAATTCAAAATGAATAAATAATATCCTATGCTTCAAGGAAAATGATAGTTGATGAGAAAAACTATCCAACACATTATTTGGAGTTGGCTGTAGTAATATTCACTCTAAAAAATTTGTGACATTACCTACTTGGGGAGAGGTTTGTAATATACACATACATAAAAGCCTCAATTATATATTAACACATAAAGAGTGGAAAATGTGACAACAAAGATGGATAGAGTTTATCAATGAAAATGACTACTCAATCTTCTGCCACCCTGGGAAAATGAAAAATGTTGGAGATGCTCTAAATAGAAAGGACTCAGTGATTCTATCATTGATGAGAATTAGAAAGGATCCAATAATCCTAGATTTGATGAAGATGTACATGGGAATCATAAATAAGGGAACATCGTCAATCATTTCAAAAATGATTTCTCAACTATCTATTTTGGAAAGGTTAATGGATTCTCAAAAGGATGTTGTGGGAATTTAGAAGAAAGTCGAAACTATCAGAAATGGGAAATACTCTGAATTTAATGTTAATGAAGAAGGAATTCTAAGATTTGGGAAAAGACTATGTGTTTCATCAAGTCTGGAGTTGAATAAAGAACTTTTGGATGATGCATATAGTTCAAATTTCTCCATTCACCCAGGAAACAAAACGATGTATCGAGATCTTTGAGAGTATTATTGGTGGGATAACATGAAAAAGGAGATCACTAAGTATTCATCAATGTCCCTAGTACGTTATCAAGTGTAGGATGAGAGGAAGAAGTCTAAGGGGATGATGGAACCATTACCCATACCATCATGGAAATTAGTTAACATCACCATGGACATTGTCACCGGACTTCTGAATACATCCAAAGGAAATAATGCTTTATGGGTTGTTGTGGATCATTGTACAAAGGCAATACACTTCACTGCAATTTTGGAGGATTTCTCATTATATTAATTGGATTAAATATATATTAGATATATGGTAACACTACATTGAGTATCACTATATATTTTATCTGATCAGGATCCATATTCACCTCTATGTTTTAAAAGGGTCTTCAACATGCTCTGAATACTGAGCTAAAAATCAGTATGACTTATCATACTCAAATTGATGGCCAATCTAAGTGGACTTCCAAACACTTGAGGACATGTTAGGAGAAAAATCATCCGACTTCAAAGGAAGATGGGATCTACATTTTCCTATGTTTGGGTTATCTTACAATAAAATTTTCCACTCAAGCATCCAAATAGATCCTTGTGAAGCCCTTTACGGGAAGAGGTGTGGGACACCAGCATGTTGGGATGAAGTTGGGGAGTAAAAACACCTAGTTCTAGAAATAGTTGAAGAAATAGTGGAGAAGGTTAAGACCATCCCGCAGCGCATTAAAGCTTCTAAGAGTCCACAAAAGAGCTATGTTGGTAATCATTGACGTGACCTAGAGTTTTATTTCAGAGACATGGTATTCCTCCGCATATCACCGTGGAAGAGTGTTATGAAATTTGTGAAGAATGGAAAGTTTAATACAAGGTACATCATCCCTTTTGAGATCCTTGATCGCATTGGAGTAGTGGCCTATTGACAAGCACTCCCACTGAATATATCTCAAGTACATGATGAATTCCATGTATCACACTTGAATAAGTACATACCTAACCCATTGTATTTAATCAATCCATAGGTGGTACCATTAGAGAATGTCTTCTCTTATGAATAGAAGTCGGTGAGTATCTTAGATCGTAGGGAAAAAGTTCTACGAAATAAGACAATTCCCCTCATCAAGGTGTTGTAGCGAAACCAAAGTTGTGAAGAAGCAATGTGGGAATCAGAAGGAAGTGATGAAGCAGAGTTTCCCGCAACTATTTTAGAGTGGGAAAAGAGAATTTTGAGTGCGAAATTTCTTAAGGATGGATGATTTTAATGACCAAAACATTTATTAGTGAAAATTAATCTTGAAATAATTAAATTTATTATTATGTAAAATGGTAAAATAACATATGCCATTATTTGGTTTTATGATTTTGGATTTCAAAATACAATTGAAAATTGTTACCATTGATAATATAGATGTTGAACAGTGATCACATGATTAGTATAAATATAATTCTTTAAATAATCCATTTTACTCATAAAATTGAAGCGATGGCCTCATCCAGTAGAATTGATTCATACGAAGACCATTTTAGGAGCTTTTAAAGGAGGTGTCATTATTGGGCTTGCTCTGGACCAAAATCAATTTGAGCTTCAACATGTTAAGCTTGAATGGAACAGCCTATGGGAGAAGTGGAATTTGATAGATATTACCACCCGAGTGATGTTATCTGAGCCACCCCAAGAGTCTTTCACCATCGCACAACATACCCTTAGGTATTATGTGGGTGTTATAAGGGTTTATGTAACAAAACCATAGCACAATGATTATGTGCATTAATTATTTTTATAATAATGAATATACATTCATTTTATTATTTTTACATTATAAATGGTTTTAAAGAACAAATTGTATTTTTAGTTAATATTAAATTAATTAAAATATTTTAATGAATTAATGGAATTTTGAATTAAAGAATATTTTAAAAAAATGTTATTACTAAAGTACTTTTTACTAAATATAAATTATTTTATAATTTTTAGGAATACAATTGTAATTTTTATTAAGGTTTGAAATCTGTTTTTGTCGAACCCCATGAATTTTCAATAAATGATGGTTTTTATTTAAAAATTAAAAATTCCCATTTTTTGAAAATTATTTATATAAAATTAATATTATTATTTTAATAAGGATGTAGAAATTATCAAATGGTGAATTTTTCCTAATTTTTTGAGACAGTCGAATTTTTGGGTAAAAATTAAATATTGTATAAATATATAATGTTTTTTATGACCTCATAATGACCCAATAGTAATTTAATAAAACATTAAAAATGGGTTTCTCAGATAATATTTGTTTTAAAAATAAAATAATGTGATTTGGGTGTTTTTATATTTATTTTACAAAGCTTTAGTGCACTCTCCAAGACTTATAAAACAATTTGACATTTTAAAATGATTTCTTTGAGAGAGTGACTCCCCTCTAAATAAGAAAGCGTAATATTTTTAGATGTTATGAGATTTAACATATAAAATAATTTTTCCACTCTCCTTTAGAAAAACCATGGTCAAAAACCTTGGTACGGTTTTTGGTTTTGATTTGTTTAATGTGTAGTGTCCAAAAACCTAAATAATAAAGAATCCCCTCTCTTTTCCTATATAAACCCACCCAATCTCCAACATCCTATTTACTAAAATCTGTTGTAACATGAAAAAACTACACCATAATCTCTCTATAATCCTCCCAAGGTGCCCCAAGTTCCCATGAATCCTCTCTCAAGCCCCTCCCAATCCATTGGGATCACACTTCCAAGTAAGTGATTTCTTCCTCTCTCATTTTTCGTCCATGTTCCATTATGTTACTATACCCTTGTAATTTCAATTAAAAATGTTGAATTATGATTTCACACCTCCCCATACTTTCCTACTTATGTTTAAATTATTATAAACCTCTTAATTCCTCATTAATGCCTCCTATGTACACCTGTTACCATGCCGAAATTCCCTAAGTGATTTCTCTATCCTCATTTACATTGAAGCAATCATTTTGTTTTAAAATTATAAATTTCATTAAATATGTTGGTACATGTATCTATATTCCCCCTTACATTCCATTTCATATAAATATGATTAGAAACCACTTTCTCTCTCATCAACCTTTTTTATGAATTCTTATGTCTCATCGTTATGCTACCGAAATTGCACCGTGATTTTCCAAGACAAAGTCATTATATAGTGAATACCATGTCCATTTCTATATCAAGGGTATTTACCATTATGAACATTTAATTATTGATTACAAAGTTTCATTATTTAGTTCCAAGATCCTTTATCATGGAATAAATGGTGAGGTTTAATGAATACATGTTATATGATCCATGTGTCACACTTATGCATTAAATGAAATGATTAAGAAAGGTGCGCCGTAATAGCGCTCCAATGCATTGGGTAAATATTAGTATCATGATAAGTCAAGTGCAATGAGCGTTTACTCATTGTAATTCAAGTGTAATTAGGGTTTACTAATGCTCCATTTTCAATGATCCTTGGATAATTCTATAATCATGTTAAATGTTGTTCCCACATTTCCATGTTATGGTAATCATTCTATATCATGCCTTTATGTTCCAGTTTCTATTATGCTCCATTGATATTCCTATTGCCTAACAGGTACTATATTCTTCATGTTATACCTTGTTTAATCCCTTACTGGGCTTTATATCTCACCATTTTCTTATGCAAGTCCTAAGGTTATCTAATGCAATGTTAAGTACGAAGAAATATGTGTGGTCATGTAAAAGAATTTTTCAATAGAGATGTTGGGTTTTTTGTTCTCTGTTGTTATGTAATGTTCCAAATCCCCAATGGAACTAGACCTCTCCATATTCTATGTTGTATCAAGTAAAGAGTTTTTGAAATAAATTTTCATTTTTTGTTAAATAAATATCAAGGTTGTTATATAATTGGATGAAAATAAAAAAACATAACAAAAAGGAGGTTAAAAATTATAGTAAACAAAAACTCAAGTCAACTCTTTTCAAAAAATTATAAATGGATATTTAGAAACTCACTTTTGATGATAATATACCATACCATTTTTTGGATCCCAACTATTAAAATATAATATAAAAATAATTTTCATACCAATTAATTTCTTTTAGAATGATATATGTATCATGAAATTACCATGATGACCAAATGGTCCTGAAATATATCAACCCAAAAAACTCCTTTCAAAAAAATTATCCACCTTTTAACAGTTAACGTTTCAATTAAAAAAGTTCTAAAACCCCATAAAAAGTTGGAAAATGAAATTTAAACAGGTAAAATAATAGAAATAATTCAATATAAAAAGTAAATAGTAAATAATCCCTTTTAAAATCAACATATTCAAACAATCACATTTAAAAATGTAAATTAATTTGATAGAGCTGATGAAGAATATTAAAAAATCATGGAATGTGGAATCTTAATCCCATGTATTGAGGAAATTTTTTATTCATTTTGAAACCCCCCATGGGTAATATATATATATATGAATAAACTCATAGGAAATAATTTTTAATACATTGAATAATCTCAAAGATTGTAATGTAAAGGATCACCAAAAAAAACCTCATTCATGAGGAATCTAATCCTAGTGAATCAAATTTGATGGTAAACCATCTACCATGGAAATAACCTATAACATCCTGATATTTAAAAAAAAGATTATGTTTGAAATAATAAACGATACATCACATCAATTTTAAATGATTAATTGAATATTATTATTTAAAATTTTCTATTCTAAAATATTTTTTAATATAGAGGGAATAAATATTATTAATTAAATTAAAAAAATATTTTTTATATATGTTTATATAATTAATTATTGGTAATATTGTTAATCAAAAAATAAAATAAAAACCATTTGAATATAAAGGATGTGTTTTATGAAAAACAATTTATGTGTGAATAATTTTGTTTATAAAATAATGAAATAAATATTTTTTTTATTATATTATTTAAATATATATGAAATATATTTATTTTTAATTTTTAGTTTTTATATTCTATATTGTCTAATCCAAATTTAAGAATAAATTTGATTTTAAGAATAAAAAATGTATTTTTTTTAAAAGGCAATTTTACCACCCTTCGACGGAGAACCCATTTTAAATTTAGTTTTCTTCACTTTTATATGTTATATTTGAAAATTTAGTTTTCTTATTTGGAATTTAGAAATCAAAATTTACTTTGGTTGAATTATTGGTATTTTTAGGCTAAAATTCATATTTTAATGAATAGTGAAAAATACGGCATTTTAATTCAAAACTGACTTTTTTCCTAATTAATTTATATCGAAAGAATATCCTTTTAAATGGACTTAAAGTACAACTAGAAGATTTTTTTCCATTTAATCCAATTTAGTTCATTGGATTCAATTTCAAATTAAAATTAAATTGAAAAGATATGTGATTTTTAAAATATTATACTTAAAAAAATTGTTTTCTCGATTGGCTAATAAAATTAGTGGTAATCCAAATTTAACCACATATGTGAATTGAATTTTAAAAAAATGGACATACATGTCTATACTCAATATGAAAAAAAAAATCTCCAACTGTATCAAAATAATTTTTGGTGAAAAATATTTTCAATATTTCATTTACCATGGTTAAAGTTAAATAGGGTAATTAAAGGTAAAATTAATATTATAAGACTTTAAAATTACCCTAAAACATGCAAAAATCTTAGTTTATGAGTTATTATTGACCATTCCCGTACTTGGGACGAAATATTGTCCTTTGGATGCCACATGGGGGTGATTATGACATTTATAACATTTAATTTCAAGTAAAGAGAAATATGTCATAAATATTTTTCTTCTTAGTAAAACAGTTTTTTTACGATTTTATGTAACTGATATGTTCAACTAGGAATAGTAATTATAAATCTAAAATGATTTAATACATCATGAAAATTTATTTATAATTTTTAGCAGTTAAATAATTAAATTTAAGTATAACACAAATATGATATAGTGATAGATTTTTAAGGAAAGAATCAAATAAATGATATTAATAATATTAAAATAAATTTAATTTAAAATATTTGATTCTATACATGAATTTTATGGTTGAATATTACATGTTATAATTTAGTTAATGTACTTATTTCTTTGTAATTAAGTTGTTATGATTTTTTTAAAAAGTCATGTAATCAATAGTGTAAAAAAGTGACATAATTCATAACTTAAATAATAAAATATCTATTTATATGATCTAAAATTTATAAAATACATAAATTGAAAAAAAATGTTTTAATATGTCTAAATTTTTTATTAATGAGTCATTAATTCTATGTTTGATGTTATTAGGTTATTGACTTAACCCTTAAAGTGTAAATTACTTGATAAAATGGTAAGAGTTAAAAGGGGTTAAAACAAAAATAAAAGAATTAAATAATGTTTTGAACATGTCTAATTTTAATTTTATGATAAGGAATCAACCAAAAATCATCATATATTTAAAATAAATCAGTTTGGGATCATTTGTGTTAGAAAATGAATTTATATTAATTTAATATTTTTAATAATTCTAATGGTGCCCCTCCGTTCTCCTATAAAACGGAACCCATTCCTCTCTATCACTCACACTTAAAAACCATTTAGTTTGGCCATGATCGACAAAAAATCCATTCTAAAATGCCTCCCCACATTCATAAGTCATTTTTAGATATAGTACCCTCATTATATGTGTTAATGAGTTCTTAAAGTGTGATTAACTATAGAAGAGGTATTTCTTTCTTTATGTATTTCTATTTTATTTCTCCTTCAATTTCCTTAAAATCAAAAACATACAAGATGAAATAGTAACTAATGTATCCTAAATATACTTAGGTGTTATTATTTTAATATCATCACCTGAATCCATCTCCAATTTCATCAAATGGGAAATGAACTTTTCATTCGTGTGTACGGAGGACGATCGCCTCGTGAACTGATATAGTATGTTTTTCATCACAATCATTAAATAATGATTATAATGATGGAATTAATATAAATATGAGATATTAACGACGCATTTATAATTATAAAGGAATAATTTATCAATTACATTCTTACATTCAATGCACATAAAAATAATAATGTCATTCATGTGTAAAAGTGAATTATCACCTCCAAGAAGCGATGTGACTCGTTTTTATTCACTACAACATTTTTATGAAATATGAAAGCATATATAAATTATAAATATGATAATATAAATTTTATAATAATTATATAATGTTTAAATAAAAATTACCTTCTTTCCATAAAAATCAAAGAAAAATGGAGAACATTACTCATGTGTGCGTACGACATACTGTCTCCTTGATTGTAACGTTGTTCATTTTTTCATATATATATTTAATGAATTTATTTAAATATATAAAATATATATATATATAATTATTATTTAATTAAAATTATTTTATGTATTATGGACTTATGACCACATGGACTATTTACATCATAACATGTTCATTTTCGACTCAAGATCCAAATATCGACAAAAAGTTTGAAGTGAACTCAAATAATTAACTAATTATTATAAAATAGTAATTAAGTATAAAAAATGAGTAATAAAAATTATAAGGATCTTAATAAATTATAAATTTTCATATTTTTATTATTCAAGATGAACAAGGATCCTAAGTGACAAATTAAAATCAAGGTTAGGGACTTTGTCTCAAACTCCATTCATTAAGGAATATCTTTATGTTATGAACTTTTATTATAAAATAATTTTTATATACATATTTTTACATGTTATATTATTAATTATTATATTATCATGATATTTAATGGTTTTTTTTATTTCATTATTCAATTATTTTTATTAAATTATTTCTCAATTGGTAAGAGATAGTATAACTAGAACATCATTTTAAATGTTTTAATGAATTATTCTTCTTAAGAAATATTTTTCATGTACATGTCTTAAAACTAATTTTATTAATTTATTTATATAGACATGAAATATTTAAAATAATTCTTCCTTTATAAAGTTTAAAAGTGGTATGGGACACTTTGATTCAAAAATATTCATCTTCAATATTTTAATTGTGTCTTAAAAATGGATTTTTTATTTCAATAACATGGAATGTTTTTTTACATATATGCCATTAATGAAATTTCTCACTTTCGTGTATCGATTACGTATTTCTTTTTTTCTTTTCATTTTTACCATTTCAATTTAAAATATTGTTTTTTAATTTATGGGAGTGCAGCTTGTAAATATGATATTTGATTTCAATGTGGAAGTATTATTTTTCTATTATGATTAATTTGTGTGTTATGATTATGTTATAGTTATTGGTCATTCCGTATGTATATCGGTTGTTTCGTGATAAAATGAGGGAAGGTGAGCCTATAATATATCTTCAATTAATTGGTTAATGAGACTGATTAAGACGATAGGTTTTCTCAAAAGAGATTTAGGGAATATACTAAAATGGGTATTCAAAATGTATCCTTGAAGGATACTCCCTATATATCTATAAAACCTACAATTAAAGTATGAAATGGATTCCATAAGTTACCATTTTGATTTATTATTGCTAATATTTTTTTAGAAACATTATTATTTCACGAGTTATGTTAAAGAACATATTTTTTATTGGTGAAAATTATGATTTGGTTAAAAAATTTATTAATTTACAATATTAATTCACTATCTATAATGAATAGGGCCTCTCTGGTCCATTAATTTGAGAAAATAATGTGTTTTAGGTGTTTTAGGTGATATTGGTGACTCATTCCTTGAATTTTACCCAAAAATAATAGTTTTTTTGTCAGCATGTCATTTTAAATAGTCTGTGTATGTGATTATTTTTTGAAATGTTGGTGTTAGCGAGTCATTTTTTTGAATTTTCAGTGTTGGTGTGTCAATTTTTATCTATTGGTGTGGGTGAGTAATTTTTTTACAATCAGTGTCGTTGATTCATTTTTGTATTTTTGGTTTTGGTGAGACATTATGAAATGTTCGGGTACGAGAGTCATTTTTGACCTGTTAGTGTCGGAGAGTCATTTTGGAACATTTGGTGTCGGTGAATAATTTTTGAACTATCGGTGTTGGTGATTCATTTTTTACTGAAGATGTCGGTGAGTCATTTTTTCCTATAAGTTTTGGAAATTCATTTTGAAATATTGGTTTTGATGATTCATTTTTGAACAATCACTATCGAAAAATCATTTTTTAATTGTTAGTGTCAGATAGTCATTTTCTGAACTGGTAGTGTCTATGAACCATTTTTGAACCTTCAGTGTCGGCGAGCCATTTTTTTAATATTCATGTCGGTGATTCATTTTTTTATTTTTTGTGTTAGAGAGTCATTTTGAATTGTCAGTATCTGTGTGTTAGGGTTTCGGTGTCAGTGACCCCAGACGGTAGTGTCGATGAGTTAGGGTGTCAGTGTTGGTGACTCCGGGCATCGGTGTTGATGAGTTAGGGAACCACTGTCGGTGAGTCATGGTGTATCAGTGGATCAGTGTCGATGACTCAACATTGGTGACCCAACCATTGGTGACTCATTCATGTTTTTCCTAGTTTCTCGAATTTCACCCCTCATGTGTTTTATTTGACGTAAATAGAGTTTAAAACATTTTTTAGTGTTTCTAAAGTTGTTTTCAAGGATATTAATTACATCCTTAATATCCTACAACTCTAGAGACCTTTAAATAGTTGAACCACATAATGATGACCATGATCCCTTTTTAATGATGTTTATAACTATTTCCCATTCCATTGATATAGGATTTAATTCACATTTTATAAAATGAGGTCCACACCTTCTCTTTGTGCGCTTAGAGACCTCCTCTCTTGGCGAGTTGTGAGCCTGTTCTAGAGCCCTATGAAGTCCAATTTTTCTTGTAATTTCATACTACTTTCATGACACCCTATTTGGTGTAATGAGGAGTTCTGGTCGCCTATTGTTCCAAGTAGGTATTTTCCATCGTCTTGGTTTAATTTTGTATCATGCGGGGTGGGTGAGGGAATGCTTCTTGAGAGAGAATGTATGAATAATTTCTTTAAATAGAGTAATAAATTAGGGGGGATATTATCATAAATAGATAACAAGACCTATTAGGATAATTAAAAATGTATTGATGAGGACTGAATGTTTATTACTGTATTATTTTATTATCCTACCTTTCCTATTATACATTGTTGTTGTTGTAAGGCCTTTTGAAAATCATGGACGTTGGTGGAATTTTCTTTCTCACTAATGATGTTCTTGTTCTTACCATTGATACTCTATGAATAATCTAAAATATCAATCCATTCAATCACGTTCAGTTGTTTAATTAAATGGATTCCCTGGGATAAAATATGTCATGTGATCAACCTAGTTATTAAAAGTTTAAATAAAGAACATCTCTTGCTAAATCTGAATATTCTTGTCTTAATGGTGTGGTTGTGTGCTATGTCTGGTTGGGTTTTTTTTCTTCATGGGGGTTGTGATAATATGTTGTTAGTATCCTTGTTACGGGTATTGGGTTGGACATAGGGAATGAATTTATGTTTGCAGTATGGCTTGTTTGTGTGGTGGGGCTACTGTTTAGTGGTTTTCTGCTGTGGGGTTTGTGTATGGGATGGTACAGTACGTGTGACATAATATCATGTCAATATATTGATTGATTTTGGAATGGATGAACTTATATGTTTTTGGACTACCTTTTTTTGTGGTTGTTGAGCAACATTGTGTAGTGGTACTGCAATGTTTTTATTGGCCATTTGTGTAGTGGGACTATAGATTGACATTCTTGTTATGTTGAGAATGGTTGCAGATAGTGATTTCCTTGGTAGTGATGGAATTAATTACAGTGGACTCAGAAATAACAAATAACCATTGATTTAATAGAAAAGGGGTTGGGTTTATTCTTTGGTTGTGGTTGTTGTGTGGTTGTGCATATAGGGGTAGCTGTAAAGGGGGTTTTGTGTGGGCTAGTTGTTTGTTTGGAAACCCATAGGTTGTTATGAGTTCTTGTTTACCTATATGTATAAATTTTATTTCCTTGTGATTTTAAATACACACCCCAACCTTGTTGAGAAATATGTTCTAAACTCCCCCATTTCATGGGTGACGGTGTATTTCCCAACATCCTAGTGGTATAATGAATGTATGGTTAGTGACTTTATTCCTCACACCACCTTCCATAATCTAATCACTCTATTGTATCCAGGAAGGATTTAATGACTTGAGGTTTACTAATACCCCTAGATCCTTTGGGGATGTTGTGTTCTGGATGATAGGTCTAGGTGTCTCTAAGATAGGTGTGTTTCCCAGGTGTCTTCGGGATAAGGATCAAGTGTTTTTGGGTGAGAGGTGTGGTTATTGTGAACCAGGTGTCTTCGGACGGTGTATGTGTGGTTTTGTGGCCAAGGTGTGTGCAGGAAGGTGTGGAAGTGGGAATGAATTTGGGGAAGTGTGGTAGCATCAATACATTAGTCATTAGGAATGAGCAGTTAATCAGTGGGAAAAGTGGTGCAGGGTACCCCAAGTCATCGATTTTCTTATATAATCAACTAACTTTACTTGTATTGTTTGGTGAGTGTGCCTTGGTGAGGTTTGGTTGGTTATAATTTATCCTTGGTAGGTGTGGTTGGTTTCAGTTGTTTTCAATGGGGAATTAGTATTTCTCTCCCACTTCTACTTAAGTGAATTTTCTTTCCATATTTATTATACTTGTATCCTCACACTATGTTATAAAATTGTTTTCATGTTTCAAGTAAGACTTTTAGAACCGTTCCAGAATTTACTTGATCGTGCATCAAGATATTTGTTGTGTTGTTTCTTAGTATCAATCATTTATCACATTATTTGGTTCTTTTGTAGTGCTATTTTTCATGTTTACATTTTAATCATGCATGGGTTTTATTTTTATTCCCTTTATATAAATGTTTGGTGTTGTTTTGGATTTTTACCATCTTATATTTGGGCCTTGTTTTCAATAAAAAGTGTAATGACTTCCACTTTTGTGAGATTCTATACCATTGTTCATAGTCCCCTCTCTAGGTCATATTGAAGATGGGACTCATAGGTAATTATCTCTCTTTAATCATCTAGAAGGAAGGGTGTGGATCTTTTCTATCACTCCCCTCATCATAAAGAAGGTGGGATGTGAATAAAATGTATCAAAGGTGATGGATGGGAGATAGGATGGAGTTATGAGTTAGGGATAGTGAGTATTTCATGGGATGGTAGGGAAACATTGTTCGGAAATCTTGGTTTGTGAAATTGGCCATGGAAGACCAGCTAGGAAATAGTATTTACCCCCCCCCCCCTCGTGATCTGATGTAAGGACTCTAAGCCTACCGAATGACCATGTGAAGCTATACTGATTACAGAGTAAATACCCTAGAAATGGTACATGAATCATAATGACTTTTTTTCTTTTGTGTGATGTGTTTTTTGGGGATTTAAAATAATTGAAGAGAAAAAAAAAGAATTTAAATGAAAATTTATATACTACCCAGGATTAGGAGTCCCTTGTTTAGCCATTTCAGTTTTGGAACACAAATGTCACCCACATGTGGTATGAGCAGTTATAGCCCAGCAGGCTGACCAGGTTCATCAGCAAACGGTTGATAAAGAGGAGGAAGATGAATTGTGGAATAAAAATGGTATTCCTTTCCCACTATATACCCTAGGGAAGTATTAAGGCACCATTTCAAACATAGATACAGAGGGCTGACATGAGGTGTTGGTGATCACCTTCACCTTGAACTATGCTTTGAGAGAGTATTGGGATCCTCTGGAGGGGATATAGATGTGGGGAGTGACACATCATTGGTGGACTCTCTTCCTCAAGTCGAGGATGGATATCAATGTTTTTTGGGATTCCATCAAGAAGGATTTTCTAGATGAGTTTATTTCCTCGACGATGAAGTCCGAGAAGAGACATGAGTTACTCTCCCTTTAGAAGGGAAATATATCAGTGAGGGAACTGAGGATCATGTTCAACAATCTCTTATGATTTTCTCATGAACTCATTCTGAACGAGGAGTCTTGGGTGAGGTTCTTGGAGGAAGCACTCCGACCTTCTCTTCAATATGTGGTTACTCCCCTCACCCTAAATACATAATTATAAGTTCAGAATAAGGATGAAGTAGTAGAAAATATGGACATTAATGAAGGTGTAATTAGAGAGGGGAGCCATAAGAGTTTATTGAAGGGGATGACTTCCAATAGTAGGTCTCCATTGTCATGACCTTTTATGTAATGGCCAGTGGGAACTAGGCCTCAATAGTTCTTGTACTGATCTCTTTTTCGTCGAACATTCCCCATGGGATTGGTATGAAGGCGACTTTTTTGTGGAGGTGTTGGTTATCTTCCGATCCATTTACCATTTCAAGATCAGTATGGGGGTGGTGGGTGGGTTCAACACCCACCTCAGCAATGGTTGTCGGCCAGGACTTTTCAGTATCAGGGACAGTAGGCCCTCATTCCACCGAGGTCAGATGGTGTAGGAGGAGGCCTGCCATAGGTTTCTCCTCATGAACCTTGACGAGTTCATAGTAGTGGAGGTGGATGATAGTTGATATCTATATTAGTTTTTTGTGGGCTATTTTCACACCACTAAGGAAGCAGTTCCAGATGTTTCGGTGGTTGATTGATGTACGATTAGTCCTTTTAGCACTCTTTCTTGTGTTATGATTGTTTCAAGAGGGTAATACTCCTTTTTGTCACCTAATATAGCACATTCCATGGGTCTATATGTAGTGAGACTTCTCTTTCCCTTAGTGTTGAGCATGTCAGTGGAAGGTTATACATGTTTGTTTGATGTTTCCTAGGGGATGTAGACTAATGATGTGTAACACCCCAAGCTTCCATGGTACGTTTCACTTCGAATAATGCAATAGCGTGTGTTGTACGCAACCTCGAGCTCTAACACACACCACAACGAATTAAACTAGCCGTTGTGAATAGTAATACCTACTTTTTGAAATTTTATAAATTTTATTTTTCAAAATGGACTTCATTTTTGGATTCAGAATATCGAAATTAGCCTATGTTGAATTTTTGGTATTTTTCTGAGAACTTCTATTTTTTATGAATAGTGAAAAATACTAAAAAAACATTTTTAATCAAAATAATTTATTGTGATAAATTATACTATTTAGTGGTTTTAAAGTATAATTAGAATATATTTTTACCATTTTATCCAATGGTGGTCATTAGAATTAATTTAACATTGAAATTGGACATAAACAATTGCCAATCTTTTGATATAAATTGTTTCTTAGAAACACGTCATTTTTTGTAACAGCGGGAATTAATTATAAAATTAATTAATGCAACTTATATGTTTGGAATTTTTTAAAATAGACATCATTTTTGAATTCGGAATATCAATTATAGCTCAGGGTGAAATTTTGGCTTTGTTCTGAAAAACTTCAATTTTTGATGAATAGTGAAACCACTAAGTGGTAGTTAAATAACTGATTTTTCGTTTAAATGAAATATTACCACATCTGTGATTTGATTTTCCAAAATCCGACATACATGATTGTCATTAAGAAGTCAAATGTGGTTCAATGAGATCAAAATAATTTTTTGGTGAGTAGTAACTTTTAAGTTCTTAATCGCGATTAGAGGTAATTAGTGTAGTTTAAGGTAAAAATAATGTTTTAATAATATGAGATGAGTTTGAAATTTGTCCTACTCCTATTGTATGAGTCATGGCCGACAAATATGACCAATGGGTCAACTTGGGGACACCATGGAGCCACTTTGGTTGGAAAATGACATTAATATATATATATTTAATGTTAAAATTAAATTGACACAAACATGAGTTGTTTTACTAAAAAAGTTTTTAAGTGGGGTTACAGAAGTCCAAATTTTGACTATAAATATTCATTAGAAAGCTAAAAAGATTTCCTACATCATAGTAATTTGTTTATAATTTTTAGACATTAAATAAATTAAATTATTTATGACATCATTATGATGCAGCGATGACCTCATTATTTAACGATTTAAATAAAATGAGAAGATAATGCAAACTCCAAGGATTACACTTGTCCAAAGCCTATTGGATGAGGAGATTTCGAACCCTTATCACCGTATCCACGAATTGTATAAGTGTGGGACCTTTAGAATCCGAAAAGCATTGTATAATAATGTAACATTTCAATCTTTCCAAAAGAGCCCCTCCTCTCCTCTTGTAAAAGGCCCCCACCTCTACCACCTTATTCACACTTTCAAGCCTTTTGGTTCGGCCACCCTCTGACCATATACTCTCCCAACTTCTCTCCCTTAATCCTAGAAGCTTTACTTTAGTCAGAAAGCCATCCTAAGGAGTCCTTTTGATCAAATCAAAAGGAAGAACCCGAAGAAGAGGTAACATTTTCATCACCCTCTTTCAAGTTTCTTTCTTCTTCCACTCCCTCTTTGTTTATTATTTCAATTCTAAAATTATAACTCCAGTATCTTCTATATACTGTGATGTTATTATAAATATGGAAAAACCATATTCAGTATTCTACCCATCATTTGAATGACATGTCACCATACGTGCGTACGTACGGCTTACCGTCTCCACGTCGTGGTGTAATTGTTATTCAATATATTATTATTTATATGGGTATAATAATGATATGTGATTCATGTAAATAATAAATATAACATGATAATAATTCTGTATATATGATATACTATCCAATTATATATTATTTTAATATCAAAATAATGATATTGTCGCTCGTGCGTACGTACGGACTACCGTCTCCACGAACGCGATGAGATTCATTCTCCGTCATATCCATTCAAGTATAATTATCATTTGATGATTTAAAAATAATGTTTAAGGACATGATATCATTCTGGATATGAATAAGATACAACCTATCCATGAAAAACACGACTTACGTAACAAAACATATAAAAGAAAACGAGTAAGTTAACACCCGAAACAACGATAAATCTAAGATATTGTTAACAAAGCAATGTTAAAAGATCATATATGATATCATATGAAGGTATATGATTCTTGTATAATTTAATAACAATAATTCACCATTATACAGGAGGTTAACCTACCCCAACCAAGGAAAAGTACAAGGTAAGGGTTTACTTCACAACCTCTTCATTATCCAAGGTTGTTTTTACATAATTATCTACTGGGACCTCGTTATCATCCACATCCATGTTTCTTAAAAATGTCTTTCAAAACATTTTTACTATTAAATGGAAAATGTGTTAAAGTCATTTATACCCTTATACATTTTTGAAAGGAATCTTACCGTCGTTTTCCAAAAAATTTACTTTTTGACCTCTTTGACAAATTTAAGGTAAGAATGTTTTTTTAACTTATACGGCGGGTGCGGCTATTTTCCGCCATTATAACTTCATCGAAGCTTCCCTAACAATCTTATAAGAATATCTTCAAAGTAAATGTATTATTTTATAATTATGGGACTTTTAAATGATTTCAAAAAGGAGAGATATTACTCTCAAATAGCTTTGATTTCATCCATGTCAACATCCTTTGATGGGTTTTAAGATTAATTGAAATTGATTTATGATACAAAACTTCAATTGAACATTTTGTGAAATATTTGACTGTGGATGTGTTATTTTTATACCATCCATAGTTTATGGATAAATTGTTCACATTTCGTATGCTAGTTTTAATATGAATATTTATGTTATGTTTAAACCTATTCATATGAGGAATGTATTGGACTTAATATGTGACGGGTGGAGCCCGCTATAGCTCCTCGATGCATCGGTAGGTCTCATGAGACAACTGGACATGGAATTGGCCGAGGCCCTTTCCCAATTTGATTTATGGTTTTGGCCGAGGCCTTAATCATTTTAGACGTCTTGTCCGAGGCCTTGACAAAGTGTTTCAGAATGTCTGGCATTATACATTCCCTCATTATGAAAGTGGTTATTGATATTTCACGTGATTATTCGTCTAGTAGAATATCCATGTGAGTAAGTAATGGCATTATTTTATTTTAATTTTTCCATATTATGCTGAAGTTCAAGTTCAATAAGGCTTTTGTTTTAGTTATACATTGCCTTAAATGCTTATGTTTTCTTATGAAAGCTTCCTCAATATTGTTATCCTTACTGAGCATCTGAGCTCACCCCTTTCAATGTTTTAATATTTTCCAGGATGTGAAGAAGTATTTTATGAATGACCTGCAGGGATTGTGAGAAGAAGATATGAGTGTGGACTATGGAGACTTTGTTATTGTAGTTTTTCACTTTATGATGTAATTTAACGTTTACGAATGTATCTAGTGTTTCCAAGGCTACTAAACTAATCGGTCTTTCGAGACTTGATCTTTTGTGATCATGCCAATGTTACGAAGTAATGCACCGGCTCTGGGTAGCTGGGGTCGGAGCGTTATAGTTGTTATCAGAGGAAGTTTAGTGAAAACCTTGGAAGCTATATTTATATAAACTCTGATTAGAGAATGTAGAACTAAGATGAACATTGAGGATTAGTATAGAAGAACTTCCTAGAATTATGGTATTGTAGAGATTTTGTGAGTTTTCCGAGAAATACATCCCTGTCTGGATACGAGCAGGTAGAGGCGGCTCTGGCACAGAGGTACCTAGGGGTAAAACCTGAAAACACCGCTTTGAGCTAGACTCGAACGGGAACTGGTGCACGACAATGGGCCTTTCTGCACTCTTGGTTACGACACTCCCGGGTGATATGCTTAGGATAACTCTCATTTTCTTTACAAATCATTATGAAGGGTTTATGAGTATATAATTCTTCAAAGAAAACATTTTTATGATTATGGATTATATCCATAAATAGTTCAATTTATGTTAAGTGTTTTATAAGTATGGGATTATGTATTTTGATTCATAAACTGATCTAGTTTATGCAATTGTTTAGAAATGGCGCCTAGTGGAAAAAATGTATACCGTATCAATGCACGAACTCCGTGTAGGGATTTCCGTCCTGCTCAAGATAATTATTGTGGATCTGGAGATACAACTGGTGCTGATCAACTTAATACCATACTAGGAAAACTCACTCAGGTTATGAATAATAACCTTACTCGTATGGAGCACCCTGATCCACAACGTGGAGGATCAATGTTAGATCGATTCATGAGGCAACAACCACCAACATTTAATGGGGGTACAAATCCATTAGTAGCTGAGAAATGGATAAACTCCTTAGAGAAAATATTCCACGCCTTGGGGAGTAGTGAAAGGGAAAAGGTTATCATGGCAGTTTACCGCCTCACTGGAGATTTTGATCAATGGTGGTCATTGATTCAAAACACAAAGGAATATGATGACATATCGAATATGGAATGGAGGGAGTTCAAAGATCTGTTTTAAAAAAATACTTTCCTCGTGACCATCGACCAGATATGGAAAGGCAATTTCTGGGTTTGAGGCAGAAGGAGGATGAGAATGTCGCAAAGTATGAGGCTAACTTTACAAGGTTAGAGAGGCATGCTGCTGATTATATACGTAACCCAAGGAGTAAGATTGATCGTTTCTTTGATGGGTTAAAACCATTTCTTCGTCGAGCTTTAGTATCACAATCCTTCTCATCATACGAAGATATTGTCTCATGTGCTATCAATACAGAAAAGGAATTCTCTAAGTCTTATGACAACAAAGTAAAGCAAGAGAAGAAGAGAACTGTGGAACAAGAGACAGATAAAGGGAAAAAGGGAAAGAAGGATTTTCCATTATGTGATAATTGTGGGAAGAATCACCCTGGTACATGCCTAAAAGGTATGGGAGTTTGTTATAAATGTGGAGAAAAGGGTCACCAGGCTCGTGATTTAAAGGGAAAGAAAGAGGATATCAAAGTTGAATGCTACAATTGTAGGGAAATGGGGCATTATGCAAATGAATGTCCTTAGAATCAAGGAAACTTACCTCAGAAAAGGCCAAGGTATCATGGACAATCTTATGCTGTTACTACAGTTGAAGCAGAATAACTAATGTAATGGTGCTTTTGGACTCATGGATTATATTCCGGTTACTAGAATAATGAGATATATATATATATAAGGATTGTACTGCAGTACTTGTTGATTTCAGTAAGGTTTTTATATTTTTAGTATGTGACAATAAGAGAAACATTACATTGTTTGGGGAATATGATAAATTGATTTTGGAATTAAGAGACCTTTTAGAGAAAGTCTGGACAGAGGTAATTTGGATAACTATAAAGGTTGGAGTTGATTAAGTTGATCTTTGGATAGTATTGTTTAAGGTTAAAGCATTTATGAATATTACTTTTGGAATATTATGATACTATAGTTTTAGGAAAAGGACAACCTGCAGGGTGGGGCATAACCCATCGCGTCGGACAAAGCTGCAGGAATCGAACCCACAATCATAGTGTGACAGGCCTCTATTTCCTACCACTAGCCTACAGAAAGTCCCTGGTTATTACAAAATAATTTTAATAATCTAAATGGTATGTGTTAACATTTGGAACCTTATACAATTAGGATAAGTATAATATTTTTGAGTTATATTATCTTTTTGAGTGAAAGATGAGTTGAAGGTTGAAACTCTAATTGTCAAGCATAAATATATATATACCTATCTCTTATTCAATGAATAAATTAATTCTTAAACTTTATTAAAGGGATATTAAAACAAAAAAATGTGTTATCCTAACAACATATGTGTTGTTGAACTGATGATATTTTAAATCAACATAGATTGAAGGCTTTGAGGCCCTCAATTTGACAGTTGATTGTGATTGATGACCTCAATCACTCCCTACAAATATGTACGTTTTTCCTCTAATTATATGTCTATAATTGCCACCAATGTTCTCCTAATCGATATCATAATTGGGTGGTGACTTTTTCATTTCCCTTTCCCTCTTATTAAGGCTAAATTTTATTAATCTTATTTTTGATGTGGGTTTTCCACAAAGGTATTATCTCTTTTCAACCTTTTATTTTCAAAGAAAAATTTCAAATTGCGAGGACGCAATTTATTGAAGGAGTGTAGAATGTAACACCCCAAGCTTCCATGGTACGTTTCACTTCGAATAATGCAATAGCGTGTGTTGTACGCAACCTCGAGCTCTAACACACACCACAACGAATTAAACTAGCCGTTGTGAATAGTAATACCTAATTTTTGAAATTTTATAAATTTTATTTATCAAAATGGACTTCATTTTTGGATTCGGAATATCGAAATTATCCTATGTAGAATTTTTGGTATTTTTCTGAGAACTTCTATTTTTTATGAATAGTGAAAAATACTAAAAACCACATTTTTTATCAAAATAATTTATTGTGATAAATTATACTATTTAGTGGTTTTAAAGTATAATTAGAATATATTTTTACCATTTTATTCAATGGTGGTCATTATAATTAATTTAACATTGAAATTGGACATAAACAATTGTCAATCTTTTGATATAAATTGTTTCATCGAAACACGCCATTTTTTGTAACAGCGGGAATTAATTATAAAATTAATTAATGAAACTTATATGTTTGGAATTTTTTAAAATAGAAATCAATTTTGAATTCGGAATATCAATTATAGCTTAGGGTGAAATTTTGGCTTTGTTCTGAAAAACTTCAATTTTTGATGAATAGTGAAACCACTAAGTGGTAGTTAAATAACTGATTTTTCTTTTAAATGAAATATTACCACTTCTATGATTTGATTTTCAAAAATCCGACATACATGGTTGTCATTAAGAAGTAAAATGTGGTTCAATGAGATCAAAATAATTTTTTGGTGAATAGTAACTTTTAAGTTCTTAATCGCGATTAGAGGTAATTAGTGTAGTTTAAGGTAAAAATAATGTTTTAATAATATGAGATGAGTTTGACACTTGTCCTACTCCTATTGAATGAGTCATGGCCGACCAAGACAATCCATGGGTCAACTTAGGGACCCCATGGAGCCACATTGGTTGGAAAATGACATTAATATATATATATTTAATGTTAAAATTAAATTGACACAAACATCAGTTGTTTTACTAAAACAGATTTTAAGTGGGGTTACACAAGTCCAAATTTTGACTATAAATATTCATTAGAAAGCTAAAAAGATTTCCTACATCATAGTAATTTTATTATTATTTTTTAGACATTAAATAAATTAAATTATTTATGACATCATTATAATGCAGCGATGACCTCATTATTTAACGATTTAAATAAAATGAGAAGATAATGCAACATTCAAGTCTTACACTTGTCCAAACCCTATTGGATGAGGATATTTAGAACCCTTATCACCTTAGCCACGAATTTTATAAGTTTGGGACCTTTAGAATCCGAAAAGCATTGTATAATAATGTAACATTTCAATCTTTCCAAAAGAGCCCCTCCTCTCCTCTTATAAAAGGCCCCCACCTCTACCACCTTATTCACACTTTCAAGCCTTTTTTTTGGGCAACCTCTGCCCAAATACTCTCCCAACTTCTCTACCTTCATCCTAGAAGCTTTACTTTAGTCATAAAGCCATCCTATGGAGTCCTTTTGATCAAATCAAAAGGAAGAACCCGAAGAAGAGGTAACATTTTCATCACCCTCTTTCAAGTTTCTTTCTTCTTCCACTCCCTCTTTGTTTGTTATTTAAATTATAAAATTATAACTCCAGTATCTTCTATATACTGTGATTTTATTATAAATATGGAACAACCATATTCAGTATTCTACCCATCATTTGAATGACATGTCACCATACGTGCGTACGTACGGCTTACCGTCTCCACGTCGTGGTGTAATTGTTATTCAATATATTATTATTTAGATGGGTATAATAATGATATGTGATTCATGTAAATAATAAATATAACATGATAATAATTCTTTATATATGATATACTATCCAATTATATATTATTTTAATATCATAATAATGATATTGTCGCTCGTGCGTACGTACGGACTACCGTCTCCACAAACGTGATGAGATTCATTCTCCGTCATATCCATTCAAGTATAATTATCATTTGATGATTTAAAAATAATGTTTAAGGACATGATATCATTCTGGATATGAATAATATACAACCTATCCATGAAAAACACGACTTACATAACAAAACATATAAAAGAAAACGAGTAAGTTAACACCCGAAACAACGATAAATCTAAGATATTGTTAACAAAGCAATGTTAAAAGATCATATATGATATCATATGAATGTATATGATTTTTGTATAATTTAATAACAATTATTTCACAATTATACAGGAGGTTAACCAACCCCAACCAAGGAAAAGTACAAGGTAAGGGTTTACTTCACAACCTCTTCATTATCCAAGGTTGTTTATACATAATTATCTACTGGGGCCTTGTTATCATCCACATCCATGTTTCTTAAAAATGTATTTCAAAACATTTTTACTATTAAATGGAAAATGTGTTAAAGTCATTTATACCCTTATACATTTTTGAAAGTAATCTTACCGTCGTTTTCCAAACAATGTACTTTTTGACCTCTTTGACAAATTTAAGGTAAGAATGTTTTTTTAACTTATACGGCGGGTGCGGCTATTTTCTGCCATTATAACTTCGTCGAAGCTTCCATAACAATCTTATAAGAATATCTTCAAAGTAAATGTATTATTTTATAATTATGGGACTTTTAAATTATTTCAAAAAGGAGAGATATTACTCTCAAATAGCTTTGATTTCATCCATGTCAACATCCTTTGATGGGTTTTAAGTTTAATTGAAATTGATTTATGATACAAAACTTCCATTGAACATTTTTTGAAATATTTGACTGTGGATGTGTTATTTTTATACCATCCATAGTTTATGGAGAAATTGTTGACATTTCGTATGCTAGTTTTAATACAAATATTTATGTTATGTTTAAACGTATTCATATGAGGAATGTATTGGACTTAATATGTGACGGGTGGAGCCCGCTATAGCTCCTCGATGCATCGGTAGGTATCATGAGACAACTAGACGTGGAATTGGCCGAGGCCCTTTCCCAATTTGATTTATGGTTTTGGCCAAGGCCTTAATCATTTTAGACGTCTTGGACGAGGCCTTGACAAAGTGTTTCAGAATGTCTGGCATTATACATTCCCTCATTATGAAAGTGGTTATTGATATTTCACGTGATTATTCGTCTAGTAGAATATCCATGTGAGTATGTAATGGCATTATTATATTTTACTTTTTCCATATTATGCTGATGTTCAAGTTCAATAAGGCTTTTGTTTTAGTTATACGTTGCCTTAAATGCTTATGTTTTCTTATGAAATCTTCCGCAATATTGTTATCCTTACTGAGCATCTGAGCTCACCCCTTTCAATGTTTTAATATTTTCCAGGATGTGAAGAAGTATTTTATGAATGACCTGCAGGGATTGTGAGAAGAGGATATGAGTGTGGACTATGGAGACTTTGTTATTGTAGTTTTTCACTTTATGATGTAATGTAACGTTTACGAATGTATCTAGTGTTTCTAAGGCTACTAAACTAATCGGTCTTTCGAGACTTGATCTTTTGTGATCATGCCAATGTTACGAAGTAATGCACCGGCTCTGGGTAGCTAGGGTCGGGGAGTTACATGATGGGACTACATCAGTCCAGTGGGGATCTTCTTCTACTATAGATATAGACATACTATGTCATCATCGGCATTGACCGGTTTTTTTCTATGCACTCTATTATAGGCTACTTCTAGATACGATTCATGTTTTTAGGTGTGGGTGGCCATCGTGTTGTATTTCTTTTTTGGTATGTGGGGCTATCAGGTAGACAATCAATGTGTGGATCATCTTCTATCCTTTTTAGATGAGCTGTCGGTGCAATATTTTAACTTAGAGATTTTGGAGGTCCTAGGAGTGGTTATAGATGTAACACCCCAAGATTTTATAGTGTGTTATTTCTTCAAAATAATTCAATAACTTTCACTACACGCAACACCAAGTTCAATCGCACCATGACTTACCAAACAAGCTGTTCAAAAGAGGTTATGAATAGTGTTAACTAAATTTTAAACTTTATATAATCTTTATAATTTTAGAATCCATATTATGAGTTTCTTAGTCATAATGCAAGAACAAATTCATTTTCAGTATTTCACTTTTATCAACTTTTGATAGTGAAACCTTTTTAAATACAATATTTTAAACTTTTTGACTAAATGGAGACATCAAAAAATTTAAAATGAAACATCCCAAGCTTCCACGATACGCTTTCCTTTGAATAATACAGTAGCGTGTGTTATACGCAACTTCGAGTTTTAACACACACCACAACCGATCAAACTAGCCGTTTTGAATAGCAATACCTACTTTTTGAAATTATATATATTTGGTATTTCAAAATGGACTTCATTTTTGGATTCGGAATATCGAATTTAGCCTAAGATGAAATTTTGGTACATTTCGGATAACTTTCATATTTTGATGAATAGTGAAAATTTCTAAATTTTAATTAAAAACAACTTTTTTAATCAAAATAATTAATAGTGATAAATTATGAATTTGAGTGGTTTTAAAGTATATTTAGAATATATTTTTACCATTCAATTTAATGTTTATCATTGGACATAATTTTACAATTAAACCGAACATAAACAAGTGTCAATCTTTTGATAGTTATTATCTCTTAAAAACACGCTTTTTGTTTTGACAGCGGGAATTAATTTTAAATTAATTTCTCCCACTTATGTGTTTTGAATTTAGGAAAATGGATTCCATATTTGTAATCAGGATTTTCAAATTGTGTAAATAGGTAACTTTTATTTTTAGACATTTTGAATAATTACTGCGGTAAATATTTTATTTACCATGGTTAAGGGTAAATCCGGTAAATAAGGGTTAAAAAATAATATTATAATAATACAAAATTACCCTAAAACGTATCTTAACCCTATTGGTTGATACATGGTCGACCATGGGCATCTTTGGGTCTATTTTGGGACCCCATGGATCCACTTGTAAGTGATAATGACACATTATATTAATAAAATTAAAATAAAAATAAAAATGGCATAAGCTTACATCTTTTAGAAGAACAATATTTACATAGGGTTATACATGTTGGATTTTCGATTATAAATATTCATTAGAAATCTAAAAGGATTTCCTACATGATGATATTTTATTTATAATTTTTAGACATCAAATAAGTTAAATTATTAATGACACAATAATGATGCAATGTTTACCTCATTAATAAATCATTGAAATAAATAATATTATAATGATTAAAATATTATCTAAAACCAATCCAATTCTTATTGGTTGATGTTATTTAGAATATGAGTCATCTTATCTTCGACCTAAATGATTTTTGGACCATTATAAACCGAATATAATTATATTATAAAGTAATACTTTCACTCTTTCCTAAAGAGCCCCTCCTCTCCCTTATAAAAGGAGACCACTTCTACTCATTCCTCACACCTCTCAAGCCACTTGGCTCATCCAAAATCTGCCCAAATAAGCTCCCCACATCCCTCTCCTCCTCCTTGAAGTTTCCCCTTAGGCAGAAAGCATTTCAACAAGTCCTTTGGTTCCAACCAAAGTGAGTTACCTAAATTAAAGGTAACGATTTCTCTTAAATTATTTTCATTTATTTTGCTTCTTCAAACCCCAAACTCTTTTTATTTCCTTTCTTTTGTAACAACACCAGTATCCTCAATATACTAGGATGTTGTTATAAGAAGGATTCAAACTATACATACACACAACTCCATCTAATGGATGATGAACATAATGTTTCTGTGGATGGCAAACTAACGCCTCACGAAACGATGATTGTTCAAATACATCTTACCGCCTCTCATGGTGGCCATTATGATGGCACTGTAATTAAATTTGATATTAATGATATATATTTTATATATAAGCTTCTTTAATTCCATTTTATTTCATACCATTATTCGTTTCATGTTGTATATACATACGATAATTTCATTTGAGGAAGTGCGGACTACCGCCCCCTTAAAATGATATGACTCGTTCATACCACACACGGAACGTATAAAGGATGGTGTTAATGAACTTAAGTAACATATATAAAATATTATATTATACTGGAATAGTAATATACCTATGTATCATTTGGATTCGATTCTTTTAAAATAAAAATTAAATGGAAATAGCGTTCGTGCGTACGTACGGACTACCGTCTCCACGAACGCGATGAGATTCATTCTCCATCGTATCCATTCAAGTATAATTATCATTTAATGATTTAAAAATGATGTTTAAGGACTTGATATCATTCTGGATATTAATAAGATACAACAAACATGACTTATGTAACAAAACATATAAAGAAAATGAGTAAGTTAACACCCGAAACGACGATAATACTAAGATATTATTATCAAATCAATATTAAAAGATCATATATGATATCATATTAATGTATATGATTCTTGTATAATTTAGTAACAATTATTTCACTATTATACAGGAGTTTAACCTACCCCAACCAAGGAAAAGTACAAGGTAAGGGTTTACTTTACAACCTCTTTATTATCCAAGGTTGTTTATACGTAATAATCTACTGGGATCTCTTTATCATCCACATCCATGTTTCTGAAAAATGAGTTTCAAAACATTTTTACTATTTACTAGAATATGAGTTAAAGTCATTTATACCCTTTTTGACTTTTATAAGTGGTTTATAAAGGAATCTTTCGGTCGTTTTCAAAACAAGGTCCTTTTTAACCTTTTCGACAGAATTAATGTAAGAATGTTTTTTTTAACTTATACGGCAGGTGCGGCTAATTTCCGCCGTTATAAAATCTTGAAAACTTCCCTTACAAGCTTATAAGAATATTTTCAAAGAAAATGTTTTATTTTATATGGATCTTAAATGATTTCAAAATAAAAAGAGATATTTCTTTAAAAAGAATTTTGATTTCATCTATGTCAACATCCTTTGATGGATTTTACGCTTATTTGAAGTTGATTTATTATAATACAAAGCTTCTATATTGTATTGAAAGTTTTTGTGATATGTTTGACTATGGATGTGCTATTTTTATACCATTCATAGTTTATGGTGAAAGTATTGACATTTCGTATGCTAGTTTTAATACGAATGTTTATGTTATGTTTAAACCTTTTCATATGGGAATGCATTGGACTTAATATGTGACGGGTGGAGCCCGCTATAGCTTCTCGATGAATCGGTAGGTCTCATGAGACAAACTAGTGTCTTGGCACAAGGCCTTGACAAAATCTTATTTGTAGTCTTGGCACGAGGCCTTGGCTATGTGGTTATGATAGTCAGGCATTATGCATTCCAACATTATGAAAGTGGTTATTGATTTTTGCATGTGATTATTCGATTAGTAGAATATCAATGTGAATAAGTAAATGGAATTATTTCATTTTATTTATGCCATACCATGTTCAATGTTCATATTTAAAAGGCTTTTGTTTTAGTTATACATTGCCTTAAATGTTTATTCTTATTTATGAAAGTTTCCGCTATATTGTTATCCTTACTGGGCATTTGAGCTCACCCCTTTTCTATGTTTTATTTTTCCCAGGATGTGAAGAAGTAAGTTATGAATGACCTGCAGGGATTTTATGAGGGGTTAATAGTGTGGATTGTGGAAACATTATGTTGTTGTAGTAGTTTTTCATTTTATGATGTAATGTAAAACTTATGAATATATCTAGTGTTTCCAGGGCTACTAAACCAATCGGTCTTTCGAGATTTGATCTTTCTTGTGATCATGCCAATGTTACGAAGTAATGCACCGACTCTGGGTAGCTGGGGTCGGGGCGTTACAGTTGGTATCAGAGGATGTTTAGTACAAACCTTGGAAGCTAGATTTAGATAAACTCTGATTAGAGCACGTAGTCCTAAGATGAACTTTGAGGATTAGTATAGAAGAACTTCCTAGAATTATGGTATTGTAGAGATTTTGTGAGTTTTCCGAGCAATACATCCCTGTCTGGATACGAGCAGGTAGAGGCGGCTCTGGAACAGATGTACCTAGGGGTAAAACCCGAAAACACCGCTTTGAGCTAGACTTGAACTGGAACTAGTGCACGACAACGGGCCTTGCTGCACTCTTGGTTACGACACTCCCGTGGGATATGCTTAGGATAACTCTCGTTTTCTTTACAAATTATTATGAAGGGTTTATGAGTATATACTTTCTCAAAGAAAATTTTTTTATGATTATGGATTATATCCATAAATAGTTCAATTTATGTTAAGCGTTTTATAAGTATGGGATTATGTATTTCGATTTATAAACTGATCTAGTTTATGCAATTGTTTAGAAATGGCGCCCAGTAGAAGGAATGAGAACTCCAGAAATGCACATGATCCAAAGAGAAGGAAGGATCATATCTTTCATGGACTTAAGCTAGAATTTATAAGAGAAATAGTCTCCCATGTATTATCATCATATGAAGAAATAATATCATGTATTGATAAGATAAGTAAAGAGTTTACTGAGTCCTATGGCTTTGAAGGGAAGCAAGAGAAGAAAATGATAGAAGAGAGAAAGATGGATAAAGGGAAGAGGGAAAAGAATAATTTTCCCATATGTGGTAACTGTGGAAAGAAACACCCTGGAACTTGCCTAAAAGGAATGGGAGTTTGTTATAAGTGTGGAGGAAAAGGGCACAAAGTACGTGACTGCAAGGGTAAGAAAATGGTTTCAAATGTACAATGCTTCATTTGCAAGGAGTTTGGACACTACGCAAACCTATGTCCCAGTCATCAGACTATGCCGCAAATGATGCTATTGGATAATAATCAAGTTATGATACTACCACAGATGAAGACGAATGATTAGAGTTCTTATGTTGATTATGTCAATTGAGTGTTGTATCAACAATGTACTTGTTATAATAATTATGTAGTATATAAGGATTGTACTGCAGTACTATTTCATTAAGGACTTGAGATTGTGTGGAACAAAGAAAAGTGAATCAATAGCAGGATAAATTTTTGGAAAATATATGGTTGAATGATAAACCATAATATAGTTCTGATACCGAGGTAGTGATTTTGGAATAATACATGATTTTTCTGGATAAAGTATATTGGATATTCTTGACTACATTGGAACTGATTAATGATTTGTATATTCCATCATTGTTGGGGTTTAAAACATTTTTGGATTAATGAAGTATATCCAGCATTCTATATGGAATAAGGGAGCATGAATGTAATCAATAAGGAATACGGTAATTCAGGATGTTTCAGTGTATTAAAGGAATACATGATGAAGGTATTCATATACTATTACGGGGTAAAAAGGATCTACATTATGTTTACCTTCCTTATAAATGTTGGACTGTGAGTTTGGACAGAAGTATTTTGGATAGTTCTAGTTTGTATTATTTTGGATTGCCATAAAAAAAACAACCCGGAGGTCGGGCGGCAACCCGTCGCGTCCGGCAAAGGCTGCGAGACATTAACTCGAAACCGAAGGGCGAAAAGGGTGTATCACCTACCACTGGCCCATGAGATGTCCTGGATTAAATAATGTAGTTTTTTTAAAAGATCTGGTAGATGAATTATAAATTCGTTTATTTTGGAACCCTGTACGAATAGTATAAATATAATTTTTTTTACGAGTGAAAGATGAGTTTATGGTAGAAATTTATTAATGGACAAAACTCTAATTATAAAGTATGTATATCTCCTTATGATCTTAGCCAATCTCATAAATAAATTCCTCAACATTAATAAAAGGAACTTAGAACAAAAATGTTTCCCTAGATGGTACCTTAAATCATCACTAATTTATGGCTTTGGGATTGTTGGCCTTTTCATAGACATGTTCTCTACCACTCTCCATCAGATAATTGATGGTTAAATTTCTCCTCCATATCCATATTTTCCAACATGGAACCCTAGTATGTGTTATTTTCGGTAATCTTCATACTTTCCACTCTTTATTTTAAATAGAGGCCTCATTAATTCATTTTTCGATGTGGGATTTCAACTAAGATATTTTGAAATGTCAAAAATGTGTTGTCCCAATACCCTATATTTTGTTGAACCGATGGTACTTCAAATCATCATAGATTGATGAGTTTAAGGACCTCAATTTTATACTTGTTTGTGATTGATGACCTCAATCACTACCTATAAATATTTACGTTTTTCCTCCAATTATATGTCTCTAATTGCCACCAATGTTCTCCTAATCGAGATCATAATTTGGTGGTGACCCTTTCATTTCTCTTTTCCTCATATTAAGAATAAATTTTAGTAACCCAATTTCTGATGTGGGTTTTCCCACAAATATATTTTCTACTTTCAACCTTTTATTTTCGAAGAACAATTTCAAATTGCGAGGAAGCAATTTATTGAAAGAGGGGAGAATGTAACACCCCAAGATTTTATAGTGTGTTATTTCTTCAAAATAATTCAATAACTTTCACTACACGCAACACCAAGTTCAATCGCACCATGACTTACCAAACAAGCTGTTCAAAAGAGGTTATGAATAGTGTTAACTAAATTTTAAACTTTATATAATCTTTATAATTTTAGAATCCATATTATGAGTTTCTTAGTCATAATGCAAGAACAAATTCATTTTCAGTATTGCACTTTTATCAAATTTTGATAGTGAAACCTTTTTAAATACAATATTTTAAACTTTTTGACTAAATGGAGACATCAAAAAATTTAAAATGAAACATCCCAAGCTTCCACGGTACGATTTCCTTTGAATAATACAGTAGTGTGTGTTACACGCAACTTCGAGTTTTAACACACACCACAACCGATCAAACTAGCCGTTTTGAATACTAATACCTACTTTTTGAAATTATATATATTTTATATTTCAAAATGGACTTCATTTTTGGATTCGGAATATCGAATTTATCCTAAGATGAAATTTTGGTACATTTCGGATAACTTTCATATTTTGATGAATAGTGAAAATTTCTAAATTTTAATTAAAAACAACTTTTTTAATCAAAATAATTAATAGTGATAAATTATGAATTTGAGTGGTTTTAAAGTATATTTATAATATATTTTTACCATTCAATTTAATGTTTATCATTGGACATAATTTTACAATTAAACCGAACATAAACAAGTGTCAATCTTTTGATAGTTATTATCTCTTAAAAACACGCTTTTTGTTTTGATAGCGGGAATTAATTTTAAATTAATTTCTGCCACTTCTGTGTTTTTAATTAAGGAAAATGGATTCCATATTTGTAATCAGGATGTTCAAATTGTGTAAATAGGTAACTTTTATTTTTAAACATTTTGAATAATTACTGCGGTAAATATTTTATTTACCATGGTTAAGGGTAAATCCGGTAAATAAGGGTTAAAAAATAATATTATAATAATACAAAATTACCCTAAAATGTGTCTTAACCCTATTGGTTGATACATGGTCGACCATGGGCATCTTTGGGTCTATTTTGGGACCCCATGGATCCACTTGTAAGTGATAATGACACATTATATTAATAAAGGTAAAATAAAAATAAAAATGGCATAAGCTTACATCTTTTAGAAGAACAATTTTTACATAGGGTTATACATGTTGGATTTTCGATTATAAATATTCATTAGAAAGCTAAAAATATTTCCTACATGATGATAGTTTATTTATAATTTTTAGACATCATATAAGTTAAATTATTAATGACACAATAATGATGCAATGTTTACCTCGTTAATAAATCATTGAAATAAATAATATTATAATGATTAAAATATTATCTAAAACCTGTCCAATTCTTATTGGTTGATGTTATTTAGAATATGAGTCATCTTATCTTCGACCCCAATGATTTTTGGACCATTATAAACCGAATATAATTATATTATAAAGTAATACTTTCACTCTTTCCTAAAGAGCCCCTCCTCTCCCTTATAAAAGGAGACCACTTCTACTCATTCCTCACACCTCTCAAGCCACTTGTCTCGTCCAAACTCTGCCCAAATAAGCTCCCCACATCCCTCTCCTCCTCCTTGAAGTTTCCCCTTAGGCAGAAAGCATTTCAACAAGTCCTTTGGTTCCAACCAAAGTGAGTTACCTAAATTAAGGGTAACGATTTCTCTTAAATTATTTTCATTTATTTTGCTTCTTCAACCCCCAAACTATTTTTATTTCCTTTATTTTGTAACAACACCAGTATCCTCAATATACTAGGATGTTGTTATAAGAAGGATTCAAACTACACATACACACAACTCCATCTAATGGATGATGAACATAATGTTTCTGTGGATGGCAAACTAACGCCTCACGAAACGATGATTGTTCAAATACATCTTACCGCCTCTCATGGTGGCCATTATGATGGAACTGTAATTAAATATGATATTAATGATATATATTTTATATATAAGCTTCTGTAATTCCATTTTATTTCATACCATTATTCGTTTCATGTTGTATATACATACGATAATTTCATTTGAGGAAGTGCGGACTACCGCCCCCTTAAAATGATATGACTCGTTCATACCACACATGGAACGTATAAAGGATGGTGTTAATGAACATAAGTAACATATATAAAATATTATATTATACTGGAATAGTAATATACCTATGTATCATTTGGATTCGATTCTTTTAAAATAAAAATTAAATGGAAATAGCGTTCGTGCGTACGTACGGACTACCGTCTCCACGAACGTGATGAGATTCATTCTCCATCGCATCCATTCAAGTATAATTATCATTTAATGATTTAAAAATGATTTTTAAGGACTTTATATCATTCTGGATATGAATAAGATACAACAAACATGACTTATGTAACAAAACATATAAAGAAAATGAGTAAGTTAACACCCGAAACGACGATAATACTAAGATATTATTATCAAATCAATATTAGAAGATCATATATGATATCATATTAATGTATATGATTCTTGTATAATTTAGTAACAATTATTTCACTATTATACAGGAGGTTAACCTACCCCAACCAAGGAAAAGTACAAGGTAAGGGTTTACTTTACAACCTCTTCATTATCCAAGGTTGTTTATACGTAATAATCTACTGGGATCTCTTTATCATCCACATCCATGTTTCTGAAAAATGCGTTTCAAAACATTTTTACTATTTACTAGAATATGAGTTAAAGTCATTTATACCATTTTTGACTTTTATAAGTGGTTTATAAAGGAATCTTTCGGTCGTTTTCAAAACAAGGTCCTTTTTAACCTTTTCGACAGAATTAAGGTAAGAATGTTTTTTTTAACTTATACGGCGGGTGCGGCTAATTTCCGCCGTTATAAAATCTTCAAAACTTCCCTTACAAGATTATAAGAATATTTTCAAAGAAAATGTTTTATTTTATATGGATCTTAAATGATTTCAAAATAAAAAGAGATATTTCTTTAAAAAGAATTTTGATTTCATCTATGTCAACATCCTTTGATGGATTTTACGCTTATTTGAAGTTGATTTATTATAATACAAAGCTTCTATATTGTATTGAAAGTTTTTGTGATATGTTTGACTGTGGATGTGCTATTTTTATACCATTCATAGTTTATGGTGAAAGTATTGACATTTCGTATGCTAGTTTTAATACGAATGTTTATGTTATGTTTAAACCTTTTCATATGGGAATGCATTGGACTTATTATGTGACGGATGGAGCCCGCAATAGCTCCTCGATGCATCGGTAGGTCTCATGAGACAAACTAGTGTCTTGGAACAAGGCCTTGACAAAATCTTATTTGTAGTCTTGGCACGAGGCCTTGGCTATGTGGTTATGATAGTCTGGCATTATGCATTCCAACATTATGAAAGTGGTTATTTATTTTTGCATGTGATTATTCGATTAGTAGAATATCCATGTGAATAAGTAAATGGAATTATTTCATTTTATTTATTCCATACCATGTTGAATGTTCATATTTAAAAGGCTTTTTTTAGTTATAAATTGCCTTAAATGTTTATTCTTATTTATGAAAGTTTCCGCTATATTGTTATCCTTACTGGGCATTTGAGCTCACCCCTTTTCTATGTTTTATTTTTCCCAGGATGTGAAGAAGTAAGTTATGAATGACCTGCAGGGATTTTATGAGGGGTTAATAGTGTGGATTGTGGAAACATTATGTTGTTGTAGTAGTTTTTCATTTTATGATGTAATGTAAAACTTATGAATATATCTAGTGTTTCCAAGGCTACTAAACCAATCGGTCTTTCGAGATTTGATCTTTCTTGTGATCATGCCAATGTTACGAAGTAATGCACCGACTCTGGGTAGCTGGGGTCGGGGCGTTACAATAGAGTTCTTGGATGTCCTCATAATGAAGGTTTTTATTCTAACCCCTCGACGTGGTGTTTAGTTTGGGATAGAAATACAACCTGGTGCACATCCAGTTTTTATGGATCCCTATCGTATGGTACCATATGAGATGTGATGGTTGTGGATTCAAATTTATGATCGAATAATGGATTTATCTATCCCAGGGTGTCATCGTGGGGTGCTCTGATTCTGTTTAAAAATAATGAATATGGTGTTCTAAGGCTATGCATATATCATAGGAGACTAAATCAGGTAACAATCAAGAATAGTTACCCCAATACAATGATAGATGATCTTTTCATCCAATTGAGGGGAGTAAGTTGGTTCTCAAAGATTGATCTATGGTATGCACACCACCATTAGAGGGTAATGGAGGGTGACATCTATAAGACTTATTTTAGGTGTAGGTATGGTCACTTTGTGTTCATGCTCATGCCATTCAGTGTCACAAATGCACCAGTCATTTTCATGGGACTCGTGAAATGTGTTTTCTGTGAATTCCTGAACTGTTTTTTGTGTGTTTGTCGATGACATCCTGATGTACTCAAGTTCAGATGAAGACCATTTCAAACATCTGAAGACATTCCTGGAGGTCCTTGGACACCACTAGAAATATGGAAAGTTGTCCAAGTGCATGTTCTAGACACAAGATGTGCGCTCACATTAACTATTGGTTTCTTAGTAGGGGATAACATTGTACCCATCAAATTTCAAAGTAGTTGTGTCATAGTAAGTCCCTAAGAAAGTATTAGAGGTGTGAGGATTCAATTTTCTCATAGGCTTTTACTAGAGGTTTTTATACAATTTCTCTCAGGTTGTGAATCATCTAAAACTGTCGAACAGGAAGGATCAGGTGTTCATGTAGACTAATCAGTGTCAGAAATCATTTGAGTATATGATGAAGTATTTTGTTAGTGCTCTGGTTCTTTTCCTGCTCATAGTGGGAGTTCAGTTTGATGTTTTTGGTGATGCTTCATATTTGGGGCAAGGTTTCATTCTAATGAGGCATAGAGAAAATGTTTCTTTTGAGTCTTGGTAATTACATTCCCATGAACTTAACTATGAAACCCTTGATATGGATCTTTTAGAGGTTATGTTTGTGCTGATGTTGCGGAAAAATTAACTCATCAGGGAGTGTTATGTGGTCTTCACAGATCACAAGAGCTTGAGGTAAATCATCTCCCTGCAAGACCAAAACTTGTGATAGAGGAGGTGGATGGATTTTGTGTAGTAATACATCTTCAAGATCTCTTACAACTCAGGAAAGGGGAATGTGGTGGCTGATTCCTTGAGAAGAAAGTTGCAGAAAGAGGTAGTTCAAGAATCCAATGATGCTTAGAAGACAATGGGGGAGTTGTCTATATGATGCTTGAATGCTGGGGTGGATAGTATAGAAGGCTGTATGTTTCATATGATAGTGTATTCATCTGTGTTGTGGTAGGTGGAGGAGTATCATTTGGGAGAATTAGAGACTGAAGTGATACATTGTCACATTGACCAGGCCGATGCTCTGGATGGATGGTCAAAGGATGGTCAGAATCAAATTCTCTTCCATGGGAATCTATTTTTTCCATTGGACTGCATGAGGGATTTTTATTTGAGTTCCATATCTCACCCCTAGTGGTACACCTAGGAGTTTCTATGATGTATTATGTCCTAAGGGAATAGTTTCGGTGTCCCGAGGTGAAGTGGGAAGTGGAAAAGTGTGTAGTGCGTTAGAAAGTGAAAGATGAGCTCCATGTTCTCGAAGGTCTGTTGTAGCCCTAAGATTCCCTCGAGTGGTAATGGGGTGACATATCGCTAGTTATTTTTCACAGGACTGCATAGGGATCAGGGATGATACAATTCTATCTGTGTAGTGGTGGATTGGTTGATGAAATTGGCTCACATCTTGGAGATCAAGGAGTTGATCGTAGTGGATTCCTTAGAAAGGAGGTATGTGGATGAGGTAGTGTTGCTACATGGGGTTCTAATTTCCATCATCTTACATAGATAATAATGGTTTACCTCATGAGTCTAGAGGGGATTATAGTTTTCTTTTGTCACCCATCTAAGCCTTAGCACTACTTTCCAACCATGGAAGGATGGTAAGGTGGAGGGAACCATCAAGAAATTAGAGGATATACTATGGTATAGTGTCATAGACATTTGGGGTCATGGGTATGACAATTTCTACTGGAATTGTTTTCTTACAATAATAACTATTACTCTACCATTGTCATTTCACTGTTCAAATCCCGGTATAGAAGGTTGCATCGTTAACCCTTGTGCTAGACAGAGGTTGGAGAATCAATTGTCCTTGAACTATACATGGTGTGAAGCATGACAGAGATGGATTATCTTATATTTGAGAGGCTGAAGGCAGCTCAGGATTAGCAGAAGTCATATTCCAATCATAGAAGGAGGCCCTTGGAGTTTGAGGTTGGAGACCATCTATTTTTAATGGTTTCCCCTTGTCATGGGTTGCGGATGTTCGATAGAGGGAACAAGTCTCCCCTAGGTTCATCGGGCCTTTTGAGGTTTTGGGATGAGTTGGTGAGGTGGCATATTAGCTGGTAGTGCCACCACGGCTGGAGAGGGTCCACAACATCATACATGTATCTCAGCTTAATTTGTATCTTCGTGATAACTCACATGTCATTGACTAGGGAGTGATAGATAACGAGGACATCAAAATGTTAACGGAGTGTCCGGTGGAGACCCAAGACCATCGGGAGAAGGTACTTCATGGACAGACCACTACCTAGAGCATGCCCAAATCTTAGAGCTGTTCTGATTTTTTTCTCTTGAGTTTTTCATTATGACTTGTTTATGTTATAATGATTGAACTTTTGGTATGAAATGAATTTTTTATTTTTTATTGTTGTGTGAGAAGTCTTGACATATGGGTAGTGGAGGACCTAATTCCAAATCGATATGCATTAATGAAGATGTGATTAATCCTATATGGTTGAGTCAGTGCTGCCCAAAGAGGATAGGTTCTTAACATGGAGGAGGGAGTTCTCTAATCCATGTGTTAGAAAAATGTGATCTTTGAGGATCATGTGTCTATTTAGGATGGTTACTATTGTGGAGGTGTTATTAGATATTGATGTATTCACTCCAACTTTTGAACAACACAGGTTGGTTTATCCTTGAGAGGTGTCTTAATGTGTGGTTGTATAGACCCATGTTCCTTATGGGTTTGCATTTAAATTCATGATGATGATAATGGTTTTAGAGGTATCTAATGTAATGATCCACACCTATCTGGTCCATTCCTTTGTGAAAATACAGTGTTTGGGGTGTTCTCAGGGGTTGTCGGCAACTCATTTCCAGATGTTTAAAAAAAGTATAGTTTTATTGTTGGCATGTAATTTTTAAATGTTGGTGTCAGTGATTCATTTTTTTTTGTCAGTGCGATAAATAAATTTTCAAATAGTTAGTGTCAATGAGTAAATTTTTAATTGTTAGTGTCAGTGAGTCTTTTTTTCATTGTCGATGTCGGCGAGTCGTTTTTGCACTATCGATGTCAGTGATTCAATTCGAACTATCGTTGTCAACAAGTCATTTTGAACTGTTAGTGTTTATGATTCATTTTTGAACTCTCAATGTCATTAGGCCATTTTTGAACATTTGGTGTTAGTGATTCATTTTTTTATTGTTGGTTTTGGCGGGGAAATTTTTTATTGTCGATGTCGGTGAGTCATTTTGAATTGTCTGTGTTAGTATGTGATTTTTGAACTATCGATGTTGGTGAGTCATTTTTGAACATTTGGTTTCCTAGATTCATTTTTGAACTATTGGTGTAGGCGTATAATTTTGGAAATGTCAATTTTGGTGAGTCATTTTTGTACTATCGGTGTCAGTGAGTCATTTTTGTACTTTCAGTGTTGGTGGGCCATTTTGAACTGTCAGTGTCGGTGAGTCAGGGTGTCGGTGTGGGTGACTTCAGACGTTAGTGTTGGTGATTCAAGGGGTCAGTGTCATTGACTTAGGACGTCGGTGTCAGTGAGTCAGGGCATCGATGTTATAGAATCAAGGCACATCGGTGGATCAGTTTCGGTGGCTCAACATCGGTGACTCACCCATCAGTGACTCATTCTAGTTTTTCTAAGTTTTTCTTGTTTCACCCCTCACACATTTTATGTGATGTAAATACATTTTAAATCCTTATTTGGGTGTTTCTAATGGTGTTTCGATGTTTATCAATTACATATTTAATATCCTAATGCTTTGTGGACAGTGAAATAGTCTAACCGCATAATCTTGACCAATATCACACTTTAATGAATTTGGAAACTAATTCCCATTCTGTTGATATAGGATCTAGATTTTTTTCTAAAACTGAGGTCTTCTCCTTCTCTTAGTGTTGTTTGAGCCCTCCTCTCTAGATGATTCAATTGAATGTGCTAGAACCATCTCTTATCTAGATTTTTTGTAAATTTCATATAGCTCACGTGACCCCCTATTTTTCACATATAGGAGTAATGGTTTCCTATTGTTCCAACAAGGGACTCTCCTTAATCTCTCATTAATTTTGTATTATGCGAGGTGGGTGTCATAATGCTTTACTGTAGATAACGACTGAATTATTTCATTAATAAGAGTAATAAAGGAGGGGGTAGGTGGTGATAAAAATATAATTGGACCTATAATGATAACAGGGTTGTGATTGAAGATGAATGAATGTTGAGGACAGTTTTACTTTATTATCCTTTTTTCATGTTATAAATTATTGTGTTTGTAAAGACTTATGAAAATCATGGTCTTTGATGGCCTTCTCATACACGATGGTGATTTTATTTTTCTTATTATTGATACTCTATGAATAATTGAAAATATAAATCCATTTAATCACATACACATTGTTAAATAAGTGGATACCCCATGATCAAACATGTTCTATAACCACCCCTATTATTTAAATTTGAATTAAAGAACCCATATTGCTAAATCTGAATATGGTTGGAATAATGGTGTGGTTGTGTGCTATGTTTGGTTGGGTTTTTTAATTTATGGGGGTTTTGCGAATTTTTTTGGTAGCCTTGTTACGAGTATGGGGGTGGTCAGAGGGAATGACTTTGTGCTTGGGTATGGCCTATTTGGGCAGTGGGGATAATGTTTGGTGGTATTTTTCATTGGGATTTTTATATTGGGTGGTACATGAGGTGTAATGGAATATCAGGTTGAGAGATTGATAGATTTTAGAAGATATTAACTTATAGGTTGTGGGACTACCTTTTTTTGTGTTATGGCCATCGAGAAACATTATATAGTGGGACTACTATTTGTTTGTGTGTTGTTTGTGCAATGAGACTTTAGCATTACTTACTTATTGTTTTGATAATGGTTATGGATAGTGGATTCATGTGTAGAGATGGAATTAATTATAGTTAACTACTTAATAAATAATGACCAGTGATTAAATGAAAAATGGGTTGGGTTTATTCTTTGGTTTTGGTTATTCTGTGGTTTTTATTAGCAGAGGTGGATCTATGGGGTTGGTTGTTTGTTTTAAAACCCATAGGTTGGGTTGGGTTCTTGTTTACCTATATGTATAAACTTTAGATCCTAGTTATTTTAAATATTCACCCCACCATTTTTGAGCACTATGTGCCGGACACCCCCATTTCATTGGGGAGGGTTTATTTTCCAACATCCCAGAGAGAGGATGGATGGCTAGTTACTGACATTCATCCTGACACTCCCTTCCAGGTTCATACCACTCGATTTTATCTGGGGATGAGGTAATGGATTGAGTCTTACTATTAGAAAAAGATCATTTAGGTAGTTTGTGTTGTAGATGAGGGGACCGAGTGTATGTGGGCCATGTTTGTTTACTAGGAGTCTTTGGGATGAGGCCCAGGTGTTTTCAGATGAGAGGTGTGGTTTTTGTAACCCATGTTTCTGTAGGCGGGGTATGTTTGGTCTGTGGCCCAGGTGTGTGCAGGCAGTTGTGGCAGTGGGACTAAATTTGGGGAAGGGTGGTAGCATTAAGATGTTATCCGTTAGGAATGAGAAGTTAATCATTGGGAAAAGTTGTGGGGGTAACCCAAATCATCGATGTGTTTATATTATTACCTTTATTGATTTCTGCAATTTGGTGACCATGCCTTGGTGAGGTTGACAAGGTTATAATTTTTCCTTGGTAGGTGTTGTTGGATTCTGTTGTTTTCATATGGTCATTAGTATTCTTCTCACACTAGTTCACGAGTGACATTGGTTTCCCCTCTAAGTATACTTTTCTCTAACTATACATTTTAGAACTATTTTTAGGTTTTCAGAAGGACATTGAGGACTGTGATGGACATTACTAGCTTAGGCATTGGGATATTTGATGTGATACTAATTAGTCTCTTTCTTTTGATACATGATTTGGTGTTTTGGTTGTTCTATTATTGTAATTTACATTTATATCCTGAATATGATGGATTTTTGTTTCCCCTGTATAATTTTTATTTTTTTTCTTGGATTTTTACCATCTTATCTCTCAATCCTATTTTCATTTAATAGGGTAATACTTTAAAATTTTTGTGAGAATTTATACCCTTAATTCTAATCTCTACTATGAGGTCTATTAAAGGTAAGAATAATTGGTCATTATCTCTCATTTATACTGAAGAAGGAAAGGTGTGTCCCTTTGAAGTACCTTCCCTCCTAATGAAGAAAGTGGGTCATGATACTAATAATTTCATTCATTATTTAATAACGCATACAGATCTTTTCATGCTCATCCAAATTTTTGAGATGTTTTTCACAGGTATAAATATTAGTAAAGACAAATATGAATCCATGATGAATGTATTAAACATGTGTCATGAAAAGAAATCATGTTCTATTTAAAATGGATTTCCTTTACTAAAAGATGGATACATTGTATAAGTGTACAGTTGTAATGTACATGTTTACTATGTAAGAGTTTTTTACCGAATTCTCTATAACTACAATCTGAAAATATCCTATAATGTTAATTCTAGTTCAAAAACATTATAATGAGAAATTCTTACGGATAGGTCCTTATAATTTTTATCATAGGTATGTTTAGACAACATTAGGGATTATGAGTTTTGGTTAGATTTATGGTAACTTTCTATGTATATTCTTTTAGTTAAATCCTTTTTCAATAAGTTTTGTAGGTCATGGAAATTTGGTTACAAATGGAAGTATGAGGATCTCAAACAACATTTATATCCATTCAGGATGACTTACTTGAAAATAAATTTTCTAAAGTCGTTTTCATGTGATTCTAAAACATTTTCTAACATAAAAATCAGTTGAAATCAATTGTATAAGATCTCAAACACATCCTCTATACATCAATACCAAAATGAATCATGGGTTGTTTTTTAATCAAATCATATTTTAATAATATTATCATATTTTAAAAAATTATAAATACTATTAATTAATATTCATGTATTTTACATTATCACAATATTTTAATGAATATTTTGATTTTGAAAAAGAAACTGAAGAAGAAAACCCTTGCGCTACATATTTAAACTTTCTTTTTAAAAGGTATAATTTCATTACATAATTATGGTATTGTAAATAAACTATTAATTGAACATTTCAAGTAAAAAATACTATGATTGGTTTATAGAAATCAAGTTTTACCAAAAAAA
This sequence comes from Viscum album, assembly GCA_963277665.1. Taxonomy (NCBI): domain Eukaryota; kingdom Viridiplantae; phylum Streptophyta; class Magnoliopsida; order Santalales; family Viscaceae; genus Viscum; species Viscum album. Next base: position 1,843,371,444 of record OY728161.1, read on the forward strand.
ATATTATATTTCATACATGATTATTTTCCAAAAAAAAATTTCTGTGATCACCCATACGACCCAAGTTGTACATGGTTTATTTGGATAAAGGAATCAAGTTATTTTAAAGAATTTTCAAATCATTATTGAAATGAATGGACCTTAAATCTACATGAACAAAATTATTATGAAACTAGGTGGACATAGTGATCAATATATGATGTTATTTCTATTGCTAATAGTTTTATTAAATCACATGGAGGTAAAATAAAAAATGTAAATATATATATGGCTTCAAGAATTATTATGTTGAGTTCATTATGTTTTGGTATGTAAATGATAGGAATAATATAACCTTTTAGGTTAAAACATGTTATTTTTTAGTTCAATAAAAAGGGACAACCCGCATGATTATTGACAACCCATCACATTTGACAAGGTCACAGGGATCGATCCCACAACTAATGGTTAACAAGGTTGCATCACATTCCACTAACCTATGTGAAGTCCCTGGTTATTATAAAAATTTCCTTTTTTTTAACAACAGGACTTAATATGTGTAATTTTATTTTCTGAACTTATGTTTTATCAAATTGATATCCTTGGGAGTGGAAAATGATTTTGTGATTATGTGATTAATGGTATTTTGAAATATTCTCATTATTTTGGTAACATTATATGATTAAGATAAATAAAATACTTTGGATTTATAATTACAGACTAAATATTGAATTATATTTTTAAAGAATGTATTATTTATTCATGTAATCATAGTAATATAATTTATTTTTGCAAATACTTAACCTATCTTATAGAATATGTGAACATGATAATTTATTTTTAGTATGATACTTCATGAGTAATTGATGTTATTTTTAGAAAAATGTTAGAATATATCTGGGAAGATTATGTGATCAAATCCTTCTAAATTTTGGCTTTAAATCTAAGTCTAGAATATTTTTGAGTAAATCTAAGGATAGATATTTTTTAATGGACTATGTTGAATATTTGTTGTTATAGAAGAATTTTGAAGATTAAAATTATTTTTTCATCATCAAATGTTTTATTGTTTTTATAGAATTTTTTTTATTATCCTAACCATATTGGTTTTGGTTAATGTTTCAATATAGAAGAAAGATATAATTAATATTTTTTCAGATTATGTGATTCTATAGATTTTTATTCATCTTGAATACTCAACCTATGGAGAAAATTTGATTCGGTGGTGGAAAATGATTAAAGGATAAATCTATAAATTTCAAGTAAGTATATTTCATTATTGTCATAGTCTAGGGAGTAAATAAATACCTGAACATTATGAAAAGGACCTTTAAGAAAAAACTTTTTCTATTTACCTTTCCTACTACAATGTCAAAAACCATTTATCCAATCACAAATATATATGTAATGTCTCGTATTTTCCTTGTATTATTTTTTAAATATTATATGGAATTATTTTGAGATCGGGCACGAAAACGACACATCATCTTGAGGCCCAGTGAGAACGGAATAGCGGTTTGAACTTTTTTATGTTAAGTGAGTCAGCACTTGGGTGCGATTGTGGCAGTTTTCAAATGGATGCCCGGATTAAAAATACGAGGGCATCGTTCTGTCTGGGGAGATGAATTTACCTAAGAAAGAGCCTAACCTTGACCGGTGCGGGTCGAGGGAAAAAGTTATTTTTTGGACATTTTAACTAAAATAAAATAAAATAAATTCGCAATTTATTTTATTTCTTTTATGGAAACATCCACTGCAGCGCAGTAACGGGGTAGTTGTTTCCTTAATAAATGGTGCATCATAATGACTCAAGAATTCCAAGTTGGACTCATTAATACCATAGATTATTTTTGAATGTCAAATACGTTTCCCTTTTTATTGGGATAATCGAACGTCAATCATCAACGAAAGATTGAGAGAAACGCTGGAGAAACTCTTGGCGATGAACGAAGATGGATTGAAGCTGTGAATCATTGCGCCAACAAGGTTGGAGGATCTCAACGATGATGGTAGCATGGACTCTTCATCAGCGATCGATCCCTTCTTGAGGTAGGGGTTTGTTATTTAATTTTTATTTTCCCCGCTTTTGATTTAAACGACGAACGTGGATCAACCATGAAAAATATGTTCTGTGGATCCGTACGTTCTTGCGGGAGGTTTCTATTTGGGTTGATTCTGGGGTAAATTAATCCATGTTTATTTTGTTGATTTTATGCTCAGTTTAAGCCTATTAATGGTAGCGGATCAATGCTGTAACGAACGAAGGTGGAGGTTTGTTCCACTTTTTGTTTGATTGGATTTATTTACCTCTTTTTCTTCTCCTGTTTTCATCGCGTTCTTCATAGGGAGATGAAAACAGATCTTTTCACATATATTCTTTGACCCAATGATCCTAGATTGAAGAATCGACACCCCAAAGACCTTTCGGAGGTGCGACAACAATAGCGGACGATGAATCGGACCGAATCGAGAAAGGTCGTTCTTCAAGAGTTCTTCATGCAGATGGATCATTGCATGTTTTTAGAGCCGATCAGAGGTCCATAAACAATGGAATCGGATTTTTGGTGTCAGGGTGACCAAAACCTGGGAGTTTTGTGGTGATCGGATGGTCGGATCGATGAACGGAGCATCACCAGAGGCGCGACGGTGGAGTTCCGCATTTCTGGAAATTTTCAGATTACACAGCATGTACATCCGAAGAACACTTTGTGTAGTACTGGCAGTGGTGGTTAGGGTTTCAGGGGTTAGAGAGGAATCACACGGTATGTGAAACTAGTCACACGGTGTGTTAGAATTCCCCTGAAGCTCATTGTGTATTTTTGGAAGTACACAGACACAGGTTGGACTACACAGCTTCAGGAGACACGACGTGTACAACATGGAAGAGGTGGATACACGGAACTCGGTGTCTATCCTGTGGGTACATGGACACGGGATGGAGTACATGATCGTGTACTCCATCACACGACCAGGTGAGGCCAGTAATGCGGGTCACCTCGTGTACCGATTACACGGGTTGGAGTACACAGGTTGATGACCGTGTATGGGCACATGGCTAGTGTACATAGAGCCAACCCTAGTCACTCGGACATAGCGTGTACACCATACTATACGTCGTGTACTTGGTTTTTCTACACGACCAGCCTTATGACACGGGCCATTGTAAACGGGTAGTACTCAGGGTCAGACAACATGGTATGTAACTTTTCTACATGCTGTGTACTTTTTGGAAAACGGTATGGTCCTCTTGTTCACTACATCTTGGACATCTTTCATTTGGGTTAGTTATCCTTCTTCTCGTTCCCCTGAAGTTCAGTCATCATTTATTTTTACAAGAGTATGATCCCTTTAGCAGGACGTTCTATGATAGTGTTAGGCATCCATCCGAGAGGCTCAGATCGAGATCCTCTATCCATTCTTGATCCTAGGTAGAGTCTGGCATCGACGTGACCAACTCCATTGGGCGTCGATCCTCTACCTAGAAGGTGAATTATAGATGAGTGGAGGTATCCGTCATGGCCCTGGCAGTGGTCCTTATCTGTGTATCGTGATATTTTCCACTCAAGAGTGTGTCTCTCATAATGGGTGAAACTATCTACCGTAACCTTCTCACTTAGGAGTGTGTCTCTCGTAATGAGTGTAACTACCTATCATGACGCTTCCCGACGAACAGTACTTATTGGACATACATCATCAGTGCTATAAGACTTGTGGAGTGTATTCTCTCAGAATGAGTGCTTCATGGAATCTTTAAACTGAACCCCTAACTGGGGGTATGCAGTTGTGTGACTTGTCTCTAGACTACAAGTTTGGGTTTTGAGTATATCGGGTTCGTGCTATATGTTATATAGACATATACTATTCATAACTCGATGTACCTTCATTTTGTGTAATGGTTTGTCGTTTTCGACATCCTCTACTGAGTATTTTCATACTCACCCCTGCACGGGCTTTGCCCATACGTGTCATTACTTGTGCAGACGAGTAGCATTTTGACAGAGTCCAGGGCAGACCAGGATAGGACCAAGCTTTCTGAGTTCCCTACAGGCCGAGGCATTCCTACGGCTATGAGTGGAAGTCCTTTTACCTTTTTTAATTACAGGTTGGACTTTGTAGTTTTCAGAAATTTTTTTCATGTGCTTGTATTTTGGCCCTGTTTACTTTTAGTACATTACCTTCTGTCATACTCTGTTGGTTGGGTTTAGTTGTATGCATGGATTTTGTTCCTTTGTGTTTTTATATTTCAGCATTTGTGGTCTTGGATATGTGTGTGTGTATACATGTACTTATTCAATGCCTCCCATGATTAGTAATTTTCCTACTCGGTGCAAGTCACCAGCCCCTGGCCTATTGGAGGCGGGCTGGGGGAGTCACGGTGCGGGCCCCACTGGGAAGGGTCATGAAAGAGTGGTATCAGAGGTGGTTAGTTCTACCTTAGGACTAAGAGTCTCTGAGATTGGATTGGGGAAATAGTGTTAAGTGTTTTGAGTTCAGCTTTCAGGCTAGAGAATCCTGGGTTGGTGCAGCGGTCGACGTATCCATACACCAGGACTCTAATAACCTACTTTTCGACTCGGTACACAAAGACACTGGTTGTGGGGAAATAAAAGAATGGTATATGCATCATATAGGAATGGGTTGTCTCTTCCATATCCTTTAAGCCAGCTATCCAAATATACTCATTGACCATGGTACATCTTGCTTCATTACAGGATGCCTCCGCGACACATACCTGCTAGGATTCAGCCGCACGATCATGAGGATGACTCCCTCAGTGACGAGGCTTCGATACAGGGACCATTCCCCTGGGCATTTCCACCAAGTGGTGAACCTAATATGCCACCACAAGTGGAGTAGCCCGTGGTACCTGCGGTACCGACCGATGAGGAGCGTAGGCTTAGCGCACTCCATGAGTTCCATAGACAGAGACCCATCAAGTTCTAAGGTGAGCCCGATCCTCAAGTGGTTGAGGTCTGTCATGAGGTGGTGACTAGAGTTTTTCTTCTAGTGGGGAAACCAGCAGACCAGATGGTGATCCTAGGAGCGAGCCTTCTTCAGGGTTCAGTGGGAAGATAGTGGAGTCTTACCACACAGACTCATGATGAGGAGACTCTTTTGTGGATGGAGTTTGAGCGACTCTTCAGGGAGGAGTTTTCTCCAGTTACACTGAGAGCAGTATGCATCCAAGAGCTTCTCCAGATCCATCAGGGCAGTATGACAATAACTGACTATTCAGCAAGGTTCACCATCCTCACCCGGTACTCGATGGATATGGACAGGGATCAGTACTTCAGTGCTCGGACCTTCAAGAAAGGTCTACGGTGGGACATCTAAGCTATTGGGTTGCCTCTATTAATATCGACTTATGCCAGAGTGCTCGAGTGGGCCTTGGTTATTGAGAGCTTCTTGGCGGAGTAGAGACAGCCGACGACAGTCAGCAGCAGGTAGACAAGTGTGGAGACACCGGCAGTAGGGAGTTGGCGTCAATCACAGGGATCTGGATGCTAGAGGACTTATAGGAGGACCCGGGACAGAGGATCTGTAAAGACCCAGAAATCCTTTGGAAAAATATTTCTTAAATACATGGTAATTTTACGAGTCCTCAGTTTCAGACGATGCCTGATTCTGAGGCCCTGTGTGCCCAGAATCAATTTCTAATGTTTTGTTTGGGTACATTAAGTAATCATACGTGCATTATTTTATATCTTTTGAACCGGTGCTCAAAATTGAAATTTGAGTACCCTGATGAAATCGTAGCACCGGTATTCTCTTAAGGAGACCTTTACCGCAGTAGTGTTTTATCAAGAGTGGAAGTTAATTATTGGGGATTTGTAATAAATTAAATAAAAATTATGTGTGACATAATTTTTATTTAGGTGGTGGTTAATTTCTCTAAAGGGAATTTGGAGGTGGAGACCACCCCCACATAACCTTACATGGGAGGATATTATATGGTGGGTCCCACACTAGCATCAAACCACTCAACTCCTCTTGAACCCCCTTTAACCCCCCATGTAACTCACATTAATTGTGGAGAGTCTCTTAAACTTCTAACTCTCCCAATTTAATGTTGAAACTCTCCACCTACCTTGTTTGAATCCAGAATCCATCACTCCGCATTTAATCAATGTGTTGTCACAATTAATGAAAGACAACTATTGAGTTGTTGTGCCATAAAAATAATAGATAATTAACTCTATTATTTTGGGTTAACTTTCGTTGGGAGGATTAGTGGAGTTTTTGGAAGAACACATAGAGGAATGATATCCTCTCGATGAAGAACAACGATTCCACCGAATAATGACGACGCATCTCTTTCCATTCCAACTGGAGAAAGAAAGTGAATACACTGCCTGCGAAGAATCTCACCAATGACAATGTCATCCCATCTGACGTTGAGGGAACAACGTTTGTATTATGCAATGACTGAATTCCGCAACATGTCAACGTTCAACGACGAAATACAAGGTAGGGGAATTTTTGTATTAATTTTAAATATGAGATTACACTTTGTTATTCATCATATAAAATTCTGGTTTGAAAAACCAAATGATACCAAATGACAATGAGGGTTCGGACTACACGAACACCACCTGACCCTCCCCATTTTTTGTTTCCATTTTATGACGTCGGAGGCAGAGCCGAAAGGGCACGGTTCCATCACACCGCACCGGAGTATAACCACGGCCAGGAGGACCGCAACGGACGAAAGAGGAACCGCAGTCGAGAAGGCTGCGGTGGATGAAGAAGCATGGCGTTGTCGCGCCGCGTGGTGGAGCCGAAGGTCGCGGCCAAGCCGGGTCGTGGTGGTGGTGGTCGGCGTCGTCGTGTCGGAAAAGTGGAGGAGGACACAGCCCGCAAATGTGTGCTGATCGGCTGGAACAATCGACCGGACATTGGTTGGCCGGGCTGGATACCTACGGCACCCGTAGGCACCGCGCGGAGAAGACTGGGGCCCACTTCTGCGGGCCTCTCAACAGGGCGAACCTTCCGGCCAGGCTTGGAAACTGTGACGCCCGTAGGCGTGGGGTGGGAAGAATAGGGGCCCACTATGCGGGATGCGTGTGCTGGGTAGAACCGGCCGGCTATGGCTAGCCTGGCAGAAGGAGGCGGCACTGCTTGGCGCCGCCGGGTGAAACGGACCAGCCTTCAGCTCGGGCCGGGTCCGCATGTGGGTCACGCACCACCGAGAGGAGCCGACCCCCCAGCCGGGTCAGACCCGTCGAACTGGGTCAGGCTGACCCCCCAGCCGGGTCGAACCCGTTGAGCTGGGTCGGGCTGACCCGCCACAGCCCACTAGGTTTGACGAGCCGGGCCTGACTTTGTTTAAATGAGAATATCTTCAAGACCGTGCGTCATAACTGTAAGAATGGTATAGAGTAAGAGGTTTCCAACCTCTGATACCAATTGTAGGATCGAAATATAATATGAGATGCTCAATATACAAGAGGGGGGGTGAATTGTATACTTTAAAAATTCCTTTGGAACCTTTAAAGTTAGTTATGAATAACTAGAGTTTCCTTAAGAAAAGGAAAGAGCTAAGTTTAACAAAGTTAAACTAAGTAAATTCACAACACCTCTAACACCGAACTGAACTTGGAAAGGGATTCCAAAATTAGGTTCCGGAAATATGATTCCGGAGATTGAAACTTAACAAAAGTTACAATATAAGATTCTACCTTAAAGCGTATAGAATCTAAACTAATCAAAGTAAGTAAGGAAGTATAAGAAAGTTATACTTTCCTTAAGATACAAATTGCAGCGGAATAAAAACAAGTAGTAAAACTACTAGTAACAAGATAATAGTCTTTTAACCCAAAGAGAAGGGTATCCAACAACCTTGGCTAAAGGTCCCTTGATTTATACTTTCAAGCAAGTCTGTCTTACACACACCAGGGTAAGCCCTCGATACGAAGATCGGTGTCTCTGTCTTGCTATCCCCGCAAGACCTCAACTTCAAGGTAGTTGGCAACCTCTGTCTTTCTCAGCAATAAAGCCCTCGATCTTTAAGGTAGTCAGCACCTCTGTCTTTCTCAGCAAGAAAGCCCTCGATCTTTAAGGTAGTCGGCACCTCTGTCTTCCTATCCCCGAAAGCCCTCGAATGTAATCACCAATATTCGGAGTCGCACGAAGCTTTGAGAGTTAATAAGAGACTCTCTCTCTAGAAATCACTTCAACAGCATGTAATCACTTTATCAACAATCGGCATATTCATCAGCATTGAGCTCTTTCAAATGAGCTCCTATTTATAGGTAAGGTCGGCTCCTCTCCAACGGTCATATTTTCCTTAAAGTTCGGAGGGACCTGTACACGTGTCACTTAGACAACAGTTAGTTTATAAAAAAATGGACGACATCGTTTTATAACAAAGTAAGTGTAACAGAATGTACGAAATCGTTTTAAATTCTAACAAAAAGGTTCGGAATAGAAACTTCGGAGTGAAGATTCGGAGTGAGTAAATTTCAGAGTGTATAAAACAATGATAATTAGATTATGTTTAATAGGAGAATTCGGAATGAGAATTCGGAGTAGGAATTCGGAATAGGAATTCGTCATCAGAAATCGTAATGAGAATTCGTCATCAGAATTCGTAATGTGAATTCGGAATGGGAATTCTTCATTAGAATTCGTAATGAGAATTCTTCTTCAGAATTCGTAATGAGAATTCGGAATGGGATTTCTTCATTAGAATTCGTAATGAGAATTCTTCTTTAGAATTCGTATCCTGAATCTGGAATAGAACTTAGTCAGAATTCATATCCGGAATTCGGAATGAAACTTCCTTATAGTTCTTGTCCAGAATCTGAATACTAAACAGAATGCTTTTATATCAAAGTTTTAATGACTCCGAGAAAATGAATTCGAAACTTATACTTAAGAAAAATATTGATAAAAATATGATAAGGATAATTTTTCTTATAAAAGCGAATTTCCTTAAGAAAGAAATTTTCCTTATAAAAGCAATTTTCCTTAAGAAAGCATTTTCCTTATAAAAGAAATTTTCCTTAAGAAATCATTTTCCTTACAAAAGCGATTTTCCTTAAAGATAAGGTGTTTGTGATTTTCAAAACAAGAAGGAATGGAAAAGTCATAAGGAAAATCTTATTGACTCAACAATCTCCCCCTTTTTGGAAAGCACAAACATCCTTATGAAAAAGCTAATCTAAGAAGAAAGAAACACATTAAAGCTTATCTCCCTTGGTTTAAGGATATAGATGAATACGACTAACTCCCCCTTAGGCTTTGAAACTCTAAGGATCGTATTCATATTTCCGGAGTGATGTTTCTTTAAGAAAAACTCCCCCTTAAACAAACTCTTATTAGAGTTCTTTTTCCTTGGGTATTGTTTTTTCTCCCCCTTTGATAAGCACTTATTAGATTTCCTCTTTTTCTTAAGAATATTTTCCTTCTCCCCCTTTGTGATTTTCAAAAAGAATTGGAGGGAATGGAAAAACTTAACAAAGTACCTGAAAAATTAGTAATGACAACAAACGAAACAACAAGCACAATTTCCATTAGATTTGAAATGTCAGCAACAAAAACAGATTACAACAAAAATATCGGATTTGTCATTTCGGATCTTTCTCCTTCGACATGAGCCCCTTAAGAATAGTCTTGATCTTCTTGAGGTCCTTATGATCTTCCTCTGCTTGCTTCTCTAAGACGACTATTCTTGCTGACTGAGCTTCAATTACTTCTTCCTGAGCCTTCAACTTTTCTTCCTGGGCTTTCATCTTCTCTTCCTGAGCTTTCATTCTTTCTAGAAAATCTATCCGATGATCCCTTTAAAATTTCCAACTCTGATTAACGGAGTTGAGCTTTCCATTCAGATCTCTCACTTCCTGAATCTGAATGTTCTTTTCCTCTGTCAATTTCTCTTCGAATGATGCAGTCATCTCATGAAACTTCTTGTCCTCGGTTTGAAATGCATCCTTAACATTTTCCTGAAACTCATCCAGCAACCTCATCTCTTCCACATTCTTTTTCGACCAGCTTGTCATCCTCTTGCAAGATCTTTTATGTGCTTCGTAACCAACGAAGAAAGTTTTGAACTGAGCTTCAATCTCAACACACTTATCCATTACCATGGATACGGAGTCGGTTTTCTGATTCAGCGCATGTTGAAGCATCTGGCATATAGAGTCAATACTGGAGAAGGTTGGAATGGTTCCCACCAACTTCTTCAAGGACTGAACAACAAAATCGTTCCCCAACGATGATGACTCCGAATCCGAAACCTTGCTAGGAGAATTTTCTTCCTCAATAAGCTCCATCTTCCTCTTAGAAGAACTACCAGCTTCCTTCCTCATACTCTTTTCTGAACTCGGGGTATCATCAAGAATTCGTTTCCCCTTATCTTTTTCCGGAATAGAAACCTGTTCCGGAGATTTCTTCTCGCTATCAGAGACTTGAACAACCAAATCTTCCTCATCAGCAACTTCTACATTTTACTTCTGAGCAGCATCAAGTGAAAGTTGTTCTTCTTCTCTCAGACAAGAAACTTCTTCTTCACCTTTCTCTTCTTCCAATTCAAGAGTAACAAGCTTTGAAGATTGAGCTTCAGATGTTCGGAGCGACAGGTGTTCCGAAGGAGTTCCTTTGTATTCATCTACTTGTTTGAGCACATCTCCTATCTCACCACTTCCTTCAGCAGCTTCTTCAACTTCTTCCACTTGCTCTACTTCCTCAGTAGCAACAGCCTCTTCCGGAGTAACAAGATTTCTTCCTGGAGTCTCAGTTAGAGATTCCAGAGAGAAAGATCTCGGAACGGGAATGGTTGCTGAAACCATTTCGTTGAACTTTAACAAGGCCTGAGCTACCTCATCCTCGGACATTTTCTTCTTTAGTTTCTTCTCCTTTGCTGGTTTCTCGAGCTCATCAGGAGCCTTCTCTTTCAGAGCCTTAGCCACCGCAGGATCTAATCCGAACTGCGGATCTCCTTCCTTCCTCTTCTCTTTATCAGCTCTCCACTTTGCTGTAACCTCATCAGTATAGGTTTTCTTCTTCTTATACTTAGGAGGTGCGGAGTGGACTTCCTTAGACTTAGGTTCCTCAGCTTCGACAACCACTTCTTTCAGCTTCCTCTTCCTTACCGGCTTGGATGATTCCGGATCAGCCACTTTCGGAGTCACTTCTACTTGTGGAGGTAGATCAATAAACTTCCCTGACTCCTTGCTAAAAGCTATATTCATTCTCTTAAGAGTGGCATCACTGAGCAGCATGATCTTGCACACCCTTGGTTTGGAACTACAAGCTACCTTGAAGGACTCAAGGAACCGAACTATGAGCTTTGACAATATTGTTGGGTACATCACGATCTGAGCTCTCAGATTCCCCTTCTTCAGATTTTCAATGTTAAGAAGAATATGCTTCATCAAGTTGAACTTTCTTAGATTTATCAAGAAATCTAAGATGTATATCTCACTTTTCTTCAGACTATCCTTATCTCCTTTTCTCGGTACAATAATCCCTTGCACCCATAACTCCAGAATCCGGATGTTTGTAGAAAGACTTGCTATTTTCGGAGCCTTGTCATCATCCAATCCGAGAATTTCTAATGCCTTTTCCTTGTTGAAACTACCCAAAGAATCTGGCAATACATGGGAAATAAACTCGGCTTCCCCTTCATAACTTAGCCCTACCAAGCTTGCAGCCTTGGTGTAAGAAAGCTTATATGTCTTGCCATACGATTTGAAAGAAAATTTTTCTCTATTATCTTCCTCGAAGAAAGCAACTGACTCATAATACTCGACAAGCAAGTCAGAGTACACTTCATCTTGGTTGCCGGTTTTTGATCCTGCAACACCTTCCCAGCCATTCAGCTTGATATTCTTTGAAATAATAGAATCGTAGTTGCTGAAGAAATTCGGATGAACTAACCTCTCTCTGTAGACTAACCACTGAGAAATGGGCTTGGTTGAAGACATTTCTTGAGAAGCTAACTCTGCAGACATTCAGATTAGAAGTCCTCTGAGATATTCGGAACAGAGAAGACTGAAGTTCGGAATGGACTTAAATCAGAGAGTCAGAGCTTCAGCACGCAAAAGCTTGAAATCGATGTGGGACGAGAAAATAGGGTCCCCTTTATATAGGCAATGGGATGACAGTTCAACTTCCTCGGTTGATCTAACGGTTTAGAATGATCTGAGATCAGATCTAACGGTTGAAAGCTTGAATCCGATCTTTTTGAGGTTTTATTAAAGTAAAGAATTAAGAAATCCAAAAACCAAAAACAAACTATAAGAAATTGCCAGCAAGTAAAATATGATTACGAAAACTTCAGTAAGGAAATCATACCTTTCGGATTAGCTTAGGAATGTTATTCGTAATGGGTAATATAAAGACGACTACGAAAAACTCAATACGAAAAAGTAAATACGAAAAGTCAATACGAAAAACTCAATACGAAAAACTCAATACAAAAAAGTAAATACGAAAAGTCAATACGAAAAACTCAATATGAAAAACTCAATACGAAAAAGTAAATACGAAAAGTCAATACGAAAAACTCAATACGAAAAAATCAATACGAAAAAGTAAATATGAAAACTTGTTATGGAAGATTCAGTACGAAAGTTCCGTTATGAAAATACCAGTACGAAGGTTTTCATTCCGGAAATTTTTAATACAAATACTTCCATTCCAGAAGTATTCTGTGCGAAAATATCCTTTCTGGAAAATGGTTATTCCGGAAGTTCCATTCCGGAAATTTTCGTTCCGAAAAGTTTGAAAACAAATTTTGAAAAACTTTGTTAAATAAACAATCAAATGTTCTCCCCCTATGAAAAGGAGTTTATTACTGTAAGGAGATTTTTTCAACAGAATGTTAATTAAGGAAGATTACCTTACGGTTATCATTCCTAACTTTTGTTTAATATATTCAAATCTATCAGAAGGCAAGAATTTTTTGAAAATGTCAGCAAGTTGATCTTGCGTTCCGATAAACTGAAGAATAATATCTCCTTCGAGTGTGTGATCCCTAAGAAAGTGATGCCTAATATCTATGTGTTTTGCACGAGAGTGATGTGCAGGGTTTTTACTTAGAGAAATGGCACTTGTGTTATCACACAAAATTTGAGTTTTAGTAAAACTCAAGCCATAGTCTGTGAGTGTGTGTTGCATCCACAACACTTGTGCACAACAACTTCCAGCTGCTACATATTCAGCTTCAACAGTGGAGAGTGCTACAGAATGTTGCTTCTTGCATGACCAAGAAACTAATGAATCTCCTAAGAAATGAAAAGTTCCGGATGTACTTTTTCTATCCATTCTACATCCACCAAAGTCAGCATCAGAAAATCTTTTTAGAACAAAATCATTTCCAGAAGTATAAACTAATCCTAGATCCATGGTTCCCTTAAGGTAGCGAAAAAATTCTTTTTACTGCCTTTAAGTGAGATTCCTTAGGATTGGATTGATATCTTGCACATAAGCATACATAAAACATTAAGTCTGGTCGACTAGCTATTAAGTAAAGTAGACTTCCAATCATACCTCTAAAAGATGTTTGATCTACTGGTTTCCCAGCTTCATCAAGATCTAAAGAGTTTGAGGTACCAATAGGAGTACATATACTCTTAGTGTTGTCATAACCATACTTTTTAAGAAGATCTTTAATATAATTATTTTGAGATATGTAGGTTCCCTCTGGTTTTTGAGAAATTTGAAAACCAAGGAAAATGTTAACTCACCCATCATACTCATTTCAAACTCAGATTTCATTAGACTAGCAAAAGAGTCAGTCAAAGATTGCTGAGTTGAACCAAATATAATGTCATCAACATAAATTTGAACAATCAAAACATTTTTCTTATCTTTCTTTATAAAAACGGTTGGATCTGCATTTCCCTTAACATAGTTATTTTGAAACAAAAATCCAGTAAGTCTATCATACCATGCTCTTGGGGCTTGTTTAAGGCCATACAAAGCTTTGGTAAGTCTAAAAACATGATCTGGATATTTTGTATCTTCAAACCAGGAGGCTGTTCAACAAAAACTTCCTCTTGAACATAACCGTTAAGAAAAGCACATTTCACATCCATTTGGAAAAGTTTGAAATTAAAGAATGCTGCAAAGGCAAGTAGAATGCGGATAGATTCAAGTCTAGCTACTGGAGCATAGGTTTCTTCATAGTCTATTCCTTCTTGCTGATTATAGCCTTTAGCAACAAGTCTAGCTTTATTTCTAACAATGACTCCATTTTCATCACATTTATTCCTAAAAACCCATTTTACTCCAATAACAGAAGTTTCCTTAGGTCTTTCAACCAAGGTCCAGACTTTATTCCTTTCGAATTCATTTAATTCATCTTGCATTGCTTTGATCCAATCATCATCACCTAAAGCTTCATCAGTGCTTTTAGGCTCTAATTGGGAAAGAAATTCTAGATGTTCTACTTCATTTCTTAAGGAACTTCTAGTCCTTACAGGTTGATTTACATCACCAATGATACTATCACTGGGATGATTCTTAAGAAACACCTGATTTGGGTTTTGTAAAACCTGTTCATCAACATAAGGTAGAAAGTCTTTTGGGGTAAATGTTTCAGAAGTATCTTCTAGAACAATTTCCTTTTTAGAAGGTTCTTCTATCAAAGGTTGACAATCAGTTTTTGAAAACACATCCGATGATGTAGGTTGGGAGGTTTTAAAAACAAAAGGGTCTGATTCATCAAATTTTACATGTACTGTTTCCTCAACAGTACAAGTATTTTTATTAAAAACTCTATAAGCCTTAGAGGTTGTGGAATAACCTAAGAAAATCCCTTCATCAGACTTTGGTGCGAATTTATGTAAGTTATCTTTAGTATTCAAAATGAATACTTTGCAACCAAAAACCTTGAAGTAGGAAAGTCTTGGTTTTCTACCATTCCATAACTCATAAGGAGTTTTATTAAGAAAAGGTCTAATCAAAACTCGATTTATAGTATAACAAGCAGTACTTACAGCTTCAGCCCAGAAATGTCTAGCAATAGAATATTCACTCAACATGGTTCTAGTTATCTCTTGAAGAATTCTATTTCTTCTTTCAACTACACCATTTTGTTGAGGAGTTCTAGGTGCTGAAAAGTTGTGAGTAATACCTTTCTTACTACAAAAAGTTTCAAAATCAGAATTTTGAAATTCTCCTCCATGATCACTATGAATAGTTTTCAATGGAAGGTTTCTCTCATTTTTAACTTGGGCTCTAAAACATTTGAAATAAGAAAATGCTTCATATTTCCTTGCTAGAAAATAGACCCAAGTAAATCTAGTGTAATCATCAACTAGAACAAACACATAGTATTTGCCTCCAATTCTTCCAGTTTGTGTTGGACCAAAAAGATCCATGTGCACTAACTGTAATGCATCGGTTGTTGAGACTTCACCGATTGACTTAAAACTAGATTTATGTTGCTTGCCATATTGACAAGGATCACAAACTTTAGAAGAATCAAATCTAAGCTCTGGTAGATCCTTAACAAGTTTCTTCTTAGAGAGTTTACATAGGTTCCTAAGATTACAGTGTCCTAATCTTCTATGCCATAACCAAGAATGATCTTCCATTGCACTTAGGCAAGGTAAATCTTGGCTTCTTAGGTCTTCTAAGTTTAATGTGTAAACATTCTCTTGCCCATTGGCAGAGAGAATAAATTCTTCCTTGGAATTGTGAACTAAGCATTTATCATTCCTAAAATTCACAAGGTAACCTTCATCACATAACTGACTTATGCTAATGAGGTTGTGCTTAAGACCTTTAACAAAAAGAACATTTGAAATCAAAGTTTTACCCAAAAGAACTATATTACCAATACCAACAATCTCTCCCATAGCATTGTCTCCGAAAGTTACCTTTCCTCCTTTCGTTTTGATAATCTTTTCAAAAAAGCTTTTGTTACCAGTCATGTGCCGGGAACATCCACTATCCATGTACTAAATATTGTTGCTGGAACATTCATTATTTTCCTGAAATTAAGAACAAAGTTAGACTTTCGGAATCCAAACTTGTTTGGATCCGAGATTTCCAGACAATAAAATTTTAGGTATCCACATTTTCCTAGAAAAGTAAGCTTTATGAAAACCTAAGGATTGGGTTTTGTTTAAGGAACAATTTCTTGCCCAGTGACCACCACATTGACATTTAGTGCAAAACGGGGCACTTTGAGGAACAAAATAATTGTTACTGAAAACTGGTTTTGCATGGGTATAACCAAATCCGGATTTATTTCTTAAAGGTCGTATTTGAGAATACATCTTATCAAAATTTTCTTTACCATGGGTAAAGTTTGATAAACACATCTTTAAGGAAAAAATTTCGGACTTGAGTTTTACAACCAAGTTTTTATCCTCAAAATCATTAGTTTTGGAACTAGAGTTAGGCTCGAAAACATTTTTCTTAGAAATTACTTTTTCTAACTCTTTAGAAAGTTTATTCTTCTCAGAACTTACTTCCTCAAGATTTTTTGAAGTACTTTCAAAATCAGCATTTTTCTTATCAAGATCTTTAGAAAGATCTGATATCTCTTTAGTAAGAATAGAATTCCTAGAATTTTCTTTATCAAGTTTCTTGTTGAGTTTGGAATTCTCAATCTCAAGAAGTTCAGAAAATCTAGAGACTTCTTCATAAGTAGGTAAATTATTTTCCTCATCAGAAGATGATTCTTCATTAGAAGAGTTATAATACTTACTATCATTAGAATTTAAAGAATCATTGGTCAATGATTCAGCATTTCGTACCTTAGCCATAAGACAATGATTATCAATAGGTAATCTGGCTATAAGACCAAGATTCTTCTGTCCTGAAGATTCATACTCAGAAGATTCATCTGAAGAGTCACCACCACTGGCACTCCAGGTGTCATTAGCTTTCAAAACTTTCTTAGAATTAGCTTTGTAATACTTATTCATGTTCCTGTCTGAATGTCTTTCCTTTCTTTCTTTCTTTTTGAGCATAGGGAAATCTGGTCTAATATGTCCAGCTCTTTTACATTCATAACAAGTAACTTCTCCATCTTTCTTATCTTTCCTGTCCTTCTTCTTATACTTGGATTGAAAGTTTCTCTGTCCAGCTATCTTGTTCATCCTTCGAGCAAGATTGGCTAATTCATTTTCTGAGACTTCACACTCACTAGATTCGGATTGGAAAATAACTTTCTTTGATTTGGATCTGGTTACTCTCTCAGGAGTCTTAGCTTTCATCTGATTTGAAGTTGTAGTAAAAGCAAAAGTACCATTATCATTCTTCTTCTTGATGTTGTCAGCATCTCTCTTCATTCTGGTCTCATATTGTAGAAGAGTTCCAAATAATTCATCAAGAGTAATTTGAGTAACCTTCCTGTTCTCATCTATAGTTGTTCTCTTGGATTCCCACTCATTGGGCATAATGTCAATTATCTTGTCCACAAGAGCTTCATCATCTAATCCTTTTTCTCCCATAGATTGTAGACTGTTGACGATAGTCATAAATCTTTGTTGAACTTTACAGATAGGTTCTCCGTAAGGAAAATTGAAGCCATGATATTCAGCTCTAAGCATAGCTCTTCTAGTCTCAATCACCTTAGAAGTCCCAAAGTGTGTAACCTCTAACTTCTTCCATATACAGTTAGCTTCTTCACAAGAATAAATTTGGCAATATATATTTCTAGTCATTGAACATAGTAAAGTATTGCGTACCTTATAGTTGAGTTGATATTCTTGCTTTTCCTGGTTAGTAATGGTTCTGACTTCCTTGTCAGGAATTTTATAATCACCAGTAAGCATCACAAAGTTGTCTACTCCAGTATTGATAACAAAAGTCTTCATACGATCTCTCCAGTATTCATAATCATTACCATCGAATATTGATGGCCTTGTAGGATTCAGATTGTCAATCGAACCAACATTAATTCCTGCCATACTAGAAATAACTTGGATACAAACTTATTATAAGCAAAGATTCGAAATCACAAAGTTCGGAATGGGAAAAGTTCGGAATGGATAATCAGGAATGACAAAGTTCGGAATAGAAAAGTGAGCAAGAAAAACTTGTATGTGAGTACAAGTATTTCAGTAACCTTGGCTCTGATACCAAATGTAAGAATGGTATAGAGTAAGAGGTTTCCAACCTCTGATACCAATTGTAGGATCGAAATATAATATGAGATGCTCAATATACAAGAGGGGGGTGAATTGTATACTTTAAAAATTCCTTTGGAACCTTTAAAGTTAGTTATGAATAACTAGAGTTTCCTTAAGAAAAGGAAAGAGCTAAGTTTAACAAAGTTAAACTAAGTAAATTCACAACACCTCTAACACCGAACTGAACTTGGAAAGGGATTCCAATAGTAGGTTCCGGAAATATGATTCCGGAGATTGAAACTTAACAAAAGTTACAATATAAGATTCTACCTTAAAGCGTATAGAATCTAAACTAATCAGAGTAAGTAAGGAAGTATAAGAAAGTTATACTTTCCTTAAGATACAAATTGCAGCGGAATAAAAACAAGTAGTAAAACTACTAGTAACAAGATAATAGTCTTTTAACCCAAAGAGAAGGGTATCCAACAACCTTGGATAAAGGTCCCTTGATTTATACTTTCAAGCAAGTCTGTCTTATCCACACCAGGGTAAGCCCTCGATACGAAGATCGGTGTCTCTGTCTTGCTATCCCCGCAAGCCCTCAACTTCAAGGTAGTTGGAAACCTCTATCTTTCACAGCAAGAAAGCCCTCGATCTTTAAGGTAGTCAGCACCTCTGTCTTTCTCAGCAAGAAAGCCCTCGATCTTTAAGGTAGTCGGCACCTCTGTCTTCCTATCCCCGGAAGCCCTCGAATGTAATCACCAACATTCGGATTCGCACGAAGCTTTGAGAGTTAATAAGAGACTCTCTCTCTAGAAATCACTTCAACAGCATGTAAGCACTTTATCAACAATCGACATATTCATCAGCATCGAGCTCTTTCAAATGAGCTCCTATTTATAGGTAAGGTCGGCTCCTCTCCAACGGTCATATTTTCCTTAATGTTCGGAGGGACCTGTACACGTGTCACTTAGACAACGGTTAGTTTATAACAAAATGGACGAAATCGTTTTATAACAAAGTAAGTGTAACAGAATGTACGACATCGTTTTAAATTCTAACAAAAAGGTTCGGAATAGAAACTTCGGAGTGAAGATTCGGAGTGAGTAAATTTCAGAGTGTATAAAACAATGATAATCCGATTCTATTTAATAGGAGAATTCGGAATGAGAATTCGGAGTAGGAATTCGGAATAGGAATTCGTCATCAGAAATCGTAATGAGAATTCGTCATCAGAATTCGTAATGAGATTTCGGAATGGGAATTCTTCATTAGAATTCGTAATGAGAATTCTTCTTCAGAATTCGTAATGTGAATTCAGAATGAGATTTCTTCATTAGAATTCGTAATGAGAATTCTTCTTTAGAATTCGTATCCTGAATCTGGAATAGAACTTAGTCAGAATTCATATCCGGAATTCGGAATGAAACTTCCTTATAGTTCTTGTCCAGAATCTGAATACTAAACAGAATGCTTTTATATCAAAGTTTTAATGACTCTGAGAAAATGAATCCGAAACTTATACTTAAGAAAAATATTGATGAAAATATGATAAGGATAATTTTTCTTATAAAAGCGATTTTCCTTAAGAAAGAAATTTTCCTTATAAAAGAAATTTTCCTTAAGAAAGCATTTTCCTTATAAAAGTAATTTTCCTTAAGAAAGCATTTTCCTTACAAAAGCGATTTTCCTTAAAGATAAGGTGTTTGTGATTTTCAAAACAAGAAGGAATGGAAAAGTCATAAGGAAAACCTTATTGACTCAACAATAACGACACGCTATCAGTGGCACTGGGACCCCCGTGATGAAGCAGTTCTTTTGCGATACTCTAAGTGAGTTTTGGACAAATTTGGAAAATGGCCAGGTTTGGAACGAGCGTAAATCCAATCGGGCCCCTAGAACAGAAATGCCAATAACTCTCAGACCGGGCGTCTGATTGATGCGTCGTCTGTCGTGGTGGGTTCCTTTTGATGAGACGGAATTATGGGATACATCAACTCATTACTTTGTAATATTTGATCTATCGACACTTGACTCGAGGAGCGGACCCTCCTGGAATCGAGCGTGTTGTGTGCGGGAACCCTAGAGTTGGTTGCGACGACTACTATACTGGAATCCTACATGGGTTCGACAGTGATGACTATTATATCGGAATCCTACGTGGGTTCGATAGAAATGACTAGTGTACCGGGATCCTCCGTGGGTCTGATAGTTCTTACTTCTATTCCTGTATCCTATGTGGGTCCGACAGAGTAGCTGGACCTATATCCTGTGTGGGTCTGACAGGTTAGCTGGTCTTGTATCCTGTGTGGGTCTGACAGCTTAGATGAATAAGTGACTACATCTGATCATATCTATCACTCTACGAAAGATGTATACCTATGTGAGCTGAGTCATGTCTTTCAACCATTATCATCGTGGTGATTGACTATACTTTCTTTGTGTACTGGGTTGTGTTTGGGCTGGAGAGTTGGAGTTGAACTGTGACTGGTAACTTAGGTATATGTATGGGCATATAGCTAAGTAGGTTTGGTTGATACTTTGTGTTTGTATCTTTCTACTGTGGTTTATCCTCTCTGGATTCTGGGAGACCTTCGGGGATCTCGGGGTCCCATACTGAGTATTGTTATACTCACCCATGCACGGGCTTCATCCACACCGTGTTTTGTTCTGTGCAGACGGCGGACAACAGTGATCGAGGCTGAGGGTGATGGATGAAGGCTGGTCAGAGCTGGACTAAATGGGACGTACCGTAGGGACGAGTTGTTCAAGTTTTGTACCTACCCTTCAGGTAGGATTCTTCGGTGGACGATCCAAGAGATATTTTCCCATTTTACTTGTACTTGTACTTTTTTCAGATGGGTTTGTATACCATCCCACTTACTTTCAGCATACCTTACTTTTCTATTTTAGTACTTTTTACCTCTACTTCTTGTGTTCAGACTGTGTGTGTGTTACAGGTTAAAAGGCAATGCCTTCCCTTTTTATCCGGGATCCGCCTTTGTTGCCAGTCGTCAGCCCCTGGCCTATGGAAGGCAGGCTTGGGGTAGTCACGACACGGGCCCCGAGTGTAACACCCCACGATTTCATAGTGAGTTATTTCTTCAAAGTAATCCAACAACTTGCACTACACGCAACACCGAGTTCTAGTGCACCATGACTTACCAAAAAAGTCATTCAAAAGCAGTTATGAATAGTATTAACTGAATTATGAACATTATATAATCCTTATAATTTTAGAATCCATATTATGATTTTCTTAGACACAATGTAAGAACAAATACAATTTTTTCAGATAAAAGAAGTATTTTTCAAAAAATGCCATTTTACCGCCTTTTAATGGAAAAGCCTTTTTAAATCAAATATTTGAAACTTTTATATATTAAATTTGACAAAATAAACTTCTTCTTTAGAATTGGAACATAAGAATTTAGTTTCAATAAAGTTTTGGTGTTTTTTTGATAACTTTCATATTTTGATGAATAGTGAAAATTACTAAATTTTAATTAAAAACAATTTTTTTAATCGAAATAATTAATAGTGATAAATTATGAATTTTAGTGGTTTTAAAGTATATTTAGAATATATTTTTACCATTTAATACAATTTTGGTCATTGGACATAATTTCACATTTAAACCGGACATAAAAAAGTGCCAATCTTTTGATAGTTATTATCTCTTAAAAACACGCTTTTTGTTTTAACAACGGGAATTAATTTTAAATTAATTACTATCACTTCTGTGTTTTGAATTTATAAAAATGGATTATACATTTATAATCAGGAGGTACAAATTTTGTAAATAGGTAACTTTAATTTTTAGACAATTTTAATAATTACATTGGTAAAAAATTTCTTTATCGTGGTTAAAGGGTAAATCCGGAAAATAAGGGTAAAAAAATAATATTATATTAATAATAAATTACCCTAAAACGTGTCTTAACCATATTGGTTCATACATGTTCGACCATGGAAATCATTGGGTCATTTTTGGGACCCCATGGATCAACTTGTAAGTGATAATGACACTTTATATTAATTAAGTTAAAGTAAATACGAAAATGACATAAGCATATATGTTTTATAAAAACAATTTTTACATAGGGTTATATATGTTATATTTTCGACAATAAATATTCATGAGAAATATAAAACTATTTTATACATAATGGTATTTTATTTATAATTTTTATACATTGAATAATTAAATTTATTTATGACACAATAATGATGTAGTATTTTCCTTATTAATGAAAGAATCAAATAATTAGTATTATAAATGATAAAATAAATATTATATCAAAGTTTTGATTCCATCCACGAATTTTATTTATTTATATGACATTTTATTATTTCTTATAAGAATTTTTTCAGAATTAATAAATTTGTTAAGACTTTAACAAAAAGCAATTATTAAATAGTGTCAAAATTGACATTAATCAGTTTTTAAAACAAATATTATATTATTAATTGATATTATATTCCTAAAAATCTATGGTTCGGCCAAAAGACTTATATAAAGATAGGTTAATCATTAATGGACCACTTGGGGGGTCTCTTGGATGTATATAGTAAGTTTATTAACCATATAATATAAAAATACAAAGTGACATGGTAAATGTCAAACTATTTAACTAAGAGTTAAATATAAATGATAAGGTTAACATAGTGACACAAACCTGTCTAAAATCTATTTTATTAAATTATTTCGAACCATCCCCACATTATCCATTGAATAATAAACTTTGGAGACATTAGAAACCAAATATAAATTAATTATAAATTAACACTTTAAGTTTTTTCTAAAGTGCCCCTCCTCCCCCTTATAAAAGGACACCACTTCTAACAAATTCTTCATACCTTCAAAGCCTTTTGATTCGGCCAAACTATGAAAAAATACCCTCTAAACTATCCTACCTTAATCATAGAGGCCTTTCTTTAGTCATAAATCAAACCTAAGGAGCCCTTTTTATCTATTCAAAAGAAAGAACCCAAAGAAGAAAAAATGTTTTCACCACCCTCTTTCAAGTTCCTTTATTCTTAAACTTCTTCTTTCATTGCTATTTCCATTCTAAAATAAAAACTCTAGTATATTATATATACTGTGATGTTATTATAAATATGTTACAACCATATTAATTATTCTATCTATCCTTTTAATGACATGTCACCATACGTGCGTACGTAAGGCTTACCGTCTCCACGTCGTGGTGTAATTGTTATTCAAAACATTATTATTTGGATGAGTATGATAATGATGTGTAATTGATGTAAATAATAAATATAAAATGATAATTATTCTTTATATATGATATACCATCCAATTATATATTATTTTAATATCAAAAGAATGATATTGTCGCTCGTGCGTACGTATGGACTACCGTCTCCACGAACGCGATGAGATTCATTCCCCATCGTATCCATCCAAGAATAATTTTCATTTGATGATTAAAACTAATGTTTACGGACTTTATATAATTATGGATATGAATAAGATACAACTTGTGGATAACAAACACGGCTTATGTAACGAAACATATAAAATAAAACGAGTAAGTGAACACCCAAAATGGAAATAATACTAAAATATTATTAACAAATAAATATTAAAAGATCATATATGATATCATATTTATGTATATGAATCATTTATAATTTAATAAAAATGATTCAAATATTATACAGTAGGTTAACCTACCCTCTACCAAGGAAAAGTACAAGGTAAGGGGTTTTCATCTCACTCCTTATTCCCGTGAGATTCATGCCATATTGCCACTATTACCTTTTGTGTGGTGTATGTACTGCCCATAATTGTATTTATTGTGTAATACAATTTAATTTATGTGTATTTACATATTCATTGTATGAGAATCCTTTCATGGGGTGTATGTTTCATAACTTACCAAATTGGTAAGGGTTAATTCCCCAATCTCATTATTATCTGAGATTGTTTATGTGTAAATATTTACTGGGAAATTTTTATCATCCATGTCCATTTTTCATAAAAATGATTTCAAAATGAATATTTTGAGGATTTGTGAAAGGTACTCTTTATCAAGATCAGAATTTTAAATGTTTTAAAAATTTATCTTTCTAAATCATTCTAATTAATGTCCATGTTTTAAAAATGATTTTAAGGATTTATTTATATGGACATGAATGTTTTGAAATGATAATTCTTTTCAAAAGTTTAAAAGTGGTATGGGACACTTTGATTAAAAAATATAAGGTAAATTACTTCCTTTATAAATGTGTTACTTTTAAATGATTTTACAAAAAGGATACTTCTCTTAAAAAGTTTTACTCATCATTTTCAACTATGTCAGCATCCTTTACTGGATATTATTTATGATTGAGGTTGATTTATTATAATACAATCTTCCATATTGTATTGAATGAGTTATGATATGTTTGACTGTGGATGTTCTATTTTTATACCATTCATGGTTTATGGTTACTGTATTGACATTTCTTATACTAGTTTTAATACGAATGTTTATGTTATATGTCCACCTTTTCATATGAGGAATGTATTGGAGTTAGTATGTGACAGGTGCAGCCCGCTATAGCTCCTCGATGCATCGGTAGGTCTCATGAGACAACTAGACATGGAATTGGCTGAGGTACTTTCCCAATTTGATTTATGGTTTTGGCCGAGGCCTTAATCATTTTTAGACTTTTGGCCGAGGCCTTGACAAAATGTTTCAGAATTTCCGGCATTATACATTCCCTCATTATGGAAATAATAATGATGGTTCATGTGGTCATTCGACTAGTAGAATACCCATGATTATGTTTTATTTTGAAATTATTTACTCAGCTCAGATTCTTTCCATAAAAGTATTCATGTTTATTATTGGTAAAGGCATGTGGTTTCAATTATTTACCATGCTTAATATTTATCTCATTTTCCGCTGTATTACTTACCCTTACTGAGCATTTGATCTCACCCCTTTCTTATGTTTCATTTTCCCTAGGATATGAAGAAGTCAGTTATGAGTGACCTGTAGGCATAATCTAGGAGGCTTTGATGTTTCTAATGAAATTTATTTGTGTTGTATTTCCTTTCAAGTTGTAAAGTTGAACTTATGTATGAATCTTGTTTCCAATAATACTAAATTGATTGGTCTTTTGAGACATGATTTCCATGTTATCATGTCAATGTTATGTAATAATGCTCTAACTCTGGGTAACTAGGGTCGAGGAGTTATAGTTGGTATCAGAGGAAGTTTAGTACAAACCTTGGAAACTATATTTAGATAAACTCTTATTAGAGCATATATACCTATGATGGAATTTGAGGATTAGTATAGAAGAACTTCCTAAAATTTCGGTATTGTAAAGATTTTGTGAGTTTTCAGAGAAATACATCCCTCTCTGTATACGAGCAGGTAGAGGCGGCTCTGGCACAGATGTACCTAGGGGTAAAACCTGAAAACACTACTTTGAGCTAGACTCAAATGGGAACAGGTGCATGACAACGGGCCTTGCTGCACTCTTGGTTACGACACTCCCGGGGGATATGCTTAGAATAATCCTCATTTTCTTTACAAACCATTATGAATGGTTTATGAGTATATAATTTCACAATGAAAACATATTTATGATTATGGATTATATCCATAAACCGTTCAATTTACGTTAGGTATTTTACAAGTTTGGAATTATTCATTTCAATTCATAAACTGACCTAGTTTATGTTATTGTATAGAAATGGCACCCAGTAGAAGGGATGTGAGCTCCAACAATATGTATGATCCAAAGAGTAAGAATGATCATATATTTCACGGTATTATTCCAACATTTAGAAAAGAAATATTCCCCCATGTATTCTCAACATATGAAGAAATAGTATCATGTGTTAATAAGATAAGTAAAGAATTCCCCGAGTCCTATGGCTTTAAAAGGAAGCAAGAGAAGAAAAGGATGGAAGAGACAAAGATGGATAAAGGGAAGAGGGAAAAGAATAATGTTCCCATATGTGATAATTGTGGGAAGAAGCACCCTGGAACTTTCCTAAAGTGAATGGGAGTTTGTTATAAGTTTGGAGAAAAGAACATCATGTACGTGACTGCAAGGGTAAGAAAAAGGTTTCAAATGTACAATGCTTCATCTCCAAAGAGTTGGGACACTATGAAAACCAATGCTCAAATCATCATAGTATGCCCTAAATGATGATATTGGATAATAATCAAGTTATGATACTACCACAGATGAGGATGAATGATTAGAGTTCTTATGTTGTTTGAGTGTTGTATCAACACTGTACTTGTTATAATAATTATAGAGTATATAAGGATTGTGCTGCAGTACTATTTCATTAAGGACTTGAGATTGTGTGGAACCAAGAAAAGTGACTCAATAGAAGGATAAAATTTTTGGAAAATATATGTTTGAGAGAAAGATAAACCATAATATGGTTCGGATACCGATCTGGTGATTTTGGATTAATACATGATTGATTTTGATAAATTATATTGGATATTCTTGAATACCTTGAAACTGATTAATGATTTGTATATTCCATCATTGTTGGAGTTTAAAACATTTTTGGATAGAAGGAGTATATCCAGTATTCTATAAGTAATAAGGGATCATAAATGTAATTAATAAGATTTTATGGTAATTCAGGATGTTGCAGTGTTTTAAAAGAATACATGATGAAGGTGTTCACATGTTATTACGCGGAAAAAAGGAGCTGAATTGTGTTTACCTTCCTTATAAATTTTGTACTGTGAGTTTGGATGAAATTATTTTGGATAATTCTAGTTTGATATTATTTTTGGATTGCCATTAAAGGACAACCCAGAGGTTGGGCGGTAACCTGTCGCGTCCGGAAAGGTCGCGAGACTTGAACCCGCAACCGAAGGGCAACAAGGGTGTATCCCCTACCACTGGCCCATGTGATGTCCTTGATTGAATAATGTAGTCTTTTTTTTAAAAAATTCTGGTAGATGAATTATAAATTCATTTTTTAACCCTATACGAATATGATAAATAGAGTATTATTTTTAAGTTCTATTATCTTTTAGAGTGAAAGATGAGTTTGTGGTAGAAATTAGTTAAAGGATGGGACTATACTTGTTAATTATATATTTGTATTATTCTCTTATTCTATGAATAAAATTAATTATTATACTTTATTGAAGGTATCTTAAAATAAAAAAATGTGTTATCCTAATACTATATGTTTTGTTGAACCGATGGTATTTTAAATCATCGTAGATTGATGAATTTAAGGCCCTCAATTTTATACTTGTTTATAATTAATGCCCTCAATCACTACCTATAAAAATTTACATTTTTCCTCCAATTATATGTCTCTAATTTCCACCAATGTTCTCCTAATCAAGATCATAATTTTGTGGTGACCCTTTCATTTCCCTTTTCCACTTATTAAGACAAAATTTTATTAACCTAATTTCCAATGTGGGTTTTCACAAAGGTGTTTTCTATTTTAAACCTTTTATTTTCGAAAAATAATTTCAAATTGTGAGGAAATAATTTATTGAAGTAGGGGATAATGTAACACCCCAATATTTCATAGTACGTTATTTCTTCAAAGTAATTCAATAACTTGCACATAACACAACACCGAGTTCTAGCGCACCATGACTTACCAAAAAAGTCGTTCGAAAGTAGTTATGAATAGTATTAACTGAATTTTGAACTTTATATAATCCTTATAATTTTAGAATCCATATTATGAGTTTCTTAGACATAATGTTAGAACAAATACATTTTTTTTAGATAAAAGAAGTATTTTTCAAAAAATGTAATTTTACCGCCTTTTAATGGAAAAGCCTTTTTAAATCTTATATTTGAAAATTTTATATATTCAATTTGACAAAATAAACTTCTTCTTCAGAATCGGGACATAATAATTTAGTTTAAATAAAGTTTTGGTGTTTTTCTGATAACTTTCATATATTAATGAATAGTGAAAATTACTAAATTTTAATTAAAAACAACTTTTTTAATCAAAATAATTAATAGTGATAAATTATGAATATTAGTGGTTTTAAAGTATATTTAGAATATATTTTTACCATTTAATACAATTTTGTTCATTGGATGTAATTTCACATTTAAACCAGACATAAACAGGGGTCAATCTTTTGATAGTTATTATCTC
The DNA here is from genome assembly GCA_963277665.1 of Viscum album. NCBI lineage: Eukaryota > Viridiplantae > Streptophyta > Magnoliopsida > Santalales > Viscaceae > Viscum > Viscum album. Next base: position 1,843,399,596 of record OY728161.1, read on the forward strand.
TTAAAAACAGGCTTTTGTTTTAACAACGACAATTAATTATAAATTAATTACTGCCACTTCTGTGTTTTGAATTTAGAAAAATTTATTCCATATTTAGAATCAGGAGGTAAAAATTGTTTAATAGGTAAATTTTATTTTTATACAATTTGAATAATTATTTCGGTTAATATTTTATTTATCGTGGTTAAAGGGTAAATCTGGTAAATAAGGGTAACAAAATAATATTATAATAATAATAAATTACCCTAAAACGTCTCCTAACCCTATTTGTTGATACATTTCCGACCATGGGCAACTTTGGGTCTATTTTGGGACCCCATGGATCTACTTGTAAGTGATAATGACACTTTATATTAATTAAGTTAAAGTAAATACAAAAATGACAAAAGCATATATCTTTCAGAAAAACAATTTTTACATAGGGTTATATATGTTATATTTTCGACTATAAATATTCATTAGAAATATAAAAATATTTCATACATAATGGTATTTTATTTTTAATTTTTAGACACTGAATAATTAAATTTATTTAGGACACAATAGTGATGCAGTATTTTCCTTATTGATGAAAAAAATGAAATAATTAGTATTATAAATGTTAAAAGAAATATGATTTGAAAATTTTGATGCCATCCACTAATTTTATTGATTAATATTACATGTTAGGATTTCTTAAATTAATTTTTTTATAATTAATAAATTTGTTAAGACTTTAACAAAAATAAATTATTAAATAGTGTCAAAATTGACATAAATGGATTGTTAAAACAAATATTATATTATTAATTGATATTATATTCCTAAAAATCTAAGGTTCAGAAAAAGGAGTTATATCATGATAGGTGAATCTTTAATGGACCACTTTGGGGTCTCTTGGAATTATATGTTATGTCTATTAACCATATAATATAAAAATACAAAGTGACTTGGTAAATGTCAAACTATTTAACTAAGATTTAAATGTAAATGATAAGGTTTATATAGTGACACAAACCTGTCTAAAATCTATTGGATGAAATTATTTAGACCCATACCCACCATATACTTTGAATAATATACTTTTGATCCATTAGAAACTGAATATAAATTTATTATAAATTAATACTTTAAGTTTTTCTTAAAGATCCCCTCCTCCCCCTAATAAAAGGACACCACTTTTAACCAATTATTCATACCTTCAAAGCCTTTTGGTTCGGATAAAATCTGCCCAAATACCCTCTAAACTATACTTTCTTAATCCTAGAGGACTTACTTTAGTCATAAAGCCAACCTATGGAGCCCTTTTGATCAAATCAAAAGGAACAACCCGAAGAAGAGGTAATGTTTTCACCACCCTTTTTCAAGTTCCTTTCTTCTTCAACTTCTTATTTCATTGTTATTTCCATTATAAAATAATAACTTCAGTATCATATATATATTGTGATGTTATTATAAATATGGTACAACCATATTCAGTATTCTATCCATCCTTTGAATGACATGTCACCATACGTGCGTACGTACGCTTTACTGTCTCCACGTCGTGGTGTAATTGTTATTCAAAACATTATTATTTGGATGAGTATGATAATGATGTGTAATTGATGTAATAATAAATATATCATGATAATTATTATTTATATATGATATACCATCCAATTATATATTATTTTAATATCAAAAGAATGATATTGTCGCTCGTGCGTATGTAGGGACTACCGTCTCCACGAACTTGATGAGATTCATTACCCATTGTACCCATTCAAGACTAATTTTCATTTGATGATTAATGTTTAAGGACTTTATATAATTCTGGATATGAATAAGATACAACCTATGGATAACAGAAAAGGATTATGTAACAAAACAAATAAAAGAAAACGAGTAAGTGAACACCCGAAATGACGATAATACTAAAATATTATTAACAAAGAAATATTAAAAGATCATATATGATATCATATTTATTTATATGATTCTTGTATAATTTTATAACAATTATTTAAATATTATAAATGAGGTTAACATACCCTCAACCAAGGAAAAGTACAAGGTAATGTGTTTTCATCTCACTCCTTATTCCCGTGAGATTCATGCCATATTGCCACTATTACCTTTTGTGTGGTGTATGTACTGCCCATAATTGTATTCATTGTGTAATACACTTTAATTTATGTATATTTACATATTCATTATATGATACTCCTTTAATGGGGTGTATGTTTCATAAGTTACCAAATTGGTAAGGGTTAATTCCTCAATCTCATTATTATCCGAGATTGTTTATGTGTAAGTATTTACTGGGAAATTTTTATCATCCATGTCCATTTTTCATAAAAATTATTTCAAAATGAATATTTTAAGGATTTTTGAAAGGTACTCTTTATCAATATCAGAATTTTAAATGTTTTAAAGATTTATCTTTCTAAATCTTTTTAATTAATGTCCATGTTTTCAAAATGATTTTAAGGATTTATTTATAGAGATATGAATGTATTGAAATGATAATTATTTTCAAAAGTTTCAAAGTGGTTTGGGACACTTTTATTCAAAAATTTATTTTAAATTACTTCCTTTATAAATGTGTGACTTTTAAATTATTTTACAAAAAGGATACTTCTCTCAAAAAGTTTTACTCATCATTTTCTACTATGTTATCATCCTTTACTGGATATTATTTATGATTGAGGTTGATTTATTATAATACAATATTCCATATTGTATTGAATGTGTTATGATATGATTGACTGTGGATGTTCTATTTTTATACAATTCATGGTTTATGGTTAATGTATTGACTTTTCATATGCTAGTTTTAATAAGAATGTTTATGTTATATTTTCACCTTTTCATATGAGGAATGTATTAGACTTAGTATGTGACGGGTGGAGTCTGCTATAGCTCCTCGATGCATCGGTAGGTCTCATAAGACAAATAGACGTGGAATTGGCTGAGGCCCTTTCCCAATTTGATTTATGGTTTTGGAAGAGGCCCTAATCATTTTTAGACATCTTGGCCGAGGCCTTGAAAAAATGTTTCCGAATGTCCGGAATTATACATTCCCTCATTATGGAAATAATATTGGTGGTTCATGTGATCATTCGACTAGTAGAATACCCATGATTATGTTTTATTATGGCATTATTTACTCATCTCAGATTCCTTCCAGAAAAGTATTCATGTTTATTATTGGTAAAGGCAAGTGGTTTCAATTATTTACCATGCTTACTATTTATGTCATTTTCCATAGTATTACTTACCCTTAATGGGCATTTGAGCTCACCCCTTTCTTATGTTTCATTTTCCCAGGATATGAAGAAGTTAGTTATGAGTGACCTGTAGGCATAATCTAGGAGGCTTGGATGTTTCTACTGAAATATATTTGTGTTGTATTTCCTTTCAATTTGTAAAGTTGAACTTATGTATGAATATTGTTTCCAATAATACTAAATCGGTTGGTATTTTGAGACATGATTTCCTTGTGATCATGCCAATGTTATGTAATAATGCACTGACTCTGGGTAACTAGGGTCAGGGCGTTACACCGAGGATGGTTCGTGACAGGATCGACAGTCCAGGTCTCTTAGGCTGGATCCAGTCAGCCTAGGGAGAAGCGATTCTATGCGTGCGATGGTAGGGGACATCTCACTAGAGATTACACAACCCATCGAGCTGCTGATAGGGAAGTGATGGATGGACCGCCGAGGTAGTGGTAGAGAGTGGAGTAGATAGACCTGCTTGGCGACAGATGTGGCAGAGGACCAGGGAGAGATGCAGGTGGTGGTAGACGTTTTGAATTACTTCCACCACCACCCCTAGGAGGCCTGCACCAAACTCAGGGAGCTGGAGGAGAGGGACGTGGACAACTGCATGCAGTTGAGGCATACGACCCAGGGGATCCAGGGATGATTTGAGGTACGGTCTGTGTCTTTTCTACCTTAGATTTCATACTTATAGACACAGGTTCCAGTCATTCCTTCATAGCCACGTGTCTTGTATGAAACCTCGAGATTCCGGTAGAACCGTTGACTCGATCCTTATGCTTGGAGACACCTACGGGAGGAGACTTGATGATCACACACCTTTGCAGACAGCGTGATCTTACCCTTGTAGGCGAGAGTTTTGGGTGGAACCTCTTGGTGGTAGCATCGAGGCCTTACAAGATCATTCTCGGTATGGATTGGTTGTCTTCGGTTCAGGCCCAGATTGACTATTTTATGAAAAGAGTGCGGTGTGTCAGCCGTGATGGAATGAGGTTTTCCTTTGTTGGAGAAATGAAAACCTAGGAAGCGCAGAATGAGATTTTTCATAGGAGGGTGTAGCCAATCTCCCATGAGTTGGCTAGCCTTTCCCTCAGAGTAGTGGATGTCGTGAGCTCCCAGTTCCCAGCAGTAGTGGTGGTGTATGGGGATGTCTTTCTCGAATATGTACCAGGATTACCTCCCCGCCGGGAAATCGACTTCTGCATCGAATTACACCCTGGGACGACACTGATTTCCTCATCATAATATTGGATGGCTCCCATAGTGCTTCGCGAGCTAAGGGTTTAGTTAGAGGATTTACAGAGAAAGGGTTTCGTGAGACCCAGTGTTTCATCCTGGGAGGTCCCAATCTTATTTTCCAAGAAGGAAGATGGGGGTATAAGTTTGTGTGTGGATTACCGGTGCCCAAACCAGGTGATGGTGAAGAACAAGTATCCATTTCCAAGGATCGATGACCTCTTCGATCAGTTAAGAGGGGCCCAGTGGTTCTCGAAGGTTGACCTCGATCAGGCTGTCACCAGTTACGAGTACAGGATGAGGATATACCGAAGACATCTTTCAGATGCCGCTATGGTCACTATGAGTACTTGGTGATTCCTTTCGGCATGACAAACGCCCCTGCAGTGTTCATGGGACTGATGAACCAGATTTTCCAGCCGTACATGGACCAGTTCATAGTGGTCTTCATCGATGACATCCTTGTGTACTTGGTTTCAGAAGAGGAGCATGTGAGACACCTGCGGATGGTTCTAGATGTACTTCGAGAGAACCAGCTTTATGGGAAGCTCTCAAAGTGCCAATTCTAGATTCAGGAGATCCACTTTCTGGGACATGTCATCTTAGCAGATGGAGTAGCTATAGACCCAGCCAAGGTGGAGGCTGTGTTAGCATGGGAGCCACCTCGGAGCATGAAGGAGGTGCAGAGCTTCCTTGGATTGGAAGGATATTACCGGAGGTTCATTCCCGACTTCTCCTGGATATCAGCACCGATGATAGCCTTGACCAAGAATGGGAAACCCTTTGTATGGACGGAGGAGGGCTAGCAGGCTTTCAATCAATTGAGATAGAGTTTGATGAGCACCCCAATATTGAGATTGTCGAAGGAGGGTGTCGAGTACATATTTTTCTGTGATGCATTAGGGACCATGCATGGCTGTGTCCTGATGCAGAGGCAGGCATTGATTGCTTATGGTTCGCATCAGCTTGGGCCACATGAGTAGAACTATGCAACCCATGACCTCGAGTTGGCTACGGTAGTCTTCACATTGATGATGCGGTGACACTACCTTATGGGCGAGAAGTTTATCATCTACTCTAACCATAAGAGGCTCTAGTACATCTTTTCACAGAAAGATATGAATCTGAGATAGAGGTGTTGGCTAGAGTTCCTCCAGGACTACGATTTTGAGATCATCTATACTCCTGGGAAGGGGAAGAAGGTGGCAGATTCTCTGAGCAGAAGATTGAGCTCAAAGCTATTGAGTGAGCTGACAGAGCTATTAGCCAAGTTGCAGTTTTCCACCATGGATAGGGAAGATGCATCCTACCTATAGTTGATGGTTGTTTCCCCTCAACTCTTACATCGGTTTAGGGAGGTGCATCTAGGAGATGTTGACTGTGTGGCATTATGTGCTCAGTTATCCACAGGACATGATCTTGATGGATATTCACAAGGTGGGGAGCACGTACTTCTTTTCAGATGAATCACTGTTGTACCGGTGGCATTACAGGAGGAGTTCCTGAGGGAGTTTCATATATCCCCCTTGGCGGTAAATCCTAGAGTGGCAAAGATGTACCAGGATCTCTGATGATTGTTCTAGTGGTCAGGCATGAAGAAGGCAGTAGCAGAGGTCGTTTCTCGATGCCTTACATACCAACAGGTGAAGGCCGAGAACCAGGTTCCGGCGGGATTAGCTCACCCCCTAGAAGTTCCAGTGTGTAAGAGTGATGTAATATCAATGGACTTCGTGACAAGCTTACCCCGGACATCTAAGGGGCATGATTCCATCTGGTTGATCGTGGACAGACTCACCAAGTCTGCACACTTCCTAGCTATCAGAGGGCAGAGTTTTGTAGAGAGCTTGGGACACCTCTACATGCAGAAGATAGTTCGGCATCATGGAGTCCCCTCGAAAACAGTCTCAGACCAAGACACACATTTCACATCCTGGCTGTGGGAGGGATTGCAGGAGGCTTTTGGGACTCATCTACACTTGAGTACAGTGTTTCATCCCCAGACAGATGGTCAGACGGAGAGGACCATTTAGGTTCTGGAGGATATGTTGCGAGCCTGTGTCATGGACTTTAGTCGTAGTTGGAAGGACCACCTACCACTGGTGGAGTTTGCGTACAACAATAGCTAAAACTCCACCATTGGTATGGCACCATTCGAGGCATTGTATGGGAGACCCTGCCAGTCACCGCTTTGCTGTACCGACCCAGGAGAGTCAGTACTCATGGGTCCAGAGTTGGTGTGAGCTACCACTGAGAAGTTGCAGTTCATTCAGGAGAATATAAAGACTGCTCAGAGATGGTATAAGTCTTATACTGACAGATGACGGAGACCTCTGGAGTTAGAAGAGGGAGACCACATCTTTCTTTGGGTCTCACCTCGACGAGGGTTATAGAGATTTGGCCAAGGTGGAAAGTTATCTTCTAGGTTCATCAGACCTTTCCAGATACTGTGCAGAGTTAGAGAGGTAGCGTACTGCCTAGCTCTACCACCACAGTTGCATCGGGTACATGATGTCTTCCACGTGTTGTAGCTGAGGAGGTACGTGCATGACCAATTGCACGTCATCGACTGGGTCGAGCTAGACATTGAGGATGGAATGACCTTTGCTAAGTACCCAGTAGAGATCGAGGATCGGTAGAAGAGGATCTTTCGTGGGCGAACGATTCTCTTGTTGTGCATCCGGTGGCAGCACGGGAATCTTTAAGAGAGCACATGGGAGCAGGAGGCCCAGATCTGTGCCCAGTACCCACATCTTTTTGAGTATCCTTTGTTTTGGATTTTCGGGGATGTAAACCCCCAAGGAGGGGAGAATGTAATGTCTTGGATTTTCTATGTATTATTTTTTAAATATTATATGGAATTATTTCGAGACCGGTCACAAAAACGGCACATCATTACAAGGCCCAGTGAGCATGGAATGGTGGTTTGAACTTTTTTAAGTTAAGTGAGTTGGCACTTGGGCGCGGTTGTGGAAGTTTCCAAACGGATGAATATAATAAAAATATGAGGGCATCATTGTGTCTGGGGCGATGAATTTACCTAAGAACGATCCTAACCTCGACCGGCGCGGGTCATGGGAAAAAGTTAATTTTAAGATGTTTTAAGTAAAATAAAATAAAATAAATTCGAAAGTTATTTTATTTCTTTTATGGAAACATCTGTTGCAGCGCGGCAACGAGGCAGTGGTTTCCTTAATAAATGGCACATCATAATGACTCAAGAATGTCAAGTTGGACTCAGTAATACTGCATTATATTTTTGAATGTCAAATACGTTTCCCTTTTTATTGGGATAATCGAACGTCGGTCATTGGTGAAAGATTTAGAGAAACACTGGAGAAAACTCTTGGAGATGAATGACGAGGGATCGAAGCTGCGAATCGCTGCACCAACAAGTTTGGAGGATCTCGACGACAATGGTATCAAAACCTCTTAATTAGCGATCTATCCCTTCTTGAGGTAGGGGTTTGTTATTTAATTTTTCTTTTCCCTGCTTTTGATTTAAACGACGAACGTGGATCAACCACGAACAAATAAATTTTCGGATTCATATGTTCTTTTGGGAGGGTATTCTTTGGTATGATTCTGGGGTAAATTAATTCATGTTTATTTTTTTGATTTTATGCTCTGTTTGAGAATATTAACGAGAGTGGATCAGTGCCGTGACGAACGAAGATGGAGGTTCATTCCCCTTTTTGTTTGATTGGTTTTCCTTCACCCTTTTTCTTCTCACGCGTTCTTTGCGTTCTTCACAGGGTGATGAACAACGGATATTTTCACATCCATTATTCAATGAAATGATCCTAGATTGAAGAATCAACACCCCAATGACCTTGTGTAGGTGCGATGACAATAGCGGATGATGAATCAGAGTAGATCAGGAAGGGATTATCTTTGAGAATTCTTCACACAGATGGATCATTGCATGTTCTCAGAGCTGATCAGAGGTCCGAAAATAATGGAGTCGGCTTTGTGGTGTCGGGGCGACCAAACCCTGGGTGTTTCATGGTGATCGGATGGCCGGATCGATGAACAAAGCATCACCGGAGGTGCAATGGTAGAGGACCGTGTTTCTGGAAATTTCCAGAATACACGGCGTGTACTTCCGAAGAACACGCCATGTAGTACTGGCAGTGGAGGATAGGGTTTCAGGTGTCAGAGAAGAATCACACAGCATGTGACCCTAGCCACATGACATGCTAGACTTTCCTCGAAGCTCGTCATGTATTTTGGGAAGTACACAGACACGGGTTAGACGGCACGGCTTTAGGCGACATGACGTGTACAACATGGAAGAGGCGGCTAAATTGAACTCGGCGTGTATCTAGGGGGTACATGGACACGGAATGGAGTACATGACCATGTACTCCATCACATCGCCAGGCGAGGCCAGTAATGTGGGTCACCTCGTGTATCGATTACACGGGTAGGAGTACACAGGTTGATGACCGTGTACGAGCACATGGCTAGTGTACACGGAGCCAACCCCAGTCACTTGGAAATGGAATGTACACCATACTACACGCCATGTACTCAGATTTTCTACACGACCAACCTTACGACACGGGCCATTGTAAACGGGAAGTACATGGGGTCAGATAACACGATGTGTAACTTTTCTATACGCCGTGTACTTTTTGGAAAACGCCATGGTCCTTTTGTTCACCGCATCTTGGACATCTTTCGTTTGGGTTAGTGACCCTTCTTCTCATTCCCCTAAAGTTCATGCATCATTTCCTTTTACAAGAGTATGATCTCTTTAGCAGGACTTTCTGTGATAGAGTCAGGCATCCATCTGAGAGGACCGGATCGAGATCCTCTATCCATTCTTGACCCTAGTTAGAGTCCGGCATTGACATGACCAACTCCACCAGGCATCAATCCTCTACCTAGCAGGTGAATTATCGATGAGTCGTGGTATCTGCCATGGCCCTGGTAGTGATCCTCATCTGTGTATCATGATCTTTCCTACTCAGTAGTGTGTCTCTCATAATGAGTGAAACTATATACCGTAACCTTCTCGCTCAAGAGTGTGTCTCCCGTAATGAGTGTAACTACCTCTCATGATGCTTCCCGATGAACAGTACTTCTCAGACAGACATCATTAGAGCTATAAGACTTGTGAAGTGTGTTCTCCTGGAATGAGTGCTTCATGGAATCTTACAATTGAACCCATAGCTGGGGGTATGTGGTTGTGTGACTTGTCTCTAGACTACGAGTCTTGGTTTTGAGTATATCTGGTTTGTGCTATATGTTCTGTAGATATATACTATGCATAGATGATTGTACCTTTACTTTGTGTACTACTTTGTGATTTTCAGGGTCCTTTACTGAGTATTGTTATACTCACCCCTGCACGGGATTTTCCCGCACATGTCATGTCTGGTGCAGACGAGAATCATTTTTACAGAATCCAGGGCGGACTAGCACAGGACCGAGCTTTCTGAGTTCCCTTAGGTTGAGGCGTTCCTACAGCTATGAGCGGCATTCTAAGTACCTTTTGTGTTTACAGTTTGGAATTTTCTGTTTGTAGACTTTTTTTTGGTGGTCTTGTATTCTGGCTCAGTTTACTTTCAGTACTTTACCTTCCATCAGACTCTGTTGGTTGGGTTTAGTTGTATGCATGCATTTTGTTCCTTAGTGTCTTTACATTTCAGCATTTGTGGGCTTGGATGTGTGTGTGTGTACAAGTAATTAGGAAATTCCTCCCACGATTAGTAATATGCCTACTCGGTGCTAGTCACCAGCCCCTGCCCTATTGGAGACGGGCTTGGGGAGTCACAGTGTGTGCCCCACTGGGACGGGTTGTGACAATACAGCTTTGTTATTGTTAACTATTTCCTAAAAATATTTTCTGTCACTCTTCATCAGGTAACCTTCATACATTCCTTTATTTCATTTAATGTTTATATTTCATTAATTATTTTTCCAATTTGTGGTTTCAATAATGGTATTTTCAAAAGACCTACCATATTTACTGACCTAGATTTCAAAATTTTGAGGAAAATTTTTCAAAAATGGTGGGGGAGAATATAAAATCCTTAGTTTAAAAAAAAGAAAGACTATGTTTAATTGTGTACATGATACACCACAACATGTTTAAATAAACAATTAAATATTATTATTTAAATGATTGTGTTATAACATATTAGTTATAATGGAAGAAATGACTAGTCTTAATTAATTTATTAAAATATGGATTAGATATGTTTTTATATTATTTATAGGTCAGGATATTATTATTTATTCTAGATTAGTATTCCCAATGGTCATATTCTTATTCCAACAGTCAGGTTACTATTCAATCAACATATGTTCATTTATTTATATAAATACAAATAATTTCAATCCTTATTAATGAGAATAATTATTTTATTTGGTTCTCTATGTTGTATATGTGATTTATACTATATAAAATGATTATAATGGAAAAATTACATTAATAATGTTTTGGTTTGTTTCACTTATATCATTACCTTGATATATTTAGTAAGGTATCAATTACTCATGAATTTTTTTTATTTTAAATTAGAGATATATTATATGATGTAAATGTGGATTGTATTATATCATATTGTGGATAACTTATTTTTATTGTAATAAAGAGAAATGTATCTAGAAATATTTTCAGAGTGAGGCATTGAGGAAACATGAAATTATAAGGCCTAGTGCACCCATAATTACTCTTATGAATATATTAAATATATTTTATGTCATGATTATATAATTGACTAATGAAAATGTAATGAATCTCAAACAGAGTCTTGGAAAAAAATTATGAGTCCATTATTGATTTTAGAAATAGAAGATTACCCAATGTGTTACAAAAAATGGTTGGCACAGTTGGTTTGGATAAAAGAAGTTTTTGATGGTTTCCATTAGTCAAATAAATAATTAAATTATTTATTTTAATTAAAATACACATACCTAAATTCATCATTATTGAAATTTTTATACAAAATATATATGGTTAGACACATATCATTGGGATCAATAGTAGGATCCTTCATTCATCTATCAATGGTTAATCAAAATCCAACGATGATAAAAATCATGATCCATGAGAATCGATGATCAGTGAAAAAAATGAAATATCTCACTAATTGGTGAGAACGTTATTTATCAAAAAATTATCCAATTAAATGTTAGAATTATAAATTTTTGGATTCTTACCTTATTGATTTTATAAATTTAGCATGATCATATTATTTCTTTGATCTACATTCAAATTGATCCTTTTCATGATCCAAAGAATGGGTTTAAATTTTTAATAGAGTTTTTTTCATGTGTTATCACTCACAATCATAAAAATATGTATTCATTGGCCAAAATTCTTGTCCAATAATCAATTTACATTTGTTTCAAGTGATTTTATCCTTCCATTATTTACATTATTCCCCAATTGGCCTATGAGGTCTTGGTTTGACATTTCTGGGTGGGAATGAGCGTTATTAGACCCTATGATTCATGGAGGATTCATGTGTGACAGATAGATTGTTTAATCAGGTGTTTATTTGGATTGATTGTTGGATATGGGTGATTCCATCGATGATTGTTATTCTAGTGATGTGATTGTATATGAATTAAGGTGTAACAATGCAAGGTGTTGTCATACATGATTCTTATGAATAAATAAGAAATATTTTTTTCTCGACAACAGATGGATGGAAAACACAACTAAAGGATTAAACATTGATTTTGGGTAGTATTAGGGAGATATTTGATGTGTTTAAAGAGGATCTAGTATCTGGGGAATAGATTTGAGATTCTATCAAAATATAGACTACACAGCCTATACAATGATAAACAAAATCCATGTAGTAACCTTATGGCTGTGATTATAGTATTTTAGAAGAATTATATGATCACATGTTATGTGAATGGGTGACATGCCATTTGAACCTCCCCTAGTAGGTAGGTTATTTGGTGGAGCAGACAGTCAGGCCCATGTGTGGGAGAAAAACCTATGTATTGGAGTACAAAGACATGAGAAGTCATATACAGGAACATGGGTTGGACCTCATATATCTAAGGCATGTTTTCTAAAACTAATATAAGATATGTAGTGATACATGTGAAGTGAGTGATGTAACATCAGGTACATGGATATGAAGCAATCTAAGACCGCAAACTCTGTGGGTCCCCATTAACATCGTGTACAAAATATTCATTTTTTAGGAAATATCTACCCCCTCAAATATCCGTTGTTAGGACTCTGATTTTATCCGATGAGTACCTTATGCTGATATTACATTTTCAGTTGGTACCCATGGATATCCATGAAATAACATCAGTAAATGAATTCATATTTTCACTTAAACCCTTATAAATGTCTTCTTGGAATCATCCTATAAACTATAGACTATGTGTATTAGATATTCATCTATCAACCCTAAATGGAATCAAATGTGTAAGAATTATTTTGTGGGATTTAATGTATAGATGAACATCTTAATTATTATGTGAAATATAAAGGTGATATTTCATCCCACTCTATTATGGAAATTGTAACAACGTATTTCCAAAAATCTATTTTCCCACAAGGATTATACTATAATGATAATTTGGGAGATTGATGCAATCAACATCTAAAAGCTAAATGCAACAAAATTCAACAATTTCACTGATAATATAACATTTTGAAATAAAAACATATTTATTACCTTGATTAATTATATATCATTTTAAAACATTAAATATAATTCAATGGGATAAATCCATCAATAATAGAAAGGACCAAATTGTTGAAAAAGAATCAGAGTGTGGTTATGTCATGTAGTATATTTTTAGGCCGAATGAAATTTTATATGAAAAACATCAAATCATGAATCCTTAAAATATATTAATATGATTTTCCTTGTAACATCAATGTAATCATTGATTGGTCATTCTTGATATTTGATGAATACCCCTTAGGATCTTTTACACCATTAAAGAAAATTAAAATTAAAATTTTTCTTTTCTGGATAATGTGTTTATAGATGGAGGAATAAAATTCATCCTTTTACCATTCATTGATTCCAAATCATCCACTTTTATGGTTTCAATGATGTTTTACATATCATTGATTCCATGTTTTTTTGACACGACCATTTTTTATTTTGATAATAACATTGTCAAATATATGTTTTTCTACACTAATGGCGTCAAGAAAATATGGGACATGCCAAAAATTACATTATGGAATTTAAAATATAATTGAAATAATCCACCAACATGATTTCAAGATTTCAATAAATAATTATTAACCAAAAATAGTGTAATTTCTTTTGAAGTTATCAAATAATTGATCACCCATTAGTGGAGATAGTGTTGTAACATGTTTGATATTTACCTCTAATATTGTCATCCATGATTCATGTTTTTGTCGTAGAGGTAAAAAATATTTATGTCCTAATAAACATTCATTAAGGAATGTTTCAACAGTAATGAGTGTTTTCATTATTGAAAAATTGGACACCCCAACATTCCGTTAATGATATATCATGGAAAATTTCCATATAATAATATGGTCATTATTTTTCTCGTTTATCATGTCCATCAATGTTAATTATTCACATATATGAGAATCATACATTGTAACACCTATATCACATATCAATTTGATATATTCAATCTATGGAGCCAAATGGACTTCAATATCATTACAAGGATTTTTTCTAACATATAAGTAGATACAGCATAATGTATGTACGCTTAATGCAAATCCATGCGAGTAAGATATGATTTACCAATAAAATGGTCTGTGTAATTTGATTAATACGTTAAACAAAAAATGTATTTGGTACATATATATATAACTCAATATAGAAGTTTCTTGATAAATATTCTAAGTGAATATTCTCATAATAAGTTTTCTCCCATTATAGTGATTTTTCTAAATGGAATAGTTTCCCATAATTAATTCTTATATTTTCATGCCATGTCATTCATATCATGGTTTAATAACATCCATACAGTTATATAATATATGACCAGATTGGAATTTACTATATATATTTTAAAGTTCTTCATTCATTATTCTTATATTGATTCACACTATAGCTAGGTATTTTTTTGATAGTTTCATGGTCCATGAGAAACAATATGAAATCATTTCGAAAATCATGTATTTTTAGGGATATTTACAATTGTATTTATCATCAATTTAGGGTTATATATTCAGAATTTATGTTTATTTTATTCTTTTATCTAATTATTTTGGAGTCCATATAGTACAATAAAGGTTGTTTCACTCCATATATTGTTAGCATTCAAATTATATAACTTCAATACAAGTGAAAATGTTGTTTGTTTTATACAAAAAGTATAAAATGATCTCTTAGTATACATGTTTTTCTTATCCTACTATATTATAAAATCACAAAGATAAAATTTCAATTCCATTTTCATTTCCTTTATGAGATCTCCATCATCATTTACACTAGTATTCATATCAGACGATCCATTAAAAGTAGTATCATCCAAATTGGTGTGCACGCATAGTATTTCCAATGACATTATACAAAATTTATTTCTATAACATATTTAATGAAAAAAAAATCTTTTTTCAACTATTCATGTTGAATTTTTATTTAATGAAAACAACATAAACATGAAAAACCCGATTTGAGAAGGGTTTTATACATGATTTATTTGAAACTAGATGAACTCTTTAGCTCCATATTCATATTAATTTGTCATAAAATTAGAGTGAATCGTTTTTTGAATTATATACATCCTATTAAATTCATAAAAATATTATTATTGTATAAATAAATAAATAAAAATTTGATATTCATAATGAGAGGATATTTTTTTAGATAATTCTAATAAGGGGAACCCAAAATTTGGTTATTATCTGTTACGATTCCTTATAAGCTAACATTTTATACATGTTTGAAATGAAATGAAACAACCTAGGGTAAAAAAAATTCTATTATCCCAAGTTATTGATTTGATTTTATATTGGAAAAAATTATGGTAATAATTATATTTGAAAACAAAATTATTTATTATCGGATGACTTACATACCTTGGAAATTGTTCGTCTTGATTTCTATTTAATTATTACATGGACTTATTATTTTTTTCAAAATATATGTTTTCTGAACATATATGATTATGTGATCATAATATTTTTGACACATTTTCAAGGATATTGTAATTTCATGAAATAAATGGATGAAAATATTATTGATGAAAGAAGTGATGTAGGACTCCATATTATATTATATGTCTGTATATTATTCTATAGCATGTATTATAGAAATTACAACAAATATATTTTTACAATAACCCACTAATGGTCCCTTATTTAGAAATAATAGAGAAACTGATATTAAGTATATTTCACTTATCCATAAATATCCAAAACCACTATTCACTTTTAGTAAAACTCCATAAATACTTTATATATAAGAATTCCATAAAATTTAGTAAGCCTGGATTTCACACCATTGAGATCCAAAACATTATGATTCTGCCTCTTACAATGACACATATCATTATATGATATCTCCCACATCTAGTATGAAAAAACCTTTACAACTATATTTATAATACTCTACCCATTCATAATAAAAACTATACCAAAAGTATGGTCGGCATTGATTATAAAAAACATTGTAAAATTCTTCCAATATCGTCAAATTCAGTATTTATTAGAGATAAATGTGGTTTAAAATACAATACCTAATGGGTGAAACTCATAAAATTCTTAATAATGCACAATAGGTTAAAATAATAATAATATTTTGTACATGGATTAATCAAAATAAATAATTTTATTAATAAAAATATGGAATTTATACATACCTAGATACCTAAAACCATCATTAAATGTTTCCTTGTCAACCCCACATATTTAATGTATCTAGATATGAATATGAATATATCAAATGGTTTTTTTAATTTCTATATTAACAATTTAAAACTCAAAAAACCATCAATCATATGAGTCATATTCTAATACATGTATAAATATATCATTAAAAAACATCCTAAAACCTCAATATAAATTTATAGGACCATTATATATCAATTAACCTTAATTTGAGGTGAAAAAAATATTGAATAAAAAATAGAAATTTTTTCCTCAAATAAAGGGAAAGCCTTATACTATTTCATCTAAATATAAACATAATATTAACCACATTGTATAACAAAATAAATTTTATAAATCAACCCTTTTATATTAACATGATAATATGCTAAATAACTAAAAAATCACATGTTAACCCTTGACAAGATACCCATATAACATGTCTCTTGAATAATAAATAATATTAATTTAAACCATGTGTTTACAATTAAAATAATTTCTTATGATTTTTAACGCTAAAGAAATTTAATTCAAGGATTATTATAATCATGTTACTATTTTAAAATTTAGTCAACAAATTCATTTAGAATTAAATTTTATAAAATCCATGAAAATTCATATTAATTTTCAAAAACTTTTCATGAAAAATACTTCAATTCCATTTCAAAGAAATCACTATAACAAAATATAATTTAATTACGAACATGTTTTTGAATTTCAATTCCCTCATAATCAATTATACATTTTAAAATATTTTCAAATTAATTAATATAAAACAATATTGAGTTTAGATAAAAATAAATAATATCAATATTTTTATAAAATTATAAAATGTACATTAAAATAATATATATATATAAACATAACCACCAAAAAAAAGAAAACCAACATATTCCTTCCTTTAATAAAAATCACACTAATTCTCATTGATGTCTTGGAACAACTGACTAACAAACACATCACTAAAATGTAAAATACATATTTCATTATGTGATGATAAACAAATTATAATTATATAATTTAAATTTAATTGATATGTATCTGATATATAAATAATTAATCTAAGATTAAATAAAATTTAAATAAGATCAATTCGATTTCTAATTATAAAAAAATTATCCATATTCATTAATAATATTTACAAATATACACTTCATATCACCTCTATAAATAAACATCCTTGAACATTTTTCTAACCTAATAATTTCAATACATCACCCTTAACATTAACTTTATATTATATATTAATAACTTATAAAAATTATATATTATTTTGTAAAAGATTGAATCCAATATCTGATGTGAAATGGTAAAATCATGAAGCCAATATCACATTGTACTAGTTCAAAAATAATTCATTCAACATAATCAAGAGATAGGGATAATGGTGAGGTGGTATTGAAGGGAGTGGGGGAAGGATTTCAACATTGGTCACTTGAGGGAGTGGGATATGGGGAAAGGTTTTTTGGTGGAGCTTCTCTTTGGGATATTGGGTGGTTTTCCTAGGTTAAAGACAATTATGTAAGGTAGGTAGTCAATAAAAATCTAAAAATAAATGACACAATAACATAACATGGTTTGGACTATGTATGTGTGAGATAGGTGATTAGTGAAACTGATAAATGATTGAGGATAACATATAATTACCTACCATTGATTTAAAAGATTTTATTCATCCAAGGGAGGGTGAAATGGTATTTTTTAATAACTGATCTTCCATGATTTCATGAATGAAATGATGGAAATGTGTTCGATTAGGGTTATATATAAGAAATCATAAAGGTATTTAATAGTGATTTCAAAAAACTATTGATAAAGAGGAATTTTATTAGTTCTCTCAAAATAAGAACCTATAAAATACCTCTTTATCAGTACTACTGTTTTAGTTCCAAAAAATATACGTTCTATCAGATCATCATCAGCAATGATAAACATATGTATTTATCAATTGTAAAAAAGCACAGATAAATTCCTATACAAATATTTTTAATAATATCATTACAAAATTTAAATGTAGAAATTTATGAATAAATAAATATTTATAAATGAATATAATAAAATATATTTAAAAATATTTGTAAATATAAACGTATTAAAATAATTATAGACATATAATTATAATTATATATATAAATATATTTTCTAAATTTTAATATATATTTATATATATAATTATGTAATTATATAATTATATATTATTAACAAACATAATTGTGTTATATGAACCTTTCCTTCAAAGATTTGAGGATTGTGAATACAATGAATCAAAACATAATATGTTACATGAAGGATTTGTAAGTTACTTTTCTAAGGAATCATTTTATTAGGGGTTATATTTTATTCCGTTTAACATCAATATTACTTAGATAAGTATTTCGGGTCTTTTATAAAATCTCTTCATCTAAAAAGATTGTCCAATCATGCTTATCTAGACAATGTAGCTCGAAACAAACTCATGGAGGAGTCGACTAAACCAAACCTATAGTTCCAACTAAAATTTCTCGAATATGTGTCATAGCGCACGTAGACCAGTGCATACATAATGGTAGAAGATTCATGCAGTGTGTTAGCTCTGTAGTGGAGGAGAGTGACAGAATAATGTGGTTCTAGTGAAGTTCGGGAGTCAACCCCAATACACACCTTTCTATGAAAAATGATTTAATTTGGATTATTTTTTAAAACCCTGAACTACCACAAGTTGGTTGTGGTCCAATTACAGCATGAACATTGTTCATCAATGTTAAAACATTAAGAAATAACACATTATGTCTAATCAAAGTGATCAGAACAACCTAAATTCCTCCAATTCATCATGTTCAACCTTCATCCACCACAAGATATTTTTTTGGTTGCGTGAATTCTAACATCCAATACCCTAACACCACTATTTTGGCATAATTACTTGAGTTTTTATATTTTTTCTAATTTTTTTCAAAATTTCAATGTTGAATTTTTTTTAAAAAAATGTATGAAAGGCGAAATACCCCTTTTAATCATTCATCAAAAAATATATATTTTTTAAATATAAATTTTTGTATATTTAATTTTTTTTATTTTGTGTTTTTATATGTGTATAAATTAAACACAAAGTTTCAGTAGAATTTCTCTTTTATTAAGTATCCAACATTACTATCATTACAACAGTCTAGAATTGTGATAGAAATCTACATCCACGACTTCCTTTTATAAGAGGGCTTAGCTTGGAAATCATTTTTCACTTCAGATGTGGGATTCAGGATCTCTTCTTCTTGCATAGAATTAATAATATATGATTATTAATAATTATTAATCAATTAATTAATAATATTAATTTATATTTAATAATATTATTATAAATGTAATAAATTTAAAAAAAAGATAATAATAAATAATTGTATTTAATTATTTTAAAATTAAATTATATACAATAAAAAATCATAATAATAACTAAATAATAATGGTTAATTATATATACTAATTAATTATTATATAATTAATAATTATATGACTAGTTGACTAATTAATTAATATATTATTAATCATTAATAATAGTATTACTTATTAACTATTTAAATATATAATTAACTAATTAATAATCATATAATTAATAATTAATAATTATAATTAATATTTAGCGGTTAGAGGCTTCCTCGAGTAGTAAAGGCTCCCTATAATAATGCATCAATGTTTGGTTCAAATCCCTATGGGATCGAATTTTCATTGGTAGGTGTTGATACAGGTGATGATCAAGCATGATGCAGGCAGATGGTGACACATGCATGATGTAGGCATGATGATACATTGGGCATTCAGGCTAGTTTGTGGGACTTTGGTCCATCTAATGAGCTCTATGCCCACTTGGCATTTGTGTCATGTACAAAATAAATAAGGCTAAAAGGGTGGGTCATCATTTGAGGGTGGATATAACCTACCTTTTTGGCATATTTGTGTGGTGTGTGTGTGCGTGTTTAATTTAATTTTACCCCTAAGCACCTAATATATATAATTAATAATTATATTACTAAATAACAACTTGATTATTAACTAATTAATTATTAACTAATTAATTATCAAGTAATTATTTATTATATTAATAAATAACTAATTACTTCTTAACTAATTAATTTACTATTTAATTAAATATTTCAAAATTACTAATTAATTACGGATCCATAATTATATTATAATATTTTAACAATTATATATTATATATTTTTTATTTATTATGTACTTATAATTAAGATTATTTTTTTATTAATTATATATTATTTAATTTCCCATTAATTACAACATATTATTTATTATTAACAATTTAGAAATTATTTAATTTTAAATAATATTATTAAATATTAATAAAAAGTAAAAATTAATTGATTAAAATAGATTGATAATTATATATTTGTCATTCTCCATAGGAAAGGGAGAACCTAAATCCCATATCAGAAATACAGAATGATTTCCAGAGCAATCCCTCTTATAAAAGGAATCTCTGGGTGAGGGTTTCTGTCAGAATTACAATCTTCTCAAATGGCAGTATTTCTGGATATTAAATGACAGATAAAGTCTTCAAAAAATTGATGATATATATATAATCATAAAAAATAAAAATAAAAAATTTAAATATACACAAAATTATATTTTAAAAATTAATAATTTTTTTGGATGAAATACGATAGCCCCCCAACCTCCTTAGATACATATTATTAAAAATATTTTCAGAATGTACATTTAAAAAAATTCAAAAAACACATCAAAAATAACTCTAGCGAGTGACACCCAACATCTACATAACCCTGATGCTTTATAACCACCATGTCTTCCTTATCTGATAATAAAACTAAGAAATAGGATACCTTTTTGAAATCCTATAACCATGAATTCAACTTCATTTTACATTCATGCATTCCACCAAATTATCCAGATCCATAAAATGAGAACAATCATGTGAGCCGTGTGAATCCATGAAAATACATTCTAAATATCATTATTATTAAATGGTAAGAATCAAAAAAAAATATTAAGTAATCTATATGGATTCATTTAAAAAAATATTGTATTTATTTATCGTAGTAGCCTTAAATTAATTCTAGCTTCAACAAGATCAGGCGATGTCTTATGAAGACAGATCATGAAATCTTGTAATTACCTCACAATGAATATAGACCAATCATTTTAATCCTCTGAATTCATCATGTGAAAATCATAATGTATTTACAGGAATATATCACTAGAAAAAGAGGTGATCATGTGTCACCCTTGGATCTTATCATGTGGTTCCCTTGGAGCTGATCACTCGAAGCCTTTGGAGATTTTATTAATTCTATCTTGTGAATCCCTATTGTAATATCATTATATCATTAATTTGAAGCCCCCCACCAAATCATGTTAGTGCACATTACATTGATACTTTGAAAAGAGGTACTACCCCCGGTGGACTTATCCTATATAAACCCTTTCAACCCTTAAAATAATAGACACTTAGGGGGGAGAGAAGACAGATAGGAATTTAAAGGATAAGAACACAGTATGAGCATCCTTCTGTCTCTGATGGATACCTCTAGTTAACCACGATAATAAAATTTCTAGAACTAATCCTGAAACTCTCATTATGAGAAAAAAAACATGAGACTCCCTTCATGAGAACCGACCATAGGATTCCTTCATGAGATTCCATCATGTGACCACCTTAAAATAATGCGATCTCATGAAAAAGAATTAGCACTATGTGGACCCTATGATTATTAAAATCATACATGCACCATCGGTATGGGACTCCATGTGATGTGTCACTCACATACAGTTCCCTTATGGGTCCACATCCAAAAAATACTAACACCCAGACATGAACCATCAGCCATTGACCACATATTCCATGAAAACCCTCTTCCATGAAAGAATCTCCCATATAAATCCATGTCACTTGTTCACATAACCACTCACAGGACCCCATATAGTTCATATGACTGCATGTGTAGTTAAACAATATGTTATCTAATCATTTGGTAAATCCATGACATGCATGTGACTCTATACATGTATAGAATGATAAGGAATTCCATTCCAGAACACGAGTCATGCTACATGAGAACTCATGGTAATAAAAAAATTTCACATGGACACTCAATGTCAGGTGGCATAGAAATTCACATGAAACATAGATCATATACTCATCCTTCCATGAAAAGTGTTTTTCCAAGACTCCATAAAGACAACATGATCTATTGACTATTAACTAGTCAAGTTATTCCATCATACGTAATTGATCGTGTTAGAATTGTCACAAAAATAAATAATGGATAAGTCATTCTGATCATGAAAATTCATCGTTGAGAAGTTATTTGATTTTGAGAAAAGTCAATGACATGTAATATTCGATCATTTGTTGCACCATTGAAAATTCATCTTGGGAACATGACGACATCCCAGAAAGGTAAGATTTATCATGGGATTGTATCCTAGAAAATTTATTTTATCATGCGAATGGACCTTGACATGTCAACATTTATCATCCGAGGAACCTGTGACATGTCAGCCTAGATCATGATAATGATCCTAGACTAATCATCTTCGATCATGCAATTTCCGTTTAGCATGTCATATATGATCATGCGAATCACCTGGTACCTGACATGTAGACACCCTGGGACATGACTTAAATGTTAGGTAGACACTCATGACATGTCCCATATACAATCAATAATGTTTTGATGGTCAATTAGGAAATTCCATGAAGACAACCATGACATGTTAGGACACCCTAGTATAATTCAAACCTCTTCAAAAGACACATTTGAACATATAAAATGTAATCCCTCTTCCATAAACCATATGATGGGTAACCTATTTTTAGTGGATTAACCTTAATGGGTTATTATTTCTCATTCATGAAACCCTATTTGTGTTATTTACCATGAAGGGTCCTCGTGTCATACAAAACATATTCAGCAGTCCTTTAGTAGTCAATACAATTCATTATATGTTAGTTGATATAGAATGAATACATAACAACGGAATACATCCTAGTATAAGTCCCTTAAATCCTTAAATATTATGCAATAAAATAATTTCTCTCAATTAAATCTCACATTACAACCCATAAATGGGTTCTAAATAATTGAAATATTAGGACTTTGATTCCAATTATAAACAAGATATGTATGACACATTCAAACGGCCTAACTACTAATGGGAATCCAACCTATTATAAGTCCCCCATTTTTTCAATTACCTTGGATCATTAAACCCCAATCCTCATATGATACTATAATTTATCATAATCCATCAGTGGATGAGATTTTTATTTATATGTTTGAATCTTTTTCAGTGAAATAACCAACCATTAACTTAAGTACCAAAAACGTATCTACCAATTAGGGAAAATTGAACTATGAGTACTCTGATTCCTTTTATAAGTTGTATATGTATGGATCTTTACAATGGATAGATCTCCATACACTATCCTCCATAAGACTGGTAATCATTCCTCCCAATCAGTATCTTCATTATGTAAGCCCCATGAAAATGTTCTCTCATATGATATTTCCAATATTCCACTATATATTGTTTCTCACACTAAGGACGACTCGTATGGGATTAGAGACTGGAAATGATTATTCCAATGGAATGTTTAGGATACAAACAGTGTGGACCCTTCATTAGGATGAAATCCAAACAATATCTTATATTCACACAGAGTTTCATACTTCTAATGAGGCATTTTATGGAAGCCTTATATACATAATTCATACTCAGGGACTCTGTAGTTGCATCTTTTATAAATCAAATGTCATAACGTGAACAACATCAACATTTACTCATGTATTAATATGATATTTAGGATTCATCATGGATCCCTGATACATATATTTATGTCCTTAACACATGATGTCATACCACATAGTATAGACATTTTATATGATCTTGAAGTATATAAAAATATTATATGGGTTTTTTATTCTAGTTTTCCAAGGATTAATTGGATGTCTCATTGGGGATCAATACCATCTACAAGACATTGACACCGTCCATAGATGCAGATAAATTATAGAAATCCAAAAAAAAATTGATGAACTAACTAATTGTAGATGAAAAGGATAATACTTAAGAACCTTTGAGACACAAATTGACATTCCTTCCAACACATGGTCTTTATCAAGTCATTATAATAGGGGTGACTAGTCTTTTGTAAGATATTCCTATGGATTTATTGAAAATATATTCAATTTATTTTAAATTCATGGAATATGAAATAATTTCCCCACGAAAATATTCTGAGGATCCTGACCTCCCATAATCTTAAATAATGTGGGTTCTTAAGCATCATTGTGTTTGAAAACCCAATTGAATTCCAAAATTTGGAAAGTTATTTCATTCCATGTCATGGATATATAATCTATTTGGAGATTCTATTATAAAAAAATATAGTTAACCTAATGAAAATGATTATGCAACAACCATAAATCACCCATTGTCGAGCATCAGGAAAAAATATCGTCAATTTTTCAAGAATCAATTTTGTTATACAGGGGAGAAATATTTTTATTATATATTCCCTTACAAAATTAAAAAATTATAGAATTCCTAGTACCAATTGGGGAATTTTGTCATATTTTTTTTCTGAAAAACAATTGTTGACCTAATGGGAAATATTTTAACTCTGTCATCCATTTCGTAAGATAAAAAATAGAATTTGCATTTCCAATCGAGACATTTTCTTCATCAAATTTCATGAAAAAGGTTATCCTGACATGACACATTTTAGTTATTCTGAACATTTCATAAATTAATGGAACACAACATCATTTTTTAGTTGTGAATGTAATTTATCAACCATGTACTCTTATATATAATGTTTTAATGATAATGTTCCTTGATTTATATATAGGATTTAGTTAGATTCCTTATATTCCAAAAGGAATTTTCAAATGTTATAATATATTCCAACAGATCTCCAATATGTTTAAATTTTGAATGAAAACTTCAATATTCAATGAAAAACCATCTGACACACCGATCATGTTCATTATTCCTCCATAGAATCCATGACCCTGAGGCCCTGTCTTACGTTGTAACTAATGAAAAAAAACCATTTAAATATGGTGAAAATAAAGGTCCATTAGTACCACATCAAATCTTCATCTCCACATCAGAATAATCTCATAAAATACTCAAATAATATGAATCCCCAATAACTGTCATTCCCATGACATGTCGGAGAAGAGAAAGTGGAATTTATTTTCCAAATTCAACCACTTTTGTATCTTATCCATAGATCACAGCAACACATTACTTCCCTATGAATGGTAGGTGGATGAGGGAAATCAACACGTCAAATAAACCTATTAGTAGCTTCCTATGAGTAATCCCTTCCATTTCGTCCATTGTAAATCGTTATATGACCATAATTCCATTAATATATACATTGGAATTTGTGACCACAAAAATAAAAAAGAGGGAAATCCAAAAAGAAATACCTCTAGGGTATCTAAATAATGAAACTCCAAATCATTTATATATCCTTAAGAACACCGATGTGTCTAATGTCCAATAGTTGATCCTAATAGCATCCTATAATTAATACCATGTCATCAATATATAGGAGGATCATAATTCATCAAGACTATCCTTGATGACTGTAGAATCCCAAGGAGAACCCCAAATCATTTGGTTGGGATAATTTTATTATATTTTACTATGGTATAATAATTAGTAAGGGTTTTGAACCATAAAATAGTAAAGAAGGCATCATACCACCAAACAATATGTTGGGAACCGACCCATCAAACGAGATACTCAATTCATGAAGAGAACCATCCTTTGTATGTCTTAGTCTACATGATATGAACAAAACAAGTGGAATTTTCATTGGTTATGGATGAGGATACTAGTGAAGAATAAAATCATGAACTTCATTAGTCATTCAAGACATAATCTATTGGACCAACATCTCTATATTGGATGATAAAAAATGGACTAGTTGTATCATTATGATTCTAAAGAAGGTATTTTCAAATATGTTGGTGGTTCATAGTGAAATTTTGATGGAGAATACTACAAGTGAAAATAGAATATTTATTCTTTAGGGACCATTTTAAGACTACCTTCATTATACACTCACCCTACAATTGAAAGTTGAAAATGTGTTGTCATTACTACATTGATTCATCCCCTCAAGGATGATAAGAAAATTTCAATGTAAGATTATATCACTCAACTCTAATGAGAGAAAAAGATTATTTTAAAAAAACATATGTGAATACTCTTGGGTAATCATCCCTAAAATGATATATAAGAACCTTCGTACAGAGGTCCTCTATTCAACGATGTTTCATAGACCACAATACTATCGTAATATTCATATTTTTCATCCCCTCATATTGTATAATCCACACATTGTTTCACCTCACCCTTGTCCACATGGATTTGGGAACAATCATATTCTCAAGGAACCCTTCCATATGGATATGGGAATAAACTATTTTCAACAATCATGTCTGGGGTACTCTGAAAACTATCCAAACTCAGTTTTTTCACAAATCCCATCAAGAGAGTCAAGTTCCATTATTCTCTTGAATGTTCATGAATCATCCAAATCCCCTAATGCATCATCTCATACCCCAAAAATAGTAATGATCATGAAAATTAATCCAATACATGAAATGTATCTATGTTCCCACACCAATATAGTCATAGGTGTGATGTGGGAGAAGTGGATTTTCCATCCATTTTTATGGATATAAGAGAAAATTATATTCCTTAAAAACATGTCCCTTTGTACTCTCTCTATTCCATGGAGAATGGTTTTATCGAACTCACAATAATGTGTATGCTAGGTGAGGTGGTGTTGATATGCCCTGATATTTATATCACTTATCATTGATGTCTCATGAACACAACAAGTTGTTGCTTTGTCTATAATTATTATCTAGGGAAGAATCTCAATGGAGGATTCATAGAGTTATAGGATCCTAAAAATAATACATGATTAATATTATTCAACCTTACTACATAATAAAAGTGACCCTCCTGATGGGATTTGGATCCATATGTCATGGTCTCATGATGTTAAAATGAAAATATATCATTATAGCATAATGTTTAATGACATGATAGAACCTAGTCACATGATGTTAAACATCATGACAATGATGGAGTCACATGACATTAAAGTACACAAAAAGTCTTAATCACATGATATTAATCTTCATGATAGCATCCCAATTGAATGATGTTAAACTGCATGAAAATATCCTAGTATTATTTTTTATGATGGAAACACATGTAACATGATCTATACAGGATCTGATTAATTTATTAGTAGGATATGTAATAGTCCTTCTCGAGACATGACCACTATATTTACATCCTTACCACATGATGTCAAATATCATAATATATTCCGTTCCTAAAACCTTAAACTATGTCAAATAAACCATGTGAGTTCTGATGGATGTTTCCACATGATATGTAGGGAACCAAGTAGATCATCAATCCTATCTACAAGGCACCAACCACCTCCTTATATGATAATAATCTCTATAGTTATTGAGTATGGATATAAAATAAATACTCATAAATGAACAAGAGAATGATGGATAACCCGTGACACACACCCATCGTTGTTCCCACAAAAAATATGGTCTTGATAAGGACATTTGCACAGCGATAACCAATTTCATATTAGTTCTTGTAAATTATTTCATGAACATATATGAAATCTATAAGAGACATAAAGAATATGAAAAAAAATCTCTCACCTACATGGGTTTCATGATCCCGACCCCACATCCTCTCGATCAATATAAGTTTCTAGGTATCTTTGGGTTTGAAACCCCGGTTGGCTGGCTACCTTTGGAATGTAGGTTCATGACTTTTCATCGATACAGGAACCGTTGGGAGTTCCTATAAGACACAAATATCTTAAAACTAATACAAATGATTGTGCAACTACCCCAATCACCCACAACTGAGTGTTAGCCGAAACCATCCGCAATTTATTAGGGAACATATATACTTATATAATTATATATATATTTAATATAAATATAAAATTATACATACAAATATAATTGATATAAATATAAAAATATACATAAAAATATAATATATATTCATAATTTAAATATATTTTTCTAATTGTAAAATTCCTTATATATATAGTTGTTAATTTATAATTATCTAAATATATGATTATTTATTTTTAATTCAATAAGTATTAATAAAATGTTTTTATTTATTTACTTATAATTACTATGATATAATATAAAAATAAAAATAATTGTAATAAAAAACATTTATAAATATATTAACTTATGAATTTTAATTTACGAATATATTTGTAACATTATTATTAAATATATAATATAAAATTATTGAATGTTAAAAATGAATGAAATTGAAAAAATTTAAATGAGTTGACATTATAAATATTAAAAAATGTTTATGTTATATAAATTACATGAATTATTCATAAAAATTATATAAATATATTTATATGAAGATAAATACATAATAAAATATTATGTCATAGTGAGAAAATATATATAACTAAATATTAAAACATTTTTAAATTTCAAATACATTAAAAATTAAAAAAATATATAAAAATGAATAAATAATACTAACTGAAATAATATTAAAAATAAATAATTAAAATTTAATGTTTATAAAAAAATATAAAATATATTATGGTAATAAAACAAATTCTAGGATAAATATTTGAATTTAGAACCTCCTATAAAAATATAGCCAATTTTTAGGGGGGGATTCAGGTTGTCTCTGTGGGCTGATGGACATGAAAATATTGGGGTCCACTAATCTAATTTTCCATTCTATGGACGAGGTTGTATCATCATCTTATTATTTTTTGGGTGGCATTGTTTTTTTATATCTGTGTTTGGTGGTTCTTTTTGTGCCACAAGTGTTGAGTCATATTGTTTGTGCATTTCTATTTTTATTCATAAATATTATGACTGAGCATGATTATCTTCAAACCCATCTTATTATATTAGATTTCCTTAATTATGTAAATATTTTTATGTGTGAAATTAATGAATATATATATATATAATTTGGTTTTTATAAAATTAAACAATGACAATATATAATATGTAACATCAATTAAAGAACAAAATAATAATAAGAATGAAAAAATTTAAAAAATTATTAACTGTAATTAATTCTATAAATACTTATAAAAAATTTAAAATTAATATTTATATGTGTTTATATGAAAATAAATATATTTTAATTATATACATTACCATGATTTTTTAAAACATTAAATTTTAATGAACAAACATTCATAAATAAATATTATAACTTGGGTAAAATTTTGAAAATATCAAAAATGGAAAATTAAAAATGAATAAATTACAAAAATATTAAATATATAAATGAAAAATGAATTGTAAAAAACGTTTAAATTAAATAAATTAAAAAAATATATAAGTAAATAATATTTAGAATCTATAAATTTTAAATGTTTAAGCAGACACTTAACATCTTCAATGATTATATTATATTTAATTAATGCATGATAAAAATTAGTGAAATTTAATTAAATATAATGATATACATAATTAAATAATTATTATGTAATTTATAATTAATAAAATTCATAAATTTATTGAATACATAATATAATGATAAAATAAAAAATATATTATTTATTACTTTATATATATTAAATTATAATTTATTTTTATTTTTTTGTTCATTATTTTAATTATTTAATTATTTGATTCTGATAATGGAAGAAATCGAGAGGTATCTCCCGCTGATCCATGATGACTCATTTACCTGACATCAACTACAAAGCATGAAAATTCATTCCTTTGATTTTAACCAGTATGCTTATTGGTGGATATCATTTTCCTTAAATAAAATGGAGGATCGTGATACCTATATTTTGAAGGACCTCTCCTTTGTTGCTGGTTTCTCGAGGGTATATTTTCTCATAGTTACGAATCGAGCACCGTATCGAATCATCCAGTGAGGATCCATTGTGAATGTACTAGCCTCAAACGACGTAATTTTAACTAGGATTTATTTGTGAAAATAGTCCATAATCGCTCATATTGTTATGATGAATGGTATGAAACCCAGAAAAACTAGTATATCGTATTTCCTGATAAATTTCTATTTGGGGTTTTGGTGAATTCAATTATATTTCCCATAGTTAATGATTTTCCATCTTAATTTATTTATGATGACATCAAATGAAATGATTAGAGTATATGAACTTTCAATTTATGTATATGAATGCTTTAGATCCATGATTGGAAACTAAATTTTAATCTGAATGATTTCAAGGATACAAGCACTCAAGTATTGATAAATGTACATAGTCTATAAATGGTCTTATGGAATGAGAATATTTTTTTAACATCACCTCAATTATTTTAATCCTTATTTGGATGGATTATGCTACTACAATAATTAGTTATTGACATTATGCTTGTATTTTGGTGGAATTTTTCCTCAGTGCTACATTGATTGATATGGTAATATTATCCACACCACCGGATGAAATCTGTCATTGAATTGATTTTGAGTAAACTAATATTTTTTGTAATTATTTATAAATCATTGGAAACACTAAAAAACATAAAGAAGAAATATAGTTTTCTTTAACTATCAGAGGAATAGATAATATTTTTAGCATTGTCGAAGGAGGAAAATTTAGAGGATTGTATAGAATATTAATGATCATGGTATGTAATCTATTGAAACTATTGACATAATTTCCCACACTACTATGATTTGAAATTCATCCTCAAGATATTCCCATGTTGAGTTAGATTCTATAGAGGATTCCCATATATTTTATACTGAATATACTTTTTAATTAATGGATGAAAAACATGTAATTACTCAAGGCTTACTTCACTAGTTAAAATGAATGGTAATGTACCTTTAACATGTAATGATTTATCAGATGATAGTAATTTACCTATTCTCGATTCAATAGGTAATATAATTTTAAATGTTTTCTCTTTCATATATGTAATATTCATAGGAAGATAAGAGTATGAGAATGGTGAATATGTTGATAGATAAGCTATTAAAGAACATTATAAGGTTGGTGATGTTGACTTATTCCAATGATAGGAGTAGATTAGGGTTGAAGATAAAATCAAAAAATCTTATGAAAAGATGGATGTTCCAATACCTAGGTAGATTAAGCCCAACTCACTTGCTTCTTGCAAATATGCACTTGTGATGGGTAAAGAATAGAGGGCCCCTCCTACCAAATATTTTTTTAGCATACTACCTGTTAGTTTGTTTTGACAAGGAGGACATATGAGTCTACTAACACTCCCTCCCTCATATAGAGACTGGTATAAATTATCCTATTAAACATGCATCCAGTGAAAATAAAAATTCATCAGATTAAAACAAGTCTGTTAAATGCTAG
The DNA here is from genome assembly GCA_963277665.1 of Viscum album. Classification (NCBI taxonomy): domain Eukaryota; kingdom Viridiplantae; phylum Streptophyta; class Magnoliopsida; order Santalales; family Viscaceae; genus Viscum; species Viscum album. Next base: position 1,843,431,274 of record OY728161.1, read on the forward strand.
GATAAGGCTAATTTCATGTATTCTATTCAACCCCCTTCATATTTTTTACATTCTACAGATGGAAAGTTTTCCGGATATGATTCGAGTGGGATGGGCCCTTAAGATTACATTGTCATGCCTGATATCACTACTGTGAATTCTAGAGAAAAAAATGGTTTCTTGTGGACCCCCTATAGAATATTTAAATGTCTCTAGAGAGATGCATATCTCTATGATTTTTACTTTAATGACTACGCAAGATATATATGACCTTAATTTGTACTCTGTTGGATCTAATAATCTTACTAGACTAGATTTAGTCTAAAATCAATATCAGGGAATGGTAGAACATCTTTTTGTTGTCCCATTAACAATGATGATAGATTAAATAAAATAACAAGGCTATCTATTATATCTATTTTTTGATTCTCCCCATTCTCATAAGGATAATGTAAAAAAATTTAGTATTCATATATCTTTTAAAATAATTTCTCCTACCAGTAGTGATGATGATGGGAAATCAAGTGATGGTGGGTATGGAGTTGATCTAATGAAGGCTAATGTGGTCTTTGAGATCTCATATGATAGTAGTGGGGAATAGATGTAGTTTAAGACTTAGAGGATGGTATGTCACCTGCTTTTAATTGGTGGAAAACTCCCACACCATAGTATGCTATCTCACTCTCAAGTGGGTTAATGATTTTTGTTTCTTGTTTTTTTGTATTTTATTGCCTTGTATGATCCTCAATTCACTCTTATATTGGAATTTTATTTTCCAAAATGGGTACTTAGAGCCTTTATATTATCAAAAACAATTATTTAACTATATATTCAATTAATATTATATTTTTTACAACATATAAATATGTATATTTAATATAGTAAATTTATTTACACAATATTTGGGGGTCTTCCTGATCTAGCATGTGAGCTTCTATGGAGATATAAATTATATATTGGAAGTCCAATTCAATAAAACACGCACACACCCACACCCATGGGATTTGGATGATTGGTCGTAGCCCCACCCCCAAGGGATAATCCATCAACCAAACCCTTTACAAATTTTTGGGCCTGATGGATTTTGGGTTTGGAGCCCTATTTCTAGTCATCAATCCATTTTTTCCAAATTCCCTTTCAACGATTAGTACGACTATAATATCTAGTCTTCTATAGAACCCTCGAAAACTAATGTGTTTTTATTGTTTTAGTTCCCCCGTCACTACATTATTTCAATGTTAGTATGTTACAATGCTTCTCTAGTACATCAGGAAATATCCCATGCCCAATTTTGAACCTGGAACTTTTGGATGAAGGATTTCAAGGTTTACAACACATGTACCACCCCAACTACAACATATGTTCAAATTAGATTGAATATTTTTTTTATTTATAAATTAATGTTTTATTAAAATCCTTAAATATTGATTTTTTTAAAAAATTATTAATGAAATTTTTATTAATATAATTTAATAAATTTAAAAAATATATATACACTAATATATAATATATTAATTTTTTAATTAGTATATTTAATATAAAACAAATTTCATAATTTTTATTAAATTCAAATAATGTATTACTAATTTAATAATACATACAATATTTTTTCAATTTATTAGTTATTAATTAAATATATAATATAATATTTATTATAATATTTAAATATATCTAAATTTTAATAAAATATATTTATCATTATAATGATTATTTTTATATGGACATATATTTATAAATATATATATCAATATTTTATTTGTATCAACATATTTTTATTTATACCAATATATTTTTCTATTTATCAATATATTTTTATATATAAAAATAAAATTTACATATAAACATATATTTATATATAAAAAAGGATTTAATAATAAAATAATAATTAAATATCAATAAATAATATTAGAGAATTACATTTTTTTCAAAAATATAAAAATAAAAAATTTAGAAAATAAATTTAATATACATATTACCATTTAACATAATCATATATATCAATACATGCCTTTATATATGAAATAAGAATTTAATTATAAAAACATTAAGTTACTCATCTTGAAGAAGGTGGAGCACCATGAGTAAACGGTAGACCAATTCCTGAGGGGGTTGTGGATAATGAACCACATCTAGAAAAACGTGTGTCAAGGCCTTAGTGGGGATGCACATGTATTCATGGGCACATTTAGAAATTTAGAGAGTGTATGTTAGATTCCATCCCAATAATAGTCTTCTAATGTGCTGATGTCATAGAATCATAAAAAATAAGCGGTTAAAAGTCTACATGATCGATGTGGGGATCACATGTGTGATCACTTTCGTTTTTTTGTTCTTTATCGAAAACTGATAATGTTAAGTCAAAAGTATTCTTTTGACTTCTATATCATGTTTTGGAAATCACAAATGTATTCTATCATATGTTTGTATATTACAATTGTCTTTTATCATGTTTATCGTATCGTACGATGTTGATCGTACCGACCAAATCGTATCGTACTGACTCTGTCAAACGTATCGTACTGACTCTGTCAATCGTATCGTATTGACTCTGTCAATCATATCGTACTGAATCTGTCAATCGTATCGTACTGACTCTGCTATTCAGATGATCATTATTTGTTTTGGTACTTTGTCAAAAACTCTATCTGCATATGAATCGTACTCATGTTTTACATTTCTATATATCTCTTGTCCTAACAAAACGGTGTCGTTGAGTTAGTTACAAACTAATCAAAACGATGTCGTGCTTTCTGTTTCAATATGACCGTTGGAGGCAATATGACCGTTGGAACCCGAGGCCTATAAATAGGAGGTCATTTGAAGCTGAGAACACAACGATGAACAAAGAGAACGAATGAAGAGACTCTGTGAACTACGAAGATTCTAGAGAGAGACACTGTGACTTCTCTCATCAGCTTTGTGCGTCCGATCATCGTATCGAGGTATTTCAAGTAATTGAATGACAGAGGTGCCGATTACCTGCAAAATCGAGGGATGCCGGGGATAGGCAGATAGACGTGCCGATCATCGTATCGAGGGCTGCCGGGGATAGGCAGACAGACGTGCCGATCATCGTATCGAGGGCTGCCGGGGATAGGCAGACAGACGTGCCGATCATCGTATAGAGGGCTCACCAAGGTGTTGGTGAGACAGACCTTTTATCCTAGGTGAAAGGATAACCCTTCTCTTTGGGTTAAAAGAATTGTATTACTTTTACATTTCCGCTGTTACTTGTATTAGAAAGGGATTTGTATTGTTTCCTTTCTTCTTTACATATTCAATTGTAATTGTTTCAATTACAATCATTCTATTACATATTGTATTGATTGGTTCTATACGCTTTAAGGTAGAATCATTTATATTTGTATTACTCTGATTATTGTGTTCATCTTGAATACAATTGTTTTACATAACATTAGTATTACAATACATCATACCTTTTACATTCAATACAATTGAGGGTATTTGTATTTGTATTAGTTTAAGTTCATTTAAACTAATCTCTTTGTTACTAAAACTCAAAGGTTTTTAAACCTACAATTCACCCCCCCTCTTGTATTGTTCCATCTAATAGACTTTTATATCTACTATTCGATCCAACAATTGGCATCAAAGGAGGTTTTCCACTGACTTGTATTACTAGCTTTACTTCTTATTACTATCTTGAATACTTACTACACTAACGTGTGGTGTGGAAAAGTTGTTTTTGTTATATTAGATGGCAGGAATGAATATCGGATCAATAGATCATATGAATCCTTCTAGACCACCAATCTTTGATGGGAATGATTATGAGTATTAGAGAGATCGTATGAAGACTTTCGTCATCAATACTGGTGTAGACAATTTTATTATGCTTACTGGGGGTTACAAAATTCCTGACAAAGAAGTTAGCACTTTTACCAACCAAGAGAAGCAAGAATATCAACTGAATTACAAGGTACGCAATACTTTATTATGCTCTATGACCAGGAATATATATAGTCAGATATCTTCATGTGAAGCAGCCAACTATATTTGGAAGAAATTAGAAGTCACTCATTTTGGTACATCCAAGGTTATAGAAACAAGGAGAGCAATGCTTCGAGCAGAGTATTATGGATTTGTTTTTCCTTATGGAGAGCCAGTATGTAAAGTGCAACAAAGGTTTATGACAATTGTCAACAGCTTACAATCTATGGGAGAAAAAGGTCTTGATGATGAAGCTCTTGTTGATAAGATTATAGATATTATGCCAAATGAATGGGAGTCAAAAACAACATCTATTGATGAAAATAGAAAAGTTTCCCAGATTACTCTTGATGAACTCTTTGGAACTCTTCTACAGCACGAGACAAGAATGAAGAGAGATGCTGATTTCAATAAGAAGAAGAATGGGAATGGAAGTGTAGCTTTTGCATCTAAAGCTAAAACACCTGAAAGGGTCACAAGGTCTAAATCCAAGAAAGTTGTTGTATCTGATTCAAGTGATTGTAATCTTTCGGATAATGAGTTAGCTAATCTTGCTCGAAGGATGAACAAGATTGTGGGAAAGAAAGATTTTCAATATAGATTCAAAAAGAAAGACAGGAATGATACGAAAGATTCAGAGGTAACTTGTTATGAATGCAAGAAAGCGGGACATATAAGGCCTGATTGTCCTTTACTGAAGAGGAAAGATAGAAAAGAGAAACACTCTGAAAGAAACAAGAAAAGGTTTTATTAGACAAAGAAAGGCTTGAAAGCAAATGATACATGGAGTGCAAGTGGTAGTGATTCCTCAGATGATTCTTCAGAATATGAGACGTCAGGACAAAGGAATATTGGACTTCTAGCCAGACTACCAATTGAAGATCATTGTCTCATGGCTAAGGTACATAATGCTGAAGCTGTTACAAATGTCTCTTTAAATGCAAATTATGTTGATAATAGATATTATGAATCTTCAAATGATGAACCCTCATCATCAGAAGATGATACTTTACCTTCTTTTGAAGAAGGCTCTAGATTTGCTAAATTACTTGAAAATGAAAATTCTAAACTCAAAAAGAGATTTGAAAAAGCAAATTCTAGAATTTCTATTTTGACTAAAGAAGTATCAGATCTTTCTAAAGATCTTGATGGGAAAACTTCTGATTTTGAAAGTATTTTGAAAACCCTTGAGAAAGTCAAATCTGAAAAGGATAAACTTTCTCAGGATCCTGAAACTGCTATTTCAAAGAAAAATATTTTAGAGTCTAACTCTAGTTCAAATTCAAATGTTTTAGAAAACAAGAATTTGGTTTTAAAACAAAAGTCAGAGATTTTATCCTTGAAAAAGTGTTTGTCAAACTTTACTCATGGAAAAGAAAACTTTGATAGGATGTATTCTCAAATTAGACCGTTGAGAAATCGTTCTGGTCTTGGTTATACTTATTCAAAACCTGTTTTTAGTAATAACTATTTTGTTCCTCAAAAAACCATTTTCTGTTCCAAGTGTCAATGTGGTGGACATTGGAGAAGAGATTGTTCTCTTAACAAAACTCAATCCTTAGGATTTCATAAAGCTCATTTTGCTAAACAAATGTGGATTCCTAAAATTCTTTTATCTAACCCTTCTGGATCCAAAAAAGTTTGGATTCCAAAAATCTAATTGTTTCTTTTTCAGGGATACGAGAAGTGTATCAATAAGAACATTTGGTACATGGATAGTGGTTGTTCTCGACATATGACTGGAAACAAAGATTTCTTTGAAAAGGTTATCAAAACAAAAGGTGGAAAAGTTACCTTCGGAGATAATTCTCAAGGAAATATTGTTGGTATAGGTAATATCGTTTTTCTTGGAAAAGTTCTTATTTCAAATGTTTTATTTGTAAAAGGTGTAACACCCCAAGCTTCCACGGTACGTTTCCCTTCGAATAATGCAATAGCGTGTGTTGTACGCAACCTCGAGTTCTAACACACACCACAACTAATTAAACTAGCCGTTGTGAATAGTAATACCTACTTTTTGAAATCATATATATTTTATACTTCAAAATGGACTTCATTTTTGGATTCGGAATATTGAAATTAGCCTAGGGTGAAATTTTGGTACTTTTCGGATAACTTTTATATTTTGATGAATAGTGAAAATTACTAAATTTTAATTAAAAACAACTTTTTTAATCAAAATAATTAATAGTGATAAATTGTGAATTTGAGTGGTTTTAAAGTATATTTAGAATATATTTTTACCATTTAATATAATGTTGGTCATTGGACATAATTTTACAATTAAACCGAACATAAACAAGTGTCAATCTTTTTATAGTTATTATCTCTTAAAAACACGCTTTTTGTTTTGATAGCGGGAATTAATTTTAAATTAATTTCTGCCACTTCTGTGTTTTGAATTTAGGAAAATGGATTCCATATTTGGAATCAGGATGTTCAAATTGTGTAAATAGGTAACTTTTATTTTTAGACATTTTGTATAGTTACTGTGGTAAATATTTTATTTACCATGGTTAAAGGGTAAATCCGGTAAATAAGGGTTAAAAATAATATTATAATAATACAAAATAACCCTAAAACGTGTCCTAACCTTATTGGTGGACACATACCCGACCATGGGAATCCTTGGGTCAATTTGGGGACCCCTTGGAGCCACTTGTATGTGGTAGGGACACATTATATTAATAAAGTTAAAATAAAAATAAAAATGACATAAGCTTACATCTTTTAGAAGAACAATTTTTACATAGGGTTATACATGTTGGCTTTTCGATTATAAATACTCATTAGAAAGCTAAAAAGATTTCCTACATGATGATATTTTATTTATAATTTTTAGACATCAAATAAGTTAAATTATTAATGACACAATAATGATGCAATGTTTACCTCATTAATAAATCATTGAAATATATAATATTATAATGATTAACATATTTTCTAAAACCTGTCCAATTCTTATTGGTTGATGTTATTTAGAATATTAGTCATCTTATCTTCGACCTCAATGATTTTTGGACCATTATAAACCGAATATAATTATATTATAAAGTAATACTTTCACTCTTTCCTAAAGAGCCCCTCCTCTCCCTTATAAAAGGAGACCACTTCTACTCATTCCTCACACCTCTCAAGCCACTTGGCTCGTCCAAACTCTGCCCAACTAAGCTCCCCACATCCCTATCCTCCTCCTTGAAGTTTCCCCTTAGGCAGAAAGCATTTCAACAAGTCCTTTGGTTCCAACCAAAGTGAGTTACCTAAATTAAAGGTAACGATTTCTCTTAAATTATTTTCATTTATTTTGCTTCTTCAACCCCCAAACTCTTTTTATTTCCTTTCTTTTGTAACAACACCAGTATCCTCAATATACTAGGATTTTGTTATAAGAAGGATTCAAACTACACATACACACAACTCCATCTAATGGATGATGAACATAATGTTTCTGTGGATGGCAAACTAACGCCTCACGAAACGATGATTGTTCAAATACATCATACCGCCTCTCATGGTGGCCATTATGATGGAACTGTAATTAAATATGATATTAATGATATATATTTTATATATAAGCTTCTGTAATTCCATTTTATTTCATACCATTATTCGTTTCATGTTGTATATACATACGATAATTTCATTTGAGGAAGTGCGGACTACCGCCCCCTTAAAATGATATGACTCGTTCATACCACACATGGAATGTATAAAGGATGGTATTAATGAACATAAGTAACATATATAAAATATTATATTATACTGGAATAGTAATATACCTATGTATCATTTGGATTCGATTCTTTTAAAATAAAAATTAAATGGAAATAGCGTTCGTGCGTACGTACGGACTACCGTCTCCACGAACGCGATGAGATTCATTCTCCATCGTATCCATTCAAGTATAATTATCATTTAATGATTTAAAAATGATGTTTAAGGACTTGATATCAATCTGGATATGAATAAGATACAACAAACATGACTTATGTAACAAAACATATAAAGAAAATGAGTAAGTTAACACCCGAAACGACGATAATACTAAGATATTATTATCAAATCAATATTAAAAGATCATATATGATAACATATTAATGTATATGATTCTTGTATAATTTAGTAACAATTATTTCACTATTATACAGGAGGTTAACCTACCCCAACCAAGGAAAAGTACAAGGTAAGGGTTATTTCACAATCTCTTCATTATCCGAGGTTGTTTATACGTAATAATCTACTGGGATCTCTTTATCATCCACATCCATGTTTCATAAAAATGCATTTCAAAACATTTTTACTATTTACTAGAATATGAGTTAAAGTCATTTATACCCTTTTTGACTTTTATAATTTGTTTACAAAGGAATCTTTCGGTCGTATTCAAAACAAGGTCCTTTTTAACCTTTTCGACAGAATTGAGGTAAGAATGTTTTTTTTAACTTATACGGCGGGTGCGGTTATTTTCCGCCGTTATAAAATCGTCGAAGCTTTCCATACAAGCTTATAAGAATATTTTCAAAGAAAATGTTTTATTTTATATGGACCTTAATTGATTTCAAAATAAAATGAGATACTTCTTTAAAAAAAAGAATTTTGATTTCATCTATGTCAACATCCTTTGATGGATTTTAAGATTATTTGAAGTTGATTTATTATGATACAAAACTTCTATATTGTATTGAAGGTTTTGTGATATGTTTGACTGTGGATGTGCTATTTTTATACCATTCATAGTTTATGGTGAAATTATTGACATTTCGTATGCTAGTTTTAATACGAATGTTTATGTTATGTTTAAACCTTTTCATATGGGAATGCATTGGACTTAATATGTGACGGGTGGAGCCCGCTATAGCTCCTCGATGCATCGGTAGGTCTCATGAGACAAACTAGTGTCTTGGCACAAGGCCTTGACAAAATCTTATTTGTAGTCTTGGCACGAGGCCTTGGCTATGTGGTTATGATAGTATGGCATTATGCATTCCAACATTATGAAAGTGGTTATTGATATTGCATGTGATTATTCGATTAGTAGAATATCCATGTGAATAAGTAAATGGCATTATTTCATTTTACTTTTGCCATACTATGTTGAAGTTCAATTTTTAAAAGGCATTTGTTTTAGTAATTAATTTCCTTAAATGTTTATGATTATTTTGAATGTTCTGCTATATTGTTATCCTTACTGGGCATTTGAGCTCACCCCTTTTCTATGTTTTATTTTTCCCAGGTAGTGAAGAAGTAAATTATGAATGACTGGCAGGGATATTATGAGGGGTTAATAGTGTGGATATGAAGACTTTGTTGTTGTTGTAGTTTTTCACTTTGAAATGTAATGTAAAACTTTATGATTATATCTAGTGTTTCCAAGGCTACTAAACCAATCGGTATTTCGGGATTTGATCTTTCTTGTGATCATGCCAATGTTATGTAATAATGCACCGACTCTAGGTAGCTGGGGTCGGGGCGTTACAGTTGGTATCAGAGGAAGTTTAGTACAAACCTTGGTAGCTAGATTTAGATAAACTCTGATTAGAGCACGTAGACCTAAGATGAACTTTGAGGATTAGTATAGAAGAACTTCCTAGAATTTTGGTATTGTAGAGATTTTGTGAGTTTTCCGAGCAATACATCCCTGTCTGGATACGAGCAGGTAGAGGCGGCTCTGGGACAGATGTACCTAGGGGTAAAACCCAAAAACACCGCTTTGAGCTAGACTCGAACGGGAACTGGTGCACGACAACGGGCCTTGCTGCACTCTTGGTTACGACACTCTCGGGGGATATGCTTAGGATAACTCTCATTTTCTTTACAAATAATTATGAAGGGTTTATGAGTATATCCTTCCTCAAAGAAAACATTTTTATGATTATATCCATAAATAGTTCAATTTATGTTAAGTGTTTTATAAGTATGGGATTATGTATTCTGATTCATAAACTGATCTAGTTTATGACATTGTTTAGAAATGGTGCCTAGTGGAAGAAATGGAAACCGTATCAATGCACGCACTCCATGTAGGGATTTCCCTCCTGCTCAAGATAATTATAGGTGGGCTGGTGATGCAACTGGTGCTGATCAGCTAATCACCATACTGGGACAACTTACTCAGGTTATGAATAATAACCTTACCCGTATGGAGCACCCTGATCCGCAGCGTGGAGGATCAATGTTAGATAGATTCATGAGGCAACAACCACCAACGTTCAATGGGAATACAAATCCCTTAGTAGCTGAGTAATGGATATTTTCCCTAGAGAAAATATTTCAGGCTTTGGGGAGCAGTAAAAGGGAAAAAGTTATCATGGCAGTTTACCGCCTCACTGGAGATGCTGATCAATGGTGGTCATTGATTCAAAATAAGAAGGAAGATGATGAAGTATCAAATATGGAATGGGGGGAGTTCAAAGATCTGTTTTTAGAAAAATACTTCCCTCGTGACCATCGAGCAGATATGGAAAGGCAATTTCTGAGTCTGAGACAAAAGGAGTATGAGAATGTCACAAAGTATGAGGCTAACTTTACAAGGTTAGCGAGGTACGCTGGTGATTATATTCGTAACCCAAGAAGTAAGATTGATCGTTTCTTTGATGGGTTAAAACAATTTCTCCGTCGAGCGTTAGTCTCACAATCCTTTTCATCGTACGAAGACATTGTCTCATGTGCTATCAAGACCGAAAAGGAATTCTCTAAGTCTTATGACTTTAAAGCAAAGCAAGAGAAGAAGAGACCTGCTGATTAATCTGGGAATGGAAATAAGGGGAAGAAGGGAAAGGTTGAATATCCATCTTGTGGTAAATGTGGGAAGAAACATCCTGGTACTTGCTTAAAGGGAATGGGAGTCTGTTACAAGTGTGGTGAAAAGGGCCACCAAGCTCATGATTGCAAGGGGAAGAAGGAAGCTACCAACGTTCAGTGCTACAATTGCAGGGCGATGGGGCATTATGCAAATGCATGTCCTAAGAGTCAGGAGAACTTACCTCAGAAAAGGCCAAGGGATCAAGGCCAGGCTTATGCTATCACTACTGCTGAGGTAGAAGCTCCGAAAGACGTGGTGGCAGGTAATTTAATGGTTTCCTCAAGTTTAGCAAATGCATTATTTGATTCTAGATCATCGCATTGTTTCATATCTTCCCAGTTTGCTAAGAAAATTAGATATTTCCAATTTGATTTAATAAGGGAGTTGTCAGTTAAAACTCCTAAGGGAAGTATCGTTGCAACAAAGTTTTGTGAATCAGTCCCCATTAGAGAACATAAATTTTCTTTATCTGCTGATTTCATCGTCATACCTATGATTGAGTTTGATATAATCCTCGGTATGGACTGGCTTTCGGACTATGATGCGATGATTTATTGTAAGAAGAAAGAGGTTACGATTCTTGATGATAATGATAAGGAGCACCTTATTTTTAGAGCAGAATCATCACCACCTAATTCTTATTTAGATCCACCCCCAGTAGCTCAACTTAATTCAATTATTGGGGAGGAAGAGAATGAAATAACTGTCGGTGAGGAAAGGAATTTTCAAATAGAGGATGTACCTGTTGTGAAAGAATTTGTAGATGTATTTCCGGAAGATTTACCTGGACATCCTCCAGAACGAGAAGTTGAGTTTTCTATTGATTTGATTCCTGGATCAAGGCCTATATCGAAGACCCCTTATAGAATGGCCACTGTAGAGTTAGTCGAACTAAAGAAACAACTAGAGGAATTGAGTAATAAGGGATTTATTCGCCCTAGTGTTTCTCCATGGGGAGCCCCTGTTCTTTTTGTTAAAAAGAAAGATGGATCTATGAGGTTATGTATCGACTACAGGGAGATCAATGCTATAACGATAAACAACAAGTATCCCCTACCTCGTATTGATGATTTATTTGACCAACTGCATGGAGCTCAATACTTTTCAAAGATTGACCTTCGATCTGGATACCATCAGTTGTGTGTGAAGAAGGAAGACATTCCGAAAACAGCATTTCGAACCAGGTACGGGCATTAAGAGTTTACTGTAATGCCGTTTGGATTGACTAATGCACCCTCTGTATTCATGGATCTAATGAATAGAGTTTTCAAGGAGTATCTCGATGAATTTGTGGTGGTATTTATTGATGATATCTTGGTATACTCCAAAACCTACGAAGATCATGAAAATCACTTGCGCATTATCTTGAAGACTCTGAGGAGGCATGAATTATATGGGAAGTTTAGCAAGTGTGAATTCTGGCTTCAGGAGATTTCTTTTCTTGGCCATATTGTCTCAAAAGATGGAATCTCTATTGATCCTTCTAAGACCAAGGCAATCCAAGAATGGCCAGCACCTACGAGTATAACTGAGGTACGCAGTTTTATTGGTCTGGCAGGTTATTATCGACGTTTCGCCCAGAATTTTGCCCGATTGGCTAACCCATTAACGAAGCTCACACGTAAAGGGGTTAAATTTGTTTGGACAAAAGAGTGTGAAGAATGTTTCGAAGAACTGAAGAGAAGATTAGTCAATGCTCCTATATTGACACTACCATCGGGGAATGATGGGTTAGTTATTTATAGTGATGCATCGAAGAAAGAAATTGGTTGTGTCCTTATGCAGAATGATAGAGTTATTGCCTATGCATCACGACAGTTGAAAATTCATGAACAAAACTATCCTACTCATGATCTTGAGTTAGCAGCTGTGATCTTTGCTTTGAAGATATGGAGGCACTACCTCTATGGTGAAAAATGTGAGATTTATACTTATCACAAGAGTTTGAAGTATATTTTCTCACAAAAAGAACTCAACATGAGGCAAAGGATATGGCTTGAATTACTCAAGGATTATGATTGTACGATACACTACCACCCGGGGAAGGCAAACAAGGTGGAAGATGCTTTGAGTAGAAAAGACCATGGAGTTTTGAACAATATGAGAATTGAAAGGGATCTAATTTTCATGGATCTAGTGAAGATGGACATGGGAATAACCAGGGAAGGTGAAACATTAATGCTTTTTCAAATGGTTGCCAAACCATCTTTACTAGAAAGGATTAAGAGTTCTCAGACCGATGATGAAGAATTCCAAAAGAAGATTAAAGCTGTGAATGATGGGAGATTGAGAGACTTTTTGTATGAAGATGGAATTTTGAAATTCGGGAGGAGACTTTGTGTTCCCAATATACCTGATCTAAGAAGGGAATTGCTGGATGATGCTCATAGTTCCAATTTCTCTATACACCCTGGAAGCACCAAAATGTATAGAGATTTCAGGGAACATTTTTGGTGGGACAACATGAAGAGGGAGATTGCTGATTTTGTGTCAAGATGTATGGTTTTTCAACAAGTGAAAGCTGGAAGGCAACAGCCTGGAGGAGTCATGCAACCTCTTCCCATACCGGAGTGGAAATGGGACAATGTTATGATGGACTTTGTCATGGGGCTACCAAAGACTCCTAGAAAGAACGATGCAATATGGGTTATTGTTGATCGTCTTACCAAGACAGCACATTTTCTTGCTATAAGAGAAGATCTACCCCTGGAACATCTAGCAAGACTATATATTAATGAAGTTGTGAGACTTCATGGAGTACCCCTATCGATTATTTCTGATCGTGATCCCCGTTTTACTTCAAGATTCTGGAAAAGTCTTCAGAAATCCCTGGATACTGAACTTCATTTGAGCACTGCTTACCACCCTCAGACAGACGGACAATCAGAATGGACTATTCAAACCTTAGAAGACATGTTGAGATCTTGCTCACTTGACTTTCAGGGTATGTGGGATCAATATTTACCTTTGGTAGAATTTTCCTATAACAATAGCTTCCATTCGAGTATTCAGATGGCACCATATGAAGCGTTATACGGAAAGAGATGTCGTACACCAACCTGTTGGGATGACGTTGGTGAAAGAAAACTTTTAGGCCCAGAACTGGTGGAGGAAACGATGGAAAAGGTGAAAGTAATCCAAAATCACATCAAAGCAGCTCAAAGTAGGCAGAAGAGCTATGCCGATAATCGAAGGAAGGATTTGGAATTTCAAGTTGGTGATCATGTTTTTCTGAAGGTATCTCCGTGGAAGGGAGTCATACGTTTTGGTAAGAAAGGTAAATTGAGTCCCAGGTACATCGGACCTTTCGAAATTCTAGAACGAATTGGGGTTGTAGCTTATCGATTGGCAATGCCGCCAAGTCTCTCCAAAGTTCACGATGTGTTCCACGTATCTCTATTGAGGAAATACATGCCTGATCCGACGCATGTACTCACCTATGAGGAATTAGAACTGGAACCCGATCTGTCTTATTGCGAAGAGCCCGTCAAGATTCTTGATACGAGAGAACAAGTGCTGAGAAACCGGACGACGCGTCTGGTAAAAGTTTTGTGGAGAAATCATAAGATAGAAGAGGCAACGTGGGAACCCGAGGAACTTATGATGACGAACCACCCGAGTATTTTTATGTAGTAATACCCTAGAAATTGCGAGGACGCAATTATTTGAAGGAGGGGAGAATGTAACATGCCAAGCTTCCACGGTACGTTTCCCTTCGAATAATGCAATAGCGTGTGTTGTACGCAACCTCGAGTTCTAACACACACCACAACTAATTAAACTAGCCGTTGTGAATAGTAATACCTACTTTTTGAAATCATATATATTTTATACTTCAAAATGGACTTCATTTTTGGATTCGGAATATTGAAATTAGCCTAGGGTGAAATTTTGGTACTTTTCGGATAACTTTTATATTTTGATGAATAGTGAAAATTACTAAATTTTAATTAAAAACAACTTTTTTAATCAAAATAATTAATAGTGATAAATTGTGAATTTGAGTGGTTTTAAAGTATATTTAGAATATATTTTTACCATTTAATATAATGTTGGTCATTGGACATAATTTTACAATTAAACCGAACATAAACAAGTGTCAATCTTTTTATAGTTATTATCTCTTAAAAACACGCTTTTTGTTTTGACAGCGGGAATTAATTTTAAATTAATTTCTGCCACTTCTGTGTTTTGAATTTAGGAAAATGGATTCCATATTTGGAATCAGGATGTTCAAATTTTGTAAATAGGTAACTTTTATTTTTAGACATTTTGAATAGTTACTGTGGTAAATATTTTATTTACCATGGTTAAAGGGTAAATCCGGTAAATAAGGGTTAAAAATAATATTATAATAATACAAAATTACCCTAAAACGTGTCCTAACCTTATTGGTGGACACATACCCGACCATGGTCATCCTTGGGTCAATTTGGGGACCCCTTGGAGCCACTTGTATGTGGTAGGGACACATTATATTAATAAAGTTAAAATAAAAATAAAAATGGCATAAGCTTACATCTTTTAGAAGAACAATTTTTACATAGGGTTATACATGTTGGATTTTCTATTATAAATATTCATTAGAAAGCTAAAAAGATTTCCTACATGATGATATTTTATTTATAATTTTTAGACATCAAATAAGTTATATTATTAATTACACAATAATGATGCAATGTTTACCTCATTAATAAATCATTGAACTAAATAATATTATAATGATTAAAATATTATCTAAAACCTGTCCAATTCTTATTGGTTGATGTTATTTAGAATATTAGTCATCTTATCTTCGACCTCAATGATTTTTGGACCATTATAAACCGAATATAATTATATTATAAAGTAATACTTTCACTCTTTCCTAAAGAGCCCCTCCTCTCCCTCATAAAAGGAGACCACTTCTACTCATTCCTCACACCTCTCAAGCCACTTGGCTCGTCCAAACTCTGCCCAACTAAGCTCCCCACATCACTCTCCTCCTCCTTGAAGTTTCCACTTAGGATGAAAGCATTTCAACAAGTCTTTTGGTTCCAACCAAAGTGAGTTACCTAAATTAAAGGTAACGATTTCTCTTAAATTATTTTCATTTATTTTGCTTCTTCAACCCCCAAACTCTTTTTATTTCCTTTATTTTGTAACAACACCAGTATCCTCAATATACTAGGATGTTGTTATAAGAAGGATTCAAACTACACATACACACAACTCCATCTAATGGATGATGAACATAATGTTTCTGTGGATGGCAAACTAACGCCTCACGAAACGATGATTGTTCAAATACATCTTACCGCCTCTCATGGTGGCCATTATGATGGAACTGTAATTAAATATGATATTAATGATATATATTTTATATATAAGCTTCTGTAATTCCATTTTATTTCATACCATTATTCGTTTCATGTAGTATATACATACGATAATTTCATTTGAGGAAGTGCGGACTACCGCCCCCTTAAAATGATATGACTCGTTCATACCACACATGGAACGTATAAAGGATGGTATTAATGAACTTAAGTAACATATATAAAATATTATATTATACTGGAATAGTAATATACCTATGTATAATTTGGATTTGATTCTTTTAAAATAAAAATTAAATGGAAATAGCGTTCGTGCGTACGTACGGACTACCGTCTCCACGAACGCGATGAGATTCATTCTCCATCGTATCCATTCAAGTATAATTATCATTTAATGATTTAAAAATGATTTTTAAGGACTTGATATCATTCTGGATATGAATAAGATACAACAAACATGACTTATGTAACAAAACATATAAATAAAATGAGTAAGTTAACACCCGAAACGACGATAATACTAAGATATTATTATCAAATCAATATTAAAAGATCATATATGATATCATATTAATGTATATGATTCTTGTATAATTTAGTAACAATTATTTCACTATTATACAGGAGGTTAACCTACCCCAACCAAGGAAAAGTACAAGGTAAGGGTTATTTCACAATCTCTTCATTATCCGAGTTTGTTTATACGTAATAATCTACTGGGATCTCTTTATCATCCACATCCATGTTTCTTAAAAATGCATTTCAAAACATTTTTACTATTTACTAGAATATGAGTTAAAGTCATTTATACCCTTTTTGACTTTTATAAGTGGTTTATAAAGGAATCTTTCAGTCGTATTCAAAACAAGGTCCTTTTTAACCTTTTCGACAGAATTGAGGTAAGAATGTTTTTTTTAACTTATACGGCGGGTGCGGTTATTTTCCGCCGTTATAAAATCGTCGAAGCTTTCCATACAAGATTATAAGAATATTTTCAAAGAAAATGTTTTATTTTATATGGACCTTAAATGATTTCAAAATAAAAGGAGATACTTCTTTAAAAAAAATAATTTTGATTTCATCTATGTCAACATACTTTGATGGATTTTAAGATTATTTGAAGTTGATTTATTATGATACAAAACTTCTATATTGTATTGAAGGTTTTGTGATATGTTTGACTGTGGATGTGCTATTTTTATACCATTCATAGTTTATGGTGAAATTATTGACATTTCGTATGCTAGTTTTAATACGAATGTTTATGTTATGTTTAAACATTTTCATATGGGAATGCATTGGACTTAATAAGTGACGGGTGGAGTCCACTATAGCTCCTCGTTGCATCGATAGGTCTCATGAGACAAACTAGTGTCTTGGCACAAGGCCTTGACAAAATCTTATTTGTAGTCTTGGCACGAGGCCTTGGCTATGTGGTTATGATAGTCTGACATTATGCATTCCAACATTATGAAAGTGGTTATTGATATTGCATGTGATTATTCGATTAGTAGAATATCCATGTGAATAAGTAAATGAAATTATTTCATTTTACTTTTGCCATACTATGTTGAAGTTCAATTTTTAAAAGACTTTTGTTTTAGTAATTCATTGCCTTAAATGTTTATGATTATTTTGAATGTTCCGCTATATTGTTATCCTTACTGGGCATTTGAGCTCACCCCTTTTCTATGTTTTATTTTTCCCAGGTAGTGAAGAAGTAAATTATGAATGACTTGCAGGGATATTATGAGGGGTTAATAGTGTGGATATGAAGACTTTGTTGTTGTAGGAGTTTTTCACTTTGAAATGTAATGTAAAACTTTATGATTATATCTAGTGTTTCCAAGGCTACTAAACCAATCGGTCTTTCGGGATTTGATCTTTCTTGTGATCATGCCAATGTTATGTAATAATGCACCGACTCTAGGTAGCTGGGGTTGGGGCGTTACAAAATGTCTTAGGCACAATCTCATCAGCATAAGTCAATTATGTGATGAAGGTTACCTTGTGAATTTTAGAAATGATAAGTGTCTAGTTCACAATTCCAAGGATGAATTCACTCTATCTGCCCATATGCAAGAGAATGTTTACACTATTAACTTAGAAGACCTTAGGAACCAAAACTTACCTTGTTTAAGTGTAATAGAAGACCAATCGTGGCTATGGCATAGGAGACTAGGACACTGTAATTTGAGAAACCTAAGAAAACTCTCAAAGAAAGGACTTGTAAAAGGGCTACCGGATCTTAGATATGATTCTTCAAAAGTCTGTGATCCTTGTCAATTTGGCAGGCAACATAAAACTAGCTTTAAACCAATTAATGACGTTTCAACTTCTAATGCATTACAGCTTGTGCATATGGATCTGTTTGGTCCTTCACAATCTGGAAGCATTGGAGGCAAATACTATGTATTTGTTTTAGTTGATGACTTTACTAGATTTACATGGGTCTACTTTCTCACAAAGAAATCTGAAGCCTTTTCCTATTTCAAATCTTTTAGAGCCCAAGTTAAAAATGAGAAAAAACCTACCACTGATAACTATTCATAGTGATCATGGTGGTGAATTCCAAAATTCAGATTTTGAAAGTTTTTGTAGTAAGAAAGGTATTACTCACAATTTCCCAGCTCCAAGAACTCCTCAGCAAAATGGGGTTGTTGAAAGAAGAAATCGTATTCTTCAAGAAATGACTCGAACCATGTTGAGTGAATACTCAATTTCTAAGCACTTTTGGGCTGAAGCTGTAAGTACTGCCTGTTATACTATAAATCATGTTTTAACTAGACCATTTCTTAATAAAACTCCTTACGAGTTATGGACTGGCCGAAAACCTAAAGTTTCTTACTTCAATGTTTTTGGGTGCAAAGTATTCATTCTGAATACAAAAGATAATTTACACAAATTTGCACCAAAATCTGATGAAGGAATCATTCTAGGCTATTCCACAACCTCTAAGGCTTATAGAGTTTTCAATAAAAACACTTGTACTATTGAAGAAACAGTACATGTAAAATTTGATGAAACTAACCCCTTTGTTTTCAATCAACCC
Source organism: Viscum album (assembly GCA_963277665.1). NCBI lineage: Eukaryota > Viridiplantae > Streptophyta > Magnoliopsida > Santalales > Viscaceae > Viscum > Viscum album. Next base: position 1,843,450,376 of record OY728161.1, read on the forward strand.
AGTCCTACATCCTCGGATGTGTTTTCCAAAAATGTTTATCAACCTATATTAGAAGAACATTCTGATAAGGAAAGTGTTCAAGAAAGTGTTCCTGAAACATTTACCACAGAAGATTTTCTACCATATGTTGATGAACAGGTTTTACAAAACCCAAATCAATTGTTTCTTAGGAATCATCCCAGTGATAACATCATTGGTGATATAAATCAACCGGTAAGGACCAGAAATTCCTTAAGAAATGAAATAGAACATCTTGCTTTTCTTTCCCAATTTGAACCTAAAAGTCCAAGTGAGGCCTTAGGTGATATGATTGGATCAAAGCAATGCAGGATGAACTAAATGAATTTGAAAGGAATCAAGTCTGGACTTTAGTTGAAAGACCTAAAGAAACAACTGTAATTGGTGTAAAATGGGTTTTCAGAAACAAGTGTGATGAAAATGGAATCATTGTAAGAAATAAAACAAGACTTGTTGCTAAAGGCTATAATCAACAATAGGGAATAGACTATGAAGAAACATATGCTCCTGTAGCTAGACTAGAATCTATTCGTATTCTATTAGCCTTCGCAGCATATTTCAATTTCAAACTATTTCAAATGGATGTCAAATGTGCTTTTTTAAATGGTTTTGTTCAAGAAGAAGTTTTTGTCGAACAACCTCCTGGTTTTCAAGACCCAAAACATCCTGATCATGTCTTTAAACTTACCAAGGCTCTATATGGTCTTAAACAAGCTCCTAGAGCATTGTATGATAGACTTACAGGATTTCTTTTACAAAACAATTATAGAAAAGGTACAGCTGATCCAACTCTTTTTATAAAAATGGAAAACAAAAATGTTTTGGTCGTCCAAATCTATGTTGATGACATCATATTTGGATCAACTCAGAAATCTTTAACCGATTCTTTTGTAAATTTAATGAAATCTGAGTTTGAAATGAGTATGATGGGTGAGTTAACATTCTTTATTGGTTTTCAAATATCTCAAAAACCATAAGGAACTTATATATCTCAACATAAGTATATTAAAGACTTACTCAAAAAGTATGGATTTGACAAAACTAAAAGTATTAGCACCCCAATTGGTACCTCAAATACTCTTGATCTTGATGAAACTGGGAAACCAGTAGATCAAACAATTTTTAGAGGTATGATAGGGAGTTTGCTATACTTGACAGCTAGTCGACCCGACTTGATGTTTTCTGTATGCTTATGTGCAAGATATCAATCTAATCCAAAAGAGTCTCACTTAAAAGCCGTAAAGAGAATCTTTCGGTATTTAAAAGACACTATGGATTTAGGACTTTTCTACTCTTCTGGAAATGATTTTGTTTTAAAAAGTTTTTCAGATGCTGACTTTGGTGGTTGTAGAATGGATAGAAAAAGTACATCTGGAACATGTCATTTTTAGGAGACTCTTTGGTTTCTTGGTCCTGCAAGAAACAACACTCAGTAGCACTCTCCACTGCTGAAGCTGAATATGTAGCAGCTGGAAGTTGTTGTGCTCAAGTATTGTGGATGCAGCACACACTCACTGACTATGGTTTGAGTTTCTCCAAAACTCAAATTCTGTGTGATAATACAAGTGCCATAGCTCTTAGTAAAAACCCAGCACATCACTCTCGTGCAAAACACATAGATGTTAGGCATCACTTTCTTTGGGATCACACACAAAAAGGAGATATTGTTTTACAATTCATCGGAACGCAAGAACAACTTGCTGACATTTTTACAAAACCTTTACCTTCCGATAGATTAGAATTTATAAAACAGAAGCTAGGAATGATTACATTAAAATAATCATTCATATCTACTTTCTGTTTTACATCTCTCCTAACAGTAAGAAACTCCTCGTAGAAAGGGGGAGGACATTTCTTTATGTCTTTATGTTTCTGATCTTTAACTATTTACTCTATTTATATATGTTTCTTTTTCTGTTTATCGTATTGACAGTTTTATCGTTTCATTTTAGTTTTCCTGTTTATCGTATTGACCATTTCAATTTTTCTGTTTATCGTATTGACCATTTCAATTTTTCTGTTTATCGTATTGAAATTATTTTCCATCGTATCATTCAATAATTTTTGAATCGACCGATGATAGTATTCAAATTCTTGTCCATCGTATCGTCCAAAAATTTTGTATCGTCCGATGATAGTATTGAAATTCTTTTCCATCGTATCATTCAATAATTTTTGAATCGACCGATGATAGTATTCAAATTCTTTTACATCGTATCATTCAATAATTTTTGAATCGACCGATGATAGTATTCAAATTCTTTTCCATCGTATCATTCAATAATTTTTGAATCGACCGATGATAGTATTCAAATTCTTTTCCATCGTATCATTCGATAGTTTTGTATCGACCGATGATAGTATTGAGATTGTTTTCCATCGTACTGTCAGTTCATGGTAACAAGATTATTTTCTATCGTACGGTCTGATCATAGTAATGACTTTGTTTTCCATCGGCATCATGATTTTTTTTCTCCTTACGATTGTGTTTACTTTTGATTCTTACCAAAACCAGCAATCCCCTTATGTTCTCCGACAGGTTTCTTTTCACTCGTCTCATTTTTTTTAATTTTTTTTTCTTTAATCCTAACCATTGATCTGGTATTATCTAATCTTGACCGTAGAATATCAACGGTCATATCTTTATTGCCTATAAATACCCCCCTCCCCTCCCCAAACCCATATTGATTGTCCAGGAATTGAGGCGAAGCTCTACTTCACCAGCTATAAACAATCGTACGATCTTCTCATCGGCAGAACCTTTATGTCTCAATCTTCTGCTAATACTCCTGCCGAAATGTCTTCAAAGACTTTTACAGAGAAAGACTTTCACAGAGAAAGGTTAGTATCCCGAGACTTTTTCGATATGTACGGTTCTACAATCAGGAGGATTATTTTGTTTCAAGGATGGGAACATCTCTGTGTGGAAAAGCCTGATATTCAAGATCCAGTTCTTTTAGATGAAGTTTGTCAGTTTTACAAAACCGTTTCATTTGACAAAGATATGACTATTAACTTCGCTGTGTATGATAGAAAATTATCTATGTCTGTGAAACAAGCGGCACATTTTCTGAATGTTTCTATAGAAGGCGATGCATTCTGTCCATCTCACAAACTACCAGAGGAAGTTGGTACGTTTAATAGAGAAAGTGCTGAAAAAACTTTGTTTGTTATTAATGAGGAAAAGAGGAAAGTTTCTCATCTTTCACCGGACAATCGGTTTGTCACTTTATGGATGCAAGGTTTTCTTATCCCAAGGAAAGGGGATAGAGAAACCCTTAAAGTTTCTAATGTCTTTATGCTCGACTATCTTGTGAATATGAGGAAAGTAAATCTCATGGGATATGTTTTTGAAACCATCAAGAATGTCAAGAAAGGAGGGATTAAATCCCAGATAATAATGTATCCAGCCATCCTTACGAAATTCATTCTTGAGAGTATGAAGTTTTGTAACATTCCTTTGAAAGGATAACCTATGGATTTGAGGCCATCTTTGATTAATAAGAGTACGATGAATAAGCTGAATGTTTGTTTTGATTCAAATTCAAAAATTTTTGTCAGAGATGTAGAAGCTGAATTGGCTCAAAATCAATCGGCACCTATGCCAGCCAAGGACAATCAATCCACTGGTGTTACTCGAAAGTCTGATCCTCAAACTAGTTCAAAACCAAAGAAGAAGCTGAGGTACAGTAAGGAAGTTGTAGCCAAATGGAGAAAGGACAAGGAACAGAGAAAGGAAGGTGATCCAAAGTTTGGTCTTGACCCTACTGAGGCCTTTGCAGAAAGAATAAGGGTAGAAGAAACTCTTCAAGCTCAAAAGAAAAAGAAGACTCTTTTGAAAAGAAAGGCTCAGGACTTTGATATCTCTAAAGTCTTGAAAGCAGTTGAAGATGCTAGTGCTCAACTAACTGTGGAAGTGCATCAAGAGCCAATCGTACAAAGTCTGCCTGAGAAAGAAAAAGGAAAACAAGTGATAGAAGAAGTGGAAGTAGAAGAAGGAGATTTTCTGTTAGAATTTCTTCAAAGTTCAAAGAAAAGTAGAGAGGAATCGCTTCAAAAGCTGAGCGAAGGTGTTCAACAAACTCCTCATGCCGATCAGGAAAGATCTCTGGACAGGATGTCATCTCGAGAAAAGCAAGATGCTCAATCTTCTCAGTCTGATAAAGTAGTTGTCATTAGTGAAAAAGTGGAAGATGAAAGAAAATAGAAAGAAAAAGCGAAAGGGAAACAGCCAGTTGTTGATTCAAGCAGATCGTATGAACTAGCATCGTACGATGAAGATACTGATTCAGAGCATACAATCTCTCTCAAGAAGAGTGATTACATTGTTCATGTTTTGAGAAGGGTGGAGAAAACAATTCCTTATTTTCCGAGGCTGGAAGGGAAGATTGATTTTATTACTGAAAATCAAAGGAAAAAGTTTGGCTCTGTAAAAGAGTTGAGGAAGAAAGTTTTGTCTGTAGAAGCCGATTTGAAAGTTCTTTCAGAAAGCTCGGTTGCCCATAAGAAAGATTGCAATAAGATGACCAAGTGGTCCTACAAAACAGAGAGCTCAATCAATGATCATGAAATAGCTATTGAAGATATAAAGAGGTTATCAAATGAGCTAGCAATTGCTTTCAACAAGCTTGATAAAGAAACGGTTTAAAGGCTGAACCTTTTATCTTCTCAAAGAGCCGATGTTCCTTCAGTAAAAGACTTTCAAGATCGGATGAATGTTTTCCAATCTGAATTCTCGAAAGTTTCATCTTTCAAAGATGAAATGGTTTTACTGAAGAATCAAAATTCTGTGTTGTCCAAGGATAACAAGACTCTGCAAAACAGAATTGATACCCTTGAAGAAGTAATCAGATTTCAGGAGGAGACCATCAGAAATCAAGATCAGATTTTTGCGGATCAACAAGAGCTTCTCAAAACTCAGGGTGAATCAATTTCTGAAGACAAGAAGTAGATCAAGAAGATGAAATCTGTGCTTCATGAGCTTATAAAGAAAGAGAAGGAAAGAGAAAACAAATGATTGTTGTATTTGTTTCTTTTGGAACTTGTTTGTTTTGTAATAACTCTTATAATCCTTTCTCTTTTATCCATTGTCATGTATTACTTCACTAACTCTTTTAGACAATTCGAGATTACTCCTTTCTTTTTGTAAATCACAAAGGGGGAGAATATTTACAAAGCAAAGATTGTTTTACAAAGGGGGAGAATGCATTACAATGCTCTTAAGGAAAATCTACGAATACAATCCTTAGGAAAGTCAATACCTAAGGGAGAGTTAGTTGTATTCAATTTTCTTATTCAGAAGAGTTTTTAAACTCAGGGGGAGATAAGTATTTCTTGTTTCATTTACTTTGTGTGTTTGTGCTTTCCAAAAAGGGGGAGACTGTTAAGTCAAAAGTCTTCTTTTGACTTCTATATCAAGTTTTGGAAATCACAAATGTATTCTATCATATGTTTGTATATTACAATTGTCTTTTATCATGTTTATCGTATCGTACGATGTTGATTGTACCGACCAAATTGTATCGTACTGACTCTGTCAAACGTATCGTACTGACTCTGTCAATCGTATCGTATTGACTCTGTCAATCGTATCGTACTGACTCTGTCAATCGTATCGTACTGACTCTGCTATTCAGATGATCATTATTTGTTTTGGTACTTTGTCAAAAACTCTATCTGCATATGAATCGTACTCATGTTTTACATTTCTATATATCTCTTGTCCTAACAAAACGATGTCGTTGAGTTAGTTACAAACTAATCAAAACGATGTCGTGCTTTCTGTTTCAATATGACCGTTGGAGGCAATATGACCGTTGGAACCCGAGGCCTATAAATAGGAGGTCATTTGAAGCTGAGAACACAACGATGAACAAAGAGAACGAATGAAGAGACTCTGTGAACTACGAAGATTCTAGAGAGAGACACAGTGACTTCTCTCATCAGCTTTGTGCGTCCGATCATCGTATCGAGGGCTTTCAAGTAATTGAAAGACAGAGGTGCCGATTACCTGAAAAATCGAGGGATGCCGGGGATAGGCAGATAGATGTGCCGATCATCGTATCGAGGGCTGCCGGGGATAGGCAGACAGACGTGCCGATCATCGTATCGAGGGCTGCCAGGGATAGGCAGACAGACGTGCCGATCATCGTATCGAGGGCTCACCAAGGTGTTGGTGAGACAGACCTTTTATCCTAGGTGAAAGGATAACCCTTCTCTTTGGGTTAAAATAATTTTATTACTTTTACATTTCCGCTGTTACTTGTATTAGAAAGGGATTTGTATTGTTTCCTTTCTTCTTTACATATTCAATTGTAATTGTTTCAATTACAATCATTCTATTACATATTGTATTGATTGGTTCTATATGCTTTAAGGTAGAATCATTTATATTTGTATTACTCTGATTATTGTGTTCATCTTGAATACAATTGTTTTACATAACATTAGTATTACAATACATCATACCTTTTATATTCAATACAATTGAGGTTATTTGTATTTGTATTAGTTTAAGTTCATTTAAACTAATCTCTTTGTTACTAAAACTCAAAGGTTTTTAAACCTACAATTCACCCCCCCTCTTGTATTGTTCCATCTAATAGACTTTTATATCTACTATTCGATCCAACAGATAACGGATACCATGTATTGATAATTGTATTGTGTTTTTATTTATTTTTTAGAATATATAAAGGAAAATGTTATGAGTACTATTTTATAGCGCTAATAAATGATAAATGTTAATAATACCAAATTGGAAAATTTTAATATATAGTATTTTCATTCCATTTTTCATTATTTCATTCAAATGTAGTTCTTTTATAGAGATTTTACAGGGCTATAGGTTTTACTAAAAATGACATGACCATTATTGGTTCTAACAAATGCACTGATAAAGGATCCAATAACTACTATTATCATTACATTATTATTTTTTCTGATAAATGCAGAGTATTATTAATGGTATTTATCTTTTCATCACTAATTTCTGTTAAGATGGCCCATTTTTAATAAAGAGATTGTATGTTTCTCTAGTAGTGACATGTAATTATGATAAATTCATTATATATCTGAATTGAAATCTCATATAAGAGAATAAAAAATTTATAATTTCCAGAATGTGGGTTTTTCTCTAGGAACTATATAAATTTGTTTTGCAACATAGTACATAGGTTTGAGAAGTTTTAGGAGAAATAGAATAATTAAGTTGATTTAATAAAATTAATTAATTAATATTGTAAATTGTGGTGAAGCCCATTATGTCCCTTATTTAAATACAATTATGTTTTCATTGATGGGATTTAGTTTTTATTTGGAGGATGATATTTTTTGGGGTTTGTATTTTTCAATCCTTTTAGCATCACATGTGGTTTAAAAGTTGAGAGTTATTTTTTTCATATGTATATTCTCAATAGATTTCTATTGAGATATTTTCATTATATCTTATCTTGAATATGTTAAAATTTTTTGCACACATTGATATTTCAGATTCATTTTATTATAAAAAATGGGTAGCTGGGGTGATGCACATGTAGATTATATTTGTTTTGGCCAAAAATAAGATACATGGGAGTGGAGTTTTATAGTTAGGGCAGTAGTGAGAAACTGAAAATCGGGTTATGAAACAAGTTGTTTAAATGACACTGCATGTTATGATTTGATCTCATAAGGGTGAAATATTGTGAAAAGATAATTTTCAAAGTGCAAATGAGTGTATTAGGTTGTGTATTTTAAAATAGTTTTTTATAGTAAATGTTTAATTCATGCTTTGGGAGTTACATATAATATTTTAATCTATGATTATTACTGGATAGTTGAGAGATCCCCATGATTATGTAATAATTTTAATTGTAGGATTTACCAATGTAAACATCTATTATAACATTTACTTCAAGCTATTTGGTTTTCTACTTTGATTACGTTGGTTATTCCCATAATTATTTTTCCACAATTGAATAATTAACCAATAACTGATCAGTTTCCTCCCCAAAAACGGGTATCAATGGTAGGTTAGCCATGTTTCTTACCGATTGGATGTGTGTGATTCATTCTGTTGTATTTTTACCTCATATAAATTTTTTAATGGAAAAAGGTTTTTACTCTATGGAAGCATTGAGTAAAATAGTCATTATTCGTGAGAAGATATAGAAGGTGTTGAAGAACAAACATTTGAAACCAGAGATGATAAATTTTGGTGATTAGAAGGATATGGGAGAGTTGGATATAATTAAAATAATGATATGTTTTGAGGATAATACATTATATGAGTTTATGAATCTAATAGATCAGAAGGATATCAGGGTAAATATTCAAAGTAGGGGTAAATAATAATCTCTAAAAAATTGTATTGGTCGTGAATTCCAAAATAATGGATATTTACGTAACAATATGGTTGAGTACACATAAATTATGACAAAGTTATCTTTGATGGACATCAAGATATATGATTATGGTAATGTGTATCCTATTGAAATTGAAGAAGAATAATTTTTTTATCTTTTGGGTATGTTTCTTGATTAATATGATAATATCATCCCCACGTTGTTGTTTGAGAAAGATACACTAAAGACCGATGATTTGAATCCATCATTCTTGAAAAACAAGACTAGGAGGAAGGCCAATTATGGTTAATATTCAACAAATAGGGTAATTATATCATTTATTAATGTAAAATATAATCAAATATATCAAATATAGATAAAATGAATGGTCAAGTGTTTATTTTTCGATAAAGAGGTTCGTGGGTAGAAAAATTTACATGCATTGAAAAATAATAAGGAATAAAATAAGAAACATGAAACCAATTATATGGATACAAAAATATGTCATGTACATGTTCATGGTTATTTTATTTCAATCGGAATTTATTTTTATGGGTCATATTTGTACACCGAATTAGCAGTTCATTCCACTATGTTGTAATATATTTCACTAAAGAGGGAACTATTTTTATTATAGTAAGAAGTTGACATTGGAATATTGAATACGGTAAATGGATATTCATTTGGTTTTCTTGGTATTAGTGATATTTGTATCACTACTAATGTTGTTTGTTCACTGATTTTGAGGGATGTGTAAAATATACTAGGCATTTTCTGTAATTTTTTATTTGATTATGATCATAATAATGTTAGATTTATGAGTTTATTTGGAAATGGATGATGGGAATTTTATAGAGCAACGATAGTTTATGTGTTATGTATATTGGATGAAATAATTTATAGGATACATATAGAGGCATGCAGTGATGTGAAGAATGCAGTTACAAACAGGACTTCACCATATTTGCAGTATAGACAATTTTAGCCTATAAGTTAGAGGGAATAAACTATTATACGAATGATTGGAATACAAATCAGATTAGGTCAGGTGCTTCAGGAATTACATAAAATTTCATTTATTATGAGATTGTTAATTGTGAAGAAGGAATTTAAATATATGATCAAGGTAATATGCTGAAAGTTTCAGACTACTCAATGTATTTGTAAAGGGAGAAATTAGTTTCTACAGGTACTCCAAATTATGTAGTGGTCATAATTATTAGGGTGATAGATGTTATTAATTATAGTATTAGTATTATTAATATTTCTATGAATAATACATAATAATTAGGACTTATATTTCAAAGATTATTTTTGGTTTTCACAAGAGATGAAAAATAAGGATGTCATATTTTATGCAGATGATGACGTTTGGTGACATAATGAAATGCTTACAATTCAATTGATTATTTTGGAATTCATCTTCTTATTTTAATAGATATATGGGGGAGGTTTTATGTGATTCATACATTATTTTGTAGGATATGGTTTTTTAGTTTTTTTTATTTTTGTCAATCCTTCTGGTACAACTAGTGGTTTAAAAGAAGTGTCATATTTTCATTGAGTCTCTATTTTGAACAAATAAATATGTTTTATATTATTTTTATATATTATTTTGAATATTTGAAAGGATGTTAAGCACACTGAGCTTAGGGTTTTATTTTCTCATAAAATGGAAGAATAAGGGTTAATACAGTGACACAAAAAATCTAGCGTGGCTAAAAGAAGAAATGTGGTTGACATATTTAAGGAATTTTCAAGAACAATTAATATTAAATCAAGTTGTGAAACAATGTTCTACAAGAACACCATGGGTTCAGTTATGATCTCTAAAGGGTAATTTCATTTCACCAGATGAATTTAAAATTGAATTTGGGTTTATTAGGGTGTGTATTTTCACACATATTTTCTTTGAAATATTTTCAATTAATTTTTAGGAATTTATGTTGATTTTTTTACTATATGATTATTTTTGGATATATTATAATTTCCCCATGTGTTGTTTATTACTTCACATTGGAATGGTTTTCTCATTAAATTATGTGACCCAATATATTTTTATGAACTTGGTTTTCCTCTCCATTAACAATGGAAATTCTCAAAATTAATTCATTGCAATGCAATAATTATACTACAGCTAATCGTATTCCTCCCAAACATCTTCAATGGAGTTCTAGATTTTTGATTCCATGAACCATATTGAGGGGAAGATGATAAGGATAAAAATTTAGGGGTAATTTCATCTGTTCATAGAATAGATCACCAACAAGCCAATGATAACATACATGGATGAATTATTCTTCAATGATTGATCATATGATTGATGTACCACTACTAAAAAATGATCTATAGCCATGGATCTACTGCCACAATTTTGTGGTCCATGGTTATAGCTTGGGTTATAACTACAATTTTAATAAAAACTATAGCTATATGGTTTGATCCCTCACTTACGACTCTAACAACTCCCCAACCCCAACCCATTATCCTCATGACCACAACATTACCCTCATGATATCTCCTCTGAGTGGACCTCTATTCTCAGCAGTGGACCCCCTCCACCCTCACAACCTAATCTATTGGTAGAGACCTCTTCTCTTTTTGGCGACCTCTCAGTTACTATTCTCCTCCATCCTCATGTCTGTTCTAGGTGGTTACCCCTCCTATCTGTGGCCCTCCACCACCCTCACGACCTCCCCTCTCGGTGGTGACCTCTACTCTCAGTGACCTCTCATCGGTGACCCTCCTCAACCCTCGCTACCTCTCCATGACCATACTTATCTGACATCAATACAACACAACCACCCCACTCCCCTACTGACACTCCTTTTGATGGCCCTACCCGCACTAGACTTTTTTCTTGATTGTAGTTATATTACCTGGTGATTTGAGCATAAAATTTACTTATTGTAGTTATAATTTTTTAATTTTTTTTGATTGATTCATATGTATTCAAGGGTGATACAGTGGATAAAAGGATCATTTGTGCTTGGTATAAGCTTGAGATTGATTTATGGATTATCAGTCGAAGTAGGTTTCCTTTACATTACTAATTCTCTTGATCATTTGGATTATATTATATTTGTCTAATCATTAATATTATTTGTAATGTGGATTGAACATATATGACATTTCCCAAAAATTATGTTGGTATTTCTTTGACATAATAGTCAACATGGAAGATATAACTTTCTAAATGGATTATTTGTGGAACCATGGTCAAACAAGTTCCGGTTTACCATCATATGGTTTGATTTTGTAGTGTGAGCTCAATTTTTCACGATAAATGTGATTTACTTGTTAAATTTTATTTAAAAAAGTATTTTTGTTTGAAGTGAAGTGTTAAGGGAAAATAGTATCAAAATGAAATGGTTTTGAAATGGGATTTAAAAATAAATGATTGGTTCATCATGATGATATCAATGGGTTTTGTAATATGGGATGGCATGAGTAAATCTAAAATTTAGTGTCTTTTTCAAATGATTTATAAATAGGGATTTGAATTGGATATAAAAAAAATCCATAGGGCCTGTTTTTAGCACTCATTTTGGTCCACATGACCTTTTCAGGGTTATTATCAGTTTTATAATGTTTTGTTTCTTTTGAATTCCCCTTATATTTATGGTTTCCAAATTTCTTAAATATTATTTCACAATGATTCATGGAAGTGTAGTAAATATGTGAGAGACAAAACATTGTGATAATGGTCAATTAGATTTTATTAGGATGTTGACTAGGTTTCCTTTTGGTGTGGTTTTATAAGAACCTTGATATTCCCTTGATATGGGTGTGATTTGTTGTGATTTATCATGAAATATGTGATATGTTCACTATTACCCTTTAGGAACATATTGAAAATTTTTATGTGTTGTATTGAAACCCTATTTTTCTTATGGGAGAGCCTCAGGTTTAACCTCTCTTTGGCCCACAAGGGTCTTTTGTGAGAGATACCCTAAGGGGGTTGGATGTGGGTGAATTGGGGTACAAGACTTGTTACAATTTCACCACTTAATCCTTAAACTATCATTATCCTAAATGATCTTGACTTCACTATTAATAGGGTCACTATTATGTTATTCTTTTAATGATTATCTAATTGATATTAAAATTACCTTTTCTTTATTTCAATTTGATAAATGATTACTTAACCTACACACAAATATTTATATGTTATATAAAGTAAGTAAATCATGAATAAAAGACATAAATATTTTAATTGGTTCACCCAAACTGGGTTAATATAAGGTGTATACACCAACACAACTCCCATGTCCTAAATTCCTCTAAACTTGTTGTTTTGTAGTGGGTTTATGATAGGGAACTCTAATCTAAGGTTCACTCCCCTTACAACGATTCATGGATAGTTCAATACCTCTCAAGTTTCACTACCATTTCAATGATAAAGTGTCTTATCAATCGTCAACCATAGGGACACTCCCTACATCATCCCTTTTACTCACTAATAACATAGGTATAACACTTTGGCAGACATTCCAAGGCAAGGCTTCACTATCACTACACTACACTATGTATCAATAGGAGCTCATTGATCTTCAAAATACACTTTAACACATGACATGTGAAATCCTCCATGAAATTAGTTTCAATTTCAATAATGATATCCAATGTGTCTTTAATAACAAGTTCATAAATTTTCCTGGTTTTAAATGTGTTCCTATTCAATTTCCTCATTTTTCACTTATTGTGAATTCCTAATGACCACATTCAGACAACTTCTTTATATATTAGTATGAAAATAAAAATTTATATAAAATAACTCAATCATGATTTGTTATTTTGTGATAGACTTTTCTTCACACAATGAAAAGGGTCACAAAAATAATATATTCATAGAACTCATTGGGTTTCATATGTAACATTCACAACATAATGGTTCATGTAACACATTTTTATAACATCCACTTTGATGAAATACAAGTGTATTTATATATTAGTATCTTCACCAAAAATATATTATCTCTTTTTATTCAGTTCTATCTTCAAGGATTTTTTATTAATAAAAATACATAACCCTTTTTATGTTATAAAACCCTTTCTTCATTTGAATCTATTTCATTAAATATTCTAGTTCATCAGTGATTATATTTCACCAACATAACTAAATTAACACTACTCGAAACTTATATGAGTTGAAATTTAGTGATCATTTTCATCTAGTATTTTATGTGCATGTGAGTATGATCAATTGGAAAAGACTCAAGATGGTCATTTAAGGTGATGTAGTGTAAAAAAACTATTGGGATTTCATGATTGGTAACGTTAGCTATTGAAAAACATTGAGAAATGTTAAAAAATATAATCCATTAACATGTAATTAGTGAGTTTATTCTTTTCTATCATATATTGCAAGTGGGTTTGTGAACCCTATGATTAGACTTATAGAGGTAAGAATGAAATTTTAAAATATGTGGTTGTCATTGATAGCATGTGAGACATGTCAAAATGTGATTTTTTTAATCTCTTGGATAGGGAGATTGAGTTGATAATTTTACATGAAACATGATGTTAGGTCATGATAATAGATAAAAATTTAGGGCGGTTGCATTTGATATTAATGGTATATGGATAAAATATTTTTGGTATGTATGTATATAATCAATGGATACTTGTTTGAGTTAGGAAAAAAAATAAGTGTATGAATTTCATGGTTGGGACTAGGTATCATTATATTTTATCTTCCTTGGGAATGGGGTTTTTATTTTTTGACAGTATTAGTTGAAAAATTATCTATGAAATGTCATTGGAAGATATGAGATTCTCTATTTGTAGGTGGTGTGTTATTGATCCAAAAAATGTGGTTTAGCTTTGGTATGTCAAATATATTAAAATAGTAGAGTTATATATAGGATATAGAACACACTAAAGTATAATTGTTGGATAAGTAATTTTTCGGGTGGAGTTAAAACATTTGGTTTTTATAAAACCACTATATAAGATAAAATAGTTAGGTAGTACGAACTGCTATGATTATACAAAAATGGGATTGTAAGAAGGCCATGTCAACAGGACTTAGGTGATCAAGGGAAACTTATCAGCACTAATGATATGGATAGGACTTGAGTCATAAATAATCTTCAGAGTGAGAAAATGATTTCAAATGATATTAACTGTCACATAAAACATTAAGGTAAGATATTGTAACTTTTTGATTTTATCAATTCCATTGGATATGGTGTATCATAGTGGGATTGGAAGAAATGATTAGTACATTGGTGCACATGTCAGTGATGTCTTATGAAATAGAGATGGTTTAGGTATATTGTTAAAATTACCACAACTAGTGAAAGTTGTAAAATTCAGGTCATTCATCTGGAATGATTACTGTTTAGTATAAGTAGACATTTAAAATCTCATTGGACATGTTGAGAGAATACATCCTAAATTTTATGGTTCTTCTAAGAAAAACTTAGCTTTTTGAAGTTGACTTTATGATGGTTAGAGAATAATGATTTTGTTTCAATTAAGAAAAATATCATATAGGAGGCTTAGAGTATAAGGCCCTGGCCTTAAACCATACTTAATATTGAATTAAATGAATAATTCACATCGAGGATCTTTTTAGGTTTAGAGTTTTAGAGAATTAGGACATAACTATTACATCTCAAAAGAATTACAAAGTAGACACTTCTACTAAGTTTCCATAAAATAAAAACTCATAAAAATAAACATGTCTAGTTCCACCTTTTAAATAGAATATCTTTCCATTAATCCCATCCTTGACCCTACTCCACATTAAGTCCTATGAAAAACATTTCAAAAAAACTTGGGGTGAGCATAAAAAGCTCAGTAAGGGATACACAAGGAATGAAAACTGTTAGTTTTTTTCAAAACCACAAGTAAACCATGTATACATTATCAAAGTAACACTTTTCACCTTTATGAAGTAGTAAAAACTCTTCACTAAATAAAATATCAATACTTACCCTTTTGTAACCAAAAGATTACCATAAAACCCATATAAATAACAAATAACATATAAAGGTAACTTGGGACATAAACATACTTAAATGGAATAACCATCCGGTCGACTTCCACGCATATCACTTAATGGAATAGCCATACGGCCGACTTCCATACCCAATTCATTGGAGGTTATAACATAACAACCCATCCTGGTATTCACGGCACCACCCGTCATATGGTTTATCACGTAACCACCCGTCAAATGTCCAAGTACCATTATAAAATCATAAGACATAAAACAAATATAATGGAAATAAAACATTTCCACATTTCAATCACAATATATCACTTAAATATATTTACATAACAAGTTCATCATAAAAACCATTTTCAATACCAAAATACATAAAAGAGTATATGTTATTTATTTCATTTTAAAAACATTACGGCTTGTTGAGGAAGCCAAAGACCAAATAATACTCGCGGTGGGGGAAAAGGTTGTTGTCACTGCGTACGTTAAAAGAAACATTCCTTTTTGTCATTTTGTAAAACGCTTCGTAGAAAATGATTCCTTTTGTATAAAATTGAAAGTCAAAGGGGTTTATACACTGTATAAAAGAAAGTTGTGTATAAAATGAAATATGATTCAATGAAACGAGATTGACACGAATCCCCTTACCTCGTGTCCGACGTGACTCGATTGCTCTTTAATCTCCTGAATAATAAACTAGTGTTAATTTCTACTTTCTTAAGAAACTTTTTCAAGCTTACTATTCCTTTTATATCAATTATTTCCATGTTATAAACATTATGTAATCATTTAAGTTAATAATGGTCATTTTGTTGATCATTGCTACTTGAGTAAAAAATAAACTCTTTATAATTACAAGTTTGTTCATGGGGTAAAATATCCATTATATCCAGAATTATATTCATTATATAGATATCATATATATCATATATATCCATTATATACATGCATTTATAATATTACATAACATTTATAGGTAAGAAATGAAATGCACCGTTCATGGAGACGGTAAGCCGTACGTACGCATGAACGCTACTTTTATTTCTATGTCATATTAATGTAATTAAAACTAAATGAGAGATATGTATATTTTAATTTCATAGTTATATTCATCATTTATATGTAACATACATCATATATATCCATTATATATATGTACTTATAATATTACATTACATTTGGGGATAAGAAATGAAATGCACCGTTTATGGAGACGGTAAGCCGTACGTACGCATGAACGCTACTTTCATTTCTATCTCATAATTTAATGGAAATAAGTAATAATTATATAAAGTTATATTATAATTCCAGTATAATATCATATATAATATCATTAAATATATCCTTTATATGTACCATATATGGTATTAACGAATCAAATCACTTTGAGGGGGCGGTAGTCTGCACTTCCTAAAATGAAGATATCGTGTTTACCCATAATGGAAACCATAAAGGTATAACATAAATGAAAAATACATAAGCTTAAGGAAAACATAAACATATTATATATCATATATAAATATAGTGACATATTAATGGACACCTTTGAAGGTGTTAAAAGAATATTGAACAATCATCGTTTCGTGAGGCAGAAATTCACCATCCATAGAAACAGTATGTTCTTTAACCATTAGATGTTGGTGTCTGTAAGTGAAGCTAGAATCCTTCTTATAACAAAATACTAGTATATTTAATATACTGGAGTTTTTACAAAATAAATGAAAAAAAATAGTTCAGGGGGTTTGAGAAACAAAATAAAACAAAAGAACATTAGAGAAGACTTTACCTTAAAATCGGGTAACTCCCTTTGGTTTGAACCAAAAGGGATTATTGAAGAGATTCATGCCTAAGGTAAGGCTTCTAGGATGAGGATAGGGATGTGGAGAGACAAAATTATCAGATCTTGGCAGATCCAAAAGCTTGATATGTGTGGGTAATGAGGTAGAGGTGGGGGCCTTTTATAAGAGGAGAGGAGGGGTACTTTGGAAAGGTATAAAATGTTACTTTATTTTTCAAATGAGTTTCGGATTTTAATGGTCCCACAATGATGTGTTTCTAGGATAAGGTGATAAGGGTTAGAAATCCACCTATCCAATAGGTTTTTGAAATTTTTAGGTCTTAGATTTTACATTATATTTCTATTTTATTTAAATCATTAAATAATGTGGTAATCGCTGCATCATCATGGTGTCATAAATAATTTAATTTATTTAATGTTTAAATATTATAAAAAAACTACTATGATGTAGGAAATATTTTTACATTTCCAATGACTATTTATAGTCAAAAATCGGACTTTTATAACCCCATGTAAAAATTGTTTTAGTAAAACAATACATGTTTGTGTCATTTTTACTTTTACCTTAAATAAAAGGCATTAATGTCATTATCTTACCCAAGTGGCTCCATGGGGTCCCAAAAATCGACCCATGGGTTTTCTTGGTCGTCCATGACTCATCCAATAGGGTTAGGAAAAGTTTCAAGATATTTTCATTTTATTATAATATCATTTTTACCTTAAATCACACTAATTACCTTTAATCGCGATTAATAAAACTTAAAAGTTACTTTTTATCAAAAATTATTTTCATCCCATTAAACCAAATTTTACTTAATAATGAAAATCATTTATTTTGGTTTTTTTAAATTCAAATCAAAGAAGTGGTAAAGATCCATTTAAACGAAAAATCAGTTTTTGTAACTACCACTTTGTGGTTTCACTATTCTTCAAAAATTAAGGTTTTTCAGAAAAATACCAAAACTTCACCCTAAGCTATATTTGATATTCCGAATTTAAAAATGATGTCTATTTTACGAAATTCAAAACATATAAGTTTCATTAATTAATTTAATAATTAATTCCCCCTGTCAAATCAAATAGCGTGTTTTTAAGAAAAAATATGTATCAAAAGATTGACACTAGTTTAAGTCCAATTTCAAAGTGAAATTAATTCCAATGACCACCATTGGATTAAATGGTAAAAATATATTCTAATTTCACTTTAAAACCAATTCAAAAGATAATATAATCATATAAATAAATTATATTAAAAATATGTTTTTAATTAAAATACAACATTTTTCACTATTCATTAAAAACATGAACTTTATCAGAAAAATACCAAAAACTTACACAAAGTAAATTTTGATGTCCCGATTATAAAGAAGAGTTTTATTTGGTCCAATAGAATGTATAAAATTTACCAAAACTATATTTAAATAGGTTTCTCCATCAAAAGGCGATAGTTCGACCTTTTAGTGAAAATTAGAGTATATATGCCTAAAATTGAATTCTTTTCTTATTTTAAGCCTTTATCTTTTATTGGATAAATATGAAAACATTTAAAAACATATATAATCATATTTTAGTTATTTATATTCATTCCCACCAATACAATGGTTACGTGTTAACTACCATTTAAAATAATATTATTTTATTACTAGTGTGCAACGTAAGATTTCAATGAAACTATTTGTTGCGTATCGGGTATGTTATCGAACATAGAAACCCCATTGAAGTAAAATTAATATTTAATTCAAAAATATTAAAAAATATGAAAATCTTTTATTCTTTATTTACCTATGATGTTACATCCTTCCCCCCTTTTGAGAATCGCGTCCTTGCAATTTTATTCACTTATCAAAATAAGTGGGGGTATTTATCCCTCATAGAATTTTTAGATTCCCACATTGCCTCTTCAACCATATGGTTTTTCCATAAAACCTTTACCTGGTGAATTACATTATTTCGCAACACTTGCTCTCTATGATCAAGAATCTGAACCGGTTGTTCCTTATAAGATAGATTCTCTTCCAATTGAACTACCTCTGGGCTCAAAACATGAGATGAATCTGGCATATACTTTCTCAACATCGATACATGAAAAACATTGTGTACCTGAGATAAATTCGGAGTTAAAGACACTCGATAATCAACTGATCCAACTTTCTCCAGAATTTCATATGTTCCAATGAACCTTGGACTCAGTTTTCCTTTCTTACCAAATCGCATCACACTTTTCCATGGTGAAACTTTGAGAAAAACATGATCACCTACCTCGAAAGAAAGATCCTTCCTCTGGTTATCTGCATAACTTTTCTGTCTGTTCTAAACTGTTCTCATGTGTTTCTGAATCAACTGAACTTTTTCTACCATCTCTTCTACCAATTCTGGTCCCATCATCTTCCTTTCACCCACTTCATCCCAAAAAGCTGGAGTTCGACACCGCTTCCCATATAATGCCTCAAACGGTGCCATCTGAATACTGGAATGAAAACTGTTATTATATGAAAATTCAACCAAAGAATGATGTTGGTCCCAAATTCCCTGATAATCCATCGAAAAAACACATAGCATATCCTCCAATGTCTAAATTGTTCGTTCTGACTGCCCATCTGATTGCGGATGAAAAGCTGTACTAAAATTTAAATCAGTACCCAACGACTTCTGAAGGCCTTTCCAAAAGATAGAAGTAATCTTGGGATCACGATCAGATACAATGGATAGGGTAACTCCATGCAACCTAACTATCTCTTTAATATACAATCGAGAAAGTTGATCTAGAGAGAAAGTATCTCAAATAGGAAGGAAATGTGCAGATTTAGTCAAGCGATCAACAATAACCCAGATTGCATTATTACCTCGAGATGTCTTCGGTAATCCCACAACAAAGTCCATGGATATATTTTCCCATTTCCAATCTGGCACTGGTAAAGGATGAAGCATCCCTTTCGGTAACTGCCGCTCTGCTTTAACCTACTGACAAGATAAACACTTCATAGTAAAATCAAAAATATCTCTTTTCATTCCATCCCCCCAGTAATACTCCCATAGATCTCTATACATCTTAGTACTGCCAGGATGAACTGAAAACATGGAACTATGAGCCTCACATAACAACTCATTATTCAACTGTGAATCACCAGGAACACATAATATCTTCCCAAACCTCAAAAAACAGTCATTATCAATGTTAAATTTTGGAAACTTACCCTTCTGAACCAGCTCTACCTTTTTCTGCAACCCATTGTCTTTCTTCTGCGCTTTCTTCATTCTATCTGATAGGGATGATCTCACTAATACCTGAAACAAAACAGAAGAACTTCCTCCACCAACAAATTCTATGCCAAATTTCATCAAATCAAAAACCAATGGATCTCGTTCCAAACGTAGAATGGTTAATAAAGCATTACTTTTTCGACTCAAAGCATCAGCCACTTTATTTGCTTTCCCCGGATGGTAATGAATTGTACAATCATAATCCTTGATTAATTCTGTCCATCTCCCCTGTCTAATGTTCAATTATTTCTGAGTGAATATATACTTTAAACTTTTGTGATCAGTATATATTTCACACTTTACTCCATACAAATGATGCGTCCAAATTTTTAGAGAAAAACCAACAGCAGCTAATTCCAAATCATGTGTAGGGTAATTTACCTCATGAGTTTTCAACCGATGTGAAGAATAAGCAATTACCTGATCATTATGCATAAGGAAACAACCAAGTCCCTTCAATGAAGCATCATTGTAGATAACAAACTCACCATTCCTGGAAGGAAGTTCCAAAACTGGAGCATTTACCAATCTTCTTTTCAACTCCTGAAAACAATCATCACATTCTTTTGTCCAGATAAACTTAACACCCTTCTGAGTTAGCTTAGTCATTGGACTAGATAACTGTGAAACATTTTCAAAAAAACTTCTATAGTAACCTTCCAAACCAAGATAACTACGGATCTCGGTTACATTTGTGGGTCTTGGCCATTCTTCAAAAACTTTTGTTTTAGTAGGATCAACAGTTATGCCATCTTATGAAACAATGTGACCATGGAAAGAAATTTGTTGTAACCAAAACTCACACTTGATAAATTTTCCATATAGTTTATTTTCTTTTAAGGTTTGCAAGATAACCCTTAAATAACTTTCATGCCCCTCTTTAATTTTATAAAACACTAAAATATCATCAATAAAAACAACCAACATTTTTCACCTGAGTCAACTGAGCCATCACTGTAACAAACTGTTTAGTTCTGGTTCTGACCATCTCAGGATACTAATTTGAAAGGTCATTTCCCTCTGTATGCCTTCCCAGAAAAGTTGTTATGTTTCCTCTATGAAAAAACCATTCTTAACATAGAAATATCTTAGGTGAAGTAACATGGTAATCTTTAAATTCTATATCATCTCAATCATACCACAAATTAATTTATAATTTAAAAATTTTCTAACCCCTAAAGTTTTCTAAACCGACCTATGATACCAACTGTAAGGCCCCGGGCTTAAACCTTACTTAATATTGAATTAAATAAAAAATTCACATTTAGGATCTTTTCAGGTTTAGAGTTTTAGAGAATTAGGACATAACTATTACATCTCAAAAGAATTACAAATTAGACACTTCTACTAAGTTTCCATAAAATAAAAACTCTTAAAAAGAAACATTTCTAGTTCCACGTTTTATATAGAATGACTTTCCCTTGATCCCATCCTTGACCCTAATCCACATTAATTCCTATGAAAAACATTTCAAAAAAACTTGGGGTGAGCATAAAAATCTCAGTAAGGGATACACAAGGAATGAAAACTATTAGTTTTTTTCAAACCCACAAGTAAACCGTGTATACTTTATCAAAGTAGTAATTTTCACCTTTATGAAGTAGTAAAAACTCTTCACTGAATAAAAGATCATTACCTACCCTTTTGTAACCAAAATATTACCATAAAACTCATATAAAGAACACATAACATATAAAGGTAACTTGGGACATAAACATACTTAAATGGAATAACCATCCGGTCGACTTCAACACATATCACTTAATGGAATAGCCATACGACCGACTTCCATACCCAATGAATTGGAGGTTATAATTTAACCACCCATCCTGGTATTCATGGCACCACCCGTCATATGGTTTATCACGTAACCACCCGTCAAATGTCCATGTACCATTAAAAAACCATAATACATAAACCAAATATAATGGAAAGAAAACATTTCCACATTTCGATCACAATATATAACTTAAATATATTGACCTAACAAGTTCATCATAGAAACCATTTTCAATACCAAAATATATAAAAGATTATATGGTATTAATTTCATTTTAAAAACATTACGGCTTGTTGAGGAATCCAAAGACCAAATAATACTCGTGGCGGTGGAAAAGGTCATTGTCACCACGTACGTTAAAAGAAACATTCCTTTTTGTCGTTTTGTAAAACGCTTCGTAGAAAATGATTACTTTTGTATAAAATTAAAAGTCAAAGGGGTTTATACACCATATAAAAGAAAGTTGTGTATAAAACGAAATATGCCTCAATGAAAGGAGATTGAGACGGAGTCCCTTACCTCATGTCCGACGTGACTCGATTGCTCTTTAATCTCCTGAATAATAAACTAGTGTTAATTTCTACTTGCTTAAGAACCTTTTTCAATATTAATATTCCTTTTATATCAATTATTTCCGTGTTATAAGCATTATTTAATCATTTAAGTTATTAATGGTCATTTTGTCGATCATTTCTACTTGAGTCAAAAATAAACTCTTTATAATTACAAGTTTGTTCATGGGGTAAAATATCCATTATATCCAAAATTATATTCATTATGTAGATATCATATATATCATATATATCCATTATATACATGTGTTTATAATATTACATAAAATTTAGAGGTAAGAAATTAAATGCACCGTTCATTGAGACGGTAAGACATACGTACACATGAACGCTACTTTCATTTCTATGTCATATTAAT
The DNA here is from genome assembly GCA_963277665.1 of Viscum album. Classification (NCBI taxonomy): domain Eukaryota; kingdom Viridiplantae; phylum Streptophyta; class Magnoliopsida; order Santalales; family Viscaceae; genus Viscum; species Viscum album. The sequence continues at coordinate 1,843,473,442 of OY728161.1, forward strand.
GGAATTAAAACTAAATGAGAGATATGTATATTTTAATTCCAGAAATATATTCATCATTTAGATGTAACATACATCATATATATCCATTATATATATTTACTTATAATAGTACATTACATTTGAGGATAAGAAATGAAATGCACCGTTTATGGAGACGATAAGCCGTACGTACGCATGAACGCTACTTTCATTTCTATCTCATAATTTAATGGAAAGAAATAATAATTATATAAAGGTATATTATAAATCCAGTATTATATCATATATAATATCATTATATCTATCCTTTATATGTACCACATATGGTATTAACGAATCAAATCACTTTGAGGGGGCGGTAGTCCGCACTTCTTAAAATGAAGATACCGCGTTTACCCATAATGGAAACCATAAAGGTATGCCATAAATGAAAATACAGAATATTAAGGAAAACCTAAATATATTATATATCATATATAAATATAGTAACATCTTAATGGCCACCTTTGAAGTTGTTAAAAGAATATTGAACAATCATCGTTTCGTGAGGCAGAAATTCACCATCCACAGAAACAGTATGTTCTTTAACCATTAGATGTTGGTGTGTGTAAGTGAAGCTCAAATAATTCTTATAAATACATCGTATTATATTTAATATACTGTATTTTTTACAAAAGAAATTAATTAAAAGAGTTTAGTGGGTTGGAGAAGCAAAATAAAACCAAAGAACATTAGAGAAGACTTTACCTTAAAATCGGGTAACTCCCTTTGGTTTTAACCAAAAGGGTTTCTTTAAGAGCTTTATACCTAAGGTAAGGCTTCTAGGATGTGGATAGGGGTGTGGAGAGACAAAATTATCAGAGCTTGGCCAAGCCAAAGGCTTGAGAGGAGTTCGTAAGAAGGTAGAGGTGGGGGCCTTTTATAAGAGGAGAGGAGGGGCACTCTTGGAACGGTATAAAATGTTACTTTATTTTCAAATGAGTTTCGGATTTTAATGGTACCAAAATGATGTGTTTCTAGGATAAGGTGATAAGGGTTATAAAGCCACCCATAAAATAGGTTTTTGACATTTTTAGGTCTTAGATTTTACAATATCTTTCTATTTTATTTAAATCGTTAAATAATGAGGTAATCACTGCATCATCATGGTGTCATAAATAATTTAATTTATTTAATGTCTAAAAATTATAAAACAAATACTATTATGTAGGAAATAATTTTATCTTTTCAACGACTATTTATAGTCAAATATATGACTTGTATAACCCCATGTAAAAATTGTTTTAGTAAAAAACTACATGTTTGTGTCATTTTTACTTTTACTTTAAATAAAAGGCATTAATGTCATTATCTTACCCAAGTGGCTCCATGGGGTCCCAAAAATCGACCCATGGGTTTTCTGGGTCGGCCATGAGTCATCCAATAGGTTTAGTACAAGTGTCAAGATATTTTCATTTTATTATAATATCATTTTTACCTTAAATCACACTAATTACCTTTAATCACGATTAATAAAACTTAAAAGTTACTTTTCATCAAAAATTATTTTCATCCCATTGAACCAAATTTTACTTAATAAAGAAAATAATTTATATTGGATTTTTGAAATTCAAATCACATAAGTGGTAAAGTTCCATTTAAACGAAAAAATAGTTTTTGTAACTACCACTTTGTGGTTTCACTATTCATCAAAAATTAAAGTTTTTCAGAAAAATACCAAATAATCACCCTAAGATATATTTGATATTCCGAATCTAAAAATGATGTCTATTTTATAAAATTATCAACATATAATTTTCATTAATTAATTTAATAATTAATTTCCGCTGTCAAATCAAATAGCGTGTTTTTAAGAAACAATATGTATCAAAAGATTGACACTAGTTTAAGTCCAATTTCAAAGTGAAATTAATTCCAATGACCAGCATTGGCTTAAATGGTAAAAATATATTCTAATTGCACTTTAAAACCAACTCAAAAGATAATATAATCATATAAATAAATTAGATTAAAAATACATTTTGAATTAAAATACAACATTTTTCACTATTCATTTAAAAAATGAACTTTATCGGAAAAATACCAAAAATTTACACAAAGTAAATTTTGATGTACAGATTCTAAAGAATAGTTTTATTTGGTCCAATATAATGTATAATAGTGACCAAAACTATATTTAAAGAGGGTTCTCCATCAAAAGGCGATAGTTCGACCTTTTAGTGAAAATTAGAGTATATATGCCTAAAATTGAATTCTTTTCTTGTTTTAAGCCTTTATCTTTTATTGGATAAATATAAAAACATTTCAAAAACATATATGATCATATTTTAGTTATTTCTATTCATTCCTGCCAATACAATGGCTACGTGTTAACTACCATTTAAAATAATATTATTTTATTACTAGTGTGCAACGTAAGATTTCAAAGAAACTCTTTGTTGCGTATCGGGTACGCTATCGAACATAGCAACCCCTTTAAAGTAAAATTAATATTTAATTCTCAAATATTAATAAATATGAAAAAATTTTATTCTTTATTTACTTGGGATTTTACATAGAGTTTGTTTAGTTGATCTATAATTAGTTAGAGACTTCCTAGAGCATATCATGACATGATTCAAGGAGTGAAACCCTATTTATTGACTTGATTCAGGGTTTAAACCTATTTTTCACCTAATCTAGGTGGTAAAATCCCATTTTTTAAATTGAGAAAATTCTATTAATCACTAAAAATCTCCCATTACTAATAGTAACATTAAACTTATCATTTTCTAGAATATATTTAATGATCTTTGAATCTCATGTGTTTTCTAATCAGAATCCCCTATCACTTATATGTGTCTTTATTTTCTTATTGGATTCGAGTGAAACTTCACAACTAAGATAATTTTTAACAGTATATATCTATTGAATATTATTTCCTTTAGAAATATATTTTTTATAACCTAGAATCATGGTTACACACTCTTTTCATGACGAACATTTTGGTAAAATCACCTATAGATCTTTTTAATCCCCACCAAACAGTTTTGAACAGGTACCATGGGTGGTATTCCATTGAAATTATTTTTTTATACACCCTTAGTGATTTTATTTTTAGGATAGAACCCCCATATTAAAGCCTTCATTTAAAGAAAGGTAGTGATATATCATACCATAATATATATGATCGTGAAATATCGCCACTGGTTTTATATATCACCTACCACCATAGTGGGGTGAGTATAAACTAATAATTTTTTGAAAATCAATATATTGGAAAATTTCTAAAACAGAATTATTGATTTCTCATGGTATGAGGACACATTATTATGACCATTCAATACCATTGAGAGGGGGATAATGGGGGTGGGTTGATTTATTTGTACATTATTACAATTATTTCATTTTGAATAAATCTCTATGACATGATAATGTCTCATTCCTCACCAATTTAAGTATCTAGCCTCACTTGTATGAATGAAATAAAATTAGGACAATAAAGAAGGACTTAGATGTCTCAGCTGTAAAATCCAACTCCTTGTACTGATTTGAAAGGACCTCAAATATTATATACTCCACTGTAAATTCTATTGGATATCCTTATTCAATTGTCAATTGGAAATTGATATCCATATTAAATTATCAATTGGAAATAATTAAACATATTCATTACAGATATTATTTTATACATGTATATTTCAATAAATGAAATTTCATGTATGTCATATTTCGATTGACACCACTTTAGTGATATATTATAAATAAAACATTTTATAAGCATAATGAAAGAAATTATGATATAGATAAACTATATATTATGATATATATATACATAATGAAATCAATAGAATAATTTACATCTCTATAAGTACTTTACTTACTATTCATACAATATACTATATGCATATGATCTATTTTTTTAATAAATCATTCATATATTATTTTTCACTAATTGTTTAAATTTAATTTTTCAATTCAAGTTTATATGGGATTTTATTTTTTATGATTTAATTAAATTTCAACCATGTTTGTATTATATTCATGTACACTCAATGTTCTTGGATCTTGTACAAAAACATAATTTATTAAGAGAGTGGTTCTGGAATCTTTGAAGGATGTTGGTGGGGTGTTGGAGGGGTGTTCTAGTGGTATGTGAGGGGTGGCATAGGGGGGTACAAGGTGGGTGGGGCTGCTGTTGGGGTGTTGGATTTATTTTAATAATTCATATAATTATTTTTATGTACATATCAATATTAATATTATTTTTTTCATTATTGGTTATGGATTCATGTATCATTTATCATGTATAGTTGACACACTAATCACGTATATATTAGAAATCATTATATTTCATTTCCTTTCCCACTGTTTCCTTACAGGTGGTTTCTTATGATGATTCTGGTTCTATCCACCACCATCAAAGACACTAAATTCGTCATTGGATTTGGGTATGGTTTATTCCATTTTTATTCTTTGGCCCAATTTTAATTACAGTTTTTGTGATTTTTGGGTTCCTTATATTTTTGTAGTGCGTTTTGGATCTCAGTGAGGTGGATTTGAGTCACTATTGACAATGTATTATATGTGTATTCATAGTTAGGAATATACATATATATGTTCCCATTTATATATATTCACTCATGGAAGTATGAATATTTATATTGGTGGTAGGTGTGATTATAGGTAGTTATGAAAAATGGGTACACGTGTAAGTGTAAAGGGGTATGTGCAAGTATAAACATATATCTAAGGACCCCCTTGTGAATATTTGGCCATGAAAATATGTACATAGGGTATATGTGTCCATATATATATGTGAAGTTTCATATATGTGCAAGCGGAAAAAAAGTATGATTTGTATTGTTGTTGTCAAAAAAATTGTGCTTGAGGTTGAGGTAGGTTCCCTCTGCATATCCCATTAATTTTAATTCTATAATTTCTTGATTATTTTAAAAACATGAGTCCATAATTTCTTGATTTTTATAAAAAATGTTTTTCTAATAACCACTATCTTTGTCAAGGAAATATATATTTATGTGTACAAAGTGTATGGGATTACTATTTTATGTAATGTCCTATCCTATAATATTAATACTAAGAAAACCCATTATATTTTCTCTTGTGTAGCCTAATGTGTAGAATGGGCACTAATATGAGGAAAACACATTGCATGATTCATGTTTTCAAAGGATAAACAATTATATATAGATCCACATTCTCTAATCCTAATTTTAATAAAACATTTATTACATTCTCAATACTATATAAAAACATTTGGCCTAACACTTAAGGATTGGTTCTCCTCTATTAGCCTAGTGTATGGTGTAAAAAAGTCATTATTGAAGAGGTGATAGGTTCTATGTTCTACAATGATAATTTGGTAGACTTATTTTATCAAAAAAAATTATTATAGTAGAAAACAGTAGAAAAAAAAGAAAAAAAAGGTACAAGGGATTATAATCTCTTCGTGGTGTTACTCAAATCCAAGACCACGATAGGGCCTATTCAATTATACTGTGCAAGAAATGAAAAAAACTAATATTTCTAGATATCACCCAAATACTCCCCACCGTCCCCTATTAATATTTTCAACAACTCTAACATCTCAACTAACAACATCATACTGCAATTAAAATTATACACTTATGCATTTATTTCTCATACCCCACATATTAACCACATTCCATTACACAACAGACCCCTAGAGCCCTATCATTCCCTCCCTCTTAAAAAACACCATGTCCTCAAGGTGAAGCCAAGAAGATGATATAGCCATTTCATCCTTTGGAAACTCTTATTCTACATAGTTGTAATCTGAGGTATTTTTCCCCCACTTCATTTCATAAAAAGCGATTGAAAGATGTTGCTAAATGTTATGTCTCTTGAAGAAGTCATCAGTCCCCATCTTCCTACAGTTTTCCTTATCTGAGCCGGATTTCATACAAAAATAAGGTCTCTCATATAACTATTTATGAATCAGGTACCACCAGTTAGACCATTTTGATTCCCCACAGCATAGAAAATCTCCCTCCTTGGTTATTGTCAATCTATTTCCAGCCCCATAGTTGATGTCAGTTACTATGTTCTTGTTCACCTTAATGGCATCAACTGCTGACATATCATCCATAACAAAGTATTTTTGAATATTATGAAATACCTTCTAATGATGTGGTTCGTGTATTCCTATATCTGCTCTATCCCCACAAAAAACTACAGTTTGAACCACCTATGATCTAGGTTTTACAAGATGTTGCAACAGAACTGTCCCAACTACAATTCCAATATTAAGAAAAAAGATTGGTGGAAATAACTAACTCGACTTGACTAGAATTTGACTGGAATTCCCCCTACCTAGACATCAGTTGTCCACGTTTTCCTCATGTTTAACAAACTATATGTAATTATGGTACACAATCATGGTATTAAATATCTTTCAAAACAACTCCATTGCTCGCAAATGAAAATTTTAGGCACTCATTCTTGTAGATTTGTCCCAACTGAAAAGACTGCTAAGAAAAATTTCATTCACGAATTTCTTTGCCGGTGTTTGTTGTTCATCACCATCCTTGATTCTCATATCTCTTTCAAGAATCTCTATGATTTTAGTAGTAATAAAAATATGATTCCTAGGTTCCATTCCATGGAAGATCATGGATAAAAATCTTATGTGTATTCCAAGTGTCATAGATGCACCAATTGATCGAATGAAGTTGAATTTTCCACAAATATATTTTCTATCTGTATTTATTAACCTCAAAAGATCCCACGCCTATACCTTTATACTTCCACCTTCCTCATGGAACCATGTTTGTGCACTTTCCACCATGATAGTGGTGAACAAATCCTTTACATAATTTCTACTTTTCTACTCTAGAACATGACTTACCTGTTTCCATATAGATCCAACCAGAGGTTGTCTATGAGTAGTACATGTATCAAATTCAAGACCCCCAAATTATATCAATAAAATCCATATAAAGTTGTTGTATCTTTGAAAATATCCAAAATTAATAGCCTTTAATTCCATGGGTGAATTATGTGGTAGTGCGTTCTACCTTGTGTTTTTGAGACTCTTCACGACCCCAATAAGAGCTGTAATGGAAAGATATTTCCAAGTACTTGAATCTTAAATTTTATCCTTGGAATGTGTAGAAATTCATATCATGCTTGGGAGGAAGTCCCACTTTGAAATTTTCCAATTATCATGATACAAATATTCATAAACACTTGTCCAGGAGGGAATGGGTAGTCCAAGAGGGAGGGGGTTGTCCAGGAGGGGGTGTCCAAGAGATAGGGGTGTCCAATAGATAGGGGTGTCCAAGAGGGGTAGGGGTCTAGAGAGGGGGTGGTGTCTATCCAGGGAGGAGGGGGTGTCCTACATGGGGAATCTACGTCGGAGGTGTGTCATGGGGGTGTCTAAGAGGGAGGGTTTATCCAGGAGGGGATTTCCAGGAGGGAGGGGTGTCCAGGAAGTGGGTGTGTCCAGGGAGGGGGGTGTCAGTCCAGAGGGGGGGTATATCCATGGAGGGGGTCTATCTACAAAAGAGGGGGTGTTAAGTATGGAGGTCCAAGAGGTAGTGGTTGTCCCGTAAGGGGGGTGTCCCATAGAGATGGGGTTGTCCAGGAGGTGGGGGTGTTCAGGAGGGAGGGGTGTCTAGGAGAGAGGGAGGTTGTCTAGTAGGGGGTGTGTCTATGAGGGGGGTCGAGGGGGTGTCTAGGAGGGTGTGTCAAGGAGGGAGGGTTTTAGGGAGGTGTGGTTTCTTTATAGGGAGGGGTTCAGGGTCTTTCTATAGAGGAGGGTGTTCATGGGGTCTTTCTAGGGGGGTTATAGGGGGAGTGGAGGGGTTTTCCCATGAAGGGGGTCTATCTAAAAAGGGGGTTCTGTCCATGGGGGGATGTTCAGGGGGAGTTGAGGGGGGGTTTATAGGGGTAGTGGTGGGGGGAGTAGAGGGGGGATTTACAAGGGGTGTATACTGTAAGGGGAGTGGGGGCTATATTTGTGGGGGTGTCCCGGAGGGAGGGGTGTTTAGGAGGGACGGGGTTTTCCAGAAGGGGGTGTTAAGAAGGGAGGGGGTGTCCAAAAGGGGGTATGTAGGAGTGGTTTTCCAAAAGGTGGGGTGTCTAGGGAGGGGTGGTGTCTTTCTAGGGAGGGGGTCTATCTAGAGAGGTGGTGGGAGTCTATCTAGGAAGGATGGGTGTCTGTACAAGAAGGGGGGCCTTTCTGAGGAGGGGTTGTAGGGGGAGTGGTGGGGTGTGTCCAGTAAAGAGGGGGTCTGTCCATGAAGGGGGGTCTGTCCTAGGGGTGGGGCCTTTCCATGGGGGGTTGTCCATATAGAGTAGAGGTGGATTTGAAAGTGGAGTGGTGGGGGTTCTTTACATGGGTTGTCTACTGAAAGGGATGTGGGGGCTATGCAGGGGGGTGGGGTGTTTTTTTATGAAATAGTAATTCATATAGTCATAGTTTCAAACTTTGGCAATAAAACATGTGTGTCTTAAGCTTCTACCACAGTTTCAAATAGTGGCTGTAGCGCTTCGGACAAGTTTTGAAATCGTGGATATAGGCCTTTTCTTATAGTCATGCGAATACATGCCAAATTTCATTGAAATGTGTCTATAACCTAAAGAAATAGTTTTTGGGATTCTAGACACATTTCCAAACTATGGCTATATCCTAAATTTATACTTATTTCAAGCTGCATGATTACTTTTATTCTCCATTATTCTGGAAATATTCAATGGTATTATTTATGTGAGATGAATCTATTCTAATGGAACTCCTCATAGGACCCTTATTATTCATGGTTTCAAAGTTGTTTGATTCAATAATACTTCATGGTGAACCATCTATTCACTATGGTTTCTTCTCTATCTATAATTATTCATCTCTACATTGTCTCTCTACATTCCACTCATATTCTGGTGTCAGAAGTAATCCCTAACATTGGTAAATAATGGGTTATCTGATGGCTCGATAAGGGAGTTGAGGACACATAGAATATAAAGTAGTGTGAAAAATCGAGTTCAGGAGGGGATGTATAGTGTAACTCGATGATGGACATGGTAGAGCTGTAAAGGTTGGATACATAGAGGATAGTGTGATGGGTGGTCTATGTTATTTGTAGTTTGGAGTGGAGGTGGATCGAATTGTGGTGATTTTATTAAAAAAATCCAAGAATATAATAAAATAATTCTAAATTTTATATATTTTTTAAAACTAATCCTTAATGCTGTTAAATATCATATTAATTTTAGTTTATTTGGGTTCAGGACATAGTCCTTAAAGAATTCAATGCCTTTTATATGGTATAAATCCCAAGGTGTTGGTCACAAACACCATTACACATCACTATTTGTTTTATTTTTATTATTTTAATATATATATATATATATATATATATATTACAAACAAACAAAATAGAATTTAACTCCTACCAAATATCCAACATTACTAAAAATATAGGAGTCTAATATTATGACAAAAACCACACTCATAGCTCCATATTATAAGTTTTTTTCCAAGTAAATTCTTGTGGATTTAAAATGTGGGATTCAAGTTCTCTCTTTTTGGCATTGATTTGATAATATATAATTATAATTGACAACTATTAATAAAATAAAATTTATTATAAATTAATAATTAATTTATAGTAAATAATATTAATAATAACTAAATAACAAATAAATATTACCATGTACTATTAAAGAGTAATATATATCTAATTATAAACTAAATAGTTGTTAAACAATATTAATTAAAAATATTAATTACAAATGAATATTAATTTCTAATAAATAATATTATTAAATAAAAAACTAATAAAATATTTAAAATTTATAACTAATAAGTTTTAATTTATTAGTAATTATATAGCATTCAATTACTAATAGATAATACTACTATTAATTCATTATTAATTAATAATTCTATATTAATAATAATTATTAATTATTTTTAATAGTGTAATTGTATATATTTTTGAACAATTAATATCAAATTTCAATTAAAATATTTTCGATATTATTACTGTTAAAAATAATATTACATTATTTATGTAATATTTATTTTAATTAATATTTATTAGTAATTAATATTGATCAAATAAATTTTTAAAAACATTAAATAATAATTAAATTTTATTTAATTGTTAATTATAAAAATAATTATTTAATCACTATTTTTAATATTTGTTTGAGAAAATTTGGGTAAAACCCACTTTATTATGAAAAAGAAAAGTAGATAGGATGGGATCCGACAAGGAAATATTTCCCTCATCAAATGAATACAAGAAACTGAAACAATAGTCACTTACCAAGATCATTTATAATATCAACCTAAGTACATAGACGCTCATCAAAATGATCCCCCTATAAATCTAGAAACATCCATCCCCTTAACCTATTGGAAAAATATTTTTCTTCATGTTTTTCTCGATTTTAGGGACTACCAGCATCCCTTGTGTTAATAGTCTTCTAAATCACTTCTCACAATATTTTCCTTACATTTTTTTTCTTTTGAGTGGTTGCCAGGTAAACCCACATTACTATTGATGACTATCCCCCTGGGTTACTAATCACATTTGAAATTTTATTTCCCATCACCATTTCCAACATTCTCTATAGGGGTAGAAAATCAACATTCTTGTCATTTGAATTTGAATCCATATAAATCCTCGATCTAGTTCCCTTCTTCAACTCTGAAGAGCCCAATGTTTTCTTGGAAAAAGTATAAATTTCAATATTTGAAATAAAATTTCATGAGCTAGAATCAACAAGATTTTACTAATTCATAAAAATATGATCAACATATCATAAGCATAAAATTATGAAGAAGATTGATCCAACCTATCATCAGCGTGGGGTGGATTATCTTTCACATCTACCCATTCAAATTTATCTCTTTATAAAACATATCCATAATAATCTAGGACCTTATCCTTTCCATAATCAAGGTGAATCCTCATTTAAGGGTCTTCATGGACTCCTTTATTCTTCATTGGGGTCTTAGGTGACTCTTTTTAAGTACGGTCATGAGAATTTAAAACCTGATGAGGAAGAATCTATATCTAACAGAATTTTCGATACATGTTACTTTCGAGCTTCTAGAAGATATTTGATCTTTTTGGAGTAGAGATTTAGCATGTAGTTGGGACCGTAGTTATAATGTTGATTCCCCATTCTAATTATCATGTTTAGATTAAACACCTATAGTAAATAAATCTATAAAAGAGACATCAAAAGAAAGTTTTGTCCCTTTAATTGGACCTAGAAAGCAAGAAACATGATGATCATCAAGACTACCTTTAAGAACTCCAGTAGAAGAAGAGGCATGAACAGATTAAGTCCCTAAAATATTTAGATAATTGAATCACTCTATCTGAATATGATGATACTTATCTAAGAAAATATAACCATCCCTATTGGAAGCATCAGCAAAAGTGTATTCAACAGTCCTAGCCTGAGATCCTCTAACTTACTAGTTGAGTGTTATTCCATCTTTGAGGAATTTCCAGTCTCACAATCAATCCCTTTAATTACTCCCTTATGAGTTTGACCATTTTAGCATTCTCAAATCCACCTTGAAGAATGAATTTCATGTTTATTGACTTATTAAGGGCCTAATTTTTATCATTCCCTTGAGAGCAACAAAAACCCCAATTCTGAATGTCAAGGCTAATGATTTTACAATTGATACAAAATTAAGTTTCTTTTTCATGCTAAATTATAAAATCAAATTCAGATAGGTCTTTAGAAAGAATCAATCTATAAACTAATATATAAAACTGGGTTATATCCACTAGAACGTAATATTAGTTCCTGAATTGCAATAGTTCAGTTTCATTGTCAATTTTTTGTAAATATTTATTAACTAAATAATGAAATTATATATTTATCATTCATTGTATTCCATTCTCTACCTATTCGATGTTGACCTTAACAGCATGTCTGGACCCTTCATAGGGCCTAACATTTATCATGTAATCATGATTGGGATAAACCCCCTAATATGGATTAGATTATGAATTTCAATGATAAATCCTGAAATTACATTCCTAGATTATATCATAATCTATAATTTATAATTATACATAACAACTTATACACTGATATATACTCATTGAAACAAAAAACATTTGGCTCCATCAAATAAATGGCAACTTATTGTTTTTATAAATAGAAATCTTCTGCCTCCTCGCTGAGGATTGCAAGTGTTCTTTCACCTTCCTAGTACACTGGAGGTATAATATTGATGTTTTTTCTTATGTTCTGACAACATGATCATGTGAGGCCTTTCCAAAAGTTACATATACCTTTTTTCTATTTTTTACTAATAATTATGAATAATTTCTAATTAATTAATAATTAAATATTTATTTAGAAATTAATACTATTAAGGATTTAATAATTTTCTAATCATGAATTAACTTATGAATGGTAATTACATTATTATAATTAATAAGTAAATAATATATATTAATTTTATATATTTATTAGTAATTAATACCATTTCATAATTAATTTTACCTTGTAAATAATATTTATTAGACAAGAATAATATTAAATTGTAAATATTATTCTTTAAGTAAAACGTTTCTTTTGATTAATATATATTAATTATTAATCATGGTTTTTAATATTTAAATAATTAAATAATATAAATTTAATTATAATTAATAAATTATTAGTAATGTAAAAATTTAATCATTATAAATAAAAAATTAGTATTTAATTTCTTCTTTATAAAAATTTAATAGTAAATCCTGATATTTATTTATTATTTATGAAATAATATTATTATTTACTAGTAATTAATTAGTAATTAATATTTTTATTAACTGATTACTAATTAAAAATAATAATATTTTAATTTTAATTATATATATAAAGGGAGAAACCTGAATCTAATATTGAAAATCAAGAAGTATTTTCAATGAAATATCTTTTATAAGAGGGAGGGATGGGTGATGATTTCATTCATAATTCAGGACTACTTTAATTATAGTATTTATGGCTATTTAATAGTAGTAAAATTATACTAATTTTTATTATTATATATGTAAAAACATAATAAAAATTAATTTTTATATTTTGAAGTAAAAACATTTTAAGTGTAATTGTGTGGGGGATCACAATGCCTTTGGGTTAATGCCATGGGAAAAGTCAATAAGTCCTTTAATGCTTGTGGACTCTATCTAAAAATCCCAAAGTCATTATGTGATTTAACATCTTATATTCTAATTTATTATATTATTTACATCCTAAATTTATTTTTTTAGTTTTTTCAAAAGAAAATATTAATATTATATGATCTTTGGAATTGAAATGTTATAAAGAAGTGGGACAATCTAGTCTCTCTCAATATGCGCGTCATGAAGTGAAAATTTGATGTGGGGAGTTATGTACAAACTACCACTATTATATAATAATTTTTTATGTAAACAAAAATAATACCGTCATTATTATTATTATTATTTTGGTTGGAAATTTTTATTGGGACATTATATTAATGATATATCAAATAAATAATAATCTAATCATTAAGAATAATTATTTATTATAACTATGTTCTATTTATTTCTAATTCATGGATTCATTCTTGGATCTGACACATAACACAACCAGTATGTGTTATGACAAAATGTCTGATTTTCATATAATGGAAATTTTTTTATAAATTAATAGCCTTTCTTGAATTTTTTTTCTATATAGATTGAAATGGTATGATTAGTTTTTTCATAAATAGACATTTGATAGGTGGGATATGATGATTATTACTTATGATTTGTGGGATACAAGATGGGGTTTTGGCCATGTGATTAGTGAATTCAATGGTTCTATACTTATATCTCATCTAACATGTGTCACCCTTTTCCATTATGTTCCATGTGATGTGGTAAAGGATTTATGCTTTACTAATAATGTGAACTCTATTTGTTATTCTAGATATATTCTTACCTAATCTATTATGTTCATACTATGAGCTACATGGGGTGTATGTTTACTATTTGTTACATAAGATCCATTTCACATTTCTGTTTTACTACATGGTCGTGGGTGTTTAACTATGGATTGTTATTTTCTATGAGCTTCTACTATTCTTTTAGTGAGGCATGAGTGATCAATTATGTATCTCTTTGAGGTGACATTTATTTTATTCATAACCTATGTGTCTAGAGTAGTAGGTGTTAGTTATTCCCTAGATGATATTTGTCTCTTGTGTGGGATTCCCTAGGGGTTTCTTGAAAAATGCTATAGTATTTTTGGATAGAGGGGTGTGGTACTCCTTATACATATGAGAGTAGTTCAATGATGTATATTCTCCATAGATTCAGGTGTCCATTTGGTAGTTGGAAAGAGGTAGTAGTTCATAATTCTCCAGGCATGTGATATTTTAGTGCCCCTTTGTTTAATTTTAGATGTGAAATAAGGTGGTTGAGTGACATATTTTTTTGGATTTATGTTACTCTAATTATCACCTTTTTACTCATCATATTCAGACCATCATGCCTTATTGTTAAGATATTTGGGATAAACATCCCTAGATTTCAATAGTAATGAATTGGTATTCTCTATGTTCTTATTACATGATGATTTAGAGTGTATCTATATTAATCATGAAATACTATAGTTACATTCTTACAATAGAGTTAAATATATTTTTTATTACCTTCCTCTATGTTTCCCCTAATGTAAAAGTTGATTTAATATGTGTTCATATTTATGGATTCATATATTTTCCTACATTTTAGTAATATATCATTTTTTAATATTGACATGACCTATTACATCATGATTCCCTTTCAGTATTTGTTGTGTTCTTCTAGTTATTATTATACACACTCTTACATGGGATCATTGACAAAAACTGTTGTATTTGAAACATTATTGAACAAGTCATAGATGGTCACAGTATGTGGATAAGCTGTATCTTGTTCATATCCAATTCTGGTTATTAAACATTGTTGATGAATTATTCTTTTATCTCAGTGGTAACAAAAAGAGGTGGTGTCATGTGAGACTTGTGTTTCATGAAATATAATTATTAGTAATTCCTTATTTCATTTATTTTCTCATATTTCCCTTTGACTACTCAAATTGTATATTTCACATTTTTTTAATGTTTAATATATTGACTTTTATTTTTGTATCATATCAATTTTCAAAAGAATTATATATACTGCAATCAGTTATATTTATTATTCTATCATTATTATATCATATGTGGGTATGGGTGGTGTATGTTGGTGTATTAGGATAATACCCCCAATCCAAAGTAATATTCTTACTCAGTTATAGTCACTATCATAAGACAATTATAGGTGGGTTATGTGTGGAACAATTAGAAAATTACAGGCCCAGGTGTGTCCCATATTGGTCAAGTCATATCAGAGTGGTAAAAAAGGGGGTTGTTGTTTGTGATAGAATTTTGAGTTAGGTTTCATGTGATTATGGATAGGAAATTAGGGAAATCATGTTAATGAGTCTCATTTTGTAATTTTAGTAAGGGGAACCTAGTGATTTCTCACTAACATATCTATTCATGAGGGCTCTGGTAAAATTTTATTCAGGTTAATATACTAGGGAACTCCTTTTTTAAAACAATAATGTATCTATAAACTAATGGGAATGAGTTGTATATTTCAATGTCACTTTTGATTGAGCTCTCCATAAATGATTTTTTGATTGTGGACCACCCAGTTAATTGATAGAGGCTGTAATATAGGCATTCAACAAGGGTACTACGGCAAGGTCATAATATACCTGTACCATTGTTTTGGCCTCCTATCATCGAATGACTATACGATGAGGTATCCATTATAGGGACTATTTCATATTTCCAATTATTTTGTGTTCTATTAATCTGCTTTATGTTACCCGTGATGACTTTATTACATTTTATGAGTATTATAAACTTCTTTATACACCTCTATTGTGTGCTTCAACCTTATCTGGACTATAAAATATGACAACGAACATGTTCATTAATATAGACACAATTTTTCTTTCTACTTTCATCATTTTTGTGTGATATCATGAGTTATAAGTTCTTTATAAGATTTAATATGGTAGATGATGAATTATTTTTCAGATGCAATTGAGATATATCAATGGCCTTTTATTTTAGTTTTTTCACCTCTCCATTTGTTCACATAGTGAAAGTATTTTCATTTCATTTTTAGTCAAAAAAATAAGTTAAATGAGGTTAACTATATAATATATATGTTTTGTTCGTTTTGATGGAAGAGTCCTTATGGATTTATGAGGTGATCCTACACATATGGATACTAGGGGATGTAATATACTCTTTTAAATGTATTCCCATCTACCTTGAACTACCACTGAATTGATGATGATTCTTACAATGATAATATTTTTTAACTAATTGAGAAAATAGTGGATAGTAATTCCCTAAAACACATGAGGGACTACTCGACCATATTTGGAGTTAATATCACATATAGGATGGAGACATATATGAGGATGATTATAGGAATTTCCATGTTATAGAACACATTTTTTATGATCATCCTAGTAATCCATTCCCAATAAATTATATGAGGTAATATGGTTCAAAAAATATCTATTTATTTGGAAACACTTGTGGAGGAGTGCTGGAGATCTTTTTTTATTCTCATAACACCTTATATACAGATGTTCCCAATGTAATCACCTTTTGTGTGATGGTTCTTGGTGGAATGAACCAGAGATGTGGAGTTAGGATTTAATTTTTTCCTTATGAAAACAAGAGTGTGGTTATATATTAACCTCCAAATTGGAGAGATTTTTTTATTTTCCATCATTATGTTCATTATCAGTTTCATATGAGTTGTCTTTTTGTGGATAATTTTGTGGTGTTTGGGATGATTGAGATATAAATTATATGAATCAACTACATTGAACAACATCTTATTCAAGACCCTTTTAATCATAATGTGATCAATGTATGAGATGTTGGAATACATGAAGAAAATGGTTATAATCCAATACTAGTGGGTGTTGTTTATGGTATTATTTCTCTCAATTTATCATTGAATTTCATATTTTATTGAATAAATATGATATGCTATTTTTGTATCAGATGTTTTGGACTTTCATATTCCAGTGAGAAATTTTCTTAATCTTTTTTAGTTATACAGCATCCATAGCTGGATACAATAATTCACTCTCTTCTTAGAATAATTTTTTTATTAATTGGATAATGAGGTATTTTATGAGGATCATTAATGATATATAAGAGATTGAATGATACCATTATCTACTGGAATTCTGTAACACCATGAAATTTTGACATTTTAACATCATATTTGATATAATTTATGACAGAAAACAACAACAATTTAAGGGAATACAACATCCCAAGACTTTATTATATATATTTTTTCAAATAAATTCATCAAATTGATATATTTCAATGCACAAAATACTATGTTTGAATTAATCATGGTACTCTATTAAAATATTATTATTTAAACATTAAAATTATATCCTAGCTTCTAAATTGATGATTATTAACATTATTTACTAAAATATGGAAACTATCTTTATTAAACATGTAAATAATAAATAAATTTTGTATCTATTATTTATGTATAAAAGTAGAACCATTTTATGGAAGAAGAATTTTTTTATGAAAAACCTATACTTTTCTAAATGGAGGATTGATCACCCTTTCAAAACATAAATTATAAATAATTTTACCTCTTTTAAAAAACCTATTTTACAAAATAAAATTATTTTTTTAATCAGCATATCAAAAATTATCTTCTAGCGAAATTTTGATATTATTTTTAACGATTTATTTCTGGATTAACAATGAAGAATAATAAATTTTAATTAAAAACAAACATTTCATTTAATTTATTTATAATGTTAAATTTTATTATTTATATGTTTTAAAAATATATATATATAAAACTAATTTAGGTTGTTGGAATTATTTTCATATTTAATATTTATATAAAAACATTGTTAGTATTTGAGTATTTTATCATTTAAAGCCCTCTTTCTATTCATGATTGTGGGATTAATTTTAAATTAAATATTTCCAATTCTTTTAATGGAATTTTAAAGGATGTATAAATTATTTTTAATTAAAAAAAATGTATTTTCTAATATGTTTAACATATTTTTTCCAAAATTAATATTGAAAATGTTAAAAAATAATTTCCACTGCTAAGGTAAAAACGTATTTATTGAGGGGTTAAATTGAAATGATAATGGATATAATTTCCGAAAAAATTACACAATATATTTCATGGATATATTCATACATTATAATTTATATGTCACTATAATATAGTATTTTGGACCCTCTTTAAATGTAAAAGAACATGGGTACTTTTTTTATTTAAAAAATTACATATGTGTTGCTCACCTAAAATTGATAATGCCACCCCATTCATATATTATTCACAGTATAAATTAATTTTGGTTCTTGAAATACATGAAAAATAAAATTCAAAAAATCCCTCATAACATCATAGTGGGATTTTTTTGTCGTAAATACTACCTAGGAATGATATTTGTGCTAACCTAAAGAGGACGCGTAAAGAAGAGGTAACATCCATCAACGAGCATTTTTATTATCTTTGTCCCTCATCCTCCTAAAATGTAAATTAAAAATAGATTATATAATAAACCCTATATAAAAAAAATACTATTATGTTGTTATATTAAGGTAATTACCAACAAACATTTCGTCTTCTGTCAAATAGGTTCTAAATCATCAATTGTGTGTTCGACGGACTACAACCTCAAAAATGGATGTCGTTCATTTTCCTATTACCACCTATAACAATTGGGAATAATGATGGATATAAAGTATATGTATGGTATTTAAAACATAATTATACCTCTTTAGTCAGTATATCATATATACCTTTTCTATATTCCATTTCATAGGATATATGAGAATATTGCTCATGTGTAGGGCGGACTACCGCCTCGCGAAGCGATATGATTCGGTTTTCAATAATGCTTTACTTGGAGTGTATAAGAATAATGATAATAAATATATGATATATAAATGAAATAATTTTGATATTAATGACATATTTATCATTATTAAAATTATAATGTATCATTTAATTTATTTCACTGAAAAATGATAATGTCATTTTCATATGTGTAGAATACCACATTTATAATGGGAAGTGAATCTCCTTTCATCACCACACCACATCGATGATATATATATGTAAAATTAATTAAAAAATATGGTATATATGATATTATGATCATTATGGAAGTACAAAATATTTTTTAACATGATTCCATAATGATCATTGAAAAATGGAATTGTTTTTCATTAGTATGCACCGCCTACCACCTCTATGATTTTAACATATATCAATTTTCATAATTTTATTTCATGATTTGTTTTAAAAGTATAATTTATGTATAAATATAATAATTATAGAATTATTAATATTATTTATATGTTTAAATAATGACTACTTTGACAGTTTTCAACCTACCGAATTCATTTACGACACATCAGTCATTATCATTGACCCATATGACATATACTAAATTGTTTAAGTAATAATATATAACATGGTAATAAGTGAAATTACATGAATAGTATATTTTAAATGTTTTCTTCTTAAATAAAAAAAATTAATAATTTTTTTTATTTTGGAAGAGATAGATCATACATGATGATTCGTATTCATTGTAAGGGTTTCTCTTATAACTTTTAGTTTTGTGAGACATACTCAATATTCAAAATTATGTATTTTTTGGGAACATGTATTTACCCTTTCGTAGGCTATATAATGATTTAAATTATTTTAATGTTATTTAATGTTTAATTTAATTTCACATCATTCATGAGACTTGTAATTATAATGTTACCAAAGTAGTAAGGGTTTATTTCACAATTTGATCATTATGAATGATTTCTTATGTTTACATCGCACATGGGAAAATTAATTGATATTTCTATCATAAAATTTATATATTTTCTTCACCTATGATTATTTATGATATTTTTCATATAATTTTACCATTTTAACTCCATATAGTACTTAATAAGATTGAGAAAAATATTTTTTTATAAAAATCCATCTTTATTTCTCCCTTCAATTAAAAATCCCTTTTCATCATAAAATATATTTTTTTAATTTTTTCTGAAATTTTTTCTACATTTTACAAAATATTTATTAAATGTATATTTACCCATTTTAACTCTTTAACAAAATTATTAATGAATATAATCATTTTTTCAAAAAAATTATATTTGGGATTTTAATAGAAATATAAAATGAATATTCATTTAACATGTTCAACATTAACATAATTATCCCCCATTATTACCAATTGATTTTTTAAAACATATTTTTCAATTGTTCACTAACATTTTAAATAAAATCTTTTTAAAAATGATTTCAGAATTTTTTATTCAAAATATTATTTTCAAAATTCAAAGGTTGTTTAAAAAAATTTACAATGTATTTATGGTATTCATATTCATAAAAGACATATACTCATTATTGTTATTATGTTCCACTAGGGATATATAGTATTAATATCATACTTATTATTTATTTGGAGGGTCTATATTCTGTTTTACTAAGGATTATCCATTTAATTACCATTAACCATATTAAGATCGATAGTTTATTATTATATGTATTTGATTGGGGAATGTATTATCATTTTTTTGTTAGTTTTTAAATTTTAATGATTATGTTGATTCTGTTCCACCCCTATTTAATTAGGAATGAATTTTAATTTGTAAATGTAAGGTTAGGCCTAGTTTATATATATATATATATATATATATATCACTTCGATGCATAAATATGTCTCATTAGACAAACTATATGTTGTTATGTTTGAGGACGTACCAATTTGTATAGATGTTTTGGTACAAGGAATCGATGGTATATATATTTCATTTAACAAGGCTATAGTGGTATGTTTTGGATGTTCCAAATTATGAATTCTATCATTATTAACTCAACAGTGAATTTTTTATGGGACCATTAGATTAGTTATAATATAAATGGATAATTTTTCAAGATCTTGAGGTTATTTAAAAAAATTATTTGATCATAATTTATTCCTTATAATTTATTCACATGTTATTGATTAAATGACATGGGTTTTAGGTTTCATAAAATTCCATATTTATTCTACCATATTTATTCATAGATTTCCATACACACTTTCCCTTACTTGGCATTTGATTTTTACCATTTATTATGTTTTATTTTCCAATAGATATGGGGAATTATTTAGAAATTGATTGTTAGGGATAAAATATGGGGAATAAATTAACTATAAAATAAAACAATTTGGAAATTGTATGTTTTAAATATTAATGATAATTTCATGTATGCTTCTATTTTAAGAAAAGTAATAAAAATTTTGGTCCTGTAGGATGAGATTCCTTGTATCTTATAGCAGCATAAAAAAGTAGACAGTAGCTCTAGCCTAATAGGATTTGGGTCAAAATAGTAGGTATTAGAGAAAATTTAGTACAAACCATTTGATCTATATTTAGGAAAATTTGATTATGTAACATAACTCTATGATATATTTTGAGGATTTTTATAGAATAACATCCCAGAATTTTTGTGTGGAGAAGATTTTTTTATTTTTCTTAACTAATACAAACCTATCTAGATACTTCATGTGGATTTGGTCCTATCATAGACGTACCTAGGTTTAATATCACTGAAAATGACACATTGGGCTTGAATCGATTGTCACATTATGAATGAAAATGGGACTCCCAAAAAATATGGTTTTACACTTTTATGGGATATGATTATGATAAATAAAATTTCCTCTAAAAACCATTAATGATTGATTGAAAATGAATATATCATGAAAGAAACAATTTATATGATTATCAGAATATCTATACCTAAAATTATCGATTTATGGTATGTGTTTCACTTTCATTGGGATAAATCATTATTTTTCATAATTTATGATATAATATATAATATTCAATTATTTATAAATGGAATGCTGGAGAATTAAGGAGAACCATAATAAATCACATAATCCAAAGAGTATGAATGATCTTATCTTTGATGATTTTATGACAATATTATGAAATAAACTACTCTCCTAAACTATATTAGTATATGAGAATATAGTATAATTTTTTTTCAAGATAGATAAATAATCATATTTAAATTATATTCTTAGTAGTAATCCATGTATTAAGGTGAAAAAAAGAGAAAAATGTTTAAGGGGAATATGGGAAATAAGGGGTTTCCCACATGTGATAATTGTGGAATGAACTCCATATTACAGGATTAAATGGAAAATGATTTTTCGTCAACCATGGAAAAAATACCCCATGATCAAAAATCCATGTGAAATGGAGATGAAATAAAATTATAGTTCTTCAAATTCAATTATATGGGTAATTATTATAACAAATTCCTCATGTTTTAAGTGAATATTCCTTAAAAGTATCTATTGGGTTAGGGTCAACCTTATGTTATTAACATATAAAAAGTGAAATGATTACTATGTTTGTGTTTGTATTAGTGAATAATGTTATTTGAGTATTTTATCAATGATATTATGGGTATAATTATCTTAACCTGTATAAAGATTGTATCGCACTATTATTTCATAGAGGATTGGATGGCATATGTTAAATGGTAAAGATGATAACGAAAATTGATTCAGTGACAAGTTGAACCTCCTTGGAAACATGTGATTAAGGGAGTATATACCATAATATATTACCAATTATTAGATATAAATTATATCTCTATGGAATAGTTTTGTTTATAATGAAATTGGTTATAGATTTGATGTTTCTTATCATCTTTTTAGGGATTTATTGTAAGTATTGATAAATGGAATACATCCTACCATATTGTATTCAATATTTTTAGGAATGAATGTTTTCATTTTTTTAGTGATCAATGTATTTAAATACATTTTTAATTATAAATTAAGAGAAACTTTATATTGTATTGGAAATATAATGATGATTTAGTTATCTTCCATAAAAAACTTAACTTTGAATTTGGATACAAGCTTTTTTTATGAGTCTATAGGTTAACTATGTTTATGATTTTATTAAGACATTGTTTCTAGGTGATATAAAGTAATAGATATGGTAATGATATATGGTATGATTGTTTTCAAATTTTTGATGGACAATTTTTTATTCTAGGAAAAAAAACAAGGCAGAAGGCATTCCACTATATTTCTTATGGAATGATTGAATTGTTTTGGAGGTGTTGGGGGAGAATTTCAAGGGAGGTATGAATTATGAAATATTGCGAAGGTTTATTTGTGTTATATTCAATAATATGGATTCTAGATGATATATTCAAGGAATATGGGATTTCTTGAGGACTCCATATTTGGGGGTACAAGTTGAATTTTGATTGATCATGTATCACAAGAGATATAAAAGGTGGAAAGATGGTTCAGAATAATAAGGGTTCATTGAGTCTGCATTGAAGTTCTATTAATGGACCAGGTACTTCCATTAGGGTATAGGTTATATTGGTGGCCATGGGTGTCATGTTTTGACACAATTTCAATCATTGATATTGATGAAGTTGAATTTAATTCCACTATTTTTTTATTATTACAGGATAAGGTAAATTCACTTTGGGATTTGGATTACTTTGTTAGGTATTTAAGAATTATGTTCTAATAAGAAGTGATAATTGGAAATAATCATAGGTAAGGGAAAATTTTTGTGGATGTTTTAATTAAGATGTGATTTCATTAGAAAAACTAATTCGACAAACTAGTTTGGGGACTTTAACTAATGATTTTAAGCTTCATGTTTAAGGGTGATTACACTAAACATTATCACTCCATATATCATTGAGTCGGTGCAGATTTTGGATATTTTTTAGTCTATTTTTGTTAATATTAATAAAAACTTAATTTATAGAAAAACCATTTATATATCCCAAACTCTAATGCGATCAATTAATTCTATCACTCTCTATAATTATTTTTTAATTTCTTCACTGTCCATATGTTTATTTCATAATAATTGTCTCCTACATGGAAACCACGTAGTGAGTTATTTTGAATGAAAATTTTTATTCATATTCTATATTATAAGGAGAAATTTTTATTAACCCTTGTAATGATGTTTTATTTAATGAATTTAATTTATAAAAGGAAACCCCTTGATTGTAGTGATCATGATTAAATTATAATGTTGTAATTTATTTTTGGTGGGGAGAATAAAAAATTATAGGATTTTAAAATATGAAATTAATATTGAAAAGTGTATACGATACTCTACACATATCATAGAATATAATATAACATTCTGTTACTTTAGGATAGATTTATATTTATGTATATTTAATATCCTTTATAGCTTATAATGAACGTAATAACATGTTTGAACCAAACATGAAACTCTATTAAAATATTATTATTTAGACATTACCATTATTTACTAGACATTAAATAGTAGGCTATGAATTGTAATAAATAAATTATGAAAATTATATTGTATAATTATTTATAAAAAAATTAATTTATATTAATAAGAGATGAAATTAAAACCATTGGAATAAAAATGACATATTTTCTGAAAATAGTATTATTTAATGGGTGGTTTTATCGTTATTTGCTCAAATAAATTAAAATTAGTTTTTACCAAATTTATGAAATCAATTATAATAAATATCATTTTTTAAAATCATTATACAAAAAATTATATTAGGGTGACTTTTTTATTTTTCTTAATAGTTTCATTTTTTGATGTATAGTAAAAAATACAAAATATTGATCCTAAGTAAAATTTTAGTTTAAATTAATTATAATGTGAAAATATATTTTTAATTGAATTTAATGTAAAATATGTTAAATTATATATATTATAATCAAATTTAGGTGATTGAAATCATTTTAATATCAAATTTAGATATCAAATATTTGTAATCTTTTGAACATTTTCTCTTTGAAAACCCACTTTCTTGTAGTGTCTACGGGATTAATTTTAAATTAAAATTTAAAATTATGTGAATTTAATATTATTAAAAGGTTTACATATTTGAAATTATAATAATATAAATTTTCAAAAAAATTTAACTAAAATTTGGACCATTTGAATACTAAGAATAGTAAAAATCAATTAACACAATGAAGGTAAAAACTAATTTACCAAAGGCTTAATGTAAAATGATATGGGTTGGTATAATCTTAAACATGTCTAAAATATAATTTATGTCCATATTTTTACCTAATAATATCTAAGTCTATATAATAGTACAATTTTTACCCTTTTGGAATGTGAAAAACATGGGTACACCTTTTTCTTTTCAAAATATACAAGTGTTACACTCACGACTATTATAAAAGGACACTAACTATCATCTCATCTTCAGACCTTAAAATCGCTTTAGATTGTCCAATAAATATCTAAATAACTTTAATAATTCCCTCTTTTGAGAATAGATTCCATATTTTTAGCATAAAGTGAATCTAGGAAGGATTTTATTTCTAACCTAAGGAGGATACCTAATGTAGAGGTAATGTCCATCAATGGTTATTTTCATTAAGTCTTCCTACACCTCATTAAATTATTATTATAAGAAAAGAATATAATAGACAATTAATATTCAATATAATGTGATGTTTTTATTTTAAATAATGACCTACAACCATTCCCACTTCCATCAAATGTTTTACAAAATCATCATTTGCGTGTATAGTCGACTATATCCCTGTGAACCGATGTTATTCATTTTTCCATTATCATCTATCACAATTGGGTGAGATGGTGTTAATAAATTATATATATATATATATGATATTTATAAAATATTTATACCTATGGAGTCACTATATCAAACATACCTTTTTACATTCCAAACCATTGGGGATACGATAACATCTCTCATGTACATGGAAGACTACAACCTGGTGAAACGATGTGATTAATTTTCCACTAACACCTAGCATGGAAGGTAATGATGGAATTTTTAATGGATATAAGTTATATAAATTATATATTTATCATATTAATTAGATAATTTTCATTTTTAAATGACAATATATAATATTAATTGTTACACTGATAAATTATAACATCGTTCATGTGAGTGTCGACCACCACTTTCACGAAGTGATGTGAATCTCCAATCACCTTCACAAAACATGGATTCAATATATATGATTATATTTATTGATAAAAAATACTATATGTGATTTTATTCCCATTTTTTAAAAAATAATAATACATAAAATTCTTTCATATTTATCATTGAAAAATTGAATCTTTTATCATCTATATGTACAACCTAATGTCTACATTATTATATCATAATAAATTTTCCATAACCATATATCATGATTGTATTGAAAATTAAAATTTATTTATATACATATATATATTATATAATTTTTTTCATAATTATTATTCATTATATGTTTAAATAATTTACAATTTGACTATAGTCAATCTACCAAATTCATTTTTCACTCACTAGACAAATATCATAGAAACATTCAATATAAATTTAAATGATTAAGTAATCATATATTACATGGTAATAAGTGATATAAATCAAAAAATAAAGATTAAGATTTTTATTAATAATGTAAATAAGTAACATATATTTATTATTCATGAATATAATTAATGTACATGATGAGTCAGACTAAAGGTAAGGGTTCCTCATCTCCCTTTTACTTCCATCTGACATACACCATATTCACCACCTATATCATTTCAGTGGTGTATTTAATTACCATTTTGTATGGTATAAAATTAATTAATTTATATTCATGTTTTATAATATATAATTAAATGTTATATCATTGTTGGGGATTATAATTAAAATATAATCAATGTTATAAGTGTTAATTTTACAATATAATCAATAATATAGATTTTCTATGTTGATATATCCTTAAGGGAATTATAAGATATTTATATCTAAAAATGAATCTAGTTTATTCACATATTATTATTAATTAACCATTTCATGTAATAATACCAGTTTTCCATACATTGGTATGTAAAATTATTGAGAAAATGTTCTTCATAAAATATATCTTCATTTCTCTATTCGGTTGAAATTCATTTTTCATAAAAACCAATGTTAATAAAATTTTAAAAATATTTTTCAAATTTTTCATAGTTATTTTTTAATGTTACTTTTAAACATTTTTAATTAAATAAAAATTTAATGATACATAATTTCATTTTCAAAATAATGTCTTCTTGGGTTTTACTAAAAATATGAATGGAATTTTTTTTGGTGAAGTACATGAATAGAAATTTATTCCAATAGGAACAATCAATATTTGAAAATATATTTTACAATTAATCAATTTTATTTCCAGTGAAATTATAGTCATATTGTTTTTTGAACTTTTTTTAAAAATGTGATTTCCAAAATGAAAATTTTACTTCCCAAAAAAATGATTAAAGGATACTCTTATTATATTTATAATGATAAACGTCATCATAAATTTATTATAATTACATTAAACTTGGGATATATAGTATTGATATAATCCATATTGTTTCTTTTGATGGTTAATGATCAGTTTAACTAAGGATGAAATTATTTATTATAATTCACTATATTTATCTATATGGTTTTGTATTATGTTTATTTTATTAGGATAAGTATTAATATTTCATATTTCAGGTATTCAATATTAATTATGACTATGTTTCACCCCTTTTATATGAGGAATGATTATACATAGTGAGTGATGAGTGTGGTTCGGTTATTAATACCCCCTTGATGCATTAGAAGGTCTCACGATACAAACTATATTGGGTTTAGGAGGAGGTCTAACCTATTTATATAGATTTCATGGACAAGGCATCATAGGTATAATATAAAATGTAAAAAATTGTGCATTGCATAATTATAAATTTATTTATTGATATTACATGTTATTATAAGACTATTTAGAATATCTATGATTCTTTTCTGTATCATGTGATAAATTATATGGAATTATTTGAACAGCATATATTCCTTCCATATTATGCTTTTTTATTGATTAAATATAATGGGTTTCAGTAATTTTACAATGACATGTTGATTATTCCTTTTGTATTAATAGATTTTGTTGTAGAGTTACCTTTACTGAGAATCTATGCTCACCCTTTTCTTATGTTATACATTATGTAGGATGTGAGGGAGTGTTTTGTGATTGATATGTAGAGGTACATTAAGGGGAATAATGGAATTCTCCTTGATATTTTTTTGAATTATTTTTTTAATTGTAATGATAATTTCAAGAATGATTCAATTCTAACAATACTACTAGAAAATTTGGTTTTTTAGGATTTTATTCCTTTTATTTTATGACAATGTAAAGAAGTATACACTTATTCTGGTCTCCTAGGGTCAAGGTCGATACATATTGGGTACCAATAAAAGAAATTCATTGTGAAACAATTTTATGTAAAGGAATCTAGGTTCCCCCAACAATGGGTGAGTTCCTATTAGGTTTCACTATAAGATTATGCATGTAAAAAGTTGGGTAATGATAC
This sequence comes from Viscum album, assembly GCA_963277665.1. Lineage (NCBI taxonomy): Eukaryota > Viridiplantae > Streptophyta > Magnoliopsida > Santalales > Viscaceae > Viscum > Viscum album. The sequence goes on from OY728161.1 coordinate 1,843,501,883, forward strand.
TCATCAGATGAATGAAAAGGTAATTATTCATACAGTTTATAAAAAATAAATTCACTTACATCAATTTTGGAGGAATGCACATATTTTTCAAAAGTGTGACTTACGGTTGAAACCTATTAATTGAAATGTTTTTCTTTGGGATCCATTCTATTAAAATTTTCATAACATTATATGTGTATTTAAGACCACCCTTATGGTGTTTATTTTCATGCGGACTACAAAATTTATTACATAAATTTATGGAAGAACAACTTAAGAAATTGGAGGTGTTTCCATTTTATAACTTTTATAGTACCATATTTTTAGTAACCTCTCTTGTTGTAAGATCTGGATTCATAGAGTGACATTGTTCCTCATTAAAATAGTGTTATGGTCATTAATGAGTTCATAGTGGCACAGTGTTGATTTTTCAATTGATTATTACTATATAAGACACTTTATAGATGATAATATAGGCACATTGGTAGCTAGTCTTTGAGAAGATGGTTCTTCTATAGATAAAGAGAGAAATTCACAACATTCATTGATGATGGTGGGACACTAACTCTATTAAAATGTGGATGAACCCTATATTAAATGTGTATACATAGTTGTTCTATATTTCTTTGAAATCAAAATGTGATGGAGCTGAAGTGTTTTCCTGATGTTGGGAAGCATGCCATCCAATTTTCAAGCCAGATAAAAGTCTTTCGTATAGGTTTTTTAGATATTGTAATGGATATAATTATAATATAATATTCTAATAGATCATGTATCTCAATATAAATTTATACTTGATCAATGTGGTTTCACCCATCACAAATAAAATAGTTCAATGTCATTGTGGTTGAGGGTATTTCTAATTAGTTTATTTGTTTTGGTCACTTGAGTATGTAATATCCTAGTGTTTGTGGCTGATAGAGTTTCTTGATCTAAATTTTCATGATTTCATACCTTTTATTGTGATGGATATTTACACCCAATGGGTAGTAGTGTGATATCATCCTTATGGAGTAGTTCTATATAAAAAAATTTAATTCAAAGGATTCATAGGGTTTCACTCCTTTTAGTATGTAAATTAAGGAGTAACTGACTCTGAAATCATTGATCCTACTTTTAATCAACCCATTTAGTGTTATTGTGTAATTTTTTTAAGTTCATATTTTTTTTTGGTGTGTATGGTAATTATAATAATATGAAAATCAATAATTTACATTAAATAATGATATTGAATAACTCCCATAATTGATAACCATTCAATAATCACTTTTCATATTGGTGTCAATGGATTATGGATTCATTTTATCTACCATTAAGATAATAAATTGCGAGGAAAATATATTTCTATTAATGAGACATGGAATGAATTAAATATACCAGATTAGTTTTTTTTATTTTTTTGGGATTTACTAGAGTCAAATACATCTATTATGATAAAGGGAATCCCCCAAATTGGTAAGTGGTGCATCAATATTTCATATGGATGAACCCCTATTATATATGGATGTGCATGCATTGGTGTTTTTTTTCAATTTTTTGTTCCAAGAATTTTCTTGAAAAACTCTTCCTATTGTATACTTTCTTTAGAATTATATTCATTTGAGGTTTCGAGAATATATAGACATGGGTTTTTATAGAATGAAAATTTCATCAAAATGATAATGATAATATACTTGGACGTTTCTTGGAATAAAATGATATATTTAGCATAATAGAGGACTGTGAAAAGATTATCCAAAAGATATATTGATACTAGGATATGGTTTCAAACATAGAGATGATCTAATTTGGATTTTTAGGCTCAATAGTGCCAAAAAAATATATAATGTATAATAATATCATTTTTAATTATGTTCATGTAATTATTATTAATTACATATATATCAAAAATAGGGTCTCTGAGGGGGAAAATGGAACAAACTTTCAATCCATAATGGGGTTTTTTATTATAGGAATTGTTTAAAGTATAATTGTGTTAGAGTTATTAGGGTTGGACCATTGTAGGTGGATCATATTGATTAAATTTACTTAATGAAAAAAATATATTAATCATTTCATTTTAGTGAACATCATGAAAACACTCTATTTTGTCCAAGTTATGTTTCCCCTTTAAGATTATTTGACTATTTATGGAATGAACCCTAAGGACTAGAAGAAATGGGGGTGATCTAATCATGGGTGTAATTAATAAAATATTGATGAAAGGATCAACATCATTCTCAATGAAAAAAATATAGAAGAAATCTTTAATAATGGTCTAATAAATATTTTTAGTTGGTCTACAATATTTATTTTTATGCATCATTCATTATAATATAATCATTAAAATTATTTATGTGAATTTATTAGCTTCTCTTTATGGAACTCATGATTAAACCTTGTATTTTCCATTGTTTATACATTTGTTTTGTATTATAGACCTCTATTCTTCGTGATTTACATTTAGAAACATTTTTTGATAATTATCATAACATATTTTTTAAACAGTATCAATTTTAATTATTATAGTGTCAATAAATTGAATCATTTATTATATTCTTCTTTAATGTTTCCACTATGTCTCTCTATCTATATTATTCTACCTCCCTAATTCAACTCTCTTCATTCCCCTCACTATTGGACATTGTCTGCTGTCCATAATTTTTATCCTAATTTATTATTGATGGATTACTGGTTTATTAATGAATAGGTAGACTAGAATCCCAATGGATGTAAGATAGGTATATCATGCCTCAAATATAGGGATTCTAGGATGGTCAAGGTCAACACATCGAAGAATGGTGTGTCGGGTATTTTTCATGAGCTGGAGGTTGACGGTGGAGGTGTTTAGTGTGTTGGTCCACATGACCTCTCTACGGAGGATGTGTTCATGGAATTTTATATACCTTAAAATGTTTAAAATATATGTGAATTTAAATTAATCAATTTATTTGTATGAAATAATGTAGGGATCTATCATAGTAGAGGAATGAAACATGTGTTAGTGGAAACTGGATAAGAAAAATATTGTCCTCCATGTGATATAGGAATTTCATGTGTGATGGGTGATAGAAAATCCACATTACAAGTTTTATATTTAAATATATTTTATATACATAATAATGTTATTATTAATTTCTTTATTAATATTAGTCTTTTTTTATTTTTTTTCTTTCTACCAAGACATCTTATTATTTTCCCATTGGTATCACCGTCAAAAATACATTTGGACAAAAAACACAAGGAAATAATGTTATATCTAATTATAGAACAGTGATTGGTTCAAGTTTCTAACATGTAAAATCTATCATCTGCTTAATAATTAAATGTTTGTTTTTTATGATGCATTTTTATAGTAAATTATTTACCTCGTCCGAGTGTTTTTTCACAGATATCATAATGGTATGATCTATTGGATATCCAAGTCTATTTTAGAGGGGAGTTAGATTGAATATAAGTAAATCATTATTATAATCATGATGGGTTTCCAAAATGATGATAAATGTTCTTAGAGGTTTATTACCACTGTATCATCAACTGTTTGTTTTATGTATCAAATTTTTTTCAATAACCAAGATACAAAATTTCTATAATACCAATAATGAGATCTATTTTAATCCCACAAGATGTTCCCTAAACATGTTTAATGTGTTTATGTATTGGGTTAACCATTGTATGAGTTCTTTATCTATGAAGTGGGTTACTTTTTGGACAAGTAATATTGTTCCAACACATCCCAAGCACAATAGGTTTTGATGATCTCAAATACATTTCCTATATTAATGATGATTATTTTTTATCTATGTTTATAAGATTTTATCTTAATTTTTAGCCATTATATTGTAAAAAACCTTAATTCTTCAATTTTGGATAATTTGGATGAAATTTTACATAGTTCAAAAAAATAAACATGAGGTATTTGGATACATGAATAATCAACAATAAATTGTATTTAGCTATTTCAATCACCTGCATAAAGGTTTCACCTATATTAAATGGATAAATTTTGAATGATCCAACATGGAAATGGTAAACCTAGAAGAATCACCTACATATGATATTGGATTGGTGGATCAGTCAGCTACATAAATTGACTATGTGAAGTAATCATCTATGTGATTTAGATATGTGTAAAAATCAGTCATGTGGTTTTAAATGGATATGTAATTCATATTTGGATACAAAAATGTTTTGTATATGTGATAAAAAATATTAAATGATAATAAAGGATTCATGAAGAAAATCATCAACACAATGATCAAGTTGGACTATGAAAATATGGTTATGTAAATAAATCAGATACCTGATGAAGAAAAATATATGGATCGATTTAGCTATGTGAATTTTAATGTATAGAATTCAGATATGTGGTGATCTATAATCATATTTATCATACACAAAAATGTATTTATTATTGTTGAAGAACATGAGTGATCTTCTAATTATGTTGTGAATTATTTAAATGTTGTATTATCTTTTTCAAGTAAACACAATTATAATAAGATGTAATTATTGAGAATGGAGACATGTTAAATGAAAATGTTATGGTAATAACTATTTCTGAAGAATTTCTATGAAATGTTTGTGTGTTTTAAATTAATGATACATGAATTTTATAAATTAGATATATGAAATTATGTATGATTTTAATTTCTTGAATCTCAAAAGAGAACTAAAGTTGAAAAGATATATATTCTGAATAATATAAGTAGTTTCCTAGTTATCTATGAACACTCCCTCGATGCTCTTGTAAATATCTCTATTTTAGATGATACAAAGAAGAAACCTATATAAATTCACTGGTGTTATCCTGGTCATCCTTTATATCATTTAATGATACTCTTATTAAGCTACTAATTATTGTTATCTTATAAACTATATATTTATTCCTTCTCTCTATTTTATTTTACAACTTTGATCTCAATATGTAAATTCTATGTTTTCTCTCATTCATTTTAAAGGTTCTGGGTAATTTTATTTAAGGATACTGGTTTTAACACCATGGTAGAGCCTTGTTGATAACGAATGTGTTTTTATAATAGTTTCAACCACATTCACTCTTTCAATCATTCCTCTCAAAAAGTACTAATCTAGTGAAAATCACTATTATCATAGAGATATTTATTGGGGAGTTTACTAATGGATTTTAATTATTGGAACCACTATATATGTTTATTGTATCAGTCATTTCTATTCATTTATTTTTTCAACTTCGACATGAGTATAAGAAATGTTTATAATTTATTCATATCAATAATAGTTTGGTTTTTCTATATAATAAAATTTTCAAGAAATCAATTCAGACCCATCTTGAATCTTTTTGTTGGTTATCTACAAAAACAATTGGTATCATTGGTATGTTTCCATGAGTTCTCATCTATAAAAGTATAAAGTATAAATATATATTAAAATAGATTTAATTATTGATTATAGATATATTATTTCAATTGTATGATATTCATATTTCAATAATGAGAATTATAATTGTTAGAAGTAATGGATGATCTTCTATCTAATGAACTATGAAATGAGGTTTTATGAAAAAAGTTTGAAGCCTTATGTAATTTTATAAATAGTAATATAAACATGTGATTCTTTTATTGAACACATTTATGATAAAAAAATCCAAATAAATGGATTCTATAATATGTGTACTATGCCCATATGTGTTCAATTGATTCTCTCAATTGAAAACAACCCATGAAATTGTTAATTCTATCGAGGATTATTTTCATTGTACAAACATTGTGTGTGCTCTTTGATATAATATATCTAATTTGAAGGAACACGTTTTTAAATTTTTGTTTGCTGAAATAATCAAAAAATTAAATTAATGATTTTATAAAGTATTAAATAATGTTTCATCTTTAAGAACCCCAATTGGGGAACTAGATCAATCTTTTATGATTTGAATAATATTACCACCAAGATGGAGTAGAATTTTTTCAACTATCATACAATAAAAAGTTGTCAAGAATTTCAAAATAAATGATATAACTAGAACTCATATGACATATGTGGTAGAGATAGAAGACAAATATAGAGACCATATATTAGTAAAGATCTAGAATTAATAATTAATATTATCTACTAAAAAATATGATAAGAAGTGTAAATAATTTCAAATATTGGACACATAACATTTAGATACAGTAAATATTTCTTATTTAGATTGTGATTTTGCTCACATTTCTTGGATGTTAAAAAAATTATATAAACAAGAAGATGTTTTATTAAACCATTCATATTGTATACGAAGACTAATGTAAATTAAAAGGATGTGGTATGATATGAATGAATGAATCTTGGATAAATCATACCATATTCTCCATAAATATAAAAAAAGTATGAGAAACCGTACATTAATCATGACGGTTATATGAATAAATTCATGAAATCCATGAAATGTATTTTGCGTACTCAAAATTATTATACTTAATTTACATCATCAGAATCTAAATTTGAGAATTATAATCAGAAGGACTACATTTTTTGGTGGAAAACACTAATGTGGTGAAATCATAATATTCTTCTCAGTATGAGTATGAATCTGAAAATGAAAATTTCCCATATGTGGAATTAAATGAATATTGTATCATGGTACAAAATAATGTTTATTTTTTAAAAATACAAAAAAAAATCTTATAATTTCCAATGATGTTATTTCTATTGAAAATTAGGAATGGAAAAAATCACATCTAAAAAACAAGAAGACAAATTCTTCTACATCATTAATTTTTCATATAATAATGATTTTAAATTTTTCCCAAAAATTCATAATACCAATGATACTAAAAATGTTTATTCAAGAGGCTGAAATGATTTAAATAATAATCTTATAAGTAATAAATATTATAGAAATAATTTTAGAATATGAATCCATTGAAAAAAAATAACTGTTAAAAAATTATGTTATACCTAGTCCTAGGAATAATAACCTCGCTAAAATTTCGTATATTCATTATAGAGTGTTATATTTATATCCACATAATACAATAATATAAAATCATCAATTTTTTATTAAAAGGTAATTTTTATTCTAAACTTTTTTAAGAATTTTCTGCTGAATTTTCTAGATCACACAAATAGATTTGGTTTTAAAAATCCTTAGTTTAGAAAATTTTAGTACCTAAGAGAATATCGGTAAAAAATAGATATCTTATCATAATTATATTTTTAATAAAAATGGTTCAAGATGTAATTCCCTGAGCCTAGATTCCCAGAGTTGGTGTATTATTTTAATACATTGGCACTATTACAAGGAATCAAGTCCCGGAAGACCGATCAGTTTAGCAGTCTTGGAAAATAGATTACATACATGAACGTTACATTACACTTTCTAACATACAACACAAAAAAAATTATTTGAAAATTACATTTTTCCCTTAGATTAACCCTACATCTCAAACATAAAACACTTCTTGGGATCCTAGGAAAATAAAACATTAGAAAGGGGTGAGATTAGATGCCCAGTAAGGGTAAATAATTTAAATAAATCTATAAACTTTTAAGGTAATTTGTGTAATAAAAACAATAGCCTTTTAAAATTGAACTTCAGCATAATATAGCAAAGATAAAATCAAATAATTCCATTTAATTATTCAAATGGATATTCTACTAGTCAAATAATCACATGTAATAAATAATTTCATAATGAGGGAATGTATAGTACCAGACTTTAATTTCAATGTCAAGGCCTAATGTCAGGACCTAGGGGCTAACAGTAATCGAACCCCAATCCGAAGAGCCTCTGTAACCAGACTCTAGCCCGGAAAGCCTCTATAACCAGACTCCAACCCAGAGAGACTCTGTAACTGAACCCCAACCCGGAGAGCCACTATAACCGAACTCCAACCCAGAGGGTCTGCTGTAACTGAACCCTAACCCGGAGGGCTTACTTTTATCGGTCCCCAACCCGGAACATACTAGACCAATACATTCATCTTAAGAAAAGGTTTAAAAATAACATAAACATTTGTATTAAAACTATCATATGAAATGTCAATACTTTAACCATAAACCATGAATAACATAAAAATAACTCATCCACAGTCAAAAATATCACAAAACCTTAAATACAATATGGAATATTTGTATCATAATAAATCAACTTCAAACAAGTGAAATTTTTTTCAAAGGATGTTGACATAGATTTTTTTTAAAAGGTTGGGGTCGAAGCCTCAATTTATTATTTAAATTAAAAACCTATTTAGACTGGGTAGATGGAGACCCATTACATAGCATGAAGGCCCAAGGCCAAGTGGCCTGAATACAAGGCTTGAAAGCCAAGTTTTTGGCCCAAAGGACCCCTCAGTGAACAGTACTGCTACAGTACCCCTGCTGCTACAGTCCCTACTACAGTACAGCCGCCGCTACAATACCTGCTACAGTCCCTCTGCCGCTACAGTGTCACCGCTACTACAGTATTGCTACAGTGACACTACAGTAATCCAGAAATTCTCCCCTACCCGGATTTGATCCTAGGTCATTTGGATGCCAAGCAGGAGCCTGTACCACTAGGGTACAGTCTCGTTGGAAAGGATGTTTATATAGATGAAATCAAGACTATTTGAGAGAAATATCTCTTTCTATTTTGAAATCATTTCAGAGTCACATAATTATAAAGAAAAAAATTATTTTAAAAATATTCTTATATGCTTTAAAGGGAATCTTCGACGATGTTAGAATGGAAGAAAATAGTTGCACCCACGGTATAAGTTAAAAAACATTCCTACCTAAATTTTGTCGAAAAGGTCATAAAGTACCTTATTTGGAAAATAATGGAAAGAATCCTTTCAAAAACATATAAGGTCTAATAAGTGTATAAATGACTTTAACCTATTGTCTATTAAATATAAAAAACATTTTGAAATACATTTTTAAGAAACATGGATGTGGATGATAAAGAGGTCCTAGTAGATACTTACATAAAAACAACCTTGGATAATAAAGAGACTGTGAAATTAACCCTTACCTTGCACTTTTCCTTGGTTGAGGGTATGTTAACCACCTGTATAATAGTTAAATCATTGTTATTAAATTATACAAGAACCATATACATAATTATGATATCATATATCATCCATTTATGACTTTATACTACTTATTTAATAATAATTTCCATGATAAATTATCATTTCAAGTAATAATCACTTTATTTATCTTACGTCTTTTAACTTTTTATTATTAATAATATCATTTAGATCATGATTTAAATACATCCATAATATAAAACTTTATTTATATATCATATATATTTAGAATATAAATATTTATAATAGATAGATATATGAAATGGAAGGAACCATTTATGGAGAAGGTATATAGTTCGTACGCATAAATGTTGTTTCAATTTTCATATCGTATTGAATGGAAGTAAGAGAATAAGATATATGTAAGTATATATATATATCTAGTAGAATTATTATGTCATATATTACAATATTATTAATAATATATATATTTTTATAATAATCGTTGAATGGTGATCGTGGAAATGAATCTCATCGCGTCCTGGAGATGGTAATCCGTACGTACGGACGAGCAACAATATCATTATATTGAGGGATAAATCGTATGTAATTGGATGGTATATCATATATACAGAATCATTAACATTTTATATTTATTATTTACATCAGTTTTACTCATTATTATACCCATCCAAATAATGAAATGTTTGAATAACAAACTACACCACGACGTGGAGACGGTAATTCGTACGTATGCACGTATGGTGACTTTGTCATTTATAGGACAGATAGAATAACGAATACGATTGTGCCATTTTTATAATAACATCATAGTATATAATAGATAGTTGAGTTATTATTTTCAAATGGAAACAACAAAGAAAGAGGAATTGGAAGAAGAAAAGAACTTGAAAGAGGTGATGAAATAATTACCTCTTCTTTGGGTTATTCTTTTTGACTTGATTAAAATGGATCCTTAGGTTGGATTTCTGACCAAAGTAAGGCCTCTAGTATTAAGGTATAAAAGTTGACAGGATATTTTTGTAGGGTATGGCCATGCCAAATGGATTTGAATGTGTGAATTTGGGAGAAGGGGGAGTTCCCTTTTAAAAGAGGGTAAGGGGAACCTTAGGAAAAGATTGAAATATTGATTTATAATAAAATAATATTCGGTTTATAATGGCTATAAATTTATTTATTTCGAATCTAATGTGGGGATGGGTCGAAACCATCTCAAAAAATAGGTTTTAGATAAGTTTAGGTTACCATTTTAACCTTATCTTTTAGATTCAACGCTACGTTAAATAATTTAACATTTACAGTGACTTCTTGTTTTCTTACACTATATGGTTAATAAACATACTATAAACATCTAAGATAACCACAAGTGGTTAATTAGTGACATATATAATATTATTTAAGACCTTTGGCCGAAACTTATATTTTTAAGAATAGAATATCAATTAATAATATAATATTTGTTTTAAAAACTCTTTTATGTCAATTTTCACACTATTTTCTATTTTGTTTTTTTTAATTCATTAAAGCCCTAATACATCGAAAAAAATTCATTTAATCAACCCTAACATGTCATAGTAACCTATAAAATTATTTTAATTAATAAAAAGTCTCAAATAACATTTATTTAGATATTTATAATATAAATTATTTTAATATTGTATTAACAAGGTAATTATTGCATCATCATTGTGTCATAAATAAATTAAATTATTTAATGTATAATAATTATAAATAAAATAACATTATGTAGGAAATATTTATATATTTTTAATTAATATTTATAGTCGAATTTATCTTATGTGTAACCCTATATTAAAAATGTTTTAGTTATTAAACTTAGAATTTAACCCTTTTAACTCTTCTTTGAATTAAATAATAATAAAAGTCCTAATCTAATCCATGTGTACCTAAAGGATCATATTTTATCCCTAAAGTTGTTTTTATTGAATTAAACTTATCCAATAGAATTATAACATGTGTTATGGTAATAATAATATCATTTTTACCCTTAATTACCCTATTTACTTTTAACCGTGGTAAATAAAAGTCAAAAGATACTATTCACCAAAAATTATTTTTATCTTATTGAACCAAATTTTACTTAATGATATCAACTGTGTCTCTTGGATTTTGAAATTCAATTCACAAAAGTGGTAAAATTAAGTTTTATGTAAATTTGCAAATGCTCCTAGGAGGTGGGTAAAAGACGGTAAAAAGTTTGATAAAATTTATATATATATATAATTATTTTAAACTAACTCCAATGAATTATATTGAACTTATATAAGTATTTTGCATTAATTTTTACCTAAAATAAATTTAAATAAAAATTCGGTTTTAAACAATAACTCTGTATTTTTTCACTATTCATCAAAAATTGAAAGTTTTCAAAAAAAATACCAAAAATTCACCCTAAGCCAATTTGGATATTCCAAATTCAAAAATGAATTCTATTTTACCAATTTCAAAACATATAAGTTGCATTAATTAATTTAAAATTAATTCCCATTATCAAAACAAAAAAGTGTATTTTTAAAAAATAATAACTATCAAAAGATTGAAACTTGTTTAAGTCCAATTTCAAAGTGAAATTACATATAATGACCATCATTGGATTAAATGGTAAAAATATAATATAATTATACTTCCAAACCATTAAAACGTATAATTCAACACTATAAATTATTTTTATTAAAAAAGTTGTTTTCAGTTAAAATCTAGTATTTTTCACTATTCACCCAAATATGAAAGTAATCATAAAAACACCAAAAAATTATTAAAAATAAATTCTTATGTCCCAATTATAAAGAAGAAGGTTATTTTTTCAAAGTGAATATATAAATTTTTTAATATTATATTTAAAAAAAGTTCTCTATTAAAAGGCTGTAAAATTTCATTTTTTGAAAAATACTTCTTTTATATGAAAATATGAATTTGTTCTTACATTATTTCTAATAAACTCATAATATGGATTCTAAAATTTTAAGGACTATATAAAGTTCAAAATTCAGTTAATACTATTCATAACCGCTTTTGAACGGTTAGTTTAGTAAGTCGTGGTGCGCATGAACTCGGTGTTGCATGTAGTGAATGTTATTGAATTACTTTGAAGAAATAATGTACTATGAAATCTTGGGGTGTTACATTCTTCCCTCATTCAATAAATTGAATCCTCAAAAATTGAAATTGTTCTTCGAAAATAAAAGGTTGAAAATAGAAAAAACAATTGTGGGAAAACCCATATTGGAAATTGGGTTCATAAAATTTAGTCTTAATAAGAGGGAAAGGGAAATGAAATGGTCACCACCAAATTATGATCTCGATTAGGAGAACATTTGTGGAAATTAGAGACACATAATTGGAGGGAAAAAGTAAATATTTATAGGGAGTGATTGAGGTCATCAATCACAAACAAGTTTAAAATTGAGGGCCTCAAATCCATCAATTCTATGATGATTTAAAATACCATCGGTTCACAAAGAATAAGGTATTAGGATAACACATTTTTAGGTTTTAAGATCCCTTCCCTAAAGTTTAATAATTAATTTATCCATAGAATAAGAGGAATATATTTATATATATATATATACTTGACAAGTAGAGTTTCATCCTTTAACTAATTCCTACCACAAACTCATCTTTCACTCCAATAGATTTCAAAAAAATATTCTATTTATCCTAATATTGTAGGGTTTAAAAAATAATGAATTTATAATTCACATATCAGACCTTTTTTAAACTACATTATAAAATCCAGGACATCAATTAGGTCAGTGGACGGTGATTCACCCTTGTCGTCCTTCGGTTGCAGGTTCAATTCTCAGGGCCTTGCCAGACGTGACTGGTTGTCGCCTGACCTATGGGTTGTCCATTTCATGACAATCCAAAAGTAACCTTAACAATAATATCAAATTTAAAACTTAATCCATTCCAACCTTTAGACTTATCCAAAATACTTTTATCCAAACTCACATTCCAAAATTTATAAGGAAGTTAAACACAATGAAGATCCTTTTTTCCACTTAATAACATGTGAACACCTTCATTATGCATTCTTTTAAAACATGGTAACACCCTAAATTACCAAAAACACTTATTGATTACATTTATGCTCCCTTATTCTTTAAAGAATATTGGATATATTCTTTATATCCAAAAATTTTGAATATTCCACCAATGATGAAATAAACAAACTATTAATCAGTTCCAAGGAATTCAAGAATATCGAATATATTTTATTCAAATCAAACATCTCTTATTCGAAAATCACTACCTCATTGTCAGGACCATATTAAGGATTACCTTTCCTTCAACCATGTATTCTCCAAAAAGTATATCTTACTATTAAGTCACTTTTCTTAGAACCATATAATTTCAAATCCTTAATAAAATAGTATTGTAGTACAATCCTTATTTATCTTTATAATTCATATAACCAGTATATTGTTGATACAACACTCAAATGAAATAATTATATAATAACAACATAAGAACACTAGTCATTCATCTTCATATGAGGTAGTATCATAACTGTATTATTATACAATAGCATCATTTGTGGAATACTCTGATTATAGGGACATTGATTCGTATAGTGTCCCAACGCCTTGTAGATAAATCATTTTAAATTTGGAACCTTTTTCTTACCCTTGAAATCATATACTTGGTGGCATGTTTCTCCACACTTATAACAAACTCTCATTCCCTTCAATCATTTACCAAGGCTGTTCTTTCCACATTTATCACATATGGGAAAATCCTTTTTCCCCTCTTCCATTTATCCATCTTCCTCTCTATCATCCTTTTCTTCTCTTTCTTCCCTTCAAAGCCATAGGACATAGATAATTCTTTATGTATCTTATTAATACATGATATTATTTCAACATATGTTGAGAATACATGGGAGACTATTTCCCTTAAAAATTAGTCTTAATACCATGAATGATATGATCATTCTTACTATTTGGATCATACATATTGTTGGAGTTATCATTCCTTCTATTGGGTGCCATTTCTATACAATGGAATACACTAGGTTAGTTTATGAATCAAACTACATAATTTCCTACTTGTAAAACACTTAAAATAAATTTAATATTTTATGGATATAATCCATAATCATAATAATGTTTTCTTTGAGGAAGTATATACTAATAAACCCTTCATAATGGTTTGTAAAGAAAATGAGAATTATTATAAGTATATCCCTCAGGAGTGTCGAAACCAAGAGTACAGGAAGGCCCGTTGTTGTGCACTAGTTCCCATTTGAGTCTTGCTCAAAGTGGTGTTTTCAGGTTTTACCTCTAGGTACATATGTGCCAGAGATTCCTCTACCTGCTCGTATCAAGACAAGGATGTATTTCTTGGAAAACTCACAAAATCTCTACAGTAACAAAATTCTAGGAATTTTTTCTATAATAATCCTCAAATACTATCTTAGGGTAATGTGCTCTAATCAGAGTTTATCTAAATCTAGATTCTAAGGTTTGTACTAAACTTCCTCTGATACCAACTATAACGCCCCGACCCTAGATTCCCAGAGTCGGTGCATTATTTTAATACATTGGCATGATTACAAGGCATCAAGTCCCTAAAGACTGATCCGTTTAGTAGTTTTGGAAAATATATTACATACATGAGCGTTACATTATACTTTCTAACATACAAAACCAAAAAATAATCCTTTGATAATGCCATTGTTCCCTAGCATAACACTGCATCTCAAACCTAAAACCCTTCATGTGATCCTAGGAAAATAAAACATAAGGGGTGATCTCAGATGCTCAGTAAGGGAAAATAACTTAGAAAAAGCTATAAACTTTTAAGGAAAGATGTGTAATAAAAAGAATAGCCTTTTAAACATGAACTTCAACATAATATGGCAAATATAAAATCAAATAATTCCATTTACTTATTCGCATGGATATTCTACTAGTCTAATAATCACATGTTATAAATAATTTCATAATTAGGGAATGTATAGTACCAAACATTAATTTTGGTGTCAAGGCCTCGTTCCCAGACCTAGGGGCTAACTGTAACCGGACCCCAACCCAGAGAGCCTCTGTAACCGGACTCCAACCTGAAGAGTCGTTGTAACCGGACTCCAACCCAGAGAGCCTCTGTAACTGGAATCCAACCCAGAGGGTCTACTATAACCGAACCCCAACCTAGAGGGATTACTTTTACCAGTCCCTAACCAGGAACATACAAGTCCAATACATTCATCTTAAGAAAAGTTTGAAATATAACATAAACATTTGTATTGAAACTAGCATACGAAATGTCAATACATTAACCATAAACCATGAATGGCATAAAAATAACTCATCCAAAGTCAAACATATCACAAAACCTTATATAAAATATGGAATATTTGTATCATAATAAATCAACTTCAAACAAGTGTAAAATTTATCAAAGGATATTGACATAGATGAAATCAAAACTATTTGAGAGAAATATATCTTTCTATTTTGAAATAATTTAAGATTCATATAATTATAAATAAAACCTTTATTTTTAAAATATTATTATAATATTTTAAGGTAAGATTTGACGATTTTATAATGGCATAAAATAGCCGCATCCGCTGTATAAGTTAAAAAACATTTTTACCTTAATTTTTTCGAAAAGTTCATAAAGTACCTTGTTTGGAAAATGAAAAAAAGATTCCTTTCAAAAACATATAAGGTCAAATAAGGGTATAAATGAATTTAACCCATTGTCTATTAAATTGTAAAAAAAATTGAAATAAATTTTTAAGAAACATGTATGTGGATGACAAATAGGTCCCAGTAGATACTTACATAAAAACAACCTCGGATAATAAAGATATTGTGAAATTAACCTTTTCCTGGCACTTTTCCTTGGTCGAGGGTACATTAACCTCCTGTATAACAGTTAAATCATTTTTATTAAATTATAAAAGAACCATATACATAATTATGATATCATATATGATCCATTTATGACTTTATACTACCCATTTAATAATGATTTCCATGTTAAATTAACATTTTAGGTAATAATCACTTTCTTTATCGTACGTGTTTTAACTTGTTATTCTTGATCGTTTCATTCTGATAATGATTTAAATACTTCCAGAATATAAACCATGATTTATATATCATATATATTTAGAATATAAATATTTATAAAGATAGATATATTAAATGGAAGGAACTGTTTATGGAGACGGTATGTCATTCGTACGCATAAACGTTGTTTCCGTTTTCATATCGTATTGAATGGAAGTAAGAGAATAATATATATGTAATTATATACATATATATATATATATACATTAGAATTATTATGTCATATATAATGTAGTTATTAATAATATATATATTTTTATAATTATCATTTAATGGTGATCATGGAAATGAATCACATCGCATCGCGGAGACGGTAATCCATACGTACACACGAGTGACAATATAATTATATTGATGGAGAAATAATTTGTAATTGGATGGTATTAAATATATAAAAAATTATCAACATGTTATATTTATTATTTAAATCAGTTATATTCATTATTATACCCATCCAAATAATGAACTGTTTGAATAACAAACTACACCACGATGTGGAGACAGTAATCCATACGTACGTATGGTGACTTTTTCATTTATAGGATGGATAGAATAATGAATATAGTTGTACAATTTTTATAATAACATCAAATTATATAGGAGATACTTGATTTATTATTTTATAATGGAAACTACAAATAAAGAGGAAGTGGAAGAAGAAAAGAACTTGAAAGAGGTGATGAAATATTTACCTCTTCTTTGGGTTCTTCCTTTTAACTTGATCAAAATGGATATTTAGGCTGGCTTTCTGACCAAAGTACGGCCTCTAGGATGAAGTTAGGAATGTTGGGAGGTTATTTGAGCAGGGTTTGACCGAGCCAAATGGCATTGAAGGTGTGAATTTGAGAGAAGGGGGAGTGCCCTTTTATAAGAGGGGTGAGGGGCACCTTAGGAAAATATTGAAATATTATTTTATAATTAAATTATATTCCATTTATAATGGATCCAAATTGATTTATTTATAATTTAAAGTGGTTATGGGTAGAAATACTCTAAATTAATAGGTTTTAGACAAGTTTATGTTACCATTGTAACCTTATCTTTTAGATTCAACTCTAAGTTAAATAATTCAACTTTTATCGTATCTTCTTGTATTCTTACACTATATGGTTAATAAACATACTATAAAAATCCAATTGAACCACAAGGGGTTAATTAATTATATATATAATATTATTTAAGACCTTTTTCCGAACCTTATATTTTTAGGAATAGAATTTCAATTAATAATATTATATTTTTTAAAAAACTATTTTATTTCAATTTTGACACTATTTTCTATTTTGTTTTTGTTAAATTTATAACAGAATTATTACTTCTAATAAAATTAATTTAATCAACCCTAACATGTCATATTAACCTATAAAATTACTTTAATTCATAAAAAGTATCAAATTACATTATTTGGATATTTATAATATCAATTATTTTAATATTTCATTAATAAGGTAAATATTGAATCATCATTTTGTCATAAATAAATTAAATTATTTAATGTATAAAAATTATAAATAAAATATCATTGTGTAAGAAATAATTTTATCTTTCTAATGAATATTTATAGTCAAATTTATCTTATGTGTAACCCTATATTAAAAAAGGTTTAGTTATTAAACTTTGAATTTAACACTTTTAACTCTTCTTTGAATTAAATAATAATAAATGTTCTAATCTAATCCAAGTGGACCTAAAGGATCATATTTTATTACTAAGGTTTTTTTGGTCAAATTAAACTTATCCAACATAATTAATACATTTCTTAGGGTGATATTAATATCTTTTTTACTCTTAATTACTCTATTTACTTTTAACTGTGGCAAATAAAAGTCAAAAATTACTATTTGGAAAAAACTATTTTTATCTAATAAAACCAAATTTTACTTAATTATATCAACCATTTCTCTAGAATTTTTGAAATTCAATTTACAAAAGTGGTAAAATTGAGTTTTATGAAGATTTGTAAATGCTCCTAGGAGGTGGGTAAAAGACGATAAAAAGTTCGATAAAATTTTTAGATATCTAAAATTATTATAAACTGACTCCAACGAATTACATTGAACTTATATAGTTATTATGTATCTATTTTTACCTAAAATAAATTTAAATAAAACAAATAATTATTTAAATAAAAAGTTGGTTTTAAACAATAACTAAGTGTTTTCCACTATTCATCAAAAATTGAATGTTTTCAAAAATATAACAAAAATTCACCCTAAGATAATTTTGATATTCCGAATTCAAAAATGAATTATATTTTACCAATTTAAAAAAATATAATTTTCATTAATTAATTTAAAATTAATTCCCATTGTCAAAACCAAAAGGCGTATTTTTAAGAAATAATAATTATCAAAAGATTGACACTTGTTTATGTCCAATTTCAAAGTGAAATTGCTTATAATGACCAGCATTGGATTAAATGGTAAAAATATAATCTAATTATACTTCCAAACCATTAAAATTTATAATTCAACACAATATATTATTTTTATTAAAAAAGTTGTTTTCAGTTAAAATATAGTATTTTTCATTATTCACCCAAATATGAAAGTTATCAGAAAAACACCAAAAATTTATTGAAACTAAATAATTATGTCCCAATTATAAATAAGAAGTTTATTTTGTAAAATTGAATATATAAAAGTTTAAAATATTGGACTTAAAAGGGTTCTCCATTAAAAGGCGGTAAAATTTCCTTTTTTGGAAAATACTTCTTTTATCTGAAAAAATGATTTTGTTCTTACATTATGTCTAAGAAACTCATATTATGGATTCTAAAATTATAATGATTATATAAAGGTCAAAATTCATTTAATACTATTCATAAACGCTTTTGAACAGCTAGTTTGGTAAGTCGAGGTGCGCTTGAACTCGGTGTTTGGTGTGGTGAAAATTATTGAATTACTTTGAATAAATAATGTACTATGAAATATTGGTGTGTTACATGAGATAATAAACAGAAAATTTTTTATGGATTGTATATTGTAAAGTAATTTGAGTGGATATTTCTCTAATTTCAAATTCTTATCAAAAGTTGATGGTTGATATGTCACCATTGGTGACAATTCTTATGGAATGATTATTGGAGTTGGATCAATTGGTAACTCATGCTTAGTACTTATCTGAAATTTGGTATATGTTGATTTATTAATGAATAATCTAATATGAAATTGTCAAATTTTTACTGAAGGGTAGTTTTTTTATGTTTCTAATAATGTATGTTCAGTTTTCAAAGATTTTATTCTTATATTCATGGATCCTAGAATTGATCTTGTATATAATATAGATTTTATTTATTTGATAAGAACAATGATAAACTATTTAAATAAAAATAAAATTAATAAAGGGTATGGAATAGTATACTATAACATTGTAATGTATATTAATTGAAATTTTTTTGTAAAAGTTATCTTGTTATAGATTTACATCAACTTAAATTGAAAGAAAAGAAACAATGTGATTCATTCCATCTGGGAATAAAATAAAAGTCATATTTTAAACCATTTATATAGGAGGATACATCTAGATAACTAAAATATATTTTAGTGGATCTATATATACCATATATAATTTCATGACTAAGAGGAAAATATTTTGTTTATGTGATTGTACATGATTTTTTTATATTTACTTTTGTTTTCATTTTAATGTTTTTAATTTGATATTCATTTAGTTTTTATAAGTGTTTCCATGTTGGTTAATAAAGAGAATGATTACAAAATTATTAATTTAAGAAATGACGATGGAGGATAATTTGAGAACTATGAGTTTAATTCAGATTTATTAAATTGTGTTATCATATAGAAATTTTCAGCACCCTAGAAAACACAAAAACAGATTCTGTTTTGGAAATGTGGACTTCAAAAAAAACTGGAACATTGTTAGGTTAATATAACCTGCATATAATGTTTTTTGATGTTGTTTTGGATACAACATTTTCTATCATTAATATATTATTAATAATATATTTTCTGAAGAAAAAAACCCTTTTATCTTTGGAAAAATAGACATCCAATAGTTATATTCTTAAAATAATTTTGAATCATGGTTCAAATTCCAAACACCATGGGTAATCTTGGTAAATCTAATAGAATAATAGATAATAGAATATTTCACAACTATTATAATGTTTCCAAAGAATATAGGGTTTTCAATAAAAGGTTAAATATTTTTGAAGAATCAATTGATGTGAAATTTAATGAATTTGATCAATTTTATAATAATATGGCTGAATTTAATTATCTAAGTGCATTAGTTGAATACATGAGACTCAGAAGTCAAATTGACAGTAAAATGATTGATGAATTAGAACATTATTTTCTATAACCAATTCCAAAATATATGTAAAATAGTGAAAAATAATGTTTCTAAATATAGAAAACATAGAAACCTTATGAACCATCACATAACAACAACTATAGGAATTTTATATACACTGATTTTAACTAAAAGGACAGTAAAAAATATTGTTCAATTTTCTACATTTATATCTCAACCACAGCCTAATACTATATATGAAGAAATAGTAGATAAGATTTCAATTTTATATATGCATGAGTAATTACTATTTAAATTAGAATAAGGTAATGGAATTAGTTGATAGACCCTCTAACTATCTAGCTATGGGGGAGATGGGGTTTTAGTAATTAACATGTTGATCGAGGTGTGATCACTAGGAATATGTATATAATGTTATCGAATGTTTATAAAAAAGAAGGAGTATATTAATAATAGACCATTTCGCCTATAGAAATATTTGAATTCAATAGTATTCTCCTACTCTATTCATTACATATTAATTTCTAATTATATCCTATGGATACAAATATCATATTCAATAAATTGTGTTCTTATGGAGGAATTTTATGTTGAACAACCTCCTATATTTGAAAATTAACACTTTATACATTATGTTTTTAAATTTACAAAATCACTTTATGACCATAATAAATAACCTAAATCATAGAATGAATTTATATGTTCTATTCATTTATCAAATGTAGTTTTAGTAGGTATTGATGATTCTATTTTTTAAGAAAAAATCATAGTTTGAAATTTTTTTAGTTCATGTATATAATTATGATGTGGTTTAAAGTTATTTAAATAATAAATTGTGCTATTATTTTGCAAAAATTATGAGAAAAGAATTTGAAATTATAATTATGGGAGAGTCAAATTAGTTTAAAGATTTTCAGTTTTATCAAAAAAATATAGAAAATGTTGTGAATAAAAGAAAATACATAATTTATATCCAAAAATTATTTATATATCAATTTAGTAAAGTGAATATAACTATTGTGAGGTCAATTAAATTTTTTGATGTGGTTGAAAATGGGAAAATAGATGAAAATAAGATTAATAGAGGAGTGACTAGAAGATTTCTTCATTTTACTATGAATAGAATATATATTATTTTTGTAGAATATCATTGTTTTATATTTCATTAATGTACTAATATATCACTTTTTTAATCCTGAAAAGTAATTTTATGTTAATTAGAAGGAATAATTTCTCTTCCATTACGCTTTCAGAATATATCTGATTTTAGTCTAACATCGTATTAAAATTGTGATTTTTTTTGTAGAGTAGATAAAATGATTATATCAAGAACTAAAAAACTTCTTGGAAAATAAATTGTATCATGGTATTTTTATAAAACACTATGTTGCATTGTCCATTTTTCAAATGGAATATATTTCTTCTAGTAGTTAATGTGCGTAAATATTGTGGATAGAACACTACATAATGGATTTTGGATTTTATTGTAATTGAATATATAAAATTTGAAAATTGTAACGTCCTTGTTCTGGACACCACTCAATGGTGCCCAGTACCCAGTTGGAAAAATAGCCTCAAGAACATATCCTCAAATGCTAGAGGATGTCGACTAGTAGTGAGACTCATGTTGTCATTATGGGTAGACTATAACCTTATTAAAAAAGTATATAATAGATATGTTAATTATAATTCAATAGTGGAAGAAGTAAATCTATGAAAAAAAATATACTAGTGGATGACTGATAGTATATATAAACCATAAGTCATATCATATACAAGATCATGATATATGTGAAATCATTTTAATAAAACAACCAGTATATGAATACAAGTTAAATATATAATCCTTATAACAAAATTACAAAAAACCAAAATAATATCATTAGCATCATAGGCCTCAACATGGTCTCATTCTATTCTACTACTAAGAAACATATCAAGTACCTAAATGAGGGAGATTTAACATATCATTACATGAAATTACATAATCTTTTTCTGCCCAATACCTGACCCAAATATAGTGTGAGACTAAATCCCAATAGGAAACCACCCAAGGTTTATTCCAATTAGTCAGTGAATATATATAGTAGGCAGTCTACAAATAAGAAAAGCACTAATAATTGAAGAACTCAAAATTAACATTCTACATTCTATATAATTCATATAAATTCATTTCATTTCTTAATTAAATGAATTAAATTTATAAGTCTCATTATCCACCTCGAAAACGACATCCCCTATTCAACTGGTAGCACAAAAGATGCCTCAAAAATTCATCTAAATAAGTATAAGTGAAGATCGAATCTCAGCTTCTGATTCTTCTTGGTAGAAATGTAAAATTTCATTTCATTTTAAATCAATTTAGATCCTAAGAACATTCTTCACATTCCTAAGTTGGAATTTAAATGTCACTCCAGGTGCAATATCAACCAACACCATATAAGCTCATCCCTGGAGAACCTCTCAGGAACCCGGTACTCCTCTACATGAAGTATAAGTCCATGTCATATGAGTCTTTCCTTGATGGTCCTTTAAAGAATCCACAGGTATCACCCATGACATATAATCAAATTACCCCTACATATGTCCATGGAATCCCTAACTTGGATCCATGTATCACTCTACATATAAGTCCAACATGAATGGTTTTGTCTATGGCATCCCTCAATAGATCCATGTATCACCCATGGAATAATTTTCAATAGTCACATGGTCCCATCCATTCTATTCTAAAGTGAATTTGTGATTCACTTAAGGATATTATCATTTAACCATTTCAATTTATTAAAACATTTCATTAAACATTCAATGGTAAAAACCAAGAGCATACAATATCTAAACTCACCTCAAGAGGGTGTCTCAAGCATAGGGTAATGTCATAAGTCTTGGAATTTCTTGTATTCATGTGGTCATATCATATATAATAAGAAACAAATTTATAAAAAAATGTATCGATGTCTTTAACATAAATTAACTCGTGTGATCATATCTTAATAACTAGATTCCCATGCCTTATCAATCAAATTCATGTCATGGTGTCAAATTAACTCACAAGGGGTTGCAATTCAAGGGACACTCAAATATTCTAATGACCATTTTTAATATAATAATCCTAAGTATCCTATCATGAAATCACATGGATTCATTATAACATAAATCACATGGGAAAACCCATAATTGGATTAATTCAATCCATATCCTTCACTTTACTCATGATTGAAAGGCATTCTAATGCCAAAATTCTTAAACCAGCAATGAAATACAAGGGGAAATGGGTTTTTAAACCCGCCAATACCCTTTTACCAATCCAATTACAATATATCAAAATTAAAATTCCATTAATAATTAATTCCATATTTAGAAACCCATTAAAGGGATAAAAGGCATAACTCAAAGGCATCAAAATCCAAAATCTATAAAAGGTAATCCAAGGAAACACACTCATGGGGTGGTCCCTGGTCAAGATGTACAAACTATAACATGTGTAATCAGGATTATTTCATTACATAAACTAAGGTAAGAAATAAAAGGGTTAAATTCCAATTTAATGAGATACCCCACAAACGGGCACACGACACTCCGTCATATATACATGATTTGACGTTCAATGAAAGAACTTGACCACCAAATATAGTTATGTGCTTGAAAGTTTATTCAGTATCATTCTATGATTCATCCTGGTTTTTAAGAAATATTTAGAACAGTTTAAAAACAAAAAGTTAGGTCATTAGAGCCTAAATCTAAATAGTGAAATTGATTCACAAAAAAAAATCAAGAACATCTAAAAATGAATGATTTCCTTAACATTGTAAATCCAAGGAGAAGAATCAAGTTTGAATTGGAGTTTGGATAGAGTGGGGATATGGAATTGAATAATAGTCTTCAAAGAGGCTCCCCAAAGGGTACACCTTACTATGCAATGAAGTATGTGAGGAGAATTTGTGTTATAAGCATTTTAGGGGAAAGTGTCCATTTTACCAAGAATAGAAGGGTCTCATGATTTAGGAACATGATTTTCTAATATGTGTGCCATATCACATGGTCTACGGTATGTGAAAGGGGTGCTCACATGGTTTATCAGCACATTTTAAAAATTGTGTGCAAACCATGTGCAAAGTCTCTATAAAATCTGCTAAAAATTTTAGACCTATCACATGGTCGTGCGACACCCCCCGCATAGTTTTCATCAACCTATATGGATTGTATTCCCCCAATATCTATCATCACATGTTTTAGTTAGGCTATGTGTTTTATGTGGTATGGTCTACACTAACTATAGTCCAGTTATAAAACACCTAAAACATTGGGTTACAGGATTTGTACCAACTCTAGACACCTTCAAGGCTTTTATGACACAAACAAGAAATCACATTAGGCCTCATTTATGTATTTAAAATGAAAATTAATCAAAAACAAAATATTCATACCTCAAAAAAGAACTGGGTTGTTAAAATCATCCTCCATTATATAAATTCTTCAACAAATTTCCCTTCTAATGGTAGTGAAGAAATATTGGAGAACAACTCTAGCCACTATGATCATACATCAGGATCCCTCTCATAGCTCTTGTCCTTCACTTAGTCTTGCTGCCAAAAACTCATAGTAATGAAATAGACTGGCCCTATAGAACCTTCTCTATATGATCTAAAATTATTATAGGATTCTCATCAAAGGGTGAAACTACTTGTAAATCAATATCCTTAGGAATAAAAGAGTTAGAAATGTAGAAATTGTAATGTCACATTATAGATACATTGGAAAAGTTGTTCATAGATCAGTACCTATAAGGTAACAGGAACCAATCGGCTACCAGATTTAATCTCACTAGAATATCAAAAGGCCTGATGTGTCTAGGAAAAATCATTCCCTGTCTCTGGATCCTCTTGTGTCCCGACCTCAGTGATACACGTTGGAAAACCCAATCACCGACCATGAACTCTATATGTCATATTCGATAATCAGCAAAAGATATCTGAGGAGAATGTGCAGTACCCCTCCACTTCCAAATCAAATTCACATGTTTGTGGTATTTTTGACAAGATGAGGTCACAGTACAGCTTCCTATCCGTCCTCCATCCAACAAAAGGGTGATCAGCATGGATTTACCCATAAAGACTCATAAGGCACTATCAGAATATTATTTAGAAAGAAATTTTTATGATAAAATTCAAATATGGGTATATTCCTCTCCCAAGAGCCCTTGAAATCAAGGACGCATGCCCGAAGCATGTCCTTAAGAACATGAATCGTGCACTCTGATGGGCCATCTGTCTGGTGGTGGAATTCCTTGCTCAGAACCACCTGTGTACCCAAAAACCTCTATAGCCTTTTATATAATTGTGAAGTAAACTGGGAATCACTATCAAAAATTATAGAATGCAGGACCCCATGTAGTTGTAAAATCTCATGGATTTACATCCTCCCAATCTCATCAACACTGATAGTTTCTTCTATTAGAGGGAAATGTGAAACCTTCTTAAGAATTCCAACAAAAACTAATACGATATAATTACCTTGATGAGACCTTATAAACCTGTCAAAAAATCCCCTACAACATTATTCCATTTCTATTAAATAATTGGAAACTTATGTAAAGGTTAGGGTGGTCACTGGTGTTTTGGCTTCACCTTCTCACAGGTGGAACACCTCACAACAAAACCAATTACATATCTTTTCATGACTGGCCACTAATAATGATGATGTAAATCCTGATACATCTTTGTGATAATAGGATGCACTTTACATACATAGGAATGAATATCCTGCAACAGTTCCTCACACATATCTAATGATACCCACATGAAACCATGTAAATTCAAAACATCATCCTTGCCTACAGTCCAACTAGGAGGAGGTTCATTACCTATCACACCCTCCCATAGAACTAGGTAATCAGATTCATATAGCTACCTCATCCTCACTCTCTCCAACAGGGTTGAGTTAACACCAAATGATGAAATAAACAACTTCCCCTGACTGTCATTTACTTCCAAGTGCATATTATAGAACAAAACCACAAGCTACCAATTACCAATATACTTTTTCACTATATGTATCTTATTCCTACTGCTCATTACATCAACCAATGCATTGAGTTTATCATTTGTGTATGCTCACTAGATGTTAAAAGTCACAAGGTACTCATCCCACCTCCACTCCTCAGGTTCTGATCATGCTGTGTTAATATCTACTTAAGGTTTTTTTGGTCTACGTACACCACACAATGCTCTAAAAATTTGTAATGTATCTAACAACACAATTCCTGAAATACTATAGCTAACACAAGATCATGTGTCTGGTAGTTCCTCTAATGTGGCCTCAACTACCAATACCCATACACAATAACTAATTCCTCCTGTATAAAAACTTCTCTAAGCCATATACCTAATTCATTCCAGTACCCATTGTAACTCCATCCTGTGTCAGGAAAAAGCAGTATTGGTGCTGAAGTCAATCTCTTTTTTGCTCTGGAATGTCCGTCTTGTAAGAATATGTCAATAAATATTTCACACCTTTATTAGTCAATATTTTCAAAGTCACTTCTAAGAGTGGGAAGTTATGTAAGAAATGTCATTAGTAACCTTCCATCCATATGAAACTATGAACCTCAAAGTCATTATGAATATTCTCCTAGTAAACTACTTCTCTATCTTTCTAAGGATCCACTAATAATCTTATCGCTGATATTATGTGACCCATGGAGTGAATCTAATCCATCTAAAAGTAGAAATTTTTTAGATTATCTTATGAATGATGCTCCCTCAGTGTATTCCAAATGATCTCAATTTGTTTGTCATGGTCTTGTTGATTTTTATAACACACCATGATATCAGACCCAAAAACCATAAAAAATGAGTCAAGATAAGGATGGACCACTCTGTTCATTAGTTCCATGAAGACCACGGGTTCATTCATGAGACCGAATGACATTACCAAATACTCATTGAAATCATACCTAGTTCTGAAGATTGTGTAAGGTATGACTACTATTCTAACATGAACTTGATGATAACTAGTTTGGAAATCAATCTTTGAGAAGACTCGAGCACCTCTATATTGGTTGAAGAGTTCATATATCCATGGAATAGTATATCATTTATTAACTATCACAGGTTAAATTTCTTTTAATCCACAAACTGCATAAGTTTGTCACTTGCCTACTTCACAAAAAATACTGGTGAACCCCAAGAATAAGTTATGGGTTAGATGAAGCACATTACCTCTAAATCCTCAAGTTTCCTCTTGAGCTCTTGAAACTCCATCATAGCTATTCCGTAAGGAGGAATGGATAATGGTGCAACTCTGAGAACTTTCTCAATAGAGAACTCTACCACTCTTAATAGAGGTAACCCTAAAAATTATTCGGAGAAGATGTCCCTAAAATGATCAACTATTGTAGACAAACCAGACTGTCATGTTCCTTGATCATCCAGATATAGAATCACAATCTGGGTTTCCATCCTCCCAATCCATGATTGTTGGGTCCTTTTTAGCTCGTCTGGACATCCCATTCACCATTTTGAAGAAACTATCATTCCTCTAGTGATGTTAAAATTACCCTGTGGTGATTGTAATAAAAAAATATAGAAGGAGAACCACCCATTCCATTCAAGGAATTTCATCAAATCATGTAATATCAAGTAAATTATTGTCCCATATGGAGTGACACCCACCAGACTCAAGGGGAACTCCATGAAGTGATGCACACCTTCCGTATTGATCCCTAAAATAGTTTCTAGTATCTTAACACAAACAAAAGTAAAAACACAGAGGCCATGGATCTCTACAACTTGAAAAGATATAAAGCTATGTGTATCCCCTATATCAAATATTTTAGAAGGTAAAATAGATGCTACTAGAATAATACCTATGAAATTAGAAGGTATAGGATCCTACTCCTACTGGGTTTTTTGCACTGCATTTTCCTAGCCTATACATTGGCCCGGTGACACTACCTGGCTAGCCTGAGCTAATCCAACCTTCTATCACTGTGAACATGGGGTATGGCTACCACAACCATGACCAATTCCTTAGATAGAATGGTCTAACATACCCCCAACATCATGCATAGTTCCATGCTAATGACCCTTATTTTAAATTTGGAGTTCATGTAGACCTTCTCTCTCTAGACGTTAGAGGAAATGTTCTACAGAAGCATCGTAGATAGCCCATCTTTCGGTAAGATCGCCACTAGACAGGGTCCTTCATACATTGTGGCATCGTATGTCCAAACCAATGGTACTAGAATAACCTAACTTGGTTATCTAAAGTGATGTTATGAGTAATAATATCACAACATGGAAGATCTAGATGATGTTTTCTACTAACAGTTGATGAAATACCAGACCTAGGTGCAGAACAACCTTAGCTCGCACCACCATATTCCGTTAGGTTATGCTATGTGATTAGTGCATGATAAAAAATTCCTAAAATGGTAGTCAAACTGAGGACATTCACCTTAAATTGGATTTCATAACAAATACCATCCTCAAATCATATAGATGTAGTTAACTTTTCACCAATTAGAATAGGTGAGAAATGCTGGAGCTCTGTATAATAGGCCTATTATTCCATATCCGATGATGTGCCAGGCTCCAGATATAATAACTCCTAGGCTCAATCAGCCATCAACATCTCTGGATATAATTAATCATATAATTCCATATGAAACTCCATCCAATCCATCTCCCAATGATGACCAGTCATAGTGATAACATCCCCCATCTCTTAGAGAAATCACACAACATATACGTATTGAGAATTACCCTCCCCTCAAATGATTCTCTAAATGCTCAAAGGTAGACACCATAGACTAATTCAAAGACTCAACACCCTATGTCCCATAATCCTCTGAAAACTTGAGGGGATTCAACTACTAAAACACTCACGCCAACCCTTCTATAGATGGGAAGGTCTCCCTACTTCATGAATCGTCTACATGAACCATATAAATCCTTCATAGAACTATGCCTCCCCACATGTGTCCAGTGTAATATCTTGTATTTTAGATGGAACTATTGGAGGATCCACTTGTATCTTAAGGCCTTCCACCTCTAGTGTGTGATCATTCCACCTTCCCAGCATACTACTAGAGGTCTTCATGGTATTCTGTCTCTACAATTCCAAACACACCACTTAGTACAAGGTCATTATCAAGGTCCGTATCTCTGAACTGAGGATATCAATAGAAGATAAGAAAAAAAAGATTACACAATAATAACTCACCCCATTGCCTTCCTGACGAGTTATGTCTTTCTGTCAAAAAAGTTAAAGACACTATCAAAATACCAGTACTAAGGCAGGGTCTAGTCAAGTTCTCTATCAAAAATCAATATGGTTCCAATTATTTTCATATTCATTTTTTTAGACTAAGTTCACATTTATAGTCTTTGAAATGATAATCAATTCATATTTACCAAATTGCATCAAAATGGTGAACCAATGGTATGACGTATTCCAATTATGGGGTCCCACACTCCTCAATAACCAAAGATTTTCATCCACGTATAGAATGTCATAACACATTAAAATTTACGGTTGAACCATTATCCACCAAAATATGATCCAAGAGAGATTATACACCTTATAGACCAAATATTATAGCCTGTATATTTTAAACCCTAATATAAAAAATATATACTTAACATGATAACTGGAATCTAAATCACAACACCTATTATAACAACATGTAATTGGAATTGTATCCTATATAGAATGGAATAATGCATGGGATGTGAAATATAGTAGGTGCCTATATGTTGAATGGGGTGGAATACAATTATCTCATTAGGTTTCAAATCAATAGAAACTAAAACAATATAACCAAAAAAATTAAACAAATTGCATCACCCAATGGTGGAATCAAATAAACTATAATAACATAAAATAAAAAATCGACAATTCAATTCAATGAAGTTTGGATTTCCCCTATACACGGATGAGCTATGCCCAAGAATAGTTCATTACCAAATTTTGATTCCTTCATATCCATTTATATTGTCTCCAAATAGTAAATAAAACCATGAAAGGAAACCTATAATACAAATTCGTGATGTCTCAGTTCTAGATTCCATTCAATGGTGCCCCATACCCTTTTGGCCACATGGCCTCAAGATCATGTCCCCAAACACATGACGCAGATGACTAGCAGTGAGGGCCTATGTATGATATTGGGAACACTATACACCCATTAGAAGAGTGTAACATAGATGAAAAGAATAACAGTTCAATAGAGGAAGCAGTAAATACATAAAACCGAATATGTCAGTGTAATAATGAAAATATAAATAAACCATAAGTCATTTCATACACAAGATGATGATACATGAAACATGCTTCTAATAAAATATACAAAATATGAATATAAGGATGATGTACAGTCCATATTAAGAAGTAAAGAATGGCCAAAATAATCTAATGTTCATTGCAAGACTCATCTTGGTCGCTTTATCTCCTACTTTAAGAATCATATTAAATACTTGAAGGAGGGAGATTTACATTATCATTAATGGAAATATCATAATCAGTCTGGTCCCAAAAACATGACCCAAATAGGTTGTGGGACTAAATCCTATTATGTAACCACACTCGGTCTGTGCCAATCAGTCAGTGAATATATATTGTAGGTAGTGTGAAATAATAAAATTAGTAAGCATGGAAGAACTAAAAAGTAACATCCTACATACTTTATCTTTCATTTACATTCATTTCATTTCTTCATTAAATATATTTAATTTTTAAGTCTTGAAATTTGAATGAAACTTGGAATCCCATGTGTAAATGATAGCAAAACAGATTCCTTAGAATTTCATCTATACATGTATAAGTGAAGAATAAATCCAATATTGTGATTAATTTGGGAAGACGCATCGTAAGTAATTTCATTTATAAATCAATTCATAACTGGATCCCATCATTGAAATTACAATGTTGTAATACAATTGTCACTATAAGTGCAGTATCAACCAACACCCTACAACCCAGACCCTGGTGAACCTCTGAAGAACCCGGTATCACTCTATGTGATGTATAAGTTTAGGTCATATGAGTTTTTCTTAATCAGTCCTAAAAGGAAGTCCTAAGTATCATACATGACATATATTCAAATTCTCCTTGAGTCCATCCATGGAATCCCTCACATGGATCCATGTATCACTCAGCATATAAGTCCATCCATGGAATCTCTTAATGGATACATGTATCACCAATAGCATAATCACATTAACCATAGAGTATGCCTATAGCATCCCTCAATGGACATATATATCACTCCAGTTATAATGGTAAATATTCACATCAGTTTTTCTATGGCATTCTAAAGTGAATTCATGTATCACTTAAGGCTATTATCATTTAGCTATTTTAATTCCATTTAAAAATTTCATTAAACATTCAATGGTCAAAACCAATATCATTTAATATAAAAACTCACCTCATGTGGGTGACTCAATAATATGACGATTTAAGAATGCTTGGAAATTCATTTACTCACATGTTCATATCTCATATAAAAAATTAAAAATGTATAACAAACTAATACATGTATTTAAAATCTTTTATCTCATGATGAGATATCTTAATAGTGAGAATCATATGCTTTATCAAACCATTTCATGGAATGGTATCAAATTCACTAACAAGGGTAACAATTCAAGTGCCTTTCAATTACTCTTATGGACGTTTTTAATATAAAAAGACTTAATATCCTATCAATATATCACATGGAATTGTTAAAATATAACTCACATGGGAAAAACCATAATAAAGGAAATTAAATTGAAAGCCTTCAAGTTACTCCCATGTACAAGGTATTACAAAAACATCATGATTAAACAATCAATAACATTAAAAGGGGAAAGGGTCATGTCAACCATACAATACCGTTTTACAAATCCATTTACAATTAATCAGCATTACAATTCCATTAATAATGAATTACATATTTATGAATCCATGATATGAAAAATGGAATGCCTCATAGGAATCCAAGGAAAAAATACAAAAATAATCATTCAAGTAAAATCCCCCATGGTGTGGTCCCTAATCAAGGTGTAAAAACTATAACATGAATAATCAGGCATATTCAATTACCTAGACTACTATTTGAAATAACAGGGTTCAATTCCAATTTATGGTGATGCCCCAAAAATGGTCACACAACACTCCGTCATATATAATCAATATAAATTTCAACAAAAAGCACATGACCAACTACATTAGGTATGTTCTTGATATCTCATCCAATATTGATCTCTAATTCATCCTAGATTTGATGAAATATGTATAACAGATAAAGAACATAAAATTTGGGCATATGAGCCAAAATCCAAATCAATAAATTGATATCCAAAAGAATCAAGAATATCTAAAAAGGAATCAAGGTCTTAACATTGTGGATACAAGGAGATGAAAAACATTAAAATCAGATGTCGAATAGAGAGGGGATCTGAAATTGATGAATATTCTTAAAAGAGTATCTCAAATGGATGACCTTGCTGTGTAATTATCTAAGTGTGTAGAATTTAAGTTATAAATATTTCAAGAGAAAATTGTCATTTTACCAAAAATAATAGGTTCTCATTGTTTAGGTGCATAGTTTTCCAAACCATGGGCCATATCTCATTGTCTAATGTAAGAGAAATGGGAGCTCCAATGGTTTACCTATACAGTTTAGAAACTCTGTGGAATCCATGCACTGAGCCGCTGTCAAATCTTCTAAAAATTGAAGTCATGTTGCACGTTCATGTAGTTCCCCCCACAAGGTTTCATAATGTCATGTGAACTTTAGGCCCCTAGTTTCCAGCCTCACTTGGTTCAGTTAGGCCCTATGATCTACCCCACATATTTTGTAGTGATTGTGTTCCATGATTAAATAACCCAAATATTGGGTTTCAGGTTCTAAACTAACCCTGAAAACACATCTGAGGATTTTGTGACTCCAACATGCACTCACATTATTCCTCATTTAAGGATTTCAACTGAGAATTGATGGAAAACACAAGATCATTAACTTAAAAAACTAATGTCACACAATAACAATAGTTCTATCAATATTTAAATGAATGTTATAAATCATTCTATAACTAGTCTTATAAATTTAGGAATTCATTTATTAAGAGATATTACTAAAAAGGGTTATACTAATCTTGGTATTATCCTTCCATGAATGAGGTGGTATATATTTTTATTATTCTATATTTGTGGGAACACATTGATTTTATTGAAATAGAATTTGGAAAATTTCAAATTTAATGAATTTAATTTACCTTATTCCCTTCGAATATTTAATTTGTTCTTTGTTTAGTAATATTTCATTTTTATTTTATTATGAAACTTTAATTATTCAATTCTATTTCATGATTTAAATGATGTTTTTGTAGAAAATAATAATTCACTTAATTATGTCTTTATTTTATATATTATTCTTTGTCAAAATCAACCCAAAAACGAATTTGGTATATTAGATTTTTGATATTTGGATCCATAACATAAAAATGAATCATACCTCGATAATTTTTTTATTAAAATATTCCCCTTCCTACTAAATCCATACCATCACAACTAACTTATTTATTATCTCAAAAACACCCACTAACTTGTCTTCCATGGGAATGAATATGTATGGATCTGAGGTATGTTTGGGTATATCAATGAAATATAATGGTATAGGTGTGTTTTGCAAGGTTCTATATAGAATTTCCAACTATATGTAATTGTTTGAGTCCACTATTATAATACAATATAAGGTACATTAGTTTCAATTATGGGATTTCATCTTTAATGAGAAGAAAAATAGTTTCCTATTTGATGAAGAGGTGATTGAATTTATGAGGAACACTCAGTACTAGTTTTATCAAATAATGGATTTTCTCTCCTCAAATGTAAATGGTAATGAAGTTCTTGTATCATTATTCAAGTTTTATGATATGGTACATTGTCCCCATTATGGTGAATTTAACTACAATAAGACCTTCGCTACTAAAATTTCTATTGGAATAGAAGTTATATTTTAATTTCCATTTGGAACTCTACCTTTAGGGAGAATCCTTTAATGAATTCTCTAGTGGAGTGCATCATTTTCTATTTTTTTATATTGGGATATCCCAGATATCTAGTGATATGGATAATGTTCTATTTTAGTATATATACCTATGATATTATATGATCAATAATCTAAAACTCAAAATTTCATGGTACATGCTTTTTTTTATGCATTACTGCAACAAAGATAAGGGTACGTTGAAATATTAACCATATGGTCTGATGATATCTACAACTCTAAATAGAAAATAAGTGGGTCATAATGAGGGATATTCAATGAGATTTCTTAATATTATCACCCTATTGGTATTACTATTGATGATAGTTGGGTAATATTTGGATACCAATTAAAATTCCATGAAGACTATTCTTCATGAAAGAGTGGATCAGGGAGATCTATCCCAATCGTCACAACATGAGAATGAAACACATGCTATGATATTTTCTGATAGGGAGGTGAGATAGTTTTATATAAACAGAATATAACCAAATTTTCTAGTGGTATATACTATAGTGGAAGAGGATGTTAAATTCTGAGTTGCTAATGTCTTTTATGTTTTTCATCATATGGAGTATGTTATTGAAAAAATATTAGTATTCATGAAGAGAGGCAATTAGAGACTATGCATGTCTTTTCTAGTGTTGATTATAGAACTAAATCCAAAACAGTTCATGAATAAGTGGATCAAATTATCCATTATCTCATTTTGATGGAGATTTAGTTGGTGATGTGGTTGGTGAATCTTTTGATCATTCTCATACACCTCTAATAAAATCATTACTTCCTACAATTCATGATGATGTACTTTTAGTCATCATAAATTTTGAAAGCTATGATATAAAACATGTTTCTCATGATATTAAGTTTAATATTTATAATATAAATTTAGATTATAATGATTTTATGTAGGAGTTAAAATCATTTATGGATGACATAATATATCCCAAGGAGATTAGTTTTTCCGATGCTTATTTTGTTAAATTGGTTTCATTTATGGGTATCCAAATATAGCTGATTAATAATATATAATCAGTGGCCCCAGTATAGAAATTTTTTAATATAGTATGTCAAATGTGGTGTGAAGATATGAAATCTCTTTTCAGAGGATATTTATATTTCTTCTCTATAATGTTTTAGTTCAATCATTATTCTATTATGGTTTTATCTTAAAGTGACTTGATATGAAATTTTCAAATGGTGGAAGCTGATATATATCTAAAATTCATTATTAAATTTATTATTATAAGACATAAATTATGGATTGATTTAATAGTTTAGGGATTGATTTTATAATAAAATTTTTATTCATTAAGATTATTCATCCCCCCACAACATGCATCTTAGAAACTATGTTTTTTTTCAATCTTTCATTTTGGAGTTGATCAATTTATCTCAGAAATTAATACTATGTATTATCAGATTCATTCCCTCCAATGTGATATGTTTACACTAGTGATAATGAAATAATTTAAGAGGGTCCATATGGGTGGGAGCCAAGATACAATAGTAGAAATTATTGATCATGTTATATGAACTAATATATTCTAAAATTAAGTAGTTGGGATTTATGAAGAATCTGATGGAATGTTAAATGGGATTGTAAATATATTTAATGAAATTAAAGGAATAGTATTTTTACATCTTGGTCTAATATCTAGAAACCATTAGAATTTTTTAACAATGCTATAATAGGTTTATGAATATGTTGAAGGGCTCTTTTTATATTCTTTATAGCATGAACCAACTACTGAATCTATAGATGTTCCAGATATTCTAGCTTCTATTACAGTAAAGGATTGGGTGTTATGTAGTCCTCAAAGTCCAATTATTTCATTTCAATCATCCCCTTTAATTTTATCTATTATTTATTTTGTGTCACATGTACCAATTAAAATCGATCCTACTATTGTTAGTTCAGTTGTTCCTCAACCTTAGTTTTGTTTTCTTCAGAAAATTATTAAAATTTTGATAGGGAGAGTGGATAGTATGTATTGAAAGATACAATATATATATAAAAGAATGATTATTCTTTAATGTTATATGGACCATATCTTTAAAAACATGTAATTAAAGATTACATCTATTCATTCTACTAATAAACATTATTATTTGTTTAGTGTTCCTACTATTATATATTTTACAGATAGAATCCCTCAAATATGATCCTGATAAATTGTCATTCCTAGATTTATCCAAAGTATATATACTATTAAATTCATATTCTTTTGTTCTTCAATCATTATATCATCATGATGATTGAAATATGTGAATATGATCTATTTTTTTACGAAGAATAAGGAATTTTATTTTAGATCATCTTGATACATGTAATTGTAATTGAAAAAAAGTAGGTGATGATTATATTCCATACACAATATACTATGATAAAAAATACAAAGAGGAATTTTCCCTAGATTTTTAGTATTTTAAGGGAGGGGTAACATTAAATGATCCTCTAAAAACCTACCTTTTGTGCTACTATTTCCTATGATTTCAGTGTTGTTAATGGGAATCATAAAATTGTTATTACCCCACTATATCAATGTCTACAAGTAAATCCTTCCATCATATCAGTAAGTGTAAAAACAATATAAATAGGTACAGAAGTGATGCCTTCACCAATGGAAACTCAAAAAATATCCTGAACAGAATCTACCTTCATAATACCTCATCTGAAACCACCTCCAAAGTTTAAACACATCCATAAACATGGGTATTAGGATTTTTATGTAATATATTATTGTTGGTACTGATTGGTTGTATGTTTGTAAATATTGACAATCATTTAAATTTTAATTTATTTATTTCTTATCCTTTTCTTATTAATTTACATCATTTATTATTTTAATAATTTTTTAATTTAATTCCATTCTTTCCATATTTGCACACTCATTTTTAGCACTACACTCTAATGGTTCATTAATCAAACTATTATATTAACTATGTTTCCATATAATTACCCATCCATTTTAATGAAAGGAAAGGGCATAAAATTACATAAATTTTGTATTAATGGAGAGATAAAAAATTTCAAATTAATGGGTAGAAATACTACATTTAAAAATAAATTTATATATTGTATAGATTTCTTTGAAATAGTGTTAAATCCATTAAATTTAATTTTTATTATATTAAGGGTTTTGTGATAATCAAAAAGTGTTATATTGTTGGAAATATAATTTTATTCAAACATATACCATGTATTTTAGGTATTTATGATCTCAAAAATCCTTCATATATTAGTAATAATTCTTTTTTTAATTATGTTCATCAGGTTTTTTCGTAGTTTTATGTCAATATACTATATATATCCTTCTGTATTAAATTTAGAACACTTTTAAAAACATTCCTTAGACTAAAAAACATATATATGAGATGTTTGGATATGTGATAAATCATCTACATTAACCATTCATCTATTTCAAGTGAATACATGAAGGTTACTCTTTTGTGAAACATCCACACGCTAAAAACTCTTATGCAAAAAAAGTTTAAATCAATGAATCACCAATGTGAGAAATCAAGTACGTGGATATATCGATTATGTAAATTAGTTATGAAGAGAAATTTAATATTTTATTTGGATACATGGAAAAAAATTTGGTTTTAAATATATATCATATTCATATACAGTTATGTCTCAATTTTTCAATGTGAGTAAAAACCCCACGTGATCAATATAAAAACTAGTAAAAAATAATCTATGTGAAGAACTACTTTGAAAAATTGGATATATTTTTAAAAAAACACAAGTGGATTATTTCAAATACATGAATTAAAATGTATAGAATTCATCTATGTGGGAATTTATAATCATCTATATCATTCTACAAACATTTTATATCCCCATTGAATCATTTGAGTGGGATTTTAAAGTTTCTATAAAATCAAAAAATGATGGATTATCTTCTTATTTTAAAAATTATTATTATAATAATAAATTAATGTTGATATAAGAAAATATAAGGATAATTAAATAATTACTAATATTTCAAAATAATGGTCAATAAAATATAACTTTTGTTTTAAATTTAATATCCATAGATTTCATGGACCAGATATTTAAAATTAGGAAAGATGTTTTTTCATGCATTTAAAAAAATCACTAAAGTAGACAAGAGATATATGGAGAATAATATAATATTTTTCATTGTTGTCTAATAAATAACTTCATAATATCTTATATACTAATGTATTTTAAATGAGATGGATAAGAATATGATCTATCATTATGTGTGCTACCACAACCATCCCTACTATCATTTTAAAATAAAATCATCATGGTAATATTTCTAATTACCATATCTCATAGAGATTCCATGCCTCTTCCATTTTATTTTTTCAACTATGAGATCAATGTAAAACCACCCCATTTTATATCATTCACATTAAAGGATCCTAGTAAAAGAATTATTAATTCAATTCTTTGTAAAGCCTTTCTAGACTGGTTGAAATATCCTGTCATTTTGCAACTAATGTCAACTTCTTGAAATCAATCATTATATCATAGAAAAATGTACTAGGATTGTGAAAGTCAAAAAACTCATGGAGAATATTGTTGGTGGGGTTGGATATGTTATTTATGCTCCCAAAACCACTAAAAATATATCATTATGGTCTCTTATGATTTTAATAAGATTATTTCTACTTCTTCGTGAGTTTAAGTTTTCAAAAACCTATCTTAATCAGGTATTGAGCCACAAATACCCCAAGAACACCTCCCTAAGGATGGGGTGAAGACAAGAACAAAAATTCATAAGAAATATAGGAGTCATTTTCAACATTCAATGTATAGACATACCAAATATCTCAATGAAAAATTATAGAGGAAAAATAATAAAAATGCAGCAGCTAGAAAGTAAATCATGCAGGTAAAAACTACAAGATGTACAATAGTATGATTGTGAAAACTCAAATGTAAAGGAAAAAATAAAATCCTAACTATAATATTTTTGAATCAGAAAAAACTTGAATGAAAAATATGGATAGATCCCATCTCTCATTCTCCAAGATGTGACCACCAGATGCGGTGAAAAACACCAGGTATCCCTAAACTCATATGTAGTCACCGATGAACTGTCTATTGTCTCCATAATCTACAACATGTACAGGAAAATTCCATATATGGGTTTGTATATAAATAACTAGTAGGGTTCCAAAAATTATGAATGGGGAGAATTAATAGATACAATATTAATATAATGATAGTAGATATTAAATTGAGGAAAATGAAACAGAAAGAATGTATAAATCCTCATCCAACCATAGGGATCTCAACATGTCATGTAGGTGGATAACACATCACGTCTCAACCACCCAGATAAAGAGATTAAAACAATACAAAAATATCGATACATATATAAATATTCTTTAAAAAATCCTAAATGAGAGAGAATGGGGATCTCTATCACATATCAAAAGAAAAGAGTATTCATTTGTTCTATATGTCCATCTAAGATTCCCAAAATCTCTTGCATATTACCCAAAGAAAACATCCCTATAAATCCTCACATCACCATTGTGTTGAATATTAGAGAGGAAACTATATCTAGACATAGTACCCATTCCCTTATATAATTGGAGGGTTCAACTATGTAGGCTGAAGACCCATGACCTATCAAATAGGAGGGTGCCACTATAGTCATGGAGGACCCCTGACATAACCCATTTAAGGGCACCAACTGAAATTTTGAGGACTCATGATCATCCTAAAAGGACTGTTCCGCACTGGTCATTGAGGACCCATGACCATCTGAGCTAGAGGGTGCCACACAAACAGTTGAGGACCCATTTCCTGCCTAGTAGAAGGGTGCCTTTCTAATCATTGATGACCTATGACTAGCCCGGCTGGAGGCGGCCCCTCATAAGGTCTAGGACACATTACCAATACAGAAGGAGGGTTCCAATCAAGTCATAGAGGACCCATTCCCACCCCAACTATTGAGTGTCACATGGAATGTCGAGTACCTATTTAATTACAAGTACGATGGTGCATCTATAGTAATTGAGGACCCTTGCATAGAATGGCTATTGGGTTCCACTCAGAAGGTCAGGGACCCATGTGATGTCTATAAAAAGGGTGAAAATCAAGTCATTTATGACCCATTCCTAGTCCAGCTATATGGGGCCACTCAGAAGGTTGGGGAGCCATTCCCAAAAAAGTTATAGGTTTCCACTTGGAAAGCCTCTTTTATTCAACATAATACCTATGTATGTTTGGTGTAATCTACATAAGAGTGTATCCCATGAACTATATCATCACATCCCAAAATCTAAAATGAAGGAAACCATCACGTTATAATTGAAGAATCAGTCAAGATAGGATACTCGTAGGAAAAATCCAAGTACAAGCAAGGGAGATAAGAGATATTGATGTTTTCTTTAAAGGATACATGTGGTGTGTAACCTGAGAGGGGAATACATGATGTGTTTTCTCAATCCATGTCTTAGATATTTCCTCACCTGAAGATGTCTCCCATATCATTTATATTTATATTTTTTGAATTTTTACTACACACAATTTCCATTCTATCCATGATCGATCCATTTTCTCCTAATCATGTTTGTGTTTATAACCTATGTCTTTGTATTTGGGGTCATTGCATGTTCCTAACTGTACTTATTACCATGTACAACCATTATACACATTGATTCATCTAGAATATGTTAACATGGTGTGTGGGTATCCCAAAAGGGGTCTAATAATTATCGCTCTTAAAAATCCTAGATGCCACAACATAGGGGTCACACGCTATGGGTTATTTTGAACTACATAGTGTGTAGTCAAGATATTTAAAGAAGTTTAAATCTGATATATGTGCTCCATATCTGGTCTTTCTAAATTTTCATTTATGTGATTTTCCTCCTAAAAATATTGTATCTATATGTTTGTAAGTAATTTCATCCCACATATGGTCAAAAATGGTTTCTTCTTCAGCCTATTCATATCATGACAACCTCATAGGTATCCGACAACTCAACACATGATGATTTGGATTATGAACATCAAAATGACAACTTGAAACTCACAAAAAACTGAATACATACTTTATTTTCCAATCCACCCCTCGCACGTGAGTCCATAATGAATTCTGGGGTTTATTGGGTTTTGTACCGCCCAATAACATCGATCTAAGGCCCCATAAGAAAATAAAAAATTGTGATGATTTGTTTAGAAAACACATTAAGAAAAAATATTTATTGATACTTTTAATGTGTTATTGAATAATGTTCATGAATGGGGAAATCAAAGGTTTGAATGTAATTTTATAATCAAATAAATATTAGTACACTAGAGCATAAAATTTTCTACAATTAGTGTAGATCAATCGAAGGGATTTATCGTGCTCAAAAATATAATCAAATGAAGAGAAAAAAATGTATATCTATAACTGGGTATTTGATCTTTCATAATTTAATAATGTTCTTTCCAATGATTAAGTGGGGTTGTTATATTTTATGTGCTTTGATTTTCTTCAATGTGGATATTTTTCATTGTTGAATATCGATAAGACATTTGAAGGAGGAAGAACACACTGGGTTCTCCGTGGGTTTATATTGATAACCCCAATCCAATCTCTATAATTATCTATTTAATGGGAAACTATTTCATTAATTTAATGAATTAATTTAATTAATAATTTAATTAATGAAATAAATGTACTCCTAACGGATGACATATCCAAACACCACACTCTAAATTACATTATGTCCCACCTTGGGTAAACATCACATTATAGAAAAAAAAATCATCATAGATTTATAATATTATATTATTTTTAATAGTTATCCCATTATCATAAAGAAACAATGTGAACGTAATATTATACACATGTAATATTTTTTTATAAATAACTTTGGGCACACCATTCCATGGAACCTTATTCCGTCTTAGTGACTAGATCTGGATATTTATGTATAAATATTTAAATGTCTTACAATGAAAAAAATAGGACTCTACACTACTATATCCATTAATATTTTCATACCTAAAAATTTTAAAACTAAGTAAACATCTTAGGAAACTGAGTCTGCATATGTATATCCCACCCCCAGGATCTCTCCCACACATTCCTATGATTCCACAACATCCGACCCAAGTGGATGGTCATCCGTGTGGGTTCCTCTCCTATCGATCCTCAACGACCACTAAGATCCCCATAAATTTATCCCCATATGTGATGTCCATATATCCCTATTCGATGAGTTTCATGTGGTCATTCATGTATCTCATCAAATATGGCTTGTGGAAGATGTCATGAACCCTCTCTAACTGTGGTGGTTGGGAAAGGATGTAAGAAACTTCTAAAATCCTCACCAAGATCACTAATAACCTGATAAACCTTGGGGATAGCTTTCTTCACTAGTAGAATCTCTACAACCCTTGTCATGGGAAGACTCACTAGAAAATTTTCTCTCCTTGATCGATGTCAATGGTCCTACAATGTCGATCTGTGTAATATTTATATCTTATATAGTCCATCAACATATGCTGATAGATGACCTGAGCATTTTCCATCATCACATGAACCATATTTGGACCATAATGAAATATCTCACCAATCTATGAGAAGCAAAAAAGGTAACCTTTATATTTTCCCATATAGTTACTTGAAAGGTTCCATTCTAATAGTAGAGAGGTCAATGTTTTTATACACAGTATTAAAAAAGGTAATGTGATCCTCTCAGTTCTAGAAATGTCTAACACATATGCCCACATCATATCCCTCAACACCTGGATAGGGAGCTTGTTCTCCCAAATTGTCTCGAGGTGTGAAAGTATATAATAATCCTCATATAGTTCCTAAATTAATCTAGTAGTCTACAAAATTTCCATGACATGAACCACACATAAAAATATGATACAATATTCAAGGTATCCCCATGAAGGTGAACAATATCAGATAAAAAAAACTACCCTAAACTCTCCAACGAACTCTACTCCCTATTAAAGATGTTATCCAAATTTGTGATTTGGTTAACTATCACCCCGATGGATCCATGTAACATCACAATTTGATGAATCCTCATCACAAATTCATTGTATATCCATCCCAGTTCCACTCTTGGATCTCCTTGGGCTGAAAAAAAAACTTACTGAAGTCAGGTGCTCATCCTTCACCTGCTAATAGGTCAGGCACCGAGAGATGATCTCATCCACGCTCTATCTCATGATGAACAAAAAAATAAATTGTTGAATTTATCTATACATCTTACACACAATAGGATGTAAAACTAACGGAGAAGTTTGGATCTCCCACATAACCTCCTCTAGCATCATAAATAGAAGAAACTTTCATCCCTATAAATGAATGATATGGTTCCTTGTAGAATATCCATCTAGTGAATCCTAAATGGTTATTTGGTCACATAAGACCACATAACCATTATCTCTTAGCTGGGAATCCTCAAATTCTTGAGAAGAGAACAGGTCTGCACAATCATCTGGAGCAAATTTTCACCCTTCTACTCGACCAGGGTCAGCTTTAAGGGAGAAAACTACCTAGAAACCTCCCACACAAAATTTTCCTTGGAAATACTACAATTATAATCATCTTATAAGTTTAACTTATCCATAATATAGACTATCTTGAATTTACAGTCCTTTCAGAACACTGGCCAACACTATTATCTTAGGTTTATGAATCTCTATGTGAAGGCATACATGGGACTATAATAGTTTGAGTAAACCATGAAGCACTCACCCATAGGATAGTGAATACAAATACTTAGGTAAATGTAATGTCCCATAATTTCCATATAATTTTTTTAATTATATGGAATTATTTCGAGATCGCTAAATCTGACGGCACGTGATTCCGAGGCCCACAGTGCCTAGAATGATTCGTCGAAGATTTGTTAAGATTTAATTAACACACATAAGTAGATTTCCTGAAAAAGTTGAATAGCACTTAAACAGTTTCCCGGATCAGAAATCTGAGGGCACCGTTGCATTCAAGATAGAGGGTTTACCCTAGGTGTGACTTATGTTTAGTGGATGTGGGCCTCCTATGAGGAAACCTGAAAATGGGATAACCATAAATAAAATTATTTTACTTTTCAAATGCTTATAACTCATGAATGGTAACATAGATTAAAAATCTGAGACCACCACTGAACTCGTGAGGGTATGCTCTCTTTATGAAGATACTAAAATTGGTCAGCGTGGGCCACTAGTGAATGTTAGTTTTTGGCCATAAATAAAATAATAAGTGAAAACTATTTTATTGTAAAATCCATAACTTCTAAATGGTAACTCGGATTGGAAATCTGAGAATATAGTTGGGTTTGTTGGGTCATGTTTCACATAGGCAGAGCTTAACCTCGATCGGCATGGGTGGAGGGTGACTGTTAATAATTTACTAAAATTATTTTTGG
The DNA here is from genome assembly GCA_963277665.1 of Viscum album. Taxonomy (NCBI): domain Eukaryota; kingdom Viridiplantae; phylum Streptophyta; class Magnoliopsida; order Santalales; family Viscaceae; genus Viscum; species Viscum album. Next base: position 1,843,546,630 of record OY728161.1, read on the forward strand.
GTAATTTTAGTAAACTCACAAGCGTCATTTTCTAAATTTTGAGTCGTTGCTTGGATTAAAAATCTGAGGGCACCATTGAATCCGCAGCACCGGGATTCAATTAAGAGAGGCTTCACTTCGACCACAGTGGGTCCGGAGAAAAAATTAGTTTTTCGAACTTTTTAATAGAATAAATAAAATAACATTATTATTTTTCTTTTATTTTATTCTTCCTATGGACAAGAGCTAAGGTGGGACTGGAGATGTGTCAAGATAATAAATGGATTTACCCTCCAATCTAAGTAACAGCAGTGTTGGGGGAAGTTATGAAGCTTCTTAATTAATGAGCCACCATTAATTTCCAGTGTTATTACTTACCCTCCCCCTCTATTATATATGTGGAGCCTGGGGGGAGGTACCGGCACAACTTTACCAAGAAACGAAGTGCTAAAGGAGTGACATGACGCCGGTCCCTTAGAAGACGGAGTTGACCCAGCGGGAGGTGATGGGCGACACCAAACCACTAACTGGAAGACGATGCATGAGTCACGTCATTGGGAACCGGTTGCGGGGATGAATAAAACTGACCCACCTTCTAGTGCGGACACTCTCCAACGGGTTTTCAAGGTAGGGGGTTATTTTGTTTGTGCGTTTTTGATTCCCTCTTCCCCATTATTGAAATTATACAATGAACGCGGGTCAATCGTCTAACGGGTTGACCCGCGATTCATTCGTATTTGTGGGAGGATTGTTGTGGGGAATATTTGTGGGGTTTATCTTGTTATTTAATTCAATTGATTATTCAACCCCATAATATCCTTCATAATACGAGCTAATACAGAGGGCACGAACCTAACGAATCCAACCCGAACCCTCTACTATCTTGTTATCCTTGCGCCACCTTTGAAGACTACGAGCACGTCGACACACGCCGCAAGAGGAAGGTCATGACTTGTCAGCCGTAGTGAACGGAGGAGGTGGTTGGCATGAAAGCCTACTGTGGGGAGAGAGATGGCATGACCACCATGCTGTTGGCGAATGGAAGCCATGGCCAAAGTCGCGATAGAGGCCGAACCCGCCTCTGGCGGGTTCCGCGGCTACCGAGCGGCACCCATGTGGCGCCACCACCTCGCCAACCAAATGTCCTCTAGGCTAGTCAGGAATCCAGGAGATAGGGGGTTACACCCACTTCGTTTGACCAAACCGGGCCATCTCCCGCAGAGCAGGTTGCCGCCCTCACGCCGGGCCGCCGCCCTCGGACCGGGCCCCCGCCCTCAGACTGGACTGCCGCCCTTGAGTCGGGCTGCCACCCTCATGTTGGGCTTCTGCCCTCAGAGCGGGCCACTTCCCTCGGAGCGAGTCACAACCCTTTATCTGAGCCTCCTCCCTTGATTCGGGCCCCCGCCCTCAGATCGAGTCGCCGCCCTCAGAGCGGGTCACCGCCCTCGAGTGGGGTCACCGCCCCAGTGGGCCACCGCCCTCGGACCAGGCCGCCGCCCTATTATGGTTGGGATGCCCTTTTGGGACACCCCTCTTGAAAGCCAAAACGAACATTGGCCCAGCGGGCCGAGTCCACCTCAGCCCAGCTCAGACTGGGTCGGGCTGGGTCGAACGAGACCCGGGCCCAAAACACTCAAAGGACCTTATCTTGAGAACCGGACACCCGTTTGACGAACTATCTATGGTTTTGGGACCATTGGAGTGAGACAGTCCTTTTTACTTACTCTATTAGAGTTTCAGAGAAACTTGGAGTTTGGTTGGGTTGGATCAGACCCAAATCCAACTAGGCCCTCGGCACTGAAATGCCAATAACGCACAGATCGAGCGTCCGACTGACTCACCGTCTATTTCATTGTAACCATTATGTATTAGTAGATCATCGGGTTACTTATTTGTGAGACTTCATGCTGTTTTAGATAATACTGATGGATTGGGGATCATTTCTCTTAAGCACACTACATGCATAACCCTGCAACTAGCAGAGACCTGACGACTACTGACTTTTCGACTCGGAGTTACTCGAAAGCCACGGTACGTGATATGGAGGAGTACCTTTGCAGACCAAGATAGGGGTGGGTGGTTCTGTGTGACCTGGCGGGCCACGGTGGGGAGCGTCTGTGGTACGCGATGGGGAGGAGTACCTTAGAAGATCATGATGGTGGTGGGGTGGCTCTATGTGACCCTGCAGACCCATGGTACATGATGGGGATGAGTACCTCAGCAGTTCAAGGTTAGTGGGAAGTAGCTCGAAGTGACCCAATAGGACCACTGTACATGATAGAGGAGGATTTCTCCAGAAGCTGAGGTATTTGAAATTATGACTGAGGATTTTACTTGTTACTGCCCCTAGAATAAATCCTAGTGTGAGATGTCTTTACCTTGTACTTGTGATTGAGGTTATGCTATGTGGTACTCTACCAGTAGGGTAATCTACCTTTGTGGTGTTACCCTGTGGTTTTTCTTTGTGTAACTCTAGGAGACCTTTGGGGTCTTAGGATCCCTAATGAGTATCGTTATACTCACTCTTGCACGGGCTTTCCCCGCACCTTGTTGTGTCTTTTACAGATGACGTATAACATTTATCAAGGCTTAGGGAGCCATGATTGGACAGTGCTTGGAGGTGGAACGTTCGATGTGACGTGACGCAGAGGAGATGAGCAAACATGGAGTGCAGTGGAGGCGATCTGTACTGACCCTTTAAGTAAGAACCTTGAAGGATGACCCAGTAGCTGTTTTCCTTTTTTTCGATTGTATTGTACTTTCAGTAATACTTTTACTTTTATAGTTGGGCTTCTATTACGGAATCTTTCACTTTCAACACACTCTTACTACAATAGTTTACTTTACAATTGCCTCTCGTTGTGTTCTTGGACTGTGTGTTCATACAATTTTAAAGGAAATCCCTTCCTGTTTTAGGGAATATGCCTTTCAATCCTAGTTTTTTGCCCTTGGCCTATAGAAGGCGGGCTTAGGGTTTTCATGGCATGGGACTTAGGGTATGGGTCATGAAAAAGTGGTATCAGGGGAGTTTGGTTCTACCAATGAACTAGTACTCTAATATTTTCTATGTGGAAATAGTGTTAAGTGTTATGAGTGTGGATTTCAGTTTATGGAGTCCAGTGTTGGTGCGGTGGCCGACGTGTCCATACACCAGGACCCTGAGTTCTGATTTCTGACTCAGCACAGAAAAACACTAATTGCATATGTTTTTGAAAAGTTTTTCTTTTAAATTCTTTGGAGTCAACTCATCTGGTATAAATTAATGACCATGGAACACCTGTTCCTTATCAATATGTCACTGCTTAGACAGCCACCCAAGTTTCCTAAGAGAGTATGTGATGACAGCCCACCGAGGGATGAGGCCTCAGTGGAGGGCACCCTTACGGCATTGGCACCTTCGGGTTGTATACCAGCAGCACCACTGCCCGTTGGATTGTCTTTGCCACTATCTCCACTAGTATAGGGTGCACTCCGACTAAGCGCATTGCACGAGTTCCAGCAGAAGAGGACTTCGAGGTTCCGAGGTGAGATGGACCCACAGGTGGTGGAGGACTATCTAGAGGCTGTGGCCACAGTTTTTCTCCTAGTTGAGACACTAGTGGAGTAGATGGGGGTCTTAGCTTCTAGTCTTTTCTAGTGAGTTAACATGAGGATGGTTCAAATAGTGATGACGCTTCGATAAGTGGACCGTTTCCCAATTTAGTACCTTCGGTTAGTGTGTCACCTATATCACTTCCTATTGGTCAGCAGTTACAACCGGTGGTACCGGTAGAGGAAGCATGTAGGCTTAGTGCCTTAAACATGTTTCCGCATCAGATACCCCCCAAGTTTCGACATCATCCTGGATCATAGGCGGCTAAGGAGTGTCTTGAGGAGGTGTATAATAGTTACCTAGAGCTTCTACAGCTTTGGCAGGACGACATTTCAGTAGCAGAGTATTCATCAAGGCATACCAACCATCCTAAGTACTCGATGAATGAAGTATGATCAGTGCTTAAGGGCTCATACCACCGAGCAAGGTGTGTTTAGGGGCATCCAAGCCATCACTAATATTCTATGCATTCCTACTTATGTTAGGGTGATAGAGAGAACCGTTTTGGTTGAATGTTCTTTGGTTGAGCGAATATATCTAGTGAATGTTAGCAGTTTGAAAGCAAGAAACTGTCACTAGTCTCAAAGACTTGGGCATGTTAAATGTTTCAGTATGAGTAAGTGATAGGGACAGATGAATCTGTAGGGCATCAGACATGGAAGTGGATCTAGGAGAGTAGCATGAGGTGGTATACATTTCGACATGTTACAACCACCACCTCAATGTGGTCCCCACCAGGCTTTGGGAGCTGGAGGACAAGGGAAGGGAGTAGCTGCATGCGGTCAAGGAGTGTGAACCAAGGAATCCAAGAATGATTAGAGGTATGTTCTGTGTCTACTACTAGCTATCATATCAATAAACATAGGTACCAATCATTCCTTCCTTCCACGAATCTTGTCCAAGACATAGAATTTCCAGTTAAACCATTAACTTGACCCTCACATCTAGAGATACCTTAGGAGGAGACTCGATAATCACACTTATGTCGATGGTGTGATCTGACCCTTGAAGAAAGATTTTCAGTTGGAACCTCTTGGTGGTAGCGTCGAGGCCTTATGACGTTAGTTTGGGTATGGACTGGGCATCCATAGTTCATACTCAGATTGACTATTTTGGTAAATATGGTTGCGGCTTATCTACAATGTGGGAATGAGGTTTTCCTTAGTCATAAAAATATGAAACCCAAGAATCATAGGATAAACTCATTCATAGGAGGGTGCAGCTGATCACTCTTGAGTCAGCTAGACTTACCCTCATGGTAGTAGGAGTTTTCAGTTTTCAGTTCCAAACAGGAGTGTCACAACATGAGGACATCTTTTCCAAAGATGTTTCCAAGATTACCTCCCTGAAGGGAGAGAGATGTCTTCTTTAGCTAGGTACTACCAGAGATTTGTACTCAAATTCTCCAGGGTAGCAGCACCCTTGTCGGCTTTGACAAAAAAGGGGGAGCCTTTCTTATGGACGTTGAAGTGTCAGAAGAGCTTTTATAAGTTAAGATAGAGACTAATAAGTATAATTATTCTACCCATGACCTATAGTTAGCAGTAGTGGTCTTTGCGCTGAAGATGTGGTGGCACTACATGATGGGTGAATAGTTTACTGTTTACTCTAATCACAAGAGTCTCAGGTGTATCTTCTCACAGAAGGACCTGAACATGAAACAGTGATGATGGCTAGAGTCCCTCCAGGACTATGACTTTGTGATATTCTATACTCCTGGGAAAAGGAACTTGGTAGAAAATGCACCCAGTAAGAGATATGGCCTACAACTATTGAGTGAGGCATTAGAGCAACTAGTTGCGCTATGGATATCCTTCGCAGATAAATATGGTGCAGCTACCTCCAGTCTCTGACTGTCACTCCCCTAATCCTTCAGCAAATTTGGGGAGGCACAGCTTGAGACAATGACTATGAGGCCTGGCATGCTTAGATATCCTTAGGACGGTATCTTGAATGATTTTTTGAAGGTAGGGAAAACGTCAACCTATTCAGAGGATGCACCATGGTACCAGTGATGCTTTAGAAGGAGGTGTTGAGGGAGATCCATACATCCCCTTTAACAGTACATCCTGGAGTGAAGAAGATATACCAAGACCTCTATAATTCGTACTGATTTCCTGGGATGAAGGAGGCAGTGAAAAATTTTGTTTCATGTTGCCTCACTTGTCAATAAGTGAAGGTTGAGCATCAGGTTTTAGTAGGCTTACCTCATCCATTAGAGGTGCCGGAGTGGAAGTGGGATGAATTTTCCATGGACTTTATGAAAGGATTCCACGTACGTCCAGGGGACATAGTTCCATACGGGTGATCGTTGACTGACTCACAAATTTGGCCCACTTCTTACCTATCTGAGAGCAGGGATTAGTAGAGGGCTTGGGACGCCTCTATATACAGGAGATCGTGCGACTTCATAGGGTTCCATCGACAATCATCTCTGACTATGACGCATGTTTTAAATCCCAGTTGTGGAAGGTATTGAAGGAGACGTTTGGGACTCAACAGAATTTGAGCACCGCCTTTCATCTTTAGATGTATAGTCAGACGGAGCAGACCATTCAAATGCTTGAGGGAATACTTCGTTCATGCGTCCTAGATTTTGGCCATAGTTTGGAGGATCACTTGACCTTGGTGGAGTTCACATATAACAACAGTTATCACTTCACCATCGGTATGGCACCATTCAAGGCCCTATACGGCCGACCATGCCAATCACCTCTTTGCTGGACAGACCTAGGGGAGTCAGCACTTATGGGTCCAGAGTTGGTACGGGCTACCACTGAGAAGGTTAATATCATCCAGGAGTGGATGAAGACTTCATAGAGCAGACAAGTCATATGCTGATAGAATACGGAAACCTTTAGAGTTTCAGGTGGGGGACCACATTTTCTTGCGAGTCTCTCCTCGATGGGGACTGCGGAGATTTGGCCGAGGTAGAAAGTTATCTTCGAGGTTCATCAGACCTTTCTAGATTCTTAGCAGAGTGGGAGAGGTGGTGTATCATCTATCTATTTTCCAACAAATGCACTGGGTGCATAATATTTTCCATGTGTCATAGCTGAGGAGATGCGTGCATGATTTATAACATGTTATCAACTAGGACAAGTTGTTCTTTGACGATGGGTAGAATTTTATAGAGTTCCCGGTGTAGTCTGAGGATCAACAAGAGTGGGTCCTTTATGGGCATCCAATACCTCTAGTACGCGTTCAATGGTAGCACGGAAACCTCCAGGAGAGCACATCGGAGTGGGAGGCTCAAATTCGTCCTTAGTACCCCCATTTGTTTTCTTAGTCTGTTTTTTGGATTTTGGGGACGTAAAGACCTAAGGTGGGGAGAAAGTAATATCCCTGAATTTCCGTATAATTTTTTTTATTTATATGGAATTATTTCAAGACCGCGAAATCTGACGGTGTGTGATTCTGAGACCCAAATTTCCCGGAATGGTTCGTCAAAGTTTTGTTAAGTTTTAATTAGTGCTCGTAAGCAATTTTCCTGAAAAAGTGGCGTAACTCTTAAACGGTTGCCCAGATCAGAAATCTGAGGGCACCTTTTCATTTAGGATGATGGGTTTCCCTAGGTATGACTTATGTTTAGTCGGCGCGGGCCTCCTGTGAGGAAACCCAAAAATGGTATAATCGTAAATAAAATAATTAAATTGAATTATTTTATTTTTTAAATGCTTATAACTCACAAATGGTAACTCAGATTAAAAATATGAGACCACTACTAAATTTGTGAGGGTATGCTCTCTTTAGGAAGATATTGATATTTGCCGGAGCAGGCCACCAGTGGATCTTAGTTTTTGTCCGTAAATAAAATAATTAAGCGACAATTATTTTATTTTAAAATCAATAACTACTAAATGGTAACTCTGATTGAAAATATGAGAGTACCATTGGGTTCGTTGGGGCGTGTTTCACTTAGGCAGAGTCTAACCTCGACCGGCGTGGGTTGAGGGTGACTGTTAATAATTTACTGAACTTTTTTTGGGTACGTTTAGTAAATGCACGATCGAATTTTTTCAAACTTTTGAACCATTGCTCAGATTAAAACTCAGAGGGCACCACTGAATCCATAGCACTGAAATTCTATTAAGGTTGGCTTCACTTAGATATAAGTGGGTCCGGAGAAAAAGTTAGTTTTTGGAACTTTTTAATAGAATAAATAAAATAACTTTATTATTTTATTTTTATTCTTTTTCAACAATGGACAAGAGAGAAGGTGGGACCGGCGAAGTTTCAAGCCAATAAATGGCTTGACACTCCAATATAAGTAACAACAACGTTGGGGGAAATTACGAAACTTTCTAATTAATGAGCCACCATTAATTTCCTATGTCGTTACTTATCCTCCCCCTCTCCTATATATATGGAGCTTGCGGAGAGGTACCGACACAGCTTCTCCAAAAAATGAAGTGTTGAAGGAGCGCCATGACACCAGACCCTTATAAGACGGAGCCGACCTAGCGGTAGGTGATGGGCAACACCAAACCCCAAACCGGAAGACGACACACGAGTGGCATCATTGGGAATCGGTTGCGGGGATGAAGAATGTCGACCCACCTTCAAGCGTGGACGCTGTCCAACGGTTTTTCGATGTAGGGGTTATTTCATTTGTGTATTTTTGATTCCATCTTCCCCATTCTTGAAATTATACAATGAATGAAGGTCAACTAACTAATGGGTTGACCTGCGATTCATTCGTCTTTGACGGAGGATTGTTGCAGGGAATCTTTGGGGGATTTATCTTGTTGTTTAATTCAATTGATTATTCAACCCCTTAAAATCTTTCATAATACAGGCTAACGCGGATGGCACAGTCCTAAATAACCCATCATGAACCCTCTACTATCTTGCTATCCTTGTTCCACCTTGGAAAACCATGAGCACGCCGACGCACGCCGCAAGAGGAAGGCTGTAGCTTGTTTGCTGCGGCGAACAGAGGAGGCAACCGGCATGACGACCCACCTCATGAAGTGGGGTGGTACGACCACCGTAATGCTGGTGAACGGAATTTTTGGCCGAATCGGTAGTAGAGGCCGAACCCACCTCCGGCGGGTTTCGCGGTGACTGAGCAGCGCCCATGCGGCGCCTTCGCCTCACCAACCGAACGGCCTTCGGGATAGTCGGGAATCTAGGAGACCAGGGGGTTACACCCCCGTGTCGGACCGAACCAGGATGCCTCCCTCGAAGAAGGATGCCTACCTCACGTTGGGCTACCACCCTTGGACCGGGCTTCCGCCCTCGAGTCGGGCCACTGCCCTTGGTCCGAGCTGCCGCCCTCGGGTCAGGTCGCCACCCTCGAGCCGAGTCACCACCCTCAAACCTGGCCATCACCATCGGACCAAGCTGCCACCCTCGGTGCAGGCCACCGCCCTCGATCTGGGCCACTTCCCTCACTTTGGGCCATTGCCCTCGGACCAGGCCACCACCCTCAGAACAGCCAGGCCCCCTATATCCAGGTTGTCGCCCACGAGTTGGGTCGCTGCCCTCGGACCGGGCCGCCACCCTCGGATTGGGCCACCGCCCTCTGGTTGGGACTCCGCCCTCAGATAGGGCCACCATCCCTATGGGCCTCCACCATTGGATCGGGCTACCACCCAAGCAGGCCACCGCCGTCAGACCGGGCTGCCGCCATCGGACCGGGCTACCTCCCTAGCAGGTTGTTGCCCCACGCAGGTCGGGCCGCCCCTTTGCGGGTTTCCTTATTTTGGATAGGCCACCCCTCTTACGGTCCAGACTAGAAATCAGCTCAGTGGGCCAATTCCCCCTCAGCCCGGCCTAGACAGGGTTGGGTCGAGTCAGTTCGACCGGGTTGGGCCGAACCCGGGCCCAACTGAGCCCGGAAACACTCAAAGGACCTTATCTTGAGAACCGGATGCCTGTTTCATGAACCATCTGTGGAATTGGGACCCTTCAAGAGAGACGGTCATTTTTGCCTAATCCATTATAGTTTTGGAGAAACTTGGAATTCGGCCGGGATGGATTGCACCTGAATCCAATCGGGCCCTCGACACTGAAATGTCAATAACGCACAGACCGAGCATCTGACTGACGCGCCGTCTATTTCTTTGGAACCCTTATGACATGGAAGATAATCATGTTATTTATTTTTTAGACTTTTTGTTGGTTGAGATAAGACTGATGGCTTGGGGAGTGATTCTCTCAAGCGCACTACGTACGGAACCATGTAACTAGTTGAGACCTAATGACTGCTAACTTTTCGACTCTGTGTGACTCGACGTCCATGGTACGCGATGGGGAAGAATACCTTCGCAGACCACGATGGGGGTGGGTGGTTCTGTGTGAATCGGAAGGCCACGGTGGGGAGAATTCGTGGTATGCGATGGGAAGGAGTAACTTAACAGACGAAGATGGGGGTGGGTGGCTCTGTGTGACCTGGCAGACCCACAGTACGTGATGGGGACGAGTACCTCCGCAGTTCAAGGTTAGTGGGAAGTAGCTTGAAGTGACCCAGCAGGCCCACTATACTCTATAGATGAGAAGTTCTCTAGCAGCTGAGGTGTTCGACTTTGTGACTGGGGATGTTACTTGTTACTACCCCTAGAATAAGTCCTACTGTGAGTTGTATTTACCTTGTTCTTGTGATTGAGGTTATGATATTTGGTACCCTACCTATGTGGTAATCTACCTTTGTGGTGTTACCCTGTGGTTTTTCTTTGTGGAAATCTAGGAGAACTTCGGGGTCTCGGGATCCCTAATGAGTATCGTTATACTCACCCATGCACGAGCTTCGCCCGCACCTTGTTGTTTCTTGTGGATACGATGTACACTATTGATCGAGACTGAGGGAGCCAGGACTGGATGGTGCTCAAAAGTGTAACTTTCGGCGTGATGTGATGCAGAGGAGACTAGAATATGTGGAGTTCAGTGGAGGTGATATGTACCTACCCTTTAGGTAGGAACCTCGGAGGACAACCCAGTAGCTGTTTTTCTTTTTCTTTCATTTGTATTATACTTTCAGTCGTACTTTTACTTTTACAGTTGGGCTTGTATTACGACCCCTTTTACTTTCAGTACTCTTTTACTACATCTGTTTACTTCATAGTTTCTTCTTGTTTTGTTCTCAGACCATGTGTTCGTATAGGTTCAAAGTAAATGCCTTTCCATTTTAGGGAATATGCCTTTCGGTTCAAGTCACCAGCCCCTGGCCTATGGAAGGCGGGTTTAGGGTAGTCATGGCATAGGCCCCGGGGGATGCGTTGTGATATTAAAAGAATACTACTTCCTGATCTAGGTAATTATCCATGTTTTTTTTCTCATGGTATCTTAACTACCACAACCCATTTGCGGTAATTATCTGTGATTGCAACAACATATAGTAGATAGCTTCTACTAAGGCATCAAAATACACTATGTACTCCACATCCTCATTTATAAGTATCAATATATGATCACTCATTAGTCTCAACATCATATTCTCAATGAATCATTGGATAATATTAATTCAAGTAAAAGGATACCATTTCCATGGAATTCTGGTCAATGGGGCTGCAATCATCAAGACATCTCCCAAAAACCACTTATAGTGAACCTCCTAACTAGGAAAACTCTACACTTTTGAATTTCAGGTGGTTGGATCTTAATAATTCATTTAATAAGTCTTATCTAGGTCCATATCTAAACCATGTTCATAAATGACATTCCAAAAGAAGTGAAAGTCATGAATCTAGGACTGTAACTTTGAGATTTTACCATAATGTTGCTTCTCTGGATGAAAATTTAAGACCATCTTGAATATCAATAAATTATCCTCCTATATTTTTGAGAATATGAGTATGTCATTAATGAAGACAATGAAAATCACTTCCAAGGATAACTATATGATTTAATTAATAATTTTTATTAACATGTTAAGGGTATTTTTTATACCACTGAGAATCATTGATAACTCATAGAGTCCATTAAAAAATTCGAATACCATCACTAGAATATCAACCTCTTAAATCCTCAGCTGGTGGTAGCTAGACAGAATATCGATTATTGAGAATAATAACAAACCTAAATACTGGTAAATGGGTCATCATACCTCAATTGGGGATACTTTTTCTTTATTGTTTCTAGGATCTGACGATGGTAATCTAGGTAAATATACAAGCTCTCATTCACATTTTTCATGAAAAACACTAGAGATTCCCCTGGGGACACAATGGATCTGATGAAAATCATATATTAAAGGTTCTAAAACTACAATGATAGCTCTTGGGGAATATTATTATCCATCTAATATTCTATATAATATATCAAAGCATTCCTAGGATGCATTTATATTCTATAGTGACCCTAGTTTTTTTTACAGAGGTATTACATGATTATAAATTTTAAAAACTAATAGCATTACAAAACCAGCATCCAAAGGATGACAGTGTAGGGAAAATTGGGATCATAATTATTATTTTCATAATAAAACATATATATTATTTAATTATTTATTCTCAAGCTTCTTAGAGGCCCCCATTTACTCCATATAATACATAGTCACATGAGGATATACATTAATGAAATGGGTGATCTAAAATATTTGTAAGAGGCTAGATAAGAACACGAATCAATATAAAATGGGTGATAATAAAAATAATCATCATAATAGAATCATGGGATTATCATCTTAATCATGAGGTGAAACATTAGATAAAGACATGAACTGGGGAAATGAATAAAAATGGAATTTCATGTCTCTATAGACAACTTCCACACATAGATGGGAACAAAGATAACATCATGTTCACACATAACATATGTGAATTATCATAAAATCATAATTGTGAAAAAACATAGAATAATTTTCATGTATATTTCACATTATCTCATGAGATACATCATATTACTCAATTCCTTTGAGTGCTATATAACTCTGGGCTCAAAAATTACATCATAACTTTTATATAATCATTCTGTCCACATAGAATGTATATAAATCATAGTCCAAAAAAACCCATGGAAAGGAAATGGGTTTCCTATGAATTTAATAAAGAATGCATTCCTGAATAAAAATTGGGCCTCCTAAAAGAAAAACTAAAAAACATACTTTTTATTCGAATCATTTATCGTTAATATAAAAGAAACATTCTCCAGATAAGTAATAAGGTGCATTTTTAGTTAGAAGGGTTATTTTGTAAAAATAATAGAATTTATGATATAATCAAATTATAAACATGTATATCCTCTAAAATATTGAATATTAAAATTTGTGAAAATAATTTGAATATTCATACTGTGGAAGATAGAATAACCCATATAAATTAATTGGGTTTGATAATTCCCTTACCTTAACTTAGGATAACTTATTCAATTCAATATCATAGATTTTCAAATTAGATTAATAAATTAAAAAATAAATAACCTCTTGTAAATATATTTGTTTTATTATAATTTTATTAAGTTAATTTATGGACATTATGTTGTGTTATAGAGTTCAATTCCATCATTCTGAGAGTGTTCGTTTTGTTGATTTTCTTGATTAGTTTGTTTGAATAGATGTATGGAATGTCGTGAAAAATAAGATAATTCACCAGAATTGAGATCATATATTATTAATGATCATATATAATATTAAATTAGATTATATATCATTTTTTTCTATGGTATGTGGATAGATTATTATATAAATATTTAATGATAATTTTTTAGATTAATTTTATGGGTTTCGATCACAACGAACTCGTTTTGTTTTATTATTTAATTTTATGATTATAACGTAGTTTTAGAACATAAAAAAGGTTATGACATTCCATTTAAAATATTTTTTTACTAATAGTAATAGTATATTGGACATTCTTGAATGTATTAATGGAAAATGAAAACTTTTCATCCTTGGATTGAATAAAAAAACACGCTGTGAATGACGTTTCCATTTTTAGAATAAAATAGATAGGAGAAGAGTTTTGATGATATATTATTCCAATAACATAAACATGTTCCCATATATATAAGATACTAGAATTATAATGACTCTTGGATAAGGGAATATAAGGAGATGATAATAAAATAATATAAAATTAATATAAAATAAAAGAAAAGAAAGAGGATTTTACCTATTGAATTTTTATCCTTGGGATGCTTGTTGTGGAGAATGGTTTTGGAATTTTTTGTGAAAAAGTATACCCATGTAGAAATATTGGGTTCCCTAGACCCATCTATGTAGAAATTTTTATTGTTGTATAATGTTTACAGTCATATATACATGATTTCTACTTACCATTATAGTATATACTTTTCTACATCCACTATTGAAATTGAAATTTCCATAGATTAATTGTCATATCAAATAGATATAGATGATACCATGCTATAATAAGAACATAATGATACAATAAAATTAGTCTCAAAAAAAGTTCCTATGGTCTAGATTCATCTTTCTGAATGAAAACAGTTGATGTTTAACTATTAGGTAATTGGTGCTCATATACATTGAAACATATTTTCATTATGTTCTCACTTGGTCTCTCTAGAAGTGAGAACATGAGGACAGAACTGCCAATACGAACACAACATGTTTATTGTTTCATTGGTTGTTCCTATCTATGGACATGTGTATTGTTCACTCAACATGAGATCATACTAATGTATACCATTTGATTGTGTGCATTGATTTAAGTAAAAAAACAATGATATTGAAATTGTTGTGAGGTATCTTGTGATGGCTATGTCATTGATGGTATGACATTGGATGACTGGTTAATAAAATATTATTATCTTATTAGTTAAGGAATTTATGTATCTCAGTACTAGTTGATCAGGATGGATCTACCTTCATATGTCTTTGGACAGAGCAGTCGAAAGGTAAATCCATCTGTCTGGATCAACTAATAAGAATGAAATAAAAGGGTGATGATACATGTGTGCATCCTTCCTTATGATATATTTAATTATAAAGAGATTATAGTACAAAATATATGTTCTTTGGTTGGTTTTTTTATTATGGAAATCCTCATCTCTTTAGGGGCCTTGATGAGTTTCTAAACTCCACTCGCGGTCTATGGATTTTATTCACTGCATTCAAGATGAGGGCCTAGAGGTTTACACATAATAGAATATTCAAGAATCTTCCCTATTCAGTTGAATATGTATAATGAACATGGTGGGGCCCCATGGGCTCAGAGTGTTGTTGAACGTATCGATCACCAAAGAAATAAATAAATACATTATTAATCAAGTTATGAATAATTGGGATTGAATTTATTTAATGTGTTTATATGTTATGTAAATAACAGAAAATATTAATCGAAGGAATATTATTTTAATATTTCATTTTGTATAATATTATGCTGGATGACTAGTCCAGTTAAAATGAATTGGGTTTATCATGTAATATATTTCAAATATATTATAGGCATGTGTTATAATAGTAAATAATATTTATAGAGTTTATTTCAACAAAATTATTTATTTAGTGGATGTTGAAATAAACTCAGGTAGGGGAACCCAACAAAGGTATTTCTGTCACGACCCGTCCCCTAGGGCCAATGCTGTGACTACCCCAAGCCCGCCTCTTATAGGCCAAGGGCTGGCAACTAGCACCAAAGGCGTAATTCCCTAAAACTGGGAAGGCATTACCTTTATAACCTGTAAACACACACAGCAGATACGAACATGAGTAAACTGTATAACCAACATGTGAGTATAGTAAGTAAAAAGGGGCCAGAATACAAGCCCAACTAGAAAGTACAAGTACAATTGAGGAAATAGGAAAAATAGCCACTCGGTTGTCCTCCAAGGTTCCTACCTGATGGGTAGGTACAGATCGCCTCCTCCGCACTCCACATCCATTCGTCTCCTCCGTGTACCGACACGCCGTAAATTCCACCTCTGAGTACCGTCTAGTCTTGGTACTATCAGCCTCGGTTAGTGTTGTCTATCGTTTGCATCCAACACAATTAGGTGCGGGCATAGCCCGTGAAAGGGTGAGTATAATGATACTCAGTAGGGACCCCAAGACCCTCAAGGTATCACAAAATCCAACTAGGATAAACCACAAAGTATGAAATCAACAGATAACCCCACTTAGTTATATTCCCATACATATACCTTAATTTATCAAGTAATCCATCTCAATCATGAGGTAAACACAAAAGTTACTAACTCAACTCAACCAGGATTTTTATTCACATTATCGAAACCTCGACTACTAGAGAAATCCTCCTCTATCGAGTACAATGGGTCTTCCATGACACCAAGGCCCTTCCCACTAACCTTGGACTGCTGAGGTACTCCTCCAGTCGAGTATCGTGGGTCTGCCACGTCACACAGAGGCACTCCCCACCGTGGGTCTGCCGCCAAAACCCGGAGTTCCCCCTAATAGCGTGCAGAGGTACTCCTCCAATTGAGTATCGCGGGTTTGCCGCCACAACCAGGAGTTCCTCTACCGTGGGTTTTCTGCCACAACCAGGTTCTCCCCACTGGGATATTTGAGTCACTCCAAGTCAATCGGTCAGTAGTCATCAAGTCTCAGCCAGCTACAAGGTCTCTGCACTCTGCCTGCTCGTCTCTAGATGGATTTGCTCCACGAGCTACTATTTGATACACCAACAATCACGAGGTCCCACGAAGAAGTATCTCAAAGTTACGCCACATCATATAGGTCTCAACGAAACAGACGGTGCATCAATCAGACGCCTGTTCTGTGAGTTATTAGCCTTTTAGTCCCGGGGGCCCAGTTGGATTCTTTCATGATCTAACCTGAACGTATCTAAACTATACCCCAAACTCTAGTGGGGGTATACTCAAAGGGACCGTCATGCCCCAAGATTACCAGGTCCACTAACGGTTCTTCAAACAGACGCCTGATGCCAAAGATATGGCCAAAGAAGGTGAAGGCTCATAGTGGGCCCGAGTCCGGTTCAACTCGGCCCGACCCAACATGGGCCAACCTAGTATGGGTCGACCCAGCCTGACCTGTTGGGTGTGGCCCATATAGTTAGGCGGGCCAGCCTGTTGGTTTGACTCTGCCCATTGGGCCCTGCCCAGCAGACCGCGAGAGCGCGGACCAGTCACGAGGGTGCGGACCGTCTGTAGGTCGGTGCGAGGGCAGTTCATCCTGGAGGGTGCCGTGTGGGTGGCTCAGTTTGGAGGGCACTACGAGGGCACGGATCATCCCGTATGGCATTTCTAGGGGCCAACTAGGGGCGGCTCAGACCGGGGCCGGGGTGGCGCGGTCGGGGCCGGGAGGCCGGCTCGGCCGGGGCACGCGGATGGCGGAGCCGCGGGGCGTGCTGGGAGTGCGGAGGCTGGCGACCGGTTCGACAAGCAGCGACGTGGTGCGTGCAAGTCGCGCGATTTGTGCGGACGGCGGAGCCACGGGGCGCACGGGGCGCGCGCGGAGCCCGGCTCGGCCGGGGCTCGGGAGGGCGCCGCGAAGGTCACGGGAGGCGCAGCGGCCGGGATCCGGGGTGCAGTGTGGCTGAAGCATGGCTCAGCCGGGGTGCGGCATGGCTCGGGCCGGTTCAGCCAGCGAGTGGCATGGTCGGGGCGGCGCGGTTCGTCCCAGGGCTGCGGAGCGTCGCGGGGGTGGTGCAGGTTTCCTTCGTCACCTTCATCGTCTCGTTGCCTCGTCGCCATGCTAAAGAACATCACTAAGAAGAACCGCTGAGGGGGGTCGGGCCAAGTTAGTTTGGCCTACACCCTCCACATTTAGGGTGGTAGAAATCGATTCATCAAGAAAATAAACATAGAACGAACATGGAATATATCTTAAAAACATTAATTCCCAATGATCCCTCATTAACAAAATATTCCCAACCCGCAAGGAAAAACATATGTGGATCAACTTGATAATAAGTTGGTCAACGTTCTTTGTTTTGGAAGGAAAGAAACAAGGGAATAAAATCAATCACAAAAATCCCCTACCTTGATCGTTGTTAGATGACATTGGCTCGAGAAGGCGGACGTCGATTCGTTGTAGACGAACACGTCCTATGTCGGAGGAAGTTCAGAGGAAGAAATTCATAGTCGAGGTCATTCTTTGAAGTTGAAGGCGTTCCTCATCGGTGTTCTTCATTAGTGGTTTATTCTTCGTGGAAGAAAACGTTCTTCATTGGAGAGGATAATCCTCCAAGTATTGGCATCACGTCACTTTACCAGCGCTTTTTCACTTGGTGAAGCCATCCCAAATCCTCCTCCCAAGCTCAATATATATAGGAAAGGGGGAGGTAGGTAACGATCGTTGGAATTTATGAGAGTTCATTTATTAGGAACCTTCCTAAATTCCAACGACATTGTTACTTAATTTAAAAAGGGTAAAGCCAATTAATTTACGTTGGCGCAAACGATGCGGTGCGTTGGCATAATTAAGGTGGAGGAGGTCAATAGGTTCTCCCTCATTAATTGTGGGAGTTGAGGTTTTCTCCCCATTAAAGGGGGGTTTCAAGGGGGTTTAATCCCGGGTGGTCCCGACCACCATAACCTCTCATGGGAGGTTTTGGCTCGGGTGGTCCCCACCACCATAACCTCTCATGGGAGTTTTTATTCTTTCACAAAAAACCCAAAAACCAACTTTCACCCTCGACCATCATCCATTGAGGTGAAAGTCTCTTTAAGAAAATACTGGCATTGCGAGTTCAACAGTGCCCTCAAATTTCAATTCTGAGCACCGGTTAAAAAGTTATAAAACGCTGCTTGTGCATTTACTGAACATACCCAAAAAAAGTTCGGAAAATTATTCTTAGTCACCCTCGACCCGCGCCGGTCGAGGTTAGGATCTTCCTAGGTGGAACACGCCCAAATTAACACAACGGTGCTCTCGGATTTTTAATCCGAGTTACCATTTAGAAGTTAATAATTTTAAAATAAAATAATTGTCACTTAATTATTTTATTTGCGGCCAAAAACTAATTTTTTATAGTGGCATGCGCCAGCCAAAGTTAGTATCTTCTTAAAGAAATAATACTCTCACAAGTTCAACGGTGGTCTCGTATTTTTATTCCGAGTTAACGTTTGTGAGTTATAATCATTTGAAGAATAAAATAATTTATTTAATTATTTTATTTACGATTATGTCATTTTTGGGTTCTCTCACAAGAGCCTCGTGCCAACTAATCTTAAGTCACGCCTAGGGTAAACCCTCCATCCTGAACACAACGGTTCCCTCGTATTTCTAATATTAGTAACCATTTAAGAGTTATTCCACTTTTTTAGGAAAAATTCTTATGCGCATTAACTTAAGCTTAACAAAACTTCAACAGATCATTCCTGGCACTTCGGGCCTCGAAATCACGCATTGTCATATTTCACAAACTCATAAAATTTCAATTTATTTAAAAAAATCATGAAAATTCTTGGTCATTACACTATCCCCACCTCAGAGCTCTACGTCCCCATAATCAAAAACTCAAACTAAGGAAACATGCGTGGGTATTGTGCATGCATCTAAGCCTCTAGCTCCCATGTGCTCTCCTGGAGGTTCTCGTGCTATCAGAAAACGTGCACTAGAGGTATCGACTGTCCATGAAGGACCCACTCCTATATATCATCAATCTCTACTGGAACATCCGTAAATTTCACCCCATCGTCGACATCCAGCTCTCCATGGTCGATGACATGAGAAGGGTGATGCATGTATCTTCTTAGCTGGGATATGTGGAAGATGTCGTGCACCTGGTGCAACTGAGATGGAAGAGCTAAGCGGTATGCCACCTCACCAACTCAGCTAAGGACATGAAAAGGTCTGATGAATCTTAGAGATAACTTTCCACCTTGGCCAAATCTCTGTAGACCTCATTCAGGTGAGACCTGTATGAATACGTGGTTGCCATCCTTGAACTCTAGAGGTCTCTGTATCCTATCGGCATATAACTTCTGCCTGCTCTGTGCAGTCTTCATATGCTCCTAGATGATCGACACTTTCTCTGTGGTAGTCTATACAATCACTGGTCCCACGAGTGCTGACTCCCCTGGGTCAGTCCAGCACAAAGGTGATCTGCATGGTCACTCGTACAATGCCTCAAAAGGTGTCATCCCTATGATGGAGTGATAACTCTTGTTGTATGAAAACTACACCAAAGGAAGGTGATCCTCCCACCTGCGACTGAAGTCGAGGACACAAGAACACAACATGTCCTCAAGGGTATGAATGGTCCACTCAGTCTGACCATCCGTCTGAGGATGGAAGGCAGTGCTCAAACGAAGCTGCGTCCTGAAATCCTCCTACAACCCCTTCCATAGCCGGGAATTAAAATGTGCATCACGATCAGAAACGATCATTGAGGTTACTCCATATAACCGTCCAATCTTCTACACATAGAGGCATCCCTAGTTCTCTACTAAACCCTGTTCATTGATTGGTAGGAAGTGGGAAAACTTGGTGATTCGGTCGACGATCACTCAAATCGAGTCATGACCCCTGGATGTACATGGAATTCTTGTCACGAAGTTCATGCATATCCCATCCCACATTCACTTTGGGACCTTTAAAGGCCAAACCAAACCAGCTGGTACCTGATGCTCCACCTTCACTTGCTGACATGTGAGGCATCGTGAGACAGACTCTGCAACTGATTTCTTCATTCTCGACCACTAGTGTTGTTGTCAATGATTCTGGTACATCTTCGCCACTCCTGGATGTACCACTAGAGGAGATGTGTGGAACTCCCTCAACACTTCCTCCTAAAGTGACACTGGTACCATGGTATGTCCTATGAAGAGGATGACATGCTACCCACCTTCAGAAAATCTATTAGGTGCATGTCCTGTGGATATCTGACCACATCGAGCCTCACAGTCAGTTCCTCTGTGCTACACCTCCCTGGCTCACTTAAGGAGTGAGAATGTGACTGTAAGTGACTGAAGATAGATGCTCCTTCTCGATCCACAAAGGATATCTGCAAAGCGGCTAGCTGCTTTGTCACCTCACTCAGCATATGCAGGCCAGACCTCCTGTTGAGTGTGTCTGCTACCATGTTCTCCTTCCTAGGAATATAGACTATCTCAAAGTAAACTTCTGCTGCCACAAGGGTGAGGTTGGCCTACTCATGAGTGATTGGATTCACCCTCTTATGCATGAGTTTATCCTATGCTTCTTGGGTTTCCTTTTTCACCGACCAAGGAAAACCCTATCCCAATGTTGTAGATAAACCAAAACCTCTTTTCCTAATACAGTCAATCCGAGTGTGAACTGTGGATGTCAATTCCAAACCCAAACTAACGTCATAAGGCCTCGACGCTGCCACTAAGAGGTTCCAATTGAAACTCTCACCTTAAGGGTTAGATCACACCATCAGTATAAGTGTGATTATCGAATCTCCTCCCAAAGGTATCTCCATACGTGAGGGTCATGTCAACGATTTAACAGGAAACTCTAGGTCCTGGACAAGATTTGTGGAAGGATGGAATGATCGGTACCTATGTATATTGATACGGTAGCTAGTATTAGACATAGACCATACCTCGAATCATTCCTAGAACCCTTGGTTCGCATTCCTTGACTGCGCACAACAACTCTCTTCCCCTGTCCTCCAGCTTCCTGAGCCTGGCGGGGTCCACAAAAAAACGGGGGGGGGGGGGTTGTGACATATCGAAAATTACACCACCTAATGTTACTCTCCTAACTCTGATTCCACATCTGCTGCCCTATAGACTCATCTGTCCCTAACACTGCTTCTTCTGGGAACATTTTAGATGCCCAAGTCTCTGAGACTGGCGCCAGTTTTCTGTTTTCCCAGTACTAACATTCACTGGTTGTATCCGCTCAGCCAAATAACATTCAACTTCAAAGGTTCTATTTAAAACCCTAACATAAGTAGGAATGCATAGAGGAATAGTGTTGGCTCGAATGTACTTTAAACACACCTCTATCAGATGTTCGATCCCTGAAGAACTTATCGTATCATATTCATCGAGTACCAGGAATGATCGGCATGCCTCGATTAATACTCAGCAACCGACATGTCGTCTTGCTGAAGCTGTAGAAGGTCTCGAGAAATCTTAGCCACCTCCTTGAGCCAGTCCTCAGCCCCCTGTGAGTCAGGCTCACCTTAGAACCTGAGGGGTATCTGATGTTGAAACATGTGTAAGGCACTAAGCGTACATGTGTCCTCTACCGGTACCGCCGGTTGTAACTGCTGACCAACGGGTAGTGACATAGCTGGCACACTACCTGAAGGTAGTATCTCGGGAAACGGTCCACGTACCGAAGCCTAATCACTAAGTGGACCATCCTCATGGTCACTCACTGAAAAAGACTAGTGGCTAAGATCACCGTCTGCTCTACTTGTGTCTCAACTAGATGGGAAACTCTATAAATCACCTCCAGCCAGCCCTCAGCTGCGTGTGAATCTGCTGTCCAATGGGTGGTGGTGCTACTCGTATACCACCCGAAGGTGCCAACATACTAAGAGGGCCCTGAACCGGATCCTCATCACTCGGTGGGCTATCTGTGTGTACAACTCTTGGAACTCTAACTAGATGTCTACGTGGAGGCATCCTAAAAGAAACACATGCGACATGGTCAAAAGATTATACCTGGTGAGATGACCTGGTGAGCTTACTTAATAAATCACAATGAAAACAGACACGCAATCATTGTTTTCATACACTGAGTCGGAAATCAGATGTTAGGGTCCTGGTGTATGGATACTTTGTTCACCACACCAACATTGGACTCCCTGGTCTAAAAACTACACTCACTACACTTAACACTATTGCTTCACAAAAAATATCATAGTCTAAAGTTCTACGGTAGAACTGACTCCTCTGATACCAATTTGTCACGACCTGTCCCCCAGGGCCCGTGCCGTGACTACCCTAGGCCCGCCTTTTATAGGACAGGGGATGGCAACTAGCACCAAAGGCGTAATTTCCTAAAACTATGAAGGAATTTCCTTTATAACCTGTAATCACACATAGCAGATATAAACACGAGTAAACATTATAACCAAAAAGTGAGTACTGTAAGTAAAAAGGGTCCAAAATACAAGCCCACCAGAAAAGTACGAGTACAACTAAGGAAATATAAAAAACAGCCACCAGGTTGTCCTCTGAGGTTCCTACCTAAAAGGTAGGTACAGATCGCCTCCTCAGAACTCCACGTCCATCCTTGTCCTCCGTGTACTGACACGCTGTAAAGTCCACCTCCGAGTACCGTCTAGTCCTGGTACTCTCAACCTCAGTCAGCACTGTCTGTCGTCTGCATCCAACAAAATGAGGTACAGGCATAGCCCATGTAGGGGTGAGTATAATGATACTCAGTAGAGACCACGAGACCCTCAAGGTCTCAAAAAATCCAACAAAGATAAACCATAATGTATGAAATCAAAAGATAACCACACTTAGTTATATGCCCATACATATACCTATGTTATCAATTAATCCATCTCAATCATGAGGTAAACACAAAAGTTACTGACTCAGCTCAACCAGAATTTTTATTCACATTATCGAAACCTCGGCTGCTGGAGAACTCCTCATCTATCGAGTACAGTGGGTCTACCGTGACATCAAGGCACATCCCACTAACCTTGGACTGCTGAGGTACTCCTCCTATCGAGTACCATGGGTCTACCATGTCACACAGAGGTGCTACCCACTGTGGGTCTGCCGCCACAACCAAGCGCTCCCCCTAATAGCCTACAGAGGTACTCCTCCTGTTTAGTACTGCGGATCTACCACCACAACCAGACGCACCTCTTTCGTGGGTCTACCGCCACAACCAGGCGCTCCCCACTGGGCTAGTCGCATCACTCTGATTCAATCGGTCAGCAATCATCAAGTCTCATCTATCTACAATGTAGTGACTCAAGTTTTGGCCCTGTCAGACTTTGGAATATTCCTATGAGTAATTCCAGAGCTAGGGGCGAAGACGACGTGCGATTCCGAGGCCTGGTGTACCCGGAATTAATTTTATAAAAATATTAAGTATTTTATACTCTGAATGTGGTGGGGTTGTGTTTTACCATAAACGGTAACTCGGATTAAAAATTTGAGGTCACGGTTGTGTCCAGAGTGTTCTGTTTACCCTAGGCGGGGTGTAAACATTGTGGGTGCGGGCCTTCCGTGGAAAAGGATACCAGGGGCATTTTCCTAAATAAATGAAAAGTTTATTTATGAGTTTCGGCTCTAATAACTCCTAAAAAGAGTCTCGGATCACAATTATGAGTGCGCCATTGGGTTCATAACGTCGCGTTTACCCTAAGGGTGACCTAATCCTTTCCGCGCCGGGAGGTTTGGTCGGGGCGTAGTTTGTTGAATTGATTAATTAATTAATTAAAAAGTAAATAAAAATCAATCACCCTTCTCCCCCACCCCCTTCAAGTTTGTGCTCAACTAAAACCATCCTCCCCCTTCAAGTGACCAACCACCGAATCAAGAAACAAGGTCCCGTCGAACTCATATTTTGACAGTGATCGTTCCCAAATGGTGCAGCAGCAGCTTCGGAGCGCGGATCAGGCTTAGAAGTGTCGGCATTTCGTCTGCGAAGTAGACAGTTTGTGTTTTAAAACCCTGGATCCTGTTTTTGTGTTGCTTTTCTTTAAATTATCATAAGGGTTTTGTAGTTCAGGTCCCGAGCTTTCCGAAACATGTTTTAGATCTGAATTTGGAGCGTCTGGGTGCTCCCGATGGCTCCCGGAAGTTTTCTGGCAGAAAAACCGGTTTCCAGCAGCAGCAATGGCGGATTCCGGCAGGTGGCGCAGAATATTCTGGTAGGCAGCGGCGGATTCCTGCAGGCGGCGGCGGTCTGGTCAGGCGGCGCGATGGTTTCCGGCGAGACAAGCGGTGGTCTAGCCAGAATTTTCCGGGGGTTCTTTAAACCCCCGTAACTCACAAACCATAAATCCGATTTGTGAGTCGTTTGCGGCGATGTGTTCATTTCATCGAGGAAGAACTTTTTAAACGACTTTGTAAATTTTTTTGAATCGTTTTTTTGGCCCGGGGCCATGAAACGTTGAAATTAATAATAATATTTTATTATTTTCAACTTCGATCCGCCATAACTCCTGCACGAAGTGTCCAAATGTTGTGTCGTCAGTGGCGTTGAGACCCTGATGGTATGAAGGAATTTTCAAGATTTTTTTTGGGTGTTGGGACTGAGAATAGGTTGTGGGCCTCATGAGGCCGGGTTCCGACGTTTACGGAGAAATGTGACTTTTCGGTCGGGTGTCCGTTTTGGATGATCGAGTAGTCGATCCCGTGTGTTTTTCCGAGGGGATCACAATGGTGTGATCTTCTTGACAAGTTTGGATCGTGGTGTGGTCCCCACTCGGGATGGCTTCGGTTAATAGTACCTTTTTTAATGGGTGTCCGTTTGGGACGATCGATTAGTCGATCCCGTGTGTTTTTTCGAGGGGATCACAGTGGTATGATCCACTTGATAAGTTTCATGATTGTAGTGTGCGCTCCACACAAGATAGTTACAGTGAATATTTCTTTATTCACCGGTTGTCCTTTTCGGGTGAGTGAATAGACAATCCTGCGTGTTTTCCCACATAGATCACGATGGTGGCCTCGGTATCAGCCTTGGAGGTGCGCGATGTGGCGTTGTGGTGGGTTTCTCGGGTTAGCGATGTTTGGACCAGTAGTGGTTGAGGGTACTCACTTGGTTCATTCCTACAAGGGTTTTTGTGACATCACAACCTTATTATAGGTTTGTGAACCTTCGATGGGATGTTTAATCTGTTATAATTGTGGCATCCCTCCAGTGGGCACAAAGTGGGATCCTCTAGCATCGTTTCCCTAGATTGGGTTATTGGTATCTTTGTGACCACTTATCCACGAATGGAGATCCTTTATCTATCATGTTAACCTCGTAGGATTTGTGGAATCATCGGGAATATGATACCCTACACAGTGGGTCGTGCTCATTAGGGTTGTGGCATCATAGGTTATACGATCCTCTACTCAGTATGATGATTATAGTAGGGTTGTGGTATTGTTTGTTATACGATCCCCTACTTAGCGTGTGGTTTCTGTAGGGTTGCGACATCATCAGTTTGATCCCCTACATCGCGAGATGTACCAGATAGGGTTTCGGTATCATCGTGACCATCGTTACATGGGTGACAATCCTCTATCTGAGTGATGTGTTTCTGACGAGTTCTAGATCGGGTTTTGGTATCCCCCAGCGGATCTTGGGAGTGATCCCCTATCTATGAGATCTACGAATTCCAGATCGGGTTGTGGTATCCCCCAGTGGACACTGGGAGTGATCCCCTATCTATGAGCTCTTTGTATACCGGTGTGGGTTCTGGTATCCCCTATTGGACCCTAGGAGCGATCCCCTATCCGAGGAGTTTGGTGTTTATGTTGTTTCAGCGAGGTTTCCTCAGTGATGATATTCGAGGAGCATGATCTCTCAATTGAGCATCTGAGATGTTTGTGTGGGACCCGATAGAGTGTATCTATTGGGTGAGTGTCATCTGGGTTGACAGTGACCATGAAGTGTGCTCTCCTGGTCATGAATCGTTGCTGGTGATGAGGTTGGTACCTCATGTGGCTTGGTGCATGAGATGAGTATATTTGGATGTTTTTGGTATACATAAGAGAGTATATTTGAGTGGATGTTCAAGGTATATGTATGGGAGTATAACTAGCTAGATGTTTGAGATATATGTTTGGGTGTATACCTAAGAGGATGTTCAAGGTGAATGTATGGGCATGCACCTGGATTGAGCTGACTAGTTGTTTTTAGACGAGGATGGTCACGGGATGGAGTTTCTCTCTCGTCAAGGTTCCTCCTGGCTAGGATGAATGGACTGTTTCCTTTTAGTTTCTATCTTTTTTTTTTGGGTTTTTGGGGTGCCTACTAAGTATTTTTATACTCACTCATGCACGGGCTTTGCCCGCACCTGTTTGTGTCTTGAGAAAACCACATGCATTTTGACGGAGTCCCAGGAGGACCCGGAGCAGGCGGAGCTGAGTGAGCGGGACTGACCATGGAGTCTTATAGGAGCTGTGCCGAGGAGCTTTCTA
The DNA here is from genome assembly GCA_963277665.1 of Viscum album. Lineage (NCBI taxonomy): Eukaryota > Viridiplantae > Streptophyta > Magnoliopsida > Santalales > Viscaceae > Viscum > Viscum album. The sequence goes on from OY728161.1 coordinate 1,843,573,115, forward strand.
GTGGTGCATTTGGCAGCATACCCCTTCTTCCGAGCAGGTTGGATGCCTTTGTAGTTTTCTTTTGGTGGGCCCTATTTTTTCCTTTGTACTTTTTCTGTACTCTGGTTGTGGGTTAGATGTATGCATGCATTTAATTTTCAGTTTTATATATATCTGCACTATTGCATGGAGGTGTCTGTGGGTGTGTGTGTACATGTACCTTAGGCAAATGCCTCCCTTTTCTGTGATAGCCTACTCGGAACTTGTCTCCAACCCCTAGCCTATTAGAGGCGGGCTTGGGGAGTCACGACTTGAGCCCCGTTGGGTCGGGTGGTGACATACAAGGTCTCCTCACTCTGTATGGTCGTCTCTATAAGGATTCACTCCATGAGCTACTATTAGATACTCCAATTGTCACTAATTCCTTGAAAAAGTATCACGAAGGTCCGCCACGTCATAGAGGTCTCAACGCAACAGACGACGCGTTAATCGGATGCTCGGTATGTATGTTATTAGCCTTTTAGTCCCAGGGGTTCGGTTGGATTCATGCCCGATCCAACCTGACCGTACCTAATCTATTCCCCAAACTCCAGTGGGGTATACTAAAAGGGACCATCGTGATCCAATATTATTAGGGCCATTGACGGTTCGTCAAAAAGAGGTCTAATGCCAAAGATATGGCCAAAGAAGGAAAAGGGTAATAGTGGGCCTGGGTCCGGTCCGACCCAGTCCGACCCCGCATGGGCAGAACCGGTCCGAGTCGACCTCGCCTGACCCATTGGGTTTGGCCCCACCTGTTAGGTGGGCCAGACCGTTAGGTTCAGCTCGTCCCGCTCGGCCCAACCCAGCAGGCCGTGAGGGGTCGCGGAGGGCCGCGAGAGTGCGGACCGGTCATGAGGGCGCGGACCGGTCGTGGGTCGACCGAGGGAGGTTCGGCCCATAAGGCACCACGTGGGTGGCGTGGCCCGGAGGGCACCACGAGGACCCGACTCATTCCGGAGGGCGCCGCACAGGGCCAGCTCGGGGCGGCTCAGCCTGGTGCCGGGGTGGCGTCATCGGGGCCGGAAGGCCGGCTCAGTTGGGGCACCGCGGGGCGCACAGACGGTGGAGCTGCAGGGCGCGCAGGAAGCACGGAGGCCAGTGACCGGTTAGGCCAACAACGACATGGGGCGCGCGTGGAGGCCGGCTCATCTGGGGCTTAGGAGGGCGCTGCGAGGGGCACGGGAGGCGCGACGGCCGAGAGTCGGGGAGCAGTGCGGCTCGGCCGGGGTGCGGCATGGCTCGGGCCGATTCGGCCGGTGATTATTCACTGAAATTGGTAGTATATTCATTGTTAATATCTTTATATTCATTGTTCCAAAGCCCATAAACATTGTTTTTAGTGCATTACATAAATAGAACTTCATTTCTCATCTTAAATGCAATTCATGTTTAAAATGAAAATTTGGGCCCAATCATTCATCTATGTGTGAAAAACATTATATTTATTTTCTGAATTTTATATTTTAGGATATGATTGATAACATTTTTTGTAACATTTTTTCTTTTAGGATCGATGGATGAATCCCAATGGAAGATGGATATTGTTGGGGATGAATGCAGATCTTTTCTGGAGAAAGCATAATGGGCCTAAGACCCATCAAACAAATGTGGGGCCCACAAACAAAGCCCAATGAAGCTCAAATTTTTAGAGTAGAAATAGTAAAATCTGGTGATCATTTTATTCAACTGTGTCTAGATCTAATTCCTAATTTTTCATGGAGATATATGGATCTGAAGTTAACATTTAAATGGTGGGCCCGACCTGAACGCCCATAATGTCTTCCCACCATTCCGATCATAACTTCCAAACGGATGCACCACATTTCCTAAAATTTTGACAGATAATAGAGTACATATGTATGAGAATATGTATACTCTTCAACCCCTCCAGATTCGGCCTCCTTAAATTACAAATTCAAACATCCAAATGGTGGATGAATCTGGATGAATTTCCGGGTCAACTTAGAATTGTCAAATTCCCTTGATTTTCTCACCCTCCTTTTAACTCTCTCAATTAATGGAGATGTAATTTATTGTTGGGGTGTATCTAAGAAAAAAAATATGCCCATATAAGGAGTTGGTGGTGAATGGAATTATCATCTAATATTTTTATTTCAATCAAAGTTTTTCTTTTATCTATTGTATTTATTTCAATTGTAATTTCCTGCTTTCAATTTGTAATCGCATCATCATGTTTTCCCATGTATGTTTTTCTTTCACATTTAGTTTTTAAATAAAATTTATAATTATTTTTAACTTATTATTTTCCTTTTCTTCATATGTTTATATCGTTGAATCATGGTGTGAATTTATTCACACCAGCACTTGTGAATTCAATCACACAACGGTGGAGTGTTTGTTCTTTTAATATTTTTCTTCTTCTTCAATTCCACCCCCCGTAAGTCTAAATCCTACTCCCATTGGTATAATAGCATCAATGTAGTGCTAACCACTTAAGGGTTGATCCAAGGGAGTAGCAAGGTTAGGGATTGGATGTTATTTCATGTACTTAATATTTAAATATTTTATTTATATTAGGATTTCCATTTGATGAGTTACATTATTTTTCATAATCACCAACCTTAACGATGACACATTTTGAGTGCTAGTATGATCTATTTCCTTTGAGTGCTCAGTAAATTGATCCTAAAATTGAATTGGTGATTGCCCTTGGAATTGTGTAGGGATTAAATTGGGGAATGATTTGGGATAATTATCTCGTTGTTTGGATACATCTTCAATTAATGACATGAAATTTTTAAGAAAAGAAATTTATCCAATCCACCCCAATAAAAACCCTAAGATAAACCCATAATAAATAATTATTTTGTTCACATCATTTTTTTGTCTGTTATTTAAATTATAACTTTAGTTCTCTGATTAAAATATACATCAAAGTTGGCCACTTTATAGCCAATCCATCAACAAATTTGAGTGTCTAAAGGTTTCTTCTTCGGTCCCTGTGGATTCGATCCCTACTTGTACTTCAACGACCTCTTTTACTAGTAGGGTAGATTTGGGCAGAACCAAATTTTGGTGCCATTTCCGGGGACCAATTAAGTTACCTTAGACACTCATCTTCTTTTCTCACCCCAAATTCTCTATTCTCACCCTAATTTCTCTTCTCTATTCCCCTTTCTATTTTTGTGTGTCCAATGAATCCCAAAACCAATTTTCAATAAACTCCAATGGATTATCTTACACAATACCCATTTATAGACCAAGGCTATAATCAACTGAAAAATAAATATTTCAAATCACCTCACTTAGGGAATTTCATTGACTAAACCTTGATTCAATACACCACACCAAATGAGATGTACAATCAATGGGATGTTGATTGTTTAAAGAATAAATTTCCATACCTCTCAAGGACGATTGAAGAGATCAAACTTAATGAATTTCATGATGTTCAAAAATCTATCAATCCTAATTCTGAAAAAATTCTTGAACAATTGTGTAAAAAAATGGTTAAAATTAATTCAGAAGTTTCATTACTGAGATTAAAAATATAAAGCAGTCAGACTTATTTGGAACCCATTCCCACTCAAGATACCCTTTACTCATCACTGATAGCAGAATATTTTATCCCAAAAACCACTCATGAATTTTAAAAAGAACTAACCTTTGGATATGGGATAACTTAATATGATCAAACAAATGTTGAAGGGTCTTTAAATCAGGAGGAAATTGATTTTTTGGACTCAAAAGTGAAAATTTTGACATCATGGATTGAGTTTCCTGAATATAACTCCATTGATAAATTTTCAGAAGTGCCAATAATTGAACCATTAGGAGTGATCACAAACATTGAGTCCATACCCATTCCTGATATTCAATAGGACAATTTTGGGGATGAATCATATTTTCAAAAGGAACCAATTCTTTCAAAATGTTTTGTAGAAGAATCAAATTTGGATTCAAATTTCCATTATTATTTGTTAAGATTCAATCAAACTGAACTAATTGTTATAATCCCTCCCTTCCCACTCAAGAATCCCACCATTTATGATAACCAAGACCATTCAATTGTCATACGTTTTCATCAAGAATCTCACAAAGTTAGAATGAACCTTGAAATCTTAGGAAATACTCTAGATGGAACTTAATCAACCATTACCAAAATTCCTTGGACTTTCACACTCATTGTTAAACATGTGATTTCACATGAATAAAATTTTTAAAAAATAATTAATCTCAATATTTTTTAAGTGGAGAAAAATGGGGTCCTAAAAATGTTGAAAGATGGAATTGGATAATTTTGTGGGTTCAAGTCGATCTAACGACGTTAAACAAAAGCGTTGCATGGGAGGAAGCCCATGGTTTTCATGTTTTAAATCATTTTGAATCATTTTCTTTTTCATATAATAAATTACCACAGATTGTTGACCTGTTATTCTTTTATGAGTAAGGATGGGTATGAAAGGGGAGCACTTCATTCATCCGTGTCATGTGGCGTGATCTCTTAGTAATACCTTACCCATAAATTGAAAATTAAGACAATGTATCATCAGTTTATTTTATTTTATTTTATTTTTATGTTTTTATATGTTAAAAATAAAAAAATAAAAAAATTAAACGGACACGTCATAGGTCATGGGGAAACGCCCGTCACAACCGTCCAAGTTGCTGAGACTCAAACCCAGGATTGAAGGGAGACGGTGGCACGAGCTTTCATCATCAACCACCAGGTGACAACATTCCATGATTATCATTTTCAATTCCCTCTTTGAACACCTCTCCCATACTCCCTTCTATGTTTTTCTTTAAAAACTGGGGACAATATTATTCTATGTTGGGGGGAGATAAAATAAAAAATTATTTTTTGGTGAATAAGAAAATGCATGGAATGAAAAATTCCATTAACCTTGAACATGATAACACACATTGAAAACTATTAAATTGGATATCAAATAATTTTGTATGCCTTGATTCTGATTTTAATGCATGTTTAAGTTCATGAGAATATATTTTGGAAAGTGCGGTTGTCCGATGTGATTTTTCAAAGTTTACATTTTCATCCTCTTAATAAAAATGCCACAATGAACGTCTTCTGGATATTGGGTGTAAATTTGAGTTATTGGGTCCCTTTCATTATAGCATAGGGTTCTGGGGTCACTTTTAGTTTAATTTGAGTATCCAAAAAAATTGAAAAATATAATGAAAACATAGAGCAATGTTCTATCCAAATGCGTGGCATCTGGAACTTGGGGATCGTGACTCCATACTTGTCTTGCCCAGAGTTAGGCTTTATATCTCTATTTTAGAGCATGGAATCGACAATATGTGAGGCGTCCAGTACTTAGAGATCATGATTCCATTGTTGTCTTGCCTAGAGTAAGTATTTTCATATCTATTGTGGTTTAAAAAATAAAAAAACAAACAAAAACTTCAAAAAAAATGGATACTCATTTTAAGGTTTAATGTGATTCCCCCTAGCACTTCCATTTTTCCCCTTGAACAATAAAATGGGCCCCCTGACTTTTGTGATGCACAATACTTTATCATGCTTAATTGAAATTGGATGAAATGTGGTGATGAGTTTGAAAAAAGGAATGGGCTTAGGATTGGGATATGCTTACGGACCTAGATTTTTGTAAATTATTTTGATGGGTTTCGTAATTTTTTTGGTATGAGATATTTGGGTGATCAATGTGTATTAAAATGTTTTTGGAAAAGGGGATTCGAATTTCATATTTGTAATATATATTGCTCAAGACTAGAAAAACTCAAGTTGGGGGTGTGATTAGTCACTGAAATTTGATAATATTCATTGTTAATATCTTTATATTCATTATTCCAAAGTCTATAAACATTTTTTTAGTGCATTACATAAATAGAACTTCATTTCTCATCTTAAATGCAATTCATGGTTAAAATGAAAATTTGGGCCCAATCATTCATCTGTTTGTGGAAAACATTATATTAATTTTATGAATTTGATATTTTGGGATATGATTGACCACGTTTTTTGGAACATTTTTTCTTTTAGGATCTATGGACGAATCCCAATGGAAGATAGATATTTTTGGGGATGAATGCATAACTTTTCTGGAGAAAGCATAGTGTGCCTAAGGCACATCAAACCAATGTGGGGCCCACAAACCAAGCCCAATGAAACTAAAATTTTTAGAGTAAAAATAGAAAAATATGGGGATCATTTTATTCAACTGTGGAAAGAGCTAATTCAGAATTTTTCATGGAGATATATGGATCCAAAGTTAACATTTAACTGGTGGGCCCGACCTGAACACCTGTAATGTCTTCCCACCATTTTGATCATAACATCAAAACATCTACCCCAAATTTCCTGAAATTTTGGTAGATAATATAGGACATATGGATGAGAATATTTCTATTCTTGAACCCCTCCGGATTCATCCTCCTTCAATTACAAATTCAAACATCAAAACGGTGGATGAATCTGGATAAATTTCCGGGTCAACTTCGAAACATCAAATTCCCTTGATTTTCTCACCCTCCTTTAACTCTCCCAATTAATGGAGATGTAATTTATTTTTGGGAGTTTATATAAGGCAAAAAATATGCCTATATAAGGAGATGGCGGTGAAGGGAATTATCATCTAATATTTTACTTTCAATCTGAGTTTTTCTTTCATCCATTGTATTGCTTTCAATTTTAATTTCCTGCTTTCAATTTGTAATCGCATCGTCAAGTTTTCCCATGTGAGTTTTTCTTTCACATTTAGTATTTTAATAAAATTTATACTTATTATTCAATTATTATTTTCATTTTCTTCACATGTTGATACTGTTGAATAAAGGTGTGAATTTATTCACACCAGCACTTGTGAATTCAATCACACAACGGTGAAGTGTTTGTTCTTTTAATAATTTTATTCTTCTTCAATTCCACCCCCATAAGCCTAAATCCTACTTCCATTGGTATAATATCATCAATGAAGGGATAACCACTAAAGGGTTGATCCAAGGGAGTAGCAAGGTTAGGGATTGGATGTTATTTGATGTACTTAATATTTAAATCTTTTTGTAATTTTAGGATTTCCATTTGATGAGTTACATTCTTTTTCATCTTCACCAACCTTAATGATGACACATTTTTAGTGATAGTATAATCTATTTCATTTGAGTGCTCTTTAATGTGATCCTCAAAGTGAATTGGTGATTGGCCTTGGAATTGTGTAGGGATTAGACTGGTGAATGATTTGGGAGAATTATCTTGTTTTTTAGATACGTCTTCAATTAATGACATGAAATTTTTAAGAAAAGAAATTTATCCCATACACCCAAAGTGAAACCCTAAGATCAACCCATCATTAATAATTATTTTGTTCATATCATTTTTATTGTCTGTTATTTAAATTATATCATTAGTTCTCTGAATAAAATCTACCTTAAAGTTGGCCACTTTATAGACAATCCATCAACAAATTTGAGTGTCTCGAGGTTTCTTCTTCGGTCCTTGTGGATTCGATCCCTACTTGTACATCAACGACCACTTTTACCAGTAGGGTAAATTTGGGCACAACCAAATTTTGGCACCGTTTCCAAGGACCAAGTAAGTTACCTTAGACACTCATCTTCTTTTCTCACCCCAAATTCTCTATTCTCACCCTAATTTCTCTTCTCTATTCCCCTTTCTGTTTTTGTCTGTCCAATGAATCCCAGAACCAATTTTCAATCAACTCCAATGGATTATCTTCCACAATACCCATTGATAGACCAAGGCTATAATAAACTGGAAAATCAATATTTGGAATCACCTCACTTAGAGAATTTAATTGACCAAACCTTGATTGAATACACCACACCAGATGAGATGTACAATCAATGGGATAGTGATTGTTTAAAGGATAAATTTCCATACCTATCAAGTATGATTGAAGAGATCAAAATTAATGAAGTTCATGATGTCCAAACATCTATCAATCCAAATTCTACTAAAATTCTTGAACATTTGTGTGAAAAAATGGTTAAAATGAATTCAGAGATTTCATCACTGAGATTAAAAATACAAAGCATTGAGACTTAAGAGGAACCCATTACCACTCAGGATGTCCTTTACTCATCACTGATAGAAGAATATTTTATCCTGAAAACCACTCATGAATTTAAAAAAGAACTAACCTTTGGATATGGGATAGCTGAATAAGATCAATGAAATGTTGAAGGGTCTTTAAATCAGGAGGTAATTGATTTTGGACTCAAAAGAGGAAAATTTGACATCATGGATTGAGTTTCCTGAATATAACTCCATTGATAAATTTTCAGAAGTACCAATAATTGAACCATTAGGAGTGGTCACAAACAATTAGTCCATACCCATTCCTGATATTCAACTGGACAATTTTGGGGATGAATCATATTTTTAAAAGGAACTAATTCTTTAAAAATGTTTTGTAGAAGAAACAAATTTGGATTCAAATTTCTATTCTTCTTTGGGAAAATTCAATCAAACCGAACTAATCGTTATAATCCTTCCTTTCCCACTCAAGAATCCCCCCATATATGATAACCAAGACAATTCAATTATCATCCATTTTCATCAAGAATCTCACAAAGTTGTAACGAACCTTGAAATCTTAGGAAATACTCTAGATGAAACTCAATCAACCATTATCAAAATTCCTTGGACTTTCACACTCATTGTTAAACATGGGATTTCACATGAAATTTTTTTTAAAAAAATAATTAATCTCAATCTTGTTGAAGTGAAGAAAAATGGGGTCCTAAAAATGTTGAAAGATGGAATTGGATAATTTTGGGGGTCCAAGTCGAGCAAACGACATTAAACAAAAGCGCTGCATGGGAGGCAACACATGGTTTTTGTGTTTTCAATCATTTTGAATAATTTTTTTTTTCATATAATAAATTACCATAGATTATTGACCTATTCTTCTTTGATGAGTAAGGATGGGTATGAAAGGGGAGCGCCATATTCATCTGTGTCACGTGGCGTGATCTATGAGTAATACCTTACCCAAAAATTTAAAAAGAATACAATGTATCATCAATTTATTTTGTTTTATTTTATTTTTATGTTTTTATAGGTTAAAAATAAAATTAAAAATTAAAAAAAATAAAAGGACACGTCGTTGGTCATGGGGAAATGCCCGTCACAACCGTCCAAGCCGCTGAGACTCAAACCCAAGATTGAAGGGAGACTGTGGCATGAGCTTTCATCATCAACCAACAGGTGACATCATTCCATGATTATCATTTTCAATTCCCTATTTGAACAGCTCTCCCATACCCCCTTCTATGTTTTTCTTTAAACACTAGGGACAATGTTATTCTTTGTTGGGGGGAGATGATATAAAAAATGATTTTTTTAGTGAATAAGAACATGCATGGAAAGAAAAATTCCATTAACATTGAACATGATAACAGACATTTAAAACTATTAAATTGGATATCAAATAATTTTGTATTCCTTGATTCTGATTTTAATGCATGTTTAAGTTCATGAGCATAGTTTTTGGAAAGTGCGGTTGTCCGATGTGATTTTTCAAAGTTTATATTTTCATCCTCTTAATAAAAATTCCAAAATGCACAACTACTGGATATTGGATGTAAATTTGAGTTATTGGGTCCCTTTCATTATAGCATAGGGTTATGGGGTCACTTTTAGATTAATTTTAGTATCCAAAAAAATTGTAAAAAATAATGACCACATAGAGCAATGTTCTGTCAAAATGTGTGGCGTCTGGAACATGGGGATCGTGACTCCATAGTTGTCTTTCCCAGAGTTAGGCTTTATATCGCTATTGTAGAGCATGGAATTAAAAATATGTGTGGTGTCCAACACTTAGAGATCGTGACTCCATAGTTGTTTTTCCTAGAGTTAGGATTTTCATATCTATTGTGGTAAAAAAAATTAAAAAACAAAAAAAATCAAAAAAAAAAATGGATACTCATTTTAATGTTTAATGTGATTCCCACCAAGTGCTTCCATTTTCCCCTTGAACAATAAAATGGGCCCCATGACTTTTGTGATGCACAGCACTTTATCAAGCTTAATTTAAATTGGATGAAATGTGGTGATGAATTTGAACAAAGGAATGGGATTGGGCTTCAGATATGATTATGGACCTAGCTTGTTTTAAATTATTTTTATGGGTTTCATAATTTATTTGGTATGAGGTCTTTGGGTGAGAAATGTGTATTAAAATTTTTTTGGAAATGGGGATTTGAATTTCATATTTGTAATATATTTTGCTCGAGACTAGAAAAACTCAAATCAGGGGCATGATTAGTCACTAAAATTAGATAATATTCATTGTTAATATCTTTATATTTATTGTTCCAAAGTTCATAAACATTGTTTTTTGTGAATTACATAAATAGAACTTCATTTCTCATATTAAATGTAATTCATGTTTAAAATTAAAATTTGGGCCCAATCATTCATCTATTTGTGGACAACATTATATTAATTTTCTGAATTTGATATTTTTGGATATTATTTATCACTTTGTTTGGAACATTTTTTATTTTAGTATCGATGGATGAATCCTAATGGAAGATGGATATTTTTTGGGATGAATGCAGCACTTTTCTAGAGAAAGCATAATGGGCCTAAGGCCCATCAAACAAATGTGGGGCCCACAAACCAATCCCAATAAAGATCAAATTTTTAGAGTAGAAATAGAAAAATATGGGGATCATTTTATTAAACTATGGCCAGATCTAATTCCGAATTTTTCATGGAGATATATGGATCTGAAGTTAACATTTAAATGGTGGGACCGACCTGAACGCCCATAATGTCTTCCCACCATTTCGATCATAGCATCAAAACGTCGGCACTAAATTGCCTGAAATTTTGAAAACTAACAGAGGACAGATGGAAGAGAATATTTCTATTCTTAAACCCCTCCAGATTCATCCTCCTTCAATTACAAATTCAAATTTCAAAATGGTGGACGAATCTGGATGAATTTCCGGGTCAACTTCGAAACGTCAAATTCCCTTGATTTTCTCACCCTCCTTTTAACTCTCCCAATTAATGGAGATGTAATTTATTGTTGGGGGTGTATCTAAGGCAAAAAAAATATGCCTATATAAGGAGCTGGTGTTGAAGGGAATTATCATCTAATATTTTTCTTTCATTATGAGTTTTTCTTTCATCCATTGTATTTCTTTCAATTGTAATTTCCTGCTTTCAATTTGTAATCACATCGTCAGGTTTTCCCATGTAAGTTTTTCTTTAACATTTAGTATTTCAATAAAATTTATACTTCTTATTAACTTATTATTTTCCTTTTTTCACACATTGATACCATTGAATCAAGGTGTGAATTTATTCACACCAACACTTGTGAATTCAATCACACAACGGTGGAGTGTTTGTTCTTTTAATAATTTTATTCTTCTTCAATTACACCCCCATAAGTATACATTCTACTTTAATTGGTAGAATAGCATCAATGGAGGGATAACAACTTAAGGGTTTATCCAAGGGAGTATCAAGGTTAGGTATTGGATGTTATTTCATGTACTTAATATTTAAATCTTGTCGTTATTTTAGGATTTCCATTTGATGAGTTACATTATTTTTCATCTTCTCCAACCTTAACGATGACACATTTTGAGTGATAGTACGATATTTTTCCTTTGAGTGCTCAGTAATGTGATCCTCAAAGTAAATTTGTGACTGGCCTTGGAATTGTGTAGGGATTAAATTCGTGAATGATTTGGGAGAATTATCTCATTGTTTGGATACGTCTTCAATTAATGACATGAAATTTTTAAGAAAAGAAATTTATCCAATCCACCCCAAGAGAAACCCTAAGATGAACCCATTATCAATATTTATTTTGTTCACATCATTTTTCTTGTCATTTATTTAAATTATATCATTAGTTCTCTAATTAAAATCTACCTCAATGTTGGCCACTTCATAGCCAATCCATCAATAAATTTGAGTGTCTCAAGGTTTCTTCTTCGGTCCATATGGATTCGATCCCTACTTGTACTTCAATGACCGCTTTTACCAGTAGGGTAAATTTGGGCGCAACCAAATTTTGGCGTCGTTGTCGGGGACCAAGTAAGTTACCTTAGACACTCATCGTCTTTTCTCACCCCAAATTCTCTATTCTCACCCTAATTTCTCTTCTTTATTCCCCTTTCTTTTTTTGTGTTTCCAATGAATCCCAAAACCAATTTTTGATCAACTCCAATGGATTATCTTCCACAAATACCCATTGATAGACCAAGGCTATAATCAACTGGAAAATCTATATTTGGATCAATTAGGGAATTTCATTGACCAAACCTTGATTGAATACACCACACCAGATGAGATGTACAATCAATGGGATGCTGATTGTTTAAAGGATCAATTTCCATACCTCTCTAGAATGATTGAATAGATCAAAATTAATGAAGTTCACGATGTCAAAACATCTATCAATCCCAATTCTAAAAAAAAATCTTGAACATTAGTGTGAAAAAATGGCTAAAATGAATTCAGAAGTTTCATCACTGAGATTAAAAATACAAAGCATTGAGACTTATGAGGAATCCATTCCCACTCAGGATGTCCTTTACTCATCACTGATATAAGAATATTTTATCCCAAAAACCACTCATGAATTTAGAAAAGAACTAACCTTTGGATATGGGATAACTAAAGAAGATCAATGAAATGTTTAAGGGTCTTTAAATCAGGATGAAATTGATTTTTTGGAATCAAAAGAGGAAAATTTGACATCATGGATTGAGTTTCATGAATATAACTCCATTGATAAATTTTCAAAAGTACCAATAATTGAACCATTAGGAGTGATGACAAACAATGAGTCCATACCCATTCCTGATATTCAACTGGGAAATTTTGGGGATGAATCGTATATTCAAAAGGAACCAATTCTTTCAAAATGTTTTGTAGAAGAAACAAATTTGGATTCAAATTTCCATTCTTCTTTGGGAAAATTCAATCAAACTGAACTAATTGTTATAATCCTTCCTTCCCCACTCAAGAATCCACCCATTTATGATATCCAAGACCATTTAATTGTCATCCATTTTCATCAAGAATCTCAAAAATTAGGAATGAACCTTGAAATCTTAGGAAATACTCTAGATGGAACTCAATCAACCATTACCGAAATTCCTTGGAATTTCACACTCATTGTTAAACATGGGATTTCAAATGAAATTTTTTAAAAAAAATAATTAATCTCAATATTGTTAGTGGAGAAAAATGGGATCCTAAAAATATTGAAAGACGGAATTGGATAATTTGGGGGGTTCAAGTTGAGCTAACGACGTTAAACAAAAGCGCTGCATGGGAGGCAACACATGGTTTTCGTGTTTTCAATAATTTTGAATCATTTTCTTTTTCCTATAATAAATTACCAGAGACTTTTGACCTATTATTATTTTTTGATTAAGGATGGGTATGAAAGGGGAGCGCCATATTCATCCGTGTCACGTGGCATGATCTCTGAGTAATACCTTACCCAGAAGTTTAAAAGGAAGAAAATGTATAATCAGTTTATTTTGTTTTATTTTATTTTTATGTTTTTATAGGTTAAAAATAAAAAAAATAAAAAAATAAAAAGGACACGTCATTGGTCATGGGGAAATGCCCGTCACAACCATCCAAGCCGCTGAGACTCAAACCCAGGATTGAAGGGAGACTGTGGCACAATCTTTCATCATCAACCACCAGGTGACATCATTCCATGATTATCATTTTCAATTCCCTCTTTGACCACCTATACCATACCCCCTTCTATGTTTTTCTTTAAACACTAGGGATAGTGTTATTCTATGTTGGAGGGATATGAAATAAAAAATGATTTTTTTGGTGAATAATAACATGAATGGAAAGAAAAATTCCATTAACCATGAACATGATAACACACATTGAAAACTATTAAATTGGATATCCAATAATTTTGTATGCCTTGATTATGATTTTAATGCATGTTTAAGTTCATGAGAATGGTTTTTGGAAATTGCAGTTGTCCGATGTGATTTTTCAAAGTTTACATTTTCATCCTCTTAATAAAAATTCCACAATGCCCGTCTACTGGATCTTGGGTGTAAATTTGAGTTATTGGGTCCCTTTCATTATATCATAGGGTTCTGGGGTCACTTTTAGTTTAATTTGAGTATCCTAAAAAATTGAAAAAATAATGAACACATAGAGAAATGTTCTGTCCAAATGCATGGCGTCCGGAATATGGGGATCATGACTCCATATTTGTCTTGCCCAGAGTTAGGCTTTATATCTCTATTGTAGAGCATGGAATTGAAAATATGTGTGGCGTCCAGCACTTAGAGATCGTGACTCTATAGTTGTATTTCCTATAGTAAGTATTTTCATATCTATTTTGGTTAAAAAAATAAAAAAAAAAACAAACAAAAAATTCAAAAAAAATTTGGATACTCATTTTAAGGTTTAATGTGATTCCCACCTAGCACTTCCATTTTTCCCTTGAACGATAAAATGGGCCCCCTGACTTTTATGATGCACAACACTTTATCATGCTTAATTGAAATTGGATGAAATGTAGAGATGAATTTTAACAAAGGAATGGGATTGGGCTTGGGATATGCTTATGGACCTAGCTTGTTTTAAATTATTTTGATGGGTTTCATAATTTTTTTGGTATGAGGTCTTTGGGTGAGCAATGTGTATTAAAATGTTTTTGGAAAATGGGATTCGAATTTCATAAATGTAATATATTTTGCTCGAGACTAGCAAAACATAAGTTAGGTCTGTGATTAGTCACTAAAATTGGCTAATATTCATTGTTAATATCTTTATATTTATTGTTCCAAAGTCCATAAACCGTGTTTTTAGTCCATTACATAAATAAAACTTTATTTCTCATCTTAAATGCAATTAATGTTTAAAATGAAAATTTGGGCCCAATCATTCATCTGTATGTGGAAAACATTATATTCATTTTCTGAATTTGATATTTTGGGATATGATTTATCACTTTGTTTGGAACATTTCTTCTTTTAGGATTGATGGATGAATCCCAATGTAAGATTGATATTTTGGGGGATGAATGCAGAACTTTTCTGGAGAAAGAATAATGGGCCTAAGGCACATCAAACAAATGTGGGGCCCACAAACCAAGCCCAATGAAGCTCAAACGTTACAGTAGAAATAGAAAAATATGTGGATCATTTTATTCAACTGTGTCCAGAGCTATTTCTTATATTTTTATGGAGATATATGGATCCGAAGTTAACATTTAAATGGTGGTCCCGACCTGAACGCCCATAATGTCTTCCCACCATTTTGATCATAACATCCAAACTGATACACCAAATTGCCTGAAATTTTTAAAGCTAATAGAGGAAATATGGAAGAGAATATTTTTATTCTAAGTCCCCTCCAGATTCTGATTCCTTCAATTACAAATTCAAGCGTCGAAACGGTGTACAAATCTGGATGAATTTCTAGGTCAACTTCGAAACGTCAAATTCCCTTGATTTTCTCACCCTCCTTTTAGCTCTCCCAATTAATGGGGATTTAATTTATTGTTGGGGGGTGTATCTAAGGCAAAAAAATATGCCTATATAAGGATCTGGTGGTGAAGGGAATTATCATCTAAGATTTTTCTTTCAATCTGAGTTTTTCTTTCATCTATTGTATTTCTTTCAATTGTAATTTCCTGCTTTCAATTTGTAATCGCATCATCAAGTTTTCTCATGTAATTTTTTCTTTCACATTTAGTATTCTAATAAAATTTATACTTATTCTTAACTTATTATTTTCCTTTTATTCACACATTGATACCGTTGAATCAAGGTGTGAATTTATTCACACCAGCACTTGTGAATTCAATCGCACAAGGGTGGAGTGTTTGTTCTTTTAATAATTTTCTTCTTCTTCAGTTCTGCCCCCATAAGTCTACATCCCGATTCCATTGGTAGAATAGCATCAATGGAGGTCTAACCACTTAAGGGTTGATCCAAGGGAGTAGCAAGGTCAGGGATTGGATGTTATTTCATGTACTTAATATTTAAATCTTTTCGTTATTTTAGGATTTCCATTTGATGAGTTACATTCTTTTTCATCTTCACCAACCTTAATGATGAAACATTTTGAGTGCTAGTACGATCTATTTCCTTTGAGTGCTCAATAAAGTGATCCTAAAAGTGAATTGGTGATTGTCCTTGGAATTGTGTAGAGATTAAATTAGTGAATGATTTAGGAGAATTACCTTGTTTTTTGATACGTCTTCAATTAATGACGTGAAATATTTAAGAAAACAAATTTATCCAATCCACCCAAAGTGAAACCCTAAGATCAAATCATCATTAATAATTGTTTTGTTCACATCATTTTTCTTGTTTGTTATTTAAATTATATCATTAGTTCTCTGATTAAAATCTACCTCAAAGTTGGCCACTTCATAGCCAATCCATCAAAAATTTGAGTGTCTCAAGGTTTCTTCTTCATCCCGTGTGGATTCGATCCCTACTTGTACTTCAACGACCGCTTTTACCAGTAGGGTAAATTTCGGTGCAACCAGCCGGCGGGCAGTGCGGCCGGCTAGCAGTGCGGCCGGGGCGGTGCGGTTCGGCCCGGGGCGGCGGAGCGTCGCGGGGGCGGCGCAGGTTGCCTTCGTCGCCTTCGTCATCTCGTCGCCTCATCGCCATGTCGAAGAACATCACAAAGAAGAATGGTGGAGGGGATCATACCATGTTAGTTTTGTCCGTACCCTCCGCATTTAGGGTGGTAGCAATCGGTTCATCAAGAATATAAAAATAGAACAAACATGGAAGATATCTTAAAAACATCAATTCCCAATACTCCCTCATTAACAAAATATTCCCAACCCACAAGAAAAAACATTTGTGGATCAACTTGATAATAAGTTGGTATGCGTTCTTTATTTTGGAAGGAAAGAAACAAGGGAATAAAATCAATCACAAAAATCCCTTACCTTGATCGTTGTTGGTTGATGTTGGCGGGAGAAGGCGGACGTCGATTCGTTGTAGAGAAACACATCCTACGTCGGAGGAAGTTCTGAGGAAGAAAGTCGTAGTCAAGGCGTTCTTCGCAGTCGAAGGCGTTCCTCACCAGTGTTCTTCGTCGGTGGAGCATTCTTCGTGGAAGAACAAGTTCTTCGTTGGATAGATTGAAATCGCGGCTGATTGTCGCCTATCGACCGTTCAAGGTTCCGGTGCTCTGCTAATGTGTATAGAAGCACTCGGGTCGAATCCTCAGCGATGGTACAATTTTTTATAGTTGATCGTTTTTTATTTGTGTTTTGATTTGGGTGTTTGTTCGCAGAGCTTTAATTGAAATGATTGATTGATTAATATTGATTTAACAATTTGATAAATATTGGGGTGAGTTCATCATTAGGTAGTTAAGCTTGTGATATCCTTGATCTTTGCTTTATATTGCATTAAATTAACACTCATGTCACAAGTTGACATTGATTGGAATTCCCAAGTGTTAAGGATTTAATCCAAGCCTTGACATAACTCAGGGTTCTAATCTTAATCATATCTTGTTTATGGTAGCATATTTATGGTTCCAATAATCCATGGAAACCACATGTTAAACAAAACAAGTCATTAATCCATGACATGTTAAGTCCAACATACGCAATGTTAATTCAATGAATACACATCGAGCAAAAGCTCTCCATCGCTTAACATACCTAAATTATAACTCACCCCAATGAGAGACATACTCATCCATTAGGATGGTTATTAATCTGTTAGGGATGTTTATAGTATTAGGGTATGAGAAGAAGAGGAATAATAATTGAACAATAAAAGAGTGGTGTGCCGAACACACACATGAACTACAAAGAACGTGAATGAAACACGTGTTTTGATTAAATAAGAAATCACTTAAAGGAAATGGTTTTAAGATTGATTTTTAACAATTAAGAAACTATTAATATTAAACTACAGAAGGTGTATGATAATTAGAAGTTATGAAGGAGAAACTTTCATTAAAACTCAAAAGAAATTACAAGTACACTAAAACAATTACAAAGGAAAGAGCATGAAATACATGGAAAGAAATGAAAGAGGAAAGGTTTCTCAAGTGAAAACTTGAGTATGGAAGATCCTCCCAAGCCCTTGGCAATGACTTGGTCGTGCCAATATATCCTCTTAAGTGCCAAAGTACCAACCTCTTTCAAGGAGAAGAGGGGAGTGTATTTATAGCCAAAGGTAGTGGACTGTTTTCATTCCCAAACTACCCCTCAGGTTGTCCCGCCAATTGGACCTTTCATACAGCTCAATCTAGAGAGATATACTTCTTCAATATTGTAGATATGGATGTCCACTAGTCAACCTCAAAATTTTGATGTCATTGGACATTTGTAGCCAATGCTATGGCCGGATTACTAAAAACTTTTCTACTGTCCAATTTTTTCAGAAAGTTTCCATGGCCAAAATGTGAATGCATTTATGGCTATGGATATGCCTTAAAATCAGAACCATTTCTTCTGAAAAATTGATCCTCCATATCTTATATTTCACACCACAAAATATGAGCTTCTTTGGACAAGTGTATTAGTTGAAAAGTCAAGATTGGTGGGATGATTTAAAATCCCAGACAGAATGGGGGGCTTGATTTCAATGGATCCATTGGGCCCCAAAATGGTAGAGTTGGGCCTTTAAATTTTTCTCCATGACTCCTTAGGAAATTCCTGATCTTGAAAAATAATATACACTCATTTGGGCTGATAAATTGAGCCCAGTAATAAAATCTTCAAGGCTGGTCCAGAAATTAGGCAGATCCAGTGGGTCATCTTGTGTGGTCCATATGGCCCTTCAAATGGCCGAATTAGCCAATTCTCCAGTTGAGTGATTTGTATGAAATTTAATTTATAACCCTACAAGATAAGAATCACACAATTTGGATTAGTAGCGTTAGAGGTATATTTAAAATACTAAACAGACACGAATCTGTATTATTCGAAACAATACTCCAAAATAATTTTTAATATTAAAGCATGAGTATTTCACATAAGTTATGCACATTTAATTGAAAATCAGTAGAGGGAGTATATAAAATGATATTAATAAATGAATAACATCAACTCCCCCACAGTTAATATTGTGCATGTCCTCATGTCCAAGAAACACAAAAGAAAAACAAAACCATATTCATTCACCAACAAATATTAAAATTTTGTTTTCACCAATAAGGGAAGGATTAGACTATTTCACTCATCCATATTGAATTCCATCAAAAATTTGGTTCACAATAATTCATCATAAACAATTCATTTTTTCATGTTCAAGGTTTGAATTGGAAAATGTAGGCACTCAAAACTTACTCCTCTCAAGATGATAAAAATGTATTTTAGGAGGTTCACTCATTCACCAACAAAAAGTGAAAATCAAGAGTTTGTAAGTGCTCTCAGCTTCCATTACCAAATCTAATGTGTACAAGAATGAAGAGGTATTTTAAGGGGTTTTTCAGTGGCTATGGGAAGGTAGGTATATAATGTCCAAAGGAAAAGAGGGGTTAAAAACACCAACATGGAAAAATCAATGCACTTTTTTTTTGAAATTTGATTTGAAAGGAAATAGAAACACATATTTACAAGGGCATGAATGTGTGATGAATGAAAAGTGAGGGAGATATAAAATGGAATAGGGTGAGATGATGGAATATGTAAAACATGGAAGACTTACAATAATGACACAATACAAGATGATTCAAGTGTTCTTTTTTTCCCTCTTTTTGCTTTTTTTTCGAAAGTTGTGATTGAAACAAGTCTCACAGTCATCTCACAACCCATGCTTGATCTCCTCATGGAACTAATTTTAGTAGTTATAACAAGATGAAAGGTTGATGATGAATGATCTTTGACCCACCCAAGACACAACCCATTCCATTTTTTTATTTTAATTTTTTTCATTTTTTTTAATATAATTTTTTTTTTCATTTTTTTGAACAGTTTTCAATGACTTTTGTACAAATGATAATTACACATATACACCCCAAATCTCACAGAATTACAACCTCTCCCCCACACATGAATGGATGCTTTCCCTAAAGCATATGATGACACATTGGAAATCAATGAAAGTACGCCCAAAAATGAATTCCATTCCCCCCACACTTAAATTTCAATAAATTGTACAATGAAAATACATGAAGATGTTGGGTGGGACAAGGTATTAGGCTTGTAATGTGGATATCAAAAGAAATGTTTTCATATTCTCAAAGGGGCTTTCAAAAGTAGGATCAATGTAAGGGTAACGGGAGGCTATTTGGCTATTTTGATTCTCATGTTGCTTAGAAAATGCCTCTATCATATTAATGCACACAAAAGATGGAAATTCAGCTCGAAGGTCCGCAAACTCAAGACTCACAATCAGTGGTGAAGACACACAATGAAAAAGATGGCCATAGATGGCATTGTCATGAAGGCTAATGTTATTCCTCACGATAGGGGAGAATCATTTTCCACTAAAAATTGTTTATTCGAAATGTTTGTTATTGACACAAAATTGTTTACCCAAGTTTGAGATAAAAATTCAATATATTTGAGTTTAAAACAAGCCTTTTGACTCTCCAAAATGGTTGGAAAGAATTTCAATATTGGATGATGAGTAATTATGACACCCCCTTTTTTTTAATTTTCAATTTTTTTAATAAATTTTTTAGATTTTTTTTTATTTTTAATGACACATCCACACAAAAGAGAAAATAGAAAAAAGGTTGTGGAAGAATGTTGTAAAAAAATGAGAGGGAGAGAGGAAGAATAAGAGAGGGAAGAGAGATTGAGGAGAGAGAGAGTTAAAGGGAAAGAGGTGCCCCCTGGTTTGGATTTGGTGGGTCGTCGTTTCCATCTAGTGGTGGGTCAATGGAAGTCGATGTGGAACCTGAAGTGAATGGCCTCTCATGGTGATGCTTTAACCGGTGTTCATTTACCATGAATGTTCGTTGTGAAGAAGGGTCTTGGACTTGCACTGCACCAAATGGGTAAACATTAGTAATAATAAAAGGTCCATCCCAACGAGAATTGAGCTTACATGGGTGAAGTCGAAATCGAGAATTGAAGAGAATTACCTTTTCACCTTCATGAAATACCTTTCGAAGAATGTTCTTGTCATGGAGTGACTTTGCATTTTCTTTGTAGAGAATGGAGTTCTCATACGAATCGAGTCGAAGCTCCTCCAATTCAGTCAACTGCAACAATCTTTCTTCACCAGATTTTTCACAATTAAAATTACAAGTTTTGACAGCCAAAAATGACATATGTTGGATTTCAACTGGTAAATGACAGGGTTTACCAAAAATTAGCCTAAATGGAGACATCCCAATGGGTGTCTTATAGGCTGTTCGATAGGCCCAAAGTGCTTCACCAAGTCTATCGGGCCAGTCTTTTCTTGTGGGCTTAACAATTCTTTCAAGCACTCTTTTCACTTCTCTGTTAGAAAGTTCATCCATTCCATTTTTTTGAGGGTGATATGCAGTGTATTTTTTATGTACAACCCCATTCTTTTTCAAAAGTGACTCCATGGTTCTATTACAGAAATGAGTTCCTAAGTCACTTATCAAAGCACGTGGTGTTCTGAATCGATGGAAGATATGGGTTTTGAGGAACTCACTCACAGTTTGAGCATCATCTTTCCTAGTGGGCTTGGCCTCGACCCACCTAGAAACATAGTCAATGGCAAGGATAATGTAGGATAATCCATTGGAAGGGGGAAAAGTCCCATGAAATCGATGCCCCAAACATCGAAAAGCTCACAGAAGATTAATGGCTTTTGAGGCATTTCGTTTCTTTTGGAAATTGTGCCAAACTTTTGGCAAGTGGGACATGATTGACAGAACTCGTGTGAGTCCTTGAAGAGTGAAGGCCAAAAGAATCCAGAATCTAGGACCTTTCGAGAAGTTCTTTGTGGTCCAAAGTGGCCACCTCCAGGCATTGAGTGGCAGAATTCCAAGATGGAGGATTGTTCGGTTTCATCAACACATCTCCTAATTACCATGTCATCCCCAGTTTTCCAAAGTTTATTATCTTCCCAAAAATAATTCTTTGAATCACTTTTCATCTTTTCTTTTTGTTCTTTTGAAAAATATTCAGGGAAAACACCAGAAACCAAGTAATTGACAATTGGGGCATACCATGGTAACTTTGGAGTGAGAGATGAGAGGTGTTCAGTTGGAAATTCAGGATCAATTATTTCAGAATGAGAAGAATTAAAAATTCTACTCAGGTGGTCAGCCACAAGGTTTTATTTTCCAGGTTTATCTTTTATCACAAGGTCAAACTCTTAGAGCATTAAAATCCATCTTATTAGCCTTGGTTTGGAATCACTTTTCTTAAGTAAGAACATTAATGCTGAGTGGTCTGTGAAGATAATGATTTTGGCACCTAAGAGATAAGGCCGGAATTTATCCAAGGCAAAAACCACAGCTAGAAGTTCTTTTTCAGTCACAGTGTAGTGTGATTGAGTTTCATCCAATGTTTTTGAGGCATAAATGATGACATGAAGAATGTTTTCTCTTCTTTGACCAAGAATAGCCCCAATGGCCCTATCAGAAGCATCACACATCAATTCAAATGGTAAGGAAAAATCTGGGGGTTGAATTATTGGAGCAGATGTGAGAGCAGATTTGAGTTCAATGAAGGCTCTCTTGCAAGCCTCGTAAAAATTGAATGTGACATCATTTTGAAGTAAATGAGTGAGTGGGAGGGAAATCTTGCTGAAGTTCTGAATGAATCGCCGATTGAAACCGGCATGACCAAGGAAGGACCGAATGTCTCAAACTGATTTGGGTTCAGGAAGTGATTGGATCACCTCAATTTTGGTTGGATCAACTTGGATACCCTCTTGAGAAATTATGTGCCCTAGAACAATCCCATTTGAAACCATGAAGTGACATTTTTCAAAATTCAGCACAAGGTTGCACTTGAAACACTTTTGAAGGACCAATGAGAGTGAATGTAAGAAAGATTCAAATGACTCGCCATAAATGGTAAAGTCATCCATGAAGACCTCCATGCAATCCTCAATGAATTCAGAAAAGATACTCATCATACACCGCTGGAATGTTGCAGGAGCATTACAAAGGCCAAAAGGCATTCGCCTATAGGCATAGGTTCTAAAGGGGAAAGTTAATGTGGTATTTTCTTGTTCTTGAGGTGTGATTGGAATTTTTAAGTAGCCGGTGTAACCATAAATAAAGCAATAGTGTGACTTTCTGGCCAATCTCTCAAGCATTTTGTCAAGGAAAGGAAGTGGGTAGTGATCTTTTCGTGTTTCACCATTCAATTTGCGATAATCGATGAACACACGCCATTTGTTTTTCACTAGTGTTGTGACCACTTCTCCATGTTCATTTGTGACCACTTTTATCCCGCGCTTCTTAGGAACGACTTGAATTGGACTAACCCATTCACTATCAGAAATTGGGTAGATAATACCAGCTTGAAGAATCTTGGTAATCTCTTCCCTAACTCCCTCATGTATGAGTGGATTGAGTCTTCTTTGAGGTTGCCTAATTGGTTTGGATGATTCCTCTAGATGGATGTGATGCATGCAAAGGGCAGGGTTGATTCCTGGAATATCCTCTGGGGTCCAACATAAGGCATTTTTGTTTTCCTCTAACACTTGAACAAGTTGGGACTCCTCAGTTTCAGAAAGTGAGGCAGAGATAATGACAGGGTATGAGGGATCATGGAAAAGGAATGCATACTTTAGGTGTGAAGGAAGTGGTTTTAGATCAGTTTCAGCCTTGATTTGAGAGATAGACAAGTTAGGAGCAGGAGAAGGGATTCCAGATGGTTTTGGATCATTTTCCTCAACACTGTCCAAGGTGGAGCAGTAGAGATCAGAGTTGATGTGGGATTCAAGAGAGTTTTCAAGTTCACTTTGATTGATGGAGTCTAAGAAAGAAATGTCAACATCAACATCTCCATTTATAACTTGGTTAATCATTGAGAAGATTTCACAGTCTCCACTATCATTAGAACATGACGAGCATGAAGAAATGGAGGTGATTTGACTCTTAGAAGTGTCATCAGATGCATGAATAGAGAATGCAGAGTGATTCTATGATGGGTATCGCATGGCTTGAAAAATGTTGAACTTGACCACTTGGTCACCGAATTCCATGGATAAGATGCCCGAATAGACATCGATCTTGGTTTTAGCAGTCATGAGGAATGGTCTTCATAGAATTTGGGGAGATCGAGAAGAGGTCGTCTCACCTTCCATGTCAAGGACATATAAATCAGCTGGGAAGATAAGATCTTTGACCTGAACAAGAACATCCTCAATTATCCCCTCAGGCAGTGCTTCGATTGGATAATTGAATGACAACACCCGTTGGGTTCAAGGGACCTAGACCAAGGTTGGATAAAATGGATTTGGGCATGACATTTATTGAGGCTCCAAGGTCTATGAGTGCATCATCAAAGTTGGAACTCCCTATTTGACATGGAACCGTGAAGGTCCCTGGATCTTTGCACTTCATGGGAATGGACTGTTGGGTTGAAACATTTTCAATGTTCCTAAGTTTCCTCTTATGGGTGCACAATTCCTTAAGAAACTTGGCATACTTAGGGATTTGTTTGATGGCATCTAAGAGGGGGATGTTCACTTCAACATGTCTAAACATGTCAAGCATTTCAGGATCAGGTTCAAAGGACTTCTTAGGCTTGGAGATGGCTTGAGGAAAAGGAATTGGGTTCCTTAGAGGAATGGAAGGAGGTGAAGGAGTGGATTCAAGTTCCTTTTCCAGCTTTTTGTTCTTTTCATTTTCTAGATCAACATTGAATGGGGTGGTAGAGGAATCAGCATGGGGCATAGAAATTTTCTTTCCCGATCTAAGTGCAATTGCACTTACATTACCCTTAGGGTTGGGTAATGGTTGAGCTGGGATTTGGGATGAATTGGATGGTTGTTGCTGGCTAAGGTGGGATGCAAGTTGACCTATTTGGGTTTCAATGTTCTTGAGGCTAGAACGGGTGAAGGAAGCAAGATCCTCTACAGCGCTTTCCCATGGTTGTTTAGAAGAAGAGGCTTGTCCCAAATTGCGTTGGCCTTGATTTTGGTTCTTGGGAAAGCGATTGTATTGGGTTGGTAATTGGGAAGGCTCGTTAGGATAGTTGAATCCAGAAGGAGGATTGTTTCGTTGGGGTTGAGGAACAAAAGGATAAGGTTGATGGATGTTACCACCACATTGACCATATTGGAACTGGTTTGGATTTTGATAAGGGAACTGAGGAGGATGAGAAATGGGATTACCATACCTCAAAGGTGGGTTAAAGGTAGAAGAGAAGGGCTTAAAGTGGGGTTGGTTGAAGTTTCTAACAAACTGACCTGATTGTTGAGGGTTGAAGTTTCGCTGAGCATATTCCGCATTGAGCTCCATTGGACTAGATGAATCAGATGGATTATCTTGAAGTTGTGAACATGTATCAGTCGGATGAGTTGGTGAGTTGCAGATTCCACAGTTCTTGATAGGACCAGTGAAAAGAGATTGTTGAGGAGAGGAGTTTGGGGCTTTGGAAGCCATAGATAGTTGACACACAAGACCTGTAAGTTTACTCATCCACTCAATCATTTTGTTGGGATCTATGAATTGATTCTCTTGGTCTTGTTTCACTTGAGCATGTGCTAGAGTATGGAATTGCTGCGTTTTTTCAGCCATGTTGCTTATGAGTTCTCGTGCAGCTGCAGGAGTTTTGTCAATAAGAGCACCGCCACTTGCGGCATAAATGAGAGTTCGCTCCATAGCCAATAACCCCTCATAGAAGTATTGGATCAGGAGTTGGTCAGGGATTTGATGGTGTGGACAAGTTGCCACAATCCTTTTGAACCTCTCCCAATACTCATGGAGTGATTCATTATGGAATTGACGGATGCCGCTTATTTCCTTTCGGATAGAAGCTTTTCGGGAAGCGGGAATGAACTTCTCAAGGAAAAGTCTCGTCATGTCAACCCATGAGTTTATGGAACTAAGTGGGAGGTAGTAGAGCCAAGACTTGGCAGAATATGCTAGGGAAAAGGGGAAAGCTCTAAGCTTGATTTGTTCTTCAGAATCCCCTTGAGGTTTCATGGTTAAGAAGACCACTTGGAACTCTTTGAGGTGAAGATGAGGATCCTCACCAGCTAGCCCATGGAAATGAGGAAGAAGATGAATGAAACCCGATTTGAGTTCGAAATCAGCCTCGATGTATGGATATTGAATACCAAGAGGTTTGTAATTCATATCGGGGGCAGCGAGTTCTTTAAGGGTCTGTTCCCTAGGATTGGCCATCTCTAAATCAATTGGTCTAGGAATGAGTGGGCCTTGATTGTTTTGATTGTCCCTAAGGTTCCTCCTAATTCGGCGAATAGTTCGCTCAATCTCAAGATCAAACAAATCAGAGGGATTTTTTGGGAGGCTACGGGGCATCAAGAGCAGAGTAAGACTTGAAGATGATGGAGGGGTTTTCTCTGTGTAATCTTTTTTTTGATATTTTTTTGTGGGTTATTTGATTTTTTGTCTTTTTTTTTTCAAAAATCAGAAACTATCAACTACAATTATGCACCATACCCGAAAACGGCGCCATTTGAAAGCGCGGACGATTGTCGCCTATCGACCGTTCAAGGTTCCGGTGCTCTGCTAATGTGTATAGCAGCACTCGGGTCGAATCCTCGGCGATGGTACAATTTTTTATAGTTGATTGTTTTTTATTTGTGTTTTGATTTGGGGGTTTGTTTGCAGAGCTTTAATTGAAATGATTGATTGATTAATATTGATTTAACAATTTAATAAATATTGGGTTGAGTTCATCATTAGGTAGTTAATCTTGTGATATCCTTGAGCTTTGCTTTATATTGCATTAAATTAACACACATGTCACAAGTTGACATTGATTGGAATTCCCAAGTGTTAAGGCTTTAATCCAAGCCTTGACTTAACTCAGGGTTCTAATCTTAATCATATCTTGTTTATTGTAGCATATTTATGGTTCCAATAATCCATGGAAACCACATGTTAATCAAAACAAGTCATTAATCCATGACATGCTAAGTCCAACATACGCAATGTTAATTCAAAGAATACAAATCGAGCAAAAGCTCTCCATCGCTTAACATACCTAAATTATAACTCATCCCAATGAGAGACTTACTCAGCCATTAGGATGGTTATTAATCTGGTAGGGATGTTTATAGTATTAGGGTATGAGATGAAGAGGAAGAAGAATTGAACAAGAAAAGAGTGGTGTGCCGAACACACACGCGAACTACAAAGAACGTGAATGAAAGATGTGTTTTGATTGAATAAGAAATCACTTAAAGGAAATGGTTTTAAGATTGATTTTTAACAATTAAGAAACTATTAAGAATACACTACAGAAGGTGTATGATAATTTTAAGTGATGAAGGATAAACATGCATTAAAACTGAAAAGAAATTACATGTACACTAAAACAATTACAAAGGAAAGAGCATGAAATACATGGAAAGAAATGAAGGAGGAAAGGTTTCTCAAGTGAAAACATGAGTATGGAAGATCCTCCCAAGACCTTGGAAATGACTTGGTCGTGCCAATATATCCTCCTAAGTGCCAAAGTGCCAACCTCTTGCAAGGAGAAGAGGGGAGTGTATTTATAGGCAGAGGTAGTGGACTGTTTTCATTCCCAAACTACCCCTCAAGTTGGCCCGCCAATTTGAACTTTCAGACAGCTGAATCTCGAGAGATATCCTTCTTCAATATTGTAGATATGGATTTTGACTAGTCACCCTCAAAATGTGGCTGTCATTGGACTTTTTTGGCCAACTGTGTGGCCGGATTACTAAACACTTTTCTACTGTCCAATTTTTTCAGAAAGTTTCCATGGCCGAAATGTGAATGCATTTATGGATATGGAGATTCCCTTAAATCCGAACCATTTTTTCTGGAAAGTTGATCCCCCATATCTTATCTTTCACACCAAAAAATATGAGCTTCTTTGGACAAGTGGATTAGTTGAAAGGTCAAGAATGGTGGGCTGATTTAAAATCCCGGACAGAATGGGGGGCTTGATTTCAATGGATCCATTGGGCCCCAAAATGGTAGAGTTGGGACTTTAAATTTTTATCCATGACTCCTTAGGAAATCCCAGAGCTTGAAAAAGAATATCCACTCATTTGGGCTGGGAAATGGAGCCCAGTAATGAAATCTTCAAGGCTGGTCCAGAAATTAGGCAGATCCGGTGGGTCATCTTGTGTGGTCCATATGGCCCTTCAAATGGCCGAATTAGCCAATGCTCCAGTTGAGTGATTTGTAGGAAATTGAATTTAGAACCCTACAAGACAAAAATCACACACTTTGGATTAGTAGGGTGAGAGTTATATTTAAAATACTAAACAGACATGAATCTGTATTAATCGAAACAATACTCCAAAATAATATTTAATATTAAAGCATGAGTATTTCACATAAGTTATGTACATTTAATTGAAAATCAGTAGAGGGAGTATATAAAATGATATTAATAAATTAATAACATCAGAGATTAATCCTCCATGTGTTGGGCGTCGCGTCACTTTACCAGTGCTTCATCGCTTGGTGAAGCCGTCCCAAATCATCCTCCCAAGCTCCATATATATAGGAGAGAGGGAAGGTAGGTAATGATCGTTGAAATTTATGATGGTTCATTTATTAGGAACCTATCTAAATTCTAACGATGTTGTTACTTAATTTAAAAAGGGGCAAGCTAATTAATTTACGCCGACGCAAACGATGCGGTGCGTTGGCACAATTAAGGTGGAGGAGGTCAAGAGGTTCTCCCTCATTAATTGTGGGAGTTGAGGGTTTCTCCCAATTAAAGGGGGGTTTCAAGGGGGTTTAATCTCGGGTGGTCCCCACCACCATAACCTCTCATGGGAGGTTAAGGTCTGGTGGTCCCCACTTTCAACTTCCACATGGAGGTTTAGTTCCGGTGGACCCCACCTCTCAACGCCCACATGGGTGATGCAAATAAAAATAAAGTGTCACACACTTTTATTTTTATTTTTATTCTTTCAGGAAAAACCCAAAAACCAACTTTCACCCTTGACCATCTATCGTCGAGGTGAAAGTCTCCTTAAGCGAATACTGGCGCTACAAGTTCAACGGTGCCCTCAGATTTCAATTCTGAGCCTCAGTTCTAAAGTTATAGAACGCTGCTTGCGCATTTACTGAACATACCTGAAAAAAAGATCGGAAAATTATTATCAGTCACCCTCGACTTGCGCAGGTCGAGGTTAGGCTCTTCCTTGGTGAAACACGTCCAAACAAACTCAACAATACTCTCATATTTTTATTCCGAGATACCGTTTAGAAGTTATGAATTTTACAATAAAATAATTATCACTTAATTATTTTATTTGCAGCCAAAAATTAACTTTTTCTGGTGGCCCGTGTCGGCCAATGTTTTTATCTTCTTAAAGAAAGCATACCCTCACGAGTTCAGCGGTGGTCTTGGATTTTTATTCTAGTTACCGTTTGTGTGTTATAAGAATTTGAAAAATAAAATAATTATTTTAATTATTTTATTTACGATTATTCCATTTTTTGGTTCTCTCACAAGAGGCTCGCATCGACTAATCTTAAGTCGCGCCTAGGGTAAACCCGTCATCCTGAATGCAATGATGCCCTCATATTTCTGATCCGAGTAATCTTTTAAGAGTTATTTCACTTTTTTAGAAAAACTACTTATGCGCGTTAACTTAAGTTTAACAAAACATCAACGGATTATTCCGGGCACTCCAGGCCTCAGAATCGCGCGCCGTCAGATTTCGCGGACTCGTAAAATTCCCATTTATTGAAAAAAAATCATGGACATTCCAGGTCTTTGCATTTTCAGAAACTCCACTGTAAAGAGAGGGAGAGTCTCTATCACCATGAACAATTCATTAATTTATTATTGAGAGGCTTTATATATTACATATTCATATAGAGAGAGTCTAGATCCCTCATGTGATGATCAAAGAATACCTTCATGCAATGAAGGAAGTGAATTGTGGTGATTGTCGGGACATCGATGATATCATCAGATTGACATGCTAGCACCTTAAATTCGATAGTCGGTACTCTTGTTGATTTTTGAAGCTCGTTTGGATGATATAGAGGGACCCTTCTATGGATCCTTCACAAAAAGATCACTGATGACGAGTTTCTATTGATCGCGACTTCAGTTCTGTAAATGTATGTTTATAGTTTTATTTGTCTACTTCTTTAAATTTACGTGAGATCCTCAGACTATACTGGGGCTCGGACCATCAGAGAAGACAAATTACTTTATATCATCGATTAATATTATAATATCCCTAGCCCATTGGTTTCTACTACGGGCCCCCATACCTTAAATTGGAATCAGATGGATCACTTAAATATTATGATCCTAGAAAAGTTAATTTGCATCAAAAATTAAGTAGAGGGATTGAAATCAGCTCCAACGGTTTAGACCGCACTTCGATCTAATTTTGAATGGCCATGTTATGATCATTCAAAATTATCCGAGTTGATTATGTTTGCGGTTTGATTTCGAGTGTTAAAACATTACACTAATTATTTCTGATATCAATCCAGCCATGTTACGACCATTTTCCATTCATCAGAATTAATACCAATTTTTGGGTAAAAAGTTATATTTATAATTATAATATTTATAATTTTTTTATAATAGTATACTTGTAATAATAATAATAATATTATTATATTAAAATAATAATTTACTATTACTATATATAAATCAAAACTTAGACATTTGAATTTTTTTCCAGGACTCTGTAATTTTATCCACACCAGAAAATTCTAAAAAAAATCCCAAGTGGGTGGCGATGATATATCATGCACAGATGTTTTTTAAGAAGGGGAATTAATTCTCAAAAAGGTTTTCTTCATAGACCCCCACCCCCTTATCTCCCTCTCCCTCCACAAAGCTGGTCCATGTCGGACCACCACGCCCAATCGGTGTCGGCACCCTGCAGGTGCTCCTCCTCATACCACCAGTTCACTAGTTAGGCCACCCTCCCTGTAGGTTCACCGCCCCAGTGTCGGTGCACTTGAACCCATCAACGATGGCCTAGACTTGCCACCTCCACTAGACATGGAGGCCTCCCAACCGGCCTCCTTCCCATGCCATCACCCATAGATCAGTCATCATAGGTGACCGACCGCCTGCCTCCCTTAAACCAGATCCAGGTGCCCGAATCGTGGGACCCTCGACGGAGCTCCATTACCTAAGTGGTC
Organism: Viscum album; assembly: GCA_963277665.1. Lineage (NCBI taxonomy): Eukaryota > Viridiplantae > Streptophyta > Magnoliopsida > Santalales > Viscaceae > Viscum > Viscum album. Next base: position 1,843,604,301 of record OY728161.1, read on the forward strand.
CTCCATCCGGCAACCCATGTGAGTGTTGGGGCGCAGCAGAGGTGCGTGGTACCTCAAACACACAGAACGAGGATCAAATGGAGCAACACGGGAATTTTAACGTGGTTCGGTCGTATGACCTACATCCACGGGAGAAGGAGGCTGCTTCACTATTCAATTTCTCTCCGGTTCTCGTCGGAGGATCACAACACAAATATTACACACACTTCCACCACCTAAAAACATGGGATTACATCCCATTAAATAGAGAAAAAACCAGGTTGTTCTCCGGTGGTTGGGGTTGGATTATCTACCCCATATTTTTCTCCTCCTACCGCATGCTGCTTCACCGCGTCGGCTGCCAACCTTTGAACAATGATGCATGAGTTGTTGCCATCCAAGGACTTCCTCCCCTGCAAAAAACCATCCCATATTGGGAGTGGCCCCCACAAATCTCCCCCTCATGACCAATTTGGGGTAGAAGCTTGACCTGCAGTCTCCTTGCAGGTGTCAAAAACTTCATCCGCAAATCGAACAAGCTTCTTCACGCCAGATGACGTGGCACTTCCATCATCTCCACTCGATCTCAGGATGGCTGCGATCCCCATCAAATGATACAACCCCTGGGACTCCTTCCCAGTAAACATCGTTGCATCCCCACGTGAGACTTCCTACGCTCCACCTGCTATGGAAATCTTGAAACCTCTCGCATCGAGCCTACTCAATGATATCAAGTTCCGCCTCATCCTCGAAACAAATTTCACATCAGCCAGTTTATGAATTCCTCCATCGGGTGTCTTCAATTTCACTGTCCCGACTCCTCGAACCTCGCATGTTGACCCATCACCAAGTCTCACCGAGTCTCGCACCTGCTGAAAAGTATCAAATGTACATCTCGTCGTACATATGTGTGTCGAGCTCCCTGAATCCAGAACCCATCCATATTCCTTTGGATTTTGAGCCCGCTCGTTCTTCCTTCTCAGAAAACGACATTCCCGCTTCATGTGGCCATATCTTTTGCAGTAATGACACTGCACTTCTTCCCGTTCAACTCGCTCATCTGAGTGCACGCTTCCCGTTGTCACGCAGATTTCATCATCTGCTGATAATCCTGTGATGTTCACATCCTCTTCTTCAACTTTCTTCTTCCCAGCAACGTACCGTTTGCGCTCTCCACAATCACTTTTACAGTGACCCTTCTTCTCGCACCAGAAACACGTGATTTCACTCGGATCACGTCCCTTGGATTTTGGCCGCCATTCTTTACCTCCTGACTGTCGATGTCGGCTCCTCCCATGCTGAGCATCTCGCATCGCTCTGATTTGATCACCTGAATGCGTCGTGGGTCTTCGAAATGCTTCTGAATCTTGAAGCGACGCCATCACATCGTCCAGCTTCAATGTCTCCTTCCCCACGAGCAATGCAGTCACAAGCCCATCAAATGAGCTTGGTAGTGATGAAAAAAGCAAAAGTTCTTTGTCTTCCTCTTCAACCTTCACACCGAGCCCCAATAACTGCGTCAGGATCTTGTTGAATTCATTGGTATGATCCAACAAATTCGCTCCCTCGTCCATGCGCAACTGGTACAGTTTCTTCTTCAGGAACAACTTGTTGGTGAGTGACTTCTCCATATACCGCTGCTCTAACTTCTTCCAGATCTCCTTCGGTGATGTCTCGTCCAACACCGAGTACTTTACCTCATTAGCCAAACACAGTCAAATTGTGCTGACAACCCGCATCTCGAGCTCTTCCCAATTATTGGCACTGGTTGTCTCGGGCTTTTCTCCGATCAACGGTCTGATCAGGCCTACTGCACCAAAAGATCCTTCATCGTGCTCTGCCACAAGCCGAAATTGTTTCGACCATCGAACATCTCGATGTCAAATTTTGGTAGTGCTCCGCCACCCGTCATCGTCGTTGTCGCAAAACGCGATCACCACCGTCGATGTCACACCCTTTAATCACCACCTGAAAGAGTGTGAATTTTCAAAAACTAACCATACGGATGCATCCGTAACGGTCGAAATAGTCAGAATCGACTCCTGGATAGTCGAAATCGGACACCAATTGACCGAGATATAGTCAAAACACGTTCAACGGTCCAGATCACCCGCTGACGTGGCGCTGACGTGGCACGCCGGAGCTCTTGCCGGAATCTCGCTGGAATTGTGACCGGCGGCGTGAACATTACCGTCTTCTCCGGCACGGGGTTACTGTTCACCCGCGGGTTTGACCGAACATTGACCGGCCATATCTCCTTCGTTTCAACTCTGTTTTCTTCAACGTTTGTACCGTTGGAATCGTCTCGCCGTCCTCTTCTTGAATATGCCCTTGGAAAAATTTTCCGACCACTTTCAATTTTCCGGTCACCGGAAAACTTGTCGTCGCCTCGCCGGTTCACCTCCGTTCGCTCAGCCTCGGCTCTGATACCACTTGTTGGGGCGCAACAGAGGTGCGTGGTACCTCAAACACACAAAAACGGAACAAGAACGGAGGAACACAAGATTTTAACGTGGTTCGGCTGTCCATCCTACATCCATGGGAGAAACACTGCAGCTTCTCTATTCCCTTTTCTCCGGATAATCACGGAGGTGCATGGTACCTCAAACACACAGAACGAGGATCAAACGGAGCAACACATGAATTTTAACGTGGTTCGGTCGTATGACCTACATCCACGGGAGAAGGAGGCTGCTTCACTATTCAATTTCTCTCCGGTTCTCGTCGGAGGATCACAACACAAAGATTACACACACTTCCACCACCTACAAACATGGGATTACATCCCATTAAATAGAGAAAAAAAACCAGGTTGTTCTCCGATGGTTGGGGTTGGTTTATCTACCCCATATTTTTCTCCTCCTACCGCATGCTACTTCACCGCGTCGGCTGCCAACCTTTGAACACTGATGCAAGAGTTGTTGTCGTCCAAGGACTTCCTCCCCTGCAAAAAAACATCCCATATTGGGAGTGGCCCCCACAGCGAGAAACCCTTACCGGCCCTGCCGTGCCATTCAGCTGCATCCCCTTCTAGCCATTGTTTCCTCCCCTTCCCTGGTCTGCCTCCTTCGTCGCCAAGGTCGCTGCCTCTTCGTTTGAGCGTCATCACAGTTAACTCGTCTGCGCTGCACCCGCCTACTCGGTCCACAATAAGCAACCCTCTAGGTGCCATCTCACATCTTAAAGAGACAACGATAGAGCCCCATTGTAAATTGGAAATTCCCCTGCTAATTTGGATATCCATCACCCATTTCCATCCTCCCCCGCCTATACTTATCTAACATGTGTGCTGGTAGCCAGATTCACACTCACCCATCCTACGAATAGTGAGGTAATCTCAACCAAAGTTTTTTATGGGACTGATTTGTCATGACCCACCCCGAAATGGGTTCATTAGGGTCACCCCAACCTGGAATGGGTCTGGGTGGACCTTCCTAGTATAGATTAGTACAACATAGCTTTTTTTCCACCCCATTACGGGTCTGCACAGGTATGGCGCGACCCACTTTGGACCAACATGCATTTTCGCGGGACATGTTTAATTAATTAATTAATTTAATTTTAGAATGAAATTAAATTAATTTCACAATCAAATAATAAATTCTAATATCCTAGATTGAAAATAAAATAAAAAAAATCTTGAATTAAATTAAATTAATTAACTAATTTAACTATGTGCGATGTTTGTAATTAATTAAATGGATGTGTGTGCATCATCATTATTTTCGGTCAATTTGTAAAATGGACTACACCCCCAAATACATCAGATGTATATTACACCCATATTACTCCTTCCTTTCTCATGAGTAATCTTTTACATCAGATGAAGAAAGTGAATAGTGTGGGCCCCATGAAGATGAAATAGTACACATTGACCTAGATAGTGTAAGACGCTGATGATGCCAAGTCAAGGTAATAATCTAAATGAATAGTACACATACGGGATGGGGTCGACCAACATCATCAGTCAAACAACATCTCAGGTATGATGCCCCTAGGTCATTTTAGATGCTCACGACCAGTCGGGTAGTAGTTTACCTTTATGCATAAATTTAATGTTTTATGCAATTTATAATACCAGGAAAATACAGAAAATAGAAAATAATTAAATGCATAAAGAAGAAACATGTGTTTTTCTATTAATGTTCATTTGTGAGTACGACAACATAGATGGACAAGATTAATAGTAATGGATTACATTCGTCAAGTAAAAAACACAAAAAACCCTCAATGTAGTATTACGTCATTACATCCTTCCATTATTCATATTCGATCCAACCTGGGTGTTTTTGGTTTCGGTCATGCCATAGATGAGGGTGCCTATTGCTACCAGGGAGTTATTATGAGAGTGTTGGGTCGATATATCTAATTTGTTAGTGAGGATTACCCATAGCTAACTTGTTATCATTTTAGAGGAAATGGTTGAGTAAATCAGGTAATGATATTTGAAGCTGGTACATCACTCAAAATATCAAGGGACAATGATTTAATGTGGTTGGCCAGCCAAAATCAATCCATGAACCCTCCGAGTAGTGGCATAGCCATATATTATAGACTATAAGGGGAGAATTAGGGATCAGTTCCATTATAATACTCATTTGATAAATTATTCAAATTCTAATATAGAGGTTTCCTTGATTTTGAAAAAATAGTGGGGCACATTTAATGATCCAGCAAATTGGTAATGTCTAATTCATTATTCAACATAAAATTACGAATCTTATAAAATTATTTTTGTTAAAACATGGAAATAAATACCACTAAAATCATTGATAAATATTGGACAATGTGAAATATCAAAACTAGTATGAATTTCAAAGTGTAGAACAGGTGCTCGCACATAATACTATTATATCAGAAATTCATGGTGCTGGTGTCCCTACCTGTTATGTTACCCCAGGAAGTGTGTGAATAAAATTTCTTATTAGAGACTCATGAAAATTGATTATGGTGGTTTTTTCTTTATTCTATCCTCAAAATCTGATGTTAGTTGCAGTCACTACATTATAGAATTAATGATATCACATGTTGTCTCATCTACAAGATGTTTACGAGGATAAAGTGAAGCAATATTTGAATTTGATGATTACACTAGATTTGTGTAAACATGAAAGAAATACTATGATCTTTCATTGGCTCTCATTATTATACATTTTTTCACCCAATTACTCTAGTTTTATTTAAGGATACAAACAATCAATATGGTTTAAGCAATTCATTTTCATTTTGTAAGGTTATCCAATTATAATAATATCAAACAAATAACCATTTTTAGTTCATATAGAGATTGAATTGGAATATTATTTGAAAACACAAATGGAAAGTTACACCAAATGAAGCTTCATAATGTTCATCAATGAATGGAGGTTGGTTATTGAACATGAAATTGTTTGTATTGCATAATTTGAAATAAATTTATGGAGGTTTAAAATACAATGAAATGAACTGAATAAGAAAGAACTCACTTCATTTGTGTATATTCATCAAATAAAAGAATTTATTATGAAATAAGAGTTAGATAATAATTAAAATATTATATTCACATACGTGTATTAAAATACAATTATAATGTTAGTACAGAATGATTGCAAGAAGTATTGAGTCTTCTCTTATCTACTACGAAAGGGTGATTCATAAGTCAGTGATTAGAAACACATAACTTCAAATTGAATAGTGAATGACTCTAGTTGAACATGTTGATCAATATAACAATAAAATTTACCTCACATTCCCTTTTGGACATAATGAGACCTTAATCTTGGTTTCAGAATTAATGTTTATTTGGTATCATTATCAACAAATAGTTCAGTAGTGCATGAATCATAGACAATAAGTGAGGAATTTAAAATTGAAGGCTTTTTTACCAAGTTGTGGCTATATAATTTATTGTAAAACAAAACTAAATGTGGATGTAAAGATTATTAATATTATGGTATTTAGACTCAGCATAACTAAACTCATTTTGTATTATTGACGTAATTAGTTTGGATAAAGAAACCTTTATAAATTAAGGTATGCCACAATGATTTTAAAGTTAGATCAACAATAAAATGTTAAAAATTCCAAAAGAATGTTAGTGGTAAAAATACTTCCTATGATTCCTTCAAGTCATTAAGTACTGTAATAGTGAAGTATAAGCATGTCTTGAATATATTACTATCTTTGGATCAACATGTCAATGAATATCCTGACCAATCATTCATCGATCATGATAATTTTGTGTGGATTAATTCCTAAAATCACATTATCTTATCTAAATCACGAATTTGATGCTAATATGGAGGATCGAGGATGAGTCTTACATGTTCACATTGTTCAAAAAAAAATAGTGTAGATAAATTCCCAAATGCACATTTTATATATTAGAGTTAGTATGTATGTAATATCATTAATAAAACATGTAAAAAGATCCTTTTTATTCAAATACGTTCTTTGGAAATAATGGAAAATCCCATAACTAATATGCCAACTATAATTGAAAATGGATGTCATACAAGTCAAATTATGATGGGAATCCATTATGTTTTTTTATTTCTATTTTAATGCAAAGAGTTTGTTAGGATATAAAAAACATGAATCTAGTTATACACATTGTGCATATAATCTAATTATCCTAACTGTTCCATAGGATATTATAGAAACCCCTATGATATAAATGTGTAAGTAAAGTGACATAATTCCTTTCAATAAAACTGCATACATATATATTATAGATGGTGGGGGAAATATTGAATTAGCTTTAGATAATACTCTAGATGAAAAAATGGTTGGAATAGAAACAAGTTCCACAATTACATGTGGAAGAGGTCTATTCCAGAGACACAAACTGTGTAGGAAGGATGAAAACTATGGTGTTGTTTTTGAGTTCACCACGTCTAATGATTCATTATTCATTGAGAATAATAATTCCTACAAGTATGTAGTATATGGAAATTACCTTAAATTGACAAGACTAATTGAAATTCACTAATGTATTAGATGTATCAAATTACAAAGGAAATTCTAAATTGAATACTGTGGGGGGTATTCAAGTGGAAATTTACATTGATGGTACAAGAGATGTACTAATAAGGATTGGTTGGTTATACCAAATCGGTATGTCTAAATCCATTATAATTTTACTCATTATAGCTAAATTATAAGATCATTAAATTGTCCATTGGATGTCAATATTTTCTTTCATGGAAGGTGTCTATATGACACATCGAGAAATAAATGATTACACTAATGAATTTCAATATGGGTTGAAAGTTACTGAAGTATTGTTCAGAATTAATGTATGAAATAAGATCATAGAGCATTCTTTTAGAATGAATCTTTGCCATGTGATTAACAATGGTTAGTGAGAGATCCAACATTTACCAAGTGAAAAACGTTCATCAACATATAAAAACCATCTATTTGTCTTAAAGTTAGTTAAGACCAGGATAAAAGTAATCATCCATTGATTATCTATATATATTAACATATGTTCTAGGGAACATGATCTACTAAGGTAGATATAAAATTTTCATAGACATACTCAATTGTACATATATTGACATGTTATTGAAAAATAAATGTGGGAAAAATTCAAGTTAAAAATTATTGCTAATCTCACATGACATAATCTCTCTAGGTTGACATATGTGGAACATGGGAGGAGATTAGTGTTGTAAGTTGAGTTCCATACGCTTCAATGATGGATCAATCATGTATGCCAGGATACGTAAAATAATTGATATTTTTTGGATACACCATATAGTAGGAAAATTTCAATTATATATCATAGAAATTCAGGTGATGTAGTCAATATTATCATATTATACTTCATCAAGTACAAATGATATTTACGTTGCTGGAGGAGAAGAAGTATAATAGTTATTGTGGGACAGAAAGTAGTCTTCCTTAGATAAATTTTACGTAGAATCACAATTAGGCTATGATGATGATCGATCCAATATCATAAACGATAGTGGAAGAAACATCTATAAATATCAAACACGTTGTAGAATCTAAGGTGGCTAAGAAGATGTTATTAAATTCAACGATTTGATCAAGTTCTTGGAATCAGATTTAGTATTTAAGCATTATCATAATGTAAATTATGATATTATTAATATCCAGGATTTCATGTTATGATATTGGAAAAAATGATTATACTCAGGGATAACATCTCTTGGGAAATTTTACTCAAGAAGATTAGGTCCCATATCGAATAATTGTCACAGGGTGGAAACATGGTAGACTGAGCAACTAAATCCATTATAGAGCATAAACATGAACTTTATAATTTGAGTATCTAAAAATTATAGTTAGAAATTTAGTTATTATGCATGCGGGAGTATTGAAATAGTAGGTTCCCTAGACCCATCTATGCAATACATTTGATTACCATATCATGTATACAGTTATCTATTAATGATGTCAACTTACCATTATAGTGTATAATTCTCTACATCCACTTGATAAATGGTAATTTCCATATATTAATTGTTGTATCAAATGGTTATGTTAGTTCCAAGGATATAATGCGAATGTAGATATATAATAACATTAGTCATAAACAAAGTTCTATAGTCAATATACATCTTAATGACTGGACATAATAGATGTTTGACTATTTGGTACTCAGGGATCATAAGCATTCAGACATCTTCTCACAAATTTCTCACATTGGGATCACTAGTAGTGAGATCATGAATAAATACCTTCAAATAGGAACACAACATTTTTTGGTGTCATTGGTTGTTTCGATCTATGGACATGTGTACTAGTCTCCCAACATGAGATCATTACCAGTGTATTCCATTTGATTGCGTAATTTGATGCATAAAAAACCATGATATTGAAATCATAGAGAGGTATCTTGTTTTGGGTGCATCATTAATTGTATGACATTGGTTGAATGGTCAATAATCGATTTGATGCTTCCATGTTAAGGTTGTTATATATCTCATGCTAGGTTTACCAGGATGGTGCAATCTTCATATGTTGTTATAAAAAGAATTCAAAATGTAAATCCATCATGATAGATCAAAAATAATAAAGTAAGAAAAGGGAGATGAGAAAAATTTTTGGTCTTATTAATGAAATATTTAAAGGTAAAGATTATATTACACCATACTTGTTCATGGGTTGGTTTTCGATGCCTGGAAAATACTCATCTCTTTAAGCACCTTGATGTGTTTCTATACTCTACTCTTATACTATAGAATTTTATCACTGATATAGGTATGAGAACCTAGAGGGTTACACATAATAAAATACTCTAGAATATGCCTTATTATGTTGAATAGGTACAGTGGACTTGGTGGGCCCCACCGTGGGTTCTGAGTGTTGTACAATGTATCGATCACCAATGAAATTAATAAATTAACTTTTATTCAAATTATGAATAATTAGGATTGAATTTATTTAATGTATTTACATGTTAAGTAAATAGAATAAAATATTAATCAAAGTAATATTATTTAAATATTCCATGAGTCTTTAATATTAAGATGGACGACATATGGAGTCAAAATGACTCTGGTTTATCACATAATATACTTTCAATATATTATAAGAATATCATAAATTATTAAATAATATTAATGTAGGTCAGTTCTTCATAGTTATTAATTTAGTGGATGTTGAAATAAATGAGGGCTAGGGAACCCAACTGGTTATTTTAGTAACTCAAATATATATAGATGGAGAGGCTCTCTCACCATAATCTATTCATTTGTTTATGAATGAGATCATGTATCTCTACCGCTTCTTAAAGAGATAGTATCTCCCTCTCAAGTGATGATCCAATAAGTCCTTAATGTAATGATGACAGAGGATAACAGTGATCATCAGGATGTTAAAGGTATTGTTGGATTGATGTGATGGCACCCATAATTCAACGATAGGTGATCCTGTAGATTTTTGATGCCCGTGTGGACACACTAGAGGGACCCTGCTATGGATCCTTCAAGCAACGATCGCCAATGAAATTTTTTTTGTCAACCAAAACTTCATTGCATTAATGGTATTCTTATAGTTTTAGTATTTTGTTCCTTTTATTTCACGAAATACCCTAAGTCTATTCATGTGATTAGATCGTCGACGATGCCAAGTTACGTTATCCCATCAATGGAAATTATAAAGTCCTCGGCCCATCAGATTCCACTGTAGGCCCTGATACATTTATCTTGGACATGTGGGAGGGGCTTAGTAAGTGGATTGGTATGTAATTGGAAATGCATCTAGTATGTTGATGTGTGAGGAGAATTGGTGGTGAGGGGGTGGTATTTATAGTGGAGGAGGGAGTGTGTTTTTGCATTATTATATTCATTAGTTACTTATTTTGAATCAAGAAAATGAGTAGTTTGAAACATATCACTAAATAAATTAAAATAATTCAGGACACAATGAGATTATGGGCTTACATTAGATATACATAATTTATTACTCAATAATTCATGTAATGGTTGAATATCGTAAATTATCGTATTTCACAGTTCATGAAAATTCATCTTTTTTATAAAAATCCAAAAAATTAACCCTTACCAATTTTCAACATGTATAATTCATAAATGAAATCAATTTTATGAAAATAATTTTCTATATATGAAAAATATAATTTTTAATTAAATACATTTTTTACATAAAAAATACTAATTTTAAAATTATAATGGATTTTTTCAAACATTGGAAAATTCAGTGAGGTCCCATAAAATTATCTTATAATCATATAAAAACAAAATAATAATTTACGAATCTATTTTATGAAAAGAAATTTTATATTAAAAAATTATATTAATCATAAAATTGTAAATAAGTTTTACTATTTTATAAATATAAATACACTTAATTAATAAATTTTAAAACATTTATTTACATATACTATTTTATAATTATTTCATATTATGATTTATAAGATGCCTAATTTATTTATATAATCATTGATAAGGTTAATACGATATTTTCTAAATTACAATTCTTATGGGTCAGATTATGCTTTCTAATGTTATGTTACAATTCTATCCGTAGAGGATACATAATTTCTATAAATACATCTTATTTCATAAATTTTTCATTTATTATGTTTTTATTAATATATTCAAGAGATTTTATGTGTTTTTTACTTTATGACATAATTATACGAAGGAAATTACCGATAAAATTTTTGGGGACATTACATTCCTCCCCCATTATGAAATTTTACTGTCAAACATTAGTTTTACATTCTATGTTGAAAACATGTTATGATAATTATCTTTCATGACTTACACTGGTCCCCAGGTTTCCTATTCATACATATGGTTACTCAATAGTACATTGACCTGGTGAGTAGTCTCTTTGCATAGAATGTTATCTCTATGGTCCATGATCATCACTGGCTCCTGCTTGCTAGAGAGATAAATTACCATCGATACCATCTCTAGATTCTGTACATGTGTGGGATTTTGTATGTACGTATTTGATCGGGATACAAAGAATACATCTTAAACACAAGAAATGGATGGTGGAAGTTCTAGTTAATATAATAAAACTCTAACATGATCAATAATCATAAAGTGGCCGATGTACATGGGAAAAATAATTCCCATATTCGCAAATATCATGACCATCTTCCATTAATATATATGGGGAATACCATGTATCAGACCTCAAAATCTAGTTTCCATCAATGATTGTATGTATCTATCATTTGTAGAATTTAGGATAACATGATGTGATGCTGAGTGGTCTTCATCTTCTCCTCTATTTCATTTACCATTTTAGTTCCTAGTCAGTTACGTTCACCAGCATCATTCCAACATGCCATTAATCTTCATTATTTATCATAATGGTATTTGAATGGGGGTATTTAGATGCTTATGTGGAAAATGTTAGTGTTTTTGAACTCAAACATAGGTATATGTTAGTCCCATACTCATTTTAGGTCCACAGAATATTCTCTCAGCATGTATTCCAGTGTTTGAATTGTTTATGAATATTGGTCATCCGTTTCAAATGATAATCTGTGTTTTTGTCCAGTATAGTGATTCGAGCATGTTTGGTACTTTTCCAAAACAAGGAGGTTAATCTCAAATCTTGATCAGATATAATGGGTAGTGGTACTGTATGAAACCTTACCATTTCATTAATGTATAATAATGTAAGTTGATCCTATAATAATTCCTCATGAATTTCGATAATTTGATTTTTTATTAATGATGATCCACAGAAAACCATATAGTATTGATTCATCTAGTTGTCCTTGGAAGTATAGTGATGATGTACCTAGTAATGATTTCACATTTCCATGATGGTATGGGTAATTTTTTCATAAATCCCATAGAAAATTTCTTTATTCAGTGTTGTCGTTATTCATATTGTCCCACTAATAGTGCTCTCTGAGATCTCTATACATATTTTTGAATCTGATGTGAATAGAGATATCAGAGATATGTGCATGACATATAAAAAATTTATTTATATATGGATTGCATGGTACACATATCCATGAACCATATCAAATGACTACTTCCTCATGAATTTGGAACTCTAAGGATTTCTCTATTTTGAGAGATTACACCATCTTTTGAATGTCCATAGTATTTCGTTGAGAATCCTTTATTTTTTCCATAAGGCACTACCACAAATACGGCTTTTATCAGCGCTAAAAATGGCCTTTAGCAGTGCTAGAAAAGCACTGTTAAAGCCGGAGAAGATAGAGGGGGTGTCCCCTTTATCAGCGCTAAAAAAAGCGCTGATAAAGACCCCATTTATCAGCGCTAAAAAAAGCACTGATAAAAGGGTTCTTTTATCATCGCTAAAAAAGGCGCTGATAAAAGTACCCCTTTATCAGCACCTTTTTTGCGCTGATAAAAGGGTCCTATATCAGCGCTTCCTTTATCAGTGCTTTCATTTTAGCGCTGATAAAGGACCCTTTTATCAGAGCTTTTAAAAAAGCACTCATAAAAGTAAAAAAAATAAAAAAAATTAAAAAAAATTAAAAAAAAATTACAAATAATTAAAAAAATCATGCCAATCTGGGGGGCCTTTTATAGCGCTTGAGCCCCACTTTTAATAGCGCTTTCCACCCCCTCCAGCTCCCTGCATGCACCCCCTCTACCCTTTATCAGCGCTAGCCCCCCCACATCCACCCCCATGCACACGCCTCTGCCTCCAGTAGGTTTTGAACTCGAGACCTCCCCCCTGCGCGCCTAAGCCCTTACCACTACTCTATTTTGATTTGTTTACCATTTCATGATATATATATATATATATTTATTCGTATAGTAATATATATTTATATTAATATATATATATATAGTTATATTAATATATATATAGTTATATTAATATATATATAGTTATATTAATATATATATATATATATATATAGTTAAATTAATATATATATAGTTATATTAATATATATAGTTATATTAATATATATATAGTTATATTAATATATATATAGTTATATTAATATATATAATTATATTAATATATATATATAGTTATATTAATATATATATAGTTATATTAATATATATAGTTATATTAATATATATATAGTTATATTATATATAGTTATATTAATATATATATATATATATATAAATTTAGTTATATTTATTCGTATAGTAATATATATTTATATTAATATATACATATAGTTATATTAATATATATCTCTATTTATATATATATATATATAGATATATTTATTCGTATAATAATATATATTTATATTAATATATATATATATAGTTATATGAATATATATATTTATAGTGACATTAATATATATATTTACAGTGATATTAATATATATATTTATAGTAATATTAATATATATGTAGTTATATTAATATATATATATATAGCTAGATTAATATATATATATATAGTTAGATTAATATATAGATATATAAATATTCATATATTTGTATTTTAAATAAAATGGATTTTAGTTATTATTTAGATAAAGCTAATATATTTTATATGTAAATATATATTATTATTTATATTTATAATTAATTTTTATGCGTGAATATATAAAAAGTATGTATATATTGTTATATATTTGATTATAAATAGCAGTGAATTATAAAAAACGATAAAATTTCAAAGACATAATATCAATATGAATGTAATAACTTGGAATAAATTCAATCCCCACCAAAAAAAGCCACTAATACCCCCTTACATGAGGCTGAAAATCCACAAAATGGTAAAAAAATCGGGGTACCCCGACTAAAAAATCAGTTTTTTAGGCCTTCTGGGCCTCTTTTGGCCACAAAAAACCCTTGATCGGGGACCCCAAGTCTTAGCGACGTAGAGCTCGTCGCAGGCTTCGATTTGATATGTGGTAGAGCTCAAATGGACACCCGAATCAAAAGTTATGACCGTTTGAAGTTTGAGTTGCGTTTTCAACATATTTTGGATCTTTTTTTAATTATTTTTTATTTTTTAGTCATAAAATTGTTATTAAATGACTATTACTCCATAATAATTAGAAAATTATTAATTAAAAATATTTTTTTAATTTTTACAAAACCATTTTCAATAAATATTTTATATATTAAGTATATTAAGTGTAAATGTACATTTATACTTATCTAAAATATATTTAAAAATTATATATTATATTTATATCAATATATTTATATTTATATATTTATATATTAATATTTTATTTTTTATTATTTTTGAAGTAGACCCTTTATCAGCGATGATAAAGGAGGGGCCTTTATCAGCGCTAAAAGAAGCACTGATAAAGGGGTACTTTTATCAACACTTTTTCGTTAGCACTGATAAAGGGGGCGCACTGGGAAAAACTGTTTTTGTGGTAGTGACAGATGGTTAAGGAATAATTTGAGAAATTATTGATGATATTGCATTCTTAATGATTCCCATTTCCATCCTTTGAAAATATATGAATATTGAATACTTCTCAATTCTCAAAATTTGATAATGTTTCATGATCCTTTCTACATAGAACATCCAATACATTATTTTCCCTACTAGGATGGTTGTGGATTGATTATAAAAATCATTAAGGAGCTCTATCAATAATATTTTGTGCATATTAATCTTCTTCAATGTGAATATAGGTTTCATGATTTTATGATCAGTATATATCAGACATATATCTAAAAAGAGATAATGAGACCAGATTTTCAATGGGTAGATCATATCAACCATCTCTAAATCATGCATACAAAATTTTTTCTCTTGAATTTTAAAACTACCTTGATTTGTAAGAAATAAAATTACTATTTTAAATCATTCCCTAGCCAAATACCTTCTTTGATGCATCACTGTACACCATAAAGAGTTCCCCACTTATAAGATGTGTGAGTAATGAGGTGGTGGTGGGCCTCTATTCTAACTCATTGATGAAGTCTACACATTCATTAGGCAAGGGAAAAATTTTATACCCTTTGATTTAGAAAGGTTATTAGGTTTTAAATTTTGGATACATTCTTAAAAATCACCTGTAGTACACATCTAGACCAAGTGAACTATGTATCTTTATTACAAATGTAGTTACGTGCTACTCTTCTATTGATTTTGTCTGGGACGGGTCTACATATATTCATTTTACAATGACAACATGAATAAATAATGATACTTCCTCCATCCATAACATATATTTATTGTATCTTGTATATTTTTTTCTGCATTCTCAACGCCTTTAGAAAAATATTCAAATTCTACTCTTTGTCCTCCTTTATCTAAGATAATATTAGAATATATTCTATAAAAACTAAATCAAACCTATCAAGGGAATCTATAATGACACAATTCATTAATTCCAATAATATTTATAGAGAATTATTGAGCCTAAAGGGAATCATTATGAACTCATAGTGTATGTACCTCATTCGAAATGTAGTCTTAGGTATATATTTTTTCCTCAAATCTAATTGGTGATATCCCGGTAGAAGGTACACCTAAGAGAAATGGTTTCCCCAAATAGATGTGATCGAAAAATTCATATATCAATAGAAAGGGATACTTTTTCATTATCATGATTTTATTGAACTGATGGTAATCAATTCCTAGGTTCATTTATCCATCCTTCATCATGATATAGAGGGCTATTTCACCCTCTGATGATGCAATATTGTGTATAAAACTCTTATATTGATTCTCTTATAACTACTTATCCAGTTAAACCAACTCAATGGTGGAGATTTTATAAGGTGTATTTTATATAAAAGGATATCATAAAATATGTTCAATTGATAAATCAACCACTCATTAATAAGGAATGAAAGGTAATTCTTCAAGGAACAAATCAGTGTTGTCCCTCACAATGGGAATGTTTTCAATAAGGTTTCTATACTTTGTCTCAATCACTGGAGATGGATATTATTAATCATAAAAAATAATATACATGCATAAAATTATGATTCTAATGGTGATTTATCCTCCTCCTTACAATTTATAGAATTTAAGGATTCCTCGGGCTGCGAATGGTGATCACCATTTCCCGATAGCTGATTCATTTTCCCTGAATAAAGATACAAAATCCATCCCCAAAATAAGATCAAACTACACTAATATAATTAAAACAAGATTTTCATTAAGGTAAAATCCACAATAATTAATTGGGGAGGAGTTATATAGTTTGGAAAAAATAATTACACCATTATATTTTAATGATGATAATTCAACCTCAATATTTTGAGGTACTGTTTGTATAGTTTTACCAAACATGAAAGATATTAAATAATGAATAGAACCAGAATAAAATAGTACATTCACTATTATTAAATTAATAACTAGTATACTCATCACCAAATAATTTTTGGGCTCCACCTCAGTAGTAGTCATGGGAATTGGTTTTTCTTTCTCCATTGTATTTGATTACTACTAACACTTATTAACCTCAAAGACTCAAGGTTTATTGCCCTGCGTTTCATAGTTCTCTTACTTCCTAGTATTAACAAATGGACCAAGAGTGGTTCTCTCGTTTCCCCTACCACATGTTGAGGCTTCCTCATGTATCTTCAACTTTGATGCCCTTGGTTTCCTTCTCTAACACACATGATTCATTTCTCATCCCATTGAGACAATTCCCATGATGTTTCTTCCAATATTTATGACATTGAGTGGTTGAATTTTCATTCCACCATCTTCATTAGATCCCCCAACATGAATATATATCTTTTTTTCTTATCTCCATCTCCAAAGGACCATTCTAAAAACACCATATCATCTTTTAGAGAAAATAAAATAATTTATTCATAACTCCTAGTTATCAAATTTCTAGAGGCTTTTCAAGGTGCGGTTGTAATCCACTAAAACATGTATCTATTGTTCTATGAATATTTATTACAAAACATGAGGCATAACAAGAAATCCTTTTGAATGTTCCTTAATATGCAGTGATAAAATCACCTTTATTTTTTATAGCTCTTATAATTCTCTCAATATAATTTAATGTAGAGTTCATGTGAAATACTTATTAATAAATATTTTATTTAAGTCTTCCCACTCTATCTAATCAATTTTATCCACTATCATATTGTTCATATTTAATTCCCACCTTTGATCAGATTATCCATCTAAATGATAAACAACTAGAGTCAAATTATCTATCTCATAACAATGAAGCCCAAAAAATTTATTATCCATTGAGTATGACACATTTTTTCGCAACTAGTGGTTCAGAATATTCACTAAATGTCGGTCTTCATGGAAACATAAAAGAAAAAAGATCTAGTTTCTCCCTCTTAGGATAAGCTGGTTGTTTCAAACTATTCAGGGTATTTATTATAGATTGAGATAACTGGGTAATAATTTCACTAAAATATGACATCTGCATCCCAGGGAATTGGGGATGTCCTTAGGGGATTCACTGAATTTTCCTTAATAGGGAATGTTGTCCTTGATTCTCTTGGATCACACCATTTTCTAAAATAGAAAATGTTTGGACAAAACATAATCCAAAAGGCCATGAATAAATAATGTATTCTATTGTGAAGATAACTCTATAGTATTATAATTTAACAACCAATATTTTATCATTAGTCAATTAAAAATATTATTGGGTACTTTCAAATACATAGCCTCATATTAAGGGTTATCACTAAGGTTCTACAATTATAATTCAAAAATTAAACAAACTGTGCTTTCATACCAGCTATAAGAGCACTAATATTTCTTATATAACTATTAATTCATTATAATGATAACGAAAATAATTTTGTTTAAAAACCTTGATTAATATTTTTATTGCCTTTTGAAAATTAGGACCATATGTAGTATTTACATAATAAAACATAAAAATTATTTAATTCTTTCTTCAATATCAACATAGTTTCCCTCATGTACCCCTTAGTATTTGTAGTCACCTGTGGATATACATCAATGTAAGGGATGAGCTAAAAGATTAATAGAAGGATAAATTTTACTAGAATCAATATATCATGGGTGAGCATAAACATCATAATCACAACATAAGAATCATATATTCATCATAATAATAAGGTGAAGCATTATATAATGGCTTGGAATGTGGAAATACAAAAAAATGAAACATCATGTCTTAGTGGACAACTTCAACACATAGTTGTGAACAAAGATAACGTCATATTTAGGCATGTTATATTTTCATAATAATAATATCATCATTTTTAACTAATCAATAATCATGTTCACACTTATGTCACAATATCTCATGAGATATATCACATTACAAAATTCATTTGAGCGGTATATAATTATGGGCTCACCTATCACATCATAATATTTACATTGTCACGCCGACCACAAAGAATTCGTATCAATATTTTTCATAAAATAATATAAAAAAATGAAACGGGGATTCATTATAATTTCATACATCATACCTTCATCAGAAAAAATTTGATTACAAAAAGAAATAGGTAATAAAATACTTGGAATATGAATCATTAATCTTGAGTAAAGATGAAACATTCTAAAGAGAATTAAAAAAGTTGTGATTTTTAGCAAGAAGTGTTATTTTATAAAAATAATTTAATTTTTCAAACAATTAATAATGTAAACACGTATATACTCAAAATAAAAAGTGATATGACATTTAAAGAGCATAACATGAACATTCATACCTTGGAAGAGAGAATAACCCAAAGTAAGGAATTGGGTTTGAGATTCCTCTTACCATATGTACAAATGATTCCTTCACACTAATATCATTGATAATAAACTATATTATTTAATTAAAAAATACAGAACATATTTTACATTTATTTTATTTATTTTAGTTTTATTGATATAATTTATAACCATTTTATGTGTTATAGAATCCAATTCCATCATTTTGAGAGTGTTTATTTTCTTGGTTTTCATGTTTGGTTTATTTGTATACATATATAGACGTTGGTGTAAAATAAAGATAACCCTATAGAATTGAAATTATACATATTTAATGAAAATATATATTATTAAATGATATTATATATCCTTTGGTTATATAGAATGGGGATAAATAATTAGATAAATAGTTAATGTTAATCATTTATATTAATTTGGTTGTTTTCAATCCCAATGAACTTGTTTTGATTTAATTTTTAATATTATGTATATAAGTTACTTACAGAACATAAAAAAATTGTAAAATATATTTTAAAATATTTTTCAAAAATTATTATATTTTATTTCTACCTTTTAATGTGTTTAAGGAAAATTAATTCTTGTCCTCCTTAAAGGCAATAAAACCACACATCACAGGCGATAGTACCATTTTTGCAATTAATGGTATAATAGAAGAAGTTTGATGATATATTATTTCATTAAGACAAGAAAATTTAACTATATTTAATTTAATAGAGTTATGATGAAACTTTTACAAGGGGAGATGGTAATTTAATATGAAAATAAAATAAAGTGAAATGATATTAAATGAAAAGAAAGAGGATTTTACACCATGAATTATTCTACTTGAGATCCTCCTCAAGGATATTGGTTTTAGTTTTTTTTGTTGAGACCAAAGGCTATGGTATGTGGTTAATGGGATTGGTATGTATTGGCATTAAATTAGAAAATATTCAAGTCTTTGGAGGTGTTAGGATAAGAGGATGTGAGGAGTGGTATTTATAGTGGAGTGGGTGTGTTTTTTGATTATCATATTCATTAGTTTATTATTTTTTGTCAGGACTGTGAATAGGTTAAACCATATCATTAAATATATGAAAATAATGAAGTGTATTTTGATATTATGTGATAATATCGGACATAATTAATCTATTAATTAGTAATTCATGTATTTTTCAAATACCATAAATTACTATATTTCATTATTCATAAAAAAATACATTTTTTCAAACATTTAAAAACATCACCACAAATTTTATTGATGTGTAGAATTAAAAAATGAACTAAATTTTATAAAAATAATTTTATATCTATGAAAATTTTATTTCTTAATTAAAAGAATCATTTACCTTGACAATATGGACTGTTAAAGAATAACTGATTTTATAACAATTTGATAAATTAGTTTTGGTGTAATAAAATTATAATATAATCCAAAGAAAATAAATTTAAAATTTATTAATATTTTTTGTGAAATTGAATTTCTTAATAAATTATTATATTTATTATAAAATTTTACATTATCATTTTTGTTTTATAAAAATAAAGAAACATTTTTTTTAAATCATTTTTTTACATATATTCTCATATAATTGTTTGATAATATCATTCATATGATTCAAAAAAATTATTTATATAATCATTGATATGGTTAATAATCTTCTGGACAAATTTATATTTCTAATAGTCACATTACTATGATAAAGTTCACGTTACTATTCTATCAGTATAGTTTGTTTAATTTATATAAATACCTATTATTTCATTTAATCATCATTTATAAAGTTTTTATTGAGTTCTCAAAACTAATTTACCTAGATTATACTATATGAAATTATTATAAAATTCTAATTTACATTGATAATATTATAGGCTGTTATTGATAGAAAGCTCCATCTCCCGCCTCAAAGGTCGTCTCAAGATGTTCTCAGGGAAGACATCCATGAAATCCTATAAAAATAAAGGAATCCAAATTATTAAATATCTTATTTCACCAAGGGATATAATCACTGAGATATGGTTGATGGTTTATATCCTCCTACTCACATGTCCTAGTAATCCCGCCATGATATCTCTCTCACTAATATAGGTTAATCTCATCCAATTATTATGAAGACATATAACATGTATGCGATGATCGTCATTCTAGCCTCAGAACATGGTAAATCATTCCATACCAATGAATAAATAATAGGATTCCATCATGATGACCAAATATTTTCATTTTATCCCCTCACACCAATATATTTCAAGAACTATCATCATATAAAAGATATAAAATAAACATTCCCTGTATGAACCTCAAGGTGAAGATATTGTCCTAATGCCTCTACTGGGAGATAAAACTATCACACCAGTATTATAGATATGAAAAAATTATTGGAATAAATTTCTAAAAATACAATCTCAAGTCTAGAAAATGAAAATATCATAACTATAATCATCCCATGTTCCACAGGGTCATAGGCCTCCATTGCCTTAAGATATATGCATCCCCAGTCGCTAGCTCCCTGAGCCTAATGTACACCACCTAGTGGAGGTTTTGGAAGGATATAATATCATATTCCATCTAAAAACACTCCTCCTGCCCATCCAAAAGCTACATCTCCCTTGGTACAACCATAACCTTGCTTGATAAATCCCTTATCAGGGCGCATCCCCTTTCGTGTTGGTCCATCAGCTACCTTCTAATGGTCATCAACACATCATGTTTGGAAAACATACACTATGTAACCTATCCCATCAAAAGAAAATAAACACCCATCTAAAAGATATTTTGGCCCTCTATAAATTCCCTTAACATGTTCTTGAGATTAATCATTGGAATATATCTTATCTACGATCATGTTCACCAACGTCTTCTAGCTACGGTAGACAACTCTGCTAGTTGATGCTAAATACTAGGTCAAGCTTCTGGGATTACATAAGAAAAGAAATTATCTCTCACAGGAACAAAATATAATACCCCAGTATATGATGGATATCAAAAGTGAAGCCCACTTATATAGATCCCTCAATGATTTCCATTCTCAATATTTTAAACTTAGAAGTAGTCATCCCAGACCATTTCAAGGGAGTAACACATAAATTTTGTGAATCTCACTATATACTGAGTAACTATATTCCCTCACTTAATATACTGTAGAATATTCATAAACACACATGGATTTTAATAAGGATGGTTAGTACTCCTCACATAACAACTGCTTGAATTTGTGACATGATAGTGTCTTCTCATCATGCATATAGGTAACGATACTATATGATATCTAGAATAGTATGTGAACAAGGCTAGATTCTAGTGCATTCATTGAATTATTATGTGTCTAGATGAACCTAAAGTCACATACCATAAACTGTATCTAACCACCACTTCATGGAGAGATAGCTCACAATGAAACGTCATCGACCTCTAATGTTGTAACTCACTGAGTACACAAACCCTACACTCATCCTCGTATTTATCATCATTTATGATCTACTTATAAAATGGTGGGGATGCTTCTACCAATCCCCCGAGAAGAAGGATATCATTATGTGGACCAAAAAATAAGTCCACATTACTTATTAGATTGTAATCATGATCCAAAACTAGAATCCTGGCTAGTTTTCATTGGAGAGGAGTCCTGAAAATTTAATCAAGAAGTACCATAGTCATAAGATAATATATTTATATATATAGGGAAGATTATTCAAGAAGTTCCATAAATGAATCAATCATATTGGTGGAATGTACCATTGATCCCTGAAGAAAATATCATAGCATTCAAAGTCACAAAGATGTTTGTCAAGGTCATAGTGAATGGATATGGCAGCTGCCCATGCTATCCCTCTATTCCTTTCACTTAGAACAAAACATGACAAACTATGACAATGTTTCCATAAATCCCTTAAAAATCCTTATATTCGGATTACATAAAACACAACCATATAGAATGGAAATTTTTGATACCAATTTGTCACAACCTGAACCTAATCGGGGCTTGATCTGCAACTACCCAAAGCCAAGTTCCATAGGTCAAGGATGGTTTGATGTTCTAAAAGGGATATCCTAAATAGAAGGAATTTTCCTTAATTACAAATGTTCACACACCATAACATATCAATATATAAGATAATAGGAATAAAAATAAAAAGATGTAATAGTTATAAGGTAATACATTCACAAAGAACATCTGGTGTGTACAAGATTACGACAGATCAAACTGAAAAGTAAATGTGAAAATACACACCCAACAAGAAGATGTAAAAAACTAAAAAAATTGGAAAGTAAAATATTGTGAGATCCCATCTCTAATTTTCTATGCAGTTAACACAATACATAGTAAAAACACAAGGTATTACTAAACTCCAATGTAGTCACTACCGACCTGTCCATCATCTACATAATACATAACATGTGCAGGAAAAGTACATTTTGGGGAGATTATATACATACCTTATAGGAAACCACAAATCTAAATGGTATACTTAATAGATAATATTTTATTATATATTTATTAGATATAAAATACCGAACAAATCAACTAAAATAAATAAGGATACATAATCCAACGACATGGAGCACAACACATGTGTCTCTAACACCCATTGCAGGAGAGTAAAAATAATAATTCAATATATATATATATATATATTCTTTATAAAAGAAAACCACATAAGGTATAAAGGAGATATATATAAAATATCATAGAAGAATAATATCTATCAGTTCTTAAAGTACATCAATGTATCTCATCATCTCAGGAATCTTCCTAGAAGAAACAACCATGACTACCCTCACCCTTCCATTGTTCCACAATGTTGAGGGGAAAAATACATTTATAAAGGACCTGTTTTGTGATAATGATATGTGTGAAACATTGAAGGTGGAGGAATCATTCCCTGCCCCACAGGAAGGTTCCACTATAGTCATCGATTACCCATGCTCATCCTAACCTGAGGGTGCCCCTTAGAAGGTCGGGGACCTATTACCTGCCCAGTAGGAGGGTTCCACTCTAGTCATTGAGGATCCTTTCCCATCCCCAGTTGGAGGGTGTCATTTGGAAGGTCAAGGACCCAAGACACGTCCATAAGGAGGGTTCCTCTATATTAATCAATAAATAATGCAAAACATGACATGAGGGTGCCACATAGAAGGTTGAGGACTAATTCCCTTGCTAGTAGGAGGGTTCCATTCCAATATTGGATGTAATATTCATATCCCAAAGGGAGGGTACCACATTAATGGTCTAGGAACCATGAACTACATAGATTTAGGGTTTCATTATAGTTAATGAGGGACCATTCCTAGCTCAGCTAGAGCATACTAGCTGGAAGGTCAAGGGAATATTCCATTACTAGAAAAAAAGTGACCATTTTTCATCAATAAACCATTCCCTTTCCGACTAAATGTTTCCACTCATGTAGGCTGTGGACCTATGCCCTACCTAGAAGGAGGGTAAAACTCTAGTAATCTATGACCCATGACCTGCGTGGCTGGATGGTTCCACTCAGAAAGAATCTGATGATCTGGAACATTTATTACCATATTTGGGTGTCTACTAAATATGGTTCACTCCCAAAACATCCCACATCATATCCAAAGATCCAAAATAGAGGGAACCATCACATTCTACATGAAAAAAACTCATATATACTATGAATAGAAAAAAATATTACTCCAAAGGAGGGATACAAAGGATTTGGATGTGTACTTTGAATGAACTAGAGGGTACACAATATGTGAGGTGACCTGCAAGATGTCTGGTCATGCTCTTCATCCTGGTCGTGTACTCTCTAGAACAAGGCATCCATCCCATACAGAAGTACATGATGTTCAGGTGGACTACATTTTCTATCCAATATTTATAAGGTTGAGCCATGTTCTCTTATATGTTTTTGTGTACTTATCTCGTGTCTATGTACTCAGGTGCATGGTGTGTTCCATGCCATGCCCATGCCCAAGTATTATTATGGTACATGAAGAGTACCCCAATAAAAGGTCACATGGAGTGTGGGGGTCCCACACATTATGTTATACATATCTTTCAGGAAAACTCTAACTTCGAAAACACAAGGGCCGCACATCATGTGTTCTTCCAAAAAACATAGTGTTTAGTAGGGATATTCACATATGTTTAGATCTGGTCTCCACACAACATATTAAGCACTCCAACCATTGAATCCGACAATTATTATTCCTGAAAATGGAGGATGTATATTAGGATGTTGATTTCAAGCCCTCCAGTGGTTATAAATTGGTTCTTCATCATCTTATCCATATCCCATACAACTCAAACATGTCTAATAAATTCATACATGATTATTTGGATTTCTATAATCAAAATGATCTCTTCCAATACTTAATAAAACCATATATAAAAATTATTTTTTAATCCATAACTAGAATGAGGGTCTATCAGCAATCTGGGTTTCCAGTTTTATTTTGAACATCCTAATAATGTTGAACCAAGGACCCATTGGCCAATCAATGAGTAACTAAAAAACATATGGGGAAAATGTCATCAACCACAAAGGTTTATCATTATTTTTTCAAGAGTTTTTGGAAATTTATCATTAATTAGTATATCTGAGTTAGAAAAATATTTCATAATCAATTAAATTTCAATATGTGGGCTCGGGGAATTGTTCACAATTAGATGATATAATTGGGATGGAACCATCATGATCATGAATTTAGTTAATTTTAGAAAAAATGATGATTCAAACAAGAATATTGGACAATTCATCATTGAATAATGCACAATATAACAATTTATAGGTTTTATTTTGTTCGCTGCACTAAGATCTTCTTTGATCCAATTATTTACCATCATGATATCTTGATTCACCAGAAGAATAAGGAATAATGCTTTGAATTATCCTAGGATATATGTGGATAAACCTAGTACAATTTTTATAATGAGTTATTTAAATTAAAATCATTTAATTAATTTAATTAATTTAATTAATCAAAAAACATAATAATTTAATAAATTAGGTAATTGTACTACCAATGGCTGGCTTATACAAATTCACCACAGTAAACAATTATATGTCACATCATGGGTACACTTTTCATTGTGAATAGAAACATAGCCACATATTTATGATCCGATATTCCAATTAAAATTTATCTTATTATATTTATGAATGTATGTGCGCATATTATACAACATTTAATATATTTATCATATTAATTTTGGGAATACATGGCCTCATAATAATGAAAAGTCATAGATTCTATATATTAAAATATATGTAGTAATATTTTAAAGTATTACAAAAAATTAACTAGGTCTCTACATAAGTAAATTTTAGATCTTAATGATATATAAATTTTGGTGGAATTTCTATGTAAATAAATAATCATAAACTAAATAAACCCCCCAATATAGTCTTTGTACAATATATATTGAATAAAATTATCTCATGCATTTTTTATGTGATGCTGAGTTGTGTGTCTTCCTCTAGATTATGTTTCTCCCCACTCGAAAAATAATCAACCCTAAATGAGAGAACAATACAACACTATGATTCTACAGAAGTAAACATGAATTATAACTGATATAATGGGTGGAAATATATATAGGGTTTATCCCTACCATTGAAAATGTAACCCATTAATGTTAGATTTAATAAAGATTTATTGATCAATGGTATAATATTGTTAGACAAATGTATTTATAACTCCTTCTACATGGATGATTTATTGAATAGAGTAGGATATCCTTGTATTCTGGGAGCGATTTTAGGGTTGAAATGATGGAATTGGTCAGACATAGTTATACATTTGAACACTTGATTAACCCCTTGGAGGATGTAGATATTTGATGTATTCTGAGATAGAGACATTATTATTTTTGGGGGATTTATGGTACTCCATGTATCCCCATTTTTACTCATGAGATTTATATCTTCTTGGGATATTGTGGAAATGCTTATAATAGGACCTTTTTACTACAATAATGATTATTGGGTCTCCTCATTAAAGTAGTGACATGAATTTTTTCAAAATATTAGTATTATTCTTGACATACTTTAGTTATTTTTATTCACTTGTTGTTTATGTAGATATTATTCATCATACATGTGGTTTCCCTAAAGTAAATGGGGGATCAATATGATATGATATTTCGGGATTTCCCCTTTATCAACATTTTATTCAATTAATGCACATAGATATTTAATTGACATGTTAGCTTCTATTTCAAATGTGATATTTTCATTCATCATGGGGATGTATATGGTTTGAAAAAATGGGATTCCTAGCTGTGTCTGTAGTTTTTTATTTCCGAATCCCTCTACTATTTATTATTATTTGGTATTTTTATAAACATTCAGTCATGAGATTTCCAACCACTCATGTTTTGTCTATGAAGATTTAGAAGAGGTAAAATACAGTCATTTTGGATTAATATATGTTCTCGATGATGATGTTTTTTAACCATAGTGTATACTACATTAGAATATCTAAGTGAAACTAGGTGTTAGGGGTAGGATGTGATTTTCATGTTTAGACATACCATACTCCAAGGACCGCCTAATTTCTATTGTATTTTTTTCTTACTCTTAACTATTGGTAATGAATTTTTCACATTCTTATTTTTTGGATTATAACCTTTTATAACATTTTAAAACATGTAATTTTTTTTTCTTTCATTATTTTTTTCATATAGAATTATTTTTCCTTCTTATTTTATTATATCCTATATAGGGATGAATTTTTTATAGTGGCTTAGGTTAAGGAATCTAATCATGTGAGATATACATACATGGTGCTGGTCACCAACCCCTGAGGTATTGTAGGTGGGATTGGGGTGTCCCTCATGAACAATCATTGGACCTTGTGTGAAAAAATTGGATCATTTTATGTCATAGTTATTCAATATGATTTCATAAATTTCATTCTAAAATGATTATGGAATAATGATAATATCAAATAGGATTTTTTTATTTGGGTATTGAATTCATGTCATTTACCATTCATATATTCTTAATGATGGTTTCATTAAACAGATATCACTTGTTGAGTTTTTAAGATTTATATGACATAAAATAGTTATAGTTCTAGATAATTTACCATTTATAATTTGTTTAAATTAAATAATAGTGGATTCTATCATTATAGAGGATATAATTATAGTGAAACAATCTTTATAAACATATTATTATGTGATTTTTAATATAAATATAAAATAAATGCAACCAAATGATCAAGATTAATATTGTATTTAGAAGTCTAGGTACATAAAAAAAGAATATAATGTAAAATTAAAAAAATCATTTTATACTTCATATTGAGTTCATATATCCCATTGATCACCTAAAAATGCCAAGGATATGATAGGTAATTAATAAACAATAGTTTCAATCTATAAATCTATGTGAGGGACTAAACATGATGTAAAATCATAACATATGGGTCAAAAATCATATCTAAATATCATAAAAGACAAGGTTCATGAGTAATCACTTTAGATAATGAACTATATAATTTAAAATAATAAGTTGATGGAAACATAGGAATGTGTAATAAACATAAAAAAATTAATATTAATAAGTCATGGATAGCTGCTAAGACAATATAACATTGTTTATAGAGTCCCATCACATATTAGGATTACTCCATAGTCCCATACTTATCTTCTCAAAATAAAAAATAAATTTAAAATGAATTAATGAAAAATATTATAACACATGTTATTACCTGTACATGCATTTATGTCCAAAATATCGAAATCAAACTTAAGGTATAAGCATAAAAAACAACTAAAAATGAATGTGGTTACATAATCATGAATTATAGATTTCCAAATCTATTAACAAAATTAATTCCAATAATTAATTGATTTAACCATTCTTGCAAATTACTAGATAAATAATTAGCTAAATTAAATTAAAATTATATCTATGTGAATTAAATACATAAAAAGTGTGTAAAATTATTTTTTGAAATATTTCATTTGAGTTCATATCTATTGAAAGGTATAATGAATCAATAAGGTGGGTGAAGAAATTATAATTTACTTGAGAACAAAAAATAACTAATTTTTTTCCATAATAAACTGTTTACTATAAAAATCCACGTATGATTAAATTTTTTTAATTAATTTAATATTAAATAAGGAATTAAAAATGATAGGTTCACATTAATCGCCTACTCATAACAATTGAAATTGATAAGGGTGACTTTAAAAAATATATTACCCCATTAAGGAAATGATAATGAAAATAGTTTTAAATGTGTGAAAATTTTATACAAAATATTGAATAATTAAATAATAAAAATTTATAGATAATGTGATGTAAAGAGAGAGAAAACATAATCCAAATAAAATAGGTTGGTTCAGAGAGATTCAATTCTATAAGACCATAATAATTATTCAAATGAAATAGACATCCTAAATAATATAATAGGAGTCATTAGTTACTTCATTTAGAACCTTTAGAATCAATATTATAATTACTATAGTTTTATTATTTTCATTTACAAACATTTTTATGAGATGTGAAGTGTAATTTTGTTGTTCCACATGTGTTCCATTAATGGTTCAAAGCATAGATCACCGGGGGATAGTTGTGGAAGTTTATTTGAAATGTAGATAAAAAAATATAGATCTAAAATTAAATGAGATAATTTTATATCCTGAAATTCAAATGGTCCCAAATATCCATATATGTTCTGACATGGGGATGAATAATTTATTATAGTTAATATCATTGTAATGTTACTTCATTTAGGCTATTTTATAGACCATCACAATCTGTATTCGCCTAATTTAATTAAAAGATTATTAATAAATTATAGAATATTCCATAGGATTTAATAATAATATTATAATTTCATTAACCATGATATTATTTTTATAACTAGAATTTATAGCATTAGAGATAACATAATTATTTTTGTTTATGTAGGTGGTGAATCATCCATATTATGAAAAAAACTTTCATATTTTGAATGAAAATATAACAAAAAAGGATGGCTGATAGATATTACATTATCAGAATAAAAATATAATATAAAAATATATGATTGTAGACTAATTATTCAATTTTATATGGGAATTTCTAGGAGGAATATGTGGATGAAAAATTAAGATTCTTGATTAAGAGTATTAAATTATATTTTAGATGTATCCTCTATAGGATTTCCATTAAAAACATTCAATTTATCCTTTTATGAAATAAAAAATTATATGAATGTGGTAATTTATATATAGAGGGAATTTGTATGATATTATATAAGGTAAAAATGTTAGAATCTGTGATAAGGGGTTGTGAGGGGTGGTATTTATAAGTAGAGGAGATGAGAGTTTTTTTTAATATTTTATTCATCAATTTATTATTTTTGATAAAAAATACCAATAGTAATAAATAATATGAATGTGTATAGTAAATGGATCATATTAATTTGATATAATTGTCTCTTAAATCACCCATTTTGCAGTTATTCATGTATATAACTTATAATGTTAAATATCATATTTTTTTTATATTTCATTATTCACTAGAAATTCAACTATTTTGGAAAAATTAAGAAAATTAAACCTAATTTTTTTTGATGTTATGATTGTAAATTAATCAATTTTATGAAAATAATTTTCAGAATATGAAAATTTTAATTTTTCAATAAAATCTTTCTTAATTTGGAAAATTCCAAATTTGAAATCATGATAAATTTTAAATCACTTTTGAACATTATTTATGGTCAAATAAAATTAAAATATTATTATAATGAAAAATAAAAATATTTTAAAAACACATTTTATAAAAATTATTTTAATTTGATAACAATATTTATTTTAAATAATTTAAATAATACATTTTTATTTCAAAAATAACGACATTTACTATATAATTTTATAAATATTTATTTAATATTATCCTGATATAAATGTGTCACATTCAATTTTTTTCAGAAACCTAAATGTTATTTTTTACTCCCTTTTGTGATTATAATACTATTATTTTAAATTCTCTATTCCTAATATTCATATTACTATTCTAATGGTTATATAACTATTACAACAGTTAGATTTGTGACGATCGTATTGGTTATCTATAATATATAAATTCATCATTTTCCTTTATTACTTCATTCACTTATATTTTATCTCACGGTTATATATATTTTCATTTTAGAAATTTATATTTCATTATTAATATTTTTATTAAAATCTTCATTGTTCATTATTGGTGAGATCTTTCTATTGATTAGGCATATCCAAATTTTCATATTATAGTTATCTTATTTTCTATTTTATCTTCCATTGTCATTTAAAATATTATGCCCAAATTTGTTATGTAAAATTAATTTTCATTTTAAATTAATATAACTTTTCTAGTTTTAAAAATATTTTGGATGCGATTTACATAAATCTATATTAAAAACCTAAAATCAAATATAAAATATGGGGGATAAATTTCATTTAAAAAATTCATGGTCATAACATTCTTCTCCTTTAAGAAATTTCATCCTAAAAATTTAAATTCATTAAAAAAAATGAAAACATATGAGGGTATATATGTTTCATTACATCCCCAGGTTCATATATTTCCTCCACTTACTTATGATTTTTTAGTAATACATTGACTAGCTTTGTAGTCTTGTTATGTAAAGTAATATCTCTATTGTTTAATGTCTTCACAAGTTTTTCCTGAAATGGAATATCATTTTCTAGTTGTTCCACTTATTAATTATGAACATAAGAGGGATATGATATGTACTACATAATTTGGAATGTCTGGAAAAAATAATATACTTTAGACAGGGTTGGTGATAGTACATGTTGAAAGACCTA
This sequence comes from Viscum album, assembly GCA_963277665.1. Classification (NCBI taxonomy): domain Eukaryota; kingdom Viridiplantae; phylum Streptophyta; class Magnoliopsida; order Santalales; family Viscaceae; genus Viscum; species Viscum album. The sequence continues at coordinate 1,843,636,106 of OY728161.1, forward strand.
AACTATGATGCCATCAAGAATATTAATGGTGTCGATGCATATGGGCCTTAGAATTTATATTAGTTCAATAAATATAGGATTATAGTTAAATTAACATTGGTTGGGGTTTTGTTGAATAGGGTATACAAAGATCATGATTAATTAAAATCTTCAATCTTATAATACATTAATTTCCATAAATTTTCTTGACCTATCAACCTTGATGAACACATCATGACCTCCACATATATTTTATAGATATGTTTTTCTCTACGCAACATCATTGAATTAATCCTTAATCAATGAAAATTTCAATTTTTTATTGCTATATGATTCCACCTAATAATCATTAAAAACAATCTTATCGTATGTATTTTATCTTTCTAGAGTAATTTTGTTATGAACATAACTTTTTGGTTGAGGCAAAAAACAAAATAAAATTTGGCTATGGAATAAATGGATTTTGATTTTTCAATATTCTATCCCCTAATCTGCAATAATTACTTTCCTCTCCCTTTGTGAATAGGTTCATCAATTTGATCAACGTATCTTCTATTTAATTTCATAGAAAAAATATTCAATATGATCTGTAACTATTCCCCTTTCCAATATATGATTTCCATTATAAATATAAGACCACATGTTAAAAAATCTAAACACGTTGCACCGTAACATTTTTGTTAAAAAATACCCGGAATTTTTTTATGATTACATTGTCACTATATTCAAGTTAAATGAATTGTGATGATTTTTGAAATACTATGCAGTGTGAATTAATTCCAAATTATTTCACCAATCATCTTTTAAAAATAATCCTTATTTCAGGATTGCATCATTTTTCAAAATTAATATCCATTATATATGAATAATTATTTACCAATTAATGCATCCCCTTTTTTAATTCCCTATAAATCAATATTTCATTCATTAAAACACTTAGAACCACGTAAAACTGTGACATAACTGGTCATTTTCCTTAACTACATCAAACACCATAGGCTTAGTCTCATACGGATTCCCAAAATTCTTTATTTCTATAATTGATGGACATGACCACCATTTGACACCACAAAACACATTTTTGGCATCAAAATTTCAAATATGGAGACACTATAAGAACCACACATTTCATCACAGGCATGGTTGAACCCATGATTTACTTATTATAAAATAGTTATTCAATATATACCACACAATAAACAATGGATATATCAATACTATGTAGTAAAATTATTTTTGTTATTTTCCCAAAAAGTCTTTGTGCACCAGGACATCCACCCATGGTCAACATGTCCAAGTATCCTAAAACATCCTCATTTAATCCTTGATTACTTCCACTATGGGAATGGTCACCATACTATCCCAATTTTGGACAGGTTCCCTAAAATTCCAATACGAGGACCACTTAGGTATGATCCCTTTCATGTTTCCTATTTTGGGATTTCTCGAACATAAAAATAAAAATTTAATGGCCATTTATACACATGAACACTTTAATCTTCTACAACAGTCCAATTGACCTTAGAATGGAGTTTTCTAGGTTGATGAAATCAACACACCTACTATTGATTTCCACTAGGCATTTTCCACCTAGATAGTCTCCTATTTTTCAATAATTTTAAAATGAATAACAAACACTCTTATATTTATAGATTCACCTTTTTCATTACCAATGGGATTAAAAAATATCCAAAGCACCCATTCATCACATTTTTCATATTCAAGGATGTGTTTCCACCAATTTTATTGAAAAAATATTATCTTTCTTCCATGAAATTCTAAAAACAACCTTATCGACATCTCTCATACTATAAATAATGTAACATAATATATTAGTTTTTATTATAACCTCCCCATTTTTCTGAAAATACATAATACTCATTAAATAACGATTCTTCTCCCATTTAAGACAACTTTCCCTCTTTTATATATCTTCAAATTATTATTGGAAATAAAATACAAATATTATTTCCAATATAAAGGGTTTCCCCAATCATACATCTTCATATCGAGGGATGTTATTTTGTATACTCTTCATTATAAGAGTAAGCATCGTAATCTTCTTTTATTTTCTATTTAAAATAATTATCTTCATTATTTTAATGGAATATACTATAGTAATTCTAAAATATCCCATTGTGATTATCCTTTCAAGAGGTCATCCTTGTTGAAATCATCTCTTCCTATGTGGATAGGTATGGATTTTTTTATCTCTTCCCATATCTCAGAATATAACTACCATTCTCAGAGACATTGATCCATAGATTCATATAGTGAATTTACCAGTTCTCATATGACAAGTCAACACATCCCATAATCCTACTAATCCTAATATCTGTGTAGGAATAATGTCTTTTTATAGACCATATAATATATGTCCTTGCCCCTCATGAATACACATTAAGGGAACATAATAGCTTTTTGTTTTTCATTTATTAACACATTGTATGATCTCTATCACTTCAAAAAAATAGATTGTGGTAAGAATTAATGTACATAATTGTAAGGATCATACAACATTATAGTGTAATTGATAAAACAATTTAAAAAACTTATTCAACTTATTATATGATATTTTCAATGTGAACAAATGATACCATTTGAAAATATTCCATTTAGTTTTTCACTGGATCCAAAGAATTATTATAAGAATTAATATATATTTATTTCTATCACAACTCCCCATGAGTATTTATTTCAAGACCCTAGTTATTGATTCTAAAATTAGAAAATCTCATAGATGTACTTTTCCCTTATAAAATGAGATTCTATATATAACTACTCCATAGATTGTAACTCCCCCTTAATTAGACCCATATTCTCATATAATTAGAAAAATTATTTCTTATGGGGATTGTCTGGCCTTAATATTTTAACATGTTTTTGAATAGGGATGTTATTAATGAATCATCCCATCACTATTTACCATTAAATTCAACTATCACATCCTTTGGGAATGGAATTAAATCATATATTCATGTTATTCATCATTAGTTGTATCCCAAAAACAAGACCATGTTTTAAAAAATATACAATTTGTAATACCTCTTACAAACTTATCATCATGTATTAATCCATTGAAATTCTTCATTGACTTGGTATTTTAAAATTATTTGGAATCAGTCACACTCAAAAAAGTAAAATATCTTGTTGCATCATAAGAGGATATCAACTATGAATTTATTCTCCATTTTATTTAAATATTTTTCTTTATAATGGTTTGTGTGGAACCACTTAAGGAAAATAATTCCTTTACATCCAAGAGTTACATCATTGAATTATTCATATTCATAAGTAGATTTTCCTTCCCTTGTTATTTATACATTCCAATAACTGGTACAAAATTTCTCTTTTTATTAGATAATTTCATTATTTTCTTCTAAGAGATTTTGTTATGAGTATATAGATTTTTGGTGCTAGACAACCCCTTTGTTTAGGATCATTTTCATTCTTCATAAAATTGAACCTATTATACAACTCAATAGGACATTTTTTAGGATATTTATTCTCTTTTTATGTCATAAGAGTTGAGTTTACCTAGATTGAGTCTTTACCATTTCATGAATTCCTATAATTACAATACCTTTTCCTGTTACGGAGGTTAGAGAAATAATAGAACTTTTAAAATTATTATCTTGATATGATTCATATTCAAGAAACCAATACATTTATATATTTCATACATAAGAGAAGTGAGTATATACGACTCATACATTATTCCTTGGTTTACAGTTATTCATGTTGGTCCATTGATGCCTCCCATACATGCTCATGATACATCCAATGGGGTGAATAACTAATATATATAATTCAATTTTAGGTTTGATCATTGTGTGAAACTAGATGTGTTTAAAGGACATACCATTTTCTAAATTCTAGAAGAAATTGACTAAGAGGGAAATGAAATATAGGGATATCATAATATTGTACAAGATTATGGATGGTAAAACTCAAATTTTGTACTCTCATGCAGATATAGATCCTACATTGGAGAAGAACATTTTAAATTTTTTATATTTCTTATATTTTTGTGCATATTATTTATTCTTGAGATAAAATATATTCATCTTTCTTATATGAATAGATGACGCTAATCCAGAATGATATGGGAATATATCATAAACCAAAATGAGTTTAATCTTGGGAAATAATAGTGGCTAGACTTCCACTAGGTTTTACAATACATCTTGTGAAAGTAGGAATCAAGACATTAATAAGTACTCTCAATGAATTAATTTTTCTTATATATAACATGTAAGTATAGGGGAGACTACATTTTGATATAATATATAAGGCAAATACATAGATTATTGGTTTACCTATTTATCCTCTAGGTAATTAATCTGACCACTCATATTTCTTACGTTGGGCCCTATATAGGTGAAGATAAATGAGCAGTGGACAAATTTTTTATAATGTATAAAAAATAATTTTTTGGTCCTGAATCAATAAATGTGATACACATGCATTAAAATAGAAATGATTCATATCCTAGTATAGACCCATTGTTGAAGTGATGTATTACTAAAAATGTGTAAAAACTAAAGTATGAGGGAGAAGTATCATATTTAATTCAATATTAAAAAACATATCTAAAAGTAATGAACATTGATTTCCTACATAGATATGAATATTATACAGTATAATATAGGGGTAAAACTATTTTAAAGATTTTTATTGGGACCAAGATAGATAATATCAGTGTGTATATATGTGTTTTATATATTGGAATCAATCAGAACATAGTTATTAGAGAAATAATCCACCTCACAGTTCTGTATTGTGTCTAAGGGGGAATAATTATCCACAATATATAGGTTATACAATATCATCATTGTACATGATCTCTAATAGTTGACTACATCATTAAGGTGTGGTTCTATTATATTGGGAGATGGATTCATTGATTATGGAATATTTAAAACTCTTTGTCCAAATGAGGGTGACTACTCTTGAAAATGATGTTGGACTAGGGGTTATGATGTTTATGAACTTGTCATTGGGACTAAGATATCATACCCAATAGTCACTACATATCTTTATAGTTCAGGAATCAAGAATTAAAAATTTATTCTATAATAAGATCCCCTTATATACAAAAAACTTGTTCCTATAGAGGAAATTATATGTGTTTATTACCTATATGTTGGGTTTAATACAATTGATAGGGTTGGGGAATCGATACATATAATCTATGAATCAGAATAAAGAAACCTGTAGTTAATGAATTGAAAGGGTACTCAATATAGATCTTACTCATATGTATGGAATAATAAAATTTGGAAGCATTGTATAAGAAATTGATGTATGTAAAAGGATGATGGATCAAAATATCACTACCAATCCTATATTGTCAAGAATAAATCACCACATTGTTCATGGAATGAGAACTACCTTGAAATATTTAGATCAGATGAACTGAAGTCTAACTTATTTCTCAAAATCTAGTCCCCATACAAGAGAACTGCTGTCAGAATCTCCAACATATATTTGACTCATACTTATAAGGGGGACATGTTATCATTATAATTATGATAACAATGGTTGTTTCAATGGTGGAGTACCTAGAAATTACCATGTATACAAAAATTTGAACCAAAACTACATATAAGAATACATTTTATTATTTATATATGGTATAAGAAAACAGTGTGGGGAAGATATGTACTGGGAATCAAATCTATTATATGGAAGGAAAATTTTATGATAAATGGGATTCCTTGAGTAGTTTAAAGTCATGCATGGTGGAATGTTTTCCAACTCATAGTCTGATGTCATGAAATAGTGAATAATGATTAGTTTCATGTGGATCATAACCACAAGTGAAAATTAAAAGAAAATATGTTTTGGGAAAACAAATGACACAAATTAAATTAGTTATGTGTTAAGAACCGTGAATTGGTGTGTGAATTTTTATTTGTATTTTGGGAAAAGGAAGAAAATATAATTTTCAGAATGTTTGGTCAAGCCTATATTAATGATTCTTTTCATCCCCTTATGTTAAATAATAATGGGAATCCAGTCATATTTAATTATTTTTGAATAATTCCATCCTTTCGTTGATTGGTTTAATATATGGGGGAACTATATTATGGCCGAAGGTGTACAAAGTCCTATGATAAGTATCCAGTTGTCACCACATAATCTACGAGGAAGGAAATCATGATTATAATTATTTATGAAATAATTCGCATTCATATATTTACATCAAACATAGGTGGTATTTGTTTTCATTTCCAAATTAAACCTTGAGGTTAATTGTCAAATGAGGTTCTCCAATAAAGATCATTCCCTTTTACTGGAGAGAATAATTTCATTTTCATTTATTGGTATTGAGATGGATCATTCAACACTATTTCATATTTGTAGATAGATACATGAACCCAATTCATTATATTATAAATATATCATATGTAAGTAATGAATCTAATTAAATTTCCTGATCTATGTCGTTTACAATCATCAATGGTGGACACGATTTCATATAGATTAACAACATGATAAAATAAAATTATCATGACATTTAACATAAGCAATCATGGATAAATGTTTCATGTATTTCAACATCATTCGATGAGGACTTGGGACATTGCCTTATTTAAATTCATACGTCTAGGAAATTGTCTCATTTAAGAATGTTTGAAATGTCTTAATTAGAAACATTCCATTGGAGGGGGGATGGTTGGTTGATGTTCTCCTCATTCACCATTATTAAATATTACAATCAATTAAAATATTTCTAATGTATTATTTAATGTCCTTCCAATATGAGTTCCAACATCAAAGGAATAATCCCTATTATAAAGGGGGTTTAAGTACCCAACAAAAATTCCCTTTGTATAAACAAATAGTTGTAGGAATTCTTCTAGAAGGATTACAAAATCAAATTATGATTAACATTCAAATTATTCAAAATATGTGACATATTTTAATTTTTTCATTCAAACTAATCAAGAAGATTATTATATTTTCATATTATAATAGATTACGACATATATTTATTTTATTTAAGGAAATTAGAGATCAATGATAATCACCACATCTATTTTATATACTAGTGAATATGGTGTCACTTATACCATAGTGTTTCATGTGGTATGGTAGACACAAAAGTCATGTAGATGTTTTTCAATACATTATATTTTGTATTTGAAATAATTTTAATATATTATATTTGGATGTGTCTTATTTAAATCCATTATCATCCAATTTTATCCTATATTATAGGAAAAATGGATGTGCTCAATGTTTTACTCATGATAAAGAATATTCAACTCAAAAGATCAAACATTTGTGTCATTATATAATAATTTAATATGAGGGAAAAAAAATATAGAGACGTTAATGGTATTCATGTTTTATACGATGATATTAATATATACTTTTTTAAGGGGTATGACCTTGTTGCATTTAGAAAAGATGTTAGTAGTAACAAAAATGTACATGAGCTACTTTATGATAGGTCAATGATACATATCATTTATATTGATCCCCATTATGAAAAATTTCAAGGAATATAGGGTATTGTGCAATAATAATGGGGTATGATGGGTGATGTTTTCAAATATTTGAAATGATTGACACTTAAAATAGAACTACACATAGTTTTGACTAAATTTTCCTTGAAATAACTATGCTTTATAATTTTTTTGGATAGTCATATTCCTAAATGATTACTACTACAAGAGTCTATATAGACATCATGAACCACGAAAATAGTCTCTCCATCAATATTATGTCTTTGGAGGACTCAATCGAATCCATAGTTTATAGTAATTTTTATATATTAGAGACAACTAGGAGGGTTATATTATTCCCCAAAAAACATATATATAATCATTTTTATATTTTCTAATAAAAGGGTCCTATTTTAGTGGTATTATATTATGTGAACTATCTAAAAATTATAGTTTATAGGCTCACAATTTCTATAGGAAGTGTTGATATGATTGATTTCCCCCATTCCAAAGATGAAAACATATGATGTTACACTTTTTTTGGATATGTAAAACTGTCTCATCTAGGTCCTGATTGTCATACATAGTTTCGAAAAAATCTATCGAATCACCATGATGATTTTTTTGATCATGTAGCATGATGTAGTATTAGGTCAAAAGGGAGTTGCACCATTATTCCCCTCACAAAGTTCATAAGGGATGGGGGTCAATTATTAATTCATGATTATTTACAGGTTATTGATTTGATTGATCACTATATCTGAACGACTATTAAAATTATGATAGTATATCTAATGCTCTATGTCTTGGTTCATGAAATCAATAATTACTTAGTATTCCATATAATTATTGGTTTATACTTCAAATTTAAATACAAGGTATGGTATAATTATCATGGATTGGGAAACAAAGAAAATTTTCAAGCCAAATCTGTATGAAATTGGGTATTCCATTATCTTCCTCATTTCAAATTGGGAGGCTCTATAAAAATAAAAATCAATTTGATGATATTTTTCATGAGTATAGTAAACCTCATAATATGAGATGTTAGTTTTTATTGGTGGGTTATTTGGGACTTGGTGTATTATGATGAAATTAGCTATTCTTTCCCCCTTAGATTACTTATATGACATAAATTTAATGACATATTGTTGTAGTATATCCCAATATTCGGAAAGAGACCAAGTAACTATAGATAGATTTAGAATATAAATTAGAGGATTGATATAAGAGACCAATTGAAATTTGTGGTGTTTTATGTACTACCATTGATTTTTCACACCAATGATTAGTGAAATTATTTTCTTCAAGATATTAGTATATTGAGTCTTTCTATATATCATTTTTTGGCTGACACAGTATATGCTATTTTAATTTCTATCACCATTTTTTTGCACGTAGGGAAATAATTTATCAATCCATTGAATCCCCATATTGGGTTACTTTTTTCTCTCCTACCATGTGATTTAAGACCAATGGATGAAAAATATATATCATGATAATCTTAAAGGATTCCTTTTAGCCTTCATCCAATTGATAGGTGACCTTCATCTTAAAAAACACGGTGAAGGGGAGACATTTTCAAGTAAGGATTTTTGCGAAATTTATGTTATGAGGATTCTTAGGAGTCCTCAAATATAATCCATGATTTTTGGAGATAAAATAATGATAACCACATTTTCCATTTCTGGATTAAACTTAATTTCATGGTGGAATACCACAAAGTCAAAAAAAATTACCTATGACTAAGCCAATATGACACATTATAAGGTCCATATTTTTTATATTTTTTTACAATATTATGAATATTTTTTACAATAATGGAGGTGATCAATATCTTCTTAAGACACAACCACCAATTAATCAACATAAAATTCCACAATTCAACTAACTAAGGGATGAAAGATGTGAGGAAACCAATCCAATTAGTAGAACCACATTTCATCAAGATAGAGGGAATATAATAGTTGGATAATATAAACTTGGTGGTCTAAAATGTGTTTATCCCTGATAATATAGGGCCATAGTGATCATGATTTACCTCAAATAAACATCAATAATAGAACGTGATTGTAATCCTATATTCTCATCATTTAAAAGTTTCTTCATCATAACAATTAAATATTCATATGGAAAATTATGTTTCACATCAATAAAATCAATGTAGTTTCTAATATAATCATTTATAGATGATGAGAAAATCTTAGAAAGGAATTTTGGGTATTTAACTACTCATAATATGTTTTATATGATATGTTTTTAACATCTGATTCCACCATTGCATAATAATATTTGTCCATTTTCTGAAAAATCTCTTTGATCCCTTTATTATCTTATGGATTGACTATGTGATGAGCAGAAACATATGAATATATACCATTCTTTAAATTATAGGTCTATGTTAGTAAAAAATAATCCTACTTCATGAATAAAATAAGTGCAGAGGGACACTAAATAATTTGGTCTATGTGTCCTCTTTAATCCCAAGATTTACCTACTTGAGTACATCCAGGGTTATGGAGTGGCCTTTCTCAATTAATGCATGATAATAATTTTGGTTATCCTATTACTCATCCATTTCATCTTTTACATAATTATCCTTTGGTGTGGTTAAAAATAATGGTCACCCCTTCCCAGATGAAGGATGATATGAAGCTATAAATAATTTGAAATATCAAACTACAAAATACACCATGGGGGATTTGGAAAAAATTTTCATCCACATTAGTATTACTGTTGGAAGGATAAATATTTTTAACTTTTTTATAGAGTAAATATTGGGTAAATTCATTATTTATATTGATATAGAATGGAAGTTATCTAACACAGATAGAGCATTTGTATACCCTTCTTTTGATGGGACAATTTTTTCATTCTTGATAATTATCTAGTTATCTTTGGCCAATTTAGTATATGGTTTATGGTTTATAATTGGAAAAGGATCATTCATATTGACCAGGTTTATAGGAAAGACATAAAAAATTATAATCAAGACCTATTGGGATTGCAGTAGTATTTTTCAAACCATTATGACTATCAACATTAATTTCCAACTTTATCATTTTGGGATTCCATTTCCAATGGTAATTACCTTATTAATTATAATGGGATTATAAATAATCAAAAGTATAACTAACAACATAATGTATTCCTACTTAATCATCAATGTGATATATAAAACATTGATGGAATGACAATTTGAAAATTTATTAACTACGAATCCAATGTATCATAGTTAGAAAAATGTATTTGAAATCCTACTGGACCACTGTGAACTCAATATTATTTATTAGTTCCATGAAATAATCTTTAGGAATGCTATTTTGTGGTGATATTTATTTCTATTATAATATACTTGAATGAAAAATTTCATTAATGATAAATAATATACATTGTATCCCAATCATCAAAGGGTCTAGACATAGATGAGACCAATCCTATAAAACTATTCAAGTAGATATCATCGAATAATAATGTTTTCGAAATTACATGAGACATATCAGGGTCATATATGTCTCCTAATAGCTTCATATAAATCATAATCTATGAATGAGATGTAGTCATGATATTCCAATGATGTAGTTTCCACTCAATAATCCTCTACCATGGTTGATTCAATCTCAATCTCTAGGGGGTATATATTTTACCATCAGTAAACTTATTATTATCATTGGAGAAGTGTAGAAAACCTAATATTGATAGATTATTTAGGACAAATACCAATTTTCTCAGGATTTTTTACTTACACACAAGTGTCTACACTTCCCATAGTGGTATATATCATTGTATGTGTCTTAGGAGCTATGAGTATTATTGTAACTGATTCATGTAAATAGATATAACAAGAGGGAATATATTCTATTAAAATAGTTGGATGAGCTGGTCTACCCCATCACATGTGTTAATCATATTGTTACAGACACTCCCATTTTGAATCATAAATAATAGGGATAAATGAATCTTTGATGGATTCTACATGTCACTATATTTGTATTGGGATTTAAAAAGTTAATTTCCATGGGTTCTTGAACTATATATGGCTTTATTATGTATATGGATGGGATAAATGGAACACACATGATTACATCTTCCCATATTACCATATATTCTATATCCATTACCTCTAGATACATATTCTTGTATAGGGAATATGTGATATAAAATATATAATTCATTTGAGAAGGGATATTCTAGGTGGATAAAATTAACACTATATAATAGAATATATATATATATATATATATTTGATGATAGTTTTCTTATAAATGGGGGTCCGCATGCTATAGATTTATAGGGAACAAAATCATCAAGATTCATCACTAGTTGGGTGGTTGGATAACACTTCTTATTCCACCATATTATTCTTATGATGATTATACATTCAAATAGATGATAAGTAAAATAGTGTTACCATAGGAGAACCTATAGGTTATGGATTCATGACTGGATGAAAATGTTACACTCTAAGGATGACATGATATCAACCTACTATCTTTTGGGTTATCCATCTACTGAAAATTTTCTCATTCCTAGTTATAACATATTTCGAATTTCCCTCTTCATCCAATAATGCTATTTAATCATGAGTTGCATATGATGGGGAACTTCATAGTATAAAAAATAAAAAATAACCCATTACCTTGAGGATTTCATTGAAGGTAATGTATTCCTTCATGATGTGACACTGATTCATACCATAATTGAAATAGTTGGGATAATAAATGAAGCTAACATCATAACGTTTCATTACTCCCGGTATATTGAGGAGATTATTTTCCATAGATAGGAGGACATAATTAATTTTTTTTTCATTATGGATGGAATAAATATTGTTTCTATTTTCCTCAATTAGTGGGTAGTGTTGATCTATTGTTTCCTTGAGATATGGGAGGTTTTAATGGTTTCTTCCACTCAACAGGAAGCACCATGTAAAGAAGGAACATACTAGGTTACTTAATAGGAAAATTACATAGGTTCATGAGTGAAAATGGCTATTTTGGACTTACAATATATTTTTATTATTCATGATCTTGGGTAAGGATTTGGACACAGTTCAACAACATCCTCCAAATGACAGATTTTCATTTAAAATCTTAGAACTAGCATAGATTTTTCAATAATAATAGCCTCATTTATATCTAAGAACATAGGTTTTCTATATGAAAACCAGTTAACTTATCATATTGTAGTGGTAGGCTGAGTGAATATGTAAATCCCTTCCATATAGGGATAATTTTAGAAATCCCATTATTCTCCTTCAGTTTGAACTTTCTATGGTCATCCATAATCATTTTACTTCGGGTATAGCTAATTTATTAGAGTAATTGATGAAAAATACCTTCCCCATCTACAATGTACACTTGTACTATTATTAAAGAAAAAAATTTGGCTGAACAATATTTTCAAAACACATATGAAATTTTATACGTATTTTTGGTCTCATGGTCCCATCATGAGGCCATATCGGGATATAATATGAAATTAGTATTTATCCAAATATATCATGTCATAAATGTTTTAAAAATAGGTTTTCTAAAATTAGTCTTAGAGAGTGTTCCATATACTCATTTGGGATAATACATAAATTAATGGTACATAGGGTAATTTAACCCTTAAATTGATTCCTTTTAACAATTAGGATACTACAATTTGTTTTGGATTTCAGGGAGTTCCACCAGTTATACTACCTCATAAGCATAAGCAATGAGTGACACTTGATGTAGTTTCTATTTTTTCATCAGTTTTAGAGTATCATTTCATTATTTGAAATGTTAATTATCCCAATATATTAGAATATGCTACTATTATATAGAAAAATATTTTTATTCCTTAATTCCCATGTTTGGATAAAATGACTATCATGATCCTCATGCAGAATAATGATCATATTCCATCCTTGAGGGTATGAAAACTTTTTATTTAAGGGTGGGAGGATATGGATCTTCTTAGGGTAAGTGGTGATATTTTTTATGATTATTTTTTATTGGAATTTCCTTATTTTTTTCTTGAGGTAACATATTCCTTCTTCATAAAATTCTAGTGTCTCATTCATAGAGGGGGTTTTAGAATTTCATGATGGTGAGTGGGATGAATACATATACTACCCATTATCCCCAGTAGAACTGCATTGAGGGAGGAGTGGGATATAATTATTTTAAGGAACTAAGTTCAATATACTCCTATAATGTCAATTGTGAGAAACATAGGATTTTACACACCACTTGTGGTACTGTTTTTACATTCCACCACAAATTCCCTAAATTTAAACCCATATCATCTATCAATTGACCATTATTATATTAAATAAGGTATATACTTCTTCATGAACAATGTTGTAATTATATAAGAATGAAGGGTTTTGTGAACCTAAAGGTTTCCAAACAAGATTACAAGAATGTCCTCCATAAGATTCTTCATATATCTAATCCATTATAGATTTTTACCTTTATGGGTTTCGGTTTAACTTTTCATTTACATGTGAGTTTTGGTCCTATATTAGTTTCGATGATGGAGTATCTCACTTTAATATTTAAATAAGCCATGAATGATTGTTTTAATTCATTCATAGATAGTATAGAAATTGGTATCATATATTGGTAGCCTCTCCCTAATTGGATATTACCAATATCAATAGAGGAGATGGTAAAAAATCCACCATCTCTAAGGGTTAGGGTTAATGCAAGGACACCAATAAAACACTATCAATATATTAAGAATTTTATTAATCTTGGGATGGTGTTCATGGTAATAATATGACCATTACTATGATTTTTCTTTTTTTATGGAGGTGCTACTAACATCTCCAAGATCCAATTAGGATTCGATGAATCTTATATAGGAAGTGATATTAAAAATTTCACCATACCTATTGTATGGGGTTTTCCAAGGATTTCATCCATTGTGGTTGTAATGTATATTTTATTTATGTGGTGAATTCTCAATCATGAATGATTTGGGTTTAGTTCTTCCTTTGGATGGAATCTTGAATACATGTTGAGATATCAACCATCCTAAAATTTTGGATTTCTCAAATGAGGAACATTATTTACTTGTTCATGGTACTAGCTCAATATCCCATTGTGGACCCTATTTATAATCCTATAGAACATTAATACCTTTTAAATAGGTTAATTTAACTACATCAACTAACTAGCATTCAAGTTGTCCTTCTCTATGTTCTATTAGGTGGATATGAAATTTCAATACACCCTATTTGAAGGGATCTTCTTTATATGTGATGGGGTTAATTTTTTTCCTCTATACACAACTTATCCTTAAATACATATATCTAATAAATATTTAGTGATAATTTTCCAAATGTGTGCAAAGATTTAGGAGAAATCATGTCATAGGCTCTCATGGAGACTTTTGGATCGCGGTCCACATAGATTGCACTGAAGACTATATAAAAAAATATCTTGTTCATGGAATGAATATGATATTCATACCCTAGATAATTGTGGTTCATAGACATTATTTAATGAATGTATTTACAAATGATTCGACTTATATATGGTACACATTCCTATATTAGGTCAACAGTGAATTCATAACAAAAATTGGTGATTGTCAAAAACATTGTATGGATTTCATTATAATACAACTCATACCATATGAAAATTAAATATTCTTCCTTATAAAAAGAATATTACCATCACTAGTTACACTAAATGGGTTTATTATTAGTTGACAATTACTCACGACCTATATAAGGCTAGAATGGTTGTCGCCACTCTTGGTCACCCATTGAAAAATGTTTGTTTTCGCTAGAAGTTTATGTGGAAATATATCTTGTGAATCATATTTTTTTGAGAACCACTCTATAATAATGTTCCCATAAAGATGGAGGTTTTTAATTCTAGTTTGATAGATTAATAAATTGAAGTTTTACATAATGGATTTCAGTGTTAGGATCCCAATAATTCAACTGTATTCTTAGGCATAGAGGACTTTCATAGTTGGTATGACATTATTAAATCAAATTAAGAGTTATAGTGTCCATCATATACATTCTAAATTTTTTGTAAGGCCTCATGAATATAGGAATTGAGTAGGTTAGGGATACGAGTTTCCTCATATATCGTGGTTAGAACATGACAACCGGCTATCTGAGATCACCTGGGAATATTATCTACTTTTATGGTTGTTTCTTGATTATTTTTAATAATATCCATTTTTTGGGGCGTATGGGTCATTTACAATTATTATACTATACTATTCGGTGAAATTAAAAAAAATGAGAAATATGAGTATAACCATGGGTGTTTTACATGGTATTTTGATCGACCATGGTCCACATGTGTCTATGATATTATTTAAGATGTTCATTATATTCTATAATATGATGATGGACCTATGAAATGAGAGAAGGAATGTGGGAATCCACATGAATTTACAATAATGGAATATTGTTTAGTATTTAATCCATAGGAGAAGGATTGTACACTTTTTCCTATAATATACTTTAATATTCTGAATAGATTTTTTGTAGGGATACAATTCATCCCCAACATTAATGTTATAATATGAAAATGGATCATGGATGGGGAAGGAACATGGATATGATATCGATTGATCGTTAGAATCAATAATAGGCCTTGTTAAAGATAAATATTCACATGTATTGTTGTTATTATCAAACTATGATGAAAATAAACATTCATAATGGGTATATTAGCCTACTCAAGTGCCCCATACATTAATAGAATATTCTGATAATTCACATGGACATTGTAATGAATATGTTCTTTCTCAGGATTACCCATAGAGTTAGGTTGGGCATTTTGATGTACTAATACAGTGTTTGGGTGGGGAGTATATTAAAATCTGTTTTTTATTATAAATATAATCCATTGAAGAACATCTACCATAGAGATAATATTTTAGAACATCAAAATGCAATGCGTAGGAAAATATACCAAATCCTTCTCAATTTTATGGACATTTTGGAAAATGTTTCGATTTAAGTGGGGACATGTTTCCACTCTTATTCTCTATTTTCCACTGAAAAATTCCAATGAACCTCTGGAATATGGGTGAGAATATTTTCATTCAATTTTTTTTTTCATAATATGCATGAAGATAGGGTGTGTGTGGTTATGAATATGTGGTAAAATAGTGGGTTTCATCATTGTGTGTTACAAGATTTAATGTCAGATACAAGGGTTTTGATCCATCTCACTGCTTAGATAAAAATTATTTATTCGTGTATCATTTATTTAATTGTGAATATGGGTGTTCTCCTAGGAATATATAGTGTATTTATTCTAATGATATCTCCATACCTCCTAGATCTGAGTTCCTAATGAGGTTGTCTAGTGGGAACCGCCCTATGATAGAGACTAAGTGTCGGTTGTCAGATGAAATTGAACATGGCTGATATGAGCCTTCCTATGTTACTCTTGAACCAAGATATATTTGTGGTTATGTCCTTTATTCACTTACCTATGTTAGGGTGGTAATAATTTTCATGCAATGTGGACCGACCCACTAGATCTATTAGTGGCGGGGAAAAGTATGACCAGATTTAATTGGCCTAAGATATTTAGTTATTGATGACACCCATGTGTTATATTAAGGGATTTTATTTTAAATTATCAGTTTTACTTCACAAACATCAAATTTTCCAAATTATTTTAATGTATGATAATGGAGTTAAACCTCAAGAGGATAAAAAATAAACATTTAGATTAGGAATTAATGTCCATGTAGTTCATGTGAAAGCATTTAATGTCGTATGACAAGACCATACTATGTAGTTCAATATCAAGTGAAAAGGTTTTTTCTGGGTGAATTTCCATATGGATTATAGGGTATCATTCATTAGTGATGAATCCAACATATACATTGAGGGAAAGAATCATATTCCACATAGTCCCTTATTTTCATTTAGAAAAATTTTATTTAAAAGAAAGGAGGATCTAATCTCGATCTACACCTATATAGAAGGTAATTGTAGATGTAAATTGAATCATGTTAATATATGGAAAATTGAATATCTATAATACCACATGAATGGTTTAAAGGATAGATATAAGAGACATAAAATATTTAGATGTATCACATAAGTGTTTAAGAATGAATCTATGTGGGGTTACAAAATGAGGTTTCATATAGATGCTTTATTTAGGGATATGGAATATTGAATTAAATGGATATATAGTCAGGGAATTCACATAATACTATTTTTCATCTTATATATAATTTTTTATGAGTATTACATACTATATATTTTATAATAGAAGTCTGATTATGAGTTTCATAGAGGGTATGGCTCCATGATAGAGGACATGAAAACCTGTAAGGAATATTGAAATGTGAAAAGTTGTATAAGGGTATCATACTCTTCTTAGGGAATATAAACTCATGAATATATATATATATATGGGTAGTGTGAGAAGTATATCATGTTTTTGTATGGCATCCTACATATATAGACAGTTATAGTAATTAAATTACACATTGTTCATAACATATATGTATGTGTATCATAAAATTTGTGAAAATATAGGATTTAGTAGGAATATGATTATAAGCCTTCCATGATATTCCTCATTTGGATTATGGAAATTTTATTGAATGTAATATAGTGCTGGGACATATAGGTAATGGTGATCACATATTGGGTTTATTATTATGATGAAAACCCTAATATTACACGTATCTAATCCCATTTTGAGTTTTTATTGGTGTGTTAAACAAGAGATAACAAGATAGAGGAAAAAATACATATAGATGTGGGGATTACACACTTTTTCATCCCAAAGAGAATATGATTATAATCCCCATTGAAGACATTTCTCAAGGAGTAGATAAATAATTTATTAATAGGATATTATTTTATGGACCATGAGAATTGAAAATATTTCATAATTATCGAGGCATTAAAGATTATTAATGTCCTCATAGATCATAGATTTTATAAACCAATAATGGAAAATGATGTCATATGAAATTCATAAAGGTTATTTCACCATCAATTAGGGACTATTTTTGGATATTAACAAATTTATTATTATGGTAGAAGAAGGGAGTATAAGTGTTTTAGTGGAACCACTATGGGCAAGTAGATCACATCATTGTCATGGGGTCATGTTTTTATTGTAATGAATGCGAGGTTAGGGAGTCTTCATTATGGACGTGGAGTTACATGAGTGCACAACGTTATGAGGGCCATATTACCTAGCAATATATAAGGGGTTCCGAGACCACATGGCTTATCATATGACCAATAGGTTATCTCATGATCAATTAACAGTCTCATGATCACATGCCCAAAAATTCATTATAAGAACATGTGACTTGGGGTCAATATTCAGATCATTCTTATGAAAAGATCACTCATTCTTCTTCAAAATTTTTTTTATCACTCTCAAATATTTATATTTACGAAATAGCATAATATAATGTGACTCTTATAATCTGGAATATTCCTTCATGTTATCCACTCCATCCATTGTCACTCTATATACATAAATTTTTTGTTATAGGGGTTGTGTCTAGAATACACACAAAATTTTTAAAAAATAATCGTATGATGGGAAACCCATGTACCAAGGAAAAATATAGTGGAGGAACAATCTATGTAAATATATGATGTCTCATGTGTCTCGCATGAAAATGCTGTAAATCATCAATTATGTATCCAGAATGAAAAAAATTATACAAAATAGATAGTATGTATGGGTAACCCTAGATAGTCTCATATTATAGTGGAATGCATGATCTTATTATCATGGGGTCTGTGTGTAATTCATATGGGTGTTTCATAAAGAATTTTAAATTTATGATTCCCCTATCTTAGACTACTTTTTAAAGTTTAGTATCATGATTTGATTTTCATATGGGGGTTTCTTGAATCCATATGCATCACATAAATCATAGAAACTATATGAAGGTATGACCATCATAAAATTTCTTCTATAATACACTTTTTAATTTGCTGATCACATGTCTATTGGACCTCACATGAGCATGACTCAGTCAAGTGATCATGTTTGAAGCTATTCAAAGAGGAACTCATCACTTGTATTAAATTAACCACATAAATTTGAGTGGTGTTTTTTGATTTTGTGTACCATTAAGGGTTATGAGATCACATAACTCAATCGCTTGACCCACATATGTTCATGTACATACTTCTTTTCATTTGTACAAAAAGTGGAAAATGTTTTTTTATTTTTGAAAACCCAATTTTCCTATTATCATAAATGGGGAATCAATACAAGGTTGGGAATAAAATTCTACATCTCTTTAATAAATTTTATAATGATATATATCTCATGATATTATATATATATTATTTATTATCATGATACATAATTTTTTCAAAATATTGATGTTACATTTTATTAATATATTTTATGTGTGAAGATGATGCATGATTTTCTCCCAACTATGTGTGGTATATCACCAATAAGTTATGTTTCTTTATTATTAGAAACATTCCAATTTTTAGTATATTTTAAAATTAATTCCTTATTTATATGACATTTATACTATTATTATGATATGATGACGATTATTTTGATCACCCATGAACTCTAGATTTCTGGATTTTATTCCATGCATGTTATTCCTCCACAAAAAATGATATTTTTCACCCCATTAATTTATGAATATCCTAATTTTAATATATATATTAAGCATAAAATGGTATAATGTTGGTCAAAAATGAAGTTGGATTCAGTAAATATTTATTTTTGATTATATACATATGATGTAAAATCCTAACTTTCCCATCATAATAAACCATTCAATTATGGAATGTATCACTATTATTTTATTCTACTAAATATGATCTAACAATCATGTAAATTTTATTTGTAAAATATAGTTTTTAACAAATCATGGTATACATAATTTTGGAATTAGAACTATAAATAATTATTAAAAACTCTATGGACTTTCCTAATTAATGGAAAACAAATTAAATTTTATTTTATTATATGGATTGTTTCATCACTAAGAAAAAAATCCTTATCTAAAAAAATATTTTTATTTAATTCTAGAATAGATTAAACTATTGTAAATTACACCAAAAAGGGGTTGTTAGGTAATAAAGTATTCTTTATTCAAGGCATTATTTGTGGTCTTTAGTGCACATATGGTTGGAAACTCTAGTGGGATATGATTTGGTAGATTCAAATTCTCTATATAAATCATTTTGAATAATAAATAACAAAAGTAACTAAACCTCTTAAGGATCGATATGGATAAATGTATATGATACTATAATAAAAGATTGGGATGTATTCTGAACACAGTAATAATATAAGAGATGACATTAGAATTAATTTTCATATAAGAATAAAATATATATTTTTTTGTTTACATATTTATTCTTTAAACAAATTATAATTTATAAAATTTGTTGAACCATGACAAACCACACTAACGTCCTTATTGAGGGTCATTGAAATTATTTCATAAATATCATTACCTATATTATGGGTGGTTGAGTTAAAAACAACATAGTGGTAAATACATACTTTCAATTGGCTATTAATAATAAACTATACACTGAGGATGTTATTCCTTTACATATGAAGGATAAGGAATCCTATAAGGACCTAACCTTATTACATTACATAACCTTTAATATTATTCAAGGACTCAATTAAATTTATATTGAGGATATTTTCAAGTATTGAGTATTAGAGATTGATGATATAAAACAAAGATATTCATAGATAGGAGATTCCAAAAAAATAGTATCCATTTCTTCTAAAATATATAACATTTTAAATACCACATTTTTTCTTTGAAAAATAATTATAACATTAAACATAGATTACTTATTGTATTAAACATCCATAAACCTATGAAAATCATTTAAAAATATTGTATGAGCACAAAAATCTTAATAAGGGTTATAAAAATAAGGAAAAAAAACACTCGTCCATGAATACTTGTATTGTATGAAATCATTTTCAAAAAGACATATTTTTCACCAATAAAAACATACTTTGTGAACCTTTAGATTTCCATGAGATTTCCAAAAAACATATAGAAATTAAATCAAACTTTAATGGTATATTGGGGAATTACTTACATAGTTTTGTATCCATCATGGGTACCTTATGATTTGTATGCCTCACTGCTACCTTATAATGTAACCCTTTCAGCTACCTTATTGTGTAACTGTCGCAGTTACACTTGGAGTAACCATATGACCAAAATCAAACATACACATACCAAATGAATTGGATAGATATATAATTCCCAGAATTCATCATAAACACTTCCCAATAACCATAACATAATCACACAATAGGAATAATTTCATAAAGAAATTTCTTTTGAATTTTGTAAAACTGAATTTTGAAGGAGGATTTTAAAAGAAAATCCACTTAAAAATATCATATAATTCAAGTGAGACTTAATGGAGTTGATGGAGTATTTATATAAACAATAAATACAAATAATTAAACAAAATAAAAAAAATCATCTCATAAAGAATTTTAATACCATATATTTATTAATGTAGAAGGTTAACCCAAAGAATGGAAATCAGGTTAAGAATTACCTTACCATAGTATTTTATTTCTTAAAACTAGTATAAAACTTATGTATAAAAGTTAAAAAGTTTTATTAATATCTTACATAAAGATATTCATCATTATAACACCTTATATGATCATTTCATAACATCGTTTCACCCTTTTATTTTTAGTATTTTGTTCCATCCAATCTTTTGTGTGCGTTCTTTACATGATTTCTATGGCTGGTTTGTATTTGATTTTATTCTCATCTAGAAATGAAATTCTATAATTATAATGAAATGGAATTCATATGTTTTAATAAAATATATTGATACCATAAATAATTTTGTTATCATATTTGATGATTGATCATTAGATAAAACATTAATGATCTTTGTTCATATCATTTTTTGCAGTGCATCGATAATCATGAACTTGTTACATTTTATATTTTAATTTAATGAATATAAATTCATTCCAGAAAATAAAATAGGTTACATTATAAAAATTAGATTCTGATTCAACCATTATAATGTTTTTATGATAACCTTTGAAAGATGTAATGGAAATTGTAAACACATTGTCCAGGATTTTGGTAAATTGGTACATCGCAGATAGTGTTTTTATTTTTAGAATAAGAGGGAGAGGAGAGGAAGAAAGAGGATGAATATTTTACATAAACATGATAACATAAGATATATATAAGATTATGGATATTTGATACCTCATGGATATGTTTATAGGAAGAGAGATTAAGAAAATAAAGGAATTGGAAATAAAACACACGAAAAAGGGAAGAGGAATCTTACCTCTAGATCTCTTCTCCTTGAGATCATCCTTAAAGCCTTTGTTTTTAGCCTTTGGGTTACACCAATAAGTCTGGGATGTGGGTAAGATCGTTGGGGGAGTGGATTTGTTAGAACATATAAAATTATCATGTCTTCAAAGGTTTGTATGGAAGAGGGGAATGAGGGTGGTATTTATAGTGGAGGAGTGGATGGATTTTCAATTATATTTATAGTTAGTTTAATATTCTTGCTCAAGACTATGAATAGTATTTATTCATGTGAACCCAAATATTAATTAGTGCATGTGAGTTTGAACCAAGTGGTCTTACATTATCCATGATGTAAAAAATAGTGTATTTAACAGATAATTTGAATATACATTATTTTACCATATTTCACAGTTCATAAAAAATTCAAGAATATTAGAAAAATTCAAAAATTCTCCCTAAACATTTTTCGATGTGTATAATTAAAAAATAGCTCATTTTTTTGAAAATAATACGTTATATATGATTTAATAAACATTTCTATAAAATCCTACATCATTAAAAAATAAACAAATTTAAAACTACAATTGATTCTATATAACATTGAAAAATTAACCAAGATGTCATTATCATAATTCTTTATGAAAATAAAATAATAATACAGTTTACTATTCATTAGGGTCATATTAATATTCATAAGGGTATGTTACTATTCACCAAAAAAATCGTGTTGGTTCTATTAGACACCAAATAAATTATTGATCACAACCATAAATAACCTTTTCTAATATTCAAAACATAGCAGGGGAAAAATTATGTTTACTGGCTAGTTATAAATATATACATCATTATTTTTCATGAATTTCAATTTATTTTTAAAACATTGGAGTGTTAAATTATACCAATATTCTAGAAATTTATTCCTCCCAGTTTTATTTAATTATTAAAAAAGTGTGGTTACCTTGACATCATAGGATTTTCAGACTCCCATGTTGCATCTTCAACCATGGGGTTTCTCCAAAAACCCTTTACTAGATGGATTATCTTATTCTACAATACATGTTCTTTTCGATCGAGAATTTGAACTATTTTCTCTTGATTGGAAAGGTTCTACTCCAGGTGAACTACTTTTGGACTCCATACATGAGATTAATCTGGCACATACATTATCAATAGAGAAACATGAAAAAAATTATGTACCTGAGATGAACTCAAAGGAAAAGTTACTCCATAGAAGACTGGTCCAAATTTCTCTATAATTTTATATTGTCCAATGAATCATGGAAAAAGATTTCCTTTCTTTAGAAAATACATAACAATTTTCCATGGAGATATTCTTAAAAAATCATGATTACCAAATTCAAAAGAAAATTACTTTCTCCTGTTGTTTTTATAAATTTTCTTCATACTCTGATCTATCCTCATGTGTTTCTAGATCATCTTCACTTTCTCAGCCACTTCCTATACTAATTCTTGTCCCATCAACTTAATTTACCCAACATCATCGTAAAAAGATATTGTTCTACACCACTTCACATACATTGAATCATAAGGTTCCATCATTATACTGGAATGAAAACTATTATTATAATAAAACTCAACTAAAGAAATATGTTGATCCCAAATTTCCTAGTAGTCCATTAAACAATCCAAAACCTTGTCCACCAATGTCTAAATCATTCATTATATGAGCCCATATGATTGAGGATTAAAATATTTATTGAAATTTAATTCTTTTCTTAAAGACTTATGAAGTCCCTTCCAAAAATTGGAAGTGAACATTTGATCTCGGTCAGATACAATAAAAATAGGAAATCTATGCAACCTAATAATCACTTTGAGGTACATTCAAGAAAGCTGATCCAAATACATTGTTTCTTGAATAGAATGAAAATTTCCATATTTAGTTAGATAATATAAAATAAACCATATTGCATTGTTACCTAACGTTGTTTTTAGAGGTCCCACAATGAATTCCATGATATATTCTCACATTTTCACTCTAGCACTGGAAAAGGCTAAATCATCTCCTTCGGTAACTACCGATCAGCTTTATGTTGTGGACATGTCCAACATTTCACATTAAATTATGTAATATCCCTTTTAATTCCCTCCAACTAGTGAAAATCCTGAAGGTCTCTATACATCTTAGTACTTCTAGGATGAACTGAAAATGGAAAAGTATGATATTCACACAACAATTCATTATTAAAATTGGAATCACAAGGAAAAAAAATCATTTTATAAATCTCAAAACACAATCTTTATAATGTTTAAATTCTAGAAACTTTCCCATTTTAACTAATTATACCATTTCTTCTAGCTCACCATCTTCTATCTGCACTTGCATAATTTTTTCTTATAATGATGACTACACTGAAACCTAAAACAAAAAAAAAATTATTTCATGCACCAACATCTTCTATGCCAAAATTCATAAAACCGTTAATCAAGGGATCATGTTCCAAATTTAACATGGTTAATGATGCATGATGTTTTCGACTCAAATAATCTACCACTTTGTTTGAAATTCCCAGATGGTAATTGATCATGTAATCATAATCCTTTATCAGTTCAATCCATCTTCCTTACCTCATGTTTAATTCCATCTATGTGAATATATGCTTCCGACTTTTATGGTCAGTATATATTTGACATTTGGCTCTGCATAAATGATGCCTCCAAATTTTCAAAGAAAAATACACATCTGCCAATTCCAAATCATGTGTTGGATAATTTAACTCATGAGGTTGTAGTTGTCTTGAAGAATAAGCAATTACCTGATAAATTTTCATCAGAATTCAACCATATACCTTCAATAAAGCATCACTATAGTTGAAAAACTCATAATTTCGGGAAGGCAAGGATAAAAATAAAGAATTATCAAACCTCTTCTTCAGTTCATGAAAACAAATCACATTATTCATTCCAAATAAATTTAACCCCTATTTTCACAAACATAGTTAGCAGGCTAGATAATAGTGAAATTTTTTTAACAAACCATTATTAATAACGTGATCATCCAATATATCTACAAATCTATGTAACATTTTTAGTTATTAGCCATTCATCAACCACTTTTATTTTTCCAATATCAACTGATATTACATCCATATTCACAATGTTCCCATGAAAATAAATATTTGGTGATAAAAAATATAACATTCTGGATTTTCCATACATTTTATTTTCCTTTATGTTTTTCAAAACAACCCTTAGATATTTTTCATGTTATTATTTAAACTTATAAAATACCAGAATTTCATCACAAAAAAAAATCACAATATAATAAAAAAATTCATGAAATATTATACTCATAATATCCCTAAATATAGAAGGGGAATTAGTTAACCCAATTTACATAACAAAAAATTCATAATTCCTATATCTTGTATGAAAATATGTTTTCAGGATGTCATCCTCCTTCACCATCAGCTGATGTTATTCGGATCTAAAGTCAATCTTGGAAATGTACTGTGCTCCCTAGAGCTAATCATAAAATTCATCGATACGAGGAAAATGATACTTGTTTTTAAATGATATGTTATTCAAGTCTCTATAATCAATGAAAAGTCTCATGGAACCATCATTGCTTTTAACGAACAAAATGGATCACCCCATAGGGAAGTGCTAGGAAGAAGGAATCATTTGTGAAGAAACTCTAGTGACTTATTTTTAAATTCAATAATTTCCATTTGAGATATTTGAAATGGTGGTTTAGAAATTAGTTTGGCATCAGGAACTATGTTAATTGTGAATTCGACCTCCCCATCAGGTATGAAACTGGGTAATTCATCAGAAAAATCATCAAGGTATTCATTTACCACTAGCACATCATTAATATGAATAGTTCCCCTGTTTTCAATAATTTGATAAAGATAATAGTCATTTCCATATTTCAATAGTTTCTTTACTTCCTGATATGTTGTCAATTTTTTGGGATCATTCTTATATACAAACTAAAATTCATTCTGAAAAATAACTTATTTAGATCTACCGTTAATCTTAGAATGATAAACAGAAATCCAATCCATTCCCAAATTATATCACACTCTACTATGGTCTAAGCAACATTTTTTTCAGGTATAAAAACTCAATATACCATAGTAGAAATATTCATATAATTCCTCTTTTCTACAATAGTTTCCCCTGTTGTTTTAAAAATAAGGTCTGGTCTCATTTGAGGAGGTGTTATTTCAAATTTACCAGATAATTATTTATAAATAAAAGAATGTGTTGAACCTGTATTGAACAAAACATTAGAAAAATATGATTAAACAACAAAGGTACTTGATACAACTTCCTTGGATGGTCAGATGTCTACTGACATAGTCACAAAGGATCTCACTACACCTTTCCGCTTATAGACTGGATTCTTTGCATCATTGTGATCTCTCTTCAGGCAAGAATTTTCATAATGGTCCATCTCACTACATTTGAAACACTTGATAGTTTTCATTTATGTATTAGTCTTAGGATCATTTTCATTACCATCTAGGGCCATATTTGCAAACATACCACATCAAAAACACTTCCCATTTTTGGTAGGCATTCCACATGGTTCTTTTTGCACACTTTTCAAAAACTGGAAACTGGAATTTATTACCATCAGATTTCTTTGGTTTATTCTTACCCATAACATTCCATTTGGGACTATTATTATACTTTTTTTCAAAGTTTATGTGATAGTCAGAAAACTCCATCTATACACTCTCAGCACATCGAGTTTGTTTCACATAAATTTTTAATTCACTAGAGGCCAACACCATTCGATACATTGGATTTAATCTTGAGAAAAGGATTTGATTTTGGTATCAAGTTTCATAATAATATTTAGAGCACACCTAGTTAGTTGGGTGATGTTTTCTTCATAAACATCCACTTAATATTCCTTTTTTTCTTCAATTAATTGGATTTCTTATGCATCCTATGTTGCACCACTTTAGGAAAATATTTTCCAAAGAAAAGACTTTTAAATTCCACTCACTCTAAGGAATCAATATCTTCTCTAACCCTAATATTTTTGACCATTGACCTCTAATGACCATATTCACCTTCAAAATGACCAAATTTAAAGACGTACCTTTTTATTATCTAAGCATCCCATAACATTGAATATCTTTATAGTGACTTTAATCCATCCTTAACCGCTACTGGTTCAGAAGACCCATTAGAAGCTGGAGGGTGTTGCCTCATAAAATGTTCCACTATCTTCATGTTCAATTATGGTAACTCTAGTTATTCTCTTACTTGGATACCAAAACCATTAATTTCCTATATTATAACTGAAATTACTAAAAAAACTACTCAGTTCCAATCTCTACCATTTTAGGCTACTAATTCAGAATGATATTGTTCTGTGTGTGCCTCTTCTCTTCAACTTCCCTGTTTCATCTATGGAAAACCATTCTCATAAAAAATATCTTAGTCTCAGAAACAGGGTATTCTTAATTAAAATATTATATCAAATTAACCATAGAGTAATGACCATTTATGGTATTCTATTAACTTCATCTTAATCCCTAAAGATCACTTAACCATCCTCTTATACCAACTATAAGGACCTGACCTTATTACATTACATAATATTCAATTTTAGTCAATAACTCACTTACATTCATATTGAGGATCATTTCAAGTTTATGTTTTTAGAAAATTGGGATATAAACCATATATATTCATATACAGAAGATTCCACAAAAGGAGTATCCATTTCATCTCAAATATATAACTTTTTAAATAAAACATGTTTTCATTGAAAAAGCGTCATAACATTTAACTTAGATTCCTTCTTATATTACAAATCCTTAATACCTATGAAAATCATTTAAAAACATGTTATGAGCTCAAAAAGCATAGTTGGGGGTATACAAATAATAAATAAAACATTATTTCATTAATACTTGTAATGTATGATATCATTTTCAAAAAGACATACTTGTCACCCATATAAACATAATTTGTGAAACATTAGATTTCCAAGAGACTTCCACAAAACATATAGAACATAAATATAACCATAAAGGTATATTTAACCCTCACGGATACTATACAACGTAACCCTCACCGCTACGTTTTTGTGTAACCATCGTAGTTATAGTTCAAGTAACCATACAACTAACAAATAACAGACACATAACCTATGCATTTTAGGGAGTTACAAGTCCCAAAATTCATCATATATAATTCCCAATAACTTTTACATAATCATACAACATGAATAATTTTATAAAAATATTTATTTTGAATTTTATAAAACAGAATTTTAAAAGAGGATTTTAAAAAAAATCTGCATACAAATAGCATATAAATGATGTGAGACATAATAGAGTTTAATGAATATGTATATAAACTATAAATACACATAATAAAACAAAATATAAACAAAATTCAGCATACAAACAATTTTAACACTGCATAATTATTGAAGTAGAAGTTTAACCTAAATAATGGAAATCGGGTGAAGAATTCCCTTATCTCTGGGTTGTCTTACTTAAAACATGTTTAAACCTAATGTATAATGGTTAAAATGGTGTTATTAATATCTTTAAGAAACATATTTATGTTTATAACACCTTATATGATCATTTCCTAACATCATTACACCATTTAATTATTAGTATTTTGTTCCTTCCATTGTTTTGGGTGTGTTGTTTACATGATTTCGACGACTGGTTTGTATTTGATTTTCTTATCATATGAATATGAAATTGCATAAGTGGAAGAAAGTTGTATTCATATTTTTAATGAATATATGATTATACCATAAATATTTTTTAATCATATATGATGATGGATCATTAGATAATACATTAATGATGTTTTTTATATCATTTTTGGAGGTTCATCGAAAATCATGAACATGTTTCATTATATAATTTAATGTCATGCATAGAAGTTAATTACACTACATAAAATAGGTTAAAATATAAAATTTAAATTCTTATTCAACCATTAAAAAGTTTTTATGATTATATTTGATGGTTTTAATGGAATTTTGAAACACATCATCCATGGTTTTGGTAAATCCGCACATCATAGACGATTGTTTGATTTTTAGAATAATATAGAGATGAGATGAAGAAAGATGATGAATATTTTACCTGAAAATTATTACATATAGAATATATCATATTATGGAGATTTCATACCTCCTGTATAAGTGGAGGGTAAGAGATTATAACCAAAACAATGGAATTCGAAAGAAAACACATTTAAAAGGGGGGATGATTCTTACCTACTGATCTCTTCTCCATGCGATCATCCTTATGGCCTTTGATTTAGGCCTTTGGGTGAGACCACAAGGTCATATAAATCTCTACGATCCTTGGGGATGTGATTTGGTATATCATAAATAATTAGGAAGGCTTTATAGGTGTGTGAGGAAGAGGGGAATGAGTGTGGTATTTATAGTGGAAAAGAGGAAGGGTTTTACATTATTTTAATCATAAGATCATTATTTTTGATCAATACTATGAATATTCATGATTTATGTGAACCAAAATTTTAATTATTTCATTTGAGTTCAAATCAAGTTGTCATACATCATCCATGATGTCAAAAATTGTGTATTTTACTGATAATTTGAATATACGGTATTTTACCATATTTCACTATTCATCAAAAATATCCGGAATTTCATTAAAATTCTAAAAATTCACCGAAAACATTTTTCAATTCATATAATTCAAAAATGACCTCCATTTTTTGAAAATAGTAATTTATATATGATTTTCTTTAAAATAAAATCACACTTTATTCAATAAGTAACAATTTTAAAATTGTAACTGCTTGTATATCACATTGAAAAATATACCAAGATGTCATCATATTAAATCCATAAGAAAATAAAATAAAAAAACAATTAACTACTCCTTAGGGTCATATGAAAATTATCATTACTATTCATAATGGTATGTTAATATTGAATAGAAAATGATGTTGGTTCTATTAGATACCAAATAACTTACAAATCACAACCATAGGTGTCTGTTTTTTAAAATTCAAACATATAAGTATAAACATTATGTTTAAAGGCTAATTATAAATATCTAATTTAAACAATGTTTCATGATTTTCAATTTATTTTAAAAAACATGGGATATTACATAGCCACTAATCCCTTTATTTGGGAAATGAACAAAAATGTTTATTGGTTCTTCTAACCAACAAGTCATGGAAACGTGGGTAAATTCATGGAAAATAACCCTTATATTCTCCATAATTCATAAAAGGAAAAATTCACATTGGTAGTGTATCATAAAGATGAATATGTTTTTCAATTGTGTTGATTGATATAGAATATGAATCAAAATGTTGAAAAGGAACAAATAAAGTGGTATGAATTTATGAAATCAATTGATAAAATGTATGTTCTTTAAACCATTTCAAAAATGATAAAGATATTAATTCAGGAGATTAATGAAAATGATATATAATATATCATTAATTACATGGAAATTTTCACATTCTTTTCATAGTATGAATCAGGTTTTTATCCGTATTGGAAACTAAATATAGAGAATAATTTTTCGTATAACCCAAGTTATCCAAAATACTATAACTATATAAGAATATTACATTTATAAAGATTTATTTTGGTGTTATCTAAATGTATATATGGATTTGGTAGAATTTTCCTATGAATATGGTCATTTCAAGAGATGAATATAGATTGAAGATGCTAGATTAAATGATAAAGGAAGGAAGGAGATTTAACCACCAACATGTAAATTATGAAGAATGAATCATAATGGGAGTTAAGATAAATGATTTTTAAAAAATAATTGGTATTGGATAGAAGGTTATCATGCCCATAAATATAATTAGGCAATGATTAAGTCATCCAACATGATAGAGGAATGGAAGGAAGATCCTGATTCCCCAACCACTATTTAATTCTTCAAATATAATGATATATGGAATAATGAAGTTTGTTGTAAAAAACGTATTTGGGGGTTATGAACATGAACAGAACAAAAAAAATAAATATTGAATGGAAAACATAATCCTTAATAAAAACTAAGGAGTAGGATTAAAATTATGTTAATATATTGTATAAATCAAATTCACTAAAGAATTGTATTATATTATTTCAATATGGTTTTAAACATTCTATTATATACTTGTAGTTTTCTTGAACTATTGAATCATATAATTGATTCTATGAGGTGCATAAATCAATAAAAACTCATAGTGCAATTATAATTGCAAACATAGTGTTGTAATTTTATATTATTATTGTCTGTGACATGATTCTTCCATTGAATATTTCAATATATCTGTTTGTGGATTATTATTCCAAAATATGAATATATTGGATCTCATTATAAATATCTATCATAATTTATCAGTAATAGAACACCAAAAGATATATTTCAAACCATCGTGTGCTCTATACAAATTAAAAAAATACCATGAATCCCCTTTCAGAAATCCTTTTAAAAAGTTGGTCTTGATATATAGTGGAGAAGTGTATCATTCTAAAATATCAATTCTAATAGAAAAAATAATTCTTGAGTCAATTTATATTTTAACGGAATTAAATAATTTATTTATCAAACAATTATCTACCCTTCCATTTTATAAATTGGTAGATTTCTCAATATAACATATACATGAATCCACACCTTTCTCCAATATCCCCTATAGGAAGTCCTTAAAGGAATTGGGGGATTGAAAAAAAGAAGAAATCAAAATTCTTATACGGTTTTATATGATCTTGTGAATCTCTTTATAGTGAAGAAATTTCATTATCATTAATATATATAGATTGATATTATTGTTGATAAATTACAAAGAAATAAATAATGTTACTATAAATAATAAGTATCCCCAACCATGGATTTATGAATTATTTTCCCAACATCAATGAGACCTATACTTCTCAAATGAGTATCTACATTTGGATATGATCAACTAATTTTGAATATGGATGATATCTAAAATACGACATTTAGTAAGATATGTTGACACAATGTATTCATCTTGGTTTCATCCATACTTACTAATTCCATTGAAATATTCATCTACATGATGAATATATTATTTAGTTATGATGTCGAAAAATGTTGGTTGAATTTTTTATTATATTATAAGTTTATACAATAGAAGAGCTAATAAAAAATACCACTTATAGATTATATGGATGACATATAATAAGGAGAATAATTTTCTATGTTCAGTATGTTTAAATTTTTGATACTAAATGTCTCATTATTTGGGTATGTAATAATTTTTTGTGAATTCCATTATACACTTCAAATTAAATGTTTGTTGAATAATTTCAATGACCAATTGGTGACAAGTAAGCCAATAGTTTTCTTAGGTTTTTCTAAAACTATTTATGGGTTTCAGAAATTTATCATGACTATATAGCCCAGAATAAAATAAACATGAAAAGGTGTAATGTATTTTTTTATTGAATAATATGTTGAATTCTGTATGAATTTAATAAAAAATAAAATGACATCACTAGAAAAAAACTAGAACCATGTGGAGATTTTATTTGATATATAGTTATTCATTAAAAAGGATTGGTTTTGCACTTCTGAAGATTGATAAAGTGATATACTAGGTGTTTTTAATGTTGATGATCCATTAGTAAAAATACTTAATGAATAATATGAATCTAACATCAATAATATTCTGTTTTAAGATTTATAATTACAACCATTATAGATAGTAGTTAGAAATATATTGAAATAAAAACATTCTAATCTATATATTTATATATAAAAATCCCATCATGAATAAACCATGATGGTTAATTTAAATCAAGGAATATTATTTCCCTATTTATTACAATTACATAAACTAAAACTAGGGATCTCATTCTCTTAAAACAAAATTTCCCACTACCCAATTCACGATGTAGATCAAGAAATAACCTATCTTCGTTGATATGGAAGGGATTGATCTATACATAATAACAAACAAAAAGTAATCCTACCTTGCCCAAATTATTACCCAACCATCAATCCAAAATAATATTATGATATAATTAGGGGATAATTTGGAGCTTCAAATGAGGTGATTAATAATGGTGAAGGGATGGTTTAATTTTTCTAATACCGAATAAGGTGATTTAATTCAGTTTACATAAATAATTTGTGAGTATTCATCTCATAATATAAATAAATATCAATTATTTTTATAAATCAAATATGTTTGGAAAATCTTGGTAAATAAATGTTTCTTGGATAAAACTATTTAGAATAAATAAATTAAAATTTTCAACCCATTATGTAAGAAATTTATTCTTCCAAGTCTTTATAAAAATGAAAGATATACATTTTCAAAGGGACACTGAGATTGATGTTAGAGAAAAAAATTTCCACTAAATATCTATATGTAATAGATTCAAGATGTTAAGAAATAATAAAAATCCTTTATCAAAGAACATTTCCCCCATTGAATTTTTTTGATCACAAAAGATAATTGTCTTATTAGTTTACACAACCACTAAACATGGAACAATTTAAAGTCATATTCTACATATAACTCCGTATATCTTATATATCTAATCATGAACACATACTAAATATGGAAGTACAAAAATTAGAGAATGACCTTTGTTATGAAGAGAATGAGGTCATGATATTCAATGAAAAAAATCATCTAAAAATGAATACCCAACTATTTATTGTTCTTTGGTGTTATAAAAAGTATGAATAAGAAATATGTGAACTAGATGAGGTAATGAATTAGATGTATTATCATCAATTCTCAACTGATGATATGAATTGAAATTTTAGGGATGAACTTTATAAAGGGTTCAGAATGTAATATCCATAAATTTAGAAATATTTATTTTTCCTTTTGAATAAATTAAATTCTATATATTCATGGATGATAATATTTTCAATCAATTGAATCATATACATATTTATTTCACTCTTTGGGATTCTTAGAATTCTATAATATGTGTATCCATGATAATTAAAATAATTGAAATGGTATAACAACCATTATAATGTGATATAAGTAGAACTAGAATATGTGGACCAAATTTGTCTTAAAGAATAACTGCACTATTTAATAATAGTATAAAAATGATGCAAAACATTTATAATTCCATACAAAATTTTAGAAATGAAAAATTACGAATATTTTTATTATTTGCGGTTAATGAGGAATGTTGAAATTAAATGGTATTTATAAGAAGTAATCTGATAATTAGAGTATTTATATTGATGTTGGAATAGTAACCCAACCACTAAAGAATGGTATCTTAAAAAAAGAATAGTAAAATGATGATAAGAATAGAAAATTGACCTCAATAGAGTAAAATTTAATATATATAATACTTTATAATAGTAAATTTAAAATTAAATAGAATTTCATTACATATAATATAGATCAAAATAAAATACACATGATATTTTTTAAACAAAAATTATTGCTAATCTATTTCATAAAAATCATACTTTTTATATTAATAATCGAATTTAATTATGTTATAAATCATTTTTATAAATTATATATCAATTTTAGAATAAAACCCTTAAAATTATCTAATCTTCATTTTCGGTTGTATTAAGAAAAAATAAGTTTCTTCTTGGATAGTAAAAATATATTTTTTACATAATAGAACATTATAATTAAATTTTTCTGTAGGATATTATAAAAACCCACACTATAATAAACCATTAAATACATGATTTATGATAATATCTTCATTGTCTAATATTAAAAAAATATTTTAGATTTATTTTTTTAGGGAATTTGAAAACCGAATTCATTTTATAGGGATGCATAAAAAAAGTGTCAAGTTTCTCCCTTAAAACTGGATTAAAATATTTGTAATAATGTTTCACTCATGAAACATTATCTTCATTCAATGTTAATATCCATTCATTTTTTTCCAATAAAAATAGTTCCAATTAACATTTTGGCCATATAAGGAACCATTAAAAAGTGGTATTTGCATAACAATGTCTAATATGTGTGTCAAGAACCCAACCATAGTAGCATAACTCAAGTGGGTACATTGATACATTGTCTATAGATATAAAAATTACATCCAAAATGAATGAATAGTTTATTTGTCTTGATGAACCAGATATATAAATGATTCGCATATAAAAGTTTAAATATATAATAAATATCTTAAAATGATTGACTCAATAACAATATTATTCATAATACCCATCATCATATCCTTGGTAAAAGAATAAAAATAAAAGGGTGTGATCATATGATCAATAAGGTTTACATACAACATAACATATCCTGATTAAATATGGAATTATAAATATGGAAAGGAAAATAAATTAAAACACAATCAATTTAACCAATAACATGATGGAAAAATCAATCCATGGATAATATCAATGTAGTAATCTGATAAATGATAATAAAAATTGAACTACCTTGAATGGAATTAAATAATATTGGATGATATTCTATCATACATCATTGCATATACAAAAAAAGGCCTAAAATCAAGACACATTAAAATCATTTCGTAGGGATATTCTAAAACCCCATTAAAACGTAACTTTGTATTTTTCCTCACTATACTATTAGATGCATCAAGGGACAATAAAAATATATTCTCCACCCATCAATTCATCTCTAATAAATTACTAATATATCAAATGATCAATTTAATTCAATTAAAAAAATTCTTTTCAATAAATATACATATTGATTAAATTTAAAGTGTTTTTAAATAATTCTTGAATAAATTAAATATATTAAATATATAACAACATATGTTGAAATGGAATATGGTTTTAAAAATAATCTTTTCAAAGATATAAATACTAAGGATATTTAAGAGGAAGGTAATATTAAATGATCACATGTAAGTAAATTTTCAATGGTTTCTATAATTAGAAGATATTTGTAGTGGGTAATAATTAAAATATTATCTTCCTTAATTGAACCGTTAAAAATAAATCAAAATATTATTAAAACTTTATTTAAGAAATTAACATTTCAATTTCTAAATCAAATATATATAAAAATAAAAAAATATAATTTAAAAAATTTTATATAAAAATATCCATTCAAAATTTTTAAATAAACATCAATTGAAAATAGTATTCATGATTTATATAAAATACTCTCATTTCATATAGAACAAAATAAATTCAATAATAACTTGTTAGAAAAGTGACAAATTACCTTATTTAGAAAACGAAAAAAATATTACTTTTTAGCCATTTTTCAAAGTCAAACAATAGAAAAAACAACTCTTCCAAAATAATTTGATAAATTTAAATCATTTTTTATAGATTTTGTGGAAAATAATGACATGTAATAAAAATATATCTGATCAAAAGATAACTAACTTCAATTTTTATTTAATAATCTAATTGATTCATTTATGTTCCAATGAGTTGAAATGTTGGATGAAAATATGAAAAATATTTATGATAGCAAACTTTAATTAAAAATTATTAATAATTAATAAATTTATAATAAATTTACTTATATCAAAGGTTCATTATATACAATACACAAAAATAAATAGTTTAATAAAAGAAAGCATGTCTCCTTGGATATAAAATTAATATGAAATATCTTGTCTATTGTCCCACTCTTTAGGTAGGTTCTCAAACAGATTGTACAATAAAATTATATTTATCATATTAAATTAAATAACTATTTTTATATTTGAGATATAATTTATGATCCAGTTATAACAATTTATCCCCCATTTGTAAATAATCTGTTATTATTATCATAGTTTTGGGTATCAATTACTTTGTTATTTTGATTTTTTCTTTCTTGCTCATATTGATTTATTATGGTTACATTATTTATAGAATGTTATTAATTTTATAAAAATACTATATATTCAATTTATTGTTATATAGTATCATCTATAAAATATATATTGAAAAAATGAATTACACTTATCATAGAGATGATAGCCTATTTGTACTAATGAACATTATTATCACTTTTTGACAGATGAAGTGAAAATATTGAATTAGAATTTATCTGTATGGAATAAATATTATTTAAAAAATTTAATAAATATTAATTAAATTTACCCTTATAAAAATCAATATAAAACTTAAATGAAAAATGAACCACATATATGTGTGTATGTTGTAGTCCATACATATCTGTGAGAGACATTATAAATTTCTATCATATTGCATAGTAAATAGTTATATATGATTTTATTATTATATAATATTATTAAAATCATAAATATAATAAATAATAACTAGTTCACTATTAATTACCATCCTTGTTAATTTGTGATGAAAATAGAATTACACTATTATGTGGAGATGATTAGCTGTACTTTGGCACATATAATATTTTTGTTTTTTATAGGATGTTGAAAAGATATAATTTGGTTGTCCCATAATCATAATAAAAAATAATTATAATCTTAATACATGAGATATTTTTTTTATGGATACAACACTTTGAAGTGTAATAAGAATTAACCCTAAATGACTCGGTAAAGACGATAACATATTATTTTATAGAAATCTCAAAGATCTATACATAAGGGATATAGGTTGTGTCTTTTGGTGTTACCATAACCTATGTAACTAGAAAACACATGTTGATAAGTGTAAAGTGTAGTGGCTAGTTGAGCTATATTTATCAATGAGGTATAAAGATGCGAAAAGGGGTGTCCTTTTATAATTGATGTGAGGGGATCTTTTGGAATTTCATCTAAAAAA
This sequence comes from Viscum album, assembly GCA_963277665.1. Lineage (NCBI taxonomy): Eukaryota > Viridiplantae > Streptophyta > Magnoliopsida > Santalales > Viscaceae > Viscum > Viscum album. Next base: position 1,843,674,459 of record OY728161.1, read on the forward strand.
TAAAATATAATAAGAATATTTTAGATCCAAACTCATCAAAATTGTTATTAATTCTAACTAAACATTTAAAGTGTTGAAATAATATAATCTAATATAGTTGATTGATTTTTTATATCACCTTAATCCATATCTTTTTTATTATTCTTGTGGTAAATTATTTCTGACCCTTACCGCAATAAAAAAAGTTTAATCAGAAATAGTTAATAATTTTATTATAAATGTCCAAGAAACTCATTAATTTACCATAAAATATTTTCAACCATTTAAATTTACATGTATGAACATAATATTTTTATTAATTTCAAATAATTTAATAATATGTTATTTGTATAAAATTTCATTAATGTCAATTTTGAAAATATTGATTTAGTTTGACAATAATTCTATAATGTAAGAAAGTTGAATTTGTCTATAATACTTTTAAACTACCGTAATATTTTTTATATATTCATAAAGTTCATTTAAATCATCATATCATTCAAATTATATCAACTTTTAAACATTTAAATTAATTTGTTATATTTTTTATGTTTGTTAAATAATTATTATATTAGTTTGTCACAAGCATTTATATTAAATTTTTAATTTTAAAAATTATAATAAAATTAATAAAATTAAAATAATTTCATTAATCTCAAAATAGAAATATTTTTAGAAATATTTCATTATTCTATCCCCTTTTCAACAAATAATATATATTTTAAACAAAGTGAGTGACATTTTTAATTTTACATTATTTAAATATTATAAGCATCATTATCTTGGAAAGGTTTTTATTAGTGAAGTTCATTTTGAGCCTATGGTAATTAGGGAATAATTATATTTATCTAACATGAATTTAGATAAATATTTATTTCCTTATTACTTTGTTTCGTCTGTGACAAAATGAATTTAGCCTCAAAGGGGGTGAAATCTTTTCCATGTTCTCTATATCATATTGATAAACTATAAAAGGGTAATATTAAAAAAATTAACTTATTAATTATAGATTTTTAATTAATTTTTAAAAATTAAATACTAATAATCATATGAAAATCATTTTCAAAATATGTACACAAAACACGACGAAAATCACTTTTCATAAAAAATGATGTTATTACCCATATACTGGATATAATATAATCACATGTATTTTAAAAAAATTATATGAATGTTAATTTTTTAATATACAACATATAATATTGAATAAATTATTTTAAAAATTAATTATTTATATTTATTATGATATAACTATGTTTCCCTTATAAAAAAAGTTTTCCCTGGAAAATCTATTTTTTGTATAGAAATGTTTTAATATAAAATATCAATATATAATTGAGTCCAAAGAATAGAAATATATAATCCATTATAGAATATAATTAGCTTTACATTAATTTCATGCTAAAAAAATATAATATTTTCAAATGTTGAAGAAAATATAGTTTTCAATATAAATTTATCTTTTCAAATATTTACAAGAAAATAAAAATTTTCATAAAAATAAAAAACAATCACTGTAATTTTTTTTATTCTGTTTGAAAAAATAATATTATTCTAATAAAACAAATTTAGATGTTCCTAAATAATTATATAATTTAATCCAAAAAATAAACAATAATCATTAAAAAAAATTCTAATGAATAAAACAACGCTTTTAAAAATTGTGTTATCATCAGATGATAATTAATAAATGGATTTCTTTCAGTATAACCTCCATATATATATATATAATAATAATTTAGTAAATAATATTAACTTCCACAAAATCAAAATATAAGACATAATTGTTACATTCAATAATATTAATTTAATAGTATATTGGGGTTTGTTTAGACTTAGTGTTGTGTGTTATGTACACTATCAAAAATCATGTTCTTTATAAAAATTCTTATGGTGTTATATTCTCCTCCCATAAATAAATTGGCTACTGAAAATTTTAACTTTAGAATTTTGATAAATTAATTAAATTTGGAAACCCAAATAATAAACAGGTCTAATAAATTTTCCTCTTATAAAATGGGAAAATAAAATATGATGGTGTCCTAAAAAATAGGATTATAAATAGAATAAAATTTGAGGGAAGTGAATGTTTGGACAGAAAATGGAAAAATAAACCCCAATGTTGAAATTATAATGATTTAGAACATGTACAGGAGAGATTATATAGAAAGAATTCATAAGTCCAGTATAGGTTAAAGGAACATTTATTTGTAGATAATAAATTTAAACAAATAAAAATTTTATTTAAAGGTCCAATAACTAATGTTTTTGAATTATTTTACAATTAATATAAATAAATCTATAAAATAAAAAAAAATCTAAATTTTACTTTTTTGAATCATAATCTCCTCCTTTGGTTTTTAATTAACCAAATTAACCTAAAATATTACTCTGTGGAATTCATAAACAAATTTTTTTACATTTATCCATGTAGAACGTTTAGTTGAATCATAACATACATAATTAACCCATTCTACCTATAATTATTTACCAAATACAATATTATTTTAATAGTTTATACAACATGAAAAAACATACTGTAAAATAATAGTATAATATACAATGTTAAACTTAATCCATCCCATAAGTAGTTTACCTTCATAATCGATTTAAATAACTCCAACCAAATTGAATAATCAAATATATCAAATATTTGATCAAAAAAATTTCCATAAAAAACATAATGAAATTATAAATATAAAATTCTAAATGTGTGATGACATTGATCATAAATACGAATTACATATATCACTATTATGTTTATCCACATTGCATATATACCTTAAATCAGTAAATGTGGTAAACTACATTATAATTTACATTGTTATCATATCAATAATATATATAATGGTTTCAATACTATCACAATTACATTATTAGTTTTAAACAATTCATTTAAAAAGAAATACCTTATTAACTCTACATTAGGAACATATTACGGATTATCATTTAATTTATTATTTATTCTCCAAAAATATCACTTTACACTGAATCAGTCTTCCGAGATATCACTACCTTTCTATATATTATTTTTTATACTCAATAAAACATAATTTATCATAATTCATTGTTGTTATATGATTCTTATAAAAAAATATCATTGATAAAATCATTCTAATTTATTATTGAATCCAAATACACAAAAAACATTATGCATTCCTCTTTATGTTTAACAATATAATAAAATCATCATTCTCCCTTTTGAATCTTCTATAGTATGTCAACTAGATAATTAGTTAATTGTTTTGAATAATTCCCCATCACTTGATAAATGAAAAACTAGATATAAGTAGAATGATTCATTTATTTATAGTAATACTCAATATCACCATTATGTCTACAAATGAAATAAAATCCCATACCTTTCATGTTTTCTCCTTGATGTTTGGTTTAAAAATATTCAACTGATAAACATTTCATTAAATTATTATTAATCATTGATTCTATTCCTATTTATTGGATCATAGTACACATATTCTTCTCCTAATTTCCCTTAATGATATATGATCTAAAAAATTAATTACCTTCTTTAATTTTTCTTACTAATATATAATAATAAGATGATAATTCTTTAGAATACACTTCCCTTAATTGTCTCATAATAAGCACATAAAAATGGTTAATCATTATTTTCACAATAAATGTTTAGTCCTTGGTATTTTTGAATAGTATGGTAATGTTAGTGTCATACTCTACAACATATTCTACTTCCTCATAACTAATATTTATAATCTTTTACTCTATTTCTTATCACATTTTCCAAGTGATAGTTTTCTAAAATAATATTACATTAAAAGTTATCCATTATAAACCTTATATTTAGTTATCCACTTTGTTATTCAGGATTAGTGACCACCCTTGATTGAATTCTTTTTTCAAACAATAAACCTAGAGAGTGGCCTTTTTAGTTTCATTACATTCCAAATATGTGTATATCACTTCAAGAGATTTGATATATTATAAAAATACCAAGGGATTAGTAGTAACACAAAATGTGACATGATTTTGTCTCATGAATCAATCCAATATAAGATAATCATGATATCGAATAATATGTAGTTTCATATGGGAAACATTATTTTTCATAACCTAAGTCAACTACCATAATATAGACATGATCAACACAGTTGTAACACTTAGTTTATTTGTTTTATCATAAAGGAAATACCTATAATATCGATGGGTATTTATAACCTTTTCTATATTAGGTTTCATCATTAACTAATGGGAAAAATGTGTTATCTCATAATTTTCATGAATATCGAACAACGAAATAAAATAACTATAATGATACATTTTTAAAATACTTTAATGGGTAGTCATAATTTTAATGATTTATATACTTATTTAAATTTTTTTTATAATGATTATACTATCCTCTTTTGATAAAAATGATAAATACCGAAACCCCAATATCCTAAATTCGATGGTTACGTTGTAATATTGGCACTTGATACAAGAAAGTACAACCCAAAAAATCAAATATTATAGTATTTTTGAAGAACTGTATACATTCATGATTACCAAATTATATTTTAATTATATAAAAAATAGCATAAAATAATTCTTTAATCCTTCAAATTATTCATAAAATCCTTTTCACATAATGGGGAAATGAATACTTTTTTTCTCTTTGAGGCTCAATAATAGATACATATAGTAGAATATATCATGGATATATAAGGCACCATTAGTATGGTATTGTAAATAAATTAAATCACAATCCATTTAATAAATCACTTGAGTAAAAAAAGTATCAATTTATAATTTATAATGTTAAATCTCAAGAACGATAATAGAAATTTAATTCTTAATTATTAAAATTCTTAATTTTGGACACCATGATCTTAGACATCACTATATCTATTGTATTGAGACTATAAGCCATGATAGATTAAAACTATGGTTATAAATTCATAGAAAACCAATTTAATTTTATATTACTTATTTTTCTTAGATGTATTTTCGAGGCATCGAGGGTCTACATAATTACTGGCACCACCGATCACAAAATATCCCATGAATACCTCAAATATAGAGTGATAGATTTAATTCATGAATAATATTCCTTCCCCAAAAATTTAAATATTGAGTATATAATAAATATTTATCAATAATCACTTTGTAAATTAAATATACTAAAATTATTACATTATACCTATAAATGTTATATGGTTTTGGAAATAATCATATCCCAAATACAAAGAATACATATATTTAAGAGAAATATAATATAAAATAATCAAAAGTATGTAATTTTTTTAAAGGATGGTATTGTTACAACATATAAATACCGTTGAATTAGGTTAATACCTATTTTTTATCATTTATTAATAGATATTTAATTAGTATAATATTAAAACATTATTGAGGAAAATAACCTTTCCAATTTTAAAAACACATGATAAAGATTACTCTACATATATAAAGTTAAAAATTTCATTCAATATAACTTAGTAAACCTATATATTGTCTTAAAAATAATATATTATTCATGATTATAAGAAATTAAATTCATTACATATAATTTAAAAACATTTATTCCATTATTATTAACAAAAAATTCACAATGGGACTCACTCGAAAAATGAAGTAAGATCATATTAAAACCCGTTTTTATGATAATGATAGGTAAAAATTATTTTTGATAAGTCATTTTATATGTTTAAAACATTTTAACGAAAATATTCATATGGAATAACAATATATTTAATAAAAAAATTATAATATTTAATTTTTAAGTATTTGTTACTTGATTCACGTTTCATAGAGAGAGAAAGTTGTAAGAAAATATAGAAACTCATTATAATTATAAAAATGATATGAACATTGATAATATATAATCAATTTTTAATCGTTTTAATTAAATTCACGGGGTAGTATTTACCCCACATAAAAACAAACAAGTGCATAATACCAAACATGTCTTAATAGATTGGAAATTAAGATACAATCCATAAGCTTAAGTTAAACGTGTCACATAGTTTCTCAATAATTCTTTACAATAAATTTATATTTATAATATGTAAATTCGATAACTATAAACATACTAATGATACCATATATTATCCATTTATAAAATTTTATCACCAATTTTTTTAGCCTTTTTTTATTATCATAGTTTTATGTGTTATCTTCTTTTTAAGTTTGATTCTATTGTTTCGATGCTTTACAATTTATTATTGTTCAATAATATCAAAAAATTTATTAATGGTATAAATATGGAATTAATTATATATATATATCCATCAATGAAATGTATATATAAAAATAAATTACACCATTCCTGGAGATAGTTGTCCATACATACGCATAAAATCTGTTTCGAATTTTTGACAGATGAAACAAAAAATGTTTAATAATGATGAGTCTTTTTAAAATTATCAATAAATAATATATATTATAAATATTAATTAAAACCATACTTATAACTGTCTATGAATAACATATATCTAAAATAGATCTCATTGCTTCATAAAGGGTGTTGTCTACACTTACGCATGAGGGTCATTATCATTTTCATTTGAATTGGAATGTATAATGGTATAAATGATATTATATTTAATGAATCATAATTATTTCATCAATATAATAAATAATCATAATTTAAATATTTAAATATATCTATGTGAAGTGGTGATGAAAAATAAATTACACTGCTATGTGGAGTTGGTAAGTCTTATGTATGCATGAGTAATATTTTCTTTTTTTTCAAGGATGTAAGAGAGATAAAATATTGTTTTCTTATAATCAGAATAATATATAATCATATTTTTGACACTATAGATATTTTCTCGTATTTTTATAACACATTTACAAGATATAGAAAATGCAATAATCTTAAAGGTCTTAGTAAATATGATAACCTCTTCTTTAGTAGAAGTCATGTAGATTTCCCCAAAAGGGACCTTGGGTTGGTCTTTTGGTATGACCAAAACCACATAAACAAGTTTAAGTGTTTTGAAAATATTAATTTTGATGGTTTAATTATTATATATATCTCAATATTGTGTAATTATATGATGTATGGGGTGCCAATTTTTAATTGGGGTGAGGGAACCGTTGGAATTTCTAAAAAAATAATATTAATTTAATATTGATGTTTAATATCCAAATGCTTCCAAATGGTCTTGAATTTGAAGGAATGTTTCATAGGGTTGAAATAATATAATATAATATAATTTATAAATGTTTTTATATAATTTTATTCTTTATAGTTTTTTTTAATGCCCTGGTTAGTTGTTTTTTTACCTTAATTGTGGCGAGCACTATTTAAATAAAATTTTGTTATTAATGATATTTTTAATGGAAAATATACTAATAAATTGAACATTGAAGATTTTTACACCATATTCCATTCATATTTTTAAATTTATTATTTTTTAAATATTTCAGAAAAATTTAATGAAATAATATTTTGATGAAATATCATTCATTGGAATATTGAAACTTTTAAATTAATTTTATGTTTATTAAATCATGAAATATTTTAATTTTAATAAAATCCATTTAATGTGACCTAAATTTTTATATATATTCTTATAATTTTTGTTACAGATTTTATCTTTCAAATTATATCAATTTTATTATTTTTAACAACATTTAATTAATTTTCCCATAATTAAATAAATATTCTCTTACACCGTCACAATAATTTAAGGAAATAATATAACATAAATATTTATAATTAAAATAAAATACATAAAATTGTTTCATTTATATCAATATATATATATATATATATATATTAATAACTATACATTGGCACTATGATGAAAAATTAAATTAATTTTAAACGAAGAGAGTGACATGTTGTAACATTATATGATTTAAATATGATAGTGCTCATTTAAAATGAAAAATTCCAATTATACATTTCCATTTAAATAATAAGGATAATTGGTTGATTTATGTTCAATAAATCAGAGCTTAGAAGAAGAATTATGTGCTTATCACTTAGTTTTAATTTAAATTAACTCAATTTACCCTTTTCCAAGGCAACAAATTTATCATAATTATTATTCCATTACAGAAAAAAGATCCTATTTACTAAATTTCAAAATCCTAATTCAATTTATTTAATCTATTTTATTTAATTAAATAATAATATTTTATGGTTCTAATTTTAAAAGATGTGCGAGAAATATAATAAAAGTAGCTTAATAAAAAAAGTTTTCAAGAATGAATTAGATTTATTATTATCCCATTCATAGTGAAAATATTATATTAATTATAGTAAATATTATTTAATATATAATATATAAATTTTATTTAAATATTAAAATAATAGTGATCAATTTTCTTTTTTAAAATAAAATTATGTTACATGAATATAAAATGGAATCTTAATATAAAATGGAACAATGTAAATTGTTGAAATAAAAATATAGTTGTAAATTATTTTATATTCAAATGTTCACTATAAGATGACTATTTTAAAAAATATTAGAAAATTTCCCCCCAAGTAAAATTTATTAGGAATATTTAAGATATGGTATTATATTATGAAAAACATAATTTATATTATTCATGAAAAATAATTATAATATTTTCTAATAAAAATAAATAAAAATTATTTTTGAATTAAACTGATTTATAAAGCATAAAATAAACATATTGAAAATGAGTACTGATTTCATAATAATTAACATAAGAATTTTAATTGAGTAGGTCATATATATTTATATAATTTATAATTTGTTTAATAATACTCATACTTATAAATTCAATAGTTAGGTGAGAATTGTTTTTTTATATAATATTATTTTAATTGTATTCAATTAGACTTAATGTTATTTGTTATCTATTTTATCAGAATTTTGGTTGTTATTTTAAATTATTGTTGTGGTAAAAAGGAATATAAATATATTGTAATACCATTAGTACAATTATAAATATTAAAACCCCATAAAACATTAATATTTCCACAACAATGAATTGAGAATATAAATAAAATATATCCACGTTATAAACTCATCATTTTTTTAAAATAAATCATTCTAAACCCATTATAATAATATAAAAGACATGAATAAAACATGATGGATATTATATATCATAAATAAAAAACATTCACCTGTAAAAATTCAATAACATTTCTATCCAAATTAAATAAAAAAGTTTCAATAAAAATATTTAACAAGTATTGAATTTTTATATTAGTGAATCATGTTCAGAATGCATATCTCATCCATTTTAACCTTTTTCATAATTAATAATTCCATAATTATTCTATATGATTAACCTACCTTGTTATCTCCCTCATTTATCACCTTATAAATCTATTCATTACCCATTTGAATTTCGAGTTATATTAGCCTTACACATGTTCATAACATATATCAGGCTCACAATTTATCATCTAAAAGGTTCATGTATATTATAATGTACATTTAAATTTAAATTGTTCATTTTCTAACATAATACCCCAAAAATACATTTTTAAACCACATAACTATATATTTTATTTTTCAAATTTTTTTTTGATGAAATAGTCATTTTATTTTTTTGCACTAATTAAAATTGAATACACCAAAATATTATGTAAATTTAATTGATATTATAAAATCATGAAAACAATAAGAGTTATATTTATAATGAATATAGGACATAATGGTCGGTAATTAAACCCTTTATGTATTTGTGAAAAAACATTCTTTTTATACTTTGGGAAAAAGAGTCTTAGGTGACCCTTTTAGAGAATATTAAAAATATCATATCATCAATCTCAATAAATTGATTCTAAAATAGTTTAAAAATAATTTTAATAGAATTATAATTTCTAATATGTAAACTTTTGAAATTTTTTTCAGAACATGTACATGAAATAAAAATATTTGTATAAGAGAATTTTGAATTATGTTTTGAATGAAAATCCCTTTGCACATTTGTGAGTTTCAGTTAAAAATGTCATTAAAAGTAGATGATTAGAAGGAATAATTTCTACATTGATTTATGTAATTAAAGGATTACTTAAATAAATTTTTAATAATATAAACCATTAAAATTAAACAACTGCAAAAAGTGGAATGAGTATCAATGGATGGAAATGGAGGTATATAATCCATAAAATAAATATTTTATTAAATAGTTTCCTTGATAGATTTGGAATGGTAAAATTATATTAGTTATTATATTTTATAATATCCTTTTTACTTTAAAAAAAAATTATTACTATTACATTATTATGTTTAATAACATTTTTAGTGACTAAATTAGTTAAACTCAAATAAAAATTTTAAGGGTATTTCAGCTCATATTACCAAAATATCATCAATATTTTGAAAATTGGATAATGATTCATTTTTAACACACAAAAATATTAACAATTAAATAATTATAATTTTTATACATAAAAAATCAATATTATAACCATTTATGGATCATTGATGTGAAAAATAATGAATTGAATAACCTAGACATAGTTGTCCATATGTATAGATGAGCGACGCTGCCCGTTTATACTGGGACGAAAGGAAATAAAGTAGATAATATTTTATAGTAATATAATCATAATTATGTTATAATTTTTTTACTCAGCATGAGGCTTATGGTTATCTATGTTAGGAATCATTGTAAAATGAACCACATCTCTCGGTGTAGGTCATACTTCAAACGTACACATGAATGATAATATCAATTTCCAATGGATGGAAGGGTAATTAAATAAGAAATACCATATAATTGAAGAAAAATTATTATATCATATTTATCATATATATTCATGTAATAAAACATTTTATCCATCTATATTATTGGGTGATGAAAAATGAAACAGATGACTATATTGGGAGCGTTTTCTATACATACTCAAGAATGATGATTTTATATTCATTGGATGAAAGAGAAGATAAAAATGGGATTATCCATTATTGTAATTTAATTTTAGAACATTTAAGAAATTATTGCTATTTTATATTATTTATTAATGAATATTTTATGGATACAGATGAATAAATAAACATTGAAACTCTTTGTAATGTATTATACTTATTATTTGGAAAATTTCATTTCAATGAAAAATTATGCACTACAATAATGGTATTTTGGTGATATTAAATGAACCAAAACATATTTAGGGATGTAGGGAATATATTTTTTTATGGATTTAAAATGATATAAAATATAAAATATTTATATTATAGTGGTGTTTTGGTTTCATTTTTATTCTGGCACTGGAACACTAGTAATATAACTAAATCATAAAATATTTTTAATGTGATTATGATGGTAAATTAGTTAAAAATTTATAAAATTTTTATGATAAGGTGATTATGAAATAAATTCCATAAAATAATAATAATTAAAATATTATTTTCTAGCCATTCCACTATAATTTAATCATAATTAACTAAATTATTCTTTACTATATTGACTCATTTTTACCATGGTTAGTGTTAAAAATGACCAAAAATTAAATTGATTCTATTACTAAATTTGACCATTTTAACTCCAAACATGAAATCTATTTATATGTATTCAATTATTTATAATTTTATGAAATTACTTTTACTTGTACACAAAACACAACAGATAACATCTTTTTAGAAAATTATATTTTTATGCATAAAAAGGAAATTATTCCAATATTAGATATAATGTTGATTATCATGAAATTATTTATATTATTATTAAAAAATAAATGATTTTACATAAAATATTGAAATTATAATTAAACTATTAAATAAGTAGTTTGATGAAAATAATTGAAAAATTATAAAAAAAATCATATTTTTCAAATATACTTAAAAAATCAATCACTTCAAAAAAATAACTAAAGTAATATTAAGATTATTATGAAAATATGTATTAAAATATTTTTTCATTTTTCTCAATTATAATTACTAAATTTTAAAAAAACTATATGTAATATGAAGAAACAAATTGAAATAATTTTTTTATGATAATATCTTGTTGAGGAATAAAATGAATTTTTTCACATTAAATGACTGTTATCCATAATTAAATAAATTTTATGTAATTAAATAGGTTATATTACATAGTAGTTTCTTAATATTAATTTATCAATCGTGATTATATTGAGCCGATTTATAACAGAAATGACATCAAACATAAAAAAATTTGCATGATAAATATCTATATTCCCTTAATAATATATTATATTCATCTCAAAAAATTTGATATAAAATTTATTCTTTATTATTAAATTATTATGTGAAAAATATTTACATATATTTTATAATATTTTTTCTCAATTCATACAACCTAAACCAATTCTTAGGCCATAATGGTCAATTTTAAATAATAGTATATAATAGTTCATTTAATATTGGTTTTACAAAAGTGACATACTAAAAATTTATAATTATAAGATTGCTACTTGTAAAATTATGGGGTTCTATATTCAAAACCTATAAATAAATTTTTTACACACACTTTAATCATTTTCTTAACATAAAATGGATTAATATTTTAATAAAACAATTCCCTGAACTATATGTTAAATCCTTTGATCGTGAAAGGGAATATTTTATATTAAATAATAAATTTTTTGAAAATCAATTTATTTAATTAGGGGTAATAAAAAATCATTTTGAATTATATAAAATGGAAAATTTAAGGACACCAAGAGTAACACCCTTCTAAATACCCTGCTTGAAAATTGAGACAAAAAATATTAGATGTTTTTTAACATATTTTATTCTCAGATAAATATAACATAGTTAATGAAATATCATCAATATCATATAATGTAATATTCTTAAAATTAATATTTCTTAATAATATAATCATCAAAATGTGATCATATATTCCATAAAAAATTAATAATTAAAAATCAAGAATAAGAATAATATATTCTCCAAAAAAGATAACATAATAAATATTTTTTAAATAAAATAAAATATTTTCAAAAACATTTCTATTTAACAATATAAAATAATGTTCTAATTATAGTGAAATTATTCAAAAATAACATTAATCACATATCTAAAAAATCACATTCTAATCCCATGGATTTATATATTAGAAAACGCATGTTACGAAAATATAATAACCCTTTTATCCAAATTAACCACAATTTTACACAACTCCCTTGATCATATTAACCATAATAGTCATTAATAACATTCAATGTATGTCAAAAAAATTTAAAAATCTATTACAAAAATAATAATTTAACTACAACAAATATTTATTCCTGAGGATCAAATTTAACCAAAATAGCTGTTATATCTCAATAAATTTCTCCAATGTAATCCCATTACATAAAGCACAAAAAATTCATCAATTATTTTTATCTTATTATCATCATTAAATTCTTCAAACCTTAAATAAAAAACAACAACTTCATAAATCATAAAATACCATTTTTAGAAAAATAATGAAGTCAAAATTCATCATAATATATTTAACAAGGTTTTCCATCTTATTACTTAATAGTTACTATAATAAAAAATATGAATATTTATTAAATTTTAAGTAATTTAGAACAATCCAAAGTAAGATTCTTACCTTTTTAATTTCATTTCACAATTTATAATCATCAACCGAACTAGAGTTAGACATTTCTAAACCAATGTATATATGGTTTTCAAATCTCAAAATTCATCACCCCATTATACATCATGTTTCACAATTCCCATACTCAAAACATTTATAAATCCCAATTATTATATACCATTACAATAAGAAACTCTTTCGATATAAATGACTAGTATGAAAATGAATCATTTTTATGCAAGGGAATTTGTCACTAAAACATCCTTGAAGAATATTGTTTCACTTATTTTTTATATCTTAATAATCTCTTAGGATATAGTTATTAATCATATTCCATGATATCTTGTATGGAGTAACCATATGTGTTTTAACTATTACTATTATCACATTTTTTATCATTCAGAAAAACCCCACATAATGCATCAAAAATATTGTTTACATGGTTCATGTTGGATCAAACTATTTACTATAATATAAAATATATCATATTATTATATCAAATAAAAATATAAAAAGAAAACTTTATCAATAAGATAAATACTATTATATATTTAAACATAATGTTAACCCCAAATATATTTGGATCAATCAACATCATAACTACAATAAATATCTAATATTTTTCATTGAAACCTAATAAACGACCAATAACATAATCAATTCATTATTTCATAATTTATGATAAGGTTTTTAAACATTTAAATCGTAAAAATAAATTTAGGATTAATGTTTTCGATAATAAAAATAATCCATAACATTATATTGATATGACTGATAGAGAGTTTCTAAAAATTTATAAAAAAATATGATTCTTATGTTCAAATTTTGGTTTCATTCACACTACACATTATTTATTAAAGGGTAATTAATATTATCCAGATAAATAATTTACAATGGTTTATACTCATATTATGTCTATGTATAAAACATTTTAGAATGTGTGATAATAAACATAAACCTCAATAGGGTATATGAAAATAATTAAATCTCATTAGTATAATGGAAAATAAAAAACCCATTTTAACAATGTATATAATTCCATTAAAAAATTGAAATAAAAGAAAAACATTCACTATAGAATATAAACATTTACTTGATGAAAACTGTCCAAACCAATTAAAATTTAAAAAAATCATGATGAAAAAAGGAGGGATATGAGATTTCCGGATAAAATACCAATCAACACTCAAATTTTATACTATTTACATGCCCTATTATATAAATAAATTTCAATAAAAAATTTATCTTGAATATAATTTTTATCTTGGAGAATCATTTTCATAATATGTTATCACCCATGTTTTACCTATTTCAGGAAAAATGAATCCATGTAAATTTTCGAGGAGTAACCAACCAGGTTATCTCCTTCATTTTCACCATCTAAGTATTTTATTTACCTAATACATTAAGAGTTTTATCTGTCTGAACCACTACCATTAGGTATATTTGGAGCACAAATCATCCAAAATAATTTTTAAATACTATATCATGAAAAAATTAACATTATAAATATTTCACTATAGATCCCTTGAAAAACACTATTTAACCCATAAGAAAAGAACATTCAATTTTCATATAAAAATGATAATTAAAATAAATTTTTATTTGAAAATATCTAACATGAATCATTAAACAAAATAAAATAAAATAAATTTATTTTATAATACCATAAAAACATGATGTGTAATTTATATAATGAAGAACAAACATTAATTTTCAAAATTCCACTCAATTCTTATTTATTGTTGAATATTTCCTTTTGAAATATGGAAAATCAAGGAAAACGTAACCCTTATAGAAAAAGGAAAAAATACTTTATTATAGATTAATAAAGAAACTAAAAATTAGTTAATTATTAATTTTAAAATATATTTTAATAACATATTATAATTTTATTTAAATAAATTTGTGGATATTTATATGAATGTTAATGAGGTTGATATGATATTTTCGAAAAATTAATTAGAATCCCTCAACACTTTGGTAAAATTTAAATAAATTTGATATTTATGGAGTTAGATGATAATGTATTTCATAAATAAAATTATTTCAGAAAATGAATTATATAGTCCCACCATATCATAGTATATACACCACAAAAAATTAAAAAAAATTGTTGAAAATTTCATGACTCACATAGGAATGAATCTAAGAAGACAAATTCCTTATTTTAAAAACCATAAAATGTTATATGATAGATATATACTAAAAAATTATATAATAATAGTTATTTGACTGATTACAATCATTTTCTAGGTTAACTAAATCTAATGTTTTACATTAATTTCATTTCTTTTAATTTTTTATTTAGTAACTCATTTAGTTGAGTTTCTGTAATATGTTCCAGAGATGTTTTGTTTATAACAACAAATTCGGTTGGGTAGGATAACAATTTTCAAGTGGTGATTTTTCCATCATTACTAGAATATTAATCCTGATTTAAGTATTATTTTCATAAATTAAATAATAAAATTAACTTATCTGGAGAAGTCACAAATGAAAAATGAAATTTGTTTTGTCATGGAGGTCGTAGTCTACACGTAAATACACACATAATTTCCACTACACTATTGGGTGGAAAATAAATCAAGTATATTTTATTTTACCTTTAAAAATCATAATGATTTTATCAATGAATTTTTTATTTTTTACTTCAGTCATTATTCGCATATTGTTGTGGAGTTATTGTTGAAAAAATTACATCTCTTCGTTAATGTAGTTTCCCACATGCATACAAGGGTGATGTTATTATTTTGAAATTTATATATAGATAATAAGGTAAGTGTTATATTATATTTAATAGAGAATAATTATTTAATAATTATCATATATATTTATTTTATACATCATTTCATCCTTCAAAATAAGGGGCTAATTAGAAATAGAACACATCACTATAGGGAGACAATAGTATACAGGTAGGAATGTACAATGATTTCATTTGACATTTTATGGAAAATTAGATGAAAATGGGTCTTTACAATAATATAATAATAATGAAATTTATGTATGATATGGATGTTATTCTATATCCATGATAATATAATATTGAAAATAGGGAGAATAAGAAATAAATATAAAAAAATATCTGAAGAGTAATACCTATTATTCAAGAAACATCATTTGGATTATACACTAATCCAATATGTATTTTATTTTTCTTGTAAGAGGACCACTATGAATTATGAGGAATTTTTTGGTGATATTTTGTTTGGTATTGGCCCAGAATGTTTTATAAAATGGTGTGAGTAATGGAGAATATAAAGTTTTAATTTAAATGTCAGTGGAGTGGCATAGTTTTTATATTAATAAAATTTTAAATATTATAAATTTAATACTCATATTCAATTGTATAAAAAAGAACCAATTCATAATACAAGGTGATAAGGTATAAATACATTCAAAAAAATAATAGTTAAGATATTATTTATCACTCGTATCACTTATTATTCTATAATAATGAACCTGATTTATGATTTACTATGGTGATACATTATTATAATGGATACTATTATGACGAACCAATAATTATTTTTACAATGTTAATTAATCAGAACATCTTGATTCAAAATAATGATCATTTTTATATGATTCAATTTTTATTATTTGAAAAAAATTCTTGTAATAAAATAATGAAAACCCAATTAAATATTATTTTTTAGTAGATTGTTTTTTAATCATAACAATGAGGATATATGAATATATAATATAATATATAATCATGATTAAATACACAAATTATGTTTAAAAAGTGGTTATAGTTTTACATTAAAACAAAATTAAAAATATAATCAGTCTTTCATAGTAATTTATTTAACACATTGAAATGTTATTTTAAAAAATTTTGTATATTTCATTTTCAATAAACAATATATCATTCTATAAAAATCCCAAAAAATCATCATAAGAATATTATGAAATGTTAATTAAAAAAACCGATTTCCCTATTTTCAAATTAAATTTATAAAATTTTAATAAATTATTTATAATCTCTAAGAACAAAAGGTAATATATAGCATTTTTTAATAAATTGTATTATTAAAGAATAAAATGACTTTGTTATCATTTCTTTACTAATAAAAACTATTATATGAATGATAATTGAAAATATAATAAATTTATTTCCATATAATCATTTATAAATAGTTATATAATTTAAAAAAATATGAAAATAAAAATATTTTATACATAATAACAATTTATGTCAAAATATTAATTATACCATCAAAATATTTTATCATATTTTTCCAACAAACTGGAATTAAATGTATTATTTATTAAAAATCTATCATGTGAATACATTATAAATATATTTCATAATATGGTTATAAATATTAATAACTTCCAAACCAACATAAATATTATAAAGGTAATACATAAATAATAGTATATCACATTTTGATTAAGCTTGTTGTCAGGTAAACCAAATGACGTTGAATATATTATTTAATAGAACTAAATTTATAAATCACTGATTAATAAATTTCATCAATTGTTGAAATTACATCATTTAAATATTAAATTTTACAATAATTAGGGTTTAATAAAAATTTATTGAAAACTATTCATTAGAGTACAGGATAAAAGATACGATATTCAAAGGAAAATCCATATTAATTTTTAAAAATACCTTTTTGGAGATAATAAACTAAAAAGGTATAATAAAATAGAATTTATCATTGTGTAAAAGGTAATTTTTTATGTTACCGATTGTAAAACATAATCGGAATAAAAAACAAGGATAACATAGAAATGAAGGTAAAATATAGACTTTAAATGAAGATCAATTTAAGTGATAAAATTATAACTTTATCTATATATAATAAAGAATAATATATAACAACTATGAAATGATAATGTTTCTTCTTAAATATTGTTTGATAAGGTTAATGGATTATTTTAAAATAAAGATAGAGAAATCATGAAAATATATTTACTAGATTTATTTACATTCCATAAGATATATTTTGTTATTTGTTTGTAATTTCAGAAGTTTTAAAGAATACTTCATATTTATTAATCCTAGAATTGAATATCATATATAATTTTTTTCTTTTCCTAAAATAGTAATATCAACTTCTAATGGATCAAAATATTCATAAATGGAGAATAAGTTATTTATAATTCTTTTTTCGATTTATTAAAACATAGTATGTTTAGAACACTTTTATATAATATCCAATATGAATAAAACTTCTAGTGATGATATACTATATTTTTCTAAAAACATTAAAAAACCATGAATGATCATCATAAAATATTCCATGAATATATATATATCTTTATAAATATTCAAAACATTCATGAAAAAAATTGAAACTCAAATATTAGAATGATTTGATCAAACATTACTCATTGATCAACTTAATTTTTATTTACCAAAATAATAATTCCAACATAAATTTATATACTAAAAAATTTTATTCCATAATCATATAAAATACAATATATTATATTATTTTCAATTAAATTTAATCAATATAATGATCAAATAAAAAACATATATTCTTCTATAACATAACTCATCATTTATTCCATAAATAAAGTCCCATTTTTTCTAAAAAAAATCTATTTCAAATTTATATATTATTAAAATGTTTCAAATATACTGGAATTCATTAAAAATAACATCAAAAACATAGTCACCTAATCTAATTCTAATCCCAATGTTATTTATGTAATAAAAAATAGGTTCCAAAAATTTCATAGCCATTATATCCTAAGTAAAAATAATTCTATCAACATCATAGAAATACATAAAAAATTATTATCAATATCATTCACCTTACATACAAAAAATATAAAATTATTATACATTAAAATCATTTTTATTAATATAAAAATTCATCCTAAGAGATACATACTCCACAAACTTCTATTAAGACTACATATATGTCTCCTAGGTATTCCCATTACGTAAAACCTAAAAAATATTATTTCATTTTATCAAATATTAATCTAAAAAATTATCAACACATAAATAAAATAACACATCAACATAAATCTTTAAAATCTTATCTATAAACTTAATTCAATCAACGTTGTTCATAATCCATTAACTATACCATGTATTATAATTCCTTAACAATTATATTCAGTAATAACATATATGAATCATGTCATAAGATTCATTTATATAAATATATATTAAATAGTATAGTTAATAAATTCATAATTCATTTTTGTTAAATAATATCCGATTATAGTGGAAATAAAAAGTTGTATACCATTACTTGGATAGTCTTGTTGATCCCCTCCTCAAGATTTACCTTACGGTATTTACTCTCTTAATTTTTATTCATCATTCATTTGAATCAACTTCTATTTATTTTGATTAATTTTATCACATAATAATTCCCACATTCATTGAATTTTGGGAGTTGGAATCATTTTTCTTAAGTTTTATTTTTTTAGGTAACATCATTGAATAATAATTTTCCTCTAATTTTATATGACTAGAAATAAATTAAAGTTAATTTTTTTCATATTCTAATATAGTTGGTAAGGTAAAATAAAAATTTCACGTCATCTAATATCTTGTTTGGTTCTTCATTTGGAAAATCAAATAACTTTACATTACCCAAAATACTATTATGGTTATTAATAGTTCCATTAATTTAGTAAATAAAAAAATGGTTACTATGAGTTTATAAAATAAAATCATCAAAAACCATCTTAAGAAGATGATAAACCCTAAGATAACCTTTCCATCAAATTAATCCCTAATCTTTATCATCAAACATCATCGTTACCTAAAAAATATTTCAAACTATACTATGATACTAACTATATGACCCGTACCTCAATTATAATGTCAAAGAATTATTTTTTACAAACTCCTAATTTTTTTATTCCACATTCCAATATCATTTTATATATGCTCATTTTTAGTTTATTAAGAAGATTTTCTATGGTTTATAAAATAACCTACACCTAATGAAGCTATTGGTGGTCTATCAACTCATTGGTATGGTCTACCATCTATCCTCTAGTCTTGGAAATGGATAAAATATTCTACAACTACCATTGACAAGGTGGTGGTGCCACTAAAATCAGAAATGACTATTTTTCTACATGTAATTTCTCTATGAAACCTCTTTTTAAGTATTTAATTTCACCATTTCAATCACACTTTTACCACTATGAACCTAGGATACCTTAGTTAACTTTTTTAGGTCTCCCATCTTTAATACATATAAGATCAATATATCAATCATGTTTTTATTCTATCTCTCAATGTCAATCTCAATTTAAATCGTGGATTTAATACATCTTCATAAACCATTTTCTTAGAATATATGATATCTATGGGATTTTATGGATCTTGGTTTTTAATAATATTCCTTATCAATCCAAAACCTAATTGGGAGGTTTTTTGATCATCAATAATATTTGTGAATTATTCTAAAATTTTAATCACAATTGATACTTTTTCTATCATTTTCATTATAAATTGGTAATATGTAGATTCTATATTGGAAATTCATGGGTTCATTTCAACCCTTGGTAAAATGTTTCTTTATATCATCTAGTTATATTATTTATTAATGGGGGTTGAGATAACATGTATTTCAAGGAATGTACTTTTAAGAATTGGATTTATTATATAAACTATCCATGAATTCTCCTTCAAATTCAGTGTTAAGATTTATTATATGCGTGATTACTATTTTGAAAAATGTGGTGGTTTAGGTCATATTTAAGAAAATTGATTTTATACCGTTAATTTTAAAATTATATGGATTTTAATATTTTTTAATGTAGTTTCAATGATGACATTTCAATTGAATGATTCTATGATTGATATGACATCTGTGACCATATACACGACATTATTCTCTCCTTGGGGTTCAAATAATACCTACAAGGTCTATTCTACAAGGGTAACATCATTAAATTGTGGTCTAATTTGTTCTTGGTGACCACACAATATAGTAAAATTTTACCC
The DNA here is from genome assembly GCA_963277665.1 of Viscum album. NCBI lineage: Eukaryota > Viridiplantae > Streptophyta > Magnoliopsida > Santalales > Viscaceae > Viscum > Viscum album. The sequence continues at coordinate 1,843,695,847 of OY728161.1, forward strand.
CTAGGTCTATTATTCTTTGATTATATACACATCAGGGGGATTATTGATAAAAGGATTTATATGATAATCCTTACTGACTTGGAACCAATTTTACCCTTAGGGAACCCAATAATGATTTTTATCTGTGGTATGTGTATTTGAAAGGTGTTGTCTCCATGAGGAATTATTGTGAGATATTCCCTATGAGTGGGTGGATATTCATGTTTTCAATATAAAATTTTTTAACCCATGCACTAGGAAACACTCACTATCTTAAATGATATTGACCACACATGTACTTAGGGTCACTCTTTTATCACATTTTAATGATAATATTAATTATAATGTGCTTATCACATCCTTAATCAGACATGATTTCAAATCTCTAAACCCATAAAAATTATTTAATATATTATATAATATTAGAAAATTCTGCACAAATTACAAAATAAGTTTACATGGGTCACTCATACTATACTACCTCCAAGAATCACACATATGTTTTTTAAAGGTTTCAAAAATAAAAAAACTTTACTAGTTCTGTATATTAATGTTTTCATCTATAGAAAAAAATTTCCATGTTTCTGACATTAATTGTTTTAGTTTTTATTAACTACTAACCAATGATAATTACCTTCTTCCTCCTCTATTGATCCTTACCTTAGTGTATGGCCCTATGAGTTCATATATCCTTCTTCATCATATAATTTATTTGATAATAATTAATTTTTGTTCCAATACATTATATAGTTGGGTAAAAAAAATTTAGTGTCCCATAAATCTATGATTTTATCCAACTCATTACTTCTAGTTTAACATAGAGAATCTCAAAAATTCCACCAATTTTTAATAAAATTTATTTTTTGAAGAAACATTTCACTTATGAAAAAAATAAAAATCTCAAACAATATTATTGGTACTATATGTCATGAACCTCCCCCAATTGATACACCTCATGGGAAACTAAAGGAGAAAGGAAGATAAAGACCCCCCGAGTCCTAACTTCAACAGGTCTCAGGTTGGAGACTGGCACCTTGGGTATAAAATTCTCATAATACGGGAGGAACTACCCTTCCCAAGGTAACTAGATAGATATATATGATTAATCATCCAAAAAACAACTCCAAAAAAAAATTAAAAAAGAAAAAAAAAATCATTATACATGCATGTATAAATAGAAATGAAACATAATCAATAACCTCTAAATTAAATAAACAAATGTATAGATATGGAATCAACACAACAAATATCCCAAAGCCCGCTCTAGTAATGCTCAGCATGGTCTAAATAGTCCTCTGGGAATCTTGAAAGACATTTTATATACTTTGGTTTAGAATAAATGTATACTCAATAGGAAATCAAATGTATCTCATGCATATGTGAAGGAATAATACTAATACCCCTGAAATAAAATATTAGAACCTAAAACAAACCTATCAAGTGATACTAACCATCCCAAACTAACTAGGGAACAGTCACCAAGTATTTAAATTCATGCAATATAATATAATGTAAATCAAAATGGTGATAGGGTACGCCCCACTACATCCCACTGATTAGTCTTTTTTCCTAATGAAAAATACCCTCATGCTCCCAAATATTCTTAATGTACCACTTCACAATCCATACACACACACCTAAGCCTCACAAACCATACCAAATCCCACCCACAAACACCTAGGCCACAAACAAAAGCACATCCCACGAGTAGACTCATGGGACACAAACCACATCACATCCAACCCTTAGAAACCTATGTCACAAAACACATCACATCCCACCCATAGACACAGGGTCCAAAAGCCACTTCACATCCGACCAGTAGACACTTGGGGCACGACCCAAATCTCATACTGAATAAAAATGGGAAAACATATCATATCTCAACTCGATGACACCTAGGAAAGAATAACGAATCACACCTTGAAGACACCTAGGAAAGAATAATGAATCACACCCTGAAGACACCTAGGAAAGAAAAAACCATCCCCCACACATATGGGCCTCATAAACAACAACCCCCACAAAGAATATTCGGATATCACTACCTAGAAGGGGGAGTAAGGAATAGAAGGTGGCCAACCATCCATCCTCCCTCTTGGATGTTTGGGACAAACACCCTCCCCTGCGATGGTCGGGATGTTTTTCATGAAGTTCTCAACTAGGGCATGGTATCTATATAAATCAAAACGAAATATACAAGTATATGTAGATATAATATAAAACACTCAAACCCAACCTATTGGGTTTAGGTCAAAAAACAAACTCACAATACTACCACCTTGGATGCTACCTCAAAATTAAAAATACCACATGATTTGACAAAAACTTATTTCAGTTTCCAACCAATTTCATTTAACCACCCCATTTATTTTATTATTTTTCATTAACTACATTAAACCAAAAAACACATCATGTATTCCCCCATTTACCATTTCCATTATATTATCCAATCCAACACTAGTTATTCAACATTTTATTAATCAATTATTTATTCATTCCAGCACTCCAAAGGAAACCACTAAGGAAAATACACCACAAGAAATACTGAAATAATAATTTTTGAAGGCGAATATCCTGATAAATTTAGGTGTATTTATATTAAAGACATATCATTCAACATTTCCATGCCTAATACCTATTTAGGGTATATCATATATTGATCTCAATTTATGGGGTGAAACTTTATGCATGATATAAATAGTGAAGAACCCATACAAAATAATACAATCATTATTCAAACTCATCCCACTCAGATCATGTATCAATGAAACCAACCCCCATCTCTCAACCCAATTTTGTAACATATTACCTCACAACCAGTTTGCATCCCTATTTCCCAAATATTCTCATCCATTACACAAAAATTCAATATATGAACCTAATATATCGTTACATATCCATGATGATGTATTGTCTAGATGTTCATCCATATATGAACCCAATACAACCTAGAGCACACAACTGTGCTCACAGACATTCCACAAAAATAACAAAATAAAACCCTCACATCACAACATAGCCACTTAAAATTACATTAGTCCCACACATATAGCCAAAATCATTACAAAGGTCAGATCACATACCATGGAATTACAAATCCTAAGATTTAGAAATGGGGACTCTTATCCAATTACACCACTTTATTTAAGGGAGTTATCACACAAAACCAATCATGGGGATTCCATTCATAAGGTTTATTTATGTTACTAAAAAATTTCCATATGTAAACATTCAAGAGTAACCAAACAACATGAATACCATTTATTGAGAAAACAAGGGCCCTAAATGTACACACTTTTTAGAAGGTAATAAATCCCATATATTTCACAATATAAAAATCATAATATCAAAACTACAAATGCATTAAAACTGAATCCCCTTTCCCCTTTTAATTTAAGTTAATTGACTCTTAAATTTTATTAGCATATAGAAACCATGATCCTTATGTGAAGAAAAGTATATACCTCCCACATGATGAAAAAATAAATAGAAACAAAGGATATACTACCTAGAAAGGGTTTCAATGATATTCACACAAGAATGGGCCATGCATAGGAACTCATATAACCTCTCCCACAAGATATACATCCATATTAAGATGATCAGGGAAAACCATACAATCAAAAACTTGATAGAATCCCATTTAGAACCATAGAATATCATATTTCATCACATGGAAATACAAAATTAGAGTGGAAAGAGGTAAAAACCTAAGAAACTAAAATAATGCAAGAAATAATTAACCTTTGATTGAAGATGGATCACTAATGGATGAGGTAGGGAAGCATGGAATCATTAATTGGCACAGGATCTTCTAAATGCAGCAGGGGGTCACCAGTTCTCCTGAGGTCAATAGAGGGTCATTTCAGCCATAGGGTTTGACAAACTGAGTGACTTGAAAAAATATAATATACTATTATAGTGGGGTATAACATTAAATCTAATCCCATTTAATGTCTTTAAATGCATCAAGGAATATTTCTACCTAAAAAACCATCACCTTTATTTTTATTTTATTTTTTAAACTCCAAAACATTTCACTTCGTGGACCACCCAGAACAAGCTATGAAACCAAACTTAATGCCATATACTATACTTACACAATATGTATCCCATGATGCATCTTTTCTAAACCTTTGACCACTATGAAAAATCATGGAACCTATAAGAAACACCTTTAACCGCCCAAACTGAAAATGTAACAAACTTATAGGACACAAACAATTACATTAGATACCACTAAAACGATTTTCTCCCTCAAAAATCCAAAACCACATATAAAAGGAAAATGGGTATTAATAACAACCATGTGGATAACTCATGGGAGTTCATAAACTCCTCAATACCTTCCACTAGACCAACATGTCGACATAAATGACCACAACCAAACTGTTATGCAACAACTATGTATCCATTTCAACCACCATAGAGCCCAAAACAAAAACATCTACAGTAAAAAATGACATCATCCAGAATGCACGAATCCGGGAATTCAATCCTCCATGTCAAGATATTATACACTATAGGTGGCATTGAACCACCAATAGGATTTTAATCACATTGCAGATAATGTGTCTCAATTAGGAATCTAGTCCTCCCCCTTTCACATGTCTGTAAATCAGGACACATTACAGCAATCACATCTCAAAATAGGGTAAAGAAACTCATTTCATAAAATTTATTTCAAAAATTACATCACAATGAAAGGTAGAATAAGGAAATACATAGAACAACTATAGGTACTAGGAACACATCTACATTTACCACTCATAAATACTCTTATCCTAGCCTCCATGCCACCACAACAATAAACCTTGGGTATGGTCTATCTACAGAGTTACATCACTTGAAGATACGAGTTCTGTACTTTCCACTCCATGATTTTCACATTTTCCTTAATATCCAACACTCACCATTTAATAAAAATGGGATTATTCATGTAGATATATATAAATATGATACACATGAAAGACACTGTGGATCATATCCTACTACGTTGGACACCCCAACTATTATAAAACATCACCAAATCTCGCTAACACCACAATTATCCCAACAATGTTTGGATAAATCATACCCCCTCGGGAAAACCTCAACATCCGATGTCGAGGGGAAACCATCCTAAAAACATGGTCCCTAGCCTCAAAATCCAATGGTCTCCTCCATCGATGGACATAAGACTTCTTATGGTCATGTGATGCTTTCATCCACTCAAGAACAAGCTAGACATTCATTTTCATTCTCATCACTACCTTAGGACCATGAATGATTATATCCCTATATTCACTCCATCAAAGAGGTGAACAACACGATCATCCATAAAATGATTCAAATAGAGCCATATCAATGGATGAGTGATAATAATTATTATAAGTGATCTCCAAAAAAATTATGGTTTGTTCCCATGATCCACTGAAGTCCAATACACTGGCTCACAACACAACGTCCAATGTATCGATTGTAATCTCTATCTTCCCCTCTATCTAAGGGTGGAAAGTAGTGCAGAGGTATTACTAGGTGCCAAAATCAAGTTGTAATCAACTCTATAATCATGGGGTAAAAAAAGTGTATCAATCTAAGCCAATGGACCTTGTAATTCCATGACACCACACCACCTCATCCACATGTATCTTTTCCCAGGCATCCCCTACACTTGACTCTATTATCACTAATATGTGAGCCAATTTCATTACCCGATCCTCCACTAACCAGGTAGAATTGTGACCTCCCTATGATTTGGGTAACATTGGGATAAAATCCATCGAGATGTCATACTAAATCCACTCGGGAGCATCCATAGACTACAACAAACCACTGATAACATGGTTATAAGACTTTACTTTTGGGAATACCAATCATCATGTACAAAATCCAAAACTTACTACTTCATCCAAGGCCAATAAACCTAAAACCTAAAGTGGTTGTTCATTTTATAAATTCCCAAGTGTACCATTAAAGGAGACTTATGGATCTCAGTAAGGTCCCAACTGTGCATTGCTAACAGAATAATAAAACTCTTCGAAACAACATCCATTTTATACCATCATCTAATCAACCATCTAGAGAATCACCATGGCCAAAACGATCGTGCAAAACCTCTACCTACGAGTCTCCCAACTTAGAATCATCCAACTAAAACATTAGAGAATAGTACACATTAATTATAGACAAAAAACCTCTACCACCATCCACTCCGACATCCATGTGGAAGGATGCCAACTCTACCATCACTCTCCAAGAATTAGAAGACTCCCAAATAACCTCCTTCTATGACTTTCTTCTCCAAGCATCGACCAAAAAATTCCCATTTCATGTGGTGTATGGGATCTCAAAATTATTGTCCTCAAGAAACACTATCCAACAATTTTATAACAGGTTTAGATATCACTGGGAAAATATATACCTCAAACTCAACTGATCTGTAAAGACTATAATAAACTCAAAGATTAGGTAATTCCACAAAAACATTAGTGAAAACATTACTGCTGCTAACTCCAGATAGTGGCTGAAATAGTTACAATCATAGGGATAGAACTTCCTATACCCATAAGAGATCACATACCACTGTTTCATCCAAATGCACCAAAATCCCATACTAGAAGCATTATAAAAATCCACAAACATTAATAATTTATTAGGAATCTGGAGCACTGGAGCACTAAAAAACTTCCTCTTTAGATAATAAAATGATTCTTGACACTGATAACTACACAAAAAACATTGATATTTCAAGGTCAAATATGTCAATAGGGATGCATCCTGAGAGAAATCGGGTAAAAAACTCCAATAATAGCCTGAAAACCTGAGAAAAATACAAAACTCTATAATGTTCATAGGTGATTCTGACGAAATAACATCTTCAAACTTCTACGGTTCAGCTTCCAGACCCTACTGAGACACCACATGCCCTAGAAAATTCAACTCTCATGTCAAGAACATACACTTGGGAAATATTCAATAGAGATAGTGGTGTTGAAGATCCTATAAAATAACTATGATAGTTTATCCATGTCATTCTTTTTACTATGAGTAAATTAAGATAATAGTTATGAATATTATAAAAAAATAATACAGGAACTCAAAAAACAAGGGATTTATGAAGCCCCATGTACATTGATAGTGCATTCGTAACCCTGAATTAAATGAGTAAAAACATTATGTTTCAATACCTATATTTGATGGAATTATTTAAGATATTTTCATCCTTCACTCTCAACTGGTGATAACCAATCCACAAATAGATCATAGAAAAAAAACATCCCCCTCTCATCTGGTCGAAAAGATTATCTATTCTAAAAAGAGGGTAATGTTTATTGAATTTCACTTGAGTTATCCTCTGGTATTCTATTCACAAACTTAGACCACCATCATCCTTCTTTGAAAACAAAAATGGAGTAACCCACAATGAAAAACAAGTGTAGATAAAACCCTTATACATCAGATCATATATCTGAATCCTCATCTCCTGTAACTCATATGGCTCCATTTAATATTTATAAATCAAAATATTAGAATCACCATGATGTAATTCATTCCCAAAATAAATATCAGATTGATAGGGTAGCATCAAAACCTCATTGGGGTAATGATATTTAACTTTTCAATGAATCTTGGAACCTCTACTATTTTAGTATCCACTAATTACACTAACAACTCATCAAATAGAGAGAGTATGGGATCCCCACACAAATTTCTTACCTGACATACCCACTAAACAATGAAAACCACATTGCAGTAATCCAAAAACGAAAACATGACTCTACTCTAGAAGAATTTGATAACCATGTGTATGGAATACAACAAGAAAATCCTGAGGATGGCAATATAAGGATAAATCATTAAAAAGATGTGATATTCATGGGACTGATCTGGTCCCATCAGTAGTCTACACCCCCTACAAAAAACAAAAAAGATGGTCTAACCACTGACTTTCATACTCAACACTAGGACCATGAGAATCCTCTATAGGTCTTATCCCATAGAATGGGATAGGGGAGATGAAACAAATAAGTGTGAACCTCTTAAATCAAACAACGAACAATCAGGGGTACTACACAAACCGATCGTCTCTATAATGATCTCTAGCCATTCTAGAACTGTTACCTCTATTATGCGAAAATGACCATCCCAAATCCTCTCACAGCTTAATGATGGAAACCATCATTACCACACCTAATTATATTTTATTTAACATGAGTAATATCTTGAGTTTTTCTTATACCTTATCTATATCCCCTATGTGAAACATGAACCTACATCCCCTACCATTGAAATGGCCTAACAAGAAACTACGGTTGAGGTTGGCATCAAACCTATTTACCTCCACCAAACTAAGCATGAATATACACTAGTCACTGATTCAGAAGATGAATTTTAACTCCATAAAATAAAAAATTCATTCCCATTTTCACAGGAAATGAACATGTTCCGAATGTTTGAAAAGAAATATGTCAATGTCGACTCCCTTCTGGTTGAAACCACAATGTTCTTACTACTTGAGACCTTCCACTAAAAACATTACCTCTTGAGGAACCATGTTGGATCCCCTCTCACATTAAAACTCCTCGCAAGTGAATCTTCTTGATCACCTCTACATTCTATTGATCCTCATGGTGCCTTGGTAATGTAAATGGAGTTATTCAATTTTGGATAGAAGGATGGAGTGCATCCTAAAGATGTCTCACATGAGGCTCCTAATCAGGAAGATATTTTGGACCAAACAATAGAGATAATTGAACATGATCCCCAGATCTTGCACTAATATATATCCTCACTGAGGGGAGAGTAGATCAATCATATTATCAGCCTTCATGGTTGATGAAAGAAAATCTGCTCAAAACTCCTTCTCAATATCAACCCACAAAATGCCTACATAATTCCTCCCACATAGGTGTAGCATCTACCATTGATGTGTCGCTCCTCGTAGATGATAGAATGATAACAGAATATAGTACTTAATTATGGCACAGATCAGATCGAATATGATATTAAGATCCTTGATCCATATATCTGTTACCGATTCTGAAATAAGACCCTTGTACATCCTCAAATACTGTCTTTAGAAATCATGGAATGTCCTCTTCCACTGGTCATCTTCCTCAACTAGATCAACCCTCCATCGATCATTGGAACAACTAAATCAACCTATACTACCTGATCCACATTTGAATGATTATTATAGGCCATTACTGAAAATTTAAACATAGATTTACTATGCCGTATTAGTATGGAGTCTACATAAAAATTTTATTTAACCCATTTAATACATATTTAGTTATTCATTCCAACCATTTCAAACCAACCCAATTCAAACAAGAAAACAAGTCATTATGATGCATGTACCATTCCTAGAGACTGAAACCTAGAAATGATGTATTCTCATGTGGTTCTTCAGTAGGATAAGATTCCATGTTTCAGGTCATTGGGATGTGGGGGGATAAAATCCCTTATCCTAGCCAGTCTTCTATGGCCTATGTCTCACATCAATATCACCTGACACTATTTCCCTACCAACCCTTGAAATCCACATTGTTCCTAACTATAAAATACATCATTTCTATCAACCATCATTTTAGGATACCATTATTTCATGACCCCCTCCCACCAAATATTCCTCTTCTGGTATATAAATGGATCAAAGGGAGATAATGACCCCTGAGTCCCACCCCCATAGGGACGAGGAGGGCGACTAGAAAAGGTATATAGATCATACAACGTGGGAGGTGCTTCCCATCATAACTATATAAGATCAAGAGATCATATGAATAATCCAAAAAAACTTGAAGACAAAATATAAAATAAAATACAATAATTATACTACATGAATGTATAAACAAAAATGATACAGATTTAGTAGTATCTAATATAAATAATCCAAAGTATAGGTAAAGTTGTGACAGAACAACTATATCAAAGCATGAGATACTAACCCATATCATGGTCTATGTAATCCTCATGGGTAGCATATAGTAGTTTTATATTAATAGGGTGAGGATATACATTTATCTAGTAGGTAATCCACCGTCTCTCTTGAACTTGTGGAAGAAGCCTACTAATTCCCCTGTGATAAAACAACATAACGAAACTGAATCCATCAAGGCATTCTAACCATACCAACCTCACCAAACTATGTTCACTAAATAATAGAAGTCATGAAATATAATATAATGTAAAGAACATTGATGATAGGGGATCCTACACAACTTACTACTAATTATCATCTCTTACCTAATGGAAAAAATTATCATGATTCCACCTCTTCCGAATGTAACAAATAAAATACCTACCACAAACACATGGGCCTCACACAACACACCACATCCTACTTATAGACAATTGGGCCGCAAACCACATCACATACTATCAAAAAAATTCTCTTTATTACACACTTACACATTATTTATTACATAAAATTTCACTTAAGATAACTATGAGGATCGAGAGGTCTAGTGTGTTGGGAAATTAAAAACATCACATAAAAAAATAAAACATAATATATAATAACTTTATTGAAAATTTATTTTAAATTACCACAACGTTCATTCATTCTTAGCATTTCATGTGATAACCTAAGGAAATACACAAGAAAAGGGTGAGCTATAATGCCCAGTAAGGTAGTAAACAAGGAATAAAATGAAAAGTAAAATATATATTAGGAAACATGAATATAAATAGAGAAAAATATTAACATGAATATAAATGAATGATATATAATGATTATCAAAACATTTAAATGTGGCAACAATATAGATCATAATATTAGCATGATCCAAGGCTCAGTTCACATGGATTAACTGAGTAAAACCTCTTTTCACATGAATTAAAATGAGAATAACCTAATTTCACATTTATTAGCATTAGTAAACACTAATTTCAAATGGATTATCATGATACTAAACATTACCCAATGCATTGGAGTGCTATCAGGGTGCACCCTTTATAAATATTTCATTTCATGCATAAGTGTGCCCCAAGGATCATATAACATGGAATCATTCAAAATAATCATTTATTCCATGATAATGGATTGTGTAATACATAAATGAAATTATATAAACAATAAGTATATGTTCATAAATGTCAATAACATTGATAGATAAATGGGCATGGTATTCACTACATGATGATTTTGGCATGGAAATTTGTGGTGCAATTTCCGCAGCGTAACGACATGACATAAAAATTCATAAATTTTTTTATGATAGATAAATGGTTATATAATAATATTTAAATTAAATTTAATGTAATTTGTTCATATATATACATGCACCAACACATAGAATTTGGAAATATAAGGCATAACATAGTAATGAAACTTAAAGAAAGAGGAGAAATGAAATAAATCTTTTAAAATTTTGGCATGGCAACAAGTGTACTTGTTTGAGATCAATGAGAGGGAAAGAGGTATCTCATCATTGAAACATAATAAGGGATGTATGGAAGAGGTGATAATTCATACTTTAAAATTTTTACTTTAAAATAAAAGTGTATGACAACATAATAGAACATATACAAAAAAAGGGAATGAAAGGAATGCCTTACTTGAGTGTGTAACTTTATGTGCTTGAGTAAGGGATTAATGAGAGTTTGGGTCACAATTATAGTATTATAGTGAGAGTATGAAATAGTGGGGACGTGATCCAAGGATTTTTATTTAAGAGAAGTGGGAGATTGGGTGAGTTTATATAGGGAATGAGAGGGGAATTCATTAATATTTCAGAAACGTAGGTTTTAGAATCTATTTAATTAAATATTAGAAACCAATAACCATACCAGGTCTTTTTACCATGGTTTTTTCCAAATGGGAATGAAGAACATTATTTAATAATGCCAAATTCCCAATGTATTAAAATATTAGGATTTCTTATGTGGAGGTGACTCACACTCTTAAGGAAATCATTTTAAAATTTTAAAATATATTATAAATCATGGAGGGTCCACTCAGGCATTATAAAATCAATAAAACAAATCTAAAATCACATTAATTTTAAGGAAAAAAATATATTGGCCTAATATACATATTAAAGTGTATTATTTCATTGCTATTGGGTCCATATAATGTCATAAAACACATTATATATTTATATGGCATTTAATTCTTACTAAACAATTTGATTGTCTCAGAAAATTATGAAAAATTCACCATTGGGTCATTTTGAAGTCATTATTACAAAAATAATATTCATTACATAAAAATAATTTTATGAATATGTTAATTTTCACATTTAAAATAAAAACCATCCATTATTGAAAATTGACAGGTTTTGACAAAAACAATTTCCAAAATTTAATAAAAGTTACATCTGACTTCATAAAATTTATATGATCATATATATATAAATAAAATTATATAATATTAGTATTTTATTATAATATTATTTATTTCAAAAATTCAAAAATTCATTAAAAAAATTCTTTAATTAAAAAAATAATTTCAATTTTATCGTATGAAAATATAATTCTTATCAAACTGAATACTTAATCATATGTTGATTAAAAATTTTAAGGAATTTAATCAAAACATATAATTAAAATTAGAGTTATTATAAAAATTTTATAATATAAATATTAATAAAACACCAATTTAATGTAATAATTTATATATTTCTAAAAAGACATATTTTACCTGAAAAATGAATTTATCTTATTCATTATATTTTTAAGAAAATTATTCTCATAATGGAATTGATGGAATAAATATATTATTTATAAAATGGGATTAAAAAAATAATTAATTAATTCCTTATTACATAACCCCCTATTATACCCACATAAGACCTAAGGGTAAGGTGTGTGATGGTGAAAGACTCTTTGGGAAGCTCTGGTAACATCACCTAGGTGGTATTCTCTATTAACTTGAACATATATAGAAAGCGACTTAATTAAAGATTAAGGTGTCAAATATAGGCTACAGGTTGGTCAAGAATAAAGCATAGTGGTGCTACCTACTTTCCAAGATCTGAAAAATGAGCTTCCTACAGCCCAAGTCTACTAGATGAGGGCATTCTATCTTTTTTTTTTGTCGAAAGTATTATTTTTAAAAACCATAAATTTATATCAATAATTTGATCACTATTAAATAGCTATATTATCAATGGTAATGATACTTAATGGTTATTTAGAACCAATAATAATAAAAAAATGGTTCTTGTGTTTCCTATAATACTTTTAAAGAAATATAGTTTTCTCCATAAAATATGGGGTGATCTCAAAATTCCCCCCCATAAGAAATTTCACCCTAGAAATTTTATTTTCCCACACTAAAACAGATGAGGGTGACTCTACCTCATCACTTCCTCTGGTTCCCATGTTACTTCTTAAAACTTTTGGTTTCTCCACAACACTTTGATGATAGTAATTGTCTTATTTCATAAATCTTTTTTACCTATGATCTAATATCTTCACTAGCTTCTCTTTATAAGAGAGGTAATTCTCAAATGGTACCACCTCCTTATTGAGTACATCCGATGGGTCAGACATGTACTTCCTCAAGAGCGATACATGGAATACATCATGTACTTGAGACATGTTCGGTTGTATTTCTATTTTATAGGCCACTACTCTAATGTGATGAAGGATCTCAAAAAGGATGATGTACCTTGGACTATGCTTACCCTTATACCCAAATCTCATAACTCTCATCCATTGTGATATGGTGGGGAATACCATGCCTTCAACATCAAACATTTGGTCTCATCAATAATTGTAAATATATCTCTTTTGTTTACTCTTAGCAGCTTTAATGTGTTATTAGATGGTTGTAAGTTTCTCCAATGTTTATTCGAATATTTCTGGACCTAGTAGTTTTCTCTCTCCATCTTCATCCCAACATGTCAGTGTTCTATACCTCATCTCATAAAGGGTTCAAAAGGATCCATGTGGATGCTTTAGTGGAAACAGTTATTATAAGAGAACTCAACCAAAGTAAGATTCTGATCCCATCCTCCTTTTAAGTCTATTTAGAATGATATCAAAATTGCTTCAAGTGTTTGGATATCCTGCTCATATTAGCCATCATTTTGAGGATGATAAGCCGTAATGAAGTTCATCTCTGTATTTAGAGCATGTTAAAGAATCTTCCAGAACATAGAGGTGAATCTTGGATCTCGATCGGATAAAATCAATATTGGTACTCCATGATGCCTTACCACTTATCTTATTTATATCCATTCCAGTTGATCCAATGATAAATCCTATTGAATTTCAATGATGTGTGAAAACTTTTTAAGATGATCCCGAACAATCCATATAGCATTGTTTCAATTGGATGTCTTTAGACATCTAGTGAAAAATTCCATGGTGATGTACTCCTACTTAAATTGTGGTATGGGTAATTGTTACATACTCCCATTAGACTTATTCCTCTCATTCTTTACTTACTGAAACACTTGACACATTGATGTGTACTCAATGACCTCCTTAATCATGTTATCCCACAAATAATTTTCTCAGATAACCCGATACATCTTTGTGTTTTCCAGGTGAATGGAGGGATTCGAAATATGTGTATCATCCAATAGTTATTTACTTAACTCCAAGATTGATGAAACACATAGTCCTGACCCAAATCTAACAATTCATTCCTCATTGACATTGAACTTTGAGGAATTCCCTTTTCCGATAGTTTCCACTTTGATTATGAATTCCCCCAACATCTTTTTGAGCATACTTTAACCTTTCCAAAAGAGACGGTTGAAAAATAATTCATGAAAGGAATGATGATGTTCCCTTCTTTATGATTCCCATTTCCTTCTTCATGAAATCTATGAATATTGGATCCTTTTCAATTCTCATCAATGATATAATTGTTGGGTCCTTTCTACAAATAGAATCATTAACCTTGTTTTATTTCTTAGGGAGGTAATGGATTGAGTAGTCAATATCTATGATCACCTATAACAATATTTGTTGGCGCATGTTCAGGTCCTTCTATGTGAATAATTACTTTAGGATTTTGTGATATGTACATATTTCACACTTTTCCCCAATGAGGTAATGTCACCAAATTTGTAAAGTGAAGTTTACTACATCCAAATAAAAATAATATTTTAGACATCTTTTCTCATTAACATTCAATTTCCTTAAAGCATAGGTAGTGACATTATCATTTTTCATAAACGTACAGCCCATGCCCTTCTTCGAAGCATCACTGAATACCACTAAAAGTTCTCCACTTGTGGGTAGTGTGACCATATACATATTGATAAGCCTCCTTTTCAACTCCTTGAATATATCTTTTCATTCAATATTCCAAACTAACATGAATCCATTATGTGTTATCTTGGTAAGAGAAATTGAAAATCGTGATAAATTTCCAAAAAATAAGTGATATATCAAAATATCCCAAGGAATCTATGAATATATGTCACATATGTTAGAATCATCCATCCCTCAATTGAATTTTTCATAGATTAATCCACTGATATCCAATTACTTGTGATGATATGACCCATGAATTATACCACCTAAAACAAAAAATCACACTTTTTGAACTTTTCATAGAGATTCTCCTTTTTTAAGGACTCTAGTATAGTGCTTAGATACACCTCCTGCTAATATTAGTTTTGGAGTATATTAGAATATCATTTATAAATACTACCACAAATTTGTCAAGGTAATATCTAAAGACTCTATTCATCATGGTCATGACGATTACTGGAGCATTAGTGATTTTGAAAGGCATTACTATGAACTCATAGTTCTCATAACTTGTATGAAAAGTAGTCTTGGGTATTTCACCCTCCTTCACCCTTACATGATAATATCCCAACCACATATCCACCTTGGATGAGTATAGTGATCCATATAGATGATCGAAAAAATCATCATTTCGTGGTAGAGGATACTTGTTATTTATCATTATTTATTTGTGCTCATAATAATTAATGCAATGTTGCATTGACCCATCTTTATTCTTGACGAACAGGACTGGTGCACCCCATGGTGGAGCACTTGGGAATATAAACCCTTTATTGAGATTCTACTGTAGTTTTTTATTTAGATCCTCGAGCTCTAAAGTATCCATGATGTAGAAAGTCTTGTATAATTTCAATGTCCAAGGTATAAGATCAATTGATAATTCAACATCTCTTCTTAGAGGAAGACTAGAAAATTCCTAAGGAAACACGTTAGTGTATTCCCTCATAATATGAATGTCATCGAAGATTTTTCCTTCTATAGACTCAATCATCTGAGAAAGATATCAATGCTCATAGTGCAGTAATATCCACGCTTGAGATGGTGGTGCTAAATAAGATTCATCCCTTTCCTTGAAATTTTACAAAATTGGGGTTCGATTCACCATATGGAGTGTGATTTTCCCTTCATGGAAATTTATGTTGGCTCTATATAGGTATAAAAAATCCATTCCATGAATTGCATAAAATTCCATAATAGGGAGTATGGAGAGGTTTTCTGAGAATTTTAAACCAAAAAATGTGATAGGGGATGATTTATAATCATGGGATGCAATAATTCACCCCTTTTTTGTTCCCATCGACATATCTACATCCATGATGTGTGGTGTTCTTGGTATTGTTCTACAAAACTTTTGATATATAAAAGAACATGTAGAACCTGAATAAAAAATCCCATTCAATATTTGTGAATGAATTACTAGTGTACCTTTCACCACTTTTTTTGGTATTTTCCTTTGTGGTAGTGATGGAAAAAGCTCACCCTTTCCTCCTTGTAGGGTTTTGATTTCCTATGAAAACTCTTGGCTTAAGGAACTAGTTTTCAAAGTGTCCTAGTTCATTGTAGTTGTAGTAATGAATAATGAGTTCAGGGTCGAACGGAGAATTCCTCTCCTATTTCATAGTAGTTGGTTATTCTTGTCTATAATTAATGGATATGTTCCCTTATCATCCACACCAAAATCATTTTCCCATCACCTTCAAGAAATTTCTAGGGTACTTCTTTCTGCACCTTTCGAAAGTGGGGAGATAGAATTTCTTAGAACCATTGTATTTCATTATCGGACTTCTAAAAATAATGTATACATTTCGATTCTCATCCCCATGATACCCCTGAGATTCGCTGATCTCCATTTCAACTTTGAGGGAACATCATACAATTTTTTCATAGTTATCGAGGTGAAGGATCACTAGGGCTCTCCGTAGGCTATATTTTTTCCCACCAAAGAAGCAGTAAACCTTGAATTCATTGTAAACGATATATCTATAGGTGTATCAATGCATGCTTTTGATTTTTTCCTCATACACTCCAATGAATTCATCTTCTTTTTTCATAAGGGCAAGGAATTCCCTTTCCATCTTACGTTAGAGGGTGTGAATAATATTTTTATTAAAAAACATTTTCCAGAAAAAAATCCATTCCAACTCCTACATCACTTCATCTAGATTAATATTTTTGATCAATGTCCACCATTGAATATCTTAACCTCCATACGATAAGCATCTAGAAGAAACATATCTTGTTCGTTACATTGAAGGATGTAGAAGATATTCTCAATGGAGTTAATCCATTGTTCGGTGATTGAGGGGTTATATTATCCATTGAATTTATGTGGCCTTTGTCTCATGAAGCTCTCAATTAAAAATTGTTCTTTCTTTGGGGGGGGGGGTGTTCATTTTTCTTGACCCTTGTTTCTATTAAAAACATGATTTAACTGAGATTTTATCATGCCAATTTTTTTAATTCCCACTCTAATTGGATTGGACATCTCATTAGAACAGTCACCACATTGATCTTTGCATCAGTTGTTAGATTGATTCCTCCTATTACCAACCATTGGATATAATAAAAATAATGTTAGGGGTAACACATAATAGGGAATCCAATGAGAAAGGGATAACTTATAAATTACATTTATTTCCATAACATCTAAATTTATAGGCTTAAATCTATGTTATCCATGATCTGCTTGAAAATATATATTCATAGGGGGATTTTTTATTCCCTTAATAATGTTTCATACTAAACATATTAATATACCAAAGCATACCCAATGGGAGTTTCAAACCAAGAGTGCATCAATGCCCTTTGTAATGCACCATTTCCCATTCGAGTCTTGCTCAAAATGGTGTTTTCTATTATAACCCCTCGATACATCTATTCTAGAACGACCTCTACTTGTTCGTACCCACACAGGGGTGGATATTAAGGAAATGCCCCTTACTTAATACTCACTAAAAATTAGTTTTGTTTTTATTATAATTAGTCTTATCCCTAATAATTTTACTTGGTATTTCTAATCATAATCCCAAAAATAACTAAACCTATCCCGTGATACCAACTATTACAACCCTACTCTATATTACACACTTAAACATGAATTATTACCTAAAATTTCACTTAAGACAACTCAATGGATCGATAGGTCTAGTGTATTGGAAAATTTTGAAAATTTCATAACAACTTAAAACATAAAATACAAAATCATTATTGAAAACTTCTTTTAGATGGCCACAACATTCCTTATACTAAGCATTGCTTGGGATAACTGGGGGACATACATAAGAAAACGGTGAGCTATAAATCCCAATAAGGGAGTAAAAATTGCATAAAATAATTAATACTGTACATGTTAAGCAACATGCATATTAATGGATCACATGAGAAACATGAAAATAAAGGTTGGATATATCATGATTATCATAACATTGAAATGTGGCAACAACATACCACATGATATTAGCCTGAGCCAAGGCTCATGGAACATGGATTAGCATGAGTAAAACCTTATTGAACATGAATTACCATTAGTAAAACTTCACTAAACATGAATTAGAAAGAGTAAACCATTATTTCACACGACATATCATGATACTAAACATTACCCAATGCGTTGGAGATCTATGAGGGTTCACCATTTATAAACATTTAATTTAATGCATAGGTGTGCCACATGGATCATATATCGTGGAATCATTCAACATAATCATTTATTACATAATAAAGGAATGTGATATACATAAATTAAATTCTATAATAAATAATTATATGTGAATAAAGATAAATACCCATTATAGGGAAATGGGCATGGTATTCATTGCATGATGATTTTGGCATGGAAAATTGTTGTGAAATTTCAGCAGCATAACCGCGTGACATAAAAATTCAAAAAAAAAATGGTTGATGAGAGAGAAAGGGTTTTCACAACATATCTACATAAAATGGACAGTAATTGGGTCATATAAATAAAATCCCCAACACATATAATGTGTAAATTGAATGTGTAACATAATAAAGATACATGACGAAAGAGGAGAAACAGAACAACTCTTACAAAATTTCGGCATGGTAATTGGTGTACATGGGTGGGATTAATGAGAGAGAAAGATGTCTCTAATCATTAAAACATAAGGAGTGAAGTATGGGTGAGGTGAGAAATAATACCACAACATTTTTAAATGAAAATAATTGGGTATAACAACATAATTAAACTATGAAAAAATTGAGAAAGGAATGAATCCTTTATGTGAGTGTGTGAATTCAAGATATTGATGATGGACTTCTTGAGAGATTGGGACACATTGGGGGGATTATAGGGAGGGGAGTGGGGTCTGATTAGGGACATGATCCTTTGATTTTTATTGAATAAAATTGCGATCTTTGGTGGGTTTATATAGGAAATGAGAGGTCAATTATTTAATATTTTACAAACATAGGTTTTGGAATATATATAATTAAATCTTCATAACTAAAAAAATACCATGGGTTTTCCCATATTTTTCTAAATTGGGATTTGGAAAATAAATTTTAAAGAAAAAGGACGAACTTATTACAATATTAGGACTTCTTATGTCGAGGTGAGTCACACTCTCAAGGAAATCATTTCTAAATGTTAAAATATTTTATATGTTATGGAGGGTCCACTAAGGCATTATAAAATTAATCAAACAAATATAAAATCACATTATTTTAAAGATAAAAATATATAATCCCAATATCCCCTTTATAGTTTTATTACATCCCTATTGGATAATTATGATGTCATAAAATAAATTATATATTTATAAGGTATTTAATTTTTACCCAAAAAATTGATATTCTCAAAAAATTATGAAAAATTCACCATTGGGTAATTTAGACACCCTAATTCCAAAAATAATATTCATTTTATCTAAATATTTTAATAAATTTGTGAATTTTCACTTTTGAAATAAAAATCATTATTTATTTTAAATTTTTGATTTCTGACAAAAACATTTTCCAAACCATAATAAAAGTTACATTTGACTTCATAAAAATTATATGATTATTTATATATAATAAAAATTATATAATAATAATATTTTTTAAAAATAATATTTATTCAAAAAATTCATTAATTCATCAAAATAAATTCTTTAATTGAAAATTAAATTTCAGTTTTATCATATGAAAATATAATTCTTATCAAGATGAATACTTAATCAATTTTAGAGTAAAAACAATAAGGAATATAATCACCATATATAATTAAAGGTGGTGTTATTATAACACTATTATTTTAAAAATATTAATAAAATATCAGTTCAATATAATAATTTATATATTTATAAAAAGTACCATTTTACCCGAATAGTCAATTTATATAATTCATTATATTTTCACGAAAACTATTCTTATAAATGAATTTATGAAATAAGTATTTTATTTATAAAAATGGATTACACAATAAGTAACTAATTCCTTATTACATAACCCACAGAAGACCTATGTGTAAGGTGTGTGATGTTGTCATACTCTTGGGACAACTTTGATAATATATTTCGGGCGGTAATCTCAATTAACATGAACTTCTCTAGTAAGTGATTCCATTCAAACATAACATGTTAAAGATCAGTTTGGTCTTGGTCTTGAAGGAATCCCAGTGACACTACATACTTTCCGAGCTGTAACGAATGAGCTTCGGATGGCCCGAGACCATTTAATGAGTCTATCTTCTCCTTTTCCTTTATCAAAAAGAAGTTTTTAAACCTTAAATTTATATTAGTCATGTTATCACTGTTCAACAGCTATATAATCAATGGTAATGACAATTAACGTTCATTAAAAGCCAATAATAATAATAAAAATTGCATGTGTTTTCTGTAATACATTAAAAGAAAATGAATTTTGTTCATAAAAGACATGGTCGTTACACATCCCACCCATAGACACCAAGTCCACAAACCACATCTCATTCCACTCATAGACACCTAGGCCACAAACCACATCACATCCTTCTTGCAAACACCTGGGCCAAAAACCATATCACACCCCACCCATAAAAACTTGTTCCAAAGACCATATCTCATCTGGAAGACACCTATGAAATTATAACACATCTCCTCTCAAAGACACCATGTAAAGAATGACACATATCATATAAAATACATTTGCTAAATAACAACTTGCCCACAAAAACATTTTCCCAAAAAACCATAATCATCATAAAGAATATTGAGCTATCACCACCTGGAAGAGGGGGAAATGGAGAGATGGTGGCTAACCATCCGTCCTCCCACTATCATGTTTTGGAAATATACCCTCCCATGTGGTGATGGGGGTGTTTCAAATTAAGTGATCAACTAGGGTGGGGTGTGTATATAAATCAAAAGGAAAAATAAATGTGTATACAAATATGATACCATACAAAAAAGACCAACCGTTGGATTCCCAGATAATAAATAAACTCACAATACTACATATTTGATGCTATATCTAAATGGAAAACACCACAATATAATTCACAACCACCTTTCAATTTCCAACTAATTTCATTAACCACGCCATTCAATTTATTATTTATATTTAACCACATTTAACAACAAAAACCATCATTTATTCATATATTAACCATTTCTATTCCCTTATCCAATCCAACCCATGTCATTCCACATTTTATTAATAAATTTTTCATTCATCCATTCACTACAAAGTCTGCCAGTTAAAAGAAAAAATCACCTAAAACATAGAAAAATTCCTTTTATAAGGAAAAGATCTGGATAAATTTATGTGGATCCACATTAAGGACACATCATTCGACATTATAAACATTTAATAAACAGTCGTGGTGTATCATATATCAACCTATAAATATAGGGAGAGTATTTTTACATGATATAAAATTAATATCACCAACACTAAAAACTATTTTTGTCCATCAAACTCAACCCACTCAGATCACATATCAAGGAAACAAACTCCCAGCACACAATCCCATCTTATAACAAATTACCACACAACTAGCTCATAGCCATACTGCACAACACTTATTATCCATTATGAAACTAATGAATATCTCAAAAATAGATTGAAGTACATAGATAGGTTTATATATTATCTATATGTTCAACCATAAAACCACCCAAGACAACCCACAACATAAAACCCATCTCATAGACGTACCACAACACAGCCTACATAAAACCCACCCTTCAACACATAAACACTTCAAATTTTATTTGTTCCATGCACGCAACCTCAACCATTCCACATATCACATCACAAAACATGACGTAATACATTATCATATTTAACAAATAGGACAATTATCCAATTCCACTTCATTATATAAGGATGTTATCATAGAAACCAAATCTTGGGGAATGTGTTCATTAGCTAAATTAATGCGATTAACCAATTTCCATATGCACATGATCAAGAAGTTCCAAAAAATATAAAACCCATTTAGTGTGGAAACAAGGGTCCCAACGACACAATTTTCAATGGGGAATTACACCTGAATAAATAACAATATGAAAATCATAATATCAACACATCAAAGGCATGAAAATCAAATACACTTATTCATTTCTATTTAATTTAATTCATTGTTGTGTTTTATTATTCTTTAACTAGAATTATCCATATGTGAAAAATATTATATCCATCTCACATGATTCAATAATGAATAGAAACAATGGAAATACTGCCTCCAAAAAGTGGAAATGATATTTGCACAGGAAAGGGCCATCCAATGGAACTCAAATAACCTCTCCCACAATATCTGTATCTTCGGGATGATGTTGCGACACAACCTCACCTACATAAACCAAAGAGTATCAAATTAATAACCATTAAAGATAATCCTAAATCAAAAGGAAATATTAAATGGGAGGGGAAGATATGAAACTAGAAGAAACTGCAATAATGGTGGAAGAATGCACCTTAGATCAAAGATGGATCACTATAGATTAAGGGTGTGAATCTAGTAATCAATCCTTAGAGTAGAAATAATCCAAATTATGAAGTGGGATCATTGGGTTTCCTAGGGTTGAGTGTGGTCACTATAGTCATAGGGTTTAAAAACTGGAATAGCTAGGAAGAACATAAAATATTATAACAGCTGGGTAATACATGACGTGTAATCCCCTTTCAGATCGTGTAATGCCTCAAGGATGGTTTCTTCCAAAAAAATATTTCCTTTAGATATATTTTATTTCCAAAACCTTAAATCATTACATGATGTATACCACCTATAATAAGCCATAAAACTAGACATCACGTTTTTTAATCTTCGTACACAATGTGTAACCACTACATTATAATTGTTGCACCCTTGATTCCTAAAGAACTCCAAGAACCTCATTTGAACACCTTCATCAACCAAAAACAAATATTTAATGGATCGGGATGACGTAGAGAGTTTAACTATGAAACTACAAACATTCACGAATCATTTATTATTTCATATAACTAAATAATTTCATGAGATTTAAATTAATCAGGAATTTTAATTACTCTATATAGATACTTGTTACATTCATCCAATTTTTTTAGCTTTTCTTCTTTGTGTAAGAATCTATTTACCATTACATAAAATATTTTTATGAATATTAATTGGTCAGATCAATACATGTTCATTATTAAAAAAACATATTTCCTTATGAATTATTTCACAAACCCATCTTGACCAAACTCATAGATTTTTTTTCCTTATTATGTATAAAGATTTTATTATTTATCATCATAATAAATAAGATAACAAAAATATTTTGATAATTCAGGGCCTCTTGATATTTGATGAGTCCATATTATCTATTTGAGGGGATAGACCCCTTTTACTATATTTTTTTATCATTCCTCAACAATCTCACAGACCAGAAACCACGCTCATAAAATACCAAGTTTAACTAGGATCAATGATTTCATTCATCCTTTATAATAACGTTCACATCAATCTATAAATATCAAAATAGGTTTATTAGGTTCACTCCCCTCATCATATGTAAATAAAGACCTATTTTTTGAAACATTATAACATTCGAAAAACACATTACTTTTTTTCATATGAAATCCTTGAATTATCACATTCACAGAACTATTAATCTCTATCACAAATGTTTTTAATTTACATGAAATAAAAACTGTTTTTTTTTCTTTAGATGGCATAGAATCAAAAAATTTATAAAATGTAACGATTTAATGTCTCTACTTTCTTTTATATACTTTCTTAGTCAAACTCATAGAACACCATCATAATCATCTAGACTAATTACATTACGAATATATTAAGGTATTGTGGGTCTTAGAACATCTTTATAGAACTTTTTTGATTCATTTCACTGCAAGTGCTCATATTTTGTAGATAGATTTAAATAATCACCTAGTATAGACATAATTTTTATTCTAGATTGGTGGTGCTATATATATAAAATACATATTCCATCCTCCAACTTTACCATCATAGGGAACATCACCATCTCATGAACACGTATTCCATGAGAAAAAACATGCTCTATTACACCTTCTCAATTTCATCATAGAGTCCAACACTCCATGTTTAAATTTTAAACCAACAAATTTTAACACTAATATTCATTGGTGTTTAGTTATCACCCATTTTTTTTTCTATATAAATTTTCCTATATCCATTTCCACCATGCCAATATAACCTACTGAAAATTACTTAGAACCTAATACTATTTAAAATTGATAGTTTCTATAAATATAAATGGTTTGACCATCTTCATGTTGAGTTCAATAATCAACATACCATATTCTTCAACTCAACTAGGTAACTACATTCATAATTAACCCATAAAATAATATTTATAGATATATCTTCATTGAACAAATATCTACAACATATCTTAATTTATAGCCTTCACCTCATATTCCTCCTATAGAGGGATCAATATGTACAAAATATGACTGATATCATTTTATCTCTAGAATGAAACTACACATGGAATCATGATCCCTTCATCTCCTTCATTAACATCAAATCGAAAGTATATTTTTTACTGTAAGAACTAGAAATATAATTATATTAAAAATTGTACATTGGGAATTTGGGTTAACATTGTCATACATGTATAATCTATCCCTATATATATATATTTCATAAAACAAAATCCTTGATCCATCGATTCATTTATTAGATGCATTAAATCATTAATCTCATCCACCCTTTATCAATGATGTATATTGGTGTATTTATTGTAACATCCCAAGTAAAGAAATAATAATAAATTTTCATATTTATTAATATTTTTGAATTAAATATTAATTTTAACATAAAGGGGACTCTATGTTCAATGGATTACCTGATACGCAACAGCAGATTTCTTTGAAAACTTATGTTGCACACTAATAATATAATATTATTATTTTAAATGGTAGTTAACGCCTATCCATTGTATTGGTGGGAATGAATAGATATAACTAAAATATTATTATACATGTTTGTTTAATTTTTCTACATTTATCCAATAATAGCTATGGTCTTAAAATTTGAATGAATCTAATTTTAAGCATAAATAATCTAATATTCACTAAATGGTCGATTTACCGCCTTCTGATAGTAAAAAATTATTAAATTTATTTTTGTTCACTTTTATATGTTTTATTTTATAAAACAAAATTCTTCTTTATATTTGGGATATCAAAATTTACTTTGGGTAAATTTTTGGTATTTTTCTGGTAAAATTCATTTTTAATGAATAGTAGAAAATACTGTATTTTTATTCAAAAGAGCCTTTTAATATAATTTATTTATATAGTTATAGTATAATTTTAATTGGTTTTAATGTGTAAATATATTATATTTTTACCAATTAATCCAATTTTGGTCATTGGAATTAATTTCACTTAGAAATTGGATATAAACAAGTGTCTATCTTTTGAAGTTATTGTTTCTGAAATACACGCTATTTGTTTTGACAACAGAAATTAATTTTAAATTAATTAATGTAATTTATATGTTTTGAATTTGGTAAAATGGAATTCATTTTGAATTCTTAATATCAATTATATCTTAGGCTGAATTTTTGGTAGTTTTCTGAGAAACTTTAATTTTTGATGAATAGTGAAACCACTAAGTAGTAATTAAAAATAGAAATTTTCATTTCAAAATTTTTTTACCACTTATGTGGATTAAATTTAAAAAATCTGACATTAATGGTTGTTATTAGTAAGTAAAATGTGGTTCAATAAGATGAAAATAAGTTTCTTTAAATAGTAACTTTTGACTTTTATTTACCACAGTTAAAGGTAAATAGGGCAATTCAAGGTAAAAAGAATATTATAAGAACACAAAATTACCTTAACTCTTGTCTTAACATTATTGGTTGAGTCATTTACGACCATGGGCATCTTTGGGTCGATTTTGGGACACCATGGAGCCACTTGTGAGTGATATCGACACTTACGATTAATTAACTTAAAGTAAGGATAAAAATGACACAAACAAATATCTTTTAGTAAATAAATTTTTACATGGGGTAATATAAGTTATATTTTCGACTATAAATATTCATTTTAAATATAAAAATATTTACTAAATCATGGTATTTTTTATAATTTTTAGACATCAAAAAAATTAAATTATTTAGGACACAATAATGAAGCACTATTTAACTCATTAATAATAGATTTATATAAATATGATTATAAATATTAAAAAACTATCCAGAACCTATCCAATTATTATTGGATAATTTTATTTCTACCGTGAGTCATCTTAAATTTGAATTTAATGTGTTTTTGACATTTTCAAACCGAATATCATTACATAATAAAATTACATTTTCACACTTTCTTAAAGAGCCCCTCCCCCTTATAAAAAGCCCTCACTTATTACTCATTTCTCACACATCTCAAACCCCATGGCCCATCCAAACCCTGAAAAAATAATCTCTCAAGATCCCTATCCTACTCCTAGAATCCTTACCTTAGGTAGAAGGCACTTCAAGAAGTCCTTGTGGTTCAAACCAAAGGGAGTTACCCAAATTAATGGTAACGATTCCTCTTAACTTATTTTATTTTATTTTACATCTCCAACCCCTAAACTCTTTATATTAATTGATTTTATAATAACATAATTATCCTAAATATACCAGTATTTTTTATGAGAATTATTTGAACTACACTAACGCACACCCCTATCTAATGGGTGAAGAACACACTGTTTCTGTGAATGGAAAACTAACGCCTCATGAAACGATGATTGTTCAATTATCTATTATCACATCTCATGGTGGCCATTAAGATGAAAATATATCTATATATGATATATATTAATTTTTTCTTTATTATTCTGTGTTTTAAATTTATATCCTACCTTTATGGTTTCCATAATGGGCAAAAACGATAATTTCATTTGAGGAAGTGCAGACTACCGCCCCCTCAAAGTGATATGACTCATTAATGCCATATGTGGGACATATGAAAGATAGTGTTAATGATAATATATATGATTTTATACTAGAATTATAATTTACCTATGTATAATTATGTTTTAATTCCATTAAAGTACGAAATAGAAATGATAGTAGCGTTCGTGCGTACTTACAACTTACCATCTCCATGAACAATGCTTTACATTTCATTTCTCCAGAATGTTACGTAGTATTATAAATAAATTTATATACTTGATATATATGACTTATATGATATATAAATCATGAATATCATTTTGGAGATAATGTAATATTGACCACATGGACAACTTGTTATTATATGGTGTTCATTTGTGACTCAAGTACAAAATATCAACAAAATAACCATTATTAACTTAAATGATTACATAATGATTATAACATGGTAATAAGTGATATAAAATGAATAATAAAATTTAAAAATATTCTTAATCAAATGGAAATTATCTTTATTTTATTATTCAAGAGATTAAAGAACGAACGGGTCATGTTGGACCCGATGTAAGGGACTTCGTCTCAATCTCCTTTCATTGAGGCATATTTTGTTTTAATACACAATTTTGTTATACATTGTATAAAAAACTTTGAATTTTACTTTTATTAAAAAAAATCTTTTCTCTATGAATCATTTTACTAAACGAAAAAAATAGAATATTTCTTTTTAGCGTACGCGGTGACTACGACCTTTCCACCACCACGAGTATTATTTGATCTTCTGGCTTCATTAAGAAGTTGTAATGTTCATAAAAGGAAAATAAATACCATATAATCGTTGTACATATTTTGGGATTGAAACTGGTTTTAATAATGGATTTTTTATGTCAACATATTTAAATGATTTATTGTGATTGAAATGTGGAAATTTTATCTTTCCTTTATGTTTGTTTTATGTGTTATGAATATGTTATGGTTCTTGGGCATTGTTTATGTATACGGGTGGTTCTATGAAAAACCTAGGGTGGGTGAGCCCGAGATAGATCTCCAATTCATTGGGTAACTTGATGGAGGTAAACATGAATGTATCTCTTAAGAGATTTAGGGAATATACTGTGATGGGTATTCCAATGTAACTCCCTATGTAGCTGTGATAGCTACAATGTATGTATGATATGAATGACTTAAGTACCTTTATGATTTGTGATTACTATGTGTCATTCATAAATCATATGTTTTCATGAGGTACATAAAATAGTTTATGTTTTGTATATATTGAGGGACTAATGATTTCTCTCTTATTTTATAACCCTTACTGATCTTTTTATGCTAATCCCAAGTTATGAAATGTTTTTCAGAGGACATAAAGGTGAATAGGGTCAAGGATGGGATCATAGAAAAGTCTTGCTATCTAAAACATAGAACTAGAGAAGACTATTTTTTTGAATAATTTTTATTTTATGAATAAAATGGATACTTAGTAGAATTGTATACATGTAATATTCATTTTTTCTGAAAATGTTATTACATAACTCTCTGAAACTCTAAACCTGAAAATATCTTCAATATTAATTATTCATTTAATTCAAGATTATGTAATGTTTTAAGGCTGAGGCCTTATAGTTAGTATCAGAGGTCGGTTTAGACAACTTTATAAGTTAGAATATAGTTAAATTAACATCCATATATTATTTTATGTTATGATTGAAATGATATAGCATTTAAATATTTCTATATTTATTCGCCTAAGAAATTTATGTGTTTAGAATGATTTTCCGTAGAGGAAACAAGGCAGCTATGTTGGGACGACATCAGGAGGAAGACGACCTTCCAAATCAGAAACCTAATATGGTTGGAATCGAAACTAAATAGTTTGTTAGAGTGATGGCATAGTTGACTCAGGCTATAAATGGTGGTGGTATCCATGCACGAGATCAGCCAGATCAACCATAGAGGAACATGTCAGTAGTGGAGAATTTCATGAGGCAACATCCCCCATCATTCAGAGGATCATCTGACCCTGTTCTAGGAGAAGGATGGATTAAATCACTGGAGAAAATTTTTGATGTTATGGGGTGTGCAGAACATCAAAAGTTTAGTCTCACTATTTACCATTTTGAAGGTGAAGCTGATTAGTGGTGGTTGATGCTAAAAAATATCAGGGATAATGAGGAGATTAATGCTCTTGATTGGGATGAATTCAAAGGTATGTTTCTTTAGAAATATTTTCCTAAAGTGGTTCGACTTTGGATGGAAAAAAATTCTTGTAATTGATGCAGGTGGATGAATTATTGACTGTTTATGATGGAAAGATCAACCGACTGGAAAGTTATGCTCCAAATTTCATCTGATATCTTAATAGTAAGATAAATCAATTTTACTCAGGACTGGAGCCACGATATCGAAGAGCATTAGCCTATCGTGAGTTCAAAAGTTTTGAAAAACTTGTTTGATGTGTGGAGATGGTTGAAATGGAGTTTTCCGATGATCAGGTGTTCATTGAAAAACAATAGAATAAGTGGTCCAATTGGCAGGCTAAGGGACAAAATTAATCAAAGAAGCTTGGAGGTAAGAAAACTAAATATCCATCTTGTGAGAAGTGTGGTAAAAAGCATTGTAGAAAATTTTAATCAACATCTAGGAAGTGATTATGGTTTGGTAAGTCTGGTCATATTGCTCGTAACTATAAATAAAATGATCAAGTAGGCAATGAAAAGCCAGTGGTAAGATGTTTTATGTGAAATGAAATGGGTCATTATGAAAATGAGTGTCTATTGAAGAACACAAATGAGGGAAAGCAATAAGATTACAAGCAAAATGGGGTTGTGAAATCCTTTTCAACTACTTCAACAGTTGTTGGGCCATCAAATGAAGTAGTATCAAGTACACTATTTTTTTGTTCAGATTATGCCAATGTGGTGCATGATTCTAGGTCTACACATTCGTTCATGTATAAGAAGTTTTATCGTAAATTGGGAATTCCATCTCAAGATATTAATCCTGAACTTTTGTTAAAAACACAGGGGGGGAAATGTTGAGACAAAAATAAATTATAAGAACCTTCATGTCCTTGTGTGCAGGAAGAATCTACCTGTAAACCTTATTGGTTTTCCTCTAGTAGAGTTTGATGTCATTTTGGGTATGAATGACCTTCTGTTTATCATGATAAGATTGAATGTAGAGATAAAGAGTTTTATTTTCAAAAAGATTTTCAGTTTGGGTAAAAGATTAAACCCTCGATTTTGATAACATATCAGGAAGCTAAGAAACTAGTAAAAGATGTAAATGAATGTTACCTTTCTCATATTGTTGAAAATAATGTGTTGAGATTAATAATGTGATAGGGTTAAATGGGTACCTTGATGATTTTTCTGATGCATTTCCGGGTATTATTCATTATCAGGAAGTTGAATTTACTGTTGACTTAGTTCCTGATGCTAATCCAATTTCAAAACCCCATTATCGAATAGCTCAAATTGATCTTTTAGAGTTAAAGAAGCAATTTCAGGGGTTATTAGATAAAAGTTTCATTCGACCTAGCACATCACCATGGTGTGATCTTGTCTTACTTGTTTTAAAGAAAGATGGTTCAATGAGACTTTTCATTGGTTATAGAGTATTGAATAACATCACTGTTATGAAAAAATATCATTTTCCTCATATTGATGATTTGTTTGATCAGCTCTAGGGGGCTCAATATATTTCAAAGATTGATTTGAGTTCGACATACCATCAATTGAAAGTAAAGGAAGAAAACATTCTGAAAACCTCATTTTCTACAAGATATAGCCATTATGAATTTGTAGTTTTGACTTTCGTTTAACCAACACACATGTTGTATTTGTGGATCTAATGAATAAAATTTTCAGTGATTTCTTGGATATGTTTGTGGTTGTGTTCATTAATGATATTTAGTTTTATTCCAAAAGTAAAGAGGAAAATTAAATTCATTCAAGGGTTTTCTTGAAAACTGTAAAATAAAAGAATTTTTTTTAAAATTCAACAAGTGTGAGTTTTGGTTATAGAAAATTTCATTCCTTAGTCACATTGTTTCAGGAAATGGCATAACTATTGATCCTGATAAAACAATGGTTGTTGAAGAATGGCGAAGACCCAAAAATATAACTGAGATCCATATTTTTCATGGTTTATCAAGTTATTAACAAATGTTTGTTGAGAATTTTGAACGGTTATCTATCCCATTGACTAAGTTAACTCGAAAATTATTTAAGATTATTTAGAAAAAATAATGTGATGATTGTTTCCAGGAATTGAAAAGATGATTGGAGAATGCTCCAGTTTTGGCACTACCTTCCAGAAAAGGTGAGTTTGTTATTTATAGTGATACTTCATTGAAAGGACATGGATGTGTACTTATGCAGAATGATCAGGTAATTTCTTACGCTTCATGTCATTTTAAACCTCATGAGTTAAATTACCCTACACTTGATTTGGAATTAGCTGCTATTTTTTTTGCTTTAAAAATTTCGATGCATAAATTTTTGGAGTAAAATGTGAAATATATACTGACCAAAAAGTCTTAAGTATATATTAACTCAAAAAGAATTTAACATGAGACAAATGAGATGGTTGGGATTAATCAAGGATTATGATTTCAGGATTCATTACCATCCAGGAAAGCCAAATAAAGTGGTTGATGCTTTGAGTCAATAAAAGTAATGCTTCATTAACCATGATACGTTTGGAACGTGATCCTTTAGTTTTTTATTTGATGAACTTTAGAATAGATGTTGTTAGTGTAGGAAATTCTTTTGTTGTTTTTTTCAGGTATCAGTGAAATCATCTCTATTAGACAGAATAAAGCAAGAGCAGAAAGAAGGAATTGAGTTATAGAAAAAGGTAGATTTGGTTCATAAAGGTAAGTTTCCTGATTTTAAAATTGGTAATGACTGTGTTTTGAGGTTTGGAAAAAGATTATGTGTGCCTTGTGATTCACATTTGAAGAATGGATTGTGATGTGAAGCTCATAGTTCCTCATTTTCAGTTCATCATAGCAATTCAAAGATTTACAAAAATCTTTAGGAGTATTACTGGAGGGATGGAATAAAAATAGATATTTGAATTTTACTGTGAAGTGTTTCATTTTCCAGCATGTTAAAGTAGAGTAGAAGTTACCAAAAGGGATGCTTCAATAATTACCAGTGCCAGAGTGGAAATGGGAAAATATATCCATGGACTTCATGTGGGATTACCAAAGACATCTCAAGGTAAAAACAAAATCTGGGTTATTGTTGATCGGTTGACTAAATATGCTCATTTCATTCTTATTTGAGATACTTTTTCTCTAGATTAACTTTATCCATTGTATATTAATGATATAGTCAGGTTTCATGGAGTTCTTCTCTCCATTTAATCTGATCGTGATCCCAAGTTTACTTCTAACTTTTGGAAGGGCCTTCAGAAGTCATTTGGTACTGAATTAAATTTTAGTACAGCTTTTCAGCCGCAATCAGATGGGAAGTCAGAATAAATAATTCAGACTCTGAAGGATATGGTACATGCTTGTTCATTGGATTACTATGGAAGTTAAAACCAATATATTAATTTGTTTGAAATTTCTTATAATAACAGCTTTCATTATAGTATATAGGTATCTCAATTTGAGACGAAGTAGGTGAAAGGAAGTTGATGGGACCCAAATTGGTAGAAGAAATGGTATAAAAGGTTCATTTTATTTAGAATAATAACATAACAACTCTGAGATAGTAGAAAAGTTATGCAGATAACTGATGGAACGATCTATCTTTTTAGGCAGGTGATCATATCTTTCTAAAAGTTTCTCCATGGAAAAGTGTGATGCGTTTTGGTAAGAAGGGAAAGTTGATTATGAGGTTTATTGGACCTTATGAAATCTTGGAGAAAATTGGATCAGTTTCATACAGAGTGGCTTTACCTCTATGTTTTTCCCAGCTACATGATGTTTTTCATGTTTCAATGTTGAGAAAGTATATGCCAGATCCATCTCATGTTTTGATCCCACAGGTAGTTCAGTTGGAAGAGAATCTCACTTATGAGGAAAAACCAGTCGAGATTATTTACCATAGAGAGAATTTGTTGCAGAATAAGGTAATTCACCATGTAAAGGTTTTGTGAAAAAACCATATAGTTTAAGAGGCAATGCGGGAATCTGAAAATGCTATGAGGTATAAATACTCCCATTTATTTGATAACTGATAAAATTGCTAGGACACAATTCCCAAAAGGGGAGAAGGATGTAACATAAAAATTAAATAAAGAATAAAACAATTTCATATTTATTAATATTTGTGAATTAAATATTAATTTTACTTTAAAGGGGATGCTATGTTCGATGGGTTACCTGATATGCAACAACAGGTTTCTTTGAAATCTTACATTACACACTAATAATATAATATTATTATTTTAAATGGTAGTTAATGCCTAGCCATTGTATTGGAAGGAATGAATAGAAATAACTAAAATATTATTATACATTTTTTTAAATGTTTTTACATTTATCCAATAAAATTTAGGGTCTTAAAATATGAATTAATCTAATTTTAAGCATAAAAAATCTAATATTCATTAAAAGGTCGATTTACCGCCCTTTGATGGTGAACCATCATTAAATCTAGTTTTGGTCACTTTTATATATTATATTTGACAAAATAAAATTCATCTTTAGATTTGGGATATTAAAATTTACTTTGGGTACGTTTTTGGTATTTTTCCGGTAAAATTCATTTTTTAATGAATAGTGAAAAATACCGTACTTTTATTCAGAAGTGCCTTTTAATATAATTTATTTTTATGGTTATATTATCTTTTTAATTGTATTTAAAGTGTAATTAGATTATATTTTTACCAATTAGTCCAAGGTTGGTCATAGGAAATAATTTTACTTTGAATTTGGACATAAAAAAGTGTTGATGTTTTAATAGTTATTGTTTCTAAAAAAACGCTATTTGATTTGACAACGGGAATTAATATTAAATTAATTAATTAAACTTCTATGTTTATAATATGGTAAAATAGACATAATTTTTAAATATGTAATATCAAATATATCTTAGGCTTAATTTTTTGTAGTTTTCTGAAAAACAGCAATTTTTGATGAATAGTGAAACCACTAAGTAGTAGTTAAAAATTGACATTTTCATTTTAATGAAAATTTACCACTTATGTAGATTAAATTTTAAAAATCCAACATAAATGGTTGTTATTAGTAAATAAAATGGGGTTCAATAAGATAAACATAATTTTTTTGAATAGTAACTTATGACTTTTATTTGCCGTGGTTAAAGGTAAATAGGGTAATTCAAGGTAAAAAAATATTATAATAATACAGAATTACTATAAAATGTGTCCTAATATTATTGGTTGAGTTATTTACGACCTTGGTAATCTTTGGGTCTATTTTGAGACCTCATGGAGCCACATGGTAGTGATAATGACTCTTTATATTAATTAACTAAAAGTAATGATAAAATGACAAAAACAAATATATTTTAGTAAATAAATTTTTACATGGGTTTATATAGGGTATATTTTAGACTATAAATATTAATTTTAAATATAAAATGATTTCCTACATCATGGTATTTTTTTAAAAATTTTAGACACCAAATAAATCAAATTATTTATGACACAATAACGATGCAGTGTTTACCTCATTAATAAAAGATTTAAATAAATAAGATTATAAATATAAAAACAATATCAAAAACTTGTCCAATTTTTATTGTATGATTGTATTTCGACCATGATTCATCTTATCTTCAACTTTAATTAGTTTTGGACTTTTATAAACTGAATATCATTATATAATAAAATAATATTTTCACCCTTTCCTAAAGAGACCTGCCTCCTCCTTATAAAAAGCCCTCACCTCTTACTCATTACTCACACCTCTCAAGCCCCTTGTCTCGTCCAAAAACTAACTAAATAAGCTCTAAATATAACTATACTCATCCGAGAATCCTTACCTTAGGCATAAGTAACTTCAAGAAGTCCTTTTGGTTCAAAGCAAAGGGAGTTACCCAAATTAAAGGTAACGATTCTTCTTTACTTATTTTCTTTTATTTTACTTCTCCAACCCTTAAAAAATTATTATTCCTTTATTTTATAACAAAAATGGTATCCTCAATATACTATTATGTCATTATTTAAATAATTTGAACTATACTTAAACACACCTCCATCTAATGGGTGAAGAACATACTGTTTCTGTGAATGAAAAACTAACGCCTCACAAAACGATGATTGTTCAATTATCTCCCACCGCCTCTCATGGTGGCCATTGAGATGAAAATATATTTATATATGATATATATGATATCTATGTTTTCTTTATGCTTTTGTATTTTACATTTATATTCTTCCTTTATGGTTTCTATAATGGGTAAACGCGATAATTTCATTTGAGGAAGTGAGGACTACCACCCCCTCAAAGTGATATGACTCGTTTATGCCATATGTGGAACGTATAAATTATTTTTTTAATGATATATTATATTATATTATACTGTAATTATAATATACTTATGTATAATTATTTTTTAATTCCATTAGAATATGAAATCGAAATGAAAGTAGCGTTCAGGCGTACGTATGGCTTACCGTCTCCATGAACGATGCAATTCATTTCTTATCTCCAAAATGTTATGTACTATTATAAATAAATATTTAAACTAGATATATATGATTTATATGATATCTAAATCATTAATATCATTCTGGAGATAATTTACTATTGACCACATGGAAAACTTGTAATTATATAGTGTCCATTTGTGACTTATGTACCAAATATTGACAAAACAACCATTATTAACTTAAATGATTACATAATAATTATAACATGGTAATAAGTGATATAAAAGGAATAATAAAGTTTAAAAAAGATCTTAATAAAGTATAAATTAACTTTAGTTTATTATTCAGGAGATTAAATAACTAACAGGTCAAGTCGGACATGAGGTAAGGGACTTTATCTCAATCTTTTTTCATTGAGGCATATTTTGTTTTAATACATGATTTTATTTTATACGCTATATAAACACCTTTGACTTGTAATTTTATTCAAAACGATTTTTTTCTTTATGAAGATTTTTACTAAATGAGAAAAAATAATGTTTCTTTTTATCGTATGCGGTGACAACAACCTTTAATCCACCATGAGTATTATTTGATATTTTGGATTCCATAACAAGCCGTAATGTTTGTAAAAGGAAAATAAATACCATATACTCTTTTTACGTATTTTGGTAAAGAAAATGGTTTTAATAATGGATTATTTATTTCAATATATTTAAATGATATATTGTGATTGAAATATGGAAATTTTATCTCTCTTTTTTGTTTATTTTATGTGTTATGAATATGTTATGGTTCTTGTAAATTGTTTACATATAAAGGTGGTTCCATGAAAAACCTAGGGAGGGTGAGCCCAAGATATATCTCCCATGAAATGGGTAACATGACGATGGTAAATGTGAAGGTTTCTCCTATGAGATTTATGGAATATACTATGATGGGTATTCTAACATAACTCCCTATGTTGCTAGGATTACTAAAATGTAAGTATGATATGAATGCAATAAGTACCTTTATGATTTGTGATTACTATGAGTCATTCATAAATATTATGTTTTCACGAGGTAAGTAAAAGAGTGTATGTTTTGTATGTATTGATGGACTGATGATTTATTTCTTATTTTATAACCCTTACTAAGCATTTTTATGCTCATACCATGTTTTGAAATGTTTTTCAAATGACATAAAGGCGAAAGGTCAAGGATGGGATCAAGGAAAAGTCTTTTTATCTAAAACATGGAACTAGACATGACTCTTTTGTTCAAGAATTTTTATTTTATGAAGATAATGGATAATGATTAGAATTTTCTATATGTAATATCCATGTTTTTATATAAATATTATGACCTAACTATCTAAAACTCTAATCCTGAAAATATCCTCAATGTGAATTATTCATTTAATTCAAGATAATGTAATGTTTTAAGGCCGAGGCCTTATATTTATTCTTTTTAAACACTGTATACTTGGAGTCTATATCTAATAAGGAGATACAATGCTCAGCCAATGTAATGGATCTCCTCCACTTATTTCTCCCATTTATTGTACCCACTAATTAAAATAATATGCTGAATCATTTATGTCATGGCATATCCATATTTTCATGTATATCCATTATTCTAAAATGTAGATAAACTCCCATAATTTACCAAAATATATATTTTTTCATTTCTTTCCAAGAGTGATTATATGTAC
The DNA here is from genome assembly GCA_963277665.1 of Viscum album. Lineage (NCBI taxonomy): Eukaryota > Viridiplantae > Streptophyta > Magnoliopsida > Santalales > Viscaceae > Viscum > Viscum album. The sequence goes on from OY728161.1 coordinate 1,843,733,628, forward strand.
AATATGATTTTTTTCTTGGGTAATTTTTTTTGGATCCATTATATTCTAGTAGATTTATAAATATATTTTCAAAAAAATGTCTTCATTTATGTATCACAATTAATCATATTTGTCATTGGAATAGAGGATTTCATTAAAACATATAGAATTCACTTTTTTCTAGAATTTATTTCCTTATGGCCATGATTATTATAGATAAATAATCATTAGATGAAACCACACATTATATAGTCATGCCTAAATTGAAATGTTGTTGTAGAAAATATCATTTTTTTTCATTAAACTAGTATATATATAGGAAATAATTTATGGTATTTCTAATTACTCCACTGTAATAGAAATATATAGCTACCTTCCTCATTGATTCATTTATTTTTAAATTTAGGAAAGACATTATTCTTACTTGACAACATTGTATTTCAAATTTTTTAAACTACTTGTTGATTTCCCCATGGAAGGTAACATTATCCTATAATTCTATATTTTAAACCATTACTTTGAGATCCTTGATCTTCCATTATTTATCCCTTAATTGGGAAGTCGTCAATTTTAATTTTACGCTTTCCTCCTATCCATATTTTTTATTCTCTTCCAGTTGTATTTTGGGATGGATAATTCTAGATTTCCTCACTATATCTATGCCAATTATCTTTTCAACATCATGTGTTTTTTCTTCATATAAGTCACATTGACTCATCTTTTTTTTCAACCATCATAAAAATTTCTACATTTTGGTACACCATTACATAACTGAAAAATTTATTCTCCTCAATAATTTATTAAATTTATCACCAAATTCAACCATATTAACCTTATGATTTGGAACCCCTTTGGATTGAAGGAAATTATATTTACTAATTGAATTACAATTCATAATCTATAATAAATATCCTCCAAATCTATGAACCTATTATTAGTTATATTGAATAGTATTATATGGGTGCTTTTCTATATTTTTACCATAATATTTATAACATCATTGTGGATCCCTTAGGAATCATTCATTCTGTCTAAAATAAATGTTTTTTTCCTTCTATGCCTGATTAAGCTCATATGATAAATTGAAAACCACATCCATTGGATATCTTCATATATTGTCATGGTAATAAGTAAATGCATCATTTCATGGAATATTTAGTTCCTTGGATGGTCATGCAGTATTATTTTTGGAATAAGACGATAAATAATAACACCTTCAATTTGTGAGCATTTGAGATCCTTTATCGCGATCACATACTTATCAAAACATACCCCATTCTATGAACATCTTTCTTAATTGTGATTCCTTTTCATATTCTTTCTCTTAATAATGATATATGGACATGATAGACTTTAACTCCCATAACTGATTAGATAACATTAGAATATATTATACCAAATAATATAAACCAATAACTTGAAACTAATTAATATAATGACTTGGTAATTTACTAATAGATTCCAGGAGATGTGGTGATGGTGAATCAGGATAAAATACTATTTTTTCATTCCTAATACAATATGAGACTCTTAAAATCATTACCAATCATAACATTTTTTATTTATAGGGTCACCCTTGTATTCAACTATAAATGATGACATGATCTATGTTGTACTTAGATTAGTTTTCATCACACATGCTTTATGATACCTTATCTATTATAAAGATATTTTCATAATGAAAAGTATAATTAATAACATCACACAAGGAAAAATAAGTTTTCTTAGTTCAACTGAACTGGTTTGCATCCAAGTATCACATATCGAATTTGTGTTTAAATGAAAATATACACTAATATTAAATTGTAATATGGATTTGTTTGAATATTGTGATATTGTTCTAGTCTCACTACATTTACATGTTTTAGGGTTTTAAACACTATCATCCATCATTACATTGTTTGACTCCAAGGCCACACTGGTCCTTCATCCTCAACTCATTAATTTATGAATAAATGTGTGATGTTTGAATTAAATTTTTTTTATAGATATGTTAGTGTGATGTGAATATATTATGTTATCCAACTGATTAATTTTAATTTACAATATATAATTTAGGAATGTTATTCTGGTTTATTTAATATTGTTTTTTAGTGTGACTATGCACTTATTTGAAAATTATATATTCATGAAATATTCATTGTTTCATCAAATTAAATGCTTGCAGGTAGAATTTTCTATATCATAAATTTATAACATTTAATGATTCTAATAATATATTATGAGTCACACTTATTTATAAAGGAAACATGTTAAATTATTCAAAATTATATTATTATTATTACTACATCATGAGATATGTTAGTACAATAAACTTCAAATCATTTAATGAAACTCACATTGTTATATAAACAAAACATAATTGTATGTAAAAAAATTATATTAGGAAATTAATTCATGAAAATAATTTTGTTAAACATCAAAAAGATCATTATTAATGTAGATAATTTTTTTGAGCATCTCAAAATAAGAGATATCAATGAACAAAAATTCCATGAATTTAGAGCATCCTTGTGATCATTGAGTTTAGATTAGCCATATGAGAAGGTAAATTGATATTTACTAACATTTTCTTCCAATACAATGACATCATTATTAACCATCACCCTAGTACACATCCCTCCATTAATGATTTTAAATTCCTTTTATCATGAAACTAACTTCCCTCATGAAACTTATAAATAGAATGTATTGTATTTCATAACAGTATATGAATCATAAAACACCCTATTATTTGAATCCTATTAACATTTAGGAAATACATTTCCATTTTTATTTTGATGGGTCCTTTTCACATTCATGAAATTATTATCCATTCATTAATTTATCAATATTTTATTAATAACAAACTTTTTTAAACTTATTTTTATCACGATTCATATTAATTGTTTCTATTTTAATATGAAAAAAGCATTTAAAATTCATGAAACACATGAATTTTCTAAATTTTAATGGGGAAACCGTGATTTTAATACATCATAAAACTAGTCCTACCTATTACCTAATTTTTTGGTTATAAAATTTTTCCTTTATAATATAATTTTTTGATTTCATGGAATCAATATTTTTTAATAAAAATTCATTTCTTCTTGAGCCTTATTTATTTTCACTATTTTCTTATTTATCCTTCCCTCACACCCTGAAACGTCTCCCAAAAAAATCCATCAAGAATAAATAATTGTAACATCCATGACCCAGAAGCCACTAAACCGGTTCTCTGAGCCGGGTGGTTACATGACCTTAAGCGCGCCTCCCCGTACGCCAAATACTGCCGACTAGCAGTGGGGGTCTATGGGGTCAAGTGTGGAGACTATACCCCCTTTTTATCAGAGTAAGCCACAACAGAAATAAACCAAATAGCAAAAACAATGACCAATAAAAAAGGAACATGTATAACAACCATTTCCACCAATAAACATTCCATGTCATACTACAAGTGCAAGAGTGAATAGAACCCGAAATAAAGACAACGACCAAAATGGTCCCAACTCCATGTCTGGATCCTCCACCAAGTGCTACCCATGTCCACTCACTATCTTGTAAGGAATTTTTCCCATATTCTGACCTACAAACATGAAGTCTTCTCGGGTACCCAATGGCAGCCCGAGCAGGGTGTGAGTACAACTCAGTAGGCCACCACCAATGATGTCTACAAAATATCCATTATAAACAGGTAGTGCATGAAAAAGGAATATGAATGATAATTACCAACTAATTATTTCAGGTTCCATTAACCAGTTTTGAGCCAAATTCGTTTCCACTTCCATTACCATTCATTACGCACCCATTATCATCACTTACCATTTCATCACATATCCATGGGTTAATCACATACATTATGTTACATGGGTCTAAGGCCAATAATCACATGAAAGTGGGTGAACACATTCATATCCTATCTCACTAGGAATACCCCCCTCATAGCAACCATAACCTCACCTTGAATCCTCAGTCCTGGTGGATGCAACCGTTAGAAGAATAGACCGTCAGTCCCCTTTCCTAACCCATTCATTTAGGGTGGAGTTTAGAACCTCAATCTTAGCTCAACCCATGGGCGTAGATCCTCAAGTCATACCCCACTCTACCAAGCCATGTGCACATGATTATATATAAGTAACCATCAACCATCCAAACCATTGCCCTTCGGCAATACTATTCACAAAAACCTAGTTGTGAATTCACATTATGCCTTAACCCATTAACACATTACCATTTCACATCATTTAACAATTCACCCAATTCCCATGTGTTATGCCTATCTCACTAAGAATTCAACATTAAAACCATAACCTATCCCATTATGGTCTTAAATCAGTTTACACATTAACCCAGTTAACCCGTTCATCATCCCATGAATCAACCATTCACGCCAACAAGTTTTTCAAGGCTCTATAATTCATTACAACAAGTTCACTTGTTTAATATCAATACCTATGTCTGGGAAAAGCCGACACATCCCATGGATGGCCCAAATTAGGTCAAGTCAAACCCAACACATCCCACAAGGTTCGTGAGGGTTCCTATTTTCCATTTCAAACACCATTATTACCAAACATTCCAAGGTTATTCAAAACATCACCAAGGGGAAAGAAGAACATAACAAAACATGCAAAAATACCCAAATAACTATGGGATATCACTTGTAGAACACCTACCTCGAAACCATGGTTGAACACACTTTCAATAGAGTCCTTAGACCTCGATCCAACCAACCTTTGGAGCTTCAACCTAAAACTCACACAAAAGACAGGGTTTTAGAGCTTCAGAACAAGTGGGAGAGAAGGTACAAACCCTAAACCAAAAAGAGAAGCAAGTATGGGATTTCCTTACTTGGAGCTTCGATCCACAACCAACATCTCCAAAAACTCCTTATAAATGAGGGAGATCGATCTCTTGGAGCTCTTGGGAGATTTGGTTCATTCCAAGGGAGAAGAAGGAGGAATGGAGAGGGAATCCTGAGCGGGATCTTAAAATCATGGAGTGAAAAACTTGTGTTTTTTTCTAACTTTAAGAGGTCTCATGGTTTAGCCGCATAGTTTGACAAACCGTGTGAAAACCGTGCGCATGCTAATGGCTGGAGGAGAAGGGTTTCATGGTTTACCTAGGCAGGCCACACAGTTTTCCCTGGCTGTGCGCAGGCCGTGCGACCTGGCCTGTCTTGCCCAGGTTTCCTTTCTTCCGTTCCCTGAGTCCCTGAAACACTCCCAAGGACTCTCATACTTTCATAAGACATCTCTTGAAGCCCTAGACAAGGTATTAAACCAAAACATAATGAAAACATACCCTTCCAAAAACCGGGATCTTACAACCTCCCCACCTTATAAGGGCTCGTCCTCGAGCCGAGTTCCCAAGCCTCATTTCTCCACCGAAGAGAAGAGTTCGGGCCACTGAGCCCGCATATCTGATTCCCCCTCCCAAGTTTCTTCCTGAACATTCTCATGCTTCCATAGTACTCTCACTAATGCCACAACATTGCCTCGTAAGATCTTTTCACTACGATCCACCACACGAACCAGATGCTCCTCAAAGGATGCATCAGCCTCAAGCTCCACATCCTCAACATCAACCACGTGAGATGGGTCAGGATGATACCGTCAAAGCTGCGAAACATGAAACACAACATTAATCCCACCATACCACTGTGGAAGAGCCAATCGGTAAGCCCCTGGTCCGATCCTCTCCAGAATCTCAAAATGTACCATATACCTGGGCGCCAACTTACCCTGCTTTCGAATCCGACGGTGACCCAACCTTGGTGAAACCTAAAGAAACACTTTATCACCCACCGAAAACTCAAGAGGTCTACGCCTATGATATGCATATGACTTCTGTCTACTATGATCCATATTCATCTACTTCCTGATCAAATTAACTCTCTCTGAAGTTTCCTGCATGAGACTTGGCCCCAACAACTCAGATTCACTGGCCTCTAGCCAACACAAAAGAGATCTACACGGTCTCTCATAAAGTGCCTCAAACGGTGCCATCTGAATCATAAACTGAAAACTGTTGTTGTAGGAAAACTCAACTAACGATAGGTGCCTCTCCCAAGAACCACCAAATTCCAAGACACAAGCTCTTAACATGTCTTCCCACACTTGGATCGTACATTCCGACTGCCCGTCCATCTATGGGTGGAAAGCCGTACTCAAAAACACCTGTGTACCAAGCGCCATCTGCAACGCTTTCCAGAAATGCGATGTGAAATGCGGATCTCAGTGCGAAACTATGGTCCATGAGGCCCCATGAAAATGCACCATTTCTCGAACATACAGCTCACCCAACTGGTCTACTGTAAAGGCCTCCTAAATTAGTAAGAAATGAGCCACTTTCGTTAACCGATCCACAACCACCCAGATTGAATCATTCTTCCATGGCGTCCTCGAAAAACCCACGACAAAATCAATTGTTATATCACCCCCCTTCCATTCTAGAATGGGAAATGTATGCAACAAACCACCTGGGCGTTTATGCTCGACCTTCACCTGCTGACAGGTAAGGCACCGTGCCACAAAGACCGCAACTTCCTTCTTAATTCCAGGCTACCAAAACTGCCTTTGGAGATCATGATATATCTTGGTCAAACCAGGATGCACTACCCACTTTTATGCATGGAACTCACGCATCAAATCTTCCCACACACACTTTGGCACAACCACATGATCATGAACACGAACAACACTGTCCACACCAACGGCCCCGCCAGAAGGTAGCTCCCCACATTTAAGCTTTTCCTTTATGATCAATCACTCAGGATCATCACGCTGACCTTCCTTAGCTAAACTCAAAAGCGTTGAATCCATCGCTACAGAAGAAATATTGACCTGACCACTCTCCTCCTGCACCTCTAGGTGCATTTCCGCAAATAAATCCATCACCTTCCACTCAGTGCTGGACTCCTGAACCACCTGATTCTGAACCTTTCTGCTCAGAGCATCAACAACACTGTTTACCATTCCTAGTATGTAAACAAACTCAATGTCAAAATACTAGAGATATTTAACCCATATTAACTTCCGAATATTCTTATCCTGCTGTTAGAATATTTACTTTAAAATCTTATGGTCGGTAAACACGGTAAACTATTCTCCCAACAGATAGTACCTCCAACACTTCAAGGTGTACACTACTACAGCCAACTCAAGATCATGAGTGGGATAGTTACGCTCCTAGGACCTCAACTGCCTCGACCCATAAGCCACAACCCGCTCATCCTACATCAACACAGCCCCAAGTCTGACTCCGGACGCATCACAAAACATGATGTTCTTCTTACCCGGATCAGGTAAGATCAAGACAGGTTCGGTCGTCAACCGCTACTTCAACTCTTTAAAGGAATTATCACAAGCCCCAGACCACTCGAACCTAATTCTTTTCTTAGTCAAGCTTGAGAGTGGTGCTTCCATGTGAGAGAAATCCTAAGAGAACCTTCGTTATTACCCGACCAAACCCAGAAATCTCCTATCATCAGAAACACTCTTGGGCTGATCCCAAGATACAACTGCCTGCACTTTCTCTGGATCCACTAACACACCTTCCTCTGAGATGATGTGACCTAGAAAATGCACCTCACCAATCCATAATTGACACTTTGATAGCTTTGCGTATAGCTAGTTCTCTCTTAGCATACCCAAGATAATGTCAAGATGTTGGGAATGATCATCGTGAGTTTTTGAGTACATTAAGATATCATCAACAAAGACAACCATGAACTGATCTAGATAGGGATGAAATATTTGGTTCATCAAATCCATAAACACAGCCGATGCATTGGTCAAGCCGAAAGTAATTACCACAAACTCAAACAACCCACACCGACTCCGGAAAGCTATCCACGGTACGTTAGAATACCTCACTCTCAACTGGTGATAACCTGACCTCAGATCAATCTTAGAAAACACTGATGCACCCCTCAGCTGATCGAATAGGTCATCAATTCTAGGAAGAGGGTACCAATTCTTCACTGTCATCTGGATCAACATTCGATAGTCAACACAGAGCCTCAACGACCCATCGACCTTCTTCGTAAAAAGCATGGGAGATCTCCAAGAAGACGTACTAGGATGGATAAACCCATTACACTCCAACTCCTCAAGCTGAAACTTCAGTTCCTGGAGTTATGATGGTGCCATACAGTATGGAGGAATAGAAACTGGGCCCACTCTCGACAACAACTCGATCATGAACTCAACATCTCTCTCGGGGGGTAACCCTGAGAAATCCTCAGGAAACACGTCCTGAAATCGATCCACCACAGGAGTGAAAATAGACTACTCCCCTATTTAATTATCATCAAGAAAGAGACATGCCACTTGAGTTGTGAGTCCACTCATCTATTGAAGAAACGGCCCCGTACACCCTGCTCGAACATCCCATTAACTACAGTGGACATAAGTGTCACCCTCAAGCGATCTGAACGATACTCTGTGACGATTAAAACCTATATGCACCTAAAACAACACCAAACAATCCTTTCCCAAGATTAGGTCAAACTATGACATGTCGAGAATGAACAAATCCCACAAAAAATGATAACCACCAACTTCCAAGGCACATACATTGCACTAATGGATAACCTCAACCTGAACCCCCAATGGAGTGTCAATTGACATAACTCCACACACCCTCTCCACAGGTAAACACAGCGCTACCAAAAGTTGAGTAGAGATAAAAGAGTGTCTGGCACCTGTGTCAAACAAGGCACTAGAAAAAGTAGAAGCTACAAGGATCGTACCTTGAACAGTCGATGGTCGAGCCTCACTATCACCAGGTGCAAAATGAACTGCCTGAAGCTGACCTTCCCCTCTACCCTAGGCTCCAGCCTGAGTACATTGCGCTACACTACCCTGTTGGTGTGAGCGATCTTGCCCTGGAGTTCCGCATCCACTACCCCTGAAAGTATGGCCCATGGAGCTCCAACTTCCTACCTGATACGGGGCAACTGGTCCCCTTCCTATACCCGACACCTACTTTTCACCATCATGCTCACCCACCTACCGAGGTTTACAACAGAACATATTCACATGCCCCATCCTTCCACACAAATGGAACTCAACTGGAGGTCGAGGACACTAACCACGCGTATGCCCCGAACTACCGCACTGATAGCAGAACACCTGATTCCCACTATGAGAGGATGACCCTCTCTTCCAGCCACTTTGCAGACTTCCGCCATGCTGTGAGCTCTCATGGCGTCGCTTTCGACCTTCGGTAGCTACACCGCTCATCTGTCCAACTGAAACCACAAGCCTACTACCCGAATCTAAATTCAGGTTTCCTTCCGAGATCAGTTCCTGATCTACTACCTCTGCGAACCTCTTCAAGCGGAAGATATTTACTTGAGAACTAATCTCATGTATCAGCCCATCCTGGAAATGCATTGCTTCTGCTACCTCATCCGCTGCTAACGCTGGGACAAAGCATCTCAAATCAGTGAAGTGACTAGCATTTTCCATCACCGATAATGATCCCTAAGTCAGACTCATAAACTCTACATCCCAATCCTGCCTCAAAGTCTCTGGGTAAAAATGTTCCAAAAACTTATCCTGGAAAACGTCCCACGACATCCCCTTATCCTGCTCGGTCTGAGCCTAAATGTCCCACCAACGCCTTGCCTGGCCCCAAAACATATAAATGGTTAGATTTACTCACTTTTCAATAGGGGTCTCAAGATGATCCATTATCATCTGGACATACTCTAACCAGAACTATTCTTCCTCTGTCCCACCCTCTTCGGTAAAGGTCGAAGGGTGCTGTAGCTGGAACTCTCTGTTCATCTCAAACATACTCAGTGCAACCCGCCCTGGGTCCCGATCCATCATTTGCATAAGGCGATCCAAGCTCTCTCAGAACTGGTCTTATCTACCCTCATTGATCACCAAAATTTCATGCTCTTCTACTAGAGGAGTGTTCTCAGCAACATCCTCCCATTTCCCAACTGTCAATCGACGTCGTGGTGGCATCTCTCTATATTGACAAACATGAGATTTAGCACGAATGCCTTAAAACTTTCACCACTTCCTCAAAAATATTTTAAATAGCTACAACAACCAATTTTCATATGTTAATTTAACAACATTATCACCTCAAATTCACCGCCCCGACCATCCCTACCACGGGCCATGGTACACATGGGGTAAACAACCATGCACTCCCACCAAACTCACACAACATTTTACAAAACATTTTCCACTTTGTTTCAAACCCTTATGTTTCATTAAACATCATTTTCCCACTTGTTTTATTTCATTATTCTCATTATTTCTGGGTTTACTAAAATTCATGATGCACCCTACCTTCCTACCTCACACACCCATCCCGTGCGTGTTCCTAACATGATGCATGCCACCTATCTCTCTAGATGCCTATAATGATTCATGAATGCAAATACTCATGCCATTTGGGCCATGAGCCAAATATCATAAAATAGTCACATCAAACCACATGTGCATCACCCAATGGTAAAATATCATCAACAGTAACAAGACACAACCAAGAACAAAATTTCCCACCCAGGGTGACTTGGGTTCCCCCCTATATATTGGTTAGCTACTCCCAAGCACAAGCTAATTACCAAGGACCGACACATCATAACCCTTGGCTACCAATCCCAAATAACAAGACCTCGGAGAAGGAGAAGATAGACCTCCTCTAATACCACTTTGTAACGTCCCTGACACGGAAGCCACTAAACCGGTGCTCCGAGCCATGTGTTTACATGACCTAAAGCACGCCTCCCCATACACAAAAGGCTGCCGACTAGCACCGGGGGTCTATGGGGTCAAGTGGGGAGACTATACCCTCTTTTTATCAGAGTAACCCACAACAGAAATAAACCAAATAAAGGAAACAATAACCAATAAACAAGGAACATGTATAACAACCATTTCCACCAATAAACATGCCATTTTATACTACAAGTGCAAGAGTGAACAAAACCCGAAATAAAGACAACGACCAAAATCCCCAAAATTGTCTCGACTCTAAGTCTGGATCCTCCACCAAGTGCTACCCATGTCCACTCACTATCTAGAAAGGACCTTTTCCCTTATCCTGACCTGCAGACATGAAGTCTGCTCGGGTACCCAATGGCGGCCTTGGCAGGGTGTGAGTACAACTCAGTAGGCCACCACCAACGGGGTCTACAAAATATCCAGTATAAACATGTAGTACATTCAAAAGGAATATGAATGATAATTACCAAGGAATTATTTTAGGGTCCATTAACCAGTTTAGAGCCAAAGTCGTTTCCACTTCCATTACCATTCATTACACACCCATTATCATCACTTACCATTTCGTCACATATCCATGGGTTAATCACATACATTATGTTATATGGGTCTAAGGCAAACAATCACATGTAAGAGGGTGAACACATCATTATCCTATCTCACTAGGACTAACCCCCTCATAGCAACCATAACCTCACCTCGAAGCCTCAGTCCGGGTGGATGCAACTGTTAGGATAATAGACCCTCAGTCCCCTTTCCTAACCCGTTCATTTAGGGTGGAGTTTAGAACCTCAGTATTAGCTCAACCTGTGGGTGTAGATCCTCAAGTCATACCCAATCTATCAATCCATGTGCACATGCTTATATATAATTAACCATCAACCATCCAAACCATTTCCCTTTGACAACACTATTCACAACAACCCACTTGGGAATTCACATTATGCCTTAACCCATTAACACATTACCATTTTACATCATTTAACCATTCACCCAATTCCCATGTGTTATGCCTATCTCACTAAGCATTCAAAATTAAACCCATAACCTATCTCGTTATGGTCTTAAATCAGTTTACACATTAACCCATTTAACCCGTTCATCATCCCATGAATCAACCATTCATGCCAACATGTTTATCAAGGCTCTACAATTCATTACAACATGGTCACTTGTTTAATATAGATCCCTAAGTCTAGGAAAATCCGGAACATCCCATGGATGGCCTAAATTAGGTCAACTCAAACCCAACGCATCCCACAGGGATCGCGAGGGTTCCCATTTTCCATTTCAAACACCATTAATACCAAACATGCCAAGGTTATTCAAAACATAACCAAGGAGAAACAAGAACATAATTAAACATGCACAAATACCCAAATAACTATGGGATATAAATTGTTGACCACCTACCTCAAAACCGCAGTTGAACGCACTCTCAATCGAGTCCTTAGACCTCGATCCGACCAACATTTGGAGATTCAACCTAAAAGTCACCCAAAAGCTAGGGTTTTAGAGCTTCGGAACAAGAGGGAGAGAAGGTACAAACCCTAAACCAAAAAGAGAAGCAAGGATGGGATTGGCCTTACCCGGATCTTTGATCCACAACCAATAGAACAAAGAATTCCTTAGAAACTAGGGAGATAGATCTCTTGGAGCTCTTGGGTGATTTGGTTCATTCCAAGGGAGAGAAAGGAGGAATGGAGAGGAAATCCTGAGTCGGATCTAAAAATCCCGGAGATGAAAAATTGTAATTTTTCCAAAAATTAAGAGGCCGCCTGGTTTATCCACATGGTTTGAAAAACCATACGCAAAACGTGTTCATGCTACTTCCTGGAGGAGAAGGGCTGCACGGTTTACCTGGGCAGGCTGCACGGTTTTCCCTGGCCGTGCGCAGGCCGTGCACCCTGGCCTGTCTTGCCCTACTTTCCTTTATTATATGCCCCAAGCCCCTAAAAAACTCCCAAGGCCTCTCATACTTTCATAAGACATCCCTTGAATCCCGAGACAATGGATTCAACCAAAAAATAACGAAAACATAACCTTCCAAAACCGGGATCTTACAATAATGTTTTTCATGGCCTCGAAACCTCTTCACAAATATTTTAGGATGAATTATTCATTTAGTGATCTTATTTATTGGTTATATTAATCCAATATATATATATATATATATATAATATTTATTACATATTTTCAACATTATCATTGAAAAATATTTAGTTAGCCTGCAAAAATACAATTCATGTGGAAGCCCATCATGTCGGGTAAATTATTACATTGTGAAATAAAATACAACAAGATTTATTAAACTTTTTCATTGTCAACATTGAATATATCATATCCGTGTTGATAATGAAACCAACAAATAGAAGTACTAATTTTCTATAGTTTCAAATAATGTGTTTATAAAATGTTTTCAAAATAATTTTTTTGAGAAATTTTTTAAAAGGTGTGGAAATGAGTTTTTATCTAAATTTTATATTAAATTATGTAAAAAATATCTAATTATTTTTAATTATTTAAAATATATTATTTGTATTTTATTAAAATGTTTTCTTATGAATCACTTGTTGTCGTCGTAATGGGATTTTTTTCTCACAAAATTCTTGACCCATCTGGTGTATGATGACCTTGTTTTTTAAAATATAGGTAATGTCATGGATACACAGGGTGGTTGTATGATAATGATTTAGTAGGGTGTGTGAGTCTTGTTGTGACTACCTATCAAATAGATATAGTTTTTGAATATATTTTGAACTTATTTTTCTGTAGTTTCGGAACCTAGTTTTCACTTGTTCTGTTTATTTTATGCTATTGAATTCTAATAGAATATTAATGTAATCATTTCTCATGATTTATATTCCTATATTATTTTGTGTAAAATCATATAAAAATGTATTTTTATCCTAAATTTTTTTTTCTAGAACTTAGTGATTAATAAATACGTTGAGGTCATGTTAGGGATGTATTAGGTTTGAGATCGATTTGTATTTCTGATTGGTTCAATAAAATGATTCATAGAAAGGTTTTTTAATTTTTTTCTGATGCAATTCATGTTATGTGATTATAGTTAAGGGATATTAATTTATTAAAATTATGGTTAGGATATGAGTGAGTTCCTAATAAGAACCCATAATGACAATCCATTTGTTACAATACATATTGGGAAATTATTCTATTTGAATTCAATGTATTTTTTTACCAAACATTTATTTTCATGTATCTATATAATTATTGTTTACTTATATTATATATGTTCTACTTCATGATTAGATCTCATGGAGTTACATATCTTTTTTTGTTCATCTACATTAATATGTCTACAGGATTCATTGTAGCAAATCCTTAGTAGGGTGAACCCCATGATAATCGATGAGGAACCCCTCCAACAGATCTGAATATCATATAACATGTCATGAACGTAGATCGGTTGATTGACCATGGTGTAGTGTGATATCATCTAGATATTAGTCCAATGTATTAGATTGGGGGATTCAGTTGGTTTGGAAATGATACATGGGTGCTATGTGTGGAAATAATTCAAAGATATAATCATTGAGAAATTATACCTAGAGTCAATGACATTAGAATACCCATTACTGTTCCTCACCCTTGTGAAATAGAATCATTCATTAAAAAAATATCCTAATAAATTCATTGAACACGTCCTTTTTCCTCATAGGTTTTGTCTAATGAGAACATATAAGAATATAGGTTTTATAATGTACTTTTTGTTAATTTTAGATTACATGGCCTACTATTAATGAATTCTACCTTTTAAATAGTTATTGAATGATATTGATGGTATATATTTACCAAATAGAAAATAATTAATGGACAACATCCCTACATCCTATGATATTATATTCATAGGATACTATTTGAGGAAGAGGAAGCAGTGGAATTTTACATGGGGAAATAATGGTGGTTCATCTAATAATACTTTTCATTAACATAATAAGTTATTATCGGTCTATATGTTTATATTGTGGATATATGGGTCACTTAATGCTCTTTTATTTTGTTCTTACACAGATCTATAACTCTTGAAGATTCTATATGAACTTTAAAATTTCATTTAGTATTTTCCCTCACCTTCTCTATGGTATATCTTCACTACATATAGGATCAATGGTGCCATAAAATTATTCATGAAAAAATGATTCCTACCTCAGGAATAAAAAATTAAATAGTTGAATGCTATTGATGAGTGTCCAAGATATGGTTATATTTTCCATGTAATAGTGAGAAGTGCAATATATATTTTTTAATTTTATATTCTATTTCATTTGAATGATGTTCTCATCACATGTCATATCTATAAATATTTTGGATAATTTAAATCTTATCAAATAGAACATTACATTCATTAATGAATTGGAAATACCTCTTAGAATAATGATGGACCAATGATTTATATTCCCCTTAATCTCATTAATGATGTCCATAATTGAAATAATTTTAAATTTTATTATTTTCAACTAAATCCAAATAAATTATATTATCGAGATGGATTTTTTGATTTAACACATTTCTAAAATTCATTTTTATCATTAGTGGGTGTCCTTCACTTCCTATAATGGGAGATAATTTGTGTTCCAGGAAATATTGGACTTAAGGTTATGTTGGGTGGGGACAAAACATCCAGTTCATGGTGAGTTAATGAATCCTTTTAATGATAAACATTGAGAAGAATCATTTAGATGTGATAAGCCTATACTAGACAATGAATTTTATTATTTTTTCCTAAATAAATTTTTAGGTATCCTTCTAGATACGAAAGTAAAGTAATATCATTACTATTCACATTAAACATAATTAATATCAGTTAAACCTAATAATATTCATCCATCTACATTGAAATATATAAAAATCCAATCTGATAACTTTAGAGCCATGTGATATATATTCTTCGGTGTATCACCTTGGAAATACCCCTTGTACTTTTCAATAATTCAGGTCAGACAATAATATTACACATTGACAATCGAGTGATTAATTGGGTAATAGTCAAAAATTAAGATCCATTTGCCTGAAATAAAGATATAAGTGATTATATAATATGTTGAATGTGGTTTTTTAAAATTTATCATCATTCTAGTTAAAACCCTCCTAGATCATGTTGAATAAAATTTAACAAACCAACATTTTAGAGAATTCATTTCATCTTTTCTTACATCATGATACCATTCATACTAAAAAATCCATATCTTATCATTGTTGAATTGATGACGTAGACTTATACAATTATAATGGAACTATTTTGTGTTGTTTTGTATAAATTATAATATATTCAATGGCCAAACATTATCACATGAATCACATTAGTCGTGTTTTTTGAGTCCTAATGGAACATCGCCTATATAGAAAAATATGAAAATTATAATTCTATATTTAGGATGTTATTTAATTGGACACATGATCCCAGAAAATGATATCTCAATTGACCCAAATTGTGTGATGAAAGTCATTTCTATGGTAATAATTTTAAATTCCATTGATATTTGATGCTTCCTATATATGGTAAGATATTATTTGTGTTTATAAAACATTTCAAAAAACATATTTCATCATTGAAATCTCTAGCCTGGAAGGAGTGATGTTCATACTGGATTCAATTTGTGTAGAATCCTTAAAAAGAAACTAATGTGGCATTTCACCTCCAAACATATTATAATAATACCAGATTATATATATGATTATGGGTTTTATTTTTATCCATTAGGTATAGGTTTTTGTTTAATTTTTATAGAATGAGATAATGTTGTGTCATATGGCTCACATAAAATTTAGAATCAAATGTGGGGATATGAAAGTCCTGAATTGGAACATAAAACTGTAGTGGATGTCCTTGTAATTTGAAAATATTATCTTCTCTGAGAGAGTATTATCGAATTCTCTAACCAAATAAATTTTGTTTAAATTTTAAAAAATACTTAATCCACTGTTATAAGTGATTGGGGGGATACATGATGTTATTCAACAATGAAATTTTATATAATACATTAAATGGTATTGTAGTTTTTGATGTACTTATTATAAATATTACATATTAGGAAATGAGGGAAGAAAATGATAAATGGAACTTTGATGTAATATTTAATCATATACACATTCGAATCAAGAGGAAGGGTCTGATATTACTTTATAATATGTTCATTTAGTATCCTCTATCATCAATATGACTCTTATGGAGTATAATATAGACAATTATTGGCATAATATCAATGATTCATTAAATGGTTTAGAGACCGTTTGTTATATCTCACTCTCAATGGAAGATAATCATTACATTATAAAGTATTTTTTTATTTCTTTTAATATTGTAAAGTCTATAGGATATTATTTTCATAATTCATTTGGATTTATGACATACGAAAAATATATTTTTTTGTATGACATTAAGAGTTATTTGTGGTGGCATATAATGAAATAATATACAGTTATTTATTTTTTTTTCAACGCAACACATTCCAATAATTAATATAAATAACAAAAATCCTTCTATAATTCATCATCCTCCTCTCATTTCAATATGAAAATGTGTCGAGATATCAATGGATATTAATATTATCACACCTCCGGATATCAATGTATAAATTCCTTTTGGTAAATTATTTTCTAGTTGACGATGTCAAATCCTTTCATAAAAAATCATTAAAACACTAAAGTGGAAGTCATGGGGTTATTGTATGTGCAAGGGACTGTAATGTTGAATAAGAATATAATAGATATTGGCTCACATAGGGACCCACATTTTTTCATCTTCTATTGGAAATAAATCCAATAGTTTATGGGATGTAATTTCATGTTTATTACCATATATCATCCTCTAATGGATGTGTAGAAATGGAGGAGTATAATTTTTTTGAGGAAATGATATGTTCATCTTTGATGGTCTTTATAGGTGATTGGGATAGCTATTTATTACTTATGAGTTTTTTTGTAAGAATAGTTACCAATCATCTATCAATATGGAAGATATTGAAGAATTACATGGATAAACCTAAAAATCCCTTAAATGATAGATAAATTATTTGTGAATATTTATTGAGTATACATGCAATGTTTCATGAATCAATAACAATGGTAATGTTGAAAAATCAAAATCTTTTTATGGTTAAATTATAATAATAATATTATATAGATCATAATTTTATTACTTTGGTTTTTTTTGATGTGAAAAATGATCATAAAAGTATGACCGTATATGAGTTCTATACCATTAAAACAATTAATATAGATTTATCCTTTGTATATTGGACCATTTTATTTCCTTTAATTACTACAAAATCTAGAATTTCTCTTGTATTTACTATAACACAAGATTTTTATCTAAAATGTATTGCATGTGTCCTAACATAAGAACTATTATTTTTTCCCATATCATGCTCTATATTGGTAATACCTCAATATAGAACATGATATTTTTAGGACCAAGAAACCACTTTGAGTTTATTATTATCAAGGAATGGTTCCTCATGGAATGTCTTAAATTTTGGTTTGAGTTTTCTTCTACATGGCTAAAGAATACATGAGATGTGGGAGGGAAATTATATGATAGGGGAGTAAAAGAATCACCTCAATACCAATAAAAAAATATAAATGTATAATTAATGTGTAGGAATGTAATATAATGAAGGATAATTTGTAACATTTGAGAATCATTTGCAGTTATTATTTTCTCCTCATGTTTTTTTCTTTCTATTTTTATTGAACTCATAATGATTATTACATTTTCGTTTTTAGGAGAATTTGGAGTTGTTCCTTGAGTATTTTTCGAGGTATAGACATGAAAATATATAAAATAAAGCTGTAGGTAGTCCATATATGTGATAGTGAGGGAAAATTCCAAGTATGTGGGATTAGATGTAGAAACAGTATTCTGTCATAGCCAAAGGATGGACAATAGGCCTCTGTAGGCCAGTTGCTTAGCTGAAAATTAGTTGTATCATTTTATATTATTCTCTAAAAATCCTACTAATTTTATTTACATTTCACCAATATGTATCTATTTTATTACTTATTTCATCTATCTCCACCAATTATGAAGTATATGATCCTATGAGCCCCTATACAATATTAATCATCCTCTAAACTCAAATCCATAGTTGATCGATGTGTTGATCGAAGCCACAATCCTGTATTGGAAGGTATACTGCTATATTGATCATGGATCCTATATCTCCTCATATTTAAATTTTCTATATTCTATGAAATCCATGATAATTTGATAATCTTAGTACGTTTTCATATTCCATATACATCTACAAAGTAATTGAGAGTTTTCATTTAGATCTAAAACCCTATTTGCATGTTATTTTTTAATTTTAGTGGTATGTTATTACTTTTATTTCATTTTTCAAGAAATGGTAATTTTGAGCTCTTTATTTAGAATTTTGGGTCCCCCTCCAACCCACTCAATTACTTGAGTCCTCGATTCATATTTTCATGTGGTCTTTTTATGGGGGTGATGTACCAAGTGTTTCACGGTAGTAGTGTTTATGAATTTTCATCATTCAATGTACCATTCATGACTTATCATTGAAATTAGTTTTTAATATTTAATAAAGGAATGATAATTTTTTTGATAAAATATTTTGGTTTTGGTTATGATTAGGAAAAGTTATTTTACCAATTATAATAGCTTTCAAAAATAGATTACTAGATTGTTTGGTAAATTTTGGCATATGAAATGACTTAATATTGAGTCTTATATGGTATGAATATCATTGGTCATGTAAGAGTTTGGGATATAACGTCAGGGATAAAATCATACCCCATGGGCCAAATTTTATTTAGTAATGTGTCAACCATGTTTCCATATTTATTGAAGCGAACTACTCCAAGGGATGAATTGTTAAACACTAGTCTTGTTTTTCAAGGGTAATGAGCATGTAAATGGCCTATGGATCACTATAATTGAGTGGGAATAAACATTGAATTGGACAAAATATTCATACATAATCATTTCACCTACTTTTATCCATTGGATTGTATATTACAAATGTTTATGGAAATTCATAAAAACCTTATTATCATGAAATATTTTAACGGTTGTGGATATATATTACATTGCAATGATTAATATTAAAATATGTATATTAAATATTAGAGTTTTAGTTATTTACCCATGAATAATTGAATTTTATAATAAATTTGATATATTAAACACTTGAAGGGATACTATTGGGTTAAGTTTGGTCAAAATAAGAAAACACATTTTGTTGATTATTAGTCTTGTTTCTTTTGTAGGAATAGAATTGGTTCCACATAGAGGAATATATATTATTACTTTATTAGATGTGGTAGTCTGATGGATACTACATGTAACATGGATTTGGGTGTTTTTTATTCTTAAATACATCACTTAAGGTTTTTTGTATCCTATCTTGCATTACATTTGAATCTTTTTTTTTCTTTTAATTTTTTTTTCAGAAAATAAACATTATCTTTATTCATACTATCATGTTATACATTAATTTGTGTAAAATTCAGTACCAAATGTATTTTACAATGATTGAGAACTCTTTTATAGACTATGTCAATTTGCAACTCTTTTATGGCCAAGTTACAACAAGTTTATATTCTTTATAGATTGGTAATCAATTTCGAATAATGATTAAAATAAACCCGTATTTATATGATTTAGACTAATGGGTTCACTTTCCTAAATTACCATGAATATTTAGGTTCCTAGTTATATAAACTTATGAAAATCCATAACATTTCAATTGTATGACTACCTTACAGTGTCCATTTGTTTCAATAAAAATGGGCCTCCAATGTTTCCACTATTAATTCATTCTGGAAAAACATTCTATTTCAAATAGTATTTTCCTTTATTCTGAGTTGGACTTCATTTAAGTTACTATTAATCTTAATGCCGAGTAATTTTTTTTTGAAGAAATAGAATGAGTTAAATAACGATATGTATGGAATATAAAAATATAAAAAAGAATTAGTCGATTGAAGATTATGAAGACCCTTGAAATAGATAACATTTTCACAAGAAATAATCAACAAATTTTTGAAAAATATCCTAATGAGAGAAAAAATAAATTCTAAAATAAAACCATACAAAACCATTAATGGAAAATAAAAATACTAGAAAGGTAATATTAATGTTATGGGATATCATGAATTAAAAACATTACACTTTAAAAATTCAAATAATCATCATTCAATATAAAATGAAATGATTTCCATGAAATACTTTTGCAATCACATAATTTTTATCTTTTCAAATCATTCATAACATTTTTTCAGTTATGTTTAAGTAATTTTTTAATAATTGGACCTAGTTAATTCCATAGGAGTATACTACATAGTTATCTCCCTCATTTTTTTTCTTGAAGACTATTGATTACCCAATGCATCAGATATCTATATATGTATAAGTCAACAGCATAAGCTTATCGGGCACACTTTTCATCCTCTACAATTCCGTAGTACCTTATATTGAACTAAAAATTTGAATACATGAAAATAATAATCATGTCACTATTAGTAAACTGTATTCAATCTATAAAAAAACAAACTCATTTCAAATAAAAATCATGAATAATGTTTAATTTCTTTTTCAAACTCTTAAAGATGTAAAATTTCAAAATATAATGGGAATTCAGTTTTTTATAAACCATAAAAAGATGAAGAGTATGATTTTTAATGAATAATGGATATGATGAGGTGAATTTATGCACATGATTTATATGTTAAATTAATTCTTATTTTATCAATAAAAAGACTCCAAAGTCACCCAAGTAGAAAACATCGAAATAATTATATTTAGGCCAGTATAACTAAATTAAAAATTAGTTAAAAATGAAAATCAAAATTATGTTAATGAAAAAATATAAATTTAATGAAACATATAAAATTACATGGACCTAAATGTGATATATTTTAAAAAGTTAATTTTAAAATAATACCATAATGTAAACCCATTAACAATTTGGTATTATTTAAATGAGAAGTTAATTAATGAAGTGAATAATAAGATGAAATTCAAATTACTTTAATTTCAATTTATCAATATAAAAATTAAACAATAGGGCTTTATATATATCAAATAAAAGTAATATTGTGGTTAAAATGCCATGTTACACGATAAAAATAATTTTTGAGATGATAATTACATATCCTTAAATATCGTCTTACATGGTAGGATATTTAATTATTAGATAATAAAATAAAATTATTTATTTACATCAATAATAAATTTATTATTATTTATATTATAATTATTCCTTTTATTTCATTTATTAAATTATTTTATTTAGTAAATTAAATGGTTCAGTTAATGTTGAATGTTTTGGGGATGATCAGTTCATTAACAAGAAACATAATTGGTATGTTGACCATGGTCATAGGGATCATTGTTCAATAATTAAAATAATTTAAACCATTACAGAATTATAATTTTTTTATATTAAATATAATTTTTGTATCAACCATAGAATTTTGATATGGAAGTTAAAATTTAGAAAATGAAGGGGGCTATAGTCCTCATATACAAATGAGCGATGTTTCAAATTCTCTTATGTGTTGAATTAAATGAATTTGATAATATTTTACTTTTACATAATCAAAAAAATGTAATAAATTTCATATTTATTTTTTATTTCTATCCCTATTACTATCCCCTAGTGGTAGTAATGAAAAACTAATCACATGACATCATTGAGAAGGTAGTCCTGATGTACACATCAACATTGTGATCGTTTTCCTATGGATGGATGTGTAAGATGGTGTAGAATATTTTATATTTTAAAAGTAAAATTTATGTTATAAATATTATATATATTTATTTGGTCCATAGTTTTATCCAACCGTATGAAGGGTGAGGAAAAACCAAACACATCAATATGTTGAGATATTAATATATATATATATACATGAGTTATGATTTCTTCGTCTATTTGATGGAATATAAGATTAAATATGGTTTCCCTATTAACATTATATAATTTCATTGTATGTATAGTATCGATGAAATTATGTCATCATGATTGCGGAATATTTTATGGAATAAAAAAATAAATTCATATTAATTCTCTTGGTTAATAGTTAATCCTATTATTTGATAAAATTCCTTCGGAATACACATTAAGTCATCTAGATTTGGTATTTTTGTTTGAAAAATAACGCTAGATAACTCATTATGATATTATTGTTAGATTTTGGAAAGTAGTTGCTAATACATATTATAATATCATAGGTAATTATAGAATAAGACATATTCACATCTATTAATATTTATAAATTATTTATTAATTTACATTAATGAACACTTTATCTCTGATATCATACCTTACCCATAATATTGGGTTTCTCAAAAATCATATGTTGTATACATGACTTGGTTACACCGAAAAAATATACATTACTAGTATTTTTATTTTAAATGTTAGTTATCATCTCGCCTTATTACTATATGGAATGAATAGAAATAATTATATTATGTTTACACAAGTTTATTATTATTTTATATTTTACTCCAATAAATTTTATTTCCCTAAAATAAGAAGAAATCCAATTTTAGTCATAAAAGATCTAATATTTTTTAAAGTTAGTTCTACAGTCTTTTGATAGAGAACCCAATTTATATCTATTTTTGACACCATTAAATGTTATATTTGATAAAATAAACTCATTCTATAAAATAAGGAGATAAAATTGAATTTGGATATTTTTTTTATTCTTTTGATAATATTTTTTTTAATAAATAGTGAAAATAATATATTTTAATTTAAAATATAAATTTTATTTAATTTTTTTAAATGTTTATATAATAATTTTAATTGATTTAAAGTATATTTATATTATTTTTGGATCATTTAATCCATTTTTTGTCATTGGAATCCATTTAATATTTAAATTATAAATAAAAACATTTCAATCTTATGAACATTTCTCTTTAAACCACCGATTTTTAGTATTGTCTGTCAAATAAATTTTAATTATAATTTTACCAATTATATGAATTGAATTACATAAAATGTATTTTTTTTTGAAAAAATATTTTTAAAATTTACTTTTATGGTCAATTTCATTTTTAGTTATAAAAAAGAAACCATGGTAAAAAAACTTAATTACCGTTTTATAGTTAAAATTGAGACAATGGTTAATTTTGAAAGGTAAAAGATTATCAAACCTTAAAATTGAAACACTTACTGGTTTTTTGATCCATAGAAAGGACCTAAGTTTCCAATAAAACTTTAATTCCATTCCCATTTCATGTAATCTAATACCACCTTGATGTGGTTGGATTTTAATATAAAATAATCAAAAAACTAATCAATTCAACCCACTACTCTTTAAATATAAATACCACCTATCCACCAACCTATATCAACCCATAAATAATTTAATATCCTAATATCTCTAACCAAAACTCTTTCCTCACTCTCCTCACATCCAAGTCCTTATGGTCTCACAAATAGTTTTAATTTAGGGTCCTTGAGCACCATTCAATGAGGGGAAATTCAAGAGGTAGTTTTCTCAAAGAACATCTCGTAATATCTTTTGTTCCTATACTTTATGATCACATCCTTAACCCATCAATTAATGATAAATATATAATATTGTATATAATGGGGTTTTATTTTTATAATGGAATATCTCACATAAATTTCATTTCTTACCCTCTCATATTTTAAGAAATAAAATTGTTGTCCAGTTTATACTGGTTAATCACCTCCATGATTGATGTTTCATTCCTTTTCCATTACCACCATCATGGATATTTATAAAACTATTTTAAGGTTAAATATTATTTAAATATTTTAAATACAACCCATTTTACATTATTTAAATATTTTTATTAATCATGCCTATATGCTTTCCATATTGTCATTATACGATAAGTTCATTTGGTGACGTTTAGAACATCGTCCCCTCAAAATGATGAGATTCCATCTCAAATCATAGGAAATGTATTAAAAATTGGTTTAGTAAAAAATATTATATAAATTACATATTAAATTTACTATAATTATAATATATATGTATACATATTTACATCCATTTCATTTAATTTCTCTCTTTTAATATGATAGGAAAAATAGAAATAATGTTCCAGAATATGTATGATCTATCTAATCTAAGGACTGTGTTTTTTTGTTTTTATTAAAAAATTATTATAAATAAAATTATAAATAATTTATAAAATATTTATATCATGTTTTATATTTTGGAGATAATAGGATTATGTCCACATTAACTTTTGAAATCATACCAAGTTTATTTTCGACTGAAGTACCGAATATCGAGAAAACTTTTGACATAATCATAAATATTTATTTAATTCTTATAAAAAGTTATAAAGTGATATAAAATGAATATTAAACTAAAAAATGATATCAAGGAATCAAAATCTAAACTAATAATATTTATTATAATGTTAAAGAAAGTACAATACACGTCTGACTCGAGGTAATGTAATTTCATGACCCAATTTCCATTATTTGGGTTAGAATTCTTCTTCATGATTATTCCATTCAACTCATATGTGTGAAATGAATTTTGAATATATTATATTATAATTATATAATGAATTTCATTGAATTTTTTTAATCTAATACTTTTATATTTAGTGTTTCAATCGCCATAAAAAATGATAAAAATAATGTTTTTAACATATACATCTACAAAAAATTATTTTTCTCCATATCCATTCATTTATATTTGGATTTCTCTATAAGAAATAAACATTTTTTGAACGAAAATAAATACCATATTCAATTTTATTGTATTTTTTGTATTGAAATTTTTTTTGATAATAGATTCATTGTGTCAATATCGTAGAATGATATCTTGTGATTGCAATGTGGAAATGGTATTTTTCAATTATTAATGATATTTGTGTGGTGATTATATTTTGGTTCTTGGGAAATACTTATTTATATGGTTGGTTTTATGGTAATATATGGGATGGTGTTCCTGTGATAGCTCTCTAATTAATTGGGTTTTGAGACATAGTTAAACCACATGGTTTCACTTAAGATATTTATGGAATGTACTATCATGGGTAATCTGAATGTAACCATGAAGGCTACCCCATATGTTACTGTGAAAGATATAATGTAAGTATGATATGAAGGAATCATGTTACCTTTATGATATATGTTTCATAATAATAATTTTATTCATATTATGATTTCATGATGTATTTTAAAGAGATTATTTTTTTATTTTTGAAAAGTATGATTTTTTAAAAATGTATTCTTGAGTTTAAAATATTCATGGCCTAGCAATCTCATTCCTTATGTAATATAGCTTAATGATATTTCTATGCTCATACGATGTTTATGAAATGTTTTACATATGGTATATGAATGTGTAAGAGAAAGGAAGATGTTATGTATATTTTTATCATGAATAGAAATCATGTTTTATTTTAAATGTTTTATATTTTGGAGAAAAATAGAGATTGTTTTGGCAGTATCATCTTATATGATTATAGGATGTTATGTATTAATGATGTCTTAATTTTATAAAAATATAATCCTAGAAACATAATCAATATGAATTATCGATTTAACTCATGATATATGTAACATTTATGGTTGGGGCCTTATAGTTGATATTAGAGGTCAATTTATATCACATTAGAGGTTAGGATATTGTTAATGGAATATACATAAATAATTTTTACATTATGTTAAACATGAAATGATATACAATTTGATGGTTACCATGTCTCTTTATCTATGATATGTCTACTCAGAATAGTTTTCCCCAATGTAAATAGGGAAGTTATGCTAGGATGACATCCTGAGGAAAAAACCCACCAAATCAGCAACTTGAGATGGTTGTAATTAAAACTGAATAGTTTTTTAGTGATTTCATGGATCAATAAAGCTATAAATTTTGGTGGTATCTATGCCCGAGATCAACCCAATCAACTATATATGAACATGTCGGCTACGAATCATTTCATTAAGCATCATCCCCAATCATTCAGAGGATCATCTGAACCCATATTAGCTAAATTATAGATTAAAGAACTAGAAAGGATCTTTGATGTCATGGGTTGAATACTCAATGAAATGGCTTGTCTTGTAGTTTATTATTTTGATGGTGAAGTATAACAGTAGTTCTTTAATGATAAGAATACCCAGGAAGGTTAAGAGATTTATCCCATGAAATGAGATGAAATTAATAGCATGATTTTTGAAAAATATTATCCAAAGGTGGTATGAAATAGGTGGAATTCTAGTTCATGTAATTGTGAAAAACTGAGGATTCAATGCCCACATAAAAAAAATCACATGTTTGGAGAGGTACACTGCAAATTTCATTCGGGATCTTAATAGTAAAATCAATCATTTTTGTTAGGATTAATTCCAAAGTATCTATGGTCATTGGATTCTTGTGAGTTTATAATTTACTAATAACTTGTTCATTTAGAGGAGAAAGAAGAAATGGAGTTTATCGATTATCATGTGTTATTTGAAAAAATTAAGAATAACTGGTCGAGGTGGTTGGTGAAAGGGATGAATTCATTAATAAAATTTGATTCTATGAAAATTAAGTTTATAGTTTGTGAAAATTTTGGTAAAAACACACTAGGGAATGCCTTTTTATTTTTAGTAATCCATTCCGATGTGAATAAATGTGACATAAATCATTTAACATGGATTAAAAATATAATTTTAGTGTTAATACAAAATATGATTTATAGTTAGTAAAATGTTTTATGTGCAATGAGATTGGTCGTTATGAAAACAAGCATTTGATGAAGTAGTAAAATGAAGGGAATCATCCAGAATATAATCCAAAAAAAGTGGTGAAATCCTTTAAAACTAATTCATCAGATGTTGGTCCATTAAATTAAGTGGTATTAGCTCCGGGGATCACATTATTTTTCTAACTTTTAATTGCGGTCGGGCTACCATTAGTTTAATGTAATGAAAAAATTCATTCCTAGGACCATTTTTCATACTAGATATGACCATTTTGAATTTTTTGTTATGCCATTTGGGCTAACTAAGGAACCAATTGTATTCATGGATC
This sequence comes from Viscum album, assembly GCA_963277665.1. Lineage (NCBI taxonomy): Eukaryota > Viridiplantae > Streptophyta > Magnoliopsida > Santalales > Viscaceae > Viscum > Viscum album. The sequence continues at coordinate 1,843,761,362 of OY728161.1, forward strand.
TTATTATAGAATATTCACGGAGTTCATGGATAAGGATGTGGTTTTGTTTGTTCATAAAATTTTGATATATTCTAAAAGTATATATGATCATGAAAGTCATTTAAGAGTAGTCTTGAATGATATAAATGACAATAAATTGTATTTTACATTCAGAAAGTGTGATTTTTGGTTAAAATAATTTCATTGATAAGTCTCATTGTTTCTATAGATTGAAAATTTGTTGATCATGCTAAAAATAATGATATTGAAGAATTGACGAGAACGAAAAATATAACTGAGATTCGTAGTTTTATTAGGTCATCAGACTATTACTTGAGGTTTGTTAATATTTTACACAGTTATCTAGGAATCATGCTATGTTTACTCTAAAAGGTATTATGTTCACCTAGAGAAGATAATGTGATTATTGTTTTATAGAGTTGTAAAGAATATTTGTGAATTTCTAGTGTTGGCATTAGCTTCTATAAATGGTGAATTTGATATCTATATTGGCACATCATTGAAAGGACATGGTTGTATCTAATAAAGAATGATTCATAATATTTAATGACTAGCTAATTTATTATGAATAGCGTTAGTGGAATATTCATGAGTTAAATTAACCTATACATGATTTTTAATTAGATAATATTGTTTTTTTTTCTTTAAAATTTTTGAGGAATCATCTGTATGAATTAAAATGTGAAATATATATCGAACAAAAAAAGACTGAAGTTTATATTCTCTAAAAAATAATATAACATGACCTAGATGCGATGGATAGAATTAATCAAGTATTATGATTGCACTATTCATTATCATACTGGATAACCAAATAAGTTGCTCGATGCTTTGAATAAAAAAATTAATGATACATTAACCATGATACGTTTGGAACTAGATCATTTGGTTTGTTATTTGATGAATTTTGGATTTTATTTATTTGGTATATGATATTCCTCTATTTTATTTCACGATTCGGTGAAATCATTACTCTCAGACAAAATTACGAAAGCATTGAAATAGGAAAGTTAGTTGCAGAGAAATGTATAATTGGATCATAGGGGTACATTAATTAAATTAAACATTGATAAATATTGTGTTTTGAGATTTGGTAAGAGGTGATGTATGCCTTGGGATTCATAGTTGAAGAAAGAGTTGTTATATGAATTTTAATTTTTTTAGTTCATCCTGTCTTTACTAATATGTATAGCGATCTTTAATAATTTTACTAGAGTCATATAATAAAAATAGATATAGATTTATTTTCTATGAAGAGTTTGAGTAGTCATCAGGATAATGTATAATGAGTATTTCCAAAGGAGACTCTTCAGCCATTTTTGGTGCTAGAGTAGAAATGGACAAATATATCCATGGATTTCATAGTGAGATTATGAAGGACTTCACAATTTAACAATGTGATCTGGGTTATTATTGATTGATTGAATAAATATCCTTATTTTATTCGTATTAAAGATTCCCTATCTCCATATCAAATTTCTATTCTTTATATTACTAAGATATTCAGGTTTCATATCCTTCCTCTCTCCATTGTATCTGATTGTGATCCTAGGTTTAGTTATAACTTTGGGAAAGGCCATCCCAAGTTGTTGGGTACTAAAATGAAATTCTGTACATCTTTTCATCCTCATTCATATGGAATGAAGCAATGAATAATTCAGAAACTGGATGATATGATACGCAAATGTTCAATGGATTACTATGGACAGTGGGATCAACATAATTCTTTGGTTGAGTTTTATTATAATAACAGTTTTCATTATACTTTTCAGATGCAACTATTTGATTCATTATATGAGAATTGGTGATGAACTCTATCTTTTTGTTAATATATAGTTGAAATGAAGTTTATTGGAATAATATTGTATGAAAATATTGAAAAAACTTTAGTTGATTCATAAGCTTATTAGGATAGATTAGAATATGAAGAAAGGTTATGCGGATAACTAGAGGAAGGATTTTTCTATGGAGGTAGGTGATCACGACTTTCTCAAGGAATCTCTTTATAAATATTGTATATGTTTTGGTAAAATTATAAGATGTGTTCACAGTTCATTTCACCCTATTAAATCCTAGAGAAAGATGGACCAATTTCATATCGAGTGCCTTTACCTCTATGTTTATCCCATGTACCCAATGTTTCGTGATTCAATGTTAGGAAAGAATATTCCAGTTTCATCTCATATTTTGAGTCCATAAGTTGTTTTGTTTGAAGATAATATTTTTTTATGATGAACTACCAGTCTAGATTCTTGACGAAAGAGATAAAGTGTTATGGATGAAGGTGATACAACGTGTTGTTGTTTTATGAAAAAAAAACTTATTGGATGAATAGAAAACTTGCGAAAATGAATATTCTAAGAGGGAGAAATACCCCCACTTATTTCATAAGTTAATAAAACATTGAGGATGGAATTTACAAAAGGGGGAAAGGATGTAACATCCCAGGTAATTATAGAATAATAATTTTTCACAATTATTAATATTTATGAATTCTATATTAATTTTACTTTATAGGGTACACTATATTTGAAAGCCATCCCAATACACAACAATGAGTTTCTCTAAAATCTTATGTTGTACAAAGGACCGAGTTATAAAAAAAATAATACATTAATAATATTGTTATTTTAAATTGTATTTTTACCCCTTTAATAGCATTTTTATGAATTAATAGAAATAACTATTGTGACAACCGGGCCCCGGTGACAGCACAACCACCCCGCCTTAACCTGGCCATCAGGTCCTGGCCTACCAGGTACCACCAGTTGCCCCGCAGACTCGTGGGGCCCACCCTAGGTTCCACCCACATGTCTGAACGGGTCATCTGACTAATGGAAGTCCCCACAGGCCAACAATTGTCCTTTCCAGTGTGCTTTGTCCTCACTCACACACACCCTGAGAAACATCCCGGAGGGTCACCCATCCTGATCACTACTCCACGCCAAGCACGCTAAACTGTGGAGTTCTAATCAGACAGGCTCCCGAAAAGGAAGGTGCACCTTGTTGACATGAGTCATATCATTTAGTCATTTAACCCTTTTATCATTTGGGGATGTTACAATCACCCCCCCTTAGGGCACAACGCCCTCGTTGTGGGCCCTACATCTCAACCCAGGCAGTGCACGACACTTTAGGCTGGGTTCCTGCTCTGATACCAAATGTGACAACCGGGCCCCGGTGACAGCATAACCACCCCGCCTTAACATGGCCATCAGGTCCTGGCCTACCAGGTACCACCAGTTGCCCCGCAGACACGTGGGGCCCACCCCAGGGTCCACCCACATGTCTGAACGAGGCATCTGACTAATGGCAGTCCTCACAGGCCAACACTTGTCCTTTACAGTGTGCTTTGTCCTCACTCACACACACCCTGAGAAACTTCCCAGAGAGTCACCCATCCTGATCACTACTCCAAGCCAAGCACGCTTAACTGTGGAGTTCTAATCAGACAGGCTCCCGAAAAGGAAGGTGCACCTTGTTGACATGAGTCATATCATTTAGTAATTTAACCCTTTTATCATTTGGGGATGTTACAACTATACTATTTTTACACATGTTTATTATTATTTTTCACATTCTTCTAGTAAATTTTATGGACTTAAAATAATAATAAATCTACTTTTTGATGTAAAAGTTCTAATATTTTTAAAATGTAGTTTTACAACCTTTTGATGGAGAACCAATTTTAAATATTTTTTTTCCATTATATGTTCTAAATGAAAAAGAACTTACACATTGAATTTAGTATATAAAAATTTAGTTTGGATAATTTTTAATTTTTTTTTGATAATATTCAGTTTTAATGAATAGTGAAAAATATTGCATTTAAAATCCAAACTACTTTTCATCTAATTTCATTAAATTGATATATTATAATTTTTATTTGTTTAAATGTATATTTATATTATTTTAATATTATTTAATCCAATTTTGGTAATTAGAATCAATTTCAAATTTAAATTTGATGTAAAAACATTTTAATCTTTTGAACATTTCACTTTAAAAACCCACTTTTTTAGTTTTGTCTATAGAATTAGTGTTAAATATAGTTTTTACAATTCTGTGAATTTAATTAAGTTAAATAGATTCTATATATGGAATCATAATGTCCAAATTTGGTTTTATGATCAATTTAATCATTAGATATAAACAAGTATCCACAGTAAAAAAACATTTACAGTTTTATAGATTAAATTGTGACAAGGGTTAATGTTAAAAGGTAAATTCCTAACAAACATAAAATACACAACATGTATTGGTTATTTGAGGTATGTATAGACCGTCACCAAAATATAAAACATTAATTACTATTCAATTTCCTATAATTTAATTCCACCCCAATGTGGTTGGTTTTTTTTATAAAATAATCAATAAATTAATCACCTGAACCCACCTCTCCTCAATTATAAAAATACCTCACCACCATCCTATTTCAAACCGAAATCCTTTTATATACTCAAATATCTACCCAATACACTCCTTCTCACACTACCCAATTTAGAGTTCTTTTTGTCTCAACAAAAGTACAAATCTGAGGTCCTCAATGGTCTCTCAAGGAGGGGATATTCAAAAGGTAATTTTATCAAAGTCCAACGGTTAATTTCATTTATTTCACTAAATTCTTATCACCACCTTCATACATCAATTAATCATTTCCAAATAATCATGTATATAGTTTATTGTTATTTTTATAATGGAATATATCATATTCATTTCATTTCTCACCTCCTTTTTTTCAATGAAACTATATTGTTGTCCATGTTTTTCCAGTTAATCACATCCTGGAATAATGTTGTGTTCCTTTTACATTAATGCCATTATGGATGGTATTAAATCTCATTTTTAGGTTAAATAAAATTTTAATATTTATATAATAACCTATTTATTTTTTGTTAAATTTTATATTAGACAAAACATCATGATTTCTATTTAGTTGTTATACGATAACTTCGTTGGGTGGCATGTGGTCTACCAGCTCCAAAAAATGATGTGATTCATTCTCAGATCACATGGAATTTATATAGTATTATTTTAGTAAACATATATGATATAAATTAAATATAAATTCTATATTAATTATATTATATATTTATACATATTTTCATAAATTTAATATTATTTGTCTTGTTCAATAAAACAAGATAAATGAAAATAGTTCATGCGTACATACAACCTACAGTCTCCATGAATGATGTTTTTAGTTTTTCATAAAATATTATTATAAATAAATAGTTAATAAATATATAATTTTTTTATATAATGTTTTATATTTTTGAGATAATGGACTGATGACCACATTAACATTTGAAATCATACCATGGTTATTTTCGACTTTAATATCGGTCATCGATTAAACGTCCTACATAAAGATAGATAATTACGTAATTGTTATAATATAGTAAAATTTATATAAAATGAATAATTAATATTAAAAAGGATCTCAATTATTTAGAAATTAACCTATGATTATTACTTTGAAATATAATGAATGTATGAGACAAGTCAGACATAAGGTAAGGGAATTTCATAACCCATTTTCCATTATATGAGTTAAAATTGTACTTCATGATTATGTAGTTCAACATTTATGTGTGAAATTAATTTTGAATATATATTATATTACATTTATATATTTAATTTCGTAAAATTGTTTTCTAATATAATATTTTCATTTGGTGTGTTTGACTTTCTATACAAAATTAATGAAAGAATGTTTTTTTAAGTATACAGTGACATCGACTTCTTTTTTTTCATTACTATTTTTTGATATTTCAATCCATCTATAATACATAATGTTTAAAAAAAACTGTATACTATTATCATTTATTTTTGTATTGAAAATTGTTTTTATAATGGAATGATTATGTCAATATCAAGGAATTATTCCTTGTGATTACAATGAGGAAATATAAATTTTCCATTTTGGATGATTCATGGTTGTCCTTATGTTTTGGTTTTGGGGTGTATTTTATGTATATGGATGGTTCGATGATAAACCTAGTGCGTTTGATATTATGATTGTTCTACAATTCATTGGGTAATGATATAGAGTTAAACAATTTGGTTTCTTCTATGATATTTTTTTGGAAAATAGTATGATGATTATTCCAAATGTAGCCATATAGGTTACTCCCTATATACCTGTGAAAGCTAAAAAAGTAAGTATATTATGGATTCAAAAAGATAAATTTATGATTTTATTTTTCTAATAATTATTTTTCCGAACCTTATGATTTCATGAGGTTTATTAAAGAGAAAGTTTTTTTGGGCGAGATGGCTGATTTTGTTTAAATGTTTTCTTGTGTTTAAAACATTCATTGGCTAATAGTTTCAGTACATATTTTATATCCCTTAATATTAATTTTGACTTTATCCCATGTTATTGAAATGTATTCCACTATTTATAAGGATGTGTAATGTAAATGAATAATCTATGAAGATCTTTATCAGGAAAATAAATCATGTTTTATTTTATATAATATTTAGTTTGGTAAAACAATTGATACAGTTTCAGTAGTATCCTCTTTTTTCATTATGGGATATTATGTAATAATGATGGAATAATTCTCTAAAACTATAAAAATTAAATGATACTAAATTTTATTTCACAGTTTAACTCAATAATTATTTTATTTTAAAGAATGGGACTTATATATCTTTCAAAGAATGTGAGAGTTATATTAGGGACGAGGTTCCCTTATATAATACTAGGTAGTGACATAGTTGTTAATTTTATAAGAAATTTAATATAATAAATGTTTTATTTATAATAAAATTCCTAAAAAATATCATATTTCAAATAAAAGGATATATGGGTTAAAATACAGTAATAAAATAATTTCTAAGATAATTTTATGTGTCATAACAACATATTTTTTAAATTATTTTATCCTAATTTACCCTTAACAATGTTTAAATTTTTCAAACATTATTACTATTATTATTGACCTTAAATGAAATTAACTTCATTAATACGACTTAACCTCTAGATAACATGTATTGAATACCTTTTCATGATTGATTTTTTATAAGTGGAAGAAATTAAATTTTAATATTAGTGTAGAAAATGTAGTGATGTTTTTTGAAAATTGTGTTTCAAGCATAAAAGTGAACTTATACCATTATCAAATATAATTTTTATTTATACGGAATTATTTACATTTTATTAGTAAATAAATTTAATGAATCAGTAAAATAATTTTTAAAAAATAATTTTATATTTAAAATACATTTTATAATGAAATATGATATTTTTGGAAAAATATCATTTTCAGTATTCATTCAATTTTTTATTAGAAAAACAATAAGAAATTATACATAATTTTATAATGATGTAATAATTTAAAATATAATTTTTTATTTATAAAATATAATTTATAAAATTTAAACAGATTATTTATAGTATTCTTTAACATTGTGAAATAATAACAAATTGTGAAGAAAGTGTAATTTTGAGGAATAAAATGACTTTATTCTAATTCCATACCTAAAAAAACAATTAATTTAATTTTAATACATTAATGTGGGTAGAAAATATAATTATTATTTAATAATAATTTATATATTTATAAGAAAATTAACATATTTTAATAATAAAATTTTTCACAGAAAAATTGTATTATGAAAATTAACTTTGTTACATTCTTAATATTTTAGCATTCTTCGAAACCAATTTATTCTCAATAATCGAGTTATTATTTATTTTTTATTATAAAAAATTTAATATATTTCATACTAATTTTACTACTATGAATAACAACAAAACCTTTGGTGATATCATAGTTGTAATATCTCAATCATAGTATATCTTTATTTTTATAAGCATGTTGTCACAAAACATAGACGATGTTAAATATATTATTTTTAAAAAATAAATTATATGGTCATGGTTTTAAATAGTAATAATAAAATAAAAAATTTATGAATTTTACTATTTTAAACATAGATTTTAATTGGTTAAATAATTCTATAAAATCAATCAATAATCCTAGAGATTAAATTCTAATGTTTAAAGAATAAATTACTGAATTTCAAAAATTTCTTTTCAATTTTCCACATTCATATTTATTAAAATATTGATATATGTTTATATATTATTTCAATTTCTTAGTGTTTTTTAAAATATATCATTTATAATATCCATAATATAAATATGAAAATGTTTACATGTAAATAAAATTTTATTCAATATTTTATCCAAAAAACAACCCTACCATCATGTATTAAAACAACCTCTCCCTCCCGATAGAAATCCACTTCCCATAAACTTAAAATAAAAAAATACTTTCCAAATAACATTAGAATAACCAAATTAACATCATTATTTTCACAGAAGAGTTATTACAATCCATTTTTTCTTGTATTTAAGACCATTATCAAAGGATGAACACAAAAATGAGGAATGATTCCATCATCTATTCAAATCACATTCCTATTCTATTCCTCAATAGTTCATTTGTTTCTATTCCAAACCATTAAAAATTAATGAAGTTGTTTTTTATAATATATTAATGATATTATCCAAGTATTACTAAGAAATTTGGAGCATATTAATATATTTTATATGTGTCACCTTCTCTTTATATATTGTCCCATTTACATTTGATTAAACAGAAATGAGATAATTTCTGAATATATTATCATCAAAACCATTTTGTATTTTTATAATAAATTCTTTATAAAATAAATATCATAAAAATATATTTATTTATACTAATTTTTACTTAATATTAAAAACAAATAAGTATAAAAAAATAAAATCATTAAATCCAGGCATGACATGATAATTTTCGAGAAATATTATATCAAAACATTTAACCATTAAAAAATAGAATTAACAAGAAAAATTAAATTATTATTAATGTTGAATTATTAAAAAATAATAATTATAATATTCTATACTCATGTCTTTGAAATTTATGTTTATCATACTAGAGGCAGAAATGCGATGAAATAACCTGAGATCCATTTTAGGTGGAATCTTAAACAACAATCATTATTTTTTTGCTTCATCACTTATTTCACTTTATATTCCATATGGAATCAAATAAATTCCATTGAATGATAAATTTAACAATTCAATCCCTTTATTTTAAAAATATATTCTCGATTCAACCACATTAGGATGATTTATAATTTTTCTATAATGATTATTAAAAAAGATGAGTTTCTAAAACATATCATCTTGAGTTGTTTCTTCTTATTTACTCAAATAATGAGGACATTATATTAAAAAATATGATATCCTATATTCATTTAGGAACATAATGGTTATTTTATAAATTATAATTTACATGATACATATGAATCATTTTATTCATTGATGGGTTTATTTAATGAAGAAAATTTGAGTATGTTTTGTTTCCATGTGGATGGAAAAAATATTGAGAATAACATGATGTCATATGTGGTCTTAAAATTATGTATACCACAAATAAATTGGAAAATGAAACATATCCTGTTCAATTATTTTTATCATACATGAAATTTATTTTAGCGTTGTTCATAATTTTGATGGTAGAACTTCTAATCATATGTTACGCATTAAGATGATTTTATCATTGCTCAAATCTATTTTTTACTTGAAAAGTATGAAATAATTATTCATTATCATGTATATGTCACATTACATTATATATTAAAATAATACTCCCATTATTATGAGGATGGTTAAATGATTATGATATTATGGTGATTATAATTCTCACCAATGTATTTGTTGATTCGTGTATCATATTACATCAATAAAATTCCTCCCCTTTTTAGGATTTTAGATCAACCTATTTTCTGATGTATACCTTCAAAAAAATAGTACTAATATGGATAAAAAATGATATTACATGATTACTATGAATTATTATTTAGATAATGATTTTTTATTATGTATTCTGGTTATAAAAACCAATTTATTTTAAATATTGTACACATATTGAGTCAAGAATGTATTTAAATTAGTTTGTTTATAATATATATGTTGTAATTTATGTGTAATAAAATTTATGTCCTCAATATATGTATATATTGTAAGGGTTGGTGTCCTAAGAACCAACTATTTTGTACTTTGATTTCATGAATGTTCACTTATTATATATGGATCATTGTTATGCGTGACTATAATATAATAATGTCATGAAATATTTGTTGCATTGATAAGGTCATGGAAGATCCCCGATATAGTGAGAACCTTGAAATTCTATAACAATATTCTTAAATAAAGTTCTACGGTTGGATGACATACTATGATAGGACACATAACATACAGACCTTCATGTACAAGTACTCGTAAGAAGATGAGACTCTCTCTCATGGAGTTCACACTTGGTAATCTCCAATATGGGAGATTATGAGAACATACCCGCCAGTAGAAATTCTGAATGTCTTGTTTTCATCAGACATTGCTATCTATGAGCGTGTTTAATGGTCCTTATACTGAAAGATTATCATTAACTCATGTCATGAATTGCACACTTAGATTTACTGACGAAAACTGTCACGCGGACAGTTGGAGGGAATTTGGGTACGTTGGGTGCATCACGAATGACATGTTGTTAATGGATAAGTCGAGGAAGGATTTGTCCCTTCCATTTATAGAAGTTGATATCTTGGCCCTTTTATTGAAATAGAACTGTTGCATTAAATTACATGGCCACGATGTAAACGACGAGTTTATTTCAGGTAGTCAAAGAACGACAGATCAAGCATATAGGTTTATGACACTACCATGAAACATGCTTGATGAGATATCGAGACAAAGGGATTAAATTACACAGTAAGCGTTCATATGAGGTGATACGTCAATGCGGCGTCAACTTGTTTCTCTTGGGTGCCTTGACCCGTTGATAGACAGTAATCTTGGACTTTAGGCAAGCCCGCCTAATGCCAACGAGAAAGAGGCCTAGAGGGTCACACAATAAGTGTATGAATGTATCTCAAGTAGAATAAAGATTATTCCCATACATGGTTTAATAATTATTCTAGGAAGCCCAAATAGTTTTAATTTTGGAGGAAGAATAAAATAAAAAAAGTACACGTCGTGTATCAATGATTACATGCCGTGTAGTTTTATTTAGAAAACAAGTACACGCCGTGTATTATTAAATGTACATGCCGTGTAGTATTCATTTTGGAAAGGAAATGAATAAATGAAAATAAGATATACATGCCGTGTACATTGAATGTACACGCTGTGTGGTTTTCAATGAAAAACAAGTACACACTGTGTATTTATTAATACACACTGTGTTGTTTTTCCAGTCGGGATTTTGAGGAAAATATCGTTTTATTAAATGATATTTATTATAATCAGTGTCGGTGCATGTCAAGGAATTAATGACTTGACATGGGGTTTTCAAAAGGGATTTAATGAAATAAATAAAACGCGTAACGTGTTTATTTATTATCATAACTCTACAACCTCAAACCTGAATATAAATATCCCCACAACCCCACCTCTTTTCCTGACACAAGAGAATCATTGTGCACAACAATTCTGGAGAATTCTTTCAAACCTGAAATAACCACTAAATCCAAGAATGCATTCAAGACTGAGATAGATCCTATTCCATCGGATCAAGACCATCTAAGGTGGACAACGCAAGAAAAGGTTTCTCCACCCTAGCACCCAGAGACTTCTTTGGCGACATGCCGAGATACGAGGTACACGTGTGCATCACCGCTAGAGTAATTCTACACTTGGATTCTGTGACGCAACAACAAATCACATTTGAATGTGATCAAGAACATCAATGAAGAAAGAACACCCAAAAGGCATTTCATTTCAATTGATTAAATTAATTATAATCAACTTTTAAGGATCATACTTTGTGGTTCTGGGAATTTCCTTTTCATTTTCCATTTCTATGATTCGATCCGTGGAGACTTGTGTTTATCGTTGTATTGATCCCGGATTGATCATTGTTAATGTCAAAAATCCAAGTGGGAACATCCACCCACGTGCTTCCGTTGCGCCCGAAACCTTCATATAGTTTATAAATGTTTCTAAATTCCATTAGCATGGTTTAGTTTTAGTTAAATACCAATAATATTACACTAAGTAGTAATTATAAGTAAAAAATAATTTTATCAAACCATATAATTTATTCAATCACTGTAATATCCTTCGCCTTTATCATTTCCTTGAGAAGGTAGAGAGATTCTACTAGGATGTAGGAAATTTCCCCAAGGAACTGATGGATGGGAATAAATTCCAAGGGCTTCAAGAAATGATGGGGACTGATTTTACCTTAGAATAAAAGCAACCAACCAAACAAGTAATAACAAACAGAAACTACGTGACGCATGTCAAGAAGGTTTTACAACTCAACAAGACAAAAATTCCAAAACAAAAAAACTGTAATGTCTATATTTAGAGTACCAAGTATAAGAATATAGAACCAAACCCATAAACCTATGATACAACCCTACATCTCCTAGATAAGCTCCATGCTCTAAGCCCTATAACCCACCAAATCATCATGTTGTACCATAAAATAATGATGATGATTTACCTTTTCCTGTATCTTAAAAAACAACATTTAAAAAAGCACCAAAGTACCAAAGGAGGGGGTGAGTACAAATACTCAGTAGGTTTTCCCCAAATGATGTCCTTATTCATGCAACTAGGATAAATCCATTAACATAATTATATAAAACAATTTATATAAAACAAAAAATAGGTTAATAATTTCCACAATCCAAACACATCCTTGCAAAACCATGTTTACCCATTTCCACAAAAAATACAAGAAATACAAAAAACCATGAAATAATACCTTTCTACAGCACATATTAGCTCAACCATTTATATCGTGAATAAAAACACACACAAGGTAACTAAACATTGGGAAACACCCCATACAATTTTGTTTCCTGCATTACCAATCTAGTGAAACTTCCCGATGACTTATCCTTAACGGTGGCCCTTCAATCCACTATCAAACACCTTTTTTAGTGATTCATCCCTCTCACATCACAAAAAATAAAAACAATCCATAATACATTACAAACCAATAAGCATAAATCACTCCAAGGACACACATTATGAACACAACCATTTTTATTACATGTCGAATTACTTCAATAAATCATCTATTTATTGAAAACACACTTTAACCAGTTTCCATTCCAAAAATAGATTTCAATAAATCAAAATCATTATTTAAATTCATCTTTCATAAAATAGTTTCCATAATTCAAACTATGGTCTATTTTAAAATAAATATTTTAAAATCACACAACAAAATTCCTTTTACAACAATATCCCATTTTACCCAATGTCCCCAAATAATCAAAAAATGGTCTTCCACAAAGTTTCTCACATAAAATTCAAAATTAATTTCAAGAAAAACAAATTAATTTCCATCAAGGACTCATGTTATAGAAAATTGGAGTTGAGATAGATTCCTAATACCTTAGGGTTCTGGGGAAATCAACCCACAATCGAGCACAACAAAAATATGGGCCAAAGCTCAACCAAAACCACTCTATATTACCTTAAATATCAACAAAAGACCTAAAATAATCAATTAAGGTTATCTGAAACCTAGATATTCATGAGAAAATATCTAATTCTATAAAACCAAGAGAGGGAGAATAATAGATCTATTGAAAAACCACAAGTGACCCAAAGTCTAGACTGACCCGAGAAGAACTACCTTCAAACCACCAAGAAACCCCTTAGATTTGCACCCAAAATGGGTGGGATATCTTCTATAACCATTGATAATAAGGAATCCCTTGGTTGGTTTGACTACGAGTGGAAATGAGTGAAATATGGAAAATCTCAAGTGATCCCGATTTTTAAGAATCCTTTTTTCATCGTGCATAGTTAGATCACACAGTTAGAAAAAATGTGTTTTAATCATAAGAAAACTACATACTTGATGGGACATTGACACGACCTCATAGAATTGATTGAAAAAACCTGTGGAAACCATGTGAAGCCCACTATCTCATGTTTCACATTTACCTAGGGATTCTGAAAGGTTTCCCCTAATCATTCTCAAACCGTGCAGCCCCAGAAAAGCCGGAAAACATTTCAAAATAATTCCCATAACATCCGAAAATATCCCTGACATTACAAAACTACATTAAAAATGTAAAAATTCTTAAAATGGTTAAATAACTCAAACCCAATGTGCTAAATTATCCCCACCATTAGAATTTCTATCCTCAGAATGTATAGAAACACCACTTTAATGAAAGAGCTTGAGCTATTTCTTGACCATCTATTTGTCATACTCCCAAGTCTCCTCTTAGATCTTGCCATGTTGCTACACAACCAAAACTAGAGTGATTATTTTACCATGCATGACATTATCTTTCCTATCTATAACTCTCAATAGTACGTGAATAAAGGAATCATCTGACACTAACCCAACATGATCCCATCAAATTACATAGTCACAATCTGGATGATACTTCTTTGACACAGAAACATGGAACACATTGTGTAACATAGTAAACCAGGGTGTAAAAGACAACTTATTTCACACCCCTCCAACTCGATGAAGTATCTCAAAAGGACAAATATACCTTGGAGATAACTTACGCTACTTCCCAAATAGACGATGTCCCAATCTCAGAGAAATTATTGGACGAAGGTATGCATACGATTTCAGACGACTCTGGTCCATTTCCATTATTTTACCAAATAGATTGATTTTATCCATCGTCTCTTGGACAAGGCTCTATCCAACCAATGAAATCTTACCAATTTCCACCCAATAATGTGGTGAATTACATCGACACCCATACAGTGCTTCAAACATAGCCAGATGTATTGAGGCCTGATATATGTTATTATACAAGAGCTATACTTATGAAAATTGTTCTTCCCATGACCCACAACAATCCATCAAACATGCCCATGACATATTTTCTAATGTTTGAATCAACCCCTCAGATTTCCCATCCATCCGAGGATGATATGTCATGATCATCATTAACTATGTCTAAGGGGCTTACTGTAAGGATTTACAAAAAATGATATGTGAACCTCATATCTCTATCATATACAATAGATACTAGAACACAATTCCTCATTACCACCTCACAGATATAGATTTTGGATAGATCCTCCATCATTTGAGATTAAAAAATAGGGATTAACTGGGCAACATTGTGAGTCGATCCACTATCACCAATATGGAATTATGGATTTGGATCATTATTTGGAGACTTATAAAAAAATAAATCACTATATACTCCCATTTCCACACTAGTATAGGTAACGACTAAAAAATTCATGTTGGCTGCTGATTCAACGGATTGAATTACAGACATGTCAAACATCTCGAAATAGACTCAGCCACTTCCCTTTTCATACCATCCCACCAAAACTATTCTCACAATGCCTTATACATTTTCTCAATTCAATGATGAATATCCCACATGGAATTATGATAGCCCAAGAGAATTTACACCTGACAAGCCACATGTACAACCATCCAATTCTGAAAACACAAAAACACATTCCCATTCAGTTCCTAACCCTTTAGTGGTCTCCCCACCATTGATTTTTCACCTCATCACCATAAACATGGAATCAGATGACTTCACTTCTTTAACAAAACAGACAAAATCTAGAAGCAATGAGACCATAAAGAAATCAAATATTTCACATTGATTCTCATATTCCAACCATAAGTTGGCTATGATGGACTCCTACTGCCATTGATCTGATGCATGTTTCACACCAGAGCATACATCTTTCCACTCAATGAAACCTCCACATAATTTCCTTTACCCTATGTATACAGCAAGTCAAAATAAAACATCTGTAGATAATCCATCCATCTACCATGCTTAAAATTCAAATCACTTTTTGAGACAAGATGTTGTAAACTCTTATGATTGGTAAACATCACGAATTTATCACCAGATAGATAATGAATCCACATTTTCTAGGAATAAAATCCCTGCTGCAAACTTCAAATCATGTGTTTTGTAGTTCTTCTCATAAAACATCTTCTATTGTGATCAATATGAAACCCCATGACCCACCTTTTTGAGAACACAACCCATCCCTGTTCTCGTTGCATCACAACACACAACATGCCCTTTCCCTGGTTCAGGAAAAACAAAGATTGGGGTTGTTGTAAGGAAACCCTTAAGCTCTTCAAAACCTATCTGACACTACTTATCCCATTGAAATTGAACATTATTCCTTGTTAAATATTTCATTTGTGAGGCCAGCTTGATAAATCTCAAAGGAAACGCTAATAATACCTAGATAGACCAAAGAAGCTGTATATCTCAAAAACATTTTTATCAGTTTACATAAAGTAACAAACCCTATCGTTTCCAGATCAAAATAAATTACCTTCTCAAAAAAAACTTATCCAATGAAAAAAATCTTCTATATCCAAAACTTACAAATCGATAATTTGGCATACAAGTGATGATCTCTCAAGATCCCCAACACCATCTCCAAGGGTATCTCATGATCCACCCGTTTCCAAGAATATTCCAGTATAACATCCACAAATAACACTACAAAATAATCCAAATATCTCTAAAGTACCTGAATCATCAATTCCATGATCACTATTGGTGCATTTGTTTGGAAAAAGTTCATAACAACATACTCATAACGACCATCTCTATTTCTAACAGTTATTTTCAGAATATCCTCTTTCCTCACCTACAATTGATTATTTCCCGACCTCATGTAAATCATAGAGAACAACTAACCTCCACTAAACTAATCATATGAATCATTAATGTGTGGAAGTGGATATCAGTTCTTTTTCATAACCTGATTTAGTATATAATAATCAATACATAGCTGCAAGTTTCCATCTGTATTTTTAACAAAAAAACAGGTGATGCCCATGGAGATGTGCTTGGCCGGATGAACCCTTTGTTTTCTAACACCAACAATTTCCCTTTCAATTCCCTTAATTGAGTTGGTTACATCTGATAAGACGAAATTGAGATAAAACTGGTCCCTATGAAAATATTAATTGTAAAATACACTTATATCATGGGTGTAAATACATTATAATTCATCAGTAAAGGAATCCAAAAACTAATCATCTACCATTGGAAAGATACTCTGCTACATTCCTAACATTGATTCAAATGAAAATTCCACTAACTGATATGAGTTTGTGCCAACATCTTCTTCCAAATAATCCGTTGTACCCAGATTATCATTCGTCTCCCCTCTAAATATATGTGTGACACCATCCCCCATTGTAAAACACAACTTTCATGAATAAAAATCATGTGGGCCTTAAACATTGTCAAATGATCTATTCCTATGATTAAATCATAAGAATCCATCTCAACCAATGTTAAATCCCACATAAACTATACCCCATCCACAACCAAACACCAATTTCTACACATGAAGTCTCAATACTCTGTTTGACCTAGAAGAGTATGAATTTTCATAACAGAACACATCATTTCCACATAAAATCCCTGTAAACTAAAAGCACATAAGCAATAAAAGAATGGAAGAACTAGTATAAAACTACACATACTTTAGAGTATAATTTGAAAGAATTGTACCTCGCACTGTAGATGGTACCGATTGATCATCTATCACATCCTTCTCAACTCCAAACAAAAACTTTCTTGCCACACAATACTCATTGTTTCCATGCAGAGGAGTCATGGTATTCATTGAATCAGCATTCCGAAAATTGTTCTGGAGAGGAGGGTTGTGCTTCTTCCCCCACCCTGTCGAGGTATTGGGCGCTTCTGACCCTTAGGGAGTGTCATGAACACCCGAACTCCAATCTTTTCCAAAATAAAACTAAATATGACCTATCTTATTCTATTTTGACATGATCAAGTATGTGGCGTATAGTCATGCTTGAAATGTCCCATATCTCCAAAATGAAAACATCCCATCTTTCTTTAAGGCTTCATAAGAAGATTCACTAATCCTTAAATCAGATTCTAAACTATTCTTACACCATGGGAATAATTGTCCTTCATCAGCTCAAACCCAATAGTGGATATTCCACTATTCCACGTGGGTACCAACATAATTCTCCTACCTATAACCCCAAAGATATATTGATCAACTACTATTTTTCTATTCACCATTTCTGTATAATCTCTAATACACAACACCTATATTTTTTTAATGAATTTCATACTTCAAACCATCTTGAAAAATATGTTCCTTCAATGAAGTACTACCTTCCACCTCAGGTGAAAACCTCATTATGTTCATGAACATATCTGTATATTCTCTTACCCATATTTTTCTTTTTCTTCATGGTGAATAAATCCATTGTTCACTGAATATTGAATTTATGATGGTAGGATATTTTATTAAAAAATTCCTCAAAACCCTCTTATGACACCCCTTGGTCTATTCCATCATGGACCACAAACTCCCACCATTGTGGGTAATGATCTTCTATCACGTACGTTACTAGATTCAATTTCAACTTGGTTAGTGTTCCCAAGAATTTCATTATTCTGTTTATTCTATTAAACCATGCTTTTACCCTTTTCGGCTCTGAATCACCGCTATAGATGACAAGATTCTGATTTCAATGTTAACCACATTGTCCACAACCTTTGGCTCATCAGCTTTATTCCCACATTCCAAAGCTTTTAAATATTTCAATACACTTTGCAATAGCTGCTGGTTCACCTAGGGCTCATGTGCAACAACATTTTCAGTAGCCATTTTAGTTGGTCTCTACGACGCTTCCTAGTTCCATTTAGATCAACACAAATAAACATAAATTTCAATCCCATAACAAAAAATGTTTATCATTTCAATTTAAATATCATTTCTACTATCACAATGAGGCTATCCACATGATCACATTTCCCATGTTGCATTTTTTTTAAAATATTCACTAGTTTTTGAAAATTGAACCATTTTAAAAATACCACAACCATCCACATTTCAAATCCACACATTCGAAATTAATTTTAGTATTTTTCACAAATCGACATTGTCACAATAAATAATAAATCATTATACTCAATTAAATATTCATCCTAGTGGGAAGTCATTTACACCATGCATGTCATGCTCATCTCACAGGCTTTACCAATAAAAATGAGATTTTTGATGCCTATAAATGTATCCATAACACTTATATACTCAACTCCTTGGTAACTTGTAGTTCATTATAAAAGGGTGATCTACATATTTTTATGCTATACATTCCTTGTTCTAAACATACTATTAATTGATACCATTCTAACTCAAAGGATAAACCATGAATGATTGTCAACACCAAGACCAATAATCAACGCCCATGGACAAAATGACGACTTTCAATTGAAATTCTAGGGCCTAACAAACTGATACCACTTTTAACATCCCACACCTTCCTTATTGGATTGAGAAGTTGGAGAGATTCTACAAGGCCTTAAGCGACGTTCCCAAGGTGCCAATGGCTGGAAATATATTCCAAGGGCTTCAAGAACAGTTCGAGAACTATTTTCCCATAGAATAAAATAATCCAACCAAACGAGACACAATAAATAGAAACTACATGATGGCATGTCAATGTATTTTTACAAATCAACAAGACTAAAAGAACAATACAACTAACCACAATACCCATAATAGAAGTACCAAGTGGATGAATACAAAAACAAACTCCAAAATCTTCAAAAAAAATCCACATCTCCAAGCCATACTCAATGCTCCAAGCAGAACAACCCACCAAAGCATCATTATGTACCAAAAAATGAAGGAGACGATTTAACATTACCGGTATCCTAGAAAAATACATCTAAAAAAGAACCAAAGTGCCAAAGTAGTGGGTGAGTAGAAAAACTCTGTAGATTTTACCCAAATGAATTTCTTACACATGCAACCAGGATAAAAATACATGTATAATTACTTAAAACAATTTATATAAAACAAAAAATAGTTCAACAATTACCACAAGACAATCATGACCTTATAAAGACACCCTTAACCATATCAACACAAAATAAGGGAATTCCAAACAATAATGATGTAATAAATTTTACCATCAAACATTAGTTCAACCATATTAATCTTGTATAAAAACAAACCCAAAGAGACTAAACCCGGCAGAACATCCCATCCAAGGATGTTTCCTAAATTAAAAATCTAGTGGTCGTTTCTCACCACGTATCCTAAATAGTGGTCCTTCCATCCCTTATTTGTGTCATTTTATAATGATACCTCTCACAAAATTCACGCACAACCAACAAAATACATAATAATTAACCAACCAACAATCATAATGCACACTAAGTCCACACATTAAGCTCAAAACCATTTTCATCAGAGGCCAAATCACTTCAATAAACACTAATTAATTGAAAACTGACCAAGATGGGAGACTTACCTGAGAAGAACCAACTTCAAGCCACCAATAAACCACTTTGATTTTCATCCAAAATGGGTGGGATATATATTATAACCCTTGATAACAATAAATCGTATGTTTAATTTAAGTGGGATAAGAAATGAGTGAAATAGAGAAAATCCTGAGTGATCCTTAATTTTTAAATCCCATTTTTTCATCGTGCACTATTATCTCAAACAGTTAGGAAAATTCTGTGCTGACCACGTGAATTATACCACCTCAAAGGGAACCTCGCACTACCACCTCACATAGTTAGAAATACCACAAAAAAACTATGAGAAGGCCCACTATCTCGTGTTGCATGGTATCCTGGGGACTTTACATGGTTTCCCCTAACTGTGCTCAAACCGTGCAGCTCTAAATAAGCTTCCAAAATTTTCCAAATCATTCCAAAACCATCCCAAACTCTGCTAAACACTAACCAAAAACATTAACCAAATAATAAGGCATCCAATAGGGTTATATACCTCAAACATTGGATACTAAAATCACATTTAATAAAATATTCCATAAAAAATAATCTTTTTTATTTTAAATATAGTTATTTTTTACAAAACATTGAATAAAAAAAGATGGATTTTAAAAAAATGTCAAAAACTATATTATTATCATTAAAAATGTTTTTGTAAATCCAATAATTTTTTAACATTCAAAAAAGTTCTTCTTCTCACATAAACCAAGATATGCATCCTGTTACCATAGATACATTTAAAGCTACAAATTTCATTAATATCTCCCATTCTACAGAATATCAATCATAATAAATACAATTTATTACTATATAATTATGAAAAATATTCATCACATGGATATATAGAATAAAATAACTATTCTATAGATATGTGTGTATGTGATACAGGTCATT
Source organism: Viscum album (assembly GCA_963277665.1). NCBI lineage: Eukaryota > Viridiplantae > Streptophyta > Magnoliopsida > Santalales > Viscaceae > Viscum > Viscum album. The sequence continues at coordinate 1,843,782,560 of OY728161.1, forward strand.
ACCTATTCATATAACCCCAAACAATTCATCATTCCATGTTGACCAAAAATATATTTTCCCACAACAATATTTATAATAATAATTTATTACCTTAATGCACACTCTTTATGTATTAATAATAATATAAAGTTAGATTATTTGTTTAAAAATATTTATAGTTATTTATTTTTCAATTTCATAGACACAACTGACTGAATTTCTAATGAAAAACAAGTAAAATGTTTAGGTGTGATAAAAAATACTCCCAATGTATATTTCTTGAAAAATATATTTATCCATAATACTGTTTTATAATAAATAACCAACTATATTAATGATATATTATTATTAATGAAAAATAATTCACATATAAATAATCACATTTTAATTAACAATATCAACAAACATATAAATTTTTTATTGTTAATAAAACTAATTTATCTAAATAAATTTCATTCAAATCCATGAGCCCAAAAAAATAATTATTATAAACAATATGAATAGTCCCAATTAATAAAATTTATCATGATAATTAACTAACCTCTAAAAAATTATGTATCCATTTAATTTAATATTATTGAATGGAATAACTACCAAAACCATACTGTTGGATAATATAAAAAATGTAACAACCACGTCTTTTATGTCAAATTACCTTAGAGAAATCACATTATTTGGTATTTATTAACATATCCAAAATATAAAAGTAAAATGAATAAGACAATATTTAATAAGTCAAGAGATTATAATTCAACATGATATAATCAGTAATGAATTAAAGAAATTATATATGAAAAATAATGAAGAAATATTTTAATTTAATAGAACTATATTTAAGAAAAAATACTATGAGATTGGCAGATTCAGTATTCTGATCTCATATCAAGATCGTACACATGATAATAAAAGTAGTAAGAATTCAACACACTTGAACTATGATAATATTTTTTTAGAATAAAATGAATGAATGGTATAAATGTGTATAATATAACAATATATTATTATATATTTTATTTTAATTGGAAAATATAACCCCTATACATATGACTATGGAAAATATTGTCATTTGAAATAAGATCATCAAATATAGCTAATAGAAATATTTAAATTATTATAACGGGTATGTAATTATTTGGAATAATTAAATAATTATTTATAAATAATATTGTCAACATTTCTAAAAAATATAATAAAAATAAACTAGATTCATTATCACAATAAATTAAAATATAATCATTAATTAATGAATAATTTTTATTTATTAAAAAAAATATCTTACTAAATTATTATGAACAATCAATTAAAATATAAAATTAACCTATTTTGGAAATAAAAATTTTAAAAATATATTTCATGGATTGAATCATGGTATTGAAATTTGGTTAGATGGTGAATACTATTTTTATTGAAAAAATAATTTATCTTTTATAATTGTGAATTACATCTGTAATTTGGAAGAAGACCAATTTTTCATGAATTTAGTTTTTTAATTATAAAAAATTTAATATTAATGTTATTAATAAAGTAATGATAAAATTTCTATTTTTTCCACTTATAGGACACTTTCACTATTCAAAATACCTTCATTAACAACTAATAAATTATAAATTGCAAAAAATGAAACTCAAAATCATCGATAAAACAACACCATTACCATATATAATACATGTAACATCCCTAAATTTTAAAAGTAAACTCTATTTTAAACAACTTACATGATACACATCATCGAACATAAAAGAACAAGAAAATAATATTTTAATTTTACCATTAATACCTAGCCGTTAGAATAGAGGGAAAGAAAATTATTCATATAAATATTAAATTATGTATTACAAAAATATAAATAATATTTTATTTGGTGAATGATTAATTATTAATGAAAATAACATCGTTTTTAAAGTAAAAGGAAATGTTTTTCTAAAAACTATCTAAATGTGAACGAGGGTTTTAATACCAATAAATAATCTAATCAATCATTTTTTATTATGTTAGTTAAATAAATATATATATATATATATATAATATTTAATATAATGGATAACATTCATATTAGGTATTTTCTAGAAATGATATAATAACAAATCTAATTTTATTAACAAAAGAATTATTTTTTAATAAATGTAGTTTTGTCACCTTTTGTTGGTGAAATTATTTTAAATAGAGTTTTAATATATTCATAAGTTATATATGAAAAAAATAATATTCTTTTTGAAATCACAATAAAAATTTACATTGGTTTAATTTTTGGTATTTTTGGATAAGTTTCTCATTTTGATGAATAGGGGAAAAATAATTAATTTTAAATAAAAACAATTTTTTTATCAAATTCAATAATAGTTTTAATTTATATTTTTAATGTGTTTATTGTGCAATTAAATAATTTTATTATCATTTAATCAAATTTATTTAATTTGAAACAATTCCACACTAATGTTGTATATAAAATCATTAGAAATATTTTATTTATTTTACTTTACATATATCTTTTCTCACTTCGTCAATGAGATTAATTTTTTATTAAATTCATCAATTTAATTTATTTTTTTGAGAAAAATTTATTCGATTATTTTAATAATAATTTTCAAAATTAGTAAATAGGTACCTTTTATTTTAGGAAAATATGGATAGTAAATTGAGTAATATTTTATTTATATAGTTAAAATGAAAACTAGGTAATTAAGAGTAAAAATAATTTATAAATATTATATAATTACCCAAAAATTTTCATAATTTAATATTATGATTTATTTTTGACAAAAATAATTATTTGGTAAAAATTATGACCTTTTTAATCCACTTGGATTAGAGTATGTCATTTATAATATTTTATTCACTGAAATTTCAATTATGTGACACTTTGGTTTTTAACAAGTGAAACATTTTTATTATTCTAATATATTGGGGATGTATTAGACTATAAATAGTATTTAAGAATATATATATTTTATCTTTATCATTATCACTTAATTAATTTTTTTAGATATTTATTTATATATTTAATGTCTTGAACATAAATAGTGAAATAATTTATTATCTAAAAATATCAAATAAATAATATTAAAAATACAAAAAATAAACATTAAGACAATTAATGTAATCCATTAATTTTTTTTGTATTTTACTTTTCTGTGATTTTTTCTAATTATTATTTTTGGATATATCTTTCTGTTATGATATTTTTAAAATATCATGCAATGAATCAAATCAAAATTATATTTCTATAAATTTGAAATAAACATGAATTTATTAAATGATATTAAATTAAAAAAAAATATAAATTTTTTCAAATAAATGGTATATATCTACAAAGTTAATAAATGTATCATTTATTGTTATTTATTCATTTTATACTAATTATATTTACCCTTTATGTGTAAATTACATGATATCACAATAAAAATTCAAATAGAAAAATAATGTTTAAGAAAAATTGGATTTAAATAAAAATTATTCAAAAAATATATAATTTTAATTTTACTAAAATTATTAGACCCAAATCATCATATATTATAAATAAATCACTTTAGACCCATTTGGAATAGAAAATTAATTTATATTAAATTATTATTTTTTAGAATTCCATGGCTACCCCTCCACTCTCCTATAAAAGGTTGACCATTAATATCATTTAAATTACCTTAAAAAGTATTTTTCATCCATTATCTTTCCAAATAACTTAATATAATATATAATTATATTATTTAGTCCTTATATCAAGAATAAATTCTTCCTAATATTTCTTATGGTGTTAATCAAAGAGATTGTCTGAGAAAGTGGTATTGTTTTTAATTAAGTGTTTCAATTTTATTTCTTATTCCATGTAAATAAAATTTTGTTTAACCATGAATAAATAGTAAATAAATAATCCTAAATATATGGAGATCTTGTTATGTTAATATCATCAACTAAATAAATCTCCAATTTTATCAGATTTGAAATGAAATATTCATGCATGTGTTCGATATACTTCCACCTCAAGAACCAATAGATATTTTTCCATCACCGTCTATAAATAATGGTTATAATTGGGATATATTTTGATTATATATGATATTAAGGAAATATTTATCATTATTAAAGAATAATATATCATTTAAAACCAAACCTTTCCATGCATATAAAAATTACAACATCGTTTGTGCATACATGAGAACTATCACCTCTAAGAGGCGATGTGATTAGCTTTTCATCACCACATAACTTGGATGATATATATAAGTATATTTAAATTATTAAAATTATATTAATGATATTATTTTAATGGGATAAATATACAATAAAATTTACCTTCTTCCCATAACTATCATTGAAAAATAAAAATGTTACTCATTCGTTCACATGGATTACTGTCTCCTTGATTATAACATAGTTCATTGTTCATAACCATGTATAATGGGTGGATTAAATTGAATAATTGATATATAAATATGATAAATATGTCATTATTTTTATTCTATAGATGATGAACTAATGACCACTTTGAATATTTACTTCACACAAAAGTCATTTTGGACTTATGTACCAAATATAATTATAACATCTGACATTAACATAAATACTTAATTAATTTTTATAATGTGATAATAAGAGATATAAATTGAATAATAGAAATTAAAATAGTTCCAAATAAATTAAATAATAATGCCATGAACCATCCCTCGGGACCCATGTCGTGACTACACCAAGCCGACCTTCCATAGGCCAGGGGCTAGTGACCAGCACTGAAAGGAATATTCCCTAAAAGGGGAAGGAATTTCCTTTAAACCAATACAAACACATGGTCCGAGAACAAAAAAAGAAGCAACTGTGAAGTAAACTAATGTTGAAAAGGTGTGCTGAAAGTAAAGGGGCCAGAATACAAGCGCAACTAGAAGAGTACAAGTACAAATGAAAAGTAAAAAATAGCTGAAAAGGTGAAAAGTAGCTCCTGGATTTTCCACCAGAGATCTTACCTGAAGGGTAGGTACAACTCGTGATCAGTAGTCCATGCGTTGCGTCACACCAATTGGTCCACCATGGATCCAACCTGAAGGGTAGGTACATATTGCCTCTACTATACTCCACATATATCCATATCCTCCATGTACCACTAGATCCTGGATCCCTCAAACCTCAACCCAGTTTCTCATCATCTGCACAAGACACAACAAGGTGCTGGTGAAGCCCGTAGATGGGTGAGTATAACGACACTTAGTAGGGTCCCTGAGACCCTGATGGTCTCCTAGAGTTCTATAAAGAAAACCCACATGGTAACACCACGAAGGTAGATTATGACATGGGTAAAGTACCACATAACATAACCTCAATCACAAGGACAAGGTAAAGACTACTCACACTGGGATTTATTCTAAGGGTAGTAACAAGTAACATCCACAATCACAACGTCGAATGCCTCGGATGTTGGAGAAAACCTCCTCTATCGTGTACAGTGGGCCTTCCACGTGTCATAGATGTGCTTTCCACTAACCATGAATAGCTGAGGTACTACACTCCATCGTGTACAGTGGGTCTGTTAGGTCACACAAAGCCCCCCCTAATGCGGTCTACCAAGGTACTCCTCCCCATCACATACCACATATTCTCCCCACCATGGCTCTCCAGGTCACACAGAACCACCTACCCCTATCTTGGTTTACTAAGTTACTCCTCCCCATCGCGTACCGCGACCTTCGAGTCACTCCAAGTCGAAAAGTCAGCAGTCGTCAGGTCTCATCCAGTCGCAGGGATCCATACATAGTGTGCTTGGGAGAACCGCTCCCCAAGCCATCAGTCTCATATCAACTAGAACAAAGTGTCACATGGAAGTAAATCAATGATCTTCCATGTCATAAGAGTTCGAACGCAACCGATGGTGCATCAGTCGGACGCCTGGTCTGTCCGTTATTGGCATTTCAGTGCCATGGGACCAGTTGGATTCAGGTGCGATCCAACCTTACTGAACTCCAATATATGAAACACTAATGGAGTAAAGAAAAAGGGGTCTTCTTGTTCCATGAGTCCTGATACCATAGACAGTTCATCAAATGGTCATCCGGTTCTCAAGATAAGATCTTTCGAGTGTTTTTTGCCCTTGTGAGACCCTGGTCTGATCCGACCCTGTTGGATCGACGCCGCCCGACTCGGTATTACTAGGTCGAGGTTGAATCAGACCACTGGGCCAATGTCTGGTCCAACCTGCAAGAGGGGAGGCATGGAATGCTTGCCCTGCCAGAATAGGGCAACACACAAAGGGTCGGCTCGGCCCGCCTGGGGCGATGGCCTGGTCTGAGGGCTGCGGCCCAGTTCCATGTCGTAAGCCGGCTCCGAGGGCGTCGACCCGGTCCAAGGGTGGTGTCCTGGCTCGAGTATGGTGACCTGGTGTGAGGGCGACATTTGGCTCCGAGGGCGGTGGCCCGGTCTGAGGGAAGAAGCCCTGCGCGAGGCTGGTGGCCTTCTCCGATGGTGGCATCCCGGCATTTGGGGGTGGCCCAGCTCGAGGGTGATGGTCTGGTCTGATGGTGGAGGCCCGACGTGAGGGCAGTGCCATGCTCTGAGGGTGGAGGCTTTCTCTAAGGGTAATAGCTCAGTCCGACGGTGGCATCCCGACGCGAGGGTGGCATATCGGTTCGGTCCGATGTGGGGGGTGTGACCCCCTAGACTCCCGGATTCCTGAACAGCCAGATAGCCTTTCGGTTGGTGAGGCGACGACACCGCGTAGGCACTGCTCAGTCACCGCGGATCCTGCTAGAGGCAGGTCTGGCCTCCACTGCTACTTTGACCATGTCTTCTGTTCGCTAGTGGAGCATAGGTCATACCGCCTCCCTTCTCGTGACTGGTTGTCTTGCTAGCCGCCTCCTACGCTTGCTGCCGCTGACTAGCCATGGCCTTCATCTTGCGGCGTGTGTCGACGTGCTCGCGGTCTTCCAAGGAGGTGCACAAATACAAAAAATATAGCAGAGGGTTTGGGCCGAGTTTATTAGGCCAGTGGCCTCCGCGTTGGCTTATAAACACACGGGAGGTCAAGGGTTATAAAATCAAATGAATTAATCAACAAGATAAACCCCACAAGAATCCTGAAATAACTTCTCGCAAAGATGAATGAAATGAGGGTCAAGCCCTTAGTCGGTTGACCCGTTTTTTTTGTATTATTCAAGAATGGGGAAGAGGAAAATTATTTAAAATGAATAAAGTAATTAACTCATACTTGTAATGTTGGAGAGTGCTCGTAGTTGAGGAAGTCTCGTTGTTCTCCATCCCTGCAACAAGATGCCCTCCCCACCGCTCAAATGTCAAACTCCGGTTCATGGTTTCAGTGTTGCACGTCACCTCCTACTGGGGTCAGCTCCATCCTCTAAGGGCTCAGTGTTATGGAACTCGAACAGAACATTGTTTCTTGGTGAAGCTTGTCTGATACCCCTCCCCAAGGTCTATATTTATAGGAGTGGGGGAGAGCATGTAATGACGTGGGGAGTTAACGGGTATCATAAATTAGGAAGCTTCCTAATTTCCCCAATATTTTCTTTACTTAAGGTTGGCAGGTCAAGCCATTTAATGGATTCACACACCGCTAGCCCCACCCTTTAAATGGTGTGTTGAAGGTTTATGAAATAAAATAGAAATAATTATTTTATTTCATTTCATTTAAAAAAGTCTCAAAACATAATTTTTTCTCTAGTCATACTACGGTTAAAGTAAAGCCTCCCTTAAGTGAATCCCAATGTCCAGATTCAATGATGCCCTCATATTTTTAATCCAAGATTCGATTCAAAAGATAGAAAATTCCACTCATGCATTTACTGAAGGTGCCCCAAAAATTTCATACATTAATTCCCGGCACACTGGGCCTTGGAATCATGGGCCGTCAATTTTCGTAGTCTTGAGATAATTCCATATAATTAAAAACAAATTACATGGAAATCTAGGTCTTTACATTCCCCCCACATTAGGGCTTTACGTCCCCGAAATCCACAACATAGAAAAAGGAAACAAATGGGGGTACTGATCACGAATCTGAGCCTCTCGCTCCCATGTGCTCTATTGGAGGTTATCGTGATGCAAGTGAACATGTACTAGAGGTATCGACAACCCATGAAGGACCCAATATTGTCGATCCTCAATCTCAATTGGAACCTTCGTAAACGTCGCCCCGTCATCTAATTCTAGTTCTCCGTGGTCAATGACGTGAGATGGGTTGTGCACATATCTTCAATGCTAGGATATGTGGAAGACGTCATGCACCTTATCCTACCGCGGTTGAAGTGACAAGCGGTATTCCACCTCACCTATCCTCTGAAGTATCAGAAATGGCCTGATAAACCTCAATGATAACTTGCTGCCTCGGGCAAATATCCATTGTCCCTATCGAGGAGAGACTCGAAAGAAAACATGGTCCCCCACCTGGAACTAAAAAGGTCTACATATTCTATCCACATATGACTTCTGTCTCGTCTGTACAGTCTTTATTCGCTCCTGGATGATCTACACCTTCTCAGTGGTAGCCCGTACCAACTGTGGACCCATAAGTGCTGACTCTCGTAGGTTTGTCTAGCATAGAGGTGACCAACATGGTTGGCCGTATAGGGTCTAAAATGTATCCATACCAATGGTGGAGTGATAAATGTTGTTGTATACAAACTCCACCAAGGGAAAGTGATCCTCCAAATTGCGACCAAAATCTAGGATGCAATCACAAATCATGTCCTCAAGTATCTGAATCGTCCGCTCCATCTGAGAATCCATCTAAGGATGAAAGGTGGTGCTCAAATGCAGTTGAGTCCCGAATTCCTCCTGTAATATCTTCCATAGCCTAAATGTAAAATGTGTTTCATGGTCAGAGACGATCGTCGATGTCACCCTATGAATTCACACGATCTCATTTATGTAGAGGCATCCCAAGACCTCTACTGATCCATGCTCTCAGATTGGTAGGAAGTGGGGCGACATGGTTAGTAAGTCAATGATCACCCATATGGAATCATGTCCCCTGAAAAAATGTGGAAGCCCTGTCACAAATTCCATGGAGATCCCATCACACTTCCACTCCGAATCCTCTTTTTGTTGAGTTAATACTCTTGGAACTTGATGATCGTCCTTCACTGGCTGACAAGTGAGGCATCCTAAAACAAACTATTCCATTGCCTTCTTCATCCCTAACCACCAGTGCTGATGGCGGAGGTCCTGGTACACATTTACCACACTAGGATGTACCGCTAGAGTGGACGTATAGAACTCCCTCAACACCACCTCCTATAGCACCACTAGTACAATGGTACATCCTCTGAAAAGGATGACGTGCTCCCCACCTTCAGAAAATCCATCAGGTTCCTACCCTAAGGATATCTAAGCATGTCAACCCTCATAGTCAGTGTCCCCAAGCTCTGTCTCTCTGAATCACTAAAGGATTGGGGGTGTGACTTTCATAGACTGGAGGTATGTTGTTCCATGTCTATCCATGATGGATATCTTCAACATAGCTAGCTTCTCTGTCGCCTCACTCAGCAACTGTAGACCAGACCTCCTGCTGAGTGCATCTTCTACCACGTTCCCCTTCCTAGGAGTATAGACTATCTGAAAGTCAAAGTCATGAAGGAACCCTATCCATCTCCACTATCGTAGGTTAAGTACCTTCTAAGGGAAGATATACATGAGACTCTATTGATCAGAGTAGACTATAAAACGTTACAACTTCAAGTAATGCCACCACATATTAAACGAAAAGACCACTGATTCTATCTCTAGGTCATGGGTAGTGTAGTTTAGCTCATGATGCCTCAGCTGTTGTGAACCATAAGTGATCACTGCTCACTCCTACATCAGGATGCATCCAATCTCGTTCCATGATGCGTCATAGTAGACTACATACCCAATGCCCTCTTCTGGAAGCCTCATGATGGGGGCACTCTTCAGTCTCTACCTCAGCTCCTGGAAAATTATTTGGCATCTCTCCATCCACAGGAATGTTTTCCCCTTCTTTGTCAATGCAGACAAGGGTGATGCAACTCTGGATAATTTAGGCACGAATCTTCAGTTCTATCCAGCCAATCTTAGGAAACTCTGCACCTCCATCACACTCATGGGTGGCTCCCAAGCTAGCAAAACATCTATCTTCACTAGATACACTACAACTCCATCCTCTAAGACAATGTGTTCCAAAAAGTGGACCTCTCATATCCATAACTGGCACTTAGAGAGTTTACCATAAAGCTGGTGCTCATATAGTGTATCCAGAACTGTCTGTAGATGATAGGCATGGTCCTCCTCCATCTCTGAGTATATCAAGATGTCATTGGTGAACACCACCACGAAGCGATCGAGGTATGGCCGAAAGATCCTGTTCATGAGTCCCATAAAAACTGCTAAGGCATTGGTCACGATGAAAGGCATAACTAAGAACTCATAATGGCCATACCGACATCTGAAGGCCGTCTTCTACACATCCTCATCTCGTATCCTAACCTGATGATAGCCTGATTGTAGGTCTATCTTTTAAAAATAGTGAGATCCATTCCACTGATCGAAAAGATCATTAATCCTCAAGGGTGGATACTTGTTCTTAACTGTCACTTGGTTCTGGCATCGATAGTCCTCACAGAGTCTCAAACTCCCATATGCCTTCTTGGTGAACAAATTCTGTGCTCCCCTAGGGGAAACACTGGGTCTTATGAACCCCTTTCCCTATGAGTCATCCAACTATACATGTAACTCATGAAGCTCCGTGGGAGCCATCTGATGTGCTGGTGTAGATATCAGTACCGTCTTGGGGTATAGGTCGATGTAAAAGTTTACCTCTATATGTGGAGGTAGTCCCGAAACATCATCAGGAAATACATCGGCATACTAGTCCTCCACTACAGGATAGCTCAGAATCTCACAATCAATTGCTCTGAGGGCAAGGCTGGCCAACTAATGAGTAATTAGATGCACCCTCCTCTGGGAAAGTCTATCCAGTGCTGCAAAGGTTACCTTTTCACCGGTGAAGGAAAACCTGGTCCTATCCGTGCAGACACACCACACATTGATCCTAATACAGTCAATCTGAGCATGGGCTGTGGATAACTAGTTCATACACAAGATGATGTCATAAGGCCTCGACGCCACTACTAGGAGATCCTAGCCGAAGCTCTCACCTCCTAGAGTAAGCTCACACTACCGTGATTGGTGTGTAATTGTCGAATCTGCTCCCATAGGTGTCTCTAGCCGTAAAGATCGATCCAAAAACTCTACTGGAATCTCAAAGATCTGAACCAGGGCTAGGGAAATAAAAGAGTGATTGGATCCTGTGTCTATAAGTTCTAAAGCTATGGTGGAGTAGACACAGATCATACATCTAATCATCTCCGGAGCACCATGGTGATAGACCTCACCTTCCTGGAGCCAAGGTCGTCCCTGTCCTCCTGCTCCCTATGGTCGGGGTGGACCCCCTAGTGGTGGTGGCGGTAGAATCTCGAAATGTCACCCACTACCTGCTGCATGTCCAGCTCCTCTATCATGTTCTCCATCCTATGAACCTCCTCACTCGACCCTCTGCCTCTGGCTCGGAGGTCCCTCAACCATCTTCTGGTCATCAGTATGGTGGGTCGGGTAGTCACGAGCCATATGACCCTGCCTGCCACACGTGTAACATAGAGTGCCCCATGCCTATCTCCCTCTGCCTTGTGAGCCTCACACCTATGAACCTGTGTCCTGGGGTCATCCACCAGAAGGTCTAGTCTTTTTGGACTTTTGTTTCATCTGCATACTACCTATCTAAGGCGACTCTTCTATATATCACCTAGGGGTAGCTCTCAATGCCATTGCCTGCTCATCTTGGAAGCTCTCCACCAAAAGTGCTCGCTCAAGCACCCCAGCCTGCATTGGAATACTGAGGGATACCATTGATGCTATGATCTCCCATCAGAGACCCTGATCAATGGTCTAGGCCATGCAGAAGGAGTCTTGTACCATGTAGGTTGAGTAGCAGGAGAGATCAGTGAACCTCACCGAGTAATGTGCCACTATCATGCTTCCCTTCTGTAAGTGTCGTAGCTCCTGTATATGCACAGAATGTAAGGTCGATGGGATGAAATATACCCTGAAAAGAACATTTAAGTCCATCAATATTAGTGTTTCCTCATCATGTATCTGTAGAATCAAGCTCCACCATCTCCCTACTGCTCTTTGAAAAAGGCTGGCTGCCAGGATCATCATAAAATCAGCTGGCGTACCAACTAAGTCAAAATCTCTGGCCATAGCCTCCATCCAGTCCTTAGCCACCTGCAGGTCTGTCTCGCCTCAGATCCTTGGAGGCATCATCTGTTGAAACTCATGAAATGTGCTCAGTTGGCGTGCACCCTATACTGGTGGGGATGGCGGCGATGACTCTCCAATGGGAAATGGTGCTGCTGGTACACCACTCGAAGGTGCCAGTACCATAAGGGGGCCTTGCATCGAGGCATCATCGCTTGGTGGGCTGTCATTGCGTACTCTCTCAGGAAAAATCGGTGGCTATCTTTGTGGTGGCATACATAAAAGAAACAGGTGTACAATGGTTAAAAGTTATACCTAGTGATCTAACTCATGAAAACACAAGAATGACTTTTCAAAAGACACACAATCAATGTTTTTATGCGCTGAGTTAGAAATTAGAATCCAACGTCCTGGTGTATGGATACTTCAACGGCCACACCAACACTGGACTCCTAAAACTGAAAACCACACTCAAAACACTTAATAATATTTCCACATAGAAATGATTAGAGTCCTAGTTCTTCGGTATAACAGTACTACTCTGATACCACTTTGTCAAGATCCATCCCTCAGGGCCCATGCCATGACAACCCCAAGCATGCCTTTCATAGGATAGGGACCGGCGACTAGCACCGAAAGGCATATTCCCTAAAATGGGAAGGTATTTACATTAAACCTATATAAACACATGGTATGAGAACACAACAAGAAGAAACTATGAAGTAAACTGCCATTGAAAAAGTGTGTTGAAAGTAAATGGTCCAAAATACAAGCCCAACTGGAAGAGTACAAGTACAATTGAAAAGTACAAAATAGTTGAAAAGGTGAAAAGTAGCTCCTGGATCATCCCCCATAGATCTTACATGAAGGGTAGGTATAACTCATGATTAGTAATCCCTGCGTAGCGTCACATAAAACGGTCCACCTCAGATCCTACCTGAAGGGTAGGTACAGGTCGCCTCCTCAGCACTCCACATCCCTCGGTCTCTTCTGCATACCACCAGGTCCTGGCTCCCTCAATCCTCAGCACAGTTTCTCATCTTCTGTACAAGACACAACAAGGTGTGGGTGAATCCCATGCAGGGGTGAGTATAATGATACTCAGTAGGGACCCTGAGACACCAAAGGTCTCCTAGAGTTTCACAATGAAAAACCACAGGGTAACACCATGAAAGAAGATTAACACATAGGAAGATTACCACATAGCATAACCTAAATCACAAGCACAAAGGAAAAGGTAACTCAACCCAAGATTTATTATAGGGGTTGTAACTAGTAACATCCCAAGTCACAAAGTCAAACACCTCAGATGCTGGATAAATCCTCCTCTATCGAGTACAGTGGGCCTGAAACATCACATTGAGGCACTTCCTACTAACCTTGAACTTCTGGGGTACTGCTCCCCATCACATACCGTGGGTTTGTCTGGTCACACAAAGTCACCCCCCCCCCCAACTCGGTCAGCTAAGGTACTCCTCCCCATCGTGTACCACGACGGTTCCCCACCATGGCCCACCAGGTCACACAGAACCACCCACCCCATCGTAGTCTGCTAAGGTACTCCTCCCCATCACATACCCCGACTGTCGAGTCACTCCGAGTCGAAAAGTCATCATTCGTCAGGTCTTATCCAGTCAGAGGGTTTCGTACATATTGATCTTGGGAGAACCTCTCCCCAAGCCATCAGTCTCATCTCTACCAGCGCGAAGTCTCACAAGGAACTAACAGGATGATCTACCATGTGATAAGGGTTCCAACATAATAGACGGTGCATCAGTCGGACGCCCGATATGTGCATTATTGGCATTTCAGTGTCGATGGCTCGGTTGGATTCATGTGCGATCCAACCTGTCCAAACTCCAAGATTATCCGAAACTGTAATGGAGTAAGGAAAAAGGGCCCTCTTGCTTCAAGGGTCCCAACGTCATAGAGTGTTCGAAAACAGACATCTAGTTCTCAAGATAATACCCTTTGACTATTTTTGGGCCTGGTGGGCCCCGGGTCCGGTCCGACCCAGTCAGACCGACCTGGCCCAACACGTTCTGGGATAGGCCCCGGTGATTTGGGCCTGCTGGGCCGATGTATGGTTCGGTCCGCAAGAGGGGCGACACTGCCAAAAATAGGGTGGCCAGCAAAGGTGTGGCTTGGCCCGTGATGGGCGGTGGCCTGCTTGAGCGACGGTATGGTCTAGGGCGGCGACCTGCTGGGGTGGCGGCCCGGTCCGAGGCCGGTGGCTCAGACCGAGGGAGGCAGCCTATTCCGAGGGAGACAACCCTGGATGAGAGCGGTGGAACAACACCAAGACGACGACCAGGTGTGAGGACAATGGCCAGGTGTGAGGACGATGGCCTGGCATGATGGAGGCGTCCCAACATGAGGGTAGGGGACCAACGTGAGGGCGACCGCTTACTCTGAGAACGAAGGCCCGGTATGAGGGTAGCGGCCTGCTCTGAGGGTGACGACATGGCGTGAGGGCGGTGGCCCAACTCGATGGTGGCGTCCTGGTCTGAGGGTGGCAGTCTGACCTGAGGGCGGCGATCTGCTCCAAGGGCAACAGACTGTTCTGTTGGCGGCAACCTAGTCTGAGGGTGGCGGCCTGACGCGAGGGAGAAAACCCTATTTGGTTGGACGTGGCTGGTGTAACCCCCCGGCCTCTTGGATTCCCAAATGGACTGAAGGCTGTTCAGTTGGTGAGGCGGCGACGCCGTGGAACCCACTAAAGGCAGGTTCGGCCTTTGCCGTAGCTTTGGCCGCAACTTCCATTTTCTAGCGTTGTGGCGGTTACACCGCCTCTATTCCTGCAGCCTGTCGTTGTGCCAACTGCATCCTTTACTCAACACGAATGATGAGCCGCGACCATCCTCATACGGCATGCATCGACGGGCTCGCAGTCTTCCAAGGAGGTGCAAGGATGTAGCAAATATAGAGGAGGGTTCAGGCTGGGTTCATTATGACTGGGACCTCCATGTAAGGGAATAAACACAAGAGAGGTCAAGGTTTTAATAATCAAATGAATTAATCAATAAGATAAACCACACAATATATCCCGCAACGACCTCCACCAATGACGAATGAATCACGGGTCATCCTATTAGTCGGTTAACCCGCGTTCTTTGTATTATTCAAGAACAGGGAAGAAGAAAATTATTTAAAAAGAATAAACTAATTAACCCCTACATGAAACATTAGAGAGAACTCGCGGTTGAGGGAGTATTCTTGTTCTCTATCCCCGCAACAAGCTGTCCTCACCGATGCTCGAATGTCAAACTCCGTTTCGGGGTTTCGGTGTCGCACATCACCTCCTGCTAGGGTCAGCTCCATCCTCTAAGGGCTCGACATTATGGAACTCCAACATTACTTTGTTTCTTGGAAAATCTTCTCTGATACCCCTCCTCCAAGCTTTATATTTATAAGAGAAGGGGAGAGTAAGTAACAACACATGTAGTTAATGGGGATCATAAATTAGAAACCTTCCTAAATTCCTCAACATTGTTGTTACTTAAGGTTGGTCGATCAATCCATTTAATGGATTGACACACTGCCAATGCCACGGT
Organism: Viscum album; assembly: GCA_963277665.1. Taxonomy (NCBI): domain Eukaryota; kingdom Viridiplantae; phylum Streptophyta; class Magnoliopsida; order Santalales; family Viscaceae; genus Viscum; species Viscum album. The sequence goes on from OY728161.1 coordinate 1,843,798,300, forward strand.
TTAATTAATCCGTTGGTGGTTTATGAAATAAAAATACAAGGATTATTTTATTTAATGTAATTTAAAAATGTCTCAAAACACAACTTTTTCTTTGGACCTGCTGTGGTCAAAGTAAAGCCTCTCATAAAAAATTCCTGGTGATACGGATTCAATGGTGCCCTCAGATTTTTAATCCGAGAAACGGTTCAATATTTAGAAAATTCCGCTGACACATTTACTGAACGTACCCAAAAAAAAGTTCAGAAATTCATTCCTGGAACAGCAGGTCTCATAATCACATGCCGCCAATTTTCGAAAACTTGTACTAATTCCATAAAATTAAAAAAAATTACATGGAAATTTGGGTCTTTATAAATAATCTTAATTTTATTATTCATGAATATAAGTATTGTATATGATGAATCAGACTCAAGGTAAGGGATTTTGTATCAATATCTTTTCCTTGACTCATTTCTTGATGAGATTCCCCTATATTCTTTTATAACATTATATACATATACTATAACATTTTAAATCTATATTTTATCTAATATAATGTTATTTAATGCCTTTTTATATTTATTATTTAATGGATATTATGATTTAAATATTCAATGTTTTATGTGACACATTGACTTTTTAAATATCTAATTATAAAATATTTGTCTCCATATAAATATTCATGATATTACATTAAAATTTTATTTATATCGATATAAAATGATAATATATTATCATTTATGAATATTTTTAATTTCATTTATATTTTTTTAAAAATGAATATTTTTACATGATTTATAAGGAATGTGTGGAAAAACGACCAAAATGAATGTTCTATTCATAACGCTCACAATAAAAATAACTTTTCTGCTGTTGTGGACATTATTTTATTACCATACTATTTTTCAAGATTCAATGAATCAATACATGAATAAACTTATTTATCTCTTTTAGTATTTTTATATTGATATTTTTTTCAAGGAAAAGGGTGTCTTGTTTTTAAAAATACATAATGGAAGGAAAATTGTATTTTTATCTGAAAGTGTTTTCATATGGGATTAAAAGAGTTTTCCAAACTGTTTTACATTGAATGTGTTTTATTAATCATATGTTACTTCATAATTTTAGGAAAAATGTGATCCAAAGACAACTTATAATGGGATGGATAATGTAGTACAAGGAAAACAAATTATATCTTAAGATGGGGTGGACCAGATAGTGCTAGGAAAGCCCGTTATAGCTTAAAATGGTCTTGGCCATAGAGTACCAAGAATGTCTACACTATTTTAACATGGGGTCACCCATATAGAATCTGGTATACCCGTAATATCTTAATTGTATGTTGTACATATGGTTATTCTAATTCAAAGGGTTTTAACTAGTTTTTCACATGGTTTATCTAGGAATTGATACAATGGTGAGATAAATGGGATAATTATGAATATATTTCATTAGGAGAAATTAAGTTTTATTTTAAATAATATTTATTTTTGAAAAGATGGATACTTTATATAAGTTTCTAGATTTAATGTATGGGATTAGTTTGTAATATTTTGTCCCATTTCATTAAAAAACTAAACCGAAAAGGTGATTGAATTTGAAATCTTTTTCAAAAACACTAGATTGTTTAATGATTAAGTTTGGGTCCATAAAGTTGGAATCAATGGTCATTTTATACAAATTTTATGTTTAGAATAGTGTTAATATCATTCACTTATATGATTTAATATTATGATAAAGCTGAAATGATATATCAGTTTAAGATATCATTATAATGTAATCTATTGTATACCAGTTTAGAATGATTTTCCAAAAAGAAAAAAATAAAGAAAAGGTTGAGATCCACTAAGAGGATAATATCCATTCAAATGATAATATATAAATTGTTGGGGTATGGACAGAATAGTTTGTTTCAAATACAGATCATTTTGACACATGATATAAAATGGTTATATTGTTTAGGATAGAGTGGATCTTGATCTACCATGAAGTTACATGTTTATAGTTTCTCATTACATTAGTCCACATCCCCTATCATTCTATAGATTGTCTAATGTAGTGGTAGACTAAGGATGAATTAATGACCATTAGAATAGATTTGAAGTCATTCGAAGTTTGTAATGTCAAAAGGTAACTATTTCTGATTATCATTTCAAAGGTGAAGCTAACTGATGGTGGACATCAGTTTTGAATACTAAAGATAAATATCATATTGATTCCATGGATTGGGAACATTTAATAATATCTTCATTGATAAATATTTCCTCAACATAGTTCGATATAGGATGGAAAATCTATTCTTTCAATTGATGAAAAAGGACGATGAATCATTGGAATCCTACGAATATAACATCACATAAATGGAATAATATGTTCTTAAATGTATTTCTGAAACTCATAGAAATATTATTATATTTTATTCAATATTGAGACCAAGTCTAAAAAGAGCATTGGACTCAAAATAAATTAAAATTAATGATAATGTTGTTTGTTGTGCTAAAAATGTGATATGGATTTTTCCAACATTCATGTACCACATTATGATATCTCTATGAAACTGTCAAGGTGTTGGGAAATGTATAATTATACAACTATGAAATCTTATTTTTATCACTGAAAATGATCCAATGATTGAAAATAAAAAATCAAGGAATGTTTGACAAGATCAGGGAACTATTTTCAATCTGCTCAGTTTGGTCCCAAGATCCATGAATGTAAATAAAAACTCTATGAATAACTATAGAATGGGGTAAATAATAGCGTTATAATGGTGAGGTGTTTTAGTTGAAATGAGTTCGGTAATTATGATAATGTCTGTTTGAATATTGTTACACCAATAGAAAATACTTATGATCATAAACAAAAAGTTTAATGAAAATATTTCAATAGTACTGCAGTTCATGTTGAGACAATTTGTGAAGATATGGAGGCTTGAGGGAGCCCAATATCTTTCAAGGGTTATTAATAAGTTCATGTTTATAGACATATATTATGATCTTCAAAATGATGTAGGTATAAGTGATTAAGGACCTTTTTGAGAGTTTTTTTGGGATTATATTCATGTATGGTTTTTTAATGAGATGTATGCCTTTAATTTTGGATACGAGATTTATATTATTGACATATTTAAGGATTTTCAAGATATTTTAGGATTAAGGATACAATTACAGACACATTTTACAATTGTGTAATTTTATTAGGATGAACTTGTTATTTTAAAAAGACAATAAATCTTGTAAGAACATTATTTTATGTTCACATTTAGTAATGTAATTACTCAACTATAGAATTTTATTTTTATTAAAAATAGTTATTCATTTAAATTTTTTACAATAAATTCAATGACCTTTTTAACACGTCATAAATTTTTTGATTTTTTTATTCATAACATTCTATTGATCGTGTTATCAATAACACACCATTAGAACATGATAGTTTCATTTCACTTCTATGTTCTTGTTTTCTATAATTAATGCCCAGTATGTTTCATCTTATGTGACCTTAATACGTACCTTTCTTTATTTCAATATTGTAGTCTTATTCATCCTTTTTGGATATGGGTTAAAATAAAGGTATTTTGAAAATTTGAACTTGTAGTTTAAAATTACATGTTAAATTGTGAGGTGAAAATTAATTGAAGGTGTGGGAGAATGTAACAGACTATATTTTTAAAAATAAACTCTATGGTCAAGTGCGTACCTGATATGCCACATTATGTTTAAACAAACATCTAAATAATATTTTAATGTTACCACAAAAACCATACAGTTAGAATTTCGTGAATGAACATTACTAATTTAAATATTAATATATGGTTTAAAAACACACACATATATAAATATAAATAGTTACTTTGTAAAAAAGTAATTATAAATGAAGAGATAGTCCATTTTTAAAATAAAAAATAAATTTTTTCTTCTAAAAAACTATTTAAATCTGCCCATGTGTGTTCATACCCAAAAATTAATTAAATAACACTTTCATGACTGTATTAATCATATATATATATATAATATTCAATATAATGGATAAAATTAATTTTATGATTTTTCTCTACATGATATAAAAAAAATCCAATTTTACCAATAAAATAAGTATTTTTAAAAAAATGCACTTTTGCAGCCTTTTGAAGGAACACATGTTTTAAATAATATTTTTGAAAAATTTTAATTTCATATTTACCAAAATAAAATTCATAATTGAAAAAGGAGTGTAAAAATTTAGTTTTTATAAATTTATTGTATTTTATCATAAGTTTAATGTTTTGATAAATAGTGAAAAATTGGTGCATTTTAGTTGAAAAGTATTTAAAAAAATTATTTATATTTTTAAATTATATATATGAATGCATTAAAAGTATAATTACACAAAATTTTTATAATTCAAATAATTTAAGGCACTAGAATAAATTTCATATTTAAATTGGATGTAAAAACATTATGATCGTTTGAACATTTTTATATTAATAACTCAGTTCTTATTTGGTCAATGAGATTAATTTTTAACAAATTAATGAAATTTATTTGTTATTAATTTTTAAAAATAGATTCTTTATTTTGAATTATAATATAAAAATTAATGAAATAGGTATATTTAATTTTTTAAAATATGAATTGTAACTTTATTAATTTTTTATTAACATGGTTAAAGTAAAATTGGGTATTTATGTGTTAAAATAATATTATATATTTTACAAAATTACCTTATCACTTTTCTGAATTTAATTTTATATTTTTTTAACAGAATTAATCCTTTCTCTAAAATTATCACATTTGGATTCTACATAGATGAGAGTGTGTCATTTATAATATTATATTATATGAAAAGTCAATTATATCAGAATTTTGTTTTTAACAAGTGAAATATTATAATTATGCAGTGATATAAGGAGTATTATTGACAAAAAATATTCTTTTTTAATCTAAAACTTTTATCATTATAATGAAAATTTATTATTAATTTTTAGACTATAAATAATCTAATTATTGTCTTTTATAGTGAGGGTGCATTAATTTTCTAATTTATGAAAATATCAAATAAATGGTATTAGAAAAACTAAATTAAATATAATTTTATATCATTAATAACATCCATGAATTTTTTAAATTTCATTCACATGTTACTGATGATTTATTAGTATTTTTCCAATATATATTTTAGTTCTGGAATTTTAAAAAAATCCATGTAATTAATAGTGTCAAAATAGACTTAAATGATATTTTAAAATAAAAAAATATTTATTTATATTATATAAAATTCAATAAAAATATTAAATTCTTATAGATAATATGGAGAAGTCTAAAAATGTTATAAGAGACTCATTTATTGGTTTTTGGCACTTTATTGTAATTATATTAACCCTTAATGTGTAAATTTTATTAATTGATGGTAAAAATAAAAATTGTTAAATAAGGGTAAAATCAATATGATAATGATATGAAAATATTCAAAACATATCCAATATTATTTTTATGATTTTTTATCAAACCTTAAACATGTTATATTCTAAATAAATAACATATACCAATTTAAAATAGAATTTTAATTTATATTAAATTAATATCTTCAATAATTCCAAGAGTGTCCATCCCCTGTATTATATAAGGGAAAACATTCTTCTCATTTAAATACACATAAAAACCTCTTTTGATCATCCATTATACTAAAATATATATTCATATAATCCCCCACCACATTATAGGTTCATATTTTTATGTATATAACCATTCTTAGTGTTCATAAAGTGCTAATCAAAGGAGATAATCCGAGAATGGATTATTATATTTAATAAAGTGTTTGTATTTCATTTCTTATTACACATAATTAAAATGTTAATAAATAATAATTTAATAATAAATAAAGTATAATAAATCTAATAATTTATTGTTATTTTAATATCATCATCTAAATAAATCTCTAAATTCATAATATTTGAAATGAATTATTTTTGTGTGTGTTGGGAAAACTACCACCTCACAAACCGATATAATTAGTTTTCCAGAGGAATCCATAATGAAATATTATAATTATATATGTAAATTTTATATAATATTAAGGAAATATTTATCATTATTAATAAAAATATATCATTTAATTTTATAAAATTCAATCTATATAAAAATGATAACATTGTTTGTGTGTAAATACGAACTATCCCCTCAACAAAGCAATGTGATTCGTTTTTAATCACCACATAAAATTGATGAAATATATAATTATATATAAATGATTAAAAGGATATATATGATATTTGAATCATATTTTAAGGGTAAAAAAAATATCCATCTCTCCATAATAATTATTAAAAAATGAAAACATTATTGATGTGTTCTTTCGACCCACCTTCTCCACAATTATAACATAATTATTTTTTCATAACAATAAATAATTGTTTTATTTAAAAGTATAATTCATTTATAAAATTTATAAAAATGTAATTAGTATTATTTTATTGATTCTAAACTGATGGCCACTTTGACTATTGACATCACAATAATGCCATTTTTTACTCAAGTACTGAATTTTATGAAAATATTTGGCATGAACATAAATAATGAAGTTATTGATATAAAGTCATATTAAGAGATATAAAAATGATAATAAATTTTAAAATGGGTATTAATTCATTAAATAAATATCTTATATTTATTATTCATGCATACAATGATTGTACGTGATGAGTCAGACTTATGTTAAGATATTTCATCTCAATCTCCTTTAATTTAGGTATTTATTGATCATATGACCCTTTATTCTCATATTAGCTATATATATAGGTAATATAACATTTAGTGCCAGTAATTTATCTAAAATCATTTTATTTAACTTTTTTTTTTCAATCTGTCATTTCATGGATATTGTGATTTAAATTCTCTAAGTGGTATACGATTCTTTGAATGTCTAATGATTTAAATACCAAATCTCTATATCCATGTTAATATTATTGATATTATTTTACATATTTAATTATGTAGATTTAAAATTATAATATAATAATATTTATTTATATATTAAATTTTATTCATAGGTTTTCAAAATTGATTATCTTTATATGTTTTATAGAGAACATTTTTAAGGACAAAAAAATGTTCTATTCTTAACGCTCATGGTGGAAATTAATTTTCCATGGATATATCCATTATTTTAATATTATATTCCATTTAATGATATCCTATCATTCTAAATGAGAAAACATATTTTTCTTTTTGATTATTTTTTATTGAAAATGGGTTTTCAGGGAAAATGGTGTTTTGGTATTGAAAATGATTTCATGAAATAAAAGTGTATTTTTATGAGAATATTTTTTGATATGGGATTAAATGTTTTTTTAATGGTTTTTATGATTATAGTGTTTTATTAATGATATAGTAACTATTAATTATATGAACTAGGCGATATCAATATATCTTATTCAATGGATAGACTAGGTAGTACTAAGAATGCCCATTATAGATTAATATGGGGTGGCCAAGATAGCACTGAGAAATCTTGTTATAGGTAAACATGGTGTGTCCAATATAGCATCATTAAATCCCTTTAAAAATTTACATTCGATGTCCCAAATAGTGTTTGGTTAGACTATAATACCATAATTGGATGTCGACCATATGGTTTTTCAAATTTAATGTGTTCTGATATGGTCTTACATATACGATTCTATATGTCGCCTAAATGCGTTTTGAATGCATTATATGTGGTTTAATTATTAATTTGTGGAAAATGTGTTTGTCTTCTTGTTAAAATGTATTATTTCATATAATCGATGAAAATTTATTATAATGGTAAATATTATTTGACTTTTAGTTTTTTAACTAAACTAATAGTTATATTTAATTGTTTACTCCTTAATGAGATCATCCTCACATTCCAAATTTTAAAAATAAATTTCATAGTGTTTAGGGGGGGTTAGAGACAATTATGAGATAAATGGGACCAGTTTATAGATTTTTCAAAATGGAAAATCTATTTTTTGAATAGTTTTATATTGTTATAAAATGGATATTGTGCATAAGTGTCCCTTGTATTATATGGGTTAACATTGTAATATTTTTCCCCAAATCATAAAAAATATTATTTAAAAACATCCTAGATTTTGAATTATTGTTAAAAAAATATATAATATGTAATATTTATGTCTTAGTGCACACATATGGTATCAAAGGATGGTTTATAAAACATTAGATCTTATGATAGTGTTAACATTACACACTTAGAAATGTTTACTTTATGGTTATGTTGAAATGATGAATCATTTTTATATTAACATATTAGATCATCAAAATTATTAGTTTTCAGAATGGTTTTATATAGAGGAAAAATTATTATGTCGCCGGAATGTAGCGAGAGTAATATATCCATTAAAAGTAATATCTAGAGATAGATGCAATTGGAATAGAACAATTTGATGCAGTGATGGATCAGTTGACACGTTCTATACACGGTGGTGGTATCGATGATAGAGAAGGACATGATTTACCATGATGGATAATTTCAAAAGTGGATCATTTCTTGAGGAAATATGCCCTATCATTCAATCTATAATATAACTATGTGGTATTTAATGTATGGATCAATTCCCTAGAGAATATATTTTAAGTCATTGTGTGTTTGGAATGTTAAAAGGTAACTCTTTATATTTATAATTTTGAGGTTGAAGTGGGAAGATTGTGGTATTATATAATTAATACTATTGAAAAATATGATCTTTATTCCATGTAATAGGTTTCATTTAGAAATGTCATCAATGAGAAATATTTACATAAGGTTGTTTAACTTAGGATGAAAAAATAATTCTTGTAATTGAAGAAAAAATATGATGATTCGGTGGATGCCTATGAAGAAAAAATGAAAACCTTGGAATGATATGTTCTAAATTTATTCAAGGAATTGATTTTAATGGTAATAGATTTTAGTTAGGATTGAAACAAAGTCTACAAAGTTATTTTTTCTTTAAATTAATTTAAAATCTCTAAGAACATTTTTTATATGCTAAGTTATTGATATAGTGTGTTCAAAATTTATGTACTAAAGGATAAAAAGAGTAAGAAGTAATCAAGTTTGATGGAAATGGAGTAATATCAAACCAATAAATCTATAGGTAATCCCCCAAAACTCCCCATGTGAGGAAAAAAACATTTCAAGGAATATTTTACATGATTAGGATAATGTTTTATATGGGTCAAGTTTGGTCCAAAGATATGTGACTATAACTAAAAGTTCATTGAACATATGAACAATGAGGTAACCAATAACAATAAAAGGGTGATGTGTTTCAACTGTAATGAGTTGGGTCATTCTGCTAATGTGTTTCCGAATTTAGTTACACATGAAACAAATCATTATGATCATTATTACAGTTGTTGTTAAGACATCTATGATATATTTGGAACCTCCAATTATCCCACAATATTTAAAGAGATTTCAATTTGTTTATGGATTTAAAATAACCATATGATGTTTTAATGGGCGTGATTATAGGTTATTAATGTCCATTATAGTAGATTTTTTGTTTCATTTATCTCTATGTAATGATATTTTAATGAAAATTATTCCATTAATTTTGGATATGAGTTTTATATTATTGATATCCTTTAGAGTTTGTGTGATCATTGATTATAATGTTTATTTTTGGGATATATATCAAAATAATTTAATTTTATGATGATTATTATGTTCTTATAAAATTTAAATTTATTACGTAATTATATATCCATATGTTATTAGTTAGTAAAGAAATTTCTAAACAATAGAAGATTGTTTTTAACAAAAAAATTACCCATTTACTTTGCATACATTGAAATTAGTAACCATTTTAAAACAAGATATATTTAAGGGTTATTATTATTAATTTTCTTATGATCTTGGTCTCAATTACACTCCATGAAAATATGATAGTTTTTTTAACATCTATTATCTAGTTCTCCTACATGTAATCCTAGTTTTTGTTATCTCAGGTGACCTTCTTACTTACCAGTCAATATTTTAATGTGGATGTATCAATATTCATTTTTTTGTTGTGAGATTTCAGTAATGGAATATTGAAAATTAAAACCACATGTTTTTGTTTCTATGTTCAAATTTATAGGATGAAATTTATTAAATTAGAGAGAGGGTAAAATTATATGTTTTTAAAACTAAACTCTATGTCTGATATCGTAAATTATATGTCACATAGATCCTAAATTATAAACTAAATAATATTTAAATGTTACAACCAAAACAAAGCCATTAGAATGTATAGAATGAGAAATTTTAATTTCAATATTAAAATACAGTTTAAACACACACACACACATATATATAATTATTTATTAGGTGACTAATTAAATACTAAAGAAAATAAAACACTTTTTAAAATAAAATGAAATGTATTCATAAAAAACTACTTAAATGTGAAAACTATTTTTAATAACAATAAATAATCACTCTTTCTAGATTAAAATAATAATATATATATAATATAATATGTAATTTTTATCATTGATCTTATACATTTTCTAGACATGATATAATAAAAAATCCAATTTTATTAATAAAATAATGATTTGTTTAAAAGGCACTTTTCTCATATATTACGGAACAATTGTTTCAAATCTTGTTTTTTCTAATTTAGAAGTTATATTATACATAATTAACTTCTTAATTTAATGATGAGTATTAAATTTAATTCTAGAATAATTCTGTTTTATTTTTCTAATAATATCATTTTTTTGATAAATTGTGGAAATTTAAATCATTTTAATTAATAACTACATTTTCATAATAAAATTTATTTTAATTGGTTTAAAGTTTATTATGATCATGTTTTTATAATTCAAACCAATCTTGTTCTTTATAATAAATTGGTTATTGAAATTGCATATATGAACTTTATGAACATCTCAATGTTTTTATTTTAATATACATTTACTCATTCCATTGATAGGATTAATTTTTAATTCATAAATTCAATTTATATATGTTTGATTATGAAAAATTGACTTAATATTTTAAATTTATGGGTAATAATATATTAAATGGGTCCCCTTAATTTTAAGATAATATGAATAGTAAGTTTAACAATTTTTTTTGTTAACTCTTCTAATGGTAAGCCAGATAATTATGGGTAAAAAAATATTATAAATACTATAGAATTACCCTAACACTTGTGAATTTTCAATGTATAATTTCTTTCTACTAATGGAATCATTGGGAAATGATTTTGACCATTGAAAGTGACATGGATGAGAGTAAGACATTTATGCTATGATATTCAATGAAAAGTCAATTTTGTCATCCATTGGTTTATAAAAAGGAAATATTTTTAATATGGGGTTATATAAAGGATATATTCATCTATAAAAAGTTTTTTTGGATGATAAAATTATTTTCATTATCATGATTATAACATTCCAACATGGCTTAACATCGACCCAGTAGTTGGTCCGGTCACCACATAACCTCAAGCGTTCCTCCAAATATTTTAGAGGCTTTCGACAAGTAGTGAGGATGTAAGGATAGTAATTGGGGAGTCTAAACTCTCATATCAGAGATTAAAATGCAGTATAATAGTATATAAATAGATGAGAATTTCATAATAAGATATAAATCAATAAAAAAACAAGGGATGAAAATTTAAATATCAACTGAATAAAAAAATGGACAACGGTAGTTTATAAAATACTTTCATGTCATTGTGATACATGTCTATAAGTAGTAAAAAACATAATTCATTTCATAGCATTATAGAAATAATGAGTGATTCAATGCCCCAAGGGATATCTTTCCAAGCATCCTAAGATTCTACTCGGTCCATTGCTCCAAACTCCAAGGTATAAAAAACAACAATCATAAAGTCCAAGGTCCTGAGAATAAAAAGGTCTACTCAAGTACCCATGGGAAATGGTGGCCTAAATAAAGTGTGACATATAAATGTAATTAGGTCGGGACTACCAGTTTCTACCTCAAACAAGGTAATGAAATATGATTAAATAGTGTATAGTTAAATTTTTTGGAATAACATAACTTAATTAATAACCAACAAACCATAAAAATTTGAAAGAAACACCGGACGATGATACCTTCTTCAGTTTTTAGATAGAATAAGAGTCTGAACAAGGACAATATGTATAAATAATTCATAGTGAACTATTTATCAAATTGTTGAATATTCATTGTTTTATAATTTCTTAACTTCATGGTTCTCGTGGATACATGTACCTCAATACTATCTATTTATCTTACTTTATCTTGAAGCATTCCATATGTAATATGTTATCATAATACTTTCTTCAGCTTCGACTTGGTTATGAAATATTGAACGTGATATCATATCTCAATATCTGCGTTGGATCATCCCTGAGTCTGAGGTATTCAATGTCGATATTATATGCTAATGACTTCTTCATCTCATTCCAATGTATGAAGTATTCAATGGTGATTTCATATCTCAATACATGTTTTGACTAGTTACAGGGATCAAAATATACTCAACTGAGGCCATATATCGGAGTACCGTTATTTTCATTCATTAATTTCACACATTAAATCTAATGTTACCATTGTCACACATGTATGTAATTTTACCATGTTACCCCGCATAATCCTCAACATAATGACCATGTTCCCATTATTTTTTCTCATAATTATAATGACCTTATTACAATGTAAACCTCTCAATTCCAAATGACCATGTTCCCATTATCATTACCCATAGGTATAATGATCATGTTACCATTTGTATTTCTCAGTATATAATGACAATGTTACCATTATCTATAATCAAAAGTATGATGACCATGTTACCATTTTTAATTCTCAATTTGCAAATAATGTGTCACCATTATTTATCACATAATTAATTTACCAACTTAATTATCTACCCCAACCCCATTACAAATCAAAAAATCAGTTAAACACATCCCTTCCATTATTGAACTCAACAATTAACAAAGTGATTTAAAAAATTAATTAATTATTATATTAATTTATAGATATCACAATTAGAATTCCATAATTAATTTTCTAGAATTAATTATCTCATTTCAATATCAACACTCCTTAGTTAATCACACAATTTATTATCTAGATCATATTATTAAAGGAACATAATTAATTCACAAATAATTATCTGAGCTTATCTAATTCAATATCTCATAATTAATCCCCTGTTTAATTTTATATATTACAATCTCAAATAACATAATTAATGTTCAATTAATAATCTCCAAATATCCCACTTAATGTTTGATAATTAATCCCATGATCAATTATCCCAATTTCTTATTCATGGTCTCAAAATAAAAACCATTGGACACATAATCAATCTCAATAATCACAACCCATGAAACCAAGAAGTATACCCAATCCCTATTGAAGTTCACATCTATCCATATCACATGGCCTAACAACCCATTTAATACAATTAACATTATTTCATTTCAAACAATTTTTCCACCCATTTAATCATGCTCTAATTCATATGAAGTAATTAACCCAAGTGTGTCATCATATAAAATAGGTAATACATCTCCCAGCTAAGAAAACCATATTACAATAATTTAAATAACATTCTCTAACTAAGAAAGAATTGTAAAAAATATAATACCAAGATAAGAAAACATATCAGTCTAATTACTATGTTTTTATCATGATGATATTGCACCTCTGTTGGTGAAGTTTTATTACAAAAATGTGATTTTTAATATAAAAATTCATTTAACACTAACAAACAATCCATTCATAAATTGTAGCCATATTTATTAAAATAATTTATTTTAGAAAATGTATTTTTTATATTAAAGAAATATTGAGGACCCTACATTAGTGAATTGACCAATCCAATGATTTCTATCTGACACAACAATCTTCTTGGGTACACATAAAACATCAAAAAAATTTCTGCACATTTAGAATTGATTTCCACACCCTATAACAATCTCCCACACACAAAATTAGTGCGGTGAAGACCAATACACATCCCATTAAATACATGGGACTCATATAACCCAAAATAACCTTGATTAATGGGTGAGAAACCATATAATGAGTGTATAACCTTACCAAAATATGACAGCGGTGAACTGAGTCAACCCACAACAATTATCCTTTAGCGGTGGTCATTGGAATATGGACGAACATGTCCTGAAACATCTTCTACACCACCTAGAACTAGAAGAATCGAAGAAACAAAAATAAACTCGAACCTATGGTTTCAGCCTAATGGAAAATGGGTGACAGAGAGACAAAACGACCAATGTGAAGATGAAAATCCATGGAAAATGGCTTACCTCAACGAATATTTTTGAGGAGATTGTGAGTATATAGGCACGAGAAGAGGTATGCAGAGGAGCATTGGAACATGTTTCACCCCTGTAAAGACCTATAAATCTCAAGGGAAATTTTTTAAAATTCATTGGAATTTTATGAGTCCCTATTTTTGACGGTGCATGATTTCGAGGCCCGGTGTGCCCGGAATCAATTTATGAAGTTTTTTTCAGGTACGTTTAGTAAACGTACGTGCGAGTTTTTCTATCTTTTGAACCGGTGCTCGAAATTGAAATCTGAGGACACCGATGAACTCAAAGCGCCGATATTCGTTTAAGTGGACTTTTACCACAGATGCGTTTTATACAGGTTAGAACTTATAAATTGGGGTTTCTTTTAAAAATTAAAGATTAAATAAAAATGTGTGTGTAACACATTTTTATTTGAAGGTGGTTAAAGTATTAGGGTGGTGGTTGTTTTCTCCAATGGGAAGTTGGAAGTGGGTCCCACCCCTATATAACCTCCCATGGGAGGATATTGTGTGGCGGGGACCAAACAAGAACCTAACCCTTTAACTACCCTTTAGACCCCCCTTTTAAACTCTTAGAATCCCATTTGAATTAATGAGTCCACCTATCCTCTTTTAATTTTGAAGACTTTCAACCTCCCACCATCTCTCATTAATGTGCCAATGCCGTAATATTAATCAATTAAGCTTCCTCATTTAATTGATTAATTTGAATTTTTTTGAAATGCATGGAAATATTATAATATTGGGGAGCATATTATTTTATTTTCCTTGGAAAATATTTTTCTTGGAGGAATTGGGAGGACATCACCCTCTCCAGTGAAGAACATGAGGAACTTCTTCTTCTTCCTTATTCAATCGGGGAAAGAACGTGTGGTGATGCCCACGAGGAATGCTATCATCCTTCCTCTTCCTCCGCGTCAAGGGAGAAGACGCCACCCACAAAGAACGTTGCCAACAACGATGCTTCCTCCTTGGACGCACCCCGACGTCAACAAATCGATGTCGTCGACAACGAATGAACCTTAAATCAAGGTATGGGGTTTTTTATAATTTTAAATGAATAAATTTATACCTCTTTCTTCAATGAATGTTTGGGTTCGACTTTTTCCATTTGTTATCGTCTAACGCGGAGGGCACGGGCCGAACAAACACGGCCCGAAGAACCTTTGTTTATTCTTGATTATATTGTCAATAGAGGCGGTGTTGGAAGAGGGGACGACGACCGAAGTCGGCAGGCGACCAGAGGCGGCGACAACTGGGGGCAGCGGCGACCGCGCACCGGCCACTGGAAGAGACCGTCCGCCACTCGGGCCGCCCAGATGTGGGACGAACGGTCGACCAATCCGGACGGCCCATTGGGAAACGTGACACCTAAAGGTGCCACGTGGAGGGAACCGCAACCCGCAACTGTGGGCCACTTGCTGGATGAACCGGTCAGCTACGACTGGCTGGGCAGAAGAATCGCAGCGCCCACAGGCGCCGCATGGTGGGGGAACCCTGGAACCGTTTGGTGCCGCATAGGAGGAACTGGGGACCGATGTGTGGGTCGTGCACGTTGGGCAGAACCGGCCGGCTTCGGATGGCCAGGCAGGAGGGGCGGCGCCGCTTGCGGCCGCCGGGCGAACCAAACCGCCCCGCTCCGCCGGCCGGGTCGACGGGTGGGTCGTGCCTCACCAGGCCGGGCCAACCCCCCAGCCGGGTCGGACCCACCAAACTGGGCCAGGCCGACCCCCAGCAGGGTCGAACCCGCCAAACAAGGTCGGGCCGACCCGCCAGCCCACTGGGTTTGATGGGTCGGGCCCGTTTCTCTTAAATACGAATATCTTCATGACTGTGCGTCCGAACGACGCGCCATCTACGACACTGGGACCCTTGAGATGAGGCGGTACTTTTGTGATACTCTAAGTGATCTTTGGCCGACTTTGGAAAATGACCGAGTTTTGATCGAGCGTAAATCCAACCGGGCCCCTGGAACGGAAAAGCCAATAACTCTCAGACCGGGCGTCCGATTGACGCGTCGTATGTCGCGTTGGGTTCCTTTTGATGAGACGGAACATCGGGATACATCAACTCCGTACTTCGTGATATTTGATTTAATGAACCCATTGCTCGAGGAGCGAAACCTCCCGGAATCGAGTGTGTTGTGTGCATGAACCCTAGAGCTGGCTGCGACTGCGATGAATTATGTACCCGAATCCTATGTGGGTTCGACAGCGTTGAAACTGTACCAAAACCCTATGTGGGTTCGACAATTCTGACAGGGTAGCTGGTCCTGTATCTTGTGTGGGTCCGACAACTTAGATGAAACAATGACTACATATGATCATCTCTATTAATCTAGAATAGATGGCATGTATCCTGTGTAGGTCTGACAGCTTAGACGAGGTAGCTGGCATGTATCCTGTGTGGGTCCGACAGTTTGGACGAGCTAGCTGGCCTGTATCCTGTGTGGGTCCGACATCTTAGCTGGTCATGTATCATATGTGGGTCCGATAGCTTAGAAGATCTAGTGGCTACATCTGATCATCTATATCTCTCTACAATTATGGCATACTTGTGTGATCTGAGTCATGTATTTCAACAATTATCATCATGGTGATTGACTTTACTTCCTTTGTAGACTGGGTTGGGATTGGTCTCGAGAGTTGGAGCCTGGATGATATTGGAAACTTAGGTATATGTATGGGAATATAACTAAGTAGGGTTGGTTGTTACTTTTTGGTTGTATATTTATTCTTTTGTTTATCTGTAGTGGATATTGTAAGACCTTGTGGGTCTTGTGGTACCTATTGAGTATCGTTGTACTCACCCATGCACGGGCTATGCCCAATCCTCGTTGTGTTGGATGCAGATGACAAACATCGATGACGGAGGCCAAGAGCGCCAAGACTGGACAGTACCCAGAGGTGGACCTTGCGATGAGTCGGCACACAGAGGAGACTGACAGACGTGAGTGATGAGGTGGCCATCCGTACCTACCCTTCAGGTAGGAACCCTGGAGGACGATCCATGAGCTTCTCATTACTTCCAGCTATTTGTGCCTTTTTACTTGTACTTGTTGATTAGTTGGGCTTTTATTCTGGCCCATTTACATTCCGGAACACTCTTTTGTATTCAGTTTTACATAGTGTTTACTTCATGTTGCGTACTCTGTTGTGGTTGTTTACTTTAAAAAAGGCAATTCCTTTACATCTTAGGGAATTATTCCTTTGGTGATAGTCTCTAGCCCCTGGCCTATGGAAGGCGGGCTTGGGGTAGTCACGGCACATGCCCTGAGAGAGCGTCGTGAAAAATTGGTATCAGAGGAGTCGATTCTACTGTAGAACATATACATAGATTCTTTTAACAACAATAGTGTTAAGTGTTTTGGGTGTCTATCAGTTTATGGAAACCGGTGTTGGTGCGGCGGCTGACGTATCCATACACTAGGACTCTGACTTCTGATCTTCGACTTAGTGAACAAAAACACTGATTGCATGTGTGTTTCCTTTGAAAATGTTTTCTTTGTGATTAATTTGTGTCAGCTCACCAGGTATACTGTTTTGGCTGTGGCACAACTATTTATTTTCAGGATGACCCCACGAATACAGCCAGCTAGGGTTCCGAGTTACGTACGAGATGGTAGCCCACCTAGCGATGAGGCCTCAGTGCAGGGCCCCATCACAGTGGAGGCAACAACATTACCACTACCCGCTGGGCCACCGATACCACGATCTCCACTATCAGAAAGTGCACGCAGCCTGAGTGCATTGCACGAGTTCCAGCACCAGAGGCCACACAGGTTCTGGGGAGAGATGGACCCACAGGTAGATGAGTATTGGCTAGAGGCTATCGTGAGAGTTTTCATAATATTAGGGACACCAACTAACTTTATAGTGATCCTTACTGCGTGTATCCTTCATGTAGAAGAAGGAAGATGGTAAAGCCTGATGCTCCAGGTTCACGACAAGGCATCACTACTCTGGGTAGACTTCGAGAGCCTATTCCGGGCGAAGTTTGTTCCATCCACCCTTCATGCGGTGTGGATTCAAGAGTTACTACATCTGCAGCAGGGCAGTATGACAATAGCTCAGTACTCAGTGAGGTTCGCTGACCTCTCACGCTACTCCACGGATATCGTGTGTGACCCATTCTTCTGGGCCCTGTCCTTCGACCAAGGACTCAGGCATGTGATCAGGGCTTTGACGATTCCCCTCAGCATTCCAATGCAGGTGGGGGTGCTGGAGTGAGCCCTTCTATTGGAGAGTTTTCTCGCTGAGTAATAATCAGTAGCGAGACCCACCACAGGGTGACACGTAGTAGAGTCTTGTTCAGCTGGTAGAAGACATACATCATAGAGGTCGAAGCGGACCCAGACATCTGGTGGGCGATCTCAGGATACAGGTTCAGTTGTGTGGGGAAAACGAGACAGAGTCAGCTATACGGGGAGCAAGCAGTGCTATGCATGCGACAGGCAGGGACACATGGCTCGTGACTGCCCGACCCACCATGTAGATGAGAAGTAGATAGTAGAGAGACCTCCCAGGCAGAGGCATAGGTTTGACCATGGTGGTCCACGGGGAGAAGGGGGATGTGGCAGTGGAGCTGGCCGAGGAGCGGGCGGTGGATGACATTTCAAGGCTCTACCAACACCACCACCAAGAGGTACACCCCGACCATAGGGAGCAGGAGGATAAAGGCGGGCTCAGCTCCAGGAAGTCGAGGCCTATGACCACGGTGCACCTGAGATGATTCGAGATACTATCTGTGTCTACTCCACCCTTGCTGCATTACTCATAGACACAGGTGCGAGTCATTATTTTATTGTCGCTTCCCTTGTTCGGAGGTTAGAGATTCCGTGGGAGTTGTTGGCTCGATCCATATGGCTAGAGACTCCTACGGGATCAGACTTAATGATTATGCACTAGTGCCGGTAGTGTGAGCTTACTCTAGGAGGTGAGTGCTTCGGCTAGAATATTTTTGTAGCGGCGTCGAGGCCTTACGACGTCATCTTGGGTATGGACTGGTTATCCACAATTCATGCTCAGATTGACTGTATTAGGCACAAAGTGTGGTGTATCCACACGGATGGGACCAGGTTCACCTTCACCAATGATAAGGGAGCCTTTTCAATGCATGATAGACTTATGCAGAAGAGATGTCAGCCGATCACACATCAGTTGGCTAGTCTCATCCTCGGAGCGGTTGATTTCTAGAGTCAGATTATTCTTGTTGTGGTGGATCAGTACGCTGATGTTTTTACTGATGATGTACCAGGACTACCTCCTCATAGAGAGGTAGACTTCTACATTAACCTGTACCCCAGGACAACACCGATATCTACTCCAGCATATTAGATGGCTCCCGCCGAGCTTTGTGAATTGCGGGTACAACTGGAGGACTTGCAGGGAAAGATATTTATCCGACCCAGTGTTTCACCCTGGGCATCACCGATTTTGTTCGCCAAGAAGGTGGATGGGAGCTTGTGACTATTTGTTGACTATCGTTTCCTAAATCAGGTGATCATGAAGAACAAGTACCCACTCCCAAGGATTGACGTCCTTTTTGTCCAGCTCAAGGGAACACGATGGTTCTCGAAGATAGACCTCAGGTCAAGCTATCTTCATCTCAGAGTTCTATATGAGGATGTGTATAAGACAACCTTCAGGTGTCGGTATGGCCACTATGAGTTCTTAGTTATGCCCTTTAGTGTAACCAACACACCAGCAGTGTTCACGAGTCTCATGAACATGATCTTCCATCCTTACCTCGATCAATTTGTCGTAATCTTCATCGAATATATACTAATTTACTAGACTATTTAGGAGGAGCATGCCTACCATTTACGGGTGGTACTGGATATACTCTAAGAGCACCATCCTTATGGTAAACTCCTGAAGTGCCAGTTCTGGATTCGAGAGGTTCACTTCTTGGGACATGTCTTCTTGGAGACTGGAGTTTTAGTGTATCTAGTGAAGATCAAGGAAACACTTGCTTGGGAGCTACCCAGTAGTATGACAGAGGTTCAGAGTTTCCTAGGAATGGCTGGGTACTATCGGAGATTTGTGCCAGACTTCTACAGAGTTGTAGCACCGCTTTCAGTTTTGAAGAAGTGGAAACCCTTCATTTAGTCATAAAGATTCCAGTAGAGCTTTCAAGATATGAGGTAGAGGTTGACCAGTGCGCAAATCTTGAGGCTACTGGAGGAGGGTGTAGGGTATGTAGTTTACTGCGACTACTCAGGGACCAGACTCAGGTGTGTCCTGATGCAGGAGCGAGCAATGATTACGTATGGTTCATAGCAGTTGAGACAACATGAGAAGAACTACGCTACCCATGACCTGGAGTTAGCAGCAGTGGTCTTCGCCTTGAAGATGTGGCAACACTATCTGATGGGAAAGTGTTTTACAGTCTATTTTGACCACCAAAGTCTCAGGTATATCTTCTTTCATAAGTACCGGAACTTGAGACAGTGGCAATGGATTGAGTTCCTCCAGGACTATGAACTCAAGATAGTCTATACTCCTAGGAAGGGGAACGTTGTAGAAGATGCTTTTAGCATGAGATCAGGCATTCAGCTACTAGGAGAGGTGATAAAGCAGCTAGCCGCATTGCAGATATTCTTTGTGGATAGAGATGAAGCAGCCTTTCTTCAGTATCTCACAGTCACTCCTCCACTTCTTCAGTGAGTCAGAGAGGCACAACGTGGGGATGTTGACTGTGAGACACGCCGTTCTCAGATATCCTTAGGGCAGACACCTTGTGGATTTTATGAATGTGGGGACCATGTCATCCTCTTCATAGAACATACCATGGTATCAGTTTCACTACAACATGAGGTGTTGAGGGAGTTCCACACTTCCACACTAGCGGTACATCCAGGAGTGGCGAAGAAATATTAGGACCTCAGACGATAGGACTGGTGGCTAGGTATGAAGAAAGTAGTAGTAGAGTTTGACTCGTTATGCCTCACTTGTCAGCAAGTGAAGGTGGGGCACCTAGTTTCAGCAGTCTTTGTTCGTCCCTTAGAGGACCCAAAGTGGAAGTGGGATGGGAAATAAATTGATTTCGTGATAGGACTTCCACGTACATACAGAGGACACGACTCTATCTTAGTGATTGTCGACCGACTCACCATGTTGGCCCACTTCCTACTGATCAGAGAGCAGGGCTCAGTCGAGCGCTTAGGATGCCGCTACGTTCAAGAGGTCGTACAACTTCAGGGTGTGCCCTCGACTATCGTCTCCGATCAAGATGATCATTTCACTTCCTTGCTTTGGAAGGGGTTACAGGAGGCTTTTGGGGCACAAATTTGCTTGAGCACCGCATTCCATCATCATACAGATGGTCAGACATAGAGGACCATTCAAACTCTTGAGGACTTGCTCCGTGAATGTGTCCTCGACTTTGGTTGTAGCTTGTAGGATCACTTACGCTTGGTGTAGTTTTCATAAAACAATAGATACCAATCCACCATCGGGATGGACCCTTACGAGGCACTGTATGACCGACCTTGTAGATCGCCTCTATGCTGGGCTGACCCAGGGGAGTAAAAACTTGTAAGACCAGAGATGGTGCAGGATACGATGGAGAAGGAACAGATCATCCTGGAGCAGATGAAGACTGAATAGAGCAAACAGAAGTCCCCTGCTGATAGGAGACAGAGACCACTGAAGATTGAGGATGCCGTCCATGTCTTCCTACGAGTCTCACCTTGACGAGGTCTATAGAGAATTGGCCGAGGCGGCAAGTTATCTCCACATTTTATCGTCCCATTTCAGATCCTCAGCAGAGTAGGCGAGGTGGCTTATCGCCTGGCCTTTCCACCTCAGTTGCACCGGGTGCACGACATCTTCCACATATCTCAGCTGAGGAGATACATGCACGACCAGTCCCACATCATTGACCATGGGGAGCTGGACATCGATGACAGGGCGACATTCACGGAGGTTCTAGTGGAGATAGAGTATCAACAGGAGCGGGTCCTATAAGGACGGTCGATTCCTCTGGTACGCATTCGCTGGAAGCACAAGAACCTCTAGGAGAGCACATGAGATCGGGAGTCTCAGATGCGTGCTCAGTACCCCCATTTGTTTCCCTTGTGTGTGTTGTAGCTTTACTAGGACATAAAGCCCTAAGGTGTGGGTAATGTAAAGAATCAGAAATTTCAATGAAATATTTTTTCTTAAATTCATTGGAATTTTACGAGTCCACAGTTTCTGACGGCGAATGATTCTGAGGCCCGGTGTGCCTGAAATCAATTTCTGAATTTTGTTCGGGTACGTTCAGTAAACATACGTGCAAGTTTTTCTATCTTTTGAACCGGTGCTCGGAATTGAAATCCAAGGACACTGATGAACTCGTAGCATTGGTATTCACGTAAGAGGACATTTACCGTAGTTAAGTTTTATACAGGTTGGAAGTTATAAATTGGGGTTTCTTTTAAAAATTAATGATTAAATAAAAATGTTTGTGTAACACATATTTCGTTGAAGGTAGTTAAAGTGTTTGGGTGGTGTTTTTTTATCCAATGGGAATTTGGAGGTGTAGAACACCCCGACATAACCTCCCATGAGAGGATATTGTGTGGCAGGGCCCACATGAGCACCGAAACCTTTAACTCCATTTTAAACCCCCCTTTGAAACTCTTGGAATATCCTTTGAATTAATGAGGCCACCTCTCCTCTTTTAATTTGGAAAACATTCAACCTCCCACCTTATCTCATTAATTAATGTGCCAACACCATTAAATTTGTTAATTAATCTTCCTCATTTAATTGATTAATTTGAATTATTTTTAAATGCATGGCAACATTATATTATTGGGGAGCCTATTATTTAATTTACCTTGGAAAATATTTTTCTTGGAGGAATTGGGAGGACATCACCCTCTCCAGCAAAGAACACAAGGAACTTCTTCTTCTTCCTTCTTCAACCAGGGAAATAATGTGAGGTGAAACCCATGAGGAATGTCGTCATACTTCCTCTTCCCCCGTGTCAAGGGAGAAGACGCCGCCCGCAAAGAATGTCGCCAACAACGACACATCCTCCTCAGACGCACCTCGACGTTAATGAATCGATGATGTTGATGACGAATGAACCTTGAATCTAGGTAGGGTGTCTTGTATATTTTTAAATGAATAAAATTATGCTTCGTTTTTTGATGAATTTTTGGGTTCAACTTTGTCCATTTATTATCGCCCAATGCAGAGGGCGTGGGACGAACAAACACGGCCCGACGACCCGCTATTGATTCTTGATTATATTGGCGAAGGATGCGGTTTTGGAAGAGGCAGCGACGACCGAAGTCGGTAGGCGACCGGAGGCAGTGGCAACCAGAGGTAGCGGTGGCCGCACATTGGCCGCGTGAAGAGATCGGCCGCCGCTCGGGCCGCCCGGACGCGGGACGACCGACCGGCCAATCCGTCCGGCCTGCTGGGAACCGCGGCACCCGCAGGTGACACGCGGAGGGAACCACGACCGGAAACTATGGTCCGCTTGCTGGAAGAAACGGCCGGCTACAGCCGACCGGGCATAAGAATCGCGACGCCCATAGGGGCCGCACGAAGGGGGAACCACGACCCGCAACCGCGGGCCGCTCACCGGCGAACCAGCCGGCCACCTGCCAGCCAGGCTGAAGGAAATCGCAACGCCACTTGGTGCCACGTAGGAGGAACCATGGCCCACTATGTGGGCTGCACACGCTAGGTAGAACCGGTTGGCTATGGTCGGCCGGGTAGGAGGGGCGGCGCCGCCGGGCGAACCAAACCAGTGCGCTCCGCTGGCCGGTTCCGCGGGTGGCCCGCGCCCCACTGGGCTGAGCCAACCCCCCAGCTAGGTCAGACCTGCCAAACCGGGTCAGGACAAACCCTAACCGGGTTGGACCCACCAAACCAGGTCGGGCCGACCCGCCAGCCCACTGGGCTTGACGGGCCGGGCCCGTTTCGCTTAAATGAGAATATCTTCAAAACTGTGCATCCGAACGACGCGCTGTCTACGGCACTGGGACCCTTGAGACGAGGCGGTCCTTTTGAGATAATATAAGTGAGTTTTGGATGACTTTGGAAAATGTATGGGTTTGGATCGAGCATAAATCAAACCGGGACCCTGGAAAAGAAAAGCCAATAACTCTCAGACCGGGCATCCGATTGACGCGACATTTGTCACATTGGGTTCCTTTTGATGAGACAGAACTTCAGGATACATCAACTCAGGCATTAATGATAATTGATGTTACAAATCCTTTGCTTGAGGAGTGGACCCTCCCGGAATCGAGCGTACTGTGTGCGGAAACCCTAGAGCTGGCAATGACTACGACGACTTCTGTACATGAATCTTGTGTGGGTTCGATAGCGACGACAACTATACCGAAATCCTGTGTGGGTTCGACAGTTCTGACAGAGTAGCTGGTTTTGTATATTATGTGGGTTCGACAGCTTAGATGATCTGGTGACTACGTCTGATCATCTCTATTACTCTAGATTAGTCGGCCTATATCTTGTGTGGGTCTGACAACATAGACAAGATAGCTGGCATGTATCTTTTGTGGGTCCAATATCTTAGACGAGATAGGTGGGCTGTATCCCGTGTGGGTCCGACAACTTAGTTGGTCCTGTATCCTATGTGTGTCTGATAGCTTAGATGATCCAATGGCTACATCTGATCATCTATATCTCTCTACTATTGTGTCATACCTGTGTGAGTTGAGTCATGTCTTTCAACCATTATCATCATGGTGATTGAATTTACTACCTATGTGGATTGGGTTGCGATGTTGAGTCAATAAGTTTTTCCTTATGACTTTTCCATTCCTTCTTGTTTTGAAAATCACAAACACCTTATCTTAAGGAAAATTGCTTTTATAAGGAAAATTTCTTTTATAAGGAAAAATGATTTCTTAAGGAAAATCTCTTTTATAAGAAAAATTATCCTTACATATATTCTTCCATATTTTTCTTAAGTATAAGTTTCGGATTCATTTTCTCAGAATCATTGAAACATTGATATAAAGCATTCTGTTTTAGGGTTCGGATTCTGGACAAGAACTATAAGGAAGTTTCATTCCGAATTCCGGATATGAACTCTGACTAAGTTCTATTCCAGATTCAGGATACGAATTCTGAAGAAGAATTCTCATTACGAATTCTAATGAAGAAATCCCATTCCGAATTCTCATTACGAATTCTGAAGAAGAATTCTCATTATGAATTCTAATGAAGAAATCCCATTCAGAATTCTCATTACGAATTCTGATGATGAATTCTCATTACGATTTCTGATGATGAATTCCTATTCCAAATTCTCATTCCGAATTCACCTATTAAACAGAATCTAATTATCATTGTTTTATACACTCTAAATTTATTCACTCCGAAGTTTTCATTCCGAACCTTTATGTTAGAGTTTAAAACGATGTCGTACATTCTGTTACACTTGTTTTGTTATAAAACGATGTTGTCTGTTTTGTTATAAACTAACCGTTGTCTAAGTGACACGTGTACAGGTCCCTCCGATCTTTAAGGAAAATATGACCGTTGGAGAAGGAGCCGACCTTACCTATAAATAAGAGCTCATTTGAAAAAGCTCGTAACGGATGGATGAACAATTTGGACATTGTGCATACATGCTGTTGAAGTGATTTCTAGAGAGAGAGACTCTTATTAACTCTCAAAGCTTCGTGCGACTCCGAATGTTGGTGATTACATTCGAGGTCTTCCGGGGATAGGAAGACAGAGGTGCCGACTACCTTAAAGTTCGAGGGCTTTCTTGCTGAGGAAGACAGAGGTTTCCAACTACCTTGAAGTTGAGGGTTTGCGGGGATAGCAAGACAGAGACTCCGATCTTCGTATCGAGGGCTTACCCTGGTGTGGGTAAGACAGACTTGCTTGAAAGTATAAATCAAGGGACCTTTATCCAAGGTTGTTGGATACCCTTCTCTTTGGGTTAAAAGACTATCATCTTGTTACTAGTAGTTTTACTACTTGTTTTTATTCCGCTGTAATTTGTATCTTAAGGAAAGTATAACTTTCTTATACTTCCTTACTTACTCTGATTCATTTAGATTCTATACGCTTTAAGGTAGAATCTCATATTGTAATTGTTTGTTAAGTTTCAATTTCCGGAACCATATTTCCGGAACCTACTTTTGGAATCACTTTCGAAGTTTAGATCGGTGTTAGAGGTGTTGTGAATTTGCCTAGTTTAACTTTGTTAAACTTAGCCTTTTCCTTTACATAAGGAAAACATAGTTATTCTTAACTAACTTTAAAGGTTCCAAAGGAATTTTTAAAGTATACAATTCACCCCCCTCTTGTATATTGAGCATCTCATATTATATTTCGATCCTATAATTGGTATCAGAGGTTGGAAACCTCTTACTCTATACCAATCTTACATTTGGTATCAGAGAAGGTTACTGAAAAACTTGTACTCACATACAAGTTTTTCTTGCTCACTTTATCCTTCCGAACTTTATCATTCTGAACTTTTCCCATTCCGAACTTTGTTATTACGAATCTTTGCTACTAACAAGTTTGTGTCCAAGTTATATTAAGTATGGCAGGAATTAATGTTGGATCTATTGACAATCTGAATCCTACAAGACCACCTATCATTGATGGTAATGACTATGAGTACTGGAGAGATCGTATGAAGACATTTGTTATCAATACTGGAGTAGACAACTTTGTTATGCTTACTGGTGATTATAAAATTCCTGACAAGGAAGTCAGAACATTTACTAACGAGGAAAAGAAAGAATATCAACTTAACTATAAGGTACGCAATACTTTACTATGTTCAATGACCAGAAATATATATAGCCAAATTTCTTCTTGTGAAGCAGCTAATTGTATATGGAAGAAGTTAGAAGTTACACACTTTGGGACTTCTAAGGTGATTGAGACTAGAAGAGCTATGCTTAGAGCTGAATATCATGGCTTCAATTTTCCTTATGGAGAACCTATCTGTAAAGTTCAACAAAGATTTATGACTATTGTCAACAGTCTGCAGTCAATGGGAGAGAAAGGTTTAGATGATGAAGATCTTGTGGACAAGATAATTGACATTATTCCCAATGAGTGGGAATCCAAGAGAACAGCTATAGATGAGAACAGGAAGGTCACTCAAATTACTCTTGATGAATTATTTGGAACTCTTCTACAACATGAAACAAGAATGAAGAGAGATGCTGACAACATCAAGAAAAAGAATGGAAATGGTACTGTTGCTTTTACTACAACGTCGAATCAGATAAAAGCTAAGACTCCTGAGAGAGTAACCAGATCCAAGTCTAATAAAGTCATTTTCCAATCCGAATCTAGTGAGAGTGAAGTCTCAGAAAATGAATTAGCCAATCTTGCTCGAAGGATGAACAAGATAGATGGACAGAGAAACTTTCAATCCAAGTATAAGAAAAAGTATAGGAAAGATAAGAAAGATAGAGAAGTTACTTGTTATGAATGTAAAAGAGCTGGACATATTAGACCAGATTGCCCTATGATAAAAAAGAAAGAAAGGAAGGAAAGACATTCAGACAGAAAGAGAAATAAGTATTATAAAGCTAAATCTAAGAAAGTTCTGAAAGCTAATGACACCTGGAGTGCCAGTGGTGGTGACTCTTCAGATGAATCTTCTGATTATGAATCTTCAGGACAGAAGAATCTTGGTCTTATAGCCAAATTGCATGTTGATAATCATTGTCTTATGGCTAAGGTACGAAATGCTGAATCATTGACCAATGTTTCTTTAAATCCTAATGATAGTAAGTATTATAACTCTTCTGATGAAGAATCATCTTCTGATAAGGAAAATACTTTACCTACTTTTGAAGAAGTCTCTAGGTTTGCTGAACTTCTTGAGATTGAGATTTCCAAACTCAATAAGAAACTTGACAAGGAAAATTCTAGGAATTCTATTCTTACTAAAGAGATATCAGATCTTTCTAAAGATCTTGATAAGAAAAATGCTGATTTTGAAAATATTTCAAAAAATCTTGAGGAAGTAAGTTCTGAGAAGAACAAACTTTCTAAAGAATTAGAAAAAGTAATTTCTAATAAAAATGTTTTCGAGCCTAACTACAGTTCTAAAACTAATGATTTTGAGGATAAAAACGTGGTTGTAAAACTCAAGTCCGAAATTTTTTCCTTAAAGAAGTGTTTATCAAACTTTACCCATGGTAAAGAAAATTTTGATAAGATGTATTCCCAAATACGACCTTTAAGAAGTAAATCCGGATTTGGTTATACCCATGCAAAACCTATTTTCAGTAACAATTATTTTGTTCCTCAAAGTGCCCCATTTTGTACAAAGTGTCAATGTGGTGGTCACTGGGCAAAGAATTGTTCCTTAAACAAAACTCAATCCTTAGGTTTTCACAAAGCTTACTTTTCCAAGAAGATGTGGGTACCTAAAATTTTATTGTCTGGAAATCTCGGATCCAAACAAGTTTGGATTCTGAAAATCTAACTTTGTTCTTAATTTCAGGAAAATAAAGAAAGTTCCAGCAACAATATATGGTACATGGATAGTGGATGTTCCCGGCACATGACTGGTAACAAAAGTTTTTTCGAAAAGTTTATCAAAATGAAAGGAGGAAAGGTAACTTTCGGAGACAATGCTA
Organism: Viscum album; assembly: GCA_963277665.1. Lineage (NCBI taxonomy): Eukaryota > Viridiplantae > Streptophyta > Magnoliopsida > Santalales > Viscaceae > Viscum > Viscum album. The sequence continues at coordinate 1,843,827,153 of OY728161.1, forward strand.
AGGGAGAGATTGTTGGTATTGGTAAAATTGTTCTTTTAGGTAAAACCTTGATTGCAAATGTTCTTTTTGTTAAAGGTCTTAGGCACAGCCTCATTAGCATAAGTCAGTTATGTGATGAAGGTTACCTTGTGAATTTTAGGAATGATAAATGCTTAGTTCACAATTCCAAGGAAGAATTTATTTTCTCAGCCAATAGGCAAGAGAATGTCTACAATTTGAACGTAGAAGATCTTAGAAGCCAAGATTTACCTTGCCTAAGTGCAATGGAAGATCATTCTTGGTTATGGCATAGAAGATTAGGAAACTGTAACCTTAGAAACCTATGTAAACTCTCTAAGAAGAAACTAGTTAAGGATCTACCGGAGCTTAGATTTGATTCTTCTAAAGTTTGTGATCCTTGTCAATATGGCAAGCAACATAAATCTAGTTTTAAGTCAATTGTTGAAATCTCAACAACCGATGCATTACAGTTAGGGCACATGGATCTTTTTGGTCCAACACAAACTAGAAGTATTGGAGGCAAATACTATGTGTTTGTTTTAGTTGATGATTACACTAGATTTACTTGGGTCTATTTTCTAGCAAAGAAATCTGAAGCTTTTTCTTATTTCAAAAGTTTTAGAGCTCATGTTAAAAATGAGAAAAACCTTCCATTGAAAACTATTCATAGTGATCATGGAGGAGAATTTCAAAATTCTGATTTTGAAACTTTTTGTAGTAAGAAAGGTATTACTCAAAATTTTTCAGCACCTAGAACTCCTCAACAGAATGGTGTAGTTGAAAGAAGAAATAGAATTTTTCAAGAGATAACTAGAACCATGTTGAGTGAATATTATATTTCTAGAAATTTCTGGGCTGAAGCTGTAAGTACTGCTTGTTATACTATAAATCGAGTTTTGATTAGACCTTTTCTTAATAAAACTCTTTATGAGTTATGGAATGGTAGAAAACCAAGACATTCCTACTTCAAGGTTTTTGGTTGCAAAGTATTCATTTTGAATACTAAAGATAACTTACATAAATTCGCACCAAAATCAGATGAAGGGATTTTCATAGGTTATTCCACAACCTCTAAGGCTTATAGAGTTTTTAATAAAAATACTTGTACTGTTGAGGAAACAGTGCATGTGAAATTTGATGAGTCAGATCCTTTTGTTTTCAAACCATCTCAACCTACATCTTCGGATGTGTTTTCAAAAACTGATTATCAACCTTTGATAGAAGATCCTTCTGATAAGGAAATTGTTCTAGAAGATACTTCTGAGACATTTACCCCAGAAGACTTTCTACCCTATATTGATGAACAGGTTTTACAAAACCAAAATCAGGTGTTTCTTAAGAATCATCCCAGTGATAGTATCATTGGTGATGTAAATCAACCTGTAAGTACTAGAAGTTCCTTAAGAAATGAATTAGAACAACTAGCATTTCTTTCCCAATTAGAACCTAAATGCACAGATGAAGCTTTAGGTGATAATGATTGGATCAAAGCAATTCAAGATGAACTAAATGAATTCGAAAGGAATCAAGTCTGGACCTTGGTTGAAAGACCTAAGGAAACTTCTGTTATTGGAGTAAAATGGGTTTTCAGAAATAAATGTGATGAAAATGGAGTCATTGTTAGAAATAAAGCTAGACTTGTTGCTAAAGGCTATAATCAGCAAGAAGGAATAGACTATGAAGAAACCTATGCTCTAGTAGCTAGACTTGAATCTATCTGTATTCTACTTGCTTTTGCAGCATTCTTTAATTTCAACATTTTCTAAATGGATGTGAAATGTGCTTTTCTTAATGGTTATGTTCAAGAGGATGTTTGTGTTGAACAACCTCCTGGCTTTGAAGATACAAAACATCCAAATCATGTTTTTAGACTTACCAAACCTTTGTATGGTCTTAAACAAGCCCCACGAGCATGGTATGATAGACTCACTGGATTTTTGCTTCAAAATAACAATGTTAAGGGAAATGCAGATCCAACCCTTTTAATAAAGAAAGATAAGAAAAATGTTTTAATTGTTCAAATTTATGTTGATGACATTATATTTGGTTCAACTCAGCAATCTTTGACTGACTCTTTCGCTAGTCTAATGAAATCTGAGTTTGAAATGAGTATGATGGGTGAGTTAACATTTTTTCTTGGTTTTCAAATTTCTCAAAAACCAGAAGGAACCTACATATCTCAACATAAGTATATTAAAGATCTTCTTAAAAAGTATGGTTATGAAAACACTAAGAGTATAAGTACTCCCATTGGTACCTCAAACTCTTTAGATCTTGATGAAGCTGGGAAACCGGTAGATCAAACATCTTTTAGAGGTATGATAGGAAGTCTACTTTACTTAAAAGCTAGTCGACCAGACTTAATGTTTTCAGTATGCTTATGTGAAAGATATCAATCCAATCCTAAGGAATCTCACTTAAAGGCAGTAAAAAGAATTTTTCGCTACCTTAAGGGAACCATGGATCTAGTATTATTTTATACTTCTGGAAATGATTTTGTTCTAAAAAGCTTTTCTGATGCTGACTTTGGTGGATGTAGAATGGATAGGAAAAGTACATCTGGAACTTGTCATTTCTTAGGAGATTCATTAGTTTCTTGGTCCTGCAAGAAGCAGCACTCTGTAGCACTTTCCACTGCTGAAGCTGAATATGTAGTAGCTGGAAGTTGTTGTGCACAAGTGTTGTGGATGCAACACACACTCACAGACTATGGCTTGAGTTTTATCAAAACTCAAATTTTGTGTGATAACACAAGTGCCATTGCCCTCAGTAAGAACCCTGCACATCACTCCCGTGCAAAACACATAGATATTAGGCATCACTTTCTTAGGGATCACACACTTAAAGGAGATATTATTCTTCAGTTTATCAGAACGCAAGATCAACTTGCTGTTATATTCACAAAATCTTTGCCTTCTGATAGATTTGAATATATTAAACAGAAGTTAGGAATGATAACTGTAAGGTAATCTTTTTAAATTAACATTCTGTTGAAAAAGTCTCCTTACAGTAATAAACTCTTTTTCATAGGGGGAGTACATTTGATTGTTTTCTTGACAAAGTTTTTCAAAATTTGTTTTCAAACTTTTTGGAATGAAGATTTCCGGAATGGAACTTCCGGAACTACAATTTTCCAGAATGGATATTTTCGCACATAATACTTCTGGAATGGAAGTATTCTTATTAAAAATTTCCGGAATGGACAACTTTCGTACTGGTACTTTTATAACCAGATTTTCGTACCGAACCTTCTTAGTTTCTTTTTCGTACTGATTTTTTCATACTGCGTTTTTCGTACTGAGTTTTCCGTACTGAGTTTTTCATAGTGAATTTTTTCGTAGTAAATTTTGCAAACTTTGTCTTTTCGTAATAAAAGTTTTATTTGGTCATCTTTATATTACCCATTACAAATAATATCATAAGACAATCCGAAAGGTATGATTTCCTTACTCAAGTTTTCGTAATCATATTTTACTAGCTGGTAGTTTCTTATATTTTGTTTTCGGATTTCAGTTTTCTTATTTTTTTTAAAAAAAACCTCAAAAAGATCGGATTCAAGTTTTCAACCGTCAGATCTGATCTCATCTCATTCCAACCGTTAGATCAACCGTGGAAGGTGAACCGTCATCCCATTGCCTATATAAAGGGGACCATAAATTTTCTTCCCACATCGGTTTCAAGCTTTCGCGTGCTGAAGCACTGCCTCTCTGATTTAAGGCCGTTCCGAACCTCAGTTTTCCCCGTTCCGAATTTCTCAGAGGACTTCAGATCCGAATGTCGGTAGAGTTAGCTTCTCAAGAAATGTCTTCAACCAAGCCTATTTCTCAGTGGTTAGTATAAAGGGAAAGATTACTCCATCCGGATTTCTTCAATGATTATGATTCCCTTATCTCAAAGAACATCAAGCTGAATGGCTGGGAGGATGTTGCGGTATCTAAAACCGGGAATCAAGATGAAATTTATTCTGATTTACTTGTCGAATTTTATGAATCAGTTTATTTCTTTAAGGAAGATGATAGAGAGAAGTTTTCTTTCAAATCGTATGGAAAGACATATAAGATTTCTTACACCAAGGCTGCAAGCTTGGTAGGGTTATCTTATGAAGGTGAAGCTGAGTTTATTTCTCACGTATTGCCGGACTCTAAGGGTAGTTTTAACAAAGAGAAAGCCTTAGAAACTCTCGGACTGGCTGATGACAAGGCTCCGAAAATTGCAAGTCTTTCTACAAATTTTCGGATTCTGGAATTATGGGTGCAAGGACTTATCGTACCGAGAAAAGGTGATAAGGACAGCTTGATGAAAAGTGAGATCTATATCTTAGATTTTCTGATAAATCTAAGGAAGTTTAACTTCATGAGGCACATCCTTATAACCATTGAGAACCTCAAGAAAGGAAATCTCAGAGCTCAGATCGTTATGTACCCAGCAATTTTGTCAAATTTGATAGTTCGGTGCCTTGAATCCTTCAAGGAAGCTTGAAGATCTAAACCAAGGGTGTGTAAAATCTTGTTGTTAAGTGATTATACTCTGAAAAGAATGAATGTAGCTTTTGACAAGAATTCTGGAATGTTTATTGATCTACCTCCTCAAGAAGAAGTGGCTCCGAAAGTTGCTGATCCGGAATCATCTAAGCCGGTAAGGAAGAGAAAGCTGAAAGAAGTGGTAGTCGAAGCCGAGGAACCCAAGTCTAAGGAAGTCCACTCCGCACCACCAAAGCCTAAGAAGAAGAAGACCTATCCTGATGAGGTTGTTACAAAGTGGAGAGCTGACAAAGAGAAGAGGAAAGAAGGGGATCCGCAGTTCGGATTGAACCCTGCGGAGGCTAAGGCTTTGAAGGAGAAAACGGCTAATGAGCTTGAAAAGCAAGCAAAGGAGAAGAAGCTTAAGAAGAAGATGTCAGAAGCCGAGGCTGTTCAAGCGTTGTTAAAGTTCAACGAAATGGTTTCAGCAACAATTCCAGTTCCGAGATCTTTCTCCCTGGAATCTCTACCTGAGACTCCAGGAAGAAATCTCATTGCTTCGGAACAAGCTGTTGCTACTAATACTGAGGAAGTAGAGCAAGTGGAACAAGTTGAAGAGGCTGTTGAAGGAAGTGGTGAGACAGGAGATGTGCTAAAACAAGTAGATGAGTACAAGGGAACTCCTTCGAAACACTTATCGCTCCGAACTTCTGAAGCTGAATCTTCGAAGCTTGTTATTCCGACAATGGAAGAAGAGAAAGGTGAAGAAGAAGTTTCTTATCTGAGAGACGAAGAACATCTTTTACTTGATGCTGCTCAGAACGAAAATATAGAAGTTGCTGATGAGGAAGATAATATTGTTCAAGACTCTGATAGTGAGAAGAGATCTCCGGAAAAGGTTTCAATTCCGGAAAAAGATAAGGGAAAGAAAATTCTTACCGAGACTCCGATCTCAGAAGTAAGAAAGAGGAAGGAAGCTGGTAGTTCTTCTAAAAGAAAGTTGGAGCTTATTGAGGAAGAAAATTCTCCTAGCAAGATTTCAGATTCGGAGTCATCCTCGTTGGGGCATGACTTTGTTGTTCAGTCCTTAAAGAAGTTGGTGGGAACCATTCCAACCTTCTCTAGTATTGACTCAAGATGCCAGATGCTCCAACATGCATTGAATCAGAAAACCGACTCCGTATATATGGTTATGGATAAGTGCGTTGAGATTGAAGCTCAGTTCAAAACATTCTTTGTTGGTTACGAATCTCATAAATGATCTTGCAAGAGGATGACAAGCTGGTCGAAGAAGAATGTGGAAGAGATGAGGTTGCTTGATGAGTTTCAAGAAAATGTTAAAGATGCCTTTGAGACCGAGGACAAGAAGATTAACGAGCTGACTTCCTCGTTTAAAGAAAAGCTGACTGAAGAAAAGAACTTCCGGATCCAAGAAGTCAAGGATCTGAATGGGAAGTTGAATTCTGTTTCTCAGAATTGGAAATTTTAAAGGGATCATCAGATCGATTTTGAAGTAAGGATGAAGGCTCAGGAAGAAAAGATCCAAGCTCAGGAAGAAAAACTGAAGGCTTAGGAAGAAAAAATTGAAGCTCAGTCCGCAAGAATAGTCTCCTTAGAGAAGCAAGCAGAAGAAGATCATAAAGACTTAAAGAATATCAAGACGATTCTTAAGGGGATCATGTCGAAGGAGAAAGTTCCGAAATAACTTAATCCGATCTTTTTGTTGTAATTTTTTCTTTTTTGTCTAGTTTTCAAATTTAATGAAAGTCGTACTTGTTGTTTCTATTGTTTTCATTACTAATCTTTCAGGTACTTCGTTATTTTTTTTTCCATTCCCTCCAATTCTTTTTGAAAATCACAAAGGGGGAGAAGGAAAAGATCCTTAAGAAAAAGAGGAACTCTAATAAGAGTTTATCAAAGGGGGAGAAAGAAAAAATACCCAAGGAAAAAGAACTCTAATAAGAGTTTGTTTAAGGGGGATTTTTTATTAAAGAAGATCTTCTTATGAAATATCACTCCGGAAATATGAATACGATCCTTAGAGTTTCAAAGCCTAAGGGGGAGTTAGTCGTATTCATCTATATCCTTAAAACAAGGGAGATAAGCATTAATATGTTTCTTTCTTCTTAGAATTTTTTGTTTTTCATAAGGATGTTTGTGCTTTCCAAAAGTGGGAGATTGTTGAGTAAATAAGGTTTTCCTTATGACTTTTCCATTCCTTCTTGTTTTGAAAATCACAAACACCTTATCTTAAGGAAAATTGCTTTTATAAGGAAAATTGCTTTTATAAGGAAAAATGCTTTCTTAAGGAAAATCACTTTTATAAGAAAAATTATCCTTACATATATTCTTCCATATTTTTCTGAAGTATAAGTTTCGGATTCATTTTCTCGAAATCATTGAAACTTTGATATAAAGCATTCTGTTTTTGGGTTCGGATTCTGGACAAGAACTATAAGGAAGTTTCATTCCGAATTCCGGATATGAACTCTGACTAAGTTCTATTCCAGATTCAGGATACGAATTCTGAAGAAGAATTCTCATTACGAATTCTAATGAAGAAATCCCATTCCGAATTCTCATTACGAATTCTGAAGAAGAATTCTCATTATGAATTCTAATGAAGAAATCCCATTCCGAATTCTCATTACGAATTCTGATGATGAATTCTCATTACGATTTCTGATGACGAATTCCTATTCCGAATTCTCATTCCGAATTCACCTATTAAACAGAATCTGATTATCATTGTTTTATACACTCTGAATTTATTCACTCCCAACTTTCACTCCGAAGTTTTCATTCCGAACCTTTATGTTAGAGTTTAAAACGATGTCGTACATTCTGTTACACTTGTTTTGTTATAAAACGATGTCGTCTGTTCTGTTATAAACTAACCGTTGTCTAAGTGACACGTGTACAGGTCCCTCCGATCATTAAGGAAAATATGACCGTTGGAGAAGGATTCGACCTTACCTATAAATAGGATCTCATTTGAAAAATATTGTAACGGATGGATGTACAATTTGGACTTTGTGCATACATGCTGTTGAAGTGATTTCTAGAGAGAGAGACTCTTATTAACTCTCAAAGCTTCGTGCGACTCCGAATGTTGGTGATTACTTTTGAGGGCTTTCGGGGATAGGAAGACAGAGGTGTCGACTACCTTATAGTTCGAGGGCTTTCTTGCTGAGGAAGACAGAGGTTGCAAACTACCTTGAAGTTGAGGGCTTGGGGGATAGCAAGACAGAGACTCCGATCTTCGTATCGAGGGCTTACCCTAGTGTGGGTAAGACAGACTTGCTTGAAAGTATAAATCACGGGACCTTTATCCAAGGTTGTTGGATACCCTTCTCTTTGGGTTAAAAGACTATCATCTTGTTACAAGTAGTTTTACTACTTGTTTTTATTCCGCTGTAATTTGTATCTTAAGGAAAGTACAACTTTATTATACTTCCTTACTTACTCTGATTCATTTAGATTCTATACGCTTTAAGGTAGAATCTCATATTGTAATTGTTTGTTAAGTTTCAATTTCCGGAACCATATTTCTGGAACCTACTTTTGGAATCACTTTCCATGTTTAGTTTGGTGTTAGAGGTGTTCTGAATTTTCCTAGTTTAACTTTGTTAAACATAGCCTTTTCCTTTACTTAAAGAAAACATAGTTATTCTTAACTAACTTTAAAGGTTCCAAAGGAATTTTTAAAGTATACAATTCACCCCCCCTCTTGTATATTGAGCATCTCATATTATATTTCGATCCTACATGCGATTGGTCTCGTGATTTGGATCCGAGATGAGATTGGTAACTTAGGTATATGTATGATCATATACATAAGTAGGGTTGGTTGTTACTTCGTGGTTATATCTTTCTTCTTTTTTTATCCTTAGTGGATATTGTGAGACCTTGCGGGTCTCGGGGTCCCTACTGAGTATCGTTATACTCACCCCTGCACGGGCTATGCCCACAACTCAATGTGTTGGATGCAGATGACGGACAACGCTGACAGAGGTCGAGAGTGCCACGACTAGAGGGTACCTGGAGGTGGACCTTGAGACGAGTCGACACACAGAGGAGAATGATGGACATGAGTGCTGAGGTGGCCATCTGTACCTACCCTTTAGGTAGGTTCCCCAGTGGACGATCCCAGAGCTGCTAATTACTTCCAGCTATTTGTCCCTTTTTACTTGTACTTGATGATCAGTTGGGTTTGTATACTGGACCATTTACTTTCCATCACACTCTTTTGTATACAGTTTTACATAGTGTTTACTTCCTATTTCATACTATGTTGTGGTTGTTTACTTTTAAAAAGGAAATGTCTTCCCAGCTTAGGGAATTACGCATTTGGTGCTAGCCACCAGCCCCTGGCCTATGGAAGGCGGGCTTGGTGTAGTCACGACACGAGCCCCGAGGATGGGTCGTGACAACCCCAAAGGGGAGGGGGGAGAGGTCACACCTCATGTTTGGGGAAAGGGTGGTGTGCCTCCTTCTAAGACTCTCTCTTAATAATAAAAGGTATAAATATAATATTATTATGACATAATAATAATAAAAATAATAAAAACCATTATTATTATTCTCATTTAATAAAATGCATCTTTGATAAACCCTAAACTCGCCATTTACCTATCATTTAATTAAATTATTTTCAACACAATTTAATTAAAAAAATTCTCCATCTCACATAATTTAATTAAAATCTTTTTAACATTGAATTTAATTAAAATTATTTTCCATTTTAATCATTATTAAAATAAATTATTTTAAAATGTAATCTAATAAATTAAAAAACTGATATTTAAATCTGGTTAAACCACACGGTTTGACTCGCATGGTATTACAGACCGTGTGTATCCCATGATCCCCTTAATAGATACATAGAGTCCTTCAATCAGCTGACCTGCATAGTTTGACTAACCATGCATAGCTTTTGTAAATGCCACCCCTCGCCTTTAGAAAACCACATGTTTTGAACTGTATAGTTTGATTCCATGGACTGGGAACATTTAATAATATCATTATTGAGAAATATTTCCTCAACATAGTTTGACATAGGGTAGAAAAACTATTATTTTAATTAATGAAAATGGATGATGACTCAGTGAAATACTATGAATAAAACATCACATGAATGGAATAATATGTTATTAATTTTATTTCAGAAACAAATATAAATATTATTATATTTTAGTAAATATTGAAACAAAGTCTATCTAGATCTTCAGCCTCAAAATTATTTAAATGTTATGAGAATGTTGTTTGTTGTGCTAAAAATGTGATTTGGATGTTTCCAACACTTATGTACCACTTGATGATAACTCTATGAAACTATCAAGGAGTTGGGAAATATAGAATCATACAACTAAAAACTTTTGTGGCTATCTCTAAAAATAATCCAATGATAGAAAAGAAAACATCAAGGAATGTGTAACAAGATCAGGGAACTGTATTCAATGTGGTCAGTTTTGTCACAAGATCCGTGAATGTAAATAAACACTCTATGAATAGATATAGAATGGGGTAAGCAATAACAATTTAATGAGGAGGTATTTTAGTTGAAATGAGTTAGGTCATTATTCTAATGTGTGTCTGAAGATTTATACACCTGGATGAAATCATTATGATCATAAAAAACAAGTTTAATAAAAATATTTTAATATTACTGTAGTTGATGTTGAGAAATTTTGTAAAGATATGGAGTCTTGAGGGATCCCAATATCTTTCAAGGGTTTTTGATAATTTCATGTTTATACACATATATTATGATCCTCTAAATGATGTAGGTATAAGTGATTAAGAAACTTTTTGAGAGTTTTTTTGGATTATATTTATGTAAGGTTTTATAATAAGAAATATGCCTTTAATTTTGTATACGAGATTTGTGTTTTTATATATTTTTATGATTAGTGAGATATTTGATTATTAAGGATATGATTACAGATACATAACATAATTGTGGAATTTTATGAGGATGAACATGTTATTAAAAAATGTAAATAAATCATGTAAGTACATTATTTTATGTTCTCATTTAGTAATGTAATTCCACAACTTTAGATTTTTTTAAATGAAAATAGTTATACAAATACATTTCTTACTATAAATTCAATAACCATTTTAACAAATTATAAATTTATTTACTTTTGATTGTTAACATTCTCATGATCATGTTATCAATCACCCACCATCAGATCATAATAGTTTCATTTCACTTCCATGTTCTTGTTTTCTAACATTAAATCCTAGTGTGTTTTATCTTCTATGACTTAAACACTTTCCTTTATTTATTTAAATGATGTAGTTTCATTCATCCTTTCTCGAATGTGGGATTGAAATAAAGGTATTTTGAAAATTAAAAGTAGTAGTTTTATATTACAATTTCAAATTTTAAGGTGAAATTGTATTAAAGGTGGGGGAGAATGTAACATACTGTATTTTTAAATATAAATTCTATGGAAAAGTGCATACATGATATGCCATATTGAATTTAAACAATCAATTAAATAATATTTAAATGTTACCACTATAACCATACAGTTAGAATGCCGTGAATGAACATTATTAATTGAAATATTAAAATATGACTTAAAAACACACATATATATTAATATAATTAGTTACTTGAAAAAAAAATATATTTTAAAGGAAGATAAAACCCCGTATTAAAATAAAAAAAATGTTTTTCTAAAAAACTATTTAAATGTGAACATGAGTGTTCATGCCCACAAAATAATATTATTACACTTGTAGGACAATATTAATGATATATATATATATATATATAATATAAAATATAATTGATAAAAATCATTTTAAATTTTTTCTAGACATGGTATAAGAACAAATAAAATTTTACAAATAAAATAAGTATTTTATTTTAAAATATACTTTTGCCGCATTTTGAAGGAACACATGTTTTAAATAATTTTTTTGAATTTTTTTATGTCATATTTACTAAAATAAACATATTAATTGAAATAAGATTATAAAATTTATTTAATATAAATTTTTGGTATTTTTTCATAAGTTTAATGTTTTGATTAATAGTAAAAAATTGGTGCATTTTAATTAAAAATTATTTTTTTCAAAAATTATTTTTATTGTTAAATTATATATCCGAATGATTTAATGTATTATTAGAAAAAAAATTTATAATGTCAAATAATTTAAGTAACTGAACTAAATTTCATATTGAAATTGGATATAAAAACATTGTGATCATTTGAACATTTTTATATTAAAAACATGGTTTTTAATTTGGCCAATGAGATTATTTTTTAATAAATTAATGAAATTTATATGTTATTGTTTTTAAAAAATGGATTCCGTATTTTGAATTATAATATTAAAATTAATAAAATAGGTATCTTTAATTTTTTAAAATATGAATTGTAACCTTATTAATGTTTTTATTAACATGGTTAAAGTTAAAATTTGTATTTATAGGTTAAAATAATATTTAAATATTATAAAATTACCGTATCACTTTTCAGAATTTAATTTTATATTTTTAACATAATTAATCATTGGTCCTAAATTATCACAAATAGATGCCCCATGGATGAGAGTATGTCATTTATAATATTATATTCTATGAAAGGTCAATTATATCACAATTTTGTTTTTAACAAGTCAAATATTTTGATTATGCGACGATATATGGGAAATTATTTACTAAACATGTTATTTTTGAAGATAAAATTTTTATCTTTAAAATGTTAATTTGTTATTAATTTTTAGAAAATAAATAATCTAATTAATGGATTTCACAGTAATGGTGATGTAATTTTCTATTTTATGAAAATATCAAATAAATGATATTTCAAATAGGAAATTAATTATAATTTTATATCATTAATATCATCCATATATTTTTTAGATTACATTCACATGTTACTGATGATTTAGAAGTAATTTTCCAATATATATATTTCTTTCTGTTATTTGAAAAAATCCATTTATTGAATAGTGTCAAAATTGATATTAATGATATTTTAAAATAAATAGTATTTACTTATATTATATAAAATTAAATAAAAATATAAAATTCCTATATCTAATTTGGATAAGTCTAAAAAATTTATAAGTGACTCATTTATTGGTTTTTTTTCACTTTATTGTAATTATATTAACCCTCAAATTGTAAATTTTATTAATTCATGGTAAGAATAAAAAATTATAAATAAGGGTAATAACAAAATGATAATGATATAAAAATATTCAAAACATATTTAATATTATTTTTATGAGTTTTACTGAATCCAAAGTCATCATATATTCTAAATAAATAACATTATTCCAGTTTCAAAGAGAATATTTATTTACATTAAATTAATATTTTCAATATTTCCAAGAGTGTCCCTCTCATGTCCTATAAAAGGGAAACCATTATTATAATTTAAATACACATAAAAATATTTTTTTTCATCCATGATCCTAAAATATATATTCATATAACCCCTCAGCACATTATAGGGGCATATATTTATGCATATCACCTTCTATAGTGTTTATAACGTGTTAATCAAAGGAGATAATCCGAGAATGAGTTATTATTTTTAATTAAGTGTTTGTATTTAATGTCTTCTTCCACATCATTAAAATGTTACTAAATAATAATTTAATAATATATAATGAATACTGAATATAATTGGATATTTTTATTTTAAAATAATCATCTAAATTAATCACTGATTTCATCAAATTTGAAATGAATTATTTTTGTGTGTGTTGGGAAACTACCACCTCACAAACCGATATAATTCGTTTTCCAGAGGCTTCCATAACTAAATATTCTAATTATGTAATTAATGTTAAAATAATATTATGGTACTTTTTATCATTATTAATGATGAATATATAATATAATATTATAACTTTCCATGTATATAAAAACAATATCATTGTTTGTGTAACGACCCAAAGTTTCATTAATGGAAATCCCTCTTGATCTAATTAAATGCCTCTTTATGTTTATATAAAATGTGAAATTCCTTGGTTTTATGTTAATAATTTTTACCATTGCCAATATAGCCGTTGAACAGTGATCACATGATTAGTATAAATATAGGACTTTAACAAATCCAACTTACTCAGAAAAAGGAAGCGATTGACTCATCCAGTAGAATTGCCCCATACAAAGCCCATTTGTTAGAGCTCAGAAAAGAGGTGGAGTCATTGGGATTCGCTCTTGACCAAACCCAAGCTGAGCTTCATCATGTCAAGCTCGAACGTGACCGTCTACGGGAAAAGTTGAAGTTGATTGAAATTACCACTCGAGCGATGTTATCCGAGCCACCCCAAGAGTTTGTCACCATCGCACACCTTACCCTTAGGTCTTATGAAGCTGTTTTAAGGGGTTATGTAACAAATAAGTAGTACTATGTTCATGTACATTATTTTTTTATATAATAATGAATATAATTTATAGTCATTTTTGATACCTTGTAAATAGTTTTTAAAGTACAAATAGTGTTTTTAGTTATTATTTAATTAAGAATTATATTTTATAAAATTAAGGGATTTTTGAATTAAATAATATTTTAATAAAATATTATTATTATTATTAAATTAATTTTTATTAAATATAAATGATCTTATAATTTTATGAATGTAATTATAAATTTTATTAAGGTTTGAAAGCCATTTATGTCAAAACCCGTGAATTTTTGATAAATGTCAGTTTTTATTTTAAAAGTAAAAATTAACATATTTAGAAAACTATTTAGATAAAATAAATGTTATTTCTTGAATTAGGATTTCGAAATTATCCAACGGTGAAATTTTCATAATTTTCTGAGACAGCCAAATTTTTGGGTAAAAATTAAATAACGTTTAAATATATAATGTGTTTTATGACATCATAATGACCCAATCGTGATGTAATAAAATAATATAATATTTATGTTCGCCCAATATATGTTTTAACATTAAAATAATGTGATTTTTGTTTTGTTTGACTTACTTTTCAAAGCATTAATGGCCCCCTCAAGACTTACTAATCACCCTGTCTTTTTATATTAATTTCCATGGGAGTGTGACTCACCTCCACATAAGCAACCTTATTATTTTAAGAAGTTCGGAATTTGGCCTTAGAAAATATTTTTTTCCTCTTCCCTTTGCCAAAAACCGTGGGCAAAAACTGTTGGAACCACTTTGTGTATAAGGTTGTATTTGTTGTCAATAATTGTCAATGAAGACCAAAATGAAGGAGATCAAGAAGTACTCCAACGAAATGGAGGAATGAAAGATCAAAGTGAAGGCGGTCAAGAAGTACTCTGATGAAGTGGAGGAATGATAATTAAGACAATTTTTGTACTGATCATAAGTCAAATGAACATGTGTCAAAAGTGACACATTGTTTACAACAATGAAGAATGTGAGGTGTAATCTATCTGAGGATGATTAAAGAAGAATGGAGTTTTGATAAAGACCATGAAATTACTCATGATTGCATGAGAACCATGCAAGATAATTCTTGAAGAATTGAATCATATGTTTTTCATGAAGTATATCATGACGGTTGAAGAAGAAGACAATGTGAAAGTGAATGGAATTCAAAGATGGCCATGCGAGGGGTTGAAGAAGAAGACAATGTGCAAGTTAATGGAATTCTATGATGGCCATGCGAGGATTGGAATTTTGAGATGGCCATTCACATCACATTTTCATAGAGGATGATGTTGATAAAGCTATTCCTTCAAATAATACATATCATGATAGGGATGTTTGTGATAAAAGTATAAGAGTTTTTGAAGGATACAAATCAACGAGAAGAAGTGTTTTTGAGGTGATCTTTCTGGTTGAGAAAGCAAACAAATGACATACAAATTTGTTGAAAAAGGAGATTCCATGGTGGCAAGTCAAGTTCAAGGGGTGTAGTTAATGATCCATGTTTTTTTCAAGAGAACGTCGACAAAGTAATGGATGATCTAGAGGCGGTACAAAACTAGCAGATACAAGGTCGCGTCGTTTCCCAGTGTTTTCCAAATTTGTGGGCCTGAAAATCGACAAATGGAGAAAAGTGGTTTTGGTAAAGAGACTTGCGCGCCACATACCTGAAGGAGAGGAAAATTGCCTGCCATATGTTTTTCAAGATCAGAACATCAATTTATGGAAAAGGGACAAGGGTCGTGCAAGTATTGAGTTGGTCGCGCAAGTGACTTGCGTGCCATGAAGAAGCTTGCATGCCGGTGCTTAAGAGGCTTGGGAACATGCACGCCTATTGTTTTTCAAGAACAAAACTTCAAAATATGGAAATGGAAAGAAGGTCTCGCATGTATCGGTTGGGTCGCGCAAGTGAGCTCCGTGACAGAGGCCA
The DNA here is from genome assembly GCA_963277665.1 of Viscum album. Classification (NCBI taxonomy): domain Eukaryota; kingdom Viridiplantae; phylum Streptophyta; class Magnoliopsida; order Santalales; family Viscaceae; genus Viscum; species Viscum album. The sequence continues at coordinate 1,843,842,939 of OY728161.1, forward strand.
GGGGAGATGAGCTGCGCGCCGATAGTTGCGCACCAAGGGGTGACTTGTGCGTCACTGCGCAGGTTGACCAGTTTTCCTATAAATAGAGGACCACCCCTCCTCATTTTCTACGAAGTTCATGACTTAGAGACTTTTTGAGCTCTCGTTGCGCAGGTGGTTGAGCCGCGTAAGTGGTGAGTGGCCACGCAAGTGGTTTGGAGAGACTTGCACGCCAGTTCTTAGAAGTTGCGTGCCGATTGATGGTTGCGCGCCCAAGGTGATTTGGGCGAGAAAAGAAGTGAGTCATGCAGGTTTGAAGTTCCAGAAGGAAGTGTCGCGCAGGTGCTTTGGTGACACTTGCGCGCCAATTTGGACTTGTGCGCCGAGGACTTGCGCGCCGTGTTGGGACTTGCACGCCAGGGTTTGAGGAGACTGTCACATATTGTTGAAGCACGCCCATCTTCTGGAGCTGCACAAAAGCTGGAAGATTTCCTGATACCTTTCGGTGAAAAGTGAGATTAAAGAGGAAATCTAAATGATACATGCATGATCTCATGCATACCTGGATAACTGATTCTGATGATTCCTAGAAAAATGAGCTTCTCTTATGGAGTAATCACATCAGTGGTTGTGATTCAGGCAAAGAGAGACAAGAGGATCTAGTGCATCAGTGATTTCACTAAAGAAGAATGTTTGAACTGAAAAGAGCATCAACTCTGAACCCTGATGCAAGAAAAGTATCATGCTGAACAGATACAAATACTTCAATAAAAATCTATTGAAAATACCTTCACGTCTATAAACTGAGTGTGACTTCACCAAGGGCAGTGAGCCAGGGGGAGTCAATGGGAGTGACTCGAGGGACGCAGTGAGCTATCCCTGAACAATTGTAAAGGCAGTGAGCCTCGGATAGAGTGATTATTCCCGAACATTTGTAATCTACAGCTAGTGAAGCATAATGGATTTTGGTATGACTGACAACATGTCAGCATATGCTCTTTGGACGTAGCTCTTAGTGGTGAACCAAGTAAAATTGTTGTGTCATCTCTTTAAATGTGAATGTTTCATTGCTGACTACATCCATCATACAGGTTTTAGTAGTTCCTACCAACATGGGAACAAGATCCACAACTTTAAGAAGAAAAATTTGACACCCTGATTCACCCCTCCCCTCTCAGGGTGTCCTGGGGTCCTACAAAAACCATGGGATGGTTTGTGGTTTGGATTAGTTTAATGTAAGGGGACCCAAACCTAAATAATAAAAAATTCCCTCACCTTTCCAATATAAACTCACCCAAGATCCCACTCCCTCCTCACTCAAAGCACTTGTAGTTCATCTAACCTCTACCCTACTCTCTCTAGAATCCTCCCAAGGTTCCTCAAGCTCCCAATAATCCTCTCACAAGCCTCTCTCTAGCCTTTGGAAGGACACTTCCAAGTATGGGATTTTTCTTCCTTTCTTATTTTTGTCAATTTTCATTAAGTTGTATTTCCATTTTAATTTCAATTATGAATGTTAGGGTATGGTTTTGAACCTCCCCCATACTTCCCTATTATTGTTTGAATGATGGGATAACCCTTTATCTCTCATTAATGCCTCCCATGTACACCCATTACTATGCCGAAATTCCGAAAGGAACTGCTCTCTCTTTTTAACATTCAAGCAGTGCTCTTGTATCATGAACCTAAATTCGATTACAATTGTTGGGACATGTATCTATATGAATTCCATACTATCCATTACATGTAAATATGATGAGGAACCCCTTTCTCTCTCATCAACTTTTTTTTATGAATTCTTACGTCACACCGTTACGCTGCCGAAATCGCATCGATTTTCTAAGCCAATGCCATTGTGTAGTGAATACCATGCCCATTTCTCCATCAAGGGTATTCACCTTTATGCAGATTTACTTATATTTATTATAATTTTTCATGAATGAGTTCCACATTCATTTTTCATGGAATAAATGATTATGTTTAATGAATCCATATTTTATGATCCATGTGGCACACTTATGCATGAAATGAATTGTTTCAGAAGGGTGCGCCCTTATAGCGCTCCAATACATTGGGTAAAGTATAGTATCATGATATGTCAGGTGAAATGAGTGTTGACTAATGCTAATTCAATTGCAAAAATGGTTTACTCGTGCTTTATGTACAATGAGGATTTACTAATGCTCCATGTGTAATGAGCCTTGGCTCATGATAATTCCATGATAAGTGTTGTTGCCACATTTCCATGTTATGATTATCATGCGTTATCATGCCTTTATGTTCATGTTTATTTTATTCTCTATTGGTATGCCTAATTTATAACAGGTATTGTACTCCTCATGTTATTCCATGTGTATTCCCTTACTTGGCTTTATAGCTCACCCTTTTCTTATGCATGTCCTCAGGTTATCCCATGCAATGCTAAGTACGAGGGAATGTAGTTTTCATGTAAAGGATGTTTTCAATAAAGATGTTGTATTTCATGTTTCGAGTTTTTATGTATTGATCCAAATCCCCAAATAAACTAAACCACTTGATCTTTTTTATTGTATCAAGTGATGTTTTATGTAATAAATTATGTTTAAATTGTAATAAAAAGCAGGGTTGACATTGTTGGTATTAGAGGATATGATTATTTATGTTTGGGATTAGGATTAGAAAACCCTAGAAAGCCTTAGATACAAGAATAAGTACAATAAATACATCCCTAAGTTTTGGTGAGTATTGAGTAAGTGGGTTATCAAGAAAATACATCCCTGTCTGGATACGAGCAGGTAGAGACGGCTCGGGCACAGATGTATCCTAGGGGTAAAACCCAAAAACACCGCTTGGAGCTAGACTCGAACGAGAACTGGTGCACGACAATGGGTCTTGCTGCACTATTGGTTACGACACTCCCAGGGGATATGCTTTGGTAAATTAACTAGCTTATTATGAACCCTTATTAAGGTAATTAAAAAAAATTCCCCTATGAATATATGTTAGAATGTAGATCATGAAAAGCCTAGATTGAAGCCTATAGACTCATGAGTTAAGGAAATAAAGGTTTATTAATGAGTCATCAAATTTTTTCCTTTGATTACCCTTTATGTGTTACCCCTAGCTTTCCTTTTATTCCACCAAATGGACGGTAATAGGAGGACTCGGGCTTACAACCATTGTGAAGATCAGTGTGATGACTGTACTAATGAAATGCCAAATCCAATGGGAGCGGGAATCGCGAAAATTTTCATGCTTCTCTCTCAGCTAACTCAAGTTTTTCATAGAAACACGAATCAAGTGGAACGTTCAACCCCCCCTAAGAAAGAACAAGTCTCTATCAAGAGCTTCATGAGACAAAGGCATCCTAATTTTAGTGGATCATCTAATCCCACGATCCCTGAACAATGGATCAACTCCATGGAAAAGATCTTCTCCATCCTTCAATGTTCTGAACAAGAGAAGGTTCTCCTAGCGGCTTATCATATGGAGGGTGAAGCTGATCAATGGTGGACGTTGATCAAAAATATGAAGCCTGAGGAGGAGATCGAGGCATTGGAAAGTAAGGATTTCCAGAAGATGTTTTTCGATAAATATTTTCCGCACACCCTCTGGCTTAAGATGGAAAGGGACTTCCTTTCCCTCAAGAAAAAAGATGAAGAATCTGTTGGATCGTACAAGGAAAACATCACAAGGCTTGCACGATACGCTTCCAGATTTTTCGTTACCCCTGAATTCAAGTTTGATCGATTCTTTGGTGGGCTGAAGCCTAGCTTTCAGAAAGAATTAGAGATCCGTGACTTCGACAGCTATGAGGAAATTGTCCAATGTGCCCTCAAGGTCGAAATGGAGAACGAGGAATCATAGGGGTATCATGGGGACAAGAAGAATAAGGGGGAATTCAATGATGGTGGTCTGATGGATAAATCCAACGGTGCGAAGAAGACCCAGCACCCCACTTTCCAAAAGTGCGGGAAGAAGCACCCTGAAAATTGCCTCAAGGGGACGAGAAAATGCTTCAGGTGGGGAAGAGAAGGGCACATAGCTGTTAACTGTCGGAAAGAAAGACCCGCGGCTACGACAGAGGAGAAGAACACTCCATTCGAACCTCAACACGTTGTTCAATGCTACAAATACAAAGAACCGGGTCATTTTGAAAATCAGTGCCCTAATCCAAGGGTTTTCAGAGGCAACGAACAACCTCCAAGGAAGCAAGGAAGAGATTTTTCCATCACTTATGCCGAAGTGAACCCCAACAATGAAGTGGTGACAAGTACTCTAGATATTCATTCAAGAATTGTGAACATAATTTTAGATTCAGGTTCTACGCATTCTTTTATATCTCGAAAGTTTAGTAGAACAATCCCAGCACCACAAAAAATCATGGAAGTGAAGATGTCGGTGAGTATGACAAACGGGGAAATCATTGCATCCCATGAGTATAAGTCCTCCCCTGTGATAATATGTGGATTGAATTTCTCGGAAAACCTTGTCATACTCCCTCTAGTGGAATTTGATGCAATTCTTGGCATGGATTGGATTTCCTTATATAGAGCCAATATAAATTGTCGGGAGAGAGAAATCACACTCCATATGGAGAATCGACCCCCGATTCTTTACAAGTGTCAGGAGGAAGATTAATATCCTTTAGCTCCATCATCTCAAGCATGGATATTGCTGCCCTATGAGCATGCGTATCTAGCTCAGATGATTGTGTCCATGGAAGAAACCATCCTTGAAGAAATGCCTATTGTGAGGGAATTCGCAAAAGTGTTTCCTGAGGACCTACCTAGTCTTCCTCCTATAAGAGATGTTGAGTTATCAATTGATCATATACCCAGGGAATTACCAATATCCAAGAATCCATATGGAATGGATGTTGTTGAGCTTGAAGAGCTGAAGAAAAAACTACAAGAGAATCTGGATAAAGGGTTTATACTCCCAAGTGCTTCACCATGGGGTGCACCAGTCCTCTTCGTCAAGAAGAAGGATGGGTCAATGCGGCTTTGCATCGATTATCATTAACTTAACAAAATCACAATAAAGAAAAAGTATACTCTTCCACGGATCGATGACTTATTTGTTTAGCTGTATGGAGAAAAATACTTCTCCAAGGTGGACTTGCGGTCGGGATTTTATCAAGTAAGGGTGAAGAAGGAAGATGTCCCCAATACTGCTATTCATAAAAGATATGGGAACTATGAATTCATAGTAATGCCTTTCGGACTCAGTAATTCTATAGAAATATTCATGGACTTGATTAATAGAGTATTTAGATATTACCGTGACAAATTTGTGGTAGTCTTTATAGATGATATTCTAATATACTCCAAAACCAAGGAGGATCATGAGTAGAATTTAAGAACTATACCAGAGACTTTGCGCAAGTAGAATCTCTATGTAAAGTACAACAAGTGTGAGTTATGGTTGAAGGAGGTCTCATTCTTGGGCCATATAATCACAAGTAATGGGATATCTATAGACCCCTCCAAAACATATGCAATTGAGGGATGGCCGAGGCCAACATCAGTAACGGATATCCATAGATTCTTGGGGTTAGCTGGATATTATCGACGATTTGTGAGGAATTTCTCATGATTGTCCAACCCTATTACCAAGATAACTCGGAAGGGAGTAAAGTTTTCGTGGAGTGATGAATGCGATGAAAGCTTCAAGGAGTTGAAAAGGAGGCTTATCACTGCACCCATGCTCACTTTACCCACAAGTGGGGAACTTTTTGTGGTATTCAGTGATGCTTCAAAGAAGGGCTTGGGTTGTGTGCTGATACAGAATGATAAAGTTATATACTATGCCTCAAGGTAGTAGAAAATCCATGAGCGAAACTATACAATGCATGATATAGAGTTGGCGGTTGTGATCTTTCCCTTGAAAATCTGGCAGCATTATCTCTATAGATAGAAATGTGAGATATATACTAACCACGCGAGTCTTAAATATATATTCACACAGAAATAGCTTAATATGCGCCAGAGAATATGGATAGAGCTCATCAAGGATTATGACTGTTCAATATATTACCACCCTGGGAAAGCGAACAAAGTGGCAGATTCCCTAAGTAGAAAGGATCCAACGATTCTATAAATGATGAGAATTGAGAAGGATCCAATATTTTTAGACTTGATGAAGATAGACATAGGAATCATAGAGAAGGGAACATCATAAATCCTTTCACAAATGATTTCTCAACCATCTCTTTTGGAAAGGTTAAAGGATGCTAAAAAGGATGATGTGGGAATTCATGAAAAAGTGGAAGGTATTGAAAAAGGGAAATCCTCAGAGTTTAATGGTAATGAATAAGGAATTGTGCGGTTTGGGAAAAGAGTATGTGTTCCATCAAGATCGGAGCTAAAGAAGGAACTTTTGGATGATGCACATAGTTCAAATTTCTCTATTCACCCATGGAGCACAAAGATGTATTGAGATCTCCGAGAAAAATTTTGGTGGGATAATATGAAGAAGGAGATCGTTGAATATACATCAATGTGCCTGGTGTGTCAGCAAGTGAAGGCAGAGAGGTAGAAGTCTAACGGGATGATGCAACCATTGCCCATACCAGAATGGAAATGGGAGAAAATCACCATGGACATTGTCACCGGACTTCCAAGGACACCCAAAGGCAACAATGCAATATGGGTTGTTTTGGATCATCATACAAAGACTGCACACTTCATTGCTATTCGGGAGGATTTCTCTTTGGATCAACTGGCACAGATATATATCAGGGAAGTGGTAAGGCTGCATAGAGTACCACTATCTATTGTGTCTGACCGAGATCCAAGATTCACCTATACGTTTTGGAAGAATCTTCAACATGCTCTGAATACTGAACTGAACTTCAGTACGGCCTAGCATCCTCAAACTAATGGCTAATCCAAGCGGACTATCCAAACACTTGAGGATATGTTGGGAGCATGATCAATGGGCTTTAAAGGAGGATGGGATCAACATCTTCCTCTGGTTGAGTTCTATTATAAAAATAGTTTCCACTCAATCATCCAAATGGAACCATATGAATCCCTATATGGGAAAAGGTTCATAAGACCAACATGTTGGGATGAGGTCGGAGAACGTAAGCTGCTTGGACCAGAAATGGTCAAGGAAATGGTGGAGAATGTGAAAACCATTCAGGAGCATATCAAGGCATCCATGAGTCGACAGAAGAGTTATGCAGATAATCATCGACGAGACCTTGAGTTTAAAGTTGGAGACATTGTGTTTCTACACATATCTCCGTGGAATAAGGTCATGAGTTTTGGAAGGAAAGGGAAGTTATGTCTAAGGTATATCGGCCCCTTCGAGATTCTTGATTGTTTTGGGGCTGTGGCCTATCGACCAGCACTTCCACCTACCATGGCCAAATTACATGATGTCTTTCATGTATCCCTCTTAAGGAAGTACATACCGAACCCTTCACATGTACTCTCTTCTGAGGTGGTACAATTTGAAGATGATATTTCTTATGAGGAGTAACCAGTGAAGATCTTAGATCGTCGAGAAAAAGTTCTACGAAATAAGACAATTCCCCTCGTCAAGGTGTTGTGGAGAAACCAAAATTTTGAAGAAGTAACTTGGGAATATGAGGAAATGATTAAGATGAGTTACCCAAATTTGTTTTAGTGTGGGAAAAGGAAAATTTTGAGAGCAAAATTTCTTAAGGGGGGAATATTGTAATGACCCAAAGTTTCATTAATGGAAATACCTCATAATCTAATTAAATGTCTCTTTATGTTTATATAAAATGTCAACTTCCTTGGTTTTATGTTAAGAGTTTTGATTGTTGCTAATATAGCCGTTGAACAGTGATCACATGATTAGTATAAATATAGGACTTTAACAAATCCAATTTACTCAGAAAAAGGAAGCGATGACCTCATACAGTATAATTGCCCCATACGAAACCCATTTGTCGGAGCTCAGAAAAGAGGTGGTGTCTTTGGGCTACGCTCTTGACCAAGCCCATGCTGAGCTTCATCATGTCAAGCTCGAACGTGACCGTCTACGGGAAAAGTGGAAGTTGATTGAAATTACCACTCGAGCGATTTATCTGAGACACCCCAAGAGTCTGTCACCATCGCACACCTTACCCTTAGGACTTATGCGGCTGTTTTAAGGGGTTATGTAACAAATAAGTAGTACTATGTTCATGTACATTATTTTTTAATATAATAATGAATATAATTTCTAGTCATTTTTGATACATTGTAAATAGTTTTTAAAGTACAAATAGTGTTTTTAGTTATTAGTTAATTAAGAATTCTATTTTATTAAATTAAGGTATTTTTGAATTAAATAATATATTAATAAAATATTATTATTATTATTAAATTATTTTTTATTAAATATAAATGATCTTATAATTTTATGAATGCAATTATAATTTGTATTAAGGTTTGAAAGCCATTTCTGTCAAAACACGTGAATTTTCGAAAAATGTCAGTTTTTATTTTAAAAGTGAAAATTAATATATTTAGAAAATTATTTAGATAAAATAAATGTTATTTCTAGAATCAGGATGTAGAAATTATCCAACGGTGAATTTTTAATAATTTTCTGAGACAGTCAAATTTTTGGGTAAAAATTAAATACCATTTAAATATATAATGTGTTTTATGACATCATAGTGACCCAATAGTGATGTAATAAAATACTATAATCTTAATGTTCGGCCAATATATATTTTAACATTAAAATAATGTGATTTTGGGTTTTTTTGAATTACTTTTCAAAGCATTAATGAACCCCTCAATACTTATTAAACACCTTGTCTTTTTAAATTAATTTCCATGGGAGAGTGACTCACCTCCACATAAAAAACCTTATTATTTTAAGAATTTAGGACTTTTTTCCTTATGAAAAATTGTTTTCCTATTACCTTTTCCAAAAACCATGGGCAAAAACCATGGGACAGTTTTTGGTTTGGATTAATTTAATGTAAGGGTACCCAAACCTAAATAATAAAGAATTCCCTCACCTTTCCTATATAAACCCACCCAAGATCCCACTCCCTCCTCAGTCAAAGCCCTTGGAGTTCGTCCAACCTCTACCCTACTCTCTCTAGAATCCTCCCAAGGTGCCTCATGCTCCCAAGAAGCCTCTCACAAGCCTCTCTCTAGCCTTTGGAAGCACACTTCCCAGTAAGGGTTTTTTCTTCATTTCTCATTTTTGTCAATTTTCTATAAGTTGTATTTTCCTTTTAATTTCAATTATTAATGTTGGGGTATGGTTTCTAACCTCCCCCATACTTCCCTCTTATTTTTTGAATGATGGGAGACGCATTTCTCTCTCATTAAATTCCTCCCATGCACACACGTTACTATGCCGAAATTCTGAAAGGAACTTCTCTCTCTTTTTTACATTTAAGGAATGCTCTTGTATCATGAACCTAAATTCCATTACAATTGTTGGGACATGTATCTATATGAATTACTTACTGTCCATTACATGTAAATATGATGATTAACCCCTTTCTCTCTCATCAACTTTTTTTATGAATTCTTACGTCACACCGTTACGCTACCGAAATCGCACCGATTTTCTAAGCCAATGACACTGTGTAGTGAATACCATGCCCATTTTTCCATAAAGGGTATTAAACTTTATGCACATTTAATTATTTATTATAAAGTTTCATGTATGAATTCCACATTCATTTTTCGTGGAATAAAAGATTATGTTTAATGAATCCATGCTTTATGATCCATGTGGCACACTTATGCATGAAATGAAATGTTTAAGAAGAGTGCGCCCTTATAGCACTCTAATGCATTGGGTAAAGTATGGTATCATGATACAACATGTGCAATGATTGTTGACTCATGCTAATTCAAGTGAAACTAGGGTTTACCCGTGCTTTATGTGCAATTATGATTTACTCATGCTCCATGTTCAATGAGCCTTGGCTCATGCTAATTCCATGATAAGTGTTGTTTCCACATTTCCATGTTATGATTATCATGCGTTATCATGCCTTTATGTTCATGTTTCTTTTATTCTCTATTGATATGCCTAATGTCTAACATGTATTGTACTCCTCATGTTATTCCATGTGTATTCCCTTACTAGGATTTATATCTCACTCTTTTCTTATGCATGTCCTTAGGTTATCCCATACAATGCTAAGTATGAGGGAATGTAGTGGTCAGGTAAATGAAGTTTTGAATAAAGATGTTGTATTTAATGTTTCGAGTTTTTATGTATTGATCCTAAGCCCCAAAGACACTAAACCACTCGATCTTCTTTGTTGTATCAAGTGATGTTTTATGTAATAAGTCATGTTTAAGTTGTAATAAAAAGCTGGGTTGTCATAGCTTGTGCGTAAATGCAAACTATCCCCTACACAAAGCTTTGTGATTCGTTATTAATCAACACAAAATATGGATGATTTATATAAATATATATGAGTTATTAATAATATATTTATGGTATTTTAATCATTATATAAGGGTAAAATAAAAAATTCCATCTTTCCATAATGATAATTGAAAAATGAAAAATTTATTCGTGTGTACTTAGGACCCACCTTCTCTATGATTATAACATAATTATTTTTTCATAACCATACAGAATATTTTCAATTAAAAGTTTAAATCATTTATAAAAATTATTAAAATGTAATTAGTATTAATCTATTTATTCTAAAATAATGACCACTTTGACTATTAAAATCCCAACAATGCAATTTTTTACTCAAGTACCGAATATTATCCAAATATCTGACATGAACGTAATTAATTAAGTGATTGGTATAACATTATATTTGTTGGACCCCTCATGTATTAATAATGTTTTAATGATTAAAAATCCTATTACTATTAATTAATCTCAATATTAATTGAACATCTTTTTAATGATCACACATCTCAAAAATAACTACACATCATGTTTTAATGATAGACAATCTTATTGATGTTAGTTACTCTCTTTATTATTTACAAGTCTTATGAATGATCACAAATCTCACTTATATTATCAAAACATTATATTTATATTTAAACATCTCTTACTCTCTAATGAATAAGCTTAATCCATATTCTACACATTACTGTTTAAGTCTAAATATAGATATTTTTCTATGTATGGACACACCATGACCCAGACACTTTGAAAGACACACCGTGACCCAGACACCGTGAAGGGCACACCGTGACCCAGACACCGTAACCCAGACATCGTGAAGGACACACCGTGACTCAGACACCGTGAGATAGACACCGTGACATAGAGACACTATGAAGAACATACCGTGAACCACATATCGTGAAGACCATACCGTGAAGAAGACACTGTTTACATAATCACTGTGACACAGTTTCTTAACTTTTTTTCAATAGTAATTAAATAATTCTAATTTTCATATTTGTTGTTTTAATGCAATTAATATTATTTAATGATAGTTGTTGGCATGTCAGGTAACCAGAACTCATACTTATGGAAAGGGATTCATTCCTATTACCAGTGCTCATGGAATAAAAAGAAGTCTCAGCTGTAGTAAAAGGAAGAAGTATCCTTGATATACACTACACATGTGAAGTGCTCTGTACTGAACCGAAGAACAATCCTGAGCAAAAATATGAAGATAACATTGAATGATCCTCAAAGAAGTTCCAACACATGAAATCTTACACTACTAGAGGAACTGAAGTCAAGAGAACATCTTCACTCCTGTAAAACACAAGCTAGACTAAGGCGCTCTTTTTTTCAACAGAAAAAACAAAGAAGGACTCAGAAGAATTTCTACTGAATCCAACAAGTCCAGAGCTGCATTGCTAATCACTAGAGCTTTATAAACTCTTATTTGTTGTCTTTAAGTGATTTTTTTAATTTAATTTCGAGTAGTGTGGTGTACTCTATATATATTACACACACACTGTCTCCTTTACTGAACTAGAGGATATCAAGATCCTCACTCCAAAACTCATAACTCTTGTTTACCCACGAAAACTGTGGAAGAGGTCCTTGTGTGGCATGGTCTTTGTTTTGTTTCCCATGAATAACTGTGGTAGAGGTCCTTGCATGACCTGGATAGTTTTGTAAACTATTGTTAACCCCGATCCAGGGTGTGGATCAAATTTAAATAAATTTGAGAGGACTATGTCTCGGCTTGAGACTGAACCTCTTTTTATATCTGCTATGCATCTTTAGTTTATGTTTAAAATATACTACATATATCTTTTATATTCCGCTGCTATTACTTTGAAATAAAAAACCATTTTAAAGTTACTTTGATAGTTAAATTATCAAGTGTTTACACTTATTTTAAATCAGTAGGTTAGTTTCAAAAGTTAGTTTAATATTGTGGTTAAATTAACTGAGACCTAATCAATCTTTGAGAAGCTAAGTGAACATTTACAATCGGTATAAATTCACTACTGTTTAACTTGTTTAATAAATTAGGGGATTTTAATAGACAATATTTTAACAGAAATTTTAATTGGAACTCAATTCACCCCCCTCTTGAGTATCCACTTTGACCAACATTTGGTTTCAGAAGATTGTTTTTGTTTATGGATTTTTGAAATACCATGTTTTCAACTGTGATTTTAGTTTCATATTTAAAGATATTAAATTTCTGTTAGTTCTAAATTTTATATCTTTAATTTTAAATTATAAAATCTTGCTATGTATAATAGACTAGAGGGTGCTGCTACTAATAGGCCACCTTTATTTAATGGTACAAACTATTCCCAGTGGAAACTGAAAATGAAAATTCATTTAGAGTGTATGGGTTTTGATATCTGGACTACTACAAAATCACAATATAAAATTCTAGAAACGGAAAGAACAACTTGGGATGAACCTATTAAAGTAGCTTACAATAATAATTGTCAAGCTATGAATGCCCTGTACTGTGCATTAGGAGATGAGGAATTTAATAGAATATCTACTTGTAAAACTGCTTATGAAATTTGGGATACTTTGGGTGTTTCTCATGAGGGAACAATCAATGTTAAAGAAATGAGATTAAATACATATACTATTAAATATGACAATTTAAAAATGAAAACTAATGAACTCATTTCTGATATGTATATCAGGTTCAATGAGATAGTCAATACAATGAATTCACTCGGAAAAGCTGTTTCAAAAAAGGAACAAATTATGAGGATATTAAGGTGTCTACTATAATGATGGAGAGGAACATCTATTTCAGTTAGAGAGTCATGTGACATTGGATCTCTACCTGTCGAAGAGATGATTGGTAAGCTTATTATGTATGAGGAAGAACTAAAGGTGAATAATGAGGAAGATGATGAACCAATAAAGAAATTAGTGGCTTTCAAGACTACTGCTTCAAAGAACAAGGACAAAGAAAAAGCTCAAATACAAACTGACAGTTCAATAAGTGAAAGTTTAGACTCTGATAGTGATGCTGAAATCGATCAAATACACAGAAGGTTTAAGAAATTTTATAGGAAGAAGAAAATTTTCAGAAAATCAAATTACAAGGGAAAGTATGACAATAAGGGACATTGGAAGAAGGACTGGAAAAAGGCATATAAAAGTGATGAAGTTGTTTTCTATGAGTGAAAAAGAAAAGGACACATTAAAGAAGACTACCCAAATCTAAAATTCAAGAAGAAATATGATTACAATGACATTAAGTACAAGAAAGCTATGAAGGCTACCTGGAGTGCTTCTAAAGACAGCACAAGTGAATCTAAAATGTCTAATACTGAAAAGAAACATTCCAACATGTGTTTCATGACAAACACATCTGAGGTAACCTTAGATACTCCTTCTTTAAATTCCTATTATTCTGGAAATGAATCTGATTCGTATTATGAAAACATGACTAGTGAAGAATTATTTGAATATTGTAATATGCTAGAAGAGACATGCAATGAAATTAAGGATAAATAAAAATCATTGAAGAAACAACATGCTCTTACTACAACTATTAAAACTGAACTTACTATTGAAAAAGAGAAAAATTCTCAACTGTTAAAGGAAAACACTAAACTGAAAATTTCAAATAAACAACTTATAATGTACTTAGAGAAGTTCAAAAATGTAAAGAACACTCTAACTCAAATTCTAGGAATGAAAGTGGCACCTAAATAAACTAATCTAATAGGCTACAAACCTAGACAGAGACAGATTACTAAGAATAGATTTATTCCTAAATCTGGACAGAATACTGCTAGTTCTAGTTCTGTACATTCATATGCTTCAACTAGTTATTCAATAGATATAAATCAAATAGATTTTATCTCTCAAAATATTTTGATTCTGTAAATTATATGAGACCCATAAGAAATATTTGGGTACAAAAATCATTGATTCCTAACCTATCTGGACCCAAGAAGATCTGGGTACCAAAATCATATTCTATCTAAAACTTTTTTTGTAGGAATCCTTATTGAAGGGTTTCCACAAGAATACATGGTATTTGGACAGTGGATGATCAAGACATTTGTCTGGGGATTACTCATGCATTAAGAGTATAATAATGGTTTATGGAGTCTATGTCAACATTGGTGATAATTCTAAAGGAAAGATCATCGGCCTAGGCCAAATTGGTAACACTAATTCAGTTTTGATTTCTAAAGTTTTATTTATTGATAGACTTAAATATAATCTGTTATGTATTTCCCAATTTTGTGATTATGGTTTTAATTTTATGTTTGAAAATGAATCCTATAATGTTTTTAATTCTAAAAATGTTTTAGTATTTTCTGCTTTGAGAAATGAGAATATTTATGATATTGATCTGAATTCTCTAGCTAAGAAAAATGTTACTTGTTTAAATGATTTGCATAAAGAGTCTTGGTTATGGCATAAGAGATTAGGACACATCAATATACACTCACTTATAAAACAAACTAGGAAGGACTTAGTTAGAGACTTACCCAAACTCGAGTTTCCAAATAACAAAGTGTGTAATCCCTTTCAAAAGGGAAAGCAACACAAAATCTCTTTCAAACAAAAGAAAGAAGTTTCATCTTCTCAACCACTCGAGTTGGTTCACATGGATCTATTTAGACCATCTAGAGTTTCTAGATTAAATGGGAAGCACTATATCTATGTCTTAGTAGATGAATTTTCTAGATATACTTGGGTATACTTCTTAGCTCACAAAAGTGAAGCTTGTTCTTATTTTGTTAAATACTCAAAATCTATAGATAACCTTAGTGGACTAAAGATTAAAACTCTAAGAAGTGATCATGGTTGTGAGTTTGAAAATCAAGACTTTGAATCATATTGCTCACACAATGGCTGTAGTCATAACTTTTCTGCTCCTAGGACACCTCAGTAGAATGGTATAGTAGAAAGAAGAAATAGAACCCTGCAATAAATTGCTAGAACTATGCATAATGAATATGACCTGCCTATTTAATTTTGGGCTGAAGCAGTGAATATAGCTTGTTATATCATTAATAGAGTCTTAGTCAGACCTATTCACAAAAAGACCCCTTATGAACTTTGGAACAATATAAAACCTAAAGTTAGTTACTTTAGAGTCTTTGGCTGTAAAGTATTTATTCTCAATACAAAGGATAATCTGGAATGTTTTCTTCTAAGAGTGATGAAGGAATATTTTTAGGATATTCTATAACCACAAAAGCCTATAGAGTTTTCAATAAGTGAACCAAGTGTGTTGAAGAATCTGTTCACATCAAGTTCTATGAAACTGTTCCACATGAGCCTAAAACCTCTCTTGAAAATCTTGAAGAAGATTTGAGTGTTCTGGACCTTAATGGTAAATCTAAAGAACCTACTATAAAGACAACCAGTTCTGGACTTATTCCAGAATCTTCTCCTAATGAATCCAAACCAATAGATGATCCTGAAATTTCTAGTCCTACCTTTACTAGATCAACTATAATTCTAAAGAATCATCCTTTAGATGTTGTTGTAGGAAATCTAGATAGAGGGACACAAACTAGAGCTTTTATTAGAAATAAGGTTGAACATCAAGACTTCTTGTCACAGCTTGATCCTAAAAACATTGATGATGCTATTAATGATGAATTTTGGGTAATTTATATTCATGAAGAACTCAATAAGTTTGAAAGAAAGAAAGTTTAGAAACTAGTAGAAAGACCTAAGGACACCTTTACCATAAGAACTAAACGGGTGTTTAGAAATAAAGTAGATGAATATGTAAATATAGTTAGAAACAAGGATAGATTAGTTTCACAAGGCTACAATCAAGAGGAAGGAATTGAATAGGAGGAGACTTTTTCTCCTATAGCCAGATTAGAAGCCCTTAGGATTTTACTTGCTTATGCGGCACATCTAAATTTCAAACTATATCAAATGGATGTCAAGAGTGCATTCTTAAATGGATATATTGCTGAGGTTGTTTTTGTTGAACAACCATCTAGATTTTTAAACACTCATTTTCCAAATCATATTTTAAAATTATCAAAAGCATTATATGGTTTAAAACAAGATCCAAGATCTTGGTATGACAGATTAAGTAATATTCTAATTTATAAAGGTTTTACAAAAGGTATAGCTGATGCTAGTCTTTTTATAAAACGAATTTCTAAAGATGTTTTAGTTGTACAAATTTATGTAGATGATATTATTTTTGGATCTTCAAGAAATTCCCTATGTACTAATTTTTATAAAATGATGCAAAATGAATTTGAAATGAGTTTAATGGGTGAACTAAAATTCTTTCTTAGATTTGAAATCTTTCAAAATGATGATGGAATAATTTTAACTCAAAGTAAATATACTAGATATCTTTTAAAACGTTTTGGATTAGATAGAACAAAAAGTAGTGACACTCCCATTAGTACCACCTGTATGTTGGATCTTGATGAAGATGGTAAATCTGTTGATCAAACCACTTATAGAGGAATGATTGGAAGTCTACTCTAATTGACTGCTAGTCATCCTGATATTATGTTTAGTGTGCGTATGTGTGCTCGTTTTCAAGAAAACCCTAATGAGTCACATTTAAATGTGGTAAAAAGAACTATCAAATACCTCAAGCATACTCCCAATTTAGGACTATTTTATCCCAAAGAACAATCATTTGAACTAGTTAGTTATTCTGATGCTGATTTTTCTGGATGTAAGTTAGATAAAAAACGCACCTCTGGAACATGTCATCTTTTAGGCAAGTCACTAGTATCATGGTGTAGTAAGAAACAAAATTCTGTTGCATTATATACTGTAGAAGCTGAATACATAGCTTCTGGCAGTAGTTGTGTGAAAATTTTGTGGATGAAACACACATTACTAGACTATGGATATCAATTCAGACATGTACCAATAAATTTTGAAACACAAGTGCTATTAACATTTCTAAGAATTCTGTTTCACATTCTTGGACAAAATATATTGATGTAAAACATCACTTTTTGAGGGATCATTATCAGAAAGGTGATATCACTTTGGAATTCATTGGTACTGAATATCAACTTGCTGATATTTCACTAAACCATTAAATTCTGAAATATTAGACTACATAATACATGATCTTTCTATGGTTAATCATAAGTAGATATCTTACTGGTCTTACTGGTTAATAATTTACTATTTTACCTTATGGTTTCATGGTCACTATTTCTAACTTACTATTTCATGCTTACGGTGTCACAGTTTAACACCTTGTACTCATGGTCTGTCACTTAACTGTCTCACAGTGACAGAAAAATTCACTCACTATCTCACTGTGACTGCACAGAATGGTCACTGTCTCACCGTGACAACCACCAAATGTCTCACCATGATGACTGTTTTTCATCACACCGTAATGCCTACTCACGGTCTCACCGTGAAGATTATTTATACTCTTATTTTAACCCGTATCGCGGTAATTTTTATTTCACCGCTATTTGATTTCCCTCGTTTTTGTTTGTATGATGTTTCAAGTTCCCAAATGATAAAAATTAATGATTTCATTCGATTCCTTACCTGAACTCTCTACTGAATCTTCTCATTCTTGAAAACCTTCTCCTCTATCGCCTGAACTTTCAGTGGATGCCTAGGATGAAGCATCCGTCTTCACCCTCGTCTGAGAAGCGCCACTCTAAGAAATAGAAGAGGATACCAAGGATAGCACCAGAAGGACCCCTGAACCCAAACCATGTTAAATGTACCTTAGTTCCTGAAAAAGAGGTTTTCCATGAGTGGCTTCTATCTAGTAAGTCTTTAATCCTGAAAATCATAAGAGAAAAAGGATGGTTTGAATGGTTCTCTAGAAAAGATAGACCGATTTACCTGAGATTGGTATCTCAATTCTACCAATATGTGAAGTTCTCCTTTGCTTTTGGAGAAATATTTATGGTGACCAGCTGGATCAATGGTCAGAAGTGTTCTTTCTCTTCGAGGCTATGGGCTTCATGCCTAAGGATTCCACATGAAGGAGTGTGTGATGATTACCATAGAGACCCTCCTCCAAAAACCGACATATTTAACCTGGAGAATGCTTTGGAAATCTTAACTGGAAATGGCACCAAGCGAAGGCCATAGCTGCTGAATTAGATGGGGAGACAAGACAGTTGTTCAAGTTTTTCAAAACTTGATTAGTCCAAGAAAAGTAGATTTTGCTGTGATAAAGTATCAGGATGTGTTCCTTATTCACATGTTGAAGAATAGCCATAAGATCAATCTTTGAAAATATGTTATTAACCATATATGTGAGCTGATTAAAGTCACTTCCAAATGCACCTCCTTCTTTTTCTCAAGGATGATTTCATCCATGCTAGTTGCCAAAGGAATGGTTGGACTGAATGAAGAAAAGCTAGAGGAATTTGATTTCTGCTTATCCAAGCCTATCATCAGAAGGATGAAGATTAGTTGGAATCCCTGGAAGAAGCAGTGGGTTGAGGATAACGATCAGCTTTATAAGAAATTTAATCCTATTGATTATCCAAGAAGACCTAAGAACCTATTTTATCCTGTTTTGGAACCAGATGTAGTGGCTGAGTATTCATAAGAAGAAGAAGAAGAAGAAGAAGAGGAAGTGGAAGCTTAAGTACCACCTAGAGAAGTGGCTGAAATACCTCAAGAAGAAGCAACTCCTATTGAGAAAGAAAGGACTGCTGTCCCTACTGATGATCCTATTAAAATTCCTTCAAGAGAGGAAGTTTATGTTGGTTTTAGAGAAGAGGAATCTCCGGCTTCTAGTGAGGATGTAAATCCAGAAACTCATCCTACGACTACAAGAAAATTGGTTTTTCCGGATTTAGAGCAGCAAGCAATGGTTGAGACAGATCCTGTTGAAGAGGATCTCCCTGTTGAAAAAGAAGAAATTCTAGAAGCACAACCAGTGGAACAATCGGTTCCTGAGTACATACCCTCTACTGAAGAGAGGATGGAAATTGCCTTTCAACTGGAAAGGAAAGAGTTTGCTGAAGAGATTAGAGATGATCCCGTGGATCATTACCCAATTCATGAGCCACAAGAATCTGAAATGGAAGCACATTTTGAGGGGGAGGAACCTCAAAACCTTGAGATTTTAGAAGCTGGATCTGATGAAGCTTCTCAACCTACTGTCACATATTCTTTGTACACTCGGTATGAATTTCCATGTTTTTATGATGTGACTGAGTCAGAGATAGTGACTACAACTGGTATAGATCTCTCTTCTTTGTTTCAATTGAATTATGTAGCTCATTTAGAAATAGAACCAAAACCAGATCCTTAGCCTCAACATGAATAAAGTTCCGAGTCTGAATATGACTCTGAATCACAACCAGAATCTAAACAAGAGCCTATTCCACTACCTTTACCTACACTCTTACCCGAGCAACACTCTTTTGTAACTAATGATGATTTTAAAGTCTTTGGAGGGACTATCTTGGATTGTGTTGAGAATATTTTATCCACTCAACCCGATCCTATGACTCAGTTAAGTCAAGAATATGCCTCAATTCTGCTGGAAAATATTATTTTGCATATTCAACCGAGGATGATCCGTGAGATTCAAGATGTCAGGGTTGAAAATAGGTTTCTTAGTGTTGATGTTGGAAATTTGAAAGGTTTGGTGGAATACCTGCAATCAGAAATGTCTTCAAGATCAGAGCCTGTGCCTGCTCCTATTTCTGCTCCTTCACCTATTGTTGATTCTCCTGAGCTTAATGTTTCCAAAATTTCTAGAGATATTTTGTCTCAAGTGCATCCATATCTACTATATTTTGATGAGAAGATTGGAAAAAGTCACACAAAAATGCTGGAATGCATGAGGGAGCTTGTAGAGAATCTGAATAAGCTCACAGATGATTACACTGGATGTTTACATAAAGTTTTAAAATAGCTCAATGTTCTAACCGAAACTGTCAAGGCTTCTTCTCCCTCTGGTTAGACCTACACACCTTCTTTGGATGCTTCTATGTTTAGATCCATAATCAAGGAAGAAAATCAGAATGTTTTCAGTGGTTTAAATCTATCTCCTCTGGCTGAAGTTATGAAGAACAGTGATAGATCACTTGATCTTGTTCAGATCCATTCTAATATAGCCAATGATGCTCAATAGGAAATCACCAAGAAAATAGATTTTTTATCTAACCCGGATTTTCTCCAAAAGAGACATGACAAATCACTTTATGTATCTTGTGGAAAATCTGAAAATCCCTCCTGTAACTTAATCTTTTAAAGCTCAAGTTCAGAATCTTACAGAGTTCCCTAGACTGTTGGATAAATTCATGGAGAATAAGGACGATTTTGAAAAGGCTATGCAATATGGTGGAGATATCATTACTGATTTCATCAATCTTTTTCAGCCGTATATTCATGTGCAGAGTACTAATATTGTTGCTCCAGCTACTGTACCCCTTAGACCTGGTCTACCTGCCCTCACCTCCACTACCATGTCAATCAGCCAAGCCCTTTCTCAGTTCTAGCCAGTCATTCTTGACCAACCACTGACTAGATCTTTTACTGCTCCTACATTGGTTCCATCCGTTTTTGAAGGTCTACCCATACCCTCTTGGTCTACCACATCTATGCCTTCTTCTACATCAGCATCAGCCCCTACTGCTGCTAAAGGAAAGGATAAGGTTGATTCCTGAAGAGTCCAGGGATTGTTTTCTTTTTGATGGGATGTCTTTTGTTTTTTAATGTTTTTATTTCTCATGTATGGTTTATTCTGAACCTTCTTTATGACAAATGCAGTGTTTCCCTCATTTCTCTCTACTTTTTGATAATCCCAAAAGGGGGAGAAAAACTACAAGTATTAGTACTATAATGAGATATGTTATTATCGAATCTATTATTCTCTAATTTTTTTATTCGAATATGATAGTTTATTTAATGTTTCATTTCATTTATATTTTGACTATACATGATTTGTGATCATCAAAAAGGGGGAGATTGCTGGACTCCTCATGTATTAATCATGTTTTAATGATCACAAATCCTATTACTATTAATTAATCTCAATATTAATTGAACATCTTGCTAATGATCTCACATCTCAATAATAACTACACATCATGTTTTAATGATAAAAAATATTATTGATGTTAATTACTCTCTTTATTATTTACAAGTCTTATGCATGATCAAAAATCTCACTTATATTGTCAATCCTTTATATTTATGTTTAAAATTATCTTAATCTCTAATGATTAAGCTTAATCCTTTTCTTGCATATTACTGTTTAAGTCTAAATATAGATATTTGTCTATGTATGGACAAACTGTGACCCAGACACCGTGAAGGACACACCGTGAAGGACACACCATAACCCAGACACCGTGAAGGACACACCGTGACCCAGACACCGTGAAGGACACACCGTGACTTAGACACCGTGAGCTAGATACCGTGACATGGAGACACCGTGAAGCACATACAGTGAACCACATACTGTGAAGACCATACCGTGAAGAAGACAACATTTACATAATCACTCTGACACCGTTTCCTAACATTTTTTCAATATTAATTAAATAATTATAACAGTCATATTTGATGTTTTTACTGAAATTAATGTTATTTAATGATAGTTGCTGGCATGTTAGGAAACCATACCTCGTACTTATGGAAATGGATTCATTCCTATTTCCAGTGCTCATGGAATAAAAAGAAGTCTCAGCTGCAGTAAAAATGAAGAAGTCACCTCGATATAAATTACACATGCGAAGTACTCTGTACTGAACCAAAGAATAATCCTAAGAACAACTATGAAGAAGGCATTGAACGATCCTCAAAGAAGTTACCACACATGATATCCTACACTACTAGAGGAACTGAAGTCAATAGAACATCTTCACACCTGTAGAACACAAGCTAGACTACAACACTCAATTTTCAACAGAAAACCTTGAGAAGGACTCAGAAGCATTTCTGATGAATCCAACAAGTCCAAAGCTGCATTTCTAATCACTAGAGCTTTCTAAACTCTTATCTGTTCTCTCTAAGTGATTTGTTTATTTACTTTCGATCAGTGTGGTGTACTCTGTATATCTTACACACACACACATTGTCTCCTTCACTGAACTGGAGGATATCAAGATCCTCACTCCAAAACTCTTAACTATTTTTTACCCATACAAACTGTGGAATACGTCCTTGTGTGGCATGGTATTTGTTTTCTTTCCCGTGAAGAACTATGGTAGAGGACCCTGTGTGGCCTGGACAATTTTGTAAACTGTTGTTAACCCCGATCCAGGGTGTGGATCAAATTTACATAAATTTGAGAGGACTAAGTCTTGGCTTGAGACTGAAACTCCTGTTATACCTGCTGTGCATATTTAGTTTATGTTTAATGTATACTACATATATCTTTTATATTCCACTTCTATTACACTTTAAATAAAAAACCTTTTTAATGTTACTTTGATAGTCAAATTAGCAAGTGTTTTGTAAATCAGTAGGTTAGTTTCAAAATTTATTTTAATGTTGTGGTTAAATTAACTAATACCTAATCAATCTTTGAGAAGATAAGTGAACATTTACAATCTGTATAAATTCACTACAGTTTTACTTGTTTTATAAATTGGGGGATTTTAATCGACAATATTTTAACAGAAATTTTAATTGGAACTCAATTCACCCCCCTCTTGAGTATCCACTCCGACTAACAATATTAATATATATAAAAGTAATAATATATTTTACAAGGGTATTAATTAATTAAATATTTACCTTATATTTATTATTCATGCATACAATTATTGTACATGATGATTCAGACTTATGTTACGAGATTTCATCTCAATCTCTCTTCATTGAGGTATTTATTGATCATATGCCCCTTTATTCTCTTATAAGATGTATATACTTATACTATATTATATAGTTTCCATCATTTATCTAAAATAAATTTATTTAACATTTTTTTCAATATATCATTTCTTGGATATTTTGATTTAAATTCTCAATGTGGTATGCGACACCTTGAGTTTCTAATGATTTAATTACCAAATCTCTTTCTTTGTGTCCATATTGTTGATATTATTTTACATATTTATTTATATGGATGTTAAATTATTATAAAATAATTTTTATTTATTTTTTAATTTTCATTCATAGGTTTTCAAAATTGATTATCTTTAAATGTTTTATACATAACATTTGGATAGACTACAAAAAAGGAGAGTTTTTTTCCTAACTCTCACAATAGAAATGAATTTTCACTACGATAACCATTATTTTAATATGATATTACATTAAATGATTCCCTATCTTAGTAAATGAGAAAACATGTTTATCTTTTTGGGCATTTTTTCATTGAAAATGGGTTTTCTGGGAAAAGGGTGTTTTGGTATTGAAAATGATTTCATGAAATAAAAGTGTATTTTATGTGAATGTTTTTTCATATGGTATTAAAAGAGTTTTTGAATTGTTTTTATGATTATAGTGTTTTATTAATGATATGGTTTCTATTAATTATAGGAAATAGGTGATCCCAATAAATCTTATGCAATGTATATACTGGGTATCACTAAAAAATCCCAATATAGATTAATATGGTGTGGCGAAGATAGCACTGAGAAATCCCGTTATAGCTAAACATGGGGTGTCCCATATAGTGTCATTAAATCCCTTTAAAAATTTACATTAGATGTCCTAAATAGCATTGGGTAAGACTATAATACCATAATTGGATGTTTAATACATGGTTTTCTAATTTAAAGGGTTTTGATATGGTCTTACATATACGATGTTATATGTCACCTAAATGTGTTTTGACAGCATGATATGTGTTTTAATGATTTTATTTGTGGAAAATGTGTTTTTATTATTTTGAAAATGTATTATTTCACATTATCAATGAGAAAATATTATAATGGTAAATGTTATATGAATTTTCATTATTTAACATAACTAACCGTTCCGTTTCATTGTTTATTCCTTAATGAGATCATGATTGCATCCAAAATTTTAAAAATTATTTTCATAGTGATTACGGGTGGGGGGGGGGGGTGTTAGAGACAATGATGAGATAAATGGGATAAGTGTGTTTATTTTTCAAAAATAAAATCTTTTTTAGTTTAAATAGTTTTGTATTTTTATAAAATGTATATTATACATAAGTTTCCCATTTAATATATGGGCTCACATTATAATATTTTGTCCTAAATCTCAAAAAATATTAACTAAAAATATCCTAGATTTTTAATTCTAGTTAAAAAACTCTAGAATATGTAATATTTATGTCTAGGTCCATACTTATTGTATCAAAGGATGGTTTAGAAAAATTTAGAGATTATGATAGTGTTAATATTACCCCTTATAAATATTTACTTTATGGTTATGTTGAAATGATGCATCATTTTAATATTTCCATATTATATCATCAAATTTATTAATATTCAGAATGTTTTTATATAGTGGAATGAAAGAATACGTAGCGATAAAGTAGTAAGAGTAAAATATCCTTTAAAAGAAATATCTATAGATATATGCGATTGGAATAGAACAATTTGATGTATTGATGGATCAGTGGAAACTTTCTATACATTGTGGTGGTATAGATGAATGAGATGAACATGATCTACCATGGTGGATAATGTCTGTAATGGATCAATTCTTGAGGAAATGCCCCAATAATTCAATCTATCATATGAATCTGTGGTAGCTGAAGTATGGATCAATTCCCTAGAGAATATATTTATGTCAAGGTGTGTTTGGATTGTCAAAAGGTAACTCTTTCTATTTATAATTTTGATGTTGATGTTGAAAGATGGTGGTTTTATTTTATGAATAATATTGAGAAATTTTATATTGATTCCACACAATAGCTTTCATTTAAAAATGTCATCATTGAGAAATAATTACATAAGGATGTTCAAATTAGGATGAAAAAACATTTCATGTAATTCAAGAAAAAGGACGATGATTCGGTGGCCACCTATGAAGAAAACATGACTACATTGGAACGATGTGTTCTAAATTTTTTCAAGGCATTGATTTTAATGTTAATAGATTTTAGTTAGGATTGAAACCAAGTCTACAAAGTGATTTTTCATAAAATTAATTTAAAAGCACTGAGAATGTTGTTTTTTTGCTAAATTACTGATATTTTCTGTTCCAAAATTAACATACTAAAGGATGAAAAGAGTAAAAAGTAGTCATGGTGTATGGAAATAGATAAGTATCCAACCAATAAATATATAGGTAACACCCCAATATTATCCATGTGTGGAAAATGACATTTCAAGGAATATTTGACATGAAAAAGAAAGTGTTTTATATTGGTCCAGTATGGTTCCAAGATCTGTGAATATAACTAAAAGGTCACTGAACATATAAAGAATTAGGTAAACAATAAAAATAAAAAGGTGATGTGTTTTAGTTATAAAGATTTGGGCCATTCTACTAATGTTTGTCTGAATTTAGTTACACATGAAAGAAATCCTTATGATAAAAAAAAGCATCAAGAAAATATTGTTCTACTACTATAGTGGATTTTGATTCATCTATGATAGTTTTGGAACCATCAATTATCCCAGAATATTTAAAGCGATTTCCATTAGTTCATGGATTTAAAATAACCTTCTAATGTTTTAATTCATGTGATTATATGTGACTAATGTCCATTATATGAGTATTTTTGTTTCGTTTATCTTTATGTAAGGATTATTTAATGATAAGTGTGCCTTTAATTTTGGATATGAGTATTATGTTATTGGTATCCTTTATATTTTTTGTGATCTTTGATTATAAAAGTTATTTTTTATGATATATATAATAATCATTTAATTTTATGATGATTAGCGTGTTCTTATAAAATGGAAATATATCATCTAATTATATATCCATATGTTATATCTTAGTAAAGGAATTTCGTAACACTTGAGAAGTATTTTTAACAAAAAATGTTACACATTTACTTTTCTTACTATGAAATCAGTAAGAATTTTAAAACAAGGAAGATTTATGGATTTGTATTATTAATTTTCTCATGATCCTGGTCTTAATTACACTCAACCAAAATACGATAGTTTTTTAACATATATTATCTTGTTCCCCTACATGTAACCCTAGTTTGTGTAATCTTAGGTAACCTTCTTACTTACCAGTATATATTTTAAAGTGTATGTCTCATTAATCATTTTTTTGGTTCGAGATTTCAGTAATGGTATATAGAAAATTTAAAACACAATTTTTTGATTATATGTTCTAATTGAGCGGGTAAAAGTTAATAAATGAAGGAGAATGTAAAATTCATTGTTTTTAAAACCAATCTCTAAGTTTGATATTGTAAACGTTATGTCACATAGAGGCTAAACTATCAACTAAATAATATCTAATTCTTCCACCAAAACAAAGCCATTAGAATGTTGAGAATGAAAATTTTTTATTTCAAAATTAAAATATTTTTTAAACATATATATATATATATAATTATTTATTCTATCAATAATTAATTACAAATTAAAATAAAATCACTTTTTAAAATAAAATGAAAATTATTCATAAAAAACTATTGAAATGTCAAAAAATATATAATACCAATAAAAAATCACTCATTCTGGATTAAAATAATTATATATATATATACAATATGAAATACAATTTTTAACATTAATAAAATATATTTTCTTGACATGATATATAAAAAAGCCAGGTTTATGGATAACTTTATGATTTTTTAAAATTCACTTTTTTCACCTATTATGGAACACTTTTTTCAAAGATTTGTTTTCCAATTTAGAATTTATATTATCAAAAATTAACTACGTAATTTAATGGTGAGTATTAAATTTAATTTTATAACAATTCTATTTTATTTTTCTAATAACTACAATTTTTGATAAATAGTGGAAATGTAATGAATTTTAATTAAAAACAACCTTTTCAAAAAAATAGTATTAACTTATATATGTTAATGGGTTTAAATTATAATTTGATATTTTTTTATAATTAAACCCAATCTAGTTCATTATAATAAATTGGTAATTGAAATTGTATATAAGAACATTATGAATATCTCAATGTTTTAATTATAAAATATGTTTTCTCATTTCATCGATTGGATTAAATTTTAATTAATTTCTTCAATTTATATGTGATTGATTATTAAAAATAGATTTTATATTTTTAATTATAGGTTCAAAATATATTAAATAGGTCCCCTCAATTTTAATACAATATAAATTGTACATTCAACAAATTTTTTATTAAATCTACTAATAGTAATCTAGGTAATTATGGGTAAAAAGAATATTATAAATACTATGAAATTATCCAAAAACGTGTTAATTTTCAATGTATGATTTTTTTCTACCAATGTAATCATTGTGACAAGATTTCAACTTTCAAAAGTTACATGGATGAGAGTAAGACATTTATACTATGATATTGAATGAAAAGTAAATTTTGTCACACATTGGTTTATAAGAAGGAAATATTTTTAATATGGGGTTATATAAGGGATATATTCAACTATAAATAGATTATTTTAAAGATAAAATTATTTTAATTATCATTATTACAATATCCCAACCTGGCTTACCATTGACCCGGTAGCTGGTCTTGTCGCCACATGACCTCAAGTGTGCCTCCCCATATTTTAGAGGCTGGAGACTGGTAGTGAGGATGTATGGATAGTCATTAGGGAGACCATGCCATCATATCCACGTTTTAAAAGTATTATAATAGTATATAAATAGATTAAAATTGAAGAAGAATATATAAATCAATAAATAAAACAAGGGAAGACAATTTCAATATCAACTGAATAAAAAAATGGACAACGCTAGTTTATACAATTCATGCATGTCATCGTGATACATATCTATAAGATATAATAAATACAATTCTTTACATAACATTATAGAAATAATTAAATGATTCAATGCCCCAAGGGATATCTTTACAAGCATCCTATGATTTTGCTTGGTCTTTTTCTCCTAACTCGCATATACAAGAAAGGAAAATAGAAAAGTCTGAGGTCCTATGAATAAGAAGGTCTAATCAAGTACCCTTGGGAAATGGTGTCCCGAATAGAGTGTGAGATATAATAATTAGTATGTCGGGACCTCCGGCTAGTACCTCAAACTAGGTAATGAAATTTTATTAAATAGTGTGCAGCTATATTTTTTGGAATAACATAATTGAATTAATAACCAAAAACCCATCTAAATTCCAAAGACACTCCATTTGATGGTACCTTATTCAGCTTGTAGATGGAATAAGAGTCTGAATAGAGACTATATGTATAAATAATGCATAATCAACTATTTATCACATTATTGAATATTCATTATCTAATCATTTATCAACTCCCTGGTTCTCATGGATACATATACCTCAATACTAACATCTTATCATGTTGTATCCTGACGCATTCTCTATGTAATATGATATCATAGTACTTTCTTCTGCTCCAGCTAGGTTATGAAAAATTTAATGTGATATCATATCTCAATATCTGCTTCGGCTCATGCTTGACTCTGATTTATGCAATGTTGATATTATATATTAATGCCTTCCTTTTCTCATTCAAATGTATAAAGTATTCAATAGTGATTTCATATCTGAATACCCATTTTAACTAATTATAGAAATCAAAATATACTCAAGTGAGGCCATATATCGGACTACCGTTATTTTCATTCATTAAATTCACACATTAATTCCAATTCTACCCTTGTCGCACATGTATGTAATTTGACCATGTTACCATGATTAATCATCAAGATAATGACCATGTTACAATTTTGTTTACTCAAAATTATAATGACCTTGTTACAATGTATACCTCTCAATTACCAATGACCATGTTCCCATTATCATTACCCATAGGTATAATGACCAAGTTACCATTTGTACTTCTCTCAATATATAGTGACCATGTTCCCATCCTCTTTAATTAAAAGTATGATGACCATGTTACCATTTTTAATTCTCAATTTAGAAAGAATGTGTCCCCATTATTTATCACATAATTAATTTACCAATTAATTATCCAACCCAACCCCCTTACAAATTCAACAATCAGTTAAACACATCTGTTACAATATTGAACTCAACAATCAAAAAGTGAATTAAAACATTAATGAATTATTTTATTAATTAAAAGATATCACAATCCATATTATACAATTAATATTCTTGAATTAATTATATCATTTTAATCTTAACATTCTATAATTAATCTCAAAATTAATTATCTAGATCATATTTTCAAAGGCATATAATTAATTGAAAAATAATTATATCAACATATCTCATTCAATATCTCATAATTAATCCCATGTTAAATTTTATATATTACAATCTCAAGGAACATAATTAAAGCTCAATTAATTATCTTAACATATTCTACTCAATTACTGATAATTAATCAAATGATTAATTATCCCAATTTCCGATTCATGGTCTCCAAATAAAAACCATGGGTCACATAATCAATCTCCCCATTCACAACCCTAGAAACAAATAAGTATACCGAATCTGTGTTGAAGTTAACATATATCCCTATCACATGGCCTATTAACCCATTTAATACCATTAACATTATTTTTTTTCACATGGGTTTACCCACCTGTATAATACTTCTCTAATTCATAAGAAGCAATTAACCTAATTGTGTCATCATATAAACAAGGTAATACATCTCCCAGATAAGAAAACCATATTACTATAATTTAAATAGAATCCTTTAAATAAGAAAGAACTGTAAAAAATATTGTAGCAAGATAAGTAAACATATCAGTCTAGTCACTATGTTTTTATCTTGATGGTAGCAAACTTCCATTAGAGAGTTTTATTACAAAAATGTGATTTTTAATATAATAAATCATTTAACACTATTAAACAATTAGTTCAAAAATTGTATCCATATTTATTAAAATTATTTAATTAAAAAAATGTATTTTTTCAATCAATAAAATATTGAGAACCGTACCTCAATGAATTGACCAATCCAATGATTTCTAACTCACACAACAATCTTCTTGAGTAAACACAGAATAAAAAAAATATGTTTTCACATTTGGAATTGATTGCAACACCCAATAACAATCTCTCAAACCCAAAATTAGCGAGGGGAAGACTGACACACATCCCATTAAATACTATGGATCATACAACCCAACATAACCAAGATTAATTGGTGAGAAACCATATAATGGGTGTAAAACCTTACCAAAATATGATGGCGATGAACTGAGTCAACCCACACCACTTCGCCTTTAGCGGTGGTCATCAGAATACGGATAGACGGGTCCTAAGACATATTCTACACCACTGAGAACCAGAAGAATCAAATAAACAAAATTAAACTCGAACCTATGGTTTTAGTCTAACATAAATGGGGTGACAGAGAGAAAAAATGACCAATGTGGAGAAGTAAATGCATGGAAAAGTCCTTACTTCAATGATAAGGACAATATTTTTTAAGATATAGGGATGAGACATGCATGAGAATAGGTATGAGAAAGAGCGTTAGAATGTGTTGCACCTCAATGGGGAGGGGGAGAGGTCTCACCTCATGTTAGGGGAAAGGGTGGTGTGCCTCATTCTAGGTTTCTCTCTTAATTATAAAAGGAAAAAATATAAAAATAATATGACATAATAATAATAACAATAATAAAACCATTATCATTATTTTCATTTAATAAAATGCATCTTTGATAAACCCAAAACTCGCCATTTAGACATCATTTAATTAAATTCTTTTCAAGTAAATATAATTAAATAAGTCCCCAATCTCAAATGATTTAATTAAATTCCTTTAAACATTGAATTAACTAAAATATTTTTTTCATCTTCATTTAAATAAATTTTTATAAATGTATTTTCATAGAATAAAAAACCCAAATTTATATCTATTTAAACCACTCAGTTGGACTAGCATGGTCTGACAAACTATGTGAAACCCATGTGCCCACTTCTGGATATAGGGAGGACCTCAATCAGCTGACAAGCACGGTTTGACGAACCATACATAGCTTGTGTGAATGTCGCTCCCTCTCCTTTAAAAAACAATATGGATTGACCTGCATTGTCTGACTACTCATGTACATCCTATGTGAATGCCACTCTCTAACTAGTAGTAAGCCTCAAAGTCACTACAATGGTTTTCATGGTTTCCAAAAAATATTGTGTTCCCACTAAAACCTCATTAAAAACTGAGTTTCTTGGTATGGTTCTCCTAAACCCCATTGAGCCACCCACAAAAATCCTCGAGCCTTTACCCAAGCCCGATATCAATAATTAAAAAGGTCCCCAGTCATGGAACATTTATCAAAATCTTCATTTTGAAACCAACCAATCAATTAAATGATAAAGATCAAAACTGTCCGTATTTTCGTGAAGCTAAAAAACATGACAATCTACAATCTACCGACCTTAAAATTTCTCTTCCCTGAGAAGCCATTAGTAACTATGACTACATTAACCAACCCCCTATGATCATGATGTCTTGTTTGGTCGGTCATGTTGCATTCCCAAATTCCCATAGCACCATTAACCATTTGACAAGACCAATTAATTAAGCCTTTAAAATCTCATAAAAAAGCTCAAAATCCAACACAAAACATAAAAAAATGCATAACTTATCCCACACAACTAGAGACATGATTCGATCATTATCTCCTCCTCCACTATCTCAATGGTAGTTTCCACCTATGGTCGTATAATTTAATTTGATATTTTAAAGACATTTAATTTTCCATGAAAGACATCTTAGACCAAAAAACCCACACATTCCCTATAACCGAATATGTTCCTTTAAAGAGATTCCATATCCAACCGCTTATACACTGTAATACTTAAGTGACCTCAAGTGAAGATCCATATTCAATCCTACACTAGGATATTTTAAAACTATTGTTCCCCAGCACGAATAAAGGCATAACCCAAAAAACCATGCATCTCTTGTACAACCTATATAACATTCACTTATCCAAACAAATTACTTTTAAAACATTAGAGTGGCATAATATCTATGATAAATTAGTTCCTCTAGGATCAGATCAAGTATGGGGACATTCTCGTCTCATTTGGAAGAGTGCACTAAGAGTAAACATAGGTTACCAAAGATGATCATTTAAACTATTTTCAGTATAATCCTTTCAAAGAGAAAGACTTCACCAGTCGATGCATCATCAACAAATTCTTGATTCCTATATCATTCAAATAATTTGTGTTCATTTAAATTTTACCATGAAAACTCTTCAAAAATCTAATGAAGATTCTGAAGGGTGGTTTACACCAGTAAAAATATCGAAGATATACTTCCAAGAAACCACAAACATGTATACCTAAACCGATGTGACACTACCCACTATAGGAGTTTCCACGTCATCATAAGGAATGACTAGTAGCTATCCAGCATGATTTATCTAAAACACATTGAATGCACATGTGACATTCCACGAACCCAGATCACTACGTCAACACATCTGGCATGAAATCCAAAAAATAAAATGACCATCATATCGAAACTCCAACGTCCCAAAAAGTACTCCTGAGTAGTGGGACGGACACACCTTAACACCCGAATCACTATACTCCAGAGTTAACCTGATGAAATCATGAACATCTCAATCTTCCATGATCACCGCAAACTCTAATAGTTTGTTACGTCACTAATATCTTGATGGTACCATGTATTTCAACATATACTACCTTGAGTTAACAAAAAAACCCATCATCTCAAACAACTATAACTCAGATGGAGACATACCAAGTAATCTAACCTGATGAAGCAAGCTTTCCTTAATTTCTATTCCCATATTAAAAGTCATGTTATAATGGACACCCATCCAATATAGGGTGTATTTTTTCAAAATAAAAACTTAATCTCAGGAAAACCAAACCCAATTGACACTAACTTAAAAAATATCATAGTATAAACAATGCATCTCAACCTTTAAGGGTTCTACTTACCACTGGATAGTCCCATATGATGAAAATGTGTTCATCCGTATCTCTTTTCTATGAAAAATATAATTTATTGGGATCAAAAACAAACTTTTCATTTTATCCATTCCATTAATTCATTTCATCCTCTAAATATGTGAATTTATTTTTGAAAACCCACAAGTAATATTTTTCAACAAGGCACTTTGTTATCCACAAAGACCCACATTAAAATAGGAAAGCTATATCAAACATGCTCTTTAACATTTAACATTTAGTGTCATTTTATCGTAAAAATGCAATGTACCATCTAAATACCTTTTAATTGGAAGGTGATTTTTTAGGTTCCCATTTATTAAAATCAATGTTCTTAAAAAACTACATATGTGATATGAGTGTCCATCTACCAATCCATAAACCGCCCATATTCCTTAATTGTGGAATTTGGATTCCATTTAATAAAATCAAATTCCATTTAAAATTTTATCTTTAGCTTCCATTTTTTTAATTGATCAATTACTCAGGTTACCATTTTCATATTTATAAGGATCTCAAACACCTTTTCACTAAAACTGGATCCCATCGTAAATGCAATCACTAATTTTACATCGATGCAGTTATTTTCTAATGAAAAAATATCTATAATTTTATCATAAGTAGTGACACATATACATGATATAACTCATAAGAATGGAATAATAGAATAACATTATAATAAAATATATATACTAGCATATAATGATCTAAACATGTTATACGAGAATAAATTTTAAAGAATACCAAAACATGGATGTCCACCAATGGCACATAATAAAAATTTATAGGTATGCCAATAATGAAACTAAATGGCATGTCACATTCATGTCATGTTAATTTTATGTGCGTATATGATGCATTTAATGAAACATCCATGCTATATCAGGCCAAAGAAAATATCCCAAATTTCAAAATCAATAAGAATCAGAAAATACAGTAGCTACCCAAGGTGAAATAACATCAACTATTATAGAAAACAACATGATAATCAATTACCAACCCTAGACACTTGGTCATTTACCATATATCGGTTGATTAGTCCAATGAAATACTATTAGTTGAGTGGAGACACATTCCTAGTCTCATCTATACCAACCCAATACAGAAGTACATAAGAAAAAAAACCAAACCTCAAATACCACTTTGTAACGTTATGAACTAGCTTACCATCGAACTGGTAGTCGTACCGGCCGCCACATGAACTCAATCATACCTCCTCACATGCTAGAGGCTTCTAACTGGAAACCGGGCTGTATGGATATTTTGTGGGGAGACTATACCCACATCTCAGAGTTTTCATAGTAGTATATGTGTATATAAATATATGACAATAGCATAAGTAGATATAAAGAAAGAACCAAAACAGTTGAAGAAAACTTCCATTCAACTAAATTAAAAAAATGGGCATTGCCAGTTTATAAAATGCATGAATGTCATGGTAATACATATCTGAAAGCATTAAACAAAACAACATTTTTTTACATACTAATATAGAAATAATGAAATAACTCAATCCCTAGAGAGAATTATCCACGGAAATCTCGAGCTTCTGGTCATTCTTTTTCACCTAACACCTAGGTACAACAAATAACAATAGAAATTTTCAAGTTATTGAGAACATGAAATTCTACATAGATAACCTTGTGCAATGGCAGCCTGACTAGTGTGTGACATAAAAATCCTACTAGGTTGAGACCACTACTGTATTTCTCAATCTAAACAAAACAATATAAATAAATAGTGTGTAGGTATATCAAAGAAATAATAGAATTTAATAAAAAACCAACAACATTTATGGGTTCTAAAGGGACACCTAACAGTGATACATGCTTTGTCTTGTATCCATAATAAGAGTCTGAACATGGACTATATATATATATATATATGTAATTTATAATGAACCTTTTAGCTCATTATTTAATATTCATTATTTAATCTTTTCGTAAATCTATGGTTCACCTAGATACTTGAACCTCAATACTAACTTCTTCTCATACTGGATCCCAAAACGTTACCTATATAATATTATATCATAATACATTCCTCAGCTCGTCCAAGATTCTAAAATATTGAAGGTGATTTCACATATCAATACTTGCTTTAGCTCATTCCTAAGTATTAAGTATATAAATATCATATTATATCATCATTCCTTCTTTAGCTGATTCTAAAGTCCAATGTATTCAATAGTGATATCATATCTAAATACATGTTTCGTCTCGTGCCATAGATGGAAATATTATCATGTGAGGGAATATCTTAGAGTACCTTTATTTTCATTCATTAAATTCACACATTAGAGCCAATGTTATCATTATCACAAATGTGAGTAATATTACATTGTTACCATGCATACTTATCCATATTATGACTATGTTCCCATTATATTAACTCATAAATATAATGACAACATTACCATGAGTACATTTCAAATTAGAATGACGAATTTCCCATTATATTTACCCATAAGTATGATGACCAATTTACCATTTGTACTTGTCAATGTAGAATGACCATGTTCCCATTCTCTTTACTCATAAGTATGATGAACGAGTTACTATTTGTACTTCTCAATTTAGAATGATAGTGTTCCTATTACTTATCATGTAATTATTTTACCAATTAATTCTCCACCCCAATCCCATTACTAATTCAACATTTAGATAAACACGTATATTCCATTAGTCAACTAAAAAATTAATTAAGTTTATTAAACCATTAATTAATTAATCAAATAATTAATCTAAATAACAATTCATATTCCATAACTAATTTTCCAAAATTAATTAGCTCATTCTAATATCAACATTAATTAATTAATCCAAAAATTAATTATCTAGATCATATTATCCAAGGAACATAATTAATT
The DNA here is from genome assembly GCA_963277665.1 of Viscum album. NCBI lineage: Eukaryota > Viridiplantae > Streptophyta > Magnoliopsida > Santalales > Viscaceae > Viscum > Viscum album. The sequence continues at coordinate 1,843,879,048 of OY728161.1, forward strand.
TAAAAATAATTATCTCAATATAAGCAATTGAATATCTTATAATTAATCCCCTTATTAATTATCTATAATAGTACTCTCTAGTGATATTTGATGAAATAATTGATTACCTATTTTTCTTTTATTAAGAAATTAGTACTTATAAAAGGTTATAATAAAAAAATGTTGAATAATTTTTTATTATATTTTAATGGTGTATGATATTGTAATAGGAGTGCATAACATATGGAGATACCATTTTAATTTTTGGAAAAGAAAAAGGACGGACTAAAAGTATATGAATTTATAAATTTTGATAATGGAAATTTGATTTCATTTTCAACTTCATTCAAAATAGTAGTAATGCATGCACTGAAATAATAAGTGACAGATAAATCAAAGATAAGAAAATGGTTGAAATAATAAAAATGAGAAATGTGAAAATGATTGAATTAAATACCAACTGATAGAATGTAAGTAAATTTTTCATCATTTTTAATGTATATATTTTTATAAGAATTTCAGAAACATGAATTTATACACTCATCCAATAATTTTTTTTTTTGCAAGATGTCTTCATCATAAAAAACTTCTTGTATGCACATTCTGCAGATACGAATATATATAATGTTTTGAATAAAATAATAAAAATGAAGTGATTGGGATGTTACCTTGGATTTGAATCGTTATCTAATCAATCCCACAATATATTTATTCTAGTTTATTTCACTTCACCTCTACTTGACATCATTATGGTAGTTACATAGAATATTTCAAGTTTACATTTGAAAAAAATGTCAAGAAAAATAAACTGATAATAGGATTTGCATCAATTATGGAATATAAGTTGCTTTAAAAGAAATACCATCTCTAGAATGTTCTTTATAATTATACAACAATGTCATTTCCACTTCATCCAAATTTATACCTTCTTCAATGAATGTCTATATTGTTGGTTTTAAAACTCACAGGTATAGTGACCAAACCTAAATAAGCGGATGGGCAGACTATTACATTTCCCAGATTGGGGACATTCACCCATTCTAAGCAGCTTGAGTACAGAACCATTAAGCACATCATTATGCATGAAAACATGAAATTGAATTAAAAAAATAGTTGAATATAGATTGAGTATTTTTGTTTCTTCACTCAATGTCAAGAGTGATAGGTTATTATTTTTAAAGCTCACGTGCCCAGAGAAAAATCTTGTGTAAATGGAGGGGCATCAAGATTTATTTTCCATGTCTGGAGTCTTTCACCCTTGCTAAGAGACTTCAAAAGAGAGCCATTAACACTTCAAAATACCTGAAAACATGATATTGAGTCACAAAATATATTAAGACCTTCATAAAGATGTTGCTGGGGGTCCTCCACTGCAGTCAACGATGATGAAATTATCACAAATTATAAAACATGAATATTTCAGTTTAATAACATCATCATTATGTAGGAAAACATAATATCCAGACCTATTAGAGTGATGAAGATACAACATTCCTAGAAGAATCATTTCCTCATTTTGGAGCTGGTAGTCGACGTGTCATTACCAAAATTAGAACTCAGTTAGTGTAGAAATTATGTGTCAATCCAAGAAAACATAAAAGTGAATTCGGAATGAATGTGATTAAAAAATTTCTAAAACAAAAAAATAGATATACTGTTAGAAAGTATTAAAAATTATTAATAAAAGGGAATAAAGAAGTTTGACATACACGGACTATGACTCTATTTTCATCATAGGGAGACCATTTTTCAATGAGAAAATGAATGATTAAGGATATTATATAGTGATTAGAGAACTCATTTGGATATCTTTAAAAACAAATAGTTAAAAAATAATGTTTTCATAATTATCATAAGAAATTCAACAAATCAGCACCAATAAAATGAAAACACTTCCAAAAGTCTCCAAATTTGTACCATCTTGAAAAAAATAAATCCACAAGCATATTGAGAAGCATGAAATCATATTCTCTCATCTTAATGAACAATATTTTATTCCATAAATTAATATCTTGAATAGTGGAATGGTTCACTAAAATATTCATGCCTTATATTCACCCCATGGATCCTTTTTCTTTGAGTTATTCAAGAGAGAAATCTCTATAGAAATGTAAAAAAAATTGGAAGAAAAAACACAATCCCTCTTGAGGAGGGATGGGTCAGAAAAAATGTAATACCTTAATATGTTTCCTTGTATTTATAATCAATGTACAAAAATTGTAAATGAGGTGGTGTAAGAATAACAATCATGTGGAAAGGATCACTACTAAATAGTAGTTTGGTATAATTAACCAATTTCAAATGCATCTCTCTTGGAACACATTTCTCTTAAAACATCACTATATCCAATAGAGGAATTAAAAAAATATAAAATGGCCGTCAAATTGCATCCCCCCAATACTGAACATCACCTTAAATCTAGTCTCGTTGGCTGTCAGCGAATTGGGTTGTGTCTCAATAATGTTATCGTCATTATTTTTTAACTCCCTCATATTTAGTGGTCTCTTTAGAACCTAAATATGCACAATCATGAAGATATAAGCAAAACATTTACTAAAAAAATAATTATATAAAGAATAGTCTAATAACTCAGAAGTGAAATAGGGTGGTACTCACCACAACATTGATTTTCACAATAGAATTAGCCTTCTCCATATCAATAGTAATGTTTTTTGTCAATTTTTTTTTCAGAAACACTATAATATGGGAGGCTTGTCACTTGAATCCTTCTTATCTTTATGCCTTAAATATTCATAGGACTGTTGTCACTTTCTCTTTACTTGCATCCATTCCATGACAATTTGGAATCATATTTATGCTATGTTTCAGTGAAAGATACATACAAATTGTGACATGAATGTCTTGAAGAAAAATGTTATCAACTGGTACATGAGAAATCAATTTAAAAATCACTTATATTCACACAATTTTCTCCTTAATTGATCATATTTTGAAAAAAATAAACTGATTGTGATTTTAGGGAAAAATGTTTCCCATCAAATATAATATTACTGGAATTATGAGGGTACCTAAATTGCTTCCACATTGATGTTAGGGATCATAAAAAATTCAATGGATGACCTTATTGTCACCAAAACTCTAGGGGTTAGTGGTGTATATGGGAATCCAATGCCTTACAGTTCAATGGATGTGACACATATCCAAGATAACATTGATGTTGCTTCCCCAGATGCTCTTGGACCAAAAAGTTGTAGATGCATTTTCAGAAACAATAGAGGATTCATTAAGTGTTGATTATATAAATCCATTGGGAATTTTATTGATTTTTAAGAAGAACAATTTTTGAATTTAACTATAATTGAGACAAACTATGGATGGAATGTGAATCCATATAGTTGGTCAATATTCTTAGGTTCAAATAAAATTTTGTCCCTTGAAACGTCGTAACTTTTACAGGCACTGGGTGGATGGACTTATCTAGTTGGACGATATACAGTTCAGGTATAAAAAGAATATTTTAAATATTCAGGTAGTAATTAATGAAAAAAAATCATAGTTTTCTATAAAATTGACTAATAACACAAAAACCATTCTATAAAGACCACTTCCCCTTTATAGATTCTCAAATTCCAAAATTAATTTAAGAATCATCTATAAATCCCCAATTTTAACGTGAAACCAAATCTTACCCAATTCTTTCATGATATCTCTTGATGTATGTTTCACAAAAATTGACAAAAAAATGAGAATGTTATCAAATACAAAACTGAGTACCATAGATAAAGAATTTAGGTAATATTAAAAGACCAATAGTAAAAAATATAGTGTGTATTTTGTTGGACTCTCCATGTACTAATCATGTTTTAATGATAAAAAATACTATTTAGTTTATAAACTATGTTAACTATATGTAATATATCTCACATCAAATTTTCAATAGATTAGTAAAAGCTATCCAAATATTTTAAGTTCTATACACTCAGTTTGGTTACTATGAACTTTCTCTTGATTCAATTTATAATGATTTCTTTGAAAAATTATTAAGTTTACTTCAATTCATAAATACTACTGCTTGAGTCTAAATACATAAATTTTCCAAATTCAAGAGACACCATGACATCTAGGCACTGCGACATCCAGACATCGTGAACAAGGCACTGTGAACAAGCAGACATCGTGAACATGAGACACCATGACCATGAGACACCGTGACTATGAGATACCATGACCAATCCAGACACCATGTGATGGAGACACTGTTTCCATGACATACTGTGACACCACATTCTATTATATTTTGTCGTCTTTAAATTTATTCTCTAACGGTTATATATGGAGATTTTAATGCACTGACATAATTAATGTTTGTTTCTAGACATATCATCGGACAGTACGAGGTATAAGGTATAGAATACATGAAACCTGTCAGCCCCAACAAATTCACTCTAAGATAAAAGAGTAATGTGGCATAGAAAAAGAAGAATGTAGCATGATACAAAGAACAAGTTGGTGGGCATGAGCATGATAACAAAATATATTTTAGAGAATTGGCTCATGCAACTCAACTCTACTAAAGAACACATGAATAATACTAGAATCCGGAGAACATCTTCTCATTGTAAAACACCATGGAGATCACAAGCTAAATCTATATTACTTGAGACACTATATTTTCCATATGAGGACATGAGTTATGCTTCTACCTCATCTCAGAAGTCCAGATCTGTAAAGGCCAAAACTCAGAGCACTTCTAAGACTTTCTCAATATTATTGCTCTGTTGTGTATAATTTTATTAAGTTTTTAGCAGAGTGTGTATCTGTATAGAAACAAGCTCTGTATCCATCATTAAACTGAAGTATACAAGATATCCTTACTCAAACATTATTTTAATCATGTTTATACCCATGGATAAGTATGGAAGTGGTCCTTGTGTGGCTTGGTCATCTCTACCCACGATGAATTGTGGAAGAGGACCCTGTGTATCCAAGACAGTATTGTGTACTATTGTTAATCCTGATCCAGGTTGTAGATCAAGTTTATTTAAATAAACTACTTACTTGTAGGTGCTCACCAAGTGAAGTGGATTAGGTCTCGGCGTGAGACTAAAACACTTGTTTCATATCCCATATGATACTTAATTTAGTATTCTCTGTTTTACTACTTTACTGTATAATTCAAAAATATCTAAATTCACTATGATAGTTACTCTTGAAATTGAGTTAAAATTGTCGTGAATTAGTAGAATATGTTCAAAAGTAATATTGACAACTGCTATTATGATTACTAAGAACTAATGAATCTTCAAAGAATTTATTCAAATAGTCAAACTCTTATAATAATATAACCTTGATTAACTGGTCTATATTTAAACATTTGGGGAAACAATTTAGAAATAATCTTTAATCATAAATTTTTATAGTTAATCAATTAACCCCCCCTTCTTGAGTAATATACTCTGACCAACATATTTGTTCAGGGGGTAAGAAGGTTCAACCAATTTAGCATCAACTAGACTACTTAAGTGACATTTCTTATGTACTAACAAATAGGTACCCATATTTTTAATAAGATATTTCACAAAGAAGAAAAATTTATAGAAGAGTTCATAAATCCAAGTCTTATTGGCCTACTACCATCCAAATAATAATAATGAATGATATTATTAATTGTGAACCACAATTAAATAGTAAATATGATGTACTTTGGGTGCATATTTATTTTTCTTCCAAATACAATATTTTTATTGAAACTAATAATTAAATAAAATCAAAATAAATAAAAAGTAATTTGGTGCATAATAATAAATTGATATTAAATATATATATGTGTTTATCTTCATAAAACCACACATGTATCCTATAAAAATACAACATACAAGAACTACAAATAAATGATTACAAGGGTGAACAATGTATTTTTTTCAAATGTTTAACTATTAGAAATTTTAGATTTGATTTTTTAATCACATGTTTCACCCTATCGACATAAAATTAGAAAAGGTATAGGAAGAATTAGGGAGAGGAAAATTTCTATATGATGGAAAAGAAGGGGTACTGCAAAGATAGAGATTAGTTTTCTTAACATTAACATAGGTATTGAGATTGGTCATCGATAACCAGTTAATTGTGTGTGTGATCAATTCACGCATAAGTTTGGATCCAAACAAACTTTGATTGGATGATCCAACACAAATAAAGAAATAAAAGGATTTGTGAAAATACAAGGTTCACTTATACAAAACCTATGAAAACAAAAACCAAAAAAAATTTCATGTTCAAATGGGTCCCATGATATTCAAATCAATGAAATATTCCTTTAAGAAGGCAAGGATCCCAGGAAGCCCATTCCTTAATCACAGTTATAAATAACTTCATTCATTCATGAGACCAAAAACATTCAATCATCTAATCATACATGAGATTAAAACATTTCCATAAACCCAAAAAAAAATTAAATATGCAATATGGCATACCGACATTTTTAATACAGAAAATTGTATAAACATATTTATTAGGAAGTTAAATAACAACATCCACATGAATGAATAATGAGAAGAAAACTCTCAATCTACATGATGTAGTTTAGTAAAAAGAATGAAATGAATATTACAAAAAGTTACCTTCAAGAAAAATGGTTCCTTAAAAGTACTTTGGGTGCATATTTTTTTTATTCCTAAGCCAATATTTTTCCTGTAATAAATAATGAAAAAATATAAATAAATAAGAAGGAATTTGGTGTAGAATAAAAAATTGATAATTAATACATATTTGTTTATGTGCATGAAAAATTACATGCATCCTATAAAAATACTACATACAAGAACTACAAATAAATGATTACATGGGTGAAAAATGATTTGTTTTAAAATGTAGAACTATTAGAAATTATAGCTTCGATTATTTCATCACATGTTTCACCCAATCTAAATAAAATTGGAAAATATTTAGGGAGAAGTAGGGATAAGAAAATAGATATATGAGGGAAAATAATAGGCACAACAAGGATAGAGATTACTTGTCTTAGAATCAACCTAGGTGTTTAGACTAGTCATCGACAATTTGTTCATTGTGTGTGTGATCAATGCATGAATAAGTGAGGAGCTAGCCAAATTTTGAATTCATGATCCAACAGAAATAAATAATAAAAGGAATTATGAAAATACAAGGTTCACTAAAAAAATACTCTATGAAAATTGTAACCAAAAAAACAATTTTCATTTTCAAATGGGACCCAAGAGATTCAAATCAATGAAACAAGCCTTCAAGAAATTCAGAATCCCTAGAAGATCATACCTGTATCCCCGTTATAAATAACGTCATTCAGTCATGACACCAAAGACTTTTAAAGATATAATCATACATGGGCTAAAATCATTTCCTTGTACGCATAATTACATAACCAAAAAACACCAAAAGGAAAAGAAATAAATTCTATATTTAAAGAATAACCTCCAATACTTTTTATGCTCAGAAGCTTAGTTGTCCATCATGAACGTCATGATTCATGGAATTAGAAATTTCAAATGAACTATCACATTATATATTACTATGTACTTTTTAATTAACATGATTCATAAAACCTGAAAGTTTTTGCATGCTTAGACTGTTTAACCATTCCCAAAAATAGATGGGAAAATAATATAGAAGACTATAGTAGTTTACCATGTTTGATTACATTAATTACATGCTCTTACAAGTTATTTTAGTAAATTTATGACTTATGCTATTATAGTTTCTGTAGAACATGAAAGAAATGAGGGACTACAATAAAAACCACCCTTCAGCAGTTGTAGTCACAGAAAACGGTGAATATGGTACATAGTTTTTTTGACGATATGATTTTATATTTTTAAAATTCATGTGATGGAAAAATACCAATTCACTGTCTCAGCTTCATATTTCTTAAATCTGCATTCAACTGTATCTATAAATACTATAAAAGGAACACTAGAAGTCTTTGAGAACCTCAAAGTTTACGTTAAGTCCTTCAAATTTGTAAGGGTTTCACATCTATTTTTAAAAAATTACAAGATTCAAATAAAAAGGTATTTATTTCTTAATTGGAAGAAAATAATACACATGAATGAATTTTTAGGGGTTACCATAGCTAGAGGGAACTGTAATCATGATACTGAGGTGGTTTTACTGTGCGTCGAGCTGAATCAACTGTAAAAATATGGTTTTGGTAGATACAATATATAAAACAAAGAAGCCTAATGTATTTTTAAGAGACAATATTGTAACTGCAAACCATATGAGAAGGAAATGGAACTCAAGAGGGGGAGGGGTAGGGATTGGATCGATAGAGTGTGGTGGTAGAAAAAGGAGGTTTACCTGGTCTACTTTGAAGAGAAAATCAGATATGTGGGAACCGTTGGAGGAGATGATAGGAATCACGAGCATAAAACCAAGGAGGAGAGGAGAATATTCATGAGGATGGTAATAGATTGCAGAAGGAGAAGGACATATCCTAAATCCTAGGTGAGGAAGTTGGTGCAGATTTTTTTGGGATGAGAAGCTATACCAGAACCCTAGTATGTAGGGTATACAGGAGGCCATGTGGTTGCACGATAGAAATTTCGATATTAGAGAGAAGTGGTATGTGGGTTAGGTGACGTGGAGTAGTAGAGGAAGGACACATGTGGATGAAATGATGTGGAGGAACGTGAAAGTGACACATGGCAGCTGGAATGCTAGGATTAGTATATATTGTAGATTACAATCTCAAATCACATAATTAATGCACAAAAAATTATCTCAACATATCCCACTCAATGAATCATAATTAATACCATGATTAATTATCTCTATTTACCATTCAAGGACTAAAAATACAAACCCTTGGTCTCATAATCAATATCCTCATTCACAACCAATGTAACCAAGAAGTGTACCCACTCTTTATTGAACTTCACATATATTCCTATCACTTGGCCTACCCACCCATTTAATATAATTCACATTTTTTAATTTCACATCGGTTTACACAACCATTTAATACAACAAAATTTTTAAAAACCAATTAACCGAAGTGATCCAACATGTAATAGAGGCAATACATCTCCTAGAGAAGAAAACCATATTATTATAATTTAAATTACTTCCTATAACAATGAATGTATATTTAAAAAAATATTAGCAGGATTAGAAAGAATAAAAGTCAAACTACTATGTTTTTAGTTCAAAATAATGAACATCTATTGGGTGTGATTCATTAAAAAAATGTTATTTTGTAATCTAAAAATTCATTTGACCCCAATAAAAAATTAGTTCCAACATTGCAGTAAATTCTATCGAAATCAATAAATCAATAAAAAAATTTTTTTTCCAATTAAAGAAAGGGTGAGGAACCTATGTCAATTAACTTTCCAAGGCAATGATTTGTAACTCCTATAACAATCTTCTCCAGTACACACCCATAAAAATAATGCACACACACACACTTGGAATTGATCTCAAAACCCTATAACAATATTCATCCACAAAATTAGTTTTGCGAGGACCAACACAAACAAAATTAAATCCAAGTACTCATATAACCCATCAAATCCTAGAATAAAAGGAGATAAACCACATAATGTATGTATAACCTTACAGAACTTTTATAGCAGTGAACCAGGTCAATCCAACCCACTTCACCTTCAGTGGTGGTCATTGTAATATTGACCCATGAGTCCCAAGACAACTTATGCACCCACTAAAACTGGAATAATAAATGAAACTAAATTAAACATGAATCTAGCATTTCATTCTAATTGAAACTGAATGATAGGGAATAGTTTTGGCCAATGAGAAGAAGGAAATTCGTGTAGAATGCCTTACCTTGAAGATAAAAACAGGTTCTGTGAAGAGATAGGGAAGAGATGAGCCCATGAAGAGGGACCAAAATGAGGGGTGGCATGCACATCACCTCATAGTGGAGGGGGATAGGTTGCACGTAATGTAATGGAAAATGGGGTACTCTAACCTCTAAGATTATCTCTAAATAATAAAAAGAATAATACTAATAAATGTATAACATAATAATAATAATAATAATAATAATAATACCTATAATTATCATTATAATTTATTAACGATGTTAATTGATATACCCAAAACACCTCGTTTACACACCATTTAATTAAATTCATTTCAACTAAATATAGTTGAATAAATATATGATATCACATAATTTAGTTAAATTCCGTTTAACATTGAATTTAATTAAAATAAATTCTCTATTTCATATTCATTTAATTAAATACCTTTTTACTTTTACATAATTAAATAAGACCCCAAATTTATATCTTGGGAAACCGTATAGTCTAACAGAACGTTTATATCCCGTGCGTCTACTTCTAGATACCTAGAGTAGCTAATATGACTGACCCATAGGGTTTGACTAATCGTGAGAAGCCTATGTGAATGACATTGTCTCTCCTTTAGCATGCTACACAATTTGACATGAATGATTTGAATAACAGTTTTCAACACATGAAAATTCCCTGTCTTCACCAGTAGTAAGCTACACAGTCACTACTATGGGCCGAACAGTTTCAAAACTAACCGAGCGCCCTCTACACCCTCTTTAAAAACTGAGTTTTGGTTTCTCGTGCAATCAAAACCCCTTGAGCCACATATAAATCTATTCAATATTTTACAAAACTCTAATATCAACAAATTAAACGATCCCCACCAATGGAACATCATACCAGAGCATGGTTTTAAAATCAACCATTTTAGTAAACAAAAATGTTCAAAAGAAAATCTTATTTTCGTGCAGTTCAAAAACACGGGGCTCTAAAATGATAATTTAATTTAAATTTTAGAAAATAAATGATATAATTAATGTCTATAAAATAATGATTTTCTAATAGTTTATTTAATAAAACATCAAATAAATGATCTTAAAAATAAACAATAAAAATAATTTTATATGCTCAATGTCATTAGAGAATTATAAGATTAATTTTAAATTTCAATGATTTTTGATATGTATTAGTTCAAATATATCTATATGTTCTGATATTTTTTAAAATTTATTTATTGAATGGTGTAATAATTGATATTATTGATATTTTAATATAAATAATATTTTATTAAATTATATAAAAAAAATTTAACATACACAATTATTTGGATATATATAACAATATGATAAATTAATATTTTCTTAGTCCTTTTTCATTTTATTATTATCATATTAAACCTGAAAGTGTAAATTATAGGATATCACTATAATAATTAAAATGGTTAAATAATGGCTAAATCAAAATTATATGGATTAAAAGTATAGTAAAAAATTATCAAATTTCAATTGGATGAAAATTATTCTTCCCAAAATCATCATCCATTCTAAATAAATTTATTGAGATCTATTTAGAATATAAAATTAATTTGTTTTGAATTATTACTTTGAAGAATTCCCAAAGTTATCATCCCATATCATATAAAAGGGAACCCATTCATATCATTTCAATAAACATAAAAAACTATATGGTTCAGACACAATCTACCAAAATACATTCCTAGATTCCCACCCCACAAAATATAGTCCTTAGTTTAGTAATAACATCATCATTATAGGTTTTAAGGTTTTAATAAAAGGAGATTGTATGAGGAAGATGTATCATTTTTTATTATGTGTTTAGGTTTTATTTGTTATTCATATTACTTCAAATATACATATTCAATGTTTAAATAATAACTCCATTATCCTCAACATACTAAAATGTTGTTACTTTAATATCATTACAAAAATTAATATATAATTTCATAAAATGGAAATGAATTATTCATTCATGAATACGAGAGACTTCCACCTCACAAACTTATATAATTATTTCCCTAAACATCTCTAAAGAATGTTTATAGTTTGGTAATTAATATTTATATATACTATCAATAAAATATTTATCTTTATTAAATTATTTTGTATAATTCAAATTCATACTGTTTGTTTAACAAAAAAATAATAACATCATTTGTGTGTACTTGTGAACTACACATCCATGAAGTGATATGATTTGTTTTCCTTTAAAAAACACCATGCATGATATATATATATATATATATATATATTAAAAATTAATGTTTTAATATTATATTTACTATAGTATTATAATTTTGTAAAGATAAAAAAATAATTAACTTCTTTCCATAAGGATAACATAAAAATTAAAATGTTACTCATGTGTACGTACGACCTACAATCACATGATTATAGCATAATCCATTTTTCATAAGAATTCATAAGTGTTTAATTTAGAATAATTATTTATTAACGAATATGATAACTTGTTTATTAATATTATTATGTAAAAGAGGGTTTAATGAAAACTTTTACTATAGAAATCATATCAAATTCATTTTGGACTCAAGTGACAAATGTCATCAAAATTTCAGACATGAACATAAAATATTATGTAATTTTTATAACATAATAATATTTCATAAAAAAATATAAAACATAAAAAGTTTTTAAATCATGTAAATAATAAACACTTCATTACTATTAAGGATGATAAATACTGTACTTGAGAATTCAGAAACAATGCATGGGATTTCATCTCAATCTCATTTCATTGTGTTTTTTTTATGATATACACCATTATTATTTTATATAGTGTCTATAAAACTACAAGAAAATTTAATATGAATATTTTATATATAATAATGTTATTTAATGTTTTGAAAAATTTATACTTTTACAAGGATTATGATTTAATGGTTCAAAGTGGTATGGACACATTTAATGCTTAAATATTTAATTGGAAAGTCTTTTTCTCCATATAAATATTGTAAAAATAATTATACATATTAATTTCTATGAATATAATGCAATTAATAAAGACATTTTATGTCTATTTTTAATTTCATTCATATTTTTTCAAAAAGAAAGAAATATATTTATTTTTATACTGATCTTTTTGATAAATGACCAATAAGACTATTCTTTTCTAAACTCTCATGTCCACAATGACTTTTCTACCAAAGTAGACATTATTTTAATTTATTATTCCTTTGAATAATTTAATGACACATTAAATAAAAATAAATATTTATATTATTGGATATATATAATTGAATATGCATTTTACCAGAAAATTTTGTTTTTGTATTGAAAATGAGTTCTTGAAAGGAAAGGGTATTTTTATACGAATGTGTTTTCATATGGGATTAAAAGTGTTATTAAAATGTGTTTATCATGAAAATGTTTTGTTAATGATATGTTGATTCATAATGATTGGAAATGGGTGAGATTAATATTGCTTATAAAAGGGGTTTCCATGATAGCACTCATTAATACCATTATATCCTAACATGAGGTGGCCCTGATAGCATTGGGAAAGCTCGTTATAGATTTTAATGGGGTGGCCCAGATAAAACATAGAAATACTATCATAACTGAACATGGGGTAGTCTGAATATGACCAGGAAATCCCATTATAGATGAATATGGGGTGACCTAGATAATTCTTGCTAAACCCATAATAAGTTAATTAGAATTTGGCCATTTGGTCATTATAATTGAATTTTTATGAATGGATTTTATTTATAAGATTATATATGTAAAATGATGGAGTTTTCTTTGTATGATATGGGTTTTAATGATTTTATTTTGTTATTATTATTTTTTTATTGTATACTTTTTTATTTTATAATCCAAAATAACATTGAAGTTAAACATTAACTTTACATGAGTATTCTTGTTTTTAGTAAACTAATAATTTCCATTATTTTTTATCTCTTATTGAGATTATGTGCTCATCCTAAACTTCTAAATAGATTTTCACATTATTTATTGAGGAAAGAGATATAAGGATTAGATCAAGAGAAACATTTTGATTATCGAACCTAAATTGAAACCATTTTTATTTTAAAGAGTTATATATTGTGAAAAATATATATACCAAGTATAAGTGTCCACAGGAAATGTATTTTTATACTTTTTAATAGATTTTATTTTTTCACTAAAACAATAAACTAAAAATTTCCTTGAATTTGAATTTGAGTTCAACAATACTATAATATGTAATTTTTACAGCCAGGTCCTCGTAATACCACTATCTGGTAAACATTCCTGTGGAATACATTCTCAAATTCTGTCATATAGACACATACCCCACTTTTTTTCCCTTTTCACGAATCAAGGAGGACTAAAAATATATTTATGAAGGAAGTTCTACAAGAAGTGTTTATTTCATCATTTTAATTAATGATTTATCCTTTATATTATCAATTTAGCTTCTCATATCTACCCATTATAAATATACATCACAATAATAATTATTTAATAGAAATATCATTATTGTTTTTCATAATTTACATTAAAATAATAGTATATTTCCCTCATTTTTATAGAATCTTGTTTTGAAGGCCTTTTCGACCATTGACACGAACTAATGTTATATCCTCTTAATTATTTTATCCTTTGGGACTATTGAAAAAGAAATAAAATTAATATATTATAATAAATATATCATTATAGTACGATAATATTTTTTTAAATGACGGTACCCAAATGAATAGTCACTATAAAGTAAATCAATATTATTTGAATAGATACATGAAACATGCATTTTTTGAATTTCATAAAATAAAAAGAAACATCTACCACATATAAAATATGAATGGGTTTTTTAGAAAAATATATTTAAATTATTCTTCTCATGTCATGTATATTCTTTACATGATTAACATATTATAAATTTTTTTTATCAAAATCTCAAAACTGATTCTAGTATGAAACAATTGTAATTACTGACATCTAATTTCAAAAATAATCAATTACAAAATAATATATATATATATACTAGGTAGATGTAATTTTTTATTATAATAGAAATATATATATTATTATGTTCATAAAATTTTTGACTATGAAATTTATTTTTACTACATATAATGCTTCAAAATATTTGAGAAATATTATTGTTAGTGTAAGGGGTTTTCCTATAATCTCTCTTCTTAATTGAGATTATTTTTCCCAAAATTTATATTACGAAAATATGTATAACCATTTATTTATTTTTCAAAATTATCTTCAGATCTATTTATTTTTTTGGATTCTTATGTCCTCTTATCATTCCATACTTATATATGGTTAATTATCCCATTACAACATTTGTAAGTGGGATATACATTATCATTATTTTTTTGGTTGGAATATGTAACATTATATATTTTCTTCATCATATTTATTCCTTTATTTATTTTATTTCATTCCTTATATATATAAAGTTTCTTGGGGTCATTATCTATTTAAATTGAACTTTTTACTAGTGTGTGAATGGGATATTTTTTTCAATTATATATTACATTCTTTCTCAGTATATTTCCTTAAATGAATTTTTATTTCAAAATATTATATGTAAAACTGTATTATTCCCTAGTAATTTTAAATAAATTAATCAACATTTTCTTTTAGATATAAATCTATTAATTTATGAACTATATATTTAATGAATGTGTTTATATATTTACTCATAATCATTATAAAATTTCTTGTCATTCTATATATATTATTTATCCTTTAACAATATGATATAATATTTATTATATATCATTTGGGATATGTGTTTATGGAATCATTATTTTAATTTATCATGTGTATTTATGACTTCTGATTATTTGTAATAAAATAGTTCCACTCTAATTTATTTATGTTGTGTTGGATTTATGATTATTTTCATGTGGTAAGCATATATATAGTTTATCATAATTTAATGGGTGTATAATAATTATATAGACCACCATTGAAATTGGTAGAGACTGATATCTCATGATATTTCTTTGACTTGGAATATATAAGGCCTTATTGCACTATAATGTTATAATATATAAGTTCACATATTAGTGCACATTAATATGAATGCATTGGATATTATCCATGGAATATAATTTTGATATACTATACTAATATATGCTCCATGTTCTAATGAAATTCCTCATTGAAATTTAATTAGTCAATTTTCATATTATACCATATATTTATATTGTGATTCATGTTATTCTTCTTAGTTTAAAATCCATTGGGAATGAATTTTCTGTCATTATATCTTACTTATATGTTCATTTAGTGTCTAATAATTTCTATATTTTGTTATGATAACATAGATAGATATATAATATTTTGTACCACATACTAACTAATAAAGCTCAAGCATTTCTTATGTTTCTATTCAATTAGATAATCAAGAAGATTATTTCATATGATATTTCTAAAAATGAGTCACGTGTCTTGAAATTGTTAATAAAATGTCAATTCTTATGTAAAATTATATCATTATGTATATTATCTCTAATAAAATAAAATATTTGTATTATGGGGTATGATTTAATGGGAGTTTTATTGGATAATTATATATAATGTTACTTTATGTATTTAGACTAATTTATTATTATCTTAGATTATGTCACACAACATTTTGGATTATTATAACTGATAGGATTGGGAGATTAATTTGGATATAAAATAATTTATCCAAGGGGGATCGTAGAGTGTCATATGTCAAAATATAAATTTCATACATTAATGTACAATAAGATTGATTTTAATTATTATACTATACCATAGACATGAAAATTTCATTACATGATTTTTTAGACATATTTCGTTTAAAAAATAATCAAAATACCTTTTATGTTTAGAGTTTTGGAGAATTTAGAGAAAACATTAAATAATAAAACTTGTTCAATTTGTATCAATAGAAATTATTTACCATTATAAAAAAAATTACTCAATATGTATTGTTTCTTGAACATCATCATTAAACTAAAAAATTAAGAGTCAGTCATATACTTTCGGTACATTTGCAATCATCATAAATAATAGAAATGAAAATATATTAAATAGGTAATCTAATATTCTTAGTAAGGGACAATATAATCATTAATAATAAAATATCATAAGTTAGGATAAGATGAGAATATGGATACAATAGAAATATACAAAAAAGTTATAAAAACATAAAATATATATCATACATCCTGGAATAAGAGCTAACATAACATAATTCAGTAATAACATACGATGGAAACATGGGTTGAATACAATATCCATGAGTGAATAACATAAGATTGATAATATTCATAAATTAATGGAATTTCATAAAAATAAATATGGAAATATGAAGCCACCTTATGTATTGGAAAACTATTCTATGAAAAATAACTACTCTCATGAACGTGTAAACAAAATAATCTTGTCCATTCCAGAAAATGGGAGGGAACTCATTATTCCAATAAAGGGGTAATCAAATTAAAAATTTCCACCCATGACAAAATTTTAGGACATATAAACATAAACCAATGAATTACATGTAGATATTGGACAACACAAATATTTATATATAAATATGTGTGACATGTAAAATTAATCATATATTAAATATACAATGTAATGAAAATTAGATTCATATTCAATTTAAAAGGAATCATATAAAGGTTACAATAAAAATTCAATAAAATATCATTACATGATATAAAAATGGAAAATAAATTTGTATCTAAAGATATTCAACAACATTCATAGGTATTCTTATTTAATGAGGATAATATGGCGTATATAATTTATATTGAATAATAATGTGTATAGATTTAAGTCAATAATTCCCAAAACAAATAGATATATACAACCTAGGTCAACGCCTTTCAATAAATGAAATGGAAAATATGGTATTTATAAATAAAAGGACTTGAGGAAAAAGTTTTAATATTCATTTTAGATGGTATGGCATGATAAATTTATCGATGTGTTATATATTTGATAAAAACAAAAAATGAATAATTTATATAGGAAAACAATGTGGATGTAAATATTTAAATATTATCCATAAATAATGAAAAATATTTATATATTTTCTATAAAATATATTAATATTAATTGGTAGATCATTTTGAAACACTGAAATAACACATATACTTATAAAATAATTTGTTTTCATTTTAGAATTAATAAATTAAATTAATTATAAATTTATAATGAAATACATTCTATTTATCGAAATTAAAGAATATACACTAATAAAAAAGTAAACTCTCCTATAAATGTATAGGTAAAATTTATTTATATTATAATTGAAAATATGATATATCTAAATCATGGATTAAGTAAAAAAATGTTTTGAAAATGATATATTATGTGTTGGTATTTTTATGAATCATAAAATTTTCTTTACAATTTTATAATTCATATAATGAATGAAAAGAAAATTTATCTACGTTAAATATAATTTTAAATTATTTTTTTACATATGATTATATAAAATTTTTATTTGGCCTTAAGTAATTTTTCAAAGTGTCAAAAAATTACATCTAGTTTTTAAATAATTATTTTTTTAATAAATGATGATTTTAATTAAAAATTAAATTTATCATATTCAAAAATTATATTTTAAAATTTTAGTTTATTTTTTTAATTATTTCACTACAATGAGGTCGAGGACAATTTTGAGGAGATGAAACCTAGAGTTCATGATGGACATTCTTCATGGGATGGACGAAAGTGGGATATGGCAGTTCATGTTTCTATTGGCGTTTACATTTGATTTTCCTTGTGATCATCATGTTTATATATTTATATACCAATGGTCGACCAAGAGATCTATTTTTTGTCTATTATTGTGTATGGCCTAATTTATCTTGTTGACTACATATAATATTATTTCATTTGGGAATGTTCATTACTCTATTTTTGTTGTATTTTGATTCTTCTAACAATCATATTTCATCTCATGTGGTTGTTACTATTTCTCTATTATATTTATTTATTGACCATTATTAGAATAAAAAACTTAGTGTATAGTATCCCCACTATCACCTCCATACAGCCTTGCTGCTAGTCAACTACTGTTGGTAAATTGGGAGGCACAACTATGGCCTAATAGAAAACTAACGTATTAAAAAGTTCAAAGTGTAATCCATGTTAGTTCATTATAGAAGGTATTATATAATTTTTTAGCTCCCTGATTTGGTAGTAGAATTCCACTATATAATATTGGTTTCTTATTATATTCCTTATGTATCGGGTCTTACTATTTGTACTATGGTATACTAAAGTCTAATATTTAGTTAGGACTGGTTATATAACTCATTTTTTGGATTCCTAAATCCCCATTAACGCGGGGTAGACCATGTATTCAATTTTTGGAAATATATGTTTTGTATTTCATTATGATAGATGATTTTATTTCCACCTCTAGTGGAAAATTTGGTGGAGAATGTTATCTATTATAGTATTTTGACCATTTTCTGTTACAACATGAGAGGTTTATTTTTCATCATTATTGGAACATAGGATTATATGATGTACCTTTTCTTGGTATTTTCTTTAGGAACCTAGATTTCACCGAGAGGGGATGTGTTGTTTAATGTATTAGAAAATAATATAAACAATTTTTTCATTAATTACATATTTTTTGTCATTCTAATCAGTAACCTTGAATTTGTATCTATGAAATTAGATACTTGGAACATATGTGCATATCCAAGGGGACATACTACATGGTTACATTTGATACCTGACTTTGATGAGCGTTGGAAGGCGGAAATGTGTCCTGATGATATTTGATATGATTCCATGAAATGGGTACGTAAGGGGTCCTGAGGATGAATATTATGTGACATGGTGTAGAATGGTAGGTATAGGTTAGTGATATTTTAATTTCTATTATATATTCACATATCTATTATATATATATATGTACAATTATAGATATATTACAATTGTGACTTTTATTTAATGGGTTTCAACATAGATATGATCTAGTAGATGGGGGTTACGGACCTAAGTAGACTAAGGTATCTATGGATGGACTAAGAGTGGCATCAGGAGCTGGTATATAGGATTCCGCAGCACATATAGGTCATTAAGAGATAGTGAGACCCAATATTGTGTTCATTAGATGGTTCCTAGACAAGAATCCCAAGGTAGCCAGGACTCAATTTTTCATGCTTTTGGCTAGGTGTACATAGGTGAGAATCCATGTGTAGAGCATGTTAGGGATATAAAATCTGTTAGAGGTTTTCTATGATTAAAGGAATCACATGGTTTCTTATTATTTTGTTCTTGGTCCATTTTTGGTGATCTAGATTCACTAATTTTGTTTTTGGACAAAAATGAAATTTTTAGTAGGTTTACATCGGATATGATTCATTAAATATATATATATATATATATGGAGTATTATAACTAGGATTTATTATTCTCATCGATGAGATGTAGGTTCTATAAGAGGTGCATTGGCACTGAGATCTATTATGGAAACTAATTTGATATGGGTCATATACCATATGTGTAGGACTATGGGTATTGATGAAATGTGGTTTTTGTATGAGCTTCATATGCATTATCATTATTCTGGGAATACAATTATATATTGGATTTTATGAGTTCATTTATGGAATATGTACTATTAGGAATCTGGTAGGATGCATGATTTGATAGGTTTCAAATATTAAATGGGAATGATTTGAAATCATCATGAGGTGAAGGAATTATGTTATTCCATGAGAGGACTTCTAAGTTCAAGGATAGTCATTGGAACCATCGTAATTTATTTTTTTAGTTTGGAATACACCTTATAAATTACTCATATATTAGGGAGTTCCATAATGGTGGTTGACCTATAACTGAAAATTGAGGTTGACTAGGTTAATTTGAATATTTTTTTTATTAGGTACTATCAGTGGGAAATATTTTATAGATCAACAACGATCTCTATTAATGTGTGGAGACTGTAATGTCATTTTTTTTGAGTGGGTCATAATTTCCCCAACCTATATTAATATTCATGTTGTTTAGTGTAAAAATTCTTTTCATGATCAATAGAACCTAATTATGGGAGTGTTATTGTTCTAAGGGCGTGTTTTTAGATTTTTATGGCCCGATAAGTCCCTTAGTTTTTTGATTTAGTTTCCTATATAGTGTGTCCCATAATCTACGTTTTGAGAAAGCACTGCTAGAGGATCATAATTTTGAAAATCAATTTGGCCAGCTGGGGGAAGTTGTGAGAGGATGATACAATACTGGGGAGGGGTTTTCAAACCCTATAGGTTGGGGTGCACAACCATTTGTAACCACTAATGTTTTTGACAGAGGGAATTCAATTGGTTATCTCAAAAATTGGAAACACATGCACATTTCCCAATCATGTGTGGAACATAGATACTGTGTTTCACATGGATGTAACATGGATAGATAAACTATGTATCCAATCATTGAGTTTAAATTGAAATATAGATATTTAAAAAAATATCCTCTTTTGATATTAGTATTTTTCATCCTTCTTCCTCCAATTTAAACTACATTTAAAGGTATTCTAATAATTATTTTCTTATGAAGGATTTGACCAAACTCACATGATTGTAATCTTATCATAAATCCATTGGTGGATACATATTTCTCTTATTTATAACATTAATATGATATCTTATTTTATTCTCTTACCGGCCCACATGGAACGCTAAATCTGTACAAGCACTTTTTCCCTATTCACAATGAATTAATTTAAAAGGCTGATTCGTCACATTTTATCTCGAGTTAGAGGAATATATTAGGTGATGATATGACTAAGGGTATAATTTTTTTCTCCCTTGTATTCTTGATGATTATATGGGTGTTATGTGGGTGTTCTCTATATGCATTGTTGTTCAGAAAAACTCAGACTTGTGTGTAATTCTTGTCAATTCATTATTCAATGTAGCATATGATTAACATGGTGTTGCTTATAAATCATGAAGGAAAAAAATAAACATATTAAAAAAAATTTATATTGTAATCTTTCAGGGTGTTACATTTGGTTATTTATTTTGTGATATATATATTTATGTACTATTTTTATTGTAACTACATAGATATATAGTCTCAATAGTATCAACTCATTACAAGCTCACATCTAGTCAAAAGACTTTGGTGTCTAGGGAGGCATTTCTAAGGGACAGTGGTCAACCGGTTTTGAGCACCGTTTATAGCAGCATCATTTTTGGGATGCTAGAAAAAACACCTCATTCTATTATATTATAATTTTGGAATATAACTCATTTAGTTCAACATATATTGATCATAGATTATAATAGATTATTTTATGTTTCGTTATCTTATACTTAGCTTCATATTCCCCGAATGTATATATGAAATTAATCCTTGATCATTGTTTATAAATATAATTATATGAACCAAAATATATATTTATTGTCATCCAATCTGTCACTCTATCATAGGGAAAGAAATGGTTTGTCACGAGACCTCAAGCACACCTCCCCGTACAAAAGAGGCTACTGACTAGAATTTGGTGTGTGAAATGTGTAGTGGGGAGAATATAAATCCATGTATGATATGGCATAATAGTAGATACAAATCATAATAAAATAGAAATAATCAATGTAATGACATAGTTTAAGATAACAATAAAATACAACTGAATAATCCAATAAATAATAAGGAATAATGTAATGAATTGAAGGAATGTATCTAAATGTATTTCAACAATAATATTTTATAAATATTAAAAGACTCGAATTAATGACTCAATGTCCCGTGTTCTAAACCCCATCTTAGTCCCATATACAAACTCCATCCCATCCACACAAAAGAAATCAACAACAATGTCATTCTCCCTTATCAAAACCTACATCCACATAATCAGCTCAGGTACCATATAGTGGTCCAAATTGGGTCTAAGTATTACTCAATCGTTCAAGTCCACCATTTCTAATTTAAACCCATCTAATGAGAAGTGTATTCAATAAAATGATAAACAATTGTATTAATTAATTAAATAATTAATAAATTATAATAAAGAATAGTGTTATCTCTACTCTAGAATATCTATGATCTTGTCTTATGACCATGCCAACCACAACCATATAACCAAGGAAAACAATCTAATTGGTATTAGGAAGTAATATATATGTTCATATCTTACAGAAATTACATCCAAAACCATACAACCAATATAAATTGCCTTCTTTAGTTCAATGACAGAATATCTATAAGCATTTCATCTGAAAATGACAACCACATCCATATAACCAAGGTAAAATAACCTTATTCAGTTCCATGTATGAATATTTATGAGGAATTTTTATGAACATGCAAACCCAAAAAATTTAACCATGGTACAGTCCCAAAAATATTTCTGAGTAAAATCCATATAAACATTAAATCATCCATGAAAAATCCCTATAATAATTAAAACATGATATTTGTTATTGCATTCACTCTCTAAGTATTACAATGTGGTACTTGTCAATTTCTACTCAATATCATCAATACAAAATTAAAGTGTACATGTATCGGTACAGAGACCAATATATAAGAATTACATCATGGAACACAATCCCCTCATTCAACATGGATATCACAATATAACATCACAATTCTCAACGTTGAATTTGGATAATTAACATTATAATTTCATATGCCACTTCCAATTCAACTCAAATTAGATAGAAAATTATATCAATAATAAATAAACCACAAGTATTATATAACAATTAATCACATTATGTAAAATTTCTTGTTAAACATACATAAAGATATTTTCCAATTCAATTATAATCATGGTTTGTTCACCCCATGGGTAAACATGATCTGAATATATTCAATTTTAAATAAAAGAACATAATAGAAAAATTGCATTGATTTATTTAAAAAAATTTGTGAGTAAAAATATGGAACCATAACAGTACATTATAAAAAGGGAAATTATTAAACCATGTAGTTACTTTTTTTACACCATACCCTTAACTGAAGATAAAAAATGAAATAAATAGCCAATTACCATGAGGATGTAGGTACTAATAATTTCAAATAGGTTAGTATATTAAATAAATATCCACATAAAAAACTAAAACGAAATGGGATAATGGATTTCATAGTAACGATTAGAGAAGAATAAAGATAACAACTAAACCTAACCAAAAAAGTCAGACTAAGGATTTCTTAGACAACCATGACATCTAGGAGGGAAGATGGCACCCCAAGATCTCATAGATAATTTCCTAGGGTTTAGAGGAGAGGACATATAGATGAAAAAATAGGAATTCATCCACAAATCATCTTTAAAATAGAAGTTCAAGAATTCACACAACATGTAATTTACTTTAGCCACACATCATGTTTTGAAAATGTTTCTAATTGTATATTCAGAAAAACATGTCACATCAGATTTATTTTATTTAAACCCTTGAATAATTAGATGATGTGTATTCCCTTTACAAGAAATTAATATGCTAGTATACTTTATATTTCATACTATTTTTAAACTAATATTCCACCTTAAAACATTCTTAACTCACCATGATCCGATGAATGAGATAACCCATTTATACATGGGATTTGTTAATTCGAACAAGAATACATCCCTAAACATTTTTCCATTTACTCCAACAATTCTATCCACATGGAGACTCTCCAGTCCTTTTTTAAGATTCCTTGTAACCCATGTATAACTTTCTTCAAACAAAATATTTATGATGAAGATACAAATGAATATAATTATTAATGTAAAAAATTAAAGAGAGATGTACATAGAAAAAAAGCTAGATCATACAACATCCACCCATTATAATAGTTCATCCCTGAGCTAATCTAATCATCATTGTTTGGCCTTGATGAACATGTTTATCCACTATGTTCCAATACCATAATCTCTATCATATGTCTCCTATTATTCTCTCCAGTGCCTCCACTACACCTGGAACAATTATATAGTCCAACTGTGCAGATATTTTTCACTATGATCCCGAACTCATATTGGATTCCCCTCAAATGATGCATCAAAACAAATATTTACATCTTCTACATATATCACGTGGAAATGTTAGGGAAGATATCACAGTCTCTGTGACAAGTAGAAAACTCCATCCATGTAACTGTAACACTGTAGAAGGTCTAAACGGGTTACTAATGGACTGACCCATAAGACTATTTAAAATGGCCTAAAAAGCCCTGGTCCCTAGACGTAACTATTTCATGAAGTGGAATTTCAACAAAAATGGAGACACTTTATGGAAAACATGTTGAATGAACATCAATTCCATAGTCCATATATTATGGTTAGTAAATGATTTATTCCTTCCTTTGGATTTCAACAACTGATATATGATCCACTAAACTTGTTTATATGTCTCCTACTTGAGACTAGGCAGAACAACTACTAACCCACCTACCTCCATGAAACATAGTGTTTAATAACACTACCTTCGATAAAAATCATCAATATGTGGAATTTTGATCAATCCCTATGAGCTGTTATTATATTCAATCTCCAATAGTTCCATATTTTGTTCTCATGAACCTCCAAATTTAAAAAAAAGATAAAAACATATCCTATAAACCCTGAATAGTCTTCATATATTAATAATAAATCCATTTATTTTGTGTTTTTCGTAAAAAAACTAGTGATCACATAGTTTTTATAAGACCCTTCTATAAATGTGATGTTAAATACAGATCTTTGTCAAAAATGATACTCCTCGGTGAACCGTGAAACTGAAAAAACTCATGCATGTAAAGATTGACCAGATCATCAACTCTGAAGTTTTCACTAATCGGTAAAATTTAAGATAGATTATTCATATGATCTAGAATAACACATACATAATTATTCATATAGGTTTTTCATGGTAGTTCCATCACAAAATCCATTATTAAATCATCCAATTTTTCCTCTAGAATGGGTAAATACTACCAAAGAGCAGCTGACCTATCGTACTCAACATTCACTAGCTGAAAATTGAATAATCTAGAAAATAATTCTTCCTACTACTTATTCATTCATTACCTATAGTAATTTTTATGGATATCATGATGCATCTTTGTTAATAAAAGATTCAACGCCAGTCTAGAATCACGAAAATCTCTCATCATCTCCACATACAAGCTCGTAGGACCCCACACTCAGCCATGGAAAAAATGCCACCACCAATGAGAGACTACCCTGATGGAATCTCCCCACCATATAATTTTTTTCTTAGAAAAAATCCCTCCATATATGAAAAATCGTTATCATTAATCTTGTACAAAGTAACTGTTATAATAGATGTAAAAGTTAGAACTAAACACCCATGATATTACTAATAATCTAGATGCATGTTTGTAAATAAGTCCATTATGCACCTCTCATAATAAGACTCCCATACTGGATCAGTTTGATTCTATAATCTCAATATGTTAGAAATGAGGTTTATATTTCTTGTATTATAAGTCAACTACAATTCAAAATACTATAGATACTCAACCCAACTCCTCTTCTGAGGGTTTAAGTATTGTAGAGAGAAATGTACTTAAAGATTTTGTGATCTTTGTACACCACAAACCTATCAATCATGATATTTTTTTTACAATATCATAGGGAATATAACACTAACAAAAAAAATCTATAACATGAGTAGGGTAACTCCACTCTTTCGGTCTTCATTTCCTACACCAATAAAAAACCACATGATACTCCGACATTATAATTGAATCGATTCTAACTTTGGAAGAATCACAACAAAGAGTGTATACATTAGGTGGAAGATATAATGTGAGGATATTTTATGAATTCATACTACACTTCAACTTCTGAAAATATATCTAAAAATCAACATACAAAAAAAACATTATGCATTTAGTGGTCAACCCAATCATTGGTGATGGAAAACATGAGAAATCAAGGATAAAAATCAAGTAATAACTATCTAAACCCATAAATCTCTAGTTGGGAATGATGATCCTATAATTTTACCAAGATATAAGTAATTATAAATTATATTGGGACACTAATATTCTACTTATGGTATTACCTGGACCATGAATTCAACATAATTAATCCTTAAACTACATTTGGTTATCTTGGCATTAATCGATTATTTCTCTATGTACAGAAGACAATATCAGGATTTTTGGCTTGATCATCTACTTACCGGGAGTACACTATGATATAATAAACAAAAACCATTAAAAACTGATCAAGAAAATGATGAATGATCATATTCTTTATGTACATGAATACCGCATGTACATTACTCAACCCAAATGTCATCCTTACAAATTCATATAGGTCATGCCTGATCCAAAAAGCAGTCTATGTTATGTCTGATAGTATCACTCTTAAAGGATGATATCCGAATCATGTTTCAATTTATGATATGATCATAAAACCTCTCAAATACATAAATATATTGTCAATGCATGGAATATGATACAATTTCTGGAATGTAATCTGCTTCATCCTATGATAATCAAAAAATAAGAACAAAGATCCATTTTACACTTAGTAAAAGAGAACTGGATAACCCCAATGAGATATAATTAGCCCCATGAATCGATTAAATTATATATATTCCATAAAAAATTCAATATCTTGGGGGTCTACCTATGCCATTCAGTAAGGAAGGGTTGAAATTAACATAGCTCCTAGAACTAACTCAATCAAGAACTCAATCATTCACTAGGTCAATAAACCATATAAATTTTAACCAAATACAGTATCAAAATGGTCTACTACTGGAGGAAAACAATCAAGCTAAATTCCAACATCATCCGGAGAAATACCCACTATTTGAGTCATGAGACAATCCAATTTGTACTGAATTTTTCAAGGACAACCATTATGAAGATCCCAATCACTATAATGAGAATAGTTATTTCCTTCTAAAGATAGAAATGTAATTATCTTATTGAAAAATTTAGTATGTGAATATTATAGAACTATCAAAGAATACCTTGAATCAAGTCGAATCATTTCTTTTATATAAAAAATAGTTCCCAAATGAAATAATAACCACCAATATCTATAGAACTAATATTGAAACATTTTATATTCTCTAACTGAAATCCAAAAGATGTGTCATTGGTTAAAAACAATGTCTGATTTCCACATCCCAGCACAATCATTCTAAAAAAATAGAAGAAAAAATAATTTTATTCTCCTGTATAAAAAATAAAAGATATGGTATATGATACAAGAATCTCACATCAGACTGCATACCATTCAATATCCACAATTTATGGTGTATTCTATATAACATGAAATTGAATTGTCCCTCTTCCAGGGCTACCTACCATTCGTGGAAATATTTCACATGAACTAGGATACTGTCTCCCCTACCTCATCTAGAATGGCATATGGAAATCCTGCAATGTTCCAACTGAGGGGTAGCTGATCCACTTCCCAATTCTAGTTCCTTACAAGATCCTCTTACACGTCTCTACTATAGATTTTTTTCGAGAGAACATCTGAATATGACTGAGTCTTCCACATTTACGACACTTGAACAATGGTTAAGGATAAATTGGGGGCTTCTGCCTAAATTTTCCACACTAATATTACAAGAAAATAACATAATCTTGAAATGGATTTCCAATTCCCTGATTATTGTGCACATTGTTTCTTTGGGGGAAACATTCATAATGATGATGATTTCGACTCGAAGTAGAACTCCTAAATCACACCATTTAAAGAACTTGGGCACTACTCATGGAATCTCTCAGTTTCCCTTCCATGATGAGTTCTTGAGTCATCTGGTCCTCATGTCATAATAAATGGAATGCTTTTACATGTCACCTTATATAATAACGAAGATCATCCTTGAAATATCTTTTTCATAGAGATTTCATAAGCTTCCAAATATGGTGCAACACACTATAATTCGGTAAAACATCCACCATAGCCAAGAATTGAAAAAACCTACTTCATAGAATGCATAAAATCATGATCTTTTTCATCCATCAGGGAATCAGGATTGAAATGGATCATGAACTTCATCATGATGTCATTCCAGGAAATTTATTCCTACTACCTATCTTCCTCTATAATATACCACCAATGCATGGTTTGTCCACAAATAATACATGTAGTGACTTTAACTATCCTATCGGGGTGTGTCTTTAGATGCATGAAAAATTATTGTACAGACTCAATTTGGAACTTAGTTGATTTGGGTATCTCTTCCCCATTGAACATAGGCAATTAATGCAGCTAAAAATCTCTTGTCAGCTTAGAAATTGATGAATCGATTTGAGATGTCTCTCTTTCCAAAGTTAGTATGACCCTTAGGAAGATATAATAATGCTTGACATCCATCTACTCGTTAGGAAGTATAGGATGATCTGGTACATATGTGTTGGGAATGTTCTAATTTCCACTCTCATTATACTAAAGTAAAATATGACGAGGATGAATTTTATCTACCTAAAGAAATAGATACCTTAGAGATATAGATTTCAACAATGTCAACCCAACATGCGAATTAAATATAGAACTATTATCTCTTGAACTCTCTTGAAATAGATTAAAAGTTTATTAAAATGATAGAAAAACTTATATTCTTTATCCATTGAATCATATAACTCATATAATAGTTCAATAAATATTGATATATTACTTAAAAAAAGATATGTTCATATCATGAATAATTTAAGTCAATCTATCCTTATATGTAAATTGTAATTCATGTATCCTTATCTCTCTCTATATCATTGAATGCTTAAAAATATCACAAAACTATAACATCACAAAACAATAACCATAGAAAATAATTGAATCACCCACGATTAAATAACATCAATTATAACAAGCACACATCAAAAACAATAATCCCAGCCACGGGAACTCAGATTTTCCTCTATACGTGGGTTAACCACTCACTCACACAATATCATTACCACATAATGAAACATTACAGTCTTATTGTGACCTTTCACCAAATAATAAAAAAGAAAAAATAAAAACATATCTCTTATACCACTTGTTATATTCCCTAATTTGACACTCTCTGACATGGATATAAATGGTCGGTCACGAGACCTCAATCACACTTCCTCATATGCTAAAGGCTATTGACTTGGAGTATGGGCCTAAAATTTATAGTGTGAAGTATATAATCCCTTTTATAAATTATAATATCAGTACATACAAATCATATAAAATAGAAATAATCAAATTAGTGAAAAATTAAAATATAAAAATTAAGCATACCAAATAATACCATAAATAAGAAGGAATAATTTAATGATGTGATGGAATGTAAATAATTTTTTTACTAGAAGAATACAAGAAAAATAATATCATTTTATAATAAAATACTCAATTTACAGGGTCTTGAACACCACGTCATCCCCATTATAAAACATCATCGCATCTGCACTCAAGTAGTAAAAAAAGTTCATTTTCCCTTGTCAACCTTATGTCTACATAATCTACATTGTTAGAAAACTGAGGCCCAAATAGGGTGTGATAATAGCTCAGATGACCAACACCAACATGTATAAACTAAAAAAGTTTTGTTGAAAGTGTATGAATTAATGTAACAATCACATGTGTTAATTAATTCAACAATTAATTAAATAAAATGGTAACATGCTTCACCACCATTACAAAATATTTAAAAGCATGTGCTATGAACATGACGACCATAACTATATAACCATTGTTACAAACATTCTTTGACACAATGATAGAATATATCATACAATAATTATGACGCTGTTAACAAAAACTATATAACAAAGGTAAATAACCTTGTTTGGAACTATGCCAGAATACATCTCAATATATATTACAACCATTCTAACCACAACCATATAACCAAGGTAAAATTACCTACATCGTTGAGATGCTATAACAAAATTGATAATTTATTATGCACATTCCAAAAACAACTGTATAACCATGGTGTAGTCAAAATAATAAATTAGTTACAACTCTCTTTAAGAATCACAACATCTATGTCAAATCCCTATAAGCCTTACAACATGGGATTAATTATAGCATGCTCACTGCATTAATTAATTAATGGGATTGGGTTGAGCCCACTCAATATCAACAATACAACATATAAATGTGAAATTTAGATGGCTTAGCCCGATGTATATGAATTATAGCATGGGAAAGAATCCCTTTCATTCAACATGGATATCACAATATCACATCACAATTATCAAAGGTTATTTATTTGAATAACCATTAATCTTTTATATATAACAATCAATTAAATTAACAATTTATTAAAATTCATATCAATATGGAATAATCCACAATTTATGAATTTTATAATAATAAATAACCCTAGGTAACACCTAATGCTAAACATACCTTATGATGTTTTCCAATTCAACTGTAATCATGTTTTCTTCATCCCATTAGATACCATAATCAAATTTAAATCCATATAATACTAAAGGACGTCAAGTAATAATTACATTCATTAATTTAATTCATTTGAGTGAAATAAATGATTAGAAAATAAAAATATTTCATAAACATGGAAATTATCAAAATTGATGTTTATGATTTAGGTCCCTGCCTTTAAATGATGAACCAAAAATGCTTCCAACTACCAATTCCAATGAGAAAGAAGATGAAGATAATTGAAAGGTGGTTCCTAGATCAGAAATGACGATGATCAAAACTAATAATGTAATTAGTAAAATTATTTCACCCAAACAGTGGGAGTTGAATCAATATAATAAGAAACATATTAAATAATGACATACTAGGAATTTCTCACAAAACAATTATGTCCAAAAGGAAGGTTAGAACCCCTGTATTTCCAGAATAATTCCCTAGGGTCGATATGATATGATATGAAGTCGAAACCAATATTAATTCAATTTCACATCTTCTTTAAAATAGAAGTCCATGAATTTTGATGTCCTATAATGTTATTACACGTTATCTAAATGATTTTTATGGAACAAGCCTAAAAACTCATCACCATAGAAATGTTTTATTAAAACCGCTAAATAATTACACAATATCTAATCGTTTGACAAGATGTGTGAATGTTATGTAGTTTATTTTTCTTCCCATTTTAATTTTTCACATACCAATCCACTTTTAAATCATCTCAAATAACCATATACTGATGAAACACATTACCCATTTATACTCAGACTCCATTATTTCAAATATAAATGAATCCCAGAATGTTAGGAATTTTTTTGAAACAAATAACTCTTTAAAGATACTCTCCTATAATTTTTCAGGTTTTCTTGTGAAACAATGATGTGTCTATTCAAAAAAAAATCGTAATGAAAACACAGTATAAAGGATAGAATAATAAAAAAATATGGAGTGAAAAACCAAGAAAATAACGACATATTACAATATATGAGTATTAATATTTTTTATAATCCTTAACTGGTGGTTTATTAATTATATAAACACATAATATATTCCAAAAATATTTAAAGACCCTATTTTTTAGGTAATTAGGTAAAAAATGTAATTAAATGATGATTAGATTCAATGAAATTATTTAAAAACACCATAACATGATCATAACTTCCCTTGAAATTCTATTAGAACATAAGATATCCTGTGTATGTACATACAAAATGGTTCATCTATAAATAGAAGGAATAAAATTATTAATGAATAATTAGATGAATGTAAATCATATTAGTCAAGAGGCATATCATTGTAACATAATAGGGTTTAGAATCATTAAAATGATCATTAAATCATTATCTAAAATGTTAGATATAAGGGAATAATGAAATGTGGAAGGAAAATTAAATATGATAATATAATCATATGTAATGGATTATACCCAAGAAAACATAACAAAATAAACCTTGTATGACCACCCAAACACCAAATAT
Source organism: Viscum album (assembly GCA_963277665.1). Taxonomy (NCBI): domain Eukaryota; kingdom Viridiplantae; phylum Streptophyta; class Magnoliopsida; order Santalales; family Viscaceae; genus Viscum; species Viscum album. The sequence goes on from OY728161.1 coordinate 1,843,911,566, forward strand.
TATATCTCATGATATATAAACATTACAGAATTCAATTCAGGGATATATAATTTCAATCCCACTTGTCACATTCATATCATCTATAGGCATTTTGTTCCACATGGTTCTTAAAACATTGGAATTCCTTTCATGACATTTGTTACCATAAATAATGAGTTTTGGATTTTAAAATGGATGTTCCAAGTCAGTGAAGGATATATATATCTTGGTGAATATCTCTGACAGATAATTGTTATTATTATTCACTATAAAAAAAATTTCATAGAAAATCATAGAATTTTTTTTACAAAATAACTATTTTACAAAATGATTCGTTGAATTGTTTAATAATAGACAAAGGTGGTCTATAATTAATTGAAAATGACAAATAAATTAAAAGGGATGTATAAAAACACATTCCAACATGAAATAAAGAAAATAATAATGAATAATAAAATAATGTTCTTGAATAAAGAGTAGGAGAGAATGACTTACCTGGATAGGGATTATAGTAAATATAGTGAGGAGATTCATTATAGAATAGGAACACCATTATAGGGATTTAGAGTGGTCCATGGAGAGTAATTTTATTCTAAATGATATTTATGTGAATATGAACGGGAGGTTTTATGGGTATTTATATAAAACATGATTAAAATTGTTTATTAACTTATAAATATACGGTTCACACTCTATATGATTAAATAAAAAAATAAGAAATACTTTTCCTTGTTTTGACATGTTTTTTACAAATGTTATGTGGTTATAAATATTATTTATGTTCATGAACTATTCATTTAATAATAATATCATTCTCGATATGAAAAGACATCTTGTTTATAAAGAATGGATTAGAAATCCATAAATTATAATATAATTCTTGGAGATTTCATTAGGTTCCTATAAATTAAATAAAATAACATACAAATATATTATTTTATATTGATATACAATATTTGGTTTGGGATGCTTTTTATTTATGTTATTATATAACTTATAGGAAATTATGATGTCATAATACATACTGTATATTTATACCATATATATTTCCTATAAAAAATTATATTAAATTGTGAAAAATTAATAATTTGATCATTTCAATGTGATGATTGAAAAAATAAAATTTATTATTCCATAATAATTTTTTTTAAAATATAAATTTTTTCTTTTTAAATAAAAATATATTATTTTTGGAAAAAAATGTTTTACGAAATAAACCACTTTATGAGATTTTTTTAATATTATATTAATCATTATAAACATATATTATCATTTATATATAAATAAATATTATTTAATAATTAAATTACTTTAAAATAAAATTTATTTTAAAAAATCTTGATTTTGTAAAATGAGGTTCTTCATGGAAACATTATATTTCTCAAAATAAATTTTTAATTTCATCATATCAAAATCTTATTTTTATCCAACTCATTATATAATAAATTATAAATAAATAATGAAAAGGGAAAAATAATTATCATAATTTAATTATGATAAAATATAATAGTTTATACTATAATGTTTAATATTCATAACAACTTATTAAACCTGTTTATTCTCTATGGGTAATGTAGGAAATGGTTGAACATACATAGGGGGATCAGAGAATATTTCTTGGTTTGTGAAATTTACAATCTTCAACATCATATGTTAATGGTTTTTTTTCACATTTTATATGATTAATCTTGTATAGGGAATGGTCATATATAGGCCCAAGTGATTCTATCTCACTTGGTTTCTTTGATAAATGGGATTCATATGCTATGATCAATCTAGTTGAGGAAAATACTTATTCTATATATGAAAATAAATATTTATTATAACCTGAAATATAATATTATTAATGAACACTCTATAATGGATATATTAACAATTATTATTGTACTTACTAGTATTTTATATATTATATTATAATTTTTAAAATAAAAAAAACTACATGTGTTTTTTCATTAATTGCATAACAATAAATTTATTCAGTTTAAATGGTAATTTCATTTATACAATATAGGTTCATTATATTCATCCCCCTTTCAGAAATTTTACCCATGATATTAGATTTCAAATAATAAAATATATGACGGTAATTCAATTATATCACCAACTATGGATTACATTTATATTCCTCAAACATATTCTTCCTCCATACCACTTTAAAAAAGTTATTTTTCATTATTCATAGAACATTATCTATAATTCCCAAAATATTTAAAAACATATCCTCAAATAGATGATCATTATGTAAAGGGTCCATCTTTTTATTATATATATTTAGAGGGCCTGGTTTGTACTTAATAGGTAATCATGGAAGAAGTCATGTACCTTGGATAAGTTATTAGAAGACCTCTAAAGTTGTCAACATATAAAATTTGATATATGATCTCAATGGAAATAATTTATATATAACCAATATTTACCACATTTTAAAACCTTCTAACCATCTTACAATATGATATACAAAGGTGCACCTCATATTTGAAATTAGACTCCAAGTCTCATTAATGATGGTCTGACAAGATTTTCAATATTTATTTGGTGTATTTAAAACAATATTGAATGTATTAACCCTTTTCTATAATATTTTATATAAAATTGAATCCCATAAGTTACTTCTCTCCAATTTCAAATCGGAATTTTGATGTATAATAACATTTGCCAAAAAATACCGCATGAAGTTCCATTTGATTTCTTGAATGGAAGACCTTGATATAAGAGAACTCAACTTGGTGAAGTCATTTATCCCATAATCCTTGTAGATATATTGAACTGGACCTCATCATATCCTCTATATTTATGACAGTTAGTTTGGATGAAAATTCATTTTATGTTGATAATATATACTAAAACTCACCTATATATTTATAGTTTTTTATTGGATTATCTTGAACCTCCTAGTAAACCATGGATATCTATGGGATACAATGGATAATTTAACTCGATGTAATATTACCACATCCATTAAGTATATTAGAGAAGTTTGATTAATAGGGAAAAATTAATTGATATAAATTTAATGCACTGTACTTATAGGGTGATCTACTACCACCAAGATTGAGTTATTTCTAATATATTTCCTATGAATTACAAGGTTGAAATCTATGGTAATATTTTTCCCATTTATTTATTAGAATATACAATTTATTCTTCATTCACGTAGGAATGTTTTATTCATCATTGGAATTTTGGTATACCATGCTTTGAAAATGAAATACATCCATTTCCCTTTACAAATAATTCCACATGTCATTTTTCTTTAGATCTATACACATCATCATACTTATAAGATGAATTAATAAGGATTATCAATGTAAATCATCTAAAAAATACCATTTTTCATATGGATTTGATTGGATATATATATGTATTCCATTCCATCTAACACATTCATTGGAAAACACGACCACTAAAATATCAGATAACATTTCATATAGCTACCCATCATTGTATTGGGGATCTGTGATGCTCTCTATAATGGATGGTTGTGAATTTATTTTTATCATGGTTAGGTAAATATTACTAAATTTTTACCATATACCTCTATTATAGGTACATAATGGTTGTATTCTATTAAATATTAATTATAGATATGGTGATTGGATCCTATAAACTAATAACATTTTCCACTTTTTTTGAATTACATGTATGGTAATGGAAAAAAAATCATAATCATTACTCTTTTATAAATAAATTCATTGGAATATATAGATATCCTTTTGTGTGAATATGTATAGGAGGGATTGATGATTTGTCTATATGAAACATTTATCTATGCAGATATAATATCACCAAATCATCAATGTGAGTATCATTGCAGCTGATACTAGAACATGGTTTGGGTCATTCATCTCTTATGTAATAAATTAAGAAGAGGCCAAGGATATAGATCTATCATCATGCACATGTAAACAACCCATGACCTTTTTTGGATTCAACATCGAATATCAAAAATCCGACCCCACCATTAGGAAATGTTACCCCATGATAATTTTATATAAATAATTTAAATCCATAAATCTATCATCATATTCATCTATCTAGAAAAAAATTAATCATCTTAATATATCTATATTAGCTGGATAAAAAATTGTGATAATATAATAAAAAATTTAATTTAGTAGAAAACTAATCCAAGGAAATGTGGATCTCCATCACATATTTCTAACGAATCTAAATATATCCCATTAATTGGTATAAAAAATCCGAATAATGGTACATTATCAATCTCAGAGCATCATTTGTTTTTCTTTGTAGATAAATTTTTTCATATCGATGTCTTTAATACAACATTTAAATGCTTCGAATTCTTTACATTTTGTTTGATTTTATTATAATATCTTCTTTAAATACTACCAAATTCTTCTAAGGAAATATTGAATGAATCTATTCATCAACTATATAAATATGGATTGAGAATTTTTTATTTCAAATTGAATCACTATGAACTCATGCTGAATGTAACTTATACAAAATGTATAATTGGGGATATCTTCCTAAATAACATTTAATTGATTATATTCCAACTGAGGATCTACAATAGAGAAGTAAGCATCTCTAGGTTACTAATAATATAAGATATCAATTTATTAAATAAGAAGTTGTTCATTAGTGTTAAAATGTTGAGTTCATCATAATAAATGTGAAGGTCCATTGACCCATCTTTCATCATGATTAAAGGGACTAGGGCACCCCATGGCGATTCACATAGGAATATAAACCCATTATCTAGATTCTTATGTAATTAGTTATTAATATCTTAATGATTATCAATGGTAACAAAATATGAAGATTTGATATTATAAAGGCCACAATAATATGATAAATATATAACTCAACCCAATGTGTAAGATTAAGAATGAGAAATTATTTGGGAAACACAACATCATATTCCCTAACAAAGGGAATGTGATAAAGGGTAATATTTTTCATTTATCTCAATCATTTGAGAAAGATAAGGTTTATAATAAGGTCACAATATCAATACGTGATATGATTATTCAAAAGGATATTCATCCATTGACATGAATATATAGATAATCAAAGGGTAACCTTAGATATGTAGGGTGATATCCTTCTCAAATTCATTTTTTTGGATCCATATAATGAATGGTAATAAATACCAAAAAAGTTCATCAAATTCCTCTAAAGGGATATTCACAAGGTTAACTGAGATTTTCATCCCATAAATATGGATAGGAGATAATTTCTATAAATTTGATGAAATATTTTCCTCATTTTATGTTCTCATCAATACGCCCACATTCATGTTTTTAGTGTTGTTTAATTATTTCTACTAATTACATGTGATATGAATGAATTATAATATCCAAAATCCAAAGGTATTATCACTACCCATAAAAGGATAACTAGCATACATGTACCCAAATTATTATTGGGATCCACCACTATAGTTGTGATGCAATGGGATTTACCATTCCTCATAATTCATTTAGTATGTCATAATTGCATATTTTTGAAAACCATTATCTTGGTTCATAGAATTACATAGTTTCATTGTTCCTTATAGTTGAAACATTATAATTCTTTTTATGGAATGACTAGGGAAATAATTTCTTCGATCAAATTGGTATTTTTATGTAGACAATGTTATCCAGTTATGTTCCATTCCTCCCAAAACAAAAATAATATCCATCACCCCATAAGGAAATTTTTGGGATGTTTCATCCTTAACATTTGGCCTGTGGGATGCCAGATGTTGTTTCCACCCAGAGATTTCTGCATTGGAATTACTTAATTAAACTTTATTATATAGTTCCTATATCTAGAACATTTAGATCATTTAGATTAACTTATCTCCACTTTAAATTCAATGTGACATCAAAAAAATTCCTCATAGATGTAAATATCTCAAATGGGTAATTATTTTCACAGAATAATATTTATACAAACAATGGTTTTTTTTAAAATTTATTTGTAGATTAAATTACGAATCAATATATGTTTAATGAAGTTATTGTAATGATAACATTTTATTAAACATTGGATTTTGTTTTTCATTTTTCTTGACTGTAAGGAAATACCTCCATATTTAAATATATAGTGTTTGATGAAAATAATATTTTAAACTCTATTTATAGAGTTCATTTTACCTCATCTCTTTTCTGACCTCCTAATGATTCATATTTTTATAAATTTCCCCCATAAATTATCATCTCACTATATATAATAGATAGTCAGTATAAACCTATCTATCACAGAAAACAAAATAACATAGATGATCATTAAAATGGAGTTATTCTATTGTACAATGAATAATGGATCTAAACAACCACTGAATTTTGGTTGATGGTGTCTCATAAGGGTGTCATTTATAACTTTCTTTTTTTAGGTGGATAAAAAATCATCTAATTAAATTATCTTTTCAAAAAATGAGTAAATTGATTATTTATTTTGATGATGATCCCTTCAATTCCTCCCAATAGGTTGAGCATCTAATTTGGAATGACATTAGTTTTCCCATAATAGTAGTTGTTGACTATATTTCACATGTTTCCATCTAGTGAGTAATATAAAGGTAAAATTAGTGATAATAATTGTCAATAAATTAATATTATTACATTGAAACTATAAAAAAAATGATAAATAATTATTAATATACATTAGTTATATAGTAAATAACTACCATTTAGCAAATGGTATCCATGTTATATTTTCAATATTAATTTGTAGGTGCATTTTTCTCCTTTAATGATATATTATAATGTGCCTGTGAATTTAAAAAATCTAATATCCAACGAGTTCCCAATGAGGTGTGATGGAAGGCCCCTTTTTGATGAACTATTTCAGGAACAAATGTGGAACATCCCGACATTAACCAAGGAATGAACCATTTAATTTTCATAGTCCAAATCCTAAAAGATACATAGGGAAGACACCCACATGGTGTATTATATGTCCAGAGCAGAAAATACATATTTGAAATGTTTGTAAATGATTTATAAAAAATTGTACACTATGACCCCGTAAAACATTTGGATCAAAAGTAATTACTAAGATTAAACAAAATAAATTAAATTTAAATAATTCCAAATAAATAAAAAATGAATAAAAATATAGAATAAAATTAAAATTGTTTTGATGGAAAGTGGAAATAATTAAATTGATCCTAACCCATTTTTGTTATTTTTTCATTTCTTTTCTCCATCCATTTTATTTTTCTTTATTCCATTATTTTTTTTCTTTTCCTCTCATACAGTTTTTTCCTATTTTTATCCAATCTTCCTTCCTCGACATAGTGCACCTACCCCATCTTATAACACTCCTCCCTCTTCTCTATGTATGCCTATTGCCTGTCTTCTTTAGATTATCATTTCACCCATGATTTTGCTCTAATTTGAGTACCGTTGGAAGCGTTGTGATGATCTTACTAAGACTTATCTTCCAAACTAATTATTTTTGAGTTTCATCCACTCTTCATCATGAATTTTTCTGAAAAAGGGCCTTATATGAAATTGGGGTTTTCGTTTAATACTTTGATTTATTACATTTTAGGTCAAAATCATAGGTTTTCATGGGACATAAAGTATACTACAACTACAAGGTCAAGAATATAGGTTCTTTTAATATTTTTATTTCTTTATTAAATTCTCACCTTTATGCTACTCGTCAGTTCCAACCATAAAATCCTATATAATGTGAATTAATTAATTTAATTTATTTCCCCTTGATCTTTGTGACCTTTGTTTAAGGATATACCCTCCTTAGGCTATTTCAAGTATGTAGTACACTTCTTTGGGTGTGCTAAAAATATTGGTCTATTTAAATCTGGCCTTGAATCATTAAATTATCAATTATGTGTGCATGTGCGATAATTTGGGTTAAAGATATAAATTTGAATAAATTGTTTAGGATGTATAATCAACCTTGAATTGGGTTTCCGATTAATTTTTTTACTGACTAATTATTTTTATAATTCTTCTCATAATTTTCTATTGTTATAAGCCTTTCCTTTACTGACACTGATTAAGTGTCAATTTTGTTAAATATTGTTTTATTATTATTAACGGTGAATAAATGCTTGATTATCTAGTAATTAAGAGGAATAAAATAGTTAATTAAAATACTGTAATCATGAATGATTAGTCAATGATATTTATGACTCTTTTGTTTTTTTAAATTAAATATGTCTAGGGAGAGAACATCATTCCTGTATAAACAAACAAAATTTAGACTCTTAGTTCTCGATATATTAACACAAAAAACACCAAAAATGTGAAATTTTAGGATCCCATGGAATGGATGTCCCCAGGATTGTTTACTGTGCAATTGGGTGACACCAGTTTTAGAAGCTGTAGCCGAGGAAAGAACTATGGGAAAGATGGATACACAAAAACTTTGTTGATACCCATTCCCTTATGTGTGATAACCTGGTTGTACTCATAGTTACCATACTACATGTGATACATGGACTTTAGTAAGGATCAACTTGGTTGTTCCCATGGAATTGGATATAACTAAAAGGATGTTCCATAGTGATACCTTAGGGATGACCTCAGACTCCACCTATTTAATTTTCAATTTTAATATAAATGAATGAAATATTTTTATTGATACTGCATATAGTTTTCTTATTATAGGAGATACCACACTTGTTACTTTAGTTAACATGGTGAGGACATATTGATCGGACCACATGAAAACAAATATTGGGTGTATGCACTTTTCATTGGCATGTCATGTTAGAAAGACCTTGCTATATATTTTCTGGTTTACTTGGTATTTCATTCATACATCCGTATCAGTCTAAACTAGGTGGTATGGGATGAGTCTCCATTTAGAAAAGTAGTCCAATTTCTAGTTCCTTTATTTAACCAATTTTTTACGTTTATTATACATTGGTACACCACAATTTTTCTACAACATGAAATGGAATGGTCTAGACATCATGTGGGTTTTCATAATGAGATAATATGTCACACCCTGATCAGGCACCATTTGGTACCTGCGTACACATTATGATCATAGGACCATGGAAGTGTGTCTCTCCCGATGCCAGATAGATTTTCTATTTTTGATGGAGCTTTAGGGGAAGATGATAGGGCCTATGTAGAAGATGTATTGTCGTAGTTTTTGGTGGTTTTGGATGTTATTTATTAGCATTAAGCCTATGAATATACCCTATACCCAGCACATTTAAGTATTTAGATTTGGAATCATAAATTGAAATCATCATTGTATTTATTATAACTGATCATCTTTATTAGTTATTATTTAATTTTTCAGGTCATTTACATGCCTATTCTATTATCTATTATTTATATATTCCTTTTCTATATGTCACGTATATTATTTAACTATTTAATACCTTATCCGATGATATAATAGTCTCCCCAATGACATACCCAAGGCACTTGATTCTATTCAGTAGCATCTGTTATTTGGTCATATGTGCATGAGGTATTATGGACCAACATCTTAGAGCCGGGTTCAGGGGCACTCAGTGCGAGTTTCTAAAAGGTGGTATAAGAGTATTTATTTTTTCCTTCTTTATTACTTTTTGGGTTTGAATTGAGACTAGGACACACAAATTTGTAATTTATCCTATTATTTGATGTAACTTACCCATGTACATTGGAACCCCAAATTCAATATATTTGGGATTTCAATTATTGATTATAAAATTTATTATTTATAATACATTTCTATTGAGTGACACACATGTTATAGGTTTTTACTGGTATTGTTGTTAGTAATATGATGATTTAGATTATTAAATTTTGATGACATGAGGGAACTTAATTTTACATGCATCATATTTTGCACCATAGTGATTAAAATGACATGCATATTTCCATGCCATGTCTACTTTCACCGTGCATCTGCATGTTTTCATGTTAGTATGATTTTTTTATTTGTAAATATCTTTACATACCTATTTTTTTATAAATATGAAATGTGTATGTGTCTTACTGATCCGACTAAAACCACTTTCCATTCTATCTATACCCAACACTTGGAGAGAGATATCTGTTGTGTAAAATTTAAAGGCATAACATATACCTAACCTCTATATATTCTTTGCATAGCTATTATTTCATGTTTAGGGAGGCCTTGAACATGCAATTTTCTTACTGATTATTTAACTGTTTAACTCATTTTTTCTACCTCTTTCCTCGGACAAAATGAAACTGTCGGTCGAGGATGTGGTTGATGTTTTTTGCCCTGCATTCCCTCTTTTCAAAGGCGAGTGATTTCCATTGCTTATTCATAGAAATTTTCTCATTGATCGAAATAGGATGACGGGATGTCAGTTCCTCCTTCCACTGATTATTCCTTGGAATTTTTCACCTATTTCAGGTCTCCCTTATTGATTAAGACATTGTTCGTGAAACTCTTATTGTTTCTATATCTCTATTGACACTGGTTAATTACACCTATTTTTTGAATAAATTCCTTGGGGTAATTCCAGGGAAGCATCCTTCATTCATGGGAGTAGTTATGTGTGGAATTGTTGTCGTGTCCGGATGATGGAGCACTAGTACAACTGGATTTATTCCCCTTATGATAGTTCTTCTTGAGGGCACAGAATCCTGAGGCATCCCACATCGTGTGTAGGGAATTGTATTCCATTTCCATGTCTTTATGGTTTTCCTTAGCCTCCCATGTTTAACATAGGGTGTTCTCTGAGTCTATTGTCTATTGAATATGGATTGGGCTGATCAGAACACTAATGGGTGCGGATCACATGGGTATATCCCAAGGAGGGAGCACTTGAGTTTTTTACTAGATTGGTAGATCAAGAGGCCGAATGAGGACATATCCAAGGATGATTGGGTCCTGAAAAAGGGGATACCATGGTTTACCATTGATTGGGATTGAACATTGTGGAGGCATCCTACGTACCTTTTATAGAAGAAAGTGATCAAACCTCACATAGTTAAAGAAGGTGAATCAGGAGATCGGTGTGTTTATAATGGACAACAAGCTAAATACATATTGGTGGTTACATGTGGTTAGTGTCTTGAGTGCTACAAGGGAGCATTGAACCGAATGGCTCTTACACATGGTTAGCTTCTTAAATGGATGGAATGATTTCCCCAAGATGTGGCAGCATGGGGGGAATCAAGATAGATATTGATGGTGTGTCTAAGGATGGGATTATTGGGGATGGAACCGAGGACCTAAGCATATGTGAAATGGTTGGGATTGAACCTCAAAACGATTTCCTATATATCCATATATGAGGGCATCAACATCCATATAGTTTAGGGATGGGTAGACGAGTCACTTGGGGAGGAAGATCGTGAAAATGGATGCATGGATAGGACCTGAAGAAATTAGAACCCCCAAGTTGGGACATGACCTTCCTAAAATAGAATGGATCAAGGGGGAGACCAGGATGGGACATTAATATGGGCATGAACCTAAGGGAGGTTTCTTATAAATCCTTACGGTAGAGAATAAAATTCCACATTGTTCAGGATGGTGAAATGACTTAGCGTGTACACAAAGTACAAAAACCTAGTGACATGATGAGGTTTGATCATGGTAAAAATCCCACCATAAGAGGGGAACTCTTGGATTGATGAATAAATATTGATTTATGGGCTTACACATGGTTAGAAAACTGAGAAATAGTCTAAAACCACTACATGGTTGACCATTGATGAGGGTACCAATAAGGGGAATGTTGAAGTTTACCAGTTTTTTTTACTGAACCTCAGAGAGACTTCCTAAATACATTACTTAAGAGGAAGTGATCAAAACCCATGTAGTTTGATGGAATTTAGTTTAATTTCATTTGAGATGAAAGTGGAATATAATTTATCATCATGAATGATGAGGGTGAATATACATAAAGATGGTCTGAACAGATGAGTGATGGGCTTGAACCTCAGGTAGTATTCCTTTGTACCATTCTCAGAAAGGGAAAAGATCAATGTCCACATAATTCGGATATGGGGGGTGGAGGTTACACACTAATGCAACCCAGAGATGATGGAAAGGTAGATGGTTACTCTAATCCCATATGAGTCATGTTTAGTGTGAGAAACAAGTGGCAAAAAATAACCAATGATCACATCATGAATGGTTCTTCAACAAATAATAGAGTGGGGCTTATATGTGGTTAGAGGCCCTAGGAGATGGAGGTTGGGACTTACTATAATAGATAGGGCATATAATGTGGTTCAAGGATAAAGCAAAGACTTCTCGAGGAGCACTGGGGGAAGAATATTAGAGGGAGAGAGATATTAGAAGGCGCTGGGGTCTACCCCCCTCATTGTTGTCTCGAGGATTATTTCTTATGCGGAGTTCATAGTTTATCTATATATGTCAGGAACATGGATGTCTGGAAGTTTATAGTCATGCAACTTAGATAATGATCATTCACTCTTCACCGCTAGGGAATACATAAATTTTTTCACTTTACTCCCTAGTGAATGGAAGGAACCAGCAATGCCATATGGATATGGGTTAGTGGAGTGATCCATTAAGGGGATCACATTAGTGTGGAAATACAAAGAAGAAATAGTCATTAGCGTTCCTATATAAAGAAGAAAGAGGAAAAACAATGAAACATGAACCAATTCCCAAGAGACATTGAAATCACTCTGTACAATCCTAGAAGGTCATACAAGAGAAGGGATAACTAATCAAGAGGCCTCGTAGAGAGGGGATTCATAATGATCAGGTTACTGAAGAATAAAGGGAATTTCAGGGATCATGGACTCGCAAACACCATTGCCTCACATAGCATAATAATTTTCGTAGCTTGTGGACTCAAAGTGCATATGGCCACACATGGAAAATGGGAACATAGAGAACATGGCTTTGTAGAGCTCATTGGTTCACAGATCCTAGGAAATCACAAAACACATGAATTCATAAAAAATAGAAGTTTTAAATTCATAGTGACTCAGCCTAAGAATAGTTTATTTTTTTTGGAGAGTTTGGTGTGATGATTGGGTGATTTGATAATTCTTGAGTACCCAAAAGGGCCTCCATTCATTGATTTGGACAATAGGATTTGAAAAGGGAATCCCATCTTAAAATAGGGGTATCTCTAAGAAAAGGAAAATCTTTTTCATAGATTTCATATACCTCAGATGATTCATTTTCCCGGTTGGTTCCCAGAGCATAGAACACTTCACGATTTGGGAATTTGGAAGATGAAAGGTCTGGTTCTGGAACCTTTATAATGGGGAGATCAGGGTATTTATAGGCTCAAGGGGGATTGATGGTCTGAGGTCACATTGCTATGTAACATGTTCTTCGACCACATAGGAAGATCTCGTCATGTTTCTCAGAGTCATGAAGTCGCATGTCATCCCCTCCACAGTGTAGATGCTTCCATTGTTCCCTCTGTAGTGGTCACAAAGGCTCACATCAATTTCCAAGGACTTGCATAGGCAACCTTATTTCTTTATGCAGCATGAATACATCCATCAAGATCATCGTAACCATAGATTCGGCCATATTTTCCTCTATGGTGGGTATAGAGAAGGCCTCTACATTGCACTTGTTTTCATGGTGAAGGGATTTTCAAAGTTTATTTTTTTGTGATGGTTCTTAGTGAAGAATCCCTTTTGCACAATTTAGAGTCATTTTCTTATTTTTCCCCACACACATATTTCGTTCCAAAAAATTCACCCCCTTAGAATTCGATCTGAGGAGATAATGATGGTCGAATTTTGAGGGTAGATCCCCAAAATTTAAGAAAATAATGATGCAGGATTTTGGACCTGAATTGCAATGTGGATATGTGGTGTGTGGGTTGGGAACCCCGCAAAGATCCCCACCACCGTGCGTGCCTCAAAGATCAGGGGTCATTACCTATAAATATGAGTGAATAATCCCTCTTTTGTCATCACTGATATATGAATCTCCATGCTTGAGCTCTAGATTTTCAATGCTACGTGTGCTCTATAATCAATCATTGTGAACTGAGTTCCCTTTTGCACTGCGCTGCACATCGAGTCTTCAGACTCTGTGATCATTCATTCCACAAGTTGTGTCCCCAAGCTTTTTGGAAGAACTCTGTGGCCGATCTCTATGATTGATCTCTATGATTGAGATTTTCAATCGAGCTCTATGACCAAGAACACAAAAAATCCTAATTTCAATGGTACATAATTTCCATCCAGAAGTTTTCCATCAGGTCCTTGTGGATGCATCCTGAAGGGATGAAATTGAAAATAATCTGGGCACCATGGAATATGTGGAAAAGAATTCATACCATTAATCCCTAGTGGATATCCTATTAGAAGGAAAAACAAACTAACCAATATGAAAAAATTCAATGTATGGATTTGGTCTGAGTGATGAGTTTCTCACACCTAATGAAAGTTAGGGTGAACGAGCCTACTTATACAAGAGTACTCCATACTGGTGCCAGTGGTTTATGGATGCATATGGTTATACATGGGTTTACCACACACCTGTATGTTTATATTTCTTATATAACCATGCCAACAATGGTGATTGGAAGGTGCTGGAGCCATAGGTATCTCCCCCACAGTACTACACATTCATCATGGAGTCCATTGGCAACCCGATGAAGGGGTGGAATTATTTTTGGGACCTGTGATAGGGTGGATATTTATGGAGGATTGGCCTGAGGCATACTAGGTATGTGATTCCTATAAGGAATTATAAGAAGGGATGAAGTGTGTAGTGTTTTATAAATCTATATGGGCCTCCCAATTCCAAATTTATCATCCAAAACACATGATTCCATAGTTACTAAGCGGTGGTCATCAAGGACCAAAAATTTTCATCTTCACAATGATTAGGTCAGCATCAGTCTCTAAGACCTTCAAAAGATCTCAAAGATTCCAATCATAGGGTTGATATATGACAAGTTCCTCATTGATGAGAACACATGGGAGGATTTGGATTAGATGTAGTGGCTGGTAATGGATCTGATGAATCAAGTGTTGGGTGAGGACAAAGAGTCAGTGAGAGATGTCCACATCAAATTTTGGTTTATTCATTTCCTAAACATCCCACAAAATCCTGCCGATTGAGGGGAGAATGTTACAAGGAACCAACCAGTCAGGCCTCCCACTAGTCAAAGGGCAGACCATCATAATAAAGAGAATTCTTATTAGAAAACCCCATAGAAGAGAGAATGGATGCTATAGAGGTACAAATTTAACACCGAGTAGAAACCAGTAGTTAAGATGGTTGGGTTTATCTCTGGTATTATCTGTGGATGTATATTTTTTGTCAAGGAAACAAAAATTGGTGTGCAACTGAGAAAATTCATTTTGGCATCTGTGCTAGTGATTGGAGAGTGTGACAACTTTGGGATCCTGGTGCTGGCCAATCTATACAGGTTTTTGTGGAATATCGGTGAGGGAAAAGAGACACATAAGGCATGGATAGCGCTCCATCTTTTGTACGGATGGATAGTGGAATAAAAGGGAATTTATGAATATATGATACCTATCTCCCCTCCCAGATCGGAAATTCAACTATCCATCTAGAATGAAGTGGGGAGATTTCCGACCAAGCTGACTCAACCACAGGTGATGAATTGAGTCTGGAAGGAAGATTAATTCCACTTCTACCAAATTCCACTAATATAGGTGTATTCATTGATGAGGTCCAATAAAATGAGAAGAATCAGTCCTATCTTCTAGAATTTCTGGGAGGATTTCTTTTGGCACGTATTGATCATGAACCAATATATGATTGGTATACCCTACATAGATTTGCGAGGAAGTTCCGGTGCATGCTAAGGTTGACCCCTCAAATCTACCCAAGAGTATGCCACAAGGACCTTCTGTGTGTGATGCGGCAAATGTGGCTTATTTTTACATGGGAGGAAAGGAAGATGTGGAATAAGCTAACTCTTCACACTGCTTTCAACGGGCTAGTCATGAATTATGCCAATAGGTGGGAGGAAACCAACCCAGAGGAAATGTTGAAGTGACTAACCATCTGTGCTACTGATAGGGTGCCTCCTAAAACTCGTTGTTAGGGATAGAAAGTGGAAAGAACATGATTTGATGGTGGGGTTGTAGTGGTGATGAGTAAAACAATTCGAAGACCATCATCGAGTGGGAGGCAATCAGTATTGGTTGACCCCATGGTCCTAGATGAGTAGAGTCGGAAAGATGGGAGGCCACCTAGCGGCATCTGCAGGATATCTTATCAGGATCCATAAAATCTACTACGCCACATAAAAAAGTACGAGGATGCTATTTTTACAAAGGAACAGGACACCTTAGAGGTTAACAGACGATTCCTCAATCCTTCCTAGATGTGGAACCATCTTAAACATTTAAGGATGGATCTATCGGAGATCGTTCATGCTATGGTATACATTCTTGTGTCTCAAGCAGACATGGAGTAGTACATCACCGAGCTAGAGGACTTTGTGCACTCACTGGGTACTCTGTATCCAATGATAGACTAGGTGAACATATTTCATAACATAACAGTCCCACTACAGTTTTCTACTTATGAGTTGAGGGAATCCTTCCCCTTACCGGATGAATTGTAAGTGTTTTACTGGGGGGAAGAAGCTGTATGAGGGATCCCTTTATAGGAAAGAAATGTTTCAACCATAGAGGTGGGTGGGTTTTCCATGGATCATGAGGTAAACCCTAAACCATTTTGATTTAGTCCGTATTCATTTCATTTAGAATTTATAAACGAATATTTTCCCTATGTAGGAGAACCTCATATGAAACAAATCTTCCCAAAGAATAAAAAATGTAGCTTTGGGGTCTGTACCTGTGATAATGGTGATTGCAAAATCCATCAGGGTTGTGACACCCAGGGTGGTTCTTCTGGAGTCTTCAGATTTACCAACCATATATGGGGGACACATCCTGGTGTTCCGGTAGTTGTTGGTCAAGGGTTATACCAATTAATGGATCATTGTAAGTACCCTCCTTAATAGAATCCGTATTTTTTGTACATTGAACCAGTCAAACTAAAATTTATTTATTTCAACATTAATGTTTCTTCAAATGGAGTGGGACTCCATCATGGGGATAGTTGGGGTTCTTGGAACTCCCCTTCTGAGGTAATGTCAATCGTCATGGAATCAAATGCTCAAATCGAGTATAATAGAGAGATCACGGTAACAGATTGGACCACTGGTGAGACAAAACCTAAGACTATCGAGATGGAATCCAATTATAAGGATCAACCCAATGACATGGAACCAAAACTATCTAACATGACACCCATAAGAGACCCTACTAATGAATTCATAGAGGCATTGTTAGCATATGATCCTGCTAAAACTAGAGGACTAGGACGAGGATGCTTCTAATGAAGGGGATAGAAACCTCGTCCATCACCTATCATGGAAACTAATAAAGAACATAATAAGGGAGATTCCACATGTAGAATGGAAATACTATATAGGGAGAATTAATTATCAGCTTTGTGAGATATGAACTGGAGGAGTGGATGTCTGATGTCCTCCTATGCTCATCTATAATTACACGGAAGAAAATATACATGAACATGACAGCAACCCCACTGTGGGTTAGAAGTGGAGGAGGTCTATCAATATCTAGAATCTTCAGGAGGATATGAAAGAGATCCAATGCTTGATGGTGTGGGTTCATGAACACTCTTCCCTCATCAATACACAATCTGAAATCATATTGTGATTGATTTCACATTTAAGAAAACTGAGTATTAGATGAGGCGAGAATACCAAGAGATGGCCATTACCCGAGCTGATGAGGATTAGGCCCATATCAGGGCTGATGAATTGTTCCCCATAAATATAGAATATGAGAAGGATCTTAACAAGAAATATAATATTTTGGAGGCCACACACCAAAGAGTGGTGGAGATAGAAAGCTCTTTTGAGGAGGTCAATCGATCTATTGGACATTCCAATCCATGGGAATTGTAATTTTTGCGAGCTCATGAGTGTACATTCATGCTTTATTTTTTATTCTCATTTTATGCATGGGTCTCATTATCTTATTTGATTATTGCATCCCAATATTATTTGTGAAATATCCAACGACCAATCCCTGTGCTCACATGGGTCACACCTGATGTGGGAAACAAAGGATGACCGCATAATTATTCTCCTTGAATATGTGGGTGAAAATAAATCAAAGGTACTCAGGGTCTAAATGACCACTCTTATTTTCTAGAAGAACAATTTGGGACAAGGTTCGAGAATATGATTCTCAAAACATCCAAATTTCTCTCCCCTAACATGCTCTAGAGCACGAGTGGGATAATGAAAGGGGTGTTTGAGTAAATCAAAACAAATGGAAAAAATAATCTGAATTATGAAACCCAATATTTGAAACACATTGAGGATGGAATAACAATCTAGGAAAACAGTCGACCAAACATTAAACATTGCATTCCGAAATGATTTTCCTAAAATGGGAACAAATAAATGAGAGGAAATGGATGAACAAATTAGAAAACATTATTACAAATATGATGTGTCATCTAATGTCCTTCTAAATGATGGCCCAATATGGTAGCTAATACTTAAGGATGATCATGTTAACCATTAGGGGGTACCATTAGATGTGATAGTGAATGCAGATTCGAAATAAGGGGAATATAAATCGTGGGGATAGAATGATGGGATGTTTGGATAAATTACAAAATTATTTCAATTATGCCACCATGATGAAAGTATTATGGGTGTGCATATCATAATGTATTTTGATCAAGATTAATTTCAAGAAAGACATAACATGTGATGACCTATGATTGTCTATAATTTTATGTTATCTGAATGGGGATGATAAGCGTGCAGTTTAGCATCATATGGTGAGGACGATTCATGAATAGTTTAACGTCATATGAATTGGACGTTGCACATAGTTAATGGTCACTCTTCCATGACAATGTTTAATAGTTTAAAGTCATGATTTAGGGACTAGGGAACCATAGTTTAAGGTAAAGGAGTTCATATCATGATCAGGGGATAATAACATAGAATGTTAATGGACCTGGTTATAGGCTCTATAAAAAATTCATAGGTTTCTCTACGTACACCGTAAGTATGAGAATCAATCCAAACGTAGTTCTTAAGAATAGCATGGTCAGAGACCAATGTTGATGGGGGAAATACTTTGTTTTGACAAAGCTAACGCATCCCATAATTATCACTGGGCATCATAATCTTATTCAGGGTAGGGATATTCTTTAAATTCATGCATTGAGGACATGAGAACCCAAAAAGAGAAATGTGTGGTGTGATTCAAAACATGAAGGGAATGAGTACTAAATAGGTCTTCAACACATCACATGTTATAGAAAGGGAAATCAGGAGGTGAGATGTCTAAGACATGAAGATTACAAATTACTGGCTGAACTCGTAGATCAGATGCCTGAATGTCTCTACATATCCCACAATGGAAGATATCAAACCTTACATCGTTCATTGTATTCTGGAGAGTTTAACATCATGTGGGGAGGACGATATTGTCAAAATTTAAGGTCATATACTAGGACAAGCATGTCATGTAGTCTCATATATAGATATTATCCTACCAAAACCCCTAAGTCCATGTGATCCATGATCGGTCTATGAAAAAAGGATCATTGTCAGGGCTTCCCCATCTAACAAGAGAATGAAATAGTAGAAAGGAAATTTTTGGTAGGTAAAATCCCGCACGGACCAACATTCTTACTCAACGTGTGCGAATGTTAGGAGTTACAACACTAGGGCTGTCAAGGATCCGTAAAATAGAAAGGGGAATTAATTTTGAAATTAAAAATATCCAATTTTTGGGATGAAATGGGAGAAGTATGACAATGAAGGATAAATTTTTACCTTTTTTGAAACTCAGCATCCAATATACGTTAGCCTTTAATGTGAATAAACAAATTAGGGTTCACCATTGACCAAATTATCTAAACGTAACCTGCCTCATTACATGGTTCAAAATCCTATAGGACGTTGCCCAAGATGGTTTCAGATCACTAAATCCTAGAATATATTTTGTTAGGGTGTCCCTTAAAATATGAAAGATAATGAAAATACTAATGTAGGAATGTGAAAATCATGAACTTTACCTATTCAATTTAAGCATCATCCATTATGAGCGCAAGGATTGGTAATCTTGAAGGAAGTACATTGAATGATTTTTATAAAAATGAAAGGAATGAAGTCCAAATAATTTCTTACCACACCATATACGTTTGGGAGAACCCAGGACAGAAGGGGCTGGTGTGGTGAAAGTGGTTGTGACTGGACCATAGAAAGAATGTCTGGGTGTCACCATGTATCCCATAAGGATGAAAATAAAGTAACATGTAGTTCTTGAAGGTGGTATGGTTGGCGGAAAATACCAAAAGGGAGCGATATACTTCTTCAAAGAGGAATATTGTAATTGTTATACTTTTTAACACCATTCCAACATGGATGGTTAGAATCACAGATTAATGTTGTAGATCTCAGACCGTAAGGTGACCAGATAAATTTCATGTCTGAGGTATAATCCAGTGTTGTTTATTGTCAAGTGGTAGGGACATAAAAATGTAGAATGCTCGGAAGGGGTATGTGGTGTGGTTACTACAAACTTGATGTGAATGAGGACATAATTCCACACCCCACCTCATACTTCTAAGGAAACTAAGGTCAAAATGGAACAAGAGGGTTAATGGTGATACAGCTGGACCATAATCAAAAGTCTAGGAGTCACTATGTATCCCATAAGAATGGGAATCAAGACACATGTAGTTCTTGAAGGTGGTATGACCGGTAGCCAATAATGAAAGGGTTCAATGTCTTCTCCAATGAAGAAATCATATGGCTTGGTAATTTATTGTTACACATTCCATGTTTAGAAGATTCAGTTTATCATCAAAAAAGATGGATGGAAGATATCTTTTTTTATCATAATGCTCGAGCCAAAATGGGGAGATTCAAAAGGTGGAAATTTGTAATGTGGTGATATTAATAAAATTTGATCACATCAGAAATTTTTTAAATAACACATAGTGGTTATAGTCCTGATTCCTAGACTTGGATGACAAGATTAAAATTTGAACACATAGTTTAAGGTCATAGGTTTCATACCAAAAGAAGTTTCATTCGTCTATGAAGGCACAAACCATAACCATATCCCTAATCCCAATGGAGATTTTCTAGGTGTGGGAAACAAGGGTGAAGAAGATCATGACTGTACATGGAATAATTAGTAGTGGGAGGTTGTGTTGATTTGATGATGACCACAAGATAAGAATTTTTCCACTTAATATGGAAATTTGTATGGAAGGATAACACCATGGGTTTCGAAATTTCACATGAACATGATGGAGTGGAAAGAGATATAAAACATGAGACCAATATTTAGGGGATAATTTGGGTGACATAATGATAGAGGATAATAGTTGACCATGTTCGAAACACATGATACACATCATGTGACCTGAAATGGGAACAAAAAAGAGGTTCATCTATTGACCAAATTTGTTACATGGGACTTGTCTCCTTATGTAATTTGATTTCCTCTTGAATGTTGGTCCAATGAGGTAGGAGAGCCTTACGTCCTAGAATCCATTACATCCAAGAGTCCTTTCATATGTGAATGATGATGGAAACCCTAATAAAGGGAGATGAGAATCATGGGAATTGAAGACAGAATGTCCATTTAGAATCCAACACTCTATGTCTTAAACCATAGTACATTTGAGCATGTTGGTGAGGCATGAAAAGTGGTTGAGGGGTCTAGTAAAGTGAGGATGACTTTAGGAGGTGAGTAGAGGAAAAGGAAAAATTGATTCAATGAACATGGGGATAGACACAAAGATGAAATGCCTTGGAATTCCTAAACATCCCATAATAATGGAAACCAAGATATATATAGTTTTGGAATGTCGTGCAGTTAAACATCATGTGATAAAGATGTGAGGGAACATTTATGGGACACCCTCGAAGGGAAGTACATTGAATGGATATTATAAATACGACCTGAATGAGGACAAATGAATTACACCCCACAGCATGATATTCTAACAAAATTATTGTCTAGGGGCCAGGACGAAAGATGGATTTGAGGTACCTAGGTCAGGAACCAAAGATGAAATATCTAAGAATTACTACGTATTCCATAAGTATGGGAATCAAAGCGCACACAATTCTTAGAGTACCACATGGTATAACATCGTGAATTATGTACGAGAGAAAATTGGTATCTCAAGGAGAAATGTGTATGTTGTGAAAAAATAAACCGACGTGAATGAGGATATATGTCCACTTATGACATGCCATTTAGAGTTTTAGGAAAGAACTCAGGCAATGGGGTTGAGATAAATAATTGATGGACATGGGATAGACCCAAATACGAAATGTATGGGAATTAACATATATCCCAAAATAATGGGAATCAATACACACATAGTTATATAATTTGCATGGTAGGATACCAATGCTAGGGGAAATACTATCATGTAGGTCTGGACCATGCTCTAAAAGAAGAGGCATTTGATGGATCTTTTTTGTTATTTAGTGTGGGTTTGTTTTTTTAGTGAAATAAGAAAAGAATAGAGAATCTAGGAATCACTGTTGGAATCAATACATATTTTGTCCTTGAAAAAAACATGGTGGGTGACTGATACCCAAAATGGTGTATCCTCAAGAGATGAAACCACAATGCAATGTCATTTTTTTCATGCTACTAGGATGATAACATCACAGTTTAGGGTCATAAGACAGGACCAACCCATGCAGTATAACATCCTATTGAATATAAGTGAGAGTTTAAATTCATGTAGGATGAGGCGTCATAGTTTAACATCATATGGTTTATACTCATACAAAATAATGATGTTCTAAAGGCAATTCACATGTCATGATAAAGCTTACCTGATGTTATGTGGACAAAAGTCCACACCATTCCTTGCACAATCCTATGTGAAAACCATAGGCCAATGGTCTAGAAATGATATTGGAACCTAGGGATGGGCATTAAGATGATTTTTCTATTGTTCAAACATATCTCATAATAACGGGAATCAAGACATACGTAGTTCTTGAATGATTGTGTAGTTTAACGTCATGTGCTAATGATGAAATGAAAATGGATGGTCTATAAGGAGGGGCACATGGTGCGGCTATTGAAAACCCAATATGATTGAGGAAAAAAGTGCACACCACGCCAAATGATTCTATGATACATATGTTGAGACACCAAAAAAGAAGACAATGTTTCATAAATTAGTGACTGGACCTGAGGATGAAATGTATGGGTGTTACTACGTATCCCATAAGAATGGGAGTCAAACCACACATATTTCGTGAAATATCATGATATTTAATGACATGATGTAATGACGTATGAAATGGGAATGGAGAGATCTCAAGAGAGGTACGTGGCGTGGTTATTGAAAACCTGATGTGAATGGGGACATAATCTTGCACCACACCTGATACCCCCAAGATAACATGGGATAAGGGGATTGAAGGAATAAGAGGTTTCTAAAAATTAGGGCTGGACCTGAGGATGAAATATCTAGGCATTACTACATATCACATAAATATGGGAATAAAGCCACATGTAGTTCATAAAATATCATGTAGTTTAATATCATACATTAAGGACATAGGAAAAGGGAATGAATATATGTTTTGATAGGTATGTGGTATGGTTATTACAAACCTAATGTGAATGAGGACATAATACCACACCACACCACATACACCCTAAAGATGGTGGGCCAAGGGGGTAGAAGGAAGAGAAGGTTTCTAAAAACCAGGGCTGGACCTGAGGACAAAATGTATGGGCATTCCTACGAATCCCATAATAATGTGAATCAAGCCACAGATAGTTCTTAAAATTCCATGGATCTTAATGACATGTAGTAAGGACATAAGAAATGGGAATGGGGAGCTCTCAAGAGAGGTATGAAGTGTGGTTATTGCAATCCCAATGTTAATGAGGACATAATCCCACACCATAACATATTGAACTGAGATAACTAAGACCAATTGTATAGAAGGAAGAGAAGGTTTAAAAAAACTGGGGCTTGAACTAAGTGAAAATGTCTGGGCATTCCTACATATCCCATGCAGATGGGAATAACGACATACGTTGTTCTAAAAACAACATGTTGTTTAACATCACATGTTAAGGACATAAGAATGAAAAAAATTCTGGAAGGAGGGTAACATGATGTGTCCATTGTAAACCCAATGAAAATGGAGACTAATGATGTCCACACCACATCACGTGCAATCCCTTGGAGAGAACTAAAACCCAAGGGGTGAAGAAATTTGTTATCCTAGACCCGAATACAGCATGTCCGGGCATTCCTACGTATCCCATAAATAAGGGAATCAAGACATGCATAGTTATTGAAATGTTGTGCAGTTTAACATCATGCGGTAAGGACTTATGGATAGAGTGTCTCAAGGGGATGTGTGTGATGTGGAAAAAATTTCCCAATGTGAATGAGGACAATGAGTTCGTACCATACCACACAATATTAATAGGGAACATGGTTCTAGTGGTCGGAATGGTCGAGGGACCTAGGGTGGGCCAAAAATGAGTGGTTTGTGCATACCTACATATCTTATAAGGATGAAAATCAAGACACATGTGGATCTGAATGTGTCATGCCGTTAAAAATTGTACAACATGGATGTAGAATGTTATTTATTTAAGGTATTATATCTTAGACTGTAAATACCCGATTTAATGTCATGTTTTAGATACACGAGGTAAGAAAAAGGTGAATAATTGAACCTTCCATTTGAGAGACCATTCGGATGCCAAAAAATATTGAGGATAACTATTAACCATGCTCACAACACAGTATCCATCACGTGTGATCTGTAATCCAAACAAACAATTGAGCATCGACCACTGAAAATATTCGCAACGTGGGACTTGTGTCAAATTTTCCATCGGGATCCTCTGAGATTTCGACCCCAAACTGTAGGTGAAATAAGGTGGCATGAGACCATGCCTGTAACACCCCGAGATTTTATAAATAATATTCTTTTAATTTCATTAATGTCTTGTGTTGTACGATACTCCAAAAAGAGCTTCCACAACACACATCCTTGACTTGCCTTGCATTACTCGCAATCGCGACCTTCCTCGATAGCGTGTTTAGTACGCAATACCGAGTTTCACTATACAACGATATGCTATTAAAATATTATTAAAACATTCCGTTATGAATAGTAATAACCACTTTTTGAAATTTTGAAATTTTTATTTTCCAAAATGGACTTCATTTTTGGATTCGGAATATCGAAATTAGCTTAGGGTGAAATTTTGGTACTTTTCGGATAACTATCATATTCTGATGAATAGTGAAAATTATTAAATTTTAATTAAAAACATCTTTTTTAATCAAAATAATTATTAGTGATAAATTATTAATTTTAGTGGTTTTAAAGTATATTTAGAATATGTTTTTAAAATTTAATACAATGTTTTTCATTGGATGTAATTTCACATTTAAACCAGACATAAACAAGTGTCAATCTTTTGATAGTTTTTATCTTTTAAAAACACGCTATTTGTTTTGAAGGCGAGAATTAATTTTTAAATTAGTTAATGTAACTGATATGTACTAAATTTGGTAAAATAAAAATCATTTTTGAATTCATAATATCAAATATATCTTAGGCCTAATTTTTGGTATTTTTCTGGAAACATTCATTTTTTTGATGAATAGTGAAACCACTAAGTGGTAGTTAAAAAAACCGAATTTTTCATAAAACTTTATTTTACCGCTTCTGTGGGTGGAATTTCAAAATTCCGAGAGACATGGTTGATTTCAGTAAATAAATGTGGTTCAATGAGATGAAACTAATTTTTGGTGAATAGTAACTTTTTACTTTTTTTACCATGGTTAAAAGTAAATAGGGTAATTAAGGATAAAAATGTTATTATTATTACCCTAACACATGTCCTAATTATATTGGATAATTGTAATTCGACCAAAAACGACCTTAGGAATACAATATGACCATTTAGGCCCACTTGGATTAGATTAGGACATTTATTATTAATTTATTTAAAGAAGGGTTAAAATAGTTAAAATCAAAGTTTAATAAGAAAAGGATTTTTAATATAGGGTTACACATAAGATAAATTAGACTATAAATATTCATTAGAAAGATAATAATATTTCCTATATAATGATATTTTATTTATAATTTTTAGACATTAAATAATTTTATTTATCTATGACACAACGATGATGTAGTATTTATCTTATCAATGAAATATTGACATAATTGATGTTATAAATACACAAATAAATGTAATTTGAGACTTTTAATGAATTACACTACTTTTCTCGGTTACTATGACATGTTAGTATTGATTTAATTAACTGTGTTCGAACTAATTATTCTGATATATTTTTAACAAAAATCAATTACTAAATAGTGTCAAAATTGACATAAAATAGTATTTAAAATAAATATTATATTATTAATTGTTATTTTATTCCTATAAATCTAAGGTTCTGCCAAATGAATTAGATAAGGTTATATATATTAATAATAAACAACTTGAGGTTCGTTTGGCTTGTTATAGTAAGTTTATTAACCTTATAGTGTAATAACACAGGAAGACACGGTAAAAGTAAAATTATTTAACTTAATGTTAAATCTAAATGATAAGGTTAAAATAGGAATATAAACTTGTCTAAATTCTATTTTATGAGAGAATTTCGACCCATCCCCACCTTAGCTTCGAAATAAATCAATTTCGAGCTATTTAAAACCTAATTTGGCTTTATAATAAAATAATATTTTTTGTTATTCCAAAGGTGCCCCTCTCCTCCCTTATAAAAGGGCACCTCCTCCCTCTCTTCCTCACACCACTTTGTGCCTTCAAGCTCAGCTAAACCCTGAAAAATTCTCTTCTCCACTTCCCTAGAAACATCCTAGAGGTCATGTTCTTCTTCAAAGACCAATTTTAGTAACCTAAGAGGAGGTCTCAAAGAGGCGCTTCAAAGAAGAGGTAATGTCTGTTATCGATTCTTTCAACTTTATATATTCTTCCACTTCATATTTTTTAGTTGTTTCATTATGAGGTAATAAAATAAGTATCAATAATATAATGATATGTTATTATAATTATGAAACAACCCTATTTCACCATCTATCCATCCTACGGAAAACGAAATCACCGCGCGTGCGTACGTACGGAATACCGTCTCCACGCCGTGGTGTAATCTATGTTCCACCATCACCTTAATTGGATGGGTATAATGGTGTAAATAATGACTATATAGGATTATTATAAAGTTATATTTATTCTTAAATAGTATAAATACACTCCAATACAAATCCATGATCACGGGAATGATATCATCGCTCGTCCGTACGTACGGAATACCGTCTCCACGAACGCGATGAGATTCATTTTCCATGATTAACCATTAAAGAATGATTATAAAGTATATATAATGAATAATAATGAAATATATGTAATAATAATGCTACTGGATTTATGTATATATATATGTCATCTATTTAATTTCATTCAACTCAATAAGGAAATGAAAACAGCGTTCATGCGTACGTACGGCCTACCGTCTCCATGAACGATGTATTTCATTATATTTATTGATCTATTATATATATGTATATTATGAATATATATTATATATAAACCATGTTTTATATTCTGTAATTAAGTAATCATGATCTAAGTAATCATATGAATAATTACAAGTCAAAACACGGACGACAAATGAAATGATTTTACCCAAAACGCTCTTTAACATGGAATTTACAAAAGAACGGGTAATATAAAGTCATAAGTGAACCATATATGATATAATAACAGTTAATATGATTCCTTAATAAGTCAATAACATTATTTAAATCCTTATACAAGAGGTTCAGATATGTACAAAGCATATCGGACCTAAGGTAAGGGATACTTTTGCAAATCTCATTTTTATCTGAGATTGCTTATTCATCAGTATTTACTAGTGTTATTTCTATCATCCATGTCCATGTTTTATAAAAGTATTTTCATGTCTGTTTAAAGTCCTTTTACCCATTTTTTACTTTTACTACATAGTATGTATGGAATCATTCTATTACGAGGTACTTTTTGACTTTTCCGGCAAAAGTATGAAAAGAATGTTTTTTTAACTTATACTACACGAATGGATATTTACAGTTTTATAAAGCCTTATTTTCATGAAGCTTCCTACAAAATATTTCATTATTATTTTCAAAAAAATCTCTTTCTTTTTAAATAGTATGACGTTTTGTGAAAAGAAATTGATTTTGAAGAAGAAAGGATATTTTCCTCAAGAATTCATTTCAAGTGTTTTATAAAAACCCTTTTCCATCTAAGATGACATTATTTCATATGTGTATGTTTCAAGTATAAAGTATCTATGATTTATATGGTTGCACTTTTCTTATTATGAAATGATATCCATTTCTTTTATTTGGATTATGTGATTGTGGGATGATGTTTATGAAACCCATTTTATTTATTGGGTTATTATGAATGATGTATGTTTATTTTGTGGCACAAGTAAGAATCATTTCATTATGAGATGGGTGGGACCTATATCTCCCTCCAATTCATTGGGTAAAGATTTATATCTCATGAGATAGACATGGATGGAACGACAAGTTAAACCGGTTCAGTAATACAGGACTGGAACGAGGAGTGAACTCGATTCAGAAAGGGACTTTGTCCACTAAGATGGTCTTGGAAGCAATGCCTTGGCTACTATGGAAATCATATCATGTGCTTAATGGTTGTCACAATTAGTTGTTTTATTTCCATGCTATTTTATCATTCTTAATGTTTTTTTATGATCTATGCCTCATGTACTTCCATGTTTTATGTCATTTCTCAAGCTTTTGATGTTTAAAAATTATGTTCATGTTTTTAAGTTAAAATGTGTATGGTATGTTTTTTTTATCCATGATTACCCTTACTGAGCATTTGAGCTCACCCTTTTTATGTTTTCTTTTCCCCAGGATATAAATAAAGGTTTTAGGTAAGAAAAAAAGGGGAAGATCTTTATGGGAGATGTTGAAGATCTTTCACCACGATTAGAAGATTACGTTCCAAGTTTCCAAAGACACTAAAATATTACGGTCCTTGTGTGTCTGTTTTTGTAATGTATTAAGTATTCCGCTAAAGTAATGTAATGTCCATGTACGTCAAGCTTTGGTTCTCTACAGTCAGTATCAGAGGAAAGGTTTAGTCATCCTTTGGAAACAAGGTTGCGAAAATGATAGTGAGATCCCTAGAGATATTTCCTAGGTATGTCTAGGGATGTAACTAAGGATAAGTATACGTATAGGATATAGTCCTAGAACTACGGTAACAATATTAGAATATACCTAAGATTTTAGATATTGAAGGTACTCCCCCTTTATTATGTTATTTTCCCTAGCATGATTTTTGCCTCTCACACTATTCTTTTTGGGTTTTAGAAAATGGCTGGAAACAGGAAGATTCACAATAATGGAGGATATGATAGACAATGGAATGATTTTCTTCAGGAGAAACCAATTGAAACGGGATCTGGAAGTCCAAACATCCTTATTATTCCTAATCAGCAATCTCATAATATGATCAATAATCTCAACTTTGGTATGTTTCTTCACTCAGATAATAAGAGAAAGATGGAGTTTCATGATGATCATAGAGGAAAGAAAGTTCAATTTCCCTCATGTAAATCATGTGGGGAGAGGCATAAGGGAGATTGTTTCAAAGGAACAGGAAGATGCTTTGGGTGTGGAAAAGAAGGTCACAAAGCCAGTAAGTGCAAAGGAAAAGGTTCAGTTAACACCATGGACAATGATAATGGTATTTCTACGACATCAACAATGATTAGATGTTTTAAATGTGGAATGCACAGGCATTATGAAAACCAATTCCCTAATGGAAAATCTCATGAAGAGAATGAGCATGGTTATATGGGTAGTATTTATGTGGATGATGATGACGAGACTACAAATGATATATTTGCTGAAAGAAGTGTTGAAGCTCAGTCGTTTGTTTTAGAAGGTAGTGGAATGATTGTATGTTTATCGAGAGTTATGTTGTGTAGTTAATGGTACTATGGAATAAAGAATCATCTAATGATTGTTAAACTATTGTTTTTTTCTAAAAGTATTTGAAAGTATATGTTGAATGGTACCAGTAACCATGGATGTTTATTCAGATATTTTTGTAAAGTAGATGATATTCGCATAATGAAGGAATAAGAAGATAATGAGATGTTTGATTGTATTCATGTGCTCATTATTGATATAAGGACTAAGTGATATCATGGTTTGAGTATATAGAATTTTGAGGATTTTGGTATGTAGAAAGGGTTAACTTTTAACTACAATCATGTTTTCACTAAGGTTCAATGTGTATTCATTTTTCAATAGAATACATGATTAAGGCCTTCGAATGTTTGGAATGTGACCAACAAGACATATCTTATGATATATGGGGATCAGCGATGGTATTAAATCTCTGGTAATCGTTTTCACTATATTATGAGAGTGGACTGCAGTATTATGGATAAGCCTAAAGATTGGAATAGATTATGTTGGACATAAGTTAGTATTGTTTAAGGATATGAAGTTTTTTTGATATTATTGATGGGATGTTATAGTAATATAGTTTTAGAAAAAGGACAACCTGCAGGACGGGCGACAGCCCATCGCGTTGAACAAGGCTGTGGGAATCAAACCCACAACCGAAGTGTGACTGGCCTTTATCGCCAACCACTGGCCTACAGGATGTCCCTGGTTAGTAGAAAATAGTTTTATTTTATTAAGCGGTATGATATATGAAGTATAAGTCCATTTTTTGAACCATATATGATTAATCTAACCATAAGATGGACTTATAACTTTTGCTAACCTTTTGTTTGAAAGAGATGGAATGACCCATCATTCTATCACATGATCTGATAACACATCACGAATAACAAATTAAACTTCATTTATTTAAGGGATGAAGTGGAAATTGTTCAATCCATGAACAATAGTGAGATTGTACCAAAATCATGCAAGTATTTCTTTTAATTCATCACATTTTGGGAAATGATCTTGAAAACCAAAAATGTTGTCCTAGTTCCCTTCTATCCGATGAATCAGATGGTACCTTAGATCATCAAAAATCAATAGCTTGGTGATTGTTGGATTTTTCATAGCCATGTTCTCTACCACTCTCCATCAGAACTTGATGTTTAGATTTTTCTTCCATATCCATATTTTCACCTATGTTCTCCTACGTGGAAACCCAGTGATGAGTTAATTTGGGTAACCGTTACATTTCATACTTTAGTTTTTAAAGCCATGTTTTGGTATTCCTTTTTACGATGTGGGTTTCTATTAAACAAACTTTCAAGTAGTAAACCATTTATAACCCCGACGAATTTTGAGGGCGAAATTCATTTCAAGGGGGGTAGAATGTAACACCCTGAGATTTTATGAAAAATTTCTTTAATTTCATTAATGTCTTGTGTGGTAAGCTACACCAAAATGAGCTTGCACAACATGCATCCTTGACTTGACTTTCATTACATGCAATCATGACATTCCTCGATAGCATGTGTAGTACGCAATAACGAGTTTCACTAAACAATGATATGCTATTAAAATATTATTAAAACTAGACGTTATGAATAGTAATAACCACTTTTTGAAATTTTTTAAATTTTATTTTCCAAAATGGACTTCATTTTTGGATTCGGAATATCGAAATTAGCTTAGGGTGAAATTTTGGTACTTTTCGGATAACTTTCATATTCTGATGAATAGTGAAAATTATTAAATATTAATTAAAAACATCTTTTTTAATCAAAATAATTAATAGTGATAAATTATTAATTTGAGTGGTTTTAAAGTATATTTATAATATATTTTTACAATTTAAAACAATATTTTTCATTGGATGTATTTTCACATTTAAACCAGACATAAACAAGTGTCAATCTTTTGATAGTTATTATCTTTTAAAAACACGCTATTTGTTTTGACGATGAGAATTAATTTTTAAATTAGTGAATGTAACTGATATGTATTGAATTTGGTAAAATAAACATTATTTTTTAATTCATAATATCAAATATAGCTTAGGCCTAATTTTTGGTATTTTTCTAGAAACTTTTATTTTTTTGATGAATAGTGAAACCACTAAGTGGTATTTAAAAAAACTGAATTTTTCATAAAACTTAATTTTACCGCTTCTGTGGGTGGAATTTCAAAAATCCGAGATACACGGTTGATGTCAGTAAGTAAAATGTGGTTCAATGAGATGAAAATAATTTTTGGTGAATAGTAACTTTTTACTTTTTTTTACCACGGTTAAAAGTAAATAGGGTAATTAAGGGTAAAAATGTTATTATTATTACCCTAACAAATGTCCTAATTCTATTGGATGAGTGAAATTAGACCAAAAACAACATTACGAATAAAATATGACAATTTAGGCCCACTTGGATTAGATTAAGACATTTATTATTAATTTATTTAAAGAAGGGTTAAAATAGTTAAAATGAATGTTTAATAAGAAAATGATTTTTAATATAGGGTTATACATAAGATAAATGAGACTATAAATATTCATTAGAAAGATAATAATATTTCCTATATAATTATACTTTATTTATAATTTTTAGACATTAAATAATCTAATTTATTTATGACACAACGATGATGCAGTAATTATCTTATTAATGAAATATTGACATAATTGATGTTATAAATACCCAAATAAATGTAATTTGAGACTTTTTATGAATTAAACTAATTTTATAGGTTAATATGACATGTTATTATTGATTTAATTAACTTATTTCTAACTAATAATTCTGTTATAAGTTTAACAAAAATCAATTACTAAATAGTGTCAAAATTTGCATAAAATAGTTTTTTTTAAAAATATTATATTATTAATTGTTATATTATTCTTAAAAATCTATGTTTCGGCCAAATGACTTAGATAAGGTTATATATATTAATAATAAACAACTTGGGGTTCGTTTTTCTTGTTATTGTATGTTTATTAACCTTATAGTGTAAGAACACAGGAAGACACGGTAAAAGTAAAATTATTTAACATAATGTTAAATATAAATGATAAGATTAAAATAGGAACCTAAACTTGTCTAAATTCTATTTGATGAGAGGATTTCGACCCATCCCCACCTTAGCTTCTAAATAAATCAATTTGGAACTATTAAAAACCTAATTTGGCTTTATAAGAAAATAATATTTTTAGTTATTACAATGGTGCCCCTCTCCTCCCTTATAAAAGGGCACCTCCTCCCTCTCTTCCTCACACCACATTGAGATTTCAAGCTCGGCCAACCCCTACCAAATTATCTTCTCCACTTCCCTATAAACATCTTAGAGGTCTTCCGCTTCTTCAAAGGCCAATTTTAGTACCCTAAGAGGAGGTCTCAAAGAGGCGATTCAAAGAAGAGGTAATGTCTGTTACCGACTCTTTCAACTTTATTTCTTCTTCCACTTCATCTTTTTTAGTTGTTTCATTATGAGGTAATAACATAAGTATCACTCATATACTGATATGTTATTATAAGTATGAAACAACACTATTTCACCATCTATCCATCCTATGGAAAACAAAATCACCGCACGTGTGTACGTACGGAATACCGTCTCCACGCCGTGGTGTAATCTATTTTCCACCATCACCTTACTTGGATGGGTATAATGGTGTAAATAATGAATATATATAGTTATTTTAATGTGATATTGATTCTTAAATTGTATACATACACTCCAATACAATTCCACGATCACGGGAATGATATCATCGCTCGTGCCTACGTATGGAATACCATCTCCATGAACGCGATGAGATTCATTTTCCATGATTAACCATTAAATAATGATTATAAAGTATATATAATGAATAATAATGAAATATATGGAATAATAATGCTACTGGATTTATGTATATATATATGTCATCTATTTAATTTCATTCAACTCAATAAGGAAATGAAAACAACGTTCATGCGTACGTACGGCCTACCTTCTCCATGAACGGTGTATTTCTTTTCATTTATCGATATAATATATATATGTATATTATGAATATATATTATATATAAATCATGTTTTATTTTCTGGAATTAATTAATCATGATCTAAGTAATCATATAAATAATTACAAGTCAAAACACGGATGACAAATGAAATGATTATACCCAAAACGTTCTTTAACATGGAATTTACAAAAAACGGGTAATATAAAGTCATAAGTGAACCATATATGATATCATAAAAATTAATATGATTCTGTAATAAGTCAATAACATTATTTAAATCATTATACAGGAGGTTCAGATACGTACGAATCATATCGGACCTAAGGTAAGGGATAATTTTGCAAATCTCATTTTTATCCGAGATTTCTTATTCGTTAGTATTTACTGGGGTTATTTCTATCATCCATGTCCATGTTTTATAAAAGTGTTTTCATGTATGTTTAAAGTCCTTTTTACCCATTTTTGACTTTTAATACATGGTATGTATGGAATATTTCTATTACGAGGTACTTTTTGACTTTTCCGGCAAAAGTACGAAAAGAATGATTTTTTAACTTATACGACACGAATGGATTTTTACAGTTTTATAAAGCCTTATTTTCATGAAGCTTCCTCCAAAATATTTCATTACTATTTTCAACAAAATCTCTTTCTTTTTAAATAGCATGAAATTTTGTGAAAAGAAATTGATTTTGAAGAAGAAAGGATATTTTCCTCAAGAATTCATTTCAAGTGTTTTATCAAAACCTTTTTCCATCTAAGATGACATTATTTCATATGTGTATGTTTCAAGTATAAAGTCTCTATGATTTACATGGTTTCACTTTTCTTATTATGAAATGATAGCCATTTATTTTATATGTATTATGTGATTATGGGATGATGTTTATGAAACTCAATTTATTTATTGGGTTATTATGAATGATGTATGTTTATTTTGTGGAACAAGTAAGAATTATTTAATTATGAGATGGGTGGTACCTATATCTCCCTCCAATTCATTGGGTAAATATTTATATCTCTTGAGATAGACATGGCTAGAATGACAAGTAAAACTGGTTCAGTAATATAGGACTGGAACGAGGAGTGAACTCGATTCAGAATGGGACTTTGTCCACTAAGATGGTCTTGGAAGAAATGCCTTGGATACTATTGAAATCATATCATGTGCTCAATGGTTTCCACAATTACATGTTTTATTCCCATGCTATTTTATCATTATTAATGTTTCTTTATGATCTATTCCTTACGTACTTCCATGTTTTATGTCATTTCTCAAGCTTTTGATGTTTAAACATTATGTTAATGTTTTTAAGTTCAAATGTGTAAGGTATGTTTTATTTTATCCATGATTACCCTTACTGAGCATTTGAGCTCACCCTTTTTATGTTTTCTTTTCTCCAGGATATAAAGAAAGGTTCTAGGTAAGAAAAAAAGGGGAAGATCTTTATGGGAGATGATGAAGATCTTTCACCATGATTAGAAGATTACGTTCCAAGTTTCCAAAGACAATAAACTATTACGGTCCTTGTGTGTCTGTTTTTGTTATGTATTTAGTATTCTGATAAAGTACTGTAATGTCCATGTACGTCAAGATTTGGGTCTATACAATGCCACATTGGGTGGGGGGGGGGTCCATTCATATGTGAAAGTTTATAGAGAACCAAATGAAGGGATGTATGAAGTGTGGTGGTAGCCATTTAGTTTAACATTTTACGGTAAAGAAAAAAGAGATCTCAGTTTATGGTCATATAGCTCAAACTATGAGGTGTATTAACCATTTATAGATTTTCTTCATGCAGGATGAAAGAGATATCATTTTAGGGACATAGTGCTCAGAATATTTGTAGTTTAATGTCTTGAAGAATAAGGATATGTAGTTTAATGTCATCCTAGATGGTAATACAGTTTAACGTCATGCGGGATGATGTATTCCTCCATGTGAAGTACTTCTTGAGGAATTTGGCATTGGGGGGATGAGTAATACAGTCACCAACCATAGTGACAAGATTGTATGAACCATTTGGTAAATCTTTCTTAATGACATAAGTTCCTTCTAATTTTGTCTTCAGCTTTGGCGGTTTCCTACCTGTTATCATTGGAATTTTTAGGGTCTATATCTCATCATCATGAAAGAAAGTGAATAGGCATACTTTCTTATTAAATTAAATGGACATCATATTCTGATGTCTCTCTATAATTTTCAAGGCATGACTTCTATTCAGGTCAATCACTTCCATTTTAGCATGATAGATTTTGGATACTTATTCCAGTGCCTGCTAATCATAGATAGTTGTGAGTAGTGAGGGTAACTGATTCTCGATGGGAAGGACTGCCTCTAATCCATACACTTGGGAATATGGAGTCACCAGGGGTAATTATGAGTCATCATCCGGTAAGACCAAAGAGCATTGGGGATTTTGTTTTTTCAAATAATCTTGTTCTAACCAACCATCTTATGCACAATTTTATATATGGGGTTTTTAATTCCTCAACCAGCCCATTTT
Source organism: Viscum album (assembly GCA_963277665.1). Classification (NCBI taxonomy): domain Eukaryota; kingdom Viridiplantae; phylum Streptophyta; class Magnoliopsida; order Santalales; family Viscaceae; genus Viscum; species Viscum album. The sequence goes on from OY728161.1 coordinate 1,843,947,997, forward strand.
CTTGTGAATGATAGAAGGAGGTATCATTAGAATAGATACTATACTCGACGTATAGTTTCATCCTCTTGGCTACTTGGAAGTATGTTCCATTATCGGTGAGAACCATATGAGGAACCCCAAATCTATGGATGGTATTGAAGATAAAGAACTCAAAGATGGATCACTACATATCTTCCTTGAGTGGAAATGTCTCTACCAACTTTTAAATGAAATCTATATCAGTCATTATAAATCTAAAATGGTGAGTAATTTCTACAGGATATGGTCCCACGACATCAAGTCCCCAGACCGTGAAGGGAAAATAGTACATGGTAGTATAGAGAGGCTCTGAAATCCGATGCACAAAATTTTCATGGATCCAGCATGGATGAAACCTATTGAAAAAATTGATGCAGTCACAGATCATAGGAGGCATATAATATCCCAATCATCACATTTGATTAGGGAGATTCAGCCATGCCTGATGAGACCCACAAGAACTGGCATGAACTTATTACATATCCTAATAGATAATGACTCATTTAATTAAACAAAGTAGAATCCCATAAAACATGCATCTGTAATGGATCTTCTCAAGGTTGGGAATACTCTGATGGGTAAACTTCAAAACTCACCGATGGAATTTTTAATGTTCGGATCAGTGTATTGGGAGATTACTATTTTAGAGATACATGTTAAGAGATTCATCCTGTCAGTGTTACCTTCCAATGTTGTGGAAGGGGGACCTAGAGGTGCCAATGTGAAGGCATTGGTGGTATGGTAGCTTACCTGTGGGCCACCATCACCGTCCAAAGTGATGGGAGAGATGATTATTCAATGTGCCACATGTGTAAACATATAACCCTTTACATGCGCTGAAGGAGATTAAAAAAGGATATAAAAGGAATATTCTAGACAATTTTGTGACCGAGGGACATTAGTGAATTCATGCCAAGAACAGAACTAGGTTATTAACTAGTGAGTATGCTCTAACATAGGCATCAGCTCTGACTTCTAGAAGATGTAGTCACCGTTGATCTTCTAGATGACCAATTCAGAGTCCCCTTCCACTTTAAAGTGGGTGACATCAATCTCTAGGGATATCTCGAGACTAAATATGAGAGCCTAATACTCATCATTGTTATTGGTACAACCTTATAACGACAATAACGAGTAGTGAAGCATAGCATGGGTAGGTGTGTGAACACGGTACCTAGGAAAACTCTATTGAGTCTGGATCATTGAGTCTCCTTCTAGTAGGGATTTAAGAAGCACCATAAAAGTGTAGTTTCCAACATGGAGTGGATAAATAAACTAATAGTATTGAATAATCTAGAATTTAATGATATAGAGACAACTCTATGGGTTCTATATGGGAATTAAAAAATTATTCCAGTGTCAGTACCTTAATAACTTTCTTTGGTGAAAAATGATGCCAAACTATTGATGTATAACTACCCACCAAGCTTGATGACCAGTCAACATGGGGGAGTCTCTAATATATTTTTTCAGATCATGTGTGTAAACCAACTGTACCTCATGGTGCTTCATGTAATGTATCAATTTCCTCACTACAAATACCACATAAGAAAGCTCTTCTCTATAAGAAAATACCTATTTTATGTGTCTAGGAGCATATTGCTGAGATATTATAAACTATTTTCTATTCAATAATTGTTTTTTTGGGAAATAAGGGTGTCGAAAGACTATTCTATAGTGGTCACATCTAGGTCCAAAAACATTCCTGAAAAAAATCAGCATTGTAACTAGAGGTTATAAGAGGTACTTCTTGATTTTTGGAAATGACATATAACATTACCCACCACACTAATACTCTGAAAGTTTATTTAGGATCTTTGTAATGGGCATAAACTTTCCATCCATATTTGTGATAAATCAGGGTAGGTAGGATAAGTGGTATTGAAAGCCTCAGAGCTCTCAAATATTTCTCAGAAAAGACATCAGACTGATGGGCTTGATCTTTTGCAGATTGATCTCAATGCCTCTATATAGGACAAAGAAGTCGATAAACGTTCTGTTGGTGATCCCAAAGGCACACATCATGGGGTTTATCTTCATATGTCAGGAACAGAGGAATCCAAAATATTTTCCAATATCTCTTAGATAGTTTTGATTCTATGAATATTTAAAAATGAGATCATCCATGTTGAAGACCACCAATGTCCTGAGGATCTACTTGAATATGTAGTGCATGGAATGCTGATAAGTGGCACCTACATTCTTTGAACTGTAAAGCATTAACTGGTTGTAGAATGTACATTGTGGTGACATGAAGGTGGTAAAATCATCATCATTTGGGGCCGTTTTTATCTGATTATATCTGTAATACCCATCCATGTATATTAGATCCTAGAACCCAGCGGTGGAATCAATCAATAGTTCTATCATAAGAAGGAGAATATCACCCTTCATACAGTGACAGTTGAGATCTTAGAAGTTCATTATGACTCTAATATATATATCATACTTCTGAAAGGGAAAAATGTTATCTAACCATATGGGGTATTGGACCTTCTTGATTATATTTTCTTAAATGATATTATCAACCTCAACATCAACCATGGAACCCTGAAAAGGGTGCATCTATTGGGGAGGCTATTTGAACCCATGATGATTTTCTGGGAGACAGATATTGTGAACAAAGACCTGAAGATATATCCCTATAATCTCATCATTACTATTGGAAAATACATCATGATTATGCTTTAGGAAATCAAAGTATCACTATTTCTCCTCTACATGCATAACTGCACAGATTAGCATTGGTTTCGGATCTGTCTTAGAACCAAGGTTCACCAATACAAATTCGTTGACCGTAGTAGAGACATCATCTTTGAAAATGGGAGGGGTGACTTAGAAATCCTCTTCATCATCCATGGTGAGAGGACCATTGGAAGGAGGAGAATCCTCCAAGTCTACATATTCTGATGGGACACTGGTGCTAGGCTTAGTGGCAGTGGAAACCTCATCGGGGTACTACAATAATACTAGAACCATGGAGAAGAAATAATCTAACTCGATCCATTCTCAATTTTGACCCAAGGAACCATGATTGATAATATCAAAGAAATAATGTTGGGTTGTCTTGAGATGGTTTATACCTTCTTAACAAAACAAGCATGTATAACATATTTTTTTTGCCATAGGGAGTACATCCCAATGAAATATAGGATTATGGGGTTCTGGGATTACCCAAGAATGTTTTTTATTAATACAATGTGACATCACATTTTTATATAGACTTGGGAATGCACTTACCTCTTATTCAATGGTCAAAAATACATTGCCCCATGTTTTTAATTGTGGTCTCTAATCATTTAATTAGGAAAGAATAAGTGTTAACCAGGTCTGTCCATGTGTCAGTTGCGACCGTAGTGTGATCAACCTCATTAACCAGAATCTTCTTGTCCTTTCTCTTGTAGTAATAATCATCTAGATAGTCGTATTTTGAAAGAAAAAAATAGAGAGTCATCACCTGGGATATTGAATACTGAATCATTAAGGAAATACTTAAGTCATTGGTGATATGACGAAGGTATCACAACATATTAGTGGAGACATGGTCTACCCATCATCACATTGTAAGTAGTGTCCTATTACAAAACCAGGAATTCATTGATGGAAACTGGGCCACCGAACTCGGTATTTAGGCAGATCATTCCTACTGGTGTCTTCTCTATTATATCATAACATGAATCATTAGGATAGAGTAACTCAAATCTTTTTGAAATAGTCCCATCTTGTTGAGTGTCCCTCTTGGGATAAGATTTATCCCAGAGCCCATGTACACCATATAGAAGTGAAACTCCATGACATTGAATTGACCAGTGATGTAGAATGGGTGAATATGCCCCTGCATAAGTGAACAATAACCTTCTATAGAGAATGAAATGATGACATGACATTACACATTCTCTACTTTCTCAGCATGAAAGTATTCTTCGGCTACTACCTCTATCTCAAAATGGAGTAGGATTCATAATGAATTTGGAAGGTCTTCACGAATATCTTCAGACATGAAGAGAGCCTCGAGGATAAAGAGCCTCATAGGAATGGTGGAAGGATTTATGAGGACATCATATTTCTCTGGTAGGTGTATATTTATACTGACATGAGGTCTCTTTATGGAGGGAGGTATGAATGGAGCTGCTGGTTGAACCAGCAAATTCTTGAGGGTGCTTGTAATGTCCCATTCCTCACTAGTAGAACCAAGTAGAGTGGCTACCGGATGATAGCTAGATGATAGAGGTCCCTCCAAGATTTAATGCAACTTATCATAAATCTGTCGCGGTGGATATTCCCGATCATGTAGTATAAACGGTGGTGGAGGGGGACCTAATGAAATGAGATGTGAAGGATCTGTGTGTTGAGCTCTATGTTGTTGTCTGGTTTCAGTGGCATGAACAAATTGGTTGGAAGCACAAATCAAATGCACTCTGGAGGTTTACATACCCAGGTCTTCTTCGATGAAGGCATCGATTGGGGACATTGGGAGGGTCTTCTTGGCACTCCTAGTCACTAGGAACCAATAAAAAGTTTACCATTTCAATGGTATTGACTGAGGCATACCCCTGGTCATCACATGAATAATCCCACATTATTGGGTGGACTCTGGGGTAAATCCCCATCTCTGGGGGAAGGAAGTCTCTTAGAGTACATGAAGGATTTGGAATAAGAGGAGGGCACTGTATTCCCTTGTGTTGTCAGTGCTTTCTCCCCTAAGAAGAAATTGGATGAGATGTTTATTTAGATGTAGTATAAGATGGTAGCGCAGAGTCATTTGAAGGCCCAAGTTGATTCTAACATTCTTGAATATTACCATGGGCATGGGAGACTACCTTGATATCCATCCTATCATCATATATTTGAGACCCGTGGATAGAAACATTCATTTATTCACCATCAATGTCACTATTAGACTTTATTAATTCACATTTCACTAGTGTCAGGGCTTCACCAAATATTTCTCTATTGTAATCAACCACATACTGGGTCCAATATTTAAACAAATATCATTTATTGAGGGTTTTCCAAATGAATTGGTGATAGGGGCAGTAATTGTGGTAATCCATGAGATCTGTCTATTCAAGCCTCTAGTATTCTAGAAACAGTAGAATCCCCTGGTCTATGGTGCATCAGAAATAACTGGTATCTTTTGACTCATCAAATGTGTAGGTCATGTTTCCCCAATTTGATAAAGGATATATGGGATCCTGGCCCTGATGAGGGGGTGGGAGAGCCTATCGAGGATGTGGAACCTAAATATCTTGCCTAAGTAGTAGGGGTGCATTACATGGTGCTGTCTACTGATTCTAAGGTGGGAACTATTGAGCTGGAGGCTGCGCCTGAGGTGGTGGGACATGGAAAAACTATGAAGGTGTCTCTACAAGAAATAATTCAAGCTTCTTGGGGGCCACTATTTGTGCTTTCACAGCAGTATCAGCCATATTGGTTCTTCTTGTGGGAGCTAAAGGAGGAAATAGATATCCATGCCTATCTTGGAGTAGGCCTACCTTTAAACGTTGATCTTTTTTTTCGGAGTAATCCTCGAACCCACCTGGGATGTTTTGAGTAAAGAGATAAGTGAGTAGTTTGGTCTTCACATTCTCCACACAAATTATTAGTAGATACTCATGGGTTAGTTGTATATCAAGGGAATATGAGAGGCCCTTCAACCTGGAGACAATGTTTTCGATGCACTCATTATGCGTCTAAATGCTCTGAAGGGGAAAAGAATACTTTTCTTTTAGGTCATGGAACTGAACTGGTAGAGAAAATACCAACAAAGATCCTCCAAATAAGCTATTGAACCAATGGGTTAAAAGATATACCAAACAAATACCAACTCTTCTAGTGTCTGAATGAAACACCAGATCTTTCCAGCCTCTTGCTACGCTAGAGTTCCTAGCATGTAACCATACATATAAATAGTGTGGCCTGGATATTGTAGCAGTTATCCCATCCCATGAAAGGGTGAGAAGTTAAGACTTCAGAAACCTAGGAGTGTTGGCATATCATCCACCCATGTCAGATATGGCTTCCAATCAGGCATGATTTCCACCTAACAAGTTACTATGTCTTTGAGGCGGGCAATGTGTGATGTCTTAAGATCCTCTAAATGAGGAATCTGATCATGAAGAGGGTCCCAGATCACAAGTTTATTGGTAGATTCTTCACCATGGTAAGCACGCCTAAGGGATCATGGGGCGACTGGTGTAATTACACAAGGAGTTTGGAGAATAACCTATAGAGTAGACGGTGGGACCTGTGGAGCATGGGGAGAAACCCGAGTTGGGTATTGAGGAAGGTTGTCATTGAATTAAAGTGTATTTGGTGATGAATATTACAATATCTTGATGTAAACACCGGCCTCTACCCTTTCTAGATGGGATGGTTTGTCGAGATCACCCTAAGGCAACCCACCATGAGGAGGTTGTACTTTCCCCTGCCCATGTTTCCTCGACTGAGGATTACTATAATATGGCCTCCATTCCACAGTGAAATCTATGAGGATCTCGTCAACCATCTCTCTCCATTCATCATGTTTATGAAACAATTATTCCTTTTCAGGGTCATCTTCCATTTTTTGTACTGAGGTAGATGGTTCAAGTGGTTTCGTAGTCCAAATTTTATCTTTTCTATTACTGGGGTCCAGACTGAGAGACAATGACTTGGATGGTGCTAGAAGGCCAAACAATGTTCTTTTTTGGCGAGTATGGATGCCTATAAGATCATCTTGGTGTTGTACATCCCTAGTTGGTTGTTACTCTTCTCCAAGAATTATGTTAGTCCCCCTTCCTAGTATATCTCAAGAACAACCATGTTCACTATGACCACACCCTGAGGCACATCATCGATATCACTGAGTGAACTAGGCTTGCACAGAATTGGATTGAAATGAAGGGTAACACACTACCCCCATATATTAATATGGACGTACAGGTAAGCATAACTGATAAAATTCTGGATCCTAGTGAATCTATTTATGCATTTCTACTAGAGGGTTTTCTGATAACCATATTTCACAAAGTGCAATGCTATTGGGAGTGAGGCTAGCTCGACCAAGAGGCATTGTTGGCCAATGTCATCGTAGTGTTCTCAGATCTTAGGGTAAACTAAATAATGATAATGGAGATGAAAATGCATAATCCTAATGGTTTGGTGGAAGAATATAACCTTCTCTTGGGTAAGGGACTCCAGAATGTTGATGTTTTAAATTATAATTGGCTAGAACATCTCTAATAAATGTTCTATTATGGGAATTTCCAGAAGCATCTCAACTTAGACTCAGGATCTGTCTATTTATTTCCCTACTCAACTACTAGATGATGATTTTGAACTTCTAACGACACTGAATCAAACTGTTGTGATGATATATTGTCTCATGGAGATTACGACGCATGAGTTGACAAGCAGCCGCATCTTGGGTTGTCTTTTGAGGGATGAATAGATTGCACCACCACATCCATATAAGACGTGCTACTGATCAATTCATCCCACAAATGGGATATGGTCATTGGAAGTGGTTCATGATGTTTCAATTACTCTGTTGGTCCCTAGAACAACTATTTGTGATCTATTGTTGAGATAGAGAATGATCATGATGACGAAAAGGAGGATTATACGATCATTCCCTCGAAAGGGGAAAAATCCTCCTTTTACTGTATGTATCTTCCAATGGATACATGGATCTAGTCAAACACACTTTCTGGAAGGATGAGGTTGATAGACCATGTTTCTACCCCAACCCCCAACACATAGGATCCGGGTGAAGGTTCAATCATCAAGTCACACTCTTGTTCAAAATCTGAGAAGAAGACGGGTTTGATTGTGGTTTGAGGCCTCTCAGGATTCTCCATATGGTGGTGATGACCCACCCTCCTACCTCAAGATGTTTTTTTAGGGAAGGGTAAATTTTTTACCTGGGGGACCCCTTCTAGGGTTGGTGCTATAGTGGGGAGGACCTCTGTATTGAAAAACCATGGTGTGAGGAGCACCTAGGAAAATGCCAAATGGAACATGCGGAGGACCTCCATGATTGATGGTACTGCAGTAGGGAGGAGCTCCTCTTGAGATGAAATGCACTTGGGTAGGGCCTTCATGGCGGTTGTCTATAGCGCGGAGAGTACATTAATGTTGACTGGATTTGGTAGCTATGGTATGAGGAGAGCCTTTATTCTGACAATACTGACTATGGGAATGACCTTCTATATGAGCATCAATGAAGAAAGGAGGGCTCCGCTAGAGTCTTTTAGAACACATGGAGGACCTCCATGATGGAAGGTGATAGGAAATTAAGGATCATCACATTGATAACTTAGTGGGAGAGGGAAATTTCCATTCCTGACATAAAGATCATAGGGAGGACCATCGTGCTGAGTGTTGATAAATCAGGGAGGGCCTATGCTATAGTTAATGTTGGTTGGATGAGATGAAAATCCATAATAGATGTTTCAGTAGGGATGAAATCCACTCTTTCGGATGAAGGTATGGGGAGGACCTTCATATTGGACATTATAATCAAAGATCAACCCATGGAAGATGATGTGTGCACTAGTGACCAGTGAGTTCAAATCACCCTTCTTTTGAGGTGGATGGTGCCTCACTCTGGACTGGGCATGTAAGCGTCCTTGATCTGGGAAAACAATAGGGGGACAATAGCATGTTCCAGTGTTTTATCGGGCCATAGGAGCTGCAAAAGATGATGCCCCATGGCGGGAATCTTCCTAAGCTTGCACTTGATGTTTATCATGGGCCATATGTACAAGAAATGACAATGAAGGATTATGGACCACCAAATCCTCGATCTATGGTATTGGAATGTGAAACTAACACAAACAGGTGGGATCCCTCCTTAGTGTCTCCTTGGACGAAGTCCTAGTCAGGTGTCCATGCACATACCTTTAATCATCTACATATGTAAGGTAATCGTAGGAGCACAATCATGGTAGGATTCTGGATTTTTTGAGTGTCGGAGTAGGGAGCAGTGGCTTCTTGCATGGCCCTTAGGGGTAGCGATGCTAATGAGTCACAAAACCCTCTGGGTCTTGACTGTCCATGTACTTTATCAAGATAAACCACTATTATTTGTATCTAAAAAAGGAGTATTAACCACCTCCACTGAATAAATTCATAGGGTGAGAGGGTGTGTGGGTACCCCATAGCTATGTTCATGGATGTTTCCAAAAAAAAGATATGGAGTTGTGCCGGAATACCATGTTGGATTTTCTCTTACCCTTGTGTCCATGGGTGGGAGGTGATTAGTTTACTATAGCTTGATCTTCGGTCTAGAAAAGTGGGATGATTCAACAATCAGTATAGATAATAAGAGAGTGATACCCATTTCCCCAAAACCATTCAATCCCCAATGGTTGGATAGAATGATCCACACTGACAATGTCATAGATCGGGATTCCCAACAATCAACTTCTCTAAATCATGGTGAGATTCGTAGCAGTCCCACTATTTCCATGCAGGAACCTAATGCAGGATAGCTGGATCCGATGGCACACTAATATTTTGATGTCTCAAATTATACTAGTATCTATATTGAAGAGAAGAAATTCATGTTAGGTTCAACATTTCTGTTTATGTTGATTTCACTAGGGTGTGTTCATCTGTCTGTAAAGGATACACTGGCTGTTTGTTTCCCTGCATTCCCACTTTCCAAATGAAGGTGACATCTATCACTTCTTCAGAGACATTTTCTCCTTTATCGAAATGGGATTATGGGATTTCACTTCATCCATCTATGTATTCTTATTTATAAATCATTTCCTAGTCCGGGTATCCCTTAAATATTATGACGTTGTTTTTGAAACTCTTCCTGGTGCCATATATTTGTGGAAACATGTTAATTACTCTACTTCTATAAAGAAATTCCATGGGGTCAAGCCATTGAAGAAAACTTCAGTCATGTGAGTAGTCACACTGGGCATCATCGGAATGTCTAGAAGCTGGAACATGGGTATAGATGGATTTATTAGCTTTATGATAGGGCTTCTCGAGGTCAAAGAATCCTGAGGAATCCCATGTTGAGATCAGTAAATTGTATTCCACAGGAATTTCAACCTAGTTTTCCTCATCTTCCCATGTTTATAACGGGGTATGCCGTGATATTAAGGTCTAGCAGAGAGGGATCGGGATGATCGGAACCCTAATGGGAGTGAATTAATTGGGTACATCCCTAGGAAGTATCACCTGAGAGGTTTATTGTATGAGTGGATCGAGATTCCCAGTGGGAAAGTATCTACAGATGATTGGGTCCTAACAAAGAGGTCACAATAATTTACCATTTAATAGGATTTAACCTTATAGAGGCCTACTATGTAAATAGATAAAACTCCACTTAATTCGAGAGGGTGAGTCATGGGACCGAGGTGTACAAAATTTAAAAAATTCATAAGACTTGCTAGGGGTTATATATAGTGAGAAGCCTGGGTGTTACAAGGGTGAAATGAGATGAATGGGGCTTGGACATGGTTAGTTTCCAGAATGGATGTCATGATTTCACCGGGATATAGTTGCCCATGGGGAATCAAGATGGATATGGATAGAGGGGAGAGGGATGGGATGAATGGGGATGGAACCGAGGATCGATGTGAAGGTGAATGTGTTTTTCATGAACCTCAAAGAGGTTTCTTATGTACGCCAATAGTAGGGAATCAATGTCCACGTAGTTATGGGATTGGGCTATGAGTGACCTGAGGAGGCTGCTCATGAAAATGGATGCATGGATAGGACCCTAAAGAATTAAAACCTCTAGGATGGGGAATGACCCTCCCAAAACACAATGGCTTGTGGTAGAGACAAGTATTGTACATGAGTGGTGGTCTTGAACCTCAGAGAGGCTTCCTACATATCAAAATAGTAGGAAATAAAAGACCACATAGTTCATGATGGTGCATTTAATTAAGGTGTACACATAGTACAGAAACCCAGAGAAATGATGTGGCTTATTAATTTTTAGAATCCCATTACAAAAGGGGTACTATTGGTTGTAAAAGTATGGATTGATTGAGAGGCGTACACATGGTATGCTTCCTGGGAACTAGTCGAACACCACTAATCGGTGGAGCAAGGATGTGTGACCCAACATGGGGAACACTGAAGTTTACCAGTGTTTGGGGTGGAACATTAGGGAGTCTTCCTTCATACCATGTATAGGAGGTACAAAAAAAACCACATAGTTTTAAAGCATATAGTTTAATGTCATGTGGGATGAAAGGGGAATACCGTTTATCATCATGCTAGATGAGGGGAACCAACACAAAGATGGTCAAGATAGAGGAGTGACATGATTGAACCACGGGGAGGATTCCTAAATACCATTCCTTGAAAGGTAAAATATCAATTTTCACATAGTTTGGATATAGGGGATGTGGATTAAACATTAAGGCATCCTAGAAAGGATTTCATGGTTGATTCTTACTCTATGCCCACTTGTGTAAAGTTCAGTTTGAGAAATAAGAGAAAACAATGATCTAATGACTGTGTACCGAATGCTACTTCTATGAGGAATGTATTAGGGCTTACGTGTGGGTAGCAACCCAAGAGGATGTTGATTAGGACATAATCAAGGAGGGTGGCCCAATAAATTAGTTCAGGGAAAACATGTAGACTTCCTGAGTTACACATTACTACAAATATATTAGGGATAAGAGGATGAGAATGTTCTAGTTACTTTCTCCTCCATAGTCCTCTAGAGGATTGTTTCATATGTGGTCATCATAGCTTAACATCATATGTGATGAATGTGGGAGCTTGGAAGTTAATTTCCTGCAGCTCAGATGATAATGATTCACTTCTCACCCCTAGGAATTACATAATTGGTGCACTTTAACCATTGGTAAAGGATGGGCGCCAACAATGCCATATAGAGAAGTGGTTGAAGATTGATCCATTGATGGGATAAATCTAGCAAGGACATTATAAGAAGAAACAAGCATTCGAATTCCTATGTGATAAATAATGAGGGAAAGAAACACAACATGAAGAACCACCCAAGGGACATTGAAATCTCTTTGAACAATCATGAAGGGTCTTATGGGAGAAGGTTTCAAGAAACATGAGGCCACACAAAGAGGGTATTCAGAAATATTTAGAGCTTACAGAGAAAACGTATTTGCATAGATCATGGCATCAAAGAGAAGAAGGATTTGAAAAGCTCATGGCCTCATAGAGCTAATGGCCTCGCAGGGCATATGGGATCATAGGGAACATGGCTTCACAGATCTCACAGGATTTCATAGAAAAGGGGCTCACATATCACATGACATCACATAGAATAGAACATTGTAAAAGATACTGTCTCAACCTAAGCATGGAGTACACATGTTTTCTATAATTATTTGTGAAGTATTGGTGCTTTGCGAAGTCTCAAGTTCCCAAAGGTTCCTTCTTCCATTTCGGTGGCCAATAAGAATGTTCAATGGTATCTCTTATTGAATGATGGGTAGATATGAGCAATGGAAAAAGCTTTTTATAAAGATCATGTACATCAGATGATTCATTTTCATGGATGTTTCGATGAGTAAAAAAGACTTTGAAATTTGGAAATTCAAAAGATGATAGGTCGGGGTTAGGATCCTTTGGAATGGGGTGAGACATTTTTTATAGGATCCAGGGGGAACAATGATCTGAGGGAGAACCACAAATAAATTTCCATTTATCCATCGATGGAATATCTCATCATGTTTCTCAGAGACATGATGTCCACTGTCATCCCCTACATGGCGTATAGGGTTCCTCCAAACCCTCCGCAGTAGTCGTAGATCCTTCATTAAATAACCAAGGACTCATGCAGGAGACCGTGTTTCCCTCCACAACATGAAGAATTCTATCAATTTCGTTGAAAACATATATTCAACTATCAATTTTATCTGCGATGGGTGTAGAGAAGGCCTCGAATTTGCACTAGCTACAATGCTGAAGAGATTTGCGATGGTTATTCCTTTGCGAGGGTGGTTTTCAAAGAATCATTTTAGAACAATTTAGTGTGTGTTTATTATTTTTACCGACACATATATATATTGGAGCTAAGACTCATCTTCCATAGAATCTTAACAAATATGTGCATTTGATGATTCTAGAATAATGATGAAACAACATTTTCGTTCTATATTCAAAGAGAGTAGAGATGAGAACATTCCATAAATAGTGGGTTTGGAAAATCTTTTTGTGCCTCCTGTACTGCCTCATGTGTACCTCATACTGATATTCCATTGGGAGATTACTCCTATATCATTGATAAACTTCTCAGGTTTGTACTGTCAATTCACAGTGTTCCCAGGTCTTCCAAAATTATGGAAGAGCTAACATGGGACTTTCTAAGATAACAACCTCCCACTTTCTTGAGGGATGGAAGTCCCAATGATAGAAATAAATTTATAGATCTATAAAATCCATCTTCTATTATCTTGAGATGCTTCCAGAGTGGAGTTTCAAACTTTCTGTCTTTATACTTCTTGACTCATTTAATCATTAATGGGATTTATTTTCCTAGGTAGAAGAATTGTAATACGTGGAATAGGTAGACTTCCATAAAACATTATATGATCACATCATTCTTCACACTCTGAGAGTTGATTATTCTAGATATATCTTACATATTTAGTAGGTATATATGATAGTATAAGATTTCTTACTCACTTAATTGAGCTCTAAATTTTTCCTCCATCAATGAACATGGATGAATAAAAAAATTAGGTTCTTTTAGGATGGACTTGGATATGATATACCCTCACAGGAGAATGCATTTAATTTTTCTACCATTACATAAATCGCAAATCATACCCTAATTATGGAATAGAATTGTAGGGTAGTTGATCTTATGAGCCATGGTGGTTCTATTCTGAAGGAAGTTGATGGTTTTTCCGGTAGTAAAAAGCTCTATTTTGATGGTGAATGTGGGGGAAATTCCAACCAACTAACGTGTAATAGAAACACTATCATTTTCCATCAGTGAGGAAATATCGGCCATTTGAATCACCAGTTCACAAGGAACCAGATAGAATGCCAGGATTGTGAAAAAATGGGTCATCTTACAAATTTCAACCATTCATTTCCTTCATCGAACAATGGTATGGGATTCATTCCAGTTACTTTATTAGGTATGGGATCTATGGTTCCATGTAAGGATGTGATTTCATCATCCATAAGAATTTAGTTCATGGTAGTGGAGGATGTGGCTTAGGCAACCATATTCCAGAACAGAAGTTTCAGTATAGTTGGAATACTGAAAATAGTCATGAAACATCTTAAGGATGGCTATTAGGCCATATTCATGTAGTGAATCCCACCCTATTGGAGTAGATTCTGGGGACCCCCATGATTTAAGGTACCATCATTTTTCCAATACATTAGTTTATACCATTTTTTATGTTTATGATTTCTAATCTTTTATATCTTTTGGGACTAATAACAGTTTGGGTCTTTCCATCAATTAATTTTGTAGAATTATGTCTATAAATACTCTTCTATGGGTCATAATAGATGTCATATGCCAGTGCTAGGTGTTCCCATTGAGATAGGTGGGTATTTTTTCTTATGGAATATCTTCTTCCTCGAGATAACCAACATTTATGTCATTATCAATATGGAATGTTTCATTCTTTATAATTCCCAAGTGGATTAATATTTTCGTTGAGTTACCTCATGACACCAAAGGGTAGAAAATATATAAATATGATATTATTGGATATCTTGGTAGATCAATATGGACACATTAATTCTTGTCTGGTCATATTAACAACATAACTAAATGTCTCTATATGATTTATTAAGGAATAATTTTGGTGTAATTCCCTCCCATTGTGGATTATTTTAGGTATGTATTCCTTGAATATTTCTCTAGATTACTTCCTATGGAGGACATTGAGATCACTATCAACCTCATTGTCGGTGCGACACTTGTATCCATTCCACCAAAAAGGATCAAATTTACAATGCTAAAAGAATATAAAAATAATCTCAAAGATAATTATGTGAATTGTTTTAATATAACCAAAACATCTTCATGGGGTTGAAAAGTACTTTTTATCAAGAAGTAATATAGTAACCTCATGTTTTTCAGGGATTACCATTGACTCAACTAGATTATGGTAATCAATCATTATCTATTGCCTCATATAGATAAACTCTTCAACCATCTTTGAGGAGAAACACTTTTTTTAGGCTCGTTCTGAGGTCGAGATATCATTAGGTGCATATACGAACATCATATATACCTCGTAATGGATTCCTATGCATTTACAAAGTGTATGCGTTTTTGTTTTTGATGTTTGGTAAAATTAACATGCCAACAATATTCATTGCTCAAAAGAAGTGGGGTTTTTAACTCGTACCATTATTCCTTTGTAGTAGAATTTGTAGATGATATAATGATGTACTTGAACTGTTGAAAAAACCATGAAACCCATATTGAGATTGTGGTAAGTACACTGAGAGATAACCATCTATACATGATTCTTAGTAAATGCCACTTTGGATCAATAAGGTTCACATAGTGGGACACATCATATCTAAGGCATGCATATTAATAGACCTGAAGAAGGTGAGAACATTGTTTCATTGGAACATCCCAAGAAAGTGATTGAGGATCATAGTTTCTTGGGGATTAATGGTTATTAATGGAATTTCATACATGATTTTTCCCACTTTGAAGAACCTTTTACAACCTTGAATGTGATGTTTATGTAGTTCATTTGGTTAGAATATTGTGAGAAAATTTTTGCTGAGTTAAGGGAAAGTCTAACAGTTTATTCAATATTGATTCTACTAGATCTAGAAAGATGTTATAATATTTAATATGATTCTGCATTAGTTCCACTGTGTGAATTTATGAGGTAAGGTTATTGAGTTGTGGCTTAGATATCCCTCTATACGAGGCCACATAAGAGAAAAAATCATATTCACCACCTCTAATTAGTAATTATAGTTCATGCTCCACTATGTTGGATACACTACCTATTGAGTGAGAGGTTCATGGTTTTCATAATTCATAAAATCTATAAATGTATCTCCACAAAAAAATTATTAAACATGACGAAACATAGGAGGGTCGAATACCTACAGTCATTCGAATTTGATATTTCTTATACCTTTGGAAAGGGTAATGTTATGAATGATTCTTTAAGCTAGAAAAACACGAAACAAGCCTTACTGTAAGTCATCTATGAGTGGAATATGATGGATTTGTTTTATAAGATTCATCTAGAGGCTAAAGAGTAGTGCATACAACCATTTATAGCATCTCCGGTAGTGGCGTACTCTCTTCATGAAGTGAGTATTCATTTATGCAATTTTCTGATATATAGGGGATCATTTTGATGGAGAGTGTCACATGAGAGAACACACTTCCCACTTGGGGTTTTTATAGTAGTGAAACTAAGATCTATCATGGCTATGTACGAGTTCCTTCTGATATTTATTATGAAATGATGAGGAAATCTCATGCCTCTATTTGGGAAATTCTTCATAGTCATAAATTGATGTACAGATATATACATAATTAGTACTGGTGGACTTGTTTGAAGAAGAATATAGTGTGTTTCATTTCTCAGTGATCCAATTATTAGTAGGTGAAGGTAGGGAACTAGTGACCTACTGAACTCCAACTACTTCTATACATTATTGATTGAAAATTTAATGACATCAAAATGGATTTAGTGAATGTATTTCAAAGACATCCTCCAACAAGAGATGTAATGTGGCTGATCATCGATATGTTGACCAATTTTGTGCACTTCCTACATATCTGGGAGACCATATATATAGGAGAGTTTGGGAGGTATTATATTACAAATATAGTTGTATGTAATGTCATTACTTGTACTATCATCTCATTCCAAGATGTTTGTTTCACATCATAATTCTGGAAAGGGTTGCAGAAGGCAGTTGGTATACATGTTTTTTTGAGTAATGAATATCACCCCCAAACTGATGGGAAATTCAATCAAACCATATTGGTGTTAGAGTATTTGAGTCCAGAATTTATTCTTGATTCTCGTGGTTCTTGGAAGAAACTTATTCCTCTAGTTTGGGTTTCCTATAATAACACCTTCTTGGAAATAATTCAAATTTCTTAATGTAATGCCCCCAATTTTTGACAAAGGCATTCTCTTTAATACTGGCTCAAAGTAGGTGAGGTTGATCTTATAGGTCCTCATCTCATTTGGGATACCTATGAGAATTTATAGATGATTAAAAAGTGAATTGATACTTCTAAGTCCAAAAACATTTCATATACTAATCAACATCGTAAACCCATGGAGTTTAAGGTGGGACATCGGGTATTTTTGTGTGTTTCGCCAGGGTTGGGTGATATGTGAATTAGGAGACAATGGTTGTTATTATTGAGATATGTCAAGTTATTCTAGATTATAGAGAGAGTTGGGAATATAGATTGTTTGTTTATGTTACACTAGAATAATTTTGGAATTCATGTTGGCATCCTTGTATATTAGCTTTTATATTATCATCCATAACTATCTCATTCATTTAACACTGACGATATCGAGTTTGAGGTAGATGCATCCTTCAAAGAGAATCTGATTCATATAGTAAATTATAGCACTATGTTTCTATAAGGAAGGATAGTTCCTCTTGTCGGGGTTCTATGTTAGCACAAATGAATTCATGAAGAGAACTAGGACAAGGAGACTAATGTGCATCAACAGTGGCCAAATATCTTCTCAGACAACGTTCCACTACCCTTCGATGGGAAACTCGGGGTCGAGCTGTCTTCTAGTGGGGATAATCTAACATCATATATTTAACTGAGGTACATATTGACTAGTTTTATTCATAATTCCATAAAGCAATATATGGGAAATTTTGACATAGTCTGTTGCAGTTCCGGACAAGAAAATAATTTTTTTAATGGTTGCGTTGAATTTATAACAAATAAAACATTGTTCACTAGAGAAATGAGTGAATTAAAGGTAATTAAAAGGATTAAAAGAAATAAATAAATTTAATGAAATAAAATGAAATAAAAAAGGAATAAAAATAATAATTATATGAAAACCAGTTAGATGAAAATTTAATTTAATTTAAATGGGCCTATCCCATTTTTTTTACATTTTTCATTTCTTTTATACTCTCCTTCTATCTAATTATTATTTTTATGTTTTTTTCTTTATTTTTTTATTTTTTCCCTATGATATATTTCTTTTCTTTCTATATTTTTTCCCTCCAACCTTCCTTCATATCCTCTAGTGCACCCCACCTTCCTATACTGTGCCCCCTCTTTCCCTAGTTCACCTCTCCAACCTCCTCCTTCAGATTTTCACCGCACCTCCAATTATCCTCAAATTTAAATTCCATTATTGGAACTGTGAATATATTGGTATGTCTTATCATCTTCAAAAAAAAATTAATGAGTTTTATCCCATATTCATCACCCAATCATATACGAAATAGTTTTACCCAAAATTGGAGTTTTATTAAATACTCTGATTTCCTCTATTTTAGGTCAAATCATAGGTTATCGTGGGATGTGGGATATACTAAAAATATGTGGAAAGGAATCTATATCCATTTACATAACATTTTTTCTTTGTTAAATTACCACATGGGTGCCTCTCGACTGTTCCAGGCAGCGAATCCTAAATTATTCATATTAATTTAAGTAAACTTTTTTTATTGATCTTTGTGTCTTTATTTAACGAAAAACCCTTCCTTGGTTGTTTCCATGCCATTGGAAACGAAATTGGCTATGTCAAAAATATTTAACTCTTTAATATTGTCCATGAACTTTTAAATTATCAATTATGTGTTCCAATGCAATAATTTGGGTTGATGTTCTAAAGAGAATAAATTGTTTAGGATGAATCATAAACCATGAAATGGGTTTCAATTGAATTGTTCTTCCCAAATAATTATGTATATATGTATTTTTTTGGAATCTATTATTAAAAACCGTCCCACTTCATACACTGACCATGCTCTAGTATTTTTTAGTACTTTTTATTTTTAGTAGATGTGACTGTAGGCCTGAATAATCAGTATGAAAGTGTCATTAATTGGTTAATTAATGGGTTGCAATCGTGAATGTTTTCTTGATGATATAAATTCCTATCTTTTTGTTTTAAATGAAATCAAGACGGGGAGAGATCATGGGACCTGTATTATGAACCCACATTTAGACACTCTATGCTCAATAGGTTTCAACACAACAAACTAGGAAATCGATATTTGAGGCTCTCCATCTAAGGACATCCCCATGTTTTTATAGTACTATTGGGTATACTAGTTCCCTAAGTGGAATTCGAGGATGAAACCATTTGAATGATGGATACATCAATCATTGGATGATACTTAGTCACTACTATGTGATACATGAGAGGGAATAATTGTTACTATACCATCAGCGATACATGTAAATTTAAAAGGATCCCCTTGGATGAGATCGTGGCATTGGATATAATTGAAGGGATTTACTGTAGACATAGATTAAGAATAGGCTCAGACTCTACCTGTGAAATTTTAATTATTAATAAAAAATGATTGAGTTGTTTTTATTGATTATACAAAGAGTTTCCTTTTTCTTTATGATTCCTCTATTGTTCCTTCATTACTCTTCGTGCTGATATATGGATTAGACTCTAATAAAATGAAAAAATATGGGGGTATTAACTTTTATTTTCTCTATCCTGTTACATAGGAATTGGTATATATTTTATACTTTACTGTGTATTTAATTTATACTATTGGCTCTTTCCAAACCAGGTGGTATGGGATGGGTGTCTATTTGGGAAAACAAAACAAGTTATAATTCTTTATTTATTTAATTTCTTACTTTTATTAAGCATTGGAACAATGCTATTTTCCTTCAACACAAAATGGAATGGTCTAGAAACTATTGTTTCTAGACTCCTGATATTATATCTCACACATTGCTAGAGAAATATTTGAAAGCTATGTAGACTTTATGTTTTTTTGTATGGATATTGGGAAGATTTTCGCTCCCAATTCTTTATTTCATTATAGTTTTGGATGGAACTTTGTGTGTATGAGACCAAGCCTATGCTGGATATGTCATGTAAAAGTTTTCATACTATCAAGAAGTTTTTTATTGGAATGAAGGAAATTCTTTTACCACTTACCCATAAACATTTATGTATTTAATTATTAGAAACATACTTTAACATCATCATGGTATTAGTTTTAACTATTCATCTTTCACAGTTATTTTTTTAGGTTTTTGGTTAATTTATCTGCTTGTCTCTTTTTCACTATGCTTTCACTACATGATAAATATATTATTTACCTATGTGAGACCTTATCCTGGGAGGGAATAGTCTCCACATGAAATTACACATGACCCTCACTACTATGTCGAAACCTCTAGCATTTGGTTAGATGCACTAGATGTATAGTGGACCAATGTCTCAAGGACCGGATCAGTGGAAGTCCGGGTAAGATGATAAAAAATGAATACCCAATAAAATCTCTTTTGGGTTATTATTGTAAGGTAAAATTATGACTGAGACACATTATCATGTAGTATCAATATAAAAATTTTGTTTCTTTGAAACAACTTATACAATATTTTAGAATAATTTTGTTATATTTCCCTATATACATACATAAATATAATTATTTAAATAATGTTTTCTAATATTAATCCAAACAATAACTATACATTTCTTGAGTAATAACATAAATAACCCATATTATTATAAACCTTAATTAAATTTTTAATATTTTATAGAACAAATAATACAATCCCTAAAATATCAAATTTCCTAATGTCTATTTGTAATTAAAAACAAAAAAAAATAACATCAATAAATGATAAAATGAAATTAATTAAAATCACTAAAACATTTAGATCTTTTTAATTGATCTTCTATTACTACAATGGATAAACTGGGGTCATACCTATGAATGGGGTATGTTTTGAATCCATATAAATAAAAAACCAAATAATAAAATGATAAAGTAATACATCTCAAAAAAATCATATCAT
Source organism: Viscum album (assembly GCA_963277665.1). Taxonomy (NCBI): domain Eukaryota; kingdom Viridiplantae; phylum Streptophyta; class Magnoliopsida; order Santalales; family Viscaceae; genus Viscum; species Viscum album. The sequence goes on from OY728161.1 coordinate 1,843,968,971, forward strand.
GGTTATTAAATGGGTGAGAATAATAGAAATTAACATCATATAATTAAGTAATAAGTTTTAAACAAGGAAAAATGAAATTAAAAAAAACATAAAACATAAAATCATAACAATATATCAAGGATCACTATCAAGAAATCATAACATAATGTTTCTAGGATAGTACACCATTAATCATTTGTGCTATCACATGAGATAAAATTATTAACTAATTCAATAGAAGGATATATAATTATATTCATAGATGCTACATGCATATTCTTCAAAATCAATAGCGTCTCATACCGATAATGGAAAAAACCGTTTCATTAAATTTTATTCATTATTTTTTGATTATAAGTTAGATAGATTAAATTCCATTAAAAATGGAGTATATATAGATAGGTGAATTAATTTGAATGGAAATAGGGATTAGATTTCACAATACAATAGTTTTGAATGATAAAATTAGGATAATATTGAAATCATAATGTGTATGTATAACAATTCCTATAAATTGTTAATGAGAGTGAAAGGTGGTCCCCAATTACATTACAATAATAAATATAAAAAAGCGATGATTTTAAACTCATTAAAACAATAAAAATTGTATATAAAATTTAATAATATATATAATATTCCTAAATAAATAATATAATGATAGAATAAATTACCTTGAGAGGGTGTTTCTAAAATATGTGGAGTAGCTACTTATTATTTTGAGATCACATTGGGAGGGATTTTCTGAGAGGAAGGGGTGATGAAATTACTTCTCAATAAGTTTTTATTAAATATTATAGGGATTATATTTTATATTTATAGATAGAGGGATGATAATTCATTATTAATTTCAAAATATTGTTTTTGGACTATATATTATAAAATAATCAAAAAACTATTTCGTGATTTTTTTCATATGGTTTCCCTAAAAGATATATTAATATATAAATTTGATATAAATAATAATAGAAAATATTTATATAATACCCCTAGTAATGGGTATATGATTAATGTTAAAAAACTATTGAATTTATTGCAATAACAATTTTTATTGGTTTTGGAAAAATGATTGTGGGCTAATAAAATTTATACAATAACATGGAAAACATTTTATTTAAGAGGGGAACTATTTAATTTTTTTCATGAATACAATTTATAAAAATATTTATATTATTTGTTCAGTTATTATGATGTCATAATGAAGGACATAAATTTATAATGTAAAAAAATTTTAGCCAAAAAATCATTTGTCTAGTAATTGTTTGAAAAAATATCCCTAGTATGTAATTCATCTTCTGATTTATAAAATATATATTAATTTTTTAAAAAAATATATAATTAATAAGATATTGTTCAATATAAAAAAATATTTATTTATTGGAAAATACTACAATATTTGGGATTAAGAACGTTCTGAGATTTATAAAAACTATATTGAACAAAGTAAATTATTTTATCATTTTTATTTAAATAAGTATTATTTAAGAATAAATATTTTTAAATAATTTCAATTTAAAAAATAAATTCATTTATCATTGATTATTTTAATGAAACTATATATTTTCAAAAAAAATATTATTTATATTTTTCCATATCAATATAAATATTTTATCAAACTCATTATATAATCATATATAATGTAATAATGAATATGTATTAATATAATAATTATTTTAAATATAATAAAATAAATTAAATCATGAAAATATGGTTTAGATACATAACCCATTATCACTCATGTATTCACCATATGAGTATGGTTTGAGATAGTGGATCATTCTTTGGTTTTTTAGTAGACATGGTTTAGGTTATGATCCTAATAAGATTAATCTTATATACTAAATGGTTTCATTCTCGCTTTATCTATTGAATCTAATATTTGGAATTTTCAAGGGAAAGGGATAGTGATTCCACAAATGTTCATAGCACTGATTAATGTTCATTATATGTTAAAATAAAACTAGTCAAAGATCACACTTCTTTAGTTTTTCTCATTTGTATGTTATCGTAAACCTTAATATACTAATCATAATAGTCACTGTACAATGAATATATTTTCAATAGTTATGATTATTGATGGTTATTAAAATATGAAATGATAATATCCAAAATCACCAATTTTGTGAATGTTTTTTATAACAACATTTCATCATAATGGATTTATCCATTCAAAAAGGAAATTTCCTTCATTAAAGTTTTGATTCATTATAGTATATCACATGAGAGTGTCTATCTAGATTTGGGGTCTTATACCCAATCAACATATTTCATGTTGACTATTTATTCCAAGCTTATCTAACCATTTTTGTGGTGATTACCCCTAGGTGAATCGAGGCCACATCCACATACACTTTTCAGTTTGCTGATATGGGAAGTTTTAGGAAAACTACTTTATAAATATGATACAAATATTTTATTATATCACTCTATACATATACTGATATCCTTCAATTTCACTAAGGTTATCTAAGCCTCACTCTAAAAGAAACAAATATTATCCTAAAAAATAAATAAAAATCCTGATCTAATACCAACTATTCAAACCCATGTATGCAATTTAGTATTTTGAAACAATTCTATATGGTTAGAATTCCCACACAAAACAATAAAACAATATCATGAAAAAAATGATATAGAATCATTGGGATGATCAACCTAATGTTCTGATTTTACAAACCTAGTGAACACTTGTCCAAATTTGATCTAAAGTAGATTATTTCTTATTCATATTATATATTAGACTCATATTCATAACATGTGGAAATGAAAACATATAAAAAAGATGATATTAGAAGGTCATTGGGGGTAAAAATAAGTGATATAAATCAAATTTCATATATGACCATAATATGAAAATATGTGTATAATAATGATATATAAAATAATTCTCACATAATAGACTATAGTTTCTAACTAAAGAATATGACACTGAAGAATATAAATCATAATGAAATAATACATTTATGATCAACACCATCAGTTTCCATGAACACATAAAACCAAAAGGTACTAAAAAAACATATCTCAAGAGATATATACATTAAGTAAATTCATTTGAATGAGATATAAGAAGTACCCTTCATCATCCATAATTATGAGCTTCATATGAAATAAATTATAAATCAAATAATTATAATCCCATGGAAATAAAAAACATTAATTAAAAATTACAACTAAGAATAAATAACATATATAAGATAATAGACACCATGAAAAAAAGTCAGTTTCATTTAAATTATCCTATGTAACCTAAGGTAAAATGATTTTTCTATGGTTTCACAAAAGGAAATCATTAAAAATTAGATCAATTATCAAAACATGATAAACAATTGGAAAAAATTATATATAATAAAAATCATGTAACGTTATAGGTTAATTAAATTTAATTATGGTAAATACTATATGTTATTTACACTATATTGATAGAAGCTATATATAAGGTCCTATCACTAGTACCACTGAACCAGTTCTCCCAGTTAGATTTCCCTGTGACCTTCCACCTGGCTTCCCAAATTTAAGATTTCGTTTCTCAAATCAAGGATCTAATAAGGTGCATAGGGAGAATATACTATATTTACAAATGTATCTATATAACAGAAATAAAAATAAACAATAACACTATTGTAATAATAAATTACTATTCATCATGTAATCAATTTTCAAAACTGGATAAATACCCACAACCGAATACCATAAAAATTTAATGTCTTCATAGTTTCATTTTTGAAGGGAAACACCAAAATAAATAGATTATCAAAATCCCAAAAATGGGTCCTCATATAAGCATGGTCCCCACATCTATTTTGTATCCACAAATAGTAACATTTTCATATGTTATATAGAAGATTCCATTATTTATACCTATAAGCATGAAATATTATTGGTTTCCAATGACTATCCATGTAGGGTGTAATTATATATTATTTTTCACCACCAATAACATATAAAATATATTATGTATAATAATATTGTGTAGATAAGTAAAAAAGGAATAATATAAAATCAATGAATAATTAAGGTCTCATAGTGAAAAAAAATCATTTAGCCCCATGGGGTATGGGTACCTCAATAACAACTAACTCCCATACATACTTTGGTCCACACCATAAGTTTGAACCATATACTATGATGGGATTAACACATTATGGAATATGTTCATTCTTGATTCAATTCCATGAATGTATTTTACCTAACCCTGGTAGCTTGGATCTAGTGTTTCAATTATTAAATTAATAAAAAACTTAATGGAATAAAATTTAAAATCGCTACAAAATTTTCTTGTACTAGTAAACAAGATACATAGTTGAATCTCACATTACATTTTAAAACATAAATAAAAAAAATATTTAAAAGATTGATTATTCGTGTGATAATAATATATTATATCAATCACAAAAAAAAATTCTTGTATCCATGTGAAGACATGATATAAGAAAGGGGTGATCTTATATTCATTGTATGGTGAATCGAAAAATGGAATTTATGAATAAATAAGTCACAATCAATATGTCAATATAATAATAAAAAAATTCATTCCTTTTAATTAATAACATGAGTGTAATATGTAAAGAATTATGTTTTGTCAAATAATGTCATATAAATAATCACATGATCAGGAAATATTAGCCACTATTAATTTCAATAATAAAATAATCACACAAAATATCAATAAATAAAGTCATAATTATGGAATGAACAATGATGAATATAAAAATATACTATTGTGTACTTTTTGCATGACATCAAATTTCATCAATTCCTTACTCTATGTAATGTATATAAATGGGTATGGCATCAACCAAACCCAATAAAAATTGTATCATGAAACTTACCAATACACAGAGAGAATATAATGTGCCCAACTCATCACATATTGAGTCTTATTACTTCTTTATATGAGTGTGGTGAATAAAAAAAATATAAACATTCTTATTGAAAAATAAGTATATGAGCTATTATCAATTATACCCAATAATTATTATAGTCATAGACCATATATAGTAACGGTAATGGTATCACACAAATATATTCCTCGTCATAAAAATCATAAAAAAAGCATAAAATAATGTGGATGGTGTAATTATAAAATATCCATAAGTTAACATAAGTAAAATGAAGGGATGGTGTTTTTGATGAATACAAACACAAAAAAAATATAATTGAAATGATTTTCTAAGAAAATAACATTTTCATTTTGATATCACCATTAAAAAAATTCAAAAAACATTTTTCTATTAATATAAAATTTTAAAACATTTAAAATAATCATTAAAACATGGAGTGGTTGCAATGGTAGACAATTCAATTCCTTCCTTATATGTTATAACAATGACAACATTCTCCTAACCAGTAAATGAAAAACATGGATTATTTTAAAAATGACAAGAATAATCCTTTGAAAATGAAAAAATTAAAAACAAAAATTGTGTTAAAATTTATATGATAAATAATATTTAAAATGTTAAAAAATGAATTTATTTTTTTAGAAACCATGTGTTTTTATGAAAAATTATTTCTGACCATGGATAGAAATGAAGTAATATTTTTTTAAAAAAATTCTTATTTATTTTTATGTAAAAGAGTGTGTAAAAATTCTACAATTACTTGGAAAATTTCATGAATAACAATATATTAGGAAAACAGATATTTTTTAAATATAAATATCAAATAATTCCCTGAATGGAGACAAAATAATAAATAATTTGAAATAATTATTATAATGTGAAATAAACCCTTAACACATTGGTAACATCTAAATCCTAAAAAATACAAAATAAATGACATAAAATAAAAATTTAAATACAATTAAAAAATATTTTCATGATATAACATATCATGTGGCAGTCTGAACACCAAAAAAACCAAATAAATGGTGAATATGATATATGTGTCAAAGAAAAAAATATTAGATGACAAATCCTTACCCCAAGTCCCATTGTCTTTCACTATAACTCTTATCCTCATAAAAAAGTACCTTATTTATTAAATTACTTGAGAAAATATAATGTTTTGATTTTACATTTATTCAAATTGTTAGGATGTTATATATTATTAATCAAACAATTAATTTAACTTTAGATGTTTCGATGATATTTTTTATATGTGTAACAAATGAAATTTTTATGTTTACTGTGTTTAAAAAGATCATTATTTGAACATATGAGAAAAATAATCATTATATAATTATCATATATATATATTAAATTTATGACCTTTAAATAATGATGGTTCTGAAAAATAAACTATGTTACCATCATTGAGAAAATTGGTCGTACGTACACATGAGTAACATTTCCATTTTATAGTGATTCATTTGGAAATAAGATATGTAATATTTTAACAAAAAATAATTATATTGAAATAATATATAAAATAATATTTCTTATCATATAATTATATATATCATCCATGTGATGTGGTGATGAATATATAGTGGCGTTTCATCATGAATGTTGAAGCCAACACATACACAATTATTTTTCATTTTTCGGTGTAAGATATTAAATGATATATTAAATTTTATGAATTATAAATAAGTCATTATTATCATAATTATATAATTTAAATCACATATATTCATTTACATAATCTTCATTACCATCTATGTAAATCATTTGTGATAACTAAATGATGTCACATTGAAAAGAAGTACATCACTATACCCAGGACTGATGATCTTTTATCCACTATGGAATAAAATAGAAAAAAATAATATATGATATAGTTATTAAAAAGGTATAATTATTTAATAAATATCATTTATAAACATTAAATCTATCATTATACCCAACCATGTGAGGTGGGAATGTAAAAATGAATGACATCAGTTCATTAGGTATTATTTCACCATTCACATTGATGATGATTTTGTAACCAATTTTATGGAAGTGGAGAAGGTTTTAGTTTTTTATATTGACATAAAATCATATCAAAATATGGATTTTTATATGGTTATTATATAAAAATTTTTAATTATAATTGACGGATGTAGATAATAATTTAAACTAAAAATGAAATTTTAGGAATGATATAATTTCTTCACAAAAAATCAATATGTTTTCACAAAAAAACATCTTATTTTAGATTTATACCCATAATATGGCTTCTAGTATTAGATTAGGGATTTTTTCCTGTAATTTATTTATTTATTTTGAACAATAAAATAAATTTTCCATGGTATTTTTTTCTTGAATAATATTGTCACAAATTATATAATATTACAAATGAAAAAAGTGAAGATAAACCAAAAAAATTATAAAACTAATAAATGAGAAAAATAAATAAAATATAATAGAAACAATAGGGAAATTGGTATTTCCACAATCTTCTAGAATCATCACCCACATTAAAAATTTTATAAAAATGAATCAAAATATTAGTAAATGAATAAAAATCTTGAGTAATTGAAATATATACTTTTGGAGAGATTCTAGAGAATTTTTATTAAATGGATGATGTGGTATTTAATTGGTATAAAGGTAAATATGAAAATTGGTATTAGACTTTTATATAACCATTGGATAATATTACCATTAATCAGTATGAAAATTGGTCAATATGTTCATTAGAAACTATACCCTTGGATGATAATTTAACTATTATAGATAGTTATTAAATGTTGTAATGAAAAAGGATAATTGGTACAAAAAAACAAAATCAATGGCCTTATCTAGTAGTGTAGGTTCATTTTAATCCAGTTTTTACAAGCATGTGTAGTATGTAGAGTCAATGATGATAACCATAGACCAAGCGATAGATGAGGATATATAGGTTGATCGTTCAATAAATCACCAATGAAATAATTTCATGTTTTTAGAGAATACTACTCGCTCAATGTTATCTGAGTCACCACTTGAAATGTCACATATCGAATCTGGTTTCAACAAATACCGGCACCAAACCTAGCCTGCAACAAGTCATAAAGGGAATTACCTATCCCCACAGACAGGCACAAAGTCTTGGGTATCATATATTTTGTTTTTGAAATGATTTACATGATTATGGATACATAAAACATAAAAAATAAGTGATAAACTGAATCTAAAGTATTCACACCAAAAAATATTTAGACAAAATCCAAAACTGAATATATAGGTATAATAATAATAAAATAGGTACAAAGACACATATAAACAGTATAAAAACATCTCCAAGGACTCCACATGACAAGGGGTTATCACCCATAAGCCATCTCCACAACGCCTCACCATATGCGGGAATTGACACCCAAAACCACCATCTCCCAAAGACTTTTCTTTACATGTGTCAAACATAAAAAAGTCTAGCTACACCCAATGTGTGTATATAGGGTGTGATCCTAATACCAATAGGATACCACCAGGATATTCCATAGAGGAAACAATACAAGATAAAAAGCATTCCATTTTTGATAAACCCAAGGTAATGGAAATAATTTCTATAGAATGAAACTTTTAAATGAAAATAGTTTTCAAAGGAAACATTCCATGAATGAGAAAACATAAAAAAAACATGTAGGATGATGTATTTTATAGAAAAAACCCCATATTCCAATGATAAATACAAAACTGTAAATGAGCACTAATCTCAGGAACACCCCTAGGGACTAATTGGTCTCATCTCCCATGTAACTCATTCCTCAGTGTAATGTAACAAATGAAAATTAGGTTCCCCTACAAGATCCACTAGTAGGGAACATACCCATAATATAGTGGTCCCCAATCATCATCAATATATATTTTTTAGGGCTGTTGTTATCCATTATGATCAGTGTAACATGGATAAAACCCATCCGAATCACTAGCATACTAGTACACATCCTCCCTCCTAGATTCCTGGGCTTCCCCCATTGCGCTCAAACCATTATATTATGATCCCAAAATCCATTATCACATTAAAACATCATTAAAAGTCATAATAAACTCAATAGAGTAGCTACACATGTCTTTCACCACTTACACCACTCAATAAAGCCTTTAGGTTTTCAATAAAACAATTTCCCAAAATTTTACAAAGCTTGCCACACAAAATACAATTAAAATCCCACTTTGATCACCACATGCATACCCATACTTCCTATAAAATAATTTTAAGCACCCAAAACATTTCTATAAACCCATTACATGAGTTATAAAACAACCCCATTTGGCATAACCTAATATAGACATGTAAAACACCCAATTTAACACCAAATTGGTACCCAAAATTTATTTTCTCATAAAAATCACCAAAAAGAGATTTCTCTGCATGGATAATGGATTATATGTGTGGTAAAAATTGAAAATTTTCAATTATAACTCATCTATTATTGATTACCAATGTAATCACCAACCACAATTGTTAAAACTCTTGAATCATTGTGCGAATATCCAACCGCAACATTGCCGCACCACCAGGGACATAGATCAAGCCTAAAACAAAAGGAATATACCATGAAAACCATAAAAAAACCATAGGATAAATTCTCCACATTATTGAAATTATCAACATCAAGAATAATTGGATGAAAACCTAAGAAAAAGGAAAAAAACCATATCCCAATGGAAGGAAGAGTGAAGGAGACCCACATACTAGAGAGATCTTTAATAAATCGCGAAAAATACACTAGTAGATGAATTTGAAAACAACGAAAAATAAATTTTCGGTTCTAATAAATCTTATAAGGTAACTTGAAAACTGAAATGGGGGAAAAAGTAAGAATTGAAGGAGTTATGAAGAGAAGAAGATAGCTCTTCAAATCAAGACGATTTGAGAAATCTTAAGAATTTCTACTCTAACCCTTGATGCATACGAGCTACAAACAGGTATAAAGAGAATGGAGGTGTGCCTATGTTCGGTGGCCTCAGGTGAGATATAGAATCACTGAAAAATAATAAAAATTGAATAGGATATTAAATAAATTTTTTTTTTAACTGGAAACGAGATTCTTGGATTTCCCAATTCCTTAATTAAAAACCAAAATCCACTATTATTACTGATTCATAATGTGTCCAAATTGAAATGGTCGTGTTAATAAGTGAGGGGAGGCCATTTTGGAAGTAGAATGAGTAAAAAAAATTAAAAAATTACAATGTTATAAATGAATAAAAATTGGTTTTTAAATCAGGAAATGAGTTCATGGTTTGTCTCAAATCATGAAAAATCACCCTTTATTCTAAAAATTAAAGGGAACCCCCAACAACAAAGTGAGAATGGAAATTAAATGAAATTAAACATTAAAATAATTCTTGTATGTGACAATTCTCCCAACTATGAAAACATTCCATCCTAAAATGTCAACCTGAAACGTGATCCACAAACAGGAACAAGTACTTTTCTTTGACCCATAACTTCCGATCCAATGTCTCATGTGTATCCTTCCGATGCTGCCTAAGAACCATGACTAGTGGAATAGAATTTACACATAGCACATTTTCTTGGATGTCCGCTATTCACATTGGCTACTCAAAAACCGATAAATCAACCTCTATATCCAACTTATCCCAATTATGTACATAGCATTGATCTGGGTTGTATTTCTTCAACTAGGAGACATCATGGATGGATGTCAACTGATAATGTAAGGACAACCTATATGCCACCTTTCTAATATTCTTGGTGATCTCAAAAGTTCTAAAATACCACGAAATTAACTTCCCTTGATTTCCCAATCAATGATGGCACAGATGAGGGTCCACATTCATGAATACCGAGTCACTCATAAAGAAATATAGGTCTCAATGCCTCGGGTCAACATATGATTTATAAAGACTCCGAGCAATCAATAAGTGTTACCTATTCAACCTGACCTTCTAAAGATGTCTCTTACACCAGACTCAGCTCGAATAGTGAGGTATCACTTACATAAACCCAACACAGGGGGTCCGACAAGGCTGAACATAGAGCCCCTCAAAAGGAGTCATTCGAATCAAGGATTGTAAACTGTTATTATAAACCAACTAAACCAATCCCAAATTGCTATCCCAGGAACCTCCAAATTCTAGAACACATTCACAGAGCATGTCCTCTAAAATCTAATTCTCCCGCTCTGTCTGACCATCCATTTGAGGATGGTATTCCATGATCATCTTAATCTGAGACCCCAAGGCCTTCTGAAGGCCTTACATAAAGCGAGATGTAGAACAAGGGTATCTATCTGAGACAACTTCTGATGACACACCATGGAGCCTTACCACATCCTAAAGAGACAAATGGCCCTACTCATCCAATTTAGCTGTATCATTGTTTAAAATTAAGTGGTCTGATTTGGTCAGATGATCAATGACCACCTTGATTGAATTATTACCCCGAGGTGCATGAGGAAAGCCAACAATGATGACCATGGTGACCTCATCCCTCTTCCAGGTAGGAATGGGTAATGGAAGGAGAAATCCAGAGGACATTTGATGCTTTTATATCACATGATGGATTTTGTAGCATCTCGACATGATTTCCGAGATGTCTCATCTCATACCAGTCCACTAGAACAGCCGACATACATCATAATACATCTTGGTGGCACCCGGATGGGCAGCCCATTAAGATTGGTGGCTCTCCTTCATCATCACCTTCCGTAGAGATGATGGAACTACTGAATGACCCTTGAAGCACAAGATTCCCTCATGATATGATGACCAATCCGAAGACATCACCCAAATATGACCAAACATCCTTGACTGAAGAAAAGTCTCATCTCTTGGTTGATCCCACTGAATCAACTCCAAGATAAGAGTCAACTGAATGCTCTCCAAGAACATACCCCCATTTTTCTCCTTTGCCTTCACATGAATCTACGAAAAGAGTGCCATCAAATTCCACTCATCACTGGAATTCCTTAAAGACAACACGAGGGAACATCTTCCCATGGAATCATCCAATATATTACAATTTCTTGGTGAATAGACAATGTCAATGTCAAAACCCTGCACGTACTCCATCCAATGATGATGACTCATGTTGAGGTTCTTATGAAAGAAGATATAGGCAATGATTTTTTAAATAAATGTAGACCAAAAACATCTACTCAAATAGTTAGGGAGGCCACATCTTAAATGCATGCATTACAGCTGCCAACTCCAAGTCTTGGGTCAGGTAACTTTTTTTGTGTGGTCAGAGTTGGCAAGAGACATATGCCACCACTGGATCATCCTGCATAAGCAGGCTCCCATGACCCATAACTGAAGTATCACAATACACCACATACCCCTTTCCAGCCTCTGAAAAAATCTGAACAGGGGTGGTAGTCAATCGCCTCTTCATATCCTCAAATGATGCCTGACATTCTAGGTCCCATAAAAACATCACCCCTTTCCAAGAGAGTGTTGTCATCGGTGAAGCAAGCTGAGAGAAATCCCGAAAAAACTACCATTAAAAACTAACTAGGACAAAGAATCTATTAATATCAAAAATGTTCATCGACTTCTCGGATGACATAACAACAATGATCATATTGGGATTCACTGAAACTCCCTTCTCTGAGGTCACATGCCAAATAAATTTTACTTTCCTGATCTAGAATGTTTATTTGGACAACGTTTCATGAAATATATTCTCTCTCAACGTGCCCCAAACGACCCACAAGTGATTCTCATATTCCTCCTTGGATCCTAAATAATATAGGATTTCATTAAAAAATACCACAAAGAAGAATCGAGATACTGATAGAAGACCATGTTCATGAGTTCCATAAAGACCACTGGAGCATTAGTCAATCTGAAGGAAATGACCAAGTACTCGAAGTGGTTGTACCTACTTTAGAAGGATATCTTTGGGATATGTGATTCTTTCACATTGATTTCATGATATCCCAAACAAAAGTAGATATTAGAAAATCACTTTTCCCCATTCAACTGATTAAAAATGTCATCTATTCAGGGAATGTGATATATGTTCTTGATTGTTACCTTATTTATCTTCGAGTAGTCAATGCACAACCAGAGGGACCCATCAGCCTTTTTCATGACCAACATAGGAGTGGCCCAAGGAGAGACACTTGGTAGATTGAATCCTTTAGATTATAAGTTATCCAGCAGTATCTTTAATTACCTTAGATTGGAGGGGGCCATGCTATATGAGAGAAGAGATATCAGCTGTGTTCCCGGTGCCAGATCAATCAAGAACTCCACATCCCCCTCTAGTGGAAAACCCTGAAAAATCAACCAGAAATACCTCATGAAAAACTCTAACTACATGAGGTAGTCCACTGTCAAGAGAATGAACATAATCTAATATCGCGAGAAATGATAAATGAAAAACAAGATCTCCCAACTCTCGGAGTGGAGGTCCTGCCCGACCTGACTGAGGATCCCATTCCACATGAAAAACATGATGACTCCCATCAGGTTCCATGAAACTCACTTGCCGCCTATAAAAACAGATGTGTGCCTGAAAGTGTACAATAAAATCCATGAAAATTATTCTTTCAAAAAATTTTATATCTAAGACTAAGAGGACCCACTCCATCTCAACCCCTGGAATTGAATGCGCACACGACAAGAACCTAAGACCCTGATCCTTCTTCTATCACAACAGCGTCACCAACTCCATCGCGAAAGAAAAAAATCGGTTGGCAAATTAATCATGTCCACAAAACCAGATGAAATGAATGAAACATAGACAACAGTATCAAAAAGTGCAGAAGCTATATAAGATGAAACCAAAATGGTACCTTGAACTGTCAACAATCGCACCTCTGACCCTACTGGTTCATGATCCAACACATGGAGATGTCTGGTATCCACCTAAGGAAATTTTCTAGTCTATGGATATTCCATAAACTGGATCTTCCAAGATGGTGACCCAAACTAACAACCACAACCACCCAATTGAGGTCCCCTCACCCTCAATGGCTTTGACTGAGTTGAATCCACTGACCATAATCCACTCTAAAGAGGGGATGCCACCCTGAAAAAGTGCTTCAAGTCACCCATACCTCCACATTGATTACCGGGCTTCGGAGGAAGTGGGCATGATGGTCGAATGTGCCGAAATCTCTCACATTGGTGGAAAAAGACCATTCTCGCATTAGAAGACATAAATGAAAACTACATGGAAGAGTGGTATGATCTACCACCTCCCTTCATCACTTGATCCTCCTGCATCATTTTCTTCTCTAATGAGATGCCAATACCCACTACTGATACTATCCAAGAGAAACCAACCCTCCTTTTCTAGTCAATCTCCACTATGCATGCCCGACCAGCCTCCTCAGTATAGGTACTCAGAATAAACATGAAATCCTGGGAGTATATCTCTAGTTGTATGAATTTATCAAACCGTTGGGGCTTCTCTTGCTCATTAGAGACAATTTTAGGTGCATAATGAACCAGCTCAGTGAAATGGTTGCTGTACTCAATCACAAAAAGACCCTCTTAACAATATCCATGAGTTTTCGGGACCTGGAACATGCCGAGACCTCAGGGTAGTAATATTCATTGAAGACATCCTGGAAATCTCCCCAACGCATCTCCTCATTATTCATAGTATGAAGTAACCATTACCACCACCTATGGATGGGACACTCCAACAGAATAGAGTCACACATAAAACTAAGCTCCTTAGGTGTGTCCAGTGACTCAAACATGAGATCGATATTTTTGATCCATTCCTCTGCTTCCAAGGGCTCTATGCTACCTCAAAAAGAAGTAGGCTTATTTTTCAGGATGTATTGGACCATGTCCTTCCAAGGACCTGTCTAATATTCTCTAATAAGTGATGGAAAAGGATACAATTTCTATCATAGAGTTTGGAAATCCCTAACCACAACCTCCATTAACCTCAAATCATGCGGTGAGGGATAAATCTCTTTGGCGTTCTCCCGTGGGTGAATGGGATCATTTCAGGGAGGCATGTTGCTACAAAATAAAACTATCAAAACAAAAAAAAATTACAAAAATTATAAAAATTTCATCAATATCATCAAATATAATGATTCCAAATACATTAAAACAATAAAATAAACCACTACTTCAACCCCATATGATGTACATGTGTAGTCTGTAGCCCACACCTCTCACCTAGAAGTGAAGTCAAATAAACAATTCCAATATCCAATGGTGACTCGAGGTCTGCCAAGAGAGGTGTGGGACATGTAGCCTACAAATGACAAAAACTATGATTCATGACATTTCTAGCTCTAGTCTAGCCTGTTTCATCCCAAAATAATAATATAACCCAAAAAAAATTAACCCCTGTGATACCATTTTGTCACAAACTAAATCTGGTATCTACTAAAACCGGCCCCAAACACCACCAGAAACAAGACCCAAAGGGATTTACTTATCCCCATGGGATTTAACATGTTCTGGTGTATCATATATTTTGGTTTCGGAACAATTTACGTGAATATTTATACGTAAAACATGAAAAACAACCGATTAACCGAATTTGAAAAATTCATACCAAAAAAGATATTGACCAAATATAGAACATAATAAATTAGTATAATCATAATAGAAGAGGTCCAAAGAAACATTAAAAAAAACAGAAATCATCCCCATGTACTCCACAAGAAAAGGGGGTCATCACCCACAATCCGTCTCCACAACGTCGGACCATGAATGGGAACTAACACCCCTAACCACCATCACCCAAAGACTTTCCTTTACCCGTGTCTAACATGAAAAAGTATACTTACACCCAAGGGGTGTAATTAATGTGTGATCCTATTCCCAATATGATTCCACCAATATATTCTATAGAGTAAACAGTACAAGATAAAAAGCATTCCATTTATGATAAACGAGAGGTAGTGTAAATAATTTCCAATGAATGAAACTTTTAAATGAATTTTTTTTTCAAAGGAAACATTCCATTAAAGATAAAATTTCAATAAAACAAGTAGTATAATGAATTTTCCATCAATAAAAACTATATTCTAAATATAAATACACCAGAGTCAATGAGCACCAATCCCGGGAACACCCCTAGGGACTAGTTAGCCTCTGTCCCCATGTACCACATAACTTAGTGTAAAGTAACCAAAACAAATATATATTATCGTGAACAAGCCACTAGTAGGGAACATACACAAAAACTAGAGTTTCCCAATAATCATTAATATAGTTTTTTTAGTGTTTTTGTTATCAATTTTCCTTAGTAAAACATAGAAAAAACCCATCTAGATCACTAGCGTACACGTACACATCCACCCTCCTAGATACATGGGCTCCCCCCTTTGTGCTCAAACCATTATATCATTATACCAAAATTCATTATCATAGAAACACATAATTTATGGTAATAATTAACTCAAAACAGTTGCTACACATTTTTTTTCACGACTTACACCACTCAATAAAGAAATTATAATTTCAATAAAAAAACTTCACAAAATTTAACAATGCTTTACACAGAAAATCAATTTAAATTGCACTTTGAACACCATAAGAATACTGATATTTTTCAAAATAAAATTTTAATCACCAAAACCATTTCTATTAACCAATTACATGAGTTATAAAAACCCCATTTGTGATAACCTAAAATAGACTTGTAGGACACCCAATTTAAGACTGAATTGGAACCTAAAAAACATTTTCTCAAAATACATCACCAAAAATAGATTTAACATATAGGATAATGGATTATAAGTGTGATAAAAATAAAAATGAAGCAAAGATAACTCATCTATAATTTATTACCCATTGAATCGCCTAACAGAATTGTTAAAACTCTAGAATCATTGTGTGAAAATCCAACTGCACCACCACCGCACCATTAGGGACTAATAAAAAGAAAAAATCCAAATGAATACACCATGAAAACCATGATCAACCCCCATGTTTGAATTCCAAATTACTGGAAATTATAGATTTCATGAATAATTGTATGAAACCCTATACAAAAGAAAAAAAACCTACGCAAATTGGAGGAAGAATGAAGGAGACCCACATACATGAGCGATCTTGAATAAATCGCCCCAGCTCCACCAGTATCTGAATTTACAAACATCCCAAATTGAATGTTACATTCTAATAAGTCTAATAAGGTTATGTGAGAAGTGAAATGGGGGAAACCGATTAATAAATGATGGATTTATGATGGAAATAAGTTACCTCTTTGAATCAGGATGATTTTGAGAAATACTAGAAGTTCGTCCCTAATTCGCAATTCATATGAAATCCATAGTGTGGGGAAAGATAATGGGGGCGTTCTTGGTTTTAGTGGGCTTGGGTGAGACATAGAATCACTGAAAAATCATAAAAATCGAATATGATATTTAATAAACTAGTTTTTTAACTAGAAATGGGATTTTGGTCTAGCGCAATTCCGTAAATAAAAACCCAAATCCACCATTATTATGGATTCTTAAAGGGACCAAATTGCATTTTTGGTGTTAATAGGTCAGGGTAGAACATTTGGGAAGTGATATGGGTGCATAAAAATCAAAATTTAAAGTGTTATAATAGAAACAAAATTGGTTTTTAAATTTGGAAATGGGCTCATTGATTGTCCCAATTCATGAAAACAAACTCTTTCTTAAAAGAAGGCATGAGAAACCCCCCCAAAAAAGAAATAATGGAAATTAAATTAAATTTACCTTTAAAATATGTCATGGATGTGCCATGAAACAATGACCATCAGACACCATTCTCTTAGGGGGTATGCATGTGTAATAATGGTAACACGGGAGGACCATTGTTCTATAAAATATTATGTCCATTTTATCATTAAAATTATTATTCAATCAATTAATATTAATAATATTTATTCATAATACAATATTTTTTTATTAACATAAATGGGTTAATTTTATTTTTAAAAAGGAATATAATTCAATTTTTATTAAACATATACATTATTCTTATAATAAACCAATGTAATATAAAAGGTATTTTTATTAATGAAATGGGATTTGGAAACACTTTTATTTAAATTAAAAAAATCATAAAATAATTTTATAATTTATTTGGATGTTTTTTAGAATTTTCATATTTCTTATTGTCTCTGAAAAACTGATATTTTTTTTATAAATAATAATTTTTATTTAAAATTTAAAAATATCATAATTAGGGAATATTTCTGATAAAAGGAACACTATTTTTGACCTATGAATGTTTAAATTACTTTAAGTTTAATTGATGAGAATTTTCTTAAATACACTAATTTTTCTCTAACTAGTAATAATATATGTTTGGGTTTTCGTAATGATTAATGACTTCATATTTGTCCAATATTGAAATGTTTTTTATTTTTCGACAATTGATTAACTAAAATATGTTATTTATTTAATATTAAGTATTTAAATATATTTTATCAATTTATAAATAAATATTTTAATTTCCATAGCCTAAAAAGGAAAATGTGGTTTATTTTAAAGTGCTATATGGAATCATTAATTTTTCATACTAAAAAAGAATTAATAAATAGTTTTGGTTCTGTTGGATTAAAATAAAATTCTGTGTGACCCAATTTTATAAAACCATTAGAAAAACCATTGGATGAACAATCATTTTTCAATTTCCTTAATCATTTTTACTATGACCTATATTTATAAATTATTAAACAAATACTACAATTGTTCTATAAATGAACACCTATTTCTCTATATATATTCACTCCCAATCCATCCACCATGATGTTATTGTGGTTTTGACTTCCATAGAGACCAAAAAAGGTGTCCACATGCCCCAATGTTTTCATTTCTAAATACATATCATTAAATATTCATGTTAATGGGATTATCCTTATTTTCTCATCAATTCACAGAACTATTTTTGTATATGTATTCTAATTGTTGTGGTTATTCACATTTATTACCCCATTTGATCAATTAATTAGGAAAAAATTATTTTTTGTAATTTTAATACCATTGTACCATTGTACCATGTCCTTTTACCCTTTTATAAAACCATATATTATACCACTCATGTGCCAAATTTATTTTCCAAATTTCTCTATATTACATGAGAAATTATCGTAATCATTTAATATTAATACCCAAATAAAATTCTTTCTTAATGTGTATTCATAATGATAAAAAAATATTTTTTGATTATAGAATTTAAATATATGAAACTCATATTTCATTTTTTGGGTTTAAAATTGTGTTAGGATAATTTATTTAGGCTCATTTTCATTCATAATTTTTTTCTAAAAAACATGTAATTTATAATCTAATGTTTATTATAAAATGCATTTTTATTATCCTTATGGATCACATGAAATAATTAATTATTAATGGTTTACCGTGATAGCTCTAAAATTCATTGGTTAATTAATTTTAAATCTACATATAGAACATTTTACAATATATTGGATAATAACCTTGGATATTTCCATTTATGAAACCTTTTTGATAAACCATGATGATATACTTATCTATTCCTCATTTAAATGATGTATCCAAATTTCTATATTATGATTCATGTTTTTATTATTATTATATGGATCTTTTTCATGCCATATTTTTATACCCATTTTTCTTATTGATATGTCTCACGATGTTAATTCTTTTTTTCTTTATTTTTTATTCCATTACTAGGCTTCAATCTCACCACTTTCCTTTCTGATGTAAACACTTACCACATCGGTACCATCTAAATAGTTTTTACCATATTAGAAATGAAATCAAATGATGCATTAAATAACCTAAATATAAATATATTCATGGTATAAAATATTAAAGGGAAAATATATAAATAACATAATGGGAATAAGTGGTGAATATGGAATATGACTGAAGAATGTAATAGTGAGATGAGAAACTTTTACCTGGGGTCTAATATGTAACATATTCTTTTTATCATCTATAATAATAATAATTTTAAAAATATATGAATAATTACCAAAAAAATAAATGTTTTTTATTACATTTATTTCACTTATTATTCTTTCATATATTATTACATTAAAAACTATGATAATGTTAGATGCATTGATGACATTTTTTTTATATTTCAGAACTGAATTTTGTAGGATGACTATGACCAATGATATAATTATAAAAAAAATATAATAATAATAAAAATGAAATTGTTATCATATTTATAAGATATTTTAAATTTTTATAGAAATAATGAGTTTTTATTTTGAAAAATTGACTTTGAAATAATCATGGAGATGGTAGGTCGTGCGTATGAATGAGTAACACGTCCATTTTATAGTGATCATTATGGAACATAGGTATGTTATATATTAAAATTAAAGTATTATAATATATACCATATATATTATTTTATTTCTTTCAATATACATATATATTCTATCTATGTGGTGAGGTGATGAAAAAGGAACCAAATCACTTCGTGAAGGCTGTAGTCCCCACGTACACAAATGATGTTTTTGTTTTTTAGTGAAACATAGAAAATATTATATTTTATTATATAAATGAAATATATTTCATTATTATCATTATTATCTAATCAATACAACATACATTCGTTAAATTAATCCTTATTACCAACATTGAAAAACATAAGAGAAAAAACGAGTCACAAATCTTTGCAAGGCATCAGTTTGCTGAACACATGAATTATGTTTTCGTATCCACTGTGAAATGGAATTAAAAAAAAGGTATATATGATATAGAAAATCCATAAGCCTTATAATGTTTTAAATATTATATAATTTTTTTTTTATTTCTCATCATACATAACTGTGAGAGGTGGTAATTGAAAAATGAATGACATCAGTTCGTCGGTCAGTATTCCTCCCTACATATGAATGATAATTTCAAAACCCATTTGATGGATATGGAGATGGTTGTTTGTCATTAACATAACATAAAAACACCTAAGTATATAGAATACATATAGGTTATTATATATTCATTTTTTAAAAATAATTCATTGGGGTGGAGAAATAAATAAAATAAAAATGAAAATTAACGAATGTTATCTCTTCTAATTCTTTTGATAATCTCCTTAGTTTTACAAAAAAATTATTTTTAGGTTGGATTTATTAGCAAAAAAAAATTCTAGGATGGAATTACTGAATTTCGAAATTTATTTCTGTAATTTATCTCCAACCTAAATTGTTTTGATTCATTTTAGAAGAAATTAGTATGGATGGACATTTAAAAGTGAGGTGTGTGGAACACTTGTAATTGTTTTAAAAAAAATGGTCAACCAAATGTTTTTTGCGCGCCAAAAGTGTATAAAAAGTACTATTATCAATATACAGTCATTATAAGTTATAAAAATTATGAAAAGATAAATTTTCTATAAGTTTTTATTTCATTTTAACCACTATCTTAATATTTTACCTTTGGTAAATCATTTTCTACCTTAACTGTGGAAGTGAATTTTTAATGACATCACTAATCATTATAGTAAAAAATAGAGATTAACATATGAAAAAATATTAAGTATTTTGAATTAATATATGTAATCCATTTTTTATGTTCAAATAACAAACATGTAAAATTTTAATTTTAATTTTAATTCATAGGTACTACAAGAAAGAGGTTTCTCAAAGAGAAACTAATCAAATGATTATAGTGTTTTTATATCAAAATTAAATTTGAAAATGATTACAAAAGAAAATATTATATAAATAAATATATTATTTTAAAAAAATTTAAAAAAATTTAGAAATATATTTTATCATTATAAATAATTTATAAAACTAATATATTTTCCAATTAAAATTAATTATTTTTCAGTATTCATAAAAAATGGATTTTTTTGAAAAATTAGAATATATAATCATAAAATTAATTATATATTTAAATTAATTTTTTTTCAAAGGAATATTCTAAAAGTGTTAATAATTAATTATAATTTATGTGTTCAATGTAAGTATGAACTATATTTTATAAAAAAACATTTTTTCAACAATACATTTTTTTTCTTTAGAATAGTTCCATTTTTATCTCTAATAAAAATATATCGACTTGATTTATTTTATACAAGTGTAAAACATATAATTTTAATAATAAAATTACTGGTATTCATATGTTTCAACATAAAAGATATGTTATAACATAAATGTTGGAAAAAATATTTTAATAGAGAATCACATTACATGCAAACACGATATTGAATGAATTAAATATAATCAATGGGATTTAATTTATTATAATTTAAATTTATCAAATTGATCATTATGTAATATTCCCTTTTATGATTGATGTTTCAAGTCACATTATCAAAAATTTTGTTTATATATGAATCTTGTTCTATGTACCCATATAATTTCCATCGATAGGATATTAGTTCATTAGTCCAACATTTAAACCATCAATTCCTTGGTGTGACAAAGAGATTAAATCTAACCCAACCCATATAATTAATCAGAGGTTCCATGAGAATCAGTTCAGATTGCCCAAAGATGAGAATCCTTAGCCCTACAACCATACAATACCATTAATAAAAATTTCTATGATCCATTAAAATTAAAATTATAATTGTGGAATATCAATAGAGGAACACTATTTCAATTACAATTATTATCATGGATTATTAAAATCAAGACCATTATTTAAATTTAAATAACCATTCCACCTAAAAAATTATTCATAACGTGGATTGAATATTATCTCATTTAACAGTATAGGTTTTTCTATTTATCCCTTCATCACTATCAACCTTAGTCATATAAAAGCCCATTAAATCTTATTGGTAATCCAAATGGCCACTTATACCAGGCTTGCATACCTAGCATCATGTACCACAATTTAAATTTCAAAATCAACCTAATTTTTTATTAACAACTCATTTTATAATTTTTATGAAATGAAACACATCATTGCTGGTTCTAGTATTATTATTTCTATCATTGATGGAGATTACAAGGTCTTTGGAGAGTATTATTCATCAAATTTGGGCTCAAATTTTGATGTAAATTCCCCAACAACACAGTAAGGAAGAAAAAATAAACATCTACATAAACTTGAACAAGAACATGCCTATGGGAATAATTATATAAACTAACTACCTCATGCTTAGAGATATGAACTCACCCATCCCTTGTCCATATTTCGAACTAATATAACCTCAAAAACAAAGATAAGTATTCCCTAAAAAAATAATGATTATGATCTTCCCATTTATGTGAACTAATATGAAAACATTCTTCAAAAAATATATTTTATCATGTACTCATAGAAATATATATTAGTCAAATTATTACTAAACAATATTAAAAATGCTGAAACATCAATGAAGAATAGTACTTAGTGAATAAGTGAGCTTCTAGTTTTCACCACAAACTGTTGGGTGAGAAATAAGGTTAAAAAAGAAAAACAAAAACTTATTATAATGACATAAAAACCCAATATTATTCCACATTTAATATGAATAAATTTTTACCAAAAAATTTCCCTAACAAAATTACAACCATACTATTCCATTATTATAATAGGAAATAGATCCAAACAGTTTTCTAGGTCAGGGCATGATTTTTGAAAACCGATCGGATGCCATATATTCGGTTATATGAAATACCACATGTTTTTTCGGCCTCCCCCGGCATAGTTTAGAAACTATGAATACCTATAATTATATATGTAACATTATAGTAATGTTTTATTATTACCATGATTACTCAAATATCCTCAAACAATGTCTCTATTTTTCCTTTTTTTGTGTTCTGATCCCTGGATACATCACTAAGACCTTTCTTTGACCCATGGACTAATCAATTAACCAATTTCATGGGAGTTAATACATATTTTAATCAAATAAAAAACGAATTAGATGTCCAAAATCCTATATCCTACCTCCTTTTTATATCTCATCCTAAATCTCATTCACCTACCATCACTATGACTCTAAGTTAATGAGTATGGGTCATTGGGCATTTGTATCAGCTTCCCTATCCCAAGTTTCTTCTTGAACCCGACTACGATTCCACCTAACTAAATCTAATGTCAGATAATTTCCCATAATTTTTTCACACTATTTTCCAAAATATGAATCCGATTATATGCAATATAAGAATCATCACGAACTTCAACATCATCAACATCAATCCCATGATAACAATTAGGGTGACACTATATCAAGTTGACATTTTAAAAATTCAATTTCCTTCAATTAAAATTTTTCCATTCTATATACTTCCTTTCAAAGATCACTACTTTTATTGTGAATTACTTTTAGGATTTATTAAATATAATATGAAGATTATCATTCATTATACAGAGTATATAGTATAGCTTTTGTTACATATAATACATAGATTATATTGTGTTACACACAACACTATGTTTAAATGAAAAATTTCATTTATATAAATATTTAATATGAATGTTACAAAATATCCATTATAATAGAGGATATTAAGAGGATTGATTAAATTATGAAAATATTATTTTTATAAAATATATAAATAATGAATTCATTTTATACCAATTAAATAAAAAACAATATAATGTTTTTCCAAAATAATGGATTTTTTTTTGAAAATACGAGTTTTATTTTTAGTAAACATGTTTTACCTATATAAATTTAATAAAAAAGATATGGTAAATTATTATTAATATATTTAAATAGTATATATTTTTTTAACTTTTGAACATTAATTTTTTCAGTTTTCCTATCAAAAGATAAGAATAAATCATTTTCTATAATGCAAAGATGATTATTTCTAAAAAGACATTGTGTCTCATTTTTTGTTCAATAATTTTATGTGTAATTTTTTTAAAAAATAGAAAATATAATCGGAAAATAATATTCATTTTGAAAATAATAATATCAAACATATATTTGAGAAATTTTATGATAATATTATGAAGGTAAAAAATGATAAATAGTGAAATTAGGGAATTTAAATTAATAAATAAAATTTAATTTATTTAAGTTATAAAGTTAAATGATATTTTAAATTAGATTTATATTATAAGTATTTAAATTTAATTAACATTAATCCAATTTTTATCATTGTAATCAATTTCTTGTAAAATATTCATATAAAAACAATTATTTTTTTGAACAATTTTTTTTTAAAACTTGTGTTCTCGTCACGTCTGTGTGATTAATTATAAATTAAAATTTTCAATATTTTTGAATGTAATTAAGAGTTTTTTTTAAAATATTTTTAATTGGAATAATATATATTATTATATATTATCAACATAATATTTTACCCAAAGGAATAGTATAAATAGAAAAAATTATTTATAATAGTTATGTTAAAAATTGACTTATCAGGTGGTTAAACATAACCAATATGGGTAAAAATGAAACAAAAAAGTCTAAAATCAATGGATGGAAATATTTATATCATATAAAATATATTATGAAGAATAAAAAAAATTAGTCTTTTTATATGGAAAAACATGGGTGAAATTATTTCTTTTTAAACAATTAGATGTGTGTCACTCACCTCACTTATTAAAAAACATCACTATCATCTCCTTGTCATCGCCTAAAAAACATTTTGATCAAACATTAAATTAAAATATAACCCCTAACACTGCACCCCTCATCCTAGAAGCCTCATATTGGATAGAAGGCTATCCTCTTAAGGATTTTAGTGGAAACATGTGGTAGATACCTAAAGATGAGGTAATGTTCATCAATGATAATTTTTTTTTTATTTTTCCACAATAAATTTAAATTATAACACACTGATATAATATAATTAGATTCATAAATATCATGATTTTTATAGTAATTAAATATAACCATATACACTTCTATAAAATGGGCTAGGATAACATTGTTCATGTGTACATCTGACAACCACCTCTAAAAATTATTTTAATTTTTTTTCCACTACCACCTCACATGGTTGAAAAAAATTATGGTTTTTTATTATATATGATACCAATGATGTTATTATCATTATGGAATTATTATATCACACATAACTTCAAACAATAAAATTTTTTGGAATCTTATAATGTCACTCTTGTGTGTGGTAGACTACCACCTCATTAAGTGATCTGATTATTCACGTATTACATAGATTGTATGAAATATGGGATTACAATTAAACTATGATATTTAAACATAAAAATTATTCTAGATTAATAATATATTTAATTTAAATATCATTCCTTTAATCAGAGAAGAAAAAGGATATAACATTCATTCATACGCATGAACGACTGTCTCAATAAACAGTTCATTTTCAATCTCAATATATTATTGATTACTATAAGAAAAAATTTAGTGAAAATATATGATTAATATATCATTGATTAAATTTTTATTCAATTAAATCATGTTTAATTTATGATTAAGGATAAAAAATCACAACATACACAAAAAAAGGTTTAATGTTAGAAATGCGACTTCAATATAGAATTGGTATTAAAGGGGTTATAAATGGTCATAATAATTAAATATTTGGTATGATATTTATTAATATTAGTTTAGAATATTTGTATAATGAAATTATATTTAATTTAAATAAATCTTGAATGTGTATGACATATGTCATGGAAACTTAAGGCAAGGGATTTCTATTTCACTTTTTTTACTTCATGAGACACATTCCATATTCAAAACCTATTTATTCTTTGTGACGTATATATTATCCTTGAATCTATATTGTGATAATTATAATAAAAATATTTGGATATTCATATCCAATTTTGTATATATCTTTCATGGGGTGTAGAATTCATAAGTTAATAGATCAGTAAGGGGTTTCTAGTCTCACTACATTTAGATGCACTTTTAAGGGAGCTAAAAATGATGATTAACATTTTTTTAAATAAATGACTACGAAATAAATATTTAATTCCCTTCATTTTTTATTGATATAAAAGGTCATAAAATTAGTATCATTATCATCTCTTTTTATATTTCTTTGATAAAGGCAATTCTTGGTCCTCCTTAGCTAGAACCATATAGCTTCCATGCAATAACCCTGTAAAATCCAACCAAGTAAAAACAGATATAAAGGAATAAAAATTTATGAAAAATATAAAAATAATGAATTTAATGGAAATATAATATATAAAATAATATAATGTATAAGTTTATATGTTAAACTATATAATAAATACATTTACAAACGTAAATGTTAATTTCACTATGGCCCCAAACCCCCGATAATTCTATTAGTTTCCAAGAAAACACCTATAGATAAAGAAAAATAATTCATATGTATAGTATAATATTATTATTTTATAAATAATGTAGAGAAATAATTTAAACTAAAAGTGTTAGTTTTACAATAATGAGTATAATTTGAGTTAAACTGGGAACAACATGTAATGGATTATGGTGAAACTATTTTATCCAGGTCTCCAATCACATATGTTTCATTTTCCTAAAATATAATGAAAATATGAATGTGTTTTCTCTATTTTGAGTATGTAAATTTTATTTTTCATGAAAATGAAATTTTTTAGTAAAAACACACATATGAAGTCAAAATGGTAACACTGTGTATCAAATTAAGGTTTTGACGACACAAATATTTCAAAAATAGGTTTTGTTTCTTTTTTTACAATTTATCAAAACAATCAAAATGTGTTTTCTCGGTTTTGAGTATGTAACATGTAGTTTTTCTAGAATGAAACATTAAAATGAAATCGTCTATATTGATTCATATCAATCAAGACATGCATCAGATTGACATGCAGATGGCTATTACAAATCAAAAAAAAAATGGATAGTTTTCCTAACGGATAAACATACAAAGACTATTATTTCAATTTTTTTAGTACTTTAATTTTGTGAAAAAATATATTTTAAAATAGAAACATGAAAACTGATACATATTAGTCTTATAAGGTGTTGATTTAAAATTTGAATGATTCATACTTGTCTTATTTGTTAATGACATGATTTAAAATATTAGAAATAAAATATGATCATGTTTGTTCATTTTTTTCTTAGGGACAAATGATTTGATATAAAAAAAAATTGAAACTGAAAACAGACAATTTGACTCATACCAGGAACTCAATCTATTAGATTGGAAATGAGATATTCCAACACATCAAAAATGAATAAGGGATATTTTTACTAATATTTAAAAACAATCCAAATGCATCTTCACTGTTATGAGTATTTCACTTATCGTTTTTTACAAAAAATACAATTTTAATATCAAATAGAACAATTTGAGTAATATTCTTTTCATGGATCTTCATATTTAAGAGAATAAGATTCCTAATTTATAGAAATAAATTATGGATTTGTTTAATAAATTTTCAAAATAACGTGAATATTTTTCCATTTTATTCTTTATGTGGCATATTTTTTTTTAATGAAATGTCATTTTAATGTGAAAACACACAATTGTTTTATATACATATGAAATCATTTTTATGTTTCATGTCCGAGTAATTCCTTCATTTCAAAAATATATTATGTATTTTTTTATATGTTATCTATACAATCGAAGCATGTCTTCTTGGATTTCAGTTAGTGACACATGTTTTTTACTAAAAATTAATATTAATGCGATAATATAAATTTTTTGTCATATCAGGAACACCATGTATCAAATAGAGTTAAAAATAAATTAATATATTTTTGTAATTTCTAATGGATATTTTTCATTATTTATTAAAATAGTCTTAATATGTTTTATTGGTTTCAAGTGTGTCAATTTTCTTATTCTAATAAAATTTTATTTTTAAACACATAGTAAAATATTGAGTCATACCAAGCACAAAGTGCATATGATATAGACATGGATGATTCATATATATCCAAATGGAAATTTGAATAAAATTTATTTTGTATCAAAACAAGATGTACATGTCTTCTTATATTTGAGTATATAACTTGTGGTTTTAAAAAAAGTGTCATTTAAAATTTAAAACATGAACATTGAGTTATATCAGTGAAAATGTACACTATATTGATGTGAAACTAATTCTAAAATGTCAAAAATTAATTATGGATAATTTTTCTAATGCATGAAAAGAATATAATAATATTAACTCAATAATATTTATATTAGTGTTTTAATAAGATCGCATTTTAAACTATGAACACACTCTTGGAGTCATACTCGTGACATCATTTTCCTGTTTTATGTGAGAATGATGTATATAAGAAAATAATTAGATGTTAGTTTTTATCTCAATTATCAAGACAATACGAGTGTGTTTTCATGGTTTAATTTATGGTTAAATGTTTTGAACTAATTTGAAAATATTGAAATGATAACAGAGAGTTTGAGCCATACCGATAACACTGTATATCTGATTGAGGTGTGAATGATTCCTATACATCAATAATTACAAAAAAGTAGTTTCACCAATATATCCAATCTATCTAAGTAGGTTTTTATTATTTTTAGGATTTAACTCATATTTTTTTTATTAATGTATCATTTTTAATCTCAAAACACGCAATTTGAGTAATACTGGTAACACCATACATCATATTTAGGATCATAAATTACATACAAATAAAAATTGATTTATGTATCATTTAAAAAAATTTCTAAAAATATTTATATGTTTTTTTGAGTATGATTCATTTTATAATCAAATGTTACTTTAAACTTAGAAAATTCACTTTTACCCATACATGTCACACCATGTGTTGGTTTAATGTGAGACTAATTCCAACCTAAAAAAACAAATTATTGACAATTTTCCAACAATATGAATTCAAAAAAAATTTTTTATTAGTTTTCAATTAGTGACACATGTTTTGAACTAAAATGAAAATTATAAAATGATGATGTAATCTTTGAGTAATTCCAGGATGGTTGTGTATTACTTTGAGAAGATGATCATTCCTATATGTCCCAAATTAAAGACGGATAATTTTACCAATGTATAAAATTAATATGATTTAATTTTCACTATTTTGATTAATCCATTTGGGTTCTTACTAAAATTTCAATTTCAAACACAATCTAAATTGTATGAGTAATACATGTTACACTATGCATCATATTTAGGTGAGGATAAATCTTACAAGTCACTAGTGACTTCTGGATAAATTTCATAAATTATAAAAATAGTAAGAACTCATTTTATTATTTTTTATTATATCACTTTTTTGTTTGAAATGTAATTTTAATCTAAAAGCACTTATATCATTTCATGCTAGTTAAATTAGACGTTAAATGAATTTTCTATAAATTCATATATGAAAAAATTAATTGTCAACCGTTTTAAAAAAGTATCAATAAAATATGATTTTTTCCTCTGTTTTATGTCTTTTGATGTGTGTCTTGAACTAATGTGTGAATTCAAAAAAAATTATAATTTAAAACTAAAATATAAATTGACTAAAATTATGTAAAATTTTAATAAAATTTAATAAATATGTAGTAGGAAGTCACATGATCATGAATAATATATAAATTTTCATGATCCTTTAAACCTTCCAATTTTTTAACCAAAAAAAATTCTTCCATTATAATGCAAAATGATAAAGAGATGTAAAATAATATATATTAATTTTAATAATAACGATTCACTTACCAAGTGTGTCACAACGTTAATAGCATATACCAAATCACAAACATAATACATATTCGCCTAAATTTTATTTGATCCATCATTTTGGCACATTGTATAGTTCCAAATAGACTCTAAATAAATTTACTTCTTCTTTTAGTATGTAGATTTTCAGAAATAATTGTAGTACCGAGGAAATATAGGTAGGAAAATGAGTAAGGAATATTGTATCTGAAATTGTAACAGCTTTAGGAAATTACTTATTCATGAATTTGAAAATTTTGATGGCATATGAATTATATCATTAATTATCAAAGATAATGTCCACAATCATTATTGCTATCTTGATTCAAAAACTATAAAAACTATGGAAAAAATATGTACATTATTTTGAAATATGTTTTGATATTAAAATATATATACATAAATATATATACATTAATATATTCCCATTTTGTCACGAACCAACCTGGGCCGACTCTGAACCTATCACCCGAGCTGGTGTGCGACATGGCCTGAAGGGCATTACCGATCCCCATGGGATACCAACTTGTGTCGGGAATCAATGTTTATTTTTTGGGAATGATTTGGCCCAAATGATAAATAAATAACCATGAATAACTTTAAAAGTAAAACTCCACTCAAGTAGGGGAAAAGGAAATAAATAAATGGAACAACTCATCACACCTCCATGTGACCTTCCAGGTCACCTCCCAACAAAAGGACTACCTTTCCCCAATAATGAGAAACTCAACCAAAAAAACCAGAACAAAGGAAACCTACAACTGAAATGATAAAGATAAAAGTGATCATTAAAAATTCTCATTAGGGTTGCCAAGATGAACCACAGAATCCAACTTCTCCATTCCCGAAACAACCAATTAACAAAAGTTTGAAATAAAACTATAAAAGTAGGATTTCCATATTTTAATAAAACAATATCATTTACCCATTTTAAAAACCCAACACACACCACGTTCCATTTCTGAAAAAAACTACAATTTTTCAAACAGAAGCCAAGAAAAGAAAACATGGTAGTGCTAAAAGAAATATGTTACATTATAAGTTGGAAAACAAAAATAGTTGTAAGTAAACAAGAAAAACAGTGAGAAACCATGGGTGATCGGAAACATCCTTAAGAAGATCCCTAGACATACTCAGTTTCAGAACTACCTGCCAGCGTATGGTGAATCTTTCAAGTCTATAAACAAGTGGCCGCTCTATAATGACCAATCCTGTAGCAATGCCCGCCTGTCCTAATAAAAAATCTAGGGGGTACCAACCCGTCTAATCGAGGTTAGTCAGCAACCATCAATCGATCATCTAAAATATTCCCAAGAACACAAGGTGGTTATAATAATGTTGTGTAAGTAGGAGGCCCTCACACGCATGAATCGTCTCAGCACACTTCTCTACCCCAAACACAGACACTCCATATGATAACCCATAAGGGATATCCCCCCTATAGTGGTGCCCCAATATATATATATATATATATGTGTGTGTGTGTGTGTGTGTGTGTGTGTATGAATATATCATACCATCAGTGGTCCTAACTGGGCCGTCGTTCCATGAAATCCTTAAAACCATTTGATATTTTTTTTCAAAATACTAATGTTTTTAAATGAGCATATAAAAAATCTAAACGTCATCATTTCAAAGAATGAACATAAAAATTTCACTAATGCTGAAAGTGCCAAATGGGTTGTCGTGTCACATCACGTCGAAACCATTTTTTTCCAAAAAAAACCTTTTTATTGCTCCAACCAGACACATAGAACATTCCAAGACACATACCTTGATAAGATACTAGATAACAATTACCGTTTTTAAGTTCGAAGAATCAAACATCCCCTTATGCTTTCCAGACACACACTAAAGTATTTTCCAAGGCCCAATAGACAAACCCTTAAAAAATATTTACATTCATTTAATGGAAACACAGCAAAGACCAAACCTCCTTTTAAAAAACATGAATTATTTAGAAAACCACAGATTTAATGAAACATCATTTCGAAGGTGTCATTATCATTTGTGAAAGCATCCATGTGTGCACATAATGCACCCATGGATGTTCCAACATCCAATTGCACAATAAAATCCAAAGAGAACATTTTAAAACCAAACCAAAATGCCCATTGAAAGACCTTAAACAAATGATTCGTATTTCAAATGTCATTCTCTCAATCATTTACTAATTTAATAAATTTTTTTCGAAAGAACACTATAAAGGATTACATTAGGATTCTTTCAACTTACCACACAAATTCCATTTAAACATCCGATGTACTTCCAAACATTTCAAAAACTAATTTCGCACAATTCAAATCACGACTCATACCACTTTCACAACCAAAATAACTACTTTCACACTTTATAAAAAATAACACATAACTCAAAATAGGTTTTCGCCCAAACACACTTCATGCCATACAAACATACTATCAAAAATAAAATGAACACAAGTCTTATCTACATAAAAACTATGTTTTAACCAACTATTTTTATTAATGAAATTGATAAGTTAATTATACATGAGAAATAATTTACCAAGTGATGATTTTAAAAAAAACTACTCAAAACGAATCAAATAATTCATCTATAAACTATTATCAACCATATTAATTAACTGAGAAACACATTAATAAATTAAATATAATATCAATGATGGTGAAAATGACATATACATATTAATTAAAACCATGCAAGTGTCTATTGGTTATGCAGGAAAAAAATAGTTAGAAACACCTACCTTAGTGGTGAGTGATTGTGACAAAAGTCTGACAAAAGGTAGGACAATCCCTTGCGGACTAACTGTACATGCTGAACCGTAATAAAATAATACAACACCCATCCTGAAATAGTTTAAGAATTTATCCAAATTAAATAAAAACACCAAGATGGAATTAAGGAAAATTAAATAAACAAATAAATAAATAATAAAAAAGAATAAATAAATAAGTAAATGGGTAATGAAATAAATAAACAAACAAAAAAATAAATAAATAAACAGAAGAATAAATAAATTAATGAAAGAGTGAATAAATAAATAAATAAATAAATAAATAAATAAATGAATAAATGAATAAATGAGTAAATGAATAAATATATAAATTATTAAATAAATAAATAAGAAAACAAATAAATAAATAGATAAGTGAATAAAAAAATACTTTTTGAGGAGGCGTTGCCAACAAGGAGGGACATGACCACGCTGGGGCAAGGCAGAGGCACCACACAGAGGGTTTAGATCACCAGAAAAGGCCTAGCTTGAGTGGGGGGCAAGGGTGAGGTGGTCCAGATGGAGAAGGCTGGATGAATGGCGCTATGCAATGATGTAGTAGACACTACTGGCTGGGAGGTGGTCGGAGAGAGGTCTGGTCGGTAGGCGGTTGGGCTTGGATTGAAGACCGGAGCCGCAAGAAAGCTGAGGGGAGGGCTGACATGAGGCTGTCTGATCACGGCCTGGGTGTGTGGGGTCGCTGCAAGAGTGGAGGGAATGAGTGTAACGCTGGGGAAGACCAAAGCGATGACGAGAGCCGGAGGAGGGACTAGGTAGCTGGGGAGAGCGAGCAGCGACGTGAGGGCAATGGGGGGGGTGTGGGGTCCTAGCATGCACCTATATTGGGAGTTATGAGGTGGCGATGGTGAAGGCCTGGGCATGGATAGTAGAGCAATATGCGGGTGGGGTCTTGTAGGAGGGCTTGGTGAGGCCGACCGGGTCACTGCATAGGGGACTAGGGGGATGGATCACAATGGGGAAGGGAGGAAGAGGGGAGGGTCTTGGGCACAACACACTGCAAAAGAAAGTGGGACTTAGGGTAGCACTAGATTTAGGGTAAGTTTAATTTTTATTCATTTATCATAATAACAACAGAAAAACAACAATAAAAATAAAAACTATAATAAAACCATAATTAAAAATAAAAAAAAATATCAAGATTAAAAATAAAAAAAATTATAATTATAACAATAACAATATAAATAATATAGACAATAATGAAATAATAATAATAATAATAATAATAACACCTTAATAATAATAATATAAATATTGATAATATTAAACCAAAATAATAGTAAGAATAATAGAATTAATAAAAATAATAACAATATTTTTATTATTATTAATAAATATTTTTTTAAAACGTAATCCATTTAATTAAACCATTTTGAAAACTGCGTAACTGCACGCTCATCGTAGAGATTTAAAACCGCACATGCAAATTACGCACCTCATTACAGTCTACTCAGGAACCTACACAAGCATCTGTGGAGATTGTGAGGTTACCTCTAACCATTTGGTGCATGTGCACAGGTCTAAAACCCACCAAAAATATTAAACATCCAAAATCGTAAACCAGAACCTATCCTAATCCTTGATGCGAGAACACGAAACACATAAATAATATAATTATAAATAAATTAAAATGTCGGGGTTTGACAATTCTCCCCACCACAGACACTTTCTTCCCCCAGAAAGTCACTAAGTCATATGTTGGTCACGATATGAGTCCATGCCAAAAAAGAAATCGAAGAATCAAAGAAAAATGATGATATCGATATGAACTTACACTACAAAGGTCACACTCGACTGATTCCAGAGAAAACTAAAGCCCAAAGTTGAGGGGAGAACACGAAGGGGTTATCCCCACCACAGGAACTCAACTAGGACAGAAATTTGACACCCAAACATATCACCCCGAGTAGGGGAGGGGGTGACGCGGGAACTCACAACTGATCCAAACTAACTTAAACCTCATATGATTTACATGTGTAGTCTGTAGCCCACACCTCTCACCTAGAAGTGAAGTCAAATAAACAATTCCAATATCCAATGGTGACTCGAGGTCTGCCAAGAGAGGTGTGGGACATGTAGCCTACAAATGACAAAAACTATGATTCATGACATTTCTAGCTCTAGTCTAGCCTGTTTCATCCCAAAATAATAATATAACCCAAAAAAAATTAACCCCTGTGATACCATTTTGTCACAAACTAAATCTGGTATCTACTAAAACCGGCCCCAAACACCACCAGAAACAAGACCCAAAGGGATTTACTTATCCCCATGGGATTTAACATGTTCTGGTGTATCATATATTTTGGTTTCGGAACAATTTACGTGAATATTTATACGTAAAACATGAAAAACAACCGATTAACCGAATTTGAAAAATTCATACCAAAAAAGATATTGACCAAATATAGAACATAATAAATTAGTATAATCATAATAGAAGAGGTCCAAAGAAACATTAAAAAAAAAACAGAAATCATCCCCATGTACTCCACAAGAAAAGGGGGTCATCACCCACAATCCGTCTCCACAACGTCGGACCATGAATGGGAACTAACACCCCTAACCACCATCACCCAAAGACTTTCCTTTACCCGTGTCTAACATGAAAAAGTATACTTACACCCAAGGGGTGTAATTAATGTGTGATCCTATTCCCAATATGATTCCACCAATATATTCTATAGAGTAAACAGTACAAGATAAAAAGCATTCCATTTATGATAAACGAGAGGTAGTGTAAATAATTTCCAATGAATGAAACTTTTAAATAATTTTTTTTTTCAAAGGAAACATTCCATTAAAGATAAAATTTCAATAAAACAAGTAGTATAATGAATTTTCCATCAATAAAAACTATATTCTAAATATAAATACACCAGAGTCAATGAGCACCAATCCCGGGAACACCCCTAGGGACTAGTTAGCCTCTGGCCCCATGTACCACATAACTTAGTGTAAAGTAACCAAAACAAATATATATTATCGTGAACAAGCCACTAGTAGGGAACATACACAAAAACTAGAGTTTCCCAATAATCATTAATATAGTTTTTTTAGTGTTTTTGTTATCAATTTTCCTTAGTAAAACATAGAAAAAACCCATCTAGATCACTAGCGTACACGTACACATCCACCCTCCTAGATACATGGGCTCCCCCCTTTGTGCTCAAACCATTATATCATTATACCAAAATCCATTATCATAGAAACACATAATTTATGGTAATAATTAACTCAAAACAGTTGCTACACATTTTTTTTCACGACTTACACCACTCAATAAAGAAATTATAATTTCAATAAAAAAACTTCACAAAATTTAACAATGCTTTACACAGAAAATCAATTTAAATTGCACTTTGAACACCATAAGAATACTGATATTTTTCAAAATAAAATTTTAATCACCAAAACCATTTCTATTAACCAATTACATGAGTTATAAAAACCCCATTTGTGATAACCTAAAATAGACTTGTAGGACACCCAATTTAAGACTGAATTGGAACCTAAAAAACATTTTCTCAAAATACATCACCAAAAATAGATTTAACATATAGGATAATGGATTATAAGTGTGATAAAAATAAAAATGAAGCAAAGATAACTCATCTATAATTTATTACCCATTGAATCGCCTAACAGAATTGTTAAAACTCTAGAATCATTGTGTGAAAATCCAACTGCACCACCACCGCACCATTAGGGACTAATAAAAAGAAAAAATCCAAATGAATACACCATGAAAACCATGATCAACCCCCATGTTTGAATTCCAAATTACTGGAAATTATAGATTTCATGAATAATTGTATGAAACCCTATACAAAAGAAAAAAAACCTACGCAAATTGGAGGAAGAATGAAGGAGACCCACATACATGAGCGATCTTGAATAAATCGCCCCAGCTCCACCAGTATCTGAATTTACAAACATCCCAAATTGAATGTTACATTCTAATAAGTCTAATAAGGTTATGTGAGAAGTGAAATGGGGGAAACCGATTAATAAATGATGGATTTATGATGGAAATAAGTTACCTCTTCGAATCAGGATGATTTTGAGAAATACTAGAAGTTCATCCCTAATTCGCAATTCATATGAAATCCATAGTGTGGGGAAAGATAATGGGGGCGTTCTTGGTTTTAGTGGGCTTGGGTGAGACATAGAATCACTGAAAAATCATAAAAATCGAATATGATATTTAATAAACTAGTTTTTTAACTAGAAATGGGATTTTGGTCTAGCGCAATTCCGTAAATAAAAACCCAAATCCACCATTATTATGGATTCTTAAAGGGACCAAATTGCATTTTTGGTGTTAATAGGTCAGGGTAGAACATTTGGGAAGTGATATGGGTGCATAAAAATCAAAATTTAAAGTGTTATAAAAGAAACAAAATTGGTTTTTAAATTTGGAAATGGGCTCATTGATTGTCCCAATTCATGAAAACAAACTCTTTCTTAAAAGAAGGCATGAGAAACCCCCCCAAAAAAGAAATAATGGAAATTAAATTAAATTTACCTTTAAAATATGTCATGGATGTGCCATGAAACAATGACCATCAGACACCATTCTCTTAGGGGGTATGCATGTGTAATAATGGTAACACGGGAGGACCATTGTTCTATAAAATATTATGTCCATTTTATCATTAAAATTATTATTCAATCAATTAATATTAATAATATTTATTCATAATACAATATTTTTTTATTAACATAAATGGGTTAATTTTATTTTTAAAAAGGAATATAATTCAATTTTTATTAAACATATACATTATTCTTATAATAAACCAATGTAATATAAAAGGTATTTTTATTAATGAAATGGGATTTGGAAACACTTTTATTTAAATTAAAAAAATCATAAAATAATTTTATAATTTATTTGGATGTTTTTTAGAATTTTCATATTTCTTATTGTCTCTGAAAAACTGATATTTTTTTTATAAATAATAATTTTTTATTTAAAATTTAAAAATATCATAATTAGGGAATATTTCTGATAAAAGGAACACTATTTTTGACCTATGAATGTTTAAATTACTTTAAGTTTAATTGATGAGAATTTTCTTAAATACACTAATTTTTCTCTAACTAGTAATAATATATGTTTGGGTTTTCGTAATGATTAATGACTTCATATTTGTCCAATATTGAAATGTTTTTTATTTTTCGACAATTGATTAACTAAAATATGTTATTTATTTAATATTAAGTATTTAAATATATTTTATCAATTTATAAATAAATATTTTAATTTCCATAGCCTAAAAAGGAAAATGTGGTTTATTTTAAAGTGCTATATGGAATCATTAATTTTTCATACTAAAAAAGAATTAATAAATAGTTTTGGTTCTGTTGGATTAAAATAAAATTCTGTGTGACCCAATTTTATAAAACCATTAGAAAAACCATTGGATGAACAATCATTTTTCAATTTCCTTAATCATTTTTACTATGACCTATATTTATAAATTATTAAACAAATACTACAATTGTTCTATAAATGAACACCTATTTCTCTATATATATTCACTCCCAATCCATCCACCATGATGTTATTGTGGTTTTGACTTCCATAGAGACCAAAAAAGGTGTCCACATGCCCCAATGTTTTCATTTCTAAATACATATCATTAAATATTCATGTTAATGGGATTATCCTTATTTTCTCATCAATTCACAGAACTATTTTTGTATATGTATTCTAATTGTTGTGGTTATTCACATTTATTACCCCATTTGATCAATTAATTAGGAAAAAATTATTTTTTGTAATTTTAATACCATTGTACCATTGTACCATGTCCTTTTACCCTTTTATAAAACCATATATTATACCACTCATGTGCCAAATTTATTTTCCAAATTTCTCTATATTACATGAGAAATTATCGTAATCATTTAATATTAATACCCAAATAAAATTCTTTCTTAATGTGTATTCATAATGATAAAAAAATATTTTTTGATTATAGAATTTAAATATATGAAACTCATATTTCATTTTTTGGGTTTAAAATTGTGTTAGGATAATTTATTTAGGCTCATTTTCATTCATAATTTTTTTCTAAAAAACATGTAATTTATAATCTAATGTTTATTATAAAATGCATTTTTATTATCCTTATGGATCACATGAAATAATTAATTATTAATGGTTTACCGTGATAGCTCTAAAATTCATTGGTTAATTAATTTTAAATCTACATATAGAACATTTTACAATATATTGGATAATAACCTTGGATATTTCCATTTATGAAACCTTTTTGATAAACCATGATGATATACTTATCTATTCCTCATTTAAATGATGTATCCAAATTTCTATATTATGATTCATGTTTTTATTATTATTATATGGATCTTTTTCATGCCATATTTTTATACCCATTTTTCTTATTGATATGTCTCACGATGTTAATTCTTTTTTTCTTTATTTTTTATTCCATTACTAGGCTTCAATCTCACCACTTTCCTTTCTGATGTAAACACTTACCACATCGGTACCATCTAAATAGTTTTTACCATATTAGAAATGAAATCAAATGATGCATTAAATAACCTAAATATAAATATATTCATGGTATAAAATATTAAAGGGAAAATATATAAATAACATAATGGGAATAAGTGGTGAATATGGAATATGACTGAAGAATGTAATAGGGAGATGAGAAACTTTTACCTGGGGTCTAATATGTAACATATTCTTTTTATCATCTATAATAATAATAATTTTAAAAATATATGAATAATTACCAAAAAAATAAATGTTTTTTATTACATTTATTTCACTTATTATTCTTTCATATATTATTACATTAAAAACTATGATAATGTTAGATGCATTGATGACATTTTTTTTATATTTCAGAACTGAATTTTGTAGGATGACTATGACCA
Organism: Viscum album; assembly: GCA_963277665.1. Classification (NCBI taxonomy): domain Eukaryota; kingdom Viridiplantae; phylum Streptophyta; class Magnoliopsida; order Santalales; family Viscaceae; genus Viscum; species Viscum album. Next base: position 1,844,008,900 of record OY728161.1, read on the forward strand.
ATGATATAATTATAAAAAAAATATAATAATAATAAAAATGAAATTGTTATCATATTTATAAGATATTTTAAATTTTTATAGAAATAATGAGTTTTTATTTTGAAAAATTGACTTTGAAATAATCATGGAGATGGTAAGTCGTGCGTATGAATGAGTAACACGTCCATTTTATAGTGATCATTATGGAACATAGGTATGTTATATATTAAAATTAAAGTATTATAATATATACCATATATATTATTTTATTTCTTTCAATATACATATATATTCTATCTATGTGGTGAGGTGATGAAAAAGGAACCAAATCACTTCGTGAAGGCTGTAGTCCCCACGTACACGAATGATGTTTTTGTTTTTTAGTGAAACATAGAAAATATTATATTTTATTATATAAATGAAATATATTTCATTATTATCATTATTATCTAATCAATACAACATACATTCGTTAAATTAATCCTTATTACCAACATTGAAAAACATAAGAGAAAAAACGAGTCACAAATCTTTGCAAGGCATCAGTTTGCTGAACACATGAATTATGTTTTCGTATCCACTGTGAAATGGAATTAAAAAAAAGGTATATATGATATAGAAAATCCATAAGCCTTATAATGTTTTAAATATTATATAAATTTTTTTTATTTCTCATCATACATAACTGTGAGAGGTGGTAATTGAAAAATGAATGACATCAGTTCGTCGGTCAGTATTCCTCCCTACATATGAATGATAATTTCAAAACCCATTTGATGGATATGGAGATGGTTGTTTGTCATTAACATAACATAAAAACACCTAAGTATATAGAATACATATAGGTTATTATATATTCATTTTTTAAAAATAATTCATTGGGGTGGAGAAATAAATAAAATAAAAATGAAAATTAACGAATGTTATCTCTTCTAATTCTTTTGATAATCTCCTTAGTTTTACAAAAAAATTATTTTTAGGTTGGATTTATTAGCAAAAAAAAATTCTAGGATGGAATTACTGAATTTCGAAATTTATTTCTGTAATTTATCTCCAACCTAAATTGTTTTGATTCATTTTAGAAGAAATTAGTATGGATGGACATTTAAAAGTGAGGTGTGTGGAACACTTGTAATTGTTTTAAAAAAATGGTCAACCAAATGTTTTTTGCGCGCCAAAAGTGTATAAAAAGTACTATTATCAATATACAGTCATTATAAGTTATAAAAATTATGAAAAGATAAATTTTCTATAAGTTTTTATTTCATTTTAACCACTATCTTAATATTTTACCTTTGGTAAATCATTTTCTACCTTAACTGTGGAAGTGAATTTTTAATGACATCACTAATCATTATAGTAAAAAATAGAGATTAACATATGAAAAAATATTAAGTATTTTGAATTAATATATGTAATCCATTTTTTATGTTCAAATAACAAACATGTAAAATTTTAATTTTAATTTTAATTCATAGGTACTACAAGAAAGAGGTTTCTCAAAGAGAAACTAATCAAATGATTATAGTGTTTTTATATCAAAATTAAATTTGAAAATGATTACAAAAGAAAATATTATATAAATAAATATATTATTTTAAAAAAATTTAAAAAAATTTAGAAATATATTTTATCATTATAAATAATTTATAAAACTAATATATTTGCCAATTAAAATTAATTATTTTTCAGTATTCATAAAAAATGGATTTTTTTGAAAAATTAGAATATATAATCATAAAATTAATTATATATTTAAATTAATTTTTTTTCAAAGGAATATTCTAAAAGTGTTAATAATTAATTATAATTTATGTGTTCAATGTAAGTATGAACTATATTTTATAAAAAAACATTTTTTCAACAATACATTTTTTTTCTTTAGAATAGTTCCATTTTTATCTCTAATAAAAATATATCGACTTGATTTATTTTATACAAGTGTAAAACATATAATTTTAATAATAAAATTACTGGTATTCATATGTTTCAACATAAAAGATATGTTATAACATAAATGTTGGAAAAAATATTTTAATAGAGAATCACATTACATGCAAACACGATATTGAATGAATTAAATATAATCAATGGGATTTAATTTATTATAATTTAAATTTATCAAATTGATCATTATGTAATATTCCCTTTTATGATTGATGTTTCAAGTCACATTATCAAAAATTATGTTTATATATGAATCTTGTTCTATGTACCCATATAATTTCCATCGATAGGATATTAGTTCATTAGTCCAACATTTAAACCATCAATTCCTTGGTGTGACAAAGAGATTAAATCTAACCCAACCCATATAATTAATCAGAGGTTCCATGAGAATCAGTTCAGATTGCCCAAAGATGAGAATCCTTAGCCCTACAACCATACAATACCATTAATAAAAATTTCTATGATCCATTAAAATTAAAATTATAATTGTGGAATATCAATAGAGGAACACTATTTCAATTACAATTATTATCATGGATTATTAAAATCAAGACCATTATTTAAATTTAAATAACCATTCCACCTAAAAAATTATTCATAACGTGGATTGAATATTATCTCATTTAACAGTATAGGTTTTTCTATTTATCCCTTCATCACTATCAACCTTAGTCATATAAAAGCCCATTAAATCTTATTGGTAATCCAAATGGCCACTTATACCAGGCTTGCATACCTAGCATCATGTACCACAATTTAAATTTCAAAAACAACCTAATTTTTTATTAACAACTCATTTTATAATTTTTATGAAATGAAACACATCATTGCTGTTCTAGTATTATTATTTCTATCATTGATGGAGATTACAAGGTCTTTGGAGAGTATTATTCATCAAATTTGGGCTCAAATTTTGATGTAAATTCCCCAACAACACAGTAAGGAAGAAAAAATAAACATCTACATAAACTTGAACAAGAACATGCCTATGGGAATAATTATATAAACTAACTACCTCGTGCTTAGAGATATGAACTCACCCATCCCTTGTCCATATTTCGAACTAATATAACCTCAAAAACAAAGATAAGTATTCCCTAAAAAAAATAATGATTATGATCTTCCCATTTATGTGAACTAATATGAAAACATTCTTCAAAAAATATATTTTATCATGTACTCATAGAAATATATATTAGTCAAATTATTACTAAACAATATTAAAAATGCTGAAACATCAATGAAGAATAGTACTTAGTGAATAAGGGAGCTTCTAGTTTTCACCACAAACTGTTGGGTGAGAAATAAGGTTAAAAAAGAAAAACAAAAACTTATTATAATGACATAAAAACCCAATATTATTCCACATTTAATATGAATAAATTTTTACCAAAAAATTTCCCTAACAAAATTACAACCATACTATTCCATTATTATAATAGGAAATAGATCCAAACAGTTTTCTAGGTCAGGGCATGATTTTTGAAAACCGATCGGATGCCATATATTCGGTTATATGAAATACCACATGTTTTTTCGGCCTCCCCCGGCATAGTTTAGCAACTATGAATACCTATAATTATATATGTAACATTATAGTAATGTTTTATTATTACCATGATTACTCAAATATCCTCAAACAATGTCTCTATTTTTCCTTTTTTTGTGTTCTGATCCCTGGATACATCACTAAGACCTTTCTTTGACCCATGGACTAATCAATTAACCAATTTCATGGGAGTTAATACATATTTTAATCAAATAAAAAACAAATTAGATGTCCAAAATCCTATATCCTACCTCCTTTTTATATCTCATCCTAAATCTCATTCACCTACCATCACTATGACTCTAAGTTAATGAGTATGGGTCATTGGGCATTTGTATCAGCTTCCCTATCCCAAGTTTCTTCTTGAACCCGACTACGATTCCACCTAACTAAATCTAATGTCAGATAATTTCCCATAATTTTTTCACACTATTTTCCAAAATATGAATCCGATTATATGTAATATAAGAATCATCACGAACTTCAACATCATCAACATCAATCCCATGATAACAATTAGGGTGACACTATATCAAGTTGACATTTTAAAAATTCAATTTCCTTCAATTAAAATTTTTCCATTCTATATACTTCCTTTCAAAGATCACTACTTTTATTGTGAATTACTTTTAGGATTTATTAAATGTAATATGAAGATTATCATTCATTATACAGAGTATATAGTATAGCTTTTGTTACATATAATACATAGATTATATTGTGTTACACACAACACTATGTTTAAATGAAAAATTTCATTTATATAAATATTTAATATGAATGTTACAAAATATCCATTATAATAGAGGATATTAAGAGGATTGATTAAATTATGAAAATATTATTTTTATAAAATATATAAATAATGAATTCATTTTATACCAATTAAATAAAAAACAATATAATGTTTTTCCAAAATAATGGATTTTTTTTTTGAAAATACGAGTTTTATTTTTAGTAAACATGTTTTACCTATATAAATTTAATAAAAAAGATATGGTAAATTATTATTAATATATTTAAATAGTATATATTTTTTTAACTTTTGAACATTAATTTTTTCAGTTTTCCTATAAAAAGATAAGAATAAATCATTTTCTATAATGCAAAGATGATTATTTCTAAAAAGACATTGTGTCTCATTTTTTGTTCAATAATTTTATGTGTAATTTTTTTAAAAAATAGAAAATATAATGGGAAAATAATATTCATTTTGAAAATAATAATATCAAACATATATTTGAGAAATTTTATGATAATATTATGAAGGTAAAAAATGATAAATAGTGAAATTAGGGAATTTTAATTAATAAATAAAATTTAATTTATTTAAGTTATAAAGTTAAATGATATTTTAAATTAGATTTATATTATAAGTATTTAAATTTAATTAACATTAATCCAATTTTTATCATTGTAATCAATTTCTTGTAAAATATTCATATAAAAACAATTATTTTTTTGAACAATTTTTTTTTAAAACTTGTGTTCTCGTCACGTCTGTGTGATTAATTATAAATTAAAATTTTCAATATTTTTGAATGTAATTAAGAGTTTTTTTTAAAATATTTTTAATTGGAATGATATATATTATTATATATTATCAACATAATATTTTACCCAAAGGAATAGTATAAATAGAAAAAATTATTTATAATAGTTATGTTAAAAATTGACTTATCAGGTGGTTAAACATAACCAATATGGGTAAAAATGAAACAAAAAAGTCTAAAATCAATGGATGGAAATATTTATATCATATAAAATATATTATGAAGAATAAAAAAAATTAGTCTTTTTATATGGAAAAACATGGGTGAAATTATTTCTTTTTAAACAATTAGATGTGTGTCACTCACCTCACTTATTAAAAAACATCACTATCATCTCCTTGTCATCGCCTAAAAAACATTTTGATCAAACATTAAATTAAAATACAACCCCTAACACTGCACCCCTCATCCTAGAAGCCTCATATTGGATAGAAGGCTATCCTCTTAAGGATTTTAGTGGAAACATGTGGTAGATACCTAAAGATGAGGTAATGTTCATCAATGATAATTTTTTTTTATTTTTCCACAATAAATTTAAATTATAACACACTGATATAATATAATTAGATTCATAAATATCATGATTTTTATAGTAATTAAATATAACCATATACACTTCTATAAAATGGGCTAGGATAACATTGTTCATGTGTACATCTGACAACCACCTCTAAAAATTATTTTAATTTTTTTTCCACTACCACCTCACATGGTTGAAAAAAATTATGGTTTTTTATTATATATGATACAAATGATGTTATTATCATTATGGAATTATTATATCACACATAACTTCAAACAATAAAATTTTTTGGAATCTTATAATGTCACTCTTGTGTGTGGTAGACTACCACCTCATTAAGTGATCTGATTATTCACGTATTACATAGATTGTATGAAATATGGGATTACAATTAAACTATGATATTTAAACATAAAAATTATTCTAGATTAATAATATATTTAATTTAAATATCATTCCTTTAATCAGAGAAGAAAAAGGATATAACATTCATTCATACGCATGAACGACTGTCTCAATAAACAGTTCATTTTCAATCTCAATATATTATTGATTACTATAAGAAAAAATTTAGTGAATATATATGATTAATATATCATTGATTAAATTTTTATTCAATTAAATCATGTTTAATTTATGATTAAGGATAAAAAATCACAACATACACAAAAAAAGGTTTAATGTTAGAAATGCGACTTCAATATAGAATTGGTATTAAAGGGGTTATAAATGGTCATAATAATTAAATATTTGGTATGATATTTATTAATATTGGTTTAGAATATTTGTATAATGAAATTATATTTAATTTAAATAAATCTTGAATGTGTATGACATATGTCATGGAAACTTAAGGCAAGGGATTTCTATTTCACTTTTTTTACTTCATGAGACACATTCCATATTCAAAACCTATTTATTATTTGTGACGTATATATTATCCTTGAATCTATATTATGATAATTATAATAAAAATATTTGGATATTCATATCCAATTTTGTATATATCTTTCATGGGGTGTAGAATTCATAAGTTAATAGATCAGTAAGGGGTTTCTAGTCTCACTACATTTAGATGCACTTTTAAGGGAGCTAAAAATGATGATTAACATTTTTTTAAATAAATGACTACGAAATAAATATTTAATTCCCTTCATTTTTTATTGATATAAAAGGTCATAAAATTAGTATCATTATCATCTCTTTTTATATTTCTTTGATAAAGGCAATTCTTGGTCCTCCTTACCTAGAACCATATAGCATCCATGCAATAACCCTGTAAAATCCAACCAAGTAAAAACAGATATAAAGGAATAAAAATTTATGAAAAATATAAAAATAATGAATTTAATGGAAATATAATATATAAAATAATATAATGTATAAGTTTATATGTTAAACTATATAATAAATACATTTACAAACGTAAATGTTAATTTCACTATGGCCCCAAACCCCCGATAATTCTATTAGTTTCCAAGAAAACACCTATAGATAAAGAAAAATAATTCATATGTATAGTATAATATTATTATTTTATAAATAATGTAGAGAAATAATTTAAACTAAAAGTGTTAGTTTTACAATAATGAGTATAATTTGAGTTAAACTGGGAACAACATGTAATGGATTATGGTGAAACTATTTTATCCAGGTCTCCAATCACATATGTTTCATTTTCCTAAAATATAATGAAAATATGAATGTGTTTTCTCTATTTTGAGTATGTAAATTTTATTTTTCATGAAAATGAAATTTTTTAGTAAAAACACACATATGAAGTCAAAATGGTAACACTGTGTATCAAATTAAGGTTTTGACGACACAAATATTTCAAAAATAGGTTTTGCTTCTTTTTTTACAATTTATCAAAACAATCAAAATGTGTTTTCTCGGTTTTGAGTATGTAACATGTAGTTTTTCTAGAATGAAACATTAAAATGAAATCGTCTATATTGATTCATATCAATCAAGACATGCATCAGATTGACATGCAGATGGCTATTACAAATCAAAAAAAAATGGATAGTTTTCCTAACGGATAAACATACAAAGACTATTATTTCAATTTTTTTAGTACTTTAATTTTGTGAAAAAATATATTTTAAAATAGAAACATGAAAACTGATACATATTAGTCTTATAAGGTGTTGATTTAAAATTTGAATGATTCATACTTGTCTTATTTGTTAATGACATGATTTAAAATATTAGAAATAAAATATGATCATGTTTGTTCATTTTTTTCTTAGGGACAAATGATTTGATATAAAAAAAAATTGAAACTGAAAACGGACAATTTGACTCATACCCGGAACTCAATCTATTAGATTGGAAATGAGATATTCCAACACATCAAAAATGAATAAGGGATATTTTTACTAATATTTAAAAACAATCCAAATGCATCTTCACTGTTATGAGTATTTCACTTATCGTTTTTTACAAAAAATACAATTTTAATATCAAATAGAACAATTTGAGTAATATTCTTTTCATGGATCTTCATATTTAAGAGAATAAGATTCCTAATTTATAGAAATAAATTATGGATTTGTTTAATAAATTTTCAAAATAACGTGAATATTTTTCCATTTTATTCTTTATGTGGCATATTTTTTTTAATGAAATGTCATTTTAATGTGAAAACACACAATTGTTTTATATACATATGAAATCATTTTTATGTTTCATGTCCGAGTAATTCCTTCATTTCAAAAATATATTATGTATTTTTTTATATGTTATCTATACAATCGAAGCATGTCTTCTTGGATTTCAGTTAGTGACACATGTTTTTTACTAAAAATTAATATTAATGCGATAATATAAATTTTTTGTCATATCAGGAACACCATGTATCAAATAGAGTTAAAAATAAATTAATATATTTTTGTAATTTCTAATGGATATTTTTCATTATTTATTAAAATAGTCTTAATATGTTTTATTGGTTTCAAGTGTGTCAATTTTCTTATTCTAATAAAATTTTATTTTTAAACACATAGTAAAATATTGAGTCATACCAAGCACAAAGTGCATATGATATAGACATGGATGATTCATATATATCCAAATGGAAATTTGAATAAAATTTATTTTGTATCAAAACAAGATGTACATGTCTTCTTAGATTTGAGTATATAACTTGTGGTTTTAAAAAAAGTGTCATTTAAAATTTAAAACATGAACATTGAGTTATATCAGTGAAAATGTACACTATATTGATGTGAAACTAATTCTAAAATGTCAAAAATTAATTATGGATAATTTTTCTAATGCATGAAAAGAATATAAAAATATTAACTCAATAATATTTATATTAGTGTTTTAATAAGATCGCATTTTAAACTATGAACACACTCTTGGAGTCATACTCTAGACATCATTTTCCTGTTTTATGTGAGAATGATGTATATAAGAAAATAATTAGATGTTAGTTTTTATCTCAATTATCAAGACAATACGAGTGTGTTTTCATGGTTTAATTTATGGTTAAATGTTTTGAACTAATTTGAAAATATTGAAATGATAACAGAGAGTTTGAGCCATACCGATAACACTGTATATCTGATTGAGGTGTGAATGATTCCTATACATCAATAATTACAAAAAAGTAGTTTCACCAATATATCCAATCTATCTAAGTAGGTTTTTATTATTTTTAGGATTTAACTCATATTTTTTTTATTAATGTATCATTTTTAATCTCAAAACACGCAATTTGAGTAATACTGGTAACACCATACATCATATTTAGGATCATAAATTACATACAAATAAAAATTGATTTATGTATCATTTAAAAAAATTTCTAAAAATATTTATATGTTTTTTTGAGTATGATTCATTTTATAATCAAATGTTACTTTAAACTTAGAAAATTCACTTTTACCCATATATGTCACACCATGTGTTGGTTTAATGTGAGACTAATTCCAACCTAAAAAAACAAATTATTGACAATTTTCCAACAATATGAATTCAAAAATTTTTTTTTATTAGTTTTCAATTAGTGACACATGTTTTGAACTAAAATGAAAATTATAAAATGATGATGTAATCTTTGAGTAATTCCAGGATGGTTGTGTATTACTTTGAGAAGATGATCATTCCTATATGTCCCAAATTAAAGACGGATAATTTTACCAATGTATAAAATTAATATGATTTAATTTTCACTATTTTGATTAATCCATTTGGGTTCTTACTAAAATTTCAATTTCAAACACAATCTAAATTGTATGAGTAATACATGTTACACTATGCATCATATTTAGGTGAGGATAAATCTTACAAGTCACTAGTGACTTCTGGATAAATTTCATAAATTATAAAAATAGTAAGAACTCATTTTATTATTTTTTATTATATCACTTTTTTGTTTGAAATGTAATTTTAATCTAAAAGCACTTATATCATTTCATGCTAGTTAAATTAGACGTTAAATGAATTTTCTATAAATTCATATATGAAAAAATTAATTGTCAACCGTTTTAAAAAAGTATCAATAAAATATGATTTTTTCCTCTGTTTTATGTCTTTTGATGTGTGTCTTGAACTAATGTGTGAATTCAAAAAAAATTATAATTTAAAACTAAAATATAAATTGACTAAAATTATGTAAAATTTTAATAAAATTTAATAAATATGTAGTAGGAAGTCACATGATCATGAATAATATATAAATTTTCATGATCCTTTAAACCTTCCAATTTTTTAACCAAAAAAAATTCTTCCATTATAATGCAAAATGATAAAGAGATGTAAAATAATATATATTAATTTTAATAATAACGATTCACTTACCAAGTGTGTCACAACGTTAATAGCATATACCAAATCACAAACATAATACATATTCGCCTAAATTTTATTTGATCCATCATTTTGGCACATTGTATAGTTCCAAATAGACTCTAAATAAATTTACTTCTTCTTTTAGTATGTAGATTTTCAGAAATAATTGTAGTACCGAGGAAATATAGGTAGGAAAATGAGTAAGGAATATTGTATCTGAAATTGTAACAGCTTTAGGAAATTACTTATTCATGAATTTGAAAATTTTGATGGCATATGAATTATATCATTAATTATCAAAGATAATGTCCACAATCATTATTGCTATCTTGATTCAAAAACTATAAAAACTATGGAAAAAATATGTACATTATTTTGAAATATGTTTTGATATTAAAATATATATACATAAATATATATACATTAATATATTCCCATTTTGTCACGAACCAACCTGGGCCGACTCTGAACCTATCACCCGAGCTGGTGTGCGACATGGCCTGAAGGGCATTACCGATCCCCATGGGATACCAACTTGTGTCGGGAATCAATGTTTATTTTTTGGGAATGATTTGGCCCAAATGATAAATAAATAACCATGAATAACTTTAAAAGTAAAACTCCACTCAAGTAGGGGAAAAGGAAATAAATAAATGGAACAACTCATCACACCTCCATGTGACCTTCCAGGTCACCTCCCAACAAAAGGACTACCTTTCCCCAATAATGAGAAACTCAACCAAAAAAACCAGAACAAAGGAAACCTACAACTGAAATGATAAAGATAAAAGTGATCATTAAAAATTCTCATTAGGGTTGCCAAGATGAACCACAGAATCCAACTTCTCCATTCCCGAAACAACCAATTAACAAAAGTTTGAAATAAAACTATAAAAGTAGGATTTCCATATTTTAATAAAACAATATCATTTACCCATTTTAAAAACCCAACACACACCACGTTCCATTTCTGAAAAAAACTACAATTTTTCAAACAGAAGCCAAGAAAAGAAAACATGGTAGTGCTAAAAGAAATATGTTACATTATAAGTTGGAAAACAAAAATAGTTGTAAGTAAACAAGAAAAATAGTGAGAAACCATGGGTGATCGGAAACATCCTTAGAAGATCCCTAGACATACTCAGTTTCAGAACTACCTGCCAGCGTATGGTGAATCTTTCAAGTCTATAAACAAGTGGCCGCTCTATAATGACCAATCCTGTAGCAATGCCCGCCTGTCCTAATAAAAAATCTAGGGGGTACCAACCCGTCTAATCGAGGTTAGTCAGCAACCATCAATCGATCATCTAAAATATTCCCAAGAACACAAGGTGGTTATAATAATGTTGTGTAAGTAGGAGGCCCTCACACGCATGAATCGTCTCAGCACACTTCTCTACCCCAAACACAGACACTCCATATGATAACCCATAAGGGATATCCCCCCTATAGTGGTGCCCCAATATATATATATATATATATGTGTGTGTGTGTGTGTGTGTGTGTGTGTGTGTGTGAATATATCATACCATCAGTGGTCCTAACTGGGCCGTCGTTCCATGAAATCCTTAAAACCATTTGATATTTTTTTTCAAAATACTAATGTTTTTAAATGAGCATATAAAAAATCTAAACGTCATCATTTCAAAGAATGAACATAAAAATTTCACTAATGCTGAAAGTGCCAAATGGGTTGTCGTGTCACATCACGTCGAAACCATTTTTTTCCAAAAAAAACCTTTTTATTGCTCCAACCAGACACATAGAACATTCCAAGACACATACCTTGATAAGATACTAGATAACAATTACCGTTTTTAAGTTCGAAGAATCAAACATCCCCTTATGCTTTCCAGACACACACTAAAGTATTTTCCAAGGCCCAATAGACAAACCCTTAAAAAATATTTACATTCATTTAATGGAAACACAGCAAAGACCAAACCTCCTTTTAAAAAACATGAATTATTTGGAAAACCACAGATTTAATGAAACATCATTTCGAAGGTGTCATTATCATTTGTGAAAGCATCCATGTGTGCACATAATGCACCCATGGATGTTCCAACATCCAATTGCACAATAAAATCCAAAGAGAACATTTTAAAACCAAACCAAAATGCCCATTGAAAGACCTTAAACAAATGATTCGTATTTCAAATGTCATTCTCTCAATCATTTACTAATTTAATAAATTTTTTTCGAAAGAACACTATAAAGGATTACATTAGGATTCTTTCAACTTACCACACAAATTCCATTTAAACATCCGATGTACTTCCAAACATTTCAAAAACTAATTTCGCACAATTCAAAACACGACTCATACCACTTTCACAACCAAAATAACTACTTTCACACTTTATAAAAAATAACACATAACTCAAAATAGGTTTTCGCCCAAACACACTTCATGCCATACAAACATACTATCAAAAATAAAATGAACACAAGTCTTATCTACTTAAAAACTATGTTTTAACCAACTATTTTTATTAATGAAATTGATAAGTTAATTATACATGAGAAATAATTTACCAAGTGATGATTTTAAAAAAAACTACTCAAAACGAATCAAATAATTCATCTATAAACTATTATCAACCATATTAATTAACTGAGAAACACATTAATAAATTAAATATAATATCAATGATGGTGAAAATGACATATACATATTAATTAAAACCATGCAAGTGTCTATTGGTTATGCAGGAAAAAAATAGTTAGAAACACCTACCTTAGTGGTGAGTGATTGTGACAAAAGTCTAACAAAAGGTAGGACAATCCCTTGCGGACTAACTGTACATGCTGAACCGTAATAAAATAATACAACACCCATCCTGAAATAGTTTAAGAATTTATCCAAATTAAATAAAAACACCAAGATGGAATTAAGGAAAATTAAATAAACAAATAAATAAATAATAAAAAAGAATAAATAAATAAGTAAATGGGTAATGAAATAAATAAACAAACAAAAAAATAAATAAATAAACAGAAGAATAAATAAATAAATGAAAGAGTGAATAAATAAATAAATAAATAAATAAATAAATAAATGAATAAATGAATAAATGAGTAAATGAATAAATATAGAAATTATTAAATAAATAAATAAGAAAACAAATAAATAAATAGATAAGTGAATAAAAAAATACTTTTTGAGGAGGCGTTGCCAACAAGGAGGGACATGACCACGCTGGGGCAAGGCAGAGGCACCACACAGAGGGTTTAGATCACCAGAAAAGGCCTAGCTTGAGTGGGGGGCAAGGGTGAGGTGGTCCAGATGGAGAAGGCTGGACGAATGGCGCTATGCAATGATGTAGGAGACACTACTGGCTGGGAGGTGGTCGGAGAGAGGTCTGGTCGGTAGGCGGTTGGGCTTGGATTGAAGACCGGAGCCGCAAGAAAGCTGAGGGGAGGGCTGACATGAGGCTGTCTGATCACGGCCTGGGTGTGTGGGGTCGCTGCAAGAGTGGAGGGAATGAGTGTAACGCTGGGGAAGACCAAAGCGATGACGAGAGCCGGAGGGGGGACTAGGTAGCTGGGGAGAGCGAGCAGCGACGTGAGGGCAATGGGGGGGGGGGTGTGGGGTCCTAGCATGCACCTATATTGGGAGTTATGAGGTGGCGATGGTGAAGGCCTGGGCATGGATAGTAGAGCAATATGCGGGTGGGGTCTTGTAGGAGGGCTTGGTGAGGCCGACCGGGTCACTGCACAGGGTACTAGGGGGATGGATCACAATGGGGAAGGGAGGAAGAGGGGAGGGTCTTGGGCACAACACACTGCAAAAGAAAGTGGGACTTAGGGTAGCACTAGATTTAGGGTAAGTTTAATTTTTATTCATTTATCATAATAACAACAGAAAAACAACAATAAAAATAAAAACTATAATAAAACCATAATTAAAAATAAAAAAGATATCAAGATTAAAAATAAAAAAAATTATAATTATAGCAATAACAATATAAATAATATAGACAATAATGAAATAATAATAATAATAATAATAATAACACCTTAATAATAATAATATAAATATTGATAATATTAAACCAAAATAATAGTAAGAATAATAGAATTAATAAAAATAATAACAATATTTTTATTATTATTAATAAATATTTTTTTAAAACATAATCCATTTAATTAAACCATTTTGAAAACTGCGTAACTGCACGCTCATCGTAGAGATTTAAAACCGCACATGCAAATTACGCACCTCATTACAGTCTACTCAGGAACCTACACAAGCATCTGTGGAGATTGTGAGGTTACCTATAACCATTTGGTGCATGTGCACAGGTCTAAAACCCACCAAAAATATTAAACATCCAAAATCGTAAACCAGAACCTATCCTAATCCTTGATGCGAGAACACGAAACACATAAATAATATAATTATAAATAAATTAAAATGTCGGGGTTTGACAATTCTCCCCACCACAGACACTTTCTTCCCCCAGAAAGTCACTAAGTCATATGTTGGTCACGATATGAGTCTATGCCAAAAAAGAAATCGAAGAATCAAAGAAAAATGATGATATCGATATGAACTTACACTACAAAGGTCACACTTGACTGATTCCAGAGAAAACTAAAGCCCAAAGTTGAGGGGAGAACACGAAGGGGTTATCCCCACCACAGGAACTCAACTAGGACAGAAATTTGACACCCAAACATATCACCCCGAGTAGGGGAGGGGGTGACGCGGGAACTCACAACTGATCCAAACTAACTTAAACCTCACAAGCTATCAAGACATTCACCTAATATTGGAACTCTCGGCCTAGAAAAAAACCACGAAAATAGGAGAAAACCCCCCTAAGCAGAACATAACTCAAACAGTGAACCTGAGTATAACCACAAGACTTGACTCCTTCGCAGGCACTCACACCTTTAAACAAACACAACCAAACCGTGAATAACCCACATAAGGTCCAAACATAGTTCTAAACACATGATTCAGAAAACCATGATCAGACAAATGTAAATGTTTGGATTACAATAGAACATGTCCATCATAACTTCATGAAAAAAATGAACTCAAAACCACGTCAATACTTTTATAATGGAAATAATAAGAACTAAAAAGACTTTAAATGTTCCACTACCAATATGAAACACAAAACACAAATCGATGATTCACACCTACGACAACTCCTGACTTCGCGCGAGCTTCACCCCACGACCTGTGGCTGGGGATCTGATGGCTAAAGCATCTCCTGCCTCAAAGTCAGTCTCTGGAATTCCACCAGTCATCACATCTTCTTCAGGTGACGCTTACTGTAGAAATTCTCTAGATGACCCAGACATCTGCAAAGATGACACGTTTTTAGAGGTATGCAAAACGACAACTTCACTTGCCCAAACCGGCCACACTGGCTGCACACCACTGAACGGTCAGATGAACTGGAAGTCAGAACCACTATAGAGGACTATTTTTCAATAGGTTCATCCATAACACCCTACTCGCCAGATGGGGAACCTTTGCAAGCAACCATATATCCTTGATTTCTGACCATATGTGCTCCGGAGACCAACTCAGCTAAGAACGCCTCATCCACCACCTTCTCGAATCATTGTTCCTTAGAAATAAAAACCCACTCCAAGATCTCTGGAAGAAGACCCCTGTTGAAGAGAGAAGTCTTCCTCAAATCCTGTGATACTACCTCCGGAGAAAAAGACACAAGCTCTTTGAAATTGTCAACATATTCCTTCACCATCTGTTGGCCTTGTTGAATACACTTGAGCTCTTCCTTTATCTTTGTCTCCACCTCTTCTGGTATAAACCATCAAATAAATATGGATTTGAAGACATCCCACGTCATCTCAACCTGCAATTATAGTAGATAGAACAACTCCCATTCATCTAGAGACGAACCTTCAAATAAAACCAAAATAACACGCACTTTGATAGCTTCGGGAGTTCCCAAAACCCTGAAGACACGCTCGACCCCTTCAAGCCATTCTGCTGCTTTTAACGGACCATGATCACCATAAAGAATATGCATTACCTTAGAAGGAATGAAAACTGGGCATGATTTATCAGAAACCTTGGGGACCTTCTCAGGCGGCATTTTCTGAACATCATATTAAACACAGAACCAAAACCAATATCAATATGATGCAACATCATGGAAAGAACCATCATCTGAAATCAACCATCTCAAAAAATAACAAAAAAAATATAAACAAAAACCAAAATTCATTTTTTAAAAAACCGATTTTTTATTTTATATTTCAATCCCACCTTCTTTAAAATCCACTTTCCCAATACCAAACTGACTTTTCATACCAATTTCAATTTCAAAAAATCATTTTCCATTTTTAAAATTGTTTTGAAAAAACAAGGTCAAGCCTTTAATTCTAAGTGAAACCATCAGTAATGTCATGAATCATTGCATATGTCTTCATCTGATTTCATCTATACACACCAACACACACTTCACATGGATTTTTTCACATGTGCAAACATTCATAATGAATAACTGAGGTTGCACCCATACCATATATCTACAAGTTCTAAGCAACCAAAAAAAATTTAGACCATGAGATTTCAGTTTTAAAAATCAATTTCTCAAATTTAACGCCATTTAAAAGAAATTATTCACATTTTAAAAACCCTTTTTTTATTTTTTAAAGTTCACTTACAACAATCCGAACCAAGATGACACTCAACTTGCATCAAAATACCAGACTGAAGAATGATTAATTACGCTTAACCTGATGACATGGTAGTGGGCCATGCCCTAAGCATCAATAGTATAGAAGAACATAAACCATGTACTCAGACTCCACATGGGTCACTACTCCATGTGAAATCACGATGTAACATCGGCATGCCTACATTGTCATCTATCAATTTAAAATGAACCAGAACAAAACAGGGAATGAATTCCCAAACTACCCCTGGTGACTCAGGGTTTGGAATGGGTGAGGGTTCATGATGTCCTTTCTGTACCTACCTATCGTATTGCGATAGTCCTAATATCCATATACCGGACACCCAAAATAAAAAGGGCTCCTCTAATACCATTTTTTCACGAACCATCCTAGGTTGACCCTATACCATTCACTCGAGCGGGTCCGTGAAATGGCACAAAGCGCTTACCCAATCCCCACAGGCTGGAAACCAGTGGCATGAATCAAAGATTAATTTTTGGGAACAATTTGGCCCAAAAGATAAATAAATATCCAAGAATAATCAGAAAAATAAAACTGAACTCGAGCAGCGAAAAAAGAAATAAATAAACAGAATAGCTAAACACACCTCCACGTGACCTTCCAGGTCACCTCCCAACCAAAGGATGACATTGCTCTAATAATGAGAAACTCAGCCAAGAATACCAGAGCCAAGGAAACCTGTAACTAAAATGAAAAAGATAGGCGTGAGTATTAAAAATGCTGAGTATGGTTGGCAAGATAAACCACAGAAACGAATGTCTCTTTTCTCGAAAAAACCCACTAACAGAAGTTTGAAATACAATTATAAAATCAGGTTTTCCATATTTTAATAAAAAAATATCATTTACCCATATTAAAAACCCAGCGCACACCACGTTCCATTTCTAAAACAAACTAAAATTTTGCAATCAAAATCCACGTAATACAAACATGTCAGTGCTAAAAGAAACATGTGACATTATAATCTGGAAAAAAGGAATGGATATAAGTAAAAAAGAAAAAAAATTCAAACCATGGGTGATACTAAACATTCCTAGAAGACTACTGAATGTACTCTGTTTCAGATCCACCTATCGACGTAGGCTGAAGCTCGTAAGTCTATAACCAACTGGCCACCCTCAACTGACCAATCTAGTGGAAAAGCCCACCAAGCCTAACAACAAATCTATGTGGTTCCGATCCGTCTAATTGGGGTGGGTCAGCAACCATCACTTGATCATCTAAAAGAAACCTAGGAACCCATGGTGGTTATAATAATATTGTGTAAGTAGGAGGCCCTCGCACGCCTGACTCATGTCACTGCACTTACCTACCCCAAACACAGACTGTCCATGCGATAACCCATAATGGATGTCCCCCTATAGATGTCCCCAAATATATATATATATATATATAATCAAAGGTGAAAACATGGACTTTTTTCTATGAAATCATTAACCATTGGATGTTTTTACATAAAACTAATTTTTTTAATGAGAATATAGTAAATATAAATGTCACCATTTCAAAGAATCCGCACAAACAATACAATAAAGTTGAAAGTGCCAAACGGGCTGTCACGTCACATCATGTTGATACCATTTTATTTTCTAAAAACATTTTTAATGATGCAATCAGGAACATACCACTTTCCAAGCCACATCCCTTGATAAGATCTTAGTTAAAAATCACCCTTTTTATGTTCAAAGTTCCAAATGGGCCCTTATTTTTTCCAGACACACTCTAATGTTTTTTCCAAGGCCTGATGGCCAAACCCTTAATAAAATATTTACCGTCATTTAAGGTAAACACATAAAGGACCAAACCTAATTTAGGAAAACATAAATTATTTTGAAAACCAAGGAGATGACGAAGCATCATTTAAAAATTACCATTATCATTTCTGAGCGCATCCATGTGTCCACGTCATGCACTCATGAATGTGCCAACATCTAATGGAACAAAAAAATCCAAAGAGAACACTTTAAAACCAAACCAAAATTCCCATTGAAACACCTTAAACCCATGATTTATATTTCAAACATCATTCTCTCAATCATTTAATAATTTAAGAAAACCATTTAGAAAGAACACTATAAAGGATTACATCAGGATTTTATCAACATCCCACACAGCCTCTATTTTAACATCTGATGCATTTCCAATCATTTCAAAATATACATTCACACCTTTCAAAACATGACTTGTACCACTTGTACAACAAAAAGATCTAATTAAACACTTTATAAAAACTAAAACATAGCTCAAAATAGGTTTCTTCCCACACAAACTTCATTCCTTACAAAAAAACTATCAAAAATAAAATGAACAAAAGTATTATCTTCTTAAAAACTATTTTTTCTCTAACAAATTTAATTAAAGGACCTACTATGTTAGTTAGAGATGAAAAATAATTTACCAAATCCTAATTTTCACAAAATACTCAAAAAGAATCGTATAATTCATCCAAAAAGTATTTTACACATTTATAATTAACCTAGAAACACATTAATAAATTAAACATAATATCAATGATGGCGCGAATGATATATAAATGTTAATTCAAACCATAAAAGTGTCTATGGGTTATGAGGGAAATAAAATAGTCAGAAACGCCTACCTCAATGGTGAGAGACCGTGATGAAACTCTAACAGAAGGTAGAACAATCCCTTGTGGACTAACTACGCATGGTGAACAGTGATAAAAGCACACGACACCCAACCCGTGACAGTATTACGATTTATACAAATTAAATAAAAACACCAAGATATAATTAAGGAAAAATAAACATACATATAAATAAAAAATTAAATTAAATAATAATAAATAAATAAATGTGTAAAAAAATAAATAAACAAACAAAAAAAACAAATAAATAAAGAAAAGAATAAATAAAAAATGAAAGAATGGATGAACAAATAAATAAATAAATAACTAAATGAATAAATGAATAAATGAATGAATGAATAAATACTTAAATAAATAAAAGAATAAATAAATAAATAAATAAATAAATAAATGAATAAATGAATAAATATATAAATAAATGAATAAATAAATAAATAAAATAAAATAAATAAATAAATAAATAGATATGTGAATAAAAAAATACATGTTGAGGAGGTGATTGCTGACAATGAGGGACACGGCCACCCCCGGGCAAGGCAGAGGCACCGCGTAGGGGATTCAGATCACTGAAAATGACCTAGCAGGAGTGGGCGGCAAGGGTGAGGTCGGCCGGATGGAGAAGTCTAGACAAAGGGGGCTGTGAAATGATGTAGGAGACGCTGCTGGCCGAGAGGAGGCCAGAGGGGGGGGGGGGGGTGTAATCGTGAGGCGATTGGGCTTGGCTGGAAGGCTGGAGGCGTGAGGGAGATGTGGGTAGGGCTAGTGTGAGGTTGGGTAAGCACGAACTCAGTGTGTGGGGTTACTCCTAGAGTGGAGGAAACGAGGGTGGCGATGGGAATGACCAAAGCCGAGGGCGAGAGGTGGAAGAGGGCCTGGGAAGCTAGGGCAAGCAAGCGACGAGGCGAGGGACGAGGGTGAGGGGACTCGTTGAGCACGTAGCGCGGGAGGTAGAAGGTGGTTAGGTCGAGGGCCTGGGTGAGGACAATAGAGCGACAGGTGGCAGGGGTCTTGTAGGAGGGTGGGGCGAGGACAGCCAGGGTGCTATGCAGGGAACCCGGGGGGGGGGGTGGATCACTATGGGGATGGGAGGAAGATGGGTGGGTCTTGGGCACAGTACATAGAAAAAGAATTGTGGGGGGGGGGGGCTTGGGGTAGCGCTATGTTAAGGGTTAGATTAGTTTTTTTAAATTTTTTGTAAAAATATTAATAATAACAATAATAATAATAATAATAATAACAAAAGCAGAAAAAAATTATAAAAATAGCCATAAAAAATAATAATATTAATGAAAAAAATTATAACAGTACTAATATAAATAACAAAGAAAATAATTAAATAATAATAATAAAAATTATGACAATAATAACAACAGCATAGTAATAATTATAATAATATAAAAAATGATAACATAAAACAAATATAATAATAAAAATGAAAATAATAATAATAACCACAATATTATTATTATTATTTTTTTAAAAAATCTTAATTCATTTAATTAACTCATTCTATAAACCGGGTAACTTTTCGCACATCACATGGCTTAAAAAAATTCACAATAAAATTGCACACCTCAACGTAGTCTACTCGGGCACCCGTACTAGAACCTGGGGGAAACCACGCGATTACCGCTAACCATGTGGTGCCCGTGCACGGGTCTGAAACCCACCAAATATCATAAACGTACGAAATCTTAAACCGGGACCCAGCCTGATCCATGACACGAGGAAACAAAGCCCAAAAATAATAAAAATAAAAATAAATTAAAATGTCTGGTTGTGACACATTTAATGCGATCAATCAATAAATTATTTTCATGAACATGCATATTTCCATAATTTAGAATTTATTTATAGATCATCTTATCAAAATAAAATTCTTTTTAAAATAAAAAATGAAAAAAATACAATTCTTATCTAGTAAATGATTAGTATAGTGATTTATAATTGTGCAACACTCATTATGTATGGTAGGTTTATTTAAATCCATGAATTTAATCCATTAAATTAATTTTTTGATATATCAAAATTAATTATGGTCAGCATAATGTTCTCACTTAAATAAAATATTAAAAAAAAAAAATAAATATTCCTTGGGATTAAATTGCTATGTTTTAGAACTACATTGTATAAATATAAAAGTGTATATTATTAATTATTTTTATCTCAAATCCCTTTAGAAAAAATGAATATTTATTTACATAGATGAACGTAATATATCATTTTTTGATAGATGTATTATAAAAAATCATGTTATATATGTATTCACAATTGAGTTTCCCATCCATTCAAACATGATAATCACAATTATCCTTTCGATACCAACAATTTCAATAAAATATGTTCTACATATTTTTTCTTTGTATGTAAATTTGGAAATGTGGACATCATTATATGTGGGGTTTTCATGAATTTTTTATTCTAATAAAGGTTATAGTTGAGAAGGCAGAGAAATGGTAGTCAAAATAGTACCTTTTGTTTTATTAGTTTATTCCCAGGATTATATTAATTAGTACTTAACATTCAATTTTTGTTTATCCATTTGAAAATTCACACATCACTTGAAACCTATTATCATCAACACTAATAGGTTTTTATTTTTATTTTTTTTAAAGAGAGACCTCTTGTTTTTTAATAATATTATAAAGATATTATATGAATGTTCCAATAAAAAAAATTGATCATTATTAAACTGAGTTCATCATGTTGAATTTGAAAATCATTACCAAGGACCTGATATATTTCAATCACCACACTAATGTAATCTTTTATTTGATTTATTTTTTTTACTTTTCCGCCCAATATATCATAAATTATACCCCTCTAAAAAAGAGTTTCATTGGTTTTGATAGATATAAACTATTAAAATATTTATCCCATATAATTTTAATATTTTAAATTTATTATATGTTTTTATTCGAATTTAAAATAATAAATAATGTTAAAAAATATTACCTTGGGTAACATATAATGTTGTGGGGGAGTGACTATCTTGAAAGCTAGTGGGATTTTTGGGTTTTTCATGTAATAATATTTATCAACTTATATTTAACATTAATCCTCTCAAATATATTGGTCATCCACACCAAAATGAACAATAATATCATGTATGGAATATATTTTTAATGTAATCCTCTTATCCTAGAATATGTATCTTCCTAGTGGTTTTAATTACCAAATTTTCTTGAGGATACACTCTAAAAAACACCTCTTACATGACCATATTTTTCAGGCGATATCATTGTTATTTAATGTTGTTTTTTTCTTTGTTTGATAAATTTTTTCCATGTGAATAAACCATATAAAAACATAAAATAAACTAATAGATATTTTTTTAATACATTTATAATGGAAAATAACTTACTATTATGTCATGAATTCATAAGGTTCATATATATATATATATATTATTTTTTGTCAATTAGTTTACCCACCTTATTTATAATGGCCCCCTTTCGGAGAACATGGTGTGGGATATATGGAACTTCATATTTTTACTCATTAATCTACATTTTTTCAAATAACTATTGCTTCATATCATAGTAAATTTTCAGAGTTGATTAAAAATACATATGATTGACTTCTCTTATGAATCATTCCTTATCCTATATTTTTGTAAGGGTTATATTGGTAGCGATTAATTTTGTTTATTTTTGACACTAAATTTATGTTTCATAAATATAGAATTTTAAATCAAAATAAATAAATAAAAAAATTTAAGATGATGTATTTTCAACAACAATAAAGTTAACAGATTTCCCAGCCCGAAAAAAGGTGATAGAATTCAATGTTTCCTAGTTTATAATGTGTGAATAAGTAATTGGTGGATGGGGATCTACATTCCCCCATTCAACCCTAAGATGAAAGATGATAAGAAGGGTCTAAAAACCTGCCTAAGATTTTTTAGCAACCATTATGAAATATTTAATTAAAAAATAATCTATAATTAACAAAGTCCTCATGGAATAATGAAAATTTAAGCAACATTTATTTATATAATATTTCATTACAACAGTTATATAATATCATATAATTACGTTAATATCATCCTAAAATATTTTGACCATTGTAGGATTGACATGGTAGTATGAATCAACATCTTTAATAGAATTATTCCTTGTTTTCTCCACAATATAAAAAATTAAAAGTCACTTCTTTGGGTCAATGGATTAGTTTTGATTATTCTATTAAACCTCCAATTTATTACCTTTATTCCCTCCTTGAAAATTTTAGTCAACAATATGATGATTCATTTTCAATTTATTTGTCATCAATATATTGTTGATCCCCAAAATAATTTTGTAGTTTCAGCATCAAAAACATATTATTCCTTGGTATCGGTAACACCATCATTTCAAAAATACAATTTTATATGACTAGTTAAAAATTATATTTATATTATGTCTATAATGTATAGAAAATATATTATTTTTAGAAAAATATTTTTATATTAAAAAAATTAACCTTCTCATTGATAACTAGTTATTATTTAAAAATATTATAGGAATTTGTCTCATGTATTAGGAATCCAAATCCCGTCATTCAGGTCCCCTATATCATAGAACATAATGTCAATATTTAGACCTCGATGAATAGATAGTAATATCACAATAAATGGTTCATCCATGATTATATATTAAATGAACCCTAGATTTATTCTTATTCCACCAGGATAATCGACCAATTTTGTTTTATAAATATAAGACCTAAAATACTTTCGTTACATGTGATTCCATTACAAACAGCTAATCATGTTCACATTCGAACCTGAAATTCATCTTAAAAAATCAAAAATCATGAAAATTCAATACACTAATATTTTTATCCCATTTATAACTGAAAAATAGCACTTCATATGTTGTATAATATTACTTTTATATTTTCTCAATAATTACAAAATATGACACATTCTCATAAATCATATTTCTATCCTTACAACCAGGTATGTGCATCTCTACAACTAGAAATGTAAATCCACTATTTTTATCACTATACTAATATAATGTTATTTTATATAGAATATCGAACCACTTGAAACAAAATAATTGTAATATATAACATTTTTATTTGGTCTCTAGCTAGTGATCGAAGTTATTTTTAAATTTAACATAGATTTTCAGATAACTCTATATAAATTTGATATTGATTAAATATTATAATTTGTTGATTATGTTTATTTGTTTTCCATCCTTCTTCCATTTATGGACTCAAATAGATAATAATTTCCTTGTGTGCATCAATGTATGGATCAACATATTCACTATTATGTTAAATCTATATGTGTGCTCTCTCTCGGTCCATAATGCTAATTGTAACAATATCTCTTATGAAAATCACTTCTATATGATGTGTCCTCAATGATGAGACATTGGGGACTAATTCGATGATGATCTGATAGGTAATCCGTACTAAATTGATTATATTATTTGACAATATATTTATCTAATATAAAACCACTGTCTGACATAAATTATTGACAAACCCTTTCAAACCCATCATATATCATTCAATGTGGTACATCTAAATATAATGGAAAAGACTATATTATTGAACATATATAACAATATAAACCATCATGTGGACCAATATATCAATGAAATATGTCAGGAATAACATCCCTCACTCACGTAATATGACCAAGAACTCCTAATTCATGATTGGAAACCTCACTAGGTCCATGACATTACAAAATATTTATTGAAAGTGATGAAAAGTTCAGATAATTAATTGAATAAATTTTAAGGATGAATTGAATGTAAATATATGGCCCACAAATATTTCATCAAAATATGAAAAATGTGTCATTTTAATTATAGTAACATCAAATTAGTCTTTTAAACCAAATGCATGATATTTAAAAAAAAACTACTTAACATTTACAATAATTTATGAATTAAAAAAATAATTTTCCTATTATAAATATAAAATATAAGATACTAGAGGAATAAAATACATCCCCTTACCCTTCAACATTCCAAATCATTCCTTATATCCATTTCAATATTATCTAACATAACCTAAAAATCATTTTTTAGGAACAATTAGTGTTGTTCAAAAAAAATAATCAAACAATGTTTTTTTACATGCATGACATTAAAAATATTTCTGACATACAATCAATTAAAATATGAAAATTCCAATAAAACATAACTCATTTTACAACCTTATTTTGTAGAGTTTTTCAAAAATTGTTTACTAAATATATTGTTAATATGATTTAATTTATCCAATAGTTTAACACCCATAACTAAAGATGGTGTTGTGCATTGTTTTTTATTCCTTGAAAATTTTATAATCAACGAAAAGTATTCTTGTCATCAAGATAAAAATTTAAAATTTCCAAAAAAATAGATCCATCAATAAATGGTTCATATAAGCTGAGTGTGTGCTTTCTCAAAAATGTAATACCCTTAGATTCCCATAATCCTAAATCTTGAAAATTTCTATATGTAGTAACATCATTAATAATCATGTCTAACAAGGCCCTGATTGTGAATACTTCACTTATGTGAGCATTATAAAATTTAAATCATGTATATGGAATCAATTTCTGCTCATCGATCAATGAATAAATATAGAAATTAATATCATTAATGGATTGATTAGGCCAATATATATGTGTAGACAATGTATTATATTTTCATTTCATGCATTACCAAGACATCGAAGTTATAATTTACCAATATACTGTCCATTTACTATGACTACTATGTTTTACAAAATATTGATTTTTTCAATCTGTATATAATGAAAGATAAAATATTCTTAGATCATGTCCAAATTTTGTATACTTGTAATAAATTTTGTTCTACATAAGAGAGTCTATTGGATGATACATTTTCCCTTAATTACATCCTTTATCTAAATGAAATATCAATTTTATCACTATTTCTTAGCATATATTTAGTCGTTTGAACTATGTAATGAAAGGAATGTAACACACAACTTTCAAATGAGTTGATTTATTTTTCTTGTATTAATCTCCACTACTCATAATTATTTTTATGGGTTAATCATAGTCCATAAAAATATATGCAAAAATTTGGTCTATTTTTTTTAATGATCATTACCCTTTGAATATGGAATTCATTTACTATCATATATTCTACTAGGAAGTTCATTTTCATCTAGTATCATATCATTTAAGAGACCATGTAGATCTGTAAATTTGGTTTCACTTATTCCACTGACAAATTTCAAATTATATTACATTATTATAATTGAAAATGTTGTGTTTTCATTACAAATTGAATTCAATGGTCTCTTAGAAAAAATACTTAATTCCTCAAACAATATTGTACAATAATGATTTTCATCATCATCTTTCATTATCATTTATTCCATTCAATATATATCATTATTTACACTTGTATCCAAACTATCTAATCCATAAATCATAGTATCGTCCCAATAAATGTAAAAATATATTTATTCCCATATTTATTTTATATTTATATATTTTACCTATTATGTGACTAATTAGTTGTTCCTATAACCCTTATATAATATATTTTATTGAATAAAAACAAAAAAAAACCACATGAAAAGAAGTTTTGATATGTTTAGTATGAATTACCAATTGAAAACATGATGAAATAATTAATGCAACATTCATTCTATTTTTTCATATGATTTTTGAAAATCATTTTCTAAATCATATAAATCCCATTGTGTTCATAGAAATTTAATTTCATACAAAATATAAATACATACACATATGAAATGAATAATCAAAGTAAAAGTTTATAGATAATTACAGTAAGGGGAACCAACATTTGATATCTTAAAATAACATCAATATCCATTGATGTAAATGGGTTATTTAATTAATGAGAATAACTTCTCCACATGTTGTATGAGTTATTATCCTAATTCATCCAATTTGATAAATGTTTCCTATATTAGTTTGACAACTAATTAGGGTAGTTCAAGAAACATTGGTGCATGTACAAAAGATATGGGGGTGAGTCTAAGAAAAATATGAAACCATAAATGATAATGATATAGAGATTATGAATATAAATGTTTTCTCCAATAATAAAAATGTTTTTATTTGTGGAGTTGGCGATTCACCCAGTAATATTTCTAATCTTTTCCCCTAAATATAAAAAAAAGAAGCTACTGTTATTTAATCCCAACCTAGGGAACCTTGAATTGGTGTGATCGTAATAAGGATAATCTTTATGTAATTATGAACACTCACATAGATACATCCATTTTATTTTCAAAATTCAATTAAAACATTAAACTAGTCCAAAAAAAGTCCATTGGTTTGTGGGCTAGACTTCAATATATCTTAACATCTCATGAAAATCAAAAATTTATTATAGGAGGTCATATATAACCTTTATAGGTGTGAGACCAAAAATTTGATCGTTATTATGGTTATTCATTTATTCACATGGTATGAGTGGAGTTAGATAGTGTTTCAGAGGATGTTTGAGTGGAGATTCTTGGTAACGAGAATGTTCATGTGACCATCACATATCTATAAAAAAATGGTGTCTATGACTAATATGACTATCTGTAAAAAGAAGTTATTAATTGAAATAATTTTGGGCATTTGATCACTAAAAAATTTCAGCCAAACCATAATCTTTCTTGCAATTAATTATGAAATCATTCCGATGATAGGTATCTAAATCAAGTACAAATTCCTCCTCTCTAATTTATTCTCATATAGCATATTCTACTACACTTTTCATAAAATATTAATGGAATTCAAATTATTATTTAATCTATACACAAAATAAAATATATTAATTTTTTTAATAAAATGGATTTATTACTCATTATAATCACTTATAGACTTATATTATTCTAATAATCACCAATAAATATGTTTGAAAAAAATTATTTATTATTATATCGATCACATCGTAGAGAAATAAATTTTATTTCTTTATTTTTAATTTCGAAATTTATTTCAAAACAAAGGTTAAAATATCATTCCTCAGAACATATGTAATCTCTAATTATGACATAGGGAAAAATAGATTTAAATTTTATAAAAATAAAGGATCAAATAGTTATTAATGACAGATGTGATGTCAGATCTCATGATACACTATTTTTTTAGATGATTATATACCATTAATTATTGAAATACCATGAAATATATTTTTAAAATGACATAATAATTATCCCCGATATGAAATATATAGTATAGTTATAAATCCTATAAATATATTACATAACGAAAAATATTAAAAACCAATATTCTATTATCATAAAAACAGAAAAAAATACATCACAGTAATAACAATTATAAAACATTTAGTTATCATGGACTCTGAAACAATTCATAATGATATACAATAGATAAAAATAACAATAATAATTTTCACATGGCTAACATGTTAAATAGAATTATACATTATATATAGATAATGGATATTCTATTCAATTTAAAATTAGAGGAATGTGAATATAAAATATATAATTACAAGAAACATAATAATGAATAATATAATTATATAATGTTAATTAATAAAATCATTAAAATTAACTTGAATTAGGGGTAGATAGTGAACAAAAAATTGACCGAGGTAACTGAGATTGGGTGGAACAAGGGTATATGATGTGTAATTTCAACATGGAGCAGAATAATAGTCATGCACTATAAAAAATATTAAATTATCATTCGTATTCACCACCTAAGATTGTAGTTAGTAGGGTTATTTTTGTTCATAGAGAGGAGCATCCTACAACGAGAGAGAGAAATAATTATGAAGGATTAATAAAATATATATGAGAGAGAGAAGTGAACCATTCAATGGAATAGAGTTTTTATAGTGAATAATTGAGGTAGATCAAGAAAAAATAATATTGAATTTGTGCATGCTATTCTAACCATTTCGATGTTGATTATTTGTTATACTATGCCACCGAAATATCAATTTTATGATTGCGAAATGTCAATTTTCATCATTCAAGAAGAATTTTCTATGTAAGATGAGTGTAATTAAAACACATACATTATACCGATGATGATTATTTTATCATGTGAAATTGGGTTTAATGCATCATGCAAATGAATTATCCAATTTTTTGAGTGGTGAAACAATAATATTAATTACCATTTTATTCAATTGATACTGTAGTAAAAGTTAAATGGTATTTTAGTTGATCAATTTTGATGGTGGAAATGGATTTTCAATGATTGTATTTAAAAAAAATTATTCACTAATCTAACACATCATATAATCTGTGATGATGTTTACAACAATTTGTTTCTAGGAATTTAAAAAAATTTGAATCAAAATATTATTATGAGTATAACAAATAATATTTATTTATTAATTTGAGTTGATTCTCCTCCTATATTTTAAAATGGAGTTGGTTTTGAATTTTATGACCATAATATATCAAATTAATTATATAATTGTATCGTGAGTTCTGAAATTTCAGTGTTATGATTATTATATATGACAGAATGATTCCATCACCATTATACATTATTTTTTATGTGTTTAAAAAGGGGAAAAATGTCTAAATTCCTCATGTAGGTAATGTTGGTTGATCATAGTGTATTTAAATAATATAAGAAATAATGATTGGAATTAGAATTAAATTTATTCATTACATTCATCAAAATAATACATCATATTCAAATAGATTAAATTAGTAAAATGATATCGGATCATATGTAAATATTTATGAACAAAATTAGAAAGTGGAAGTATCTATATGAGAAATTTATCATTTCAGGTATAAATACATTTTATTGCATGTTGATTATATTGATGAGAATATTATATTATTCAAGAAGTAGTGTATACTATTGGAGGTTTTGATAAGACTAATAATGAATCGAGGTTTCTAAAATTATACAATATATAATGTCCAATTAATTAAATTTTATTGTTTTAGAACTTGATGATCATGAATATAATGAAATTAAGTTGGAAATCAATACAACATATTGATTAGTTTTTAAAGTTATCAATTAAGTGATCGTAATAAGAGGAGTAATTCTGAAAGGAATTATCATTTAATGATGTGAAGTAGAACATGAGTACAATATATGATTTAGATAAAGAGAAGAATTTTAATGATAATAATATTTAAATAATATTTTTATAAAATTTATTTAATTCATATATTTCTTTTTAAAAAACTAATGGATTGTACTAAAGAAATATTTCACCATGTTATTCAAATCTAAAGCAATTGGATATATTGAATAGAAACTTACAAATTTTAATGAAGAAGAATATTATGATGATATTGAGTCACTGAGATGATATTAAAATAATAATTCCTCATAATTAAAAAGGTTAAATAGTCCCTTTATGTTTAAATATATGTATTTAAAACAAAATCAAAAGTGATACTAATTTTCAAATATCGATGATAAATAATTAGTGAAAAAATGTTATGAAGAAACTTCATTTGATGTGTTGAAGACGTTTTTGATCAGTATTTTGACTGATAGTGATTTCAATGATGATGAATAAAATGTCCAAAAAATTATGAATAACTGAATATAGATTTTTTATTGAATTTTTTTTTCAAGGAGTTTCTTATATTGACTTCAAAACTAGAGTAATATATTAAAAAATATATGAGAGATTCTAAATTACTAAAAAAACTATTATACACATGTTAAAAAGGAATAGAAGATGATAAATGATATTTATTATTCAAAAGTGTCACTCAATAAAATTGAAAAAATTAATTAGCATATGGAATAAAATATTATAAAAAAACAATCATGACATTATTAACAAAAAATTTATGTTAAAATGAATATGGACAATTTCAGGTTTTACTTTGATATTTTTGTTAATGATGTTTTATTTTTCATAAGGGACAAGTCAATGATACCGAAACATCCATAAATGGGATGGGTTTTTATAATTATATAATATTTCATTGAATTATATTAATATTTCATATTTGGATGGTATAAAATATTGATTTTCAATATGAATATAAATTATGTTTTTTATGATAAGAGATAAAAACTATAAAATTAAATGATTTTAAGTTATCAATATTAATGAAATATATACTAAAAATAGATGGATGAGAATTATATGGATGAAATGTGGTGAACAGAATAATTTATTAAGAATTTAAATTGATTTTAATTCATGAAATGGTGAGAAATAAGAGTATGAAAGACTAAATAAAAGTACTTGATGATTCCCTAATAAAAATATATTTATAAGAAAAGGTTTATAATTTCATGATTTTGATTTAATTTTAGTTGATTATATGGATGTATTTTAAGGATATTTGAAAAAGAATCAAAGAAGATTAGTTCATAAGAATATCTAAATTTTTATGGAGAAGGTGATGAATCAATTAAGAGAATGAATGAACTTTTATAGAAGGTTTGATCAACCATGTCACAATGATAAAATTCCTCATACAATCCAACTAGTTTAGTTGAGTATAATGTAAAATAATTATAAAGTTAAAAAATAATAAAGTATGTTAGAATCAAGTTTTTCTAAATGTTTACTTATAATATTCAAGAAAGTTCATTGATAAATTATAGATGTTGGAAATAGAGAAAAAATTTAACCATTTATGTTTCAATAAAACACTGACTATTACTAAAGAAAATAGAAAAATTTCATCATTAAAGTATTGATAATGAATAAAACCATTCATTGTACATTTTGAAACGGGGGAAAAGTAATATCCAATAAATAATATGAACAGATGAATAATTTCCCTAAACATTATGATAAAATTCTATTAAATAGACCCCAAAAACCCCATGGATCCTGACCATAAAAATATAGATCCTTGGGCCAAATAGGGTTTCAAAAATATAATGATATACCAAGGAAGGATAAATAAGATTGTGGATTGGGGATAAAAAGTAGGGGATGGAGTTAATACATTAAACATTTAACAAGGATACCCTCGATCCACGATAACCTCTCTTTGTCACATACCACTGAAATCCAGATGCAAGCGATGAGGAAGGTGAAGAACAAATTAGCATACCATAGATTTGAGTATTGATTCATCTAAGAGAAGTTTTAGTTTGTGTTACATTAGTAGTGTAAATTTTCTAGATCATGTGCAACGTGGGGAATATCATTTTAGTCAGAGTTTTTTTTAAAAGATTGGGTATGTTATTATCATAAATTCCAACAAATAGTTGAAAAATATAGGTTTTTAGTACTAATATAACCAAAAATAATAATTATTAATTTTATCAGTGATAAAGTGGAAATGATAATATCTATATGTAGTAACACGACCCCAAAACTCCAAAAGATAGTGTTTTTTATTAATTACATTGGCATGATTGCATGGAATCAAATTATGGAGGACTGATAGTTTAGTGTTCTTGGTTAATTGAATACATACATGAGTATATTGTTAAATATTAATAAAAGTATTTTTTCATATTTTTTCATAGATAAAATTGATGATAATAAATTTATTCCATATATTTTATCCTTTAATATCTTTCCTAGTAAACAAGTTGGAATAATGTGGAAGGGAAACACAATAACACGGAGGTTAAATGATGAGAAAGGGCAAAGTTTAGAGGAATCAATGACGAGTCAATAGGAATAAATCAACATGAAATGATAAATAATGGAATAGACATTCCATGTAATAAACAGGCTAAATAGGAAGTGAATAAGTTATGAGGAAAGGTAATTTATAACACTTGCAATTCTAATTACTATATATAGAAAAAAAATATGGAAATGAGAGAAATTGAAACAAATGTAATTTTTTTAATGAACTAATCATGAAATATATCCATATATATTTCAACAAAATATATCAAGGATGAATAATAATATTAACCAAATAAATAAAATGACATATTAAAGGAATTCATGTCTTAGCCATATAAAAACCTATTCTATCAGGTCCTTTTACAAGAAGGATTAATGTTATGGATAGAAATCCATTTAATTCAAACCACATATTTTCCTCATGAGAACTTGTATATGTATTGAGGGGATATATAATTTATGTGACCCACCCATCATTTCCTTTACAAAGTGTTCCTCATATCGAATAGTCGAAATAAATATCATTCCATATCAAATATCTTTATTGAATAATGAATAAGTAAATATCAGTATTTCCCCAAATAATCAAAGAATATTAATAGTAGAAACTGTATGTAAAATTATATATAGTTTAGAAAATTATAATACCCTTGTTAAAAAAACAGATAATATAAGGGGAATTCAATATTCAATGGTAAATATGAAATTGAATATTTTATAGGCATTAACAATGAATCCAATGAATTGAATGTGAATAATATCAATGAAAAATAAATCTTAACCATCTATTGTAATAATAAGGATGGTGTCAATAAAATATATCCCATGAGGAGAAAAATAATAGTTTATTTTCATTGACGAATTGAAATAAAAATATCTTCTTTAAAACATTCTTGAGGAAAATATACTATGATTTAAAAAAGATTATGAATTTTTTTCATTGAAAATTATTTAAAAAAAATTAATTTTAAAAGGTATATTTTAGTCATACATAGGATACTTCAATGAAGTGGAGGAGAGTAAACTTTTACTTATCATAAGAGGTAAAAATAACATCCCTTTTTCATTGTAAAAATTTTAAAATTAGCTTGTTCCAAAAGCAATAAGAAAATATATTTTGAAAACATTGATAAAAGACAAAAAGGTAAAAACTTTATTTATAAGATTATGTAATATAATTTTTGGGAAACTTTTAATAAAAACCGGTTTCTATAAGAACATATTATTTATAAAAAAAATAGAAATATGAACTCATGTTTTCATCAAAAAAATTAATAAGATTTCAGTACTAATGTGTATGAATTGTTAATATTACATAATAAAGCTCATGAATAACCGAATAAGAGAAAAATAATTTTTTTTATTATAAAATAATAAAATAATATCCTCTTATTTAAATTCATGTAACTAAAATCTGAAATAAAACAAGATTTTTATGTAATACACTTAAAAATAGTATAATATTGATGTGAGAATCAATCATTAAATCAATGATGTGTATTAACTGAAAAAAATAAGGAAGTGGAAATTGATCAATAAATATTAAAATTCATTATACACAGAGTTATAGAATATTAAAAATAATGAGGTTGTAGTTTAACCCATCAAAAAAGAAATGGGTAATAAAATCTCTTTTCCTCTTTGTCATTTTTAACTTAATTCCCCTATGATGAAATAATTAAAATTGAAACTCCAAATACCATGGTGAATGATTAAATAATGATACTAGATGAAAAAGTGATAGTATATACACCATATATAAGAAATTTGTAACATAATAATAAATTGATCATTTCATGATAATTTTAACAACCACAAAAGGAGTGACCTTGCAATGATAGTCATTAAAAACATTCTCAAGGCGAATAATCATTATACCTTCAACAACGACCCATTAAAAATTGACAAATTAGATTCATAATATCTTTTAAGGAATAAAATTAAATGAAACATAAAATCTAATGAGAATAAATAGGTTCATGATAAATTTTTTCAAATTGAATCATATAAACGATATTAAAGAAATATTGTTCATAAAAACAATTATGTCTCAATGGAATTAAAATTGAGATAAAATAAATTACCTTGTTCTTCCATTCAAGTGAAATTACTTTTAATATAGTATAATAAACAATTTTTAATTATATACATGGTTTATAAAATTTTTCATGTATATCATTACTTTTTTCCACTTAATACTATGTTCCACACAATAACTTAATCAAATATGTTTATGTCCAATGTTTTGAAAAAAATCATTTTTCAAGTCAAAATAAAAAATTAGTAGGTCCACATTGGTCAAAGGGAATATTATATAAAATCATTAGAATAATAATCATGGCATAATTATTTTACAGATATAGAAATTATTATTTTAAATCCAATCATTAATTATGGTTTTGAAAAATAAACTAATGTTAAAAACATAGAGAATATAGGCCATACGTACAGATAGGTAACATTCCCATTTTTCATTGATCATTCTGGAAAAAGACAAGTAATATTTTATCTTTAAAAAAAGGATCATTGTATCATAAATACCATATTTTTTATTTATATATATATATAATTATTATCATGTAAAATGAGTCACATTGTGTCGAGGAGGTGGTAGTCCACATGTCCAAGAATAACGTTATCACTTTTTTAGTGTGTGTGAGAGGGTAATAAATTAAATTATACATATTGTATTTTAATTAAAGTAGTTATTTAATTAATATAATATTGAAGTTTTTCTTGTAACATATTTTTAATTAAAATTATATTTTATATGTTCTATGTATAGTTTGAATGAATCACGTCGCTTTGAGGGGATAATAGTCCATATTTACAAAAATGATGTTCTCGTATTTAATGAAATGGAAAATAGATGGGTATTATTTATAAAATAATTATATAATAATAAATAAATAATAAATATAAAATAATAAATATATAAATATATTTTCAATAATAATTTCCACCATGAGAGGTGGTAAAGGAAGAGTTAACAATCATCATTTTGGGAGGCAATAGTTTGTGGTTTACATTAATAGTATGTTCATTAAAAATTAGATGGAGGTGTTTTAATGTGTAGATATAAGAATTATCATAAAAAAACTTGTATATTTAGTATAATGTATAATTTATATAATCATGTAACAATTAGATTATAGTTAAAAGGAGAATGTATATAAAACTAAAATGCCTAATGCTATTTGGTACATATAATTCTAGTAACTCCTTTTGGTTTGAACTAGTGGGAAATGATGGATTTAATCCTACACAATGGGAGGATTCTAAGGTTATGGTAGTTATATACAAGGGATATATATTTTAGATCTTTCTTGAGTAAATGTGTCTTGATAGGTGTGAGTAAGTGGGAGAAGAGGAGGCCTTTTTATAGTGGAGTATTAGTGGAACTCTTATAAATTTTGGGAATGAAAATTCCACCCATGTTTTTTACATATAATGTGGCTCCCATAATTTTACCATTTAAACAAAAGTAATGATAGGGTAGACGTATGCACATCAAATGTCTCTTGGACAATTTCATAGGTCATTTTGTCCCTTAAATATAAGGTTTATTCACTTATTATGCACAATTTTACCTTAATTGTTGTAATTAATTTAAATTAATTTCAATAATCATTTTGGTAAAAACAATGTGTTAGTTATTTTGAGAAATAAATTATTTTTCTTCTAAATATAGAATCCATTTTTTTAAATTACAATCATTTATGTGATATAAATTAATTTAAATTTAATCCCATAACAAGGACCACAATGTCGGGTTTTAATGTAAAAATGTTTGAATGTTTGATATGTTTTTATAGTAAATTTCAAAGTGAAATTTATTACAATGAAATAAAATGGTTTAATTGATAAAAGTATCATATAATTAAAAATTATAACAAATTTAAAATTTTAATTTTACCGAATAAATAAATTACATAAAAATAGTTTTTAACTAAAATGGATTATTTTGAAATATTCATCATAATAATAGAACCTATTAGAAAAGTAGCAAATATTCACCCAAATAAAATGTATATGTTTCACATTAAATGATTATATTTATTTTTCCATATAAGATTTATAAAAGTGAATTTATAAAAAAGGTTTTCCATTAAAAGGTTGTAAAATTTCCTGAATTAAAATATGGTATTTTATTAATAAAATTGGGTTTATCTTATCTAATGTCTACCGAATCTATTATATTAATATCAAAAATATTATATTGAATAATACATATATAAATAGATATATTTAATATCCTTAACTAATTGTAATTAATTATTTTTATGAGGATAAAACAACATTGTTCACTTAAATTTTTTTTCTATGAAAATTTTATCTTTATATTTAATTAGTTCTAATATTCATTTATAATTAATTGAAACCAATTATTTAGCTGTGTAAGAAATATATTTTCATAAGTTTACTACTACTATTTATAAGGGATAATTTATATCTTATTTTATTAAATAAAAAATATTTTAATAATATATTAGTGTTCGGTAAAACTCGGTCATGCTTGTAGTTAAAGCTATTTAAAAACTAATTGTTGTGTATGTCTCATGCTAAATCAATAACATGTGAGTACCAATATAGAGAATATATTGATTTTTTTAATAGTAAATATATTTTATATTCTTGGGATGTTATATTCCATTACGTTCTCGTTGTTTCGTATCATACACGATATAAGGTACAATGTTGCTACATTAGTTTATCTAGGGGTTAAACCATATTTATTAGTTGTAATGTTGTAGCACTCATAAAGATAAATTTTATTTCAGTTTTATTAGAGATGAAAAAATGTATCATTATCAGTGAAAAAAACTAGTGATAATAATGATCAATTTTTTTTCCTAATAATGATTTATATTTTTAATTAAAAATAAATATATTGTCAAATATAAATATATATATAAATTGTAGTATATAATTATAATTTTATTTATGTCATGATACATATTCGTATAAATAAATAAATATATATATAATTACAAAAAATTAAATATAATAGTAAATATATTATATATAATCATTATTTTAACATATTCATTATAATTTATATTTATTAAATTATGTTTTTATTTATTTAAAATTTTACAAAAACATTATTTTAAAAATTAAATGATTTATTTATAACAATAAATATATATTGGTGTAAATATAGTAAATATACATTTATAATTATATTTTTAAATATTTTAGTTTATCAATATATTTTTAATTATTTATTTATAATTAGAAATATATTTATATCCCTCTATATATATATAATTGATATATTTATTTATAAACACAAATATGGTAAATATATTCATTTGTGAATATATTCATAATATGTTTATTATTATAAAAATATTATTTTATATATATAATACATATATGAATATAAATCTATAAATTTATTGATTTATAAATATTTATTTACAAATATATGTTTTAACATTATTAATTTATATATAATATTAAATAAATTATTCTTAAAAATTACTGAAACTAAATATCTAATAATGAGTGCACATTAAAAATATTTAAAAATTGGATAAGTTTTATTATGTTAATTAATTTTAAAAAAGGTCAATATATATAAAAATTAAGATTAATAAATATTGAAAATATTAAAATAGTGTGTATAAATATATATGAATAAATATTAGAATATGATTAAATTAAAATGAAGTAAAAACCAATAAATATTAAAAATACATAAATAATACTAACTATAATAATATTAGTAATAAACAAATAAAAAATACTAATTAAAAACATGATTTATTAAATATATCATGTTACTTGATGAAATAATGAAATAAATAATAAAATTTGAATAAATGACCTAAATATTAGGTTTTTGTGTTTCAATATGAGATTTCATTAAATATGAAAATATTTATGTGTCTGTAGTGTATATAAACAATGCATTGAATAGGTAAATGTTTATGCTAAATCAATATAACACAAATTTGATATATTTTTTATTTAATAATAAAATAACATCCAATTAAATGTTAAAACTCAGTACATGTAGTCAATAATTTTCATTAATATTAAATTTTTATTATGACATATTCTTCACTAAATATATGAATTATTTAAGGTAATCAAAAATATTTTCTAAAACATAAATCTTATTTGAGGAAATATTATATATATATATATGTGTATATATTTCTACATTAAAATAATTAAATGTATTAGTGATTAATTATGTATAGGAACCACTAGAAATGGTTAAGGTAGTAGACTATTTTTAATTATTAACTTTTATTAAATTTCAAAATTTATATTACAAATTTATTATTTTTTACTATTTATAACTAATGTTAATAAATATTATATATATTTATTCATTTTTATTAGAAATTTGTTCACCAATAATTTTTTAGTAATTTTTTTGTTTATTAATTTATTATTTTTTTGTTTAATTATTAAAATTTATTAATTTTATAAATAAATAATTATTATATAGGTTTTATTAGTACTTATAATTTTTATATATTCATATTGAATTAATTATTAATTATCAATTATTATTTAATTAAAAAAGTTTATTTTTTTTAAAATTTTAAAATTTTAATTTTAATAATTTTAATATTTTATATTGATTTAATATTAATATATATAATATATACAATTTATTTACATTTATAATATATATATATATATATTTAATTAATATATACTAAAATTTTAAATTATCCAAAAATTTTAAAAATTTACTATATTAAAATAATTTTGTGTTTAATTATTTAAATTTATTTATTATATATATTTTTAATATATAATATTTATTATTACTTATAATATATATATATATATATAATATATAAATAATTATTTAAAATAAAAAAATATTTAACTAGAATTTTTTTACTTCAATTTAGTCAATTTTAAATATTTGACATATACTATTTAGTATAATATATATATATATATATTAATAATCAATAGTAATTATTTAATTAATAAAATTTTAAATATATTGTAAATATTTTCACAAATTATACCTTTTTAATACAAATTATCATTATATATTAAAAATGGTTATTTAAGTAATGTGTCGGCTTGAATCGTGAGGTAGGTAGGGTTATCCAAATGTTTAGGGGTGCGTTTAACCATAGTAAGCATAAGGTTGAAAAAATCCAGCACTGTCCTGAAGGCCCATATGCATGTGTGTGAAGAGTGAATGTGAGAGCTCATCCCCACAATAGTTTTTTGATCATGATATGTTACTAAATTGTAAAAAAATATGTGGCCATGCTTGTGAAATTGTTATATGGGGCCCACTAATGGGATAAGAACCATTATCATCACTAAAAACGCGCAGATAAAGGGTGATGTATATTATAACTAAAAAATACTTGATAAAGGGAATCATTTATTACTTTTATGAAATATGTTCTAATAAAGGAATACTTTAACAATGCTTTTTTCTATCATTGATATTAGATAGCGATCTATATTCTATGTTTTGTAGTAGTGTCCCTCTTTTATTTCATGGAGACATATCCAAATTTACCTCTAATTTGTTTCAGGATATTTAATGTTTCATTTGATGTTAGGATTTATAGAGGCTTATAATTCAATTGATTTCTACAGAAATTTGTTTTTTTGTCGAAACATTCCTTCTTTGAGTCATATATTATGTAATGTACCTATATTATTTCATAAGGTGTATAAATATACCCATTAACATGTAATATTAGAAATTTATTTTACTTCATTATATTATAAGTTCAATTTTGTTTCATTCTTTCATGGGACTTAGGATTTAACAATATCAAAGTAGTACTGATTTGATGTTACAACATCATCGTTTATAATGATTTTTTGTGATTATGTTTTGAAAGATAAAATATTGTGATCCATATCCTGGGAATTATCATGAATTTTACTTTCTTCTCTTCATTCATGCAATTTCAATGTAATAGTATTACCTTACATTCTTATTAATAGAAAATAATTAAGAAATGATTCTATTAAAATGTTAATTTATTTTTCTCTATAGGATAACATATATTTAATTGAAATACATTGATTTCAAAAATTATTTAGAATTATTATTATTATTCTCCAATGATTTTTAAAATTATATTTTTTCCATAGATGACTTTAAAAAAATATTTTTATTTGAATATTCATTTAACTTTATAAAAAATCATGTTTATATTTTATGATGAACTATGGAATGAATATGTGTTTTAACATGTATGGTATTAATGAAACTTCCCATCATCATGACCATACATTTCATGGATAACCCATTATAATTTTTCAGGGTTATTATTTGAAAAATGATATTGAATAATGTTCTATATTTAATAAATATTTTTTAAAAGTGAAATGAATATTTTTTTGAAGAAATTTTCTTAATGATATTAAAAATCATCTTTTAAAAATTTTCAATTTTATCTAAAAAAATTTATTTTGAATATTCGTTCTCTTTTACAAAATTAACTTATAATAAAAGGTATTTC
This sequence comes from Viscum album, assembly GCA_963277665.1. Classification (NCBI taxonomy): domain Eukaryota; kingdom Viridiplantae; phylum Streptophyta; class Magnoliopsida; order Santalales; family Viscaceae; genus Viscum; species Viscum album. Next base: position 1,844,050,525 of record OY728161.1, read on the forward strand.
CTTTTCAAAATGATCCCAATAAAATTTCAAAATAAATATAAAATTTGATGACATATGTTGAGGTTACATATACCAAAATAGTGATATAATCTATGGATAACATTATTATTCTTTCTATGAATGAGTTTTTTATGATGGCATGTGGTTTTTGAATTCTATTTCTCTTTAAAATATTATACCATAAAATAGAGCATATGAAACTTTTTTATTTTTATGGTTTATTCAATGATGATATGATGATATAATTTTTAAACCTATAGTATTTCTATAGGTAATGTTATTATGAATGTTTTATGAAATCTGTTTAATTTTATGGGTTATGATAAAGTGACTATTTGATAATCTTGTAGAATGCCAAAATGTGGTACTCATTATAAGACATGTGTTACCAATAAATATATCCAATTTATTGGGTAAAAAATGGATAGATCATGAGTTAATATGTTAATCGCGTACCTGATTTCATTTTGAAAATGTCATGGGTGAACCTGAATTCATATTCACAGTGTTATTAATGAACATGATTAACAATTCATAATGTTATTTCTGAAACAAATTAAATGTTCACAATTTTATGCCTGAACTAGAATAAAATTTCCAAGTGTTATGAATGGACCTATATTTCATTTCCATTATGTAATCTCTAGACGTGGATTCACATTACATGTTTATTCGAGGGCTATATTTCATGTTGTCATAAAAGTTGAAGAATATTTTTATTTTTACTCATAATAACAATGTAGTAAGCTAGTTTTAATAGAAAAATTATATTTCCTATAATAATGTTATTGCCTCATGGATCACATTTCTTAATTTTCAAAACATCCATATTTAATAAACAATAATGATTTATTCGATTATTATAAATAATTATCATTAATAGGAAATTTAATGTTTCAATAGGTAATTCTCATATTATAATATATTTTTGATCACATGATCTTTAGTTATTTAAAATGTTTACCCATGGTGACCATCTGAGATCACCAATTATTATAATTTCTTTTATTAAGGTATGAATAATGGTTTCACAATAATAAAATATTATTTTGATAGTCTTTAAATACATTAATATTTTATGGTCTGTATGTGTGTGTTACATTATAGTAATGAATATTCATCTAAACATATGTAATATCTATTTTAGAAAAGGTTTGACCACTATCGTCAGTACAAGAGGATAGTTTATTGTTATACTTTAGAAACTATGATGAAAAATCATTAATGAGATCCCAAGGGTAATTTATAAGTATATTTTTAGGGATGTCTCTAAAGAGAAGATTAAGGGTAAGTAAAAGTATTTCAAAATGAATTGTAATTTTTGAAAATGACAGAGAATCTAAATTTCAAGAAAATATATCCATGAATTGATATTAAAATTGGATTTTTATCTCTCACATTGTTACCAAGGGGTAATAACACTAAAAGGGTGCATTGACATGGACTTTATCATCACTATATGCACACCAATGGAACTTGTTGTACACTTTCATTCACACCCCTAGGGGATATGAATTGAAAATTCATAAACAGTTGAAGAATAATCATAGTGGATTTAAATATATGATGATTATGGATGATCTGGTATATGAATAAGGTGATAAAAATACAAAATAATTGGTAATTATTTAGACACCCAATATTTGATTTTTCTTGATTATGTAGTTTTACAATACAATTAGTTCATTCTCGCATTATTTTTTTATTCAGTTGATGAAAAGAACCCTAATAAACTTGGTAAAAATTAAATGTGATAGAAAATTTACTGATGAGAAACCAAATGAAATTATTAAATTAGTTATTTATATAGTGGTTATTCTTGATTAGTTATAATGAAACATGACTAAAATATTAATTTAAGAAACTCTTGGAATCACCAAATAAATGACTAATAGATTTTTCTAAAAGTTCTATTTGTGGGGACCATGGATAGAAGAATACCCAGTTTCTTATATATAAATAATGTGGTATTAATAAATCAATGAAATTCATTAGAGTGATGGGATTATTTTTTTGGAGTGGAAAAGAAGGGAACAATATTATTTGACTATAATTGAAAAATTAAGAGTTCTATTAACCGAGATGATAAAAATATTGATCCACCAAATGTATAATCAATGTATGAATGCACTATATTTATAAATTATGATAATTATGTAAATATTTTTTCAGGAGGTAATTATTTTTAAGATAGTCCTAATTTTTGTACAAGTAGTGGATATATTTTAGATGATGAAGAGACATCAAATAAATTTTTAAAGGAATAAAGTTTTAAGGAATAATTCTACAAATAATAGTTAGTGGTTCAAAAATGATGTAGAGTAATTAATACATATATTTATTACAATGTAAGGATAATGATATATGAATCATTAAATATATATGAATTTTATAGTATGAATAATTTGATATGGATGTGAAAAAATTTTAAATAGCACTGATGAACCATAAGAGGTATTTAATAGATTGGTGATATTTGTATTAAGGGGTGATAATGCATAATATGTTTCTAGGGTTGAGATAATGGTGTTTAGTTTGGACAAATAGATGAATGGTGTGGATAATTTAAATTGTATAGTATTGATGATGTAACATTTGAATTGGTATTTTTTAAAAAATTAGTTTTTGTTATGATTGATGGAGTATAAAGAAATATTGGTTTTATAGAACATTTTTAGAAATCTGTAGTTTTATTCAATTTGTGGAGAAGAATTTTTAATTTAATTGTGTTTTCTAGTAATTAAATTTATTACCATGATTTTGGAGAGTATATGTTGAAGGTATTCACATATTTATCTTGTGACCATTTTTATATTCTTTATTTTATTTGGGGTAATAATTTGAGTAATCATTATAGAAATTTACTAACCTTCATTATAAATTTAGAAATTTTAAGTCCCATAAGGTTAACCATTTATGCAATGGTTTCATTTTATAATTGGATTTCATTTTGGAGACTTCCATATTACATCACTTTATAATGTATTATACATTTTTGATAATATATGTCATTATTTTTCTTAACTAATGAGAGAATAAATTTATTATAATTATTTAATGGACCTTATTTATGGCTGTAGACGCGAATAAATAATCTCTTAGATTATTGTATTAAGTGGAAATATATCAATGAAAAACCAAAAGTTGAAATTGTTCCTATGAAAGAAGAATTTTTTACGAATGTAAATTTTATTATGTTTTAAATATATATTTTAATATAATTTCTAAATATTTTCACAAGGATCTAGAAATTAATTGGTTCCCTAATATAATAATTTTTGATGATATCAATGACCATTTCCCACAACAGTTTTTTTAATTATAGTTGTTAACCTTCTATGTTTCAGATAAGTTCATTAGATTGTTGTTTTCTATTACTGCCCATCAATATTTTTGTTATTTTTTCACTTCTATGTCTATGTATTCACATCCCACATATAGTATCCTATTCAATATCATTTAATAGGGTATTATAATTAGCATTCTCACAACCATTTATCTAATAAAAGATGATGTTTTATTAGAACATTTTATGATGTGGGTTTATATGAAGGAATTACCTACTATTAATCTATTTTGGACCATGATGAATTTCAATAGAAAAGTTCAGTTTTTCTTGGGAAGAATTTAATACCACATGATTTTTTGATTTTTTACAATTAAATTTGAAATTTAAATATTTTCCATTACATTAAACAATATGTTTATCTTTTATTACATAAAACACTAAGTTTTCATTATATTATAAAAATACTGAGTTTATATTTTATTTCATGCCATAGTGATTTTATCTTAACCTACATCCAATACTATGATTATCTTTCATTACACACTTCATCATGTTGAAATGAAACTATTCATATTATAAAAATATTATTATATGATAATTACTTCCTTGTAGTTGGAAAAATGGGAATTAATAGGATTTATTAGATTATGAAATTATATAGTTGAAATGTATATATAAATTGACTTGTTTTGTGACGAATTAATTAAAAAGGTAAATAAATAATATTATAAAAATAATGGTTTTTTGAAAACTATAATTAAGTGCACAAACACGTTTTAACAAAATAAATTTTTAAAAAATAAGAATATTATTTAAAATAAATTTATATATCATATTTTTTCTTACATTTTTTACATTAATCTTATGCGTTTTCCAGGAATTATATAATAACAAATCAAATTTTACGTTTAAAAGGTATATTTTTTTAGTAAGTAGTTGTGACACATTTTTTTTGTGCACATAACTTAAAATAACATTTGAAACTATAAAAAAATTAGTTTATAAAATAAAATTCTTTTTCTAATTAAGAATATAAAAATTATCTTTGATTCAATTTATTTAAATTTTATGAAATGATTATATTCATGATGAATATTAATGAATACAGAATTTTAATTGACAAGAGAAATCTTTTTTAATTTACTTAATAAGAAAACATATTTGATAAATTATTATTCAATTATAATTGGTAAAATTATAGATCAATTATTCCAATTTAGTCCACTATGATCAATTTTAAATCAAATATATATATAAAAACATTTTCAACTTTTGAACACTTTCCTTCTAAAAACCCATGTTCTAATCACATATGTGGGATTAATATTAAGTTATAATTTTCCAATTTTGTTAATCGATGTTGGAAAATTGCATTACATATTTTTAACAAGATTAATTTATATTATATAAAAATATTAACTTATTTTTTCCAAATTAGTTGTAAAAACCATAAAATTTATTTATCATGGTTTAGATAAAAATGAATTTATCGAGGCTAAAAATAAAAATATTAGGGTAAAAAATAACACAAATCATTTTCAAATCCAATTTTTGTACACATTTACTCATTATAAAATATATTACAGTGAAAAATCCAATTATTCTAATTTTTAAATTAATACATCATTGATAGAATTAATTGGTTTAAAAAAACTACCACTACTCCACTCAAACAAATTATAAAATTCCACACTTCTCTTATCGTCCTCATGCCATAAAAACATATATTTTTATGATAAGAACTACCAGAAAACATCCAAACGACACTAATATCATAATATAATAAATATTTTTGACATAAATCCATCCCATGAAGGATTCTAGTGAAACCCTAAGGATAAAAATTGAAAAAAAGGTAACATTAACCAATGTGAAAATGTATATTTCTTCCTAAATGACATTAAATTATTATTTTGACATTATGATATTATTAAATAATTATACTACATATACATAATTTTTTTGATAATTACCTGACCTAAACTCATCTCCACATGTATAAAACAAGCTATGAAATGACAGTTCATGTGTATGGATGATTGTCACCTCATGAAAGGATGCCAATTATTTTCCCATTATATCTTCTAAAAGTTGAAAATATTAATGAAATAATTTATTATATATAATATTTTTTTTTATTTTTTTTAATTAGTATATCAGACGCACCTTCAAACTCTCCATTTTATGCGAATATGATAATGTCGGTTGTGTGTATGATGGACAACCACCTCAAAAAATAATGGGATTTGATTATGGAAAAAATTTAATATATTAAAAAATGGATTAGTAAAAATATAATATATCTGTATATATAGATAAATTAATAATTTTTATGAAATAATAATATAAATTATTTATCTTTTTTTTCTATCCAACAAGAAAATGGAAATCGTGTTCATGTGTGTGGATGGCCTATTATCTCCATGAACGTTGCATTTCATTTTCTATATATATATATTATGGATTTGTAATAATAAATTTATATTTATTATATATTATATTAATATCATTTTTAAAATTATAGATATTTTAAAACCATGATAAAATTAAGAGGAATAATAAAATGAGTGATGAAAACATATATGAAAAAGAATTTATTATCCAAAATGAGTCATTAAGATGTAGTTATTAATAATTTTTTTTCTAAAATGTCATATGAAAATTATATAATGTATGATATATATTAATTCGGTTCTATATTATATTAGTAGAAATTTATTTTATTTACACATGATGTTTGAAAATTTACGATGAAAGATATTACATAAGGTAAGGGATATTTGTCTAAATTTTTACTTCAATTAGACACATTCCATAATCACGACATATTTATTTTATGATGTTTGTGTTATTAAAAATAATTTATATTAATATTATTCCACCAAAATTTAGTTTGGTTTGAAAATAAATTTTAGGATCTCTCTTTCATGGAATTTAATGTTTTGATGTTATCAAATTAGTAAGGGATTTCAAGTATCTCTTTAATTTATAAGAGACAAATCCAAATTCGCTACCCATTTATTTTGTATGGGGTAATTATTTTATATATTACATGTTATGTCATGAATATAATTTTATTAAAAATATTTAATGTTTCAAATGATTTTATTCTTTATTATGAATTATTATTTAATACATTTACTCAATGATATGGGATTTGTGTCTTAATATTTATTCATTGAGATGTATGTTATGTGATTAATCTATATTTATTCATTATGTGTATATAAATCCAATTTGGAAATGTAATATCATTAGTTTTTTAAACCATATGATAATTTATATTTCATATATTACTTCATGGAGTTTATTATTCAAAGGTACCAAAGTGGAAATTATAATTTTTTAAAATCTCAACTATTTTTTGGATTATTTACGATTATGATTCCAATGGTAATATATTACGATACATTACCCAATAATTATCATGATTATTCCTCTCCTAGGAACACACCAGATATTTCATAGGTATATTACTATTTTCCAATGATTGGTAATCAAAATAAGTGACATATTTATTTTTGGAAAAGCGACTTTAGTTCTCTCTTCTGTTAGAGATCTATTTTCATCCAAAACCATTCTATCTTAAAATTATTTCCAAAAATTGATTTATTATTATCATATTATTCTTAAAAGTAATTCTTACCAATGATTTTATGTTTAGTAAAGTGTTTTAAATTAAATATTCATGTCACGTTCCAAAAATGGGCCTTTTATTTTTTCTCCAAAAACGTGAAAGGAATCTTTAATTTATCATTTTTTCCATCAATAAATAGATTCTTTTATCATTAAATCTACTTGAATTTTTGAGTAAATTAGAAATTATAAAGTTTATTTTCAATTAATACTATTTTAGTTTTTTTCCATTGTGGAATTTATATTTTCCTCATGAAATTATTTCAATTAAATTATCTAAAATATTTCTTTATTTGTTTTCAATGTTATATTAAAATAATTATATTTTGAAAAGGGTATAAAATTTAAAATGTAACATTAAAATAAATTTTATTTATGTTAAGAAATCATCCATGTGATCTTTCAGTATCTTTCCCAATATAGGATAATATCCTTTCATGTTACATATGATTTATGAGGGATTTTAGGAAAAGGAACTATTCTTATCCTTTCACTGAATGGTTTATGTATATGATAAAATAATGATTATGAAACTCATTTATCTTTCAAACATTATACCATGATAGAGCCCTTATGAATCCTAATTATATTCATTATTTATACTAAGATGAAATATTTAATTTATTATATAACATAAAACTTTTATATATGTTATAATAAGATAAAATGATTATGAACACAATTTCATTTCATGGGTTATGACATGCTGATGGTTTTATTGTATTTTGGTGCACATAAATTTTGTTTTCATTATGAGACACATTCGACCTATATGTCCCTAAAATTAATTGGTTAAATATTGATAACTCATCTGTAAATATGTTATTTGTGAACCTTATAATATTTTCACAATGTTATTCATGAACCTAACTACATGTTCATAGTTTTATAAATGAAAATGATCAAATGATCACAATGTCATGAATTATCCTTATTACATGTTAAAAATAACATGCATGAACAGGAATTCATGATCACAATGTTATGCATAGACCTATATTTTATTTTCATAATGTTATGAGTGGACATATCTCATATCCATAAGGTTATGTGAGAGACCTATTTCTTTTCCATAACATAGTTGGTGAACCTATTTCTATTTAGACATGTTCAAAGTGTTATAAGCTCATAAAGAAGATACAATTTTATGTCTTATTACAACTTTATTCTCTCATTATTCATGTTATTTTATTTCCATGTTACTCATATCAAATAAACGACAATGATTTATTACATTTAACAAGATTATTATATTTATGTTGGGTAAAGAATACATTGTTAATCTCAAATTCTGAAACACTTATGATGACACCATGCTTGCATATTTCCCTTATTTTCCATTTTGGGAATCAATTATAATCCTTTTATATATTTCTATTCCCTATTTTATGAATAATTACTTAATTTAGGGTATGAATATTAAATTTACTAAATTGGATGATCCTTGGGGATAGAATTTATGATCTTTCACAATATAAGAATATTGGGAACCTAGTTGTCAAATAAACCAAAAAATAATGACCTCGGGCTTAGGTTTGTTTATTTTAATAAATATTCATCAATGATAGGTTATGTCAGTGATTGAAAATCCTATATTTCTCTAGATACATTCTATGCTTTTCTATAAGTAATAAATCGTGTATAACACTATACCACTATTGAAGAGTCTACTATTATGCTACTATTAGGATCCTCTCTAAAATTTCAAACGAACCAAGAAATATATCAAATTTTTTTTTCTATTTATGAATCCAATGATGGTATATTCCTTGAATTACCTAATGGAATATAATTTCACCCACTATAAACTCATGTGAGTGAAACAATTGAACATTTTAATATTTATTTTGTGTCCAGATTATCCATATGCTTAATAATCACATAAACATTATATGGATTATCATACAAAAATAATTAGTCCCAACAACTCAATTATCCTACATCCATCCAACACAATAGTGTTCTATATGGTGTACCATATTGAACCTAATATTTTTTCATATGAAAATTTTCCTGATAATTATTGTTAATAGTTAATTCAAAAAGTTCCCATTGACTATCCAATGTCCCACAAACATCACTGACACATGATCTCCTCATGTGCTCTAATACGTAGATAGTATATTTTGATTTCTTGTCTTTCTGGGAGTGAATTGATGCACTAAAATCTGATGAGTCCTGAGGGATTTTTAAAATTCATTATATAATAAAAATTAAATCCTAAGGTCTCTATCTTGGAAAAATGTTGACTCACCTCATGTAGAGAAACTATTTCTCATTCATACAATAATTTCAATTGATCATCATTGTAGGTCTCTCAAATATGAAATAAATGGGAGAATTATTTTAAACTGATCCCCTCTCACCCATATCTTTTCATTCTTCTATGGTATACTCAGATAAACTACCGCAGAATACTTAGTACTATTTTCTCATTTCTATTCATGAATGGGAAACAGTTGTAAAATACCCATTGTTTATTGATTTTTATCATTCTATTTTAGAAATTTGTAAAATCATACCACAAAACATCAAATAGATTTTTTCATTCCAGGCCACCTATACAGTATTTAATGATCATTATACATCTTTGTGAAACCACAACTAACCTACCACATTGATGAAACAAACACACAAATCAGCTCCTCCCACATTCACATGGCCACAAGCAATAGGCCCAAAACATGACTAATATCATCATCTTCATCAATGGTTCAATCAGGATGTAACAGCCAACCTTCCAGGTTTCCCCCGACATCGGGCACTATAAGTCCTTATACTGCCTCTTTATACCCATTTCAAATGATTATTTATAGTTAATGTTATTATTATTGTCACATATTCCTACTCCTACTGAAAACCTAGTTGGTTCTTAGTAAACAGGACCATCACCACCAAATTAGAACTAGACTCCTTTAATTTTAAAATCACTATCTTTCATCTCAATGTAATAAAAATACTATTTTCTGTTTCTAATTATTTAGATTATTCATATGTTTAGTGAAATCATATGATCTACCCATATATACATCCAAATGTTTAAATCATATAGAGAAAATATATATTTGACACTATTATGACTAACATATACCTGAAACATTACAAATATGAGATAATGTTTCCAATATTTTAAAGCATGTACTGCCACAACTAACATGAGATCATGGGATATATAAAATAATCGGATCATTAAGGTAAGAGACTGATATTTTAAATAAAATATTAAGTTTCCCACCACATGAGTGATTTTCTCATTATAGATTCTCCAACAATAATAGGGCACAACACTAGATAACCTCACTAAATCCATGTTTCCAACACTAGAGTCATCCTTTAGTTTCCCCTCAAATATGAGACGAAATATCAGAACCCCATTTATGCTCTTCAAGTTTATGATACTTACTTGAGACTGGAGAACATATCAAGTACCATCATAAAAACACTTGGTTGTAGATACCTCATCTCCCATCATTAAAAATATATATAAATTAGTGAAGAAACCAACATAATCCATCACTAACAGAGTATGTTAGGTCGAACCCATAAACATTGGATATCTACCTTTAAATATAGTCTATAGGAGATTGTTCTTTGGGAATTTTAATTGTATTTTTTTCCATACTTTATCCTCTAACTATCCCTTTTGAGACTAAATATTCCACCAGCTCTTCAATTGACCTTATAACATATATAATATTAACATGGTTGTCGATTCTAAGGGAGTATCCAAATAAACCACATTTTTTTTCAATATACACATTCGAATGCATAGATAACTTTAGTCCACCGTCAATAAAAAACATCAGATAATTATATAAATACAACTCTGATCACACATCAATAAATCTACATACATCCTGTAGATTTTATTTTTTAGTAAATAAAATAATGAAATAAAAAACCTTATAGAACTAATCATCCACCATATCACCTCATAAAAAATGGTGTCTATCATCCCACCTTATGAGTTGAATTAACTTTTTTCCCCTCATATCTCCCCACTAGTAAACATTATCATTTTCGTATCCCTCTAAAATAAAAAAAACCACAAAAAACATAGTATTTAGTGCCAACAATTACATAAAAAATAACTAAAACTATCCATAAAAATGGAAAAACATATACATTATCCAAAAAGTTATAATCACTAACCCATCACCATTGTCAACAATACATATCACGGGTAATGGATATATCTGGGTAGAAAAGATGCATTTTTTCAGGATTTCTATTTGACACACATTCAAATAATTTATATTACATAATTTTAATTTCATCCAGAGTATATATCTTTATAAATGCATAGATGAATACATAGGAATTTTATTTCCATCAAACCAACCATAAATTATTTTTTTTGAATGCCCAATATAATATATATCATATAAGTTCTTATGTTTCTAATACAAATACTGAATATAAAATCACATACTACACTACACCATCAATAATATTGTTGAAAAATTAAACATCACACAACATGTTAATAATAAAAGCTTAAATAAAAGTGATCAATAATAGAAGAACAACCTAAATAAAAATCCCACCATTGGAATTTGGTTTACCCCCACACATGAGATTGATACTCCCATATAACATCTCATTACCATGGATCAACATATTCTAGCGTCCACTATATATTTCCCAATGTGTAAAACAATATAAAATAATAATACTATACTACCACATTGAAATTTCCCTTCTAGGGTGATTCTAAACTGGTTTCCGAAACCGGATCTCCATGGAACATCAAGAACACCTCTTCTTATATTATAAGATTATTATTAGTTGTGAGGGTGTCTTGTGTCATTTGGGAAATGTATAACTTATATAGCAGAGTATCACAATAGTAGAAATGAAAATAATAGATAACAAAATAATTTATAATCATTATTCGGACATCATGTAATCAATTTCCAAAACTAGTTAAATGAATAATAATAAGTACACAAACATGTCAGGTCTTTCTGGTTACATGTGTCAATGGAAATCCCAATATAATGGAATGCTGAAAAATCTAAAAAATGGATCTTGAGAAAAACTTGGTCCCCCCATCCTTGATACATTTTAATATCATGATCTTGTCATCTATCACTGGGAATTTTCCATTTTCATGAATTAAAACCATGTAATCTAATCGGATACAAACGACTATACAAGAAGGGTATAATTACATCTAAATAGGCCAATAAAAATGTTTCCTAATAGAATATATAGTCCAATTACAATTTAAGGAGAATTATAAATGAGAAATGTAAAATAAGTGAATAAATCATATATCAGAATTAAATTATTTTCATTTTTATGAATGGGATTTTAAGTTCTACAAAATCACTTGACTCACCATACATTCATTTATTCAATCTGGATGTCTAAAAAATATACCATTATGGGTCAAAAACATTATTTCAAAATTTAATGCTTCAATAAATTCTATATAAAACATTATACCTTGAAGCATCAGTTCGGGTAACCATAAATTTCTAACCACTGTAACTTGGAGAATCAATCCACAGTACAAACCATGAAATTAATCAGCGGATTCGACATAAACATTATATCTGATAACATAATATCCATTGATGGACCCTAAATCCTCTGTCTAGATGAAACCTATGATGAGGTTCCTCAATACTACATCCAACGCTTACCATTAAATAATATTTTTCAGGATCTATAAATATTAAATTTTCATCAAATACTAACATTATGAGAACACTTTTTCATTTACCATTACCATCCTAGTTCATTTTATTTAACATCATTTAGTCTTATTCTCTTACTGTTACACCTTACCATTTATTCATATCCATAACTATTAGACATTCTGTTAACCCAATTGTACAATCATGAATATTCCTTTATCTTTATATCAACATTAATCATAATCATCTCTTAGTCCAATATATTCTGTATTTATTGACAAACATCACCTTATATTTTTATTCCATAACAAAATTGAACTATAATCTTTTAAATCACCAAAACCATAACATTCATCAAATAAAATCACATCTCACCATTTTTAATGTAATCCTCACCACATGGTTGGACATAAAATCAGTATTACCATAACAATAGGATGCAAAAGTGTTGATGGAAGTTCTCATTCAACCACTATTGGATGAAACTATTGTACATAGTCAAATATATAAATACGAATTAAGGAAGTTTAATGAAAATAAAACATACAAATGAATCACATCACAAATATAGGATAATTCTTGTAGACAACCTAACCAATTCCCATAGAAAACCACTCATTTAACGTATTTCATTCAAAAAAAATAAAATAACTACTAACTTCAAGATAACATATAATTGGAATTTTTTTTGGATCATTAGAATAAGTGGACCAATAGTAGAAATCATATTATGGATAATAGAATAAATAGGACTCCTATGATTACCTAAAGCATAAATTCACAGTCAATAGAACTCTAAATATAATTTAATTGATGGATAAATATATACTGAGGATAATATAGATACTAGTTTTCACCACATGCTCCTATAAAAAAATGGTGTTAAAATAATCAAGAAATCAACTATGGTTGGGGGTGGAAACTTGTAATTTTCAACTATTAAAGGGGTGTAGTATTAAGATGTAGATTTCTACTAACCATGTGTGAACAATGTGGTTCCCACTATATAATAATAAGGAAAGACACAATATTTTATGGGGATCCCTCATGTTTTTCTATATATCAAGGAGGCTTTGTGGTAGGAGTTTTCCATGTCTATGTGGTTTCCAAGCCCCACTACATGGTTTACAAAGCATTCATCCACCACCTTCAGACTGCATTTTTATGGAAAATTATATTTTAAACCATTCAACCATCATTCCCCCTATATAATTTGTTTCTTATTCAACTTCTTGTATAACCCAAACCACTAGGATAATTCTGATAAATTTCTAAATCTCAGGACAATTTTGATTAACTACTTCATTTGGAGTTAAATGATAATTTTAACAGAACAAGAACCTTGTATAATGTTTAAAATCTTATAGCATATGGTTATGTTAATAATTTCTCCAAATAAATATATCTATATTAAATTGGTGGGATAACATTAATGATATTGATAAAAAATAGGGTATTGTAAATTTAAAAGAATATGTGGAATAATCTGTATCACAAAAAATGATGATTATGAAAATAAATTCAGTGAAGATTAATTCATTTAATTAAATTAAAATTACCTTGTAAAACCAAATATTTACCAGGGTGGCTATATTTTATGAACATCAGTGACCAGTCCTAATTTATTTTAATAAATTTGGATTTAACTGGAATCCTTTCAAGGATAATTAAAACATATAACTTTGGAAATAATAAAATTTTGAAATATTGTCAAAATATTTTTGAAATAAATGTTATTTATGTAAAGTAGAAAAAATTATTATTTATAAAACCCATAAAGAAAAAACATATCTTTCAAAAAATTATAATTATGTTTAAAGTATTTTTAAAAATTAAAAATGATATAATCAGATTCTTTACCACATTGATAAAAAGGACCCATATATAAAACAATAAAATCATTACTAAAACTATTTTATGAAAGTGGTTTATTTTCAAATAATGGAAATAAATTATTTATGTATAAATATTTTTATTTTGAAAATAATCTAAATGAAATAAGAAATGAAAAAATAATGTTTCAAAACTAGAATAAAATCATGGGGTCAGTTTAGTAAAAAGAAACACTATGCGGTTAATATGAGTCATTGAGATATGAAATATTTAGGGAACATATTAAAACAAGTTAATATAAAAAGTAAATGATGATATTTTTTAAAAATAATATTCATTCAATGGATTGATTATATTTCAAACATTATATTTATTTGTACATAATATTGAGAAATAACCCCTCATAATTTATGCAATGTTTTCAATGAATTCAATTTTATTTGTTGTATATTTTTAATTAATGGAATATTAAATATGATTCATTATATGTATCCAAAACCCCTTTGAATATTATAAAACAAATTCATTAGTCATAAATTCTGTAATATTAATGGTATAACGGTTCATAATAGCGGCATTGGTATTTATTCTTATACAAGGGTTAATCATTTTAAATTCATTAATTATTCTATAATGTATGAATTACAATGATTTATGATGTTTTAATTACATTTCATGAGTACTGGGGTCTTTATCTTTGAGGATTATATTTACCATGAATATATATTTTTCTATATACTATACTCAAATACACTCTACAATATTCCTTTTAAAAAACTATCTGAATCTTCTACATATTAAAAAATAATGATATTATATATCTCCGCAAAAATTAAATCCATATTTTACCCTAAAATGGTATCCACCATCACTTAAAAAGGATACAAACTAGAAACTACTTTTTATAATACCAAAATCGAGATGATCATCTCAAAAAATACAATGAATCAATTTTCAATCAAATTGTTACTAATTATTATAAATTTTATATTGTAAAAATAATGCAACAAATTATTATTTGTTAATAATTATTAGATTAAAATAAATATTTATCCATATCTCAATAATGTTTTCTCAAATATTTATCCACCAAAATATAGTAATTTAATGAAATAAATTACCATGGATATTAATATGATTTAATATATGTTTCTGAATGAAAAAAGAAAGACCAATAATGAAAAATTCATAGATATATGAGGAAATCCACCTAAACTTATAAAATAAACTAGAATACCATCAACATATATGACTCACTAATGATATTATCTAAGAGATAAAACATTTAATTTATAATAAAACATTAATCTTAATACACTATATAGGAATATGAGTCTCACTATTTCCATAATATTAGGAATGGGTTAAAATTCTAATCCATTCAATTATTCTCCCATATTTCATTATAAAAAATGTGGTTTCTAGATATATATCAAACTCAGCTTCATGATAAAGATCTTATTTCAAGAAAATTTCTATAACCATAATGTTTATGATAATATTCAGAATATGATTTAAAAATAAGTATCCATAGTTCATCCCTACCAAGACCATTTTTTGAATATATGATACCTTACAAGGAACCAATTACTCTATTTGTTGATTCCATGGTCATCTGCGGTCATATTTATTTTCTACTCCCAAAAAAATGTGTTTGCATTATTATAAAAAAAGATTATAATGATTTATAAAAATAATTTGACCAACAAAATCATATTCCCATATAAATTCCAAATAGTTATTTGGTCTTAGTTAACTCATCAAGCATTAGATTTATGACTATGTCAATTCTCGACCAACCATTTTTTGGGTCATTACCCATATGTTCATTTGTTTCCTAGTTTCATCCAGTTTCAAGTATCCCAATATTTATGTATTAATATGAAAAAAATATAATATCTACATTAAAAAAAAGTTATGATGTTTTAAAATACATATACTTATTCATAATTTTTCGAAAATAAAATAATATCCAAATCCTGGTATAAAATGATGAATATTTCATTTTTAATTAAAATATATAATCATCTGACTTTTTTATATATTTAGATAAACCATATCATAGAAACCATTAAATTTTTATTAACAAACATCATAATGTATTTAGTTATCAAAACCATTCATTGGATTACTACTATTAATCCTTGAAACAACACTTTTGAGTATGGTGCTAAAAATCATACATTATATTTTTTCATTGATACAATAAATAATATAGACATGCATAATTACCCAATAAATTGAATATTATATAACTGAATTATGTGTTTAGTTTTAAATATATATGTAATAAGTGAAAATCATATAATTTTCAAGGTCATTTTATCAATTAGATAATATTCAAAGTATATAATAAAAAAATTATTTAATGATAAGTCCATAAAATGTCTAAATAAATTCATTAATGTTTTTTATCAGTCCAACAATTCCATGTGTACTATGTTTAACTATATCATATTGAATTGGAATAATGTAAATTATTGAGATCAAATTCACTTAATGAGACATATAATTTATGAAATCACTTCATAAACATGGATGTAATATTACTATATAAGTAATTAATCTACACGAATCTATAATGAACCCAAAACTATGATCATTTTATATCTAAGGAAATAATTTTATATTTAATATAAAAAATTATAAACTCATTTTGTGGTAATTATATAATATAGGCATAAAATCATACTCTCAATTCCAAATGCCATGTCTCTTTAAATGTTGTTGAGACTAAAGACAATACGTCCCGATAAACTGGAAGGCATTAAAAAAATAAAATAATATATTTTGACTTGTCAAACTTATCAATGAATTATGAGGATATATAATTATAGTATTCATATATTACATTTTTATGTCAAATGTATTGATAATATTATCTAAAAATATGTCTCATTCTGAACTTTAATACATACTTACCGAAGAAAACATGGTTAGTCATATAATGATGAATATAAAATACAAATAAATGATCAACTAATGTTTTTAGTCAATGTTCATAATTAATTTAAATAAATTTCAATATGATAATATAAGGTATAACATTATAATAACCCATCATGAGGATTAATGTGTATATATAATCAATACAAAGGCAAATTGAAAAATAATTATCCCGATTAAAATAATAAAATATATAAAGAAAACCATACAACCCATGTAAATTGAGTTTTTATATTTATCAACGAACATCATACAATAAAATTTAGGTAATAGTTTTATATTAACTAATTATAGAGAAGTTAGTATTTGGATGAGTCAATACTTGAATAACATGGTCCCAAGACATCCAGATTATTAATGCCGATGTTTTCAAATGGATATAACTGAATGAGTGAGGAATATTATTACAAGGATTTTTGTTATATATATATTTATCCGTATAAAAAACATGATAATGCTATATAATATAATATTAGTGATTAATGTACTAGGTTTATATTTAATAAGTTATAATGAATAATCATAACTCAATGAATGAAGGATAAGTTACCAATAATCCATATTAAGGGGAGACAACTAAATCAATATCCACCTGTATTAGGGAACGTGATTTGGGAAGTAAATCAAGTGGATTAAATTTCTAAAAATTTGTGGTTTTTTAATTAAATAATACATCTTATATAGGTGACATGGTTTCAAACACAAAATATGTCTACAAGAATCCGAGTTATGAATAAGAATAATGTTATTAATTTTGAATTTTTTCAATAAAAACCCATTGAAAGAGATGGACTATAATTTATATTGTAATAACACAGTTTAGTTAATATATATCATATGATATATAAAAATTTTAATTTATAATGTACTTAAATTAAATTAGGCATAAAAGACTTAACATGTCTCAAATTGATGATTTTTTGGAAGAAAACTCCTACCATGTCCTTATTTATTTTTCACATGAAGTAAAAATATTAAAATGTTAAATTATGTTCATTACATGTATACCTAGGAAAAATTTTAAAAATAATATCCATTTATTCTCAACATGTCTAGACATCCTATAAATAATTAATTTAGTTTAAAACAACTATCAACACTAAGTTCAAGTAATATTTTATCATTTTGAACTAGTATCATAAAATTCATTTTGGTACTTATTTAGATTTCAAAATTACATAAATATAAGATAATATAATTTAATATATTATATTTTATATGATAGTTTTTTGAGATAGAATTTCATTTCATGTTAGATTTGGTTTCAATCCCTGATGTTGAATTCAGGTATGATCATGTTTTAGTGATTCTTAATGAACATATGGTTTTTTAATTAGTGTTTAAATTAATATATAAAAATAACAAGTGACAAATTTTTTTAGATATATGTATATATATAAATAATATAATATTATAACATTAATTAATTAATTATTTTCATTAACAACATAAAAATATATATTTTTCATGTTGGTGGTCAAACTTACCTGAACCGTAACATATAATTATTTAATAAATGATAATGAGTTGGTTATGTATTAATAAATTTATATTAGAAAAAATGTTATTATTTATTATTTACTAGTGTGATATATCATAATTTTAGGTATATAGAAGAAGAATTATTAGATATGAATATATTACTCAATTTTAGTAATATGTTATCCTCTAGGTACCCTAATTGTAAATGATTAAATAAAATTTTATTGTTTTTGACCATATCTATAATTGGTACTCTAATTTTTCTTACCAAAAAATTAATAATACCATTAACATAATATTTATCCTTTAGTAAAACCCATATGTACATAATTTATCCGAAGTGATGGAAAATGAAAAAAATATGTTTCGATGGAGAATGATCACACAATGCACAAACAACAATTTGGTTATTCTTAATAGATGTAGAATTTTAATTGGTTAACATTATTTACCATTATATGGTAACATTAATATATATCTATGATAATAATTTCAATATATTACTATTTAATAAAAAATAAATTCAAAATATTATGAATAAAAACTATGTATATGATAATTATCACATCAAAAAATTCAATTTTCTTGGGATTACATTGTAGAAATTAAGGAATTATGCAATCAAATGTTGACTGAATGCTTCATGGAGTTTTATCGGGTTCTATGAGAATAATAATCAAATATTTTCAATATTAGATACTACTAATAAGTGAGTTTTAATGAGTTAGAGATGTGACATATTTATAACTACAGAGAATGGTAGTTTTGTAAGGACCCTTACCTTTTCATCTAAGTAATGTCACTTTTCATGTGAAAAAAAGAAATGAAATGGATGTCGAGGTAAATTAATGTGGGTCCAAACTCACCTCAACAATTTCTATGTTATACTATATGAATTATATTATGTTGTTTATTTTACTTTTAACATTTTCCTTAATTTACTTTTACATTGACAATTAATTGAAAACAACACAAATAATTTTTTAGGAAAAAGATGAAGATAATAATTTTTACATTATGTTTAAATTTTAGTTGAAATTTTATAATTTAAGATTATATATAAAATTTTGAAACTCATGAGTATTTATTTTTATTATCAATTACGTCTTCAAATAAAATCATTTTTAGATAAACAATATTTTTCATAAATAAATTTAAATATAAAAAAATAAATCACATATAATTTTTATAATGAATATTATTTATATACTATAAAACAATATTGGATAGAGTGTTTCAATGATATTCCCAATGGAATCTCCATTACAATTTATGAATTAAATGAAAATAACAAAATAGTATTCTTAAATAATATATCATTGTAATTAGTTATAAAATTGACGTACATATGATTTATTAGTCCACACAATGTTTTAAAATTAATATTTTTATTAATTAAATTCTTATTTGATAACATCAATGGTTTTTTTAGGAACCAAGATCATTCTTTAATAATGATATATTAAAAACAATTACATGTTACATGAAATATTTATTTTTTAACTAAAATCAATCATTTTAAAAATGTTATTATAGAATCAAACTTGATAAATTCTAATAAGGGGAATTTGAAACCAATTTGTTTTTATTAATTTCAAATAAAAAACATAAATTTTATTTTTAGAATAATACATGAAAAGAAAATGATTTCCTATTTTAATGGGAAATAAATCTTTAAAATATTTTCTATTCCAATATATTATTTCATATAATTTACCAACTTAATTGGATTAAAATATGTATAAATATTAAATATAATTTATCATTAATCATAATTCTATTGAAATATAATTGGGTGTCCAATAAAAGGAATTTTCATTGGAAAATAAATTCATATACCATTAATGTTCTTATTTTTGATTCTAAGTGAACTAATTAAAATTAAAACATACTGATATTAGAATTTATTTTCTACATACAGATAATTCAAAAATATTTTAATTTTATTCATTACCCAAATTGAATTCCTATTTTTAATCACCATTCATTATATTTACCAGTTTCATTTTAGTTCAGTGCTACATGTTCAGAAAGCTATCAGACACATTGATTTATTTAAAGTTAATAATATATTATAATTTGAAGGTATTTCATATTATTATTCTATTCAAAAAATAACATTAAGTAAAATTTATTTTTATTTATGATTTTTTATCCTAATCATCATATCTTAATCCCTTAACAAAATAAATCCTTTATAAAGGATTATAACAAGAATGTGATTATACAAATCACATCTCATATGATTTTATAACTAGGTGGGTGATATTTGATCTTTGACATGAACCATTAAATGATTGATTTAATAAAAAATTGGCCAATATTAGTGTTATTAACCTTATTTATATCAGTTAGACAACCTATATCCACTTGCAATGTCCATACATGGATGTTATTCATATGAAAACACTATAATAACAACATTACAGAAATCATGGAATTAAATTGAATGTTTACAATAATACCATTTAAATTATATTCTTTTCTTATTCTAATACCTATTATATTAAATATTAAATCAAAAAAAATAAGGGGTTATATTTAAAAACAATATGATGATATGTTTTCATTTATCAACACTTAAATTATCTTCAAGAGAAATACTATTCTCAATCATTATCTAATCCCACTCTGATACAAACTATTTCCTCCAAATAATGTGAATGTAAAATTACATGACATAGGTAAAATTTTTAACTAAAAAACTCCCTAGATATTTTAGGATTTTATTTTTGTGGTATTAATGTAAAAAATTTGATATCAAAACCCATGAACTATATATAAAATTCATATATCCCACCTATATTGTCGAAAAAATCAATATCTTCTCTATATCTCCAAAATCTCTCACAAATTCATAATAGAATTTTTTTTAGAACATATTAAGTATGATAAACACACACAGAGGGATGAGACAACATTTATAAAAAATTCAATAACCATTAAACTCTTATTTTTCTTCATAATATTTCTTTGATGATTTTCAGTTATTCATATAAAAGAGACATTATAGATTTCTTAACAATGTTTTTATCCATATGGATGAATATATACTCTTTGTGTCTTGGTTATTATCCCAAAAACATAGTCAAACTCATGTTAACAAATATAACATAAGAAAAGTTATGACAAAAAAATGCAATAGTTGTTATTAAATGATTACAAGAATTATTAAAAAACATTGTTC
Organism: Viscum album; assembly: GCA_963277665.1. NCBI lineage: Eukaryota > Viridiplantae > Streptophyta > Magnoliopsida > Santalales > Viscaceae > Viscum > Viscum album. The sequence goes on from OY728161.1 coordinate 1,844,072,543, forward strand.
CTTATTGAAGAAATATCATTGATGAATGTATAGTCCACCACATGAGAGCCTTACAATTCTATCTTATTTCTCAAAAATGTAAAATAATATCAATTAGTTTCTTAAATATACTTCTTTTATAACCCAATATATCCATTAAATATTCATAGAAATTTAAATAGATTCTTTATTTTATGTTTTAAGAAATATATATATTTTTGGATATTCAGTGAATATAAATTCCATAAATATTATAGAGATGTCCTTTAATATCTACGAAATGGAATTACTCTTTAAAATATTATAAATCCCAAGTCAACTAATTATTCAAAAAAATAATGTATAATAAACTAACGACTCATTTATATACCGGGAATAATATCGGAATTGTCATAGTAAATCTCAAAAATCATATTCTACATAATATCATAGATTTTTAAATTTCAGGATATTTCCATGTCAAAAGATTGATGTACCTCATATAGTTTTTTATTTTTAACTCTACATTGGAAATATCACACATATTATTATGTGGTTTTGTACTCTATATTGTTTATATGTCATCTCAATACTACAATCTTCTCCCTTTTGTTTTTAAATTTTTTTGATCTCGTATTGAGACTTGATTTTGAGTTTCATGAAGATATATGATCTATGTTGTAAAGCTAACATTAATCATTTTTTCTCTACTTTTCATTTTTTTGATAAAAAATATAGTCACCTAAAGAAAGACACCCGATAGGTATATAAATAATGGATATGTCGAAACTAAGTAGAAAACAACTTTATGGAATTATGATATTCCATATAATATCTTATATTGTTATTCATGTATTAGTGTTTGGATACATATTTATGCAGTAAATGTCTCTTATATAGGAATGTAAATAGTTAATCCCCATTCATATATGACATAATATTATATAAACATAATAATTATTCAGTAATGATAAATTTGGACACAGAAAAATTCATAGATATTGATTTTGACTATATCATATAATCAGATACGTGGATATTTATTTCTATATAAATTACATACAGGTATCGTGAAAATTATATATTCACTCAAACTCACTTAGCTCCCCTCTAGAATATATCTAATGCATCAAAACCAATTCAAAACATCCTAACTATTCAATACACAATATTCTTTCAATCATCAATAGATTCCATCTTCATTAAGAGAAGTTAATAAATTGTCAAAATTAAAAAGGAATTATCAAAAATTCAAAAAAATTATCAACGGTTAAAAAATAATTCCAAGTATATTTGTTGTAAAAACCATTTATTCTTCCCCCCCATATTCAAAAAAACCAAAGGACGTAATATTTATTGTCCAATGTCCTATTTTGAAATAAAAATAATAAATAATAATTAATCCTTAAATATACATGAGCTAACTCCTTTTTGAAAACAAGTGTGATTGAATCAATCATTATTTATTTCATGGAAACACATCACTCCAAACCAATAATTCTACAATATAATATGAAAGGAAATAAAAATGCACAAATCATTTCAATCACAAATCAAAATTCAAACAAAATATTTTATGAGTAATTACGATGAATTTCTACCCATAAAAACTACAAATTATCAACATGTTTAAAGTATAAAGGAAGAGTATGAATGATTAAAAAAAACATACCAAAATGAGAGGGAATGGGTAATATTCACATATTAATTATTTTTAATTCAAACATTTACATTTTTAGATGTTTGGTCAAAATATAAGTAATATGTTCTATAGATGGAAAAAATCAACCATCATTATTCTATCTTCAACATTATCCTTCACAAAATTGATCATTATATCAATATAAATTAACATAGAGTATATAATAGGATTATTTTATAGGTTTATATAACATTATTGTCGAAAAAAATTATCTATCGATATTCTTTCTCAAAATTAATGACCTTCAATTATTTCATCATCCAGTAATTTTATGAATCTTATTTTTATGTAATTATATATATAACCTTAGGTGATCGTAGTTACACTATTTTTCACATGTTTTAATTCCAAGATTTAGAAGATCTTCCAATGAAAAATACTCAACTAGATAGGGATTTACTATTATACAATACGCTTTCATCATATCCACTAGTAAAACACTTTAATTCTAGCTCACCTATCCTCTTACATAATTTCTCAATACCATGTGTCTTCGTATTTTTTTATTATATTAAATGATAAATGGTTTTTATAAATTGAATATGACAAAATTGAATTTATTTTTTAATTGATTTTTTTCAAAATTTACATTGTAATACTAGTGGGGAATTTTGTAAAAAATCGATTCTATGTTGAAAATAAATAATTTTAAAAAATATAATTTTATTTAATTATCTGTATATTAGAATGAAATATAAGGTTATATACCCAGTTTTGATATTATTGATGAAATTAAAGAATACAATTATATATTTGTAAATATTTTTTGATCTTGGAGAACCCATGGTCAACATTATTATATCTAAATTAAATGGATACATTAATAATGAAAAATGATTTTGTATTTTAATTCAACTACTAAATATAATTGAAATGTTTTATTGTTAATTGATTTTAATTTAATTTATAAATAGTTTCATTTTAAAAAAATCTAATTATTTCTCAAAAAATATAGAAAATACTAATTTTAAATCAAACATAAATTTTATGCATAATAATATGAATATCATAAAACCTATTTATAATAAGTATATGTGTTTATTATATGATTTACCTATTCATAAAAAATTTAATTTTTTAATTGATAAAATTAATATAACATATATGATTATAACTGTAAAATTCATTTTAATGATAAAATTTAAAGAATAATATTTTAATTAATTATCATGTGTTAGTGAAAAAGTAACTTTGTAGAAAAGGTTGAAATGGGGAAAGAAAAAATTAAATGGAAAAAACATAAATCATTCAGTGGTGAAATAAAAATTACTTTGTGGGGGTATTTTTGGCCATATTATATCCCATAATCCCTAATTTATATCATCGGGGGTTTCTAATGTTTAATTTTTTAAATAAATAATTTAATATGTTATTGTAGTTTAAAAATTCCCATCCATTTACTTATAAAAGGGCACACTGACCCCCCTTCATGAGACACCCATACATTTAATTTAAATGATGAAAATCTATTAAAAAGTTTATTCTATAGTACTCCCCAATGAACCATATACTTTGGAAACCCTTAACTCTATACAGACAATTATTTCTATGGATAATTCAACTGAAAACCATAGATCCCAACCTGAGTAATGCTCTCTTTTTGGTCCTACCTATTAACATAAATCTCTAAAAACGTACTTGATATTTTTTAATATTATTAATTTCGTATCAAATATATAATTAAATATTATTATGTTGATTTAAAATAAAAAAATTAACTCAATTGTGTTCATATTCTTATAAAACCAAAGGATTGAATCAGGTTTACAAGTATAATAACACATTCACACCACAATGAAGTATGTTTTTCATCACCATCGATTATTTCAGGAATCATAGAGAGGTTTCATGAATAATTAGTTTTTTCTATGAATTTTTATTTTATAATATAATAAAAAATTTATTTACCTTTACTCATACTATTTATAATGGGATGATATCATTAATAATTTTCTTCTGTGAATTATTGCATCCATGAATGATTTGACTTATATCTCTTAACCACTTAAAATTTATAGCCTAAATAGATTAATTAATATCATATTTTTGGAAAAACATCATAATTATGTAATGAAAAGTATTAATATATAATAAATCTATTAAATCATTCGTAGATGGGTTCAATAATTATACATACGTGTACAATACCGTCTCAATTATATTTAATTAAATATTCTAGAAACACCGTTTAAAAAAACAACTTTATTGATATATAGGTTTTGTATTACATTAATATGCCTCTAAAAAAATTATATTAAAATTATGCAATAGACCATTTTGAATCATTCAATGACACATGTTTGTTTTTGTCTGTTTACCACGTACATGGGAGATTTTGTAATTATAATATAGTAAATGATAATGGAATTATATATACTACTAATGAATGATAATAATTAGGTATTTAGTAGTTTATATTGTTTCTCGTTTTTTAATTTTAATATCATAAATGTTAATATTGTATTATATTCATTTATTAAAAATTTACAAATCAAATTTGTGTACGACATCATATTAAATATTCATAATTAATAATATATTGGGATTAATGTGGAAAATTTAAAATAACTAAATATTAAATATTATATAACAATCAGAAATCATGGTATTATGCGCATTGTCTCAATGATCCATTATCATTAATACCATTACATAGCCCGTGTGGGAAAAATAAAAGTGTTAACTCGTGATATTTAATATAATATACAATAAACCACTATATCCATAGTAAATTATTTGATGTGAAGTATATAAATTTGTTATAGAGATGAATAATTTGACAAAATTCATTATATAGATAGTTATTTTTTGGAGGATGTTAATGTTTAATTAACAATGCTGTCAAATAAGGTATCTTTATCTTTTTCTCAAACTCCCTTAGTTGTTACAAACTTTACATTATGAAATAATATACATTTTTGTACTGTATATTATGCTAAATTATTGTTTTATCATGAAATAAATTATATTCATAGTATTATAGGATCCTTTTAAAGATCTTTATTTTCTATAGATTCTGGAAATTAATTTACTCATATAACGAATCGTGTTATTTTTCCAGGAGTCATGAATTTTTTCATGAAATTTACCTTATCTGTACACATAGAATTACATTTCAATTCTCACTATGTCTCTTTATCATTAATGAAATGATCACATTTCATTAAAATTTAATTTATTTTATGTAATTATTTCATAATGTGTACTGGAAGGAATGATTCCCAACCAAATAAAACAAATCTTTTTTTTCATCATCAATTATTAACATATAAAATATATAATCTATTGCCTAAATAGGTATCATTTCATTTTACAGAAAATTTTACCTGAACCTATTTTCAAGTGAATATTTTATCTTCTTTTTGTATTCTATGTTTTCCCACAAGGCGGATTCAATGGGCTGGAAACATTTATCTCATTATTTGTTTTTAAAAATTATTTCCTTTAATTTTTTTTATCTTTTAGAAAAGGTATTGCCATATAAAAATTTATGTTCATTTTATACTACATTTATTTTCATGCAACGTTTTTTAATTAATTAAATTCATTATTTTTATATGGATTATTTTTAATGGAATGAATATATTTTATATGTTTCTATTTAAATTATTTTTAATCTAACATTTTCCACTTTCTAAGAGATACACTCTCAACACATTCATGTTTTAAAAAATTCTATTGTTATTCTCTTAGATTATTAATATATCACATTTTCATTATTTAAAAGAATGGTAAATTAACAATATCAATATAATCATCCGAATTCATCTAAGAGTTTTAATCATATATTTTTTTATCATTGATCATGGTTTTCCATGAAATGATTCTATCCACCATCCTTATCTGGAAGAATTATGAAATTTCCATTTATATTTCTGGTATCATACATAACTATTTTTTTCATTCATAACAATCTACTTGTATAGGAATGATTTCCTACAATTATTTTTCCTTGTGAATACCCTATATTCCATTACATAGATGAAGGGTGTTCACCTTGATGACTAATATAATATCTAATGGTGATTTGTTTTTGAAATTTTATATAAACATCCAGTAAGATGTTAACAACATATGTGTAATAATACCATTCTATGTAACTTACCTATAATTATTCGGAATGTCATTAGATTCACATTTATTTACCATGGATTTATCAATTCATATTTACTGATGAAATCATGAAGGATTTCTTATAAAACCACTTTAAAAGAATATAATATATATTTTACTTTGATTATTCAAGATATATTGATTTAAACAATGCATAACATATATGTATGAAATTAATTATTTGATGGGTTGGCATTGTAATATATTTCCCTCCAATGCATTAGGTTGTAATTCAATCTCAATATATATCATGTTGTGTTGGAAGTGAGTCTGGCCAACTGAGGTGTGCGAGTAGCAATCCAAGAATACCACATTATGTTAATAAGGTTGGGTTATTTAACTTTTGTGTATGATTTCATATTTATCTTTTCCCCATATTCATATTACTATACTCTCTTATGTTGTGTTCTTTGTGTAAGTTGTTTGATATCATCAATTTATTTCATGGTCTCAAACGTTGAATAATTATTATTATTATATCATGTTATACCCCACATCTCTCATGTTATGATTTATAATTATGATTACACTTATTAATCATTTTATCTCTCCATTTATTATGTTTTTCATTACCTATTATATATAATAAATATTTTTATAGGATATGACTAAAAAGTTATCTTATGTGGATAAATTTTGGGTGACATTGATGACACATTATGGAATAATTAAGTCATTATATTGTGGAAAATAATTTTTCCATTCAATAAATATTCTTGGTATGTATTATTTTGGGAATTATACTAAATATATAACAAAAAAAAATTTTACATACATTTCCAATGTCAGAATAATATTGTAATCATTGATGTTTATGAAATATAATGTTTTATATTATGGGTTTATTGAAAATGGATAAAGAGTGATGGTCTGGAGGGGACATACTAAATCCTTAAATAGTTCTCACAATTATATTTACACTTGAAAATAATTAAACAGCTATTTTATCCCCATAAATTATAAAATTGTTATATTATTATTTATTAATATAAATATTTTTCATTAAAAATTTTAATTTTTTGTAACATATATTATGATTGATTTAATTAATATTTTCACTTACATATCACATGACCATTATCTTTTCATTTTATACTAGATAAGTAAATAATAAAACCATGGAATTTCTAGAATTATCTTTGTTTCTTTTACAACCATAGATAGCACTAAGTTTTTATATATTATTTTGGATCCATATTGAAAGGATTCAAGTACAAAAATACATCTACACATAATAAAATTAACTTCTATCTCCTACCATGAGTGAAATATTTTATCCTCAAACATTGTGATGTAATTTCTATTAATATAACTATGTTGAAAAATATTTGACACGTGATAGGAAAAATAAATTATAATTATGATCTAATGTGAACAGATGGATCACATTATTGGTGACATACATCTATAGGGGGTGAATCAGCACGTATACCAAATTCAAAAACATTTTATCACTCATTATGTGTCCACATATTACTGTCAGGTTTCAGAAAATTATAGGAAACCATTAAACCATCTATTTGTTAACACGAATTATCTCCCTAATGATGATTGTATCCATAATATGTCATGATCAATATTAGAAAGGTATAGTTCCTTTCTAATACCAAAATATAACTCGAGAAATGAAATTACCTTGAAATCATACAACTACTATAATAATTCATTAATAATCATGGATTGATAAAATAAACATCAACTTCTTAAAGGGTGATTACTGATGAAATGTATGTTCCTCGTCACTAGAACCACAAAAATATATCTTCCTTTTATTCCTCATAGAAATATATATTATAGTTTTTTAATGTCCTAAGCTTAACATACATGGATATTACATCATTTTAGAAAAATATATGGTACAATACAAAAATACATGACCGATGATAATAATTGGCACGACCCGTACCTCGGGGCCCATGCCATGACAACCCAAAGCCCGCCTTCCATAGTCCAGGAGCTGGTGACTAGCACTAAAGGCATAATTCCCTAAAACTGGGAAGGAATTGCATTTATAATGTGTAATAACACACAACAGAGCACACAACAAGATACAAAATACTAAGAAAAGTGTATAATGAAAAGGGGTTGGAATACAAGCCCAATAGGAAAGTACAAGTACAACTAAAAAACAAGTACTACAGAAGAAAGGTAAAAGAGATGAAGTATTGTCCTCTGGGATTCCTACCTGAAGGGTAGGTACAGATAACCTCCTCAGTACTCCACGTCTGTCAGTCTCCTCCCTGTACCAACTCGATGCACGGTCCACCTCTGAGTACCGTCCAGTCCTGCTAGTATTAGCCTTAGTCAGCATTGTCTTTCATCTTCATCCAACAAAACGAGAAGCGGTCATAGCCCATGCATGGGTGAGTATAATGATGTTCAGTAGGGACCCCGAGACCCTCAAGGTCTCAGAAAATCCAACAAAGATAAACAATGAAGTATAAAATCAATAGATAACCCCATTTAGGTATATTCCCCTACATATACATAAATTATCAAGTAATCCATCTCAATCAAGAGATAAACACAAAAGTTACTAAATCATCTCAAACAAGGATTTTATTTTAGGGGTATTATCAAGTAACATCCCCAGTCACATTGTTGAAACCTCAGCTGGTGGAGAAATCCTCCTCTATCGAGTATAGTGGGTATGTCATGACACAAAGGCACTGCCCACTAACCTTGGACTGCTGAGGTACTCCTCCTATTGAGTATCGTGGGTCTTCTGCGTCACCAAGGCGCTCCCCATCGTGGGTCTTCCACATCAGCAAGGCGCTCCCCCTCATAGCATGCAGAGGTACTTGTCCAATCGAGTACCATGGGTCTGCCGTGACACCAAGGCTCTCCCCACTGTGGGTCTTCCATGACACCAAGGCCCACCCCACTAGGCTATTCGAGTCACTCTGTGTCGAATCGGTCAGCAGTCGTCAGGTCTAATCTTGCTACTCGGTCTCTGCACTATGCTCGCTCATCTCTGGAAGGATCCAATCCACGAGCTACAGGTCGATACTCCAACTGTCGAAAATTCCCACGAAGAAGTATCCCAATGTTCCACCACTTCATAGGGCTCTCAATGCAATAGAAAGCACGTCAATTGGACGGCTGGTCCGTTTGTTGTTAACCTTTTAGTAATAGGGGACTAGTTGGATTCATGCCCGATCCAACCTGATCGTATCTCAAAAATACCCAAAACTCTGGTGGGGTATACAGTAATGGACTGTCACCCTCCAAGAATACCAGCGCCGCTAATGGTTCGTTAAAAGGTTATCTGGTACCAAAGATAAGTCCAATGAATGTAAATGGTCGGTAGTGGGCCTGGGTCCGGTCTGACCCAGTCTGGGCTGACCCGGTCAGGCCTGTTGGGTCTGCCCAGAACCACTGGGCGGGCTACCCTGTTGGGTTCGGTCCGGCCCCCTGCGCCCAACCCACCAGTCTGTGTGGGCGGTTTGGACTAAAGGGTAAGGCTAGGACGGTTCATCTGAGGCGACACAAGGGGGGTCGCGGGCTGGATCGGGAGGCCGACACGGCCAGGGTGCCAGTTCAGCCGGGTAGCGGCTCGGGAGGCCGGGAGGTGGCCGGGCAGGCCGACAGGCGGGCCAGCAGGTGGCCAAGTGGTGGCTGGGTAGGCCGGGAGGCGGCTGGGAAGGCCAGCTGGCGGCCCAGTGGGAGTTCGGGAGGTGGGCCAGCGAGTGGACAGTATGCCGGGCTAGCACGGTTCTGTGTAACACGAGCCAGTGTAGTTTCGTGCAGCACAGGCCGACGTGGACCGGTGGGGTTCGGCTGGGGCGCACGACAGGCTAGTAGCATTGCAGGCCGGAGTGGCTCGTCTAGTTCGATCTGTGGATGGCGTGACCAGGACAGCTTAGCCAGAGGGTCGCAGTTTACCTTGGCGTGCATCGCGGCAAGGGCACGACACATTGAGGGGTTTTTCGGTCGGGGCACCAGAACGTCGTGGGGGCAGCGTGGTCCGCAAAGGCTGCAGGAAGCGCGACCTTTTCATGTTGCCTTCATCACCTTTTACACTACTTCTTTGTTAAGTCTCCATGTCGAGGATCATCACAAACAAGAACGGAGGAGGGGTCGGGCCATGTTGGTTTGGCCCACACCCTCCGCGTTTAGGGTGGTAACACTTGTCTCATCTATGTAGGAGAACGATGAACAATAACTCACCCGAAAAAAGAAGCATAACCTCGTTCGTCATCTTGAAATAAAATAAGAACATGGCACATAAAATAAAACAACCCCTACCTTTGTTCGTTGATCAACGATGAAGTCACAGAAAGAAGACGAAGAAGATCCTCATTCGTCACGTCTGCTGCACACTTCCAATCCCGAGATACGTCGGCTCGCAGACAACGATGCAGAGGGTAGGTCGGTTGGAGACATCCCATGTCGGTAGGATACGATGAAGGAAGTTGAATTTTCTCCACACCAGGGTTCTTCATTCTTCATTCCTCGATGGCATGAGCTTTTCTCTCTTCTTTCAAGATCCACCAAATGAGAAATGCCAACCAAAATATTAATAGATTGTGATATCCTATTATTTAATTTGCACAATATTCAAATTTAATTAATTAGTTTAATTGGATCCACATAACTAATATCAAGTATTTGGAAACATTAAATTAGGTGTGTTGGCACCAATAAATGAGGGGGTTTTAGAGAGACTCTCCCTCATTAATGTCAGAATTTGAGAGGTCTTCCACTCCCATCATTAATAGAGGGGTTAATCCCGTGTGGTCCCCATGTCGTAACCTATATTGAGAGGTTAGGTTTGGATGGGCCCACTACCATAACCTCTCATGGGAGGTTAAGGTGTGGTGGTCCCACCTCCAACTTCCAGGTGGAGGTTTCAAGCAACAAATAACAATTAAGCCACACATATTATTTTTATTTAATTCATTCTCTAAAAACCCAAAAACTATCTTTTAATCTCAACCCACTTCCATCGAGGTGATAATATTTATAAAAAAATATCGGCACAGTTAGTTCAACTGTGCCCTTGGAATTTAATTCCAAGCACCAGTTCAAAAGTTACAAAAAACCCACTCGTACATTTACTAAACGTACCCGAAAAAAACATCAGAAATTGTTTCTGGGCACACCGGCCCACAGAATCATGCACCGTCAATTTTTATAGACTTTTAAAATTCCATTGTATTTATGAAAAAAACATTCCATGGAAATTACGGGTTTTTACATTCTGCCCACCTTAGGTCTTTACATCCTCATAAGCTACAACACATACTATGGGATCAAGTGGGGGTACTTAGCACGCATCTGAGCCTCCCGCTCCCATATGCTCTACTAGAGGTTTCGGTGCTGTCAGCAAATGCGCACAAGAGGTATAGCCTTCCATGTAGGACCCACTATTGTGAATCCTTAATCTCCACTGAAACCTCTGTAAAAGTTTCCCCATCTTCGATGCCAGGCTCTCCATGGTCGATGATGTGAGAAGGGTCGTGCACGTATCTCCTCAGCTAAGATATGTGGAAGCCATCCTGCACCCAGTGCAATTGATGTGGAAGAGCTAAGCGGTATGCCACCTCGAAAAGTCTTCTGAGGACATGAAAAGGTTTCATGAATCTCAGAGATAACTTTATGCCTCAGACAAATCTCCTTAGTCCTCGTCGAGGTGAGACCCGTAGAAAGACGTGGTCGCCATCCTAGAACACCAGAGGCCTCTGTATCCTATCAGCATATAACTTATGCCAGCTCTGTGCAGTCTGCATCTGCTCCTAGATGATCTCCACTGTCTCTATGGTAGCCCTTACCATCTCGGGTCCCACCAGTGCTGACTCCCCTGGGTCTGTCCAACACAAGGGTGATCTACAAGGTCGCCCGTATGGCACCTCAAAATGTTCCATCCCTATGGTTGAGTGATAGGTGTTGTTGTATGAAATCCCCACAAATGGTAAATGTTCCTCCCAACTACAACCATAGTCAAGGATGCATGAATGTAGAATGTCCTCGAGGGTCTAAATGGTCCGCTCAGTCTGACCATCCATCTAAGGATGGAAGGTGGTGCTCAAATGAAGCTGCGTCCTGAAAGCCTCCTACAACCCCTTCTATAGCCGGAAAGTAAACCGTGTGTCATGATCAGAGAAAATAGATGAAGGTAGTCCATGTAGTTGCACAATCTCTTTCACATAGAGGCATACCAAGCTCTCAAATGAGCCATTATCTCTGATCTTTAGGAAGTGGGATGACTTGGTGAGTCGGTCAATGAGCACCTAAATCACGTCGTGACCCCTAGATGTGTGTGGATGTCCCGTCACAATGTCCACGGATATCCCATCCCTCTTACACTACGGGACCTCTAAAGGCTGTACCAAGCCTACTGGTACCTGTTGCTCTGCCTTCACATGCTGACAAGTGTGGCACCAAGTGAAAACTCTGCAACTGCTTTCATTATTAGGGCCACCAGTGCTATCGTCGAAGATCTTGGTACATCATTGCCACTCTTGGATGTACCTCTAAAAGGGATGTGTGGAACTCCCTAAACACATATTATTGAAGTGAAAATGGCGCCATAGTACGTCCTCTAAAGAGGATGATGTGCTCCCCACATTCAGAAAATCCATCAGTTGCCTACCCTATGGATATCTGAGCATGTCGTGTCTCGCAGTCAGCGTCTCCACGCTGTGCCTCCCTAACTCACTGAAGAAGTGAGGGACTGACTGTAAGAGACTGTAGAAAGGATGCTCCGTCTCTAACCACAAAGGATATCTGTAAGGCAGCCAGTAGCTCTATCGCCTCTCCTAGCAGCTATATACAAGATCTCATGCTGAGTGCATCTGCAACAACGTTCCCCTTCCCAAGAGTATAGACTTTCTCAAAGTCATAGTCCTGGAGAAACTCAAGCCATCACTGCTGTCTCAGGTTTAGGTACTTCTAAGAGAATTTATACGTGAGACTCTTGTGATTAGATTACAAGGTAAAATGCTCACCCATCAGATAGTGTCACCAAATCTTCAAGTCAAAGACCACTACTGCTAACTCCAGGTCATGAGTAGCATAGTTCTGATCATACTATATCAGCTTCCAAGAACCATATGTGATCACATCTCACTCCAACATTAGGAAACACCCGGGTCTGGTCACTGATGCATCGCAGTAGACTATGCACCCTACGCCTTCCTCTGGAATCTTCAAGATGGGGGAACTAGTCAGCCTCTGCCTCATCTCCTGAAAGCTCAGCTGGCATCTCTCTGACCACATTAACGGTTTCCCCTTCTTCTTCACGGATGATAGTGGTGATGAAAATCTGGAGAATTCTGGAATGAATCTCCAGTAATATCCATCCAATACCTGGAAACTCTGTACATCAATCATAGTCCTGGGTGGATCCCAAACAAGTACCACCTCAATATTTGATGCATCCACTGCAACTCCGGCCTCCGAGATGACATGTCCCAGAAAGTGAACATATCGGATCCAGAACTAGAACTTCGAGATATTACCATAATGCTGGTGTTCTAGGAGTGTGTTCAGTACTACCCAAAAATGGTAGGAACGCACCTCCTCAGTAGTCGAGTAGATCAGAATGTCATCGATGAAGAGTATGACAAAGCGATCGAGGTATGGCTGGAAAATCCAGTTCATGAGTCCCATGAACACTGCTGGAGCATTGGTTATGCCGAAATGCATAACCAACAACTTGTAGTGGTCGTACAAACATCTGAAAGCGATATTATACACATCCTCATCTCGAACTCTGCGCTGGGGATAGCCTGATCCGAGGTCTATCGTCGAGAACCACCATGATACCTTCAGCTGATCAAAGAGGCCTTCAATCCTCAGGATTGGGTACTTGTTCTTCATGGTCACCTTGTTTAGGCGACAGTAGTCGACACAAAGCCTCAAGCTCTCATCTGCCTTCTGGGCGAACAAAATTGGGGCTGCCCAGGGAGAAACACTAGGCTGAATGAATCCCTTCACCAGAAAGTCCACTAGCAGTACCTACAACTTGCAAAACTCCACGGGATCCATCTGATACGCTGGTGTAGATATCAGTGCATTTCCATGGTACAGTTCAATGTAAAATTCCACCTCTCTGAGAGGAGGTAAACCTGAGACATCATCAGGGAAAAAATCCATGTACTGGTCCACCACTGTAGGATAGATCAGACTCTCCACATCTACTGCTCAGAGGGTAAGGCATGCCGATTGATTTGTGATTAGCTACACCCTCCTGCGAGTAAGTCCATCATAGGGTGTAAAGGCTCCCTTCTCACTGGTGAAGGTAAACCTGGTCCCATCCATGCGGACAGACCGCACTTTGTGCCTAATACACTCAATCTAAGCATAGACCGTAGATAACCATTCCATACCCAAGATGACGTCGTAAGGACTCGACATCGCTATGAGGATATCCCAGCTGAAGCTCTTGCATCCTAGAGTAAGCTCACACTACCAGCACTAGTGTGTTATCGACGTGTCTACTCCCTTAGGGGTCTCTACCCGTAAATATCAAGACAACGACTCTGCCAGAATCTCTATGCTCCAAACGAGGACAATGGAAATGAAAGAGTGACTAGAACCTGTGTATATAAGTACTGCAACTAATGTGTAACAGACATAGATCGTACCTAAAATCATCTCCAGAGCACCATGATCATATGCCTCAGCCACCTGAAGCTGAGCTCTCACCTATCCACATGCTCCCTACAGTCGGGGTGGAACTCCAGGTGGTGGGGATGGTAACACCTCGAAACATCACCCACCTCCAGCTGCTCGACCAGCTCATCTGCCACGTCCACCTGTGCCCTACGGATCGCCTCGATCAAATCTCTGCCTCTACCTGGGTGGTACTACTACCATCTGCTGATCATCATATCAGTGGTTTGGACAGTCACGAGTCATGTTACCTTGCCCGTCGCATGAGTACCACTGCCCACTCCTGGCATGTCTGGATCTGTCTCCTATGCCCCACAAATCTGATCCTGAGTCATGCGGTCATCCACCAAATGTCCTAGTCCACTTGGACCTCTATGACATCTGTCTACTGCTAGCTGCAGAAGACTCTGCTATGTGACGTTTGGTGGTGGGTCTCGGTGTTGGTGACTGCTCAGCTTGAAATCTCTCCACTAAGAGGGCTTGCTCCAACACCCCTACCTGCGTCGAGATGCTGAGGGTGATCATCGAATCCTAGATCTCTCACCTGAGCACCTGCTTGAATGTACGGTCCCTGAAGAATGGGTCTCATACCATATTGGTGGAGTAGCATGAGAGGTATGTGAACCTCGCTGAGTAATGATCTATAGTCATGCTGCCCTGCTGCAGATGAAGTAACTCTGGAATATGCACTTCACAGAGAGTCACTGGAACAAACTCTGCCTTAACCTGGCTCTCAAAGTATGCCCATAAAAGCATCATCTAATTATGGACTTGAAGCATCAATCTCCACCATCTTCCCACTCCTACTTGTAGAAGGATGGAAGCAAGAATCACCATGAAGTCATCTGGTGTCCCTAATAGTCTGAAAACTCTCACCACAGCCTCCTTCCAATCCTCATCCACCTACGGGTCTGTCTCTCCCCTGAACCTGGGTGGAATCTGGTGATGGAACTCATGCAATACACTCAAGCGGCGTGCATCATCTGCTGCTAGGGCTGGTTCCATAAGGGGCCCAATGGGGAGTGGTATCGCAGGTGCCTCCGCTGGAAAAGGTCCCTGCACCGAGGCCTGGTCGCTTGGTGGTCTATCAGTGTGTACAACTCCCAGAACAATCTCTAGTAGTCCATGGGGAGGCATCCTGAAAGAAAAATATGCGACACATTTAAAATATTATACCTAGTGAGCTGACCTGGTTGAGATGACATAAAGAAAACTTTTGAAAACACACACACAATCAGTTCTTTCATGCACTGAGTCGGAGATCAGTAGTCAACATCCTTGTGTGTGGATACGTCAGCAGCCGCACCAACACTGGACTCCCTGAACTGAAAACCACACCCAGTACCCTTAACACTATTGCTTCATAGAAAATATCATAGTCCTATGTTCTATGGTTGAACCGTCTCCTCTAATTCAAATTTGTCATGACCCGTCCCTTAGGGCCCGTTTTGTGACTTCCCCAAGCCCGCCATCCAAAGGCCAGGGGCTGGTGACTTGCACCAAAGGCATAATTCACCAAAATTGGTAAGGAATTTCCTTTATAAATTGTAAACACACACAACAAAGCACACATCCAGATACGAAACACTATGAAAACTGTATAACGAAAAGAGAGTGCTGAAAGTAAAGGGGATGAAATAAAAACCTAATAGGAATGTACAAGTACAACTGATAAACAAGTTCAACAGAAGAAAGGTAAAACAGTTGATGGGTCATCCTCCGGGATTCCTACTGGAAGGGTAGGTATAGATAGCCTCCTCATTACTCCACATCCATATGTCTCCTCTATGTTCTGACTCGTCGTACGGTCCACCTCTGGATACCATCCAGTACTGCTATTATCAGCCTTAGTTAATGTTTTCTGTTGTCTACATCCAACACAATGATGTGCGAGCATAGCCTATGAAGGGGTGTGTATAACGATACTCAGTAGGGTCCACGAGACCCTCATGGTCTCACAAAATCTAAGAAGGACAAACCACAAAGTATAAAATCAATTGATAACCCTACATAGGTATATTCCCATACATATACCTAAGTTATCAACTAATCCGTCTCAATCATGAGGTAACACAAGAGTTACGAACTCAGGTAAAACTAGGATTTTATTATAGGGGTAGTATCAAATAAAATCCCCCATCACATTGTCAAAACCTTGGATGCTGGAGAACCCCTCGTCTATCAGGTACAGTTGTCCTACCGTAACATCAAGGCACTTCCCACTAACCTTGGACAGATGAGGTACTCCTCCTATCGAGTACCATGGGTCTACTGTATCTCCAAGGTGCACCCCACCTTGGGTGTGTCGCATCACCAAGGATCCCCCCCTCGTAGCCTACTGAGGTACATCTCCTATCGAGTACTGTGGGTATGCCACGACGCCAAGGTGCTTCCCACTATGGGTCTTCCGCAACACCAAGGCTCTCCCAACTGGGCTAGTTGAATCACTCTGAGTCGAATCGGTCAATAGTTTTCATGTCTCATCCAGATACTAGGTCTTTGCACTATGTTTTCTTGTCTCCGAAAGGATCCAATCATCGAGCTATAGGTAGATACTCCAACTATCACAAAGTCACCAGAAGAATTATCCCAAAGGTCCGCCAAGTCACAGAGGTCTCAATGCAACTGATGTTGCGTCAGTCAGATGCCCGGTCCATGAGTTGTTAGCCTTTTAGTCCCGGGGGGCCAGTTGGATTCGTGTTCAATCCAACCTGATAGTATCTCAACAATACCCAAAACTCCATTGGGGTATACACAAAGGAAAAATTATGCTTCAAGAATACCAGAACTACTGACAATTCGTCCAATGGTCGTTCGGTGCTAAAGATTTGGTCAAAGAAATTAAAGGGTCAGAAGTGGGCCTCAGTCCAGTCCAACCCGGTCTAGGCCGACCTGGTCATGCCTGTTGGGTCTGGCCTGGCCCACCGAGCGGGCCCGCCTGTAGGGTTCATCCTGGCCCACTGGGCCCAGTCTAGCAGGCCGCGTGGGAGGTTCGGCCCGGGCTGGGTGCCGGTTCGGCCCAGAGTGCCACGAGGGTGATGCCCGACACGACTCTACCGAGAGGGAGTGGTCGGGCTGGTTTGGCCAGGGCACCGCGAGGGGCGATGCAGGAGAGCTCAGGAGGCATTCACGACCAAGGCACCGGTTCAGAAGGGTGGCGTCTTGGGAGGCCGTGCGACCGAGATCCGGGAGGCGGCCGGGCATGCTAGCAGGCGGGCCTGTGGGCGGCCAGGAGGCGGGCGGCTAGGAGGTTGGGAGGCCAGGCCAGCGTGGTTTGGCGTGGCTCGGGCCAGCGCTGTTCGTCATGGCCCAGGAAGGCACGGGCCGGTGGGGTTCAGCCAGGGCACATGGGAGGTCGGCGGTGGTGCAGGCTGGGGTAGCTCGGCCAGTTCGGCCGGCGGACGGTGCGGCCAGGGCCACTCTTCCGGAGGGCCTCATTTCGGATCGGTAGGCAGTGTGGCTGGGGCACGACTCGACTCGGGGTGGTTCGGCCAGCGGAGACGGTTCGGCCGGGGCACCGGAATGCCACATGGGATGAATGGTTTGTGGAGGCCGCAGGAAGACTGACGTTTGCCTATCACCTTAGTCTCATTCAATTCCACTTCGTTGTTACACCACCATGACGAAGATTGTCACAGTCAGGAGCGTCGTAGGGGTCGAGCCATGTTGGTTTTTCCCACACCCTCTGCATTTAGGGTGGTAACACTTTTCTTCTCAATGTAGAAGAACGATGAACAACAACTCACCCACAAAAAGAAGCATAAACTCGTTCTTCGTTTTGAAAGAAAATAATAACATGAAACTTAAAAGAAAACAAACCCTACCTTTGTTCATTGATCGACAATGAAGTCGTAGAAAGAAGACGAAGGAGATCGTCGTTCATCACGTCCGCCACACACTTCCAATCCGGAGATGAGTAGGCTCGTTGACAAAGATGCAGAGGGTAGGTCAGTTGAAGATGTCCCACATCAGTAGGATCTGAGGAAGGAAGTCGATGTCGCTCCTCGCCGACGTTCTTTATTCTTCATTCTTCATTCTTCGTTCTTTGATGGAGAGAGATTTTAACTCTTCTCCCAAGTTCCACCAAATGAGAAATGCCAACCATTATAATAGTAAATTGTGATATCCTATTAATTTTTTTGCACAATATTCATATTGGATGAATTAATTTAATTGGCTCTACTAAATTAATGTAAAGGATTTGGCACCATTAAATTAGGGGACTTGGAACAGATAAAGGAGGGTGGGGGGGGGGGGGTGGAGAGACTCTCCCTCATTAATGAGTTATGTTGAGAAGTTTTCCTCTCCAACCATTAATATAGGGGGTTTAGTCATGTGTGGTCCCCACGTTATAACCTATCGCAGGAGGTTAGGTTCGGGTTGGCCCCACCATCATAACCTCTCATGGGAGGTTATGGTGTTGTGGTCCCACCTCCAACTTCCATGAGGAGGTTTTATCCATCAAATAAAAATTAATCCACACACTTTATTTTTATTTAATTCATTCTCTAAAAAACTAAAAACTATCTTTTAATCTCGACCCACTACTGTTGAGGAGATAATCTTCTTAAGAGAATATCGGCGTTGCAAGTTCAATAGTGCCCTCAGATTTTAATTTTGAGCACCAGTTCAAAAGTTATAAAAAACCTTCTCGTATGTTTACTGAACATACCCAAACAAAACTTCATAAATTGATTCCGGGCACACCGGGCCTCAGAATCACAGGCCTTCAATTTTCACAGACTCGTAAAATTCCAATGTATTTAATAAAAAATTTCCAAGGAAATTCTGGGTCTTTACAATCATACATTACTATCATTAGAAACATTGAAAAAATATTCTATCTTGTTGAAATTTATTTAACATTTCCCACAAATATCTCTACTTTATTACTTATACAAAGAAAAATTATTTAAAACCTAGGGAAAGTAAATATAAAAAATAAGTGAGATTAGATGCACAATAAATGGAACAAAGTAAATTCATAAGAATGAAATGATGAAATGTGTATGGAACATGTGCATAACATTGAAAGATCATACCGTACATATTAGATATCATAATAACGATTTGAATTTAATAAGAAATAGATTGTATGATAATTATGACAATAATTCCTGAAATAATAGCATAGAAAGATGACATGTAATTTGTGACATGCACATTAGAATAAAAAATATTATATCATGGCTAAATACCAAGACTTTTAACATGTTTGGCATGGTCTAAGACCCGTGTACCTCCCTTAGTAATGGAATAATATACATTTCACCCTCTTACTTTTAAGATTAGGATACAACCAATGTACATTCTATTTTTTAGGCTTGGGCTAAAACCTGTGCACCCTCTTAGTTTTATGCTTGGGATACAACCCATGTATGTTCTTTTTTTTGGGTTTGGGAAGCAACATGTGTCCCCTATTATTTGTAAACTTGGTCTACAACCCATGTAACTTTTTTTGATTTGGATATAACATATATACCCTATAAATATTAGTCATTTTCTAAAACCCTTTTACATTATTTTTTCCCGGCATTAGATAAATCAATTGTTCCCTATTACTTTTAGGTATGAGCATTAACTTATGTACCTTCTTGTTTTTAGGATTGGGATTAACCATTGTACACATTGAGCACTTATATAACTTATCATTACCCATTGAATTGGATATAAATTTAGGTCCCAATCATATCATAATAAAATAATCCATTCGTGCACCACAAGATAATAATGAATTCATCATATCATGACTAAGGAAATGATATGGGTTTCATAAACATAAAATCATATCCCAAAAATTGAAATGGGTATCAATATAATTTAATCATATAATATCCTTTGAAAATTGATAAGACTCATAATAATTTCATGAAATCATAACCCTTGAGAAAAATCATCTTTAAAAAGCATAAAATCCATGGAGGTAAAATAGGGATATGAAGCATAATTCCATCAAAAGATAAAAAAATCATGAATGAATATGAATGGAAACATTGGATAATTTTCTAGAAAGGTTTGTGTAACATAAAAATGAATGTTATCAGGAATATTAAATAACATTTCATGATATTTTGAAACCATTTTGTGATGTAAATAGATTTTACCATTTTATAAAGGAACTTTCAAACAAAATGACATTGGAAAACCATTTTCTTTAAAAATATATTAAATAAGGATGAAATTATTTTGAAAACAACATCAAGAAATATAATTTTTTTAAATAATTATAAAATATAACCTTTTAAAAATAAAAGGAAATATTCAATGAATTCATGGTATGTAAATTTGTACATGACGTATATGGTAAAAATAAACACTCCCTTTGCACAGTAAAAATGTTAGACAAATTGTACATTTTGAAAGTGAAATAATGATTCAGTTGAAAATATTGTTATAATAATAAAAATGTAAAAAATTATAAATTATTTTTGGGAAATATTATAATATTCAAGGAAAACCAATTTATAAAAAAAAATTTATTGAACACATATTTTTAACTAAAGATATGGTAAGGTCAGGATTTTCTAAAAACAGTTTCTTAACTAAATAATGTACCAATTAGTGGGAAAATAGAACCAATAAATTAATCTATTTTTTGTAACAAGAGGATAAGAAACATCATGAATGTTCTTGAGATATGGGTTATAATATTTCATCAAAGGAAGTATAAACATAAACAATCTTGATAATCTATGAGATTGTTTTAATAAATTATTATCACTTAGTAACTTTGGATCATTCTATCCAGGTAATAAAAAAAATTAAATTAAGCATATAATATCATGAAAATATGGATATTCATGGTAAAAAATATATTATGGTAGTATAAACACCTCAAAATGAATGTAGGAGAATAACAAAACATGAGTCTCAAAGTTGTAAAATTGAGACAAAAATATTTTAATGATTTGGTAAATTTGGAAACATAAACCCCTTGAAATAATGCACATATATTGGATAAAAAATAACCTTAAATATAATTATAATAATAATTTAATACATCCATGGTAATTATACACACTACACAATATGAATAGGCGGTGGATAAAGATTGTATCCCACAAAAAAATAGTGAGATGAAATCCCCTTACTTTATTTCATGACTCCCATCGTACTTATTCTGACCCCCTTTATAATAAATATAAATTTATTATAAGTCATATATAGAAATTTATTATTTATTTCTAATACCATATATGGTTTTATAATGAACTTATATTACCCACTTGACAATAATCCTATATTAATATTTCACATTGCTTAGTATTCGATTTGTTCTTTTCATGTGTCTAAATTTGTTATATCTTTGGTTATTATATTTATATAATGATTATATAATTTCAAAAAATATGAAAATATCATTTATATTCAATATATTAGTATTAAAATAATATATATATTACAGAACTACAAAATGGAATACATAGTTTCGGGCGATGGTATGTCGTACAAACGCATGAACAATATTTCCATTTTTATTGTCAAATTGGAAGAAGGAAAGAAAATAAACTATATGTATATATGTATATAATATCAATAAATTACAATTATTATGTTATATATTTCATATTATTTACCAAAATCCATCCTTAATAAATTTCATGTAGTGTTTGTATGAATTACATCTTGTTGAAGGGGCAGTATTGTAGACATCCTGAAACGAAATTATCGTATTTACACCTTAATAAAAGTAAAATGTTAAGTGTTGTAAAAGGAATAAAAAATATTAAAGGAATAATAAATATAATATATAGTATAAAACATATATATATATCATTTTCATCATAATTTCCACCATGGGAGTTGGTAATGTAAAAATGAACAATCATCATTAAGTGTGGCTGCAGTTCGTCAAACCCGTAAACAATATGTTTGTTACCCATTAGATAGTGGTGTATGTATGTTTATGTAGAACTCATATTATAAAAAAATTAATCGTATATTTAGGATGTTTTTTTGATATAAAATAATTTAATAAATAAATTTTAGGAGTTAGAGAAGGATAATAAAAGTTAGGATCTTGAGAGAAGGCATTACATCTAAATGTGGTAACTCCTTTTGGTTTATGCTAAAAGGCTTCCTTGGAAGACTTTATGACCAAAGGGATGCATCAAGGAGGATATGAGGGATGTTTTAAATTATATTGGATACATATTCTGCTATAATAAGTGGTTTTAGAGGTGTGAGGAATATGAATATGTGTGTTCATTTTATAGGGAAGGATGAGTGGCACTCTGATAGAAATTTGAGGAGAGAATTACAAAAAAAAAGTTCATGTTGAAAGTGGATCCAATAATGATAATAATTCAAGAAAAGGTAGGAAAAGGATGAAATATTTCCTTCTAATATAATTTGTACATTTTTATATGTTCATTAGGCCTTAAGGTTATGGTTTCGTCCCTTATAAAGCTTAATTTAATGTTAGTCGATGAAATTAATTTTAATCACATTCACTAATATTTTTGGTCAAAATCTAATTTTAATTATTATAAATTATATTTTATGATGATTAAAAATATGGAAAACATTTTTCCAAATTCAAATAACATAATTGGTTTAAATTAACATAAAATTAATCCCACAATTGGGTCGACAATGCAGTTTTTTAAATTAAAACAATTTAACAGTTTGATATATTTTTTTATCTTATTTCAATGTTAAATTGTAATAAATTACCTATTTTTTATTAATTGATAAAAATATTATTAAAATAAATTTTAAAAACAATTTAATATATAATTTTTAATTATAAATAATTTGTATCAAAAAATCTATTTTGAACTAAAATTCTATATTTTTATATATTTATTAAAAAATGAAACCTTATATAAACATACCAAAAAATTATTCTTACCTAATTGTTTATGTTTATATATCAAGGATGATTTTTTAAGTAATATTTCTATAAAATTTCCAAAATTTGGATTTAAAATGGGTTATGTATTAAATGGTGGAAAAAGTACATTTATTAAAATATTTTTTTCTAAGAATAAAATTGATTTTGTTCATTATATTGTGTCTATAAAATATATTGAATGAATATCCAAAATATTTGACTAAATATATAACATATATACTACATTAATAATACTCACTAATTTTATTAAATTTATGTTATTATGGTAAAGCAATTTTGTGACCCTAAAATTAACAATACTACCTTTTCTATTCAACCATCGTTCATATTCATTTAAAATTAATTGGTAACCTAATAATTAATATTATATTATATAAACAATAAATTTTGAAAAATTATTTTATACTAATAATATGATCTAAATTAATTTCTAGGTTATATCATATTATATTAAATAATTATATTTGAATAATATATTATCATTCAGTAAACCTATGTCTTCCAAGTTACTCAAGACATGGAGGAAAGTCATATTTTCACATAACAAAATCTATCATCGGTGTTCCATGCTGGGAAGGATAATTTTTATATTGATTTTAGTTCATTATTAACATGGCGTTGAATATAATTAAAGCCAAATATAGTTCTTTAATTTGAAATAAACTACCTCTATTGTTGCGTGAAATTAAAAATATCAAAGATATTAAATTAAACTGAAATAATAATTTAAAAAATCACGGGGTGTTATATTACACCCTATATAAAATTAATTTATACCTTGAAATTAACCTGTTTTATCAATGGATTAATAATTGAAACATGTTGATAACCATCATTAAAATAAATTCCTTTGTAAAACATGCATACTTCATTATCTGAATTATTACGAGATATATCATTTTAATTCATGATGTTCTAGACTTATTCCTTGATGACATAGGGTGGATTTTCAATAATCTATTCCATGGAAATACATATCATCCAATTTACTTATTCATATCAATAATATCATTATCCAAACATCATTATCTCAACATAAAGCAGTAATTCAGGGTCACTTTCCCTTAATCAAAAAATCACCTTTCTGTGAAATAAATTTTCTATTTCTTCACCACTATTCCACATGTCCTCATCGATCCTTAATGAAAACATATAATAAACACAATTTTATATTTCAAGATTCATATGACATAATATCTGAATTCCAAAAAAAAATACTTCATTCATCTAAAATTATTCATAAACCATCACTAAGTATTTTTCAACTTATTCCTTAATAAATATTTCCTAAAATATTAAATTTGACTGATATATTGAGGTTCTTAAACCACAATATAGTAAGGATTATTATTTTCATTGTAAAGAACAATTGAAAAACACCACTTACCTTAAAAAAATTTATTTTGGTTTATATATCTTCAGAGGTATAAAGAATACATGTACAACCTTATGGATTTCCATTATGATATATCCTCTTGGTAAATTAATTCTTATAATGACCATACATTACTCATATTAAACATTAAATGTTATCAATGTTCCTTCTCATTCCATTTATTGAATAAAACCATAATGCATAGTGTTAGAAACATTTATCAAATTAGGATACAATATAATCAAGAAAAATAACTTATATGGTGCCTAAATCATGTCTTATACTACTTTAATATATTAATCCTCATGTTTAATCATGTTAAATAATAATCATAATCTATTTAAATTTTTCATGATGGTTCTTAAATATTTCACTAATTCCTAATGCATATCCCCTAGGAGGGTCAAACCAAGTGTGCATCAAGGCCCATTATCGAGTACCAGATTACTCCGAGTTTGGCATAGGGAATCATGTTAGAGTTGTTACCACTTCGTACATTAGTGGTATATCCAAAACTAGTTATAGTATCCAAACATGGATGTATTTTCTAGAATCCACTAACTATATCCTTTACCAAAATTCCCAGATATTTTCCTTAATGATTACTCCTCATTATACATATCCTTAGAGATATAACGAGTCATATCCTATAAAAATTTCCTAGGGATATGCAAAAAGTTTTCTTAAACAATTTTCCAAATGTTGACTAATCAGTTTCTATAATATCAACTCTAATGACCCAATATTAACCAACAAGGATCTTAAAACATTTTAGATTTATATTATGTATATTACAAAAATACAAGTATGATGACAAAATATTATAGAGTCATTGATTGAATGGAAACAAATTCATATATCATGGAGAAATATATGCAAAATATCCCTTAAATATCACCACTATTAGTAATTAAACGTAAATCAATTCATCATAACCAACAGAAATCAACCATTAGAAAGGTGTGATCTCAGCTACTCAGAATAGGTAAATAATGAATATTTGTAAGAATAAAATTAAAAAAGGGTACAAAACTTGACCATAATATATAAAGATCATGCCATGAATATTATATATGATAATAAATATTTTAATTTCATAATAAATAGTTTATATGAGAATTAAGAGTATAATTCATGAATGTATAACATTGTAATATGACATAGAACTTGTGTCATGCACATAAGAATATAAAATCTTATGTCAAGGATTCCTACCATGACTATTATAACATGTTAGGCATGGTATATTACCAATGTAACTACTTTAGGATTTGACTAAAAGACTGGGTATCCTCTTAATTTCAGGCTAAGGCTATAACCAATGTAACATCTTGTTTTAATTCTTGGTCTATAACCCATGTACCCTCTTATAAAGATATTCATACAAAGATATATTACATACATAAATCTATAAAATTATAAATTTCACTCAAAATTAATTTTCATCTTCTTAGACAACATCCAACAAATCTTATCCATATTATCTTCCACGATATATGTTTTATTATGTGTTATTAATCCATAAAAAAAATCCTATTTCATAATGATCAATTCAAAAATTTGGATACATAAACTGTAAACATTGAAAAATATAACAATATTTTTAAAATTTCAAAAGAAAAATTACAATACATTTCATACTCTCCTTAACCATATAACCTATTGAGATGGAAACATACAAAACAAGTCAGATCGGATTCATAATAACAGTAAATGTATGGTTTAAAAAATATCTAAATAGAAAATATGATTAAAATGTTTTTATAATAAGGATACAAATTAAACTTACACTCAACAGAGCATAGATCATAAATCATGGAATAATGATTAAAAAAATAAAATTAATGATTCAATGAGTTTTGAAAAATGAACCAATAAACAAGAAACATATGTTCATAATATATGAATTTTTCTAAGAAACAATTATTTTCTATCATAGAAAAAATAAATTTATTGTACAACCATAGGAATTATAAACCCATTGATTTAAAACTCCTACACATAATTGAATAATGTATTCATTTTCATGTCAGAATGTGTTACTAAACACTTTTTTACCATCATATAAAAAAACAATTTATCTCCATGTATAACTATATCATGATATATAAACATAGAAAAATAATTTATAGAAGAATATAATACCCAACTCATCGTCATCCATACATATGCATTACATATAAAAACAATAATATCATAAAAAACACATGGATATAAAAATGTATTTATATATGTTTAAAATGGCCACAAATAATGAAAACAATCATTATTACAAAAGTTATAATTATAACCTATACCATAAGAAAATAAACGGGTGTCCAATGATATTTGTTAATAATCATTGTAAATAAAATTGAATCATGTTAATAGAGCATATTTTATTTAAAACATATAAATAGAAGGTATATAGTTATTTCTAAAATATCATGAATCAAATTTTTTATTGAATCCAAGTGAAAAAAAATTTATTTAATAAATTCAGTATATGGTATTTACAACAGAAATAAATTAATATAAATGTTATACCTATTAGTAGTGTATGGTTTTGAATAAACTATATAGTGATGGATCATATCTTTGATAGAAAAGAGTATGGAATAATCAATCTAGAGAAAGAGTAAGTATACTAACATGTTATTAATAGCGCTTAATTGAGAATAAGATGTATTAATGGAAATTGACATAAATGGAAATTAATTTTTATTTGTTATCGAAAATATACTTTGTAAATAAGAAATATCTTTGATCATTTGAAAGAATATGAAAATTAATATTGAACAAAAACTGGAGAATACGAAATACATTTATAAAATGTGAAAACCCAGATGAGATACATCATATAAAATTAAAAAGTTAATCAAATGATATGTTCAACCGAAATAAAAATACTACATGAACCTTTATAGATTTTTTATATTTTCATAAAAATTGAATTTCTGTAAAAATTAAATGTTATTATCCAAATCATGAAGTAAATTAGTTATAATTATTTACAATCACCATTAGAATCTTATAATATACTCTTAATAGTATATAAATGTCATCAAAAACAAATTTTATTTTAATATAAAACATAATATTATGAATGGATAGAAAATAATTTTTAAATTTATAAATATTAATTTATAAAATAGATACCATAAAAAGTGTACAAAATATTCCTTTTGATAAGGTATAAATAGAATTATTACCTAAATATAAAATAATCCCAAATACCTTTCATATAAATAAGTTATAGTATTAGTTGTAAGAGAAATTTTGACAATGAGGAAAATATTTATTTGTAAGAATCAAAATTATTCTTACCAATGTTAAACATTTATTTAATATTTTCTTTATAAAAAATGTTTTATTAATTGAATAAAGGTTATTTACCAATAGAAAAATATTAAAAATCATATAAATACATGAATGTTAGGATTCAATAATTTACCAAATGAATATTCATGTATAAAATACTATGATCCAATGAATCTAACAATAAGTGGATGAATCTTTTACAATGTTTTTAACATATCTTATAAAAAACATTATAGTAAGATAATAAAAGAAACATTAAAATAGTATGAAATAGAATTTATAATAATAATTTGAAAACATATGGAACTTAATACACCATATGAAATAAATTATAAAAAATTTATAAAGCAAGACCCATGTAGTTGAAAATTAGTCAAAGAAACCTTTACGAGGTTTCATCTTTTTATGGAATGTACTTAGGGATCCTAAATAATAAACTAATATATCTTAATATTGTTTTAGAACCAAATTTTTATATCCAAACTTTTATAAAAATATTTTTATATTAATATCTGTATGTATAATTGATTTTTCATATCTATTTCCAATTTCGGGTGTGACCAATCGTGAATGTTTTGAAATAGTTTCAAAATCATTACGTTTTTTTTAATTATTCAACCAAATATTTTATTGTACATATCAAAAAATATATTTTAAATTAGGTTCAATAATATTTTATAAACAAATCAATTTAATCTATTTGAGTTTTAGTAATGGTTCACGATAACGAAATTGGTGAAATTATTGTTCCCTTGATTTTTTAAAATTCAATGTTCGTAACATAATAAATGAATTAAATGTTTATTTATCCTTATTATATAACTATATGTCATTTTTTTACTAATATTAAATATTATGTTTCTAAATCTATACATGATACAAATTTTTATCATTTTTCATGTTTGTTGTTATATCAACACAATAAGAGTGTGCTTTAATCAATGTGAGTGTGTGGCTGTAGATAAGATTCATTTTTCATAATATCATTATCACAAAAGAATAATGAAATTATTTATATATTATTAGGGTGATTAATATCAATCTCCCATTCCTGTTATAATAAGGTAAATGAAAAATATATTTTTTTCCTATAAATAGATCATCATTCCTTGTGGTTTATTAATATTTAGCAGTTACTTCAATGATGATAGATAATTTCAAATATTTCATAAATCATTCATAATATATATTTTATTAATATAAATAATTATCTAAATAAAATTTATATTCAATTAAATAATCTCCAAAAAAATTCTTGAAAAGAGGTGATGCAAAAAAATGTGACATTTATAGAGGCTATAGTCAATATAGATCCATGATCATTGTTTTCATTTTTTGTATGATTTTATGGGATATGAAATGATATTTTTTGTATGATAAATATAATAATAATTCAATATAATATTTATATTTATGTAATTATATAAATATTTTTATAATTATTTGGTGTAGGGTTGATTAAAATGATAATTAATGTATGTTTACGTGTAAGTAACACATATACTGTGTTATCTGATATTCCCTAGAATAATCCTTTAGAAATAAATGGTTTTGGTGATATTTATTGTTGATATGGGATGAAAAATTGTACAGGGGATCTATAATAATTATATTGGGGATTGTTTATTTGGAATTATTATATACTTTTGTGTCTTGGAAAATGTGTAAGTTAGATCCTTTTATTAGTGAATAAGAGACACAAAACATAGAAAATAAATCTTATCTGATATGTAAGAATAGAATTTATATATATGTTTTGGAAAAAGGATTATAAATTTTTGTGAGATATTTTGTTATGGATTTTTAACATATATATGTCATTATAAATAGTCTAGTATCAAATTGATGTTTTAAAATTAGTGACACATTATACGAACCATTTTAACACATATTAATATTGATTAATTATTTATAATGATTATAATTTAATAAATAAATATTTCTAATAAACCATATTAAATTTTTTCATGTGATGAATCAGAAATTGGAATCCGTTTAATCAAATTAAATATATAAATATGAGGAAATTGACTTTAAATATTAAACATATAATTTATTGAAACCAAAATTGTTCAAAAAATCATTCTTAATAATTAGTTTTAATTCTTATTATTTAAAATCAATTATCAGTTAAAGGAATTTTAGTGTCATTTTATAAATTTTTACACATCATATTAGATATTTTATTTTGCAATAGGAAATTAACATTTTAAATATCAATATTATTAAAATGTATCATTCCATGAAAAATAATTGTTTTATAGTGGTAACTATTATCTGTCATGGTAACAGAATTTTATTCATGAAAGTAAAATATAAATTATTAAGAAAATATTTAATTATTGATATCAACTATAAAAATAATTTTATGAAATAAAATTTATAATTGATAGAAATGTAAATTTTAATGTTGGTGTATAAAATAATTATTTAGTAGATTTAGTTTTTCATTTTAAATTTATATGTAGTATAATTTTATCAATGTCATTAATTTCAAGAATATAAATTATTTTATTTAAAAAATATTATTTTTATGTATTCCAAATAAATAAAAAACTGAATATTACTAGTAAAATATTTTACGAAAATAAAATAATGAAAATAGTGTTTAAATTAAATTAAAAATTTACATCTATTCTCAAATAATGGTCATATATTTTTTATGTTACCAATGCTAGTTCAAAATATTTGGATTTACAGCTCAAATATGTAATTACAAAATTAAAAACATTTCTAATCTTATATATGTTGTTCATATATTGGTAATGTGAGAATATTTTCAATTTTGGTATAAATAGTAACTACAAAAATTCCTTTAAATATTTTTTTATATAAATTTGAAATTTTATTCATTGAATAATTTTTTATTATAAATTTAAAATTTCAATTATATTTAAAAATGTAAAATTATAAAAAATTTAATTATATTTTTTAGATGAAAAAACATTATATATTGAAAAAGTACTTCTATTGAAAATTTACCTTTTACAACATTCTGAGTTTAATATAGGATTTTGTTTCAGAGACTACCTGATTAAAATAGCTTTAAATATAAGTATTATTTATAATATTAAATTTTTATTGTTATATTAATTCAATTTATCGCAACTGATGTTTGTGTAATTTTGTGTGTTAATAAAGCTATTGAAACCAATAGTTATTGAAGGAAAAATAAATAATGAAAATGAGGATTATTATACTTATCATATTGTTGTTTAATTTACTTATTATTCATTGGAATTCACATTAACAAATTTGGTTTTATAATTGATTATAACTATAATAAAATAGTGACATGAAATATTATTTTGTATTCACAAGGTTCAAATATCATATTATATTATTCTTATTTACACTAAATTATAACAGTACTATTTTCTAAAAGAATTAATTCATCACCGCAAGTAATGGTTATTAAAATAATAATTAAACACCTAGTGTTTCAAATATTTATACCTGTGTATAAAAATCGTCACTTATTTTTATTTAAAGAAGATAAATTATTAAAAATCAGTTATTCCCCATTTAATGGAATTAGATGGGATATTGAAAATTAAATTAGTCTCTATCTCGTGGTATCATATCAATTATCATTATATGGAAATAACATTTCGTATCTTAAATCATCTAAATATAAAGTATCTGTGAAATAATTTTTATGAACTCATTATGGGTGGAGCTACCTTTGTCTGTGACATAATGAACAATAATTATGTATATTTGAATCAAATGGTTGTAAAAAACATTTCATCAAAGATATACCTATTGCATGAGAACACATTGATGTATTTTTGAATTATTCATTCCTCCTATCACAATGTCGTGAGGTAGGGTTATAGATTTATATAATACATGATTCTTTAACAATATTAAAATGTTCTTTGAAAATATTCCCTATCGAATATGAGTATTTTATTATGAAAATTGATTGAAATTTGTTCAAGGTTTTTATACACACAAGTATTTTTCTAATGGTTAAAGAAGTCTTGTTTTTTAAATGTAAATTTAGATTAATTTTATTATGCATTGATTCTCCAATTTATTACTACATCACGTTTAAGAACTGAAATACACTAACATGTATCAATGAATTCCTAGGTCAACATTGTAGGTACTGATTCTTTTCCCCACTGATTATATAATTTATAAATCTTATATTATGTAAAAAAATGAGAAAATAACTAAAGAAACATTTTAAATAAGATATAGTAATTATGAATTCAAAGTGATTCCTTTTATCAATAAAATATCCCCTATTATGTTCATGAATCTTATGAATATAATATTTAGAGGTTGACTTCGTAATTTGATTGAATACGCTATGTGAAAAGAAGAACATGATGAAATTTAAATATTTTTATTAATACCTTATAGAGGAGAAATTATATGACCAATTCATTAAGTGTGATTTTTGTTTAAAAAATTATCCACTATTATCACATAATCAAATAAACGAATTTAACTATGCATAATAAAAATATATGGTTGATCAACAAATTCTCTAGATCAAATATTATAATATAGATACATACAATTCATGGAATATTTATATACTATCCATAACATGTGATAAATATCTCATGATTGTAAAATTCTAAAACCATGTTGACACAAAAGGGAGACAAGTTAATGAAAAATAAATAACATGAAGAAGGATTCAATGATCTTAATAAAAGTGTTCCCTCCACAACTTTACTCATATCACACTATTGTGGAGAAGGGTGATGTTATATTGTTATTCAATGAAGAAGGTATTGGGGTAATACCATATAAAAAATAAATAATAAAATATTTTTATATACATAAATGAAATCTCCATGTGATATCTAGTTTTATGTGTTGTTTTGAGTTATTGGTGGTAAATTTGAATTAAGGATTCATAAGAATTATCTATATAGTGAGAAATTTGATATATATATATATAGATAGTAAAGGTTTAAATATTATATTAACTCAAAATAGTTTGATCATTTCTCAAATAAGATATTTAGATTTAGTGCATAATTATGATTTGTTAACACATTACTACCACAATATGGAAAACATGGTGGATGATTCCCTCGGTAAAATAGATCATGGTACATTATCATTAATGAATGTTGAATTTTACATATTATTAATGTATATGAAAATTATATATTGAAAATCCTAATGGAAGGGTTTAACTTACACCATTACAAAATAAATCCACAACCATATATATATTATAAGTCATGGAGGTAGTGGATGATAATATATATCTTTAGAATAAGTTTAAAGATGTTCTAGTTTTCTACTTTTAAAATTTTGGAATTAATATATTATAGAAGAAATATATTTCAAATTTACAGATGATGAGAATACATTTTTATATAATGCACAAATCTCAAAATTCATTATTCATCCAAGAAGAAAAAATTGAAATAGAAATATCTAAGAGAATTCATGGGGGTACAATATGATGAAAAAAATTATATAATATATATCATGATTCATGGAGTGGTTGAGAGTGAAGGATTGTTGTTTAATGCCTCATGAGATGATTCAACCACTACTTAATATTTTATGGAAATTTGGGAACAAAAAATGGATTTCATTATAGGTATTTCTATGACATCTAAAGTCTATAATTACATTTGGTATATGGTTGGTCAACATAAAAATATGGTATACTCACCTACCATTCGAGAGTAAACCTAACATGATCAAAATTCATTGATACAAAATTCTATAATGAAATAGAGATTAGAACTTTCAATTGTATCTATAACGACCCATACTTTACATACATTTTTATTACATCAGAATTGAAGGACACTTATTAAAACATATAGCAAAACCAGGAAAGGACCATATAGGTATAGAGTCTTTAGAAACTGGGAAACATAAACAACTTGTTCATAAAGCATCTCCTTTGCCTCCCATTTATTTCATCATATCTAGAGTCCCTTTTGGCATATCATACTTAATAACCTTCTTCCTGACATGGGGATATAAAACAAACCAAAGGGTGAGCTCAAATGCTCAGTAAGGGTAAACAAAAGAAATATCAATCAAATCATATACATAAGAACATAACTTTTGGAAATCTTAACCTACAAAACAGATCATAATTTCATAACATGGGATAAATCATTGTAGTGAAATGTAATCCCAATAATCATAACTTAAAACATGAAACTTTGTTGTATACACACATAATCATAGAAAATCATATCTTATTAGTCACGACTCATTGCCAAGACAATCTTAGTGGACAAATTCCATTTCTGAACCGAGTTCACTCCTCGTTTCAGTTCTATTTCACTGAACCGGTTTAACCTGCTGTTCCAGCCATGTCTATCTCATGAGATATAAAATCTTTACCCAATTCATTGGAGAGAGATATAGGTCCCACCCATCTCATAATGATACCATTATTCTGTGTGCCACAAAATCATAAACCGTATAGCATAACCCATGTAATAAAAATTGGAATCTTAAACAACATGACATCATAAAAAATTTCATATAAGATAAATAAATTCATAAAAATAATTCCATCACAACATAATCAAATCAATGTAATAATAGGGATAGAAACAGAACCCTTTATTATCTTAGATGGAAAATAATTTTGATAAAACACTTGAACTCCTTTCTTGAGGAAAA
This sequence comes from Viscum album, assembly GCA_963277665.1. Lineage (NCBI taxonomy): Eukaryota > Viridiplantae > Streptophyta > Magnoliopsida > Santalales > Viscaceae > Viscum > Viscum album. Next base: position 1,844,107,097 of record OY728161.1, read on the forward strand.
TATCCTTTCTACTTTAAAAACATTTTCCTTTCTTAACATGTCATACAGTTATAAACTAAAAGATGTAGAGTAAAAATAAACATGAAAACTTGTAAAGTACGCTTCTTGTAAATAATGTTTTAAAAATACATTCATGCCGTATAAGTAAAAAAAAATTCTGCTCGTACTTTTGTCGGAAAAGTCAAAAAGTACCTCATACGAAAAACGACAAAAGTTTCATTTCATATCTTTTACTAAAAACTCACCGAAGGGTAAAATTGGATTTAAAAAACTGTAGGTGGATGGAAATAATATTAAATATTGAGGAAACATGGATGTGGATGATAAAATACACCCCAGTAAATACCAAAGTATAAACAATCTCGGATAAAATGAGATTGTGATATTTTTCCTTACCTTAGGTCCGATTTGCTTCGTAAGAGTCCGAACCTCCAGTATAATGATTTAAATAATGTTATTGACTTATTCCAGAATCATAAATATTTTTATGATATCATATATGGTCATATTCTTAGCTTCTAATTAGTAATATTTCATTACTACTTGTTATTCGGGTGTTTATTACTTTTTGTTCTTATCCGTGTTTTGTCGAATAAATTCTTGTTTTTCTTTTTAGGTTATAGATACCTCATTTCCAGAATGGTATTAGTGTAATATATATCATATTCATTCATTCAATTCATTTATATAATCATTATGTAATGAAGATCATGTAGAACGAGTCGCATCACATCGTGGAGACGATATTCCGTACGTACGCACGAGCGATGATTTCGTTCCCATGATCGTGAAATAGTAATGGAGTGTATGTATACTATTTCAGAATCAATATAACTTTACAATAATAATATATAGTTATTATTTACACCATTATACCCATCCAAGTAAGGTGGTGGTGGAAAATAGATTACACCATGGCGTGGAGACGGTATTCCGTACGTATGCACGCGCGGTGATTTCGTTTTCTGTAGGATGGATAGATGATGAAATAGGGTTGTTTCATAATTATAATAACATATCAATATATGAGTGATACTGATGTTATTACTTCATAATGAAACAACTGAAGAAGAATAAGTAGGAGAAGAAATAGAGTTGAAATAATTGGTAACAGACATTACCTTTTCTTTGAAGCGCCTCTTAGAGACCTCCTTTTAGGGCACTAAAATTGGTCTTTAAAGACAACCAGGACCTCTAGGATGTTTCTAGGGAAGTGGGGAAGTGAAATTGGCAGGGTTTGGATGATCTTGAAGGCTCAAATTGGTGTGATGAGGAGAGAGAGGAGGTTCCCTTTTAAAAGGGAGGAGAGGTGCACCTTTGGAATAACTAAAAATATTATTTTATTATAAAGTCAAATTCGGTTTTTAATAGCTCAAAATTGATATATTTTAAAGATAAGGTGGGGATGGGTCGAAATCCTCTCATACAATTTAATTTAGACAATTTTAGGTCATTATATTAACCTTATCTTTTAGTTTTAACTCTTAGTTAATTAGATTGACATTTACCATGTCACTTTGTATTTTTATATTATATAGTTAATAAACATACCATATACATCCAAGAGACCCCCCAAGTGGTCCATTAATTATACACCTATCATGATATAAGTATCTTGGCCGAACCTTAGATTTTTTAGGAATATAATAACAATTAATAATATAATATTTGTTTTAAAAACTATTTTATGTCAATTTTGACACTATTTGGTAATTGATTTTTGTGAAAATCATAACAGATTGATTAGTTCTAAAAGAATTAATTAAATCAATAATAACAGGTCATATTAACATATAAAATTATTAGAATTCATAAAAAGTCTCAAATTACATTTATTTGAGTATTTATAACATCAATTGTGTCAATATTTCATAAATAAGATAATTACTACATCATCATTGTATCATAAATAAATTAAATTATTTTTAGTCTAAAAATTAAAAATAAAATACCATTATGTTAGAAATCTTTTTAGATTTCTAATGAATATTTATAGTTGAATTTATCTTATGTATAACCCTATATTAAAAATGATTTGGTTATTAAGCATTGATTTTAACTATTTTAACCCTTCTTTAAGTAAATTGATAATAAATGTCCTAATCTAATCCAAGTGTGAATAAATGGTCATATTTTATTCCTAAGGTTGTTTTTGGTCGAATTAAACTTATCCAATAGAATTAGGACATGTGTTAGGGTAATAATAGTAACACATTTACCCTTAATTGCCCTATTTACTTATAACCGTGGTAAAAAAAAGTAAAAAGTTACTATTCACCAAAAATTATTTTCATCTCATTGAACCAGATTTTAGTCCTTGATATTAACAGTGTCTCTCATATTTTCGAAATTCAACTCACAGAAGCGGTAAAATTATGTTTTCTAAAAAAATCAGTTTTTTTAACTACCACTTAGTGGTTTCACTATTCATCAAAAAAATGAAAGTTTCCAGAAAAATACCAAACATTAGGCCTAAGCTATATTTGATATTATGAATTAGAAAATTATTTCTATTTTACCAAATTCAAAACATATCAATTACATTAACTAATTTAAAAATTAATTCCCGTCGTTAAAACAAATAGCGTGTTTTTAAGAGATAATAACAATAAAAAGATTGACACTTGTTTATGTCTGGTTTAAATGTGAAATTACATGCATTGAACAACATTGTATTAAATTGTAAAAATATATTCTAAATATACATTAAAACCACTCAAATTAATAATTTATCACTATTTATTATTTCGATTAAAAAAGTTGCTTTTAATTAAAATTTAGTAATTTTCACTATTCATCAGAATATGAAAGTTATCCGAAAAGTACCAAAATTTCATTCTAAGCTAATTCCGATATTCCGAATCCAAAAATGTAGTCGATTTTGAAAAATAAAATTTACAAAATTTCAAAAAGTGGTTATTACTATTCATAACGGCTAGTTTTAATAATATTTTAATAACATATCGTTGTTTAGTGAAACTCGGTATTGCGTATGATGCAAGCTATCAAGGAAGGTCGCGGTTGCGTGTAAAGAAATACAAGCTAGTGTTGTGTGTAGTGAAAAATTCTTTTGATGACTTATAAAAACAAAATATTTCTCATAAAAGTATCGGGTGTTACATTCTACCCCACTAAAAATGAATTTCTCCCTCGAAATTCGTCACTTTGTAACAAAATGATGAGGATACCTCTCCCTCATCACATCCTCAATCTCCCATGTAGCTTCTTCTAATTGGTGGTTCCTCCATAAAAATTTCACCAAGAGAGTGGTCTTGTTCCGTAGGACTCTTTCGCTATGATCCAGAATCTCTATCTGTTCTTCTTTATAAGAAAGATCTTGCTCTAGCAGTACAACTTCTGAGCTGAGTACATGTGAAAGATTAAGTATGCACTTTCTCAAGAGAGATACATGGAACACATCGTGAACTTAAGAGAGATTTGGTGGAAGCGCCAATCGGTAAGCTACCTTTCCAACCCGATCCAGTATTTTGAAAGGACCGATATATCTAGGGCCCAACTTCCCCTTCTTTCCAAATCTCATGACCCTATTCCAGGGAGATATTCGTAAGAAAACTTTATCACCCACTTCAAACTCTAGGTATTTTCTTCGGTTGTCAGCATAACTTTTCTGTCGACTCTGAGCTGCTCTTATGTGTTGTTGAATAGATCAGACCTTTTCTGCCATCTCATCAACAAGATCAGGTCCTAATAGCTTTCTTTCCCCAACTTCATACCAGCAAGTTGGAGTCCTGCATTTCTTTCCATAGAGAGCTTCATAAGGAGACATCTGAATACTGGAGTGAAAGCTATTATTATAAGAAAATTACACCAAATGTAGGTGTTTATCCCAACTGCCTTTGAAATCCATAGAGCAAGCTCTGAATATATTTTCTAGAGTTTGAATTGTTTTCTCAGACTGACCGTCTGTCTGAGGATGATAAGCAGTGCTGAAACTCAACTATGTATCCAGAGTATGCTGAAGACTTCTCCAGAACTTCGAGGTAAATCTCGGATCCCAATCAGATATAATAGAAAGTTTTACTCCATTAAATCTTACAAATTCCTTTACATATATCTTGGCAAGATGATCCAAAGAGAAATCCTCTCTAATAGAAATGAAGTGTGCAGACTTTGTAAGACGATCAACTATGACCCAGATAGCATTATTGCCTTTGGATGTTTTAGGAAGTCCTGTGACAAAGTCCATAGTGATGTTTTCCCATTTCCATTCAGGTATGGGTAATGGTTGTAACATCCCCTTAGACTTCTAACTCTTAGCTTTAACTTGCTGAAAAACCAAGCATCGAGAGACATATTCAGCAACATCTCTTTTCATACCATCCCACCAGAAGTACTCTTTCAGGTCCCTATACATCTTCATGCTTCCAGGATGAATAGAGAATTAAGAACTAGGAGCCTCATCCAGCAGCTCCTTCTTTAATTTGGGGATGGGAGGAACACAAACCCGATTCCTGAACTATATTATCCCATCACAATCAAGGTTGAATTCAGGAATATTTTTCACCTTCTTTTTAAACTCTACATCTTATTTCTACTCCTCTTTAATCTTCACATGTATAGATGGTTGAACATTCATTTGAGAAAGATACTATTTTCCCCCTTCCATTATAATTCCAAGATCCATCCATTGTAAATCCATAAATATTGGATCTTTTGTGATCCTCATCATGGATAAACTGGCATTGTCTTGTCGACTTAATGCATATTCCACCTTGTTTTCTTTCCCAGGGTGTTAATGAATTGTGCAGTCGTAATCCTTAATCAGCTCTAACCATCTTCTTTGGCGCATATTCAGATCCTTTTGTGTGAAAATAAACTTTAAACTTTTATGATCAGTATAAATGTCACACCTTTCTCCATAAAGATAATGCCTCCAAATCGTTAATGCAATGATTACCACAGCTAACTCCAAATCATGAGTTGGGTAATTTTGCTCATGGATTTTCAACTGTCGTGAGGTATAAGCTATCAACATATCATTTTGCATAAGAAAAAACCCCAATCCCTTCTTGGATGCATCACTGTAGATCGCAAACCTTTCTCTACTACAAGGTAGTGTGAGCACAGGTGCACTGGATAACCTTCTTTTCAACTCCTTGAAATTCTCTTCACATTCCTCCGTCCAAACAAACTTAACTCCTTTCCGAGTCAACATGGTGAGTGGATTAGATAATCATGAAAAATCTTTCACAAAACGTCGATAATATCTAGCCAAACCAAGAAAACATCAGATCTCAGTTACTGTTGTTGGTATCAACCATCTATCGATAACCTCTGTTTTTGCTGGATCCACAAATATCACCTTTTTGAGATTATGTGACCCAAAAATGAATCTTTTTTAAGCCAAAATTCACACTTGGTAAATTTGGCTTAAAGCTTCTCCTTTCATAGGGTCTTCAATATAATTCTCAAGTGATCTTCATGTTCTTCCTTTCTCTTTGAATAGACAAGAATATGGTCTATAAAGACTACCTGAAATTGATCAAGATAGTATCTAAAGACTCTATTCATCAGATCCATGAAGATAGCAGGGGCATTAGTAAGACCAAATGGAATCACTATAAATTCATAGTGTCCATACCTTGTACGGAAAGATGTTTTTGGTATATCCTCCATTTTGACCCTTAATTGATGATACCCATAACGAAGATCAATCTTGTAAAAGTATTGAGCTCCGCGTAGTAGGTCAAATAAGTCATCAATGTGTGGGAGAGGATATTTGTTCTTGATAGTGATCTTGTTATGTTCTCGATAATCAACGTAGAGTCTCATTGATCCATCTTTCTTCTTAACAAATAGAACAGGTTCTCCCCAACGTGATGCACTAGGGCTTATGAATCCCTTATCAAGATTATATTGGAGTTTCTTATTCAATTCCTGCAACTCAATTGGGGCCATTCTATAAGGTGTCTTTGAAATAGGTAAATCACCTGGTACGAGTTCTATTGAAAACTCAACTTCGCGATTTGGTGGAAGACCCGAAAATTCCTCTGGAAAGTGATCATCAAACTCCAGTACAATGGGAATATTCTTAATCTTGAGTTTCTCACCAACCATTTGAGATAAATAACCTTCATTCAGTGGAATCAAGACCCATAAGATGGAAGAAATTTCCACTGGAAGGTTATGTTCATCTTTGCATCGATAGATGATCATAGATTGATCTAGAATATGAAATGTGACTTCCCTTCTTTGGAAATTGATATGAGCTACATATAACGAAAGCCAATCCATTCCAAGAATCACATCAAATTCCACTATAGGATGGATCACATGATTTGGAAGAAGAACTTTCCCACAAACTTCAATCGGGGAAGAATTATAAACTTTTGTTGTGACTGTTGTGCCATTAGGAGTTGTCATAGCCAACTAAACATCTAATTGTTGATGTAATACAGTGATACCCTTAGGAAATTATTCAGAAATAAAAGAGTGGGTGGATCCAGAATCAAATAAAACATTTTCTACTTTAGAGTGGATGGTAAGTGTACCTTTCACCACATCGTTATCATACTCCACATCGCTGATAGAAATTTCATGTGACTCTCCTTTTTCTTTAGCCTTAAGAGTTTTTTGACGTCGACCATCATCATCAACCCTTGGATTTGGGCATTGATTGGAATAATGCCCGATCTCCTTGAACTTGAAACGTTGAAGTGTAGTAGGTTCATTCTATGTATCCCTTCCTTTGTTTGCATCATTATACATCTTCTTCCAATCATTGCGGCATTCAAATGCCCGATGACATTCCTTTCCACATTTGAAACATTTACTTGTCCCTTTAAGACAACTCCCTACATGTTTCTTTCCACACGTTGAGCATACGGGAAAGCTCATCTTCTTTTCAGTGTGCTTTTTTGATTTTACTTTGAATTCCATTTTCCTTTTCTTATCAAACCCATATGACTGATGGGTTACTCCAATCTCCATCTCAACTTTGAGAGCACATCGAACGATTTCCTCATAGCTATTGAAGTCCCTTATCGCTAAGGCCCTTAGAAGACTTGGTTTTAAGCCACTAAATAATCGATCAATCTTATTCTCAGGTTGGATAATAATACCAGAAGCGTACCTTGAAAGTCTTGTAAAATTTGCATCATAGGTACCAACAGATTCATCATCCTTTTGTTTCAGTTCAAGAAACTCTTTCTCCATCTTTTTTCGGAGAAGAGAAGGGAAGTAATTATTGAAAAATAAGTTCATGAACTCGTCCCATTCCATGGACTCAATTTCATCCCTTTGCCTCGTATTCTTAATAACATTCCACCATTGATCAGAATCTCCTTCCAAACGATACACTACTAGGATGAAAATATCTTGTTCCGAACATTGAATAACTAAAAATATCTTTTCAGTAGTACTAATCCATTGTTCAACAACTAATGGATCAGTAGACTTGCTGAATGAAGGTGGACGCTGCCTCATGAAGGATTCAACAGAATGTTGCTCCTTCCTATGCTCGTTTGGACATCCTGCATGATTCATAGCTTGAGAAAGTTGTGTGAGCATGGCTAAAATATTTTTCATTCTAGCTCCAATAACGTTTGTTTTCTCAGGGGGAAAATCATTGCATTGCCCGTCTCATTCCGCATTACCACAGTTACTTTGGGTTCCAGCCATTGACTAAAACCAAGAAGAATAGTGTGAGAAACACTAATTATAATAGGAAAACAACATAATCAAGAATAAAATTTCACACTTAAGGTCTTATCCTAGGTTATTCATGGCCATTTCTAAAACACTAAGATTGTGTTCTATGCTTAGACTTATCCTTAGGGATCTTACTAAGGATTTCACATCCTAGTTTCCAAAGTTTTACTATACCTTTCCTCTGATACCAACTATAACGACCCATACATTACATACATTGTTATTACATCAGAATTTAAGCACACTTATTAAAACATATAACAAAACCAGGAAAGGACCGTATAGGTATAGAGTCTTTAGAAACTTGGAAACATAAACAACTGGTTCATAAAGCATTTACTTTGCCTCCAATTTATTTCATCAAATCTAGAGTCCCTTTTGGAATATCCTACATAATAACCTTCTTCCTAACATGGGGAAAGAAAAAATACAAAAGGGTGACCTCAAATGCTCAGTAAGGGTAAACTATAGAAATATCAATCACATCATATACATAAGAACATAACTTTTGGAAATCTTAACCTGTAAAAGAGATCATAATTTTATAACATGGGATAAATCATAGTAGTGAAATTTAATCCCAATAATCATAACATAAAACATGAAAATTTGTGGCATACAAACATAATCATAGAAAATCATATCTTAGTAGTCAAGACTCATTTCCAAGACTATCTTAGTGGACGAAGTCCATTTCTAAATCGAGTTCACTCCTCGTTTCAGTTCTGTTTCACTGAATCGGTTTAACCTGCCGTTCCAGCCATGTTTATCTCATGAGATATAAAATCTTTACCCAATGCATTGGAGGGAGATATAGGTCCTACCCATCTCATAATGATACCATTCTTATGTGTGCTACAAAATCATAAACTGTATAGCATAACCCATGTAATAAAAATGGGAATCTTAAACAACATGACATCATAAAACAATTCATATAAGATAAAGGAATTCATAAAAATAATTCAATCACAACATAATCAAATCAATGTAATAATAGGGATTGAAATACAACCCTTTATTATCTTATATGGAAAATAATTTTGATAAAACACTTGAACTCCTTTCTTGAGGAAAATATTCTTTCTACTTTAAAAACATTTTCCATTCTTAACATTTCATACAATTCTAAACTAAAAGAAGTTGATTAAAAATAAACTTGAAAACATGTAAATTAATAATCTTGTAAATAATGTTTTAAAAATCCATTCATGCCGTATAAGTAAAAAAAACATTCTTCTCGTACTTTTGTCGGAAATGTCAAAAAGTACCTCGTACGAAAAATGAAAAAATATTCCTTTCATATCTTTTACTAAAAACTCACTGAAGGGTAAAATTGGACTTAAAAAATTGTAGGTGGATGTAAATAATATTACATATTGAGGAAACATGGATGTGGATGATAAAATACACCCCAATAAATATCAAAGTATAATCAATCTCGGATAAAATGAGATTGTGATATTTTCCCTTACCTTAGGTCCGATTTGCTTCGTAAGTGTCCGAACCTCATGTATAATGATTTAAATAATGTTATTGTCTTATTCTAGAATCATACTTATTTTTATGATATCATATATGGTCATATTCTTAGCTTCTTATTTGTATTATTTCATTACTACTTGTTATTCGGGTGTTTATTACTTTTTGTTCTTATGCGTGTTTTGTCGAATAAATTATTAATTTTATTATTAGGTTATAGATACCTCATTTACAGAATGGTATTAGTGTAATATATATCATATTCTTTCATTCAATTCATTTATATAATCATTATGTAATGAAGATCATGTAGAACGAATAGCATCACATCATGGAGACGGTATTCCGTATGTACGCACGAGCGATGATATCGTTCCCATGATTGGGAAATTGTAATGGAGTGTGTGTATACTATTTCAGAATCAATATCAATTTAAAATAATAATATATAGTTATTATTTACACCATTATACCCATCCAAGTAAGGTGGTGGTGGAAAATAGATTACTCTACGGCGTGGAGACGGTATTCCGTACGTACGCACGCGCGGTGATTTCGTTTTCCGTAGGATGGATAGATGGTGAAATAGGGTTGTTTCATACTTATAATAACATATCAGTATATGAGTGATACTTATGTTATTACTTAATAATGAAAAAAATAATGAAGAATAAGTATAAGAAGAAATATAGTTGAAATAATTGGTAACAGACATTACCTTTTCTTTGAAGCGGCTCTTAGAGACCTCCTTTTAGGGCACTAAAATTGGTCTTTGAAAAATACTAGGACCTCTAGGATGTTTCTAGGGAAGTGGGGAAGTGAAATGGGTTGGGGTTTTCCGAGCTTGAAGGCTCAAATTGGTGTGAGGAGGAGAGGGAGGAGGTACCCTTTTATAAGGGAGGAGAGGGGCACCATTGGAATAACAAAAATTATTATTTTATTATAAAGTCAAATTCGGTTTTTAATAGATCCAAATTAATATATTTCGAAGATAAGGTGGGGATAGGTCGAAATACTCTCTTCCAATAGAATTTAGACAATTTTAGGTCATTATATTAACCTTATCTTTTAGTTTTAACTCTTAGTTAATTAGATTGACATTTACCATGTCACTTTATATTTTTATATTATATAGTTAATAAACATACCATATACATCCAAGAGACCCCCATGTGGTCCATTAATGACACAAATATCATGATATAAGTATCTTGGCCAATCCTTAGATTTTTTAGGAATATAATAACAATTAATAATATAATATTTCTTTTAAAAACTATTTTATGTCAATTTGACACTATTTGGAAATTGATTTTTTTGAAAATCATAAAAGAATTATTAGTTAGAAAACAATTAATTAAATCAATACTAACATGTCCTATTAACGTATAAAATTATTGGAATTCATAAAAAGTCTCAAATTACATTTATTTGGGTATTGATAACATCAATTATGTCAATATGTCATAAATAAGATAATAACTACATCATCAATGTATCATAAATAAATTAAATTATTTTAAGTCTAAAAATTAAAAATAAAATACCATTATGTTTTAAATCGTTTTATTTTTCTAATGAATATTTATAGTCGAATTTATCTCATGTAGAACCCTATATTAAAAATTATTTATTTATTAAACTTTGATTTTAACTATTTTAACCCTTCTTTAAGTAGATTGATAATAAATGTCCTAATCTAATCCATGTGGGCCTAAATTGACATATTTTATTCCTAAGTTTCTTTTTTGTTGAATTACACTGATCCAATAGAATTAGGACATGTGTTAGGGTAATAACAATAACACTTTTACCCTTAATTACCCTATTTACTTTTAACCGTGGTAAAAAAAATAAAAAGTTACTATTCAACAAAAATTATTTTCATCTCATTGAAACACATTTTAGTGCTTTATATTAACTGTGTCTCTCAGATTTTCGAAATTCAACTCACAGAAGCGGTAAAATTAAGTTTTCTGAAAAATTCAGTTTTTGAACTACCACTTAGTGGTTTCACTATTCATAAAAAAAATGAAAGTTTCCAGAAAAATACCAAAAATTAGGCATAATATATATTTGATATTATGAATTCAAAAATGATTTCTATTTTACCAATTTCAAAACATATCAGTTACATTAACTAATTTAATAATTAATTCCCGTCGTCAAAACAAATAGCATGTTTTTAAAAGATAATAAATATCAAAAGATTGACACTTGTTTATGTCTGGTTTAAATATGAAATTAAATCCAATGAACAACATTGTATTAAATTGTAATAATATATTCTAAACATACTTTAAAAAAACTCAAATTAATAATTTATCACTATTAATTATTTCGACAAAAAAAGTTGTTTTTAAATAAAATTTAGTAATTTTCACTATTCATTAGAATATGAATGTTATCTGAAAAGTACCAAAATTTCATCCTAAGCTAATTTTTATATTTATAATCCAAAAATGAAGTCCATTTTGAAAGATAAAATTTACAAAATTTCAAAAAGTAGTTATTACTATTCATAACGGCTAGTTTTAATAATATTTTAATATGATATCGATGTTTAGTTAAACTCGGTATTGCGTACGACGCAAGCTATCGAGGAAGGCCACAGTTGCGTGTAAACCAAGCCAAGATAGGGTTGTGTGTAGTGAAATATTCCTTTGATGATTTATAAAAACAAAATATTTCCCATAAAAGCCTCGGGTGTTACAGTATCTGATTGAGATGATAGCTATACATTTATTTTATAGACAACAATTTAACAATAATTAATAAAAAATATATATTTATTTCTTATTATAATCCAAATATTATTGATAACCATAGTATACTATATAAAAAAAATACGTTAATATTCATCTTTATGGATATAAATTTTGGTTTTGATCTATATCATTAGCAGGTAGAATTTTCATTGAATAATAGTTTGCAATATAAAATTTAAAAATAACCATCTGAGAATCTATATGGGAATTAGTGTATATCATGATAATATTTTGATAAATGTTTTTATTGAACATTATTGTGAGATTACCCTGCCTATAAAATGAATGAGAATATTCAAAAAATTTATTATACTATAAAAAATAATAAAAATTATATAGAATAAAAATGTATATAGTCATCCCATTTATTTAGAGTTCTGTGTCAGAGAAAAAGTATTTGATTCAATATAATCATAGAATAAGATTATGATATATGGGATGAAGTGAAAATTGATCCCAATAAATGTCATATCCATTGAGACTCATGATAGTATTGGGACAATAACATTCCATATAATGATTCCAAAAAACCTATTATGAGTTCATTATGTGGGTCATATATAAATTAGATTCCATATCCATCATATGTACTAATATCACACGTTTTATAACATTAACAAGATCACCATTATATAGGAAAAATTGTAGTGATTAAGGATCATAGATATATAGAAATAAAAAAACCACCCATCCTATGTTTGATGAAGCAACATAGAAACCAAAATTAAATATGAGGAAATAATACCCTCATTTATTTTTATTTCATAAATGAAATTCCATGGATGACTTCTTTCAGGTTGGAGAGTATATAGCCTCATATATTTAGTGTTAAATTGACATTACATAATCTTATATTTTGGATTAAATTCACTACATTTTACTCCAAAAAAATGAATAGAGTATTTTCAAAATATGTATAAAATGTTAATTTAAAATGAAATAAATATAAAAATATTTAAATATAGAAAAATTTAATATAATTTTAAAAATAAATTATTATTAAAACTAAAATTAAAAGTAAAATATGATTAAAATATACATCATCTATATCCCTTAAGAACGAGATGTCATTAATGATATTTTTTTAATAGATAAAGAATATAGAGATTTAATACATAATTTTGAAAATACATAAAATAACATTACTAATGAATATGATATATTAATGTAAGGTTTTATATATAAATGGAAAATGGAAAGATAAACATTGAAAATATAATGATTAGACATAGTCATTATAAATATGTAAATTGATCATATAGTCATTATATATATAAAATAGGTATATTAAAAATGTGGTCATGATTATATAATAATTTATAATTCAAGATTAATTAAATAGACATTATATATTTAAAAATAGTAATAACTAACTAATAACAATTCAATTAATATTTCATATAAATGAAATGTATTTTTATTTAGAAATTAAAATTCAAAAAGTTATATAAAAAATTTGTTAAAATAGATTTACATTTTTTCATATGTTATAACAATTTTGTATGTTATACTATTTCAGTTTTTATAAAAAAATATTTACTACCATTAAAATTATATAATGTTTAATGTTAGAAGAAAAAATATAAAACATTATGTTCTTAAAGTGATGTTTAAAACATATAACTAATAAATTTTAATAATTTAGTGAATATTTTCCATCGGGTTTATAACTTATTGTCCACATTAAATATTTAAATTACCTTCTCTATATATAAATGAATTAAAATCTATAAATAATATATATCTCCCAAACTAATCTATAAATATACAACCTCTCTACAAATTTTAATCCAAATATATTCCTTTTCCCTCATGTATATCACACCAAATTCCTCCCCTTAACATGCTATCTCAAATATATTGTCTCCTAGTCACATGACTGCAACATAAATCATTCTTTATGAAGGATATTTCAATGAGAAGTAGTGATTTAATCAATATAAGAAATATGTTTGCCACTATATATATCCAATTTATCGTCACATATTTACCATCATTATTTCATAGTAGAAAACTAATTTTTTTATTATGAACATCATTATGGTTAAATAAAAATGATATTATAATCATATAACATCATACCATAAGTCACACTTTCATGTAAATTGTTCCTTCTTTGGTTGGTTCAACCACCAATATTAAAATTCTAATGAAATATTCATCATTAACATCATGCAGGAGAACAATTATATAAATAATGATAATATTATATATCAATGTCTAAATTAAATTATAATTCTGTATTTGATAGGTTTGAATTCAAATGAATGTTCATTATTTAGTATGACATTATAATTGGTAATATTTCCTAAGATTTTCTTGTTGATATTGTATATGTAAATTCAATGAAATATAAACAAGCATTAAGAAATTGAAAAAATATGGTTATATTACCATGCAGAAGTTGTAAAATACGAACTCTTTATTAAATAATTATAATTGAAATCTCTAAACTAAGAATAATATAATATAATCAGTATTTATATTATGTAATTTTAAAAATTATTTAACTTGACTTTATATAAATGATAAATAAATTATATTTATAAATAGAAATATTTTAGAAATAGTTTTTTAAAATAGGTTATTATGAATTTTATGTATTTTATATAAGGATTTGTATGAAGATTGAGATTGTTAAGGGTCAAATGATGCTTTTTATCCAAATAAATCTTCTTAATTTTGATTATATATGAATAAAGTAACATTTTGTGATTTCTTATACAATGTCCACTTTTCATCAAAATTTTCTTAATCTTTTATTATTTATTTATGATTTATAGGTCTTCTTACCATTCACATATTACACATTTTAACATTACCCAAAGGAACATTTTTAATGAGAATATTCATAGACTCCCTTATTCAATTCGGATAATTCTCCTCCTTGACCATATTATTTATATTAATTCATAGATGTGTTATTTTTCATTACGTCAATTTTTATGAGTCATCATGTAATCATTTCAATGAATTTAACGTATTTATATAGCTAAGAAGGAAATATACTTATCTATAATACTTTACAAGGTTTTGTATCATTATCCTAATACATTCTACCTCACAGTTATGTCATTTCAAGTTGTATTATTCAATGATTCCTTAAATCCATTTTATTTCATCACTCCATCCAATTTCAATTAATTTATTCAGAATACATTTTTCATAATATAATATTATAAATGTAAAATTTAAAATTTAATAAAAATCACAAATATCCAATTAATGGTTTGTAATCTATTTAAATATATTTTAATGTATTTATTTTTTTCAGGTTATATTTTATTAGTCAATCACCCATTATCTCTCTCATGATGATATATTTTGTAACATTATTTTTATAAAACACATATTATTCCAATGGGTTAAATATTTTTTTTATTATTAACTATTCAATTCTAATTTATAAAATAGATATGATTTATAATTATGATATTGGTGGAACCGAAATTATATTTTAATCTCATGAAATATATTAATAATTATATATCATGAGATTTCAATTTTATGAAATAAAGCTGGAAATCCTTGTTTTTTAATGTAATTAAACAACTGTTATTATATTATTATATTATCATAAAAAATTTATTATTGTTATCCATGATATATGTTTATTGTACAGAATAATTATTTATAATCCTCATTATAAATCCATGCAACATTTTTTTATGGAAATACATTATTTTTAATTCATCTTATATTCTATTATTAGTAACAATTTGGTTAATATTTTATGATCATGTTATTATACCATTATGTAAATTTTCTGACTACTCTAATAGGATATTATTTAAGATCAAGTATATTGTTATCCGTTATGTTTTACAAATTATTATGATCTTATAATGGTAATTTTCTTATGTTTTTATTCTATAGGTAATTAAGATGTGTATAAAATTTGAAACTTATATAATAGATTCATTCTTGATTAAATAAGGATGGATGTATACATTTTGTTATAAAATACTTTAATTATATATATAATATCAAAATAAAATAAAACATCGGGTCTTGGTGGTTTAGTTTAGTGTGAGTTTTATTGAACAATTTAACATAATGATTTAATATCTATGTTTTGTTGGGTGATATATCTCACAAAAACCTATAACTATATATTCTAAATAAAAATACAAAATAATATATCTCATATTTTAATGTCTATAAGTAAAAATCCAAGAATTAGAATGAGATAAATCTATATGGAAAAACTATATCTAGATTTTACATTAGATATAATATTAATCAGTCGATGAACACTAATGATCGACCTTAGATATTATGTGGGACTAAAAATTAAAAAAATTACAATAATAATGGATAGTATGTATAAAAATATGAATGAGATAGTTGAACTGGGAATTAATTTTTTAAGTGAAATTATCATAACTATTACCAGAAAATATGTTCTTGATAAAAATTATACAAGACTCTTTAAAAAATGTTGCATTCTGCCAAAGAATAAAAAAAGAATTCATGTTCATAATGCATGGTATGTGAGGTATTGAATATGATAATGGAATACCAACTTCCTTAAAAACCTTGTTTATTGGTACCATTATATGATATCATAAACTATTTATCTGGTCATGATTACCTTATAAAACATATCCCAATTTCCCATTCAAATATTATATCCCATTAAACTGAAACCCATAAAAAATTTCTAATTATCGATATAATAGAGATATTAGAATTCAAATTTCATATTATGTAACAATAATATTCTGAAAATTTATTTTTGTACCCCCATGTTACATCCACAAATAATTCTATCAACATTCACTATTAACCATAAATAATAAAATAATAACTTAAGTAAAAAATATTTCATTACAATTCAATTCGTCATTAGATTTTTATCCATTAAAATTCATCTGGAAATCTCATGATTGTGTAACTCTGTCTATTATTTTTAGATCATTGTACGCATCTTAATATTATATTCCTTGATAAATAATTACTACTATAACACTGAAACCAAAAAATACTCCACCATTTGTAGATATTCTCTCTATATTGTAATTCAAAAATTGGTCTATCCATAAAGGACACATTGATAAATAATCTAAAAATCCTCTAACAAATAATATTTGTTATTTATGCATGATAATTCTTTATTATGGAAAAATAAATAACATTTTGAATCACAGCCCAATATTTAGGGTAATCTAACTGATAATATACTTCACTGATTTACTCGTTCATTTAAAATAGTCCCACATATCAGGTTATTAATTTACCTTACATATGAAACCATTTATGACTAAACCTAAGTGTAAAATTTATAAAAACATGAAAAAACAAAAAATATTGATGATCCTCAATGAAGATTTAATTAAGACCTTAATTTTCATTTTTTATGTGATTCTAAATCAAATAATCTTAATCCATCATCAATTAAACAAGTCTGGGGATCATTATTGTCCTCTCACTATTCAAAACCAAAATCAATATTGGATGATATGAATGGACATTAAATGATTATAAATATTCCTTATGAAATGGTGAATTTCAAAATTATTTATATCCTCAGTACATCAATTAAATTTAATCATATCATTATCTTTGAATGTTAAGTGAACATTCTTTTACCTTATCATTGTAAATATGAAAAACTCATTTAATTTGTCCATTCACCTAAGTATAATTTTATGTAATCCTATTCGACTATTTTTATATAGATATTTCTTGTCCCTTCCAAAATAATGATTTAATTAGAGAGTTAATATATGAAATTTTATATTTTAAAACCCCATGATATATAATATAATTTATCATACAATTCCTACAAATATCATGAAAATGGAATTTTGATAAAAAAATATATAAAATACACTTATTTCAAGGGTAGATATTATATTTGTCTAATAACACCATACATCTAGAGATATATTAACAACTTAATCATGAAATACTGGTAAATATACACTTATTTAAAATTTAAAATTTCCAATGGTTGTAACTCATTATCATTCATTGGTGTTAGATATTTATAAATAGATAATTCACATACCAAAAAATTAAAATGGGCATTATTTAATCCTAACAATACTAATTGTTTGATGATATCTCAATGCATCTTTTCAGTACTAGTATAGAAATATAAACTCAAATTGTGAAATTATTTATTAAAAGTATTGTTGTATGAAAATAGAACCTCCATGAATTCTATGTAATTAAGGATTATCTCTTGTATAAAAAATACACCTTTTATTGTCTCAATATAGTTATGTGAGTCATGAATCCTTCTATATTATTTAAAATATATCAAAAAATAAAAAAAATCACAATGTTAATTCAAAAAATACAAATAGAATAATGACACATATTGTTACACCAAAATCCATGTGATTTTTTTTATGAAAATAAATAGTCCCTACTCCACATACTGAATCACTTCATTTGTTGGAAGTTTCCATCTTAACGAATGTGTAACCACATTTTATTTATGTAGTTTATAAATAATTAGAAAATTTAATCTCTAATGACATTCTATCCACCAAGACTATCCCATGTTATGATCTTTCATTGTGGAAATATTCTATAGACTCATATTCTATGTAAACACTAAATATGTATTTATAGTTCATTTGGGTGGAAATTTCTTCTATGGTGTATTACTACCAATGGATCATGTAATGTAACAATATATTCTAGATAAAACTAATTTCATTGCATTATTTAATTGAATCACAATACACTTTTGTTCTAACAATTTATTCTGGAATAATCAAAATTGGTTTTGATTTTATCTCCCCTACACCTCTATATATGCATCAGTATACATCACATTTCACATAAAGTTAACTCCCATCATGATGGGTTACTGGGGAATGAATGAAACATATTAAAGTAGTGGAATAAATAAACAATCCAAAAAACATTAATATATATTAAATGAAATTGAACCCTTTTTAAATATAAAATTATTAACATATATGATAATATTACATCAATTTTTTTCAATTCTCTCATCTTCAAACACAATATTTTATAAAGATCACTATGATGTTTCCAAAATATAATTCATATGTAGTATATCTACAACATTACATGTATTATCAAATGATTTAGAAAGATTGTGCTTCACCAAATGATATGATAGAATCTCTTCAGCTAAATGTATAGGTAGAGTATAACTTTCAGGGAACCAATAATAACAACATATGGATTCTTTCTTACAATTTTCACATACTTTATTCAAATTTTCATGCCTCAGGTACCCTACCATATATCCAAACATTTAAAAGTATATTTATAACATTTGAATAAAATCAATATAGTTACAAATGTTTAGTATCCCTTCATCCATGTACTAAATATTATGATGAATTAATATCACATTTTCTTCATCTTATATTATGGTTATACTCAATGATATCCATATGGGTAAGAACAAATCATCATTAACATTTAATGTTTTAAAATAATTTTTATTCATAAAATTTGACTACCTAATATCATATATTTTATGATAAAATCATTTCATATAATATGGAATAGTATACATAGAGGTATAATAAGACTATATTACACACACTTATAATCTAATACCTAAAGATGATGATATTACTTGATTTAAATATATTATACAGTATGATATGTTATTATTTTACAATATTATATAGAAATTTTATATTAAATTTGAACATGATACCATTGATATTGTCTTTTTTAATATCCAACTTTATATAAAGTAATTATTGATAATTTTCAATTTAAGATATAATAGTACATTATAAAATATATTTGGAAATAATTCAATCCAATTTTTTATTTAAAAACGGTATGTGGAAACATATCATCAAATTTGACATGTATCACATCATATTTTATACCATTTGAGACTAAATAATATCCCCCCTTGGAATAAACTATATTCATTTATAGAGTAGGTATTGACTATAAATATAACTCACACCCCTTTTATCCAACCGACACATGTAACCCAATGACCCTTTAAGGAACCAAAATCAAATATAATATTTTTAATTCATTTGTATATGATATTACTAGTGTCTATAAAAAATTAAATAATACTAATTTTAAAAAGGGATCTATAAATATATCCTTCATACACATCCATCTCACTGCATGTGTCCTCTAAATGTGTTATATAGAAGTATATATAGTCATATAATCACTTCATTTTATACATTGAGTTACCATGGGATAAAATGTATGTCATTAAAATGTATCCAGTCACATAATATTGATTCTCTATGAATATACTAGCCATGTAGTTGAACCCCTCACAAGTCATTTAACCAAGAGAATGAAAAAAAGATGGATCTCATTTTGAGAGATGATCGCATCACATGTAAAATTTATATGTATGTATACAAAATTCATTATAATATATTAATTGAGTTCCATGATGTTAAACTCATTATTCAAGAATGAAACACCCATAATTTTTATTCTTAACTAATTTAATAATAAGAGACATACCCTACAAATATGTATTAAATTTATTCCCATGGATTTCATAATAATTTTATTAATGTATAGTGGTTTTCATTCAACGTATATTTTTCTACCAAAAATAAATGTATTCAATATGTTTTAGTCACCTTTATTATAGAAAATACTAATTTTATGATACTTTATGTAATATACTTTGTGGATCATCTGTAATACAAAACACTTTTTTGGAACCATATACATATATCTATATTATATCAAACCTACCATAAAAATAGTTTATATCTATATCATATGAAAATCCATGATAAAAATTTATTTGTGTTAACACAACCATATAATATTAGAGGTAGATAATCATTACACATCACAACATATATATAGAAATCAAAAAATATTTTGAGTTTAGAGAATATTTTATATATATCAATTAATATTTTATTTTCAAAAAGAAATTAAAAATATAGAAAAAACACATTGTTGGAACCCAATTCTTCACAAAACTGTAGATAGTTGTCATTGGGTGTATTAAAGATAACAATTTAATCAATTGCCTATTCTAATAATCCCAAGGGGGTCGCATGTTAATTTTGTGACCAGCATGAAGGATGATAATATGAATTCAAAGGCCTTATGTGCCCAATGTCACATCAAAAGGCTATCATCCTCCATGTAAATATAATAAAATTTAAGGAATGTGTGTCAAAATGGGCAGTTCAACACATTAAAGGATGACCGACATGTAATTTTTTCACATTTAAAATTTAAAATAAATTCCCCCCTTCAATTCCATAACTCTTATTCTCCAACATCATGGATTTTTCCAATATATGGAACACCTCCCCCATCATTTTCAGGAAATGATCAAAAAGTCGATCAATTTCTCCAATTCATGTAATACCTCTTGTATTGTGACAGTACATAAGCCATGCAACCCTAAAGGTATAAGATCTTGAGTGATGGGTCCCCTGTGGGTCTCTATTCCTATGGACCCATATGGTCTTTAACGTTAATCATTTCCTTTTATCATAAGAAAACTCTGCATAAAATACCCTTCTTGTGCACCCCACCTACCTTTGTACACACCCATCTTCCAATCGATCAAATCACTTTTACATGAAAGACATCAAATTTGGGTTCACACCGTGCCATCATCTTCATGGGTTTCCCTTAACATAAAAAACAATGTTTGGGCCCATTTTTTACCCACCATTCACATATTTCATGCCACTCTCATTCCCATACCACTAAGATGTCACACATTGATTTTGTATCTCCTGATGTGGTGTCCAATGTTTCATTACAAAATATTTTTATCTTTGGAATATGTACTCTAACAGATTTTTTTAGTTCAGCATAGCCACTCAAATGAGGACCCCACTATTAAACACTACGCCACACCACTCCTATCATGCACTGTTTATTACTTCCAGTCACCAATTGTGGGTGGTTATCAATTATGTATAGAGAATGGGTGAGGAGTGAGTCCTCCCCATCCAAGCCGAGGGATATTAAAATAACAAGGCACATCTTCATCAGCACTATAGTATAAAAAGTAGTCTCACCACATGTAAATAAATTATGGTTCCATGCCTCGTGATTTTTTCCCACCCACTCATATCCAATGGAGTGAGATATTACTCACACTAAATAATATACTTATTAAATGTAAAGATATACACCTTGGTTATATTTCATCCATAATCCCCACAACATCACTTGTGATCAAATATTTCATTATACAACCATCTGTTCTACTTCATCCACTTATTTATCACATTGATCATGACTCACATGGTCTAATATGTTATTAGTGACCATGAAGCCCATATTCTGGGAAGCAATGTCTGTGTATTCCAAATCCCCATGTCAAAATATAAAATTACATGTATTTTTATCCCTTTCATAGGAATAGGTTTTGTATGATGTCTCCAGGATGTTCAATCCCATCAAATGGTAAACTATGATGCCCCATCATTGAGATGTACCCTCATGATGTGACACATTACCATTATGGGAACATCCATCACATCCACTCCATGGGCTGTCTTGATCTATCCTCCATCACTTCATCAATCACCTCACCCTTCTCTCGATAATATTACTTCATCCACATCCATCCATTTAGGTCATCTCATCACTAAATCCCCAACAAAAAGAATAATTTTTATGGGATGCGTCCTTAGGTGACCCTTCAACAATCTGCATCCATAAAGGGTTTTAACCATTTTAATCACTAGAATGTCTGGGTAATCTAGCCATGTGTACACCCTTATTACATACGCAATTTCTTAATTATGTGGAAATTGATCCTTGTCATCTATAAAGGGTATAGGGGAAGAATCCATGAGGATCAAGCCCATAATCTTTTCACATATAGATATTTAACTCAATTCTCCATGTCTCAGGATGAAAATTACACATCATGTAGATTTTACTTCATTCAGGTCCCCATCGATATGATCCATTAACATGGGATGCCATATTAGGTATCTCATAGACCCATATGAATCATAAGGATTTTGATCACATTATTCTATATATGGTATGTAAGGAAATGAATTTAGGTTCAATCCCAAAATAGCATACACTCCAACAATTCCATCCCTTACACTTCATCCATATTCATCATGATTATTACCCAAAATTTCACATTCTCGTGATATCATGCCATCTATATTTTTTTTCACAATGAGTAAGCCTCATTCCCCTCATCGATGTTCTCAGTAGCACTTGGGTGAAAAAACAAGAAAAATCACCTCCCATTACATATTCATCCAACAAAGAGTGATCCTATTACAAAGGGTATCAATCCATGTGTAAACCCCTTACACCATCACCCACTAGAACAACATTGGTTCTGATACGTTTCTTCTACATATGGTGTGTATGAAGCCTCACTGAGGTTCGATCCAACCCAATGGTAAACCTTTTTGTCCCCCACCATGAGGTTCACTTCCCTAGTCTTCCATTAGAAGATTCTAGATCAGCATTAATGGTGAAAAAACTTTTCTTTGTTAGACGAAACACCCTTGATCTGCTCTCATTGGGCATTTAGACTATCCATCAAGTAAACCTTCTAGGTGTTCCCACATAGGGATCAACCTATCTAATCAATATAAATCAGATTTAATGATCGATATCGTCATGTCTCTTTAAGCTTTTAAACTAATGGGATACCCTATGTTAAGAATCGTAAAACTGTGGAAATCCTAGGAAGACATTCCAGGGGAATAAGATACCTTATGGTCACCACAATATACCTTGGGTTCCACTCCATTGATAATCCCTCTTATGAGTAATAATACATATGTTCTAATGTTCCAATGACATGACAAGTTATTGAAGCAAAACGTGAATACCCCCCTGACCTAAGGATGCTACCCTCACTAAACAACTTGGAATGTCCACACAGATGTAACATAACTTAATGTCATCCAAAAATAGATGGATAATAGAATGAGTTTCATGAACTCTAACTAAAATCTATTATTGAGATCCGGACTATGACATTAATTCCATAGATAAATCCTTGGAAGGTAGAACCAACATCCCATAATGATATTTTGATCCATGAGAAGACATCACTATGAAAGTGAGGAATTATGCTTGCATTTGGATGTTATGGATGTGGGGGTACATTTCATCTCCCATGAAACAATGGAATACACATTCCCAAAATGAGATCGTAGGAGTGAACATATGATGTAGAATGGCCCAAATGTAATGCATCAAAAACAAAAATTGTCAACCGGACATGAAACTCATTCCATAATTGGGGACTTGTATCATTCCATTGATTATTTAAATATATTATCTTGTTATGAGATCTAGATATCTGGGACTAGGGCCCACTATGAAACTAGAGGGCATGATATGGAACACAATTGTAGCTAAGGTAGTTGAACATTGGGAATCCAATTTAGGGAATTGTCAACATGGATATTTCTATCCATCCATGGGAGATTAGATGACACTGGGTCACTAGGAATTTTTTTTTCTATACTAACAAGATGATCCATAAACCCTTACAAGAGCCAATATCTGTGTTTCTACTTAGCCAATTTCCATTAACGTATGGGTAGGGGAAATTTAAATGTGTCAATCATGTGTGGCCCCACCACCACCACCATGTCCATGAAATCATCATCAACAGAGCACCCATGCCTTGTGTCAAGCTATAAAATCATCCAGTTGAGGGTTATAGATATCGTCGTATGACAATATGGTTAAGAGGGAATCATTACCATAAGGGTCATGGATTTCCATCACCTCGAGGTGCTTGTTCCTCACTTCCACCTCCACCACCATGGTCTGTGAAAGGAGCCATTTCCCACCACTCTGACAATGAACTACTTTAGGTGTCTATCACATGATCACTCTATTGAATCATTACAATATAAATCAAAGGTAGAATATTCCAAATTCACCACAACAACAACCACCTCCTGGGAGCCTACAAGGTGGGTTCCCACTAGCCAAGATCAACACCACCACCAACTAGTTGTCTAAGAAAAGAAACAGGTGGGTCATTCCCATCATCTAGAGGCCCCAGTTTGAAACACTCAATAGAAATTATAGGTCAATGCTCAAGAGGATTCCTGTTAGGGGGCTTCATCTTCAATAGATCATGTGGTCCTTTCCAAAATATTGTATTCCACTAAGTAGCTTCTACTATATATAGAGGACCCATCGATGCCATGTTGGGATTGAACATATTCTCATTTGTTTTGGGTAGACTCTCTTAGCCACCAATGTCCCTTAAAGATATTGTGGCCAATCCGGGACTATGAGACTTAGCAGAAAGGGAATCCTTGTGTTGTATCTATCTAGAGATAAGGCCCTCCTTGCTCTCACACCCAATATAATGTTACATACTATGATCTGATACTCAACCAACATTGAGAAAATACTTTCATTTGCCGCAGAAAATAATGTGGTCCTCATCGTGTATATAGTCTTATATGTGGAGGTCCTCCCTATGTCTCTGACCACTGATGTGAAGGACCTCCTCATGTCATTTATGAATCTAGCGTATTTCCTCCCCTCTCAAGAGATGACCAATGGGTATGTACCACATTATCTATCCCTAATTTGTAAGGATTCCTTCCCCATTCTATCACTGGTCAACAGGGATTCCACACCCTATGTTCAGATCGACCTGTGAAAATTTCCTCCTCGCACTTCGTCCCACCAAATCAAAGGTCCTCCCTGACCCACCAGCCACTAACATGGAGGTAAAATTCATGTATCCAAGGACTCTAATAGAGTTACTTCCTTCCCTTTCCTTATCTAGTCACCTAATGGTCCACCTTGTTCCTCCAACATACAAATCAGAGGTCCACCTTACTCCAAAATCAACCTATACTGACGTCTCCCCTATATCCTGAAAATTTAATGATGATGTCATCTTCACTCCAGCGAACATTGATACATAGGCCATCCACATATTTGGTTAGAAATATCAGAAAGTACCCTTCACACCTTATCTCCCCAAAGTGGATATCCCCTCCCCACTTCAACATAAAATAAAAGCACAATGGTCCTCCTCCATCTAGGGGAAGAAGGGAGAACTATCACCAAATAATTAATAACTCGTGAAATCTCTATGTTCTAGTAAACCCAGTCCACATATTAGATTCAAAAGCAGAATTAGACCCAATAAGGGATCCATCCACATTATTATGCACTAGATTTTGTGGTAGGAGTATGAAAGGATAATTGTCGTACTCCTGGACACACTATGTAGGGAGTGGTGAATCAGGGTGTTAACGTTTTCTTCCACAGTGATGGATCTTCTTCCATATTTGGTAGGAAATCATTAAACATGTAAAATGGATATGACCAGAAATAAAATGTCCACTTGTAAAGAGATGACACACAACAATTTAACTTAGTTCACCACCAAGGGCTATATTCTAAGATCATATACAAATAGTGTGTTAGTCATACCAAGATCCACTATTCTTCACTAGTTTCTGGATTAAAAGGGTTTAGACAAAGTTACTCAATGCTAGGAACACAACCATTATATTAATTTATGGATCACAAAGAACATCTGTTGAAACACCTCAATTGAATCCTCTTAGATTGCTACTATGAGAGAAGTCAAACTCAATTTTTGTACGTGTAGGTCGCTTCAATGAGTTAGTATTAGAATCCCTATACCCTAATATTCATGAGACTCTCCTAGCACCATAGACCTATGTTTATAATTTTTGAAAGAACTATTTTCATAATGAAAATGTTCGACACTACCTTTCACGATGCTTCATTAGGAATCCCCCTTCACAAAGCTCTACGACCATTGTGAAAAAAAATCCGTTACAAATCTCACTATGTTAATGTGGAATACCCCAACATCACAAATAACCCTTTAAACAAAATAATTAATCATCAGATAAGACTTATATCCTTTTTGTGATGCTCAAGCCTGCATAGAAACCCATATATTCTAACTCCATTTCCTTCAATAAATCATTGAATTTTTTATTTTTCCTTAAAAACATTATACATAGTGAAGAGGTGTATCACATTTTTAATAGTCTTGGCCTATCATGAACCTCCACCGCATCTAGCTTGATTTCGGCACTATAAAAAACATTGTCTTGGGTAACCTCCATTCAGGAAGCTCCATGGAAATTATTTATTCTCAAAGAATGTCGTAATAGCAGAGAATTCTACCCAAACCCTTCATAGAGCCTTTCGTAATCACAAATATTTCCTTCATTGACCACAAGGAAACAACTCTAGAAATCGTAGAGAAAACCATCTCATATCATGAATCCCATATTAATCTTAGTGAAGACCATCGAAAACCTTGAATACTTTTAGAAACAAAACTCGCATATCCCATATTCACAAAACTCATGTATATACCATATTTTTATATGGTACCCAATAAAACCCACATTTTTCATTGAAATCCATCCTCAAAATTTTAGACCACAATAATTTGGAAATCATTTCGAAACGGTGCCACCTTCAATGTTGTTTTCTGATTGATCTATAATATCCCATTCTTCCCAAACTCCAAGATCTTCTAAATGAGGATTGAAAAAAAAACACAAACCATGCTCCATTTCTATAAAAAAATAACCATGGTTTCAGTTATCTCCCCATCATGGGTTGGTTGGAAATCTATAGATAAATTCCATAGAGCACCGGCCACTACCAAAACCCAATACACAAGAAACCACAAAACCACCACTCTATGTCTAAGTGATCATTTCCTAGTGTAGAAAACAATAGGGGATGATTAAATAAGGTTATCATCTTTTATAATTATTATTGATTCCCAAGGTATTCTCTAACCATGTCACATAAGTAGCACATGCCCTGAACTATTTTTTCATAACACAAAAATCACATTTTCATGCTTTCATACTCATCTGATAACTCAATTTTCCTTTCTCTATGAAACTTCATCCAAAAAACCGGAAAAAAATTCATCCCCCACCTTTATACCATTGAATTTTTCCATTATCTCGCATTGGAAATAATCAAAAAGTCTAGTAATTTAACATTGTAGAGCTCAAAACACACTCCACCGGGATCATATCTCCCACATAATCAATAATCAAATCCAAAAAAATATTAAGATATCATATTTAAATGGAGATATGGGATTAACTATTACCTCATCATCCCTCTAGGATGTTTCTGAACACCAAGATTTAACTAATTCTTCTCGAACACATTTGATGACAATGGATTGTTCATAATGTGAGCCACTTGATCATCACATCCAACATGATCCATTTTTTTCACGCCTTGCTCAACATTTTCCTTGATGATGTGGGACCTGATTTCAATATGTTTCACATGAGAATTATGAAAAATATTCTTTGTAAGATCAATCAAAATATTATTATCACATTGAATTACCATTGGTTGTTTCACCCCATCACCGATATTAGTCATTTTTTGCTTCATCCACAATAGTTGAGTGTGTTACATTGTAGGGAAGATATATTATGATTCAATAGTACTGAGAGTAGGGGATGAATATTTATTACTCTACCATCACACATGTTTCATTATAATAAATAATGATCCACCACTTTTGTAATTTCTATCAATGAAATTTCATGCCCAATTAGCATTTGAAATTGCTGATAATTCGTTATCTCTTCCTATAGAATATTATAAGCCGTAATTTGGAGTTCTTTACAGGTACCATGTGATCATTTTCACTAACTCATTAAGTTGATCTTTTGGATTAATTTGAATTTGATCCACCAAGCATGTTTTAAATACTATATCTATCCATGTTGTATTAAAATACAATAGTCTTTTGATGATTCTCTTATACATGGTGGGATCCAATGAGGTCCCATACTCATGATTTCTATGTTTAGTGATAATTTCAATTGGATTTGACATTAGATTGGAGTCATTCATATTGAACATCTTCAGCATCTCCATAGAATAATTTTCTTTAGATATAAAACTGTTGTAATTCCTCAGAACTACTTACATCCACATGAAATACGTGATTTCCCCAATCATAGACATTTAATATTTTTATTTCATGTGATTTGAATATTCATCCATTGATCAAAGATTTCTTCCAAAAAATTGTTATCATCACTGTACACCAACAACATGAAATGATCATTCGTAGAATTCTTCACAGAGATATTGGGATTCGCTCCATCTCTTTTAAAATTCAAACTTCTATAGAAAATATTACAACTGATAGTACCATGCTCGTGGTGCCTACATTAGGGTATATAGTGCCTTATTTAGTCTAAAAACCTTCATTAAATTTCCTAGTAGAAAATACAGTGGTTGTTCTATGTAAAAAACTTCTTCAATAACATCATTTAAGGAATTTTATTTGATGTCCATTCGAGACACATTGTTTTTTATCTAAATTTCCATGGAATGAAAATGTCTAATTGACTCAAGTATTGCGACCATTTGTTTCTTCAATATCAGTGCATTCACTATATGAATATCCTTTAATCACTAATCATAACTTGTTTCAAATCACATTTCCATGCTCACCAAATTTATTTTTATATATCTACTTTTTACAAATCCCATTGTGATTTTCAGATCATATAACCAAATATCCAGTTAGGTTTTTATCGATCTGATATAACTCTACATCCATCAAGTAAACCCATGAATCATCTTTTACTGGTTATTCAAATGAGTATGGTGCCAAAATTGATAGGAATATAAATTTCGTATTATACCTCATGTTCCCTGTTTGTGTGGATGCTCTCCAATCCCCAATGATGTTGGATTGATGAATTTCGGCTCGTTGATTTCTTTTATGAGGTTCTGAAGAATTTTAATCAGCCATTGTTTCATCGTGTAAATATTCTTCTGAATCAACATCTTCTTGTGGACTCTAGTTTTCTCACTCCTTCCTCTCCATCTACATTTGAATTTGTTCGATGGCCACTACCTTTTGCATCTTTAATCAGATTAGCATATAATCACCTAATAGTATTTTTTCTTCTTGTCAATAACCTTAATATCACAACTTTCAACAAATTCTCTAAGACAATTATTAAAATATTTGTAATATTTTCTAATCATTGAATATCCCAGTATTATTCAATCATATTTTGCATCACCATATATTCCTTATTTTCCTTCATTGTTCTTTATAAAGATTTTACTTTGGAAAAACATTGGTATTCTTCTATGAGGGATTTCTTCCATGATAAAACTCATAAAGTGTCATTGATTCACACATATAAATCATTGTTCAATTTTTAATATACACCATAGCTTGAACAAACTCTTTATAATAATGTCAGGGGACCTGACTCTCAATTAGTATTGTTATAACCATATTGTTTACCTATCAATTCATGTGCTCAACAACTCCATTTTATTGTGGGGTTCTCACTAAAACAACCTCCTAAATTATTACATGCTTATATAAGAAATATTCAAATTCAATGGATATTTATTCCTATCCATTGTTAGATCATAAAAAATTGATTGTCCATCATTCATTATACTAATCTATTCGGCAATAATTTTTCCTATAATCAGTCCATTATCCTTTCCTACGTATAACCATCACACATAGTATTATACTATAATCATCTATAAAAAGAAAAAAAACACAATAATCCAAGAGTTCTAGAAACATTTATTGGCCCACATATGTAAATATTGACAAGATCAAGAGGATTCGATTCCATTTTCTTCTTCAATAGATATGAACTGTAGACCGAAATCTATCCTATGCAAGCATCACATGTAATTTCTAGTTCATTCTTTAGATTGGGTATGTATGTGACTATCATTGTCGTAGATATATTTTCCATTCTGTGTTGATTAGTGTGCCCCAACCTCAAATGGTACATGTTTTTTTATTCTTCAACTATTAGATTACAAATGTTCTCTTTACATTTAACCTGATAAAATTTTACATTTGTTCCAAAACCATTCCTGAGATAATTCCATGTCCATCTATTTATAGTGTGGAATTTTTGATTGATCGTAACTATTGTCATTGAGTCACATAGTTGACTCACACTAATGAGATTATGATTAAACCTTTCCACATAAAGAACTTCAATATTCATCAACACACCATTAGCTAGTTCAACATTTCCACTACCTTTGTTCTTAAGAGCACCATAATTACTGATACTTATAGCTCAATCGACCCAATTCATAATTTTCATAATATTTCATAATTATTAGTATTGTGGGATAAACATACGCAATCAAGGATCCACGTGTTGGTTCTCTTTATATCTTTGAGAACTACTTCTACAAGGATGGACCTTTGAATTTTCTTCTTTTCATTCCATGAAATATTATATTGAGTGAAGGTTAAAGACGACCTTTCATATATATCTTCCATATGGGTAGGTTATTCGTATTCATAATAATTTTTATGATGAGAAAATATTTATGACATATAAACACCATCAGTTTTCCATGTACTGACTTGTCTCTGACTCCTAAATGAATTTTTTATGTCATTCCTCTACCTACAATAAAAATGATTATGGAAAAAGTTATAATAATGGAAAAAATATCCATAGAATTTATTTATTCTATAATAAGTAATATCTTAATTAGTTATACTTTGTTTACTTCCCAAATCATCCCCATTCAAATAGCTCCTTGCTTCCCCACGGTATGACATGGTATGGCCCAGATAGCCATACAATTGACATTTAATAAGTGGATATATCTCCCCATTTATATTTGTCCTCATGTATAATTCCATATGAAGGAAGATTTGATGCCTATAATTTATTTAATCTATATGATAGTGTTCCATTATTCTTTTTGTATGAATTGGGGGATTCTTTTTTATCACTTCATGTGAATTTTTAAAATATCTAGATTTCAGATTTCCTTTATTTTGACACATTTTTTTGGTATTTGATGTTTCGTAATCACATCCAATTATATTATTTCTCACCCATGATGGACTTTTTATCATTCAAAATATTTTGAACTCCATCGGAAAAATTATTAGCTCTCCCCAGAAACTCAATATTTGAGAATATTACAAACAAACCTTTATTCCTTTCTTCTATTAAATTTAGTCCACATTAACATTTACTCCTAAGAGTAACAATTACTTCATTGAGTCCCTCAACATTATTGTACTTCTCCACAAGTCTAAATGCATGTTCATTGATGAAATTTTCCAGTTCATCAATTATGAGCTTTACATCCAATATATATTATGTGGTTTCAAGGGATGTGGATTGAACATTCACTACATCACCTAGTCATTCAATTTTATTCTCACAGTGATCAACATATTATTATGATTATTCAATAACTACTCTCCAATTTTTTCATATTATACTTTGATTCTAAATCATATGAAGAGAATCCAAAAGTTGTATCTTTAGATCATAATCCACAGTCAACCGATAGTCTCTAGATTTATCTTTTGATGGTTTTGGCTTCACCATGATAGTCGTCATATATTATTAGTTTCTGAATTTAAACTCATGTTCTTCTTCCTCAGGTAATTCATTGTGATAATCAAATTCTTAAAAGTAAAAACCATTTTCCTTCTGTTTCTTTCCATATTTTATGTCTCCCTTTTGAGGAAATCTTTTCTAAGGCTTTTGGATGTTTCCAATGTCACCTTTACTATCATCGAACTTCCTTGAGCACTGAGAAGAAATGTTCCAAAATATACCACAAAGAAAATATGACAAGGATATCGTTCCTTCAAATATACCTTATCATATTTTGAATTTCATTGCAATAAGTGAGAGATGTTCTCTTTCCTCATCATCATCATTGACCCAGTATCTAGAAATATCATGTGTTTATATGGATTTGAATACAATTTCCTTGCTGACATGTATCACCACATCATCTGTATTTTCCCTCATTTCTTATTCCATTGGACTACAAAGTATATTATCCAAATAAACTTTTGAGAGATAACTTTCCATAAGGGATGACACTTTTGGGAGGTATAGAGAAGGAAGCCGAATCAAAATTTTCTTTACAATTTCAATTTCATTGATTTCTTCTCCAAACACATTTATTTCTCTTAGTAAATCGATAATTTTAATGAATAATGAATCATCATTCTCATCAGGGTTCATCTTTATAGCGTCAAATAAATTTTTGTTGGACTTTTAGATTCATTTATTTAACATTTTTTCCCTTTCATATATATTCTCCAATTACTCCAACATAGACTTTTCTGATGTAAAAACCCATCGACCTTAGATATATATGATCATAAAGTGCTGCAGTAAGAGAATTCTTCAAATTATCATATGTATCATGAATTTTCTTATGTAATTCATTTATATACATCCCTATTGAAGTTGTGACTTGTATTCCATGTGTAGTGGAAAAAAGTAATTCGATACCATTAGATATCATCATATTATTCCCGACCAAAATATAGTTTCCTTCATAGAGGAAAACTCCCATGACATTCACTGTATTCTCCATCATAAAAAATAAAGAAATATTTAACTCTAGAAACATTTACCCTCTAATACCAATTGTATGACCCTGGGATACCCTGATAGGAGAGGGTTGAATCTTGATGTTAGATTTTTCTTTTCACAGATGGATCTTATTCCCATATTGGTAGTAACTTGTAAAACATGTATGATGGATATGACCAAAAATCAAACATTCACTTTTAATTGGACAAAAAATATAAATTTTAATTAGTTCAGTAGTAAGGGACAGGTACAAGGATCATATGTCAATAGTGTGATGGTAGAACCTAGATCCACTTATCATCAATTTATTTTAGTGTACATGAGTTTAGAAAGAATAAATTTGTTCTAGAAAAACTACCATTAATTAAATTCAGGGATCACACACTACGTCCCTCAGAACACTTCCGTTGACCCCCTATCTTACTGATATAAGAGATGTCAAAATAAATTTATCGACTTTGTGGTCTCTTAAATTGATTGACTTTATAATCATTGTCCTTAATAGAGAATGAGACTCTTCTACCACTATAGACCTAAGTTGTTGCACTCTGAATATGATGTTCACTTAAAAAAAATTCTCAACACTTCCTTTCGCAAACCTCCTTCACAAAGCCCAATTAACAAATCTCCCTTGCCTTCACGAATCAAAAGATCTTATTTCAAAATTCTCACTAAGTCAATGGGAAATTCTCCAACATTGTGAATCACCCTTTAAACAAATGCATTTATCATTGGTTAATAGTTATAGAAGTTTCACGATTCTGAAGCTTTCATAGAAATCCAGATTCACAATGCTCCCATGCTCTCTTGAAATCGAAGAATTTTCTAGTTTTCTATGAAAACCTCACACCGAGTGAAGAGGATTATCGCATTATTAATAGGCTTTTCCTTCACAAGGATCCTCCACATCTAGCATGTTTTTTTGAAACATAAAAAACAACTTCATGGAACACCTCCATTCACGATGCACCATGGAAATTATCTATTTGAAAATCGTGTCATAAACATGTATATTTATATAAAAACACTTTGTTCCACCCATCATAATAAAAAATGATTTATATCACTTAACCCGAAGCTCCAATTATTATAATAATGGATAACACCATCTCTGATAGTGAATCCCATCGTAATCATGGATAACAACATCATAAACCTTGAATAATTCCAAAAACAGAACTCACATATCCCATTTTCATGAATGTAATTTATATACCATATGTTTATAAGGCCTTCAAGAAAAACAAAATTTCTCATTGAAATCCGTCCTCCAAATTTTGGACCAAAAAATATCGAAAAACCTAGGAAACTAAACCACCATGAATACAATTTTTGTTCGTGAACTAGAAGATCCCTTTCCTTACAAACTTATAGATCTTCCTTACGAGGATTGAAAAAAAACAGAAAACACAATCCATTTCTGGCGAGGAACATCCCTGGTTACAACATGAATCTCATTATCAAAAAAGGTGACATTCTCCATAACCCTAAATCCATATACAGGTATATGGAGGTGGAGGAAGATTTGGTTACCTAACAAGGCCATGCATTTCCATCAAATATATCATCACCAAATTCATTATCTACCTATTCAATGAATAAAATAGAGTATTTTTTGGATATGATAGAGTACCAGTACCTAGTAGATATTTTTATAACTGTTGCTTCTATCACAGATGATTTAGTGGTCAGTACCCCATCTTACATTGTTGTGATGATTTTTCAGCACTACCTCTGAGTGATGAACCATCATGCCTATATCTTTTAGATTTTTCAATTGTCACTCCAACAACCCAACCACCACCCCCATAGACCAAATATGTAATGCTTCAAATTTCAAAAAAGGTCCTATTTGAGAGTCAGAAAACAAAGAGTTATGACCCACATCCGAGCAGTGAAGCATGTGATAAAATCTCATCACAGGAAAGATGTGGAATATGATTTGGCCAACAATGCATCATGATTGACTTAATAGAACTTCTAGTGGAAAAATATATTGTCTCACCCGGTAGACATCAAGTCCTTCAACATTGATGCTTCCAGAGCTTCAATGTGATATGTAGGATCATTGAAGAAACATACCGCCATGTTCATGTCTATGGTTGGTGGAAGTATTTATCTATATAATTTTTCACTATAAATAGATAGCCCAATTTACTTGGAGATATCAAGGACTCTCTAGGTGATGTGACATATATTATTATAGAGTTAATGTTTTCCATGTATGAGGATATCATCATTACATAAAACGAAGAAGATTTTTGTACTGGGGTGAACAACATCTCATTGATCCACCAACTATGATCACTGACCTTCGTAGCAAGAATTTAGGTCTAAAACAACCAACTACATCACTACTCTCTTTTTGGAATCAGGAAAAGGGTAATGTAGAACATAATCCCCTGAATCCTCCCAATATCACACAAAAGTTTGCAGATGACACTTTAATAACTGCTTTTTGACATTAAATTTCATATAATAATTGGATCCCAAAATACATTCATGATGAGCGAAGCCATGATTACAGTGATCCCCAATAAGATTATGTTATTCCTCCACTTGTATAGTTTTGTTATCCAAAGATCATTCTTGGATTGTTTCCACCATTTTATCTTAGTGATCCCACATAGCTGAACATAGATGATTATAGAGCCTATAGAAAGTGAGTGTGACATGCTTCACCAAATACACTTGAGCAATGTGAAACTTCCCAGTGAGATTTGGATCATGGTATCCTATGGTCCAATCCACAATCGGATATAAAGACTATTTATAGAATATTTTATCCCCCATATAATGTGGAAAAACCCATCAATGTCCTGGTGGTCAGTAATACTCAGAAAAATAGAAACTCGTGCCAGGATGATGTGTAAGCTACTCTCACTGCTCAACCAAATGCCTTGGAAATTTGACTGGAGGCCGTCCCACCTAAGGGAAATCCATATATAGTGTGGGTGGTTCACATGCTAGCACACTATGATTTTGGGATTCCATCCTTTTACATCTTATGTGGTATCGGCTATCCACTCCAACATATGGTCCACATTATCTTTGGGAAATGACACATGGTTGGAACTTCATTCTAATATGGGGCCATCAAGCTCTGATTTTTATTTCAGACGTTGGAAGGGCCTCTATTTTTTTGGTATAACTAGTTACCCATTCTATCCATCATCAACTAGGAAGCCATTCACATACAAATTCTCTATTATTTCATCTATATTACCTATAAGAAATGTACTTCAGACTTCATCATGTTTAAGAAATGGAAAATTTACTTTTTATTAGGCTTCAATGACAAGTGGATAGGGATCACGTACTCCCTCACACATGACTATAACAGAAGAAAACTGGTTGATGGTATAAATCATGATTTTCATGGATGAATTGGTCCCCATCTTTATTAATCAGAATATCCGAAGTGGATTTTAATATTTTTATTTCAAGGATGGATGCATAGAGGTGTCCTTGAAGCATGAAAACAATGAACATCATTTTCTACCTGCAACTCTTGCATGAAGAGCTATAAATATAGGGATATCATCGACAATGTTGGTAGGGTCTCTAGAGCCATTAGAGTTGTTTCTAGTAGAAACATTCTAGGCATCACCTCATTAAGGACTACATCCTTTTCAAGCCCTGCCCCATCAAAATCAGAATCATATGGAATTGCCTTGATATGAACCCCCACCCAGATGAAAGAATTTGTCCTTAGATCCACATCCACCGCCACCTCCTCGATAGAATAAATATACCATTATTCCCCAATTAATAAGATAAATCATACCTATTAATTCCTAGAGGACTAGGTTACCAGTTATATCCACATCACATTGGATCAAGGAGCTCTGATGCTCCCTGATTTAAAAAATCCTCATGAGGACAAACTCACAAAAAATCCTAGATAATTTCCATATCATATAATTCTTAGGAATACAACCTTATAGTGATATGTGTTCAAGGAATGTCTCTAGGAACAAATATAAAACAGTGCGATCAATATGGGAGAACCCCTGTCATAGGTTGCAAATATCACTATTGAAATTGATGGTGATAGTGGATGTCACAACCAATGGAAAATAAGTATCCAAATTCAAGGATCAATAGTCTAATGACTGGTTGGCTAATTTGGTAGTTACTCACACGTATGGAATCATCTATTCCCTCCTAGTACATAATGAAACTCTAGAAGTCTTTGAGCATTCTCTAATAGCCACTTTTCCATCACCTTAAAACCATATAAATCTCAAATGTGGAGGCGTCGACAATGCAAGGAAATGTGAATGTCCCCCATTGGTGTTGCGGATGTCCCATAATCTCATTGACTTCATACCAACATAAATTGTTATCACATATAGATCCCATAAAACACCATAAGACTCATAAGATGATGATCAATATTTTGTTTATGTAAAACCATCAAATTGGTGGATCCATACATAGTTCCCAATGATGATGAGTTTCATTCAAACCCTCTAAACATCTAGGCCTACACCATCAATGTAGAAATACAAGACAGGAAATCCACCAAAATTCTTGGCCTAATGCTCCATGAAAAGCCATACTTCCTACCAAGTCCAAACAATAACTATTGAATAGATCTCTAAAGTCAATGTCCTCCTCTCCCATTTCTCTAGCTCCACTACAATCGTATATTATGCTTGTTGACCATACAAAACTTCCATGACAATATCATGATCAAAAACATCAAATGGGGAATCATCTAGTTATAACTAATCCAATTGTGATTGAAGGTTTAATTTATGACCAGATGAATGTTTCTAGTACCATCCATAACCTTGTTGTTAAACCTACATTGCTGATCATTCTTCCCACCATAGAACAAGTCAGTACAGGCAGAAGTGTGCATCTAGAAATGTATGTAAGATGTATAAAAACATCTCTCTGGTATTCCAAAAAAAACTCTTGATCCTCATGGATCATTGAATATAAAATGATATGAAAGAACCCCTCATGGAATCCTTGAAGAGAACCCTCATGTTTGAAACAAAGGTTGTGGAAATCGAGACTTTTCACACAAAGTATGTCAAGAAGTCAGAATACAAGGTAATCATCTATTTCGTCGATGACGATGAGATTTCTCACATACATATGAATATCCACCTGATGTACATCACATGATATTTCAATTGTGTGTAGGTATGTTACTGTATTTTTGACATAGGTTCCATGATTAATCTCATCCAAACACAGATACTCAATAGGATGAGACTCTCGAAAGCTAATTTGAGCCCCTTAGACCTAAAGATTTAGAGTTACAATAAGACCAAACATGGAATGTGTTGTTTGATCTGTTTAAATCACCAGTTCATTAGTTTTACAACATACAATGACTTCATAGTAGACTCACAAGACACCACATACAATGCACTGATGGGTAGACCTTGGTTCTATCTGCATGCATCAGTCTACTAATCCAATCAAAAGTTCCTCAAATACTACCTGATTGGAAAATTTAGCATTATACATGTTTATAATCCTCCATTTTCCACTTCTAAAGCTTGATATATGGACACAGATTAAAACCAGATCATGTATAATCATTCTAATAACAATTATGTTGAGAAAGAATCTATCGAAACCGAACTATTGATGGGGTTGGATGACAGATTTTTGGACCCGATTCACCAGATGAAATACATAGAACAATATATTGGGAATTTATTTTTCTTTTCCAAGATGAAAGGGAGTTGTGTCCCATGGTTTGGGGAATTATATAATATTACCACATAATACATCGTAATTCATTTCCAGTTTAAACGATAACTCTTATTACTATAAGGAATTGAGGTATGTCTCAGTTTAGGGTGACGCCCAAAGGTGCCACATACCTAGGTGGTCACATGGACTCAAGAATATTTACCACAAAAAAAGATGACTCTAACTAACATTGAGTTACTTGGGAGTTATTGTAGGAAAACTATGCCCTTGTTGGAAGAGAAACACAACATAATAACAATAATAAACAATAGTAGAAGCAACAATACCATAAAAAATTAAATAATGGAAGACCGATAGTAATAAACAAAACATCATATATATATATATATATATATATGATTCACATAACAAGTATCTAGTAAAGCATCCAAATAATTCACAATTTGAAAAATACAACACTGAAACAAAAATACGGTAATAAGTAAATTACTCCAACAGCATCACAAGTCTCTGCATGGTCCCATGCTCTCCAGCACCAACTTTAATCAAGTACCGGATGTAGATGGTTTCTTTCCCTTATCTATTCCTAGAACCATATAATCAGTTTTGGTCAAAAATCATGAACCAAAAAGAGTGTGAGAAGAATCCTAGTAGGCAAACAATAAAATATATATGAATAATTGTCAGTGAATATATATAGTAGGGAATATCAAAAATGAACCAATAAACAAGGAAGTACTCAAGAGAAAAAAATCCTATAGTTTCCAATTACATTAAGTTACATTTATTAATTATTCAAGCTGTTGAATAATGAAATCTCAGGATCTAGCCTATGCTCTATATCACCTATGTAAATGAAAAAAAATGTCTCTGAATACCATCTGACAATAAAGAAAGACTGAGTCCAAGCTCGTGCGTTGGCTTGGAAATCTCATCACAATAAATTAATCATTCACACATAACCCTTTGGGAATTTTCTCATAGTCTATCCCCTTTAGTTCAACATTTCCTCAATTCAAAAATGATATAATGACCCTCTAGGAAAGCTCACATAGTCTAACCCATTCAGTCACACAAAAACAAAGTCTCTCTTAGGATGCACTCACCGTCCATTCCACTAGTGGTATATTAAAAATTTACTATTGAATCTCTAAGGAAGAACTCAATTTCAATTCCCCCAATGGACTTGTAACAGTATACTTTAGACACATTGAGGGAACACTCACCGAAAATCCCCCCCTGTGGCCTCACAATGTAAATATAACATACACTTTGGGGAAGCCATTAATAGAAATTCCCCATATGGTCTAACTACAATAGGACCTTTCAGACATGTGTAATAAAATCATACCAAAATGACATCCATTAGATCAATTTAATCTCAACTACTACTTAGATAAGAAGCTAAAATCCATAACACATTCATTTAATAAGATGCAATAAGAAATAAATTCAAACCAAACAAGAAAGGCAAGTAAACAAGGTCTTGCTCATATGCAACATGGACCAAACGAAAAATAAAAATTCAAAAAAGGAAACGCCCCCATAGTGTGTCCTCTAAACCTGAAATTTATCGTAATCTGTCATAAAAAACCCTTAATCTAACAATTAATCTAAGGAAGATGATAACATGGTTCAATTCTTTAACAAGAAATACATGAATCATGGGTAATAAACACGTAGTAAAATATAACTCAAAGAAAAATTATGAAAGGAAACAAACCACCAACATCAACATTGTAAAATGAACACTCTCGGAAATCATCCCTTGAATCGTCTTAGAACATCATAGATCTAGAAAAATGTCAATAACAATAAACCGTGGTTAACTCTGAAAAGAGGATAAATCAGGATGATATGCTCTAGGGAAAGAGTTAACTCACTGTTGGGAATCCAGCACACCCAGCGACACATCAATCAGAGCACGAATAAAGGAATGGGAGGTTCTTGATGATTCTCCGTCATATGTCACACTACTGTACAAAAGAGGAGAATAAGAAATGAGTAATTGAGATGACACATAAACCTGATCATATTAATCAAATAAAATGAAAAGTATACTACATGTTTATTTAATGTACGCACTGTGTTCTATCCTCAACTAGACCCTGATTTAGACATTCCACATAGCCATGTACATAGCTGTTACATGGAAAGTACACAGCTACATTTAGGAACTGGGTACACAATGTGTACATAGTGATTCGCGATCCGTACTAAAAAAATTATAAAATCATTCATTTCCCAAAAAAACTCGAAACAAGATCCATACCTGAAAAGAAGATATAGGTTCTTAAAAAAATATCCCATTAAAGTAATTATTCCCTAAATTTCCTTTCCTAGGGTGGTGAAGAAGAATCGTCAAACAACTCTAACCACTCTGATCGAACATCGACCTACCTCTCCCATGTCTCGTCCAGTAGATGCCCGTGATTCCTTATCACCCATACCAGAGAAACAGACCTCCGATGGAGAACCTTAGTGCTTCGATCCACAATCTATATAGTGTTCTCCTCAAAGGATTCATCCACCTCCAACATAACCACCTTGGGTTAAAGGACATGAGATAAGTCTAAAAAGTAACACCACAACTGAGAAACATGAATGATATTTTGTGTATCCCAATAACTTTGAGGTTACTACAACAGGTTGGCAACCAAACTAACTCTATCCAAAACATCAAATGGCCTAATTAATCTTGTTGAATGCTTTCCCTGTCTCCAAATCCTCATGTTTCCACACCTCAGTGTGACAGACAAAAAAACCTGATCTCCGACGTTAAACTCTAGATGTCATTTATGTCGATCAACATAACATTTCATGGTGAGACGGTGCAGTAGACATCCTCTTTTGTATCAACTCCACCTGTAACACCCCAAGCTTCCATGGTACAATTCTCTTTGAATAATAGAGCAGCGTGTGTTGTATGCAACCTCGAGTTCTAACACACTACGGCTAATAAAAGTAGCAGTTATGAATAGTAATACCCACTTTTTGAAATTATATATATTTTATATTTCAAAATGGACTTCATTTTTGTATTCGTAATATCGAAATTATCCTTTTTTGAATTTTTTGTAATTTTCTGAGAACTTCAAATTTTTTATGAATAGTGAAATATACGTAAAACAAATTTTTTAATAAAAATAATTTATAGTGATAAATTATAATATTGAGTGGTTTTAAAGTATAATTTGAATATATTTTTATCATTTTATCCAATGGTGGTCATTTGAATTAATTTAACATTGAAATTGGACATAAACAACTGTCAATCTTTTGATATATATTGTTTCTTAAAAACACGATATTTGTTGTGACCGCGGGAATTCATTATAAAATTAATTAATGAAACTTATATGTTTTTAATTTTGTAAAATATACATCATTTTTGAATTTGGAATATCAATTACAGCTTAGGGTGAAATTTTGGCGTTGTTCTGAAAAACTTAAATTTTTGATTAATAGTGAAACCACTAAGTTGTAGTTAAAAAACTGATTTTTCATTTAAATGAAACTTTTATATCTTCTATGAATTGAATTTAAAAAATCCGACATACATGGTTGTCATTAGGATGTAAATTGTGGTTCAATGGGATTAAAATATTTTTTTTGGTGAATAGTAACTTTTATGTTTTATTAATCGCGATTAAAGGTAATTAGTGATATTTAAGGTAAAAATGATATTATAAAAACATTAAAATACCCTTACACTTGTCCTACCCCTATTGGATGAGTCATGGTCGACCGAGACAATCCAT
Organism: Viscum album; assembly: GCA_963277665.1. Taxonomy (NCBI): domain Eukaryota; kingdom Viridiplantae; phylum Streptophyta; class Magnoliopsida; order Santalales; family Viscaceae; genus Viscum; species Viscum album. Next base: position 1,844,149,811 of record OY728161.1, read on the forward strand.
GGGTCATCTTTGGGACCCCATGGGGCCACATTGGTAGGAAAATGACATTAACAACATTTTATTTAATGTTAAAATAAAAATGTCACAAACATGAGTTTTTTTACTAAAACAATTTTTAAATGGGGTTATAAAAGTCATATTTTTTACTATAAATATTCCTTATAAATCTAAAAAGATTTCCTACATCATGATAGTTTTTTTTATAATTGTTAGACATTAAATAAATTAAATTATTTATGACACCATGATGATGTAGCAATTACCTCATTATTTAACGATTTAAATAAAATGAAAATATAATGTAAAATCTAAGACCTACACATGTCAAAAACCTATTGTATGGGTGGATTTAGAACCCATATCACATTATCCTCAAAATATATAATTTAGGGACCTTTTAAATATTAAAAGAACTTTATAATAAAGAAACCTTTTATAACTTTCCAAGAGTGCACCTCCTCTCCTCTTATAAAAGGCCCCCACCTCTACCACCTTACCCACACCTCTCAAGCTTTTGGCTCGGCCAAACCCTGCCCATTTTGTCTCTACACATCCCAATCTTACTCCTATAAGCCTCAATTTGGGCAGAAGTCTATCCAAGGAAGCCTTTGAGCTCAAATTAAAAAGAGTTATCAGTTTTAAAGGTAGGGTTTTCTCTTATGTTATTTTGTTTTATTTTGATTCTCCACCCCTTAAACACTTTTTATTCCTTTATTTTGTAACAACAACAGTATCTTGAATATACTAGGATGTTGTTATGATAAGTATTAGATTTACAATTACACAAACCTTCGTCTAATGGTTAAAGAACATACTGTTTCTATGGTTGGAAAATTTCTGCCTCACGAAACGATGATTGTTCATTCTTCTTTTAAAACCTCTCTTGGTGGACATTATGATGACACTATTTTTAAATATTATATATATTATGTTTTTGTTTACCTTATGATTCTGTATTTTTCATTTATGGAATACCTTTACAGTTTCCATTATGGGTAAATGTGATAATTTCATTTTAGGAAGTGCGGACTACCGCCCCCTCAAAGTGATTTGAATTGTTAATGCCATATGTGTGATGTATAAAGGATGGAGTAAATGGTATTATAAATTATATTATACTGGAATTATAGTATACCTTTATATAATTATAATTTCATTCCATTAAATATGAAATAGAAATGAAAGTAGCGTTCATGCGTACGTACGGCTTACCGTCTCCATGAATGATGCATTTCATTTCTTACCTCTAAATGTTATGTAATATTATAAATGCATGTATATAATGGATATATATTATATATATTATATCTACATCATGAATATAATTCTGTATATAGTAGATATTTTACCACATGAGAAACTTGTAATTATAAGAAGTTTATTTTTGACTCAAGTACCAAAGATCGACAAAATGACCGTTATTAACTTAAATAATTACATAATGTTCATAACAAGGTAATAAGTGATATAAAAGGAATAATGAACTTGAAAAAGGTTCTTAATCAATTAGAAATTAAATCTTGTTTATTATTCAGGATGTTAAAGAACGATCGAGTGAAGTCGGACACGAGGTAAGGGAACTTCTTAACCCAATTTCTATTCTTTGGGTTAATATACTACATTCAAATTATGTCATGATATTATTATGTCCTATCTTGTATTTGTAATTTATTTATGTGTACTTATAGTTAATACACACAATAGATCAATTTTATTTAAAAAAAATGATCTTTGTAAGGGACTTAATCTCAATCTCCATTCATTGAGGCATATTTTGTTTTATACACAAATTTCTTTTATACGGTGTATAAACCCCTTTGACTTTTATGTTAATTCAAAAGGATTATTTTTACATTAAGCGTTTTACTAAATGACAAAAGGGAATGTTTTTTTGTCATACGTATGTGGTGACAACGACTTCTCCGCCACCGTGATCATTATTTGGGTTTCGGCTTCCTCTACAATACAAAACTTTTTTTTAAATGAAAAATAATTACAAAGTATTAATTTTCTTTTATTTTCGTATTGAAACTGGTTTTGAAAGTGTTTTTTATATCAATGTGTTGTATTGATATCTTGTGATTGAAATGTGGAAATGTTATGTTTCCTTTATGCATGTTTTATGTGATACGATTATGTAATGGTTTATGATATGTTTAAACCTATTCATATGAGGAATGCATTGGACTTAATATGTGACGGGTGGAGCCCGCTATAGCTCCTTGATGCATTGGCAGGTCTAATGAGACAAACTAGTGTATTGGCACGAGGCCTTGACAAAATCTTATTTGAAGTCCTGGAACGAGGCCTTGGCTACGTGGTTATGACAGTCTGGCATTATGCATTCCATCATTATGAAAGTGGTTATTGATATTGTATTTGAATATTCAACCAGTAGAATATCCATGTGAATAAGTAAATGGCATTATTTCATTTTACTTTTGCCATATTATGTTGAAGTTCATGTTTAAAAGGATTTTTTTTAGTTATACATTGCCTTAAATGTTTATGTTTATTTGTGAAAGCTTCCGCTATATTATTATCCTTACTGAGCATCTGAGCTCACCCCTTCCAATGTTTTAATTTTTCCAAGATGTGAAGAAGTATATTATAAATGACCTGCAGGGATAGTATGAGGGGATATGAAGACAAGGTGTTGTTTTAGTTTTGTTTTACTTTATAATATAATGTAAGACTGATGAATGTATCAAGTGTTTCCAAGGATACTAAACTAATCGGCCTTTTGAGACATGATCTTTTGTGATCATGCCAATGTTATGCAATAATGCACCGACTCTTGATAACTTGGGTCGGGGCGTTACAGTTGGTATCAGAGGCATTTTAGTACTAACCTTGGAAGATATATTTATATAAACTCTTATTAGATAACATAGACCAAAGATAGACTTTGAGGATTAGTATAGAAGAAATTCCTAGAATTTTGGTATTATAGAGATTTTGTGAGTTTTCTGAGAAATACATCACTGTTTGGATACGAGCAGGTAGAGGCGGCTCTGGCACAAATGTACCTAGGGGTATAACCCAAAAACACCGCTTTGAGCTAGACTCGAATGGGAACTGGTGCATGACAACAGGTCATGCTGCACTCTTGGTTACGACACTCCCGTGGGTTATGCTTAGAATAATTTCATTTTCTTTAAAAACCATTATGAAGGGTTTATGATTATATACTTCCTCAATGAATTTTTTTATGATTATAGTTCAATTTATGTTAAGTGTTTTACAAGTATGGAATTATGTATTTTGATTCATAAACTAAACTAGTTTATGCAATTGTTTAGAAATGGCGCCTAGTGGAAGGAATGGAAACCATTTCAATGCACGCACTCCATGTAGGGATTTCCCTACTGCTCAAGATAATTATAGTGGAGATGTTGATACAACTGGTGCTGATCAGCTTATCACCATACTGGGACAACTCACTCAGGTTATAAATAATAACCTTACTCGTATGGAGCACCCAGATCCGCAACGTGGAGGATCAATGTTAGACCACTTCATGAGGCAACAACCACCAACATTTAATGGGGGTACAAATCCATTAGTATCTGAGCAATGGATAAACTCCTCAGATAAAATATTCCACGCCTTGGGGAGTAGCGAAAGGGAGAAGGTTGTCATGGCAGTTTAGCGCCTCACGGGAGATGCCTATCAATGGTGGTCGCTGATTAAAAACACAAAGGAAGATGAAGAAGTATCAAGTATGGAATGGATGGAGTTTAAGGAAATTTTCTTAGAAAAATACTTTCCACATGACCATCGAGCAGATATGGAATGGCAATTTCTGAGTCTGAGGCAGAAGGAGGATGAGAATGTCACAAAGAATGAGGCTAACATTACAAGGTTAGCGAGGCATGGTCCAGATTATATATATAACCCATGAAGTAAGATTGATCATTTCTTTGATGGGTTAAAACCATTTCTCTGTCGAGCATTATTCTCACAATCTTTTTAAACATACGAAGATATAGTCTCATGTGCTATCAAGATAGAAAAGGAATTCTCTAAATCTTATGACAACAATGTGAAGCAAGAGAAGCAGAGAATGGTAGAACAAGAGACAAATAACGGGAAAAAGGGAAAGAAGGATTTTCCATTATGCGATAATTGTGGGAAGAATCACCCTTGTACTTGCCTAAAAGGAATGTGAGTTTGTTATAAATGTGGAGAAAAAGGTCATCATGTGCATGATTGCAAGGGAAAGAAAGAGGATATCAATGTTGAATGCTACAATTGTAGGGAAATGGGGCATTATGAAAATGAATGTTCTAAGAGTTAGGGAAACTTACCTCAGAAAAGGCCAAGGGATCATGGACAATCTTATGTTGTTACTATAGTTGAAGTGTAATAATTAACGTATTGGTGCTTTTGGACTCAAAGATTATATTCTGGTTATAAGAATAATGCGATTTATATAAGGATTGTACTGCAGTAATTTTTGATTTCATTAAGGTTTTAATGTGATTAAGGTAATCATATTTTTATTATGTGACAATAAGAGAAACTTTACTTTGTTTGGTGAATCTGATGTTACAATTTCTTTTGGAATTTAGAGACCTTTTAGAGAAAGTCTGGGTAGAGGTATATTGGATAACTATAAAGGTTGGAATGGATTAAGTTGAACATTTGATAGTATTTTTTACGGTTAAAGCATTTTTGAAGATTACTTTTGGAATATTATAATACTATATTTTTAGGAAAAGGACAACCTGCAGGTCGGTGGATAACCCGTCACGTCGGACAAAGCTGCAGGAATCGAACCCACCACCATAGTGCGAGAGGCCATTATTACCTACCACTAGCCTACATGAAGTCCTTGGTTTTTACAAAATAGTTTTCCTAATCTAAAGGGTATGTGGTAATATTTAGATCCTTATATAATTAGGATAAATAGAATATTTTTGAGTTCGGTTACCATTTGGAGTGAAAGATGGGTTTGTGGTAAAAAAATTATTAAAGAATGAAAGTCTACATGACAATTAAGGATATTTCCTTACATTCTTAGTAAATCTATTAAATAAATTCCTCAACTTTGTGAAAGGTAACTTAAAACAAAAATGTTTTCGGTTAACTTTTCCAACTGGGGATTCAATGACCGTTTAACCAATCACAAGTTTGTGATTTTATTGTGGTTAACTTTCTCCTAGTCTTGTTTTCTACAACTCCCCATCAGAACTTGATGGTTTGTTTTTCTTCCATATCTATATTTTCATAGAATCCTAATATGGGCTATCTCGGGTGACCTTTTCACTTCTCTTTCTTTCTATTAAAGTATATTTTTATTAACCTTATTTATGATGTGGGGTTTCCACAAAGGTATTTTCTATTTTAAACAATTTATTTTCAAATAAATATTTTAAATTGCGAGGACACAATTTATTGAATGAGAGGAGAATGTAACACCCAAATCTTCCATGGTACACTCCTCTTTGAATAATAGAGTAGCGTGTGTTGTATGCAACCCCGAGTTCTAACACACCGCGACCAATAAAAGTAGTAGTTATGAATAGTAATACCCACTTTTTAAAATTATATAAATTTTATATTTCAAAATTAACTTCATTTTTGTATTCGTAATATCGAAATTATCCTAAGTTGAATTGTTTGTAATTTTCTGAGAACTTCCAGTTTTTTATGAATAGTGAAAAGTACTTAAAACATCATTTTTAATCAAAATAATTTATAGTGATAAATTATACTATTGAGTGGTTTTAAATTATAATTAAATATATTTTTACCATTTTATCCAATGGTGGTCATTAGAATTAATTTAACATTGAAATTGGACATAAACAATTGTCAATCTTTTGATATATATTGTTTCTTAAAAACACGCTATTTGTTGTGACCGCAGGAATTAATTGTAAAATTAATTAATGAAACTTATAGGTTTGGAATATTTTAAAATATAGATCATTTTTGAAATCTGAATATCAATTATATCTTAGGGTGAAATTTTTTCATTGTTATGAAAAACATCAATTTTTAATGAATAGTGAAACCACTAAGTGGTCGTTAGAAAACTGAGTTTCCATTTAAATGAAACTTTACCACTTCTATGAATTGAATTCAAAAAATCCGACATACATGGTTGTCATTAGGATGTAAAATGTGGTTCAATGGGATTAAAATATTTTTTTGTTGAATAGTAACTTTTATGTTTTATTAATCGCGATTAAAGGTAATTAGTGAAATTTAAGGTAAAAATGATATTATAAAAATATGAAAATACCCTTGCACTTGTCCTACCCCTATTTGATGATTCACGGCCAACCAAGACAATCAATGGGTCAACTTGGAAACCCCATGGAGCCACTTTGGTAGGAAAATGACTTTAAAAACATTTTATTTAATGTTAAAATAAAAATGTCACAAACACGTGTTGTTTTAATAAAACAATTTTAAAATGGGGTTATACAAGTCATATTTTTGAATATAAATATTCACTATAAATATAAAAATATTTCCTAAATCATGATACATTTTTTATAATTTATAGATATTATATAAATTAAATTATTTTTGACACCATGATGATGCAGCGATTACCTCATTATTTAACGATTTAAATAAAATGAAATGATAATGTAAAATCTAAGACCTACACATGTCAAAAACCTATTTTATGGATGTATTTAGAACTATTATCACCTTATCCTTTAAATATTTAATTTTGGGACCTTTTAAATCTGATAATAATTTTATAATAAAGTAACCTTTTATAACTTTCCAAGAGTTCCCCTCCTCTCCTATTATAAAAGGCCCCCACCTCTACCACATTACCCACACCTCTCATGCCTTTGGCTCGGCCAAACCCTTCCCATTTTGTCTCTCCACATCCCACTATTACTCCTAGAGTCCTCAATTTGGGCAGAAGTCTTCCCAAGGATTCCTTTGAGCTCAAATCAAAAAGAGTTACCCGTTTTAAAGGTTGTGTTTTCTCTTATGTTATTTTGTTTTATTTTGCTTCTCCGACCCCTTAAACTCTTTTTATTCGTTTATTTTGAAACAAAAACAGTATCTTCAATATACTAGGATGTTTTTATGAGAATTATTTTTTTTATACTTACACACAACTTCGTCTATTGGTTAAAGAACATACTGTTTCTCTGGTTGGAAAATTTCTAGCTCACGAAACGATGATTGTTCATTCTTCTTTTAACACCTCTCATGGTGGCCATTATGATGACAATATTTTTATATATGATATATATTGTGTTTTTGTTTTCCTAATGATTCTGTATTTTTCATTTATGGCATACCTTTACGATTTCCATTATGGGTAAACGCGATAATTTCATTTTAGGAAGTGCAGACTACCTCCCCCTCAAAGTGATTTGAATCGTTAATGCCATATGTGGGATGTATAAAGGATGGAGTAAATGGTATTATACATTATATTATACTGGAATTATAGTATACCTTTATATAATTATAATTTCGGTCTATTAAATATGAAATTGAAATGAAAGTAGCGTTCATGCGTACGTACGACTTACCGTCTCCATGAACGATGCATTTCATTTCTTACGTCTAAATGTTTTGTAATATTATAAATGGATGTATATACTGGATATATATGATATATATGATATATAAATCATGAAAATAATTCTGGATATAATGGATATTTCGCCACATGAACAACTTGTAATTATAAGAAGTTTATTTTTGACTCAAGTACCAAAAATCGAAAAAATGACGGTTATTAACTTAAATAATTACATAATGTTAATAACATGGTAATAAGTAATATAAAATGAATAATGATCTTGAAAAAGGTTCCTAATCTATTAGAAATTAACTCTAGTTTATTATTCAGGAGGTTAAAAAATGATCGAGTCAAGTCGGACATGAGGTAAGGGAACTTCTTAACCCAATTTCTATTATTTGGTTCAATCTCTTACTTTCAAATTATGACATGATATTATTATGTCCTATATTGTATTTGTACTTTATTTATGTGTACTTATAGTGAATACACACAATAGATTTATTTTATTTAAAAAAATGATCTTTGTAAGGGACTTCGTCTCAATCTCCATTCATTGAGGCATATTTTGTTTTATACACAAATTTCACTTATACGATGTATAAACCCCTTTGAATTTTACGTTAATTAAAAAGTAATATTTTTATTTGAAGCGTTTTACTAAACGATAAAAGGGAATTTTTTTTGTCATATGTATGTGGCGACAACGGCTTCTGCACTGCTTTGACCATTATTTGGGTTTCAGCTTCCTCTACAAGCCATAACTTTTTTTAAATGAAAAATAATTACAATATTTTAATTTTATTTTATTTTTGTATTGAAAGTGGTTTTGAAAGTTTTTTTTATATCAATGTGTTGTATTGATATCTTTTGATTTAAATGTGGAAATTTTATGTTTCCTTTATGCATGTTTTATGTGATACGATTATGTTATGGTTTATGATATGTTTAAACTTGTTCATATGAGGAATGCATTGGACTTAATAAGTGACGGGTAGAGCCTACTATAGCTCCTCGATGCATCGGTAGGTCTCATGAGACAATCTAGTGTCTTGGCATGAGGACTTGACAAAATATTATTTGTAGTCATGGCACGAGGCCTTGGCTACGTGGTTATGATAGTCTGGCATTATGCATTCCATCATTATCTAAGTGGTTATTGATATTTCATGTGATTATTCAACCATTATAATATCCATGTGAATAAGTAAATGGAATTATTTCATTTTACTTTGGCCATATTATGTTGAAGTTCATGTTTAAAAGTCTTTTTTTAGTTATAAATTTCCTTAAATGTTTATGTTTATTTATGAAAGCTTCCTCTATATTGTTATCCTTACTGTGCATTTGAGCTCACCCCTTTCAATGTTTTAATTTTTCCAGGAAGTGAAGAGGTATATTATGAATGACCTACAGGGATAGTATGAGGGGATATGAATAAAAGAAGTTATTTTAGTTTTGTTTTACTTTATGATGTAATATAAGACTTATGAATGTATCTAGTGTTTCAAAGGCTACTAAACTAATCGGTCTTTCGAGACATGTTCTTTTGTGATCATTCCATTGTTAAGAAATAATGCACCGAATCTGGATAACTAGGGTCAGGGCGTTACACCACCCACTCAGAATTACATGTGTACCCAAAGCCCTATGTGCCCAAAGCCGTTTGATGTAATAAATATAATGAAAATCTGTCTTGGGATGGTAAGATGTACTCAGAAGTACTAGTGTACCCAAATCCCTTTGTAATCCCTGCTAGAAAACATTAGTAAAATAGGAATACCTTTATGAAATGATAAAGTGTGGATCCCCATTAAACTGTACAATATCGCAGATGTACAACATTCGAAGCTCATCAACTCTGAAGGCCTCCTTGATCTATATGAATTGTGTAACCTTCCTAAGTATTTCAATAACAATCCAAACTTCATCTTTACCATAATGTGACATCGGTTAACCTATTAAGAAATCCATCGCAACAATATTCCACTTCCACTCAGGGATGGGTAAAAACTGTAAAATCCATGCTGGCTACTAATTCTCCAACTTCCCCTTCTGATAGGTGGATGATCTCATAAGAAAACCAGCAACATCCCTTTCATATCTGACCACCAATACCAACAGTGTAAATCTCGATACAAATTGGAGACACTATGATGTAAATCCCTTTATATAGAATTAAAATCTGGAAAACTATCCTTTCATATGTTATATGACACCCATATAGGCCCATGAAAATGGAATACCTCATCCTCATCTACTGTACGCCGAGGAGTAGGTAGCTCGCCTAAAAAACTCTCCTGTAGGACTAGGCCTTCTCAATCAGATAGCTTCCTCATCCGCACTCAATCCATAATTGTAGAGGTAACAACTTCATAATAATGAAACACATTCCCTTTTCTGCCATGAAACTCTAAATACGTCTAAGAGAACATATCCTTAAGCTACTACTCACTGCTGGCCTCCTAAACATTATGTATCTGAGTCCTCCTGCTCAATGCCTCAGCCACCACATTTCCTTTCCCAAGCTCATAAGAAATCTCAATGTCAAAATACTATAGTACTCGACCCACATTCTCTATCTCAAATTTAAGAAACAATATATAAAGTTATACTTGAGACTCTTTTGGTTAATGAAAACCAGAAAATTTCATCATAAAAGATAATGTCTCCAATAGTGAAAAGAATGCACAACTGCATCCAACAATAGATCGTGCATCAGGTAATTCCTCTCAAATGGTATCAACTTCTGAGACTCGTATATAACTACTTCTTCCCCTTTCATAAGAACCACTCCCAGTCTGATACATGATGCATCATAGTAAATACTATATCCTTTTCCTGGAACCTACAAAACCAGTATTGGTGGTGATGTCAATCTCCCTTTTAGCTCATGAATGGATTAAACCTCGGAATCAATCAACAAGTACTTTTCAACCTTCCTAGTTAGGCCTGCAAGTGGGGCTTCAAGTGTATAAGGTCCTTTATAAAGCATCTGAAGAATCCTTCTAGCCCAAAAAAACTCTGAGCCTCAAAAAAATCTTCTGATAATCCCAAGAAACTACTACTCTCACTTTGTCTAGGCCTACTGATACTCTTGTCTTTGAGATAACGTGACCCATGAAGTGAATCTAATACATCCAAAAGTGGTAGTTTGAGATCTTGGAATATAAATAATACTCTCTCAGTGTACTCAAAATGATATCAAGATAGGTGTCATGGTCGTGTTGAGTGTGATAGTACACAATGATATCATCAACAAAACCCACCAAAAAAATATAAGGATGGAACAATCGGTTCATCTGTTCCATGAAAATTTCTAGCGCATTCATGAAACTGAATGACATAACCACATAATTGTATAGACCATACCTACTTAGAAAGGATATAAGAGGTATATCTGATGGTCTAACACAAAAGTGATGATAACTGGATCACAATTCAGTTTTCGTGAACAGGAAGGCTCCTAGAAGATGATAAAAAAGAACATCAATCTTCGTCAAGGGATATTGGCTCTTGAACCTCAACTGGTTCATCTTCCGATAATGTACACAATGTTTGAGGGTACCATCCTCATTGTCTACAAAAAGGAACGGAGAACCCCAATGAGAAATACTGGGTCAGATGGAACCCTTTTCTTGTAACTCCTCTAACTACTTATTTAGCTCATGTAACTGTTTTGTAGCCATCATATATAGAGGTATGTACACCAGTGTAGCTCCAGGAACAAGCTGAATAGAGAAATATACATATCTCACCAAAGGAAACCCTGAAAATGTTTCTGTAAATACAACCCACAAATGATCCACCACTAAAGGAATGTCTATTTGTTATGTCCACTGGAAATCTAGATATAAAATAGAAATATGGTATGTAATTCTTCCCAACCCATGAAGCATGGGTCTCGATCTACCCACCTGGACACCCCATTCACATTTTTGTATAAAAAGCTAGCCATCTCGTGATGTGAAACTCACCCTACAATGATAATAGTCAACAAAGTCTTGGAAGGAGACTAACTAGTCCATTCTCAGAATGAAATCAATTCCTATAATATCTAAGACATATAGGTCCCAAATGAAGTGAAACCCACCAGCCTCAATACGGAACTCATTGCACAAACATATACTAGTCGTCCTTCCCAATAGAGTTTCTAGAATCATGATATCCCAATAATTAACGATATAGAGGAAACAATTTTCCACAATAAAAATAGATATGAATATATGGGAATAGCCTATAACAAAAAGGGTAGAAGCTAAAAACGAGGTAACTAGAATCATACCTTTAACCCTAGATGGTCTAGGATCCAGCTCCTGATGGGTCTGCTCCATTGAAAATGCCTGACCTATACTATGGCTCTATGACTCTTCCTAACTACCTTGAGATGGTCTACCCTATGATCTCTGAAAACCTATAGACTGAGTCTCTCATCCATGACTATCTCATCAGCCAGAACAACCTAATGAACACGAGTTCCCTGACTGAGGAGAAACCGGTGGTCCTGTTCCTGAATGTGGAGTTGTAATAGAACTCCTATCAGCACTTGACTAGGTCTCCTGGGCATTGAGGTATCATGTTACCACTCTTACCACAATTGTGTCATACCACATGGCTACATGAAGAAGTATCTTGTATACTCTAATCCCCAAGTGTATACTCTCTAAGGCGATTCCTACTATCATTCGAAGATTTACCAACTCTTAATGTCAAACCGCCCTAAATTAAAGCTTCATAATCCCTCATATTAAGCTTGGTGATACGCACCTCGTTGACTACAGAATACATTGAAGTTATCCTGAAGATGTTCACCTATGTTTGGATGTAATTTTTGAGACCACTATCAAACATCCTAGAAAAAAATAACTCATCACCCCTAGAATGGGTGTGAAGCGCTGCAGCTCTGTGAAGAAAGATGAATAATCCCTAATTGAAAGAGTACCATGATCCAAACCCATTAACATTTGGGCTCGGTCGACCCTCAAGGTCTCTAGGTGGATATAATCATAGAAGGTTTTCAAGAACTAATCCCAAGACATAAATCCTTTGTATCCCATCTGCAATATCTCATCCCACAATATCATAGAGGAATATCAAAGCATATAGGTTGTTACCTTCACCCTCCCCTAAAGGCGTGTCTCTAGATTCTTGAATATAGATAGCGTGGAATTTAACCATGACTCTACAGCTTGAGGTCCTTCATCCCCTAAGAATGTTGAAGGATGATACTGCTGAAAACCCACATCAACTATGCCATAGATCAAGAAGGATATGGTGCTTCCGGGTAGGTCTTCCAAAAACACATTAATCATTCTTCAATCTCTACATCAACACCTATGTCCAGTATAACAGCTGCTTCCATGTCAGTCACAATGGGATGATCTGCTGGTGGTCCTTGATTTTCCATTTCTAGTGTCTGATCGTTGCCTTATATCTAGCATACAACCGAATGAAATCTCAGTGGAATAAATATGCAAGGTCAAGTTCACACCTTAGTTAAATATTATTAAGGACGTAAAAAATTAATTCCATGAATGGAACAGGAAAAGAAAACATTCACGTTTTTTCCAAACAGGGTTACACGGCATGTATACCCTCAACCCGACATGTTACCTCAGGTTTCAACAATGGTGTGTACCTCTACCAAACCTGGTATTGTAAAACCCATACAAACGATGTCTTCCTCTTGTGAAATTGTGTGTACTTTAATTTTTCCCTCCTTGAGTTCTTCTACATGGCCACAAAACACAATTCTCTCGTGGGTAATACTACATGGTGTGTTCACCCTACACAAAGAGTGTACCACTAATGTTTTATCCGCTCATGTCGTTAGTCACATGGCCAAATACATGGTTAATTTTCACACGGAGTGTCGAGGATGGACTTGAAATGTACCTTCCGAACATCATCCATCTGTGTCGTTAGTCACATAACCAGATACATGGCCTCTTTTGTACGATGTGTACTCCCATTACATGTCGTGTTCTACACATGTTTCCCAACCCCGTTTTTATTCTCACACAGTTAGTCACATGGTTAAAGACCACAAGACATGTACATACAGTACACTACATGTACTTAAGAAATGTTGTTTCTTCCATAACAGAATAACGCATTGCCTTATCTCATACAACAACACATCATGATGTCTAGTTTTCCAGATAAGAGGCCTCAGAAACGTCTAGGAAACCCCTAAAACCCTAAATGTTTGTCCATGGAATGAAAAATTCTAACCTGGAAGATCCCATACTCCGAGGAATCAAAGTTTGGGATCCTTATTCTCATCATACAAGACCAAAATAAATTAATGTTTATCTATGATCCACCAAATTCCAATACATGAGGTCCCATAACACCTCATGGACCTATATTTTGTGTCCATCCAAATGAAACATTAAATATTAGAAATACCCAATCATATATCACGTATCCTATTAAGGAATATATCAAAATAATATGAATATCATTCACAACATTTATCACAACAACATGCAATCAGAAATGCATCATAAATGGCAATACAAGAATGTATGACATTTGATATCTAGAAAGTTCCTATAAGATGCATGATATGGAATACCCACATCTCAATGGGTTTCCGTAAAATATAACAACAATGATATAAATCATAAGAACACAAAACATGTGTATCTTGCAATGGTAAAATCAAATAAACTCTAACTATGGAAAAACCAAATTTTTTTTGCAATACTCAAAGTAACTTGGATTTTTCCTATACATGGGTTAGCTACTCCTTGGAGAATTTTATTAATAACTAAATATGAATTCTTATCACTATCTATAGGCTCTAAATAGTATTAAAATAAATAAATGAGCCTTCTTTGATACCACATTGTAACGTCTCTGTTCCGGGTTCCGCTCAAAGGTGGCCCGTACCTAGTTGGTCACATGGCCTCTTGTGCATTTCCCCAAATGCCAGAGACTTCAGAATAGTAGGGAGGGCCTTGGGTGTGATAGTGGAAAAAATATAATCTCATTGGTAGAGTAACATACTAAAATAATAATAATAAACCACAATGTAAGCAGAAATACTATAGAACATAATAAACAACAAAAGACTGTTAGTAATAAAAACTACGACATATGTATATATTTATATATATAATGATACATGTCAAAATAATCTATGATAGAAGCCAAAAAAGTCACAATGATAGAAATATAACAGTAAAAACCAAGTACTAAAAACATTAAATAACTCCAACTGCATCACATGCCTTAGCATGGTCCAATTATCTCAACCTCCAATATCAATCAAGTACCTGATATAGAATGTAGATTTCCCAAATATATACACGCAACTATATAATTTTTTTGGGTTGAAATGCATGACCCAAACTAGGTGTGAGATGAATCCTAGTATGTAACCAACAAAAGATTAGTGCCTAACTATTAGTGAATATATATAGCAGGAAATATGGAAAATGAAGCAATAAAAAAGGAAGTACTCATAACCAATCAATCTTAATGTTTCCAATTACATTAAATAACAGTTATTATTTATTCAAACAATTAAATATTTAAATATTAGGATCTAGCCTAAGATATGTATCGCCTATGTAAAATAAAAACAAATATCTCGGAAGAAAATCTGGTAATTAAGTAAGACAAAGTTCGATCCTATGATTTGGCTTGGAAGGCTCGTGACAATCAATCATTCATTTACACGCAACCCTCTTGAAATGTTCTCATTGTATGACCCATCTGGTTACACATATCATCAAATAAATAAATATATAACGACCCTCTAGGAAATATCACACATTCAAACCCTTTTGGTCTCACAAAAACAATGACTCTCTGATGAATCAATCACTGTCAATCCCCCCTTTTTTCTTTTAATGATAAACTATAGACTCGTTGAGGAAGTACTAAACATCAATTCCCCATGTGGAATAGTAATGGTATACTATAGACACTATGAGGTATCACTCACCGTAAATCCCCTATATGGCCTCCCAATGTAAATATAACAGACACCATGCGAAATTCGTCAACATCAATTCCCTATATGGTTTAACTACTACAAGTTCTCATAGCCCTGTGAAATACAATTGTACACAATCGATATCCAGTAGTCCAAAGTAATCTCAATTACTACAAGGATAAGAAGCTACAATGCATAACACATACATTTAAAAAGTATCAATAAGAAATCAATTCCAACCTACTATGCAAAGAAAGTAAACAAGATCTTCCTCATAAGAAACCTGGAAAAAACAGCCACAAACATTCAAAAAAGGAAACACACCCACAAAGTGTCCCTTAAATATGAAATTTAGCATAATGTATCAACAAAAACACTTAATATAATAATCAATCTAAGACATATGAGAACATTATTTAATTAATTAACACGAAATACTAGAATCATGAGTAATTGACACTTTGGAATATATAACTAAAATACAAACTCTGAAAGTCAATAAACCACCTAACTCGATGTTGTATGATGAGTACTCTTGGATGTCGACCCTTGAATCGTTCTTGAACATCATAGACCTACAAAAATGTCAACAAACTTCAACCTTGTATAACTCAAGAAAGAATATAAATATGGAAGAGAGTAATTAGAGAATGATAGAACTCGCCAGTGGGAATCCAATGAACCCAAAAGCACCTCAATCGTAGCATAGGTATTGGAACATGGGGGCTTGAAGATTTATGGCCGTATGTCGCTCTCCTAAATGAGTCACAGGAAGAAGAAACATGTTTTGCAGATGAGATTCTACCCCGGTCCGATTAATCAAACAAATTTAAATGTACATTGTGTGTTCATTTAATGTACATGTCATGTACAAGACTCAAACAACCCCCACATTTGGAGGTCCATAGGGAAATGTACTCAGCTATTACACGGCCAGTACACAGCTACCTATGGAAACCATTTGAAAAATAATTACACAGGGGTATACGACGTGTACTCATAAAATCCCCAAATCTTCTTTTTTTTTCTAAAAAAATAACACAATACAAGATCCCAACCAAAAAAAGAATATCTAGGTTCTTAAAATTGACATGTTCTTCCCCCTAACCGCATATATACATTACACATTATTTTTCCACTGATCCATATTGAACCATCACAAACCAACTCATTTACATTGAATTAACATCAACCATGGACCCATTGGTCGAGGGAATGATGGGATTGGATCTATATCTCTTATCTCAATGTATTCGATAATATAGGAATCTCCCAAAAAATATTCCTCCACCACTCAATATGGAACCACTGTTCCACCATATTCATTCAATCTAGGGTAAATGTCCCATCACATTGATTCCTATTCCTATAAATTATGAACGTAATTTAAAAGGTTCTCCCCCCACATTTGAGGAAGGTTTTTTCCACTATTGTTGATTAGTTTTTATTGGTGAACCTTGGTGCTGAGGCCAATCTGATGCCTACATTGATTACAATATCCATTCATATAGAGGGTCAACATTAGTAAATTGATTTATTAAAGAAAAATCATGATGTGTTTTCTTGGAGCTATGATGAAATGCTAGGTCTAGAGACTCTGGTTTTTGTCCACCATCATGGAATCCTAGTGATTCATCACAGGTTCAAGAAGCCTCCCAGAATGATACTCCAATCTCGTGGTTCCCTATTTGGGGATGAAGTTGATAAGCTCATGAAATAAAACATTGCCAAGAAAGTTTATCACACTAAGTGGATATCCATCATTGTTCACATCTTGAAAAATAATGGATAGATCAGAGTTTTTAACTAATTCAAGGTTATCAACTGCCAATATTCAAAGGATTTCCCCCTTTTTATGGCATAGTGGTTTATTGATGCCACCACTAGATTCTAGGGTCTCTCCATTGTAAATGGGTATTTTGGGTACAACTGGATATGGGTGGACCATGATATGGATTAATATATAACCATCATGGTATCACAGGAGAAAATTTTCTATCAGGTAATCAAATTCAATATGAAGAATTCATGAGAAAACTATAATAATTCCTTGAACCACATCATCAAGAAAATCATCAAGACTATAGTGGAATAATACATGGATAATTTGGTTGTCAAATTCCACTAGTGGTAGGACCATCTTAGAGATCATGATAAAGTGTTCGACTTCCCTCGCTCCATAAAGTTGATGAAAAATAACTTAAAATGTGATTTTGAGGTGACCTCTGGAATGTTCCTCAGTTTCACAATCATATATTGAGGAATAACGACCAACCCAGTGAATATATAAGTTATCGGTCAAATTCACCCTTCGAGAAACCTATGGGAGATCTTAGGCCTTCAAGGAAAGTTGACCAACATACATTGATTAAACATGAATCTGGAAAAATGTATAATCCCATCTATCGGTTCATGAAAAAAGGATTAATCTATTAGTGTAATGAATATTTCCATTCAACATTTGAGGAGATTACGATGTACCTACTAAAGATTCATGTTCTGATGCCACCCATTTTTGGGAAGATATTGGTCCTCTATGTGACCACCCAAGAATGGCCCATTGTCACCCTTCTCACCCAGAAGAATAATGAATGGACATATAATATTTTATATTATATTGGATACATGTTCCTCAAAACAGAATCTAGATACTACCCCATTGAGAAAAGAATCCTCAAGTAGGTTTTCCATAGATCATATGTTGTGGAACTACTTGAAACATCATGAAATACTGAATATTTCTGATGTGGTTCATATATAGTCTAGCATGAAATTCTAGATATTGGTGGTCCATATATCTAATTTGATAGAAATCATTCATCATTTTTATGTTATATTAATTCCATAGAATGTTGTCAAGGCTTATGCACTAGCACACTTTCTATATGCTCATGTAACCCACAAAGAAATGTCTTTGGATGATGACATCCCCGATGAGGAAATACCCTTAGTGGACCAAGACATTCCATGTTGGTAGATTCATTTCAATCGTTCCTCTTGGAGCCCAAACATAAGAAGGCCTAATGACCCTAGGCATAATAGAGAAGGCACGCGAATTGTTTTAGTCATGACTACAGAGGGTGTTCATACTTATTCGTTCTTATTATCACAAGGATGTACCAAAAAAGAGGTAGAGTATCGAGATCTCATTCCTATATTAGTTATTTCTCTAAAGATTAATGTTCCCCACTAAAATGATAAGTGGAACACTGAGCTAATCATCATGCAATGCAATAGTGACTACATCGTCAGGAAGATGGATCTCAAAAACATTCCTAAGCACTGTCTCCATTTTATTCCCTTCTTAGCATATCATCTAGAGGTGAATCTTGTTCTCTGGTCATTGAATGGTCATTATTATTACCTAGAAGGTTTATCTGCTTCAAATGAATATCCAATAATGTATTATCCATTCGTTCATGTGTCATATCGAAGATTCATTTCTACTATCAATCTGGATGATGATGAAATCTTGGAAGTAAATTATATTACCCATAGTGCTTCCACATACGGTCCTCTAGGCCCCTAGCACATTATGAAGAATCAAATTAGAAAACAACTTTTTTACAAGTATATCTGTCATGAAAACCATCCATCATATAGAGATAAACATGAACTAATTTTATGTCATTCATCTCAGTTCAACCTCTAATATAGGCCCAGTCTTGATAAGACTCTCTACAAACATGGGTTTAGTGGAATTATCCCCTATTTCATTAATGGATAAAAGATTCCTTAAGTTACGTAGAATGGTCATTCCTGGTCTTTTGATTCTCATCAAGCTGGCTTGAGGCACTTCACTAGATTTAAAGGATGTGATACTTCCAAGCCACATTGGATCATGTCTTAATGGAGTACTCCAAGAGGTGAAACAGATGATAGATACATGACAAATTCTTCCATCATCTATAATTGAACCTACACAAATAATAATTACACTTTTCCATTTGTGGTCTAGGGAATTAATGTCCTGTGACCATATCCACCAGTGAAAGCTCACCAGTGTAGATTAAAATTGTCCAAAATGGATTTTTTTCCATGTAGGTAGGAGAGGTACCCATCAAGGAAGTCAATACCAATTATATTTTTTATTTTTTGATCTAATTCATCACCCATAAACATGGATTGGCCATGTAATTCATCAAAAACCACACTCCTCACTACCAATCACAAGAAAAAGGATAGGCTGAGTCATTCATCAAAAACCTCTCCAACATTATGCGGAATAAGGAGGGTCAGAATACGAAAATTTTAACATAAATGATCTCATGGGATAATTCAAATGGATTATAATTTCTAATGATTACTTTGATATGTTTTTTAGAAAAATATTTAATGGGAAGTTTCTGAATAGATATAAGTACTATCTTGGGTCATCAATGTGGGAATCTCCGAAGAATGACATAAATAAAATTATTCATGATACGAAGAGTTCATTGTGTTGGAAACAAAATATCAATTATTGGAATATCTCATTGATTCATAGGCCTATATGGGACAACATGATCACTCCCTCTAGCATAATTAACTTATTAAATTGTTGATTTTATATCACAATGTAAATGATTTAGAAGTTTGGTCTCCTCTCAAATTGGGCTAGTGAACAAAACTCACACATTCATGGATTATGACACTCTTATAGGGAAACTGAATAGGCATGGTTGTTTTAATATCATGGATTTCAACAAGATGGAATATAGAGGCTCTTCTCATCTTCAAACTTGGCTTAAGTATTTTCAGGTATCATTCATTCAACCATACAGATTCATCCTAATCTGAAGAATCTAAAAAAAAACTCCCCACCCAGGATCAACTCAAGTAGGCTGGACATCATCTTGTTTCAGCCTGTTATATGGTTATTTGCACATAGGAAAATATATAGCATCTTTTCATGGAGTCTAGAAATACGCAACAACTTTGGTCCTATGTGGGTTACCAGTTTGGGTTTGATTTAGGCTAAAACATGTAGTTTCATGATCTGTTTTCAACATTGTATAATGCTAGGCACAACAAGAAAATACAGAACCTCCTTCTAGTGGATGGTGTTTCAATTGTATCGGTTGTATGTCACTACCTAAATTCTATTCATTTTGATAATATTAATATTCTTCTACAAACCAGAATGATTTCCTTACACAAGGATGTGTATGCAGCTTCTACGGTGCAAACTGTTAGGATGAATAATAGTCCATTTGATTTGCAGATCCTCAGTCTGTTAGGTACATATAGTCACTCTTAGAGACCCAATACTCTCAAATACATCCAATGGATTCCATTTATTGGCCCATGGATCAAATTAAATGTTGATGGGGGATACTTCTATCATGCTAGGGCCTTCCGAATGTGGTGGTTTCTTTTAAATATATTGTGGCTTTCAAAATGTATTATTTTCTCATTACACTGGTTTAGGGGTGGCCTATAAAGCTAAATTATGGGATATGGTACATGCAGTCAGATATGCTCTTCAATTTAAATGGAACTAGTTATAGATTGAAATAGATTCAAAAATTGTGGTGGATGACTTGAAAAAAAACATGAGATATGCCATGGATAGTTCTACCTCATTTGATTAAGTGCCTTAGAAAGGTCACTCAACTCACTATGAATGTTTTTTCCTGAATAGTAAGGTGGATATTTCATTAACATGGTCTATCCAAATTTGGAATACTCATTGGTCACCATGAATGGTTATGGGATCACTCCTTCAACTAATACCATATTCTTCAAGTAGTACATCGTGAATAGTTTCATATTCTAATCTAAACATTAAGACCTTAAACAATGAGATATGGGTCCAACCCCTATGACCATAAACTATATTCCCTTAGTCTAGGAAGCATGGAAATAAAATGTATAAAGTACTTCCATATTGCATGATGTTGAAATTCAAGGACTTTAAACATTATGTAGAAGTCGTAAGAAAAAGGTGAGCTATAAAGCCCAGTATGGGAATAAACAAAGAATAACATGAAGATTAAAATACATGTTAGTAAATAGGTATATCAATGGAGTGGAAAAGAAACCTAAACATAAAGGGATGAAAAATAATGATAGTCATAACATGGAGATGTGACAACAACACTTAACATGGAATTAGCATGAGCCAAGGCATATTGCACATGGAGCATGAGAAAAACCTCAATGCACATGAATAATGAGTAAACCCTCTTTTCATATGAATTATAACGAGTCAACACCCATTTCACATTAAATATCATGAAACTATACTTTACCCAATGCATTGGAGCGCTATCAGGGTGCATCATTTTGCTAAAAATTTCATTTCATGCATAAGTGTGCCACATGGATCATAAAACATGGATTCATTAAACATCATAATTTATTCCATGAAAAAGGACTGTGTAATTATTACATGAAACTCTATAATAAATATGTAAATGTGCATAATGGTGAATACCCATGATAGAGAAATGGGCATGGAAATCACTACATAATGACTTTTTCTTGGAAAAACATGGTGCAATTTCGGCTGCGCAATGACGTGAAATAAGAACTCATAAAAATGGTTGATGAGATAGAAAGGGGTGTCTCATTATATGTACATGAAATGGAAAAAAGGGATCATATAGATACATGTCCCAACAATTGTTATATAATTTACATTAATGATAGAAAATAATTACTTTAATGAAATGAGGAGAGATAAATTCCTTACGAAATTTCGGCATGGTAATAGGTATACATGGAAGGCATCAATGAGAGAGAAAGGTGTATATCATCATTTAAACATAAAGATTACAATACCTGGGAGGTTAAAACCCATACCCCAACATTTATAATTCAACATAAAAGGTCATAACAATATTAAGAAACTTGTATAAAAAGATAAATAAAGGGATCCCTTACTTGGAAGTGTGATTCCAAAGGCTAGGGAGGGGCTTGAGAGAGACTTCATGGGGGCATGAGGAAACATGGGAGGACATTAGAGAGAGATGAGGGGAGAGGTTGGATTAACTGAAAAGGATTTTAGTTAGGGGATGTGGGAGCTTGGGTGGGTTTATATAGGAAAGGAGAGAGAATTATTTATTATTTAGGTTTGGGACACCACACATTAAACTAACCAAAAACACAATCCAGCCCAGGGTTTTGGCCCATGGTTTTTTCCAAAGGGGAGTGTAATACAATATTTTATATGTCCAATGGCCAAAAAAATTAAAATAATAGGGTTGCTTATGTGGAGGTCAGTCGCCCTCTAAAGGAAATTAATTTAATAAGACAAATTGTTTTATAAGTCTTGAAGGGTCCACTAAAGATTTGTAAAATAAAATAAATGTTGGTCGGAGTGGATACTCAAGTGGGGGGTGAATTGAGTTCCAATTAAAATTTCTGTTTTAAAACTTTGTCTTAAAAACCCCCAAATAAAATACTGAATTAAACTGTAGTGAATTTATATCAAAGTAAGGGTTCAGTTGGGTTCTAAAGGGATTGATTATTTCCCAGTTAATCAAAACATAAAGGTTGATTAATTTTTGAAACCAACTTAATGATTTACAACTAATATAACAACTTGGGAAATTTAATTATCAAAGTGACTTTAAAACAGTTTTGGTCTTAAAGAATTTAGCAGCAGAATAAAAGAATAACTTTGACGGATATAGAACAGAAGATATAACCAAGAGGTTCAGTCTCAAGCCGAGACTTAGTCCTCTCAACAATTTTTATAAATTCGATCCACACCCTGGATCGGGGTTCACAACAGTTTACACCTGTCCAGGTCCAAGACCTCTACCACTTTTATTCGTGGGAAACAGAACAACATCAACCAGCTTTCTAGGTCACACATGACCTCTACCACTATCTCACTGGGAAATAGAAGATGTAAGAGTTTGAGTGAGGATTTATAGATCCTCCAGTTAAAGTATAGGAGACAGTGTGTGTGTTAAGTGCAGGAGATAACACACACTGCTCAAAATGTAAAATAATGAGTCACAGAGCAGAGATGTAGAGTTTTGAAATGGCTCTAGTGATTGCATTGAAGCTTTTGACTCCTTGAGTTTGATCAGAGATGATTCTGAGTCCTCATATAGTTTTTGTCTGAAAAACAGAGTGTCGTCTGCTTGGTATCCAGATTTAGAGATAGTGAGAAATGTAGTGAATGAAGTTCTTCCAAGTCCTCGTTGAAGTACAGAAATCTTCTTGAGTAAGCTTGAGTGTGTATGAGGTTCTGTGTTTTTCAATGACTGTATCATTCACCACTCTTTGCGCTCTTCTATCTTGTCGTTGTTACTCCCGTATCTATGTGCACCAGCAGGGGATTCTTGTATTTATGGCACGATCTCCAGTAAAAGAAATGATATCTTTTTGCGGGTATGAGGTACGGTTCCCTGACATCCAACAACCTTCATTAAATAAATGACAGAGCATTAAAATATTCCTAATATGACCGTTGGTTAGATTAAATAAAGATAAAGAGATTCAAATAGTTTTTTATGACTATCGGTGTGTCAAGTGATCAGTAGGTCATCAGCATCAGTATCGGTGAGACATCTTTAGTGAATCAGATAATTAGAACCGGTGTGTCATGATCGGTGACTCATTTGATTTGCATCGGTGTGTCATGATCGGTGACTCATTTGATCATCATCCGTGAGACATCTTTGGTGACCCAGATGATCAGCATCGGTGTGTCATGATCGGCGACTCATTTGATCTGCATCGGTGTGTCATGATCGGGGACTCATTTGATCAGCATCGGTGAGACATCTTTGGTGACTTAGATGATCAGCATCGGTGTGTCATGATCGGTGACTCGTTTGATCTGAATCGGTGTGTCATGATCGGTGACTCATTTGATCAGCATCAGTGAGACATCTTTGGTGGCTCAGATGATCAGCATCGGTGTGTCATGATCGGTGACTCATTTGATCTGCATCGGTGTGTCATGATCGGTGACTCATTTGATCAGCATCGGTGAGACATCTTTGGTGACTCAGTTGATCAGCATTGGTGTGTCAAGATCGGTGACTCATTTGATCAGCATCGGTGAGACCGTTGTTCTTTGATATGGATCGGTGCGACCATTGTCCTTTGATATGGATTGGTGCGACCGTTGTCCTTTGATATGGAGCGATGCGACCGTTGTCCTTTGATATGGATCAGTGTGACCATTGTCCTTTGATATGGATCGGTGTGACCGTTGTCCTTTGATATGGAGCGGTGCGACCGCTGTTCTTTGATCCAGAGGAATTCCAGAATACTTTTAAATAAATAATAAAGAGATAAAAACATGATCCAGCTAATATACACAGATTCACTAAGAGATTTTGATTATGTATATGAGAAATCCAACCGGATTAAGTAATTGATGATTTGTGATTATTAAAACAGCAATCATAGGAAGAATTTCAACAATCTTCCAGAGGGCTCAATAATCTCCCCCTTTTTGATAATCACAAATCATAGCCAATAACAAAGATTAGCAATAAATAAATATAATATGTCATCAATAATAAGGCACAATAATAATAAAAACATAATGAGATATAAATCTCCCCTTGAATTTATTCCTTTAAATACTTATGCAAGCATTACCATAAAAAGATATAAATCACCCCCTTGAGAGATGCATCTCCCCCATATCCCCATAGATCCATTGATATACAGATTTCTCCCCCTTTGGGATAATAAAAAAGGAGGGAAAACAGATAAAGAAGAGATTAAAAGAAGGCATCAGTGATAATAAAATGAAAAGAGAATAAAGTTTATAGGACATCACAGTACAATCACAACAGGGTTCACCCTATCAACAACAACGCACAACTATTTCTGGGGATGTAACGGGGCTTTGACCTTGTCAGAAGGATCAACGGATGGTAAGTTGGAAGGCTTGGTGGCAGGTTGAACTGGGAGAATGTGAAACGGTGGTAAGATGACTCTGGAGGTTGGAGGAGAGGATGCCACTGTGATTTTCTGTGGAGCTGTAGGAGCTAGTTGAGAAGATTGCTGAGGAACTGGTCGGAGTTGAGATAGAGCTTGAGCAACAGAGATTTGATTTGGAGCAACATCAGAGGCACTGAGAGGGTCAGCAGTAGGAATCACAACGGAGGTGGCTTGTTCATTCAGATAAGGCTTCAAAAGATTTATGACATTCTGAATAACTTATGCACCATTTTGCATAGCCTTCTCAAAATTATCCTTATTCTCCGTGAACCGTTCCAAGGTTGGTGTAAAATCTTGCAACTGTCAAACTTGAGTCTTGAAAGCTTGAGTGATTGGAGGTAGTCTCAGATTGTTAGCTAACACTTTGAAATTCGCAGTCATCTCATACTTGGTATAGATTTCTGAAAAGTAGTGATCAAACTTTTACTTGATCTCTCTCTGAGCTTTAGTGGCATCGGATGAATATACTGTTACCATCTTATGAATGTGATCACTTTGCTCCTTCATCTTCCTCAACGAGTCCAAATAAAGAACTTTTCTAATGGGGTCCAATTCATCATGCACAATCTGCCTTAGAGCCTCTAGCTCATGAGTAGTGATCATGGTTACTTTGGATGTACTAGCTTGAGCAACTATCTGAGTTATCTCAGCTTTCAACATTCTCAGATCAGACTTCTTAAGATGTTCAATCAGATTTCTTAACACATCCATCATACCAGAGATGGTGGATCTAAATTCGTTGGATAATAAAACTAAGCCAGATTGTAGATCCTTCAGAATCTGATTTAGAGAGGCTATGTGCCTGCCAATAAACTCACCAGTATTGGCCAGGTCTGGTTTAATAGAATTGAAATCTCTTCTCTGAATGTATCTCTCACAGCAGTAAGCAAAACACATTTGAACATATCAAAATCAGACTGAGAGACAGTAGAACTAGGTAGATGAGCACCTACAGCATCAACACCATGAGTAGACCTTGCCTCAAATGGTTGGCTTTCCATCATAACCGCAGTAGATTATGATTCTTCTTCTTCTTCTTCTTCAGAATACTCTAAACCCAAAACAGCAATACCAGGGCAATCATCCCAGACAGGAGCACACCGAGTGTATTTCGATTTATCATAACTTGCTTTTCCAATGATTTCAAGAGATTCTATCTTGCCATTGGCGTCTGTTTCTGGTACAGTTTTATGTGTTTCTGTTTGAGGTACATCAAGACCATCCACGGGTCGGTTATCACCATCATCATCATTATCATCATCATCATCATCATCATCTCTATTCTCATTTCCATTCTTCACAGAAACGTCACTGTCATATACTTCAGTGTCACTAGATTCTTCATCACCAAGAACTAGTTTTGATTCAGGTAAGGGTAAAGGTGGACTGGCAGATCCAAAGTCTATTCTTCTCTTAGGGATCACAGTATCAGGGTCACTCCTATCATCAGGAGGTGACATACTTCCTTCTTCTGTTTCAGCTTCTTCCATCCCTTGTTTATCGGACTCTTCAGTGTCTTTATTCCTTTCAATATCTACTTCTTCCTCATCATCAGAATAAATTGGCTCCTCATCTGATTTCAAACCAGGGTCTCTCAAACCCTTTGGCCTCTTTCCATGATCAGTGGGATTGTAAGATTCATAAAACTTGTCCTCATCAGCAACCCATCATTTCTTCCATGGGTTCTAGTTTATTTTTGTCTATTTACAAATTTCATTACTAACACAATAAGCACTATCAGATTCGGCTATCTCATCAGCTTCATCAACACATTCCAGATTCTTTAACATAGCAGAGATCATTTTGGAATAGAACAAGGAAGTGGCTTTGTTAGAAGGTTTCATCATTCCATCTATGTGCACCATTAGATATCTACACAAATTGATCTTCTCATGGGTCTTTAGTAAAAACAATAGAAAAACATCCTGGTACCTTACAGCAGAAAAATATCTTTTCCTGGGGCAAATTTGGTACTGAATAAACTTAAAGAGAAGTCTATATTCACCATCTAGCTCTGAGGCTATGATTCTCCTTGGATCTCTGTTTCTAGTCAAAATCTCCAAAGATAACTCATAAGAGAAGTATTCAGTGGTTGGAGGAATGTTTCTGTCACGACCCATCCTCGGGGCCCGTGCCGTGACTGCCCCAAGCCCGCCTTCCATAGGCCAGGGGCTGGAGACTAGCACCAAGGCGTAAATCCCGGTAAAAAGGGAATGCATTGCCTTTGTAAAGTAAACAAGAACCCCAGAGTACAAGCGGAAGAAGTAAACACGAAGTAAAAACTGAGTAAAACAGTAAGTGCGGAAAGTAAGAGGGGCCGGAAATACAAGCCCAACTGTAAAGTACAACTCGAAAGGGAAAACATTAACTGTAAACTAAAGCCGCTACACTGAGCTGACCACTGGAAATCCCACTTGAAGGGTGGGTACAGATAGCTCCACTGCTCCTTGGGTCCCGCCGTCCGCTCCAAGTACGTCCCGCCCAGTGGTCCACCTCCAGGTACCATCCTGCTCTGCAAGCCTCAACCACGATCAACATTGTCCATTGTCTGCAACCAACACAACGTAGTGCGGGCATAGCCCGTGCATGGGTGAGTATAAGCTACTCAGTAGCGACCCCGATACCCCCGAAGGTCTCCCAAAATCCAAAAAGGATAAACCACAAAGGAAATATACAATCACAAAGTAACAACCGACACTGCTTAGGTATATGCCCATACATATACCTAAGTCATCAATTCCAATACGCTCCAACCGCCGAGCCAAAGTACAACTCAGTCCACACAGGAAAGTAAACATATTCCACACGGGAAAGAAAAATATAATCCCCACAGGATAGCACAACACAATCCACACAGGAAAGAAAATAGGAATCAGCTCACACAGGTATACTTCTTCGAAGACGATAGAGATGATCACTGATCCATCTAAGTCGTCGGACCCACAAAGGATCGATAGGTACTAACCCCCGCAAAGACCCACACATGATCAGTAGGAAACTAACCCCTATAAAGACCCACACAGGATCGGACCCACACAGGATCTGTAGGAGCTGGCTCACACAGAACCGCTGAGTGCTGACCCACACAGGATCGGACCCACACAGGATCGGTAGCACTGATCCACATAGGATCGCTGAGTGATGTAGTCGTCGTCGTCGAATACACTGAGGATCTCTGTACAGTCGTCGTCGTCACAGTAGCAGACGCAACCAACTCTAGGGTTCCCACACACAGCAAGCTCGTTCAGGAGGGTCCGTTCCACGAGCCGAGAGGCTGACACATCAACTGACACATAGTCCAGAGTTGATGTATCCAAAAGTTCCGTATCGTCAACAGGAACTCAACGACGCAGACGGCGCGTCAATCGGACGCCCGGTCTGAGAGTTATTGGCTTTTTCGTCCTAGGGGCCCGGTTGGGTTTTTAAGGCAAAACCAACCCGACCGTACTCTGCCTGCGTCCAAACCTCGGGCAGAGGATGCCAAAAGATCCGTCTCACTAAGCGGAACTCAACAAAGTCGACGACACGTAAATCGGACGTCCGTAGCTCAAGATATGAGTGTTTTCGCTCCGAGGGCCCAGTTGGTTTCGTGTACGAACAAACCCGGCCGAACTCAAAGTATTTCGAAACCTTGATTGCAATATGATGAAACGACCGTCTCTTTCCAAGGATCGTGTCGCCGCTGACGGCGTGTTGATCGGATGTCTGTAGCCCGAGTTATGGGCATTTGAATCCAAACGGTCCGAAAACGGGGGTTTCGGGCCCGGACCGACCCAGCCCGAGACCCCCCCGGTCAGCCCAAACCGGGTCGACCCGCTCCGAGTCCAGGTCGGCCCGGCCCAGCGCAGCCCGGCGATGCGGCCAACCAAGCTGGGGACAGCTCTCCCAACACGCTGTCTGGCTCGGCCTTTGGCCGACATGTTCGGCAAAGGGGGGTGGGGGTGGGGGGCGCCTGCCCCCCTGTGTAACCGCGGCCCCCCCATTCATGGGGGGCCATTTAAACCGGTCGGGGGAATTTAATTCCCTCGGCCCCTCCCCTTTCCAGCCAGCCCGACCTGGCCGGCCGGCTCCTCCTCAGCGGGACCGGTGGTGGCTGGTCCCCTTCTAGCTCCAATGCCGGCGGCCCGGTCCAGCCGCCGGTCTCCTTGCTCCGCCGCGGCCAGGAACCGGCCACGGCCCTTGTCGTCCGGCGCGGTGCGACGGAACCATGCCCCTCCGTCGTGGCCCCGCTCCAGTCACGGCGTCTTCCGTTTTTCTTCGACGCGGCGCGACGGCGTCGCGTAATACTTGCTGTGTGATTCCCGCGTGGTGCGACGGAACCACGCCATTCTGTTCCATCCACAAAGAAACAAACATGAACATAGGGGGGAGGGGGGGATTCGACCATGTTCGTGCGGTCCGGCCCCCCTCTCGTTAAACGATATCATCTAGTCGAAAATCCACGATAATCGATAAACTAGAAACATGAACGGAAATAATAAAATAAAATAACCCCTACCTCGGTTCAGGAACGGTGTTCGTCAATGACCCGCGGAAGACGAGCGTCGCGGAGGTCAGGTGTTGCGGAAAAAGAACATTGACGTCGCGAAGCGAGGATTCGAAGTCGTTGACGGCGATTTCATCGTGGAAAACTGTCGCGGAAGAGACGTCGCAGAAGAAGAACGTCGCGTCACGGATACGGCATCGCAGAAGAATCGTGTTCTTCGGCGGAGAAGTTCTTCGTTGAAGAACGGTGTTCTTCGCGTTCTTCGTCGAGGTTGAAGAAGATGAAGACTTCATGCTTCCCAAAACCTCTCAACGACAAACTCTATCAACCAAAATAAAATAAGTTCCTTTCTTATTTTATTAACACAACAACTCAATTGAATTTCAAGAGTTGGAATTCTAATAACCACACACAACTCACCTCATTAAACTCATTACATTAATGTCATATGTTATAACTTAAGTTAACAAAATTAAAGTGGAGTTGTGGGTGGGTTAGAGGATATGAAGGGGTGGGGTTTGTGTGGGCCCCACCACCCTCATAATCTCCCAAGGGAGGTTGGGTGGTTACCCAACTTCCATCAAGAACTAACACTTAGAGTAAAAATAACAAAAATTGTAGAGTAATAATAAAATAAACTTCTACAATTTTTATCATCAACACTCATGCAAACGCAACTCCAGAACAGGAGTTTCTAAGAAATTACCGGCGTTGCGAGTTCATCAGTGCCCTCGGAATTCGATTCCGAGAACCGGTTCAAAAGTTAGAAATTCCCGCTCGTTCATTCACTGAACGTACCCAAGTCAAACTTCAGAAATTGATTCCGGGCACACCGGGCCTCGGAATCAGGTGCCGTCAGAAACCGAGTTCTTGTAAAATTCCAAAAAAAATTAAGAAAAAATTTCCCTTGAATTTTACGGGTCTTTCCATTAATCTCACCTCAGGGATTTACGTCCCCGTAAAGATACATCAAAACTAGGGAAACAAATGTGGGTACTGAGCACGCATCTAAGCCTCTCGCTCCCAAGTGCTCTCCTGGAGGTTCCCGTGTTGCCATCTGATGCGCACTAGAGGAATCGACCGTCCACGTAGGACCCGCTCTTGTCGATCATCGATCTCCATCGGGACCTCCATAAAAGTCTCCCCATCGTCAAAGTCAAGCTCCTCATGGTCAATGATGTGCGTCGGGTCGTGCACGTATCTCCTCAGCTGAGATACGTGGAAGACATCGTGCACCCGGTACAACTAAGGTGGTAGAGCCAGGCGATAAGCCACCTCTCCAATCCTGCTGAGGACCTGCAAGGGTCCGATGAAGTGAAGAGATAACTTGCCGCCTCGGCCAAATCTCTGTAATCCACATCGAGGTGAGACACGCAAGAAGATGTGGTCTCCATCCTCGAATTCTAGTGGCCTCAGCCTCCTGTCAACGTATGACTTCTTCTGGCTCTGAGCTATCCTCATCCGCTCCTGGATGACCTAGAACTTCTCTGTCATGGCCTGGACCATCTCCGGTCCCACAAGTACTGACTCCCCAGGGTCTGTCTAGCACAAAGGAGATCTGCAAGGTCGGTCGTACAACGCCTCGTATGGTGTCATCCCGCTGGTGGAGTGGTAGCTGTTGTTGTACGCAAACTCCACCAAGGGTAGGTGGTCCTCCCAACTACGACCAAAATCGAGGACACATGCGCGGAGCATGTCCTCGAGAGTCTGAATGGTCCTCTCCATCTGACCATCCGTCTGAGGGTGAAAGGCTGTGCTCAGACGTAGCTGCATCCCGAACGCCTCTTGCAACCCCTTCCAAAGCCGAGAAGTAAAGCGAGCATCTCGATCGGAGACGATAGATGATGGAACACCGTGAAGACGCAAAATCTCTTGAACGTAAAGTCTTCCCAAGCTCTCCACTGAGCCCTGCTCTCTGATGGGTAATAAGTGAGCCGACTTGGTGAGTCGGTCGACAACCACCCAGATGGAATCGTGACCTCTGGAAGTACGTGGAAGTCTAGCCACAAAGTCCATAGATATGTCGTCCCACTTCCACTCCGGATCCTCCAAGGGCTGTACCAAGCTAGCTGGTACCTGATGCTCTACCTTCACCTACTGGCAGGTGGGGCATCGAGAAACGAACTCTACCACAACCTTCTTTATGCCCGACCACCAGTGCTGTCGTATGAGGTCCTGGTAAATCTTCGCCACTCCAGGATGTACCGCCAAGGGAGAAGTGTGAAACTCTCTCAGCACCTCCTCCCGTAAAGCAACTGGTACGAAGGTACGTCCTCTGAAAAGGATGTCGTGCTCTTCTCAAAAGGAGAAACCATCAGGTGCCTGTCCTGAGGATATCTACGCACGCCACGTCTCACAGTCAGCGTCCCCACGCTGTGCCTCTCTGACCTGCTGTAGTAGTGGCGGAGTGACTGTGAGAGACTTAAGGAAGGCTGCCATATCTCTGTCCACAAAGGATAATTGCAAAGTGGCTAGCTGCTCTTTCGCCTCCTCAAGTAGCTGAATTCATGTCCTCCTGCTGAGGGCATCGGCTACTACGTTTCCCTTCCTAGGAGTATAGACTATCTCAAAGTCATAGTCTTGGAGGAACTCGAGCCATCGCCGCTGTCTCAGATTCAGATCCTTCTGAGAGAAGATGTACCTGAGACTCTGGTGGTCAGAAAAGACTGTAAAGCGCTCACCCATCAGATAGTGTCGCTATGTCTTCAGGGCGAAGACCACTGCTTCTAACTCCAGGTCATGGGTAACGTAGTTCTGCTCATGTGGCCTCAACTGATGTGATCCATAGGCGATCACCGCCCGCTCCTGCATCAGGACACATCCGAGTCCGGTCCCTGATGCATCACAATAGACTACATACCCTACTCCCTCCTCAGGCAACCTCAAGATAGGTGCACCGATAAATCTCTGTCTCAGCTCCTGGAAGCTCTGATGACATCTATCTGACCACACGAAGGGTTTCCCATTCTTCATCAAAGGTGAGAGTGGTTCCGCAACTCTGGATAAGTCTGGCACAAATCTCCGGTAGTATCCAGCTAGTCCTAAGAAACTCCGCACCTCTGTCACGCTATTGGGTGGATCCCAAGCTAACACTGCCTCGATCTTCACATGATCCACTGCAACTCCCGCCTCAGAGATGACGTGTCCCAGGAAGTGGACCTCACGTATCCTGAACTGACACTTCGAGAGCTTACCATAAAGTTGGTGCTCTCGGAGTGTGTCTAGTACAACCCGTAAGTGGTAGGTGTGCTCCTCCTCAGTAGTCGAGTAAATCAAAATGTCATCGATGAAGACCACGAAAAATCGATCGAGGTATGGATGAAAGATCATGTTCATGAGGGCCATGAACACTGCTGGAGAATTGGTAACACCGAAAGGCATAACCAAGAACTCATAGTGGCCATACCGAAATCTGAAGGCCGTCTTCTGCACGTCCTCGTCTCGAACTATGAGCTGATGATAGCCTGACCTGAGGTCTATCTTTGAGAACCACCGAGCTCCCGTGAGCTGATCAAAGAGGTAATCAATCCTTGGTAGTGGATACTTGTTCGTCACTATCACCTGGTTCAGGCGATGATAGTCGACACATAGTCGCAAGCTCCCGTCCGCATTCTTGGAGAATAATATCAGGGAAGCCCAGGGTGAAACACTAGGTCAGATAAACCCCTTGCCCTGCAAGTCCTCCAACTGTACCCGTAGCTCTCGAAGCTCGGAGGGGGTCATCCGATACGCTGGAGTCGATATCGGGGATGTCCCGGGGTACAGGTCAATATAAAAGTCTACCTCTCTGCGAGGAGGTAGCCCTGGAACGTCGTCGGGAAAAACGTCCGCAAACTGATCCACCACTGCAGGAAAACCAGGACTCCACACGTCAACTCCTCCTAGGATGAGTCTATCCAACTGATGAGTGATGGGCTGTCCTCTCCTCCGCAGAAGTCCATCCTGTGCTGCAAAGGCTCCCTTCTCGCCGGTGAAGGTGAACCTGCTCCCATCGGTGCGTACACATCGCACCTTACGCCTAAAACAGTCAATATTTGCATGGACCGTAGATAACCAATCCATGCCCAAGATGATGTCGTAAGGCCTCGATGCTGCTACAAGAAGATCCCAACCGAATCTCTCACCTCCTAGAGTAAGATCACACTGCCGGCACCAGTGCGTAATTGTCGAGTCTGCTCCCGTAGGAGTCTCTAGCCGTAAGGATTGAGCCAACGGCTCTGTCGGAATCTCTGAGATCTGAACAAGGGCAGCGACTATGAAAGAGTGACTCGCTCTTGTGACTATAAGAACTGCAGCAAGGGTGGAATAGACACAGATAGTACCTTGAATCATCTCGGGCGCACCGTGGTCGTAGGCCTCCGCTGCCTGGAGATGTGCCTGTCTCTGCCCGCCAACTCACTGTGGTCGGGGTGGACCTCCTGGTGGTGGTGGTGGTAGAGCCTCAAAGCGTCGCCCACCACCTGCTGCTCGGCCAGCTCCTCTGCCTCGTCCTCCTCCTCCATGCGGACCGCCACGGTTGACCCTCTACCTCTGCCTCGGTGGTCCCTCAACCGTCTGCGGCTCCTCGGCACGGCGGGTCAGGCAATCACGAGCCATGTGGACCTGCCCGCTGCATGAGTAACACTGCCTGCCTCTCGAAAGATTGGCTCCGCACTGTGTGCCCCACACTGCTGAGCCAGTGTCCTGAGGACGTTTTCCTGAGGGTCTGGTCTGCCTGGACCCCTGAGTCATCCGTCGACTGCCTGCTACAGAAGACTCTGCTACGTGTCGCCCTGCGGTGGGTCTCGGTGCTGGTGTAGACTCAGCAAGAAAGATCTCGATCAAAAGGGATCTCTCCAGTACTCTTGTCTGAGTCATAATGCTGAGGGAGATCAGCGATGCCCTGATCTCGTGTCTCAATCCCTGCTCAAAGGTCCGGGCCTAGAAGAATGGGTCATGTACCATGTCGGTCGAGTAGCGCGAGAGATCGGTAAATCTCTCCGAGTACTGAGCGACCGTCATGCTGCCCTGCCGCAGCTGAAGAAGCTCCTGAATACGCACCGCACGGAGGGTGGCTGGGGAAAACTCTGAGCGGAAAAGGCTCTCAAAGTTTGACCAAAGAAGAGAATCCTCATCATGTACCTGGAGCACTAGGCTCCACCATCGGCCCACTGCTGCGTGCAGTAGGCTCACTACGAGGATAACCATGAGGTCTACTAGTGTCCTCACTAGCCTGAAAACTCGAACGACTGCCTCCAGCCAGTCCTCGGCTGCCTGGGGGTCCGTCTTCCCATGGAACCTGGGTGGTCGCTGGCGCTGGAACTCATGCACTGCACTGAGGCGACGTGCATCGTCAGCGGCTGGGGCTGGAATCATCGGTGGCTCGGCGGGTAGAGCTACCGTCGGTGCCACTGCTGACAAAGGGCCCTGCACTGAGGCCTCGTTGCTCTGTGGGCTGTCGTGACGCTCGACTCTCGGAACCCTAGATGGCTGCCGTCGTGGGGCCATCCTGAAAAGGAAACAGGTGCGCCACGGTCAGAACAGTATACCTGGTGAGCCGATATAATGTAATCACAAAGAAAACTTTGAAACACACGTGCAATCAATGTTTTCGTGCATTAAGTCGGAAATCAGAAGTCAGGGTCCTGGTGTACGGATACGTCAGACGCCACACCAACACTGCACTCCCTGTACTGATAACCACACTCAATACAGTAAACACTAATGCTTTACATAGAAAAGATCAGAGCTCGCGGTAGGACCGAACTCCTCTGATACCAATTTGTCACGACCCGTCCTTGGGGACCGTGCCGTGACTACCCCAAGCCCGCCTTCCATAGGCCAGGGGATGGCGACTAGCACCAAGGCGTAAATCCCGGTAAAAAGGGAAGGCATTTCCTTTGTAAAGTAAACAAGCACCACAGAGTACAAGCGGAAGAAGTAAACACTAAGTAAAAACTGAGTACAACAGTAAGTGCAGAAAGTAAAAGGGGCCGGAAATACAAGACCAACTGTAAAGTATAACTCGAAATGGAAAAGAAAAATATAAAGTAAAGCCGCTACACTGAGCTATCCACTAGAAATCCCACCTGAAGGGTGGGTACAGATAGCTCCACTGCTCCTTGGGTCCCGTCGTCCGCTCCGAGTACATCCCGCCCAGTGGTCCACCTCCATGTACCGTCCTGCTCTGCAAGTCTCAACCACGATCAACGCTGTCCGTAGTCTACACCCAACACAATGTAGTGTGGGCATAGCCCGTGAAGGGGTAAGAATAAGCTACTAAGTAGGGACCTCGAGACCCCCGAAGGTCTCCCAAAATCCACAAAAGATAAACCACAAAGGAAAGATACAATCACAAAGTAACAACCGACACTTCTTAGGTATATGCCCATACATATACATAAGTCATCAATGCCAATATTCTCCAACCTCTGAGCCCAAGTAAAACTCAGTCCACACAGGAAAGTAAACGTATTCCACACAGGAAAGCAAAACGTAATCCACACAGGATAGCACAACACAATACACACAGGAAAGCAAACATAAATCCGCTCACACAGGTATACTTCTTCGAAGACGATAGAGATGATCACTGATCCATCTAAGTAGTCGGACCCACAAAGGATCGATAGGTACTAACCCCCGCAAAGACCAACACAGGATCGGTAGGAAACTAACCCCCGCAAAGACCCACACAGGATCGGACCCAGACATGATCTGTAGGCGTTGGGTCACACAGAACCGCTGAGCGCTGACCCACACAGGATCGGACCCACACAATATCGGTAGCACTGATCCACATAGGATCGCTGAGTTTTGTAGTCGTCATCGTCGAATCCACTGAGGATCTCTGTACAGTCTTCGTCGTCACAATAGCAGACGCAGCCAGCTCTAGGGTTCCCGCACACAGCAAGCTCGTTCGGGAGGGTCCGCTCCACGAGCCGAGAGGCTGATACATCAACTAACATATAGTCTAGAGTTGATGTATCCAAAAGTTCCGTATCGTCAACAAGAACTCAACGTCGCAGACGACGCGTCAATCGGACGCCCGGTCTGTGAGTTATTGGCTTTTTCTTCCCAGGGGCCTGGTTGGGTTTTTAAGGAAAAACCAACCCGACCATACTCCACCTGCGTCCAAACCTTGGGCGGAGTATTCCAAAAGATCCGTCTCACTAAGAGGAACTCAACAAAGTCGACGACACGTCAATCGGACGTCCGTAGGTCAGGATATGAGCGTTTTCGCTCCAAGGGCCCGGTTGGTTTTGTGTACAAACCATCCTGGCCTAACTCAATGTATTCCGAAACCTTGAGTGCGATATGTCGAAACGACCATCTCTTCCCAAGGATCGTGTTTCCACTGACGGCACGTCGATCGTCCTTAGACCGAGTTATGGGCATTTGAATCCAAACGGTCCGAAAACGGGGGTTTCGGGCCAGGACCGACCCGGCCCGAGACCCCCCCGGTCGGCCCGAACCTGGT
This sequence comes from Viscum album, assembly GCA_963277665.1. Taxonomy (NCBI): domain Eukaryota; kingdom Viridiplantae; phylum Streptophyta; class Magnoliopsida; order Santalales; family Viscaceae; genus Viscum; species Viscum album. The sequence continues at coordinate 1,844,187,117 of OY728161.1, forward strand.
CGACCCGCTACGGGTCCTTGTCAGCCCGGCTCGGCGCGGCCTAGCAGACCGGCCAGGCGGCCGGTCCAGCTGGCGACAGCGCGCCCAGTGCACTGTCTGGCTCGGCCTTAGGCCGAGCTGTTCGGCAAAGGGGGGGGGGGGGGGGGGCTGCCCCCATGTGTAACTGCGCCCCCCATTCATCGGGGGCCGTTTAAACTGCTCGGGGGAATTTAATTCCCCCGGCCCCTCCCCTTTCCGGCCGGCTCCTCCTGAACCAGACCGGCGGTGGCCGGTCCCCTTCCAGCTCCAACGCCGGCGGCCCAGTCCGGCCGCCGGTCTCCTTGCTCCGACGCGGCCCGGAACCGGCCGCGGCCCTTGTCGTCCGGCGCGGTGCGACGACACCACGCCCCTCTGCCGCCGCCCCGCTCCGGCCGCGACGTCTTCGGTTTTTCTTCGACGCGGCGCGACGGTGTCGCGCCCTTGAATTTCTTTTCTCGGCGCGGTGCGACGGCTTCGCGTAATACTTACTGTGTGATTCCCACGTGGTGCGACGACACCACGCCATTCCATTCTATCCACAAAGAAACAAACATGAACATTTGGGGGGGGGGGTTCGGCCGTGTTCGTGCGGTTCGGCCCCCCTCTCGTTAAACGATATCATATAGTCGAAAATCCACGATAATCGATAAACTAGAAACACGAACAGAAATAATTAAATAAAATAATCCCCTACCTCGGTTCAGGAACGGTGTTCGTCAATGACCTGCGGAAGACGAGCGTCACGGAGGTCGGGCGTCGCGGAAAAAGAACGTCGACGTCGGGAAGTGAGGATTCGATGTCGTTGATGGCGATTTCGTTGTGGAAAACCGTCATGGAAGAGACGTCGCGGAAGAAGAACGTCGCGTCACGGATACGGCTTCGCGGAAGAACCGTGTTCTTCAGCAGAGAAGTTCTTCATTGAAGAACGGTGTTCTTCGCATTCTTCGTCGAGGTTGAAGAAGATGAAGACTTCACGCTTCCCAAAACCTCTCAACGACAAACTCTATCAACCAAAATAAAATAAGTTCCTTTCTTATTTTATTAACACAACAACTCAATTGAATTTCAAGAGTTTGAAATTCTAATAACCACACACATCTCACCTCATTAAATTCATTACATTAAAGTCATATGTTATAACTTAAGTTAACAAAATTAAAGTGGGAGTTGTGGGGGGGATTAGAGGATATGATGGGGTGGGGTTTGTGTGGGCCCCACCACCCTCATAACCTCCCAAGGGAGGTTGGGTGGTTACCCAACTTCCATCAAGAACTAACACATAGAGTAAAAATAACAAAAATTGTAGAGTAATAATAAAATAAAATTTCTACAATTTTTATCATCAACACTCGTGCAAGCACAACTCCGGAACAGGAGTTCCTGAGCAATTACCGGCGTTGCGAGTTCATCGGTGCCCTCATAATTTGATTCCGAGCACCGGTTAAAAAGTTAGAAATTCCCGCTCGTTTGTTCACTGAACGTAGCCAAGCCAAACTTCGGAAATTGATTCCGGGTACACCGGGCCTCGGAATCAGGTTCCTTCAGAAACCACGTTCTTGTAAAATTCCAAAGAAAATTAAGGAAAAATTTCCCTTGAATTTTACAGGACTTTACAGTTTCCAGCATAATCCTCATACCGACCCTCATGGGGTACATTCAAGCATTCAGCCCATTGTTTAGATGAAAAAGATATTTTTTCCTTTCACTACATAAGACATTCTGGCAGCCTCGACACCATCTAAAGTAACGTACAGATTTATATAAAACTCATGCACTAGATTTGGGTAGTATACACGAGTGTTATCTGAGAACCAGGCTTTCCATCCTTGAGAATATAAAACTTGTAACAATAGCGACTTACTTGTCAAAAGCCAGGCGGAGCTGACTTCCTTTTCTACAGCAACAATCCGAGTTTCCATGTTCGGATTTACTGATCTTTGAGTGGTACTACTCGACTCGCCTCGAGCACGCTTTGAAGGTACTGGACATTCTGATCCTTTTCTCGGTCTCTTCTGCTTAGCCATTTGACGATTCTGGGGGAAGCAGGCGTTCGAAGGTTCGAAGTAGAGGAAAAGAGAGGAAATAAGGTTTGGCGGGAAAGAAATGAAAGGTCTACTGTTTGGGGAATAGAAATAGTCGCGTATCATTTATTTCATCATTTAGGGTTCCCATAATAAAGATAAAAGTAGTTAATTAATCACAACAAAATAAAAAGTAATATAAAAAAAGATCGGGTTCACAGATCAGTTTCACAGATCGGTTTCACAGATCGGTTTCACAGATAAGTTTCACAGATCCGTTTCACAGATCGGTTTCACAGATCGGTTTCAGAGATCGGTTTCACAGATCGGTTTCACAGATCGGTTTCACAGATCGGTTTCATAGATCAGTTTCACAGATCAGTTTCAGAGATCAGTTTTACAGATCGGTTTCAGAGATCCGTTTCACAGATCGGTTTCACAGATCAGTTTCACAGATCGGTTTCACAGATCGGTTTCACAGATCAGTTTCACAGATCGGTTTCACAGATCGGTTTCACAGATCAGTTTCACAGATCAGTATCATAAATCGGTTTCACAGATCAGTTTCACAGATCGGTTTCACTGATCGGTTTCACAGATCGGTTTCACAGATCGGTTTCATAGATCGGTTTCACAGATCCCTTTCACAGATCGGTTTCATAGATCAGATTCACAGATCGGGTTCACAGATCAGTTTCACATATCAGTTTCACAGATCGGTTTCACAGATCGGTTTCACAGATCTGTTTCACAGATTGGTTTCACAGATCAGTTTCACAGATCTTTCATACAAAATTATTGTTTAATAAAATTCATTCATTCAGAACATAAAGGCTTTGTAAAAATATCAGCTAATTGATGTTCAGAGCTAATTAATTCTAGAGAAATATCACCTTTCTGATAATGATCTCTTAGAAAGTGATGTCTGATATCAATGTGCTTAGTCCTAGAGTGAGACATAGGATTCTTAGATATATTGATCGCACTAGTATTGTCACAGTTAACTGAAACCTGTTTAAAATCAAATCCATTGTCCAAAAAAGTGTGTTTCATCCACAGAATCTGTGCACAGAAACTACCAGCAGCAATATATTCTGCTTCAACAGTAGACAATGCAACTGAGTTCTATTTCTTACAACACCATGATACTAGGGACTTTCCAAGAAAATGACATGTTCCAGATGTGCTTTTCCTATCTAACTTACATCCAGCAAAGTCAGCATCTGAATAACTAGTTAGGTCAAATGATTGTCCTTTTGGATAAAACAAACTTAAATTCACATTATACTTAATATATTTAAAAATATTTTTAACAGACAGTAACTGTGATTATTTAGGATTAACTTGAAATCTAGCACACATACACACACTAAACATAATATCTGGTCAACTAGTAGTAAGATAAAGTAATCTCCCAATCATGCCTCTGTAATAGGTTTGATCAACTGGTTTCCCAGTTTCATCAACATCCAACTTATAGGTAGTACTCATAGGTATATCACTATCCTTAATACTATCTAAACCAAAACGTTTTAATAAATCCTTAGTATATTTACTTTGATTTAGAATAATACCATCTTTAGTTTCAAATATTTGAAATCCAAGAAAATAATTAAGCTCTCCCATTAAGCTCATTTCAAACTCATTTTTCATAACCTTTGAAAAATCAGTACATAAATAATTTTTCGATGATCCAAAAATAATATCATAAAAATAGATTTGTACTATTAACACATCTTTTGAAATCCTTTTTATAAAAAGAGTGGGATCAACTATTCCTTTTGTAAATCTTTTTGAAAGAATAATGTTTGAATGTCTTTCATACCATGCTCTTGGAGATTGTTTTAAACCATATAAATCTTTATAAAGTTTAAAGACATTATTTTGAAAATGAGGATTTCTGAAACCAGGTGGTTGTTCTAAAAAAAACATCGTCAACAATAAAACCATTTACAAAAGCACTTTTCACATCCATTTGATATAACATGAAATTCAGATGTGATTCATAGGCAAGTAAGATCCTAATATCCTCTAATCTAGCTACAGGTGCAAAGGTTTCCTCATAGTCAATTCCTTTTTCTTGATTGTAACCTTGTGCAACTAGCCTGGCTTTGTTTCTAATGATGTTTCCAGATTCATCAAATTTGTTTCTAAACACCCATTTTGTTCTAATTTTTATAGTGTCCTTAGGTCTTTCTACTAATTTCCAGACTTTGATTCTTTCAAATTGATTTAGTTCCTCTTGCATAGCCATTACCCAAAATTCATCATTGATAGCATCATTGATATTTTTAGGTTATAGTTGTGACAAGAAGGATTGATGTTAAACTTGATTTCTAAGAGAAGCTCTAGTCTGTGTCCATCTATCAAGATTTCCTACAACAGCATCTAAAGGATGATTCTTCAGAATTCTAGTTGATCTAGAAAAGGTAGGGCTCGAGATTTCAGGTTCATCTATAGGTCGAGGTTCAACAGAATCAGGGTCTAGAAAATTTCCAGAACTAGAAGTTTTAACTACAGGTCCACTGTCTTTATAATTAAGGTTCAAAACAGATAGATCATCTTCATGATTTTCAAGAGAGGTCTTAGGTTCATGGGGATCAGTTTCATCAAATTTGATGTGAACAGATTCTTCCACACATTTGGTTCTCTTATTGAAAACTCTATGGGCTTTAATATATGTTGAGTAACCTATAAAAATTCCTTCATCACTCTTGGATGCAAATTGGTTGAGATTGTCTTTAGTATTAAGAATAAAGACTTTGTAGCCAAAAACATTGAAGTAGATAACCTTAGGTTTCCTATGGTTCCGCAACTCATATGGGGTCCTCTTATGAACAGGTCTGATCAAGACTCTATTGATAACATAACAAGATGAATTTACAACTTCCGCCCAAAAATAAACAGGTAGGTCATACTCATTAAGCATAGTTCTAGAAATTTCTTGCAGGGTTCTATTCCTCCTTTCTACTACACCATTCTTTTGAGGTGTCCTAGGGGCAGAGAAATTGTGACTATACCCATTGTGTGAGCAGTAAGATTCAAACTCATGATTTTCAAACTCACGGCCATGATCACTTCTCAGAGTTTTAATCTTAAGTCCACTAAGGTTTTCTACAGTCATGGAGTATTTTACAAAGCAAGAACAGGCTTCACTTTTGTGAGCTAGAAAATATACCCAAGTATATCTAGAAAAGTCATCTATAAGAACATAGACATAATGCTTCCCATTTAAACTAGAAAATCTAGATGGTCCAAATAAATCCATGTGAACCAACTCGAGATGTTGAGAAGTTGACACTTATTTCTTTGATTTAAAAGAATCTTAATGTTGCTTTCCCTTTTCACAGGGATTACAAACTTTGTCTGCTGGAAATTCATGTTTGGGTAGGTCTCTAGCTAAGTTCTTCCTAGAAAGGTTTCGAAGTGAATTCTAATTGCAATGTCCTAATATTCTGTGCCAAAGACAAGACACTTTATGAAAATCATTTAAACAGGTAATATTTTTCTTATATTAAGAATTTAAATCAACAGCCTAAACATTTTCATTTCTCAAAGTAGCATACACTAAAACATTTTTAGAATTAAAAACATTGCAAGAATCATTTTCAAATTTAACATAAAAACAATCATCACATAACTGAGAAATACTTAACAAATTGTATTTAAGTCCATCAACAAATAAAACATTAGAAATTAATACTGAGTCCGTGTTACCAATCTGGCCTAAGCCGATGATTTTCCCTTTAGAATTATCACCAAAGGTGACAAAACCTCCATCAACTCTGACTAAGCTTTTAAAGAATGAGAATTCTCCAGACATATGTCTTGAACATCCACTGTCCAAATACCAAGGCTTTCTATAGGATCTCTTTAAGCAGGTTCCCTACAAAACAGATTTAGATAGGAAAAGATTTTGGTACCCAGATCTTCTTGGGTCCTGACAGGTTAGCAATAAGAGATTTTGGTACTTAAATTTGTCTGATAGGTCTCATAAACTTTGTATAATCAACAGATTTTGAAAGGTAAACCTTATTAGATCCATAACTATGTATGTATCTTTTTGAAGCATATGAAGTTTCAGAACTAGCTACATTCTGTCCAGATTTAGGAATGAATTTAGTTTTTGTAATCGTCGTTTGTCCAGGTTGGTATCCTATACCAGTAGTGTATCAAGGTGCTATTTTCTTACCTAGCATCTAAGTAAGAGTATCTTTACCATTTGTAAATTTATATAAGTATTTAGTTAGTTTCTCATTAGATAATTTCAGTTCAGTGTTTTCTTTAATCAACTGAGAATTCTTTTCCATTTCAATATCAAGATCAGATATATGTTTAACAGTTAAATCATACTGTTTCTTTAACCCTTTGTATTTGTCTTTCAGCTCATTACAGGTTTCTTCTAACATATCACAATTTTCAAGTAGTTCAGATTTTGACATGTTTTCTGAGTCAGAATAACCTTCAGAATAATATGAATTTAAATCAGGAGTTTCAGATGTTACCTCAGAGGTGTTTTTCATAAAACACATGTTTGCCTTATTTCTGTACTCAGTTTCAGAAACATCAGATTCAGTGGAGCTATCCTCAGAAGCACTCCAAGTAGCCTTTTTAGCCTTTTTGTACTTACTGTCCTTATAATCATACCTCTTCTTGTATTTCAACATTGGATAGTCTGCTTTTATGTGTCCCTTTCTTTTGCACTCATAGCAGAAAACTTCATCTGATTTTTCAAATTTCTTCCAATTCTTTTTCCAATGTCCCTTACTATCATACTTACCTTTATAATTTTATTTTCTGAAAAACGTTTTCTTCCTATAAAACTTTTTAAATCTTCTGGAAATGTGAGCCATCTCAGCATCACTATCAGATGCAATTTCACTGTCTTCACAGCTTGAACTCTCATTTATAGCATGAAGCTTCTCCTTATCCTTGTTCATTGAAGTTGAAGTCTTGAAAGAAACTGACTTCCTTCTAGGTTCATCTTCTTCTTCTTTGTTAACCTTGAGTTCCTCTTCATAAATCATCAACTTTCCAATTAGTTCCTTGACAGTTAGTTCACCAATTCTACATGATTCTCTAATTGAGACAGAAGTTCCCCTCCATCTTTCAGGTAGACATCTCAGAATTCTCATAATTTGTTCCTTTGATGGAACATCCTTTCCCAGAGAAGTCATTGTGTTGAAAATTTTATTAAACCTAATATACATGTCAGAAATGGGTTCATCAGACTTCATCTTAAAATTATCACATATAATAGTATAAGTGTTCAATCTCATTTCCATAACATTAATTGTTCCTTCATGAGAAACAACTAAGGTATCCCAAATTTCATAAGCAGTTTTACAACAAATATTCTTTTAAATTCCTCATATCCTAAAGCACAGTACAAGGCATTCATAGCTTTGCAGTTATTATTGTAGACAGCCTTAGTAGCTTCATTTCAAGTAGTTCTAACAGTAGTAGGAATTTTATATTCTGATTCTATAGCAGTCCAAATATCAAAACCCATGCTTTCTAAATGAATTTTCATCTTGATTTTCCACTGATCATAGTTAGTGCCATTGAAAAATGGTGGTCTATTGGTAGAAACACATTCAAGTCTATTATCCATGATAGCTTACTTAAAGCAAAGATTTTAAAGAGATAAAAATTTAGAAATAACAAAAATTTTAAGAACTTTAAAATACAACTAAAATAACAGTTAAAAAAATAGAGTACTTTTAGAAAATATTTAAATATTCCTTTGATACCAATTGTTGGTCGGAGTGGATACTCATGAGGGGGGTGAATTGAGTTCCAATTAAAATTTCTATTTTAAAACATTGTTTTAAAAACCCCCAAATAAAATACTGAATTAAACTGTAGTGAATTTATATGAAAGTAAGGGTTTGGTTGGGTTCTCAAGGGATTGATTATTTCTCAGTTAATCAAAACAGAAAGGTTGATTAACTTTTGAAACCAACTTACTGATTTATAACTAATATAAACACTTACGAATTTAATTATCATAGTGACATTAAAACAGTTTTGGTTTTAAAGAAATTAGCAGCGGAATAAAAGAATAACTTTGACAGATATAGCACAATAGATATAGCCAAGAGGTTCAGTCTCAAGCCGAGACTTAGTCCTCTCAACAATTTTTATAAATTCGATCCACACCTTGGATCGGGGTTCACAATAGTTTACACCTATCTGGGTCCAAGACCTCTACCACTGTTATTCGTGGGAAATAGAATAACAACAACCAGCTGTCCAGGTCACACATGACCTATACCACTATCTCAGTGGGAAATAGAAGATGCAAGAGTTTTATTGAGGATTTACAGGCCCTCCAGTTAAAGTATAGGAGACAGTGTGTGTGTTAAATGCAGGAGATAACACACACTGCCCGAAATGTAAAACAATGAATCACAGAGCAGAGATGTAGAGTTTTGAAATGGTTCTAGTGATTGCAATGAAACTTTGGACTCCTTGAGTTTGATCAGAGATGATTCTGAGTCCTCATCTAGTTTTTGTCTGAAAAATAGAGTGTCATCTGCTTGGTATCCAGATTCGGAGATAGTGAGAAATGTAGTGAATGAAGTTCTTCAATGTCTTCGTGGAAGTACAGAACTCTTCTTGAGTAAGCTTGAGTGTGTATGAGGTTCTGTGTTTTTATACGACTATCTCATTCACCACTCTTTGCGCTCTTCTATCTTGTCGTTGTTACTCCCATATCTATGTGCACCAGCAGGGGCATCTTGTATTTATGGCACGAGCTCCAGTAAAAGAAATGATTTCTTTTTGCGGGTATGAGGTACGGTTCCCTGAAATCCAACAAACTTCATTAAATAATTGACAGAGCATTAAAATATTCCTAATATGACCGCTGGTTAGATTAAATAATGATAAAGAAATTCAAACAGCTATTTATGACTATCGGTGTGTCAAGTGATCGGTAGGTCATCCGCATCAGCATCAGTGAGACATCTGCAGTGACTCAAATGATCAGCACCAGTGTGTCATGATCGGCGACTCATTTGATCTGCATCGGTGTGTCATGATCGGTGACTCATTTGATCCGCATCGGTGAGACATCTTTGGTGACTCAGATGATCAATGTTGGTGTGTCATGATCGGTGACTCATTTGATCTTCATCGGTGTGTCATGATCGATGACTCATTTGATCCGCATCAGTGAGACATATTTGGTGAGTCAGATGATCAACATCGGTGTGTCATGATCGGTGAATCATTTGATCTGCATCGGTGTGTCATGATTGGTGAATCATTTGATCAGCATCGGTGAGACATCTTTGGTGGCTCAGATGATCAGCATCAGTGTTTCATGATCAGTGACTCATTTGATCTGCATCGGTGGGTCATGATTGGTGACTCATTTGATCAGCATCGGTGAGACATCATTGATGACTCATATGATCAGCATCAGTGTATCATGATCGATGACTCATTTGATCTGCATTGGTGTGTCATGATCGGTGACTCATTTGATCAGCATCGGTGAGACCACTGTCCTTCGATATGGATCAGTGTGACTATTGTCCTTTGATATGCATGGATGCGACCATTGTCCTTTGATATGGATCGGTGCGACCTTTGTCCTTTGATATGGATCGGTGCGACCGTTTTCCTTTGATATGGATCGGTGCGACTGTTGTCCTTTGATATGGATCGGTGCGACCGTTGTCCGTTGATATGGAGCTGTGCGACCGTTGTCCTTTGATCCAAAGGACTTCCAGATTACTTTTAAATCAATAATAAAGAGATAAAAACATGATCCAGCTAATATACACATATTCACTAAGAGATTGTGATTATGTATATGAGAAATCCAACCCGATTAAGTAATTGATGATTTGTGATTATTAAAACAACAATCATAGGAAGAATTTCAACAATATTCCAGAGGGATCAACAATAAGCAATCCCAAAATAACATGATTTTAATGGTAAAACATATAATGGGCGAACATAATGTTTATAATATTTTATTACATCACTATTGGTTCATTATGATGTCATAAAACACATTATATATTTAAACGGTATTTAATTTTTACCCAAAATTATGAAGGTCTCATAAAATGATGTAAAATTCACCATTGGATAATTTCAACATCCTGATTCGAAATATAATATTAAATTTATCCAGATAATTTTTTCAATATGTGAATTTTTAAAAATAAAAACTGACATTTATAAAAAATTCATGAGTTTTTGACAAAACCAGCTTTCGAACATTAATAAAAATTATAATTGCATTTATAAAATTATACGATCATTTATATTTAATATAAAGTAATTTAATAATAATAATAATATTTTTAAAAAAATTAGTTAATTCAAAAATACAATAATTCATCAAAATAAATTTCTTAGTTAAATAAAAAATAAAGATACTATTTGTGGTTTAAAAACTCGTTAAAAATTTATGATAATAAAATAATTGTATATTCTTTATTATATAGAAAAATAATCCACATAATCATAGTGATAAGTTTTTGTTATATATCACCTTATAACACGCACATATAAAAGAAGGATAAGGTGTGCAATGGTGACTGACTCTTTGGGTGGCTCAGATAACATCGTTTGAGTGGTAATATCTATCAACTTCCACTTCTCCCATGGGAGGTTCTGCCCAAGATGATCATATTAAATCTCGACATGGTCTTGGTCAAGTTCGAATCCCAATTACACCACCTCCTTTCCGAGCTCCTAAAAATGGGCTTCGTAAGGGGAAAGTATACTAGATGAGTCCATTGGTTCCTTTGTCTATGTAAATTGTATTTTTAAAGCACCATATATATACTAATCATGTGATCAATTTTCAATGGCTATATAAGAAATTGTCACAACTCTTAATAGTATTTTAAAATACAACAAATAAAACCAAATAAGTGCTTATGTTTTACATTAGCATAATAATTCATGTATTTTGGGAAAGAGGAAATTTCATTAATGAATTTTTGGGTTGTTTCAATCTCCCCACCTAAAAATATTTCACCACCGAAATTTCCTTTTTTACTCACTAAAACAAATGGGGGTAACTTTGCTTCATCACTTCCTCTGATTCCAATATCTCTTCTTCAAACTTTTGGTTTTTCCACAACACCTTGATGAGGGGAATTGTGTTATTTCATATAACTTTTTCTCTATGATCTATGATCTTCACTATGTTCTACTCATAAGAAAGATTATCCTCTAACTCTACTACCTCTGAATAGAGTACATATGAAGGGTATGGTATGTACTTATTTAAGAGGGATACATTAAGGACATCATGTACTTTGGCCATAGTAGGTGGAAGTTCTAGTCGGTAGACCACAACCTCGAAAAAATCAAGAATCTCGAAGGGGCTGATGTACCTAGGAATTATCTTCCCCTTCATTCCAAATCTCATGACCCTCTTCCACAGAGATATGAGTAGAAACACCATGTCTCCAACTTTGAACTCAAGTTCTCGTCAACGGGTATCCACATAACTCTTTTATTGACTTTGGGATGGCTTGATATGTTGCGGAAGGGTTTTCACCTTCTCCACCATTTCTTCGACCATTTTTGGTCCTAGTAGCTTAAACTCACCAACTTCATCCCAACATGATGGTGTTCTACACCTGTTACCATACATGGCTTCATAAGGAGCCATTTGGATGCTCAAGTGGAAACTATTATTATAGGAGAATTCAACAAGAGGAATATGATGATTCCAACCTCCTTTAAAGTCCATTGAACTTGATCATAACATATCTTACAGTGTCTGAATAGTTCTCTCAGATTGGAAATCATTTTGCGGATGATAGGTTGTACTAAAGTTTAGTTCAGTATCTAGAACTTGTTGTAGACTCTTCCAAAAAATTGAGGACAATCTTGGAGCTCAATTGGATATAATATATAGTGGTACTCCAAGAATCATTATCACTTCCCTGATGTATATCCATTCTAGATGATCCAATGAGAAATTCTCCCGAATTGCAATGAAGTGTTCATACTTTGTAAGACGATCCACAACGACCCATATTGCATTGTTTCCTTTGTGTGTCTTCGAATTTCTGGTGACATAGTCCATGGTGTTGTTCTCCCATTTTGTTGATGGTATGGGAAATGGTTGCATCATCCCCTAAGACTTATACCTATCATCCTTCAATATCTAACATACTTGGAACTTTAATGTATACTCAAAAATATCTTACTTCATATTATCCCACTAATAATTATCTCTTAGATCTTGATACATCATTTTCTTTACTGGGTTAATAGAGAAATTTGAACTATGTGCATCATCGAAATGTTCCTTCTTCAGCTCTAGACATTATGGAACCCATAGTCTTTTCCCAAATCTCACAATTCCATCATCATTAACATTAAACTCCAAGGATTTCCATTTTCTGATATCTTCCACTTTCTTCTGAATTCCCACATCCTCCTTTTGGGAATCCTTTAACCATTCCAAAAGTGATGGTTGAGAGATAATTTGTGAAAAGATTGATTATTTTGTCTCTTTATGATTTACATGCCCATATTCATAAAATATAATAATATTGGATCCTTTTCAATTATCATCAATGATAGAATTGTTGGGTCATATCTACGTAAATCATCTTCCACCTTGTTCGCTTTCCCAAGGTGGTAATGGATTGAGCAGTCATAGGATTTGACCAGATCTAACCATCTTCATTGGAACATGTTCAACTTTTTCTGTGTGAATATATACTTGATACTTTTGTGGTCCGTATATATTTCACACTTCTCCCAAAAGAGATAATACCACCAAATTTTTAAAGTGAGTATCACGGCAGCCAACTCCAGATCTTGTGTCCGATAATTCTGCTCATGAACATTCAATTTCCTTGAAGCATAGGAAATGACTTTTCCATTATTCATCAAAAAATCATATTCCCTTCTTCAAAGCATCACTGAATACCACAGAAATTTCTCCACTTGTGGGTAATATGAGCACGGGCACAGTGATAAGCCTCCTTTTCAACTCTTTAAAGATATCTTCCCAATCATCACTCCAAGAATACATTACTCCCTTCAGAGTGATCTTGGTAAAGGGTTTGATAATCATGAGAAATTTCTCACAAATCATCGATAATATTCAGTTGGCCCCAAGAAGCTAAGGACACCCATTACCGATGTTAGCCTCGACCATCCCACTATTGCATCTATCTTGGAGGGATCCATAGACATCCCATTGATTGTGATGATATGGCCATACAATGACACCTCCTCCAACCAGAACTCACACTTACTATACTTTTCATAGAGCTTCTCCTTTCGAAAGGTCTCGAATATAGATCAGATATTCTCCTCATGATCCTCCTAGGTTTCGGAATATACTAGAATATAATCTATATAGACTACCAAAAATTTGTCGAGGTAATCTCTAAAGACTCTATTCATAAATTCCATGAAGATTTCTAGAGAATTAGTGAGTCCTAAAGGAATTACTATGAATTCATAGCGCTCATATCTTATAAGAAAAGTAGTCTTGGAGATATCTCCTTTCTTCACAGTTATATGATAATATCCTGACCACAAATCCTCCATGGAGTTGTTTTGTGCTCCAAAACAGCTAATTGAAAAACTCATCAATTCGTGGGAGAGGATATTGTTTCATTATCATGATTTTGTTAAGCTCATGATAATCGATGAAATGGCGCATTGAACCATCCTTCTTCTTGATGAAGATGATTGGTGCACCCCATGGTGAAGTACATGGGCGTATACACCCTTTATCCAGATTCTCTTGTAGTTTTTTCATCCGCTCCTAAATCTCCACAACATCTATTATATATTGAGACATGGAAATTGTCAATTCACAAGGAATAAGATCAATTGAGAAATAAACATCTCTTCTAAGAGGAATACCATGCAATTCCTCAGGAATCATTTTAGTGAATTTCCTCACAATAGGCATGTCTTCATGGTTGGTTGCCTCCATAGACTGAATCATCTGCTCTAGATATGCATGATCATAGGGAAGTAATATCCACACTAGAGATTATAGAGATAAAGAAGTTTCATCTTTCTCCTTCCTCTTGTAAAAAATCGGGGGGTGATTCTCCACATGGAGAGTGATTCCCCCATCATGGCAATTTATGTTGGCTTTACTTAGGGAAATCCAATCCATGCCAAGAATTGAATTAAATTATACTATAGGGAGTATGATGAGGTTCATCAGGAAGTTCAATCCACCGACTATGATTGGGAAGGGGTTATATTCTTTGGATTCAATGATTGCCTCATTTTATGAACTCCCTGACATCTTTACTTCCATTATTTGTGGTGGTGTTGGGATTGTTCTACTAATCATTTAGGATATAAAAAAATGAGTAGAACCTGAATAAAAAATTATGTTCTCTATTATTGAATGAATTACTAGAATACCTTTCACCACTTTGTTTTCATGGTTCACTTTAGTATTAGTGATGGAAAAATCTCACCCTTGCTTCCTTGGAAGTTGTTGGTTTCCTCTGAAAACCATTGGCTTAGGAAAGTGATTTGAAAGATGCCTTGGGTCATTGTAGTTAAAGAAAGAAACAATTTGATGAGAGTTGAATGGAGCGTTCCTCTCCTCTATAACAGTCATGGGTTTTTCATGCCGATCTTTAATAGCCATTTCCCTTCACTCCCACACCTAATGCATTTCCTCGTCCACTATTGGTAATTTTTGGGGTGCTTCTTTCCACACCTTTGGAAAGTGGAGTTCTAGAGTTACATAGCACTGTTGGATTTATCCATCAAACCTCCATAATTGAAGTCAACCTTACACTTCTTATCCCCATGATACCCCTGAGATTATCCGATCTCTATTTCGACCATGAGGGCACATTAGACAATTTCATCATACCTGTCAAAGTCACGGATCACCAGGGCCTTCCGCATGCTATGTTTCAGCACACCAATGAAGAGGTCAACCTTGCATTTGGGGGTAACGACAAAGTCGACGAAATATTGTGAAAACCTAGTGAAGTTATACTCATATGCTCTAATGGATTCATCGTCTTTTTTGCTTGAGGGAAAATAAGTCCCTTTCCATCTTAATCCAGAGGGTGTGCAGAAAATATTTATCAAAAAACATCTTCTGGAAATCCTTCCATTCCAACACCTCGATATCCTCCTCAGTCTTCATATTTTTGATGAAAGTCAACCATTTATCACCTTAAACCACCATCCGATAAGTATCCAAGAGAACCTTCTCTTGTTCAAAGCGTTTATGGATAGAGAAAATCTTTTCAATGGAGTTGATCCATTGTTTGATGATTGAGGGTTCAGGTGATCCATTAGACGTTGGGTGCCTTGGTCTCATGAAACACTTGATAGTGACTTGTTCTTTGGGGGGGGGGGTTTAATTGTCCTCTTGGCCCATTTTTCTATCCAGATCTTGAGTTAACTGAGAGGGAATCGTGACAAGGATCCTGATTCCCACTCCTAGCGGATTGGGCATCTCATTAGAACTATCATCACATAAATCTTCACAAAGGTTTTTATCCTCAGTCCTCATATTACCGGCCCTTGGATAAAATAAAAGGAAAGTTTGGGGTAACACCTAAAGGTTAATCCAAAGAGAAAAAAATATGACTTATAAATTACTTTTATTGCCTTAAATTGTGAATCTATAACCTTAAATCTATATTATCCACGATATACTTTTGAACATGAATTAATAGAGGATATGTTTTTAAAATTCCCATAACAATGGTTCATACTATACTGGCTAATTTACCAATTCATATACACCGGGTGTGTGGTAACCAAGAGTGCAGCAAGGCCCATTGTCGTGTAATTGGATACCCCAGGTCAAGCCAGAAATTCCTTGTCAGGGTTTTCACCCCCAGGTACATTTGTGCCAGAGCTTCCTCTACCTTCTCATATCTAGATAGGGATGTATTTCCATGATAAAACACTTACCCAATACCCACAAAAACATACGGATGTTTTTATTATACTTAGTCTTGTCTCTAAGGCTTCAATAGATTTTTCTAATCCTAATCCCAACAATAACTAAACCTATCCTCTGATACCTACTATGAAAACCCTAATTTTATTTCACACATAAACAAAGTTTATTACATAAAACATTCAATTGATACAACAAAAAAGATCAAGAGATCCAGTTTCTATGGGTATTAGGAACATTAAATAACAAAATAAAACATAAAACACAAAAAATTATTAAAAACCTCCATTACATGACCAGTACATTCCCTCATACTTAGCATTGCATTGGATAACCCAAGGACACACATAATAAAACAGTGAGCTATAAATCCTAGTAAGAGAATATACAAAAAATAACATGAAGATTAAAATACATGATACTCAATAAGTATATAAATAGGAAACAAAAGAAACATAAACATAAAGGCATGATAAAGCATGGTAATCATAACAAGGATATGTGGCAACAACACGTAACATTGAATTTTCATGAGCCAAGGCCCGTTGCCCATGGACCCTAAGTAAAACCTCAGTGCACATGAAGCATGAGTAAAACCTCATTTCAATTTTATTATCATGAGTCAAAACCCATTTAACATGACATATCAGGATACTATACTTTACCCAATGCATTGGAGCACTGTTAGGGCGCACCCTTTCTTAAACATTTCATTTCTTGCATAAGTGCACCACATGGATCATAAAACAAAGATTCATTAAACATAATCATTTATTCCAAAACAATGGAATGTGTAATTCATATATGAATGTCTATAATCAATATGTAAATGTGCATAAAGGTAAATACCCTTGATAGAGAAACGGGCATGGTATTCACTACACAATGACTTTTGCTTGGAAAAACGTGGTGCAATTTAAGTAGCATAGCGACGTGAAATAAGAACTCATAAAATTGGTTGATGTGATAGAAAGAGAACTCTCATTATATGTACATAAAATGGTCAGTAAGGGGTCATATAAATACATGTCCCAACAATTGTAATAGAAATTAGATTCATGATTCAAAATAATTACTTAAATGAAAATGAGGAATGATAAATTTCTTACAGAATTTTGGCATGGTAACAGGTATACACGAAAGGCATCGATGAGAGAGAAAGGGTTCTCTCATCATTCAGACATAAGGAGGAAAGTATAGGGGAGGTGAAAAATCATTCCCCACAACATTTATAATTGAAAATAAAAGGTCCTAACAACATTAAAACATTGATAAAAAGGGAAAGGAAGTAATCCCTTACTTGGAAGAGTGATCCCAAAGGCTTGGGCGAGGCTTGAGAGATACTTAATGGGAGATTGGGGTTCCTTGGTAGGATTCTAGAGATAGGAGGGACGAGGTTGGAAGAACTCCAAAGGCATTGAGTGAAGAGGAAGTGGGAGCTATGGTCGATTTATATAGGAATAGAGAGGGAATTATTTATTATTTAGGTTTGGGACCCCACACATTAAAATAATCAAAACAAAAAAAACCGAGGGTTTTTGCCAAAGGGGAGTGGAAAAAAAACATTTTATATGGTAAATGGCCGAACTGCTTAAAATAATAGGGTTTATTATGTGGATTTGAGTCACACTCTCAAGGAAATCAATTTAAAATGACAAAATGTTTTAATAAGTCTTCAAGGGTCCACTAAAGCTTTGTAAAATAAATCAAACAAACCCAATATCACATTATTTTAATGGAACAAAATATATTGGTCGAACATAGTTTTTATAGTATTTTATCACATCACAATTGGGACAATATGATGTCATAAAACACATAATATATTTCAATGATATTTAATTTTTACCCAAAAATACGATTGTCTCAGAAAATTATGAAAAATTCACTGTTGGGTAATTTCGATGTCCTGATTTGAAATATAATATTAATTTTATCTAAATAAATTTGTAAATATGTGAATTTCATTAAAAATTAAAACTCACATTTATCGAAAATTCACTAGTTTTGACAAAAAAACTTTCAAACCTTAGTAAAAATTACAATTTCATTCATAAAATAATAAATTAATTAATATTTAATAAAATGTAATTTAATAATAAAAATATTTTATTAAAATATTATTTAATTCAGAAAACCATTATTTCATCAAAACAGGTTTCATAGTTGAATACTAAATAAAAATACTATTTTTCTTTAAAAACTCATTATAAATTAACAATAATAAAATAAATGTATATTATTTATTATATACAATATTAATGCACATAATCATAGTGATATGGTCTTGTTACATAACCCCTTATAACACTTGAATAAGACTAAATGGTAAGGTGTGCGATGGTGACAGACTCTTGGGGTGGCTAGGAGAGAATCGCTCGAGTGGTAATCTCTATTAACATCCAGTTCTCTCATAGGCAGTTCCACTCAAGCTTTGCGTATTCAAGATCAACATGGGATTGGTCAAGAGCAAAGCACAATGATGCCACCTCCTTTCTGAGGTCGGAAAAATTGGCTTTGTAAGGTCCATGTCTACTAGATGAGGCCATCGCTTCCTTTATCTGAGTAAATTGGATTTGTTAAAGCCCTATATTTATACTAATCATGTGATCACCTTTCAACGACTATATTAGCAAAGGTTACAATTATTAATGGTATTTTAAATTCCAAAACATAAAACTTAATAAGTGATTACGTTTTACATAACCCTATGAAGACATGTAAATAGACCTAGAAGAATTATTATTAATTAATTTTTGGGTCATTACAAATTCCCATCCTCGTGTGATATGTAGAGATATTAAAAAAAATATTTTTCAGGCCAGTAGTAGGATCACAAAACTTTTGTCCCCTTGGCCGATGATTTCCAATGGGAGTCCATGGTGCGACATGGATGACTTAGGTCCAAATTCATATTGGGATACTTTTCAAGACACACACTTCACCTCTAGGATAAATCTCTTCCCCCAATGTCCCAGTATCAAGATATTAAACAAGGTAAAAACTTGGAACCTAGGTACATGATTCTAAACAAAACATCATTATGGTATTTTTTACATGACCATAAATGGAATGTTCCCATAGCCCTACATCATGACATTAAAATATGCTATAATTTCTTATTTATCTCATATTTAATAGTTTAACATATTTATCCTTACCAGGTGATGTTAAACTACACAGATATGTCCAAGGCACATGACGTTAAACTAGGAACCTATGGTATAAACTCTATTAACATAAACTAGGATCCTATGGTCTGAGCAATAATACGTAATAAAATTTTTAATTCTAGGGTATTTCATCCTATGTTCATAACATGCTATGATGCACCAAATCATGAGGCTTAATATATCGAGTTCCATTCAAACATTTCCCTAACCCATCTCCATACTTCAAGTCATTCCATGTTGAGATTACTATGACCATTCATATCCATATGGATCCAACTAATGTTGATTTCAATGATGATTTGGCTCCCCATACATCCTAGTCCAAAACCCTTATAGATATTTGGAAACAAATAGGAGATTCTGTGTTTCTAATTTGGTCAACAATTGATTTTGTGTTTTCACTCATCCCAATGGCTGGTGATGTTGTGCAACATTGGTTGAGAATATGATTAAAAGTGGTCCTTACCATTATTCATCCATTCCATGATTTATATCATGTATGTTTTGATGTAAATTCGTCCCACCAACCAGTTTTCAAGTTGAACTCTTAACATCATTGGTTTTTCTCTGTTATTTTTTTCATGTAGAGTTTGAATGTTAGTATCATCTGTACATTATAAACACAACATGTCATCACCCTGGTTGTAATCATCTACAAGTTATAGGTAAATACTAATGTCATTCCTTCTTTCCCACACCATGGATGGTTCAGATAGTCTTAGGAGTCATGGAAGTGTTTCTACACATATAATAGAGCCATACAAACTTGCTGGTCCATACTCTATGACCTTAAACTGATATCATCTCCATGATTTTATTCTGAAGTTGTTATTTTTAATTAGGAATCTTCGATACTCAATAACACCAAATTATTTTTTCACCCCAATCCCATTCCATCGTGAATACCTCTCCCAAAACCTGTTCCCTTATCGCATGATGTAAAAATTCATATATCATTCATGTCATGTGACCATAAACTACAGAATTGTTGTCATGTAAAAATGAGTAATAAAGACACAAATTGTGTTGTTCTTGCCTAAGGGGAAATAACTCTTTTAACTGGTTATATACAATGAAACCTATCAATAATTACATATGCCTTGATTCTAATCTATAGATGATATGCAGCGACACTCGGAACTCACACCATGGTCTGTCAGATAAAAAAATTGGGCAATGACCTATATCAATGTGTTTCGATCAGACATGCATAAAGAAATGTCATTCTCTAGAACTTTGTGTGTCTTGATTCCTATCATCAAGGTATACATGGCATGTAGTGACTCCCTAAGCAATATTTTTTTGGGCCCAACCACAATATTACATCCGCTTTTCGTATTGGATTATATCAATTCTCACTGAATGACTTCAAAATCAATGGATTTTCATAACTACACATGGCATGATTCTTATTCATAATGGATATGAAGTGATTCCCATGATGTTTGAATTTTGGGCCCAATAATAATATTTCCCTCATTTCGCATCGGGTCATTCATGTTCAAACTACACGGCCTTAATTTGTGGGCCTAGTTAATATAACACGACATTAAATTTTACTTGATCTTATTCATTTATTCATATGTGGTGTGTGTAAGACTATTTTGCCTCAGTAATGTCTTGATTTTTACTCCAAAACATTAAAAATATTCTTCTTGGATAACCCACACAATGTTCCAAGCTCAATGACCATAAAGTAGATGCTCAGGTCCAAGAAACATGGATGTAAATTGTATGCATTTATCTCCCAAGATGTGTCGTGCCCAGAACTCTCTAGTCCTCATTCATGTTAGGATTATCATAACACAACATGAAATATAAAAAATTATGATATTATCCCTCTTGGTAAAATATTTATGACCATATTCCTAACTCAATTATATGACAATTCCATTATTATGTTCAACATTCCCCAAAATAATTATGGGACCCTTCAGCTTGTTCATCAGAGAAGACCTACACCACATTTGTTGGTCGACCACAACGTTGTGTTCTAGAACAATGTCCTTCTTGATTTCCATCATCATGGGATGCATTTCAATTCCCTTAAATTTCATCCTTAGGACCAACCAACCATTTGTTAACATTTTTGGCTCCCTTCACCTCATTTATGGTCCATGTATTGTGAAATTAATCTTTATTATGATTTTATTATGTAGTGTATGAAATATATGATCCACCTTGGCCCCATTCATGTTGTATTTCTACATTATAATTTCTATGTGCATACCCCATAATTGAACTTTATCTATTTGTATAAAAAATATGATATTAAACTATTCTCTATGCTCCAAACGTTATGAATTTAATCTATGAGTTTCACTATAATTTCACTGATTATCGTATCATGAGTCACTTCATCCAATAATTTTTTCAAACACTTTTGTGGTACGAAATCTAATTCGAGATCATTCACATCAGGTTTCCTTATAATGTGACACACAATTATTTTAGGAATAGATACTATACATTCCATGACAAATGAGTGTGAATTGTTTTTAAGGGTCCATGAATTATGACCTTAAACTATGTGCAATGTCGCTATCAAATGATGTTAAACCTAATGACACGTCTGGATCATATGATGCTATACTGAACAATGCATCATACTCACTTTATGAAGTTCAAATATGTGTTTATAAACCTTTATTGCATGATTTGAAACTTCATGGACTTCTAGTTCCACACCAAAGAGGTCCTTTTTGGATGATTGATCTAATATTTATTTAGAATAATTATCATACACCATTGTTTTATAATTCACAATGGCGTAATATCAAGAGGTTTAGAATCTATTAAAACATTACATCACTCCACCTAATGTTTCACATTCCAGTCCTTTTTATAATAATAATAATTAATATCTAAAGGGACCCACTGATGTCTTGGCTATGCCACTTTTCCTCTACTAACATCCTTTGTCAATGTATGGAAGGACCTATATGAAATTTGGAGAGAGGTATTGGGTTTTATATATGGTAATTTTTTTAGACTCATCTATTTGTCCCAATTTTCAGTTGGTTGTGAAAATACATTGTTTTAAAAATTTCAATAGTTTTCATGTTCCAAGATTCCATCCACAATTTGTTTCTAAATTTGGAAAATTTGATTCACAATATCGATTTCCTTTTTCTATATTTATTCCAAAACCCATAGGGTTATACTATTCATGTAATAGTGTAGGTTGGAGGAAGACATATTATTTTTTTTGAGAGACCTATTCTCTAGTATAGCCCTTATCATCCTGAACACTTTGAGTGGATAGTCAATAATAAAACAACTAGTGTATTGAATGATTATCTGACACTATCATGTGGTGTGAAGGATTATTTAATCGTCCATTGTTTCTCACACCGATCATTACCCACATGGGTATATGGATTTTCAATTGTTGGTTTAACAGATATGGTCAATATGTTATAATTAAAAGTAAAAGTAATGTGTTAATGCACAAAATTATAACAATATACATGTTTCAAATATTTGAAAAGACAAGCCCTTTATGGATCATCCCCTTTTATGGAATTATTCTACCCCACAACCTTCTAGTGTGTGTCTTATAGGGTCTTATGTCACCTTCGATATCTCCCTCTCTTGTGAAAATCATTAGGAATGTACTTATTAACACTAATCTGAATCTGGTGTTGATAATCTTAGAGATTACCCACTTGATGGTTCACATGTTTTATATTCTCTTGGGCCTCCACCATTTGTAAAATTAATCATACAATAAGATCAATAAGATTCATTAAAAGGTGTGAATTCAAATTATGCATTTCATCTAACAGCTAGATATATCATTAATCCACTCGAATTATTTGGATACTGTCAGAATTATCCTACCAACATGAAAAAAATGAATGATGAATTATTTCTTGCACCTTCATAGAATGATATTCCTAGATCAAGACATTAAAATCTCATGAATCTATCCCTCTTGTACATGGGAAGTGAATCATACAATTAAGGGAACCGTAATGATCACCCATTGGTCTTGTGGTGACTTAATTAAACTTCGGATGCATTTCCACACCCTACGTCGAGTACTGAAACATTTCAAGGCAGCATCAGGGTCAGATTCATCCAACTCCTCGGGTTTGTATTCTCATATTTTAGTAAAAAAAACTATAAATACAATATAAGGGTGCTCCTCCTATATCATCATCCACACTTGGGGATCTATTACATGGGGACAACCATTTTCACTTATTTCTTATTCAGAATCCTCACCATCACTGATTTTGAGTTCTATCATACCAATAGAATCACCCACATCCATGGTTTTCCTATCATTTGTTTTTAAGGTCGGATCTTCTTGAGTTACCAACTCCCCATGGAAAGATGTGGTCATATGAAGAGGTCTCGTATATGCCCTAGAATCTTCAATTTTCAAGTATTATAATATTATAATAACTACATGAAATTCGATGCTCATGGAACTTGAACATAAAATGATATATGTGTTTCTATGAAGTTAGATGCATAAAATATCTGATAATCACCATATCAAGTTCCTTAGTAGCCACATAAACATCTACCACTCGTGACTCTTAAGAGCTTGTTAATTTGATGATTGGCACTGGATCTTGATGGACAATGGTAGAATCCTAGGATTATAAGTATTTCACATCCCCCCTAGATGACCTACCACAAGATACCTTATCAGGGAAATTTATCATTTCCTAGGACAACCTTGGATGTAGGATCAAGGGCATGTCCCTCCAAATCCATTGGCATTTTCTCACACCCTATATTGGTATCTCCTCGTTAAAAAATTATGTGCTCCTAATCAAGGCATGTTCTGGTTAGTGGATCTGAGTTATGAAAAGGGAATGGCCCCTAAGAGATAAATTTTATTAATTAGTACAAGATGTTTTGAAGTCCCTTCAATTGAGATCATGGTCTTGTCACTATCGTGGGGGCTTTATTGATGAGATATTGTTCACTGTGGTTCCCCACTATCATGTTCTTCATCATTATCCTCGACCACTTATTCATCCTCTTCTTCCTAGAAAAATCTTCAATATTATTATGTTTATTCTTCTTCTACATCAATTCCTTCATACACATGAAATATATCTTCTAGAGTATGATCATGGCCTAGAATCACATTAACTAGGATATTTGATTTTTATTATTTCCCTTGTTGGCAGGAATAGGCAATCATGGATGTACGGTGTGCATGCCACTGATGATATTCCTCCCCCTTTGACACATGGGTATGATTGATTTCTAGCTATTCAAATCTAGTATGCATTAGTTTATGCTGCTGGTCTTGAGTTGATAACTATAGTCACAACATCCTCAAAGAAGACCAGAGGGTTGAGAAAAATTTATCGAAAACTGGTTGAATGAGATATCTTATTTGATTCCTAGGGGATTCGTTTGATGGATGATGAGCCCTCCTTCAGGAACCACCATACTCAAAAGCTGGATGTGTAACAAGACCCTATGATTTCCCCTCCACTGATGATCCAGTACTTTTCAAACTAGTTGGATATCATTCCTCTTTTCTCACCTTCTAGGTGGAAGTTTTATTACTCTTCCTTTCTATTACACTACACCTTTTTCCATTGTCATCAAAATACATATTCAATAATTTTCCTTTGGGTAAGATACCAATTTGAGATTAGGATATTCTATTGATAGGCCATCATTGAAATCCTTAGGTGTATTCTTGATGGATTAATTAAATCCCATCATCATTAGAATGCACCACAAGTGACAGAGATAGAAAGGGTTCCACTCATAGAGAAACACACGATACATATTCATTGATAATTTAGAAAGGAACACAAATATTATGTCGTAGTGAGATGGAACACATGGTTTGCGAAGGATATTTTCACCAATCGTGGATACTAGAACACCCCCTTGGATGCTCTTCAGATACTCTCTTTTCTCCAATAAATCTTACAGGTCATCCAACATCTAGAAGACCATAGTATTGAATTGGTGGATGTCAAAATTTTCCTGATTAATAATATAGAGTGTTCCAACTTTAATATTGAGCATCTATGTTTGGGCCCCATCTATCATAAAAAAAGATATGTGTAGAAAATTTATTAAAGGACAAATGAAATTTAAGAAATCATATCCTCTAAGATTATTGGTAATGAATCCATGAAAAATCTAGATTGGTCTATTGATACTCCTTGGAATGCCTTACCTAATGTTGAAACCTAGACAATTATAGGGTTTTTCTATGATAGGTCCAACCATGTTATCCTTTTAATGAATTTTATAATTCCCAACATAACTATGGTTCCCGGGAGGACACTGATTTTTATATCCCTCACCGAAAACAGCCACCCAATCAAAAAATGAAGTAAAAATCATTGTGTACTACACTTTTAGTTCCTAGTTCCCATACATGTTATACCCACATGATTGATATTTTCTTGCCTCCAAGATCACCCAGTATGATTCTCCCTTTCCCATTTACATCACATTCAATCGCCTTATCGCTTGATATGGAATACCCACCTTCTTATCCATATTAAACTAATATGTTGAACCACACATGAAATGGAATGTAAATTAAGATGTAGTTGACCTATAATATCTCCTTCGCCGCGTACATATGATCCACTGTTAGGATGGATGTTCATTCTCTATCATGCTTAATAATATTCATTGGAAGGAACTGGTCAAACAAAAGTTCCTCTAGGAGAATTTGATAAATAAAGTAATAAACCCACGTACTAATGATGTGATACCCATATTGGGGGAGGAAGGTGTTAATGTTAGGGGACTATCAGATTAATAGCTATGACACCATTACCCGTTGACAGTAGTTATGAAATTTTGATCCCATACAAATTAAAAATTCCAAACATTTTATATCTCTCATACAAGCACTTCAAATGTGTAGTGCACCCAGTATTCCAATCCCCACTCAATTGTACAGTTACTCCCATAATTTAGGTCCCATTCCTTCATATATAGAACACTATCATCTGTTATACTACTTCAAGAGGTACATTCAGAGTGGGATATGAACTACTGCGGAACCATATCATCGACTATGATAGTTCTGGTCTTCAGATTCGGAATATATAAAGATATATCCTGAAAATCCCAAGAAACATAGACATTAATAGCGATGTTGTACCCGTAGAGGATATATTCACATGTGACCCATGAAAATATCAAATTATTTTCAACACATGAGATGGATACATCATCCTGAATCTCAAAATTCTACACATGGAAAAAGTATCTTAAGTTATAATACTTTAGTACCTACATCAACATGCCTAAGAGAATTTGGTTTTCTAACATAACACTTCTAGTTTGAAGTAATTTATAGTTCTGAGACATCTCTTCTCTATTTAGGAAATGGTAGATTCCCACATAGAATCATTTTTTTGATTGATGATGTTTATCAAGTATTGAAACACTATGGTTGATGCATGAAATGTTGAGGGTTGGAAGAAAAATGGATGTTCACATGAAATATTGGTAGGAGATCATGGAAATTTTTGAGAAAATTATCCAATGTTCAAAGTACCAAAAATTATGTTGTTGAGAAAAAGATAGTGATCATGATTTGGTTATCCTTGGAGGATGTAGAAACTTACATACATTTAAGAAAAATTAATCTTCACAATGAATGTAAATTTATTATTCATGTAGGCCCCCAATATATTTATAGGCATTGATATGGTGTTATATATGCGTTATAGGTGCCTTATGTTACCATCTCTATATTTGGTGTGCAGATTATTACACACATTGTTCTCATAGGTGTTTCCCTAGGAACATGATTATCTGGTCCCCTTTCATCTCAAATTAATTGGGGTGAATTTTTTTTGGGTATAATATTCTACAAAAAATCATAAATAACCATCATTGGGTAAAATTAAGAGCCTTTTTGGCTCAAAAAACCCTTTATAGAAGGCCACAGGTGTTACACGTGTGTTTCTTGTTATGAACACAGTATGATAATCTGCATGCATGAGCTTTAAATTCCCAATTCACATAAAAAGTCCATCTTTTTTCCTAACCATCCAAAACATTTAATTGGATTTGTGTGAAAATGGAGAGTTCAATGAAAAAAAGGATAGCCCACACATTAATTTTTTTCATTCCCAATTTCATGTCAACACCGTCTTCTATGCCTCAAATCATACACACCACCACAAGGATTTCTCATATATATAGAAGATCACCCCTTTATTAGGGTCCATGATCCGGAAGTCATATCATTGCTCTAATGAGTGAAAAACTACCTCTTCGGTGATAGAGTAAAGGAAAATAACCCATCAAGGTATATGATCTTGTGTGAGAGGTCCCCTATGGGTCCTCTTTATAGTATTCCAATAAAGTCTTGACCCTCTCAAATTTACATTAATCGTAAGTAAAGTATGCATAAATACCCTTCTTATGCACACTACCAACCCATGTGAACACTTATATTCCACTCAAGCCCCTATCATTTTCATGAAAGTCATAAATCATCTGTGAAACCCCTCACCAATAATCCATAGGTAGCCTTTAACTTAATGCAGAATGTACAAGTCCCTTTTTTCATGTGCCTGTCACATCGTAAACCCACCTCTCCAACCCATCCCACCATGATTTCAAATAATTAATTTTTAGTCCCTCATGTGGTAAGAACTATTGCTTTACCTTAACTATTTATTTTTAGCATTGGTAGGCTAATGGATATTTGATTTTGGCATAGCCATGTTAACATGAACCCCAATATCAACTAATAATCCAAACCACTCCCTTAATGCATTGATGGTTCCCTTCCATCCACATGCGTGGATAGTTATCAGTTATGTAATTCTAAGGTGTGGGGAGTGAGTCCTCCCATTCTGAGCAATCAGAAACTAATCTATGAATCCCCATCATCCTCAGTAAATGATGTTACACTATAGTCTCATCCCATACAATGCACATGTGGTTGCATGCCTTAAGAATTTTCCATCGTTTCTTTCATCCATGAGAGTGATATATTCATCATAAGAATTTAGAACCACGTCGCATTGAATCTGATACTTCTATGGATGTTTCCTGGAATAATCCACAGAACTTCACTTTTTCCGCATATTTCATGATATGGACATATGGTCTACAACCTCCATTATTTTCTCAGAATGAGCATGGCACACATGGTATTAGTGTTTGGCATAGACATTGAAACCCTTATTTTGGGAAGCAAAACATATGTAAGACCTAACCCCATTTCACTATACCAAACTACATTGTTCTTTATCCATGTCTTATAAATATGGTACATAGGAAGTCTTGATGAGATTCAATCCCAACTCATGGTATACTCTAGTTCTCCCTCATATATATTTACCCACATGATGACAAAAATCCTCTTTATTGGACACATACACCAAATCTACCTCCATGAGTTGTATTGATCCATCATCCATCAATTCACATATCACCAATCACTTAAAATGGTGAGATCACTGCATCCACCTCCATCCATTTTTTTGTCTCAGCAAGTATTGACCTACCACATGCCTTATTTTCATCCAGGAGACCTCCTTTGGTGACCCATCCACAATCTACATCCATCATACATTATATCCCTTTGCAATATCCAATATGTCTCCTGGTAGAAAGGCATGTGTAAAACACCATTCCATACACCATTCTGAAATTATGTTATATTTGATCCTTGTCTTATACACAGGGTTTATAGGAACCCTCCCTTAGGTTCTAGCCAATCATCCATTCCCATCATAGTCTTTCCCAAGAGTCTTCATGTCTTAGGAGTATTATTCCCTAGGCACATGGTTCTACTTCTTCAGGGTCCCCATTCATAATCTATTATCATGAGAAGAATTATTAGGTGTGCAATTTCTCTATCTAAACTATATGTACATCGATACATGTCTTCTACATAGGTTAAAAAGGAAGTATCCTTGAAGTTCATGATCATCACCCCTCACACTATGTCAATTCTATCAATTATGTATCTTACACTTCAAATATAACCATATTTATTATTACCTAGGCCACCACATTTAAGTGACATAATTCTATTCATTTGGGACCTATTAGATCATAATCCCAATTCACCTAAAGACTTCTCTCAATAGCACTCAGGAAGATGGACATAAATAATCCCCACATAATCCACATTCATCCAATAAAGAGTGATCATATTTTGAAGTTCATATGGATATGTGCAGGACCCATTCACCATCAAGGAATAAAAATATATGTTTTTTTATCCATATAACCTACACAATATACGTAGAAAGCCTCTTTAATGTTCAATCTATGAAATTGGTAAAGATCAGTGTCCACCATTTTGGGGTGCAATAACCTGGTCTACCCTCACTAGTGTCCTTATTATCATTCACTTTGTGGAACCATATATTTATTAGACAAAACACTTAAGTCCTCTCTCATTGAGAATTTAGATCCATACATTCAGAAAACATTCCACATGTTACCTCCTAATGGTAAACCACACTAATACATCTCTATGGGAAATTTCGATGAATATTATCCCATATCCTCAATAAGTTAAAATCTTAGTGTACCTTAAGTTAACTATTGGATACCTAAGGAAAATCTTAAAATAAATTACTTTGATATAAGATAAATTATTATCAACACATGATTCCTTGGGTTCCACACACTTGAGAATTCCTTTTATATGGAATAATACAATTGATCCATTGTTCATGTGCCTAATCTTCTTTCTGATGATCAACATGAATACTCTTCCGATTGAATGTTGTTTCCCTGACTAGACCCCATTGGAATGTTTGGATAAAAGTAGAATAATTAACTACAGTAAAAAAAGAGATGGCCCCAAGAATTACTTTCACGAAATATAACACAAATATTTGATAGAAACCCGGACATGGTGAAGACGTCCAAGGAGGAATCCATGGAAGGAGTAACCAAAATCCCAACCTTGTATTCTGATTAAGGAGTATGCATCATTAAGAAATTGACAAGTGGAGCCATCATCTTTGAATATAGGATATCATGTTATAATGCATACATCAGTGAACATTGATAGATAAGAACACAATGCATGAGCAACAATGTACAAATATAAGGTAAATGTTCACTAGAAGAATGCATCAGAAACACACATATAAGCACCCTTATAATAATATCATTTATGTTAGTCCGTCAAAGAGTCCTCGTGTTTTATATTGTATATATATATATTTTAAAATTCGATAAATCTTGATGTAATTCCATCCACATTTTTATGTGACCACTAGATAAAATATATGAATAGAACACCATTCTTTGGTAAAATAGATGAATAAATCTAGTTTGATAAATATTTCAATTTTAGAATTATAATTAAATTTATGATCTTTTTGATCATATATTTAAAATCATTTTCATAAGAGTAACCAATATTAAAATGATAATGATTACTATTTTATAATTTGAACAATTTATAAGTACAATTATTTTGTTTCGAACTATTTTTTTGTAATTTAGACCCTTTCCTTCACATCAATATAAAAAGACAACTCATATTCATCTCTATTAAATATTTTTATTTAGTTCATTTTGTTAACTAATCGTAACTGTTTACATTATTCATTTACCATTATACCTTAAAATATTTATTAAAATTAAATTATATTCATATAACATTTAGACTATTAAAATAATTTAATTTTGAACATATAATATTGTTGATATCCAAATATATTCCCATTAGACAATTAGATTAAATATTTTCCCCAAAATGTCATGCTAAGATATACAAAAATTGGTTCAATAAATAATACAAATTTTTTAGTTTAAATATTTCTACAGATAAACTATTTTTAACCATATCACATATTTTTTCACATGGGATTGATGAAATTAACTTAAAATAATGCATTATTTTAAAAATATGTCATTTATGGTTTTATCCTCCCCCACATACTATAACAATTACATTAAATATAATCCTTCATCCATGTTAAAAAATATCTATTATAGGACTCATTTTAAAACTTATAATAGATTCTAATGTATCATAAAAAAAGAATTGTGAAATCACCCTTCACATGTTGTAGATCAAAACAATTTTTCTCCAAAATCTAAATTTAAAATATAAAAAATAGAAAATAATTAAAAAAATATTCATATATATATATATAATAAAAAAATATTTTTTCATCCCAAATATCTATAATAGAAATCATATATAATATATTTTAATTAAAAATATAAGCTACATCAATTCATACCTTTATAATGAAACGTTCTATATGTATATCATTTCCAAATAATATGTTTTGTATGATATTTCATTAAAATGCTTGAATTTATTTCTATACCATCAATACTAGACATAAACTCTCTATTTAGTGGCCGAAACTGCTAAGATCATTTTCTAAATGTACACTCTGTGGAAATGTTTCTACCCTTTCAAATATGCTACTAGGATTAAATATCATAAACAAAATACTATAAAAAACTATTGGACTTTGGAAATAACATTATCATCATAGTTTTTATATTTAGAAATTTTAATATGAAAATATCACCAAAACCCAATTTTACCATTACTACTTGATCTATAATAAACACTCAGAAAAAATTTGGTAATAATTACTTTTAAGACATTCAATCCGTGAAACAAATTCCAAATTTTATTATATGAAAAATTACATGGCCATAAAAACCAAAGATAAAACCTTCACTCTCTATAAGTCATTTTTAAAAAATATATATATTTGTAAGAAAAAACTATTGTAAATTTACCATTAAATATTTTTATTCTTTTTTAAAACATCCATTTATAGTTACGTGGATACAACCAATGGTAAAATTACAGTTTTTATGTCATTCATTGAAAAATGATGTTGAAATTAAATATCATGCTATTTTTTTAAAACTAATGTTGACATTAAAATAAAATATAGATATAGAGTGACATTAAATTATGTATATTATTGAAATAGATTATTACCATGATTTTCAATGGTTCTTAATAATAATAGCCATTTATTATGAATGTTTATGATTTTTTAATAATAAATGATATATAATATGATACACAATTTTAATAATTTAAATAATTAATGTTAAAGTCAAGAGTAAAATAGATAACCATATAAAATAAAAATTAGTTAATAATGAAAATTTACATGGAAAACCAGAGTGAATATATATATGGAGTTACTCAGATCATATTATATCCTAAAAATAAAATGCTTAAAGTTACTTTTGACATAGGTTTTGAATAATAATGATTTGGAAAGTGACGTTAATTTTTATTTTATTAATAACCGATACTGAAATATAATTAATATAAATATATTAACATATTTAAATACCATAACACATTTCATATATCAAAAAATATATTATTGGAAAATTAAAATTAAACCATCAGAAAACATTTCTACAAAATCCATTACAACGATAATATAATAATTGAAAAATTAATAAATAAATATATAAACTAAAAAACATATGAATAATCTAATAATAATCATTTAAGGTGGTTTATATCATCATTTTAATACGATTAATCATCTTAAAAAACAATCAATCACAATATGTGTTATAAATTTATCTATACAATTATTTTTAAAAAATGAGTTGTAATGGAATTACCCTTGTAAAAATATATCATCATTCATGTTGGGATAAATTCCAAAAATCAACTATAAAACAAAAAAACCAATCGACACATACACTTTGAAGACTAAAAATAGGTGATGAAACAACAAATTGAAAATATATAACACATTACACATAATGAAAAACAATTATTTTCTAATATAATAATCATCATCCAAAAAATTATCATAAATACGTTCATTTTTCATATTTATCTTAAAGTCAAACCAATTAAAAAGATAAAATAACATGTTTTTAATGTTTTTTTTTGTAAAACAATATAACCAGAAATAATTTGTTATCATATTACTAATAAATTATATTTATTCATAATATTCCAAAAATCATGAAAATTTTATAAAATTTTACCTTATAAAGGCCGTATAAAATATGATGTCCCTTCATTTTGATAGATTCAAAAAAACATCAAATGTCTTCTAAAATATATTTTCTACTAAGAATGATATTAAAATTAATGTTAGACCATAATTATATAATCCCTAATATTCATTAAGGATTTGATAAAATCTATAAATATTCCAATTTTTTAGATATTCAATATCTATATATATCTGCAATATATTGTTTCTGTATTTCATATTTAATGAAATGTACCCTCGATCCATAAAACTAAAAGTGAATTTTTTATAAATTAATAGAGAATATTATAATGATAGAAAATTAACTATATAATAAATTATATCTCAAAATTTTATATTTAATTAATATGTGGAAAATTAAAATTAAAATATCTTGACATGGAAAATAACATGAACAATAGAGAAAATATCTCATCACTAATAAAAACTAATATTTTTTAAATACTTTTACTAAATAGACTATCCAATATATGTTAGTATCCATCGAAGAATCAAATTAATTCTATAATAATATATAATTCAATACTATTATTAATCACTATAGATTCATGAGAAATATAAAATGGCGGATTTTACTAATGTTTATAATTATTTTTAAAAGATTAATTATATTTCATAAACCCCTAAATACGAAAATTGTGAGAAACAAGTCTATGTAATGTGAAATCAATAGTAAATAGAAATTAAACAATAACCCATATGTTGCATTTCCAGGAATGAAATATTATGGCTATCTATATTACAAAATAATATATACCCTCCCTCTGTATTTTATACACCTTAGTAATAAATTTAAATAGAGTCTTTTTATCAATAATATATTGTAATTATACCCAAATATGATGTGACTATATAATTTCTTGATGTATATAGTCCCCATATCTAATTTTTTATAATATAACATTAAAATGGATAGCCCTATCTTGTACCTCACTATACACAATTGGAAATTAACGAGGAGGTATATTATCTAGATATGATGCTTTTTCTTGTATCAAAATATGTACGAACATAGAATATACAAAAAAATTAAATTCACTAATATATTAACTTATACTTCCTTTGAAGCTAAATTGACATAGAATATCATTCACCATTTATCTTGGCATTCCTTGATTCTATTCTATGTGGGTTAAAAATCCTAATACTAACATCGACCGCAAATCTTCTTACAAAAGTCAGGTGTTACATATTTTAAAAAGTATGGAATAAAATCTACATACTACTTTTTTTTATAAAATAACACTATGTCACTTACTCTAGAATCGATTTGTGAAACGATATGTGTAAATACTATATTAATAGGATGCATTTAGAAAATAAAATTATCATTTAAAATTCATAAAAAATATTTTTATTATCAAAACTATTACTTGTTGTGATTGATTAGATAAAAACTATCCCCAATTAATAAATAAATAAATATTCAATTTTTCATTTAGGAATAAGAGAAATGGGTGATTGAAATAAATCCATTTTGAACAACTAAAAGATAAATCTAATAATTCATCAAAAAAAATTAAAATAATTTTTTCTTATTATAAATAATACCCACTATTTGATATTATATTTGAGTTTACATTATGTGAGATGTTTTCATATTGATATATATTTGATTCCCATTACATAAGAATAAATTTTTAATTCATTATGCAATAAAAATATTATTTTCCAAATGGATTTAAAAAATACCATATCTGAATGCCTTCCTCATTCATGATGGTGATAGAAAAATATCACAGTTTCTTTGGTGAATGACATATTTAATTCATGAATTTTAATTTTTTTATTAATGATAATATAAAATTTGTAGAATATTGAGTTAAAATAATTGTATATAATTACTAAAAATATTTCCCTATCTTCTTATAATATATTTTATCAATAATGTTCAATGTCATCAATAATTGAATAGATAAAATCTTATTCATACAATCAATATAATTTTTAAACCATTAGAAAAATTTTAATTTTTTTGTGATATTACCAACACACACTACAAAATATGATCTTATAATATATGATATATGATCCTATATCCATGATATTAATAAATATATACATTTTATTGATGTAATACTCCTAAACAACATTTAAATTTCAAAAATTTGTCTATTATAATCACAAAATTAATATAATAACATGTACTCCATATAAGAAATAAATTTTTTTAGTTAGAATATGATACCATATATAAAACCATTTGGTTTCATAAAAATTTTCAAAGAAAAATTAGTGAAATTAATTTTGATAAAAAAAAATTATTTCATAAATTAATTTAATTACTATCAATATATTTATATGAAATGTCTTCAAATTACTTTGAAAATTTCCCTATACCTCAACATATGTTGTATATATATATATAACATTAATGAAATTATATATACCACTGTTTGGTTAAAATGTATCGACTCTTCGAAGATAAAATATAGATGTTCATAATAAAAATGAAAATTATTTCTAATTTATAAATTAATAAAATTGAAGAAAAGTGTATACTAGAAAATGATATTAAAAATAATTTGTAACATTAAAATAAATTCATATAATTATTCATCCAAAAAATGTGTATATAAAATAAAGTAATTTTAGAGTAAATAAAAAATTGATATAAATTATCAACATATAAAATTATATAATTTTCTGTACATATATTTGATTAAAATGGAATTAGTGGTGGAAGTATCATTTTATATTTTTCATAATTAAATGAATTATATTTATATTCTATTGATTAATACAAAAATATTAATATATTTTCTAAAAATTAAAAATTCAAATAAATAGTCAAAAATTAAACAATGAAAACAAAATTCTTTAAACCTAAAATTTTCACTAAACATGAATAACATAAAAATTTATGTCAAATTGTTTAATTGGTAAACATAAAAAAATAGGTGATTATGTGTTATAGTATTTGATTAAAATTAAATGATAATTATATTTAATGTATTTTGTAACTAATTGAAAATAAATTAACATTATTTTGTTAAAAAATATCACCAATGAAAATATCACACGTGAATATGACTAATATGATGAAATTATCACTCCATGAATATAATTTCATGAATACATAACCAAAAAATTATATACATATAATAAATGTATATGTTAATGTATAAAAAATGGAATAATTATTTAACATCTATATTTTAAAATTCACATTTAAAAAATATATTTTTACATGTGTATGACGATAAAATTACAAAAAATATATACCTTGAAAAAAATTAAGAGTTTAAATTTGTATTTTAAAATACCACTTACATATTATTATTTCATGTATTATTATATATGGCAATATCACATTCATTACAATCCTTTTTTAATTTTCCATAAATTATGGAATCATACATAAGTCCAAAACATCATCAATGTCCTCATTACAAAAATAGTCTTCTTTCAATACAAAATGACATCCTGCTAATCAGTTGATGGTGAAAAAACACTGACTTTATGATTCAAATGTTTCAAAATGATAAATTATTTATCTTTGAAAATAAATCATTTCAATTCATTATGAGTAATTAAAAAATAATGTTTTTTCATGCCATTTTTAATATCCCAATAGTAACCCTTAAACATTGAAAATCATAATTTTGACTACTCAATTTGTCATATGGGAAAAAATATTATAAAAATTAATTATTCATTTAATAATTATTTTTATATCTTTTTCACATAAAAGGTTGATATCTTTTTTATAGATAACTAGTCCACTATTTTTCATATTACGTATTTTGTCAATTGTTTTTTTAAAATGTATTACTATTAAGGTGAAAAGTAGATTATACGGTAAAATTAACTAATTGTTCTCAATTAATCCATTTAATTGTTTCAAATATAAAATAACCAATGAAAAATATCTCATCTAATAATGAATTATTTTATACTCATTTATCATTAATTTCTATTAAATTTATATTATTTAACTTTTAATGAAGTTATATGTGATGATATATATGACGAAACCCCACCGGATTTTTAAATATATAACTGAGTATGCAACAATAAATGAAGTGAAACAAAAAATAATTTTATTCTAAGGATAATCTTATAATAAATATTTACTGGTGAAGGATAATATATTAAGAGACCAATATGATCAAATTCGTATATGTAGTCAGTAGAAAACTCAAACAAATCCTATAATATAATAATATGAATGTCATTTCCATAGTTCCATATGGTTTTTAAAATTACTACTACTAATTATTAATATTTAATTCAAAAGGATACATATAATGTAAATATAAATGGTCAAAAATCCTTTTCCCTGAACCTACTAGATTCACCAAATAATCTATTATATCAAAAAATGATGGTCGAAAATTAATATCTAATTGAAAATGTATGAAAATTTTTTTATTCTGTAAACAACTTAATAAATTTTCATGCATGATTTTTCAAAAAATGGAAATGAAAAACTAGTAGAACATACTGATATATTTCTATAAATAATCAATAATAATTCATGTAGATTAACATATAATATTTCTTTTATCAATATATGGAAATCATGAGGTTTCATGGCTATTAACATAATATCCTTATTTGAAACTAAATTTATATCATATGAAACATATTGAATAAGACCTTTTATTTCCTAATGAGAATCACATAAGTTAAAGTTTCTACTCTTTATTTTTAGGAGTAAAGATGGAGGTAAAAATAACCATTTTTATTTTCAAAATGTGATATTAATTCAAAAATATTCACATATATATTTTGTTTAATATTTTATGCACAATAAATTTTTTATTTCCTTTTTCATATAATATACTTCCAACCAAATATTAACCTATTTTTTTCCAACATACATAACAGTATAGTTATATATTACCTCTAAAAATATATAATATTTTATTTTAAATAAGATATTTTTATTTCAATTTATTTGATTAATAACTTGAAAATTTAATCTTCCCAAATATTGGATTGTTGTTTTACATTTTTATGGTGTATTCTTCTATTGAATTTGTTTTTAGGGAATAAGTAAACTATTTTAAACCATAAAATGTATTTTTAATCAATAATAAATGTTATTTTTCCACAATAATCATCAATGAACCTGTCACGAACCCCTCCCACCAAATTTTCCCCTCCTGAGCAAGAAATGGTGAAAGGGAGATAATGACCCCTGAGTCCCGCCTCCGGTAGGCCCCGGAGTGGGAACTAGCACCAAGGGTATGAGTTTTCAAAAATATGGGCGGCATTACCCTTTTTAGTATTTAATATCGGGAAATAGGATGAGTCAAACACCAAAAGAAAAAGGAACATGTAAATGAAAATAAACCCAATCCAATCCCACATGCATGTTTAATTTTTTTTGAAACAAGGTACAAGTACAAGAAAGCTAAAAAGTACAATACCAAAAGAATCAAGAGTACAACAAACTGCAACAACTCCAACTGTCCTGACTAGTATGGTCCCACACAGCCTTGGTAGTCCTCCTGGAAACCTGAAAGTAAACGTAGGGTGAGCATACAAGTATACTCAGTAGGGAAACCTAAAGCTCTCGTGCATAGGTGGGGATATATCCTAATGGACCATGAGAACAACAGAAGAAACCAAGACCTATCAAATAATTATATCCACCCAACCTCGCCATCCATGCTCTCCAAAAACAAAAAACAATAGGTATTAGTGTATAAGAACAACAATATTGGGTACCCCGCACCATTTCCCCCCACTAGCTAGCTACTCTTCCTAACGGAGAACGTCCTGTTGCTACCACACTCTTCCCGCTCGCACACACCTGGGCCTCCCAAACCACATATTTTGCCTGCACACACCTAGGCCTCACAACCACATATACCGCCCGCACACACCTGGGCCTCACAACCACATATCCCACCCACACACACCAGGGCCTCATCCTGAAGGTTCTTGGGAATAGTAAACCTGACCAAAGAGTCTTGGGAAAAAATCACACCGATTGTAACCTACCCGAAGAGTCTTGGGTATAAGGTCTCCTCAAGACATCACAGTTAATGGATGAAGGAGCAGGAAGAAGCTAGTAACTATGGGGGAAAAACCATCTCCCATGAAATGGAAGTGTTCGACACTAAGTGCTCAACATGGGTGGGGTGCAACAAAACACAATGATATAGATACATATATGTATAACCAACACATAGCCCAACCTATGGCTTCTAAACAGATAAACTGAGCATGTGCCTTAGCACTGCTTTTAAGAAGCATTCATATAACAAAAAATCCCAACCCCATTTAGCTTTTCATGTTTCAATAGTATTAGTTCAACAATTCCTTAACTACTGGGCAATTATCAAACTAGATCAAGTGTTTCGTAGAATAAAACCCTGCCAACCACAAATCAAGTTATATAGAACACAAGAAACACATAACCAACCTTTTATCATCAATCAATCCCCATTGTTTGTTCCCACGTTTAATTCATTATCGTTTCCCCACCGTTCATTTATCAACTTTCCACTTTCTTTTAATATAACAACCCATTACCGTAGTCCTTCTGCCACTATAACCACATCTCCACACCTTTATCACGAAACCAGGCTTGTGCCACATAATTTCCCATTAAATATCATTTATTGCAGCCCCGATACCCATTTTATTCGTAATAACCCAGGATTCACCCCCCTTCTCCCACACCACATAACCAAACCAACACCCACATGTTCATTATTCCATTTTGTTCAACCGAGGTGATCACACAAGGGTTCTAGATATTCATTTAATCAGCCAACTTTACATGATTAACCAATTTTTATATTCCACAAAGTTTCCACCCACAAAACGGTCCGGAAAGATAGGGAAACATTTAATTGCTCATGAAAAGGCCCCAAAAACCATGATTTTTAGTAGGCATAATACTATTCAATTCACAACATAACAATAGGATAAAAGAAGATAAACATAACAACTGTCCCATCCCTATTCTTTATGCCAGTTATTATCTTCATTAAACTGGTTCAACTATGTCTCGTGAAAACAAGAGGAACCCCATCCCGCATGATGCAAAAATTAGAGAGACGAAGGTAATGTCCCTACCTCAACAGGTTCTAATCACAATGCTCCCCCATACCAACATTAGAAGACATCTGTCGACATCTGTCGCTTCTGTCAAAACCTAGAAAATCCTCCTCGGGTTGAAGATGGGAAGGAAATGATGAAGGGAAAACAACATATCCAAGCTCAGAAGTTCGGCCTCATCATTACGATATCGTGGCCGCTGACGGATCGTAAATCGAAGCTCGGATGAAGAAGTTATGGAAGAAAAGATATTATGAGTATCTCGGGAGGGCTCTGCTAGAAGGAAAGGGGAGGAGAGGAATGATCCTAAAAGGAGGATAGGACCCCTTATTTTATAGGCGAGAAAAACTAATGTACACAGCGTGTACTTCCTAGTACATGACACGTACTCGGTCATTCAACACGGTCTCCATGCGACTTCCAACATGACATTCAACGCGAAACATGGCCATTGACTGCTCAACACATGGTTTGAGGGTAACACGTATGCGAGGAGAAACTACACGGCGTGTAGGATAGGCTACACATCGTGTACTTATTTATTTCACACGGCAAGGACACGAACTCAACATGGAACATGGCCATTGACTGGTGAACACACGGTTTGAGGGTAACACGTACGCGGGGAGAAACTACACAGTGTGTAGGATGGGATACATGGAGTGTACTTATTTATTTCACACAACAAGGACACGGGTTCAACACAGGGTATACTCGGGAAGGTGGTACATGGTGTGTACTCACACTACACGGCGTGTAGTTACAAAATTCTAAAAAGTGTGGTAAAAGTCCATTCTACCCTCCATAACACTTCATGACCTTCTTTTCGACAAAGGAATGGGCCGGAGAGGTCTGGACCATTACATCAGATACCTCTTAAAACATTCTTATCCGCGAGAATTCAAAAAACCAACCCAGAGATACCCAACAAGATACCTCTTAGGGCTATCGTTATAACAGGAACCCAACCAAAAACCCTAATCATATGTTTTTGGAATTCTTTCTCCTATGTCGATATATTATCCTCGTTATACGGCATTGACTCGCCTACACGGGTTTAATCGCATCCGCATTAATGCATCTCGATTAAGAATTGGGTCTTCCCACTTCCATATATTAGGATTTTTTTTCTACTTACACTGCCCCCAACACCATACAACAAACACACTGCCCGAACACATGGCTTGGCGAATTCCTTCTCATTTGTCGAGATATTATCCGCTTTAGGAAGCACTGACTCACCCGCATGGGTTCAATCACATCCACATTAATGCGTCTCAATTAAGGATCAGGTTTTTTTCCCTTCCCCTACACATCCGAACACCTTGCACACTTTCAGAGAACAAGGAAACAAAACCTCTCACAACCGACAAGCCAAGAATTCCATATATCAAAAGTAAAAAGTATAACATCAAATCAAAGCTCAGAAGAACAAAGAAAAACACAAGTCAAAACAACTCCGGGTACTGAGCATGCATCTGAGCCTCCTGCTCCCATGTTATCTCCTTGAGGTCACCATGCATTTATAAAACATGAACCAAGGCGATGGTTTATCCACGGAGCACCTTCTCTTTACGATCCTCGATTTAGACCGGTCATTCCTTGAAGGTCGCGTCATATCCCATATATAACTCTCCCCAGTCGATAACATGAGAGTCGTCGTGTAAGAACCGACAAATCTGGGAGACATGGAAGACATCATGAACCTTCTACAACTAAGGTGGTAGGGCCAGCTGATATTCTACCTCACCGACTCGCCTCAGCACCTGGAAAGGTCCGATGAACCTAGGGGAGAGCTTACTCCGCTTCCCAAACCTCCACTTCCCCCATCAAGGGGAAACCTTCAAGAACACATGATCTCCCACCTCAAACTCCAAGGGCTCCTTCAATGATCAGCATAAGACTTCTGTGAATCCTGAGCCGCTTTCATCCTCTCATGCACAATCTGAACTTTCTCGGTGGTGCTCTGTACAACTTCTGGGCCAAGAGAACCTATCTCACCAACCTCTTCCCAACAAATGGGTGAACGACATGGTCTCCCATACAAAGAATCAAATGGTTCCATGACAATAGTAGAGTGGAAGATGTTGTTGTAGGAAAACTATACTAAAGGAAATTGACGCACCCATGAACCTCTGAAATCCAGAACGCATGATTGCAGCCTGTCCTCCATCGTCTGGATAGTACACTCTGTCTGCCCATCGGTCTAGGGGTGGAAAGCAGGGCTAAGGTGTAGATGGGTGCCAAAATCATGTTGTAACCCTCTCCAGACTCGTGACATAAATCGAGTATCCTGATCTGAGATGACAGTCTTTATAACTCCATGAAAACGCACCACCTCATCTACGTAATTCTGTGCTAAGGTACTCACCGGGCCCGACTCCTTAATCTCTAAGAAGTGAGCTGATTTTGTCAGTCGATCCACTACTACCCAGATATCATCATAACCACCCTGAGATCTGGGTAGTCCTTTGATGAAGTCCATTGAGATGTCATCCCACTTCCACTCGAGGACATCTAAAGGATGCAACAAACCACTGGGAACATGGTGTTCAACCTTTACTTGCTGACACACTAGGCACTTAGCCACAAACTCCGCCACTACCCATTTCACCCCGGGCCACCAAAACTGTTCCCTCAGGCCTCGGTACATTTTTGAAACTCCCGGATGTACCACCACGGCTAAGCTATGGAACTCACAGAGAAATCCCTCACGCATTGCCTCGAGAACAAACAACCTTCCCTGAAAAAGCATTCGATGTCGGCTATCTTCTGACCATCCTTCTGGAGAGTTTCCCTAATCGACACGATACCACATTACTTTTTCCTCAATGTGTCCCCACTGAGACTCTTCCACCTTCTGCATCAAGGAGGACTACACCATCATCTGAAACAAAAAACCTCTAACACCCTCTACCCTTGCATCCAAGTGCAATGAAGCCAACTCTACCATCACTCTCCAAGAATCTGCGGATTCCCGAACCACTTCTTTATGCAACTTCCTGATCTGAGCATCAGCCACAATGTTGTCGTTAACTTCAGTGTAAGAGATATCAAAGTCATAGTCTTGGAGAATCTCAACCCATCTCCAATGCCGTAAGTTCAGGTCACACTGGGAGAAGATGTAGCGTAACCTGTTGTGACATGAGAAAACCACAAAGGACTCCCCAAAGAGGTAATGTCACCCCAACTTCCATGCGAGAACTACTACTGCAATCTCTAGGTCATAGGTGGCATAGTTACACTCATGAGGGCGCAACTTCCTAGAACCATAATAGATAACACCCTTCTTCTGCATTAGTATGCACCGCAAACCAAGGCCAGAAGCATCATAAAACACCTCATACAACAACCCTTCCTCTGGAAACCTGAGTACTGGAGAATTGACCTACTACTCCTTCAGGTAGTCAAAAGATTTCTTGCATTGCTCGCTCCATAGGAAGACTTGGTTCTTCCTAGTCAAAGCTTTCAATGGAGCAGAAACTCGAGAAAAGTCTGAAACGAACATATGATAATAACCTGCCAACCCCAAGAAACTATGA
Organism: Viscum album; assembly: GCA_963277665.1. NCBI lineage: Eukaryota > Viridiplantae > Streptophyta > Magnoliopsida > Santalales > Viscaceae > Viscum > Viscum album. Next base: position 1,844,230,755 of record OY728161.1, read on the forward strand.
ACTTCTGCCACGCTCTTGGGTGCTACCCAAGAAACAACTGCCTCCACCTTCGACGAGTCCACTAACACTCTATGCTGAGACACCAAGTGCCCAAGGAAGTGTACTTATTTCATCAAGAACTTATACTTTGAAAATTTCCCATAAAGCTGGTGTTGTAGAAGGACTTCCAAGACTGCCCTGAGATGCTCAACGTGATCCTCCGATGATTCTGAGTAGATTAGGATGTCATCGATAAACACAACAACGAACCGGTCCAGAAACTCTCGGAAGACAAGGTTCATAAGTCCCATGAACATAGCTGGGGAATTCTTAACTCCAAACAGAATCACTACAAACTCTAAGTTCCCATACCTCCACCTAAAATCCATCTTTGAGATGGAACTATCCTTCACCCTCAGCTGATGATATCCAGATCGTAGATCAATCTTAGAAAACTGACCTGCTCCCCTCAGCTAATCAAAGAGATTATCTATCCTTGGAATGGGGTAACAGTTCTTGACCGTTACCTAATTCAACCATCAGTAGTCTATGCATAGCATGCGACCACCAGCTTCCTTCATCACGAAAAAAACCGAAGCACCCCATGGTGATATGTTGGGTCGAACAAAACCCTTCTTCATCAGATCGTCAATCTGAATCCGCAAATCCCACAACTCTGAAGGTGTCATCCGATAAGGGGCCATCGAAATCGGTTGAGAACCAGGCTGTAAGTCTATCCCAAACTCAATGTCACGTTGGGGGTGGGGGGTAGAGTCACAACCTCCTTAGTAAAAACATAAAGTAACTCCCCAACAACCTCCGGAACATCCATAATCTCTATAGCAGCCGAAACCACTAATAATACGCCTAATAAGGAAAGGAGAGGCTTCACATGTAGGCTTCCCACCTGATATCTCCTCTTGCCAAAAAAAATCTACACGCTTTCCATCCACGTCAGAGAACATGACTCTTCTTAGAAATCAGTCTATAATGGCACTAACAAGAAATAGCCAGTCGATTCCTAAGATGACCTCGTATTGTTGCATTTGTAGTAAAAGAAGATCCCCACTAGATCAATGTGGTCCCAACGTCAGCCCACATCCCCTGCAAACACAAGATACACTGGTCTGACCTCAAACTGGTGTACTCAGCACCAGTGGTATAGAAATTCTCTCTATGTATGGACCCAATGTATGGGCAAGACCGGGTGCAAAAAAGTTGCGTGAAGCTCCTGAATCGAACAAAGCAGAAACGAGAGTGCTGAACAAGCAAATCGTACCTCGCACCACCTCTGGTTCTGCCAAAGCTGCCAACTCTACCATGTGCCACTATCCACGCCGAGCTCCTCTGCCTATCTGATGTCGACCACCTCCCCGACCATGCCCTGGTTGAGGTCACTGAGGAGCACCCTGAGGTCGGCCTCCTCCACAATGTCTTCCCTCGGAGGAGCAGGGTCCAGCTGCTTCTAGAAGGGCCTCGCCGGCAACTGATGCTGCTGAGGCGGGCACTGAACCTGCCCACCTCAACTGTACTGAGCTCGGGTCAGGCACCAACTCTGAATGTGCCTGAAAAATCCGCACGAGACACACTTCGGTCCTGGGCTCGTTAAAAAGGGATGAGGACCCGAAGATCTGAACTGGAACTACTGGGGCCTGCTCCCTACTGGCCTGAATCTGGAAGGACCTGTCGCAGGAGACCTGCTGCTAACTACTTTCCCCTTTGATAAACCCAGATGGATCCCCTCTCGCGGTGCACCTCCCAACTAGTGCATCCTCTCTACAACCTCTTCCTTCTTCTATACTTCTAAGTACATCGGAAGGGTAAAGGGGGTGACAACATACTGGAGCGAAGGACGAAGTGCCTCCTCCAAAAGTATCACCCGAGACTCCTCATCCGAAAATCAATCCAGATCAAAGCATCGGAGGTCATTGAATTGGATCCCCAATTCTCATACCGACATACTTTCCATATGAAGGGAGATTAACTCCTACCACTTCACTACCTTGATCATGGAAGAAAGGAATTCCTCTTGGAACTCCTTTTCAATGTCAGACCACGGAACCTCTGCCTCTATCCTCTCCCCGAAGTAGAGCATCCACCACTGACGTGCCGCACCTCTCACCTGACTGACTACTAGGGGAACCTAGTACTCCCTCGGAGCACGGATCAAGGTAAAATTGAACCCTAGCTCCTCAAGCCACCCCTCTGCCTCTATATCCGAAGTACTACCCTCGTACTTCTTGAGGGTTTGTCACTAGAAAGAACGGAGAGACTTCTGCCACTAACCATCTTCCTCCTCTCGGTCAATCCTCAACTAATCGACTGCCAGAATCTACTGGGCCTCGACTGTCTGAGTCACTTGGGTACGACGTCTAGGTGTCATAGTTGTATGGTAAACAAAGATCGCCTAAGATCAAGTAGCAAGGAAATTTCTCAAGGTTTCATTTTATTACATTATTTCAATTTCTTTCCCAGAACACCCAAATCAAGTAAAACACAAACATGATGATGGATGTAACTTCCCTAGGGTCTCTACCCTGCAATCAATTTAGTCTCATTTGGTCATTCGGTAGGTTCAGAGTACTTGCATCAGATCACGGGGGCCATAAAATCTTGTTTCCTAGCCGGTCTTCCCTGGCCTATGTCATGAACCAAGATCAGCCAACATTGTTTCCCTACGATCCCATGCATTCCTCACTGTGCCTAACTCTAGACTCCATCTTATCTCTCAACCATCATCTCTGATACCATTTTGTCATGACCCCTCCCACAGAAGTTTCCCCTCTTGAGATGTCAATGGTGAAAGGGAGATAATGACCCCCGAGTCCCGCCTTTAGTAGGCCTCAGAGTGGTGACTAGCACCAAGGGTATGCGTTTTAAAAAATATGGGAGGCATTAAAATTTTTATTATTTAATATTGGGAAATAGGATGGGTCAAACACCAAAAGAAAAAAGCACATGTAAATGAAAAGAAACCAAAACCAATCCCACATGCATGTTTAAACAATTTTGAAAAAAGGTACAAGTAAAAGAAAGCTCAAAAGTACAATACCAAAAGAAAAAAGAGTACAAAAAACTGTAACAACTCCAACTGTCCCGACTTGTAGGGTCCCGCACGACCCTGGTAGTGCTCCTGGAAACCTGCAAGTAAACATAGGGTGAGTATACAAGTATACTCAGTAGGGAAACCTAAATCTCTCGTGCACAGGTAGGGAGACATCATAATGTCCCGTGAGAACAAGAGAAGAAACCAAGACCTAGCAAGGAATTATATCCACCCAACATCCCCAGCCATGCTCACCAAAAACACAAAACAACAGGTAGTAGTATATAAGAACAAGAATATTGGGTACCCCACACCATTTCCCCCTACTAGCTAGATGCTTTTCCTAATGGTGATCGTCCTGACGCTACCACAATCTTCCTTCCCGCACACACCTGGGCCTCACAAACCACATATCCCACCCGCACACACCTGGGCCTCAAAAACACATATCCCCCCCACACATCTAGGCCTTAAAACCACATATCCCGCCCAAACACACCTGGGCCTCATCCCGAAGGTTCTTGGTAACAGAAAACCTGCCCGAAGAATCTTGGGTGGAAATCACACCAATCGAAACCTACCCGAAGAGTCTTGGGTGTAAGGTCACCTCAAGCAATCACAACCTATGGAAGAAGGATAAAGAAAGAGCTAGTTACTGAGGGGAAAATACCCTCTCCCATGAAATGGGAGGGTTAAACACTAAGTTCTCAACATGGGTGGGGTGCGACAAAACACAAAGATACAGATACACATATGTATACCAAACACACAACCCAAACTACGGCTTCTAAAATAAGAGACTGAGCATGTGCGTCTGAACTGCTACTACGAAGCATGCATACAAAAAAAAATCCCAGCCCCAGTTAGGTTTTCATGTTTCAACAGTATTTGTTCAATAGTTCCTTAACTACTGGGAAATTATCAAACCAGATCCAGTGTTTCGTAGAACAAAACCCTGCCAACCACAAATCAAGTTAGATAGAACAGAAGAAACACATAAAAAACCTTTTTATCATCAATCAATCCCCATTTATTGTTCCCACTTTTAATTCATTATCATTTCCCCACAGTTCATTTATAAACTTTCCACTTCTTTTTAATATCACAACCTTTTACTACAACCCTACTGCGACTATAACCACATCTCTACAACTGTATCATGAAACCAGGCTCGTGCCACATCATTTCCCCTTTAATATCATTTAATGTAGCCCCTCTTCCCATTCTATTCGTAATTACCCAGGATTCACCCCCCCCCCCCCCTTCTCACACACCACGTAACCAAACCAACACCCACATGTTCATTATTACATTTTGTTCAACCGGGGTGACCACACAAGGGTTCTGGATATTCATTTAATCAGCCAACTCTACGTGATTAATCCATTTCCATATTCCACAAAGATTCCACCCACAAAACGGTCTAGAAAGATAGGGAAACATTTAGTTGCGCAAGAAAAGGCCCCCAATGACTATGATTTTCAGTATACATAAGCCTATTCAATTCACAACATAACATTAATATAAACAAAGATAAACATATCAAATTTCCCATCCCCATTCTTTATGCCAGTTATTATCCTCATTAAACTGGTTCAACTATGTCTCGTCAAAACAAGAGGACACCCATCCCACATGATGCACAAATTATAGAGACGAAGGTAAAGTCCCTACCTCAATAGGTTCTGATCATAATTCTCCCCCAGATCAACTTTAGAAGACGTCCGTAGGCATCCGTCGCTTCTATCAAAACCTAGAAAAACCTCCTCGGGTGGAAGCTGGTAAAGAAAGGCCAAAGGAAAAAACAACAGATCCAATCTCAGAAGTTCCGCCTCGTCGTTACGATCTCATGGCCACTAAAGGATCATAAATCAAAGCTCAGATGAAGAAGTTACGGAAGAAAGGAGCTTAGGAGTCTCTCAGGAGGGCTCTGCTCGAAGGAAAGGGGAGGAGAGGAATGATCTGAAAAGGAGGAGAGGAACCCTCTTTTTATAGGCGAGAAAAACTAAAGTACACGACGTTTACTCGACCATTCAACACGGTTGCCACACGACTTCCAACACGGCATTCAACGTGGCACCTAGCTATTGACTGGTCAATACACGGTTTGAGGGTAACGCATACTCGGGGAGAAACTACACAGTGTGTAGGATGGGATATATGACGCGTACTTATTTATTTCATGCAACAAGGACATGACCTCAACATGGCACATGGCCGTTGACTGGTCAACACACAGTTTGAGGGTAACACGTACGTGGGGAGAAACTACACGACGTGTACTTATTTATTTCACACAGTAAGGACACGACTTCAACATGGGGTATACTTGGAAAGGTGGTACACAACGTGTACTCACACTACACGATGTTTGGTTAGAAAATTCTGAAATGTTTGGGAAAATTCCATTCTACCCTCCAGAACACTTCATGACCTTCTTTTCGACAATGTAATGGGCCGGAGTGGTCCGTGCCATTATAGAACTATGTACATAACATTTCTATCATTATGAAATTTGATAATATAATTTTATTTCTTCTAAATTGAGACCTGATTTATATCAAAATAAAGAGCATACAAATATTTTTTTAAGAAAAAATAATTTTATTTGTATTGAACAATACCATACTTCACAAATGAGATTATACATTCATGTATATTTTAATTGATTTTATCATATACCACCCCCTATAAATTTAATATAATATTCAAATGGTGGTTGAGAAACATTTATATATTTACCAAGAAATTTTCCCTATAAATCATCCTAATTATCCCATCATATTGTCTGTTTATGAATATCTATAGAGTTGGGCTACAAACTACTTATATAATTGGTTATGAACTATATAGTCTATTAAGGATTTGAAATGATACACTCCTTCTCTAAAAATTGGTATAATATGATTTGTAACATCAATTAAAAAATTGTGAAATTTTTGATGCAATAACATCAATTTTGATTAATTAGAAGGGTGAAAAATCATTCCAATTGATATTCTCTCATCAATATATATTAAAAAACTTATTTTATCATTTTAATATCTATATAATTACTAAAAATGTTTAATTATTAAAAGATAATACATTTCCTTGGAAGTTTGTTTGTTCCTTATCCTTGAAAATGAATCACAGATGGATATCCTGTCCATTTTATATCCTTGTATCCCATATTTTGGAAAATTTGATAATATTTGGCTTTGATTTCTATAAAACACATAATTATTAGGGAAATCACTTATTTACTTATGACCTGATCCCATTGGACATAATTAATTTTAATCATAACTAGAATATACATGTAGGATTCATTCTTGAAGTAACTCTTTCAAAATGTCAATCATTCAGTGGTGCATTTTTCCCCCAACCATTTCAATATTTAATTTCATCCAATCTCAACACTACTTATATGATTTTATATTTAGTACAACCAAATAACATTATGTTTATATCATCTTCAAAAAATAGTTTAGACCCATAATGTTTTCAATTTATTTAATGCCAACATCATAAATTAATTTTTCTATATGTTCCACTGTCATAATCAAAAAAGATTCATCAATGTTAGGTATACAAAGATTTTTTATTTAACCATGTTAAATCCAACATGTATAACTATTATTAAATACATATGAAATAATTTTTTTTAATATATATGGATACTAATTTTCTAATATTGAAATAATTCAATCATGTTAAGAAAAACATGCATTTGATTTAGTGAATTCATTTTATAATTTCTATGAAATAATAAAACACGTTATCATACTTCTTACGTGTTTTTAATTCTATTATCCCATCACCATAAATTTATTACAGAAAAGTCATATATAATATTTGAATACATTCAATCATATGATCACACAATCATGTATATGAACTGAAAAATTTAAAATATCTAACCAAAAATTTTATGACATATAAATATATATATAATTTTTTTATTTCAATATTATACTTTACATTTATAGATATAGATATAAATAAAATATATTAGAAGTTATTATTGAAATAAATATAAGAAAAAAATTATAAATTTACAAATACAAATTTAGTCATATAATTACATAAACATAAAAGTATAATTTTAGGATATTTAAATTTAAGATATATATACATTTTAAAATAAAAAATTAATCATATAATTATATATTCATATTAATTTAATGTATTTAAATTTATAACATATAAAAAATAATAAACGTAGTTATTGATTTGTAATATATGTGTTTCAATAATGGAAATACATTTATTTAAAATATATATATATATATATATATCATTTATATATGTAAAATATTTAAAATACACACACACACACATATTATGTATATTTTATAAACAAAAGAAAATATATAGATACATTAATATAATATTCAATCATCTCTATACTTTAATATAATTATTTAAATATATATAAAAATATATATAGATATGTTAATAAACATATAAAAATATATTTAAAACAATAATTCTATAATCATATTTAAAAAAATCATACACTCATATATAAAATCCATTGAATTTTCTGCAATAATATCATCATTTCTAATTTATAGAATATAACAATAAATGTATCGGTTTTCTAAACATGTAACGATAATAATGGTTATAATAAAAATTAAAAAAATATAAATAAAATCATAAAATATAAAAAAATGTTGAAATGGATAAAATATAAACATATAAGTTTGTATCCATATGCATTAAAAATTACCCTTAAATTTAGATAATATCCTCAAAAATCATCCAAATATTGAAAACGCCAACACAAAACATATAAATAAATAGTATATAAGTGTCTATATGGGAGTGAAAAAGGAAGAACATGGATGGATGTAGTGACTTTTGAAGAGTTTGATAGAAAACTGTAATTGGATGGGAACGAATCCAATGATGATGAAATATTTTCAAGGGTGGTAGGAAATTTCCAAATAAGCTAGAATACAGTAGTGAAATTTGTCAAAATGAAGAATTGGGAGGGGGACTTTAAGCCATATATATATTGGTTTAATAAAATTAGACCATGATACATGTAGGTGAAATGAAATAACCACTAGAATTAATTTTATAAAACATTTTTAATTTTTTTTATTATAATTGATATTAAATATGTCATTTAACATCAGATATTGAACAAAAAATTTTAAAATAAATTTAATATATGTTACACTTAACTGATGTTAAAAGTGACTGAAATTGATGTTTTTAAATTGAATATTGAAATAATAATTTTTAAATAAACATATTAACATTTTTTTATTTATCTAATTTTAATAATAATTATAAAAAACACAAACTGAACCAACAGGTCTAGTACGGGGGTATTACTTGACCATATTCATACCAACCCATTTAGAAGTTTTTTTGATTTCTGTTGAGGGAATTATAAATATCATTGAGAGAATTTAACCTCAATAATATATTATATAATATATTGTTAATCTATGGGATAAAAAAATAAAAAAATAATATATTAACAAAAAAATAATCATTAGTGTAGGAAAAAATGCAAAAAAGTCATCCCATGTTGTTTGATTTTTGAATATCATTTAAATAAAAAAAATGATTCGGTGTATAGGAAAGTTAATATTAAATTTTATAACATCTATCTTGAGGTCCATCTATAATCAGCTTCATCATCTTTATATACAACTCAAATTTCTATAGTAGGGTCCTTACCCTTCTCCCAATCTATAAGAGTGAAACCCATGAGGCCCCCAAAATTCCTTAGTGTGGAGTCGGTGAAAGTAATAGTTGGAGACCAATAATGACTGATCGATTTCATGAATACAAAATTTGGGTTCATACCATGGATATAAATTGTCTATCGATATAAAAAAAATCAGAAAACGAAAAAAATATTATATGTCATTAGAGAACTACTCTACTAGTTTCTACTCCCTCTAAGAATAAACATTGATAATCCACCTTGTTCATCCCCATCAATGGGATAATCTAGAAACATGACTAAAAAAACATTTTCCAGTGATATACTAAATAATGAATACCAAACAATTGACTAATCCCATTTGAGGGATTAGACTATGAGGATCATCCTACACAATCAACAGTATGAAAAATCAAATGAACAATCTGATACAAGATATTAGTGATATATCAAACATGTAATTCAGTTTCAAAAAATCATAAATGTAAAATAAAAAAATATACACAATAAAAGGTCTCCCAGTGATAAAAATAGATACCACATGATATCAAGAATCAGACATAGGTATCATCCACTACACACATAGGAAAAAAATCATACAATTTATCTGTATAAAACATGTGCTACTGTGAACGCATTCCAAACATACATGATAGAATAAAAAAAAATGATTTGTTCACTCTAAAATTCAATATGCCTGACTATATACTTGAATAATAATGAGATTGAATCATTTATTACATTGTGATTTTGGAAGAAGTGGGACCACACCTAGAATTGGTAGGACATGATCATCATAACAAAGATTATATAATACCAACAATAGTCACAGTCATAGAGTTGAAAAAACACCAATTCCATTATTCCATATTAAGATTCTATATATGATCATAAAGATACTCATTAGGTCACAATAAATCCGTTAAGTCATACCAATACATATATGTCATAATTGATTGTGATCGTTGAAAATATGAGGGAAATGAAAATGACCAATGAAAATCATACATGGTCACATGCATAACATTGAATGGGTTTTGAGTCATATAATAGATGTGGATGTCGTATTTAAATACCCCCAAAATAACTTGGTGATATCATAGGGTTTTTTTGTGGATAGAAAATGTTTTATGATAAAATAATTGAGTGATGAAGTGATTAAATATATTAATACCATCATAATTCAGAGTGTGAAATTAGGAGATATGTTATAAAATTTTGGATTAGATGATAACTTAAAAATTATTCCACCACTAATTCAAAACCATGTCTCATTAACATAAGGAATTTATATTGAATGTTTGGAATATATTTCCAATATTTGTTAATGATTCTTGGATTCTTCCAGTAATACATTATTTTTTTAAGTTAATTCAATACATGAAGACATCTTATTTTCAAAATTTCAACCTTTCAGACAATTTTCTATATCAATCTCCCCTAAAAATCCCCAAATAATTTACCTAACCCTTAAAAGGTTTGAAAAAACACAATTCCATGATAATATTGAGGTTTTTAAGTAAAAAATATCTCTATTTAAGGACTTCTCATCCTCATGAATTTCCTTTATATGATTTCTAGAACAACATAGATAATTATTCTCCAATAAATGATTATCAATATGATTAATCGTATTGAAATAAACTATGATAACATTTAACCTATAACAAGGTAATGGTGTTCCCTCGTAGAACCATCTCACACCAGATCTATATATAGATTGTTCGGTCAACAATATGTTAAACAGTTATCAGCTAAAAATCCACATATTTGAGAACATGTGTTGGAACATGACCCTACTTCCAAAGTAGAAACCCATGAAATATATATTCCATGATATAATTTTTTTTACAAAATTTCAATTGTTAGGTAACATTCCCCATGTTCCCAATGATCTTTAATTTCATAACATAATATGGTTCCAACCATATATGCCTCCACAAATGACAATACCCCAACACATGGAACACATGATAGAAAACCTTATTACACACCATAATCTCCAAGGTCCATCTTCTTTACATGTAATGTGACTATTTACTATTAAAATAATTAATTATTTGTTTTATAATTATGTACACCCAATCTGTGGTCTCATGCATTGTACTCATCCCAACCACTGAATACTTTCCTACCACATGTTAGAAGAGAGTTAATCCATATAGCCACCAATATAGATCCTCAGATATAGCCATCAGAATCTGTGAATATAAGGTATTATTATAGGTGAACACTATATATCAAGTGAAAATCACATTTCCCACTAAAATCATGAATAAATTATCAATGAATATAATATAATTCCTAGATCATTCTATTTGACATCCCATTATTATGAGGATTAAAGGCCATTCTAAGCTTCAACTACGTACCCATTTACCATTATTACCCTTTGAAAAAGAAAATACGTAATTGAGAATCAATATCATGTTCCATGATTTGAGGTACACTATGAATCCACATGATCTCGTAAACATAGATATTTCCAAGATCATCATCTATATATATCTCCTTGAATGGTTTAAGTTAGACAATATTTGTAGCTAATCCACAACCACCCAAATGTTGTCTTGGAAACTCTAGGTCTTGTTAAAACCTATTTCAAATTATTTTATCTCCCAATCCATCATACACATAATAAGAGTATGCAGATGGTGTAACCCTATCTTTTTTGTAGAGACCCAAAGCTTGACGTACATGGAAATTACATTACTTTTTAGGAATACTTAGTACATAACAAAAACACACACACAAGGACTGTAATAGTTTAGTGTCTTTGGAAAATCGAAATATAATCTTCTAATCGTGGTGAAAGATCTTCAATATCTCCCATAAAGATCTTCTTTTTTTAAACATAAATCCTTTATTTATGTCTTGGGGAAAAGAAAACATAAAAGGGTGAGCTCAAATGCTCAGTAAGGGTAATCAAAAGAAATATCAATCACATCATATACATAAGAAGATAACTTTTGGAAATCTTAACATGAAAAAGAGTTCATAAATTCATAACATGGGGTAAATCATTGTAGTGAAATGTAATCCAAATAATCATAACGTAAATCATGAAACTTTTTGACATACACACATAATCATAGAGAATCATTTCTTATTAGTCAAGACTCATTGCCAAGACAATCTTAGTGGACAAAGTCCCTTTCTGAACCGAGTTCACTCCTCGTTTCAGTCCTGTTTCACTGAACCGGTATAAACTACCGTTCCAGCCATGTCTATCTCATGAGATATAAAATCTTTACCCAATACATTGGAGGGAGATATAGGTCCCACCCATCTCATAATGATACCATTCTTATGTGTGCCACAAAATAATAAACCATACATCATAGCATAACCCATGTAATAAAAATGGGAATCTTTAAACATCGTGACATCATAAAATAATTCATATAAGATAAAATAATTCATAATAATATTTCCATCACAACATAATCAAATCCATTTAATAATAGGGATAGAAACAGAACCCTTTATTATCTTAGATGGAAAATAATTTTGATAAAACACATTAACTCCATTCTTGAGGAAAATATCCTTTCTACTTCAAAAACACTTTTCAGTTGTTAACATGTCATAAAATTATAACTAAAAGAATTTGATTAAAAATAAACTTGAAAACTTGTAAAGGAAGCTTTTAGGAAATAATATTTTAAAAATCCATTCATGCCGTATAAGTTAAAAAACATTCTTCTTGTACTTTTGTCAGAAATGTCAAAAAGTACCTCGTACGAAAAACGACAAAAGATTCCTTTCATATATTTTACTAAAAACTAACCTAAGGGTAAAATTGGATTTAAAAAATTTTAGGTGGATGAAAATAATATTGCATATTGAGGAAACATGTATTTGGATGATAAAATACACCCCAGTAAATACCAAAGTATAAACAATCTCGGATAAAATGAGATTGTGATATTTTCCCTTACCTTAGGTCCGATTTGCTTCGTATATGTCCGAACCTCCTATATAATGATTTAAATAATGTCATTGACTTATTCCAGAATCATTCTCATTGTTATGATATCATATATGGTTCACTTTTGGCTTTATATTACCCGTTCTATTGTAAATTCCATGTTAAAGAGCATTTTGGGAAAATCGTTTCATTTGTCATCCTTGTTTTGACTTGTAATTATTCGTATGATTACTTAGATCATGATTACTTAATTCCAGAATATAAAACATTATTTATATATAATATATATTCATAATATATATATATATAATAGATCAGTAAATGGAAAGAAATACACCGTTCATGGAGACGGTAGACCGTTCGTACGCATGAACGCTGTTTTCTTTTCCTTATTGAGTTGAATGGGATTATGTAGATGACATACATATATATACACATAAATCCAGAATTATTATTATGTCATATATTTTGATTATTACTTATTATATATACTTTATAATCATTCATTAATGGTTAACGTGGAGAATGCATCTCATCGCGTCGTGGAGACGGTAGTCCGTACGTACGCACGAGCGATGATATTGTTCTCATGATCGTGGAATTGTATTGGAGTTTATGTATACTATTTCAGAATCAATATCACTTTATAATAGTCATATAAATTTATTATTTACACCATTATACCCATCCAAGTAAGGTGGTGGTGGAAAATAGATTTCACCACAGCGTGGAGATGGTATTCCGTACGTACGCACGCGCGGTGATTTCATTTTCCATAGGATGGATAGATGGTGAAATAGGGTTGTTTCATACTTATAATAACATATCAGTATATGAGTGATACTGATGATATTACTTCATAATGAAACAACCTAAGAAGAAGAAGTGGAAGAAGAAATAAAGATAAAATAATCGGTAATGGACATTACCTCTTCTTTGGAGCGCCTCTTTGAGATCTCCCTTTAGGGCACTAAAATTGGTCTTTGAGGAAGAACATAACCTCTTGGATATTTCTAGGGAAGTGGAGAAGAGAATTTTTCAGGGGTTGGCCGAGCTTGAAGGATCAATGTTGTGCGAGGAAGAGAGGGAGGAGGTTCCCTTTTATAAGGGAGGAGAGGGGTACGTTTGGAATAACTAAAACTATTATTTTATTATAAAGTCAAATTCGGTTTTAAAAAGATCCAAATTAATTAATTTCGAATCTAAGGTGGGGATGGGTCTAAATACTCTCATCCAATAGAATTTAGACATGTTTAGGTTCCTATATTAACCTTATCTTTTAGTTTTAACTCATAGTTAATTAGATTGACATTTACCATGTCACTTTGTATTTTTATATTATATAGTTAATAAACATACCATATACATCCAAGCGACCCCCAAGTTGTGTTTTATTACTATATATAACCTTATATAAGTCATTTGGCCGAACCATAGATTTTTAGGAATAAAATAACAATTAATAATATAATATTTGTTTTAAAAACTGTTTTATGTCAATTATGACATTATTCAATAGTTGATTTTTTTTTGAAATTCATAAGAGAATGATTACTTCTAAAAAAGTTGATTAACATAATCCTAACATGTCATATTAACCTAGAAAATTAGTTTAATTCATAAAAAGTCTCAAATTATACTTATTTTGGTATTTATAATATCAATTATGTCAGTATTTCATTACTATGATAATTACTGCATCATCTTTGTGTTATAATTAAATTAAATTATTTAATGTCTAAAAATTACAAATAAAATACAATCATGTAGGAAATCTTTGTATATTTCTAATGAATATTTATAGTCGAATTTATCTTATGTATAACCCCATATTAAAAATTATTTACTTATTAAACTTTCATTTTAACTATTTTAACCCTTCTTGAAATAAATTAATAATAAATGTCCTAATCTAATCCAAGTGGCCCTAAATGGTCATAGTTTATTCCTAAGGTTGTTTTTTGTCGAATTAAACTTGTCCAATAGAATTAGTACATGTGTTAGGGTAATAATAATATCATTTTTTCACTTAATTACCCTATTTACTTTTAACTGTGGTAAAAAAGTAAAAAGTTACTATTCACTAAAAATTATTTTCATCTCATTGAACCAAATTTTAGCCTTTTATATTAACCGTGTCTCTCGAATTTTCGAAATTCCACTCACAGAAGCGGTAAAATTAATCTTTATGAAAAATTCAGTTTTTAACTACCACTTAGTGGTTTCACTATTCATCAAAAAATGAAAGTTTCCAGAAAAATACCAAAAATTAGATCTAAGCTATATTTGATATTATGAATTAAAAAATGATGTATATTTTATCAAATTCAAAACATATTAGTTTCATTAATTAATTTAAAAATTAATTCTCGTCGTCAAAACAGATAGCGTGTTCTTTAGAGATAATAACTATCAAAAGATTGACACTTGTTTATGACTGGTTTAAATGTGAAATTATATCCAATGACCAACATATTATTAAATAGTAAAAACATATTCTAAATATACTTTAAAACCACTCAAATTAATAATTTATCACTATTAATTATTTCGATTAACAAAAGTTGTTTTTAATTATAATTTAGTAATTTTTACTGTTCATCAGAATATGAATGTTATCCGAAAAGTACCAAAAATTTCACCTTCAGCTAAATTCGATACTCCAAATCCAAAAATGAAGTCCATTTTGAGAGCTAAAATTTCTAACATTTTAAAAGGGGGTTATTACTATTCATAATGGCTAGTTTTAATAATATTTTAATAGCATATCGTTGTTTAGTGAAACTCGGTATTGCGTACTACACACGCTATCGAGGAAGGTCGTGATTGCGTGTAATGCAATGCAAGTCAAGGATGCATGTTTAGAAAGCTCCTTTTGGTGTAGCTTACAACACAAGACATTAATGAAATTAAAAAGAATATTTTTTTTAAAATATCGGGCTGTTACATTCTACCCCCTTAAAATGAATTTCGCCCCCGAAATTCGTCGGGGTTATAAATGGTTTACTACTCGAAAGTTTCTTTAATAGAAACCCACATCGTAAAAAGGAATACCAAAACTTGGCTTTAAAAACTAATTTATGAAATGTAACGATTACCCAAATAAACAAATCACTGGGTTTCCACATAGGTGAAAATATGGATGTGGAAGAGAAATCTAACCATCATGTTCTGATGGAGAGTGGTAGAGAACATGGCTATGAAAAAGCCAGCAATCACAAAGCCATAAATTTGTGATGATCTATGGTACCATCTGATTTATCAGATATAATAGCACTAGGACATCATTTTTGGTTTTCAAGACCATTTCCCTAAAGTTGATGAAATTGGAATTAGAAGAAATACTTTCGTGATTTTGGTATAGTCTCACCGTTTGTCGTTATTTGGACAATTTCCACTTCATCTCTTAAAGAAATGAAGTTGAATTTGTCATTCGTGATGTTTTAGCAGATCATGTGATAGAATGATGAGTAATTCCATTTGTCTCAAACAAAAGGTTAGAAAAGTTATCAAAAAATACATAAGTACATCTATAGTGAGATTAATCATATATAGTTCCTAAAATGTACTTATACTTCATATATCATACTTATTAATATAATAAAACTAGTTTCTACTAAACAGGGACTTCCTGTAGGCTAGTGGTAAGCGATAAAGGCTAGTCGCACTAAGATTGTGGGTTCGATTCCCACAGCCTTGTCCGACGCGATGGGCTATCGCCCGTCCTGCAGGTTGTCCTTTTTCTAAAACTACATTACTATAACATCCCATTAATAATATCAAAAAAAAAGTTTTATCCTTAAACAATACTAACTTATGTCCATCATATTCCATTCCAATCTTTAGTCTTATCTAAAATACTTCAGTCCAAGATCATAGTATAAAGAAAACGATTACTTGAAATGTCATCAAACAAGCATGTGAATACCAACATTTATCCCCCATATATCTTGTTGGTCACATTCCAATCATGTGAATACCTTAATCATGTATTCTCTTGAAAAGTGAATACCCATTAATCCTTAGTGAAAACATGAATGCTGTCAAAAGTTAACTCTTTCCACATACCAAAATCCAAAAATTCTATATACTCAAACCATGATATAACCCTTTCCTTATATCAGTCATGAGCTCATGAATACATTTAATTTTATCCTTATCACTTCATTATGCGCATATCATCTTCTTTCCAGAAATATTTCAATCATTTTTCATGGTTACTGATGCCATAAAATAATTGAAAACCACAATAGACCAAAACATAATTATTCCAATATTCCACGATACTATATAAAACATTATTCTGGAATCCCATTACAAAAACACTTAATCATTCCACCACATCATTTTCATATTCAACATCTCCAGTGGTGATCGCATGTGACTTCCCTTTGTCATTTTCCTTAAGTGGTTGCTCACGTCGATCACCACTAACCCTTGGATTAGGGCATTTATTGGCATAATATCTCATCTCCTTGCACTTGAAACATTGAAGTGTAGTAGGTTCATTCTATGTATCCCTTCCTTTGTTTGCATCATTAGACATCTTCTTCCCATCATTGCGGCATTCAAACGCCCGATGACCTTCCTTTCCACATTTGAAACATTTACATGTCACTTTAAGACAATCTCCACCATGCTTCTTTCCACACTTTGAGCATAAGGAAACATTCATCTTCTTTTCACCATTATTTTGAGATTTCTCCTTGAACTCCATCTTTCGTTTCTTGTCAAAACTACTAGATGGATAAGTAACACCAACTTCCATTTCTACCTTGATAGCACAACACACAATTTCATCATAGCTACTGAAGTCTCTTATAGATAATGCCCTTCGACGATTTGGTTTTAAGCCACTGAAGAATCAATCAACTTTAATTCCAGGTTGGATGATAAATCCAGATGCATACCTTTCATGCCTTGTAATATTCTCTTCGTATATACCAACAGATTCATCATCCTTTTGCTTTAGTTCAAAAATCTCCTTCTCCATCATGGTTCGAAGAATACGTGGGAAGAACTTATTGAAGAATAAGTTCTTGAACTCGTCCCATTCCGTGGACTCAATTTCATCTCTTTGCCTCGTATTCTTGATAAGATTCTACCATTGATCAGCTTCACCTTCCAAACGATATACTGCTAAGATGACTTTATCATGTTCATAACATTGAATAACTGAAAATATCTTTTCAGTAGTACTGGTCCATTTTTCAGCAACAAGTGGATCAGAAGACCCACTGAAAGAAGGTGGACGTTGCCTCATGAAGGACTCAATAGAATATTGTTCCCTTCTCTGCTCATTTGGAAGTCCAGAATGATTCATAGCTTGTGTAAGTATAACAATATGTTTTTTCACTCCATCTCCATAACATTTGTTTTTTCAGGAGGACAATCATTGCATTGTCCATTGCATTGATCAACACGGTTCCTTCGGGTTCCAGACATCGTCTAAAACCCAAAAATAATAGTGTGAGAGGAAAAAATCATGCTCGGGAAAACAACATAATAAAGGGGGAGTATCCTCAATATCTAACATCTTAGGTTAAATTCTATGATCGTTATCGTAGTTCTAGTACTTTATCCTATACGTATACTTATCCTTAGGGACATCCCTATACATACCTTAGAAATATCTCTAGGGATCTCACTAACTTTTTCACATCCTAGTTTCCAAAGGTTGACTAAACCTTTCCTCTGATACCAACTGTAGAGACCCAAAGCTTGACGTACATGGACATTACATTACTTTTGAGGAATACTTAGTACATAACAAAAACACACACACAAGGACCGTAATAGTTTAGTGTATTTGGAAACTCGGAATATAATCTTCTAATCGTGGTGAAAGATCTTCAATATCTCCCATAAAGATCATCTTTTTTTTAAACTTAAATCCTTTCTTTATGTCCTGGGGAAAAGAAAACATAAAAGGGTGAGCTCAAATGCTCAGTAAGGGTAAACAAAAGAAATATCAATCACATCATATACATAATAACATAACTTTTAGAAATCTTAACCTGCAAAAGAGATCATAAATTCATAACATGGGGTAAATCATAGAAGTGAAATGTAATCCCAATAATAATAACTTAAATCATGAAACATTGTGGCATACACACATAATCATAGATAATCATTTCTTATTAGTCAAGACTCATTTCCATGACTATCTTAGTGGACAAAGTCCCTTTCTGAACCGAGTTCACTCCTCATTTCAGTCCTGTTTCACTGAACCGGTATAACCTACCGTTCTAGTCATGTCTATCGTATGAGATATAAAATCTTTACCCAATGCATTGGAGGGAGATATAGGTCCCACCCATCTCATAATGATACCATTCTTATGCGTGCCACAAAATCATAAACCATACATCATAGCATAACCCATGTAATAAAAATGGGAATCGTTAAACATCGTGACATCATAAAACAATTTGTATAAGATAAAAGAATTTATAAAAATATTTCAATCACAACATAATCAAATCCATTTAATAATAGAGATTGAAACAGAACCCTTTATTATCTTAGATCGAAAATAATTTCGATAAAACACTTGAACTCCATTTTTGAAGAAAATATCCCTTCTACTTCAAAAACACTTTTCATTTCTTAACATTTTATAAAATTATAACTAAAATAAGTTGATTAAAAATAAACTTGAAAACTTGTAAAGGAAGAGTCTTGGAAATAATGTTTTAAAAATCCATTCATGCCGTATAAGGTAAAAAAACATTCTTCTTGTACTTTTGTCGGAAAAGTCAAAAAGTACCTCGTATGAAAAACGACAAAGTATTCCTTTCATATATTTTACTAAATACTCACCTAAGGGTAATGTTGGATTTAAACTATTTTATGTGGATGGAAATAATATTACATACTGAGGAAACATGTATTTGGATGATAAAATACATCCCAGTAAATACCAAAGTATAAACAATCTCAGATAAAATGAGATTGTGATATTTTCCCTTACCTTAGGTCCGATTTTCTTCGTATGTGTCCGAACCTCCTGTATAATGATTTAAATAATGTCATTGACTTATTATAGAATCACACTCATTGTTATGATATCCTATATGGTTCACTTATGGATTTATATTACCCATTCTTTTGTAAATTCCATGATAAAGAGCGTTTTGGGTAAAATCGTTTCATTTGTCATCCGTGTTTTGACTTGTAATTATTCATATGATTACTTAGATCATGATTACTTAATTACAGAATATAAAGCATTATTCATATATAATATATATATATATATATAATAGATCAGTAAATGGAAATAAATACACCGTTCATGGAGACGGTAGACCGTTCGTACGCATGAACGCTGTTTTCTTTTCCTTATTGATTTGAATGGCATTAAGTAGATGACATAAATATATGTACACATAAATCCAGAATCATTATTATGTCATATATTTCATTATTACTTTTTATATATACTTTATATTCATTCATGAATGGTTAACGTGGAGAATGCATCTCATCGCGTCGTGGAGACGGTAGTCCGTACGTACGCACGAGCGATGCTATCGTTCTCATGATCGTGGAATTGTATTGGAGTGTATGTATACTATTTCAGAATCAATATCACTTTATAATAGTCATATATAGTCATTATTTACACCATTATACCCATCCAAGTAAGGTGGTGGTGGAAAATAGATTTCACCACAGCGTGGAGACGGTATTCCGTACGTACGCACGCGCGGTGATTTCGTTTTCCGTAGGATGGATAGATGGTGAAATAGGGTTGTTTCATACTTATAATAACATATCATTATATGAGTGATACTTATGTTATTTCTTCATAATGAAACAACCTAATAATAATAAGTGGAAGAAGAAATAAATATAAAAGAATCGGTAATGGAAATTACCTCTTCTTTGAAGCGCCTCTTTGAGTTCTCTCTTTAGGGCACTAAAATTGGTCTTTGAGGAAGACCAGAACCTCTAGGATATTGATAGGGAAGTGGATAAGATAATTTGGCAGGGTTTGGACGAGATTTAAGGCTCAATGTTTTGTGAGGAAGAGAGGGAGGAGGTTCCCTTTTATAAGAGAGGAGAGGGTTTCCTTTGGAATAACTAAAACTACTATTTTATTATAAAGTCAAATTCGGTTTTAAATATCTCCAAATAGATTTATTTCGAAGATAAGGTGGGGATGGGTATAAATCCTCTCATCCAATAGAATTTAGACATGGTTAGGTTCCTATATTAACCTTATCTTTTAGTTTTAACTCTTAGTTAATTAGATTGACATTTTCCATGTCACTTTGTATTTTTAAATTATATAGTTAATAAACATACCATATACATCCAAGCGGCCCCCAAAGTTGTGTTTTATTAATATATATGACATTATCTAAGTCATTTGGCCGAACCATAGACTTTTAGGAATAAAATAACAATTAATAATATAATATTTGTTTTAAAAACTGTTTTATGTCAATTTTGACACTATTCAATAGTTGATTTTTTTGAAACTCATAACAGAATGATTACTTCGACCAAAGTTAATTAACATAATCCTAACATGTCATATTAACCTTGAAAATTAGTTTAATTCATAAAAAGTGTCAAATTATACTTATTTAGGTATTAATAATATCAATTATGTCAGTATTTCATTACTAAGATAATTACTGCATCATCCTTGTGTTATAAATAAAATAAAATATTCAATGTATAAAAATTAAAAATAAAATACCATTATGTAGGAAATCTTTTTATATTTTTAATGAATATTTATAGTCAAATTTATCTTATGTATAATCCCATATTAAAAATGATTTACTTATTAAACATTGATTTTAACTATTTTAACCCTTCTTTAAATAAATTAATAATAAATGTCCTTATCTAATCCTAGTGGGCCTAAATGGTCATATATTATTACTAAGGTTGTTTTTGGTCGAATTACATTTTTCCAATAGAATTAGGACATGTGTTAGGGTAATAATAATATCATTTTTCCCTTAATTACCCTATTTACTTTTAACTGTGGTAAAAAAAAGTAAAAAGTTACTATTCACCAAAAAATATTTTCATCTCATTGAACCACATTTTAGTCCTTGATATTAACCGTGTCTTTCGAATTTTCAAAATTCCACACACAGAAGCGGTAAAATTATGTTTTATGAAAAATTCAGTTTTTTAACTACCACTTAGTGGTTTCACTATTCATCAAAAAATGAAAGTTTCTAGAAAAATACCAAAAATTAGATCTAAGATATATTTGATATAATGAATTCAAAAATGATGACTATTTTATCAAATTCAAAACATATCAGTTGCATTAATTAATTTAAAAATTAATTCTCGTCGTCAAAACAAATAGCATGTTCTTAAGAGATAATAACTATCAAAAGATTGACACTTGTTTATGACTGGTTTAAATGTGAAATTATATCCAATGACCAACATTGTATTAAATTGTAAAAATATATTCTAAATATACTTTATAACCACTCAAATTAATAATTTATCACTATTAATTATTTCGATTAAAAAAAGTTGTTTTTAATTATAATTTAGTAATTTTTACTATTCATCAGAATATGAAAGTTATCCGAAAAGTACCAAAATTTCACCTTAGGCTAAATTCGATACTCCGATTCCAAAAATGAAGACCAATTTGAGAGCTAAAATTTCTAAAATTTTAAAATGTGTTTATTACTATTCATAACGGCTAGTTTTTATAATATTTTAGTAGCATATCGTTGTTTAGTGAAACTCGGTATTGCGTACTACACACGCTATAGAGGAAGATCATGATTGCGTGTAATGCAAGGCAAGTCAAGGATGCGTGTTGAGCAAGCTCCTTTTGGTGTAGCGTACAACACAAGACATTAATGAAATTAAAAAGAATATTTTTTATAAAATATCAGGCTGTTACATTTTTCCTATGATCATCTTTGATTCTTTGACATGTCATACAATTAGTGTCAGAATTTGCAATATCTATTTTCAATTACGTCCACATGATCTATCTCTTAAAATTATGACACATCTTGGTTGAACCCACACGCACTTCCCACATTGATTAACAATAGGGTTTTGTTATCTCCCCTTTTATGGAATAAGGAACTATCTCCCAACCAAAAACCATTAAAACTCTATGTCTCTCCAAATCCAATCATGAATGAGAACCACTTTCTTTCAACAACTCACACATCGTGATACACATCTTATCAATATCATTACTAGTCTAAAATAATTGAACCAAAAATTATGTGATCACTATGGGTTCAATAAAAACCACTCTTTATACTTATATTATTCCCAATTATAATTATTTCATCAATAGAATGAGCTTACATCATGATTTTTATGTACATTCTCCCATATCAAATTATTTTCATCTCAGCACATCTATAATCACATTTACATTCCCATGTGCATAATCAATCAACATATATTACATTTGAATATATTATATCAATTGAATATAAGGAATAATTTGTTCATACTAGGTGATAATATACTTTATAATCATGTGATAAGAGTAAGTAACAACACACTCCTCAAAACACTAGTATCACCTATAATTCAGAATGTAGACCACAACATCTACCCCCAACTCAAGTGTAGGGTAGTTCAACTCATGGGGTAATAGTTAAGGTGATTAATAAGTTACTGAATTATCTACCAGCATCTAAATCGATCATAAAAAAATTCTAGATGTATCACAATACACAACATATCCAATTATAGTCTCTATGATATTCAGAATCAAAGCCAATGGATAACATTTATTCATCTATATGAAAAAACTTTACACAAATCTATCAATTAAAATATTTATACCTTCTAGGTATTCATTGTCATTGAAAATGTGAGGAAATATATGTTCATAAAAATTCTATTATATTACAATTAAAATAAT
Organism: Viscum album; assembly: GCA_963277665.1. Classification (NCBI taxonomy): domain Eukaryota; kingdom Viridiplantae; phylum Streptophyta; class Magnoliopsida; order Santalales; family Viscaceae; genus Viscum; species Viscum album. The sequence goes on from OY728161.1 coordinate 1,844,254,276, forward strand.
AAAAACCTGAAATATTTAATAAATTACATTGTTGAGATAAAAAAACCTACACAAACATTCTTTTGATTACTAATATCCATTGTTAGGAACCATGATCACATGAATGTGAACTTTTTATATCCAAATGTGAATCATTCATAATTTTGTATGAATCTAATTTCCCCATTTTTTACCCAAGACAATATTCATGTTTCTATACTGTATTTCTAACATCCTAGAATATATAATAATGTCATCCATGAAGATAATAAAAATTTAATAGATGTACGAGTGGAATATCTTGTTCATCATATCTGTGAACAATTATAGTGAAATCATGATTCCAAAATGCAAAATGATATACTCATACAAAATGTACCTACTGACAAATTTTTTTTTTCAGGATGTATTCCACTTGAACCCAAATATGATGGCATCAAATAATAAAGTCGTATCTTAAATAATTAAATGGATATCCTCAACATCTCGATATTTTAGTATATTCTTTTAAAAAATCATATTCACTCTGATAAGAGTTATCTACTAATACTAAACTCAAATACAATGTTTACCACCTATGATCTTCACTAATATCCTCGAAGTACTCCATAGGGATGTTGTTGGTGTGATGAATGTCATATCCATATGATGGAAAGAATACACCCCGATCTCATTCAACTCAACGAGTGGCATGTGATATAGTAGAATCAATATCAGATCCACACCATGGATTATGTTGAATAGAAAATCATATCACTAAGTGTAGGAGACCGTAGAGATATTCTGGAAGGATAAATCGGTTCTAGTCGACCATTAGTTCAAAAGTGGGGGAGTAACTATTTTATCCACCGCAATGATCATTCCATCCACTTATAATAGAAATCATTATACATGATAACTATTTTGATGCACTATGAATGAGATAATGTCCTGATAACCATTTCAAAAAAACATTTCACCCTATGTTGATGAAAATCCTTTATATACCAAATTATAATCCTTTTTTAAATAAAATTTATTCATGTACATTATGCAAAGGATAAAATCATGAAAATTATTCATGGAATTATAAATTTAAAAACCTAAAAAAATAATTCACCATTTATTATAAATTCTATACATATTTGTGGCTTATATAATTTTATTCTCATAGTTTAATTTATGGACAACTACTCTGAAGAGTATTTGATAAATTATTATTACCCAACAAAACATATAGAATATATGAATTAATAGGATTAAATTATTTTAAGTAAATACATATATGTAATTGAAGAGATTGGAAACAAAACCTGAACTATGTCAGATCTCTCTACTATAACATCTATCTTATAATCCACTATATATGACCTACTGATCACTTGTCCATGAATTCCTAGAGGATTATGAGTCACCTTATTTACCAACCATTCTGTATAATGAAACTTTTCATGAGGTCATGTTCCCCAGACATATCCTAAATTTGTTGTGTTGAACTACCATACAATGTAAAAAAATTATTTAGGTAAAAATTATATCCTAATTTACGAGAATTATTCGGTGACAGAGGCCATTCCTTGATAATGATTCCTTTCCTGCACACTTAAAAATCCAATTATAATCACTCCACATTTTCTTATTTTAATATTATTATATATTATATGACCAATTTTTTTTATGAATCCATAAAAGGATAAGGTTTTCTTGATGCATTAATGAGAACCTAGGATTTCATAGGAGAATAAACCTACCCGACTACTAATAGTTGGAAGTAGATTAAGAGATATATCATCCTTGATTCCCTTCCCTACCATAATTTATTTACAAATAACTACAACATAGGTCACTATATAACTGTTTCTTACCTATAAAAATTTAATTGGGGGAAATCCAATATTCTTATTTTTATATTAATATATACCATCTCTTACAAGATGTGGAGATTTAAGAATCATCACTACAAACCATGATTAATAAGAAGACACCCTCATTGACACCAGCTAGATCTCTATGTTCTTCTAAGAATGATTTGTATTTATTGAATCACCAAATAAATCCTTGAATAAGTTTAATATGATCATCTCTATTTTTAGATCTTCTCAAATGAAAGCATTAAGAAGTATATCCCACCATATTCGAGTTTGTCCTTAAATTACAATGGTCAAAATATTATCCATAATTTTATCTAGAGTCTATATGTAGTCTAAAATACTCCTTACGATTCATATATAATCAATCACATCATTTGTGCCTATGTTACCCGATAATCATAACAGTTCTAGAGATGATTTCATGTGCATATTCAACCATTAACAAACCACACCTATGGGAGCCTCTACCCTGAAATAAAACCAGTTGGATGAATCATGGATAGACCCGTTCCATTTATTAACCTACCAATAAAAATAACTGTAGTGTCAGGTGGATAGTCCCCGTTAACCAGTGCAACAACATGCTAGACAAGACATCTATGATGTTATGTTTCATGAAATTATTGACCAATAATTCGAGAAGGATAATATTATAACAATGAAAAACTATAATCTAACGAAAAAACACACAAGGGTTCTCAAAAAGGTTCATCATTGAGGATACTTAGAATAAAAATCCATAACCCCATATGAAAATCCAAAAAACACATGTTATGCCTAAATATCATGCAAAATGGTCATGACCACACATATTTAGTATAATATAGTTTAAAATATTATCAAATAAAAGTATATATGAATTAATTCACCAAGAATGTACATCAATTTTAGTATGAATTTAAATATTTTGTATTTATCTTGTTTAATAAAAATGTATATATGGGTTATAAAAAAATATTCCAAGAATTATTAATGAAAGCACACTAAATACCCCAAATAGACATATCACAATAACTTCATTCAACAGAGGTGAATTTAGTTAATTGTGAAATCAAAAAACAATATCAAAAATTATCACCTAACAAAAAATCATCGATTTACTATAATTTGTCGAAGAGAAAATTTAGTAGTTCCCTAGCTCAATTTAATATCATAATATATCCAATCTACCCTGTCTAAAATCCGAGAATATAGAAGTGATAAGATAGTGAACTTTTTCATCCAATAACATTTTGTAAAACCATAACCCAAACTACCTGGAAAATAACATGGGTTCCACATAAATTCAACTATTCCTCTAGTAAAAAGGTTGATATAAAAAATTGGGGATGGATTATGGAATATCACGGGCGAAGAAATTACCCAAGTTTCAGGAAAGTATAATGTATAATAACCAATGTAATTACAAATAAATCAATAATTTATATGGTAATAAAATAATATTCAAAGTATAATTAAATAAAAATAAAAATTTCCCTTATAATATTAGTAATTAATGACATATAATTAAATTCAAATTAAAAACGGATCAAGTTTACATTTAAGTCAATAGTAAATTACCACCATATATTATGGGGTTTATGAAACATAGCATGTATCCTACCCTCTATCAGAGGCCCCTTTCCCTTACATAAAATTTTATGTTAAAAATTTACATGTACACCAAAATTAAAAAATTGTGTTTGAGTATAATAATTGGAATGGAAACACCATCAACCTATAAAATAAGGTCATAAAAAATTTAGGTGCATTCACAAAATGTTAAAAAGTTATATAAATATAATTTAAAAAATATAACTCTAAAGAAAAAAAATATTCAGGGTCATTATATATAGACTCTTACTACATAAAATCCATGTGGGGTGGTACATCAATCTACCACCCGAGACATCCCCATTGATGACCATAATGAAAAATAAATCAATTTAAAAATGTAATAATCAGGATATCCTTCATTTAAGAAAAATGGTATTTAAATTGATTTTCATATATTATAATAATATTATTACATCATATATGTTTAATTGGGGGATTTGAAAATGAGTAAACCCATTATAAATTTTTTTTACTATGGTCATACCCAATGTGATAGTACTCATTAATTATTTTATTATAGTAACATTATTATTATAGATGTCATTTTATTATTATAATTAAATTTTCTTCAAAAATGGGTTTTCTTTCAATTTCTGTTAATAGATTATAATTAATTTCATAAACATGATGATTTCTTTTAAAAGATGAAAATAGTTTTTTAATGGTCATATAATGATTTAAAAATTGTGAAATTTTGTTTTATAAATGATTTATTATAATTGAATAATGAAAAATAAAATATTTTCAAATACATTCAATTATGTTAAATAAATCAAGTAACTTAAATTTACAATTAATTTTTACTTAATTTTAATGTGTCTTGTCACCCATTTGATTTTCAATAATCTATTTAATTATATTTCAATCCTCAATATTTATTATTATTACATAAGCTTATAATTATGATTCAAAACACTATTTTATGATGAGTTTTCTCATTTTACTAATTTATTCTATAATTTATTTCTTCCACTAATAGAGAAAGAACCGGGAGTACTGAATACCAAATCTAGAATTATGTTGTTTAAATTTGGCTAATGTGTACATTATTATTATTCCAATCATAATAGTATCAACATATATTTTTTTGTCACCCTGATACAGATAAAATATGTAAATATAGTTAATCATTTTTCATAAGGATTTATAATTTTATCTAAAACTTTAAAATATCCCATTACATGACTGGTTTTCTATAATTTCCATCAACTTCATGAATATATGGCCACATGGATTTATATTTCATGGATTATTAACTTTATAGAAATATAAGGAATGAATAATTAAAAATGTCACCATGTTAACTATAATACCAATAAATATTTTAGAGAAGGATAAAAAGATAATAATTTCATTGAATTATTTTCATTCGAAATATAAAATAATTATCCCCATTTAATATTATTTCTAATATTTCATTATTGAATACATTAAATAAATTCTTACAAAATAAAGACATTATCTTTATTAAATTATCTGAAAATTATAATATATTTTTTAAGAAAATATTAGAGTATATAATATTTATTTTAATTGTTGATTTAAAATATTTTTTATAAATATATTAAATATTATGGATGTTACTAGGGTTTTCATTATAATTCCATTTTTTAGTGTATTTATGTAAAATTAAATGTATAATGTCAAAAATCATATTAATTATATATTTTTTGAATAATACTATATTTAATTATAAAAAATAATCAAACTATAAAAGGTGGTGTGGTAATTTATTTGATTTCATCACCTTTTCAATTATTATCCAATTTATATATTATAATTAAAATTATTCCCCATTAATAATGAAAATGTTGTTAATGTGGATAAGCATAAATATATTTAACCAAAGGGTATTTCATAATGATATGGATTCAGTTAAAAAAAATGTATAAATTCAATTTAATGATGATATATATACCATATATTATTTTTATTTTAATCTATTTCAATTTTCAAGAAATTGAATTGATAATAAATAAATTTAAATTATAATGTTTTTTGAAATTCAAAGAGCACCCCTAGACTCAATTATAAAATTTAAACACTTCTTATATATTTAAGAAATATTATGAAAATTACACATCATAAATTTATAACAATAAGAAATCAGTATCATCCATAACCAAATATATTATTTTTTAATTTCTTAATGTCCACCCCTTAAACTGTTAAGGTTCAATCAAACAGAGGGTTCTTAATGAACATGTATAGCTCTTAACCATGAATTTTAAAAAAAAATTATTTTCTTCGAAATCCTAAATATTAATATTCACTATTGTAAAATATTTAAGACATTATATTTAATATAATATATTTATTTTTATTACTATAGAACACAAATTTTCTTCCTTATATCCATTCTATGACATAAAAAACATCTCTCCTCCAAACATATGGATTACTGTATCTACATAGTAGTGTAATGAATTTTTCTTCAAAAATTTACATGGATGAATATAAGGATGCATAATATATATATATATATATATATATTATTTATTATATTTTTTTTTTGAAATTTTAATTAATATTTACCTTTTTTTATTCTATCTATTGAAAATTATAAGCAATTTATATACCTGCGTATGACCTTCCATCTCCATAATGGATGTAGTTAAATTTCCAATCTCTACCTTCTAAAGATCACCCAAAATTAATATATAATTAATATATAATATAGTTATATAATTTATTTTTATTATTATATAATGTAATCTTTTAAAATGTATTAATATCATGATTATCGAACTGAAACACGCATGAAAGACGAAGTAGATATAACAAAAAAATTTGATTCATTAATGGGTTTTTAGTAAATGGGTGCTAAGACGAAATAAGAAAATAATAAATTTTATGATATATATTATTAGGGTTTTGTAATTAATTAATAACAATTATATATTTCTATATTGTAATTGAAAATGAATATGAATAAATCTGAGACATTATTTAATGGTTTTTCATCTCACTTAAATTTATGTGAGATTAATGTCATTTAGAACACATGTTTATATTTTGTATTATATATAATTCCCATGAATGTATTTTTTTATTAATTCTTGAAAATCATAGGGATTTAAAAATAAATCGATTGATATTTCATTTTTGAAATTTTTATATGTAGATATCCATAGTAGATATATAATTATGTCAAAATCTCATTGTTTGTCATAATTGTTTATGATAAAGTATATGATGATATAAAATTATTACCTATCTCAAATAAATCCCATGAATTTGATTATTATAGGGTATATTCTATAGACCAAACAATTTACTTTAATTTTTCTTTCTTTTTGTAATCATGATATTGAAATAAATTAAAAATGGAAATTAGACATTATTTTTGACTTCGGCGGAATTTGTTTCCACGAAGGAATACGTTTCTTTAAAATATTTTTAAGAATTTTATAATAATATAACCTGAATTTATAAATTAACTTGTTCACATTATTAAATTTTAGATAAAATTTAAATGAATCTTATCATAATTTTTGAATGTGGAACTTTCATATTTTACTAAAAATGATAAATGAATCATTGTTTTAATTTATATGACATGAACACAATTCCCAACAATCATGAAATTCCAATGAATTAAAGGATCCATTACATTTCGTCACGGTCTCCTTCATTGAACATGTTTTCCTTAAAATTTTGTTAATATTTATATTTTAATAATGTTATTTCAGATTGAAAATTATAACTTTATCATAAAATATTCATAGTGATCTTTTAAATAAATTATCAAATTTGATGAAATCGTTTTAGATTATTTGTATTTAACTATGGATATTAATCTATGATACCATATTTATTCATTCATTAGATGTGTTATTATAATAATTATGGGAAATTAATGAATCCTATTTTATTATCCATGGGGTAGTTATTAAAGAAATATTAAATGTTTTTAGGTCATGTGGAATACATATGAATGAATTATGAAAATGTTCTAGGTGGGACCATTATATATTACCAATGGATTGGGTAAACATATATAAGTAATGAGATATATATTCTAGGCATTACCATAACTTTAGGTTGAAAAGTTTATGTTCGTAACATTTTTTAAATGTATATTTCACTATTAATGTACAATGTTTTCATGTTCATAAGTTTATGTACAGACTTTGTTTTCATGTCCATAGGTTTGTGCACAAAAAAAATGAATTTCTGAAAATATGTTTATCCATTTTCCATGATTTCATGTCCACATGTTTATGTAGGGATCATGATTTCATGTCCTTATTATTATGGGTGGATATTGTTTAATGTCCATACATTTATTCTAGAGACTGAATTAATTTCCATATTTATATGAGTGATATTATTTCAATATAATCATGATTAAAGTGTTATATGTGTATTTTTTTCCACATTATAATTCCAATGTTAAGATCCCATGAATTATATTCTTTTGTTACTTTTTTATTCATGTCTTACAAACTTCTAGGAATTATTCCATCTCTCAATATTATGACATATGATATGTGGGGTATGGTTTTAGAAATTAACACTCTTGTTATCATACCCTAATTCACATTTTAATCTTATGATAAAATTGATATCTCATTTTTTAACATTACGGAGAATATGATCACAACATTTTTTATATTTCCTATTTCGTGGGTTATGGAAAAATATTTTAGGTATTTTATGTATATGAATGCTGTTATTTATGATGAACTAAGTGGGATATAATTAAGAAACATCATGAACCAGTTGTTTGTGTATGAAATCATCCAAATACCCTATTATATTATAGTTCAAGAGAGTATCATAATTTATGTAATGAACATTATATAATAATAATAAATATTTATTAATTAAATGAATGGGTTACTGTACGTAGTATCAATGAAATGTTTAGTGAGATTATGAAAACAATTATGAGAAATAATTTATTGAATACCTCATAGATCATACAATATAAAAGATAATAAGAAATCATAAACTAAATAAATGAGTTATTTTTTCATGGATAATTATTGAAAATTATATACATAAAATTCACATTATTTATTCCTTGTTTCATCTATGGATAATAATATTTAAATGAATTCATCATGTATATAGTGTATACCATTATTGTTCATGGTAATTATAGCCTTAACACACACCAATCTTGACACTCTCAAGGGATATTATTTGGTTTATTAAATGTTCTGATGAAAACGATTTTGAAATATTTCAATATATGATGATCATGGATGATGTAGGATAATTCAATAGTTTATTCGATTGATAATAAAGTCATGATTTAGACATACGATTAATAATTTTTCATGAAATAATATATTCAATCTATGATTAATATTTCTCAAACAATGATTTTTTGGAATTAATCAGCTTCTAGAGGGACAAGGATTTTTTCTAACACCGAATGTGATGGAAAATGAAACAAATTCCTTCATGAGAAACCAAATGAAATCAGAGATTAAACATAAATCCATTTTCTTATCCCGAAACATTTAACCCATTATATGACTAATAAACACACCGTAGGTGAGATTATAAAAGTAAATCAAATGATAAAAATTGAGTTTCCTGAATTCCAAGGATTAAATCATATTCATTTTCTCAGAAATCAATTATTTTATAATAAGAAATAAAGGAAACGACTCATAGTAAAGTGTTTATGTTTTCTTATTAAAAAATAACTACCTAGAGACTATAATTTTCAAGTAAAAAATAAAATATTGGATAATGAAATTTATAATAAGTATATTATAATTATGGTATGATAAAACAATATTTTTTAGAAGTAAAATATATGGAAATTATATAAATAATTATCCTAATTTGGTCAATAACAAAGTGGATCAGAATGGATGTATGAGTAATAGGTTTCCTATAATTTTTCATAAGACTACTAATGACATAATAATGGAATAAGTTATCAAGGAATAAAATGTTTTAAAAAATTATGTACCAATAAATGGAATGATTCAAGCTATTTTTTATTTGATTTCAATATTTATTATCTAGATGTCACATCATAAATTGTATTTTGGTGATAACGCTGATGATGAATTTAAGGATTATTTATTATTATTTTTTCTTTAGAGGTTTTAATGAATATATTGAATGGTATATTTTACCTTTGAATAGAATACCAATCTGATGAAATTTTTTTATGCTATCAATTTTGGAGTTTATTGAAATTTTTATTTATGTAATATAAATGATAATTGTTTTATGAGAAGATAGTTAATTTTTGGAATCATGTATGATTTCATTGATTCTTTTTTGAAATTTAGGTTTTTACCATGTTTCAAATTAAAATTTTTATCATGTTATTCAAACATATAACAAAAAAACTAGTTACTCTCTCAATACCAGCACACATCAAGATCCACTGTATACCTGATGGGAAGGAGTAATCCCCATGAGATGGTGAATATCATCAAAGAATCTATAAAAATATAAGGGAATGATTTTATCCAATTTTAAATATACCAAATGACATATATTCATAGTTTTATAATGAAATATATGAAGAGAAATTGAATATATATATTCCATAAAATAATTAAACAATAATTCATACATCTAAAAATGTATAAAAATAATCTCTTAGAGTGAATTATGACTGAAAAATTGAAAAAAAAATACAAATATCTACACCAACAGTATCCATTTGATAGCATGAGAAACCTACACCATCTCATAATATTTCTACCAAAATAGAATAGATTTAAAACCCTGCAACCTCACTATATCACATTTCCATTTCCTCTATAGAATGAAATAACTTTCTATACAGACAACTGAAGTGGTATATTGGGTTTCAGCTAACAGGATTAGTAGGGTATCACCCAGGTGCTACACATCATGTCTCTAAATAATTATCTATGAATTTTCAACATTTAACAATACAATTCTTGATATGGTTTTAATATTTTTCATATAATAATTATAGAAAATTAGGCTGATTTACCCTTTTCCCACATTTCCAAATTAATAATGTAAATCAATTTCATATAATTTTATATCCCTAAGTCACAAAACATATTTCATAAAAAAAAACATGCATCACATATCATATCAAATAAATATATATAAAATAAAAAATGTAAAATCCAAAATCATCTAAAATCATTAATTAAGAAGAGAAAGTGACACCAACCCAAGTACAAAAATTGGTCACGACACCATGTAAACTCATTCCTAGTGTTGATAATTGTCCATGAATATATCCTCTATAAATATTCATCAACCCTATAGTGCATATGAATTATCCATAATGTGATCCCCACTCACTTTTAACATGTATCACGAACAACTGCCCTTAGGATTAAAGGAATCCATATTTAGAAAACCACATGTTATTAGATATAACCTATTACTATACCATCAAACCATGTACCCTTGTCTTATCATTCACTTAATATTCCAAAAAAAATTATTGAACCCTTTAATCAATTCATTCATTGAAAACCATTTCACAATTCCTTGAAAACCCCTATCCATTTACCAAAACAATGGGAATCCAATATTTATGAAAAAATAGTTCTACACATAGAAAAAAAGCATTCACATCATTCGTCTCCGTTTATTAATTTTTTTTATCAAAATAGGATAAATGATCTTACCCAAAATAGGATTAAGATAGAATAACCACCCACACACGCTCGGATCACAAACACCCACAATGGAAACCAGCACTTGAAATAAAACAAAAATTAAAATGGAGGCACTAAAATCAATCCAAACCTCATAGAAATAATTCAATTTATCAAAATAGATCTACAAGAAGCGAAAAATAATTCCTTAATAATGCTTAATTTATGCACCACATTCAACAATAGAAATATCTCTAGAACATGATCATAAAAAAGATCAGTAGGAAAAAATTAAGAAACATCACCATGATTCAACAGACTATATAAAGATATGAAAAGTAACTAAAAAATGTAAATGCAAGGAATAATGAAAAGTATTACTCTTCGATAGATTTTAATCCAAACAAAATTATTTATTAATCACTAAACAAATCAATTTGGATCAAATGAACTCTCACATTATCGAAAGAGAAGAGCTCTAAGATAATAGAAGTGATAGATACGAAATAATTAACACACATATCAATTGTGTACCACTCTAAAATCCATGATAATGATTGTTATGTGAAATTTAATCTATTTAAACTTCATGTATTCTAAATTACAAATATATTCCTAAAACCCATCATCATTTTATATAAAAATGATCTTTTAATATTACATGATTTTAAACCCTTTCATGGTGTGTAACCATTCACAATGTGTACTCAACACATGATATAATCCTATAAACCAATACAATTAAGTCACTCCTTAATCTGCATGTAATGATTAAGTATACAATGAAACTGAAATGACTATAAATGCAATGTCAAACCAACTGGGGCATAATACAAACTCGGTGAGAAACCCACAACACTATTAAGACATTTATAACTGGACTTCATTAATTAGAGAAAAAACATAAAACCTAAATCAGTAGGTATTTTTTCTCAAAAAATTATCTCTATCGTTAGGATTCCCATGAATCACCCAATGAAATATATATTTAAGAATATAAAATCAAAAACTCTAGAATGTGGCTGAGAATATATTACAAACTCTACATCGTATGAATTTTATTTCCATAGATATCATGTGTAAGAATGATGGTCGATAATGTTGAGATAAAACGGATCTATTATAAACATGTTTTCCTCCCACGTATAATGGGAATACGATTAGATCCTACATAACTTTCTGACTAATGGAATGAGATTCTTAAGAAATTAAATCACATGAGAATCATCACTCAATACTTGATTCTCCACAATAGAAGAATCAATCAATATCCCTATCTCTTCCTATATCAAAATGTGGGAGGGATAATTATGGTATTTTAATGCTGTAATATTTGATAAAATTCATTAATTTTGTTTGACTAACATAGTAATGACAACTGATAAGAATCCTTCCCAAGACTCTTAGTGACCTTAAATGACCAATATATGTAGGAGAAAACATTCTTTGTTTTCCAGGTTGATGTTGATCCAAGTGAGTAAAAAAATTCATTATAATTTAGTCACTAATAGAAAACTAATTTTTTGGATCCACATCTGATTTCTACTGATTACAGGATGTAACCACCCACCGATTTATATTTAAATGATTGTAGGCATCTTATAAACTAAAATATGTCCTATCATATAAGATTTTTCAACTTTTCTAACAAAATAGATGTCCTTCAAGGGATACCATATATAATGACCCGACCTTAAACCATACTTAATATTGAATAATTCACATTGAATATCTTTTCCGGTTTATTGTTTTAGAGAGTTAGGCCATAACTATTATATTGAAAAATATTACAAAGTAGACACTTCTAATAAGTTTCCATTTTTTAAATAAAATAAAACTCTTTGAAAAAAAGAGTCATGTCTAGTTCCATGTTTCAGACGGCATGACTTTTCCTTGATTCCATCCTTAACCCTATTCCACTTTATGTCCTATCAAAATCATTTCAAACCTTCGGATGAGCATAAAAAGCTCAGTAAGGAATACACAAAGAAAAAAACTGTTAGTTTTTAAAAACAATAAGTAAACCATGAATACTTATTCATAAGTATCACTTTTAACATTTATGAAGTTGTAAATACTCTTCACTGAATAAAAGATCATTGCTTACCCTTTTGTAACCAAAAGATTACCATAAAACCCATATAAATAACACATAACATATAACGGTAACTCGGAACATAAACATACTTAAATTGAATAACCATACGGTCGACTTCCACACATATCACTAAATGGAATAGCTATACTGCTGACTTCCATATCCAATGCATTTGATGTTATAATGTAACCACCCATCCTGGTATTCATGGCACCACCCGTCATTTGGTTTATCACGTAACCACCTGTAAAATGTCCAAGTACTAATATAAAATCATATCAAATAGAACAAATATAATGGAAAGGAAACATTTCCACATTTAATCACAATATTTCACTAAAATATATTGACATAAAAAATCCATTTTCAAAACCATTTCAATACCAAAAATACATAGAAGAGTATAAGATATTTATTTTCTTTTAAAAACATTTCGGCTTATTGAGGAAGCCAAAGATCAAATAATACTCGTGGTGGCGGAAATGTCATTGCCACCACCTATGTTAAAAGAAACATTACTTTTTTTAGTTTAGTAAAACTATTCGTAAAAAAATATTCCCTTTTAAAATTCAAAGGTTTTTATACAGCGTAAAAAAGAAAGTTATGTATTAAAACAAAATATGCCTCAATGAAAGGAGATTGAGTCGAAGTCCCTTACCTCGTGTCCGACTTGACTCGATCATTCTTTAATCTCCTGAATAATAAACTAAAGTTAATTTATACTTGATTAGGAACCTTTTTCAAGTTTATTATTCCTTTATATCACTTATTTCCATGTTATAAACATTATGTAATCATTTATGTTAATAATGTTTGTTTTGTCGATATTTGGTACTTGAGTCAAAGATAAACATCTTAAAATTACATTTTGTTCATGCTGTCAATAGTTCATTATATCCAAAATGAAATTAATTATTTATATATCATATATATCATATATATCGAGTATATACATGTATTTATAATAGTACATAACATATGAAGGTAAGAAATGAAATGTAACGTTCATGGAGATGGTAAGCCGTACGTACGCATGAATGCTACTTTCATTTCAATTTCTTATTTTCATGGAATTTAAACATAATTATACATAGTTATATTATAATTATATATAATATCATATATAATATCATTATCTCTATCCTTTATACATCCCATATAAGGCATTAACGAGTCAAATATCTTTGAGGGGGCGGTTGTCCGCACTTCCTCAAATGAGATTATCACATTTACCCACTATGGAAACCATAAAGGTGAGCTATAAATGGAAAATACAAAAGAATAAAGAAAAAATAAACATAATATAAATCATATATAAATAATGTTCCATCATAATTGCCACCATGAGAGGCGATTGGATGTAATTGAACAATCATCGTTTCGTGAGGCCTCAGTTTTCCATCCACAGAAACATTATGTTATTCCTCAATTTGATGAAGGTGTGTGTAAGTGTAGTTCTAATAAATCTCATAATAACATCCTATTATATTGAGGATACTGGTGTTGTTACAAAATAATGTAATAAAAATATTTTATGGGTTGGAGATGTAAAATAACAGAAAATAAATTAAGAGAAAATGTTACCTTTAATTTGGGTAACTCCCTTTGGTTTGAACTAAAAGGAATTCTTGAAGTGACCTCTGTTTAAGGTAAGGCTTCTAAGAGGAGGAGATGGATATAGAGAGATTAATTGGGCAGATTTTTGATGAGCCAAATGGCTTGAGAGGTGTGAGGAATTGGTCAGAATTGGTCTCCTTTTATAAGGGGGAGGAGGGGCTCTTTAGGAAAGTGTGAAAATATTATTTTATTATTTAATAATATTCGATTTCAAAAGGTCCAAAAATAATTTCAGTCGAAGATAAGATGTCTAATGGTCGAAATAAATTCATCCAATATGAATTGGACAGGTTTTCGATAATAATTTAGATATTATAATCATATTTATTTAAAAAATTTATTAATGAGGTAAATACTGCATCATTATTGTGTCATAAATAATTTAATTAACTTGATGTCTAAAAATTATAAAAAAATACCATGATTTAAGAAATACATTTAGATTTCTAATGAATATTTATTGTCTAAATGATAATTTCTATAACCCCTTCTGAAAACTAATTTACAAAAAGATATCTTCTTTTGTAATTTTTTTCTTTACTTTAAGTTGATTAATCTAAAATGTCAATTTCACTTTCAAGTAGCTCAAACGGATCCCAAATTCAACCCAAATATTCCCATGGTCTTTAATGACTCATCAAATAGGGTTTGGACAAGTGTTATGGTAATTTTGAAATATTATTATATTATTTTTACCTTGAAATACCCTATTTACCTTTTACCGTGGTAAATAAAAGTCAAAAGTTACTATTCATCAAAAATTATTTTTGTCTTATTGAACCAAATTTTAGTTCTTGATAACAACCATGTATGTCTAATTTTTGAAATTCAATTCACAGAAGGTGTAAAATTTCATTTAATTGAAAAAGGCAGTTTATTTGAACTACCACTAAGTGGTTTCACTATTCATCCAAAATTGATGTTTTTCAGAAAAATACCAAAAATTCTGCCTAAGCTATATTTGATATTCCGAATTCAAAAATTATTTCTATTTTTCAAAATTAAAAATATAAAAGTGGAATTAATTAATTTTAAAATAAATTCCTGTTATCAAAACAAATAGCGTGTTTTTTAGAAACAATAACTATCAAAAGATTGATACTTGTTTATGTCCAATTTCAATGTGAAATTAATTCCAATGACCTAAATTGGAATAAATGGTAAAGATATATTTTAGTTTTAATTTAAAACCAATTAAAAAGATAATATATCCATATAAATAAATTATATTAAAAGGGTCTTTTGAATTAAAATTCTATATTTTTCATTATTCATTAAAAAAATGAACTTTATCAGAAAAATACCAAAAAAATTACCCAGAGAAAAATTTGATGTCCCAAATCTAATGAAAAACATTATTTGGTCAAATAGAACATATAAAAATGAACAAAAAAAGATTTAAAGAGGGTTCGCCATTAAAAGGTGGTAAATCGGCCTTTTAATGTAAATTATGCTTAAAATTAGATTCATTCATATTTTAAGACTCTAACTTCTATTGGATAAATGTAAATACATTTAACAAACATGTATAATCATATTTTAGTTATTTTTGTTCATTCCCTCCAATACAACGGCTAAGAGTTAAATACCATTTAAAATAATAATATTATATTATTAGTGTGCAACGTAAGATTCCAAAGAAACCCGTTGTTGCGTATCAGGTACGCTATCGAACATAGCATCCCCTTTAATGTAAAACTAATATTTAATTCACAAATATTAATAAATATGAAATATGTATTATTATTTATTTTCCTGGGATGTTACATCCTTCCCCCCTTTTAGAAATTGAATCCTCTAAATTTTATTTACTTATCAATTAAGTGGTGGTATTTATCCCTCATAGCATTTTCAGATTCCCACATTGCCTCTTAAAACATATGTTTTTTCCACAAAACCTTTACCTGGTGAATTACCTTATTCCACAACACTTTCTCTCTATGGTCAAGAATCTGGAATGGTTATTCTTCATAAGAGAGATTCTCTTCCAACTGAACTATCTGTGGGCTCAAAACATGAGATGGATATGGCATATCCTTTCTCAACATCAAAACATGAAAAAAATTGTGTACCTGGGATAAAATTGGAGATACTGCAACTTTGTATGCAATTGATCTGACTTTCTCCAGAATTTATTAAGGTCCAATGAACCTCAGACTCAACTTTCACTTCTTACCAAAATGCATCACACTTTTACATGGTGAATCTTTGAGAAAGACATGATCACCTACCTCAAAATAATGATCCTTCCTCCAGTTATCTGCATAACTTTTTTTTCTACTCTGAGCTGTTCTCATGTGCTTCTAAATGAACTGAACATTCTTTGCCATATCTTTTACCAATTCTAGTCCCATCAGCTTCCTTTCACCTACTTCATCCTAAAAAGCTGTATTTCGACAACACATTCCATACAATGCCTCAATTGGAGCCATCTCTATACTGGAATGAAAACTGTTATTATATGAAAATTCAACCAAAGAAAGATGTTGGTCCCAAATTCCATGATAATCCATTGAGGATGCACATAAAATATCCTCTAATGTATGAATTGTTCATTTTGATTGGACATCTGATTGAGGATGAAAAGCTGTATTAAAATTTAATTCAGTACCCAATGACTTCTGAAGGCCTTTCTGAAATTTAGAAGTGAATCTGGGATCACGATCAGATACAATGGAGTGGGGAACTCCATGAAACCTGACTATCTCTTTAGCATAAAACTGATAAAGTTGATCTAGAGGCAAAGTATCTTGAATAGGAAGAAAATGAGCATATTTAGTCAATCAATCAAAAATATCCTAGATTTCAATATTATCTTGAGATGTCTTCAGTAATCTCACAATGATTCCCTAGGATATATTTTCCCATTTCCACTCTAGCACCGGTAAAGACTGAAGCATTAATTTCGGTAACTACCTCTCTGCTTTAACCTGTTTACAAGTCAAACACTTCATAGTAAAATCAGTAATATCTCTTTTCATTCCAACCCACGAGTAATACTCACGAAGATCTATGTACATATTAGTACTGCCATGTTGACCGGAAAATGGGTAACTATGATCTTCACATAACAACTCATTCATCAAATGTGAATCACAAGGCACACATAATCTATTTCCAAATCTCAAAAATCAATTATTATCAATGTTAAAATCATGAAATTTACCCTTCTGGACCAATACAACCTTTTTCTGCAACTCAATGTCTTCCTTCTGTGCTTTCTTAATTCTGTCTGATAGAGATGATTTCACTAACACCTAAAACAAAACAGAATAATTTCCTTCAACAGCAACTTCTATGCCAATGGTCATCAAATAAAAAACCGAAAGATCTCGTTGCAAACGTAACCTGGTTAATGAAGCATTAGTTTTTTGTCTCAAATCATCAGCCACTTTATTTTATTTTCCAGGATGATAAAGGATCATGCAATAATAATACTTGATTAATTCCAACCATCTCCTCTGTCAAATGTTCAATTATTTCTGAGTGAATATATACTTCAAGCTTTTTTGATCAGTATATATTTCACACTTCACCCCAAACAAATGATTCCTCCAAATTTTTAAAGATAAAACAGCACCAGCTAATTCCAAATCATGCATAGGGTAATTTAACTCATTTGGTTTCAACTGATATGAAGCATAAGAAATTACCTAATCATTATTCATTAGGATGCAACCCAGTTCTCTCAACGAAGAATTACTATATATAACAAGATCACCATTTCTGGATGGTAGTGCCAAAACTGGAGCATTCACCAATCTTCTTTTCAATTCTTGAAAACCATCATCCCAATATTTTGTCCAAATATACTTAACACATTTTCAAGTTACCTTAATCATTGGACTAGATAACCGTGAAAAAATTTCAATAACCTCCAGTAATAACCTTCCAAACCAAGAAAAATACGAATCTCGGTAATAATTGTGGGTCTTGGCCATTCTTCAACAACTTATGTTTTAGTAGGATCAACAGTTATGCAATTTTTTGAAACAATGTGACCAAAGAAGGAATTTGATGTAACCAAAACTCACACTTGATAAATTTCCCATAAATATTATTTTCTATTAAGGTTTGCAAGATAACCCTTAAATCACTTTCATGCTCTTATTGACTTTTTGAATAAAACAGAATATCATTAATGAACACAACCACAAACTTATCCAAGAACTCATGAAAAATTCTATTTATAAGACCCATGAATATAGCAGGTGCATTGGTTAATCCAAAAGGCAAAACTACAAATTCATAATGGCCATATCTAGTACAAAACATTGTCGTTGGAACGTCTACATCTTTTAATTTCAACTGATGGTACCACGACCTCAAGTCAATCTTCGAAAGATACTGAGCTCCCTAGAGCTAATCAAACAAATCATCGATATGTGGCAAATGATAATTATTTTTAACAGTGATGTTATTCAATTCTCTATAATCAATAAAAAGTCTCAATTAACCATCTTTCTTTTTAATAAACAGTCCATGAGCACCCCATGGTGATGTACTAGGATGAATAAAACCTTTATCTAATAACTCATGCAATTGATTATTTAACTCTAAAAGTTCAATTTGAGCCATTCGATAAGGGGGTTTTGAAATTGGCTTAGCATCAGGAACTAAGTCAACAGTAAATTCAACTTCCTGATCCGGTATAATACCATGAAACTCATCAAAAAAAACATCAAGGTACTCATTTACCACTGACAAATCATTAATCTGAACAATTCCTTTATTTTCAACAATATGTGCATGGTAACATTAATTTCCATCTTTTACTAGTTTCTCATCTTCCTGATATGTTATCAAAATATAGGGTTCATTCTTTTACAAAAACTAAAAATCACTCTGAAAAGAATCCTCTTTAGCTCTACAGTCAATCATAGCATGATAAACAGAAAACCAATCCATGCCCAAAATAACATCAAACTCTAATAGAGGCAAAACAATAAGGTTTGAAGGTAGATTCTTTCCGCACAAAAGATAGGAATGTTCTTTTGTTTTATTTTTGTCTCAACATTTCCTCCAAGTGTTCTTACTGTATGTTCTGTTTTCATATCTTGAGATGGAATTCCCTATTTTATTGAAAAATTCTCAGAAATAAAAGAGTGTGTAGACCCTGAATAAAACAACACATTGGCAAAATCTGAACAAACAAACAGTGTACCTGAAACTACTTCGTTTGATGGTCCAACGTCTACTGAAGTAGTTTCAAAGGATTTCACTACCCATTTATGCTTGTAGTCTTGCTACTTAACCTCAGTTGAGTTCTTCCCTAGACACTCATTTGAATAATGACCCATTTAATAACACTTAAAACATCCTACCGATGAATTTTAATTGCCTTCTTGATCATCTTCCTTATAGTTACGAGCAATATAACTAGACTTACCACACCAGAAGCACTTTCTAGACTTTGATAAACATTCTCGGGGATTATTTTTACCACACTATTCATAAGATGGATATTTAGTTATCTTACCTCTAGGATTCATTGATGAATTCATCCCCTTTGCCTTCCAAATGGACCTCTTATTCTGTTGTTTTTCAAAGAACACTTGATCATTGACAAACTCCACTTCCACCTTCTCCACACATCGAAAAAGTTTGTCATAACTTTTGAACTCACGAGAGTCTAATGCTCTTCGATATCCTGGCTTTAGTCCTGAGTAAAATTGATTTATCTTACTATCAAGATCTCGGATGAAATTTTGTGCATACCATTCAAGTCGAGTGAACTTTGAATCATAAGTAGCCACTGAGTCATCCTCCTATCTCAATTATAGGAATTGTTTTTCCATCCTAAGATGAACCACCTTAGGAAAATATTTCTCAAGGAACATATCTTTGAATTCATCCCAATTGAGAGCATCAATCTCTTCACTAACCCTGATATTTTTCACCATCATCCACTACGGACCAGCTTCACCTTCAAAACGGTAAACATCAAGACTAACCTTTTGATGTTATGAAAAACCCATGACATCGAAAATCTTTTCCAATGCTTTAATCCACCCTTCTGTTAGCACCAGATCAGATGATCCTCTGAATGATGGGGGATGTTGCCTCATCAAATGTTCCACTACGGACATGTTCCTCTGTGGTTGATCTAGCTGATCCCGTTCATGAATACCACCACCATTTATAGCCTGAGTCAACTGTTCCATCACTGCAACAAACTATTCAGTTCTGATTCCGACCATCTTAGGTTGTTGATTTTGAAGGTTTTCATCCTCTTGATGTCATCCTGACATAGATACCCTGTTTCCTCTGCAGAAAACCATTCTGAACACCGAAATATCTTAGGCGAAGCAACATCGTAATTTGTGAATGCTATATGATTTCAATATTATCATAAATTACTTTATGGATATTAATTTAACAATACCCTAAATCCAAAATTCTCAAACTCCTAATGTTGTCTAAATCGACCTTTGATACCAACTATAAGGACCCAGCATTAAAACATACTTAATATTGAATAATTCACATTGAGGATATTTTCAGGTTTATAGTTTTAGAGAGTTAGTACATAACTATTACATTGCAAAATATTACAAAGTAGACACTTCTACTAGGTTTCCATTTTTTCATAAAATAAAACTCTTTGAAAAAAATTTCCAGGTCTAGTTCCATGTTTTAGACATCATGAATTTTCCGTGATTCCATCCTCGACCCTATTCCACTTTATGTCCTGTGAAAAACATTTCAAAACTTGGGATGAGAATAAAAAGCTCAGTAAGGGATACACAAAGAAGGAAACTGTTAGTTTTTCAAAACAACAAGTAAACCATGAATACTTAATCATAAGTATCACTATTACCCTTTATGAAGTAGTAAATACTATTCCCTCAATAAAAGATCATTTCTTAACCTTTTGTAACCAAATGATTACCATATAACCCATATAAAATACACATATCATATAAAGGTAACTTGGTACATATACATACATAAATGGAATAACCATACTACCGAATTCCACACATATATCTAAATTGAATAGCCATATGACCGACTTCCATATGCAATGCATTGGTGGATATAATGTAACCACCCATCCTGGTATTCACGGCACCACCCGTCATTTGGTTTATCACGTAACCAACTTTCAAATGTCAAAGTAAAAATATAAAATCATATCACATACAACAAATATAAAGGAAAGGAAACATATCCACATTTTAATCACAATATATCACTTAAATATATTGACATAACAAATCCATTTACAAAACCATTTTCACTACCAAAAATACGTAGAAGAGTATAAGTTATTTATTTTCTTTTAAAAACATTACAGCTTGTTGAGGAAGCCAAAGATAAAATAATACTTGTGGTGGCGCAAAGGTCTTTGTCACCACTTACGTTAAAAGAAATAGTCATTTTTGTCATATAGTAAAATGATTCATAGAAAAATATTCCCTTTGAAAAGTCAAGGGTGTTTATACAGCGTAAAAAAAAGTCGTGTATAAAAATAATATGCCTCAATAAAAGAAGATTGAGACGAAGTCCCTTACCTCATGTCCGAATTGACTCGATAGTTATTTAATCGCATGAATAATAAACTAAAGTTAATTTCTACTTTCTTAAGAACCTTTTTCAAGTTTATTTTTCTTTTTATATCACTTATTACCATGATATAAACATTATTTAATCATTTATATTAATAATATTCTTTTTTTCGATATTTGTTACTTGAGTCAAAATTGGACTTCTTGTAATTACATGTTGTTCATGCGGTCAATAGTTCATTATATCTATAATAAAATTCATTATTTAGATATCATATATATCATATATATCCATTGTATACATGTGTTTATAATAGTACATAACATATGGAGGTAAGAAATGAAATGCACCGTTCATGGAGACGGTAAGCCGTACGTACGCATGAACGCTACTTTCATTTATATTTATTATTTTAATGGAATATATAAAAAATGATACATAGGTATATTATAATTACATAATAATATCATATATAATATCATTAACTCTATCCTTTATACATCCCACATAAGGCAGTAACGAGTCACATCACTTTGAGGGGGCGGTAGTCCGCACTTCCTCAAATGAGATTATCTTATTTAACCACTATAGAAACCATAATGGAATGCTATAAATGGAAAATACAGAATAATAAAGAAATAATATACATAATATATATCATATATAAATAATTTTCCATCATAATGGCCACCATGAGAGGCAGTAAGATGTAATTGAACAATCATCGTTTCGTGAGGACTTAGTTTTCCATCTACAGAAACATTATCTTCTTCTTTCATTAGACAGTGGTGTGTGTAAGTGTAATTCAAATACTTCTCATAACAACATCCAAGTATATTGTGGATAATGATGTTGTTACAAAAGAAAGGAATAAAAATATTTTAGGGGTTGGAGAAGTAAAATAAAATGAAACAAATTAAGAGAAATTGTAACCTTTAATTTGGGTAACTCCCTTTGGATTGAACTAAAAGGACTTCTTGAAGTGCCTTCTGCATAAGGTGTGGCTTTTAAGATAAGTAGAGGGATGTAGAGAGATTAATTGATAGAGTTTTAAGAGCCAAATGTCTTGAGAGGTGTGAGTAATTGGTTAGAAGTGGTCTCCATTTATAAGGGGGAGGATTGGCTCTTTAGGAATGTCTGAAAATATTATTTTATTATATAATAATATTCAGTTTAAAAATGTCCAAAAATAATTATAGTCAAAGATAAGATGTCTCAGGGTTGAAATAAAATCATCCAAAAAGAACTGGATAGGTTTTGGATAATAATTTAGTCATTATAATCTTATTTATTTAAACCATTTATTAATGAGGTATATACTGCATCATTATTGTGTCATAAATAATTTAATTTATTTGATGTGTAAAATTTATAAAAAAATATCATGATGTAGGAAATATTTTTATCTTTATAATGAATATTTATAGTCGAAATGATAATTTACATAACCCCTTCTAAAAATTTATTTAGTAAAATATATTTGCGTTTGTCATTTTTGCCTTTAAGATAATTAATCTAAATTCTCATTTTCACTCCCAAGTGGCTCAAAGGGGTCCAAAAGTCAACCCAAAGATGACCATGGTCGTTATTGACTCATCCAATAGGATTTGGACTTCTGTTAAGGTAATTGTGAATTATTATAATATTATTTTTATGTTGAATTACCCTATTTATAATTTACCGTGGTAAATAAGTCAATAGTTACTATTCACTAAAAATTATTTTCATCTTATTGAACCACATTTTAGTTCATGATAAAAACCATGTATGTCAGATTTTTGAAATACAATTTATAAAAGTGGTAAAATTTCACTTAAATGAAAAAGTCAATTTTTTTAACTACTACTAAGTGGTTTCCCTATTCATCAAAAATTGATTTTTTTTAGAAAAATACCAAAAATTCAGACTAAGCTATATTTGATATTCTGAATTCAAAAATGATGTCTATTTTTCAAAATTAAAAACATAGAAGTGGAATTAATTATTTTTATAATTTATTCCCATTATCAAAACAAATAGCATGTTTTTAAGAAACAATAACTATCAAAGGATTAATACTTGTTTATGTCCAATTTCAAAGTGAAATTAATTAAAATGGCCTAAATTATATTAAATGGTAAAAATATATTTTAATTTCACTTTAAAACCAATTATAAAGACAATCTATCCATATAAATAAATTAGATTAAAAGGGACTTTTGAATTAAAATACAATATTTTTTACTATTCATTAATAAAATTATCTTTATTGGTAAAATTCCAAAAAAATTACACAAAGTAAATTTTGATGTCCCAATTATAAAGAAGGATTTTATTTGATCAATTAGAATGTATTAAAGTGAACAAAACTATATTTCAAGAGCTTTCACCATTAAAAGGAGGTAAATCGGCCTTTTAATGTAAATTATGCTTAAAATTAGATTCATTCACATTTTAAGCCTCTAACTTTTATTGGATAAATGTAAATACATTTTAAAATAATGTATAATCATATTGTAGTTATTTTTGTCCATTCCCACCAATACAATGGCTAGTATTTAAATACCATTTAAAATAATAATATTATATTATTAGTGTGCAACATAAGATTCCAAAGAAACATGTCGTTGCGTATCGGTTACGCTGTAAAACATAGAATCCACATTAATGTAAAATTAATATTTAATTTAAAAATATTAATAAATATGAAATATGTCTTATTCTTTATTTTCCTATGATGTTACGCCATACAGTGGCTCAAATGGATCTATTTTGATATTCGGTTTATAACATCTTTTATAATAAAACTCATCGAGTAATAGATTTATTTACAATGGTACACCAAAATTCAAGTCACTAGCACCATGAATGTCCTCCATTCCATAATAGAATGACATGTAACACTATCTGTATGTGAATAATATGTTTTAATAAAAAGGACATGAGACCACATAACCTCATAAAGATTCTTCTATAATCTCAATGTATGCATAATATACATCTCCGGAATAATGGCTGTAGGAACATGATGTTACGTCACAATTTCCTACAATTAGATCATACCCGGATCGTAATCTTTTGTGGTTCCCATTATTAGAATGAGATGAGTCAAATTTTTCAACTGATCAATCACCACATAGATATAATTCTTCCCATGAATAGTTACTATAAATCAAACTAAAATGCCTATTGATACCTATACGAAACTCAAAACCATTACTGGAAGAGGCTTAAAGAATCTAGATGTCTTAAAATTATCTTCCTTTATTGTTTTCATATGTAACAGGGGGAAACATAAAAAGAAATTTCACGCTTCATACCTGGAGACCAATATTACCATCTCCTGACATAATATATCTTCATAGTTTTAGAAGGAATGAACAATGAGGAACTGTGGAATTCCAAAAAAACAAGACTCCTTAATTATGTTGGGATGAAAATATTATCCCCAAATTCGATATTACCATTGGATGATAGTGACCAACTTGCAATGGTCTCCCCACCATATGGGGTTCATGATTTCCTATGAAGTCACCATAGTTCTACTGAAACTACAGAATAGACTCAATGAGAGATGATTTTAATTGATCATTGATCAAAACCGTCTTAGAAACAAATCCTAAGCATCAAGATGAATTAATAGAAAAAAAATACGAATATAGATCTATTCATATATCAATTCTTGAACAACTTGAGATTCCATATTCCTTGTAAGAGAATTTGTAATTACATTCCCCTATCATGGGGTGTAGGTGAAATCAAATTCAAAATTATGAAGGTATTTTACCCATCATATCTACCTAATATTGATAATGTTTTGAGGAGTAATATAGAAAATGTACTTATAAATGGAAAGACTATGAAACTTATAGTTAAATGATTTTATTTCAAGCATATTAGATCATTCATAACTGAGTAGGATCTAATTCCTGAGATTGTTAATTCATCAAATGTAGTTAAAGTTGAAGATATCTTTAATCTTCCATGTAATCATCATGAATAAGCCTAAAAACCAAACTAGTGTAGGAAACATTAAAAAAATACACATAACCATATAAGGCAGAGGAAAGATATTAATATTAGATGATTTCAGAAATAATTTCATCTCTTCTAATGAGGACTAATTATATTATCCCATGTGAATTTCACCACATTTCTTGTAATGGTTGTCAATGTTAGCTTAATATTTTATAAATATTTGACAATCCATCAACAATATCCATAATGTAAAATGAAAATCTAAATCTAAAATATTATCTGTTGTACTTGAAATAAAAAAATATTCACTATCTTTTTTAGGTTCAATTGATAATCTATTTATAGAAAACATGTTCCCAAATAGAACCACTACATTTATACAGAAATTTAATTTCAGAATATTTCATTAAAATTGGTGAATAATTAGGACTTTCAATAACATTCCATAGCTGTTGTTCCTGATAATGATCAGATCTAAATTAATCCAATATATCATCAAATAATAGTACAATAATGTTTTCAATATATTTATGGAATGTCCAATTTATCTAGTCCATAATACTATAGGAGTATATGTTAAAACCAATGAAATCACTAGATATTCATAGTTTCCAAACATACTCCTAAAATACATCGTCATTATATTAAAATCCAAAAATTATAGATGATGATAACTCAACCAATGAACCATCATCAAAACCCACATTTTCCCCCTTTAACAAAAAAAGAACAACATGAAGAAAAAGATACTTGTTATTTAGGGATTCTTTTTTCAACAAATAAATCTTAATGAAAAAGCTAATTAAACCATATACATTGTTAGAAAATTGAACATGAGATACCCATAAAGAATCATAAGGATGAAGAAAACCATTTTCCATCAGGCAATCTAACAGAATATTGAGATTTTCCATCTTTATTGGTGGAAAATGATATGAATGTCTCGAAACCCGATTCATACAAGGAACCAGCTTATTAAAAAACTCTAAATCTCTCTATAGCGGAAACCTAAATTAATATTCTAAGAAAATTTACAGAAAAAATTGAATGAATACTATATGAGTAATAAAAAAATAAATTCATTCGATATCAATAGTAATATTAAACAGAAAACAAATGATCTATGGAAAGGAAGGTCATATATTACAGGACCAAATTTCCTACTCTACATAAAAAACATTGTATCTCCTATAATACATAGGAAATGAGACATACCCATGATTAAAATCTTTTTTATCATGATAACGAACAATTCAATCAATCCAAATTAATATTTCAATCAATTAGAAATCAATAATTGGAAAATTGTAGACTAACTCTGCATTAGCTATAAATTGGGATCATGGACACTAAATCATATAGTCAATACAATTACAAAAAGGAATATATAACTACAAATAAAATGATATAAGATTCATTGAAAGGTTAATCTTTGTTAGAAAATATGCAGTTGTAATCTTGTGGTAAGAATCATTATAAAATAATGCAATCCCTATTGAGCATACAATAAAGATTGTACAACTAATTGTCCTTGGAATTACATACATATCCACCTAAAGCATATATAGTGTGAGAATGTGCCTCACACCTATGTCTAGTGTATGGAAACATATAATATTAGAAAAAGTTATTATACCATAATTTACTTTTGATTTGATGAACACTAAACATATTGAGGTGTAGAAATTCCATAGAGTAATACAATAGATGAAAATCACATTCCCACCTGTTACACATCTATTTTGGTGAAGGAAAAGTAATATATATGTTTAATCCTATTTGAAACTAATATAATATTAGAGGAATAAAAATAGTTACTACTATATGGGCCCAAGAGGAATTTTTGTGAGACCCACCCCCACCACTCATGTAATAATCTTGCCTGTTTCTATTTTCCTTGGTTCTCTATAGAAGATTCTAGTATGTAGATTATCTGGGGAATATTATCAAAACATTCCATTCATACTAATATATTCTATAATATCCTTATCTACATCCTCATTATATGAAAAATATTTCATCATTAATATCTACTATTTAATATGCAGTTATAAATCATGCATTTACATATTAGATCACAACTGGTCATTTTTTTAAAACCTCCAGTTAAAAATGAACCAACCCTACAAACAGAATTTTTACATCCAAACTGAACTCTATTAATAATATAAAAGGGTAAATATAGTAACATCTCTTTTAGGAAACACTATTATAAATCATTCTGGAAGAAGAGTGTCTTGAAACCCTTCATGTACAATCCCATGTTCATGACTACATTTTCTATGGAACACCACCAACATTTCCAAGGACCCTAAAATTTGTTTTTTATGCACAACTAAATGATAATATGACTTTTATCTAGGAGTGTAAATATTTTATCTATATTGTCAAGAAACTATTTCACGTGTTGAGGTTAATTATTACCATCAAATGGTGGTAGATTCTCATAAAATAACTCTTATGATCTATCAATATCTCTAACAACTTCTGATTGTACCTCAAAAAATATGTTCTGACCTTATTGTACATTTTGTTCGACAACATGAACAACCCATATGTTATCCAGGAGAACATTCTTATCCATTGTAGGATTCCCTTGAGTATCATCTACTACACCCCCTATGGAACACATCGAACATGTCACAATAGCATAGCTGACACACCAAAAATAGGGAACCAGTTTGAAAAAGAAAAATCATAGTTCATTCAAGAAAAACAATATGTACTAATTGAAATTAAAATCAAGAACTCAAAACATTATAAATAAATCCCATCGTACAATTTCTACTCAAGTCTCATCCAAATAAGACATTTTTAGGAACTCACTACAATGTAAATCTCAAGTCCCAATAAAAATACATATAATCTACCAATGTTAAAATATAATGAACCTTGAGTAATGTCCTCCTATCATAACAATTTTTATCAAATGACCCACGATAACCACAAAATATTTTCACCCAAACCAATTTGGATCATACCCATTTTGAATTCTAGATCCCCACTGGCTGGCGACTAGCACCATGGTATCAAAACAAAAATATTGAACTATTTCATCCAACCTAAAGTAGAAACAATAGCATATATACACATTTAAATAATGAAATAGAATATGAAAAATTTAATATATACATTTTGTAGATGACAGAAAAAATTAATATATTCAAAAGAAATGTAGTAAAACAACCTCAATAGATATGTCATAAAATAGAGGAATAGAAAACTAAATAGCTAATTCATTAGTCACGATGTGATACCTTGGGAATCCTAAACCATCTCACCATTCAGATGATAAATATATAGCTAACAGAAAACCACTATCTCCCAATATAGAGGCTGGCCTTTCCCAAAATAAAAAGACAAAACTAGGTTGACTCAACACTAAATGGGTAAGTCGGGTGTCAGCTAAAACACTCTGTAGGGTCCAACCATAGAGTTCAATATAAATTCAATGAACAATATACCAATAATTATCATGTTCAATGAAACTAATAAATGATTTATTTTAATATTATTTATATAAAAATAATTAATTAATACTTTAATTTTCCATTTCCCATATTCCAAAAATTTATTTTAAATGAATTTTCACTAAATTCATATCCATTTATAACAATTGAAATTCCATTTAATAGAAATCATGCATTAGATATCAGATCAACTCTATTTCATGAAAATCAAATTATAATAAACCAATAGATACTGATATCAACCAAGAAGCACCTAATTTTACATTATAGTACATATCCCATTAGGTTAAGAAAACTATAAAAATAATACATAAAATCAATAATCAGACATTCATCAATCCTATAGAAATAGGAACCAGGTATAGAGATTAGAGGAACACCATATAAATTGAACCCCCTCCTCCAATGGCCCGAAGGCCTTCATTTTTATTGTTTTTTGATAATCCGCCTTTCAATGGGTGAGGTGGAACCCTTACAAGGCCCATATGCATAATTATTACATGTCTCGTAGTCCTTAGAGTAATTCATTGGCTATAGGCTTCAAGAATTACATAGAACCTAGACTAACTACATAGAGATGCTCCCCCCTGTTATCTTCATCGTGAAATCAGCTCTCCACCTTCACATGGTTGGTCGACTAGGCTTTCCCATGCATTCATATGCTTGTCCCGATGGAAGGTTCCATACCCTCTCATTTTTGCAATCCATTTACCTTCTTCTATGGTGAATGTTCCTTTCTCTTTGTCCTTCTGAAACTTGTTCCTTGTAGGTTTTCTAGTTTTTATCGGCATTGAAAGTGGCTCAAAGGCCTTGAGATCGCCCGAAGGCCATACTAACCCGAAGTCCTGGGTGGCCTGAAGGCCATAAAGGACTCACGGACCACATCGGTGGCCCGATGCCAAAAATAGGGGAATATTCCCAACTGCTACTGTGCCTAAAAGTAACTACTAAATTTCTCACTTCAGTACCTGCTATAGTTCTACACAGTTCCTACTACAATACTGCTATAGTAACCAAAAATGTCAACCTCTGCCTAGATTTGATCTTGGGTCTCCTGGATGCACTTATAGAGTCCCTAGATGGAACACCTCAACCCTAGTTACCCAGAGTTAGTGCATTATTTTAATTCATTGGCAGGATTACAAGGAATCATATCCCGAAGGTATCGATTAGTTTAGAAGTCTTGGAAAATATATTACATATTTGAATGTTATATTACAATTCATAAAATTAAACAGAACATAAATAATCCATTGGTAATTCCATTATTCCACAAGCTTAGCCCATCATATCAATCATACTACACTTCTTCTCAGCCAGGGCAATATAAAACATAAGAAAGGGGTGAGCTCAGATGCTCAGTACAGATAAAAATATAGTGGAAACAATCACAAATAATCATAAACATTTAAGGTAATGTAATAAACTAAAACAAAATAATTTTAAACATAAACATAATAATAATATAGAAAATACAAATCCAATAATCTATTTACATATTCACATGGATATTATACTAGTTGAATAATCACATTTATTATCAATAGCAAATTTCATAATGATGGAATGACTAATGCAAGAAATCATAACCATAGAGTCGGGACCTCATTCGAAGACTTCAAATAAGAATTTTTTTAAGGAATTGTTCCAAGACAATAGTTTGTATAATGAGACCTACTTATGCATCAAGGGGATATAGTGGCCTCCAACCATCACTTACTAAGTATAATGAATTCCTCATATGAAATTTTTTAAACATAACATAATCATTCATATTAAAACTAGAATATCAAATGTCAATACATTAATAATAAACCATGAATGGTATAAAAATATAACTTCCATTGTCGAACATATCATAACTCATTTAATACAATATGGAATATTGTATTATAAAAAATCAATTTCAATAAAGAATAATATCCAGAAAAGGATGTTGACATTGTTGAAAATGACCAGGAAAACTCATTGAGAGAAATATCCCTTTTTGTGAAATCATTTAAACATCACAAATTTATAAAGGAAGTTATTTAAATGATATTTTAAAATCAAATAATCTCATACCAATTTGATACTTTTGAATGGAATTACCATTTTAAAACTTTTATGCCCATATAAATAAATACTTATAATCATTTTTAAAACATTGAAATTAATTAAAAAGATTTTGAAAAATAATTCATTAAAACATTTAATATGCTGATCATGATAAATAGTACATTCCAAAAAATGATAAAATATTAATTTGGAAAACTTTTTTATGAAACATGGACATGGATGATATTAATTTTATAGTATATACTTACACATAAATAATCTTGGATAATAATGTGATTGAGGAATTAACCCTTACCTTGTACTTTCTATTGTCCGAGGGTACGTTTAAACTATTATATAATGACCATAGTTTGTTATTAAATTATAATAGATCCATATTAATATTTATGATTTCATAAATGATTCATTTTTGGCCTTATAGTACCGATTTAAATTTTTTTTGTCGATGTTAAAATAATATTTTCAGTAATTATCGATTTATTTATCATATGTGTTTTAATTTATTATTCTTAAACGTATAACTTATTTCATGATTTAATTGATTCAATAATATAAAACATTATTTATGTGTCATATATATTTAGAATATACGTACTTATAATAGATAGATATATGAAATGGAAAACACCGCTCATGGAGACGGTTGGCCGTACGTATGCTTAAATGTCTTTGCCGTTTTCATGTCGTATCGAATAGAAGTAAGTGAATGAGATATATTTAATTACATATATATATATATGTATATTCTTCCAGTAGAATTATTTTTTCATATATTACATATTTATTAATAACACATATATTTATAATCATCATGGAATGATGAATGTGTAAATGATTCTCATCGCGTCGTGGAGATGGTAAGATGTACGTATGCACGAGCGATAACATCATTCAATTGATGGTGAAGTCATATTTAATTGGATGTTATATTATATATAAATAATAATTAACATGTTAAATTTATTATTTACCTCAGTTATTCTCATTATTATACTCATCCAAATAATGAAGTGTTGAATAACAAACTACACCACGACGTGGAGACGATAAGCCGTATGTACACACATATGGTGAATTTTTCATTCATATGATGATATAATAATAAATATGGTTATACCATATTTATAATAACATCACAATATGTAAAAGATAATGGAATTATTATTTTGGTAATTAAACAACAAATAAATAGGATGTGGATGAAGAAAATAATATTGAAAGAGGTGATAAAATTATTACCTCCTCTTCAGGTTTTTCCTTTTGATTTTATAAAAATTGCTAAATAGGATGGATTTATGATCAATGTAAGGCCTCTAAGATTTGGTGAGGGTACTTGGGAGAAGATTTGACTTGGGTTTGGATGAACCAAATGGATTTGGATGTGGTAATTTGATGGAAAGGAATGTACCTTTTTATAAGAGCATTGAGGGGAAAATTAGGAAGAGCATGAAATATTAATTTATTATACAATAAATTTTTGTTTATAATTTCAGAAAAAAAATTTATTTCAATTCTAAGGTGGGTATAGGCCGAACACCTCTCAGCCAATAGGTTTTATACCAGTTTATATCTCTATATTAACCTTATATTATAGATTTAACTCTTAATTATGTAGTTTATCTTTTACCATGTTTCTTGTATTGTTATAATTAATAGTTAATATACATAATATAAAAATCCAGGAGAACCTCAAGTGGTTAATTAATGACATATCTATAATTATTTAATTTTTTTGGCTGAAATTTATATTTTTAGAAATATTATATCATTTAATAAAATATTATTTGTTTTGTATACATTTTTATGTCAAATTTGACACTATTTAGTATTTGATTTTTATGAAAGTAAAAAAAATACATTATTACATCAAAAAATACATTAAATCAACCCTAAAATGTCATATTAACCTATAAAATATGTGTAATTCATCAAAAGTATCAATTGTCATTTATTTTGATATTTAAAATATCAATTATTTTAATCATTCATTAATAAAGTAATTACTGCCTTATCATTGTGTCATAATTAAATTTACTTATATAATGTCCTAAAATTATAAATAAAATTCAATGATGTCAGATTTTTTTTATTTTTATTTTATATTTATAGATTAATTTTTCTTCTTTATAACCCTATATTAAAAATGGTTTAGTTATTAAAATTTGAATATAACAATATTAACTCTTCGTTAAATAAAATAATAATAAAAGTCATAATCTAATCCAAGTGGACCAAAAGGATCATATTTGTTTTCCTAAAGATGATTTATATAGAAATACACTCATCTAATAGAATTAAGACATGTGTTAGAATAATTATAGTACCATTTATACCTTTATTTACCTTATTTAATTTTAACCGTGGTAAAAAAAATCAAAAGTAATAATTAACCAAAATTATATTCATCATATTGAACAAAATTTTACATAGTGATGTCAACCATGTCTCTACGATTTTTGAAATTCAATACACAAATGAGGTAAAATTATGTTTTATGGAAGTTTGGAAATGTTCCTAGAAGTTGGGTAGATGGCATTAAATAGTTCAATTAAATTTTATTATATCTAATATTATTATATAATGACTCCAAAAAATTACATGAAAAAAATATAAGTATTATGTATCTATTATGAATTAAAAATAAATTTAAATAAAAATAATATTTATTAAAATAAAATTCTATTTTAAACATTAAGTCAATGGTTTTAATATTCCTTAAAAATTGAATGTTTTTATAAAAATACAAACATTTCACCCTAATATAATTTTCATATTCCGAATAAAAAAATGATGTATATTTTACCAAATTCAAAATATATAAGTTTCTTTAATTAATTTCATAATAATTTACATGGTCAAAACTAGAAATCAAGTTTTTGAGATGTAAAAAATATCAGAAGATTGATATGTGTTCATGTCCAATTTTAATGTAATATTATTTCTAATGACCAAAATTGGATTAAATGATAAAAATATAATCTAATTATATAACATAACCATTAAAATTTATAATTTAACACTATAAATCATTTTGATTAAAAATATGGTATTTAATTAAAATTTAGTATTTTTCACTATTCATCAAAATATTAATGATATTATAGAAACATCAAAAATTTATCCAAATTAAATTTTTATGCCCCAAATCTAAAGAATAATTTAATTTTTTTTAAATTGAATATTATAAAGTTCTAAATATTGGATTCAATAGAGATTTTTCATTAAAATGATATATAATTCCATTTTTAGAAAAATACTTCTTTTATTTGATAAATTGAATTTGTGCATATATTATGTCCAAGAAACACATAATATGGAAATTCAAATTATATGTAATATATATAATTCAAAATGCTATTAATAACATACATTACATCTTTTTGAACTGCTAGTTTAGAAAGTCGTGGTGTGCTCGAACTTGGTGTTGCGTGTATCACAAGCTATTGAATTACATTAATGAGAAAACGTACAATGAAATCACAAGGTGTTATGTTTTTTATCTTTCAATAAATTGCATCCTCGCATTTTTAAATTGATCTTCGAATATAAAAGGTAGAAAATTGAAAATACCTTTGTCGAAAATACACATCAAAAATAGAGTTAATAAAAGTTTGTCTTAATAAGAGGGAAAGGGAAATAAAAATGTTACCACCAAATTATGATTTAAAATAGATGAACATTGGTATAATTTTTAGACACATTATTAGAGGGAAAACATAAATATTAATAAAGAGTGATCGGGGTCATCAATCACAAAACATTGAAAAATAAATAGAAAATTAAGGGCCTCAAATCCATAAATCTAAGATGACTTAAAATATAATTGGTTCATAAAAACATAAGGTATTTGGATAAAACTTTTTTTGTTTTAAGATCCTTTCCCTAATGTTTAAAAAACAATTTATTCATATAATAAATAAAATAATTGACAAGTAGAGTTCCATTATTTAACTAATTTCTTCCACAATATTATCTTTGACACCAAAAGATACTAGAACATAAAAATATCCTATTTATCCTAATCGTATAGGATTTTCCCAAAAAATGAATTTATAATTCATCAATCATATCATTTAAAAAACTACATTATACAAACCAGGATATCATATAGGCCAGTGGTAGGGGATGCACCCTTGTCACCCTTCGGTTGCATGCTCAAGTATCACGTCCTTGCTGCACGCGGTAGGTTGTTTCCCGAAAGACATGTTTTCCTTTTTATAAAAATACAAAAATAATATTAAGAAATGTTTAATCATTAAATAATAGAATCCAATGTCTAAATTAATTTATTCCAACCTTTAGACTTATTCATAAAAAATTTCCAAACACACAATCAAAAATTTATGAGGGTGGTAAACATAATGGAGATATTTATTTCCACATAATAACATGTGAATACATTCATCATGTATTATCTTAAAACATGGTAACACCATAAATTACTATAAAACCTTATTGGATATGTTCATTCTACTTTCTTTCTTATAGAATATCTGATATAATTGTTATATCCAAAAATGTTGTAAACTCCAACAATGATGGAATAAACAAATAATTAATCAGTTCCAAGGTAGTCAAGAATATCCTATATAATTTATCCAAATCAACCATCTCTTATTAAAAATCACTACAACAGTATGTAGAAAAAATTAAGATTTTTATTTCCTTCACCCATGTATATTCCAAAAAGCTTAACATCTTATTGAGTGATTTTTCATAGAAGCACATAATCTCAAATCCTTAATGAAATAGTACTATAGTACAATCCTTATTTATTTCATTAATTCATAAAACAAGTACATCATTGATAAAATACTCAAATGACATAATTATTTAATAACAACATAAGAACACTATTAATTCCTCTTCATCTACGTTAGTAAGATAACATGATTATTATCCAATAACATCATTTGGGGTATACTCAGATGATTTGGACATTGATTCGTGCAGTGTCGAAACTACTTATAGATGAAACATTGTACATTTGAAACCTTTTACATACCCTTGAAATCACGAACATGGTGTCCTTTTTTTCTATACTTATAAAAAACATACATTCCATTCAAGTAAATCCCTGGGTGATTCTTTCCGCAGTTATCACATATGGGAAAATACTTCTCTCTCTACTCCCCTTTATCCATCATTTTCTCAACCATCTTTTTCTTCTCTAGCTTCCCATCAAATACATATGACTAAGAGAATTCATTACATATATTTTCAACAAATGATACTATTTATTCATATGATTAGAATACATAGGATACAGTTTCCCATCAAAATGCTAGATTAATACCATAAAATATATGACCCTTATTACTCTTCTTGTCATTTATATTTCTAGAGTTCACATTCCTTATATTGGGTGCACTTTTTAAATAGATACATACACTAGGTTAGATCATATCATAATTAATAATAAAAAAAACAAGAAAAATTCTCCACATTAATTGCAGATTTTCACATATATAGTATCATAATCATAAAAATGGTTTATCAGCTGACATATTTAATCATAAATCCTTTATAATGGTTTATAAAGAAAATTTGAATTATCCTAAGAATATCCCCCAGGAGTGTCATAACCAATAGTGTAGCAAGGCTCGTTTTCATGCACTAATTACTATTTGATTCTAGTTCAAAGTGGTGTTTTCAGGTTTTACCCCAAGATACATCTATGCCAGAGCCGCCTTTACCTATTTTTATCCAAAAAGAGATGTATTACGTGGAATATTCAAAAAAATATCTACATTACCAAAATTCTAGGAAGTTATTATATAACAATCCTCAAATTCTATCTTAGGGTAATGCATCAAAATAAGTGTTTATGTAAATATATTTCCAAGGTTGTTGATAAACTTTCTCTGATACCAACTATAATTCACTGACCCTATTAACCCAGAGCTTGTGAATTTTTTTAATACATTTTCATTATTACATGGAATCATGTCCCAAAGGACTGACCAGTTTAGCATTATTGTAAAATAGTATTCATATATGAATGTAACATTAAAATTTTCAAAATATAAAATGAAATAAATAAACCTTATAGAACGCCAATATTCACCTAGATTAACTCTTAATATCAATCATAATACACTTCTTTACATCATAGGAAAAATAAAACATAATAAAGGGGTGAGCAAAAATTCTCATTTAGGATAATAATATAGTGCAAGATATCATAAATGAGCACAGACATTGAGGAATGTGTATAAAAAAGGACAAGACTTTTTAACTTATACTTCATCATAGTATGGAAAAGATAAGTAAAATAATTCCATTTACATATTATAATCGATATTCTACTAATAAAATAATCACATTTAATATCAATATATACTTTTATAATTATAGAATGCATAATACTGGACATCATAACCACATAGTCATGGCTTCATTCCAAGACTACAAATAAGATTATTTCAGGGCCTTGTGCCATTAAACTAGTTTGTCTAATGAGACCTACCGATGCATCGAGGAGCTATACCGGGCTCCACCCATCAATTACTATGTCCAATGCATTCCTCATATGATAATGTTGAAACATAAAATATCCATTCATATTAAAACTGGGACACAAAATGTCAATACATTAACCAAATTCGATGAATGGTATAAAAATCGCACATACATAGTCAATAATATAATATCTCGTTCAATATAATCTGTAAGATTGTATTATAATAAATCAAACTCAATAATGAATGATATTCAGTAACGGATTTTGACAAAGTTAAAAATTATCAGTAAAACTCTTTTAGAGAAATATCACTTATTGTGGAATCATTTAAAAATAACACATTTTTAAAGGACGTAATTTCAAATAGAATATTGAATCAATGATTCCCAAACCACTTTAAAACTTTTGAATGGAATTACTATTTTAAAACAATCATGTCCATATAAATGAATCCTTAAAATTATTTTTAAAATATGGCCATTAATTAATTATATTTAGAGAAATTAATCATTAAAACATTTAAAATTTTGATCTTGATAAATAGTACCTTCCAAAAAACCATAAAATATTTATTTTGAAATCACTTTTATGAATCATGGAAAAGGATTCAAAAAATTTTCAAGTAAATACTTACACATAAACAATCTTGGATAATAATGAGATTGATGAATTAACCCGTACTCTGATAATTCTTTTGGTAAAGGGTACAATTAACCTCATGTATAATGACCATAGTATGTTATTAAATTATAACAGAACCATATTCATATTTATGATATCATACATGATTAATTTACGGCTTTATAATACATATTTAATAATAAATTCTATGTTAAAATAACATTTGGGTAATAATCACATTCATTATCATACATGTTTTAACATGTTATTCTTGATCATATAACTGATATCATGATTTAATAAATTATTGATTATAAAACCTTATTTATATATCATATATATTTAGAATATATGTATGTATCATAGATAGATATATTAAATGGAAAACACCATTCATGGAGATGGTAGGCCGTACGTATGCATAAACATTGTTTCCATTTTCATATCATACTCAACAAAAGTAAGTGAATGAGATATATGAAAATACATACATACATACATAAATATACATAAATACATATACATATATATATATATATATTTCAAGTGGAATTATTATTTCATATATTACATACTTATTAATAATATATATTATTATTATCATAGTTGAATGGTGAACGTGGAAATGAATCTCATCGCATCGTGGAGATGGTAAGTCGTACATACGCACGAGCGATAATATCATTCTATTTCTTGTGAAATTGTATGTAATTGGATGGAATATTATATATACAGAATAATTAACTTGTTTAATTTATCATTTACATCAATTATACTCATTTTTATATGAATGCAACCAATGAAGTGTTGAATAACAAACTACACGAAGACGTGGAGACCATAAGCCATACATACACACGTATGGTGACTTTTCCATTGATAGGATTGTTAGAATAATTAATATGGATGTATCATATTTATAATTATAAAAAAAACATGTAAAAGTTACTCGAGTTATTATTTTTGGATGAAAAAAAGAAATATGAAGTGGAAGATGAAAAAAAGTTTGGAACACGTCATGAAATTATTACCTCTTCTTCGGTTGATGCCTTTTGATTTAATCAAAAGGGATCCTTAAGATGTATTTATGATCATATAAAGGAATCTATGTTTATATGCGGGTATTTGTGAGGATATTTGAGCAGGGTTTGGCCGATTGGAATGGCTTTGGTTGTATGAATTTCAGAGAAGGAGAGGTACAATTTTATAAGAGATGTGAGGGGCAGTTTAGGAAGAGCATGAAATATTAATTTAATATACAATCCTATTTGGATTATAAAAGCTCCAAAAAGATTTATTTTTTAGGATAATGTGGTTATAGGTATAAAACCTCTTTAAAATAGGTTTTAGAAATGATTAGGTCACCATATTAACGTTATCATTTAGATGTAACTCTTAGTTAAATAATTTAACTTTTACAATGTTCTCTTGTATTAATATAATAAATGGTTAATAAACATATTATAAAAATCCAAGAGAACCTCAAGTGGTTCATTAATTACATATCTATTAGTATATAAGTTCTTTCATGGAACATTATATATTTAAGAATACTATATCTTTTAATAATATTGTATTTTTCTTAAAAACTCATTTATGTCAATTTGACATTGTTTTGTGTTTGGTTATTGTAAAAGGCAAAAAAACATGATTACTTAAATAAATATACATTAAATCAACCCTAGAATGACTTATTAATCTATTAAATTCGTGGAATGCATCAAAAGTCTAAATTTACATTTATTTTGATATTTTTTATATCAATTACTTTAATATTTCTTTAATAAGTTAATTACTGCATAATCATTGTGTCATAAATAAATTTAATTATTTAAGGAATAAAAATTATAAATATGATACCATGATGTATGAAATATTTTTATCTTTCTAATTAATATTTATAGTTGAATGTATCCTTTTTATAACCCGATATTAAAAATGTTTTAGTTATTAAACATTGAATTTAACACTTTTAACTCTTCTATAAATAAAATTAAAATAAATGTCTTAGTATAATCCATGTTAACCATAATGATCATATTTTATTCCTAAGGGTTTTTTTCAAAATAAACTTATCCAATAGAATTAGGTCATGTGTTAGGGTAATTATAGTATCATTTTTACCTTTAATTACCCTATTTACTTTTAACCATGGTAAATAACATTGAAAATATAGTACTAAAAAATAATTAATTTTATTTTATTGAACCAAATATTACTTAATGATTTCAATTGTGTTTCAATGATTTTTTAAATTAAATTCACAGATGTAGTAAAGTTACGTTTTATGCAAATTTTCAAAAGTGCCTAGAAGGTGGGTAAAAGGCATTAAATAGTTCAGTAAAAATTTTATATATGTAATCATATTATAATATAAAACAAATTAATTAAATTGAACTAATATAGGTAATATATATCAATTTTTACATTAAAATAAATTTAAATAATAAAAATAATTGTTTAAATAAAATTCGGTCTAAAAAATAAATTAGTGTTTTTTACTTTTCATCAAAAATTGAAAGTTGTTAGAAAAAAAAATCACCCTACGAAAATTTTGATATTCCAAATCCAAAAATTATGTATATTTAACAAAATTTAAAACTTGGAAGTTGAAATATTTAATTTAAAATTAATTCATGTTGTAAAAACTAGAAAGTGGGTTTTTGAGAAGTAAAAATTATCATAAGATTGGTATGTGTTTATGCCCAATTTTAATTTAAAATTACTTCCAATTAACATTATTGGATTAAATTATAAAAATAAAATATAATTATACATGCAAACCATTAAAATTTATAATTTAACACTATAAAATATTTTGACAAAAAAAATATTTTAAATTAAAAATTAGTATTTTTCGTTATTCATCAAAATATGAATGTTATCAGATAGACAACAAAAATTTATCCAAACTAATTTTTTATCTAACTTATAAAGAAGAAGATTATTTTGTCAAATTTAATATATAAAAGTGTCAAATATTGGTTTTTAAATGGATTCACTATTAATATGTAGTAAAATTTCCTATTTTTGAAATATACTTCTTTTATCTGAAAAATTGTATTTGTTCTTATATTATGTTCAAGAAACACATAATATGTTAGTTAATATCCTATGGAGTATATAAAATTCGATGTTCAGTTAATACTATTCATAACCACTTTTTGAATGACATGTTTGGTAAGTCGTGGTGCGCTTGAACTTGGCGTTTCCTGTAGCGCAAGTTATTTAATTACATTAAAGAGATAACGTACTGTCAAATTTTGGGGGGTTACAATAGAAGAATGATATTCGGGTGAAAAGGAATACCCCATGAGGAAACCTTTATTAGAGGTAGAGACTTATTAATATTCTATAACATCCTAAACCCAGACGTCATTCAATAGTGACCTAATCCCAGTTGGATACAAGGCCGCAAGAATATCACCCCAAATGCCAATGGATTCCAACTAGCAGTGAGGTCCCAGAAAAGTGATTGGGGAGACTATTCAATCACACCCAAAGTATATCCTAGAATAATTCATAAACATTCAATAGAAAAAGTGAAAAAGGCAGCAACAATTTAAATTGATACATGAATACATAAATAATTCAGAAATTCTAAATATCTCATGATTTAGATGATATATGTATCTACAGAGTATCCAAAACATTACATAGAAGTACTATAAAATTAAACTATCCTAAAAGAACAAAAAGGCCGAAAATTTTCAGAAACATCGCAATCCTCAACTTGTTCTCATGCTCTCCTTATCTAAAGAAACTATCAACAACCTATAATGGGGCTCTTTCCCCAAACATAAAGAGCTACCATATATTCTATTTGGGTGCCTAAAGAGGCCCAAATAGTGTAAGAGATAAATATCATAGTTGTAAACCACCCAATGCCCTATAAACATTTAAATGAATATATGATTTAAACTCACAATTATAATTAAAGAAGTAACGTATTCAAGAATTCTCTTGTAATATGTCTAATTTATTGAGAAATACTAAATAGCCTCTCAATGATCCCTGCCAAAAGTGTAAGCTACTAACAATATATTTATAATCAAAGTAAATTGGTTACATGACCTCGTTGTTCAACCATCTCCTATAACCAGTGACCTAGCCTTACAATGAATTATAATGGAATACCCAACCATTTTATAATAATAATGTAGGTATCTCACAGCCTCACCTTCTAAATAAGTTAGAAGAGAAACCCATGACATTTATGTGTAACAATCGGTAGTCCATGAAGTATAAGATCCAAGCCATATAAGACCAAGACATCCTCATCGTGTTCCAAGAGCATCTCAATGGAAACTCTATATAGGGATTTGTTGTATTCCTAGGAGTATGTATACCAAACTATAAAAAATTATTACATTCATGTCGGATCCATGGGGTTTCATTTCTAGAGGCATCCCATGGGAACAGTACACAGGGTGTATACTCCACCAAGGATTCCACTACTACATTCCAAATCTCTGGAGATCCGTTCTTGGAATCCATCGAACCATTCATTCATTAATACAATATAAAACATTCAAGTACTTTTTAGTATACCCACTAACATCATCAATTACATAACATGAGTATACACACTAATTTATTCCCTTTCAAATTTATCATTTAACATGGAAATACCCACCAATTTATAACTGTTTTCACAATAAACCATTCAGGTAACTAAAAAAACTACTGAGTATTCTCACACATTTGACCAACTCCACATAACTAATTTAATTAGTATTAGAATTTTATAACATGACATGATTACACAATTAAATGTGGTATTACTTATCCAAATATATCCATTCCATTCCATTTAATTATATCTGGGCTTCCTCTAATGGGTAAAGCAATAGAAATCACCCCTAAGGTGGTTTAACAAGTCATAACTAAGACATTTCCAAATTGTTCAACCCATGGGTGACCTTGATTTAGGTCATTCGTTCCAACACATGATAATGAAACATTAAGGG
The DNA here is from genome assembly GCA_963277665.1 of Viscum album. Lineage (NCBI taxonomy): Eukaryota > Viridiplantae > Streptophyta > Magnoliopsida > Santalales > Viscaceae > Viscum > Viscum album. The sequence continues at coordinate 1,844,298,035 of OY728161.1, forward strand.
AATCCTTAGTGGTCCTATTAGAACTATATTAGATAAACAAATAGAACTGGGCATATGAATAAATTTATGGTGGGAGGAAAAATGTCCAATAGATAAATAAATAATAAAAAGATTAAAAAAAATTATAGACCACTTACCTAGGCCTGGTAGTATAGATATCACCCAATATTAGATTCTAATTCATCCTAGTTTGGATGAAATCGATGATACTCCAATGTGACTTACGATAGAAGAATCATAGTCCATACAAATTATAGATAAAAACACTAGAATAGATTTCTTTAGGGTCTCAAAAATGGTGGAAAATTTTAATTGCATGAAAAATTTGAAGCCACATCCTTTATTTTAAAAAAACCAATATAGGCCATTACATGACATGTAATCCCATAAATTTCCCTATTTTCCTTTTCAAAAAGAAATTATGCACATGTCGGGAATGGTCCTGATCAAACCATTACATGTGGTGAACTTTGATTACATAATTTGAATCCCCAATACATGTTGTTTAATTGCCATTGAACCAATCCACCTCCGTCCAACCTATTCATTACCAAGCATAAAAAACTACCCCATGACCTGACTTAGGGTCTAAGCCATAAAGATAAGTAAATAAATGTTTAACCAGAAATGAAATGATCTATACCTCAAGAAAAAACCCTCGATCATACAGATACCCTCCACAAAGTTACACAATAATTCCTAGGTGACCTATATTTCAAAATATTTCATGAATCCAATTAATTATTACATTTTATGGAAACAATTTCATAAAACAATTTCAAAATTCAAGGAAAGCCATATGGACAATACTTAAACATGGGAAAACCCATATTTTATAAAAAACAAGTTCCACAGAAATAAAATTAGTTATATCTTAACATTTCATTTAAGGTAAAAAATTCTCAAAATTTTGACAACTTAGTTCACCAACATAGTCAATAAATGAAACAACAATCCTTAAATCAAGTGTCACACAATCCCACATTAGAATCCACCACAAGAAATAAACTAAAAAAGAAAATGGCGGTCCTGGAATCAATGCAATCCTCTTAAAATTTAATTATTTTAATGTAGGTGTAAGTGGAGAAGAGATAACGACAATTACCTCAATAAAGCAAACAAAAAACACCACAAAGGACAATAGAAATGACCGTTAGAAAAATATTGCACGATGGATCAAGAAGAATAAAAAAAATCACCACATGTTAATATATCCAGTATCAAAATGAAATGGAGTTACCACATTTAATTTTTTCAAATAACAAGATTAGATCAGTCACAAATAAATATACAACCCAAACATGAATGTGAGAAATCCCTTATAGAATCAATTCGAATCAAATGAAGGCTTCTAAACTCATCTTAATAGAGACATATGTTTAGAGGTTAGATAGATATAGAATAATTAATAAATTTACTACCTGAGTAGAACCCTTCAATCTAAGTCCATTATAGTAATAGGACATGTAATCCATTTAAAAAATTTATATTCCAAATGACTCTGATATGTTGAAACAATATTTGTTTTTTATGGTAACACAACATGTTAACATTAAATAGTGTGTAATTTGTTCCTAATGTGAAACCAAAAACGTTTTCTACACAAATAAAAATTTATTAATGGAATCTAGTACACATCATGTACACCTTATAAGATTTTTCAATTACAAGTAGAAAATGAAAACTACTGATCCTAAAAAGAGATGACATAAATTCTCTAGCATTCTCCGAACATAGGGAGAACCCCACTATGCCCTGCAGATTGGGTTATTTTTATTACAAAATGTTATATATCCAATGGAGTCATATATTATACGAAATTAAATGAGGAAACAATAAAATAAATTAGATAATACAAGATGTCAAGAAACATGATTATATAACATCATTGGTATGTTACATTTAAATGAACATTAGGTTGTTTTTGGGAGTGATGATAATATTATTTTTTAAACATAGATTCCATAAACCTGTTTTTTTGGATATAAAAATTCCTAGAAATATATTGGAAGGGTTTAAAGTTTAAATACATAGGGAATTGTTTATGTTAGACTATTTATATTATTATTTAGGGTTAATGTATGATTTTTTATATTAGATGAATTATTTAAATACACTTTTTTTATTTTGGTAAATATATATTGATAGGATGAATGATTTTTAATTATAATAATTATCATATGATCTATTAAAATATAATTTTATTATATATTGAATGCGAAAATAATCATGAATACTTGTTGAATGGTGTGTAATATGAGGATGTAATTGATCGAAGAAAATAAAAAGGATAAAGTTGTTCATATGATATTGAAAAATATCAATTATTTATATTTTTCTATGATACCTTTAAAAAAAGTAAAATAATCCCTCATCATTAGGAAATATTATCTTAGAATAATATGTTATGATTTAATCTTCATTTTTCATGAATCTAATTTCATTTAATCAATAAAATATTTATGAGTCTGTGGTCCCTAACATTATCATTAAAATATTATATATCAGAATATATTATTCCTTGAGTGTTAGATATCTCTTATGTGTATTCATTTTTACTTGCATATAATTTTTTCAATATCTGAGAACACAATTATGGATTATTTCTAGTAATGTGTATGTTTCCCACTTCCCTTTTATCAATTTTTGTTATATTATTCTTCTAAATGATTTGGGAATTTGATTAAAATATTTAAAAATTTTGAACCATTTATCACCATTAAAATTTAGTACTTGTGATATTATTTTGAGGAATTGGGAATAATCTAACACTACTAAAATTTAGATTTATAAATTTTATATGATAGATATCTTTATTAAAAAAAGATATATTTATGAAAATTTTGATAACCTAAGAAAATATTTATCAATACATGAATTTTGAATTGGAGGGTTTGAATATGGTTAAAAAAATTATGATATAATTTTAATATTGTATTAATGTGAATAATGGTGCTAATTGATTCTTATGAAATAAAGAAATAATGTTTATTTATGTCATTTTCTCAATTAAAATATATTTAAAAAAAATTATTATCATTCCCTATTATCCGTGGAAATGATAATATATCATTGAAACTTATAAAAATTTTATTTTATAAAATTAACATAAATTTCATGATTATGATATCAAAATTAATATATGTTGAAATATTTTTATCCTTCTAAAATGATTCATTATTTTTATGAATAGTTAAAAATACGAATTTCACAAATTTTTAAAAGTAATTTTAAAAGAATAGTTAATTGTGGATATTATATTACTATTAAAATTGTTTTATTTAATTTACAGTTTTCAATTTTTTTATATGAATCTGAAATATTAATGATTTTTTGTTAGTTTGTTTTTATGCATAAATACTTATGTAAGAATTCTTTTTTGGTTTCATTTTACACATTTATATAGAAAAAGATTTGTGGATGTTAAATATATTTAATCCTAAGAAGTGGATTCTATATTTTTAATTTGGTTGTTCACATCAGGTAAATTAGTCCCTTTTTTTGAACATTTTGAATATGAACTAGTATAAAAATCATTCAAATCAATCTAGGTAAAACCGGAAAATATAGTTTAAACATAGGAAAATTGGCTTCAACATTTCCCTAAAACATAACATTTTCATAATGGATGAATTAATTTAGGTCATTTATATCATAGTATTTAATATATTTCAATTATTTTGACAAATGTTTTTATCATTAAACATATATTAATTTAATAGAACATTAAATTCTTACACCACGCAAAAAGATTAGTTATTCAATTAAAATAATAAAAGAAATTTTTTAATTGAAAAATACTAAATGTTCTAATATTTAAATAAATTATATTCCTATATGATATTTCTATATAAATATGTAATATTAGGTTCTTTTGTTAGGGGAATTATTTTTATTCCTTTTTTTCATCGTTTCATGTTTAATTTAATGATGAGTGTCAATAAAGACAAAAATATTATTTAAATAAAATAATAATTTTGTTAAAAAATTAAAAAGAATATAAATATATCAAGTTTTATTGGGGATATTATATGCTATATAATTTTATCCCATTTCAATTAATGTGAAATTTCTTACCTTAATGTAAAATTACAACCCTTTATTTTTTTAAAACTGTCTACCACAGTTATGATTAAAGATATTATATAGAGTGGATAATAAAATAGTAAAATTATAAATGTTACCAAATCCTATCTAAATATTATCATATTATGATAATTATAACTCACACTATTTTTCATGTAATCTATGACCATTTTCATGCACTTGGATTTATTATTACATAATTATATTTTATATTTTTCTAATTCTATTACTACCCCATACGTCATATGTAAAATGGAACCAATTTTCCTCCATTCTAAAAACATTTTTTCATTCTATATCATTCATTCCCTACCACAATTACTTTCATGATTTCTTCAAAAAATCATATATTTTTCATTATTTCGATAATTCCATCCCATCAAGGCTTATGTTTTATGCTAATTGTGGGTTCACAATGAAGAGGTATAACTCTTTTCTGACACTTTAAATATTATTTATTCATAAAACATTTATAAGTCTATGATACACAATAAATAATAATTAATATAGTTTTCTTAATGATAATACTTTTTATTATGATAATTTATAATTCATTACCACCATTCATTATAACATATAGAATATGAAAACATCACTAGGGAACACATACGTCTTACCATAACCACATAGAATAATAATTAATTTTTCATCAGAACTATAATGTGATGTCTATAATGATGGATTAATATATATATATATATATATTATGATATTATATTAATTTTGTAATCATGAATTATTATTTAACATTCAGTTAATTAATCATTTAAAAAATGGAAATAGTGTTCATGCCAATGTACATCCGACTATATCCCTGAATGGTGTAATTCATTTTATAATATCTATAATTATTGGATAGATAAAATAATTTACTTGTTCAATCTATATGATAGTAATATATTTTTACAGAATGGATATGATGGATCCATGATCGATGTTTAAAAAATAAGACTACAAAACCAAAACATGAATGAAAAATAAAGTAGTTATCACCTGAACATTGACTATAATAATGAATTTTTAACAAACTGGTGATAATATGTTATTCAAAAAGAATATTTTTTATGAAATAAATTATTATGGTTTAAAAATAATAATAACAAATATTTATTTATTATATAGTATTTTTGAGCATGTACTATGTAATTATAGACATTAGTAATGGGTTTCTTGTTTAACATTTATATTTGTGAGACATATGTCATATTGACAAATTTTTTCCTATTTGTGGTTTATATAAAACTAAAAAAATTTATTTATTGAGGGATTAATTGAAAATATAGGGATATTGAAAAAATCTATGGTTTTCCCTTTCCCAATCTTTTGATCGAAATATTATCAACGTAATGAGGGATTTATAGCACAATTTCATTATTTTTTGCGATTTCTTAATATAATGTTTCATATAATGGAATTTGATACCCTATAACTATTGTATCAATTAAATTTTATTATAATATATTTAATTATATATGTTAAATTTTTTCCTATCATTTTTTTTATTTTATCATTCAAGGGACATAAAAAATATTTTTAAATAAAGCAAATTATATCTCTCTCTTTGGACAATAAAAATTTTTATTCGCAATCCATGTTTTCTTTAAAATGTTGTCAATAATTTTTTTATACTACTATATATTTTTTTATAAATTTTACCAATGGTTAAACTTTTTTATAAGATTTTCAAACTAATCTTATTTGTATATACCGAATGAGGCCAATTTATAATTTTATGAAATATATTAGATAATATTTATTTTAATGTATACTACTAATTGGGATTTTCATCCATCATAACATCTCAATAATTTGATGATTAGTTAATAGATTTAAAATTATCATTTAAATAAAAATTTTCCCTTTAATATTTGAATTTTATTTGCCTTTAATGATGTGATTCAAAATTAAAAAAGTAATATTCATCAAGAAAAATTCTATGTGATTTTTGAAGGTGATTTTATCTTTTATGTTATCCATTGATTGTTTTTAAATCTACTTTAGAATATAATTTTATGAAAAATACTATTTCATTCAATGTATGTTTTATCGTTATGATTAGATTGTTTTTAAAACCATTTTTTCCTCAATAAGTGATTTTATGAGGTAATGTTAAATATTTTCATATTCTTGTAAAATATATAGGAATAGATTATTAATATGTGATTGGTGGGACCATTAAATCCATATTGTTCATGGTATGAAGGTAGATAACTCTTGATAAAAATATGATATGTGTCAACATAATATCAAGTACAAAACATTAGCTATGAACCTAATTTTCATGTCCATAATTTTATGTCTTGTCTCAAATTCGTTGTCCATAAGTTTATGCATGGAACTATTGTCATGTTAATAAATTATTATATTGACAAGGATTTTATATCCAAATGTTTATGCATTGACCTATCATTCATCTCTATATGTTAATGTTTTTACTTAGAATTTATTTCCATTAGTTTGTGTGTGGTCGTGATTTCTTATGGATTATTTTAGGAAATGATAGATTTCATGTCATTATGTTTATTAGTGAACCTATTTCTATTTAAAAATGTTCAATGTAATAATCTTATGTATTCCCACATTCTTATGAACAATTTATCCTCTCATGCCTCATGTTCTTTGATTCCTTTTTTATCAATGTCTTACGAACTTCAAATATTTATTCCATGATTCTTGTTTATAATCAATGACATATATTTTATGGATTTCAAATTTGATTTTCATGTTATGAACCCCTTCTTCATATATTATGATTAGTTCATCATTAGTATATCAAAAGAATACCCTTAATGTGTTTATGAGTTAACACATTATTATGTTTTTTTCTCATGCTATGAGTAAAATATTTATGTATAATGTGACTAAGAAGGGTTTTAGTTATTGAGATCAAATTGTGAGATTATGTATATTTTTAATGATAATGTCCTTTAAGAATCAATGTTTGGAATTAAAATAATTTTTTTTATATTTTGGAATATATTTTAATGGTTCTTAATGAATTATCATATAATAACATCAAATAATTATTTATAAAATTTAATTTTCTATAGAATGAGGTATTCGAAAACATCAATGAAATATTCAAAATGAAGGGGCATCCCAAGAATGTTAACATAGAAGCATACGCATCACCCTTTAGGGAATATTCAATGATCATCAGTCTACATGATCAACTTTAAGACATAAGAACAATAAAATCTATAAAAGTAATGAATTTAAGTTCAAATGGAACATTAAATAAACAATATTTATAAATAAGAAAATCTAAATGGAAAAAATAGAACCAAAGGTCTCCTAAGGGTACAGACTCACAGAACATGTTGTGAAATTTAAAAAATAAGTCTACATGGTTACACATTCAGACGAACAATCTTTCTGATAACATATGTGTAATATTATATGGGGTCATGGGATTTATACCAAGGTGTAACAAAGTTGATCAATGTAATGGTCACTTTTCATATTTAGTAAAATGGATATATCCTTGAACTATTATCAAAATGATGCATTTTGAACAACAGGATTAAGGAAGAAGATGAAACACACACAAAAAGGTAAGAATATTATCAACTCACAAAGAAATATTTTCGACTGACAATGTTTTTGATTCATGTTTTGTATTGAATATATATCCTTGAATACATATTCCAATTATATCAATTATCAATAAAAAATTTCATTTTATTATTACAAAAAACCATTGATATGTGTATGATGTCAACAAGATATTTTATTTAGGTAAAAATTAATTGTATTTTAATGATCAGAATCAATGAAAAAATTACCAAATTTGAAGTGTTGTATATATCTTTTTTTAGAAATAAAATTGACAAATTTTATGTTGAGAGGAGATAACCAAATCTTATGTAGAGTGAAAAGTGTTTTAGGGTAAGGAACATTTAATATCAGATATTAATTGAGAAATAAAATAATTAAATCAGCTAAAATGGGATACATTCAATCTGTGTGTTTAGGAATCACTTATTGAATATTAAGATTTTATGATTCAATGAAAAAATGAGTCACCTTGCCTTAAAATCCAAAGGCCCTCACATTATTATTCTATTTCAATGTTTGAAAATAGATTGTGGAATCCACCTTGAATCCATTAACATCATTAATATATCATATAACCAAATTTTCAATCTGTTGAGATTTTTCACTTCAATGTCACCCCTAATAAGCCTCAATAATGATAGATACCCCATTAAATATGTGAAAAAAACATAATGTACTATGACTTAAGATTGAGGGTTCTATATTGTTATTATGGGATATATAATAAATAATGTAAAAAATTGGATTCATATAATATTTTTCAACCAAGGGGTGACTGAGGGTAATTCAATAAACATTCATTTAAACATTTCCTATAAAATGTTATGTGAATTCATTTTTTTCATCATATACGAATTTCAATCCAAATGTTAAACAATTTCAGCATGTATTTACAAATATCGATATTTTTATCTAACAAATATAATTTCTCTTATAATATTTGGATGGTTCATATGTTATTATATATTTTTAATGTTGGTTATTCTATTATCATACCCTTTTAATATATTAAAATCAAGGTCATATTTGATGTTAATGATTCTATTTTTTAACAAAATAATATTTTATCAAATGATAGTCATGTTTTACCATAATTTAATAAATAACTTTTTAAATATACTCCATGGATCTATATTTTTTTATTAATTTTCCAATATAATATATATTTGTAATCTGTATAATATATGAAAAATTGAATTATGAGGGAATTTATTTCTGTATTAATCTATCATATGGTATCACTCATCTATATTACCCTAAAATTATAACATGCATGTTTTGCCAACATATTAAAATCCAAATATGACATTGTATTTATACCGGTAAATGTTAAGTTCACTAATAATATACATTACCTTGGAAATATTATTAAAAATATCCTCTCACTTATTTTCACACTTGAAGAATTATAGTTTCTATGAAAAGATTCTTCCTTGCAATTAATCAAATAATTTATATTTTATTTTGTGTTGGTATCTCATTATTTTATGTCATGTATTCTCTTATATATATATTTGATTAAGGTGATTTTTTTGAAACATATTTCTCTTAAAAAAAATATTGATAAAAAATGTTAGTACATAACATTATAAACAATCCAAAGTATTTTTTTAATATTTTATTGACCTTGAATACAGTATCGAAAATCCATTGTATATATTATTACATTGGAAACTTTTCCAAGTGATTCAATCGGTTATGATCTATAAGTTATGTATTCTCTTAGAGCTAAATAGATTTTTAATACCATTTTATAATGAGTAAAAAAACGAAAAACATGGTAAAAAACATCCAAAATCCTTGAACTCATTCGAAGATATCATCTTATTATCATGGGAGAAAGAAATAAAATAGGGGTAATCTCAAATGATTAGTAAGGGATAATTACCATAGAATATATCATGAATCAGTAAGACATAATCGATATAGATAGGTAAAAAAATAATCCCACATTCCATTTAACTAATAACTCGATTATCATGATTAGTGAAGGTATAACCATTTGTTTATGTTAAGTAGTCGAAAATGGATTCCATTTGACTAATAATGTGAGAAATAAATTAATCTATATAAAATATCAATAAAAAATATAATTGATAATAATAATAATAAATGAATAATAAATAAATAAAATGGTTAATTATTTTATTTCTTGATCGATGGAATCATGATACATCTAGGTATAATACCATTCCCAAGTGAATTTAAAAATACAGCTAATAACCCAATTAATTACAGAATTCGAATTTTCCATATAATACTATATTTTTTACAATGGGAAATATTATTTTGATACAAAACCATAAATTTAATTTAAAATCCTTTATCATATATTGAATAATAAATTTAATTAATGAATAATTTACTTTATCATCAAATATAAGTATTCAGTAAAAAATATGGATAAAAAAATGAACACACTTAATGAAACAATATTAACAGAAAATGCCCTATGTTAAAATGGTATACGATTTGGGAAATAATTATAAATAATAAATAGAAGGTTTTTAATTTTCTATCTCTGATTTGTTATTATGAAGGATAAATAAAGAATAATACATAAATATGAGTATAATATACCCCAAATGAGTGTGAAATTTAAAAATAGATTCTTATAACATTGGTAATGTTTATATTGTAAACCATGAAAGAATAAACATTAAGTAAAAAATTAACCAGCATGAATAAATAGTAATTCATGAAAATTATATAAATGTTCGAGTATATACACCACATAAAAGATAATAGTTTCATATTTGTAAATATATCTTAATGACCTAGAAAATGAAATGAAATACCTTATATTGTGATTCTATTTGGATGAAAATAATTTAACAAAATGCGAATTGGTTTTCCTCATATTATTAATTTACTTCATTAACATATTCAATTTAAAATAACATATATTATTTTGTTACTAAAAATTACAACTTGTTTCTCAATAATTTTTCATTATTTATATTTTTTTGGGTGTTAATTTTATTTTTTCTCATGAGGGATTTTCTATTAACATTATTGATATTTTTTGTAGGATATAGAAACATAATATCCACGTTTATATTAATTTTATAAAAATAATAATTACTCATTAGATAAATTCTAAAAAATAGTCATTAAAATTATAAATAGAAAATGGATCATATCACTTCAAGGAGATAGTAAGACATATATAGAAACAAGAAAAAATATAGTATTTTGAATTGAGGAAAATTTAAGTAAGTCCATGATATATTAATATTTCATATTTTATATAATTAATAGTTTTCACAAATATTCATTAAATTTATACTTAATACATTATATATAATTAGTAATTGAAAAATGAATCACATTACTTCGTGAGGCAGTATTCCTCTATACCTATCTACAATGATATAATATTTTAAATAGTATAGAATGTGTACATGTATAGGTGATATTATAATTAAAAATTTATGATAATATCATAATAATTGTATATATATCTTAATTACATCATTGTGTACATGAATGAATAGTGTGGATGGAAAATGAGTTGACTTAATCATTGAAGTGGTAGTCCACTATACAAATGATCAATGATTTCATTTAACATTTGATGGAAGAGAATATATATAAATTTTATGAAATAAAAATAATAAAATTTCAATAAATTTTATATAATTTTTTAATATATTGGATGAGTTCATATATAATTGAATGTGGTGAAATAAGAAAAAAAACAATGAGCTTTATTGACAAAAAATTATATTCTCTTAGAGAAACATCATTGAGTTTGCCTATTATGTACCTTGTGGATTAATAGTTGATTATAAAAACACCTCTATAATTGTATATAGATATTTAGGATAATGTTTATTAGGGTTTTGTTGAGGAAAATGGTTTGGTATGTGTGAATAAGTGAATAATGGGAGTGTTATTTTATCATTGATAAGGAGGACAGACTCCGAGTTAAAAAATAGCGATACCAACATTTTTCAGAATCCATAGGGCTCCAAATTAGTGAATTTTCATTAAATGAATATAAAAGAATAAATTTTACCATTAAATAAGATTTATAAAATTTTTAGTTAAATTTAACACTTATCATCTAATCCCTTGGCAAACCACATTTCCCTATATCTATGGTAGTAAATCATTACATAATTCACTAAATTTTTTGGAGAAAAATTATTTTTTATATTGTTGAATTATTAGAATTATTTTAATTAAATATTTGTGTTGAGTTTTTGGTAATTAAATTATAAAATTTTTAGAATTCAAATTAATATTAAAACTATACACGCTATAATAAAAATCCAGCATTCTAATAAATAAAAAACAATAAAAAGATTAAAATGTACGTATAGAAAAAATCAAAATGAAATTTAAAAAATAACTAATCAACATATAATTTATTTACATTTAAATTTAACTATATATTAAATTAGAAATTGTATCGTCAGTTCCATAAAATGAAAAACCAGTTTTCAATAAAAATTATTTTTTTCTATTAATCTAAAAATGAATCTTTTCTGAAATATTCGAAAAATAAAATTGGAGATAATTTTTATATTTTTATTATGAAATTAATAAAATATTTTCAAATAAATGTTATGAATGTTTCAAAATAATAACATAAGTGTGTTAGTACTAATACAACCTATTTCTTTCAAAATATAGTTTTTCTAAAAAAAATTATTTTATTTAAATTTATTATTTTTCTATCATCAATAAATATCTAGTGAATTTATTTTTTTACTCATATACACAAAAAAATTTACCAAATTTATCTAGTCCTTTATGTCTAGGTTCTATCAATCAAATTTCAATTATATTATTTTAATACACTATTATGTTCCATATAAACTCAATATTTAATATATAAAAATATGTTGCAGAAAATAATTTTATTCTAATATATATATGTATATATATATGAATCAATGAATTGTGGTTTTAAATTATTACCTCCTAAAAAAACCTCCCCAAAATTTCACAAATATAACCTTCTGAGAAAATAGGGGAATATGTTTTCCCAAAATCCTCAATTTCTTGTATTGTATCCTCCATTTTCTATTTTCTCCAATAATACCTAACAATAACATTTAATATAATTCCATAATAATTTCTCTATTATATCATTGATTTTGATTTTTTTCATAAAAATACGATATATTAGGTTTCAATGATCTAACATTATTAGTGAGCACATAGCCTCAGTTTATCATGAACTTATTTTACAAGGATATATGGATGACATCTCATACATTTGACATACCTATTTAAAGTTACAAATTATAATCCATATCAACAATACTTTCAAAAATTAAAAATTTTTGATACAAAGAGGGACCATTTTTTCATTCTTATTGATCCATATAATACCCATCCATGGATGGAATTTCATGAAAACACGATCACCCCCTAAAATTCCAAATCCATCATCCCATTGTTGGAAAAACTCTTTTTCCAACATTTTTCTTATTTCATATATCATGGAATAGTGTTTACATTCTTTATTTTCTCTTCAAATTTTTGTGGAAAATCATTTTTTTATAACCAACCTCATCCTAATATGTTGGAGTATAAAATCAATTTATATATAATTCATCATACACTTCCATTTGAATAATTTAATAGAAACTATTATTATATAAAAACCCTTCCAATGGTAAATACTGATCCAATATATCATTAATGTCATGTGATCAGGAATTCAATACATATTATAATGTTTAGATATTCATTTTAGACCATCTATAAGTCTATTTTAGGGTATGTGGTGATTATATAATTCTCAGTATCAATATTATGATGAGGGATCTTCCAAAAATTTTATTTAAATGAAGATGAACATTTGAAAAAATATAATTTATTTCACTATGAAGTCATAAAAATCAATAATATACTAATTATTAGTCACTCAATAGGTAAATAAACTCTTATAACAAATAATTGTGATGATTTGTTTTGGTGATCAGCAACAACCTATATTTCATAATTCAGTCTCATATTCTTGGGTTTTAAAATGATAATATAGATTATAATATTGTCCGATTTTCACACAATATTAGGAAGATGATTTATGACTCTCATAGGGTATTGTTTACAAGCTTTCAGATAATTTCATAGTATTCATGTCGTACATAATCATCAATTTCCCACCTATTGAAATCCCACAATTTTTTTCCATAAAATCCCTATTAACAATAGATCAACAAGGGTGTATAAACAAATTTGAGCTATGAGCATAATCCAATAACTCACCTTTCACCTAGAGATTAGATAGAACATGAAATATCCTTCAACAATATAGATTGACTTATTATAAAATGATTTCCTAAAACTACACGTCCTTCACATATTTAATTTTCTTTTTTAGATTCTCATCATCAAATTGAGTAAATTTTACCGTTTCATATAAATTTTTTCACACTTATTTAAAAAATGATTAATCTCCCCATTACATAAAAATTATCATATTGATCATCACTAAATCCATGTATAGTGGATCTCTATCAGAACCCATTTGAGACATACTTATATGATAATTATTCTTTAATGCATCCTATACCTTATTTTACTTCAATAGATGGTTTTGTATTGAAAATTCATAATCCATGAGTATCTAAATCAATCATTTTTCCAATTTTGACCTCGTTTTGTGAAAATATGTACTATAAGTTTATATGCTCTTTGTATATATCAAATCAATAACTATAGAAATAATATGCCAATGTATTTAATGAATATATTACAACTACCAATGTAAGATCATTTGGAGAATTCAATTTCATATTCATTTTCTCTGTTGATGCATAGGTAATAAAATTATAATTTTATATATGTAAAAAACCAATATATTTATCCAATACATCACTATATATCAAAAAACCATAATTTGTTAACAGTACAATTATTATCATATAATTAAAACAATTTCCATTCATTTCATCAAAATATTCATCACATTAAATTTTCTATATGAACATAACCCCTTTATGTAAAATCTTGGTTAAAGGGTTAGCTATACGGGATAGATTTTGAATGAATCACTGATAGTGTCCTTATAAACCAATTATACTACATAAATCATATATATCTGTTGTTGTGGGTCATTCAATGAATTCCTTTAAATATTATTTATTAACTTGTATTCCATCAATATAGATAATATTTCCATGATAAGTGACTTCTTGATACATGAAGTCAGAGATGAGAAATTTCTCAAAAAATTATTTTCTTATATGAGTCTCAATAATGATATCCAACTTATTTTTAATGTCCTTATTTTTCTATGAATACACCATGATATCATCAACTAATACCACAAAAAATTTTGTACGACATTTCTTGAATACATGATACATTATATTTATATATAGATATTAATAATTAGCCAACCCAATCGAAACTACTTTAAAATTCTATTTATTATTCCACATTAATAATTTTTTCAACAGAATGTATAAAGTTTTTAATCAAAATAATTTATATCCAAAATTAATGTAACATTTTGAAAAAAAATTCTAAATCATGATTTTTAATTAATAATTCACCAAAGTGATATAGAGACTATTTTTTCTTAATCATATATTTATATATATATCAATAATCAATTAATAGCCATATATATCTATAATTTTTCTTATTGAATATGGAATGTGATCATAATATAAGAATAGAAGTGAGAATGAATTATATATCAATAAAATTGACATATTTTTTCATTAACTCCAATAATCAAATATGGAAATTTTATTCGGATTCTGAAATATATTTTTTCTAATCGGGACTAAATCAATGGAAAATATACATCCCTCTATAGTGGATGTTCATGTAATTTCAGAATAAATAAATAAATTTATATCATTATATTATATACTTCATGAATTTTAGGATTACTATATATATTCATTGAATATAATTTTTATTCTCCACCCCAAAATATCATTCAGATGAGCTACTAGGGGTTGAAGTAGACATCAATAAGATAATAATATTTCCTCTCTATTTACAAGAAACATAATATATTTCTTACAAATAACCATATTCATGTCCTTACAATAAAACATTTTATCACATTTTGAATGCCATCAAATTTCAAGAACTATAATTAATTCAAAAATAGTTATGATAAAAAATTCTATATGTAGTGTATCATTATGGGTCATAACGTGTACCATAATACACATCCTTTTTTTAGTGGGAAATATACTAAGAGTTTGAAAAAAAAAGTCCATTCACATGACTTTAAGAATGTATATATCTTCCATATAAAACATTTATGATAAAAAATATCTGATGTTCCAGAGTCAAATAATGAATTTTATAAATTTTATGCTATGATTTAAGTACATTGAACCACTTAAATTGGTACATAACCTCATCTATAGAGATCTCATAAGAATTTTCATAACCCCTTTTCTTTTTCTATGATAGATTCCCTTGTAACTTAAGAATTTAGATTACATAATATCCCATTTCATTATTGTTGAATAATTATTAATAAATTATCTGTTTCTTACCTGTTCGTCCATGGAACCTATGACCCTTATCACCACATCTATAAAAAATTCACATTCTATTCATTAATTTTCTAGGATTTTACTATTCAAAACATTAAAAAGATGGAAATAGAATCATTATCTACTACTTATTAAAGAAATAATCACTTCTTTTTATAGCTCAATCAACCTCTTATTTCAATAATTTACCTTTCTCATATATGGTCTATACATTCCATATATATATTTATGTATCATAAAAATACTTCAGAATTTAATGAAAATGTTTTAGATTTATGTACCTTTGGAATAATTTATTGAAGCCCTCAAAATAAATGGTAAATATTGTATTATATGCATCCTATGTAATATGTAGTATACAAAGATATTATTAAAAGGTATCCTCATTCTCCCCGATATGTTATTCTTCCATACGATTTAATCTAAGAACATCATATTCATTTTAATTATTTTATCATGAGATATATATATTTCAATTAATTTCCTTTTAATTTCCCATCATTCATACTATTCTATTTTTTCTTTCTCCCCATAATTAAAGAACAATGACTACCATTTACCAGTTTCTCCAATGATATAGTATATTCTTATTACAATCTATTACATTTATCAAATCCTAATTCCATAATTATATATTAAAAAGATATAATGCATTTTCACTTACCATTTGATTAATTATCCAAATAAAAATTGGGGTATTATATCAAACTGTGAGATACAACATACGAGAATCATACTATACAACCCACGGAAATCCAAAAGAAAAATTATATTTTTGATAACATAATTAACAATACCCAATATATCCATGATCCTTTCAGTTCTAATATCAACTGTATTTTATTTTTCAACATGAAAATATATATATTGGACATTAATATTGATACCCTTCCTTCATCAAAGCCACATTTCAATATAATAAAATATACTAAATTAGAACATAAAATAAAAAAAATTCAATATTAATTCATAATTCAAAATTAGACTAATTACTTATCCTAAATAAAAAATTAGTCAATTGTAATAATTGAATAATAAAATCAATGTCCTTAGTGATTTATCTATTCTATAATCCATAATAATGGGTTTTAAATAAAATATTAATTATCTAATGAATATCTAATGGGAGTATAAATTTAAGTGTGATGCAAGTCAATTTTCTATGTACCATGAATCTCTCATGTCAATATTAATGAAACTTCTTCATAATTATTACCCCTAGGTTCTAATGTTCAAGAAAAACCTCAATTATATTATCAATGAATGGATGAATTTCTTTGAAAAAACCATACAATATATACATTAGCAAAATATTTATATGATGATTTATACTAATCGTCATTATTTATTATAGGGTTAGAATCCTTAATTTATGTTTTCGATAATCATGTACGGTATGTTTCTACTAAAAAAACATCTAATATAAACTAGAACATCCCTAAATCAATTATCATTGATTTACATTCTACTGTATGAAATTTTCATAATATAGAAGACATCAAAATTCCAAGGATTGATCATTTAGTAGACATAAAAATCAAATACATAGATGATACCTATTTTTCATTGGGAATAAAAATAAAAATCCTTTTAAAAGAAAAAATTCATAATAATAGTTCTCATTTAATAAATTAATCTTCTTATGTTGGGGATATGGAAAAATAATTGTGAGATCAAATGTTCATTAAGGGTAATATATAATAGAATTCATCATCAAAAAATAAGAAATAAAAAATTTTCCAATGTAATTAATTGAAAACACTTTCTACTTAAATCATAAATTTACTATCTAGAATTGATAACACATAATCAAAATGGAAATTTGAGTAAATGAGCACACATTCCATTTATTTAAAAAATAGGGACTTATATGCATCTGAAGATAATATAATTTAAAAAATATCATGGATAATTATAATCACTATATTTAAAATGAAATTTATAATTAATTATATAAAATTTTGATTATAGGTATGATGATATTTTTACATAAATGTCCACTTATATTATAATTTATAATTATGGGTAAAACCCAATTTATTGAAACCATAATTATTCACCTCGTGAGAATAAAGATGAATTGAGGGGGATATAATTTTGTTCCCCTATAATCAATTAATATCCAAACTATTTTACATATATTTTAAAATATATTTAATTCAAGAATAATATTCCTTACCATCAAAAAACCATATTGGGTTAGATATAAGGATTTATTAACATTTCCCCAGTTAATCAAACAACATTCAACATGAACACTGTGTCAACAAATCGAATATGGTTTATTAAATTAAAATATCCAATATAAAAATAATATTAATATTTATGATAATGAATGGATCTTATTAAATATTTATTATAATATTTATTTAACAAGATTAAACAAAATCTTAAAGGAGTAGGTAATTTTAAAATTGATTCTTACTACATATGAAAATTTTATATAATAACATAAAAAATAAATAAATTAATCAAAATATTCAACAGAACGATTATATTGATATTAATATTATTTATATTTAAGGTTCATTAATTCATCACATAAAATTTAAAGGGTTCATTTTAACAAATATTCTCTAAGGGATGTAAATCGGGATGAAATCCTTCATCTAAGAAATCCATTTGGCATAGATTTTTTCATCCAGTAGTTTAATGTATTCAAGAATTTTCATAATTGTTTCTAGAATTTTTTTTCATGTTTATAATTTAATATATTATCCTCTTATAAAATATTAAAATATATTTTTTATAATATATGATTATTTTCATTATTTTGGGTCTTAATTGACTAGTTATCTCAACAAAGTTTTTAAAAAATGTTAATTTATTCATTTAAGTGATAAAAATACATCGAATATATAATTATATAATTATTTAATATTTAATATTTACTTATAATATATATTTTTAAATCCATTTAAGACATATTAAAATAGAAAATGATTCGAATCACTTAGTGGATATGGTAATTCACATATACGCAAAAGCTATGATATCATTTCTTAATGATTGAAAGGTAAGAAAGTAATTTTTATATTAATATTCATAAATAAATAACATGTCATATATATCAAATATATTCATTACATTTATCCAAATTAAATTTCATGTAATTTATTTTTGAAAACCAAATCACATCATTTTGTGAGTTTTTAGTCCACCATAAACATGGATGACGATATCATATTTCAAAATACATGGAATATAAGATGGTATATATGGTATTATAATTAAATAATTATAATAATATTATATGTAGTATATCTATATATATTTAACTCATCATATTTTTTAAATCGTGGTATTTTTTGGTGGAGAAAGATTTACATTAGTTTATGAAGGGGAAGTTCTGTATACACACAATTGAAGATTTCATTCCTCATTTGATGGAAGAGGAAACAAAAGAAATATTATTCCATAAATAATAAAAAAATTAAGTGTATTGAATATAGTTTTTATTGAATTATATTTTTTATTACATAATTAATAGTTTCATAATAATATATTGAATTAATGTTTATTATTATGACAATTACTTTCCCTTAGAGAATAATCTTTTAGATATCATATTATGGACCCTAGGGTTAGTTTTTTGGAATACCAAAATAAATAAATTGTGTGAATGTTCTATGGGAATAAATTATGGATTTGGATGGTCAATGAAAAGGTATTTTTATGTATGATAAAATTGGGGGGGGGGGGGTTCCATTTTTAATTGTGGAGGATGGAATGAAATTAATTTTTTAAGATAAAATATGATACACAAAATTTTCAGAAGATAAAATTCCCTAATGTGGACCATTATAATCTAGTAGAAGATATAAGGACTTAATATTTCTGTTAAAATGGATATATACAGGTTTCAGATCATTTTAACAGGTTTTTTAATTTCATCCCTCAATAAACACATTTTCACATTAAAAGTGGTAATTAATAATTACTTGTTAAACTATTAATTATGGTGAAAAATTTCGTGAAAAAGAATATATTATAAAAATTATTATCATCTAAAATATGGAATACACATTTGAAAATTCATTTTATAGATGTAGAATTTTTCAATTAAAAATTAGACGTACAGAGGTGATGAAAAAGTGGGTTTCCAATGTAAGATCACTCAAAATATTATATAGTTTAATACAAGTATTTAATATTAAATTTATTACTATGAAAAAATTTGTATAATTAAATATATTAATGATTTAATTTTATTTCTAAAAAATATTATAATAATATGGGGGTTTTAAATGATTATAATGGTAATAAAATTTTTAATTAAAAACTATATTGTTATACTATTTAGAAAAAATATATACTTTTCAAAAAAATCACAAAATATATTCCATATAACATTTTGATATTATTTCAAAAAAATTACTAAATTAAATAATTTCTTCAAAATTTCAAAAAAATAAATTTATTATATTTTCTAACGAAGATAGAAAACTGTTTTCTTTGAATGATATGGTATATCTGAAAACATTAATCATTTATTAAAATGATTATTATTTGATTTCAAATCAATATAAACCCTTGAATTTATTTTTAAAAATTTTAAACCGTATAACTATAATAATTTGGTTAGTTTTTTAATTTATGTGTGTTAATATTATTGGTTAAATAATAATATTTTAACACTATATTGTGTTTTTTTAAATAGAGTGTTCCATATATTGTAAGTTATCGATGAAAATAAATTAGTTCTAAAAATAGTATTTTAAAATGACATAGTCTATTTTAAATAGACATTATATAAATCCAACTATATTTAAATATATCAAATTTTTTACCATACATTATTTTTATAGAAACCCTTACATGTAATTTCATAGAATCATATAAAGATAATATTACCTAGATGATTAATCTTTGAGAAATATGATTCTTTCTCATATCACTGTAATCATATCCTTTACGCGGAGTATTTTGAAGAATTCTATTCAGAGTCCTATTAACCTTTATTCTTTAATCAATAAATATTTCAATTGCAATATAATTGTAATTATAAATTATAATATACTACAGAGAAACATTAAATTCAAACTCATAACATGGTTTAGGAAATAATCATGTTTGAAGAGAATTCAGTTAATTATTATAAATAGCATACAACTTCATAGATATATGCATGACAATTTTTATAATATTTTAAAAAAAATAAAACTAAATCGTACAACTATTTGCAATAATACCATAATAATTACTAAAAATTTATCGAATAAAAATGATGAAAATAAAAAATTCAAAAATTTATACATGCACAATACAATTAGAAACAATTCATATATAATGAAATTTTAATTTTTTGTAATTTTCCCATGTATTATAGTAAATCAATTAAAAATAAATATGTTAAATTTATATTCAACAATAACAATAACAATTCCATATTATCAATAATATTTTATTTTAGTGAAATATATGTCATATAATAATTAAATTTATTTTATCATGTATAATATTTTCTCAATAACTAAATAATATTTTTAATATTATTTAAACCTTCATTATAACAATTTGTAAAAAAAATTATTTGGATTTTATAATTTTCTAAAATAATAAATTTAAATATGATATTTCAATTTAACAAATTTTAATAATATACAATTCAATAAAAATTGATCTATATTTTTTATTATCTATTAATTTATTTTCACATTATAATTTAACCACATATTTTTAGTATAATGTTTTTATATCAAAATAAACAAGTCCGGAAATATAAATATGATATGATATTTTAATATTGACAATTAATATGTTGGATAATTTTTTATTAATTATTTCATTACATTTTAATAATATTTTATAAATTTTTAATATTTAATTTATTTATAAAAAATATATACATTATGTATATATCATAAAATAATTTTTGTCTTATAATTATAAATAATTTTTAAATTAAAAAATTGTATTCATAATTAAAAAAATCTAAATAAAAACATTCATTACAGTTCATATTTAACGATATTCCAAGGTCGTATATCTTGATAAAATGTCAAACTTATATCATTGTTAACGACTAATACTATAGTTCGTGTGAATTATGATAAATACACTTACTCATTCATTATGATATACATGTATCATAAATTTTAACATATTATTAAACAAATAATGAACATAGCAATATAAAATTTTATATCTTATATGGAACTATGGAAATATTATTTATGATATAACTTATATCCTATTGATGACATGACACTCTATTTTATAGTGACTATTACATTTTAAAAGGTTCTATCAATGTATATGCACTACATTATCATATATGGATATTATAAAATAGTATCAAATTGGTAAGAGAATAATGTGTTTTTGTTGGATCATGAATTAAAAAATCACATATCTTATAGTGTAGACCAATCATAACATTTAATATTAAATTTCATAAGATAACCCACAATTGGAATTCCATATAATATTTTATGATATTAATGATGATGATTTTTTTAATTTGTAATCTATAACGTTTTATATGATATGAAATATAATATAAAAAATTTCATCATAGTATTCATGAATTCAAGAATAAAATAATTGATGTGGTACTCTGACACGCGACATGTCATTCATATGATTTAATAATACGCATTCAAGAATAAATAAACATTGGGAATCCCAAAAACCCATATATATGTCCTATGCAAAAATGTATAATATAAAATTAAGAAGTTATATAAAAATAGTATATATCTCTATAGAAGTATCCTATCCTACTACTCAATGTACGATGATGATCCTCAAGATGAAACTAATTGGATTCATCCTCTCTGATGTCTCTGTGGACACACATGTTTCACACAGTATTTTATTTGGATTATCATTCAAACTATGATATTCTAGTTTCTCTATAGATAATAAAATATATAAAATGGATCATTAGGAGAATTGGAAATAAATACAGATGATTTTTGATAAAAAAAATTATCCATCCTTGAAACATTATTATGGTATTAGTGATACTTATGAGCTTCTATGAATATACTAATATGTTTAAAACATATGATAAAATTAAACTTATGTGAAAAAATCATATAACCATTAATATATGCACTTAATATTTACATCCTTCATTTCCTATGCATTTGATGCAATTCCAAACCATAGGCCACCTGAACAGTGGCTTCTTAGGGATCCTATGACACCATATGATCACCAACATGTATCTTAAAGGATAAAAAAACAATTCCAAGGAACAAAAAAATTGATGGGATTATATGCCCACTACAAATTATAAGGGTCATTCTTGAAATGATTGAAAAGTTTAATGACATTTCTATAAAATATACATCCTAAAAACTAGGGGAATTAAAAAATTATTCCAAATGGACCCCATAGTTAATAGCTGATTGAAGTAATTTATATTATATTATTATAGTTACAAAAAATGAAGACAAAGATAACATGATTCCACAAAATTGATCAGAAACATATGGTGAGTATACTTAATTAATGTAAACTAAAAATAATTGACCAATCCTCTAGAATAACTAATATTCCATCCTATTAAATCATTATCCTATATAAATTATAGGGTGAACTTCTATCCCAGATCCTCTTGATACCTATTTCTGGAGCCAAAATAGTAATTCATACACATGTACATAAAAACTCATGTCATGTACATAAGTAGGGGTTAGTCTAACGGCCATGTAAGAACCACAATACCTCATCTATATTGAGTAATAACATGATAAATACGATGTGTGTGATATTAATAGGTAAAGTTTATTCATGTGTATGAAACACACCTAATAAATGAACATAAAAGATAATGAACATGATGTCACTCAATTATTGTTGTTTTGTGCTAACAAAAACATGACCACACCAAACACTAACTCTTAATGAATGATTTAAGAAGGATGGAAACACCACAGTCCACAATCATGACACATTCCATGGAATAAGGGGTTGGGTTTCTACTGAAATGAATTGTATCCCTCACACGTACACACATGGTGAGTCTATTTTGAAGACCGATAAAAAATACCTAAAGGGACATGTCATAGATATATATCGATAATCAAAAACATATAATTTCATACCCAATTGATGTCTATTATCTATATGTGATGTTAAACCATGATCTATAAAAATGGATGGTAATCTATAAAATCCTATTACGCCAATGTCTAACAAGAAATCCATCTTATCATCACACACAATAAGGTGGTCACAACCAATAATATAAACTTATCCTCATTGATTATAAGGGTCTACACAAACAAGAACACCAACATATACCTATGGTCATTTAAATGGTAAAAACATTAACCCAATACTTACATGGAAAATATAGGGAAGTCACAAACAAGAACACCGTCCCATCCATGTGGACACTAGGGATGCCAAAAATAGGATGACCAATCCACGAATATCACAATAATGTCTTAAATTAATATAGTCAATACCTAAATGAAAAGAAAATTAAATCACCAATCCCATCACATAACTCATTAACTAATCCCATGGAACTATTCACTAAGTACCATGTCTCATATCTTAAATAAATCCCAAAACTCATACCAACCCTCGAAGGGATCAATATCATTCAATCAGATGAATCCATCATTATGAACCAAAAAAATCACACATTCTTTCACAAAACATGAACCATCACCCCTTAACATGTTTATTATAGTGTAACTAATTCCACAAATTTCTATTTGAAACAATCCACACACCAAGAAAGAAAAATCATAGATAACATTAAGCATATTTGAATTATTAAAAAGGCTTACTCCATCCTGAGTTCCAACATGAGAAAATAATTCAACCTACTCCCTTTATGATTCCCCTTAAAAAAATTAAAATAATCAATTTAATCCCATTTTAAAAGGTAATATAATTCCAATTTACTCACATAATGAATTTAGAAAAATATAAACATGTTATAAATGAAAATTTAAAATACTTGTTCATAACCCATTTCTAAAATAACAATATTTCACATTTAAATTATTTCAAAAAGAAAACATTATTAAAAGTATGTATAAAAATGAGATTTGTTTTTTGATAAATTCAGTCACATTCATCCATTAAACAATATTCTCGGCCACCAAATCACATTATAAATAGGCACCACCATCAAATCATTTACCAATATACAAGTTCTATGTATAATAATATGATGACATAATCTTATCCAAAACTTCTTGTAAATCACAAAAAATACCAAAAATATGATTAATTTAAAATTCATGAAGCAAATTGAACATTAAATCAAAAGTGTACATTGATAATCACAAAAACTAATATTCCCAACCACAATCTATTATCATAAATCCGATTTAAATTCTATATCAACATTCATCATTTCCTAAAGATATTGTCTTATCAACTTAAATCACTAAATTTAATAAATTATAAAACTAACTAAAATGTGAAATTTATCACCATTTACTCCATCAGACAATTTTTTCCTATGATACAAAAACTACAAGGAACATGGTGTTTCCTATGCCCATCAAATCATTAATCCACGGAAACAAAAAATACCCAATTATAAATGATTATTAAGCAATAATTTTATTCCAAATTCTTCCAAATACCTTTATAAAAAATAGTTCAAAGTAAAACATGTAAGATGATAAATGAAATATTGGTTATGGCCTTTGAATATGTTCACTATAAACTATACAATCACTTCATAAGATATATGATGAGTTGTTCATGCCTTGTTGATAATGTTCATGTAAAACCAAAATAAAATCAATTGAAATCAATTTTAAGGTATGTAGGATGATTAATGGACGGATATGGGGAATCAAAAAAATAATAATGAGATAAAATGTTATATAAACTTTCCTAATCATGGGGAATAAAGGTGAGGCATTCCCCAACTCAAGGTATGTCCAAGATAAGATATCCGAGAAAGAACTGGTTCATTTTCTAAATAGTTGTTTACAATATAGAATATTATATATCTAGGGGTGACTTCACTTCTTGATATATTTACAACATGAAACATAATACCATGACTTAATTACTAATATTTTCCATTCAATATCATGTTGGATCTAAACCTAGCCTGACACCCTATTAGACACCTATAATACCACAAGATCCTTGAATAAAATCTTAAACCACATTATAAACATTGAAATAGAATGGATCCCATCAAAATATTCTATTCAAAAAATGAACCCTCCGCAAAATTAAATGTTCAAATTTCCTCTGGAATATGTGACATATTTTGGTGTAGGTCATCAAATTCTCCCCACTATAATTCTTTTGTTACTCAAAATTACATGGTGTCCCCATGAACATTTATTCCAACCTACCTCAACTCTCAGTTCACCACTAACTAACCATGGTGAATATTTAACATCAAATTTAGTCCTATTTCGAAACTACAAAAAAAAACTCTATATGAAAAGTTTATTTCTCAAAAATTGTAAATTTATTCTTTAAATGTTGCAGTTGGATCCCAACTTCAAACTTATGTGTACATTATGATAACATTTATTATTATTTTTTAATTCCAATAGACTCCTTATCAAAAGATAAAATTATAAAATTTATGTTATATAGAAATATTAAATCATTTTAGGGACAACAATTATGTCTTCTATCATGGGTGGTGTCTCATAGAACATTTAGTCAATTTTACATCATCTAATGCCATGATAATATACACTACATGTTATTTTTAGAAAGAGTAACATAAATATAAGATTGATATTTATATTTTTTTATTGGACATTCCAATAAATAGACTTGGGTATCAATCATTTGACCAAAATATTTATATTGTTGAATATTAAAATCATTAAAAATTGTTGTTTTGATGAAAACCACAATGACATGTGTTTGCGGTGAGGTTGAATATGTTGGGTGAATACCAAGTAATATTTCATTATTTAATAATTTAAGAAGGCATTGGTACCTTATGTTTTTTAATGGATGTAAATTTCTAAGGCCCGTTATTGAAGTGATATATTATAAATGAGTTAATAAAAATGGTGTTATATATGAATTTTCAATTTCTAAAAATTCATGGAAAGAGAAATCAAGCACACAGGTTGGTGGGGGCAAGATAGTAACCTACTTGGTTTGATATATCATGATAATGGTTTTATATTACATATAATGAATCTGTACGAGGTACCAAAACATCATGTCATTAACTTATTTCTTAATTGGTTCCCATGAATATTTCTAGATGGTTCTCCAAATTCCGTATTGAAAATAGGCATAGATGGTAATAAATTATGTTTATATAGAATCTCAGTTGAATATTATATTATTATTTATTTCATATCATGTGGAATAAATATTTTTTGCATTCACATCAAAAAAATAATTTTTTTGGTGATCATGTTTATCTAGACACCATTTATTCGAGATACCATAATGTGATAAGAATATTTTTTTAGTTATTATAGTATTTATTACTTATGTTTGGTTAATGAAGTGATAATTTTGTATAAAATTAATAGTCATTATTCAAGGTGTGATAAATATTTTAGTGGAGTGAAAGAGTATGTTTAAGTCTCCAGAAATAAAATATATATAATAAATATTTTGTTTATAAATAATATGTAATAAAAATTGAGAGTTCATCACATGTTAAAAAATGAAAATATTATTAATATTAATAATATTATTATAATAAAAAATGAGGATCTACTGTGACTATATAAATAAGAAGGTTGCAACTGTAATTATTATTTTATAATTCTAGTTATATATAATCCCAATTATATTATTTTAATATGAGATCTAGTGTAGAGACCCGGCTTTTGGCCTAATAAGACTTTGAAATATTTCTAGGAATATTTCCAAAGCTGGTCTCTATGATGGAGTGTAATTCCGAGGCCCGGTGTGCCCTGAATTAATTTTATAAAAATTTTAAGTGTTTTTATATTACGCACATATAGTTAACTAAATAGAACAGGATATATCTTAAACGGTTGATCGGATAAGAAATCTGAGACCACAGTTGGATCCGAAACGCAATTTTTCCTCTAGGAGCGACATAAAATAAGTCAGTGCGGGATGTTCGGACCCCTCACTCATTGGCGATATATTGAATGGATAAATTAAATTTTTAATTTATTCATTTAATAGCTCAAACCCAAATATCTCTAAAACAAGGACTCAGATGAAAATTCTGAGGCCACCGATGAGCTCTGAACGTAGGTTTTACCCTAAGAAAGGTATAACCTTTGTCCGCATCGGGTGTTTGACATATGCGCCCTCATGGGAGAATAATTAAATAATTAAATAATTTTTTATTTAGTTTTTTAATTTATTTTCATTAACCTAGAAAGAGGTTAGAAATTCATTGTTTAGATGTGGTTGGCCTCATAATTCATTTTTTCAAATGACGGTAAACCCTCCCCTCCTCTCCTCTCCTCCTCTCCTCATTGATGAACGAAGGATGAAGAACAACGAAGCCTCAGATCCAAGCGAGTCGAAGAGCGACGAATGCAACATCTTCGTCTCATCATTGTGCAAGTGCGATCCTCATCAACACCGAGAAGACCTTGATGAACGCGATCTTCACCAATGATCGATCCAAACTTGAGGTAGGATTTATCTTTGTGGATTCCTTACCCCGGTTTAATTTCTCATGATGAACGTGAATTAAGTAAATTATTTCGCGGATCGATAAACAATTGATTGAATTAATCTTCTTATTGTTTATCTTGGATTTTAAATTCTTGATGCATGATAAATATTTAATTTCCAATCCCCTATGTTCTTGATTCTCAAAAATTATGGCCAAACTAACATAGGTAATGATCCGCACTTAGACCGTGATCTTTCATTATTCTTTGTCCGCACATTCTTCTCTTGTTATTCATCCTCAAATAATTAAGCGCACTGGAAACTCGTTTCTTCATTGAGCGCGGTGTACGGACGTGAAGGCCTCGACCCAAGGATCACTGATCCACTTCCATCCTTTTTCTGAGTTAAATCGATGTCGGAATGACGCGCGGAAGGATCTCGTGGCGTAGGTCCGACGAGGGTTTCAGCGGTTCAAGGTGACAGTTCGGTTGGGCGAGGTGGTCCGAGGAAGCACGACTGGTGCATGCGGCAAGGTGGAAAGGGGCTCGGTCGTTCATGCAAGTGGACCAGAGGCGTAGCTGCGTTGTAGGCCAGTGGCGGATGAGGCTGCCTCATGAAGGTTTGGGTTGCCGGAGAAGAGAAGGGAATGTGAAAATAGTGGAAGAAGAAGAGACTGGAGATATAAAAAAATAAAATATCATAGTGATATTTTAATTCAAATTAATCAAAAGTATGGGCGGTGCATGATTGAAGGGTTGGCCGCTAAGAAGGGATCTGTGGGTCATGGTCCATGCGTGAATAATAGGAGGGCGTGACCCTCTTTGTCATTTTGGATAATTTTGTGATTAAAATAATAAAATGAAAAGTAAATAAAAGAGGGAAATGATGGTGATTAGATCAGTGCCCAATAAGGGGAATTTTATGCGTGGAAGGTATTTGATGTTTTGAAGCATTTAAATAAATAAACAATTAATTATAATAATAAAATATTGTTATTATTAATTTTGTTGATAAAACACCATTTTGTCCGTAACTTACCTGTATGATCTCGGTTTCAAGAACCGTCAGCGGTAGTGCGACCCTGACATCGAGATGGAATTTATGAGTCCAATATTGGTTATCTTTTTCGGGTTTTTGGATCGGGTACCCGAAACGCTCGGAAAATAATAGATTTAGTAATATTATTAAATCTTCGATCCGCCATAACTCATGCGTGCAACTCATGATTGGATTGCCATCAGTGGCGATGTATTCTTGTCCTTAATACGTTCGATTCATGTCTAATGTTGGATACTAAATTCTGGTTCGTGGATCGGGTCCACGAAACACCAAATAATAATAATATTATTATTATTATGGGATCTTGTATTTGACATATCTCCCTCATACGGTGTCAGAATTATGAATTGTCTACGATGTTGAGACCCTGAAATTAAGACGAAGGTTTCAAGACCAATTTTGGATATTTAAGTCGAGGTCGAGGCACGAGCCCCACGAGGCCCTGTTCGTGCGTGTTGTAGTGAAATGCAACTTTTTCACCGGCAACCCATTTTGGACAAATGGGTAATCCATATCGTATTTTTTTCTGTAAGGACCGCAATGGTGTGACCGGTTTGGTTAACCAGTGTTATTTGAAGTACGGCCAGGTTGGATCGGGCATGAATCCAACCGGGCACTCGGTAAAAAAAATCCTATAACTTACAGACTAGGCATCTGATTGACGCACCATCTGTCATGTTGGAACCTTAATGACATGGAGGTCCTTCGGGATGCTCCCTTGTGGAACTTCATTGTGGTTGAGGTATGACCGATAACCTAAGGAGCAGAACCAGGGCATTTCTTTTAGTGATAGTTAGGATGACTACTCCCTTGATGACTCAAGGCACGAGTATTACTTACTCATCTACTCCAGTAGATACAAGACTCCCCACCTCATGAGTGCAGGTTCGTTTTCCTCTGAGATGGTTTCCCTATCTTTGGAGTTGATACTCCACCACATGGCCTGACCATGCCGGTTGCATGGGTCACCTAGTGTTCTGATTACACGGGCAGTACCCAGAGTCAAGGAACATGGCGTGTGATCCTAATACACACCGTGTAACTTGTTTTACATGGCTTGAGCCATTTTTCTTCAGTGACTTGGACTAGTAGGGTTCGTACCCTTGGTATTTCCCCTGAAGGTTTTTTGTATCATTTCCTATGTACACGAGTATGATCCCTTCAGCAGGACTTCCTGAAAAGAGTTTTTGGAATCCCCTCTCTCAGACTTGGAGTTGGATGCTTTATTCATGCCTGGTACCCTTGGTAGAGTTCTTGGTATCGACCTGAACAACATTACCTGGGCACCGATCCTCTGCATAGAGGATTAGTTCAGACTGAGTTGCTGGAATCACCCTGAAGCTATTGGTTGTGATCCTCATCTGAACATCACATTCCTAAGCCATTGTGGAGTGATTTCTCCCAGAATGAGTGCTTCATGTCTCTCTTTTCAGACACAGGAGTGTGTTCTACCTATTACGAGTACTTGAGGGAAATCATTGGACTGGATCCCTAGTGTGGGTATGCGGTTGTATGACTTGTATGTAGTCTACGGGTCTAAGTTACGAGTATATTTTTGGTATCCCTGGTTATATGTATGGGCACATACCTGTTGTGAGCTATGAGATGAAGATCCACTTACAATATCGTTTGGTTTTCCTTGAGCGGTCATATCTTTTACTGGGTGGATCTGTACTCTTTTTGGTCACTCTTGTTGTACCTTGTTCTATCTTACTTCTCTCCTCATCAGTACATCTCTTATTACTCCTTCATGACTTCGGGGCATCCTATTGAGTATTCTTATACTCACCCCTACTTGGGCTTTTCTCGCCTTTGGTGTGCCCTTGCAGACAACGAACATGTTGATCGTGACATCAGAGGGGCTTCGGGATACAGGGTGCTTGGACTTCGTGCGGTGGTCATAGCTTGGGATTCAGGAGTGGGACTCTTCCAGCTATTTTACTTTTTCACCTGTTGCCGGGTTGTGGCAATTTTCTAGTTGGGTGTGTATTTTTTACCCTATCCCTTTCAGCTTTACCTTTCTTGTACTTGTACCCTTAGAGTTCGATGCATTTTTGTCTGGTTCCCTTTTTATAGTAGTGTGGAACCTTGTTTTTGTTTCTTTCTATGCAATTTTTCATTGATTTAGCTGTGTGTGTACAAGTTCTTAGGAAAAGGCCTCCCCTAGGTTTTTGTGCCTTTGGTGCTAATCGCCAGCCCTTGGCCTATGGAGGTGGGCTTGGGGTAGTTGCGGCTCAAGCCCTAATACGGGTCGGGTCGTGACATCTAATTAATTTTTGTTTCTGATAGTAAGATCAAGATTCAATCATCGCAATGGCATATAGAGCTCCCCCTAACTCAGAGTCCTCTCAATAATATAGTCTGGTCCTCCTCCACTACCACTCTAACATATAAAGAGATCAAAGGGAAAATTTTCATTAAATGATTCATGGGGCGATCCGGGAAAAACTATCTAATCAATATAATCTTCCACAAAAGAACCTAGGGATTACTATAATGTAACATGGATGTTTTTGGAACATATTTGGATCATTTCTAATGGGAATTTATTCTTGTTTCATATAAAGAAACATCTTTTTTATATAGAGTTGTTGTCAGATCCATTAAAAAATTTAAATTTCATAAAACGTATTTATTTAATTATATAAATTAATTGTTAATAATAATTTATGATCTTGATATTCTATTATAACATTTATAAATTTCCTTTATTACATGATTCAATTACATTTATCACAATGTATAATTTAATTTAAATCCAATATTAATCATTTATCATGAAAAAAGAATGGTTAGAAATTCTGAATCTGATACATTTACATCACCTTTTACATACATGTGGTATCAATTTTTTCACATTGTAATATATAATTATTTAGTGATAATAGATTTATTTAAAAAATCATTAGTCTTCAATTCTCGGTTTATCAATACATAATAAAAAATATGGGATCTTCTTTCGTCTTTTTGATTTTTTTAAGCATATTCAGATTGATTATTTTTAGGAATTAAAAAAATCATGTTATCATTAATAGTTGATGAGTTGTGTGGAAGGATAAAATATGATTATAAACTATGTAACTAGGATGTAGATGTCATTTAATATTGTTTCTTTCATCATAAATTAATTCAAAATTTACTCACTCTGTCTAAATTTTTTATAGGTGGTGAATTTAATTATATACAATTCACTAACTGAACCATCATGGTGAATGGTAATATATAGTATATTCTATGAAACAACCATACATACTATTCATTCCATTTGTCATATAAGGGATATTTACCCTCTTACACATCCATGATGAGTAGTGACCTTGTAACACGGAGATCATATGTCCTCTAGACCTTGAACACATCTTGCGATCTTATATTTTCCATTACTCTTCTAAGGAATGATTACACTATTCATGTGAAACTAATATATGGTTAGAAAAATACACACCTTATCAACTAAAATATACACATCATGTACTATAACAAAAAATCTACATATTTAAAAAATATTTTATTCATCTCTTAAAACCATATGAACATGTGTTCTGTGAGAATATTATGTAGATAGTACACAACATGTGATGTTATGTATATATATATATATCTCTGTATTTAAGTTCAACATAATATTTAGATATTGATATCTTGTATAAGTCATAATGCAGTTATTAATCTACGTGTATTAAATCATAAAACAGTGGGTAAATACCATTCATTTCATGTTGTTATTTTACTGATAATAGAACCTATAATTACGTGATATGTAATGTATTATACATATCACAATTGTAAATACAATGTGATTACGGTAAATTTTCAGTATGTCCAATTGTTACTCACCATGTTTATTTAATGGAAATTTTTTATAGTAAAGTTTCAAAAAAAAATTATTTTGATAAAAATTATTATATAACCATATCCATAAAAGTTAAATGATAACTAAGACATATGAATTGATAAAATAAATAAAATAATTAATTTATTTGAATATTATTTATCTAAAATGTGAATTATTAAAATGTAATGTTATTTATAAAAAATTGTTAATTCAATTCATGCACAAGGATGACCATGAGAATATTCAATACATTTGTATATTATTGGATTCCTAATATTTATTATTAAATTAACTAGTTTTCCTGATTTCCATCCCTCCTATCACTATGTCGTAGAATGTGTTCCCATGGTTCTTATTTTGTAAAACCGTTAAAAAATCTATTTATTTCCCACATGTGCATGTGAGTAAAATCATATGAAATGGATGTGGATTCCATGATAATTGTGGAGGATAAATTTTGGATATGAGTAGAAACCAAACTAAGAGAGATAAAAAGATGAATAAGTGAAAAGTAATGATAAAAACCATAAATATTCCTTGGTGTTTTCCCACATGTTGATTGTGAGTTTACCATTCTTCTGATAAACTAACATATGAAAAAATTCATTAATAATAATAAATAATTATTATTATTTTGTAATGGATATTTTTTCTTAATCACTTCAATCAATGAAATAAAAAGCATAAATATTGAACTAACATAATTTGACTTCATCATAAATATTATGAAAGACATTATTATTTTCTCAATTAAATATAGTCACTATTAATAATAATTTAATGAAGATAATTAGTTTTCAATTTAAACATAAATGATAAAATACATATATTATATATTTCATCTCTATATCATTCCTCTAAGTTAGTTAAATTTAAAAAATAGTTCAAAGTGATAAACAATCAAATTATGGTGTGTTTTAAATTATTGGGTACTTATAACATGATGTTTATGGTTCACCTAACTTATACAAGTCATGGATTGGATTCTAATGAATGAAATAAATCATGTTTGTGGAAAAGGTTGTGTAAATCCAATGTCAGAATTTCAGGATTGAGGAATCCACAAAACATATCCAAGAATACAAAGTTAATGTAGTTGTCATTTACAATTCCTTCCTAATCCCTTGCAATTTATTAATCAGAAATTATTGGGGCGATTATAAGGGTAATATGGATCCTTTCCACTTTATTTTCCATGAAAATGGATATTCTGAGGTAAATGGAGAGGGTATAGTGTTGTGATAATATAATGTCAGATTAATAAAAACAATATATATTTATTTTTAAATATTATATGAGATAATGTATTGAAACTATTCACATTTTAGTTTTTTAGAAAACAAAAATAATGAATTCAAACATATCCATGGGATCTAAACTTGATTCAAATAACTTTACTATAACAAATTTAAATGAGTGTCAAAGGTGCTTACACATTATCCTACTTCATTAACGAAAATATTATGTGATTTAAGAACCTATTATTGATGTTCCGGGTATGGATTATAGTGGGGAATATTTTCCCATATAACACCCCTAAAATTTATCAATTAATTTTTTCAAATTATTTTAATTTTTTTATATTTTTCATTTCATGGAATAGTGAAAATAGTTCATTTTTATTGAGGAACAATGTATGTATTTCATTACATGAAAATCAATGTTTATGCTACACTAAAAATAACACAAATGTAATCTTTATCTACATAGAACATCTAGGATAGCATGAGTTATATCCAATAATGACATTCCTTTACGGCTCTAGTAACATGCGAGACCAAATAATGATAATGGAATATTGTTAAATTATTATATAATATTACATAGAATTTAAATTGGTAGCTATAAAATAGTTAAATAGTTGATTAGAAACTATGGTTTACATAAATATATTATTAATTTCAATGGATATAAATGAATTAGAAATGAATATGAAAACTAATTGATTATTAGTGAAATTATTGTTATTTTTATTCACATAAAGTGGGTTTACCCTAATAAATTAAATTAATTCCAATTATTGAGTGATTTTAATGTGAAATATATTTATTCTAATCAATTAAATATTTTTTCAAATTCATCAAATTTATTTTATAGTATAATGATAAATTGAAACACAATTTTATTTATAAAATACTATATTATTATTATATCAATTTTTACATGTTTTAATGGAGAAATAATTTTGAATAAATTTTTTTATAATTTTACGGACTATATATTTCTAAATATACATAATATTTTAAAATTTAAAGAAATAATTAGGTTAGGATCAATTTTTTTAGTTTTAAGTGATGTTTCATTTTTTAATGAATAATGAAAAAAATTGAAATTCAAATCAAAAATAAATTTTCATCTAATATCTTCAAGAGGATAAAGAATATTTTAAATTGTTTTTAAATCATAATTATATCATAATTATATTAATTAATCCAATCTTGGTCAATGTACTAAACCTCACTTTCAAATAAATTATAAAAATATATTAATCATATGAATGTTTTTATTGTAAAAACCTGATTTGTCTTCCAATTTACGGGATTAAATTTAAATTATTTTCATATAAATAATTTCATTTAATTTTGAGAAATTGAATGCATATTTTGAATAAAAATAATTCGTAACAAATAATAAGATAAAATTACTTTTTTTACAAAAAATATTGTTGAATCATATTGAAATTAATCACATAAATTAAGGAAATATTAAACATAACAAGGGATGAAACCTTGTTTTTAAGGGCCCAAATGACCTAGAAAAAATTCCAATCCAACTATATGGAAATATTTCCACCATTTACCATATTTTATTTTTTTTTGAATTGAAATATGTTAGGAAAAAATATTGGTACACCTAACTTTTAATAAAAATTGTCAAATGTGACCCCTCCCTTCCATATAAAAGGCCACCACCTCTCCTACTTCATAACAACTCTTAAAAAATTTAAGATGGTCCATCATATGGAACATAAACTTACCAACATTCCTCCATAAATCCCCTAATCCAATCCTTTGAAATAATGTAATCAATAAAATCCCATTGGTGAAACCCAAAATGAGTTACAAACAAAAACGAGGCAACATGCCTCCTCAAGATCCTTTCTTTTATTTTCGATTATATACACTCTAAAATATTCATATTCCATTGATGTATAATAAATAGAATCTTAAATATTATAGTGTGTTTTTATTCGTATTTTTTTACTTGGATTTACACATGCATCCATCTAATGGGTAACAAACATGTTGATCACATGTACAGTGAACTACCCCCTCCCGAAACAATGATTGTTCATTTTTCTGTTACATCCTATCAAGGAGGAACTTATTATTGGAATAATATTTATATATGATATATATGATGTTTATAGTTTTTTTAATATTATATAATTATAAATTATAAAAATAATTTATGATTTTCATCTTCTGTAAATATGAATTTTTTTTTGGAGCAATGGTGGAGTACCACATCCTCAATGTGGTATGAATTGTTCACAAACTACATGGAATGTATTAAAATTATTTTTAGTTAAAATATATTATATACAAAAAATAATAACTCTATGATAATTTTATATATACATATACAAATATTCCATTTTATTTCTATCTTTTAAAACAAAAAAAATAAATAGAAATAATGTTCAAGCATACATACAACATACCATCTCCATGAATAGTGTATTCAATTATCTTTAATTTGGGCTATATAGATTATTATAAGACACATAAATTTATTAAAATTATATTTATATAATGGATTATACTCTTTCAAACTAGATATAAGTATAAGGACCGAATATATAACAATTTAAGACACATGTGAAAAAAGAGAAGATTACATGAAGGGAAACCTTAATATAGAAATGATAATAAGAAGGTAGTATAATTTAATAATAAAATAACATAGGGTATTAGATATAAGAATACAGTTATTTTATAAAATTATAACAACCTTATATATATTATACATGAGTTTTGTATGAGTACAATGCGAGTGAAGACATAATATAATGGTATTTCATCTCAGTTTTTATTCCAATGAAATATATTCATTATTCCCCCACTAGTTATTTTTTTGAATATATAGAGACCATAAGATTATTATATAACTATTATAAGTGAATTTATTTCTATTTTTATAGTATTTTTATGAACATTCTCTCAAGGGGTTTACGTTTCAAAAGTTACCATTTCAGTAAGATACTTTTATCTCAATATTCCTTATTTGAGACATAGGTTTTGTTGTGCACGTACATTATTTTATCTATGTGTTTTTTACATATAATATTATGAATATAATTATTTTGATAATAGTATATGTTTAATTTAATTTAGTTTTCTTAAATGGGTAGTATGATCCCATGTTACCATGTTTTAAGGTTTTATAGAAAAAAACCCTTGCTTATGACTATGCATTAATTAATGTAATATTATGAAAAATATCCCAAAATATTTAATTATACTTATTCTCCAATGTTTATTCAACATATATTCACGTATTATAACCATTTTTACACTCTTTTATTTATTATAAATAAATAAGTTTTTTATGAATGTCTGAATTGATCTTTCTCTATGATCAGAAATCTGTGTTCCGTAAATATCAGGTTTTCAAAATGGTTTCCAAAAATATTATACTATTAGTCAATGATCATTAAAAGTTATTTCTATCCATGTATTATGAATTTAAAAGGGTTTTTGAAAAGGAATATTCATGTCAGTTTCTGATTGAAGGATTTTTCTAAACATTTTATTGTGAAAAATGAATGATTGGAATGTATTGTTTTAACCACCACCATGGACATCATTACATTCAACTTTCATTATAAAATTATAAATTTATTTATTTAAGAAAATTTTTCCATAATATTCTCAAAATTATATGTTTCAATTTGGTTTTTGTGAAAAATTATTTGAAAATGATTTAAATCATATTGTATAAGAGTTAAAGGGGAAAATGTTTTCAAAATGTTTCTATTATATTTTATGTTTTAAACTTTTAAAAATGATTTCTAGATGTATTCATAAGTTATCAAGGAAAATAGTTCTCTCAAAAATTTCATGATTTCATTATTATTTTTTGAGGAAAATTATTTGTAAACTATTTTCTAGATTCTTTCAATTTTTTTCATGTAATATGGTTTTCAAAAAGTTTTAATGATTTATTTTTACATTCTCAAATTATATTCAATGAAATGGTTCTGAAAACATATTTATGATTATATTAAAATATTCGTTGGAATGTAGTTTTCAAATTATTTTTATGCTCTATTTATAAGTAAAAAATAGGATTCAAAATGTTTTAAATTATTTTTTTATCATTTTATTTTAAATAAATTTTCACCTAGATAATTTATGTTTTAATGAACCTTTTTCAATGATGTATGTATATTTTTGTTAATATATTTTTATAAATCATATTTTGGAAAAAATATCCATTTATGATGACATCGATTTATGTTAATATTTTTATTCTAAGAAAAGATTTAAAGATTTAATTCATATTATTACTATGAATTATTTATTGTTTTATGGTCTGATGTTTATTAAATGTGTATTTATTCACTAAGTATTATTCTTATGAAAACTACTTCTTTTCATGGGTTAGTATGTGATTAAAATATTATGAAACATTTCCTAGTCCACATTTTATTACATGATTTCATGCTTATAACACCCATTTTATTTAATGGGATTATTATATGTTGTTTATAAAACCCTTCTCATTTTATGGGTTATGATATGATGCATGATTTATTATCATATGTAATAGGTATGAATGAATTAATAAAGATAGGGATTTGACCTATATCTCCCTCCATTGCATTAGATAATGAATTAAATCTCATGAGATAATTATTTGAATCATGTCAACATGATTAATCAACAATAGAAATATGGGGAAACCCGATCCCTTATAAGGAATGGACTGTAACAGGGGAAGATGGAGCTTCCCACCAAATAGTTGTAGTAACCATGATTTTGGAAGATGGGGAAACTCGATCCACTATTGGAATATGGGGAACATGAACCCTTACAAAGAAATGATAGAGACTGAGGAAGTTAATGTGTCCTTCAAAGTAGGTGAGTTTCTCATGATGTTATTTTATATGTTTTTTCAATGTATCTTTCCTAATTGGTAGTGATATAACATGTATATGAAATAAAATGTTCCATGTATTAATACTATTATATAATTTCATGTCTTCTTTTCTTTATTTATTTATAATTAATGACACATGAATTTCCACGATTTATTCAATTGTAAATGTTTATGAAATTTGAGATGTATAGTTTGATCTTATAATGTTATTATAACATTCCCATACCCATATTGTCTTGTACATTATTATATATATTCATTTAATACACTTAAATAGAATCTGAGATCAACCCATTTTATGTTTCCTTACCTAGATTATGATGATATGTATTGGGTATGATGATTCTATAAAGGGTGTTAGTCAGGAAGAACTTAGTTGGAGATAACACATCTTGCTTATGTACATTTTTCATGATAAAATGTTCCTAATTACACTAGAATAATATATTATTTGGGTATTTGTTTGTATAATGTTTTATGTATTCCAAAAAGTAATGTAATGTATATGTTAATACTATGTTGTTTTTGTTTTTAACATAGAAAGTGATTATATATCCTTATGAAACTCGGATGATAAAATTTAATGAGATCACTATGTATATTTGTAAGTATATGAATAGATTTGTCTCTAAGGATATTCATATGGATGATTTAATGTTTAATAAAATGTCCTAACATTTTGGTATAGGATTAGTTGAGTTGTAATGGCCCGGACTTCTCCGGTCCATTACTTTGTAAAAATGTGGTGTTAGAGGTGTTCCGGGAGGTAAAGGTGACTATCTCCAACACTTTTCCAAATTTCCAGTTCTGTGAATCGTGTTTCCAGTTTTATGAATTTTTCTATCGGTAGGTGCATAGTACTGGTAGGTGTACAACAACAGTAGGTGTACAATGTTCCATAGATCGGTTTCACATATCATTTTCATAAGTCGGTTTCACAGATCGATAGGTGTATTGTAACGGTAGGTGTACAGTAATGGTAGGTGTACAATAATGGTAGGTATACATTGTTTCACAGATTGGTTTCACAGATCGGTTTTAGAGATCGGTTTCACAGACCGGTAGGTATACAATAGTGGTAGTTGTACAGTAAAGGTAGGTGTACAATGTTTCACAGATCAGTTTCACAGATCGCTTTCACATATCAGGTTCACAGATCAGTTTCACAGACAAGTAGGTGTACCGCAATGGTAGGTTTACAGTAACGGTAGGTGTACAGTGTTTCCCAGATTAATTTCACAGATCAGTAGGTGTACAGTAACGGTGGGTGTACAATGTTTCAGAGATCGGTAGGTGTATAGTAACGGTAGGTGAATAGTGTTTCCACTATCCTACAGTTTTTCCCCTTTGACGTTTTCTATGACGTAAAATACATTTAAAGGATTATTTTAAGGACTCTTAACTCCAATTAAAAGGCCATAAATACTATATTAATTATTCCTATGGCTCGAGATGTTTTTAATTGGTCAAAACACGTGTGTTAATGAGATCCACTTTTAATGGGGATTTAAGTTTATCATAAACTATCGCCGCATTAAATCATCAAAAAGGGACAAGATATATTCCTACCTTGTTCTTCCACTTTTTTCATGGCTATGAGATGGTAGAACCTTTCAATCCATCTCGTAGGAGTTGCACAGTCAAAATTTACTCCTCGGATTAGTTCTGCTCCGTTCTGATTCAACCAAACAGTATCAATCAATCTTCGATATAAGGTATGTTTTATCATCATTCCTTTGGGTATCATCTTCTCTTATTTCTAATTTCCAGGTTTTAGAATGTAATACGTATGATTCTAAATGGGTTCTTCTTGGTTTTTGGTTGGTTCGGTCGTACCGTGGAATCCTCGGGTGGATACAGTCGTCGCAAGAGGAGGATCTTGACCCGTTGTGTGGATAAGGAACATGAGGAACTATTTGAGGTAGGAGATTCATTGCTTCTCTTTTCTTTTACGTGCAACTGTATTGTTATCATGTTTAATTCCACTGGATAACAATGGAATTGA
The DNA here is from genome assembly GCA_963277665.1 of Viscum album. Taxonomy (NCBI): domain Eukaryota; kingdom Viridiplantae; phylum Streptophyta; class Magnoliopsida; order Santalales; family Viscaceae; genus Viscum; species Viscum album. Next base: position 1,844,339,700 of record OY728161.1, read on the forward strand.
TATAATAAATATTTTATCCAGATAAATAAATTGATATCGATCGTATGTTATTGCCTCATGTTTTTCTACATAGTGTGATATCTATGCTTGATTTGATTAGCTATTAGTTCTTTATGGAAATTGGTAAAGAAATTAAATTGGGATTAATTGATATTTTTTTTTCTAAAGATAAAGAGGCATGTAAAAAAATTTGGTTCTTGATGTAATTTTGATTTCAATCAAATTGGTGTAGAAAGAATGTTTATTTATTATGATATCATGTTGATTAGGTTTCCCAAATTTGGAACCTATGAGTAACAAATGTTTTAATTAAATATGGATTAAAGAACTGATTGTTTGATAATTCCTTAAAGGTTTTTGAGTTACCCTCGTGATTGTTAAAGGTCCAAGATCCCTATTGATGTGATGTTGTGTTCCTGCTACTTGTGATGTGATTTGATCTTGGATGGTTGTGTTGATATGTGGGGGCATGAAGGCTTTTGTTTTTGGCAACAGATGACGCATAGAATGGTGAGATGCATCGGTTTATGCATGTGGGTGTCAAGGAGGACACCAGGGATGATGAAATTGAGTGTATGTGATTGTTGAATGATTGGTGATTTTGATTGGATGTTTAACTACATTACTTTTCCCCACTGCTGAAGGTATCTGTTCTTACATAACCTTCTTCCGAAAGAGGCTATGGCACGTGGGGTATTCCACGTGCTTTCCGTGTTTATCTTCTCAAAGAAGGATGGGTATATGATATTTCTATAAACGGAAATGACTCGACGGGTAGTACACCTACTCACCATGTTGATCCCCCTTGTTTTTAATATCATAGAATGATTTTCTAGAATGCCTGGGAATGTGGGAAAGTAATTCATTAATTAATAATAGAATAGATGGTGTTAACCCATGGGGATGGAGTTGCTGGAACATAATGGTAAGTTGTAATTTGGAAGGAACAATTGACTTTGGGTGTGATGCTAATGAAACATAATATGGAATTGTTCATGGTTAATTAATGTTTAAAAAAATTAATTAACGTATAGTGGAACTGATAAAAAGGGAATGAAGTAATTTAATAAAGAACTTTAAATGGTTTTGTGCTTATAGGATACCTAATCTTAGAAGTTGCAGCCCAGATTCTGAGAGACGTTAGTTGTAGTGTGTCTAAGACTAGGTTATGCCCATATTGTGGTTGTGAGTTATAGTATATTCTGTAGTTTTTGTGTTTCTATATGCTACACCACCCTGTTAGTAAGGGAAACTGACACCCCTGCGATTCTATGCCCTGGGGGGGGGGTGTTTTCCCCAACATTCTGAGGGGAGGATGGATGTCAGACTAGCCCTTTGGCCCCGCTCTATTCTCTTGGTAGTTACTGGTGCTGGTAGGAACTTTGGTTAGTTTTACCCATATATGTGTGTAGAGGGATATAATGTCTTGTGGTTATTCACACACATACATTAAAGATATAGTTTTCTATAGACTACTATAGGTGTAATGTGTATAGGCTATGATGGCTTGAGGATCCTTACTCAGTGTATGGGTTGTAATGGCTTTAGGTATAATACCCAGTGTATGATACATGTTATGCGAGCTGTGGTGGCTCCCAAAAACAACCGGTTTACTTCAGTGTGTGAACATGGTGGGATTTTTTGCATGAGGTGCATATTGCGGTGCTTCACCCAGGTGTCTGTGGGAAAGCCTTTTTGGAGAGAGATGCTCAAGACGTGTGATGTTGGGGAAAAGCGGCAAACCAGTGGGGAAGTAGTAGTGGGGTACCCTTGTTATTATTTATTATATGATATATTCTTGTATGAGTTACATGGAAAGTGTATCCATTGTGAGATTGGGAACTTAGTATACCTATTTAGATGATGAGTTAGTTTCACTTGTTGTTCTATGTGCTTTAGCGTGGTTTCTTTACTTTTTCACAAGAGGCTTGAGAGAGGATACTACTAAGTATACTGTTATACTCACCCTATGTATATATAAACTGTTTTTTAGGTCACTTGGATCAGGTTAAAGATCAATCTCGTTTCAACTAGCTTAGGGTTACAGGAGCTTTTTGGGCTTGTGGTTGCTTCTGTTTTTACTCTCTTTTGGGTACTTGTAGTTTTTTCCTTTCAGTTGTAGTAATTCTGCATCACATTTCTTATGTGTACATGTGTTTTCGTTTATATTATAGTCTGAGTTGGAGTTTATTGGTGTTTATCTTATCTCTCTCTTCTTCATGTGTTCTCTTAGAGGTCAACGCATCCCATTTTGTGTGTTACTATACCCTTGGTGCTAGTCGCCAACCTAGTGACTACTGGAGGCGGGACTCGGGGGTCATTACCTCCCTTCTCACATTTCCAGCCTAGGAGGTGTCCACTTTGTGGGAAGAGGGTAATGACATGAGTCATTTTCAGGGATTAAATCCCTTTATGGATACTATAACTATGTCTGGATCTTGAACAGATATACATAAGAGTATAAACTCGGACAAGATGTGTCAGGCTTTACTCAACATAACCTGGTATACAATTACCGTGCATGCTGCACAATTTATTTGACACTTTTGAGGGATATGATTTGAGAATTCAAAAACAGTTAATGAACCATCATTGGAGATTTCCATAGAGAATGATTATAAATAATGAAATATAAACATTTGTTTTATTAGATTAAAGATGTAGGATTAGCGATTTATACATCTAATAAGTAATTATTTTTCATTATTATTTATTTTTTCTATGATATGTATTTCACACCATGTTCTTTATTATTGTAGTAAATTCAGGGAACTATAAGGAACATGGTAAAAAATGAATGACTCATATGTGTAATGTATGGGAATTCTGAAAATACATTTCTCAAGTGGAAATATATTAAAGAGAATCAGGAAGTTGGTATGAGTATTGGTTATACTTATGTAGTTAAAGAGACCAAAACGACATGTAAAATGTATGTGATGTTATTCTTGTATTATTCACAGTATGAATAAGAAGAATTAATATATTATGATTGATTAACCATAAAACGTGATTCATATTTCATATTCTATGAATGTGGTATTAAATAATTAATTGATGAATCTTGAGTAATGGTTTTAAAATCATGTTTTATAAATGATGTTTTTATGTTTTTTTGAATTCAAAGACTATGTAATATAAACCATGTAATATATAAAAAATTATAGATTAAGGATTAATTATGAATTTAAAAGGACATTTTTAATGCTCACAACAACATTGAATAGTTATATTTTCATTAGGGAAAAGTAACAATTAGTTAATTCCTAATTTTGAGATGATGATGTTTTTATAAAGGTATATTTGAATTGAGTAAGTAATTTGGAAGGTTCAGATTTACCTAGAACAGATTATTGAAAAAGTTTTTTTATGCCAACATGTATTCATTTTATACCATCTTTTATTTAGATAATGCATCCTATACTCATTGGAATAAGGAATCAATCATTCTTTCAAAAATCATTTATGGTAATTTAGGTTATTAATGTTTTTCAAGGGAATATTCGATGAGGGTATTCAAATGTATGGAATGTGAAAACAAAGTGGTACTTTATTATATAGTTTTTTTATTAATTAATCCATTTTTTTATTCTACTTAATTTTAGTTTTATGTTTACTATACAAAATATAATATGTTTGGAAGTTCTTTCATTAAAATAGTCCATAGTCATCCTGTCTATAGGGTTAAAATGAAATTAATTTCTCCAAAAAATGATTTTTATTTGGAAATATACATTTTCATATTTGTAATAATAATAATTTATAATGTATAATATGGTAAAAACTGTTTTTGAAAAAAAAAATTATTGAATGTAATTCAAATTAATTACACCGATTAAGGAATAATTAGGCTAAAAAAGTAATGAATCATTAACATTATATGTCTGAATAACCTATAAACTTCTCCAAGACCCATTGGATGTAAATATTCATGACATAAATCTTATATTGGTTATTTTGGATTATTTGAGGTGACTTTTGATATGTTAAACCATGGGTAAAACTGACTTATTTTCAAAAAAATTAGGTGTGTCCTCTACCTTTCCTATAAAAGGAAACCACCTATATCTCATGTTAACCACATTAAAAAACATTGTTTTGGCCTTTATATTCCAAATACAATTTCCAGAATCCATAAAATTCCTCATGAAACCAAATTTTTTGAAATAAAACAATCCCACGAATCCATTTGGTGAAAACCAAAAGGAGTTACCCAAAGAAGAGATAACATCCCTTCTCAAGTTCAATTATTTTATTTTCCATTATCAACTCCCATTAAAATACATATTATATTTTTTATAACAATACCAGTATATTAAATTTATTAGGATTTTTTTGATATGTATTCAATAGAATCCTATATCCATCTAATGGGTAATAAACATAATGTTTACATGTACAATCAACAACTGCCTCCCGAAATCATGAATGTTCGTTTTTTTCTATACAAAACTACATGGTGTACATTATGTAGGAAAATATATTTATATAATATATACATTAAATTTAAAATTTATTTATTATTCTTTAATTTTTAATTTGAATATTACTTTTTCTTTCCATCTTGTGTAAATATGTCAATTTTAATTGTGGAAGTTTGGACTACCACCCTCTCTAATAGAAGCGAGTCTTTCCCAATATACATGTAATGTATTAAAATTTCTTATAGTAATACAATATGATATACATGACATAATATTTAGAATATAATTTTGTTAATATATACATGTATTTCATTTTATTTCCTTGTTTCAATATGATAATAGAACAGAAACATCCTTCATGCTTACGTAAGAACTACTGTCCCCATGAACTGTGTATTCCATTATCACATTCTATATTAAATTTCTTATTATAATAAGAATATTCATAACATAACAGAAATTTCTATCATGTTTCACGTTATATGATTCATGATACATGTATAAGGACCAAATATTAAAAAAATTCAGGTACTTGCAGAAAACAAAGATAATATTACCCAATGTGAAACCATAACATAAAAATGTCATTAATCAGTTTATATAATGACATAAAAAACATATATGGAATTATAAATAAGAGTATAGTTCTATGATGGATTTATTATAAACTAAAATATAATATACATGTTGTTTTAATAAGTACACTGAGAGTCAAGACACATGTAAGATGATTTCTTCTCACCTTTAATTTAAATTAGATACATCCCTTATTCGCCAGTCACTTTCTTGTGTGGTCTATATAGCCCACATAAATTTATTATTTAAATATTATTAATAAATACATATGTATTTACATATCCATTTTATGATCAATCTCTTATGGGCATTATGTTTCCAAAGATACCAAATCAGTAAGATAGTTTTGTCTCAATTTGTCCTCATTGAGACCTATGTTTTATTATGAACCTAGATTGTTTTTGAGGTGTTTTTCACATTATATTCAATGAGTATACTTATTTTGTAAATATTTAATGATTAATGGAATTAAATTTTTATAAATGGAGTGTATGGTCCACATTAACCATGTGGTAAGTGTTTGTTTAAATTGCTACATTATTTATTTGGATTGGTTATCATTCTTCATCAATTGATATAATATTATGATACATATATCAAGATAATTAATGATATTTATTATCCTATATTTATTAAATATATCATAATTTATTACTACATATTTTCCACCATTTTAATTTAAGTTAATTAAAAAAACGTTCTTATGAATTTCCATCATTACCTAAATCTAAGATATGAAATATGTGTTCCTTCAAAACATTTTTTTTCATAAAAGTTTCCAATAATATTCTAAAATGACCCTAAAATAATTAAAATTAATTTTAACCATTGTTATACATTTTAAAAAATGTTATTTTGGAAAATTAACATCCATTTAATTTTTAATTGGGGCAATTTTTTAATCTTTTATTGTTCAAAATGAATATTCGACATGTAATGATTTTCCCCCTCCATAACCATCAATCTATTACAGCTTCCATTAAAATATGAAGAAGATTTTTAAAAAAAAGAAATAATTTTCATAATATTAATAATTTTTATAAAGTGGTGTTAGAGGAAAAAGTTTTCAAAATGAGTTTAAGATTATTTTAAATATTTTCAAGGGAAAAAGGTTTTAAATTTTTTTTTTAATTATTATTTTTTGTTTTTATTAGAAATTGGTTTATCAAAACTATTTCAATATTTTTTAATAAGTTTTCAATGAAATTGTTTTCAAAACCTTTGTAGGATTATTTCATATGTTTTCTACTATAATTTTGTTTAAATAATTTTCATTCATTATTTAAATGATTTCCAAGTATCATCAGAGAAATGGTTTTCAAAAACATTTCATGATTCTCGTATAAGTTTTCATTGAAAATGTTATTGATAAAATTTTAAAGATATATTAATATTTTTTCAATGAAAATTTTGTCCAAATTTTTTTCAAAGTTTTATTTAAATGTTTCCATGTTTTTTTCATAAAAAAATTTTCAACGATATTTATACTTTGAAGAACTATTTTCTAAATAGAAAATATTATTTCCTCAATAAATGTTTTAAAAGATATTTTCATTCCATTTTCCATATAGTATGACATCCTTTGATGTTACTAATGAACTTCTAAGAAATTATTCAATGTTTAGATTCATATCATTTGTCTGAATTGTTAATATTTTGATGGGATGATGTTTATGAAAGCCCCTACTCTTCTATTAGTTTTATTTTTTTGAAACTCAATTCTTTTAATGGGTAATAATTTTATGCAATGATTATGAAACCATACAAATTCCATATTTTATTATATAATTATAAGGTTATGAATCTCATTTCAGTTACTAGGATTGTTATAGGGTTTTTATAAAATCCTTCTCTTTTTTGGGGTTGTGATATGAAGAATGTTATACTATCTTGTGGAAAATGTATGAGTGATTTTATTATGATATTGGTCAAAAATATATCTCCCTCCAACTCATTGGGTAATGATTTATATCTCATTATATAATGATGTGAATCATTTCATATGACTTGATCCACTATTGGAAGATTGGAAAACCTAATCTCTTACAAGGAAAGGACTATGACTGGGGATATTAGTGTGTCCCTCCCAGTAGATGTGGCCACCTTGATGATTGAAGATGGGACATCTATATCACTTATAATGAATGGAGTTTGATTTGGGATAATGGTGTGCCCCACCTAGTAGGTGTTGTTCCTATGAAGATCTCTGTTAAGTTATATCAATGCATACTAGAATACAGGTAATGATATTTCATGTCAATGTGTGACACAATTCCATGTACCATTCCTATGATATTATATCATGGATATATTTTTTTATTTCCATATGATTCATGTCTTATTTTCTATAATAAATTTTTTTCATTGCTACTGTTTGTGATCTTTGATAATCATGGTTTGATCTTCTAATATTACGATCATGTTCTCAAACCACTATGATCATGTCTACGATTACATGTCTAACTATTTTTACATACTGAGCATCCAAGATCACCCCATTTTATGTTTCCTCCCCTAGGATATGAATATATGTATTGTATACGATGTTCCTAGGAAGGATTCTAGTCATGAAGAACCTAGTGGGTTATATTTTAGCATGATTATGTACCATTGTTTATGGTTCCATGTTCCCAAAAGCACTAGCCTAATAGAATATTTTGGTTTCTTTTAGTTTAATGTTTGATGTTTTCATAATATGTAATGTTACAACTATGTATGTTTGGTATGGGATTTTACAGTTTCTCTATGAAAAACAATTGAATGATGCTGTTGGTGTTCGTTTTTTCATGCTAGCATCCCTAACCTATGAGCTTCGGAAGGAACTTGAGGTCATCAATGCAAATAGCAAGACATCTCACCTTTTGGATATCCATTATGAGATGGTGAAAAAAGAGATATGATATTTCCAATGCTCACTTTATATTTAATCTTGAAGAGTTTGTATTATGTGGGATACATGTAGTCGTGATTATTTTCTACATTGAACACATAAATATAATATGGATTATGTTTCATTAGTAGTTTCACATTGATGTAATGTTATCCTCTAAGGTGAAGTTATTATCATATTTTGTTATTAATTGTAACATGTGAATTTTTTTAAAAGATCTTATGAACATGTTTCTCTAATTTTACAAGTGTATAAGTACATTGGGATTGATAAACCATCTATCCTTATGGTGAATAAGAAATTTAAGTACAAAGAAATGTGTATAAAGACTCATAAAGTCAAAATATTCTTATATACATACATCAATTATGTTTAAAAATGATAAGTAGAGAAAGGAAAACAGTGTGGTATATTTTATATATTTCAATAAGGGAATATAGAAGAAAAACTAAACCTAGAATAAATGATTCTAAATGTGTGTTTTTTATTGATTATAATATTCTAATATTTACACATTGGGTATTATATATAGCTTGTCATTTTCATATCAACATCCAAATGTTGGAACAAAGTAGATTCTAAAATGCATTTTAGATGAGATATGTATTTTTGAGCTACATATGGTTCAAGGACATATTCTTTTGAAATTAGTTTTTAGAATCATTAAATTTCAATAATAATGAAATTGGTTTTACGGGATTGTTATTAATTAACAACTATTACCAAGAAAATAATTTTTTCTACCATGATTACATGTATTTTATTTATTTTTAATATCTAGAATTAAAATATTTTTATATAATAATTTCATCATATTTAATGGTATGTTTGATTCAAATAAATTTCTACTTGTATTCATACATTAAAATATAATATCTGAAATAGATAAATATTCATGTTCACAAAAATTACATAAAACCGTATTATGAAATCACAATATCAGACATGTAAAAGAAAAGAATTTGATAATTTTATGAAAATATGGATATTTAGACGCTTTTGATCTAAAACAACATGAAAAATTTCATGATTTCTTATTGAAAAATTAACAAATATCTTTTTAGTGGATTCGGTGAATAGGTTATCGATATTTTATGATTGTTTCAAAATGATGTGTGTGGATAATTTCTAGTAGATTTTAGTGTTCGATGTTGATACATTATAACATGAACTAATGAATTAAGTAGATCTAGTTCTATATTATTTATGAGGTATAAGTCCTTTTCCAATTAGAAATTAAAATAATTAAATAATGAAGAAGATAATCACAATAAAAAGAATCTAATATATCTTTTACTGAATCAAGGTGGTGAATACCAAAAAAATATATTATTTACATTTTATGGGTGTTTTTTGGTTTATATCATCATAATAAACGTTTTATATGATAATGGAATAATTTTTAGTGATAATATGTACTAAATCCTATTATATGTTGTTACATATATGATGAGATGTCCTAATCCTCAGTTATCATTTTTATGGGACTAGTTTTCATGGAATTTGTTTTTGTATTCTCAAATAATCTGGATGATGATTTTCTTTTATTTTTTGACTTTTGATTTCATGAATATATTTCACAAAACACTATATTTTTTAGTGGTAATAAAAAGGGGGCATCATCAAATTCAATCATGATAATAAATTTATCTATAATAGTTTTATTTGCGAAAAATGGTTTTTAAAGAAGTTTGTTTTTATAATCCCATTATTTCCACAATAAATGTCTCAATCAATATGAGAATATATATTATAGTTTGAATGACCCCGTTCCTGATTTGATGATACTTTTTTATGATTAATTTCCAAAATTTAGATGTTTCTTTAGAAACATGTGATGCAATATATTTAAAATAATTTTGGAGAAGATGTGTCTTTCTATTAGATATGGTAATAATTAGATTGGGAAGGTGCTAGAATTTTGGGAGTTCATAAAACATTCCAAAATAAATATTATAATTCTATTCCAATCATGTAGTTCTCATAAATCATGAAAACTATCCCGATAAAATCAATTTAACAATGAAGGATGATTTGTAGTTTAACAATGTTAGGAAGATGATGATTATGGTTTCGAGTCAGACAAGTAATACATAATAAATAGAATATTATATGAGTTTAAATACTAATTCCTTAGTTTCTTTATAAGATATAATGAATAAAATGTTTTTATGTTGATATTATATAAGATGTATTTTACTGACATACTAATCATCTAATCCATCGGATTGAAGGATATATAAGACTTTTTGATTCCATAAATAAAAAATTCATATGTTAATCCCCAACCCTAAATTCTGGAAGATGGTTTCGTACTTTATTACATTAACTTGATTTCAAGGAATCAAAATCATAATGGTCCAATTAATTTAGTTGTGTTGGTAAACATATACATACAAGAGTCTTCTATTATAATGAATACACTAATTAAAACCAAATTTTATTTCAAGGAAACATTATTACCACATAGCTTATCCTTTAATATTATTAATAATATACATCATGGATTATTATGAAATGAATGAAAAATATATGTGAGCGTCAATTCTTATTATGGTTTAATTATAGTGGAATAAATAACAAATCAATGTGAATACTCAATATGGAAAGGTAATAGTTGATTGAACATTACATGTAATCAATTAAATAATAAGGATGTTCATTAGTAATATTTCAAGGTAATAGATGAAGACGCATTACATGAAATCAATTAATTGATAAATATTGTTTAAAAAATATTCCAAGGTCAATCATTGAAAACACCTTCATTTAAATAACAATATTATGGATAATTAATACAGAATAAAAAATTACTGAAACATGGAACATTTAAATAACTAGACATGGAATAATCAAAATGGCGAGGCATATTTCTGAAACACATGACATGAACTCAATAAATTGAAAATGAATTGAATCTATATATAATGTCAAATAAAATATTTCAAGGATAAAAATAGATAAAATAATAGGTATTCTTAATTATCAGACTTCATATTTCCCTTGGACATGATAAATTTACCATCAATAAAAATTCTCAAGGCAGTTTAAATATGTGTTTAGCGACCCCTCTTTTCTTCATAGAAAGAAATGTTGATTCAATAATATTTTCCTTATGACTTTTCCATTCCTTCTTGTTTTGAAAATCACAAACACCTAATACTTAAGAAAATGTATATTTTACTTCTATAAGGAAAATTTCATTCCTTAAGGAAATTAACCCTAACCTAGATTTCCCTATACATATAAAATTTTTTCTTAAGTATAAATATTGGATTCATACCCAAAACCTTAGAATCATATCATGCTAAGATATAGAGCATTCTGTTTTAGTCTCCGAATTTAGGAAACGAACTCTAATAAAGATCCATTACGAATTCTGGATATGAACTCTAACAAATTTCAACATCGTATTCTAGACTCCAAACTTTTACTAGTTCGACTCCGAAATTTTATAAGTTCGACTCCGAACATTGATGAGTTTGACTCTGAACCTCTATAATATTGACTCTGATCATTTACTAGTTCGACTCCAAACATTTACTAGTTCGACTCTAAACTTTTAATAGTTCGACTCTGATCATTAATGAGTTCAACTCCGAACTTTTATTAGTTCAACTCCGAACTTCTATCAGTCCGACTCTGAAATTCTATGAGTTTGACTTTGAACATCTATCAGTTCGACTCTGATATTCTACCAGTTCGACTTCGAACTTCTATAAGTTCAACTCTGAACATCTATGAGTTAGACTCCAAACATCAATTAGATCGAATCCAAACATCTATCAGTTCGACTCCGAACATTGTAAGTTCATATTCTGAATTCTAGTGAATCCACAATCAGAATTTCCTTAGAAATTTAGACTCCAGATTTCTACAGAATACAGGTTATGAATTCCTACAAAACAGAATCCGAATATCTCTTTATTATAGACTCTGAATTCCGTATTGGTTAGACTTATAAATTTTATTTTATTACATTCCTAACATTAGTTTTGCTTATTATTACACTCGTTTCATTATAAAATGATGTCATGATATTAGTTGCACATGTCTGTTATAAAATGATGATGTCCAATCTGTTTCTAACTAACCATTGGTTGAGTGACACGCGTACAGGTCCCTCCAAAATTTATGAAAAATATGACCATTGGAGGAGTGATCCAACCATTCCAACTGAGCCTATAAATTAGAGCTCTTTTGAAAGAGCTCATAACTGAAGTTGATTACTCTAGAGACCACACACAGTTAAGGTGATTTCTAGAGAGAGATGATTTTCAGGATTTTTGCGTACTGAAATGCTCGTTTAGATTGCTTTGTGTGACACCGAATGTTGGTGATTAACTTCGAGGGCTTCCGGGGATTGGAAGACATTGGTGCCAACTACATTGAAGTTTGTGGGCTTCCTTGCTAAGGAAGATAGAGGTTCCAACTAACATAAAGTTGAGGGCTTGTGGGGATAGCAAGACAGAGACTCTGATCATCATATCAAGGGCTTACCCTAGTGTGGGTAAGATAGAAATGTTTGAATTTATAAATCAAGGGTCCTTTATCCAAGGTTGTTGGATACCATTCACTTTCGGTTAAAAGACTTTTATCTTGTTACTTGAAGTTTTACTACTTGTTTTTCCGCTACATTTAATACTGTAAGGAAAATATAACCTTCTTATATTTCTTTACACTTGTACTCTGATTAATTTAGATTCTATACTCTTTAAGGGATAATCTCATATTGTAAACTTTGGTTAAGTTTTAATTTTCGGATCCATATTTATAGAAGAAGTTTTTCGGAATCACTTTCCAAATTTATGCAAGTGTATAGAGCTAGAAGTTTGTAACTTCATACTTTGTCCCAATAATTCATTGGTGTTAGAGGTGTTGTAAATTTTCTTATGTTTAACTTTGTTAAACATATATCTTTCCTTGTTTAAGGAAATTTTTAAAGTGTACAATTCACCCCCCCTCTTGTATATTGAGCATCTACTTCATAATTTCGATCCTACAATTGGTATCAGAGAAGGTCTCTGGAATAATTATACCCACATATAAGTTTTTCTTGCTCAGTTTTTTTGTTCTATATTTTCCTTGCTTAGGAATATTTTCATTGAATCTGAAATTTTTTTATTAACATTTTTTTGTGTAGAAAGACATTTTTAATGATGGCAGTTTTAAATGTTGGTTCCATCAACAACCTAAATCCTACTAGACCACCAATTTTTGATGGCAACGATTATGAGTATTGGAGAGATCAAATGAAGACCTTCGTTATCAATACTGGGGTAGATAACTTTGTTATACTTACTAGAGGTTATGAAATTCTTGATAAGGAAGTATGTGCATTCACAAACAAAGAGAAGCATGATTATCAATTAATCTATAAGGTACGCAATACTCATTTATGTTCAATGAATAGGAACATATATAGCCAAATTTCTTCTTGTGAAACAACTAACTGTATATTAAAGAAACTCGAAGTTACACATTTTGGTTCATCTAAAGTCATAGAGATAAGAAGAGCGATGTTGAGAGATGAGTATCATGGTTTCAATTTTCCCTATGGAGAACCTATTTGTAAGGTGAAAAAAAGATTTATGACTATCTTGAATAGCTTACAATCTATGGGAGAGAAATTTATGGATGATGAAGCTCTTGTGGATAAGATTATTGATATTATGCCAAATTAGTGGGAGTCAAAGAGAACTATTAATGACTAGAACATGACGGTTACTCAAATTTCCTTAGAGGAGCAGTTTTGAACTCTTCTCTAACATGAAACAATAATGAAGAGAGATTCTGACAACATAAAAAAGAAGAATGGGAATGGTACTGTTTCTTTTACTACAACATAAAATCACATGAAATCCAAGACTCTTGAGAGAGTAACTAGATCCAAGTCTAAGAAGGTTACTATACAATCCGAATCAAGTGAGAGTGAAGTCTCAGAAAATGAGTTAGCAAATCTTTCTCGAAGAATGAACAAGATAGCTGGTCAAAGAAAATTCGAATCTAGGTATAAAATGAAGTAAAGGAAAGATACGAAAGATTAAGAAGTCACATAATATGAATTCAAGATAAGTGGACACATATGAACTAATTTCCCTATGATTAAAAAGAAAGAAAAAAAGAGAGGCATTCTGAAAGGAATATGAAGAATTTCTACAAAGATAAAGCTAAGAAAATCCTAAAAGCTAATACTACATGGAGTGGTAGCTGTGGAGACTCTTCAGAAAGTGAATCTTTAGAATATGATTCATCTGCTCAAAAAAATATGGGATTCATTGCTAATACTTCTTTTCCACATACATGTATTATGACCAAGGTACGCTCTACCGAGGCTTTAACAAATCTATCTCTTGACAAGAATTACTATTCTGAAAATATTACTTCTCATGAAGATACTTCATCCTAAGAAAATGAAGAACCTTCATATGAAGAAGTATCTATATTTTCCAAGCTACTTAAAGCAAAAAAATTTAAATTATCTGAGAAATTAGACAGGACAAATACATGGGAAGAAGTTCTTACAAAAGATATTTCAGATCTTTCTACAGATCCTAACGATAAAGAAGAGATTAAAGAAAAACTTTATAAAGACCTTGAGAAAGAAAATCATGATAAGGAAGAACATTCTAATGATCTTAAGAATGCTATTTTAAAGATAAAAAATTTTGAGGAAAATTCTATCTCTAAGGAAATGATTCATGAGGATAGGAATTTAGTCATTAGACTAAAATCTGAAATTTTTTCTCTTAAGAAGCTCCTTGCAAAATTTACCTCTGGGAAGAGAAATTTTGAAAAGTTTTATTCTCAAATTAAACCTAATGGAAACACTACTAGAGTAGGTTATATTCACCAAAAACCGGTTTTCAAAAACAACTATTTTGTTCCTTCTAAAGCTCCTTTTTTCACTCAGTGTCAAAGTGGTGGGCATTGGAAGAAAAATTTTTCGTTGAATAAAGTTCAATCTCTTGGATTTCATAAAGCCTATTTCTCTTAACAAATGTGGATACCCAAAATTTTGTTATCTAAAAATCTCAGATCCAAACAAGTTTGGATTCTGAAAGTCTAATTCTTTTCTCATTTTCAGGATAATTGGGAATGTGCCAACAAAAAAATATGGTACATGGATAGTGGATGTTCCCAGAACATGACTGGTAACAAAAACTATTTCTAAAAGATTATCTAGATGAAAGGAGGAAAAGTAACTTTCAGAGATAATGCTCAGGGATAAATTTTTGGTATAGGTAATATTGTTCTTCTTGGTAAAACATTGATTTCAAATGTTTTGTTTGTTAAGGATATTACGCACAACTTCATTAGCATAAGTCAATTATGTGATGAAGGATACCTTGTGAATTTTAGGAATGATAGGTGCTTAGTACACAATTCCAAGGAAGAGTTTATTCTCTCTGTCCATAGGCAATATAATGTTTACACTTTGAATTTAAAATACCTTAGGAGCCAAGACATACCTTGCCTTAGTGCAATGGAAGATAAATCTTGGTTATGGAATAGAATACTAGGTCACAGAAACCTTATAAACTTATGTAAACTCTCTAATAAGAAGCTAGTTAAGGATCTACCGAATAATAGATTTGATTCTTCTAAAGTTTGTGATCATTGTCAATATGGAAAGAAACATAATTCTAGTTTTAAATAAATTCGTGAAGTCTCAACAACTGATGCATTACAGTTGGTGCACATGGATCTTTTTGGTCCAATACAAACTGGAAGCATTGGAGGCAAATACTATGTGTTTTTTCTAGTTTATGATTACAGTAGATTTACATGGGTCTATTTTCTAGCAAATAAGTTTGAAGCTTTTTCTTATTTCAAAAGTTTTAGAGCCCAAGATAAGAATGAGAAAAACCTTCCACCAAAAACTATTCATAGTGATCATGGAGGATAATTTCAAAATTTTGATTTTGAAACTTTTTATAGTAGAAAAGGTATTACTCACAACTTTTCAGCACCTAGAACTCCTCAACAAAATAGTGTAGTTGAAAAAAGAAATAGAATTATTCAAGAGATAACTAGAACCATGTTGAGTGAATATTCTATAGCTATACATTTTGGGCTGAAGTCGTAAGTACTGCTTGTTATACTATAAATCGTGTTTTTATTAGACCTTTTATTAATATAACTCCTTATGAGATATGGAATGGTAGAAAACCTAGACTTTCCTACATCAAGGTTTTTGGTTTCAAGGTATTCATCTAGAATACTAAAGATAACTTACACAAATTCGCACCAAAATATGATGAAGGAATTTTCTTAGGCTACACCACAACTTCTAAGGATTATAGAGTTTTCAACAAAAACACTTGTACTGTTGAAGAAATAGTACATATAAAATTTAATGAAACTGATCCTTTTGTTTTTAAACCATCCAAACATATATCCTCAGATGTGTTTTGAAAAACTTATTATCAACCTTTGTTAGAAGATCCTTCTGATAAGGAAAATGTTCAAGAAGATACTTCTGAAACATTAACCCCAGAAGTCTTTCTACCCTATGTTGATGAACATGTTTTAAAACACCCAAACTAGTCATTTCTAAAGAATCATCCTAGTGATAGTATCATCGGTGATGTCAATCAACCGGTAAGGACCAGAAGTTCCTTAAAAAATAAAGTATAACATCTATTATTTCTTTCCCAATTAGAACCAAAAAAGCACTGATGAAGCCTTAGGTAATGATGATTGGATCAAATCTACGCAAGATGAGCTAAATGAATTCAAAAGGAATAAAGTCTGGACCTTGGTTGAAATACCTAAGGAAACATCGATTATTGGAGTAAAGTGGGTTTTCAGAAATAAGTGTGATGAAAATAGAGTCATTTTTAGAAATAAATCTAGACTAGTTTCTAAAGGATATAATCAGTAAGAGAGAATAGACTATGAAAAAACATATACTCCAGTATCTATACTTGAATCAATTCATATCCTACTTGCCTTTGCAACATTCTTCAATTTTAATCTTTTTCAAATTGACGTGAAATGTTCTTTTAATAACGGTTATCTTCAAGAAGATGTTTTTGCTGAAGAACCTCCTGTATTTGAAGATACAAAATATCCTGATCATGTTTTTAAACATACCAATGCTTGATATGGCCCTAAGAAATCCCCAATAGCCTCGTATGATAGACTTACAAGATTTTGGATTCAAAATAACTATTTTTAGGGAAATGCAGATCCAACACTCTTTATAAAGAAAGATAAGAAAAATGTTATGATTGTTCAAATTTATTTTGATGACATTATATTTTGTTCAACTTAGAAATCGTTTACTGATTCCTTTGAAATTCTAATGAAATCTGAGTTTTAAATGAGTATGATGGGTGAGTTAAAATTTATCCTTGGTTTTCAAATTTCTCAAAAACCATAAGGAACCAACTTATCTAATAAAAAGTAAATTAAATATCATCTTAAAAAGTATGGATTTGACAACACTAAAAGTATTATTACTCCCATTGGTACCTCAAACACGCTTGATCATGATGATTCCAGGAAACCATTAGATCAAACATATTTTAGAGGTATGATAGGAAGTCTACTATACTTGAAATATAGTCAACCAAACTTAATGATTTTAGTATACTTATGTGCAAGATATCAGTCCAATCCTAAGGAATCTCACTTAAAGGTAGTGAAAATAATTTTTTCCTACTTAATGGGAATCATAGATCTAGGATTATTTTTCACATCTAGAAATTATTTTATCTTAAGAATATTTTTGGATGCTGAATTTGGTGGATGTAGAATTGATAGAAAAAGTACATCCAGAACTTGTCATTTATTAGGAGATGCATTGGTTTCTTGGTCATGCAAGAAGCAACACTCAGTATCACTCTCCACTGATAAAACTAAATACGTAGCAGCTGGAAGTTGTTGTGCTCAAGTGTTGTGGATGCAACACACACTCAAAGACTATTGATTGTGTTTTACTAAGACTCAAATTTTGTGTGATAACACAAGTGCCATTGACCTTAGTAAAAACCATGCACATCACTCTTGTGAAAAACACATAGATATTAGGAATCACATTCTTAGGGATCACACACTTAAAAGAGATATCATTCTTTAGTTTATTGGAAAGCAAGATCAACTTGCTGATATTTTCACAAAATATTTAACCTTCGATAGATTTGAGTACATTAAAAAGAAGTTAGGAATGATAATTGTGTGGTAATCCTTATTTATTAACTTCTTGTTAAACAATTCTCCTTATAGTAATAAACTCCTTTTCATAGGGGAGTATATTTGCATGATAGCATAATAAAAAATATTTTAGAATGTTTTTTTTCAAGATTTTGTAATCAAAATTTTCATAGTCAGTTTGCTTTCCAATCTGTTGCAACAAAAATTTTTCGTAACGAGTTTTTCAAAATTTCTGGAACTGAAATTTTCGTAATAGAAATTTTCAGAACTGAAATTTTCGGAATGGAAATTTTCAGAACTGAAATTATCAGAATAAAAATTTATGGAACTGATATTTTCATAATAAAATTTTTAGAACTGAAATTTTCGTAATCAAATTTTTGGAACTGATATTTTCAGAATGAAAGTTTTCGTACTGATAATTTTCGTAATAATGTTTTCATACTGACTTTTTCGTAATGAATTTTTTCATAGTAAGTTTTTCTTAGTCATGTTTTACTCAAGAAGAATATTACCAATTATGAACAATTTTTCTAGCCAATCTGAAAGGTATGACTTCCTTAAGTCTTTGTAATCATATTTTACTTGCTGGTGTTTTCTTATGTGTTTTCCAAATTCTCGTATTCTAGTTTTCTTAAATCCTATTGTTTTTTTTAAAAACTCAAAAGATTGGATTCAAGATTTCCTTGCTAATATGTTTTCAACCGTCTGATCAGTTCGAAGGGGTTTTCAACCATTAGATAGTTTTTGGATGTTCAATGGTCAACTCCATCTCCTATATAAAGGGGACCCCCAAGGGTTGTCCCACATTGGTTTTTCAATGATTTCATGTCTCGAAGATCTGCCTCTCTTCTTAAGGTCATTCTGATCTTTCTTAAGTCCATTCAAAATCATCCAGAACTCTCCATTCCGAATTTCTATTGAAGATAGTTCCCACGATATTTCTACCTCAAAACCAATCTCAAAATGGTTAGTTTACAGGGAGAGGTTAGTGCATTCGAGTTTCTTCAAGTATGATTCTTTTATATCTAAGAATATAAACTTGAATAGTTGGGAGGATGTTTGCTTATCGAAACCAGAGAAATATGATCCAGTTTATACGTATTTTCTTGTTGAGTATTATGAGTCTGTTTCCTTCCTCGTGGAAGATGGCAGAGATTTATTTTCTTTCAAGTCTTATAGGAAGACTTACAAATTATCCTACACCAAGGCTGCAAGTTAGGTGGGTTTATCTTATGAAGGTGAAGCTAAGTTTTGTTCACATAAGATTCTGGATGAGAAAGGAAGTTTCAACAAAGTGAAGGAATTGAAATGTCTTGGACATAAAGATTCCAAGACTGCTAAGATTTCTCATCTCTCTCTGAATAATCGGATTTTACAGCTGTGGGTACAAGGTTTTCTCATACCAAGAAGGGGTGATAAAGATAATATTAAGAAGAGTGATATTTATATCCTAGATTTCCTGGTAAATCGATGGAAGATGAATATGATGAGGCATGTTTTGATTATAGTTATGAATATCAAATAAGGGAATCTGAAAGCTCAGATCATAATGTATCCGGCCTTGATTTTTAAACTTGTCATCAGATGTCTTAATTCATTCAATGTTTCTTGCACTTCCAAGAAAATAAATTGCAAGGTAATTCTAGTAAGTTATGAAACATTAAAGGGGATGAAAATGTGTTTTTCTGATGAATCCGGAGAATTCTACCCATTACCAATGGGAGAGGCTGAACCCATTCCAGAAAATGTGGAGAAGGCTAAAATAGTGAAGATAGTTACATAGAAGACGAAGCTTAAGGAAGTGTTTGCTGAAGAAAAAACTCCCAAATAAAATGAAACCCAATCCACACCTCCCAATCCTAAAAAACAGAATGCATATCCAGTTGAGGTAGCTACTAAGTGGAGGTAAGAGAAAGAGAAGAGGAAACAAGGGGATCTACAGTTCAGATTGGACCCTGCTGAGGCTAAAGCTGTAAAAGAAAAAGTTGCGGATGAGTTAGAAAAACAAGAAAAAGAGAAAAATATGAAGAAAAAGATATCTGAAGGTGAGATTGTTTAATATCTCTGAAAGCAACTAAATTAGCTTCTGAGTAGATTCCAGTTCCAGAAACATTCCTTACCGAACCATTACCAGAGACTCCAGGAAAGAACTATATCACTCCGAAAAATTCTAAGGGTAATG
Organism: Viscum album; assembly: GCA_963277665.1. Lineage (NCBI taxonomy): Eukaryota > Viridiplantae > Streptophyta > Magnoliopsida > Santalales > Viscaceae > Viscum > Viscum album. Next base: position 1,844,359,936 of record OY728161.1, read on the forward strand.
AGGTAGTTAATGAAAAAGAAAAAGGAGTTGGTGAAAAATTATAGGAAGAGGTTGTTGAAGAAGAAGAAGAATAAGAAGGAAGTGATGATCTGGATGACTTGATCAAACAAGTAGAAGATTATCAAGAAAAGGCTGAATATGCATAATTAGTCACTCTGGGAAAGGGAGCTGAGAAAGAAGGTCAGAGAGAAGATGTTGAGGAAGAAGATAAAGATAATGATTTATTTGATGAGGAAGTAACTTATGAGAAGCATTATCTTGAAGAAGGAACATAGAAGGAGAAAATTGATGAAGACAAAATTGTTCAACTATTAGAGAGTGAGGAGGAATCTCCAGATGATCAACCAATTCCGAAAACTGATAAAGGTAAACAAGTGCTAATGGATACACCAACAAAAGATATTATCATGAAGAGAGAAGTGGGTGGTTCTTCTAGAAGAAATCTACTGTAGGTTGAGGAAGAACAATCTCCAAGAAAGGTCTCTGATTCGGAGTCATCAGCACACGGTCATTACTTTGTTGTTGAATCTTTGAAAAAGTTAGTGGAAACCATTCCGATTTTTCCCACTATTGACTCCAGATGTCAGATGCTGCAACATAGTATAAATCCGAAATCATAATCCTTATCTATGGTGATGGATAATTGTGTTAAAATTGAATCTGACCATAGAAATTTCCTTATCAATTACGATGTACACAGGAAATCATACAGCAAATTCACTTTGTGGTCTAACAAAAGTGAAGAAGACATGGCTGAGTTTGCTCACTTTCAGAATGAGGTAAAAGATGCCTTTGACACCGAGGGTAACAAGATTTAGAATCATCAGGATGATATGATCATTGAGAAATGTTCTCAGAATCCATAAGTGAAAGACTTGAATGATAAGGCTAACTCTCTTGCTCAAAATTTTATAAGGGATTGATATCTCCTGATTGAGCTCGAAAATAGACTTGTAAAGAAAAATGAGTTAGTGAAAATGCAAGACATGGCCATGAAGGCTCAGGAAGATGTTTTGAAAGCTCAAGATGAAAGGACAAAAGATTTGGAAAGGAAAGCTGAGGAGGATCAAAGAGATTTGAAGAAACTAAAAACCTTATTGAAGAAGCTAATCCCGATGGAAAAGGAAGACAAATAAACTCAATCCTATATTTTGTTGTATTTGTCTTTCCTTGTAAAAATGTTTCCCAACTATAATGAAATTTTTGGTTGGTTATATCTTGTGTTGTTATATAATAATGTTTCAGGTACCTTATTTCTTTTCCATTCCCTTAAATTCTTTTTGAAAATCACAAAGGGGTAGAAGGAAAAAGAAATACTTAAAAGTAGAGAAGGAAAAATTTAAAATGGAGACGGAAAAATTTCTAAGTTAAATATCCTTAAAGTATGGGGGAGTTCCTCATTACGATGTTTTTTATTCGCATAATAATGAAAACTCCACTCTGGAAATTCATAATACAATCCTTAGTGTTTCAATGCCTAAGGGGGAGTTAGTTGTATTCACTATCATCCATGAACAAAGGGAGATAATTTTTAATTTCAAAGTCTAATAAAAACTTTCAAAGTCCTTATATTCTTTTTTGTAAGGTCATTTGTGCTTTCCAAAAAGGGAGAGATTGTTGATTCAATAAGGTTTTCTGTATGAATTTTCCATTCCTTCTTGTTTTGAAAATCACAAACACCTTATACTTAAGAAAATCTATATTTTACTTCTGTAAGGAAATTTTCCTTCCTGAAGGGAATTTACCATAACCTAGATTTTCCTATACATATCAGTATTTTTTTAAGTATATAAATTAGATTCATACCCAAAACCTCAGAATAGTATAATGATAAGATATGAAGCATTCTATTTTAGGATCCGAATTCCGGATATGAACTCTAATAAAGTTCCATTCCGAATTCTGGATATGAACTCTAACAAAGTTCAACTCCGAATTCTGGACTCTGAACTTTTACTAGTTCGACTCCGAACTTTTATAAGTTCAACTCTAAACTTTTATTAGTTCGACTCTGATCCTTTATAAGCTCGACTCCAAACTTTTAATAGTTCGACTTCGAACTTTTACTAGTTCGACTTCTAACTTTTACTAGTTTTACTCCGACATTATATAAGTTCCACTCCGAACTTTTATGAGTTCGACTCTAAACTTCTATAAGTTTGACTCTGAACTTCTATGAGTTCAACTCTGAACTTCTATCAGTTCAACTCCAAACTTCTATTAGTTTGACTACGAACTTATATAAGTTTGACTATAAACTTCTATGAGTTATACTTCGAAAATCTGTCAGTTCGACTCCAAATTTCTATCATTTCGACTCCGAAATTTGTAAGTTCAGATTCTGAATTCTAGTGAAACCAGAATCTTAATTTCCGTAGAAATTTAGACTCCAGATTTCTTCAAAATATAGGTTCTGAATTCATGCAAAATAGAATCCGATTATCTCTTTATTATTGACTCAGAATTCCATTTTGGTTAGACTCCAAACTTTTATTTTCTTACATTCCGAACTTTATTTTTTCTTATGCTTGCACTCGTTTCATTATAAAATTATGTCGTGCTTTCAGTTACACATGTTTTGTTATAAAATGATGTCATCCATTCTATTTCTATCTAACCGTTTGTTGAGTGAAACACATACAGGTCCCTCCGAAATTTATGGAAAATATGACCATTGGAGGAGGGAGCCGACCGTTCCAACCGAGCCTATAAATAAGAGCTCTTTTGAAAGATCTCATAACTGAAGTTGATAACTCTATAGACCACACACTGTTAAGGTGATTTCTAGAGAGTGAATCTTTTCATTCGTTGTGCGTACTGAACTGCTCGTTTAGATTTCTTCATGCTACTCCGAATGTTGGTGATTACATTCGAGGGCTTCTGGTGATATGAAGAATGAGGTGCTGACTACCTTGAAGTTTGAGGGCTTCGTTGCTAAGGAAGATAGAGGTTCCAACTAACTTGAAGTTGAGGGCTTGTGGGGATAGCAAGACAGAGACTCCAATCTTCGTATCGAGGGCTTACCCTGGTGTAGGTAAGACATACTCTATTGAAATTATAAATCAAGGGACCTTTATCCAAGGTTTTTGGATACCCTTATCTTTTGGTTAAAATACTTATATCATGTTACATGTAGTTTTACTACTTGTTTTTCTGCACCATTTCATATTTTAAGGAAAGTAAAACCTTCTAATATTTCCTTACACTTGTACTCTGAATATTTTAGATTCTATACACTTTAAAGTAGAATCTCCTATTGTAAAATTTGGTTAAGTTTCAATTTCCGGATCCCTATTTCTGTGACTAGTTTTTAGGAATCACTTTCCATATTTAAGCTAGTGTATAGAGCTAGATGTTTGTAACTTCATACTTTGTCCCAATCGTTCATTGGTGTTAGAGTTGTTGTGAATTTTCTTAATTTTAACTTTGTTAAACTTATATCTTTACTTGATTAATGAAAATTTTAAAGTGTACAATTCACCCCCCTTCTGTATATTGAGCATCTACATCATAATTTCGATCCTGCAAGAAACCGAATGATTTTTTTTACTTATCGATTCATCTCATGTTACTATCGATTCATCGATGACCTTTTAGTAACTGGTTCCCATGCTATAAAGTTCTTTTCCAAATCATTCCTCACATATCGAATAAATAAATTAATTCATAAATAGTGTTCCTTATTAGATATATCTAATGAGGAAAGATAAAAAATCAATAAACTTCCATGATTTAATCATATAAAATTAAATTTACACACTAAATGTTATAATGGATTTTATTTCTAAAATAATCAAATCAAGTATAAATGATGTCGATAATTAGGGTAAATTTATTATCTAATAATAATTGGGAATTGAATATTTTAAGGGTAAAAAAAGAATCGTGGAATTAAATTTTAATATTATCCCTATAAGAATTTAAAATAATCTATCAATATTAATAATATTGATGGTATAACTACAACATATCCCTTGTGGAGTAAAATAAAGGGTTTCTTCATCAATGAATATAAATGTAAAAAAATCATGAAAATATTATTATAAAATAAAAAATTTCATTTCAGTTCTGTTGGGTATATCTTGGCAGGCCAAGTGTTCGTTTATTTATAAAATTAATTCTGAATGTTGAGACTACGATGCTTTCATATATTGTATTTGAGGACTTTGAATGCTACAAAAGAGATTTTTTCTTTTAGATTATAGTGAATATATTTTTACCTGAGATCATTAACTCAACGTATATATATTATGCTTCCCTCTTTGATTTATTGATACCTTCTGGTTTTTTGGACAGTGTTTTCAATGCAACTCTTCAATGAAACTTCTCATGGAGATAATGGACTGGATGTCAGGTCATTTCGACCATTTGTTCTACACGTGATTTTTCATGTTTTTCCCTTGATTATCTTGGCTTTCCCCCTCAATCCCTATTGGTGTATTTTTTTACACCTCGTTCTTGTAATTTTACATGGGGATTTAATAAATTCCAATAGCAAATGAATTGAGAGACCAATACATGTCACCACATTTATAAATAATATTAAAATAACAATTGAAAAATTCATTAAAAAGTAACCTCTTAATCATGAAATGGGAGCCTCAAAAAATTATTGTTTGTAATTTCATACATGTGATTCATGGTAAAAATAACATTCTATTTTCAAGGTAAAAAGGTTAGAAAAGATCTATATTCAAAAAGATAAATGAATATTTAGATGAAAATAAATTATATATGACAATAGCTGAAAAGGTAATTTGGTAAATTATTTTTAAAATGATAAAAAATATTTCAAAACATTTTTCAAAGACATTGTTTTGAGAAAAAAAATTTTTTGACCAAATAAATTAATGTTGTGAATTTTTACTATAAAATTGTAAAAAATAATTTCACTAGGAAAGTGTAAAAAAGTCAAAAAAAATTTGTGATGTATCTTGAATAACTAAATTTGAAGAAAATTAATTATTTTGGATAATTATTATATAAATTCTTTTAATGGAATTTCAATTATAGGAAATTTCAATTATAATTTTATTGTGAAATAAACCCTTAAAATGATTACTACATCAAAGTGAGATTTAATAAATTAATAAATTATGTGTATCAACATTAAATCAATAGAAAATAAGTTATAATAAATAAATATATTTTAAATTTTATTATAAACATAATCAAATAATTTAAATGATAATGATAATGTAATATAACTAAATGAAAAGAATTGAGTTATGGAATATGTTTACCACATAGGAACATTAAATTAAAATAACAATAAATGATATAATTGAAATTGAAAATAGAAATAAAATGAATATTGATTTAGTTATCATATTTAATTTAATAGTGGGTCTATATTAAACTTATTAATGATTAATCGTGCATAACATTACATTATGCCTCATTAAAACGTTATTTAGTTGAAATCACATTACTTGCATTTTCTTTTGGGTGAAATTCATTTAACATCATATATAATGGTTATAATCATGTTAATTACATATAAAAGAACCATAATCATATTTACAATACCATATATTATATTTTTATTATACATTTTTACAATTTTTTTTATAATCATTCGTCTTTTTAACTATTTCATGTATTAATATTCATGCTTTTTGAGTATTTTTTGAGTTTTTTTATTTTTATGTCAATCATTATTTCATCATCTCAATAATTTAAACCACTAATTTATTAACATATATTATATATATATATAATAATCCACAATGTTTGGATATAAGAATTGAAATTTTCCATTCAAGGAAAGGGTACGTCGTATGTAAGAATGAATTTTAGTTCCATTAACTTGTCTTTTATTTAATAATTGAAATATAAATCACAAATATACATATAATAAAATTCAATTATCGAATTAATGTCATATATTTCACCATGGTCTTTCAGAACCTCATATATTCATTCCATGTATAGCATGAACAAATAACATCACTCTGTGGTGGTGGTAGTCAACACATCCATAGACGATGTTATAAAATTCACCCAAAATGGAATGTTTGAAGGTATGTAATAAAAAATTATTTTACCAGAAATAAATTATAAATAAAATATATATCAATTAAAAACACTAAAATCAATCATTATTTCCATCCATAAAATGATGTTAATTGAATAAAAACATACATCAGTTCTTGAGGTAGCAGTCTACCATGAACATGAATGATGACTGTGAATCACATTTGATGTATGTGGATGAAATTTTATATCAAAATCGTAGTATACAACCATTTAATTATTTTTGTAGTATTGAAATTATTAAATAATTATGATATAAAATGAGTTTATGTGGGATATAATTAAACATAAAAACATTTGTAATTGAATAACATTAATTATTATATGGGTAACTGCTTTTGGATTATAACAAATGAAATCCTTGGTTGGTATTCATTAAAATTTATGGTTTTTAGGATTACGGGATATATGTTGTGATCTTATTTAAGAAGGGTATGGTTAATCCGAATGGTTTTTTCTTGTGTGAATAAATTAGTAGTGTTAGTGTTATGAAAGCCTTTATAAAAGAGAATAATTATGTTTTCATTTATCCCTTTATAAATTTTTATTTAATGACAAATATATTATTTATATTCAATTTAATTTTTTAAATTCATCTGATATGTTTTCTAGATATGATATAAGAATAAGTTCATTTTTTTCAGCAAAACAAAAAATTTATTTAAAAATGGAGTTTTAAGACATTGTGATGTTGAAACCTTTTTATATATTGTGTTTGTCACTTTTATATGTTAAATTTGACAAAATAAACTTCTAATTTAGAATCAGGACATCAAAATTTACAGTCGTTAAATTTTCGTTATTTTTTTGGTAATGTTCATCTATTTAATGAATAGGGACAAAAACTGCCTTTTAAGTCAAAACTTTCATTTCATATAATTTATTTATATGATTAGATTGTATTATTAATTTGTTTTAAAGTGTAATAATATTATATTTTTATCATTTAATCCAATTTTGGTCGTTGTATGTAATTTCACTTTTAAATTAGGTATAAACAAATGTCAATATTTTGATAGTTATTATTTCTTAAAAACACATTCCTTGGTGTTTAAAAGATGAATTAAATTTATATTATATTTCTAAATTTCTATGTTTTAAATTTAGAAACATTTATTCCATATTTTGAATCAGGATTTCCAAATTTTTTAAATAGGTATCTTTTATTTTGAGACATTATGAATAATAACTTTAGTAAACAGTTTATTTATCTTGGTTATAGAGTAAATCTGGTAAATAAGAGTAAACAATAATATTATAATATTATTAAATTACCTAAAAAAGTCTGAAACCTATTGGATGAGATATGATAGACCATGAGAATTTTTGGGTGTATTTTTTGACCCCATGGAGCCTCTTGTTTTTAAAAATTACATTTAATTAATATTAATTTATAGTTAAGGAAAATATATCCTAAACCTGTAAATTTTACTAAATAAATTTTTATATGTGATTATATAAGTGATATATTTGACTATAAATGGTCCTTATAATGATAAAAATAGTTCCTATAACATGATATTTTATTTATAATATTTAGATATTAAATAAATAAATACATTTATGATACAATGATGATGTAGTGATTACCTTATTAATGAATGAGTTAGGTAAATGAGATTATAAATAAAAAAATAAATTTATTTTTAAACTTCTTATATCATCCAATAATTTTTGGGATAACTATTACTTTTTATATTTTAATTTATGAAGTAATTTCCTAACAATATTGTTGTTATGAATTTTTAAAAAGTCATGATATGAAGAGTATAAAAAATGAAAAAAATGAGTATTTTTAAAAAAAATATTTCGTTTAATTTCATAGTAGTCTTAAAAATTAAATTTTTATCCAAAACACTTAAATAATGATTAAAATGACATTAATAAACTGATTTAGGTTCAATTAGTGTTTTATTATAAATATATAAATTATATAGTATGAATATATAATAATACATGGTAAAAGTTATATTAGTAAACTAATGGTTAATGCTAAAAGATAAGGTTACATTTTTGACCAAAACATTTCTAAAAACCATTAGATTAGAGGATTTAGAACCAAAATAATATTATATTTTAAATATATCACTTTGGGGTTATTATAATTCTAAAAACAATTAATAACATAATAATACATTCAATCTTTCCTAAAGTTCCCTCCACCCTGTTATAAAATTACACCACATCTTACCCTTACTCACACCTCTAAATCCCCCATTGATCATCCCAAGTCTTCAAAATAAGCACTTATAATCCCTATATATCTCTTAGATACATTAATTTGTTATTATGGAAATTAAAGAAGTCCTTTTAACTTAGTTTAAGTGGAGTAACCCGATTTGAGGGAGTGTCTTCTCCCATGTTCCTATCCTTTATTTTTCCTTATTCTTTCCAATTGATCTTCTTATTAATTGTATAAATAAATACACCATTATACTAAATATACTATTTTTTCATGAGAATGAGTTGAAATACACATACACACACCTCTGTTTGAAAGGTTTAGAACATATATTTTCTGTGGATGATGAACTACTGCCTCACGAAACGATGATGGTTCAATCATCTCGTACCTCCTATTATGGTGGACATTTTGATGGAACTGTAATTTTATATGATATATATGATATCTATGTTATATTAATGATACTTTAATACTCATTTACAAGATATCTTTACTCTTTTCTTATTGTATAAATAAGATAATTTTATTTGAGGAAGTGCGGACTACCGCCCCCTCAAAGTGATATGGCACGTTCATGTTATACACAGAATTTATAAAGGATGGAATTACCGAATTTATGTAACATATATAATATATATATATTATACTGGAATTATATTGTACCTTTTTATCATTTAATTTTTTTTCCATTAAATATGAAAAAGAAATGAAAGTAGTGTTCATGCGTATGTACTACTTCCCGTCATCATGAACGGTGCATCTCATGTCACATATACAATTGCTATGGAATATTATAAATACATATATAATTGATATATATGATATATATGATATCTAAATAATAAATATCATTATTTATATAATTTAATTTTTTCTACATGGTTAATTTATAATTATTAAAAATTTATTTTTGACTCATGTTCCGAACATCGTCAAAATGTCTAGTATGAACTCAAATAATTAACTTATTGATATAGTAAGGTAATAATTGATATAAAAGGAATAAGAAACTTTAAAAGGGTTCCTAATATTGTAGAAATTTACTTATGTTTATTATTCCATAAATTAAAGAACAAATGAGTCATGTCAGGCATGAGGTAAGGGGCTTTGTCTCAATATCATTTTTTGAGGCATATTTATATTTATACACGACCTGATTTAATACAGTGTATAATCCCCTTGGACATTAAATATCATTCAAAGGGAATTATTTTCTATGTTGGATTTTGTTAAATGAAAATGGTAATGTTATTTTTAACATATGCAGTTAGAATGACCTTTTTTCCGTCGTGAGCATTATTTGATATACAGATTCCTTAACTAGTCATAATATTTTTAGAAGAAAAATAAACACTATATACCATATTTATGTATTTTGGTATTAAAAATGGGGGTTTTTAATGGATTAGTTATTTCAATATATTTAAATTATTTCTTGTTATTTAAAATGAAATGATATTACTGAAATGTTGATATTTGAAATATTTTATGTGCTATGATTATATATTAGTAATTCGACATCTGACATGTGGTTAAATAAAAAACCAATGATGGGTGGTTATGTGATAAACCAAATGAAGAGTGGTTATGTGATAATCAAATTAAGGGTGGTTATGTTATAACCTATAATGCATTGGGTATGGAAGTTGTCCGTGTGGCTATTCCATTTGTAATAATAATTTGTGGAAGTCAACCGTAGGGTTATTCCAATTATGTAAGATTATGTCCCAATTACACCTTTTATATGTTATGTGTGCTTTCTAATGGTTTTATGGAAATATTTTGGTAACAAAAGGGTATGAAATGTGATTTTATTCAGTGAAGATTATTTACTATTTCATAAAGTTGAGATGTATTACTTTTGAATTAGTATTCATGGTTTACATGTTCTTTTAAAAAATTAACAGTTTTCCTTCTGTATGTGTCTCTTACTGAGGTTTTTATTCTCATATGATGTTTTTAAATTTTATTTCACAGGACTTAATGATGAATAGTGTCAAGGATGAGATCACGGAAAGGTCATTATTTTTAAATCATAGAACTAAACATGTCTTTTTTTAAATAGTTTATTATTATGAAAATAATGGATACCGAGTAGATGTGTCTACTTGTAATATTGAAGTTGTTATGTATAAGTTATGACCCAATTTTCTAAATCACTAAACCTAAAAAGATTATCAATGTGAATTATTAACTTAATTCATGATTATGTAATGTTTAAGGCTTCGTACTTATAGTTGGCATCATAGGACGATTTATATACCATTAAAGGATAGAGAGATATTTATACACAAGTGACATGTTTTATATAACCAATGTGGATGGCATATTAGAATGTTTCATAGTTATTTTTGATAAGTCGACTGAGTTTAATATAACATGAATAAGTATATCTTAGTATTTACCCTCCTCCTAAGATATTAAGTGAGGAATTTATAGAAATACCCACACTTTCATCTTTTGTTTTAGTAAATGGATGGATCTAACAAGCACTGAAGAAACAATGGATGTGATGAAAAATGTGATGGTTTTCTAAATAGGAAAAAAAATGAGTGGGAGCTACCATGAGAACTCCTATGGTTATTCTCAACCAACTATTTGAAGTTGTGATTGACCACCTGAACCTTGGTGGTTTTTATAAGGCATCGTATATGTGAGAAACAAATACATATGAAAGATCTTCTAATAATCATAAAGGTAACTATATTATAAGACCTATGTTTCAATGATGTTGAAATAAAGACCTATTAAAATTATTCAAAGGGATGGTAAGATTCTTCAGTTGTGGTAATGAATGTCATAAAGTAATAACCTTCCATGGAGAAAAGAATCATCCAGTTGACTTTAAGAAAGGGAAAATAGTTATTTTTGATAGATCAATTGAATGTTTTAAATATGGCGTGCATGGTCATTATACAAATATATGTCCTATGAAAATGGTTTATTAATGGGATTACCATGATCATAAAAATACGTTTTTTCCAATTCCCAATTCTATTCCAATTGAGGATGAGGAAACTAGAAATAAAATATGAAAGGTATGGATTATTTCTTAGCTAATATTTTGACATTAATGAAATCTTTGTACAATATGCCTAATTTTGTTTATAGGTGGGATTTATAAAAGAATAATATGGAAAAACATGAATAATGGATCATTAATAATATTTTATGATTATGATTTCAAATAATTGAAAAACAATGTAGCATCTATGGATGATGATATGTTTAAAAGTATTAATAATAGAATTACTTTTGAAAACTTTTTCTAGAATTTGTAAACATAATGTATGATATGTGAGAATTTTATTCAAGGAGTAATTTTATTTTCATTTTTGAATATAGTTATAAATAATCATTGGGGTTTATAAGATCCTTAAATATGAGGCAATTACAGGTTATTACATTTTTGGATGAAATTGAAATGTATGAGATAAAATTTTTGGTTAAAATATTTTATGGCTATTTTTGTGGATTTTATCTCATTTTTTGGAATATTTAAAATTATTTAGTTTTTGAAAGAGGACAATACACAGAACGCATGACAACCTACTGTGTTGAACAAAGATGAAGGAATTAAACCCTGATCCAAAGTGAGATTTGGATTTATCGGCTAACACATGACTACGTGAAGTCCCAGGTTAGTATGACTAATTCGTTTTAGTTAAATGATTATATGGATCAAGAATAAGAAGATTTTTGGAACCCATGTTTTATCAAATGGATATCCTTAGTATATGAAAATGATATGTTGATTATGTGATATAGGTTATTTTGAAGGATGCGTTGTCTTTTGGGAACACTCTATGCCTATGGAAAATAGAATACTATTGGAATTTTTTTTATGGAGTAATGATTGAAATATTATTTTGTAATAATTCATGTTTTATTGTGGACATATGGTTATTTGGGTTATTTATGGAAATTATTAACCTATCATAGAGAATATGTGATTAGGTTAATTACACTTCAGTAAGAGACTTTAAGAGTAGTCGATGGTGTTGAGAAAAAAATGTTCAGATTTATTGTGGGAGACTATATAATTAAATCCATCTGAATTTAATGTTTAAATATTAGTTTGGATTAATTTTAATAATTTTATTGATAGTTGTTTACAGAATAGTCTTTATTTAATGTTTTGTATTGTTTATCGAATTTTGGAAATTAAGAGTAGTAATTCTTTTTATGAAGTATTATCCTTTTGGGGATTATCTACACTAGTATGAAATTTATTGGTTTTGGTTAATGTATAAGGACTAGGGAAATATATTGTATATTTTTTTATATTATGTGATTCTCTTTAAGTTGATACGAGCACTTCAGATGTGTACAAGTCACCTTGAATACTCATCATTTGGAGAAAAGATGAGTTTGTGGTGGTAATTTGATTAAAGGATGAAACACTAATATTCAAGTAAGTATATATCCTTATGCTCTTAGTCCAAATAGTAATAAAATTATTCAAACCAATGAAAATTATATTGATGAAAAAAAGTTATATTCTTTCTTTTATAATCATACTTTTACCCAACCAAAAATTTATGGTATAGTAGTGGCCAAATTTATATGATCATGTTCTGAATCACTCTCATTAAATCTATGAGAGTTAGTTTCTCTTCCATATAAATGTTAATCTACATGGAATCCATGTATGTGTTGTATTGGTTGACCTTTTTACTTCTCTTTATTTAATTTAATGTGATTGATTTTTTTACTCTTTTCTGATGTGGGACTTTCAATGAAGTTTCTATGCCCAATTTTAAAATTGCGAGGAGGTAATTTTTAAAAGGGGGGAAGGGTGTAATGACCAAAGTATTTATAGAAAAATACCTTTTGATTTTTGTTAATAATTATTAATATGATATTAATTTTATATTAAGGGGGATTCTTTTTCTGATAGCATATTCTACATTCAACAATGGGCTTCTCTGAAATCTTACATTGCACAATACATTAAGTTATATTGAAAAATAATACAAAAATGTTACTATTATTTTAAATTGTATTTAATGCCTAGAAATTAAAATGGTGGTAATGTTTGGTATCAACAATATTTTGAAATTTCGTTTAAACATTTTAAAATTATTATTCATTGGTTAAAAATTTATTATAAATGGAAATAAAAACTAATAGAATATAATGGATGTATTTTTAGGAAACCCTTATTTAAAATAGAATAATTTTGATTTCATATCACTCTTTAAAAAATACTATTTAATGAAAAAATATGATATAAAATCAATGTAATGTTTTAAATCCATCTTATATGTTTTCTAGATTTGATATAAGAATAAATTAACTTTTTTCAGATAAAAGATGAATTTTTCTAAAAATGTTGTTTTGCTACCTTTTGATGGAGAACCCTTTATAAATCTAGTATCATTCAATTTTATATGTTACATTTCAAAAACTAAACTTCTATTATAATAGTGGGACATCAATATTTACTTTGGGTAAATTTTGGTATTTTTATGATAATGTTCATTTCTTAATGATTAGTGAAAATTACTACATTTTAAGTCAAAACAGTCTTTTCATATAATTTATTTATATGATTATATTGTCCTAATAATTGGATCTAAAGTCTAATTCGATTATATTTTTATCTTTTTAACATTTATTGGCCATTTTAATTACTTTCATTTTAAAATTACACATAAACACATGTCAATCTTTGGATAGTTATGGTTTTTAAAAACACGCTTTTTGGATTTGACAATGGGAATTAGTATTAAATTAACATCGACAATTTCTGTGTTTTTAATTAGTTAAAATGGATTCCATATTTTGAATCAGGTTGTACAAATTGTTTAAGTAGGTAATATTTATTTTTAGACCTTATTTATATAACATCAGTAAATATTTGATTTACTATTTTTAAATGGTAAATCTGGTAAATAAGGGTAAAAAATATATAATAAAATAAAATTATCATAACTCATGTTCCAAACAAATGGGATGGGTTATTTCCTACCATGGGAATCCTTGGGTATATTTTAGGATCCCATGTAGCCACTTATATGTGAAAATGACATTTTATTACTTTTAATTTATTATTATAGAAAATATAACTGAAGTATGTATCTTTTACTAAAACAATATTTATATGGTGATATATATGTTTAATTATCGACTATAAATGATAATTAGAAATATAATATGTTTAATACATTACGGTATTTTATTTATAATTTTTAGAGATTATATAAATAAATTTATTTATGACATAATGATAATGTTGTGATTACCTTATTAATGAATGATTTAAATAAATGAGATTATAAATATTAAAATAAATTACTTTTGAGACATTGTATGTCATGAAAAAATTTTATGGAGGATTACGACTTGTTATATTTTAATATATGCTATTTTTTCAAAATGATTAATTTTTTAAGAATTTTCAAAAAGTCATGATATGAATATTATAAAAATTGTCAAAAACCAATTTTGAAAAAAACATAATATTTTATTAAAGGATATAATAGTCCCAAAAATATAATATTCATCCTAATGACTAAAATAATGATTGAAAATTAATCAATGGAACACTTAATGTTCTATTGTTATTTTATAGTAAATATATTAACCATATAGTATGAATATAAAAGAAGAAATGGTAAAAGATAAATTAGTTTTGTAAGGGTTAATGCTAAATATAAGGTAACATTTTTTACCTAAAAATGAATAAAACCCATTGGATAAGCGGATTTAAACCCATTTTAATCTGAAATTAGACCAATATCACTTTTTTGTTATTAGAATACTTAAATTAATTAATAATATAATAATACTTCCAAACATTCCTAATTTGTCCCTCATCCCCCTTATAAAAGGACACCACCTCCAACCCTTACTCACTACTCTAAATCCACCTTGTATCATAAAAAATCTGACCAAATAATATCCCAATATCCCTCTATTCCTCCTATAATCCTTAATTTTGGAAGAATAAAATTACATAAGTCCTTTTACTGTAGATAAAGAGGAGTTAACCGATTTCTGGTAATGTCTCTCAAGTTCCATTCTTTCTTTTTCCTGCTCCACTATCTATTATATTCATATTATTTGTTTACATAACAACCCTAGTATCCTAAATACACCAGGTTGTTTTTATGAGAATGATTTGGAATACAATGCACAAACCTCTATCAAATGGTTATAGAACATACTGTTTATATGGACGGTGAGCTACTGCCTAACGAAACAATGATTGTTCAATCATCTCTTACCAACTCTTATGTTGGCCATTATTATGGAACTATAATTTTATATGATATTTATGATATTTATTTTATCTCTATGATACTGTAATTATCATTTAGAACATGCCTTAATTCTTTTCATGTTGTATAAATACGATAATTTAATTTGAGGAAGTGCGGGCTACTGCCCCCTCAAAGTGATATGACTTGTTGATTCTATACATGGAACATATAAAGGATGGATTTTATGAACTTATGTTACATATATGACATAGTTATTATATTGGATTTATAATATAACTTTTTATTATTTAGTTTTAATTCATTTAAATAGTAAAAATAAATGAAAGTAGTGTTTATGCGTACGTACGACTAACCATCTCCATGAATGGTGCATTTAATTTCTTATATCCAAATGATATAGACTGTTATAAATACATATATACTACATATATATGATATATATGATATCTAAATCATTAATATAAATCTTTTTATAATAGAATGTTTACCACAGGGAAAATTTTTAATTATAACAAGTTCATTTATGACTCAAGTTCCGAACATTGACAAAATGTCTGTTATGAACTCAAATAATTAAATAATTGTTATTTAAAATTAATAAGTTATATAAATAGAATAATAAACATGAAAAGTGTTATTATTCATTTATAAATAATTTTTTTTTTATTATTTAGGAAATTAAATAATGAATGACTCATATCGTACAAGTGGTAAGGGACATTGTGTCAACCTCATTTCATTGAGGAATATTTAGATTTATACAAAACTTCATTTTACCGGGGTTATAAACCCAATTGAATTTTAATATCAGTCAAAGAGAATATTTTTCTAGGTTTCATTTTATTAAATGAAAAATGGAATGTTTCTTTTTAAAATATGTGGTGGAAAAGACCTTTCCACAGCCGCGAGCATTATTTGATATACGGATTCCTTAACAGGCCGTAATGTTTTTAAAAGGAAAATAAATACCATATACCCTTTTTACATATTTTGGTATTGAAAATGGTTTTTTAATAGATTGGATATTTCAATATCTTGAAATTATTTCATGTGATTAAAAATGAAATGTTGTTAGTTAAATGTTGATATTTTCCGTATTTTATGTGATATGAATATATATTTGTACTATGACATTTGATGGGTGGTTACATGATAAACCAATTTTATATGGTTACATGATAAACCAAATGACATGTGGTTCCGTGATAAACCATGGATGGGTGGTTACATTATAACCTCCAATGCATTGGGTATTGAAGTCGGCAGTATGGCTATACCATTTGTAAGAATGAATTGTTGAAGCCAACCATATGATTATTCTATTTATGTACGATTATGTACCAAGTTTAACATCTATATGTTATGTGTTATTTCTTTGGGTTTTATGGTAATGTTTTGGTTACAAAAGGGTATGTAATGAGATTTTATTAATTGAAGAGTATTTACTATTTCATAAAGGTGAAGAGTATTACCTATGATAATGTATTTGTGGATTACATGTTGTTTTGAAAATCTATCAGTTTCCCTTCATTATGTACCCTTAAGAATCATTTGAAGCTCATCCAATGTTTTTAAATTTCATTCACAGGACATTAAGATAAATAAGGTCAAGGATGGGATGAAGAAAAAGTCATGTTGTTTAAATCATGGAATTGAAAATGTATTTTTTAAAGAGTTTTTATATTATGAAAATAATGGATAGTGAGTAGAAGTGTCTACTTGTAATATTCAAGTTGTTATGTATATGTTATGAACTAATTATCTAAAACACTAAACCTGAGAGTATCCTCAATATAAATTATTAAACTAATTCAATATTATATAATGGTTAAGGCTGGGGCCTTATAGTCTGGCCTTTAATATATGGAGGAGGAGATGGATTCATGTAAACATGAAAAGTTAAAAACTATTGAGAGGTTTTCCTTACGTCATGTGAGACTAAATTTGAAATCCTAGCCCAATATGCACACACTAGTTCCCTAGTTTAGTATGTTGCATGACCTTATTAGTGTATCCCCATATGCCTGAGAATTATAAATAGAAATGGGGGTATAATATTGATCATGGGGACCCTATAACATTTTTATCAAAGTAGAACATAAGAGGAAATGAATAATAATACACCAATAAAACTCCAATAAACAATGAAAACCAATATTTAAAAATTCAAAATTTCAAAGTCACAATTTCCCATCAATTTCAAATTCATAAGATTCAATTAACTAAATAAAAAATTAATCAAACCAATTATCCATTTATAATATCACAAATTTAATAAAAAATAATCCCCAGAATGAAATAGAATTAAATAAATTAAATCATAAATTAAATTTCCCAATATTGTACGTTTATTAGTTGAAAAATAGATGAAGATGGTTAATATCAACACTATGTGATTTAATTTTTTACCACCAACATCATGATTGATGAGAAACAATTGCAAACAAAAAACCCTTCATTTTATAGAGAAAAAACGACCACAAGGTGAATAATGGGATGTAGATACAAAACATAGATCCAAGATAAAATCAATTAGAATTACAAAAACCAAGATCTATATATACTCCAAATTAAAAAAATAATAAGATGATATAATGATACGAGAGAGATGAAAAATAATATAGGATAAGAATATCATACTGGGAGAGGTGATGGTCTGAAATCCGGAATAAATTCTCCCATATAAGATGTTTAAAAAACTTTGAATTCATCTATGAAACTCCAAAAAATGACATAAATTAATTTATGGTCAATTTAGGGAATTTGGGGTATAATAATGGGATTCACGAGTTTTTTAAATATTTTTTGTTGGATTACAAATCTTACACATGTATTCCTAGTCAACGGAATCATTCCCCTAACAATTCTCCCAACTGTGAGCCTATTTCTAGGAGGCCGAATAGTTACAAATAAAATGTTCACCATTTTTAAAATCATGTACCAACCTTTCAATCCCCCTATTTTTTGATTTTCGTTGGTTGATTGGATAGGGCACGCCATTTTGGAAACCATGTACCAAACGTGTACTTCAGAAAGCACCTCCAGAAACATTGAAATTCACCCAAAAACACCACAACTTGTAATAGAAAAATATATGTTCCAAAAAATGGCAAAAATAAACATAAGAATAATATATTATTATTTACATAAATTTTAAATATTTTTCAATCTCTCATCATATAATCTCTAATATAGAATCTATAGTCTCAAGAATCACTACGATTATGAGGCAAATGAGATCGGGCCATGAAACTATAATGTCATATTCTCTCTTCAATAATTCTTCCAGATATTGGAAATGATTCTAGAATACATGAACTATAATAATGGTATTTCCTCACAAAAATTAATCAGTGTGATCCAACCCATATATTAGATTCTTCTCAGAAGATGCACTTGTCACAAGATCAACACCAACCACATCAATCAAATGCGAAGGGTCTGGGTGATACTGCCACTAATGTGATACTTCCACTGATGTGACACATGAAACATGAAATTCATAAAATTTTACCTCTATGAATGAAAAAATATGTACACCAAAATCATTATTGTCTCGACAACCTCAATTGGTCCAGTAATCAGTTAAGCCTGCATGCCCTATCATCAAATGAAAGGAAAAACCAGTCTAAAAGTCACCCAAAGGAAATCATGATCACTCTATGTATACTCTATGTGTACTTAATGTCTATCATCATAGGATTTATGTATACTATGAGTTTTGGCCATAAAAATTTGAATCAACTATTTTCTACTCTAACATCTCCTTTCTATTTCTCTATCCCATCTACTCTGACTCACATGCCTCCATCAGACATAAAGGATATCTATATGACATTGAATAGAGAGACTGTTATGGTTTCATCTATATATTTTCTTGATAATTATTGTTATAATAAAACTCCCCAAAATCTTGGTGATTCCACCAATACCCACAAAATTTTAGGGCATACAATCGAAACACATCTTCATGAATCTCTATATTAAGTTATGATTTCCAATATATATGTGGTTTGAATTTCATACTCAATAACAGCTATTTAACAAGCTCCCTTTTTAAGACCTAAACAAAGCTTCATGTAAAACGTGATTCAATATCTAAAATGATACTCTTGGGAACCCCATTCTTATAGACTATCTTCAAGAAATAAAAATCTTCCAACAAATCCACTTAGAATTTCTCTCATATCTGCATGAAATTTTCAACATTCATTAGTCCGTCCACAACCACACAAATAGCATAATTCTATTAAGGCATCCTACGACGACCCACCACAATGTCCATGGTAACATCATCCCACTTTCATTCCGAAATGGGAAATTAGTGTAGTACACCACTAGGTTATTGATGCTTATCATTCCACTATTTAAACATATATTATCATTTCATGATCCCTTCTATCCCCTTTTTCATACCTGGATTTCAATACTACAAATGTATATCATATTACATTCTTTTCATACCCGAGTGAACCACCCACCACAAGGCATTAAATTCATGAATCATCTCATCTTACATACATGTAGCCACAACAAGACGTCCCCAGACATATATGATCTTGTCCTGATCAGTTATATAGTGATATGGTGACTCTCACCCATCAATGATTTCCCTCAAGGATAATAAATACATATCCTCATAATGTCTACCTCTAATCCAAGTCAAAAGTGTAGACTCCACTAAAACTAATAAGACACTCATATGCTCCTACCACTCTTAAATAAAAACATGTATTCCACAATGTATGGAAATCATATTCCAGTCAGTTCTAGACTCATGATCTTCTTGAGGCAGATTTTTCTCCTTAGAGACTCATCAAAACTATTTTCTTTCCCAATAATATATATTCTCAATATCAAGATATTGAATATACTAAAACCACCTCAATTTCCAAATATTCAACTCTCTCCGTGAAAATATCTAATTTATGATATTACAATCATTATAAATAATAAAATTCTATCTTAATTGATAATTATTCCAGCACATAAACTCAGAAACCACTTCAACTAACTTTAGGTCATGCGTAGGGTAGTTTAATTCATGTGGAATCTACTATCGACACCCATATACCACCACTCGATCTACTTGAATCAACAACAATCCAAGGACGATCCAAGAAGCATATAAAACACTGTATCTTCCTTTTCTAACTCTAGAAAGAGAAATTTTTTTCTTTTTAAATATATTCTTTAACTCATATATTGACTTCTCAATATCGTTAGACAATTCATACATTTTAACGTATTTTTATTCCCTATAGAGGTTCATCCCAATAGAATATGTCTTTTAGGATCCTACAATATTATCCTTATTTCCATAAAAGCTATTCATATTAAAATGGTTGATGGAATAATTCCAACAAAATAGTACCTAAACAATATCTAGGTCAACTGAAACACCATTCTATTAGATTATGTGGCCTAAGATGTCGACCGGATCATTTTAAAATAGACCCACAGATTGTGTTGAATATATCTAATGATATCTAAGTGTACTCAAGATGATTTCAAGATGTTAGTCATGATCATAAAAAGTATTTATGAACAATAATAATTCATCCACAATACTACCATAAATTGATCCACATATGGGTGGACTCTTCTATTAATCAAATCCACAAAAATTGAGGGTGACTTATTCATCCCAAACAACATCATGAATAACTTATAAAGGACAAAACTACATCTAAATGTAGTACACGAAATATCAAAGGGAATAACTCTCAATTGATGATATCACGACCTCAATTAAATATTTGAGAAAAAACATCATCCGATCAAGTATTCAAATAGATCACTGATATGAGTATGTGGAAAATGGTTCTTAACAATCATCTGATTCCACTTACGAAGATTAGTAAATAAACATAGAGTTGCAACTACCTTCATAGAAATAAAAAATTGAGAACAGAAAGGGGACATATAAGAATGATAATCCCCTTATCAATTAACTATTCTATCTTACTCTTGAACTATTTGAGATCTATTTCATCTATTATATTTTGTAGAATAGAACTTGAATTGACCCCCCAGTATACACACAATTATAAATTCAAATTAACTCTTAGTAGGAATTGATGAGATGTGTTTGGAAATAAATCCATAAATCTGTAAAATACAATTAGAATAAAATCATGATAAACAAATTTATAAACTAGAAGAAAAATAGACACTTGGGTGCTGAGCAACCAATGATTCTAAATAATTGGATTTGTTCAGCTGTCCTAGATATCACACTCTCCATAATAAATATATTTCCAAAACATTAACATGTCGAAGATATAATAACACCACGGAAAATGATACTCCGTAACCTCCAGAGTAAACCACTCCCACCAATGGATGTCTCTTGACCATACTCCAAAATGTGTTTCTATCATCATAACCCCACTCAAAATCACCACTGCCTGGTTCAAAATGTCCACAATTTTTAATGAAATAAAATAATTGGAGGAACTATTATCAAATATTTAACTAGATAATATATAATATTTACTAATATTCCATCAAATTTCTAAAAGGCTAACCTCACTAAACATAAGTTTCGGCAAAAGGACATGTATTTTTTTCTCTACTTAATTATGATGCAATGTGATTCTCCTAAGTTCCACTACTATTCAGGTACGATCTCTTATTGAATGATGAACCAAATAAAATAACCCAACTAGATTTCACATCATTAGCTATCCTTCATGGGATCCTGAAGTTCATAAGTAGATGTCTTATCCTTTCACATGGTTGGTACAATACCGATGGTAAGGGAAAATATATATGAAATTGACATAATTTACCACACTAGTGGAAAATCACTTAGGTAATGTCCTATTTAACTTTTATTTCTTCATGATATGAATCATAAATGTACCGACCCCAATTCCACACACCTGTTCCCCGAGCATGTTAGTCACATGATGTAATTCATGCCTCCCCACACACCAATGTCTACAGATTAGTAGTGCAGTCATATATTGATCATGGGGTGAATATACTCTATTTTTCTAATGTAGTAATGTTGTAGAAATAAATATGAATAATAAAAAAAATAACCAATATCAATACCAATGCCACAAAACTAAAATGACCAAAAGACGAAATAAAATATCCAAATTAGTTATGTCATTCATGAAACATGTCAGGTTTCATCATTGAAAACCAAAATGAATATAAAAACCATAAAAACACTTATGTGGGTCTCAATTATTGCATGATCCCCCCATTAATTATTCATACCAAATTTCTTATTTAAAATTGTAAACATTCCATAATCCGTTCCTGCAAACATGAAGTCTATTCATCTGCCGATTTGGAAGACTGAGTAGGTTGTGAGTACATCCTATTAGGCCTCCATTAATTGTACCTAAATCAATACACAATTTAAAACATTGTATGCAGTTTCTGAATGAATAAAATAGATATATATAGGTAATGAATTTTAATATATTCTTTTAATATTTATTTAACCACATTAACCCCTAGGATCTCAAGGACACCCAAACCTTCAATAACTTCTACATCCCAATCCAGAGTCTGAATTGTATTGAAAAACCATGGTAATTACATCTAATTTAATTTCTATTCATATTATATCCAATTTGAATCATTTAACAATTTCAACATTTTGGTTCTATAATACAATGTCTAGAACCATGTGTGATTATGAAGAATCAATCCATGTCCCTAACATGTATATCAATATATCAATATGCATTTTTGAATTAGTAGTACATGTCCCATGTAAATTGTTAATATATTCACCCAAAGAAATATATCTTATCAATAATTATTAATATACAAAATTCCTACTATGAATATTTAAAATCATGGTGTCATCATTATTTGTCACAATAAACATGTTTCTTCAATTTAAATACATGGAAGTCCAATAAAAATATACTTAGATACAACATTGTAATGTTCTGTCCTTGGTGCCACACACCAATGCCCTGAGTTGTATAGTCACATGATCTCATGCTTTCCCCTTCATATGCCATAGGCTCCCGATGGGCCGAGAGTGTTTAATATTGATCATGGATAGATGATAACCAATTATTTAAAGTATAACGATACTCTAAATAGATAATAATAGCCTAAAAACAAATCTAATAACTAAAACAAAATCACAAAATGACGATTTTCACAATCAATTTCACAACTATATATTATTATATTGATCAAATAACCAATTAATTCATCAAGTTCCACAAAATTTAATTTCCCCAATTTAACCACAAATCATTATCACATTGAAATTAAATTATATAAATGTAATATTCAATGAAATTTTCCAATTAGAAAATTTATTAACTTACCTATTACATTAATGTAATTAAAACTAAGACTACATGATTTTAAATTTAGACCACATACCACATGATTAATGAAAAAATGATTCTAATGGAAACCCACAAATGGAAGTGGATCAATCAAAATCCCAACTATGAATATGTTCTATATTTGAAAACTAGATCCAAGATATAAGATATAGGATCTGTCAAAACTAATATTTACATCAACTTCTAATGGTTGTAAAACCCCCTTCAACTGTTGAGAGAAAGATAGGACTGTGATGGGAAACTTAACTAGATAGAAAACTCTTAAGGATAGAGGTACATATAATCAATTCAGGCATCAATTCTCTAAAAAAATATTAAGCCTTGTAATTAATCTAGGAACCTATGAATATTTTAATAATTGATTTATGGTAATGCTATGGAATTTTGGGGTTGAAGATGGGGAGTTTGGAATTTTTTAATACTTTTCAAGGGAATAAAAATATGAAGGCATGATTTCCTTCTCATGGATCATTGTTTCCCTTAATCGTGTTCCTAACAAGGCACCTCATTTCAGGGGGCCACATAGTTCATACTAAGAGGATTCATTATTTTCTAAAACATTTAGAAACCATGAAATCCACCTCCCACTGGTGTTTTACTATTTGATAGGGGAACACGGTATTGGGAAATCATTTTCCAACCATTCACTTTACCAAACCCCATAAAAAATAGCGGAATTCCCCAATAAACCTTTGAATGTATAACCCAAATATGATATTATCAAAATAAGGAAACATATTACAAGGGAACATGCTCAAATGATCATTATAAAAGGATAGGATATTACACTAATAATGATTTAAATTCAATCCAAGGGAGTATATGGTCTATATATATATATATATATCCCAGAGGTTTTATAAAAGTTTAATGGTTCTTTTTTCCCCTATAATTAATGTTCCGTCACTTGTTAAACTAATTTTTCACTAAATCAATTTAATAAATTTTACTAAAACTCGCTAATATTTATGATAAATAATAATTGAACTTATTAGAAATTATAGGTAATGTTGATTCAAAATATGGAATCAATTTTTCTAGATTCCAATACCAGAAATGGTAAATAAATATTTAATTATAATCATGTAGACTGGATGACTATGTAGGGTTTTAAGTTAAACGTGTTCAAAAGACTGAAATTGTTTTGTATCCAATTTCAATTATAAATTTATTATGATTACCTAAATTTGAATAATATATTCTTAATTGAACATATTAAATTTTCAAACCAATTTATCATATCATTTATCATTCTGAATTATTTATACAAAAAAACTATTTTCAATTAAAATTATGTATTTTTTATAACTCATCAAATCATGAAACTGATTAGAAAAATAAAAAATAACCCTAATCTAATTTTTATGTACCTATTAAAAAAAATATATTTTTTATATAAAATTTATAACTATTCAAACAAATGGAATTAAAATAGTTTCTCGTTTTAAAAGTTGTAAATCAGCTATTAAAAGAAGTATTTGATGTATAAAAATGTTTTTGATCTTATCTTATTCCCATGAAATATGATGGATGTTATTGATGCCAAAATTGGTGGTGAAGAAAAAATCTTGAAATCATTAGGTACTGTCTCACGAAGATGGATCGTGAAGTTCCCAGAGCCTTGTGACCGGGGCCAAAGAGCTCCTTTGCGAAGAACCGCCATGAAGCAAGGTGGTGGGATAGCTCTACAAGCCCCTTTGACATTCACAACCTGTCGCGAAGCAAGGAGGCTGGACAACACCACGAGCCCCTTTGACGTTCGCAACCCTCTACGATGCAAGGAGGCAAGACAGCTCTGCGAGGCCCATTGACGTTCGCGAACCGCCACAGAGCAAGGAGGTGAGACATCTCTATGAGCTCTTTTGATGTTTGGGACTAGCCACTAAGACCCGCTGCAAAGTAAAGAGGCTGGAATGCTCCACGAGACCATTTGACATTCGTGACCCACCGCGAAGAAAATTTCATCTTCACGCTGAGCAAACCCTGCTTCATGGTGCCTCATTCCAATTAATACCCAGCTCCCATCGAGCTTGGGGGACGGACTCTGCGACCTTTCAACATCATTTATCACGAATCACGAAGCAATTTTTGCTCTAAAAACCATGTTCTCCTGAAGGTACTTTTTCTCCATGAAGTACCACTCCCTTGTCCGTAAATGAGAACCTCTTCCTAGAGGGATTCCTTTCGCGAATCCAACTGGTCTTCGCAGAGGAAGGATATACCCAAGGGTACTAGTGTCTTCATGGAGGACTTACAGTTTCTGAAGCACCCACCATGTGCATCTTACCCAAGTTCCAAGGTCAGGTCACTGTGCATCAGGAATCAAATTACTTCACAATGTTACGGTTTTCGAGGATCCCTTGCTTCACGAGGCATTGCTTCATGAATCCATTTCCACTTCATGAAGCCCCTCCCACATACACCTTCTCCCTATACCTAGCCTAGGTGACTGCACTTCACGAAGCACATCCCTTCACAGATTCCCTCCACTTCATGGGGTACTAGAGTTTCACAAGGATACTACTCGTGAACCCCTTTTCTATGGAACTCCTTTTCCTATGTGGGCCTTCAGTGTTGCACGATGAAATTTCAATGTCCCTTGGACGATACTTCCTGTTGTGTTGCTTCACCTCATGATTCTTCGCATACACATGCTAATGGATATTGATTTTTCTCATAGTGATGATAACATAGACCCCCAATGGTTCTCTCTATAACAACCCCTATCTACGGCGTTGCTTGTCCCTTCTCTTCACTAATATGTAGAGGGTACTAGATATGTAAGTCATAGGGGTGTGGAGTAAAACCTCCCTCGTCTTAGCTATAATACATTAAATTGTGAAGCGCCATCATCCTCAGGACATGAATTTAAACTGTAACCTCACCTTGTGCCTCATATGCTGAGAAAGGGAAACCAACCCAGTGTAATCCCCCAAGATTTTCTTTAAGGAGGCAGCATCCATGCCCCTCCTTTCTTCATTACCAAATCCCTCTCCCACTTTGCTTTGTCGCCACCAGGCCTCCGTCCAGGTGTAAGTCCCAATGCCATGTTCCTATCTTGGGCGCTAACCATACGTAATCCCCTATTTCCTCTTTGGGCCGCTAAACACAAATGAGCCCCACTTCACTTCCCACGGATGCATCTTTCATGACGTGATCATTTGGTCTTTGTTACCTTATGTTTCTCACACTGAGGATGACTCAAGTGGGATTAGAGTAATCATCAACCATAACACCTTGGGAAGCCTATAGTGTATGCTCTAAACACCAAAATAATCTATGAAGACTTTGATCCTTACAAAGGAAGGGTACATAGAAAGCCTCAAGGAGGTTCAAGACCACCACCCCGGTCATTCCAGCCACCTTCACGTCGATTCACCAAAAAATTGGGTATCCAAGATTGAAAGACCCAAACACCATCTTGAACTATGAGGAAATTGATCCTTGGAAAGGCACGGTACATAAGAAGCCTCCACGAGGTTCAATCTTCCCACCCCGGCCATTCCGACCTCCTTCACGTCGGTTCACCAACACCTTGGGCAACCTAAATTGTAAGCTCCAAACACCCAATTTGAACTATGAGGACATTGATCCTTGGAATTCTAGGGAATGTACGAAGCCTCCACGATGTTCAATACCAACACCCAGTTGTTCTGACCCCACTTCATGTTGTTTTGCCTACACCATCCATCTGGACCCAGGTCCTCATTCATGTCAGTTCACCTTCATCCATCATGATGTTAAACTGTAAACCCCACGCAGAGGTAAGCCATTGGGTCCCCCTAGTCAGTGTCACGATGTTGCGCCCCCCCCCCCCCCCACCCCATTCAATGGAAAGCCGTTGGAATCCCCTTCGATGGGACCCACATCTTTGGTCCGTCCTGGTGGTGTTTTTCCAAACTGGGCTGCTAACCACGCATAAACCCCATACACATCATCGGGTTGTTTCCATATGTGCACACCCCAAATCAAGCTCATAACCTGACCTTTCTGTCGAGCCAATGTGTCTCGGGAAGGTCATTCCCCAACCTAGAGGTTTCACTTCTTACAGGTCCCATCAACACATCCATTCTCACGGATATCCCCCTTAGGCATCCCATCACCCTCCTGAACTACGCAGACATTGATTCCCTACCACGAGGATAAGTAGGAAGTCTCCCTATGGCTCAAGCCCAACATTATTATTGTCTTCACGGTGGTTCCATCCCATTAACCACTCATTTCACTTAGAGCCGCATCACACATCTCGATTCCTACCTGGGATGCCAAATCCTAGTGAGGTCATGTCATCCCACAAACATCAGTGTGTCCTATACGGTTTACACTCATCTGATCCACTCTATTCAGTGTTCTGATCAAACCAATCTATCTGCGCTGGGCGTTAAACTTGCAGCACACCCTGTGTATAACATGTTATGCTGAGGAAAACCTTAGAGGATTTCCTATGGTATATAATTCCTCGCATTCGCTGCGGGATGCCTCAGACATCCACACCCTCAAGAAGCCCTATAATAAGTGGAAGAAACCTAGACATCCCAGTGTTTCAGCATCTAGAAACGCCAGTTATGTCCAACATGACTACTACCTGGATCAAAGGTTTCTTCCCTAACCGAACCCTTTGGAATGTCCAAATAGAAGCAAAGTAATTACCTGGTGTCCTTGAAAATATGACTCTATGAAGAGCATCACAAAAAAATGTCTTCAGTTTATATGGAAGATCCGGACTAGGTGATGAGTTCCGAGGAGGTATCCACGGAAGGGAGAACCAAAATCCCATCATACCATTTAGATCAAGGAGAAGACGTCTATGAAAAGGGGGCATATGCTACCTGCCTTTGGAAATAGGGAATGCGAGGAAACAAAATTGTGTCGTTCATCCTCAAGCAGACGAATGCACGTGACATGGAGAAAGCATCAGAAACCAAAATGGTGAACCCGACGTGAATGTATTCTCATCAATATAGGGATTAGTATAATTCAAGGCATCTATGGACCAACATGTCACTAGATATCGTTATCCGTATTCAGGTCCTATCAAGAAAACATCAGGCCTGGCGTGAAACTCAACAGGAGTAGGAGTAGTAAAATGTTGAATATACCATTCTACGACATTGTTAGTGTGGACCCATCTTACCAGTCATGGAATATGGGATGAAGATAATACATTGGTCATCGATTCCTTTTTTCTTTCAACACTGACAATTTAATCTCCCTACTTTTAAGGAATCAAGTTGCTACACCCCAGAACATGATCATGGCCTGCCCACCGATACAGGGGCTGGGGTAGTGCTAACGTGGTAGCCCGGCATGGCTCTGCCTCTTCCACAAAGGACTCTAAACCCAAAAACATGGTGGCCCATGCCCCATCTCCCCGTACAAGGTCATCCAATGAAGGGTGATCAATGACCTCATATGATGGTAAGAGGAGGAAGGCATTATCCCGACTCAGGATATGGCCCGCCTGGATTTGGAGGAATCTGTGTCTCATCATCAACGCCACACCTGAGGGACATGCATGGATCATCTTATCCCCATGCCGACATATAACCATTTCCGGAGCCTCTCCTCGTAATTCTTCGATGACTCCCTTCCCTACGCTGATGAGGTAGGTGATGTTTGGGCCAACCCGGTCAGAGTCCCATTCCAATGGCTCCCAGCGAGGGCTCCCACCTGGCCGCGTCAGCCCCGCCACCACGTCTTACTGGACTAGGTTCGAGTAATACACATGCCTATACCTCCAGCTCTAGTCAGTTTGACCTGATGCCAACATCGAGCGCAAGCCGAAGAGGACTCTTGCCAAGGGTCATTAACCTCAAAGGCTACTGTGCCCCGAGCCACCACCAACGCATAACACAAGTTCCCTGTATAAACTAACCAGGGGAACTTATACGTCCAACCTGTATCAAGGCCCCAACCGCCCCACGGGTAGGATGGGTCGACTCTCTTGGTCACCGGCACAAGCAGTGGCCGCCGCGGACTAACCCGCAACGATTCCACCCAATACGGAGGTCCTCCCCATACCGCTACCACGGAGAGAGCGGGCCTTCCCCACATCAACGATTGGCATGGAGGGCCGCCCCATTCCTCCATCAAATCAAATGTGGGTATTCCATGAGGAAATGACGCTCAATGTGGAAATCACTCTTGTTCCCACTATAACAGATATGGGGTCATTAAGCCCGCCAACGACAACCGTTGTGGGGGTGTTGCACATCCATTCTCTCATCACCATGGGGATCCTCCCCGTGACCTCTTAGAAGTAGGTGAAGTCCCTCCTCGCCTCAGCAACCATAGGGGTGATGTCTAGCCTTTCCTCGCTAGCACCCAGCATGGAGGTCCTACTCATGTTCTGCTAGACTGGTACAATGACCATCCTCATAATGAGGTCACCCGGGGAAACAAGCACGGAGGCCCTCCCCATGCAAATTCCAGTTCCAGCGGAGGTCTAACTCACTCTAGCGCAACCCATGGAGGTCCTCCCCATGTCCCCTTTAACATCTGTCCGGGCGCTCCTCGCACCCCTGCATACTCATGTGGAAACCCTCTCTGCCCATCACCAGGGCGGCCGAAGGGCCTCGTGTCAGAAATATGCCATGTCCTGAAGATCCAACCAAGGGAAGGAAGGTGGGTCATCGCAGACATAATAAGAATTCTAGTGAAGGTATGGACATAGATCAATCTTGTCCGCTTCTCAGACTCCGATGCGAAAAACGACTCATCTCGGGAACCCTCCCCTCACTCATCTGGGTTAATGGCTGAGGAAAGAACAAGGCGTATTAGCCAATTACTCTCGGAATATGAGATCCATCAGATTACCTCCTCCCACCATAGCTATATCCAAGAGGATGAAAATCTGACGACCCCATAGGTTACAGTCGTGCAATCACCACCGTCGCCACCAGAATAATTCTCTACCTCAACAAGAGATCATAGAGAGAAATTTTGGGGACTAATAGCAGGCGAGCGGTATCATGGACTATCGTCAGTAGCCCTATCCCCTGATCCGGAAACAGTGGATTTTATCCCCTCTTATCATAACATAGTGGCTAGGTTGCTATACTATTACGAGGAAAACTCTAGATTCAGCGGCCATTCAGCTCATTCGTTGTATTCCCCACAAGCTAGCCTACCGCCCCAGTGTTCCGCCTCTGTACCATTGATGGTTCCTCATCCACCTCCGGTTGAAAAGTGGGGAAGTGATGTGATAGACCCTGAATCTAATCCATAGAGAATGTCGAATATCGTCTTAATGGACCACTTCCTTGAGATGTTCTATCCCATGCCAGTGCCAAATTTCAATAGTCTGAAATCCCTCCCCCTACAGGAAGGTGAGTGTATCTTCCAAACCCTCTAGGAGATGCACTTATGCCTTCGTCATCAGAGAGTGGTTTATCCCAGGAGCCAATCACATTTTGAAGCCATCGACAGACCATTTCATCTAGTTGATTTGGCTGCACTCCCTGTGGCCTAGCACCCTCAATCACCAGGCCGTCGTAAGGCCCTCCAAGAACAATGCATTCAGAGTTTCAAGGTACTCTTCAAGGTTATCAAGGAGGATTCTCCCCACACTCAAAACGGTGGCCGAGGGTAGTATATTTCACTCCTTATCAATCCTATCTGGTAGCAGCCCATCATTTTAGGTGATATCGGGGATTTTCCCATAGGAAGGGTCACAGTCAACATGGCTGACATAGTGGACAAGGAGGATGAGCTAGATCTTCTTGATGGTGACTTACCCTTTGAGGGCATGCCAACACCACTGGACGCATCAAGAAGAGTTACTCACCAGCGGAGGAATCTACTGGGTCACCCTACGCCCACCGATCATTAGTACTCAGCCGGAATTTCGATAAGGGTAAAGAGGACATTGGAGCTAATAAACACTCTGACCCATACACCTCAGTGTAGAAGGTTGAGGATGGCCCTAAGAAGGCCACATTGCACCTATAACTTGCTGAGTAGAAGAAGTTGGTCAATGGCCTCTTGGAGGAATGCGCTACAGACTGATGATCAGACTATGATAATCCTAGACTACTACACCAGGGGCAAGAACAACTTCCCCTCAGCGAGCTGCCTCTAGGTAACCCTAACCATGATGCTCCTACGGTAATGGTTGAAGCTGGATATTATGGAAAGAGGGCATGATATGTCTATCCAAACACTCCAGAGCTGCGCAACAATCCTAGGAACCCAGCTCGGGTTCCCCCTGCGCCCAGTAGGTCACTCCCCCAGCCAATCCACGAGGCATCGAGCCACATTACCATGTTGAAGAACCCAACAACGCACTCGTGGTCAGGGA
The DNA here is from genome assembly GCA_963277665.1 of Viscum album. Classification (NCBI taxonomy): domain Eukaryota; kingdom Viridiplantae; phylum Streptophyta; class Magnoliopsida; order Santalales; family Viscaceae; genus Viscum; species Viscum album. Next base: position 1,844,392,021 of record OY728161.1, read on the forward strand.
CCCATATCATGACAAGGAGCCCCACCCAGATGATCCAGTGGCGGCAGTCATTGCCCACTCTGAGTCATTGGAGTTGCGACAAGGTGGAAATCCCACCTGATGGAAAGCCATATCTATCATGGTTGGATGATATGTCGGTGCCACCAAGTTTTATAAATCCCACATTTACCCCCTTCAACTGGGTAGGGGACCCGCCACAACATCGGGTCCACTTCGCCTCAAGGTGTGGGCCGTTGTTAGAGACTCTAGCGCAGTAGGATGCTGCAATGCTCCGATACTTTGTGCAGACATTAGATGGGCATGAGTTTTTCTGGTACAACTAGCTACCCATCAGATCGGTAACCTGCTGGGAGGACCTGCAGAGGCATTTCATTTACCTGTTCTGCTCCACCACATGGGTGAAATGCATCACAGATCTCTTCAAGTGCAAACATTGGCCTGATTAGCGTGTCACAGACTTTATCACCCAGTAAAAAGGACTTACATATTCCCTTGACGTAACACTAAGTTAGGAGAAATTATTGACAATGTGTGTGGGAAATGTTAAGATAGAACTGGTTACCTCTCTAATCACCTAGAACTACCCTGAATGATTCTGATACTTCTGAGATAAGGCCTAGTGCCTCAAATAAGCCCTGAAACAAGCCATCCAGGCACGTCCTTTACCCCCTGTAATTCCCACAAGGAGGGAAACCAGAGCCGAGCCCACCATGGTGGCCAAAATACATGCCCTTAGATGGATGGAATTATTACAAGTGGAGCTACCTCAACAACCTCACAGAGGCCAGCTACCACAGGTGCAGCCTCCAGCCCAGTCGTGACCTCCTATGAACCGGTAGGTTCCGCCGTGTAATGCACCACCACCTTCTAGGTAGGACAATCAGGCTCTGCCTCCTCGACAGGCTCCTCCAGATCCTCATCAAGTCCAGGGTCCAAGGGCCCTCTTTTCGGATAGAAGAAACTAGACCAACTCATTCAATGAGGATGAGGTCATCATCTATTTCTGATGTTCCTCGGAACAAGGTATTGTGTGTTTGCCTGAGTGCAGAAGGCCAGAAGAGGCGCACCTCACTGATCGCCCCAACTACTTCCCCTATCACTAGATCCTGGGGAACACTCTCATGTAGTGTTATCTGATCAAATACTTGCTTCATGATCAGGTTGATAAAAACATAATCAGTTTGGGCCCAACCCTGACATAAGGGGCATGTGTCATCGTAAGGCCAGACAGCAGCAACGACAATGAGGGTGACTAGAAGCAGGTTTCTAACCATGAATTCCATAACTATGACAACTGGATTGATCGAAAAATATTCACTCATGCCCATGGTATCATCTGTGCATGCCTAAATCAGTCGGATCCTTCAGAAGATGCAACTGACACTTCTGCATCATCATCTCAGCAGGCCTCTTCCCAGAAGATCATGCATCGACGACACAAGGGAAAGAAACACGCACCACAAATTCCATCATCGTCTTATACTCTCAGTGAATTCATGCCCCCAGAGATGGGTATTTCTCCTAGAATCTTCCCAGTAGCGGATGACTCTTCATGTGACTGTAAGGGGCATGCTTCGGTTAATACTGTGGAGCTGGTAAACCCCTACCTCACTCCCAACGACGAGGAGCATCAGGAAGACCACCCTAATATCCCCAGCCGATGCCGGTGTCGGCGGAGCCGAAGTTACATAGGTCATCAAGGCACATCAGCTGGAACCTCCAACAAGGTCGTGCACGCCACTAAGACTAGATAGTAGGCCCAGCGCTGAACTCACCACACGCAGCCCCATCCGATGTCGTAAGGCCATCCTTCATCAGTTTTTGGTTCTACTGAATCAGGTAGAGCCACCTCGACCATGCCACGACCAGCCATGACCCACTACATGCTAGTCTTAGTCATCAGGTCTTCATCTGTTAGCCTCTCTACTGGCTCTGAATAGTGAGAAGCGGGATATACCAAACACTAGTCAGCCGCCAGCCTAGCCAGCAGGGCCCACCATACTGCCTGTCATAGACGGACCTTCTGAAAGAAGAAGTTCACACCTGGAGCAGAAGTATGATGCCTTCAAACAAATTTCCAACATTCCATCTAGGCTCTCTATCCTGAAGGCCCTTCTCATGTCGTCAGATATATATGAGGCCCTACCAAGGCTTTAAGAATCCCCCTATAGTTCGAGACGGAGGTCGAAGCTACATAGGCCTTTCATACAGAGGCTCTCGAGAATGATGAATGTCGGCCCATCATCTCATTCTCTGGAGAAGATGATGGTTATCCTATACAGGGGCACATCCACCCACTGTACATCACCTGTCAATTCAACAGTGTGGAATTTCATCGTTGTCTTGTTGATATATTCAACAAGATAAACCTTATCCCTACATGGAAATGTCAGAAACTAGTTTTATTCGATGATGATCTAACCCCATCTGAACTAAAAATGCAAGCATATGACATGACAGAGTAGAACCTGATGGGAAAGATCTGTTTGAAGGCCCAGTTCAGTGGCCTAGTTTCTAGTACCGATTTTATGGTTATATCCAAGAACACCAAGTACAATGCATTGATGGGGAGGCCATGGATCAACCATCATGTTACGGTTCCCTTATCATATCACTAGTGCCTCAAGTACTCCCTAAATGGTCGAGTGGGCGTGCTCCAAGGTGATGCGTCTCCCATGTGAAGCCTGCTACCTGGATGCTGACTATTACAAGAGAAAATACAAGCAGATCAGGACAGTGAGGTTGAGCATGCCGCGATTACAACCGACCCCTGGGCAGGTCTAGATAACACCTACGTCTTCATAATCCATCAATTGGAGTCCATGACCCCCAATATGAGGCATTGATTCATTATCTCTAGCATGGGGGTATCATATTACCGGGTCCAAGATATGATGGGAGATCACTTTTTATTCTTATACGAATCAATCCTCAATGATCCCTAAGACCCTACCACCATAAGGTATCTAGATGTCTGCCCCATGGCAACGACAGAGCATCATATGTGCCTGTTCACCAAGCTGGAATTCACTGGCTCCAGAGAACGTACCACCACTGCTTTGACATCATCAAGAATTTCCCCTTCGGATGAAGAATATATGGGATCTGGTTGACAGCCATTATTTCTATGGTTTCGGCAGTACCAAAATCTTCTAATGTAGTGACCACTACTACTCAGGCAGGTACCAGCCTCTCTTCAGGACCTGCCGACCTAGAAGTTGCTCCTCCCTCTTAGGATCCCTCCTCCTCATGAAAACAATATTATTTGGAGGATACTCCCCAACCTTAGAAGAGGGAATCTCTACCATGGTTGATAAATTGGTATAGGTGAACGTCGATAGCGAGGCAGAACCGAGACCTACATTAATCAGTGCCTCCATGTCCCTCGAGGAGCAGCAGCAGTACATAAAATTCCAAAAGAAACATTGTGATGTATTCTCTTGGAGCTATACCAAGATTCCCAGGCTAGATCCTCATGTATCCATCCACCTACTTGGTCTACCGACAAATCATCACAGGTTCATGAAGCCAACCCGAAAGATGCACCCTTTTCACGGTGCACTGTTGGAGGCCGATGTTGACAAGCTAATTAGATCCAATTTCGTTAAGGAGATCCAGTACCCTAAATGGAAGGCCAACATCATACCAGTCATGTAGAATAATAAACATTTCATTTTCTGCATCATCATCAAGGATCTCAACCATAACTGTCCAATGGATTATTTTCCCCTTACTGTGACGTAATTCTTGATCAATGTTATGGCTGGGTTCCAAGCCCTCTCCTTCATGGATGGTTACTCTAGATACAATCAAATCCAGATGGACCCCAAGGATGAGGGGTATATAGCCTTCAGGGGACCACAAGGTATATTTTGTTACCTTGTCCTGCCCTTCTCCTTATACAATGCGAGTGCCGCCTATCAGTGAGCCATGCATCGGATATTCAAGACAATAATCGGGACATTGGTGGAATTATATGTTGATGATATGGTGGCCAAATATCTCCAGCACCAAGACCATATCATGGACCTTGAGAAAGTGTTCGTCTTCCTCCATTCTCTCCACCTGAAGATAAACCCATCGAAATGTTCCTTCGGTGTCACCTCTGGGAAGTTACTTGGATTTGTTTTCAGGTACCAGGCCATCGATATTGAACCTGAGAAGATCAAGGCCGTCATCCAGATGCCTCCCCTGAGCAATATTCGGGAGCTTAGGGGTTTTCAAGGCCACTTAGCCTACATACTCCGAGTCATTGTGAATCTAGCTGGTATGTGTAAGCCCTTTTCTCGGCTCATGCAGAAAGGCATCACTTACGAATGGGAAGAATAATGACAGATCGCGTTTGATTAAGTCAAGAAGAATATACTATAGCCTCCGGTCATAATGCCACCCATCTCTGGGAAGCCATTGGTCCTTTATGTGACAGCCCTGGAATGATCTCTAAGCACCCTTCTCGCCCATATGAAACAATGAGTGGACAAAATAGCCATTACTACCTCATCTGCATGCTCCTCGATATAGAGACCAGATACTCACCCATCGAAAAGAGCTGCCTTAAGTTGGTATTCGTAGTAAAAACATTCGGCATTACTTGCAGCACTACGAGGTACAACTAGTGTCTCAGGTAGACCCACTAAAGTACATTCTGAACTGCCCCATGTTGGCAAGCTGTCTAGCTCGGTGGGAAGTGATTATTCAGTAGTTCGATATCAGGATTGTCCATTAGAAAGCTATTAAGGAGAAAGAATTGGCATACTTTTTTGCTACCAATCCATCTCATGTTAACCAATCCACTGATCTCGATTTTCATGATGAGGAAAATATCTCAGTTTATCATGTCATGCCATGATGGAAGATGCACTACGTTGGTTCTTCCAGGAGTCCCACTGGCTCGAGGCTCAATAATCCCATGCTCAACAGGGTATGCTTGGGTATTGTCTTTATTACCCCGGCTTAATCCATTCTGCCATACACTTTCCTATTGTCCGAAGGCTGCACCAACAATGAGGTAGAGGATTAGGCTCTTATTACTGGCCTTGAGCTATCCCTCAAGATTAATGTGCCCCATTTTCATGTGAAAGGGGATTCTAAACTAGTCATCATGCAGATCAACTGTGAATACATCATCAAAAAGCCGAAGCTCGTACCATTGTTGGAGTACACTCTCCAGCTAAGGGCGTAGTTTCCATCTCAGCCAAAAGTTACTCATGTACCTCGATCTTTGAACTATTGATCTAATTCCCAGGTCGGCCTGGCTGCATCACCTGTAGAATAGGAGCATGATGATCTGATTATCCATGTGGAATATCGGAGAGTCATTGCTCTTGTCACCCTAGGTGACGACGATGTCCTTCAAGTGAGTTATCTTACCACCGAAGCCTCTTCGTCAAGACCCCCAGGTCCCTCAGATGCAGTGGTTGAACTGACTCCCAATTGGAGAGCCCTTTTGTCAAGTATATCCCAAATGGTTACCTCCTAACAGATCAGGCCGAGCACGAATGAATCCGATGTTGTACGCTGCATTTTACCCTCTAGAATGGTCCCATCCTTGAGTAGATCCTCTACAATCACGAGTTTGGTGGTGTTCTCTTCTATTGCATCCAAGGCATTGAGATTTCTCTTGTCATGCAGGAGGTTCACGCCGGTTCCTGCAGGGCTAATTAGATCAGGCCGAAGTTATCTCACCATATCCAGAGACATGGGAACTTTTGGCCCTCCATGATCCATGATTTCATCATGTTTTCCAAGAGATGTCATGCATTCCATGTTCATTCCAACTTCATGCATCAACCATTAGAGCCTCTTCACCCTACCAAGTACTGTTGGCCCTTTGCAGTTTGGGGACTAGATCTCATGAGACCATATCCACCAATGACATCTCGCTAGTGTTGGTTCATCCTTATCACTACGAATTTCTTTTCCAAGTGGGAAGAGGCAGTCCCGCTCAACGAGGTCAAGGCCCATTCTATCATCGAGTTTGTGAGCTCCAATATCATTTACCAGTTTGGAGTCTATCATGTCGTCCTCGTCGATAATGGCACCAACTTCCGGGTGGCCAAGTTGAAGATGTTATATTCCAGGTACAACATCTATTCTAACCATTCCTCCCACTATCACAAGCATGAAAATGGTAGATTAAGGCGTTCAACAAAACCCTCTCAAAAATTTTATAGAATATGTTTGGTCAGAATAAGAAGAGTTGGCCAAACAAGCTCCCCAATGCCATCTGGGCTTATCGGAAGATGACCCATCATTCCATCCAGGTGACCCTATACTCCATGGTGTATGGGTAAGAGTTCATCCTACCTATCTAGATTCAGTTTCCTTCATTACACATAGTGTTCTACGATCAACAAGTGCCTGATAATGTATCTGAAATTCATCTGGATAAACTATAAGCACATGACGACAATAGGCTTCATTCCCTACACAATCTGGAAAGGCATCAAAACAAGATAACAAGAACTTTCACCAAAAGGCTCACCACTGATCCTTCTTGCAAAGTGACCTAGTATTGGCCCCATGAACACCAATGATACCTGGAAGGAAACCACCCAAGTTAGAGCCCAAATTGGAAGGACATAACATAATTCATAGGGTTTACCCCAACGGTGCATACTCCCTAGTGTCCATGGATGATGAGCCTGTAATTCCCCCAAACAATGACATATTTCTCAAGAAATAATTTTCCTGACCCAATCTGGTCCTACATGACTTTGAACTATATATGGTCCAGTAAGGCCCTGAACTGTTCGGTCCAGCATAACCTTAAATGGTCAGGTCTTGGATGTCCCTTAACTACATCGTCCCACACGATGTTAAACTATTCGTCATCCTCACTGCACGAAGTTAAACAGGTTCACCCATTAGAACTATGTGTGGCTTGATTCCCATCCACATGGGATACGTAGGAATGCTCAAGAATTTCGTCTCGAGCCCAGAACCCAAACTCTTCTCTTTGACTATCCCCTCGGGGTATAGTTCCCTCGGTGGTTCCATGCATGATATGGTGCATTCTTCCTTAGCACCAATCATGTCATCATTTCAACGGTCGCACCATGTGCCCACTCCACATTCTTCCCTCCTCCCACATCATCACCGCACGACGCTAAACTTCATGGATTTCAAGATCTATGTATGACGTGATTCTAATATTCATGGGATATGAAGGAATGCCTGGAAAATTCATCTGTTGGCCCAGCCCAAACACCAGAATCGTTCCTCAGGTCAAGAAATATGGTGTGGTGCCGGATTTTTCCCCAATTCACATCGAGCTCATCTCAATCCTGTCATACATCACACTCCTCGGAGGTGTCCGCATTTTTCACAGATGGGCACAACTATGTTTCACCGACTCTGTTGATTGGGACTCCATCATATTTCCCATCCAGAAGGGCCCCCGAATGACAGGGATGCTAGGCCCAAGGGCTCTTTAACCACTTCGGGCCAATGCCCTCGAGGATGTTGAGCAACAACTTGATACAAGTACCACATTGAGAATATCGTCAGCGGTCGATTCTCATTTGTTGTTCCAATTCCTAGTCACTACAAGGACACTGTGTTTTGAATATGGTTAATAGATATCATTTGTCATTAGAGCCACCCGAGATGTCCCAAACATTGTGTGTAGTTGTTCATTCTACCTCGTTGTTTCTCCAAGAGGAGAATTTTTTTTGGTAGAGGAATGTTCCCAGACTCTTACAGGGAAAAAGTCAAGTCTGGTTCCTTTTTTCTCTGACCAAGAACTACTCACATGGGAATATGAGTTGTGATGAGGTGGTAAACACACAAGAGGTCATATGGCTATAGTTGGCTGGGACACCCAGCCTTAGGCCTCTTGGTCTTTTCCAGTCCCTTGGACTTTTTCGGCCCCTGTCCTAAGATATCATGTAGGATTCTGTTGTGTGGGGTAGAATCATGTCCTCATTCACGTCGGGCTATTTTTCCATGCCACACATATCCCCTTGAGACTTCCCTCCCTTCATTTATCATCCATACCATGAGCATATGCCCTGCCATGCTTCACATGCCCCATCATTTGGGTTCACGTCATCCTCTATATCCAGAAGGGCCCCAGAATGGCATGGACACTCGACCCAAGGGATTTCCAACCCTTATGGGCTGATGTCATCAATGATTGTAGGCGGAAAATTGATATGAGTGCCATGTTGTGAATATGGTCAAGAGTTTATGCTCAATTGTTTCCCCTTAACTCTGGTCACATGAGGGTAGATACAGTGTTGCGAACATGGTCAACAGTTGTCTTCAATCATCATTGCTACTTGGTGGTCTTCCATAAGCACGATGGTTCTCCCCTTCGGTACCACGCATATGACATTAAATTAGGAATATGTGGTATGAGCTCTATGACCCTAAACTAAGATCACCTTCGTCCTCACTGGAAGACGTTAAACTGCAATCTAGCCAGGACTTCTTATTTGACGCCCAGCCTTAGGCCCCTTGGCCTTCTCAGGCTCCCGACCCATGTTCTCACACGAGACTGTATGGTGTGGTATTGGATTATATTCTCATACATCTTGGGTTACTCACTACGTCGTACACCTCCCTTATGAGGGTAACTTACCTATTTCTTCTTCGTCATCTCTAGATGATAAAATATAAATTTGCTAGGACTTCCGGTCTGAGGCCCAGCCTTTGGCCCCATGGCCTTCTTGGGCCAATGGCCCAAATTCAAACTCAGGATAGTATGATGTGGTATGAGATTATTACCTCATCCACATTGGGTTACTCTCAGTGTCATACACCTCCTTTGTGAAGGGTATCATGCCCATTTGCATCCTTACTACATGATGGTAAACTGCACATTACCTCCTTCAAGAACTATGAGTCGCTTGATTCCCATCCTCATGGGATACGTACAACCGCCCGAATGTCTAAAATTCATGTCCATCCCCATCTCTTGGAGATCTCCCTTTCACCATGGCCCCTTTGCCTACCCTTTCCCAGGGAGGAAAGTCTATGGTGCGGTATGGGCCTATGTCCTCATTCACATTGGGTTTGTAACGACCACACCATGTACTTATCCCTCATGAGAGTTCTAAATCCCCTTGTCCTATACTCATCTTTTCAATTCGGCCACTCTCAAGATGAGCTCCTAGATCCACCTCAGTGATTCCTCATTGTTCCCATGGGTACTCTGGTTTAGCACCTAGAATGTCAAATTCAACACGGACTTGCTTTGACCCATTTCTCAGACTTTGTGTTCCCCATTAATAGGGCTTCCATCACCTTTCACATCCAAAGGGACCCCTGAATGGCATGGATGCTCTGTCCAAGGGCCCTCCTACGATTACGGTCCAACAACCTCAAGGGTTCTGATCATCAAATTGATACAAATCCCACGTTGAGAATTTGGTCAGCAGTCGATGCTCATTTATTGTTCTCATTCTAGGCTAATGTGATATGGATGAGGTGTTTTGAGCACAGTCTACAGTTATCCTCCATTTTCACGCCATCCCCTTAAATCCTTGAATATTGGTTACATTATTCACATCCTTCTCTACCTCATAATGTCTAAATAGAATTTTTACACTCTGAGCATTATCTATCATTGCAGCTTTACACATTAGGGGGTCAAAATCCATGGTTAAGGCATCATTCGGGGCCCCACATTGACTTCCATTTTTCATGCCTTCCAGGTTTTTGAAAAAACCTTTTCTTCCCTTATTTCCCACACCGATTTTGAATCACATGGGTGTTGAGGCCTTTTCTTGGAGGGGTTTAACTTCTCCATGGTCTAAGCTATAAGACCATAAACTATGATCTCCTTTAGAACTATGTACAGTTTGATTTCTATTCCCATGGGATACGTAGTAATTCCTAGACATCTTGTCATTGTGTCCAGCTTGAGTTCCACTAATTTATCTCTTCTTTTCTGCCCCCAGGGCTTTAAATCTAATGAGACTACATGTTGTGGTATAAGATTCTGCCCACATTCACGTCAGGTTTGAATTAGACACACCACATACTCACCATTATAGGTTTTATCCACCCTAATTTTTTCCCACATTAAATTAAACAATATGTAGTCCCGCACGATGTTAAAAATAACTTCAAGAACTAATAGTGGATTTATTCCCATCATTATAGGATATGTAGGAAAACTAGGACATCTCGTCTTTGGGTCTAACTCAACTGGGATCCAGCTTCTCTTTTCCCATGTCCTTTAATTTTTTTAACCCCACACCCGGAGGTTTATTTTACGAAATCACACACTATATGATGTGGTCCTTGTACTTATTCACATTGGGTATGCTTTATCATGCCTTGCACATTACCTTTCAAACCTCATCTTTCTTGTATATGTCTACTCTATACAAATTTATAATATGATACCTATTCCCAAATAAATCTAAACTATTGAATATGTCCTTCACGATGTTAAAAATAAATGGTTGTTCCCATCACATGATGATAAACTTTGACATTATAATCATGGTCGCACGATGAAAATTGACAGTACACTGTGATATCCTCACTCGAGGAGGAATCGTGTCTGGTATTAGTTATGCACCATACCATTTGTCAATGCCTACACACAAATTTATTTTTTTGTCTATGACTTGAATTTATATCCTAGGTCCATTGCTAGACCAAAAAGCACTCATTCATCTTAATGGAAAAACAAGATCTATCAAATAACGCTTCTTTTTGTGTATAGGCCTAACCTGCTGTTTCCCTCGGAATTCGGGGATGACCTCCTGGATGGGAGATTCAAACATTCCGATCGGTTTCTAGCGGGTTTGTTCCTAGAACTGGAAACATCCAATGATTCCACATCCATTTGGACCTACTTTCAAAAGGTAGGCGCTCATTAGCTTGTGGACTAATGAGGCTTAGGAATTTGCATTGGTCGATAGGATGGGAGGTCGGACTCATCACACCATTTTAGGGGAATTATTGTCTATTCCGGGACTCTCTTTATAGATTTAAGTTATGTTCGTGAATCCTTATTACATTACCAAGTATAAAATGACATTTCCTTCAGTTTAACAATCAATGATTAAATATGTAAGAAATTTAGAGAATGATTTATATGTATTCGAGGTTCTTCATCAATAGAGAATCATCTATATTTATTTAGATATTCTTGGTCAATGGTATCCTTCAAAACATTTATATAAATGTCTCTTGGTCATTATGATGACCAGGATGGTTTTAAAGCCACTCAGTGGGGCACTTGAAGTTTATTGTCATTCATAAGGACATGAATTATTTCACAGTTGGGATCGAACCCATAGATGGGCTACCTACGTATCCTTTGTTTTGGAAAAGGAATCAGAACCCACATAGTTCGAGTAAAGGAGTATGATGTTTATGATTGATGGCTCAAAGAAGGATGTCATAATTACTTTTACCCTCTAAGCTCACGTGAGTCATGCTCGGTGTGAGAAACAAGAAGTATTGGTAAAAATTGACAATTGAGCCATGAAAGATGCAATCATAAGAAATGGTTTGGGGCTTATGTATATATGACTGCCCAGATAAATGAAGGTTAGGATTTACATTAGGGATAAAATCCAGGAACAGGGTCCATAAAGGTATATGTGCTTCATGGAGATTTGAATACTCTAACTTGGGACTTATTCCTGAAAAGGAAACCCAAATCAAGAGAGGATTGATAACTGGGTTTTACTCCTGAGAATGAATCCTAGATCAAACGTAAATTAGGACTGGTTAAAGAGAATTTAAGGGACTTGGGGCTTATTCCTGAAAAAAGGAAGCCCAAGATTAGGACTGGGACTTATTCCAAGCAATAGAACCAGGTTAGGGGATTTGGGGATTACTCCTGAGAAGGAAGCCCAAAATTATGACTGGGACTTATTCCTGAAAAGGAGACCCAGGTTAAGGATTAAGGTTTGGGGATTACTCCTGAAAAGGATGCCCAAATTAGAGGACTTATGACTGGGGATTATTCCAGAAAAGGAGACCCAGATTAAGGATTTTCTCATCTTAAAGGATGAGGTTGAATGAATGAACTCTCCATATTTAGTGACATAAGGATATTTAAATCACTATGTTTTGAGAGATATTCCATAGAATTATTTTCAGATAAGGAAGTCAAATCAAGAAATCATGCCATAAATGGCTTTGAAGAGTGTCTTGAAGACTGAATATTGAAAAGGAAAGGTATAATGGCTTAAGAGGGATGAAATGGGAAAGAAAGGCACCCAAAAAAGAAGGGGAGCGCATGTCTTGGAAGGCACGCAAGTATTGCGGGGGCGCGCAAGTATTGGTCGCGCAGGTATACCTGTGCGACATGTGGTGTACTTGCGTGATGGTCAACCAGCATTGAAATACTTGAGCAACTCTTTATTAAAGCCTTTAGAATTCTCTTGAGGTTCTTCCAGAAAAGGGACGCGCAAGTTCTATCGAAGGAATAAGGTGGCGCGTAAGTGGGACCACTTCCCTTAAGGGCTGGCCACTCAGGCGCGCAAGTGTTGATGAGTTTCAACACATAGTCCTTCCTTCCTATCTTTAGATCTTCCGTTCTAGGTAGGAAATTACCTTAGAAGTTTTCCAGAAGCTTCGATAAGAGACTCGGGCGTCGGGAGCTTCAATCCGAGTGTCTAAAAAAAGATCCTCTCAAATTGGGGGCCCACCGGGGCTATTTATAGGCAGGAGAAGACCCCGAGCGGTTACCGGGCAGTTATCAATTAGGTCGTGCAAGTCACTTGCGTGACCATAAGGGCGTTGCGCAAGTGGACTTGCGCGACAGTGATATAACTTGCACGGTGCAGTTGCTTTTGATCCTTTGTTCATGCCTTTGTCGATTTTTGATATTTTCTTCAAAGGTTGAATCACTTTGAGCTCAGATATTCCCCTTTTCCAATTTTTATATTCTGTGATGAAAGGAGCATCAACAAAAGTACCCCATCATAGTTGGATCCGGAGAGAAATGAGGATTTGACTCTGAGGAAAATCGAATACATCCAAACGAAAAGCGGGAGAGAAAATCTTCAGGGCACAGAGGCGGTGCGCAAGTTCTCTCCGCGTAGGGAGATGGACCTCATTCGTCCAGGGTATGGTGCGCAGGGTCCCGGCCGCGTCTATAAATAGAGGGCCTCACCTCCGTACAAGCATTCGGATTTCCGGACTTCATACCTTCGGGCTCTCGCCGCGCAGGTTGCTCTGTTTTCCAGTGTTTTCCTTGATGTCGCGCTACTATAAAGGCATTTGTACTTGTGTGGTTTATACTTGCGTGTCAAAAACTAGGGCGGCACACGAATACTTGCGCGCCATTTTGTAGACTTGCGCGCCTTAATGCCTTAGCCATTTTTGTCGAAAATCTTTCACAAAAGTTTATGAAAAATAAACCCATTTAAGAGTTTAATTTATTCAACTTTTGGGCAGATTCAATGGCTACTAATGGAATTAAAAAGTCTGATGAACTGGCTCACAAGCGGATTGATGACATGATGAAAATCATTGGCCATGATTACTATGATATCTGCAACAACACTCTCTCAGATTTGGCTACGTACTTGAAGAAATATCATCTTAATTTCCCACAGATCATCTACCTGCCTCTATATGGTCATGGTCACCTGCAAGGAGTCAATGTTCCAGATGCAAAGAACTATACACCTGAAATATAGCTACACTGCTACTCCTTCATTTCGGTTATGCTGTGCATTAAGAGCAACAACAATGGTGTGAACTTTCAAATTCTTCCTCCACGTCATTTCCTTGCAGATATGAAAATGGAAAACCCATGGGATGAAATTTTTTCCACTACCGGTTGGTGGAGAGAAGAAAAACATGCTATTAGAGCAATATCTGAAAAGATTACTCTCTCCAAATGGCTCTTTACTTCCAATGTTTCATTCTCAAATCCATGTATCCATCTTCCAAGTCTCTTGGACAGAAACATAGTCACTGTTTGATCAGCATAAAATTTTCTCAAACCGCACTCAAGAACATCCTTTTACAATTGTTCCAAGAAGAGCCGGTATCACTGCATCTCTTATTGTATCCAGTTTAATGAATAAATCCCAGGTGGTTGCTGATGAAGCTCGGGATTCCGTAAATCAAATGAAGTGTTATGTTGAAAGCCTCTTGTAATTCTTCAAAAAGAGAAGAGACTCCAGTCTGTGGATGTCCTTCTAACTCCTGTGTATCTATGAAAAACACTTTCATCTTCAATCATTTGTACATGCATTCTTTCACTACCTACTTCAAATTTACTTAATCCAATGGGTTTAGTAAGCATAGTTTGATTTTTTCTAGGATTATTACAAATAACCCTACAAACTTTGAACCTTTTAATTGCTCAATATTACCTAAATCATACAGAATGTATGTTTAGTGAACTGGAACTTGACTTTTATTCAGAGTTCCTTTGTCTTTTGTGGGTAGTTTATTGTCATGCACTACAGACATAAAGGGACTAATGTTTAAGGTCGAAATAGATTTGACCAAAATGGATTAAAAATTGATTCAATTCCTTGACAATTTATCTGAAAACATATTACCATACTCAAGTATGAGGGAAAATATGTAAGCTATGACTTAAGAATTTTTGAATCTGAGGGATGATATGAAAAAGAGCTAAAAGGCATAAGAATAAGTAGTTTCCAAGAATGAAGTTACTATTATTTGACAAAAACCCATTAGGGGGTTGAATTATGCAGGGCCACCAAAGGGAATTGGCTGCATGGTCAAATAAATAACATCTTTCGGCTGACAAGTCTGTTATGTGGACTGTTTATGCAAGGCCACCTATGGGCACGTGCTGCATAGTTTGGCAAAAGAACTCTCAGAAATTTACATTCCTAGTGCTAAAAGCCAGTGAATGTTTATGGAGATTCAAATTTTCTAAAGTATAGAGTTTTTTGTATGGAATTAGGTACTTGAATATGGATAAGATATTTCCGAACAAGAATATCGAAGAATTGAATAAATATCACTCATAAGAAGGTCTGACCCAAACGTAGGGAAATAGAATATGGAGAGTATAAACCATATACTTGAATACTTTTAGATCATGAAAAAGGACATGGGAAAAATATGTTAAGGACGGCTATTTTTTGCAGATCCCTACATACCGTCATTTAAGACAAATAAGGACAAAAGAGGCATTCTTCCCAAGAATGAAGTTACCACTATCTGACAAACCCGTTAGGGGGTTGAATAATGCAGGGCCACCTAAGGGCATTGGCAGCATAGTCAAATAAATTGTATCTTTTGGCTAACAAGTCTGTTATGTGGACTGTTTATGCAAAGCCACCTATGGGCACATACTGCATAGTCAGGAAAAAGAATTCTCAGAAGTTTGACATTTTTGTGACTAAAAGTCATGAAAAGGGTTATGAAGATCTGAAAATATTTAAGGTTAGGAATATAACACATAAATATGGGTATTGTCCAATGTATATAGAGATACATAGGTCAATGATAACCATAATCATGTTGTGGCTAGGTCCTGAATTGAAATTTTTGACTTCACTACGTATCTCATAAGAATGGGAATCAAGCCATACGTAGTTCTTGAAATTCAGTTTAACGTCGTGTAGGATGAAAGTATGAGAGATCTTAGTTTAGGGTCATAGAGTTCGGACTATAATAATGAATACACAGTGTGTGTTTTCATGAGAAATTTTCAGCCAAGGGACTGAATGTGAAATTTGGGGTTAGGCCCAAAAGACTTGGGGATGGATTCGAGGGATACTCGAATGTTCCTACGTATCCCCTAAGGATGGGAATCAAGCCCACGTAGTTCTAGAACTACCCTTTGTACAAATTTGGTTCGTACATGTGAAGGGTGAAAGGGGACTTTAGTGCAATGATGGTTTAACCTGAGATAAAAAGTTTAGGTATTACCATGTATGCACGTAGTCTTTGGAAATGAAACATGATTGAAAAATCAATTTCAATAATAGTTCTCTCTCAAATAAGGAAATCAAAGAGTATTGTAGTTTATTGTCGTACAGGACAAAAGTATTGCATAGTTTAACATCATATAACAAGGATGAAAGTGAATCAATGTAAAGATATTGATTCTAGGGGCGGTTTCACGAATCAAGATCATATGAGATGGTGGTGAACCGATGTGAAGAGATTGTTTTTGGGATTGAACCTTGGGAGGTTGCCTATGTACCCATCCTAGAAGGCAAGGATCAAAATCCTTGTAGTTCAATTAATGAATGAATTAATGATCAAGTTGTTCTTGGGGACAACGATATAAATAATAATAATAATAAAAAATGTTGTTGGGACTTATACATGGTTAGCGGCCCAAAGAGAGTGTTACGGTTGAGGTTTTCTCTAAGCTCACGTGAGTCATACTCGGTGTGAGAAACAAGAGGTAACAACAACATTAACAATTCATAGTTTAATGTCATGTAGGACATATAAAGGGACTATGAAGTTTAATGTCTGGCAGTTAGGACTATTGGTGCTGCGCAGTTTAGTGTCATGTAGCAGGGACAAAATACAGTTTAATGTCATGTAGGACATATCATGAATTTTCTGTACAGTTTAGCGTCATGTAGTTAGGACGATGGGGACAATACAGTTTAACGTCATGTTGGACAAAAAAAGGGGATTGTGCAGTTTAATGTCATGCAGTGAGGAAAAAAGAGTGCACCATTTTAACATCATGTTGGACGCATTGGGGATTTTTTCCACAGTTTAACATCATGTTGGACGAAAGTGTGAATAGTTTATGTTCATATGCATGGACCATGGATGGTGTAGTTTAATGTCATGCTGGATGTTGGTGTAATTTAAGGTCATACAGGACCTTTGATGATTATATAGTTTAACATCTTTCCGGACGTAAGGTACTTTTATACAGATTAGCGTCATGTAGTTGGGACGTCATAGTTTAACGTCTTGCTGGACGTAAGGGACTTGAAAATAGTTTAGGGTCATATGTGTGGACCGTTGATGACTCAGTTTAAGGTCATAGAGGACCTAGTTGCAGTCTAAGGTCATACTGGACCATTTCGGGAACTTTTTCATAGTTTAACCTCGTGTGGGACGAAGTTTCAGTTTAAGGCCATACAGGACAATTGCTGTATAGTTTAACGTCATATAGCAAGGACGAACTGGTGCTGCATTGTTTAGTGTCTTGTTGTGGGGACATCTTGTGAATATTTTAAGGTCATACTCGACCAAGGAAGTGTTTAAGGTCATACTGGACCATTGCTGTATAGTTTAACGTCATATAGCAAGGACGAACTGGTGCTGCACAATTTAGTATCATGTTACGGGGACATCTTGTGAATACTTTTTATTTTATACAAAATATTTCTTCAAAAATCTGGCATTAGTTGGGGTAGTAATGAGTTCTACATCCATCGAGATTAATGAATAAGCTCCATTGGAGTAGACCCTATGTATTGAATAAGGTCCTTCCCATTTTGGTTCAAGCTTAGGAGGTTTCTTTCCTGGTATCATTGGAGTTCTGAGAACTAATACCAATTATCCCTCAATGAATGAACGAAGATGATATTTTTTGTTAAATGATCGTGCTATTCGATTCTGATAGATTTCCAAGTGTTGCAATGTTCACAATCTTTTCTCATCTAACCATTCCAATTCATTCAATCGCTTTTGGGATTGCTCATCTGTAGATAACTGATCAAAAATGGCTACTCTGACTGAGGGAAATTGAACTTCAATTAGCAAGACTTCTTTTGTTCCATATACCAACGAATATGGAGTTGACCGCGTTGCATTGCGGGTGGTAGTCCGATAATCCCATAAAGCATGAAAGAGTTTATCAGGCCATGACCTCTTATCTTTATCCACCAACTTTTGCAGTATATTTAAAAGAGTCTTGTTAAAGGCTTCTATTTCTCCATTGGCTGCTGCATGATACCGAGATGAATGGTTGGATTTAATGTTGTATTCTTGATACAGTTTCTTCACCTCAGAAGAACAGAAGTTGGTGCTGTTGTCCGTCAATATGGTATTAGGGACACCAAATCTAGTAATTATGTTAGACTTGATGAAGCTAACAATGCATTTAGGACTGACTTCTTTGATAGGTACTACCTTTTCCCATTTGGAAAAGAAATCAGTAGCAGTAAGAATGTACTTAAACTGCTTGGTCGTAGCTGAAGGGTAAGGTCCCACCACATCCATTCCCCATGTGGAAAATGGCCATGAGTATTTAGCTGTATGAAGAAACTCTGGAGGTTGATGAATTACGTTGGAATGTACTTGACATGAATGACACATATTTGTGAAATCAACACAATCTTGTATCATTGAAGGCCAAAAGTATCCAAGCCTTCGAATTTGATCAGACAATCTATGTCCAGACTGGTGGGCACCACAGACTCCTGCATGCACTTCTTTCATGACAGCCATTGTCTCTTCACCATCAATGCATCTGAAGAGAACTCCATCAAAACCACGTTTGTAGAGAATTTTCTCTAGGTGGTTTGGGCCATCATAAAGAGTAAAATTGACCACACATCGCCGGTTTTGTTCTTTCCCGGCTCTATCAGGTGGAAGTGTTCCATTTTGAAGGTATTCCCTGATAGGTGACATCCATCCTGTAGTATGAACATACGGTTCAGGAATGGGACTAATTTCATTAATTTCCTCTGTTCTGGCTTGAACATAAGGTGAAATTTCACGATGGTGGGAAATACGGATGGTTGCCTCGTCCCGATTTGGATCTGCTAGAGCTGTGGCTATATTAGCCAGTGCATTAGCTTGAGAATTTTGTGATCATGGGACATAAGAAAATGTCGGTTCTGAAGGTAATTCTGACATTAACTTTCTGACGTAATCATACAAAGGGATTAACTCTTCTTTTCTAATGGCATAATCCCCATTGACTTGTTTGATTACAAAGTCTGAATCACCTTTCACCTTTAAGTGAATCACTTGTGCTTGATACGCTAACACCAAGCCTGTGATAAGAGCTTGGTATTCGGCTTCATTATTGGTACCACATTCCCGCAATAAAAAGGAATAAGGTAACAATGCCTTATCTGGAGAAATGAGTACAATTCCTAAACCAACTTTGTTGAATTTAGGATTTTCCATTTTCTTCCCTGTTGGACTTCTGGAAGCACCATCAAAATACATTTCCCATGTTTGAGGACTCTCTTGAATAGAGAAAACTTCCTCATCAGGGAGTTCAATATCTGAATATGTGTCTTCCACTGAAGGATGTTCAGCCAGGAAATCAGCCAGAGCTTGGCCCTTTATTGCCTTTTGAGATACATACTGAATGTCGAACTACTGCAAAATAACTGCCCACCTTGCTAGACGTCCTGTGAGCATTGGACGACTATGGATGAATTTGAGCGGATTATTGCGAGATTCCAATTGGACCTCGTGATGTTGCAGGTAGTGTCTCAGTTTCTGAACTGCAAAGATTAATGCCAGGCAGCACTTCTCAGTACTTGAATACTGGGTTTCTGCTTCAAGCATAGTTATACTGAGATAGTAGAGGCTATTTTCATTCCCAGCATCATTCTTTTGAGCGAGAAAGGCACCCAATGATCTCTCTAGAGCTGTCACATAGAGGATAAGTGGTCTACCTTCAACAGGTGGCATGAGTACTTGTGTACTCAAGAGGTATTTCTTGAGAACATCAAACGCATCTTAACATTCTTCATTCCACTGGTAAGTGACTCCTTTTTTCAGTAATTTGGTAAAGGGTAAACTTTTGCCAGCCAAATTGGCGATGAAACGCTGAATATAGGCTAAGTGTCTATGAAGTCCTCTTAATTCATTCAAATTCTGAGGAGGTGACATACCAAGGATTGATTTGTTCTTCTCAGGATCGACTTCAATACCACGATGGCGTACAACAAAGCCGAGGAATTTTCCTGCAGTTACCCCAAAAGCACATTTTAAGGGGTTCATCTTCAAATTATGTTGTCGAAGCTTGTGTAATATGACTTCCAAATCAGCCAAGTGATTAGAACGTTGTTTGGATTTGACCACCAAATCGTCTACATGGCATTCAACAAACATCCCTAAAAAAGGTTTGAAGATATGATGCATGGCGCGTTGATATGTTGCACCTGCATTCTTTAAACCAAAGGGCATCACCCGGTAACAAAACACACCTTGAGGGGATATGAAGGCTGTAGATTCCTCATCTTCTGGGGCCATTCGGATCTGATTATATCCAGAATATCCATCCATGAAGGAAAGTACTTCATAGCCAACCGTCGCATCAATTAAGAGTTCTGTAATCGGAACTGGGAAATCATCTTTAGGACAATACCGATTAAGATCTCTGAAATCGATGGAAACCCTAATTTGTCTATTCTTCTTCTTTATAGGGACAATATTAGCCAACCACTTGAGATACTGAACTTCTCTAACGAAGTTAGCTTTGATCATCTTATCCACTTCAGCTTCAATTTGGGAAGCATAGGTTGGGTGTGTTCTTCTCACGGCTTGCTTAAATCCTCGATGTTCTTTTGTTAAACCCAAATGATGAGTAGCAATATCAGGATCAAGCCCAGGCATTTCTGTATAGTTCCAAGTGAAAATATATTTATTTTTCTTTAGAAAAGATATATACATCCCTTGATCTTCAAGGGTCATGGCCGCACTAATTAAAGTGGGGCGTGGATCTTTCTCTGTACCCATATTTATTTCTCTGAGTTCATCCACAGTGGTAGAGATACCCTCTTCAAATGCTGGAGGAGCATCTCTAAGATCTTCCTCTTCCTCTTCATCATGTGCTATTTCTTCCGTTTCTATTTGCATAGTAGATGACAAAACGAAATTTTCATGAGCAGAAGAAATGTCAAAATTTGCACATTTTGAAGAAGAAGCTTCTATTTCCGACCCTATTGATGATAAAGGGCCTTATTTGGGAAATAAAGAGGAGATGATGGATTGAGAATTAACATCCTTATTCACCTCTGATGTTGCTATAACTTCTTCTGGCCTGATTGGCGATGTATAGACCTGTTGGATTTCAGCAAATGAAATGAAGACGTCACCACTTGTGCATTCATCACTGTTTGGTAGGTTACCAATTTCTCCCATGTTGTCTGGCTCAATTGTCGTAATTGACATTATGGATCTTTCCATAAGATTATTTTGATTTGGGCCTATTTTTTCAATTTGACTGATAGGTAACACATAATCTGTACTCACATGTGTAAATGGATTTATTGGAATCTTCTCCAAACCATATGGAGCATTAACTTTGGTAATTTTCTTCATTGTAGATTTTTCTCTTCCCTTCATGTGATACAATTATGCCTCCATGTATTGAGACTCACATGTCTTAAACGGGGTCTTATCACCGTACAATGTTCCAACTTGACCATTGAAACAGTATTTCAGACATTGATGGTTTGATGAAGGGATAGTCGCATGCTGATGTAGCCAGGGTCTTCCAAGAAAGACGTTGAAGCTGAGTCTTGATCAACAATCATGAAATCCGAATTGGATACAAGATCTCCAAACTGAGTTCTGAGTGTAACTTTGCCCAGTGGTTGTTGTTCATTTTTATCATATCCTTGTGACATCATGGTAGAAGGAGATAAATCAGATTCTGTGAGGCCCAATCGACGAAGTGTACGGATGGGCATGAGGTTGACTCCTGAACCATTGTCAATGAACGCTCTTCGGATATATACACCGTTGACTTTTCCAGATAAGTACAAAGGTTTTATGTTTCCATGAACAACATCATCTTCATCTTTATCAGTAAAATATATCACTACATGGCATTCTGTAGGATTATTCTCTATGTAATAGACTTCAGCTGCAGCAATTTCAGCTTCAAACTCCTGAGGACTTGAAAAAGCTTCGATGAGTGCTTCCCGAAGATCTTTTGACAGATTCAAAGCATCCAAAATTGATAACTTGGATGGTACTTTGGACAAGTGTTTCAATATATCATACTTTTGATCTAGAGGTCTGCGTTTCCCAACAGGAAAATGTGGTTTAGCAGGTATGTTGGAAGCAGATGCTTTGGAAGCTGATGCATCTTGTATTGGGATAGAAGTTGGCAACATCCTTGGTTTTGGAAGATTAGACCGATTAGATCCATTTACTTGCTAAGATAAAGAAGATGGAATTTTCAATCGGTCTTCCAAAATAACTGTGCCAAGACTGATTTGACTATTGGAAGAAGAACTTTCTTGTTCTTTTTGAGCTTGCTGAAGGGCTCTACCACGAGTTTCTGCTGCATAGATAGTGCTAGCAGGGGTAGAATTGGAGTAGTGGCTTCGGAAAGATCCACGTCTTCCCATGTATCCTGAACCTCTGGAACTTCCTCGTATTCCCTTACTTGATACAGGGAATTCAGACTCATCAAAATTAAAATTACGACTGGAATACGAATCTGTTAATTGAATCATATTAACAGAACCGAAGATTAACTCTTCATCTAATAAAGACTCTACCTGACTAGCCTGTTTAGGCTGTGCCGTTTAATGGGGAGGTGACCATTGTTTTGAATTAGATGGCATAAAGTCTGCCAGAGTCAAAGACAATTTAGGATTTGACACATACTCATCTTCATCTGATTCTTTTTTCTTCTTTGAATCAAACTATTTCTTTGAGGACTTTCCCTATGACGAATAGGGTTTTACCGCAATATTCCTGGCAGAAGACACAATTGGTTTCTTTAATTGTGTTTGCAAAATGCCATGAGTCCGATTGATTGTCTTTCTGACCATCCAATCATCATACTTCTGTGCATTTCTGCTTTTGACTTCTTTCCATTCACCTTCATCCTCTGGAATTGTAGCAGTAACACATGCTACCTGAGTCGAAGAACCTTTCAAATTTACTTGTCCCAAGTTGACCATCTTTTGCAGGAGGTCTTTAAAGACAAAACACTCTTGGATGGGATGCCCCAACATTTGATGAAAGGGACAATAATTGGGACGGTCTTCATCTCCTTCCTTGTTTGTCCTCTTGGGCACTAGTAATTGAACCAAATTATTTTCCAGAGCTGAAATGAAGTAACCAGGAACTTGCTCATTTCGGAAAGAGTATGTTTTACTCTTCATATCCTCAAATTGTTTTCATTTTTGATCTCTTTGATCATTTGGACGAAACAGATTTTTTTGTTGGTGTTCAGGAGGTGGAGCCCTTCGAGAAGATGAAGGTTTTGAAGTAGAAATAGGTACAGGTTCTTGTTTAAGAATAACTGTAGTAGTTTCTTCTTTACCCATTCTCTTTCCTGAAGCTAATGGAATTACACGAGATTTAACCTTAGCCTGTATAAGGGAATCTTCATTCTGCTGAGCGATTGAAGTAAGGTCTCGAAACCCTCATGTGTATTTCACAGGGATCAATGGCGTGCGTAATTCGTCACGCAAATTGGCCACACATATTGGCAACAACTCTTCCTGAGGGAGTGCTAAACTCAGGGAATACGATAATCCCTTCCAGCGAGCAATGAAATCAGAGACTATTTCATTCTAACTTTTCTTGCAGTTTGTATGATCAAAAACTGTCATTTTTGGAAAAGTTGACCTAAACTGAAGAAGGAATTTTTGATGAAGATCCTCCCATCTGATGATTGAACGGGATTGCAAGATTGTATACCAGACAAATGCTGGTCCTTGCAAGGTTCGCACGAAGCATCTGAGTTTCACTGCTTCTTGCTGCTCTGAAGTTCCCATCATAGGATCACAACAAGACACGTAATGCGTCGAATGTTGTTCAGGGTTGCCTGATCCATTGAAAGTAGGGAAAACAGGGTTTCCAAAACTAGATGGAGGAGAAATTGAATCTACCCATTCAGGGTAAACATTCTTTTCTGGTTGAACTTGCGCCCGTTTCCCTTCCATGGATTCTAACCGAGATGTTAATGACTTAATAGTAGTTATTAACTTTTGAGAAACATCAGGTTGAATTTGGTCTTGGGTAGGTCCAATGAATGGAGCTTGGACAGACGCGGTGAAAAGTAAATGGGCCAGAATACAAACCCAAAAGAAACTACAACTACAACTGAACAAGGTACAACAGCAAAAAGACAAACAGCTAGAAGAAGGAAGCAGCTCCTGGGTCGTCCTCCTCGGATCCTACCTGAAGGGGAGGTACATATAGCGCAGCTCCTGGTCATCCACCACGGATCCTACCTGAAGGGTAGGTACATATATCCTCCTCCACGCTCTCGTCCGTCAACCTCCTCTGTGTGTCGTCTTGTCGTGTAGTCCACCTCTGGGTACTGACTCGTCGTGTAGTCCACCTCTGGTTACTAACTCGTCGTGTAGTCCGCCTCTGGGTACCGACCAGTCCTCGAACACTCGACCTCCGTTAGCACTGCCCGTCATCTGCAACCAACACAACGAGGTGCGGGCATAGCCCGTTCAGGGGTGAGTATAACGATACTCAGTAGGGACCCTGAGACCCTCAAGGTCTCACTAAACCAACAAGCATAACCACAAGAAGATCTCAACAGATAACCTCTACTTAGATATATTCCCATACATATACCTAAGTTATCAAGTGACCCATATCAATCATGAGGATACACAAGGATTGTGAAATCAACGGATAACCACTACCTAGGTATATGCCCATACATATACTGAAGTTATCAAGTGACCCATCTCATTCATGAGGTAAACACAAAGGTCAAAAGTCTCAGCTCAAGTAAGGATTTTCATTATCAAAACCGTAACTGCTTAAGAGCTCCGTCTCTGGAGTGTACAATGGTCCTGTCACGACTCCGAGGTACTGCTCACTAACCTAAGACTGCTGAGGTACTCATCCTGTCGAGTACCGCGGGTCTGCGGCCAACTACCGGGCACTCCGTCCGCTGAGGGTCTGTCGCCAAATACCGGGCGCCCCCCCTAATAGCCTATAGAGGTACTCCTCCTATCGAGTACCGCGGGTCTGCGGCCAACTACCGGGCGCTCCGTCCGCCGAGGGTCTGTCGCCAAATACCGGGCGCTCCGTCCACAGGGCTAGTCGACTCACTCCAAGTCGAGTCGGTCAAGCAGTCGTCAGGTCTCAGCTGTCTACATGGTTTTCGTACTTCGTACGCTCGTCTCCGGGAGGGTCCGCTCCACGAGCTATAGGTCGATACTCCAAGTATCTCAATGACCCACGACGAAGTATCTCAATGGACCACCTCGTCATAGGGGTCTCAACGCAACAGACGACGCGTCAATCGGACGCCCGGTCTGTGAGTTGCTAGCCTTTTCGTCACAGTGGCCCGGTTGGTTTCCTGTGCAAACCAATCCAGCCGTAACTCAACTATACCCCGAACACTCATAGGGTATACTCATAGGTACCGTTTCTCAATGTGATCACCAACGCCGCTGACGGTTCGTCAAACGGACGTCTGGTCTGAAAGATACCATCTTTATCCGTTCTAGGGGCCCGGTTGGATTTCGGGCACGATCCAACCCGGATATAACCCAACTACATCCAAAACGTGGGCGGAGGATGCCAAAATTTCAGTATCATTAACAGGAACGCAACGCAACAGACGTCGCGTCAATCGGACGCCCGGTCTGGAAGTTATTGGCTTTTTCGTTCCAGGGGCCCGGTTGGTTTCGTGAGCGAACTAACCCAACTGCACTTCGATGGCATACAAACCTCTATAGGAGTAAGCCAAAATATCCTTCTCACTTAGAGGAATCCATCAAAGTCAACGGCACGTCAATCGGACGTCCAGAGCTCAAGATATAAGCGTTTCCGCCCCGAGGGCCCGGTTGGTTTCGTATCCGAACCAACCCGGCCGAACCCAAAGTAATCCAAAACCTTGAGTGCGATATACCGAAACGACCGTCTCGATCCAAGGATCGTGTTGCCGCTGACGGAGAGTCGTTTGGAGGCCTGTAGCTCAGGTTATGGGCATTTTACCGAAAGTGGTCTGAAAACGGGGGTCTGGGCCCGGGCCGACCCGGCCCGACCTCCCTTGGGGCGACCCGACCCGGGTCCGACCTGGCTGGTCCCGGCCCGGCCTGGCCCGGCGCGGTCTGGTTCGGTCCGGCCCGATCAGCCGACCGTGGCTCGGCCAGCGCGGCCGAGCGGGCACCGCGGGCGGGGTGCGCGGCTCCCCCGCCCTTCGCCGCTGATTGAGGCCGGCGGCGAACCGTCGGCCGCCTCCATTCCGGCGGTGCGCCGCCGCCGCCTTCCGCGGACCACCAGACGTGCTCTGGTGGTCCGTTTCTCCTGCCGTCTTCGCCTATGGTCCTCCCGGGACCCGACCTTCACTACAGAGGCCTCAAAATCACCTGGAGGCCTCGTTTGTCGTCGCCCGTCGATCCACACATCAATAAACAATCTGCGGGGGTTGTCGGGCCGTGTTCGTTTGGCTCGCACCCTCCACGTTAGATAAAATCAATGGGAGAATTTATTCAACACATGTAAAAACAATTTTAATGAATTAAGAATTGTTCATATGAAACTGGTTCTTTAATTTTAAAGAAACGTTCACGGGAATATAATGGTATTTCCAAAATAAAATCCCTACCTTGTCAAGTCGTCCCACGCGCGTTCTTCGCGGATTTGATCGCCCCGGAAGGAGGCGATCGTCACTTCGTGGAAGGGCGCTGCATCGTCGCGGAAGGGCGTCACGTTGTCGAACTCCGAGGTTCAAGAACGAAAAGATTTAATTAATAATAATTAAATCTGTGCGTTGATAAAAACCACAAGGGAGTTCTAAAAGGAACCCGAAATCTCTTACCTCCAACAGATGATTGAAGATTTCGTTGCGGAGGAAGGAACGTCGCAGAAGAGGAAACATCGGCGTCGCGGCACATGGCGTTGCGTCGTCGATTTCCGCGGTTTCGGCATTCTTCATCGGAGGCAGGCGTTCTTCGCGTTCTTCGCGTTTTTCGCGAAGAAGGGTGAAGGCACAAGAATTCTGTCCAAGGTCTCCCAACATGTAATCCTCAAGATGTGGTGTTGGTCTTATTTTATTACTACGCCAACGGATTTCAAACCTGGTTATGAAACTGATAATGAAATAAGTAACGACCCATTAATTCGTAGAATTAATTAAACGAAATAAACCGCCCAATTAATTCAGTGAAGAAAACCGCACAATTAATTGGTGCGTTAAGAAATTCAGAAAACGCGTCAGTTGACTTTCATAATGACGGGTTTTCGCGGGTGAGTTACTTAGCAGAAAAGAAACGGTGGGGCTCATGCAGGTCCCACCTCACAAATATCCAACCAAGAGGGTAGGATATTTTTGGATTGCACCCTATCCGCAACAACTCAGCTTAAGCTGCTTTAAGTGGCTTCCAAGCGTCTTAAGTGAAATAAAATAAAGTTTGTCGTACAATTTATTTTATTTAATAACATTAAGCCTAAAAATTAAAAACCACACCTGAGCAAACGCAACTCTGGAAGAGGCGTTTCTAAGCAATTACCGGTGCTGTGATTCCATCGGTGCCCTCAGAATTCGATTCCGAGCACCGGTTCAAAAGTTAGAAAAACCCGCTCGTTCGTTCACTGAACGTACCCGAGCCAAACTTCAGAAAATGAGTCCGGGCACACCGGGCCTCGGAATCAGGTTCCGTTAGAAACTGCGTTCTTGTAAAATTTCAAAGAAAATTAAGAAAAAAAATTTCCTTGGAATTTACAGGTCTTTACATAAGATCACTTACGCAAAACATATAATGTCATACATTGAATTTCCATCACTCAATCCATAGGTATGAACCTAACCCTCTATTATATAAATTCCAAAACATCAATTATTGATACATTGATTCATTTGCAAAATTATAGTGATCCCCAATATAATAATATCTTAAAAACCCATTTTGATTATTCAAAAAACCAATATACATAAACAATATAATAGAGGATCAATATGTTGTATTCCCAAAAAATATAAAGAAACTATTTCCTAATTCAAAACCCATAATCTGGTTGAGTACATCTCCCAAAAGTTATACACACCGAGCCTTCCAAAAGAATATCCCTCACACCAACAATACAATACCTTTATAATAAAAAAAACAACCACTAGGAATATCCAGATCAGTCATCAAAGATATATAAATATATTTTACATAGAAACCATTTTATTTTCCCATCACTCAACAAAAAAATATAAATATACCAAAATATAATTTATTATCTACAATGAAAACATTGTACACCATCAAATAACACAGTTATGACATTTCTGTTACACATAGACACAAAAAATCTAAGTATAAATTGTTTATATAAGTATTATTCATATATTTCATTGTCCCATTCAAATCATTTTACACTATTAATAACTAACATGGAATTTAAAAACAATAATATATATCCTATGGTTTCCCCAAGAATATAATCAAAAAAATCGATAGACTAGCTTATTTTTTCCCAAACACTGACCCCGATTTTAAAATCAATTTTTAAATCCAATTTCAATATCCACATCCTATAAATTTTATGAAATCTTGAAAATAAAATCTATTTCAAAATCATCAACACCACTGTCCATCTCAAATAATACTATTTTTTCATACCTCATTCCACCATATGTGTTTTCGCCATAAAATGAGGGTTTCAACTTAAAATATGTATTCCTAAAAACCATCCATCATAATAACTATTTTTTTATTGAGGATTATAATAGAAATCAAAATAAATTAATAAAGACTCTATCATTCATTATAATTTACCCCTCACCTATAATATATAATGTATAAAATATTTCTTATTATCACATTATTAAATTAATAATTAATTTAAATAAAGATTCTAGTTAGAAAATATTTCCCATATATTTGTGTCTCATGCCATTATCATGCCACTATCGTGATTTATGAACAATCTACTATCTCCTAGATGACACCTATGAAACATATTGAGTCTCAACTATCCCATCGGTGGGAGCCTCAGTCCATACTAACACGCCCCCAAAACCGTTGTTCCTAGTCATGATACATGATATCCAACTCATATATGGGGTTTTTATGTAATGTTCTATAAAATATTTCCCAATATGCCACCTATGTTTCAATAGTATAACACTATCAGTAACAAATGGTATCACAACTGATGAAATTTTTTGAAAAAAATATGGATTCCATAGTCTGGAAAAACAAAAAAAATCCCCAAACGGGGATTTATCAACAACATAAGTTCTCATCCTCATATTTTAATTGGAATATACTAGTGTAATTATTCTGACATAGTCATGGAGATTCACTTCCATCTAAAAAAACACTTGGTTCATACTTAAAAAGACTAAAAAATATTTATTACTCATTTATATGATGAGAACACCTAATCTAATGAATAAATAAATTGGAATCCAAAAAAGGAACCACAATATAAAATAAAAATAATTAAAAAAAAATATTTTAAAATGATAAACACAAAATAAAAAAATAATAGATTTCATTGAATCGCACAAATAAAAACACAAATTTTTTTACGACACATACAAAACAAAAATGTAAAATAATCTTTTTATATTATAGAACATCTCACATACCATTATTCTAAATGCTTATCCTACATCATGTGCTAATTGAACCATGTTTCTAGATATAGGTGATTCATGCATCCTAATATGAAACAATATAGTCTAAACATGTACATAATAATCCATGTTCTATATAGGGATAGGGGGTGCCTCCAAATACCAAGATAAATCCCACAATTCCACACCCATAATGAGTGATGTTCCCTTCGAAATGCTTTCTATGTAATACAAATATAAGTTTGTGTTGTATCTTCTTTACACACCATCCCAAAAATATATAATATATAACATGTAAAATCACACATTTATGGTCACCTTGGGTTACCCAGGACACCACAACACCAAACCCTACTTTCTCCAACATATTGTTAGATGATGGAAAACACCATGTAATGATATCATTATGCAAACACGAAGATGTTGGGTATGATTTCTATAGAAATATTTTCTATCCATCATCAATGTAAAAAGTTGTTCGAATCATCCAAAACATCCAATCTCTACCTTATGGAATAGGGAATGATAATAAAACTATAATACTCTTGAAATAAATTCTCATTCTAAGGAGTTCCATTATTAATGGGTCATAGAAAACCATGACCCAATCGCTTAGGGTCATCCATTGATAGTGCTTCGTTTGAATGGCCCACAAAGATACTTATAATATCATTGGGGTCTCAATCAATAATTTATACCTACCCCCTTGGACTATTGGTTGGATACATTAAAGGAAATTAACCCTTATATAGGGAGTTTGTGGAGAACCCAAATAAGAACACAAGACCATTTATATGACCTCTTTGGAGGTCATAGACAAGAACATTGAACTATCCACATAGAAAACGGGGAGGATTAAAATAATAATTCCAAAGTAGATATCTCATGGAAAGGGTTATCAATAATATATTCATCATATAAATTAAATAAAACTAATTTTATGTTTCCTATACCATAACTATAATATGTTTTTTTTCGGAAACTAGTACCTCAAAACGCACTCTTGAATCTCAGACACATTTAAAAACTAGTTTATCATAGATCTACACATAAAAAATGCATCACTATATATCAATAATGACTTAAAATCTCGGTATATAACACATAAATTTGATTGAAATAATAAACACATATGGAAATCAGATACGACAATCAAAATAATCATACATTCTACAGAAAAAATTAAATCTTCCATGTCTGGTAAAAAATCAATATAAGTCATCATAAGGCCTTGTGGTTTCAATTTAAAATCTATTCCAAATATCAATTTTTAATCCTTTTTCAAAATTAATATCATGTAAATTCACTCAAACTGTGTCCTCAATGAAATCCCAAAATGTGTAAAACTTATTTTGAGAAATAATTTCTGAACCATGTTTTCAAATCTACCACTTTCCATGGAATAAGCATTTAAATTAAACATTTTATTAAATCAATTTTTTAAAAAAAATACATTATTGGAATAAAAATTCCAAACATTCCTCTAAAAATATTAAGGAATCCATATGATCTCATTCCACCATGGGGGATCCATCACACTCTTTATCAAGACACACAATCTTTTATGACTAATAAGATGATGTGATTGCACCCCCAACATTAGGGGATACTCAATGAACACTAGAAATATGTTGATTTCCCCTGAGCGTGTTGAACCAAAGAAATTCCGTCATCGCAGGCTATCAGTGATTTCTTTCTCGGATGAGGAGGTAAAGATTCTGTTTTACAACCGCATACCCTCCTTAGTTTTTCTATGGAAAACCCTTGAGAACATAGGCTTCGAAAACTTTCATGTTGGTCTCTTGAACTCATTACATGTTCTTTTACAATTTTCCTCTAAAAATGACTATTACCGACTTTGGGCGAGGGGTTCTTGGAGCTTCGGAGGCTGTAATATGAAGATCATGAAATGGATGCCTAAATTCTGTGTTGACTTAGAACCACTTACTATCCCCATTTGGTTGGGATTTCTAGGACTCCCACTTCATCTTTTCAAGAAAAAAGCACTCTTCTCTATTGCTAGTTTATATGGTCACCCAATTAAACTTGATTTTTTCACGCATAACATGTCTCGACCATCAGTGGGTCGAGTGTGTACTGAAGTTGACATCTCTCAATCACTGCCTTCTAGATTTTGGTTTCAAAATGGCTCAAATGGTTTTATCCAGGAATTTGTTTTTGAAAATGTTCCTAGTTTTTTGTAAAAAAGTGCTCTGGAATTGGAAATCATCACTCTGAGTGTGAGGAGAAAAAGAGGATACCACCTCCCCTCCCGAAATGAAAATCAGTTTGGATAGAGAAGGATAAACCCAAAACCACCCAACCATTATCTATTTTGGTAACAAAGGAACCCAAAATCCTAATGATGCCTCCTTCTCCCTACCAGTTATGCAGAAGGATGAGGTCAAAACCTGTGCTGAAATTCCTACTACAAAGACCAATATCAATGAACAAGGAGGAGATTAAGAGGTTCAATCTGATTCAGATGAGTCCTTTCATGATGAACAAGATAAATATTGTCATCTAGGGGAAGAGTTTTTGAATTCAAGGTCTAAAAAAGGAAAGAAACCGATGGTTGACTCAGATGGTTTTGTCACTCCGAAATATAGAAAAGAAAAAAAAGGTAAGGACCACTCCAAAACTGAAAGAAAAATTATCACAAGATCCCTGGCTATCCAGGTCATGGATGAAAACATCATCCCTTCACAGCCTGTGCCAACTGAAATGGTGTCTGAGTCTAAAGAAACAGATTCAGAATCCTCATCCAGTGAGGACGATGAGGATGACCCTGCTATTAGAGATTCTTATGTAATAGAAGAAAATTTGGACTTCCCAAAAGATCTAGACTCATGGATTGATGAGAATGATAGAATTTCTTTTAGAAAACACAAATATGGTGAAATGAGAGCTGACACTTATCGGGAACTCCAGAAAATAATGCTCATATTTTTTTGTTGAGGATATCAAGAAGAATCCAAATTTCTATATCAAAGGGATTCCATGGAAACTATCTATTTTTGCTTTTGGAGACTATTTTTTTTCTCTCTCTTGGATCTGGATCAGATCTGTTCAGTATATTTCTTAATGGGTTTTTCTGTGAAGGAACTTCTATATCCTGTTTCATTCAACCAGTCTTTCTGTTTAATCTGAGATTCATCTTCATTTTTCCTGCACACTGGAAATCAGGGATGGATGTATCTGGATGTTTTCTGCACTCCTATGGAGGATGATGTTGAAGTCATGGATTGGAGGACAGGATTTCCTCGGTACTTTCCTGATGTTGGTGTTTCTTTTTGACTAAGGTTGAATGGTTTATAAGTGATGTCATGTATTACTCTTCCTAACCTACTGATAAGAAGCCACAAGGTCTAGATTCTCCGAACCATCAGATTGTTCTTTCCTAGACACTGGTTGTTTTTGAAGTTTTTTTTATCTGCTTCAAGTGCTGGAATTTTTTACTCTGATTATATGGTTCGATCTGTATGCATTCTGTCTATTTGATGGCTGTGGAAAGGATTATTTGGCAGAAAGATGGAATCCTCCTTCTTTTTCCCTCTGCTCCCCATGGTTGCAGTTCATGCTTTATAGGGGAGGAATGTTCGGTCTGTCCAATAGGGCAGCTCGCTACTTTTTTTGGATGGACTTCATTTCTGAAGTTCCATCTTTGAAGAAACTGAATGCTTGCAGTCTGGCTCTGGATTTCATGTTGGACATGCATTTTCCTGCTTGCTGGAGTCTCACAGTTTCATCTATATGGATTCCTCTATATATTTTTTGTCTAAAGTTTGGCCAGACTCTTCTTCATGTTAGCAGATTTTTTCCAGTTGAAAATATGCTTAATCTGTGCTTTCATATGCTTGATTTGGATGGAATTCTCAAGTTATGTTTTGGATTTTTTCTGCTAGTATTTCCTTAGACCTGTATGGTTGCGGACTTGCTGAGATGATGTGCTGATTGAATCATATATTCTTGTACATACGTTGATCCTACACTGGATTTTGAAGTTCCAGAATGCTGAAGATATAGTGGGGCTGACCATGCAGATCTTCTTTTGGAATCTTTTGATGATTCTTACCCAGTTTATAAAGTTGTATCTTTGTTGGGATTTTCTATGTTTAATATGGTGTATGCATTTTACACCTCTGGATTTACTTGTAACCTTTTTATTTAATAAATTTATTTTGGCATGGATTGGGTAACCAATCTATGTCGCCTCTTAAAAAAAGGAATAAAACATACCCCATTTACCATATAACCCAAAACTACCACTTTAATCATGGATTTTGACCTCACTAGTTAGTTGGACCACCCTCACCTACAATTTTATTATCTGATCAACTGTATCTCTTATCTTATCCATTATTAGATAATATCAATGATCTCTCAAATAAGACACATGAATTTTACTTGGTAAACCCACATTATTATACATCTAAGCTGCACAAACTGTCATTTTTTCAATATACTAGAACCCAATAACAATGTTTTAGTTGTAAATGTATTGTATTTAATCAATATTCTAGGGGACACTCCACTTAAAATATTAATGGTATATTCACATCAACCCAAGGTTCACTCCATTTGTCTTATCCATTTTCTCAATTCTTCACAAGGTAGTGATTTTTTTGAATAGAATGATGAAAAAAATCACTATATTGTGTATATTTACCTAACTAATTACCATTAAAAATTACAGTACCCATTCACAACATAATTGTGACCATCAGTTTATAAGATTACCTACCCTAGTTAAACTATTATTAATGATATACTTATATCATTTGGCATTGTCTTCAATCAGTTCCAATGACTCCTTATACGTTTTCATTTATGAAAATTTCTAAAAAAACAATCCCATAGATATTCATGTCTTCACACAACTCTTAAAAATTTACACAAATTTAAACATTCTTAAAAATCCCCCTCTATTGATAAATAATACTTGTTGATATAAAAATTATGTTTCATGAAAATAACATCATTTTTGATATTCTTGTCATTCATGATTCTCCATAATTTTATATATACACAAGTTATATTATTATCTGAATATACGTTAGCATTACAAATTCATAAAATATGTTCTTTAATTCTAATGATTTCATCAAGAATTGGGTTTGTGAAACTCAAATGGACAAAGTGACCTAATTCTATTATTTACACAACTCATGGATTCGTGCAAGAAACACCATTTGATGAATACATGATGATGGAATTCATTTAAATCATTAACAAGTCGTGATTTCAAAATTATGGGTGTGGGTAACATTCTATTTATAGATTCTGATATCACTATTCAAAACAACATTCGATTCCACAGACTATATAAACTATTTTTCTAGTTTTATAAACTTGATTGACTTGATGTCAAATTTTGAAATCAACTCCATATAAACACCCAAACCCATATATATTTAACATCATCATATAATATATTAATAATAATGAAAAACCACCTTCAAAAACACAACACACTTTCATGAAACTATTACCTTTCCTACATATGACCCAAGAGATGTGAAAATTCCACTATCATGAAACATTGAGAATGTTTGCACAATATTTCCTCATCATGAAACTATTTCACAAATTTAATGAATATTATTTGTGTTAATGATGATCAATCAAATATTCATATTGTTGAAAACCCATGAAACATATCACATTGTTTTCTTAATGTATTTACATGCATTAAAATCCATTGAAATTTTTATAACATGGCTCAGAATCACCAAGTTCATGAAATTTTTTATTTATGACTGTCTTACTCCATTAATATATTTTTTCAAAAATATTTATTCAATCATATATTTCTATGCCTATTATTTTGATAATATATCATTGTCTTCATTCTTCTCAAAAAACAATGCATGATTCATGACTATCTATATGCTCTAATTTCATCGATAACATCAACCTATCTTCGAATATTATGATGATTGATCATTTCATGGAGTTGTCAACATGGTGAAATGAAAATACCTCATGATCCACAACACCATTATGATCTTAGAAAATAATTAAATATTACAGGAAACTATGGTTTACATTGATATGGTTGGAAATATATCAAAATAACAACACTGAGAAATAGATATTCTCATTTGTTTCCTGTAATAGATATACTATCAATGGAATGAAAACATAAAACCAGTAGTCATGAAGAATCTAAAATTAATTCATGAAACCCTATCTCTACTTAAGATCCTAAATCTAATCCAAATATTCTACTGGGATCCATTAAGCCTTCATTCATTAATATCATTTACCAAAATAACCACAAAAACACCGATATCTATTTAATCCAAAAACACATTTTTGAATAATTGATGTTATCTTAATAGGAAGTTCTACATCCTTAAAACTGAGAGAAGCATGGGGTGACACACTCTCTACTTAACACAATCATTTGAAAAATCAAATCGCCAATTTATAAAACCAATTAAAAGACAAAATGAAACCTGATTATTGAATTACCGTAAATAAAGTAATAAAATTTCACATGTAATGTCTCTAATATATCACTCTCTCGTGTGGCCAAAAGTGTTCGTGATGATGCCTCACGTGCACCACCAGTAATACATAGGCTTATGACTAGCAACATAGTTTGGATATGTATACTAGGGAGAATGTACCCCTTTTTATGAAGTATTTTAGTAGTATAAATAAATCATATAAAAATATAAATGAATGTATATAAATAATAGAAACCAAAAATATGAGCCAACTGAATAATCTAGAAAATAATAATGGCCCTATATAATGAAATACTGGAATTTATATAAATTTCATGCTAGAACATAATACAAGTTATAGAATTCAAGACTAAAATAAATAACCAAAATCTTCCTGTCCAAAACCCCACACTAGTGCCACCTCCTATCATCAAACCATCATGAAATAAAAAAATGTACAATAAGTTCTGTTTCCCTTATACTGAGTATAACTTAGTTAGTTGACACAAACATTTCTAAACTAATTATTTTGATAAGAATATATTTCCTAAAGTAACAAAATAGTCTCCTAATAAAATAAAATATTAATAAAATACAACAAAAACCTTCACAAGATCCATGTTTTACTATCTCTAAGAATGTATTTCAACCATTCCAACCACAATAATATACTCATTGTAAAATAACTATATTTAATTCCAATCTGAAATATATTAGAGAATGTTTTATGATAATAAAATCCACCACTATATAACCATGATATAGACTAAAAAATATAGTCCAAATCCCTATAATGCATTACAATATCTATTTCAAAACCCTGTAATCATTTCAACATGGTACTTGTCGCAGCCATCACTCTATAAGAATTATATAATGGGATTGGGAAAACAATGATCAATACCATTTTCCCAACATATAATTGTACATGTGATCATTAAAAGCCTAATATATACAAATTTAAGCATGGAACACAAGTCTATTTACATATCATGGTTATCACAATATCACATCATAAATCCCAATGGTTAATTATATGAGTTACCATTTACCATTCCTATAACACTTTTACCTAAATAACTATTTATTTACAATAATTAAAAAAATAAATAAGCCCCAACGTATGGATTCTATATCAAGAAATCACCTAAGGTCTCATGTCATTATAAACACTAATTATATCAATAACAAATTAAATTATATTCATGGGTTTCTCACACCATGAGATTCCATATGCTAGGTCAAAAGTCAATTGAAAATAATGGATTGCAAAGAATAATACCATTAATTATGTATTTGATTCAGATGAACATTATGTTGGATAATTAAAAATATTTCACAAAATGGGAAATAATCCAAAAATAGGGTTATAAATTAGTCCCTCTATAATTAACTACTAATATAACAATTATACTAATTGTAACCTCCCATGAGGAACATAGTGTTGAGGATATCCAAAATAATCATAGATGAAAAATAATTAAGATGAAAACCTACAATGTATAGAGTCAAATAATCTCACCTAAACGGTTGTAAGTCCTAGGAAATGAATGGAGAAGATAAAAAACCACTTATAAGGGATTTATTGAATTGTTAATACATCTGAAATTTAAGTTAAAAAACAAGAATCACTCAGATGGTTCCCTAGGGTTGGTTGAATAAGGTTACAATGAGATAGAATGAGAAATCGTCCACATAATAGACATTAATATACCATGAAAAAGAATTACATGTTATGTAATGTATTTACAGGCCGTGTTAATATTATTAATGGAATATTCTAAAAACCCTTTTCCACAAATTATTTAATTGAATCAAACAAACATTACATGACATTATGTTCATTTACACAACATGTATATTGTTATACTGATGATTTTCTAAACCATTTTACCTTTAAACAACCCAAACTCTCTTTAATGATTGTCAACATACCAAGAACCGATGAAACACCTAACCCATTTATAAACTGGATCCTTTAATTATGTAAAACAAAATTCTATAGACATTAATTCATTTTCTGAAATAAATCCATCCATATTGATCCTCTATAGTTATCTCATTTTTTGAATAAATACAATGAAAAAAATACCATATATAAATAATAAAAATTTCATTGAAATAAATTCATGCATAATGACATGTTCTTACAACCCCAAACAATATAACAAATTTCCCCAAGATAATCCATGTGTCACTATGATGATTCTGTGAACAATAATCAAAACTATATTTTCATATCAAAATCCATCTCTGAGGTCTCAGAATGAAGTCACACCTGCTACCATTGTATTGAAACTAATGGTACAGTTGTAACACGATGATATTTCGTACTAAGACCCACAATAAATAATATATTATCCTAAAAGGATTCATCTGAAAAAAATCATACAATCTAAAGTGTCTATCACATTGGAAGGTTATGGATGATATATCGATATAAGTGACATTTTTAATTCTCCATACATAGCACTAAAGTACTATGGAATTTCTAAATGATATGCCACTAAACCAAAACCCGACACTATCTAAAATGACATGAAAACCAGGATATTATCATTAAGTACATATTGATACAACATTTCCCCAACCTAGGTGACACCCAAAGAAAACCATGATGACCAACCTCAAAGGATAAATGTTATCTCGGATGGTATAAATAATATTTTTGCTAAATTGTTATCATCAAAATCTTTTGTAATATCAACAAATCCATATCAGATGTATTCCACATGAGATCAACCCCAACATGTGAGGACTTTCCTAACATTAGTGACCAAAAATGAAAATGAAAGGTTCTACCATATGAAACCAAAAAAGATTCAGTTTGGATCAATACGTAAAAGATATTATTATATGATAACTATATGAGTACCATATTTCTCCCCATGAACTACCAAAATCGAAAACATAGGAGCCTATCATATCCCATGTAACCTATATGGTTTTATAAGAATGAACCTAATTATATGGATGATATGGTTTTCTCAAAATAACCCAGAAGCCCTTATCCTTATGAAGACCCTTTTATAAACACATCGTAAAATTATGATTTCAATGTAAAATAATACACCTGGGAATATCGTGTATCCAAACCACCTCAAACACGTAAATAATGCACAGATCAACAAATGTTAAGGTCTCACAGATTGATAATTAGTGGGATACCTTATTAAGTTGATCAAGAATAACACATAAAAAATCATTATTATTGGATGTCCTTGGCATACTATCACAAAATATGTAGTGACATCATTCATGTTCAACTTTGGAATGAAAAATAAATTGAAAAATAACAGCTTTCCACTAATGCTCAAATTTTAAATTAAAAAATATAATAATATATCCATGGTTCATTCCACCTAATATTCCATTAATGATTTTCAGTACTGTCTATTGAGATCTTGATATGTGTTTGTTAAACTAGGATTCACTTCTCAAATAAAAGCATGAAACTCCTTCATTATATCCTTAAATAAGATCATTAGAAACTAATCTCATCCATGGAAAACAATAGAGTTTATACTAGCCATAGACCATCCGGATTGTGTCTACCTAACATATAATTTTCCTCAAAGGAATGAGTCATCCAGATCGGAAAATTGGTATGTCTAAATTTAGAACAAATGTATGATTATAATTTATTTTGAAGTCATAGATACCTATCCATGAGCCTCCTCAATATACAGATTAATGTTTTTCATATAATATCATTATCCTCCTCTCATAACAAGAATTATATTCTACATGTTTCTTGGGATTTCATCTCAAATTGTTCGATTTTTTTTCATGCCTAGTGTATAATCCAATTTAACGAAGAAATTATTCAAATACTCGACACACCACCTCTGCCAATGGTTTTGTTATCTCTAGGAAAATATGAAAATAAGGATCTTATGATTTTTTATAACAAAAACCTCTCACCCATGTGATAGTGTCTCTAAATATCTAAACGAATTTACCAAATTTTGTAGTTCCAAATCCTGAGTATGGAAATTCATTTAATTTGGTACCAACAACATTAATCTATAAGAAACAACTTGCTCCACCTTCATTTGAATCTCTCTGAGTAGAAATCCAAATATATAACAACACATGGTATATTATCTACCAGCAACGTGTTAGGTAATGATTGGTGTTGAGTTCATCATTCCATTCAACACTTAACAATATCTCTCTCAATCATCAGACTAAAAAAAAATTCATCAAATTTTTGGTCATTCCAAATGATAGTTCTTAAGATATGGATAATTCCTAGATAAAGAATGGATAATAACATGTTAATACTAGAAATCATTGAATCTAAATGATTTTCTTATTTTTCTCCTATTATTCCATGATTGTGACTTTTACTAGGTCCACTAACACTCCTTTCTCGAAGATGATGTACCCCAATAAGTGAAATTATTAATAAAGATACTGATTTTGGATATCTTGGAATAATTTTGATTCTCTCTCATTGTACTCAAGACGATTTCAAGCTGATTGTAATGATTTTCTACAGAATGGTATTATAGTATGATATAATCAAGAAAACCCATCAAATTTTTTTGTCTTTAATGATGATATATCATATTAATTATGTAATTTAATATAACTCATATTTTAGAAAACCCAAAAACATTTCAACACACTCATACAAGTGGAATTATCACATAAAATTAGTTTGAGCTATGTATGATGGTCTTACACTAAACTGATGATACTTTGATCTCATGTCAATCATGGATAAGATCATGGCACCTATCTGGAGATCAAAAAAATTATCAATTATTTGAAGGTGGTATTGATTATTGATCTTCACATGGTTCAAGCTCCAACAATTCACGCATAATCATGAAGATTCATTATTCTTATTTGAGAAGAAATCTATAGAAAACTATGAAGAAGAACTAATTAATACAAATCCATTAAATTTATGATATTCCTTCTAAAATTTCAAATTTTGAACCACTGTTGGTGAAATTTAGTAAGGTATTATAGAATATGACTATAGTCCTAGAACCAACATGATCATGAAAATGATCTCTCGCTCGTTCATATTGTCATAGAACTCGTCAGGGAAAACCCATTGAAATAATCCACAACTGGAGTAAAATAATCAATATGAATTTATATAATATCTACATAAATACATAATATCTATGTCATGAGGAAATCCAATATTTAATAATTTATTCCTACACAACCAATCAGAATATCCCTCTCAACACAGAGAGAATAACTACCAACTATGGAGATAAAAAGTATACTCTAGTCGGATAATAATCGATCTGATCCTTTTATAGAACCAACCAATATATTCCGAGAATAAATTCAAGGAATTTTATTTCTTGCACAAAGGGTTCCAAAAAGACATTTCCATCAATCATTAGAAAACATTCTTAAAAACTACTAATACTCCATGAATGCACTCCCAAGGTTCTGTTAAATATCTAAAAACCATACAAGAATCCATATAAAATACCAAAAAAATTTCAAAAAAAAAAGATATATAAAACAATTCATTTTTTATTTATCAAATAATAAACAAGATAAGGATGTTGATAAAATAATAGTACATTGGACACTATAAGGTCCTTCATCCATGATTTTTGGAGTAGTCTGCATAACATGATGCCAACTAGTACCTCTTCCTTTGGATCCATTTTGAATCACCTATGATATTTCCATAACTCCATACGACTTCTCTGCCACTAGTGTACTACACCCCTTCCCAAGCTTAGAATGTCAGTATAACTCTAGCTACCATCATGCTATGAAGTAGATAATCCCTTTCCTGACATAGGATCCTATCCTAATCCACTATAACTAGTCTTCCATGGAAATATCACATAAAAATAATGAATAAAACCATGTACTCAACGTATATGATAATCTATTGTGGGGTGAGGAATCTATGAGATATTTCAGAATAAATTTCCAAACACATAGAACAATAAGAGAACACGGTACTCAGATGGATTTCCAAAACTCTGAATTCTCTTCCCACTAAATCCTCAGTATAAAATGTCATAGTGGCTCTTCATTCCACTCATCTGTGAGCTCCCATACCACCCTTATAAATCATCCCGTATAATACTTGGATCATATCTATGATTCCATTCGATTATGAATATGTTTCTTATCACCACATCAAAGCTACTCAAGAGAAAAATGGACACCTAAAACCTGTTCTTATAGTGAAAAACACAATGAAATGACATAACATGTTGATCTAATCACATTCCAATGATAGAAAAAATATTTTTTAGGTTGGTGAAATGTTTATCATAGTAAAAAATTCATTACCTACTACATCATACTCATGAACAAATAGTCATTTTATTCCCTCAATGTATCATTTTAGAAATAGTCGATGAACTTCTTATCAGCATCCTTACAAGATTATTTAGACTCCTACCCTCTTTTATCTAGAATACCCCAACTAACTCTTAGATTTTACATGATGAATACATGTAGAAACATCAACCTTTAATCCATGGGTGTCTCAACATGCTATATTAACATTCAGACTGACTCAATCAAGAAATCACTTATTTGGGTCCTCCTTCCCAATTTATCATAGGATGATTTTACTGCTGAAACACTCACATCGTCTATGATATTGATGGAATACTACAAAATGTTTCCCTTTCTTTGGATATCATGACCCACAAGAAATTGATGTGATTTTCGAAATCCTTATGACATTCATTAAATATAGGTTTCTATGGTTTAATTCTTCTATGCTATTTCTTATTTACCACATCCTAATGCTCATGTCAAGGATGATGAGATATAAATAAAATATGTACAATGTTGAACACCTTTTTGAAACAACATAAAACTGAATAGGTGACATCAATAATGAACCATTGACTCTGGGTCTATCTAAACATTGTTTTCTAGTGTTTGAGCTTGTTATGTAAATTCATCTCATTTTTTCTATGAAACAAATATTTCATATCCTAGATCAAAATGAGAGAATATATCAAATGATAAAATAAATATACTTTTAGGATGATTAAATAATTATAATATATCCTTATTTACGTATTATGATTAATGTATTCTCATCCAATGTCATACTAAGACTCCAATTAAAAAAATAAAGTAATAGAAAAATCATTAAAAAACCTTGCACAACATGTGAATCACCCAAGGTGAAATAACATCAAATTTAAAAAGAACACAACAAAAACATCAATCTCATCCCTATATACTCGAATTTTACAACATTCATGGGATATATACCCCTAGGAACAAGATTATTATCATGTTCTAATAGATCGTTGTATCCTTTCTAACACACCTAAATATTATCATAGAAGATAACACACCCTTATCCTTTTACAACCTTGTAAAATACTCAGACCCGATATTCTCAAATGTGGGACAAATGATCTTGTCACAATACCTCAAGTATATCAACCCAAGATTAACATATATGGATACTGCATTGTTATAGATTAATATACAGAACAACAAAAATTAAATTCTGAATTAATGTAATTTTTTAGTGTCTCTAGAAACTTGGATCAAAATATTGTAACTCATTAAATGATTTACCATGTCTCCCATAATGATCTCCCCCCTTAGTAATTCTACATTAAACCATTCTTAATAACATGGGGGAAGGAATCATAAGAATTATATGATATCAAATGATCATTAAGGGAAAAAATGGAGATACATAAGCATAACCGGATTTTAAGTGTATGAGAGCATGATAGTTTCATGTGAAGATAATACCATATATATAAATTATTAAATGCCAGGGTTAGGGAATAAATATGGTAAGTTCATAATACATGAATAATATGGGAATTATGATCATAATCCATTAGACCATAATACAAGAATAACACATATATTTTTTGGATGACATATTAGAATATAATATGACATCCATAGTTGTCAAAGCATCTCTTCCATGGCCAACTTAGTAGT
This sequence comes from Viscum album, assembly GCA_963277665.1. Taxonomy (NCBI): domain Eukaryota; kingdom Viridiplantae; phylum Streptophyta; class Magnoliopsida; order Santalales; family Viscaceae; genus Viscum; species Viscum album. Next base: position 1,844,435,779 of record OY728161.1, read on the forward strand.
ATGAGTTCACACCACATATTATCATTATAGTAATTACTCACTCCAATGACTAAATTAATAGTCATTATTCAATGCAAATGCTATCATAGAAGGAAAATTACATTAATCAATCGAGTTCACTCCCCATTCAATGTCTTCCAATATCAATAGATATAAATATTTTCCAATGCATTGCTGTGATATAGAGGTAAATCCGTCACATAATTAAGTCAGTCATGTGTCTTCCACATGATCATAAGAAATCATTTCATAACACATGTAATGAAATTTGTTTCATATTAATTTTCTCATATCAGAACATCTTAAAATGAGATAGGTTTAAAAATATTTTCATCAAATTATATCCTATGAAATATAGAGGGTTTTATAAACACATATCTTGTGAAAGGGAAATGGTTTTCAAATAAAATATTCCAATAAAACATAAACTATTCAGTGAAATAATATGAATGTAAAATGTTGATCATTTTACTGAAAATCCTTAAGTAACACCAATGGAAGTCATATTAGATATAATATAATTTGAAATACATTTTAAAAACATTTATTGGAGAAAGTATTATTCAAACATTCACAAATGTTTTCTAAAACATAAAAAACATGAAGTCAATTTTACATCAAAGTAACTTTGAGAGCATATAATGATTCATAAAAAAATATGAATTTTTTATTGAGATATTTTAAAATAATATTGAATGGTTTTTTAAAAAAATATGATGAATATATATTAAAAATTATAAAATAATTTTTTAGATCATTGAAGTAATTTTCTTTTAAAAAAACATATTGAAAATATATAAAATGAGCGTTAAGAATTATTTAACTCATATTATAATAATAAAAATGTTTTCAAAAACCTTTTTATCTATGAAAAAACATTGAAAATAAAACAATTTCTTGAATATTATGAAAAATTTAAACAATAACCTTATAAACAAATAAAGAAAATATCATTAAAGTGATGGTCATGATGATGAGTATGTATGGAATTGTCAAACATTCATTTTTCACCATAAAATTTTAGAATGGTTACCTAATCACAAAATGAAAATAAGATTATTTTAAAACAATCATGTAAAAAATTTAATATGTGGTAAAAAATAGTTTAAAAATAATAGGATAATATTAAATAATTTTTCAAAACATTATTTGAAAAATCATTTTTGCAAGTAAAAAAAATTCTGATGAAAATATTAAATTAAGTTATATTTTTTAAAAAAATATACCTAATACTGTTAGTTACAAAATTCAAGAAAAATTTTAACATTACTTCTATATTAAATTTATAACCTGATGGAAATAAATTTCAAGTATGTTCTTAATATATGGATCATAATATTTCATCGATGGAAGCCTATTCCAAAACAATCTTGAAAATCAATGAGATTGCAGTAATAAATAGTTACCACATTGGTAAATTAGAATCATAAATAAATAGAAATAATAACAATAAATTAATCATAAAATGTAATTAAAATAAGGATTATCATGATATTATTTTTAAACAACAGTATAAAAACAATATACAAAAATATAGGTGCATAACATGGTATTTGTCTCAAAGAAGGAAAATTATGACAGAATTACATTAATAACATTGTTTCAATTGAAAAATAAACCCCATGAAAGTAATATAATAAAATGGATATGTAAATACCAATTAATTTATTTATAATAATAATATAATATATCCATCGTATGTATATACACCACATAATTGAAATTATTGGTGAATAATGCATGTATATCTTGAATATAAGAAATGATATTATAAACACCTGACCCTATATATGGAAACATCTCATAGTTATTTAAAAAAGGTTATAATATATATTATATTGTTATAAATTCACAAAATAAAATATTTATAATATATGATATAGTATATAGAATTATAATAAAATCTTATTCACCATTTAATTTTAATTTCACACTTCAGGTAATATCCACTTTGTTTTCAGACATGTTTTGATTTCTTATTATAGATCCTCTTACATGGATTTTGATTTAATTTTTTAGAGAATGTAAAAAATTATATAAATATAAATTTCGATTCTGTATATAATTATTTACAATAAACAGTAAATGTTAAAAAAATTTGAAATGGATGACACTATTTACAGAGATGGCAGGTCATACATTTTTATCAGTATAATTATTATTTCATAATTGACCGAATTCTAGATAGATAGGAGACCATCTCTCTCTAAAACCTTCGAAGGATTAGGGATTTTTTCTCTCTCTCTACATTCACTCGCTTCTCTCTCAATCCCATGGAGATCATCCTTGCGCCCGACCGTTTGGAATCTCATCATTTAATGACACTGCAAATGACACATTTCCCCATGTGAACTTCATTTTGTGGGTATGCAAAACGTTGAGACACCCAACGATATCTCCAGTAACCATCCCTCTACTGGTCGAGACCAAGGGATTTTGTTCATGGATGCTTTAAAAAACTCTGACCAAGGCAATTATTTCATGGTGAAGCCCCCTCTGGTAATGCAACTGGATGATGGTGGTTATCTAGTTGAAGCGGACCTGGACACCCAGCAACATCATGCACAACTTTGAAAATTCTTAGTAATGGGTCGTATCTTCTACCTCAAAGGTAACCACCCTTTTCCTATTACTGAACTTCACTCTCGTATTGCACACAACTAGAATACTGCAAATTAGAAACTAATCCCCATAGAAAAAGGATATTTTCACATAATGTTAAGTTCATAGGATTATTTTGAAAGAGTTTGGAATACTGGTAATCTCAAACTCATGCCAGGTCTACTTAAAATTTCAAAGTGGGACTCCACATTTAATCCACACACACACAAACACTTTGGCACAAGCCTGGATCAAATTTCCTAGACATAACTGGTTTTTTTTACACCCAAAAATACTGAATGATATTGTCTCATTCATAGGAACCCCTCTTAAAATTTATCAAAGGACCTTAAATGCTGACTTGATGACAATTTTCCAGAGTAATGGTTGAAATAAACCTTGACTCAAAACATCCCATCTCAATTAACTTTAATGCCAATGAATACAAAACTGATGTTAGAGTGGAATATGAGTGAAAACCCCATTTTGTGATCACTGTAAAATCATAGGGCATACCATCTTCAACTTTAGGGTGATTAGGAACCTAATAATAGAACCATATGAGAATGAATGGAATGAAGAGACCTAAAAAAGACAAAGCCCTGATGATAGACATGCCCGAAATATCCAAAAACAAATCTGATATTTGGGTAAAAAACTCACACATTGACACACATAGGAGACAGTTCAGGAACCAAATGGGTGGATGAAGTGGAGGAAGAAGAAAACTCTATTAATGTTCAAAACCTATCAATTGAAATTTCAAACCTTTTCCTAGAAACTATTAGAGTATCAACCGAGTCGGAAAATATTTCTAGCTATCATCATGACCTAAAAAAACATAATCTCTATCATCCAATCATGGATAGAGGGAATTTTTTAGTAATGAACTGAAGAAACTAACCTCTAATACTAGTACTTTCATCCACAATAATGATGTCTGCATCGAAGAAAATGTTGTGGATGACACTCAAGACATAGGCGCCAAGAAGACCCATATTACTGCCACTCCTATATTAGGTACGCAAAAGGACAATCAGGACACCCCTAGTATTCTAGATCCATTGTGAAACCTACCTCCATGAACCTAGAATATAGAGAAGGCATGAAAAAGATTCCAGCATCTGTTTCAAATTACAATTAAATGTGGGTTCTAGTACCCAAACATATGTAGGTTTTTAATTTTCTCTTGGAGCAGAAGCAGAGTATCTCTCAGAACACTATCAAAAAACAATCTTCTCTGGATCCTACTATCCCAAGTACATCTCTTCCACTTTCTTATGCTGCTAAGGACTATTCCATTCAATCTGAAAAAACATCATTATGATCAAAATGAATCTTCCTTTAATTTTTTCTCGAAGAATTATACTTCTCTGCCCTCATGTAACCTGACCACTACTAACCCATCCCATATTGCTAAGAAAATGCATATTTTATCGATATTAGCCTAGTTTTAACTATTGGTTACTCCACAATGGGAAATCCAAATGAGACCAAATCACATGACCATAATCCAACTCCCATTCCCATGGCTCACACTGCCTACACTAACAGGGTTATTCTTTCTGAGCCCCTAAATGATGAGCACACACCTCATGCTAATAAGAAATATGAGCCTACTGCTAATTAAAATCCACCATTTGTTCTATCTTTTGATAGGTAGGATACTAAGGACCCCCTAGAAGAGAAGCATACTACCATGCTTCTATCCACATTGAATACAAAGTCTCCAGGTTTAAATGATTCTATAGAACCAACTATGACTACTAAATTAAAAGACCCTACAAATAAGATCAATTTCATCTCTCTATGTGCTCAGGAAAATACCACTAGCATTGAGGTTAGAAGGTATAATAGAAATAAGGGATCTAGAAAAAAGAATAATGGTAGTTCAAGCACCAAAATCAGATTTAAATGAACATACTTTTTTGGAATTGTTAGGCTATCTCCAATTATGACACCCTCAGTGTTTTGAAAATAATGATTAGAATGCACTATCCTATTCTTTTTTCTATTGTTGAACCTAAAATTGCGTTCTCCTATAAATATTCTCACTTATGTCAAAATAATTATTTTTTTGCTGGTGCAATTAATAAAAATCGTAATGCTAATTCTTTATGGATTTTCACACACATTTCCTTACAATATGTTATTGTTTTTAATATCTCTGAACATATTCTCACTTGCACCCTTACTATTGATGGTATTCATACCTTTTGGTCCTTTGTTTACACTTTGATTAGATATCAAGAAAGAATAACACTTTGGAATGACCTTTCTTATCTAGGCTCGAACATCAATACCCCTTGGTTTCTCTTGGGAGACTTCAATGCTAATAATTGTTCTAGTGAAAATATTAGAACATCTCATAATTATATACCCACAAGAGAATTCAATACATCGATTGAAGAAAAAATCCCTCTTGAAATGAACCTCACTAGTTTAAAATACACCTGGTATAGAATACATTACAACAAGGTTCTTACCTCCAAATTGGATAGAGCCTTTACAAATGTCCCTGCTTTCGATCATTGGGACACTATCTCCAGCATTACTCTACATAGATTGATCTCTGATCATCATCCTATCCTAGTTAACATATCCTACAAACACATGAAACCACTCCCACCTTCCCTCTTTAATAATTTGTGGCTCTCTGATGATGAATTTAGTTATATCATCCAAAATTTCAGGTCTTAAATGTCTCAAAACAATGGGTCCATTGATTGAAACCTAAAACTAAAACACCTCAAACAATTTCTCAAATCCTGGGGAAATTCCTAATCCAAACAAATAAACAATGACAGTATTCTTCATGAGAAAGATCTCAATGAAGTGAAAAACAAAAATACCAACTCTAATCTCCACACTGATCCTAAGCAGGAAATTGACATTGTAATACAACTGAATTTCGTGCTCACTTTTAAGTACAATTTGAGAAAGAAAGCATATAAAGTACAATGGTTAACTGATGGGGACTGAAATACCATGTTCAACAACTCACTCCAAAGAATAGGGAATGCCTACAAACCACTCTCCTTTCTAAAGCATTGACATATGATTCTTGACAAAGAAGATAACATAGATAATCATATAGTCTCCTACCTATGAAAACCTCTTCAATGGCCCTCATAATAACAATGTCCTCCTCCATGAGGTCATTCCCTTAGTTATCAATAATGTGGACAATTCCTTCCTTCGTAATCCACCGCTAGATCATGAAATCAAAGACACTATCTTTAGTCTGAATCCTGATAGAGCCCTCGGTCCTGATGGATTTAACAATGGTTTCTTCCAAAACTTTCGTGATGTGGTACATATTGATGTTTGTAATCTAGTTAAGTCCTTTTTTCTCAAATGGGGTGTTACCCCAAGATCTAAATGCCCAATTCCTCACCTTGATCACAAAAGTGGATAATGCCTTTGAAATCCACCTTTTTAGACCCATTTCTCTTATCAACACTCTCTACAAAATCATCACCAAAATCATTGCTAATCAGCTATCTATTATTAATGACAAAATTGTCTCCTAGAATCAATTTGGCTTTATAATGGGACGATCCATTAAAGAGTGTATCTATCTTGCCTCTGAGCGTATAAAAAACTTGAATAAACCTAACAGAGGAGGCGACATAGCTATTAATATTAATATCATAAAATCTTTTGACACCATGGATTGGATCATTATCTTTAAAGTCATTCAATGTTTTGGTTTTAGTTCCTCCTTTATCACTGCTATCAAAACGGCCTTCAAATCATCCACTATCTCCATTCGGATCAATGGTGCCCCTAAATGACACTTTAAATGCACCAATGGTGTCAGACAAGGTGACCCCCGCTCTTCCATTCTTTTCTCAATAGCGGAATACTATCTCAGTCATCAGATCGATCAGCTGGTGGTCCAAAATAAACTGAATCCCATTCCGGTCTCCAAGAATATAAATTCCCCCACACAACTATTTTATACTGATGACATCGTCCTTTTCCTCAAAGGAGACAAGAAAACATTCTTAACCTCAAGAAAGCTTTAGCTCACTATGAAGACGTTTCTAGTTAAAACATAAGTTGGAACAATTCTTGTATCTTATTTGGGAAGAAATTCCCCCTCAACAGAAAATGTAACATCATCAGTGATTTTGGGATTAAGGAAGGCTCTCTCCCTTTCATTTACCTTGGAGTCCCCATATTTTGGGGTGAACTTAAATCCTGCCACTTTGTGGATATTGTTGATCAAGTGCTCAGCCAACTCTCCTCTTGGAAGGGTAAGGCTCTCTTTATGGCCGGATAAACTTGCCTTGTCAAATCCACTATTGTTTCTAAAATGGTCTACTATATGATGGTCTAAAAATGTCCTATTATTCTTATCAAAAAAATTAACAAATCTATTAAAAAATTCATCTAGACCGGTTGTATTCTAGAAATAAATCTTGTGAGGATCCTTTGGTCCATTTTTTGCAAGCCCATTGAAAATGGTGGCGTTGGTATAAAAAATTTAATGTCTTTTAACGATGCTCTTCATCCTCAACTAACTTGGAATATTTTTCACAATACTTCTGATTCTATCACCTTTCTCAAGAATAGATTCCTCAAAAAACAAAAGAATGGAAACTTGACCTACATTAAATCATCCATTTGGCCCACCCTCAAACTCTCCTTTTCTAACATTTTGAATAATTCCATATGGATGGTCTCCAAATATTCCTCTATGAAATTATTGCTAGACAATTGAACTGGCATGCCTCTAATCTCATTTGATTCCTCCTGATAAAATTCTTGAAAACACCAATAGCCTTATCGAAGACATTTTTAATTCTCCACATGATTATCTTCCTTATCCAATTTTTAATATCATTTACAACTATAATTTTTCATACAAATATGATTTCTTAATTTGCGACCCTTCTCGCAATGGTATGATCACCTCGAAGCTTGAATACAATCACACTTACTGCAACAACGAGAGTGACTTTAGATAGATTAAAGACTTCAACAAACCATGGATGAAGCCCTCAAGATTCAGTCTCATCTGGAGAATTTCTCACAAAAGAATTCCCACTGAGGTTTGTCTTCAATCATTTGGAATTCAGCTTTTCACTAAATTTAAAATCTGTAACCAGCACAGAGAAGATTCTAACCACCTCTTCCTTTATTTTTCTACTTATACTGCTGTTTGGAACAATATATTTGACATCTTTTATTGTAGATGCTTGATTCATGACTCTGTCAAAACTCAACTTATGAAATTTAAAAAGATGGAGGGTTCTCAGAAAATGAGGAATATATTCCTTGATAAATTTTCTGAATTTTACCACGTGATCTAGTATGATCGAAATACTATTATTTATAGCAAATACTCACTCAATCATAATTCAGGTCAGACCTGAATCCTCATTTCCATAAAAGAAGATGCTTTGTTACAAAAAGGGCATTACCCAATTCCGTGCATGACTATGGAATCCTAAAACATCTTCAAATCAACGGCAACTTTAGTCAGCCGCATTGCACTCTCCTGAGGTTTTGGAGATCCTCTCTCCCTTGATGGCTCAAAATCAATATTAATGGTTCCTCTAAAGGCAATTCATGGACTGCAGGATGTGGTGGCTTCTTCAAGAACCAACTCGGAAAGATCCTAGGATTATTCATGGGTCATTGTGGCAGTGCCACCTCTCTTGAAGCTGAGATGTTGGGTTTGATTCATGCGATAAAATTTTCCATGAGCTTCGATTGGAACAATATTTGGATTGTAAGTGAATCGACGACAATCATTCAAGCTATTTGGAATGGTGTAACTCATCTAGCTTGGCCGATTACCACCCGTAGGATGGAATGCAACAATTCACTCACTGATCTAAACTACATCATCACACATGTCTATCTGAAAGAAAACATGGTTCTTGATGGATTAGCCAATTTGAGAGCTACTCAAGATATGAACTGGTGCGAAGACCTCCCTGCTACTCTTATTTCGTTCCTTGTGAAAGATTGTAAAATGATAAAATATTTTCGTCTCTTGTAATCTTTCTTTTAATAAATTTTGTTCCTTGGCCACTTTGGTCAAGGAATCATCATTTTCATTAGTTTTTTATTTCATATATATAACATAATTTTAAGAAACCCATACTAATTACCTTCCATGTAAAAAAATAAAATAATCACATCACTATGTGGTCAAGGTCGTCCACACAACCAGAAACAAAGTTATCATTTTTTCAAAAAATATAATGTATGAAGTTATATATTATATAGAAATTAAAAAATAATAAATAAATAAATAATTATATATATATATATATATATTTTAAAAAAGTGTTCCCATCCTAATCCCCAACCACGATTGATTGTAATCTAAAAATGAACAATATCATTTCATGAAGTGGTAATACACTATATGGAGGTACAATATGTTAAGCACCCATTAGATGCATGTGTGTGTAATTATAGGTATAACCATTATAATAAAAACATATAATTATATTTTGGATAGTTAGGTGATTGTATAATGTTAGAATTATAATATTTAAGGGTAGAGAAAGAAAATAAAACAAAGGGGCTTAACGAAGGATTGTACCTAATATTTGGGATACTCAACATGCCTTTCAACAAAAAGGTTCCGTGGATGGATAAATTACCAAATGGTGGATTATATGACAAATGGATCAATTCAGGGAGATTATTTAGTAGGTTTTTGGAGATCCAATGGGATTGAGATGTGTGAATAAGATGGATGGAGGATTTCATTTTTTATAGTTGAGGTGGATTGGAATTATTACAAATTTCAGAAAAGGTAATTTGAAAAATGTTTTACCAGGTAATATATATCCAATATTCTTAAAAATTTTATTCAAGGGATTATATAGTACATCAATATCCATTCAATGAATTTTTCACAAGCTCTTATGTAATTTTATCCCTTAATTGTAAGGTTTAATCTTTTGTTAACAGAACTTTATCTCATAATTACATTAATTATTGTTGATAACTTTCAAAAAGAATTTAATAAAAATATATACCGCTCATATGAAAATTATAAATTATGATGACTCAAAATATTTAATCCAATTTTAGAAAATTCAAATAATATATGATATAGAAGATAGTTTAAATTTAATCCCGGGCACAGGATGACAACACAATTTTTTATAGTAAACAATGATCAAAAGAATTAATCGTTTTTATATCGAAAATCTATGTGAAATTGATTCAAATGATCAAAATAGGATCAATTGATGTAATGGTTTTTTAAATAAAGTATAAAAAGACAAGTACATAATTTAACTATGTAAATAAATTATATAAAATAGTTTTCAATTATAATTTATTTTTTTCTATATTATCACAAAATGAAACTTCAAAATAAAGTAAAAATATTTCACCCTAAGTAAATTTTCATTTCACTCTTACAAAAATGATGTTTATAAAATACAAAATTTATTTTAACAAGTTAAAAAATAATATTTTAAATTGTTTCTCCCTTAAAAGGTGATAAAATTACCTTTTAGGATAATTCAACTTTTTATTCATAAAATTAGATTTATTATTATCTTAGAGATATAATATTGATTTTATGAGTATAAAAAATATTTATTGTATGTAACGTTCCGACCCCAGTTACCCAGAGTCAGTGCAGTATTATATAACATTGGAATGATCGCAAGGGATCAAATCCCGAAAGACCTATCTTTTTAGTATCCTTGGATGTTTTAGATACATACAAAAGTTTTACATTACACCATGAAAAAACAACAACAACATTTTTCCTCTATTGACCACATTCATATATCATAGTCTATCCCTGCAGGTCAACCATAAATTACTTCTTCACATCTTGGGAAAAATAATACATAGAAAGGGGTGAGCTCAGTTACTCAGAAAGGATTACAGAATAGGGGAAACATTCAAAAATAAACACAAACATTTAAGGAAATGTATAAAACTAAAACAAAAGACTTTTAATCATAAAAATCATCAAAATATGGAAAGGATAAATAAAATAATTCCATTTACTGTTTCACATTGATATTCTACTAGTCAAATAATCACACATAATATCAATAACTAATTTTATAACGACAGAATGCATAATGCTGGACATCATAAGCACATAGTCAAAGCCTCATGCCAAGACTACAAATTAGATTTCATCAAGGCCTTATGCCAACACACTAGTTTGTCTCAGGATAACTAACGATTCCTCAAGGAGATATAGCGAGCTCCACCCGTCACTTACTATGTCCAATGCATTCCTCATAAGAAAATATCGAAACATAAAATAAATATTCGTATAAAAACTAGCATATGAAATCTTAATACATTAATCATAAACCACGAATGGTTTAAAAATAACACATCCATAGTCAAACATATCACAAAACCATTAATACAATATAGAATATTGGTAATATAATAAATCAACTTCAAACATGAATAAAATCTATTAAATAATGTTTAAATTGATTAAATCAAAACTATATTAGATAAATATCTCTTTCTATTTTGACATTATTTAAAATTAATTTAATTATAAAAGAAAAAATTTATTTTTAAAATATTCTTATAATCCTGTAAAGGAAGCTTCAAAGGAGTTATAATGATAGAAAGTAACCGCACCCATCGTATATGTTAAAAAAACATTCTTACCTTAATTTGTCGAAAAGGTCATAAAGTACCTTTTTGGAAAATGAAAGAAAGATTCCTTTCAAAACATTTTATAAAAAGTCAAAAAACGGTATAAATGAAATTCACCATAGTATAGTAAATTTTAAAAATATTTTCAAATACATTTTTATGAAATTTGGATTTGGATGATAAAGAGGTCGCAGTAGACACTTCTGTAAAAATACCCTCGGATAATAAAGAAATTGGGAAATTAACCCTTACCTTGTACTTTTCCTTGGTATAGGGTACTTTAACCTACTATATAATTGTTAAATAATTGTTATTAAATTATATAAGAACTAAATATATAAATATTATATCACATATTATCATCTAATATTGCATGGTTAATAATATTTTAGTAGTATCATTCATGTGTTAACTGATTCCTTTTACATTATATGCTTTGTTATGTAAGTCTTGTTTGTTATGGATATGATGTATTTTATTCTTATCTTGAATTATATAATTTTAATAAATATTATTTTTAATAGTAAAATGGAAATTTTTCTAGAATGGTTATGATGTGGAATGAATCTCATTGCGTTCGTGGAGACGGTAATCCGTACGTACGCATGAACACTACTTCCATTTAATTTTTTTATAAGTAAATAATACAAAATTATAAATAGGTATAATTTAATTCAATTATTATATAATATTTTGTATAATTTATGTATGTTCGTTAACACCATCCTTTATAGATTCTATGTATGGTATTAACGAGTCATATAACTTTGAGAGGGAGATAGTCCGCACGTCCTCAAATGAAATTATCGTATAAATATTACATGAAAAGAATAAAGGTATACAATAAAAGAGAATTAAAGAAGATTATAGATAAAATAAATATCATATATAATTAATGTTCCATCATAATGGCCACCATAATAGGTGGTAGTAGAATATTGAGCAATCATCATTTCGCGAGGAATTAGTTCTTCATCCACAAAAACATTATGATATTTACCCATTAGATGGAGGTGTGTGTAATTTTAGTTCAAATAATTTTCATAAAAAATCCTAGTATATTGAGTATGATGGTTTGGTTAAAAAATAAATGATAAAAAAGAGTTCTGGGCGGTGGATAATTAAAATAAAAGAAAATAACATAAGAAGATATGTCACCTTTGAATCAGGTAACTCCCATTGGTTTGAACAAAAAGGCTTCCTTGATGTGCCTTCTTCCTATGGTAAGGCTTCTAATTGGAAAAGTGGGAAGAAGGGGGCTTAATTGGTCTGAGGATGGATGAGTTTAGGGGCTTGAGTGGTGTGAGAAATGGGTTAGAGGTGACAGATTTTTATAAGGTGGTGGATGGGCTCTTTAAGAATGTTTTAAAATATTATTTTATTATATAATGATATTATATTTATAAAGCACCAAAAGTCATTAACTTCTAAGATAATTTGTCTCACGTCTGAAATAAAATCATGTAATATGAATTGGACAGGTTTTGGATATTGTTTGAATTTTTTTAATATCATTTATTTAAATGATTCTTTAATGAGGTAAACACTGCATCATTATTTTTTCATAAATAATTTTATTTATTTGATGTATAAAAATAAAAAAAACCAAATTTCAGAAATTTATGTAGATTTCAAATGAATATTTATAGTAGAAACGTTAACTTATATAAACCCTTTAAAACGTTATTTTACTAAAAATATATATGTTTATGTCATTTTTGTCATCACTTTAAGTTAATTAATATAAAGTGTAATTGTCACTATCAAGTGGCTCAATGTAGTCCCAAAATCTACCCAAGAATGCCCATGGTCGGACATGTATCAAAAAATATTAATATGACACATGTTAGGGTAATTAAATATTATTATAATAATATTTTTTACCCTTATTTACCTGTTTTACCCTATAACCATGGTAAATAAAATATTTTCAGTAGTAAATATTCATAATGTATAAAAATAAATGTTACCTATTTAAAAAATTTGTACCTCCAGATTCTATGTATTGAATCTATTTTTCTAAATTCAAAACACAGAAGAGGAAGAAATTAATTGCAATTATCAAGAAAAGAGTGTTTTTAAGAAAAAATAACAATCAAAAGATTGACACTTGTTTAGGTCTAGTTTAAATGTGAAATTACAAAAAATTAACTGAATTAAATTAAATCATAAAAATATAATCTAATGATAACATAAAACCACTCAAATTTATAATTAAGAATTATAAATTATTTTGATTAAAAAATTTGTTTTTAATTAAAATTTATTATATTTCAGTCTTCCTAAAAAAATGATCGTTTTCAGAAAAGTTCCAAAAATTTACCCTATCCTAATTTGGATATTATGAATCCAAAAATGATGTCAATTTTGGGAAAAAAATATAAAAAATTTAAAAAAATTTGATATTACTATTCATAATTTATAGTTTGATTGGTCTTGGTGTGTTTGAATCTCGAAGTTGCATACAACGTAAGCGATTTCATTATTCAAAGGGAAACATACCATGGAAGCTTGGGGAGTTACATTATTCTCTCTTTTAAATAATTTATTTATCAAAACTTCTAGAATACTACTACATAAAATGATTCTGGTGGCTCTTCATCATATGTTCCCCAGGTTCGCAATTTGCCTCTTCTATCTTATGATTTTTCCATTGAACATTCGCCAGACAAGTCATCTTATTCCTCAACACTTGTTCTATAGTATCAAGAATTCTGATAGGCTCTTAGAAATAGGATAGATCAGGTTCCAGTTCTCTTTCTCCATAGGTGAGTACCTATGTATGGTCATACATGTATTTTCTCAAAAGTGATATGTTGAACACATCATGAACATTGGAGAGACTTGGTGGCATCGCCAAACGATAAGCTACAACTCCAATTTGTTTTTGAATTTTGAAAGGTTTGATATACCTGGGACATAATATTCCTTCATTACCGAATCGTATAACACCCTTCTATTTGGATACATTTAAGAAAACATGATCTCCTACATGAAATTCCAAATATTTCCTTCGGTTATCGGTATAGAGCTATTGCCTACTTTGAGTTACTTTAATGTGGGTTTGGCCAACCTTCACATTTTACATAATTTCCTCAACATGTTCTAGGCCTACATGTTTTATTTCACTAACATCATCCCATTAAGTTAGTTTGCGACATCTCTTTCCATATAATTCTTCAGATGGTGCCATCTGAATACATGAATGGAAACTATTGTGATAGGAAAATTATACAAGAAGTAAATATTGATAACACATAACTTAAAAGTCAATTGAGAATGATCTCTATCTATCTTCTAATGTTTTAAAAGTCCATTTTGATTTTCCATCAGATGGAGGGTGGTCGATAGTGCTCAAACGACGTTTAATACCCAAGGCCTTGTGAATAATTTTCTATAATCATGATATAAAATGGAGATCACGATTAGAAAAAATTGATAGGTGTACTCCATGATGTCTTAAAACTTCATTAATATATAGTCTTACCAGAAGTTCAAGTGGTAGATTTTTTCTTATAGAAAAAAAATGATCTGACTTGGTAAGACGATCAATAATGACCCATATTGCATCAATCCGTCTAGGAGTGTTTGGTTCCCCCTAACAAAGTCTTTCATAATATCATCTCACATCAACTCAGGTTTGAGAAGAGGTTGCATGACTCCTCTAGGATGTTGTCTTTCAGCTTTCACTTGTTGAAAAAAATACATCTTGACACATAATCAGGAATCTCTCTCTTCCTGTTGCCCCACAAAAAATGTTCCTTCAAATCTCTATACATATTAGAGCTAACAAGGGGTAAACAAAAATTGGAGCTATGAGCATCATCGAGAAATTCCCTTTTTAGATTAGGTATCTTAGGAACACATTGTCTCTTCCCAAATTTCATAATCCAATCTTAATATATGATGTCGATTAATCTACCATCATTCATACCTTTAATTTTCATTTGAAACTCCTCATCGTCAGTCTGAGAACAGTTTATCCTTTCTAGTAATGATGGTTTGGCAGCCATTTGAAAAAGTATTGACATTTCACCTTCCATGATTATTCCCCTATCCATATTTACAAGATCCATGAACATAGGATCTCTTTCAACTCTTATATTTTTTAAAACTCCATGATCCTTTCTACTCAAAGAATTTTCCACCTTATTTTCCTTCCTAGGGTGGTAATGTATGGTTCAATCATAATACTTGTGTATTTTGTGCCATCTCGTTTTCCTCATGTTGAGTTTTTTTGTGAGAAAATATACTTCATACTGTTGTGATCAATATAAATCACACATTTTCAGCATAAATATGGTGTATCCATATCTTCATATAATATATTTTAGATACTAACTCAAGATAATGAGTGGGATAGTTTTCCTCTGGAATTTTGAGCTGTTATGATGCGTAGGCAAAAACCCTATCATTATGCATAAGGAAAAAATAATGTCCTTTCATTGAATAATCACAATAAATAACAAACACATCATTCCCCAATTGTAGAGTCAATATAATTGAATTTACTAATAATCCATTAATTTCTTCAAAAAATTCTTCACACTGCTTTTTCCAAACAAATTTAATGCCTTTACGTGTGATCTTGGTTAATGGGTTAGACAATCTAACAAAATTTGGGATGAAATGCATATATTGACCTACTAAACCAATAAAACTGTGTAAAACATTTATAATTGTTAGTACTAGATATTCATGTATTTCCTTGGTCATTGAAGGATCTACAGATATTCCATCATTGGAGACAATATAGCCAAGAAATAAAAGCTCCTAAAGACAGAATTCACACTTTCTGAACATCCCATATTATTAATTTCTTCTAACAGTCCTTAGAATATTGTGCATGTTATTTTCATGATATTAGTATATTTTTCAGTATATAGAGATATCATGAATAAATACCACTACAAGGCCATCATTATATTCCTTGAAAACTTTGTTCATTAGATCCATGAATACAGAGGGTGAATAAGTCAGTTCAAAAGGTATTACTGTAAACTCGTAATGCCAGTACCTAGTTCGAAATGATGTCTTTGGAATGTCTTGCTTCTTCACAAAAAACTGATGATATGCAGATCGAAGGTCAATATTTGAAAAATATAGTGCTTCAAGAATATGTTCAAATAAATCATCAATGCGAGGTAGGGGATACTTGTTCATTATTGTTATAGCATTGATCTCCCTATAGTTAATGCACAACCATATAGATCCATATTTCTTCTTAACAAAAAGAACATGGTCTCCCCATGGATAAAAACTTGGGGGAATAAATCCATTATTTCTCAAATCCTATATTTTTTGTAGCTCTACAAACTCCACAGTGGCAATTCTATAAGGGGTCTTTGATATGGGCCTTGAACCAAGAATTAAATCAATGGAAAATTCAATTTCTTATTATGGAGGATGTCTAGGTAGATCCTCTAGAAATACATTAACAGATTCTTGTACAATAGGTACATCCTTTATTTGAACATTCCATTCCTCACCCATTGTTATTTCACTATATTCATCCCCAATAATTAAATTTAGTAGCGCTACATGGGGTTGATCTTGATAAGAATCTTATGGTGAAGTTTCTGCTCTAAAGATAAGGTATTCCTTATCATCATAAAAAATTGTATCCACCTTCTTGTTACAATAAGATTTCGCATCATGGTTCGAAAACAATGCCATAACAATGATTATATCAAATCTAATAATTGATATGATGATGAGATCAGCGGATAAATAATAGTTATATGTCCTAATGGGGACTAATTCACAAAACTATGTTGCAATGATACTTCCCTTCAGAGTTTTAACTGATAACTCATTTTTTAAATAAAATTGAAAATATCTTATTTTATTATCAAATTGGTAATATATGAAACAATGGGATGATCCAGGATCAAATAAAGCAATTTCTAAACTTTAGGAAAACATTAAATTACCTAACACCTTGTCTTTCGGAGCTTCAACCTTAGTAGTAGTAATTTCATAAGCTTAGCCTTTCTCCCTTGTCTTTTTCTGAGGTAATTTTTCTTGGCACATTGTACATTCATTTTCATAATGCCCCATTTCTTTAGAATTGTAGAATTCTATATTGAGAACCTATTTCTTTCACTTGCAATCATTATTTTGGCGGCATTTTTCACGACACATGTAATAGACTCCAATTCCCTTCTGAAAAGTATATGGGTGTTTCATCCCACATTTACCACATAATTGATATTCAAATTTTCCTTTCGTCCCCTTATTTCAATTTCCAGAGTGTCAAACGAATCTCTTCTTCTCTTAATTTACATTAAAGTCACAAGACATAGAGAATTCACTTTATGTCTTGATAGCACATGAGACAATAGCTCCATATGATGAGAAGGATTTTGGGACTAGTGATTGATAGAGAAATGGTTTCAACCCATCCACGAATCAATCAATATTTCTCCATGGGATACATATATAACCTGATGCTTTTATTTCTATCCTTGAAGAGTTAGCCTCATACTTTGTGACATTCTCATTCTATTTTTGCCTTAGACTCAAAAATTGTCTTTCCATATCCGCTCAATGGTCTCAGGAAAAGTATTCTTCTAAGAAAATCCCTTTAAACTACATGAATTACATATTTGATAATTATTCATGTTCCTTAGGGTATTAAATTAAGGACCACCATTGATCTGCATCTCCTGTGTGGTGATAAACAACCATGACATCTTTTTCCCAATTGCTACTCCTCATAGCACAAAATATATTCTCAAATAATCTTATCCCTTGCTCAGATAATAACGGATTTGTTTTCCAATTAAATACTAGTGGTTGTTTCATCATTAATAACTATAACAATGATACTCAGTGTTTTGGATCATAGTGATACATACAGGTCAAGTTACTATTACTAACTTGAGTGAGTTGTCCCAGTATGGTGATAAGATGATGAACACCATATGCATTACCAACTCAATAATAAATATATTGAGTAGAAGGGAAATCCATACATGGATTACGTGCATTGATATGGTACGCATTCATTCCACAAGGTACCATTTTTGTAAATAATGGGATACAATATATTATTCAATGAATCACAATACATAATTCCAAACTTGTAAAATAATTAACATAAATTGAATAGTTTATGTATATAATCCATAATCAAAAAAATTATTTCCTTGAGCATGTATAAACTCATAAATACTTGATAATGGTTTGTAAAGAAAATGTGAATTATCCAAAGCATATCCATTGGGAGTGTCGTAACCAAGAGTGCAGCAAGGCCCGTTGTTGTGTACCAGGATACCCCGAGTCAAGCCCAAAACTCCATGTCAAATATTTCACTACTTGTTACATCTGTGCCAGAGACTCTTCTACTTTCTCATATATAGATAGGGATTTATTTCATGGAATACTCAAAAAATTTATACATTACCAAAATTCTATGAAGTTATTCTATACTAATCCCCAAAGTCTATCTTAGGGTAATGTTCTCCAATCATAGTTTTTCAAAATCTAGCTTCAATGGTTTGTACTAAACATATTCGGAAACCAACTGTAATGTGCTGAACCTAGTTAACGAGAGTCGGTGCATTATTACATAACATTAGCATGATCACAAGGGATCAAATCCTGAAATACAAATCAGTATAGTAACGTTGGATGTACTAGATACATACATAACTTTTACATTTCATCATCAATTAATAAAAAAAAGAAATTTTTTCACTATTGACAACATTCACATCCCTTAGCCTATCCCTATATGTCAACCATAAAATTCTTATTCACATCCTGGAAAAAATAAAACAAAGAAATGGGTGAGCTCAGATGCTCAGTAAGGATAACAATATAGTGAAAAATTTCCTAAATAAACATAAACATTTAAGGCAATGTATAAAACTAAAACAAAATCATTTTGATAATAAAAATCATAATAATATGGAAAAGATAAATCAAATAATTCCATTTAATTATAGACATTAATATTATACTAGTCTAATAATCACATGTAATATCAATTGATATTTTCATAATGAGGGAATGCATAATGTCAGACATCATAACCACATAGTCATGGCCTCATGCCAAGACTACACATATGATTTTTTTCAATGTCTTGTTTCATGAAAATTTATTTTCTCGTGATACCTACTGATGCATTTATGAGATCTAGCGAGCTCCACCAGTTCTATACTAAGTCCAATGCATTCCTAGAATAAAACGTTTTAAACAAAACATAAAAATTAGTATTAAAAATATCATACAAATTGTTAATACAATAACCATAAACCATTATTGGTATAAAAATAACACATCCACAATCAAACATATCACTAATCCTTCAATACCATATGGAAGATTTGTATCGTAATAATTAAACATAAAACCAGAATAAAATCCATTGATGGATAACGACACATATAAAATCTAGGGTATTTGACGGAAATATCTCTTTCTATTTTAAAATCATTTAAATGTCACGTAATTATAAAAAAAACGTTTATTTTGAAAATATTTTTATAAATTTTTATGGGAATATTCAAATATGTTGTGACAGTAGAGAATAACCACACCCATCGTATAAGTTTAAAAAACACTCATACTGTAATTTGTCAAAAAGGTCATAAAGTACCTTGTTTGGAAAATGACAGAATGATTTCATTCAAACGATTTTATAAATATTCAAAAAAAGGTATAAATGACTTTAACCCATAGTGTAGAAAATAGTAAAAATTTATTGGAATAAATTTTTAAGAAACACGGATGTGGATGATAAAGATGTCCCAGTTGGCACTTACGTTTAAATAACCTCGGATAATAAAGAGATTGTGAAATTAACCCGTACCTTGTACTTTTCCTTGGTCAATGGTAAATTAACCTCATGTATAATAGTAAAATAATTCTTATTAAATTATACAAGAACCACATACATAAATATGATATCATATATGATCTTATAATATTGTTTGGTTAATAATATTTGATTAGTAACATTGTTTTGGGAGTTAACTGATTTGTTTTCCTTCATATGATTGGTTACGTAAGACATGTTTGTTATGGATAGTATGTATTTTATTTATATCAAGAATGATATAATGTGATTAAATATTATTTTTAATAATCAATGAAAAATTATTCTTTAATGGTTACGAAGGGGAATAAATCTCATCATGTTTGTGGAGACGGTAATCCGTACGCATGCACGAACACTACATCCATTTCATTTTTTTATTTTAAATGGAAATAATACCAAATGATACATAGGTATATTATTATTCCAGTATAATAAAATATATTATATATGTTATTTATATTCATTAACAACATCCATTATACTTTCCATGTATGGTATAAACGAGTCATATCACTTTGAGGGGACGACAGTCCGCATTTCCTCAAATGAAATTATTGTATATATAGAACATTGAAAGAATAAAGGTATGATATAAAAAATAATCACATAAAATTATATATAAAATAAATATCATAAATATAATATATAATTACATTTCCATCATAATGGCCACCAAAAGAGGTGGTTGTAGAAGATTGAAAAAATCATCGTTTCATGAGGTAGTAGTTCACCTTCCATAAAAACATTATGTTCAATACACATTAAATGATGGTGTGAGTAAGTTTAGTTCAAATTATTCTAATATCAACAACCAATTTTATTTATTATACTGTATTTGTCATAAAATAAAGGAATAAAGAGATTTTAGGGGGTGGAGAGGTAAAGTAAAAGAAAATAACTTAAGAGGAGATGTTACCTTTAAACTGGTTAAATCCCATTGGATTGAACCAAAAGGATTAATTTAAGTTCCTTATTCAAAAGTTGATTTATATAAGAGTAATATAGGGATGTAGGGAGATTAATTGGGCAGATGTTGGATGAGGTGAAGGGCATGAGAGGTGTGAGAAATGGTTTAGAGGTGAGAGTTTTTTATAAGGGGAAAAGGGGCTCTTTAGGAATGTTTTAAAATATTATTTTATTATATAATGATTTTTAGTTTATAAAGTTAAAACTCTCATTAATGTAAAAGATAGGATTACTTATGTTGGAAATAAAACAATCCAATAAGAATTGTATATTTTTTGGATAATTTTTTAATTTTTAGTATCTCATTTTTTAAATCATTCTTTACTTAGGAAACAATGCATCATTATTGTGTCATAAATAATATTATTTATATGATGTCTAAAAATTATAAAAATAATTCCATAATGTTGAAAATATTATTATTAATAGGTTGAATATTTATAGTAGAAAAGTTATCTTATATAACCCCATGTGAAAATTATTTTTCTAAAAGCTCTATGTTTATGTTTTTTTTATTCACTTTAAATTAATTAATATAAAGTGTCATTATCACCCTCAAGTGGCTCCATGGGTTCCCAAAATAGACCCAAGGATTCCCATGGTCTCAAATTTACAATTAAATAGAAAATAGGTCACAATTTAGGGTAATTTAATATTATTATAATAATATTTGTTTATCCTTATTTACTACATTTACCTTTTAACCATGGTAAATAAATTTTTTACTGAAGTAACTATTCATAATGTCCAAAAATAAAAGTTACCTATTTAAAAAATTTGGAACTCATGATTCTAAATATGGAATTTATTTTTCAAAAGTCAAATCACAGAAGTGAAAGAAATTAATTTAAAATTATTCAATATTGTGAAAACAAAAAAATGTGTTCTCAAGAAATAAAAACAACCAAAAGATAGACATTTGTTTATGTCCAGTTTAAATGTGAAATTACATCCAATGACCTAATTATATTAAATTATAAATTTAAAATGTAATGATACTTTAAAACCACTAAATTTTATAATTTATCACCATAAATTAGTTCGACTAAAAAAGTTGTTTTTAAATAAAATGTAGTATTTTTCACTATTTATAAAAAATTGAATGTTTTTAGAAAAGTACCAAAAAGTCCCCTTAAGTTAATTTTGGTTTTAAAAATCAATAAATGAAGTCTGTTTACAGAAATAAAATGTAAGAAATTTCAAAAAGTGAGTATTACTATTTATAATATCTAGTTTGATTGGTCGTGGTGTGTTATAATCTCAAAGTTGCATACAACGCAAGAAATTACATTGTTCAAAGGGAAACGTACCATGGAAGATTGAGGTTCTACATTGAATAGATATAGTATAAATTTTATTTTAAAAATTAATAAAATGGTTTTTTAATTTATTTTGATAAAATTTATTTTGTGCATAGCATAAATGTTTTTCATAGAAATATTAATTAATTTATTTTCAAATATTTTTTACAATATTTTTCATAAATTGATATCCAAAGGAAAAATTTTATTTACATGTGAAGATAATATTTTCACAAGATATTTAAAACTTTTAATAACTTCCTTTACATTGTCTAGGTGGTATCTTTAATAATATTGTAATAATATTATTAATTGTATTTCATCATTTTGTAAAAGTCGACCTTGCATGAAAAAACTACATCAAAGTGAATTAGTATTTTTTTAATACATGAAATAAATTGAGTTTAATGAACCATAAACTAATCTATGTGATGTGTATACTACATGATTGTCCTGATGTTGTATATAATGTTAGATAAAGATAGTGATTCAATATAACAAAAGCTATATACAGGGATGACTGAACATAAAAATATAAAAAAACATTAAATAAATTTGAAAAATAATTCACAAATTCTACTGGTGTTACATTCCTCCCACTTAAAATTAATTAATCCTTCTAAATTCATTAGTTTTAATAATCTTTTAAAAATTTCATGTTCTATTCACAAAAAAAACACACAGTAAAGTGGAATTTGAAAATTTTCATTAATAAATGAAATTTGGAAACATATTTTTTAACCAATGTATCATGAATCTAATATTTCCCATATGATAAACATATGTGAAAGGTAAAAAAATATACATTGAAGTGAATATATAACCATCCTGTTCTTCTAGTGAGTGAAATAGAACATGATTGTGAGAAACCTGACAGTCCAAAATCTAATAAATATTAAATGATCTAAGGGGATATTTGAATAATCATAATAAAGGTAATAAGATATCATTTTTTATAGATCATTTTTCCCTTTTCAAATAATTTTCATGAAGGGATATACATTCAGAATTTTTTGAAAACAAAACCCATTATTGTGTCTGGATCAACATCCACATAATCTCTTATTACATGAAATAAAGGTGAATTTTTCATTCCTGAAGATTTTTCATATCATGATGTCCATAAATAGAGTTTTATGTTATTCCATCTATATTTACCAAAAAAAGATTTCATAAGTCATCAAATAGTCATGAAACCATATACGGAGTGAAATAAGTTATCATAAAACAATTCGTAAATGGTTAAACATAAAACCCTTCTGAAATATGGATGTCCAAAACATTATAACTAAGGATACTAAATTTTTCAAAAAAATCTTTGAATTGATCCCACATTTATCATAACGTAAGACATGGTTGTCACATACCAAACATGTGAATACCTTCGTCCTGTATTCTCTTGAATCATGGTGATATATTGAATTACCACAAAACCCTATTAAAAACATGAATGTTTCCAAATTTGAATGTTTATTGGATATATTTCATAAATTAAATAATGTTGTAAACTTCATCAATTATAAGATAAACCAAAATTTAGTACGTAGTTTATTATTTAAAATGTAATCTATATCATCCAATTTACATATTCATATCCATCATATATTTATCCAAACAAAATTATCTTATCATTAGGATCGTTTTATGGGTTAAAATTCCCTTGATATTTTTTTACAAGTATATCACATTACCATTAAATAACATTTACAATTCATCATGACCATTTAACGTATTTTTGTAAATCCCTAGAGAAAAAACACAAATAGCACAATCCTTATATATTTCACAATTCATATTAAATTTTTCTTGGAAACAAATACATAAAAACATTAATTATTCCCCTTCATCGTTATGTCTTAATAAGGATACCTAATCTTATTAATTAATAAATATTTCCATTCACATTGCATTTGTATTCTCATCAACATTAGTAATATAACCATTACTAGTATGACCTTTCTGAATCTATTCAAGAGCATTCAAATATGGTCATAGATTTCCATAATGAGAATTCATTCCATAATTTAAGTATTTATCCTTTGACAATGTCTAAAGTAGGATAATATTCACCTCAATTAAATTAATTAAACTTTTCATATTTCCATTTTTTTACACACACATTTTCCTTTTTATTCATAGTCAAAACATCTACTTTTTTCAACTAAAACATTCAATAAGGTGATTCAATACATATTCATTAAACTAAGTAAATAGAATATTCCTTTATCTATTGTTTCCATTACTTGAACTCACATAGAACTCCTCCATCCTCATATTTTGTATGTCTAATTATTTTTTAATATATACATTGTCTATAATGGTCCATGAAAACTAATTAGGAATGATCCCATCATTATTAACAGTAGTGATCATCTCCTTTGATATATAATCAGAAAAACTTTATTCCAATTTAACATTAAACTATTTCATTATTGTTTATGAAATTTATTAAAACTTGGAAGAAAAATGTGGAAAACATTTTTCATAGAGGAAAACCTCATAATCCTGAATAATAACATTTATCATATCTATATCCTGAAACATAAATATTTAATTTTAGAGTCCTTAGGATTATTAGAGGATATTCAGAGTCATATTTTATTTAAATAATTTATAATGGACCATATAGACCTTTTGAATTCATAAAAAAAATCACCCAAGAGTTTCTAACTAGTTTTCAAACATGGATCATTGTCATGGACAAGTTCTTGATCGAGCCTATCACAACATAGTGTTATCAAGATTTTTACACCTTTTAATGTCCCAAACTGGCTCATCACTAAGATAGTGGTTCAACCAATGGTTCACATGGACTCATACATGCCACCACATATGCAAAAGGATTACAATATGTACAGGATATATTGATGGTATGGTAGGGAGACTGAACCATATTGATGAGAGTAGCACAACATTTTATCAGATAATAAATAGAATATAATAGTGGATGCATTTAATATGTGAATGGAAAGAAGAAGAAGATAATATAATATCTAAATAAAAGCAAAATTGGAAACACAAATTATATATAATGATGAATTTATTGTTAGTTGTTACTACATGTTACCCATTGTACAATATAAAAAACCCCAATGGTTAACTCTTTGAGAATCTAGATTAATATCCCAATCATGTGCTCCCTAATTCCCACGTAAAAACAAAAAAAAAATCAATGAATTAGTGATATGTGATCAATATGATATACTTAGGTGACAAATAGTTCCCGAGAGGGCAGTGAGATAATAATCTCAATAGGACAACACACACTGTGACTATCCCAATCCATTACATGATTTATTACAAATATTTGTGAGAATGTAACGAATAAAAATAAACAACTAGTGCAGAATAAATAAACAGAAACCCTCATTGGTTCTTAAGTGACCCCATGCAACAGTACTTACTTCAACATCATTCCGACTATTTATTTTAATGGGTAGATCCCACTACATCAATATGAATCATCCAAATTGGTCGAATTCTCTCCTTTATAGAATGATTCACTAAAAATATAACATAAACATTTGGCCTCATCCATTCATCTAACAAAATTATCACCCTTAGGCATGACTATAATATATTCCACAGGAATCACGTGACAATGCATCTTTCCCTCGAGTATTCAACATAAAAATATACCCTTATCTTATGCATTTAGTTTTAGTGTTCCTATAACTCATGATGTATGAAAACATCTAAACAAGAATCACTATTATAGTATCAAACATACCAGGTTTATCATCATAAGGCATAATGATCAATTTATAAAAAATATCATCTATCTAACCAATTCATTTCATTCGTTGCTATTTTTAATTATCATCAAAATTATATCAAACCTATTTAAATAATCATTAAACTGTTAGGGTTTAATAAATCAATTAACCAAAATCATAAAAGATTATTCTTATATAAGAAATCATAAATATTTAATATCATAAAAATTTCAAATTCTAATCTAAAAATAAAACAATAATTCAAATTTATTCTAGGTCTCACGAGTCTAACAAACCATTTCACAATTAATCCCATGGATGGAACACATATTGGGTTGTTTTATGTCTCATTATCCATGCATATGGAACTAAGAGATTCAATGGGTGTATAAAAAAACCTTAATTTTTCATATATTATACAATTTATTTGACTGAACCCATTATGTGCTGGTGTAATCTCACATATAACATTTACTATAAATAATAGCATATGATAAAAAGGGATTTATTTTATACAATTTACTTATGGCTCCAAGTCGTAGGAATAAAGCATGGAATATGGTATTCGACACATGGTCACATTCATAATTTAAAACACAAGGAAAAGTCACCTCATTCATATCATTAGCTAAGGCCAAATCTCTTAAGGCATAACATTTCATTATAAGAATTTAATAACACATCCAGAAGAGGGAATTTTCCTTTCATCCATTTTTTTATCCATTTAATACAATTTGATTCATTTTAAGTAAGGAAATTGTATCCCAAATTAGTTATTTCATTTTCAAACATCAAATTCAATTTACCCAAATATGTAAAATTACATTCAATTAATAATGGGTCCAAAGGAAAGAGTCATGGTAACAAGGGATATTCCTTCATGGCAGTGTCATTTAAACTACACATTCATAAAATTTCAATTCAGATTATTCATTATGGTTATGACTAACATTACACATAATAGGAACCAAAAAATGGAATAAGGAAAATTCAAACAAAAAATGTGAATGATATAACAAATTGTCATTAAATTTTCGTTTATGTACTATGCAACTCTCTTGGAGGGATTTGTTATAAAATCATGATATTTTCTTCAAAAAAATCATTTATCATATTTAATATTCCATTCCCCCAAAAACCCAATTCATTTATAAGAATCATTTAAAATTAAAATCATAATCAATTAATTAAATTCTAGGGATGTTGGACCATGTAAATGAATTAATGCATTCATAATATTAATTTTTAATGGAAAGGGACCCTGCCTCAATAAATAACCAATTTGAAAACTCAGAATTTGAAAAAAAATCGGTGGAAATTAGAAGCCATCATGGTGAGGCCAACACACTTATATAAAAATATCAAGAACACAGAAATTAAAAAAAATATCAAATTATAAATTAAGATACAACGAAGAACAGATCAAGAACCCTACCGTAAACCATTGGCGGAGAACCAAATCAAACCCATCAGCCTTACCTTATGATGAAGACGAGGGAATACACATAATGGATTCCCAAGAAAAATATTGAATAACCTATCATCGAAATACAAACTACAAATTTTTAATATGTCAAGCCTTGGGTTTGTTGAATTCCAATCGGGTGGTGGGAGAGGTTATACCAGACCAAAAGAGGGAGAAAAAGGGTACCCGCAAACTTAACATGAATAATAATATGAGGAACATGAAGGAATGAGATGAAATCGTCAAGAAAAGAAGGATCCATAAGAGATGGTTTGTAAAACCAAATATTTCAAAGTGAATTTCGTTTTTATATAAATTCATAAGCTTGCAGTGTACATAACACATTGTTCAAGAGAACCATGACTTACCAAATTATCCCTTTAAATAGTGTTTTTGAATAATATTAAACACATTATGAAATATATATATATATATATATTCAAAATAGTCATCCTTTTTTTAATAATAATATCAAAATTAGCTTAGGGGGAATTATATGTATTTTAATGAAAAGTTTCAATTTTTAATAAATATTGAAAAATAATTCTTTATTATTAAAAACATACTTTTTTTATATAATTTATTTCCTCAATTTTATTTTAAATTCAGAATAGACAAATAATAATTATATTAATTTAATGTCTTTCATTGAAATAATTTGTATAATATAGTTCGATATAAAAATTTAATGAACTGTTGAATGACTCTTTTACCTGCCTTCTCACCACATCTACGTGATTAACATTAAACATAATTTTGCCAATTTTGGGAACTAAATTTCAAAAAATTTGTATAAATGGTTTCATTTATTATGAAATTTTTCGTTTAATTGGATGAAATTACTTTTTGTTTTATATTAATAGTAGTATTTCTGTACCATAGTTAAGGGTAAATCGTATAATAAAGGGTAAAAATAATATTTTTAGAATTATAAAATTACACTAAAAATTTCTTAATTTCACTAGATAATATTTTTTTCTTCCAAATATATTCCTTGGGTCAATTTTGGAACAATATGGAGCTACATGAATAAATTTAATATATTTTGGATATTATATTTGGAAAGAATAAAATTTTGTTATTCTTTTTTTTAACAACTAAATTAATTTTTATATAATGTTATATATGTTATATAGTTAACTATATATAGTCTTAATAAATATAAAATTATTTTCTTAATCATGGAAATTTATTTAAATTTTAATAAATTTAATATTTAAATTAAATGGTGACACAATGATGATGTAGTAATTGATTTATTTAAGAATGAATAAATCAAATTCTATTAATAATTTTAAAAAAATATATTTTGGTATATTTAATTCCATAAATAATGTTTTTAAAGAATATCACATGGGAGGGATAAGTTAATATATTTTGGTCAAAGGAATTATGTTTTTTATGGGTTTTTAATGTCATATAATAAATAGTGTCAAAATAAAGAAAAATGATACCTTAAACAATAATATATAATTAAATGTTATAACATTCATAAAACACTACATATTTGGAAAATGGATAGTATAATGTTAAATATTTCATTAATTATCTAATTGGGATTCGTTTTGAATTTTATTATAAATATATTATCACTATAGTTAGAAAAATACAAATCTCCATATTAATAGTTAAATGTGATAAATAATGTTTAAAAAATATAAGCATAAAAATAATAATAATAAATTATAAAAAATTATTGGATGAATAAAATTCGACCTTGATAACCTAAGGTTCGTGAATGACTCATTCAATGGAAACTTTTCCTTGAAAATGAAATAGATATTATTAAAATAATAGAATTTAAAAAAAATATCATAATCTGATTTTTTATTTTTACAATAACTATAAGATACAGATAACCTAAAGATAACATCAATCATTAGTATTAAATTTAAAGATAAGTTAATTACCTACCACATAGTAATATATATATTATATTTTGAGACCATATAATTACCATAAATAATGACATAATATTGAAGAAGTAATTATTTTATTAATAGAAATATCAAATAAATGATTTTAAAAAAAATTAATGAATATTACATACATTAGGTTCTCCATGAAATTATTATTCTTATATGACATGATAAGAGTGTATTCAGTGGTTTTGATAGATGCTATCTTTTTTTTCTTTTTTCATTAATTCAAAGCAATGAATAGAGTCAAAATTGATACTACTGATATTTTATAAAAATAATTATTTATTAAATAAATAAAAATTTATAAACAACGATAAAAGAATAAAAATTAAAATTATATGTTCTATAATGTAGTTAAATTTGTACTTGTGGAAAATTTCCACCATATAACAAAACATTTATAAAATTTTCATATTTACAATATTATTACCATAATGAAATCTATATAGATTAATTAATGGTTAAAACCGAAAAATAAAATTCATATTGTGACGAAAACATGTCTAAAAATCAACGGTTTAATGGTTTTAGACATATAATATTATTATATACGACATAAAAAACTTCATATCAATTGGATATAAAACTTAATTCTTATTAATTTAATATTTTAAGTGTTTCTTAAGGTTACCCTCTCATCTCTTATAAAAGGGAAAATATACATCTCTTTTATTCACAAATCTAAATATATTTTGTTCAAAATAACTCTAATATTTTCCCCTTCCAAATTCTTTCACCTCATCCTAGTGATTGTAATTTCTCTAGAAAATCAACCTATGAAGTCTTTATGAGAAATTATAATTTAGAGATTTGAAGAAGAAGTAATTGTTTAACTAACTCAGTTCAATTTATTTTATTCTTCTACTTCTCGTTGTTATTTTTTCCATACTAAAGTAATATATTTAGTATCATATATATTCTGAGAAGTTCTTATTATTATGTTACAACCATATTCCTCCATTATCCTTCATACGAATAACAATATCAATTTTCTTCTGTAATTATGGATTACAATATCCACCATGTGTTGTAATTTTTTTCGTTACCACTTTATTTGGATCGGAATAATGAAGAATATACTTGATATTAATAATAAATAATTCATATTATTGGTTTATTATAATTAATATTCCATCCAATTATTTATTCATTTACCACTATGGAATGGTATCATTTCTCGGGCATACGTACGACCTCCCATCTCAAGGATGCGATGAGATTAAACATGCACATTAACCATTCATAATTTATTTTAGTACATATATATATATATATAATTATTAATTATGAAATATTTTACAGAATAATTATATTGTAGTAATATAAATATATCATTTACATGAATCTGTTCAATATGACATGGAAATAAAAACGGTGTTCATATGTATTTATGTCCAACCTTATCCACAACCGGTGCATTAAATTTTATATATATATATTATATGTTTTATATTTATATACAAAATATATATGATATATTATTATGTTTTTCACTAATTTATTTATGTAAACCTGATCTATGTAAGAAGAACAAGAATAACATGTCAAAACATGTATGATAAGAAAATTAGTAATTACTTTGAACATGGATTTAACATGGAATTATTAATAAATGGGTAATATAACATCATAAATGAACTTATATGATATCATATTTTTCTGTTACAAATTTAATAACGTGATTTTACTTTTATATATGAGACTAACTCACCGTCGTCTAATGTAAAGTATGTTGTAAGGGTTAAATTTTTAATATTATTTTTATCTTGGATTACTTATATCAAAGTATTTATTTAGGAAATAATTATCATCCATGTCCAAGTTTCATAAAAATGTATTAATTTTGTTTACTACTATACTAAAAATTATTAAATAAATTTTAACCGAAGTTATTATTTTTATAGAATATTATAAAATGATTTTTTTTTCATTTTCATTAAGTGGTACTTTTTGTCAATCATGAAAATAAAGGTGAAGAATGATTTCCCTAACTTATATAGAGTGAGCTGATTTTTTATGCCTCTATGAAACATTAACATTTTAAATCATCCCTTAAATGGTTATAATACTATTTTAAAATAAATATTATATACGGCTTAAAAATAAAATATTTTATTCTAATAATGGTTTATTTTAGCATTAATTATTTTTATTAAATTAGAATATTTTCATCGATTTCAACATCCTTTATTGAATCTTATGATTAATTACAGATGTTCTATTAAGATATACATTACCATATTCACATTAATGGTTTCTCTTTTGGTTTGAATGTAGATTTTTATTTGAAGCCATTCATAGTTAAATGTTAATGTATTTATATTATATAAGATAGTTTTAATAAAAAAAATTATGTGGGTTTGTTTTACCCAAATCATACGAAGAATGAATTGGACTTCATAATTTGTTGAGAGAGGCCCCTTATATCCATTTTATGCATTTGTACGTCTTAGGATACAAATAAGTTAAGGATTGGGCTAATGCCTAACTATATTATGTATAGTTCCTTGGCCGAAACCATGACGGTATGATTAAGATATTATGTATTATGTATCCCATCATTACGTGATAAATTATTGATATTTCATGTGATTATTTCACAAGTATAATATTCCGGTGTATTGTTATAAGGAAATATTATTTATTCACTCAACATTATTCTGAAGATTATTTTTATTGTATATTTTTAATATACACCTTTCCTTAATGGTTTATGCTTATTTCTTATACCGTCTTCTATATTGTTTACCCTTAGTGGGAATATGATATCATCCCTATTTTATGTATTATTTTCCCAGGATTCCATGATGTTTTTCAGGATTGATATGTAGGGCTAATCTAGTAGATAAATGAAATTATCAATGGTTTGTCAATGTCGTGTATTATGTTATGAATTGTAATGTAATGTTTCTATTTGCAATATAATTTCTATGATTTTTAAACAGATCAGTCCATTAGGATTTGATTCCTTTATTTATGAAAATGTTTCAAAATTATACAACAGAACTAGGATTCTGGGGATTGGGCATTACAGATGTTAACAGTAAAAGGTTTAAAAACTACCTTGGAAACAAGATTTAGAAAACATATATTAGGGAACAAAACCCTAAGGAAGGTAATGAGGATAAATGTAAAATAACATTATATAATTTTATTAATGTCAATATTATGCTTTTATTTATAGAAATACTACCCTTTATCGATACAAAAAGTAGATGTTGTTCCGGAAGAGTTGTACCTAAGAGTAATAATTGTTATGATGTTTGTCGGGAGTGGGTCGGCGTAACTGGGTATACGACCACATGAATTCCTACACTACTTGATTGACAATCCCATGGGATATTATTAGAATAATTGAAATTATTTTTTAAACCCATTACGATGGATTTAAACATAAATATGTCCCCATATAAACAATGTTTATGATTATGATATTATATATGCATAATGTTTTCAATTTAAAATATTTATATTAGAATTACTCATTATCAATAATTACTAAATCTAGTCAATATCATTGTTTAGAAGTGGAGAGTATTTGTAGAAATGGAAATCTTATCCACACACAACATACATGTAGTTATTTCCCCTATGTTAAATAATGATGTTCTAGAAGGAGGTGAAAATAGTTCTGAATAAACATATAACTATAGATGGATATCTAATTCAATTTATTAATAATAAACATACCAATATTGAGCATCCTGATCCCCAATGTGGAGGAACATTGATAGTATTCATCGTGATAGAAAAATATACAACATTTAATTGAACTAAAAATCTATTTATAACTAAATAATGGATAAGTTCTTTATAGAATATATTTATTTCTTTGGGAAAGACATATAGGGAGAAGGTGTTCATGGATGCTTATCAGCTCTCATGAGATGTGGCTAAATTAAGGTCACAGATTCAAAACACATAAAAAGTGGAATAAATTTCCATTATATAATAGAATGAATTTATTGAAATTTTTAGGGAAATATCATTCACTCATTAATGAAGAGAGAGGATATTATGATAGAATTATTGAATCTGAGACAAAAGGAGGATGATAAAGTTTCTTAATATGAAGGAAACATTATAAGATTAGCATGTCTTGAGCCAAAATAATTATGTAACCCTGGGAGTATGATTGAATTTTTATTTGATGGGATATGGACATTTTCTTAAAGGCATTGTTATCAAATCCTATGAAGATATAGTCTCTTGTGCTATCCATATTGAGAAAGAATTTTCTATTCATTATGCCTTTAAGGGAAATAATGCGAAAAAAAGAACGGCGGACTAAGAGATAGATAAATTGAAAAAGGGAAAGTTGGATTTTCCCATATACGATAATTATGGGATGGAACAACCTTGTTCATTCCTGAATAGAATTAGAGTTTGTATCATGTGTGGTGAGAAAGGTCCCTAAAATCATGATTTTATGGGAATGAAAGAAACAATAATTGTGAAATTCTCTAATTCTAATGATATGGGACATCATGAAAATGTTTTTCTAAATATTCAAGTAATTGTATCTCAAAAGAAACATTTAGATAAAGGTAAATACTATGTTCTAACTACATTTGAGGTAAAATAATTAATATATTTGTGTTTTTGTATTCATAAATAACATTATTATATTTTATTTATAATACTCATGAGATATATAATGATTAATCTACAGTACATTTTCATTATGGTTTTGGGGGATTGAATGTTTTCATTAAGGGTTTTAATGGGACCAAATATTTTATATTTTCTAATAAGTTCTACACATAATTGTTTATGTAATATTATAATATGATTTAGATTGGAAAATTAATAAGGTTGTAATGGAGTAAGCTAAACATTGGATATTGTTGTTGGACCTTAAAGTATAATTTTTCATATACATTGGTCAATCATTTTTGGTTTCATGGAATATTTAGCGGATGAATGAAAAACATATGGGAATTATGATTTATAAAAAGTGATTCAAGCATAAAAAAATTATTTTTCAAGTGTAAAGGATGAAGTAATAATATATCAAAAGGCAACGATAGGATTGTATTATTCCTTTGACAAGGAATGAAATCAAGTATGTACTTATCTGAATAGTAAAATAATTGTTCAAATTTTTAGAAAGGAATATGAAAACAAAAAATTATATTAATCTAATTATTCTAAATAATATAATGGTTTCTTAGATCATCATATATTTATATATGTGTGATTTTAAACATTCTCATAATAATGTTTTCTATCACTCAGTATTAGAACATGATGGTTATATTTTTCTTTTATGTTCATGTTTTCCCACATGTAACCCTTTTTTGCATTATCATTTAGATAATGGTATTTTGAATAGTCAAACCATGTTATAAAATCCAAATATGATAATTGAGAAGTCAATTTTTTTAAGTATGTGATAATGTAAAACAGAAATATTTCATAGTTAATTTCTTTTTAAATAAAATATTTTACTAGTTTTTTATACAACACTGTGTTTGATGGAACCATGATCTATCAAACTATCACATTAAAAACTAGTTATGAGTTATATTAACCAATTTATAAAATTTAAATACATTATTTAAAAAAGGATTTAGTTTTTATTTTGAAATATCAAAATTATCTTATGGTGAATTTTTGGTATTTTTATGAAACGTTTCAATATATGATGAATAGTGAAAAATGCCGTGTTGTTGTCAAAAACCGAATTTCGAATTTAAATAATTAACTTAAATTTAACTATTTTTAATGTAAAAATAGATAAATAATACTTATATATATATATATATATCCAATTTTGGTTATTTGAATAATTTCTATAAGAGTAATAGATGTAAAAATTTATTGATCTTTTGAACACCTCTTTTATGTTCCTTCTTAGCACATATACTCGATTGAGATTAAAATTCATTTTCGCATTTCTGTGAATTGAATATTCAAAAGTCAAAAAGTGGTTCTAATTTCTAGGATTTCTTATGTAATAGGTACAACATTGTTTTTGGTTAATCTTAACTTTTGAATTTCTTTTACGACAATTATTGGTAAATTGGGTATTTAAGGCTAAAAATATGATTCTAATCATTATTCAATCACTCTAACTCATGTACTAATTTAATTTCATGAGATTTTTTTAGAAAATATTCCTAGAGTAGATTTGATGACCAAATGGAGGAACCCAGATGAATTTAATTATTTGATGATATTATATTTAAAGAAAACCCAATTTTGTTTTACCTTTGTTTTTAACAATTAATATTTTATTAATATTTTATTTGATAAGTGGTACGGTGGACTATAAATTTTCTATATAAAAATATTATTTTTAACAACTACATTTTAATTTATATATAATTTAATATAATAAAAATGTATTTAAATGATGACACAATGATGATATTGTAATTTATTTAATAAAAAATAATAAATTAAATGATGTTAATAATATTAAGATAAATATTAGTGTAAATATGCAGTTCCATCCAATGATTTTATTGAACACTACAATTTATTGGGGAATAGAAATACATTTTTCTCAAATTAATCATGTTTTTATGCGTTTTTATAAAAAGTGAAGTAATAAATAATGAAAAAATTTACAAACGTGAGATTTTAAAATATAGTACAATTTATTAAATGAAATAAAATTAATAAAAACAATATTTTTTAAAAATAACTAGGATAATGTAAAATAGGTCATAAATGATTCAATGGGAATTCTTTTGGCATTTTATAGTAAATTTATTATCCCTATCGATTAAAAAGACATATTGTCACCCTAATAGTTAAAAGTGTTAAATAATGGTTAAAAAAAGATAAAAATCCAAAAAATACATAAAATTTGTAGAAAATAATAGGATGAAGAAAATTTTACCATTATTAAATTTTTTAGATTTAATCATTTAATGGAGACTTTTCCATTATAAGGTCATAGATATTATTAAAATTTAAAAATGTGACTAAATTTCAAAATCTCATTTCATATAAGTACAAATGTTCTAATATCTATATAACCTAAAAATAACATTGATAATGAATAGACTAAGGAGAAAAAAAATAATTATCCACATATTAATAATTTATTATAAATTTTTAGGGAATAACTAATTTCCATAAATAATGACACAATAATGAAGATCTGATTATTTTAATAGTATAAAAATCAAATAAATTATTTTAAAAATATGAAAATAAATGCTATTTTACTAAATTGATGTGATAAATAATTTTTTAAGTAGCTGTGACATTATATAAATGTGTTAAATTATTTGTATAGAAGTTATCTTTGTGTTTGGATATTATTTATATTCAAATTCTTCAATAGCGCCAAAATTGACATTATAGATATTTTATATAAATTGTAATTTATGATATTATTAATGATTCACAGAATTAATAGAACAAATTACTATTATATTTTCCATAATGTCATAAAATATATATTTATGTAAAATTTACACTATATATGTAAAAAATTAGAAGCATTTAATATTAAAAATGGTATTACCACAAGGAAAGTTAAATAGATTAATTAATGGTTAAAGACAAATGATAAGGTTAATATTGTGATCTAAACATGTATAAGAATGATTTTATGAAATGAATTATAAATATAATCTTATTAAATTTGACATAACTATCTTTGGATTCATTTCTTATTAAATATTAATTTATATAAATTTAATATTTCAAGAGATTCCTAAAGTGCCTCTACGTTTTCCTATAATGCGACCCTCTATTTTTTCTTTATTCACACCACTAAATCCATTTTTTATGTCCAAACCCTGACTTTTTCTCCTCCGGACATACCTATTTTCGTTATATATTCCTTACTATGGGAATAAAAACATCCTAATAATCCCTTTTATCCAAGTCAAAAGAAGATACTGAAAAAAGAGGGAATTTTTTTACCAGTTCAATTCAATGTAATTTCTTTTTTCGCATCCTCATAAATTTGATTCCCATAATAAAGTAAAAAATATAGTATCATATATATTATGAGATGTTATTGTGAACATGGGACAACAATATCACTCCTTTTTGCTATCATATAAATAACAATATCACTTGGTTTGTGTGCATACGACTTACCATATCCACGATGTGGTGTAATTTTATATTCATTAACACTCAATTAGAATGGGTATAGTGATTAATATAATGAATATAAATATGAAATAATACCTATTATTGATTTTTATAATAAATATCCAACCATATTTGTTACCCCTTTATCATTATAGAATGATATCATTACTCCTGGGTACGTACAACCTACTATCACTACAACGCAAAGGGATTAATCCTCCAAGTTTAACATTCATGGATGATTATAAAAATATATATATAATGATTAAGTAAAAAATATATGACATATTAATTTTACTGGAAGTATATATATATATATATATATTTCTTTCTAAAATTCAATATGATAACAAAATTGAAATACTATTAATGCGTTTGTACGACTTACCATCCCCATGAATGTAATATTCAATTTTATATATCAATATTATATATATATATATATATATTTACTTCAAATATTTGATAAATAAATCATGTTTTAGGTTATATATGTATGAAAATCATAAACTATGATACTTTATCATGAAAAAAATTCAATACATTTATGATAAACCAAGCTGTTGTTACCCAAAACATTTGTTAAACAATGCATTATTAATAAATAATTAATATAAATGTATAATGAAATTTATATGATTTTATAATGTCATATTATAAATTAATTAACATAATTTAACCATTATACAGATTGTTAAAACACCCTTAAATCATGTAAATTATGAGGTAAGGGTAAAATTAACAATCTCATTTTTATCCAGGATTGTTTATACAATTGAATTTACTTGAAACAATTTATCATCCATGTCCATGTTTGTCAAAAAAATGTCCCAAAATATTTGTACATTTATCTAGAAAATGTTTAATTTCATATTTACTCATTTTTATATTTAATATAATGATATGAAATCAATGTTTTTTTGTTTTTATTACGAGGTACTTTTTGACTTTTTTGACAAAATACGAGAAGAATGTTTTTTTAAACATATACCCCATGTGCAGATTTTTTTGTATATTATTATGACATAACATTTTAATTATATCCTCACATTCTTATAAAGTTATTTTCAAAGTATTTTTTTAAAAATATTTAAAATAAATTATTTCAATGTAATAAAGTTGTAGTTTCATATTATATTTGTAATGATTATATTAGATTATTATCCTCTATGACAATATTTTTTTGTTGAATATTACATTTAATTGTGGTTGATCGCTTAAGATATCTTTTATCATATACCATTGAATGGTTTTCGATTTAGTTTGAAAAAGGATGTTTCTATTACACCATTCATATATTATGAATTATGTGTTGACATTTCATGTGCTTGTTTTAATATGAATGTTTATGTTTTTTATGTGTTACCCCTTTCATAAGAGGAATGAATTCAGCATTTTCTATAGAATATTCATGCATCAAATGGTCTCATGAGAAACATATGTTTCGGTATTGGCTAACATTATATAAGATTATGTATGGTGTATTTACAGAAGCCTTCATGATATGTTTAATATGTTCTGTATTATTCATTCCCTCATTTTGAGATTAGTTTTTTATATTACATGTGATTATGAGGCTAGTATAATAACCAAGTGTATATTTATATAAATATAATTAATTTATTATAGACTCATTATTCTAAATAATTGGTTTAAAAAGAATTTTTTTTATTGTAAACTTTACCTTAAATGTTGGTAATTATTTGTGATAGCTTTCACTATATTGTTTACCCTTACTGAGCATCTATGCTCTACCTTTCTTATTATTTATTTATCAGGGATTCTATGATGTGTATTATGATTGATAATATGGGTGAATCTATGAGAATAATGAAATTAAAAATGAATTATATATTATATATTTTATGTTTTAAATTATAATGTAATGTTCGTGTATTTATTCTAATTTCCAAGACTTGTGATCTAATAGGTCCTTATATTTTTGATTCATTTTAATCATTCCAATGTATTAAAAAATTAGAGTGGATCCATGAGTATGGGAATGGTGCATTACATGGGGTCATGTTCTGGGGGGTTCATCCAAGGGGGTATCATGATGGATGTATAGTGGACCGTAAGGGTTAAAGTGTCAATACCTTGAATGATCGAAGGTGGATCATAAAAAAACTGGGATGAAATCATTTTAAAAACGTGGAGTCGAGAACGGTGGGTCATTCATGGGCCATAAGAGATCCCTATGGGGGTGTTTCGTGGTCCATGAAATGGAGAAGGGAACCCCTTGGGGTTTCATAAAAAACCTAAACAAATAATTATAATAATAAAAATAATAATATCAATAATAAATATAATAATAATAATGTATTTATTATTATTATTATTTGAAATCATTTTATTTTTATTCCTCATTTGTTTTTAATTTAAAATATTTTCCATTAAAATTAATTTAATGAATTTAATTTACTTAAAAAGACACATTGTAGTTTTATAAATCAGTAAATTAAAATATGAATCTGTCATTGTACACCAACCCATTAATTAAATGAAAAATTCAAATTTCATTGGTGTTTCTTCATTTTTAGAAACAATTTCATTATATATTTCCTATCATAGAACATCTCATACTTAATAAGACTTTAGGAACACCGAAAAAATCACCTGAAAAACAAGGGTTTTGGTGCTTTTTTATACATTCTTATTGCATTCCCAAACACTTAGTGAACCTTCAAGCACATTTTAAGCAAACAAAAACATAAGATGTAAAAACATTATCCAGTGTGATTTCTCTAACAGAAACTCTGAGAAGGCTCATACCCGAGCCCATTTATCTGGAAACACAATCACATCTTTATCTGGTTAAATATCTAGAAAAAGGTAAATCAAACCTTATTATTTAACATTAATGAGGGAAACTTTCATGCCGCTGAAATCTTCACCACCAAAATTTCCTACTATAAAATCCTAAAATTGTTCAATCGATGCTCCTAGTGTGATTTTGGAATCTTTCAAATGGTTAACTCCCCTAAACTGCACATAGATAGGTCGAGACAAAAATTCCTTACATGAACATTCCAATAGAAATCATACTCATCTAACATGAAAAAAGATAAGAATTTTCATTCGATGACCATTTCATTGAACCAGAGAGAAAAATAGTCATGAAACTACAACTGACCATTCAAAATGATACTCAACTTAGACTAGCTATGCTATTGATGTTAAAATATTTTTTCCATTCATTATAAATTTAAATGAAACTGGTGAATAATATAAAATTTGAAATGATTATAAAATCATAAAAGATAATAAAAAATGGGACCTTAAAAGTGAATATTGAAAAATTATAATGTATTTACTATTTTTAAATTGTACCAAGATTTAGGATGGTTATGGATAAATATAGTGCCTCAGTCTTGGAAATATGGTGGTAAAAATGGTAAGGACTTGTTATGGTTTTGTGTAAATTGCACTGTTTATTTCTATTAATTTATTGAATTATCATTCCTTTTTTTATTTTTCCCTTGACATAGGTTGGTTGGTTATTATGAATTCCACAATTTCAGAACTCGGTTCTAATTTGTAGGAGGGACTGTTGCATTTTGGATAAGTATGGTTAGACATTGGTGGAAAGGGAGGATAAATACTTTGGAAAGGTTAAGGTGTTTCCATAGTGAAGGTAAATTCTTTAATAGATTATTTCCTATGTTTTTAATTGAGTACTTATTAGATTAATTTTAGTTATTTATGACCATTTCTATAACATTAACATCATCCCAGGTAAGATGAGAAATCTTTTTCTTTATGCCCAGTTACCTAAATGGGTTTTAGTGGGATATGGAACCATTTAGAAGTTTTGCGAATGAAGAAGAATATGTAGAGTTGGATGGTGGAAGTTATTCTGAAGACATTAAATGTATGAAGTTCTCATGATTGACTTGAGTTTGATGAATACTTTGT
The DNA here is from genome assembly GCA_963277665.1 of Viscum album. NCBI lineage: Eukaryota > Viridiplantae > Streptophyta > Magnoliopsida > Santalales > Viscaceae > Viscum > Viscum album. Next base: position 1,844,477,184 of record OY728161.1, read on the forward strand.
TAGATGAGTTTGTTAAAAAAATCTGTGTTAATGAATATCTATTAGTTAGGATTTGTAATGCGCCAACCCCAGAATCTAGGAGATGGTGCATTACTTATAACCTTAACATGATTAAAAGGACTGAAATCATGATAGAATCATCTGTTTAGTAGTCCCTAAAAAACTATTTTCATACATGTAACTCATATTACATTATGAAATATAACACAATACAATAAAAAACAAAAACTAAAAAAACACTGCATTTGTGAGAACTCAATATATGGTAACCTCCTCATAACATGTTGATGGTAACCAAATGATATGGGTGAGACTAAATTCCCAGTAAGGGTTACTAATAGAGGATGCTTGAATCAACAATAACTGAATCATAAACAATTTTCCATAGTCAATATGGAATTTTTAATAAATGAAAAACACACGCCGTTAATAATCAAAGAATGAACCTAAATCTATATGTATTTACATAGTGAACACCTCATAGATAGTAATAGCTAAAAATGAAAAAGTGATATGCTAATTAATTGGTCATCATGTATCTGGAAGCTGATACCACTATATTGTCCTAATGATTTATGTCTGTGGTTAAAAACCCGTCTGATTTTTTGGAAACAATCTCAAAGGTTTTATCAGCAACTGATTTGTGTCATGAAACCTGTCGATGCATCGATGGGCCATAAAAGGCCACACTAATCAATTCAAGTCCAAATAATTCTTTATGTATAGATTTAATACTAGTACAATCTTCCTTTTCAATATCTATATAGAGTACATGATACAAATTCACCAATATTTCCATAGATAATCCAACATTCCAAATAAGCATCTCATGTAAAAATGTATATACATTTAGAAAATACTAATGTACATGAAACTAGAATAAGGATATATAATATATTTAAAATTTAAAATGAAAAATGATCACAAATGGGCAGTGGATACAACAGATAAGAAACAAATGGTTCACAATTCCAAATAAATTGAAATGAAATTGAAATTGAGACAATGTTCCCTACCATGTTGTAATCAATCGAGTGGTATGACCAAAAATTAATAACCACAAAATTAATCATAGAATACCAATAATAAAAAATCATAATGGTATTATATATCCAATGTTGGTATAGAATACACCACATGCAAGAAAATAGTGATGTACAATGGAAATCTCACAGAAATAAAATTGAGATAAGAAACCCCACAACTTTTGCCCGAATGTGTTTTCGAATGATCATAATGACCAGAAAAATAAAATTTAACATCCTTAATAGATATTTTCAGATCTTAAACAGAATTTAATGAATTTATTATAACCTTAATAGGTTTTTTCATGCCTTTTTTGATGGGTTTAAGAGGTTCAATTTTATTGATTTGGGAAAAATAATTCCCTGGTATTCTTGATTAGTTTACTTGTATTAAAGATTGTGTGTATATTTAAAATGTGCATAAACATCCAAAAATCTGAATATATATTATTATTGAAATAAAAAATGATCTTATAATTATATTTTGGTTATATACCATGAGTATGACTCATTTGTTTAAAGTAAGTTAAAAACGCTTGGATTAACATGGCGGTTATCTGCATAATGAACTTGTTTTGTATTATTATTTTATATTATGGGTGTGTAATAATTACATAACATTACATAAGATGAAATATATATATTATTATCTATTTTAAATAAAAAATTATTTTGTGACCATAATCGAAAATGCTAATAAAAATTGATAACATGTCGTCCTTGAATGTGAAAAATTAACACATCTCGAACAGTGTTTTCATATTTAGTATTGTATATGAGGAAAAGATAGATGATGTTATAATATTCCATTATCATACTAAAATTAAAGTTAATTTAAGGAATTTTAATTATCATATAATTTATATAATGGGAGATGAGGAAATAAAAAATTGAATGTAACTCAAAATAAAATAAGAACAGAGAAATCTGTCATGAAACTTCAACAGCATATCGTTGTCACATAAAAATTAATAAAATAGTTTGATTAGTGAAATGGGTTATCTAATTAATATTACATAATGTGGATATAAAGGGGAATTTTTAATGAAATATCCTAACATAATTCAATTGAATATAAAAGAGAAATCATAGAATGATATCTTTAATAAAATAGATGGGTGGTAGATTACCTTACATTGTAGAGTAACTATCAAAACGTGATGGTTGGGACCTTTGGTGCTTGAGAACACCTTTTTATGAATAATATGAAGGTAATAATACTAGATATTCTTGGATTAAGGTTGTTAAATGAAACAAAATTAAGGGATTGTGTGGGTATTTATTGTAAATGACAGAGAGTTTTTTACTAACTGAAAGGGACACCTCATTATTGGATATTGAAAAACCATGGGATTTCCCATGGTATTTCACCATGGTATTATCCAATTGGGACACCTTATTCCATATGTTAATGTACACATGTTGATAAGAGTTTAATATTAATTATTACATCATTATAATGTCATTAAGCTACTGAAAACTCAAAACAATATAATAACTATTCCAGAAAAATTCAATTATTTTAATTTAATCCAAAAAATATCACCATAACAATTTTTCAACATGTAGAATTAAAAAATTTACTCCATTTTATGAAATTATTATTTTTAAATATTATTATTTTAATATTTTAAAAAATCAAGATTCATTCCAAAATAAAAAATTTAAATCAATAACTCTTTTTTTTAAACCTTGAAAAATTAATCAACATTTCATTATTATAAAAAATTAAGAAAAAAATTATTAATATGATTTTCTATTCATAAGATACATATTAAAATTCATAGTACTATTCATAATGGTATTTTACTATTTATCAAAAAAATAAGTTGGTTCTATCAGAATCAAAATTACTCACTAATTACAAACGTAGATGACTACTTTTTGAAATTCAATAAATAGATGTAGAAAATTTATGTTTAATTGCTATGTTATGACATTATCCAATAAATAACTGAGTTTTATTTCATGGAGTCACAGTTCTTCATTCAATATAGGATATATAACAAATTAAAAGTATTTAATTGAAACATAACATAAAATGATTGTGGTGTTATATTATTCCCACCTGATGAAATTTTTTCCTCGATATTTTTATTCACATATAATTTCCATCTAAAATATGTAGGTGGTTCTTCTTCAGAACATACTCATGTTCCCATTTAACTTAATCCATTTTATGGTTTCTAAAATGAACCTTTAAAAGATGAGTGGTTTGATTCTTCAATACCTTCTCCCTCATGAAAATAATATCAATAGGCTCTTCAATTTATGGAAAATCAGGTTCCACTTATATTTCCTCATAAGTGAGCACATACGTTGGGTCTAATATGTAATTCTTTAAAAATGACATATGAAATACAATATGAACTTTGGTGATACTTGGCAGAATTTCTAAATAGTAAGCTATAAATCTGATCCTTTCTAGAATTTCAAATGGTCTGATGTACCTAGGGATCAGTTTATCATTCTTGATGAACCAAAAGACACCCTTCCATAAAGATACTTTTAGAAAGACATGATATCCTACAGGAAATTCCAAATCCATTCTCCAGATGTCAACATAACTCTTTTTTCTATGTTGTGATGCTTTAATATGGACATGAATTTTCATTACATTTGTAGTTGTCTCTTCGATATGTTCTTGGACTAAAAGTTTCCTCTCGCCAAATTCATCCCAACAAGTTGGATTTCGACACCTCTTACCATATAATGCTTCATATGGCACCATTTGAGTGCTATAATAGAAACTGTTATTTTTGGTAATCTCCACCAATGATAAGTATTGATCCCACATGCCTTTATTTTCACTAGAAAATGATCTCAAAACGTTTTATAGTGTTTGAATAGTCCTTTAAAACTGTTTGTCAGTTTGGGGTTGATAAGTGGAACTCATATGAAGCTCAACCTCAAAAGACTTCTAGAGAATGTTCAAGAATTTTGATTTAAATCAGGGAACTCGATCGGACACAATAGATATAGGTTCTCCATGATGTCTTAAAAACTCATTAATATAATGTCTTATAAGGCGCTCAAGTGGATAATCCTCTCTTATAACAAGGAAAAGTTTTTATTTTGTGAGACGATAAAAATTACCCATATTGCATCATTCCTTCTAGGTGTCCTAAGTGTCCAATGAGAAAATCCATCCTAATGTCATCCCACATCTACGTTGGAATATATAGTGGTTTCATCACCCCTCTAGGATTCTTTCTCTCAGCCTTCACATGTTGAAAAAAAATACACCTTGAGATGTATTCCACAATGTCTCGCTTCATAGTATCCTACAAAAAAGGTTCCATTAGATATCTATAAATCTTAGTGCTACCAGGGTGTATAAAAAAATTTGAGCTATGAGATTAATCTAATAGTTCCATTTTTTATAAAGGTAATGATGGAACACATAACCTCTTCCCAAATTTCAGAACTCCTTCCTCATACATGAAGCCTTCAAATATTCCATCATTAACATCATTAATTTTTTTGTGTATCTTTTCATTATTAGATTGAGAGATTTATATTTTCTCTTATAAATATGGTTTAATAATCATTTGAAAGAGGAGATATGTTTCCCCTTCCATAATAATTCCCATATCTATCTTTTTTAGACCTGTGAATATAGGATCTCTCTAAATTTTCATTTTTTTCAGATGTCCATGATCTTTGTTGCTTAATGCATCTAACACCTTATTTTGGTTTCCTGGGATACAGTGTATTAAAAAATCATAATCTTTGAGTAACTCAAGCCATCTCCATTTCCTCATTAAGAGTTCGTTTTGTGTATAAATTTATTTTGAACTCTTTTGATCCATATATATCTCACATCCTTAACTATAAAAATAATACCTCCATATTTTTAGAGAAATGATTATGGATGCTAACGCAAGATCATGAGTTGGGTAATTTTTATCAAAATTCATCATCTTCCTTGATGCATAAGCATTAAATTTATATTTTTTCATATGGACACAATCAAGTCCATTCTTTTATGCATCACTGTATATCAAAAATCCATCATTTCCAGATGGAAGAGTCAAAATTGAAGCATTGACGAATATTATTTTCAAATATTCTATGCATTCTATACATTCCTTCATCCATAAAAAATTAACTTCTTTATATGTGAGCTGTGTTAGTGGTTTTTCTATTTGGTAAAAATTCTAAATGAAACATCGTTAGTAACTTGCTTAACCTATAAAACTTCATACCTCAGATATGTTTTTTGGGATTGACCATTCATGGATTTCTAATGACTTTGAAGGATAAACTATGATTCCATATATAGAGACAATATGGATAGGAAAAAAACCGATTGATTCCATAATTCACACTTTTTGAACATCCCATATAATTCTTTTCTTTAAGGAGTTTTCAGAATAATCCGAAAATTATTCTCATCGTTGTCATAGATTTTGAATTATATGAGGATATAATCAATAACTACCACAAAAAATTAATTAATATATTCTTTGAAAAATATATTCATTGGATCCATGAAAAAGGGGGTGCATTAGTCAGTCCAAAATGCATCACTGTAAAATCATAATGCATATACCTGGTTCGAAACAATGTCATTGGAATATCTTCCTTCTTCATACATAGCTGATGATATCGAGATCAAATTTTAATATTTAAAAGATATTTCTCTCTACGAATTTGATCAAATAAATCTTCAATTAATGGAAGAGGATAATTATTATTTATTTTAATATCCTTTATTTCCATGTAATCAATGCATAGACTAATTGATCCATCTTTCTTATTGACGAAGAGGACAATGGATCCCCATGGAGACCCACTAGGTTGAATAAATACTTTTTCCCTCAATTCATCTTGTTATTTATTTAGCTCCACTAATTCTAGAGTGGACATTCTATAGGGAGTATATGATATAGTTCTTTCACTATGAACTAAATCAACATATAACTCAACTTCTTTCCCTAGATGATGTCCACGTAAATCTTCTGGAAATACGTTAATTAATTTTTCAGTATATTTATATCTCCAATTTTAATATTTATGTCCCCTCCCATATATATTTGTTTCCTTTCCTCCCCAAGAATTTAATTCTATAGAGCTATATGGTTGGATCTAGATATGAATTATGTGGTGAGGCTTCTGCTAAAAATATAAGGGAATTAACACAATTTTCAAAAATTGTAACTTCCTTCTTCTTGTAATAGATATTCACATCATAATTTGATATCCAATTCATAATGAAAATTATATCAAATTCAATCATGGGTATGATGATAAGGTTTGAAATTAAATCACATTTATGATTCATGAGGGGGACTGATCGACACGGCTTTTTGGGAATGATACATCCCCTATTATTTTTGATTAACCACATATTTATTAAATGAAATTGGACAAGTATAATTTACATGAGAAACTGGGAATATATAAATAAATGAAATGATCCATAATTAAATAATCCATTGGATATGATTGAGAGATCAATTAAAATACCAACCACAAAATCATTAGGAACATCATCCTCCATAGTTGTAATGACTTAAGCATTCCCTTTCTCTCGTGGCCTATTTTAGGGAACCTTATCTTGGAAACTCTGACATTCATTTTCATAGTGTCCCATCTATCTACATTTTTAGTATCTAATGTCATTGATTTGTTTATTCCACTTTCATTAAATTGATCTATGACCCTTATCTCCATACTTATAGATGACTCTCTTACCTTTCAATAATATCCCACGATGATTCATTCCACATTTCTCACTTAATGGGAATTGCTTCACTCCATTATTTCTTCTTTGGCACTACACCTATTCAATGGTTATCGGAGAGCCACTTCCTATCTTATGTTTCCATGACCAAATTTCATATAGAACATTCCTTCTCTATTTTGATGGATCTTAATACAATTTCATCATATGATGAAAATAATTGATAATCTACTGCCCTTTGAAGACATGGCCTAATAACTTCAACAAAATGATCAATTTTTTCTTCTGAGACATGTATGTAATCAATGGAATATCTTACTAGTCAGGTAAAGGTAGACTTATTTTCTACGACATTGTCTTCTTCACATTGCTTTATGAAAGATAATTACTTCATCAGTATGGTTCATTTCTCACAAGGGAAATATTTGTCGAAGAATATTTCCTTAGAACTCATCTATTATATATCATTTATTTTATCTTCTTCTATGGTATTCTGGATCAAGTACCACCATTAATTAGTTTTATCCTTGATATTATACACCTCATACACTAACATTTCATTTTCATTTCATCTTAAGGCCATGAATGTCTTTTCAAGGAACTAGATCAACTATTCAGTTACCACTGGACTTTTATTCCCACTTAAAGACACAGGGATCCTTCTTCATTACACAATCCAACATAGATTTAGCATGTTTATTCATCACAAAATGAGTATTTCGTCCCAATATGATCATGATCTGATCCACTCCAACAATGACTATGTTGACTTACTCAGTGGGAAAATCCCTACATTTTCCATCATTATTGATTACCCTTATTCCATTAGGGGACATTTATAAATAATGGAATACACTGTATTAGGTTATGAATAATAATTTATAATATGAACTAGAAATGTAATTAGCCTAAATAGAAATTATATGAATATATAATCTCAAAAACTATGGTTTATCATGAAGAAAAATTGATATTCAAATTCGTCATAATGGCTTGAAAATAAAACGTGAAATATCAAAAGCATTTATCCTAAGAGTGCCTGACCAATATTGTGAAAATTCTCATTTTCATGCACCCGGATACCCTAGGTCTAGCCCAAGACTCCTAGTCAGATCTTTCACTCCTAGGTACATCTGTGCTAGACCCAACTCTACTTGTTTGTATCCAATCATGGATGTATTTTCTAGAAATATCCACATTTTCTATTCCTTAGAAAAATATTGGATACACATGTTTGTTTATCCCCAAGGACTATCTTAAGAGTTTTTCCCCTAATCTATGTTTTCTAAATCTAAAATCCATGTTTTCTACTAATCATCCTCTAATAACTAATTTAATTCCCTGACCCAAGAATCATTGGGAAGGTGAAATACTTCTTAGATTGGCATGATTGAAAGGAATTAAATCTCAAAGGATATATCTATTTAGTAGTCTTGAAGAAACTATATACATACATGTAACTCATATTACATTGGTAAAGGTGTCACTATACAATATATAACAAAAAACACTATTACCATGAGAACTCAATATATGGTCCCCTTCTCATAACATTTGAAGGTAAAAAATGAATGGGGTGAGATGAAATTCTAAGACATGACTACTAATAGAAGAAGCTTGAAGAAACAATAACTGAATCATAAACAATATGGCATAGTCAATATGGCATGGTGAACAATTGAAAAACACATATCATTAATAAAGTTATAATGAAACTGCATCCCTAGTTTTTGTCATAGTGAATAGCCCATGGATAGTAATAGATGAAAATGAATAAGGAGACAAGATTATTAATTGGACTCATGTATATGGAAAATATAACAATATATCATCATGATAGTTTATGTATTTGTGTAAAACACCATCATTTTTTTAATCAAACTCAAAGTGTTTGTCGCCAACAGATTTGTCTCATGAGACTTTTTGATGAATTGAGGGGATATAGAAAGACCTTCCCATAACTACAAGTCCAAAGTATTATTAATAAATATATTTAACATAATTACAGTCTTCATTATAAATACTCTTATAGAGTAGAATACGAAAACCCTGATCTTTTATTACACAACTAAACATAATTTGTTACAAAAAAATTAATTGATACAACATTGAAGCTAGAGTGGTCTTGTGTATTTGGGGATTAGGGTCATTAAATACAACATCTTTTTTGAAAACATCCCTTACATGACCACTATATTCCATCAAAATTAGCATTGAATGGGATAACCTGATTACATGCATATGAAAAGGGAGAGCTATAAATCCTAGTAAGGGAATAATCCTTTAATAACATGAGGAATACAAGGCATGTTAGAAAATAGGCATATCAATAGAGAACAATAGAATAATAAACAGAAAGGCATGTTAAAGCGTGATAATGATAACATGGAAACATGGCAACAACACATAACATGGAATTAGCATGAACCAAGGCTCCTTACAAATGGAGCATGGGTAAATCCTCATTGCACATGATGCCCGAGTAAAACCTCGTTGCACATGAATTATCATGAGTAAACACCCATTTCACATGATGTATCATGATACTATTATTAACCCAATGCAATAGAGCGCTATAAAGGCGCACCCTTCTTGAACATTTCATATCATGCATAAGTGTTCCACATAGATCATATAACATGTATTCATAAAACATAATCATTTATTCCACAATAATGGAATGTGTAAAGATAAAACTTCCACAATGAAATCACAATATATCATTTCAATATATTGACAAAATAAAAACTTTTATCAAACCATTTTCAAAACCATTTAAAATATTAAATAAAGATATTTTTGAATCAAAGAGTCCCATACCACTTTGATGCTTTTGAAATAAATATCAATTTAAAAATATTCATGTCCATATTAATACATCTTTAAAACCATTTTTAAAACATGGAAATTAATGAGAAATATTTAGAAGAATAAGCCTTTAAAACGTTTAAAATAACATTTTAGTGAAAGTGTTTTTTACAAAATGAGGGTTCGTAAAATAAAAATAATTGAGGAATTAAATTTAATCAGAACATCGTAATATCATAAGAATAAAGTTATTCATGATATTATATGCCAATGTATAGTATATACACCATATAAGAGTGAATTGGTGCATATCAAGAATGAAGTCTCATTGAAAATGTAAATCGAGAAGAAACCCATTATAAAGATAGCATCCTTAGATTACGGATTAAAAAATTAAAAAATTATTTGTGAAAAATATAAATACACCAAATATAATTGGATACTAAGTTTAAAAAAACCAGAGGTTACTCACACATATTCATAGCACGAAATAATCAAGAATTAGATGTTTAACCCAAAAATTGAAATTGGGGTAAGAAGTTTTCTTTCAGAAATTTGACAGTCTAACAACGAAACTTTAAAATTCAGAAAATAATTTGATGAGAGTGAAAAGGATATATCATCACTTGTACAAATAATTTACTTTAATAAGGATATATAAGAACATATATCAACATAATAAGATTTAAATTATAAGAAATATCAAAAAAGAAGTCTTTTAAAAAGAGGATGGTGAAAGGTTCCCTTACAGATTTGGAAACTTATGAAACATATTCCCCATGAAAGGATGATTACACAATGAATATGTAAATACCCATAAATTAAATTATATTACACCAATAAAAACTAATGGGCAGTATATCTACCACACAAAAGGAAATAGAGGGTAATATAGCATTAATATCACGGGAATAATAAGTGAGATCAAAATACCTTACCACGTTTAAATCAATTGAGTTGTATGAGAAAAGGATAAAAACCACCAAATGAATAATAGAATACCCTGAATATAAATATAATAATGATAATATATTTCCAATTTCATTACAAAATACACCACATGAAATAAATAAGTGATGAACAATGGAAATCTCACAGAATTAAATGTGAGATAAGAAATCCCTTACCTTGTGTTTGACTTGACTCATATGTTCCTTTTTCTTTCTGAATAATAAAATTAAGTCAATTTATAGTTTATTTATAAAATTTTTAATTTTTATTATTAATTTTATATCACTTATTATCTTTCAATAACAGTTATTTAATTATTTGAGTTCATATCGAACATTTTGTGGATTTTCAGAATTTGAGTTAAAATGAACTTGTTATAATTACAATTTGTCCATGTGGTAAAAACTCTATTGTATCCAGAATTATATTAATGATTTAGATATAATATATATGATATTTATCCACTGTATATATATATATACATATATATATATAAATTAGATCATAACATTTGGAGATAAGAAATGAAATGCACCGTCTATGGATACTGTAACCGTACGCACACAAGAACGCTACTTTCATTTATATTTAATATTTAATGGAATGAAAAAAAATGATAGATAAGGATATTATAATTATAGTATAATATAATATGATTTATATGTTACATAATTTCATTAACTCCACCATTATAAGTTCCATGTATATTAATAATAAATCATATTACCTTGATGGGGCGGTAGTCCGCACTTCCTCAAATAAAATTATCGTGTTTACACATATTGGAAGGAATAAAGGTATGTTTGTAAATAATAATTACATAAGAATATATAAAAAAACATGATATATAACATATATAAATAATGATTCATCATAATGGACACCATGAGAGGCGGTAGGATATAATTGTACAATCATTGCTTTGTGAGGTGTTAGTTTTCCATCGACAAAAAAGGATGTTATTCACACATTAGATGGAGGTGTGTATAATTGTAGTTCTAAAACTTCTCATAAAAAATCCTAGTATGTTTAAGATACTATTTTTGTTATAAAATAATATAATATAAAGAGTTTAGGGGGTTCGAGAAGTAAAACAAAATAACTTAAGAGAAGATGTTACATTTAAATGGGGTAACTCCCTTTGGTTTGAACCGAAAGTGTTTCTTGTTGTGTTTTATGCCTAACGTAAGGCTTATAGGATGAAGATAGGTATCTTGGGAGACAATTGGAGTATAGGTTTCATGAGATAAATTCTTGAGATGTGTTAGTAATTAGTTAGAATTGAGGACTTTTTATAAGGGAGAGGAGGGGATCATTAAGAATGTTTCAATCAATTATTTTATTATAACATCATCTTCAGTTTTAAAAGGTCAATTGTTCATTAATATCAATGTTAAGATGAATTATGAACGAAATAAAATAATCCATTAATAACTGGACTAGATTTGGACATTGTTTTAATATTTATAATCTAGTTTATTTAAATCATTTATTAATGAGGTAAATAAAATATTTACTAAAGTAATTATTTAAAATGTCTAAAAATAAATGTTTCATGTTTAAACAATTTTTATCTACTGATTCCAAATATATAATACATTTTTCCAAATTAAAAACATAGAATTGGAAGAAATTAATTTAAAATTAATTCCCGCTGTTAAAACAAATAGCACATTTTTAAGAAATAATAACTATCAAAAGATTAACACCTGTTTATGTCCTATTTCAAAATGAAATTACTTCCAATGACCAATATTAGATTAAATGGTAAAAATATATTCCAATTATTCTTTAAAACCAATTAATAATATAGTATAAATATATAAATAAATATGAATAAAAGGCACTTTTGAATTAAAATACACTATTTTTCACTATTCATTTAAAAATGAACTTTACTATAAAAATACAAAAATTTCATCCAATGTAAATTTTGTTCTCCTGATTTCAATGAAAAATTTGATTTTTTCAAATATAACATTTAAAAGTGACAAAAACTAGATTTAATAAGGGTTCTCCATTAAGATGAGTTAAATCAACCTTTTAGTGAATATTAGAGGATTTTTGCTTAAAATCGAATTCTTTACATTTGTTAAACCACTAACATATATTGCATAAATTTAAAAAAATTAAACAAACATGTATCATCATATTTTAGTTAGTTATATTCATTACCTCCAATACAATGGTTGGGCGTTATGTACCATTTAAAATAATAATATTATATTATTAGTCTGCAACGTAAGATTTCAAAGAAACCCATTGTTGAGTATTGGGTACGCCATCGAACAAAGCATCCCCATTAAAGTAGGATTAATATTTAATTTCCAAATATTTATAAATATGAAAATGTATATTATTTATTTTCTTGGGATGTTACATTCTTCCCCCCTTTTGGAAATTGTGTCCTTGCAATTTTAAAATTATGCTTGGAAACAACATTGATGTCCCACATCGGAAAAAGAGTCAGCAAAAATATCACTTTATAAGAAAGAAATAGATGTAAAAAGGTCACCTGAGTTAACCGATACTAGGATTCCACGTAGGAAAACATGGATATGGTAGAGAAAACAAACGGTCAAGTTCTGATGCAGAGTGATAGAAAACATTATTAGGAGAAAGTTAACCACACTAAAATCAAAAACTTATGAAGTGTTACATGGTCTATGATCACAAAGTATGAATCTTAAACCAACAACATTTTTTTCATTCCTTTTCAAATTTTGACAAATTTATTAACTATATAGAATAAAATATAATGAAATATAATTACATTCATTTAGAGTTTCTTCCATTAATAAGTTTCTACCAAAAACTAATATTTTCTCTAAACAATGAGAATTCAAAAAGACTTGGTCACATAAAAGAATAATAATCTTCTTCTAGAAAATCACATAATCTAAAACAGAATAACTATATATTTCCCTTTTCTTTAGATATAACCTAAAAACAAAATGGTTAGTACGAGATTATATAATCCCCAAAAAGGATAATGCTTTAAAAAAAGAAATACTAATTTTAATCTCCAAAATTCAACTAATGGTACCCAATGTTCTAGAGATACCATTCAATACACAATCATCCTTAAAATTCATCAAAATACTCCAAACATAGATTGAAACCCAAATCTCAGAATTACTTAATCACATGTTCTTCCACAATAAATCTCAACATTTATCTCAAAATATCATTGACTACTCTTAAAGACCTAAACTAAAGTGTAATTAAACGAATCACATAATCTCTATGGTAGGTTATTCATTTTCAAGAAATAACCCAAATCAACATATATTTACAATAAATACATAGAATCTTATAAAAAATCAAACATTCCTCCACAATTGAAATGCTGTAGAATTTTATTTTCCTTAAGCATATAGTATTCCAATAGAAAACATCTTCTATAATAACATTTATCATTTAATCACCAAATCATATTCCTATAAGAAGGATATCTATTATAAGAAACAAAACATCCCAAAATGAACTTATTCTTGATCCATAAAACCAATTATCATAAAATAATAAGTCATATTAACTAGGGACTTCATGTAGTCTTGTGGTAGGCAATAAATCCCAATCACACTTCAGTCGTGGGTTCGATTCTGGTATATTTGACCGACATGACAGTTTGTCAGACAGTCTGCATGTTGTCATTTTCATAAAACTCAAAAATAACACTAACATGTTTTAACATTAATGGTTTTCTTATACCTTTAATTTTCATTCCAACACATTAAGATAGTTCTGCTCGTATCCATACACGGATATATTCACTTGATAATCCACTTACTCAATACCCACCAAAACATAGGGATGATTTTATTATACGTAATCTTGTCTCTAAGGCTTTACTAGAGTTTTCGAATCCTAATCCCAAAAATCACTAAACCTATCCTCTTATACTAACTATGACAACCCTGATCTATTATTACACAATTAAACATAATTTATTTCATAAACTTCACTTGATAAGACCTAAAAGATTGAGAGGTCTAGTTTCGTTGGGGCTTGAGACATGAAATGCAACATCTTTGTTGAAAACTTCCTTTACATGAAAACTACAATCCTTTGTACATAGCATTCCATGGGATAACCTGAGGACATACACAAGAAAAGGGTGAGATATAAATCCCAATAAGGAAATAATCATGGAATAACATGAGTAATACAATGCATGTTGGACAATAGGCATATCAATAGAGTACAAGATAAGCGTAAACATAAAGGCACGATATAGCATGATAATCATAACATAATAACGTGACAACCACACTTAACATGGAATTAACATAATCCAAGGCTCATTACACATGGAAAATGAGTAAATCCTCATTGAACATAAAGCACAAGTAAAAACTCGTTGCACTTGAATTATCATGAGTAAAAACCAATTGCACATGATGTATCATGATATTATTCTAAACCCAATTCATTGGAGCTCTATAAGGGCACACCCTTCTTAAAAATTTCATTTCATGAATAAGTGTGCCACATGGACCATATAAAATGGATTCATAAAACATAATCATTTATTCCATGATAAAGGAATATGGAATGAAAAAATTTACACATTAATATTACAATATATTATTTCAAAATATTGACAAAATCAAAGCATTTATCAAACTATTTTCAAAACCGTTTAAAATATTAAATAAAGATATTTGTGAATCAAACTGCCCCATAACACATTTGAGATTTTGAAAGAAATTTAAATTTTAAAACATTCATGGCCATATGAATAAATCCATAAAATAATTTAAAAAACCTGGATAGTAATGTGAAATAATTATAAGAATAAACTTTTATAACATTAAAAACGATATCTTGTTGAAGAGTTTTTACCAAAATGAGATTCCCTAGAATAAAAATAACTGAAGAATAAAATTTAATCAGAACATTATAATATCATGAGAATAAAGGTATTAGTGATATAATACTTCAATGGATAATATATTCACCATATAAGAGTTAATTGGTGCATATCAATAATGAAGCCTTAGTGGAAATTTAAAATGAGATGAAATCCCTTATCAGGATGGTATCGTTAGATTTAGGATAAATTAATTATAAACTTATGTGTGAAAAAAAATACACCCAATATTAGTGGTTATTAAGTGTAAAATAATCATAGGCTAGGAACACATATTCATTGAACAACATAAAAATACCTAGATGTTTAACCCAAAAATTGAAATTGGGATAAGAAGTTTTCTTACAAAAATTCGACAGCCTAAAAACGCCACTTTAAAATTCAGAAAATATGTTAATGAGAGAGAAAAGGATATATCATCACTTGGAAATAAAATTTACAACAATAAGGAAATATAATAACATATCACAACATAATAATATGTAAATTAAAAGTCATAACAAAAAGAAGTCTTTTAAGAAGAGGAGGGTGAAAGGTTCCCTTTCCGATTTGGTAACTTTTGAAACATATACCCCATGAAATAATGATTACACAATTAATATTTATGTACACATAAATTAATTTATATTACACAAAGAATACAATAATTGGCAATATATCCACCACCAAAAAGGAAAAAGTTGCTAATATGGAATGAATCTCACAGGAATCAAAAGTGAGATGAAAAACCCTTACCATGTTGTAATCAATCGATTCGTATGAGAAAAAGTTAATAAACACCAAATGAATAAAATAATACCATGAATATATATATAATCATGATAATATATATCAAATGTTATTACACAATACCCCACATACAATATATAAGTGGTGGACAATGGAAATCTCACAGAATTAAAATTGAGATAAGAAGTCCCTTACCTTGTGTCTGACATGACCTGTATGTTCCTTGTTCTTCCCGAGGAATAAAATTATGTTAATTTTTACTTTATTAATAAAATAATTATTTTTTATAATTACTTTTATATCACTTAGTACCTTTTAATAACAGTTAGTTAATTATTTGAGTTCATATCAGACATTTTATCGATGCTCAAAATTTGAGTTAAAATGAACTTGTTATAATTAAAATTTTTCCATGTGGTCAAAAATACATTATCTACAAAATGATATTAATGATTTAGATATCATATATATAATATATATACAGTATATATATATAATAGTATATAACATTGGGAGATAAGAAATAAAATGCACCGTTCATAGAGACGGAAAGTTGTACGTACGCATGAACGCTACTTTCATTTCTATTTAATATTTAATAGAATGAAAACTTAATTATAGATAGGTATATTATAATTAAATTAAAATATAATATGATATATATATTACATAATTTCATTAACTCCATTTTTATATGTTCCATTTATGTGAAGAACGAATCATATTACCTTGAGGGGGTGGTAGTTCGAACTTCCTCAAATGAAATTATCTTGTTTACACATATTGGAAGCCATAAAGGAATGATTATAAATAAATATTACAGAAGAATATATCAAAAAAACATAATATATATCATATATAAATACATTTTCATCATAATAGAAACTATGAGATGCGGTATGAGATAATTGAATAATCATCGCTTTGTGAGGCGTTAGTTTCTCATCCACATAAACTGTATGTTCTTCACAAATTTGATGGAGGTGTGTGTAAGTGTAGTTATAATACATTTCATAAAAACATACTAGTATATTTAGGATACTTGTGTTTTTATATAATAAAATAATAGAATGATTTTATGGGGTTGGAGAAGTAAATCAAAAAACAGAAGAGAATATGTTACCTTTAAATCGAGTAACTCCCTTTGGTTTGAACCAAAAGGGTTTATTGAACTGTTTTATACCAAAGGTAAGTCTTCTAGGAAGAATATAGGGATATTTGTAGCTTATTGGAGTAGAGGTTTTATGATCCAAAGGCTTGAGAAGTGTAAGGAATTAGTTATAATTGAGGTTTTTTATAAGGGAGAGGAGGGGCTCTTTAGGAATGTTTAGAACAATTATTTTATTATAACATCATCTTCTGTTTCAAAAGGTCAACTATTTGTTAATATCAAAGTTAAGATTATTATGGTAGAAATAAAATTATCCAATAATAATTGGACTGGCTTTTTGATATTGATTTAATATTTACAATCTTGTTTATTTAAATCATTTATTAATGAGGTAAATATTGTATCATTATTGTGTCATAAATAATTTAATTTATATGATTTCCAAAAATTATAAAAAATTACCATGATGTAGGAATTTTGTTTCGTTAAAAATAATATTTATATTTAAATATATATCTTATATAACCCCATGTAAAAATTTATTTACTAAAAGCTATTTGATTATGACATTTTTTTCTTTACATTAAATTAATAAATAAAAAGTGTCATTATTACTCCCATGTGGCTCCATGGGATCCCAAATTAAACCCAAGGATTCCCATGGGAGGATATGTATTAGAAAATAGGATTTTTACACTTTTAAGGGTAATTTAATATTATTGTAATATTATATTTTACCCTTATTTATTTTTTTACCTTTTACTCATAGTAAATAAAATATTAACTGAAGTAAATAATTAAAATGTCCAAAAATAAAATATACAGATTTACACAATATGGTACTAATGATTCCAAATATGGAATAAATTTTTTAACATTCATAACAATGATGTGGCAGAAATTAATTTAAAATTACTTCCCGCTGTTAAAACATATAGCGTGCTTTTATGAAATAATAAATATCACAAGATTGCCACTTGCTTTTGTCCAATTTTAAAATAAAATTACTTCCAATGACCAAAATTAGATTAAGTGGTAAAAATATACTCTAATTAAACTTTAAAAACAATTAATAATATAATATAACCTTATAAATAAATTAGATTAAAAGGCACATTTGAATTAAAATACAATATTTTCCATTAATCATTAAAAATGAACATTATTAGAAAAATACCAAAATTTAATCCCAAGTAAATTTTTGTGTCCCTATTCTAATGAATAATTTTATTTTTTCAAATAGAACATATAAAAGTCAAAAAACTATATTTAATGAGGGTTCTCCATTAAAAGGATGTAAACCACATTTTAGTGAATATTATAGTATTTATGATTAAAATCGAATTATTTACTTATTTTAAGCCCATATTTTTAAATAGATAAATGTAAAAATATTCAACAAACATGTATCATCATATTTTAGTTAGTTCTATTCATTCACGCCAATACAACGGCTAGGAGTAACTACCATTTAAAATAATAAAATTATATTATAAGTGTGCAACGTAAGATATCAAAGAAACTCATTGTTGCGTATCAGGTACGCCGTAAAACATAGAATCCCCTTTAAAGTAGGATTAATATTTAATTCAAAAATATTAATAAATATAAAAATGTAATATTCCTTATTTTCATGGGATGTTACATAGACGATACAGATTCATCAATATTTCAATAGTTAAAACTATGTTCCAAATAAATTTCATATGTAAAAGGGTATAGGGATTAAGACCATACTAATATCAATCAAACCAGAATATTGAAATATAATATATTTAAACATTCTAATGAACATTTATCAAAAATAATTAAAAGATACACCACCTAATAATGTTTTTGTGCATAATAACAATCAAATGCCAATGAAATGGAAATTGACACAAAGTCCCTTAGCACATTGTAATCAATCGAGTCATATGAAACCAAATTAATAACCACCAAATGAATAATAAAATACCATGAATATAAATAAAATATGGTTAATATATATAAAATTGTAATACATAATACTCTATATTCATGAAACAATTGGTGAAAATTTGAAATCTAACGGAATTAAAAGTGAGATAAGAAACCCCTTACCTTGTGCCAGATTGTGTTCTCGATTGATTATAATGACCTTACTAATAAAATTTATCATCATTAATTAATATTTAAAGAACCTTATAAACTTATATTAGATTTATTATAACCTTATTAGGTATATTAATGCCCTTTTTGATGGGTTTTAGAGGTTCAATTTTGTTGTTATGGGAACATATTATTCCTTGGTTTTCATGATCTGTTTACATGTATTCATGAATGGATGTTTGTTTGAAATGTGGATTATCATCCAAAATTGTTAATATATATTATTAGTGACATTAAAAAAATATTATAATTATTTTTGGGTTATATACCATGAGTATGACTCATCAGTTTAAAGTTAATGATAAAGGATTTGATTAACATGGTAGTTTTCTGCATAATGAAATAAGTTTGAATTTTTATTTTATATTTTGAGTGTGTAAGGATTACAGAACATTAATAAAGATAAAATAAATATTTTATGATATTTTTAAACCATAAAAATGGTTTTATGATCATTATAGATGATGGTAACAAATACTGAGAACTCGTCATACTTGAATGTCACAATTTAACATATCTCAGAGAGTGATTTAATTCTTTGTATAAGAGGAGGTGGAAAAGAGAGATGATGATAAATTATTACAATAGCATAATTAAATTATAGTTAATATGAGTTATTGGAATTATAATATAAAATTTTTATGAGATTTCAGTAATGAATAATTACATAATGTAAGTCAAACTAATATAGAAATTGAGAAATCCCTCATGAACATTCTGCCGCAGAACGATGTGACGTAAAAATTCATAAATACGATTGATGAGATAAATGATGCCTATAATAAATCATAAATTATATGGTCAGAAAGGGGAATATAAAATTAAATATCCATACAAAGACAAATTTATAATAAAATAGAAAACATTAAATGAAATGGTTATGAAAATAGAAGGGTGGTAGATTGTCTTACATTTTAGAGTAACTCCAAAAACATGAAGGTGGGGACCTTGGGAGCTTAAGGAAAAAATGGGATGACTACTAGGGATGTAAAACTACCATATATTTGATGATAATGGATTTGAAATGATAAAAATACAAGGGAATAAGTGGGTATTAATAGTAAATGACGGGGAGTTTTTTTATTAATATAAAGGGACACATCATTAGTGGTTTTTGCAAATCCATGGGCTTGCACAGGATATTTTCCATTAGTTTTAGAAACAAGAGACACATCATGTCATATTTTACTGTAAAAAAGTCTACCATATTTTATATTAATTATTACATCATTATGATGTCATTAAACAAAATAAAACTCAAAACTATATTTTTATTATTCATGAAAAATTCATGTTTCTTGAAAAAATCCCAAAAATTTTCGTTATTGATTTTTCAATGTGTATAATTAAAAAATAAAATATTTTTTTAAAAATAATTCTCGAAACAGAATTAATTTAAATATTAAATTAATTCATAATTTATTCAAAAATAACAATTTTATAAATATAACTCTTTTTAAATACCTTGAATAATTAATCTGCATCTCATTACCTTAGAACCATAAGAAAAATAAAATAACAATATGATTTACTTTTAATAAGGTCCAAATTACATTCCATATTAATACTGACATTGATATGATACTATTCATTTTAAAAACATTTAGGTTTTATCAGACTCCAAATAACATACTTATCACAATCGTAGATGACCATTTTTTTTATATTCAAAACATATATGTGGAACATTTAAGTTTAATGGGTAGGTTATGACTTTATTATTTATATAACCAAGTTTTATTTTATAGGGAATCAATGAATCATTCAATATAGGCTATCTAAGGAATTGAATGTATTTAAGAGAAACCTAGCATAAAAAGTTTGGGTGTTATATGAGTGATGTTTAAAAATGAGATGCATGGTGAAATATTTTGGGTTGGAAGTGGTGGCCTCTGAATTTCAATGGGGAATCTATAAGCTGCCTGTTTAAGTTCCGTGGGGATTGTCTAGGTGGGACATGTAAGTGGCGGATCAACTTCCTTTCTAAGATGTTTTCATTTCAATTATATGTTCCAACAATTGATGTTTTCTTTTAGTTGAGGGAAATAGTGAGTTTGAAGACAAATTGGTTATATTGTGAATTCTAAGATTGAGACTGATGAATCCATTTAAGAGCATCTAATTCATGTGTTGGATCATAGTGAATAGTGTTATGGGGGAATGACTATATAGATAGGTCATGTATTGTGGAAATATGGGCGTGTGCATATGGAGACATGGGAAAGAGAAGCAAATATGAGGGATATTTTATGGAACTGTAGGAGTTCTTCGTGAAGATTAAATTTCATAACATGGGGATATTAGATGATCCAAACCTTTTTAGAGGAAACTCGGTCTTCAATATTTGTATTCTTTTTTCCTTGTATTAATTAATATTCATATGGGTAAATTTTGGGTGTTTTTGGGTAAAGATTTGTATGACTAGAACAAGATGGGGTTGTGAATGGTGGGTGTATGGTTTTCCCAATCCTTTAAACCGCTTATAAGTAACCATGCACCCCATAATAACTGGTTCATGGATAGTGTGAATGGTTAGAGAAAACAATGTTCCCATGCCTTGAAAATCGTGCATGGTTTTAAATGTCAACCTATTTTCAATGTTAAAATACCCCAAACCCCCTTAAGATAAACATTTAAAAAATCATTTGACACTGGTTGGTACATAAATTTTTTTGAACTCTATGGAAGAATTTAAATCCATCCCAAAAACCATTATTTGTGTTTTGATTCACGGAATGATGTTCTACACCTATCCTGGTATGTAAATCCTATCCTGATTGATATCTCGTTCTTTTCACATTATTATAGATTTCTTTAAGTAAAATAATCCACCTTTATGTATGATCTATATGTAATGGTTTATATATAAATATATCACTCTTGACCAAGATATATATTTATAACATCTTGATTTTATTTATTCTTGATCTATGCATTTATGTTATAGATATAGTTCTGCATAATTATGTTATAAATTTTTTGGGGATTTTCCAATGGTTGACAGTTTATCGATGAATTAATGAATTTTTCCTATAATTAAAATCCCAATGTTTTAATTTTAATTCTCTATATATAGTGGTAGAATTTCAATTGATCAAATTAATTTATTTTTAGAATTAATTAATTATGGGAAATGTTTAAATTTGGGATATTTGGATAATATATTATGAATACATAATGGTTGAATTAATTATGGAGTAATTGCGATGGATGAACATGGTTAGTTAATTATATAATTAATTAGTGAGAATGGATGGGATCATGAGATTTTGATTTCAGATAAATAATTGTTGAATTAATTATAGAGAGTAAGAGGTTGAAAAAATGGAATAATTAATCTATGAAATAATTATTTTTATACTTCTGTTTTTTGAATAGGGATAATCAACATCCAAATTAACTGTTTGATATTTTTATGATTATTTTATTGATATGAATAAAACAATGAAGTGGGAAATGAATTTGGGGAATTGAATTTATTGAAATAAGAAATTTAATTATGAAAATGATTTGGTATATTAAATGTATTGATATGGAAATATTTATTTAAAAAATTAATTGGGTTACTAATTTTTTTAAATTGGGTTTGGTGTGATTAATTTAGTGGTGAAATAATCAATGATTGAAAAAAGATTATTTAAAATTTGATTAAATAATAGTATGGATAAAATTAATTAATTGAAAAATTTGATAAATGGATGAAATGAGATTATTTATTAGTTAAATTAAATAATAGGTTTAAATTATTGACAACTTAATTAATGCGAGTAAATTAAATATTTGATTTTATAAATACATAATGAGAATGATGGGATTTAATAATTTATGACTTAATTAATCTGGTTACTATTTTTAATTAATTACTCAAATAAATAAATGGATTAGATAATTGATGTCCTAATTAATTTGAGTAATGTGATTATTTAACTATATAATTAAAAAATAGGATTCTGGGAATTTACCCATTGATAAAATAGTTAATTTCGGAAATGTGATTATTTATTTTTTGGATTAATTAATGAGATTTATGGGATTAAATAATTGATTAAACAATTAAAAAATTATTTTTGTTAAATAAATTTTAATTAATAAATTCAATCTATTTGAACAATTAATTAGTGAATTAATTTATTTGGATTATTATAATGTTAAATTCATTGAATTAAATATTTAATTTTTGAATAAAAAAATGAGATATTGAGATTTGATAAATGAGATAACTAAATCTAAAAGTAATTATAAAATATTCATATTTTTGAATAAGATTATTAATTATGGGAATAATTAAGGGATTTAGAGTTTGAATATACTAATAAATTAATTTATGAATTTATTAATGGGATTTAAATACTTAATTAATTGTGGAATTATTTAAGGGGACATATGATACAAAAAAAAGATTAAATTATTAATTAAATACCTGTGGATTTTTAATTGGTTAATTAAATAACATAATTATTGTGATTAATTAAATTTATAATTAATTAATTTTGTTATGTTATTAGTTAATTTATTAATTAACTATAAGAGATTTATATGATTAATTAATTTTTAAATTATTTAATATTATTTACTTGATTAGTTAGTTTCTAAATTAACAAGAATTATTTTTTCACTATTTAATTGTAGATTTATTTAATATAATTATTGTAATTAGTTATTTTTTTATTCAACTAATGGAATTATTGTGTTTAAATAATTATTGAATTAGGAATGGAATTTGTGTGAATATTTATTTATTTATTTAATCATGTGCTTATTATTAGTAATTTGGTCATTCTATTATGATGCCATGAATGGTAACATTGTCATTCTATAGTGAATTAGTGAATGGAAACATGGATATTTAGTCATGTATTATGAATAGTAACCATTAAATTCAATTACATGTTATTAAATGTTTAATAGTAACCGGTACATTCGGCCATGTATTATGATTCTATCCTTTTTTGGATTTTTCTCAGGCTTGTTTTCCTCTACTATTTTGACTTGTATTGACTACATTTTGTTTGGGTTTTACTTCGAGGTGTGTCTAGGTGAAAATTAGAAAAAATGGAAGAATCATGGTTATTCAAGGATGGCACACGGTTTGACCTAAATGTGGTTCTCACCCTACTAACAATGAAATAATGGAAATAGGGTAAATGCATGGTTTGTCAAACCGTTTTCGTTTTTAGGAGTGACCATTATCCCCTATAAATGAGGCACATGATTGAAACAAAATATTATAGAAAACTATGTTCCCTGAATAGAAAATCATGAATGATTTTTAATTCCACCCAATTTCTATTTTTAAAATCCCTCAAACCATCAAATCTAACCAATTTCGTCCCAAATTGGTCCATTGGTATGATTCATAAATTCTGAAGCTCTCCCGATGAATTGAAATCCCTACCATCCTCCATTATACAAGTTTCGAATCCTTAATTGAAAATATGAACCTCTCTCAATAATCGAATCCCATCTCCATCATTTGTTGCAATTATCTCATTGTTTTTGCTTTATTTAACAAGAGTAATCATCTATTTAGTTAGATATAAATCTATTTTTTGAGTTCTTGATTTTTATTTGTAGATATAGTTATATATTTCTAGGATATTTATTTCCTTAATATTGATTTTAGGTTTTTTGATTTGGATCTCATTCTCTTTCATTGTGTTGCTCAATATTTTGGGATTTCTATTATGAAATTGTTAATAGACCTATAGAGGAAGGTGGTACATAATAAAAAACCCAAAGTCATAATTTTAATTATGTGGATTTCATTTTATAATTTTTATTTTATGTTTAGAAACAACATTCCATGTCGAATTATTTAATTTGGTGAATTAATTAATTAAGGGAAATATTCAAATTATGGATATTGAGATTATAGATTGTGAAAAAATTTACCATCGAATGTTTTTTAGGGAATTGACATTAGTAATTTGGGAGATTTAACTACATAGATTTATTCTCGAAATATTGTATTTATTTTCAGGGAACTATTAATTAGGTAATTAATAGATGATATTTAATTGATTGAGAGTGGAAAATTAAATAATAAATTAATTACGAGTTTAGAATTATTATTTTTTGATTAATTAATTAATTAATTAATTTTTGGTTATTTAATTTTGGGAGATAAAATAATAAAATATGGAATTAATTATGGAGATATTTAATTTATTGAGTTTGAATTATTTATTGAAAAAATATCAATATGGATTTTTATAATTTTGATTTTTATTAATTAATTAATGGAAGTAATCATAATATTTAATTATTGAATTACAAAATGGAAATAATTAACAGATATATTAATTAATGCAAGTAATTTCATTATGAAATTATTGAATTAAATAATGTTATTTATGGGATTAATTACATATTAAATTAATTAACATGATTATGTAATTATTGACATAAATAATGGGATTATTTAATTATGGAATTAATTAATTTGATTAATGTGATTTTTTAAATAGTTAATTAAATAATTTGGTTAAAGGGAATAATTAATTGAAATATTAATTATTCTGAATAATGCAATTATTTAATTATTGAAATAACTAATTGTATTTGAGAGACTAAATAATTGATGAACTGATTATTGGATGTGTTGTGATTAATTAATTATGAATTAATTTAATAAATTGATTTAAATAGTACATTTGTTAATTAGTGGAAGGGATTGATTGTGATTAAATTATTTTAGAACTGGTTAATTGAAATTATTAATAATAATAGATCCATGAATTAATTAATGGGAATGATTTTTGTTGTGAATGTTAATGAGGTAGATTAATTAATGGGAGATTTAAATAAAATATGTTATTGTTTTAGTGTACTTGAATGAGTTTGATTAGTTGATTTGTTAATTAATTTTTGGGGGTTGTTATGTCAATGGAGTTTAATAATTTATATTAGTTAATTGTAAAATTAATGTTTTGGTATTTATGTGTAAGGTATATTTAATGAGTTAGATTTATTAATTGAAAATTAATTAATGGAGATTTTTGTGTTAATTAAGTTGAATGAATTGGATTAATAAATTTGTGAATTAATAAATTTGGATTTTTTTAGCATATTGAATTGATAAAATTTGATAATTATTTATTGAATTTATAATGGTATAATGATTTTTTAGAATTGAGATAATTAATTTATGAATTAATGATATGATATTGAGATCTGAGAATTGAGATAATTATTTCTTAAATTAATTATAGAATATCGATATTTCCTAAGGAGATAATTATTTATGGTATTAAATGTGTGATTTTTAGTTTTTAGATATTGATTAATTATTTTATGAAGCAATTAATGGGACTGAAATAATAAATTAAATTGAGACTTAATTAATGGGACTCATGAGAAAAAATATTTTTTTTTAATTAAAAATATTATAGATGACATTAATTAATTATTTAACTAACTAGATGAAATTGATTTGACATGTTAATTATTTAATTAAATAATTTTATTCATGTGATCAGTTAATTTTTGAGTTAACTAAATGAATTGTTTTTTATCTATTTATTGAATCATCAATGTCATTGGTATGTATAATTCATTTTTGAATTAAATTTTTGTCAATGAATGGTAACATTTTTCTCCAATTGTTAAATTATAAATGGTAACATGGGCATTCAGTTATAGAATGGTGAATAGTAAAATAGAAATTTGGCCAAGTAATTGGAATAGTAACATGTTGATACATTTTTTAGATAAAAAAACATTGAATGGTAGCATAGAAATTCTTCCATGTTTTTTGAAAAATAACATGGACATTCAAATTTGATATCCCATAGGGATATATTGGACATTGGGGTGGGCAGATTTTGGTGTTGGGGTCGGTGTTTGAAACATTGTGGGTTTAAATATGTAACTCTTTATTTATTCATTTTTATGTATATAATGTATATGGGATGTATTTGGGTGAGTTTTGGAAAACAATTGAATGTTTTGGGGATTTTATATAGGTTCATGATTGGTTCATCATTTGGAAAAACTATGAAATACATATAAGAAACAATAAACAATGAATCATGATCTAATGTTAAGGCCTACGTGTGGGGCAGAATTTTCCCAAACCATGAAAAAGCCAAGGATAAAATATTTTGGACAGTGATTTTGGAATGATTGGCGCATAGTTTGGTAAAATATGACCCATATTTGTGAGGGCTCCGTTAATTCAGAGGCAAATCACTGATAGCACATGGTTTAACTAACAATGAAACTAAACTA
The DNA here is from genome assembly GCA_963277665.1 of Viscum album. Classification (NCBI taxonomy): domain Eukaryota; kingdom Viridiplantae; phylum Streptophyta; class Magnoliopsida; order Santalales; family Viscaceae; genus Viscum; species Viscum album. The sequence goes on from OY728161.1 coordinate 1,844,504,732, forward strand.
TGCACCTATAAAAAGTCATAACATTAAATTGTGGATATAACATGCTTTCATCTATAAATGCTTCATTTTTTCCAAATGGTCCCTAACATGGGGTTTATCTCTCTCGAAGGTTGGAGAATATTTCCCCATAGAATTATAAGTGATATTGAGCATTTTCATAGTTATTTGAAGCTCAATTCTCATGGTATGTCATCAGTATTTTTTTTGTGATGATTTTTGATAGATATAATCCATCCTCTATCTGTATATATTTCTAATATCTAAACCCACCATCAGTATATCTAAGGTTTTGGATTCCAAATATATTTATATTTAGACTTGGTATTGATAGTAGAATATATCTATTACGGGTTTAGTGATATAAAAACTAGTACCGTTTGAATTATTTATGTCATTATTTGCTCTCTTCATAAAAGTTCTCGTATGTGGTTTCACTCTTGATTCCTCTATTTAAAACACTAGTTTATTGTTTCAAATTGATTAAACTAATTGAATATTATTTTGATTTTTTCCAAAAATCATGGTATAATCTCTCATTAGGGATGTTTTGTGGATTTATGTAATATCAAGGAATTATTTGGAAATGTTATTTGATAAATGACTTTAAAATTATGATTTTAAAATACTTTCATAATTTTTTTCAGAGAAAATGGTTTTAAATAAAAAATTATTGAAATGGTTTATTCAGGTTTAATCTACATGGTTCTCAGGTATACTTTTTGTATTTGTCTATTTTTTCCATTATGTTTCTTGGAAGAAATATGACCTTATGCCTTGTGAAAACGGTGTAATGTTACATGGGATTTAAGTAAATTTTGAAGAATTGGTAGAATGATGAGAAACCAATATTGAGAAAGGAACTATCCAAATAAATTATTAATCTTAATATGTGTGGATTTGTGGATTTGAATGCGGTATTCCATAGTAGAATTAATATTTTCTTTGGAACATTGTTTTCTTGAATTCCATTGATGTTGGTTCTCTTTGAGAAAACATTATTACATTGACACTTGTTTATATTTTTTATATATATGATTTTAGAATTTTTTTAAATAATGTATTTTATATAAATATTTTATCATGTTCTATCCTAATGTAATTATTAGGGATGTCATTTGGGAAAACATACTGAATTTCATTACTCACAACTGCATTGAAACTGTTGATGGTTTTGAAATTTTTTTTTATCGAGAGATTGAAAAAGGGAAAGTATCACACGTATTTTATAGTACGTCATGATACAAGGTATGTTGAGGAGTTAGACCATGGAACATATTTGGAGCTTGGAGATTTTATTTTTTTTCTTTGTGTTTTCCTACTACAGTGTTACTTTGTTTTAGTTTGATATTGATTAATTAAATATCAAGTTCTCATTCATTATTATAATTCATCATATATTTTCTATTTGGATATGGATTTTTTGGTTGGAATTTTTAATCATAAAGGTAAAATAGTCCCCTATATGATTTTATGCCTGTCGAAATTTACGATAAGCCTATAGAGACTTTGGTTGTCACATAAGGCCATGTAGTGTTCCTATACCTTCTCAAAACAATGAGAATAATTATGTTATTACAAGTGGTATTAGTTGTTTCTATCCAAAAATCTATTTGAAGAATGTTTTATCATTTTTTGGTCCATAAATTGATTTTATGAATGTAGAATCAGTATAATCCATCATTTATAGAGTGAGTGTTCTATATATTGGATTTTCATTGACATGGTGTTAGTTTCTGTCATAGATTTGAATTCAATATGGTCTATTAATTGAGTTGGGAACATAAAAAGGAGTAGGATTTCCATGAATTCATATGTAAAGAATAAATTGGTGTACAAGTAATTTTTATTCCAAACTTCATGTAAGTAGTGATTTGTAAATTTAAGAGTTTTTGAGACACTTATAGGATTTGAAATCCCATTTCCCTGGTTTTAGCTAGTGAGACGATCTTGAAATGCATTAGATTAATGAATTCCCACTAGGAGTGAAAATTTAATTTTGTGTAATGAAATATGGTATGGTATGAATGTGTTGAATTTTTATAAATGATGAAATGGGTTTTAAAATTTTTATTGTGAAAAGAGTCTGGTTGGGATATTTTGAAAGTGTTATTTTTTTCAGAAGGAATCAGATATTTTTCAAAAATGGTAAATCGTGGAAATCAATTTTGTGATTGCAGGATGTTATATAATTTGAAATTGTTAAGACTTAAGTTGATACAGAGTGATAGATATGATGTATCTGTGTTTCAAGAAAATGTCTCCAGTTAGGAATCTTGGAATCTATTGGGATGAATCTTTGGAGAATGTGTTTTCAATTGATCCATATGTAAATAGAATGGTGATTAAGAGTATTGTAAAATCATTTTAGGATATGGATTGATAGAAAAAAATTATTATAAAATGAAAGTGGATCATTTTATCCTATTAAAGAAATATAATCCTACCATATTTCAGCATGATTCTGAACTAGAGAAGGTAGAGGAGAGGCTAAATATGAAGAATCATTTCCTCATTTGCATTAGCACACTAGAATAGTTCAATGTCATACTGGTGAGTTATATGGTGGAAAAGCATGCATGTAAGTGGTGAGATTTAGTGGTTGATGATAAATTAATCCAAGTACACACATGGGATGATATTGTAGGAATTTTCGACAAACAACTCTATCAAAAAATATTCTAAATTAAAATAAAGAAGAAATTATTCATCTTGAATAAATAAAATCATTATTTCATGGATTATGTGGAAAAATTCAAAATTTTATTACTATATGAGCCTGAGTTTTCTTCTAGTGTATCCTTAAAAGATCACATTTTTTATCAGGGATTATATATAATATTAACTTGAATATTTCCATCCTCTGTATTATAAATTATTTTTATATAATTAATTGAGATATGTTAAATGAAAGTGAAAACACAATAGCTAATGGATGAGTAATTATAATGATACCCACAAGAAACATTTGAAATTCTAATGTTAGGAGTAAGTGGAAGAGGGAATCCTATTCACAAGGAAGAATCATGAATGAAAATTAGATGGATAGAGAGGTGAATCATCCTCCAAGACCCCTACCAAATATGGATGTTTGATATTTTTTTCCCTCTACCACATCAAGTGTGATTGTGAAAAAAATAGAGGGAATTCCTCAATTGGAACAATATGGGGAATCTTCAGTGTTATTGTTATAGTCTTCCATGTTCTGGTTTTTCAGCCACTCCTCAGATGTCGCATTCATCATATTCAATGACACGTAGAGGAAAATATAATTAGTATTCTTAGTATAATATATATAGAGAGATAAAATTCCTCAAAAAAATTTATGTGGATCATCATTAATTGAAATTTTCATTTTCCATGAGTGATCATGTGTTTGTAATGATTGTTACAAGTCATTGACATCCTAATTTCGGGAAGGAAGGCTTTCTATCTTTTAGATATATCGGCCCTTTTGAAAATGTATCAACGTGATGTAGACAATATGATTCGATGATATAATTTTGGACTAGATATGGATGGATCGATGGAACATATATTTCTTTGAATTGTGGATAGTCAATATAAATTATTTTGGGGAAAATCATCGTCCAAGTGTGGATTTTGTGGAAAAATGGTTAAATTTTGTAAGAGACCTGTGAACATGAAAATGAAATGATACATAAATAGCGATAAATCTACCAGAGAAATGATGGGTTTCTATATTTTATGGATGGAACATCTAATGGTGTGGAAAATTTCACACCCTATTTTTAATTAAGTGACCCTTTTAATATTATTTCTAATTTTGTAATTTTTATCTGTGGATTTTGGAAGAATTTGGAAGAATTTTGTTTTGGTTTTGGGGATTTTATAGAGGTGAATCATTTGGGAACAGTTTGGGAAAATGGGGAAACACCTACATGAAACTATGCATAATAAAATAGGGGCTAAATAAAAGACACACAATCATAGAATAGTTTTATGAACTATGAGAAACCCTAGGAGAACTGGTGTGGTGATGCTCATTGGTTAGAAATTAATATTTTTCACGTTTGGTGCATGATTTTTTAATTCTATAAGATGAACATGTGATGTCTCCCTTAGGGTAGAGGCTGGAGGATATCTTGTGGATAGTTTTCCAGACCATGCCACTTAACATTGTACATGTCAAAAGATAGGTCCTTAAAATATGGATCAATGCATCCATACCTCTATATACAACTATTTTTATAAATACTACTGAAACATGGGATTTATTTCTCTCAATGGCTGTAGAACCTCTCCATATCAAATTTGATGAAATCTATGGCTATTCCATTGTGGTTAAAGCTAGATTATCATTATAAGTCACTGTTCTTTACTGACTATTATAATTTTTCATATATATACTTCACACATTCTCTCAGTTACATAGATATAATCATGATGTGGGTAGATATATAGATTTGTATGCAAAATATGTTTATATTTGGTCATTTTATTGATAGGGGATGAGATATGTGGCTAGGTTCTAGAGATTTAACATGGTTTCATTAGAGTTATTCATGCCACTCTTCATTTTTCATCATAAGACCTTATTTATGTGGCTTCAATATCGGCTACAGTATTTGGAATTTGAAGGAATAGTTTCAAATTGATTAAATTGATTGAAATTGATTATGTGTTTTGTGTCTTTTTTTTGGAAAAAATCCATCAAGGAATACATCTGGTTTTTTATGGGTGTTACTGTGATTCTTGAAAATCATGATGACCATGAATTAGTATGGTCAATGTTTTCCAATGATGGTGTTTATCATGGAGAAAGAGTTACATGGAATACCATTGAAAATATGCAATGAAATGGATTCCACATAGATGTGATATGTAGACTGTGAAGTACATTATACATGTCACATAGGGGAAATGGTTTATGTGGAGTCTTAAACTACGTGGATGGAAGAGGTAATGGCCCAGATCCTTCGTGTCCATTACATTTCCAAATTCTGGTGTTTGGGGTTCCATGGACTCTATTATTGAGTTGTGAGGGTGACGGTGTCACGGGTAGGGTGTCATCATGTGGTCACCCATCGGTGTGTCACCGATCGGTGAGTCACCAACCGGTGTGTCACCTATCTATTCCATGTGGGTTTTTTGCAGGTTGTATTCCCCATATCTCTTATAATGACTTATTTAATGTTTAATATCTCTTTACTATAGTATGAGGACGTTTTGAATACCAAAATAGATGTTCTAATTCCCAAGAAAGAGGGGACCTTTGATGGACCAAAACTATGTGTCACTGTTTCATGTTTTCCTATGTTTAAATGAAATCCTTTAACTCATAGTTGTTATGGCCACCTCTCTAATGAGAATTTTTAAATAAAAATTAATCCATCATCTATAACAGTCCAATAACATGGTGCACTAGTGATGGAGACTTTCGTAGTCACTCCTGGAGTCCGTGGAGTTTCTCCCATGCATGTTGTGCATCCCTAGTTCTTAGCGCAAGGAAAAAACATCGATCATTGATCATCCATGTATGGTTTTCATTTGACTCTCTTTACTATGTATCATGCGGGGTGGGTACGATATTGTTCTTTTAAGGATTGATGAAACCAAAAACCGTAACGAAGATAATAAAAGGTAATTAGCGAATGAAGGGGTATGTTTGATGATGATGATGTTCTCCTTCATCTTTTTTTATATGTTGTCAATTATACGAGCTGATGTTCACTAAAAATCGGGGTCATTGGACGTCCTTTATTACACACCAATGAACCTATTTTTTGGATAATCTTGTTATTTAATGTCTATAACCTGGAAACTATTTAATCATGTAATATCAGATTATTAAATGGATTCCTAAGGAAAAAAGAACCATTTTTTATCACCCTGGTTAACCAATTAGAAAATAGAAACCTAATGAGAGGTGTTTACTAAATTTTAGAGCTGACTGGTTATGTTGATGTTATGGTTGTTCTGCTGATACGTATAAGGTGGCATGGATGGGGATTGGATACCATATTATTGATTTTTTGGTTGTGGATCTGTGGTCGTGTGGGGCCGTAATATAGATATTAGATTTGATCTAGTACTTCGACAGATCTCGAAGATCCCTTTATTGTTGTGGCATTACAAGAGTATGTTCTGTGAATGCTTAGATTACTTCTTAGTTGTTTTTACTTCCGCAGATTGTGGATAAGCCTATTAGTTTCCCAGTAGTGAAAAATTATTTAAATAGAGTCACTTGAATTTGATATCAAGACTGGGTTCAATGGGGAATTGTTTTCCAGGAATTATTTGTGCTCTGTTTGTGTGTGTTTTGATTTTGTATGAATGAATATTAACAACGGTGTTTGTGTGTGGGATGGTTTTGGAACCCTTAGTTTGGGATGAGTGCCTGATTTCCTTTACATATAAATTTGTTTTAGTGTTTCTTATTCTCACCCCACACAAGTTTAGCACTTCGTGGTGAACACCCGCATTTCACTGTGGAGGGTGTTTTTTCCCACATCAGATTCAGTGGTTGGTTCTTAGATTCTTTCTGCTCCCTCTTCTGAGTAGATCTGATTTTTTTGGCACGATGTGATAGACTGGGGTCTATATTAGCCAAATAATCATCCGACAATGTATGTTGTGGTGGTTGGCTCATGTGTGTGTGGTCATGTTGTTTTGCATTTTTCTTCGGGATAAGGACCAGATGTGTTCAAGCATGGAGGTAGTATTTAAATCCCATGTATCTGTGGGTGTGTTTATGTATTGTTGTTGTGGCCTAGGTGTCTATGAACGAGATGTGTGGTTGTGATGGCCCAGGTGTCTGTGGGATGGATATGTTTGTGGGGGGCCATGTTTTCTGTCTGCAGGATGCGTGGTAGTGGTGGACCAGGTGTCTAATGGAGGGTTTTGTGGTTGTGGTGGCCCGTAAGGTTGTTGATGGAGAGGTATTGGGAATATATTGAAAATATAATGGGAGGTCTGACGCATAGGATGTATTTAATAACCAATGGGGAAGCAGTGTGGGGTACCCAATTATTGATGAAATAATACTATTACATACATTTCTTTCTTTATTTGGGGAGTGTTCCTTGGTGAGGTTTGGTGGATAGGTTCCTTGCTTGGTACTTTGGTTATCTCCTATTTCACGGGACATTATAATGCCTCTCCACATGTGCATGAGCGATTTTTTTCCCCTTCGGAGTATACCTTTATACTCACCCTACGTGTATAAAACTATTTTCAGGTTTCTAGGAGGACATATAGCACTGTGAAAGAATGTACTATATAAGACGTTGGGACAGTTGTCGTTACTTTTTTTTCATTCTTTTAGTACATTCCCTTTGTAGTTTTGTTGTATATTTTTGGGTTTAACTTTGAACATGCATATTAAAATGTGTTTTGGTTTTACTTTTACCTTCAGTTTTGGAGTTTTTTGGGTTTTTTCAATTGTATCCCCTGATCCTACAGAATAAAATGGTTAATGCATTCCATTTTATATGCGATTCTATACGCTTGGTGCTATTCACGATTCTGGGGAAAATTTAAGGTAGGATTCAGGAGGTTATTATATATTGTTCTACGTGGGGATGGAAGGGTATGTCAGTTTGTTTCCCCATCCCTCATCTGGTTGAAGGTGGGTTATGAAATAATGGTATCATAGGCTGATGGTTGAGAGATAGGATGGGGATCAGGGTTTTTCATAATATTTATTGAATGGGATGGTAGGAAAATAGTGTTAGTCAATCATGGTGGGTTAAATGAACAAGGGAATACTAGCTAGAATATTTTATTTTAGACCCCCCTGTGATCTGATGCATGGACTCTAGACTACCAAATGACCAGGTAAGGTTTCATCAATTGTAGGGTAGATACCCAAGGACAGATAAATGTATCATAATGACTTCTGTTTTTTGTGTGTTCTAGGTGCTTGGGGAGTCTAAAATGAATAAAAATATAATGAAAAATAAAAAAGAAATGTTCTATGCTACATGGGCTTAGGCATTACTTTTCCACCTTGCAAAAATGGAACTCAGATGATAACAATGAGTAGTGTGGGAGATCGTGGCCCAGGAGGATGATCTAGCTGATCAACAGAGGACAGATTAGGAGGAGGAGGGTGACCAGTGGGAGAAGATGCTTTGTGCCTTTCAGTGAAAAACCCTCGGTAAGTAAGAGGGAATCGTCTCAGACATGGATACTGAAAGCTGGATTGTGGTGTTGGGGAGAGATTTCATCCTAATCTAGGAATTGGATGAGTACTAGGTTCCATTGGAAGTCAGTAAGAAGAGAGGATAAAAACATCAGCGGTGGACATTAATCCTTGAAGAGATGAAGGAGAGTGATATTTTTTGGGATGACTTCGAGAATGTGTTCTGGGCAGAATTCCTTTCTTCATCGATAAAGGCTTAAAAGAGACATGAGATACTCTCCCTTCAGTAAGGGAGTATGTCAGCGAGGGAGCTGGTGATCATGTTCAAGGGCGTCCTTTGTTTTTATCCTGACCTTTCTTCAGATGAGGAGACATTGGTGACACATTTAGAGGAGGCACTCCAACCATATCTTCGGTATGATGTTAGGCTGTTCTCCCTACTGATATACTTGGAGTTCCACAAGATGGCTGAATTGTTGGAGAGAATGCAGATGTTGGGTGGTGTGTTGTGAGAGGGGATCCAATTGGGCTCTCTAAAAAAGAATGTCATCAGTAGTAGGCCTCCAATGTCAGGGACTTCTAGGATTCACCCAGTGGGGAGAAGGCCCCAACAGTTCTAGATTCGATATTCCAGTCCTCTCCCTTTCCTTACGGGCCCAAGATAGTGTTTCTTCATCTATGGAAGCTCTGGGAACCATTTGTACCAGTGCTTGGATAGAGTGAAGTACACTGGGGGTGGGAAGGATAAGCACATATCTCTGTATCAGCTATTTCCATGTAGGCCCTTTTAGCAGCAGAAGGGACAGCGAGCTCCTGCTCCTACGATAACAAATGTTGCAGTAGGAGGATGTCCTCAGTGTGCTCCTTAGGGACCTCGACCAGGGCATGGTCGGGGAGAAGGATGATAGCCATGGGTAATAGGAGATTGTCATGGGAAGATGCACGTCGTAGGGGTAGTAGTTCCAGCAGGGTTGGAAGTCGTTTGTGGTACGAACAACATCTTTAGCACTCTTGCATGCGCCTTGTTTGATTCCATAGCATTGCACTCTTTTTTTTGAACCCATTTTAGCCCATAATTTAGTCCTAGACATAGAGAGTTTTTTACCCTTGGTTTTGAATACTCCATTTGGAGGCCAGACAAACATTTCTTATGTTTTAAAGGGTTTTAAACAGATATTGGAACCACATAAGTCATGTGGGGTCCTTTTTTCAGTAGATGAAGCCATAAGATGTCATTCTATGCATCAAACCATAGTTCACTGTGTCTTCCATTATGGACTATTTCCATAGAAGGGCCGTGTTTTCAGATATGGGCAGACAATGTGTGACATTCATCAGTGATCAGGGTTGTTAGGTGGGGAGACCACGTGTAGAGCCTCCTCTTTCTATGTTGGTCATGCTTTCTGAAGAATTTGTGGATGTTGGGATGATGGATGTTTTAGGAGTTGTAAGAGATTTCCTGGACGTTTTACCATGGAGGTTGGGGTAATACCCCTTTAAAGTGACGTTGAGTTAGTGATAGACTTACAACGTGGTGCCCGTCTGATTTTGATGTCACCCAATTAGATGGCGGATTCAGACTTGGGGGTGTTACGAATTCAGATTAACGATATTTTGAAGAATGGTTTTGACTAACCAAGCACGTCACCATGGGGTTATCTAGTCAGGTTCCCAAATAATGATGATGGTGTTCTCAGGCTATATATATTCTACCAGTAGCTGAACCAGGTAATAGTCAAGAACTGTTACCCCCTCCCGAGGATCGACAACCTCTTTGATCAGTTGAAAGGGGCATGATGGGTCTACATGATCTACTAGAAATCAGTATATAACCAGTTGAGGGTGAAGGAGGGTGACATATCGAAGACTACCTTCATGTGAAGATATGGTCACTTTGAGTTCGTGGTCATTCTGTCCAGCATCAAGAACTTACCATATTTGTTCATGGAACTATTAAACTCTGTATTTCATGAATATCTGGACCGTTTTGTAGTCATTTTTATTGATGAAATCATGATCTACTCAATATCATAAGAGGATCACGCTGAGCATCTGAGGATGGTTTTAGAGGACCTCCGGCAGCCCCTACTATACATGAAGTTTTCCAATTTTATGTTCAGGACACGAGAGGTGAAATTCATTGGAAACTTGGTGTTTGAGCAAGGAATAATAGTAGACCCGTTGATGGTCATATCTCTTTTTTCATCACCATCTACCAAGAATGGGGTATAGATTCATAGTTTCGTGGGTCTAGAAGCTTACTACAAGAGTTTCATTACCCACATCTCTCGGGTTACAGAACCTTTTACAGCCTTGAACAGGAAAGGCCAATCTTTTGTATGGAGTGAGAAGTGACATCCATCATTTAGTTGTCTAAAGGGAAATTTGGTTAGTGCCCCATTTTTGAGGTTTCCAAATGAAAGGGTTCTATTTGAGGTTTTCTGTGATGCTTTAGGCCAAGACATGGGGTGTGTACTGATGCAAAAAACAAGTGGTGATTTATTATGTTCTAGGATGTTATTCCCTCTTGAGCGTAACAGTGCGACCCATGATCGGGAGCTTGTAGTAGTCATGATTTCATTATTTTTTGGTAGCATTACCTCATCATTGAATGCTTCGTGGTCTTCACATATCACAAGAGATCAAAGTATATATTCTCCCAATGAGACCGAAATATGCGATAGTGGATAAGGATGGAGTTTCTTCAGGATAACAACATCATAATTTCCTACACCTTAGAAAGGGGAACATGGTGGCCAATTCCTTGAGTATGAAAGCATGGATGGATTTTGTTTAGGAATGGGAAGATGCTTGGAAGGATATAAAAGAATTGGTTGTAGTATACCAAGATGCAAGGGTAGAGGATTGAAGAGGATGTCTATTCTGAATGAAAGTGGAATCCTCTCTGTTTCGGAAGGTGGAGGAGTCCCTATGGGTGGACTTAGAGGGTAATGTGAAGCACGATCATGTTAGCCTGGGAAATTATCTGGAATGATGGTTTGAAGATGGACAAAATTGGATTTTGTTTTATGGAACATTGATCGTCCCAGTGGAAATTTTTGAGATATTTCTTGGTGAGTTCTACAACTAACCCATGGAGGTGTTCTTAGGAGTTTCAAATATGTATCGTGGCATGAGGATTTAGTTTTTGTGGCCAATGGGGAAATGGGAAGTGGTGGGGTTTGTGGAAATGTACCTCATGTGTTAGTAGGTGAAGGCTGGGCATTGTGTTCAGGGCGGTCTATTGCAGCATTTAGATGTACCCAAGTGGTTGTGGGAAGAAATCCTGGTGATTTTTTTCCTAGTACTACACAATGACCAAGGAGGCTGTGATTCTGTATGGGTAGTGGTGGACCAGCTGACAAAAGCATCTAAATTCCTACCAATCAAGGAGTTGAGTGCAGTGGATGCTTTAGCACCATGGTATGTGGATGAGGTGGTGCACTTTCATAGAGTTACAAGGTCCATTGACTCCGATTAGAATTCCAGGTTTACCTCACGGGTCTGCAAAGTATTGTAACGTGCATTTGGCACCCAACTATGCCTCAAGACTAATTTCTACCCCCATACTGATGGGAAAACAGAGTAGACCATCCAAGCATTGGAGGATATGGAATGGGAATCGGTTTTGGACTTCGAGGGATCATTGGTGAAACCCTTTCCTCTTGTAGAGTTTTCCTTCAACAATTTTTATCACTATACCATTTTCATGCATTCGTTTGAAGCCTCATACATGAGACCATGTTGCTCACCCGTGTGCTGGAAAATGGTTGGGGATGAAAGAATTCTTGGCCTCGAGGTGGTGGAGAGCACAACAAAGAAGTTTCAACTTATATAAGAGAGGATGAATGCAGCAGAAGACCGATATAAATTATATGTCGATCATAGGATGTGACCCATGGAGTTCATGGTTGGTGACCACATGTTCTTGAGGGCTTACACTCGGTGTGGGAAATGGAGGTTTGGGATGAGAATTAAGCATTTACATGGGTTCGGCAGACCCTTCTAGGTGTTGTGGCATGTTGGTGTAGTGGCTTATCAGCTAGCGCTACCACCGCCGCTACAAAGGGTGCATGTCTTCTTCCATGTCTCTCAAATCCGTCGGTATCTATATGACGATTCTAATGACCATGACTGGGGGAACCTGTATATGAGGATGACATGATATTCATAGAGTGACCAGTAATGATTGAGGATATTAGGGAGAAGTATCTTCATGGAAGAACCATTCCCTTGGTTTGTGTGTTATGGAGGCATGATGGCCTCGAGGAGAGTACCTGGGAACAGGATGCCTACATGCACTCCCAATTCCTAGAGCTGTTTTGAGTTTTTTTGCACTGTTTGGTTCTTTTTTTGCGATGTAGTGGCAGACCTTGTTAATTAAGATATGGTATGTTTCCCAGTTTATCTGAATATGTGTGAAGATTCCTAACTATGGGTAGTGGTCCTGATCCCTAATCAAAACACATTAATGTTAATGCGATTAAACCCGTTCGGGAGAGTAAGTGCCTCCCAAATCAGATAGTATATTGACATGGAGAAAGGGGAATTTTGATCCCAATGACATGACGTTGTGTCCATTATATGATTTTGTAGTTACCTCATGGATGGGAGTAGTAGTGTATCTATAGTTGTTCATGAGATAGTTGAGGGAGAGTTTTTCATAGAGATCAAGGTTTTTTCCGGCTATCAAACAACACTAGGATGGCTCAGCCATGAGAGGTATCTTTGAAGTTGTTTTTTTAGACCTCTCTCTTTCCTTCAGGTTTAGTCTTGATTAATGAAGATGACAATAGTCTGAGAGTTATCTGATATAAAATATTGGACAATCCTGGTCCATTTCAATTTAAACTTCTGGTAGTTTGGGTGCCCTAGACCCCATCAGTGAGTTGTGAGGGTGGGAGTGTTGGTGGCGGGTTGTCACCGTGGTGTCACCGATCGGTCTCACCGATCAGTGAGACATGTGTAACTGATCAGTGGAACATGGGTTTTTCAGGGTTTACATTCCCTATATTTCCTATAATGGCTTCTTTATGGATTAATACGTATTTAAAGTAGTTTGAGGATATTATAAAACCATAAGTGACATTATAAACCCCATGATTGGGGTGAACCATGACTGACCAAAATTGTGTGTCATTGTTAAAAATTTTCTTAACTCAAATACGTTATGGAAACCTCTCTGATGATAATTATTAAATTACAATTTATTCCGTCATGTGTAAACATCAAACTGCATGGTGAAGCCACAACCCACCATTAAATCCATTCATGATTTAATATCCCATAACTCTAGGATCCCACTTTTTATCACATGAAGATTCTTTCTTCTTCTTGGTTGGTATCTTTTCCTTCCCTTTCTGAATTTGGAGTCCATATTCCCGAGGCTAGTTGTACACTAGTGTTGGATCCTTTACTACTCATTCTCGAAGTCCTTTGAGTCTTTTTTTGTGCAAGTCGTGCATCCCTAGTTCATGGTATGAGGAATAAAACATGGATCTTTGATCATCCATGTAGGGGTTTTCATTGTCTCACTTTACTATGTATCAAATAGGGTGGTTATGATAATGTTCATTTAGGGAAGTATGAAACCAAAAACCATAACGATGATGATAAATGGTTTTAAAAAATTCATGGAGTATATTTGGTGATGTTGTTGTAAACATATATCTTTTCTTATGTGTTGTGAATTATATGGTCTTATGTCCACTAAAACTCATTTGTTTTCGTGGTCCTTTCATGCCCAATAATGAACCCTTGTTTTTTTGATAATCGTATGATTGAATGGATGTAACATAGAAACTATATTATCACATAGAATTAGTGGATTTAATAGATTACCAATCAACAAGAACCCTTGCATGATCACCCCGATTAACCCAACAGAAAGATGAATCCAAATGAAAGGAGATTACTGAATTTGAGAGCATAATAGTTTTGATGATGTATATGGTTATTGTGGTGATGCTTGTAAGGTGATGTGGATGGGGATGGGATCCCATATTTTTGAGCTGTTGGTTGTGGAACTGAGGCTGTGTGGGGCCATATGATTGTGCTTGGTTTTGTTCCAGTACTTTGATGGATCTCCCAGTTCCCTTTTGTTGTTGTGATATTACAAGAGATCTGGGTGTGAATGCTTAGATTACTGTTTGGTTGTTTTCCATTCTTTGGCATCTGGAATTGCATGTTAGTTGCTCGGTAGAGAGAAATTATTTAAATGGAGTCACTTGAATATGATAACATGAATGGGATCAATGGGGAATTTTTTTCTAGGAATGAGTAGTGCTCTGATTTTGTTTGTTGTGCATTTGTATGAATGAATTGTTATGAGGGTGTTTGTTTGGGGGATGGTTTTGGAACCCATAGATTGGGATCAGTGATTTTTTACCTATATATATAAATTTACTCTTTTGTTTCTTATTTTTACCCCACCCAAGTTGATCACTTCACGCCGAACACACCAATTTCTTGGGGGAGGGTGTTTTTCCCAACATCCCATTGGTTAGATGGTTATTATCATATTTCTGCACCTATCCTGAGTTTCTCCAGATTCTTCATGCAGGCTGTGATGGCCTAAGGTCCATTTCATCCTAAGACATGTTGGGTAGGGTGTGTTGTGGTTTTTGGACTAGGTTTGAGCAAGGATAATGTTTCACTGGTGTATTCAAGAAGAGGCTCGGGTGTCTTGAGGCGTGATGATAGTTGTTCAAGGCCAGGTATCTATGGGCATGGTTACAAATGGTTTTGGTGGCCTAGGAGTCTATGTGTGGGATACGTGGTTGTGATGACATAGGTTTCTACTGGTGGGATATATGGTTGTGGTGTCTTAGGTGTCTGTGAGTGACTTATTTGGTTGTGGTGGCGCATAAGGATATTGTAGGTGAAGTAGTGGAACTGTAGTGAAAATGGAGGGTGTGGTATGACACATATAATGTATTTAATAATCGTTGGTGAAGCCGTGATGGGTTCTCAATTATCGATGTTCCAATACTATTAATTACCTATCCTACATTATTTGGTGAGTGTGTCTTGGGGATGTTTGGGTAGATAGTTTCCATTCTAGGTGATTTGGTTATCTCTTTCTTCACCAGGCATTAGAATTCATACCCACTTATGCCCGAGAGCATGTCATTTTCCGAATTGAGTATACATGTATACTCACCCTACATATATAATACTTCATTCATGTTTTGAGGAGGACTTTGGGGACCATGCAGGTTCATACTAGTTCAGACGTTGGGACCATTTCCGTTGCTATTTATCTTTCTTTTGGTACATTCCCTTTGGAGTTTTCTTGTACTTATATGGGTTTATCTTTGATCCTGCATATGGTAATGGGTTTCAATTTTACTTATACCTTTAATTATGGAGTTGTTTGGTTTTTTTCATTTAATATCCCAATCCATCCAAATAGAAAGGGTAATGCCTTCCATATTATGTTTGATTCTATAGCATGGGTTCATGTTTCCACTCATGGGCTTATTGAAGGTGGGACTGTAGGTTCATTATCTCTCCTTAAACTTGAGGAATGAAGGGTCTGATAGTTTGCAATAACATCCCTCATCATTGTGAAGGTAGTTCGTGATAGATAATGGTTCAATGAATTCATGAGGTACATGGTATGCCCCATCATTTTTTAGAAATGATCTAGTTATTTGGGGAGATGTTATGGATTTTGTTCATAGATGATATTGAACACTACAAAAGAAGAGATGTTGTACATAAACTATAGAAGGAAAATAGTTTATATGTGAAGTAATACATTGTCAAGGTTATACACATTGATGGATTATGTCAAATGAGTAAGAATATTTTTTGGATTTGTTTGTCTATAAAAAGGATTAAAATCTCAATATTTTTTAGAGTGATTTGAATTATAGGCTATCATTACTATGGACGAATTTGGATATGTCTGTAAGTGGTTCACAATGAAGGATTCTGTGAGGTGATTTAGTTCAAAAGATTAGTTTGGAAAAAAATGTTATGGGCTCTATATCTCATAATGGAATGTGGTCCATGAAGGTAGAGTTGGTCTGCAGAAGAAGAATTGGACTTTAGAGAAGAAGTGGTCTAAAAAAGAAAAAATTCTACCGAAGTGGAAGCGGTACACGTGTTGGAACCCAATTTTCAACATAGGTATGGATACATTAAATTTCCTTCTAATAATTTACATTTTCCCTAATAAGGATCCTAATTAGTTTGACAAGGTATCATGGGATTTTGGAGCATGTTTGGATCCAAAGAGTTATCTTTTTAGGGAAAATGGTCATGTCGCACGGTTAGAGTAAACTGTGAAAAATGAGAAAAGGGTTTGATCTAACATTATGGATGGGTTGTATTTTATGTAGAGCCATATAACAAGTTATTTTCATAGATAACCTATCCATGTAGCCTAACTATGAATTTTCCCCTTTTTTCTAGTTCCTCGTGCATTGTATGACAATGATATTTCAAACAGTGCGATCAAATCTTGTACAAGCTCTTTTAAGGGAAAAATGACCATTTTTCCATAAATGATATAATTAAGCCTCCTACACCCTCCAAATATAAATTACATTCAGATTATAAAATATTCCTCTAATTTTAGATATTATATAATGGCATATATTAGGGATCAAGTGATCTACATCGTCAAAGATCCAATCAAGCTTATGTTTTAAATTTAGGAATTTCAACAATATGTACTCGAGTCCTTTTACTCATTTATTAATCCCTCTTAATCTCAACCTAATTATTTAGGTCTTTGTGTGTTAAAAATGTCTAACATATAATCCATTCTAAGCTAAAATGGAGGCCAATATCTGGGGATGATAGTCGTAGGACCCTATGGTGGTTAGTCTATAACACATACATCATGTTCTGCAATTTTTGGAGTTTTTCATGTGGGCCCCTCCGATTTCATCATGTCAGCGTAATAGAATTTATATTTCAATATTATATTGACTAAACGAATATGAAAATTCTAATTATATATACATGGATATTTTTTGGTGGTTAAACCCCCAATTCTCAACACCCAATGTATTGTGATTTGACATATATTATTTTTTAGTGTTTTAACACTTTTGACCAATCATGTAGATGTGGTCAAACTTGAACTTAATAATGGTAGAAGTACTTATAATAAATTCTTGTTATATCATGTAAAGGAAAATGGAAATTACCATTTCAATTCCACTTTACCTACCTATTGTAAGTCCTTCAAATTTAATAATTAAATGTGAAATGGAAATTGGCAAGAATACCAAGCATATGGCTTGTCAAGATTAAATGTTAATGAATAATAGGTTTCATGACTGCAGAACACTATAAAATATTTATGGAGGATAGAATATTTAACCTTATTCATTAAATATTCATTAAATGGATTCAATGAAGGTTGTATTCTACGTTTCCTTATCACACTAATTAAAAGAATCTCTTGAACTAAATGGAAGTATTGATAAAATTTGAATTTATTAAGTGGTTTCATGATACATGGTCATATCAAACTAAACAAACATAAGGGCTAAACCAAATGAAATATCATATGACCTCATTATAAAATAATAGAGGCCTGACTCATGATCAACATGGATTCTTATCTAATAATTCCTTGAGAAATCGAGAACCCCATTCCGATTCAAGGATGTGTCTTGCTTATGTTGAGACCCATATAGATACCGATAATTGTAAATTTTTGAATGCTTGTATGACACCATAATGTCCCTAACATTGAATTAATGTATTCATTTGATACACTCCTTGGATAAAACATTGAATTGTAGTTTCCATTGTATTGCACATAGGGCCCAGTCACTGCATATTCCAATTATAACTTGGATGAGAACCATAGATTCAGTATGTCTCTTATTGTAGAATTCCATTAAATATTTTCCTTGGATTTAAATCATTTCCATATCTAGGATACAATTATTAATGATTTGGAGACACTTTGATTCTATGTTTAGATGATTATTTCCTTGGAACATTATTATTAATTATCTTTACAGGTTCCCTTATACATCTTGAATGCTTTACCATTGCTAATGTGTAATTTATATTTAAACTAGTAACAATAAAATAATGAATTGGTTACATGATCAGAAACCATATTACATATAATGTAGGTACATGTGTATTATGTTATATTGTACTAAATTTAATTATATATACATGTTTTATACAGTTAAATTTCCAGCACACAAGCCAGACGTTATGGAAACCATTGGTGGTGGAACACATAGATTTATATAACAACCTCTCCTAGAAGATGTTAATACATAAGAAATATTAATATATTGAATGTGTTGATAAAGGTAATCATAAAACTTTTATAACATTATTTATTAATTTTTATATAAGATATTGATATGGTATGATGGAGCTAGATATTAGGCTGTTTTGGATAGTCTTTTGATTTTTGTTACACATTGGAGGAATATGATACACATGTTGCCTTGTATCCATGTTTTCCATTTTTTATAAAAACTTGACATATCATCAATATTTTTATTACTCTTGTACTTTATTCTAGTAATTTTAGTTATTTTTTCTATTGTCCCTATTTCCATTTTGGTTTCTGTTTACTTATTTTTCATCCACTATTTATCACCATTTATGATTATCTGAAGCACTACACTTTGGTAATGAGGGAATAGTATCCCCACATAAAATCCCTAGGCATTGGTTTCTAGTCAGAAGCATATATAGATTGTAAATATTCTCTTGAGGACTTGTTTCCCACCAGTTATAAGGAACCTATTATGTGGTATTCTGGTTTAGGACATCACAACATTGTTTCATTACACATTGGCGGTATGTGGAGTAGATACGTGGAGATAGTACCCTAAGGTGGTTTTCTAATGCAGATACAATCCACATTTTATGGGGAATCCGATGATGAGAGGTTGTCTACGAAATATTCACGCTATGTGGTACATCGTAGTTCGTGGTGGAAGCATGATGTTTGGGAAGGAACATACATAGTTCCTAAAATCAAATTTAGATAACAGAAAGTATGAAAAAAATTGTGATTTATATATTGGTAAAATTTCACTTCAATATAGAATATATATACTATTGGGGATGAGTCCATTCATGAAAATTAGATATAATATTTGTCCATAAACTAAAATTTGACCCCTTACAAGAGAAGAGAGTGATGGGTGAGGAATAAGATGATCGTTTTCATCAGTAATGATCAAGAGAAATAGGCATAGGGAGTGAATCTTTGGAATGAAGTTATAAGTACCTAAATCGTGTAAAGGAAGTGAGTCTGGGTATAGAAGTGATCTAGCCAAGACATCATTATTGAATGTGATCCTTGGTGAATTTGGTACAATATGTACTTTGTCATTATATTCTCCATAGATGTAGCCCAATGAAGGTGAACCAAGTAAAAAAATTATCCTTGTTATTTATTTATTCCATTACTTTTAGTTCATTATCATTAGTTAAAATTGGGAAATACATGATCAAAATTTACATTAAATAGAATAAAAAGTGAACCTTATAATTAAGTAATCAATATCAGGTTGGGCAGGAATAAGTGTCAAAAGAATAAATAGTCCCAAATTATCCCCCACCCATATTTTATGGAATCTATTCCCATTTTGGTCTTAATAGAAAAGAATGGAAGAAATTTACTTCAGTCATAATTTGTGTATTTGAGTGAAATCATGAAATTATTATGCAATGTGACTAGATAATCAATTTTAAGATATTGAATTTAAATTAGTTTCATTAATTAGTATATGGAATAAGGTTTTCTGTAAATCAAATTAGTATTGAGATGGTTTTCAAATGATTATATTTACATGGTTAGTGGGAATACATTTTGTGTGTTCATTATTCTTTATGAATATTGGTATAAATATAATCTTATGCTCAGTTCCCAAGGTTTAATTCCACATGGGATTTTATTACATTGTGATAATTTGGTAAATCGACTAGACACTGCTCAGGAGTATGGAACTATCAAAATGAACCATGAATTTGTTGATGTGTGTTGGTGTGGAATATAATGTTGTATGCCAAAATAGATTCAATGAAATTATTTTGGAACATTTTTGGTTGCTTTCCTTGTAAATAGGTGTTCTTTGAATTTATTTTTACAATGTCACTTGTTTGTCTTTTTATATAAAATACTTTAGTAGTTTTTTTATGTATAAAATTTTATATATATGGGATAACGTGATCTATCCTATTGGATCTAGTAGAGAATGAATTGGGGTGAAAACCTAATGATTTTCATTAGTCATCCATTCTTTGGAACACTATTTATTTTTCATATCTTGTCTATCGAGACGTGGGAAAAAGAATTATATCAAACATCTTTAGAAGTACTCAGTGATAATTGTGTCATTTTCTAGTCAGATCATGGAGCATATTCGGATCTTAGTGTTATCATTTGAGTCTTTGAGTCTTTCCTCAAATATTTACATTGATATTTATGTCTTCTACTATGGGAATTGGTTTTATTTTTATTTTGATAAATGAAATTTTGAGTTGTCTTTTATGGTTATTGGGAATCATATGGTTTCTATTTGGTTATTGATTTTATGGTTACATGTTTCTGTTTTAAATGGAATGTCAACCCCTATTTGTATTGAATCCCTTCAGAATTTATTTTTAGTCAATTATGTCTTGGGGATGTCACTTAATGCCGAGTAATTTTCCTCGATATTCACAATCCAATAAGAATAAGAGTGGTGTTATAGGGTATCCTTGGGAACCAGGGTGTTTATGTTGTTAAATAATGAAATTTAGAATGTGATAATATATTTATTGACCCATTGTCGTAATTTGTTTATACAATTTTATAAATTATTACCGACTAGATTATATTAGACACCATTGTTTGTGGCCTAATGAGTTGTACTCACACCCTACTAAGGATGCCATATTGGTACCCAAATATTCTATATTGTTGCACGACATGTAATGGGAAAATGACCTAGGTTCTATTGGTGATTTAGGGATGGAGTATGGTTGAAGGAATCAAACGTTGTATAGGAAATCCTTCGGATTCGATGGTAATATTATATTTAGTTCAAATTTTTGAAACATAACACTTACCATAGCATAGAAAATCTTCCAATTTTGTTGAAATTTGTAATTCGTTGAAGGATTTTCTTGAGATATTGGAATTTATTAGGGTTATATAGTTTTATTATATTTCTTTTTTATTTCATCTGATGTATTAAAATCATTAAATATGGTATATTCTTCTCATGATTGACATATCATACACTAACTACCATTCAGTAGTCTGTAGAGTTTGGGGAGGAATGCATGAGGTCATGTGACTGACTAGATCATGGAACTGTTGTGTGCCACCTGGTCCAGGACATTACAAAGTGCTATAAGAGGCCAATTTAATTTTATTTTTGTACTATTTTGGAATGTAATATGGATTCTAGGATTATTCGGGCATTGTTTATGAGCACATGCATAATAATAACTAACCAATTTATGTTGGAGAACACAATTACGTATGGAAGGATTGTTTATTTGTTGTTTACTATTATAGATTAAGAATGCATAAACATTGGTAAAATACATGTTATGTGTTGTGATTATTGATGTCAATTTTTTTGATATTTGAGTTGTGTCCCAGCATGGCAAGACAGTTGAGTTTTTGTGAATAATTATAGCCACTCAGTTTTATTGTGATATGCATCTATTTATAAGTGAACTTGAGAATAGGTTATTGGTATGTTTTTGAACATGAATCATTTCCATTTCTTATGAATTTGAAATAAAAAATGGTTCAAACACGATATTGATAGATATCATAACATTATGAAAGATAAGAATAAATTAGTGTCTAAATGAGAATCCTGAATAATGCAATCATGATTACCCTTATAAATATGGGCTTATATGTAAGATGGTTTAGGGTAGAGATAATGCATATATTTTGAACTAATAAAGGGAAAAGGAGGAAGGAATTATTATGGTTTTGTGTGAATATGTCTTTATAACAATGTTGATATTGTGATTTATGAATGCATCGTTTATTATTTGGAAAATGACGTGGTAGTTTGGGTAGTGATAATTTCATAGTTTCAGAACTCATTTGAGAGTTTTGTGAGGATTTTTTTAGTTTTGGATTGGTGGGGTGAGATGTTGGTGTTTCTGGAAGCCGATGAATTTCAACCAGAAAATTTGTTCCCATATTTGGAGGAATCATCAATAATTGAGGATTTTTTGGGTTATTAATCGATGACTTATTAACACACTTTTAAGTAGTCACGATCAATTATCTTACCTTGAAATCATCTTAAGTATGTAAAAATATATTTTTCATTATGCCCATATACCTAAATTTTTTTGGTGGGATATTGAACTACTTGGAGGATACACATATGATAAGGAATATATAGAATTTCGTGGTGGATGTTATAAAATTGACTATTTATGGTTGAGGTTCCCAGGATGGACTAGATGTCAATGAATACCATTTTGGATTATTTTATTTACAAGGAGGTCATAACAATACACTAAAGGTAGAGAGAAATGATTCATATGTACGTGGATATTGGAATGCCATGGATTGTTGTGGTGGAATCATAAATAATATGAGGAACCTATGAGGTGAATTTTTAAATTTATCAGGGAATGACTAGGTGGGCCATGGAGTGGTTGGATGTATTTTTTTCTAGGTAGTTTTGATGGAAATGATAATTTACAATGTTGGATGTTTTCTAGATCTTTTTGGTAACAATGACTTGGGTAACATGTTGGTTATGCTGTGAATGATGAGCTTCATAATGATGATAACTTTGAAGAGCATAAAAAACATGTGTTGGATCCTATTGAGAAAGTGATTCATGGAAAAACAATACAAATCATTTGTGTATTGTGAAAACATGGGTGGGGGCATGAAGAATCATGGTAACAGGAGAAGATATGTGGGCTTGGTGGCCTGATCTTTTTTTGCCAAGAATATAAGGGAAGAATAGGTGTGAAGCTCAAATATGAGATTTTTAATGTGGGGAGATTTAAAGATCCCAACCATTTATTTATAATACTCGAGCTTTATTATAGATATTATTTTGTCCTTCTATTAAGTACTTCTAAGCTGGTTGTTACTTTGGGGAGGGTTTGGGTGAATATTTGAAAGGAAGGAAGATAAAGTGGATGTCCCATGTTGGCATATGGGTTTCCCAAACCATGGGACCTATTACGAGTTACCATGAAACCCCATAATAACTGGATCATGTCTAGGGATAACAATTAATGAAAAATTTGTGCCCTATCCATTAAATGATGTATGGTCTTAAATATCAACAGTTTTTTATTTTAAATTCACTTGAACCCCCAATACTCACCAATTTTACCCTTATTAGACCCTTTGAGGTCATTATTTTTTATGGAGCTCTTTAGATGAATTATAAGAAATACCTTCCATTATTTCTCTTTACTTGTAACCCATGCCAAAGATACAAACATCTCTTGGTAAGTGAATATTTTCATGGATCTTTTCTCATTCTTCTTTTCTTATTCTCATATTCTTTAAGAAAATTCAACCTTTTTATTAGATATATGTATATTTGGTGATATCTATATCTAAAAGTATAGATATAGATATAGATTTATAAGATACATATTTCATTTATTCTTGATTTATGATTTTGTGATACATATATTATTCTCTGTCGTTGTGCTGCTCAATTTTTGGGGATGTTCCATTGGGAAATGGTTTGTAGATGAATTGATTTAGGTGGTCTATAATTCCAATCCCAAATTCCTAATTTTTTTTATGTGAACATAATTATATAATTTCTATTAGATATTTACAAATTTAGTTTTAAATCGAATTAATTAATTTCGTGAATTAATTAATTAAGGGAAATGTCTAAATTTGGAATATTGGGACTATTAATAATGAATAATTAATTGTTAAATTATTTATGGTGTTATTTAGATTTTTGAACTTAATTAATTAAATTTAGAAATAACTTATTGGAATGGATCATATAATGAGATTGTGATTCTAGATAATTAGTTTTTGAATTAATTATGTTGAGGTAGAGATCGCTGAAATTGAATATTGAATTGACAAATTAATTATTGTTATATTTATGTTGTTGAATATGGATAATTTATTCTACTATTAATAGTAGGATATTGTATTGATTATTTCATTTATTTATAATGTACAGTATATTGATGAATTAATTAGGTGATATCGAATTAAATGAGATGGAACATTTAATTGATGAATTAATTGGGACCACTAAATTGATTGAGATGGAATAATTAATTAACAATTTATTTAGGATTATTAAATTTTTTTAAATCTAGATTAATGTGATTAATTATTTGATCAGTAAATTTATTTGTAAAATTTTAATATTTAATTTTTTATTTCAACAACATGATTGAGAGGATTAATAAATTTAAAAATTATTTAATTGAATTTATGATGTTATTTAATAATTAAATTAAAAAATGGGACTCAATAAGTCATGAAATAATTTATGTGAGTAATGTGATAATTTAATTATTTAATTAAATAATGTGATTAATAGGATTAATTATTTAATTAATGTGAGTAATTTGGTTGTTTAATTAATGAATTAAATAACGAGATTAATTAATTTATCACCAAATAATACGAGTAATCTGATTAGTTAAATGGTGAGTTAAATAATGGGATTGAATTGATTAAGGAATTGCTGAATTAATTGAAGTGAGTTTTATGAGTTTTTAATTTTTTTAATTAAATAATCGAATTGATGGGATCAATTAATTGATGAATTAATTAAGTAATTAATTTTGATTAACTAATTGTGAATTAAAAAATGTAATTGAGATGAACATTAAAATGGTGAATTAATTAATTGTGATTTTTGGGATATTTAATTTATTGAATTAGATAATTAATTATTGCATTAGTTATAAGATATTGGTATTTTTTAAATTGGATAATTAATTGTGGAATTAGTTATGAAATATTGAGATGTGTTAATGAGATAATTAATTATGGGATCAAATATCAGATATTGAGTTTGTGGATATTAATTATTTAATCTATGAACTAATTAATGATATTAAAATATTTAATTAATTGGGGAATTAACTATTGGGACTTATGTGAATAACTAAGTTCTTAATTAGTAAAGAAATTAGTGTTATTAGTTAAAAACTGAATTGACTAGTAGAATCAATGTTATTAATTATGTGCCAAATTAATTAATTTTATAAATGTGAGTATTTAATAATTGAATTAACAAGATTAGATTGATTCTGAATAATTAATTGTTGAATTAATTAATGAAATTGATGTGAATATTTAATTGAAAAATTAATTATAGGAAAATTACGTGATTATTAAATTGTTGTAATAATTATTTTTATTGATGTGATTAAAATTTTTTTGAGTTAACCAAATGAAATGATTTGATTATATAATTGTTAAATTATAAAATTAATTGGTATGAATAAATAATTTTTGAATTAATTATAGGTTGATTCATTATAGAATGGTCATCGAATAATGAGGTTATGAATAGTACAATGGTCATTTAATTGTAATGAGGTGTATTATGACGTTGAAATTAAACCAACTATTATGAATTCCAACATGCACATTCAATTATTTGTTATTAAATAGTGAATAAAATATGATCATTCAACCATGTATTATGAATGGTAACAAGTAAATTAAATTTTGATATCCCTTTGGGATAGATTGGAATCTATCATGAGGCGATGTATATTTTGAGGTTTAGGTGACCTCGAGAACATAAGTGTTTCTATGGTAAAATAGAGAAGATTTAATAATGTGATATATTTTTTATTTACATAGTGTACTTATTTCTATATACATCTGCATACAATGTTATTAACCATTCCTTCGTTTTGTCTTATTTTTTTATACCCACACCCTACTCGGATTCATGATATGTACCCAAATATACTTAACAGTTATAGGACGGGTTTAGAGGAATGTTGTTGGGATTGATGCATGACTTGGGGATGGAGTGTAGATGGAGGAACCTGACGTGTTTCAGTAACCACATAGGGGTCTTCAATGCTATTAAATTTATTTTTCATTTTAGAAAAATGAAAGTTACATTGGCATGAAATTTATGTTGGACATTTTATTTCATGGTTTAATTTTCTTGAGATATTGGTATTGTTTGTGGTTATTAATTCATACTATATGTTTATTTTATTTTTCTACTATATTACTCTAGTAAAAGAGGTAACAGTGACCTCATGATTGAGTTATCAGAATGTCACTGATAGTTAACAGCCTTTGGAATTCATGGTGTTTTTCTTGAGGTCATGTGTCAAACTAGTTCATGTAACTATTATGTGGCACCTGGGCCAATAAGTTACCATGTGGTATTAGACGACAGTTTTATTTTATTTTTGTATTGCCTTCCTCTTTGGTAATGATAGAAATGAGACTATAAATAGTAAAGACATGGTTATGAGCACATGAAATGGAGTATCTAACCAATGTATAGGGGAGAACCTAAGTACATAGGGAGGAATTATTTTTATTACTCTTCATTATTATAGATGAAAATTATTTCATCTTGGGTGATGCAATTTTGGTATGCTTTGATTTTTTATGTTGACGTTGTATGATATTTGAGTCATGGACCAGAATAGTATAATAGTTGTGAATGTATTCATCATTCTATGAACTCGAGGTTATAGTGATATTCATCATTTAAGGAATATACAAGAAAATGGGTTACGAGTCTGTTTTTTAACTATAATTATTTTTCAGTTCGTGTCAAATTCTAATAACTTGTTTTCCTAGGAAGAAATTGAATAGATTGAAAAAGTATTTTGGATTATTACAAATGGGTTTATAAATTAGAAACCAAAATAATGAGAATGTGTTTAACAATGTTAACTAGGTTCTAGATGTAAGGTGGTTAAGGGTAGTGATAGTACCTCATCTTTTTCCATGTGAATTGAAAATGGAATAATGACTTGTTATGAATTTGTGTAAATACCTATTGTTACCTATCATAATTGTTTGATTTATGAATCATTTGTTTTGTTTATATGACCCTTAAATGGGTTTTTTGGTAAGTGAGAATGACCTGATTAGAGATCTCATTCGGGAGTTATGTGAGTGAATTTCTACTTTTGAAACTGTGTGGTGATATATTGGTGGTTTGAGAAGCCTATTACATTAAACTGTTAAATGTGATTCCATAGTGGGAGGTAACATCAGTAATTAATTATTTTTTATGGTATTCAATTATGATTATTAGTTTACATCAACTAGGGATGAAAATTTCCAATACCTTGACATGCTCTCAACAGCGCAGTGGAATATTTGGATTTACACTGAACTACATAAAGGATTTTTCGTGTGATATGGGACCTCTAAACAGGTACACATACGAATAGGAATTTTTAGAGCTAGGCTGTGGAAGGTATTCCATCAAAAATTTATGGATTACATTTTTAGGATTGACCAGAGGTCGATGAATACCTTGGTGGCTGATTCTATTGATGAAGGGGTGTTAACGAAGCTTCGTAGGTGGGGAGCGATGTGTCAGAATTTTGTGCATAGTTAAAGAAGTTGGAATGGAAGTAGTTGCAATAGAATACCCATAATGAACTTTTAAGGTTCATGTTTTAATTCCCATTGGAATGGATTGGAGGGCCTTAGTGGTGGTTGATGTAAATTCATTTTAGGTTGTTTTGATGGAATGGATAAGTACCAATATTGGATGTTTTCTTGTGATTATATTGAAAAGTGAGTTCGGAATCACATGGGTTATGCTGTGAAAGAAGAAATTGAGACTAATGTGTTCATTTAAGTGAATACAATTAAATTTTTTGATAATAGTGAAGATGTTTTTGGGGTAATGATCATACCGATAGCTTTTTTAGTTTGGAAACAAGGGCATGTGTAGGGGGAAACATGGGAATGTGAAGGAGATATGTAGTGTCAGTGGCCTAATTTTTTTTCCCAATAATCACAAGGATTCATGAGAGTGTAGATCGATGACATGATGTTTATAGGTGGTGAGAATATATGATCCTAAATATTTTTGTAGATGAATCATCCATGATTATAACTATTATTTTTTCCTTATATTAATCACAATTCATTTTTCATTTACATTGGTACATGTTTTGTTCAATGATTGAAAAAGTGGAAGAAGAAGGGTTTATAAATGTTTGGTGAATGGTTTTCCCAAATTACGCTCCCTCTAAGGAGTTTTCTTCAATAACCATTATAAATGGTTCATATTTAATTCTCATCATTACGAAAAAAGGTACCCCTTCCCTAAAAATCATTCATGATTTTTAATGTCACTTGATTTTTAATTTTTTATTCCCTTTAACCCCCTAAACTCACACCTTTCAACACCCTTTTAAGAAATAGTTGGTCTTTATGGTTTTTGGATATCTCCAAATGAATTTAATCCTGAATAACCATAGTTCCTCAATATTCGAGTCACATAATAAAGATCATAACCTCTACCGGTTTGTGAATCTTATCTCTGTTATATCCTCATTCATATCATGCTCTCCTCCCTTTATTTTAGTGATGTAATACTCAATTTTTTCTATATATAAATATAATTTTTGTGATATAGATGTATTATTCTATATCTATATATTTATTAATATGATATTGAGTTTATTTAATCTTGATATTGGTTTTTATAATACAGATCATGTTCATCTTCGTTCTACCATAATTGTTTTTATGGTATTTTCCATTGGGTGATGGTTGGTCAATTAATTATGGTTGGAGGTATATTATTCAAATCACATTTCCTTAATTAAAATTATATTCATGTTATTATATAATATCTATTAGATGTTTATCAATTCCTTTTTGGTCAAATTAATTATTATTGTTTTTTAATTAATTAAGAAAATTATTCAAATTGGGGATATTGGGATTATAGATTATTAATAAATTATTGTTAAATTAATTTTGTAGTTATTGACAATGATGAACACGTTAAATTAATAGTAGAATTAATTTATGGTAATGGTTGGGATCATGAGAATTTGGATTGGGATAATTAACTGTCGAATTAAATATTGTGATATAGATTTTTTTTAAACTAAATAATTAATTGAGGAATTAATAATTGTTATATTCATGTTTTGAATGGAGAAATATATGGTAAAAGTAATTATTAGATATTTTTTTGATAATTGAATTTATATTGATAGAAATGTTAATTTAGGACATAATTTTTGATATTTAATTAATTAAGATATAAATGTTAATTGAAGAAATAATTAGGGATATTTAATTGATTGAGATGGAACAATTAACTAATAAATTAATTGTGGTTATCGAATTGTTTAAATTAAGATTTATGTGATTTATTAAATGATGATTTATTTAAATTGGGTAATTTAGTGTTTTAGTTATTAAAGTAAATGATGCGATTAATGTGTTTATTTAATTTAGATTTTTATTACTGGACTTAATGAGATTATTTAATTTTTTTAATAATTATTTAGATTAATTAATTGATGAAATAATTCATGTGTGTAGTTGGATTATTTAGTTATTGAATTAAATAATGGGAGTGACATGATTTTTTTGAGGAATTAACTAAGGTTAGTACTATGATTATTTAATTATCAAACTAATTAGTGAGAATAATTAATTTCATAATAATATAATATATGTAGTGTGATTATTTAATTGTTGAATTAAATAATAGGATTAACAATTTTTAATTAAGTGAGTAATTACTGAATGTGAGTAAATTTATTTTTGAGATTTTGAATTAAATAATGGGATTGATAGAATTAGTTAAATGACGAATAAATTATTGAATTTATTGTGATTAATAAATAGTGAATAAATTAACTAAAATTTCATGAAAAATTAATTTCTGAATAATTATTGTGATATTAATTATTGGATATTGGGATTATGGATATTGATTAATTAACTAATAAATTAATTAATGGTTTTGATGTAATTAGTTTACTAGGGTATTAGGTGAAAATATAAATGTTGAATTAGTAATAAAATATGTGTGATCAATTAATTTTTGAATTTACTAATAAAATCAAGGTGATTAATTAATTGTAAAATTTATTATTGTTATTGATGAAATTATATAATTTTCAAATTAAATATTGAAGAAATATTTTAATTAATTAATAGTTTGAAATTTTGATTTTATTGATGCGATAAGTGAAATTATTAAATAATATAATAAATTTATGGGAATAAATAATATTTTTTATGTGATTAGTTAATTTTTGGGTTAACTAATTGTAATTTTCTGTTTAACTAATTTTTTAATAAGTAAATACATTTGTTGTGAATAATTATTTATTTATTTATGTGTTTATGAATGGAATCATGGTAATTTAATTATGATGTTATCAATGGATACATGTACATTCAGTTATGAAATGGTGAATAATAACATAGAAATTCATCTATGTATTATTATTTGTAACATGATACTTAAATTATGTGTTATAATATTGTGAATGGTAATATAAAAATTAAGTAATTTTTTATGAATTGTTACATGGAAATTCAAATGTGATATCCCTTGGGAATCAATCAAACCTTTTTATGGTCCGAAGAAGGTTGTGAGGTTTTGGTGTCCTCAGTAACCCAGGGGTCTATGTGGTTAAATAGAAAATATTTAACAATGTGATAAATTATTTATTTACACATTATACTTATTTTTTTATGAAACTGCAAACATTGTTCCAAAATGGATTAAGTTTCGAGCCCATTGTTAATGGCCTACATAGTTGTATGTACAGACTACTTGAGCTACCTAATGGGTAATCGAAAAGTCATTGTTATTGTAGAAGAGGTTGTGGGAAAGGGCCCTAGGTTATATGGCTGGTATGGGGATGGCTTCTTTATTAGGGATCCGATGTAGTATGGGACACTCTTGGGAGTCATCAGTGTCATTATTTTTAATTTTTCATTTAGAAACATGATATTTACATTATCATGGAATGCTTAGGGCTTACGTTCTTGAGTGAATACCAACATCTTCTCCAGTAAGATCTCCAAGCACTAATATTCCCTTGTTGCAGTTCTTGATCCAAAATAAGAATCCTCCATGTTAGATGTTTTTCTTCAAAATTAACGGTATGCGATACTCCATGCATTGAGACTCTATCAACCACCACATATGGATCTTATAGAAATTGTATATCTCAGTGGAAAAATTTCTCTCAAAAGAGCAGCACATCACTTTGTAGGTTTGTTCGGGCTATTCATAATTCCTTTGTTCTTTTTACTATGAAAAGTGTGAGGCTTGCTCAAGAGAGCAATTATGGATGGATTTGAAATCTATCGACACCGTAGGATTGTCTTGGATGGTAGGATGTGAATTTAACACTATAATGGATACATCAGAGAATAATGGAGGTGTTTCCTATCCCTAGTAAGACAAGATTGCATTTTCCCCATTTTCAACTCAATCTGGTCTTCTCGTCTGTGGCTTCACTGGAGACAGGTACACCTGGTGCAACAATCAACAAGGAATTCACTGCACCTAGTGTCGGCTTCACTGATGCCTCGCCAATGTTCATATTATCTCATAAATACCCAATGTTTTAGTTCACCATTTGGTTCTTACCATTTCTGATAACTTCCCCTTACTCCTCACTCTAAAAGAAAGGCAATATGGTGGTGATCGTTTCTTATTCTCCAACCACTGGCCACACTATCCCAATTATCACCATTCTGTGCAGGATTCTTGGACTCAACCCATGCATGGTAGACCCTTTATTGGCCTTCATAATAAGCTACGATGCTTGAAAGAAGATCTATCTTAGTAAAATAGATCTTAGCCTGCCAATTCCCATGAACTAGATGCTCTCAAAGTGGATATAGCCTGTGGAGAATCCAATATGGAAGATGTGTGGGCTGCCGGTACTTTATCTTCTCTTGATCTTAAGAAGAAAAAACTTAATTATATGTTTCTAGAACAAGAGTGGATAGCTCGGGAATGCTCCAATGCCACTTGGCTCAAGGAAGAGACAAAAACACTACGTACATCTATGCTTGCTTAAAGGAAAAGCATCGTCGCAGCTCTCCCAACATTCATCTGGATGGTGGTTTGTTCTCCAATGACTCAGTGGTTGTGGGATGTGTGGTTGAGTCTTACTTCATGTCTCTTCTTGGTTCTTCTAACACATTTTTGATGAATGGATATCCATATGGGCAAGGTGAAATTTTCAATTCTATCCAGAATGTTATCTCACTAGAAACCAACAACACTTTTGAGAGCCTTCCAGATGAGAAAGAAATTTGGGATTTGATTCGATCTCTTAATCATGGAATCTCCCCTAGGCCAGATGGCATTCTCGGATTCTTCTATATGAACTATTGGAAGATAATTAAATATTACCTTATTCAAGCCATTCATGACTTTATTCAAGGTGGTCATCTCCCTCGGGTTGCAATTTCCACAGCGATGGTCCTCATTCCGAATGTGAGAAATCCCACTTCCATAAGCCAGTTCATACATATTAGAATGTGTAACTTCCCTTATAATGTCCTAGCTTTTGTTATCAATAGACTAATCCCTCTCAACTTTCACAGATGGGTTTTAAGCTAGAAACACGGTTTCCTCAAGGGAATATCCACTCAAGGCACTATTGTCATCCCTGAAGAAATGACAGGGAACATTAATAAGAAAATAGTTGGTTCCAATATCATTATTAAAGTGGATATGTAGAAGGAAAATGATAGAATCGAGTGGATTTTCATTATTCATGTGAAGAGGCTAATGGGTTTGTCAGGAAAGGTTTTTGACATTCTCTTTTTTTGCTATAATTCACTGTGGTTCTCGATTTTCATCATGGGAAAATCTTACAACTTATTCAAGTTGGTCCGAGGGATAAGGAAAGGAGATCCCCTTTCTCACAGCATTTTCATTACGGTGAAGGACGTCCTCAGCAAATACCTAGATCACTACATACTTCTTGGATACATCAGGCCCATTCACTACAGACCCCAATTACTTGGGGTCTCTCACCTACTCTTTGCTGATGACATGGTGTTCTTAATTAATGGGTGTTGAGATTCCATTAATGTCATTATCAATATCATTGGATAATATTCTTTATAGAGTGGGCGAGTTATAAATTGTGACAAAAGCTGTGTCTATTTTCCCTCCTCCTACTCAGAGCAACATGGTTATCGTATTGAATCCATTCTCGGTATTCGTAAAAGGTCTTTTCCCATGGACTACCTAGGATCCCCTCTTTCTCTTGGACGTATCTGCATTAATCAATTTGAAGGTGTGATTGACTAAATTTCTAATAGAATTTATAATTAGAAGAATCATTTCCTTTCCTTTGGAGGAAGAATCACCCTGGTTAATTGTGTATTGACCTCCATTATGATGACCATTTTCTCTATTCTCAAGGTCCCCAAGGTTGTTCTCCATTGTATTGATATGCTCTTGAACTCCATCATTTGGGATTCCAATGACGATGGTAGATGTCATTGGGATTCTTGGAATAATATTTCTAAGTCCCCCTCCAACGACGAAATTAATGTAAGGAATGTTGTGGAAATGATGACTTATTTACAAGGTAAAATGGAAAGATAAGTGATTGAAGGCCGCTTCTTTTGGGAAAGAATTATAGTCAACAGGTATGGAAAAGTCCTGAATTCACCTAAATGAAAACAATCCCCTCTTTTAAATAACCTTAAAAGGGACATCCCAGATCTTGAGAATATTTCTCACTGGATTGTTAGGAGGGGGGATATCAGCTTCTGGAACCACAACTGGGCAGGTTTAATGTTGGGGTATTCGGGATGTCATGTTCCGATGATTTCCTTCCAGAAAGCTAGCACATACCCATCATTAATTCAGGTTGTGTTAGACCACAACCAAAAAAAAGGATTTTTGATAGAATTACCATGGAGGACACAAAATACTTATGCATTTTCTTAAGATCCTCTCAAGGAACCTTTTCTGCAAAGGCTTTAAGGTGATTACTCTATGCTTCCTCCAACAATGATCTGTGGAGAGATATTATTTGGTGCAATGAACTCCAAAAAAAATATATCTTCCTTCTTTGGTGCATCCGCAAGTAGGCCATCTCTACCGATACAGTGGTGAAAGGTAAAGGGGTTTTCTTGTTTCCAGATTCTCTTACTGCCAGGCTCACAAGGAAGAATCCACCATGCATTTGATCTTTCAAAGCGATTGGGTGACCAGATTATAGATTACCTTAGGGGAATTCTCTGGTTTCTCCTCACATGAAAAGAACATCGATGAGTTTATTCTTCGATTTTTTAACGGAGCTGGTTTCAACTCGACTAAATGGAACGTTCATTCTATCATACTTGCGGTGGGTTTCTGGTGTATTTGGTATGCGCAAAATCATGTTTTTCATAATAACCACCATTCCTTAGGTTGAGACTTGATCGTAAGTGCTAGAATCCTTTCCTTAGAGATCTGGGTCTTATTGAAACACTGGTACGAGGCTCTTTCTCTGAATAATAGTGTGTTGAAAAATAATTCAATTCTCTCGGACATTCCCCAAAGCCACTGGATCTATTTTATTCCCCCGCACTATGGCCTTAAACTCAATACAGGTGAATCATGAGGTGGCGACATCATGTAGTGTGGAGGTGTTATTCGTGATCTCAATGGCTCTGTGCATCTTTCATTCATATCTTACTATGTACAAAGATATTTTTTGGTAGCGGAGGCTAATTCCATCATTAGTGGTCATGCCCTATGTCATTATAAAGGCATCACCTTAAAAGAAGTTGAATCGAATTCAAAAATTATATGTGACTCTCTCAATGGTCTCTCTCCCACTCCATGGAAGATTTCTTATGTGATCCATAATTGCAAGAAGTTCCTCAGCAGCATGTCGTTTATAACTCACACTTGGCTTGATGGGAATAGTTTAGTTGACATTCTCACCTCAAAGACGCCCTCCGACTCTTCTCTAATAGAGTACACCAGAGTTGTCTCCCTTCGATCAGGAAGTTTTTATTAAATAAATAGGGACTCCCTTGGTCTGCATCATTTTAGTACCGCTTAAATGTTTTCCACTACCTTCCCTCTTCATTAAAATAAAAATTTTCCATGCTTATAAATAGTAGTACACACAATAACATTATAAAATATATTAAGTATGAAAAATAATGACCATATAATTTTGCACATAACATTATATTATATAATCATAATGATGGGTAATTCTTAATGGAACTAAATAGTAATATGTTTTTTCTTCGAATAAATTATTATTTCATAACACATACTGAATGAAACATTGAACTAAAACATAGAATGATTAAATTATTTCCTTAATTCAATTTTCTATTAGCCTGGGATATTCAAATACCGATAAAAAATTCATTTTAATAATTTTCCCATGAAAACCCCACCTGTAGATAAGAATCATGTCAAATATAGATCCATTATATTTTTCTCCTATATATTATCTAAATACCTAACTGTATTACATACCCCCTAGTTTAATCACATATTGGGAATATTTTTAGAAATGATCCCTTGAAAAATAATGCTATCCTATTGAAAATATTCATTTGAAATGAAAATTAATGGTATTTATAAATACTATGAGTATAATCATTATTAATATTTATTATTATTTAAGAAAATTATATCTTCAACCCCACATAAAAATATTTGGAAATATCCCCTAATAATATTATTTATGAAATTTTATTATATTTGGAAATAAAAATGTGAAATGATACATACCTTAATAGGTGGTTCTCATATTTATAAAACATTTTATGCCACAAATATTTCATAAATATATTTTGTTCTAACTTAATATAGTTTAATATAATATATAGGTTATATCGTTTCAATATTATTACTAAAACATTTATTGGTGGAAAAATTAAAGTGTATTAGGAATGGATGAGTGAAATTAATACCATGATGGGAAAATATTGTTTGAAATAATTATCAAATTATAGTTAAATTTCAATTCCATTATATAATTATTCTATTTCTATAATCACAATACCTCAGCCATATTATTTTTTTCAACCATCCATCCTTCCCATTCTATTATACTATTATAATTTCCTCTCCTATTTCACCCATCACATAATCTTATCAACAAATGGTATCCTTGTAACCATAATTGACAACCCAAATTCCAACATTTTCATACTTCTTTCCAAATAACATATTTAAAATATTTAACTTATCATTTATAATCAAATGAAAACAAAAAGAAATAGTATACATTTCTTAATAAAGCATTATTTTTTATTAAATTAAAATCAATAAATAAATTCATTTTCTGACCAAATAAATAGTTCTTTATTCAATAATATTCTTTCAATCCAACCAATTAAGTAATTAAGAACTTTATATAACATAAAAATAACATGTTTTGTAACAAATATATATATAATTATAAATATATGAATAAATAGTTCTATTATACTGACCAATTAATCCCGAAATATTAAAATTCCATTAGACAAATTTAAAATTAAAATTTTATTTCAAAATAATTAAAAATTACAAAAATAGGAATATAAATAAAACCAATAAAACCTCAATATAATAATTAAATAATATTAAAATATTCCATTCAAAATCCAAAATAACAATTATCTAATTTTATTTCTAAATAACTTAATACATTATAATATTAATAAACTAAATTAATCCAATCAATTTATTCTAATTAATATATTTTTTAAGGAAAATTTTATAACTCTAACTGAGTGTCATCATCAAAACAACATTTTAAATTTATATTGGAATTTGAAATTAATTTATTAATACAGAAGTTAGTGAATGAAAGAGAGAAGATCAATTAAAATAATTCAATTCAAATTTTTATAAAATGTATAAATTATTTTTAAAAACTATTTTATAAATTCCATCAAAATGAACTTCAAAAAAAATAATGAATAATTAATTGAACAATGGTGTCATGAAATAAAATAAAATGTAGATAATAAAAAACAATATTTAAAAGAAATTGATGTATATATTTTATTACAATAAAGAATGGTTTTAAGAAATTCTTTGAAAATATTTGTATTTGAAAATTAAAAAACAAGTTAATTTGTCCAAATAGTAATCTTTTTTCAATAAAAAAAATATTTTCCCCTACTAAAATTTGAGTAATTTAGAGTGGTGTAAAAATCAGTTCATTGAGAAAATTTCTTATAATTGATGTTTTTACTTGACCAAATGGGTGAATATTTCAAAATATATTTCATTCAATAAAATTTTTCTCATCATGATTTAAATAAGTCTAAAATTTCTACCAAAAATCGATGGGAGGTACATGATATTTATAGAAGCTATATATAAACTTTAATTTTGATTATTATATGAAAAATAAAAAAATATTGTAAATTATTATGTATAATATTCACCAATTTTGAAAAATTATATCAATATTGAAAATGAATCATTTCCCAATATTTTTTAAATAAGACGAAAAATGTAAATTTCTCCCTTTATCAAAAATCATGAATTTCAAAAGTTAGTGTTCTTTAGTTGATCTAGGTTCATTGATTAATTTTATTCTATTTTTTTAATATATCACTTGAATTTCATATCAACCGTTATATAAAAAATAATTTTAAAATAAATTATGAATAAAAACATGCATCTTGTTTTCATGAATACATTATTTATTGGGATGATGTCCTATATTTTCATACTAATTATTAAATAAAAAAATTGAGGGACATTCCTCAAAAAGAAATCACTATATTACATTTGGTAGTTGTTTCTTCAACAAATCTAAGACTAATATTGATTTATATTATAACACATTGAATAATTAAATTTGTGATAATTGTTTAATATTTAATACATATTATTCCATAAAACCACCGATTAATATTTATCATTATCTAAATTATACTATTATATTGAAGATTATATTAATTAATTTCTGAATAGGTAGTTTTATTATATACTTTTTGTAAATATTAACTATATTATAATTCTTTGAGTTTAATAGTGAGGCTCCATCAACATTATTAGTTTTTGAGTTAGTGTTTTTGATCAAAATATTTGTATTTTTTATTACATGTATAATATAATATTTCAATATTAATAAAAACATTTATTACAAGAGGTTAATTATTATGAGTTAATTTAATGTATAATGTTCATTGGTATTATCTCATTGATGTAGTTGTAGAATTTTACTTCTAATATGGGAACCATGAAATTCTATGATGATGTTAACAAATATATTACTGTGGATGAAAAATATTCAACAATAGTGTGCATAGTTTGTTAACTATAAAATATGAGTGTAGATAAACAGATGAGAATTAATCTCATGAGGTTTATAGTTTTTAATCTCTATGATAGAATAATATGAAAATAGTACTTCTTGAATGAAATATCTGGGTTTTTTTTCATTGAACATTCTTATATATGAATGTGTTTAATCGTCCTTATACTTAAAGATTATTATTAATGGATTTCAAGACTAATATACTTGTATTTTATGATAAAAACCATGACATGTTACCTGTATAAGAAGAAGGTTATATTAGTTGTGTCAAAAAATTAATGTATTTAATAGATAATTTCTGGAAGGAATTTACCTTCTATATTGATACAATTTAATGTCTTGTCCCTTTAATAAGAGTAGATTATTTGACATAAATCCAATGGATGTGATTTAACTATTTCGTTATTTCAGATTTTCTAATAATGACATATCATTTATATAGTATGATGACATGGTTGTGTAACCTTCAGGATGATATATTGTGATAATTGTATTATATTACATAGAAATAATTCTTCTCAGGTTGCTGATGTTGGGCCATTATGTTTAATATATTACATACCTTAAACCATTGATAGAAATTAATAATGTAATATTGGTATTGTCTCTCTATAGAAAATGATAATGAATCATAAAGGGTCACAGACTAAGTACTTATGCTGATCATGATTAAATATTCTATAAATTTCATTATTCGATTTAATATTATTATTATTTTAGGGGAATAATTTCATGATTTTTAATTAATTTGAAATATTGAAATAAATATATAATCACCAGACTCTAAATATAAAAATAATTATTTTTTTATATTTAAAAATTATTTTTTTATTAGATTTTGAATAAAATATTTATTCAAAAATAGAAAACATATTAAAATTTTTATATGGGTATTAAATAATGTTTGGTGAATATGAGCGGAACCAAATTGAGTTCATTAAAAATATTAACCAAAATACAGGTAAAATATTACGTATCATTTCACTAATTAATGAATGACGTATAATAAAATTATTCAAATATTTATATTTATGGTGTTTTGATTAGGTTTATTTTATTTTTTGGTGGACTATTGAGTAATTGAATCAGATTTTAACCTTAACCCTAACTATTTAAATATATTTTTATGTCTATAATGTATGGTTAATGGAGAATTGAGGATCACTGTGCACAATGGACTACTCATTCAAATTCAACATTCTATGATCCTCTTAATAAATATAAAATAGAGAGAATACTATAACCATGAAGGGAATATAAGAGTTAATGATGAAATAATGATGATATATTTGCGACACTAAAATCTAGAATTTTATCAGTGTCACATGGATATCGAAGGATCATGTGTTGATCAATGAATGTTAGATTTTATTCATATATTATTCCATAACAATATTTTAATAAAAAAACAGTTTTTTCACACAACCAACAACATATATAAATAATCAACCAGAGATAAGGTATTATATATCCAGATATATTTACATCATTAAAAAAATTAATGCAAAAAACATCCTCTCTGAGATCTAGGATTTTGTATTTCATTATTTGATGAAAATATTACGTCAGCTATAAAATTTATATCTCGTAAAATCTGTGAATGATCTAACAAATAAAACAATACAATTTTCCTTATTTTCTCCAAAATATACTTCCATTAGTCATAGATCCTTAAAGTATTATTAGGGATGTAACTCTTAAATTTATAATTATATATTTTATTATTGATCAATATGATTAATAGTGGTCACATCATTCAATTACAAATTTTATGTTCTTTAATCAATTTTTTTTAACAATTATTTAATATTTTAATTACAACCTTCAATATTCTTATATTATTAAGTCCTATGATGCGATGATGAATGATCATAGATTCCATGTGTCCATCATATTTTTTGGACAATTGAATTGGTTACAATGATTTTATATTAGGTACATTCTATAATTCCATATTCACTATATTTGAAAATATTTTGGGATACAAGACAAATTAAATAGTAATTTCATGTAGGGAATTTATTGTCCACCACATGTAAACAAGGAAAATAAGGAATTTGGGTTGTATGATTACGTGGCATGAATATGGAATAAATTTCATATATTCAACAAGGTTTAATAGTGAAATTATTACTAACCATGTTTTGAAGAACATATTCTCTTACTATGTGATCCAAAAATCATGGAATAATAAACAAACACATGAACTATTAAAATTATAAATTTCAATTAATTCACTAATTCTTTCATCTAAATAGCACACCTAGATCTTTAAACATTTTTGTGGACACACCATATAAAAGAAACATTTCAATTATCATTTGAGTAATATCTATATAATCTAACCAAGATTCACACTAAATCTCCATGATTTTATCTCAGGGACATGATAATAGGTAAATGAATCATATATATTGTTTTTATATATTGGTTAGTTCTACAAATGTATACACAGAAGCACAATTCCTATGCCCTGAATAAATGAAAATCAAGATAAATGACATGTACATCCTAATTACACATTATGTGGTCCCAATAAATATATTTAAATTATTGTAAAAAATTAATTACTATACTAAAAAATTATTACGTTGATTGGAAACTCTTTGTTTTAAAAATGTAAATTAATAATTTAAGAACCTAAATTTATGAATATAATTATTCAAATTATTTTTAATAATTGGACATGCTATTTATTTCTAATGGATACATTAATTATAGAAATATCTAAGAGAATCTTAATGGTCATTATCATAAAATAAAAATAATTAATAATTTAATTAATTAAATAATGTGAGAAAATTTATCTTGATGATAATGAAGTAATTGAAATGATTGATTACCAGTATAGTATTGTGTATTCATTGAACTTGTAAGACCAGTAACGGGATTTTCTAACATATTCGAATGAATTTCATTATATTTATTTAATTTTTTACATGGTTTTGATATTTTTAAATATTAAATTAAATACGATTTCATGTGAGTCATCCATTCATAATATAATAGTAAGGCCTACATTCCAAATTTTATTTTGGTAATTCCTAATTTATAATCATATTCTTCCACCCACCAACATGTGATTTATGAATTTATGTAATAAACGGAATATCCCAATTTTTGTGGATGAAGTTCAATATGGAATTGAGGTGATTCCAAAATATTGTATACATATATTAGAATGTGAAATGATTCAGGTCCTGACTACACCAAAAAAATGTGTTTACTAAAAAGATATTGTTTGTTTTTCTTTCTATCATTAAATCATCTATAAGATAATATCATCTTATTAACATTTATTTATTTATCAATATCTTGGGTCACAATTTTTACGAATACAAGACTATGATCATATAAATAAATGGCCTATTATAGAAAGAATAAATTTGAATTAACTGAATTTTGTGATAATGTTTTATTAAAACATTTCAAATCCATTATGTAAAATCCAATTATAACTAAACAAAAATATAAATTATATAGTAAGAAATATTTTATATAATAAATAAATCCTTTTACATAATATTAATTTAAACATGGAAAAAATTAATTTTTAGGGGAAAAATATATAGATATAATTTTTTAAAACCCCTATTTTATGGTAACATTATTTTATTATGAGTGATTTGAAAACATTTATCTTGAAATTACCAAAATACATTAATTGTTGTATCCAGATATAGACCTAATGTATCATGGGGGGGGGGGTGTTAAGGAAACACATGTTGGGATTTCTAGATTTGGGATTCCACTTGACATATCAATGAGCCTCATTCTCATAATTTTAAAATGCATTCCTACTTGGATAACTATGACTAATGGACTGAGCATGTTCATGGGTAATGATAAGGCGAAAATGAATCCTTTCAACTAGAATATATAATAAACTACATATTTTGAGTTCATTTGTGAGGGTTGTTGGGACTTGATAAAATATTGGACGATACAATAAAATTTATATAATGGTTATCCATAATATATATTATGATGAAGTGAAGTGATAATTTCATATGATTTTATATTATTAGTATAATAGTGTGTTCATCCTCGGCATAATCCCGATGATAAAAATAATATACATAATAATCAACTTCTACAAGTAATATAATTAAATAGTTCATATTATTATGTTTCAGTTCACATATGAAATAACTATCTCACATGTCAAATTCCTAATTATTTTACCCACCTTGAAAGGAGGTGATTTAAGAAGTGTTATTTATATATGATAAAAACTTGAGAAATTCTATCAATGTTAATTTTTATGCTTTCATCCATGTAAAATAAACTAATGATTTCTCATGAATATGTTGATACTTATATAATTAATGATAATATTTTAGGTTTATATCATGAAAGAGTTATATAAGAAAAGATATAGATATACATGTTTATCCTTAAATTTATGCTTAGGGATAGTGCACCATTGGGAAACATGAAATAAAACTCATTGGATATATTGAGTTCCTAGAGGGTATAGGGTATAAGGGTTTTAATGAAATTTTAACTGATCATAATTATTTCATCACACCCTCAAGGATTCTATGTATTTTTAAAATTTTAATATGAAAATCATTGAGAAGAATCTCACAGATATACTAATTGTTCTTCAGCAATATGATTTGAAAACTGAGCACAAAAATAATTCCATATTTATAGTGAATAAAAAATGTCATAAAAATATCTCAATGCCCAAATATTTTTGGAAATACATTTTATGGAGAGAAAGATAAAGGGGAATGAAACAGAGAATTTTTTTTATCTATTTCCCAAGTGGTGAGAAGGTCTAGATAAGAAAAAACGACACCATAGAAATGAATCCTGGAGAATCATCAAGTGTGTTTCTTGTCTATTAAAATTTATTAGTTTCGTAAAATGTGGTATTAGATATATATTTGGTGCTAACATATTTAAACATGTAATGGATATATATAAATTCATGAATATTTACATATGGGTGGTAGATATAGAATTTCAATACAAATCCTGACTTTTTGTTGTATCTTTCGGGAAAAACACATTACATTGAGTATGTAAATACACTTGAGTTTTTGAATATTATTATTGTCTTCCAGCTATTAAAAAATCATTATATCATTGTCCATGCATGATTTAAATTGTTTAGTTTTCATGTTTGGAAATATAAATTTCTTTTCTATATAGATTTTTAATGGAAATAATGATTTAAATAAATGTAATTATTTATTTAATTACATAATAAATACATTGTAAATTTAAAATATAACTACTTCACATGACTCAAAAAACACCAAATTATTTCATCACATTCTAGGCCATATAAACAATTATATGAATAAATTAAACAAATATGGATGTATGGATTCATTTGAACTAAAAAAATATCATTGATGTCATGCGTGTTAATATAGAAAAATGAATAAATATTGATTTAGTGTAAAAGGTGAAAGGGATAATGAGATTATGGAATTATTTCATGATGATGTTTCTGGACCACTTCTAGTTGAAGATATGGGTGGGTATATATAAATCAAAAAAATATGAATAACTATATCACATAATAATATGTTTAATTTATTAGGAATAATTTATATTCTTTTAATATTGTTTTCGAATAAATTAATGGTTTGAATTTATGGTTTGTATGAATATTATGAAACTCATTATAGATTGTGGTAAAGCATATATTAATAAAGACATGATTGATTATTTATGGTCATTTGGGATTCTATATCAACTCCCATTTACTTATACAGACATATTGAATGTTTTATGTTAAATGAGGAACAAAAAAATGTTATACATGATATGATAAATATTTATTCATGAAAATATACAGTTATCCTTTTAGGGAAACAAATTAGAAAGAACTACATTACTAAAAAACCAAAGGTTATCTAATGTGTCATATCAAATTTAAGAACATTTTTGGTGTTGAAAAAGTGTTGATTTTTCATTCCGACATGCATAGTGTTTTGATTTTTTTTAAATCTATATAAGGAAAACCAATTCACAAAAAGATCAAAGTGTTCCATTATTTGATACCCTAAGAAAAGAAGTGAATACTAACTATTATACCTCAAATAAATGATATTATAGTTCAGTGGGTTTAATTGTTATATAATAGGTGGATTATATATAATATATATATAGGGATATTTATAGATATTTTTTAAATCAAGGTTTATGGGTCTCATGATTTTGGGAAGGAAAATATTCCACAATGAGCCAATGAAGAAGTTATTCTAGAGACATTCTTAATGTGTAGGATTACTGGGGATGTTAGAAAACTATAATGGTATGTTTTTTAGTCACCGAGTATGTATAATAATAATTATTTTCCAATAATTATCCTGTAACATAAATATATATATTATATGGAACATATATTTCCATGTGGAATGAATCTATGAATTCTAAATTGGATTCATTGTAATAGAGAAACTATAATTTTTGAGATAATACATTAGAATAAAACACATAATAGTGTTAATGTGTATTAAAGAAT
This sequence comes from Viscum album, assembly GCA_963277665.1. Lineage (NCBI taxonomy): Eukaryota > Viridiplantae > Streptophyta > Magnoliopsida > Santalales > Viscaceae > Viscum > Viscum album. Next base: position 1,844,549,551 of record OY728161.1, read on the forward strand.
AATAGGCATATGACTGGATAGGTTTGTACATATACATCATGGATTGTTTCAAATGGGTCAAATAGAAAGAATAAATAAACTACAACATATCATTTTCATTTGATTAAATGTGGATATCCACCACAATTGTAAATGACATTATAGATTTCCATGAGGATGAGTTTTGGAAAATGTATTTCAGAAAGAAATTCCTTAATATGATCATTTAGGATGACCTATATATGACACAACATAAAAACTTTTTTGACTCCATATGATACCAATAAGTTATTGAAACTTAAAATATAGATTTATGGATAAATATATAAATCCATGTCATGGATCATTTATTTTGGTAAACACCCAATGGAAATTAGTGTAATAAATATTCAAGGACACCCTAATGTCTATAATTTGTTTAGTGTTACTGATGCCAATTTTTTAGTAGTATAGATCAATAAAATAATACTTAATGAAAAAGAAATAATGTTTTTACTTCCTGTTAATGGTGATTTCAATAAATACTTATTTTTTATGGACATCAGAAAAGGAAAAATATTCATGCTATAAATATCTATTGTGATTTATCCCACAGAATTTTGAGACTCTACTATGATAAATATATTGAAATTTTACTAAAGATAATCCCTATGAGAAAAATACATTAGGGGATAGATGATAATGTCAAATGGTATTCACCATTATGGAAAATGCTTCTCAAGACACATAAGGAAAGACTAATAATGGAAAGTGTTACACACAATTCTATGATTATTTCATTAACGTATTTTATACTTTATACTATGATAGATGTCACATATGAGTCAATTATGGTAGGAAGATAATGTGATTTCATCGGTGACCTCAGCTAGATAGAATTAAAGTCTATCATTATGTATTAGGGTAGTACAAAGACATTTTTCATAGTCAATGTTTGAGATTAGGAACAATATATAAGAGGACATGAAGATTGAATTTTCAAAAATAGATTTATATTATAGCAAATAATAGAAGTTACACATATTCACTGTTAGAGGAGGTGTTGTGAGGTGTAAGATCACAATGAAATCTCTAGTCGTAGATTCTACAACAGTGTATGATTATAATGAAGTATATAAGAATACTAAATAAGTATGTTGGATAACAAACATAATTCATGATAATGTAATTTAAATTAGTGGTAAATATCATATCGTAATATATTTTGATAATACACTATTGATGTCTCCCAATAAATGGACAATGTAACATATGTGGATGAAGAATATACATAGTATGTTTCAACTTTTGAAGGATTATTCCTAAAAGGATAAAGATACAATGAGAATAAAATTTTAAAAATAAACCATTTTAGACCACTTGAATAAATCCTTAAATCAACAGAAAAATGAAGAAAAAGTGAGATCTAGTAAATTTAAAGTCAATGGATGTTAGAACATTTGATAGTGGGAGTCTATATGAATTTTTTATAGATCAAATTATTTTTATTCTTTTATTACATTTACATTAAATGATCTTAATAATAGTAAACCCATTTATAATATTTTGTTCATTTTTTTCATCATGGAATTGATGATATAATGATCTAGATAATCTATTGTGTTGAAATGGTCAGTGTTGTTCCATGTTATGATGAGAAACAAGAAATTAAATGATGATAGTAATTTATATGATTCTTCAATATGCTAATACTCTATTATGGAATTTATAGTATGTTTACTGTCATGTATGAATAATTTTAAGAGGTAAAGTATTAATATGAATGAATTTTTGTTAATAGATATGTTGAGGAATGATTTTCCCCTATAATATTTTTGGAAGATGATCTCGTATACAAAATATTATAATAGAATAGTAACATTAAATTCAATTGACACTATTTTACAATATATATTTTTTCAGATAATCAAGTACATACATGTTTTGCATATAGTACAATGACACATCTATGAAACATTATTGATGTTCTATTATGATGAAAGGATTATATTTCACTAGATTAATTCATATGTATTTTTAGTTGTTCTATTATTAAAATAATTTTTTTGGTTACCCTAACCCATTACTAAACAATAATCCTAGATTTTGGGAAATCCCATTAATTCCAACATTAATGAGTCCTATAGGTTTACAAAATAAATGTTTCCATTAATCTCAATTTTATTCTATAATAACTTCAATTATAACCTAAATATTTTTCAAAGACTGATTAATAATTTTATTAATATACAATCAATTAAAAGTATGTAAATGAACTTTTAATCTCCGTGTTATAAATTAAATAGTTATTTTATATTTTTAATATTTTATAACTATATTTTTTGAGAGTTTGACTATGCTATTTATCAATGAAAAGAATATCCAATTTAATAATTTATAGGTATTTTGTCTATTCAATAGAAGGTCATCAAACCAGGATTTTATATAGTAATAAATGTTAATTTTAAATATGAAATTATAATATTTATCCTTGTATCAATTAGTTCATTATATAAAATAATAATAATGATATTACTTTTCGATGTCATGTGGTATTATTAGGTTTAATAAAATAGTAATGGGACTATAGTAAAATTAAATTATTTTTTAAAATAGTCCATGTCTCTATTAATATATGGTAATAAAAATTAGGTATTGTTAATTCATAATTTATAAAATTTATACACAACAAAAATCTCTCTCAAATTAATACTTCTTAAATTTATTCCTTTATGTGCAGATCTAGGTTGAATCCTTTAATTCCAAATGAAATTTAATAAATCTACCAAAACAACATAATATGTTAGACTAGTCATATTAGCACTCGACATTCTATTAGTGGTTCATAATGTTAAAAGGAGAACATGTGGATCATTCTAGACCGTTTCTACAGTTGTATAATACCATAAAAAGGAAGGTAATAAAAAATTGTTTTTATATGATAAACAACATTAGTAATGAATTATAATAAGAAAGTGTTTTTTATTAATATCTAGTTGAAATTAATATAAATTTATCAAAAAAAATATTCCCTAAGGGGTATTAAATTTTCTTTGTCATTTTTAAATGGAAAATATATATTTTTCAATACATTTATGAATTTCAAAATTAGTGAATATTCCATTGAAACAAACAAAAACATTATAATTATCCACCCACCAACGCACATTTGTTACACATGAAACTTTAATGTGATGTAATATTATATACCATGAATATCTAATAGTGAGAATCAATATATGTTATAAGAGACTAACTTTTCAAATTAAGTTCATATAATCAATTTATTTAAATAATTTTCTACTTATTTTAAATGTTTTGATTGATTTTCTAATTAATAATAAAAAAATTTCTTTTTACTAAAAAGGTTCTCTAAATAATATAAATAAATAAAATTCACAATTTTGAAAACATCACTACCGAGATATGAATTAAAATTAATAAATATAATCATTAATAATTATAGTAAAAAACTCTACCAATATATATATATATTTTGATGCAGATGAATGATCGAAATTTTAGTACACATGAAATAAGGTTTTTATTGATTTATTTGAAATGTCGAATAGTCAATAATAAATTGTTAATATTCAAAATAAAAAATCAAATTTTTTTATTTAATGATTATTATATAATACTAATTGTAAATCAATGTGAATTTGAACCTCAAAAATCAAGCCTAAAATTGGATGAAATACATTATCCTTCGGAATAAGTGTTTTCATTTTGAATAATAATTATTCATTTACTGTTCCTTATAAAGTAGATATTGAATCTAAGAAGAAAGTAATTAATGTCATAAAGTAAAATATAAAACCCATTAATAATATATTTAATCATAATAGTGGAATCAATAAAAAAATTCTTTTATTGTATTTTCATAGTAAAAAACTCAAAACATTTCATATAGCCCAAAACAAAGTCCAATAATATTATACCTAATATTATAAAAGTAGACATAAATATACTAATAGAAGATAGATGAGTTTTCCAAATTGTGTACAAAAACTCGTTGTGTCTAGAAATCCAAATTTATATTTCATTTATGGTTACACTTGTCACTTATATATTCAAATTTCTCATATGATAAATAATAATAAATTATCTATAATTACCTTCACCACATGGGCGTATAATTGGATATTATTTTGTTTTTTAATGTGAAAAAAATTCTAAATGTGAATGAAGAGTTTGTTTTCTATATTTATTTACCATTATATTAATGTATTAATGGATAAATTTAATATTTATATATAATCTTGTGATTTATGTTTAAATTCCATGTATAATATAATAAATAAATACTTTAAATCAATCATTATTTTAAATTCATGGAGGTTTAATTTCATGGATTCTCATGGTGTAGTCCTTGGTAAACCAATTTATATTGTCCCAAACCCATTCACCATTATTTGGTAAAAAAATAATTATTACATGATGGATTTGATACCAACTGAAGTGAAACACACATTCCCATAAATATTTTGATTGTCTAAAAAAATACTGAGTCATTTACATCCAAACGACCATTTGGGTTTATAGTGTTATTGAATAATGACATACATATAATTTGATGACGAAATTTCCACCCCATATACATTTTTTTTAAAAATCATGTTATTATATTTATATTCTAGATTTTAATAGTTTCATGTTTTTTATATTCACGACAAGCCACCATTGATCTCTCTATATACCTACAAATCCATAATACTTATTAAATTTTTTGAAAACATGAGAGGGGTAGAGAAAATCATAATAATTGTCATAAAAACAAATAACCCTATTATTATATTAAATAATACCGAAAAATATATTTTTTATTATCACATAATAAACACTGTTCTCATAATACAAATATACTCTTTAAAAAAAATATCAACAAATTTTCTCATGAGAAAATTTGAAAATAATCATATTGTCAAAATAATTGTTCGGGGATTCATTAAAAATAACCATGAAATATTTTTCATGAAATAAAAAATATTCTCATATAAATTCATAGACATTCCTTTAAATCACAATCTCATGTTCTTAATTTCTTAAACCAAATAATTTTTATTAAAATACTTAAGTAACATGAACATGAAATAGAACTCATGATAACAATATAAATAATATAATGTATTATAATAACTAATTTAATAATTATGGAAATCAAAATATTGGACATCATAGTCTTTATGTAAAGGTCTAATGAAAATACATCATACATAAATAGGTAAATCATACACAAAATTATTTTGAATTTTTATTTTATAATTTCTACAGATGCTTTGATGATCTATATTATATTGGGACACAACCACTCACTATTTACCTTTAATTCATTCATATTATGAATGAATGGAATGAAAATACATTATATAATCAAAATAATTTATCTTTATTATACAATTGGTATACAAAATATACATATTGGTATGATTAAACAAATAGTGAAACATGATAATATGGAATATAGAGAAATAATGTGAATATAATCATTTGATGACATGCATGTGGTGATATAATAATGTTCAATGAATAAATTTAAAGATGAAAAAACTATTATAAAGTTATTAGGATGTCTCTTAGAAAACAATATTATATATCCTTATTAACAAAAAATATTTTAAAAAATAAAATTAATAGATTTATAAGAATATGATTTTACATAAAAATTTGAATCATATTTGGGATGATATAGTATTAATAATTTATAAGATTGTCGGAAAATTAACTAACATTGTAAATTTTAAAAAAATTATTTATTATTTAAAAAAATCATAATAACACATTGTGAAATAGTTGAAATGTTTCTCTATTAAACAATTAAACATTAATTCAAAATTAATTGATTTTTATTTTTAAAATTATGTAAATAATTAATAATTAAATTATCGATTTATTTAAATTTAAATTTAAATTTTAGAAAAATGTTTTAAAAAAAACATTATAGCATTTTTCCAATAAAAATCCATTACCTTGAGTATTAAATAAATTTTCACATTATATAACATTATATTAAAAATGGAATATAAATATTTTAGTATATATGCAAAATATTTCATGTATATTGTTAATCCATTTATTTCAATCACTGTATTTTTTTAGTTATCAAATCCATTAAATTTCTATTTGATGCATTGGGCATGTGAGGTTCAAAATTATAATAGCTGCTCGATTTGGTTGATAGTGGTTAAACTGTTCAAAGATGCATCAGATTTACTGAATAAAACTAGATATATTTTTTATTTTATTTAATGTAATAATTTTTTTATTTTACTTGTTTTTGGTAATGATAAAAGAATTACATCACTTCATGGATAGGGTTGTCCCTACATACTCAATTTTTAAATTTATATTTATCAGATAGACTGAATTAATGATGGGTAGAAAATAATATATCATGAATAATCATAACATTATCATAATTATAATATAAATATATATTAAAAATATTTTTTAACCAACCACTACATATATTAATGTAAAAAAATCATAGAACTTTATTGTGTTAGTAGTCCACACATAGTCATGAGAAATGTTATAATTTTCCAATAGATTGGAAGGTTGTAAGGTAGATAACATTAATATTTAAGTGTTATTTAATGATTCTTATATATATTATATCTTAATTAATTTAATATTTATCAACATCCTTTTGAAATGGAAATGAAAAAATCATCACATCACTTTTTAGAGGATGTAGTATTCATGCAAACATGAGGGAAGTATTCATTATCATTTAGATTTTAAAGTTATAGGAAAATTGATTCACTATAAACGTAATAATATTTTTGTATATTTGTGTTAATTATGTTATTATATCATTATGGTCATGATAGATTTTAAATTAGTATATGAAGAAATAAACCTAACAGATTTGTTTAGATTTATAACTCCTTTTTTATATCAATCTTTTGATAGAAATTAAGGCATTTGAAGGAGAGGATTATAGTAACTTTATTGTATTGGGGATTTTATAATTGAACAATAAAGTATAATTTTATTATATCTATAACATAATAACCTAAATGAGTTATGTTTTAGTAAATAATATGTCAATCACTTTTTATTGGGAAAAACATCAACGGGTTTTTCACAATTTTTTTCATTGATGGGTCATGAATGTAGTTATAAACAATTCACGACATGCATAAATTAACCATGTATGTCAGCATAGATAATTTCCCTCAAAACATATATAAATTATTATTTTTATGATATTATTATTTAAAAAAATATTGTATATAAATTTAATATCATTTAAATTTATTTTCATTACTATAATGATATATTGATTTTGATGTCATAGAATATATAATGGAATTGGAATATATTTACATTCATATCTAAATATTCATTATAATTATCAAAAAAATTCCTTGAAAACAATATTTTTTTAAAAAAATATTACTTTAAATGTTTTAAAAATAATTTATAAGATTTTACTATTGCACAAGCACTTTATTGTCATTCGATAATCAATAAATATCATTTTACATTCAATATAAATAAAAAATTTATGAATTTCATTAATATAGATAATTAAAATTAAAATATATAGTTTATATCAATTAAAAATAGTTTTAATCCCTAAAAAATTATAAATATTAAATAAAATAGAGTGACATTTTATAATTATTCGTTACGTAAAAGAACTTAAATATCACAATCAATATAATGTTGAATAAAATTTTCTTAATTTAATTGAAAATGAGATAAAATCTGAAATAATATAATCCGATAATATTTAATATTATATTTATCAGATCAAATGTTAATGATTTATGATTAATTAACTCAATTCACCCTTTAGCATGGTGTAAACATTTTTCAGAATTTACCAATCTTGATGGAAAAAATGAAATTAACCACATTAAAAATTTATAATATCAAATAAAAAATATTAAATATATATCTAATTATTTAATTTCCACAAATTGAAGAAAATTATATTAATATATTTATGAAAATTATAATTTCTTATTAAAAAACACATCCTTGATGCATCAAAATGAAATTATACCAAAATAAAATATAATGACGATTCATATGGAATTTATTGTATTATAATTAATACTATGGATCCAATATTATCATTTATCCAAATAATAAATATATTGTGACTTTAAAATTACATGATTAATGAAAAAATTTACATTTAAAAAAAAGTGGCATTTTAAAACATTCATTCATAAATCGATATTATAATTAAAATAAATAAAATAAATCTATGATATTTTTTAAATGGTGATATTTTATATCATTGCAATTATACAATTATAATATTAAAAAATGCATGAAATGAATTTCAAATAACTGGGGAAAAATGAAATAAATGCCAGTATTAATAAAAATGTATTTTGGAAACATAAAGTGAATTTTTTCTCTTTAGTTTCATAATAAATCTATTTAGTTTAATCCAAAAAAAACTTATATGTTATATAACATAATTGATTATTTATATTAATTATTCAATATTGATTAATTTAACATATTTAGGTAAATATTCATAACATAAATAAAAAGTTCTTTGTTAATAATATATATTTTATCTAAAATGGTTTTTATCATCAATAATAAAAATTGATAATAAATATTTATTTTTTTTAATTGTTTTAATAATATGCTTATACCAAATCATAACCATTAATAAAACATCCAGGTTTAGAAAATAATCTATGAATAATTTAATTTTTTTAGTATATAGTACTTTTTATGCCCTTTATAGTGTGAGGTACACCCAATTAAAGAATTAGTATCTATCCAACAGTGACATATTATAATATCATAGTGCTACAATATACCCTACATATAAGAAATATTTCAATTTATATTTTTTATCTTCTCACCAAAATGAAAGTTTGATGATGGATGTATATTATAGAGGTTGATTTATTCTTGATAAAGAATGAATACGTTACTACATGGAAACATGATATCTCTTAAATATTTATAATCCCCTATATGTATCAATACAATATGTAAAAATGTTAATTGGTTTCCTATAGAATAACATAAGTGATGAATAAAAATTTCAATAAAGTAGTTAATAAATATCTAATCTGATTATTTGAGTTGATGTATAATTTTAAAATTAGGATAGATAATTATAAAATTAAATAAAATGATTTCATTCTATTTTATAAGTTTAATTTTTTACTTCATTGGTGTTTGGATCGTTTTTCGACCTATGATTCATCACATATGATAAATAATTATTAGGAATTGTTTATGAATAAGGTACTAAAATTAATGTTCTCTAGAACATATGCTATATAACAAGATGAAAATATATTTCATCTATAATTAAAATTAAACTGCATAGATGAAGATAAGATAAATTATGATTTTTATAATCCATCATATGAATTAATAATGAATTATTCACCAATTCCTTGATAATAACCCAAAAAGGTTCAACATAAATTTTTCTATAAATAATAATCCTAAAATTTATTCACAATCTTCCAGAAAAAAATTTAAACCTAATTATTTGAATAATTTTATCACACCTTCGTCCATAATCAATTTAGATTTTATCTCAAAGAAATAATCAACCATAAAATCAGATATCTAAAATGAGTATCTTTAATAATTTGTTCTTAAAAATACAAAAATCTCTTCTTTGAATAATCTGAATCACTGTGGAATAAAACACTAAGTATAATGTATATACATTTAATAAGTTAATCAATTTTTATTCCAAAAATAATATCATTCCAATTTATATAATCATACATTGTCTAGAAATATCAATTCACCTTATTTAAATAATGTTCCAAAAAATATAATAAAACTATTTCTAAATTTTCTACAATTACATCAATGTTAGTTTTTACACTTAACCAAATGGTTTTATAAAAATATTATATTTTATAAAAATATAAATATTTTTTCAATAGATCCGTCATAGTAAATTATATGTTTATCCTAGGGTTTATATACAAAATAATCATGTATTAAATCCCAATTTGGGAAACTACTTATAAAATTAAATTTTTCAGTTAGCCACCAAAATAATTTTAATTACCCATAGAAATATTAAAATATATTTCCATATTTAAATTACATATTTCCCTAATTACCTCAATACGAAATCACATATCATTACAAAATATTAACCATTTATAATTTCTAAAAACCAATAATCATATCAACAACATTTCATTCAGAACCATAGAATAAAATAACATAAGGATAGAAAATGTGAATTTATATCATTTATATGATATATTCACATAAATTTATTATCCCATAAATTAAATAAAACCAAATAATAACTAAAGAAAACATTTATGAAGAAAGCTGTATTCGCCAACATCATTCATGAAAAATTAAACTTGAAATTTAATATGGATTCTTACTACATATTTCCTATAATTAAAACATATTATTAATGTACATATATTAAAAATAAAAAAACCATGTTTCTTATATAAAAATTAATAATAATCTTTTATGATAATTCATAAAACTTATATATGAATCATATTTTCTTCATCATCAATATTATATAATATTAAATTGTGAAACCATTATCTTTATGATCTTATTGATCCCATTTATGAGCATACCACCATATGAATTGATTATCAAAATTTTCATACTCACAATATTTAACACATTTATTTTATATCATACAAAGAACATTATTCATATTCTTCATGTTAACCAAACCATTAATTTTTCCTTAAAAAAATATTTCTCTATTCCCTCCATTACAACATATGAAACATTGTAACAACCCGGGTAAATAAAGAATATTACATTTTCATATTTATAAAAATTGGTGAATTAAATATTAGTTTTACATTAAAGGGGATTCTATGTTGGATGGAATACCAGAGACCCAAAAACCTGTTTCTTTGAAATATTATGTTTCACATAATGCTGAGACATACTGAATAATAATAATATAATATTATTTTAAAAGGTTGTTAACGCCTAGGCATTATATTGGAGGAAATGGAAATAAATAACTACAATATAATATAAATGTTTGTTAAATGTTTTTAAATTTTTCCATTGAATCTTAGAGGCTTAAAATAAGAAAGACTATGAATTTAAGCATAAGTAGTCTAATATTCATTAAAAGGCCAGTTTACAACCTTTTGATGGAGAACCATCATTAAATAAAATTTTGTTCACTTTTATATGTTCTATTTTAAAAAATAATATTCCTATTTAGAATCTAGTCATCAAAATTTATTTGGATAAAAGTTTGGAATTTTTCTCATAAAGATCATCTATTTTAATGAAGAGAGAAAATACTATAATTTAATTCAAAACATTCTTCTAATATAATATATTTATTTGGATATATTATCAATTTAAATGGTATTAAATTATAATTAGATTATATTTTTACCATTTAATAAAATTTTGGTCACTGGAAGTAATTTCACTTTGATATTGGACATAAATAAATGTCAATATTTTGATAATTATTATTTCTTAAAAACACTTTTTTTTGTTTTGAAAACGAGAATTAATTTTAAAATAATTTCCTACTCTTATGTGAATTGAATTTGAAAAAATGGATTCCATATTTGGAATCAGGATATCCAAAATTATTTAAATAAGTATCTTTTATTTTTAGACATTATGAATATATATTTCAGTAAAAAGTTTATTTACAATGGTTAAAAGGTAAATCTGGTTAAAAAGGGTAACAAAATATTATAATAATAATATTAAATTACACTAACATGTGTCCTAATCATATTTTTTGATATGTTTCTGACCATGGGCATCCATGAGTCTATTTTGGGACCCCATGGAGCCACATGGGAGTGATAATTACACGTTATAATAATTAATTTAAAGTAAAAACAAAAATAACATAAACATATATCATTTAGTAAATAAATTTTTAATAGGGGATACATATTTTATCACATAGACTATAAAAATTAATTAAAAATATAAACAATTTCCCTACATCATGATATTTTGTTTAATAATTTTTAAACTTTAAATAAATAATATTATTTATGAAAAAATAATGATGCATTGTTTACCTCATGAATGAATGATTTAAAAAAATAAGATTATAAAGATTAATACAATATCCAAAACGATTCAAATTTTTATTGGATGATTTTATTTAGAACATGAGTCATCATATCTTCGACTTTAATATGTTTTGGACCTTTATAAAACAAAAATCATTATATAATAAAATAATATTTTTAAACATCCTAAAGAGCCCCTCCTCTCCCTTATAAAAATCCCTCACTTCTAACCAATTCGTCACACCTATCCAGAATTTTTTCTAATTAAAACTATGAACAATTAAGCTTCCTTCATCCCTATATTCCTTATAGAAGACTTCCCCATGGGCATAAAGCAATTCAAGATAACCTTTTGGTTCATACAAAAGGGAGATACCAAATTTAAATGTACTGTCTTCTCTTCCATTATTTTATTTCACATATCTCTAGTTCCTAAACACTTTTTATTCTATTATTTTATAACAAAAAAAGTATAATGAAAGTAATTTGTTTTTTATAAGAATTATTTGATCTACAATTACACACACATGCATATAATGGTTAAATAACATACTATTTCTCAGGACGACAAACTGCGGCCTCACGAAATGATGACTGTTCAATTATCTTCTACCGCCTCTCATGGTGGACATTGAGATGGAAATGTAATAATATGTTATATATATTATAATTATAATAATTCTATTCATATTTATTTTTCATTTATAGAATATCTTTATGGTTTCGATAGTGGTTAAATACAATACTTTTATTTGTGGATGTGCGGACTACCGCCCCCTCAAAGTGATATGACATGTTCATGCCATACGTGGAATGTTATACGGATGGAGTTAATGAAATTATAAATGAAATTATACTATATTTAAAATATATTTATATATAATTATGATTTTATTTCATTAAATATGAAATATAAATGAATGTAGAGTTCATGCGTATGTACGGTTTACAGTCTCTAAGAACTATGCATTTCATTTCTTATCTGTAAATGTTATGTAATAATATAAATACATATATGTACTGGATATATATGATATATATTATATCTAAATCATGAATATAATTCTTTAGATAATTTAATTTCGACCACAAAGTCAATTTATAATTATAACAACTTCATTTTCAACTCATGTTCCGAACATCGACAAAATGTCCTATATGAACTCAAATAATTAACTAATTGTTATAAAAATTTAATAAATGATATAAAAGGAATAATAATCTTGAAAAATATTCATAAGAAATTATAAATTAACATTATTTTATTATTCATGATATTAAAGAATTATTGAGTCAAGTGAGACACGATGTTATGTGTTTCTTATCTCATATTTAATTCCTTGCGGTTTCCATTGTTCACAATTTATTTCTTGCATTTAGTATAATGTGTACTGCCATTTGACATATTATATTATGATTCTATTTATATTCACGGTATTATGAGATTCATTTGGTGTTTTTGAACATTTGGTCATATGACTCGACTGATTACAATGTGGTAAGGTGTTTTCATCTCACTTTTTATTCCTATGAGATTCATGTTATATATACCACTATTTCGTTTTTTGTGGTGTATGTACTACACATGATTGTATTATTTGTGTAATATAATTTAATTTAGGGTTATTTAAATCTTCATTATATGATCTTTTTTTCATATGGTGTATGTTTTGTAAGTTACCAAATCCTTAAGGGCAACATTTAACCCAATTTCCATTCCATGGGTTAATCTTCTAATTCATAATTATGTCATGATATGATTAAGTGTGGAATAACTGCTTATTTATTTATGTTGTAATTTACACTCACATTTGTGTGGATATACTTTTGATACACATAACCATTCCACAGATAAATTCTCATGTCATTGATATGAACTTGATAAGGGTAATCTTAACTCAATTTCTATTCATTGAGTTAAACGTACAAGTCATTGGTTTTGTTATAAAAATAAAAATTGTGAATGTCCTCTAATTTATTTACCCTAAATATGCAATCATATTGAGTGTATTTATATTTTTCAAACATTATTATGTAATTGATTTATCTTTATTCTAAGAATACAATTTTTATAACTGATTTCTTCCCAAATTACATTCCATTGAAACTTCATTGTTGTTATGCACCAATTCACTTTTATATAGTTTTTATACTTTTTATTGGTATATTATATCATTCATCCCGTTATTTTCAAGATATTATAATGATTTAATTAATATAATGCCTCAATTATTTGTATTCAAGTTTCTCTCCTTAGTTTAGGAACTATTTAACTAAAATATCATTTTAAATGTTTTATTGATTTAATATTCAAAATATTTAACATTAATGTCTATGTTTTCAAAATGGATTTAAGGATTTATATATGGAATTTAATTTTTTAATATGTTAATTTCATTAAAAGCTTTAAAGTGGTATGAGACACTTTGATTAAAAAATCACATTATTATATGTTTTAAAGTGTTTTGAAAATGGTTTGATAATGCATTGATTATGTCTATATCGTGAAATGATATGTTGTTATTTCTATTTGGAATTGTTATCTTTATTTTATTCATGTTTTATGTGTACTAAATATTTTATGTTAATTGGGATTTCATTATGTATATGTATGGTTTTGTGATAAACCTAGGGCGGGTGTGACTATGATACCTCTCTAATGTATTGGGTAACATGACAGAGGTAAACGTTAATGTTTCTACTAAGAGAACTAGGGAATATACTCTGATTGGAATTCTAAACGTAACTACATTCATAGCTATGAAAGATATAGTTTATGTATGTTTTGTATTCAATAATTTACCTTTATGTTTTATGCTTTTTGTGTGTCTTTAATGAAACTTATTATTTCATAATGTATGTTATGATTTAAATGAATGGTTTCATTGTTATTTATTTATTGAGGGGATAATGTTTTTACTCCGTATTTTATAACCCTTACTGAGCTTCTTATTCTCATCCCATGATTTTGAAAAGTTTTCCACTGGACGTAAATATTAATAGTGTCAAGTATGAGATCATGGAAAACTCATGTTTTGTAAAACATGGATGTAAACATGTTTCTTTTTAAGAGATTTAATTTTATGATAAAATGGATATTGATCAGTAGTGTCTACGTGTAATTTTCATGTTGGTATGTAATAGTTATAGCCTAATTGTCTAAAATAGTAAACCTGAAATGATAAATAATGTGAATTATTTATTTAAATAAAGATAATGTAATGTTTTAAGGCCAGGATCTTATATACATCTTCTAGAATCTTTGAGACATTTACCTAGGTTTTTCTTCCCATATTTTTGATTTCTTGGAATTTTAATTTTTTTATATTCATGATCATTTATGTAATAACATTGGATTTTTCTTAGGATTTGAGATTTAATATCATCAATTAGTTATGTTTTTTGATATATTAATTGAGTAGGATGACTTATAATGTAATTGTTTACATTTAAAATAGTTTTAGATGAATTTTCTAATGTTTATGGTATGAGGATTGTTTTTACGACACGATAATTATTCTCATAGAATATGTATGCCTTATAGAATTATCAATCTATTGAGAAATGGAATGAAAAACTATCCATCCATCCAAAAAATATTTCTGACTCCATCTATTATCCTGTAGCACACTTGATAGACAATATAGAAAAATTTGTCCACAAAATATACGGATTCTGATGAGAGGTAAAATAACATTCATGTAAGATTCATGATTTTCCAAACCACATTGATATGTGTGAACTTATTGATCCAAAATTTCATTTGAATTTTATTTATCATTAGTTTATACAATTCGTTCTTTCTAAAGGTCTCCTTCCCAAACCACCTTACTATAGTAGCCTTCCATTAATATTCTATATCCTATGACGATTTTTTCATGAAGATCTGAGTGAGATGATGATTTTGAATTTATGTATATGATCTAGAAATATTTATTTATGAAAATTCTCCAATCGTCAACATAATTCCTCTATAAAAATATATGATGTATTTTATTGAAAATATATTCATTAATATTCAAACTAATTATGAAATCGGTCACTGTTTCTAGGATGAATGTAGTTTTAAACACGTCAATGAAATAATCATTGAACAGATCATGATCTCTCATAAACATTTATTAAATATTGTTGTATTATCATATATTGATCATGTTGATAACTATTTCATCTTGAATATCATCATGGATATGTATTCTAATTTTGTATTAATGATGGATATATGTTAATTGACTATAGAATAAAAATTATTGTATATTTGATTTGGAATTTAGGAACCATTCTAGAATTAATCGTGGATCTGGTAAATTTGGGTCCTTACCTTTGAAATATTATTTAAAATCTTTTGTAGATGGAAACATGGATTATTTGACCTTATACCAAGTCATCATGGAATGGAATCTACTCATTCTCATTTAGAATACTATTCTTTGACAAACCAAAAACTATTACACATATACATAATATGAGAATATGTTTTTGATTTATTCATGAGGTGATCCATCATTTAATTCTCAATTTAATATTAATTTAATTATTCATAAATATTGAAGGAGGTAGATATTTACCATTTTGATCCCCTTTACCAATATGTTTCTTTTATATCATTACATTGATAGATTTTTATATAACTCCACGATTGATAGTCATCATATATGGGTGTGTCTATGTGTGTGTGTTTGACACACAAATCATTTTAATGATTATGGACTCACTGATTATGATTATTTATAATCATATCATGATATATATTGATCGAATATTTATGTATCTCTCTATATATTTTTAATGGTTGAAATTATAGTGTTTCATTTATATTATTTATCCTTTTTAAGTATTACTATTCCATTAGAGGAATTGTTTTGGGGCTTCAAACATATTGACTATCATGTTATTAAGGCACCATATATTGTTAATGAATATGAAATTAGATGATGATGAATTTGAACATATACATTTTTTAGGGAAATGATTTTCTTGATGATTAATCAGAGGGATATTGTTCTCTTATGATGGTTGTGAGGTATTTATTATGGGACCATACAGATACGTTGACCTTATCTCTTGACACAAGACATTGAAATTATCACTTCAAGCCTTATGAATTTTTAGTGAGTTGTTAATTATACATGAAGATATCTCTTGATTACTTCGAACATATTTTATGACTATCCAGTAAACAGAAAACAAAAATAGATATGGGAGTGATCATTGGAATCTTGGTAGGAAAACTAGTTCTCAACATATAATAATTTATAGAAGGTATAGATAACATTTAATTTTCATTATTATTTAAAAAATACATAAATATAGAAAATTATTATGTGGAATATTCAAAGATTGTGAATTATTAAATCAATCATGAAAAAAGTCATTTCCCAATCTATGTTACATATGAAGACAAATGTTAAATTTTCCCTTCATCAAAAATATTGACATTTCAAATTAATTGTGCTTTAGTTGATCTTGGTTCTTTGGTGAATTTCATTCCACTAAATTTTTGTAATATATCACATTTATTTCTTATAAACACTCATATAATTTTTTTTAAGAAAACTAAAAATCTAAAATGCATCTAGTTTCCATGAATACATTATTTATGGTGATGATGTCCTATATTCTCATACTAACTTGTAAATAAAAAATATTGATGAACAATCCTTAAAAGGAAAACATTAAATTACTGTTGGTAGTTGTTTCCTCATGACATATATGACTAATATTCATTTCTGTTCTACCACATTGATCATTTAATTTTGTGATAATTTGTTAATAGTTAATATATATTTTCCCATAAATACATCGATTAATATTTATCATTATATAAAATCTACTATCTTAATGATTATTATTTTAATTTAATTTATTAATAGGTAGTTCTATTATATAATTTTTGTAAATATTCAATTAATTATGATTCTTTGAGTTTAATAGGGTAGAACCATCAATGTTATGGTGTAAGTGTTTTAGATCCAAATATTTTTATTTTGGATTACATTTATATTAGAAATATTGGATACTAATAATAAAATTTATTATATAATGTTAATTCTTATAAATTAATTTAATGTATAATATACTTTGGTATTGTATCATTGATGTTATTGTAGAACATCACTTCTCCTTTGAGAACCATGAAATTTCATGATGGTGTTATCAAATATTTTTTTATTGATGAAAAATATTCTACAATACTTCACATAGTTTGTTGACTATCAGATGCGAGTATAGGTAATAATATGAGAATTCTTCTCATGAGGTTTTCTATTTTTAATCTTTGTGATATAATACTATTAGAATAGACTTTCGTGAAGAAAATAACCATGTTTTGGGAATATTCCTACAGATAAATGTGTTGAATAATCCTTAGACATAGAGATTATAATTAATTGATGTCAATGCTCACATACATGTATTTTATGATAAAAAACATTACACGTTTTGTGTATAAGAAGTATGTTATCATAGTTGTTTCCCGAATGTTAGTTATTTAATAGATAAATTTAGGAAGGAATTGTACCATCCATATTGATGGAATTTAATGTCTTCTCTATTTAATTGTAGTGGATTTGTTGACATAAATTCAATGGTGGTGGTGTAACTATTTCATTATTTTAGGTTTTCTAATAATGAAGTATCAATAATATAGTAATATGACACAGTTGTGTCACCTTAATGATGTTTTATTGTGATAATGGGATTATATTAAATTGAAATAATTTATTTTTTGTGGTTGATGTTTTGACATTATGTTTAATATATTATATACATTAACCCATTGTTAGAAATTAATAATGAAATATTTTTATTTCACAATATAGAAAATGAGAAGGAATCCTTGAGGGTTATATACTAATTATTTCTTTTGATCACGATTAATATTTATGTAAATTTTCTTAACTGAATCAATATAATTATGATGATCGATGAATAATTTAATAATTTCTTATTAATTGAAAATATTTAAATAAATATTTAATCCCCAGACTATATATATAAATATTATTTTATTTATTTAATATTTATAAATTATATTTTTACTATATTTTTAATAAAATATTTATCCATAAATAAAATTCATATTATTTTTTGTGTATTAAATAAATTTCAATGAATATGAGAAGACCAGAAATGATTTCAGTAAAAATATTAACATAAAATATGGTAAAATATTATTTAACATTTCACGAGTTAAATAATGATGTAAAATAATTTTGTTAAAATCTTTATATTTATTGGGATATTATTAAGTTTATTATATTATTTAGTGGACCATTGTCTAATTGAATAATATTTTTACCTTAACCTAATCTATTTAAATATAAGTCTATGTCTTTTATGTACGGTTAATTGAGAATTGATCATCATTGAGAAAAATTGAGTACTCATTCAATTCAACACACTATAATATTTTTAATTATGAGAAAATAGAGAGAATACTATAATCCCGAAGGGACTATAAGAGATAATGATGAACAAAAAATGATGATCCATCTAAAAAATAAAAATATAGAATTATATCAGTGTCCCTAGGATATAAAAGGATCATGTGTTGACCACTGAAAGTTTGATTTTACACATAGATTATTCCATAATAATATTTAATATCAAAAATAATTTTTTCACATGATCAACAGTATATATGAATAATAATCCATAGATAAGTTATTATTTATCCAGATCTATTTACATTAATAATATATTTAAGGAAAATACATCCACTACAAGTTCTAGTATTTACTATTTGAATACTTGATGAAAAACATGTGTTAGCAACGAATTTTAAGTGTCCTGAAATTTGTCAATGATCTATCAAATAAAACGATTTTTTTCTTATCTTCCCACAAATGATGCTTCCATTATTCCAATAGAAATCATGTATTATTAGGGAAGTAACTTTGAAGTCTATAATTATATATTTAATTATTAATCTATATGTGTAATAGTGGACACAGAATTCATCGACAAATTAATTGTTCTTTAAATTAATTTTTATTAGCAATTATTTAATATGTTAATTCAATCAATCAATATTATAATATTATTATGTCCTATGAAGTGATGACGAATGATCCTAGATTCCACTAGTCCATCATAATTTTTTTGGACAATTGATTTGGTTTCATGGATTTATATAGAGTACATAATATAATCCCATATTCATAACATTTGAACATTCTTGGGATACGACACACATTAAATAGTAATTTTTTGTGGGGAATTTATTTCCTACCACATATGGACTAAAAAACATAGAATATGGGTTATTGGATTACATGGAATTAAATTGGAGCAAATGTCATATATTCTACATGGTTTATTAGTGAAATTAATTCTGACATTGTTGTTAGATACATAGTCTATAACTATGGGATCCAGAATTCTTGGAATAATAAATAAATACCTGAACTATAAAAACTATAAATTTCATGCAATTCACTAATTCTGTAATCTACATAGAAAACCTAGTCCTTCAGAGTGTTTTGGAGACACACTACATATAAAAATCATAGATTGTATCTTGTGAGTAAAAACCAAGTAATCTAATAGATGTACACACTGAATCCCCATGAGTTTATCTTAGGGACATGATAAGTGGAAGATGAAGCATATAGATAGTTTTTATATATCAGGTAGTCCGGCCAAGGTATACACAGAATCACATTGCCTCTGTCCATAATAAATGATAATAATTATAAATGACATGTATATAATAAGTACACATTGTATGGTCCCAATAAATACATTTTAATTGTTGTAAAAAATAATATATTATTCTAAAACCTTATTACATTGATTAGAAAAAATTAGAAATTAAAATTTATATTATAATTTAATGAAAAAAAATTATGAATATAATTATTTAAAAAAAATTAGTTATTGGTCATGCAATTTATTTCTAATCGATACATTAATTATTTTAATATCCAAGAGAATATTAATAGACATTTTGATAAAATGAAAATAATAAATGATTTAATTATTTAAAAAATTTGAGGACATTTATCATGATAATAATGAAGTAATTTAAAATAATAGTAACCAGTGTAATATTTTGTATTCATTGAACATGTAAAACCATTAATGATATTTACCATGATCTATGTATGATTTTAATTGTATTTAGTTAATATATTACAAATTTTCGAAATTGATAAATATTAAATTAAATATGATGTCACGTGAATCATCTCTCTAAATTATACTAGTATGGCCTACATTCCAATGATTATTTTTGTAGCTCAAAAATTCTAATCCTATTTTTCCACTCACCAACATGTGATTTATGAATTTATGAAATAGAATGAGTATACCAATGCATGTGGATGCAGTTCAAGATATAATTGAGATGATTCTATCCAATGTTATACATATATTATAAGGTAAAATGATTTAGATCATGCCTACACCAACACAATGTTCTTCCCAAAACTTCATAATTTGATATTTTTTCTATTAATATATCATATATTAGATTATATCATCTTTCTACAATTTATTTATTTCTATCTTATACCTCAATTTATTATTTATGAAATACAATGGTCATACAAATAAATGGATTAATATGAAAAGAATGAATTTAAATTAATATTTTTTTGTGATAATGAATTATTAATACAGTTATAATCCACTATGTAAATTTTATTTATTACTAAACATAAATATAAAATATAAAATAAGAAATACTTTTTTATTAAAAAGAAATTCTTAAAGATAATATTACATTAGAAATGGAATTACATTAGTTTTTTAAAAAAGAAATATGTTGATATAATTGTATAAAAACCACATTTTTTGGTAACATACTTTTATCATGAGTTATTTGAAAACTTTTAGGCAAAAATAACCAAAATACATTAATAATTGTATGAAGAGATAAACATGATGTATATTCAAGGGAAGTATTAAAGAAACAGAATTCATGGTGTATGGATTAGGGATTCCAGTCAACATATAAATTGGATTCTTTCTCATATATTTAAAATAAATTCTTACTAGGATAACTATGAGTAATTGAATGAGCATGTAATTGGGTAATGATACTGGGGAACTAAATCCTTTCACCTAGAATGTATGAAAAGAATACATATTCTGAGTTTATATGTGGGGTTTGTTCGAACTTATTAAAATATTAGACAACATAATAATCTTTATATTATGTTTCTACGTAATATATATTATAATAATGTGGAGTAGTAATTTTATATGGTTTTATATTATTAGAATAATTGTGTTTTAATCATCTGCATAGCCCCTATGATAAAAATTATCATAATAATGGGACACTACTAGAGGAAATATAATTAAATAGTTCATATTATTCAATTTCATTTCATGTATGGATTATCTATCTTACATGTTGGAATCCTAATTATGTGATCCATCTTAAAAGGAGGTGAGTGATGAATTGTTCTTTAAATTTTATAAAAACATCAGAAATGCTATCTATGTTCATTTTTATACTTTCATCCTCGTAAATTGATCTAATAATGTCTCTTGAATATGGGGATACTTAAATAATTCTTGATATTAATTAAATTTTATATCATTATGAATTAATATTGGACAAGATTTAGATATTGAGGTTTATGCACAAATTCAATCATAGAGATAGCGCACCAATTGTCGTTAAATAATCAAGCTCATTTGAAATATTGAGTTCCTAGAGGGTATATGGTATAAGTTCCTTAATGAAATTTAAAATGATCACAATTCTTACATCACACACTCATATATTCTATATCTTTTTTTAAAATTTTAACATGAAAATCATTGAGAAGTCTCTACCAAAATTACAAATTATTCTTCACCAATATGATATGATGATGGAGAAAAAAATCATTGCATATTTGAAGTGATTAAAAAATGACTACAAAAATGTATATGACCATATAATATTATAAAGTACACTCAATGGAGAGAAAGATTAATTGGAATGAAATGGATACATATGTATCTATTTTCCAAGGGGATAGAAGGTCTATATAGGAAAAAACTACATCCTAGAAACGAATCATTGAGTATCATCAATTGTGTTTCTTGTCAATTAACATTTATTAGTATTTAAAAAGTTGGCATTTTATATATATTGAGGAATCACATTTTTAAACAGGTATTGGATCGAAATAAATTCATGAATATTTACCTAGGGGTGGTAGATATAGAATTTCTATACAAAGCACGACATGTTGTTGTTACTATTAGGGAATACACATTACATTGTGTATGTGAATGAACTTGTGTTTTTAAAGATTATCATAATCAAACACCTATTAGAAAATAATTAATTCTATGTTCATAAGTGAAAAAAATGATTAGTTTTAATGTTTGGAAATTAATATTTATTTTTTAAAATAATTATTTTATGGGATTGAAAATTTAAATAAAGGTAATTACAAGTTTCATTACACAATCAATGTATTTGAAATTGATAATTTAAATACATCACCAGACTCAAACAATACACAACTATTTCACAACGCACTGGGTCATAATTTTTTTTGAATAAATTTAACAAATATGGATATATGGATTCATTTAAACTAAAAAATTTCATTTATTTCATTCGTGTTTATATGGAAAAACTAATAAATCCTAATTTAGTCTAAAAGGTGAAAGGGATAACTATATTCTCAGATTATTTCATGATGATGTATGTGAACCATTTATAGTTGAAGAAATGGGTGGGTACATACACCTCATAATTTTTCTGAATAATTATATCTCAAAAAAATATGTTTATTTATTAAGAATATTTTATATTCATTCAATATATTTGTGGAATACATGAATGATTTTGTATTCCTGGTTGACATGAAGAATATGAAACTATTCTTAGATTGTGGTAAAGAATGTCTTAATAAAGACATGATTGATTATTACTAGTTATTTGGGATCCTATATCAACTCACTATTCCTTATGCCAATATATTGAATAGATTATGTTAACATAGAAAAAAATATCATAACTGATATGATCAATATTGATTCATGAAAATATACCACTATACCTTTGGGGTCACACATTAAAACTACTACAAACATACAAAACTAATGGTTGTCTAAATTGTCATATGTAATTACATAACATTTTTTGTTGAAATATTATTTATTTCTGGTTCCCACATGTGTAGTGTAGTGATTTGTTTGTTAAGGCCTTTTTATGGAAAAATAATTCACAAAATGTCCAATTTGTTCCATTATTGGATACCTTGAAGAAAATAGTGAATACTAACTATACAACGTCTAAAAATATATTAATGTTTAATGGGGATATGTATTACATGAGGGGGAGAATATATATAAAATATTTATTTGGATATGGATAGAAATTTTTGAAATCAAGGTTCATGGTTTTCAATAATTGGTGTAGGAAAAGATTCCACAATGAGCTAATGACGTATTTATTCTGTAGAAAAGTTTAATGTGTATGATTACTAGAGAGGGAATAAAACTAGAATGTTGTGTTTTTTAGTCACTGAGGATATATAATAATTATTATTTTAAAATAATAATCCTTTAACAAAAATGGATATTTTATGTGGAACATATATTTCCATGTTGAAGGTAGATTTGAATTCTGAATTGGATTCATTGTAACATAAAAAATTCTATAGTTTTTGAGATACTAAATTAGAATAAAGAACATATTATTTTTACTGTGTTTTGAAGAATAAAAGGAATATTTCCTGAACGGTTTGTACATATACGTCATTGAGGGTTACAAAATTAGTTAAATAGAATAAAGGAATAACTACAACATATCATTTTTATTAGATTAAATGAGGATATTCATCACAATTCTAAATGACATTACATATTTCCATGATGATGAAATTTGGACACTGGATTTGAAAAAATTACTTAATATGAACATTTAGGATTATGTATATATGACACAAAATAAAATATTTTTGACTACATTTGATTCCAATATGTTTTTAAAACGTCAAATATTGATTTGTGAAAAAATGTATGAATCCTGGTCAAGGATCATTTATTTTTGTGCACCAAAAATGAAAATTGTTATAAAATAGAGTGAATGAGAGACTTATTTCTATAATTTGTTTAGTGCGAGTGATACCAATTTCATAGTAGTATATATAATTACAATAATACTTATTCCAAGAGAAATACTTTTCTAAAATCATATTAATGGTAGATTCAATAAATTATTCTCTATGATGGACTTTGGAAAAGAAAATATACTCATGGTATGAAGATCTATTGTGATAGATCCATTAGATGTGTGACCCTCTATAATAGTAAATATATTTTTCATGTTACTAAAGATATTTACAAAGATAATAATACTTAAGTGGATAGATGATAATGTCACATGGCTTTCACCGTTGTGGAAAATGGTTCCCAAGACACATGCGGAAAGACATAGAATGGAAAGGGTTCTCCAAACTTATATGCTTTCTTCATTAATTTATGTTATACTATATACTGTCATAGATGTCACATAGGAGTCAATTTTAGTAGGATGATATCATGCTGGCATAGGTGACCTCAATTAGGTTGAATTAAATACTTTCATTAAGTACTAGGGGCGTTTTAGAATTAATTAGTAGTTTAAGGATGATATGAGGAACTAGATATAATTGGTTATGATGATGGTATTTTCATAATTTATATTGATTAAATGAAATAATAGAAGTGACACACATTCACTCTTCGAGGAGGTGTTGTGTTGTGGAAAAGCACAAATAAATCTCTGGTCAGAGATTTTACAGATGTGTATTAGTATAAGGCATATTATAAGAAAACTAATTAATTCATTTGAATAAAAAAAATATTCTTGATCATTTTATGTAACATAGTGGTAAAGACACTATCACACTCTATTGTGATAATACAGTCATGGTGTCTCTAAAAAAGGGGTCGATGTAACATTTGTGGATGATTACTATATATAATATGTTTCATCTTTTGAAGGATTATTCATAAAAATGTGATCATATAATAAAAAAATTAAAAATATAAACCACTGTAGAACACATGAATAAATCCTCGACTCAACAGAAAAAGAAAGAAAAAGCGAGATCTAATAGATTTAAAGTCATTGGATGTTAGCTCTTTTGATAGTAGGAATCTATTAGAATGTGTTGTATAGATCAATTTTTTTTATTTTTTGATTACATTTATATTAAGTGATTTTAATATAGTTAATACATTTATAATATATTTGTCATCATTCATCATAGAATTGATGAAATAATTCTCTAGGTTATCTGTTGTGTTGAAATAGTCAATATTCTTCTAGGTTATCCTAAGAAACATCAAATTCTATGATTATAGTCATTTATATGAATTTAAATTAGGTATTAATATATTATGGTATTTGTAGTATGTTTAATGTCATGGTTGAATAATTTTAAAAGGTAAGGTATTGATATGATTAATTTTGCACTTGGTAATTTCATGTATGGGATATTATGAAAACAAACCCGACAGTTTGATATATGTATGTTTTTTTGTCATTAGATAGTATTATATGAACGAATTTGAATTTTTTTACATTTAATATATTTAGTAAATCATTTTATAACTTGTGAAATTATATTTAATAACCAATATAAGGATTCAATTTATCAATTAGAATAATTGTACATTGGTGCACCATGAATGAATTTTTTTAATTGATATGTTAAGGATGGATTTTCCACCTCTATCATTTTTGAAGACGACATCGTATACATAATATTGGAATGGAATAGTCAACATAAATATAAATTACAGTACATAACAATATATATATTTCATATTATCATGGACATACATGTCAAGAATATAGTTTATATTCACATCTATGCCACCTTCTTAATGTTGTTTTACAATAAATGATGTATATTGCACCAGATCCATTCATATGAGGTTTTAGATGTTGTGATATTAAAATAATTATTTTTGTGTACCTTAACCCATTACTAAAAAAATAATCTTAGATTATGGGAAACCACAGAAATTCCAGTAGAAATGAATCCTAGTGTTTCACACATTAGATGTTTCCATTGATCTCAATTTAATTATATAATAATTATAATATTGTTTTGAATATTTTTCTTAAGACGCATGAGAACTTTTATTCTTGTATTATTTATTACATTTATATAAATTAATAATTAATATCTATGTTTTAAATAAAATAGTTATTTTATTTTTTGAATATTTGATAAAAATATTTTTTAAGAGATTTACTAATATATTTATCTATGAAAAGAATATTCAATTTATTATTTACACAGGTTTTCACTATATTCAACGGAATGTTATCAAACTACGATTTTATAGGGTGATAAATATTAATTATAATAATGGTATTAAATACATATCATTATATCCATTAATTCATTCCATAAAATATTAATAACATTATTTTATTTTATTTTTCATGTGGTACAATTAGGTTTATTAAATTATTTATGGGACTATAGTAAAATTTAATTATTAGATAACTTAATCCCAATCTATATAAATATGTGATAATAAATATTATGTATAGTTAATCCCTTATTTTTAAATTTTCAACACAAAAAACATCTCTCTCATATTAATCCTTCTTTCAATATTTTCATTATGTGATGGTCTAGATAGAAACTGTCAATTCCAAAGGAAATTTAATCAATCAATAAGAATAAAATAATATGTGAGATTAGTCACGATAACACCTGAAAATCTATCAGTGTTTCATGATGTTTAATGGGGAACTTGTGGATCATTCTAGATCGATTCTACGCATGTATAGTACCATAAAAAGGAAGGTAATCAAAAATTGTTTTTTTGATGATAAACAACATAGGTAATGATTTATACTGAGAAAGTGTATTTTTTTCATTATATCAATATAATATTAATATAAATTTATCATACCAAATATCCCGTATGGGGTATTTCATTTTCATTATCAACTTTAAATGGAAAATTTTAATTTTTCAAGAAATTTACGTCTTTCAAAATTATTGAATGATCCATTGAAACTAACAAAACCATTATAATTATCCACACAAAAAAAAACATTTATTACATATGGAACATTTATGTGATGCAATATTAAGAAGCATGGATATCAAATAGTGAGAATAAATCTTTTTATAAGGGAATTAATTAACAAATTAATTTCATAAAATTAGATAATTTAAATATATATCTTATAATTTAAAATGTTTTGATTTGATTTTATAGTTAATAATAAAACATGTTCTTCTGAGTACGCAGGTACTCTAAATTGTATAGATAATTTACATTCACATTTTTGAAAACATATCTACTTAGAACAGAATCTAAATTAATTAATATAAGAATTGATAATTCATGTAATACATTTTACTATGAATGATATAGATTTTTATGATGATGAAATATCAAGATATTTATATGCATGAAACAATGTTCTTAATTTTTGAAAATTAAAATAATCTATAATAAATAATTAAAATTCAAAATAAAAAATAATTTTTTTTTGCTTAATGAGCATTGTATTATATTAATTGATAATCAAGGTGAATTTAAACCTCAATAATCATGTCCAAAAAATGGTAGACATATGTTGAACTCTTGAATAATTATTTTTTATTAGAAAAATAATAATTCATTAACTGTTTCTTTTATAGTAGTTATTGTATCTGAGATGAAAGTAATTAATGTCATAGAGAAAAATATGAAAAACATTAACACTATTTTTACTCATAATACTATAATCAATAACGAATCGTTTGTTTATATGATTTTCATAATAATACACTCCAACCATTTCGTATAGCCTCAAAAGAAGTCCAATCATGTTTTTCATAATATTATCAAAGTAGAATTAACTATATTATTATAGAAAATAAGAATTTGTCATATTTATAATGAAATTGGATTTTTCATGATATCTATAATTATATTAAATTCATTGACACACTTATCACTTATATATTAAAATTTCTATTAGTATTAAAAATATACATTTCTCTACATGTACCTTCATCTCTTAGTCTTATAATAAGTCATCATTTGGTCCTTTCAATGTGAAAAAATACTCTAAAGGTGAATGATGAATATATTTTCTATATTTATTTACCATTATATTAATTCATTAATAGATAAATTTAATATTTATGCATAATCATGTGATTTATGTTCAAATTCAATGTATAATATAATAAATGAAATTTTTAAATCTACCATTATTTTAAACTATGAGAAGTTTAATTTCATGGTTTCTAATGGTGTTTTCCTTTTTAAAACAATATCCATTTTCCCAGAACCATTCACCTATATTTGGTAATAAAATAATAATTATTACATGGTGGATTTGAAACCAAGTAAATTAAAACACATTTTCAAAAAAAAATCAATTTAAAAAATACAACGTCATTTACATCCAAATGATCATTTTTGTTTATTGTGTTATTGAATTATGACATACATAAAATTTGATAATGAAATTACTACCCCGTAAGCCTTATATTTCTAAAAATCATGTAATTATATTTACATTCTAGATTTTAATTGTTTAATGTTTTCCTTATTCAAGACAATCCAACATAGACCTCTATTTGTCCATAAAAATCCATAAGACTTATGAAAAACACTTGAAAACATGGGATGAGTAGATTAAATCATAGTAAGGGATATAAAAATAAAGAAAACCTTTTATTCCATTGAATAATTCTCATAATTTTTTATTATTATCACATAATAAAGATTGCACTAAAAATACCCACTTACTCATTAAAACAAATATTCTACAAAATTTATCATGATAAATTTAAAAAATAATCATATTGTAAAAATAATTCTTTTTGGTTTCAATTAAGTTAACAAATAATATATTTTACTTGAAATAAACAAATATTCCCATTAAAAATCATAGACAATCATTAAATTCGCAAGCTCATTTTATTAATTTATTAAATCACAATATTTTACATAAAACACCGATATACCATGAACCTGAAACAAAACTAATGATAAAAATTAATATAATATCATGGATTACAAATAACTAATTTCATAATTATGGAATTCGTAAATTTTTACATCATAGTCTTTTTATAAAGGTCTCATGCAATGACATCACACCAATATAGGTATACCATACACATAATAATAATTATATTTTATTTGATAATTCCTACATATGCGTCGAGGATCTATATAATATTAGGACACAACCACTAAATTTTTAATTTTAATTAATTTATATTATAAATAAATGGAATATTAATATTTATATAATCAAAATAAATTATAGTTATTATACAATTGGTACAAAAAATATAAATATTTACATGATTATACCAAATGAGAGAAATGATCATATTGAATATAAAGAAATAATGTGAATATTATTATTAAAGTATATTTATAGGGATGCATAATAATGATCAATTAATGAATATATAGATGAAAGAACTATTATAATGTCATTAGAAAGTCTTTGAGAATACATTATTATATATCCTTTTAAAATGAGAATATTTTAAAAAATAAAATTACTATATTTATAAGAATATGATTTTAATAAAAAATTGAAACATATAGAGTATTATAGATTAAAAATAATTTCTATGATTTTGGGAAAATGAAGTCACATTTTAAATTTTAAAAAATTTATTTATTAATTTTTATAAAAAAATCATAATAACACATTTGAAAAAAGGTGAAATGTTTCTCATTTAAACAATTCAAAATAGATTCAAATTTAGTTTAAACTTATTTTTTAAATTCTAAAAATATTAAATAATATCATTATCGAATAATTTAAATTAACATTTAAATGTAAGGAATTTATTTTGATAAAAAATATTTAATGCATGTTTTTAATGAAAAATACATTACCTAGATTCCCAAATAATTTTTCTCATTATATACATCTAAAATAATAAAAGGATATAAATATTTTACTCTATTAGTAAAAATATTTCATGTATATTATTAATCCATTTAGTTCAATCACTATAGTTTTCTTAGTTTTCAAATCCATTGAATTTTAGTTAGACGCATTGGGCATGTTATGTTCTAAATTTTAATAGTGGATCTCATAGTTTGATTGTGGTGAAATAGATCATGAAGGCATCAGATATATTTTTTTAAACATCATATACTTTTTTATTTTCAGTAGTTTAATAAATAATTTTATATTACATGTTTCTTGGTAATAAGAAATGAATTACGTCACTTCATGGAGAGGGTAGTCCATACATAAACTAATTTTATATTAATATTTATCACATATATAGACTTATAGAAGGGTAAAGAATTATTTAAAATAGATAATGATAACAATATCATAATTTATATATATATAAATTAAAAATATTTTTCTAATCAAACATTTCATATAGTAATGAAAAAAATATTAGGACATTAGGTTGTTGGTAGTCCACACATAATCGTCATTGATGTTATTATTTTTAAAAAGATGGGAAGGTATGAATGTAGATAATTTTAAAATTAAAATTTTCATTAATGTTTCTTAAATATATTATCTGTTACAATATTTCATATTTATCATCATCCATTTGAATTCGAAATGAAAAATGAGTCACATCACTTCATAGAGGACGTAGTCTTGATGAACATATATGGGAAGTATTCATTATCCATTAGATATAAATGGACTATGAAATGTTATTTACTACAAACTTAATAATATTAATGTATATTTAGGTTATCTATGTTTTTATATCATTATGGTCATGATTTATTTGAAATCATTATAAGAATAAATAATCCTAACAGATTGGATTAGATTTATACATTCTTCATGATATCTCCCTTTTGATAGAGATGAAGGTATTTGAAGAAGAGTATTATAGTCAATTTAATGTATCGGGAATGTGATAAAGCAACATTAGAGTATAATTTTATTATATATTTGATATAATCTCCAAATTAGATGTGTTTTGAGAAATATTATGTGTAAAACCTTTTAATAGAAAAAACAAAAATGAAATTTTCATAGTTTTTTCAATTGATGGGTCATGAAGGTAATTATAAAAAATTCATGAGATTCATAAATTTACCATATAAGATAGGAAATATATTTTCCCACTAACCATATATAATTTAATATTTCTATAATATTATAATTATCAATAGAAAATTACTATAAATTTATTATCCTTTAAATTTACTTACATTACTATAATGATATCTTGATATTAATGTCATAAAATATTCAATGGTATCAGAATATATT
The DNA here is from genome assembly GCA_963277665.1 of Viscum album. Classification (NCBI taxonomy): domain Eukaryota; kingdom Viridiplantae; phylum Streptophyta; class Magnoliopsida; order Santalales; family Viscaceae; genus Viscum; species Viscum album. The sequence goes on from OY728161.1 coordinate 1,844,581,714, forward strand.
CACTTTTATAGGGAAAAAACTACCTTATAAAATAATACCGAAAACCAAAATTTATATATAAAAGAATACATTAAATGTTTTCAAAATCATTTATATCGATATTATGTAATCCATCAATATAATTTTACATTCAATATAATTAAAAAATATATTAATATAATTAAAATATATTATTAAAATTAAAAATTATATTTTATATCTATTTAAAATATGTTTTTATCCCTATGAAAACAAATTATAAATATTAAATGAAGTAGAGTAACATTTTATACATATTCTTTACGTAAAAGAATATAATGATAACAATTAATGTAATGTGGAACCATATAGACATAGCTGAAAAGAAAATTTGATATTATCTGAAATTATATAACATAATAAGAATTAAAATAAAATTTTTCTTATCTTATGATATTGATTTATGATTAATTAACATAATTCACCATTTACCATGGTGGAATTATTTTTCCACAGTTGTTATTCATGATGAAAAAAAATAAATTAACCAACTTACTAATTATTTACCATCTATTAGAAAATATGAAATAGTTTTCTAATGATTTAATATTCTGGAATTGTATAGAATTACACTAATATATTTATAGAAAATAAATTTTATTTTAAAAAATCACATTTTCAAATCATCAAAATGATATTATACGAAAATAAAATATAAAAATGATTCATAAGGAATTAATTGGATTATAATTAATAATATAGACCCACTATTAACATAAATCTGATTAAAAATATAATAAGACTATAAAATTACATGATTAAAGAACAAATTGACGTTTCAACATAAAATGGCATTTTGTAACATTCATAAAAAATCGATATTATAAGAAAAAAATAAAAATAAATAAATCTATGCAATTTTATAAATCGATATATTATATATAATTACAATTTTAAAATAAAAAACTTTAAAAATGGTGGAAATTAATTTTCAATAAATGGAAAATTGAAATAAATACGTTTTTAATGAAAATTTATTTTAGAAAAATAAATTTAATGTGTTCTCCTTAATTTATTAATAACCCTAGTCATATTAATCCAAATATATTTTATATGTTATATTATCTAATTGTTTATTTACATTAACTATTCAATATTGATTAATTTTATATATTTAAAAAAAACTTCATAGCATAAATAAAAAGTCTTAATTAAAAATATCAATTTTACCTTAAATAGTTTTTATCATAAATAATAATCAATTGATAATAAATGTATGTTTTTTAAAACAATTAATAATGTGTTTAAACCAAATCATAACCATTAATAAAACATCTAGGTTTATACAATTATTTGTGAATAATACAATTTTGTAATATATATAAGTTTTTTAGGCACTTTATAATGTTAGGTACACACAATAAAAAATAAGTATTTAACCATGGGTGACATATTATAATATCATAGTGTTATAATATACACTCAAAATAAGAAACATTTCCTATTTTTGGAGTGTCTTCTCACTAAAATGAACGTTTACTGATGTATATGTATTTTAGATGTTTTTTTAAAAAATTTATATTTTATAACATGGAGACGTATTATCTTTAAAATATTTCTAATGTCATGTAAGAATCAATATAATATGTAAAAATATTAATTGGTTTCCTATAGCATAAAATAATTGATGAACTAAAATTAAATTATGGAACTTGATAAATATCTCATCCTCATATTTGATGTGAAGAATAATTTTTCCTTTATGATAGATAATTGTAAAATTAATTAATATGATTTCATTCCATGCTATAAGTGCAATTGTTTTTTTACATCATTGGTGTTTGGATAGGTTCTCCTCCATTTATTCATCCCATATGAGAAAAAACAATAATGAATTTTTATGCATAATGCACTAAAATTAATGATCTCTATAATAGATGATACATAAAGTATAGAAATATATTCCATCTATAATCAAAATAAAAATAGTTAGGTCATAATAAGATAATTTCGGATTTCTATAAGCCATCCTATGAATAAAAAATTAATTATTCACCAATGCTTCATTAATAAACCCCATTGTTTAATAAAAAAAATTTCATAAATAATAATCCCTAAAACTCTTCAAAATTTTCCCGAACAAAATTTAAACCTAATGATTTGAATAATTTGATCAGAGAATCTTCCAATATCAATTTTTCTTTTATCTCAAAAACAATTAATCACCCATAATATCAAATATCTAAAATATTTATTCACCAATCATTTATTCTCTAAAATACAAAAATCACTCCAATGAATAATCTGAATCACCATGACATAAAACTAGAAATAAAATGCATAAATATTTAAAAAATTTCACAATTATTATTCATACATGATATATATCATTTTTATAGATAATGCCACATTATCTAGAGAAATCCATTCACCTTATTTCCATAATGTTCATAAAAATATAATAAACTTCAGTCTAAATTATCTATAGTTACATTAACATTGATTGTTATAATAACCCAAATGGTTATATAAAATTTTTATATTTTATCAAAATAACAAAATCTTTTAATAATAGCTTTCATAGTAAATAATAATTTCATCCCAGGGTTTATGTATAGAATAATCATGTATTAAATCCCAATTTGGAAAAATTCCTATAAAAGTTATTTATTCTGTTTTCCTCCAATTTAATTATAATTTCTCATAAAAATCTGAAAATATATTTCCAAATTTAAATTACATATTTCCACAATTACCTCAATATAAAATCACATAACATTAAAAAAATTAATCTTCTATAATTTCAAAAAACTAATAATTATCATAATAACATTTCATTCATCACCATAGAAAAAAATTACATAAATAACTATAATGTGTATTTATATCAATGACCTTATGCATTCACAAATATTTATTTTCCCTTAGAATAAATAAAACCATATAATAACTCATGAAATCATGTATAAAGAAAATCGAATCAGTCAACATCATTCATAAACCATTAACCATGCAATTTAATCACGATTTATACAATGTATTTCCTGTAATTAAAAAATATAAATGCTGTCCATATATACAAAATTAAAAAAATTATAATGTTTTTGAGAATAATATTAATTGGAAAACAATTATGATAATTCATAACATTTATATGTCATTCATATTTTCCTCATCATTAATTTTATAGAATATGATATTGCAACACCATGAACTTTAGGATAATATTGATCTCATTTATTAGTGTCCCTCCTTATTAATTCATTATCATAATTCTCACAATCACAGTATTTAAAACATTTATTTGATATCATAGGAAGAACCCTATTCCTACTTTTTAGGTTAATAGAACTATACATTTTTCCTTAGTAAAAAATTTCTCTATTCCCTCCATTACCACTTATGAAATATATTCTATATTAATTCAGACATTTAACTAGGTTCTTCTTCCCATATTTTTGAAACCTACAGATTTTATTCATTTTATATTCATGATTATTTATTTAATAACATTGAATTTTTCTTGGTATTTATCATTTCTTTTCATTAATTAGTTATGTTTTTTTATATATGAATTGATTATGATGAATTATTAGGAAATTTTATACATTTATAATATTTTTAGATGACTTTTTGAATGTTCAAGGAATGAGGACATTTTTTATGACACCATAATTACTCTCTAAGAAATTTTTTCCCTAATAGAATTAGCCATGTATTGTAAAATGGATAAAAAACTATCCATCCTACCAAACAATCAGTTTGAAACCATCTATTATCTAGTGGAACACATGAAAACAAATTTGGAAAATTATGTCCCCAAAATATGTGTATTCCGATTATCTTTATAATATCATGCATGATAAATTCACAATTTCACAAACCATGTGTCTATGTGTGATTTTATCAATAAAAAATTACATTTGAATTTTATTTATTAACAATTTAGAAATTTTATTCTTTCTAAAGGTATCCATGTCAAACCACCACAATATATTGGCCTTACATTAATATTTTATATCCTATAATGATTTATTCTTGATGATCAAGGTGATATCATGATTATGAATTTATGTATATGATATAGAAATAAATATTTTTTGATATTCTCCAAAATTCACCATCATTCCCCTAAAAATTGATTTGGAATTAATTTTAAAATATATTTATTAGGATTGAAACTAATAATGAAATCATTTAATGTTTCTATGATGAAGTTAGGTTTCAACACATCAATTACCCACCCTTGGACCGGATTAGGATATATTATATATAGTTATTGAATCTACTAAAATTATCATATATTGTTCTTATTGTGAAAATTTTCCACTTGAATCTCATAATGGATTTGTAATCTTATTATGGATTCATAATGGATATATGTTCCTTGACTATAGAATAATGTTTCATATATATTTGATGTGGAATTCAATAACCATTCTTTAATTAAAAATAGAGCTATATATTTGGGTACTCATCTTTAACATATCATTGAATTTGATTTGTTGATAGAAAACATGTTTAATCTGGTTCTATAGATAGACTTTATGGAATTGAATCTACTCATTCTAAATTATAATACTATTCCATGATGAACTAGAAAAATGTTACTTGTGTCTTTAATGTTAGAATATTTTATATATTGATTCATGGGGTGATCAATCCTTTAATTATCCAGTTAAAGTTAATATAATTCATCAAAAATATTGAAGGATGTAGTTTTTTACCATTTTTGGACCCTTTATAAATATGTTTCTTTGATATCATAAATTTGATGGATTTTCATATTACACCATGATTTATAGTCATCATATATGATTTTGTGTTTGGGTGTGTGGTTTTCCTATTCAACCTTTTTAAGATTCTTGACTCACTGATTATTATTATGTATCATCATATCATGGTATATATTGATAACATATTTAGGTATTTCACTTTATATTTTTAATGATAGATATCATAGTCCTTCCATTATATTCTTTATTTTTTTTATATATTTCTATTCTAGGGGAGTAATTATTTTGGTTTAAAATACATGATGACCATCATGATTTTAATAGACTATATATTGGAAATGAACATGAAATTCGATATTGATGACTTTGAACATATACAAAGGTTAGGGAAATTATGTCCTTATTTATTATTCTGAGAGATATTGTGATGTTATAATGGATGTGAAGTATTTCTTGTGGGACTATCAGGATATGTCTACCTTATCTACTAACTCAAGATAGTGATATTATAAATACAATCCTTATGGATTTTGAGTGAGATGTTCATTATCAATGAAGGTATCTCTTGATCACTTATAATATCTATTTTGATGATCTAGTAAACAGGAAACCAAAATAGTTATAGGAGGGATATTTGGTCTCTTGGTAACCACATTAGTTCTCAACATATGATTATTTAAGTTTTCATACACAATTTTATATCATGTATTATAATTTTTATACCAATGAACACATTCTATAGACACATTTGTGTTTTCCTATCAGGTTTTCATATTCACAACCTGAAATAGGATGAGTCATAGTTTATTTTCTAGATATTAAAAGATTTGGTAAAGGGTCCCATTGTAAAGAGATGAACAATATAGAATAACTCATATATCAATACTAGGATGGAATTCATTGGATACTAAATTCATTTTGTTTCTTTCACCTTATACATTAGTGTTTATTTTCATAATGGGTTTCAGTTTTATTTATTATATAACATGTGTACCATATAATATTAACTTATTCTTATTTAATATCTGCTATGTTTTATTTTATTCATTAAATTTTGTTTTGTTGTTGTTTTATGAATACGATACAGAGGGTATATACTCCCAATTTACTGAATTAGAAGGCTCTAAAATAGTATTCAACCTCTTACATATGTGGATCTTTGAATGAGATCTTGTAGAACTCACCCTCACATCTGGTGGATCAAGATAGGGTGTTACAAAATGATATCAGATATTGGTTTTGTTTCATTATTTTTGACTAATTGGGGATATCGTAGAATTGATATATACTATGTTGAAAAATTGTGTCGGAGTTGTTTTATTTATGGCCATATTAGGTTCAACAGATATCTATGTTACTGTTGACATGATTTTTGATGTGTTTTTATTGTACATGGGGGTTATCATGCACTATGACTACAACCATATTACCAAATGACATATATAAATACTTGTTTTTTTGTTCAATCATAGTTATTTAATTAAATATCATGGTTCGTACTATCTATGTTTGTTATACATATGGTCATTGATTGGTTTATATATATGAATTCAATTATAATGTTATATAAATAAATATATCAATTAAAAAACATCATTATAACATTATTTTTTAATTAATATAATTGTTATTAACATGATGTCATTAATAACATGTGAAAGTTCTAGGTGGGATATATATTTTGATGTGTATAAATCATGGAGAATCTTTTTGTGATCACATAGAATATTTAGGATCTATGTATTTCAATTATAGTGATTATCCATTTGATAATACTTTCATAAAATTTATACTTCTGTGATGGATACTGATATTACCACCCACTGACATTGGAAATGATGGTCCTGGTAGAGAGGATGATCCAATTTCACAAATAAATATGATTTTGTATGGAATAAATATTACTCCCACACCCTCTCATGTAGATTTTTATGTAGTCCTATATCAACCATGATTCTGTCATCAAGTTCTTGACAATGGTGGAGGGTCTCTGAAGTCCATGGTCTACTAATATGGATATATCTACATAAATCATCAACATACCTTTTACTAGAATTGATGTCCACATGTTATTGAGGCTTAGACAGATATGATTGATCACATAATTTTCTTAATTGATAATATTTCAAAATGAATGGTGAGGATGGTTGAATTCATGATAGATAAATATTCCAGTTGATTATATGTCGTGATGGGACATGCTTGAAGACGTATGATTTTCACCCATGGGTCCAACAAGGGATAGTTTATTTGGAAATTATTTCCCAACAAAAAAATGATGTTTAGGTCCTATTAATTATTATTTTTCTATAGGGTACTATTTTTGAATCTCCGTAGACCTCTCATTTCAATAATAGGCTTCATTTTTTACTTATTATTTATAAATGAGGAAAAAAGGTTTTAAAGATCATGATAAAGAACCATATAAAAATATTACAAAAGTAAAACATTTTTCAACTAATAAACTATATATCGGTTTTTTCAAAGGCCATGAATTTTGAAAAAGGGCTTAGAGGGGGATCGGGAAAATCAACTTCCATCCATCAGCACAAAGGAAGAGGAAATTTTTATGGGTGTGATATGTGTCAAATATGGTTGTTGAAATATGTAGACTTGGTATGTATATAATGGTAGTGGTAAAAATTTTAATATGGGTATTCATTATAAATATCCCATATGAGTATTTCAAAAGTGTATCAACTGGGCGACGACCAAACATTATCATAATTTTTTCATGGTACCATATATCATGTATTAACATTGTAAAAGGATGGCTCATTTATTGAAGAAATTATTTTGACTGTCATGAACAAGAATTCAAGTGGTTACAGAATAGACATGACATATATCCTATTTATCTAGTTAGGGTCCCCGAAATCATGGTCAGTTGATGTAATGTAGTATGAGTTCTGTATAGTGGCTCAAATCTGAGGAAGGGTGAGTATATTGAATTGATCTGACTCAATTATATAGTGGTAGGGGACTGATTACTATACTGGATATAATAATGATCACTTCTATGATTTAAAAATGTATTTTGTAAATATTTATTCGTATTCATTTATATCTAGAAAATTTATTATCACACATGGAACATGATTCAGGTTATATAACGAGTTTCATTTCCTTGAAACACTGTTAGGCATGAATGTGTACCTTCTTAAGTGATTCATAGAATATCAAGAAATCATTTCAGATTACGAACATATATTGTAACATATTAATATTATATGAATTTAATTTCAAATAACACTATTTTTTTATATTTTTTACGTGTAACTAATTATTAGCAATAATTAAAAAATAGTTAGATTATTTAATATTTGAGGCAACATCAATTTAAAAAAATTCACAAAATTTTATTTTTTGATATGACCATGATTTCCTAAACAATAGAATTGAGGGTGTAAATATAATAATATAAATAATGAAAATATATTGTTTTAATATGTATATATTATTAATTCGTTTCTTACTAAATAGTTTTAACAATAAATGAAAACTACTTGAAAATTAAGGGAATTGTTTTTTGAAAAATAATGTTTACAAACATATTTTACCTCAATGAATTAAATAATTTTTATTTAGTAACATATTATTATGAAATATATTTTATATATTCAATCAAATTTCAGGATTCATTTTATATGTTCTATAAAAAAATATAAGAATAAGAAAAATTGTAAGCATAAATCACTATTATTCTATAAATCAGTATTGTACCCTTTTTCACACTCATTTGAAAATTAATATTCCAACATTAGTAAAATTTATTTTAATAAATAAAATTTATTTTTGAACATATAACTTCAAAAAAATCTTTTTTTTGTTTTTTGTCATGTTTTGTGAAGAAATATTTTTTAATGAATAGGGAAAATACCTCTTTTATAATGAAATTTCAATTTTTTAATGATTTTAAGAATATAAATTTTTTTCATGTTTTTAAAAATACCCAAAATAGATGTATTATATATATGTATATATTAATCCAATTTAGTAAATTATAATTAGTTTCATATAGAATTTTGATATGAAAATGTTATATTTTTTTGTCATTTTCTCTTTGAGAACATGCTTTCTAATCATGTCTATTGGATTAATTTTAAATTAAATTGTTACACATTATTACTGGAGTTTGAAAAAATATATTCAATTTTGTTAATTAAAGTAATTTAAATTATGTAATAATATCAATTTAATTTTTTACCATAATTAAAATTAAAATCATGAAAAAAAATTTTCCCATAGAGAAGGAAAAATGTGTTTACTGGTGTGTTAATTAATATGATAATGTTTAAAATGAAATAGAAATTTTACAATACCCATTGACTGGAAATATTTTTAATTTATATATTACATATTTTTATAGTGAATATTTTTTAAACCATTTAGAAAATTAAAAAATTTGGTTACACCATCATATTTTTGTAAATTTCAAGTGTTCTAATTCCATCACATATTAAAGGAGAACCATTATCCTATTCAATTAACTATTAAAAAATCATTTTCCACATGAACATACAAAGTCATATCATTAAATTCAACTTATTATACTAGGAGATTTATTTTTTTACATATCCATCCTCTTAATCCTTTTGGTGGAAAACAAATAAACTTGTCTAATGAAGTGGTTACATCCCTAATTGATATTTTTATATAATTTCATCATGAAAATACTTATATTATTTTAAAACAATGACTATTATATAGGATTAGTATTTAATATATAATAAAATTTCTTTATGTTAATATAATAACCTATATCGTTCTTATCTTCCATCAAATGTGTTATGAAATCGCCATCCGTAAGTATAGAAGACTACCACCTCATAAACTGATGCCAATCATTTTTTAATTAACACCAATAAAGGATTGATAAATGATGTATTAATCATTTAGATACTATATTTATGATATCATGATAATTATTTATTTATTATATCACATATACCATCTTAATTTCATTTTCATGAGAATATGAGTGTGTCACACAAGTATATGGAAGACTACAGACTCATGAAGTGATGTGATTCAATCTACATATAGGTTTCATGTGGATGGTAATGAGGATAAAATGAAATAAAATATTATAATATACAAATTTGGATGTATATGATTTATCAATGATTCATTAATGGTAGTATATTATATAACTTTATTCAAATTATTCATTAAAATAGAAATAGTTTCCTCCATACGTACGATCTATTGTATAAGGGCATGACCTTAAACATTACATAATTTTTACTTAAATGAAAAATTAACATTGAGGGTCTTTTTACTTGTAGATTTTTAGAGAATTAGGCATAAAAATTACATTACATCTCAAAAATTACAAACTTGAAACTTATACTCAATTTTAATTTTTTTTGTAAAATAAATAATGTTGGCTAAATGAGACATGTATAGTTCCGTGTTTTAGACAACATTAATTTTATTTGTTCCCATCCTTGACTCTATTACACATTGTGTCTTGTGAAAAACATTTCAAAAAATTTGGATGAGCATAAAATGCTCAGTATGGGATACAAAAAGAATGAAAACTTTTAGATTTTCAAAACCACAAGTATGTAATTAATACATTATCATAAGTAATATTTTTCCACATTATGATGTAGTAAATACAATTCACTAAATAATAGATCATTGCTTTCCATTTTGTAACCAAAAGATTTCCATAAACCCCATATAAAAAACACATACCATAAAAAGGTAACTTGGAACATAAACATTCTTAAGTGTAATAACCATACAGTCAACTTCCACAAATATCACTAAATGGAATAGCCATACAGCTGACTTCCATATCCATTACAATGGAGGTTATAATGCAACCACCCATCCTGGTCTATCACGTCACCACCAGTCATCTAGTTTATCATGTAACCACACGTAAAATTTCCATGTACCATCATAACACATAAAATATTTCAAATATAAATCTTTCACTAACAACATTCCATTTTAAATCACAATAATTAATTTAATGATATTGAAATAATCAATCCATTATCATAAACCATTTAAAAAATTGATTTTTGAATCAAAATTTCCCATACCAATTTGAATATTTTAATGGAAATAGAATTTTAAAAAATTAATGTCCACATATATAAATACTCAAATCCCTATTTAAAACATGGACATTAAAGATAATTATTTATAATAATAAATATTTAAAACCTATAATACGTTATTTTAGTTAAATGTTTTTTTAATAAAATGAGAGACTCTTGAATAAAAATAATTGAGGAATAACATTCAATCTGAACATTATAATATCATGAGAATAAATGGATTCATGATATAATATGTCAAACGATAGTGTACACACCATATAATAGTGAATTATTGCATAATAACAATGAAGTCTGAATGGAAAAGTAAATTGAGATGAAAATACATATAAAGATTGTATCCTTAAATTAAGGATAAATCAATAAAATAATTATGTGTGTAAAATATAAATAAACCAAATAAAAGTGGATATTTTGTGTAAAAAAATTAGAGGTCATTCACACATATTCATAGGACGACCAATTCAAGAAGTACATGTTTAATCCAAAGAATTGAAATTGGGTTAAGAAGTTCCCTTCAAGAAATTCAAAATCCTAACGGCATAACATTAAAATTAAGGAAATTTTTTTATGAGAAAAAATGGGTATCTCATCACTTAGACATAAAATTTACATCAATAATGATATATAAGAACATATCGCAACATAATAAGTTGTAAGTTAAAATACATAACCGAAATAAGTCTTTTAAAAAGAGGTAGGTGAAAGGTTCCCTTACCGATTTTGCAACATACAAAACATAAAAAACATAAAACAAGGACCATAAAATGTAGATTTAAATAACCATAAATGAATTTATATTACACAAATGTTATAATCATGGGAATTACATACTCCACTAAATGTAAATATTAAAAAATATATTATGAATCTCACGTGAATAAAATGTAATATAAAAACCCCTTACCTCGTTGTAATCAATCGATTCATATGACCAAAAGGTAATAACAACCAAATGAATCACAAAATACCATGAATATAAATGTAATCATAATTATATATATCAATGGTTGTATAGATTACACCACATGCAACAAATATGTGGCGAACAATGAAAATATCATGGAATTAAAAGTGAGATAATAAATCTAATTACCTCGTGTCCTACTTGACTCGTATGATCCGTGTTATATTTGAATAACAAACCTATGTTAATATATACTTAATTAAGTAAATTTTTAAAGTTTATTATTCAGTTTATATCACTTATTATCTTTCTATAACAACTAGTTAATTATTTTAGTTCATATTGGATATTTTATCGATGTTTTGAACTTGAGTCAAAAATGAACTTGTTATAATTACAATTTGTCCATGTGGTCAAAAGTACAATATCTCCAGAATGATATACATATTTTATTTATCATATATATAATATATAACCAGTGTATTTGTATTTATAATATTCCATATCATTTGGAGTTATGAAATGAAACGCACTGTTCATGGAGACGGTAAGTCGTACGTACGCATGAACGCTACATTCATTTCTACTGTATATTTGAAGGAATAAAAAAAATAATGATATCTTGGTATATTATAATTCTAGTTTAATATAATATGATATCTATGTAACATAATTTTATTAAATACATCCTTTATACATTCCATGTATGTCATGAACGAATCATATCACCTTTAGGGGGAGGTAGTCCTCTCTTTGTCAAATGAAAATATCACATTTACCCATAATTGAAACCATAATGTTATGATAGAAATGAATAACATAGAAGAATAAAGAAAACATATACATAATATACATAAAACATAAATATATTTCTATCTTAATGTCCACCATGATAGGCGGTAGGAGATAATCCAACAATCAACGTTTCGTGAGGGGTTAGTTTTTCATCCACATAAACAGTATGTTATTCACCCATTAGATAGAGGTTTGCGTAAGTGTAGATAGAATAATTATAATAACAACATCCTATTATATTTAATATTCGGGTGTTGTTATGAAATAAAATAATAAAAAGAGTTTAGGGGGTTGGATATGTAAAATAAAACAAAATAAAACAAAATGAAATAAAATAAACAAATGAATTTAAGAGAAACTGTTACCTTTAGTTTGGGTAACATCCTTTTGTTTGAACAAAAAAGACTTCTTGATGTTCCTTCTGCCTAATTTAAGGCTTCTATTCAGAATAGTGGGATCTTGATAAATTTTTTGGTCAGGGGTTGGACAAGCCAAGGGGCATGAGATTTGTGAGGAATTGGTTAGAAATGGTCTCCTTTTATTAGGGGGGTGAGGGACTCATTATGAATGTATGAAAATATTATTTTATTATATAATGATATTAATTTTCTAAAAGTCCAAAAATAATTCAAGACAAATATTAGATGGCTCATGGTAGAAATTAAATCATCCAAAAATAATTGGATTGGATTTTGACGTTCTTTTAATATTTTTAATCTTATTCATTTAAGTCATTTAGTAATGAGGTATATACTGCATCATTATTGTGTTATTAATAATTTAAAATATTTTTTTATAAGAATAAAAATAAATACCATGAGTTATTAAATATTTTTATCTTCCAAATTAATATTTATAGTCTAAAAGATAACTTATATAACCCCATGTAAAAGTTAAATTACTAAAAGATATTTTTTTTGTGTAATTTTTTCCATTACATTAAATTAGTTAATCTAAAGTGTCATTATCACTCTTAAGTGGCTTTATGGGGTTCCAAAATCGATCCAAATATTCTCATGGTTGTCCATGACTCGTCCAATAATGTTTGGACAAGTCTTAAGGTAATTTGGTATTATTATCATATTCTTTTTACCATGAATTACCCTATTTACCTTTAACCGTGTTAAATAAAAGTAAAACGTTAATATTCACCAAAAATTATTTTCATCATATTGAACTTGATTTTACATACTAATAACAACCTTGTTTTTTTTTATTTTCTAAATTCAATTCACAAAAGTTGTAAAATTTCATTTAAATGAAAATGTCAGTTTATTTTATTACTACTAAGTGGTTTCACTATTCATCAAAAATTGATGCTTTTCAGAAAAATACCAAAAATTCAGCCTAAGATATATTTGATATTAAAAATTCAAAAATTATGTCTATTTTAAAAAATTAAATACATAGATGTTGCATTAATTATATTAAAATTAATTCCTGTTGTCAAAACAAATAGTGTGTTCTTAAGAAACAATAACTATCAAAAGATTAACAATTATTTATTTCCAATTTCAACGTGAAAATAATTCTAATGGCCAACAATGGATTAAATTGTTAAAATATAATCTAATTACACTTTATAACCCATTAAAAATATAATGTATCCATATAAATAAATTGGATTAAAATGCAGTTTCGAATTAAAATACAATATTTTCACTATTCATTAAAAAACTAAATTTTATCAGAAAAATACCAAAATTTTACCCAAAGATATTTTTGATATCTTGGTTCTAAATAATAATTTTATTTTATCAAAAAGAACATATAAATGTTGCAAAAACTAGATTTAAATAGGGTTCTCCATTACAAGGTAGTAAATCGACCTTTTACTGAATATTACAGTATCCATGATTAAAATTATATTCATTGTTATTTTAAGCCTATAACATTTATTGGATAAATGTAAAAACATTTAAAAAACGTGTATAATCATTTTTTAGCTAGTTATGTCAATTACCATCGTTACAACAGCTTGGTGTTAACTACAATTTAAAATAATAATATTATATTATTAGTGTGCAACGTAAGATTCCAAAGTATAATGTTGTTGCGTATTGGGTAATCCATCGAACATAAAATCCATTTTAAATTAAAATGAATATTTAATTCACAAATATTAATAAATATGAAAATGTTTTACTCATTATTTACAAAGGATGTTACATCCTTCCCCCCTTTTGGAAATTTAATCCTCTCAATTTTAAAACTGGGCATGGAAACTTAATTAAAGGTCCCACTTCAGAAAAAGAGTCAATAAATATATCACTTTAAAAGAAAGAAAGAGAAGTACAAAGGTCACCCGATAAAATCCCATACTAGGATTCCATGTAGGAAAACATGGATATGGATGAGAAAAAAAACCATTATGTTCTGATGGATTGTGATAGAAAACATATTTAAATGAAATTAAACCACCAAAGAATCAAAAACCTATGATGGGTTAAAAAGACTTGGATTCCCAAGTAGGAAAGGTTAATGGTTAATGCATTTTTTTTAAATAATTTTTATAATATTGATGAATTTTTTTATGTAAGATCCCGGTTCTTATTTTTGAGGTACGAGATTCTTCTTTTTCCTTTTCCTTAAGTGTTTTTGAGAAAATATGGAAAATGGGGGAAAATCCTAAATTTTGGAACTACACGCCGTGTACTTTTCCACACGTCCTGTACTTTTGGCTGTGTTGGGATGAGTACACGGGGCGTGTAGCCATGTCGGTGACGTGGGGTGTAGGAACCGACTACACGCCGTGTAGTGGTACTTACATGCTGTGTAGTCAGTCGGCAGGCCTATATAGTATGGTAGTGGAGCAGCCGAGAGCTGAGCGACAGTACACGCCGTTTACTTTAGAGTACATGCAGTGTACTCGAGTCGACGGTTGAACAGTATGGAGGTGCCTCCAAAATTAACAGTTAAATGAAAGAAGTACATGTTGTGTACTCAGAATTACACGCTGTGTACTTTGTTTTTTCTGCTTAAAACTGGCAGTATCCTCCTCATTTGGAAGATGAGACACTTGAGCCGATTTGGAGCCATGGAGGACGGCTGAACCTTTGAAGATCCACCGGGTGTTCGTTTGAAATCTGATTCGGCTTCAGACGATCTCATTGGAATTGCACGAGTAAGCCCTCTCCTCCCCTGGTACCGTTCTTACCAATTATTTTATGAGGGGAAGCTATTTACGTTTGAATGAGTTTTGTTCTTCGTCAGATCTATGCCGTTCTTGGGCATATCCAGAGTCGTCGTTCGAGTATAACGTTCATTGGGGCATAAGGTAGGTGGCTTTGTGTTTATTTTCCAACGGTCGTTCATTTTTTTCGTTTTTGTGCCACAAACCCATGATGGGGTGCTGTGAGCTTGAGGCCATTATTAAATTTAATCCCTAAAATTGCATAGGTGATTAAATTGTGACGATAAATTGCTGGTTGGGATCGTTACTTGGATTTGAAACCACCCCGAGGGTGTGTTTCACAGTTTAACCATTTGGCCAGGATACCTGAGGGTATGCCTTTAATGTAGTAATTATAGAATTGCCTTGAGAGAAATTGCTTGTTTACTGCATTTTGATATGTTGGGCATGGCCCGGTTACCTGTTTATCCTGACAGCGTTGTTGTGATTAGCATGTGGGCACTCAACTGTGTAGCTCGAGGGCTGTAGTTATTTCGGCCTGTGGGAAACTTCTTCCGTGCCTGAGGGCCATAGACTATGTGCCTGAGGGAGACACTACCTATGCTTGAGGGAAAATTTCTGTTACTCCATAGGGAAATTACCTGCAGGTTGGGTTCTGCTTACCTGAGGGTAAGGTTTTGCTTGTCTGAGGATATGGACTGTTTACATAGAAATGCACTGTGGTGATTTCTAATATTTAATGGATTAAATGAATAATAAGATGGCAATAGAACTAGTAATTAGTGAATTTTGAGTACTGCTTACTTTATTGAATTTTACTAATGCACACTATTGTTGTGTGCTTACACATAGTTGTGAACGGGCCTTTGGTGGGTGCGTACTGAGATATATTTCTCACACCCTATTTTGGTCATTTTTTTCAGCCCAAACAGATTACGATTCTGTAGGTGTAGATAGGGGAAAGAGTCCCTATACAGGTACTTGATTTTTCCTAAGGAGTAGGAGGGAATGGGACCGAGCCTAGGCTCATGATGCTGCTGCCAGCTGTTTTTCTTGTTTTGTTTTACTCTGTATTTTGTTGTAATATATTGATATATAACATGTTATGGCTGTTTTCTTAGAACTTGAATCATGTAGCATCATCACTTCTATACTGTTGGTTTTATCCACTGTAGTAGTTTATTTCAGTTGTGTATGTTTACTGCTTCCGTTGTTGTTGTATGTTTATTTTGTATTCTGCTACGCTACACTTTGACAAATGAGGGCATAGTTTCTCCACTTTCAGACCTGGGCCCTCACAGCTAGTCGGTAGCCTCTAGCGTTTGGGGAAATGCGCTTGATGTCACGTGGAGAACCGGGCTCGGGGAACCTATTGCGTGGCACCCGGGTCTGGGACGTTACAAAGTGGTATCATAAGAGTTATTTTCTTTGACTTGCTATTTTGAGCCGTAGTCAGGGATAAGACGAACAATAGTTGGTAATATGATGTGCCCAGGCGTAGGTAACCCGCATATAGGGAAAAGCAAATTTACCTCGTGATTGCAATTTTATTGATTTTGCTATTTACAGTTTATTTGTTTACACCGTTGGGTGACGCACTTGAGATTGTGCTGTTTATATTTTATCTTTTGGGTTCTATTTAGTTTCAACCCAATGAGATGAGGGTATTCCATATCATGCATCATATAGGCACATGTTAGAAATCACATTCCATGCATAGTTTCCATGCCATGTTGGTGCATTAGAAATTCGCATGTTGTTGTGATAGTCATTGTGCTAATAAAGCATGCTGTGGTGATAGATTCTTGGTAAATAACTACCTTGTGATGTGGTATTTTTGTTTGAGATTGTTTATATAACGGACGCCAAACTCTAGTTTTTGGGGAGTATGGGCCCCCATTGACCGGAATTTGGTGGACCTTTTAATGTTTGTTGGTTATAACACAGATAAGATGTGAAAATTTTATTCATGGGGAGTATGGGCCCCCACGGATCCGAATTTGACACTTAGGTGTTGGTTTTTAGTATTTTCTCGGTTCCGAGGAACTTTGTGTGGCATACTTCCCGTAAAACCAGTATACACACCGTGTAGTATCTTTATAAACATCATGTATGTTCATCTGTTCGGGACGAAAAATAAACTTTTTGTGTACACACCGTGTACCCTGAGTACACGACGTGTATCTCTTCCCGTGTCACAAACTGTGTTGGCGGCGACACGGGGAAGGGAAGAGCTTGGAGAGAACACGCCATGTAGCTTTAGTACATTCCGTGTAGTGTTGACCGAGAGTCCGGCCGTGTAACTAACAACATGGGTCAGTGAACTCTTGTATAGAACATTCTGTTCCAATTATGGACACACCGTGGTGTGTGAATTGGGGACTCAGTCGTGTAACTAACAATACGGGCCAGTGTCACCTTTCCCTGAACACACCGTGTACCTGTGGGACATGACGTGTAGTCTGGTCTGAGGAAATACCGTGTGGAGTTAGCCGTGTGGCTGGGAAACAGGGTGGTGTTCATGCCGTGTGTGGGTGTAACACGCCATGTAGTGTCAAGATGAGTAGTCGATCGTGTAACAGACGACACAGTTAGTTGGAAAATAACACCGTACATGTCGTGTAGATATTATACACACCATGTAGTTTTGTTCAACGGAATCTGTGTGGAAAATCCTTGTAGAAAGACCCGGGCAGGGGAAGAGAAGTCAAGTACACACCGTGTATCCATTGTATGCACCGTGTAGCCTTGTTTTTCCAATTTTGAATGCCTTCTTCCTCTTGTTTCCTTTGTGGTTCCTTCACTTTTCGGTCATAATAATATTGAATTTGAGGTGTGCATTTTACCTTGTAATTTCATGCCTCCTAGATGACCGCAAGTTGTTCACCATGAGAGTGGCAACGATTATACTCCGAAGATGGTGGGCCATGGGCTACCAGTTGATCCTCCAGCAGAGCCAGATGCAGCGCCAGCTTCTATACCAGACACAGAGGCGGAGGTGCAGTTCCGTGAAGGATTTATGCGGTTCTTTCTGACCATTCAGGGAGCACCGCAGGCTGCTACATCTATGGCTGAGCTGACTAGTATCTTCCAGCAGTAGCATCCGCCTATGTTTTCAAGGGATGGCGGACCGCAGTATGCGGAGTCTTGGATGGGGTCGATACAGACTATTTTCGAGCATCTTGAGACGCCTCCAGGGCGGAGGGTCAAGCTCGCGGCTTACATGCTCTGTGATTCAGCCAAGAGGTGGTGGGATGTTACCACCTAGTCAGAGCATCAAAAATACATGGCGTGGGAAGATTTTCCGGTATTCTTCTATTACTTCTTCTTTCCCGAGATGTTGACGGCAGATTGAGATCGAGAGTTCATGAATCTGCAGCAGGGCGCTATGTCGGTGATGGACTATTCTTCTCATTTTATGGAGATTCATAATGTTTCACCTGTGTTGGAGGGTGATGAGACGTTGAGAGCCAGATGTTATAAGGATGGTCTTCAGTATGACATCCGAGCACTGTTAAATGTTTTCAGGTTGCCTATTGTACACGCGATTGGGAATCAGGCCCTGATTATAGAGAGGAACCTGCGAGAATCTAGTGGTGTGGACCAAGGCGATTCCGCACTAGTTACTGGTTGTATTTCTGTTGGAAAGAGTAAGAGATAGATAGACTTCTCTCAGGGTGGCAGTACTAGCCAGGCAGCTTCTTTAGGTGGTCCGATCAGGTGCTACCAGTGTGGGAGAGAGGGGAACAAGAGGCCACAGTGTCCACGAGACCTAGTGGAGTGCCGAACTTGCGGCAAGATGGGTCATCTGTAGCGCTTTTGTAGGGTGTTTCCACCAGTGGCTAGTGAGAGGGGTTCTGTGTAGACTCCGCGTGTGGGAGCAGGACCAGTGGCTTCGTACCAGTTGTGGAACTTGAATATGTCAGGGCGTTCAGGCCAAGACGGTGGTCGTGGTCGTGGTAGCCAGACAGTTGGATCGTAAAGGCAGTAGGGCGGGACAGCTGAGGGTAGCCAGGCTGTGTCGTAGGGCTGCAGCACTGGGCAGGCATATGCAGTACAACAGACCTAGTGGGAGCAGGATCCCAAACCTTTAACAGTCATAAGTACTATTCTAGTAGCTTATTTCTTATCTTCAGTACTTTTCAATACAGGTGCTATACATAGTTTCATATCTGTACCCGTTGTGAAGATCCTTGGGCTCTGTGTTTCTTCTTCTTCTGATATCTTGATGATAGCCACTCCGTTGGGGACTAGGACACCTGGTTTGCATCAGTCCTAGGAGTGCCCCCTTGAGTTCGGTGGGTGTCACTTCCTTTGGGACCTCTATGTCTTGGAGATGACAAGCTATGATGTCATTCTCGGGATGGACTGGTTGTTTCCCTTTCAAGCCTTCGTAGACTGGTACCGTTGTAGGGTGCGTTTCATGTCACCAGAGGGTGGGGAGTTTCTATACCAGGGTGAGTGGGATGTTCAGGCTTTTTGAGCTAGACTAGAGCATCATGGGCGAGGTGGAGTCACAGCCCAGATAGAAAGCTTATATCTGGATGATCAGGGACTTGTCAGAGGGATTTCCCTCCAGTTTTCGATCGTTTTAGGGATGTCTTCCCAGGAAAATTTTCAACTCTACCTCCAGTGCGTGAGGTGGATTTCTCTATCGAGCTTATGCCAAGAGCAGCACCAGTGTCCATTCCACTTTATAGGATGACCACAACTGAGTTGTTGGAGCTCAAGAGGCAGTTAGAGGGGCTACAGGCGTAGGTTTTTATTTGACCCAGTACTTCTCCTTGGGGTTCTCCAGTCCTTTTTGCGATGAAGGTGGATGGAACTCTCAGACTTTGCGTGGATATTCGGATGCTGAACCAGTTGACGGTTAAGAACCGATAACCCTTTTCCAAGGATAGATGATCTGTTTGATCAGCTTCGTAGTGAACGAGTGTTCTCGAAGATTGACTTGATATCCGGATATCATCAGTTGCGTGTTACACCATCTGATATACCTCTCACAACTTTCAAGAGTAGGTATGGTCTATACTAGTACTTGGTTATGCCATTAGGACACACGAATGCGCCATCGGTTTTCATGGCTCAGATGAATCGTGTGTTTCATCCGTATCTTGATTCATTTGTGGTAGTACTCATGGATGACATCATGGTGTACTATCACACTCAACACGACCATGCCACCCTTCGTGAGATCGTATTGAGTACACTGAGAGAACATCGACTATATGTTATACTCTCAAAGTGCCACTTTTGGATGGATCAGATTCACTTACTGGGTCATATCATCTCAGAGGCAGGAGTTTCAATAGACCCAGAGAATGTGAGAGCAATAGTTTCTTGGGAGCATCCTAAGAATGTGTTTGAGATATGGAGTTTCTTAGGGCTAGCTGGTTACTACAGACACTTCATAACTGACTTCTCCCACTTAGCAGCACCGTTTATGGGTCTGACTAAGAAGGGTGTGAAGTTCGTTTGGTCAGAAGCTTGCGAGATAGCTTTTCAGGACCTGAAGGGAAGGTTGACATCGGCACCGATCCTGATACTCCCGAAGCAGGGGAAGAGCTATACAGTTTACTGTGATGCATCAGGGATTTGTCTTGGTGCCATTTTGATGCAGGGCGACCGAGTTGTTGCGTACGGGTCCCGGCAGTTGAGGCCACATGAGCAGAATTACCTGACGCATGATCTCGAGTTAGCAGCAGTTGTGCATGTGTAGCGCTGTTGGAGACATTATCTATTGGGAGAACATTTTGTTGTTTTCAATGACCACAAAAGCCTCATGTATATCTTTAATAAGCATGACCTGAATCTGAGGTAGAGAAGGTGGGTTGAGTACCTATAGTTTTTCGATTTTGAGCTTGCCTACACACCTGGTAAAGGTAATGTAGTAGCTGATGAAATGAGCAGGAAGACTCAGATACAGGCAGTGCAGTAGGCCAGTGGTGAGTGGGAGCTTATGGCTTTGTTCTCTGATATGCATCTAGAGGTGCATGAGAGTCAGGGGCAGACTTGTCTCTCCTCTTTAGCTGTGACATCTACCCTCCTGGATAGAGTGAGGATGAGACAACTATCGGATTCAGAAGGCCTAGTCATATGGGAGTCGATGGAAAGTGAGGACCCTCCTCCTAGTTGGACGATAGGCAATGATGAGGTTTCTCGTTTCCATGGACGGGTGTATAATCCCAAGTAAGTAATGAATAATAGATATTTTTATCTATGTCTATTAATGATTAAGATAGTGTTTTAGAGGCTTAAAATGAAAATAAATCCAATCTTAAGCATGAAATACACTCATATTCTTAAAAGATTCTTTTACTGCCTTTTGATGGAAAACCATTTTTGAATCTATCTTTTGACAATTTTATAAACTATTTTTTTCAAAATAAAATTATTCTTTATTATTGGGACATCAAAATTTACCTTGTGTGAATTTTTGGTATTTTTCTGACAATGTTCATTTTTAATGAATAGTGAAAAATACAACATTTTACATCAAAACTGCTTTTTTAATCTAATTTGTTTATATGATTAGATTATGTTTTGAATTGATTTTGAAGTGAAATTAGAACATATTTTTACCATTTAATCCAATGGTGGTCATTGGATTCAATTTCACTTTGAAATTGGACTTAAACTGGTGTCAATCTTTTGATACTTATTGTTTCATAAAAACACGCTATTTGCTCTGACAGCAGGAATTAATTTTTAAATTAATTAATGTGACTTATATGTATTTAATTTTTTAAAATAGACTTCATTTTTGAATTCGGAATATCAAATATAGCTTAGGGTAAATTTTTGGTAATTTTCTGAAAAACTTCAATTTTTGATGAATAGTGAAACCACTAAGTGGTACTTATAAAAATTGATTTTCCGTTTAAATGAAATTTTGCCATCATTGTGTTTTGAATTTCAAAAATCCGACATACATGGTTGTCATTAAGAAGTAAAATGTGGTTCAATGGGATTAAAATAATTTTTTGGTGAATAGTAACTTATTAAGTTTTCAATCGCGATTAGTGGTAATTAGTGTAGTTTAAGGTAAAAATAATGCTTTAATAAACTAATATGAGCTTGACACATGTCCTACACTCATTGGTTGTGTCATGGCCGACCAAGACAAGCCATGGGTCAACTTGGGGATCCCATGGAGACATTTTGGTTGGGAAATGACATAAATAACTTTTTATTAAATGTTAAAGTAAAAATGACACAAACAAGAGATGTTTTACGAAAACAATTTTTACATGGGGTTATAAAGATCAGATATTTGATTATAAAAAGTAATTGGATATCTAAAAATCTTTCCAACATCATAGTATTTTTTTTATAATTTTTAGACTTTAAATAAATTAAATTATTTATGACATCATGATGATGCAGCGATGACCTCATTATTTAACAATTTAAATAAAATGGAAAGATAATGAAAAATTTAAACCCTAAACATGTCCAAAACCAATTGGATGAGTGTATTTCGAACCCTTATCACCTTATCTACGAATTATATCAATGTGGGACCTTTTAAAACCGAAACACATTTTCAAATAAAGTAATATTTCTTTGCTTTCCAAAAGTGCCCCTCCTCTCCTCTTATAAAAGGCCCCCACCTCTACCTCATTTCACACACTCCTCAAGCCATTGGCTCGGCCAAACCCTTCCCATTTACTCTCCCCACATCCCTCTCCTCATCATAGAGGATTCCCTTTGGGCATAATCCTTTTAAAGGAAGCCTTTCGGCTCAAATCAAAAGGAGTTACACTTTTAAAGGCAATTCATTCTCTAATGTTCATTTGTTTTATTTTGCTTCTCCAACCACCTAAAATCTTTTTATTTACTTCTTTTGTAACAACAACAGTATCTTAAATATACTAGGATGTTGTTATAATATTTATTTGAGCTACACTCTCACACAACTACATCAAATTGTTAAAGAACATATGGTTTCCGTGGACGGTGAAATTCTGCCTCCCGAAATGATGATTGTTCAATACTCATTTAACACCTTCAAAGGTGGCCATTATGATGTCACTATTTTTATATATGATATATAATATGTTTATGTTTTCCTTAAGATTCTGGTTTTTTCATTTTGGGCATACCTTTATGGTTTCCATTATGGGTAAACACGATATCTTCATTTTAGGAAGTGCGGACTACCGCCCCCTGAAAGTGATTTGATTCGTTAATACCATATGTGGGATGTGTAAAGGATAAAGTTAATGATATTATATATGTTATTATACTGGAATTATAATATACTCTTATATCATTATGATTCCATTCCAGAAAATACGAAATAGAAATGGAAGTTGCGTTCATGCGTACGTACGGCTTACCGTCTCCATGAACGGTGCATTTCATTTCTTACCTCTAAATGATTATGTAATATTATAAATGCATGTATGTACTGGATATATATGACATATATGATATCCACATCATGAATACCATTCTGGATATAATGAATACATGAACAAAATGTAATTATAAAGTGTTTATTTTTGACTCAAGTACTAATGATCGTTAAAACTGCCGTTATTAACTTAAATAATTACATAGTGTTCATGACATGGTAATAAGTGATATAAAAGGAATAATGAACTTGAAAAATGTTTTTAAGCAAGTATAAATTATCTCAAGCATATTATTCAGGACATTAAAGAACGATAGAGTCAAGTCGGACCCGAGGTATGGGACTTCGTCTCAATCTCCTATCATTGAGGCATATTTTATTTTATACACAACTATCTTTTATACGGTGTATAAACCCCTTTGAATTTTTCAAAAGGAATATTTTTTATACGAAGCATTTACTAAATGAAAAAAGGGAATGTTTTTGTCGTACGTATGCGGCGACAACAAATTCTCCGCCGTCGTGACCGTTAATTGAGGTTCGGCTTCCTCTACAAGCCATACCTTTTTTTTAAAAGAAAAATAAATACCATGTTTTACTTTTATTTTATTTTGGTATTGAAAATGGTTTGTACAATATATTTTTTGTTGTATTGATATCTTGTGATTGAAATGTGGAAATTTTATGTTTCCTTTACGCATGTTTTATGTGATAAGATTATGTTATGGTTCTTGGGAATTATTATGAAGACAGGTGGTTCCGTGATAAACTAAGGGCGGGTGAGCCCGATATAGCTCTCCAATGCATTGGGTAACGCGAAGGAGTGAAACCTTAAGTTTTCTCTGAAGCGATTTAGGGAATATACTGTGATGGGTATTCCAAACGTAACCAAGAGGGTTACTCCCTACGTAAGAATGTTATGAATGCCTCAAGTTACCTTTATGTCATATGATTTCAATGATTTACTCATGATTTCATGAGGTATGTTCATGTGCTTATGTTTTATGGGTAAAGTATGATTTCACTCTTACGTATATATGTACCAATGTTTCATTTCCATGTTTTTATAACCCATACTGAGCTTTTTATGCTCATCCCAAGATTTTTTTGAAATGTTTTTCACATGTCAAGGGAAAGGTACATGATATGATGATAGTGTCAAGGAAGTGTCATGAAATAATCCATGATTTATTTTAAATGTGTTTCCATTGATGGGAATGAAGAATACTATCTTTATGTAACCACTTTGTTTATATGTGGAATGTAATGCAAGTTTTATGATTTAATTCTCTAAAACTCTAAACCCGAAAAGATCCTCAATGTGTAATCTTGTAATAACTCAAGATTAAGTAAGGTGTAAGGCTGGGGCCTTATAGTTGGTATCAAAGGCCGGTTTAGATAAATTTAGGAGTTAGAATTCTATTAAATGATTATCCAAAAATATTTTTTTTTTGAAATGATATAGAATTTAAAGATTACCATGTTGCTTCATCTAAGACATGTTTGTTCAGAATGGTTTTCCGTAGAGGAAACAGGGAAGCAGTGCTAGGAAGGCATACATAAGGAAATAACCTTCCGAATCAGCATCCTGAGATGGTCGGAATTGGAACTGAACAGTTTGTTACAGTAATGGCGCAGTTGACTCAAGCGATAAATGGTGGTGGTATCCATGAACGAGATCAGCCAGATCAACCGCAGAGGAACATGTCAGTGGTGGAACATTTCATGATGAAACATCCACCATCATTCAGAGGATCATCTGACCCTGTGCTAGCTGAAGGGTGGATTAAAGCACTGGAGAAGATTTTTGATGTCATGGGGTGTTCAGACAATCAAAAGGTTAGTCTTGTTATTTACCGTTTGGAGGGTGAAGCAGATCAGTGTTGGTCTATGGTTAAAAATATCCGGGACGCTGATGAGATTGATGCTCTTGACTGGGATGAATTCAAAGGTATGTTTCTTGAGAAGTATTTTCCTAAGGCTGTTCGACTTAGGATGGAAAAACAATTCTTGGAATTGAGGCAAGAGGAAGACTCAGTGGATGCCTATGAAGAAAGGTTCACTCGATTGGCAAGGTATGATCCAAATTTTATCCGAGACCTTGATAGTAAAATCAATCGTTTTTACTCAGGATTAAAGCCCAAATATCTAAGGGCATTAGCTTCTCGTGAGTTTAAATGTTATGAAAATCTTGTTCGATGTGCTGAGAAGGTGGAAATGGAGTTTTCCGATGATCAAATGTTCTATAACAACCACCAGAAGAAGAGAACAAGGTGGCAAAAGAAAGGTAAGAATTCTTCAAAAAAGTCTGATGGTAAGAAAACTAAGTTTCCAGTTTGTGATAAATGTGGAAAAAGGCATGCTGGGGAATGTCTTCTGAATTCTGAAAAGTGCTACCGATGTGGTAAGATGAGACATCAGGCTCGTGATTGCACTGAAAAGGATCAAGGTGAAGGTAAGAACAAATTTGATTTACAGTTAGTGAAATGTTATAAGTGCAATGAGATGGGTCACTATGCAAACGAGTGTCTGACAAAGAGCTTGAGTGATGGGAAGCAGTTAGACTAAAAGCAGAAAGGGGTGGTGAAATACTTTACAACTACTTCAGCAGACGTCAGGCCATCAAATGAAGTTGTATCTGGTACTTTGTTTGTTTTTTCAGATTATTCCAGTGTGTTGTTTGATTCGGGGTCTACACATTCTTTCATCTCTGAGACCTTTTCTAGTAAAATGGGAATACCATCTCAAGAAATGACTTCTAAACTTTTGGAAAAATCACCTGGGGGAAATTTTGAGGCAAAAGAATTTATAAGAATCTTCTTTATCCTTATCTGTGGAAAGAACCTACTTGAAAACCTTATTGTTCTACCTCTATTAGAGTTTGATGTTATCCTGGGTATGGATTGGCTCTCTATTTACCATGCTAAGATTGATTGTAGAGCTAAAGAAGTTTCTTTTCAGAAAGACTTTCAGTTTGTTTGCAAGAATGAACCCTTACTTTTGATAACATATCAAGAGGCCGAGAAACTTGTAAAAGATGGAAATGAATGTTACCTTGCACACGTCGTTGAAAATAAAGGAACTGTTCAGATTAATGATGTGCCAGTGGTAAATGAGTATCCTGATGTTTTTCCTGATGAGTTTCCTGGAATAATACCAGATTGGGAAGTTGAGTTTACTGTGGACTTAGTTCCTAATGCTAAGCCAATTTCAAAACCCCCTTATCGAATGGCACAAATTGAACTTTTAGAGTTGAAGGAGAAATTGAAAGATTTATTAGAGAAAGGTTTAATTAGACATAGCACATCACCATGGGGTGATCCTGTTTTATTTGTTAAAAAGAAAGATGGTTCTATGAGACTTTGCATTGATTATAGAGCCTTGAATAACATCACTGTTAAGAACAAATATTATTTGCCTCATATCAATGATTTGTTTGATCAGCTGCAGGGAGCTCAGTTTTTTTCAAAGATCGACTTGAGATCGGGGTACCATCAGCTGAAGGTAAAGGAGGCAGATATTCCGAAGACCGCGTTCCGTACGAGATATGGCCATTATGAATTTGTAGTAATGCCTTTTGGGCTAACCAATGCACCTGGTGTATTCATGGACTTAATGAATATAATTTTCCATGAGTTATTGGATAAGTTTGTGGTGGTTTTCATTGATGATATTTTGGTGTTTTCTAAAAGTAAAGAGGAGCATGAAAGACATTTCAGGGTTATCATGAAAACCTTAAAAGAAAAGAAATTGTATGGGAAATTCAGCAAGTGTGAGTTTTGGTTGCAACAAATTTCTTTCCTTGGTCACATTGTTTCTAAAGATGGAATAACTGTTGATCCTGCAAAAACAAAAGTTGTAGAAGAATGGCCAAGACCCACAAATGTAACTGAGATCCGTAGTTTTCATGGTTTGGTAGGTTACTACCGAAGTTTTGTTGAAAATGTTTCACGGTTATCTAGTCCAACGACTAAGCTAACATGGAAGGGTGTTAAGTTTATCTGGACAAAATAATGTGATGATTGTTTTCAGGAATTGAAAAGAAGATTGGTGAATGCTCTAGTTTTGGCACTACCTTCCAGGAATGGTGAGTTTGTTATATATAGTGATGCTTCATTGAAAGGACTTGGTTGTGTCCTTATGCATAATGATCAGGTAATTGGTTATGCTTCACGACAGTTGAAAACTCATGAGGTAAATTACCCTACACATGATTTGGAATTAGCTGCTGT
The DNA here is from genome assembly GCA_963277665.1 of Viscum album. NCBI lineage: Eukaryota > Viridiplantae > Streptophyta > Magnoliopsida > Santalales > Viscaceae > Viscum > Viscum album. Next base: position 1,844,609,911 of record OY728161.1, read on the forward strand.
TGTTTTTGATTTAAAAATTTGGAGGCATCATTTGTACGGAGTAAAGTGTGAAATATATACCGATCACAAAAGTTTAAAGTATATATTCACTTAGAAAGAATTGAACATGAGACAAAGGAGATGGCTAGAATTAATCAAGGATTATGATTGTACAATTCATTACCATCTGGGAAAAGAAAATAAAGTGGCAGATGCTTTGAGTCGAAAAAGTAATGCTTCATTAACAATGTTGCGTTTGGAATGTGATCCTTTGGTTAAGGATTTGCTGAACTTTGGCATAGAAGTTGTTGGTGCAGGAAGTCCTTCTGTTTTGTTTCAGGTTTCAGTGAGATCTTCTCTATCAGATAGAATCAAGCAAGCATAGAAGCAAGACAGTGAGTTGCAGAAAATGGTAGAGCTGGTTGAGAAAGGTAAGTTGCATGAATTCAACATTGATAATGATTTTTTTTTTGAGATTTGGGAAGCGATTGTGTGTGCCTTGTGATTCACAGTTGAAGAGAGAGTTGTTATGTGAAGCTCATAGTTCTCCATTTTCAGTTCATCTGGGCAGCACTAAGATGTATAGAGATCTGCGGGAGTATTACTGGTGGGATGGAATGAAAATGGATATTGCTGATTTTACTGTGAAGTGTTTGACATGTCAACAGGTTAAAGCAGAGCAGCATTTACCGAAAGGGATGCTTCAGCCTTTACCAGTTCCAGAGTGTAAATGGGAGAATATATCCCTGGACTTTGTTGTTGGATTATCGAAGACATCTCTAGGTAATAATGCAATCTGGGTTATTGTTGATCGCTTGACCAAATCTGCTCATTTCCTTGCTATACGAGATACATTATATCTTGATCAACTTTCCCCTTTGTATCTTAAAGAGATAGCCAGGTTACATGGAGTTCCTCTCTCCATTGTATCTGATCGTGATCCCAGGTTCACTTATAACTTTTGGAAAGGCCTTCAGAAGTCGTTGGGTATTGAATTAAATTTTATACAGCTTTTCATCCTCAATCAGATGGGCAGTCAGAACGAACAATTCAGACATTGGAGGATATGCTACGAGCTTGTTCTATGGATTATCAGGGAAGTTGGGACCAACATCTTTCTTTGGTTGAATTTTCATATAATAACAGTTTTCATTCCAGTATACAGATGGGACCATTTCAGGCATTATATGGGAAGCGGTGTCGAACTCCAGCTTTCTGGGATGAAGTGGGTGAAAGGAAGTTGATGGGACCAGAATTGGTAGAAGAGATGGCAGAAAAAGTTCAGATGATTCAGAAACACATGAGAACAGCTCAGAGCAGACAGAAGAGTTATGCGGATAACCGGAGGAAGGATATATCTTTCGAGGTAGGTGATCATGTTTTTCTCAAGGTTTCTCCTTGGAAAAGTGTGATGAGATTTGGTAAGAAAGGAAAGTTGAGTCCAAGGTTCATTGGACCATATGAAATTCTGGAGAGAGTTGGATCAGTTGCATACCGAGTGGCTTTACCTCCGAGTTTATCTCAGGTACAAAATGTTTTTCACGTTTCGATGTTGAGAAAGTATATGCCAGTTCCATCTCATGTTTTGAGTCCAGAGATAGTTCAGCTGGAAGAGAACCTATCTTATGAGGAACAACCGGTCCAGATTCTTGACCACAGGGAGCAAGTTTTACGGAATAAGGTGATTAAGAAGGTAAAGGTTTTGTGGAAAAACCACTTGATGGAAGAGGCAACATGGGAATCTGAAAATGCAATGAGGGATAAGTACCCCCATTTATTCGATAAGAAAATAAATTGCGGGGATGCAATTTTCTAAAGGGGGTAAGGATGTAACATCCCAAGTAAGTAATGAATAATAGATATTTTTATCTATGTCTATTAATGATTAAGATAGTGTTTTAGAGGCTTAAAATGAAAATAAATCCAATCTTAAGCATGAAATACACTAATATTCTTAAAAGATTGTTTTACTGCCTTTTGATGGAAAACCATTTTTGAATCTATCTTTTGATAATTTTATAAAATATTTTTGTCAAAATAAACTTATTCTTTATGATTGGAACATCAAAATTTTCCTTGTGTGAATTTTTGGTATTTTTCTCACAATGTTCATTTTTTAATGAATAGTGAAAAATACTGCATTTTACATCAAAACTGCTTTTTAATCTAATTTGTTTATATGATTAGATTATGTTTTGAATTGGTTTTGAAGTGAAATTAGAATATATTTTTTCCATTTAATCCAATGGTGTTCATTGGAATAAATTTCACTCTGAAATTGGACTTAAACTGGTGTCAATATTTTGATACTTATTCTTTCATAAAAACACGCTATTTGCTCTGACAGCGGGAATTAATTATTAAATTATTTAATGTGACTTATATGTATTGAATTTTGTAAAATAGACTTCATTTTTGATTTCGGAATATCAAATATAGCTTAGGGTTAATTTTTGGTAATTTTCTGAAAAACTTCATTTTTTGATGAATAGTGAAACCACTAAGTGGTACTTATAAAAATTGATTTTCCGTTTAAATGAAATTTTTCCATCATTGTGTTTTGAATTTCAAAAATCCGACATACATGGTTGTCATTAAGAAGTAAAATGTGGTTCAATGGGATTAAAATAATTTTTTGGTGAATAGTAACTTATTAAGTTTTTAATTGCGATTAGTGGTAATTAGTGTAGTTTAAGGTAAAAATAATGCTTTAATAAAATAATATTATCCTGGAACATGTCCTACCCTCATTGGTTGTGTCATGGCCGACCAAGACAAGCCATGAGTCAACTTGGGGACCCCATGGAGACATTTTGGTTCGGAAATGACATGAATAACTTTTTATTAAATGTTAAAGTAAAAATTACACAAACAAGAGATGTTTTACGAAAACAATTTTTACATGGGGTTATAAAGATCAGATTTTTTATTATAAATAGACATTGGAAATATAGAAAGATTTCCTACATCATAGTCTTTTTTTTTTAATTTTAAGACTTTAAATAAATTAAATTATTTATGACATCATGATGATGCAGCGTTGACCTCATTATTTAACAATTTAAATAAAATGGAAAGATAATGAAAAATCTAAAACATACACATGGACAAAACCAATTGGATGAGTGGATTTAGAACCCTTATCACCTTATACACGAATTATATCAATGTGGGACCTTTTAAAACCTAAACACATTTTCAAATATAAAGTAATATTTCTTTGCTTTCCAAAAGTGCCCCTCCTCTCCTCTTATAAAAGGCCCCCACCTCTACCTCATTTCACACACTCCTCAAGCCTTTGGATCGGACAAACCCTTCCCATTTACTCTCCCCATATCCCTCTCCTCATCCTAGAGGATTCCCTTTGTGAATAATCTTTTCAGAGGAAGCCTTTAGGCTCAAATAAAAAAGAGTTACACTTTTAATGGTAATTCATTCTCTCATGTTCATTTGTTTTATTTTTCTTCTCCAACCCCCTAAAATCATTTTATTTACTTCTTTTGTAACAACACCAGTATCTTCAATATACTAGGATGTTGTTATAATATTTATTTGAGCTACACTCTCACACAACTACATCAAATGGTTAAAGAACATATGGTTTCCGTGGATGGTGAAATTCTGCCTCCCGAAACGATGATTGTTCAATACTAATTTCACACCTTCAAAGGTGGCCATTATGATGTCACTATTTTTATATATGATATATAATATGTTTATTTTTTCCTTGAGCTTCTGTTTTTTTTCATTTTGGGCATACCTTTATGGATTCCATTATGGGTAAACACGATATCTTCATTTTAGGAAGTGTGGACTACCGCCCCCTGAAAGTGATTTGATTCGTTAATACCATATGTGGGATGTGTAAAGGATAAAGTTAATGATATTATATATGTTATTATACTGGAATTATAATATACTCTTATATCATTATGATTCCATTCCAGAAAATACGAAATAGAAATGGAAGTAGCGTTCATGCGTACGTACGGCATACCGTCTCCATGAACGGTGCATTTCATTTCTTACCTCTAAATGATTATGTAATATTATAAATTCATGTATGTACTAGATATATATGACATATATGATATCTACATCATAAATACCATTCTGGATATAATGAATACATGAACAACATGTAATTATAAAGGGCTTATTTTTGACTCAAGTACTAATGATCGTTAAAACGACCGTTATTAACTTAAATAATTACATAGTGTTCATGACATGGTAATAAGTGATATAAAAGGAATAAAGAACTTGAAAAAGGTTCTTAAGCAAGTAGAAATTAACTCAAGTTTATTATTCAGGACATTAAAGAACGATCGAGTCAAGTCGGACCGAGGTATGGGACTTCGTCTCAATCTCCTTTCATTGAGGCATATTTTATTTTATACACAACTATCTTTTATACGGTGTATAAACCCCTTTGAATTTTTCAAAAGAAATCTTTTTATACGAAGCGTTTACTAAACGACAAAAGGGAATGTTTTTTTCGTACGTATACGGCGACAACGACTTCTCTACCGTCGTGACCGTTATTTGAGTTTCAGCTTCCTCCACAAGCCATACCTTTTTTTTAAAAGAAAAATAAATACCATGTTTTACTTTTCTTTTATTTTGGTATTGAAAATGGTTTTCACAATGTTTTTTGTGTTGTATAGATATCTTGTGATTGAAATTTGGAAATGTTATGCTTCCATTACGCATGTTTTATGTGATACGATTATGTTATGGTTCTTGGGCATTATTATGAAGACGGGTGGTTCCGTGATAAACTAAGGGCGGGTGAGCCCGATATAGATCTCCAATGCATTGGGTAACGTGAAGGACTGAAACGTTAAGGTTTCCTCGAAGAGATTTAGGGAATATACTGTGATGAGTATTCCAAACGTAACCAAGAGTTTTACTGCCTACGTAAGAATGTTATGAATGCCCCGAGTTACCTTTATGTCTTACGATTTCAATGATTTACTCATGATTTGATGAGGTATGTTAATGTGCTTATGTTTTATGGGTAAAGTATGATTTCACTCTTACATATATATGTACCCATGTTTCCTTTCCATGTTTTTATAACCCATACTGAGATTTTTGTTCTCATACCAAGATTTTTTTGAACTGTTTTTCACATGTCAAGGGAAAGGTACATGATATGATGATAGTGTCAAAGAAGTTTTAAGAAATAATCCATGTTTTATTTTAAATGTGTTTCCATTGATGGGAATGAAGAATACTATCTTTATGTAACCACATTGTTTATATGTGGAATATAATGCAAGTTTTATGATCTAATTCTCTAAAACTCTAAACCCGAAAAGATCCTCAATGTGTAATCTTGTAATAACTCAAGATTAAGTAAGGTTTATGGCTGGGGCCTTATAACGGGTATGGGTTCCATGGGATATACGCGAGGAGCTGATGCGAGAGTTTCATGCTTCAGCTTTGGCAGTTCATCCCGGGGTTACCAAGATGTACCGAGACTTGAGATGTCAGTACTGGAGGTCGGGTATGAAGAGAGAGAGATCACTGGTTTTGTTACGAGGTGTTCCACCTGTCAGCAGGTGAAGGCAGAGCACCAGAGGCCAGGTGTGCTGTTACAGCAGTTACCCATTTCAGAGTGGAAATGGGATGATTTCGTGATGGAATTCGTGACGGGATTGCCGAGGTCACCTCGAGGCAATGACGCAGTGTGGGTTGTTGTGGAAAGACTCCTAAAGGTAGGCCAAATCTTACCGATGAAGGAAACCTTCGGTGTGGACGAGCTCGGAAGGATGTATATCCGAGAGATTGTACGTCTTCATGGGGTCCCTCGTTCTATCGTTTCAGATAGGGACTCTCACTTTATGTATCGTTTCTGGCAGAGTTTTCAGGGGGTGCTTGGTACACAGGTGCTTCTGAGCATAGCATACCACCCTCAGACAGATGGCCAGTTAGAGAGGACGATACAGGTGCTAGAGGACATGATGCGTGCATGCGTCCTTGACTTTGGGGGCTCTTGGGAGAAGCATATACCCTTAGTCGAGTTTGCCTATAACAATATTTTTTAGGAAACTATTGAGGTTGCACCATATGAGGCTTTATATGGTAGGTCATTCCGATCACCTTTGTGCTGGTTAGAGGCAGGTGAGGCAGCATTACTGGGGCCACAACTCGTACAAGAGACTTATGAGTAGGTACAGTTGATTCGGAAGAGGATGGCTACCACGAAGTCTCGTCAGAAGTCTTATGCTGATCACCGCAGACAACCTTTGGAGTTCGTGGTCAGAGATCAGGTTTTATTGAGTGTTTCTCGGAGGATGGGACACAAGAGGATCATAAGATAGGGTATGATTTCACCGAGGTATGTGGGACCATTTGAGATTCTGGAGAGAGTCGGGCTGGTTGTCTATCGGTTGCAGTTACCGCATCGGTACCGAGCCATGCACGGCGTCTTCCATGCGTCTTAGTTGCATCTCTACCATTCAGATCCATCTCACACCTTTCAGCCAGAGGAGGTTGAGCTTCTGTATGATTCATCCTTTGAGGAGCATCTGATCCGTATCATTGACAGGAGCACGAAGGGTCTCTGTGGCCGGTCAGTTCCTCTCGTACGGGTGCTATCGCAGCATGACCGAGTGCAGGACGAGACCTGGGAGTAGGAGGTCGACGTACGTGCTCAGTGTCCAGAGAAGTTCTAAGCTTATTCTTCGCCACCCTGGGAAGGGCAATTCAGGGACGAATTTCTCTAGTGGGGGAAGTTTGTAAGAACCCGGTTCTTATTTTTGATGTACAGGCTTCTTATTTTTCCTTTTCTATATGTTTTTTTGAGAGAATATCAAAAATGGGGGAAAATCCTAAATTTTGGAACTACATGCCGTGTACTTTTCCACATGCCATGTACTTTTGGCCGTGTTGGGATGAGTACACGGGGTGTGTAGCCATGTCGACGACGTGGGGTGTAGGAACCGACTACACGCCGTGTAGTGGTAATTACACGCCGTGTAGTCAGTCGGAAATCCTAAACAGTAAGGTGGTGGAGTAGCCGACAGCTGGGCGATAGTACATGCCGTGTACTTTAGAGTACATGTCGTGTACTCGTGTCGATGGTTGAACAGCATAGAGGTGCCACCAAATGAACTGTTAAATGAAAGAAGTACACGCCATGTATTCAGAAGTACATGCAGTGTACTTTGTTTTTTCGGCTTAAATTAGGCAGTAGCCTCCTCATTTGGCAGAGGAGACACTTGAGCCGATTTGGAGCCAAGGAGGATGGTCGAGCATTTGAAGATCTGCCGGGTGTTCGTCTAGAATCTGATTCGGCTTCGGGAGATCTAGTTCAAACCGCATGGGTAAGCCCTCTCCTCTCTGTGTATCGTTCTTACAAATTCTTTCCTGAGGGGAAGTTATTCATGTTTGAATGGGTTTTGTTCTTCATCATATCTACGCCGTTCTTGGGAATTTCTGGAGTCGGTGTTTGGGTATAACGTTCGTTGGCGCATAAGGTCGGTGGATTTGTGTTTATTTTCCAACTGTCGTGCATTTTTTTGCATTTTTGTGCCATGAACCCATGATGGGGTGTCATGAGGCTGAGGCAGTTTCTATATTTAATGCCTAAAATTACATAGGTGATTAAATTGTGATGATAAAATGCTGGTTGGGATCGTTTCTTGGATCCAGAACCACCCCGGGGGGTGTGTTTCACTATTTATCCATTTGGCCAGGATACCCGAGGGTATGCCTTCAATGTAGTAATTGTAGAATTTCCATGAGAGGAATTTATAGTTTACTACATTTTGATATGTTGGCCATGGCCCGGTTACCTCTTTAGCCTGAGGGTGTTGTTGTGATTAGCATGTGGGTACTGCACTGTTTATCCCGAGGGCTGTAGTTATTTCGGCCTGAGGGAAACTTCTTCCGTGTCTTAGGGCTACAGACTTTGTTCCTGAGGGAGACAATACCTACGCCTGAGGGCAAAATTCTGTTACGCCTGGGGGAAATTACCTGCGGGTTAGGTTCTTCTTACCTGAGGGTAAGTTTTTTCTTGTCTGAGGACGTGTACTGTTTACATAGAAACGCACTGTGGTGATTTCTAATATTTAATGGATAAAATGAACAATAAGATGGAAATATAACTAGTAATTAGTGACTTTTGAGTACTTCATACTTTATTTCATTTTACTAATGCACACTATTGTTGCATGCTTACACGCAGTTGGGCACGGCCCTTTGGTGGGTGCCTACTGAGATATATTTCTCATACCCTGTTTGGGTCATTCTTTTCAGCCCAAAAAAATTACATTTCTGCAGGTGTAGAAAGGGGAAAGAGTCCCTATATAGGTACTTGACTGTTGATGAGGAGTAGGAGGGCATGGGACAGAGCATAGGCTTGCGATGCTGCTGCTAGCTATTTTTCTTGTTTTGTTGTACTCTGTATTTTGTTGTACTGTATTGATGTATAACATGTTCTGGCTATTTTCATAGAACTTGAAACATGTAGAATCATCAATTCTATACTATTGGTTATATCCAATGCGGTAGTTTATTTCAGTTGTGTATGTTTACTGCTTTCGCTATCGTCGTATGTTTATTTTGTATTCCGCTGCGCTACACTTTGACAAATGAGGGCATAGTTTCCCCACTATCAGACCTGGGCCCTCCCTGCTAGTCGGCAGCCTCTGGCATTTGGGGAAATGCTCTTGAGGTCACAGGGCGAACTGGGCTCGGGGCACCAGTTGTGTGGCACCCGGGTCCAGGACATTACAAATTATGACCTTAACTAAAAACATAAGGAAACATACATACTTTCCATGTAAACATTCATCATTTACTATCTTTCTGACACAAAGTCATATTTTCTCCAAATGATGAGTTTTCAGGACTGATTTTTTTCACATTATAAATGATATAATCAACATCAAGAGAATCACATAATCTACCAAATATTAACTATATATTTCACATGTATGTATACCTTAACCAAAACCAAAAAGGTTAGTACAAGATCAGATAATCCCCAAAAAGGACAATTTTTTAAAAAAAGAAATATTGTTCCTAATCTCCAAAATTCAACAAAAAGTACCCTTTGTTTAAAAAATACCATTCAATAAACAAAATTCCATAAAATTATTAAACATAATCCATACTAACAATGAAAGCCAAAACTCAGAATAATTTAATCCCATAGTCTTCTAAAGTAAATCATAACATTAATCTATAAATAACATCGACTACTTTTAAAGTATAATACTAAATTGTAATTAACATAATCACATATTCTCTATGATTGGTTAATAATTTCGATAAATAACCCAAAATAAACTTATTCATATGATCATCTAAAAAAAAATAATTACTCATTCTATCGAGGGTCTTCGCGTAGTTCAGTGGTAGGTGATAAATCTTAGTCGCACATTGGTTATGGGTAAGATTCTCAGAGCTTTTTCCAACCATACAGTTTGTCACGTGGTCTACGTGTTTTCATATTTCAAAAACTATATAATTTTATAACATTCCTAACAAGAGATAAATTTATCAAAAATAACCATAACATATTTTAACCATAAAGGTTATCTAATAACTTTTATTTTTTCATCCCAAATGTTTTTAATTATAATTAACTCTAACTGAAGGATCATATAAACCCAAATGGTTCTTTATAACTATATCAACAAAATAAAAGATAATTATTCATTGAATTATATTTTCATATATCAAACCTCAGGGTTACAAATACTATAAAATGTCTTCTAATGTTATCCCATCATCAAAGAGCCTTAATACTTTTAAGCATTTCACCATCCAAAAATCTACCATAACACTTGAATCCCTTATATGCTGACTTCTTACTCATTCAAAATTCTTCATGATCCATTATCCATTAATTACCAAATTATTTTGAAATAAATTTTTCCTACAAAAAAACCTAAATCATATCCTAATATTCAATAATGTCAAAACATATGTTAAGACATAATCCATACCTTTTATTAGTCATTGTCAGTTTCATCATCTTCAATTGGAAATGCATTCGGTATTGGAAAAAATATATTTGTATTATTCATGTGATCCCATTCCCGAAACATTTTCATTGGACATCTGTTTGTATAATGACCATGCACACCACATTTAAAATATTCAATTTATCCCTCAGAAAGATCTTCTTTCCCTTCCCTAGAGTCAATTGGATAATTTCTTTTTCCATGGAAGGTTCTTTCTTTATGACCTTCATTCCCACATATATAGCATCTTCCTAACCCTTTGATTTGTATTTATAGGGTTTCCTTTCCACATCCTTGACAAATAGGTTTTTGAACATACTTACCTTTATATTTATTAAATGAAATTCCTTTTGGATTTGTTTCTCACATATACGATGACATATAAAAATCACCAAGGTTATGGTTTTACATAATGACACTAGATAGTTGGTTGAGAATAACCACAAGAGTTCTCATTTAATCTCTCATTTCAAACAGTTTCTCATACTGAAAACCATTATTTTTTTCTTCACATCCACTGTTACTTTGGTTCGTACTAGATCCAACCATTTACTAAAACCAAAAAGGTCAGTGTGAGTATATCAGTAAATTCATCATATAATATCTAATGAGGATGGTAAATACTTATTCATGTTATCTTAAACTCATTCAAAATAACTACGTGTCATCCTAATATTCTAACCATTATGTTTATGTCACTTATGTTTAGATAACACCCTATCCTCTGATGTTATCAAAACCGACCTATGATTTCAACTACAAGGCCCGACCTTAAACATTATATAATCTTGAATTAAATTATTAAATCACCATGAGGATCTTTTCAATTTTAGTGTTTTAGTGAATTAGGCATAAAAATTACATTACATCTCAAAAATTACAAAGTAGACACTTCTACTAAGTTTCGATTTTTTCAAAAATCATAAACTGTTGAATAAATGAGACAACTCTAGTTCCATGTTTTAGATAGCATGAATTTTCCGTGATCCCATCCTTGACTGTGTACCACATTATGTCTTGTGAAGAACATTTAAAAAACATGGGATGAGAATAAAAAGTTCAGTAAGGTATACAAAAAGAAGGAAAACTATTAGATTTTTAAATCAACAAACAAGCCATTAAAACTTTATCATAAGTAATATTTTTCCCATTTATGAAGTAGTATATACTCTTCACTTAATAATATATCATTGATTACTCATTTTTATCCAAAATATTAACATAAAAACATATAATGAAGACATAACTTATAACTGTAACATGGGATATAAACATTCTTACGTGGAATAACCATACGGTCGACATCCACAAATATTACTAAATGGAATATCCATATGGACGACTTCCATACCTAATGCATTGAAGGTTATAACGTAACCGCCTGTCATAAGAATTATCACGTAACCACCCATCAAATGTGAAATTTCTATCATAACACATCAAATATTGCAAATATAAAAATTTTACTAATAAATTTTTTTTTGAAATCATAAAAATTAATTTCATCATATTGAAATAATCATTTAATTTACATAAACAATTTAAAAATGTGATTTTTAAATCATGGTGTCTCATACCACATTAATGATTATAAAGGAAATATAACTTTAAAACATTAATATCCATATAAACAAATACTCAAACCTATTTTTAATACATGGACATTAAAGATAATAATTTAGAATAATAAATCTTTAAATCATTTAAAATGTTATTTTAGTTAAATAGTTTTTAACAAATTGCGAGACTCTTGAATACAAATAATTTAGGAAGAAAATTTAATCTAAACATTATAATGTCATGAGAATAAAGGGATTTATGATATAATATGTCAAAGGACAATGTATACACCATATAATATTTAATTGGTGTATAACAACAATGAAGTCTCAATGGAAATGTAATTTGAGATAAAATCCCTTATCAAGATGGTATCCTTAAATTAAGGATAAATCAATCAAATAATTATGTGTTTCAAATATAAATACACCCAATAAATGGGGATATTAAGTGTAAAAAATTATAGTTCATTAACACATTTTAATATTATAATATATTCAATAAATACAAGTTTAACACAAAGAATTGAAATTCGTTTAAGAAGTTCCCTTGAAAAAAATCGAAAGCCTAACGGTGTCAAATTAAAATTCAGAAAATGTGACGATGTTTTAAAAAGGGTATCCCATTACTTGGGAATAAAATTTACATCCATAAATATATATAATATCATATCCAAACATAATAAAATGTAAATTAAAGGGCATAACAAAAATAAGTTTTATAAAATGATGAGGGTGAAAGGTTCTCTTACCGATTTGGTAACTTATAAAACATAGAACACATGAAAGAAGGACCATATAATGAAGATGTAAATACCCATAAATGAAATTATATTACACAAATAGTATAATCATGGTCATTACATACACCACTCAATGAAAATAGTGACAAATATAGCATGAACCTCACATGAATATTAAGTGAGAAAAACCCCTTAACTCGTTGTAATCAAACGAGTCGTAACCACCAAATGAATCATGAAATACCATAAAAATTAATATAATAATAATAATATATATAAATGGAAGTATAAATTACACGACATTCAATATGTAAGTGGAAAACAATGGAAATCTCACGGAATTAAAAGTGAGATAAGAAATCCCCTTACCATGTGTCCTACTTGACTCGTATGTTTCGTGTTCTTGCTGAATAATAAACATAAGTTAATATATAATTTATTAAGTTATGAATTTAATGTTTATTATTAATTTTGTATTATTTATTATCTTTCTATTAAAAGTATTTCATTATTTGAGTTCATATTGGATATTTTATCCATGTTTAGAACTTGAGTCAAAAATTAACTTTTTATAATTACAATTTGTCCATGTGGTGAAAAGTCCATTATATCAATAATTATATACATGTTTTATATATCATATATATCATAAATATCTAGTTTATATGTATTTTTAATATTCCATATAATTTGGAGTTATGAATTGAAACACACAGTTCATGGAGACGGTAAACCGTAAGTATGCATGAACGCTACTTTCATTTCTATTTTATATTTAAAGGAATGAAAAAATAATGATACATTGGTATATTATAATTGAAATATAATATTATATGATATTTATGTTACATACTTTCATTAAATCTATCCTTTATACGTTCCATGTGTGTCATTAACAAATCATATCACCTTGAGGGGGCGGTAGTCCGAACTTCCTCAAATGAAATTATCATGTTTACCCATAATGGAATCCATAAATGTATGCTATAAATGAATTTTACAAAAGAATAAATAAAACATAAAAATAATATACATCAAATATAAATATATTTCTATCTTAATGTCCGCCATGTTCTTTGGTAGGATATAATAGAACAATCATCTTTTCATTAGGCGTTAGTTTTCCATCCAGAGAAACATTATGTTCCTCACCCATTAGATGGAGGTGTGTGTAAGTGTAGTTCAAATACATATTATAAACACAACCTAGTATATTGAGGATACTGGTTTTATTATATAATAAAGGAATAAAAATAGTTTAGGGGGTTTGAGATGTAAAATAAAACAAAATATAACAAAATAAAACAAAATAATTTTAGAGAAACTGTTACCTTTAATTCAGGTAACTTCCATTGGATTGAACCAAAAGAACTTCTTGATGTACCTTCTGCCTAAGGTAAGTCTTCTATGAGGAATAGGTGATCTTGATAGATTATTTGGGTATGGGTTTGATGATCCAAGGGGCATTAGAGGTGTGAGTAATTGGTCATAAATGGTCTCCTTTTATAAGGGTGAAGAGGGGATCTTTAGGAAAGTGTGAAAATATTATTTTATTAAATAATGATATTCGGCATCAAAAGGTCCAAAACTCATTAAAGTAAAATATAGGATGACTCATGGTCTAAATAAAATCATCCAATAAGAATTGGATAGGTTTGGGATGTTATTTTAATATTTATTATCTTATTTATTTAAATTATTTATTAATGAGGTATATACTGCATCATTATTTTGTCATAATTAATTACATTTATTTATTGTCTAAAAATTATAAAAATTATACGATGATGTGGGAAATCTTTTTATATTTCCACGGAATATTAATAGTCGAAAAGATAAATTAAATAACCCCATGTAATTATTTATTTACTAAAAGATATTAGTTTATGTCATTTTGGGCTTTACATTAATATAAAAAATCTAATGTGTCATTATCACTCTTAAGTGGCTCAATGGGGACCAAAAATCGACCCAAATATACCCATTGATGTTAATGACTCATCCAATATGTTTAGGGCATGTTTTAATGTAATTTTTTATTATTATCATATTCTTTTTACATTGAATTACCCTATTTTCATTTAACCGCGGTAAATAAATGTCAAAAGTTACTATTAACCAAAAATTATTTTCATCTTATTGAACCCCATTTTAATTACTAATAACAACCATGTATGTAATATTTTATAAATTCAATTAAAAGAGGTTGTATTATTTAATTTAAATGAAAACAATCATGTTTTTAACTACTACTAAGTGGTTTCACTATTCAACAAAAATTGATGCTTTTCAGAAAAATAATAAAAATTCCGACAGAGAAATATTTCATATTAAAAATTTAAAAAATGATGTCTATTTTAACAAATTAAAAACATTGATGTTTAATTAATTAATTTAAAATTAATTCCCAATGTCAAAACAAATAGCGTGTTCTTAAGAAATAATAACTATCAAAAGATTGACACTTGTTTATGTCCAATTTCAAGGGGAAATTAATTCCAATGAAAACCATTGGATTAAATGGTAAAAATATAATATAATTAAACTTTATAACCAATTAAAACGTTAATATAATCCTATAAATAAATTAGATTAAAAATTAGTTTTGAATTAAAATACAGTATTTTCACTATTCATCAAAAAACTGAATTTTATCAGAAAAATACCAAAAATTTTACCCAAATTGATTTTTGATTTCCCGATTCTAATTAAGAATTTTATTTTCTAAAAAAACATATAAGAGTGAATAAAACTAGATTTAGAGAGGGTTCTCCATCAAAAGGCTGTAAATCGATCTTTTGCTGAATATTAGAGTAATCAAGATTAAAATTAGATTCATTCATATATTAAGCCCCTGAATTTTATTGGATAAATGTAAATACATTTAACAAACATGTATAATAATTTTTTAGTTAGTTCTGTTCATTCCAATCATTACAATGCCTAGGTGTTAACTACCATTTAGAATAGAGATATTATATTATTAGTGTGCAACCTGTGATTTCAAAGAACCATGTTGTTGCGTATCATGTATTCCCTCAAACATAGCATCCCCTTTAAAATAAAATTAATATTAAACTAACAAATATTAATAAATATGAAAATGTCTTACTCATTATTTACCAGGAATGATACATACTGTCTCCATGAACTATGTATTTTTTATATATTTATAATTAGTGGATAGATATAAATAAATAATTAATTAATTCATATTATATTTATCTAATAATAATAAGTATGTATATTATTTTACATTTAACAATATTGTCGGACTCATATTACCAAATCAAAACATACAAAAATAGAGTGCCTATAATCTAAATGTGATTTTTAAAAAAAAAGTTTAATAAATGGGTGATAAAATGTCTTATGTAAATCAGATATGGTATGAAATATGTTGGTCAGAGTGGATAATCAAGAGGGCGGTGAATTGAGTACCAATTAAAATTTTTGTTACAAAAACATTTCTCTTAAAATCCCCCTATTTAAAAATAATTTAAACTATAGTGAATTTATAAATATTGTGAATGTTCAATTAGTTTCTCAAAGATTGATTAGGAATCAGTTAATTTTAATCAGAAGATTAAATTAACTATAGAAACTAACATAATGGGTTACAATAAATATAAACACATGCTAATTTAACTATCAAAGTTACATTAAAACAAATTGTATTTTAAGGTAATTGGAAGTGGAATATAAAATATATATAGTGTGATTAAGACTTAAACTAAAATGCACAGCGGATATAACCAAGAGGTTCAGTCTCAAGACAAGACATAGTCCTCTCAAAATGTTTATATAAATTTGATCCACACCCTGGATTGGGGTAAACAACAATGAAAACACTTTCCAGGTATAAAGACCTCTACCACAGTTCTTCATGGGAAAACAAAAAACGGCTCACAGGCTGTCCAGGTCTTACTTGACCTCTACCACTATCCATAGTGGGATACAATAGAATTACTGAATGTTTTTTTGGAGGATTTATAGATCCTCTAGTTTAGAATAGGAGACAGTGTGTGTATAAAATATACAGAGCACATACACTGCTCGAAATATAAATAAAAGATTCACTAAGAGAGTAAATGAGAGTTTAGAATGCTCTAGTGATGTAAAGTGCAGATTTGGAATCTTTTGATGAATAAAAAATGATTCTGAGTCCTTCTATGGTTTTTGTCTAAAAATATTTGGGTCATTTTCTTCATGTTCAGTTTGATCAGCTTGAGTTCATGAAGAGCTCGTTTTAGTTCATTACTCCTTGACTAAGGTGCAGCTTGTGTTATCTTCTAGAATGAATGGATTCATGTATGTCATGTTCCATTCTAGTATGAATGTAGAATTTTCTTTCTTTCTATGAATTCACCCTGTTTCAATGCTGTTCAGCCCTTGAATTTCACACCCTTCATGTGCCTTCTTAGTTGTTATGATGACTGGTCTTTTTCCTTCCTTTAATAGCTTTCAGCTCTGGAAAAATGAATGATTACCTTTTGCATGGGTACAAGGTACGGTTCCATGACATGCCAAAAACTATCATTAAATAACATTGATTACTTTAAAAACATCAAATATAACTGTTTCTTAATAAATAACTAATATTGAGAGAAGTAGATTTTGACTGGTCAGTCTTAGTATCCTTATGTCGATAGATGTGTAACGGTGGACATTGTGTAGCAGTTACCTTCTATCGGTAGCTCTTTGATCTTGTATCGGTATCTCAGGATATCGGTAGCTCTTTGATCTTGTATTGGTATCTCCTAGTATCGGTAGCACCTGGTATCGGTATCTCCTGGTATTAGTAGCTGTTACACTGTGTATCAGTAGCTCTATATACCGGCAAATCCTTCTATCGGTAGCTTGTTTGTTCTAGCAGTAACTCACTTGCACCGATAGTTTGGTGTATCGGTAGATTGTGCATACCGGTAGCTCCGTTCTGTACCAATTAAGTGTATATCAGTAGACTTATGTATACCAGTAGACTTGTTCTATCGGTATCTCAGCTTCTATCGGTAGCTATCTGTACCGGTGCACTTGATCTATGTGCTTACCAGTGGACTGGTTCTATCGGTATCTCTATGTATTAGTAACCTTATTTTATCGATGACTATGTCTATAGTTGACTATGTCTATCAGTAGAATAAGTACCAGTAAATTTTTATTAGTATCTAAAGAATATCAGTGACTTAACACTTATCTATTTAATGCAAAACATATCTGATTGAGTTAGAATTATTTCAAAACTCAAATAAACATAGTTAAACATTGATTAACATATTTCAATGATTATTTTGATATAATTATAAACATGATAACAGAATATCATTTATTGAAACAATTAATATATAGATAAACATTAATTGGGATTATCAAAGTATGTGAAAGAATAATTGGGATTATCCAAATAGGTGAGGTCAACAATACCCCCCTTTTTGATAATCACAACATATGATATTATAGTCTCAAAATAATGAGTAATGTATCAGAGGATATATCATTAAATACAATTGTAGTAGAGAAAACAACACAACAGAGGTAAAAATGTAAGATTTGTAATGATCAATGTATCAGAGGTAGAATTAAAAGAAATGGAATAAAATGGAACATAGTTCAAAACATATTATCTCTCCCCCTTTTTCATAAAAGAAATTACTCCGAAACATGTTTCACATAGATAATATTTCTCCCCCTTTGCGATAAACAAAAAGTGGGGACAAAAAATAGAAGATAAACAAAATGGGAAAGAATAAAAATCCATTTGTATTTCATGTTGCAAAATGGTACATGGAAATAAAACAAAATACAAGGGATTTTTTTCAAATAACTTATCCACCTATTCAATCCACGTACTCAATGTGAGATTTTCCCTTGGGATGAGAAGAGGATTTAGGTTGTGGGGATGCAGGTGAAGGCTTAGGAACACTAAAAATGATCACAGGAGGCTGAGCGACTGAAACCGTTCCTAGCATGTACTGAGTATTTCTTTGAGTGATCATAGAAGTAAGGCTTCAAATGTCTTGGGATGGAATCATCTGAACCGGAGAAGTAGGAGAGGCATAGGCAGGTAAAGGTCGAGGTACAATAATTGGCCTAGCATCAACATGCAAGAAAGGAAACAAGAGATTTCTGAAATCCATAATGATTCCTCCTACTCTCTTCATAGCAGATATGAAATCATCTGTGTTCTCTATAAATTTGTCCAAGGATAGTGTCAATTCTCTGAGCTTGCTGAGTTGTTCTCTGAAGGATTGATTGACATGATGTAACTTCAGGTTTTCTAATAGAAGATTGAAATGATTATTAAGTTGATGCTTAGTGTAAACCCTTTGGAAATAATAATCCACCTTGTATTTCACCTCTTTTTGAGAAGAATAATCTTCTCTCATATAGTCTTGGACTATATTCATTATATCTCTAGTGGTATCTCTAGTTAAAGTTACCACTTTTCTTAGATCAGTTGAGTCCACAGAGCCACTAGTTGATGTTGAACCAATCTCCTCCTTCATCAAAGCTCTAATCTGATCCAAATCCACTGAAGGTCTGGAAGCAATAGAACCCATAGAGAAGGTTATTGTTTCCTTGAAGTTTTTGGTCAACCCACTGATTAGATTTTTAAAATGGTAATCCAGGGTGATGACATGATCTTTTATAGAGGTTTTAAATCCTTCAAACACTGATACCATCTGGATCACAAGACCATTGACATAAGCTAAATATTTATCTGCTTGGGATTTAAAACTCATATATGATTTTAAAAGAGATAAAATAATTTTTTAAAACATCAACATCCTCGTCCAGTCGAGATACTTGAGTTTGGAAAGCAGTAACTTCATCCACTATTTTTGCCACAAAGGTTTCCATATTACAACCAAGAGAGAGATCAAATGACTTTTCCAAATTTATCATCTCTTTAAAAAAGAAGTGATTTAACTCGGCAATAGAGGGACTAAAACACTCTTTCAGTTCATTCTTTAAGGATTCATGATCATCCCTGGTGATCATATCAGTAGATGCAACCTCAACAGGTTCTCTTTCAGATACTATACTGGCCATAGAGTCATTCATAATCGATTGAATGGATGGAACCAGTGAAGTTTCCATTTTCCTTATTTCTTCCATAAAACTAATTTTGATATCAAACTTTAGCTTATCCAGATCATGAATTCTGACCACAACTTCTGATAACAACTCAGTATGAATATCATAATTGATTTATGGACTATTGAGGGATTCCTCAATATTAGAATCGAGATAATCTAATCCCCAAACTAAAAAATCTGGGTCTTCTACCCAATCCTCAATATCAACAGCCACTGAAACAGTGCCTAACCTGGTTGAATTATCCCCCTCAACTGGTGCATTCTCTTTTACAGCAACAACATTCTCAAAAGGTCTTTCTTCCGTAGAATAATCATCTACAATCAAATCCATCTTTGCAACAGCAAGAGGCTCCTCTGGATTAGGCACAGGTCCTTCCATTTCACCCTCTACATCCTTAACATGTACAACTAAGCTTCCAATCAATGGAATTAGAATTAAGCAGATAGAATCAAAGGCTTCAGATTCATTCTCTGTTTCTTCTTCATGCTCAAGGGCTGGTTAGTCTTCCTCAGCAACATGTGTCTTTTCTTCTACTAAAGTCTCCTTTCCTGAGGATACAATTTCAGCAACAAGATGTGGGGGAAAATCGAGATCCCTTCCATCTGCCATAGAAGTCTCCTCCTCATCACTCTCAACACTGTACTCAGGTTCTTCCTCATCAGGTCCTCGACCTGGAACCCTCACATTCTTAGGCCTTGAAGGATGATCCATATGATTGAACTTTTTATACACCATCTTATCATCATTAACCCACTCTCTACTCCATGGATTCTAGTTTATCATCATGTATTTGAAAACTGTGATTGTGATACAGAAATTATTTCTTACTACCACTGTCTCATCTTGAGACTCAGCTACCCCTCAAAATTTGATCATCACTGAGATCAACTTTGAAAATTATAAGGCATTGGTCTTTGATTTTGGCCTGGTCATTTCCTCCATTTGAATCATTAGCATCCTGCAGAGATTCACATTCACTCCATGTCTCAAAAGATGTAATAGATAGATATCCTATTATCTTAATTTCACAATGTCTCCTCTTCGCAGAATTAAAACATGATGAACAAACTTGAACAATAATTTGTTCTCTCCATCCATTTCCGCAGCCACCACCTATCATTGATTTCCACTACTGGTGAGCTCCTCTATGGTAGTTTCAAAATCAAATATATCACTTATAGGTGGTATTTATTTCGAGACATATCCAGAAACACCTTCGTGTGGAACCTTCAGGCATTTATCCCACTCAACGGATGAAAAAGATATCTCATTTCCATTCACAAAAGAAATCACTCAGTTTTCATCTTTTGATTTCTCAAAGCTCACAAACTCATAGAACTATTTATATACCTACATATATTAGGGATTATTATTGTTCAAAAATAATACATCCCACTTCTAGTCTTTCATCACCTCTAGAAGTAACGGTCTACTAGACAACATCCATTCCACGGGTAGCTCTTTTTCGATCACAATAACTCTATTCTGCAAATGATGGTTCACTGGTCGCCTTCCTGACCTTGTTCTACCAACACTACAACTGCCTTCTTGGTATGTCTTCTGCTTCTCTTCATTTGGCTCATCAATATCATCTCTAACAGTAGAGAGTTTGGTTTTTCCATCGCTGGTTTGAGGAACGTAGGGTTTTCGAGAAGTTCAGGAGCTAAGGATTGAGGGTAAAGGGATTGAGGCTCGGTGGATTGAGAAGTAACTAGGACTATGTTTTATCATTTAGTAATAATAAAATAAATAAAATAAAAATTAAAGTATAAACGATACAGATTCTGGCGGCAGACAGATGTTTAAAATCGCGTAAACTCATTGGTAGGGTTTATCGGTGAGAATTACTATCAGTGAGGTCCATCGGTGAGGTACATATGTGAGGTATCACATCAGTGAGGTATCACATCGGTGAGGTATCACTTAGCTGAGGTATCACATCGGTGAGGTATCACATCAGTGAGGTATCACATTGGTGAGGTATCACATCGGTGAGGTATCTACTGGTTAAGGTTGATCATTCTTAACTCATGTCTAATGTAACATAACCAATCCGAACATAAGGGTTTGGTGAAAATGTCAGCTAATTGATGTTCAATACCTATAAATTAAGTGTAATATGAAATTTTTGGTAGTGATCTATCAAGAAATGGTGCCTTACATAAATGTGTTTGGTCCTAGAGTGAGACACATGATTATTTGAAATATTAATTGCACTAGTGTTAAAACAGTTAATTGAAACATGATTAAAATCATATCCATAGTACAAAAGAGTGTGTTTCATCCATAGAATATTAGCATAACAATTACCAGTAGCTATGTACTCTGCTTCGGCAGTGGAGAAGGCAACAAAATTTGGATTTTTACTACACCAAGATACTAAGGACTTACATAGGAAATGACATGTTCAAGATGTGATTTTTTTATCCATCTTACAACCAGCAAAGTCAGCATCTGAATAACTCAATAGCTCAAAATATTATCCTTTTGGGTAAAACAAACCTAAATTTACTGTGTGTTTAAGATACATAAAAATTCTTTTAACTGCATGAAAATTATATTCTTTTTGATTATCTTTAAATCATTCACACATACACACACAAAACATAATATCTGGTCGACTAGCAGTAAGGTAAAGTATGCTTCCAATCATACCTCTGTAATTGGTTTGATCCACTGGTTTCCCAGTTTCATCTGCGTCCAATTTACAGATAGTAATCATAGGAGTATCACATTCCTTAAAACTATCCAAGCCAAATTATTTTGAAAGATCCTTTTTATATTAACTTTTATTCAAAATAATACCATTTTCATTTTGAAAAACTTGAAATCTATGAAAATATTTAAGTTCTCAAATTAAAATCATTTCAAATTCATTTTTCATACACTTTGATAAATCAGTACTTAAATAATGTTTAGAAGATCTAAAAATATTTTCACCTACATAGATTTGTACAATCAAAACATCTTTAGAAATTATTTTAATAAAAATATTTGGATCTGCAATCACCTTACTAAAACCTTTTTAAATAAGAAAATTTCTAAGCCTATCATACCAAGCACTTGAAACTTGTATTAAACCATATAATTCTTTAGAATGTTTGAAAACTTGATTTAAAAAATGAGGATTAGAAAATCCAGCTGGTCGTTCAACAAAAACATCTTTAATTATAAAACCATTTAGAAAAGCACTTTTGAAATCCATTTGATATAACATGAAATTCTGATGAGCAGCATAGGAAAGTAAGATCCTAATAGCTTCTAATCTAGCTACAGGGTAAAAGGTTTCATCATAGTCTATTCCTTCCCCTTGACTATAACCTTGTGCAACTAGCCTTGCTTTGTTTCTAACTATATTTCCAAAATCATCAACTTTGTTTCTAAAAACCCATTTAGTGCATATTGTTAAAGTGTCCTTAGGTCTTTAAACTAATTCCCAGACCTTGTTTCTTTCAAATTGATTTAACTCTTCCTGCATTTCCATTACCCAATATTCATCATTGATTGCATCATTGACATTTTGAGGTTCAATCTGTGACAAAATGGCTTGATGTTCAACCTAATTTCTAAGAGAATCTCTAGTCTATGTCCCTCTATCAATATTAACAACAACATCATCTAAAGGATTATTCTTTCGAATCCTAGTTGATCGAGTAAAGGTAAGACTAGAAATTTTTGGCTCTTCCCTAAGTTTGGGATTATTAGAAGAAAATTCTGGAATATTTCCAAAACTGGTTGTTTTTTAGAGAAGGTTCATTAGTTTTATTATTAAGGTATAGAATACTCAAGTTTTCTTCAAGATTTTCAATATAAGATTTAGTTTTATGTGGATCAGTTTCATCAAACATGAAGTGAATAGATTATTCCACACATTTGTTTCTTTTGTTAAAGACTCTATAGGCTTTTCTAGTCAAAGAATAACTATGAAAATTCATTCATCACTTTTAGATGAAAACTTGTCAAGATTATCCTTTTTATTACGAATAAAGACTTTGCAACCAAAAAATCTGATGTAATTAACTTTAGGTTTCCTTTTTTTCCACAATTCATAAGGGGACTTTCTAAGAAAAGGTCTTATTAGGACTCTATTGATCATATATCAAGATGTACTTACAACTTCATCCCAAAAATAAATTGGCAGGTCATACTCATTAAGCATGGTTCTTGCAATATCGTGAAGGGTTCTATTTAATCTTTCTACTACACCATTTTGTTGAGGTGTCATTGGGGAAGAGAAATTGTAAATATAGTCATTGTGTGAGTAATAACATTCAAACTAATGATTTTCAAAATCACGACCATGGTTACTTCTCAGGGTCTTAATCATAAGTCCACTAATATTTTCTACAGACTTGGAGTATTTAGTAATGTAGGATCACACATAAATTTTGTGAGCTAGAAAGTATACCCAATTATATCTAGAAAATTCATCTACTAAGACATAGACATAGTGCTTACCATTCAAACTAGAAATTATAGAAGGTCCAAACAAGTCCATGTGAACCAACTCGAGAGGTTGATAAGTTTAAACTTCTTTCTTTGATTTAAATGAATATTTATGTTTCTTTCCCATTTGACAGGGATTGCAATCATTGTCAGATGAGAATTCAATCTTATGTAGGTCTCTAACTAAATTCTTCCTAGTCAGTTTTCGAAGTGAATGAATGTTGCAGTGTCCTAATATTTTGTGCCAAAGCCATGATTCTTTAAGAAAAGCATTTAAACAAGTAACATTTTTCTTGGATAAGGAATTCAAATCTACAACATAAACATTTTCATTTATCAAATCAGAAAATACTAAAATATTTTTATAGTTAAAAACATTAGAAGAATCATTTTCAAACATAACATTGAAACCATCATCACATAGCTGAGAAATACTTAACAGGTTATATTTAAATCCTTCATCAAATAAAACATTAGAAATTAAAACTGAATTAGTCTTACGAATCTATCCTAGGATGATGATTTTTCCTTTATAGTTATCACCAAAGGTGACATAGCCTCCATCAACATTAATTAATCTTTTGAAGCATGAGTAATCTATAGTCATATTCCTTGAACATCCACTGTCCAAGTACCATACCTTCTTATGAGAAGTCTTTAAGTAAGTTTCCTGCAAAACAGATTTAGATGGAAAATGATTTTGGTACCTATATTTTCTTGGGTCCAGATAGGTTAGAAATCAAAGCCTTAGGTACCCAGATTTGTCTCATGGGTCTCATATAATTTATAGAATCAATATATTTTAAAATATAAACTTTATTTGACCTATAACCATATGAATAACTAGTTGAAGAAAATAGATTCCTAGAATTAGAACTATCATCATTCTTTCTTGATTTAAAAATGAATCTGGTTTTGGTTAACTATCTTTGTCCATGATGATAGCCTAAACCAGTGGTATATTTTGGTGCCACTTGTTTTCCTATAATTTGAGTAAGTGTATCATTTCCATTTTTGAATTTTTCTAGGTCCTTCCTTAATATCTCATTATAAAATTTCAATTCATTATTTTCCTTCAGCAAATGATCATTCATTTCCTTTTCTATATCAAGGGAAGATTTAACAGAGGTGGTTAGAGAATGCTATTTTTAAGGTCTTATACTTGTCCTTTAATTCATTACATGTCTCTTATAACATATTACAATATTCAAATAAATCTTACCTAGACATATTTTTAGATTCATAATCATAATCAACTCCAAAATAATATAAATTTTAAGTAGTAGGGTCCAGTGTTACCTCATATGTGTTTGTCATAAAACACAAGTTAGCTTTGGGAGAGTCTTCATCCATAGAAGAATCAGAATCACTTAATGTTTTTTCTAAAGAACTCTAAGTTTCTTTCATTTCCTTCTTGTAATTAGTGTCCTTGTATTCATGTTTCTACTTGAATTTCTACTTTGGACAGTCTGATTTCACATGTCCATTCATTTTGCATTCATAGCAGAAAATTTTATTACTTTTATCAGACTTCATCCAGTCCTTCTTCCAATGAACTATGTTATCATATTTTCCACTGTAGATTGATTTTCTGAAGAATTTCTTTTTCCTGTAGAACATATTGAATCTTATGGCTATTTGAGCCATCTCAGCATCACTACCGGAGTCTGAACATTCACTTGTTGAGCATTCAGTAGGTATGTGATATTTTTCCAGTCCTTCCTTTTTGAGGCAGTAGACTTAAAATCCACTGACATTCATTTGGTTTCATCATCTTCTTCCATATTCACTTTTAGATCTTCCTCATACATCATAATCATACCTATTAATTCTTTAACAGGAAGTGTTATGATGTTTCATGATTCCTTAATGGAAACAGATGTGCATCTCCATCTTTCTGGCAGACATCTTTGTATTCTCATGATATGTTCTTTTGCAGAAACAACATTAAGAGGAGAGATCATGGTGTTGACAATCTAATTAAACCTGAGATACATGTCAGAAATGGGTTCATTAGGATTCATTTTAAAATTATCATATTTAATAGTATAGGTATTCAGCCTCCTTTCTTTTACATTGGTTGACCCATCATGGAAAATATAAAAAGTGTCCCAAATTTCATAAGAAGTTTTTCAATAAGATATGAGATTGAATTCTTCATCTCCTAAAGCACAATACAGGGCATTCATTACTTACAGTTATTATTGTAAGAAGTTTTAGTAGGTTCATCCCATGTAGTTTTTTCAGACTCTAGAATTTATATTGACTTCCTATAGCAGTCTAGATATCAAATCCCATACATTCTAAGTGAATTTTTATTTTAAGCTTCCACTGGGCATAGTTTGTACCATTAAAGAAAGGTGGCATGTTTGTAGTAGCAACATCAAGTATATTATCCATATATAGATTTTAGCAAAAATATTTAAAGATATAAAATTTATAACAAACAGAAATTGAAGATCTTTAAGATATAACTAAAATCATAGCTGAAAAATAGAGTATTTTGAAAACTTTGATAAACAAAAATTATTCCTTTGATACCAAATGATGGTCGGAGTGGATACTCAAGAGGGGGTTGAATTGAGTTCCAATTACAATTTTTGTAATAAAAATATTTCTCTTAAAATCCCTCTATTTAAAAACAAGTTAAACTATAGTGAATTTATACAGATGGTGATTGTTCAATTAGTATCTCAAAGATTGATTAGGTCTCAGTTAATTTTAAATCAGAAGATTAAATTATCCTTTGAAACTAATTTACTGGTTTACAATAAGTTTAATCACTTGCAAATTTAACTATCAAAGTAACTTTAAAACATGTTTTATTTCAAATTAATTGGCAACGGAATATAAAATATATAAATATTACTATAGACATAAACTAAACTGAATAATAGATATAAAAAAGTGGTTCAGTCTCAAGCCGAGACATAGTCCTCTAAAACAATTTATATAAATTTGATCGACACCCAGGATCGGGGTAAAAAACAATGAAAACACCATCTAGGTATAATGACCTCTACCACATTTCTTTGTGGGAAAACAAACTACAGCACACAGGTTGTGCAGGTCTTACTTGACCTCTACCACTATCCACAGTGGGATACAAAAGAATTATGGATGGTTTGTTTGTGGATTTAGAGATCCTTCAGTTTATCACATGAGACAGTGTGTGTATAAAATATACAGAGAACATACACTTCTCGAAATGTAAATAAAAGAATCACTGAGAGAGTAGATAAGAGTTTAGAATGCTCTAGTGATGTGAAGTGCAGCTCTGGACTCTTTTGATTAATCAGAAATGATTCTGAGTCCTTCTCTGGTTTTTGTCTAAAAACACAGAGGGTCGTTTTCTTGAAGTTCAGTTTGATTAGCTTGAGTGCATGAAGAGCTCGTTGTAGTGCTTCACTCCATCACTAAGGTGTAGCTTGTGTTGTATTATAGAATTAATGGCTTCATGTAAGTCTAGTTCCCTTCCAGTATGAATTTAGCCTTTTCTTTCATTGTGTGAAGGCTCCCCATTAAAATTCTGTTCAGCCCTTTCCTTTTAAACACATGACGTGACTTCTTAGTAGTTATGATTCCTGATCGTTTTCCTTCCTTTTATATATTTCAACTCCAGTAAAAATAATTATTACCTTTTGCATGGGTACTATGTATGGTTCCCTGAAATCCCAACAACAATCATTAAATAACATTGATTGCATTAAAAACATCAAATAGAGCCACTGATTAATAAATAAATAATACGGATAGAAGTAGAGTTTGACCAGTCAATCTTAGTAGCCTTCTGTCAAAAGATGGGTAACAGTGGACTTTGTGTTGCAGTGAACTTCTATCGACAACTCTTTGATCTTGAATCGGTAGCTCCTGGTTTCAGTAGCACTTTGATCATGTATCGGTAGCTCTTGGTATCATTAGCTCCTGGTATTGGTAGCTGCTGGTACCAGTAGCTGTTACTCTGTGTGTCAGTAGCTCCATATACCGGTGACTCCTTCTATCGGTAGCTTGTTTGTTCTAGCAGGAACATTCTTGCATCGATAGCTCGGTGTATCGGTAGCTTGTGAACACCGATAGCTCTATTCTGTACTAGTGAAGTGTATATCAGTAGACTTATGTATACCGGTAGACTTGTCTTATTGGTAGATCAGCTTCTATCGGTAGTTGTCTGTATCGGTGGACTTGATCTATGTGCTTACAAGTGGACTGGTTCTATCGGTAACTACGTGTATCTGTGACCTTTGTTTATCGGTGACTATATCTATCAGTTACTATTTCTATCAGTGACTATGTCTATTAGTAGACTAAGTACCGGTAGATCTGTATCAGTAGCTATAAGCATATCAGTGACTTAAAACTTATCTATTTTATGCAAAACATATCCGATTGAGTTAGAATTATTTCAAAACTCATATAAACATAGTTAAACATTGATTAACTTATTTCAATTTTTATTTTGATATAATTATCAACTTGATTAAACTATATCATATATTGAAAGAATTAATATATTGATAAACAGTAATTGGGATTATCAAAGATTGTTATAGCATAATTGGGATTATCAAAATAGGTGAGGTCAACAATATATATAATTATAGTTCTATAATATAAGTATAATAATCTTATATTTTTTTTACATTTTGTTTTTAAGAGTATGAAGAATGTTAAGACTTCTAATAAGGGGTTTTCATCCCACTTTTACGTCTATGTAAAAAACGAAATATTTACCACCTATATTTTTGTATATACAACCCACGAATTTATTTTATGATTCTTATACTAAATATTTTTTAGATATACATATCTTTTTTTTATCTCCCTTTGATTTGCATAATGGTTCCAATATTACCAAATTGGTAATGTAAATTTTTCACCCATTTCATTGGTTGATAAACATGTTATGAATTACATATATATTCTATTACAAGGTATATGTATATATATATATATATAAATTTTCATGTAATATCTATAATTTTTTATTCCCTAAATATTTTAAGTTTTATTTATTGGTCCCCCATAATGGGGACTAACATTAATTATTACAAAAGTGATAAAGATCTTATGTTACAATATCATCGTTTATCTTGAATTTTTTTTATAAAATATTTTTATAGATCTCTTAAGAAATTAATTTATTTTATAATACATTGGTTGTTTTTGGAAAATAAATTGTTTCACATCATTTTAATCACTTTATTTACTCACGAGTCAACAATAACTTCAAAAATTGTTCTTCATTTCTCTCTTCGGTCAATAAACCTTTTTTCTTCTAAAACCATTATTCATAATATGTTTTGAAAAAATCTATTAAAATTGTTCAAATAATTAATTAAATAATGTTTTATCCCAAATTTAAATTTTTATGAAAATATAATAGATTCATAATGCTAGTTTCCAAATAATTCTGTTATGGTTTTTACGGAAAATAGGAATGATATAGTTGTTTTAAAATGTATGAAATGAAGATAATTCTATGTAATTAGGACCAATATTTTATTTGAATAATTTATTATATGTAATCAAGGGTATTGTTTAAAAAAAATTAAATGATTTTATGTTTTTAAAATATTTTTACAAATTGGATAGAAATTTTCTTCAAGAAATGTTTTAAATTAATTTTAAATATTACTTTTCTTGTTTTCATGGTTATTTTCAATGAAATGAAATTTAAATGATTTATTTTTTGTCTTAAATTATTTTTCATATTTTAAATAAAATTTTCTTCCTAAATTGATTTCAATAATATTTTAAATATTCCATTATAATATCAATTTTCATGTTAAAATAAAATGATTTGCAAAATATTTTTGGAATTTTAGTTTTAAAAATAGATTTTAAATGAAAATATATATTTGACATGAAATGTATTTTTTGTATTTTAGAAATCATTGTGTTTATATGAGTTAATTTATTAATGAAATTTTTTCATTAATCGGAATTTGATTCCAGGGTATCATAATTTTTATTTTAGTCATTGTAAATTTTTAAGATGAGAAAATGTTCATGAAAATTGATTTTATTCAATAGGTTATACCATGATAAAAGGAATATTAATCATATTTATTATCATGGGTTTTAATATAATTAAATTATTAAATGATCACGAAACATGTCCCGTTACCATAGGTTATGATATGATGGAATTTTTATGAGGCGCTTTTAATTTCACCTGTTTTGATTTGATTAATGTTTTATGATCTTATAGAACAACTATGTAGGATTTTCATTATGTCAAAGGTCTAAAAAATATCTCCAACCAATGTATTGGGAAATTAATTATATCACATGGGATAGACTAGAGTGGAATGGTTAGTAAACCATATTCAGTATCAGGATTTCACCACCATGATAGACTTGGGATATAACCTTGACTACAATGTTGGTTTGAGGATTGAACCCATTAAACTATGATATTGTTATAAGTGGGACTTAACTAATATCAAAATTATTTTCTATGCATATAATGACCCCATAATTCTATTTATTATTCAAATATTACACTTTCATGGGTCATGTTCTTTTATTTACTTTTTATTGATTTATTATGAACATGAAATATTTATTCCATGATTGATGATTATGGTCTTTGATATACGAGGTATTTTTTCCAAAGTTGTGGTCATGTTCTCGTGCCTTTATAATCATGTTATACTTACATACCTCCCTTAGTAACCATTTATAAGAATATTATATCACCCTTTCATACGTTTCCATCGCTAGATAAGGGAAATTGATTAGGTGGGGAATAAAAAATGGCAGGTAGAGAATAACTAATAAGATAATTTTGTGATAATATCATTATACCATATATTCTTGTTCATTAATGAAATATGATGATTGTGTTTCTAGTCTCTATAGACACTAATCATTTATTATTCTCAATAATTTGTTTACAAAGTGTCTTGAATATGAATCTAAAAATATATTATATTTATCTATAAAAAGAAAAGATTCTATAATTTGTATGAGATTATAGATTTAGAAAACTTTTAAAAAAATATGATGGAACAACATTTTTCTATCCCTTAGAAAAATTATGAGGATATTTATAAGGATTTTACAATTTATTATAAACATTCATAGAATTATACTGGAGGTTATAATGAAGTGTGTCCTTGAAATTCCACCATTTTCTAGGTAAAAAAAGAATAGGTGGATCAAGAATAGTTGTTCATAGGGGTAATAACTCTGAAATGGGCATATTGATATGGGCTGAACTATCGAAATGTTTTAGAAAATGGGTTTTTCACTCACAAAAAGTTTGAGTCTCTAATGTGATATACAATTTAAATTAAAAAATCATTAAGAAAAATCATGGAGGATATATGTAAATTATGGATATGGGTGATATTGGATAATCCTAAAGATTCATAGATTAAGAAAAGTATTCAAGATTTCCAAATAATATATGTGATTTTTAAATATTATTTGGTTCTCACTATGATTATTTTTTCTGAAAAAAATATTATTTTTTAGTCAGTTTTTGTAACCCTAATGTTCCTTGATAATGCTGAGTTTTTTGAAAAATGATAAAATCTTCCCCTTGATAAGGCAATAGTTGTGGGAGATGGAATGAAATATCTGGATTCTGTTCTCTGACATATATCTCGGGAAATAAATTATAGTGAACATAAAGATGATCAAATAAGGAAAATATGGCATTTTTAGTCAATCATATGGACACATAAACCCTATTTTAGTTTTTATAATCCACTACAGGATTTTGAGTATTGGATGAGTACATTTAAAAGTATATATCAGTTCTCAAGGGTATAGAGTGTAAATGGGTTTTTTGTCTATCATTTGGATGTTGATTTAGATCATTGGTGGGATTCCTTCATGAATATGAGGAACATGATGAAATTGACTTCATGGATTAAGATGATGTTCTAATCAAGTTTTTCTATAATTACATTCAAAATTTAGTATCACATCAAAATAGAGAATTAATTACTTTAGATAAATTTAAAGGATGGTTAAAATTTTAGTGCCTATGAGGAATACATTATAATACATGTGAGTTATTCCTATGGTATTATCATCTAATGTGAATATAAGTTTGACATATTATTTGATGGATTAAAACCATTTCTATAAATGGAATTAACCCTAATAGACATGCTTATCTATTAACAGATTATTCTGTGTGCTATCACGTATGAAATTTTGGTTCATTTTTATGTATCAATATCATGGTTTTGATAAGAAGAGAAACATATAATAAAAAATAGATTCTAAAAACCATACAGAGAATAAGATGGTCTTCACATTATGTTCAGAGTGTGGAATGAAATATTCTGGTAATTGAAATAAAGGGACTATCAAATGTTTTAATTGTGAGATGTATGGTTATTGAGAAATTTATGTACTATGTTATTTGAAGAAATTATCTATTGTATAAAATTGGGATCTAACAACATAGAATGAAACACACACACTCTTCTGTTTCAAATGTAATGTGTGTGAGAATTATGTGAAAAAAATATTTCATCCAAGGGATAATGATGATAATTATCCACAACATCCTCTAAAGACAATGAAAAAAGTTAAATCATAAGAAATCCAAATATCTAAGGAAAATCATTATAATTTATTCATACACATCCTCATCTCATTATTAATGAATTTCATAATTTATTTTATATGAATAATCCTTAAAAAATATTATTATGTATCCTTTACGGAAATTGTCACGACCCGCCCTCGGGGTCCGTGCCGTGACTACCCCAAGCCCGCCTTCCATAGGCCAGGGGCTGGCGACTAGCACCAAGGCGTAAATCCCGGTAAAAAGTGAAGGCATTGCCTTTGTAAAGTAACCAAACACCAAAGAGTAAGCAAGCGGAAAGTAAACACTAAGTAAAAACAGAGTACAACTGAAACTGTGGAAAAATAAATGGGCCAGTATACAAACCCAAACTAAAAGTAAAGTACAACTCGAAAGGGAAAACAGAAACTGAAAAGTAAAAGCCACTACACCGAGCTGTCCACTGGAAATCCCACCTGAAGGGTGGGTACAGATAGCTCCACTGCTCCACGGGTCCCGCCGTCCGCTCCGAGCACGTCCC
Organism: Viscum album; assembly: GCA_963277665.1. Taxonomy (NCBI): domain Eukaryota; kingdom Viridiplantae; phylum Streptophyta; class Magnoliopsida; order Santalales; family Viscaceae; genus Viscum; species Viscum album. The sequence continues at coordinate 1,844,642,793 of OY728161.1, forward strand.
GCCCAGTGGTCCACCTCCAGGTACCGTCCTGCTCTGCAAGCCTCAGCTAATATCAACGTTGTCCGTCGTCTGCAACCAACACAACGTAGTGCGGGCAAAGCCCGTGCAGGGGTGAGTATAAGCTACTCAGAAGGGACCCCGAGACCCCTGAAGGTCTCTCAAATCCACAAAGGATAAACCACGAAGAAAGGTACAATCACGAAGTAACAACCAACACTGCTTAGGTATATTCCCATACATATACCTAAGTCAACAAATTCAAATACGCTCCAACCTCCAAGCCAAAGTACAACTCAGTCCACACAGGAAAGTAAACGTATTCCACACAGGAAGGCAAAACATAATCCACACAGGATAGCACAACACAATCCACACAGGAAAGCAACAGGATTCAGCTCACACAGGTATACTTCTTCAAAAGACGATAAAGATGATCTCTGATCCATCTAAGTCGTCGGACCCACGAAGGATCTATAGGTAACTAACCCCCGCAAAAGACCCACACAGGATCGGGCCCACGTAGGACCTGTAGGCGCTGGTTCACACAGGACCGCTGAGCGCAAAGACCCACACAGGATCGGACCCACACAGGATCGGGCCCACACAGGACCTGTAGCACTGATCCACGTAGGATCGCTGAGTGATGTAGTCGTCGTTGTCGAATCCACATAGGATCTCTGTACTGTCGTCGTCGCAGTCACAGTAGCAGTAGTAGCAGTAGTAGCAGTCACAGTCGCAGCCATCACTAGGGTTCCCGCACACAGCAAGCTCGTACAGGAGGATCCGCTCCACGATCTGAGAGGCTGATTCATCAACTGTCACAAAGTCCAGAGTTGATGTATCCAAAAGTTCCGTATCGTCAACAGGAACTCAACGCAACAGACTGCGCGTCGATCGGACACCCGGTCTGAGAGTTATTAGCATTTTCGTCCCCGGGGCCCGGTTGGTTTTGAAGGCAAAACCAACCCGACCATACTCCACCTGCGTCCAAACCTCGGGCGGAGTATGCCAAAAGATCTGACTCACTAAGAGGAACACAACAAAGCTGACGGCACGTCAATCGGACGTCCGTAGGTCAAGATATGAGCGTTTCCGCTCCGAAGGCCCGGTTGGTTTCGTGAACGAACCAACCCGGCCGAACTCAAAGTATTCCGAAACTTTGAGTGAGATACACCGAAACGACCGTCTCGATCCAAGGATCGCGTTGCCGCAGATGGTTCGTCAATCATAGATCCGTGGATCATGTTATGGCCAAAAGACCGAATCCGTCTCGAAAACGGGGGGTCCGGGTCCAGGCCGACCCGGCCCGACCCCCCCCCCCCCCCCCCCCCCCCCGGGGTCGGCCCCAACCGGGTGACCCGGGTCCGACCCGGCCCGGTCGGCGGCGGTCCGGCGCGGCAGCGCGGCCCGGCCGGCGGCGGCGCGGCCTGGCGCCGCTTGGGTCACGCGCGGGGGGCTAAGCCCCCGCTTCCAGCATGCGGCGGCACGACTTTTAGCCGCGCATTTTGGAGAACCGACCCCCCCCTCGTGGGTGGACTTCTTGAGGAAATCGGGGGGCCGCCTGCCCCCCTCAAAGAAACCACCCCCTCATAAATGGGGGGGTTTTAGAGAGTTGGCCAGGGGAATTTATTCCCCCGGTCTTTGACGTTCCGGCCGGCCACCTGGCCGGCCGATTTTTTCTCCAACGGGACCGGCAAGCTGGTCCCCTTCCGGTTTCCGATGCCGGCGGCGTCTTCCCGTCTCGCCGCGGCCCGGAACCGGCCGCGGTGTTCGTTGTCCGGCGTGGTGCGACGGCACCACGCCCCTCCGCTGCGCCTTCGTTTCCCTTCGACGCGGCGCGACGGCGTCGCGTTCTTGATGATCCTTCCACGGCGCGGCGCGACGACGCTGCACAATATAATCGTGCGATTATCCGTGTGGTGCAACGACACCACGCCATCTTGTTTCATCCGTGAGATAAATCAACAAGAACAAAGGAGGGGGTTCGGCCGTGTTCATGCGGTCCGGCCCCCTCACGTTAAAAGATAACCATATTTAAATATCTTCACGTTAGTCATGCAAGAACCACGAACAAGAATAAATAAATAAACAATTAACAACAACCCCTACCTTGGGTTCAAGTTCGAAGATTGTCAACGACCCACGAAAGACAACGTCGCAGAGGTCGGGCGTCACGGTAAACGTTCGTCAAATCCGATGACGAGGAGGTACGTCTGAAGAGGTACGTCGTTGGAGAATCTTTGTAAGCCGATGAAGAAAGTCCGAGGAGGAAGCGGCGTTCCCTTTCGTTGACACGGAAGACGAAGAAGAGAGGAGCGGTGTTCTTCGTCGGAGCTTGAGCGTTCTTCGTCAAAGCTTGAGCGTTCTTCGTCAAAGTTTGAAGAAGAAAGAAAAGCTCTCAAATCCTCTCAAGATGGCTAAACAATTCTAACCAAATAAAATAAGATAGAGTCTTATCTTATTCACAAACTTAACAAATTGAATTTCAAAGGTTTGTAATTCAAATAAGATAACTCCAAAATTAAATGACAGTTTGTCATGTCATTTAAAGAGGGGTTAAAGGGAGTTTGAGAGAAGATGGAAGGTTAGGTTCGTGTGGGCCCCACCACACTTAATCCTCTCAAGGGAGGTTAAGTGGGTGTGGGTCCCACCCCTAACTTCCTTTGAGAGATGTTATCAAACAAAAGTAAAATAAAAAGTGTTCCACATTTTTATTCAACTTTTTATAATTCTTCCCAAAACTAACTTTCGTCCCGCAATAAACGCAACTTCGGAAAAGGTCTCCTTAAGAGAATATCGGCGTTGCGAGTTCATTGGTGTCCTCAGATTTTAATTCCGAGCACCGGATAAAAAGTTAGAAATTCCCGCTCGTTCGTTCACTGAACGTACCCGAGCCAAACTTCGGAAATTGATTGTCGGCACACCGGGCCTCGGAATCAGGTGTCGTCAGAAACTGCGCTCTTGTAAAATTCCAAAGAAAATTAAAAAAAAATTCCCTTGAATTTTACGGGTCTTTACATTACTCCCACCTCAGGGCTTGACGTCCCCGTAAAGATACATCAAAAACTAGGGAAACAAATGAGGGTACTGAGAACGCATCTGAGCCTCCTGCTCCCATGTGCTCTCCTGGATATTCTCATGCTGCCATCTGATGTGCACAAGAGGAATCGATCTCCCACGCAGGACCCGCTCCTGTTGATCCTCTATCTCCACCGGAACCTCCGTAAAAGTCCCCTCATCGTCAACGTCAAGATCCCCATGGTTAATGATGTGCGTCGGGTCATGCACGTATCTCCTCAGCTAAGATACGTGGAAGACGTCGTGCACCCGGTGGAACTGAGGTGGCAGAGCTAGGGGATAAGCCACCTCGCCAATCCTACTGAGGACCTGGAAAGGTCCGATGAAGCGCAGAGATAACTTGCCGCCTCGGCCAAATCTCCGAATACCACGTCGAGGTGAGACCCGCAAGAAGACGTGGTCGCCATCCTCGAACTCTAGTGGCCTCCGCCTCCTGTCAGCGTATGACTTCTGCCGGCTCTGTTCTGTCCTCATCTGCTCCTGGATGACCTGGACCTTCTCTGTCGTGGCCTGGACTATCTCTGGTCCCACAAGTGGTGACTCCCCAGGGTCTGTCCAGCACAAAGGAGATCTACAAGGTCGGTCGTACAACGTCTCATAAGGTGCCATCCCGATGGTAGAGTGGTAGCTGTTGTTGTACGCAAACTCCACCAAGGGTAGGTGGTCCTCCCAGCTACGACCAAAGTCTAGGACACATGCGCGGAGCATGTCCTCGAGAGTCTGAATGGTTCTCTCCGTCTGACCATCTGTCTGAGGGTGAAAGGCTGTGCTCAGACGTAGCTGCATCCCGAACGCCTCCTGTAACCCCTTCCAAAGTCGGGAAGTAAAGCGAGCATCTCGATCAGAGACGATATATGATGGCACACTGTGGAGCCGCACAATCTCCTGAACGTAGAGATGTCCCAAGCTCTCCACTGAGCCCTGCTCTCTAATGGGTAAGAAGTGTGCCGACTTGGTGAGTTGGTCAACAATCACCCAGATAGAGTCGTGACCTCTGGAAGTGCGTGGAAGTACAGTCACGAAGTCCATAGATATGCCGTCCCACTTCCACTCCGGAACCTCCAAGGGCTGTACCAAGCCCGATGGTACCTGATGCTCTGCCTTCACCTGCTGGCAGGTGAGGCATCGAGAAACGAACTCTGCTACTGCCTTCTTCATGCCCGGCCACCAGTGTTGTCGTCTGAGGTCCTGGTACATCCTTGCCACTCCAGGATGTACCGCCAAAGGAGAAGTGTGAAACTCTCTCAGCACTTCCTCTCGTAAAGCGACTGGTACCATGGTACGTCCTCTGAAAAGGATTTCGTGCTCTGATCCAAGGGAGAAACCATCAGGTGCCTGTACCGAGGATATCTGTGCACGCCGTGTCTCACAGTCAGCGTCCCCATGTTGTGCCTCCCTGACTCGCTACAGTAGTGGAGGAGTGACTGTGAGATACTGAAGGAAGGCTGCTTCATCTCTATCCATGAAGGATATCTGTAAAGAGGCTAGCTTCTCTGTCGCCTCCTCATGTAGAAGAATGCCCGTCCTCCTGCTGAGGGCATCGGCTACTATGTTCCCCTTCCCAGGAGTATATACTATCTCAAAGTCATAGTCCTGGAAGAACTCGAGCCATCGCCGCTGTCTCAGGTTCAGGTCCTTCTGCGAGAAGATATACCTGAGACTCTGATGATCGGAAAAGACTGTAAAGCGCTCTCCCATCATATAGTGTCGCCATGTCTTCAGAGCGAAGACCACTGCTGCTAACTCCATGTCATGAGTAGCATAGTTCTTCTCATGCGGCCTCAACTGACGTGATCCATAGGCGATCACTGCCCGCTCCTGCATCAGAACACATCCGAGTCCGGTCCCTGATGCATCACAGCAGACTACGTACCCTACTCCCTCCTCAGGAAACCTCAAAATAGGTGCGCTAGTCCATCTCTGTCCCAGCTCTTGGAAGCTCTGCTGACATCTGTCTGACCACACGAAGGGTTTCCCCTTCTTCTTCAAAGCTGTGAGTGGTGTCTCAACTCTATAGAAGTCTGGCACGAATCTCCGATGGTACCCAGCTAGACCCAAGAAACTCCGAACCTCAGTCACGCTCCTGGGTGGCTCACATGCTAACACAGCCTCAATCTTCGCGGGATCCACTGCAACTCCCGCCTCAGAGATAACGTGTACTAAGAAGTGGACCTCACGTATCCAGAACTGGCACTTCGAGAGCTTACCATAAAGCTAGTGCTCTCGGAGTGTGTCTAGTATAACTCTCAAGTGATAGGCGTGCTCCTCCTCAGTCGTAGAGTAAATCAGAATGTCGTCGATGAAGACCACGACAAACCGATCGAGGTATGGGTGAAAGATCCTGTTCATGAGATCCATGAACACTGCTGGAGCATTGGTTACACTGAAAGGAATAACCAAGAACTCATAGTGGACATACCGACATATGAAGGCCGTCTTCTGCACATCCTCGTCTCTGACTCTGAGCTGATGATAGCCTGACCAGAGGTCTATCTTCGAGAACCACCACGCTCCCTTGAGCTGATCAAAGAGGTCATCAATCCTCGGTAGCGGATACTTTTTCCTCACTGTCATCTGGTTCATGCGACGATAGTCAACACAAAGTCTCAAGCTCCCGTCCGCCTTCTTGGCGAACAATATCGGGGAGGCCCAAGGTGAAACACTGGGTCGGATGAACCCCTTGCCCTGCAAGTCCTCCAACTGTACCCGTAGCTCTCGAAGCTCGGTGGGGGCCATCCGATATGCTGGAGTGGATATCAGGGCTGTCTCGGGGTACAAGTCAAGATAAAAGTCTACCTCTCTACGAGGGGGTAGCCCTGGAACGTCGTCAGGAAAAACGTCCGCAAACTGATCCACCACTGCAAGAAAACCAGGACTCCGCACGTCAACTGCTCCAAAGATGAGGCTAGCCAACTGATGAGTGATGGGTTGTCCTCTCCTCCACAGAAGTCCATCATGTCCTGCAAAGGCTCCCTTCTCGCCGGTGAAGGTGAACCTGCTCCCATCGGTGCGTACACATCGCACCTTGCGCCTAAAACAGTCAATCTGTGCATGGACCATAGATAGCCAATCCATGCCCAAGATGACGTCGTAAGGCCTCGACGCTGCTACAAGAAGATCCTAGCCAAAGCTCTCACCTCCTAGAGTAAGCTCACACTGCCGGCACTAGTGCGTAATCGTCGAGTCTGCTCCCGTAGGAGTCTTTAGCCGAAAGGATCGAGCCAACGGCTCTGTCGGAATCTCCGAGCTCTGAACAAGGGAAGCGGCTATGAAAGAGTGACTCGCTCCTATGTCTATAAGTACTGAAGCAAGGGTGGAATAGACACATATAGTACCTCGAATCATCTCGGGTGCGCCGTGGTCGTAGGCTTCTGCTGCCTGGAGCTGTGCCTGTCTCTGCCCGCCACCTCCCTGTGGTCGGGGTGGACCTCCTGGTGGTGGTGGTGGCAGAGCCTCAAAGCGTCGCCCACCACCGGCTGCTCGTCCATCTCCTCTGCCTCGTCCGCCTCCTCCCTGCGGACCGCCACGGTCGACCCTCTGCCTCTGCCTCGGTGGTCCCTCAACTGTTTTCTGCTCCTCGGCACGGCGGGTCGGGCAGTCACGAGCCATGTGGCCCTGCCCGCCGCACGAGTAGCACTGTCTGCCTCTCGAAAGACTGGCTCCTCGCTGTGTGCTCCGCACTGCTGAGCCAGTGCCCTAAGGTCGTCTGCCCGAAGGTTTGGTCTTTCTGGACCCCTGAGTCATTCGTCGACTGCCTGCTGCAAATGAATCTGCCACGTGCCGCCCTGCGGTGGGTCTCGGTGCTGGTGTAGACTAAGCAAGGAAGCTCTCGATCAAAAGGGCCCACTCCAGTACTCCTGTCTGAGTCGGTATGCTGAGGGAGATCAGCGATGCCCTGATCTCGTGTCTCAAACCCTGCTCGAAGGTCCGGGCCCGGAGGAATGGGTCTCGTACCATGTCGGTCGAGTAGCGCGAGAGATCAGTAAATCTCGCCGAGTACTGAGCGACCGTCATGCTGCCCTGCCGCAGCTGAAGAAGCTCCTGGATACGTACCACACGAAGGGTGGCTGGGACGAACTACGAGCGGATGAGGCTCTCAAAGTCCTTCCAAAGTAGAGATACCTCATCGTGCACCTGGAGCATCAAGCTCCACCATCGTCCTGCTGCTGCGTGTAGTAGGCTCGCAGCGAGGATCACCATGAGGTCTGCTGGTGTCCTCACTAGCCTAAACACACGTACCACTGCCTCCAGCCAGTCCTCGGCTGCCTGGGGATCCGTCTCCCCGCGAAACCTAGGTGGTCGCTGGCGCTGAAACTCATGAAGTGCGATGAGGCGACGTGAATCATCAGTGGCTGGTTCTGGAAGCATTGGGGGCTCGGCGGGTAGAGCTACCGCCGGTGCCACTGCTGACAAAGGGCCCTGCACCGAGGCCTCGTCGCTCGGTGGGCTGTCGTTACACTCGACTCTCGGAACCCTAGCTGGCTGCCGTCATGGGGCCATCCTGAAAAGGAATCAGGTGCGCCATGGTCAAAAAGAATACCTGGTGAGATGATATAAGTAATCACAAAGAAAACTTTGAAACACACACACAATCATTGTTTTTGTGCATTAAGTCGGAAATCAGAAGCCAGGGTCCTGGTGTACGGATACGTTGGTCGCTGCACCAACACTGGACTCCCTGGACTGATAACCACACTCAATATGCTTAACATTATTGCTTCACATATAAAAGATCAAAGTTCGCGGTAGAACCGAACTCCTTTGATACCAATTTGTCACGACCCGCCCTCGGGGTCCGTGCCGTGACTACCCCAAGCCCGCCTTCCATAGGCCAGGGGCTGGCGACTAGCACCAAGGCGTAAATCCCGGTAAAAAGGGAAGGCAATGCCTTTGTAATGTAAACAAACACCACAGAGTAAGAAAGCGGAAAGTAAACACTAAGTAAAAATAGAGTACAACTGAAAGTGCGGAAAAATAAATGGGTCAGTATACAAACCCAAACAGAAAGTAAAGTACAACTCGAAAGGGAAAACAACAACTGAAAAGTAAAAGCCGCTACACCAAGCTGTCCACTGGAAATCCCACCTGAAGGGTGGGTACAGATAGCTCCACTTCTCCACGGGTCCCGCCGTCTGCTCCGAGCACGTCCCGCCCAGTGGTCCACCTCCAGGTACCGTCCTGCTCTGCAAGCCTCAGCTAAGATCAACGTTGTCTGTCGTCTGCAACCAACACAACGTAGTGCAGGCAAAGCCCGTGCAGAGGTGAGTATAAGCTACTCAGAAGGGACCCCGAGACCCCTGAAGGTCTCTCAAATCCACAAAGGATAAACCACGAGGAAAGGTACAATCACGAAGTAACAACCGACACTGCTTAGGTATATGCCCATACATATACCTAAGTCAACAAATTCAAATACGCTCCAACCTCCGAGCCCAAGTACAACTCAGTACACACAGAAAAGTAAACGTATTCCACACAGGAATGAAAAACGTAATCCACACAGGATAGCACAACACAATCCACACAGGAAAGCAACAGGATTCAGCTCACACAGGTATACTTCTTCAAAAGACGATAAAGATGATCTCTGATCCATCTAAGTCGTCGGACCCACGAAGGATCGATAGGTAACTAACCCCCGCAAAAAACCCACACAGGATCGGGCCCACGTAGGACCTGTAGGCGCTGGTTCACACAGGACCGCTGAGCGCAAAGACCCACACAGGATCGGACCCACACAGGATCGGGCCCACACAGGACATGTAGCGCTGATCCACGTAGGATCACTGAGTGCTATAGTCGTCGTCGTCGAATCCACACAGGATCTCTGTACTGTCGTCGTCGCAGTCACAGTAGCAGTAGTAGCAGTAGTAGCAGTCACAGTCGCAGCCAGCACTAGGGTTCCCGCACACAGCAAGCTCGTACAGGAGGATCTGCTCCACGAGCTGAGAGGCTGATTCATCAACTGTCACAAAGTCCAGAGTTGATGTATCCAAAAGTTCCATATCGTCAACAGGAACTCAACGCAACAGACGGCACGTCGATCGGACGCCCGATCTGAGAGTTATTGGCATTTTCGTCTACGGGGCCCGGTTGGTTTTTAAGGCAAAACCAACCCGACCATACTCCACCTACATCCAAACCTCGGGCGGAGTATGCCAAAAGATCCGACTCACTAAGAGGAACACAACAAAGCTGACGACACGTCAATTGGACGTCCGTAGCTCAAGATATGAGCGTTTCCGCTCCGAAGGCCCGGTTGGTTTCGTGAACGAACCAACCCGGACGAACTCAAAGTATTCCGAAACATTGAGTGCGATATACCGAAACGACCGTCGCGATCCAAGGATCGCGTTGCCGCAGACGGTTCGTCAATCGGAGATCTGTGGCTCATGTTATGGTCAAAAGACCGAATCCGTCTCGAAAACGGGGGGTCCGGGTCCGGGCCGACCAGGCCCAGCCGGCGGCGGTCCAGCGCGGCGGCGCGGCCCGGCCGGCGGCGGCGTGGCCTGGCGCCGCTAGGGTCACGTGCGGGGGGCTAAGCCCCCGCTTCCAGTATGCGGCGGCGCGGCTTTTAGCCGCGCCTTTTGGAGAACCGACCCCCCCTCGTGGGGGCCTGCTTGAGGAAACCGGGGGGTCGCCTGCCCCCCTCAAAGAAACCGCCCCCCTCATAAATGGGGGGGTTTTAGAGAGTTGACCGGGGGAATTTATTCCCCCGGTCTTTGACCTTCCGGCCGGCCACCTGGCCGGCATGTTTTTCTCCAACGGGACCGGCAAGCCGGTCCCCTTCCGGTTTCCGACGCCGGCGGCCTGGCGTGCCGCCGGTCTTCCCGTGTCGCCGCGGCCCGGAACTGGCCGCGGTGTTCGTCGTCCGGCGCGGTGCGACGGAACCGCGACCCTCCGTCGCGCCTTCGTTTCCCTTCGACGCGGCGCGACGGCGTCGCGTTCTTGATGATCCTTCCACGGCGTGGCACGACGGCGCCGCGCAATATAATCGTGAGATTATCCGCGTGGTGCAATGGCACCACGCCATCTTGTTTCATCCGCGAGATAAATCAACAAGAACAAAGGAGGGGGTTCGGCCGTGTTCATGCGGTCTGGCACCCTCACGTTAAAAGATAACCATATTTAAATATCCTCACATTAGTCATGCTAGAACCACGAACAAAAATAAATAAATAAACAATTAACAACGACCCCTACCTTGGGTTCAAGTTCGAAGATTGTCAACGACCCGCGGAAGACAACGTCCGGAGGTCGGGTGTCACGGTAAACGTTCGTCAAATCCGAGGACGAGGAGGTACGTCCGAAGAGGTACGTCTTTGGCGAATCTTCGTAAGCCGATGAAGAAGTCCAAGGAGGAAGCGGGGTTCCCTTTCGTTGACACGGAAGACGAAGAAGAGAGGAGCGGCATTCTTCGTCGGAGCTTGAGCGTTCTTCGTCAAAGCTTGATCGTTCTTCGTCAAAGTTTGAAGAAGAAATAAAATCTCTCAAATCCTCTCAAGATGGATAAACAATTCTAACCAAATAAAATAAGATAGAGTCTTATTTTATTCACAAACTTAACAAATTGAATTTCAAAGGTTTGAAATTCAAATAAGATAACTCCAAAATTAAATGACAATTTTTCATGTCATTTAAAGAGGGGTTAAAGGGAGTTTGAGAGAAGATGGAAGGTTAGGTTTGTGTGGACCCCACCACACATAATCCTCTCAAGGGAGGTTAAGTGGGTGTGGGTCCCACCCCTAACTTCCTTTGAGAGAAGTTAACCAACAAAAGTAAAATAAAAAGTGTTCCACATTTTTATTCATCTTTTTATAATTCTTCCCAAAACTAACTTTCGTCCCGCAATAAACGCAAATTCGGAAAAGGTCTCCTTAAGCGAATATCGGCGATGCGAGTTCATCGGTGTCCTCGAATTTCAATTCCGAGCACCGGATCAAAAGTTAGAAATTCCCGCTCGTTCGTTCACTGAACGTACCCAAGCCAAACTTCGGAAATTGATTCCGGGCACACCGGGCCTCGGAATCAGGTGCCGTCAGAAACCGCGCTCTTGTAAAATTCCAAAGAAAATTAAGAAAAAATTTCCCTTGAATTTTACGGGTCTTTACAAAAATTTAACTTAATATTGAGCGGAAATTATATCTATCTACAATGATAGTAGATTAACGAAATCAAATTTTACATTCTATTGGTACATGGGTGAACCAAAACATAATATATATATTTTTTTGTATCACATAGATCTTATTTATGTAATAAAGAATTTAATTTTATATGGATGAATAGATGTCTCTAGGTAATATTATATTTTTATTTATGGAATCCACTATGTTTGTTTGAGTTTATGTTAGATCATATGATCAAATTCATATACAAATTTTTTGAGGTTTTTTTTGATGCAATTTTATCAATATATGGATATTATAAGATATGTGCACTAAAATATTCCCCTTTGAGTTTTTATATGTTTCATTGAAATTATTATTTGCATAAAAATGATTATAAAATTATAGATATAAGATTAAATGTACTAGAATAATTTATGATTTATATTATTTTTGATTTTAATGTATTTATGTGATATATCCAATCACCGTATGAAGTCATTATTAATCATCTCAATCATAGGATGTTTCTCTATGGGTCCTATTACTAGAATATAAATCATGAATAGTCTAAATATGCATGGAGTACCCACTAAATTTTTTTGTTATCATGATTTGATGATTACCCCCATAATTTGGTGATGTCGTTATCATGGTTTTGATACACAATTGTGTTTTAAGACATCATATCATACTAAAAAGACATTCAATCTGAGAGAAAAATTAAAACCCTAGTTAACATGACATGATCTTGTTATATTAATTTCTATGGTGTATACGTTCAACAACTTCCTTTGGTAGATTTTTTAGATAACAATATCTTTAACTCGATCAATTAGATGGATACTCATGACTCACATTAATGAAATTAATGATGAACTTCAATGTAAAAGAATGAAGTTGTTCGAAGATAGCTATTTGTGCCTGATCTATTTTATTAACTATTTCAGATCCATAGATCAATGTAAGGATTTATGGTATAGAGAATGTTTAAAACAATGTTATTTTAGTAACCATCTATGTGTTATATGATTTTAATTTGGTGAGAAAGTTTTCACTGAATATCTATATGTATGGATGAATACAAAACTATGACATGGGTGTAATGGTCCCTTTGAAATTATTGACAATATTAACACCTTACCTTATCCCTTTTCAATTAAAATAAAAAATTATTAGATCCATTTTTTGTTCCATGTATCGATCCTAATGACTTACATACATGATACATCACATGAACTAAACCCAGAGGCCATACCACTAAAGCCTAAACTTTCAGAGGAGGAGAACACATTGGAGACCTTGGATCATACATAAAATGTTATATTAAATAATAACCCTCACATGGTAAATATTTATGGTGAAACCACCAACCTATAAAATTATATGGGATCCTGAGAATATAATGAGGCAAAATATCTTCCATTGTTGCTACCAATGTGAGAAATTTCACGGGATAAAATCAGTTTATTCTTGTAGAACGTAAAACAATGACATTTTTTAAATTATTTTTCAAAATAAATTTAATCGTTATGACGTTTTTCGTTACACAGAAAGTATAATTATCTTTTATTACATGAAAAGAAATGTTTATCTTGTCATTCATGCATCACCATGTTTTAATGTAACATGAATCGCATTTAAAATAATATTATTTAATATAAATGTTATTACATAGATTCTAGTCTAGAGGGCAGGAAAATGATTATATAAAATTTTAAAATATATGGTTTGAACAAGTATATATAATGAATTATTTGGTGTTAAATTAATTATAAATTAAATTAAAAACTATATGATAATAAATGAAATTTTTTTCTAAAAAATTATACTCAAAAAATTTAATTATTTAAAAAATTAATAATATCAATTTTGTTCAATATTATTAATAAATTTTATATATTAAATGTTTGATAAAATTTTTATGATTATCATTATGCGTATTATTGAGAATAGTAATAATAAATCTATTTTTACTCATTAAACTATATTTTTCTATAATTAGCACGGTTAAATTCAAAAAAATATTTTATGATTGTTTTAAAAGAATAAATTTTTGTAATATATTTGTTAATCCAATTATTTTCATTATAATAAATTTCATTATGAATATTAATTTAATATATTTTTAATCTTTCTATCTTTCTACCTTAGAAAAAATCTCATTCTCATCGCATATGAGAGACTTATTTTAAAAGAAATTATTCCAGAACTATGATTAAAAATATAAAAATGTGATTCCATATATCTATTTGTCACGACCCGTCCCCTAGGGCTCATTACGTGACTACCCTATGATCGCCATGCATAGGATAGGGGTTGGAGACTAGCACCATATAGGCATTTCCCTATACCAAGAAGACATTCCATTTAAACCTGTACAACCACACTACTAAGTAACACAACAAGATACAACCACGAAGTAAAACTGTAGTCGTAAAATTGTGTAATAAATGTAAAGGGGATGGAATTCCAACCCATCTAAAAGATAAAACTACAACAGAAAACAGTAATATACTATATGTTTCGTCAACCAAGCTTCCAACCTGAAGGGGTCGGAACAGCTTGTCGCCATATCTCTCCACATCTACCGTCACCAATGTCCACCATTTGGTCCTAGCTCCCCTAGTCTCAATCAAGGATGCATGTCATCTGCAAAAGACACAACAAGGTGCGGATGAAGCCCACATATGGGTGAGTATAATAATACACAGTAAGTTCCCTAAGACCCCCAATGGTATCTCATAATTCCACAGATGAAAAACACACATCATGATCTCAATAACTATGAACAAAGCATAAGACTCAACTCAAACTATGTATAAATCTCAGAGAAATAGAAAATAGTATTCTAATCCACATAGGGTCACTATGTCCCCGATCCACAACCAGCCACTCTAAGACTGGTCCTGGTCAAGTCAAAATGATGTTGATCCATACAGGGTTGCTATGAATGTTGATCCAAACATGGTCTCTATGATACTGATCCACACAGGATCATTATTAATGATGATCCCCACAGAGTCTCTATGAATGATGATTAACACATGGTCGCTATGAATGATGATCCACATAGGGTCCTTATGAATGTGGATCCACACAGGGTCACTATGATGCTAATCCACGACAGGCCGCTCTAAGGCTTGTCCTCGCCGAGTCACTATGATGTTGATCCACACAGGGTCTCTATGAATGCGGATCCACAATGGGTGACTATGAATGTTGATTTACAAAATGTGGCTATGATGATGATCCACACAGGGTCACTATGAAAGCTGATCTACATTGGGTCTCTATTAATGTTGATCCACACTCGATCGCTATAAATGATGATCCACACAAGGCCACTATGAATGTGAAAACCATCCACAAGACTCGACAAAAGGAGTATCCCAAAGGTCATCAGTTTTGTATGGGATTCTACGTTGTAGACCGCTTGTCAACCGGACACCCGGTCTGAGAGTTATCTGTATTTTATTGTCGAGGGACGTTTTGGAGTTGGGTACGATCCAACCCTTCCGAACTCCAATTTTTTTTTAAAACTCAGGTGGAGTATCTCAAATGAACAGTCTCTCTACATGGATATCAGGGCCATAGATTGTTCATCCAACAGATTTCTGGTTCACAACATACGGCTCTTTAAGAAAAATTGGGCCCTAAAGGGGTCCGAGTCAGGTCTGACCTAGCCCGACCCGACTCGGTTTTACCAGAACCGGCACGGGCCAACGCGGTTTGGATGGGCCATAGACCAGCTCATCCCACCCCTGTAGGATAGGGCTACGATGTAGAGGCCCGCTGGATAATGTGATCCAGGCGAGGGTCGCGCGGTTCGCCTTTCGAACGACTCAAACAATAGATTAGATCTTAAATGGGGGTGCCTCTTGGATATTCGTGGGACCCGTAGGTATTGGGTCCCCACCCATCATCACAGCTTTGAAGCCACATTCTACTTCACCGCATCAATTTAAGGCTCTCCTCCTCCCACCACAGGGGTTTACTGAGATCTAGTAAGATTTCCATCAGTTGCGGCGTGACCCTCTTCTATGGTCGGTTAGCACTGGCCGCTGACTTCACCGCTAGCACTGGTCACCTGTGCCACACTGGCCGGACCTCTATGGGCCACTGGGTGAGCTCCTGTGGTTTTTTTGCCTACCTCTCATGCCTATGGGCCTCCCGAGATGCGACAGTCGCTGTGTGCCTCCCATTTTCGTGGTTCTATCATGTTGAAAAATCATCCCTCAAAGAACATGACATGAATGAAGTAGAAGAGGGTCCATGCATTGTTTATTTTGTCAAGTCCTTACGAATTATCATCATAACAAACATGCTACAAAAAATTCATCAACATCCTCTTATAATTTAATCAATTCAATCCCCCTTCCTCGATATTCGATAGAGGCATCATGGTGGTGGATGAAGATTCTGCATTTGATGAAGCCACCAGTGTTCTTCTATCCAGGTCAATTTCTGCCCAAGCCTCAATCCTTTATTTGTGGAAGGTGTCATAGTACATCTCCATTGGTTTCCCACATCCATACTAAATTCCCACAACTGAGATTCAATTAAATATACAGAAGAAACAAATATGTTGTAGAAAATTAATGTGGTTCATTTATGAACCTCATTTATTATTTCAACATTGTGATTACAAAAACCAATAGTCCTGAAATTAAATACCTTTACAACTCAGTGGTCCTACTATGCCAATAATTCGTTGGAGAGAAAATAAAATTACATTGTCATGTTATTTTATTATTCAGTAAAAAGTCTGAGAAACAATCTTTTTCTCCCGACCCACTATGACCGATGTGAAGCCTCCCTTAATAGAATCTCAGCACTGCAGATTCAACAGTGTCCCCAAATTTCAATTCTGATCACTAGTTCCAATGATGGAAAATTCCTCCCACATGCTTACTGAATGTACCGAAAAAATTAAAATATTACATTTCGGGTACACTGGGCCTCGTAATCAAGAGCCTTCAATTTTAGTTGACTATGAATAAACCCATATAATTTAGAAAATATTATTAAATATTCAGGTCTTACAATCTCCCCACATTAGGGCTTTTCAGCTCAATATTCTATAAAAAAATAGGGAAAAATGGGGGTACTGAGCACGTATCTGAGCCTCCGTCTCCCATGTGTTCCCTTGGAGAGTCTCATGCTTCCAATGAAGTCGCACAAGAGGGATCGACTGCCCATGAAGTTCCCATTCCTAAAAATCCTCTATCTCCACTGTGTGCTACGAAAACGTTATCCCATCATCAATTTCCACCTCACCTAAGTCGATAACTTATGATGGATCGTGGAAATATCTTCTGAGCTGCGACACATGGAAAACATTATGCACCTAGTGTATCTGTGTGGGATGATCTAGACAATATGCCACCCCGTATACTCTGTTGAGGATCTATAATGGTTTGATGAACCCCATAGATACCTTTACAACCTGGCCAAAACACCTCAATCCTTGTTGGGGTGAGACCCGTAAAAAGACAGGTTTCCCCTCCTCAAACTACAAGGGTCTCCGTCTCTTATCGACATAAGTCATATGCCTGCTCTATGTAGTCTTTATCCACTCCGTGATGATCTACACATTCTCTTTGGTATCATGTAGAATCCTTGGACTCATAAGTGCTAACTACCTTGGGTACGTCCAACAAAGAGGTGTTCTGCAGGGTCTCCCATATAGGGCCTCCAACGAAGCCATGAGGATGGTAGAGTGGTAACTATTGTTGAATGTGAAATCTAGCAGTGTTAGGTGGTCCTCAAAACTACGACCAAAACTGTGGACACAAGCACGAGGAATGTACTCGAGTTTATGTATGGTCTGCTCAGTCTAACAATCTACCTGAGGTTGAATGGTAGTGCTCAAGCACAGTAGAGTATTGTACACCTCTTTTAATCCCTTCCATAAACGGGATGTAAAACAAGTGTCGTGATCTGATATGACCATTTATGGAACCCTCGTGAAGTCATACAATCTCTTGTACATAGAGACGTCATAATATCTCTACCGATTCCTACTATTTTATGGGTAGGAAGTGGGCTGACTTGGTGAGTCGTTCAACGATCACCCAGTGGGAATCATGGTCCCTAGATGTATTTGGTTTCCATATCACAATGTCCATTGAGATACTACCCCACTTCCACTAAGTTACCTCGCGTGTCTGAAATAATAATGGTGGTACCAAATCATTGAACTTAACTTATAGACAGGTGAGTCACTGGGAAAGATACTCTTTCACCACTTTCTTCACCCCTGTCATGAGGATATCTAAGCACTCTAGGCCTCATAGTCTCCATCCCCAAGTTGTGCCTCCTGAACTCATTGACGAAGTGGGGGAGTGACATTCATAGATTGGAGGTAAGAAACTCTATCTCTATCCAAAAAGGATATATGCAACACGACTAGCTGCTCTTTCACCTCAATCAGCCATTGTAGACCAGACCTGCTGCTAAGTGCGTATGCTACTATATTCCCCTTCCCAGGAGTGTAAACTATCTCGATGTAATAGTCCTATAATAACTCTATCCATCTCAATTGTCTCATGATCAGGTCCTTATGTGAGAAGATATATCTGAGACTCTTGTTCTTAGTGTAAACAGTAAATCGTTCACCCATCATGTACTATCGCCACATCATAAGCATAAAGACCATTGCGGCTAACTCTAGGTCATAAGTATTGTAATTATTCTTGAGTTGTCTCATCTTCCATGAGTCGTAGGAAATCAATACTCGTTCCCAAATCAGAAAACAACCGAGTCTAGTCCCAGATGCGTCGTTGTAGACTACATACACAACACCATCTTCTGGAAGCCACAAGATGGGTGCACTCGTCAACCTCTTCTGCATCTCTTAAAAACTCTTCTGGCACATATCCATCCACAAAGAAGGGCTTAAAATTCTTTATCAATGGTGAAACAAGTGCCACTACCCTAGAGAAGTCAAGTACAAACATCTAGTAGTATCCATCCAATCCCAAGAATATCTCCACCTCAGTCACACTCTTGGGTGGCTCCCAAGAAATCATTGCATCTATCATCACTAGATCCACTACAACTCCAAACTCGGAGATAACATAACACAGGATGTGGACATATCATATCAGGAACTAGATACCATTAAACTGGTTCTCTTGGTGTGTATCCAAAACTATCTTCAGGTGTGTGTCATTCTCCTCCTCTAATGCTGAGTTTATCAAGATGTAGTCAATGAAGACCACTATGAAGAGATCAAGGTATTGAAGGAAGATCACGTTCATGAGCCCCAAGAATACTATTGAAGCATTGGTTAAGCTGAAGGGAATTACAAAAACTCATAATGGCCATACCGACACTTTAAGGCCATCTTTGGTGAATTTTCATCTCATACCCTATACTGGTGATTGCCTGATCTGAGGTTTATCTTCGAAAACCATTGATCTACCTTCATCTACTCGAAGAGTCCACAAATCCTTGGGAGTGGATAATTTTTCTTCACTATCACCTGGTTCAGATGTTAACAGTTCACACAAATCCTTAGACTCCAATCTTGCATCTTGGAGAATAAAATCAGTGATGCCCATGGAGAAACACTGGGCATTACTAACCACATCCCATGCTAGTCCTCCAACTGTACTCGCAGCTCACAAATCACTGTGGGAGCCATCTGATATGTTGTTATAGATATCAGTGCCATCATGGGGTATATATCAATGTAGAAGTGTACCACTCGGTGAGTTGGTAGTCGCAAAACATCATCAGGAAAGAAATCAACATACTGGTCCACCACTACAAGATAACTCAGACACCTCGCATAAATATCTTCGAGGGTAAGGCTCGCCAACTGATTAGTGATCCTCTGCCCCATCATCCGAGTAAGTCCTTCCTATGCTAAAAAGGTTTCCTTCTCACCAGTGAAGGAAAACCTAGTCTAATCCACATGGACACACCACATATTGATCCTAAAATAGACAATCTGAGCATGGGATATGGATAGCTAGTTCATACCGATGATGATGTCCTAAGGCCTCGACGCTACTACTAGTAAATCCCAGTCCATGATCATGCCTCCTATAGTGATCTCACACTGTATGCACCAATGTGTAATCAACGAATCATATCCCATAGAATTATCTAATCTTAAGGATCATGCCAAGGGATCCATAGTAATTTCTGAGTTCCGAACAAGTGTCCTGGAAATGAAAGATTGACTGGAACCTATGGTTATAAGTACAATAGCTAGAGTGGAATTGATATAGTTCATACCCCTAATCATATCTGGAGTAGCATGGTTATATGCCTCTACCACCTAAAACTGAGCTCTCCCATGTCCACCTACTCCAATGTTTTTGGGTGGACAACCTGAGGGTGTTGGTGGTAGAACCTCAAACCGTCGTCCACCACCAGCTGCATGACTAGCTCCTTTGTCATCTTTTTCTCAATGAATACCTCCTCCCTTGAACCTCGTCCACTGCCTCAGTGGTCCCTCAACTGTCTATTGGTCATCGGTATAGTGGGTTGGGATGTTTCATGCCATGTGGCCCTGCACGCCGCACCTAAAACACAGTCTTCATCCCTACTCACACCTTTTTCATCATGTGCTCCGCACCTCAGACCATACATCCTCTAGTTTCCCCCAAATGATCAAGCCCTCTTGGACCTCTACATCATCTGCCTACTGCCTCTATTATATGGCATGGATACTAGGTTTCCAGTGGTGGATTTCACCATTGTTTCATGATCAGATAAGAAGTTCTCCACCAATAAAGATCGCTCGAGTACTATAGTGTGTGTCTGGATCATGAGTGATATGATCGACACTCTGATCCCCCATTGTAGACCATTCTTAATGGTTCAAGCACTGATGAAATGTTCCTGTACCATGTCTGTGGATTAGCATGACAGGTCAGTGAACAATGATGAGTACTGGTCCACAATTAGGCTGCCTTACAGCTAGTGCAGAAGCTCCTGAATATGCACAGAGCATAGATTCTCTTGTATGAACTCCACCCAGAATATGGTATCAATGTCAAAACAGGTGAATGTCACCTCCTAATGCATCTAGTGTTAGACTCTGGTATCTCCAATTTTTTCCATTGAAAATGCTACCAACTAGGACCACCATTTGATCTTCTGAGGTCTCATCGAAGAAGAAAACATGTGCACAACATCCATCCCGTCCTCAACTGCTTGTGGATCTTTCTCACCTCGAAACCTCAGAGACCTCTACCTCCAGAACTAAAGAAATGTGCCTAGCCGGTTTACAGGTATTCTAGTGTGGATTGTGGAAACTACTACCCTCTTAGTGGTGGTTATATAGGTACAACACTTGAAGGTACAAACATTGTAAGAGGTACCTACATCGGATCCTCTTTGCTTGGTGGGCTGTCATTGTGATCTCTCTCAAGAATCCTAGCTGGATATCTATGTAGTAGCATAAAGAAAAGAAAAATGTGCCCCACTATCAAAATGATATACCTGGTGAGATGACTCAAAAGAAATCAAAAGTAAAACATTTCCCAAACACATTTTATTTTTGTCTTCGTGCACTGAGTCAGAAATACGAATTTCGGGTCCTTGTGTATGGATACGTCAGCCGCCGCACCAACACTGGAATCCCAAAACTAAAAACCACACTCAAATCACCTAACAGTATTTCTCTATAGGAAAGATCTGAGTCATAGTTCTTCAGTAGAATCGATACCTCTAATACCACTTTTTCACAACCCATCCTCTCGGGCCCATCCCATGACTACCCCAAACACGCCATCGATAGAACAGGGGTTGGTGACTAGCCCGATAAAGGAATTTAAATATAATGGGAAGACATTTACATTAATCCTATACAAAAACATATCCCATGAAACCCACAAGATGCTACCACGAAGTAATAAGGTAATATGTGAAGTGTCTAATGATAGTAATAGGGCATGAATACAAGCCCAACTGGAAGATACAATAACAACAGAAAATAGTAAACAATGACCGAAGTCATCCACCAAGGATCCTACTTGAAGGGGTACGTACAACTCATATCCACAACCCCCCACATCAATCATCACCTCCAACAACCTTCAGGTCCTAGCTCCCCTACTCTCAGTCAAGGATTCCCGCCGTTTTCCCAAGACAAAACATGGTGCGGTTGAAGCCCGTGCAGTGGTGAGTATAAAAATACACAGTAGGGAGACCGAGACCCCCAAAGGTCTCTTAGAATTTCACAAAGGTATACCACAAATCACGATCTCAATCAAAAAACACACATCATAAGACTTAGCTCAAACCAGGTACATATCTCAAAGAAAAAGTAAATAAGAAGATGATCCACATTGGGTCACTATGTCGCTATTCAACGATGTTCCACTCTAAGGCTGGTTCTTCTCTGGTCACTATAATGATGATCCACATAGGGTTACTATGATGTCGAACTAGGATGAGCCACTCTAGGGATATTTCTCACCGAGTCGCTATGATGATGATCCAAACTGGGTCTATATGAATTTTGATCCACACAGGGTCTCTATGAATGCTGATAAAGATAGTGTCACTATGATGTTGATCCACACATGTTCCCTATGAAAGCCGATTCGCATAGGGTCGTATGAATGTTGATCCACGTAGGTTCACTATGAATTCTCATCCACAATGAGTCTCTATGAATGTGAGATCCCCCCAAAATATTCCAGAATTGTTTTACCCAAATTTATGACATTCCTCAATGGTTCCAACGCAGCAGACAGCGTGTTAATCGGATTCCCGGTCTGAGAGCTAGAGGCTTTTTATTGCCGAGGGCCCGGTTAGATGCAGGTAAAATCCAACCCAGCTATAACCCAACTATTACAAAACTTAGGTGGAGTATCTCAAATAATCCTTCCGGATACAAGGATACCTTATCCACATACTATTGGTCAATCATACGTCTGGATCACAATATATGGCACTTTAAGAGAAACTGGGCCCAAAATGGGTCCATGTCCGGTGTGACTGAGTCGGACCAACCCATCCTGACCCTTTCCGGGCCCGATCCTGCCCAGGATGACCTAATCCAGCATGGGATAGCCCCATTGGGTTGGGCCGTGGACTGGCCCAGCCCACCCTGGCTGGGCGGCGCTATGGCCGCTCGGCCCACCGGCTAGTATGACCCGCACAAGGGTCACGCGGTCCCCCTCCGGAACAGATCATATATGGCGGCGCCAAGTGCTGTTGCCTAGATATCAGTGGGACCAGAAGGGATCATGTCCCATCCCTTGTTTGCATGATGCTTCCTAGTTGCGCTCAATGGTGCACCACCT
Organism: Viscum album; assembly: GCA_963277665.1. Lineage (NCBI taxonomy): Eukaryota > Viridiplantae > Streptophyta > Magnoliopsida > Santalales > Viscaceae > Viscum > Viscum album. The sequence goes on from OY728161.1 coordinate 1,844,665,252, forward strand.
CCCACCAATACAACTAGTTGAGAGTCGGCCGCCTATCCATCCGTTTTGGTGCCGCCCTCTTCCATGGCCGGTGAGCGCCGACCGCCACCATCGCTGCCGGATCTAGTCGTTAGTGACGTCGGTCGCCGGTACTGTTGGTTTTCAACGATTCCACGACAATAACGAACTAGAGGAACCTACGCGGGCCACCATTTGAGCTCCGGTTTTCGATTTTCCCAACTGCTCATGCCTACAGGCCTCTCGGGATGACACTATCAATGCGTGCCTCTAGGTTTCAAGGTTCCGTTTAGTTGAAAAATCATCCCCCTGAAGAACGTGACAAGAATGAAGAGGCTGAGGGTTTTGGACTTCTTTATTAGGCATGTTCCCTCCGTGTTATCATCATAACAAATGGGAATCAATAAATTCATCAAAATCAACAAAAAATTAAATCATGTCAGACCCCCTTACTCGTTATTTGATGGAGACTTTGTGGTGGTGGAAGAATATTTCTTGTAAGATGAATCTTCCAGTGTTCATCATTCCTAGTCTATTTCCCCCCAATCCTACATCCTCATTCGATGGAAGGTGTCGCGGTACATCAACATAGGTTCCTCACAACCATACCAGAATCCCAGGCCCAGGCTAAAATTAAATAGACGGAAGAAAAAACAAAGTTGCACAAAATTAATGTGGTTCATTTATAAACCGAATTTAATGATTCAACGTTGTGGTCATAGAAACCATGACTCAAGCCATTAAATAGATTGTCAACTCAGTGGTCCCTCCAAACTGCTCAACATTTGGATAGAAAATCAGATAGAATTTTCATGTTATTTTATTATTCTTTAAAATGTCTAAAAAATATCTTTTTCTACCGACCCACTATAGTCAAAGTGATGCCTCCATTAAGCGAATCTCAGCACTACAGATTCAACGGTATCCTTAGATTTAAATTCTTAGAACCGATTCAAAACATAGAAAATTCCACCCTCGTGTTTACTAAATATACTTAACAAAGACCTAAATTCCATTCTGGGCACACCATGACTCAGAATCAAGCACCATAAATTTTTGTAGTGTTGTAGTATTCAAAAATAATTTAAAAACATATATATGGAATTTTTGGGTCTTTAAAATAATTATAAAAATATTAATTATATATCTAGTACAACATAAATTTGTACACCAATTAATAGTAAAAATAAAAAAAACAGTTTCCTAGAAAAAAAAATTGTTTTCTGGGGGATTAAACTAAAACTAAAATGGATAAAAACGATAAAAATTTTGAAACATAAATTTTCTAGCAATATTTAGACCACATTTATTCATGTTTATGTATTTTTACATTTTGGATCCTTTTTTAATTATAAAAAGGAGACATATTTAGCATTCCAAAAATTACAATTTTTCCACTCACATGGCTTATAAAATATGACCCCTTATTTTTTTATTTTCACTCATCTGAATCATTTATTTCATCCATAAAACAAAACATTCATTAAGTCAATTCCGTCCTCCAATAATAGAATACATTTTTCATTAATAAATTCTAGTAATCCATTTTTTTGAAACTATGATAATTTGTCTGAGGAATATGTAATGTCCACAATCAGGTGTTTCTTTAATTTCTCTTTCCAATGGAAGAAATTATTATTTTTAACTAACAATATATCAACCTATGTTTGTTATATAATCTTATATGTAATTATATTATTATAATAACCAAAATACATCTCATCATTCATCAAATGGGTTTCCAAATCATCATTGTTTTGTAAGCCATACTACTGCCTCATGAACTAATGTCATCTGTTTTTCAATTACAACCACTAAATAATGGATATAAAGATGAAATAAATGTTTTTATATGATATATATGAATTATTATACCTATGGAGATATTATATCATATATAACTTTTTTAGTTTCTATTCCTTGAGAAAACGATAATGTTGATAATGCGTACAGCTAGCTACAACCTTGCGAAACAATGTGATTCCTTATTCATGTATGCATTAATTTATAGGAAAGGTGGATTGGATTGAATAAAAATATATTATATATATATATATATATTAAATAAAAAATATTCTGTAAATTTTAATTTATTATTTATGTGTAATTATTTAAATCCGTCAAGAAAATGTAAACAACGTCCATTCGTACATTTGACCTACCATCACCATGTACTGTTCATTTTTTATCTCTTTTTTTCATGGATCACGAAATAAACATAATTATGGATTATATATGATATTAATATATTGATTTTAGTTATGGTAAATATGTAACTATGATCAATGTAAGAGGATAAAAAATTACAATTCATAACATACATGAAAAACAAAACTGTTATTATCTAAAACATGATTTTAACAAGGTACTGATAATAAAAATGTTATAAAATTTCATAATTAAATCATATAAGGTTTCATATATATATATATACAATTATGTATGTAAAATAGATTTGATAAAATAATTTATTTATTATTAATTAGTTTTCAATGCGTATGATGGATATCAAGACTTATGGTTAGGGATTTTTATCTCATTTTTTACTTTTGAGAGACACATTCTATATTCAAAAAATATTTATTTTATATTGAGTATATACTAGAAATGAATTTAAATAATTATTATTATATGTAAAATTAAATACATTTAAATATCCATACTAAAATCTCCCTTCCATTGGTTGTACTGTTCAAATGCTACCAAATTGGTAATGGATTTTTATCTCGATTAAATTTTGTTGATACGTATGTTATGTTATGAACTAATTTTAAATTATTATGTATATATACAACCATATTCAAGTTTAATATCATTATTTTATTTACTCTCTTGATTTATTTTCATTTATTGAATTTTATAACTTCGTGGGGATTACAATTCAATTTTACCATTTTGGAATTGAATTTATATTATAATCATATCATTTAACAAGATCGTTTATTATAAAAATTTATTATCCACCACTCATTAATATAATTAATTTACTTATCCCGTATTAATTTAATGAGTATAAATGATTTCAACTCATTTTCCTCCCACTATTTTATTGATGTTCTAAAATAATTTTTTGAAAAAAAAGCATTATATCTCTACTTTGTTTGAAACCCTTCATCGTATAATACCATGTTTTCTAAAAATAATTAATCAAAAATATATTACAAATTTTGAACATGATTTACTATTTGTATTTTGACTATTTTTTGACATTATTAAAATAAATTCATATGAATCATCATGTATTATTAAAATCAATTCATGCAATTATTTTACTATAAATTTGAAAAAAATGGTCATTTCAACACGTATGACATGAACATAATTTCCCACTATAATGATCACTATATTCATTGACGCATACATTATATGTTTTCATGTTTATGTTAAAATAAATTATTTCCAGAATAATTTTTTTAAACAAATTATTCACAAATAAAAGGATATTTTATTCTAAATTTTTATTATATGAATTCTAAAGAATTCATTATATATTTTTATTTTTATAATCAAGGTCAATGATTTTTAAAATGGTTAATTTTATGAAAATAAATGATGGAAGTATCTTTTCCATGATTATTTTTAAAATAATTCTTAAATATTCCATTATATGTAACATATTTTTTTCAATGAAAATGGTTTCCAAAATTCATTATATAATTTTAGTTTTAAATAGTGATTTATAATAAAATTAAATTATCATCAAAAGTGTACTAAGTGTCTTTTAAAAATAATATTTCATCTATAATGAAATACTTTGAGGTTATTTTGAAATTTCAATGAATATGATCCAATGAAACCATTCAAATTATTTCTAATATATGGTTTTTTTATTAGGACCACATTTTTATGAAATTATTTTCTCCTCAATTGATTATTCGATGATAAAATTCATATGAAAAAAATATTCTTTTCAAAGGATATGAAATCATTAAATGATGAAATGATTAATAAACCAGTCTATTTTCAAATATTTATGATATAATGAAATGTTTATGAAGCCATTTTCAATTCATTTTTTATGATTTGATGAGTAATATATTATTTTGTTCTACCATACATATGATTTTCACAATGTCATGGGATTGAACTATATCTGTCCCTAATGAATTTAGAAACTATTTATATCTCATGAGATAGAAAGGAATATAATAGATATAACAATGTTTATTAATGTAATTTGTAAACTATGATGGATGTGGGAGTGATCATTTACTATTATTATGATATAAGGAGTAATCACCTTCAACTCTATTGGATTTTACGATGATGCCTGACAACTATGGATATGATTTTCTATGCTTATTTGCATGACTCAATTTGATGTATCATGCCAATATTATGATCTCATTTTTCATATAGTTTCATTTCCTTAAGATTCATGTCTAATAAACTCTCATTATGTTTTCCTTAACACAATATCATGAACATTAATTTGAGTCTATTCGTTTAAAAATGTTATGCTCATGTTCTCATACCCTTATTTTCATGTTATGGTTATGTATCTATTTTATTTAACATTATCGACAAGATTAGTTACCCATTTCTTAGGTTTCATTCCATTGGATGTGGATAATGTATTTTATAGGGGTTTACATAGAGGAATACTATGTTTTATTATATTTTGTGGAGTTTTTAATGATCATTCATGAAATTAGAATATTGTGTTATTAGTCATCAAAGACACTAAACTATCATGGTGCTCAGGTGTGTGTTTGTTAAATGTATTAAATATTCATCTTAAATTATTTTTTATTTATTTATGAAAAGTATTGGATTCTATATATATGATACAAAATGTTTCTGGATATAAATATAATCAATTCTATTTAATAAATGGACTATATGTCAATATTTTGAGCAACATTTATTTCTACAAAAGATGGTATAATTTACATTAACTAGGGGGTCAGGTTGAATGGAGAGTTGGTGATTGGTTATGGTAGTGTGGGTCCTAATATCATCCATCTTGTAAATATCACAAAATGGATTATAGGATTTATTATTTTCATAGGATTAGTGTAGCCCATACACTTTTCCCCCAACAATGCATAACTAAAAGGTCTCATCTTAGTGTAAATTTTTTTCTATTCCCCATAATAAAATGATTTATTTCGAGATAAAACACATGAATGGTATAAAACCCATTTTGATACCACCTTATCAAATGAATCCAAAAGTGTTAAAGGATATCAAAGTAAAACATGAATGCATGTAGAAGGGTTTTATTTAGATATTTTATTTTCCATAACGTTCACATATTTTTTTCTCATTGAAGGAATATTTTAGTATTATACTATGTGTGGATTACCAAAAGTAAAAATTGGAAACTATGAATAATAGGAACCCATTTACCATGATCAATGTTATCAACGATTAGATATTTGGATTTTAACAGTTCTCTATGATTTATATCACATATAGCAATCCATATTTAAATCTTAGAGAGATTCTCATTCCAAATATTGCATTTTTAGATGGTATGGGCTTCAAAAGTACTTGAGAACACAATTTTTCATGATGAATGTTCTTTTATTATTTATATCACTCATGAAAAATATTTTCCACCCATACCTGGGATCATTAATTATGGTATTTTTAATATATCCTCATTTAATATCCAACACCAAATAAATATTACATAAATATTTAGAAACACTTGACTACAGATCAACAACATCGAATTTATTCCATGTTATCAATGTGTCAGCTTTTTATCCAAGATTTTATATTCTTAGGGAAGATAGACTCTAATAATGGACTATCAATGGACCCATTAAATGTATATGTAGTCGTGTATTGGAAAAAACAAATTTATTATATAATGAGATATTTGAGTATAATAGAGTACTATTGTTCTTTTATCTAGGAAATTTTCAATTTATCCACAAATAAAGATGCATTTATATAGAGAGGGTTTAATAATAATTGGTTAGTACATAGAGATGTGTATTTTAATGACTCGAATAAAAGGTTGACTACATATTCAATGTTGATACTTCTTAAGTTTATGATTGTATATTCTACATATTTTGATGCATTGTGAATCAGTTTAACATATGTAATGATTAAAAGGTATTGATTTTGGGTCACAACATCTATGACCCTATTAATGGAATATCCTACATGTGACATGGGTGTGGAAACACTAGTTTATTGTTTAACGTGTTAGAAATACTACCTCGTAGAGGATTGGTTTGTTGTCTACATGGACCACAAGATATAACACTATATATTCGAATAATGTGTTATAAATTTTAGGAAAAGGTCATGGGTAAAGAACACATAGATGAAATATTTTTTAATTTTCTTTTCACCATGAAAGGTTAATAGAATTTAATAATATTTAATACATTTGATGTATATTTATTTTGGTTATATTAAACATAATTAGAAGGAAATATATCAATAGATGATCTTGCAGAACGATTTGAGGATTGGTGAATTCATGGGCTGGGTATAAATTATGCATTTTCTAATCGTAATCAAATATTTCTTAGTAGTCATTGATAATTATACTTTTTAATATTATGAATATTGTACTAGAATGTGGTAAAATATATAATGTGGTGACCTGATTCCCATATGGTCATTAGATTATGGTAATATGATCCTAGTATATGTGGTAATTGTATTCTAAACCCAATAATGCAAAAAAGTGTTGAGTGTTTTATTTAAATCAGTGTGGCTTCTGCATCCTCCATAAATAATGTTGTACGATGAATTTAGGTAGTAGTTTTGGTGGTTAAGGTCCTTTTTGAATATTTATGAATTTGTTTCATAAAAAATTACAAAATATATGACATTTTCATCAAACCAACATATTTTCGGACTGAAAAATCAACATCATGGTCCCTTTTGTATGTTATAAGAAATCATGATAGAAATTGTGACTTTGTAAAATAGGTCCATGAGAAGACATGATTCTCTCTGGGAGACTTTTTGTTATCTAACTAATGTTTACCATTTTTAATAATCATTGATACTCACTAAGTATATGTGGTTGGGAATATGTATGTCAATGATTTTATTTTCCTGTATAGAGTTGCATTTTGTGTTGTATCTAATAGTGATAGAGGTTTTATATCCCTATTACTAAAGGGCACGTATATGACTATAAATAGTAAGATAATATCCAAAAGAGTTTACTATATTTGGAATGAAGGATAAACATAGTACACAAATTTAGTATTGGAGGATATCCTATAGGATCATATTATAGATTTTGCAGGATCTTGGTAGGAATAACTGTCCTTGGTTGAGTTCTCAAACATTCATAGTTAATTGGAGTTGATTTATAGGAATACATATTAAAATAATTATATTATTACATTTTGTTCACTTGTTTATTTTCCTGATCTTGATGAGGTAGATATTTTAGGGATAAGTCATGGTACATGGGACATCCAATAGAGTGTAGAAAAATCAATAAAGGTGACTACTACATAGAATATGTATATATTTTAAACGAAACACAACATGAGTAATTTTGTTTTTTGATTTTGTGTTATAGTTTTCTTGTGAGTGAATCCCCGGTCATTCAACATACATTTCAGAAAAATAGAATGCTACCTATGTGTTATCTTAGTCCTATCAATAATAATAATCATGTTCAATAAATTCTATACATCCAAGGTAATTATAGAATAATACTTTTTCAAATATCTTAATACATATGAATTTGATATTAATTTTACATTAAATAGGATTACATGTTTGATAGCATAATTGAAATGAAACAATGTGTTTATCTTAAATCATATGTTGCGTACAATACTGAGGCATATTAAAATATTATATATTATTAACATTATTATTTTAAATATAGATATTATATTGTCATTATATGACTAGGAAAGAAAAAAAGTAACTACATTATGGTTACACATGTTTATTCAATATTTCTATACTCTTAAAATAAATTCTAGAGACATAAATTGAGAATAACTCCATTTTTAAGAATAAAATAGTCTAATATTTTTAAAATGCAGTTTTACTAACTTTTGATGGATAAAACATTTTAAATCTCGTTTTTATCACATTTAAAAATATTATATCACAAAATAATCATCCTATTTGGAATATAGACATCGAAATTTAATTTCATTTATTTTTTAGTATTTTTCTGCTTAAATCCATATTTCAATGAAGAGGGAAAAATATTGCATTTCAATTCGAAACTACTTTTTCATGTAATTTATTTATATAGATAAATTAAACTTTTAATAGGTTTTAATGTGTCATTATAATACATTTTATTTTTCATTTCATCCAATTTAGATTCTTGGAATCAATTTCATATTAAAATTGAATACAAAAACTATGTGGACTTTTGAATTTCTTACTAAAAAATATGTTTTCTCATTCAAAAAATTGGATTTGTTTTAATTTTAATTTTTCACTTTTATTAATTAAAACATAAAAAATAATATAAATGGTTGTAATAATCGTGAAAAAAATATATTCAATATGATAAAACTAATTTTTGATGAATATTAACTTTTGTATTTTATTTACAACGGTTAATGGTACAAATGGTAATTAAAGGTCATAATACTCTTTTAAAAATATATATATACACAAAACTAGTAGTAATTATACTGGATAAATTATTTTTGACCAATAATATCCTTGGGTGGAAATTTTTTCCTTTGGAATTCACATGGGAATGATTATAACATTTATAACATTCAATTTAAATTAAAGGAAATTATGTCATTATCATGTATATTACTACTAAAACAATTCAAATATGGGTAAATATAAATGATATCCTTGACAATTAATATTAAGTTCAAATATAAATAGTTTTCCCTAATCATGGTAATTTATTAAAAAAATTATGAATTAAATAATTAAATTTATTCATGACACAATGATGATGCAGTAAATGGTTTTTCAAAGAAATTATCAAATAAATGATATTAATAATATTAAAATATATAAAATTAAAATATTTATTGCATTAGAATAATTTTATGGATTTCTTTGATATATTATTATTGAGTTAATTTAGTTTTTCCAATGAAATAAATTTTTTATGAATTTTAAGAAACGTCATGTAACAAATAATGTCAAAATAGTCGTAATTCATATTTTAAAATAGAAAATATTTAATTAAATTATATATAAATTATTAAAATAAAATATTTATCCAAAATACTTATATAACTATGAAAATATCATTAATATCACATTAATTGGTAATTTTTGATGATTTGTAATTTATTTTCACTCTCAAATTTAATTGTATTTGATAAAACAGTATGAGATTAAAGGTGTTAAAAACAAATAAAGATTAAAAAATAACACAATCATGTATAATTATAATTGTATGATTATATCTAGGAATATAATGATCATATCTTCCAACTTATTTAGTTTTCACCCATTTTTAAATGAAATTAAATTTATATTAATTGAATACTTTTAATAATTCCAATGGTGCCCCTCCCCTCTCCTATAAAAGGGAACCATTCCTCAATAATACTCACACATTTAAAACCATTTGGATCAGTAAGGATACATACAAAACCACTATAATATTTCCTCCCCACCTTATTGGGGGCTTAGTTTAGGATGAAAATCATCCTTAGTTGTGTTATTGTGTTCTTCAAAGGTGATCAACCGAATAAAAAGTATCATTTTCATAATGTATTTCTATAATATTTGTTTATACAATTACATAAAATCGTATTATACATATATAAAATAATAAATATATTTTAAAAATATAGTGATATGTTATTATGGTAATATCATCACATTAATTCATCTCTAATTTCATTAAATTGGAATGGAATCAATCATTCTTGTGTACCTGTGAACTATCACCTCTGTCAACTATTCTAATTCATTTTTCATAATCATCCATCATGAAAAGTTATAATAATGGAATTATCATTAATATTTTATTTTCATGAAATATTAATCATTTTATTATAATAATATATCAATTAAATTCTTAAGTTTTATTCTCATAAAATGATAACGGCGTTAATGCGTACTTGTGAACAATCACCTCCATGAAGTGATGTGACAAATTTTTATTATTTATATCTCTTTAATGATATATATATATATATATTTATGTATATTTAAATGAATAATATTATATTAATGATTTCATGATTATTATGGAATGATAATAATATATACTTATCCTCATTCCATAATGATCCCCGAAAAATGGGAAACATTACTCTTGCATACGTATGACTTACCATATTCATGAATTAAAAATGTTTCAGTTTTAATAACCACACATCATGGATTGATTTAAGGGTATAATTTATTTATAAAAATGTTAATAATTTAATTAATTTTATTATTCTTAGTTGATATAATTATGACCACATGGGATAGTGACATCAAAACATATTCATTTTTGACTAAGCATCAGAATATCGAAAAAATGTCTGATTTGAACTAAAATAATAATACAATTGTTATAATATTGTAATAATTCATATAATAAAAATAAAAAACATTAATAAGGTTAATGGATAACAATAAATTAACCTATTTATTTCCTCAAAAATATAATGGTTGAAAAATATGATTCAGACTCACAATAAAGGAGTTTGTCTCAATCTGCTTTCATTGAGGAATATTTCGATAATATGAACCACCTTATTTTATATGGTGTATAAATAACACCCTTTAATTTTAATTTCAATCAAAAAATTTCAAAAGTAATCTTTCTATATGAATCATTTTACTTTCATTACAATATTAAAAAAGGAATTTCTTTATGTTTTTCAGTGACAACAACTTCTCTACTATCTTAACTATTATTTGATATTTGTATTCCTCTATAGGACTTAATGTTTTAAAAGGAAAATTAAATTCATTATTCATATTTTTGGAATTATGTTATTGAAAATTGTTTTGAATGTGGATTTACTATTATAATTTCTTGAAATTATTTCTTTGGATTACATATGAAATTTTATGATTGAAATGGTGATAATTCCAATCTTTTAAGTGTTATGATTAATTAATGGTACTTAGTCATATGAAAAATGATTATGAGATAAAATAAAGATGAGTGGTTATGTGAGAATGAAAATATGGTTTGTTCTATGATAATCAATGTAAGGGTGGTTATGTTATAACCTCTTATTAATTGGGTATAGAAGTCAGGCTTATGGATATTCCATTTGTAAGAGTGATATGTGCAGATGTTGACCATATGGTTTTTCCATTTAAGTAGTATTATTTCCCAATATACCTTTATATGTTATATGTTGATTTATATGGTTTTTAAGGTAATATTTTGATTGATGAAAATAGTATGAAATGAGATTATATTCAGTGAAGTGTAATTCCCACATCTTAAAGGTTAGTAGTATTACATTATGATAAAATATTCATGGTTTACATGTTTTCACAGTGCTACGTGTTTTCCTTCATTGTGTATCCATTACTGATATTTTTATTCTCATCCCATGTTTTGAAAAAATGTTCATATGTTATAAATAATAATATAGTCAAGGATGACAAAATGGAATATGTATGAAGTTTAAACATGAAATGAAACCATGTTTCTTTTTTAAGGATTTTTTTATTAAAAATTAAATAGTTATTTGAACTGTATAATTTGTAATATAGAAGTTGTCATGATTGAGTTATGGACTAAATATTTAATGATATAAATGTGAAATGGTCCTCAATGTGAAATAATGACAAATTATTGAATTAACTAAGGATTATTTAATGTTTATTGTTGTGGCCTTATAGTTTGTATCAGTGGTTGATTTAGAAAAATTTAAGAGTTAGAATATTTTTAATAAAATATCCCTAAATGATTTTTTATTTATGGATAATTTTAAATGTTATAGAATTTTAATATTACCATGTTTCTCCGTCTATGATATCTTTGTCCATAATGGTTTTCTGAAGAGGAATGAAGGAAACTGATATATGAAGGCATATAAAGGAAAAAAACCTTCCTAATGAGCATCATGAGATTATCCGAATAATAACTAGACAGGATTTATATTGACGGATTAGTTGAAGTATGTAATTAATGGTGATGGTTTCCATGAATGAGATCAACCAGATCAACTACCTAGTAATATGTCAGTAGTAGAGTAATTGATGAGGCAACACACCCATCATTCAGAGGTTCATCCGACTCTATGAAAGATAAAGGCTGTTTTAAATAACTAAAAATGTTTTTTATGTAATTGGGTGTTATTTCAATCAAAATTTTAGTCTATTATTTTATCATTTTGAAGGTGAACCGATCCATGGTTTCCAAGGATTGAAAATGTTAGGGGATGTGAAGATATTAATTCCATATAATGGGATGAATTTTAGAATATATTCCTTGAAGAATATTTTCACAAGGTTGTTTGACTTAGGATGAAAAAAAAATTATGTTAATTTAGACAAAATCATAATGATTATTTATCTACATAAGAAGAAAATTTCCCATTTTTATCAAGGAACGCTGATATTTGTTCTAGTATATTGATTTTAAGATAAATTGGTTCTACTCAGAATTAAATCCGAATTGTAAAAAGGAAATCGGATTTTGTGAGTTCAAGAATTATGAGAAACATGTTTAATTTTATGTGATGGAAGAAATGATATTCTATGGGAATCATGTGTTCCATTAGAGAAAGAACAAAAGTGATCTAGTTGGAAGAAAATGATAATTCATTCTTCAAAGATGTTTAGAGGTAAGGAAATTAATTTTCCATTTTTTGAGAAGTGTGGTAAAACGTATCATGGAGAATGACTCCAAACATCTAGAAAGTGATTATGATATTGTAAAAAAGGTCATATTTATCATGATTGAAACAAATGTGATCAATAAAGTAATTAAAAATCATCAGAAAGATGTTTTAGTTGTTATTTGTTTGGGAATTATTCAAATTTTTGTCCAAAGGAAATTTCCTATTGTGGAAACTAGAAAGATCAAAAGTAGAAGGGTGTGATAAAATTATTTTCTACAACTATGGTTTGTTTGGGACCATCATATTTAGTGGATACATGTATGTTATATATTTTTTAAATATATTCCAATACCATTCTTAACTCTGGATCATTAAATTCATTCATTTCGGATATATTTACAAGTAAATTTAAAATATCACCTCATAAATATGATATATATACATTAGTAAAAACCCTTGGTGGATGTTTTAAATCAACCAATATTTCATGGAATCTTCATATAATCATTAGTGGGATATTTTTTCATATAAATATTTTTGAACATTCTATAGTGCAATTTGTTATAATTTTTGGGTACGGATTGGATTTTAGTTTATTATGCATAAATATATTACAGAGCCAAAAAATTTATTCAATGATTTGATAACATTTATAACATACCAGAAATCTGTGAAAATTATTAAATATGGAACTGAAGGTTAGCTAGATCATGTTTTTGAAAAGAATGAAATAGTTTAGATTAATGAAAGTATAGATGTAAATGAATTCACAAATGAAATTATAGTTGAATTATATGGTATTTTCCTTATTGGGATATTTATTTTTTTATTAATTTAGATCCCTCTACTATGGTTATTTCAAACCCCTATATTGGATGGCTCATTTATAATTGATGGAATTGGAATAGCAGATGATCAAATACATGATAATGGTATATTTAGACCTAGCACATCAACATGTGGTGATCCTATTTTATTTTTGAAAAATAATGATTGTATTATGTATTTTTTTATTTATTATAGATACTCAAATAACATAACTATTAATACAAGTATCAGTTACCTCATATCTATGATTTTTTTATCCGCTCTATAGATATTAGTATTTTTTGAATATTGATTTATGGTCCGACTCCCATTAGAAGAAGGTGAAGGAGGATGACATTCCAAAGACATCAATCAAAACAAGATCTGTGCATTATGAGTTTGTATTTATTCAATTTGTGTTATCCATTTCAACTCCTATATTTATAAATCTAATGAATGGAGTATTTAAATAGTCTTAGGATCAGTTTTAGGTTGATCTTATAGTTGAAATTTTATTATATTCTAATAGTTAAGAAGAACCTTAATGTTACTTAATAATTTATTGGAAACCCATAAAATAATAGATTCCTCATTGAATGCTTAGTAAGATTGAATTTTGGTTGTAATAATTTCATTTTTCCTGGGTCATATTGTTTCTAAATATGGATTAACTATTGACCCTTCTAAAATAGAAGTTGTCAAGGAGTGTAAAATGCATAACAATATAATAGTTATTTTTACTTTTATTGGATTATTTGGTTATTACAGAATGTTTCATGAAAACTATTCTCAGTTATATATCCGACTAATTATGTTATCACATAATGAAGATAAGTTCAAATAGAAAAAATAACGTGATGATTGTCATTATGATTTGAAAATACGATTGGAAAATGCCCCAGTATTTTACCTACCTTCTTAGAATAGTGATTTATTTCTATAAGGATTCATTAATGAAATTAATTGGTAGTGTTTTTATAAAGAATTATCCGGTTATTTATGAATCTTCATTAAATATGGATCATCATGAGTTAAATTACCCAACACAATATTTGGAACTAACTGTTTTAATTTTTTCATAAAAAATTTCGAGGAATTATTTATATGGAATAATGTATGAAATATATACTAATCACAAAATTTTGATGTATATATTCACTGAGAAAAAATTGAACATGATATATAGGATATGTCTAGAATTAATCAAGGATTATGATTTCATAATTTACCAGAATCCAGATAAATAGAATAAAATGGCTAATGCTTTAGCTCAAAAAATTAATTCAAAATTAATCATGCATCATTTGAAACATCATCATTGGTAATTCATTCGATGAATTTCGAATAGAAAGTTGTTTGTGATAGAAATTCGCTTATATTGTATTAAGTGTCAGTGAAATCATATTTATCATCATAATTAAGTATTCTCATATTGAAGAAATTGATTTTAATAAAAAGTTCTAATTGGTTCCGAAAAATTAGTTACCTGAATTTATCATTGATAATTTTGGACTTTTGAGGTTTAGATATAGATTACACCTTACTTGTTATTCATAGTGGAAAAGATATTTGTTATATGAACCTCATAGTTCACCATTTTCTGGTTATCAGGGTAATACTAATATGTATGGAGACCATTGGGTGTATTACTGGTGGGATGGAATAAAAAGAGATATTACAAAATTTACACTGAGATGTTTTATTTTTCAATAAGATTAATGATAACAGATGTTACTGAAAGTGATACTTTGGACATTTCTAGTTAATTTGTAAAAATGGGAAAATATATACATATATTTTTTAGTGGGATTACCAAATCATACTCTAGGTAACAATATGTTCTGGGTAAATGTTTATCGACGGACTAAATTTCTTAATTTTCAACCTTTTCGATATATTTTTCCTCTAAATGAACATTATCGGTGTTATATTAATGAGATAATAAGGTTAAATGGAGTTAAAATCTATTTTATATCAAATTTTGATCTGACGCTCACTTTTATCTTTTGTAAAGGACTTCAGATGTCCTTGGGTACTAAATAATATTTTATTAAATCTTTTCTTCCTCAATCAAATGGGAAGTCAGAACCAACAATTCATATGTTTGAGGAAATTCTACTTTCATGTTCAATGGATTACTAGGGATGTTTTGAGCAATATCATACTTTTGGTGAGTTTTACTATATTAACATTTTTAATTCCAGTAGATAGATTGAACCATTTGAGGCATTATATGGAAGGTGGTGTTGTACATTATCTTTTTGGGATGATGTTAGAGAAATGAAGCTATTTTAACAATAGTTAAAAGAAGATATGGAATAAAATGTTCAATTGATTAGGAAACATATGAGGATAAATCCATGTTGGTTAAATTGTTTGGCAGCTAATCAGTGGAATGATATTTTTAGCTAGGTCAACAATCCATTTTTATTATATTTTATAAGAATCCACTTTTTCGAAAAGTGGGAACCAAACAAAACCACCACAAACCACCCTTACAAACCCCACTTTATGATCAACACACTACAAACAAAATTCAAAATCCAAACAAAATTCAAAATTCAAAATTGAAAATCCTTACAACCACTATAGCCATCCAAAAAACAGCAGTTCATTAGACCATAAGAATTACAAGAGAATGTTAATTAAGTTCTTAAAAAGGATATTACGTTTGAGTCTACCCGATTATCAAGAAGTTTTTTTATGTTTCAATGTAATCAATTATAAGTTGGATACATCTCATGTATTGATTTGAGTATTTTTTTAGTCAAAAGATAATATTTCTTATGAGGAACAACCAATCTAGATTTTTGATGATATATTGAATGTGTGGTGGAATAAAGTAATTCATCAGGTTATGGTATTATTAAAAAACCTTATGGTTGAAGAGGAAACATGGTTATATTAAAATGATTTGAGGGGGAAATACCTCCACTTATTTGACAAGCAAATTAAAATGTGACGATGCAATTTCCAAAATGGGGGAAGAATGTAACATCTCATGTAATTAATGTAAAATAATTTTTTCAAATATATTTCTATTTATGAATTATATATTAATTTTACATTAAATGGGATCTTATATCTGATAGCATACTCAACCGGCAACAATGGGTTTCTTGAAAATCAATTGTTTCACATAGTACTGAGTTATACCAAAATTAATATATATATTTTTTATATGGTTGTTATTATGTGGTCATTATATGAACAAAAATGAACATAACTAACTATATTATGATTACACATGTTTACTAAATACTTTTACATTCATACAATAATTTTTTGAGACATAAATTGACAATAAATAAAATTTTAAAAAATAAACAATATAATATTTTTCAAATCTAGTTTTTCCTTCTTTTGATGGAGAACCCTTTTTAAATGTAGTTTTTCTTCACTTTTATTTGTTATAAATGAAAAACTAATCTATTTATTTTGAAGCAGGACATCAATATTTAATTTGGTTGATTTTTTGTTGTTTATCTTATTAAATTCAAATTTTAATAAATAGTGAAAAGTACTTCATTTTAATTCAAAACTATTATTTAATCTAATTTATTTATTTACAAATATTATTATATTATTAAGATTTGAAGAATAATTATATAATGTTTTTATAAATTAATATAATGCAGTTCATTGGAAAAAAATTTATATTGATATCGAATAGAAAAACATTATTAAATTTTTAATGTTTTACATAAAAAACATTGTTCTCTCATTCTGATAATGAGATTAGTTTTAAATTTAATTTATCCACTTCTGTGAATTTATTTTTCAAAAACATAAATACATGGTTGTAATCTGTATGAAATATGTGATCAGATATGATCAAAATAATTTTGGTGAATAGTAATTTTGGTATTTTCTTTAACACGATTAAAAGTAAATAGTGTAATTAAATGTAAATATAATATTATTCTGATCTAAAACGATCACATGACATTTACATTTCTTATTAGATTAGTTATTATAGTTATAGAAAATCCTTGGGTGGAAATTGTGATCTTTGGAATCCACATTAGAGTGACCATGTTATTTTTTAACATTTAATTTAATGTAATGGAAATTATGTCATAATCATGTCTCTTATTGATAAAACAATTTTAATATGATGTTATATAAGTTTCATATTAGACTATGAATAGTTTAAAAAAAATCTAAAAATTTTAATTACATCATGGTAATTTTTTTATAATATTTAGAGATAAAATAATTAAATTTATTTATAGCTTAATGATCATGGAGTAATTGATTTATTTAAGGAAGAATCAAAAATTGATATTAATAATATTAAAATAAATATAATTTGTAATATTTGATTCCATACATGAATTTTTTGGAGGAATATGTCTTGCTAGGATTGAATAATTGTAGTTTCTTTTAATAAAAGAAGATTTTATGTTTTCTAAAAAAATTCTCGCAAATAATTGTTTCAAAATTTTCATAATTCAAATTTTAAAATAAAATATATTTATTTAAATAAAATAAATTTTAAAAAATTAAAAAAAAAATTACCAAAAATTTTAGGTAACTCTAAAAATATAATTATTTTATCATTTATTAATATTTTCCCTGATTTTTTAATTATTTTAACTCTCAAAGTGTAATTTATTTGATAAAACAGTAACAGTTAAAAGAGGTTAAAACAAAAAGATAAGGATTAAAAATTATACAAAACATTTCAAATTCTTATATAAATATTATATGGAATCTTATAGTCATCATATATTCTTACTAAAAGTGTATGGACCCATTATTAATCTAAATTCAATGTATGATAATTTAATACTATTAATAATTTGAAGGGTTTCATCCCCTCTCATATAAAAAGGAACTCCTTCATCTCTATTAATCACACATCCAAAACTGTTTTGTTTATCCAATATCATCCCAAAACCATTACTAGAATATATCCCACTTCTTAAAGGCCTTATTTTATTCAGAACACCCTCCTTAGAGGTGACATAGTGTTCTTATATTTTTCTCAATCAAAGATGATGTGTTGTTTTCTTTAAATATTTCTATTTTATTTCTTCTTCCACATCTTTGAAATCATATTCTTACAATATTATATGATAACCCTATTATAATCCATATATTGATATTTTATTATGATATTATCACTACCCCATCTCTACTTCCATTAAATGATAAATGAATTAATCGTTCATGCGTACATGTGTACTGTCAAATCCAAAAACCAAACTAATTAGTTTTTCATAACTGTGTCACATGTATGGTTATTATAGTATAATAATTTTTCATAATTTATATTCATGACATATTAATCGTTCTATTTAACAATATATAAATTATAATATTACTTTTATTTCACATAATACTGATAAATTCGTTCGTGTAGATGTATGAACTATCACCTTTACAAAGGAATATGCCTCCATTTCTTATTTATATCGCTTGAATGATATATTTATATGTACAATTAAATTAATAATATTATACTAATTATGTTTTTATAATTAAAGAATGATAAAATAATACTTTACTTATTTCTATTATGATTAATGAATAATAGAAAACGTTACTCATTTTTAGGTACGTTTTATCATCTCCATCAATATAAAGTAGTTAATTTTCAATAACCACAAATCATGGATAGATATAAATGTATAAATTATGTAATCAGATGATATAAATAACATGACTATTATTTTTGAGATGAAGTACTTATCAACACATGGACTAGTGACATTAGACCATATTCATTTTCAACTCATGTATCGAATATCAGCGGAACACCAGATAAAAATATAAATATTTATGTAATTATTATAACATGATAAAAAGTTATGTGAATGAAATAAAAAACAATAATTTTTTTAAAAATTAACCAATGTTTATTATTAAGGATGTTAAAGGTTCTACGTGACAAGTTGGACTTTCTATATAAGGCTTTGTCTCAATCTTATTCATTGATGCATATTTCGATAATATACCCCCTATATTTTTTATTTATTGTCTAATTTACCCACCATACATTTAATTTTATTTACCAGTTCCCAAAAGGAATCATTTTATAGGATTAGTTTTATTTTCTTAATCAAATGATAGAAGGAATGTTTTTAACATATGATGCAATATAAAATTCTCTGATATTGTAACCATTATTTGATATTTGGGGTACTCTATAAAACATACTTTTATTAAATGGAAAAAATAACTAATTCCATTTTGGGTATTATGGTATTGAAAATGGTTTTGAATTTTGAATGACTATTTTAATATCTTGAAATGATATCTTATTACTGCAAGGAAAATTTGATATTAAAATGTTGATAATTTCAAAATTTTAAGTGATATGATTATATAATGATATTTTCACATTTTAATGATGGATAAGTGATAATCCAATGATGGGTGGTTAATATATAAACAAAAAATGAGTGGTTTTTCAATAAACTATTGCTGGGTGGTAACGTTATAAAGTCCAATAAATTGGGTATTGAAGTCTGTCGAATGGTTATTACATTTGTAAGAGTGATATATTGGAAGTCGACCATATGGTTGCTCTATTTTATTTTAAATTTTTTCTAATTTATAGTTATATGATATATGTTCCCCCCTATGGGTTTTAATGCATTATGTTAATTAAAGAAAGGGTATCAATGATCTAATATTCATTGAAGGGTAATTAATACTTCTTAAAGCTGTATATTATTAAATTATGGTAAAGTATTCATTGTTTAGATGTTTTGATAGGGATAATGGTTATCGTTCCTTGTGTATCCCTTGCGGTTATTTTTATACTCATCCACTATTTAGATTTTTTTCACAAGATTTAAATATTAATATATATAAGGATGGGACTAGGGATAATAATTGATGTTTAAACATGAAACAAATACATAATTATTTTTTTAAAAAATAGTTTTATGATGAAAATGGATAGTAAATAGAAGTGTATACATTTTAATATTTAAGTTATTATATCTGATTTATGACCTAATTATTTAATATGTTTCCATTGATGGGAAAAATTATTACTATATTTTATGTAACCAATTTTTTAAAATGTGGAATGTAATGCATGATTTAAGATTTAATTCTCTAAAACTCCAAACCTGAAAATATCCTCAATGTGAGTTATTCATTTAATTCAATATTAAGTAAGGTTGAAACCTGGGGTCTAATAATAGGTGTTTAAACACACACATATTAGGGACAATAAAGAGTTTTTAATAATTGATATATCCATTTTCCAAGAGTAACTAGGGTCGATGGGAAGATATATAAGATATGATACTATGTGGATAAACCATTTCGTTAGTTCATGTGATTTTCTAACATGAGAGAATAAATGATCTCTCTTGTGAGTATGCGAGTCATATGTGGACAGAATAAACACATTATTTCGAGAAATATACTTTCTAGGGTAAAAATCAATGATGTTGAGGGGAATGTTACATCTATAGTTTTGATGGATTGGACATATCCATATTTTAATAAATATATATATATATATTTCCTCAGAGTTGGAATAATGTTTTGGTGTCTCATAACCATTATAATTATAAATATAAAAAGCTATTATATTTAAATTAACATTGAAAAAAAAATATTTCAAATGATTTTTCAATTATATGAAACCTCATATCAGAATTCTAAGACAACAATTATTCTAAAATGTGTGGTTTACCCATTTCATGACATGAATATTGGTCAACACAATCCATTCAGTTGAGGCATACATTTTTGGGTACATTATGTGTATTAATTAATATAATATATTAATATATTTGACAATACTAAACATATTAGTTGTCAATAAATCCATAATTATGAGGTTTTTATATTGATATCATCATAGCATATGGTCCATTAGAGAGGAGGAGGAATCTTTATTCAATGACAACTCAATGTTGAATAATTGAAACAATGGGATGTATATGTGAATCAAAACAATTTTTAAAATAATATCATATCATAATACCTATCTCTATAGAGATTTTCCATCACTAATGAAAGATTCCTAAGCAAGATAGAACTCATTATTGGTAATTTTTCTTCTCTTGAATAAAATTATGTTATTTTATTCTTAGAATCTAGATTAAAAACCGTGATTACCCATTATGTTTAGGAGCCAAATCATAATATTTTTTCTTAAACATGGTTTATTATCATTATGGATTTTAATTCACTATTGTTCCCATTTTGTGATCATTGGATGATAACCCATAGACCAATGTTGGATTCAAATTTTTATTATTTCTTCCCCAACCATTCATCACATTATTCTTCATTTTACCACTTGTTCAATGATTCACCATTTCATTGGATGGTTATAAATTGAGGGAACCCTTGACTAGTGGAGAATGAATGAACAATGAAAATAATGTCAAATTTTTGAATAATGATGGTTTTATATCTTCTATGGGTGCTTACATCATGTTTTACGATCCATAGGAAAAACAGTAGTAGTGATTAATTTCCATGGGTGACCATATTTCCAATATCAAGCCATCATTTGACATATATATTTTTGTGACATAAAAATTAATTTTTGGTGTTCTAAAATTTAGGTTTGTACCAGGAATAGTTGGTTGGGAAAATACATAATGACCAGACATCACAAACAGTGAAAAACCCATTATACAATTCAGGTATCCTAGTGGGACATACACTATGTAATCCTCTAGCTATGGAGGACATGATTTTTTCTGATTTAAGGATAATGGGAACTGTGACTGGGACTTAATACAATGTGACCATACCCAGGTTTCTAAGCTACGTGTCGATTGAACATTCCTAGATCCGTACATGGCTATACATGTTGGGTAACCTATGTGGAATTCCTGGTATATATACCAATCATTTTGTGCCGTGTTCCAGGTGAAAACCCTTAATGAACATTTTTAAGAATTATCTCCATGTAGTCTACAATGTCATCCCAAATATTTTCCATGGGAGAACATTCGTTAGAGATGACACGTGGTCACACATTGTGTGCCCAAATGTATAAATCTTGTAATTCACCTAGGCTCTTCTAATTTCTAAATCTTATTATTTTTTACTCCAATTCAGTCCCATGAATAGACTACACTAAATATGTTTACACATAAAACACAATCACACACTTCATTTTTATGTGAGATATGATGTGATGTTTCTTAATAGTGAAACTTCATCTAGTGATGGTTGAGAAATACATATAATAATCCATTCACAAAAAAGAAATGAAGTGGATAGAATACCTCCTATATTAATTGTGTATTGGTCCCACATACTCTTCACCCTGGTGGAGTGGTACCCCTTGAATCCCTATGGTTCATGTTATCTATCTAACAGTTGATACCCCACAAGCACACAATGATAAACTTCCTATATCTACCATGTTGTACCCCATTATACTATATGAAATATTTCCACTGTATATATATATTAATACCCCTCTAACGCACTATGGATCAGTTAATCTTTCTACAAGAGGGGTCCCACCAAATGCACTAAGGTGCGAGTCCTCCATTAGTGATTATTCCCCCTCAGTTGTAAAGAAAGGTGGAAAGGTGTGGGTCATCCACATAGATCATGTATTGTTTTATCTGTATTATGGAATTGGAGATGTAGCAATGGATATTTAGGAATACTCAACCACCCTAGCTAGTAAATGGAAATGTCGATCCCTTTTAACTCACATTTTTGTTTATTTTAGAATAATTTCATTGGGTCATTACTTCCCTTTTCTGATGGGATGGTATTACTACTATTGTATCATTAATATTCTCGATTATAATTATGGGGTTTCCCCTTCCGTATGTATATACTCTGAACTATATAGAATTTTCCTTCACTTGACATGTATTATAAAAATGATGGGAAAAGGAGTGGTGTCATTGGTGGATAATATCAATACTTGGTTTTATTGATAGTGATTAGTGATCAGAAATAGATACTGAGAGATGAGAAACCTATTTCCCACTATTTAATAGTTTTATTTAGGTTTGGACATCATTTATGGTGACCATATAATTATATCCCATAATATTTAGATAATATTGGCATAATTGTTTTTATTCCATATAGGTTATTTAATTCATGGTTATAATCTAGATATTACAGACTATTATTTCTTCTCTACAATATTTCAAGGAATGGTTGTGTGAAATAATATAGAAACATTAAAATAAGGCCTCACATTTTATTTTATTCCTTCCTGGTTATCTTCCCAAATCCCTATCCAATTGGAAAAATTCCTAGGATTTCACCCATGATGTTCTAAAAGTTAGGAATTACATGGTAGTCCAGGTTATGGAAAACAACATTACAAAATTAAAAAAACACATACAAAATTTGACATTCCAAATAATAATCATATAGATCAAAATAATCACTAACACTTGAAATCAAATTTTTTCAAATTTATTCTTTGAATATTTTTTAGAATACTAAAAAAAATAAAATCTAAATTCATCACGTGTTTATTAAAAAAATATAAACATATTTTCTTATAATTTTTTTTTATCGATATATGATGATAAATATAACATAAAATTATATTTTCATATAAATATGTTATAAAATTTATGGATTTCAACAAAAATCATCAGTAACATCAATATGAAATATATCCAAGGATAAAATTTTATATAATCTCAAGGATAACGACATATGATTTTATAATGATGAATTTCATAATGTCATATATCATAATAAATCTACCAAGGCCTTTTGAGAAGACATAATACATAAATAGAAATGTAATGTGACCAATTTAAAAGCAAGTTTTTCTCATGAAAACTACCAAATTATTAATAGGATATTCAATCGTGGAAACAATCATTAACATACTTTTTCTAATTCTTATATTATATATGATAAATGAGAAAATACATTTTAAAATTGTCAAAATTAATCATATTTAACAACTAGAATTTAAAATATAAATATTTTCCCATGTCAATAAATATAATGACATCATAAAAATCCATTTAGATAAATATAAACAATGAAATAGGTAGTGTATAACATTAGTGAAGTATTATACTTTTTACTCATTACTAACATAATTTAAATACACCTTTATAAAAATATTCAAAATTATCTTTTATTATAAGAATAAATAAATTTTTATTCTGAACTATTTTTTAAAATAAATTCCTATATTACAGCGAATATGTTTTCACTTCACGGATTATGTAAAATTTCCAAGATATCAGGATGAAAAATTATGGATATAATGGAAGGATAACGAGAGAATCTGGAAAATTTTATTGAAACATTATATTGGTCATTTTTAAAATATTCTAAACAACATATTCATGAGGTAATGATATATTATATTTATACACATATATAATGAAATTATAATGTTTTTTGAAAAATAAAATTAATCAAATTTTAATAAAAACGTAAATTAATTATTTAGTTATTTAATTGAATGAAGATAGGGTGGGAAAATATTTTTGAAATACAAATTATACAAAAATATTTTAATGAAAATAATTGTACTTTTTGAAGTGTATTAAATTGGTAATTCGGTGCACTTAAACAGTATAATTATATGAATAATTTAGTTTATTATGTAATGTTTTAAATTTTATTAAGTCTCATTATAATCAAATCATTATCGTGTTTATTTTTATTACAAAATTAGTTAAATGAAAATCATACATTTTGAGGTCTTTAGAATATTAATTTACATAACATCGTAGGCTGGTTTAACATTGTCTAAGTGGACATAATTTAATAACCAATAGAATATTATACATGATGTAATTATTTTTTTAGCATTTAATATAACATTATATCTATCCATGTACTATGGTTATAAAAAATGAATTCCCACTCTTTGGGGTAAAGGTACTCTATACGAACACTAATGTGATATTTCAATTACTCAAATGGATGTAATGAAGAATTCTAAACAATAGTAAATATTTAATATATATTTAATATAGCATAATCATACTATGTATTAACAAAAAAAATTATAAGAATCATTGTGAAAGAGTATTGAAAAATTAATCACATTTTTTCATTGTGGTGGCAGTTAATATGTGAACATAAGAGACATTGTCATTTTAGAAAGATAGAAATACGATAAAAAATATATAGTTTCATCATAGTATCAATAATTTTTCATAAAAAATTATCCTTTAATTAATTCAATCCATATAATTGGTATAGTTAGATGGTAGTGAAAACAAATCACACCACTTCATGGACATGGTAGACTGGACGTACACACAGGTGATTTCATCATTTCCATTGGATATAAATTCTGATGGAAATTGGATTTAAAATAATAATAATTGAAATTACATATATTTTAAACAATTATGTTATTTTATTAGTTTATATATGATAAATTTTATGGATGTATATGAATAAAAAACATAAAATATTTATATTTGAATTTATATCTATTCTTTTGATATTTTGCATTCGATTTAGATTATTCCCATTTACGTGTAGTGATATAGTCAATTTAAGGGTAAATATTTTTATAATGATAATTTATAGAGGTATTGTTGGGAGAATATATTGCTATAATAATAAATTATCATGTTTTTTAAATTATTTACATGATTCACGTTTTATATTAAAAAATCATTGTACTTTTCAAAAAATTCATAATTTTTTAGTCATTAAATTAATTTTGATAAATAAAAGTGGAAAACATGAAACATTTATTATATGGTGGATAAATTCACAATGTGATTTAAAACAAATTACTTTTTCACTAATAACAAATTATCAATATCAATGATATATGTGACTTATAATATTTAAAAAAAATTAATTTAATTTTTTTTTTCAAATCATTTATGACATTATGTTACAACTTCAAAAATTGCGACATTGGAATTGAAAAATAATTAAATGTAATTATACATGAAATGAAAATTTTATTTTAATTTCATAAAAATAATATATTCCAATTCAAAATAACTAGTTTTACCTTCCAAAACATACCTTTTCCATATGAAAACATATTAGTTATATAAAAATAAATATACTAAAATTTTATAATTATTCTTAAATAAAAGTATATAAAGGTCATACCCAATGGAATTTTGCTCCAAATTGTTATATGATTCATTAAAAGGTGATTAAGTTCCAAATTCTAAAATCTAATAAGAAATATGAAGGGTTGTTATGACCTTATCATTTATTTTTTCTTTAATTAACATATTATATTGATTGTAATGATCACTTAGTTTTACCATTATTACATTTCATTATGTCAAAAATGAAATTGACCTCATAAATAAAATTAAAATATCTTATTACAATTATAAATTAATTGTTTATTTCTTTATTTTATTAATCAAAATAATATAATTTTATAATATGTTTGGAAAATTCTATATAAAACCTTTTTAGTTTAATACATTTTAAGTATAAAAATCATCTTATGTAAAATAATACATAATTATACTTCATCAAGAATTAATTATATTCCATTCAAACAAGGTTATAATATTTTATTATAAAATTAAATATGTTATTTCATTCCACTTTTAAATCACTTGATTTAATGAAAATGAATGACACTATGGAAAAAATTTCCATTTTTTTGTGTTCACTAAAAAAATCATGTCAAAAAAATAGTAACTCAAATATAATTTTGAAAATATTATATAAATAAATATTCCGATTTTATTAGATAATGTTTATAGATGTGGTAGAAATTAGCATTAATATCCACTTATGAAATGAAATAAAAACAATTTTTCAGAAAAATAATTTTTCTGACATTAAATGGAATTATTCAAAATCAATTCATAATATGAAAAATTAATTTAATGTCAATTCATTTTATTGGATATAAAATTGATGAATTCCATGAAAAAATGTATTGAAAATGAATCATATAATTTATTAAAATAAAAACACGTTGCACACATAATAAAAATTTGTGAAAATATATATTTTACCTTGAATGGATTTTTCATCATTTATGAAAAAACTAATAAAGCAATGACTGAATTTTATATCAATTAACGAAAATATTCTATCTGTATTTCAAAATTATGTTAATCATATTAATCACAACAAATCCAATATCTAGGGGGTACCAATTATATTAATAAACTAATATGTTATTAGTATATCATATTTTTTTAAGAATAGTATTTCATGTGGAAAACACAGTAATATATTTTATTTTTTAATAGAGAATTGAAAACATAATATAATTTATGATACACCATTTTTTTGGAATTGATTTTGGATGAAATAAATTAAATGTTATTGAGTATTTTATAATCCAAAAACTAGTAGTTGTATTAGTTAATTTTAGGGAAATGATATATTTTTGTAGTATGATCATTAAAGATAATAGTTAAAATGCATAAAACATAACATAATTATATCAAAAATATTTTTATAAGGAATGTAAGAAATTTATTATCCATGTTAAAGAGTTCATTATAAATTTCCACAACTTTAAAATTATTGGGATATAATAATTTACAAGAAGTAATGAATGGATATTTTGACTAATTGGTAGGAATGGGTTTGGGATAAATAATATATAAATTATATTTTATTATGTATTAACTGTAGTACCCTTGATTTATCATTTTTAACATCATTTTACCTTGATCGAGTATGTTTTCCATTTTTTCAATGTCCCCTTTTAGTTAAAAATCCATAAAATCAGTTTTATGTGATTTACTGCCGCTTTCATGATAGTTACAGGTCGTGTACTTGAAATAGACGACGTGTTGATGGGGACGGATTCAAGTTTTGAAATGGGGTTCACGTCATGATCTTGTAGATGATTTTTACCTTTGTTATTAATATTTTTGTGTTTAAATATTGGGTTTTTACCTCAGGGGATTCGTTTTTGGCGTACTTATCCAATATAGAATTCACATCATAACCATTGGGTACACATTGAAATATTTCCTGCACCATGATTAAAGTCACATTTTTTGGAATTTTTTCTTGTTCAATTCATTCCAAATCAATGTGTTATTGGCCCTAGACTCTCCATATGTTGTTTTTTAGAGGAACCCCTTATTCTTGATCCATTCGATCGGCTTTGGTCATTCATTACATCTCTGGTACATCTCTTAGAGTAAGTATTATTTTAGTTCTACTTCTCATCACTTCTTGGATTTGTGATCTATTCTCTTTAGGGTTAGATATGGGTTTTTTTCAAAATAAGTTAGATTTGGATTATTTTTTTGAATGGATGGGAGATCTAAGGTCGTTTCATAGAGAAATCAACATAGCTTTTTTTATCATTCTTCAACTATTGTAAATTTTCATCAACACCTTTAATGTATGAGGCATCACACCTGACTCTTATTAGTATAATTAAATGGAATTCATTCAATTGAATGTATTGTTATGAATTGATTGTGACTTTTTTATTGAACATGTTTTGGAAACCTTCTTTGTTGATGGTCTGTAAAAATAGAAAATTTGGTTAATGATGAATGTTTTTTTGAGTATAATTTTAAAATAGAGATTTTAAAATGTGGTTTTTTGGAATGTTGGAACATGAATTGGATTAGATGTATTCAATAAAATTTACTTTTTTATTGAGATGAAATGTTTCTTTGAATTTTTTTTGTTATTTGATTTTCAATAAAGGCTTAGTTTTATTGTTTTAGTTTATTTTTTAATGTAAATATTTCGAATATATATTTTAGGTGTGATTTCATGGTTAATAGGACCTGAATAAGCTATGGGTACCATTGTTGTACAAGGTATATGACCACAGATCTGGGAAAAGTGTCAGTGATACATAATATGATTGGATAAGAGACTGCGAATTCTTATAGAATTATCGAACGAGGCATGCATTTTTGGGTGTTTGAGATATATGGAATGGGTATGCCAAAAATAATAATCAAATTTTTTTATAATCCTTGATTAGTTATTTTAGGAAAAATATATTTTTGAAAATATGGTTTCATTTACTTTTGATTGCACTTTGATATAATTTCTTTTCAAACTTGTTAAATTGGGTTATAAACTATTTTGGGAATTTTTTTACATAAAACATATTATATAATTTGCTAACCATTCTATCATAATGGTTTGAGAAGTGAAGTCATTGGGAAAACCTATTTAGTTATATAATCACCCCTACATTATCACTTATGAGATTTATCATATGAAATCCTCAAAGAATTCAGGAAAGGTAAAGTAACACACTCCGTTAGCACCATGTTGTTATAATTTGGACTACATTTTGATGTTGAAGCATTGATCTTGTGGAGTTTAGAATCATGATATCGCCATTGAGTTTATTTTTTGTCATTCAGCTATTTACTTTGATGTTGCTTTTCCATTCGTTGTTCCATACCTTGGTTGGTAGTTTTAAATAGAATGGTTTAAATTGTATTAGTTTATTTCAGGCATCATATAGTGAGCTATTTTCAGATGGTTTTTTGAGTTTTTGTTTTTAGACATTATAGGTTAAATCGTCCCCCACATTCTTTGAAACCCATAGGAATTTATTTTCAGCCTTTAGAATCTAGGGGATGTCGCTTATGTCCTATTGATGACTTGTTGTATGCTCAAACCAAAGGGAATTAGCGGGTCATTAGAAATTTCATCATCATGTTTGGTAATTGCATAAAAATTATTCATCAATATTCATGTCCATTGAGATAGAATTATTTAATGTATATTACTTGGGGTAGAATCATATAATATAGTAGGATTTTCAGAACATGAAATGTATAGAAAAAAAGGATGTAACTTACCCTTTTATGTTGAACATTATGTTATAAAAAAGTTGGGTACATATGTTTTTGGTGACAATTTTAGGATTTTGAGACCTCATTGACATGGATTTATCCAATGAGATGATCATTACATTCATTTTAGAGGAATGAATTCCCACTAAGAGTGAACACATAATTTTTGGTAATAATTCATGTTTTTAAAACATGTTTATTTTTTAGAAAGTAATAAATAGTTTTTCAAATGAAATATTTTGAGGAAAGAAATTCTAATCATATTTTTAAAATGAATTAGTTTTCCTATATCAAGTGGATAGTTTAATAAAATGGTTTAATATGAAAAAAGGTTGTTTTAGGAAAATAATTTTTTTAAAGATAATGTGAGAATTTGAAATTATAATCCATCAGTTACTAGATAGTTGGGATTATTTAGTTTGTCTATTGTATAGAAAATGGAACCTGGTAGGTTTCCTAGGAACCAACCAGATGATGTTGTAGATAATGTGGTTGCACCAGAGACACAAGTGTATCAATAAGTGGTCTAGTGAATCGTCCAAGCATTTCAAGCTATGGAAATTGGGAACTGGTAGGATGATCCATCACACGTATACCACTCCATTCAATTCATGAAGCAGAATCCACCCATAATCAAGGGTAATTCTGAACCTAAAAAGGTGGAGGTGTGTTTGAGCAAGATCAATCTCATCTTTGAATTCATCCACACACCGACATAGCTCAAAGTCCATCTATCCACGCACACGCTTGTATATATTTCACATAAGTAGTGGGAACTAGTAATACACACTATTGTTCAAGAAGGTTGTAATTGGGAGGACCTTGATAAATTAACTAATAAACAATTCCATCCATATATGTTCAAAATTAAAAACAAATACGAACATCATTAGCAAGAATCATTATATTGTTTCTGCCAAAGAATATGCGTATAAATTAATGAATATAGTGCAATTTTAACCACATATTTCGGCAAGTGCAACCTTGAATGAACACATCATAGAATTATGGGTAAGGTAGGAGATTCCATCGAAAATTTCGGTGCTCTATATTACTGATTATACAGAGATGGTGAATAGATAGACTATGGAAGAATGTGATAAGTTGGGATCTAAAGAGGAGGTATGATGATTCCAATAGGGAATGGTGGAAATTAATACACTTTGATCTGGTTGAAAAGGGACTGACATTTCCATGTAATAAGGGGAAATTATAATTAGGTGGCTGGACCAGTGAACGTTTCTCTAGAAGCCATGAGAAATGTAGGTTTTTTTCAATGTGGTTCTCCTAACCACATAATGAGAGAGTGTATGATGCAACTTAGAGAATGTCACAATTTCATGAAGATGGGTAATATTGATCTTTATTGTTGTAGTGATCCATGGTCAGGTGCTCAAGACACTTCTAAATCATCACATGCATCTTATGCTTTGACTGGGAGAGGTCATCATAATCAGTCTCGTCTGAAAAGCAGTGTTATATATGGTGATTCTAGAAATACAATGACTCCTAAACTAGGAAAATCTTACTATAAAAAATAGGAGAAAAATGTAGTGACGATGAAATATTATGGTGCTGAGAAGATGATTGTCGATTACCAGGATAGACCATCTATGTTGGTAGGTACAATTATTTTGAATTCTAACATTCTATAAGTGCTATGAGATATTGGTTCACCACATTCTTTAAATTCTTCTTGTGTTTATGATTTTCTATTTTTAAGGTTGGAAATGATTCCTTCGATTGTAAAATGGAAAATTCCACCCTGGGAAATAGATTTCCATGACTTTGTTAGTAGATTATATGCCATAACTATTGAGGGAGGTGAGCTAAAATGATAATTTTTGTTGTTGAATATGTATGTCTAAAATGGGATACTCGGTATGGATTGGATGAAAATATTGAAGGATTACAATGACTGTTATATTAGAATAATTGGTTTCATGACTGAGGACGGCATCCAACATCTCTTCAGAGGAGTGTGGATGGTAATGAATGGTAGAGAGATAATGTTAGAACAAAAACTGGGAATTATCTCATATCGGTAGGAAACATTAACATTTGACTCAATTGAATATATCATGGAATATAGTTTTCAATAAGTTGTAGATTAATTTGTAGATGTATTTCCAAATAATTCCTAGTGGTTATCACCTCTTTAGTTAATTTACTTTATGATTGATATCCTATTGGAGACTAGTGCTATTTTCTATCTGTCTTATATGATATCTCCAACCGTGTTAAGTGCATTTAATGTGCAGTTAGTGGAGTTTGAAGGAAAGGGTTTCATTAATCCATGTACATATCCATAGGAATAACTGGTCTTGTTCGTGAAGAAATAGATGGGACTCTTTGGTTTAGTGATGATTATTTTAGTCCTAACCAGGTTATGTTAAAGAACATGTACCTAATTCCTTACATTGATGACCTGTTTGATAAATTTTAGAGGATATCAGGGGATCTCAAAGATTGACACTCAATTAGTGTATCAAAAATTGTGATTTCAAAAGGAAGATATTCCAATAAATGCTTTCAGAATCATACATGACCATAATGAATTTATAGTCATGCCTTTCACTCTAATTAATGCACCAATAATATTCATGGATATGATGACTGCGATATTTTAGTGATATGTGGACTCTTTTATTGTGGTGTTTTTGGAGGGTATCTTGGTGTATTCTAATACAAGGTTTAACCATGAGTAACTCCTAGAAACAATGTTATACATCTTGAGAGTTCATTGTTTGTATAAAAAATTATTATATATTGATTTCTGGATATATGATGTACAATTTCATGGCCATATAATTTTTCAAAAAGGCGTTTCGGTGGATATTGAAAAGATAAAAGATATTATCTCAGGGAAACCACAAAATAATGTCGTTGAGATATGATGTTTTTTTATCTAGCTTGCTACTACTGATGTTTTTTTTGTGAGTTATCTAAATTAGATTCTCTAATGAAAGATCCGGCAGAGAACAATTCTTCATTCCAATGAATATTTGAATTCCAAAATTCTTTTTAGGAATTGCAATTTCATCTTATATCAGAATATATATTGATTTTCAAGAATCTGGATAGGGGTATGTGATGTACTATGGTGCTTTCGGATTAGGTTTTGGATGTGTTATAATATAAGGAGACCATGTGGTTTCTTATAGTTCATGGTAGTTGAGGGTGCACGACAAAAATTACACAACACAGGATTTGGATATTGTTTCATTCATTCATTATATAAAAACATGGTGAAAATATCTCATTGGTGAGAAATTAATTTTGATTACGGATAATAAAATATTGAAACAAATTTTCTCACTATGATATTTTATTTTGAGGCATATGAGATGGATGGGGGATCATGAGATTTTTTTAATTTGACATGATGTATGCACTAAGAAAATGGAATTCAGTTACAGAATAATTGTGCAATAAGTCATATGGTATGTAGGTGAATGAATATGTATAAAAATTGAAGTTGATGTCTATTCTAGCTGGCATTCATGTTTAATGTGAATACCAAGGTGATAATGGGGTTTTATTTCCATATACACATTTTTTTATATTGTAAATATGGTCAACGATGAACAAATATCTGATGCGGAATGTATGGTTATATGTTCAAAAAACAATAGTGGGGAGACTATTGATGGTTGGAAACGCAATGATAGTTCAGTTTTATCTTTTAGAGATTGGATGGTTGTTCCTATGGCATGTAAGGAAGAAATACCAAGTGCTTACCACCATTCACAATATGTTCTATATAAACGAACATAGATGAAGTATAAAGCATTGAAGGCAGAGTTATGGTGGAGCGTAATGAAAAAGATATTGGTAGAATTAGTCTTCTGGTGATTAAATTTTCAGTAGATTAATTTATAGCATTAGAGACCAGTGGGTGTGTTGTATACTTCACCTATCCTGGTGTGGAAATGGGAGTAGATAGTGATAAATATTGTTACATTTCTCCCATGAACAGTTTTGAAACACGATTCCTGATGGGTGATAGTGGATTATCTAATGTTGTCTTCCAATTTCATCCCTATATGTGAAAATCATATGGTGGGGGATCTTTCCAAAATTTAAATCCATGAAGTAGTAATGAGATGTGGAATACAAGTTTAAATAGTGTTAAATATAGATCCAAGATTTACGTCTCATTTTTTGAAATCCTTCCAAAAATCCCTTGGGACTCAGTTGACTATGGGCACGAAATATCATCCTCAGGTATAAATACATTCTTATAGGATGATATAAACATTGGAAGTCATGTTATGGGATTTTTTAAAGTATTTTGGTGGCTCATGGGGGGAGAATATACCCTTAGTGGAGTTTTCATGTAATAACAACTATCAGGCCTCGATACATATGGTTGAATTTGAAGAATTGTAAGGGAAACCTTGCCATTATCCACTATGTTGGATTGAAACATTTGAGACAAAACTAGTTATACCGATACTTGTCTAATAAACAATGGTGATAGTCCATTTTATTAAAAAAATAATTTAAACTGCTCAAAATAATCAGAAATATTATGCGGATCAGCTTCTTTAATCATTTTCCTTTATATTAAGTGATCATTTGTTCATGAAGGTATCCCTAATGATTGAACATCATAATTTTGGAAAGCAGGTAATGTAATCTCCTTAATACCTATTCTTTTTTGACATATTAGAATTATATGAAGAGGTGGCATATCATTTGACATTACAACCATGGTTTAGTACAGGGCATTATGTGTTCTATGCATCCTAGTTGAAAAAGTATTATCCTGATCCTAACCATCTGATCATATGGGATCATGTTGACCTAGATTCATATTATTCATTTTTACTTCTCAAGGTGGTGATTTTGGATAGGAAATATAATGTATTTCACAACAAAAAAATCATCCTGATGTGGGTTTTATGGAAGCACGGTCAGATTCAGGAAGAGACTTTGGAACCCAAGAAGGAAATGAATGAGCAATGACCAGAACTGTTTTAGAGAAGCAAGGTTTTTCTATATTCTGAGGGTGGAAATACGAATGGTGGGGAGATTTTAGTTCCACCAGTTGATGGTTTGTTTTCATCCTATTACCTTGAACGATTATGTTTTCTACATTTTCAATGTCCCCATTAAGTTAAGAATTCATAAAATCAGTTTTCTGGGGTTTACTACAGGATTAAGGATACGTATACTCTATGTAACTTAAGTACACGACGTGTACATTGGGACAGATTCATGTCATGAAGTGGGGCTGACATAGTGAGGTGGTACATGTAATGTACATAAGATACATGTCCTAGAGTGTTTAAATATTGTTTTCTATAACCGGAGGTGATAGTTTTTTTCATGCATATCCAGTGTGACCTTCACATCATGACCTGGGGTACACGTCGTGATCCCACGCATGACCTACTTAATTCCATGTGTTTTGCAGTCTTGCTTGGTCTATTATTTCCAAACCTCTCGGCTCTCATTCCAAGACTCTCCAAAGATGATTTTTAGAGGAATCCATTTTCTCGAATCGATCTGATTGTCTTGGGTCCTTCGTTTCATATCTGGTACGTCTCTAGCAATGTATTTAAGGAATCTAGCATATTTTTGTAAGAATTATTTATTTGTTGTCATTTTTTTTCATAACCATTAAGTTATGATTCTTCACTCTTAACTCCTCATAGTAGAACTAATTTTCTTGATTTCAATTGAATGTATTGTGATAAATTAATTGTTAAATTCTTGCTGAACACCTGTTTCAATGCTTTTGAAGTGATGGTTTTGGGAATCTAGAAAATCATGTTAATGAGCAATGTGATTTAGTTCGTACTCTTTAAAATGAGAATTTAAAATGGGGATTTTCTTGGAATGTGAGAACATGAATTGGATTACGTGTTTTCAATAAAAGTTAATATTAAAAAGAAATTAAGTGTTTGATTGTTGTTTATTGTTCTTTGGTTTTCAATTAAGGCATTGTATTGTTGATGTAGTAAATTTTGGTATTGGAAATACTTGGTATACATGTTGTTGGTGTGAGTTCATGCTGAACGAACCCTGAATAAATGATGAGTACAATTGTGATTCAAGGTACATGACCATGGATTAGAATAATGTATCTGTGGGAAACATTGTTATTGTATAGGAGACCACTAATGAGTGTGGAATTGTTGACCAAAGCATGCTTGTGTGAGTGTGTTGTCAAATTTGGAATTGGAATGCCAAAATAATAATACTAATTTTTTTATAAGACTTGATCATTTATTTTTTAGAAAATAACATGATGAAAATTGATTTCATTTACTTTTTCTTTCTCATGGTTATAATTGGTTTTCGAACCTGTTGCATTTGGTTATAAACTATTTGGGAAATATTTGTATATAAACTGTTTTATTTAATTTGAAAACTATTCTATCCTTTTAGTGTGAGAAGGGAAGTCATTGAGATAACCTACTATGTTATATAATATCCACTACATTAGAACATTCATGCTTTTGTAGATGCTACAATATGGTACATGGGAAAAGGTAATGTATCACACTTCATCAACACCATATTGTTATAATTTGGACTAGTTGGTGATGTTGGATCATGGAGTTTGTGTGGAAAGGATTCTTGTTGTCATATTCGAGTTTATTCATTTTTTTATGCGGTGCCATAACTTGGTTGGTTGTTTTAAATAGAATCATTTGAAATTTATTAGTATATTTCATGCATCATAATGTGGCTTTTTTGTAAATGGTTTTTATGGTTGTTTTTTTATACATTAAAGGAAAAATTTACCCCCACATTCATTAAAACACTTCAAAATTTATTACTAGCCATTGATATAACGGGGATGTCTCTTAATGCCTAGTAATGAATTGTTTTACTATCTTGACCAAGGTAATTAAAGGGTCATTATATTACTCTACCATAATAATTAATGGAGACACAATTAATCATATTTCAAAAGATATTGAAATTTTATCTATTAATTTTTATTAGATATTTTTATATCACACATAGTAAGTTCAAGAGTTATTTTTTATAGATAAAATAAATATTTAGATTAATTACTAGATATAAAATAATCAAAACCAAAAAAAATTATTGATTTTTATTATTTTGGAGTTTGACATATTAATTAGGGAAAATATTTTGAGTAAAAATAAATTATAATTTATAGTTTTGTAATATTTATATAATGATTTTGTTGAATTTTTATAAATTTTTTCTAGCTTGAAATTTTGTTTGGATTCTAAATCTACATGGTATGGTTATATTGTGAATTATTTAAATATTTAAATTTTTCATTTTATTTTAATTCATCATTAGATGTTTTACACTAATGTGTTATTATAATTATTATTTTTGGGATGATTAAATAATTTTGTAATACAACCTAAACTTCTTTTGAAGAAAATATTTTCCAAGATAATATAATTGTTTAATTTTTAACATTGATCATTATTTTTGAGGGATAATGAAAATTGTTTCTAAGATAACGTTAATAAATGTGTTGTATTCTTGTATCTGTAATAAATAATTCATTAAATATTCTAATGTGTTAGGGAAATCACTTCCTCCATTCCAATTTATAAAAAATATTTTATTGAATAATAAAATATCCATAAACCCCTTATTTTTTAATGTTTCACTAATTTATATCATGGACCTGTTTCATCAATAATATGGTTACTCATATATTATTTAATTTATTGATTATATACCAATGTTGCTAAATGAACAAGAAACAAATAATAATTATTCATTAACCATAAGAATAATATTAAAATTGAACACTTCATTTGTCATTTCGGGTTCCTATCATTCTGATTAGTGATTATTAATATATATTTTTTCATAATATTCATGGTAATGTTTTTAATAATAAATGATGTCACCTACAAAAAAAAGATAATCATTATCTAAAAATGGGTTGACAGTGTTTTAATATGCAGAAATCATAAGAATCAATTAAATAACTATTTATATAAATTAGGAATGAAATGGTTGATAAGTTGAGTAATGCAATATAGAAATATATAGAATAATAAAAAACAGCATTAGATGTCTGAAAATTTATACTTGTTTTTAGAAAATAATTTAATTTATAGTTAGGGATTAAAAAATTTTATATAAGGATATGAAATTATAAAATGTTTAACTTGAATTTATTGTGACTGAAAGAAAACTATAACATCAACTGTTAGAGGAGTTAAATCATGATTCAGAACAAGTTAAATTCTTCTTTAATTGGAAAAAAACTATATTTTTATAGAAACATTGATATGAATAAATTCAAATACAGATAAATGGTAATTCATTTTATATGAAAATTTCTTACATATCACGGTATTATGAGAAAATTATTGAAATTTTTTCTCACAGTTTTAATTTTTTTCAATTTAGTGTTATATAGATTAACAAACATTTATTGTCAATTGTTTCAACTATCAATAGTAAAATACTCTAAATTTGAAAGAAAATAATTCTTTTAATGATTGAATATGTCATCAAATACTCCATGTTCATTCAATTATAACAATCTAACTAATATTTTTCAATATTTTTACACTGTAATATAAATTTTTAGTCTCTTTAATTAATTTTTATTGAATAATATTTCTTATTCCCTAATAATGATAAATATTTAAATTAAATTATACATGATTATCTAGGAATGAATTATTATTATATGTAAATAATCAATCATTAAATATTATTAGAATGATAAATAATTCCTTCATTTTAAATTTTATATTTATTTTTCTTATATTCATTCATGTTATCAGTGTTTTATTAACTTGGCACAAATTTTTATCTATTTTTATATTTTTATATATATGTTTACGTCATTTTATTGTTATTATTTTTCTACTTAATACAAATTTGATATATTTTTTATATAGGTATATGTGATTCCGATATTTTTTACATGATCATGTGGAGAAATAAATTTATTTTTCATTGTATTTTAAGATAAACTAGGTGAATATCTGAGATAAATCACCTATTTATATATTTTCATGCCTCTAGTTTATGTGTTGAAGATATTTATTATTTTATATAGACTGTTTTTCAATATTTAATAGTTGAAATGTTCAATAAGATATTTGAGGTTGATGTTCCACTCCCAACACACTACATTACATTTATTTTTCAACGAAATATATTATTTTATGATTTAAAATTTTTGGGAATGATGAAATTGGTTTTGTTTATGGTTTAAAATATATTAACTATTTTATAAAAATATTTCATTATAAAAACCATTTTTCATTAGATCATTCCATGAATTTATAATTCTATTTATTTATAAACATTATTTACTATATACATTTTACTATAGAATATATGATTTTGAGTATATTTTTATTCTCAATAACCTTATAAATAAAAATTGAGGAAAATTCTTATTTTCTACATTAGGGATTGTTTACATTAATTTTTATAAAATTTAAAATATTGTATATCAATAATATTAAACATAGTTTTTTTTGTATGTTTATTGTTATGAATTTTTTTTCCTTGTTTATATAAATTTACATTTCTTGAAACTAATGATATATATTTTTATAAATCAACATATAGAAACATTCATTTTATCAATTATGAAAATACTGTAACAATTGTTTGTGTTATATTCCTTAAAAAAATACCTTAGGATGGTTGTTTGGGCTATGGCTATCTCTCAGTTCCTATATACGTGTACTACAAAGATTGTTTAATTCAATCAGCTATTTATTGATTGATCTATTGAATACTGTACTTAAAATAATGTTGGTTCCCCCCTTTTTTTTCCTCTCACTAAATTTCATTAATATTTTTAAAAATGTTTTTTTGATGAAAACACCATCCTCAAACCCTCTTTAATATCATGAGTATTCATTCATCAAAATTTTAAATTAATATACATCACAACTTTTTTTTGTAAATCTATATCTAATTATAATAAATATTTATTTATTAAATAATATAACCAATGTTTTCTTCTAAACACAACACTAATCTAAAACACATCGAATAAATCCTCTTTAATGTAATTAAATATAGTTTATAATGTTAATAATAGGAAGAAATAATGGGAAATTTTATCAAATATGAATTAGAAAAAATTATAAAGAATATATATTTAAACTAATTATATATAGATTTTTTAAAATAATGACATGTGAATATATTTTAGTTATTTGATAGATGATAAATTATTAATAAAATTTTATTAAAAATATTAAAAATTAGGAAATTAATATTTTTCAAAACAGTTTTATTTATAGTGATTCGTATATTAGTTAAAAAATATATTTGATCAATTTTGAAAGATTTTTTTAATAGTTAATATTTCCATATATTAAATTAAATAGTTACTAATTAATAATTTATATGAAATATGATTAAGAATTAATAAATATAAAATTATTATTTTTCTATAATAATTGTTTTTATGATGTTTATTAATTGAAAATATAAATATATAACATTATGAATATGAATTTAATTAAATGAAAATTATTTTTTATTCATTATTTCAAAATTATCCTAAGATTAATACTTGGGATTATTTTAAAATAATTTATATTTTGGTGAATAGTTAATATACATTTTTTACTTAAAGAATATTTTATAAATATATGAAATAGTAATTAAATCATAAAATATGATAAACCTTTTCTTGATAAGGAAATTTTTTATTGACTGAAATTATACAATTATTAATACTATGTTCAATTTAAAAAACATATCTTTACAAATTGAATATTAACAAATATTTTATTTTAAAAAGTAATATTTTATTTTATTTTATTTTTAATAATTTTTACAAAGTTAGAATTCAAATTAACATTCATTTAAGGTAACATAACACTCCATTAGTTTATAATAACCCAATTAGTCGTTAAAATTACTAATAATGATTTTTTTCCATAAAATTACATTGATGGTAAATGTAATGTTTTTTTTAAAAAAAATTGGATTTTACACCTGACAACATTGATTGTGATTTTATTTGTCAATATAAATTATAATTTTACTTATGAAAATAGATTTCTTATTTGGAATTATTATTTCTGGGTTATGTAAAATGTCTAAATTTTTAGTCACTAAAATAAAATTCATTATGTAAAAATAATAACCTCATTAAAATAATGGTAAAAGTGATAAAATAAATGATTAACATACATTAAAAAATTTAAATTATTTTTTATTATGAATGTATAAGGTATTATTAACCTTAACTAATCCAATACTCTATTATTTTCTATTGTTGGATAATTTTGACCATTTAATAGTAACCTATAATTTATAAAATTATTTAAAAATTACATTTCCATCTCTTATAATTTTAACTCACCCCAAATTTTGTTTTCATCCATTATAAAACCATATATTGAAAAAAAACTCTTCCTTTATCATTTTTCAACTCAATCCTATTTTCGCGATGTTGTTACTCAAAGAAAAAGATACCAAGAGAGAGTTAATGTTCTCAACTGAGATATATTAATTTTATATTCTATACTCTAAAACATATATGATCATCGATGGAATAAAAATAAAAATATTATTATCATGATAACATCATGATAAATAAGATGAAAAAATAAAAAGGGATGTGTCAGTAAAATATGATAAATATA
Organism: Viscum album; assembly: GCA_963277665.1. NCBI lineage: Eukaryota > Viridiplantae > Streptophyta > Magnoliopsida > Santalales > Viscaceae > Viscum > Viscum album. Next base: position 1,844,707,021 of record OY728161.1, read on the forward strand.
AACTTCTAAAGTTTTCCAAAATATTCTAGAACACTTTTTTCCTTTTTTAAAATTGTTTTTTCAATATAAATACTCTTAAAATCATACCAAATCACATGATGTTATGAAATTCATCATATTTATAAAACATAATATCCATCCTTGAATTTATACTCCTTTCATTATTCCATATTTTTTTATTATATAAACAAATAATTTATATTGATTTTACATATTTTTCCACAACAATTTCATTACTACTTTAATAAATATTAAATCATATTCATAACTACCCATATATCTATATACGTTCATTCTATAGTTGTAACTACATAAAATTTAAAAATTCAAGAATTATGGAATAATAATCAATCCTTATGATTATTGAATAATTTAAAACGATAAATTAGACATAATAAATAGTTTCTAATTAGAATATATGAATTACAGAGAACATTACAATTTCAGTAGGTATATAGAAAAAAATCAGTGACATGAAGAAAAATAAGTTTTTTAATAATCGGTTATGTGGTTCTCAATCATCTACATAACATAATTAGCTTTATGAATTAATATTGAAATATTAATATTTATATTATTTTTGTAAAATGGATGTCATATATCATTGGGATATGAAAAAAATTTAACAACTTGGTTATTTCTGTGTAGATAAACAAGTTGTGTAGAGCATTTATTTATATTGAATCATTTGGTTATTTAATTTTTTATAAACTAATCAATCGCATTTCAGGATCATTTCACTGCATGATCCCCCAAAAATTACTAAATCATTTAATTCATTATGAAAATTCTTATTTATAATATGTTGGAACATGTATCATTAACATGAATATTCAATAAAAACCATCAACAACATGAATATAGGAAACTCTATAATTAACTATAACTCATTATGTAACCCTTTAGAAAACCTCCATCCCGTGTCCAAAAAAGTTTTACGAATCAAGAATCATTCATCCTAGATAATGAAATATATAATAACTAAATCACAAACATTCAGATCTTATGAAAATTTAATAACCATTCTCATTATTACAGATTAATATAGGAATTAATTAAATAAAATTAATCTTATTAAAACATGAGAGATCGATAAGTCTCGTGTCATTTGGAATTATTCACATTTAATTAAAAATCTAAACATGAATTAAACGGTATTTATTGAAAGCTTCTTTAACCTGCTCGAGTATAGAATTATATTGGATATCCTGTGGAAATACATAAGAATTGGTTGAGCCATAAATCCCAATAATGTAATAAAGATGAAATAATATGATGATAATAATATATGATAGACCTGGAATATCAATTAGTCATAAAGGAACATGAATTATGAGGCATGATATATCATGATATTCATAACGTGGGAAATGTGATGAACACATAAAACACTACATCATAAACATAGGTCAGGGATAAAATGCTACGACATCATGGTGGATAAAGTTCCATAAAGGAATTGGGTAAACCGTTATTCCAACCTGAAATATCTTGTTACTAAACATTACCTAATGAATTTGATTGATGTATAAAATAGGGCACACCAGTCACATTCATTTAATTCTCATTTTTAATTAATCTAGAGAGATCATAAAACATGGAATCATTCATCATCATAATTTATTCCACATTCATGGAGAGTGAAATAAATAAATTTAATTTCATAATAAAAAGGAATATATTTATAAATTTTAACATCCGTGAAAGAAAATGTGTATGACATTCACTTTACAAATGGTTGGGAATAGAAAATCATAGTGAAAATTCGACAGCATAAACACATCGGATAAAAATTAATAAAATGTTATGATGAGAGAGAAAAGTGTCTCTCATCATTTGGAAATTATCTGCATATTAATCGTTACTTGTAACGAAATTTCTAGATATTTAGAATTTGAATAAAGATTGAATATGATAATAAATACACATGATTAAAAAGTGAAAGGAGATGATGCTTACAAAAATTTTTCATGGTAACAGGGCTACAATAGAGTAATTAATAAAGGGGAAATGGGTATGACATCATACGTACCTAATACTGTAAGTATTCGGCAGGTGAAAAAACACAACCCCTCTTTATCAATTTAAAATATAACGAAATAACAAAATGAAACATGGATAAAGAAGATAATTGAAAGAACCATTACCTAATAGTGGGGAACTTAAAGCATTGAAAGGGAGATCCTTGAGTTCTTAGGAACCATGGTTGGATTATAGAGAGGTTAGGAAAGAGTAAAGATGTTCTTTAAATATTTTTAGTAAATTTATGTCGGTGATTTTGTGGGTTCATATAGGTAATTAGAGGGGAATTATTTAATATTTTAAAAACATAGTTTTTCAACTATATATAATAAAATATTCAAAACAAAAAATGAAACCCTATTTTTTCAAATATTTTTACCAAATTTTGGAGATTTTAATAATTATATTTTGAAAAAGGAATATCATATTAAAATATTACTGTTTCATATGTGGAGGTGAGTTCATCTTTTAAAGAAATGAATTCTAAATCAGAAAATATATTATTTATTTTGGAGGATTCGTAAATTAATTATAAAATTCATAAAATGAACATAATATAAAATTAATTTAAATGTAAAAACATATTTTTATTAGAATACCCATTACAATATTTTTTTATTCATTTTTGGTCATAATGATGTCATAAAACCGAATGTATATTGATATTGTATTTAATTTTTACCAGAAAATTTGAATGTATCAGAAATTAATGAAAAAATCACCATTTGATAATTTGGATTTTATTATTCTAAATATAATATTTATTTTATCTAATAATTTAATAAAAAAATTTATTAAATATTTTAATATAATATTCAACATTTATTAGAAAATTTAGGCTTATTAACATTAACATTTTCTGAACCCTTACAAAAAGTACATTTTTCTTCATCAAAATCATATGACCATATGTTATAAATAAACCTTATTTAATTATAATATTATATTAAATTACTATTTACAAAAATACATACAATATGTCTTCAAAATAAACCCTTTTATTGAGTTTCAATATTACCCAAAAATTCAATTTTTGTTTGATTGAATCAATCTCAAAATAAAATTTAAAGTAAAAATAAAATTTATATTTATTATTTATTCTATAAAATATAAATATTCATATTATTAATGCCACCAAAAATAAATCTTTATTACAATGGTGTTCACCCAATGAGTAAGTTTTGTGATGTGAGACTTTGATGGTGTTGTTTGATGAACATGAATTGGATCGAGATATTGATGTGAACAAAATTATAGCAGAAATGGTTTCTCCCCTACTTATGTTGTTGGAACCGAGATTGGTCTTGGTCAAGGATAAATACCCTAGATTCTATCTCCCTAAGGAGCACTAATAAATGGTATTCATAACACTTGATTGTACAGGATGATTCAATCACATCCTCTGTATGATGTAATTTTATTAATTAAAATAGAAATATTTTTACTAATTACATTATCATTGTTTAATGACTATACTAAGAACGTTAAATATTCGGAATGTTATTTTAAATCCAATAATTTATAACCAAAGATGTCCTTGTTTTTTCTATAATCATATTACATAAAAATAAATTTAATTAAATCAATAAAGTAAAATTAATTTATAATAGTTCAAGTCATTACAATATTCCCCACATAAGAATTTTCTCCAATGGGTGTTTCATTACACCCCCTTAAAATAGATGAGTGTAATTCTACGTCATATCTTCCCCCGGTTCCCATGTTTCTTCTTCAATCTTGTGATATCATTATACTTCTTTGACATGGTTCATTGTGATATTTCATAGAACTCTGTCTCTTTAATTATAATATTCACCTACTCCTCCTCATATGAAGGACTATTTTCCACTGGTACCACCTATGGATTTATTACATCGAAGGGGTCAGGTATGTACTTCCTCAGAGTGATACATTGAATACATCACAAACCCAAGATAGGTTAGTCGGGAGTGCAAGTCGAGAAGCAATTTCTTAGATAAAATCATGGATCTCAATGGGGTCGATGTATATTATACATAGGAGTGTCTTCTTCTGAAATCTCATCAACTTATTCGTTAGAGATTTTTTAAGGAATACCATGTCTCCAACACCAATATCTAGGTCTCATTGTTGATTTTTAGCATAACTATTTTATCAAATATCAGTAGGATTGATGTGTAGTTGAATGGACATAGCCTTTTAGACCATGTCCTTGACAATTTCCAAGCCAATTAGTTTTCATTCCCTATAATCATTCTAGTATGTAGGTTTCTTGTACATATTCCCATAAAGGTATTCTTTGGATTCCATTTGGATTCTCAAGTAGAAACTATTTTATAAGAGAACATGATAAATGGAATATGTTGATCCCATACTCCAGTGATGAATGTATTGAGTTTTTTAAACATGTACTCAAGTGTTTGTATAGTACACTCAGACTGGCCATTAGTTTGATGGTAATAGTTTGTAATAGAAGTTTATCATAGGATGCCGAGCATTTTGAAGTCATTTCAATAAAATGTAAGTGAATATTTGATCTCGAACAGATAAAAATGATAGTGGTACTTCCTAAATCCTGGAAACAACCTTACTGTATATTCATTAATTTAGATCTATAAAAAATTATTCTCATATATCAATTAATTTTTTAGGCATTTTCATTCGATCCACCACAACCTATATTGCATTATTCCATTTTGATGTCTTCAAAAGATCAGTAAAAATGTCCATGGTCATGTTTTCTCATCTCTATATGGGTATGCCTAACTATTGAATCATCCCCTAGTATCTATTTCCATTCCGATATCAACTGATATCATTAAAGACATCATAGTTTATATACTACAATCTAATTCTTCATAGTAACCAAAACATTGTGTTCTCGGAGTCCATGATACATCTCGGTGCTTCATGGGTGAATAGAGAATGTTGAGCTATGTGCATCATCAAATATCTCTTTATTTCACTCAGGAATAGATGGTACAGATATTGAAGACCCAAATCATATAACACCTTCATTATTTTCATTGAACTATGCGAATTTATCATTTATTATAGAATAAATTTTCATCAAAATTCCCACATATACTCATTCAGAATCCTTCAAACTTTCGAGAAGAGATGGTTGAGAAATAATTTGTGAAACAATTTATCATATTCATTCCTTTTAGATTCCCTTTCACATCCTTTCCAAATCTAATAATATTGGATCCCTCTAAATTTTTATGAATCCTAGAATTGTCGGATCCTTAATGCTTAGGTCATCTACCAATTTATTCATTTTTCCCATGATGATAGATGATTGAGTTGTCAAAGTAATTGATCACAACAAAACATATTTTTTGGAACATATTATGAAATTTTAGTCTGCAAATATACATGAGGATTTTGTGATCAGTATATATTTCACACTTCTCCACAAAAAGGTAATTAAACCATGTTTTAAAAGAGAATATCTCTATAAAAAAAATCTATATAATGCGTTAGGAAGTTTTGTTCATGAACATTCAACTGCCTTAAAGAATAGGAAATTCCTTGGACATTTTTTATCAAAAAAATCTCATTACCTTCTTCAAAGCATCACTACATAACATGAATCGCTCTCCACATACGAGTAGTGTCAGAACATATGTATGAATATGCCTCCATTTTTTTTCCTTGAATATTTCTTATCATTAATGATTCCATGAAAACATTAATCCCTTCTGGGTTATATTAGTATGGTTTCTTGATAATAAAAAAATCATTATCACAAATTTATTATAATATCCACATAAACTAAGGAAACTACAAATATCTATCATAAATGTTATCCTTGGAAATCCATTAATTGCTTCTGTCCTTGAAGGGTCCATAGATATCTCATTTCTAGTGATGATATTCTCTATGAAATAGACTTCCTTATATAATAAATCACATTAGTTGTACATGGAAAAAATGATTTCCTTTCATAATGACTTTATCAATTTACTAAAAATATCATAATTCTCTTCCAATTTTTTTTGATTATATTATAATGTCAACAATAGAGAGTTCTAAAAACATGTCCTGTTAATCTCAAAATACTCGATTCATCAATTCCATGAATATTACCAGATTATTAGTGATCCTAAATATAATTACTATGAAGTCATAATGGTTGTACCCTGTAAGAAATGAAGACTTAGGGATTATCCTCTTTCTTTAACCTGACATGATTATATAGTAATCACAAATAGACCATTATTTAGACTTTTTCTCCATGTATCTGGTCAAACAAGTCATCAATCAATTTAAGTGGAAACTTGTTCGTTATCATGATCTTGTGATCTCACAATAATAAATGAAAATTTTCATTAAATCATCCTTCTTCTTAACTAATAAGACTGGTTCACATTATAGGGAAGCACTTGCGAGTATGAAACCATTTTCCATAGTATCTAATAGTCATTTTTTTCATATCCTCAAGTTCCATAATGCCCAACCTATATGAAGAATTTGATAATGATAACTCCCCAGGTATAATATATATTGAAAATTATACATATCAACTTTGACAAAGACAATTTAATTTTTCAGGAAACACATTAGCATATTCCCTAAAAATCGGCATGTATTCAGTGATGATTACATCTTTAGACTAAATCATTTGAGTTAGATACAATTTTTAATAGGTAAGTGTTACCCATGAAATATATGATGGTGCTAAATTATATTCATCATCATCTTTACACTTGTATATGATTTGGGGCCAATTCACATTAAAGAGAGTGATTTCCTTCCCGTGGAATTTTTGTGTGGCTCTAAATATGGATAGACAATCCATGCCCATAGTTGAAACAATTCCTGAAAAATTAGTATGAAAAGGCTTATAGGTACATTCATCCAACAAAACATGAAAATGGAATATTTATATACATTTCATGTAATAAATATACCATGTTACATTTTCACTGATAACACCATATCCTAGATTTGTGATGATGTTTGAATAGTTCAATGAAACATTTTTGATATGAAGGAATGAGTAGAACTAGAATAAAAAATTATGCTCTATATTAATGAATGAATAACTAGCATACCTATCCTCACTATGTTTTTAGGATTAGTTTTGGAGCTTTAGAGTGAAAATGATCACCCTTTAATACTTTTATGTTGTTGGTTTTTTCCTAAACCACTTCACATAGTACATATTTTTAAAAAATGCTTTGGTAAATTTTAGTTGTATAAATGAACAATAAAAAATGGTTGATTGGAGAATTCCATTCCTCTGTCATAGTAGCGTGTTTTTCTTTATGGAAATCACTGGCTAGGTTTCCTTCCTTTCTACATCTATAGAATATCCTCTTCAACATATAGCTGCATGTTTTTCTTGATGGAAATCACGGGCTAGGTGTCATTCCTTTCTACACCTATAGAATATCCGCTTCAACATTAGGAAATTTCTTGGATTCTTCGTTACTCCCATTTGGAATGTGGGATGAAGAAATTTCGTGGTACCATCAGATCAATCAGTCGGACCTCCATAATTGACCTCCACATTCTTCTTCTTATCCCCATGAGAACACTGAGATTCTTCAATCTCTATGTTAACTAGGAAGCTACATATAACAATTTAATTTTATCTATTGAATTCATGGATAGCCAGGGCATTACATAGGTCAGGTTTTATCCCATTTAAGCGGTCACCCATGAACTTGGGCTAATGAAAATGCCAGAGGCATATCATGAAATCCTTTTTATGTTTTCATTATACACCCCAATAGATTCATTATATTCTTTCTTGAGGGACTGGAAATTCATTTCTGTTTAACGATGGAGTGTATGACAAGAATATTTATCAAAAAACATTTTATTGAAATCCTTACATAAAATTGTACTTATATATTCATTAGGATTAAAATTTTTAATCAATTTCCCCAATTGATCAGCTTCACTTGCCTTATGATGAAGACCCCAAAAAAAACATCTCTTGTTATGAGAATTAAAGTATTGATAAGATGTTCTCAATGGAATTGATCCATTGTTTGGTGATTAAGGGATTAGATGATCCATTGAATGTAAGTGGCCATTGTCCCATAAATCTCTTGTTTATATCTTGTTCTATTTTGGGGAGTGGGGGTCTTGATGCTCCTCTTGGTCTAAGATTATATTAATAAAGTACTTCAGCTGTGATATTATTGTTATGAAGTTCACGATTCCTTCTATCATCTATTGGGAATTCATAAAAATTCACTTCCCAATGATTGTTTACCTGATTCGTCATATTTCTATCCATTTGGTTGAATAAAAGGAAAATTGTGGATGAGTATTTCCAAACTATTAAATGCATAATGTAGATTTAAATAAAATGAATGTAATAACTTATATATTACATTTATTTCGTTACCTTATTAATTTCTATACATCTATCTACGTTATCCATGATATATTCCCTAAAATATATTCTTATGGGAATTTTCTTAATCCATTTAATAAATTTTCATAATGAGTTTATGAATAACCAAAGAATATACCATGATAGTTTCATAATTGGTGCAATTTTAGGCTCATTATCTTGTCCTGGGTTACCCAATGTAAGGCCAAAACCACCTTCTCAGATTTATTACTCATAGGTACATATATGCCAAAACAACATCAAATTGTAGTATATAGAGTGGGATGTATTTTTTTTATAATACACATACACTACACTATCCAAAATTTAGGGTTATTTTATTATACTTATTCTTATTGACATATCATTCACTTTAGTTTTCTAAGAGTAATACTAAAAATAAGTACACTTTTTCTATGATACAAACTATAACTATATAAAACCCCGGTCTTTATTAGACACCTAAAATTTATTTAATACAAAAACTGGTAAATAAGATAGCAGTGAGGATCCATAGTTCTAGTGTCTTGGGAAATTAAGAATACTACATAAAAACTTAGATCATGAAATACATCATCGTTATTTCAAACGTTTTGACATGACCAACTCATTTCTTTGTACAAAACACTATATGGGATAACGACATGACATATCTTAGAAATGGGGGAGGTATATCTCTTAGTAAAGGAGTAAACACGTTATAACATGAAGAATACAATATATGTTAGAAAATTGTCATATCAATAGAGAATAAGAGAATCAGGAACCTAAAGGCAAGATATAGAATGATTATCAGAAAATGGAAATGTGGCAACATCATACTGCATGATATTAGCATAAGGCCAGGATAATTTCACATGTATTATCATAAGTAAACCCTAATCATTAACCAATGAATTTGAGCACTATCAGAGCACACCCTTTATAGTCATTTCTTTTCCTGCATAAGTGTGCCACATAGATCATATAACATGGAATCATTCAACATCATAATGTATACCATGATAATGGAATTTGGAATACATACGTGAAATTATATAATCTATAAGTATATGGTAAAATATGTTAATAACATTGAAATAGAAATAAGCATGGAATTCACTACATGATTACTTTTCCATGGAAACTTGCGGTGCAATTTCGATAGCCAAACAGTGTGACATAAAGTTCATAAAAATGGTTGATGATAATGAATGTGTTATCTCATATTATTTACCTCAAATGGAAAGTAAAGGTTTCACATAGATACTTGTCCCAAAACATGGAATTTGGTTATAGAAATCATAACATAATAAAGTCACTTGAAGAAAGAGGGAAAATGATATAACTGTTACAAAACTTTGACAGTTTAACTTGTGTATGTGTGAAGGATTAATTATAGATAAAAATATCTATAATAATTAATAAATAAGTATAAATATATTGGGGAGGTGTGAAATCATACTCCTACATTTATAAAATAAAAAAGGGTATAACAACATCATGAGTCATGGACAAAAATGAGAAACGATGGAATCGTTTACTTGTGTGTGTGACTTCAAGAGCATGAGGAGGGGCTTCATAAGAGGTTGGGGTGCCTTGGGAGGATAATATAGAGAGGAGGGAATATTAGTGTTGTGAACCAAGTATTTTGAATAAATATAAGTGGGATCTTTAGTGGGTTTATATAGGAAATGAGAGGGGAATTATTTTTTATATCACAAACACAGGTTTTGGAATAAATATAATTAAATATTCAAAACCACAATCATTCCCATGGTTTAGGACCATGTTTTATTCAAAAGTTTTTTGAATGAAATTATATTATATATCCAAAGGCTGATGTTCTTAAAATATTAGTCTTGCATATGTGAAGGTGATTCACACTCAAATTAATCATTTTAGAAGGATAATATATTTTATAATTAAGGGAGGGTCCACCATGGAATTATAAAATTAGTCAAACAAATAGAAAATCACATTATATTAAAGGTAAAACATACATTGTATGAATAACCTTTTTATTTTATTTTATTACATCTCTATTGGGTTATTTTGATATCATAAAACACAATATATATATATGGTATTTAATCGTTAACCAAAAATTTGATTATCCCAATTTTTTTGGAAAAGTTCACCATTGGATAATTTCTAAGTCATGATTACAAAAATAACCTTTATTTTACCTGAAAAATATTATAAATATGTGAACTTTCACTATTAAAATAAAAAACTTCATTTATTTATAATTGACCAGTTTTGACCAAAAAAGTATTCTAACCTCAATAAAAGTTACATTTGACTAAATAAAAATTATATAATAATTTATATTTTAAATAAATTATATAATTTTTTTATTTAATTATGGTATTATTTGTTCATGTAATTCATTTATTTATTAAATTAAATTCTTTAATTAAAAATACAATTTCCATTTTATGTTATGAAACTACAATTATTATCAAACTGAATACTTAATCATTTATAGAGTAAAAACAATAATAAATAAATATAATCATCACTGATAATTAAAATTATTGTTCCTATAACAAAATTATAATACAAATAATAACAATTCCTCAGTTTAATATATGAATTTATATATTTCAAAAAAGTAACATTTTACTAGAATAATCAATTTATCTGATTAATTATATTTTTTGGAAAAACTACTCTCATAAATGAATTTATCGAATAAGACATTAATTAATAAAGAGATATTACAAAATAAGTAAATAATACCTTGTAACATAAACTATTATGACACCCACATAAGACCAATGGGTAAGGTGTGCGATGGTGACAGAATCTATGGGAGACTTTGATAACATAGCCCAGGTGGTAAAATCTATTAAAATGAACATCTCTCATTGGTGATTCCATTCATGATTAACAATATGAATCTATCCTTGGTCTTGGTCAAGAGATAACCCCAGTGATGCTACCTCTATTCTGAGCACCATCAAATGGGTTTCGTATGGCCCGAGTCTATAGTAAGAGGCCATCCACTCCTTTGTCTCTATCAAAAAGATTATTTTTAAAAACCATAAATTTATATCAGTAATGCGATATATTTTAAATGGATATATTATTAATAGAAATGACACATAATATTCTTTTAAAAAACCAATAAAAAAGTGCATTCAATTTCTATATCCATAATACATTTAATTAAATAAAAGAAATAAAATTTTATTCAGGAATTTTTGGGTCATTACAATATTCATCCAGTAAAAACTTTTACGCTTGAAATTTCCTTTTCCCACACTAAAACAGATGTGGTTAATTATACATCATTACTTCCTCTGGTTCTGATGTTTCTTCTTAAAACTTTTTGATTCTCTATAACACTTTGATAAGGGACATTATCTTATTTTATAGAACGTTTTTTCTATGATATTTGATCTTCACAAGATTCCCATCATAAGAGTGTTTATCCTCCAATTGTACCATATATGTATTTATTACATGTTATGGGTCAGGTATGAACATGCTTTAGATTGATAAGTGGAATACATCAGGTACTTCATAAATGTTCGATTGGAGTTATAGTTGATAGGATACTACTCCAATGAGATCAAGGATCTCAAAAGTGCAGATGCACCTTGGAAAAAGATTTCAAATTTTCCCAAATATTATAACACTCTTACATAGGGATATGTTGAGGAATTCCATGTCTCCAATATCAAAATCTAGGTCTTGTCAACTATTATCAGCATATATCTTTTTTCAACCCTGAGTAGCTTTAATATACTATGGGATTGTCTTAACCTTCTCCACCATTTCTTCTACCATTTCTAGACCTATGAGTTTTCAATCCCAAATTTATCCGAACATGCTATTGTTCTGGATCTCATCCTATAAAGGGAATCATAAGGAACCATAAAATTGAATGAGTGGGAGTTGTTGTTGTTATACAATTCTACCAGAAGAAGATGTTGATTCCATATGCCTTTTAAACCCAATGATCATGTCCTAACATGTCATCATGTGTTCGGATAATATTCCCAGATTGGCCATTAGTTTGGGGATGATAATTCATAATGAAGTTCAGCTTAGTATTCAGAGTGTGTTGGAGACTCTTATATAACATAGAGGTGAATATTGGATCCTAATCAGATATAATCAATAGTAGTACTCCATGAATTATTACCACCTCTCTTATCTAAATCCATTCAAGTTGATCTAATGATAAATTCACCTGAATTAGAATTAAGTGTGTAGTCTTTGTTATTTAATCAACATCAACCTAGATAACATTATTTTCTTTGGATTCCATCATATTTTCGGTAACAATGTCCATGGTGGAGTTCTCCCACTTCCAGGTTGTAAATGGTAATAGTTGTGTCATCCCCTTACACTTAACCTTTCAATATTCACATTCTAACATACCCAAAACATTTATGTATAATTATTGATCTATTTCATAACGTAATCCCACAAATAATTCTCTTAGATATGTAGATACGTCTTTGTGTTTCCTGGGTGAATCGAGAAAATCAATCTATATGCATCATCAAAAAGTTATCTTCTTTTACTTTGGATTTTATGGAACACATAGTCTTGACACAAATATCACAATACATTCTTCATAAACATTGAACTCTAATGATTTACCTGTTTGGATTGGTTCTACTACCTTTTGAATTCCCATATCATCCTTTTGAGAATCCATTAACCATTCTAAAATGAATTGTTGAGAAAAAATTTGTCAATGTAATGATGATGATTTCCTCATTATGATTCCTATTTAAATATTCCTCAAATATATGAATATTGGATCCTTTACAATTCTCATTAATTGTAGACTCGCAAGGTCAAGACTACTTAGAGCATCTACCACCGTGTTCGCTTTCCTCGGGTGGAAATGGATTGAGTAGTCATAGTATTTGATCAGCTCAAACCATCTCCATTGGATTATATTAAATTAATTACATGTTAATATATAATTATGGATTTATGATCATTATATATTTCACACATATCCCCAATGTGGTAATATCACTACATTTTTTAAGTGAAGATTACAAAATCCAACTTTAGATCGTGTGTTGGATAGTTTTTCCCATGAACACTCAATTTCATTAAAGCATTGGCACTGACCTTGTCATTTTAAATCAAAAAAAAAATCTGAAAAACTTCTTTAATGAATCACGATATAACAAAAAAAAAATCTCCAACTATGGGTAGTGTGAGCACGAGTACCGGGATAACAAAACTAAAAAATGAATCTACTACCATGGATAAATTGTCACAATTTTAAAATCGTCGCTATAGGTGGCCATACCCATGGTACTATGGCCTCTAACCACAGTTTCCAAAACCATTTCTATATCCCATTTCTACACCAAAAGTTTTAAAAACATTCTATATATTCCAATTTTTACGAGCCATGTTTCTCCAAAATCGTGGCTACAGGGTACCCGCGCTTCCATAGGAAATAAAATTGATGCCAAAAATTTTGCAGGAGGCCCTACAAACATTGTTTTGAGGATATTCACATTGTTATTATTAATATATATATATATATATATATATCATAATATATATATATAAGAATTATCACATGGTGTATTAGAGCATGAACTAGATCGCAAAGGGGTGGTGTAGGGATCAAAACTCACCAGTGAAAATTTTTATTTTGGATTTCGAAACAGTTTAACCCCTAAAAATAGCTACCTACATCCATGGTTTAAAAAGTGTATATAGGTAAACCACCATGGTGGCCAATTTAGAGGCCTATTTCCACATTTTTCAAAATAGTGGAAATAGGTCCGGACCTACTTCCATGACGATAGTGGCCACGGTTGGCGAAAAACATGGTCGTAGCCTACACCATGGTTTTGGGGCCTATTTCCACACTTTTAAACTGTGGAAATATGCTTTTTATGTTGTTCAACCCTCCTTTTCATCTCCTTGAATCACTCTTCATATTCTTCAGTCCATGAAAATATGAATCTCTTCCATAATAGCTTGGTAAGACGGTTTGGAAATTGTAGGAAATTTCACACAAATATGTTATAATAACCAGTAACCCCATGGATGCTATGGATATCTATCACAGATGTTGGCCTCATCCATCCCCCAATTTCATTTTTCATGGAGGGATCTATAGATATCCCAATTTTGTAATGATATTTCATATGAATGAGACATATTTCAGCAAGAATTCATAGTTTTTTACATTTCATAGAGATTCTTCGTTCGCAAGCTATATAATATAGTGTTTAGATGATCCTCATCCTCCTCCATGGTTTAGGAGTATATTAGATTATTTTCTATAAGGACAACCATAAATTTATCAAGGTTATCTATAAAGAATATATTCATCATATCCCTAATGATAGTTGGAAATTAGTGAGTCTGAAAGGCATTACTCTGAATTCGTAGTGCCCTTACCATTTAAGAAATATATTCATGGGGATATCCTCCTTCTTCACCCTTACTTGGTAACATCCCGACCGCAGATCCACCATAGAGAGATATTGTGCTCTACATAGTTATCAAACAAGTCCGAAATTTGTGGTAGAGGATACCTGATATTTATCATGATTTTTTGGATCTAATTTTAATCAATGAAAATGAGCGTTGAACCATCCTTCATCTAGATAATGAGGAGAAGTTCACCCATTGGTGAAGCTCTTGGTCATATAAAACCTTTATCCAAATTATCATATAGTTTTTTCTTTATATCATCAATCACTAAAACAACCATTTTATACGAATTCATGGATATTTTCATTTCCCCAGATATATGATCAATCGATAATTCAACATATTTTCTACGTGGAAGGAAAAAATTACTTGGGAAACACATCCGTAAATTCCATCATAATAGGAATTTCCTTGAGGATGGTTCCTTTCATAGACTCAATAATCTAAGAAAGATACACATTCTCATAGGGAATTAACTTCAATGCTTCATATGATGTTTCTAAATAAGATTCATCCTCTACCCTGAACTTGTAAATAATTGAATGTCGATTTTCTATATGGAAAATGATTTCCCACAGAAGAAAATTTATGTTGGATCTATATAGGGGAAGAAAATCCAAGCCAGGAATTTCAAAAAATTCCACTAGAGGAAGTATGTCAAGGTTCCCAATTAGGTTTAATCAAAAAAATTTGACAGGGGATGATTTTTATTCTTGAGATGCAATAATTTACCAATTTTATATTATCACTGACATCTCAATTTCCATGATTTGTTTTGGTGTTTGTATTATTCGACGAAACATTCAGTGTATTAAAAAGTGAATATTACTAGAATCAAAAGGTACATTCACTATTCATGAATGAAAAACTACCATACCTATCATCACATGGTTGTTTGGATTTTCAATTATAGTAATGATGGAAAAAAGATCACCCTTGCTTTTTTGGATGATGTCGTTTTCCTCCAAAAAAATCAATGGGCTACGGATCTAGTTTTAATATTTCCATGGTTCCTTGCAGTTATAGAAATGCACAATTCATTGAGAGTCAAATGGATTCCTCTACTCTTCTATCCCATTAGGGGTTTTTTTCTTTCCATTAATTAATGGCTAGGTAGCCTTATCTTCCACACATAATGAATTTTGTCATCCCCCTTAGTAAATTTATGGGGTGCTTCTTTCCCAACCTTTAGAGAGTGGGGTACTGGAATTTCATATCACCATTGGATTTATACATTGGACCACTAGAATTAGTTTCCACTTTCCACTTCATAACGCCAGGATACTCGTAAGATTCCCAGATCTATAGTTCACCGTTGATGGAACATCAGAAAACTTCCTCGTAGCTATTAAAATCTTGTACCAATAGGGCTTTTTATAAGATAGGTTTGAGCCCACCCATAATGCAGCCAACCTTTTATTTAAGTGTAACAACAATTCCCAAGGCGTATCATCAAAGCATTTTTAATTTTTTCCTCATATGCTCTAATGGATTCATTGTCTTCTTTCCTTGATGAAACAGAAGTTCATTTTCATCATTTGTCGGATGGTGTGAGGAAAATATTTAATGAAAAAAACGTCCTAGAAATACTTCCATTCCAACACCTTGAACTCTTCCTTGGGCATCGTATTTGTTATCAATGTCCAACGTTGATCAGCTTCACCCTCCATACGATAACCATCAAGAATAGTCATCTCATGTTTGGAACATTAAAGGATAGTGAATATCTTATCAATGGACTTGATCCACTCTTCAGTGATTAAGAGATCAGTTGATTCATTAATAGTAAAAACCTGGTTTTCTCATGAAGCTCTCATTTGAGGCATGTTCATTCATAGGGGGTTGGATGTTCCAATTTACCCGTTTTTCTTTTAAAAATTTGAGTAAACAGAGAGAGTATTATGAAAATGTTTGTGATTCTTTCTCCCATCAGATTGGGAATCTCATTAGAATAATCATCACCTTGATCTTCACATCAGTTTTTTCCCATGTCCTCATATTAATGTCCACTATGTCGAATACATTGAATGATAGGGGTAACACATAAAGGAGAATCCAGTGACAAAAAAGGATAACATATAAATTAAATTTATTTCCTTAACTTATGAATTTGTAGGCTTTAATCTATGTTATCCAAAATCTACAATAAAACATATATTCTTATGGGAATGTTTTTATTCCTATAATAACGGATCATGCTAATCTTATGAATTTACTAAATAATGTCCTCAGGTAGTGTTGAACCAATATTACTACACTTCCCATTTTTATTCACCAGTTCCAATTTAATTCTATTTCAAAGCGATGTATTCAGGCTCTACCCCTTGATACATTGGTGCCGGAGCCACATCTACTTGTTTGTATGATGTATTTTCTTAATAAACATCATACTCTCTAAACACCAAAATTTTTGGATTTTTTTTTCTAAATCTTAGTCTTATCCTTAATAATTTCACAACTGTTTTCTAATCCCAATTCCAAAAATAACTAAACCCATCTGTTGATACAAACTATAACAACAATTATTTTTATTACACACATAGAAATGATTTATTACATAAACTTGTACTCAAGATAATATCAAGGATCAAGAGGTACAGTTTCTCATGAAATTAGGAACATTACATAATAAATTAAATCATGAAATACAACATCTTTATTTCAATTTTCTTTGACATGACAAACTCATTCCATTTTACATAACACTGGATGGGATAACCTGAGGACATATATAAAAAGGGGTGACCAATAAAGCCTAGTAAAAGAGTAAGAACGTAATAAAATGAAAAATACCGTACATGTTAGGCAATGGTAATACCAATGGATCATAACAGAAATGTGAAAAAAATGGCATGATATATCATGATTATCATAACAGGGAAATGTGGCAACAATATACAACATTATATTAGCATTAATCATGGCTCAATGTTCATGGATTATCATGATTAAACCATAATATCAAATGAATTGGAATGTTTAAAACCTCGTAGCACATGTTTATGCACGATTAAACTCGCATTACAGAAGGCATATCCTGATACTAAACATTACCCAATGCGCTATAGCACTATCTAGGCACACTATTTATATACATTTCATTTCATGCATAAGTGTTCCAATTGATCATATAACTTGAAAACATTAAACATAATAATTTATTCCTTAATAAATTAATGTGGAATACATATAAGAAATTCTAAAAACAATATGTATATTTTTTTAAATGTAAATATCCTTGATAGGGAAATGGGCATAGTATTCACTAATAGATGATTTTGGAATGAAAATTTCTAGTTCAATTTCAGCATCCTAACAGCGTGACATTATATTCATAAAAGTTGTTGATTAGAGAGAAATATGACTACAATAATATATACAATAAATTGAATGTATGGTGGTCATATTGATTCATATCCGAACATATGTAATTTTGAAATGGAAGTCCTAATAGAATAAATAAACTTGAAGAAAGTGGAGAAATAGAATAAGTCATAGTAAATTTCGGCATGGTAAAGGGTGTACATAGGAGGTATTAATAAGACATAAAGATGTAAATAATCATTCATACATAAGTAGGAAAGTATGGTGATGTTCTAAATAATACCCTAGAATTTTTAATTGAAAATAAAATTGTATAACAACATAATGAAACATGGAAAAAAATGAGAAAGGAAGGAATCCTTTACATGAGTGTGTGACATCAAAAGATGAAGGATGGGTTAATAAGAGCTTGGGGAAAATTGGGAGGATTCCAGAGAGAGGATGGATGACTAAGAACGTGATAGAAGTATTTCTAGTGAAAATAAATGGATCCTGGGTGGGTTTAAACCGTAAATGATATTGGAATATATTAATATTTCACAAATATATGTTTTGGAATCTATATAATTAAATATTCAAAACCACAAACCATTCCATGGTTATTGACCATGTATTTTTCTAAAGTGGATTTGATAAAACTATATTATATTTTCAAAGGCCGATCCTCTTAAAATATTAATCCTGATTATGTGGAAGTGAGTCACACTCACATGGAAATCATTTTAAAATGATAAAATATTTGATAGTTCTTGGATGGCCTGTTATGGCATTATAATATTAACCAAACAAATATAAAATAACATTATTTTAAAGGTAAAACAAATATTTTACTAATATCCATTTTATAATGCTTTATTTCATCACTAATGTGTCATTAGGATGTCAAAAATCACATTATGTATTTATGCGTTATTTAAATTTTACCCAAAATTTTGATTATCTCGTAAAATAAAGAAAAATTCAGAACTGGGTAATTTCGTTTTATATATTCTAAAATTAATATTCATTTAATCTAAATAATTTTATAATTATATTAAATTTCTCTTTTAAAATAAAAACCTTCATTTATTGAAAATTGAAAGGTTTTGACGAAAATAGTTTCCAACCCTTAATATAAGTTACATTAGACATAGTAATAATTATATGATCATTTATATTTAATAAAATGAATAAAATATTAACATTTATTTAAAATATTATTTATTGAAAAAAATAATTAAATTATATAAATAAATTCATTAATTAAAAATACAATTTCAATTTTATCGTATTAAAAATATAATTCATATCAAACTGAATAGTTAATCATTTATAAGTAAAAACAATTAGGAATAAATATAATAATAACTTATAATTAAGAGGTGTGTTATTATAAATCTGTTATAAAAAATATATTAATAAACCAATAGTTTAATAAAATAATTTATATATTGCAAAAATGAACCATTTTACCCGAAAAATATATTTATCTAATTCATTATATTTTAAGAACACTTATGCTCATAAATAAATTGATAGAATAAGAATTTAATTAATAAAGATGGATTACACAATAAGTAACTAATTCTTTATTATATTACCCCTTATAACTCTAGTATAAGACCTAATGGTAAGGTGAGTTATGGTGATAAACTCTTGAGGCGGCTCAGATAACATCACCCAGGTGGTAATCTCTATTAACATAAACGTCCCTCATAAGTTATTCTGTTCATGATTAACATGTTTAATAACATATTGGGAACAATCAAGAGAAAATATGATTGATGTTACATCAATTCCATGATCTAAAAAATGAGCTTTGACCAACCTGTGTCTATTGTATGGGGTCATCCTCTTCATTATCATTGAATAATGGATTTTTTTAAACACTTAAATTTATATCAGTAATATAATAATTATTCAATAGATATATTATCAAATAAAATGTTACATAATGTTCATTTAAAACCAATAATAAAAAAATATTTCATGTGTTTTCTATATCAATAAGACATTTAATTAAATAAAATATAAGAAATTTTAATCATGAATGATCTGGTTGTTACAGTAACATGTGTCTTTATTACACATTAATATATGTTTTTTCTAAATAAAATTAAAATTTATACAACATGAATGATTGAGGAGTCTAGTGTCTTTTAGAATTTGGTACATTTCATTACATCATTAAACAAGAATCATAATATCGTCATTGAAAACAAATTTACTTGCCTCCACTTTAAACTACATTAGTTAATCAAGGGAAAGACATAATAATGGTATTATCCATAAATCCTAGTAATGAATAATCATGGAATAGCTAAAATATAATATTAAATTCTCTAATTGGAATATCAATGAGGAATAAGGGAACATGAATAATAACTCATGATATAGCGTGGTAATTGTTACATTGGAAATGTGAAAAAAACATAAAACACAACATCATAAGAATAGTTCAAGGATAAAGTGCCAAGAATCCATGGTGAAAATATTTTCATATAGTATTCAGGTACACCCCTATCCCAACAAGACATATCATGCAAATAAAAATCTCTTAATGCATTAGTGTTCTATATAATTCCAAATTCACCCATGACATTCATTTCATTCTTATGCCTAAGTGTGCAACATAGATCATAACACATGGATTCATTCATCATTATAATTTATTACATGATCTTGTATTGTGAAAAAAGTACATGTAATTCCCCAATAAAAAGTATAGGTATATATAATTGAACTCTATTGATAGGAAATGGGTACGACATTACTAAACAAATGGTTTGGCATGAAAAATCACAGTGAAAATTGTCACGAACCATCCCACAAAGCACGTTCCCTGACTACCCTATGCCCGCCTTCCATAGGCCAGGGGCTGGCGACTAGCACCAAAGGAATAACTACCTAAAACTAGGAAGGAATTGCCTTTATAACCTATAAAAACTCACAACCAAACACACAAAAAGGTACGAATTCAGGTCAACTGTACAGTAAACAAGCGATTATAGTATGTATAATGGGGCCAAAATACAAGCCCAACTAGAATGTGAAAGTACAACTGAAATGAAATACAACTGATGAAAAAGAAAGACAGCTACTGGATCATCCTTCGAGGTCCCAACCTGAAGGGTTGGTATATATAACCTCCTCAGCACTCCTTGTCTATCCATCTCCTCCATGTATCGACTTTTCGTATGGCCCAACTTGAGGTACCATCCTGTCCTGGTACTCTCAGCCTCAGTCAGCATTGTTTGTCGTTTGCATCCAAGACAACAAGGTGTGAGCATAGCCCCTATAGGGGTGATTATAACGATACTCAGTTAGGACCCCGTGAACCTCTAGGTCATACAAAATCCAACAAGGATAAAAAAGGAATGAAATCAACAGATAGACTTCCTTAGTTATATTCACATACATATACCTAAGTTATCAGGTGATCAATCTCAATCATGAGGAAAACAAAGAAAAACTAACTCAGCTCAACCATTATTTTATTCTAGGGGTAATATCAAGTAATATCCCCAGACACATAGTCGAAACCTTTACTGCTGGAGAACTCCTCCTCTATCGAGTATAGTGGGCCTGTCATGACCCCAAGCATGCTTCCCACTAACCTTGGACTTCTTATGTACTCCTCCTGTCTAGTACTATGGATCTGCCACGTCTCCAAGCGTGCTCCCCACCCTGGGTCTGTTGCATCACCAAGAATTCTGGCCCTCTTAGCATGATAAGTAACTTCTCTTGTCGAGTACTGTGGTTCTGCGTGACAACAAGTCACTCCCTAGTTTGTGTCTACCATAAAGGCGCTCCCCACTGGGCTAGTAGAGACACTCTGAGTCAAAACGGTGTGCAGTCGTCAGGTCTCAGCCAGCTACTAGGTCTCCACACTATGCTCACTCATCTTCATGAGGATTCGATCCATGAAAAACTGGTCGATAATATAACTGTCATGATTTCCCATGAAAATTATCTCAATGGTCTTCCACGTCATAGGGGTCTCAACACAATAGACGAAGTGTAAATCTGACGCCCGGTCTGCAAATTATTATCCTTTTAGTCTTAGGGGCCCGGTTGGATTCGTGATCAATCCAACCTGACCACATGTCAACTATACCCAAAACACTAGTAGGGTATACTAAAATAAACCGTCTCATTCCATGAATTGCAGAACCATTGACAGTTCATCAAAAGGACATCTGGTGCCAAAGATATAGCTGAAGGAGCATAAGTGGATCGTAGTGGGCTTGGGTCTGGTCCAACCTGATCACTCCGACCCGGTCATACCCAGTCTAGGAAAACCCGGTTCGATTCGACTCGGCCTATCCTGTTGGGTTTGTCGTGGCCCATTTGGTAGGCCATCCCGTTGGGGTCGGCTTGGCAAACAGGGCCCAGCCCAGCCAGCCGCGAGGGGCCGCTGAGAGCCGTGAGGGCGCGGATCGGCCGCGGGTTGAGGTGATGGAGATTCATCATGGAGGGTTTCACGTGGGAAGATCATCCCGATTGGCACCATGAGGGAGGCTCATCCCAGGGCGCAGGGCCGATTCAGCTCAGTGGGTCGCGGGTGCGCGGCTCTGGGCAGCTCGTCCTAGGCGGCACGACCGGGGCCGGTTCGGCAGGGAGGCCAGAATGGCTGGGGGGCTCGGCTGTGAGGGCGGGGTGACTAGGGTGCAGCATGGCTGGGGTGTGGTGCGGCTCGGGGCCTGTTTATCCAAGAGGTCGTGGTGCTGTAGGGTAGGCACATGTCATGGAGGTCGCGGGTGGCGGTGACGTTGCCTTCGTCGCATTTTTCACCTTCGTCGCCTTCCTCTATTTTTAAGAACACCGCTAATGAACACAAGGGTTACGGTGAAGATGTGCCATGTTAGTTTGTCCCAAACTCTCTGCCTTAGAAAACTAGCAAAAGGTTCACAAGAAAAAATAACATCAAACCCTCCTGCAAAGATTCTTCTTAACCCACAAAAGAAAAGAATAGGCGTATGTTTTAAGTGATAATAAAACAGCATTAAACCCCAACCTTGTTCATTGTTGGTTGATGTTGGAACGAGAAGTCAGACATCGATTCATTGTAGATGAACATGTCCTACGTCAAAGGATATTCTGATGAAGATGATCAATGCAGAGGTCCTTCTTCATAGTCGAAGGCATTACTCGTTGCCATTCTTCTTCGGAGGAGCATTCTTCGTCGGTGGAGCACTCTTTATTGGGAGCTTTCTCCCAAGGTCATCCTCTCCTCAATACCACCCAAAATGAAAAGGAAACCCATTAAAATAGATTATAATATCTATTAATTTGTTGGAATAATATTCAAAATTCTTTAATTGATTAAGGGGGAGTTGGAAAAATTAATATGGTGCGTTGGCACAATTAAAATTTTTTAGTTTTTGAAGAGGCTCTTCCCCACATTTATTAGGGAGTTGAGGGTTTCTCCCAATTAATGGCGGAATTCAAGGGGGTTTAATCCTGGGTCGTCCCCACCATCAAAACCCCTCATGGGAGGTTATGGTTCGAGTGATTTCCACCGCCATAACCTCTCATGGAAGGTTATGGTCTGGTGGTCCCCACATCCAATGTCCACATGGAGGTTTAGATCCGGTGGACCCCACATCCTAACACCCACATGGGTGTTGCAAATTAAAATAAATAATGTCACAAACTTTTAATTTTTTATTCTTACACGAAAATCCCAAAAAACTATCCTTCACGCTTGACCCACTGCTGTGATGATAAAAGTCTCCTTAAGAGAATACCGACTCTTTGAGTTCAAAAATGCCCTCAGTTTTCAATTCTGAGAATATATTTAAAAATTAGGAAAAACCGTATGCACATTTAATGAACATACCCAAAAAAAGTTCATAAATTCATTCAAGGAAATCCGGGCTTCAGAATCACGCGCCATCAAATTTCACAGACTCATAAAATTCCAATATATTTAAAAAAATACATGGAAATTCTGGGTCGTTACAAAAATTTGGATGCATAATGACATTACCCAATAATTCGTAAAATGCTATGATGCGAGAAAAATGGGTCAATAATCAATTTTTCATGATATGGATAGTAATGGGTACGTGTAAGTACATGTCCAAAAATTTATAATTAGAAAAAATAATGAATTCGATGTTAAATAGGCATGAATAAAATGTGAAGGGAAATGATTATGACTATATTTAGATATGGTAACAGGTGTACATAGGTGGAATTAATTAGAGGGAAAGGGGACTATATTAATTTATACATAATAAGGGATGTATGGGTCTGGTAAAAAAACATAACCAATCATTAGAAAGTTGAAAATAATTTAGAATACCATAATAATGAAACATGGAAAATGATGAGAAAGTAAAGAACACTTACTTTAGTTTATAACACCAATGGATTTAAATATAGATTATTGAGGTCTTGGGGAGCCATGGGAGTATTATAGAGAGGTTATTTTAGAGTAAGGGCATGTTACATGTATTTTTTGTGAAGATATGTGGGACTAGGTATGTATTTATATAGAAAATGAGAGAGGGGTTAGTTAATATTTCACAAACTTAGGTTTTCTACTCTATATAATAGAATAATAAAAAATCAAAAATCATACTATGGATTTTTTTCCCATGGGGTTTTCCAAATTGGGTTTGTATTAATTATTTTATTATTAAAAGGACTACTCCTATGAAAATATTATAATTTCCTGGGTTCAGAGGTGTCACTCTTTTAAAAATATGAATTTAAAATCATAAAATAAATTATATGTTTTGAAGGATTCATAAAGGAATTAAAAAATTAACCAAATAAACATAAAATTACATTAATTTGAGGGGAAAACATATATCTTTCTTTATATGACAGTTATAGTAATTATTACATCTTTTTTGGTATATTATGATGTCATTAAAAACAACATATATGTATATGGTATTAAATTTCAACCAGAAAATTCAATTGTCCGAAAAAATTAATAAAAATTCACCGTTTTATTATTTCAACATTATTATTCCTAAAATAACATTTATTTTCTCTTAATAATTTTTTTAATATGTGAATTTTTACTTTTAAAAAATATTCAACCTTATTTGGAAAATTCTTGTTTTTTTGTCAATAACAGTTTTTAATCACATTGAAAAAGTATATTTCACATAAAAAAGTTATATGACCATTTCTAATTAATAATCCTTATTTAATAATTACATTTTATTCAAATAATATTTATTTTAAAAAAATCATTAATTAATCAAAAATAATCCATAAATTGAATTTCAATATTACTCGAAAATACAATTAGTGATTAATTGAATCAATATCAAAATCATTTATGTAGTAAAACATTAACATAGATTAATTATTCTATAAAATATACCTATTAATATTATTAATGTATTGATACATGTCACTTTATTACACCGGTTTATTCCCTAAGAGTAATGTGTGAGATGAGAAGACATTTATGGGGATATTTATCAAACATGGTTTTGGCCATGATCTCAATGAGATTAATCTTATCCCATAAATATTTCTATTCATGCTTATGTTGTTGGATCATCTCATGGGATTGGTGAAAGGAAAATCCATGAGATGGTATCTCCCAATGAAGATCTAATAAATGGGATTCAAAGGGCATGATTCAATTGGTTGATTCCATCACTTCCATTTACTAAGTCAACTAGAATTGTTAAAATCCCTATATTTATTCGAATCTTATGTCATTGTTCTACATATTTATTAACAATATTAAATATTCATAACATAATTTAAATTAGTATAATATATAAATAAAGATGTGAATTTTTTTTAATAACAATATTATATAATATTACATTTAATAAAATAAATATTGGAATCTTCCTTTATAACAGTTGGGTCATTATAGAACACATCAGGATATGTTTTCAATCAATAAAACAACACAAATTCCAAATGAATAATGTAATCACTAGTATTTCTCAAACCCCAATAAAAATCTTTGGGTTTCCTCAATTTAATTATTTTTTTCAATATAATTTTAAAACTCAGGATGTACCATACCACCACAATCAATTTTTATAAGACTAATAATGCAATTTAATCATCTCCATTTTGAATTATTGATGACCAAAATGAAAAACACATTAGGTAAATTCGTTCATTAGGAAATCATTCCATTTTTTATAATCAATCAGTGAAACCCATTAGCATCACCTAATTATAAAATCCCCTGGTAACATACAATCCCCCTTAAACATGTACTTCAGTCCCAAATTTTAATCATAATCCAATGGAATGTTGGGGAACTCATGAAAAAAAATATTGAATCGTCCAAGGAAGAATGAACATGAAATTTAATCCTTAACACCAAGAATTACCCAAATTCTAGATATTTTTTTAAATATATCTACATGATGTTATTTCAATTAAATGTTAAAATTTATATTTCACCTAAATCCACATACATTTTGATAAAATGTCTGCAAATGTCAATATGTTTTCACAATGATTATTGATAATGATATCTAGAAGATTGATTTCATTCTAATTTTCATAAATCATCATCAATAGTCTTTGAATATATATCTCCAAGTATTTTGGTAATTCATAATCTTTAATGATTGTGTAGAAACATGATTTTCCACAACTTACTCAGATTTCATTGTACATATTGTCACATAACATTTCTATATATTGTACCATATAGAATATTGATGACTTTTATAGAAAAAAATTTATGATGTGGATATTTAATGTGTATAATAACCTTCCCAATATGCATTTTTATAAGCATGAATGTCCATATATGCACTAAATATCTATAGAAATCCATAGATCATTAGTAATTATAAATACATCAAAATTATTTTTTCCATCATTTTTAAATCCATGGTTTCACTTTTATACCTTGCACATATATTCACCTTGTATGTAATATCATGTATGGATGATGTGAGATTCAAAATGCTGAAAATCACAATTATAAATATATTATTATCACAGTTATACCTTATTCATAATTTATACACATTTTTTAAACATAAATAGGTGTATAAATAACTTTAGAATCTTCAATTTCAGACATTCTTATTTTTATTAGAATTAATATCCATTTAAATAAAGGAATAAAATAAATTTTTCTTAATTTTTGAACATAGAAAATAGTTTATGTACCTGTCTTTATCATCTAAAATTACCTTTACATTTTTTTGTATTCCATAAATATTTATATATTATTACTGGTTAAAAGTTTTCCTTACACATAATAAATCACCCATATTATGATTGTGGAATCATTTTTAAATAATTTTTTTCAATTAATAGTTCCTTTTGTAATCATTATTTTATACCAATAATCTTAAAGTATACCATACCAAGACCATAAAGTAATTTTTATGCAATAAAATTCATCCATAAGAAATATACATTCCAAGAATATTTTCATGAATGCATCCTTTTTCTTTTTTGATAATGACTGCATCATCAAAGTCACCATTCCAAAATTATGACCTTAAATGCTTTTCATATATTGTATAATTATAATGAGATACCACTACTCATGGCACTCAATTATTCTCATGTCTAGAAACTAGAGAAAATTCTCTTTAAATGTATATGAATTAAATTTGATAATATCACTTTTGAACTTAAATATCATTGTTTCATGTTACGTCAATTTTTTAATCATTTGGAATTTAAATATCCACTTTTTATCAATTAAATGTCTAGTTTTAGGTCTAGGAATGAGTTCCCATGTTCTATTCAACTTAATTGAGTTTACTACTAAATCTGAATCTTTCATCTATTAATCATGTTCATCATTCTTAGGGACGATTATATGTAAATTATATGATAAAAGAGAAATTTTCTTCTCCAAACATACTACGTTATAGTAAAAAAAATTATTATAATTACCAATGATATTAAAAATTTCAACATGTAACGTTGTCCTATATAATTGAATTTTAAACCACCACCAGATCCTTCTTCAGCAGCAATATATCTTTCAATATAAACCTAAATTTTTTCTAGTTAGATTTTAACAATCCATTAATCTATGTTATCAGATAAAATTTCATTTTATTAGAAACGTACTCAAAATATACAAGATCAGGTTGATATGATTTCCAGATATTTTAATCATCAGTCAAATAATAAAACATAAAAAATATATCAAATTTAATATTTTAGAATCTATTTCCATAACCATAATATAAATTATCTATAAAGACTACAAAACAATCTTATCCTTAAAACATTATCAACATGGTTCCATTCATTTTTATATTAAAAGGACACACAAATTCCTTGAAATATTTCAATGTGGCCTTATTTTGGTACCCGAAATCATAGGGTTTAGAATGTGTCTCAGATATCAAAATACATAAACCATAAATAATCATTATATTAGACACTACTAATATTTATATTTATTGTAATACATTTTCCTAGATTGAATTTCCATTTCCATTTGGATAATGGTTTTGATATTTTTCAATGAGACACCCATATATATCGGTTTAAATGGAATTCTATATATATTTTATTCCATGTGTTGTAACAAATATTTAAAATAAAAGACTCATGTATTATTTAAAATTTTTTGATCACATATTTTCTATGTAGAAGAATAGTTATTTTTTAAACTACCTTATGTACATTATTAACATTATCAAAACATTGGACTCATTCATTATGAAGAGTAAATAGGTCATCCATGTGAAGTCATAAATGAATGTAATGAATTAAATATCACCTTTGGTAAAATTTAATCTTTTATTTTATCATAGATCTATGTTGACTAAATCCAATGGTCTTACAAAACTAATATCAACCTTCTTGTGGGACTTCTATGTTATAATTCCATTCTAAAAAGTTCCACATAATCCATCTTGTTCACTTTTTACCATCTCTAAATCTATTACCACATAATCTTTTAAAATATTTCGTTGTTTTCCATGGACATGATTCTGAATTAATTTATTCCATAACAAGTTCTTTATCTACCATACTCATGTATCTATTCTTATAAGGTTATCCAACAATGAATAAATTTTAATTTGTAATACTCTCAGGAGATAGTTTTATTTTATCACCTTTCCTTTTAATTCTGCACGTATTTATCTTACCTAAAATTTCATCCACATTATTTTAATGTTTGATAATGTTGTACAATTTCTATATTATTCCATTAACATAATAAAAATCATCTTATTTTAAATAATCAATCATAATTATAGTTGTGATAATGTTGTTGATTTTCAAGGAATATCTATTACTAAAAAGTCCAAAACAAACTTATTATTTTAAAATTTTCATTAGATTTTTTTAATAAACTATCATGTTGTAAGAACCCCCAATAAAAAGTATTTATGCCTTTGAAATAATTGTTTCATTAAAATAATAATCAATCAGCCATAATTTATTTTAATTGTTAACAAAAACTATCTTCTCTTTATCATTGAGAGTGAAAATATTGGGTATGATTGATATGAGTTTTTATTCACAATTTATATTTTGATAACAACTTCAAAATTTCCCTGTTAAAATATTGAACCTATCTTTTTGTCAAATTGTATCTAGTTTCAATATCTGTCTTCCTTATTCAATAATCTACTAAATTGTCATTAGAAATGCACAATATGGTTTCTCCTCTTCTCTTGAGTGATAAATTATTAAACTACCACATATAATATTCATTTCAAATTTAAAAGAACACAACTAATAACGTTGAAATTAGAAAATTTCTGAAGAATATTGATGTATACCAATTCATTTCTCCAGTTGTTTCTTATATGATGAACGACTTGTGTCTCATTTCATTTTTTATTTCTAAATGATAATTAATTAAATATCCCCATTTCATTATGTAATATTGATGTGTATTTACCACTAATTATCATAGACTATATTTGATTTTAAATTAGATTTATACATATATTTTTAGCGTCAACCATTCTTGAACAATTTTTTAAATTTTTTGTTGAAAATAATTTTTACAACGTCATTGAATGATTTTACCTTGAAATTAGTATATCTTTTTATTTCCTCATGATAATTTCATTTAACTCTAATCTTCAAGTAATTTATATTTCTCTATTCATAATATTTCATGTTTAAATGTGATTTTTTCACATGATATTTTATCATCAACACATATCCCACACCAATAAACTTTTTATTTTTATTTTATATTGAATGATCATTATCCCTTTTAAAATTAAACTATTTTTCATAACTAATTTTTGTATTCACTTTTACCAATATCTTCATCTATTTCTGTATAATGGTGATTTTCTCAAGACATTCCTAAAGTTTATATTTTATTAAATATTATTGTTTTATTGGGTCTGATTCATATCTATCAATTGTAGATGAATAATTGGTTCTTTTAAGATAACCCATAAAATTTATAAATTTATAATGAATTTTTTAAATTATAATCACATGACAAATTAATATAATTTTCATCTTTTTTTTCGTCACATATTTTTATTTAGTCTATTGAAATATTTTGTTTCTTCAAATAATTATTTAAAATTATTTAATTTTTCTTCACCAATTCATTCAATTATTTTTTTAATCATTATAACATTATTAATATTATATTCTCTATAAAGTAAAATTGATTAATATTGTTCAATTCTAATGAATTTATAACATACAATCGAGAATCAAATTTTTTTATTCATATCCCCTTTCTAATTTTTTATAAATGTAGGGAATTATACCATTATATTCATCTTTATTTTATGAATTGGAGGAGTTAACGTAATCTTATTCATTCCAAATTTATATATTACTCATGGATTCAAAATCTATGTCATCATTGATATTAATTTTGAATGATGTTATCTTTTTCGTTTCATAAGTGATAATAATATTGGGAAATTCATAATGAGAAATAATTAATCTGTATTTGGGATATGATATTTTCGAATGAAATATATTTCTTAAATTTCCCATAAACATCTTCAAAATTAGGAAAATTTTAATTTTTCTTTCCCTATGGAAGAATATTTATCCCAATACAATTTACATATATAAATAAATCACAATAACCTTCATCGTCTAATTTTTTTTCTTTAAATTTTCTTATCTAGATCCATAACATTAAAACTTTGATTCACAGTTTTCCATTATAACAATAGTCTGACTTGTCCAACATTTCATTTCAAGCATACAATGCAATAAATTTTTTTTCATATATTCTCTGATTGTGAAAATGGAATATAATTATACACTTTTTCATCTACTTACATATTCATATTTTCAACATGTATCCTCTAATTTTTTTTGAATGGATTAAATAATACAGTAGATACATGACATATATCATGAATTAGTGATATATCATATGGAATGAAATAATAATTTAAATACTTAAAATTGATTCCATAAAATTATGGAACACCATATATATTTGATGGAATTTATAATTTAAATTTATAAAAAGATAATTTCAAGGATCCGAAATTGGAATCCCATTCCCTAATGACAATTCAAGTGCCAAATAAGATTTGATTTCTCCACTATGAATGGGGGGTTAATAATTGGATATTATTTTTATATTTTTTTATAAAATAGGAATAAATATATGTGAAATTTTATTTTTTATAACACTAAAAATATAATTCAGAGACTATAAATTAATAAGGAATGAAATGAGTTATAAAAGAATACCATTTTATTCTATGGATTCAGATTCACTGTGTAATTTTATTCCTGGACTTGGCATGTTTTCCCCCCATCATTTATTACATTTAGCATAACCACATATGAATTACACCTATATTAATTCATGAGGAATCCCACCACACATGTCTACTATCACATATAATATCATATCATAATGATGCA
Source organism: Viscum album (assembly GCA_963277665.1). NCBI lineage: Eukaryota > Viridiplantae > Streptophyta > Magnoliopsida > Santalales > Viscaceae > Viscum > Viscum album. The sequence continues at coordinate 1,844,738,909 of OY728161.1, forward strand.
TGAAAAAAATTATATTTCAATACAAATACAATCATAGAATAAATAATGTTTTGTGTGAAAATATTTATAGATACAATTCAATTATCATCTATAATAAGCATGAAATAATTTCCCATAATACATAATTTAATATCATATACCATATATTCCAAATCTAAAAATCAAATCACTTGATGTCAATATATTAATCATTTATTAATTTACAAATATTGAACATAAACATTAGATTATTATGATTCATTAAATTTTCTAAAAATATCAACAAGTCATTAATTTGATTGATAATATGTAATACAAAAACCTATATCATAATTGATATAATGATTTAAACATATACTAATTATTTCCCATGATCTCCATAAATATTTTCAATAAATATAATAACATCATTGTGTAACATGGTAGAATTATTGAATAACTATTTAATCCTATTAGTATATAAAATTTCAGAACCAACCAAATACCATCGTATTTAATTTATTTGTATAATATATTAATTATATACTCATTCCCAATTTATAATATATATATTGTGAAATTTTTTAATCATCTACAAGGTGATTAATCGACAACATATGAATCCAAAAAATGGTTCTCAATCTGATATGTAGCATTATAATTTTTGTAAATAAATTGAGATACCTAAATAATTTATCAATGTCACTAAAAATGAAAAATCATAACGTGTCTTAATATTATGAATTATTTATATGCATCAAGTTATTAGAGTGATTAGAATTAGTGGATAATTTATCTTCCTAAAAGAAAAATTTTCCAACACCACTGAATTTTCATTGTATATTGTCTATATTGACAAAATAACATTTCTACTTGTCTAAGTGAATTTTAAATTCCTAAATTCTTATATTTGAATAAGGTAAATTAAAAAAATCCAAAAATATAATAATCCATTACCACTTTATAAAACGTAACAACTTCTCAAAATTTTTTTCATAATTTAGGAATCATTGTTTTATGATATATAATTCCATTCAATCTAGATCATTTATAGGTAAATTTAATGATCCTCATAAGAAAGGTTTTTAAAAGAAAAAAATATATTCAACTCATAATAAACCATGTGAACATCAATAATTAGCATCCAAATCCGTAATTCCATGGCATGATTCAGCTTCCTTCCAATAGTAACATTCAAAAATAGAAGACATCCTCTTGTGAACATGAACAATATAGCCTCCAAGGGAAATGTGAAAAAATATTCATAATGTTTATATAAATATATATATATATATATATACAAATTACCATTTAATGTATAAATATATTAGTTACGACATTATAAATATTATATAATTATAATCCATTGTGTACCTCCTCTTAATAAATAGATAATTAACAATCACTTGTGGGTATCTATGGGCTACAACCTCCGCTAAATTGTCATATTAAATTATTAAATATATTATGTTATTATTTATCCATCTCATCTATAACCTAATACCCCAGAATAAAATAATTTAAATAATTTTATCTGGAATCTATAATATTGATGTAATTCTAATGGAATCAGCTTATTAACGACACATACCCATCAATTTTTTCAGGTTCTTATAGGGCTCAGTTTGACTACCTACCTGAACATTATAATCAATTACCATGCTGTTTAATTAATGAAACATAATATTTGGTGATGTTGACTAATAATAAATAAATAAATTCTATTTTTTATCTATAATTGAAATGGTAGTATTTATTCATTTATTATTATATCACCCATCATTTTTAAATATTTCAAAAAGATGATGTTTAGAAACTTCAATATCATTAATAAAAAATAAAATAATTATGAAATTTATTTAGATAATTATAAATAATTATAAAAATCTAATATTTGTATATATTATGATATATTACTAATAAAAATTAAATCTCTATGTATGAGTCCACCCGACCAATTTGAAATAAGAATTCATCAAAAAATAGATTATAATAACAAATTATAATGAAAATAGAATATAAATATCTAATATATATGTAATAATTTACAATATTTAAATTTAAAAAATGGTTATACCTATTAATAAAGTTTTAATATTAGTTATTATGATAGATATTTTGTTTTGTTATAGTAGTGGTCATTGAATGTTAATTAATGAAATATTAGAAGAAACAATTTTTGAAAACAGAAAACCCTATAATTATGTTGTTATGCCAAATCTATAACTTCTTAATTCTTTAATTGTATTACTTTAAAGAATTATTTTATGTTATACAATCACTCAATCTCTATGTAAAATTTCAATTTTTTTAAAAATATTCATCTTTAATTACTTCATTAGATCATTTATTTGTCGTACATGTACTTATTTTCAAATCCATACTATGTTCATACTTATATTTTGAAGCCTAATTATGATTTTTATAATATAAAAATCAAATTACCATTATATTATTTTTAAAAGATATTATTATTATCCAATTATGTGATATATGATTTATATAAATGTTTTTTAAAATATGAATAATATTTTCCCCCTCTATTTTTTTATCATCCTATAATTTATTTTGAGATTATCTATATTTATTTCTTAATGATCAATATAGGTAGTTAATTTATTTGAAATAAATTTTTTTCAAAATCATTCAAGTCACCCATTTTAAAAATAATTGTTGAATGTGACTTATAAATTAGTAATTTTAAATTACAGTAAACATATTTTAAATATTATATTTTATGGTTTTTATATCTATCAAAATACATTAATAAATTTTAAATACATTTAAATTCAGGATTTTGATACATGTTTATAAAATGGTTTCCTAAATAAACATAATTTTGAATTATTTAAAAATAAAAAAGAATTATTTCAACTTATTTTTTGTTATTTACTCAATGATGTTGAAAAAGAAATTTCCATCTATATTTGTATATTTTCTCATTTTGTTACAATGGGGATATGTTATTATGCCACTATCCATCTACATTATATATATTTATTATGAGGTCTACTATGGAATTTTTTACAAAAACCATCTCTTTTACAATGGTTAATTATGTGATGTTTGAAATATAATTACATTCATTATATGATAGAAGAATAATTTGTTGAGAATTTTTATAGATGAGTGGAGACCTATATATCCCTCCATTAAATTGGCTAATATTTCATGGCTTATGAGTTGATTAAATGATTACTACATTTTATGTGTGCATATTTTCTAAAAAAATATATTATTTGAACATAAAGAAGGTATCATTATTTATATGTTTTTTAAGTGAAAATGCTAGGAAATAAATTGGGCAAATAATTTTTGTAATGACCATAACCCTATTAATATAGAATTATTTTTTAAAATACGACTATATGGGTCTGACCTTAATCATTTCATAATCAGGAATTAAACGAATAATTCACATTGAAGATATTATCATGTTTATAGTTTTTGAGAATTAGGTCATAACTATTACATTACATCTAAAATGTTACAAAGTATACACTTCTACTAATTTCTGATATTTTCACAAAATAAAAACTCTAAAAAATGGGTCAGGTCGACTCCCGTGTTTTGGATTGCATGACTTTTCCTTGATCCCATTCTTGACCCTATTCATCTTTAAGCCATGTGAAAAACATTTCAAAACATGGGATGAGCATAAAAATCATAGTAAGGTTTATAAAAAAATTAAAGTAAATATTATTTAATCAATAAAAACATATCATAATCACTTTAACATACCTTATGATATCATAAGATTTATGAATCACACATAGAAAACATAAGTCATATAGGTAACTTCTTGCACCCATAACGTACTTATGTCGTACCATTCATAGATACATATCGAGTTACATTTGGAATACTCATCATAGTATATTCCTTAAATATCTTAGGAGAAACATTCACGTTTACCTCCGTCACATTACCCAAAACATTGTAGTTCTATCTCGGGCTCACCCGCCCTAGGTTTATCATGGAACCACCCATATACGTAATAATTCCCAGGAACCATAACATATTCATAACACATAAATTATAGATAATGAAAAGATAACATTTCCACATTTCAATCACAATATATCATTTAAATATATTAACATAACAAATCAATTATCAAAAACATTGTCTGAAACAATTTTAGTATATAGTATATGTTATTTATATTCCTTTAATAACATTACAGGTTGTTAAGGAAACCGTAAATCAAATAATACTCATGGTGGCAGAAAGGTCATTGTCACTAAGTACGTTAAAGGAAACATTATTATTTTTCCATTTAGTAAAATGCTTAGTAGACAAAAATATTATTTTTGAATAAAATAAAAAGTCAAAGGGCTTAATACATCATATAAAAGAAAGTTGTGTATAAATCCAAATATGTTTCAATGAAATAAGATTGTGATGAAGTCCCTTACCTCCTATCCGACATGACTCGTTCATTATTTAATATTATGAATAATAAACTAAAGTTAATTTATACTTGATTAAGAACCCTTTTCATGTTTATTATTCATTTTAAATCACATATTACCATGTTAGAAACATTATAAAATCATTTAAGATAATAACGATCATTTTGTTGATATTTGGTACATCAGTTAAAATTGTAATATTTATATTTACAAGGTGTCTATGTTGTTGAAATTTCACTATATCCAGTATGATATTAATGATTTAGATATGATATATATCTTATATATCCAGTATATATAAGGGTTTATAATTGTACATAACATTAGGATGTAAGAAATGAAATTCAGCATTCATGGAGATGGTAAGTCATACATACACATGAACACTAATTTCATTTCTATTTCATATTTTAATGGAATTAAAACATTATGATACATAGGTATATTTTAATTCCTTTATAATATCATATATAATAGCATTAAATCCATCCTTTATAGATCCCGTATATGTGATTAATGATTCATATCACTTTGATATGGCGGTAGTCTACACTTCCTAAAATGAAATTATCATGTTTACCCATAATAGAAAGCGAAAAGGTATTATATAAATGACTAAGATAGAAGCATTAAAAAAATATTAATATAATATATATCATATAAATTCAGTTCTATCATAATGGACAACATGAGAGGTGGTAGTAGATTATTGATCAATCATAGTTACATGAGCAATTAGTTTTCCATCCAAAGAAACAATATGTTCTTTACCCATGAGATTGTGGTGTGTGTAAATATAGTTCGAATACATCCCATAAAACAACCTAGAATATTGAGGATACTGGTGTTGTTATAATAGAAATGAATTAAAAGAGTTTAGGCTATTGGAGAAGTAAAATAAAACAAAAGAACTTTAGAGAAGACAATACCTTTAAATTGGGTAGCTCCCTTTGGATTGAACCAAAAGTGTTTGTTAAAGTGCCTTATTCCAGAGTTAAGGCTTCTAAGTGGATTATAGGGATCTTTAGAGATTATTTGGGTCGGTTTTGGAGGACACAAGGGTCCTGTGAAGTGAGAGGAATGGGTTAGAGGTGAGAGCTTTTATAAGGAGGAGGGGGGGCTCTTTCGAAACATGTGAAAATAAAATTTTATTATAAAACAATTTATAGTTTATAAAGGTACAAAAAAAATTAATGTCGAAGATAAGATAACTAATAGTCAATATAAAATCATCCTATAGAAATTGGATTGATTTTGGATATTTTTTAATCATTATAATATTATTTATTTAAATAGTTTATTAATGAGGTAAACACTACATCATTATTGTGTCATGAGGAAATTTATATTATTTAGGTATATAAATTTAAAAATATACCATGATGTAGGGAATCTTTTTACCTTTCTAAATAATTTTTTAGTCGAAATTATAACTTACATAACCCTATGTAAATATTAATATAACAAAATATATTTGTTATGTCATTTTTGCCTTTACATTATTTTAATTAAAATAAAGTGTTATTACCACTCTTACGTGTTCCATGATGTCCCAAAATAGACCCAATGATTCCCCTAATCGGAAATGACTCATCCAATAATGATAGGAAAATTTTTATGGTAATTTTTTATTATTAGAATATTTTTTATCTTGAATTTACCATATTTATCTTTAACCGCAGTAAATAAAAGTCAAAAGTTACTATTCAAAAAATTATTTATATCTTATGAAACCAAATTTTATTTACCAATTACAACCATTTATGTTTTATTATTTTAATTCAATTCCAATAAGAGGAAAATATTCATTTAAATGAAAAAGTATGTTTTTAACTACTACTTAGTGGTATCACTATTCACAAACAATTGATGTTTTTCAGAAAAATACCAAAAACATAGCCTAAGATATATTTGATATTCCGAATTAAATAATGATATCTATTTTACAGAATTTAATATGTATAAGTTGTATTATTTAATTTATAATTAAATATCGTTGTCAAAACAAAAAACTTGTTTTTAAGAAATATTAACTATCAAAATATTGACACTTGTTAATGTCCAATTTCAATGTGAAATTAATTACAATGACCAACATTGAATTAAATGGTAAAATTATAATCAAATTAAACTCTATAATAAATTAAAAAATTAATCTATTCTTATAAATTAATGAGATTAAAAAGAAGTTTTGAATTAAAATATGGTATTTTCCACTATTCATCAAAAAATGCATTTTATCTGAAAAATACCAAACTTTTACCCAAAGTGAATTTTGATTTCCCGATTTTAAAGAAGAATTTTATTTGGACTCATAGAAAATATTAGTGAGACCAAAACTAGATTTAAAAAGGGTTCTCTATAATAAGGAAGTAAATCAACCATTTAACGTAAATTATGCTTAAAATTAAATTCATTAATATTTTAAGCCTCTTACATTTATTGGATAAATATAAAAACATTTATAAAACATTTATATTCATATTTTAGACAGTTTTATTCCTTTGTGCCAATAAAATGACTTGGTGTTAACAGAGATTTCAAATAATATTATATTATTATTTTCCCATATGATGCAATGGAGTGTGCAATGTAAGATTTCAATGAAACCTGTTGTTACATATTGGGTATGCCATCGATCATAGAAACCCATTTAAAGTAAAATTAATATTTATTTTAGAAAATATTAATTAAAATGAACATGAAATATTTCTTTATTTACTTGGGATTTTACATCCTTTACCCCTTTTAAAAATTTCTTCCTCAAATTATTATTGACTTATCAAATGAAGGGGGTATTTATCTCACATAGCTTTTTCAGATTCCCATGTTTCCTCTTTAACCATATGGTTTTTCCACAAAACCATTACATGGTGAATTATCCTATTCCACAACACATTATCTCTATGATCAAGAATCTGGACTGGTTGTTCCTCATAAGAGAGATTCTCTTTCAACTAAACTACCTAAGGTCGTAAAACAAGATATGGATCTAGAATATACATTCTCAACATTGAAACATGAATAACATTGTGTACCTAGGGAAAACATGTAGGTCAAGCCACTCTGTATGCAACTGATCCAACATTCACCAGAATTTCATATGGTCTAATGAACCTCATACTCAACATTCGCATCTTAAAAAAATACCTCACACTTTTCCATGGAGAAACTTTTAAAAAGACAGGATCACCTAACTCAAAATAATGATCCTTCCTCTAATTATCAGCATAAAGTTTCTACCTGCTCTAAGCTGTTCTCATGTGCTTCTGATTCTATTGAACTCTTTCTTCCATCCCTTCTACAAATTCTGGTCACATCAACTTCCTTTACCCTACTTCATCCCAAAAGCTGGAGTTCGACACTACTTCCCATATAATGCCACAAATGGATCCATATGTATACTAGAATGAATACTGTTATTATATGAAAATTCATCCAAAGAAATATGTCAGTCAAAATATCGCTGGTAATCTAGTGAACTAGCACATAGCATATCCTCCAAGGTCAGAATTGTTCATTCTAACAGGCCATCTGATTGCAGAATAAAAGTTGTACTAAAATTTGATTATGTGCCCAACAAATTCTGAACGCCTCTGGAAAAGATAGAAGTAATCCTGGGATCATGATCAGATACAATGGAGAGGGGAACTCCATTCAACCTAACTATCTCTTTATAATACAACCTAGAAAGTTGATCTAGAGATAATGTATCTTGAATATGATGAAAATGAGCAGATTTAATCAACCAATCAAAAATAACCTACATGACATTTCTACCTTGAGATGTATTCGATAATCCCTCACCAACATCTAGGAATATATTTTCACAATTCCACTCTAGCACCGATAATGACTGAAGCATCCATTTAGGTAACTTCCACTCTTATTTAACCTTTGGACAAGTCAAACACTTCACAGTAAAATCATCAATATCTCTTCTCATTCCTTCCCACCAGTAATACTCTTGAAGTTCTATATTCATCTAAGTACTGCTAGGATGAACTAAAAACGGGGAAATATGAGCTTTACATAACTCATTCTTCAATTGTGAATCATAAGGAACACATAATATCATTACAAATCTCAAAACACAATCATTATCAATGTTAAATTCTGGAAACATACGCTTCTGAACCAACTCTACCATTTCTAAAACTCACTGTCTTCCTTATATGCTTTCTTTATTCTGTCTAATAGATATGATTTCACTTACACCTGAAACAAAAGAGAGTAATTTCTTGCACTGAAAACTCTTATGGAAAAGTTTATCAAATCAAAATCCACAGGATCTCATTCCAGAAGTATAATAGTTAACGTAGAATTACATTTTTTACTCAAACCTTCATTGAATTAATTTTATTTTCCTGAATTGTAAAGGATCAAACAATCATAATCCTTTATTAATTCCAACAATATATTTTTTCTCATGCTAAATTCATGTTGTTTTAATATATATTTCAAAAAAAAAATTTCAATATATATTTCACATTTTAACCCATATAAATGATGCCTCTAAATTTTTAAATAAAAAATAAAATCATCTAAATCCAAATCATGTGTAGGGTAATTGAACAAATGAGGTGTCAACTAAGGTGAAGAATAACCAATTACTTGATCATTCTACATAAGGAAATATTCATGTCCTTTAAACTATGCATCACTATAAATAACAAACTCACCATTTATTTAATGTAGTTCCAAAATTGGAGCATTCATGAATCTTCTTTTCAATTCTTAATTACAATCATCACATCCTTCTGTCCAAACTAACATAACAACTTGTCGAGTTAACTTATTCAGTGGGCTCTATAATTGTGACAAATTCTCATCAATCCTTTGGACATAACCTACCAAAAAAATAAATCTATGAATCATGGTTATATTTATGGGGTCTGGCCATTCTTCAACAGCTTTAGTTTTATCAAGATCAACAATTAAGCAATTTTTTGAAATAATATGACCAAGGGATGAAACATTTTGTATCCAAAACTCACATATTCTGAATTTCCCAAATAGTTTATTTTCTTTTATGGTTATAAATATAACACTTAACTTATATTCATTCTCTAATTTAATTTAATAATAATCCAAAATATCATCAATAAACACAACCACAAAATTAGGCAAAAACTCAAAGAAAAATATATTCATAAGATCCATTAATATAGAATGTGTGTTGGTTAACCAAAAAGGCATCACTACAAATTCATAATGACCATATCACGAAAAAAACATGGTCATTATAGTGTTTTCTTATTTTACATTAAACTGATGGAAACCAGACATCAAGTCAATCTTTGAAAAATATTAAGCTCCCTAGATGTGATAAAAAAATCATCCATATAAGTAAAATGATGCTTGTTCTTAAAAATGATGTAATTCAATGCTCTTTAATCAATGAAAAGTATCATTAAACCATCATTATTTTTAAAAAATAAGACAAAATCACCTCATGGTGATGTGCTAGGTCAAATGAAACCATTATCTAATAACTCTTGTAATTGATTCCTTAACTCTAAATGTTCAATTTGATCCATTCGATAAGGGGGTTTTGAAATTGGATTAGTATCCAGAAAAAATTCAACAATGAATTCAACTTCTTGATTAGGTATAATACTAGGAAACTCATCAGGAAAAATATCAAGATACTCATTTACCACTGGCACATCATTAATCTGAATAGTTCCTTTGTTTTCAACAATATGATAAAGGTAACATTTATTCCATATTTTACTAGTGTCTCAACTTCTTGATATATTATCAAAAGAAAGGGTTGATTCTTGTACACAAACTGAAAATATTTCTGAAAGGACACCTCCTTAGATCTATAGTAAATCTTATAATGATAAATAGAAATCCTATCCATTCCCAAAATAATATCAAATTATACTATAGAAAAAACAATAAGGTTTGAAGGCAGATTATTTCCACACAAAAGGATAGGAAGAATGTTATAATTTCATTTTGTCTCAACATTTCCTCCAGGTGTTTTTACTATAAGTTTTGGATTTATACATGATATGGAATTCCCAATTTACTAGAAAACTTTTCAGAAATGAATGAATATATAGACCTCAAATAAAACAACATTTGGGAATAATATAAACAAACAATTAGTGTCCCAGATACTACATCATTTGATGGCCCAACATCTGCTGAATTAGTTGCAAAGTATTTCACCACCCATTTATTCATGTAGTCAGGTTGCTTTCCCTCAGTTGAGTTCTTCATTGGACCCTCATTTGCATAACGACCCATTTCATTGAACTTAAAACATTATAACAATTTTAAATCCTATTTTTTCTTACGATTACCTTGATATTTTTAGTGCAATTACATGTTTTGTGTCCCATTTTACCACATCGGTAGCACTTACCAGAATTCAAAATACATTCCCCAACATGATTTTTTCCACAATTTTAAAAAACGTTAAACATAATTTCCATACCATAAGACTTTTTTTGAATAGTTCATCCCTTTTGTCTCCCTCCCTGTCCGCTTACAATATTGATTGTAAATGAAGACCTGATCGTCTACAAACTCTATTTTCACCTTCTCCACACATCACACTCGTTTTCCATAACTTTTGAATGCATGCGAAGATAAATCCCTTTGATACATTGGATTTAATCCTCGGTAAAAATGGTTGATTTTAATATCAAGATCTCATATGAAATTTGGAGCATACCTTGCACGTTGAGTAAATTTTGCTTCATTAGTAGCCACAGAGTCATCCTCCTGGCTCAATTCTTGGATTTGTTTTTCCATCCTAAGAAGAACCACCTTAGGAAAATATTTCTCAAGAAAGATACATTTTAATTCATACCAGTAAAGAGAATAAATATCCCCACTATCCTTGATATTTTTCACCATCAACATCCACTTATTATCTTAACCTTCAAGATGGTAAATAGCGAGACTATCATTTTGATGTTCTGAACACCCCATAACATATACATTCTTATCTAGTGCTTTAATCCACTCTTCTGTTAGCATAGGGTCAGATAACCCATTGAAAGATGGGGGATGTTGCCTCAAGAAATTCTCTACTACTTACATGTTCCACTATGGTGGATCTGGCTTTTCTTATGCATGGATACCACCACCATTTATAGCCTAAGTCAAATGTGTCATCACTGAAACAAATTGTTCAGTTCCGATTCTGACCATCTCAGGTTGCTGATTTGGAATGTTGTCTTCCTCCCGATGTCATCCAAACATAGCTGTCCTATTTCCTCTCTAGAAAACCATTATGAACACAGATATATCTTAGGTGAAGCAACATGGTAATATGTAAATTCTATCATTTCAATATTAACATAAATTAAATTATGGATATTAATTTATCAATACCATAACTCATAATTTCATATAAACCGACCTGTGATACCAACTATAATGACTCGTCCTTAAACATTACATAATCATAAATTAAATAAATAATTCACATTGAGGATCCTTTCAGGTATAGAGATTTAGAGAATTATGTAATAACTATTACATGAAATCACAAAAGATACAAAGTAGACACATCTACCTAGTTCCCATTTTTTCAAAAAATAAAAACTCTTGAAAATTTAGTCATGTCTAGTCCCATGTTTTAGAATGAATGGCTTTTCCTTGATCCTATCCTAGACCCAATTCATCTTTAAGTCCGATGAAAAAGCATTTCAAAACATGGGATGAGCATAAAAAGCTTAGTATGGGTTATAAAATAAATAAATGAAGAATTAGTTCATCAATACATACAAAACATAGGCTCTTTAACATACCTCATGAAATCCTATGATTTCTGAATCACACATAGAAAAAATAAATCATAAATGTAACTTGTGGAATCTCTAACATAATTAAGTTGTAGCATTCAAAACTACATAGAGAGTTTCATTTGTACTACCCATCATAGTATATTCCCTAAATCTCTTAGGAGAATCTTTTACGTTTACCTATTTCACGTTACCCAATGCATTAGAGAGCTATCTCGGGTTTACTCGCCATAATTTTATCACAGAACCACTCGTAAATGTAACAATGCCCAAGAACCATAACATATTCATAACACATCAAACAAACATAATGAAATGATAACATTTCCACATTTCAATCACAATGTAGCATTTAAATATATTGACATAACAAATAGATTATAAAAACCACTTTCAAAACCAAAATACATAATGATTATATGGTATTTAATTTCGTTTTAAAAACATTACAACTTGTTAAGGAAGCCATAGTTCAAATAATACTCATGGTGGCAGAAATATCATTGTCACCACATATATTAAAAGAAACATTGTTTCTTTGTCAATTAGTAAAACAATTAGTAGATAAAATACGCCTTCTGAATAAAAGTAAATTTCAAAGGGGTTTATACAATGTATACAATAATGTTGTGTATAAAACAAAATATGCCTCAATGAAAGGAGATTGGGTTGAAGTCCCTTACCTTGTGTCTGATTTGACTCGTTCGTTATTTAATATCCTGAATAATAAAATTAAGACAATTATTACTTCCTTAGGAACCATTTTTTGTTTATTATTACTTCTATATCACATATTACAACGTTAAAAACATTATGAAATCCTTTAAATTAATAATGTCCATTTTAATGATATTTGGTACTTAAGTTAAAAATGAACTTCTTATATTTTCATGTTGCATATGCTGTCAAAATTACATTATCACGAGGATGATATTAATGATTTAGATATCATATATATCTTATATATCTATATAAATAATTATTTATAACAGTACATAACATTTGGTGGTAAGAAATGAAATGCACAATTCACGGAGACAGTAAGTCGTACACACACATGAACACTACATTAATTTTTATTAAATATTTTAATTGAATTAAAACATAATGATATATAGTTATATTCTAATTTTATTCTAATATCATATATAATATCATTAACTCAATCCTTTTTACATCCCACATTTGGCATTAACGAGTCATAACACATTGTGGGGGTGGTAATTCGCACTTCCTAAAATGAAATTACCATGTTTACCGATAATGGAAACCAAAAAGTTAAGCTATAAACGAAAAATTAAAATGAATAGGAAAAATATATATATAATAAATATAATATAAATAAATATAGTTCTATATTAATGGCCACCATGAGAGGTGGTAAGAGATAATTGAATAGTCATCGTTTTGTGAGGTGTTAGTTTTCTATCCCCAAAAATAATATGTTTTTACCCATTAGATGGAGGTGTGTGTAAGTGTATTTATAATCCTACTCATAAAAACATCCTAGTAAATTTACAATACTTGTTTTTTTTATAAAATAAAGGAATAAAAATACTTTAGGGGGTTGGAGAAGTAAAATAAAATAAAAGATCTTAAGAGAAGATGTTACCATTAAATAAGGTAAATCCCTTTGGTTTGAAACAAATGATTTTGTTAAAGAGCATTATACCAATGGTAAGGCTTCTTGAAGGAATATAGGGATATTTAGATCTTATTTGGGCAAGGTTTTATGAGACAAGGGTCTGGATAAGTGTGACTAATGGGGTAGAGGTGAGGGGTTTTTATAAGAGGGAGGAGGGGCTCTTTATGAAAGTGTTAAAATATATATTTTTTTATATAATGAATTTAGGTTTCTAAAAGTCCAAAAATAATTAAAGATGAATATATGATGACTCATAGTCAAAATAAATAATCCAATAATAATTGGATAGGATTTGGATATTGTTTTAATCATTATAATATAATTTATTTAAATCATTTATTAAGGAGGTAAACACTACATCATATTGTGTCATAAATAATTTTATTTATTTGATGTCAAAAAATATTAAATAAAATACCATGATGTAGAAAATCGTTTTATGATTCCAAATAATATTTATTGTCTAAATTATGACTTATATAACCCTATGTAAAAATGAATTTACTAAAATATATTTGTTTATGTCATTTTGTCATTGACTTTATATTATTTAAAATATTGTCATTATAAGCCTTAAGTGGCTCCATGGGGTCCCAAAATTGAGCCAAGGATGGCCATGGTTAGACATGACTCATCCAATAAGGATAGGGCAGTGTAAAGGTAATTTGTTTTATTATTATGATATTCTTTTTACCCTGAATTACCCTGTTTATTTTAACTGCGATAAATAAAATAAAAACATTACTATTCAACAAAAATTATTTTAATCTTCTTGAACCACATTTTAATTACTAATAAGAACCACTAATGTCAGATTTTTGAAATTCAATTCACAAAGGCGGTAAAATTTCATTTAAATTAAAAATTCAGTTTTTAACTACTACATAGTGGTTTTCCTATTCACCAAAATTTGAAATTTTGCAGAAAAATACAAAAAATTCAGCCTAATTTATATTTGATATTCTGAATTTAGAAATGAATTCTATTTTACAATGTTCAAAACATAGAAGTTTTATTAATTAATTTAAAAATAATTTTTGTTGTCAAAACAGAAAAACATGTTTATAGGAAATATTAACTAACAAAAGATTGACACATGTTTATGTCCAACTTCAAAGGAAAATTAATTCCAATGTCCAAAATTCGATTAAACGGTAAAAATATAATGTAATTTCACATTAAATTAAATTAAAAATTAAATCTTAACATATAAATAAATTAGATTCAATAGAAATTTTGAATTAAAATACAGTATTTTATACTAATCCCCAAAAATTGAATTTTATCATAAAAATACCAAAATTTTACCCAAAATGAATTATGATGTCCTGATTCTATAAAAGAATTTTATTTGGTAAAATAAAACATATAAATTTGACCAAAACTAGATTTAAGGAGGCTTTACAATCAAAAGGTGGTAAATCAACCATTTAATTTAAATTATTCTTAAAATTTGATTCATTCAAATTTTAAGCCTCTAACATTTATTGGATAAATGTAAAAAAATTTAACAACCATGTATATTCATATTTTAGTTAGTTTTATTCATTCCAGTAAATATAATGGCTAGGTGTTCACTACCATTTAAAATAATATTATATTATTATTTTTCAGTTTGACCCAACATTGTGTGCAACGTAATATTTCAAAGATACTAATTGTTGCGTATCCGATATTCAATCGAACATAGAAACCCCTTCAATGAAAAATTATTATTTAATTCAAAAAATAATAATTAAAATGAAAATTTATCATTTCTTTGTTTACATGGGATGTTACAACGACATTAAAATGACACAATGAATCTAATCCTGAAGGAATGAATTGTTTAGTAATCTAGGTAAATTATATATAGACTTAGTCCCTATATAACATTTTCATAATGTGTATTACAATATTTTTTTTCCTAGACACATTATCCCCCTTAGTATATACTAACATATCAAATATAGTATACATTATAGATTCCTAAAAATGGTTTTCTAAAATGTTTATTAAGGTATATATACAGTTGAATCTTTGATGAATCAATATTCATTATCAACATGGAAAGGTAATTAAAATATCATATATTCGATTTAAACAAATATATATGGAATAATCAATTTTTTAATAAAAATAAATTTAAAATAGTAACTTGTTACATAACTAAATAAAGGATAATCAATATTGATAAGTAAATAATGGAAATCTCATTCCATTTAATCCATAATATTATAAGGAAATTTATCTAGTTATAATATCATTATAAAAATTTCATTAGTAATAATAATGTAATTTTTAGTGTAGGAAATAAATAATTATTGGATTTCCTGATCTCATAAATCAGGATACCAATATGATCAAAACCATTCACCACATGATTTAAGGAGAGTTAAAACCATTTAATGTTATATTACTAATTTTATCATGAGATGAACTAATTCATTTAGGGGATATATTATTATAGTCCCAACCATTCAATTCATTCCAAAATCATTCATAATATATCAAATAATTTTTTATTTATTGAACAATGTGACTTATCATCAAAAATTAAAATTGAATTAATAATATAGATATGTCAATATTTCCCATGATATATAAATATCATCTGATGTAGAATAGTGTGGGTAAAAATGAAAAAATAATTAAGAAATATCTATAACCAAGATAAATATTATCCATATTTATGAGAAAAGTTATGTCCAATAATATGAAGAAATGGACTATTCTAATAGAAAGTTAATAACCCATAATTGAATCAATATCATCAATGTAAATAGTTTATTTATAAAAAATGATATCAAAACATCCACATAATTATTAATTATAGTTTCAATACAACATATAACAAATTTTTTAAATTATATGATTTTTTTCATTGACAAATATAAAAAACAAAATATATCATTAAACCCATTTTTGAGGAAGATATCTTTTTTATTTTGATAATATCATTTTAAAAAAAATGTTATGAGAAAACACATAAAAAATTACTTGAAAATAAGAATTTTGAAATATATAATGAATGATATAAAATATTAATTTGTTTTTATAACACTCAATGGAATACATTCAGAGTTAATTAAAAAATGTTCCTCCATATTTTTAGTGGAATCCAAATAGGACTTCTTTGGAAAGTGACATGAATATTACATTACAAATAATCATCAGTAAGTTAATACTGAAAAAAATTATTTCAAACTCATTTGAAAATGCTTACAATCACTTTGAAATAGTTTTTAGAAAATGGTTTTCGGAAGAATATTTATTTTTGAATGAAGAGTCCAAAAAATATTTATTATTAAAAACATATTATCAATAATTTTATGTAAATATTAGATAAAAATTAATACAATTACTTGAAATTATAATTAATAAAAAGAGGATGAAAATTTAATGTGGTTTTGTTAAACAATGATCAAATAATTTACCCTGAATAAATGTTTATGGATAAAAAATCCAAATACAAATAGATTATTAAATAAACACTCAAAAATATCATAACATTAATGTGATAATAAATAAATAAATTGATTATTTAATTCATATTTAAATACACATAATATATTTTGATATAAGAATAAATGTATTGAAAATTAAATATACTCATAACCATAAAATTATGAAATAATAAATATGTACTATAACCTAATAGATATAAATTGGGTTATGAAATTTTTTACCACATAAAATATTTTATGTCAAATTACTTAGAAGAAAAAATTAAAAATGAATATTAAAATAAAATGAATTATTTTTAAATCATGATTTTACATTTCAATAAGGTATTATGCACACCATATAAATGAAATTAAGTGTGCTGAACAAACAATAACCTCAATTAAGGGAAATTGAGTTGAATTCCCTTATGTGACCCTTCTTTCAGGTGAAACATTCTTTGACCTAATGTATTATATATTTAAAAAAATTATTAACAAATAAATGTTCTTTATTAATATTTTTAATTTTATATATGATACTTTTATAACAACTTTTTACTAATTATTTAATTATCATTCATTATTCACTTTGATTCAGGTGTTAATTCGCTTATTTTCTCCTTCATTCTATCTAATGAATGTTCTAATTCATCTAAATATTATATTGTTACACCATATAAAAAAAATTATTAATGAAATAATTTTAATATTTAAACACAAATTAAAAAAATTAATATTAATCATGAATTAAAGGTACCAAAAAAGAATTATGTCATGATCATGGGGATGAAAGGTCATATAAAGAGAACCTTTACATTTCCATAGTGAAATTTTCATTATGGAAATAAGGTACATAATATATTATCATTATATAAAGTTTATACTATCATATATAACATTAGGATTAATTCTTGTATAATAATAATTATATTCTATGTGGTGTGGTGATGAATAGTGTTTAAATTCTATTGTGATAGAGTTGGCTACACCTACAAAAACATTGTTATCATCTATCACTGTAAGAAATGGTATGAATAATTATATTTTAAGAACGATAAATATTTCCCAAATAACTCAATTCATTATTTTATTTCACAAATATTCGTTATACTTTTCTTTAGTATCTTTAATGAAAATCATTAATGGAAAAATAATCACATCACATAGTATGGTCCTAGTCCGCTATAAACAATGAAGACATTATCATACCCTCAATGTAACAGGTATTAAAACGGTATTCATTATATAATGATAAAATATGTATAATTAAGTATCAATAATTATATATATATATATATATGATATTAATCATCATAACAATACTTGAGATGTGGTAATTAGAAAAAATGACATTAGTTTGGTAAGCGGTAGTCTGCCTTACACATGAATGATTATATAGTAACCATTGAATGGAATTGTATATGGTTTTAGGTAATTAATATATCATAACAATATCTATATATATTATTAATATAATATAATGTCATCATGGATTAATAATAATTGATGGAGGTGTATGATGAAATAAAAAATTTCTTATTAAAGAATGTAACCTCTTCTTTGGGTAAACTCCTTAGAATTATACCAAAATTTACTTATGATGGATTTATTACAAATATTAGCATTGTCAGATGAGATTTGTGAATTTATAAATTAATATGGTCAGTTATTGGCCGAAAATATCATTTTACGATGTGAAGAAGAGAGGATAAGGGTGTCCTTTTATAAGTGAAGTTGGTGGAACACTTGTATGTTTTGAAAATAAAAATGTGTAACCTCATTTATAAAATGATAAAGAAGAAAAAAATTTGTACCATCAATATTTAGATATTATATGGTCTAAATTTCATCATTAAATATATTTCAGTAATATTTTAGGATATTTTAAACTATATTGTAATAGTTTCATCATCCGACAAGTCAATTATTAACTTAATAGTAGTGATTATTTATTATAGTATTCATTATTCAGTATGATAAAAATTTTATTTTAACAGATTATATAATATAATTTAATTTGATTAAAAAAATTAATTCCATGTTAAAAAATTCCATTCTAAAAAGTGGGAAGGATTATTTAAAATTTATCTCACAAACATGTTGAGAAAACATTTTTTCAAATAGAAAATAATAAAAGGTGAAAAAATTATTATATTAAAATTAAATATGTAAAAAAATATAATTTCTTAAATTGGATTATTAAATATATATTGTAACTATATTTACTATTAATCAAATTAATAATATAATTTATCATTATGAATAATTTAAATGAATTTCTTGTATTTAATTAATATTTTTTTGTTTTTTACTATTCATTGAATAATGAATCATTTTAGAAAAACCCATAAAATCCATAATATATTAATATTAATATAAAAATTTGAGAAACTAATTAAATTATATCAAATAAATTGGAATAAATTAAATTTAAATTATCTTCTCAAATCATGATAGAATTATTGTTTATAAAAAATACTCTTTTTTTAGAAAACATTTATTTTTTATTCAATCCATTATTATTTTATTCCTAATAAATTGATAACCAACGAACATGATTTAAAATGTGTAAAACATATACTTTTCATAAATTATATATTAATTTTCAGGTACACCAATTTAACAGATTGGTTATAAGAGTATTCCATACGATACTTCATTTTGACTTAGGGTTGTGTGTTTTGCAATCAATCAAATAGATTAAATTTAATGACATATATTTAGTGTATCGTTCATAGAATTTTTTGAATGTTAAAAATTATTTTGAATGTAATGTTCTCATTTTATAATTTTAGGTTGTTACATCCTACCCACTATAATTAAATTATGTCCTCATAATTTAAATGTCGTCTTAATAATCAATGGATTGACATTAGAAAATATCATTCTTAAAAACCATAAATCGTTATAAGGGATAATAATATATCCACTTAACAAGAGAGAATATAATTACAACGTTCTTTTGTAATTAAACATTTAATGTTTTTTGTTATGTAGATCAGTGGTAAAAATGATGATATAATCATGAATGAATAGTAAAATGATTATAGGGAATGATATTGGATATTAATAATAAGAATTTGAAGGATCGATGGAAATGTATTGACCAAAAATCATAAATATATAATGATTTAAAATTCCATTTTTTACTAATATTAGAATGTAATAGTATTAAAAAAATCAACATCAATTTTTTAAAATTTAATGATTATTTGATAGTCTAAGAATATAGGGAATTATAATTACCTTATCTTGATATTTCATATACATAATAATAACATGTGGTTGAGCCATGATCTATTTACAGTTGAACACAAACATCAAAAAATTTATTTCAAAAAAGAAATATTTTCTTCATCACACAATAAAATTCAATGTTGACGGTTTTTAGGATCTATATAACAGTAAAACATCATTCCATTTATCCATATCTATATTTTATAAACAATATGATTAGTAAATGTTATCCAATATAATAAATTTATTTAGACACAAAAAAAGTAACGCCAATGGTTATCATTAATATTTTTATTTAAAATGGTTATCTAAAAAGAAAAAAAATCATTACCGACACCTCATATATGATAATGGTAATAATTAACCCCTATTGTCCTTCTTTTGTGAGATCAAGTCGTATAGACTTCAATGAATGAAATGACTTTTCTTATTTCCAAAACAAGATTCATATATTTCTTATTATGTCCCAAAATTGGTATGAACCACAATTTATACCAAATAAAATAAAAGATAAATGTTAATATTTACCAAAACAATTAATCACATAGATGACAAATTTATTGTCATTCATTTTTATTTAAAAATTTGTTATGACAAACTAATGGGATATTTTTCAATAAATTTCATCCAAAAAATCAACAATCATGTAACATCCCTAGGTAAAATTCAATATGGTTTTTTGGACTATGAAAATATCATCAATCATAAACTGGTATTCCCATGATTTTACCCATATATATTATGTGGGTGAATTCCAATATACCAATAATTTTTAGTCAGTCCTCATATTTATCATGTTTTTTATAACAAAAATATAATTTTTTAAAATAAATCTATAAATTTATTCTTAATTCCAAATACATATGTACAATGGCAATGTTTTTCAACATAGTTCATTACATTTTCAATGTGTTAATCATTAGATGCATTGGTAAGTCATATAATTTTATTTTTATCAGTATTTAAGACAAAAAACAATAAATTGGATTGAAATGTATATCAAAGTGCTTAAATAAAAGGGAGGGTGAATTTTATTTAAAAAAATTAATCATAAATGAAACACAATTTAATAATGTTAACTAAATTTTATATATTTATCCTCTTAAGTATTTAATTGGTAATCAAACTTTTCCAATGGTTATATTAATCAAATTATAGAAACCATGTAGATTTCAATATGTATCCCACTGATCATAATGAAAAATTTATTCTATGTAAACATTTTATATAATTGTATTCAGTATGTAGTAGTAATGTTATTATAGTTTAATTGTATTCACTAATACACAATTAATAATAATCAAAATGGTTTTGACCTATCATTTTACTATTGAAATAATCATAATCACAACAGTTTCAATAATTTACAATATTCACAAAACTAGTGATTCAATCTTAAATCTTTTATAATCATAATATTTGTAAAAATGGATTCATAGATTA
Source organism: Viscum album (assembly GCA_963277665.1). Lineage (NCBI taxonomy): Eukaryota > Viridiplantae > Streptophyta > Magnoliopsida > Santalales > Viscaceae > Viscum > Viscum album. Next base: position 1,844,760,801 of record OY728161.1, read on the forward strand.
ATACATATTATAAAAAATTTCATTGTAATCATTGTTATAATGATAAATGGAATTCAAATAGATAATTCTATATAAAAGGTTCCATTTTTTATAATTGAATCAGAAATAAAAATCTAGTAATAAAAAAAGTAATTAAAATTAATACAATTATTTTAACCCAAATAAGAGGGTATAAAATAACCTAAGATAAAGGTCCCTTGTTTTTTAAATTCAAGAAATTCAATTTTCCATTAGCATAGAAATCACTAGTTACGATTATCAGTTTGTCTCACTATCCCTATAATCCTTCGATACAATGACCATCCTCTTTTACATTGAATCCCCACAAGCACGTTATATGATTATATGATTCTTGGTTATTTTATCCCTACAATACCTTGATATGATAATCTTTTTCTCTCATTATCTTTGTGTACCCTTAATATGATGATAGAATTATCTATTTCTGTATACCCATGAGTCTATGATAGGATGATCAGATTTTTTTTCACATTCTATACGATCCCTCAATATGATGATCAGTACATCTCACTATCCTTGTAGGACTCGATTCTATTAATTCAATCATCCGTTAGGATAAAAAACTCAAATATATTTCATGTGAAAGAAATAAGTAGTTCACTCTTGAAATATTTAGAGTTGTTACACAATGAGACTTTTAAAAATGAAATGATAACCACCTCAATCCGAACTACTCTAATGACCACACATTTTTAAGAAACACTCCAATAGTCATCATTATCCTCCAATGGAAATATTTTCTCCCTATTTTTCTAGATGACTAGGACACATGGTACTTGAATGGTCATATTATAACTGAATGACAAATATTGTTTTTATATACACAATTTTTAGTGTAATATTTCATTATTATATTATAGATAAATTTTTTTGGGTATTAATAGTCAATTATAATAAATTTGTTGAATCTTAGTATGATTTTAATAGAAACATTTATCAATATAAATAATATGATTTTGTAAGTATAAAATAAGAAACATGAGAAATTATATCCAATTAGATAAATATAAATTTAAAAAATCATAGTATGTGAATTATCTTATCTACACTCATTATTACAAGTATATCATATCCATTCTCATTACAATAAGGTTAAGGAAAAAGTATAATTTTTTAACCCTATATATCTTTGTCTACGTAAGATAAAAAGATTATATTTTATTTAAAAAAAAATTCGATAATTTTTTTGAACAAGTAATATAATAAATAAATACTATTATTTTTATTTCAAGAACAAACTTATAAAAGTGGTAGTAATATAAAATTTTTGACTCCACATTCTCACCATATTTGGAAGCCCATGCCTAAAAACATAGATAAATATAAAAATATAAATCATATTGAGAAAATAAAAATTGTATGTATCTCCCCCTATGTTTATAACTCATATGTTTATAATGATGAATATAACTAAATCCCACCATCATATAAAGACCCACCTGTAAGGATTGTATTCACACAAAGAATTAAATTTGTCCCAGTTATTTAAAATATCTCCCCTGTCTATAAATTTCTCCCTCATTGTGTAAATTTATCCCTATTTGTAATTTTCAAAAAGTAGTGGGGATTAGAGTTAGTGGTACATAAAATATGTTAGAGAGAAATATATGTGATAAAAATAATAATGTACTTAATTATCAATAAAAAAGAACATCCAATCAACATGGATTCAGAGACATTCAAACAATTCTTAATGAGATTATAAAAGTACATTGTTAATGAAAATGTTTACAAATAAAGCAGATTCAATAAAATTTCTTAGGAGACAAAAAGAATTCCTTTTGTAATTAATGAACTTTATATTGTTTTATGTTTATCAAATTATTTCATTTATTTTTCTATATTGTAAATAAATTCTTATTGAGAATGGTTTTTATTTTCCAAATCCAACAACAACCCATTTTCAACCCATATATTTTCATCTTGAGTCTAAATGTTTAATTCACAAGAATGATGTATTTGTGAAAACTCGTTGTTCAGTGTACTGAATTACATATTATGACATTTGAATCACATTATATTATCCCCCAAATAAACCATCTCCACTAAAATAATTTAATTACTTTGTACTATTATCCATCTGATTTTTTAAATAACTAATATATATTTAATCATTAATTCATATCCTTTATTAAAAAATTGATGTTTTCTTGATAAATCATTCAATTCATTACTTATTTATTATGTTTTTTCATGAAATTTTTTGAGATCATAGTTGACTAGTTGATGTCACATAGTTATTTGAATACATGATTTTCTATGAATATAATAATTATCCTAATGGGATTTGATATCTTCTTATAGATGGATAATTTTAAAATTATAATTCTTGTGTAATGGGATTTTTATTAAAACAATATTGAGGCATATTTCACTGAGACACTAGATTTTGGATTTAGGGAATTTTTCTATTGAGCCGTTTCAAGTTATAAAAAATAAAATATACTTTTTCTAAAGAGGTGGTTCATGTTGAATCAGATTGATTTTCATCTATATCTGAAGAAGGTGTGATAAAATTATTTCTCATTTCTTCTCATATTGTTTTCCATTTTTCATTATTTAATGTTTCAATTATCTATTCAACATACTTTCCATTAAAAATATCAAAGTAATCAATTTCAATATCTTTAGTACATTCTTCGTTTATATTTTAATTTTTTTCAACCTTCTTGGAAGAATATTATAATTCATGATTTGATTGTGAGTTTTGTTTATTTGGAGTTACATATTTTTTATTTTGAATTCCAAAGGAAGATGATTGTTTAGAGGAAGCATGAGAATTCTATAATGAAATATTATCAGACAGATGATCTTCCTTATAAAAAAAATTCATTTTTTCCCCTTGTTATACTAATTCTTCTTATGCACCAAGTTATTATTCTTCTTTTTATTCAACTCCATATTCATATTCTACCTCATATTCATAATATTCCAATTTTATGAAAACACTAACTTCTTCAAAAACAACACAATTTTGGACTAGAGTATCAATTCATATAGCACCTCCATCATGTTTTCAAAAAACTTTTCAAGAAGCTATTCCGTTTTTCATAAATTAACCTTACTAGATAGACCCAATTATTTTTATACCTCAAAATCATTACCTTTAAATATTATAGAGGGAACATTGGAATAGATAATAGCTATTTCTTGAATCAAAAATCAAAAATCCATATTTGGGATAAAAATATTACCTAAAGAATCCTCTACTCCTTTCATCGAAGAGTCAACTAAACATTCACCATAAAGATTATTTTTTTTCATCATTTTGATGATTTTTGTTTTGGACATATGAATTTTAATAGCTGTTACATAATTAGAGCGATGGAGTAATTGGGGATATCCATATTTTCATTCATCTTGTTTATTTCCATTCATCATCTACTTTTACGATTATTTCTTTTATTTATTTTTATTTTCATGGATGGAGTCTACCAATCTCATCATTTAAATCTTATTGACATTAATTGAATTAAAATAAGGTTATCTTTATGATAAAAAAACTTGGTTATTCTTCCAAAAAATATTTTATTTGGAATCAGTGACCAATTTCATTAATTTCATTATGTTGTCACTTATCTACAAAATATTTTACCTGGGAGGCTCGAGAAATATTATAATATTTAATTGATTCATACTTGATTCAATGAACATGGTAATCAGAGTTAGGAACATTGAAATATAAGTCTAATTAGATCAAGATTTGATATTTTTGATTGTCAACAAAATAAAACATTCCTAAATGATTTTCCTCACATTCACTAGATAATACAGAATAAAGATATCAGATGCATTCATGGTATCCCTATCCCAGATTTTCAGAAGATTAAACTATTTCATCGAAAGATATAAAAATATATGGCCTATAATTATATGGGTAACCAAACATGGTTAGTCATCTGATACAACATTATACAAGTATTTTTCATATCATTATTTTATAATAATACCCTTAAAATCTATTATTATTTGAGATTCAATAAATGCATCTCCTTCACCTAAAACATTGATGAAACCAACATCTTTCATTTGTTTCATCTTGTAATACTTCACATAGCTTCGTAATGAAACATATATTTTCTATAATCTTTAATAGACATCAAAAAATCATAAAAATCATTATCCAAACAATAGAAAATAAAATCATAATTGTTATTTTATTGTTTGATACAAAATTATTACCAAGAATAGAAATGTATTTCCCTTCTAAAAGTTCAATCAAATTTTTTATAATATTCTAGTTTATGTAATCATCCCCAGAAAACAAACAAATTTTAGTAATACTTTGTAGGTTCTATCATATTTTTACTTGATATATAATGTTTAGAATTAATGAAAAGAATTTGTATTGGGATCTTAAATGAGGAAACACTTCAAGGAAAACAATATGAGATATTTCATGTGGGAGGCATGGGGGATTCCCTTTATATTGGCGACGAGAAGATTAATTTTCATCTGAAAAGATCTGATAGCTAATATTTTCTTCAACTGATCTTTGAGTTGATAAAATAATCAAATAATCATTTTCTTATGTATTTAATATCTTGAGGTTTAATAAAATTGTTTTTTATATTTTTTGAATACGAAATAAATTAAAACAAATCACACAAATTAAAATTAAAAACATTGAAATATAAAAATAATCATAATAAAATAGTGTTAATGTATAAAATAAATGAATAATACATTTTAGAGTGAAATCATAACTATTATATATGGTTTTTATAAAATAATATATTACAAGTGAAGGGTAATAATAAAAAACATTGAAAACAAAAATAACTGATATTGATGAATTGAATTGAAAATATGAATATGATTGAATAGAATTTGAATTATATAACATTCCATTCTAATTTTTTAAAAATTATGTTTAAAAAAAATTTCAAATAAATTTAAAAAAAAGAGAATAAGGTTATTTTGTGAAATCGAGTTTAATAAAAACTCAAATATGATAAAATTTAAATGAAAACATAATTTTTGAGAAAATAAATGATTTTTAAAAAAATATCATATAGACTCCCCCTATATAAATTACTAATATAATATATAGAGATTTATTAAAAAATATGATTGGAATCATTACATTATAGTGAACATTCATAATTTTACTTAATGTATTCAAATCAATGGGAAGGTAATTTTTTTTTGAAAATACCTATATATTGTTTTTACGTTTTGATGAATTTAAAATGATATCTTTATTGAGTATTATCTCCAAATATAACCTTTAAAACATTCATCATGATAATTTTTTCAAATAAATATATTTTACCGTCATATTTGTTTATCACCCGATATCTATGTGTCATATAACATTTTGGTTTGTATTTCCTCTGTTTTCTTGAAAAGAAAACTATTAGACTCTCGAAACCCAAGTCATATTGAGTTTACGATTTTTAGAAAATAAAATTTATGAATCAAAATTTTTAATATAAAATGGGTTTTCTGGAACCCTAAGTATTGAATTTTATTTAATGATTAATTTCTTTCCCAATGACCTCCATATTGACATTTATTACAAAATATCCCATTTTTCATAATAAAATATTCTTACTAAAAAAATTTCAAAAATTATTTCTTATTCCAAAAATAGTACCATGTGGATTTATTTGGTTATTTATTTTATAAAAAACATCCTTACTAGTAGTAAATCTGGATAAAACGTTCTCAGGTGAAGAAATATTATATTTTAGTTTTATAAATAAATTATTTTCCACAGTTTTTTTTGTTTGGATATTGAGTTTATCTAAACTAAGTTTCAATATATCCTTTTCAAAATTTTGTTTATCAAAATTATAACGAATGATATATTTTTTGGAATTTTACTTACCAAGATATGTTTATATATTTGATATTCCAGTTATTAAAATTTCATCTCTTTAATTATCATATTAATATTTTGAACCAGCCTTATCAATTTATTTTATATTTTATAATTTTCATTTTTCAAATGTTTTGAAAAGATAGACACTTAATCAGATGAAGGTAATGTATTATCAGGCCGAGATGAAGTGTAATATTTATTAGAATATATATAATTATTCTCATTGGGATAATAATAATATATTGACATATTTTTTAAGTAATCGATAGTGTGTAGCTTGGCCATAAATCACGGTTTTGTACAAGTCATTTCAGGAAGATGATCATTATTCCTCTAATATGGAAAATCATTTTTATGGAATTGTCTGAATAATCGCCTACACTATCACTCTAAGTGTCTATAGCATTTATAAATTCTTTAATTTTTTTACTTATAATACTTATTTTCAATCCCATATGAGTGAAATTTATATTTAATTTTAGTTTTCGTTATACCTAAATTATCTAAATTATTATATATTATCACATTTAAAGTAGTCATAACAGAAACTCCACCATGTTTTTCTTTTCTTTATCTGTTTCTCTTTTAATCCTCCCCTCATATTATAGAAGGTTTCAAAAATCAACATGAGTGAAATTTTATCACTTCCTTGATTCATCAATAATTATTTGATTAGATTATTTCTCTTTGGGAATGGTATCAGTTTAATTTTCAAAAAGGATTTCATCTTTTAATCAATTATCTACTATAGGATGTTTATTATTGACAATTTTCAAAAATTATTCTTTTACATTTTCAATAGATTCACTGTAAGGGAAATCAAATTTTTGATAGTTAGTTCTAACTATTTCTCTTCAAGTTTCGACAACCTTTAAAGCTCAAAACCATATAATCTATTGATTTATTTTCAAATAGTATTATGTCCTTCATAAGAAGAAATATGATTATATATTTTCCTGGTCATAAAAAAAAGAATGTGTTTCCTTGTCTATAATTAAATTAAATTAAAATTACTAATTTTTATAACTAATAACTTCTTTGACAGAGATATTTTAATATCGATTTAACAGAAATAAATTGTCAACTATAGTATTTATAACTAATGTATTCAATATTTTTTTTATAATTCTAAATAACCTATCCATCCAAAATAGGGTTTATATTAGGATTGAGGTTAACTATTGAAATGACATTAAGTCCTTCCATTATTAAAATAAATACATTAATTCTATTCCAGAGTACATGTTAGTGTATGAAATTTTTATAAAAATAGAATAACAAAATATTGAACTTCCATATAATAGTTATGAAAAAAAATTACTAAATATTTGAGTTGTGGTAAACTCCTCTAATAACAAATGTTGGTATCATTATAACACAGTCTTGGCCTGGATATCATTTTTTGGGTCATAATATATAAAATGGTGTGGTGAATTGTATGATTAAATACTTTTGTAATTAATCTTAAGAGAAAAATAGTTTAACAATGTTAAACAAATAATATTCAAAAAACATCATTTGTATTTAAATTGTACTGAAACGTGGAGCATGGGTCTGATAAAATATGTATCTTATTTAGGTTGAAGTCGATTTGTATTCCATAGGATGTAATGAAAAATTTATTGTAACTAGAAAACCAAAAAAGAAATATTTAGTAAGTATTTGTAATGTAATCAGTATATAATTGTTTATATGAATAGCCAAAGACTCATAATATAAATTTTTATAAAATGTCATAGTTTTATAGAAATAATCGCAATCACATTGGTTATGATAAATAAGAGTATTCAAAAAAGTAGTGATTTTATCATAAAGTCTATAGAATCATAATTTGGGATAAAAATTATTCAGAAAAAAATACAGAGGAGAAAAAATTTGTAGTAACAAATTTTATTTTGATAGAAATAATACATATATTAATTTTAATATAATAGGATTCACTTTCTATTACATTTTCTGAAAAAATGAATGTCTTGTAAAAAATAATGTAATATAATAGAATACAATTTTTTAACCAAATGAGTAGAGCATCCATTCACCTTGGATAATAGTGAGTTGTTTTATAAAAATAGTAAAGTATATATTTCCGTTACTAGGTAAATCCCTCTATAGGATGATCATTATGTCTCTCTATCCCCGTGAGCCCTTGATATGATGATCAAGTTCTCTGTCTCGTTATCCCCACAAGCCCTTGATATGATAATTGGATTCTTTGTCTTGTTATCCATGAGATACCTCGATGTGATGAACATGTTGTCTCACTATCCCCATTAACACTCTATATGATGATAATCTTCTTTTTCACATTATCCTTATGATCCCTCAGTATAATGACAAGCTTTTATGTGTCACTTTCCCCCGCGATCCCTTGAATGTATTAACATGATATGTCATTAATATTACAAAAACAGAAATATTACATGAATGAGGAACAATTAGTTCACTCTTGTAATCTATAGAGCCCTCATACCCTAAGATACATTCAAATTATTGGATCAGAACATCAACTCAAACTCTTCAATTGACCATTTGTTTGTATTTAATAGTCTGATGGTCATCGTGATCCTCCAACCGTCATATATTCTCTGAGTTTTTTGTGAGGAATTTGAAACATGGGACATCAACGGTCAGATTATAACGAAATGTTAGCTTTCATTTTTATACACACCATTTTTAGTGTAAAACATATCTACTATATTAAAGATTTGATTTTTCAAGTTTGGATAGGGCATTACAATAAATTCATTGCATCGGAGTACAATTTTAATTGAAACCATTATCAATGAAAATAATATGTTTTTTCTAGTATTAAAGAAAACACATGATATCTTATAATCAATCTGATAAAGATGAGTATGATAAGGATGAGGTATATTATTAGCATATGTAGTCAAATTATGATAAACATATCATACCTAGTCTCATTACGATAAGAATAATGAAATTTTTTATTTCTGTAACTCATTAAATATTATTAGAAGTAAAAAAATATAATGTATTCCTATAAAAAAATTATTAAAACATTTTGAACATGTAATATAATAAAAAAGAAGATGTTTGTGATTTTCGAAACAATTGTGTCCAATTTTTCATAGTAGAAATTTTTTACCCAACACCAAAAATGGATTTCTCTTATGAAATTTATTTCCTTCCATCTTATTATTTATTTTTCACTATTAATTTTTTAAATTTTCACATTGTTCTCCATATTGAAACCATATTTTTCTGTCCTATCAGTTTCTTAGGTGTCCCATTCCAAATTAACTAAATGAGGTGAATAGTTACTTATTTCCTCTATGGTCCCCACCATATTTGATTTTAGTGATCTCCATCATTTTAATTTTTGGATAGTGTAAGTATTGGTTAAGTTATATTTTTTAGAAAAAATCATGATAAATTATTATGTATAAAAACAATACTATTCACTCCAGTCATCGTCCAACCAATTGATTTATAATATTTTTAAATTCCAAAAAATTATTTTCATTTTTTGAAACTGTATATTTAACCATGATTATTCATTTTGACCATATATTTAAATATTTAATAATAGGTTATGATGAAAATGTGATGTACCCTAAGCATATCCCTATAGAATATCAAACGAGTTGTGTAGTTAGTATTGTTGTTATGAACTAGGTGATAATTATTTCAAGCCCAATACTTACTTTATTTTGTTATTACCCATAGGTAAATCTATTCAAGAACCACACAAACTTATAGTATCCTTTAAGGGGTTGTTTTCTTTGGAAAATCACATATAATATTCCTTACTAAAAAATTAGGATTTATTTTATACTTATTCAAAATGTATATCAAGGGCTATGTTCGATTATATACATATTACAACATATAGTTCCTAAATTTTCAAATAAACAACATATATTACCAGTTATAAAAATAGGGACCATAGAAACTCGGAGCTACTCTCTACTATATTACATTAGAAGAAGACACAAATAATACCATCCAAAGGAAAAAATAGATTATTAGAAATTTTATAATCAATACCGTCTAGATTCAAATATTCATTTTCAAAAAAAATTATAATTTAATTTTCTAAATAACAACATTATTCCCCCTATAATATCCTTTATTTTCAAAAAAAAGTCATATTCCTTGTTTCTAGAGCAAATAATAAATATAAGGGTGATGTCAAATTATCTATAATGGTTAATTGTAATATACAATATGATACAGCCCATGATTTTTTGAAATATATTTGTTTTCAAGTAATTTAATCTTTTTTTATTTATCATTTCATGGAAAATTGAAAATAAATTATTTTATAATAAAGAACTATTTTTTAGTTAATTATATGTAAAACCATGTCATTAATTAACTATATACTACCTGAATTTTTTCTTTCTCTACATGGATCATTTAGGGTAGCTTGTATCACATGCAACAATGACATACCTCAATGTATTGTGAAACACACAAGACTAGGTTTTACCAAAGGGTGATAAATTATTTAATATAACATATAATTAAATTATTACTTTTGAAATAGGATTAAATAGAATATAAAAATAAATGTATTACACTAATATAATATTTCTTTATTGGTTATATATTAATTAGTATTTAATATGAAAACCTATTGAACATAAAAGAAAATATTGATACACCCATAAATATGATTACCCATATAAATTCCAAAATAACAATTAGTTAATGATATTAATGTTATATGATTAATATATATTCAATAATATATATTTTATATTCTTCCAATTTATTTGATATTCTTAAGACAAAAAAATTCATATTTTATCCATTAAATACTATATTACTTATTAATAAACTTTTTTCCTCATATTAATGGAAACATTATTTTAAATATAATTTTTGAAATTATTATGGATTATATATTTCAATATAAAAATCATATTTGAAATAGAAAAATAAAAATTTGGTTAGTGAAATTTTTTAAAATCATTACTAATGCTTCATATTTTTGAATAGTAAAAAAATCATGACATTATTTTTAAACTACTTATTCATTTACATTATTTTTGTGGGTAACTTATATTTTCAAATGGGTTTTAATTTTAAATTTTCTAAAAAATGTGTCAATTAATTAATTTTTTTTCATTATAATCAATTTCACTTTTTTATTTATTAAACAAAATAGAAAACCATTTGATGTTTTCACTTTATAACTAATAGTCTTACCCAGCCAATGGTATTAAATTTAAATTTATTTTTTCTGATTATCTGATCGGAAGTTTGAAAAATGGATTCACTAATTTTTATAAGAATAATTTATTAGGTATAATAAGTTCAACTTATTTTTGTACCAAAAGTATTAATGAACGTAAGAAAAATTAATTACATCGATAAAGGTAAAATTAAGAATATCAAGGGAATAAAGCATAAATACAAGGGTCCAAATGATCTAGATAATATTCCAACACCAATTTCATGAAAAAATATCATCCCTAAAACACCAATTACTTATTTTGTTTGGTATTTATCACTATTATTAGGAAATAACTGGGGAACACCTAACATTGTTTAAAAAATGTCATGTGTGCCTGTTCCCTTCTAGATAATTGGCCAGCACCTCCCCCTCTTCTTCATACCACTCAAAACACATAGGATCAGATATTATCATCCCAATACAGATCCCAAAAACCATAAATTCCTTTTTAGGCCTCTATTTTTTCATAAATCCTCTTATGGAAGTCCTGTTTTTAAATACAAAATTAGTTACCCGATTAAGAGGTAACAACATTCTTCAAGCCCTTTTATTTTATTTCCATTGACCACTTCGTAAATAATTATTTTTCAATTTTTTATATCAAAAATAGTAACCAAAATATAATATCATGTTTTTATTCTATGTGTTAGACCAAAATAGTAACACAATTATATCGAATGGGCATCATACATATTGTTTACATGTATAATGAAGTATCATTTCACGAAGGGATGATTGTTCATTTTTTCCTCTACTACCTCTAATGGTGGAAAGTATGATAGAAACTATATTTATATAAGAAATACATTACATATATGATTTATTTATTATTTTATAATTTCTTTATAACATATCCTTATTATTTCCTTCTTATGTAATTACGATTATTTCGTTTGAATAAGTGTTGGTTGATGCCCCCTCAATGAGTTGTGATGAACTCAAACACTACATGTAATCTATTAATGAAACATTTAGTCAAAATATTTAAAATATATGAAATAATAATTGTACTATAATTATATTACAAACATATATTCATAAAAATATTTTCCATTTACATTATATTATTTAATACGTCAGTAAAACAGAAGCACTGTTAATGCGTACGTACTGCCTACCCTCTCCAAAAATAATGTCTTCCATATCATAATAATATATTATATAGATTTTTATAGTAAAAATATATTGATTATTAATTTTAAATATATCATTATTTTAATTCTATAAATTATTATATATGTATAAGGACCAGTTACATACCACATTAAGACACATGCGAAAAATGAAGCGAATATTACCCGATGTGTAGCCTTAACATAGAATTATTAACAAGAGGTTAATATAAAATCATAATAAAGCCATATGTGAAGTTAGATATAATAATAAGGTTCTAAATAATATTTATAATAGAATAATATTTATTATACAAGAAGTTATTCTCTGTATGAAGTTAGCCCATAAACAATGTAAGGGGATATCATCTACCTTTTTATTTCACCAAGATACATGCATTAATCACCAGTTTTTTTTGTTTGTGTGTTGTGTATACTACCGATTTATGTATTCTATGATTCTAATAAATATTCTTATGAACATCTACATATCATGTTTTTTATTTTTATTTCATGGTGGTTACATTTCAAATGTTTTTAAATCAGTAAAGTAACATTGTCCCAATTTTCTTTATTTGAGTCAGATTCCATGTCATACACCGATATATATATATATATATATGAGGTGTATATACTACCTTTTGGATTTATATATCATGGATAACCATATTTCTAATATATTTTAATATTAATGTAACTTTTTTGATTCATGAATTAATGTTACAAAAACTGTAATATTTCGTTTATATAAACTCAAAGTTTATTAATATTATCTATGATTCTGACACCATTGATGAAATGTTTCGATCCATCTCTCTATAACTATCATCTAATTTATTAATCTCTATATATTAATAGAATATCAATGTAATTGTTACACATCCCAATCATTTTAACATATGATAGTTCAGATAATGTTTTATGAAAATATGACTTTATCACTCCTTTGATCGAAAATATATTTTATTATAAAACCATGATTAATAAAAATGATTTAAAAAATGTCTTAGTTTTCTATATTGAATTTAGAAGAAATTTTTAGCCATTTTTTACATTTTATAATATCGTTATAGATGAAATATTCTTTTCAATATTTGATCTTGTATCATTGTTGAAAATCTATGTTAAAATGGAATGTTCGACATGTAAAAACATACATGCCATCATGACCATAATTTCATTGAATATTTCATTGTTTTTTACATTTTATTTTTCTTGAAAACCATATTCTTAATATTCTATAAATTCATTTTTTAATTTGGTTATCAGTGAAGGTCTTCTAAAAAAAATTGATGTTTAAAAAATATTTTAGTCTCTTTGAATGATTTGTTATAGGTTTTCAATGTGTTTTCAAAGAAAATGATTTCAAAATGTTTTCACAATTATTTCATAACATTCCATGATAAGAAATTTCATAAATTTTTTATGATTTCATTATATGTTTTCAGAAATTTTCTGCAAGGATAGTTTTTAAAATGTTTTTAAGATTTCATTATAATTATCCTGGTATTTTTAAGGAAAATGTTTTTATAAAATATTACTATTTTAATATATATATATATATATATATTCATGGAAGTGATTGGTTTTTCGATGGAGAATGGGATCCCTGGTTGGGTCAAGCATGGCCTCCACTCCCAGAGATTAGTATTAAAACATTTCATTTTTTATCGCTCCTTGTATAGGATGATGTCAGCGCTCATGGGGATGGGTTTCCACATGTGGTGGGGGAGTTCTTAGAGGTGTTATGAGATGATTCTTCAAGACTACCTCTAGAGAAAGATGTGTAGTTTAAAATGGATTTGGTGTAGGGAACATTGCCAATATCTTTTCCTGTATATCGCATAGTCCCCACCGAATTGAGGGAATTAATGATATTGATTGATGATTTGGAATCCAAAGGATTGAATCACCCGAGCACCTCTCTCTGGTCTGCTTCTAGTTTTTTTTCAAATAAGGCTAGTTTATCTCACTATTTGTACATTTACAATTGGAATCTTAATAAGGTAACCATCAAGAAGAACTACCAATTGACTCAGATTGATGATTTGTTTGACCACCTAAAAGGGTAAAAGAGATTTTAAAATATCAATATGCATCTGCAATAACACCAAGTCTAGGTGATGCATGAGAATATCCTGAATACTGCTTTTCAAAGAAAGTATGGACACTTCGAGTGCATAGTCATGCCCTTCGTATTGACAAATGTCCCACTGGTCTTTATGGTGATCATGAATAGAGTGTTCCACCTATACCTCAACTCCTACCAGTGGTGATTGTAAATTACATTTTATTCTATTCAAGATCTGACAAAGTACATGAGAATTATATGTGGATAGTGCCAAGCACCCTATAGGATCATCATCTATATGATAATATCTAAAAAATCACTTCATGGATCAACGAAGTGAAGCGTCTATTCCATGAAATTTTAGAAAAAGGTGTTTTAGTGGACCTTGAGAAGATCAGTATGATTATTTCATGGGAACTGACGATGAATGTGATTGAGATTAGATTATTTCCTAGAATGGTGGGGTATTACAGGAGGTTCATTCGAGATTTCTCACGTGTAGCTTCTCCTATGGCCACACTCACAAAGAAGAGAGTGATGTTTTAATGGATCCTAAAATTTTAGGTATCTTTTGAGTAGTTAAATGATGATTGACCACAACACACATGGTGATCATTCTGGAGTCAAAAAATTTGGTATGTTTCTTAATGAGAAGCTTTAGGTATGGGTCTTGGGTGTGTGGTTATGCAGGGGTATCATGTTGGGTCTTATGGCTCACACCATCTCTGAATACATGAGAAAAATTACCTGACTCATGACTTGAATCTTTTAGTACTGATGCATACCTTGAAGACATGGCCTCGCTACCTATTTAGGGGAAATTTTGTTGTCTATTTTGATCAAATGATCTTGGAATACATATTCTCTTAGAAGGATCTCAATTTTAGAGAGATTTGTTGGATCACATATATGTAGGGGTTTGACATTGATGTTGTTTATACCCCATCCATGCCGAATGTGGTAGATGATGCCTTAAGATAGAATATTAAACTACATGTTTGAATAATTCCATCCATGAGCTCACATTACCAGGATCTTGGCTTAGATTCACATAGTGATAATGGAGTGTAGTGGAGGTACATTTCTGGAAAGTGTGTACTTGGCTCCCACTCTTTTGGAGTTGGTTCAGTAGGAACAACATGGTGATGAGATATGCTAACAATCCTTGATGTTTCTTCATAGTAGGGATATGTCCATTGATTGTTCATTATTTCTAAATGGAAATCATTGTTCCAAAGTCCATATTGTGGTTCCGTTTTCTCTAAGGAAGGTGGTTATGTACTATAGCCACCTATATGAGTTGTCCATTCATCCTAATACTACAAAGATATTTAATGATTTGTATTAATAGATTTGGAGGCAAGGTATGAGATGGGTCATAGATGACATCATATCAAGATTTTAAACCTATAAGTAGGCCAAATCATATCATTAAATTCCCTATAGTTTTCTCCATCGATTACCCATTGCTACCTGTATGTGGGACAATGTCGTCATAGATTTTATTATAGGATTTACCCATACACCTCAAGGGAGGAACTCTATTTGGGTAGTGATTGATCTTTTACTAAATTATCCCACATCATCCCCATTAGTTATTCATAGAACGTTCTTGATATGGGCTGGTTTTATATTCAGGAAGTGGTCAAGATTCATGGTGTTTTGTTTGCTATTGATACTAATAGATACCCCTGTGTTACCAATCAGTTTTTTAATGCACTTGAAAGGGCTTTGGGGTTGCAAATTAAAATGATAAACTGCATATGATCCTCAGAAGGATTTCCAAATAGAGTGGGAAAATAAGGGTATTGATGACAATAAACAAGCTTGTATGTTGAAATTTAGAGGTTCATGGTATATCCATTTTGGATGGAATAATTTTTTTATAACAAAAGTTACAAAACACCTATTTTATTGTATCCCATTATGGCACTATATAGTCGACCTTGTCGGTATCTGTGGTGTTTGGATGAGGTTGGAGAGCCCTCACATATAGGTTCATGACTTATAAAAGAGACAAATGAGAAGGTGAAACTGATCATGAATTAGTTTCTACTAGCTATGAGTCGCCACAAGTCTTATGCTACTCAGAGGTCTTGAGATCTGGATTTTTTCATGGGCGACTGGGTTTTCTTGAAAGTAGCACCCCATTTGGGTCATCCTCTCATGGGGATGCATGGTATGCAGAAGACTAGGTATTTAAAACCCATTGAAATCCCAAAGATAATTGGTAGGGTATCATATAGGATTCCTTGGACCTCTTCGTTGATGTCAATTGCCAACATGTTTCACGTTTTCTAGCTGATAGATTATAACCTAGACCCATCTCATATGCTGAATTGGGAAAATTTTGTGTTGGACCCGACATTTCATGTTTGAATAACCAGTGTGGGTAGTGGAATACCAAGAGAAGGTGATTTCGAAGAAATATATCCCATTGGTATATGTCCTCTAAAAACAGGTCAATAATATAAATGAGATGTTGTAGTGAATATCTTCAGCAAATTGGAAATGATTGTATCTCTTTACTGATCCTAATATCATTTCACTTTCTAAGGGCGGAAATATTTCATGGTGGGGATAATTTTGACAGCCATTCCTTATTTATTAGGTATATTTTTTTATTTGGTTTTATATTTTTTATTGGGACAATGTTTTCAATTTTCTAAGGAAATGGACGTTTTTTGAGGAAAAATCATTGTACACAGTTTGCACACAGGGAGTATCCATCATCTGTTATCATAGGAAACCATGTTGTAAGAGAGAATACATATTTCAATGCTTCCACACAAGAATTTTATATGGCCCATTTAACCATGTAGTTGTTTTCGTTCAGACAGAATGGTCTACACAGTTTCATCACAGTTTTCCAAACCATACATACATTACATCACATTAAAAATATCCCCTGTTTTATCTCTTCTCTCTGGTTTAACCCCTTTTCCCCCATTTTTGAACCCCACATGGGATCCCTCACCCAAGGAATGCCTCTCCCTCAATCTAATTCACATTGGAATAAATATTTGTGATAGATTTGGAGTTGTTTGTAGAAAACATATTAGGTAATTGTCGTATCCCCTCGTTTCCTCCTTTTATATAGGGTATCTTCCATTCTTTCTGGGGTGTTATTTCTCTCCATCCCTAGGGCGTCCTTTTTTAGGCTCTTACAAGACATTTATGGTTCAATATCTATATTTTCTATTTGATCTTTCACCTTCTTGGTGCGATTATGGTGTGGTGATGGTTTCACACCAGATTTTGGGGTTTTCCACAAACAGTTGGTTTCCATGTGCTTAACCATTAATTTATAAATGTATTTGGCCTGCCTGAGTTTCCAAACCTGTTTTATAGGATATAATTATGGTGATAATAATTTTTTTCAAGAGTTTGGTGGTGAAATTTATTCTCAAATGGGATTTATATGCTAAATTATAAAATTCATTATGTTTGGATTATTATGTGTGCACTGAAAAAGACTTATAAATCAGGAATTTTTTTTATCAAATGGGGTAAGATGTGTAATATATATTTTTGAATGGAATTGGTGTGTGTTGAATTTTGAAATAAAATATTTGTGTGAAATGGTTACACTACTATGTGTTAGGCCTTGTTTGGATTGTGAAATATAAATTTGGACGCATGGGTTATGTGTGAATCTTGTATGAGAACTCAACGGGGATCATGGGTAGCTAGGAGGGATGAATAGGACTAGTGTGATTGTGATTCTAATATGGATACAACCTAGTTTCAATTAGTGGTATTGATATTGACAACACTATCTAAATATATTAGTGAATGGAGAGCTCTATAATATGGGATGAATCTTCAATCTAGTGTGAGAAAGTGAATTTTTGTAGTTCATGTACCACCTTACACCGAGAAGCGATGTTATAGGGTCCCAATAGCTATCTATCACCCATAGGGACTATCATGTTTTAGGTGATACTTGACCATTATGAACTCAGTTCCATCATACATTGTGGATAATGAGAAACATCAATGTAAAATTGTGTGGTATTGGAAATCAAATTTCATTAAAAGTTGATCCTTTAAAATATTTTTTCCTCAAATTGTAAAAGATATTTCTTTTATTTTATCAAAAAAATAAAATTTATTTTTCATTCAAAAATTTAGAGCATGGAATCACAAATGGGTGACATACTAATGGGTAACTTCTCACACCCTGATTACACCTTTTTTTGTAATATGAAATTGCTATATTTGATACAAGAAAGGGTAATGACATTGGGGATGGTGGATAATATTCTAGAGAGCTTTAGTGGTTTCATTGTGGAAAAGACATGACGGTGATGCTTCCATTTCTTGAGGTGATTTTTGTCTCTTGGATATTGGTTCCTTTTCATTAGTATCCCTTTTTTGTCTTTTTTATAAAACATGTAAACATAAATTAGAAACCATGTATGATCTTGTTCAGTAATGATTTCCAGATTTGTTTATTTTTATATTGTTGGTTGGGTTGTGCTTGTATTATCATGTGAAATTGTTCACATATTCTTGTATGGATACACATGCAATTATGCCAGCTCAAAGGGATCGGGGACACCATTTTTGTATTATAATGGAACGGTTCTGGTGCTTGGTTGGATAACGACCTGTCCATGGTCTTGACAAAATCCTTGTCTGTGAATACACCAATATATCATCCACAAACTCCATCATGGTAGAATCCAGAAATTATTTAATTATATAATTCATAAAATCCATATATATAGCTATTGAATTTGTAAAAATAAAAGGCATATATACATTTTTTAATGGAAATATATGTATCTGAAATCAGTATTCAATATATATTATTTCTTATATCACAATTGATGATATAGTGGAAATAAGTAAGTATTGGAGAAACAAAGCGATCCTCTAAATTGATCAAAAATATCATCAATATTTAGAAGTTGATACATATTTATTCTCATAATTTTGTTAAGATTATGATAATACAAACCCTGATAAAGTGTTCAATTTTCCTTTTTAAACAATAAGATTGATTCTTTCCATAGATATGTGAAATGTTGAATGATCCCTTTACTTTTCAGCTCATAGAATTTCACATTCATCTTCCCTAATTTTTTATAATCCACTCTATAATATGGAAGGGAAGTAGTACTAGTCCATGACAGGAGACCGATCATAATCTCCACTTTCCTTATAGGCAGTACTTTTAACAAATTATCAAGAAATACATCTACAATGATATTCACCACATCTAGAAAACTATTATCATTGATCTTTTCTATCCATCCATTAATCAAATCATTAAACATGTATTAGATCATTCAAAATTTTGATTCTAATTTTCCTATTTCACCCATCATTACATTTTTTCTCTTAATAATAGATACTCGATGCCATCTTCGACGGTAAAACTAACCTTTGTGGTATAACAATCGGTGTGATCCTTGAATGTTGCCAACCAATAAATACTTAATATTATGTCAAAAACATTTATCTTAATCATAGAATACTCAAATCTATTATCATCTCCATAAACTGTTATAGAACATGTTCTACATCAAAAGTCTCAACACTGACTTTGGACAAATGGTGAATGGATTTTTCTCACAAAAAGAATCATATCAAAATTTGAGCATATAAAATAATCATGTATGAGAATAAATAATGGAATGCGGTGTACATGTATTAATAAATACATTATTAAGGGATTAATTCTAATGAATCCTACCTCAGATGATAGATTCTCAAGACTCATCATCCACAATAACCCGTTTAGCTCCATATAATGGCTTCTTCACTATACTATGTTTTTTATTTCCGAGTTGTGATTTCCCAGCAAGAGGATTCATCGTATTCTAGTAGTCACTATGTATATATTTGTTCTGATAAAAATTTGATTCTTTTCCCATGTCCCGCATAGTCATATGATGCCCATGACACCTGAGAAGTGTCCCAAACAACCAACCATTGTAAGCTATGAAAATAGAATATAGGGTGTCCCATCATGATGTAATTAGAGAATGATTGGAGTGGTGTCATACAATCTCACTTCATGTGGTTGAAGAAAACACATTGGAAGCATCCATATTTATTCATGGGTCTCAGAGGAAGGTTAATATGTCTAGCTATCTTGTTTTTATTCATGAACCGACTATGGAAAAATGTTTTCCCCCTCTTCCTAATCCATTCATTAGAAATCCCATTGTTTCTCATAGGTATTAGCATACATAATCCTCCTGTAGATTTTGATGTTTCCCATTCAGCAACCATTTCCCTATTGATTATCTTTTTATAGTTTATCATATAGATAACCATAAAAATTTAAGGAATTACCTATCTCAACACTTATTAAATGATCTGTTCCTTCAAGGAAACACTAGCTACAACGTTGGGTGAAAATAATGAAAAATTCATGAATTTAGTTACATACTACGTGAAAGAAATAATTTATTAACGTAAGGTAAATAAGTCCATAATTATATGAAATATGAACATATGATAATATAATATTTTGTTCAAATAATCCTCAAAATACTCCCATGAAAATTCTTGGATCAATTTATCTTGAACATCTAAATCCTACCACTACCATGCAAGATCCTCTAGTATATATGCCGACATCATCAATTTCAACTATAATGGTGGGCTAATGAAATTTATGATATGATTCAACCTATTTAACCAAAACTCTTTCTTTTCATGTTATTAATCATCCCATATTAGGGTTGGATTTTTCATCTATAATTTGATAGAATTATACACATTCCTTTGATCATACATTATGTTCCCACTGTCTACAACCTGAAACACTAGAACAATAGTATGAAATAGTTGTTGGCTCACTTGTGGTTTAGGTGAAACCAAAATCACCACAAAATATTACCATTAAATTCTAGGATTACTACCAGGAGAAATTTTCTAGAAACAAAACAATGTCATATATTATAATCTTAGTTAACTAAAGTCCTGAAAGTTTAATAATATTACACATCATGATATCACAACAATGTTTTCAAAAAGAAATAATTTTTTAATGATATGTAATTTCTTTTCTAAATGACACTATTTTCAAAATACAACAATAATTACCTTTTTAAAAATATTTCATTTGAATAAAATATCATCACTTTTAAAAAATAATTAAAATTTCATGAAATAATAAATCATTATTCAAAATGAAATATGAAATCGTTGATGGAAGTCATTAATTTAGTGAATTTAATCCTCATATCATTAAATAGACCAATTACAAAGAGTTTCAATATCTTATATGTTTATGTAAAACACTTATATACCCAACACCCTAGTAACAAAACTTTTAGCATATATTGTTTAGGTACATTTTAAAGGATCTATATTTAAAGTCCCAAATATCATACTCCTTTCTATGATCCAAAACTATGGAATATATGAAAATTAATTTCATCTTCATGATGGACAACCAATACATATTCAAATACCACAAAATACAATTACCACTTGTGACATAAGAAATACATCAATAATGTCGAAGATGATACAAATTGTCACATTCTTCATTTTTTAATTTGACTGAGAAGGAAGAAATACATTACATGGCCTCAAGTGTTATCCCTAAGAATCCAAAGTGTTGAAATAAATTCCCAATGGCTTTAATACCCATGGGGGTTAATTTTTAATTTTAAAATGTAAAAATAAACCTAACATTCCATAGACCTTTAGTATAATATATGATGAATGATTAAAATGAGATACACCAAAAAATTTCATTTTTCAAAAACAATCTAAAACCATGTAGCACAATTGAAGACAATAATATAAAATTATCTTGAAAAGGGATAGAAGTCATAGTGACTCCAATGATGACTCCATGATCCAAACATGCTACCTGATGCACCTCCATAGAACACCCCAACTATCAAGATGTACTTATAACGTTATTGGATGATTTATATATTCACATGAATTGATAAATAACATCTAAAATTGCATCAAAATTTCAAATAAGGGGTATGAAATGAATCTCATTCGTTTTTACCAAATTTATTCTCTTATCATCCCAATAGGATAGAACTTGTCAGAACATTAATATAAAATACTAAATATTAAAAAAGTTATCAAATAGAATATATCCATTTATAAATATTGTAAACTAGTTTTTCAAAATGACAACAAATTCTATGGAATTAAATCAAACAATGTTCCAAACCCATTACACAAATTCTAATATTGGCATACCACATTCCAGTCTACATATCAACATATTTATCATTTATGATTCATTATGAGAGTCCATATACAAGAGCAGTTTCTTATAAATCATCGACATCATCAAGAAGATTATTTATTCTGATGTTTTATTAAATCATTGGAATCAAGAACATTGTGATATTTCAACCAGGACTAGTATTTAAGTACGAACACACACCACTAAGTATGGCAACAAAATTCTAATAAAATAAATCCAATACTATTTAAATTCCAAAACTATTTCCATTCCAAATCCAATTTCAATAAAAAGAACATATTTATTAAAAATAATTTCCCTATAAATTGTATCAATACATTATTTTAAAATCATAATTTTTTTCATAATTTATCAAAACAAATTACACAATAATTACATTGTTTAACATAAATTCCAAAAAACATCAATAAATAAGGTTTCCCCTAATATTTTCACACCAACATCATAGTCAATTTAAATAACATCAATCAATTTGAATCTAGATCTTCATCATTTAAATTGATGAGTTGAGTGTGAATCCATCTATATCATGTTTTATGATAAAAATGAAGAACCACAATGAAACAACCATTAAACTAGGTTAAGTCTCCAATAATCCACCTTATATCTCTTAAAATATCTTAGAAAAATCCATATCTATTCACATTTCTCATCAACTATATTAGATAAGTCCACAACATATATAGTTCCCTGAAAATGAAAGGGGTATAGAAGTATATTTAGGAAAATGATTTTGGAACTACCAACAATGAATACTTACCACATAATCCCATCTATAAATTTCCAATAATCTATATGATCATATCCGAAATGATGCGGATAGGTTATCCATGCATTAAAAGGGAAGAATCCCGAGTTATGGATATTTACTGGGAAAAATAGGCATTAATAGAAATTTAGAACCAAAATTCTCTATCATAGGATCTAGTTTTCTATCTTTGAAGGATTTATTTTAACTATAAGTCCAAAATTGTGCTATTAGTGTGATAGTCGCTGCCTCGAGGGTGAACTTCATATGATTGGATTGCACGGATTCCTAACCTTCCATTAGATATACTGAATTCCACTGTCTCGTGTTTCATTGTTCACCTAGGACTCTGCACATTTTGGGAAATCCAATCACCACCTATGTGCCTTCTATTTAGTCCTAGACTCACTGTGAATGATTTCCTTTCTGTGTTTCATGGTTCTCCCAGACTATACACCACTCATGACCATATAAGAAATAACTAAAAACCCTCCAAAAGTTTTCTAAACTCTCACAAAATTCTCAAATATTTTTACATTATTAAAAAAATTGGTTGACTACATGAAACCGAAGGGAATAATATTTAAAACCATACAATTTCGGTGTTTTAGTGTCTGATTTTAAAAATAGGAAACATTTTATCCCAATTGAAATCAGTCTTTATTTAATATATTTTGATTCCTTTATATGAATAAAATTCATCAATTTTATTAGAGGATAATCTATATTAAATCATATTCCATCGTTCTCTTTGTTTTATCTATTATTATAATTTATAATATTTATATAACTCCCTCTTTGTAAAAAAATGTGTTATATATTAAGGATTTAACTTCATCGAATATTTACACAATTATACTATCATATATATCATTTTATTGTAGTATATTTTTAAAAATAATATTTTTATTCATAAATCATTTGTCAATGTTATTATTTTTCATTTAGAATTACATTGAAATGAATTTGTATTTTATTTTTTCTTTTGAGTGATTCATAATTATAATCAAACATATAATAAAATTCTGTTAACTATTAAAAAAGTAATTTTATAGTTTTGATAATCAAATTCAATAACGTATACAACATAAATTTATTATGCATGATCAAAATGGGACATATATTCCTTTTTATTGGAATGTCTATCTTCTTGTTCATTATATTATTCACCACTTATGTCTGAAGTTTCACTCAATTTATGCTTGTTATGTTTATATTTCTTTTTTTTTCATATATTCGGTAATTATTATATTCTAATTTCATTTTCTCACTATGCATTGGAAACTCAAATTTAATTGTATCAAATCTCTTTTGAAGATATTTATTTATTTTAGGGATCACTATATTATATAATTAAACAATTGTAAATTGATTATTGAATTTATGATAAAATAATAACAATATAAAATAATACACATAATATATCCATTAATATATAATTATACTTCAATAAATAAAATCATGTCAATATATGTTTCCATTACTATGAGATCAATAAATTCACAGAACAAAACCATTTACCAATAACCTAAATAAATAATTGAACAACTGTCAAATATGAAGTAATATGAAATTTAAATGTTAAAAGAGGTTAGACCACATAGAAGGATGATAATAAAGTAGAAGAATGTTATTGATTGAGGTTTGTATTATCTATACGAGAAGTGATATTGTTTTATTACACCGTCAAATCTAAAACCAAAACCTGTTAATTGATTTATAGAGAGTATAAATATATTTTCTTATAGGTAGCTCTGCAGGATATGCATACTCATTATTTAAAAGTCCAATGTGTAATGCCCATGAAACTACCCATTTATATTAATATCATATAATAATGTAACATACAAACTGTATTCAATTATCAAAAATGACATAAAATGGTAGCTTTCACTCATTTTGTGATGTTAAATTTATTATTTATATGTTAATATGTCATTATCCTACTAATGTAATGTTTTTTCTACAATTTGAGCGTTGTAATATTTTTTTCATTACTGAAGTAATTGTTTCACACTCCATGAGCAGACATCTCTATTAGAATTCATCTACTCTAATGGGAAAAATAGATTTTTATCTAATAGATTATATTATCCATCTATCTATAGTTTTGCTATGATCATTCACTGATGGGAGTAATTCGTGGTCAATAGCTTGTGATGTTGTATTTGAATGTTCTACATTTCTGTATCTTCTGAAAAATAAAATATATCCTTTAATGTTATCAATTTATTACAAATAATGTGATGTTGTGTTTGAAATATACTGGTGGACTACCTTGAGATCCTATTGATCATCCAAAGATCATCAGATCTTATGGTATCATGCAATATACCAGGTTTTTAACTATAAATGATTTACATAATCTTCATATTATTGTGAGAATTATGATTCCGTATTTCTAAAAAAAGGTTATGTCTCACCTACCATTATTTATGTGTTTTGAAGGGGAAATAGTTCTGACTATTCATACATAATATCCATAATGTAAATCCCCACATCAATAGTATCAATAATGATAATACAATACAATAATATACTTTCATGAAATAGACGGTTGACATTATTGGTATTCTATTAAATTCATAGTTGGATTGTCTTATTATAGTTACATTTTTATGAAATAAATTCCATAATTCATATCATTAATAATTATGATTGTCCAAGGAATATTTAATGTTTTCAATATTAATTACATCTATTAATCAAAATAATTTCAATGGCTCTACGTCCACTTTTCCACTCCTCCCTACAAAGTTACCATCCCTTTTCCCTCCCCACAAACTGGAACTTCTCAAGCGGTTCTCTGAGAATCAAGCACAATGAGTGTAGAGATCCTACGGTAGACTTAGACATGAAGACTACTGAAAGTAGAACCTTTGTGGATCTTCTAAGATAGCCTTGTGGGATGAAAATCATTGTGACCTGGTAGACCCACAGTGTGGAGTTGCTCTGTGTTACCTGGGAGACCAATGGTACTCACCAGGGAGGAGTACATATGTATGATAGAAAAATTAGGGAGATGTTCTGTCTAACCTATAATTCCCATGGTTGGAAGCAGATCTCTATGACCCAACATACCCATGGTACTCATCAGGGTTTAGTACAACAGTAGTCTAAGGATTAGGGGAAGCGACTCTACGTGACTCGGTAAGCCCATGGTGTGAGTGGCTCTATATAACCGAGCATACCAATGGTCATCATTGGGGAAGAGTAATCCGCTAACCTAATATGTTCATAGATATAAATAATAAACTTAATTTCCTTACCCTATATTATACTTGGTGTGAGATACCTTTCTTCATGGTTGGCTTGTAGATTTTATTTTTGGTTTTTCATTGTTGGTTTGGGTTTTATACTACATATTCTATTACACACCCCTACACGGGATTCACCTGCACATTTTATGTCTGTTTCAGACAACCAATGACTAGGTGGAGGACTTGATGGCAAGGGACAGGTGGTGCCTAGTGAGATCAGGCTGGCAGGACGTTCTTCTACAGCTTTTGGAAACTACTTTATACTTATCCATTGGGTGAGGTTATCAGGGGACGTCTCTCCATAGATCATTTACATACTATTGTTACATTTTTCTTTTGTTGTGTTTTTTTCTAGACCATTAACTTATTGTGTTACCTTTACAATATGTGGTTTTTAGTAACATACATGTTCTTTATTCTAGTTTTCATGGGACATAGTTGTGTGTGCGTGTGTAAAGGTACTCAAGAAAATTCCTCCAACTTGTTGGTAGACTCATTCGGTGATTGTATCTAACCCCTAGCCTTCAGGAGGTGGTCTTAGAGGAGTCATGACATGGGACCCATTAGATGAATCGTGATAATGTTTTATCAGAGGTGGTTGGTTATACCATAAATATCGAGAGTCTATTGGATTATTTTTGGGAAACAATGTTAAATGTTTCGAGTTCGACTTCTGGATATGGCGACTCCATTGTTGGTGTTGCGGATGATGTACCCATACACTAAGACGTTTAATTAAGGTTTTCGACTCTAAACATAAAAACAATGGTTTCATGCATCATATACGAATTGTGGGTTTCCTCATGTTCATATTAATTAACAGTCAACTCACCAGTTAAAATATATTTAGTGTGGTGCATCTTGATTTGCTTTAGGATGTCTCCATGTAGACTAATAGCTATGGTTCCGAAACGTGGTTGTGAGGATATCTCCCCTACCGATGAGGTGTCAGTTCAGGAACTAGTGCTGAAGATGTCCGGGCCCAAGATGCACAAGAGTTACCACCACCTTTTGATCAGTACAGACTAACATAATTACGGGTAGAGGACAAACACATTCTCATCCCCTAGCATGTGTTCTTCCGAAAGGCACATCCCAGGTGCATTGGATTGTTAGACCCTCATGCCACTAAGGACTAGCTAGAGGGGGAGATGCGGATCTTCAACATAGTGAGGAAGCCACTTGAAAAGATGGAAATATTAGTCAGGATCCTTCATTAAGAATCATTTTGGGAGATGTTGGAGCATGAACATTCTGACTCATCATGAGGTGAACCTCTCTCAGGATAACATATAGTGGAGATTCCTGGGGATGTTCTTCCCCGCGACATTCTCCTTAGTGAAAATACTTGAGATAATTTACCTATAGATGGGTATCTTGTCAGTGGATGAGTACACTGTGAGGTATACAGAACTCTCCTACTATTACAAGGATTTTGTACAAGACCCTTTCTTCAAGTCCCATACAATTGAGTTGGGACTTTGATGGGGTATTAGGTCATTGATAATTTCCCACAGCATCCCTACTAACACCGGAGTACTAGAGTGATATCTTCTACTCGAGAGCGTCCTCAAAGAGCAGGAAGTTATGCTGGGAGCTACCAGCGGGCAATAGGTGGCTGATTCATCTATGGTGGGTAGCCGATAGATGACTTAGTGGTCTAAGGAGTCCAGATCATCTAGAGGGAAACCCCAAGTCACATGATTATTGGTCCGAGACCACTAGGGCAGTGGGGGTTAGTATTGGAACAAGACATTTTACTCATAATCCAGGCACATACACATGCCTCGTGACTACCCAACCTACCACACATATGATCAGTAGATGATCAATGGAATTCCAATGAAGAGGTTGCAGTTTGAGCGTGTCGGTTCGTAGGGTGTCAAATGTGGTAGGAAAGGAGACCGAGTAGCATGAAGTGGGCGATTGTTTGAGGTACTACCTCCACCACCCCTAGGTGGTCCACCCTAGCCATAGGGAGTAGGAGGACATGGGAGAGCCCAGATTCAAATAGTGGAGGCCAACGACCTATGTTCAATGGAGATTATAAGAGGTACAATCTGTATCTTCTATACCTTTATGGTAGTTCTTATAGACCCTAGTTTTAGTCACTATTTCCTTTCCATGGACCTCGTTCGAGGATGAAAGATTTCGGCAGAGATTTTTGCATGATACTTACGATTAGAGACTCATATGGGAGGGGATTTGTTGATTTCACACATGTACCAGTAGTTTGATCTCACTCTTGTAGGTGAGAGATTCAACATTAATATTATAGTAGAGGTGTTGGGGCATTACGATGTCATCTTGGGTATGGACTGGTTTCCATAGGTCATGTTTAGATTGACTGTATATGGCGTAGGGTTCATTGTATTGTCAAGGATGGAACTGGGTTATCGTTCATCGATGAGAAGAAAACTCTTTTAGCATAGGAAAAAATATTCTGGAGGAGGGTGAAGACGATTGGTCACTAGTTGGCTAGGGTTACCCTCAATGCGTTGGATGAGAGGATCCCTAATTTCCCATAGTGGTGTTAGACTATGAGTACATCTTCCGAAATGATATTATACGACTATATCCTTTCATAGAGTTATACTTATACATCGACTTGTACCCCAGTATGACACCAATATCCACACCGGAATATGGGATTACCCCCATAGAGCTTCGTGAGTTTAGGGTACAGTTGGTGGACATTCTAGGGTAGGGCTTCATAAGGACCAAAATTTCACCATCTGTAGCCACAATGTTGTTTCCCAAAAAAAATATGTAAGCTTGAGGCTATGTGTGGACTACCGGTGCCTGAACCAGGTGACCATGAAGAGAAAATATACACTTCCTAGAATTGATGACTTCCACGACCAGCTAAAGTGGGCGAGGTGGTTCTCAATGATATCTCTGAGATGGATCTATCACCATCTTCAGGTACTGGATGAGTACATATAGAATATAAGATTCAGATGTCGGTATGGGCCCAATGAGTTCATGATGATGCCCTTCGGCATGACCAATGACCCGTCATTGATCATGGGACTCATTAATAGGATATTCTGGCCTTACCTCGATAACTTAGTGGTGATATTCATTGATGAAATATTGGTGATGTCAGCATAAGAAGAGAGGAACACTACACACCTGTGGATAGTCCTCGATACAAAATTGGAGCACTAGATCTATGGGATCCCCCGAAGTGCTAGTTATTCATTCATGTGGTCCATTTTTTGGAACATGTCAGCACAAAGGCTAGAGTTGTATTCGATATGGTGAATATAGAGGATTCTCATGCATGTAAGCCACCCAAGAGAATGACTAAGTTGAGTAGTTTCTTGGGGTTAGCTAGATTCTACCAAAGGATCATTCCCAACTCTTCCATAGTAAATGAACCATTACTGGATTTGAAAAAATGGATATCCTTTCATGTGGATAGAGAAGTTCCAACAGAGTTTCCAGTTACTATGGCAGAGACTGACGAGTTCCCCCATCATGAGACTACATGATGAGGGTGTTGGGTTTGTAGTATTCTACAACTAATCTGGGACCCTACTTGTTTTCTTTCTGACGGAATAGTGAGCATTGATTGCCTATGGCTCATCGATGATGAGGCAGTATGTGTAGAACTACACAAAAAAATACCTGGAGTAATAATTAGTGGTCTTTACATAGATGATGTGGATGCAGTATAGGATTGGTAAATGGAATACCATCTATTCTTACCACAAGACATTCTGGTAAATCTTCACCCTACAAGACATAAAATTGAGACAACAGTTATGGTTATAGTTCCTACAAGACAATGACTATGAGTTATTCTACACTCCTCGGTAGGGGAATGTGGTGGAAGATGTGCTCAACAGGTGGTCCGGTTTGCCGATGCTGAGTGAAGAAACAAAGCATATACCCATGATGTAGATATATTTTGTAGATGAAGATGGAGTAGTTTACATCTAGTCAATGACTATCACTCCCCTAAAATTATAGATATTTATGGAGGAAAAACATGTGGATGATGACTGTGATTCTCAACGTACTCATTTATCCTTAGGATATGCACATAATTGATTTTTTATAGGATGGGAGCATGTCATCCTTTTTAAAGGGAGAATACTTGTAACCGTAGAATTATGATAAAATATTTTGAGGTATTTCCATACGTCCCTCGTAATGGTATATCTTGGAGTGGAGAATATGTACTAGGATCTCCGATGTCAGTACTAGTGTCTATGGATGAAGAAATAGTGTTCGAGTGCATTTCAAAATGCCTCACCTCTCAGCAAATGAAGGCTGAGCATCATGTTCCACCAGTCTTCTCACAACCTCATGAAGTATTAGAGTGGAAGTTGGATAATATAAGGATGGATGTCGTGATAGGATAAACACATAAATCCCAGTTCAATAATTCTATCTGGGTTATTGTTGACCAACTCACAATGTCTACTCACTTCCTACCCATCTAGGAGCAGATATCGGTACAGGGTTTAAGATCCCTCTATGTCCAAGAGATAGTTCAACTTTATGGGGTTCCACAATGATTTCGTTATAACTTGATTATTTCCTCACATCCCAACTGTGGAAGGGATTTCCGAAGGCATTCGAGACATATCTATGCTTGAGCATAGCATTTGACCCACAGACTGATGGTCAGACGGAGCAGACCATACAGACCATAGAAGTCATGATTTGTGCTCGTGTCCTTGATTTTTCTCATAT
This sequence comes from Viscum album, assembly GCA_963277665.1. Taxonomy (NCBI): domain Eukaryota; kingdom Viridiplantae; phylum Streptophyta; class Magnoliopsida; order Santalales; family Viscaceae; genus Viscum; species Viscum album. The sequence continues at coordinate 1,844,791,956 of OY728161.1, forward strand.
TCAAGAACAACACCTTCCCCTTGAGTAATTTTCATTAAAAACCACTATCAGTCCACCATTTTCATTGCACAGTTTGTGGCATTGTACATGCGGCCTTGTAAGTCACCTCTACACTGGATGGACCCAGGTAATTCATCACTCATGGGTTCAGATTAAGTATGTGCGACCACATAGAATGTTTAGTACATCTGATAATAGACTAGGACTACAAAGAAAAGGATTAAATCTTTTGCTAATAAGAGATGCATTAAGTAGGAGTGTTGGGATAGAGACCATGTTTTCCATTAGGTCTCACCACTATGAGGATTGAAGAGATTTTTCCAGGGCAACACATTATCATCGAGGTTCATCGAACACTTCAAAATTCTTAGATGATTTGAATTTTGGAAAACCTCCTAGATATCCCCCCATAGATGCACTAGGTGTACAATTGTTTTCACGTGTGGTAGTTGAGTAAGTACATGCATGATCCATCACATGTCATTGACTGGGGGAATATGGACATTGATGATGGGAAGATGTTTGCAGAGTTCATAGTGGAGATAAATGATCCATAGTAGCAGTTCCTTAGTGGGCGGTCAATTCCATGGGTTCGTGTTCATTTGCAGTACGAGAATCTCTAGGAGAGAACATGGGAGAGAGAGGCTCAGATTCTTGTTTGGTACCCTCATTTTTTCGTTTAGCTTTATTTTGGCCTACAGGGATATAAATTCCTAATGGTGAGGGTTATGTAATTTCCTAGAAATCCAATGATATTTGTTTTTAATTTTTTGTAATTATTTTGAAACCATATTCTATGACCTTACCAGAATCCGAGGCCCGGTGAAAACCAAATAGATTTTTGATCTTTTTTAGGTTCATTTATATAAACATTCGAGCTGATTTTGTGAACATTTAAACTAGTTCTTGGATCAGAAATTGGGAGGAACCGTTGTACCTAGAATGTCTAGAATCGCCTATAATGGACCATACTTCGACCAGCATGGTTAGATAGCAGAAGATAATTTTTAGAATTTTCAAAAAAAAATCCTAAATAGATATTTTTTAATCTTTTGGGTAGTGGCACAACGATGATGAGGTGGATAAAGAGATGATAAGTTGCATTAATTAAATAACATCAATAGCACTTAAATGTTCAAATTAAAAATGCATTAAATGAAGATAAATATATTTTATGATTCATAAATGAAACAAAGTAAAGACATGATTACATAACAGAATAAAAACACTGATGCATGATTTATTTTAATGGGTTAATGAGTTGGAGAAATTGGGATCAAATGGTGTAATTTCTATAAAGAACCTGCAGAGAAATTTATCACCAATGATGGATGAAGAACAACAGATAATCTCCTTAATCATTGACACACCTCTATGAATGGGGCCAGTGATCATCTAATGCCAACGTATTGTGAATCCCCGTTGATGAATCGCTTCAAAAACAAACTCCAACAAGGTAGGGGTCTTTTAGTTTGAATTAACCCATTCATTATTCTAAAACAAAGAATATGGATCAACCCACGAACATGTATATCTGTGGATTTCTCATTCTATCACGAGGATTCTTTCCTTGGGGGTTTCAACAAGATTAATTATTCTGTGTTTCATAAAACAACAATACCATGCCTCCCTATGTTTAAACTCTAATGTGGAGGGAACATGCATACTCGAACAATACCTAATCCCCCCTTCTTGTGCATTCATTGTGGAAGAACATTTGTAATGCTAGAAAGATGGTTTTGAGGCCTTGGTAAAGAAGATGGCATCCCATGGAGGCCGCAAGCATAGCCGACATATAGAAAAAACCAACAGAGCGAACCCGGTGGTCTGTTGTGGTGGCCGCGGGTGGGCAGTGGTGCACTGCCATGTCATGCCGGAAGTGGAAGTATTAGCCGGATCAGGCCATAGTGAGGCAGCAGGATCCTCCGGCACTCCGGGACTTATCTAATGGACTAGGTATGTGGCCAACCAGCTACATCATGTCGGGAATCCTGTGATAGTAGGTCGTGTCACCCTGTTGGCACACGATCATCGAACTATGAGCAGACCCCCAAAGTGGCTGGCCTTGATGGGTGCGGTGAACCAAACTAGATTTCCTTGGGCATATGGTCTAGAGGATACCCAACCCACACTAGTGGGCTAGGCAGAGGGAGCCATCATACTGGATACATGACGAACTTGGGTGTGGCAACGAGATCGTTATATGGCCCGAGATGGAAATGAAACCAGCCCACTTCTCTATGCTAAACTGTAATGGAAATGCAGAGGCGCTTCATGGCACAACTTTAGAATAAAATTCACCTCTAATTGTTTGTCGGGCCACATGGGTCCAGGTTTCCATGTGAGCAAGAGGGCTAGACCCTTGGCTGAATCGGCACGGGTATAGCGAGTCCCAATGGGCCTAGAACATGGGTCATGTTGGACCAGACCATCCCATTCCTGAAGTAGGTTGATTCTGGCTTGTCGAATCAAACATGGGAATGTGGGGATCTTAGTCCATGTTGGTCTGGTCAGTCCGACCAAGTCAGATCTAGCCCGTATGCAATCGTCATATGTTTACTAAAATGTCAATATCTCTCAAACCGGGTTCTCGATTGATGAGTCGTTTACGGCGTTGTACCCCTCATGACGAGGTAGATGTATTGGGATAATCCATGGAGTCCTTATTTAATGTTGATACATGTTTAATTTCTCGAGTATAGTATCGTCTGGAATCAAGTGAAATAGGTGCAGAGATCCTATGGGTGATTGAGACCTAAGGAAAACTTACAAATGACCTTGTGTGGATCAGTTATGAATGCATAGGGGGAAGTGGTTAACTGTGAATTGGTTGGAACACGATTGGTAGGGGAACTATATTACCCATAAGACCCGTGGTACTAGACAAGGGGGTACCTTAGTATGATGCCCAAGGTGGGAAGCTGCTCTGTGTGACCCAGCATTCCCATGGTAGGATTCGAGTCTGTGTGGCCTAGAATATCCACGGTACTCATTAGAGATGAGTACCGTAGTGGTCCATGGCTAAGTGGAAGTAGGTCTGTGTGACCCATTAGGCCCACGATGGGGAGCATCTCCATGATACCCAACATAACCATGGTTTCCATTGGGGAGGAGTACACCAGCAACCCACAGAGCTTATTGATATCACTGATAGTCTTACATTTGATTCTCTATAATATATCTGGTGTGAGTTGTCTTTCTTCGTGGCTTTCTTGTAGATCAAGTTTTTTGTATTTACTTGTTAGCATGTGGTCCCTACTGAGTATTTTGATACTCACCTCTGCACAGGATTCACCCGCATGTGTTGTGTTTAGTGTAGATGAATGAGGACTTGGAAGAGGACTTGGTGGCCAAGGACCAGGTGGTGCCCAGTGAGATCTGGATGTTATGACATGCTTCTATAGATTTTGGCAGCTACTCTATACTTACCCATTAGGTGGGGTTTTCAGCAGGCGACTCTCAATGATATTTTACTTAAACTTGGGGTAATTTTATTTTGTTGGGTTTGTATTCAGGACAATTAACTTCATGTTGTACCTTTACACTCAGTGATTGTTGGGTATCGTGCTTGTTCACTTTTCCTGTTTTCTCTAGGAGTGGTGGTGCAAGCATGTATATAGGTTCTCATTAAAATGACTCCCACATGCACGTTAACACATATGATGCTAGTCACCAACCCCTGTCCTCCGGGAGGCGGGATTAGGGGAGTCACGACACGAGCCCCGAAGTATGGGTCATGACAAGCATAATTATTATTTATATTATTATACAAAAATTATATTAGGATTGAATTTTTTTAATTTTATTATAATATATATTTTTAATGAAGAGTGAATATATAATTTTTGTTAAAAAATAATTTACATACAAAATCAAATTCTATTTTGGAATAATATTATTATTTAATTAGTTCATTTTTAATATACATAATCAAAATATGGTTTTATAAATTAATATAATACTTTAATTTTGATGGAACCTATTTTTGTTCTTAAAATTAATTTTAATGAAGGAAATTTTTTAATCTAATTTTAATTTTTAATTTTATATTATACAACTTTTAGAAAACGAATCATTAAAATGTAATATATATGTAATTATGATGTTCAAACTTGTTTTATAGGACAAATTTTGGTTTTTCATTATAAGTATTAACTGGGGTAAAATCATTCGACCTCGATAAAGGTTAAATTGGTTAATTATGGTCAAATACTATTGTTAAAAGACTTGTAATTTTTTATAAAAATTCCATAGTTTAATTGAATGAGTTTATTTGATTTTTTATCTTTCAATATTTGAATATATTAACTTATTAAATTAATATTTTAAGATGATATTGTTAATATTTTAATAAAATTCGATGTAATTTTTTTCCTTTAATACCAATTTTATTTTTTGACATTGATTATAAATATGCTCAGTTATAAATTTTAATTGAAAATTTGATTTATTTTTTTCTCATGGAAATTTGATATTAATTTTTAGTGATGAAAATATTTTATTGAATTCTTACGAAACCCCAATAAAATGCTTCTCGAAACAATGGAAAAAATCAGGTCACTTATATTAGAAACAATAAAATAAATATTATATGTGTTATTAAAAGTGTATCATTAATTTTTATGATAAATATAAAATAGTATAGATGATTTAAAGGTTTATATTTAAATTAAATTTTTTATATGTGTTTTCAATGATTAAATATATTAATTGTTCTTCAAATCACATAAATAGTATTTTATGAGAAATAATATTAAATTAAATTTTTTAAAAATTTAAAATAGTTTAATTTGAAATATTATTAATGAAAATGGTTGAAAATTTATCCCTTGTACATTTATTATCCAATTATTAGCTAATATTTATGATTATATCCCATTAATATTGATAAAATTCATTATATAGGTTAACGTTAAAATTGGTTAACCAAGGCATGAAACTAAATGATATTATTACAAATTATATATAAACATAATTTTTTATTGAATTACTATATTTAGATCATATCCTATATTTTTTTAAAATTCATGTAATTTTGAAAAGCATTTTTCATGACATAGAGGAATTTTATTTTATAATATTTCATATATCTTCAAAATTGAAATTAGTTATATTATGTAGTTAAAAGTTATTTATGAAAATTTTAAATTTAATAAAAATCAATATTCTCCCATGTTAATGATTTATGGTTTTATATATTATTAATTTTATATTTATGGGAAACAATCCCATTTATAATAACATTCATGACCCTTAAATATAAAAAACATTGATATTGTGATAATTGTCAAAAGGTAAAATAAGGTATAAAAAAAATAGGGATGATGAAATAACAAAAAAGAGCCAAAATATTTTTATATAATATAATTTCAGTACTATATAATAATATATTATATTTATTTCTATTTATGATTATTTTTCCATGATATTTAGTAAATAATATTTATTCATTAAAAAAATTCCATTCTACTGATAATATATAAAATTGAACCCGATATCCTCTCCAATGACTTCCTCAAGAGAGATGTGGTTCAGAAAAAACCTAAAAACATATTCTTAACAACCCCATCCATATTATATTGGTTATAGTTTTGGAATAGTAACAACCGAAGAGGCCATAATGTGTAAAGAAATGGTGTTTTTTCCAATGAAGATATATATATAACGTAAATGTTTTAGTATTATTTATTCTCATACCTCCATAAAATATGCATAAACTATAATGAAATACAAATATAAATACCATAATTAGAATGAGTCTTTTTTATGTAAATGGGATAACCTATCTTTATATCTCCCTCCATCAAATGGAAAATGAACATGTCATTCATGTGTATGGCGTACTACAACCTAAAAAACAGATGTAATTCATTTTACATCAAAAAATATTATAGTTCTCTATAATGAATAATTTAATTTATATATATTATCTTCGTGATATATTTAACATTATGTAGTGGTAGTATATCATCTATTTTCTTACATTTATATTAATTTAAAAATGAAAACGTCATTTGTGCATACGTGTGGATTGAAACATTCTTAATGAGATGTTAATTGTTTTTCATACCCACATCACATGGATTATATATATATGTATATTTAAATAAATGATATTTAATATAATTATAATTATTTAATTAGAATGTAAAACATTCATTATTTTCACTTTTTCTCTGAGAAATGAAATTTTTACTAATGCATACTTGCGGCCTATGCTCTGCATGATTGTAAGGTAGATCATATTTCATCTAAATATTTCAGTGATGGTACTACATTTACCATAGTTATCCAATTGATACAATTTTGGACATGTGAGTTTCATATCATCAAAAAATATGATATGAAATTAGTTGATCATCAAATTGAATATTAAATAATGATAAATAAATAAATTGAATAAAAAATTAAATGGTTCATAATAATGTATAAAACTAAAATTTATTATATTATTCAATAATATATAGAATATATGTGATGATTCATACTCAATGTAAGAAATACAATCTCATTTTCCCTACATTGATATATATTTTAATGTTATGTACCTAATTTATTTTATATGGGAAGTATTTTTCCCAGTAAAATGATATATAATGAATAATTATTAATTAATATAATTTTATGATTCAATTTATATTTATTAATAAAAAGGTATTTGAATTTAATGTTACATTATGGTATGATATTTCTTAAATCATTTTCCATTCATTTGATTAAACTTCCACATCTATGATTTCGTTATGAAATTATTATTTTTTAATTGATCTGAAAATTATTTTATTATATAAAAAAATTATTTGATTTGGATTTAAATTATTTAATAATATAATTTATGGTATTATTAATAAATTCAAATGATATGATCTTTGTATGAGTTTTTATTGTCTGAATCTCAGTTTACTGAGAAATATATCATGTAGTACATAATGATGTTCATGCATCATGTTCATACTAACTTATGAATTTATTTTTACATATTAATTAATGAATTTCATGTTATTTAAAAATCCATATAATATTCTGTACTTAATGTTTTTGATATTTATAATGTTACTAATGTGGTAAATGATTTATCTGACAATTATATTTATTTGCTGGATTTTTTATGTTAAAAATTTCATTGTGGAAAATAATACGATCTTATTTTCATTAACCATAATCATTTTCTAGTCATATGATTATTAATGATGTTTACAAGTCTACTTTTTTTGTCCTCCCATTTTTTTAGACAAATACCATGAATGCTTCATGTATGTGATAATGATCATATATCTTTATTTATATTGAGAGTCATTCTCTTCTATTTCCATGTATTCTAGACTGTAATAATGAATAATATTTTATGAACATGAATTATTTCATAATTTTATTTTAAATGATTTATGAACATTATTAAAATTGGTTTTATAGATAATTTCATAACATTTTACACATGTGAAACATTTTAATATCTTTAAAAAGGATTGAGAATAAATTTTATTTTTAATGTTGACATAACTAACATGTTTTACAAATGTTATAACCATTATATTATTTTTAGATATTTTTATAAGTATTATTGTTTATTTGAATATAAAAGTAATAAACATTTGTTTTATTAATTTTTATTTATTTAATGTTATTTTTAAATTTGAAACTGTATTTTCTAGACAAAAAATAACGATCATTTGATGGTATTCCTTTTAACTGAATAAAAAACCTTCATATTACATATTCCAATCTAGGGATATTTTGTAATGATATCATCATAATTATATATATAGATTCATAATATTGGTCTAAATATTTTTTATTAGAAAGAAATATTTTTTCAAGGGATTAATAAATGTATGAATATAATAAATATTTTTCAATGACTTTTATTATATAATGAAATATCTATATTATTTATTCATGTTATGGTTTTTAGACATTATTTATTATGATGAGTTGTTTCATTATAAACCATGAATGGTTGGTTCAATTATAATCCACGTATGTGAATCCTATTATAAAATAATGATTGGTGGTTATGTTATAATCCAAGGATGTGTTGGTATATTATTTCCCTATAATATATTAGAAAATAATTATTATTTCCATATATTTATTTTTGAATATAACCATATTGGTCTCCTCACATATAAGAGATATTGTATGGGTTATAAAAATATAATTTAGTAAGATATCTATATGTTTTAATTATTATTGGTATATGTTTTTTAAATTCATTATATCAAGAATAACATCACATGGTTCATGATTAGTGATTTAAATGACTATTGAATTTGTTTAGTCTTTATTCTATATATATTTTATAATGACCATGGCTTTCTAGGGTTTTAATTAACATACGTTATGCTCATGTATGTTTATTATGACATCATTCCATAATTCTCTTCTTATTAGTAACATTTAAATCCAATTTTTAACTCTTATGTTTAACCTTAATGAAAATATTACATCATCCTTCCCATGTTTCATTTTCATTATGTTATAATTAATGATGTTTATTGATTTTTCTATAGAAATTATTTATGTGTGAAAAATTTTATGTGACATATGGAAGACATAATATGGAATATGAAAATATTTGTATAAATAGTGGAAATTATCATTTCAATACATGGTTATTGTAAAGTTAAAATTATTTCCAATTCTATAAGTCTCTAAATATAAAATTACGGGGTATGTAAGTTATCTTATAATTAACTTTGATGTTATATTTTTGGAAGAGTTAAAATTTGGTCACATTTAATGTAATATCCAGATATGTAATGATTATGTTTTATTTAATGGATCCATAAGATATTTTTTTCTTTCAATAATAATGTTGGGCATATTTTTTCTTTGGGTATAATTTTAGTAAATTTTTTATAAAGTTAAAAGATTTGATATTATAAAAATAATATTTTTTAAACAAAATGTTTTTGTGGTATTGTGTATATATCTAAATAAATTATTCAATTTAAAAATATGATTATGAATATATGACATATTTAAAATTGTGTATTAATATATTAAAATTTATATATGGGTTATTCTTAGATATAGAATTAGTTTGAATTCATTTTGCACATCAAAAATACATTTTCATAATAAAAATATGAAATATATTTTTCTAGTCACAATAATATATTTATTACCCTAAAATAAATCTTATTTTAAAAAATTGATATGTTTTATGAAGTATTCAATTAATTATATACTTATATTTTTGTGGGATCATTCATAAAATATTGATATTTAGTGAATAGTGAAAATTAAAAAAATTTCAACAATAAATGTAAATGGGACTAAAAATAATTTTTGGTTTGTGCCATTAAATATTATATTTTTAGGATAACATAAGATCCATTTTATTAAATTTAATAAAAAAAATTCAATCGGAATAATAATTATAATTTATTTTTGTATTATTTTTTTCTACATAAGAAACAATTATCGAAAAAGATGTTTTAATTTTGTTTTGTACACATTTTTAAAACTATTATTTAACATATATAAAAATTTGATTTGATATAATTAATTATATAATATTATATATGACTGAATTTTTTTATGGTGATCGATTTAATTTTTTTTATTAAAAAATAGTAAAAGTTCAAAACAAATTATAATTATGGTTAGGGTAATAACGGGTTTAAAAAAGAGTCTATAGTCTGTCACAAGGGTAAAAATTAAACATCATGTTATCTAAATATTGTTATTTTATGTTAAGTATACCGTATATTATCCCATTGTACAATAAATATCCATTTTTATCCACCCAAACTAAAATATTACCATATATTATTTATCTTTTTTTACACTTCAATGTTTCTCCATACCCTTACATATAAAATATAACCTCACTTCCCCCATTATTCTTAATGTTTTAACATTTTATCTCTACCATTAAATGAAAAAATTTCTCCCCAATATTCATCCCAAAATATTAAATTTCTTGCTCCCTCCAAAATATCATCCTATTAAGGCTTAAGGTATAAGCAAATGGATATTTTCTAAAGTGTACATCTCCTTCAAAACCGAGTGTTCCAATTTTTTATCCCATTATAAATCCTAAAAATATTAAATAAAAACTATTAAACAATAACAAGATTTTATTAAATGTATTAAAATTTTATTATGATTATGGTATAATGATTTTCATCTCCAAAAAAATTCTTTTGAAAATGAAAACATAACCTTTGTGTTTGTGGGGACTACCACATACAAGATGTGATGTGTTTCCTTATTGATAAAATTAAAATATTTCATGAAAATATGTAGAACAAAAATTATATATGTTTTTTGAGAAATTATTAATATTTTTAAGGATAATATATTTCTTACCATTTTAACTAACAACCCATTCGTAAATGATAATGTCTCTTTTATGTACATGTAGATTACCAACTCTACGAAGAGTTGTGATTTATTTTTCATCCCTTCCTTACAAGGATATTAATAGGGATAGAAATAATTAGTATATATGAAAATTTTATCATATTTGTTATTCTATAAAATTTAATGATTTCCTTTATTATTTTCTTTACATCCTTTATAATTATGAAAATGATGATCTTGTGTTCATACAGTAAAATGACTCTTTGAAATGTTGTGGTTCATTTTTCATGAGAAAAATACATGGTTGATTTAAAAATTTTATCTATTATATATGTTTTATAAATATAATAATTTCAATATTCTCAATAAAATGGTAACCATAACCTCCTTTTCTAAGGTCAATGCATATATCTTTTTTTGAGGTTAACAATAAAATGATTCCAAAACATCTAACATGAACCTAGTTATTTTTTATCTAAATAAAACATTTTAATTAATGGAATAAAATTATATAGAATACAGAATGTTACATGAAAATAGATGTTAATCACGTTGAAAACTAATACAATATTTTTATTTGTGTATTGTAGAATGTATTAATATTAATTAGACATAAGTTAAATTATTTTTTTAGAATAATGTTTATAAATTCCTCAACTATATCTCATCCATATCAATGTTCATTATCAAAATTAAATATTATTTATAATTATTTTTAATAATATTTAAATATGACTATTTTAAAATTTCTCAAATTCATTATATTGTATAGAAATTAATCTTCTCTATGTTTTCTATGTGGTTTAATTTCATATTTTTTAAAGAGAATTAACAAAAATTATTATTAATGTGTATGAATTCAACATTTTTTCATGTTTTTTTGGTTATTTTTAAATAATTCTACATTACAATATTCATTGGTTACATTCAACTATTATAGTATCTTCAACATTTGTGGATTTTTTTTGAGTCATTTATCTAAGTATAATGATACATTTTAAAATATTTTTTATATTAGGGGAAGTGTTATAATTGGGATAAAAATATTTTCAAATGGTTTTTGATGAATTGTTTTTTTGAATAAATAAATTTTAATTATCATATGGTAGTTCAAAAACATTATTGATTTCATTCGTGCCAAATATTTCTCATGAAAATAGGTTATCCTGATGTATGTCACCAATGCATTAGGTAATGACATAGTTATTTAAGGTGAACATTTAGGAATCTTACATCATAATTTAATCATAATGAAATAATTAATTTTTTTATTCTGGAATGGTTTTAAAAGTAATGAACATGTGTTATGTATATCATCCAACATTTTAATTATATTAATGTTGATGATAAAAATTTTCTAAATATTTTTATTTCATGAGGTAAGGAAATATTCATTGAGAAATATCATTAGTAATTGATTAGTTTCTTTATTTACTACATGCCTCAATTCAATCATGGTTTCTCTACTATATTATAATGTACCTAAAAGGTTTTATATTAGTTAATATTTTTTCACATATTGAAATTAGTAATTTTTTTCAAAAGGTTTTAATTTGAAAATGGAATACTACCTCAAGGTTTTTCTTGTTTTTCACCAGACTAACATGATTGGTTTTTTTATATTCTTTATTGAGGTTGGTTTTCCCCATCCAATATTTTAATTTTTTTCATAGGATAACTAGAATAGTAGAAATGGTTTAAAGGAACAATTTTATGATATTGTAACATTACATAAATGAAGAAAATATGTCAGTAATGAAACATGAGGGGAAACATAAAGATATATTTTTATTAAAAAAATTATATCTTTTGATCATGTCAACATTATTGTTTAATTTTTACCTATATATCTAAAAATAAAACTATGATATATCCCATTAATGTCTTTATGTGAAAATATTTTTTATAAATCGTATAATTATTTGTTATTTTATTTATAGGTCAATATAATGAAACTTGATTTAAATAATCACTTCAGATACCACATATGATATCATTTAGTAATGCGAAACGGGTGGGCCGGGGTGGGGCGGGCTAAGCCTGCACGGGTCTGAGACCGTGCGGGGTTTTCCGCAAAACCTCGCATATAATGCGAACAAAAAATCAACCCCGCCTCGCCCCGCATAAACCTACGGGTTTCCCCAGGGTTGCCCATGGGCTTACCTAAATTTACAAAAAAAAATACTATTTATACTCATTTAAATACTATATTTTTTATCATTCATAAAGGTATTTGTGGGGAGAAGTATGAATTAACAGTAACTAGAGTTTTAAAGGATGTTATGGAACATTTTTTGGGTTAATGGTGGCATTTGGTAATGCCCATGTGGTGGTAAATTGTTGCGATAGAAAGTAGGTGAGTGATCAGTGATGGGAGATTGATGATAATGTTGGTTGTGTGGTGATGTGAACAACTAACCCTGTGAATGAAAGAACTCTCTCCATGTAATGGCTAGTTTCATAGGAAGTTATTAGTTTTTTAAGAGGTTCTATCAAATTCTATTAATAAAAAATAAAATTAAACAATAACAAAATTAAATTGACCTACGAAATATTATGATTATAATAACTATTATATAATTGAAATCATGCGCAGGGGCGATGTGTTCCATTTTTCAAGAGATGGGTTGACACAGCATATGAATATGGTTAATAATTACTATAAAAATAATTTAATATATATTTAATACAATAGATATAGACCTATTTAAAATTCGCATGTGAATAAATGGTGAATTAATATGACCATTATGGTGAGAAATCATATTTCATCGTTTATCCATGAATTTTTTATTTAAAAAAATTAAATGTTAAAAAAACATATATTGTAAAAATAATATTTGTTTAAATCGAGCATGCGGGCAAGCCCGCACCCACACGGGCTCAACCCGCATTAACCCGCACCCACTCGGGCTCAACCCATATTGGACCTTACTCTAAACGATCAAATTTGTTAGGCCCTCCCCACCCCACATCCGCCCCATACCCGCAAATCTTGCGGTCCGCGAGACTACATTGCATCGCTAATATAATTTATAGATTGGTAGTTAATTTTTCATACATAAACATAAGTGGAATTCCACTTCTGTTTTTATCCTTCGGTAATTTTCAAATTATTAATTGGTTAAAGATAACATTATAATCCATTTTTATTCATTTTAATATCCATTAATTTTTAAATAAACCATTGTTTTCCACAATGAATTAATATTCTTGAATAATATTCCGCAATTCATTGGATTCACCAATTTTAATTCGGAGCGATATAATTATAAACCTTTGGTAAAATCTGATTTAACATAATTAACAACATATTCTAATCTTTCCCCCGATTAGTGTTTCACAATGACTCAATATGTTGGTGGATTGAGTTCTTAAAATAATCAATAATATTATACCACCCTTTATAAAATTTCACCAAATATTTAATATTCTCTTAATAAAATTTAGGTTGATATTATGAAACAAAAAATGAGCATGTCATATAGGTTTTTACAATCTCTAGTGTATAAAAATTTTCATGCCCTCTCTACAAACACCTTATTATTCACTAAGTGATTTTTACTAAGAAACCAGGTTTCCAATGAGAATATTATTTGAGTTTAGGGAGACATCACTTTGGCTAAATATAAAATATAACTCCTATAGAAATTACCTTTAAATGGATGTCTTGACACTATCATAATAGTCTATGTATGGAAGTGATCAATATATATGAAAAATTGTTTTAAAATTGAAAAATCTTTGGATGAGAGTTCCAAGAAGAAAGTGAATCATTATTGACCTCTCAAATAAAATATTAGGCTTTGAAAAATACCTGATGAAATTTCTGTTTCCATATTTCTTACTTGAATTCACACAACAGAAACATTTTTTCATTTTATAGTAACACAACTAGAAATAATCTGAAATAATATAGTCTGTTCTCAGATAATGGGCATAAAAAACCTCTTTATTTATTTATTTGAACATTAAGAAATTAATTAAGTTGATAGAGGCTAAATATAAAATACTCAAAAAATATATATTATTTTTCATATGGCCTTCAATATAAAAAATTTATAAAAGATATATAATTTTTTTTGGTCATTAGGATCTTCCTTGATACAATACAATATTTTTGTTGTTGATGATTTTGTTCATTCGATCATTCCTCAATATAGTGTCTCCAGTTTTAAAATTTTCATATAGAAAAACATTTTTAATACATAAATAGTTATAATATCCTAGAATATTATATAAAATATTATAAAATAAACTAGTTCATATGTATTTATGTTTTTAATTCCTAATAATATAATACATTATATTTATTATGAAATATATATATCTGTGAATATTATTTATTAATTCATTTCTTATAATCTTATTATAATTCATCTTATATTTTACACAGTGATTGATTGTAGTATATCTTTCCCATGTTATGACATACCATCAGATCATTTGAAATTATTTATTATCACATATCCTGGTTTTGATCATATGGATTTCTTTATGATCATTTGTTTTTATTTGATCATTTATATAACACATATAATATAGTGACATAGTATCAGTAGTTATCTTACTATATTGACTAAATATACATGAAATTGTATCTATAAGGATCAAATAGTTTTTCATTATTTTAAAATTGGGTACTAACCTAATTATCACCTTATATTTTATATCATGAATTAGTAGTTATCTTATACATAATTCTAAAATTTATTTTGGTATCATGGTAAAATAAATTTTAACAAAATTCATGATAAATTTCTCGAATGTAAAATTGTATAGTGTAAATTATGATGGAATAAAAAAATAAATTATATAAAATTGATAAAAAATAATTAAATATTATACATTTTAAATAACATAACAGTGGAATATATACAAGAATGACATAAAAATATAAAACTATAATGTGGATAAAAATAAATATATTCATAGTGAATAATGAATTATGATAGACAAAATAAACATCACATCAAGTTCATTTTCCAATGCATCATTCACAAATAGGTATCGATAATGGGAAATTCCCAAATTGTTTATGACATGAATAAAACTATTGTATTGATGATCCAAAACATGCCTCACCAATCCCTTAATTTTCTGAATGTATTTATCACAAGAAATAAATTATATACAATTCAATAAATAAACAACATAAAATGTCATATAGGAATATTATAATATGTCATGTTTACATTTTTCCCAGTTAATAATTTGAAAAACATGGCCATAATCCATATAAAAAATAATTTTTATGGTATCGTTAATGTATATCAAAAGAAAATTATAATTATCATCATAGGAAAATTACATAGATTGAAATACCATTAAAGCAACATTAGAAATTTTCTAATGAAAACCCAAATAACACCCTTTTCTTTTTATGTCATATTAAAAAATAGCAAAATGTTGAGAAATTATATTTCCTTAAACAATAATGCCAAATTTTAATTGTTTCTTCATAGAAATGAATAGTTATGATGTCATGAAAATCAGTGCATTTGATAAATCCAAAATCAATTCCCTTCAAACTATTTAGTAAATGTCAAAAGTACATTACCTAGAAAATAAAATGAATATTTATTTTAAAACATATTAATGAATGTAATATATAGTCAATAATAACTATAAAATATCTATTATTAATTTTAATATAATTTTAATCATTATAGAATATATGGATATGGAGAATAATGATTCCTATCCCAAAATAAAAATTAGTCTGGTTTCCCATAATAACATACTAGTTGTACTAATTAACAAATGGAGGAAAATATAAGCATAACATATAAGCATCATATATAAAAATAAATGAATAAAATATATGGTTCATAAAATAATTTAAATATTATAAATTAATTTAATATAATTTTAAAAATTAATGATGACGAATATAAAAAATTATAGTGAATAAAACTATCCTTAGAAGTATGCCTGGTCATATGGGGTTTTCCTCCTTTAATATTAAATTAACATTATTTAATTTCATATTTAATAAATATTTTCATCTATATTTTAATTTATGTTAATTTTATTATCAATTTTTCGACATTCATTTAATTTTTCTAATATTTGTTGACCACGTATGGTTACTTGATCAATTTATCAATAATTACATCCAAATATTGATATATTATAATGGTTATATAAAATTTTTCTAATAATTTTAGAATTTTAAAATTTTATTGCATATTTTTTCATGATATATTATTTTATAATTATCTATCAATGGTGTTAATTTATAATTAAATGAAATCTCTTCATGGTTGTAGTAGTCCACAAGTATGCATAAACGACATTATCATTCTCCAACTAAGAGCTGGTTAATATGGTTGATGATAGTTATTATATCTAAAATCATAATTTAGATAGAAATATCTTATATATTCCATAATTGAATCATTATTACTATCTGTGAAATTTGGGTATATAAAAAAATACATTCCTCAAGGGAGACAGTAATTTCTACGTATCGATGAGGGATGTGTTCATTTTTTTTCAGAAAATAGAAAGGGATATAAATAAGGATAGTCAAATCTATATAATAACATTCATGAAAATTAATTATACAAATAATATCTTATCAACATGTTTTTAGAAATTTTTATGAAGGTTGAGGTAGAAATAAATATTAAAACACTGAGTTGATAATTATACCTCTTCATTATAAAACATACTTTGAATTACATCATATTGTTCTATGGGATTTACTTTTGGTGAGATCATGACCCCAAGAATATTTGGAAAGATTATAGGGTGTAATATAGGTAGGACATGATCATTATAAATGGATATGTTGTGTGAATAATATATGAATGTTGGTTCCCTCTTATAAGTGAGTTGGGTCATGCAATTTTTTAATTTTCTTATTTATTAAATAATATAAGTTCTTCATTCATAGACAATCTAAACATGAAAAACTAAATTTATAATATAAATTTAATGAATTTTTTACCTATTTTACATTGTGAAAATATTTTTACAACGTTACAATTCATAATTATTAAAAATCAAATTGAATGTATAACTGGAAATTAACATTTTTATTATCAAAAAACATAGGAGGGAAAAAGTGATAAAACATTAAACCATCATTACAACAAAAAATACCATGACATATAAAAGCCCATAACAAAAGTATAGGATCTTCCCCTACTTATAAACTACACCATGAAGACCAAGCTTCACAATTGCTTGACCACGTAGTAGACTATCTAATTCATGAATGCATGAGCATAGAACTGATGGTATAGACACACCCTCTCATACAACTAATTCAGAACGACATGCATCGGTGAGGGATTAATACTCATGACCTCATCTGAAGGAGACCCATGTATAATTCAGACTCAATTTTAATGTCTTTATTTAAAATATGTCATTATTTTTTGAAGACTAAATTTTTTTTGATTGTAGTAATGTATTGTAAATATTAATGTGAAAAATAAATTTAAAAAGTTTTTTTAGGAAGGTCATTTAAAATTATAAAAATAATTTTATAGCAAATTCAAATATAATGATGAATAATATTGAATATTTTAGATTATTTATAATCAAATGGATGTTATGACACTTTAAAAGAAAATATTGAAAATATTAAAAATAAAATATATGATACCTTTTCAAAAACTTTTTAATTTTTACTTTGAACCAAAAAATATATTATTACTAAAAAAACAACATTCATTCAATTCTACATTAGTCCTGTTGAAATAAAAGACAATATATATTTGATAAAAATTAAATTTTAAGTGTTATAAATTTTAATATAAATTATTTCCATGATTAATTTCTATTATAATGATAGAATACATTTTTATAAATTTGGAACTAATATAGGGGTGTAATGTTTACTAGTGATAGGAAATTCCATTATATTCAATTTACATTACCAAAAACAGTTTCCCAAAAAAATGATTACAAAATCAAGTTTTTATATAAATGTGGTCATTATTTCATCATAGCATCTATATTCATCCATGTTTCATCTTATAATATGTGGTATCTCTGATGAAAACTCACCATATGATTTCTATGACTTTGAAACACATATGATCAAGTATCTCAAATTTGTATTTATGTTTTATAGTAAGAAAAAATATTTTGTATTTTTATTTTCTATAATGTATGAAGATGATATTTATTGTCATTTTCTTTCTCAATATTGGGTTATTGAGCACATCGTGAAATTTAGAGACTCTAGGTGAAAATTCTAAATGGAAATCAACATTTCTAATTAACTACCGAATTTTAAAATAAATTTTATACATAGGGAAGATTTTATCATTCTTTCTAAAACCTATAAATCTATTCCATAAGGAAACATTCAAGGTATCATGATCTCACACAACAAATTATAAATCCTTACTTCATATGTCAATGTATTCATTTTTTACAAATTGATACAACTTAATATGATTTTGACTACACATCACTTTCACCACTATCTCTTCAATGGGATTTTTACAAAAAATAATAATTTATATACCATATACATAGAAATATGAAATATTACATGAACTTCTGTAAATTTAATCATTTTTTATAATTTTAATTCATTTATGGAAGTTATTATTATCTGATATACTCAACACTTGTAAATATTGATATTTTATACCATTAATGTTAAACTAAATCAACCTGAATGTATCATCTAATTTCTAGATATTCCTTTATCATTTTCTATTATTTTGAGTATGTTGGGTTGTTCTTAAATATAACTCATTTTAAAGGTCATTTTGAGGACTCTTCTAGAATATCAATGTATTTAATAGATCATGATGTGATGGAATTGAAATAGTTGCATCATTATTTCTCACAACATCATTAATATATTTTATCATGAGGTGTGTAACATGTATTCCTTCTAATATAGAAATGTTATTTATCAAATTGATAATATGATAAAAAGGAACATAATTGAGTCATATTTTATATGAGTATATGAAAATTCAGTGATAGAGTGTATAGTTAAATTATCCCATTCCATCATATGAATATGTTGATGTAGCATGAATGATTTATGATATTGTATACTAGTAAATACCTATTGAAAAAATAATTATTTTTAAACCTAGACTACATTTCCAATATCTTATTATCCCATGAAAAAAATATTCAATTAAATATACATATCAGTGCATTTGGGGTGTATAGAACAATTTCTGTGTTTCTATTTATCAATTAATTAACTTTTGATCGTGGAACTATTTAAAATGAATAACTATTTTTTTATTTTAATATTAAATCATTATCAAGAAATACTACTATCTTCCCCACATTTACAAATATTATTTTATTCTATTTATTTCTATCAACATGAAGGTGAATTTAAATTTATATAAACAATCATAGTTTGAATATATTTTTAATTAATGTAATTCTCCCCCATCCATTATAATTATCTTTTCAGAAGCACTAAATCTATAAATATAGGATTATTAGATTTACTAAATGTAGTACCCATGGTTTCTGGTCAATGAGGATTCTCTCATCGTTTCGAAGGTGATCTGACAACTTCTCTTTGCGAATCGAAGCTGTATTCTTGAGGAGAGGAGATATAGGGTGAGTTTTTGGAGATTTGATGCGGTGTTCTTGAGAATTCTTCATTCGTTGGTTGGATTTACCTAATTTGTTGAGGTAGGTGGATTCTCTCTCGATTCCTCTTTCTTAGAACATGAAGGCTTAATTTAAATTTTTTCCATGATTGAAATGGTTTGTTTATCTATTGTGAAAGAATGGTTGAAACACCTTTTTAGTACCGGGTGATCTGTTTATTTGGATAGTGGTTGTTAAAATAATTTTCAAATGGTGATTCTAAATTGGCTATGGTTTTCCTGCTTGAAAGAAATGGTTTTCAATAAAAGGGTGATGCTTTATTTAATTTTTTTTAACACACATGGTTTTGGGCATGGATTACATGGGTTGTGGTGTGTGTTCATAAGCATTGGGATGGATAAGGGCGAGATGTTCCCCCATAAAATGGTTGGGATGGATAAGGGCGAGAAGTACCCCCATCACTAGGTTGGGACGGATAAGGTCGTGAAGTACCCCCGTCAATGTAGTCCACTAATTGACGACTTAGTGGAAGGATAACTCACCACTCTCGAGTATAGGGAGGTTCAGGTTGCATGCATGGTTGTTTGTGTGGATTGGTGAAATGGAACGAATGTGCGAAATGGAAACGTGAATGGAATTGGAAACATTGCTTGATTTATTTTCTTAAGGAAGATGAGTTATGTTGGAAAATGGTTTTGCCATGGAAATTGTTATATTGTGAACTGTTTTTGGTATTTTTTTATATAAATTGTTTTATATAATTGTGCTAAAATTTTTTATCCTAGAGGCATGGGTTGGGAAGTCTTTGGGGGAAAACATTATGAGTTTTATTACTCACCCCTTACCTTGGGATCATTGGTTCTTTTGCAGATAACATGTATCGAGACGTTGGAAAAGGTAAAGTGTCATATTCTTAGAGCACTGCTTTGTGATACTTGGGCTGGTTCGTGATATTGGAGCTTGGAGCTTATGGAGGATGGAGTTGGGTTGTTGTCTTGTAGTCATTGATTTTCCTTTCCACTGTTTAATCTGATCTTTGAGATTTGGATTCCATTGTGGTACTCTTGGTTGGTTTATGATAAAATAAATGATTGAGTTTTCTTAGATTTTATCATGCATCATTTAGTTATTGGTTTGGTTATGGTTATTGGTTCTATGGATGTTCAAAAAGGGTAAATCGTCCCCCACTTGTTTGAAATCCTTCGGTATTTATTGTCAGCCTTTGGTGCCTTGGGTATGTCACTTAAGGCCTAGTAATGTCTCATTGTACTATCAAGACAATGAGAATTGGCGGGTCATTACAAATGGTATCAGCTTGTTCGGTCCTTTCCTAACAAGTGGTCATCGATGTTCTTGGAATTGGAGTTGAAATTCCTTCTTCTCTATTCCCTGGGTGGTAATCATAGACAGGAGTAGGAATGTCAGAACATTAAATGTATAACATAAAAGGATGTAGCTAAACCATTTATGTTGAACATCAAGTTACCAGGATGTTGGGTACATAAGTGTTTTGAATACACTTCTAGAATGTTGGAAATATCATTGTCACGGGTATAGCCAATGAGATGAGAATGACATGCATTGTAGAGAAATAAATTCCCACAAGGATTTCATATCTCATGGTGAAAAATTCAGAAATTGATTTTCAAATGAACGATTTTGAAAAGTGGATATTTGGTATATTTTGAAAATGCGTGGATTTTCAAAAAGTACCTGGGATTTTTTAAAAAATGGTTGAACATGTGGAAAAGCTTTATGGATGGAAAACAATGGTGTGATAGTTGATGTGATATAAATTTAAATGCTGAGCCTTCAGTTTCTTGGTAGTGAGACAAATGGCGTGCGTTGTTTGTATAGAAAATGGAACCTGTTAGGCGTCGTAGAAACCAGCCCGAAGAAGCTACGGAGAATGTGGTTGCACATTAACCACATGTGAACCAAGATCTGGTTCAGAGTATCGTTCAAGCATTACAAGATGTGGACACTGGGAATCAGATGGAAGATTAAAGGCATGTAAATCGTTCCATCCTGTTCTAGAAGAAAAATCCACCCACCTTCCGGGGTGATTCGGAACCAGAAAGAGCAGAGGTGTGGCTGAGTAGGATGAATCATATGTTCGATTTCATCGGCACACTAGCAGAACTAAAAGTAATGTTGGTGATGTATATGTTGGAGGATCTTGCATGACAGTGGTGGGAGCCAGTGGTGGAGGCTAACAGGGATCAAGGCTTGGGCTGGGAGGAATTTGAGGAATTGTTCAACAAACAATTCTATCCTCAAATGTTCAATATCAAGAGGACAACATACTTTTTTATCTTGAAGTAGGAGAATCTCTCTATCACGGAGTATGCAGACAAATTCGTGAATTTAGTACGCTTTGCATAGGAAGTTGTTGTAAGTGCGTCGCTGGAGGCACACATCTTTGAATTAGGGTTGGGATAGGAGATTCTCTCAAAGAGAGTTGTGCTATGTATTATGGATTTTAGGGAGATGGTAAACAAAGAAACAGTAGAAGAAAGAGACATCTCAGGAGTTATGGGAGGAGGAAGAATGATGATACCCACGGGAATGGGTGGGAACTCAAATTCTGGGAACAAGCCGAAGAGGGACTCCTACTTCCACGGTGGGAGTGTGAATCAGAACCAGAAGATTGGATCAATGAATCTTCCACCATGACCCCAGTGCAAAGCAGGTTTATTTCAATATGGTTTGACTGATCACAAGAAACGAGAATGTACAACACCACTGAGAGCATGTGACAATTGCAAGAAGATGGGTTATCTTTATCGATATTATCACAGTTCACCACAGTCAGGTGTTCGTGACACTTATCAAGTGTCGCAAGAATCATATGCTTCAACATGGTGAGGACAAAAAATCAGTCACTCAAGAATAACAGATCAAGTTATGGTGATTCTAGGAATACCATGACTCCTCAACCACGAAAAAATCAGCAAAGCAACAAGGAGAATAGTGCAGCAACGAACCAATTGTATGGAGCCGAGTAGATGATGGTCGATGATCAGGCTGGACCATCTACGGTGAGAGGTATTCTTCATTTGTATTCTACCCTCATGCAAGTTTGGTTTGATACCAGAGCATCACATTTCTTTCTTGCTTCTCATATTTCTGATATGCTAAACATAAAACTTGAAATGATGCCTTCTATCTTGAAACTGAAAACTCCTCTCGGTGAAATAGAATGTCAAGCCTTCGTGTGTAGAGCATGTGATATAACAATTGATAGAGGTGAGCTCAAATGGGATTTCTCTGTGCTGGAGATGGATGTCTATGATGTAATCCGGGGTATGGATTGGTTGAAAAGGTTTAAGGTTCACACCGACTGTTATAGGAGAAAAGTTAATTTCACGACTGAGGATGACATTGACCGTCTCTTCAGAAGAGAGAGGATGGAAAAGGAAGGTTCAAAGAGCTTGATAGAACCAATGGTGGGAACGTTATCTTTCCAATTGACATCATTGACTTTGGAATCATTGAATGAGATTGTAGGAAATAGTTTTCTAGCAGTGGTGGATCAGTTTCCATATTTCCTTCCCAGGAACTTATCAGGGTTTCCACCTCTAAGGGAAGTGGATTTTATGATTTATCTTCTTCCCGGGACCAGTCATATTTTTCTTCTATCTTATAGGATGGAACCAATAGAGTTACGGGAATTAAATGTGCAGTAAGAGGAGCTGGAAATCAAGGGTTTCATTTGGCCAAGTGTGTCTCGATGGTCAGCACCAATGTTGTTTTTGAAGAAGGAAGATGGAAGTCTTCGGCTGTGTGTTGATTATCGTAATCATAACCATGTTACAATAAAGAAAAAATATCCACTTCGACACCTTGATGATCTATTCGATCAATTAAAGGGAGCTCAGTGGTTCTCCAAGATTAATTTGCGATCAAGATATCACCAATTGTGAGTCCGGAAGGAGGATAATCCAAAGACAACTTTCAGAAGCAGATATGGCCACTAGGAACATTTATTTGTGCCTTTTGGCCTTATGAATGAACCAGCAGTCTTTATGGATTTGATGAATCAGATATTTCACCGATATTTGGATTCTTTTGTTGTGGTGTTTGTGGATGATATCTTGGTGTATTAAACAACAAGGTCTTATCATGAGAAACACTTGGCGATACTATTGGGAATCTTGAGGAACCAACAATTGTATGCCAAATTATCAAAGTGCGGTGTTTTGGATACAAGAGGTACGCTTTCTGGGCGATAATGTTTTTGAGAAAGGTGTTTCAGTGGATCCAAAAAAGATATATGTTGTCCTTTCTTAGCAACTACCGAAGAATGTATTTGAAATACGAAGTTTAATTTGTCTATCTGGTAATTAACGATGCTTTGTGCGTGAGTTCTCACGACTAGATTCTCCTATGACAGCATTTAAAAAGAAAAATGGTGCATTTCAATGGTCTAAGGAATTTCATATATCTTTTCAATAGTTGAAACATCGCCTTACATCATCACCCATATTGATCTTTCCTGAAGCAGGTCAAGGGTATGTGGTGTATCGTGATGCTTCGGGAATTGGGTTGGGATGTGTTCTCATGAAAAGAGACCGTGTGGTAGCTTATGGTACAAGTAAGTTGAGGGTGGATGAGAAGAATTAGCCAAAACACAATTTGGAGTTAGATGTAGTCATCCATGAGTTGAAAACATGGAGGCACTATCTCTTTGGTGAGAAATTTAGTGTTTTTATGGATCACAAAAGCTTGAAACACATTTTCTCACAGCGAGATATTAATCTGAGGCCAAAGAGATGGATGGAGTATCTTCAAATGTTCGACTTTGACTTAATGTATACACCGAGTAAGGGAAATTTGGTGGCCGAGGCATAAAGCTGGAAGTCGTATTCTCAGTTGGAAAAGGAAGCTTCAGACGAATGGAAATTCATGTCGGTCTTAGCTGACATGCATGTGGAATGTGAAAAACGAGGTGATGTTGTGGTTTTCTTTTTAGCTACGCTTGTTCTAGATCTTGTAAAAGTAGTCAAATAGGCACAATCATCTGATGCGGAATGTCTGATAATGAGCTCAAAACACAATGGTGGGGAGAACATTGATAGCTGGAAATTGGAAGCGGGTTCAGTTTTGTGTTTCAGAGATCGGATGGTTGTACCTATTGTTTGTCAGGAACAACTTCTTAATGCTTACCACCTTTCAATATGGGCTGTACATCTAGGTAAACAAAAGATTTATAAGGTGATAAAGGCACAATTTTGGTGGAGCGGCATGAAAAGGATGGTGGCCAAGTTTGTCTCGCGATGCTTAACTTATCAGTAGGTTAAAACAAAGCATCAGAGACCAGCTGGTATGTTATAGTATTACCTATCCCAGTGTCGAAATGGGAGAAGATAGCAATGGATTTTTTACAGGTCTTCCTAGAATAGTCCGGAAACAGGATTCCATTTGGGTGGTAGTGGATCATCTAACCAAGTCGGCCCATTTCACCCCGATTTGTGAAACCCATACGGTGGAAGATCTTTCGAAAATCGATATTCGGGAAGTGGTAAAGAGACATGTTGTAATAGTGTCAATAGTCTCAGATAGAGATTCAAGGTTCACATATCGTTTCTGGAAATCATACCAGCAACCCCTAGGGACTTAATTGAAGATTAGCACAGCGTATCATCCTGAGAGAAATGGGCAATCCGAGCGGACGATACAAATGATGGAAGAAATTTTGCGGGCTTGTGTAATGGATTTTGGTGGCTCATGAGAAGATCATATAACCTTAGTGTATTTCTCATAGAATAAAAGTTACCATGCCTCGATAGACATGGCACAGTTTGAAGAATTGTATGGGCATCCTTGTCGTTCTCAACTATGCTGGGTGGAAACTGGTAAAACTTCACTAGTCGGGCAGAGCCTTGTCCAAGAAACAATGGATAAGATTCAGTTGATTAGAAAGAGGACGGAGACGGCTCAAAGTCATCATAAATCTTATGTCGATCACCATCAAAGACTGTTGTCGTTCATTGTGGTTGATCATGTCTTTTTGAGAATATCTCCAAGTCTTGGACATCATCATTTTGGGAAGCAGGGAAAATTATCTCCTTGATATATAGGCCCTTTTGCGATACTTGAACAGGTTGGAGAGGTGGAATATCAGTTGGCATTACCACCACGGTTTAGTACGGTGCAAAATGTGATCCATGTATCTCAGTTAAAGAAGTATCAACCTGATCCTGACCATGTGAACAGATGGGATCACGTTGACCTAGAGCCGGATGCTTCGTTGCTACATATTCCGATGCAGATTGTGGATAGGCAGGATAAGGTCTTGCATGGAAAAAGCATCGGTCTAGTGTGGGGTTTGTGTCATCATGGTCAGATTCAGGAAGAAACTTGGGAGCACAAGAAAGAAATGAATGAGCAGTGGCCATAACTCTTTCAAGTAAGTGATGGTTTTCTACTTTCCGGGGATGGAAATGCCAATGGTGGGGGGAATGTAGTACCCCCGGTTTCTAGTCAAGGAGGGATCTCCCATCATTTCGTAGGCAATACGAAGGCTTCTATTGGTGAATTGAATCCATATTCTTGAGGAGAAGTGATCTAGGGTGGGTTTTTGCAGATTTTTCCTTATGTTATTTAGTGTTCTTTGTCTGTTGGTTGGTTTCATCTAATTTTTTGAGGTAGGTGGCTTCTCTCTCGATTCCTCTTTCTTATAACATGAAGGATTAATTTCAAATTGTTTTCCATGATTGAGATGGTTTTTTTATCTTTTGTGAATGAATGGTTGAAACCCCTTTTTAGTAACGGTGATGTGTGTTTTTGGAAAGTGGTTGTTGAAATAAATTTAAAATGGTGATTGTAAATTAGATAAGGTTTTTCTGCCTGAAAGAAATGGTTTTAAATAAAATGGTGATTCTTTATTGAATGTTTTTGAACTCAATTGGTTTTGTGAATATATTTCATGTGTTGTGGTGTGTGTTCATATGCATTGGTATGGATAAGGGAGAGAAGTACCACCATCAAATGGTTTGGATGTATAAGGGCGAGAGGTCCCCCCCCCTTCACTAGGATGGGACGAAAAATGTCGTGGAGTACCCCCGTTAAGAAAGTCCACTAAGTGATGGCTTTGTGGAAGGATAACTCACCACTCACATGTATAGGGAGGTCCAGGTTGCATTCATGGTTATTTTTGTGGATTGGGTAAATGGAATGAATGTGCCAAATGGAAACGTGAATGTAATTGCGAACTTTTCTTGATTGCTTTTCTTAATGAAGATGAGTTTTTTGGGAAAATGGTTTTGACATGGAACATGTTATATTGTAAACTGTTTTTGGTATTGTTTTATATAAATGTGCTAACATTTTTTATCCTAGAGGCATGGGTTGGGTTGTTATTGGGGAAAACCTACTGAGTTTCATTACTCACCCCCTACCTTGGGCACGTTGGTTCTTTTGCAGATATCATGTACCCTGACGTTGGCAAAGTTAAAGTGTCACATGCTTAGAGAACTCCTTTTTGATACATGGGTGGTTCATGAAGTTGGAGCTTAGATCATAAGGAGCATGGAGTTGGGTTGTTGTCTTGTACTTTTTGAGTTGTCTTTCCGATGTTTACTCTGATTTTTGAGTGTTTGTTTCCTCTGTGGTACTCTTGGTTGAATTATGATAAAATAAATTGTTGAGTTGTCTTAGCTTTTATCATGCGTCATTTAGTTGTTGGTTTGGTTATGGTTATGGATGTACAAAAAGGGTAAATCTCCCCCCACTTGTTTGAAACCCTTTTAGCATTTATTGCTAGCCTTTGGTGCCTTCGCGATGTCGCTTAAGGCCTAGTAATGACATGGTGTACTCTCAATCCAATGAGAATTGGTGGGTCATTACACTAAATTTGGTCAAAATTATATGATATTTAAAAGTTAAAACATCAACCACCTTATTTTCCTTCCTAATGATGTATTTAATGTGAAATAAAAAACTATTTGTATTTCTAGGCATTTTCTTTACCCCATGTTGAGAAAATTCAATGATATAATGTATTTAAAACATTTATTATTTGTACATACCTCATATTTTTCACCGTAAAGAAAATTTATATAAATATTCAATTTAATGTTTCATAAAATAATATTACGATCATGGGTTAGAAAATTTTGATCATGGTCCGTGGCTTCCTTTATACATAATAAAAAGTATTTTATATTGAATAATGACTAATCCATGTACCTTCTTTGATGAATCACTATATATAAGAAAATAGAGACCTTCCAAATAGAAATTTCAATATATGTTAATTATCAAATACCCAATATAATTATTCAATTCATTCATTATATTCTTTATACTATGAATACTTGTGAATTTTATCTTTTTGATTTTGTAACTAGTTAGTTAATTGAGAAACTAATATATCTAATATTTTTCTATAACCATCTAATCAAAGGTATCTAAATTCCTCAATAATATTCTTATGGTTTTTCAAATCCAATCATATTATTTTTCATTGAATGATTAATTAATATTAATTCAATATAGAAAATATGACTAACAAAAAAAAATTGATGATAATATTTAAATTTTATAAAATTTTATTGTAAATATTTCTCACATTGAACTTAGGAATGATTAAAATATGAATCGTGTACTAATCATAATATTATTATAATATCATGATATCAACAATAAATAGTATAATTAAAATATTGAGATATTATGTGAATAATATATTCATTGTATCCATAAAAATATTTTGTTCACTATTTAATCAATTTAATTATAATGAAATATCATTATATATATATATATACATATGTATCATGAATGAAATTTTTTCATTAAGATACCCTCTATCTTTTCGTATATTTGATGATATTGTCACCAAATGTCAAATAATGAAGCATATTTTTCTCTATCGTGTTGACCAAAAAAGTAATCAACATGGGAATAAAGAAAATTTTTCTTTATCTTAACAACACTCATCTTATCATCATCCATTCAAAACCACATAAATACATCTTTATACATTACAAAAAAATAGAGGATATAAATAGGGAAACATGAGGGTGTATAAACCCCTTATAACATAACACCTGTAATGTTTTCATGTTTTTAAATTATTCCATGATAGTTTTCAATTAAGTATTCTTAGATATTAGTTTATTATAAATGGTTAAATAAATTTAAATCAATGATTTATGAACAGGTCGATGATTGGGTACTTATTAAAGAAACAAGTAAATTTATTCCAATATTGATTACCACATCATATATTCTAAGGATTAATTCAACATTCATAGGTTTTTTTACACTTCTTCTATAATAATACCATTAAGGAGAGCTACTGGGGGTGGATCAATACATGACTCATGTGATGTAAAATCCACTATAAAGACATGTTATTTCATATATCTATCACAAATTTATGGCCCATAATCAGGGAAATTAATTTTTCCTTGACATATTAATTCCAATCAATATCATGGATTATATTAGTGTACAAAATTGGTATATTAATCAATATTGAAAATAATGTATAAGTGTGCATTATAATGGGGAATGAGTAACGTATCATTGATTTCATAATATTTCCACTATGATTCTTGTTTCAATAATACCTTCTGCAGGTGAGTAGGGAATATCAAATTCTATTATTAACCATAGAAGATATAAAATATAATATTCTCATTTATAAAATAATTATTAGTCTAAATTTGAGGTTATGATCGAATTATATAACACAAAATTATTAATAACATTGACCATAGTTGTAGCGATCATAGAACATTTTAAATTATTTTTTGGAATGTTTTGAGGAATGAACCATTAAATCTTAGGGTGTTCATTTTAGTAGTACCCCATAACATTATATATTAATAATTTAATATTTGTCACTTCTTTCATGCCATTGAAATCCTAATATATATGGATTTTATATTGACACATGAAAAAGACACATTTTACTATCACATGTTTTCAAATGTGATTCTATTAACATCCATTAAAAGATTAAAATTCTACCATTACATTATTACAATCATCCATATTTAATTTTTTAGAGAGGTAAATCACCTACTTATATTTTTATTTTACCTCAAAAAGTAAGATATGGAGAATAATTCGTCTATATTTAAAGAACATGATAAAAACATCTATTGATAATTTTTTAGAGAGACTAATTCCATATTAAGTATATATTTTAGCAAATAAAAATGAAAATAGTTTTAGTTCATACGACGAATACATAATCCATAGAATGAGTATCATTATTTTAATGTCAACTTAATATTTTGTAACAATATCACTTTCCTTTTGACTAATATTGAGTAATTTCTTCAATATATCATATAATTTCACATGAGAATATGATTTTCTTAATGAATATCTCCTTCAACGCATTCCTATCCATACTCTATATTTTCTCTAACACATTACTATTATGTATCAATCATCACCATTTATTTGTGTTCCCATTAGGATGGTAGTCTTCTACAATAAATTTATCTATTTTAGTAGTTCCTAAAGAATGAAATATTTTTCCTAAGTACTCGATCCAAAGTTTATCTAATATCAAATATTTAAGGTTTTATTCACCTGACATAGTTCAATGTTATTGCATGTTTTTTAGATAAATAGATTATTATATACATTAAATATTTTTCATATTATACAAAGAAAAATACCCAAATATTGTTACAAATTGTTCATCTATATGCATATATTCATTTTAAACCCCATGAGGGATGTCCCTACATATATTACATGCATTTATATAGTCTTCATTCGATCTTCTAGAAACCATTTTTAAATATTGAAATTTACTAAATTAGGACATAAAAATTTGGATACAAAATTACAACATAAAATTTTAAATCTACTTACTCACATAAAAAAATATTAAAAAAAATCATAGTTAATATAATAATCAAAACATTAGTATCATTGGTAATATAATTTGGTCATAAAGAAGAATCAAATATTTTATAATTATTTATAAAGTTTATATACATCAACCAAATAATATCCCCTATGAGTGTAAATAGGTTTATATATTAATATGACTGTATATTGGGTACCATGTGAAAAACGAGTTGATTCCCAACAATACTTATTCATGGTGTTATCCCGTAGGTGAATCTATACCACTACAACATCAATATTTTATATCTAGAATTGGATGATATTAATATGATACAAAACATCATATAACTTCTTAAATCATCATGATATTATCATATACATAATATTACCCATATAGTTTAGAAACAAATTTTGATCTCTAATTTATTTTTTCTAAATTTAATTCAGATGGATGTTAATAAGAATCACTTGATTCAATTTTTTTCTATATGGTCTTGGTGATAGCTATTACATAATCTAGTAAATTATTTTATAATTCACGTACATACATTTCCAATAATATTTTTGGTTAAAAGATTTATATAATTAAGACACAAAACATACATATATACCCATAAGATTATAATATGGTTGTAACTGAAATTGTATCATTTTCTACCATAATTAATTGTTTTTAAATATAACATGATATATTTTCATGAAACATCTTCAAAACATTTAAATTATATTTTTTATATCTCTATTCATACTTAATTATTATGAAAAAATATTTATAACATGGTATGAGAAATAAATCTCAGTAAGGTTCATAAAAATAATTAATGAAACAATTAGTATATCAATATTTATAAATATATGAAATCATATTCACAATTAAATACTTATCGCCCTTAAATATTAAAATTCATACTTTTTGAAAATAATAGATTTCTAGTAAAAATTAATAAAACCATAAATTCAACTTATTGAAATAATTAATTATTATTATAACCCCCGCAGATATCATATGATTTGAAACCCTCACTACTACCTTATAATATAACACTCATCGATACCTAATGATGTAACCATAATAACTACTTTATGATCTGACAATCACAATTAAAAATATAATAACTGTAGAGTAATCAAATAATATAAACACGTATAATAAATTAGAGGGATATATATGTCACACACATCTGGTAAAAACAAACCCAAGAACTGAATCATATTCATAAAACACGAACACTTTCATCATAAAAAAAATTCTTAAGGAAAATCAATTATTTAAAAATATTACTTCAAACATAAAAAGGAAATAATTTTCACAGTAAATAAAAAAGTAATAAAAAATAAAATAAAATAAAAAAAATAAGGGTTCATGAAATCGAATTAATCAAACCATGTTCTATAATTTATGATGAAACATTATTTTTTAATTTTGAATAATGGAAATTAAAGAGGATTTCTAAATGAAAAGTCGGTTACCTTTGGTTTTAAATTCTGAAAATGTCTTTAAAAAAATATAATGGTTTAAAAAATGATATTAATTTATTAAAAACTATATTAATTTAAAAAATAAATTATATTCTATTTTTAGGACATCATAAACCCCATTTATTGAAATTTTTTTCTTATTGTATTATTCTGGGTGTGTTTATTTCAAAGTTTCCATGGTTGGTTCCATATAGTTCTTCTTGTAAAATGTACGAAATATAAAATAAATGAAATTAAATAGTATAAATATGTTGAAATAAATTTATATGAAACAATATATGGTTTTTTATCTGATATAAGAATGTTTATTTTGATAAAACCTTAATGAGAATGATTTAATATAGTTTAGATGGTTTTACGAAAATCATGATCTAATATAATATTATTTGATATCATATATATATATATTATTGTTAAAGACTATAATTTAACCTATAAAATGAATAAAAAAATATTATTTAACAATTGTAATGGTTTTTTGTCATCCTTTAAGGTGGTAAAATATAATGAATATTCTTCATCCACAAGAACTATAAATCGACACATCATAGAGAATGTTAAATTTTTTTATAATAAGTGTAGAAGATGAGATGTTTGATTATAAATATTATATAAAAACAATAACATTATAGTTTACCAATGATAATAGAGTTACTAGTTCAATTTTATAGTGTTAGGTGATGAGATAATAAAAAAATAATGTAAATTTGAATGAATTTTAAAAAAATTACTAATTTACATCTTTAACTTCTTCTCATTTAAACCCTCCAAAATGCACTCGGTTTTGAAATTTTGGTGAGTAATATTGGTATTGTAAATGGGATAGAGGATTTGAAGTGGAATTGGAAATATATTAGAAAAGATATGGGGATTTGGCGTGGTGAAGAGAAGAGGTCTTGAGGGCGGTACTTATAGTGGATGAGAGGGGCTTTTTTATTATTTTTTTAATTACTGTATTAATTTTTCACAATATTTTGAATAGATTGAACATTATCAATAAATTTATTAGATTAATTATATAAGTTTATATATTTTGGTCATACATCATACACACATCATCTATTGTGGACTAATTCAGGATATTTTTAAATTCCATAAATTATTGAATTTCACTAATTTCCAAAAATTCAACTATTTTAAAAAAATCCCAAAAATTGAACCTAAACAGTTATCATATATAAATTTTTGGGAGATCTTTATAATTTATAATTCCTTAAAACATAGTTAGGGTAAATATCCTTATTTTTGTAGGAAGTACTTCTATGAAATGATTCTATATGGTAAAACATCTTCAAGTGATCTTTCAAAACATCATATGAACTACTATGAATTATTTTTCATGATAATCCTTTTATTTAATGAAATTATATTAAAACCATAATCTTTTTTCTTTTTCATAAATACAACTAACAAATTAACATTATTCTAGAACATTCTCTATATAACAAGAAAAATCATTCAGTGGAATTAGAACATTTTATCACTCAGATGAACTTAAAATATATGATTCATTATTATATGGTATATGATGATAACATGAATGTTCATATAATGGACTCCTTTTAATAAACAGTTAATATATAATCATATAGATTATATTTGGAGGAAGTAACTGCTGAATTATTTTTTTATGAAACAAAAATACATCCACTTATTGATCCCATAAAAAAATCCATCCAATGTTTTTTCATTAAGACATATGTTTGATGAAATAACAAATATCTATTAAATGAAATTACAAAAGTTCATCATTCCATGATATTAGTATTCCATTACTCAGTATCAAATGTAAAAAACTATTCCATCTGATGAATTTACATGAATATCTCCAATTGATGATACGAAGTCTAATTTCTAAAAATAAATTTAAAATCCTTGAAATATGGGTAATTATTAAATATAATTTTTACTTTTTTTTAATACAAACTCATTAAATAAATACTTCATCCATTTATTTCTACACATGTAATTATATTTCAATAATATTATTTATAATATATCTAAATCATTAAAAATTATCTTCAATCTAGAACATATTAGGTTTAATCTTGATTATTCATTATCAAAACCATTCTTTGTGATTTATATAGAAATTTTGAATTTTCCTAAGCATATCTCATATGAGATTCAAACTAGGAAAATAAGAAGGACCACTGACACATACCAGGATACCCCATGCCAGTCTCAAAACTCATTTCTTGTGTTATTATTCCTAGGTAAATCTATTCTACAACTACATCTACATGTTCTATCTAGAAAAAGATGAATTACTAGGAAGTCACATATAAACTATTGCTTACAAAGAATCTATGTTGTTCGTATATACTTATCTGAATATTATAACATAGGGTTATGTTCTATTACCAATGTTTTCATAAATCTAGTTCCCATGGTTTCTACTAACCTACCACTAAAACTGACATTAGTGACCCAACCCTAAATAACCCCGAGCTAGTGTATGTTACTGATTAATTTGGCATGATTATAGGGAATCAAATCTTGATGGACCTATGGGTTTAGTATTGTTGGATCACTGGATACGTAAATAAGTCTATTATTAAAAACATACACAATAATTTCAGTTTATTTTCTTCTAAATAAATAACATCAATGATAATGATATTCTACAAAGTAAATCCCAGTATATCATACATTATAATCTTCTTGGATTTATGTAGAAAGAAACATAATAAGGGTGAGCTCTAATTCCTAGTCAGTGAAATTTATAGGGGAATAAATAAATAATCAATTCTAAAAATAATTACGGAACAATAAATAAGTCAATAGATATAACATGTAATCAATAGAGTGAGAAGGCAATTTACAATAATATGGAAAGGTAATAATTAAAAACACATACCACTAAAATATCCAGATAGGGAAAAATAAATATGTCAGGATAAAAAACTAAAGCGTAGTACATTTAATTGATGAACTAAAAAGAAATTTTTCCATATATATGTTGAAAAATATAACGGATTAGTTATTGTTGAATCTAAGTGAACAAAATGATTAATTATTTGATGTTAATTTTCATATTTACATAGAACCATTTCTGTCAAGTCCATTCAAAAGACAGTCTAGCATATCAGTTAAAAACACATTTAACAAACCTAGTCACGTAACACTAACTATGATATTACTGATGCATCAACAAGATATATATAACTGGGCCCCACCCATGTCATACCTGTCTAAAAAATTACACATAATGAATAATCTAAAAAATAATATACTATATCAAATAATAGAATTGAATAAAAATATGAAATTTTTAATAATTCCCTAAATAATAAAATAACAACCAATTTAGACACTATATGTAAAATTTTATTCAATTTAGGAAATATTAATATCCATGGAAAATGATATGAATTATTAGTGGAAATTCAATGATCAAAATATATTTAAAAATTTAAGGGTATTTAAATAATGAATCATGGATGTGAAAAATAACATTTTATGTGACCAAATAAATCAAATTCCATAAAAAGGAATGATAGGGATTGTATCAATATAGCAGTCTCCTTGTGGAAAAAAATAATGTGTTTATGTCATTGATGAATGGAAATTTTATAAAAATTATCTTATAGAAAAAATTGAGGAAAATATACTTCTGTTTTGGGAAACCTTTTGAAAAATACATTCATTAAATATTAATTTTTTTAAAAAATAAATTAATAAGTATTCATTTATTATTTTAATTCAATCCCCTATGTAATTGCAAGTCAGGTAAATCTGTACATTCCATACAAGGTAAAATGAATATTTTTTGTATGGGAAAAAATGTATGAAAAATTAACTGTATAGAATGAAGAAAGATGATTCAATTTAGAAATTTTGTTAAAGAAAAAAGGTTAAAAATATAATTACTAAATATAATTTAATTTTTCTTTATACTGTTATTTTAAATTAAAATAGGTTCTTTAACTAAAGAGTGATATAATGTTGGGTTTTCTGAAAAATATTTTTTAAATTGTTTTATTACCAATGAGGAGAAAATTGTACATTAATATTTCCATGAATAACCATAGTAGATTAAAATGAGTGGTTTTATTGTATAATGTTTATATGAATTCCATGAAAGGAAATACCATTGAAATTTTATTTATTTTATTTATGATGAAAATAATTTTAAAGAATCCATAGTGTCACATGCCACTCTTACCCATTTTAAATCATAAAAGATGTAAAGGAATAAAATTAAATTTATGTTTAAATACAATTATTGCAATGCAATTAATGATAGAATATATTAAAATGGGTAGTAAATACACCAAATAAAATATGTAAGTGGTGAACATGACCATTATAACATAGAAGTAAAAAAAGTGTGTTGAGAATCCTTTACCATACATTTTATCATTTGAACTGACTTTAAATGTAATATCATGGACCCACCTGGTCCATTACTTTGCCAAAACACTGCTCCATTGAAACTGTGGCACCGGTCATAGGGACACCAGTCATGGTGGTACCAAACAAGGTGGCACCGGGTTCATTGGAACCATGATGGACGCACACCGGTCATTGTGGCACCGTGATGGTGGCACTGTGAGGGTGAAAAAGTGACGGTGGCACCGTGAGGGTTGCACAGTAAAGGTGTCACAGTGAGGGTGGCACTGTGTCCTCACTAAGCTGTCTTCGTTTTTGTCCATTTTCTGAATTTTTCCTCTCCTGTAACCTATCATTTGACATAAAAATGAATTAATACCCCCACCCCTTTAATGACATTTAAAGGCCATAAATAATATCTAAAATCCCCCAGGATTCGGGAAACCCTTAAAATACGAAAAACGTGTGGTTTTTCCTCTCTGTCACAGCCTACCTCGTACCTTCTAGATCCTCCCCTATTACACATTTCCTTGTGGTTAAAGAAAACTGTTTAACGCATAGGAATTATGACCACCTCTCTAAAGAGAATTGTAAACTGAAAATTAATTACATCGTGCGTAACCACCCACCCGCGTGGTGAAACCATGATTGGAATTTATAGTCGTTCAAAATTCCATATCCCATAACAACAAGATCTCATCATTATATCACGCTAGAAATTCATTCTTCTTCCTCTTGGCTGGTCCCCTTTTCTTCCTGGTG
This sequence comes from Viscum album, assembly GCA_963277665.1. Taxonomy (NCBI): domain Eukaryota; kingdom Viridiplantae; phylum Streptophyta; class Magnoliopsida; order Santalales; family Viscaceae; genus Viscum; species Viscum album. Next base: position 1,844,829,225 of record OY728161.1, read on the forward strand.
GGTTTGGAGTTCCCCTTCCCAGGGAAAGTGGTGCGCCTGTTCCGAATCTTTTCTACTCCCCCTTGGAGTTCCTGACATTCCTTCCCTATAAGTCACGCATACCCAGTTCTTGGCGTGTGGAGAAGAACTTAGATCCTTGAACAACCATGTCAGGATTTTTCCTTCATCTATCCTTACTGTGTATCATGCATGGTGGGTATCTTACTATTTCTGTGGGAATGGATGAAACCAAACCTTATAAAAGATAATAAATAGACTATTAAAGAATAATGGGGTGCGTTTGACAATTCTGATGTAATATTTTATATTGATATATGTTCTGAACTGTATGATCTTATTCTCCCTGAAAATCATGGCCATTGGTCGTCTTTCCTTGCACACTAACAAACCCCTGCGTTTTGTGATGATTAAATAACTATTACATGGAAGTTGGTTAATCATTTAAACTTGATTTTTTAAATGGATAACAAGTGAACATAAATAATTGTGTGGTCACCCCAGTTAACCAACCGAATGAAGAACCTAATGAATGATGTGCTTGGACCTGGATGTTTCCCGACTCTGTTTTGGTAGTAGGTGTGCTGTTCTGCTTGATGGTTACGGAGAGATGTGGCTGGGTATGGGATCCTCTTTTATGGCACGGTTGTTGGTTGTGAATCCGAAGCTGTGTGGGGCTGTATCTTGAGGCGTGGTTTGGTTCCCGTACTTTGAGGTATTTCACAGATCCCTTTATTTTTGTTACATTCCAAGAGAACCGGGTGTGAATGCTTAAATTTCTATTTGGATGTTTCTCTTTATCTGGCTTCTGGTTATTCCTATTAGTTTCCCATTAGTGCATAATTTTCTTAAAAGGGATCACTTGAACATGAAATCATTAATGGGCTAAATAGGGATTTGTTTTCTGGGATGAGTGGTGACATGGTCGTGGGGTCGGTGTTTCTTGTGAAATAATGGTAACGAGGGTGTTTGTGCTTAAGTTGGTTATGGAACTCCTAGGTTGCGATGATTTATTTTTATATATATTATATAATTTTAGTTCTTATGTTTCTTATTCAAGCCCCACTAAAGTAGACCACTTAGTGCTGAACAACCCCATTTCACTGGGGATGGTGTTTTTCCCAACCCTCATATCAGTGTCTGGTTATTTGATCTTTTTATACTCCCTTTCCCAAATATCCCAAGATTCATCGGGCAGGCTTTGATGGAATGAGGTCCATTATAGCCCATGATTCTTTAGGTAGGGTAGTTGTGGTGGTTGGCCCAGGTGTGTGTAGGCAGGTTGTTTCCCAAGTATCTTTGGGATGAGGCCCATGTGTCTTTGGGCGTGGCAGTAGTGGTTCTGGCCTAGGTTCTTGCGGGCGAGGATACACATGGTTTTTGTGGCCTAGGTGTTTACGGGAGGGATGAGCGGTTTTGGAACAAGTGTTTTCAAGAGGAATGTGCGGTTTGTGGCCCAGGTGTGTGCGGTCGGGGTGTGGAAGTGGGACTACGGAGAGATTGGTGCGAGAGGTTCGATGCGTAGGATGTCTTCAATAACCAGTGTGAAAGTGGAGCGGGTTACCCAAATGTCGATGTGCTATTACTATTAATTACATGACTTGCGTTATTTGGGGAGCGTGCCATGGTGAGGCTTGGGTGGGCAGTTTTCCTTGCTATGTGTTTCCGTTATCTCTTTTCTAATGGGGTAATAGAATCCCTCCCCACATGTGCATGAGATATTTTTATTTCCCCTATCGAGTATACTTTTATGCTCACCCTACATATATAAAAATGTTTCTGGTTTCCAGGAGAACGTCAGGGATCGTGTCGGGCCATACTAGCCCGGACGTTGGGACAGTTGCAATTGCTATTTTTATTTCTATGCTACTTTAACTTTGTTGTCTTTTTGCACATTATGGCATTTAATTTTGTAAAATGCATGTGGGAATGGTTTCTTTGGATTTACATTTACCCCCCAGTTTTGGTGTTGTTGGGATTTACTAACTTATATCCCAATCCTATTAAATAAAAAGAGTAATTCCATCCATCATGTGCGTGATTGTATACCCTTTGTGCTAGTCGGCACTCTGATACCTATTAGAGGCAGGTCTTAGGGGTCATTATCTCTCCTTCCACATGAATAAGGAAGGTTCTTGTAACCTACTGTCCCTTCTCTCATCTTGGCATAGGCGGGTCATGACAGAATGTTACCATAGGGAGGTTGAGAGATAGGATGGAGTTCAGAGTTAGGAATAGTGAGTATTGCATGGGATGGTAGGGAAATAGTGTTGGAGAATCTTGGTGCGTGAAATAGGCCAGGGAAGTCTGGCTAGGACATGAGATTTTATGGCCCCCCGTGATCCGATGTAAAGACTCTAGGCCTACCAAACGACCAAGTGAGGCTGCACTAATTGCAGGGGAGAGAACCTAGGGAAGGTACATGTATCATAATGACTTGTGTTCATGTGTTTCATGGGTATTTTGGGGATTTAAAATGAATGATAAGTCTAAAAAAATTTAAGAACAATATTTTACACTACTCGTGATTAGGCATTCATTGTTTACCTTGCATCTATGGAACCAAGGAGACGACCACGAGTAGCGCGGGTGATCGAGGCCCAGGAGGGTGACTTGGCTGATCGATAGAGGGATGACCGAGAGGAGGAGGATGATAAATGGATAAATACTCTTCGTTTATTTTAGCAGCAGAACCTTTGGGAAATACGAGGGAATCATCTCTGACATAGAGATAGAGAGCCGGATAGAAGAGCTGGTGATAGATTTTAGCTTGATCCGAGCTCCGATGGGGTACTGGGTTCCTCTGGCAATAAGCCAGATGCGTGGAGAAGCTCGTTAGTGGTGGATGCTCTATCTTGGGGAGATTAGGGAGGCTGAGGTGACATGGACAGACTTTGAGAAGGAGTTCCGGGAATAATTACTCTCTTCCATGATGAAGGCTGAGAAGAGGTAGGAGATAATCTCCCTCCAGTAGGGGAGGATGTCAGTAAGAAAATTGGGGATCATGTTTATGGATCTCCTCCAATTTTCTATGGACCCCTTTCCAGATGAGGAGTCGTGGGCGAGACGTTTGGAGGAGGCACTTCGACCTTCCCTTCAGTATGTTGTTACTCCCTTCACCTTAACGACATACATAGAGGTCCAGAAGAAGGCTAAAGTAGTGGAGAGGATACACATGCTAGGAGGTGTATCGTGAGAGGGAATCCAGTTGCGCTCGTCAAAGGGGAAGGTCATCAGCAGGAGGCCTCCAGCATCAGGGCCCTTCAGGTTTCGACCAGTAGGAAACATGACCCAGCAGTTCCAGTTCCAATCTCCCAGTCCTCGCCCTTTCTATTCGGTCCCAGGACGGAGATGCTTCATCTGTGGAAGCCATGGGAACCTTTAAAATCAGTTCCCAAACCGAGTATAGTACAATGTTGGTGATCTAGTGACCACTCACCCCAGCCACAACACTTTCCAGCCAGGCCCTTTCAGTAGAAGTAGCAGGGACAGCGAGCTCCCGATCCTCTAACGGAAGACGTCACATGAGAAGGCTGACCTCAAGACGCTCCTCAGGGACCTCAACGACGGCGTGGTTGGGGAGGCAGCCGATAGACAAGGGTGAGGGGATCGGGGCGTGGGTAGTTACACGCTGTGGAGGCAGTAGCTCCAGCAGGGCCGAATTTCGTTCGAGGTATGATCATCTTTTTTAGTACTCTTGCCTATGCCTAGTTCGATACCGGAGCTTCACACTCCTTTGTTACACCCAGTCCGGCCCGTGCTCTGGGTCTAGAGGTTGAGAGACTTCTATTGCCCTGATGTTGAGTACACCAGTCAAATGTCAGACCGACTTGTTTTATGTTTTTCGAGGGTGAAGACTGATGATAGGGCCACATCCATCAATCAAGGATCTTCTATTGTTGTAGATACATCCATATGATGTCAGCCTATCCATTAACTGGTTGTTCTCCATATGTGTCGTTATTGACTAATTTGGAGGAGGGATTGTGTTTTCAGACTTGGGTGGCCGACGTGTGACTTGCATCAGCGAGCGGTCTCACCAGGAAGGTAACAGGCTAGTGGATCCCCTCCATTCCTTGTTATCTGAACAGTCAGTGGAGTCGGTCTATACTGAAATGGTGGAAGTCCTAGGGATCATTGGTGAGTTTATAGAGGTCTTCCCTAAAGATGTGGAGACTCTACCCCATCGACGTGATATTGAGTTCGTGATTTACTTCCAACCCGGTGCCCGTAAGATTTCAATGGATCCCTATTGGATGGAACCTTCTAAGTTGTGGGAGTTACAGATTCAGATTGAAAATCTGATGAAGAAGGGTTTTGTTCGACCAAGTACGTCACTGTGGGGTGCTCCAGTCTTGTTTGAAAATAAGGGAGATGGTGGTCTATGGCTATGCATAGACTACAGAAAACTGAATCTGGTTACTGTCAAGAATCTTTACCCTCATCCGAGGATAGAAGATCTCTTTGACCAGCTAAAGGGAGCAGGTTGGTTCTCTAAGATCAAGCTGTGGTCTGGCTATCACCAGTTGAGGGTGAAGGAGGGTGGAATCTCATATACATCATTCAGATGTAGGTATAGACACTTTGATTTTTTCATCATGTCGTTCGGCATTACGGATGCACCATCTGTGTTAATGGGACTAATGAACTCCGTCTTCCAAATATACTTGGATCAGTTCATAGTCAAGTTTATGGACGACATCCTAATCTAATCAAGATCAGAGGAGGATCATATTGAGCAGCTGAGAACAGTTTTAGAGGTCCTCCGATAGCACCAACTCTATGGGAAATTGTCCAACTTCATGTTTTAGATGCGAGAAGTGAACATCCTTGGGAACGTGGTGTCCGAGTAGTGAATAGCGGTGGACCCATCGAAGGTCGAGGCGGTTGTTTCATAGGAAGCACCCAAGAACGTGGTCGAGGTTTGTAGTTTCCTTGGACTGGAAGGTTACTACCAGAGGATCATAACCAACTTCTCCAAAGTTGCAGCACCTTTGAATGCTTTGACCAAGAATGACCAGGCTTTCGTATGGGATGGATAGTGCGAGGAAAAATTTAGCTATCTGAAGGAGAAGTTGGTAAGTTCCCCAGTGATGAGGTTTCTAGATAAAGGGGCGGCATATGAGGTGTTCTATGAAGCTTTAGGAAAAGGCCTCCGGTGTGTGTTAATGCAACAAAAAACGATGATCTCTTATGGGTCTAGACAGTTATTTCCTCATGAGCGTAATTATGCCACCAACGATTTGGAGCATGTGGAGGTCATGTTCACACTAATGTTTTGGAAATATTACCTCATCAGGGAGTGCTTCGTGGTATTCAAGGATCACAGAAGCTTGAAGTATATCTTCACCCAATAAGAACTGAACTTACCACAGTGAAGGTGGATAGAGTTCCTTCAAGACTACGACCTTGAGATTTCCTAAACCTAATGAACAAGGAATGTGGTGGCTGATTCCTTGAGTAAGAAGTCGCATAAGAATGTGATTCGAGAGTCGGCAGATGCATGGAAGGCGATGGAGTAGTTGGCTGCCCTGCACTTGGATGTATGGGAGGATGGTGTTAGTGGTTGTCTGTTTCAGAAGACAGTGTAATCCTCTCTTCTACGGCAGGTGGAGGAGTCTCAGTGGGGAGACATAGAGAGTGAAGTAATTCGTGACCAGGTTAACCATGGTGATGCTCTAGAAGGGTGGAAGGAGGATGGTTAGAATCTGATGCTTTTTTTTAGGGAAGTTGTTTGTTCCGAAGGAGATGCACGAGAGAGTTCTTGGTGAGTTCCACAACTAACCCCTGGCAGTACACCCGATAGTTTCCATATTGTATGGGTGCTTGAGAGGTCAGTTTTGCTGGCTCGGGGTAAAGAAGGAAGTGGCATAGTTCATGGACAGGTGCCTAGTGTGTCAGAAGGTGAAGGATTAACACCTTGTTCCAAGTATTTTGTTGCAGCCTTTATATGCCCCCGAGTGGAAGTGGGATGGCATCTCGATGGCTTTTTTCACAGGGAAACCCAATGTTCAAAGATGTTGCTATGCTATCTGGGTATTGGTGGACCAGTTGACAAAATCATCTCACTTTTTGGCGATCAAGGTGTCGGGTGTAGTGGATTCCAATGAACAGAGGTACGTGGATGAGGTGGTGCAGTTGCATGGGGTTCCGAGGTCTGTAGTCTCAGATAGGGATGCATGGTTTACCTCATGAGTCTGGAGAGGATTTTTGTATGATTTTGGAACCAAGATACCTCTTAGAACTGCTTTCCACTCCCAAATAGATGGACAGACGAAGCGTACTATCCAGACATTGGATTATATGCTATGAGCATGTATTATGGACTCTAGGGGATTGTGGGAATGACTCTTGACTCTGGTGGAGTCTGCCTACAATAATATCTATCACTCTACCATTGGCATGGCTCCGTTAGAAGATTTGTATGGAAGGCCATGTCCCTCACCCATGTGCAGGATAGAGGTCGGGGAGGCATGAGTTCTTGGCCCAGGGGTGGTGCATAGCACGATAGAGAAGGTTCAGCTTATATGGGAAAGTATGAAGGCGGACCAGTACCAACAAAATTCATAAGCCTATAATAGGAGGAGACCCTTGGAGTTCGAGGTCGGCATCCATGTGTTCTTAAAGATATCCCCTCGGCGTGGGCAACTGAGGTTTGGAAGGGGTAGTAAGCTTTCTCCCAGGTTCTTCGGACCGTTCGATGTACTGTGGCTGGTTTGTGATGTGGCTTATTAGCTAGCGCTACCACCACCGCTACTGAGACTGAACAATGTCTTCCATGTGTCTCATCTCTGACATTATCTACACAACAATTCACCCGTCCTCAAATGGGGAAAGCTAGATATCAAGGATGACATGACTTTTCTGAAAAGAGCAGTAAGGATCAAGGATCATGAGGAGAAGGTGCTCAGTGGAAGGATCATTCCTTTGGTTTGTGTGATGTGGTGGAATGGTGGGATCGAGGAAAGTACCTGCGAATGGGAGATGCAGATTCACGCTCAATAACCAGTGCTGTTTTGAGTTTTGTTTTGTTTTGTTTTTACTTGTTTTTTATGGGACACTCAACCTTGTTAACTATGGAACAAGCGGTTTTTTTATTTTTTAGATGTGTGTGATGAGTCCTGACTATAGGGAGTGGAGGACCCGATCCCTAATCAAGATGCATTCAGGTGGATGCAATTAAACCCATGTGGGCGAGTTAGTGCCACCCAAAAAGAATAGTATCTTGACATGGAGGAATAAAATCCCTAACCCATATGACTAAACAGTTGGACCATTGAGTGTTTACTGGTTACTTGAGGGAGAGGTGTTCCAAGAAGACCATGAGGTTCACTCCGGAGAGGTATCTTTTGAGGTGGTTGTTCAGAACCCCCTCTTTTCATTGGGTCTAGTTTTGATTCTCGTGGGTGAGAATAGTTTGACAGGTATCTGATGTGAGGACCTGGACCCACCTGATCTATTACTTTTCCAAAACACTACTCCACGGGTCACAGTGGCACCGTGACGGTGGCACGGTGACGGTCGCACACCAGTCACGGTGGCACCGTGAAAGTGGCACCAGTGATGGTCGCACCGTGAGGGTGCGACAGTGAGGATGGCACCGTGTGGGTGACACCATGACAGTGGCACCATGTCCTCACCAAGCAGTATTCATTTTTTTTTTCAGTTTCCAACTTTTTCCGCTCCCACAATGTATATTTTGACGTAAAAATTATTTAATACCCCCTTTCAAAGCCTTTTAAATCACATAAATAATATCAATAATCCCCCAAGAGTCAGGAAACCCTTAACAAACAAAAAACATGTGGGTTTTCCCTGGTGTAACACTATTCCCTGTACCTTCTAGATCCACCCTTGTTACATGTTTCCTTATGCATAATGAAAACTATTTAATGCATAGCGGTTATGACAACCCCAATGAGGAGAATTGTTAAATGACAATTAATTCCATCATGCGTAACCACCCAACTGCATGGTGAATCCACAATCCTACTTTATAGTCGTTCATTATTCCATATAATATAACAACGAGGTCTCATCTTTATATCATGATAGAAATTCATTCTTCTTCTTCTCGGATGGTCTCCTTTTCTTTCTAGTGTGTTTGGAGTTTCCCTTCCCGAGGTAAGTGGTGCGCCTGTGGTAGAGCCTTTCTTCTCACCCTTGGAGTCCTCAACGTTCCTCCCCTGCAAGTCGCACATCCCCAATTCATGGAACGTAGAGAAGAACTTTGATCCTTGATCAACCAAGTAGGGATTTTTCCTTCATCTCTCCTTATTCTGTATCATGCAGGGAGGGTACATTACTATTTATGTGGGAATGGATGAATCCAAAACATAAAAAATATAATAAAAATTCTATTAAAGAATGAAGGGGTTCATTTGACAATCATGTTGTACTCTTTTATATTTCTATATGTTGTGAACTGTATGGGCTTATGCTCATAGAAAATCATGGTCGTTGGCGGTCTTTCCTTGTGCACTAATGAACCCTTGTATTTTTTGATGATTAATTAACTGTAACATGGAAATTGGTTAATCTCTTAAAATTGGTTGGTTAAATGGATACCCAATGAACATAAATCCTTGTGTGGTCACCTCCCATAACCAATATAGAGAATAACCTAATGAATGATGTGCTTGAACCTAGTAGTTTCTCTATACTTTTTTGTAGTAGGTGTGTTGTTCTTTTTTATGATTATGGTGTGATGTGGATGGGGATGGGGTCCTCTATTGTGGAACAGTTGTTGGATGTGAATATGAAGCTGTTTGGGGCTGTATATCGAGGATTTTTTTGGTTCCAATACTTTGAGGGATCTCACGGATCTCTTGGTTTTTGTGACATTACAAGAGAACCGGTTGGGAAAGAATAAATTGTTGTTTGGGTATTTCTCATTCTCAGAATTTTGGTTATGCTTGTTAGTTTCCCAGAAGTGCATAATTTACTTAAATGGGATCACTTGAACATGAAAACCAGATTAGGCTCAGTGGATAATTCTTTTCTGAGATGAGTGGTGACATGGTCGTGGGTTTAGTGTTTCTTGTGAAATAATGGAAATGAGGGTGTTTGTGCTTATGTTGGTTTTGGAAATCCAAGGTTGGGATGAGTTCTTTTTTATTTATATTATATAATTGTACTTCTTATGTTTCTTATTCGCGGCCCACTATAGTTGATCACTTAGTGTTGAACACCCCCATTTCATGGGGGAGGGTGTTTTTTCCAACAATCCTATGAGTGGCTGGTTATTAGCCCCTTTTCTGCTCCCTTTCTCGAATAGCCAAAGACTCTTCGAGCTGGCGGTGATGGTCTGAGTTCTATTATAGCCCATGATTCTTCGGGCGGGGTAGTTATGGTGGTTGGCCTCTGTGTGTGTGGGTAGTTTGTTTCCCATGTATCTTCAGGATGAGGGAAAGGTGTCTTCGGTCCTGACAGTAGTTGTTATGGCCCAGGTGTTTGCGGGTGGGGTTATGCAAGGTTGTTGTGGCCTAGGTGTTTCTGAGTGGGATGAGTGGCTGTGGCCTAGGTGTTTGTGGGAAGGATGTGTGGTTGTGGGCCAGATGTGTGCAGGTGGGGTGTAGAAGTAGGATTGCAGTGAGAATGACAGGAGAGGTTCGATGCATATGATGCCTTCAATAACCAATCGAAATGTGGCGTGGGGTACCCAAATTTCGTTTTGTTATTACTATACATTACATGACTTGCATTATTTGGGGAACGTGCCTTAGTGAGCCTTAGGTGGGAAGTTTTCTTTCCTAAGTGTTTCATTTATCTCTTTTCTAACAAGGCAATAGAATGAATCCCAACTTGTGCACGAGAGATTTTTGTTTTCCCTATTGAGTATACTTGTATTCTCACCCTACATATTTAAAACTCTTTCCAGGTTTCCAGGAGGAATTCAGGGATCATGCAGGGCCATACTACCTCGGACATTGGGACAGTTGATGTTGTTGTTTTTCTTTCTTTGGTACTTTATATTTGTAGTGTCCTTGTACTTTGTGGCATTTAATTTTGTAACATGCATGTGAGAATAGTTTCTTTGGATTTACTTTTACCCCCAGTTTTGGTGTTGTTGGGATTTACTATCTTATCTCCCAATACTATTAAATAAAAAGTGTAATTCCTTCTATCTTATGTGTGATTCTATAACCTCGGTTCTAGTCGCTACTCCGAGACCAATAGAAGGCGGGTTTCCGGGGTCATTATCTCTCCTTCAACTTGAAGAATGAAGTGTTTAGCTACCTGATGTCCCTTCTCTCATCTTGGTGAAGGTGGGTCGTGACATTAAACTATTATATAATAAACTTATGATAATAAAATTATTGATTTAGAATAATTTTCATATTTTTAATTAATTTTATGTGAAAATGGTCCTTAAAAATCCTCTAGAAAAGAGATATTGGGAAGTAAAAGTTCACATGGACTAACATATAACTAGGTATATATGGGGGAGAAAATTAGTGTCATGTGAAAATATGTACTTAGAGGAAAATCAATTAAATTTATAGGAATTGATTAAGGTCATAAATCATAAACAAGTGAATGATCAATAAAAAGTTAGGGCCACAAACCCACAAAACATTGATAATTTAAGAGACCATTTATTCAACAAAAATTAAGCTATTAGGACAACATTTTGTTTCGAATATACTTTTTCTAATGTTTATAAATTATTTTAATGCCTATGTCTACATACATGATATATTTCTATAAATAAAATTTCATTATTTGGTAGTTCATTTATCTATTTTCTAATTAATTAAAATACTACAATGGATTATTGAAGCACAAAAATACATTTCTAAATGATATATATGCCCATAAAAGAGTGAAAAGTCGATCTATTTATCATCAAATATATTCTAAATCAAATATGGTTAATAGATAAATATATAATCCTCAAAATTGGTACTACTTGTTAATTATTAAAATTTATTCATCACATTCATAAACTAAAAAAAGTAAAATTAACATTGAAATTTTTAGGTATGTGTTTGTATTGAAGCACTTCTGATCCATTAGTCCTGGGATCAAAACCTATGACCGTGGTAGATTTTATTGGTTATCACCCACCATACATGTTTTCTATTTATTAAAAAAAAATATAATTTATAAAAAAATATTATGGACCTCATTGAAATAACTTTTATCAATAAATTGAATTTCAAATAAAGTTTAATATACAATCTCAATACATAAATAAATCATCCACTTTTTCCACATAGGTCCTTCCTTGTTCCATAATATCATTTCTATGATTTCAAAATAATGAAAAATTAACATCAATATAAAACACCTTATGTTTAACCTATATTATTCATTAAAATATTCCATCATTGTGTTTTGTAAAGAAAATGTGAATTACACTGAGAATTTCCCACTAGATTTTCAAACTCGTAGAATAGAAAGTCCTGCTACCATGTACCTAGTTAACTCGATCGAATAACACATTATAAAATTTTTTACTCTCTAGTACAATTATTCCAGAACCACGTCCACATGTAGTATCCATACTAAGATTTTTTTCAAAAATAAAAACATATTCTCTTATATAACCAAATAATAGGATGGTTTCTATACATATATTTATATTATACCATTGGGTTATGTTTTAAAATATTTGCTTTCCTAAATATATTTCTAATGTTTTATACTAAAATCCCTCTGATACCATCTTTAGAAAACTGGCCCTAGATAGCATAGTGGTAGTGTCTTCTATCAATTTTAATTTGTATGATTAAAAGGAATAAAATATCAAATGGTTGAAGAGTTTTCTTGTGTTGGTAAACCAAATAAATAAACATATCTTGTATTATAAACCAATACATTAAAGATAATATAATTTTTTTAAATAAATATATTTGAATATAAGTCAAATCCATCATGAAAATCCAGGCACATATTTCATTTCACTATTCTAGGAATCATGGGGAATAAAACATAACAAGGGTGAGCTCAAATGATCATTAGGAGATATATATAGTGGATGAAATAATGAATCAATGAGAGTAAAAGTTATCGAATGCTAAATAAATGAATTCATATACCATGTAATAAACCACATCAGAAGGAATTTTATAAAAATATAAAGGTACTTACTTGAATCATATTCCATTAAAATAATGTGATAAGGAAAAATCAATATGTAAAGATTAGAAACTGAATCACATTTAGTTTAATCAATGAACTAAAATTAAATGTATCCATTGATACGTTGATGTAAAATTTCATAGATGAATTACAAAATAAAATAAATGGTTGAAATTCTTAATTATTGGATTCCACGATTCCTTGGGGCATAAAAAATTACCTTACTTTCAATTCATAGGATATTTTAGCCTATCTGGTTAGAAACCATCTAAAATGGATATCCAACTAACTCACCCAATGATAATACTGATGAATCGAGGGGTATCTATAGTCATATGATAGCTATGTTGTACATGTACAAAATATTCCATATATTGAAAAATAAAAATAAATGAAATTTCATTTCAAATAACTAGATTGAATAATTAATATGAATTTATAAAAAATTACCCAAATAATCAATTAACTTTAAAAATAGACATTGTATGAAAAATGTTATATGGTATAAAAATTTGTAATATCTATGATAAATGATATGGATAATTAGGTAAAATTTAATTATTATAGGAGATTGAATATTAAAAAGGTATTTAAAAAATGAATAAATGAGGTTAATATAAATACTATCCTTGGCCAAATCAATCAAAACCCATCCATAAGAAGGATGCAGTTGTCATCAATACTACATACCCCATGTTTAGTAACGTAAATAGTTGATTTCCTTAACTATTGGAAATAATTTTAAAATTTATTTTAAAATACTTTTTGACAAAAATACCCTTTTAAAAATCATTTAAAAATAAAAATTCATTTAAAATAATTTCATCATATATTTTCATAAAAATTTACCCTTCAAAAAAAATCAATGGATTCCCTAATGTACTGTCAGCTAGTAAATCAGTACATGTCGTACAATGTAAAATAAAAAATTATTTTGTAAGGAAACATCGTAAGATAAATGAGATGTTTGGAAAGAGAAAAAAATATTATATAAAAAATATTGTTAAAATAAAAATGTGTAAAAAAAATTCTATATCAATTTAAAATAATTTTCGAAAACATTTAAAAAAAACAGGTTCTCTGGCCAAAGAGAGAAATAAAGATGGGTATTTGGAAAAACATTTACAAAACCGTTTTCAATACCAATGAGTTGAAAAAGGTTATTTGATAAAATTCATGACTAACCAAAGTAGATAAAAATTAATGGTTTTATTGAAAAATGGTCACATAATTATCTTTTAATATAAATACCATTGACAGAACTTTAATATTGTTGTTCAGGGAAAATATATTTAAACATTCCAACGTGTCATTTACCGTGTTGAAGCATTTTAAATAATAAACTATTGCAGTAAAAATATTAATTTGAAGTTTCCAATACCATTATTCTAAAGTAATTAATGATATATATATATATATATAATAGATAAACTACACAGAAAATATATGTGGTGAACAAGACATTTATCTCACATAATGAAGAAGTTAGATAAAAATCCCTTATAATGTGATTTTTTAGGAAATGTCCTTTAACATAATTTATAATAATATTATGGTAATTATATAATTTATTCTAAAATTGTTCATGTTTATAAATACTTTTAATCAATTATTACAGTGTTTTAAAAAAACTACTTGATAAATTATGTTTATGTCAGGTATCTTGACCAAAATAGGTTTATAGGTAAAAATAACTTCTGTAGGTTAGATATGGTCCAAGGGTCGTTATATTACATTCATAAATTAATTATCATGAAGTAATTATCATATATATAATTCAATTATCCTTTAAAAATCATAATTAAATATGGTGATGAAAAATGAGTCTATGTTACCATCATAGATATTGTAGGTCGTGCGTACGCATGACTAACATTTTCATTTTTCAATGAGAAATTGTGAAAAATGTAAGTATCATTATATCTTCTTATAATTATAATTATATGAAAAATACCATATTACTTAATTATATATAATTATATATAACTTTTTTTGTTGTAAAAGTTATCACATCGTGTGGAGTAAGTGGTAGTCCACATGTCCACGAATGACATTATAACTCTTTAGTGTACGAAAAAATAATAATGAAAATGATATATATATATATATATAAAGGTAATTATGTCAGGAATTATATATATATGTTTTTATGTCTCATATTTATACTTATAATAACCCTTTATACATTCCATTGGTTGTGTGAATGAATCACAACGCATTTAGGGGCAGTAGTCCACACTTCATCAAACAATGTTTTCATTTTTACAATAAATTGATTATATAACGATATGTGATATAAATTAATTAAATAAGTATAAATAAATTAAAAATATAATATATATAAGTTATATAAAAATATTTTCCATCTTAATGGCCACCATGATAGGAAGTTAAGAAAAAAAGGAAGAATCCACGTTCTCTGAGATTGTAGATCACCGTACACAAAAATGATATGTTAGTTACCAAATAGATGGAAGTGAGTGTATATATAGGTATAAAAAATCACATAATAACATACTAGTATATTGGGGATACCAGTATTTATACAATCACATAATAATAAGATTATAATGGTTGTAGAATGGATGTAAAACTAAAATCCTTAAGGAAAGATGTTACCTCTTAATCAGGTAACTCCTTTTTGATTGAACCAAAGGATTCCCTGAACTAATTTATTCCCATGGGAATGATTTTATGACTTGTATATGTATGTTTTCTATCCATATGGAATTTTATTTTTCAATCCAATTTTTCTGGAGATGTGTGTGGAAGTGAGAGGAGGAAAGGTCGTTTTATATTTGAGGATGAGTGACATTATGATAATATTTTTTCAACATAATCTAATAAAATGTCATCAAATTGAATGTCGATTTAAAAATTTTACATGATCTTTAAAATAGATTATATGGTAGATATATTTCTATACATTGTATTTTTTCCATGTTTCAACGTCATTTTAGTAGATAATAATGATTTTTAGTCTGTTATTATGTTTAATTGTATATAATATTAGTTATTAATTTAAATTAAATTCACAATTTTTTTGATAAAAAACATTTTTGTTCTTATTATACATTATTTGTGATGCTGATTCAAAAAATTAAATCCATTTGTAAAAATCAATAATATATAATTTTAGGAAATTAATTTTAAATTCACCCCCATGCGAGATGATAATGCTGGTTTTTAATGGAAAAACATCCTAATGTTAGCTATGTTTTTAAAATAAATTACAAATTAAAATTCAATCCAATGAAAAATATATTATTAAATGATAAAAATATTATCTAATTAATCATTAAAACAACCTAAAAGTACAATTTAATCTAATAACAAATTATATGAAAAGTAGTTTTGAAATAAAATTCATTACATTTCATTATTAATTAAAAAGATAATATGTTTCTAAAAAAATAAAAAACTCACCCTAAATTATATTTTATGTTTCTCATTGAAATACTAAGTTAATATTGACTTATTAATTAAAATATGGTTTTAAAATAAATATTTAAAATGTGTTATCCATTAAGAGGTTGTGAAGTTCCCTTAATAAAAATCAAGGTTTTTATGTATGAAATAGGGTTTGATCTTATCTAATGAATATAAAAATTATTAGATGAATAGAAAATATTTTATTTAATATATAACATAGGTATTTCCTTAAAATAATTAAATATATTGAATTTATTATGTTTATTAAGATAAAACTTCTTTTGGAAGTATATGAATAGTAATATTTCTTTTTATATCCAATTGTTTCTTATTTGTGTTGATCATTAATTCAAGACAAGTGAATTCATTTTATATTTATATATATAATAAATTTTCATAATTTAGTTAAAAATATTCATAAATTATAATATAAATTATATGTTATATAATTTTATATTTATTAATAATATTTTAAAAATACATTATTATTTGATGGAAGAAAGTCTTGCGTGTAACAGAGGCTATCATGGAAGGACTCTATTAAATGTAATATAAGCTATCAGGGATGTCCGCTCTTACTAGTAAAACAAGATAACATGGTGTTTCACATATTAGAATCTATGCATTATATTATATTTATTTAGGAAGTTATATATATATATATATTTTAATGTATTGAGTGAATATATTATTTTTTTACACATGGTGTTACATTTAATTCATGGAATTGAATACAAATATTTACTTTAGAATTTTGAGGTGTTAAAATAAACTAGTTATAGGTAAATATTTATCAATGAGTATAATCACATAAAATCATTAAAATTCAATGGTAATAAGATTTTTCCTGTAAATTCATAATTTAAGATATCATAATCATTCAAAGGAAATATTAAAAAATGATTCAGATGTTTAAATTATATAAAAACATTCAAATATTTGAAATGATTTTATAAAGGATTCAAAATAAAAAAGCAAACATCATAAAAATCCAATCGGATAACTATCAAATTTTCTCTCAAAATGAATTTGTGTAGGTTCTTTTTTGAATGAGATGGGTTTTTCGCGAGATAATAATGATAAAGGATGAGGAGTGTCATCTTTTGTACCAAAAACAAATCCTAATGTTATTGAGGGTACACAAAGAGTAGTACAATCATCACATGAAACTATAACAATTTATGAATGAATATTGATGGAATCTTACTACGGCCTTCCCATTTCATAGTTATATACACTAGTAAGGACTAGATTATATAATGGTTTGAGTAAATATGATGATATATATATCAATTAATACACTTTGATATTACTTTGGTTGATCACTCTAGGGGTCAAATATTTCATTGAGATAATGAGACGCATACAGATAACGATTTGAAATTTGGGGTCTAGGTTCCCCCTCCCATGTATTTTAAAATGTGAATGTACACATGAATCAATTATTCTAAACAAGCCATTCTTGAAGCATTATATAATAAATAAATATACCTACATCATCTTATAAGATAAATTTCCAATAATATTATTGATGTTTCCTTTCATTGTAGTACTATAGACCAGGTTATTCAAAAAAGCTACCTGATTATATATCATTCTCATTGAAGAGAAAATTTCCTTTTCTCATCACCATTATTTCGATTCTTGTTGAGAAGTCTTTTAAATTCTATTCTCTAGTTGTATAATTTATTATATCAGTAATTTAAATTTATAAATCTCACTATGTGATTCCTCTTTTCTTCACAAGTATTATTTCTTAAATGATTTAAAATTTTATTCACATTAGCTCTTTATATCGGATTTTTAAGTGGAGGCATTCAACATAGATTTTTTTTTGTTATTCAGGGGTACACATTTTCAGTTTCCATATCTTCTTCAAATATAAGGTCCAATGAGATCATTTATCATTAAATATTATACAACCATATATTTGGTGATAGATGATGATATTTGACTGAACATTGGTGGAAATAATCTATGAACTATTGATGCTTGTTCTTGTTCCATGATAGGCATACCATGTGATTCAATCTATCCCATGATCTTAGTGATTTTTCTATTAAGATCAGAAAAAGTGTCTGATTTGTCAATTTTGAATGTATCAAGCATACATTTGGTTGTATCGTATCTAATGGATTTCAAATTGTTAGTTACTTTATAATATACTACTATAGAAGTCCCCATTTAATGTTCTATTTGGGATTGAGGGATTCAGTTAAACTCCTTTTGTCTTAACCAATATATGATTTCATTCATAGAGTTGTAATTTAGATTATATTTCATTTTAGCTACATCATCCAATGTTTTAGGTTATGTATTTGAAATTTCATAGGGTCCAACTTCTTTTAGATATACATTAGGAATATCAATAGTTAGACAAGTGGTCATATGCTATTTATAGAAACTGTAGTTTTCACCATTAATGTATGAAGCTCTTACCAATGACATAACTTTTCTATTTTCATCCAAAATATCAATTCAAGGATAGTTATTTGGTCTTCAGCATTTTAAAATTGTGAAATCGAGATTCACTGGCTCAAAAACCAATTATTTCCTAGATAATTAATAACTAAATATGTCAACATGGGTGATTTTATTTCTTGAATGATTCTTTTAACTATATACCAACCACTACTAATTATGATTGTCCATTTGTCTTTCATAAGAATATTAGAAATGGAAATTTAAAACATGTAGAAATAATTGAACACATAGATTTATAGTGGTTTGAGGAACCAAAATCCCCTAGTCCACTCCACCAATGCTTTACTCCTTGAACAATGTGATTTTCACTAATACTATCTTTTACCTGGAGATCCCAGCTATGTACAAGTATATTTCACTGGATACAACGATCCAAGATCATTGATCATTAAGCTACCGTTACAATACCTATCCAAAATATTAACCACACTCATACACAAAGTGAAATCATGTTAAATAATATATATAGTTTAGGATTTTTTAGAATAAATATGGAAATGGGAACATTCAATAAATAAAGATTCATCCTACAAAAATATAATCTTAGATTGAAGATTGTGGTGATCATTAATGAAATATATATATATATTATAAGATTTGAACATAGACAAAATAATTTTAAATATGTATAGATAATTGGTATTAAATATGGGAAATGAAGATATCCATTCTTGTTTCTTTTTTGGTCTAATTCAATGTTTTTAGTTGTATCAAATTGTTCCTTCTATGTTCTATTTCAAAAGTAAACAGAAATAACTCTAATTGTAGAATGACCCATATAAAAATCCTAAGAATACATATAAAAGATGGTATGTATATTCTCTATCAGAATATGTAATTTCTGTTGTGATTTAAATGACATATATTTTCTCATTCAAGGAATTTTTTTATTATTAACATCTTATTTCAATCCATGTATTTCAATTAAAACATAATATTCTATTAATGAACTCAAAATCTTTGAAATGACTTATCATAATTTTATAAATGATAATAATGACATTATTTATTATCATATCATCACAGGTTATCATGTGAACATAATTTTCATCATTAGATGTCCTTTAATTTGATAAATATTATTTTAATCGTAAGATAAAAAACCTTCATCATATCTTAAGATAATTCTATGAAATAATATAATTTATTACTGACATAGAACTCACTTGTATTCATATTTTTTTAGTTATGAAAATATTCTAAAATAATAATGTATATTCATATAATTTATTTACTATATGTCTCTCTTATTCAATGAATGTATGAAAAATTCTGATGTTTTCATTTTTCATTCTGTGTAAATAAATATTTTCTTTAATCTTCATAGGAAAAGATTCTTCTATAAGATAAAAATTTGAACAAATAGTGTAATATGAATATAATCAAAAAACATGGAAAAATTTAATAATAAAAATAAAAATTTTGTGAATAATCAATACACATAATTTCGAGATGTATTATAACAATGTACTTTACAAGATTTAACTGAAAAGACCAATCATGAAATATGATTATGAAAAAATAACTATGTTACAATAATGGAGACAGTAAGCCATATATAAGAATAACGACCGTTCCCATATTCTAATGGTCCTAATGAGAATAAATTAAGTAATATATTTTATAAAAATAATTATAATAATATAATTTATACCATATTTTTGTAATATAATTATATATATCACCCCTTTATCATGTATGTTAAAAAAAAATTCACATATCTTCATGACGAAAGTATTCCATATATACATGATATATTTTTTCATATTCCTGTATTAGATAGAAAATGATATACAATCATTAATGAAAGATAAATATGAAATTAATGTCATAATTATTTCAATTATATTACATATTTATATTAAAAAAATTTAATTACTTCCAAGTAAGGAGTTAGTGAAAAACAACTCACATCACTTCGTGAGGCGGTAGTCCACCATACATAAAAGAGATGTTATTGTATCAACTATGTAATAGAATTTAAAAATTGTATATATTATACAATAAATCCATAGGTATAATTATAATATAATTTTAATATATATACTTTTGATTCATCATCACACATAAAATGATAGGTTATGTGGATAAAGAAATGACATTGGTTCTCGATGTGGAAGTCTTCCATACACACGATTGAAGATATTGACACCCATTTTATGTAATTGTATATAGTTATAGGTTATTCACATTATATAATGAAACCTCAATATAATTATGTTACTTATGTTTTATAATAGTTTTATTTTAAAAATAATTTATAGAGGAGGATAAGAAAAAAAAAACATTCATTGAAGAATGTTACCTCTTCTTCGAGTAACCTTCTTAGTTTTCCACCAAAAGACATCATAGGTTAAATATATTCCAAATATGAGACATATAAGATGTTATTTGTCACAACCCGTCCTCGGGGTCCGTTCCGTGACTACACTAATCCCACCATCCATAGTACGGGGCTGGCGACTAGCACCAAAGGCGTAAATCCTGATAAAAGGGAAGGCATTGGCTTTATAATAGAAATCAATCAACACAGAATACGCAAACTAAAGTTAACACTAAGTAAACTATATACAAAATTAAGTGCTGAAAAGTAGATTGGCCAGTATACTAACCCAACTGAAATCGCAGAGCAATTGAAAAGTAAAGTACAACAACTGAAAGTCAAGCAGCAACCGCCATGAAGTCTTCCAGGAACACCCACCTAAAGGATGAGTATAGTCAGTCTTGTCGGCTCCTCAAGTCCGAACGTCCTCTCAATGTACGTCCCAGATGATAGTTCACCTCTGGGTATCGTCCACTCCTCAATCCTCAGCCACTATCAGCACTGTCCGTTGTCTACAACCAACACATCGTAGTGCGGGCAAAGCCCGTGCAGGGGTCAGTATACAATAATCAGAAGGGACCCCGAGACTCTTGAATGTATCCCAGAATCCACAAAGGATAAACCACAAAGGAAAGATATGAACACAAGTATCAAACCACGCTACTTAGGTATATGCCCATATATATACCTAAGTCATCAATTCCAGTTCTACTCCAACTCACGTGCTCAAGTACAATACAGTCCACACAGAAAAGTATAACTCAATCCACACAGGAAGGTACATCCCAATCCACAAAAGAAAGCATGTTAATCATATCGAAGATAATGATTGAATGTCATGACTCAGCACACTTGGGTATACTCATCATGAAGAGGGGTAGAGATGATTGATGTAGCCTCTGAATCATCTCCTCTGCCAACCCCACGTAGGTTCCAAGTACAGATGTCGTCGCTTCCAAACCCACGAAGGATCCAAGTATAGAATTCTTCATCGTCAAACCCACGAAGGTTCCCAGCAAGGTAGTCGAACCCACAGAGGATCCGGTACAATAGTTTCCTCGTCGATCCCAGGGAGGATCCCAGTACGGTAGTCATCCTCGTCGAACCCACGGAGGATCCCAGTACGATATTTATCCTCATCGAACCCACAAAGGATCCCAATATGGTAGTCTTCCTCGTGGAACCCACGGAGGATCCTAGTACGGATGTTATCTTCATCGAACCCATGGAGGATCCTCGTAGGGAAGTCATCTTTGTCACAACCAGCTCTAGGTTTCCCGCACACAGTATGCTCGATTCCGAGAGGGTCCGCTCCACGATCCAAGGTGGTCAATACAATAACTGACACGATGTCCGGATTTGATGTATCCCAAAGTTCCGTCAGGTCGAAAAGAACAAAATGCGACAGACGGCGCGTCAATCGGACGACCGGTCTGAGAGTTATTGGCTTTTTTAGTCCCAGGGGCCCGGTTGGTTTTTAAGTCAAAGAAAACCTGACCGAACTCCAACTGCATCCATACCTTGATTAGAGTAAGCCAAAAGAACCGTATCACTATGAGGAATCCAACAAAGTCGACGACACGTCAATCAGACGTCCGGAGCTCAAGTTATAAGTGTTTCCGTTCCGAGGGCCCAGTTGGTTTCGTGTTCAAACCTATCTGGCCATACCCAAAGTTATCTGAAACCTTGAGTGTAATATACCTAAATTCCCATCCTGATCCAAGGATCGATACGCAACTGACGGTGTGTCATTCAGAGGTCTGTAGCCCATTTTATGGGCGTTTGAACAAATCTGTCCGGAAACAGGGGGTTTGGGACCGGTCCGACCCGGCCCAATACCCCCTCGGTCGGCCCGAACCTAGTTGACCGGACCCAGGTCCGGATCCGTCCCATTTGGGCATGGCCCGGCCCATCTGGGGCGGGTCTGACCTAGCTGGCACGGCACGGGGGTCTGGCCCAGCGCGGACGGCCCGGCCCAGCGCGGGCGGCCCGTCCCGGCGCTGGCGGTCTGGCCCGGTGTGGCCAGTCCGGCCATGTGCGGGCACTCGAGTGGTGAGAGGACGTGGAAGGGGGGGAGGGGGTGGCGTTATCCCCCTCATTTTTGAATGGCGGCCCCCACATGGAGGGGCCCGCCCTTGCCTGCCACCGGGGGTTACAACACCCAGAATTCCCGAAACAACCGGTCACGTTGGCCGGCTGGTGTGGCTGTCGCGGGACTTGCCAGTCCCCCCTTATGCTAGTGTTGGCAAGAGGCTGAGCCCGACCGACTCTATCGAACCGCCACGTCCATAGTCGCGGCTCCTCTTCAGCTGGCGCGACGGTGCCGCGCCCCTCCACTGAGGCATGCCCCGGCCGCGGCCTCTTGGTGCTCCGGCGCGGCGCGATGGCGCCGCGCTCCTCCGCCATGGCCCAGCTTAGGCTGCGGCCTCTTTCGGCCACCCCGTCGTGGCGTGACAACACCGCGCTCCCTCTCCATGGTTTCCCTCATTCTCGTGTGGTTCCATTGTACTGCGCCGCCTCCATTCCAAACCCCGACGGTGATCAACATCAAAAGGGGAGGAGGTTCGGCTGTGTTCGTGCGGTCCGACCTCCTAAATTTATATAGGTAACAGGAGGCCAAAAGAAATTAACAATTAAATTCAAAACAATATCAAATGTAAAAACAACCCCTACCTGAAAAGAAGTTCGTGGAAGCTTGCGTCGCGGGGGTGGTTTTGATGACGGCGTTGGTGTGCGTCCAAGAAGGGAACGACGTCTCACACAAACTGCGGAGAGGAGAAGGAACGACATGTCATTGGTGAGTTTCCACGATGGTGCCTCTTCCTTTGTCATGGAGAAATAAGGGGACCGAAGATACTGGGTCACCAAGTCGATGATCATTGACGAAGTGTTGTCGATCTTCGTTGAGGAAGAATACTTTCTTTGCCGGAGAAGATGAAGTCCTTCAAGGGACTTAGAGGTCTCTCCTCCAATCCTCAACACAACCAATCTAACCCCAAAAATAAAATAAACTCTTCTTATTTAATTAAGTAATGACATGAGTTCAATATTCAAATACCTAATTCAATTAATTTAATTAGTGTGTCTTCATGATTAAATGTGAGGAGAGGGGAAGTCATCCAATTAATGGGATTTTTAAAAGTTATGATGAGTTATACATCTTATGTGGGGGGTTTAGAGGAGTTAGGGAATGTGAGGGGTTGGGCTCGTGTGGGCCCCACCCCACCTCTATTCTCTCAAGGGTAGTTAACAATAGGTGGGTCCCACCCAACTTCCGCATATAGGTTATAACAACTTAGAATATGAAATAAAATTGTAACACAATTTTATTTACTTCACATTTAAATCCACTTTTTTTAACAACTGCTCCGAAGAAAATGCACCTTTAGGAAAGGTCCTCCTAAGAAATTACCAGCGCTTCAGTTTCATTGGTGACTTCATATTTCAATTCCGATCACAGGATCAAAAGATATAAAAACACATTCTTCCATTTAGTGAATGTACCTGAGCTAAACTTTGGAAATTTTTTCCGGGCACACTGGGCCTCGGAATCAGGTGTCGTCTGAAGCCACAGACTCGTAAAATTCCAAAGAAATTATGAAAAAATTTTCCTTCAAATTTCAGGGTCTTTACATTACTCCCACCTCAGGGCTTTACGTCCCCGTAAATCTAGAACACAAATTAAGGAAACTAAAGGAGGTACCGAGTACGCAACTTAGCCTCCCGCTCCCTTGTGCTCTCCCAAAAGTTCCCACGCTGCGAACGAAAGAACATTAGAGGAATAGACCATCCCCGTAGGACCTGCTCCTATCGATCCTCAACCTCTACTCGAACTATGTGATAGTCTCTCCATCATTGATGTCCCGCCCCCCATGGTCAATGATATACGACGGGTCATGCACGCATCTCCTCAGAGATTACTTTCTGCCTTGGAAAAATCTCCTTAAACCTCGTCGAGGTGAGACCCGTAGAAATTCTTGGTCGCCGTCCTCAAACTCCATTAGTGTCCACCTCATATCAGCTTAGGTCTCATGTCTGCTCTGTGCAGTCTCATCTGTTGTGAACCATAGGCGATCACTTCCCAATCCTATATCAGGACACACCTAAGTCTGGTCCCTGATGCATCATAGTGAACTATGTAACCAACGCCCTCTGGATGGGCGCACTGGTCTACCTCTACCTCATCTCCTGAAAGCTTTGTTGGAAGTGGTGCCAAAACTATGGAGAATTCTAGCACATAGGTATGTTTGGTCGTCTCCTGAGTTATCAAATGCACCCTCTTATGCATGATTTTATCCTATTCTTCATGCGTTTTCCTTTCTGCCGACCAATGAAAACCCCTTCCCAACATTGTAGATAAACCAGAACTGTTTTTCCTAATACCATCAATCTGTGTATGAACTGTGGTTGCCCAGTCCATATTCAACCTAACGTCGTAAGTCCTCGACGCTGCCACAAAGAGGTTCCAACCAAAACACTCGCCTCAAGGGTCATATCACACCATCGGCATAACTGTGATTATCAAGTCTCCTCCCAATGGTATCTCCAGACGTGTGGGTCAAGTCAACATCTTAGCCAGAAACTCTGGGTATGGGACAAGATTCGTGGAGTTAGGAATGATTGGTACCTATTTCTTTTGATACGGCAGCTAGTAGTATACACATTTCATACCTCAAATCATTCTTAGAGCCCTTGGGTCACACTCCGTGACCGCATGCAGTTATTCTCTTCCCCTTCCCTCCATCTCCCTGAGCCTGGAGGGGACTATAAAAGTGGGTGGTTGAAACATGTTGAATTGTACACCACCTCATGCTACACTCTAGCTCTGCTTCCACGTCTGCTGCTATGAAGATTCATCTGTCCTTAACACTTCCTCTTCTTGAAACATTTACACGTCCAATTATTTGATACTGGCTCTCGTTCCATGCTCTTTGACTGCTAACATCCTCTAGCTGTATCCGATCAGCCAATGAACATTCAACCACAAAGGTTCTCTCTAGCACCCCAATGTGAGTAGGAATTCATGGAGGAAGACTTGATGGCTCGGTTGTTCATAAACACACCATTCTCGGATTTCTGAGCCATGAAGAACTATTCGCATCATATTCATCGAGTACTCGGAATGATCGGTATGCCTCGATGAATACTCAGCTACCAACACGTCGTTATGTGGTAGCTGTATAAGCTCTATAAAAACTCTTAGCCACATCCTCAAGCCAGTACTTATCCTCCGGACTGTTGGGCTCACCTCAGAACTTGAGGGTATCTGATGCTTAAGCACATGTAAGGTACTAAGCCTACATGTGTCGTCTACCGGTACCACGGGTTGTAACTGCTGACCAACAAGTAGTGATATAGCTGGCACACTACCCGAAGGTACTATCTCAGGCATCAGTCCACATACCAAGGCATTATTACTATATGTACCAACCTCATGGTCACTCACTAAAAAACACTAGTATCTAAGTCCACCATCCACACTACTAGTGACTCAACAAGGCAGAAAACTCTAGCAATCACCTCCATCCAGTCCACTAATACCTAGGAATATGTCTCGTCTCGTAACCTCAGAGGCCTCTATTGTTGGGACTCGAGAAACGCGCTCTATTGGCATGCACCATTTCCTAGAATGTCTAGTGGCATCCGCTGCCCAATAGGTGGTGGTGCTGCTGGAACACCACCCGAGGGTGCCAATATAGTAAAAATGGCCCTACACCGGAGCCTCGTCGCTTGGTGGGCCATCATCGTGTACTCTCTCTAGGGAACCCTAGTTGGCTATCTTCACAACAACATCTTGTTAAAGAACAGGTTTGACATAGTCAAATAGTATACCTGGTGAGCTGACTCAATGAGACTACAAAGGAAACTCTTGAAAGACACACACAATCAGTGTTTTTGTGCACTGAGTGGGAAATCCGAAGTTAGGGTCCTGGTGTATGGATACGTCAGTCGCTGCACCAACACTGGACTCCCTGGACTGATAACCACACTCAATACCCCTACCATTATTTCTTCACATAGAAGAGAGATCGGAGTCCCGAGTTCTACGATTGAACCGAACTCCTCTAATGCCAATTTGTCACAACCTGTCCTCGGGGCCCATGCCGTGACTACCCCAAACCCGCCTTCCCTAGGTCAGGGGCTGGCGACTAGCACCAAAGGCGTAAATTATGATAAAATAGAAGGCATTACATTTATAAAAGAAAACAATCACCACAGAATACAAAAACTGAAGTAAACACTAAGTAAACTATATACACAAGTAAGTGTTGGATTGTAAATGGGCCAGTATACAAACCCAACTGATAGTGCATAACAACTGAAAATTAATGTACAACAACTAAAAGACAATCAGAAACCGCCATAACATCCTCTAGGAAATCCAACCTGAAGGGTTAGTACAGTCAGTCTCGTCGACTCCTCTAGTTCGGTCGTCCTCACCATGTATGTCCCACTAGATAGTCCACCGCCTGGTACAGTCTTCTCCTCAAACCACAGCCACAATCAACGCTATCCGTTGTCTGGAACCAACACATCTTAGTGCGGGAAAATCCCATGTAGGGGTGAGTATACGATACTTAGTAGGGACCTCCAGACTCCCGAAGGTCTCCCAGAATCCAGAAAGGTTAAACCACAGAGGAAAGATACGAACACAAGTATCAACCAACACTACTTAGGTATATTCCCATGCATATACCTAAGTCATTAATTCCAGTTCTGATCCATATAACGATCTAAAGTACAATCCAATCCACACAAGAAAGTATAACTCAATACACACAGGAAGGTATGTCCCAATCCACATAGGAATGCAAGTCAATCATATCGAGGATAATGATTGAATGTCAAGACTCAGCTCACTTAGGTATACTCATCACAAAGATGGGTGGAGATGATTGATGTAGCCTCTGAATCATCTCCTCTGTCGAACCCACGTAGGTTCCAAGTACAGATGTCATCGCTGCCGAACCCATGGAGGATCCAAGTATAGAATTCATCATCTTCGAACCCACGGAGGATCCCAGCACGGTAGTCGAACCCACAAAGGATCCAGTACAATAGTCGTCCTCATCGATCCCACGGAGGATCCCAGTACGGTAGTCGTCCTCGTCCTACCCACGGAGGATCCCAGTACGGTAGTCGTCCTCATCGAACCCACGTAGGATCCTAGTATGATAGTCATCTTTTTCAAACCCATGGGGGAGCCTAGTATGAAAGTCATCTTTTTCGAACCCACAGAGGATCCTAGTACGGAAGTCATCTTTGTCGCAGCCAACTCTAGGGTCCCGCACACAACATGCTCGATTCCGGGAGGGTCCTCTCCACAAGCCAAGGGGGTCGATACATCAACTGACACGAAGTCCGGAGTAGATGTATCCCAATGTTCCTTCTCATCAAAAGGAACACAACACGAGAGATAGTGTGTCAATCGAACGCCTGGCCTGAGAGTTATTGGCTTTTTTTGTCCCCGGGGGCCGGTTATTTTTTAAGTGAAAACCAACCTGACCATACTCCAACTGTGTCCAAACCACAAGAAGAGTAAGCCAAAAGAACAGTCTCACTAAGAGGAATCCAACTAAGTCAATGTCACGTCAATCGGACTTACGGAGCTCAAGTTATATGTGTTTCTGTTCTGAGGGCCCAGTTGGTTTCGTGTTCGAACCAACCCGGCCGTACCCATAGTTCTCCGAAACCCTGAGTGTAATATATTGAAACGACCGTCTCGATCCAAGGATCAAAACTCAACTAACAGTGTGTCGTTCAGAGGTATGTAACCCATGTTATTGGCGTTTTAATGGATATGTCTGGAGATAGGGGGTTTGGGCCCGGTCCGACCCGGCCCAATACCCCCTGGGTCGGCCCGAACCGGGTCGTCCCGACCCGGGTCCGGGGCCGGCCCATCCAGTGCGGGGGTCCGGCCCGGCGTGGGCGGACCGTCCCGGTGCGGGCGGTCCGGCCCAGTGTGGCCCATTCGGCCCGGTGCGGGAGCCCGCGCGCTGAGCGGACGCGGAATGAGGGGGGGGGGGGGGGGGGGGTGGCGCTGGCCCCCTCTTTTTTGAACGGCGACACCCACATGGAGGGCCCCACCCTTGCCTACGGCCGGGGGTTACAACCCCCAGACTTCCCGAAACAGCCGTCCACATTTGCCAGCCGGAGTGGCTGAAGCGGGACCCGCCGGTCCAGCCTCATGCTGGTGTCGGCGGCCGGGCGAGCCTGGCCGCCTCTGTCGAATCGCCATGGACATAGCCGCGGCTCTTCTTCGGGCGGTACGGTGCGACGGCGTCGCGCCCCTCCGCCGCGACCCACCCCAGCCACAGCCTCCTGGTTCTCCGGCGCGGCGCGACGGCGCCGCGCTCCTCCGTCGTGGCCCGACCTCAGCCTCTTTCGGCCACACCGGCGGGGCACGACGGTGCCGCACTCCTTCATCGCGGTTCCCCTCATTCCTGCATGGTGCTGTTGCACTGTGCCGCCTCCGTTACAAACCACGACGGTGATCAACATCAAAAGGGGAGGAGGTTCAGTCGTGTTTGTGGGGTTCGAACTCCTCCCGTTATACTGATAACAGGCGGCCAAAAGAAATTAACAATGAATGTCAAAACAACCTCGAACGTAAAAACAACCCCTACCTCAAAAGAAGTTCATGGAAGCTTGTGTCGTGGGGGTGGTTTCGATGACGGCATTGGTGTGCGTCCCAGAAGGGAACGACGTCTCACACTAGCTGCGGAGAGGAGAAGGAACGACACGTCGTTGGCGAGTTTCCACGTTGGTGCCTCCTCCTTTGTCGTGGAGGAAGAAGAGGACCGAAGTTACCAGGTCACCGAGTCGATGATCCTTGATGAAGTGTTGTCATTATCCGTTGAGGATGAATACGTTCTTCACCGGAGAAGATGAAGTCCTTCAAGAGACTTAGAGCTCTCTTCTCCGATCCTCAACACAACCAATATAACCCCAAAAATAAAATAAGCTCTTCTTATTTTACTAAGTCATGCCATGCGTTCAAAATTAAAAAACATAATTCAATTAATTGAATTAGTATGTTGGCATGATTAAATCTGAGGAGAGGGGAAGTCACCCAATTAATGGGAAGTTTAAAAGTTTAGATGAGTTACACATCTTAAGTGGGGGGTTTAGAGGAGTTAGGGAATGTGAGGGGTTGGGCTCGTGTGGGACTCACCCCACATTTATTATCTCAAGGGTAGTTAACAACAAGTGGGTCCCTCCCAACTTCCACACATTGGTTATAACGACTTAGAATTTTTAATAAAATTGTAACACAATTTTATTTACTTCACATTTAAATCCACTTTTTTTAACAACTCCTCCCGAGCAAACACACCTTCGGGAAAGGTCCTCCTAAGCAATTACTAGCACTCTGGTTTCATCGGTGCCCTCTAATTTCAATTCTGAGCACCGGATCAAAAGTTAGAAAAACCCGCACGTCTGTTCACTGAACTTACTCGAGCTAAACATTGAAAATTTTTTCCGGGCACACCTGGCCTCAGAATCAGGTTCCGTCTGAAGCCACAGACTCGTAAAATTCCAAAGAAATTAAGAAACATTTTCATTTTGAAATTTCTGGGTCTTTACATGATTGGGTAATTTCATAATATATTTTTGAAGGTCATTTATGAACCAAAAAATTATTATAGTGTTATGAAGATAGGATGGTGTGGCCTTTCACATTTGAGGTGAGTGGAACAATTTTAATTTCAAAAATGAAAAAAGTGTACCAATGTTATTTAAATGTAAAATGGTCTAAATTATGTATTTTAGATATTTATACATTTTAATATCTAAATAAGTCCAATAAATAAATTTTGGACATTTTTTATGTCATTTTAACCCTTATATATATAGTTTAACCCCTTAGTAAATCATTTCCAACTTTAGCTGTGGTATTTAATTAATATTGTTTTCACTATTAATTATAGTTAAAAAATTTTGAACATGTTCTAAAATATAAATTATTATCATAAAAAATATGGAATCAATTATTTAAATTTCTATTCACATTAGTATAATTTATTATGACTTTATCCATTATGAATGATGGGAATGTGGGTTTTCAAATAGAAAATAATCAAAAGCACAAAAGGAATTTAAATTAAAATTACTTATAATAGTTATTCAATAAAACTATATGTCTCTAATAGGTAAATAATTTTAAAAATATAACTATAAAACATATTTGCAATATAATTTTTCATATTAAATTAATTAAACGGGAAGTTTGTTTTCCTTATAAATGTAGTGTTTTTCTTCATTTATTGGAAAAGTGAAACATTTGATAAAAATATCAAAAACAATTCCTAAAGATAAACATGATCTTATGATTTAACAAGATATTTTCATTTTATCAAATTAATTTTATAATGTGGTGAAGAATAATTTTAGAATATATTTTTAAATTAAGACTAAACAATATTTAAAAAAATAGATTTTTTAGAAATCAATTTTTTATTTCATTTATTTTATTTTATTCCAAATCAATAGATAACCATTGAATCTGTATCCATAGGTGTCAAAGTTAAATTTAGTGGGGTTTTAAACCTATTTCTAAATTTCAAATATGATGTATAATACAATTTTAAAATTTTAATATTTTTTAGTCTTTCTAGATTCATTTTTTGGTCATAAAAACAACCTATGAATCCTTTTTCTGTAAACAAGAAAACAAATTTTTAATGAATAGCTAACATACCTTAGCTATAATATTATTTTCACCTCTTCCCCAAACTCATTAAATTATTATTAAACCTAAATTATATAGTAATCTTAATAGAATTCATATAATTAGATGTTAGTGTGTTATGTTAATGAACTAAAACCATCTCCGCATCAATCCAATGGGATATGAAATAATCATTTGCATGTCCCATGGGCTACCTCATTGCAAACCACTGTTATTTGTTTCTATCACAACCTCTCCTTAATATATATAATGATTTATTTATTGTTAATATATAAAATATATTATTTTCATTCCTCTTTGTTTATAATACCCCATATTCATTGAAACCTCTATATGTATTTTGAAAAAAATAATGTATCTAGTCTTAATGGTAGACTACTAAATCATAAACTAATGTGATTTTTTCTTCTTCATTGATTTACATGGATGGTAATAAGGATATATTAAATGAATTTATATTATTTTTTTCAAATAAATATACTTCTATAACTATAATATAATTTATAATTTCTTTCATTCCATACCATGGTCAATATAACAACGTCCCACGTCTATATTATGGACTACCTCCTCATTATGAAGTATGATTTATTTTTCACTTTTGATTTACATGCAATTTAATTAGTAAATTATAAATTAATAAAATGTGATATATATGAAAAAAATGATTCTGTAACATTGATATATTATTAACCCTTATTTAATTTATTCCATCACGAAAATGGAAACAATATCCATGAGTACGTACGACATATCGACTCCGAAAATGGTGTATTTAATTTTCTACCTCTAAATTATATTAATTAATATAAATTCATTTATAATTAATGTATATAATATTAATATAATGGTTGATATAATGGAGATTATAGAACCAAAATCAAATTTTTAGGATTAAAAATAAAAAATCAATATATACACAAAAACCAGAACAATTATTACTTGAAATTTGATATTAAGAAGAAATACATAACAGAATGGTAATCAAATTTCATAATTAAATCATATATAGTATGATATATATACAATTAAGGTTAATTAATATAATTATAATAACTTAAATTCATAATTCCTGATTTTTTATTATGTACGAAGGATGATGAGGGTAATGTTATGGGATTTCTGTCTCACTTTTTAACATTCATGAAATATAGGCCATATTAATCACATATTACAATTTATAATTAATATAATTCCCATTGTATTATTTTATTATTATCTTATAGAAATATTTTTAATTTATGTATCCATTTTAGAATCTCTCTTTCATATGTCTTATGATTCAATGTCACCAAAATTGTATGGTTTCCTGATATAATCTCATTACCATTCTTGATTTTTTATGTTTATGTTTACGATAATGAAATATTAATATATATAAAAATATAATTGTAAAGATGAAATTTATTTTAATATGGTTTGGTTAATAGAAAACACTTCTCCCCCTTTTCTCCACTCATTATTTAATAAATAGTTCCAAATAATTTTTCACAAAAAGTATTTATAATTTCATTATACGGGTGAAAACCCATTATGTTGCATATCCATGTTTCCTAAAAAACATTTCAAAAATGTTCCATCATTAAAAAAATTATTTATTAATGAATATACAACTATGATTGTCTTGTAATACTTTTTTTTTAATTTAGTCATTAGGTCATTTTCAAAATATGGCCATTTTTATTTTTACCAAAAATGAGAATTGAATTTTTGGATAAAAATGGGTAAAATTTTCTGTTGTCATGACCGAACAATGTTTTAAATTATCCATTATATGTTCATATCGTTATTTTTAATGAATATTATTATAAAATTCTAAAATATTTATAATAGTTTTTTATGTGAAAATAATATTTTTCCTCATGAAATATTCCAAATGATTTTTAAAAATCATTATCTATCTATGACTATATCCTTTTCTATTACATAAGATTTATTGGTGATATGATCCTGAAATACCGTATTTATTATTTAGTTTGATGTTTTATTATTAGGATGAATATATTTTTTATAAACTCATTTAATTCATAGGGTCATAATATTATGAAATTTTAATTGAGTCTAGCTGGTTTCCTTTGTTTATGATATGATGTATTTTTTATGATATTATAAAACTAATATTTGTAAATTATATGAATGGTTGGACCTATATATATCTTCAATTAATTGCATTGAGATGGATAACTAATAAGTAAATATTTGATTTTTCGAAACTTGTTCCTTTTTCACAATTTTACTCATGCACTTGATGAGATGTTCACAATGTTTTCTCAAAAACTGCATAAATGTCAATAATGTGACGCATCATATAGGAGAAATTAATACAATGTTATGAATTAACCTAATTAAGTGATCATAGTGTAATGTGTAGAGATGGATTTCATTTCTATAAGGTATCAGTTAGTCCTAGATTTATGTCCATATGTTTATAAGGGGCCATGATTTCACGAGCCTAACTTAATTAGGTAACCTGTATCTATTTATACATGTTCAAAATTATATAAGATTATGTTTATCAAACAAATATACAACTTAATTAAATTTTATGTTATCATGCATCATGTGATTTTCTTCCATTATGATTAATGTCTTATAAAATCTGACAATTTATTTTATGACTCCCCTTTTTGATATATGTGATACAGGGTATGATTTTTTAATGTTATTATCAATTTCTCATACATATATGATCATTTTAAATTGATATTTCCCTTTATTAAAATTAATGAGAATATTATGTCATTGGTTATTGGTTTCTTCCAATATTTTAAGAAAGAATGGTTCAATGTTTGGTATTACTATGAAGATTAATATGTGGTATGATTATAATGGGGGACATTGAATATCAAACATGAAATCAAAATACATTGAATATTGTCTCCAAAAAGATTTATCATATATACTCCGCATTCGTGCATGTGTTAAATATATTGAATATTCATATAATAATTTTTAATATTGATTTATTAGTTTACTAGTTCATTACAGTTGGTGTTAGAGAATAAATTCATTTAACCATTATAAAATATTCAGAGAAAAATGTAGTGACATCCCTATGTATATTTAAAATGATATGTATTTTGAAATGGATAAAGATAATTCTATTCTTGAGTCAAATTATAGTAAAATTATTTTTTTTAATTTATAGACCGAGTGAATTTATATGATCTAGAACCCATGTAGTCTTACAGATTATGTTTTTTTTGCTCATGGTGTTCAATAGACGCCTGAAGTTGGTCTAGAGGCATTAGGATTCTCAATAATATAAACAGTGCGAATACATGATGTATATGGGATGGATGTCCTGAATTCTCGGTTCATATCCAATTTGAGAGTTGATTTAGGGAATGAAATACATTGAAAGTGTTATTGATGATTTTTAAAATTGGGTTACATGATATGTAATTATTTGGAAATAAATGTCTTAAGGATGTGCTTTTTAGTGAAATCTAAAGACCTATATTTACATGGTGTGAAAACCCATCAGACCTTGTAAAACCTTGTGTAGTTTGCCAATAATGGATGTAGTTACATATGTTTTTTTCTAAAAACCTATCTCCCTCCTAATTTCCAGGCAATCTAGTAGCCCCCACTACCAGTTTTTGGGGATTAATTAGATGGTGATAAACTCTTGATTTCCTATATTTTATCTATGGTGATATATTGTATGTTTTACCTCTTCTCTCATAGTAAATTAATTTGGATCATTCCATTTCTTCATTCTATGATATTGTAGATCACATCTATTTTTCTAAATGAGTTTTAATTTTATTTTGGTATGGTTCTATTGTGAAATACATTGAATTAAATAACTTTATGTGGGAGAGGTTATCAGGATCTATGATGTTTTTATATTCTCATGTGAAGAACATCAACACCTTTGAGGCATGGGATTAATTTCATCACCAATAATTATGTCCAACCCTATGTTTTCCATCGTTTCTCCATTTAGATGGAAATGAAATTAACTTTGTAATTTTTTATCCATATGATTAAATAATTGGTTAGAGATCGAATGTAGATGTGATTTATGTCATGATAGAAGTTTACAAATTGATTTTTTGATTGTGTTGTATCTATTCTTTGATTTTAATCATGTTTAATGTGTATATATATTAAAATATTTCTTTTGGTATAAATTTTTAAAGAATATAAATTCAGGGTTAATAATATAATTGGTTTATGGATTCTAAAAATGGAATGTTGTATGGAATATGATGTTTAATGTGATTTTATAATAATCAAATTGATGAAATGCGCATGTATAATTTAAAATGTTCTTCCATGTGTATACTCAATTAAAATATTATGTGAGTAACTTTTTATGTGTTCATAATATAAATAAATCATGTTAAATGAGAGTGATACTTATTACAGTTTTGTGAATCATGATTGATTACTCGTAGGAATGTTTCATTTTTTTATAGTTATTTATTGCTTGATGCCTCTGGCTGGCACTAGTTTGAACATGTGATTAATGAATCGGTTATCTATAGAAATAAAAATAATTTTTTACATTTAAAATAGATGTATTTTTATAATTTTACCATATTCATTAAATGTCTTGTTTGTTGATATTACATCCCTATGATCTAGTTTACGTGTATATGATAGATTCCATGTTTTTAGGTCTAGATTTAAGAATTGACTAGTGAATTCGTCACTTTTTTCCATGTTGTCTAATTGAGGTATCCCCAATGTGTTTTATTATGTTTTTGGAATGCTAGATTATTATGCGTTGCTCAAATTGATGATCTTGGTTGGTTATGGTTATGTGGGTGTGGAGGCATTGATTATGATTTAGTAGTTGATGTTTGTGATGATGAGATGCATTTGGATATGATTGTAGGTTTTGCAGATGGAACTATAGATGATGGACTGTGATGAATATTTGATTAACCATTGATATGATGTTTTGAGTTAGTATTGTCTCTTATGAGTCTATTTATCAATCGATGTCTGAGTTTCTAATTCTATCTATTTTCTCTTACCAACTACTTGTGGTTGTTAGGTATGATCACTTACATGTTTCGTTTTACTTGTGTAATAGGATGGTATTCCTATAATACCTGGAGAATAGAATGATAATAATAATAATGACTAAATAATTTTTAAAGAAAGAGGTTGGAAAGAATCAAATAACAATTTTGAAAAGATATTATTCTTGAGAAACCATGGACTCGATTTGGATTATGCCTGACGAGTATAGACAATAATCTAATATCTAATTCAACATAATGTGTTATAATTTAAATAGATTATATATTTATAATTAATTAATTTATTGGATAAAATTATAAAAATAAAATAGTGATCCTAATGTATCTCATTAAATTATTATGTTCTTATAAGGTATCTAGTCATATCAGTTCTTCTCAGAAGTCTAAGCGATTTTAGATATAGGTTTTTCTAAGACATTTTAATGTCCAAAGTGTTTTAAGTGAGGTATGTTTTTCAAATATATTTCTTGATTTTGTATTTTTTCCCACCCATTTCTGTTG
The DNA here is from genome assembly GCA_963277665.1 of Viscum album. Lineage (NCBI taxonomy): Eukaryota > Viridiplantae > Streptophyta > Magnoliopsida > Santalales > Viscaceae > Viscum > Viscum album. The sequence goes on from OY728161.1 coordinate 1,844,865,742, forward strand.
TGGATATTGAAACAAAGTGGATTCTGGGATGTTTTATTCCACATAATATTTGTTGGTTGATGGAAAAATGACTATCCACTAAAACCTCAATCTAATTTCTTATTATTTACAAAAATTAGTAATCACAATGGGAAGTTACCCCATATATGTGTGTGGAGGTCTTTTAGGTCATATTATTTTCACAGACATGTATTACCATGTATATTATCCAGCGGGATTATTCAACTTATGGTGTTTATTGGTTTCGATGGCTTCAGGTTCTATATTCAGTGTATGGTTTATAATGTGTTGAGGATTGAAATCTTATATATGATTCATTCCATTTAATATTTTTTGGATTATAGTACCTAATTTCTTAATTTGAATTGGGTTTTTAATATGATGATATTATTATGTGATTCTTGAGGTGCATAATGTGATACCTTTCACACGATTAGTCAGTATGGATTATTTTGGAAAGAGATGCTCACAATGTGCGACGCTACGACAAAGAGGAAATCTGGTGATGAAGCGAGATAGGGGTACCCTTGATGTATTATTATTATATAATATATAATATTGTATGGGATACATAGTAATATTTATCCATGTTGAGGTTGAGAATATAGTATACCTAATTAGGTGAGTAGTTAATTTTACAGGTTTTCACAATTATTTGGCATGAATTATTTATATTTTGCATGAGAGGCTTTAGAGATGATCCTTCTTAGTTTACTATTATTATAACCCTATGTATATATAAATTTATTATTGTATGGCCATCTATAGTAGATGAGATTTTTTTAGAAATTAATAAATCATGGGTTTTAAGGATCTTTTTGGGCTTTATGCCCACTACTATTTTTACATTTTTGGTATTTTTAGATTTCCTTACGTATTTATAGTAGTATATGAAATTGATTATTTTCCTTTTGATTTATTATATATATATATTGAGAAAATATTAATTGGTCTATCAATATTATATCTATCTTCCACGTGTTCTCTAACAGGGTAACATCTCCAATATAAATCCTTATTATACCATTAGATATAATCACAAAAATAGGTCCTTCTAGACATGGGACTCAGGTAGTTCCCATCACCATTATATTTTTTCTGACATCAAAGGGTTATCCTTTTTGGGAGGGGATCATGAATGAGTGGAATCAAAGGTTTATATTTTGGGATATGATGTTGCCTTCTTCGGTACAAAATCTATGAGTACATCTTTATGATATGTTGTTGTGAGGTTTTTTTCCATTTGGGTCACCTAAGGGTACCCCATTTGTTTGGAATTATATAATTGAAGGTTTAAGGTTTTTTATTGATCATCCTCTCTTGAACTAAGTGATAGTGAATAAATGCAATCATATTCAATGTACATATGATTTATTGGATCATATAGTTGATCATGTTGTTTCTCGAAGAAATATTTGGACTCATGATATCACAATATTCATGTAAAGGTTGAATATATTTATATTATTTGTTAGATTGTCATAAAGGGATTCAGGAGATCATTTTTTATGCATTGAGTGTAAAAGATGATCCATTTGAGTTAATTGGGACGATGAGAGCCTTTTTTAACGATATATTGCACAAGATTGTGGTGGTTTTCATTGATGAAATTATTGTGGACTTTGTGACTATAGTAGAGATTATAGAGCATATATGTGCATTTTGGGAGTTATTCATCATGAGACGGTATTTTGTATGTTCTCCAAGTTTGTGTTTTTGGATTGTGAAGTTGTTTCATGGAACATATTTTTTCACAGTAGGAAATATCTATAGATCCTTAAAAGATAGAGGTGGTGGGGTCCGTGTTTACCCCTAGGACTATGGAAGAAGTAGAGATTTTCCATGATTTTATAGGATATTAGAAGAGTTATAATTCCAATATCTCTATATTTTATCTAATATGGTTGAATTTAAAATAAAAGATCATGTGTTCTCCTGGACTCCCCAATGTTAGGAAATATTTTATTACTTGATGTGGATGTTTCTCAATACTCTAGTCCTTTATTTTCAAATCGAACAATTTCATATTGTGGTATTCTGTTAGACTTCGTATATTTTCATTATAAATTTTTGAAATTACTAGATATTAGTGGTTTTATATGATTTTAAATATTCTTTTCCAATGAAGTATAACCATTCAACCCATTATCATAAGTAAAAGGATGTTGTGTTTGTTTTGATATTGTAGAAACATTACCTCACCACTGAGAATTTTGTGTTTCTTAATGACTATAAACCCCTAAGGTATGTATTCTCTATGTGTAACATGAACCGATATCATCATCAGTAGAAATAATTATTATATTGTTATGAAATAAATATTTCATATATTTTATGAATGGGAAATTCTCTAGATGATGTGCTAAGATATATATAACCTAGTGATTACATGCATGAATCCAGATATTCATTTAGGGTGATACAATATATATCAGCGATGATTCTAGATATGGGATTGATTTTAGGTAAAGGATTTCATTTCGAAATGATTGTACAATATTCTTTTGGGAATAAGGTGGAGGTATCCAATTAGGGGGAATATGTGGTGGAGTTCTATAGAGAAATTTTTTTCATAGATATTTTGTTAATTTTTGGTCCACGTATGAACATCACTAGGTGTTGTACTACAGAAGTATTTTTATCACTTCAGTGATTTCTGTGATTGTTCTCCATTAGTTTGATAGCCCACCATTGGTCTCACAAAACAATATGACACAGATTTACCGATCATTGAATGATTATATTTTCTAGGATATAAGCATGTATTTGAAGAGTTTTTTATCAATTTTTGTTCAAATAGTATTTGAAGGTTAATCTCCATGTTTCTGGTTGTCCTGTCCAGCTGTAAGATGTTCTCCACAACATGTGGGCGGTTATCTTGATTGAATTTATTACTGTCAAAAAAATAAGTTCATATAGGCTATAATGATATATGGGGGATAAGATATTTTTTGAGGAAAAATTCAACCTAATAGAGATCATGGAGTTGAAATCATTCGAGGTATATTTTGAGGGAGTATCTGGAAGTGGTTTCCTGAGCCCATGGAGTTCCTAGGATGATATTTTCTCATAGAGATCATCATTTTTCCACTATTGTGTGGAGATATCAACACCATGATTATGGATCACATTTTTTTCCTAAATCATATTTTCATGTATATATTCATGGTCATACGTAGTGGACCATACCGACCCTTGAGACATGTTTCATTACTGTGTCATGTTTTTTGGTAGATCATGGATAAGCAACATTATTTTTTTCTAGATTTATTTCAATAATTTATACCGAAAAAATAATTGTATTTTGTTTTTTAATACTTTAAATAATGTACTTTTCATTTTTCACTATGTGGGATTCAGATCTATGATGTAACAATTATAGGGCTAGAACTGGTAGAAAATATGAAAATATGTGGTAAATGTTATTAATGATAGGATTAATGAAGTGAAAGATAATCATAAATCACATACCTATTGTAGTATTAAAGATCTAGAGTTAGACTTTGGATATCAGGTTTTCTTGGAGGTGACTATTTGTCATGGAATGTGAAGGATTGGTAATGGTAGTAGGATTTCTCTATATTTTATCAGTCCACTTGAACTATTGGTTCATGTTTGAGACTCAGTGTATCAAATAAAACTCCCCCATATATGATCAAGATACAAGATTTTATTAACATATCCCAAATCTGTCATTATATTCATGAGGACTCTAATGTCATCTATTAGGGAAATATTATTATTAGGGATGATTAATCACTTACGGAGGAGAATGTGGAGGTTGAAGACCACCAAGAGAATGTATTATGTGGAAAATATGTTACATTGGTTCACGTATTTTTGAAACATGGTGGTGTAGATTATAGTACCTGGGAACATGATTTAGATATGTGAAATATGTACCTTATGATGTTTTATGATGATATTTTCACGAAAACTATTTTGTTTTCTTATTTAGACCGTCCCTATTTATGATGTAGTTTCTTATTGTTTCTTATTGTAAATTTACTCTCATTTGAGTGGTACAACCCATATGAGATTTTAAATTATCTAGTTGTTGATGATGTCTGGAGTCACATTGTTCTTATGATGTGGTGGTTGATCTCTGGTGATTATGAGATTGTTTAGAAGTATCTCACAGGGTGGTTGATCAGATGACCCATTTAGATTCTCTATGTCTTGGGATTTATGTTTTTGTGAATATATAAATTTTAAGATATATCTAATGTAAGAATTCATATCCATTAATGATGAAAAAATTCTTGTTTTCGAATATTTTGTTTCTTGAAAGAGGCCTTTGGTGGGTGGGGAGTTTTTTTCAGCTACTTAAAGCTACATGTAGGGAGACTATTTGTCGTGTCAGGGTATCTGTTCCTGAAAAATCAGTTCACAACTTTTTTGGTAGATAATTTTTTTCCTGTAATGCATTCACTTTTTTTTGATGATCCATTGGGTGTTACATGACGTGTAATACTTATGGATTTATTGATTTGATGTGCCATGTTTTTGTAGAGATATCAAATAAACTTATACACTATGGGACATATTTTCATGCTATATAAATCCCCTATATAGGGAACATATAAATTTAATATGAAATTATGTTTTTTTATAAAACATTAAAAATATCTCATCAACCAAGCGATCATGTGACCCTCCCTTATGATGTTTGAGAATTCCTTCGATGACGATCGATTCATGGATTCATGAATTTGATCTTTGAGGATCTGATGTAAGTTTGTTCAATTTTATCAGTGTTCTCTTGTCTATATCATTCCATTTATATATTTAATATGATGGGATATCTCCTCCATGTTTTTAAATATGTTATCATGTTTTTATATTGGTATGGTTTTGTTATTAAGTCCTTTGATTGATACAGATTATTATAGGAGAGGGGGTCAGGATCTATGACATTACTCTATTATGATACAAACAACATTGAGACCTATGATGTATGTGATTTAATGAATCTTTTATAATTATTTACTATCATATAGATATCAAGGTTTATACATTTTTATGTAAATTAAGTTAGAATAATAATGTTTTAACTAGATTAATGAATAATTGATTAGATATCAAATGATGATTTGCTTTATACATTGATAGAAATTTGCCACATGATTTTCAAGATAGAGTTTAATATATGTTATTATAATTATAATTCTTCTCTATTATATGGATAATAATATGTTTATCAACTCAAAAGTTTAAATATCATAAATATGGAATTAATTAATTATCCTAATGAATTTAGAAAGATTCATGTTTTAAAGAATCACGTGTGTATTATATTTTGATGATAATAAATTTGATGCAATCCACATGTATAATTTAATGTTATCTTCCATGTGTTAATAGAAATGATAAATATTTTGTACCACATTTTTATTGGTAGTAAAAAATTGAAAATTATAATGATCATTTCATATAATGATGAATCTTGTTTATGTGAATGAATGATTATTTAAATTTTTGGTATCCTGTTATAGATTAATGACTTAACATTACCATAGTTAAAAACTATGATTTAGGAATCAGTTAATTCGTGATATAATAAGTACTATTTATGTGATAAAAAATTTCTAGGCATAGTGTTTAACCTCATATTAAGAAGGTTGACTTCCTTGGGTTAAGATACATGGGACCTCATTTATGTGTGAATTCAAGATTCCTTTTGATTGGACCTATATTTGCATGTTAAATTTCTTTCATTATTCCTTTTTATGTTCTACGGATGTGATATTATTTGTGTTATGTGTTATAGTGTTGGGTGTCCTAGATGTGATGTATGTCAAGCATGGATGTTCCTAGGATGGATAATATAATGTGTATAGGGGGCCTAGATAATGTGATATCAGTTGATGTTTATGATGGTTTGATGAATATGTATATGCATGTCTATATCAAAGATGGATCCACAGATAATGGAATTTTTTGAACTAGGGATTGACATTTAATTTTATTATGTCATCCGGGATGCTCTCTTATAAATCCATTTAATGGTGGATGGCTGAGTTTCTTATTTCATCTCTATTCTATTCCCCACTATTTGATGTGGGTTGATGTTCTCGATTTCATGTTCACTTTTTGTGGTATCATTAGATGGATTTCGTAGAGTACACAGATTATGTAATGATGATAAAAATGAATAAATAATTATTATCAGTTAGATTTGGTAAGTATTCAATTAATATTCATAAGTTATGTTGATCTTAAGAAATAGTTTACTCTGTTTAGATTATGACTCGATGGAATGGACAATTATATTATGACTACTGTAATATAATTTGAAATAATTTTGTGATTTAATTAATGTATAATTAATTAATTGATCTATGGAAATGATAAAAAGAAACTAGGGAACAAAATGTATATATTTAAATTCTTCTGTTCATTTAGGATATCCTGTCTTAGTAGTGGATGGAAGGAGTCCATGTGATGTTATATGAATTTTAGTATAAGAGTAGGTTATGCCACTAGTGTGGTAATCAAAAATATAATATACTATATATTTTTATATTTCAATATGCTTCCCCACTATTGTTGATTATGGTTAATCACATTGAGTAAACAATTAGAGGGTGTTTTCCCCAATATAACAGTGCGAAAATAGATAGATGACTACCACATTTAGGATTATTATCCTCTATTTTTTATTACATGAGCCAGTATTCATGGAGGAAAGTTTACCCTAATATTGATGGATAGGGTTCTGATTTTTTGAGGTTTTTTAACACAAATTTATTAATCATCATTGTGTCCAAAGAAATATTATATGTATGACTTTCATTGGGAGCCATGATTCATGGAACCTTAGTCAGTGTATGAGCTGTAATGTCTTACAATATAATATCTGATGTGTGATAGATCTCATAAAGGTCAAGGTGGATCTTGAAAACTAAATGGATAATATATTTTGATATTGGAATTGGAAGATGTGGTGATGTGATTCATGAGGATTATGTTGTGACACCTTAACCGTGTCAATTCAGATTGTCTAATTATAGAAATAGATACTCACGACATTAGATGCTTGGGTATTATGGAAAAACAAGTGTGAAGTAGGTGATATATATCCTTGATGTTTCGTTATTATATTATATTCTCACATATTTAACATAATTAGTGAGATTTATTAATGGTGATGATATGAACATTGAATATCTTTCTCAGTGATGAGTTAGTTTCATTTTTGCACTCTCTTCTTTAGCATGAATTCATTATATATTGCATGAAAGGATCGAGGGAGGATTTGAAGGATCCTGACCCTAATAACTATGAGCCAGTGACTTAATTTATTACATTTATATAAGAAAAAGTGAATCAAATTCTGATGGACTGAATCGTTTAGTTGTCTTGATGAGCTAGATACATACTTCATAAAAAAATTATATTTGAATATAAAAATTGGGAAAAAATTTATTTCAAGAATAATTTCATTACATATTGAATATCCCTAAATATCATAAATAATAATATTCTTGGATTATTGATAAAGGTATAAAATACGGGTTATCTAAAATTCTAAAAAAGGTTAAGAACAATAGAAGCTATCATGAATCAATAAGCATAATCTTTTTGGAAATGTATATAACAACACACACATTCCATTTAAATAAAATTAGTATCATGATATGACATGTAATAATCATAATGGAACGGTAAATAACAAAAAAAACAATCCCCCCAATCAAAAAATTGAGAATTAATGGAATCTAAATATAATATCATTTTGAAAATATCATGGATAATAACATAATTGAATTCAGAAGGAAAATGGTTAAATATTGGATTTTATTCTCATAATAACATGATACCAATTCCAAAAATATTTATCTACAATAAAATTTAAATATAAGTGGTAGTAATAGATATGGTTTGTACAATTTTAAATCGGCTATTAATATATACACTCAAATTTTCTAAAGATTATTGTTAAGAATGCATATGGGTTGGTCAAATAATTTTTTCTTTTGATACCTATCGATGCATTGACAGGTTATATATAATTGGAAACAACCATATCATATTGTCTAAAAAATTAAATATATATTGAAAAATGTATTTAATTGACGGACAATGATTCTTATCATCAAATATCGATATTGAGAAAAGGATACAGATTTATCAGTATTTCCCAACTCAACCAAATAACTCCCATTCTCGAACTCTATATGTATATTGATATATATTTTATGAATTAAAATATCCATGATAAATAATAGTGACATATATTGTAATGTTAATTTCAATACGAAATTAAATAAATCAAGTTAAAGTAAATAACTACAAAAATGAATCAAAAATGTGATTTCTAATACTTTACATTGTCAAAATGCTTATAAATCATCCATACATAGAATAGAGATGATATCAATATAATTTATACTAATTGAATTAACATTGAAGGGGGTTTTTAATTCCATAATATATATACCATAAAAATATAATTATAAAATGCTTGGAGAAAATATAATTTTCAATTTGAAAAACAATTTTGAAAACACCTTTATATGAAAATCTCATTAAAAGAAAAATTCTTAAAAATTATTTTTTTAATAATGAAAATGAAGCATAAATTATATTATGGTAACTATAATTTGTAATTCTGTACAAGTTATAATTGATAAACATAAGATTCTCTTATTAGGTTAAAATGGTTTGAAATATTCATTGTTTTGAAACCAATAAGAAAATTCCTTTAACTATTTGAATTGAAGACTAATATTCAATTTATTTAAAACAATATAATTTTCTATTAAAACCATTCGAGAATTATTAAATAAGAATAAAAATTCATTTAAGAAATTATTAAGAAAGTAATAAAATTATTTTTTAAAACATTTACAAAACTAATAGTTTTAGACTAATTTTCATTTCTGAACGAAGAGATAAATAAAGTTAGATTATCAAAGAATAAATTTATCAATAAATTTATGTATAAAAGACTTTTAAATTGTATTATGAAATAAAAATTTCAAGAATAAATAATATCCATTAGAATGATATGGTGACATAAACCCTTACAATTATAATATCATTGAAGTTATAATTATTCCTTGAAAATAATATGTTGATCAAATTTAAATCCACTAAAAAATGTTTATATATAATATAATATAATAAAAATATTAAAACGACTCAAATTTTAATAAAATAAATTCTCTTCATATAATTATTTCATATATTATAATAACAAGAAATCCTAACACTATAAACTACTATGTAATATGTGACCTTTAAAGATAATATTGTCACTTTTGTGATTTGAATTTAAAAAATCGATCTTACATGGTAGCGATCATTAAAATGCTTGAAGACTGGTAAGACAAGCCTCATTTATGGAATATAGTAACTGAACCTAATAATTAGTAATGGTATATTTATGAATATAAATATGACCCTTATGAATAATAAAAAATCAATTTTAATATGTAACCTGAATGATAAATGAATAAATAATATTTATTCCTCTTATAAGTGACAATATTATATAATTATAATGTTTGTATTTTTATGAGTCGTGTATAATTAAATATAATTTTATGATTAATTTAATAATTAAAAATAATTATTATTTTCATTAAAGGTATTTATAAATAATTATTTTGATGATTTATGCTTATAAGACAATTTTAAGAGACCTTAACTTATTTTTGAAAGTGATTGATATGTATTTTTAATTTGAAAATTTTCAATTTTCATGTAGATATTATTTAATTAAAATTTAAATTCCACATATATTTTATATTATCTTCATAAAATGGATTTCATTATTTAATTCGAAATGTTAAAAATTTGTGGGGTTTATTTTTTATATTTTTTTTAATTATATTTATTTTCAATGAATAGTAAAATACAATAATATAAGATAAATACTAAATGCATGAATTACGATGTCGTCAGATGATGTATGGATGATGTTATACCATTATGTAGAAATATAATTCAATCATTACTATTTTTGGCCATCGGAATTAACACTATTTATATAATTGATAAAACATATGAAACTGATGATTAAAATAATGGGAAACCCCTCCTCTCCCACACTATAAATAGCACCCCTTATTACCACTTCTGTACACTTCCCTCAAGCCTTATGCCTAGTAAAAATTCTTAAAAAATACCTCATTAATACCCTATATCATGTCCATGTGTCCATGGTCTCTTTAAAAGGTTGAATCCTCTCCCCTACAGAGGTTATCAAGGAAGATATATTCAGGAGGTAAATTCATCTTTTCATTTATTTTATTTACTTTCATGTTCCATTCTTTTATTTATATTTCCTCACCTCCTATCATCCAAATGTTATGATAACTACAGTATGTTACATGTAATTGATTTTTTATAATGAGGGAATAATTCATAATAATCCCTCTTTTCCCTTTCTATTATACTAGAAATAAAAACACAATCTGAGATGCATTAATTTAACACATTCATGGATGACGGGTTTTCAATTCCTCTTAACATCTCTTATTCATGTCATGAAACCATTTTTTAGATGAAATAGAAACAAATATATGTATTTTTCCTAATTTATGGTTATGGATTTTATATTAAATATAATATTAATTAATAAACCAAATTGTGTTCGATGTGATCAAAAACGTGTCAATTAACCAAAACAGTTGTCATTAATGTTTCATATAATGATTTATATTCACTCCAAAAGATACAACTGAAATTTATAAAAAAGTAATCTATGGAATGTCCACTAATAAAATATTACTAAAATTATGAAAAAACATTCCCATCACACTTTTTAATCATTACATATATATAAGTAATCCATTCATAACAACCAAGGAAACAAATGCTCCCAAATACTGATATTGAACCTCTTAACCCATCAAAAAGATCATGAATGAACAAAATAAGGTTATACTAAATATATTAAAAAATAAATAGTTTATTCACATATTAATTAATGAATTTAATTTGGTTATCCAGGACATTAAAATCAGGTGAAGGAAACCATCATACTTAATATAAGGGATTCAACCTGAACCTCCCTTATTTCATCGGGTTTATTTACCATTATTTTTGTGCAAATGATGTTATTTATTATGAATCTATTCCAAATTATGTTTAAATTATTATAAATCATTGTTTAAGGTCCATTAATCAATCTATTTTTTGGATATACATTTTTTTAAATCATACCCTCTATAGTACATCCAGATAAGAAAACCTGTTTTAAGGGAACTTCTTGAATTCATACACAATTTCCAGTTCACTATATAGTTTGTTTTAATATTGAATTAACTTTATAAAACCAATATTTATATTATGGAAACATTAATTTAATAATTTTGGTTTTATAGAAAAAGTTATTCCCTTTTCTATTTTAAATTCCCTTTAGTATTTACCTTAAACTATAATAAAATGTTTTAGTGTTAAATATTCTTAAATACTATTTTTACATGTTATCACTTCTATTTAAAATTAATTAAAATGATATAGGACTCTATTACCTTATTGATTACCATTTATATTATAATTATATTCTTTCATGTACACTTATATGATAGACCCATTAATTATGTTATAGGACATGATAATGGTTCCCATTTCTTTTCATGGGGGTACCCTTATGTTTTCATATGATTTATTATATATGATTATTTATGTGGAATGAATATTCATGAACATGTTATGATTGATGTTTCTGAATATTTATCTAAGGAATTGAGAAATAATGATCCTCATGATAAGTTATGTGCATTGATTTTGGCTGTTACCCTTGACTCGTTCAACTAAGCGCAATGGTCTCGGTTGTTAACCTTGAATTACGTTCCTATATGTGAAATGAGTCTTAACTCTTTATAAAGTAATTTTTTATGTTTCATATACATTAATATGAATTCATGTTTATATGATCCCATTTTAATATTTTATATTCCATTTGTTACATTCCATTTTATACCATTATGTTATTCCTTCTAACCCTTGGGCTAGAAATTTATTCTTTTATTTATTCCATTACTATATTTTTTATCTCATACTTTTGTTCATGATATCACCAAGTTATCCTATGATGATGTATTATCACAATATATGTTAGGAGCTATTTATAGAGATAAAATTGATAAAATTATTATTTTGTCCCATGTTTTCAATTTTATGTATCTAACCTTCCATAATAATATACATTACAATCCCTGGATTGTAATATGATGATTTGAAATTATTAAAATCATGTCATGAAATGTGTAAAATGATAGGATGTCTATAGTTGGTATCGTATTATGGTATAGTTATTTTTGGATATTAGGAATAAATAAATTTAGTAAGAACCATTTGGATGATACTATGTTTAAGAAAACGTCCCTAAATTTTTTTGTGTATAGAGTATTTTTTTATAATGAAAATATATCTCTTTATAAATAAGAACATGTGGATGTTTCTATAGAATAGATGTAGTGAGGAGTCAAACACAAATAGACCCCATTAAGACTAACTCGAACAAGAACTAGTGTAAGACAAAATGCCTTACTTCATAACTAGTTTGACACTCCCTGGTGATATGTTTCAGTAATTCATAAGGTTTGTATGTTCAATTATTAAGGGAACATATTGAAAAATATTAGAAGTATAAATATGAAGAAACAGATCATGGATAACAAAGATTGAAAGCTTGGTAATCAGAAGTTATGAATATACTTATCCAGAAATCTTTTATACCTTTATGTTTAATGATTATTTTTATGCTAGCTATCTAAGAATTCAAGCCCCCTAATTTTACGTTATATTTTTAGTTAATAGTAGGAAATAAATGAACATGCCCCAACAATCAATGTGATGGGAAATGTGAATAGTTCCCTAATGATATGAAAAATACTATGGGAATAGGTGCTCGAAATGTTATGATATTACTTGCTCACTTGGCTCATGTTATGAATAATAACATGAATCATGTGGAACGCCCTCCTCATCTATGGAAAGAGAATGTCTCTATCGAATAATTAATGAAGAAAATTCATCTCATTGTTAATGAATACTATGACTCCCTCCATTATGAATAGTATATTTACTCCATTGATAATATATTTGTTGTCCTATAATGTTCCGAAGAATATAAATTTGTATTAGCTGTCTATTATATTTATGGGGAAGGTGATCAATGGCGGACATTGATCAAGAATACGATGTCCTGGGAAGAACATGATTCCATGGATTGTGAGGAATTCAATAAAATGTTCTCAATGAATATATTCCCCAACCCCCCTATCTACACATAGAAAGAGAGTTCCTCAAACTCAAGAAAAAATAATTTATATCCATTAGAAAATACAAAGTAAACATTACAAGGAATTTAAGACACAACTACATTCTTTTCATTAACACCTAAATCAAGGCAGGTCACTTCTTTAGCTTTCTAAATATGTGTCTATATAATGTGTTTGAGATTCATAGTATCGACTTCGATGCAATGAATTTTCCTTGTTCCTCATGGTTTTATTGGAGATTAGATACTATTAGTGGTCTCATGGTACAAGAGACAAAAAAGTGGAAACTGTATCTAAAAAGGGTGGTTATTGAAATAAATAGCATGATCAAATGAAGAACAAATGTCCCACATGTAAAAGTTATGGGAAGAAGCAGCAGGAAAATTTTCTAAAGGGAACCTAGTATTCACTAAAATGGGGAAGAATGGGACATCAAACTAAAATCTAATTAAAAGTAAATGAAGAATCACACTAATTTATAAAAAGAAAAGAATTTTTAAATTATAATTAATCCTATAGTTAAGTGTTAAAATTGCAAGGAACAAGGGGATTATGTAAAAAATCTCCCTAAACCATGTGTATTTGGAGGAAATCAACCATAACCTCCAACGAAAGAGGAAGGACTTATACTGTCACTACTTGTAAGGAGGATCTAGACAATGATGTGGTGAAAGATATTCTAGTTATTCATTCAAGAATAGTGAATGTACAATTTTAATCTAGTTATATATATTCTTTCATATATTAATATTTTAGTAGAACTATTCAAACTCCACCTCAAAATTTGGAGGATAAGTGATTTTTGTTTATAGTGAATGGGGAAATGATTTTTTCCATGGATTATAACACTTCCCTGGAAAATTTTCAAGGAAATAACCTCACAAAAAATCCTGAAAATATTCTTTAGGTGGATTTTGATGCAATTTTCAGCATGTATTACATATCATTTTTAAAATCCAAAATCAATTATAGGGATAGGGAGATCATTAATAACATCCCAGAGGATCATCCTTTATTTACAAGTTTAAGGAGGAAGATGAATCTTCTTTAGAATCATTATATCATGTGTCGATATTACCACCTTATACACTAGAATATCTACATCAAATGATTTAGGGAAAAGAGAAAATCATGCTCGATGACATGCCCATCGTGAGGCATTACACTAATGTATTCCCAAAATAATTTCATGGTCCTCCTCCAGATCGAGAGGTTGAGTTTTCAATTTAAATTATTCCTATATCCCTACAAAAATGAAATACTCTATATTGAATTTCTACCATATAGTTGGAAGATACTAAAAAGAAGTTACAAGAGAATCTAGAGAAGTGTTTTATAAGCCCAAGTGCTAGACCATGGGTTGTGCTATTCCAAATTGTCAAGAAAAAGGATTGATCAATGGACATGTAAATTTTTTAGATTGAGATTAATAAATTCATGCTAAAGATAATGTATCCCATGTATAATATAGATTATATGTCTGATCTACTTTTGAGGGTCCAATTATTTCACTATGTTGGACCTTCAGTCGAGATATCCCTAATTAAATATTTGTATATAAGATATTCCCAAGACTAACATTAGAATGAGGATTGGAAACTATGATTCCATAAATTTTCCATTAGAATCACTAATTCTCTATCAATATTCATGGATTTAATGTATAGTGTCTTTAGTGTTTATCTCGAAAATTTTTTGTAGTCCTTATTGATGAAATTCAGATATAATCCAATAGCATGAAGGAACTTAATGAGCATTTGAATACTGTACTGATGAATTTATTAAGTGGAAAATTTTATGAAATTTATAGTAAATTTGAGTTCTATATGGGGGGAAGTATCAATATTGGGTAACGTTATAACTATCAAAAGGATATCTCTGGAACCTTCTAAGAGAAATGCAATTGAAGTGTGCCCTAGGAAAACATTTGTAGCATAGATCCCCGACATTCTTGGTCCAGCTAGGTATTATCGATTATTTGTTAACAACTTCAAATGACTGTCAGAACCATCGACCAAGATAACCCAGAAGGGGGTGATGTTTTTGTGGACTCAAGAATGTGAGGAAGGATTTATGGAGTTAACAAATAGGCTTATCAGTAAGCCATTACCCACACTCCAAATAATTGGAGAACTCTTTGGGATATACATTTATTCTTCAAACAAGGGACTTGGTAGTGTGCTTATGAAATATGATAATGTGATAGCCTACACCTCAAGGAATCTATAAATTCATTAGCAAAACTACCCCATACATGATCTATAGTTTGAAGCAGTGATCATTGTGTTGAAAATCATACAGGATTATCTCTATGGGGAGAAGTGTGAGATATATACTGATCACAAGAGTCTCAAATATATATTCACATGTAAGTATCATAATATGATATAGGGAATATGGTTAAATCTCTTCAAGTATAATGACTGATAAATCCACTACCATCTTGGCATGGAACATATGGTGGTGTTATCCTTGTATAGAATGGATCATGTATCATAACAAATGATACGAGTTGAGAAGGATCCAATATTTTTCAATTTTTAGAGGATTTAAATGGGAATAATTAAGGTAGGAACCTCATCAATATTTTCTGAAATGTTTGTTGATCCATCCCTACTAGAGAAAATAAACGATATTGAAAGAAAATATGTTGAAATTAAGAAAAGGGTGGAATCTATTAGAAATCAACATTGATGAGGAATAGGATGTATGATTTGGGTAATTATTATGTGTATCATATAATCCTGATATAAATAAGGATATTTGGAATTATGCATATTTCTCATCATTCACTCCTCACCCAAGGAGCACATAGATTTATCAAGATCTCCAATAGAACTTTTTGTGGGATAACATGAAGAAAGGGGTTTCTAAATGTACTTCAAAGTGCATGTTATGTCAACAAGTGAAGGATGAATGATAGAACACTAAGGGGGTGATTAAACCACTACCCATACCAACATGGAAGTGAGAGAACATCACCATGGTCTTTGTCGCTGGACTTCCATGGACATCCTGAGGAAACAATGATATATGGGTCATTTTGGATAGTATTACACAGATAGCTCAATTTATCACAATTAAATAGGTCATTTAATTGGATCTATTCTCATGAAAATATTTGAAATACATGGTAAGGATTCATGGAATACCAATATATAATGTATCTGATAGATATATGAGATTTACCTTAATATTCTAGAAAATATCTTCCCTGCTCTATAAACTGAATTGAACATTAGTATGGCCTACCATCCTCAAACTGATAGCCAATCTGAGCGACCTATTTAGAAAATGGATGGTATTTTTGGAGAGTGTCATATGAACATAAAAATACTATTGGACCATCATCTTTCACTTGGATAATTCTTGCACTACAATAATTTTCACTCTAGTATTGGAATGGCGCCATATAAATCCCTTTATGGGAAAAGCTGCAGAAAATAAGCATTTTGGGATGAGTTAAGTGACTTTAAGTTTCGAGGAACATAAATGTTCGATTAAATAGTGGATATGGTGAAAAACATTATACTTCACATCAAGGAATCCCAGAGTCGGTATAATAGTTATGTAGATAATCATCGACAATACCTTGAGATCAAAGTTTGAGACATGGTATTCCCACATATATCTCCATGGAAGAAGGTCACAAGGATAGGTAAGAAAGGAAAGCTATGTACCAAGAACATTGTCCCCATTACAATTCATGATAGTGTTGGATTTGGGGCTTATCGACTAGAACTTCCACCTTCCATGTCTACATAACATTATTTCTTCCATATATCCCTATTAAGGAAGTACATACCGGATTAATCACATATTCTATCAAAAGAGGTCGTACAGTTAGAAAATGAAATTTCATATGATGTGCAGTTAGTGAATATCTTGGATAGAAGAGATAATAATCTACACAACAAAGCTACCCACATGGTGAAAGTAAAATGGAGGAACCATAAGTATGAATTGGAATCATGGGAACTGTAGGAGGCAAGGAAGGAAAAGTACCCATACCTGTTTACAACATAGAATGAAAAATGAATTTTTGAGGGTAATATTTCCTAAGAGGGGAGGGATGTAACATCCTAATGTTTAATCAATTTAAATTCCCTTCTTATAATTATTCCATGTAGCACAATCACTTGAAATCTCAAAAAAAAAAGAAATAATATTTACTTATTGACCTTTAAACATAATATTATCACTTCTCGGATTTGAATTTCAAATATTTGACATACATTGTTTCAATCTGTAAGATGTTTATAGTCTAATAAGATAAAATTAATTTTTGGTAAGTAGTAACTAACCCTTATGAATAGTAATGTTACCCTTAGGAATATTAATATGATACATATGATTAGTAAATCCTCCAACTAAAAACGTAACATTTCCAATGAAATTATAAATAAAATTTATCCATCTTATAAGTGAAAATATTATATAATTATAGTGTTAGAATTTTTGTGAGTCATATATATTTAATTAAAATTTTTATGATTAATTTAATAATTATAAAAAAATATTTTCATAAAATGTATTTATAAATTATTAATTTTATGAATTTTCATTATATGATAATTTTAGGAACCTTAATTAATTTTTCATTGTGTTATAAAAGATGTTTTAATTTTAAAAAAAATCACCGCAATTATGATTTTAGTTAAAAATTAAATTTCACATATTTAATTTTTTTCATAAAATGGAATTAATTTTAGAATTATACACATTGAGAAATTGTTTGGGAGAGTATTTTTCATTTTTCTCAAATACACAGATTTATGGTGAATAATAAAATACGATAATTTATGATAAATGCTAAATACATGAAAATGATGTCATCAGTTGATGTATGGATGATTTAAGGCCATTATCTCATAAAAACATGCCTTATTTACTATTTTCTCACATTAATAATGACTATTCATATTATTTAGAAAAATATTGTATTAATGATTAAAATAATTGGAAATCCATCATCTCCTCCAACATAAATACCACCCCTCGTTAATTAATCTATTCACAACTCTGAAGAATTTTGTGTAGACAAAATTATTTTCAAAAATATACCTAAGCATCTATCCAACATCCATAATACCTTATTTGATTTAGATGACCAAATTTTTTTACCTTGAAATAGGTTCACAAAGAATTTATATTCAAGAGGTAAATTCCTCATTTCATCTCTTTTATTTCAATTCAAGTTCCATTCCTTTATTTTCCTTTCCACACCTATGTTCATCCAAATTTTATTACATCTCCAATACCATAAATATAATGGAATGTTTTATGATAATGGACTAATTCATCATTGTCTCTCATTTACCCTATTATTAAACAAGTAATGAAAACACCCTCTGAGATATGATGATTTATTACATTCAAGGATGTGAAGTTTTCAATTTCTTATATCATCTTAAATTACAGTAATGAAACCACATTAATGGTTGAACCAGACTATAATATAAATATTATGTATATTTTAATTTTTTATAATCTTTTGTATACATGATATTAATTTTAAAAGAAAAATTTGTTCTAGTTGATAAAAAATTCTCAATTAACAAAAATAGTTATGATTAATTTTTTATATAATGATTCATCTTCATTAAAAATTAAAAAAAAATTTATAGCCATGTAATATAATTTTTGTAAATAACATATAAATGAAATTATTTACAACCATTCTCATTTTACATGTTTATCTTGTTTGGTATATATATTAACAAATCAGAAAACCCAAGGAATTATTTTCTCCCAAACAATGAAATTGATCCTATTAACTGCTAAAATAGGCCCTGAATGAACAGAATAATGTTTTAACTAATAAATAAAATAATGAAGAGGTTCTATAAATTTTAATTCTTTAATTTAATATTGTTATCTTGGACATTATGATCAAGTGAAATACACTATCATTTTAATGGTAAAGGATATTACTCGAACATCCTTTATTTGTTTGGGTTTCTCTATCATTATTTTTACACAAATGATGTTATTTTTTTATTTAACTATTACAATTTAAGTGTATATTATACAAATTCTTCTAGCATGGTACATTGATCATTAACTTTTGGAGATATACATTTATTTAATCTATTTACTCATTAATACTTCTTGATACGCAAACCCATTTAATCTATCTTTTTTAATTCCTAACCCATTTCAAATGAACTCTATAATCATTTTTAAGACACAATTATTTTTATAAAAAAATAAATTTTTTATGAAAACCTTCTTGGATGACTTATGGTTTTATATAATATATTATTCCATTTTCAATTAGTAATTATCATACTGATTTTCCATAAACAAAACTAAAATGTTTTAATGCTAAAATTTCTTATATACTCTTTTTTAAATGTCATACGTTATATTAAAAATCCCATTGCATGATATATAAATATTTTCTCTTATGATTTTTTATGTATATTATTATTTATTCCATTCATGGAAACATGTATGATACACCCATTTATTATGTTGTATGTTGTGATTATTATACCCATTTATTTCTATGGGTACCCTTATGTTCAGTTTTGATTGATTATGTTTAATTATTTATGTGGAAATAATATCCCTGAACATGTTAGGGTGTGTTTTTATAGAAAGATATCGAATTAATTGGGTAATGTTGACTCCCTTGAGATGTTATGTGAAACAATTTTGGGGGTCAGCTTTGACTTATTATACCATGTGCAAGTATCTCTCTGGATAACATTTACTTCTGCTCCTCTGTGTGCAAATATCTTTCACTGATTATATTGTTTTTATTGATATTTATTCTACATTAATATTAATTATTTTTTATATGATCCAATTTTAATAGGTTATGATTCAACATGTACCATGCCTTTTTATATCATTATGTTATGTCTTCTAACCCATGTGCTAAATCTCAATTTTTATGTCTATTGCCTTTCTTGGATATTAATTTAATCCCTTTAGTAAAGTTATCCCCATGATATCCTATTAATATGTGTTGGAAAAATATAATTTAATATCTCATTATGAATATTAAATATCTAAATTTTTTGTTTAATCTCGTGTTTTTAGTTTTATGTACCTAGTCTTCCAAGACACTACACATTATGATCATTGGATTGTAATATAATTCGTTATGGTGCTTAAAATCATGTAAGGAGGTTTTCAAAAGGTAAGTTTCATGATAAATACATTATACATATAATCATAGAATATAAACTAAAATGAATAAGTAAAAAATCCAATGAAAATAGATTGAGTTATGAAATTCATTGCTACAATATGATGATCGTAAAAAATCCCCTACAATGAAATATTTCACATTGAAACAAAAAAATACCTCTTATTATTAATAAATCATGATATAAAATTTTATATGGATAATATATACATCATATAAAATAATGTAGTTTCATGACATTAAAATATACATCAATTTAATTAAATTTTTATAAGATACCTGTCCTCATGCTTCTTTTTGGAAGAACGTGTCTCATCCCCATGTTAATTGTCCTTAAACATTATATTAAATTATTATAATACTATATAAATATATATAATATCATATTTGATACTTTTATAACATCTTATCACCCATTTGTTGACAATCAGTCGTTATTTTTTTTTGGTTTTAATTGTCTTATTTTTTCATGTGTTTTTCATCATGAATGGTCCAGTTCATTCACATATTATATAATTCAGTAACATAAATAATAGTAATATTAATAGAATTATAATTTAATTCCATCATGAAATATTTTAGAACCAATAAAAAAATATGGTTATAAAAAATGATTTACGTTATGACCGAGAGGTCAGATGGTCTAATGTAGGCATGAGTAACATTTCCATTTTCTAATGATCCTTATAGAAAGAAGTAATGTAACACACAATATTTAATTAATTATAATAATAAAACATATACAACATTATGAACTTATATATAACATTCATGTGGTCTTGTGATTAAAAGGGAGTCATATCAAATCGTCATGGTTGTATTGCACATGTGCATGAATGTTGTTATAATATTTAAATGATTGAAAATTTTAGAATGAAAATATTATTTTATTTTTATATAATGACAAATATATCATGGGTATAGTAATTATTTCTTTTACTTGACATATTTTCAATAAATTCATTTTTATCACATTCTATTTGAATTTTCAGGGAAAGAATATCACATCACTTCGTGAGGATGTAGTATTTCGTACTCATGAAGGATGTTATCGTATCTCTTATAGAATTGAAACTATATTTATATATATGTGATATATGTAGGACCCCGGGACACCCTTAGAGGGGAGGGGTGAATCAGGGTGGAAAATTTTTCTTCTTTTAGTTGTGGATCTTGTTCCCACGTTGGTAGGAACTACTTAAACCTGTATGATGGATATGATCATCAATTAAACATTCACATGGAGAGAGATGACACAGCTATTTTTACTTGGTTCCCCACTAAGGGATACGTACAAGGAGCATATGCCGACAGGTTGTCGGTCGTACCTAAATCCACTATGCCTCACTAGCTGTAGATTACAAAGGTTCGGGTACAGAAACTCTGTCCCAGGCTCACTGCCTTTACAATTGTTCAGGGATAGCTCACTAGGTCCCTCGGGTCACTCCCGTTGACTCCCCCTGGATCACTGTCGTTGGTAAAGTCCCACTCAGTTTATAGACATGAAGGTCTCTTCAATAGGTGTGCATTGAAGTTCTTCGTCTCATGTTCATCATGAGACTTTGCTTGCATCAGGGTTCAGAGTTGATGCTCTTTATAGTTCAATCTTTCTTCTTTAGTGCAATGACTGAATGCACTAGATCCCCTTGTCTTCGTTTTCCTGAATCACAATAACTTATGTGATTTCTCAATAAATTATGTTCAGGTACTTGGCATTCGTCAGAATCAATTCACAATGTATGCATGAGATCATGCATGTATCATTTAGATTTCTTCTTCAATCTCGCTTTGCACCGAAATAATCAGGCAATCTTTAGCTCTTGTGCAGCTCCAGAAAGGCGGGTGTGCTTCAACAATATTTGGCTCTCCTTTTCAAGCCCGGCGTAGAAGTCTCCATCTGGCACGCAAGTCTTAGGTGCGCAAGTATAACCTGGCGCGCAAGTGTCTCCAAAGCACCTGCGCGACTCTGCCTTCTTGAACATCAAACCTGCGCGACTCACTTCCTTGCCCAAATCACCTGGGGCACTCAACCATCAGTTGGAACGCAACCTCTACTTGCGCGACCAAACTACCACTTGCGCGGCTCAACCACCTACGCGACGAGAGCTCGAACAATATAAAAGTCTTGAGATCCGTAAGAAATGAGGAGGGGTGGTCCAGTATTTAAAGGCAAACTGGACCCCCTGCGCGGCGGCGCGCAAGTCATCCATCATTGCGCAAGTCTTGTCTCTAGTAACCTCTGTCGCGCAACTCACTTGCGCGACCCAACCAACACTTGCACGACCTTCTTTCCTTAGCCAAATTTTGATGTTCTGATCCTCAAAAACATATGGCACGCAAGTTTCCTATCCTCCAAGAGTATGCCGCGCAATTCCCTTTTCCAAAATCACTCTTCATCATTTGTTTATTTTGATGCCGTGAAATTTCTCAAACACTGGAAAATGACGCCAGCATATATCTACTCTTTCTGTACCGCCTCCAGATCATCCATTCCTCTGTCGATGTTCTTGAATCAAACATAGATCGTTGACCACAACCCTTGAACTCGACATGTCACCATGGAATCTCCTTTGTCAAAAAATTTGTATGTCATTTGTTTGATTTGTCAACAAGAACGATCACCATGACAACACTTCTTCTTGGTGATCTGTATCCTTCAGCAACTCTTTTGATTTTATCACAAACTCCACCATTGTGACATGTATTCTTTGAAGGAACATCTTTAATACCAGCATCTTCTATGACAGTGTGATGTGCATGGCCATTTCATAAGTCAACTCATTGGCACATTGCCTCCTTCATCAACCTTCATGATCAACTTCCTGAAAACCATGTGATTCAATCCATCATGAAGTCTCTAGCATGGTTCTCACGCAATCATGTGTAATTGTGTGGTCTTCATCAAAACCCATTGTTCTCATGCAACAATGAGGAATTTCATGGTCTTCATCAAAGCCCATGGTTCTTATGCAATAAGTAGGAATTGCATGGTCTTCATCCAAAAACACCGTCCTGCTTTAATCATCCTTGGATGGATTACTCCTCACATTCTTCATTGTTGTAAACAATGTATCACCTTTGACACATGTTCTTTGAACTTACGAGCAGCACAACAATCATCTGAATCACAACTCCTCTACTTCATCGGAGTACTTCATGATCTCCAACATTGTGAGCTTCCATTCCTCCATTTTATTGGAGTACTTCTTGATCTCTTTCATTTTGGTATTCCATTGACATCTATTGACAACAAATACAATCCTATACACAAAGTGGTTCCAATAATATAATGAATCCATAATTAAAATATTATATATATATATATATATCATATCTATAATTAATATCAATAATAATTTCTATTTTTAAGTGGTGGTATATGAATGAATAATTAAATTGGTTCATGAGGTGGTAGTCCACTATACACACACATGATAATTTTGTAACCCAGTTGATGGAAGTGGAGATGGTTGAAAGACATTTTTATATTATAATAACATATCAGTATAAGGAAGTTACTATTTTATATATTTTAATCGTTTAGTAATAATATAACGAGGATGATAGAAAAATTAAATAAAGAACCTCCTTGATAAACATCATTTGTTACTCTAGTATCCTCCTTGTGTCTACACTAAAGCCTTATTAGGACGGATTGCCTACAAATATATGGCTAGTATGATGATGGTATTAAATTAAGAATTATATTTTTTATATGTATGTGATGGTAAAAATAGGGTTGACTGTATCGATAATAGAGTGGAGTGTGTGGTCTTTTTTATGTGGGGGAGAGGTCACAATTGGTATTTTTAATAATAATTCAGTGATCCCACAATTTTCAATTTTCAGAAGTGCCAAAAATGAGAGATTACCAAGCCGTAGTGGATTTATTAAGAAAATAAATACGTGAAATTTATTTTTTACATGTTTAGAGGTAAGTATTACCCATATCATTTCAGTTTAACCCTAACAGAAGCCCATTTTTTCCTTACCCATGGTAATTATTTTTTACTAAATGTACTATTCATTTGCCTCAAAAATTATGATGAAATTTTTAAAAATTATAAATTATATATATTCATAATATTTAATAAATTTTTTAAAAATTAAATTAAAATAATTATAAAATTTTAATTTTAATTTAATCCCACAAAGCAACGAGAATTAGTTTTTTTAATGTTTAATTATTTACGTAATTATAATATTTTTATTTCAAAATTTAATATTAAAATTATTACAATGAATTAAATATATTAATTAATATAAAAAAAAAAAATATAAAACAATTTATATATTCTAACAAATATTTTAAACTAAAATGTAGTATTCAATTAAAATATGGTATTTTCCACTATTCATCAATAAATAATTTTTTTTCATAAAAATAAAAAAAATTATGATTATATATTTTTAATATTACTATTTAAGAAATTAAATTTACTTTTCAATATAATATTAAAAAATTGGATTTCAAATTTAACTAATGTGCTTAAATATAAATTAATGTTTCTATTAGACACATATAGTTTTTCAAAAAATAATAATTTTAATATAAAGTTGTTATTAAAAAGTTTCTAATAAATATATAATTAATTAAATTATTTAAATTAATTATTTTCATATCTTATTTAATATTATACATTCATACCATTCTGGCCACTATGTGATAATTATTATATTAAATATTTTTATATTTATAATATTTTTTCATTTTTATAAACTCGATTGTTGCAGGTAATGCATGAAAATTTCAATGATTCATGTAATTCAAGATAAAATCCACGTTCTTTATAATTAAAGATAATAAAAGTTTCATTCCACATTCATTATTTAATACAATTTTCTTATTTTATATTATTTGGGAGTTATATTTTCCACAACTTAAATAATTTCATCCTCCCAATTTAAACTTGATATTTGTAATCAAGTGTTTTCCTATTGGAATTAGCATTATTGAATAACAAGAATCACTATAGGATAAATAATATACCCTATTTATAAGGCCAAAAGGGGATTAAAATGGTTATACAGAGTAACATTTGTCTCGGTTTCCATGTAGGAGAACAAATATGGGAAATGAAAATAAAAACATAGTAGAAAAGGATAAATAATTATTGACAATGATTGATGTCCCTCATGAAAATAATGTGAATGATCAATGTACTGTTAAGCACCTCAGAACCATAAATCTGTGATGTTTTAAATGGCCATCGAATTCATCAGAAATGAATGTAATTGTATATTATGATTTTCATAAAATAATTTTACTTAATGTTTTGGAATTATATTACTATATATGAATAAATAAGAATATGCATGATTTATACATTTCTATTTATAAGAAAAATTTTATCCTTTTTGATTAAAAAGATTTCCAATGCATCACTTCCTTTTAGAAATGAATATCCTTAAATTAATTTTTTATTCTTAATGCACAAATGTACACTTTTAATGGATCATAAGGTCTACAATAGGTGATAAGTTTTTAATTCGTTATATTACTATTTTCTAAAAATATATTGTTTTCAAACATTCTCTAATAAAATAAATTAATCTATAATAAAAAAAAGTAACTCCAATGGTTAATCATTAATATATATATATATATTAATATTTTACCAGAAAACAATGAAATATTAAATATGAAATCATATATGAATTTCTAGTCACTAATGACCTACGCATAACATGGGGTGTGGAAAAAAACAATTATATTTTTCCAAGTGCAGCATAGTGGCTGGACCGAGTCGTCTCTCTTGAGAAGCCTTTCAGTTTGGTTCACTTACATTATTCTAATTCTCCTAAACAATCTCTTTTTTTTGTTTTTTTAATTATTTATAATAATGAAATGAAAAGTAAAAATTCTAATATTTTTCTACTATGCAAGTCAAAACAAAATGAATTTAGGAAGAAAGTACATGGATTGTGGTTAATCCAGGGATTCAATAATTATTATCTTTTATATGATTGATTCTAGTTTGATAAAATAAAAATGAAATCTCATTTTTAATTTACTATTCTTTTAGAGAATAAAAATATCCTTAGTTGCATGGCGTTGTGGACTATCACCCAATCGGGGAAATTCACCTTGCCCAAGAATACAACTCAAGTGTATCAAAAATCTCGAATAAATATTAATGAAAACTCATGAACTCCTTCACCTCCCCCCCCCCCCGGGCCAATCCTCGAGGTCAGCCTCTTATTTCTGAGATTTGGAGATCCCAATGGTGGATGGAGGATGAGAGAGAGAGAGAAAGAAAGAGAGGAGTGGGGGAGAGAAGTAGATTAAATAATTTATAATGAAAGTGAAAATAATAATATTATTATTATTATTACCTCTTTTTATAATTATTATTACTTAAGAAAATAGTTTTTGAAGAAGGATAGAAATAATGTAAAATATTCTGAAATTAATATTGAGATATTAAGAATAATGATTATAATAATATTATTATTATTAATAACAGTTTTTAATTATTATTAATATTATTATTAGAGAAAAAAATAAATGGTGGAAACCAAAATAAAAATTCATGTATTAATTAAAAAAAAAATTCAAATTAAAATTTAAATTAAGACAAAAAAACTAAAATGAAAATAAAATAAAAAGAAGAAATGAGAGGGGAAGACAGGATTAACAGCCCATGCCCCGGTGGGATCCCTCCTTGGTTGTGGCTGTCGAGCTAATGATTTGAGAAGGAGGTGAGGGCCTCCTTTTATAGACAGTATTATGTACTCCAAATGTTTTTTCATGTTGGACCATTCAATGACCGATTCATGTGTGGACCACTTCTTAAATGTTGTTTATTAAATGGTTGGCCATTCCACCTTCAAATTTCATCGCATTTGGATCCTGGATGACAGAGCTATAAATTTTTCATTGGTGGTTTCTTTTTCTGGAGGAAGCATTTAGGAAGATTCCTCCAAACATATAACATTCAACGCCAGCCTTAATGAAATCAAAACTATACCAAATTTGTTTTAGATACAACCCCAGCTATCTTAGTGCTATCCCAGGTGGATGCACCTCAATTGGATGTGTAAAGGCTGAGTTTTGTTTCCATTATGATGGTGGGGTCTAGGCTATCCACCTGAAAACGTTTCAAACTACAATGATTTTCAAGAGCCACTAGATGGTCGAATCAGCTCCTGGTCAAGAAGAAAAATTGGAGGAAATATAATCAGGTTTCTAAAAAAACATTATCTCAAAGTTTGAAAATATATTTTATGTGAAATGTCAAAAATACCCATGTTGTCAAAATCAGTCCAAACTCTAGAATTATGCACTTTTTTGAGTTTTGCTCATTTTAAATATAAAATTATAACTACACATTATTTTAATAAAAAATTGAAAAACATTAGATTTATCATTGAAAAATATCAAAGAATACTCATTATTTGGTAAAAAATATGCACATAAATTTTCTCTTTCAAATACCCCCACACATAAAGCATGCTTGTCCTCAAGCATAAAATCACAACATGGTAATCAGAGGACAACAATATTACCAATATTGAAAATTCAATGAAATAAAATTAAACAATTTTTAATGTGAAATTATACATTGAAAAATATGTATAAAATATAAATTTAATTTCTGATTTTTCAAATTAATAAATAATTCACATATTTTAATTTCCCCCTTTGAAAATTGATGGAACTTTTATTTTCATTCATTAATGTTCCTTGAAGCATTATTATTAAGCATGTCAAGTCATGATTTACCTCACTTTTGATTTTTTCTCTCATAACTCATGATACAATTCAAGTAGAGTTATTCTCATATCCTGAAAATATGCTTATTATCCATAGCCTTGTAAATGAACCGCTTTTAACACATTGAAAAGGCAAAACACACATAAAATCATGAGGACTTGCAATAACTGTTCAAATGACTTTGTGGATTAAGGTTTGTAAGATTATATGCTTTAAAAATTAATGCTCATGGAGGGGGATAATATCTTATGAACAATTCATGATATCAAAAGTAAAAGTTTAATGAAATTCTCTGCTTCAATGTACCAACACCCACTTCCCAAAACTCAAAGTAAGGTAATGATCAAATTGTGCATAATGAATGATTTTTGAACCCTCTTGAATAATTTTTTTTAATTTTGTATATTTTCTCATTTTTCGAAAGTTATGATTACATCAAACCTCACATCCATAACCAAACCACATTTTATCAGAAGATCTTCGGTCCTGAAAATAGTGATTTTTGGTTCTCCCAAATCAAAACCCATTTTTTCTCTTTTTAGGATCTTTTTGTCTTTTTTTTCATTTTTCTAATTCAAGAGGGGAAAACAATAAAGTATAATGAATGATTTCACACCATTTTACAATTCCCACAATAAACCCCCACACATCTTCATTACAATGTGTATCATCTCTTCCACCAAGATTCCCTTTACCCCACACTTCAACTTTACAATATCAAGCAAATACCATAAGTAGGGTAGGAATGGATAAAAATGGAATAAAACATGACTCATCCCTATAAAGATAATTCATGGTATCTATGGGTTAAAAGAAATATTGATATAAAGGTGGTATTTTAAGGATTAGTGGATTTACAATGGATGCCTGAATAAATTTAAATTTGTTTTTGTAGAGTCACAAATTTTAGAAGATTTGATACATGTTCTGGTCGTTTATATGTCCCAATATCACTCAAGAAATATGCTCAAGAATAATAGGAAGTATGTGTTCTTGAAGTCCTATCTAAAATGAGAAATATAACATTGCAAAATTACTCAGGGAATGACTGATAATAATAAATCAATTCATAGAAATTTCACAAATTAATAGCATGAATTATGGTAAGGAAATTTCATTTAAATGAATTAATTAATTCCTTCAAATCACAAGTCATCATTTCAATATCTATTCTTCATACTTACAAATTCAATTCTATATTTCAATTATTTAATCATACAAACATTGAAATCTGAAACATGGCATCACTGGGTTCATAAGAAACTCCTGTCTCCTAGATAAGTATAGTAAAGCATTAATTCAAGTGTGGGCATGCAATTTTATCATTAAAGCTTGAAAAATGTTGTGGACTAAAATGTGGAGAGTTTAAAAGATATAACAATAAAATTGAACTCCCTTTCCCATAAAATTTATTCCTCCCCATTCTCTATCTGGGGAACCCTATTATGAACCTATAAAAGAAAAAAAATCAATTAAGCATAAATATCATGTCATTTTAGCTCAAAAAATATAGAGGGAGTGGGATGCAAGCGAGACTACTTCCAAAGAAATGAAATTGAAATATAAATTCTTAGAAATCATGTAATGATATATATGGGAACGATCCCCCATGTGGGACTTGAATTTTTACTGCCTCTAGAGGGCAGTACCAACTGTTATCCAATGTTCGATAGAGGATGATGCTTTATTGATTTGAACCACCACATGTGGATTTTCCCAGTATTTTCTTCATCCTTGTTCTTGAGGGATTATCTATCATAGATTACACCATATCCTCCCCATTCACAATGAGGTGTAGCTTGCATGGTGGGGATAGGACAAAGTATGGACCATCATCTTCCTTGGTTTCTTCTTTTTCAACCTTCTTATCATCCAGTGTTCGCTTTGTGGGGGCAATGTGAAGAGAAGGATCTAGTCTGATTTTCATAGTCTATGTTATTTAGATCTATTGATGGGGCTCCTCCAATGCATGTTAATTGTAATCAGGGAGCTCCATGTGTTCCTCAACAGGTTCATTTCCACTGTATTCTTCATCTTCCTCCAAGGCATAACAAAGAATGTCTGATTCTCTATAATCCAAACAAGAGGTAGAGATATATAAATATGTTTCAAAAAAATAAGAAGAAAATGGGTCAAAGAATGGTTCCACTCCGGGAGTTCAGCATCATTCTCAACCTCCATGGTAAGTGCCTCCTGAAGTATGATGGTGGAAGGTGAAGCCAGGTAGTCGGGCACCTCAACCTCGTGTTTGGCCCTAAGTTCATGGATGTCTTATGTAAAATACAAGTAGATTAGTGGCACTTCCTTCTTGGCCTCGAATATTTTAACGTATGTTTGAATTTTGTCGACCACCTCTATCTAGAATTTTGGTGAGATCCATGTTGTAATGCCTCTTTCAATCTGCTTTACCATTATCATAAGCACATCAGCACTTCGTTGGGGGGCCTCCTCAGTGTAGTCTGTTTCTCCTTCTTGCACCTGTGAGTAATGGACTCAGGATTGGCTCCCTAGGAATGGTGCCAGTTTTGATGCACGCCTGTCATAGGGCATGGAGAAAAACAATTATATATCTCCTAGTGCAGCACAGTGGCTGATCAGGGTCGTCTCTCTTGAGGATCCTTTCACTTTGGTTCACTTACTTTATTATAATTCCCCTAAACTATCACTTTTTTGTTTTTTTAATTATTTAATACAATGAAATAAAAAGTAAAACTTATAAATTTATACTACGATGCAAGTATAAAAAAATGAATTTATGAAGAAAGTACTTGGTTTAGGGTTCTGCCAGCAATTCAATCATTATTCTCCATTATATGTTTGATTCAAGTTTGGTCACACAAATATTAAATCTCATGTTTGAATCACTATGATTTTCCAGAATACAAATATCATGAGTTGCATGTCATTGGGGAACATCACCCAATCGGGGGAATTCTCCTCAATAAATAATACTACTCAAGTATATCACAAATTTCGAATAAACATTAATGAAAACTCATGAACTCCTATACCTCAACTAGGCCAAGCCTCGAGGTCAGCCTCTCAATTCAGAGAGTTGGAGATCACAATGGAGGATGGATAATGAGAGGGATAGAGAGAGGGGAGGGAGAGAGAGGAATATTAAATAATTTATAATTAAAGTGATAATAATAATAATATTATTATTACTTAAGAAAATAGTTTTCGAAATAGGAGAGTGAAATAATGTAAAGTAAATTTAAATTATGATTGATATATTATAAATACTAAATATAATAAAATTAATTATAATAATAGTTTTAAAATATTAGTATTATTATTATAATTATAGAAGAAAATAAATGGTGGAAACCAAAATAAAAATGCATTTATTAATTGAAAAAAAAAACCACATTTTAGTTTAAATTAATACTAAAAAGAAACTTAAAAAAAATAAAATAAAAATAAGAAATGAGGGGGGAAGAGAGGAGAAGTTTCCCATGCCTAGGTGGGATACCTCTTTTGATATGGTTGTCGAGCTGATGATTTGAGAAGGAGGCAATGACCTCCTTTTATAGGCAACATTCTGTACTATGCAAGTTTCCTCATTGTTGGACCATTAAATGTCTGATTCACGGGAGGACCCATCAATCAATATTGTTCATAAATGTGTTGGTTTTTCACCCTCCAAACATTAGTGCAATTTGACCCTATATGGAGGAGTTAGGAATTTTTCATTGGAGGTTTCTTTTTATAGAAAAATCTTCCATGAAATTTCCTCCAAAAGTATTACATTCAACGTTAGCCTTAATGACTTCAAAACTCACCCATTGGATTAGAGTCAAATGTATTTTTCCTCGTGATATCCATGGCCCAAACACCTCAATTGGATGTGTGAAGCATGGTTTTGGTTCCGTTACTATGGTGGGGTACATGCTGTCCACCCGGAAATGTTTTCAAAATCTATGAATTTTAAGAGCCACTAGATGATCGAATGAGCTCCTAGTCCAGAAGAAAAAATTTCTAGAAATAAAAACCATATTCTATCAAAAAATTTATCAGAATGATGGGACATATATTTTATGTAAAATGAAAAAAATACCCATGTGGTCATAATCTATCCAAAATCTAGAATTATGAACTTTTTTCATTTTTGGCTCTTTCTAATTATAAAATCCTAATTTCCAATTATTTTAATAAAACAATGAAATACATGATTTTTATCACGAAAAAAATTGAAAAATACTCATTATTTGATCAAAAATTTGTACATAAATTTGATCTGTCAAATACCCCCCACTTAATCCATGCTTGTCCTCAAACATAAAATATCAACATTGAAATCATTGGACAAAAATGTTACCAATATTGAAATTTCAATGAAATCAAATCAATCAATTTTCAATGTGAAATCAAACATTCGAAAATATGCATAAAATATCAATTTAATTTCACATTTTTCAAAGAAATAAATAATTAATATATTTTAATTTCCCCCATTGAAAATTGATAGAACTTCTCCTTTCATTCATTCAAGTTCTATGAATCATTATTATTAAGCATGTCATGTCATGATTTACCTCACTTTTTATTTTTTTCTCTCATCCCTCATGATACAATTCTTGTAAAATTATTCTCATATCTTGAGAACATGCTTCTTATCCATTGTCTTGTAAATGAACTACTTTATCTATATTGTAAATAAAAAGACACATAAAATAATGAGGCCATGAAATAAAGGCTCAAATGACTATGATGATTATGGTTGGTAAGATTTTATTCTTAAAAAATTAATGCTCAAGGAGGAGGCTAATCTCTTAAGTACAATGCATGATATCAAAAGTAAAAGTGTAATGAAATTCTCCCCATCAATGTACCAACACCCACTTAACAAAACTCAAAGTAAGGTCATGATCAAATTATTCATAATGAATAATTTGTTTGCCCTCTTGAATATTGTTTTTATATTGAACTTTTTTTTTCAAATGTTATATTCGATAGAACCTCAAATCCATCACCTAACCACATACAATCAGAAGATCATCAGTCTGGAAAATGGTGGTTTTTGGTTCTCTCAAATCAAAACCCATTTTTTACATTTTTTGGATATTTTTGTATTTTTCTATTTTTTTAATTCAAGAGGGGAAAATAATATAGTATAAGGAATGATTTCATAATCTTTTACTAATTCCACAATAAAACCCCCACACGCCTTCCTTACAATGTATATCATCCCATCCACCATGATTCAATTTACCCCCCCCCACATTAACATTAAAATATCATGAAAATACCAAGAGTAGGGTAGGAATGGATAAAAATGGCTTGAAACATGGATCATCCTTATAATGGTCATTCATGGTCTCTGTGGGATAAAAGAACGATTGATATAAAGGTGGTCTTTTAAGGATAATTGGCATTTCAAAAAATGTCTCAGTCATTTTAAAGGTATTTTTGCACTGTCATAGCTTTTCCATGTTTCAATACATGTTCTGGTTAGTTACATGTCCCAAGATCACTCAAGAAATATTCTCAATAATAAATAGGAAGTACATGGTATGTAACATAGGACAATATCATATGGCATGACTAATAATAAAAAATTCAATTCACATCAATTTCGGAAATTCAAATCATGAAAGATGGTAGGGAAATTTAATTTCCATGAATAAATTAATTACTTCAAATCACGAGTCATCATTTCAATATCTAAGCTTCATATTTAAAAATTCAATTATTCATTTTAATTATTTGACCATATAAAGATTGAAATCAAAAACATGGCATCATTATGTTCCTACGAAAGTCATGTATCTTAGATAAGTTGAGTAAAATATTAATTCAAATGTGGGAATACAATTTTATCATTAAAGCTCAAAGCATGTTGTGGACTAAAATGTGGAGAGTTTAAAACATAAAACACTAAAACTGAACTCCCGTTTCTTATAAGTCGAGTAAAACAGTCCTTTAAAGAATTTAAAGATAAATCTTTGTATGATCCCCCATGTGAGCCCTGAATTTTTAGAGCCTCCATAGGGTAGTACCAGCTGTTATCCAATGTTCGATTGAGGATGAAGATTCATTGATTTGAACCACCACATGTGGATTTTCCCATCTTGTGATTCATCCTAGTTCTTTAGGGATGATCCATGGATAGAGTACACCATATCCTCCACCTTCACAATGAGGAATATCTTTCATGGTGGGGGTAGGATGATGTATGGACCATTCACTTCCTCAGTTGAAACTTCTGAAACCTTCTTATCTTCCAGTGCTGGCTTCAGGGGGGCTTCATGAAGAGATGCATCTGGTCAGTTTATCATAGTCTCAGCTACCTGGATCTCTTGATGGGGATCCTCTAATGCATGTTCATTTAAATCAAGGATCTCCATGTGTTCCTCAATTGGTGCATCTCCACTTTATTATTATTCTTCCTTCAAGGCAAATCAAAGAATGTCTGATTCTCTATAATCCAAACAAGAGGGAGTGATATATAAATATGTTTCAATAAAATAAAAAGAAATTGGGTCAATGAAAGGTTCCACTCCCTGAGATGGTTCAGAATCAATCTCTACCTCAGTGCTATGTGCCTCTTGGAGTATAATGGTAGAAGGTGAAGGCTGGTAGTCAGGCCCCTCCACCTTGAGTTTGGACTCAAGTTCATGGATGTCTTTTGTGAAATCCTATAAGACTAGTGGAACTTCCTTCTTGGCCTCGAATCTTTTTTTGTATGATTGAATTTCATCATCCATCACCATCATGTATTTTGGTGAGATCCATGTTGTAATTCATCTTTTCATCTGCATACCCATTACCATAAGCTCATCATCTCTTCGTTGGTGGGCCTCCTCAGTGTAGTCTATTTCATCTTCTTGCACCCGTGATTAATTTTCAGTCCATATTAAATAATAATCATTTGAATTCATCATGAAGAGAAATTTGTTTTTTGTTTCTTTTTATAAAAAGTAATGAAATATGTCTAAGATGTGAAAATAGAAAAAGTAAATGGAATCATGGTTGGCTCCACCACAATAGTCCCAGTTTTGACGCACGCCTATAATGGGACATGGAAAAAAACAATTCTATATTTTTTGTGAAGCATAGTGGCTAACCATGGTCGTCTCTCTTGAAGAGACTTTAAGTTTAGTTCACTTAGTTTAATCTAATTCACCTAAACTATCACCTTTTGTTTTTTTATTTATTTAACACAATTAAATGAAAAGTAAAATTTTTAAATTTATACTACGATTAAATTATAAAAAATATTAATTTAGGAAGAAAGTACTTGGTATGGGGTTCATCCAGGGATCCAATCATTATTCTATTTTATATGTTTTATTCTATTTTTATAACTCAAACATGAAATATCATGTTTGAATAAATATTATTTCCAGAATACAAATATCTTGAGTTGCATGTTGTTGGGGACCATAACCTAATTGGGGACATTCGCCTCGCCCAAGAATACTACTCAAGCCTATCACAAATCCAGAATAAACATTAATGAAAACTCATGAACTCTGTGACCTCCCCCTGAACAAGCCTTGAGGTCAGCCTCTCATTTCTGAGAGTTAGATATCATAATGGTGGATGGAAGATGACTTAGAAAGATAAGAGATGGGGGAGAGGAAGATTGAATAAATTATAATGAAATTGAAAATAATAATAATAATAATATTATTATTACTAATTATTATTCTTATTACTTAAAAAATTGTTTTCGAAAAATTATAGAGAATGAATGTACAATAATTTGAAATTAAGATTGCGATATTATAAATAATGATGATAATAATAATAATAGTTTTCAATTATTAGTATTATTATTATAATTATAGAGTAAAATAAATGGTGGAAACCAAAATAAAAAGGTATGTATAAATTGAAAAGAAATTCACATTAAAATTTAAATAAAAACAAAAACAAAACTAAAATGAAAAGAAAATAAAAATAAGAAATGAGGGGGGAAGAGAGGAGCAGCAGCCCATGCCCCAGTGGGATCCCTCCTCGGATGGGGCTGTCGAACTGATGATTTGAGATGCAGGTGAGGGCCTCCTTTTATATAAAACACTCTGTTCTATGAATGTTTTCACATTGTTGGGCCATTAAATTCCTGATTCATGTGAGGACCCCTTCTTTGATTTTGTTCCTAAATGTTTTGGTAGTTCACCCTCCAACCATCATCACATGTGGACACCGGATGGAGGAGTTATGAATTTTTCATGGGTGGGTTCTTTTCCAGACGAAGCTTCCAGGAAGGTTCTTCCCAAAGTATAACATTCAACATCAGCCTTAATGACTTCAAAACTCCCCCAAATTTGGTTTAGATCCGG
This sequence comes from Viscum album, assembly GCA_963277665.1. Classification (NCBI taxonomy): domain Eukaryota; kingdom Viridiplantae; phylum Streptophyta; class Magnoliopsida; order Santalales; family Viscaceae; genus Viscum; species Viscum album. The sequence goes on from OY728161.1 coordinate 1,844,902,150, forward strand.
CCGTTTCTATCCTCGTGTTATCCCACATTGAAACAACTCAATTAGATATGTGAAGGTAGTGTTTTGGTTCTGTTAGTGTGGCGGGGTCCACGTTGTCTGCCCAGAAAAGATTCCAAATTCAATGAATTTTAAGAGCCACTAGATAGCCAAATGAGCTCATGGTCCAGAAGACAAAATTGGAGGAAATAAAATCCGGATTCTGAAAAAACATTATCAGAAATTTGGGACATATATTTTATCATAAATGTCAAAAATACCCTTCTGGTCAAAATCTGTCCAAAATCCATAATTATGCACTTTTCTCAGTTTTTTCTCATTTTAATTATAAAATTATAATTACCCAATATATTAATAAAACTATGAAACACATGGTTTTATCATTGAAAAAAATTAAAAAAAACTCATTATTTGATATATAAAATATGCAAGTAAATTTGCTCTGTCAAATACCCCCCACTTAAACCATGCTTGTCCTCACGAATAAAATCTCATCATGGATATCAAAGGACACCAATGTTACCAATATTGAAATTTCAATGAAATAGAATCAAATAGTTTACAATGTGAAATAAAACATTCAAAAATGTTCCTAAAATATCAATTTAATTTCACATTTTCAGGGAAATAATTAATTCACATATTTTAATTTCCCTCATTAAAATTTGATGGAACTCATTTGATTCATTTAAGTTCATTGAATCATTATTATTAAGCATGAAATGTCATGATTTACCTCACTTTTCATTTTTTCGCTCTCATCACTCATTATACTATTCAAGTAGAGTTATGCTCATATCATGAGAACATGCTTCATATTTGTAGGCATGTAAATGAAATACTTTCAGCACTTTGTAAAGACAAAAGACACATAAAATCACGAGGACTTGAAATAAAGGTTAAAATGACTCTGAGGATTATGGTTGGTAGGATTTGATGCTTTAAAAATCAAGGCTCAATGAGGATTCTAGTCTCTTCAGTACAACTCATGATATCCAAATTAAAAGTTTAATGAAATTCTCCCCTTCAATGTACCACCACCCACTTCCCAAAACTCAAAGTAAGGTCATGATCAAATTATTCATAATGAATTATTTGGGCACCCTCTTGAATATTTTAATTTTATTTTGTACTTTTTTTGTTTTTTCGAATGTTATGATTAGATCTAACTTCACATCCATCACCTAACCACATACGATTAGAAGATCATCTATCTGGAAAATGGTGATTTTTGTTTATCCCAAATCAAAACCAAATTTATTCTATTTGTGGATCTTTTTTGTATTTTTTTCATTTTTTTTATTCAAGAGGGGCAAAAAATAGAGTATAAAGAATGATTTCACAATATTTTATAATTACCACAATAAAACCCCCACAGTTATTCCTTACAATGTGTATCATCTCATCTACTATGATTCCCTTTACACCCACACATTAACATCACAATATCAGGAAAATACCAAGAGTATGGTAGAAATGGATAAAAATGGATTGAAACATGGATAATCCATATAAAGGTAATTCGTGGTCTCTATGGAATAAAATAAGGATTGATAATAAGGTGGTATTTTAAGGAAAATTTGATTTTTAAAGAATTCCTCAATCATTTTAAATGTTTTTTTGCACTATCATAGCTTTTCCAGGTTTCAATACATGTTCTGGTTGGTTACATGTCCCATGATCACTCATGAAATATGCTCTATAATAAATAAGAAGTACTTGGTCTAGAAATCCTCTCGGGAATGAGAAATATAACATTAGACAATCACTCAGGGCATGACTAATAATAAAAAATCAATTCACATAAATTTTATAAATTCAATGCATGAAAGATGGTAGGGAAATTTCATTTACATGAATTAATTAATTCCTTCAAATCACGAGTCATCATTTCAATATCAATGCTTCATATTTAAAAATTCAATTCTGCATTTCAATTATTTAATCATATAAACATCGATATCTAAAACATGGAATCACTGGGTTCCTATGAAACTCATGTCTCCTAGATAAGTTGAGTAAAACATTAATTCAAGTGTGGGCAGGAAATTTTATCATTAAACCTCAAAACATGTTGTGGACTAAAATGTGGAGAGTTTAAAAGATAAAACCCTAAAATAGAACTCCCTTTTCCCATAAAATTTAGTCATCCCCCTTCACTGTCTGGGGATGCCTATAATGATTCTATAAAATAAAACTACTCAATTAAGCCTAAGGATCATGTCATTTGAGGTCAAAAAATATAGAGGGAGAGGGCAGCATGTTAGACTACTTCATAAGAAATGAAATTGAAAAATTAATTCCTAGAAATCATATAAAAATAAATCTTGTAATGATCCCCCACGTGGGCCTTGAATTATTACTGCCTCTATAGGGTAGTACCAGCTGTTATCCAACGTCTGATGGAGGAATAAGGTTCATTGAATTGAACCACCACATGTGGATTTTCCCAGCTTGTGCATCATCATTGTTCTTAAGGGATGATTCATGTATGGATTACTCCATATCCTCCCCCTTCAAAATGAGTTATAGTTTTCATGGTGGGGGTAGGATGAAGTATGAACCATACTCTTCCTTGGTTGCTACCTGTGCAACCTTCTTATCTTCCAATGCTGGTTTCATGGGGGCTACTTGAAGAGAAGCCTCGTGTCTGATTTTCATAGGCTCAGTTACGTGGATCTCTTGATGGGGCTCCTCCAATGCATGTTCGTTGAAATCATGGAGCTCCGTCTGTTCCTCAATAGGTGTATGTCCACTATATTCTTCATCTTCCTCCAAGGCATAAAAAAGAATGTCTGATTCTCTATAATCCAAATAATATGGAGTGATATACAAATCCATTTCAATAAAATAAGAAGAAATGGTGTCAAATAAAGGTTCAAATCCTTGAGTTGGTTCAACATCAATATCTACCTCAGTGGTAAGTGCCTCTTGGAGTATGATGGTGGAAGGTGAAGGCAGGTAGTCGGGCCCCTCCACATTGAGTTTTTCCTCATGTTCATGGATGTATTCTATGAAATCCTAGAAGACTTTTCGAACATCCGTCTTGGCCTCGAATCTTTTTATGTCTGTTTAAAGTTCATCGATCATCACTATAAAGTATTTTGGTGAGATCCATGTTGTAATGACTATGTCCATCTACTCGGCAATTATCATAAGAGCATCAGCTCTTCATTGGAGGGCATCCTCAGTGTAATCTATTTCTTATTAATGCACCTATGAGTAATTGTCAGTACATATTGAATAATAATCATTTGAATTCATCATGGAGATATTTTTTTTGTTTTTTTAATTTTATAAAATGAAATGAAATCTATCTAAGTTGTGAAAATTAAAAATGTAAATGGTCTAATGATTGGATCCTCGGCAATGATGCCAATTTTCATGCATGCCTATCACACGGTGTAGGCAAAAACAATTATATTTTTCCTACTGCAACACATGGGCTGACCAGGGAAGTCTCTCTTGAAGAGCCTTTCATTTTTCTTCACTTAAATTATTTTAATTCACCAAAACTATCCATTTTTGTGTTTTTTTATTATTTAAAACAATTAAATTCAAAGTAAAAATTATAAATTTATACTAAAATGCATGTCTAAACAAAATTAATTTAGGAAGAATGTACTTGGTTTGGGGTTCAGCTAGGGATTCAATCATTATTCTCTTTTATATGATTGATTCGAGTTTGATAACTGAAACATGAAATCTCATGTTTGAATCACTACTAATTTCTACTATAGAAATAGATTGAGTTAGATGTTGTTGGAGACTATCTCCCAATTGGGGACATTCGCCTCACAGAAGAATACTATTCAAGTCTATCACAAATCTAGAATAAACATTAATGAATACTTATGAACTCCTTGACCTCCCCCCAGGACAATCCTTGAGGTCAGCCTCTCATTTCAGAGAGTTGGATATCACAATGCTTGATGGATGAGAGAGAGAGAGAGAGCGAAAGAGAGAGAGGAGAGTGGGAGAGAGGGAGATTAAATAATTTATAATGAATGTGAAAATAATAATAATAATAATTATTATTATAATAATTATTATTATTATTATTATTACTACTTAAGAAAATAGTTCTCGAAAAGGAGAGAGAAAGAATGTAAAAAAATTTGAAATTATTATTGAGATATTATAAATAATGATTATAATATATTAATAATAATAATAATATATTTTAATAATGATAATAATAATAATTATGTAAGAAAATAAAAGGTGTAAACCAAAATAAAAATTCATGTATTAATTGAAAATAAAATCACATTACAATATAAATTAAAACTAAAACAAAACTAAAATTAAAATAAAATAAAAAGATAAAATGAGGGGGGATGAGAGGACAAGCAGACCATTCCCTGGTGGGATCGCTCCTTGGCTGTGGCGGTAGAGCTGATGATTTGATAAGGAGGCGAGGACCTCCATTTATAGGCAACATTCTGTACTCTGAAATATTTCACGTTGTTAGACCATTAAATGGGAGATTCATGCAAGGAACCCTTCTTAAATGTTGTTCATAAAGGTTTTGGTCGTTCACCCTCTAGCCTTCCACAGAATTGGACCCCAGATGGAGGAGTTTTGAATTTTTCATTGGCGGTTTGATTTTCTGGATGAAGCTTCTAGGAAGGTTCCTCCAAAAGTATAACAGTCAACGTCATCCTTAATTACTTAAAAACTCCCCCAAATTTGGTTATGAGTCATACGTATCTGTCCTCATCCTATCCCAGGTGGAAACACTTGGATTGGATGTGTGAATGAATATTTTTGGTTCCGTTACTGTGGTGGGGTCTATGTTGTCTTCCGGGAAAAGATTCCAAATTCTATGAATTTTAAGAGCCACTAGATGGCCAAATCCGCTCCTGGTCCAGAAGAAAAATTGGATGAAATAAAATCCTGATTCTAGAAAAACATTATCACAATGATTTGACATATATTTTATGAGAAATGACGAAAATAACATTGTGGTCAAAATCTGTCCAAAATCCGGAATTATTCACTTTTCTCAGTTTTTCTCATTTTAATTATAAAATTCTAATTACCCATTATTTTAATAAAAAAATGAAATTCATTGGTTTTATCATTGAAAAACATTAAAAAAAACTCATTATTTGATAAAAAAATATGCATGCCAATTTTCTTTGTCAAATACCCCCACACATAAACCAAGCTTGTCCTCAAGCATAAAATCTCAACTTGGAAATTCGAGGACACAAATGATACCAATATTGAAATTTCAATGAAATAAAATCAAATTATTTTCAATGGGAAATCAAAAATTAAAAAATATGCTTAAAATATCATTTTCATTTCCATTTTTTCAAAAAAATAAACAATTCAGATATTTTAATTTCCCCCTTTGATAATTGATGGAACTTATCCTTTTATTCATTAATGTTCCTAGAATGGTTATTATTAAGCATGTAAAGTCATTATTTACCTTACATTTGATTTTTTTTCTCTCATCACTCATGATACAATTAATGTAGAGTTATGCTCATATCATGAGAACATGCTTCTTATCAATAGGCTTGTAAATGAACCACTTTATCCACTTTGTAATGATAAAAGACACTTAAAATCACGAGGACTTCCAATAATGGTTCAAATGACTCTGATTATTATGGTGGGTAGGATTTGATGCTTTAAATATCAAGACTCAAGGAGGAGGCAAATCTCTTAAGTTCAATGAATGACATCAAATGAAAATTTGTAATGAAATTATCCCCTTCAATGTACCAACACCCACTTCCAAAAACTCAATGTATGGTCACATAAAAATTATACATAAAGAATGATTTGTGCACCCTCTTGATATTTTTTTTTATTTTTTAGTTTTTATTAAATGTTATGATTAGATCAAACCTCACATCCATCACCTAACCACATACGATCAGAAGATCTTCGTTCTAGAAAATGGTGATTTTTGGTTCTCCCAAATCAAAACCAATTTTTCGTTTTTTTATCTTTTTTCATTTTATTAAATTTTTTAATCCAAGAGGGGAAAACAATAGGGTAATATTAATGATTGCACAAACTTTTAAAATTGACACAATAAAACCCCCACACATCTTCCTTATTATTTGTATCATCCCATCCATCATGATTCACTTTACCCCCAAACTTAACTTTAAAACATCTTTCAAATACCAAGAGTAGGGTAGGAATGAATAAAAATGGCTGGAAACATGGCTCATCCCAATAAAGGTCATTCATGGTCTATATGGGATAAATGAATTATTTATATAAAGGTGTGTCTTTTATGGATAAATTCTTTTTTAAAGGATGCCTCAATCATTTTAAATGCGTTTTTGCACAATCATAGCTTTGAAAAGTTTCAATAAATGTTTTGGTTGGTTACATGACCCAAGATCACTCAATAAATATTCTAAAGAATAAATAAGAATTACTTGGTATAGAAATACTCTGGGGAATGTGAAATATAACATTGGACAATCACTCAGGGCATGACTAATAATACTAAATCAATTCACATCAATTTCAGAAATTCAAAGCATGAATGATGGTATGGAAAATTAATTTACATGAATTAATTCATTCATTCAAATCACGCGTCTTCATTTCAATATATATGCTTAATATTTAAAAACATCAGTTCGTAATTTCAATTATTTATTCATATAAAAATTGAAATCTAAAAAATTGCATCACTGGGTTATTATGAAACTCATGTGTAACGCCCCAAGATTTTATGAAAAATATTCTTTTTAATTTCATTAATGTCTTGTGTTGTACGCTACAACAAAAGAAGCTTTCACAATACGCATCCTTGACTTTCCTTCCGTTACACGCAATCGCGACCTTCCTCGATAGCGTGTGTAGTACGCAATACTGAGTTTCACGAAACAACGATATGCTATTAAAATATTATTAAAACTAGCCGTTATGAATAGTAATAACCACTTTTTGGAAATTTTGTAAATTTTATTTTTCAAAATGGAATTCATTTTTGGATTCGGAGTATCGAATTTAGCCTAAGGTGAAATTTTGGTACTTTTCGGATAACTTTCATATTCTAATGAATAGTGAAAATTACTAAATTATAATTAAAAACAACTTTTTTAATCGAAATAATTAATAGTGATAAATTATTAATTTGAGTGGTTTTAAAGTATATTTAGAATATATTTTTACAATTTAATACAATGTTGGTCATTGTTTGTAATTTCACATTTAAACCAGACATAATCAAGTGTCAATCTTTTGATAGATTTTGTTTCTTAAAAAACACGCTATTTGTTTTAACAGCGGGATTTAATTATAAAATTAATTAATGCAACTTCTATGTTATGAATTTGGTAAAATAGACTTCATTTTTGAATTCGGAATATTAAATATAGCTTAGGATGAAATTTTGGCTTTTTTCTGAAAACTTTCAATTTTTGATGAATAGTGAAACCACTAAGTGGTAGGTTAAAAACGGAATTTTGCATAAAACTTAATTTTACCGCTTCTGTGAATGGAATTTCGAAAATCCGAGAGACACGGTTAATATCAAGGACTAAAATGTGGTTCAATGAGATGAAAATAATTTTTTGGTGAATAGTAACTTTTTACTTTTTTTTACCACGGTTAATAGTAAATAGGGTAACTAAGGGTAAATATGATATTAATATTACCCTAACACATGTCCTAATTCTATTGGACAAGTGTAATTCGACCAAAAACAAACTTAGGAATAAAATATGACCATTTAGGCCCACTTGGATTAGATTAGGACATTTATTATTAATTTATTTAAAGAAGGGTTAAAATAGTTAAAATCAAAGTTTAATAAGTAAATCATTTTTAATATGGGGTTATACATAAGTTAAATTCGACTATAAATATTCATTAGAAAGCTAAAAAGATTTCCTACATGATGGTATTTTATTTGTAATTTTTAGACAGCATATAATATAATTTATTTATGACACAAAGATGATGCAGTAATTATCTTATTAATGAAATATTGACATAATTGATAATATAAATACCAAAATAAATTTAATTTAAGACTTTTTATGAATTCCACTAATTTTCTAGGTTACTATGATATATTAGTGTTGATTTAATCAACTTGGTTCTAATATATAATTCTTTTATGACTTTCAAAAAAATCATATATCAAATAGTGTCAAAATTGACACAAAATAGTTTTTAAATCAAATATTATATTATTAATTGTTATTTTATTCCTAAAAATCTAAGGTTCGGCCAAATGACTTAGATAAGGATATATGTATTAATAATATACAATTTGGGGTTCGTTTGGCATGTTATAGTAAGTGTATTAACCATATAGTGAAAGAAAACAAAAAGACACGGTAAAAGTTAAATTATTTAACTTAGAGTTAAATCTAATTGATAAGGTTTAAAATAAGATCCAAACATGTATAAATTTGATTGGTTGATGAGATTACAACCCTATCTCATCTAAGCTTCGAATATGAGTCATTTTTGGAGGTTTTTAAGTGGGGTTGGATTTATTATAAATTAATATTTTTAAGAATTCCTAAGGTGCCCCTCTCCTCCCCTATAAAAGGACACCTCCTCCCCCTCCTCCTCACACCAATTTGAGCACTCAAGCTCGGCAAACCCCTGCCAATTTCTCCTCTCCACTTCCCTAGAAACATCCTAGAGGTTCTGGTCTTCTTCAAAGACCAATTTTAGTGCCCTAAGAGGAGGTCTCAAAGAGGCACTTCAAAGAAGAGGTAATTACCGTTACCAATTCTTTCATCTTTATTTCTTCTTCCACTTCTTCTTCTTAGGTTGTTTCATTATGAAGTAATAACATCAGTATCACTCATATACTGATATGTTATTATAAGTATGAAACAACCCTATTTCACCATCTATCCATCCTATGGAAAAAGAAATCACCGCGCGTGCGTACGTACGGAATACCGTCTCCACGCCGTGGTGTAATCTATTTTCCACCACCACCTTACATGGATGTGTATAATGGTGTAAAGAATAACTATACATAGTTATTACAACATCATATTGATTCTGATATATTGTATAATCCACTCCAATTCAATTCAATATTTATAGAAATGATATCATCGCTCGTGCGTACGTACGGACTACCGTCTCCACGACGCGATGAGATTCATTCTCCATGTTAACCATTTAAGAATGATTATATTGTATATATAAGAAATAATAATGAAATATATGAAATTATAAAGCTACTGGATTTATGTATATATATACATATGTATGTCATCTACTTACTTCCATTTCAAGACAATAAGGAAAGGAAAACAGCGTTCATGCGTACGTACGGACTACCGTCTCCATGAACGGTGTTTTTCATTTTATTTATCTACCTATTATATATATATATATACTGAATATATATGATATATAAATCATATTTTATATTCTGGAAGTAAGTAAATCATGATATAAGTAATAATGATGTCAAGAACAATAAGTCAAAACACCTACGATAAATGAAACGATTTTACCCAAAACGCTTCTTTAACATGGAATTTACAAAAGAACGGGTAATATAATGTCATAAGTGAACCATATATGATATAATAACAATGAATATGATTCTATAATAAGTCAATGACATTATTTAAATCATTATACAGGAGGTTCGGACACATACGAAGCAAATCGGACCTAAGGTAAGGGAAATATCACAATCTCATTTTTATCCGAGATTGTTTATTCGTAAGTATTCACTGGGGTGTATTTTATCATCCACATCCATGTTTCATCAATATGTAATATTATTTCCATCCACATACAATTGTTTAAATCCATTTTTACCCTTCGGTGAGTTTTTAGTAATATGTATGAAATGAATCTTTTGTCGTTTTTCGTACGAGGTACTTTTTGACTTTTTCGACAAAAGTACGAAGAATGTTTTTTTTAACTTATACGGCACGAACAGATTTCTACTGTTTTATAAAGCCTTATTTTCATGAAGCTTCCTCTAAAAGATTTCATGACTATTTTCAATAAAATCTTTTTCTTTTAAAATTGCATGATGTTTTGTGAAAAGAAATTGATTTTGAAGAAGAAAGGATATTTTCCTCAAGAATTCAATTCAAGTGTTTTATCAAAATTATTTTCCATCTAAGATAATAAAGGGTTCTGTTTCTATCCATATTTTTACATTGATTTGACTATGTTGTGATGGAATTATGTTTATGAATTCCTTTATCTTATATGAATGGTTTTATGATGTCATGTTGTTTAAGAATCCCATTTTTATTACATGGGTTATGAAATGATGTATGATTTATGATTTTGTGGCACACATAAGAATGGTATCATTAAGAGATGGGTGGGACCTATATCTCCCTCCAATGCATTGGGTAAAGATTTCATATCTCATGAGATAGACATGGCTGGAATGGTAGGTTATACCGGTTCAGTGAAACAGGACTGAAACGAGGATTACTCGATTCAGAAAGGGACTTTGTCCACTAAGATAGTCTTGGCAATGAGTCTTGACTAACAAGAAATGATTCTCTATGATTATGTGTGTATGCCACAATGAGTAATGTTTTAAGTTATGGTTTCATTTTCACTACTATGATTTATCCCATATGCTCTCTTTTGCAGGTTAAGATTTCCAAAAATGTTATGTTCTTATGAAAATTATGTGATTGATATTTCTTTTGTTTACCCTTACTGAGCATTTGAGCTCACCCTTTTATGTTTTCTTTTCCCCAGGATATAAAGAAAGGTTTTAGGTAGAAAAAAGGGATGACCTTTATGGGAGATATTGAAGAACTTTCACCACGATTAGAAGATTACGTTCCGAGTTTCCAAAGACACTAAACTATTACGATCCTTTAGTGTGTGTTTTTGTTATGTACTAAGTATTCCGCAAATGTAATGAAATGTCCATGTACGTCAAGATACGGGTCTCTACAGTTGGTATCAGAGGCAAAGGAGGTAGGAATGTATCCGATCCTTGGGAACTCTCACATGTGAGCGTTGGACGAAGCATGGCTCTCCGCCCAAGGGCTTCATGTGGAAATGGCTGCCACTGGGGATGGTGGTGTGTCCCGCCCAAGGGGTGTAGCCGCCCATGGAGTGCCCTGATAGGTATCAACTATAGTCCACTGGAAGTAATTCCAGACCGCTACAGTTGGTATCAGAGGAAAGGTTTAGTCAACCTTTGGAAACTAGGATGCGAGAACTTTAGTGAGATCCCTAGAGATATTTCTAAGGTATGTCTAGGGATGTCTCTAAGGTTAAGTATACGTATAGGTTATAGTCCTAGAATTACGCTAACGATCTTCAAATTTAACCTAAGATGTTAGATATTGAGGGTACTAACCCTTTATTATGTTGTTTTCCCTAGCATGATTTTTGCCTCTCACACAATTCTTTTGGGGTTTTAGACGATGGCTGGAACCCGAAGGAACCGTGTTAATGCGGAATGTGATGGGCAATGCAATGATTGTACCCCTGAGCAACCAAACGATATAGGAGCTGGAATGCAAAATCTTGTAGCCATGATCACACAACTTTCTCAAGCTATGAATCATGCAGGACTTCCAAACGAGCAAAGGAAGGAGCAACATTCTGTTGAATCCTTCATGAGGCAGTGTCCACCTTCTTTCAGTGGGTCTACTGATCCATTAGTTGCTGAACAATGGATTAGTACTACTGAAAAGATATTTTCAGTTCTTCAATGTTCTGAACATGATAAAGTCATCGTAGCAGTGTATCGTTTGGAAGGAGATGCTGATCAATGGTGGAATCTTATTAAGAATACAAGGCAAAGGGATGAAATTGAGTCTATGGAATGGGACGAGTTCAAGAACTTATTTTTCAATAAGTACTTCCCTCGTATTCTTCGAACAAATATGGAGAAAGAGTTTCTTGAACTGAAGCAAAGGGACGATGAACCTATTGGTACCTATGAAGCAAATTTTACAAGACTTGCAAGGTATGCTTCTGGAATTATCATCCAACCTGAAAGTAAAGTTGATCGATTTTTCAGTGGCTTAAAACCAAGTCTTCGAAGGGCATTAGCTATAAGAGACTTCAGTAGCTATGAAGAAATTGTGCGTTGTGCTATCAAGGTAGAAATGGAAGTTGGTGTTACATATCCATCTCATGGTTTTGACAAGAAACGAAAGATGGAGTTCAAGGAGAAATCTCAGAATAATGGTGAAAAGAAGATGAATGTTTCCTTATTCACAAAGTGTGGAAAGAAGCATGGTGGAGATTGTCTAAAAGGGACTAGAAAATGTTTTAAGTGTGGAAAAGAAGGTCATCGAGCAGCTGAGTGTCGAAGTAATGGAAAAAGGGTTTCTAATGATAAAGCAAACACTGCAGAGAACGCACTGCCAACACTTCAATGCTTCAAGTGCAAGGAAATGGGGCATTATGCTAATAATTGCCCTAATCCAAGGGTTAGTGATGATCAACATGAGCAACCACTGAAGGCAAAGGACAAAGGGAAATCACATGCGATCACTATTGGCAATGTTGAATATGACAACGATGTGGTGGAATGATTAAGTGTTTATGTAATGGGATTCCAAAATAATGTTGTATCATTGAGTATTGCAATATTTATTGATGTGGTATTCAAAGTGATTGAGATATTTTTTTTGGAAATAAGATGATATGCGCATAATGAAGACGAGAAAATGAAATGTTTAATAGTATTCATGAGCTCATGATTGATATAAGGACTAAGTGATATCATGGTTTGAGTATAAATAATTTTGAGGATTTTGGTATGTGTAAAGTGTTAACTTTTAACTGCATTCAAGTTTTCACTAAGGTTCAATGGGTATTCAAGAGTATACATGATTAAGGACTTTGAATGTTTGGAATGTGACAAAAAAAAAACATATCTTATGATATATGGGGATCAACGATGATATTAAATCTCTGGTAATTGTTTTCACTATGTTATGAGAGTGGACTGCAGTATTATGGATAAGCCTAAAGATTGGAATGGATTGTGTTGGACGATATTATTGATGGGATGTTATAGTAGTTTTGGAAAAAGGACAACCTGCAGGACGGGCGACAGCCCATCGCTTCGGACAAGGCTGTGGGAATCGAACCCACAACCGAAGTGCGACTGGCCTTTATCGCCTACCACTGACCTACAGGAAGTCCCTGTTTAGTAGAAACTAGTTTTATTATATTAAGCAGTATGATATATGAAGTATAAGTCCATTTTAGGAACCATATATGATTAATCTCACTATAGATCGACTTATGTATATAAGTTTTGCTAACCTTTTGTTTGAGACAGATGGAATGACCTGTCATTCTATCACATGATCTGCTAACACATCACGAATAACAAATTCAACTTCATTTATTTAAGAGATGAAGTAGAAATTGTTCAAGGCACGAACAAAAGTGATATTTTACCAAAATAAAGTAAGTATTTATTCTAAGAAAATTTTCAACTTTAGGGAAATGATCTTGAAAACCAAAAATGTTGTCCTAGTGATCTTATACCTGATGAATCAGATGGTACCTTATATCATCACAAATCTATGGATTTGTGATTACTGGCTTTTCCATAGCCATGTTCTCTACCACTCTCCATCAGAACATGATGGTTAGATTTTTCTTCCATATCCATATTTTCACCTATGTGGAAACCCAGTGATTAGTATATTTGGGTAATCGTTACATTTCATACTTTAGTTTTTAAAGCCATGTTTTGGTATTCCTTTTTACGATGTGGGTTTCTATCAAAGAAAATTTTGAATAGTAAACCATTTATAACCCCGACGAATTTCGAGGGCGAAATTCATTTTAAGGGGGGTAGAATGTAACGCCCCAAGATTTTATGAAAAATATTCTTTTTAATTTCATTAATGTCTTGTGTTGTACGCTACAACAAAAGAAGCTTTCACAATACGCATCCTTGACTTTCCTTCCGTTACACGCAATCACGACCTTCCTCGATAGCGTGTGTAGTACGCAATACTGAGTTTCACGAAACAACGATATGCTATTAAAATATTATTAAAACTAGCCGTTATGAATAGTAATAACCACTTTTTGGAAATTTTGTAAATTTTATTTTTCAAAATGGAATTCATTTTTGGATTCGGAGTATCGAATTTAGCCTAAGGTGAAATTTTGGTACTTTTCGGATAACTTTCATATTCTAATGAATAGTGAAAATTACTAAATTATAATTAAAAACAACTTTTTTAATCGAAATAATTAATAGTGATAAATTATTAATTTGAGTGGTTTTAAATTATATTTAGAATATATTTTTACAATTTAATACAATGTTGGTCATTGTTTGTAATTTCACATTTAAACCAGACATAATCAAGTGTCAATCTTTTGATAGATTTTGTTTCTTAAAAAACACGCTATTTGTTTTAACAGCGGGATTTAATTATAAAATTAATTAATGCAACTTCTATGTTATGAATTTGGTAAAATAGACTTCATTTTTGAATTCGGAATATGAAATATAGCTTAGGATGAAATTTTGGCTTTTTTCTGAAAACTTTCAATTTTTGATGAATAGTGAAACCACTAAGTGGTAGGTTAAAAACGGAATTTTGCATAAAACTTAATTTTACCGCTTCTGTGAATGGAATTTCGAAAATCCGAGAGACACGGTTAATATCAAGGACTAAAATGTGGTTCAATGAGATGAAAATAATTTTTTGGTGAATAGTAACTTTTTACTTTTTTTTACCACGGTTAATAGTAAATAGGGTAACTAAGGGTAAATATGATATTAATATTACCCTAACACATGTCCTAATTCTATTGGACAAGTGTAATTCGACCAAAAACAAACTTAGGAATAAAATATGACCATTTAGGCCCACTTGGATTAGATTAGGACATTTATTATTAATTTATTTAAAGAAGGGTTAAAATAGTTAAAATCAAAGTTTAATAAGTAAATCATTTTTAATATGGGGTTATACATAAGATAAATTCGACTATAAATATTCATTAGAAAGCTAAAAAGATTTCCTACATGATGGTATTTTATTTGTAATTTTTAGACAGCATATAATATAATTTATTTATGACACAAAGATGATGCAGTAATTATCTTATTAATAAAATATTGACATAATTGATAATATAAATACCAAAATAAATGTAATTTAAGACTTTTTATGAATTCCACTAATTTTCTAGGTTACTATGATATATGAGTGTTGATTTAATCAACTTGGTTCGAATATATAATTCTTTTATGACTTTCAAAAAAATCATATATCAAATAGTGTCAAAATTGACACAAAATAGTTTTTAAATCAAATATTATATTATTAATTGTTATTTTATTCCTAAAAATCTAAGGTTCGGCCAAATGACTTAGATAAGGATATATGTATTAATAATATACAATTTGGGGTTCGTTTGGCATGTTATAGTAAGTGTATTAACCATATAGTGAAAGAAAACAAAAAGACACGGTAAAAGTTAAATTATTTAACTTAGAGTTAAATCTAATTGATAAGGTTTAAAATAAGATCCAAACATGTATAAATTTGATTGGTTGATGAGATTACAACCCTATCTCATCTAAGCTTCGAATATGAGTCATTTTTGGAGGTTTTTAAGTGGGGTTGGATTTATTATAAATTAATATTTTTAAGAATTCCTAAGGTGCCCCTCTCCTCCCCTATAAAAGGACACCTCCTCCCCCTCCTCCTCACACCAATTTGAGCACTCAAGCTCGGCCAACCCCTGACAATTTCTCCTCTCCACTTCCCTAGCAACATCCTAGAGGTTCTGGTCTTCTTCAAAGACCAATTTTAGTGCCCTAAGAGGAGGTCTCAAAGAGGCACTTCAAAGAAGAGGTAATTACCGTTACCAATTCTTTCATCTTTATTTCTTCTTCCACTTCTTCTTCTTAGGTTGTTTCATTATGAAGTAATAACATCAGTATCACTCATATACTGATATGTTATTATAAGTATGAAACAACCCTATTTCACCATCTATCCATCCTACGGAAAAAGAAATCACCGCGCGTGCGTACGTACGGAATACCGTCTCCACGCCGTGGTGTAATCTATTTTCCACCACCACCTTACATGGATGGGTATAATGGTGTAAAGAATAACTATACATAGTTATTACAACATCATATTGATTCTGATATATTGTATAATCCACTCCAATTCAATTCAATATTTATAGAAATGATATCATCGCTCGTGCGTACGTACGGACTACCGTCTCCACGACGCGATGAGATTCATTCTCCATGTTAACCATTTAAGAATGATTATATTGTATATATAAGAAATAATAATGAAATATATGAAATTATAAAGCTACTGGATTTATGTATATATATACATATGTATGTCATCTACTTACTTCCATTTCAAGACAATAAGGAAAGGAAAACAGCATTCATGCGTACGTACGGACTACCGTCTCCATGAACGGTGTTTTTCATTTTATTTATCTACCTATTATATATATATATATATACTGAATATATATGATATATAAATCATATTTTATATTCTGGAAGTAAGTAAATCATGATATAAGTAATAATGATGTCAAGAACAATAAGTCAAAACACCTACGATAAATGAAACGATTTTACCCAAAACGCTTCTTTAACATGGAATTTACAAAAGAACGGGTAATATAATGTCATAAGTGAACCATATATGATATAATAAAAATGAATATGACTCTATAATAAGTCAATGACATTATTTAAATCATTATACAGGAGGTTCGGACACATACGAAGCAAATCGGACCTAAGGTAAGGGAAATATCACAATCTCATTTTTATCCGAGATTGTTTATTCGTAAGTATTCACTGGGGTGTATTTTATCATCCACATCCATGTTTCATCAATATGTAATATTATTTCCATCCACATACAATTGTTTAAATCCATTTTTACCCTTCGGTGAGTTTTTATTAATATGTATGAAATGAATCTTTTGTCGTTTTTCGTACGAGGTACTTTTTGACTTTTCCGACAAAAGTACGAAGAATGTTTTTTTTAACTTATACGGCACGAACGGATTTCTACTGTTTTATAAAGCCTTATTTTCATGAAGCTTCCTCTAAAAGATTTCATGACTATTTTCAATAAAATCTTTTTCTTTTAAAATTGCATGATGTTTTGTGAAAAGAAATTGATTTTGAAGAAGAAAAGATATTTTCCTCAAGAATTCAATTCAAGTGTTTTATCAAAATTATTTTCCATCTAAGATAATAAAGGGTTCTGTTTCTATCCATATTTTTACATTGATTTGACTATGTTGTGATGGAATTATGTTTATGAATTCCTTTATCTTATATGAATGGTTTTATGATGTCATGTTGTTTAAGAATCCCATTTTTATTACATGGGTTATGAAATGATGTATGATTTATGATTTTGTGGCACACATAAGAATGGTATCATTAAGAGATGGGTGGGACCTATATCTCCCTCCAATGCATTGGGTAAAGATTTCATATCTCATGAGATAGACATGGCTGGAATGGTAGGTTATACCGGTTCAGTGAAACAGGACTGAAACGAGGATTACTCGATTCAGAAAGGGACTTTGTCCACTAAGATAGTCTTGGCAATGAGTCTTGACTAACAAGAAATGATTCTCTATGATTATGTGTGTATGCCACAATGAGTAATGTTTTAAGTTATGGTTTCATTTTCACTACTATGATTTATCCCATATGCTCTCTTTTGCAGGTTAAGATTTCCAAAAATGTTATGTTCTTATGAAAATTATGTGATTGATATTTCTTTTGTTTACCCTTACTGAGCATTTGAGCTCACCCTTTTATGTTTTCTTTTCCCCAGGATATAAAGAAAGGTTTTAGGTAGAAAAAAGGGATGACCTTTATGGGAGATATTGAAGAACTTTTACCACGATTAGAAGATTACGTTCCGAGTTTCCAAAGACACTAAACTATTACGATCCTTTAGTGTGTGTTTTTGTTATGTACTAAGTATTCCGCAAATGTAATGAAATGTCCATGTACGTCAAGATACGGGTCTCTACATCATGTCTCCTAGATAAGTCGGGTAAAACATTAATTCAATATTGTGCATGTAATTTTATCATTAAAGCTCAAAACATGTTGTGGACTAAAATGTGGAGAGTTTAAAAGATAAACCACTAAAATTGAACTCCCTTTTCCCAAAAAATTTATTCCTCCCCCTTCACTATCTGGGGCAGCCTATTATGAACCTATAAAAGAAAACAACTCAATTAAGAATAAGGATCATATCATTTTAGTTCAAAAAAATATAGAGCTAGTGGGATGCTTGATAGACTACTTCCTATGAAATGAAATTGAAATCTAAATTCATTTAAAGCGTGTAAAGATAAATTTTGGTTTGATCCCCCATCTAGGCCATGAATTTTTTCTACCTCCAGAAGGTAGTACCAGCTGTTATCCAATGTCTAACAGAGGATGAGGATTCTTTGATTTTAACCACCACATGTATCTTTTCCCAGTTTGTGATTCATCCTTGTTCTGGAGGGATGATTCATGGATATAGTACACCATATACTCCACCTTCACAATGAGGTATAACATGAAAGGTGTGGTAAGGATGATGTATGGACCATCCTCTTCAATGGTTTCTACTTGTGTAACCTTATAATCTTCCAGTGCTTACTTCAGAGGGGGCTGTTTGAAGAGAATCCTCTTGTCTGATTCTCATAGGAAAGTCTGCCTGAATCTCTTGATGGGGCTCCTCTAATTAATGTTCATTGAAATCAGGGATCTCTATGTGTTCCTCAACATGTGCATTTCCACTGTATTCCTCATCTTCCACCATGTCCTATCAAAGAATGTCTGATTCTATATAATCCAAACAAGAGGGAGTGATATAGAAAACATTATCAATAAAATCATAAGAATTGGGGTCAAAGAAAGGTTTCACTCCCTGAGTTGGTTCAGATTCATTCTTTTCCTCTGTGAAAAGTAGCTCTTGGCGTGTGATGGTGGAAGGTGAAGGTAGGTATTAGAGCCCCTCCACCTCGAGTTTGCAATCATGTTCTTGGATGTCTTCTGTGAAATCCTAGATGACTAGTGGGACTTCTTTCTTGGCCTCGAATCTTATTAAGTCTTTTTGACGTTCATCGACCATCACCATTAGTCTTTTGGCGAGATCCATGTTGTAATGCTTCTTTATATCTTCTTTACCATTATCATAAGTGCATCAACTCTTCATTGGAGGGCATCCTAAGTGTAGTCTATTTCTTCTTCTTGAACCTTTGAGTAATTGTCAGTCCATATTGAATAATAATCATTTGAATTCATTATGGAGGGAATTTGTTTTTTTTTGATAAAAATAATTGAAATCTATCTAAGATGTGAATATAAAAAAAGTAAATTGACTAATGATTGGATCCCTGGCAATGGAAACATATTTTAAGCATGCCTGTCAAGGGGTATTGACAAAAACAATTATATTTTCACTAGTTCAGAACAGTGGATGACCAGGCTCATCTCTATTGAGTAGACTTTCAGTTTGGATCACTTAATTTATTCTCATTCACCTAAATTATCTATTTTTTTGTTATTATAATTATTTAAACAAATGAAATGTAATTTAGAAATTCTACATTTATACTATGATTCAAGTCAAATGAAAATGAACATAGGAATAAAGTACTTCATTTGGGGTTCAGCCAGGGATTCAATCATTATTCTCTTTTATATGTTTGATTCTAGTTTGTTAACTCAAACATGAAATCTGATGTTTGAATCACTATTATATTCTAGAATATCAATAGCTTGAGTTTTATGTCATTGGAGATCATCACCCAATCGGGGACATTCGACTCTCCCAAGAATACTACTCATGTATATCACAAATCTTGAATAAAAATTAATGAAAACTCATGAACTCCTTGACCTCTCCTCGGGCCAAGCCTCGAGGTTAGCCTCTCATTTACAAGAGTTGGAGATCACAACAGTGGATGGATGATGAGAACAAGAGAAAGAAAGAGAGGAGAGGGGGAGAGAGGAAGATTAAATAATTTATAATGAATGTGAAAATAAAAATAATAATAATAATACTTATTATTATTATTATTACATAAGAAAACAGTTTTCCAAAATGGAGAGAGAAATAATGTAAAATAATTTAAAATTATCATTGAGATATTATAAATACTGATAAAAATAATAATAATAATAGTTTTTAATTATTATTATTATTTTTATTTTTATAGAAGAAAATAAATGGTGGAAACCAAAATAAAAATGCATGTATTAATTGAAAATAAATTCACATTAAAATTTAAATTGAAACTAAAACAAAACAGAAATGAAAATAAAATAAATAGAATAAATGAGGGTGGAAGAGAGGAGCAGCAGGCCATGCCCTGGTGGGATCCCTCCTTGGTTGTGGTTGTCGAATTGATGATTTGAGAAAAAGGCGAGGGCCTCCTTTTATATGCAGGATTCTGTACTATGAAATTTTTCACGTTGTTAGAATATTAAATGGCTGATTCATGCGAGGACCCCTTCATTGATGTTGTTCATAAATGTGTTGGTCGTTCACCCTCCAACCATCAGCGCATTTGGACGGCTGATGGATGATATTTGAATTTTTTACTGGCGGTTTATTTTTCTGGATGAACCTTCTAGGAAGGTTCTTCCAAAATTATAACATTCACTGTCAGCTTTAATGACTTAAAAACTCCCCCCAAAATTGGTTTAGAGTTGGTTGTATTTTTCCGCGAGCTATCCCAGGTTGAAACACCTCAATTGAATGTGTGAAGAGAGAGTTTTGGTTCTATTACAGTGGTGTGGTCCACGCTGCTCAACCAGAAATGTTTCCAAATTCAATGAATTTGAAGAGCCACTAGATGTCTGAATAAGCTCCTGGTCCAGAAGATAAAATTGAATTAAGTAAAATCTGTATTCTAAAAAAATTATCATAATTTTTGGAAATAAATTTTATGAGAAATAAAAAAAATTCCCTTGTGGTCAAAATGTGTCCAAAATCTAGAATTATGAACTTTTTTTTAGTTTTGCTCATTTTATTTATAAAATTCTAATTACACAATATTTTAATAAAACAATGAAATACATGGGTTTTATCATTGAAAAACATTAAAAAAAATTCATTATTTGATCAAAATTATGCATGTAAATTTTCTATGTCAAATACCCCCACACTTAAACCATATTTGTCCACAAGCATAAAATCTCAACTAGGAAATCAGTGGACGCCAATGTTACCAATATTGAAATTTCAATGAAATAAAATCAAACAATTTTCAATGGTAAATCAAAAATTCAGAAAACTACCTAAATTATCAATTAAATTTCGAATTTTTCAATAAAATAAATAATTCACATATTTAAATTTCACCCTTTGAAAATTGATATAACATCTCCTTCTATTTATTAAGGTTTCTTGAATCATTATTATTAAGCATGTCAAGTAATTATTTACCTCAATTTTGATTTTTTATCTATCATCACTCATGATACAATTCATGTACAGTTATGCTCATATCATGAGAACATGCTTCTAATACATATGATTTTAAATGAACTACATTCTCTAATTTGTAATGAAAAAAGACACTTAAAATCACGAGGACATTCAATAAGGGATCAAATAACTATGAGTATTATGGTTGGTAGGATTTGATGATTTAAAAATAATGGCTCAAGGAGGAGGATAATATATTTGGTACAATGGATGACATCAAAAGTAAAATTGTAATGAAATTATCCCCTTTAATTTACCAACACCCACTTCCCAAAACTCAATGTAAGGTCACGATCATGTTTTGCATAGTGAATGATTTTTGAACCCTCTTGAATATTTTTTTTATTTTGTACTTTTTTTAGAAATTTATTATTAGGTCAAAACTCACATCCATCACCTAACCACATATGATCATAAGATAGTTGATCTGGAAAATGGTGATATTTTGTTCTCCTATATAAAAACAAATTTTTTTGGATCATTTTGTCATTTTTTTAAATTTTTTTATTTCATGAGGGGCAAACAAAGGAGTATAATGAATTATTTCACAACCTTTTACAATTCCACAATAAAACCCCCACAATTCTTCCATACAATGTGTATCATCTCATCCAGTGTGATTCCTTTTACCCAAACACTTCAACATTAAAATTTCTTGAAAATACCAAGGGTATGGTAGTTATGGATAAAAATGGCTTGAAACAAGGATCATTTCTATAAAAGACATTCATGGTCTCTATGGGATAAAAGAAATATTTATATAAATGTTGTATTTTAAGGATAAGTGGGTTTTCATAGGATGACTCAATCATTGTAAATGTGTTTTTGCATATTCATATCATTGAAAAGTTTCAATACATGTTCTGGTCTGTTATATGTCCCAAGATCACTCAAAAAATATTCTAAAAAATAAATAGGATGTATTTGGTCTATAAATCCTCTCAGGAATGAGAAATATAACATTAGATAACCACTCAGGGCATGACTAGTAATAATAAATCAATTCACATCAATTTCAGAAATTCAAAGCATGAATGATGGAAGGGAATTTTCATTTACATGAAATAATTAATTCCTTCTAATCAAGAGTCATCATTTCAATATCTATGCTTCTTATTTAAAAATTCAGTACTGCATTTCAAATAGCTATTCATATAAACAATGAAATCTAAAACATGGAATCCCTAGGTTCCTCAAAAACTCATGTATCCTGGATAAGATGAGTAAAACATTAATTCAAGTGTGGGTGTGAAATTTTGTCATTAAATCTCAAAACATGTTATTGACTAAAATGTGGAGTGTTTATAAGATAAAACACTAAAATCTAACTCCCTTTTCCCATAAAATATAGACCCACCTTCACTGTCTCGGGCCACCTGTTATGAACTTATAAAAGAAAACAACTCTATTAAGCATATGAATCATTTCATTTATGCTCAAAAAAAGATAGAGGGAGTGGGATTCATGCTAGACTACTTACTATGAAATGAAATTGAAATCTAAATTCCATGAAAGCATGTAAAGTTAAATCTTGTTACGAGACCCCATGTGGGTTCTGAAATTTTACTACATCCAGAGGGCAGTACCGGCTGTTATCCAATGTTCGATAGAGGATGAAGCTTCTTTGATTTGAACCACCAAATGTTGTTTTTCCCAGCTTGTGCTTCATCCCTATTCTTTCGGGATGATCCATGGATAGAGTACACCATATCCTTCCTATTCACAATGAGTTATAGATTTCATGGTGGGATTAGTATTTAGTATAAACTATCCTCTCACATGGTTGATACTTGTGTAACTTTCTTATCTTACAGTGCTGGCTTCATGGGGGTTGCATCAAGTGAAGCCTCTTGTCTGATTTTCATAGGCTCAGCTTCCTGGATCTATTGATGGGGCTCCTCCAATGCATGTTCATTGAAATACAGGAGCACCATGTGTTCTTCAACAGGTGCATGTCCACTGTATTCTTCCTCTTCATCCAAGGCATAACAAAGAATGTCTAATTATCTATAATCCAAATAGAAGGGACTGATATTGAAGTCGATTTAAATTAAATCAGAAGAAATGGGGTCAAATAAAGGTTTTACGCCCTATGTTGGTTCATCTTCAATCTCTTCCTCAGTGCTAAGTGTCTTTTGGAGTATAATGGTGGATGTTGAAGGTAGCTAGTCGGCCCCCTTCACCTCGAGTTGTCATCAAGTTCATGGACGTCTTCTGTGAAGTCCTAGAAGAATAGTGGATCTTCATTCTTTGCCTTGTATCATTTTAAGTCTTCTTGAAGTTCATCGACCATAACTATCTAGTCTATTGGTGAGATCCATATTGTAATGCCTCATTCCATATGATTGATCAGTATCACAAGTGCATCATCTCTTCGTTGGAGGGCATCCTCAGTGTAGTCTTTTTCTTCATGCACCTGTGAGTAATTGTTAGTCCATATTGAATAATAATAATTTTATTTCATCACAGAGATAATTTTTTTTGTTTTTTTAATTTTATAAAAAGAAATGAAATATATCTAAGATGTGAAAATAGAAAAAGTAAATGGATTAATGATTATATCCCCGACAACAGT
The DNA here is from genome assembly GCA_963277665.1 of Viscum album. Lineage (NCBI taxonomy): Eukaryota > Viridiplantae > Streptophyta > Magnoliopsida > Santalales > Viscaceae > Viscum > Viscum album. The sequence goes on from OY728161.1 coordinate 1,844,926,186, forward strand.
TCCATTTTAGATGCATGCCTATCATGGGGTATTGAAAAAAACAATTATATTTTTCCTATTGTAACACAGTGGTTGACCAGGGGCATCTCTTTTGAGGATCCTTTCAGTTTGGTTCACTAACATTATTCTAATTCACATAAACTATTACTTTTTTTTACTTTTAATTATTTAAAACTGTGAAATGAAAAGTAAAAATTCTAAATTTATACTACTATGCAAGTCTAAATAAAATTAAATTAATAAGAAAGTACTTGGTTTGGGGATTATCCAGGGATTCAATCCTTATTCTATTTAATATGTTTCATTCTAGTTTGATAACTCAAACATGAAATCTCATGTTTGAATCACTATTCTTTTCCAGAATAGAAATAGCATGAGTTGCATATTGTTGGGGACCATCACCCAATCTAGGACATTCACCTCGCATAATAATACTACTCATGTATATAAAAAATCTAAAATAAACATGAATGAAAACTCATGAACTCCTAGACCTCCCCATAGGCCATGCCTCGAGATCAGCCTCTCATTTCTGAGAGTTGGAGATCACAATGGTGGATGGATGATGAGAGAGATATAAAGACAAAGAGGATAGGGGGAGAGAGGAAGATTATATAATTTATAATGAATGTAATAATAATAATAATAATAATGTAACTTATTATTATTATTTTTTCTTATGATAATTGTTTTCGAAAATGGAGAGAGAAAGAATGTAAAATAATTTAAAATTAATATTGAGATATTATAAGTAATGATGATAATAATAATAATAATAATATTTATTTATTATTATTATTATTATTATTATAGATGAAAATTAATGGTGGAAACCAAAATAAAAATTCATATATTAATTTAAATGAAATCCACAATACAATTTAAATCAAAACTAAAGCAAAACTAAAATGAAAATAAAATAAAAAGATGAAATGAGGGGGGAGATATAAGCAGCAGCCCATGGCTCGGTGGGATCCCTCCTTGGTTGTAGCTGTCGAGGTGATGATTTGAGAAGGAGGTGAGGGCCTCCTTTTATAGGTAGCATTCTATACTCAGAACATTTTCTCATTGTTGGACCATTAAATGGCTGATTAACATGAAGACCCTTTCTTTAATGTTGTTCATAAATGTGTTGGTCATTCACCCTACAACCTTCATTGCATTTGGACCCCAGATGGAGGACTTATGAATTTTTCATTGGTGGTTTCTTTTTCTGGATGAAGGTTCTAGGATGGTTCCTCCAAAAGAACAACATTCAATGTCAACCTTAATGACTTCAATACTCCACAAAATTTGGTTTAGAGCTGGATGTATCTATCCTTGTGCTATCCCAGGTAGAAACACCTCAATTGGATGCATGATGGCAGAGTTTTGGTTCCATTAATGTGGTGGGGTCTACAATGTGCGCCCAGAAAAGTTTCCAAATTCATTAAATTTTTTGATCCACTAGATGGCCGAATCAGCTCCTGGTCCAGACAACAAAATTTTAGGATAAAATTCAGGATTTTATAAAATATTATATCACAATGTTTGGACATATATTTTATGAGCAAGGAAAAAAATACCCTTGTGGTCAAAATCTTTCCAAAATCCCGAATTATGCACGTTTCTCAGTTTTACTCATTTTAATTTTAAAATTATAATTACACAATTTTTTTAATAAAACAATTTAATAAATGGGTTTTATCATTGAAAAACATTTAAAAATAATCATTATTTGATATAAACATATGCACTTAATTTTTCTCTATAACCCCCCCCCCAAACATAATCCTTGCTTGTCCTCAAGCATAAAATCTCAACATGGATATCATCAGACAACAATTATACTAATATTGAAATTTATTTGAAATAAAATCCAAAAAATTAATTGTGATATCCAACATTCAAATATATGAATAAAATATAAATTTAATTTCTTATTTTTCAAAGAAATAAATAATTTCCATATTTTAATTTCCCCAATTTAAAATTGAAGAACTTCACCTTTAATTAATTCAAGATCCTTGAATCGTTATTATTAAGCATGTCAAGTCATGATTCACCTAACATTGGACATTTTTTCTCTCATCACTTATGATAAAATTCATGTAGAGTTAAGCTCATATCATGAGAACATGCTTCTTATCCACAAGATTATAAATGAACTGCTTTCTCCACATTGTAAAGACAAAATACACATAAAATCATGAGGACTTTCCATAAAGGTTCAAACGACTCTAAGGATTATGGTTAGTAGGATTTGATGCTTTAAAAATTAAGGCTCAAAGAGGTGGCTAATATCTTAAGTATAATTCATAATATCAAAAGTAAAACATTAATTAAATTCTCCACTTCAATGTACCAACACCCACTTCCCAAAACTCAAAGTAAGGTCATGATAAAATTATGCTTAATAAATTATTTGTGCACCCTCTAGAATTTTTTTATTTTATACTTTTTTTATTTATTGAATGTTATGATTAGATCAAACCTCGCATCTCTCACCTAACCACATATGACCAGAAGATCGTCGGTCTAGAAAATGGTTAGTTTTGGTTCTCCCAAATGAAAACCCATTTTTTTCTTTTTTTGGAATTTTTTGTATTTTTTGCATTTTTTATTCAAGAGGGGAAAAAGTATAATTATTGATTTCAAAACCATTTACAATTCACACAATAAAATCCCCACACTTCTTCCTTACAATGTGTGTTATCCCGTCCACCATGATTCTGTTTACCCCCACACTTAAACTTCAAAATATCATGCAAATAGCATGAGTAGGGTAGGAAGGTATAAAAAGTGCTTGAAACATGGCTCATCCCTATAAGGGTCATCCTTGGTCTCTATGGTATAAAATAAGGATTGATATAAAGGTTGTATTTTAACGATAAGTGGATTTTCAAAGGATTCCTTAATCATTTTTAATGTGTTTTTGCACAGTCATAGCTCTGACAAGTTTTAATACATGTTCTGTTTGGTTACATGTCCCAAGATCAGTCAATAAATATGCTCAAGAATAAATAGTAAGTACTTGGTCAATAAATCCTCTCAGCAATGAGAAATATAAAATTGGAAGATCACTCAAGGCATGATTAATAATAATATATCAATTCACATCAATTTCATAAATTCAAAGCATGAATGATGGTAGTAAAATTTCATTTACATGAATTAATTAATTCTTTCAAATCACGAGTCATAATTTCAATATCTATGCTTCATATTGAAAAATTCAATTCTACATTTCAATTATACAATCTTATAAACATTGAAATCTAAAACATGGAATCATTGGGTTCCAAAGAAACTCATGTATCTTAGATAATTCAAGTAAAACAATAATTCACGTGTGGGAATGTAATCGTATCATTAAAGCTCAAAACATATTGTGGACTAAAATGTAGATATTTAATAGAGAAAACACTAATATTGAACTCCCTTTTCCCATAAAATTTAGTCCTCCCCCTTCACTGTCTGGGGCTACCTTTTATGAACCTATAAAAGAAAACAACTCAATTAAGCATAAGGATCATGTAATTTAATCTCAAAAATGATAGAGGGAGTGGGATGCATGCTACACTACTTTCAAAGAAAGGAATTGAAATTTAATTCCTAAAAATCATGTAAAGATAAATCATGGTATGATCCCTTATATGAGACTTTAATTTTTACTACTTCCAGAGGGAAGTACCATCTAGTATCCAATGTATGATGGAGGATGAAGCTTTTTTGATTTGAACCACCACATATCGATTTTCCCAGCTTGTGCTTCATCCACGTTCTTGAGGGATGATCCATGGATAGAGTACACAATATCCTCCCCCTTTACAATAAGGTATAGCTTTCATGGTGGAGGTAGGATGAACTATGGACCATCCTCCTCCTTGGATGCTACTTGTGAAACCTTAGTATCTTCCAGTGTTGGCTTCATGGGGGCTGCATGAAAAGAAGCCTCTTGTCTGATTTTCTTAGGCTCAACTACCTGGATCCCTTGATGGGGCTCCTCCAATGAATTTTCATTGAAATCAAGGAGATCCATTTGTTCCTTAACATGTGCATGTCCAATGTATTCTTCAACTTCTTTCATGCCATAACAAAGAATGTCTGATTCTCTATAATCAAAACAAGAGGGAGTTATATACAAATTTGTCTCAATTAAATGAGAAGAAATGGCGTCAAAGAAAGGTTGAACTCTCTGTAAAGGCCCGTAAATTTCAAGGAAAATTTTTTCTTAATTTTCTTTGGAATTTTACAAGAACGCAATTTCTGACGGCGCCTAATTCCGAGGCCCGGTGTGCCCAGAATTAATTTCCGAAGTTTGGCTCGGGTACGTTCAGTGAATGAGCGAGCGAGAATTTCTTTCTTTTGAACCGGTGCCCGGAATAGAATTCTGAGGGCACCGATGGAACCGCATCACCGGTAATTTCTTAAGAAAGCCATTTCCGGAGTTGCGTTTATCCGAGAGAATATGATAAAAATTGTGGAAGTATAATTTATAACTTATCTACAATTTTTATTTTCTTGTTAAGTAGATTAAGTGTTATGTTACAACACTGGACCCTCTCTTAAGTGTTTTTAACCTATGTAAGGGAGTTAGGGGTGGGTCCCACTTGGTTTAACCACCCATGGAAGGATTTATGGTGAGGTGGGGCCCACACAAACCCCACCCCTTCACTTTTCCCATAACCCCCTAACTCCCTCTTTATTTTGAAACTCCCCACCTCCCTCTTTATTTTGAAACTCCTCAACTCCCTCTTTATTTTGAAACTCCTTCTCTCCCTCTCTCCCTCATAACTCATGCCAACTAGCACTTAAATTAAGTTATTGAAACTCTTAATCAATTAAGTGTTTGAATTTTGAACTTACAATGCATGGCATGATTAAAATAAAATAAGGGGAAACCTTGTTTTATTTGGAGGTTGAATTGTGGTGGGAGGATTTTTGAGAAAGATCCTTTGTGTGATAGAAGAAGGAAGCTCCTTCTTCGTTTAAGAACGTCCTCCTCTCCGTGAAGAACGGTTCTTCTCCGATGAAGAACATCGATCCCTCAACTTAGAACGACTCGGTGATCACGGTTCTTCATCCTCTTTTTCCTCCACGGCAAGGGAGAAGACACCGACGTAGGGAACTCTCCAACGACAACACGCCTTCCTTCTTCATCTCCACAACAAGTGAGGAGACGTCGTTTCCTCCTCGGACGTACCCCAACATCCATGGAATCGACGTCCGATCTCCGCGATGTCGTTCTCCGCGACGCCGTTCTCCGCGACGCCCGACGTGCGACGTCAAATATCCAAGTAGGGGTTTGTTGTTGCTTTATTTAATTATTTTCCATTCTTGGTTCTAGCATTACAAACTTAAGGATGAACGATTAAGTGTTATCGTCTAACGATAGGGGGACCGGACCGCACAAACACGGCCGAACCCCCCTCCTTTGTTCTTGAATGTTTCTTGCGGATGAAAGGAGATAGCGTGGTGCCATCGCACCACGCGGGAATCACACGGAAATTATTTCACGGCGCCGTCGCGCCGCGCCGTGGAAAGAATTATCATGAACGCGACGCCGTCGCACCGCGTCGAAGGAAACCAAAGACACCGTGGCCGGAGCGGGGCCGCGGTGGAGGGGCGCGGTGTCGTCGCACCGCGCCGGATGACGAAGGACGCGGCTGGTTCCAGGCTGCGGCGGATCGTGATGACCGGCGGCCAGCCGGGCCGCCGGTGCCGGAAGACGGAAGAGGACCGGCCCTTGCCAGTCCTATTGACAAGAAGCCGGCTGGCCAGGTCGGGCCGGCCGGGTTGGTGGAAACCGGGGGAATTTAATTCCCCCGGGCAGTTATTTGGCCCCCCATTATGAGGGGGGCAGTTTCACAAAGGGGGGGGGGGGGGGGGGCAGGCGGCCCCCTGTTTCCAGCGAGCTCGGCCTTCGGCCGAGCTGGCAGCGCTCCCAGCGCGCTGCCTTGCGCCGAACCGGCGCGCCCGGCGCGCCCGGCCGGTTCGTCGGGCCGGGGTGGGTCGACCCGGTTCAGGCCATCCGGGGGGTCTCCGGCCGGGACAGCCCAGGCCCGAAACCCCCGTTACCGAGCGGTTTGGTCAAATGCATGTATCTTGGTCTACGGGCCTCCAAACGACTCGCCGTCAGCGGCAACACGATCCTTGGATCGAGACGGTCGTTTCGGTATACTATACTCAAGGTGAACCTTCCTTTTCGGGAGCCTACGTGGTTAAATCTCGTTAGTTAAGCGTGCTTGGCCTAGAGTAGTGATCAGGATGTGTGACCTCCTGGAAAGTTTCCAGGGTGGGTGTGAGACGGAAAGGCCAATAAATAACATACGGGGCGTCCGATTGACGCACCGTCTGTTTCGTTGAATTTCTCTAAGTGAGATGGATCTTTTATCTTACTCCGCTCGAGGTTTGGATGCCGACGGGGTGCGGTCGAGTTGGATCGCACCGAAATCCAACCGGGCCCCTGGAACGAAAAAGCCAATAACTCTCAGACCGGGCGTCCGATTGACGCGCCGTCTGTTGCGTTGAGTTCCTGTTGACGATACGGAACATTTGGCATCCTCTGCCTGAGTTTTGGATACAGATGGATAGTGGCCGGGTTGGATCGCACCGAAATCCAACCGGGCCCCTGGAACGGAAAAGCTGATATCTTTCTGACAGAACATCCATTTGACGAACCGTCAGCGGTGTTGGTGATCTCGTTGAGAAACGGTCCCTATGAGTATACCCTATGAGAGTTCAGGATACAGTTGAGATATGGACGGGTTTGGTTCGCTCACGAAACCAACCGGGCCCCTGGGACGAAAAGGCTAATAACTCACAGACTGGGCGTCCGATTGACGCGCCGTCTGTTGTGTTGAGACCCCTATGACGAGGCGGTCCTTTGAGATACTTCTTAGTGGGACTTTGAGATACATGGAGTATCGACCTGTAGCTCGTGGAGAGGACCCTCCGAGTGGCGAGTGTGCGGAGTACGGAGACCGTGTAACTGGCTGAGACCTGACGACTGCTTGACCGACTCGACCTGGAGTGAGTCGACTAGCCCAGTGGACGGAGCACTACTTTATGAGGTGCAGACCCATGGCGGATGGAGCACTACCCGTGTGATAGTGCAGACCCGCGGTACTCGTCCGAAGATTACTTCAGCAGGCTACTAGGGGGTGTGCACTACTGTGTTTGGGTGACATACCTCGGCGGGAAGCACTACTGTGTCTGGGTGGCTGACCCGCAGTACTCGACAGGAGGAGTACTTCAGCAGTCTTAGGTTAGTGAGCAGTACCTCGGAGTCGTGACAGGACCACTGTACACTCCAGAGACGGAGCTCTTCAGTAGTTACGGTTTCGATAATGAAAATCCTGGTTTGAACTGAGACTTTTGACCTTGTGTTTACCTCACGATTGAGATGGGTCACTTGATAACTTAGGTATATGTATGGGCATATACCTGGGTAGTAGTTATCCGTTGATTTCACAATCCTTGTGTTTCCTCATGATTGATATGGGTTACTTGATAACTTAGGTATATGTATGGGCATATACCTATGTAGAGGTTATCTGTTGAGATCTTCTATGTGGTTATCCTTGTTGGTTTTAGTGAGACCTTGAGGGTCTCGGGGTCCCTACTGAGTATCGTTATACTCACCCCTGCACAGGCTATGCCCGCACCTCGTTGTGTTGGTTGCAGATGACGGCCAGTACTGACAGAGGCCGAGTGTTCAAGGACTGGACGGTACCTGGAGGTGGACTATACGATGAGACGGTACCCAGAGGTGGACGTGATGACGAGGCGGTACCCGGAGGTGGACCACTGGGCGGGACATACTCAGAGCGGATGGCGGGACCCGAGGAGCAGAGGAGCTATCTGTACCCACCCATCAGGTGGGATTTCTAGTGGACATCTCTGTGTAGGACCTTTAATTTTCAGTTGTTGTTTTCCCTTTCGAGTTGTACTTTACAGTTGGGCTTGTATTTCCGGCCCCTTTTTACTTTCCGCACTTACTGTTGTACTCAGTTTTTACTTAGTGTTTATTTCTTCCGCTTGTACTCTGTGTGATTTTTTACTTTACAAAGGCAATTCCTTCCCTTTTTACTGGGATTTACGCCTTGGTGCTAGTCTCCAGCCCCTGGCCTATGGAAGGAGGGCTTTGGGTAGTCACGGCACGGGCCCCGAGGACGGGTCGTGACAAATTGGTATCAGAGGAGTTCGGTTCTACCGCAGAACTTATAACTATGATGTTTCTTTCTGTGAAGCAATTGTGTTGAGAGTACCAAGTGTGGTTTTCAGTTCATGGAGTCCAGTGTTGGAGCGGGCGGCCGACGTATCCATACACCAGGACTCTGACAACTGATTTCCGACTTTGTGCACGAAAACACTAATTGCGTGTGTGTTTTCAAAGGTTTTCCCTTAAAACAGCTCAAACTAGGTCAGCTCACCAGGTATAAACATTTGACCGTGTCACGATGTTTCTTTTAGAATGCCTTTTCACAGACGACCAGCTAGAGCCCCGAGAGTGGTACGTACTGACAGCCCGTCGGGCGACGAGGCCTCAGTACAGGGCCCTATCCCAGTTGAGGCACCAGCGGAGGCACCAGCGGTACTGCTACCCGTTGGGCCACTGATGCCACCATCCCCAGCAGTAGGAGATGCACGATGCTTGAGTGCGCTGCACGAGTTCCAGCGCCAGAGGCCACCGAGGTTCCGGGGAGAGATGGACCCGCAGGTGGCTGAGGTGTGGCTGGAGGCTGTGGTGAGAGTCTTCAGGCTAGTGGGGACCCCGGCAGACTTCATGGTGATCTTTGCTGCCATCCCCCTTCAGGCAGCAGCAAGCATGTGGTGGAGCCACTTGTTTCAGTTTTGCGACGGGATGACCATTCGCATGGGAAGACTTCGAGACCTTCTTCAGGGTGGAGTTTGTGTCAGTAGCTCTACACCCCGAGCGTGTACAGGAGATTCTTCCTTTGTCGCGTGTTTTTTGATTAGTAGCTGAGTCATCTGTGGGCAGTAGACAGATGATGCAGAGGTCCAGGAGGACCAGACTAGCAGTTGGACGATCTCGGGTTTTAGGACCGGTGGTGCGGGGCACCCGAGGTGGGGTCAGAGCCAGGCGTTCCAGAAACGGACAATGTTACTCCTACGGCGGGAAGGGTCACCTGGCACGTGACTGTCTGACTCCTCGTACGGTTGATCAGCGGGTGTTGGAGGAGCCATCGAGACAGAAGCAGCGGCGAGTGTTTGAGAAACAGCCGAGCAGTGGACAAGGCAGTAGAGCTCCGGGAATAGGTGGATAGAAGAGGAACTAGTGGATACGACCCTTGTACTTCTAGTTCCATTTTTCTGTTGTATTCGTGTCTTGTACTATGAGCTGCAATAATAAAAAGACACTTATCATTGAGATGTTTTCTTTCCTGTCCTTTTGTTTGGTTGATACTGAGTGGTCCCTGTTAAACTGTTGACTTGACCCTCACTTTCGATATTTCTACTGGAGGGGACCCAGTGACCTCACACTGATGCCGACAGTGTGACTTGACCCTTGGAGGCGAGAGTGACAGTTGGATCTCTTAGTAGTTACGTCGAGGCCTTAAGACGTCATCCATGGCATTAATGCATCATTCATGTCAGGATTGACTGTATTAGGCAACGAATGTGGTTCATCCATGGGATGAGACCGGGTTTCTCTTATCGGCAAAGAAGAAATCATAGTATCTCTTGTGAGACTAAAGGAGGTCCAGGACATCTAAGAGAGGATGAAGACTGTACAGTGCAGTAAGAAATAGAAAACGGGTGCCAGTCTTAGAGACTCGGGCGTGTTAAGAAGAGGATGCTTAAAGGAGAGATGAGTCTACGAAGCAGCAGACGTGGAGGCAGAGCTAGGAGAGCAGCATGAGGTGGTGTACATCCTATCATTGTACAACCACCCACCTTATTTATTCCTGCCAGGTTCAGGGAGCTGGAGGGCGGAGGAAGAGTGCGGTTGCATGCGGTCAAGGAGTGTGACCCAATGGCTCTAGAAATGATTCAAGGGACAGTCTGTGTCCACTACTAGCTGTTGTAGTAACAGACTTCAATGTGAATCATTTCTTGCTTTCACAAATCTTGTTCCAGACCTAGAGTTTCTGGTAAGCCGTGGACTTGACCCTCACGTCTGGAGATACCTTGGGAGGAGACTCGATAATCACACTTACACCGATGGTGTGGTCAGACCCTCGAGGTGAGAGTTTCGGTTGGAATCTCTTGGTGATAGCGTTGAGGCCTTACGATGTTAGTTTGAGTATGGAATGGGCAATAACTGTTCATACTCAAATTGATGGTTTTAGGAAAATGTCGGGATGGGTTTTCCTTGGTCGGCGAAAAGGAAACCCCAGGAAGCATGGGATAAACTCTTCCACGGGAGGGTGCGACCGATCACTCTTGAATCGGCCAACCTTACCCTCGTGGAAGTAGTCATTTGAGTTCCAGTTCTAAAAGGAATTGGAAACCTCTGGAGTTTGAGGATGGCGTCCACGTTCTTATACGGGTCTCACCTCGACGAGGTTTATGGAGATGTGGCCAAGGTGGCAAGTTATCTCCAAGGTTCAGCGGACCTTCTTAGGTCCCCATCTGGGTAGAAGGGGTGGTTTACCGATTGACCCATTCACCGCAGTTGCACCAGGTGCACGACGACTTCCATGTATCTCAACTGAGGAGATACGTGCTCGACCCTTCACATACCATCGACCATGAGGAGCTGGAAGATGGCGATGTGGTGTCTTTCACGGAGGTTCCAGTGGGGATCGAGGATCGATAGGAGCAGATCCAATGAGGACGATCGATTCCTCAGGTTCACTTTCTTTGGCAGTACAGAACCTCCAGGTAAGCACATGAGAGCGGAAGGCTCAGATGCGTGCTATGTACCGCTATTGTGACCCTAGTTTGTGTTGAAGCTTTACGGGGACGTAAAGCCCTGAGGTGGGAGTAATGTAAAGACCCGGAAATTTCAAGGAAAATTTTTTCTTAATTTTCTTTGGAATTTTACAAGAACGCAGTTTCTGACAGCGCCTGATTCCGAGGCCCGGTGTGCCCGGAATTAATTTCCGAAGTTTGGCTCGGGTACTTTCAGTGAACTAGCGAGCGGGAATTTCTTTCTTTTGAACCGGTGCCCGGAATCGAATTCAGAGGGCACCGATGGAACCACATCACCGGTAATTTCTTATGAACGCCATTTCCGGAGTTGCGTTTATCCGAGAGAAGATGATAAAAATTGTGGAAGTTTAATTTATAACTTATCTACAATTTTTATTTTCTTGTTAAGTAGATTAAGTGTTATGTTACAACACTTGACCCTCTCTTAAGTGGTTTTAACCTATGTAAGGGAGTTAGGGGTGGGACCCACTTGGGTTAACCACCCATGGAAGGATTTATGATGAGGTGGGTCCCACATGAACCCCACCCCTTCACTTTTCCCATAACCCCCTAACTCCCTCTTTATTTTGAAACTCCCCACCTCCCTCTTTATTTTGAAACTCCTCAAATCCCTCTTTATTTTGATACTCCTTCTCTCCATATCTCCCTCATAACTCATGCCAACTAGCACATAAATTTAGTTATTGAAACTCTTAATCAATTAAGTGTTTGAATTTTGAAGTTACAATGCATGGCATGATTAAAATAAAATAAGGGGAAACCTTGTTTTATTTGGAGGTTGAATTGTGGTGGGAGGATTTTTGAGAAAGAGCCTTTGTGTGATAGAAGAAGGAGGCTCCTTCTTCGTTGAAGAACGTCCTCCTCTCCGTGAAGAACGATTCTTCTCCGATGAAGAACATCGATCCCTCAACTTAGAACGACTCGGTGATCACAGTTCTTCATCCTCTTTTTCCTCCACGGAAAGGGAGAAGACACCGACGTAGGGAACTATCCAACGACAACGCGCGTTCCTTCTTCATCTCCGCAACAAGTGAGGAGACGTCGTTTCCTCCTCGGACGTACCCCAACATCCATGGAATCGACGTCCGATCTCTGCGACGTCATTCTCCGCGACGCCCGACGTGCGACGTCAAATATCCAAGTAGGGGTTTGTTGTTGCTTTATTTAATTATTTTCCGTTCTTGGTTCTAGCATGAAAAACTTAAGGATGAACGATTAAGTGTTATCGTCTAACGAGAGGGGGACCGGACCACACAAACACGGCCGAACCCCCCTCCTTTGTTCTTGAATGTTTCTTGCGGATGAAACGAGATAGTGTGGTGCCGTTGCACCACGCGGGAATCAGACGGAAATTATTGCGTGGCGCCGTTGCGCCGCGCCGTGGAAAGAATTATCATGAACGCGACGCCGTCGCACCGCGTCGAAGGAAACCGAAGACGCCGCGGCCGGAGCGGGGCCGCGGCGGAGGCGCGCGGTGCCGTCGCACCGCGCCGGATGACGAAGGCCGCGGCCGGTTCCAGGCTGCGGCGGATCGTGATGACCGGCGGCCAGCCGGGCCGCCGGTGCCGGAAGACGGAAGAGGACCGGCCCTTGCCAGTCCTGTTGACAAGAAGCCGGCCGGCCAGGTCGGGCCGGCCGGGTTGGTGGAAACCGGGGGAATTTAATTCCCTCGGGTAGTTATTTGGCCCCCCATTATGAGGGGGGCAGTTTCAAAAGGGGGGGCAGGCGGCCCCCCGTTTCCAGCGAGCTCAGCCTTCGGCCGAGCTGGCAGCGCGCCCAGCGCACTGCCTTGCGCCGAACCGGCGCGCCCGGCCGGTTCGTCGGGCCGGGCCGCGTCGCGCCGCGCCGGGCCGCGCCGGGCTGTGCCGGGCCGGGTCGACCACGTCCAGTGCGGGTCGACCCGGTTCGGGCCATCCGGGGGGGTCTCGGGCCGGGACAGCCCGGGCCCGAAACCCCCGTTAACGAGCGGTTTGGTCAAATGCCTGTATCTTGTGCTACGGGCCTCCAAACGACTCACCGTCAGCGGCAACGCGATCCTTGGATCGAGACGGTCGTTTCGGTATACTATACTCAAGGTGCACCTTCCTTTTCGGGAGCCTATGTGGTTAAAACTCCTTAGTTAAGCGTGCTTTGGCCTAGAGTAGTGATCAGGATGGGTGACCTCCTGGGAAGTTTCCCAGGGTGGGTGTGAGACGGAAAGGCCAATAAATAACAGACCGGGCATCTGATTGACGCGCCGTATGTTTCGTTGAATTCCTCTAAGTGATATGGATCTTTTAGCTTACTCCGCTCGAGGATTGAAAGCCGACGGGGTGCGGTCGGGTTGGATCGCACCGAAATCCAACCGGGCCCCTGGAACGAAAAAGCCAATAACTCTCAGACCGGGCGTCCGATTGACGCGCCGTCTGTTGCGTTGAGTTCTTGTTGACGATACGGAACATTTGGCATCCTCCGCCCGAGTTTTGGATGCAGATGGATAGTAGCCGGGTTGGATCGCACCGAAATCCAACCGGGCCCCTGGAACGGAAAAGCTGATATCTTTCTGACAGAACGTCTGTTTGACGAACCGTCAGCGGTGTTGGTGATCCCGTTGAGAAACAGTCCCTATGAGTATACCCTATGAGAGTTCGGGATACAGTTGAGATACGGCCGGGTTTGGTTCGCTCACGAAACCAACCGGGCCCCTGGGATGAAAAGGCTAATAACTCACAGACCGGGCGTCCGATTGACGCGTTGTCTGTTGTGTTGAGACCCCTATGACGAGGCGGTCCTTTGAGATACTTCTTCGTGGGACTTTGAGATAGTTGGAGTATCGACCTGTAGCTCGTGGAGAGGACCCTCCCAGTGGAGAGTGTGCGGAGTACGGAGACCGTGTAACTGGATGAGACCTGACGACTGCTTGACCGACTCGACTTGGAGTGAGTCGACTAGCCCAGTGGACGGAGCACTACTTTCTGAGGTGCAGACCCATGGCAGACGGAGCACTACCTGTGTGACAGTGCAGACCCGCGGTACTCGTCCGGAGAGTACCTCAGCAGGCTACTAGGGGGTGTGCACTACTGTGTTGGGGTGACATACCTCGGCGGGAAGCACCACTGTGTCTGGGTGGCTGACCCGCGGTACTCGACAGGAGGAGTACTTCAGCAGTCTTAAGTTAGTGAGCAGTATCTCGGAGTCGTGACAGGACCACTGTACACTCCAGAGATGGAGCTCTTCAGCAGTTACGGTTTCGATAATGAACATCCTGGTTTGAGCTGAGACTTTTGACCTTGTGATTACCTCATGATTGAGATGGGTAACATGATAACTTAGGTATATGTATGGGCATATACCTGGGTAGTATTTATCCGTTGATTTCACAATCCTTGTGTTTCCTCATGATTGAGATGGGTTACTTAATAACTTAGGTATATGTATGGGCATATACCTATGTAGAGGTTATCTATTGAGATCTTCTATGTGGTTATCCTTGTTGGTTTTAGTGAGACCTTGAGGGTCTCGGGGTCCCTACTGAGTATCGTTATACTCACCCCTGCATGGGCTATGCCCGCACCTCGTTGTATTGGTTGTAGACGACGGCCAGTACTGACAGAGGCCGAGTGTTCAAGGATTGGACAGTACCTGGAGGTGGACTATACGACGAGACGGTACCCAGAGGTGGACGTGACGACGAGGCGGTACCCGGAGGTGGACCACTGGGCGGGACATACTCGGAGCGGACGGAGGGACCCGAGGAGCAGAGGAGCTGTCTGTACCCACCCTTTAGGTGGGATTTCCAGTGGACATCTCGGCGTAGCAGCTTTACTTTTTAGTTGCTGTTTTCCCTTTCGAGTTGTACTTTACAGTTGGGCTTGTATTTCCAGCCCCTTTTTACTTTCCTCACTTACTGTTGTACTCAGTTTTTACTTAGTCTTTATTTCTTCCGCTTGTACTCTATGTGATTGTTTACTTTACAAAGGCAATGACTTCCCTTTTTACTGGGATTTACGCCTTGGTGCTAGTCGCCAGCCCCTGGCCTATGGAAGTCGGGCTTGGGGTAGTCACAGCACGGGCCCCGAGGACGGGTCGTGACACTCTCAGACTCATGTTCATTAATGTCTTCTGTGAAATATGGAAAGACTAATGGCACTTTTTTCTTGGCCTCTATTCTATTTAATTCTGTTTGAAGTTCATCGACCATCGCCATTTAGTCATTCGGTGAGATCCATGTTGTAATGCCTCTTTCCATCTGCTTTACCATTATCATAAGCGCATCATCTCTTCATTGGAGGGCCTCCTCTGTGTAGTATGTTTCTTCTTCTTTCACCTGTGAGTAATTGTCAGTTCATGTTGAAAAATATTCATTTTAATTCATCATCGAGTGATTTTTTTTGTTATTTTACATTAAAAAAAGGAATATATCTCATATGTGAAAATATAAAAATTAAATTGACTAATGATTGCCTCCCTGGAAATAGTGCCAGTATGGACACACGCCTATCACGTTGCGTGGAGAAAACTAATTATATTTTTCCTTTTGCAACACAGTGGACGACCATGGTTGTCTCTCCTGAGAATACTTTCAGTTTGGTTAACTTATATTATTATAATTCACCTAAACTATTTTTTTTTGTTTTTCGAGTGTTTAAAACAATGAAATGGAAAGTAAAAATTCTAAATGTATACTACGATTCAATTCTAAGAAAAATGAATTTAGGAAGAAAGGACATGGTTTGAGGTTCATCCAGGGATTCAATCATTATTCTCTTTTATATGTTTTATTCTAGTTTTATAACTCAAACATGAAATCTCATGTTTGAATCATTATTATTTTAAATAATAGAAATATCATGAGTTGCATTTCATTGGGGACCATTACCCAATTAGGTACATTCGCCTCACCCGAGAATACTACTCATGTCTATCACAAATATATAATAAACATTAAAGAAAACTGATGAACTCTTTGACCTCCCCCCAGTCCAAGCCTCGAGGTCAGCCTCTCATTTCCGAGAGTTGGAGATCACAACGGTGGATGGATGATGAGAGAGAGAGAAAGAGAGGGTGAATAAGAGGAGAGAGGAAGATTAAATAATTTATAATGAAATTTAAAATTATAATAATAATAATAATAATAATTACATTACTTCTTATTATAATTATTTCTTAAGAAATCAGTTTTCATAAATGGAGAGGGAAAGAAAGTAAAACAATTTGAAATTAAGATTGATATATTAAAAATAATGATATTAAAAATATTATTTATAATATCAATAGTTTTTAATTATTATTATTATTATAATTATTATAGAAGAAAAAAATGGTGGAAAGAAAAATAAAAATGCATGTATTAATTGAAAACAAATTCACATTATAATTTAAATTAAAAAAACTAAAATGAAAAAAAATAAAAAGAAGAAATGATGGGTGAAGAGAGGAGAAGCATCCCATGCTGTGGTGGGATCCTTCCTTGGTTGTGTCTATCGATCTGATAATTTTATAAGGAGGTGAGGTCCTCCTTTTATAGGCCACATTCTGCACTCCAAAAGTTTTCACGTTATTGGACCATTAAATGAACGATTAATGTGATGACCCCTTCTTTAATGTGATTCAAAAATGTGATGGTCGTTCACCCTCCAAATTCCAGCATATTTGGACACCGGATGGAGTAGTTATGTATTATTCATTAGAGGTTTCTTTTTTTTATGAAGCCTCTAGGATGGTTCCTCCAAAAGTACAACACTCAACGTTAGCCTTAATGTCTTCGAAACTCCCCCAAATCTGGTTTAAACTGGGTAGTATCTATCCTCATGATATCCCAGGAGGAAACACCTAAATTGGATTTTTGAAGGCATAGTTTTGGTTCATGTTACTGTGGTAGGGTCCAAAATGTCCGCCTGGAAAGGTTTCCAAAATAAAATAATTTTAATAGCCAATAGATGGCTTAATTAGCTCCTGGTCTAGAAGAAAAAATTAGAGTAAATAAAATCTGGATTCTAACAAAATTTTATCACAATGTTAGGACATATCTTTTCTGAGAAATGAAAAAAAATTCCCTTGTTATCAAAATATGTCCAAAATCCAGAATTATGCACCTTTCTCAGTTTTGATCGTTTTAATTATAAAATTTTAATAACGTATTATTTTCATAAAATAATGAAATACATGGTTTTTATCATTGAATTTTTTTGAAAAATACTCATTATTTGATCCAAAATATTCTTGTAAATTTACTCTGTCATCTAATCCCATTTAATCATTCAATTATTGATTCAAGCCCAACATCCTTTACTGATGCGATGGGATGACAACAAACATGTGGTTCTCCCCTGTTCTGAAATATATTAATATAATTCTTTTAATATTCATAGATAAAATATAACGGAGATCCTTGAAATAAATTTAATCTTTAAATAAAATTTAAACTCAGGTTATCTATTCAACCCTAATAAATAATTATTCATCTTTTTTTATTTCCAAATTGATAATTTAATTACCTATAGTTCATCCTTTAGAATAGAGAATTGACTTAGATAATTACCATGTTCTCCAGGATTAAGACAACGATCTATAAATGGATCCCAAGGTTGATATTCATTTACTTCTAGTTATGTATTCATTTTTTTCTGAAAATTTATTTTCATTATGTCGTTATTTTTTTCAAAAAAATTAATTCTATTATACTTTTAAGGCACTATTATGGGTTCATTTTACCTCATTTTAGACATGAAGGAAATTATTCCCTCATTAACACATCATCATCACAAATCATTTTATAATTATTCAAGTGTGTGTGTACAAAGACAAGGGGAATGAAACAGAAGACGACCTTAGATTAGGTGGGTTTGAAATAGTGAAGACCGAGGGTGTCCCATCAAATAATATAAACCCCCTCCAACATAAAAAAGTTTACATTGGGAAGACATGGGACAGAGGATCCCAAGGATGCAAGAGAGGCGAGGAAGTCCACATCTTTTTCCCCCTCTCTCCAGGTATGGGTGACACGAGACTGATTTTGTATGGGCCATTTGAAATTCCTTACAATGTATAAATCTTACCAAGTAGTGGAACCTCTTCCCTGTAGGGAATCATTAATTATCCTTGAGTCTATCTTAAAGAATCCATTTCCTAGAAACTGTCATCCTAATCTTCTTCTCTGAGACAAGGAGTTTGTTAATATATATAGGATGTTAATAATATTCAAGAATAACTTATTTGGAAGAATCAATATATATTTCACTTCTATAATCATCCAATTTTGATTATCATAATCAAAACATTCTCCATAATGTTCAATTTCTACATGATTTTTTTGGGTTCCATCCAATGATTAAAACCAAAAATCGTAGTGTGAGAAATAATAATAATATATGAAAACCCATATATTCATTTATAACATGTTTAAATAATGAAATAATCTTTCTAGTTTAACAAGCATTAGGATTAGCCTAGGTAATTAGTTTTCAAAATATATTCAAATTCCTCATAGTTTTTTTCTAAATAAAATGTAATTTATCATTAATGTATCTCTAGGAGTGCAAAACTAGTGGTATAATATGTATCATTTTTGTTCATCATGTGATGAATGTGTAAACTCCACTGTGTCGTTTTTTGATTTATTACACATACATACATTTTTTCCAGAACATTATCGACTTGTAGTATCAATAAAATGATGTATTGGAAGTCCAAACCCCATAATCACTACCTTACCAAATCATTATGATATTAGTCAATATCAATCATCAATGGATCTCATCATATTATTTTCCCTAATCTATGTTTTCCTAAATCTATTTCCCATGGTATCTACTTATAATCCTATGATATCATATGTAACTACCCTGACCCTAGAATCCTATATCATGGGACTAACATTGTTTCATTTTCATAAGATACAATTAATCTCATCAAAAATTACTGAAATGTTTAGTATTATTTGTGATCCAAATGCATACACGATTCCTATGTTATATTTGAATAAAAAAATTAAAAATAAAATGATACTATTATTACTACCTCTAGATTATCCATTCATAAAATTCATAGAAAACATCTCAATTTACTGAGATAGAAAACAAAATATTCATGAGCTAAAATTCTCATTAAGGATCAAGTGCAATAGAATATATCATGTATCAATTATAATAATCATTAAAGAAAGGTATATAACTGAAAACACATGTAATTTAAATAACATGACTATAATGATAATATATGGAAAAAGAAATATAGATATATAAATAATTTATAACACATACCATTTTACTAAAAAAAATAGATTGAAATGAATCTATAAATAATATAATTGTTAAAATATAGTATATAATAAAAATAATGAATTATTTTTAAATATAATTATAAATTATTTGACTTCATGTTTCCTATAAACAAGATTCATTTACTCAAAGATCTATACAAAAGACAGATAATAACTAGATGTTATAAGTCGATATGATTTGAGAAAGTGTTTCACCAAAGTGATTCTCAATCCTCATGAGAGTTTCAAGATGATTGTTTGAAATAGTAGGGTTTAGACAAATGATTTTATATCATGATACCATTCTATCCATCGAGGGGATATCTATAATTTTCCCCAACACATATTTTAAAGACCCGTAAATTTCAAGGAAAATGATTACTTAAATTATTTGGGATTTTACGAGTACGCTGTTTTGACGGCACCTGATTCTGAGGCCCGGTGTGCCCGAAATCAATTTCCAAAGATTAGCTTGGGTATGTTGAGTAAACGAACAAGCATATTTTTATATCTTTTGAACCGATGCTCGGAATTGAAATCCGAGGGCACCGATGGAACCGCAGCGTGAGTAATTTCTTAAGAGGACCTTTACCAAAGATGCGTATGCTTTAGAAGAGTTGTTAAAAATTTTGGATTAAATAAAAGTTAATAAAATTGTGTACAATTTTATTTATTTTTTCTAATGTGGTTTTATCCTACATGGATAAGTTACGGTAGGACCCACTAGCATCCTAACTACCCATGTGAGGATAAATGTGGGGTGGGGCCTGCACGATCCCCAACCCTTAACATTCTCTTAAACCCATTAAACCCCCCCCCCCAATTTAAACCCTTGTATTTAATTAAGTGACACCTCCTCTCCCATCTCTCCCACATTAATTCATGCCAACACACTTTTAATCAATTAATATATTTAAGTGTTTGAATTTTTGTAAATTGTAATGGATGGAAAAGTAAAATAAAATAATGGGAAACTTGTTTTATTTTGGGTTAGCTTGTTGTTTTGAGAGAAAGGGAAGAGAGCTAATGAGACTTGAAGAACTTCATCTCCTTAGATGATGAACGCCAAGACTCCGATGAATAACATCGAATCGGAAACCCCTAATTGTTTTTCTTTTTCCTCCTCTACGGCAAGGAAGGGACCAACGACGTGGGAATTGTCCAATGACGTCATGCTCTGTTTTTCTTCTCACCATGATAAAAAAGAGGAGACATTGCTTCCTTCTCGGACGCTCTCCGTCGACGTCTACGAATCCTCACCACGTGACGTCGTCAACCGAGACACCGTCGTTCATTATCGTTTGCTGAGGTAGGGGTTATGTTTGAATTTACTGAATTAAAATTGTGCTTTGTTTCGTCGTTGAGAAATCTTGTTTATTTTGACATCTTGTTATCGACGTAACGGAAGGAGATCAGACCGCACAAACACGGTCGATTTATCCTCCCTTCTTCCTTGTCGATCTTCGTTGATGATTGTGGCGAAGGAGGCAGGGTGCCGTTTCACTGCACGGGAATGAAGAGAACCACGACTGGAGCGGGCCGCGGAGGCGAAGCGTGGTGCCGTCGCGCCACGCCGGTGAGGCCGAAGGAGGCCGCAACTAGGAGCAGGCTGCTGCAGAGGGGCGCAGTGTAGAGACCCGAAGCCTGACGTACATGGACATTACAGTACTTTTTTGTAATACTTAGTACATAACAAAAACACACACACAAGGATTGTAATAGTTTAGTGTCTTTGGAAACTCGGAATATAATCTTCTAATCGTGGTGAAAGATCTTCAACATATCCCATAAAGATATTCCTTTTTTTATACCTAAAACCTTTCTTTATATCCTGAGTAAAAGAAAACATAAAAGGGTGATCTCAAATGCTCAGTAAGGGTAAAAAAAAGAAATATCAATCACATCATATTCATAAGAACATAACATTTTGGAAATCGTAACCTGCAAAAGAGCGCATAATTTCATAACATGGGATAAATCATAGTAGTGAAATGAAATCCCAATAATCATAACATAAATCATGAAACTCTTTGGGATACACAAATAATCATATAGAATCATATCTTATTAGTCAATACTCATTGCCAAGACTATCTTAGTGGAAAAAGTCCCTTTCTGAACCGAGCCACCTTCGTTTCAGTCATGTTTCACTGAATCGGTATAACCTACCATTCCAGCCATTTATATCTCATGAGATATAAAATCTTTACCCAATGCATTGGAGGGAGATATAGTTCCCACCCATCTCATAATGATACCATT
The DNA here is from genome assembly GCA_963277665.1 of Viscum album. Classification (NCBI taxonomy): domain Eukaryota; kingdom Viridiplantae; phylum Streptophyta; class Magnoliopsida; order Santalales; family Viscaceae; genus Viscum; species Viscum album. Next base: position 1,844,947,571 of record OY728161.1, read on the forward strand.
CTTATGTGTGCCACAAAATCTTAAATCATACATCATTGCATAACCCATGTAATAAAAATGGGAATCTTAAACATCGTGACATCATAAAACAGTTCATATACGATAAAGGAATTCATAAATAATTCCATCACAACATAATAAAATCAATGTAATAATAGGGATAAAAATAGTACCCTTTATTATCATAGATGGAAAATAATTTTGATTAAAAACATGAACTCCATTCTTGAGGAAAATATCCTTTCTTCTTCAAAAACACTTTTCCTTTCATAACATGTCATACAATTCTAAACTAAAAGAAGTTGATTAAAAATAAACTTGAAAACTTGTAAAGGAATATTCTTGTAAATAATGTTTTTAAAATCCATTCATGCCGTATATGTTAAAAAAACATTCATCTCGTACTTTTGTCGGAAAAGTCAAAAAGTACCTCGAACGAAAAATGACAAAAGATTCCTTTCATATATTTTACTAAAACACCACCGAAGGGTAAAATTGGATTTAGAAAATTGTAGGTGGATGTAAATAACATCACATATTGAGGAAACATGGATTTGGATGATAAAATACACCCCAGTAAATTTCAAAGTATAAACAATCTCGGATAAAAATGAGATTGTGATATTTCCCTTACCTTAGGTCCGATTTTCTTCGTAAGTGTCCGAACCTCCTGTATAATGATTTAAATAATGTCATTTACTTATTACAGAATCATATTCAGTGTTATTATATTATATATGGTTCACTTATGACTTTATATAACCCGTTCTTTTGTAAATTCATGTTAAAGTGGCGTTTTGGGTAAAATCGTCTCATTTGTCGTTCTTGTTTTAACTTGTAATTATTCATATGATTACTAAGATCATGATTACTTAATTCCAGAATATAAAACATGATTTATATATAATATTTATTCATAATATACATATATATAATGGATCGATAAATGGAAAGAAATACACCGTTCATGGAGACGGTAGGCCGTACGTACGCATGAACGCTGTTTTCGTTTCCTTATTGAGTTGAATGGAATTAAGTAGATGAAATACATATATACATAAATCCAGTAGATTTATAATGTCATATATTTCATTATTATTTCTTTTACATACTTTATAATGATTCTTAAATGGTTAACATGGAGAATGAATCTCATTGCGTCATGGAGACGGTAGTCCATACGTACGTTCGAGCGATGATATCGTTTCCATAATTATTGAATTGAATTGGAGTGGATGATACAATATATCAGAATCAATATGATGTTCTAATAACTATGTATAGTTATTCTTTACACCATTATACCTATCCATGTAAGGTGGTGGTGGAAAATAGATTACACCACGGCGTGGAGACGGTATTCCGTACGTACGTACGCGCAGTGATTTAATTTTCCGTAGGATGGATAGATGGTGAAATAGGGTTGTTTCATACATATAATAAAATATCAGTATATGAGTGATACTGATGTTATTACTTCATAATGAAACAACCTAAGAAGAAGAAGTGGAAGAAGAAATAAAGATGAAAGAATCGGTAACAGACATTACCTCTTCTTTGAAGTGCTTCTTTGAGACCTCCTTTTAGGGAACTAAAATGGGTCTTTTAAGAAGACCATAACCTCTAGAATGTTTCTAGGGAAGTGTATAAGAGAATTGTTCAGGGTTTTGGCGAGCTTGAAGGCACAATGTTGTGTGAGGAAGAGAGGGAGGAGGTGCCCTTTTATAAGGGAGGAGAGGGGCACCTATGGAATAACTAAAAATATTATTTTATTATAAAGTCATGATCGGTGTTAAATAGCTCCAAATTGACTTATTTCTAGGATAAGGTAGGTATGGGTCTAAATCCTCTCATCCAATATAATTTAGAAATGTTTAGGTTCCTTTTTTAACCTTATCATTTAGATTTAACATCAAGTAAAATAATTTTACTTTTACCGTGTCTTCTTGTGTTCTTATACCATAAGGTTACTAAACATACTATAAGAAGCCAAACGAACCCCAAGTTGTCTATTATTAAAATACATAACCTTATATAAGTTATTTGGACGAATATTAGATTTTTAGGAATAAAATAAAAATTAATAATATAATATTTGTTTTAAAAACTATTTTATGTCAATTTTGACACTATTTTGTAATTGATTTTTATGAAAATAATAACAGAATGATAAGTTCGAAAAAAGTTAATTAAATCAATACTAACATGTCATATTAACCTCTAAAATTAGTGTAATTAATAAAAATTCACAAAATATATTTATTTGGGTATTTATAACATCAAATATGTCAATATTTCATTAATAAGATAATTACTGCATCATCGTTGTGTCATAAATAAATTATATTATTTAATGTCTAAAAATTAAAAATAAAATACCATTATGTAGGAAATATTTTGATTTTTATAATTAATATTTATAGTCGAATTTATCTTATGTATAACCCCATATTAAAAATTATTTACTTATTAAACATTGATTTTAACTATTTTAACCATTCTTTAAATAAATTAATAATAAATGTACTAATCTAATCCAAGTGGGCCTAAATGGTCATATTTTATTCCTAAGGTTGTTTTTTGTGGATTTACACTTGTCCAATATAATTAGGACATGTGTTAGGGTAATAATAATATCATTTTTACCTTTAATTACCCTATTTACTTTTAACCGTGGTAAAAAAAAGTAAAAAGTTACTCTTCACCAAAAATTATTTTCATCTCATTTAATCACATTTTAATTACTGACATCAACCATGTCTCTCAGATTTTTGAAATTTCACTCACAGAAGCGGTAAAATTATGTTTTATGAAGAATTCAGTTTTTTTAACTACCACTTAGTGGTTTCACTATTCATAAAAAATTGACAGTTTTCAGAAAAATACCAAAAATTAGGCCTAAGCTATATTTGATATTGTGAATTCAAAAATGATTTCAATTTTACCAAATTCAAAACATATCAGTTGCATTAATTAAGTTAAAAATTAATTCCCGTCGTCAAAACAAATAGTGTGTTCTTAAGAGATAATAACTATCAAAAGATTGACACTTGTTTATGTCTGGTTTAAATGTGTAATTACATCCAATGACCAACATTGTATTAAATTATAAAAATATATTCTAAATATACTTTAAAACCACTCAAATTAATAATTTATCACTATTAATTATTTCGATTGAAAAAGTTGTTTTTAATTAAAATTTAGTAATTTCCACTATTCATCAAAATATGAAAGTTATCCGAAAAGTACAAAAATTTCACCTTAGGATAAATTTGATACTCTGAATCCAAAAATTATGTCCATTTTGAGAGATAAAATTTCTAAAATTTTAAAAGGTGGTTATTACTATTCATAACAGCTAGTTTTAATAATATTTTAATAGCAGATCGTTGTTTAATGAAACTCGGTATTGCATACTACACACGCTATCGAGGAAGGTCATGATTGCATGTAATGCAAGGAAAGTCAAGGATTCGTGTTGTGCAAGCTTTTTTTGGTGTAGCATACAACACAATACATTAATGAAAAGAATATTTTTCATAAAATCTCGGGGTGTTACATTCTACCCCCATTAAAATGAATTTCGCCCTCGAAATTCGTCGGGGTTATAAATTGTTTACTACTCGAATGTTTCTTTAATAGAATCCCACATCATAAAAAGGAATACCAAAACGTGGCTTTAAAAACTAAAGTATGAAATGTAACGATTACCCAAATAAACTAATCACTGGGTTTCCACATAGGTGAAAATATGGATATGGAAGAGAAATTTAACAATCATGTTCTGATGTAGAGTGGTAGAGAACATGGCTATGGAAAAGCCAGCAATCAAAAAGCCATAAATTTGTGACGATCTAAGGTACCATCAGATTCATCATATATAAGAGCACTAGGACATCATTTTTGGTTTTCTAGATCATTTCCCTAAAGTTGATGAAATTGGAATTAGAAGAAATACTTTCGTGATTTTGGTATAGTCTCACCGTTTGTCGTTCTTTGGACAATTTCCACTTAATATCTTAAAGAAATGAAGTTTAATTTGTCATTCGTGATGTGTTAGCAGATCATGTGATAGAATGATGGGTCATTCCATCTGTCTCAAACAAAAGGTTAGAAAAGTTATCAAAAAATACATAAGTCCATATATAGTGAGATTAATCCTATATAGTTCCTAAAATGAACTTATACTTCATATATCATACTTATTAATAAAATAAAACTAGTTTCCACTAACTAGGGACTTCCTGTAGGCCATTGGTAGGAGATAAAGGCCAGTCGCACTTCAGTTGTGGGTTCGATTCCTACGACCTTGTCTGACGCGTTGGGAAGTCGCCCGTCCTGCAGGTTGTCCTTTTTCTAAAACTATATTACTATAACATCCCATCAATAATATTGAAAAAAAACTTCTATCCTTAAAAAATACTAACTTATGTCCAGCATAATCCATTCTATTCTTTAGGCTTAAACATAATACTGCAGTCCATTCTCATAATATAGTGAAAACTATTACCAGAGATTTAATACCATCGTTGATCCACATATATCATAAGATATGTCTTGTTGGTCACATTCAAAACATTCAAAGGCCTTAATCATGTATTCTCTTGAATACCCATTGAACCATAGTGAAAACTTGAATGTAGTTAAAAGTTAACACTTTCCACATACCAAAATCCTCAAAATTCTATATACTCAAACCATGATATCACTTAGTCCTTATATCAATTATGAGCTCATGAATACTGTTAAACATTTTATTTTCTCATTTTCCCTTCATTATGCGCATATCATCTTATTTCCAAAAATATATCAATCACTTTGAATATCACATTAGACCGATACATAAATATTCCAATACTCTATGATACAACATTATTTTGGAATCCCATTACATAAACACTTAATCATACCACCACATCGTTGTCATATTCAACATCACCAATAGTGATCACATGTGACTTCCCTGTGTCCTTTGCCTTAAGCGGTTGCTCATGTCAATAATCACTAACCCTTGGATTTATTAGCATAATGCCCCATTTCCTTGCACTTGAATCATTGAAGTGTTGGTGGTGCGTTCTCTGTTGTGTTTGCTTTATTCACATCATTAGAAACCCTTTTTCCATTACTTCGACACTCAGCTGCTCGATGACCTTCTTTTCCATACGTAAACCATTTTCTAGTCCCTTTAAGACAATCTCCATCATGCTTCTTTCCACACTTTGTGCATAAGGAAACATTCATCTTCTTTTCACCATTATTTTGTGATTTCTCCTTGAACTCCATCTTTCGTTTCTTGTCAAAACCATGAGATGGATATGTAACACCAACTTCCATTTCTACCATGATATCACAACGCACAATTTCTTCATAGCTACTGAAGTATCTTATATCTAATGCCCTTCGAAGACTTGGTTTTTAGCCACTGAAAAATAGATCAACTTTACTTTCAGGTTGGATGATAATTCCAGATGCATACCTTGCAAGTCTTGTAAAATTCACTTCGTATATACCAACAGATTCATTATCCTTATGCTTCAGCTCAAGAAACTCCTTTTCCATCTTTGTTCGAAGAATACAAGGGATGTACTTTCTGAAAAACAAGTTCCTGAACTCATCCCATTCCATGGACTCAATTTCATCTCTTGGACTCGTATTCTTGATAAGATTCCACCATTTATCAGCTTCTCCTTCCAAACGATATACTGTTAAGATGACTTTATCATGTTCAGAACATTGAAGAACTGAAAATATCTTTTCAGTAGTACATATCCATTGTTCAGCAACAAGTGGATCAGAAGACCCACTGAAAGAATGTGGACGTTGCCTCATGAAGGACTCAATAGAATATTGTTCCCTTATCTGCTCATTTGAAAGTCCATAATGATTCATAGCTTGTGTAAGTATAGCAATAAGATTTTTCACTCCATCTCCCATAACATTTGTTTGTTCAGGAGGAAAATCATTGCATTGTCCATTTTATTGATCAACACTGTTCCATCGGGTACCAGCCATCGTCTAAAACCCAAAAAGAATAGTGTGTGAGGCAAAAATCATGCTAGGGAAAACAACATAATAAAGGGGGAGGACCTTCAATATCTAACATCGTATGTTTAATTCTATGATCGTTAGCGTAATTCTAGTACTATAACCTATACGTATACTTAACCTTAGGGAAATCCCTAGACACACCTTAGAAATATCTCTAGGGATCTCACTAACGTTTTCGCATCCTAGTTTCCAATGTTTGACTAAACCTTTCCTCTGATACCAACTGTAGAGACCAGAAGCCTGACGTATATGGACATTACATTACTTTTTCGGAATACTTAGTACACAACAAAAACACACACACAAGGATCGTAATAGTTTAGTGTCTTTGGAAACTCGGAATATAATCTTCTAATCGTGGTGAAAGATCTTCAACACCACCCATAAAGATCTTCCTTTTTTTATACCTAAAACCTTTCTTTATATCCTGAGGAAAAGAAAACGTAAAAGGGTGATCTCAAATGCTCAGTAAGGGTAAACAAAAGAATTATCAATCACATCATATTCATAAGAACATAACATTTTGGAAATCTTAACCTTCAAAAGAGAGCATAATTTCATAACATGGGATAAATCATAGTAGTGAAATGAAATCTCAATAATCAAAACATAAAACATAAAACTCTGTGGCATACACACATAATCATAGAGAATCGTATCTTATTAGTCAAGACTCATTTCCAAGACTATCTTAGTGGACAAAGTCCCTTTCTGAACCGAGTCACCCTCGTTTCAGTCCTGTTTCACTGAACTGGTATAACCTACCATTCCATCCATGTCTATCTCATGAGATATAAAATCTTTTCCCAATGCATTGGAGGGAGATATAGGTCCCACCCATCTCATAATGATACCATTCTTATGTGTGCCACAAAATCTTAAATCATACATCATTGCATAACCCATGTAATAAAAATGGGAATCTTAAACATCGTGACATCATAAAACAATTCATATATGATAAAGGAATTCATAAATAATTCCATCACAACATAATCAAATCAAAGTAATAATAGGGATAAAAACAGAACCCTTTATTATCATAGATGGAAAATAATTTTGATTAAACACTTGACCTCCATTCTTGAGGAAAATATTATTTCTTCTTCAAAAACACTTTTCCTTTCATAACATGTCATACAATTCTAAACTAAAAGAAGATGATTAAAAATAAACTTGAAAACTTGTAAAGGAAGCTTCTTGGAAATAATGTTTTAAAAATCCATTCATGTCGTATAAGTTAAAAAAACATTCTTCTCGTACTTTTGTCGGAAAAGTCAAAAAGTACCTCGAATGAAAAATGACAAAGGATTCCTGTCATATCTTTTACTAAAACACCACCGAAGGGTAAAATTGGATTTAAAAAATTTTAGGTGTATGGAAATAACATCAAATATTGAGGAAACATGTATGTGGATGATAAAATACACCCCAGTAAATTTCAAAGTATAAACAATCTCGGATAAAAATGAGATTGTGATATTTCCCTTACCTTAGGTCCGATTTGCTTCGTAAGTGTCAGAACCTCCGGTATAATGATTTAAATAATGTCATTGACTTATTACAGAATCATATTCATTGTTATTATATCATATATGGTTCACTTATGACTTTATATTACCCTTTCTTTTGTAAATTCATGTTAAAGTAGCGTTTTGGGTAAAATCGTCTCATTTGTCGTTCGTGTTTTAACTTGAAATTATTCATATGATTACATAGATCATGATTACTTAATTCCAGAATATAAAACATGATTTATATATAATATATATTCATAATATAAATATATATAATTTATTGATAAATGGAATGAAATACACCATTAATGGAGACGGTAGGCCGTACGTACGCATGAACGCTGTTTTCGTTTCCTTATTGAGTTGAATGGAATTAAGTAGATGACATACATATATACATAAATACAGTAGCATTATAATGTCATATATTTCATTATTATTTCTTATATATACATTATAATGATTCTTAAATGGTTAACATGGAGAATGAATCTCATCACGTCGTGGAGACTGTAGTCCGTACGTATGCACGAGCGATGATATCGTTTCCATAATTATTGAATTGAATTGGAGTGGATGATACAATATATCAGAATCAATATGATGTTCTAATAACTATTTATAGATATTATTTACACCATTATACCCATCCATGTAAGGTGGTGGTGGAAAATAGAATACACCACGGCATGGAGACGGTATTCTGTACGTACGCACGCGCGGTGATTTCTTTTTCCGTAGGATGGATAGATGGTGAAATAGGGTTGTTTCATACTTATAATAACATATCAGTATATGAGTGATACTGATATTATTACTTAATAATGAAACAACCTAAGAAGAAGATGTGGAAGAAGAAATAAAGATGAAAGAATCGGTAACGGAGATTACCTCTTCTTTGAAGTGCTTCTTTGAGACCTCCTTTTAGGGCACTAAAATGGGTCTTTTAAGAAGACCAGAACCTCTAGGATGTTTCTAGGGAAGTGTAAAAGATAATTTTACAGGGTTTGGCAGAGCATGAAGGCTCAAAGTTGTGTGAGGAAGAGAGGGAGGAGGTGCCGTTTTATAAGGGAGGAGAGGGGCACCTTTGGAATAACAAAAAATATTATTTTATTATAAAGTCAAGTTCGGTTTTAAATATCTCCAAATTGATTTATTTCGAGGCTAAGGTGGGTATGGGTCTAAATCCTCTCATCCAATAGAATTTAGACAAGTTTAGGTTCCTTTTTTAACCTTATCATTTAGATTTAACATTATGTAAAATAATTTTACTTTTACCGTGTCTTTTTATGTTCTTATACTATAAGGTTAATAAACTTACTTTAAGAAGCCAAACGAACCCCAAGTTGTTTATTATTAAAATATGTAACCTTATCTAAGTCATTTGGCTGAACCTAAGATTTTTAGGAATAAAATAACAATTACTAATATAATATTTGTTTTAAAAACTATTTTATGTCAATTTTGACACTATTTAGTAATTGATTTTTGTGAAAATCATAACAGACTGATAAGTTCGAAAAAAGTTAATTAAATCAATACTAACATGTCATGGTAACCTATAAAATTAGTGGAATTCATAAAAAGTCTCAAATTATATTTCTTTGGGTATTTATAAGATCAATTATGTCAATATTTCATTAATAAGATAATTACTGCATCATCGTTGTGTCATAAATAAATTAAATTATTTAATGTCTAAAAATTACAAATAAAATACCATTATGTAGGAAATATTTTTATATTTCTAATGAATATTTATAGTCTAATTTATATTATGTATAACCCCATATTAAAAATGATTTACTTATTAAACTTTGATTTTAACAATTTTAACCCTTCTTTTTAAATAAATTAATAATAAATGTCCTAATCTAGTCCAAGTGGGCCTAAATGGTCATATTTTATTCCTAAGGTTGGTTTTGGTCGAATTACACTTGTCCAATAGAATTAGGACATGTGTTAGGGTAATAATAATATCATTTCTACGCTTAATTACCCTATTTACATTTAACCGTGGTAAAAAAAAGTAAAAAGTTACTATTCACCAAAAATTATTTTCATCTCATTGAACCACATTTTACTTACTGACATCAACAATGTCTCTCGGATTTTTGAAATTCCACTCACAGAAGTGGTAAAATTATGTTTTATGAAAAATTCAGTTTTTTTAACTACCACTTAGTGGTTTCATTATTCATCAAAAATTGAAATTTTTCAGAAAAACACCAAAAATTAGGCCTAAGCTATATTTGATATTATGAATTCAAAAATGATTTCTATTTTACCAAATTCAAAACATATCAGTTGCATTAATTAATTTAAAAATTAATTCCCGTCGTCAAAACAAATAGCGTGTTCTTAAGAGATAATAACTATCAAAAGATTGACACTTGTTTATGTCTGGTTTAAATGTGTAATTACATCCAATTATCACTATTAATTATTTCTATTGAAAAAGTTGTTTTTAATTAAAATTTAGTAATTTCAACTATTCATGAAAATATGAAAGTTATCTGAAAAGTACCAAAATTTCACCTTAGGCTAAATTCGATACTCTGAATCCAAAAATGATGTCCATTTTGGCAGATAAAATTTCTAAAATTTTAAAAAGTGGTTATTAGTATTCATAACGGCTAGTTTTAATAATATTTTAATAGCATATCTTTGTTTAATGAAACTCGGTATTGCGTACTACACACACTATCGAGGAAGGTCGTAATTGCGTGTAATGCAAGGCAAGTCAAGGATGCGTGTTGTGCAAGCTCCTTTTGGTGTAGCATACAACACAATAAATTAATGAAATGAATATTTTTCATAAAATCTCAGGGTGTTACACGCAGCACTGATGCACTGTGCTAGAGCTTCAAGGGGGTCGCGGCTGAGGCAGGTCGCGATTGAAGGATGTTGCACCATCGGGCCACACCGGTCGGACAGGAGCCATGGCCTAAGGCTGCGGCGGTCTTCAAAGGGGCGGTCGACTTAGCCGGCCGCCAGCGCCACCTAGAAGTGGAACCCGAGTGGGTCCCACGGTTACACAAGGCCGACCAATACGGTCGGTCATTCAATGAACCCGGGGGGGAGGGGGGGTTGTAACCCCCTGACCAGATCCCTAGGACGGACCCCACGGGTTAGCCGTTTCGGAAACAAGGGGGTCAGCACCCACTTCGCACCCCGCTCGGCCAAAAGTCGAGCCGCGGCCGGATTCTAAGACAGGCCGCCCGCGTCGGGCTGGGCGATGCCCAATCGGGCCGGACCCGGACCCAGGTCGGGTCCCCCGGTTCGAGCCGACCCAGGGGGTATTGGGCCGGGTCGGGCCGAGCCCAGACCCCCTATTTTCAGATCAGGTTCGTTCAAATGCCCATATCATGGGATATAGACCTCTGATCGAAACAAAGTCAGTTGAGTAGGGATCCTTGGATCGAGTCGGTCGTTTCGGTATATTACACATGAGGTTTCTGCAATGTTTGGGTTTGGCCGGGTTCGTTTGAACCCGAAACCAATCGGGACCTTAGATCGAAAATGCTTATAACTTAACTACCAGACATCCGAATGATGTGTTGTCATTTACATTTAATTACTGTTAGTTAGACGGTTATTTTGGATTACACCACTCGAGGTTTGGATGCAGCTGCTGTATGGTCGGGTTGGTTTTATCATAAAAACCAACCAGGCCCCTAGGACGAAAAAGCCAATAACTCTCAGACCGGGCGTCTGATTGATGCACCGTCTATCGCATTGAGTTCCTTTTTAGGAGACAAAACTTTGTGATACATCAACTCTGGACATCTTGGTAGTTGATGTATCGACCCCTTGGCTCATGGAGCTAACCCCCCGGAATCGAGCGGGCTGTGTGCCGGAACCGTATAGCTGGCTGCGACTACGACGACGATGGTGACTGTACATCGATCCTACGTGGGTTTGGTAGCGAGGACGACTGTACATGGATCCTCCGTGGGTTCGACAGCGATGAAGACTGTACTTGGATCTTACGTGGGTTTGGTAGTGATGGATATTGTACTTGGATCCTACGTGGTTTCGGCTGCGACGACTTCTGTACTTGGATCCTACTTGGGTTCGGCAGAGGAGATGATTCAAAGGATACATCTAATCATCTCCACCTATCTTCGTGAGTAGTGTACCTGTGTGAGCTGAGTCTTGACTTTGAATTATTATCTTCAATTTGATTGTCTTTCTTTCCTGTGTGGATTGAGTTATACTTTCTTGTGTGGACAGAGTTTTACATTCCTGTGTGGACTAGGTTGAACTTCGGCTCATGAGTTGGAGTTAAACTGGAATTCATGACTTCGGTGTATATATGGGTATATAACTAGGTTGAGTTGGTTGATACTTCATGTTTGTATCTTTCCATTGTGGTATATCTTTTTTGGATTCTAGGAGGCCTTCGGGGGTCTCGGGGTCCCTATTGAGTATCTTATACACACCCCTGCATGAGCTATGCCTGCACTATGTTGTGTTGGATGCAGATGAAAGATAGCGCTGATCGTGGTTGAAACTCGTGGAACGGGACGGTAACTAGAGTTGGACTATCATGCGGGACGTACACGGTACAGACAGATGGATTCAAGGAGTAGAGGAGACCATATTTACCCACCCTTCAGGTGGGGTTTCAGGAGGACGACTTGGTGGTTGCTGATTTACTTTTTCAGCTGTTGTACTTTATTTTCTCAATTTTATTGTACTTTCAGTTGGGTTTGTATACTGGCCCTTTTACTTTCCAGCACTTACATCTATTCTCAATTTACTTAGTGTTTACATCAGCTTGCGTACTCTATCATGTTTTTTCTTATATAAATGCAATGCCTTCCCTTTTATTAGGATTTATGCCTTAGGTGATAGTCACCATCCCCTGACGTATGGAAGGCGGGATTGGGGTAGTCACAACACGGGCCCCGAGGATGGGTCATAAAAAATTGGTATCAGAGGAGTCAGTTCTACCGCAAAACTCAGTACTCTGATAATTTCACTGGGAAGCAATAATGATTAGAGTATTGAGTGTGGTTATTAGTCCAAGGAGTCTGGTGTTGGTGTGGCACCCGACATATCCATACACCAGGACCCTGACATTTTATTTCCAACTCAGTACATGAAAACATTGATTGCATGTGTGATTTAAAAGTTTTCATTGTGATTACTTTTTGTTAGCTCATCAGCTATATTGTATTAACTGTGGTGCACCTGTTTCTTTTCGGGATGGACCCCCGACGGCAGCCAGCTAGGGTTCCGAGCATTGTGTGAGATGGAAGCCCATCGAGCGACGAGGCCTCGGTGCAGGGCCCCATTACAGCGGAGGCACCGGCGGTACCTTTACCCATCGAGCCACTGATTCCACCAGCCCCAACAGCTGAGAGTGCACTTCGACTGAGTGCGCTGCACGAGCTTCAGCTTCAGAGGTCACCTAGGTTCCATGGAGAGATGGACCCTCAAGTAGCTGAGGATTGGCTGGAGGCTGTTGTCCGAATTATCAGATTAATAGGGACACCAGCTGACCACATGGTGATCCTTGCAGCGAGTCTCTTGCACGCAGTAGTAGGTAGATGGTGGAGCTTGATGCTCCAGGTGCACAACGAGGCATCATTACATTGGACGGACTTTGAGAGCCTCTTCCACTTGGAGTTCATTCCAGCCACCCTCCTTGCAGTGCACATTCAGGAGTTACTACTGTTGCGGCAGGAGAGCATGTCAGTTACCCAGTACTCGACGAGATTTACCGACCTCTCGCAGTACTCCACTAACATGTTATTGGACCCATTATTCCGGGCCTAGACCTTCGAGTAGGGACTGAGGCATGAGATCATGGCTTCGATGATCTCCCTCAGCATTCCGACATAGGAAGAAGTACTAGAGAGATCCCTTCTTGTGGAGAGCTTTCTTGCTGAGCCTACAACAGTAGTGAGGCCTACCACCGGGCGACACAGAGAAGAGTTTTCTGTTTCTGGTAGTAGACAAATATCGCAGAGGTCCAAGTGGATCAGTACATCAAGTGGGAGACCTCGGGATACTGGTTCGGAGGTTCGGGGAACACACAGTAGATCCATTCATATGAAAGGTAGACAGTTCTATGCATGCGGTTGGTAGGGCCACATGGCTCATGATTTCCCAACCCTCCCTGTAGAGGAGCATCAGATGGTTGAGGGACCACCTAGGAAGAGGCATAGGTTCGACTGTGGTGGTCTTCAGGGAGCAGGAGGACGAGGTAGAGGAGATGGCTAAGCAGTAGGTGGTGGACGACACTTCGGGGCTCTAACGCCACCACCACCAGGATGTCCACCCCGACCATATGGAGCTGGCGGACAGAGGCAGGCTCAGCTTCAGGAAGTGGAGGCCTAAGACCACGACACACCTGAGATTATTCGAGGTAATATCTGTATCTACCCACCATTGCTGAAATTCTTATAGACATGAGAGCGAGTCATTCTTTCATTACCGCTGCCCCTGTTTAGAGCTCGGAGATTCCGACAGAGCCGTTGGCTTGATCCTTACAGCTAGAGACTCCTACGGGAGCAGAATCGATGATTACGCACTGGTACTGGGATTGTGATCTTACTCTAGGAGGTGAGATCGTCGGCTGGGATCTTCTTCTAGCGGCGTCGAGGCCTTACGACGTCATCTTGGGAATGGATTGTTTATCTACAGTCCAATGCTCAGATCTACCGTATTAGGAGCAAGGTGCGATGTTTCTGCTCCGATTGGAGTTGGTTCACCTTCACCCGCGAGAAGGGAGCCTTTGAAGCGCAGGATGTACCCACACAGAGGAGAGGACAACCGATCACCCATCAGTTGGCTAGTCTCATCCATGGAACAATTGATGTGAGGAGTCCGAGTTTTCATGTTGTGGTGGATCAATATGAAGATGATTTTCCTGACGACGTTCTAGGACTACCTCCTCATAGAGAGGTAGAATTATATATTGACCTTTACCCTGTGATAGCCCTGATATCTACTCCAGCATATTGGATGGATCCTGTTGAGCTTCAAGAGCTATGGGTACAGCTGGAGGACTTGCAGGGCAAGGGATTAATCCGACCTAGTGTTTCACCCTGGGCTTCCCCAATTTTGTTCTCCAAGAAGGCGGATGGGAGATTACGACTACGTGTTCACTACCGTCGCCTAAATCAGGTGACTGTGAAGAACAAGTATCCACTTCCGAGGATTGATGATATCTTAGATCAGCTCAAGGGAGAACGATGGTTCTCGAAGATAGACCTCAGGTCAGGGTATCATCAACTCAGTGTTCGAGATGAGAATGTGTAGAAGATGTCCTTCAGGTGTCGTTATGGCCACTATGAGTTCTTGTTTATGACTTTTGGCATAAGCAACACTCTAGCAGTGTTCATGAGTCTCAAGAATAGGATCTTCCATCCTTACCTAGATTGATTTTCCGTAGTCTTCATCAACGACATGTTGATTTACTCGACTACTGAGGAGGAGAACACCAAACAATTGTGGGTTGTACTGTATACACTCAGAGAGCATCAGCTTTATGGTAATATTTAGAAGTCTCAGTTCTGGATTCAAGAGGTCCACTTCTTAGGCCATGTCATCTCTGAGGCTGGAGTTGTGGTGGATCCTGCGATGATCGAGGCAGTGTTATCTTGGGAGCCACCCAAGAGCGTGACAGAGGTGCAGAGTTTCCTAGGTCTGGCTGGGTAGTATCGGAGAATTTTGACAGACTTCTCCAGAGTTGAAGCACCACTTTCATCTTGGACAAAAAAGGGGAAACCCTTTGTGTTTTCAGATAGATTTCAGCAGATCTTTCGGGAGCTGAGGCAGAGATTTACCAGTGTATCCATCTTGAGGCTTCCAGAAGAGGGCATAGGGTACGTAGTTTACTGCGATGCATCAGGGACCGAACTCGGGTGTTTCCTAATTCAGGAGCTGGCAGTGATCACTAATGGTTCATGGTAGTTGAAGCAGCACGAGAAAAACTACGCTACCAATGACCTGGATTTAGCAGTAGTGGTTTTCACCTTGAATATGTGGCAGCACTATCTGATGGGTGAGAACTTTATAGTCTAATATGACCCCCTGAGTCTCAGGTACATCTTCTCGCAGAAGGACCTGAACCTAAGATAGTGACGATGGCTTGAGTTCCTCCAGGATTATGACTTTGAGATAGTCTATACTCCTCAGAAGGGTAACGTAGTATCTAATTCTCTCTGCATGAGGTTGGGCATTCAGCTACTTGGGGAGGCGACAGAGTAGTTAGCCGCTTTGCATAAATCCTTCATGGATAGAGATGTGGAAGCCTTTCTACAGTCGCTCACAGTTACTCCTCCACTACTTCAGTGGGTCAGGGAGGCACTGCGTGGGGATGTTGACTGTGCGGCGCGACCTGCTCAGATATCCTCAGGGCTGCACCCGATGGATTTTCTGAAGGTGGGGAGCATGGCATCCTCTTCAGGGGACATACCACGGTACCAGTTGTATTACAAGAGGAGGTTCTGAGGGAGTTTCACATTTCCCAATTGGCGGTACATCCAGGTGCAGCGAAGATGTACCAGGATTTCAGACGACAGCACTGGTGGCCAGGTATGAAGAAGGTTGTGGCAGAGTTAGTTTCTCGATACCTCACCTTCCAACCAGTGAAGGCAGAGAACTAGGTACTAGCAGGTTTGGTGAATCACTTAGAGGTCCCCTAGTGGATGTGTGATGGGTTATCTATGGATTTTGTGATGGGACTTCCATGTACTTCCAGAAGAGACAACTCCATCTGGGTGATCGTGTACTGACTCACCAAGTCAGCCCACTTCTAACCTATCAGATAACAGGGCTCAGTGGAGAGCATGGGATGCCTCTACGATCAATAGATCATATGGCTTCATGGTGATCCATCGTCTATCGTCTCTGATCAAGATGCTTGCTTTACTTCCCGGCTTTGGAAGGGGTTGCTGGAGGCATTTGGGACGCAGCTATGCCTGAGCACCGCCTTTCACCCTCAGACGGATAGCCAGATGGAGAGGACCATTCAGACCCTCGAGGACATGCTCTATGCATGTGTCCTCGACTTTGGTCGTAGCTGGGAGGATCACCTACCTTTGGTGGAGATTGCATACAACAAAAGCTACCACTCCACCATCGGGATGGAACCATACGATGCATTGTAAGACCGACCTTGCAGATCACCTCTGGGCTGGACAGACCCTGGGGAGTCAGCACTTGTAGGACCAGAGATGGTCCAGGCCACAACGGTGAAGGTACAGATCATCCAGGAGCAGATGAGGACTGCTTAGAGTCAACATAATTCTTATGTTGACAGGTGGCAGAGACCACTAGAATTTGAGGATGGAGACCACATTTTTTTACGGGTCACGCCTCGACTTGGACTACGGAGATTTGGCCGGGGTGGAAAGTTATCTCCGAATTTCATTAGACCATTCCAAGTTCTCAGCAGGATTGGCGAGTTGGCTTATCGCCTAGATCTTCCACCTTAGTTGCACCGAGTGCACGACGTCTTCCACGTATCTTAGCTGAAGAGATAAGTGCATGACCCGACACATATCATTAATCACAGGGAGCTGGACATCGATGACGGGGGATCTTTTGTGGAGGTCCCATGGGAGATTGAGGATCGAAAGGAGTGAGCCCTACATGGATGGTCAATTCCTCTAGTGCGCATCAGGTGGAATCACAGGAACCTCCATGAGAGCACATGGGAGCGGGGGGCTCAGATGCGTACACAATAACCTCATTTGTTTCCCATGTTTATGATATAGCTTTACGGGGACGTAGATCTATGAGGTGGTAGTAATTTAAAGACCTGTAAATTTAAAAGAAATTTTTTTCCTAAATTATATGGGATTTTACGAGTACGCAGTTTTTGACAGAACTGGATTCCGAGCCCCGGTGTGCTCGGAATCAATTTCTAAAGTTTAGCTCGGGTACGTTCAGTGAATGAACGAGCGGGATTTTTTTATCCTTTGAACCGATGCTCCGAATTGAAATCTGAGGGCACCGATGGAACCGTAGTGCCGGTAATTTCTTAAGAGGACCTTTACTGAAGATTAATTTTCTTTGGAGGAGTTGTTAAAAATGTGGATAAAATAAAAGTGAATAAAATTGTGTACAATTTTATTTAGTTTTTCTAAGGTGGTTTTATCCTACATGGGTATGTTAGGGTGGGTCCCACTAGCATCCTAACTAGCCATGTGAGTATAAATGTGGGTTGGGGCCAGCACGAGCCCCAACCCTTCACATTCTCTTAAACCCCTTAAACCCCCCATGTAAACCCTGGTATTTAATTAAGTGACTCCTCCTCTCCCCACTCTCCCACATTAATTCATGCCAACACACTATTAATCAATTAATAGATTTAAGTGTTTGAATTTTTGTAAATTCGAATGGATGGAAAAGTAAAATAAAGTAAGGGGAAACTTATTTTATTTTGGATTAGCTTGTTGTGTTGAGAGAAATGGAAGAGAGCTCTTGAGATGTAAAGAACTTCATCTTCATAGTTGAAGAACGCCAAGACTCCGACGAAGAACATCGACTAGGTGACCCCGGATTTTTCTTCTTTTTCCTCGTCCATGGAAAGGAAGGAAACAACTATGCGGGAATTACCCAATGATGTCACGCATTGTTTTTCTTCTCACCGTGATAAAAAGAGAAGACGTTGCTTCATCCACGGATGCTCTCCGTCGACGCCTATGAAACCTCACCACATGACGCCATCAACGGCGACACCAACGTTCGTCATCGTTTTCTGAGGTAGGGGTTAAGTTAGATTTTAATGAATTAATGTTTTTCTTTGTTTCATCATTGAAAATATCATTTATTTTTACCGCTTGTTATCGACATAATGGGAGGAGATCGGACCACAAAAAGATGGATGCTTTCTCCTCCCTTCTTAATTGTTGATCTTTGTTGATGATTGTGGAAAAGGCGACTCAGTGTCATTGCACCATGCCGGAACGAAGTGAACCGCGACCGGAGCAGGCCGCAGCAGTAGAGCGGAGCGCCGTCACGCCGCGCCGGTGAGGCCGAAGGAGGCCTCAGCGGAGGGGCGCGACGTCGTTGTGTCGCGCCAGTCGGCCAGGAGCCGCGGTCTTCAAAGGGGCGGCCGACTGAGACGCCTGCCGACACCACCTGGAGACGGGACCTGAGAGAGTCCCATGGTTACACAAGGCCAGCCAATACGGTCGGCCGTTCAAAGAACCTGGGGGGTCGTAACCCCCCGTGCAAATCTCTAGGCTTGACCCCACGGGTCCGCCATTTCGAAAACAGGGGGGCGGCGCCCCCTTGGCACCCCGCTCGGCCGAAAGCCAAGCCACGACCAGCTTCCAAGCCGAGCCGCCCGCTCCGGGCCGGGCCATGCCCAATTGGGCCAGACCCAGACTCGGGTCAGGTTGACCTAGTTTGGGCCATCCCAGGGGGTATGGGGCCAGGTCGGACCGGGCCCAGACCCCCTATTTTCGGATTAGGTTTGTTCAGACACACATATCTTAGGCTACGGACCTCTGATCGGCGCACCGTCAGTTGAGTAGAGATACTTGGATCGAGATGGTCGTTTCAGTATATTACACTTGAGGTTTCAGCGATGTTTGGGTATGGCCAGGTTGGTTCAAACCCGAAACCAACCTGGCCCTTGGAGCGAAAATGCTTATAACTTAACGACTGAACGTCCGAATGACGTGTCTTCAGTTACGTTGAATTAATCTTAGTTAGATGGTTCTGTTGTCTTAATAATCTCAAGGCTTGAGTATAGATAGAGTATGGTCTGGTTTGTTTTAGCTTATAACCCAACCGGGCCCCTAGGAGGAAAACGCCAATAACTCTCAGACCGGGCGTCCGATTGACACGTCGTTTATCGCGTTGAGTTCCTTTTGACGAGACAGAACTTTGTGATACATCAACTCCGGACTTCATGATAGTTGATGTATCGACCCCTTGGCTCGTGGAGCGGTCCCTCCATGAATCGATCGTGCTGTGTGCGGGAACCCTATAGTTGGTTGCGACTACGACGACGATGGCGACTGTACTTGGATCCTACGTGGGTTCGGTAGCGAGGACGACTATACATGGATCCTCCGTGGGATCGGCAGTGATGAAGACTGTAGTTGGACCCTATGTTGGTTCAACAGTAATGGTTACTGTACTTGGATCCTACGTGGGTTCGCCAGTGACAACTTATGTACTTGGATCCTACGTGGGTTCGGCAGAGGAGATGATTTTGAGGCTACATCAAGTCATCTCCACCCCTCTTCGTGAGTAGTGTAATTGTGTGAGCATAGTCTTGAATTTCAATAATTATAATCAATATGATTGTCTTGATTTCATGTATGGAATGAGTTGTACTTTACTGTGTGAACTGAGTTTTACTTTCCTGTGTGGACTCGGTTGAACTAGGGCTCAAGAGTCGGATCCGAACTAGAATTGATGACTTAGGTATATGTGTGGGAATATACCTAAGTAGATTTGGTTGATACTTCGTGTTTGTATCTTTCATTTTTGGTATATCCATTTGGGATTCTGGGAGGCCTTTAGGGGTCTTGGGGTCCCTACTGAGTATCGTATACTCACCCCTGCACGGGCTATGCCCGCACTACGTTGTGTTGGATGCAGACGACGGACAGTGCTGATCGTGGTTGATACTTGTGGAACGGGACGGTAACCGGAGGTGGACTATTATGCGGGACATACAGGGTGCGGACGGGCGAATTCGAGGAGCAGAAGAAACCATCTTTACCCACCCATTAGGTGGGGTTTCCGGAGGATGACTTGGTGGTTAGTGCTTTAGTTTTTTAGCTGTTGTACATTCTCTTCTCAGTTGTACTGTACTTTCAGTTGGGTTTGTATACTGGCCCATCTACTTTCCAGCACATACATTTATAGTCGGTTTACTTAGTGTTTACTTCAGCTTGCAAACTCGGTCGTGTTTGTTTTCTTATATAACGGTAATGCCTTCCCTTTTATCAGGATTTACGCCTTTGGTGCTAGTCACCAGCCCCTGGCCAATAGAAGGCGGGCTTGCGGTAGTCACAGCACTCACAGCATGAGCCCTGAGGACGGGTCGTGACACATATCTTCATGTACAATGAATTCCACATATATTGAATAGTAGAATATATTCATGAACAATATGTCTTGTCACCAAATATCGGTATTGACTAAAGGATACAAACACATATTCATTTATCCAGTCTGACAAATAACACTCAATGTAAAACACCTTACATATAATTTTATATTGTTTATGAAATAAACATGTCCATGATATGAAATATATAAATTTATGGGAAATTTAATATCATTAGGAATTTCAATAATACAATAGAACGTTATTGACTATAAAATTGATTTTTTGAATGCACTGTCAATAATTTACTTTGTAAAAATGGTAATAACACATATTGAGGATGATTATGTATGGCATCAATAAAATTTCCACCTATTAGAGTAAAAATTATTATTTTTTCATTATTGAATAAAATAATATAAAAATATCTTCAAAAAATCTTGATAAAAATATTCTTTTTTATTTTGAAAAAAATATATATTTCCATTTAATTGAAAATCAATTGAAAAATAATTTTTCTTTAAAAAAATATTGTAGAAATGAAAAATGTAAGATTATAATAAATGATGGTCATTATGGTGTGTAATTACATAAATTTATTACATGTTAAAATGTAAATTCCAATTTCACATAAAAATGTCTAGGAATGTGCCTTATTCAGAAAATGAAAATATTAGTCCTTTATCATTTTTGATAAATTTCAAAGCAAAAATATTTTTAATAAAACATCATTTTAAATTTTAATTTTTAAAATTGTACTAATGAGAGAAAATTCTTTTCATAAATCATTCTGAAAATGTATGAAAAATTCATTTATTATTTAAATTGTAGTTTTTTTGTGAAAAGTGATATCCATCTAAAGATAGAAATGATGATTGATTTTCTTAAAATATTTTCAAAAATAAATTATAAATAAAATGAGTGGAAAATGGTACTATTACATAAAAATTATCTGAATATATTAAGGTTATGGAAATTAATTGAGTTTATTATGAGATAGTCAGATATTTTCCTTCATTCAAAATTCATGAATAATAAATCTTGATTAGAATGTAATTTTGACATAAACTATTACAATGATTATAAAATGAAAATAATTTATGAATATAATTCTATCTCTTTTAATATCTTATGGATTTAAGAAACACAAGAACTTTTTTTTAATTTTTTTTTTGTTTTATATGACTGTTATGTATCATAACCATTGATAATATTGATGTTGAACAGTGATCACACAACTAATATAAATATAATGTTTTTAAAAAAATGTACTTTTAAAACATAAAAAGGAGTGGATGGCGTCATCTAGTTGACTTAGTCTATACGAAGCTCATTTGTCGGAGCTCAAAAAGTATGTAGCATCACTAGGATTTTCTCTTTCCCAACCCAATATGACCTTCAACTTGTTAAACAAGAACAAAATCACATATCAGATAAGTTCAAGTTAATAGAGATTACAACCATGGAGATGTTTTCTAAACGACCCCAAGATTTTATCACCATCTCAAACCTTACCCTTTGGTCAGACATGGGTGTCATAAGGGGTTAGGAAATATGGTATTAGTTACTTATTGTGTAATCCCATTTTATAAATAAAACTTATATTCCATCGATTCCATTCTGATAATAGTCATTCTTAAGATAATGATAAATTTAATAAATTGATTCCTTGGGTAAAAATGGTACATTTACGAAATATATATATTATTATATAAAGCTATGTTTTATTACTAATTTTATAGAAATAATTCTTATAAATCATGATTATATCAATTCTTTATCTATAAATGATTATGTTATCATTTTGATAATAGTTACATTTTTTATATGATAAAACAGATAGGGTATTTTAAAAGAATTTATTTTAAAGAATTATTGAGTTTTTGAAATAATTAATATTTCAATAACATATTATTATCAAATTATTTTTCTGAATAATAAATGAGTGTATAATTTTTATGAGTTCAAATGTAATGTTTATTATGGTTTGAAAACTCTTTTTGTCAATACCCTTGAATTTTCAATAAATATTAGTTTTAATATTAAAATATAAATTTTAAATATTTTGAAATTATGTTAGAAAAATTAATATCATTTTAGTAATAATGATATTGAAATTATCCAATGGGATTTTTTTCATTAATTTATGAGACAGTCGAATGTTTTGGGTAAAAATTAAATACTGTATAAATAAAAATGTGTTTTATGACAACATAATGACCGCAACATGATGTAATAAATACAATATTGGGTATTATATGACCAATATATGTTTTCAAATTAATATAACTTTATTTTATATTTTTTTTATTATTTTATAAAGCATCATTGATTCCTCCAAAATGTTTAATATATTTTATGA
This sequence comes from Viscum album, assembly GCA_963277665.1. Classification (NCBI taxonomy): domain Eukaryota; kingdom Viridiplantae; phylum Streptophyta; class Magnoliopsida; order Santalales; family Viscaceae; genus Viscum; species Viscum album. The sequence goes on from OY728161.1 coordinate 1,844,970,537, forward strand.
ATTTAAATTAATTTCATTTATAATGTGACTCACCTCTACATAAGCATTGAAAATATATTAATATTTATAGAAATTTGAAATATAAAATAAGTTTCTAAACCCCTATTTGGAAAAATACATTTCCAAAAACCATCATACGGTTTGTGGTTATGAATATTTAATTATATAGATTCCCAAACCTATGTTTGTGAAATATTAATGAATATATATATATCATTTCTAATATAAAACCACTCCTAATCCCACTTATATTCAATAAAAATCCATGGATAACATCCATACTCTGAAATCATATATCTAGATTACTCCCAAGTAACCTCATGCTCTCATGAATCCCCTATTTATGATTTTGAGGTCAACCACATATGTATGGGATTTTTATATTCTTTCCATTACAATTTTTGTCAAAGGGTTTTCCTATTGTTATACCTAATTATTTTCAATTCAAAATGATGGGGAATTATTTTTTACCTCCTAAAAATTCCCTTCTTATTTTTGAATGATTAAATACCCGTTTTTATGTTATTAATTCCTTCTGTATACTCCCACTCCATGAAGAAATTCTATAAGATATTTCCCTCATATTATTTCCTTTCTAGTATTTATTCTATATTATGTATATAAATAAAATTTAATATGTTGGTATATTATGTTACATGATCCGTTTATTTTCTATTTCAATTAAGGATAATGAGATACCCCTTTCTCTCTCACCAAACCAATTTATGAATACTTATATGACATCGTTATGCTTCCAAAATTGCACTGCGATTTTCCATACCAAAATCATTGTGTAGTGAATACCATACCCATTCCTATATCAAGGGTATTCACCTAAATGATCATATAAATATTTAATGTTAATTACATATATGTATTAGAAATTATTTTATCTTGGAATAAATGATGATTCTTGAATGAATCATGTAACATGATATATTTGGAACACATAAGCATGTGATTTAAATGATTATGAAGGTTGTGCCCTGATAGAACTTCAATTAATTGGGTAGTGTTTAGTATCATGATATTTTTTGTTGGCACATGGGTTTACATGATTCGTTTTAGTAATTTTTCTCACCATGTTATGATAGGTGTTTACCTGATTCCTTTATGGTAATGATGTAGTGTTTTAATTTGATTCCACATTTAAATGTTATAATAATCATGATATATCATTCTATATCATACCTTTATGTTAATTTTCTTTTTTTTAACCCTTGATATTACTATTTACTAACCAAAATAATTTTATTCATTTTACACCTATTTTACTCCCTTATTGGGCTTTATAGCTCACCCATTTCATATTTATGTCCTCATGATATCTCATTCAATGATATGAATGAAAGAATGTTTTTTTCATGAAAAATATGTTTTCAAAATTGATCTTGTGTTTTATATCATCATTTTTCATTTAATGTTCCTAATCCCAAATTTCACTGGAAATATCGATTTAATAGGATATATTAGGTGATATTGTATATAATAAAGCATGTTTAAATTTGTAATAAAGACCATGGATTTTATATTTATCATAACATAGAAGTGATAGTTATTTAATGAATCAATGATTAGTATGAAATATAAATCTATATTAAAAAGTTAAAATAAAAAAATGAAATAAAAATACATTATACACATAATCTTATAATATCAATGACAATGAGTAAATAATATAACCTAATGAAAAGAAATTGGTTTTTGAAAAACATTACAACATGGTAGGTTTCATATAAAATCCACTTAGATGAAATAATTCACATTAAAACATAAAATACTATTAATAATTTACTAATCATGATATAAAATTTCAATGGGGTATTCTATACACTATATAATTGAAATTAGGTTCATAAAAATAAAATATGCCTAATTGAAATGAAATTGAGACAGGATACCATACCTCACACATTATTTTGTTTGAACATGAATTAACCTAATATATAATGGTTTTAAACATGTTATTAACTTATTAATTGACTATATTAATACTTATAATATCATAGAGTTTCCTTTTTATAACAATTTATAACTCATTTTCTAATAATCTTTCATTTTTTTCATTTTTTCTACTATAAATATCCTTGTTTTCTTCTGTGTGTTTCAAAATGAAATATCTAGTTCATCCTAATATTATATAGTTATATAATTTCAGTAATAATTATCATGTAATAATGATAATAATATATATGTAACTATCTTTTTATAACCCGTCATTAAGTATGGTTAAGAAAAATGAAATATGTTACGATAAAATAGATAGTTGGATATAGGTACGTTTGAATAACGTTTATATTTTAAAATGATAGTTAAGGAAAGTAGAAATGTAAAAATATTATTCATGTAATGATAATAATATCTTATATAAAATATTTTATTATTATATATATCATCCATTTTTTCTATTAATTATAATAGAATCACTTGGCTTTCTGAATGTGGAAGTCTATATGTACACGAATGATGTTATCATATTTAAGGGGATGAAATGTTCAGAATATAAATGATATATTATCAGTATATAATGATAAACATTTAATTAATATCTTAATTACTTTCAATTATATGAGAAATAAACATTAAAATTATACATACCACCTTTTATATGATGTGTTAGTGAATGACGAATCAGATCACTTCACAAGGAGGTAGTTCATCGTACGCGCAAGCGATGTTATCATATCTCCTCTGGATTGGATGGTAAAAAGTTATATATCATATAAGGAATAAATATTTTTATATATATTATGAAAATAATATATATATATATATATAATATCCATCATCACACACAAGCATGAATGGTGTCAGTGGAAAGAAGAATGAAAATGGTTCGTGGGGCGGTATCCCTCTGTAAACCCTAACAATGATATAAATACTCCCATGAAATAAGTGGAGATGGTTGAATGAAATTAAAATATAATAGAAACGTAAATATATATTTAATATATTTATTTTATTATATAAATATTTTTTAATATTAATTTAATTAGTTGGTGAAATAAAGAATATAAATACAATCTTATAAAAACATTACATCTTCATTAGGAATCCACATTATGTTTCTACTAACTAATTATTATGTGTAATTTATATTCAAAATTGTATATGACGAATAAGGAAATTGAATTAGGTAGGTTATTTGGGAGGGTATTGGATGATCCAATTTGTGTTTATGGTGTGAAGATCAGAAGTGTGGGGGGGATTATAAGTGGGGGAGAAGACAAGCATTGTATTTTTCGGAATAAATTTAACAATAACATGTTTTTTAAATGTCTCGTGTATAAAAAAATTAAAATTATAAATACATAGTGGATTAATGGAATAAATATGGGAAATATATTATTTTTAGACAATCATATATGTAATTTTACCCTTTTATTTTTATATTAACCCTTTAGTGAATCCACTTTTACATTAACCATGGTAATTAATTTTTTTACATTCACTATTCACTTTGGCCAATAATTAATTTGAAATTATGAGAAATTAATGATTATTCATAATTAAAATATTGAATACACTTCCCAAAATTCAATTCGTGGAATGGAAAGTTTTTAAATTCACATCAATCCACCAGTTGCAACAAGAAAGAGGGAGTTCAATGATAAAATGTTCAGTACTTACAATGATTTTAGATCAATGTTCAATATAAGAATTACTCAAACAAACTAAATATTATTAAAGGATTTAAAATTTAACTAATATTTATTTAAACCCATATAAATATATAATTTTTCAACATAAATTATTTAGATCAAAATAAATATTTCTATTAAAATTCATTATTTTACACTATTCATAAAAAATTGAATAATTTTAGAAAAATCCCCAAAAAATAACTCTAATATAATTTACGTACACCTGTTCAAAAAATATATATAATATTATTCTTTCATTGAAATTTTATTTCATTTCTAAATCTTAATTTTAATTCATGTGCACAAAGTACGATAAAATCAACTTTTAGTAAAACACATTTTTTATGAAACATTTATATTTTATTTAAATGACACTATTTTTATTTATATTTAATAGAAAACTATTGAAAATAGTAAACTATGTACTTTCTAATGTTAGTTTTTCATATTCATACCTTCCATTCAAACTTCTAGGTGATTACTATTACATTAAATAATAATATTATAATAATGTTTCATATTTCACTTAAAAGTTTTGTTGTGTGTAATGAAATCTAACACAATTTTTTATGTAACACAAGATAAAAATAGTCTTGTGTGAAATGAATGATAAAATAAATGTTTTATGTCAGAATTCATATCGGATAAAATTTTATTATTTTCGAAATTTGGGGAATTACAATGATCCTAACGAGTAAAATGTTTTCTCTCCCATAAAATATATAATTTTTTTTTTCTCCATTCTACTGAATATGGATGGATATTTGGATACATATTATAGGTTAATTATATTGTATTATATTTTTAGGCATGGGGGTCAATATTATTTTTATATATTTTTTACCAATATTTTTTCATTTAATTATTTTAGTATAGTATATCATTGCTTGTTTTCACATGGTATTTACATTATAAATATTTTTGAGTAGATTATGATTTTTGTATCTATCTTATATTTGTATTTTACATTTATTAATTTTGGTAATTCACCCATATATATATTTAATATAAATAGGATGGATTCGGAAACTCTGGGACTACTAGAATTGCTACTCAAGTAGTAACCATTTCCCTTCTCTCACTGTTTACCAAGGAGGAGTACCATTTAGGGGGAGGGGCTATTAAAGGGTTCCTAAATGATTCTTTTTATCTAGTTAATTTAATGATATGTGGATCTAGAATAGATATACCTAGGGGTAATACCTATAATAGTGAATTATTTTTCTTTTCATGATAAGCACCTGGTGCTTGGTAATGGGGCATGTTGCACACTTGGATTGATATTCTCAATGTACTTGATTTGGTAATTCAAAAACATTGTATGAACTATCTTGAAGTATTTAATTATTACCATGAATAACCTAAGCCATGACTAATGATTCCAAGATTTAAATCATGGATATCATTATTTAGACATAATATTAGTTATTAATCATGATTATGTTGTTTCCCACTATAAATATTTTCACTCAAACTATGAGTTTTTGTTATTGGAAATTACATGATCTAGATGGAATGTGATTAACAATGAATATTGTATATAATATTTGGTGAGAAAAAAAATTTAGTGATGAAAAATTTATTGATATTGAGATTATTCCTAATCAATTATCACAATATATAATTAAATACAAGAAACGTAACTAACAATCAGAATAAAATTGAAATTGATAGATAGAGATCAATGAGTGCCCATGTGGGGGATACCATGGAAAAGATATGATTCAGTTTCATATATGTCGATAATATTGAAATAATATCACTAGAAAATTCCACAAAATAAATATGATTATTTATTATATACGGACAATATGATAATAGATAATGGAATTCCTAAAGAAATATGAAATGTTCATTTAATGAAATGAATAATAATATTGGTGTCACTATGTTATTAACAATGGATGATCATTTAAAATTTATAACCTATAAGTATTATAATAAATGATAATCTTGGAGGAATTAACTTTAACAGAATTAGAAAATTTGTATGAGTAATTGATATATTGTCGATGATAAGGATATTGTGAATGACATATGTATTGTATGGGTTATTATAAAATTATTATTTATGATAAACATGATAATGATGATTGAATTGATGTTGATGAATGTTAGTACATTATAAATATTTCATATTATATAAAAGAGGTATTAAGTAATAAGATGATGTTGCCCATATAATGTTTTTAGAATGAATTGGAAGCACTGAGGTGTTTTTTGTTTGGGAATTAATGCATTTTGATATATGAATCATGAAATATTTAAGAGATATTTATTATAATATTTTCATTAAGTATTTGAAATAAAATTTTTAATGGGGTTGATGACCTAGAAAATTGATATAATAAAAATGTGATATTTTAATGTAAACATAAGATTATGTAAATACAACCAATAATAAGTTCCTTTTGTTGAGATAACGTTGTTGGGATAAAGAGATATTGTATATGAATAATGTAATTTATATTGTACTTATGACATTTTAACAGATTATGTATTTTGGGAGTATGTTTTTTATATTATCACTGATGGAGTTAACAAAATTATGTGATTTATTTAATATCTTCATTAATAAATTGTTTTAATCATGCAGTGATGAATTATATATGTATTTATTAAAGGTTTTTTGTAGTTCTTATTATTAATATGATTCAAGAACATATATTATTATTATATTCACATATTTTCTATATGAAATTAATAGAAAAAACTATGTTGTTTTGGGAATAAATTTTAATTTTATTTCATTTATTTATATTAAATACTTCATAATTAATAGAATTTCAATTTTAGTCAGACATATATGAACCTTAAGATTAATTAGAATAATTGAGATAAATTTTTATTATAATGAATAACATGTTAAAATAATTTTATTATTTTAATAACATGTAAAAAATATAATAAATTATCATTATTTTATGGATCATAAGATTCACTAGTGATTTTTGAATAAAAAAATTCATATACATTTTTAATAGTATGATATGATGTGGAAATTAATTTAAGAAGAACGGAATGATGGGATTAGGGCTATGAATTGGATAGAAATAAAGTGCATATATATTCTCATGAAAATTCCCCAACATTAGAAAAATTATACCTAAATTTATTGTAATATTATTACAATCATTTCTGATAATAATAATGACCATTTTCACACCTCTTATATTTATGGTTGTGTTTTTTTATTTCAAATGATAATTAACATTATTGTGAACACTGAACTATGTTACTTCCATCATTATTTGAAAATTATGGGTTTTCCATGTTTAAATTTCTACATTAAACCAACGTTCTATTTTTTTTTTGAAACATAGTATATTTCATTTTAGATGACCATCTCACAACTATTATTTAATTTTAATGGGAATCTTTTGTTGGCCCTTTTTAATATGGGTTTCCCATAATGAATTTTTCATATGTCAAATCCCTATTTACCTTCCAAATTATCAAATTGATTGGGTGTAATTGATATAAATGGTTAGAATATAACACCCTATGATTTAGTGAAATATTTTTACAATAAAAATGCGATTTTTTGATAATTTTAATGACATAAGACAATTATATTTTTAGGGGTTAAATGAAAAATAGATTTTATCTTTCATTACATTAAACATTGAGTGTATCATTCATTACATTCAACACTATATTAAAATGAAATGTGAGATGCTATTAAAATTTCATTATTTAATATAATATTAGTCACATTACCACTACAAATATGGATATGAATAGGATATACTTATTTTTGAAAATTCATGGGTAACAAATTTATATATAATGAATTATTTGGTGACAAATAAATTATTAATGAAAACAAAAACAATTTTAAATCAAATGAATTATTTTTATGAAAATCATTTTTATACGTACAAACTCAGTTTGACAAAATAAATAAATAAAATCATTTTTTATAATTTATAAAAATGAAAATTTATGTATTATATATTTAATAAAAAAACATCCTTCATATTATTTCATTTCACGAAAATATATAAAAATATATATTTTTACTTTTAAAAACAATATTTTTCTAAAAAGTTGTTTATTTGTATATTGCACACTAATGTTGAAATTTATATTTGAAACTTTTAAAATTTTATTCAAAAAATTATCTTATTTCATTAAATTATAATTTAAAAAATAAATTGTATTTTATTCTGAGAATTTTCTGAAATTAATTTTTTTTCTGAATATTGAAAAATACTAGTTTTTAACAAAAACCGCATTTCCATTCAAATAATTTTACTTATAAATATCATATTAAAACTGTTTGAAATTTAATATTAGAAAAATTGAAAATATATTAATCTAATTTATTTAATTTTATTGAAATTCATAATTAATTGTCTTATAAAAACATGTTAATCATTTTAATTTATGAAACAGAATTTTCACCCCGTTTGCATGATTAAATTTTATTTGAAAATTTCCAATTCCGTGGATAGAATTTAGATAAACGAAATCCATATTTTAAAACAAGATAATTTATATTATCTAATATTTCCATACTACTTTTTACCATAATTAAAAAATAAAATAATTAAGATTAATTACCCTGGTGAAGGTCGCAATGGGTTTACTAGGGGTTAAACCAAAGTTATAAAGGGTAAAATATCCCCGAAACATTACAAAAACCAATTATATAGCCATATATATACCTTATAACATATATTTTATGGTAATGAACTATATTTTAGCATTGGGAATTTTGAGAAACATGTTGTCTTTATTTTCTTTTCAATAAATACAAGATCCTCCCTAACCTTTCATATAAAAGCCCACCCCACTCACATCAACTTTACACTAAATAAATGGGTATACTAATAGATATCCTAATAACTACCAAAATTCATTAATATCCTCCCAGAATACTAATTTTTTTTATATAGACAAACTAAATATAATTTTGTTGTAAACAAAAAGAAATTTCTTTAAGAGTAACGTACCTAACCGATTATTTTATTTATTTCTTCCTCCATCTTATTCAGTTATTATTAAATGATTGACATATAAAAACTTATTTCTAATCCATATAGTTATATTTTTTATTGTTATGTACATTACCTAAAAATACATCCTTTTCCATGTTCTGGGATATGAATTAATCATTCATGTATTTAGAATACTACAACCCGAAAAAAGGATTTTATTATTTATCCATCACCACCTATCATATATAGATATAAAGATGGATTTAATTTTTATATATAATCTTTATTATATTATTTTAACATTTTAATTATAAAAACACTTCTACCTTCTTACATCAATATATATCTAGAAAACAATATCATTTCTCATGTGTACAACAAACTACCAACTCACAAACCGATGTGGTATATTTTTTTTCTAGTTTACCGGGAATGTACTAAATATATATTAAATGAATATATACATATATTTATATATATAAATATTCCATTTTTAACTTAATTATAGTTTTTTATAATATGATTTCACTAATACCATATTAAATTTCAATCTCTATAGGATTTTATAACTTAATTATTGTGTAAGGCATACTACCATCTTGCAAAGTGATGTTATTAATTTTTCTCATACTATTCACAAGGATAATAATAATAATAGTATTAAAAAATATTTCATTAATAAGAAATTAAAAATCATTTAACGGGAACATATTATTTTCCATTATTTAATTAATTCAAAAAAACGAAAACAACATTCAAATTTACTTACAACCTACCATCTCTATAAATGTTGTATTTCATTTTCTATCTCTATTTTTTTATAGATTATAAAAAATAAATAACTAATTAATTAATAAGATATTTATATCAACGGAAAATTTAATTAGATTATGATACCATGATAAATTTATGATGTTTGAAAAAAAATCAAAACAACCATTAATATCAAAGCACTTATTTCCTGAAATTTCATTTAAAGAATGAATCATTGATAAATGGGTAATAAATGGTCATAAGTTAAAAGATGGTATGAAATATATAAATTTTATTAAAATATATTTTAATAAGATTACATTAATTATACATGAGATTGGATTATGTACAAATGAATTTCAACCTTATGCAAAGGTATTTCTATCACAAATTTTACATCTATGAGACAAATTCTATATATACCAAAGATTTCTTTAATATTTTCAATATAATAACCATGAATTTAATTTATTATTATTTTTCATATAATTAAGCGTATTTAATTATAAATTTAATGATATCCCTTTCATAGGGAATACAATGCAATGTTACAAATGTGGCATGGGTTTCATGATACAATCTCATCAGCTATCAGGATTTTTTTAAGATTATTATAGTCATATCTTATGATGTATCTATCAAAAAACACATTAATTTATTCCCATATAGTTATGTTTTGATAATATATGATTTTAATTCATTTTTCAATCATAACATATTTAATATTTCCAAATAAATTTTTTAAGTATAATACAATTTGTTTACCTCATCTGTCAAAGAAAAATTCTAATCCATATACATGATTTCTAAAAATATTAATAATTTTTTAGTATTAAAAAAATTATTTTCTATATAATTTTTAAACTTGTTTTAATTTTTATCTAAAAAGTATTACCAGAATATTAATAAATTTTTGAAAAAATTCAAATTTGGGATTTTCCAATATATTGAATGGAATATTTGTTTGCACATGTTGGTTATATTCTCTTACCATGAACACTCAAGTTTGTAGACCCTATTTGTTTTACCAAAACAATTTTAAGGAAAATAATTTTAAAAAAATAATATTTATTTTTTTTATTTTTGGAATAGATATTTTCCCTAAAAATTATTATAACTTATTTTTCAAAATCAATTTTCTTCTATAATGGTGTCTCTTAAGGTTACTCAATCATTATTAGGGAAACAACCCACTTTTTAATATTTATTATTTCATTCAACAGTTTTAGTTATGGTGAAAATATTTTTCTGAAACCCATTTTTCTCAAATTATGGAACTATATTGAAATTTTTATGGAACCATAGAAATTTTAACAGTAATAATACTATAGATGTTTTGGGATCTTATGACACTCGGACATATGAAATATGTGAATGGTTGGACCTAAACATATATCCAAGGAATTATGTAATAGTCGAAAACATATGTGTAAATATGATGTTAATGAATTTAATTACCTTCTATCAATATTGTGTGTGAACCTAATTGCATGTTTGAGATATTATTATCGAACCTAATTACATGATCACAGTGTTATGTGTGAACTAGATGACATCTTCATAATGTCATGAATGAACCTAATTTGAATTTCATAGGGTTATGGGTTGGCTATGATATCATGTATACAAGGCTATTCATGAACATAGGTGTATGTATATATGTTTTTTATAGGGAATAATTTAATGTGGATAACATAATATGTGAACATATTTGTATTTATACTTATTCATTATGTTATCTGTTTATGAGTATTCCAAAAATCTATGTCTTAAAAGAGTTTTTAATGCATCATGTTCATTGATCCCATTGTTAATCATGTGTTATAAATTTACATGATTTATATCATGAACCACAATTATGATCTATTAATGACATCGTGTTGTTTTTTAAATTTTCTTCTCGTTTTCTCATACCCATATTCTCATGTTATACTGATATCCCCACTCTTTTCTCTTAATGACCATATGATTTCCTCATCTATTATATATTTTTCCAGATGTTATGAAGAAATGTTTTATATAATTTAAATCAATTATGATGTAAAAATTGGGAATATATTTTTTGGATGTATTAAAGATTATTATAGAAATAAAAACATAGTAAATCCACTCACAAAAAAACTAAAACTATATGTTCTACATGAACATATTAGTGAAATGTATTTAACATTCAAAAAAAGGTTGGAATATTTATGTATGGGAATTTATTTTATTTACATCTGCCTGTAAAATGATGAAGTAAAGGATATTAAATTTCCTTCTTATCAAAAACATTGGAAGAAAAAGTATACCAAATATCTCAAAATAACTATGATATAGTTTTTTATTGTAATATATGATATATATTAACTCTTTTCAAATGAAAATTAGAGAGATTATTGCAAACATTAGAAGGAAAAAATAGGTCATTCTAAAGTACCATTAAAAATGAATTATCCAAAATGTAGGAAATTTGGACATTATCTATGTCTATTCCCCAATCATTGGGATTTTATAGATTGTAGGAACAATAAAAATTTAATACATGTTAACTAATAACAAATAACTTATAGTTATGTCATTTAGAATGTACATTAGAGTGATGAACACTCACCCCCCCACTAAATAACATTGATATTTATATTTATATCATGTTCAAGATACTCCATAATTCTATCTTGAATTTCTAGTAACATCAAATATCCACACTGACATCACATCTTTGATATTTTAATGAAAATATTTATTTGTATGATTATACTCTCAAATTACATGAATCATCTCTAATTGTTGATTATAAGAATGCGCATCCTATGATATTTAATTATTCTTATCTTTTTCAAATTTTATATGATATTATTCACATGTTGGAGATCTAAAAATAGTTTCCATGATAATAATTGATATAATAATAAAATCTATAAATAAGAAAATTATGACAACTTGATAGAACACAGACTATAAAATCTCTTTGAATAATTACAACAATTATATTGAGGTATTTTAATAAATGGTTTAAATATTCATAATATCGTGTAAAATATTAGTTCACTAGTCATCATATGGATAATAATGGCGAATTATCATTAGAAATTAAATATATATTATTGTATATTTTATGTACACGATTAACATTTTAATTAGTTAACAATAACTAAATTTTAGACATTGAAATTATTTTTGTGTATGTATATAACAACATGAATCATTAGATTGTATTTTATTATATATCATATTATAATAATAGATTATTATACATGAAAAAATAATCTAAAAAACCCATTATATGTCCAATTAAAATTTTAATATTGTATTATATCTATTAATTTTGAAATTATAAAATGAAAAAACAGTATATTAATATCATGGATAAAAAAGAATGAAATTGAATCTAGTAATAGAAGCTTCTCTTATGAATCTCACTTATCATATATTTGGAAAAAGGTTTATTCTCAAGACCATTTTCTATATAAAGTCAAACAATGAAAATATGAGTGAAATCTTTACGAGAGAAATTCATGTTCAACAAAATTATATCATATATGTGCTTAAAGAATCACAAATTTTAACTTCCACCATATAATACCATTTGTTTATATATTATATGGATAAATTTAGGTTCTTCATAACAATGATTAATATGACATAATGATGTATTTATTATGGTATTATGTAATTTATGACATGTATTCTATAAATTCATCATACATACAATTAATGGAAAAACGGAATACTTGATTTTAATATATAAATAACTTCTGTTTATATTGGTTTACTAAATACTAAATTTATATGTATTAGATCATCATGATAATATTTGTTAAAAGTTCAATTTTATTTTTTTCAATCAAATTGTATATTATGATTAATGTTAATGAATGTTATAAAGGTAATCATATTATTTTAAAAAAAAAATTATTAATATTATTTAGTTTTACCTTTTCATTTATACGATTCTTTTATCCCAAGTGAATGAAATATTTTTTTTTCTTACATTAAAATAAATTTTCACTAATCCAATTTAAAATCAATACTATCAGAGATTAAGAACACATAAGGTAGAAATCAAAAAATTTATATAAAATTGTTTTTCTATATGAAACATGTTTTAATATTAAAGTGAATTTTCTCAGAATTAGAAATTAAATTAAATTAAATGTGTATTGAAATTAATTTTACGAAATTTAGTTTTTGAACATAATTTGGAAAATTATAGGACCAAGCGCTAAGACAATGTGTGATTCTGATTCCCAATGTTCATGAAACGATTTGCTGAAAAATGTTATGTTTTTAATAGCATGTGTTAGTGAATTTTCTGAAAAAGTGAAATTAATCATAAATGGGTGCCCGAATTAAAAATATAATGGTACCTTTTAGATCAAGGTAATTTATTTACCCTAGGTACTACTTAAAATTAGTTAGAATGAGCATTTTATGGAAAAACCAGAAAAGGAAGTAATCGTAAATTAATTTTTTTTAAAAAAATTATTTTAAAATATATAAAACACATAAAACGTAACTCATATTGTAAATATGAGACCACCGATGAGTTCTTACGGGGTTTCATTCCTTAGGCGAGTTTTAACATCAGTCGATACTGGCAGACTATAAAAGGTAATTTAGGGATCCAAACTTCATTAAAGTATTATATATATAATATTTTATTCCTGAGGCAGTGACACTTTTTCATTTTTTATTAATTTTTTAGAGAAGTTAATGTTTTTACCATAACCGATGATTAATGTCCCATTAATTATTAATGGCTATAGAGTTCAACAAGTAATTACGTGGCCTTCGGTGACATCCCCAAAATACAAAACTTTGGAAATAAATTCCCATGGGTTTCAATGAAAGGGGGGAAAATTTCTCTTTAATAATAAATCATTTATCCAAGAAAATCATAACTGAACAACTAAATATATGATGCCTTACTAAAAGAAATACATCTCAACTAATTTATTCATATCGAAACCACTCTAATGTAGGAAACACCATAATAATAAAAAAATATCAAAGTAAACAGCAGTAACAAACTAATGATTCATAGAAGAGCACATGTATCTATGATCCACATGCCCCATTCTCCAAGATCACCAAACAGCCCGAAGGACACGATGTTTTACTAAATATGTGTGCATCATTACTTTATCCCAAGTTTTTGAATATTGAATATATAAAATCACCAATGTTACAATGTAGGGGTATGTATAAAAGTTAATAAGATACCCCCAAAAACATCCCTACCCATTCCACTAGTATAGAAGTATCAGCAACATTATTATAAATTAGATCATACAAAACAAATTTCTAAAACAATTTATTACTAAATAAAAACATGTTCCAAAACTATTTTCAACAAAACTGTACAAGTTCAATTAAAACCAATTTTCCATGAAGCTAAAATTTCATAAAAATAATAACAAATCTTCAACGTCATTTCCCAATATCATTTTTGGAATACCTGAACGATTCTACACAACTATGCAACCAACCATGTATTCTATGTTATGAATGTTCCATACCTATTAGTGATTTCTCATTGATATACCTATTCATTATAAGGAAATTGTATCCCATGTACACATTAACCCATTGGAACTGAGAAAAATATCATATTTCAACCAAGACTCATATTTGAAACATATACACACACACTACATATTCCCAAGGATCAGTCCAAAACAACCCTTTCAATAAAATCATCTTTTCATTGAAAACAGTTTTTATTTATTAAAACCATTACAATTACATATGAATTAAATAAAATTACATTTTATTAAATTCCCCTTCCAAATCATACCATTTAGAATTTACAAAAAAATCAACCATTAGAAATCACCATTTAAATTTCAATAAACTAAAACAATTTTCACAATAATATTTTAGGATTTTACAAATCTAAAAAAATGATAAATCATCAATAAAGAGATTTACTCCATGTATCAATCCATGATTTAAAAATAAATATTATTCAATTTACTCAAATTGAATCTAAGATAGTCAACACTAGTAAGAAGATATGAGAGTTAAGCCACCATCCTCGAAGGTTTTGATGAAACAGAATTATAGAAAAAGAACGCATAACAAGCTGGGTCAATTCTCTATGAGAACCCTTATATATATTCTAATAGAAATATCATGACTCAATCCTGAAGTATATTTCATCCAAAATTGTATCCATACCCATGATAGGTGTATACCAATATAATCAGATCATGATTCCAAGAAATGACAAAGATCTCCCTTACTATCAAGGTCAACACCAGATAACCCTTTTTCTGTTTTAATATTATTAGATTTACAATCATGAGTTTTAGATCTATGAAAAAACATATAAGGAGATGTAATAAAATGAGACAAAAATGATGATTACTGGGCACATACCTTGATAATCTAGACTGAAATCCCTATAAGAGGGCTCCGAGTTAGCTCCAAATTAAAAGAGAATGGTTTTAAAACCATCAATGGAGAGAAATGTTGAATTAGGGGCGTTTTAAATGAAAAATGAATTAATTATACAAAAAATATAGTTCATGAAAAATAAGATCATGTTTTGACCATTATGCATGGTTTGACTGTAGATTTGGGTCCAATAATGCATAGACCATGAAACATTCATTTTTGCCCCAAAACTCCTTCCATGTCCCCCAAACTCTCCAATCCTTCACCCTTACACTATATATGGAACCAAACTTTTTATGGAAACACCCCCTTTTGGAACAACCCTTATTATGGAAACTTTTTGTTAAGGAAACACCTTATTTTATGGAAGCACCCTCTTTTATGGAAACACCATTCTATATGAAAAAAATACATTATTTTGGAAACAAAATATTATGGAAACACCATATTTTATGGAAACAACCTCTTTTATTACAACACCCTCTTTTATTAATCAAACCCATTCAAAACACAACCATTTCAATAAAAAAATTATATAAATTATTCTAGGTCGGGTTTGTCAAATCTAATTAGGTTGGGTCAGCCAGATAGGGTCTGGTCGGGTCTACTGGGTCAGGTAAGACCCGAGTATGGCCTTCTCAAAAAATAGATCTAACATTCATTCCATTTGTTTTTTAATGACATGTCTGTGACAGTATGACCCTTGAGACATGTTGGTCCTTTTGAGATGACATAGTGTGTTTTTAAATGGATGAGAAGATATTGATAGAATACCACTGGTCTATTCCTTTGACTGTTTGATGTTTGTTCTTGTTCTCGTCCTACAAGATGATCCGTATTATGATGTTAGTGGTCTCTTCGCAGCTTCAATAACTAACCTAGTGGGTTCGATCTGGTATCACACATAGGGGTCGGTACATCCTCACTCTGGTAACATATAAAGGAATTGTGGATAGGGTGGGGCCAATATTTACCTTGTATCAAATCCCCTATATAGGATGACTTTTTTTAATATATAGAGGAGTCCCTAGTGATCCCTCGTCTCATAGGACACCCTATCTGTGTATCAAGACAAGATTCACTCTGCTCTATGTGTCTTGACCTAACTACTGTGCTTTAGGATATTTTCATTGGTTGATTTTTGGCTGTGAATTAGTGGCTATATGACTTGGGGACCACATGACATATCGACACATCATGTGTTAACTAAAATCATTGTGTTCCTAAATCTCTCTGTGTTACCGACACTCCATGTGTTACCAACAATTAATTTGTTACCAACACTACATGTGTTTTAGAAACACTATGTCATACCATATTTTCATAGCTCTCAAAAACTATGTAACTTTCTAATACCCTAGTGTTTTCTTTGGTACATTTGGTAGAACTATTCAACGTGAATCTATCAAATTTCTAGAGGAGAGAGATATTCTGGAATAGGCATGTTACGAATGTAACCATGTAGATGGCAGTAGATGAGACCTTTTATCAGGGAATCCTTTACTAGTATAACTAGACGTTTGTGTTTTATGTGTTATAAACAAATACCAATGTTTTTTGACTATATATTCTTAGTGGTTTTTTTCCATTGTTTTAATTTTTTGTGGTATCGTCTTCCTGATGTTTCATATGTGGTCTTGTAGTTGGTGGATTGGGGTGTCCTACATTATATTGATTTATTCACCCATATATGAGCTTTTTCCCGCATCTGTCATGCCTTCTATAGACAACCAATTCTTTATGGAGTCCTGGGTGGACCAGGACTAGGTGGTGCTTAGATAGAGACAAGGAAGTTTGAGGAGATATCTTATTACTTCAGACGTCTATTCATATAGTTAACCTTCATGTGGGTTATTCTATGGATGAGCTTTGGGAACATGTGCTACAAACTATTTCATTTTTAAGGGCTTTTATTCTACCCCATTTGTACATTACTTCACATTAACTTCCTATCACAATCATATGGTTGGTATATAGTGGTATGCATGAATTTATTTACTTAATGTTTTTACTATTTATCATTTTGTGGTTGGAGATGTGTGTGTGTGTATAGTTATATTGGAAAATTCCTCTCATTTGTGGGATATGATTACATAGTGCTAGACGTTAGCCCCTGGCCTATCATAGGTGGAATTGGGGTAGTCATGGCATGGTCCCCTCTTGGATGGTTCATCAAAGAGTGGTATTATAGGAGGTTTTTTCTATTTAAGGATTGATAGTCTTTGAGATTGGTTTGGGGAAACAATGTTAAGTGTTTCGAGTTTTCCTTTCAAGCTGGGGAATCTTGTGTTGGTGTAGTGTCTAACATATCCATACACCAGAAGTCTGGACTCCTTATTTTCAACTTACCAAAATTAAATATTGGTTACATGGAAAAATAAAGGCACCTTCTTGATATAGTAATGGTTGGTGATTTCCATATACTTCATGAGTCAGCTCTCCAGATATACTCTTTTAACATTGATACATATTTTTTTATTTTGGGATGTATTAATGACACCATCCAACATGGTTTCCATAGTGGTATCGAAATATTGACCCAATATCTGATGTGGCCTCCTTGAGAAGAGCCAATCATAGAATAATATTTCTTAAGGCAGGTCAACAGGTGGCACTTTCTCTTGTAGATCAGTTTGTAGACCTACATTTTGGGGTTTAGGTGAATGTAGACTTCCAGATGGAGTCATGGATGGATCATTTGGTGTTGGAAGACGTTATGAAGAGTTATAGTACATATCATAGGCTTCTGATATGGAAATCACCTAGGATTCATGGTTAGTAGGACCTACTGATAGTAGGTGCGTGACTTAAGTCACGGGGTAGGCGGCTCCGTCAGGTGTTCTTTGGTAATGTTAGTTCTCTGAGGGATAAGATTTTCTATTATTTCACTAATAAGGGACATATTACATGATGTTTAATCATAGTTCATGATGCTATTAGAGAGGTAGATTATGGACTGCCAATAAAGAGGCAGCAGTTGGGGATGACATATATGTGGGGTGTTAGATGTGGTTGAAGAGTAGGGGAAGCAGTATGAGGTCACCAATATTTAAACATGATAAAACCACAACCCTAAGGGTTTCCATTCAAGACTCAAGGAACTGGAGTAAATGAAAGCATACAGAAACAATCTATCAAGGGTTATGACCCTAGGACTCAAAAAATGGTTCATGTTACTATTTGTGGCTTTCTACTTTAGCTGTAGTTTTGATAGATGTATGTGCTTGTAATTTACGTTCCATCCAATTTTCATGTATGATAATTAGATATTTATGTTAAACCATTTAACGAACCTTCATTTTTAGAGACATATACTAGAGTAGACCATATTATCACTAACTGGAGCTGACAGTGAGACATGATTCATAAAGTAGAGAGTTCCATTTTGGATGTCATGGTAGTACCGTTGAGGAATTAAGACGTCATTTTTGGTAAGTACATGTATCTGTAGATCATTATCAAATTGATTTTTTATCCAAAATTTGTGGTTTTTCTATGGTAATTGACCATGATATACCATTTTATCTTTGAAATGGATATCATTGAATCTTACGATAGAATCATGGATATGACAGTGTAGTTGATTACTCTTCAGTTGGTTAGACTAACCCTTGGTCTAATGGATGTTATGGGTCCTAAATTTCTTGTCATGGTGGTAGATTATAAGTATGTCTTCACTTAAGATGTTCTATATTTACCTCTTTACAGAGATATTGGATTATGTATTGATCTACACCAGGGGATGATAGTGACATATAAATAGGAAAATTGATTGGTTCCCAAAAATCATGATGAGATAAGGGTGAAGTTGGAGGACTTGAAGAGGAAAAGGTTCAGGGGACCCAACATTTTTCACTGGAAATCCCTCAGTTTTATTCATTAATATATGAAAAATCATATGAGAGCATGTAATTTCCATAGACCTAGTGAAGGTTGAGGAATATTTTGAAGAGAGCTTCCCTCTTAAGGATTCTATAGGTGGTTTTTTCATACGTTTTATACTGTAATGAATCAAGAACTAGGATTGGTTGTTTCCTGATATAGAGGAATGGTGTGAATTCATATGGTTCATTCTATTTTAATTCACTTGAGTAGAACTAAACAACCCATGATCTGGTGATGGTAGTAGTAGTCTTCACATTGTAGATGTGGTGAAAATAATAGATGGGTGAGTGGTTTATAATATACATAGACCACAAGAGTCTCAATTATATATTCTCTTAGAAGGATTGGATGTTGAGACAGGAGCATTATCTAGAGTTCCTCCCATATTATGGCATATAGGTTTTCTTTTTCTTTTAAGGGGAATTAAGTGACCGATTCTCTTATAATGTTATCTTGATTGTACATATTGAATGAGGCATTAATGGGGTTTGCTTCTTTACAGATATACATTTTGGATGGATGAGGAGAAGTGTATTACTAGTAAATGTTTTTCAATATTCCACTATTACAGTGATTCACTGAGGTACATATTTGGGAAAACGACTAAGATACTATAGAATCTCTGATGTTCACAGGGAAATCCACTGTTGGATATTCAAAAGGTGGGTTGCACGTAGTTGTATTGAGAGGGTTCTAATTAGTACCTATGGAATTGCAAGAGAAGGTTTTAATGCAGTTCCATACATCCCCTCGTGTGGTACATCTTAGGTGCGGTGAAGATGTACCTGAACCTCTAACAACAGTTCTGGTGTCCAGGGTTTAAAAAGGCAGTAGAAGAGTTTGTTGCTACATGCCTCACTTGTTAGCAAGTGAATGCTGAGCACCAGATTCCAATGGGGTTTACTCAACTCCTTGAGGATACAGAGTGGATGTGGAATGGTATATTTATGGAATTCAGGATGGATTTTACCATGTAATTATAGGGGAAATGATTTCATCTGGGTGATCATTGAAATACTCACCATGATAGCGCTCATCCTATCTATTCAGGAGAAGAGTGCAGTAGAGATCATGGGATTCCTCTACATGCGAGAGATAGTTCAACCCAATGGATTTCATATGATGATAGGTTTATATTATGATCCTATACATACATTAAAGTTGTGGAAGGTTTTTTTAAGAGGATTTTGGGACTTAGCCGCACTTCAATACATTGTTTGACCCATGGACAAACACCCATATTGAGTGGACCATTCAGGTTCTGTAAGAAATTATACGGGCTTTCATGATAATGTTTCCCCACTGTATGTAGGATCAACTACCTCTGGTGAGGTTTTTATATCACCATAACTACCCCTCCACCATCAGCATGGAACCATTTGTGCCTTTGTCTGGGTGACCCTGTGGTTCACCACATAGATGGACTTACATCAAAGAGTTGGAACTCATTGTCCTGGTGTTGGTGAAGGTGACTAAATAGAAGGATCTAGTCATATAGGTGTGGATAAATATTTCATGGATCTATCAATCATATTATACAAGTAGGTGATATAGGCCTTTTCAGTTCTAGGAGATAGATCATGTGTTCCTACGGGTCTCTCCTCGATGTGATGTTCTAAGCATTTGCTGAGAATACTATCTATCTTTGAGGTTCATCGGACCATTCATGATGTAGATTATTGTTAGAGAGGTGTAATACTACATGGAGAAACCCTCATATTTGGAGAGTGTACATGATGTCTTCTACGTGTCTTAGCTAAGGATATGCATGCATGATTCTTTGCACGTCATTGATGGGGGTGAATTTTGTTAAGAACCTGATGTATGTCAAGAATTTACAGAAGGGGATCATTAATGTTGTATTCATTCCCATAGTTCTTGTTTGGTGGAATCAATGGAATCTCTAGGAGAGCAAATGAGAGTGGCAGGTTCAGATTCATGCTCAATTACCCTAATAATATTTTTAGTTCATTGTTCTATCTTTCACGGAAATAAATCCCAAATGTTGGGAAAATGTAATGAATCATATTTTATTGAATTTATATTTATAAATTCATCCGTAAAATTATGATTTCATGTGCTAAGATGACGTGAGATTATGAGTCTCAGTGTTCCCATAATGATATGCTGAAAAATATTATGTTTTCTATAGCATGCGTGTCTGATGTTTCTGAAAAAGGGGAATAACTCATAAATAGTTATCCAGATCAATAGTATATGGGAATTTATGAGTATAGAGTAGTGCTTTTACCCATGTTGTGACTTAACTTTAGTCAGCATGAGTCTTCTATGGAAAAACCCAAAACAGACATAACTGTGCAGATTTTTAAAAAAAAAATATATTTTATTTTAAAATACTTATACCATGGAAATGGTATCTTAAAGAAGAAATCAGAGACAACTATTCATTTATTATTGAATTGTATTATTTAGGTAATTACAAACATTGGTAGGTGCATTCCAGTTTTGAATGTCATTTTTTGGACGTAAAGGATATTAATATATTTTTATAAAAATATTTTATTACTAACGCAACAAATAATCTTGTAATACTCATTTGTAAGAGAATTCTATGTTATCAACATAACCCAAGAATTCATCAAAGGCAAGGAGACATAGATCATCCAAAAAATAGTGGCATATTGTGGATAGAAGATCAATGATGAACCTCATATTAAAATGATCTTCACCCATGATAATGACGTGAAGACCATTCTTCATCAGTAGTCAAACTGAATCGATGTATGACGTTAGTGATTTAATTTTATTTCCCCATTCATGAATTCCAAAATGAATGAAGAATAATTAACAATCTTATTTTTTTGTGTATCAATTATTGTTGTAGGATGGGATATACATATTGTGGGGTTTAAAACGGGAGATAGATCATTGTTATTATAGGTTACTATTCATTGTTAAACCATGTTACATGAATGGATCATGGGTGACTTGAACAAGGACATGATCTATTCATTGGGTACTCTATGTCCCCTTTATATCCCTTAAATCAATCATATTCATCACATGTTCTTTGTGTTCTCTTCACCTTCTCCTAGCGCTTTCGAAACCCTATATGAGAAAAATCTAAATCAAGGACCGATTCTACAAAGGCACCACATAGGTGTGATGACATCACATGGTAGAAGTGGCTCATGTCTGTTTAGGTGGAGGGCGATATTATAAGGCCGCTAGAAGGGAGATCATCAATGGAGTCATCATTGGCTTGTAAAAGGAGGTCGGGCTAGGTGGAATACGGATGTAATGGCACTCTGACCGGGAAGCCGGTAGTGAAAGTGGGTTGCTATCTAGGTGGACCATGTCGAAGGTGACCATTGTTGGTGGTCCCCATGGGCGGTGTCTATGGGTCATGAAAAGAGATAAGAGAAACAGGATGCTGCTCAGGTCTATGATATAGCATCCAAGCGGTCATGGTGGACCACATGGACTAGGGCGCATGATCTGGGCAGGTAGTATCTAGAGAAACAAATTGGACCACATTGTGGGATGGACTACATTTGATGGGCGGCTCCAGTAACCCAGTGGGATGTGCCAAATCATGCTGGGTAAAACTGATCTAGGTCGAGCAGGTCGTAAAAGGTCAGGTCGAGTCAGATGAACTAGGATTGGTGGGGTTAGGTGTTGGGTTGGGGCTGGTGGATTGTCACGGACCTAGGTAAGAACTGCTTAGAAAAAATATTTGTAACATCCAAACCATGTGTCTGTTTGATGAGCTATCTATGGAGTTGGGACCCTTATGATAGGGTGGTCCTTTTGATATGAAATAATGTGTTTTTAGTTGAATCAGAATAGGTTGATAGCCTACCTATCGAATTTTCCTACAATATTTTGATGCAGGATACCATTCCAATCATATTGAATAACTCGTATTATGATGTGAGAAGTCTCAATTGGGCTTTGATAGTTGAATAAACTGGATGGGGAATATATCACACAAGTGCCCAGTTTGGTTCTCACAACTCTTTGTAGTACCATAGATAGTGTATTTGTAAAAGTTGTGACAGAAAATTTCTTGGGATCCTATCCACTATCTAATATGATTTTTCTAGTAGGGAAAGGAGTACCCCCCCCCCCCCAGTGAGTTCTGGGTGTGGAGGAACCCCAAAACGTGTATCAATATCACATTCCATTAGTTCTACATAACAAGACCTGACGAGTGTGATTCATGTATTTTTCATTAGTTTGTGTTTTGGTTATGGCGTGGTGACTACATGACTTTAGGGCCTCCTGACATATCGACATGCCATGTGTTATCAATACTCCATCTATTACTGACACTTAGCGTGTTACCAACATCCATGAGTTTTCAACACTCCAGGTGTTACTGACACTCCGTGTGTTAAGAACACACTGTGTCTTAGTGAGAATCTATGTCTCAGAAAATCTAAATAACTTGTTGAGACCCCAATTTCTTCATGGTTACATTTGTTTGACATGTTCTACGTTCTTCTATCAGGTATCTTGAGGATTGACATCTCCCGTAATGAGTGTGCTACAAATAGAAGTATGTAGCTAGGAGTGGATGAGACCATGCATTTTGGGATCCATTGAAAGTATAAATGGATATTTTTATTATATATGTTGTATATATATATATAACTATGATGAGATGATTATATATTCACAGTGGTGTTTTCATTTTTTTTTATTTTGAGTGTTATTTTCATCATTATGTTACCTCTGTGGTCTTTTACTTTTTATTTTAGGGTGTCCTAATGAGTATTGTTTTACTCAGACCAACACAAGATTTTCTTATACTTGTTGTGTATTTTGTAGACCATTGATGCATGGATGAATTACTAGTTGGACTAATACTAGGTGGTGTTTAGAGAGAGACTAGAAAATTGAAGGGTGCTCCCACGGGATCAAAAATCTGTTCGTATACATACCCTTCAGGTTGGGATTTCTATGGATGATATTTAGGATCTTTTTCTGTAGACTCTTTATTTTGGGTGGTCTTGTAATCTTGCATAGTTTTAAATTACTACACTCTAAATTCATGTCATAATCTGTTGGTTAGGATATACTGGTATGCATGAATTTTTTTTACATAGTGTTTTATATTTTCAGCATTTTTTGTCATGGACTTTTGTGTGTTTTTGTTCGTGTACATGTACATAAGAAACTTCCTTCCATTTGTGAGATATTCCTACTCAGCGCTAGTCACCGACCCTAGACTATTGGTGGAAACTAGGGGTAGTCACGATATGGGCCCCTCTGGGATGGATAAAGAAAAATGGAGAGGGAAATTAGGATTCACATATATGTGATTTTTATGAGGGGTTATTTCACATTTTTATTAATATAATGTATTGACATTAAATAATACATAATATTTCATTTTAGTCATGAATTTACTTTAGATTAATATAAGGATATTTTAAGGATAATAGTTTTATATAATGGGGAAAAAATAATACATACACACCCCCAATAATTCAAATTGGATACTACGAATATGGTATCCATTTCATCCATAATATAAAAAATTTAAATAAAAAGATGATAAATTTTTAATGAAATATCATCATTACTTTAATTATGACTTCTTTCTTTATCGTTCCCATACTTATACCAAGTGAAAAAAAATTTACTACATGGGATGCACTGAAAAAATCAGTATGTGATATAAATAATAAATAAAGAAACTATTATACAAGAATCTTTATAATCCCATGAATATATTTTCACAATGTTAATTTTACCCTTAAAACATAATATTGTTAACCTAAGTCATTAAAACAATAGTTTCCTATAAAACTACGTAATATACATTTATCATAATGGTATCCTGTGCCATCAATTTCATATCACTCATACATTTATGGTATCTCTCAGAGAATTATAAGGAGTAAGATTCAATTTAACATTTGGAATACACATTATAAAATATTTTCTAAATCTATTAGAAAAAACCCTAGCCGATAACTATATCTCAATAACCGAATAATTGGAGGGATGAAATACGCCCACTGAACCTCAGTTTATCAGGGAAACCCCCCATAATAATAATAAATTAATAATAACCTTAACATTAGAATAACACATAAATCATTCATTAACGAAGATTAAATTTTCTACATTAAAAATCACTTTTCATTTTTACAAAGCCAAACACTCATATGTGAAAACAAATAATTTAAAATAAAAATAAAAAATAATAGTCAAATCATCGACAAATTCATTTTACTAGAATTTGGAGTATTATATTATTTCTATTAATGTAATTAAAACCTTTTTTGAAAAATGATGTTTAAAAGATAGTTTTTAAAAAAAATATATAACTAGTATACGTCATATTAATGAAGTAAGTGTTAATAAAATGAATCAATTTGGGGTATTATATATTAATCAGAATAAAATAAGTTGAAATACACATAAAAAATTAACTTAATATAATATAGTAATGCAACATAACCGTGAAATATAATTTCATCATAATTAATGGAAATTTGGATGATTATTCCCTTACAGTGAATTAAACTTATTTAAAATGTGTAAAAACCTCATGTATAATAGATTACTAAAGAGTACTCACTGATTATAAAATTATATTCACAATTATAATACCTTATGTGGTGATTTATATCAACATATGTATGATTCATTAGTAATATTTTATTGTATTCATGGTTTCAAGTGCATTTGTTTCAGGTTTTCATGATTGGATAATTTGTGTATAATTATGAATATTCTTGTAAAATAGAATAACAACTTTATAAGAGTAGTTGGATAGTATTTTTGAACACATTGATGTATTAATGGTCTCATAAAACGTTTTTATTTCATACATTAGGTTGATTCATTATATAAAATGTAAAAGATAACTGTTTTGTTTAATTTTTTGGCTTTTTCAAACATAACAAACTAGTTTCTTCTTATCTATTATTATTGGGGTATAATAGTTCAAAAACATTAAATATATCACAATATACATATTAAAATATTATTTTAATAATATTCCACTTCTATGAAAATCCATTATGGTAGTAATGAAAATGAAAAATAATTTTTCTTAGAGTTAGTAAACAGACATAATTTAGAAAATAGTTTCATTTATTTTTATTACATGACACGAGAAATGAAATGGAAATTAAAACTCAATTATAAACAAGAAAATATATTATATAAATGAGTATGGAGTAAAATTACTTTATGTATTAAATATGTTAGGAGAATGTAGCGAAAGAAAATAAATTAAGGTGTTTACTTTGAGAAAACTTTCACATAAATATCACCTCCATGAGAGACCCTTCTGGACATTAGATTTGGCCATTTTCTAAATGTAGATGAACAATGAACTATATAGTGTAATTATGAGATGTTATTTAATTGATTTTAAGAGCTATAGGCATGTCTGTATAAATGGGAGGATGGGGTGTGGTATTTATATTTTATAGGAGGGGGTTTGTGTGATGAAAATAATGAACATTTTGTATTTAAATCCAACCACATAGAGTTGTAATTAATTTTAAAAAATAATATTGTTAATTAATATTTGGGAGGATTTTTATGGTAAATAAATGACACATCCAATAATTAATTTTGGTAATTTTTGCATATGTTATGCTTTTACGATTTAACTTTTACTATTGTCACTATTTTCTTTATACTACTGTAAAAAATGTTTTTACCATTGTAAAATTTTCCTAAGTAAATATAAAATTTATATTATATCATAATATGGAAATTATGATTCCAAATATGTAATATATTATAAAAAATAGATTTATATAATTTAAAAAATTATATTTATAATTAATATGATAGAAAAAATTAAATGGAGGGCTTTTAAGTTGAAATTTTCAAAATCTCGAAATGTTATCAACTGAAATTTCACTATGAAATTTATTCTAAATAACAAATTTGGATTTTATTTTTTATTATATAAATAATTTTAATTTAAAATAATGGAAATGAATAATTTTACTATATAAATAAATTAGATAAAAAACAATTTTTCAATAGAAATGAAGTATTTTTTACTATTTATCAAAAAAGGAAATAGTACTGGAAAACGATTTAATTGGAATGGGGTCTTTTCAGAAATTCCTTGTTAGAGAAAATAACATCACAAATAGTATTTTTTTACAATAGACCATCAAAAAACTATCATTTTCAATAGAAACATCTCCCATCACAAGTAATTTCTCCGAAATGTTTTTAAAACCTATTATAATGGACCAATCGCAAAAAGCATAAAAAATATTTTAAAAAATAATATTAATTAATTTTAAATAAAATAATACTAATAATTACAGTAATAAGATAAATTTAATAATATTAATAATATTAATGTTAATAAAATAACATTATTAAAATTAATAATTATTATTATTATAAAATAAAATCTTTAATATTCGAAAAAATAACAAAAATAATATTACCAAAATAATATTAATAATAAATAATTATTATTTTTAAAATATGTAATAAAAATAATAAAATAATTTAAATTAAAATATAATAATTAAATTATAAAATAATAAAATAATTAATAATAAAATAAAGTATAAAATAAAAAAATACAATATTGGCAACAAAATAAAATATTCATGATATAGAAATGTAAATATATAATATTATAAGAAATTTTCATTCAAATGCGTTGCTATAAAAAATAAATAAATCACTGAGGGGGAGGTTATTCTAGATGAGAAAAAGGAAATAGTGGAGAGAACATCATCCCTAAACCATGAGTCAGACGTCACATGTTCTTCATTATCTTCTAAAGCTATTACAGCATTCATCGATGCATCTCTTCCTGCTATTGTTGCTGCTATCAATGGATCTCCTCCGAGTCCTTGTGTAAACTCTACATAAGCTCACTCTTAGCTCGCAGCTGATCCATATATTTTTTATCAGAAGATGATGACACTCCATGATATTTTATTGATCTACATGCTGACATCACAGTAGTGTCATAATAACTCAATGTCATAAATCACAAGATGATACTAAGCAGTTGAAATTTCTCGAAATCATTCGGTTTTTCTAGCATCCATGACGCCTCATCAAATATTACTAAAAATGTTTGATCATTGGTATCGGCCAGACGCTTAGTCTTTTTCGGAGACATAGTGGCCTTATATGACTCCTTCAATTGAAATTTCAAATTAAAATAGTTAAAATAAAAAAAAATATTTTTAAAACAAAAAAACAAATTATATTAATCACATTCTAACATTTGGGATCCCCTCTAATCTCTTTAGTGACAAGATCGGTGTATATCCTCCAATAAATGTCAAAATCCAAAATATCATGTTGAGAGACTGTCTATATGAATATAAAATAAATAGACTATATTAAAAGTCATATAATGTAATTTAAAAGAGGTAGTTACTATAAGTTCTCTATGCATAATTAATGTATGACAACCATCTCAATATGTCACCTCTTTTCTCGCCAGGTTTTTTCTACCAACTAATCATCTCCACTTACAATGACCATCCATCTAGTGCAAACATAATCCATCCCAATCCTGAGATGAAACATAATAATTTTGGTGGGCCCAAAATGACTAATCAAACACTTTGAAAATTTCTTTACTTGTTACTGTACTGCTCAAATTGTGAAAAAAATTGTGGCAATGATCAGGTTAACAATCCTCACATGCCTTCCAGATAGAGTCTCACATGCTCTCATGAATGGGATACCATAAAACCTTCAAACAATTATTAATATTATTTTATTTATTAATTAAATTTCAAAATAAATATTATTTAATTATGTACCTTGAAATGATTTAACATGTGTTTCTTATTATCTATGGGAATCTAATCCCATGTAATCCATGCTCCTGAAAAATAATTTTTCAATACACCCCAGCATAATTTCTATATGTGTAATGCTATGAAAAATAATAATCAATATTCAAAATAATAGTATATAAATATTTTAATGATAATTAATTAAAACTAACTAAAATACATTGGTAAAAATATCTCTTCATTCATACATCGATACCATGAAGTTCCCATTGCTCAGAGATAGGGTCACGAATCATCAATCATGCAAGACCACAACCCCTCTGAGTCCTCACGACATTTCTAGAAGACTGAGGGTAAGATGATCGAATATACTTATCATCATGAGGTGGATAATCACCCTCCAACACACGAACCAAATCCAAGTCCATCATAAACATGAAATGACTACTTTATGAAAATAGATGAAAATAAATATTATATATAGAGATATGTTATATATGATTTTAACTAGTATATTAGAATTTAAATCTTCATCCTCATCCTCATTTTATTATATGATGATTTCAATATCATAATATTCCACCTCTATATCATCAAATTATATAGGAGTTTGAGTTTCATCAATTCTTTACATTTGAAATTAATTATTTACATTTATAATATCATTGCCCCCATTGACTCGTATCTATGGGGTGTCATCAAAGATATTCATGTCTATTCAGGAAATTGATTGATTTGGAGTATTCTCTTTAAATATTTCAATTCATTGCATTTCAGTGGAACCATATTCATGTTGAATAAAATTATTTTCCCATCATTGTAGTTTAATTATGCTCCACCAACCACCAAACACTCTAAAAGTAGCATAATAATTACCACTATTAATATGATGTTCCTGGTGATGAAATGAATCTGGTTCACATACATCACGAAGAATCTTATATTTAATATCAATGATTCCATTTCTCAGATGAACATGAAATCCTATCTGGGTATATATCCACTCACATTTAAACAACATTAAGTTATTCTTTCATACATAAAATAGTTCAATAATTTCTTTCTGTATGCCATAGAAGTAAACATCAATTTCTCTATGATAACACCCTCTTAAGAAAACACCAACATTCATTGTTTTATTATTCCACATATTAATGTGTATGAAATTGAAAACAATTCATGACATATTAATTGTAATGTTTTGACCTTTTTTGAATTCTGGGTTTCTCAATACAGACAAACGATTGTCAGTATTATCATCATGTTGAGATTCCGGAAAACTATTAATATTATTATAAAAATTTCAAGTAATAATTTGATTTTATGTGTTAAACCATATATAATTTATGATACCAATTATTTTAACTAGTAGGATAAATTATTTTTCTCAAACCTATGGTAATTTTTGGAATAAATTTATTGATACATTTAGCATATAACTAATAAAAAAATTAATTTTAATTTTATTTAACAAATATTGTAGAATATGTTATAGGAGAACTCACAATATAAACTCTGTTATTTCTTTATAGTTTGTACAATATATGTATGTTCTCTACGATGTTCATCATATAAAATTCTTCCTTCATCAACTCCACCAAATCTAAGTTCTAGTTGATTAAAAATGTAGAGACCTGAAGCTTGACATACATGGACATTTCATTACTTTTGAGGAATACTTAGTACATAACAAAAACACACACACAAGGATCGTAATAGTTTAGTGTCTTTGGAAACTCGGAATATAATCTTCTAATCGTGGTGAAAGATCTTCAACATCTCCCATAAAGATCTTACCTTTTTTTACATAAAACCTTTCTTTATATCCTAGGGAAGAGAAAACATAAAAGGGTGAGCTCAAATGCTCAGTAAGGGTAAACAAAAGAAATATCAATCACATCATTTTCATAAGAACATAACATTTTGGAAATCTTAACCTGCAAAAGAGAGCATAATTTCATAACATGGGATAAATCATAGTAGTGAAATGAAATCCCAATAATCATAACTTAAAAAATGAAACTTTTTGGCATACACACATAATCATATAGAATCATATCTTATTAGTCAAGACTCATTTCCAAGACTATCTTAGTGGACAAAGTCCATTTCTGAACCGAGTCACCCTCGTTTCAGTCCTGTTTCACTGAACCGGTATAACCTACCATTCCAGCCATGTCTATCTCATGAGATATAAAATCTTTACCCAATGCATTGGAGGGAGATATAGGTCCCACCCATCTCATAATGATACCATTCTTATGTGTGCCACAAAATCATAAATCATACATCATTGCATAACCCATATAATAAAATGGAATTCTTAAACATCATGCCATCATAATCCATAAACAATTGATATCATTTCATCATAGGAAAATTTAAACCATTTAAATCATAGAGACATTTTACTTGAAACATACATATCAAATAATTTCATCTTAGATGGAAAATAGTTTTGAGAAAAACACTTGAAATGAATTCTTGAGGAAAGTATCCTCTCTTCTTTAAAATCATTTTCTTTTCACAAAATTCCATGAAATTTTAAAAGATAAGGGTTTTGTTGAAAATAATCATGAAATCTTGTAGAGGAATCTTCTTGAAAATGAGGTGTTATGAAACCGTAAAAATCTGCTCACGCCGTATAAGTTAAAAATACTATTCTACTCGTACTTTTGTCAGAAAAGTCAAAAAGTACCTCGTACGAAAAATGAAAAAAGATTCCTTTCATATCCTTTACGAAAAAATCACCAAAGGGTAAAATTGTATTTAAACTATTGTAGGTGGATGGAAATAATATTACATATTGAGGAAAAATGGATGTGAATGATAAAATACACCCTAGTAAATACAAAATTATAAACAATCTCGGATAAAAATGAGATTGTGATATTTCCCTTACCTTAGGTCTGATTTGCTTCGTAAGTGTCCGAAACTCCTGTATAATGATTTAAATAATGTCATTGACTTATTTCAGAATCATACTCATTGTTTTGATATCATATATGGTTCACTTATTACTTTATATTACCCGTTCTTTTGTAAATTCCATGTTAAAAAGCGTTTTGGGTAAAAATGTTTCATTTGTCGTGCGTGTTTTGACTTGTAATTATTCATATGATTACTTAGATCATGACTACTTAATTCCAGAATAAAAAACATGATTTATATATAATATATATTCAGAATATACATATATATAATAAATCAGTAATTGGAAAGAAATACACCGTTCATGGAGACGGTAGGCCGTACGTACGCATGAACGATGTTTTCTTTTCCTTATCGAGTTGAATTGAACTAAGTAGATGACATACATATATATACACATAAATCCAGAATCATTATTGTGTCATATATTTCATGATTAATTATTATATATACTTTATAATCATTCATGAATGGTTAATGTGGAGAATGAATCTCATCGCATCGTGGAGACGGTAGTCCGTACGTACGCACGAGCGATGATATCATTCCTGTGATCGTGGAATTGTATTGGAGTGTATGTATACTATTTCAGAATAATTATAACTTTACAATAATCATATATAGTCATTATTTACACCATTATACCCATCCAAGTAAGGTGATGGTGGAAAATAGATTACACCACGGCGTGGAGACGGTATTCCGTACGTACGCACGCGTGGTGATTTCATTTTCCGTAGGATGGATAGATGGTGAAATAGGGTTGTTTCATACTTATAATAACATATCAGTATATGAGTGATACTGATGTTATTAATTCATAATGAAACAACCTAAGAAGAAGAAGTGTAAGAATAAATAAAGATAAAAGAATCGGTAATGGACATTACCTCTTCTTTGAAGTGCCTCTTTGAGTCCTCCTCTTAGGGTACTAAAATTGGTCTTTGAAGAAGACCAGGACCTCTAGGATGTTTCTAGGGAAGTGGAGAAGAGAATTTTTTAGGGGTTGGCCGAGCTTGAAGGCTCAAAGTGGTCTGAGGAAGAGGGGAAGGAGGTGCCCTTTTATAAGAGAGGAGAGGGGCACCTTTGGAATAACTAAAAATATTATTTTATTATAAAGTCAAATTCGGTTTTAAATAGCTCCAAATTGATTTATTTCGAATCTAAGGTTGGGATGGGTCGAAATCCACTCATCCAATAGACTTTAGACAAGTTTAGGTTCCTATTTTAACCTTATCATTTATATTTAACATTAAGTTAGATAATTTTAATTTTACCGTGTCTTTTTGTGTTCTTACACTATAAGGTTAATAAACTTACTATAAGAAGCCAAACGAACCCCAAGTTGTTTATTATTAACATATATAACCTTATCTATGACATTTGGCCGATCTGTAGATTTTTAGGAATAAAATAACAATTAATAATATAATATTTGTTTAAAAAACTATTATATGTCAATTTTGACACTATTTAGTAATTGATTTTTGTGAAAATCATAACAGAATGATTAGTTCGAAAAAGGTTAATTAAATCAATACTAACATGTCATATTAACCTAGAAAATTAGTCAAATTCATAAAAAGTTTCTAATTACATTTATTTGTGTATTTATAACATCAATTATGTCAATATTTCATTAATAAGATAATTACTGCATCATCGTTGTGTCATAAATTAATTAAATTATCTAATGTCTAAAAATTACAAATAAAATACTATTATGTAGGAAATCTCTTTATATTTCTAATTAATATTTATAGTCGAATTTATCTTATGTATAACCCTATATTAAAAATGATTTACTTATTAAACATTGATTTTAACTATTTTAACCCTTCTTTAAATAAATTAATAATAAATGTCCTAATCTAATCCAAGTGTGCCTAAATGATCATATTTTATTCCTAAGGTTTTTTGGTCGAATTACATTTATCCAATAGAATTAGGACATGTGTTAGGGTAATAATAATAACATTTTTACCCTTAATTACCCTATTTACTTTTAACCGTGGAAAAAAAAGTAAAAACTTACTATTCACCAAAAATTATTTTCATCTCATTGACCCACATTTTACTTACTAACATCAACTGTGTCTCTCGGATTTTTGAAATTCCACTCACAGAAGCGGTAAAATTACGTTTTATGAAAAATTCATTTTTTTAACTACCACTTAATGGTTTCACTATTCATCAAAAAATGAAAGTTTCCAGAAAAATACCAAAAATTTGGCCTAAGCTATATTTGATATTATGAACTCAAAAATGATGTCTATTTTACCAAATTCAAAACATATTAGTTTCATTAATTAATTTAAAAATTAATTCCCGTCGTCAAAATAAATATCGTGTTTTTAAGAGATAATAACCATCAAAAGATTGACACTTGTTTATGTCTGGTTTAAAAGTAGAATTACATCCAATGACCAAAATTGTATTAAATTTTAAAAAAAAATATTCTAAATATACATTAAAACCACTCAAATTAATAATTTATCACTGTTAATTATTTCTATTAAAAAAGTTCTTTTTAATTAAAATTTAGTAATTTTCACTATTCATCAGAATATGAAAGTTATCCGAAAAGTACCAAAATTTCACCTTAGGCTAAATTCGATACTCCGAATCCAAAAATGAAGACCATTTTGAGATCTAAAATTTATAAAATTTTAAAAGGTGGTTATTACTATTTAAAACGGCTAGTTTTAATAATATTTTAATAGCATTTTGTTGTTTAGTGAAACTCGATATTGTATACTACATATGCTATCGAGGAAGGTCGTGATTGCATGGAATGCAAGGCAAGTCAAGGATGCGTGTTGAGCAAGCTCATTTTTGTGTAGCATACAAAACAAGACATTAATGAAATTAAAAAGAATATTTTTTCATAAAATCTCGGGCTGTTACATTCTACCGCCCTTAAAATGAATTTCACCCTCGAAATTTGTCGGGGTTATAAATGGTTTACTACTCGAATGTTTCTTTAATAGAAACCCACATCGTAAAAAGGAATACCAAAACCTGGATTTAAAAACTACAGTATTAAATGTATTGATTACCCAAATAAACTAATCAATGGGTTTCCACATAGGTGAAAATATGGATATGGAAGAGAAATCTAACCATCATGTTCTGATGGAGAGTGGTAGAGAACATGGCTATGGAAAAGCCAGCAGTCACAAAACCATAAATTTGTGACGATCTAAGGTACCATCTGATTCATCAGATATAAGAGCACTAGGACAACATTTTTGGTTTTCAAGATCATTTCCCTAAAGTTGATGAAATTGGAATTAGAAGAAATACTTTCGTGATTTTGGTATAGTCTCACCGTCGGTCGTTCTTTGGACAATTTCCACTTCATCTCTTAAAGGAATGAAGTTGAATTTGTCATTCGTGATGTGTTAGCAGATCATGTGATAGAATGATGGGTCATTCCATCTATCTCAAACAAAAGGTTAGAAAAGTTATCAAAAAAATACATAAGTCCATCTATAGTGAGATTAATCATATATGGTTCCTAAAATGGAATTATACTTCATATATCATACTGCTTAATATAATAAAACTAGTTTCTACTAAACAGGGACTTTCTATAGGCCAATGGTAGGCGATAAAGGCCAGTCGCACTTCAGTTGTGGGTTCGATTCCCACGGCCTTGTCTGACGCGATGGGTTGTCGCCCGTCCTGCAGGTTGTCCTTTTTCTAAAACTATATTACTATAACATCCCATCAATAATATCGAAAAAACATCTATCCTTAAACGATACTAACTTATGTCCAACACAATCCATTCCAATCTTTAGGCTTATCCATAATACTGCAATCCACTCTCATAATATAGTGAAAACGATTACCGGTGATTTAATACCATCGTTGATCCCCATATATCATAAGATATGTCTTGTTGGTAACATTCCAAACATTCAAAGGCCTTAATCATGTATTCTCTTGAATACCCATTGAACCGTAGTGAAAACATTAATGCAGTTAAAAGTTAACACTTTCCACATACCAAAATCCTCAAAATTATATATACTCAAACCATGATATCACTTAGTCCTTATATCAATCATGAGCTCATGAATACTTTCAAACATTTAATTTTCTCTGTATCCCTTCATTATGCGCATATCATCTACTTTCCAAAAATATTTGAATAACTTTTCATGGTTACTGGTACCTTAAAATTATTGAAAACCACAATAGACCAATACATAAAAATTTCAAAACACCATAAAAGTACCTCAACAACATTATTCTTGAATACCAATACATAAACACTTCAGTCCATCCACTTCAATGATTGTCCTGGAATAAGTCCTTCCTTGATTTAGAAGTATCTTTTTAGGTCATGGCATTGAGTTGGGTAATTCCCAAGTTCTCCACAAATAAGACATTGAACTCCATAACAGTCTGTCACTCTATGACCCTTTTCTCCACACAGATAACATTGGTCCCTCCATTTGAGGTATTCCTCAAGGTTCTTCTTCCCTTCTTTAGAAATCTCAATCTTCCATTCTTTATGCTCCTCAACATGCGAACATGCATAATAGTTTATTTTCCTCTTCTTTGATGAATTAGGCATACCACTAAATTTCACCTTGTTAATCATATATCCCGATGACTGATTCAGCATAATCACAATATCTTTATCTCTAGGAAATACACAATTTTTTTTGCTCATAGTCACCAATTTGTCCATTGGATTCAATGTTAACTGAATTCCTCCTGGTTCCCTCCATTAACTAAAACACAAAAAGAATCTTGTGAGAGGAAAAAATCATGCTAGAGAAAAAAACATAGTAAAGGGGGAGTACCCTCAATATCTAACATATTAGGTTAAATTCTAATATCTTTAGCGCAATTCTAGGACTATAGCTTATACGTATACTTAACCTTAGAGACATTCCTAGACATACCATAGAAATATCTCTAGGGATCTCACTAATGTTTTCACATCCTAGTTTCCAAAGGTTGACTAAACCATTCCTCTGATACCAACTGTAAAGACCCTAAGCTTAACGTACATGGACATTACAATACTTTTGCGGAATACATAGTACATAACAAAAACACACACACAAGGATCGTAATAGTTTATTGTCTTTGGAAACTCGGAATATAATCTTCTAATCGTGGTGAAAGATCTTAAACATCTCCCATAAAGCTCTTCCCTTTTTTTATATAAAACCTTTCTTTATATCCTGGGGAAAAGAAAAAATAAAAGGGTGAGCTCAAATGCTCAGTAAGGGTAAACAAATGAAATATCAATCACATCATTTTCATAAGACCATAACATTTTGGAAATCTTAACCTGCAAAAGAGAGCATAATTTCATAACATGGGATAAATCATAGTAGTGAAATGAAATCCCAATAATCATAACATAAAACATGAATCTTTGTGGCATACAGACATAATCATAGAGAATCATATCTTATTAGTCAAGACTCATTTCCAAGACTATCTTAGTAGACAAAGTCCATTTCTGAACCGAGTCACCCTCGTTTCAGTCCTGTTTCACTGAACCGGTATAACCTACCATTCTAGCAATGTCTATCTCATGAGATATAATATCATTACCCAATGCATTTGAGGGAGATATAGGTCCCACCCATCACATAATGATACAATTCTTATGTGTGCCGCAAAATCAAAAATCATACATCATTGCATAACCCATGTAATAAAATTGGATTCTTAAACATCATGCCATAATAATCCATAAACAATTGATATCATTTCATCATAAGAAATTTGAAACCATTTAAATCATAGAGACATTTTACTTGAAGCATACATATCAAATAATGTCATCATAGATGGAAAATAGTTTTGAGAAAAACACTTGAAATGAATTCTTGAGGAAAATATCCTCTCTTCTTTAAAATCTTTTTCTTTTCACAAAATTCCATGCAATTTTAAAAGATAAGGGTTTTGTTGAAAATAATCATGGAATATTGTAGAGGATTCTTCTTGAAAATGAGGTGTTATGAACCCGTAAAAATCTTCTCACACCGTATAAGTTAAAAATAACATTCTCCTCGTACATTTTTCGGAAAAGTCAAAAAGTACCTCATACGAAAAACGACAAAAGATTCCTTTCATGTCCTTTAATAAAAACTCACAAAAGGGTAAAATTATATTTAAACAATTTTAGGTGGATGGAAATAATATTACATATTTTGGAAACATGTATGTGGATGATAAAATACACCCTAGTAAATACAAAAGTATAAACAATCTCGGATAAAAATGAGATTGTGATATTTCCCTTACCTTAGGTCCGATTTTCTTCATAAGTGTCTGAACCTCCTGTATAGTGATTTAAATAATGTCATTGACTTATTCCAGAATCATACCCATTGTTATGATATCATATATGGTTCACTTATTACTTTATATTACCCGTTCTTTTGTAAATTCCATGTTAAAGAGCGTTTTGGGTAAAATTGTTTCATTTGTCGTCCGTGTTTTGACTTGTAATTATTCATATGATTACTTAGATCATGATTACTTAATTACAGAATATAAAACATGATTTATATATAATATATATTCAGAATATACATATATATAATAAATCAGTAATTGGAATGAAATACACCGTTCATGGAGACGGTAAGACGTACGTACGCATGAACGATGTTTTCTTTTCCTTATTGAGTTGAATGGAATTAAGTAGATGACATAAATATATATACACATAAATACAGAATCATTATTATGTCATATATTTCATGATTACATATTATATATACTTTATAATCATTCATTAATGGTTAAAGTGGAGAATGAATCTCATCGCGTCGTGGAGACGGTAGTCCGT
Organism: Viscum album; assembly: GCA_963277665.1. Taxonomy (NCBI): domain Eukaryota; kingdom Viridiplantae; phylum Streptophyta; class Magnoliopsida; order Santalales; family Viscaceae; genus Viscum; species Viscum album. The sequence goes on from OY728161.1 coordinate 1,845,009,634, forward strand.
ACGTACGCACGAGCGATGATATTATTCCCGTGATCGTGGAATTGTATTGGAGTGTATGTATACAATTTAAGAATCATTATCACTTTACAATAATCATATATAGTCATTATTTACACCATTATACCCATCCAAGTAAGTTGATGGTGGAAAATAGATTACACCACGGCGTGGAGATGGTATTCCGTACCTACGCACGCGCGGTGATTTCGTTTTCCGTAGGATGGATAGATGGTGAAATAGGGTTGTTTCATACTTATAATAACATATCAGTATATGAGTTATACTAATGTTATTACTTCATAATGAAACAACCTATGAAGAAGAAGTGGAAGAAGAAATAATGATAAAAGAATCGGTAATGGACATTACCTCTTCTTTGAAGTGCCTCTTTGATTCCTCCTCTTAGGGTACTAAAATTGGTCTTTCAAGAAGACCAAGACTTCTAGGATGTTTCTAGGGAAGTGGAGATGAGAATTTGGCAGGTTTTGGCCGAGCATGAAGGCTCAAAGTGGTGTGAGGAAGAGGGGAAGGAAGTTCCCTTTTATAAGGGAGGAGAGGGGCAACTTTGGAATAACTAAAAATATTATTTTTTTTATAAAGTCAAATTCGGTTTTAAATAGCTCCAAATTGATTTATTTAGAAGCTAAGGTGTGTATGGGTCTAAATAATCTCATCCAATATAATTTAGACAATTTTAGGTTCCTATTTTAACCTTATCATTTATATTTAACTTTAAGTCAGATAATTTTAATTTTACCGTGTCTTTTTGTGTTCTTACACTATAAGGATAATAAACGTACTATAAGAAGCCAAAAAAACCCCAGGATGTTTATTATTAATATATATAACCTTATATAAGTCATTTGGCCAAACCTTAGAATTTTTGAAATAAAATAACAATAAATAATATAGTATTTGTTTTAAAAACTATTATATGTCAATTTTGACACTATTTAGTAATTGATTTTTGTGAAAATCCTAACAGAATGATTAGTTCGAAAAAGGTTAATTAAATCAATACTAATATGTAATATTAACCTATAAAATTAGTTAAATTCATAAAAAGTTTCTAATTACATTTATTTGCGTTTTTATAACATCAATTATGTCAATATTTCATTAATAAGATAATTAATGCATCATCGTTGTGTCATAAATAAATTAAATTATATAATGTCTCAAAATTCCAAATAAAATACTATTATGTAGGAAATCTCTTTAGATTTCTAATTAATATTTATAGTCGAATTTAGCTTATGTATAATCGTATATTAAAAATTATTTACTTATTAAACATTTATTTTAACTATTTTAACCCTTCTTTAAATAAATTAATAATAAATGTCCTAATCTAATCCAAGTGGGACTAAATGATCATATTTTATTGTTAATATGGTGTTTGGTCAAATTACACTTATCCAATAGAATTATGACATTTTTTAGGGTAATAATAATAACATTTTTACCCTTAATTACCCTATTTACTTTTAACTGTGGTAAAAAAAGAAAAAAGTTACTATTCACCAAAAATTATTTTCATCTCATTGAACCACATTTTACTTACTAACATCAACCGTTTCTCTCATATTTTTGAAATTCCACTCACAGAAGCGGTAAAATTATGTTTTATGAAAAATTCATTTTTTTAACTACCACTTAGTGGTTTCACTATTCATCAAAAAATGAATGTTTCCAGAAAAATACAAAAAAAATTGTCCTAAGCTCTATTTGATATTATGAACTCAAAAATGATTTCTATTTTACCAAATTCAAAACATATTAGTTGCATTAATTAATTTAAAAATTAATCCCATCGTCAAAACATATAGCGTGTTTTTAAGAGATAATAACCATCAAAAGATTGACAATTGTTTATGTCTGGTTTAAATATAGAATTACATCCAATGACCAACATTGTATTAAATTGTAAAAAAATATTCTAAATATACTTTAAAACCACCCAAATTAATAATTTATCACTATTAATTATTTCTATTAAAAAGTTCTTTTTAATTAAAATTTAGTAACTTTCACTATTCATCAGAATATGAAAGTTATCCGAAAAGTACCAAAATTTCACCTTAGGCTAAATTCGATACTCCGAATCCAAAAATGAAGTCCATTTTGAGATCTAAAATTTCTAAAATTTTAAAAGGTGGTTATTACTATTCATAACGGCTAGTTTTATTAATATTTTAATAGCATATCGTTGTTTAGTGAAACTCGATACTGCGTACTACACACGCTATCGAGGAAGTTCGCGATTGCGTGTAATGCAAGGAAAGTCAAGGATGCATGTTGATAAAGCTCCTTTTGGTGTAGCGTACAACACAAGACATTAATGAAATTAAAAAGAATATTTTTTCATAAAATCTCGGGCTGTTACAAAAAACTAATAAATGATTAATCATTTCATCTTCAACATTTCCAACATTACAACCTCTAGAATGGTTTTTTAGAGATATTCATATTGAAGATATATTAAGGATATAAAAAAGACATTTTCTCTTAAAAAACATATGAAATAGATCATTCAACCCATTTGTTGTCACATAATTGTTTCTACAATTTATACATGCATCTCCTGAATGGGTACATCCATTAGAATTTTACTAATCCTCAACATTTTTCCTCACAAGTAAAATGAAATATAAATCATTCCATTGAGTCTAAGAAATCCAATCACAAAAATTTTTCATGTTTACATAAATTCAAAACAACATCTTCATGCAGTCTACTACGTGCGTCGTAGTCGGTCATCATAATAGAAATGTATCAAAAAATATATGATATGTCTGTTAAAATATCTGAAATGATATAATTTTACCATACTCTTATTCAATTAATCCAAATTATTTACATTATAAAATGATACTGATGGATTTTCTATCTAGTAATATGGAATCTTCTGACACATCATCTAAAATTTGAAACAAAACCATCTGATGTCTCAAATCTTCTATCCATAAACAAAATAACATCCAGTTCATTTGGAAACTATATAAGCATCATTTAAATTTATTAACTTCTCTAATCTAATTTTTTCAAATAGATCAAGTTGTGGTCTCCTACATGTTTGGGGAAGATATAATTTAGTCTCTACATTATTATTGGTCTTAGCTGGTGAATCAAAAGTTGTATAAAATATATATGAAAACTATTTTAATCAATACCCATGACATCTAACATGTGACGGACCAAAAAATCTCACCAATATCTCATATCCCAAAAATGCATCATTTAATCCAATTACGTTATTTCCAAAAGCCATCAATTTTCTATTGGTTTATAATTGGTCCAAATATAATGGGAGGTAATGAAGAGAAAAAAGATTTTATGTAATGCCCCGACCCCAGTTACCCAGAGTCGGTTCTTTATTACGTAACATTGGCATGATCACAAAAGATCAAGTCACGAAAGACTGATTAGGTTTGTAGACTTGGAACCACTAGATACATTCATAAATGTTACATTACATCATAAAATAAAACAAAACTACAACAACATCTTGTCTTCATATCCTCTCAAACTATCCTTGCAGGTCATTCATAAAATACTTCTTCACATCCTAGAAAAATTAAAACATTGATATGGGTGAGCTCATATGCTCAATAAGGATAACAATATAGCGGAAACTTTCATAAATAAACATAAAATTTAGGGCAATGTAAAATTAAAACAAAAGCCTTTTAAACATGAAATTCAGCATAATATGGAAAATGTAAAATGAAATAATTTCATTTACTTATTCGCATGGATATTCTATTGGTCGAATAATCACATGCAATATCAATAACCACTTTCATAATAATGGAATTCATAATTCCAGACTATAATACCCACATAGTCAAGGCCTTGTGCTAAGACTAAAAATAAGATATTTTCAAGGCCTTGTGCCAAGACACTAGTTTGTCTCATGAGACCTACCGATGCATCGAGGAGCTATATCAGGCCCCTCCCATCACATACTAAGTCCAATACATACTTTATATGAAAAGGTTTAAACATATCATAAACCATAACATAATCGTATAACATAAAATTTCCACATTTCAATCACATGATATCAATACAACACATTGATATAATAAAACCATTTTCAATACAAAAAATAAAAGAAAAGTAAAACTTGGTATTTATATTTCATTTAAAAAAAATTTATGGCTTGTAGAAGAAGCCAAAACTCAAATAATGGTCATGGCGGCGGGGAAGTCGTTGTCACCGCATACGTACAACAAAAAAACATTTATTTTTGACTTTTAGTAAAATGATTTGTATAAAAAATATTCCTTTTTAATAAAAGTAAAAGTCAAAGGGGTTTATACACCGTATAAAAGAAATTTGCGTATAAAACAAAATATGCCTCAATGAATGGAGATTGAGATGAAGTCCCTTACCTCGTGTCCGAATTGACTTGATCATTCTTTAATCACATGAATAATGAACTACTGTTAATTTCTACTTTCTTAAGAACCTTTTTCAAGTTAATTATTCCTTTTATATCACTTATTACCATATTATGAACAATATGTAATCATTTAAAATAATAACGGTCGTTTTGTCGATTCTTCGTACTTGAGTCAACAATAAACTTCTTATAATTACCAGTTTTTATGTGGTAGAAAATCCATTATCTCCAAAATTATATTCATGATGATGATATCATATATATCATATATATCCAGTAGATACATGCATTTATAATATTACATAACATTTAGAGGTAAGAAATGAAATTCACCGTTCATAGAGACGGTAAGCAGTACGTACGCATGAACACTGCTTTAATTTCTATTTCATATTTAATGAAATGAAATCATAATGATATAAAGGTATATTATAATTCCAGTATAATATCATATATAATATCATTAACACCATCCTTGATACTTCTCACATATGGCATTAACGAATCATATCACTTTGAGGGGGCGGTAGTCCGCACTTCCAAAAATGAAATTATCACGTTTACCCATAATGGAAATCATAAAGGTAGGCCATAAATGAAAAATAAAAAAGAATAAAGAAAACATAAACATAATATATATCATATATAGAAATAGTATCATCATAATGGCCACCATGAGAGGTGTTAAAATATTATTGAACAATCATCATTTCATGAGGCAGTATTTCGCCATCCACAGAAACAGTATGTTCTTTACTCATTAGACAAAGGTGTGTGTAAGTGTAAATAAAATAATTATCATAAAAAGATTCTAGTATATTGAATATATGGTTATTATTACAAAATATAGGAATAAATAGAGTTTAGGGGGTTGTAGGAGAAAAATAATACAAAAGAACATAAGAGAAGACATTAGCTTAAAATCGGGTGACTCTTTTTTATTTGAGCCAAAGGCTTCCTTGGGAAGAATTATACCCAAAGTGAGTCTTCTAGGAGTAAGAGATGGAAGTTGAGATAGTATTCGAGTAGATTTTGGCCAAGCCAAATGGCTTTGATGGTGTGAATAAGGTGGTAGTGGTGGGGGCCTTTTAAAAGAGGAGAGGAGGGGCACTCTTGGGAAGTCATGAAATGTTACATTATTATGAAATTATTTTCGGATTTTTAAGGTCCCAAAATGATATATTTACAGGATAAGGTGATAAGGGTTTGGAATCCACCCATCAAATAGGCTTTATACAAGTTTAAGTCTTATATTTTACCTTAACTTTTAATTTTATTTAAATTCTTAATTAATGAGGTAATCACTACATCATCATGGTGTAATATAAAAATTACTTTATTTAATGACTAAAAATTATAAAAAAAATATCATGATGTACGAAATATTTTTATCTTTACCATGACTAGTTATAGTCTAAGATATCATTTACACAGACAAAACTAAATTTGTTTTACTTGGGTGATACATACTTTGGTTATAGTTTCCCTTTAAAAAAATAATATAATAAAATGTCACTATCACCCAAAAGTGATTCCATGGGGTCCCAATGTTTTCCACAAGGAATCCCATGGTCATACATGACACAAAAAGTATCATTCAGACACATGTTGGAGTCATTTTTTATTATTATGATATTATTTTATTACCCTTAACTACATGATTACTAATTAATCACAATAATTAAAGATAATTACCGTCATTACTATTCATAATGTCAAAAAACAAGTGTCTTAATTACATAATTTGGACCTTATGATTACAAATATAGAATCCATTTTACAAAATTAAAACACAGAAATTTTAGTAATTAATTTAAATATTATTTCCACTATCAAAACAAATACCGTGTTTTTAAGAAACAATTTCTATCAAAATATTGACAATTGTTTATGTCCAATTTTAAAGTGAAATTAATTATAATGAACCCAATTTGATAAAATGGTAAAATTATATTCTAATTATACCTTAAAACTGGTCAATATTATAATTTATCGCAATCAAATACTTTTATTAAAAAAGATATTTTTAAGTATTTTTCACTATTCATCAAAAATTAGAAGTTCTCATAAAAATACCAAAAAATTCAACATAGGCTAATTTCGATATTCTGAATCCAAAAATGAAGTCTATTTTGAAATATAAAATTTATATAATTTCAAAATGTGGGTATTATTATTCATAACGGCTACTTTTATTGGTCGTGGTGTGTTAGAACTTGAGGTTGCGTACAACACACGCTGCTTAATTATTCAAAGAGAAGTGTACCATGGAAGCTTGTGGTGTCACATTCTCCCCTCCTTCAATAAATTTCGACCTGGAAATTTGAAAATTTTCTTCGAAAATAAAAGGTTGAAAATAGAAATACCTTTGTGGAAAACCAATATCAGAAATAGGGTTAATAAAAATATAACTTTAAAATTAGAAAGAGAAGTAAAAAGGTCACCCAAGATAGCCCATACTATGATTCTATGAAATCATGGATATGGAGGAAAAATAAAACCGTCAAGGTCTGATGGGGAGTTGTAGAAAACAGGATTAGGAGAAATTTAACAACAAGATAATCACAAACTTGTGATTGGTTAAATAGTCATTGATTCCCCAAATGGAAAAGATAACCGACAATGTTTTTGTTTTAAGATACCTTTGATAAAGATGAGGAATTTATTTAGGAGATTTACTAAGAACGTAGGGAAATATACTTAATTGTCATGTAGACTTTAATTGTTTAATAAATTTTTACCAAAATCCCATCTTTCACTCCAAAAGGTAATAGAACTCAAAAATATTCTATTTATCCTCATTGTATAAGGTTCCAAATATGAAAACATACCATTTAGATTAGAAATACTATTTTGTAATAACCAGGGACTTCTTGTAGGCTAGTGGTAGGTAATAAAGTCCTATCCCACTATGGTTGTGGGTTCGATTCCAACAGCTTTGTCTGACGCGATGGGTAATCCCCACACATGCAGGTTGTTCTTTTCCAAAAACTATAGTATTATAATATTACAAAAATAATATTCAGAAAGTTTTTAACCTTAAACAATACTATCCAAAGATAAACTTAATCCATTCCAACCATTACAGTTATCAAAAATACCTCTGTCCCGACTTTCTATAAAAGGACTCTAAATTCCAAAATCAATTCATCAGATTCCCCAAAAAAGTAATGTTTCTCTTATTGTCACATACTAAAAATATTTTTACCTTCATCATATTAAAACCTTAATGAAAAAAACAAGTACTACATTACAATCCTTATATATATCACATTATTCTTATAATAAGAATAAAATCCTTGAGTCCAAAAGCACCAATACATTAAGTATTCCACTTCAACTATAGTAACTACATCAGATTGGCCTTGATTTCTTGGCCTTTTCTGAGGTAAGTTTCCAGGAAGCTTATGAAATTCACTTGCATAATTCCCCATTTCCCTACAATTGTAGCATTCAACATTGATAGCCTCTTCCTTTCCCTTTCAATAATGAGCTTGGTGGACTTTTTCACCACACTTGTAACAGAATCTCATTCCTTTCAAGCAAGTATTAGTGTGTTTCTTCCCACATTTACTATAGGATGGATAATCAAATTTTTACCTTCTTCCACTTATTTCCATTTCCAGAGTGATCAACAGATCTCTTCTTATTTTGTTTTTCTTTAAAGTCATTAGACATAGAGAATTCATTTTCCCTCTTAATAGCACGTGAGATAATGTATTTGTATAACGGGAAGGATTGTGAGACCAATGATCGATGGAGAAACGGTTTTAACCCATCAAAGAAATGATCAATATTACTTATTGGGTTACGTATATAATCTGCATCATACCTCTCTAACCTTGTAAAGATGGCCTCATACATTGCGACATTCTCATCCTCCTTTTGTCTCAGACTCAGAAATTGACTTTCCATATCTGCTCGATGGTCACGAGGAAAGTATTTTTCTAAGAAAATCTCTTTGAATTCCCTCCATTACATATTTGATACTTCATCATATTCCTTTGTATTTTGAATCAATGACCACCATTGATCAGCATCTCTAGTGAGGCGGTAAACTGCCATGATAACCTTTTCCCTTTCACTACTCCGCAAGGCATGAAATATTTTCTCTAAGGAATGTATCCATTGCTCAACTACTAAGGTATTTGTACTCCCATTGAATGTTGTTGGTTGTTGCCTCATGAAGCGATCTAACATTGATAATCCATGTTGCGGATCAGGGTGCTCCATATGGCTAGGGTTATTATTCATAACCTGTGTGAGTTATCCCAGTATGGTGATAAGCTGATCAACACCAGTTTTATCACCAGATCCACTATAATTATCTTGAGAAGGAGGGAAATCCCTACATGGAGTGTGTGCATTGATAAGGTTTCCATTCCTTCCACTAGGTGTCATTTCTAAACAATGGGATAAACTAGATCAGTTTATGAATCAAAATGCATAATTCAATACTTATAAAACAGTTAACATAAATTGATCAGTTTATGGATATAATCCATAATCATAAAAATATTTTCTTTGAGGAAGTATATACTCATAAACCCTTCTTAATGGTTTTTAAAGAAAATGATAATTATCCTAATCATATCCCCCTGGAGTGTCGTAACCAAGAGTGCAGCAAGGCCCGTTGTCATTCACCAGTTCCCGTTTGAGTCTAGCTCAAAGCGGTGTTTTCGGGTTTTACCCCTAGGTACATTTGTTCCACAGCTGCCTCTACCTGCTCGTATCCAGATAGGGATGTATTTCTTGGAAAAATCACAAAATCTCTATAATACCAAAATTTTAGGAAGTTCTTCTATACTAATCCTCAAAGTCTATCTTAGGACTATGTGCTCTAAGCAGAGTTTATCTAAATCTAGCTTCCAAGGTTAGTACTAAACTACCTCGGATGCCAACTGTAACTCCCCTACCGCAGTTACCCAGAGTCGGTGCATTTTTATGTATCACTGGCATGATCAAAAAAGATCGTGTCATGAAAGACCGATTAGTTTAGTAGCCCTGGAAACACTAGATACATTCATAAATGTTACATTACATCATAAAGTAATACAAAACTACAGCAACATCTTGTCTTCATATCCCCTCATACTATCCATGAATGTCATTCATAAAATACTTCTTCACATCCTGGAAAAATTAAAACATTGAAAGGGGTGAGCTCCGATGCTCAGTAAGGATATCTATATAGTGGAACCACATTCATAATGATGGAATGCATAATGCCAAACTATCATACCCACATAGTTAAGGCCTTGTGCCAAGACTACAAATAAGATTTTTTTAAGGCCTTGTGCCACGACACTAGTTTGTCTCATGAGACCTACCAATGCATCAAGGATCTACAGCGGGCTCCACCCATCACATACTATGTAAAATGCATTCATTATACGAAAAGTATTGAACATCTCATAAACCATAACATAATCGTATAACATAAAACATTCATAAAGGAAATATAACATTTCCACATTTCAATAAAAAGATATCAATACAACACATTGAAATAATAAAACCATTTTCAATATCAAAATAAAATAATAGTAAACCTTGCTATTTATTTTTCATTTAAAAAATGTTATGGCTTGTAGAGGAATCTGAAACTCAAATAATGGTCACGACGGCGGGGAAGTCGTTGTCACGTCATACGTATGAAAAAAAACATTCCGTTCTGTAGTTTAGAAAAAAACTTTGTATTAAAAATATTCCCTTTGAATAAACGTAAAATTCAAAGGGGTTTATACACCGTATAAAAGAAATTTATTAATTAAACAAAATATGCCTCAATGAAGGAGATTGAGACGAAGTCCCTTACCTCGTGTCCGACTTGACTCGATCATTATTTAATCTCATGAATAATAAACTAGAGTTAATTTATACATTATTAATAACCTTTTTCACATTCATTATTCCTTTTATATCACTTATTTCAATGTTATGAACACTATATAATCATTTAAGCTAATAATGGTCGTTTTGTCAATCCTTGGTACTTGAGTCAACAATAAACTTCTTATAATTACAAGTTTTTTATGTGGTAGAATATCCATTAACTCTAGAATTATATTGATGATGAAGATATCATATATATAATATATATCCAGTAGATACATGCACATGTAATATTACATAACATTTAGTGGTAAGAAATGAAATGCATCGTTCATGGAGACGGTAAGCCATACGTACGCACGAACGCTACTTTAATTTCTATTTCGTATTTAATGGAATGAAATCATAATGATATAAAGTTATGTTATAATTCTTGTATAATATCATATATAATATCATTAAAATCATCCTTTATACTTCCCACATATGGCATTAACGAATCAAATAAATTTGAGGGGGCGGTAGTCCACACTTCCTAAAATGAAATTATCACGTTACCCGTAATAGAAATCATAAAGGTATGCCATAAATGAAAAATACAGAAGAATAAAGAAAACATAAAAATAATATATATCATGTATATAAATAGTGTCATCCTAATGTCCACCATGAGAGGTTTTAAAATATGATTTAACAATCATCGTTTCGTGAGGCAGTACTTCTCCATCCACAGAAACAATATGTTATTTAACCATTAGATGAAGGTGTGTGTAAGTGTAAATCAAATAATTCTCATAAAAACATCCTAGTATATTGAATATACTGTTTGTTTCACAATATGTAGTAATAAAAAGAGTTTAGGGGGTTGGAGAAGAAAAATAATACAAAAGAACATAAGAGAAGACATTACCTTAAAATCAGGTAACTCTTTTTGATTTGAGCCAAATGTTTCCTTGGGAAGACTTATGCCCAAAGTGAGGATTCAAAGAGTAAGAGAGGGAAGTTGAGAGAGTATTTTGGTAGAGTTTGGCCGATCCAAATGGGTTTTACTGTGTGAATAAGGTGGTATAGGTGGGGGCCTTTTATAAGAGGAGAGGAGGGGTACTCATGGAAAGTCATGAAATGTTACATTATTATGAAATGATTTTCGGATTATAGAGGTCCCGAAATGATATATTTAGAGGATAAGGTGATAATGGTTTGAAATACTCCCATATTATAGGCTTTATACAAGTGAATGTCTTATATTTTACCTTATCACATCATTTTATTTAAATCGTTAATTAATGAGGTAATCGCTGCATCATCAGGGTGTCATACAAAATTTAATTAATGTAATGTATAAAAATTATAATAAAAATATCATGATGTAGGAAATATTTTTATTTTTCCAATTACTATTTATAGTCCAAGATATCATTTACCCAGACAAAACTAAATTTTTTTACTTGGGTGATACAAACATTGGTTATACTTTCCCTTTAAAAAAAATATATAATAAAATGTCAATATCACCCAAACGTGATTCCATGGGGTCCCAAAGATTGGCACAAGGAATCCCATGGTCGTACATGAAACAAAAAGTAGCATTAGGATAGATTTTGGGGTCATTTGTTATTATTATGATATTATTTTATTACCCTTAACTACGTGATTACTAATTAATCACGATAATTAATGATAATTACCATCGTTACTATTCATAATGTCAAAAAACAAAAGTGTCTTAATTAAATAATTTGGACCTTCTGATTCCAAATATGGAATCCACTGAACCATATTACAAATAATGAAATTGTGGTAATTAATTTAAAAATTATTCCCGTTGTCAAAACAAATATGGTTTTTTTAAGAAACACTATCCATCAAAAGATTCACAGTTGATTATGTCCAATTTCAATGTGAAATTAATTCTAATTACCACCATTGGATAAAATGGTAAAATTAGATTATAATTATACTTTAAAACCACTCAACAGTATAATTTATCATTATATATTATTTTTAGTAAAAATAAAATTTTTATGTATTTTTCTCTATTCTTTGAAAATTGGAAGTTCTCAGAAAAATAAAAAAAATTCAACATAGGCTAATTTCGATATTCTGAATCCAAAAAATGATGAAAATTTTGAAATATAAAATTGATATAATTTAAAAAAGTGGGTATTACTAATCATAACAGCTACATTGATTGGTTGCGGTGTGTCAGAACTCGAGGTTGCGTACAACACACGCTACTCTATTATTCAAAGAGAAGCAAACAACGGATGCTTGTGGTGTTACATTTTAACTCTCTACATATGGTCATTGTTATAGTTACATCCCTTTCAATTGTATATTTTCTAAAACAATACATGTTTCTCAAAAAGGGATGATCGATATGAATGAATATTCAATGATAATGGAAAAAGTATGCATTTCTTCCATTGATGATCATTAATTGTTTTATGTCTCCCATATAGTACGAGCATGATATTTGATCATGTGTACTCCAGCATGATAACATTCAATTTTATTGGAAGTCAATATTTGTCCACATCTCTGCAACATTTTGTAGGAAATTTTCTTTCATAGAATCAAAATATGTACTAACACCATTACTTCTTAGTAAATTTAAATCATCAATCATTGGATTTAAATAAAAATCAATATTAGTTTTTAGTTGTCCTGGAATTTAATAAGGTAAAAAATATATATGGCTCCTTCATCAACATCCAAGGAGGTAAAATTTACAGAATTATAAAGACATGAAAATAAGAATATTGACTTCAGTAATAACAAAATAGACTGAAAATGTATATAGAAATACACAATCATTGTTTTGGGCTTCTAAAAATAACGATGGACATACTGGGTCAAAAGATTTAAATTAATCACATTTAGAGGGATTATTTATGCTTTTTTGTATGAAATGTGGTTTTGGACCCTGAAATCAATGATGATATGTTTTGAAATACAAAAAAATGCTACAATATGGGTGTAAATGTGAAATACCTCAACTTCTTACCTAGAATCAATCTAGAATTCCCTAGTTATGCCTCTCTATACTTTGATTGTCCACCTCTATGAAAACTATCCAAAATTCCTTTTCACCATAATATAATATGCAACCATTTGAACATGTCATTATTTTTTGAAAACCAAGACACTTATTATAAAATATCATCATCCCCTCATAGATATTTCTAGGAAATGTATTTCTTTGAGGTATCAGTGTTATAACATTATAGGATATCTGATTAATACAGATATTTCACATTCCATTATCTGATTCGATAGATATAATTTTTTTTAATGCTTAAAATTTTCATATCATGCAACCAGAATATAATTCATCCTCAATAGACCGTAGTAACTCATAAAATATAGATGACTCTAAATTATGAGTTAAATCAATATCATCTTGGGATTCAGTTATTTGAAAAGTAAGACCTTCCACATCTTATACTATATTTTTAGATGATGCTGCCTTTGGAACCAAACTATTAATAAATTCTCTATAACTAAAAACAACATGTTGATATCAAAAACATAATCTTTTTAAAAACCCAAAACAATATAGATGTCTCCCGACATTGGGAAATGTGTCAAACATCCTTAGACCAATTTTTTTTTAATGAAATCATAATTTTTTCTTCTAAAAAATAATAGTTTTGATGATGCAAAGGATATGGAATTTCTAACATCCCCAATATATACATGATTTATACTAGAACTATTGGGATTACTATACCGATTTATCCAACTGTGGTCATATAAAAATGACTATTGTCGAATTCCTTGTTCCATATTTCTCTTAAAATGTATAATATTATGTTTTCAATGAAAAATTTTATAATAGAAAAACATGATCCAAAAAAGAAGTTAATTATTCATAATTATTCATGATTATTAGTAATTATTAGTAAATATTTCCAATTATTTTTAAATATTTCTAATTAGTTCCAATTATTGCTAATTATTTCAAATTATATCAGATTATTTCAAATTATTGATAAATATTTCTGATTATTTCTAATTACTATTAATCACTGCTAATGACCGCTAATCTCCACAAATTGACACTAATAACTACTAACCACAAAAAAATCACTACTAGTCACCACAAATCATTTCTAATCATTTCTAATCACTTTTAATAACAATTAATGATTTATAATTTTTACTAATTATCAGTATTAATTAATATTTTTTACTATTTTTTACAATTTATAAGCAATTATTACAATTTATTACAATTTTTTACTAATTATTACATTTTATTATTAATTTTTACAATTTATTACTAAATATTACAATTTACTACTAACTATTACAAATTATTCAATTTATTACTAGTTGCCACTATTTATTACTAATTACCACAATTCATTAATAATTAGCACTTATTATTACTAATTTCCACTCTTTAATACTATTTATCGATTTTATTAAGAAATTATGACCAATTATTAGTAATTTATATAGTACTAATTGTTACTAATTATAAATATTTGTTACTAATTATCGATAATTATTACTAATTACCACTCATTAATACTAATTAAAACTAATTAATTCTAATTATAACTATGTAATACTAAATATTAATATTTTTTTAATATTTATTTATTTATATTACAAATTATTTATACATATTACTAATTATTACTAACTATTACTATTTAATGCCAATTATTACTAATTGTCACTATTTATTACTAATTATTAGTATTACAACTAATTATTAATATTTAATAAGGATTCTCACTATTTTTAACTAATTACTGCTATGTATTCGTAATTAAAGCTAATCATTCCTAATTACAACTAATTATTCATAATTAATATAAACTATTACTAATTAGTTCTAATTATTAATGATTATTTTTAATTATAACTAATTATTTCTAATTATTACTAATTACCCTTAATTATTACTAATTTTTTCAAAATACCATTAATTATTAAAAAATATTTCTCATTATTTCTTATTATGACTAATTATTAATATTTATTATGAATTATTAATACTTATAAGAATTGTTAATATTAATTACTAATTATTGATATTTACTGCTCGTTATTAACATTTACTTCTAATTATTAAAAACTATAAATAATTATTAATATTTATTATTAATTAATGATTTTTAATCCGATTAATTCATAATTATTTGTAATTATTTATATTAATTACTAATTATTACTATTTA
Organism: Viscum album; assembly: GCA_963277665.1. Taxonomy (NCBI): domain Eukaryota; kingdom Viridiplantae; phylum Streptophyta; class Magnoliopsida; order Santalales; family Viscaceae; genus Viscum; species Viscum album. The sequence continues at coordinate 1,845,025,072 of OY728161.1, forward strand.
TTAGTAATTACAACTAATTATTACAAATTACCCTTATTGATTAAAAAATTGTTTCTAATTGCAACTAATTATTAGTGATTATTAATAATTATTAAAAATTCATAATAATTATACCTAATTGCTGCAAATTATTACTAATTAATTTTTATTATTCATAATTACGACTAATTATTACTAATGACCGCTAATTATTAGTAAGTATTACCAATTACCAATAATTATTAATAATTATTACAAATTACCACTAATTATAACTAATTATTTTAATTATTACAAAGTATTACTAGTTATTAATATTTATTACTATCTATTAATATTTATTTCAATTTATTAATATTTACCACTAATTATTAAAATTTTCTGCTAATTATTAATATTTAACACTAATTATTAGTAATTAGCACTAATTATTAGTAATTACGTCTAATTATTCCTAATTATCACTAATTATTCTTAACTACCGCAAATTATACTAAATTACCACTAATTATTACAAATCACCACTAATTATTAATATTTATTAATATTTATTAATATTTATTACAAAGTATTACTAATTGATACTATATATTACTAATTATTAAAATTTATTACAAATTATTACTATATATTACTAATTAATGGTAATTATTATTATTTATTACTAATTATTTCTAATTATCACCATTTATTTCTAAATATAACTAATTATAACTTATTATTACTAATTATTATTTATTTTTAATTTTTTATGATTTTTCATTAATTATTACTATTTACAGCAAGTTAGAACTTTTTTCCACTAATTATAACGAATCATTTCTAATTATTTTTAATTATTAGTAATTATTATTTATAACTAATTAATAATAGCTATTACTATTAAATAATATTTATGAGAAATTATTAATATTTATTAGTAATTATTAATATTTATTACTTATTATTATTTTTAATTACTACCTAATAATATCTATTACTAATTATTACTAATTATTACTACTTGTAAATATTTTCTACTAATTATTACTAATTATTACTATTTGTTACTAATTACAGCAAATTATTTGAATTTATTAGCATTTGTTAATATTAATTACTAATATTTACTAATTTTTTTAAAAAATACTACTTATTACTAATTATCGCTAATTATGGTTAAATATTAGTATTTAAAGAAAATTATTACTATTTACTAATAATTATTACTAATTACTGCTTATTATTTTTATTTAGTGCTGATTAATACTAATTATTACTATTTATTAATATTGGTTACTATTTATTAATATTTGTTACTATTTATTAATAATTATTACAAAATACTTATATTTATTGATATTTATTGATATTTACTAATATTTATTTTAATATGTTCAACATTATTAGTGATTATTACTAATGAGTGCTATTTATTTTTATTTACCGCTACTTATTACAATTGGCCCCAATTTATTACTATTTAAAGATAATTTTTATTTATCAATACTATTTGCAGTAATTTATTACAATTTATTAATTTCTATTAGTATTTATTTCTAATTATTTATAATTATTACTAACTATTAATAATTAGTATTAATTTTTACTAATTTCTACTAATCTTTACTATATATTAAAATTTGTTACTATTTATTAATATTTATGAATAATTATTATTAATTATTACTCTTTATTTCTATTTATTACTAATTAATGCTATTTATCACAATTTACTACTAATTATTGCTAATTGTTACAAAATACCACTATTTATTACTAATTACCACAAATTTTTTCATATTAATGCCAATTTTACAAATAGTTAATAATTATTAAATCTGATATTGATTACTGCTCAATAATAATAATTACTACTAATTAATAATTATAAATACTAATTACATGTAATTACAATAAATTAATGATAGTAGGGGAAAATTATTAAAAATTAATACTATTTGATTTCAAATAAAACATTTAAACCGTAAACAACATATTTATAAAAATAAATAATTAAAAATAAAACTATCTAATTTTATTTCTAATATAATTACCGCAAATTAATAATAATTATAACTAATATAAATAAATTTAATTATCTAAAAAATAAATGTAATAGATAAATACTTTAAAATTGAATCTTTTGTAGGATGTAAGGCTGTAAAATTACTCTGATGTAAAATTTTAAACATTGAGTAAATTGAAGAGAAAAATATATGAGTGGAGAGGGATATAGGAGTTGACAGAGTTGTGAAATGGTAAAAATTATATGTGGTTATATATAGGTTAGATTATTTGTGACTCGATCCAACGCAAATTCTATCCCCCTACTCTGTAGGGGCGGTGGATAAACATATATTTGTAATGGGTCTCGTCACAAATACATACCTACCAACACACATTTGCGACATCACCTGTCGCAAATGCTAACAAACCACAAGAGGGCATTTTCAATGGGTGTAACAACCCGTTGCAAATACCCTTCCCACGGATTGTCGTGGAGTGAATTCCAAAACTTTTGCAGCAAGACACCTATTCCCATCACATGTAGTTAATTATTTGTGATGGGAATATGGTCTTATGTCAAATAGTTCATCATGATGGACTTTTTACGATGCGACACATACCCATCACAAATAACAGCTCACAGTAAACGAATTTAATGGTGTGGATCCATTATGAAAGAGTACCGAAACTTCACCATTAGATAATATTCGTATCATTCATTCAAAATTTTTGTTTATTATGTCATATTATATTTATAATGGTTTCAAAATTTTATTTTTAAAAGAGGAACTCCTTTAAAAGGTGAAAAAATTTCCTATTTGAAAAAATTTTGATTTTTATACATAAAATATAAATTAGCAATACCTTAAGCCCATAAAAAATATTGGATGAATTTAAAAACAATTTATTGAATATATAAAATATAAATTTCATGAAAATATTTCAATATTTGTGATTATTTAAATTTAAAAATATTTAAAATATTGAAAATAAAATATTCTATTGGTACTTCAGTTGTCACATTATCCCCCAATTCTAAAAAATGAGTCATCCGAATTTTATTAAATTACTAAACAAGTTGGGATATTTTTACCTCATATAAATTTAAAATCCACATACTTCTTCTTTAAACTTATGGGTTTTCCATAAAACCATATCCTAATAAATCATTGTATTTCACAACACATTCTCTCTATAATCATGAACCTGAAGTTGTTGTACCTAATAAGAAATATTATATTTCAACAGTACTATTTCAACTCTCAAAACATGAGATGAATCCAGAACATACATTCATAACATGGAATAATTAAAAACATTGTGTACCTGGGAAAAACGTATAGGCAAAGAAACTCGGTAAGAAATTGATCCAACCTTCACCAAGAAAACATAGGATCCAATGAAATGGGGACATGAATTTCTGTTCATACCAAAACTCATCACAATTTTCCAGGGATAATAATTGAGAGACATGATCACTTTCCTTGAAATAAAAATCCTTCCACTTTTTATTTGAAAAAACTTTCTAACTTATCTGACTTGACTTTATGTGTTCTTGAATTGCATCACCTTCTCCACCAATTTCTCTTCCAATTATGGACCGGACGAAATTATTTCCCCTGACACATCCATAAATGATGGAGTTTAACACTTCTTTTCATACAATGCCTCAAAATGTTCAGTCTGAATATTTAAATAAAAAATATATTCATAAGATAAATAAATTAATGAAATAGCTTTTAACCTACTACCATGGTCATCCATCAGAAAATATCGAATCCTATCGTCCAATTTTTGATTTTTTCTCTCACACTATCCACCAGACTATGGATGAAATGCAGTGTTGAAATTTAATTCAGTTCCCAAACACTTTTTTGTTAATTTCTATAAATTAGAGGTGAATCTGATTTCGCAATTTGATACAATGGGGATAGAAACCCTGTGCAACCTTACAATATCATTTACTTGCATTTCATAAAGTTAATCAAAATACATAGTATCTCAGATAGGTAATAAATGTTCAGATTTAGTCATTCAAACAACAGTAACCCAATTCACCTTCTTACTATGAGATGTCTCTGGCAATCCCACTATGAAATACACGGATAAATTATCCCATTTCCAATCTAGTATAGAAAAATATTGAAGTATCCTATTTTGTAACTCTTGTTCTTCTTTAACCAATTGATATGTCAAAAAATTCATGGTGAATTCAGTAGAAACTTTTTTTATTCCATCACACAAGTAATAATTCCGATGGTCTCCATACATTTTACTGTTACAAATATGAACTAAAAATATAGAACTATATGATTTACTTAACAACACGTCCTTGAACTATGAATTACAAGACACAAATAATATCGTCCCAAATATCAAAACATAACCTTTTTCCATGGTAAATTCAGGTAAGTAATCCTTTTTAACAATCCTAAACATGTTCTGTAACTCATAGTCCTCTGAGTGATATTACTTAATTATGTTCAACAAAGATGATTGCATTGAAATGTGAAAAAAGGAAAAGTACCTACTATAACATTCTATTGCTTCTTGGTCTATTACATTGCATGTTTGATCATTCAATGTTATTTGAGGAGACCAAAAGGGTGTTTCAAGAAGATCAGTTGTTTAAAAATGGAAGTAGGGGGTGACACATTGTGTAACTATATTTCACATTGTGATTTTAGGTTTCATAGCTTGTACTAGAAAGCTTCATGACCTTCATTTTTTACACAGTGTGAATGATGGATTCATAACATGCAATATTTTGGGGTTTGAAAAACAAAAATTAACCAGACATACAACGTGTTTTTGGTAGAAGTGGACCTCGAGGGATTTTATGGCATGAAAATGGATTTCATGTCATGTAATCCCTATATTATGTAATGTTTTAAACATTCCATCAACTCAGGATATCAGAAATCATAGAGCAACATTGGTCTCTCTCATTCCAAACAAACCCTAGGCGCCCTAAGGTGGTCTTCAAACCCTCTTCATACCTCTTGGATATGTTGATCTCAATGTTTGTTCGTTTGTGATCCATAATGATCCAAATCATGATCTCCCTTCGTATTTGAGAAATTTCCCTTGGATGGTTCTCATTCTCTTCCATATCTCAATATAATGTAAAGGCATGTGGTTATGAGTGATTCATAATGGGGTCTCTATAGATTTTTATTGGTGCCTCGGTGATGTGATGTCCTTGGATGGATGGAGATCTTGCAAAATATGTTATCAAAGGACTATTATGTGATTCATTCTCATTCAATGAACATTGACATCCCTATGAGGTCGATATTTTCCTCATACATATCTTTGATTGTATATCATGTGGGATTATTCTACTTGTTTATTCCTACAATTATAGTTTCACCACCCTAATCATAGATAAGAACATGGTAAATGAATTGAAATGGGTATAGGGATCTGATGTGCATTTTTTATTACTTTGATATTATTGGGATGTTTTGATTTATATGGGCTAAATTCCCTTCATAAATGAGTGGGCACTAGTGGTCCATTTTTTGCACTAAATAATATTTACGGTGTTTGGTTCCTGTTGAAAATTTGTATGCGAAAATGGGAAAATCATGTACTCTTAACTAATAAATGGATGCTAAATGATTTTTCAGTTTCTATGAAAAACCATGAATTTACAAGGGGGATTAAATAAGGGATGACTCTTTAAATATGGATTTGTGTTCTGATTTGGTACATGGGGTGATGTGTTGTGAGGGATAATGTGGTTGCGTGTGGGATATATGGTATGTGAAGTGTCTATGTTGTGATGTGTGGATACTGTCTATTTTGTGATATGTTACATTTGGGAAGCAGCGGTGTGTGTGGTGGGTTGGTTTGGGTGGTGTGGTGGATGAACTTGTAGACAACACATCGACCTGACCATGTAATGGAATCTATGGTGGAGAGATTGATTCATTGTGGAATGGATGCGATGTGTTGCAAAACGGGGCTGCGATCAGGATGTAAGGTGATGTATTGTTGGGTTGCTTCTTGTGCCTTTTTCTTGGTACTTGTCTCGATAGTAGTTTAATAAATGAAAAAATAATTTGATAATAAGGTTCATAACTTCCTTATTTTGGTTTGGTCAACAGAATGACTAAAAAATTCATGAATAATTAATGGGTGTCAAATATTCTTTAAATGTTAAGCCACATTAGTTTACTAGTATCTTCACCTTCATAAAAGATTATTGTGGTTGCTACTAATTTGAATTTAGGGGTAATAGAAAAGTTTGCGGTGTTTTAAGCTGGTTGATTATTGAGAACCCATAGGTTGGTCTTGAGAGTTTGGTATCATATGTGTATATAATTTTATTTTACCTTGTAATTTCTATATGTACCCCACCATTTTAGATAAGTATGTGTCGAACACACACATCGTTACGGGGTATGGTGCCTTTCCCAAACATCCCGATTGTAATATTGAAGGCTAGTAACTCACTCTTCCCTACACCTTCTACTAAGAAGTGATATCCCATGATTATTTAGACAGGTTCTAGTTGGGGAGAGGCAAGTGTCTGCTGGTGAGTTGTTTTATCAGAGGTGTCTTCGTTATGAGATGAGTTGTGCATTACCAGGTGTTTTAAAGTGTAAATTCGATGTCACTCTTGGACTAGGTGGTGATATGAGGTGTAGTTGTGGCGCCCTAGTGATTGAGAGTGGGTTTTAATGTGGTTTGTGACCCAGGTGACTCAAGGTGGAATGTGATCTTTCTGATGGCACACGTAATGGGATGAAGTGTGGTTGTGGGGACCAAATATGTGTGGTCGGGTTGGGACATTGTTCATTTTGACAAGATGAGAGTGGGATGACTTTTTTTAAGAATGATAAGCTAAACCAGTGGGAAGTTGTGTGGGGTACCCAAATCATTGATGTTGATTCCTATATTACATTACTCGAGATGCATTATTTGGAAAGGGTACCTTGGCTAGTACAAGGATAGAATGTCTACCAAATAGGTGCTATTTGGTTCAAATTGTTTCTCATAGGGGCATGAGTATACTCCCTTCCACTTAAGTACAAGAAAACTTTGTTTTTCATAATTAGTATATTTGTATACTCAACCTACGTATATAAAACTATTTTTAGTTTTACAAAAGGATTACATGGACTATTCTGGGCATTACTATCTCGATCTTTGGGACAGTTTTTGAGTCGATGCATTAGCTTAATTTTGCAAATTACTTTGGAGTTTTTATTACACTTCAAACAATTTTATTTTAAACATGCGTGTGGGATGGATTTTTGTTTCCTTATATATATTTATTTGAGGTTTTTTAGGATGAACCATCTAATATACCAATCATATATTCCTAAAAAGGGAAATGCCTCCCATTTTTGTTAGATTGTATTCCATTGGTGTTAGTCACCACCTCGGGGCTTAATGGAGGTAGGACATAGGATTTATTATATGCCATTCTTTATTGTCAGCCCAGTAGAGGTATCTTTGGAGGGAGGGGTCATGATAGAATGTTATTAGAGGTTATCTTTGAGATATTGGATAGTGTTTGGGGTTAAAAATAGTGAGTATTTAATGGGTTGGTAGGGAATTAGTGTCAGGTGATCTTGGTGTCAAACATAGGCTTGGGAAGACCATCTAGGACACATGATTTTAGGTCCCCCAATGATCCCAGGAAAGGAATAAGAACAAACATAATGACCAAGTGAGGCAACACCCTTTGGATGGTAGATATATTTTAATGTTACACACATTATTATGACAAGTTTTCATGTATGATCTAGGTTTTTATATGATGGATAAAATTCATATGATCAAAAAATTAATTAAAATAAATCTTATTTAAAATTCCATACTACTCAGGGTTAGGAATTCCATGATAAAAATTTATCTATGGAAAACTATCATCATCCACTTGTGGATTTATATGTTGAGGCTCAACAGCCTAATTCTGTTGATCTGAGGAGGGTTGATCTTGTAGAGGAGAATGAAAATTTGTAGTGAATTTTACCTACTTTATTGTGGAAAGTCTTGGGAATGTACGAGGGAAGGGTTTTGTAGATGGACATATTGTGCTAGCTCGAGGAGCTTGAGAACACTTTCATTTTGATTTCTTCTCCAAAAAATTAAATGGATCCTATAGAAGTGATTCATATGTGGTGAGATACACGCCATTGGTGGATTCATTATATGGGGGATAGGAATAAGGTAGATGTGTTGTGGGTCGGCCTACTAACGGAATTCTGGAAGGAGTTCCTTTCGTCAACCATGAAGGGAGGGAAGATAATAGATCTACTCACCCTTCTTTAGGGAAGTATGTTAGTGCGGGAAAATGGGATCATGTTCAAATATCATCATCTCTTCACCGCATATTTCATTCTAGATGAGGAGTGTCATGGTAGACAGCGTGAGGAGGCCCTCTACCCCTCCATCGAGTAGTGTTTTACTCATTTTTTTATTCCAAATAATCTGGTAGAACATAAGAAGATGGGGGTGACTGGGCGGATGAAATCACATTGAGGTCTACAGTAAGAGGGGATATAGAAAATTTCACTTAGAGTAATGGCTTCTAGTGGTAGATCTCATGCATAGGGAACTACAAGGTTTATACCGAAATAGAGGTGACCTAAGCAGTTTCCTTTCTATCCTTATAGTTCCTGCAGTCATTGTGCTATTTCATTGGTCCTGAGGATGATGTGTTTATTTTGTGGTGTTCATGGTAATCATTCAGTGTCCAGTAACCATTCCTTCTAAGTATGGTTTTGGTGGACTGGTTTACCACCTACTTCAGTAGAAGTTTCCATCTATGCCATTTCAGCAGTAGGTAATGTTGTCTCTTGATCTACCAAGGAGAGATATAATAGTTAGGAGTTACCTCAGGGTGTTCCTTGGGGTCCTCTATGCAGGCATGGTCTTGGAGGTGCTCATTAGTTGAGGGGAAGTGGAACATAGTGTGGTAAGTTACAAGCAATAGAGGAAAAAGATACAATAGAGATAGAGATCATCTGAGGTATATTAAACATATTTAGTAGACTTTCTTGGGTTTTGTTTGATTCAATATCCTCACAATTGATTTTTACCCATTCTATCCCATATTATAGGAGTAAATACTGATAGTCTTTCCATGACCATAGATTTGAGTACGCCAGTCGAAGGACACACCATCATCATTGACATCTTCTAGGGATTTAGAAAGATAATGGGACCACGTCTATTATGTGGGGATCTCTTATTGCTATAGGCAAAACCATGTGATTTCATTAATTAAATATTATGTTTGTATTCCATGAAATATGTTAGCATATTTGTTTGAAGAAGAGTTGTGTTCTCAGACTTTCATGGTAAGTGTGTGGTTTTTTTGGGTTAGTGGAGCAGTCATGTGGGAATTTGTCAAATATATTCTCATATTTATTTATTTGATGAGAATTAAATGGAATCAATAGATGTTAAGATGGTGGAGGTTCACAAAGTTGTTGGGGAGTTCATGGATTTTTTTTTCTAATGAGGCTGTGACTCTACCCCCTTGATGTGACAATGAGTTTCGGAGAGACTTGTAGTTCATTTATTCTCTGATTTTGATGGCTCCTTATCAGATAACACCTTCTATGTTTTGAGTGATGAGAATTCAGGTTGATGATATGATGAAGAAGGTATTTATCCAATGCAGTCTGTCACTGTGGGGTTCTCAGGTGTTGTTATCAAAGAAGAATGTTCGTAGTTTGAGGTTCTACACCGACTACTGAAGGTTGAATCCGGTTACAGTCAAGAACTATTACACTATTCTGGGGACAGACGACCATTTAGACCATATTGGAGGGGCATTTTGGTTTTCGATGATCAATATGTAGTCCGGATACCTCTAGTAGATGGTGAAGTAGGGTGATATATTGACGACATCATTCAAATTTATGTATGGGAACTTTAAGTTCATATTCATTCCATTGTTTGTTATAATTACACCATCCATGTTCATGGATATTACAAACTTAGTCACTCATGTGTTCTTGGAATGTTTTTTTATCAGTATTCTTAAATTATATAATGATCTTAATGTGAGAGGAGGAGCATGCAAGGCCTTTCGAAACTGTTTTATAGCTTCTTCGATGCCACCATATCAATGAAATTGTTTCCAATTGCATGTTCTAGACATGAGAGGTAAATTTTTGTGGGAATGTGGTGTCTTGTTTGGGTGTTTTCACTTATCATTAAAGGATTAAGTGGTTTTTTTATTGGGAATCACCCCAAATTTTGGTAGAAGTTAATAGTTTTCTAGGTCTCACATATTATTATCTGTGGTTTTTACCTGATTCTTATCAATTTGAAGATTTATTGACAACTCTGTCAGGAATTGACCAATATTATGTGTGGATTTAGTAATTCCCAACATCATTTGGTTAACTGAACCCAATGTTTGATGGTGATTCCATGCTCCGGTTTCTTGATTAAGGACTTTTTTTGAGGTGTTTTGTGATACATACCATCTAGGTTTGGGTTTTTTCGTCATATATTAGTGATTAGTGATCTCTTATGGGTCTAGGTAGTTATGTCCCCCTGAGTGTAACTATTCCACCCATTATCTCGTGTTAGCATTAGTTTCTTATTCACTGATGATGTGGAAATATTACCTCATTTGGGAGCTCTTTATAGTCTTCACATATCATAAGAGATTGAGTTATATAATTTCCTTTGTGATCAAAATAAGAGGAAGTGTGGGTGGATGTATTGTCTTCAGGACTTAGATTTTGAGATCTCCTACATCTTAAGAAAGGGGAATTTCATGGCCAACACATTAAATTGAAAGCTGTAGAAGGTGGTTGATCTCTAATTTGTAGATGGTTGGAATGTATATAGGAGTTGGTATCCTTGCACATAGATGAGGAAATGAATTTTTTTAAGGTTTTATTTTCTAGAATAAATTTTAGCTTTCTATGAAACATCTAGTGTAGGAGTCTCAATGGGGAGACTCAGAGGCATAGTTGTTACATGATCATGTCAGCCATGGAGATGTTCTAGATTTATGGTCATGGGGTGGTAATAATCAGATTCTATTTCAATGGATATTTTTTGATCCAATATAAAAAATGAGATATTTATTCATGAGTTCCATAACCCATTAATTTTGGTTCACTGAGAAATTTCTAAAATGTACCCTAGCTTGAAGGTGTAACTTTTGTGGACTATCATTTTATGAGAAGTAGTGATGCTTGTGGTTGGATGCATGATCTTACAACATGTAACTAATGAGCACCATGTTCTTGGTTGTTTGTAATAGTCCTTGGATTTCCCCCAGTGGAAGTGGGATAAAAACATGATTAATTTAATTATAGGGTTACACAATGATTAGGGAGGCTAAAATTATATCTAGGTGGTAGGAGATGATATAAAAAAATCACCTCACATCGTAGCGATTATGGACTTAGCAGTAGTGGATGATTTATCCAAGAGGTATGCGGATGAAGTGGTGTGGTTACATGGAGTACCTATGTCCACTAAATCAGATATGGATGAGAAATTTACCTCACATGTGTGGAGGGGATTACAACATGATTTAGGCATCTAGTTGGGCCATAGCATTACTTTCCACCATACGACTATGGGAAGACATAGAATATTATCTATACATTGGATGATATATTGAGGGCATTCATATTATACATTATTAGCACATGGGTACAACACCTTCCCTTGGTGGATTTGACCTATAATAATATCTACCACTCATCCATTTGCATGGCTTCATTTGAGACGTTATATAGGAGACGGTGTCGTTCTCCATTGTGTTGGACGGAGGTTGGGGAGACACATGTTATTGGTTCAGATGTGTTGTAGAGCATGAAAGTGAATAGATAGATCAACTTTTAGGGGTTGAATGTTTTTCTAGACAATCAGAAGTCATATGTCGATCACAAGAGGGTGCCCTTTGAGTTTGATGATGGAGAACATTTTTTCAGGATTATTTACCCACAACGTGGGAAACAATGGATTTGTTTAAAGAGAAATATTTCACCAAGGATTTTTAGACCCTTAGAGGTGTAGGGATGAGTAGGTGAAGTGGCATAGCATTTGTCATTGTGATTTTATTTTGAGAGGGTCTACAATGTCATTCAGGTCTATCGACTTTGTTGGTATCTAAATGACGACTCAAATTTCATTGACAGGGGACAATTTGATTCCAAGGATGAAACAATATTTTTAGATAAGAAATTGGAGATCATGTATCATAATGAAAAAATATATGTGGATAGAAAAATCATTTGGTTCATGTTTCATGGAAGAATGTTGTCATGGAGGAGAGTACAATGGAGAAAGAAACTCATATTTAGGCCCATTACTCACAGTTATTTTATGTTTCCCTTGTTCAATTTTGTTTTCAAATGTATTGTTTGAACCTTTTTTTATCAATTTTCAATTTTTTCCCATGGTTTTAAATATTTGTGGTGGTCCTGACACATGGAAAGGGGAGGACCCGATTCCAAATCAAGATGTATTAATTATGATGTGATTAAACCCATGTGGGTGAGTCAGTATCGACCAGAGAAGATAGTATAATGGCATGGAGGATAGAATCCCCTGGTTTTCATGTTAAGAATGTGTGGTTTTTGTGCTTGTGGGGTGTGTCTTACGGTTGTTTAGGTTTACATTATATATCCTTGTTACATATTTCAGGTGAGTTTTGCTTGGCTGTGGGGGTTTCCACTATAGATTTCGAACAACACAAGTTGGTTTATCATGGAAGGCGGATGTTTTTTGTTGTTAGAGGTGTTTCAAGTTTATAAATATTCTTGAGAATTATATAATAATGTGGTTTTTTAAACCCTATTTTCTATTGGGGATGGATTTGAATACCGAGTAAGAGAATCGTTAGAGAGGTATCTAATGTAACTGTATGTGACTTTAAGGTTTATTAAATATCATGTTTGGATGTTGGATGTTTTTGGAGGAGGCCCAAATGAATTTTAGAGAATATACATTGTTTAAATATTAATTCATGGAGGTTACAAATCAATTAACTATATTACATTGTTTTAAGTTTTGTTTCACAGCTAATCAAGGAAATCATCATGGAGTCCATAATTCTACATGGTGTGAAAAATAAAACCAGGGAAAATAAAATATTTGTGTTTGAAAAATAAAAATTAAACCATGAGTTGATTTGAACATTGGAAGAAGTGGACCTGGAAGGATTTCATAGTATAGAAGGGGATTCCACATTGTGTAATACGCCTATGCTTTAATGTTTTAAAATACACTAGCCGGTAGGTATTTTATTAATCCTATTGCTGCAACAGTCTATTTCATTACTAAAAAACCCTATGTTCCCTAATGAGGAAATGAAACCCTCTTCCTCATTCTTCAATCCATTGAACTCGACGATCATTTTTTGTATATCCATGATGATCCAAGGTATGCTCTCCCTTAATTTTCAATTATTTTTCCTCAGTTGGGTATCATTAGCCTCCATATCTCCTCCCCATGCTATGTCGTGTTCTTATCCATGATTCCTAGCATGTTCTCTCAAGATTGTTTTTGGTTTGGTGGTGTTGTAGAATCCTCTGATGGAAGCAGATCATGTGAGATTGGTGATCATGGGATCTCTACAAGATCTGTTCTCATGCAAAGAACAATGAAACACCGTTAATTTATGGATTTTCCATCATTCTTTTTGATTTTGTATCATGTGGGAGGGATCTAATATTTTTTTCCTATAGATCATTGTTGATCCACAATAATCAAGGATAAGAAATGGGTAAATGAATTTAAATGGGTAGGGGATCCTATGTTCATGCTTTAATGGATATGATATTATTACAATGTTGTAAATTATATGGAATAAAACCCCCACTAAATATCATTGTCATGGTGGTCCTTATTTTGCGCTAATCATGTTTAATGGTGGTTGGTTACTGTAGAACAATTTTATGTAGAAATTTGTAAATAATGTAAACTTTTCAAATAAATTGATGCCCTGTTATTTCCCTATTTCTATGAAAACCCATAAATTAACAAGTAGAATTAAATAAGGCATGCCTCATTAAATCTAGATATGTGTAATTATTTGGTATATGGGGTGATTTGTTGTGTGGGATAGTGCGGTTGTGGGTTTGAGACATATGGTATGTAATGTGTAAATGTTATAATGTGTGGAAATTATTTGGAATGTACTATGGTACATTTTTGTAGCATGGGTGTTTGTTGAGGCCGATTTGGGCGGTGTGGTGGACGAACATTTAGATGATACCTCAACCAGACCATGTAAGGGAATTTCATCTGGAGATATTGATTGATAGTTTAATTGATGAGAATTGTTGCATGGAGGTTCTATGGCCGAGATATGCATTATTGTGTTTTTCGGTTTATTATTATGTCATATTCTTGATATTTTCCTAGATAGTAGTGGAATAATCAAATAAATTACTGGTCAATATTGTTTTCAAGTTTATTAGGTTGGTTTTAGTTATCAGAATTAATAAATGAGATGTGAATAATGAATGGGGGATTAACATGGGGGAAATGTGAACCCACATTAATTTACCAGGATCATCACCTTATGAAACGATACTTTTAGTTACTGATAATTTGTATATAGGGGTTGTTCAATGTTGGTATTGTTGTGAGATGGTTTTTCGTTGAGAACTTATAAGATGTGATTGTGTTTTTGAAACCATATATGTCTATTCTTTTATTTCTACACTGTAATTTCTATACACACCCCAGTCATGGTGAGAACTACATGAAGAATAACCCCATCATCATGAGGGAGGGTGTCATTACCAAACATCCTGATAGGAGGGAGGATGGCTGGCCACCATTCTTCCATTCTCCCTCTTCAAAGCAGTGATAGCCCAAGATTTTTCAGGCAAGTTGTGGTTGGAGAGTCCCATGTGTTTGACATAATGTTATGTTTTCCAATGTGTCTTTTAGATGACATGACTTGTTCATTACCATGTGTATTCCGGATGGGATGTGATGTGCCATGTGAACCATGTTATGGGATAGTGTGTGCTTGTGGGTCCCAGGTGTCTGTAGGTGTGGTGTGATGTGGATTGTGGTCTAGGTGTACATGGGTAGGATGTGATGTGCATTGTGGCCTACCTGCTAGGATGATGTGGGGTTTTAGAGCCTAGGAATGTTCTAGAGGGTAGTGACATGGTTTTCTTAGATGAGGTGGGAGCATGAAGACGATTTCCATTATAAAAGAGTATCTAAACTAGTGGGAAGTGGTTCAGGGTACCCAAATCATCAATGTGCTTACTATATTTTATTACATGACTTATGTTATTTGGTGAGCATTCCCTGGTGTGGGATGGGATGGATAATATACCTATTTGGTGATTTTTTGTTCTATATTTTTCTCATAGGGCCTATATTTTTATCTTTTTCAACTATATAGGAGGGACATAAGTTTTTACAACTAAATATATCTATATACGCACCCTACTCATATAAATTAGTTTCAACTTTCATGGAGGATTATATGTATGGACACAAAAAATCATAAATGGAATTTCTCCAATATTATAGTAATTTTATTTATACTATAAATCATATATAATCATTTAGAGAACATATTAAATGTTTTATAAATTAAGAAATAATGATATAAGAAGTAATTATAGATGTTAACGAACCAATACAAATGATATAGTTTCTTGAAATTATGAACAGTAATATGGCCCTTAAGAATAGTAAACCAGAAAAATGAATTATTACCATACCCAAAAAATAATAAGTAAAATATAGGCATTTTATAATTAATTTTATGGTTTAATTATGAAATAATTAAGGTAAATAAAGATTTTAAAAACTAATAATTATGTGTTGGTATTTTTTGTAATTCATATATAATTAATTACAATTATATGATTAAATAAAAAATTTAATGAAACATTTATTTTTATAAAATGTATTAATAAATTGATATTTTTATGTCTTATGATTTTAATATAATATTATGATACCTTTAGTAATTTTTCAAAGTGTTATAAAAGTAGTTATAATTTTAAAATCATTATTTCCAATGTAAATGATGATATTAATTAAAAATTCATTTACACATAATTAAAAAATTATTTTCATAAAATGGTTTTTATTTTTACATTATACACAAAGAAAATTGGTTTGGGTGAATTTTTGAAATTTTTCTGAAATACTAGAATTTTTTATGAGTACTAAAATATGATTATATTGGAAAATTGATAAATGCAAGAATTATTGTGTCATTTATGATTTTATGAGGATGTAAGAACATTACTCTCTAGACATACCTAATTATTTTAATAAATTTTCATATAATTCTCAAACTATTCATTGTCTTTATCTAAAATAACAAACTAATGAACATAATATTGAGAAAACATCCATCTTTTCCACTATATATACCACCCCATACACCCTCTTCTACCCACACATATAATGATTTTATTATTAACAAAATTCAACCCAATAATATTACCTAGCCTCTCTCCCATGTCAAGGGGCTCTTTGTCTCCTAAAACGACCATGCCAAGGTTCCTTGAGGTGGATCTCAAGAGAAGAAATCAATAGTTAAATCCTCTGTCATTTTCTACTAATTTCCTTTTAATTTAAATTTATTTTCATATTCTATCCTCACCACCATTCAATGAAACTGAATAATAAATCCAATACATTACTTATACTGTAATTATATCATGTAAATTGATGATTCAACATTAAAATCGTCTATCTCTCTATTTTATCGAATCGAAAAAATGGAACTGTCACATGTGATGTGTCAATTTACCGACATCCTAGGAAATGCATATTTATTTTATATAAACATGTTCAATGTTTCTAATAATTCTATTAAATTGATTAAAAAATATTTTTATTTGAATTTTATAAACTTTTTATGTTATTTAGATAACTAATTCACATATAAATAACATGTAAAAAAATGAGTTCGTTGAGTTCAAAAAACCACAAAAAATAAAATAAAATGATCATCATTATCTTATATATAATGACTCAAACTCATCATCAATAACCAAAACATTTTAATGATAATTTATGGTTACTAATCTTCATTAGAAATATATAATAACAATTCTCTATGTTATAACTCATTATAAATTAACTTTCTTTCTTGGCAACGAACGAACCAATCATGAAATCTAGGAAATTGAAAACTGCTAAACAAAAAAAATAAATTCTATAACTCATAAAAAGCCCCATAAAAAATTAATTAAACCATAATTAATCAAATTCATGTATAAATAGTTCTTTAATTTTTAATTAATTAATCTAATGTTATTATATATGACATTAATGTGAAGAAATCATTTAGACACAAGGTGAGGGGAATTATTGAAACCAACTCTCATTATTTGTGGTTTCCCTCTTCCACACAATTTTCAATATTTATATTATTTCAATAAAATTTCATTAACACTATCAAAGAATTTATGTGATATACATTATTTCTACTTGATTTTATGAAAAAAAATGTTTTCCAAAAAGAAATATTCCTTCAAAAATAAACATTTTACGTCTCGAGATTGATTATTTTTAAGTAAAGGTTGATAATTCATGTTTCTATTCTTGATTTAGTTTGGGAACCAAAATTTTATTTATGTATGTTTATGCGTTGGATTCCAATTTTTTCAATGGATTTTTGATGTTCTATATTGACATATGTTATATGTGGAATGTATGATAATGTAAATGTTACGAAGTGACTGATGCACCATGAATTATATAGCACTATGTAAATTTTATGATTTTATGGGTGCACCTAGAATTATATAGAGATACAATGCATTAGTTAATTTGATGTATCTCATGATAAATGTGAAATATGAATGAACACGATGATGAATTATTCCAAAACAATGTGTGGAAGTTATCTACTATGACATGCTGTTTCATTTTTTTCTATTTCAACATTTTAAGAATTTATCTAAAATTTGTTATCATTATTATGGTCCTTTGAATACATTAGGATTATATTGATTATTCTCACCGCATTATGTTTTGTTTAACTTTCTTAACTATTTTATTGCTGAGATTTTATTGCACCCCTTTTTGATGTATATCCTCAGTTGACAATATTTACTAAGGATAATTATTAGGCCTATAAGAATCTAGTTAAGAAACATTTAAATAATTTTTTTGTTATATTATTTAAATGTTATTTATGGTATTATTTTTTCCCAGACAGTATAATATTTGTTCATCCTTCTGTAATGAATTTAATTTTCTTGTCCATAAAATTATTTAATACGATATGTAAGAAAAATCATCTCCTATATAGTAGGTATTAGATGATGTTTTAGTAATTTTGAGAATTAGGATTAAATAACCTTAGTGAAACCCCTTAGTATGAGACTATGTATATGTGAGTACACTGTAATTTTTGTTTTATGAAATCTTAATCATATGGATCCCATAAAATATTCATTTATATTTAATTATACAAAAGTATAATCTAATTATGAATTGTTGACGTATGTTTTCTTCCAAAATCGTCTATTTTAGAAAATGGTGGGATCCAAGAGAGCCCCGGACAAAAAAACTGTATGAGGGACACATCATCAATTTCCCAAATGACATCCCCAATGCATTGTGAGGTGGAGTTCAAAATTTCATGGTGATTCTTACCCATTTGTATTAGTTTATAAATAGTAAAATAAATATTGAAGAACATCCTCTGTCACCTATGAGAAAGAAACTGATAATTGAGTGTTTAATGTGGAAAAAAACATTTAGCTGATCTTCCAATCCACCCATCTTAGATTTGTGGTCCAACTCAATGGAGAACAAATTTTATATGTATCACTATTTTGAGATAGGTAATTTCACTCTGGTATTTTATCATCAAGAAGGGGAGGTGAACCAATGGTGGACAATGATTAAGAACACCAGGCTTAGGGATGAAATTGAAGAGATGGAGTAGGAAGACATTAAGATAATGTTTATTAATAAGTTTTTCCCTTTAAATATTCATACAAATACGATGAGATAATTCATAGGTTTGAAGAAAAATGAAGGTGTATTAATCACATCCTAGGAAGAAAATTTCACAAGGTTTGCAAGGAATGCATTAGTTTTTGTTATCAATATTGATATCAAATTTGAAATATTTTTTAGTGGTTTAAAACCACACCTTATAAAGGATCTCACAATTCATGAAATTGGGAGCTATGAAAAATATGTTCTATATGATCTCAAGGTGAAGATGTATTTTGAATAATGGTCCCATGGAAATTGTGATAAGATATGAAATATAATGTTTCATGTTAGAGGATGAAATGGGAATTTTGGAATGATGATTAAACCACGCATGTGTTAAAAATGTTGGAAGAATCATCATGGGAAATACATCCATGGGATAGGGAAATGCTTCATGTGTGGGAGAGAAGGCCACCAATATCGTGAAATTCATAAAAGAATGAAATAGTAGGAAAATTTAGTGGATGAAATTAGAGCCCTCACATTGTCAAATGCTACAATTATAGGGAGAAATGGAACATTGTAATATATTTAACTAAAACATGAGTCCTCAGGGGTAATCAGCATCAACTTTTATGAAAACCAATGGAGTATGGGAATAATGATTACATCACTACTGCAGAAGTGGTGAATCATAATGATGTCACACATTGTACACTCCCTATTCACTCAATAGTGTAAAAATTATAAAATGATTTTTGTTCTACGGATTCTTCAATATCATGAATGTTTTCAAGACCAATTGAATAAAATATATGATACCTTGATATAGATATATTTGTGAAAAAAACCTATGGGAGTAATCATTTCAACCTAGGTGCTGGAATCTTCTCATGTTGGTGTATATGGGAATATTATTCCATGAGTTTTTTTATACTTACCTTGGTGGAATTCGACAATATAATATGAATGGATTGGATCTTAGTATATATAGAACATATAAAAATTTGTAAAAATAAAATATCTTTTCATATTTCAAACAATCCCATGATCTTCTTCAAATTCATGGATGATCATGAATCTCCTCAAGAAAAATCATTCATTGGATTAGGTGTTGATTATATGTGAAGAAGCATACCTCACTCAAATTGTAGACATAAAAAAATGTATCAATATAAGATAAATTCCCATTGTAAGGGAATACATTGATGTATTTCCTAATGATTTACCCATACTACCCTTGGGTTATAAGGAAGAGAAATCATACACGGAGCAACTCCTGCCTCAATGTGTCCATGTTCGATGGCTCCTATCTAGCTAGAAGAGTTAATGGAGAAGTAGTTAGATCATTTGTACAGGGGGTTCATATTCTCTAGTTAATTACATTGGGGTTCTCCAAAACTATTTTTCTAAAAGACGTATTGAACAATGCGGCTATCTAACAATTATAGGGAACCCATCATGATCAACATGACGAACTTGTATCATCATCCAAGTATTGATGACTTGTTCGATCAGTTATGAGGAGCTCAGTACATCTCAATGGTGGATCACCATTACCGATATCATCAACTAATAGTGAACATGGAATATATTTAGATGATATCCTTACATACCATGTATGTGCACTAATAGTTTCTAGTGATTCCGTTCAGACATACCAATCCCACCACAATCTTTACAGATTTGATGAATAGAGTTTTTAGACATTAACTCGAAAAATATGTGGTTGTTTTTTATAGATGAAATTCATATATACTACATGAGAAATGATGAATAAGAAGAACATATAAGTCTTGTGTTGGTGACATTGAGGAAGGAGAAGTTTTATTCCATGTTCGACAAGTGTGACTTTTGGATACAACAAGTCAGATTATTGGGACACATGATCCTAAGGGAATGAATTTCTGTGGACCCTTCAAAAATAAAGTCATTTGTGTAATGGAACATCCCCAATATTGTCACATAAATCCATAGTTTTCTTGGGTTATAAGGGAATAATTAATCTTTTTTAAGAAATGTATCATGATTATAAAACCAAAAAACATAGTTAATAAGGAACTGGTTTACATATGTCATGACAAAATAATTTGGGGAAAGCATCATAGAGAATAATAGAAGGCAGATCATTGAACCTATATTCAAATTACTGAAATGTGGAGAATGTTTTATGCTATAAAGTGATGCTTTAAATATGGTATTGGGCTTTTTACTCCTTAAAAGTGAAAATGGGAAAGCCTACACCCCAATGAAATTGATGATTCATGAGCATAACTACTAGACACATGATCTAGAGTTAGAAGCTACGATTTTGTCCTTGAATATTCGGTGACACTAACTCTATGGATAGAAGTGTGACATATATACCAATCAAAAGACCCATATGTATATATTCCAACAAAAAGAGATGACCATGCATCAATTTGTAGGGACTGAGATAATCAAATAATATGATTTTACTATTCATTATCATCATGGAAAGGCATATAATGTAACTAATGCTCTAATTAGAAAAGAACCTACTAATATATCCATGTAGTGAATTAGGAAATACCCTATATTCATGGATATGATACTAATAGATTTGGAAATCCCAACGTAATAGAATAAATACTAACATTCCATAATGATTGACCAAGTATATATATCCAATAGAAGATTATCGAGGCACAGAGGGATGATAAATTATTGTAAAAGAGGGTGAATGAAGTAAAGGAAAGTCACCTACAAGAGTTCCATGTAGATGATGACGATTTGATTTTGTTTGGAATGAGGCATTGTGTGTATTCATCACCTAGGATAAAGAAGGATTTATCGGAAAAAGCACATATCTCAACATTCTATATCCACCCTAGTAGGAGAAACATGTAATGTGATCTTTGATTACACTTCTGATAGGACAACATGAAGAAAGAGATTATCTACTATATATCTAACTACTTGATATATAATCATGTTAAAACTGTGGGACACCTTTCCAAGGAGATAATTAATCCAATTTCTATAACTATATTGAAATAGGAGAACGTCACATTGGAATTCATCACTGGTCTCTCATATACATCCAATGGAAACAATGTGATATGGGCTGTGGTGTACAGGCTCACCATGACTTACCACATTTGTTGTTATTTGGGAATATCTCTCACTTGAACAACTTTCTATGATATATGTGAATTAATTTGTGAGACTGCATTTCATTCCACTATCAATTGTCTATATTCCATATCCTTGGTTCATACATAAATTCAGGAGGAGTCTTCAAAATTACTAGAGTACTGAATTTAATTTTAGCAGGACCTATAACCCCAAAACATATAGAAAATATGAAAATACTATTCCTATTCTCGAAGATATTCTAAAATCAACCTCTTTATAATTCAATTGTGGATTAGATTCACATCTCCCATTGGTTGAGTTCCCATACAATAATAGATTCTACTCGAGTATTCAGATGGCTCAATATAATGATCTGTATTGAATGTGATGTAAAACTCAATTTGGTTCTGTTGATGATGGAGAAAGAAATCCCACTAGACCTAGTCTTGTTCCATAGATGAAAGAAAAGTTTCAAACCATGCAATAACATATCAACCCTAATCATAGTTGGGTAAAGAGCTATGCTGACTACAGTCGAAGGGACATGGAGTTTGAAATTGGAGATAATGTCTTCCTTTGAATATCTCCATTGAAGAGAGTAATACAGTTTGAAAATAAAAGGATACTAATACCAAGGTACATTTTCCCCTTTTTGATACATGATCACATAGGAGATGTGTCCTATGATATTGAACTTCCACTGAACATGGATCACATTTGTGATCTGTTCCTTGTATCACTCTTGATGAAGTACAAACCAAATCCATCACATGTACTAAACTCATTTGTGGTATAACTAGAACATGATATATCTTATGAGGTGTAACCTTTAAATTTTATATATAAGATAAATAAATTTCTACCCAACAAGACAACCCAACTTTCCAAAGTGTTTTGGAGGAACTATAGATATGAATACGCATCATGGGAACTATAAGTGGTTATAAAGGTTATGTACACCGCACCTTTTTAGGTAAAATGATATTTCGATGGTGATATTTCAAAAGGGGTGAAGAATGTAATGACCCAAACACTAATTAATGGAATTTCTATTTTCATATTATAATTTTACATATAAAAAAAAATAACAGATAATCACTTAGATAACATATTAATATATTAATAAATGTAGAATTAATGATATAAGAAGTGATTATAAATGTTAAGCAACCAATATCAATGAAATATTTACATAACCTCAGGAATAATATTAGGAAACTTATGAATTTTAAACATGAAAAATGGAATGAAATCACACCCTTGATTGTATAAATAAAATATATTCATATAATAAATAAAATTATTGTATAATTATATCATAGTTTAATTAAATAAATCTCTTGAATATTATTAATTTAATGTTTGTATTTTTATAAGTCATAAATATTTAATTTCAATTTTATAATTTATTTAATAATTTAAATGAACATTTATATTAATAAAATGTATTCCTAAATTAATATTTTTATGTTTTATGAATTTAATATAATTTCATGAGTACTTAATTTATTTTTCAAAGTGTTATAAAATTAGTTATAATTGGAAAATTTGTATAGACCGAGTAAATAACGATTTATAAAAATTAAATTACTCTTATATAGAAGATTATTTTCAAAAAATGTAGTTTATTTTTAAATTATTCATGTTCAATAATGGATAGGTAGAATTTTTGGGATATTTCAGAAATACATGTGTTTTTTATGAATAGTAAAATACTATTAATTTTTTATTAATGCTAAATACTTGATATATTTACTCATTGTTTATATAAGGCTTATGTGGGAACCTTAATCTCGAACCATAATTAATTTTTATTATTATTATTAGATAATAAAAAATCTATTCACAGTATTTAGACAAAATAATAAGCTAATAAATATAATATTGAGAAAACAACCTTCTTCTATAGTATAAATACCAACCCTCACACCCTCATCACTTCACACCCATACATTTTTGATCCTTGACTAAATTATTCCTAATACACACCTATAGATCCTCCCCAATATACATGATCTATTGGTCTCATCAAAAGACCAATCTAAGGTTCCTTCAAGAGGATCTCAAGGTGAGGATTATAGAGGAAAGTTATCTCTAACTTTATTTTAAAATAATTTCTATTTCAAATTATTTTATTATTCTATTCACACCTCACATCAACAAAATGTCATTATAACTCATGTACAAAACATAAAAAATATTTATTTAATGTTAATGGATGACCGAAAAATAAACCCCCTCCCTCTCTTTTATCATCAAAATGTAATTGGAAACTATGATTTGTCAATTAACCAACATCATGGGTGTGGCACATTCATTATCCATAATCACCTTCAAGGATGTTAAAAATAAAATTAAATGGATTAAAAAAAATTTAAAATTTAATTTTATAACCATTTTTTATGTTTTTGAAATTACTAATAGTCAAATTAATAAGTTATAAAATAATATGAGTTCATTATTTTTGAAAACCCACAAAAAGTAACCTAAAACGATCATCATTAAATTACATCTAATAAATACTCCTCATGGTATTTACCTAAATCCATTATAAGTTAATTTATGATTATTTTGTATCATTAATAAAATATTATAATTATTCTATACGTTCTACTTAATTATAAATGAACATTCATTTATGTAAACAAATGACCAAATTAGGAAAATTATGAAAACAGTCACTAGTGAAAAACAAATTTAAACTATATAACTCAACCCAAGGCCCATAAAAGAAATTAATAAATCCATAATGAATCAGGTTCATGTATAGGAGGTTCTTTAATTATTAATTAATTAATCTATTGCGATTATACATAACATTAAATGGAAGAATGTTTTCAGACACGTGGTAATGGGAATTATCGAACCCAACTCATTTCCCTTGTGTTTTCTCTATTTCACCCAATTTCAGTTTTGATATTCATTAAAAATAATTAATTCATCATTAACTTACTTTTTATGCGATATAAATATTTTTACATGAGTTTATGAATAACATAATGTTTTTTAAATAATCAATTCTTTCAAGAAAAAATGCCTTTTATATCTCGATATTGTTTCTTTTTTCACTTAATGATGATTATTCAAGTATGTTATTCCATCATTCATCTGGGAACATAGTGTTTATGAATTTATTCTTGTGAAATTGATAACATTCCATTCTATGTTTTATTTTATTTTAAATATTGATATATGTTTTATGATGCATGGATGATAATATAAATTTTCTGATGATACAGGTTCACTTGATATTATTTATCACAATGTGAACCTTATGATGTGATTGGTGCACCCCAAATTATAAAGTTCTCAAAATAATTAGCTAATCTGATTTATCCCATTATAGAATTTAAATATTCCTGAACATGATTCTTTCTTTGTTCAAAACAATGACTGGTATTTACCAACCGAGAGATAATGTTTTATTTTTATTAATTGAGACATTTCATAACATTCTTTAATGATTACAATAATGATTATAATCATTTAAA
Source organism: Viscum album (assembly GCA_963277665.1). Classification (NCBI taxonomy): domain Eukaryota; kingdom Viridiplantae; phylum Streptophyta; class Magnoliopsida; order Santalales; family Viscaceae; genus Viscum; species Viscum album. The sequence continues at coordinate 1,845,050,517 of OY728161.1, forward strand.
TATGTTATAATGATATTTATTATGATAATACTATATATTATTGTATAATTTTCATACCTATCCTCTTACATGGATTTTAGCTCACCCCAATTTGATATATATCTATAGGCGAGAACATGTACCAAGGGTAATTCAATAGACAATAATAATCTAGAGAAGAATGAATTAAATTATTATTTATGTTTTATTTTAAAAAGGTTGTGTATGTTCTTAATTTTCCCTAAAAAATAATCCTTTATATCATCATTGTGTAATTATTTTATGTTTTTAGTCTATAAAATGATGTAATATTATATGTATGAAACATAATGGTTGTTATATTATGAGGATGGTGATTGACGTTATAAGCTCAGGAATTGGGACAATTGCCGAGTCTCTACATTATAATTTTTTTATTTCCTAATTTAGTGATCTTTTTTTCACTTGTAAAACATTATTTTCAAACACTAATGTGTGATGTATTTTAATTACATATATATATATAAATATATCGTGGAGTTATTTTGGGATAAACCATATTATCTCCCAATCCTGATATCATAAAAAGGAAAATGCCTCCAATTTTTGTGATATTGAATACCCATGGTGCTAGTATCCACCTAGGGGCCTACTGGAGGCGAGACTCTTGTGGTCATTATCTCCCTTTGTTCATTTGCATCCTAGGAGTGTTATCATTAGAGGGATGGGGTTGTGACACCTATACCCATAACTTCATGTAAAAAATCCACCAATTAATGGACCAAATATACATTTTCTGAACATAACATTATAATTGTAGAATATTTTTTTTATGTCAAAAAAATTAACACATTATTTTATTTTCTAGTATGGTAACAAATCCTATAATTTTAATTCTTTATTATATCCATAATCTATCTTATCCCGTGTTCAATTATTTTTGAGTTAATATATACTTAAGAACTTTTGTGATTAGAATAAATGTTAAACATTAATAAATACAAAATATGCCTCCAAATATTTAGTTAAAAAATAATAGAAACTAATTCGAAATAATGTTTAGGGTAATTTAACTCAAAGGTATTAAAATTGATTGAATTTTAAGGAGGTACATGATCATTATCCATTATGAACCAACCAAGTCCTTTCAATGAGGAATGGTTGTATATGAAATATTTACTATTCCTCGACGGTAGATCCAAACCCACTGAATTTAGAAATATTATTTTAAATTACATAAGACAAACTTTAAGTTATTTTTTATAAATTAATTTGACATATTTTCATCTAAACAATGTCACGGGAAGGATGAAGATTAAAAATTTTCATCAAACCATGGTTAATAGCCTCTAGACCTAATAAAACAATATTCTTATTAAAATATTTTGGTCTTAGCCATTAATTTGACACTATTTTTGGCAGAATCAAGTAGAATTCCATAATTAATTATAATTTTTCCATGAAAATAAATAATTTGTAAACTAAAATCACATTCTTGTAATTTTAGGTACAACTTATTTCCATTATGGTTTTTTAGAGCAATATGTAGATGTTTCTCATCTTCCTCCTATCTATATGAATATAACAAAATATCATCAATAAAAAAACCCCAAACTGATCCAAAATATGATTGAAGAAAGTGTTAATAAGGTTCATAATCATAGATGGTGAACTATTTAACCCAAATAATATAAATAAAAACTCAAAAGTCTTATGTATCCTCTGAAGTGATGTCATTGGGATGTCACCCTCCTTCACATCCAGCTGATGGTACCCATACATTATGTTGAACTTTAAGTAATTCTAAGATCCCAACAGCTAATCAAATAATTTAGTCATATGAGGATATGGATTCTTATCCATAATATTAATGGTATTAAAATCTCTACAATCAATGAAAAGACTCATATAAAAATAAATATTTATAAAAAATTACATATTTTCTCCCCAAGGTGATGTGATGGGTCGAATTAAACCATTACCTAGAAACACCAATATATCTATTTTTAATTTTATAAGTTCAACATAATACATTATATAGGGGGGTGTTGAAATTATATTAGTATTAGAAACTATGAAAAAATTTAATTGAACATCTTGATCTTCAATAATACACAAGAATAACACATATATTATTCAATAAAGAAGAATAAATTTTGGACATTGAAAATAACTATTCATTTTCACAAAGATACACCCTCATAAATTAAATACAATATTTGAAAATAAAATTGCAATATTATATAATAATCATCAAAACATTAATGTGATATTAATATGGAAAATTTTTATTATTCCCTAACTGTTAATATTTTTTTTTCAGAAAGGACACATTAAAAGAATATATTTTTTTTAAAAAAATGTTGTCTCTTATAAATATCATATCAACGAACTTGTTGGAAATTAAATGAATTTATTATGTGTATTCTCCATAAATAAAAAATAAAATTCATATCCTCTGTAGAATATTAATATAAGTCATAATATTAGCCTGATATATTCAATAAGTAGATGTTTTCCCGAAATAATGGAAATTGTGATAAGAATTACATTAACTCACATTCAAATTACTAAAAAAGTTATCAAATCATTCTAGAATTATATTCATATTTTTAATAAATTATGTCATTAATTATAAAATCTAAGGACATATTCATTAATAATAATTCATTATTTTCATTGTTTCGTATTTTTTTGATTCAATTTCTCATGATTTGTTCATTTGTGTTTTATTAATGATATTCCTATACAATAGAATTTAAACACCTTTTATGGAGTCTAAAAGTATTACTTAACTTCCAATATTAGTAATCTTCTGACATATCATTTTTATTTCTTACATGAGCATGCTTCATTAGATAAACCATTAATAATTATTCTTAGTATATTTTGGAGGATTATTTTAACATCATGAAGTAGATTAGTCGTAGTTAAATTTATGTCTATATATTACTTACCGAGGATGGAATATGTTTCAATATAAAAATTTTGATATGAATTAACCAGAATTATTGTTTCATTACCTACAATGATGGAAATACTATAAAATGAAAATTAAGTATTCCCAAAGATGGTAAACCAACATAACATGGAAAATAATTCCATTATTTGTATAAAAGTATAATAAAAATGAAATGGATATTAGATACTCCATTAGAAAAATATAAAACTAGTATCTATATGATTATGTTTTATCATTTTTTTTAGATGTAATATGTTAGGACATAATTAAAAATGATAATATATTATGAATAGTAATTTTGGAAAATTACTTCATGAATATGACAACCTCAAGAGACCAATGAGAAACTTGGATTTGGTCTTTTGATTGGAAAATAAACACTAGGACATGGGGAGTGTGTTTAAGAGTGTTTTGGGTAGGTGTTTGATGTTATAAAAGGATTTTTAGTGGATATGGTGTGTTTAGGAGTTGTATTTATACTCGAGGAGATGTGGGTTTATGTGATTAGAAAAATGATTATTTTATATAGAAAGCCAACCACATTGGGGTGGAATTAATTTCAATTAATCATATTGGTAATTAATATTGCGTTGGATGGTTATGGTCGAGAAATACTTCAAAAAATAATTAATATTTTGTTTTCTGGTTATGTTACGAATTTACATCATAACATTAACACTTGTAAGTATTTTACTTATACTGTGGAAAATAATTATTTACCACATAACATTTTTATACCTAAAAATGAAACGGAACATAGAAGAAAATTTTGACCTTATAATTCCAAATATTGAATTTATTTTACCAAATAAAATATATATAATTGTAAATTTATTCTTTATAATTAATATTGCAGACACAATGAATAAGAGAGGTTTTAAGGTGAAATGTAAAAAAGTTCAAAATCTTTTCAATTCCAATTTCAATTTCAATTGGATTTTAAGGACCTAAATTTCATTTAATGATTTATAAATGAATAAGTTATACTTTATAACCAACTTACAGATTAATTTATATGTATATATAAAATATATGAAAATGTAGTTTCCATTTAAAATGCAATATTTTTACATAATCTTATAAATATTTATCTTGTTAGAAAAATACCAAATTTATTTCTAAGATAAATTTAATATCATGGTTTAAAAAATGATATTTAATTCATTCATATAATAATACCTAAATATATTGAAAAATAATTTTTAAAATTTGTGTACCATTAAAAGGAGAAATATTTTCCTTTATGAAAAAATATAGATATTAATACCTATAATGGGATTAATTCTTATATTAATCCTATAAAATATAATGGCTGAATTTAAAAAAAATTGACTGAATATATAACATATAAATTTTATTAGGATATTTAACGAATAATTGTTATTTTATATATATGATTACTATCAAATATGAAAATAATATATTCAATTTCTGCCTAGGTTGTCCCAAATAATATATAATATACTCTCATAAAAATGTGTAACCCTAGAAAAGAAAAAAATGGTAATAGAAAAAAAATATAAGACAAATATATTTAAAACGTTTTCAAGAAATGATTTTAAATAGTTTTGTAGTCTTTATCTAACATATTTAACCCCACACTCCATTATTTTACAATATTATATCCTTTTACCCTTTAATAGTATCATTTTATTATTGAAAATAATTTGTAGTTAAAAAGGTTTCATTTTCTTCACTTAAGAATTAAAATTTTAGACAACATCATGAAAGTCCAATACCTTTTAATTTCAACTTAAAAATATAACAAATTATCCTCTTATTATCCCATCCCATGTTTATAAGCTTTTGGTTTTCGTTTTTTACATAATCCATTCATTTTCAAGGATATTTCAAGATAATTTTCAAGGTCCCCATGTGAGTATTACTAAATCCACATATTTTTGTTCTTATTGTTACCCCTATTAAACAATCCTTATGAGATTTATATAATCTCATATATATCATTATTATACATATATTTCATTATATTAATGGTGAAAATATTTTAAATTTATTTCCATACATTAATAAACACAAAATGAACACCGATCATGTGTTGCATGAACTACTAGCTAAAATATGTGAAAAATTCAATTTCTAACTACTCACACTATTTTCTCCTTTTAATGATATATTTTAAAATAATAAATCATTAATTTATATTATAAATTTTAATATTAAGTAAAAAATTATCAATCTCTATAAATTCAATTTTTCATTTAGAAAATCATATCATTAATTCGGCGTTTTGCAGACTACTACCTCCATGAAGTTACATTTTTCAAATTGATTTAAATTCATTATAAAACATATATAAACACGATTTAAGACCTTATAAATATAAAAAATATCATTATTCTTCATTCATATTTATATTATTTCAATATAAACAAAATCATAAACATAATCTTCAATCCAATTATGGTATGTTCATGTTTGGGTCGATCTACCCACCTACTTTAACAATGAAATAAAACTTTATCATATTTGATGATATGAATATATATGAAAATATTTTTATAATTTAATTAGTAGGTCATGATTATTTTAGGTTTCTTGGGTGATAATATTAAAACATTGAACCCTTGTTAAAATATCATCTCTTATTCAAACAATTAATGAAATAATTTGAAAAAGATTACATTTTGACAGAACATAACAAAAATATTAATGGAATGAGATGTTAGAATTATATATTAAAATATTTTGTCTAATCTATTAGATTAAATTATTTATTAATGATTAACATTGAGAGGAGAAAAAATAACAACAAAACTACTAAAAATCTAGTTCAATACTATCATGATAACTCACACACGATATTGAAAATTGATAATGGATAACTAATATAAATTTGTAGAATAATTTTATTTAATTTTTATAAAAGGTTATACTTGACAATAAAATTATTAAATAGGTTACTATGGTACTTATTTTTAATGGAAGAGATTCATGATCTATCATGGGTGTTATGAATTAAGTTAAAGTATTTTTTTCCACAACTTTAATTAATTTTGCCATAATTATTATGATACAACATGTTTTCATTTTAATTGTATATTTTATAAAAACTAGTTATTTTATATCATGGTACTATAATTTCTCATTGTATTTAATTATTAATTTTAATTTATATCATTCACGGTGGTGGAAATAAAATTTTTATTGTGTTGTTAGGCATTATTGAACTTAATTTCAAATACATTCAGTCATATTAATTCTTATATGAATATGCACATAAATATTTCTTCAATATTATAATATCACTATTATTAATATTATTTCCACATTTTCTCTTTGGAAATTATTTTTCATCATCAATAAAATCAAATTTCATAAAAAACTAAAATAAATATATAATATTTATAAAAATAACACTAATTCTAATCGATGAATATTTTATTCCTTTTATATATTATGTATCTTAAATAAAACATTCCACTCATTTTGGGAAATTGAATATGTGTTAATTCATGTGATACTCATAATTCATATCTTTATTTTTAACATGAATGTATTATTTCCCTATTTATAATATGAGTTTCCAATAATGGTGTTTCAAAATTATAAATGTTTTTAAGTATCATTGATAAAATCATTATATTTCACTCCATGATTTCACTTTACATTGTTTACATATTTAATAAGGATCCATTACTTTAGATTTTGTAAAAACAATTTTTTTATATACCTCCTTTATTTTCCATTCCATAATTTTTTAAAAATAATATTTAATAGATATTGGTGACAAATATCATTGATTTTATTTATAATATTTTATGAAGAAAAAACCTTTAAAATAATATACATTTAAATGGATTTACCATCATTATAAATATTTTTTTCTAATGATTCGTATTTTTAAAATTAAATAATTTTATAATTACTATATGAATTTATTTTAAATATGGTTTTTATTTAAAAAATATAATTTGTATCATTTGTTTCAAAGATATATTTTTCTATTCTTTTAATAGTATTTTTTATAAACAAGTTAATTTTTTACTTATATTTTCAAAAATTCTATACATTAAATACATATAAGAGAAATTATATATCATGAAATTTGACATTCATAATCATCATTAGTGTATAACCATGATTATTATTCAAATTCATTTACTCTATAAATACCCTATTTATGATTAATTTTATTGAACAATAATCACCTAGATTACATAAATCAAATTATTAGGAAAATTATAGACCTAATCTCATATAAATATCTTTATAAAATTTTACTATTGTGATGAATATGTTCAAAGATATTACATTTACATATTAGTATAATATTTATAATTAGTATACACGTTATTTCAATACAGTTATTTATTTTCTAATAAGAAACTACAGTAATGTATTGCAGATATTATTCATTCCTTTGTATAAGTAATGCAATATACTTAAGTAGTGATAGTTAGGTATTATTATGGATTTCCCATCAATAAATTGATAGGACAAATGTGAAAAACTATCTTTTGTATTTTTTTGTATGCCTACGTAGAGAAAAATATTTCCAATAAACATAGACATGACTATAAGATAATGAATTATAATATCACGATATATTTTCTTAGTGAATGGAATTAACTATGTAGAATTATGAATTTCATCACTAATGGAAAAGTTATATTTTTCAATGTGACCATTTAAATCCCATTTTATATATGGAAATTTCATAATTTCATTTTAGTTATATTATGGAAAAAAAATTTGTTTCCAATTCTTATCATAATGTTTATGAACATATCATTTTCAATTATTGTCCTTGATTTCTATCACATATTATTTCCCGTACTAATAATTAGAGATAATCTATTTTATATTCCCAATTTCCCATGTCATAATTTAATGTGTTACATATGATATATACAATATGATTATTTATCTAGAAAAATAATGAGAAATATTAATGAATTAGTATAGATTAGGTAGTTTGTTATGTAGTGTTACAAAATAAATATTTAATGAGATATACATGGTAATTACTAGTTAGATTAATTCTCTTATTCAATAAAACATTAAAAATAAAATGTATTTTGACTGTATATGACTCAGTAATGTTTATTATATTTGAAATTAATTATTGTATAAATTATTGAAATCCAGTTTACATCAAAACAATTATATAAAGACACTATTTATGATCACATGATCCAGATGTACGGGTTTGGGTCTTCAATGTGCCTCTCTCATTCAATAATTATTGAGTAAATCATACGGGGTTTTATAAACAAGGTTTTTTCATCATTTTCTAGTGTCATTACAATATATAATAAAGGTGATTGTTTATTTCTCCATGAAGGGTGTATAAAAATCAATCATGAGTATATTATTATTAATGAAGATTATTATCCTACGATGGCTTACTTGTGTTTATTATGTACTTTTCTATTTATTAATTTATAAAATTTTAATCCTTGGGGGTCAAAAAATCCTAGTGTGATGTTATAATCGATAAATTTATGATTTTATATAGATATTAGTTACAGGTTAGAAGCTAGTTAGAGTGATGAACCTTCTAATATGGACTTCATTATATTAATTGATGCGGCAAAAGAAATAATATTATGGAATTTCGTATGGTTATATCATTAATAATTTATACCAAGAAAATATATGTTGTATATATTTTTATTGGAACATAATAATTAGTTTCATCACATTGAATATTGTAAACTTTTTTAATTCATGGGATCATTTATATGGGGCCCCTGTAGGAACACATTGATACCCAGGAAATTGATTTTGATAGAAGATTGTTTTTTAGAGTGATTCATTATAATGAGAGTTAAGATGTTGTTTTCAAATTGATGATATATTATGAAATTTCAATATATATTTGTTTGTTTCTATCTCATACGACATATATATAGGTAATATATTTAATTGGTATGTGATATATATTCTTATTAATATTATGTAGTTACATAAAAAAATACTCATTTGGTATCAACGATCCTTCAGATTTTTGTAAACATGTCAGATGTTCTTGTGGGGTGCTTGGTGGTGGTTGGACATATTTATGTAGAATCCTTATGATCCCCCACAAATCTGGATATCCTGAAAGATGTATGTAATAAATTTTATTGAACACTAATTTCATAAAAAGAGTAGTAGATCATTTAAACAATTATATGATGGTTGGTCCAATGGTTTGCTTATGAAAAATGAATATAAAAATAAAATATAATAAATGTTTTTTTGTGTGTAAACATAAATAAATAAATTATATGATTGGTATTAAATATTTATATATGTTTATGTCTGCATATTATAAGTATTGGGAATTAGAAAAAAAAATATAGGAGTATGGACATAAAAAGTTTTCTATAAGGAAATTTAGGGTTTAATTAACCATTAGAAGTATTGTAGATGAATTTGAAATAGAAATTTGATGGTATAAATAAAATACTACTAAAGTATCCATCTTGACTTTGAAAAATAACATCACATAATATCTAGATTTCTTTTTAAAATATTGCATTTCCATTATGTGTCATGAATTCATCTCTTTGCCTATGATTATGTTGTCACAACACCACATGAACCAAAATCTATTATAATTATATGAACAAGACCTATGTAATTAGTTTGAGTTTCAAATAAAATTAATGTAAAATTTGTCTTGAATCACTAAATTAATGTAAAATCAATCATAATTATTTACAGTTATTCTAAAATAACTATATCCATGATGATCATACAGAATATAGAAGAAGAATTAATCACTTCTTTGATATACCCCACATTACAAAACAATAAATTTTTATTAATTTTTATGAAAATAATGGATATAGGTAATAACCACTTATGGATTTGATTGGAATCTTGTTTTTTAGTCTCCATTAGTATAATCCTAATACATGATGGATCAAATGGTATTTTATAAAACATTAGTGATATATTAAAGGGTGTTTAATAGAAGAATATATGGGTGGAAGTGAATAGAGAATGTAAATGGATTCCCCTATAGGGAGATTTATGATACTTGTGATAGAATGGAGAAATGGTCTATATATAATTAGAGATTTTACTATTAATTGAGGTATGTAATTATCCAACTGAAAATCTTGTGTTTCCGCTAATTATCTAGTTGAATTCCTAGTTTCCATTCAAAGTCCTGTCATATTTGAGATTACTCTATATTATTTGATCTCCTACCTTCCAAGAAGGATATATGTCCTTATATAATTAAGGGGAATAATGTGAGTTATCACCTTATTCTCTTTAAATTGTATTCTTACATGTTCCAATTTTCATAAAACATTCCTTGATTTTGGAAAACAAACTTCAACAATGTATATTCACCTCCATATGAATTTCCCATGTGATTAAGATCACATGAGTGGTTTTTATTATGATCATGGTCCCCACTATGAATTCAATTTTACTAATATATAATGTGGTCTCATGGATATATCTATACTAAAAAATAAAAATGGAATTGCATTATAGATGGATATATATTTTTTTGAGGAGTATTAAGATAGTATTGGGTCATGAGGATGCATTATTAAAGCTCGATAATACCTTAAATCATTATTTACAGTTTATATATACTAATCAATAATGGAGGGTGAGATGTTTTTATTATTATTTTTTTGAAATTATAACCCATGATAACACTGAATTGGTAGGGAATGTGTCTAGGTATGTTCATAAGTTGGATATTATTGAGGATATATTAGATTGTGTGAACATATATGAATAGTTAAAATCATCATCATGTTGGACTGAGTTGATGATTTTTGAATCACGTAATCAATATTATAATATGATATTTATCATGAAATATATAGTTAAATTCATTTGGAAAATGGAATTCCCCATCAATCTCATATGGATGCTTAAAAAGATATATATTTATTAGACTGTAATGCGGGTGCAATTAGAGATTTCTTGATGGTGGTTGGTGGGGTTTGGTCAGGGAAATCCAAGATGAATATAATTTTTTTCATGTATTGATATCGATATTATCTTTATATTATATATAGTCTTAAAAAATATTCAAGTATATTTTATTAGACCAAATGTGCATAATAATTCTCTATTCATTTATTATATAATTACACAACATTTTTTCAACTTGAAATATATCATGTTTAATATCTTATAAATATAGTGATATCAATTACACTGTAATGTATGGATATGAAAATTGTGTACTTAAATTTATGTGTATCCCCATTATATGTCCCTGATGATCTTATGTGATACCTTGATCATGGTCCTTACCTTCTTATGCACCAATAGACCTGAGAATTTCGTGTAGGTCTCAATATTTATCCTAGGTTATTCACAAGTCTAACAATGATTTCCACACATTATTAGGACCATGGTGTATTAAAAAGTTAAATAAACCATTTCTCAAATATCCCCTTAATTCCATTATATGATAAAAAATGATATTACTATGATTTTTTGAAATTAAAATTAAATATTGTAATTCTAAAAAATTATTAAAAATATTACTTATAATAAAAAACACATTTCCAATGTTTAAATAATATAAATTTTTTAAAATGTATTCTTTTTCAATAAAACCACAACATCTATTTATAAATTTATTATTCAAATAAATATATATATAATTTTTTTTAATATTTTCAAACACAATACAAACTATAGAACCACATTCACATGTATTTGATACCTACATGTCCCCTTGTTGTACTTCAGAATAAAAATTCATGATGAATTTACAACTTCTAAAATTTGATCCACAATTAATTGATTTTTAATTTACATATACTTATTTGAATCCCAATGTTGTCAAGAAGAGTATATTTTGACCCCACCCCCCTTAATATAGATTTTATTCCCACATAACAATTTCACATAATCAATTACTCATAACATTACAAAAACTAGATAATCACATTTCGTTATTTTCTTAAAAGTTTAAAATTTTCATTCCCCTCCATCCCACATAATAACCTGGTTCTCTTTTAAAACTTATTCCATAATTGTGATATTTAATGAATTTATTATGGAATTTTTTAGGCTTAAACGTGATCTAATCTATCCGAATAAGTTATAATACCTGGAAAAAACTGTAAATTTTCATGTCTTAGAATCTTGGTTTACAAATCAGCCCTCATATTAGCTGTTTATCAAATTTATGTGATTTTATTTTTTACTACACTATCTTTTTCTAGTTTATTTAATTTGAATATATTTTGGATCCTATTTTCATAGAGTACTATAATTTAAAAAATTTATCAATTTTTTTTTGATGAACCATTGACATATTCCTAATGTTTAGAAAAAACACTCATGTTTAGGTTTTTCAATACAATACAAACTATTCATATATTTATACACCTATGTAATATCTTATAAAGAATAAATTATAATTTGATACTAATAAGGGACATTGCACTGAAGTTGATTTTTTAATGAGAAACTTGGATTAATTTTGCAAATATATTCATTTTAAATAATAATGCACAACAAACATTCTCTTCTCCCACATAAACATTTTTTTTAATTTATGACTAATGAACTAAAATGTTTGGAGGTACACATAAGATTATATATAATGAGTTCAAGAATAATGGAAATGAAATTTGAGTGTCTTTATAACCCTTACCATGTATTTTAGTTTCGTTTAATTGAATTTTATGTGTTTCATTCCTCAAAAAAATATCTACCATTATTTTTCATTGAATCTCTAATAAAAATTCAATTCAGTTATCATCATAGTGTAATTTAATAAAAAAATAAAAACTAAGAAAAAGAATAAAATTTGTATTCTTCTTTCTCCACCCAATAGTTTTATGACATAATGTCTTATAAGAAAATAATCAACATATAAATCATCAAGGATAATGTTTTATACTATTATAATGAAATCATTAAAAAATATAAGGGATCATCTACATGAATTATATGAAATATAGGGGGAATGTAAACTTTATTGTAATGAATGTTTTGTCTTTTAGAATTTCTAAATAACATGAGCCTTTATTGATCCTTTTTTACATGAGGTATCTCTAAAGACCAATTTTTTTGGTAAAATATTTTAAATATTTTAAATTTATTTATTTTAGTATTTTTCAATCAATTACAGCCAATGTATGAGTCAATTATTTTAATGAATAAGGAATTAATATATTAAAATTTTATATAAAGACCCATGTTTAATATTTTATCATGTAAATTTGTTTAAAACTACTTAACCATATAATAAAAAACTCAATATTATATTTATCTCAAAAATTACATTAAGATGATATATAAGCCCAATATAATTTACAATAACACAATGGGATATTAAATCCAAAAAAATATGAATATGAAAATTTACACAATCTATGTCTCCTATAACAATAATTTTGGAACTCATACATTTAAAAATTAATATTTATTAATATAATTGAAATATTTAAAAATGAAAATTAAAACCTTATATAAAAATTATGTGAATAATGAACAAATGAAAAAGATTATTTATAGGTATAAAAAAAACTATATGGAAACCAATATTTTGTGCCTTTGAATAACAACCTCAACACTAATAATAGAAACATGGGCATTAAATTTGAAAAATATTATTTTTGTATATTATGATTAAATGTACAATGGAATTTTCTCATAACACAATTAAATTCATGTTTCAAATAAGATAAAATAAATATTTAATGTATATAAACAATGATTTTTGGAACACATATAAATAATTGAAAATAAAATACATTTTTGTGAAAAAATTATTAATTGAAAATTATAATTTATTTTAATATTTTAATTTTAAAAATTTATATTTATATTATTAAAATAATATTTTATTAAAATATTACAAATTTTTCTTCCAAAAAATTATTTGTGTCATAAAATTATTTATTTCTTAATAAACTATAATATTTTTTCTAAAAATTAAAATTTATTATATTTTTAAAAAATGTTTTGGTTAAATGAATTTCATTTTTTGAATTATAAAATACCAATTTTTTGTTGTGATTTTTTTTGTTGTTCATAAGAAGTGTTATCCTAATATTTCAATATGGAAAAATATTTTATTTCTCGTAATGATTTTAGTAAATTTTTAGTTACATTATTTAATATATAATAAATTATTTTTTGAGAATAACATACACCAGTTACTATATATATTCACTTGGACAATCATTTTTGGTAGTAATGATAAAAATTAATGAAACTAAATATTTTCTTTTATAACACCCATAACCTCCCCTTATAAATACCGCCTTTTATTTTGGGGGATTTCCCACCATGTAAAATTTAATCAGCTTCATGTAATCGATATCTTTATCTTCCCATTTACTATTATAAAATTTAAACAAATAATGTTCATTATAACTATTCATGAATGTTCTGATGAATAACACGTTAAAACATAACCCTTTTTATTTTATGAACCATTTTTAAATACTTATTTATATTTATAAAATTCTAACCATTTTAAATATATGAACTCCCTATCATTTCTTTTTTACTATTTGGTATTTGATGTGAAAATTCAATGTTACTATTACATTGATTCCACCTTGGAACTATTGAATAATAATGCCTAGGATGTTGATCAATATAATAATATATTAAAAAAGTAAACATAAATTAAAACAAATGAAAAATAATAAATTAAATATTTATATATATATTAGTCTATAAAGAGAGTATTTAATAATACTAATATGATTAATTTTGAGTTTAGATGCATGATCTAAGGGACTTATGAACCAAGGTATGTGTTGGAATCGGAAAACACATCCATGTAATTAATTGAATGCTTCCATGGATGATCTTGGAGCGTATCTCATTTTGATAGATTCTATTTGTCTAGTGGTGGAGCTCTAAAGGAGTTATGGATCAAAAGATATGACCATTAAAAGATAGGCTGTAGGAAATGACCAACCGAGATGATTTTGGGGAAAAGTACGATTTTAAGCACAAAAAGTGAAATCTGTCGCGAAAGAATAGATGTTTTGTGCGCAAAAAATGGAATATTGCATGCTACTATAAAATCTAGAATGAAACAGGTCATGAAATTATTTTACACGTCCAATGATAAGTCATAATCCACCCATGCCACATGCAGAACGTCCATGAAAGGCGCACACTTTTGTTTGAGAGGTGCACACAAGAATAGAATATGCACACATGATTCTTACGAGCCCAAGCCCTTTGTCCGCATACCTGCCGCAAGGTGCGCGTAAGATCACTTCTGTGCTCGGAATCTTGCATCATACCTCTCCCAAGATCACAGATATATACTAGTTGAACACCCACCTTTTAGGAGAGGTCTCCGGAGGTCGGTCTCTTTTCTGCTGTGCCTAAGACTACCTCTACCACACCAGAGTAGAAGAATGAAATCCTCCATGTGAGATATTGCGCGAGAGATCCCATATAAGTCCTCTTTCATGTGGGTCTATAATGGTATGATCCTCAAATGGAATTTTCTCTTCCTAAGTCAGGTGCATGGAAGATTTCATGCATGCGCACAAAACACCCAATCTTGCTCGCAAAACATAAAATCTTGAATGAAACATCCATTCATAAGAGCAAGACTTCAATATTCTGTGTAACTTCCAATATTGCATGCAAGATTTCGCTCTTGCATGATATACACCAATCTTGTGCGCAGCAGTACCATGGTGTTGAATATTGCATGCACCTATGCCGAACAGTCCAATCTTGCATGCAGCCCATCCTACGTATAGCCCATCTTACATGAAACAGTATATATGGCTATTCTGGGCCAGTTCCTTCCCTACTGTCACTGACCCCCAAGAAAAATGGAGAGTCGCACTGCAAACTTTTCTGGATGGGATGTCTACATTTTCCATGGTGTCCTTATGCGCAATGACCTTCCACATATGGAATATCATTATTTGAGATTCTTCTCCACACACCATGAAACACCATCAGTCAACATATTCCTCTTGGTTTGTTTCCCATGTCGCGAGTCGAGAGTCTCATCTTTAATTTCTCGAGCACCTTGAGTTGATCCATTCCTCAAAAAACTCCTCAAAACCCTACCAGTTTCCTCATATGTGAGGTTGATCCAGAAAGGGCCGCAACTGTGTAAGTCCCAACACCAATCATTTCTAGGTACCTTATGACTAACAGTCCTACCTACAAGACTATAAACTACAGTGTACCCTATATAACAAATATAGGATTCCTCTTAATCCAAACAATATATGCCTTATACTCCATGCATAAGATGAAAATTATTGCTATCTACAATACAGTAAACTATATAACACCATATATGAAAAATATGGGAGGCCTAATGTTCGGAATAAGAGATTATGTATTCTCTAAGAATAAGATGCTAGTAGTCCTAAATACCAGACTATAAACTGTAGTAAACCCTATAGGAAAAATATAGGATTTCTATTTCACCATACAAGATTTTCCTTATGCACCATGCATATGATGCCTAACAGTCTTTTCTAATTGACTATAATCTATATTTCTCCCCATATGACAATAAATAGGATGCCTCTTGTTCAAAATAATAGATTCCTAATGTGGAAATCATAAGATGCATCATGCCTTCATTACAGTGGCGTAATTTCACGTGCATTGGAATCTGTTCAAACATTTCATCACTCCACCTCACGCATTGTGTGTCCTTCATTCAGATATTCGTCCTCTTTCATGTATAAAGAGAGCCCCTAATGACCTGTTCCCATGCCGTGTCAGCTCACCTACCGTCCTAGGCCAAATTCCTATAAGACATTGGATTCCACATCTAGTTAGGTCATGTGTTTCGAACACGGACTACAGTCCACCCTCATTTGTTTGTCCCAAATTTAGGCTAACATGATATGGATGTTGTGTTTCGAACACTGTCAACATTTATCCTCCTTAATCATTCCACCCTCACCACGTTCTGAATGTCGGGCATGGGATTCAAATTTTTCATTTATATTTATTCGGACTTATTCCAATGCCCTTGGAATTATCTCTCTTGAGCACGAGCCCATAGGTGAAGGCCTCAACACACCAGTGGGTTGGGAAGCCCTAATTTCCATTTATGAGGAAGACATTACGAGATGCTTCCTTGCGTATTCCCCCATCCATCCATTGTCGCTCTACAATGGCACCCGGGCTGCTTCCATGTGTATTCCACATGCATAATTTCCACTCTATAGTGGCACACATGAAGATTCCTTATGTATGCCTCTTCCATCAATTGACACTCCGTAGCAGCTGTCGATCTACTTCCAGGCATAAAACCCATGGACAATTGATGCTCAATAGAGGAAAATGGGTAGCTTCACTTCTTATGCCTCATCCATCCATTTCTACTCCATAGCGGCACCCAGGTAGCCTCCTTTCATATGTACAATTCACCATTGCCTCTCCTTAGCTGCACTCGGCCATCTTCCTTGGGTAATCCCCATTCACAACTACCGCTCCATAGCTAAACCCGGGATGCTTCCATGCATCAGCCCCATGCACAATAGCCAATCCATAGCGGCACACATGCAGCTTCCTTGCGTAAGCACCATCCGTCCATTGGAGCTTCATAGTGGCACCCTGGAAGGTTCCTTGTTTAATCCCCATTTCCCATTGCCGCTCTATAGCGGCACCCAGGCTACTTACGTGCATAAACCCCATTAACCACCCTTCAGGGATACCGATTTGTGCAGTGATCTTCAGGTCCTTGCTGCCTCTTCTTTCTCACACCGAGCACGACTCACATGGTCTTAGTGTTAGCATCAACCACGATATCCTCTATGGGTAGCATAGAGTGTAAGCCACGAACACTAAACCTGAACTACGTGGACTTTGATCCTTGCTATGAAAATGTAAGTAGGAATCCTCCATGATGTTCAAGACCAACAACCATCGGTTACGACCACTTGACATCCATCCACCCCCGTCTTGTACGACATTAAAATGTATTCCCACATTCATCTGGAACAACGTTAAACATAACCCTTTTTAACTATGTGAGAATTTGATCCTAGTCTCCTAGATATGTTTTGTAGGAATCCTCCCTGAGGTATAGCCCCATTCCGCTCTTAGTCGTTGTCAACCCCATACAGCGGTAAGCCGTTGGAACACCAACCTGAGGTAAGCCGTTGGGACCCCCACCGAAATACACAGACTTTGATTTCCTGCCATAGAGATAGGTAGGAAGTCTCTTCAATGATCATGTTGAAAACTACCATAACCTTAATGATAGTTCCATATCATTCCCCCTCCACTTCATTCAACTCTCCATCATCCACCCTGATTTTCACTCGTGTGGCCATATCCAGGTGAGATCATGAAATTCACCACAATATTTCTCCTTGCAGAACGCAGGATGCTAACCATGCATAAGCCCCACTCAACCCATAACCATCCACCCAAGAGTTTCCCTCTTGATATGGGCTGTTATCCATGCGTAATCCCCAGCATGTATTCGGTTTGTTGTCCTCTGTGTACACCCTAATTCAACTCCCATTAAAACTATGTGGATTTTGATATCTGTCGTCTTCATAATGTACATTGGAAACCTCTATAAGGTTCAATCCCAACAAATAGTAATCTTTAGTGCCACACATTCTAGGGTTCACTCTCCCAGATCCACCCTCAGTGGTGTTCAGATCTGTCATTACGGTGTGACATCTCTCCTCCATGGGACACACCACCTCGGATCCATCCTCATTGGATGTTCTAATACATCCATCTTATAAGTGTTCCCTCCTAGGGATATACCAATCTTATCCATCTACAAGGGACATTATGATCACCCTCATTCTTTCTCCCCAAGATTAGAAACTTGTGGACTACCTCGTATTAAACATGAGATGCCTGAGGAAAACCTCAGAAGACACGCCTTTGGTATAACTATCTCCGCTAGTTGTTAAACTCATGACATACCGCTTTCTAAACATGGGAAGCTGAGGGAAAACTCATAGACATGCCTCCGAAAAAAGATACCCTGTGACCGACATAGGATGCTTTAGGTTTTGTGCAATTGAGATGACCTTTTATGAGGAAGAATATAGATTCCCCAATTTCCTTACATCCAATGATGTCCTGACATTCCTGATGTTATCATCTACTCCAACCAATGGTTTCAACATATCAAGACCCCACAGGATGTCCTGTCAAAAGTAGTGTAATTTACCAGTGTCTACATACATATGGTACCAGGAAAAAGATTCATAGACCACGACATAATCTTTATGGGAGACCCAGAATCTGTAACGAATTTTGAGGAGGATTCCACAGAAGGAAGAACTGATATCCCATCATCTTGTTTCGATCAAGGTGCATAGTTCCTGAGTAAGCAATGGATAACACCCGCCTTTGGAAAGTGGGAATGTGGGGCCACAGTTGCATTTCCTTGATAGATGAATGGGCAGGCCCCTGTAAAACTATTAAAAATAGTTGGTAACTAATAAAACATCCGCTTATAAATATAGGTTATGGTTTATTAATGTAAACATCTCATATATTTTAACTTATTCATATTTATTTTGTATATTATATATATATATATATATATATATATATTCCTTACATATTTGGATAGTTTATTTTTTTCCTTTATAGATATCTATTTTTATATTAATTTCCCTTCACAGATTTTTCATTATAGTAAACATGGATAATGAAATTTTTTATTCCTTATTAAATTTCAATTGAAAATTTTTTAAATAATTATACTTCCCAATATCTATTTATTTACTAAATCGTACTTTTTTCTGAACATGTGACGCTCCCACAACATTCCCCTCCACCCACACATTGCAAACCAAATTCAACACACCAAATTCTCTAACCTCAGTCACGATTTTCCTCCGTCGGGATTTACCTCTGCCGCTCAGCCTTCTGGAAAACCCTCGACAACCTCCTTCTTCATCAGACGATTCCACAATAACCTGTATCTCCACTACTGAAACCAAACTCTAGATCATGAAATTAAAAAATTATCTATTCCAAACAATTCATCGTCGCTCCTTCGAGACATCATCTTCTCACCTACATATACTACCACTGTCGCACCTGAAATATTACCATTCACAGGATCAGATTTCTCTACAATTACCACTTCATCATCGACCAAAGTTAATGAAAAATTACTTATCAAAAATCAACAGACAACACTTATTTTCACCACACCATTTCCATCTCTACAAAAATCCGCAATCGAGGGTTTCAGAACCTACAACACTCAGTGACGGAACTCTTGTGTCTCAAATATTTCTTTCTCGATTACCAGGCAGCAGCTGTAAGCTTCTGAAATAGCTATGTTTTCATACTCGATGGTCATACCTATAGCATTAGTTCATGTTCACATTATTTCTGGATTCACATAGAGTACTAAAATTTCATAATACTTTTTACTAATTCCATAATGATAGTATTATCTTTCTTCGCAATTTAACATAACCTATAATTAGACATCTGAGTACACAGCCAATCAAAGTAGTTTCTTCATGAAGAGTGTAATTATTATTTTTCTTTAGCATTTACATTGTCAATAATATGTTCATAATACTTCTTCCAAGTTTCCATGTATTATTTGATCGGAATTTTATCAATTACTGATGAGAAATATCAATATTTATATTTGAATTTTTGCAGTAAGTAATTTTCATTTATACCATATTGACATACAACCCCTGGAATGTGACTACATCCACATTCTAAGTCACAACCTACTTTTGAATATATATTTCCTATCATCTGATCACAATGTTGCATTTCTGGTTTTTGTGGTTCTATTATATTCTTTTAGAATCAAATAAAAAGATACATGATATAAACATGTACTCCCTGTCAAGATACAAAGACACACGACTACAAAGAAGACTACTATGACAAAAACGTTAATCATGTTCTCTACTTTTTCACATCATTGCAAATACTGTTTCATTATTTATTAACCAACCACTTCTATGTTTGTGATAATTTTAATTCATAAGAATGATTTTATACTAAAAACATTAATGCAAGTGAACTTGTATCACCAACAGTAAGCATGCAAAGAGGTGTCTGGTTTCCCTTTTCACCAATAGTCAGCAATTGTCAGTTCAATTTACAAATCCCATTATTGGTTTTTTAGTTAACATATTTAAAACCAAAATATCATACTCCTTTACTATAATATATTTCTTCCTAACAATATATATTCCAACATTACTGTGAATATTACTACAAAAATAACTATGGGACAATGTTTTAGAGCTGAAGTTGTCACACCATCTAATTACACAATACTACGTCGATTCATTCCATTCTCACCTATGTAAAGCACTGGTAATTTCGGTTTTCTTTCTCCAGTTTATATACGTCCATTCCATATTGCAAAATGTGTAATCATAGGTTGAAAAAATATTTCATCTTCCTGTTTCGTAGTCCCTCAAAACTGTTCGGATATGTTAATAATATATGATGGATCAAATAAAAATAGATACAACCAAATACCATGATACAACATAGACTTTCATTCTGTAAGAATGTTGTCAGTGAACATTGTTTTAATAAAGGGACAACACGTTTCATTTATATTAAGCATATTCATGTCTCAAAATTACTGTTACAAGGTACAGATACAAATGGATGTCCTCTTACAGAGCCATCTGATGCCTCCACATCATTTTATGTAAAAATCAGTTGACTACATTATTTACTCTATGCTAGTGAAATATTGAATTAAACACATGGGCCGTGAATAATGAACAGTACTACTTCAACTAATATCGGAAACTACATTCATTTATCAGCAACATGAATTTACTACAATCCTACTATAATTACATTTTTCTCATCTCTATCTATTTATATATTTACAATTTATACTTTTTAGTAACAATGTAACGAGTACTGTCGTTCTAACGACACAACCATGTAGGTACTGCACATCATAACAATGAACAACAAACGATTAATCAGACGATCGGATAAACTACTACATCAACAAACAATGACATGGATCCAATTAAAAACTTCAGAGCTATGTCAAATTTGAAATTATATATTCATGACAATTCTGTTTCATTGAATGTTTTCTATTATTAATTACACATTAATAATGAATAAATACAAGTCAATTGTTTCACATAAATCACATCACCTACAAAGTCTTGAATAAAAAGGATATTTACATTAATTTAATAATCAATTTATAAAATTCATTAACATTGTAAAAAATGGTTTTATTATAATGATGGGGGAATGTAGGTACTACACATATACCTGAGGAATTGGAATCAATGAATCCGAAAACCACAGAAACTACTCCTTCAACAAACACTGAAAGAGAATCTTTTATTAACTTCAGATGTATGTTGTACTTTACATTGTATTTTCAGCAAAAACAACTATTTCATTGTATGTTTTCTACTATTATTTTGACATTTAAAATGACTAAAATCAATTAGAATGTTGTAGATATATCACTAAAACCTCAAAGTCTTGAACAAACAGGTTATTTACATTTATGTAGTACTCTAATTACAACCATGTATTTTTATACGTTATAATTAAAAACCTATTTCCGTCCCCATTAATTTCAACTATACGTACATTTTTCTACTACAGAATATTCTAATTGTGGAGAACCTACTAATATTTTTGATTACTGCAGTTCAACCTTCTAGTATAAAGAGAGGAGTAAGAAATATAGCCACAGCCATATCCCATGGTTTTCATTACGTTTCTCAGTGGGAAAAATTACATTACATTAGTTTCCTGAATGTCCAGAATACCTTCAAACATTAGTTTTGAATTCAACCTCTACTCATTAGAAATCATTCAAAGACCACATTCAAATTTAAAATTCACTATTATCATTCACATCATTGGGCAGAAAAGGAGAAAAATCTGTTAATTGTGGAGGGTCTCCAAATGTTTTTAGATTAAACGGACATAACTACACACGTATTGGATGTCTATGTCCTCCTGATGGACAACCACCAATGATTGATCATCTATATGTAAATGACATAGTAAATGAGGATCACAAAAGACTACGGGCCATATGGTGACTACTATATTAAGTGGTAAGATTTCGATTATTTTCATCTGATTGTAACTATTTTACAATTTCATATGCATATTTGACGACAGGATTGAAAAATCTGTTAAAAAATTAACTATTGTTCAAAAACTATAAGAAATGAACAAGGAAATAATTTCATTATCACGACAATTCAGAATAGCTAGGGTTGTTTTTGAGAGTACCAGCACTAAAAATTTAAATCTAATATGACATAGAAGATGAGGAAGTGATTCAGAAACATACAACCTACCAACTATGTCTGAGATCGCAATGGTGATTATTGGTGAAATTAAAGATCTTCATCATGAAAGAGATATCCTCAATCAAACCCAAAGTAGTGATTTTAACCACATAGATGAGCTTCAACCGCTTTACCTCCCTGAACAATATCCAATGGATTTTAAAGGAGGAGAGGATGGATATGTCGATAACATATTCCATCATGTGACCTCATTCAATCAATGTGAAAAACTAAGAAAAGATACAATTAGATTATATTTCTCCATTCACTTTCAATTCCATTAAAATGATTCATCTTGTCTACATTATTCAAGGAAGCTTCTGCAATAGTTTATTATGGACTCATATTCAATGATTGAGTCTCAAATACTATATTTTATTCTCTTCAATAAAAATCACTTGAGGGTAGAAATTCACAATTGTTTGTAGGATGCTTTCCATAGAGGTGATCACAATGGGTCTTTATATGGGAATCATAACATTTTACCTTTCACATTTACGGGTGGTCTGAGATATATGATTCAAACTATCCAAGATTCGATGTCAATAAGTAATTTAGTGTGGTATCAAGTTATTTTCATAACATTTACATGTTATCCAATGTGGCCTAATGTTTCAATATTTGTTATGGTACAAAATCTTTTACCATCAGACTGTCCTCATATACTGTCACTAATATTCAATATTAAGGTGGTGAAACTAATGTAAGGTTTACGAGAAGGGTGTTTTTTCAGAATGTATCGAGTAGGTATGAATCTTCTTCACTAATAAAATCTACTATATTAATTTTTGGTTTTAGTAGGAAATTACACTATTCTTCCACATGCATTCTCACATATCCTTCATCTTCCAATGTAGTGGTTTGTACTCTAATGTTTTAGAATAGATAACTACCGCATGTGCATATTCTATTATTTCTTATCCATGAAGACAAAGTTGACACTCCTGTAGGCATTAACAGAATTGTTATGGCTGAAATTCCAAATAATGGTACCTTTCTAAAACATCATGAAGCAAATGAAAATTTTATGATCCATGGGCCTTGTTGTTATGCGAATCATCGCACAACATGTTTGAGGAATGGAAAATTCTCAAAATATTATCCAACGAAATTTGACGAGCATAGAACAACATATGAAGATGGTTATGTTGTATATCAGAGAATGAATTTTGGATGAACATTTATCAACAATGGTTTATAAATAGACAATTGGTTTGTTGTGCCATACAATCCAGTTATGATTCTAAAATATAAAGCACATATGAATATTGAAATTTTCAATCAATCACCCTCTATCAATTACCTTTTTAAATATATAAGAAAAGGTCATGATCATATCACCCCAACACTATATAACAATAACAACCATCTTTCTAATAACAATGTCGACAAGATTATAATCTACTACAACTACTGGTACATCTCACACTATGAAGCTTCTTGGAGGATCTTTTCTTATAATATCCATTTTAGATATCCTCTAGTTGATAGATTGTAGTTTCATTTACCTAGACAAAAATGTGGGTCATATGCACACTGTGACAATATTGAAGACATGTTGAATAATAGAAACATTTCTAATACCATGTTTACATCTTGTTTTGAAGAAAATGTTTTATACCCAGAGGGAAGAAGTCTAATATATGCATAATTTCTAGTAATATTTGTCTACATCTATCGTGAAACAAATGGTAACTGAGAAAACAAGGATTCAGTATTGTTAGACTATACTATGTGATGTCGTCTTCTAGAGAACTATATTACTTAGGGATTCAACTTACAAAGGCCAATGGTGTGACTTCATACAATTCTATTATAATGGTGAACAACAATACTCATAGTTAATCAGACAAACCTATTCAACAATGGGACTATTAGTTGATGGTAATGAGTTCATTCATGCAATAAAAGATGTCTCCCAATTTGGAATAGGACATTCTTTGTGAAGATACTTTGTTGGAATGTTGTTCCCAAATACCATTACCCGACCTGACATTGTTTTCCTTGAAACTTGAAAGATTCTAACTAAAGATATTATATATTCCCAATAACAAATATTGAAAATAAATGTTATAGACTACTTACCATATTTTTCAATACATATCTATGTTAGTATATTGGTCTCTAATACTATTTCCATATCATGTAGACTTCACAGTGACATATCATCAAAAAAATGTTTGTTTTGATTGAAATAGACCACATTGTGCACAACAACGGTAAATCTATGCAATGTTATCCTCCAATTCCCATTCCTTATTACTGATCAACTTCTTAACCCAGTCAATTGATTGAAGAAGAGATCAATTAAAATAGTTAAAAATTCATACTATGTACTCATCATTGCACAATATTCTTACCATTGAAAAAGGAAAAGTTATTGGTGGAATTATGTCTACGTTATGTTCTGATGCTGGGGGGATTTTTTTTTCTTGCATGGATTTGGAGGGAATCATATGAATTTCATCTGGAGAGTCCTAATTTTTTTACTAATGTAAGAAGTTAACATTGTTCTTGAAGTTTCATACAGTGGAATAACATCATTACACCTACCAGGTGTGAGGATAGCCCAATCAAAATTTCATATTCTCATATCTATAAAGGATCACTCAGTCTTCAATATTCAGCAAGGGAGTGATGTTTCATAACTGCTACAATCTACAAAATTGAATATCCAGGAAGAGGCTCCAATTTTTGATACAAACTATTTTGAAGCTCTTGATCACACATTAAGAGATATACTGTCATTAAAGAAATAAAATTACTCTAATTTAACATTCGGTGGTCAAACAGTTGCCCTATAGGAAAATTTCAGACAAATACTTCTAGTAATCCCTACTGGTGATAGAAATGATAATATATTTGCATGTATAAGTTCATTATATCTATGGAAACACTTTCAGGTTTTAAAATTGACAAAAAACATGAGGTTTCAATAAATATATCCAAATGATGGTTATGATGAGGTGCAACAATTTTCATACTAGATTTTGGATATTGGTGAGGGATGCGTTGTTGAGCTCAAGGATGTGGATGGGTGTATTCAAATCCAATAAAATTACCTCCGCTTAACAAATAAACCAACATTGGAAGTATTTGTTGAATTTGCATACCAACATTTCAAAAAATACCTATGGAGATGTTTTATATCTAAAAGGTCATGCTATATTAGCACCAACATGTGACATTGTTCAAGAAGTCAATGACTACATGTTAAATCTAACTACATCAGAAGGAAAAGATTACTTATGTTCTGATTCAGTTTTTAATGCCAGTTTTGATACTGATTGGCCTATGAACATATATACAACATATGTTTTTAATGGTATCAATGTCTCTGGACTTCCTACACAAAAAATTAATTTCAAGGTCAGAGTACCAAAAATGTTTCTTAGAAATGTAGATCAAACTGTGGGGTTATTCCATTGTACCTGTCTTATTTTTACACACTTGGGTGACCTTTTCATCGGAGCTAAAATTTTAACTGGAAGTCATTATGGGTATCTGGCATTCATCCCAAGAATTAATATGACACATAATGATGAAAGATTGCCTTATAAACTACAAATAATACAATATCCTTTATTTTTTCTTATGCAATAACTATTAATAAGAGTCAAGGTCAATCTCTATCTTATGTTTGTTTATATCTACGCAAGCCCGCGTTCATAATCCCATTGTGCGAAGTTATTTTGAAAATAAATTTGGAAAATTTAAAATATTTGTTTGAAAATATAGGTTCATTTTTAAATAATAATTAAAAAATTATCATTTATATTTTCTCATTTAATTTTCTAAAATGATAAATTTGTATGTGAGTATTGATAAATACTTATATTTATAAAAAAACTGCATTTTTATTCAAATCATTTAGAAGATAAAATTTATAATAGAAGTGTTTTTACATGTAATATTAGGTTAGTTATCTATATATTAACTCTATTTATTTAGTTTTAGTAAATTTCAAATTTTATTTTGATATATAAAATTTTAAATAATTTAAATTTATAAAATTAAATTTTCACTGTATCTGCAGGATTACCTTTTCATTACAATTTTCCAATTAAGTGAATATATTTTAGAATAATTGATTCCATGTTTTGAATAAAAATAATTTTTATATCTAAGATGTACAACATAATTCTAGAAAACATTTAATAGTTAAAATAGTTAAAAATAATCATCATGGTTAAGGTTACAATGGGTTTAATATGCATTACACCAAACATATAATAGATAAAATTACCACAAAAGATTCCCAAAAAAATTTATATATCCAAGTATATACCTATAACATATATAGATTTATAATGGTACATTTTTTATCAAATTTAATTGTTAGAATCATTTTGGGATAATATTCATCTCAAAAATTAAATATTTATTACAAACATTTCATATTAAAGTTACCCCCTCTATAATCCTCTTCACACGAGAAAAACCATTGGATCAGTGAATAACTACCCAAATAATGACAATAAATCAGTAATATACTCCTATAATACATATTTTTGTTATACCAATAATCTAAATATACTTTCTATTTAAACAACAAGAAATTATCTGAGGAAGTGGTAACATCTCCATCATGCCGTTTTATTTATTTCCTCCTTAACCTCATTCGATTATTATTAAAAATAATGATATAATAAATTTAGTATCTTCCATGTATTTAAATATCTTTTATGATATTTTTATTAACAAAACTATATCTATTTCCATTTTATGGGATAATAAATCATCCTTCGTGTGTTTGGATGAGTACAGCCTCCCGAACCAAATTGATTCATTTCCAACCACCTCCTATCATATATATATATATACTGATTTATTAAATTATTATATATGATATTTATATTATTATTCTACATTTTCAATTTTAATGACACATTTAAATTATTATATTCAAACATGTGAGGAAATAAATAACACTTCTCATCTGTACGGCGGACCACCGTCTCACAAACCGATATGGTATATTTTTTATTTTTAATTTATTAAGGATATACTATGTATAGATTAAATGAATATATATGATATTTTTAACATTATTTTAATTCTAAAATTATTATTTCACATATAGAAAATTTAATTTCAATCATTGTGGGGTTCGATAGTTCCATTCATATTTACCGTAGACAACTCCCTCACGAAGCGATGTGATTTATTTATCACATACTATTTAAATGGAATGTAATAAATAAAATATCAATAAATAATTTATAATTAAAACCAAAAAAATTATATAATGAAAATATATTATTTTCTTTTATTTATTTGAATTTATCGATAGAATGAAACAATTCTCAAATGTACTAACAACATACTATCTCTATAAACACTGTATTTCATTTTATATCTCTTATTTTTTGGGATTATGAAAAATAAATATATAATGAATATAAAATATATTCATCTCATGGTTACAATATTGAGATTATGGAACCATGATCAATATCAATGGTCCGAAAAAAATTGAATCATTCATGAAAAACAAATCACTTGTTAAATGAAAGGTGATTCATTTACGAATCATTGATAAACAAGTAATTAATGGTCATAATTGAATAATATATGGTATTAAATATAGAAAAATGAGTTTTCAATATATTTATATTAAAATTATATGTACTATATAGGTGGATGGATCATAAACAAAGAAAGTTGATTTTTATGGTAAGGGTTTTCTATAAAACTTTTTTATTCTATGAGACACATTTCATATTCAGAAACTATTTTTAGGTTATATATATTGTATATGAATTTATTATTATAATAATTTCCAAAAAATTAAGGGGATTTATTTATAAATTTTAGGATCCCTCTTTAATGGGGCATACAATTCAATGTTACTAAAGTGGAGTGGTTTTCATTATATAATATCATAATCTATTAGGGTTTTATGTTATTGATTCAAATGGAGATATCTTATAATCTATATTTATTTAAACATATTTAGTTTTCTCTCATATGGTTATGTTATGACAATAAATTATTTCAATTCATTTTCTTCTATTTACGTAGTTAACATTTCAAAATAATGTTTTTATGAAAACAATACTTTGTTTCTCTCATAAGTCCAAAATACTTATTCATCTAGCTCCATGTTTACAACCAAATTTTAACATTACCAAAATAATTTATTAAATAATGTTTAAACATGTGTTAGTTATTATTAAAAAATTTAATATGAATATTATTGTCTTTTAAAAAAGGCAAATTTTCCTTTCACCTAAAATTTTAATGGAATAATTATTTTCATATGTATGGCATTTTCTATTACCAGGACCACTCATTGTTTTAATAATTATTTTTTTCATTTTGACGTTCAATGAAAGTAATTTTGAAAAATTAATAATTAAAAATGTATTTTTTCAATATGGAATGGTAATTTTAATCATAAAATGCTTTAACTGAAATTTCAAATTCATTTTTCATCTATAATGATGTATTTATTTGTTACATAATATTTAAATATAATTTTATCCACTAATTTTATATTTATTACTTCTTTGGGTGGTTTATAATTAAGATGAAAAGATGTTTATAAAACCCATTCCATTCCAATGTTCTTGCTATACTGAAATGTTTATGGAAACAAACCCCTTTTCATGATAATGAATCGATATATGTTTTGAGATCTTGTGACAATCCTATTTATGTAATATGTTTTTGGTGGGACCTATATATTTCTATACAATGCATTATGAAATGATGGATAAAACATGGGTAAATATGATATGAATGGATATAATTATATGTTATCGACATTTTCTATGAACATATTGAAATGTTCACAATTTTATACTTTATCCTAATTACTTGATCATAATATTATGGGGGAACCTGATTACATGTTCAGAATGTTACACATGACCTTAATTACATGTTCATATTGTTATGGGTGGACCTTGATTTCATGTCAAAATGGTTGTGCATGGACCTGGTTGTATGTCCATATAATATTAATAGGGTGTGGTTTAATTTCCATAACATAATAAGTGAATTTCATTATTTTCATACTTGATCACAATGTTATATTTTTTTGTGTACTCTACAAATCGATGTCTTGTTGTAATTTTTTTCTCTAGTGGCATGTATTCTTTGATCCCACTACGACTCTAGTCTTATAAATTTATATGACTTATGTCCGGATCCAAATTTATGAAATATTTAATTCACTCTATGTTTTTAAAATTTTATTCTTATGTTATCATACCCATATTCTCATGTAATAGTAAAACCTCACTTTTTTTACATTAATGATTATCTAATATGAAAATTTATTATATTTTTTCCTATGTAAGGAGGAAATGGTTTATGTAGGGTATGTCTTCGAAGAGAACAATGTGGGATGATATTTGTGGGATATTCTAATTATAGTTTATGACATAATATGATAGTGAATCCATTAACCAAAGACACTAAACCAAAATATTTCACAAATAGGTATTAATTAAATGTATTTAAAATACACAAAAGGGTAATAATATCAATTTATGAAATGTTTGGGAATTTACATCATGTTACTAAAATGATGACATAAAGGAGATTTAATTTTCATCATATAAAAAATATTGTAAAAATAACTATGCTAAATGTCTCGAAATAACTACAATTTGATTTATATATTGTAAAATATGACACATAGTAACTATTTTCTAATTAAAATTGAAGGTCATAATGGACACATTTGATGGAAAAAAGTTTTCATATTAATGTACCATTGGTAATTTATTATCATAAATTAATTTAATGTTGAAATTATCAAATTCCACGCCCTAATAAATGGGCTAGTATGTATAGAAGAAAAAAACACTAAATAGATGGTAAATTCTATTAAAGGACAACTATTGAAGTGATTTTGAATGATTTTAGACTTATGAATAGTCATCACTCACTCAAGTACTTGGATTTTTTAATTTTTATAATTTTCATCCTATGACACTATTCTATTTATATTTTTTAAGAATATCAAATAACAACACCATTTATAAGATGTTGATATATTAATAAAAAAAGTGGTTTTCTTATTTTCCCAAATTATATAAGTTTTCTCCAAGGAATGTTTTTAGGAATATGCATCCTCTAAAATCATATTATTCATCACTTATTCAAATTTGATATCATATTATTCATGGATTAGATATCTTATGATAGATAACATAACAATATAAATGATATAATGTTAACAAATTTACGTAATTATGGACAACCTATTGACAAACGGATGACTATAAAATTCCTATGAAATATTACCCCCATTAAATTAATATAGTTTAATAAATGGTTTTTTATTACTCTTACTGAGGATAATATGACTTCAAAGGTCATAATAATTAAAACAAGGGTGAATAATCATTATAAATTAAATATATATTTATATAAATTTTATTGATACCAATAGTTTCTTCATTAGTTATAGATAATTAAAATTTGGAGTATGAAATTTATTTTACTTTAATAATATAATAATATGAAACATCAGATTATATTTTCTTAAAGACAATATTAATATAATATTTTATTATATATGAAAAAATAAACTAAAAATAAACCACGATTTGTCCAATTTAAATTATAATATTATATTATATATATTAAATAAATGGGTAAAAAAAATAATTGACAATATTATGGAATCTATGATCTAAAATGAATGAAATGAAATGAAGTGGTAGAATCATCTCTTATAAAGATTTCATATCTCATATTAGAAAAATGTAGCTTCTAAATGGTTTACTCAAGACCATTTCAAAGGAAAATTCACACAATTACAGTTTGAGTGTAACACAAACAAGAGAAATTCAAGATCAATGAAATTTAAAACATATTTTTTCTTGATGAAACAACACCATTAACAACCACAATATAAAAACACATATTTATATGTCATATGTTGATATTGAGGGACTATGTAAATAGTACTTAAGTTGACCTAATCCTGTATTTGATAATGTAATATATAAATTTTCACATGGATTCTACAAAATTATCATATTTACTTTTGATGAAAAAATAATGTTTTCATCTTCAATGCATTTAAATTATATTTATATTATGTAATTAAATACTGATTTTATAAATTTTAGACCATCATGGTCATACTATGTATTGCGTTAAATATCATTTTTGGGAAAAATTTGATTACTTCATTTATTGTAAATGACCTTGGTAATTTTGAAACTATTATTTTGAAAGTGTTTTTTTGTTAGTGTTCTATAAATTTTATCTAATAAAATATATTAATATTTTATCATTAGTGAGTTATATATATATTTTCCCATAATTAAAATAAATTCTCACTATTATTATTTTAAATGAATACAATATATCATAAAGTAAACTAAATTTTGAAATCATTAAAATCTATAAAATAGTTTTCCTATATAAAAAATGTTATAATACTATTGGGTATTTTATCAGAAATATAAATTATATTAGTTTAATAGATAGTTAATTTATGTTCTGAATAATTATTTATGAGGGGTTAATTGACATGTTTAATAATATAATGACTCAGCCATAAACGGTACATTGTTTATAATTTTAGTCATGAATTTACTTTCTTTCACAATAAGGATCTTTTAAGGTTTATATTTTTAGGGAATGTGGTAATAATTAATAAATAAAAAACCACATTAATAAAAATAGGATAATACTAATACAATATCCACATCTTCCCTAATATAACTCTTTTAATATAAAACATTATTTTTTTCATAAAATATCTTCAAAACATTCAATGTAACTCCCACCATTATCTTATCCATTATTATAAACTATAGAAAACATATTAAAACATGGGATGAGCACAAAAAGAACTTCTTGGGACATTCAAAATAAATAAATAAACTATTATTTTATGTATACTCTTAAACACGTGAAAGTAATTTCACAACATTTTTTTCACCCATACTACAAACTCACAGTAACCTAAATCAATAATAAAAAGGTTCCTATAAAACTCCATAATAAAACTATATCATAAAAGTATCATGTTCCATAAATTACATATCAGTATTACATTTGATGTATCTCTCACAACTACGTAAGGAGTAACCTTCAATGTTACATTTGAAATACCACTTTCAAATATTCACTATATCTATAAGGAAAATCCTGACCAGATATCTCAATATCATTTCCAAATTCAGCAGAGAGAAATAATGGAATCAATAACCTTGATTATATCATGTAACCATTAAAACTCATAAATAATTCCGAATAACCATAACATAATCATTACACATAAATCTTTCATAAAATAAGTATAAAATTTCAGCATTGAAAATCAATTTTTATTTTTACAATGCCAC
This sequence comes from Viscum album, assembly GCA_963277665.1. NCBI lineage: Eukaryota > Viridiplantae > Streptophyta > Magnoliopsida > Santalales > Viscaceae > Viscum > Viscum album. Next base: position 1,845,083,981 of record OY728161.1, read on the forward strand.
ACACTCATAAATGAAAACATATGATTAAAAATTGAAATTGAAATCAAAATATTGAATCATCAAAAATAAAATCTTGATGAATGTGTCAAATTATATTTTTTTATAAATTAAAAATAATCATTGTTTTCTTACAAAGGAACATTAATGGATTACATAAAAAAAGATAGTCTCACGTATGTATCATCTCAATTAAGTTATTGTTAATAAAATGAATCAATTATTTTTATTATATATGAATGAAAATAAATTAAGATGAAATAAAAACTATATAATATTTATTACATTACAATAGTTCAACATAATTAGGAAATATAATTTAATGAAAATTAATGGAAATTGCGTTAAATATTCTATTATGGAACATTAAACTTCATTCAAAAGTATTCAACACTCAATTATAAAGTATTAAAGAAGTTTATTAACTCATTGAACAACTATATTAACATTTTTAATACATTATGTGACTATTTATATCATCTTATGACCTATTCTCTAGTAATATTTCATTATTTTCATGGATACTAGTGTGGTTGTTTCAGGTTTTCCTTATCTGTTATTGTGTGTAAAATTATGGATGTTCATTTAAAATGGAATTATAAATCCATTTGTGTAATGGAATAATATTACTTAAAATTTAGAAGTATTAATGGTCCCATATATATTTTTCATTGTGTTATTGATTATGATTCATTAGATAAAATGTTAATGCAATATATTAGTTAACTATTGTGTTTTTTTTCAAACATCATAAACAAGATTATTCATATTTAATATTATGTATGAATATAAGATATTGAACTTGAAATAGGTTATAATATAAGTATTTAAATATAATTTTAATATGTCGACACTTTTATGGAAATCAATTATTATGGTAAAGGAAAACGAAATTTCATTTTTCATGGAGATGGTGAAACTGTATAATATGGAATAATGTTTCATTCCATTCTATAAGATAGGATGAAAAAAGAAATAGATATGAGAAACCAAAAAAATTAAAATTTAGTATATATATGATTTTTGTCTTTAAATTCCATAATCATTGAAATAAAGGAGGAAAATGTAGAAAAAGAAAAGGAATTTATGGAGGTACTTTGAGAAAATTACATATTAAATATCTCCTCCTTGATAAAACCATGAGGACCACAGATTTGGTGTTTTAGAGATTCCATAAGAACTGTGACATTGTCATAATGAGGATGAGAAGTTAAAGAATTTATTTTAGGAGCTATAAGGATTTTGAGTATAAATTAGGTTTGAGGAGTTGTATTTATAGTTTATTATATGAGGCTTTAAGTGATCAAAATAATGGTTATCTTGTATTTAACTTTAACATCATTCTCATGGAATTTATTATAAGAAATAATATTTTTAATTAATGTTTTAGAGGATTTCAGGGATGAAAAACACTTCAAAAAACCATTAAATTATTTAATTATTTATTATGTTAAGATTTTATCTTTTTAATTTAAACCATATCATTATTTTAATTATATTGAAGTAAATATGTTTTTAACATAGAATGTTTTTGATAAATGAAATTAATATTAAATTTGTACCTAATTTGGTCCTTCTGATTCATAATATGTAATTTATATTAAAAAATTAAATACTTGATAATTATAATAATTAAATTCAAAATTAAGCCCACTAACGCAATGAAAAAGTGGGGTTTTAATGTGAACTGTTCAAAAGATCTAAATTTTTTCGTATCTAATTTCATTTTTCAATTTATAAAATTGAGGTAAATATGATTTAATATTTTACAATTTAATTAAATATTAATTAATAAAATTTTAATTTATATGTTAATAATATAGATAAATTTTATGCAAAATAATCAATCAATTGAAATGTTGTATTTTTAACTATTTACCAAAAGATGATAATTTTATGAAAATATTAAAAAAACTCACCAGAAGATAACTTAGATATCATTAATTCAAAAATTAATTTAATATTTTCATTCAATTTTTATAAATTTTTCTATTTTTTTTGAAATAGCATCCCAATTAAAACGAGGAAAAATTCCTTTTTGAAAATAGTATTTATATATTTTCAACTTAAAACAGTATTTTTTCTAACCAATAGCTTCTCAAACATATTCGATGATATTAAAAACATTACATTAACTATATAACAAGTAGTTTTCATTAATATATTTTATTATTTTGGTTTTTTTAAATTAAATGTATTAATAAAATTGAAAATAAAATATTTTATAGGTACTTGGGTTTTCACGTTCTCCCCCACTTCTAAAAATTTCTCCTCCCAATAATTTTCACTTAAAAAAAATTGGGGATATTAATACATCATATAATTTTTATATTCTCATGTTTCTAATTCAACCATATAGTTTTCAATAAAACCTTGACCTTATTAATCACCAGATATCGTAACACTTTCTCTCTATTATCACGAAACTAAACTTACTATTCCACATTTCAAAGCTTCTCTTCCAATTGAAACACTTAAGTTAAACAAACATGATATAAATCTGGAACAAACATTCATAACATTGAAACATTAAAAACAATTTTTACCATGGATGAAATCATGAGAAAATACACTTTGTAATAAACATATCAAACATTCCCTTATATATCATTGGGATCAATGAATTGTGGCCTCATATGTAACACCCCAAGATTTCATAGTGTGTTATTTTTTCAAAATAATTCAATAACTTGCACTACACGCAACACCGAGTTCAATCACACCATGACTTACCAAACAAGCCATTAAAACGAGGTTATTAATAGTATTAACTAAATGTTAAACTAATATATCCTTATAATTTTAGAATCCATATTATGAGTTTCTTAGACATAATGCAAGAACAAATTCATTTTCATTATTGCACTTTTATCAAATTTTAATAGTGAACCCTTTTTAAATATAATATTTTATTCTTTTTGACTAAATGTGGACATCAAAAATTTAAAATGAAACATCCCAAGCTTCCACGATACGCTTTCCTTTGAATAATACAGTAGCGTGTGTTGTACGCAACTTCGAGTTTTAACACACACCACAACCGATCAAACTAGCCGTTATGAATAGTAATACATACTTTTTGAAATTTTAACTCTCAAAATGGAAATCATTTTTGGATTTGTAATATCTAATTTAGCCTAAGTTGAAATTTTGGTACTTTTCGGATAACATTAATATTTTGATGAATAGTGAAAATTACTAAATTTTAATTAAAAACATATTTTTTAATCAAAATAATTAAAAGTGATAAATTATGAATTTGAGTGGTTTTAAAGGATATTTAGAATATATTTTTACCATTTAATTCAATGTGTGTCATTGGACATAATTTCACAATTAAACCAGACATAAACAAGTGCCAATCTTTTTATAGTTATTATCTCTTAAAAACATGCTTTTTGTTTTAACAATGGGAAATAATTTTAAATTAATTTCTGCAACTTCTGTGTTTTGAATTTTTAAAAATGGATTACATATTTGGAATTAGGATGTTCAAATTTTGTAAATAGGTAACTTTTATTTTTAGACATTTTGAATAATTACTGCGGTAAATATTTTATTTACCATGGTTAAAGGGTAAATCCGGAAAATAAGGGTTAAAAAATAATATTATAATAACAGAAAATTACCATAAAATGTGTCCTAACCTTATTGGTGGACACATGTCCGACCATGTGCATCTCTGGGTCAATTTCGGGACCTCATAGAGCCACTTGTAAATGATAGGGACACTTCATTTTAATTATGTTAAAATGAATACAAAAATGACACAAGCATATATATTTTAGAAAAACCATTTTTATATAGGGTCATATATGTTGTATTTTAGATTATAAATATTCATTATAAAAATAAAGAGATTTACTACATAATTATATTTTATTTATAATTTTTAGACATTAAATAATTTAATTTATTTATGACACAATGATGATGCAGTAATTACTATAATAGTGAAAAATTAAAATAATTGATATTATAAATATCCAAATAAATATAATATGAAACTTTTAATGAATTAAACTAATTTTATAAAATAATATGATATAATAGGATTTATTTAATTTACTTTTTTCGAAGTAATCAATCTGTTATGAGTTTCAAAAAAATCAACTATTGAATAGTGTCAAAATTGACATAAAAGTGTTTTTAAAACAAATATTATATTATTAATTGGTATTAAATTCCTAAAAATCTAAGGTTAGGCCAAGAGACTTATATCATGATAGGTGTCTCATTAATGGACCACTTTGGGGTCTCGTGGATGTATATGGTATGTTTATTAACCATATAATATAAAATTACAAAGAGACATTGTAAAAGTGAAACTAATTAACATAGAGTTAATACATAAAGATAATGTTAATATAAGTACCCAAACCTATCTAAATTCTATTGTTTTAATTTTTTTCGACCTATACCCACATTAACCTTTGAATAATCAACATTGGAGCCATTATAAACCGAATATTAATTTATTATAAACTAATATTTCTAGCTTTTCCAAAGGTGCCCCTCACCCCTCTTATAAAAGGGCACTCCTCCTTCTCATTTCTTTACACCTTCAAAGCCTTTTGGATATGCCAAACTCTGCCCAAATACTCTCCCAACATCCCTCAATACAACCGAGAGGACATAGTTTGATCTGAAAGCCAACCTATGGAGCCCTTTTGATCAAATCAAAAGGAAGAACCCGAATAAGAGGTAATGATTTCACCACCCTTTTCCAAGTTCCTTTCTTCTTCCACTTCTTCATTATTTGTTATTACCATTATAAAATAATAACTCCAGTATCTTATATATATTGTGATGTTATTATAAATATGGTACAACCGTATTCAGTATTCTATCCACCCTTTGAATAACATGTCACTATACATGCATACGTACGGCTTACCGTCTCCACGTTGTGGTGTAATTGTTATTCAATATATTATTATTTGGATGGGTATAATAATGATGTGTAACTAATTTAAATAACAAATATAACATGATAATGATTCTGAATATATGCTATACTATCAACTTATATATTATTTTAATATCAAAAGAATGATATTGTCGCTCGTTCGTACGTACGGACTACCGTCTCCACGAACGCGATGAGATTCATTCTCCATCGTATCCATTCAAGTAAAATTATCATTTTCTGATTTAAAAATTATTTTTAAGGACTTGATATTATTCTGGATATGAATAATATACAACCTATCCATTACAAACATGTCTTACGTAACAAAACATATAAAAGAATACGAGTAAGTTAACACCCGAAACAACGATAATACTATGATATTTTTAACAAAGCAATGTTAAAAGATCATATATGATATCATATGAATGCATATGATTCTTGTATAATTTAATAACAATTATTTCACTATTATATAGGAGGTTAACCTACCCCAACCAAGGAAAAGTACAAGATAATGGTTATTTCACAATCTCTTCATTATCTGAGGTTGTTTATACGTAATTATCTACTAGGATCTCTTTATCATCCACATCCATGTTTCTTAAAAATGAATTTCAAAACATTTTTACTATTTACTAGAATATGGGTTAAAGTCATTTATACCCTTTCTTGACTTTTTATAAGAGGTTTATAAAGGAATCGTTCTGTCGTTTTCCAAACAAGGTGCTTTTTAACCATTTCGACAAATTAAGGTAAGAATGTTTTTTTAACTTATACGGCGGGTGCGGTTATTTACCACCGTTATAAAATTATCAAAGCTTACCTTACAATCTTACAAGTATATTTTCAAAGTAAATGTGTTATTTTATAATTATGTGACTTTTAAATTATTTCCAAATGAATATTTTAAGAATTTCAGAAAGGTACTCTTTATCAATATCATAATTTTAAATGTTTTAAAGATTTATCATTCTAAATCTTTTAAATTAATGTCTATGTCTTCAAAATGGGTTTTAAGGATTTATTTATATGTACATGAATGTTTTTAAAATATTAATTCCTTTCAAAAGTTTCAAAGTTTTATAGGACACTTTGATTCAAAAATCTCTTTTTAATTACTTCCTTTATAAATGTGTGACTTTTAAATGATTTCAAAAAAAGGTGATATTTCTCTCAAATAGTTTTGATTTCATCTATGTCAACATCCTTTTATGGATGTTATGATTATATGATGTTGATTTAATATGATACAAAAAATCCATAATGTATTGAATGTTTTGTGATATGTTTGACTGTGGATGTGTTATTTTTATACCATTCATGGTTTATGGAGAAAGTATTGACATTTCGTATGCTAGTTTTAATACGAATGTTTATGTTATGTTTAAACCTTTTCATATGGGAATTCATTGGACTTAGTAAGTGACGGGTGGATCCCGCTATAGTTCCTCGATGCATCGGTAGGTCTCATGAGACAAACTAGTGTCTTGGCACAAGGCCTTGACAAAATCTTATTTATAGTCTTGGCACGAGGCCTTGGCTATGTGGTTATGATCGTCTGACATTATGCATTCCATCATTATGAAAGTGTTTATTGATATTGAATGTGATTATTCGATTAGTATAATATCCATGTGAAAAATTAAATGGAATTATTTCATTTTATTTATGTTATACTATGTTGAAAGTTCAACTTTAAAAGGCGTTTGTTTTAGTTATACATTGCCTTAAATGATAAATCTTATTTATGAATGTTTCAGCTATATTTTTATCCTTACAGGGCATTTGAGCTCACCCCTTTTCTATGTTTTATTTTTCCCAGGAAGTGAAGAAGTAAATTATGAATTACCTGTAGGGATATTATGAGGGGTTAATAGTGTGGACTACGGAGACAATATGTTGTTGTAGTAGTTTTTCACTTTATGATGTAATGTAAAACTTTAGGAATATATCTAGTGTTTCGAAGGATACTAAACCAATCGGTCTTTTGAGATTTGATTTTCTTGTGATCATGCCAATGTTATGTAATAATGCACCGAATCTGGGTAACTGGGGTCGGGGCGTTACAGTTGGTATCAGAGGAAGTTTAGTACAAACCATGGAATCTAGATTTAGATAAACTCTGATTAGAGCACATAGATTTAAGGTGGACTTTGAGGATTAATATAGAATAACCTTCTAGAATTTTGGTATTGTAGAGATTTTGTGATTTTTCCAAGAAATACATCCCTGTCTGGATACGAGCAGGTAGAGGCGGCTCTGGCACAGATGTACCTAGGGGTAAAACCCAAAGAAACCGCTTTGAGCTAGACTCGAACGGGAACTGGTGCACGATAACGGGCCTTGCTGCACTCTTGGTTACGACACTCCCGGGGGATATGCTTAGGATAAATCTTATTTTCTTTACAAACCATTATTAAGTGTTTATGAGTATATACTACTTCAAAGGAGACATTTTTATAATTATGGATTATATCCATAAACTATTTAATTTATGTTATGTTTTTTTACAAGTTTGGGATTAGTTATTTTTATTCATAAACTAATCTAGTGTATGCCATTGTTTAGAAATGGCACCCAGTAGAAGGAATGAGAACTCCAACAATGCACATGATCCAAAGAGAAGGAAGGATCATATATTTCATGGTATTAAGCTAGAATTTATAAGAGAAATAGTCTCCTATGTATTATCATCTTATGGAGAAATAATATCATGTGTTTATAAGATAAGTAAAGAGTTTACTGAGTCCTATGGCTTTGAAGGGAAGCAAGAGAAGAAAAGGATGGAAGAGGGAAAGATGGATAAAGGGAAGAGGGAAAAGAAGAATTTTCCCATATGTGATAACTGTGGGAAGAAACACCCTGGAACTTGCCTGAAAGGAATGGGAGTTTGTTATAAGTGTGGAGGAAAAGGGCACAAATTATGTGACTTCAAGGGTAAGGAAATGGTTTCAAATGTACAATGCTTCATTTGCAAGGAGTTTGGACATTATGCGAACCTATGTCTCAGTCATCAGACTATGCCGCAAATGATGATATTGGATAACAATCATGTAATGATACTACCATAGATGAAGTGGAATGATTAGAGTTATTATATTGATTATGTCATTTGAGTGTTGTATCAACAATGTACTTGTTATAATAATTATGGAGTATATAAGGATTGTACTGCAGTACTATTTCATTATGGACTTGAGATTGTGTGGAACAAAGAAAAATGACTCAATAGCAGGTTAATTTTTTGGAAAATATATGGTTGAGAGAAAGATAAACCATAATATGGTTCTGATACTGAGGTAGTGATTTTATAATAATACATGATTGTTTTGGATTAATTATATTGGATATTCTTGACTACCTTGAAACTGATTAATGATTTGTATATTCCATCATTTTTGGGGTTTATAACATTTTTGGATTGAAGGAGTATATCCATTATTCTATATGGAATATGGGATCATGAATGCAATAAATAAGGTTTTATGATAATTTAGGATGTAGTAGTTTTTTAAAAGAATACATGATGAAGGTGATCACATGTTATTACGCAGCAAAAAAAGGATCTTTATTGTGTTTACCTTCCTTATAAATTTTGGACTGAAGTATTTTTGATAGTTCTAGTTTGGATTATTTTGGATTTTCCATAAAAGGACAACCCGGAGGTAGGGCAGCAACCCGTCGTGTCCGGCAAGGCCACGAGACTTGAACCCACAACCGAAGGGTGACAAGGGTGTATCACCTAACACTGACACACGTGATGTCCGTGATTAAATAATTTAGTTTTTTAAAATATCTGGTATATGAATTATAAATTCTTTTTTTTAAACCCTATACGAATAGGATAAATAGAATTTTTTTTCTTTCTATTATCTTTTAGAGTGAAAGATGAGTTTTTGGTATAAATTAGTTAAAGGAAGGAACTCTACTTGTCAAGAATATATTTTTCTTCTTCTATTATTCTATGAAGAAATTAATTCTTATACTTTATTTAAGGAATCCTAAAACCAAAAATGTGTTATCCTAATACCCTATGTTTTGTAGAACTGATGGTATTTCAAATCATCATAGATTGATGAATTTAAGGACCCCAATTTTACACTTGTTTGTGATTGATGACCTCAATCACTAATTATAAATATTTACGTTTTTCATCCAATTATATGTCTCTAATTTCCACCAATGTTCTCCTAATAGAGATCATAATTTAGTGGTGACCCTTTCATTTCTCTTTTCCTCATATTAAGACTAAAATTTAGTAACCTAATTTCCGATGGGGGTTTTCCCACAAAGATATTTTCTATTTTCAACCTTTTATTTTCGAAGAACAATTTCAAATTGTGAGGACACAATTTATTGATGGAGGGGAGAATGTAACATCCCAAGAGTTCATAGTGTGTTATTTCTTCAAAATAATTCAATAACTTGCCCTACACGCAACAACGAGTACAATCACACCATGAATTACCAAACAAGACATTAAAAAGAGGTTATGAATAGTATTAACTAAATTTGAAACTAATATATCCTTATAATTTTAGAATCCATATTATGAGTTTCTTAGACATAATGCAAAAACAAATTCATTTTCAGTATTGCACTTTTATCAACTTTTAATAGTAAACCCTTTTATAAATACAATATTTTAAACTTTTTGACTAAATTGGGACATCAAAAATTTAAAATTAAACATCCCAAGCTTCCACGGTACGCTTTCCTTTGAATAATACAGTAGTGTGTGTTGTACGCAACATCGAGTTTTAACACACACCACAACCGATCAAACTAGCCATTATGAATAGTAATACCTACTTTATGAAATTTTATCTCTCAAAATGGACTTCATTTTTGGATTTGGAATATCGAATTTAGCTTAAGGTGAATGTTTGGTACTTTTCGGATAATTTTAATATTTTCATGAATAGTGAAAATTACTAAATTTAAATTAAAAACAACTTTTTTAATCAAAATAATTAAAAGTGATAATTTGTTAATTTTAGTGGTTTTAAATTATATTTAGAATATATTTTAACCATTTAATTCAATGTTTTTCATTGTTCATAATTTCACAATTAAACCAGACATAAACAAGTGCCAATCATTTGATAGTTATTATCTCTTAAAAACACACTTTTTGTTTTAACAACGGGAATTAATTTTAAATTAATTTCTGCCACTTCTGTGTTTTGAATTTAGAAAAATGGATTACATATTTGGAATCAGGATGTTCAAATTGTGTAAATAGGCAAATTTGATTTTTAGACATTTTGAATAATTATTGCGGTAAATATTTTATTTACCATGGTTAAAGGGTAAATCCGTTAAATAACGGTTAAAAAATAATATTATAATAATAGAAAATTACCTTAAAACGTGTCCTAAACTTATTGGTGGACACATGTCCGACCATGAGAATCGTGGGGTCAATTTTGGGACCTCATGGAGCAACTTGTAGGTGATAGGGATACTTTATTTTAATTAAGTTAAAATGAATACAAAAATGACAGAAGCATATATCTTTTAGAAAAACAATTTTTAAATAGGGTTATATATGTTTTATTTTATATTATAAAAATTCATTAGAAAGATAAAAATATTTCCTACATAATGATATTTTATTTATAATTTTTATACATTAAATAATTTAATTTATTTATGACACAATGATGATGCAGTAATTACTATAATAGTGAAAAATTAAAATAATTGATATTATAAATACCCAAATAAATATAATATGAAACCTTTAATGAATTAAACTAATTTTCTAGGATAATATGATATATTAGGATTGATTTAATTGAATTTTTTCGAAGTAATCAATCTGTTATGAGTTTCACAAAAATCAACTATTGAATAGTGTCAACATTGACATAAAAGAGTTTTTAAAACAAATATTATATTATTAATTGGTATTAAATTCCTAAAATTATAATGATCGGCCAAGAGACTTATATCATGATAGGTGTCTCATTAATGAACCACTTGGGGGACTCTTGGATGTATATGGTATTTTTATTAACCATATAATATATACATACAAAGAGACATTGTAAAAGTGAAACTAATTAACTTAGAGTTAATATTTAATGATAAGGTTAATATAAGTACCCAAACCTGTCTAAATTCTATTGGTTGAATGGTTTTAGACCTATCCCTACCTTAAACTCTGAATAATCAACATTGGAGCCATTAGAAACCGAATATGAATTTATTATAAACTAATATTTCTAGCTTTTCCAAAGGTGCCCCTCACCCCTCTTATAAAAGGGCACTCCGCCTTCTCATTTCTTCACACCTTAAAAGCCTTTTGGTTCGGCCAAAAACTGCCCAAGTACTCTCCCAACATCCCCCAATACAACTTAGAGGCCTTAGTTTGATCTGAAAGCCATCCTAAAGAGCCCTTTTTATCAAATCCAAAGGAAGAACCCAAAGAAGAGGTAAAGATTTCACCACCCTTTTCCATGTTCCATTCTTCTTCCACTTATTCTTTATTTGTTATTACCATTAAAAAATAATAACTCCAGTATCTTATATATACTGTGATGTTATTATAAATATGGTACAACCATATTCATTATTCTATCCACCCTTTGAATAACATGTCACCATATGTGCATACGTACGACTTACCGTCTCCACGTCGTGGTGTAATTGTTATTCAATATATTATTATTTGGATGGGTATAATAGTGATGTGTAACTCATGTAAATAATAAATATAACATGATAATGATTCTGTATATATGATATACTGTCAACTTATTTATTATTTTAATATCAAAATAATGATATTGTCGCTCGTGCGTACGTACGGACTACCGTCTCCACGAACGCGATGAGATTCATTCTCCATCGTATCCATTCAAGTAAAATTATCATTTTATGATTTAAAAATGGTGTTTAAGGACTTGATATTATTCTGGATATGAATAATATACAACCTATCCATTACAAACATGGCTTACGTAACAAAACATATAAAAGAAAGTGAGTAAGTTAACACCCGAAACAACGATAATACTATGACATTATTAATAAAGAAATATTAAAAGATCACATATGATATCATATGAATTCATACGATTCATGTATAATTTAATAACAATTATTTTACTATTATACTGGAGGTTAACCTACCTCAACCAAGGAAATGTACAAGGTAAGGGTTATTTCACAATCTCTTCATTATCCGAGGTTGTTTATACGTAATTATCTACTGGGATCTCTTTATCATACACATCCATATTTCTTAAAAATGAATTTCAAAACAGTTTTACTATTTACTAGAATATGGGTTAACGTCATTTATACCCTTGTTTGACTTTTTATTAGAGTTTTATAAAGGAATATTTCCGTCGTTTTCCAAACAAGGTGCTTTTTAACCCGTTCGACAAAATTAAGGTAAGAATGTTTTTTTTAACTGATACGGCGGGTGTGGTTATTTACCGCCGTTTTAAAATTGTCAAAGCTTCCATTACAAGCTTACAAGGATATTTTCAAAATAATGTTTTATTTTATAATTATGTGACTTTTAAATGATTTCAAAATGAATATTTAAAGAGTTTCGGAAATGTACTCTTTATCAATATCATAATTTTAAATGATTTAAAGATTTCTCTTTCTAAATATTTTTAATTAATGTACATGTCTTCAAAATGGTTTTTAAGGATTTATTTATATGTACATGAATGTTTTTAAAATGTTAATTCCTTTAAAAAGTTTCAAAGTGGTATGGGACACTTTGATTCAAAAATCTCTTTTTAATTACATCCTTTATAAATGTGTGACTTTTAAATGATTTCAAAAAAAGGAGATATTTATCTCAAATATTTTTGATTTCATCTATGTCAACATCCTTTGATGGATGTTATGATTATATGATGTTGATTTATTATTATACAAAACATCCTTAATGTATTGAATGTTTTGTGATATGTTTCACTATGGATGTGTTATTTTTATACAATTCATGGTTTATGGAGAAAATATTGACATTTCGTATGCTAGTTTAAATTCGAATGTTTATGTTATGTTTAAACCTTTTCATATGGGAATGCATTGGACTTAGTAAGTGACGGGTGGAGCCCGCTACAGCTCCTCGATGCATCGGTAGGTCTCATGAGACAAACTAGTGTCTTGGCACAAGGCCTTGACAAAATCTTATTTGTAGTCTTGGCACGAGGCCTTGGCTATGTGGTTATGATAGTCTGGAATTATGCATTCCATCATAATGAAAGTGGATATTGATATTGCATGTGATTATTCGATTAGTAGAATATCCATGTGAATAATAAATGGAATTATTTCATTTTATTTATGTCATACTATCTTGAAAGTTCAAGTTTAAAAGGCTTTTGTTTTAGTTATACATTGCCTTAAATGTTAAATCTTATTTATGAAAGTTTCCGCTACATTGTTATCCTTTCTGGGAATTTGAGCTCACCCCTTTTCTATGTTTTATTTTTCCTAGGAAGTGAAGAAGTAAATTATGAATGACCTTTAGGGATATTATGAGGGGTTAATAGTGTGGACTATGGAGACAATATGTTGTAGTAGTAGTTTTTCACTTTATGATGTAATGTTAAACATTATGAATATATCTAGTGTTTCCAAGGCTACTAAACCAATCGGACTTTTGAAATTTGATCTTTCTTGTGATCATGCCAATGTTATGTAATAATGCACCGACTCTGGGTAACTGGGGTCAGGGCGTTACATCATATTTCAATTCTTACAAAAACTAATCAAAAATTTTCAAGGAAAAAATTTTAGAAATATATTATCACCAAACTATAAATGATGATACTTACTAAGGTAATTTAAAAACCATTCTACATTCTCTGAAATGACTATGTGTGTGGTTGAATTATATCAACTTATCCACAATTTCCTCAACCAATTTTGGTCCCAAAAACATTTTTTCCCCTACCCCATCCCAATATTTTGGAGCTCAATACCTCTTTACATACAATGCAACAAAATTTTCTACCTGAGTATTGAAATGAGAAATTTTATAATAATAAAATTGAACCAATTAAATATTTTTATCATTTGTTTCATGGTAGTCCAAGAATGAAGTTTGAATCATATCCTCCAATGTCTGAATTGTTCACTCATATAGTCTATAAGTCCCCAGCCTCAAAATCTAAATAATTATTTGTTAAGAAAATAATTCACATTAAGGATATTTTAAGGATTATAATTTTAGATAATTATTAAATAACTATTACCTAAAAACACAAATTAATACAAAGTGGATTCAACTACAACAATATCCATTTCATCCACTATATTAAAATTTTAAAAGTAAGCATGATTTCTTTTTCATGATAATAATCTTCTTAACATATTCATTTATCTTATATATACTTATACCACATGAAAAAAATTTAAAAACATTGTATGGGGACAAACTATCAGAATGGGATATAAAATAAGGGAAGAAAATGTTAATCCATTGATATATATAAACCAATGAAATTATGAGAATGAGGAAAAAGTTAATAGATATCATATATCATAATAGTAACATTTGGCATCCATATCATACATACATTGTATAATTCAAAACTATTTAGGGGTAACCGTCAAGGTTACATTTGTAATACCAATCACAATATATTACCCAAATAAGTGAGCAGAAACTGAAACTTTTACGATTGTCTTGTTAACGAATTCACTATATAGATATCACAGGAACACATGCCCCGTGATTATCATTGAAACACCTGTATACATATACAATGTCCAAGAACCATATCGTAATCCTAAAACATTAATAAAAATGAAGGAAAAATTTAACATTTTCATTGTGTAATCCTAATATACCATTTAAAGATATTGATATAATATGTCCATTATAAAAACAATTTTTAGTATAAAATACATAAAATAGGAATATATGATATACCTTTTTATTAAAAAACTATTGACTTGGAGAGGAACCCATATTCGAAATAATTTTCAATGTGGAAGAAATGTCGTTGTCACCACGAATGTAAAAAAAATTCCTCCTATCATTTAGTAAAATCATCGTATAAAAAAATTCATTTTCAAAACCATTGAATAAAATTAACATACAAAGAGGTTTTTTATACACAATAGAAAATAATAAGGTGTATGTTATAAAAATATGCCTGAATGAAAGGAGATGGGGATGAACTCCCTTCCATGAGTCTAAATCATCACTTTCAATCATTATATTCCTAAATAATAAACATTGATTTGTTTATGCTTTCTTGAGAACCTTTTTATATTTTACTATTCATTTTATATCACGTTTTATGATGTTATCAAAATTAAATAATTATTTATGTTCATATATGATGTTTTGTCGATATCCGATACTTGAGATGAAAATGAACATGGTTTTGATGTCACTAGTCAATATGATCATTATTCCATAATACCAATAATATTATTAATGAAATAATTATCAAATATATACATTAATAATACTTTTTTTACCAGAATCATTATTTTAGGTTATGAAAAATGAAGAATGTTATATTCCTGGAGACAGTAGGTCATACGTACACATACACAACATTTTCATTTATCATTATTCATTATGGAAATTAGGTAATTATCATTTTCTCTTTAAATAATGATAATAATATTATTAAAATAATAATAATCATTTAAAGATTATATTTATAATACATGTGATTTGGTGAATAAAAACAATTCGCATTGCTTCGTGGAGGTGATAGTTCACATTAACTCATGAAACACGTTATCACCATTATGTGTATAGTATATAAGAAATAATTGAAATTTTATTATTTTAAAATGATAAATATGTCAGGAAATTCATATATAATAAATTATTCTATAAATATATGTATTATATATTTATGGATAGGAAAAATCAATTAAATCCAATTGTGGAGGTGATAGTTCAATTAAATCAATTATCTCATCATCTTTGGAGGATCCATGAAGGAAGTGGAACATGAAATAAAATAAAAAAACTTAATGAAAATGATACCTCTTTTTTCGGTTGATCACCCTAGAATAATACCTTAACACCTCTATGAATGATGCTCTACCAAAAATAAGGCCACAAGAATGTGGATATGGATTATTTCAAGGTTTTTGGATTGATATTGGAAGAACCAAAATTCTTTTTATTTTTTAGTATTAGTGAACAGTGGGTACCTTTTTTAGAAGAGGGGTGTGGAAACATTATAAACACATAAAATAATAAAATAATTTATTAAATTTCTATTTCAAATGGGACTAATATAAATTATTTATAATATTAGATGTTTTTGGGTCAAATAAAAATCAACTTACTAATATTAGTCTTGTTTTAAATATTTTTTAATCCTTATATTATTTGTTTTACCTTTATTTTACCATTTTTAATCTTAGAGTGATATCAAGTTATTTACACATTATGTTTTAATATACCTACAATAAAATCTAAAAATACCAATATAATTACATTTAGATCATATTAGGACATATACTAACTACATGGTAGAATCTTATATTTTATGTAATTTTATAACATTTAATAATCTATTGTATATTTTATGTTATTAATTTTGTCAATTTTGGAAGTACTCAAACCTGACTGTCTTAAAAAATTTATAAAAACATGATTCCTTAACAAAATATATTCAATAAATCCTAACATTTAATAGGAATACATAATATTCATGTATGGAATATATTATGGGAAATTATAGTCATTTCAATATTTATAATATCATTTTTTTGATTATTTCATTAATTAATCCATCAGTACATCATCATTGTTTCATAATAAAATTTAATTATTTAATGCCAAATAATTATATATAAGATACAATTATGTAGGTAATATTATTATATTATAATGAATATTTTTACATTAAGATATATCTTATAGCACCCAATTTTTTAAAAATGGTAATAAGAGTCATTTTTATGATAATTATTTCATTAAATTAAATGATATAAATTTCATATTAACACCAATGTGAATTCTAAAGGTCATAGTTTCGTCCCATGCGTGGTATTTGTCGTCCATATCTTATCCAATATGATTAGGACAACTGTTAAGGAGGTTTTATACAATTATAATATTATTTTTACCCTCATTTAACTACTTTACTCTTTAATAGTGGTAAATAAAATACAAATGTTATTATTCACATAAATTATTTTAAAAATATTAAACAACATTTTTCATATTGATTACAACATTGTATTTTTTTTTGAAAATTCAATTCAAAAAAGTGGGAAAAATATATTTAAAATAAATCATGTTGTTGGAATGACAAAACTAGTTTTTTATAAAGAAAAACACATCAAAAGATTGACATGCATTTATATCAAATTTCGATGTGCAGTTACTTAAATTGGACAAGATTAGATCAAATGAAAAAAAATAATCTAAATATACTATTAAAAATTTTAAATGGTAATCAAATAATACAAATAAATTAGGCAAAAAAGCAGTTTGAAATTAAAATTTAGTTTTTTCACTATTCATTTAAATATAAATTTTATAAAAAAAATTAACAAATTTTATGAAATGTAAATTTTGATTTACCTATTCCAAATAAAAAGTTTTTTCTGTAAAATATAAACTATAGAAGTGAAAAAATATATATTTAAAAAGGGTTCCCCATCAAATTGTGGTAAAACAACATTTTAGAAAATATTGGAGTCTTTTATGCGTAAAAATGGATATATTCTCATTTTAGGCCTCTAAGATTTATTTTTTGAATTTAAAAACATTTAATAATCCTCTATAAAGTAAATATAATTAGTTTTATCCATTCAAAAAAACCATGATATGGTATTAAATAGGATTTTAAAAAATAATATTTATAATATATTATTTTTCATTATCACTCAGTCTTGTGTGCAACGTAAGATTTTGGAGAAACCCCTTGTTGTATGTCAGGTTCACTATCGAAAAAATAAACCCCATTAAATTATATTTTCTATAATATTCATAAATATTATAATATATAATGATTTATTATTATATATTTACATGGGATGTTACACCCTTCACCCCTTTTGGAAATTGTGTCTTTGTTGTTTCATTCACTTATCAAGTAATTGAGGGTATTTCTCCATTAAAGAATTTTCAGATTCCCATGGTTCATTTTCAAACATATGGTTGTTCTAGTAAACTATAAATCGATTAATAACCTTATCCATCAACACCTGTTCTCTAAGGTCAGGAATCTAGACTGACTGTTCCTCAAAAGAAATAATCTCTTCCTACTGATGTACTTTTGGACCCAATAAATGAGAATTATCCAACAAATACTTTATCAACATTGAATCATGAATGAAATTTTGTACCTGGGATAAAATCGGTGCTAAAGATACGTTGTTGGAAACTGATCTAACTTTTTATAGGATATATTAGGTTGTAATTAACAACAGACTCCTCTTTCCCTTCATTCCAAAAATGCATCACACACATCAATGGAGAAACATTGATAAAAACATGATCACCAAACACTAATGATAGATCATTTCTATGGTTGTATACAAAACTTTTCTTCCTACTTTGGCATTCCTCATGTGTTTCTGAATCAAATAATATTTTTCTATCATCTTTTCTATCAATTTTGGTCCCATCAACATCCATTCACATACTACTTCCCAAAAAATATGTTGATCCCAACTTCCTTAGTAATACATTTGAAAAGAACATAATATATCCTTCAATGTCTTTATTGTTCGTTATAATTGACCATATGATTAAGGATTGAATGTTTTACTAAAATTTAATTCATTATCCATTGAATTCTTATGGCCTTTCAAAATGTTAGATGTGATCATGGGATCACTATCATATACAATGGAGATAAGAACCCCAGGTAACATGACAATCTCATTAAGAAACAACTATGAATGTTGTTCATGATGAAATGTCTCTAGAATAGGAAAAAATGAGAAGATTTAGTCAATCTATCAATAATATCCTTAATTGAATTATTACCCCGAGAAGTCTTTGGTAATCCCACTATGAAATCCATGGATATTTTTCTCACTTCATCTTTTGTATTGGAAAAGGCTGAAGCATCCATTTTGGCAGCATCCGCTGTTTTTAATGTATTGACAATTCATACACTTCACAATAAAGTCAACAATGTCTCCTTCCTTTTCATCCTTCCGGTAATCCCCCTAAATATCTCTTTACATCTTATTACAACTATGACGAACTAAAAATAGGGAAATATGAATTTTACCTTACAATTATTTCCTTAAGACCACATAATTTATTCCAAAACCTAAAAAAATGTTTTAATCATTGTTAAATTCAGGAAACATACCCTTTTGAACATATTCTAAATTTTTATAAAATTCACTATCTTCCATCTATTCATTCTTAATTATATCTTATTTAGACGATTAAACTGAATCCTAAAACAAAACATATTAATTTCTAGCACCAACAACATCTATGCCAAATATAAAAAAAACGTTAATCAAAGGGTCATGTTTCAAACATTACATTGTTAATATACAATTAATTTTCTATCTAAAAGCATTGGCCACATTTTTTTCTAGGAAATTAATGAATCATGCAATCATAATCCTTGATTAGTTCCAACCATATTCTCTATTTTATGTTCTATTTTTTTGAGTGAATATTTACTTAAAACTTTTGTGGTCAGAATATATTTTCAAATTTTACTCTATATAGATGATGCCTCCATGATTTTAAAGAAAAATCAACTGCAACTAATTCCAAATAATTTATAGGTTGATTTAACTCATGAGTTTTCAACTAACATGAATCAAATGAAATTACTTTATCATTCTAAATTATGATACAACCATGTAATTTCTACAAATAATCTCTATTTCTAACAAATTAAACATTATTGGAATGTAATTCAAGAAATGGATCATTCTCCATTATTCTTTTCCATTCCGAAAAAAAAACAAAAAATTCTTTTGGAAAGATGAAATTATCTCCTTTTAGAGTTAACTTATTTAGTTAGATAGATAATAGTAGATGTTTTTTAACCATCCTTTGGTAATAAATTTCTAAACCATGAAAACTAAGAATAAAAGATATACATGTGTTTCTTGGAAATTATTTAATGATTTTTTCTTTAACCGGATAAATAATTATTCCATGTTTATAAACAAAGTGACCACAAAATAAAATTTTTTGTAAACAAGACATACTATTTTGGAATTTCCCATATAATTTCTTTTCATTTGTGTTTTTAACAACCACCCATAAATGATATTACAAATCCTCATTACATATAAATATACAGAAATACCATTAATAAAAACAACAACAATCTTATCGAAGAAATCATGGAATATTTTATTCATAAGATCGATGAATATAGTTGGTGCATTAATTACACTATGTGAGATCACTAAAAATTAATAATGGTCATATCTATTATGAAACATGGTATTTGGAATGTATGATTCCTTTACATTCAACAAATGGTACCCTGACATCATTTCAACCATTAAAAAATATTGTGATCCCAGGAGTTGTTCAAACAAATAACTGATATGGAGAAAATGATATTTGTTCTTAACAATGATCATATTAAAGGCTCAATCATCAATGAAAAGTCACTTTAAACCATATTTCTTTTTAACAACCAAGATAATATCACCTCATGCTGATGTGTTGGGTTGAATGAAACCATTATCTGATAGATCCTACAATTGATTCTTCAATAATAATATGTCAATCTGATTCATTCGACCAGGGGGTTTTGAAATTGTCTCAGCATTAGTAAATATTTCAATAGTAAATTCAAATTCTTGATCATGAATAATACCAGGTAACTCATCAATATAAACATCAAGAAACTAATTTATCATTATAATATCATTAATCTAAAAAAATTTTGTTTTCAAAAATATATGAATGGTAGCATTAATTTCTGCCTTTTAGTAATTTATCATCTTCCAGATATGTTATCAATAGTAAGCATTCATTCTTATATACAAAATGAATTTTTTTATGAAAATAAACGACTTTATCTCTATATTAAATATTAGAATCATAATCTAACATCTGATCTAAACATGAATGAGATCAAACTATACTAGAGGAAAACAAATATGTTCTGCATGTAGATTATTTACACTTAAAAGGACATGAAGATTAAGATAATTTATTTTTTCCTCAATATTTCCCCATGTGTTTTTACAATGTGTTCTAGATTCATTTAATGATGTGAAATTTCCAATTTACAAGAAAATATCTTATAAATGATGTAATTTTTTTAAAGGTTGGGTCTGAAGCGTCATTTATTATTAAAGAAAAGAAAATACCTCATTTAAATGGGTAGAGGGAGACCCATTTCAAATCCCAAAAACCCTGTGGGAATTTAGACCATTACATGGCCCATAGGCCAAATGTTTTGGCCCACGACCCATTCTGTGAATAGTAATGCTAACGTACAAATGCTGCTACAGTGCTCTACCACTCCAATAGTGACCTGCTGCCACTACAGTTCCACCAATCATATAGTACACTACTGAACATATACAGTCCTACACCCAATGGGTTTTAAACCCCCATTTTTCATGTAGGATTACTGAGTGTTTACCACTAAGCCAAACCCGGAACCTGATATCACTTCATTTAATGGAACAATATCTACTAAATTAGTTTCAATAGATATCACCACATCTTTCTTCTATAGTCCTGCTACTTCCCATCAATAAAATTATTCATCAACCACTCATTTTCATAATGACTCATCTTGTTACATTTAATACATTACCATGATTTTATATAGTTATTTTTATTAGAATTATCTTTTTTAGGGATACTAATAGACTTATTACCCATTTTACCTTATCAAAAGACCTTGTAAAAATTCAAATGGAATTCCATCATGTGTTTTCATTCCAATTTTTACAAATTGTGAACATAATTTTATAACCATCAATTCATTTTGATGAATTTTTTCCTTTGGAATACAATCTCAACCTCTAATCCCATGATCATCAAAAAATCCATTTACACCTTCCCCTCGTATCAATCATGTTTTCCATAATCATTGAACTCATTAGAAGACATTTCACATTGATAATTTGGCCTTCTTCCAGAGTAAAAATTTATTGACTTTACTATCAAGATCGCAGTTGAAATTTGGAGGATACCTTTCTAGTAAGATGAATTTTTCTTCGTTAGCTGCTACCAGGTCATCCTCCTTGCTCAGTTCAATGATTTGTATTTACATTGAATGTCGAACAGGCTTAAGAAAAATATTTTCTAAGAAACATACATTTGAATTCACCCCAATACAGAGCATCAAGATCCTCACTATTTTTTATATTTTTAACATCATCCACCATAGACTTACTTCACATTCAATAAGGTGAATAGATAAACTATCCTTATGATTTTCGGAACACCCCATGACATCAAAAATCATATTTAGTGATTTAATCCACTCTTCAACTAGTACATGGTGAGATTATAAGGGCCCGGCCTTAAACCTGACTTAATATTGAATTAAATGAATAATTCACCTTGAGGATCTTTTCATGTTTAGAGTTTTAGAGAATTAGATCATAAATCATGAATTACATTCCACATTTAAACAAAGTGGTTACATAAAAGATAGTATTCGTTTTTTTACATCAACAGAAACATATTTAAGATAAAACATGGATTCTTTCTTGAAACTTCCATGACACAATCATCATATCATGCACCTTTCCCTTGACCTGTGAAAAACATTTCAAAAACATGGGATGAGTATAAAAAGCTCATTAAGGGATATAAAAGTATGAAAAGAAAACATTAGTCCACGTATGAAAACATACAATACTCATAAAAAAAATCATTTTAACATACCACATCAAATAATGAATAAATCATATAAATCATAGAACATAAACGTAACTTGATTCATTCATAACATTCTTACGTAGGGAGTAACCCTCTTGGTTATGTTTGGAATACCCATTATAGTATATTCCCTAAATCTCTTCGGAGAAACCACAACATTTAACCCCTTCACGTTACCCAATGCATTGGAGAGCTATATCGGGCTCACCCGCCCTTAGTTTATCATGGAACCACCCATCTCCATAATAATTCCCAAGAACCATAACATAATTGTATCAAATAAAACATGCATAAAGGAAGCATAACATTTCCTCTTTTCTATCACAATATATCAATACAACATATTGATATAAAAACATTATGAAAACCATTTTCAATACCAAAATAAAATAAAAGTAAAACATGGTATTTATTTTTCATTTAAAAAAATGGCATGGCTTGTAGAGGAAGCCGAAACTCAAATAATGGTCATGGTGGCAGAGAAGTCGTTGTCGCCGCATACGTACGAAAAAACATTCCCTTTTGTAGTTTAGTAAAACTCTTCGTATAAAAAGACTACTTTTGGATAAACATAAAAGTAAAAGGGGTTTATACACCGTATAAAAGTAGGATGTGTATAAAATAGAATATGACTCAATGAAAGGAGATTGAGACGAAGTCCCATACAAAGATGGTATCCTTGGATTAAGGATAAATCAATTACATAATTATGTGTGACAAACGAATACAACAAATATAATGGGATATTAATTGTAAAAAAATCATAGGACATTCACACATATTCACAGAACAACATATTCAAGGAGTACAATTTTATCACAAAGAATCAAAATTGGGATATGAAGTTCCCTTGCAAAAATTCGACAGCCTAACGACGTCACATCAAAATTCAGAAAAAGAGTTGATGAGAGATAAAAAGGGTATCTCATCACTTAGAAATAAAAATTACATCAATAAGGATAAATAAGAACATATCCCAACATAATAGTATGTGAATTAAAAGAAATAAAAAAAGAAGTCTTTTAAAAATAGGAGGGTGAAAGGTTCCCTTACCGACTTGGGTAACTTTCGAAACGTACACACCATTGAAGAAGGGTCATACAATGAATATGTAAATA
Source organism: Viscum album (assembly GCA_963277665.1). Lineage (NCBI taxonomy): Eukaryota > Viridiplantae > Streptophyta > Magnoliopsida > Santalales > Viscaceae > Viscum > Viscum album. The sequence goes on from OY728161.1 coordinate 1,845,107,823, forward strand.
CCCATAAATGAAATTATATTACAAAAATAGTATAATAATTGGAAGTACATACACCACTCAAAGGAAATGGTGTAAAATGTAGCATAAATCTCACGGGACAAAAAGTGAGATTAAAAATCCCTTACGAAAACTCGGCAGCCTAACAGCGCCACTTAAAACATCAAACAATAGATTAATGAGATAAAATAGGGTATCGCATCACATTAAAATAAAATTTACATAAAGAGGAATATAAAAGAATATTCCCCATCATAACAAAGATGATCTTAAAAGAAGTGACATAAAGGAGAGTACTTAAAAAGAAAAAGAGAGGTTAGATCTCTTACGAAAATTCGGCAGCCGAACGGCGTCACTCAAAACTTACAAAATGGATTGATGAGATAAAATAGGGTCTCTCATAATATGAACATAAGAAGTAAAGTATGATTAATATAAAATAGCATCCCAATCATAATAAATATGAGCTTAAAATGAATGACATAAAAGAGTGTACTTAAAAAGAAAGAGAGGAGTATGATCCCTTACCTCATGTCCGACATGACTCGATCATTCTTTAACCTCCTAAATAAGAAAATTTGGTAAATTTATAATTTCTTAAGGACCTAAATTAAAGATTATTATTCAGTTAATATCACATATTATAATGTTATAATAATTGGATAATAATTTGAGTTCATATCAGACGTTTTTCTCGATGTTCGGTACATGAGTAAAAATCGAACTTGTGGGAAAATAATTTTCCATGTAGTTATAGGTACACCATATACAGAATAGTATTGATGTTTTAAATATCATATATATCCAGTATATATTAATTTTATACTATTCCATAGAATTTGGAGATAAAAAATTAAAATCACCGTTCATGGAGACGGTAGGCCGTACGTACGCATGAACACTAATTTCATTTTTTGTCATATTAATTGGAATAAAACAAAATGAGATATATATATATATATATTAATTCAATAATTATATACATCATTTAGATGTAATATATTATACATATATCCATTATATATATGTACTTATAATAGTACATAACATTTGGAGATAAGAAATGAAATGTACCATTCATGGAGACGGTAAGTCGTACGTATGCATGAACGCTACTTTCAATTTTTTTGTATTAAATGGAATTAAATAATAATTATATTATGGTATATTATAATTAAATTAGGATATCATATGTAATACCATTAATTTCATCCTTTATATGTCCCACATATGGCATTAATGAATCAAATCACTTTGAGGGGGTGGTAGTCTGCACTTCTTAAAATGAAGATATCGCGTTTACCCATAATGGGAACCATAAAGTTATGCCATAAATGAAAAATAAAGAAGCTTAAGGAAAAAATAAAAAAATTATATATCATATATAAATATAGTGACATCTTAATGGCCACCTTTTAAGGTGTTAAAATAATATTGAATAATCATTGTTTCGTGAGGCAGTAATTATCCATCCATAGAAACAGTATGTTCTTTGACCATTAGATGGAGGTGTGTGAATGTGTAGCTCTAATCCTTCTTATAAAAACATCATAGTATATTTATGATATTGGTTTTGTTAAAAAAGTAATAAAATGAGTTATGGGTTTGAAGAAGAAAAATAAAACAAAAGAACACAAGGGAAGACATTACCTTTAAATCGGGTAACTCTCTTTGATTTGAGCTCAAAGGCTTCCTTGGAAAGGATTCTTCCCAATGTGATGATTTAATAATGAAGAGAGTGATGTGGAGAGATGAAATGGGCAGGTTTTTGTGGATCCAAAGGCTTGAGAGGTGCGTGTAAGGTGGTAGAGGTGGGGGCCTTTTATAAGAGGAAAGGAGGGGTACTCTTGGAAAGTTGTAAAATATTACATTATTATAAAATGATTTTCGGATTTAAAAGGTACCAAAAGGATACATTTCTAGGATAAGGTGATAAGGTTTCGAAATCCACCCATCCAATAGGTTTGTGACAAGTGTAAGACTTATATTTCACCCTATCTTCTCATTTTATTTAAATCGTTCATTTATGAGGTAATCACTACATCATCACGGTGTCATAAATAAATTAATTTATTTAATATCTAAAAATTATAAAAAATAAATCATGATGTAGGAAATATTTTTATATTTCTAATGAATATTTATAGTAAATAATATGACTTGTATAACCCCATATAAATTTTTTTTAGTAAAACAACACATGTTTGTGACATTTTAATTTTAACTTTAAATAAAAAGGTATTAATGTCATTTTCCAAGAGAAGTGGCTCAATGGGGTCCCCAAGTTGACCCAGGGATTGTCTTGGTCGTCCATGACTCATAAAATGAGGGTAGGACATGTTTCTAGGTCATTTCATATTATTAAAACATTACTTTTACCTTAAACTACACTAATTACCTATAATCGCGATTAAAACTTAAAAGTTACTATTCCCCAAAATTATTATTTTAATCCCATTGAATCACATTTTACTTTTTAATGACAACTATTTATGTCGGATTTTTGAAATTAAAAACACGGTGGTGGTAAAATTTCATTTAAACAAAAAATCGGTTTTTTATGTACCACTTAATGGTTTCAGTATTCATCAAAAATTGAAGTTTTCAAGAAAAATACCAAAAAATCACCCTAAGCTATATTTGATATTCCAAACTAAAAAATGATGTCTATTTTAAAAAATTCCAAACATATAATTTACATTAATTAATTTAATAAGTAATTCCCACTGTCAGAGCAAATAGCGTGTTTTTATGGAATAATAAGTATCAAAAGATTGACACTAGTTTAAGTCCAATTTCAAGATGAAATTAATTCCAACAACCACTATTTTATTAAATGGTAAAAATATATTATAATTTCACTTTAAAAACAATTCAAAAGATAATATAATAATATAAATAAATTAGATTAAAAATTGGTTTTGAATTAAAATACAATATTTTAACTATTCATTAAAAAGTGAACTTTATCAGAAAAATACAAAAAATTTACAAAAAGTAAATTTTGATGTCCTGATTCTGAAGAAGAATTTTATTTTGTCAAATATAATGCATAAAATTGTGAAAAAGTGGATTTAAAAGCGGTTCTGTCATCAAAAGGCGGTTAATCGACCTTTTAAAGAATATTAGAATGTTTACGCTTAAAATTGGATTCATTCGCATTTTTAATCCTCTAACATTTATTGTAAAAAGTAAAAATATTTGAAAAACATATATAATCATATTGTATTTAGTTCTGTTCATTCCCGCCATTACAACATCTAGGCATTAACTACAATTTAAAATAATATTATTTTATTATTAGAGTGCAACGTAAGATTCCTAAGAAACTCGTTGTTGCGTTTTGGGTATGCCCTCAAGCATAGAATCCCCTTTAAAGTTATATTAATATTTTATTCAAAAATATGGATAAATTTGAAAATGTCATATTCTTTATTTACCTAGGGTGTTACATCCTTCCCCCCTTCTGGGAACTGTGTCCTCGCAATTTTAAAATTGTGGTTGGAATATTCATTGAAAATCCCACATCGGAATAAGAGTCAGTTAAACAATCACTTTAAAATAATGAAATATAAGTACAAATGTCACCCGAGTTAACCCATACTAGGATTCCATGTAGTAAAACATGGATATGGAGGGAAAAACAAAGGGTCATGTTCTGAGGGAGAGTGATAGTAAACATGTCTAAGAGAATGTTAACCATAAGGAAATCACAAACTTGTCATGGGTTAAACGGTATTTGATTCCCCTGTAGGAAAAGTTAACAGACATAATTGTTGGTTTATGTTACTCTTCATTGAGGAATTTATTTTTTATCTTAAGGAAACATACTTACTTTTCATATTGACATTCAAATATTACTAGATTTCTTATAGGAACTCATATTTTCTCCAAAAGACGAGTATTTAGGATGAGATGTTCACATTAAGAGAGCTCTAATCAACTTCTAGAGAATCACATATTCCTCAAATTAGAACTATATACTTCCAATGCCTTTAGACCTTATCCAAAACTAAAACCAAAAGTGTTAGTATGAGATCATATAATACCCATAAAGGATAATTCTTTATAAAAAATCTATTCTTAATCTCCAAAAATTTGTCAAACAATACCCAATGTTGAACAAAGACCATTCAATAAACATCTATCCATAAAATTATTCATAGTAAACCAAACTAATATTAAAACCCAAATATTTGAAGGATTTAATCACACAGTCTTTCAAGGTACACAATTAACATTTATCTCCAAATAATATTAGTTTCTCTTAAAGTCTCATAGTGAAAAGTAATTAACCTAATAAAATATCCTCCATGATAGGTTAATCATTTCCATAGATAACCCAAAATAAACTTACTCTTGATTCCTAAAATCATCTAACTAAAAATAATGAGTCAAACTAACCAGGGAATTCACGTAGTCTAGTGGTAGGTGATAAATACCAGTCGCACTTTGGTTGTGGGATCGATTCCCACAGCTTTGTCCGACGTGACGGGTTGTCACACAGTCTGTGTGTTGTCCTTTTTAAAAAACTATATAATTCTTAAAACATTCCCCAAAACAACATAAAATCTTTAAAAAATAATCATAACATATTTTAACCTCAATTATATCCCATTCCTTTCATATTACATCATATCATAGAGTAACCCATAATTACCTGAAAAGCATGGATCATATAAACCATAATGGTTAACTTTATAATTATTACATGAACTTCCACATCGAGTTGGTCATCTCGTTCATGATGCATTATGGAACTCACCAAGGTTCAAGTGGTTGATCATGACTCCATGATAGTTGGTTTAGAACAACCATGAGATTCCTCATTGAAACCCCCATTTCATCTAGTCTCTTAATCAGAGAACCACCACAGTTTCCTTAAAACCTATTGTCACTTTGGTGCCTACTAGATCCATCCATTCACTAAAAATAGAAATGTCAGTGTCAGTATATCAACATAACCATCATGTACTAAAGAGGAATATAAACACTAAGATATACTTACTCATTCAGTTTATCTGAAACTAGGACTCTTTCAAAAATCCTAACCATTGTGGTAATGTCACTTATGCCTAGATAATACACTAACCTCTAAATTTATCTAAACCAACCTCTAATACCAACTATAAGGCCCCAGCCTTAAACCTTATTTAATATTTAATTAAATCAATAATTCGAATTGAGGATCTTTTTAGGTTTATAGTTTTAGAGAATTAGATCATAAATCATGAATTACATTCCACATTTAAACAAAGTGGTTACATAAAAGAAAGTATTCGTTTTTTTCCATCAACGGAAACATATTTAAAATAAAACATGGATTCTTTATTGAAACATCCTTGACACTATCATCATATCATGCACCTTTCCCTTGACCTGTGAAAAACATGTCATAAACTTGGGATGAGCATAAAAAGCTCAGTAAGGGATATAAAAGTATGAAAAGAAAAAATTATTCCGTGTATGAAAACATACTTTACTCATAAAACATAAGCATTTTAACATACCTCATCAAATCATGAATAAATCATAAAAATCATAAGATATAAAGGTAACTTAAGGCTTTCATAACATTCTTACATAGGGAGTAACCCTCTTGGTTACGTTCGGAATACCCATCATAGTATATTCCCTAAATCTCTTTGGAGAAACCTCAATGTTTAACCCCTTCACGTTACCCAATGAATTGGAGAGCTATATCGGGCTCACCTGCCCTTAGTTTATCACAGAACCACCCGTCTTCATAATAATTCCCAAGAACCACGACATAATCGTATCCCATAAAACATGCATAAAGGAAACATAACATTTCCACTTTTCAATCACAATATATCAATACAACATATTGATATAAAAACATTATGATAACCATTTTCAATACCAAAATAAAATAAAAGTAAAACATGGTATTTATTTTTCATTTAAAAAAATGGTATGGCTTGTAGAGGAAGCCGAAACTAAAATAATGGCCACGGTGGTGGAGAAGTCGTTGTCACCGCATACGTATGACAAAAACATTCCCTTTTGTCATTTAGTAAAACTCTTCGTATAAAAAGATTACTTTTGTATGAACGTAAAAGTAAAAGGGGTTTATACACCGTATAATAGTAGGTTGTGTATAAAACATAATATGCCTCAATGAAAGGAGATTGAGACGAAGTCCCATACAAAGACGGTATCCTTGGATTAAGTATAAATCAATTATATAATTATTTGTGACAAATGAATACAACAAATATAAGTGGATATTAAGTGTAAAATAATCAGAGGACATTCACAAATATTCATAGAACGACATATTCAAGGAGTACAAGTTTATCCCAAAGAACCAAAATTGGGTTAAGAAGTTCCCTTGCAAAAATTTGACAGCCTAACGACGTCAATTCAAAATTCAGAAAAAGAGTTGATGAGAGATAAAAAGGGTATCTCATCACTTGGACATAAAATATACATCAATAAGGATATATAAGAACATATCCCAATATAATATTATATGAATTAATAGACATAACAAAAGAAGTCTTTTAAAAAGAGGTGGGTGAATGGTTCCCTTACAGACTTGGGTAACTTTCAAAACGTACACCCCATTGAAGAAGGGCCATACAATGAATATGTAAATACCCATAAATAAAATTATATTACACAAAGAGTATAATAATGATAAGTACATACACCACTCAAAATAAATGGTGGAAAATGTATCATAAATCTCACGGGACTAAAAGTGAGATGAAAAATCCCTTACGAAAACTCGGCAGCCTAACGGTGCCACAAAAAACTTCCAAAAATTGATTGATGAGATCAAATAGGGTCTCTAATCATATTAAAATAAAATTTACATCAATAGTAATATAAAATAACATTACCCATAAAACAAATAGGAGCTTAAAATAAGTGACATAAAGGAGAGTACTTAAAAAGAAAGAGAGAGGTTAGATCTCTTACGAAAATCGGCAGCCTAACAGCGCCACTCAAAACTTCCAAAATGGATTGATAAGAGAAAATAGGGTCTCTCATCATATAAACATGAGAAGTACAGTTGGAGTAATATAATATAACATCCCAATCATAAGAAAGATGAGCTTAAAAGGAATGACATAAAAGAGTGTACTTAAAAAGAAAGAGATGAGTATGATACATTACCTCGTGTCTGACATGACTCAATCGTTCTTTAATCTCCTGAATAATAAAATTTGGTCAATTTATAATTTCTTAAGGACCTAATTTTAAGATTATTCTTCAGTTAATATCACATATTATAATGTCATAATAATTGGTTAATGAAGTGAGTTTATATCAGATGTTTTTGTCGATGTTCGTTACATGAGTAAAAATCGAACTTGTTGGAAAAACATTTTCCATGTAGTTATAGGTACATCATATCCAGAATAGTATCGAAATTTTAAATATCATATATATTCAGTATATATTCATTTTATACTATTCCACAGAATTTGGAGATAAAAAATTAAAAGCACCGTTCATGGAGACGGTAGACCGTACGTACGCATGAACACTACTTTCATTTTTTGTCATATTAATGGGATTAAAAAAATGAGAGATATGTATATTATAATTCCAGAATTATATACATCATTTAGATGTAATATATTACATATATATCCATTATATATATGTACTTATAATAGTACATAACATTTGGAGATAACAAATGAAATGTACCGTTCATGGAGACGGTAAGCCATACGTACGCATGAACGCTACTTTCATTTATTTTTTTTGTATTCAATGAAATTAAAAAATAATTATATAAAGGTATATTATAATTCAAGTAGGATATAATATGTAATACCATTAATTCCATCCTTTATACGTCCCACATATGGCATTAACGAATCAAATCACTTTGAGGGGGCGGTAGTCTTTACTTCCTAAAATGAATATATCGCGTTTACCCATAATAAAAACCAAAAAGGAATGCCATAAATAAAAAATACAGAAGCTTAAGGAAAACTTAAACATATTATATATCATATATAAATATAGTGACATCTTAATGGCCACCTTTGAAGGTGTTAAAATAATATTGAACAATCATCGTTTCGTGAGGCAGCAATTCTCCATCCACAGAAACAATATGTCCTTTAACCATTAGATGGAGGTGTGTGAAAGTTTAGCTCGAATCCTTATTATAAAAACATCCTAGTATATTTAATATACTGGTTTTGTTACAAAAAATAGTAATAAAAAGAGCTTAGGGGTTTGGAGAAGAAAAATAATACAAAAGAACACAATGGAAGACATTACCTTTAAATCGGGTAACTCTCTTTGATTTGAGCTCAAAGGCTTCCTTGGAAAGGATTATGACAAAAGTGAGGCTTCAATGATGAAGAGTGTAATGTGGAGAGATGAAATTGGCAGGGTTCGGCTGAGCCAAAGGCTTGAGAGGTGTTTGTAAGGTGGTAGAGGTGGGGGCCTTTTATAAGAGGAGAGGAGGGGCACTCTTGGAAAGTTATAAAATATTACATTATTATAAAATGATTTTCGTATTTAAAAGGTCCCAAAAGAATATATTTCGAGGATAAGGTGATAAGGTTTCTAAATACACCCATCCAATAGGTTTGTGAGAAGTGTAAGACTTAGATTTCACCCTATCTTCTCATTTTATTTAAATCGTTCATTTATGAGGTAATCACTACATCATCACGGTGTCATAAATAAATTGATTTATTTAATATATAATTTTTTTTAAAATAATATCATGATATAGGAAATCTTTTTATATTTCAAATGAATATTTATAGTCAAAAATATTACTTGTATAACCCCATATAAAAATTGTTTTAGTAAAACAACACATGTTTGTGACATTTTAATTTTAACTTTAAATAAAAAGGTATTAATGACATTTTCCAAGCAAAGTGGCTCCATGGGGTCCCCAAGTTAACCCATGGGTTGTATTGGTCGTCCATGACTCATCCAATGAGGGTAGGACATATGTCTAGGTCATTTCATATTTTTAAAACATTACTTTTACCTCTAATCGCGATTAAAACTTAAAAGTTACTATTCACCAAAAAAATTATTTTAATCCCATTGAACCACATTTTACCTTTTAATGACAACCATGTATGTCAGATTTTTTAAATTCAAAACACAGAGGTGGTAAAATTTCATTTAAATGAAAAATTAGTTTTTTAAGTACCACTTAGTGGTTTCACTATTCATCAAAAATTGAGGTTTTCCAGAAAAATACCAAAAATTCACCCTAAACTATATTTGATATTCTGAATTCAAAAATGATGTCTATTTTATAAAATTCAAAACTGAAAAGTTACATTAATTAATTTAATAATTAATTCCTACTGTCAGAGAAAATAGCGTGTTTTTATGAAACAATAAGTATCAAAAGATTGACACTAGTTTTAGTCCAATTTCAAGATGAAATTAATTCCAACGACCACTATTGGATTAAATGGTAAAAATATATTCTAATTTCACTTTAAAACAAATTCAAAAGATAATCTAATAATATAAATAAAGTAGATTAAAACGAGGTTTTGAATTAAAATACAACATTTTTCACTATTCATTAAAAAGTGAACTTTATTGAAAAAATAAAAAATATTTACACAAAGAAATTTTTGATGTCCCGATTCTAAAGAAGAATTTTGTTTTGTCAAATATAACACATAAAATTGTCAAAAATTTGATTTAAAAGTGGTTCTTCATCAAAAGGCGGTTAATCGACCTTTTAAAGAATATTAGAATGTTTACGCTTAAAATTGGATTCATTCGAATTTTTAATCCTCTAACATTTATTGTAAAAAGTAAAAATATTTGAAAAACATATATAATCATTTTGTAGTTCATTCTGTTCATTCCCGCGATTACAACGGCAAGGCGTTGACTATAATTTAAAATAATATTATTTTATTATTAGAGTGCAATGTAAGATTCCCAAGAAACTCGTTGTTGTGTATTGGGTACGCCATCGAGCATAGCGTCCCCTTTAAAGTTATATTAATATTTTATTCACAAATATGGATAAATGTGAAAATGTCATATTCTTTATTTACCTGGGGTGTTACACAGATGGTCCTTTGGATGATAGAGGATGTTACCTCATCTAATGCTCCAATACCAATGTGTTCTTCTGTCGTTGTTATGGTTGATCTTGGGTATAGACAACATCATCATTTTTATCCCGATTTAACTTTTCTGTCACTACAACAAACAACATTGTTATAATTCCGAACATCTCAGGATGCTAATTTGGAAGGCTGTTTTCCTCTTCATGTCATCCAAGAACAACTTCCTAGTTTACTCTATGGAAAACCATTTTGAACAGATATATCATAGGAAAAGAAATATGGTAATCATCAATTTCGATATCATTTCAATTTGACCATAATAAATGAAAATTATTTATGGATATTAATTTTACAATATCCTAACAACTAATTATTTCTAGACAGACCCTTGATACCAACTATACGACCACATCTTTAAACATTACATAATCCAAAATAATGTTAACAATTTAAATTAAGGACCATTTATGGTTTGGAGTTTTAGATATTTAGGATATAGATATTACATAATGACTCAAATTTATTCAAAGTGGATTCGACTACAAAAATATCCCCTTATTCCAAAATAATAAATTTTAAAAGTAATCATGATTTATTTTTCTTGATTATAGTATTCTTTAATTCTTCCATTCACTGGGGCTTCATTATACCATTTGATATTTTTTTTAAAAAAACATGGATTGAGTACAAAAAGCTGAGTAACATATATAAAATCAGGGATGAAAACATTATTCTGTTAATATTTTTAATCCCACAAAACTATAATAATCCATAAGAAATAACATAAATCATATATCATAAAGGTATCATGTAGAATCCATATGATAATTAAATTATAGATTTCATAGCTACATAGGGAGTAACCTTCATGGTTATATTTCGAATACCAATCATAGTATATTCCCTAAATCACTTAGGAGAAACATTAAAGTTCACCTTCATATCACTACAAAATATATTATAGATATACCATGGGTTCACCCTCCCTTATTTTTCCATGGAACCACATGTATACATAATAAATTCCCAAGAACCATTACATAATCATAACACATTAACAAGTATAACGGAAAAAATTTTTTCAATGTGAAATCATAAGATATCCTTTCATGATGTTGATAATATCAATTCAATATCAAAACCATTTTAAATACCAAAAACAATAAAATGGGAATATGATATTTACATTTCCCTAAAAAACATTATGTTATATAGAGGATGAAAAATACTAAATAATGGACATAATGGTGGAAAGGTCATTGTCGCGACATATGTTAAAAAAATTAATTTTATTGTAAAAATATTTTTATAAAAAAGATAACTCTTGAAAATTTTTATGGAAATTTTTAGTCAAAGTAGTTGATTATAAACCATATAATAGAAGGTGGTGTACATTAACGAAATATTCTTCAATGATTGCAGATTGAGACGAAGTCCCTTGATTTGATTTCGACTCTTCACATACAATATTTATATTTCTGAATAATAAACTTATATTAATTTGTAATTTCATGAAATCCTTATTCAAGTTAATTATTCATATTATATGACTTATTACTATCTTATTAAAATTATATAATTATTTATGTTGATATCATATGTTTTACCAATATTTTATACTTGAGTAAAAATGAATATATTTTTTATGTCCTTAGTAGGTGTTATCATTAGTCCATCATCTCCTAAGTAGTACTAAGAACATAATCATCATTTTTATATAGTAATCGAAATTTTATAATCAAACCATAAATTATGGTAATGAAAAATGAACAATGCTATATTCTTGGAGATGGTAGGTCGTACGTATACATGAGTAATGTTCTAATTTTCCATTTATTATTATTGATATAAGGTTTTTATTATTTTATATTTCCAAAATAATCATAATATCATTAAAAAAATTATTAAAATTTAAATATTCTTATATATATCATGCATGTGATGTGGTGAATAAAAAAAATCCCATCGCTTCGTGGGGGTGATAGTTCACACAAACACCATAACAATGTTATTATCTTTTTGTGCATGGTAAGTATTAATGTAATTGTAATATAATTATTTTAAAATGATATATATTTCATGAATATATTATATAAAAAATATATTCAGTCATTATAATCCATATTCAATGATGGTTATGAAAAATTAATGAGATTAGTTCATGGAGGTGATAGTTCACATGTACAAACAAATGATATTTTACATTCCAGTTAAGTGAAAGTGGAGATGGATTTAGGTTATCACATAAAAAACAATAGCTTATTATATTGAGGATACATAAGTTATTATCCCATATTATTTAGGATAAATTGTGTAAGTGGATGATGAAAAAAAAATAAAAACCTTTAAACAAAATGATACCACTTTTTTCAGTTGATCACCGCTGAAGAACACATTAACACCTCCAATCAAGTTTTTCTACGTAAACTATGTTCTCAATAATGTGGGTGGGGATTAAAGTAATGATTTTTGGTAGATCTTGGATGACCTAAATGGATTTGAAAGGTTTTTGTATTAGAGAATATTAAGTACCATTTTTAAATGAAAAGGGGGATAACCCTTAGAAACTCTTTAAATATTAAATTAATATAAATTCAATTTCATTTTCAAATGGCCCTAAACTGATCTGTTTTGAATATAAGATTATTTTTGGTCAAATAAATATAAACAAATTAAAATTATATAGGTTTTGAATATTTTATTAATCCTTATCATTTTTAATAACCCTTATCTTTCCCCTTTAATTTTTCCATTATATCATGTAATTTACAATATGTGTGTCAAAATACATACATAAAATGTCAAACGACAAAAAAAAAAGAGTCATCAATGACATATTAGGACCTATCTTAACAATTTGGAAAAATATTATTTTTTATGAATTTTAAAACATTTAATAATATGTTTTATATGTATAGTTATTAATTATGTCAATTTTGACAATATTAATACTTGACTTTTTAAAAAAAAATTCTTAAAAAGTGATTAAATCAAGAAAAATATATTAAATCCATCCTCACATGACAGATCACTCCCTAAATTTTTTTTATTTCAAAAATTATTTTATATAATATTTATCATAATATTTCTAATATCATTTATTTGATTCTTTCATTAGTAAAGAAATCATACCATCATCATTGCATTATAATTAAATATAATATTTTAATGTCTAAAAATTATAAATATAATACCTTGATTGATGTAATAAATTAATATTTTTATGTACTATTTATAGTGAAATTGATCATTTTTATACCCCTATATTATAATTTTTAAGTATTAATTGTCTTTTTTAGTATAATTTTTCTTTACATTAAAATAAATGTTATAAATTTCATAATCTAACCCAAGTGGCATCCAATGGGAAAATTTTAGTCCCAAGGGTTTTTGTTTCCATACATATATTGTCCAATCATATTATAAGAAGTGTTAGGTTATTTTTATAATATTATAATGTTATTTTTAACCTTATTTACCTGATTAAACTTTTAACTGTGGAAAATAACAAAATTTAGATTACTATTCAAAAAAATTATTTTTATCCTCTTAAAAAACATTTCCCATACATATAAAAAACATATATGTCAATTTATAAAAATTTATTTCACATATGTAGAAAAATTGAGCTTATAATTATTCATATTTTCAGAATGAGAAAATCAAGTTTTAAAAATTCTAACCCTTCAAAAAATTTACATGTGTTTATAAAAAATTTCAATGTAAAATTATTTCTAATGATAGAAATTGTATTAAATGATAAAAACATAATATAAGTATAAACTAAAACCAATACACAAGATAATATTTCAATGAAAACAAATTTAACAAAAAGTTTATTTGATTTAAAATGCCGCATTTCTACTATTCATTAAAATTTGAATTTTTCAGAAAAATACCAAATTTCATTCAAAGTATATTTTGGTTTCCCATTAAAATTAAGAAGTTTATTTACTTCAAATAGAATTTATAAAAATAAAAAAAAGGATTTAAAATGGGTTTTCCATCAAAATGTGGTAAAACAACCTTTAAAAAATATTTGAATATTATAAGATTAAAATTTTATTAATTCTCATTTTAACCCTCTAATAATTATTTTATAAATATATAAAAAATTATAAAACATGTGTAAATATAATTTTTATAATTCTTTTCATTCTCACAAATATAATAGGTAGGCATTTACTATCATTAAAATAATAATATTAAAGTTTTATTATTTTACTTTATAACTCATTCTTGTTTGCAACGTATGGTTTTGAAGAAACATGTTATTGCATTTTAGGTACATTATCAGAACAATTGTCCCATTTAACAATTATTTATATTATATTCATAAATATTAGTAGATATGGAAATGTATTATCCTATAATTGCCTAGTATTTTTCAATTTCTACCTGATTGAGGATAAAATGCAGTGCTGAAATTTAATTTAGTTCCCCAAAAACGTTCTTAGAAAATTGTTGAAATTATTAGTGAATTTAGAATCACAATAATCTACAATTGAAAGATTAACTCTATGAAACCTAAAAATGTCTTTTAAAAATAGTACATAAATTTTATATTAATATTTAGTATCTCAAGTAGATTGGAAATGCTCAGATTTAGTCAGCTGATCAACAATTACCCAAATCATTTTGTTACATTGGTAAGTATTTGGAAATGAGACTTTGAATTACATGGATATATTATCTCATTTCCAATATATTACTATAAATGGTTGAATCATTCCCATCAATAAATGTCATTATACATTAATCTATGTACTAGTCAAACACTTCATAGTGAATTCATCAATATCATTTTTCATTCCATCCCACCAGTAATACTACCGATTGACACTTTACATCTTAGTGATTCATGGATTAACTAAACACTGGATAACTTTTATATTATATTACCAACCCTTTCATCAACAATGAATCACAAGGAACTCATAATTCCTTCCAAAATATTAAATAATAATCATTATCAATGTTAAATTCATAGAACATACACATTTTAACAAATTTTACAATTTTTATAACCCATGTTCATCCAACTATGAAATATTAATTTTATTCTATAGAGATGATTGCCAGGACATGTGACCTAAAAAATAAAATGTCCCTTCATCCATTACTTATAATAAGAAACACATAAATTTATTAACCAAATAGTCATTTTACAAACACAACATGGTAAGTGTGGCATTAATTTCCATACGAAATCATATATCAATTTATTTTATTTTCAATGATGGTATTGACTCGTGAAATTATAATCCTTGATTTGTTTCATAAATTATCTTTGTATTATGTTCAATTATTTATAATTGAATATATACTTCAAATTTTGTGTGATCATTTTATATTTCATTCGTTACTACATAAAAATGCTGCATCTAAATTTGTAATGAAAAAAACAAACAACTAATTAAAAATCATGTGTCAGGTAATTTACCTAATGGGGTTTCAAATGAAATGAATTATAAGAAATTACATGATCATTCTAAATTCAGATGAAATGATGTCAATTAAATGTTGAACAACTGTATATGAAATATTCAAAATTCTGTGAGGGAAGGTCCAAAAACAATAGCATTTAACAATCGTGTTTTAAATTCCTTTAAAAAATAAAATTAATTTAACTTAATTAATTTAAACCCTTTTCATGTTGATATTGTTTTTGGTCTAGATTTCCATTCATAATATTCATCAAAACATAATTGAAATACTCTTAAACAATGAAAACTAGAATTTTGGTAACATTATTTGGTCATAGCCATTCATCATCAAATATTCAGGTGGGATCATATGAAATTCCATATATAATTAAATTGTACCCATGAAATGAAATTTTTTTCAAAACTAAAAACACATTTTCATAATATTATTTATAACTTATTTACATTAATGGGTTTCATAAAAATACTTAGATGTTTTTCAGGATCCTCATAAATGTTCAAAAATCAAAAATATCATCATTAAACAAAAATAAAAACTCATCCAAAAACAAGTCGAAGGAATATGTTCATTATATTAATTAATAAAAATGGAGAATTATTAATCTAAATTGGTATAATAAAAAACTCACAATGCTAATGTCTCATTTCAAATGATTTCCTTGGGATTTTGTCCTTCTTCATATTCAGCTGGTGTTACCCTGACCTTATGTCAAGCATTTAAATAATACTAATCCCTTTAGAGGAGATAAAAATAGTCATAGATATGATTATATTGATACATACTATTATTGTTAGTGAAATTAAAATGTCTATAATCAATGAAATGTATCATGGAACTATAATTATTTTTAACAAATAATAATGGTTCTCTCCATGTTAAAGTGTTGATTTGAATAAAACCATTATCTAGCGTCAAAGATATCTTTTTCTCAATTAAAGATGTTATACTTGAGACATTATATAAAGAGGTTTGGAAAGTTTCTATGTATTTTGAACTAATTCAATATTTAATTGAACTTTATAATCAGGTATAACACAGAAAAATAAAAAATATATCATGCATAAAAGAAGTATAATATTTCCACTTGGAAAATCATTGTTCATTTTTTAAAGGTTCATAGTCCTTAACAAAAAAACATTATATGGAAATAAAATTTTAATCATATAAAAGAATAATAAAAAAATTAAATCTATATGAATGTGGAAAATTTCCATCATTCATTAATTGTTAAAACAAATCAGTTTGTAAACGTAATACTAAAAAAGGTGGTTTTTAAACTAAATTCCCTAATAAATATCAAATCAATGAAATGGGTTTTAATTAAATTAATCTGTTATGTATATTATTTTTAAATAAGAATATAGGCAAAACATATATCATATTAAAAATTAATTTAATACATAATATAAGTGTGATAAAAACAGTATGTATAAGTTTAACCCAACGAATGAAAATTGGGTCAAGAGTTACCTTACCCAGCATTTGACGTCCTTTAAAAGAACTCAATCCACTAATATAGTTGATTAAATATGTTATTAAGTAATTATAATACAGTATTCATATTTATAATACATCATGTGATGATTTATTGGATCTTATGACCTATTCATTAATAATATTTCATTATTTTGAGGGTATCATGTGTGTTTATTTCATGATTTCTTGATCTGTTCATTGGTGTATAATTATAGATGTTATTTTAAAATGGAACTACAATAAAATATATAATATTTAATCATATTATTGAACATTAAACAGTATTAATGGTCCAACATATCATTTTTATTACTAATTTGAGGGTTGTTGATTATGTAAACCGTGAGTGACATATTTTTAGATTATTTTGGTGGTTCGTTGGAACAATACAAACTAGTTTCATCATGTTTGATATTATATTTTAAGACTAATTCAAGAATATGATATTATTTATAATATATACATATATTGATATGATTTATCTAGAAAGAAAATTTTAGGACCTGTCATGAAAGATGTATTGGTAAATAGAAATTCATTTTTCTCGCAGATGGTAAAATGACAGAAACCAGAAAATAAAATACTTTCCTGAATAAAATTATATAATAAATGAAATGTATAAGAGATACTCCACTAGAATCATAAAATTAGATTATATAAAATATAATGGTTTTATCTTTCCTTTTTGAATGAATTATTTTAGTACAATATAGATATAGCGACCCTTCTTTTCATACCATACTTTTAAATCATTTTAATGATAAACATCATAAATACATGACACAAAGAGGATTTGAAGGATCAGTTTCCCAGGAAAACTAGTACCATACATAAAATTTACAACATAAATAATAAAAATATATTTATTTATTTCTTCTCTAGATTTTTATTATCCCATATCCTTTCCTTAGTACAAGTAGTCAACTGTGAATATACCTCAAAAAAGGGTGAGCTAAAATCCCAATAAGATAATAGATAATATAATTAAATGATATAAAATTTGATGATAATAATAATTTTCATCATAACACATGAAACAGATCATAATCATGAGTGGAATCATTAAGATATTATTTGGAATGTAGAATACATTAAAAAAATAAAACATCATGTCGTAGTGGTCAACTACCACACATAGTTTTGAACAAATATATCATCATTTTCATGAATACTTCACATTACCCATGATTTTTTTCACATTAACCAATTAATTGTAGCTCTGTATAATCCATGGTACACCAATCACATCATATCATCCTCACTGTAATATATAATTCGTAGTGCACCCGTCACATCATAACGTTAATGATATCATGCATGCCACATAGAATGTACATCAATATTGTAATTAATAATCAATGGGAAAAACAACATTTATTTCATAAATAATAAATTAATTAACATTGGTTTCTCAAATGAAAGTGTGAATAACAAACTTGATACAAGAACCTTCAACAATGACTGGGAAGTAGAAGGTGTTTTATTTGGAAGAATAGTTCTTTTCGAAAACATTGTTTTTGACATAATCTTAACTGAAAAACATTAATATCATAGAAAATGTAATATAATAATGATGATATTAATATTAAGGAATATCCATATTAAAAAATGGTTTGAAATATGGAGAACCCCAATAATGAATGATGGGTTCAAAAATTCAACTTACCTTGTATCCGAACACTTTATTCATTTTAATGTCCTTTATAATGAAATTGGATTCCTTAATTTACCATTCCATCATCATTTATAAATTAAATTGATTTATTGTGGTATTATTAATTTCTTTAATGGGACATTTGAAGATTTATAGAGTTTGAATTCATTTTTTTGTAGTGTTCTTTTTCATAGTTCTCTGTAACGGTTCACATGTATGAATGAATGAAAATTCTAATAGAACATCGATAAAAAGCCAGAACTGATATAACATGTTATTAGTGATCTTCTAGCAATTTAAATGATATTTTAATGAATTATTTTATATACCATGTGGATGAATCTGTTGTTAAAATTTAATGATGATCGTTTTTGGTAAATATCGGTGGTTTTCTTATCACAATGAACTTGTTTTGTTTTATCATATTTCATTATGTATAAAAGATATTTCAAGAAAATAAAAGAGGTTAAAAAATAAATATTAAAATAATTTTACAACCTTCTAATGATTTTATTTAGAGCCTTGGTGGATTTTTTAGAAAATTTATGTCCATTTCCCATGATGTAATTAAATTAACACGTCATGGTAATTGTCCCATTTTTTATAAAAAAGAGGGTGATTTAGAGGGAGGAGTATAAGAAATAAAATTCCATCCATATGATATCATAAAAATATTTCAATAATTCTAGAGTTATCATGAAATTTGTAAAATATATCTTGAGGATAAGAGTATAAAATAAATTAAATTTAAAATCAATTTGAAAGAAAAGGGAAAGAAAAAAATTATCTATTGAAAATATCTTCTTTGAGAGTATCATTAGGTGAATGGTTTTGGACTTTTTAGGAGAACAAGGGAAGACATATTTTGGGGTGGATCTTGGGAATATATTTGATTATAATTTAAGGATTTCAAATGGCTTGAGAGGTGTGGGGAAATAAGGTTGTGAGGGGTTTAATTTATAGTGGGGGAGAGGGTTTCTCTCAATAATATATTAATTAATATATTAATTATACACAATACAAATAATAGTGGGAATTATTGTGACATAAAATAGTAATAAGTGCATTTGAGTTCTATCTATTTGTTATTTACATCATCAATGACTCATTTATGATGCAAAAATTCATTTGTTTGGCATACATTCTAAATTATTGAATTTCATTATAAACCAAATATTATTGTGTTTTAGTAAAATACAAAAATTTCAACATAACCATTTTTTGATGTGTAGAATTTAAAAATTAACTCCATTTTGTAATGATGAATTTATAAATATAATTAATTTAATTTTTTAAATAATAATATTTTACATGAACAATAATGATGTTAAAAATAAAAACTGATTTTCTAATAGTTTGAAAAATTAGTAAATGTCTCATAATATTATCATATAATCATAAAATATATAAATTAATGTTTATGTATATATTATATGAAAATTATTTTTTTAAAATTATTATATCAGAAATTAAATATTTATAACTTACCAAAATACCATTATGGTTCGTGTTACTGCATCCTGTGGTTAAAAGGTTTCTTCTTTATACATATGGATCATATACAACACTTTCACAATATTGTTTGTCTTGTTGTTTAAAACTGTATCCCTTCATTCGAAAAAATTTCTTGGCTCCTCCTTATAAGATAGATCATCTTCCATCTATACAACCTTAGATTTTAGTACATGTGGAGGATTTGGAATGTACTTCCTCAAGAGTGGTATGTGTATCACATCATGATAATGAGAGATATTTAGTGGCAGTGAAAGCCAATAGGACACAACATCTATTTAGTAAAGGACCCCTGTGTGGATATTGTACCATTCGTTTAGAATCCTTTTCTTTTAAAAAATCACAACTCTCTTCCATTATGATGTTTGAATGAAGGCTTCTTCTCCAACGTCAAACCTGATGTCCCTTCATCGGATGAAAACATAGTACATTTACATACTCTGAGCATCTTTGATATCTGTCTAGATGACTTAAACCTTCTCTGACTTCTATTTCACAAGATCTATTCCAAGTGTATTTCTTTCCCCAAATTCATTCAAATAGGTTGGAATTCAATATAGCTTTCTATATAGAGCTTCAAATGGAGACGTCTGAATAATCATGTGGAATTTGTTGTTGTATCTGATCTCAACAAATGGGAGATGTTGATCCCTTACAGCATTAAATTCTAATGATAATTATCATTCTGTATCTTCAAGTATCGGAATTTTCCTTTTAGATTATCTATCATTTGAAATTGATAGGCTAAGATGAAAGTTAATTCAGCACTCAATGCATGTTAGAGAATCCTACAGAATTTATATGCGAACCTTGGATCACGATCAGTTACAATAAAGAGTGGAACCCCATGTAGACTCTCTACTTATATCATATATATCATTGTCTATTATTAAAGAGTGTGATCATCATAAATAGCGATAAATTGGGCAGTATTGGTGAGTCAGCCCACTACAACCCATATCGCATTATTTTCTTTGGATTTCATTAGGAGAACTGTTTTTATGTCCATAGTGACATTCATCCATTTCAACATGGGTATAGGCAAAGGATACATCTTCTCTATGGACTTGTTTCACTTTTTTTTGACTTGCTGACATATCCAGCTCCTTGAGATATATTCTGCAATTTTAGTCTTCATGCTATCCCACTCAAATTGTTCTAGTTGAGCTTGGTAAACCTTGGTGCTGTTTAAAATGATATATAATGTTGAGAAATGTGAATTTTTCAATAGTTCATTATTTATCTTCGGTGATGAAGGCGTTGAAAAATGCTACCCAAACCAAATCACACAATCATCATCAATATTGAAATCTGGAAAATTGCATTCATTTACTAAATTAACATTATTTTATAACTCCAGATCATCCCAGTGTGCCAAATTAATCTTCTCTTGGATAGATATTAGGGAAATTATTTGGGAAATAAAGGATATATTCCCTACCGTTATGATATCCTAATCCATACTTTTCATATCCATTAGGAAAGTGACATTCTCAATCCACATCATGGATAAAGTACAAGGATATTGTATTCTTTGTGCAATAGATACACTGTTCAACTTCCAAGGATGATAGTGAATAGAGAAATCATTGTCTTTGATAAGCTATAATTGTCTCCTATGATGAATAATGATGTGCTATTGTGTGAATATAAAAATTTGACTCTTTTGATTTATATATATGTCACACCTCTCACTATAGATATTGTTCCGCCAGATTTTTATGGTAAAATCATAGTTAATAACACCAAATCATGTGCCGAGCAGTTATGATCACGAATCTTCAACTATTTGGAGGCTTAGCCTATCACATTTTCATTTTTCATGATTAAATGACCCATGTCTTTCAGAATATTATATCTCTATATCACAAAACATTCTCTACTTTTCATTGATGTGAGTATAGGTGTAGTGATCATTTTTCTCTTTATATCCATGTATCTTTTATCAAATTAAGAAAACCATAAATACTTTACCCCTTTCGGTGTTAACATAGTTATAGAACTTGAAAATCATGAGAAATTTCTCAAAAAATATCATTTGTACCCTTTAATCTGATAAAACTATAGATTTATGTGACACTATAGTGATTGACCTTTTCATCAATAAACATTGTTTTGGAAGGGTCCAACAATATTCCCTCACTTGTGATTACATGTCCCAAAAATGTGACTTGCTTCATCTAAAATTCACACATACTGAACTTGGAATACAACTTCTTCTCCATAAATTTATCCAACACAAATTTTAGATGTTCTTTATGTTCCTCATTGATGATGGGGATGATGAGAATACCATCAGTAAAAACTATAAATAATTTTTATAATTATTGTCTAAAGACACTATTCAATAAATCTTGGATGATTTTTGGGGCATTAGTAAGTATGATGGGCATCACAAGAAACTTATAATGCACATAAATTTTTTGGAAGGAATTATTATGAATATATTCCTTCTTCACCTTTAGTTGATGATATCTAGAATGAATATCCTCTTTTGAGAATAAATGAACTCAACATAACTAAATGAAAAATTCATCAATCCTTGGAGGAGGATACCTGTTCTTTATAGAGATCATGTTGCTTTCCTAATAATCAATACATAGAAACATTTTTCTATCATTATTATTCACATAGAGAACTGGTACACCCAAAGGAGATACATTTGGGCATGTTAACCCTCTATCATGATACACTTTCAGCTACTTATTAAACTCCTCTTTTTCAATAAGCACCATCCTATGGGGACACTTTGAGATAAGAGTAGCTCTCAGTATATGTAATTTAGATAACTCTAACTCATGGTTGTGGGGGAGTGCGGGTAAATCTTTTTGAAATATATCAATATATTCCCTCACGATGGAAAGTTCCACTAGGTTAACACATTCCATTGACTCAACCATTTTATTAAGGTGTGCCTCTTCAAAGGGAATCAATACCAACACCATTTATGTTATTTTTAACAGATACACATGATTAACATTTCATTTTTAGAGTATAATGGAATTTTTCAGAATTTGAAAATATATTTACTTTTCTAAAAAGTTAATATGTGTTCTATATAAGAAGAGCCAATACATTTCCATTATAGTGTCGAATTCATCCAATGGAATTATCATGAGATTCAATGGAAGAATCTTCCCACATACACCGACATGGGAAGAGTCCAACAGATGGGTTGCAATAATTGAAACACTTGATGTTTTTATAGATCTCTTTAATTCAAGGATTCAGAGCTTTGATTCAACATTTCTTGCAATCATACATGATATAAAAGAAGGACATATAACTAGAATCACATAAGAATTTTTCCATTCTTCAGTTAATTAGAAGTCTACCTTTTATGATATCAGTATCTTGATAAACTTCCATAATAGTGAAGTAATAATAATTTCCTTTATCATTTTTGTTTTGTAACTGATGATGTTGATTACCCTTGAGGGATCGAAGTTTACTGCATTGGCTTTCATATTTCCCTTTCTCCATAAACTTTTAGCATTGAACCATGGGTGGGGCTCTCCTTTTCTGTTCCAAATTTCCCTTCCTTCAAATGTATTTTTGACACTCTAGGGCTTGGTGGACTACTCTCCCACACATAAAGCATTTTCCCATCCCTTTGAAGAAATTCCCATGATTCATTTTCCCATATTTTTGACACATGGAAGGTTGAGTTTTAATGTCATCGTTCTCATTAGGTCCTCTATGATGAAACTCCATTTTATATTTCTTATCTCTATAGTATTGGGACAATTAACTAAACTCTATATCTATGTTAAGAACACAACAAACAACTTTATCATAAATCCCAGTGTCTTTAATTGAAATATCATTCCAAATGTGTGGTTTTAATCATCAAAAAAAAAAAATTGTTATCCTTTTTTATGAAAAATATCAATTCATACCTTCAAAGCCTTGTGAAATTAGTTTCATAGACCATGACTGATTATACATCCTTTTTAATTAGCCTTATTAATTACTTAACCATCTTTTTATGAATAATTCATAGGAAATACTTGTAACAAAACTTTATCTTAAAGTATTTCCACTCAATCTCTTCAATTTCATCAATCGAAATGGTGTTATTAATCAAATCCCACCATTGTCCAGCCTATACATGGAGAAAAAAATGGATAGAGTCATATTCTCCATAATTGAATATTTGAGAATAACAAGATCTTCTCCATCATTATGACCCCCTGCTCTACAACTAGTGGAATAGATGATCCTCTAAAAATTGGTGGTTGTTTCCACATAAATCACTCGATTTTCAGTTTCTACCTCTTAGGTAAAAGAGGATGTTCCACATTATTTAAGTTAATATTTGTAACCTTAGATTACTAGGTAAGGATCACTATAATGTTTTTACATCCACCCCACAAAGCCTACAAATGTCATTCGGGCAATCACTATATTGTCTGTTGCATGGGTTTTTAGAATGATTTCTCCAGGTTCCCACCATTTACTAAAATAGAAAAGGTTACAACAAATATAATTCAACATGTACAAGATAAATATATTATTCTATTATGAAACTAACACTAAAATCTTATCTTTTGGGATTCCTAGGATTATTAAATCTTTTTGTTGGAATATATTTAAATAGTCTCATACTATAATTTTCTCTATGGTTCTCTAATCCAAATTCCTAATTTAGCTAAACCATTTTTCTAATAATAACTATAGAGACCCTTATTTTCATACCTTACTTATACATTATTCGAATGATTAACACCATAAAAAATCACCAAGTGAGGATCCAATGGTTTTGTGTCTTTGAAAAAATAGGATCATACATAACACTTACAACATAAATCATAAACATTTATTAATTTAATCTTCTCTAGATTTTTAATATCACTTTATTTATCATTTGTAAAAGTAGTCATCTGAGGATATAAATTAAAAATTGGTGACCTAAAAGACCAATAAGTGGAAAAATAATAAAAATAAACAATATAAAAATGTTATGAGAATAATCATTATCATTAAAACATAGGAATATGATCATAATCCTGAGATGAATCATTATTACAAGACTCAGAATGAGGAAATGCATAATGAAATGAAACATCATGTCTTAGTTGTCAACTAAAACACATGAATGTGAAAATATATATCATCATGTTCATACATACATCACATTACTCGTGAGGTTAGTCAAATTACCCAACTCATTGGATTTCTATACAATTTTTGTGTGCATCCGTCACATCATAACATAAACATTGCACAATATGATTCTGGGCTCACCTGTCACATCATATCATTAATATTATCACGCATTCCACATAAAACGTATATAAATATTGTACATAAATAACCCATGGATTTTAATGGGTTTGATTTCATAAATCATACATTAATACACGTTGGGTTTCAAAATGAAATAGGGAATAACACACATGATACAAGAACCATCAACCTTGAGTGGGAAGTAGATGGTGTGTTTTTGAAAGAATAGTTCTTTTGAATTATTATTTTAAAATATAATCTATTTTAAAATATTTATATCCTTGAAAAGGTAATATAATTATTAAGAAATGATTTTTATGGAAAAACCATTTTGAAAATGGGATGAAATATGGAGAACCTGAAGAAGGAATGTTGGGTTTGAGAATACCCTTTACCTTATATGTGAACATTTTCTTCACATTAATGTCCTATATAATGACCT
The DNA here is from genome assembly GCA_963277665.1 of Viscum album. Classification (NCBI taxonomy): domain Eukaryota; kingdom Viridiplantae; phylum Streptophyta; class Magnoliopsida; order Santalales; family Viscaceae; genus Viscum; species Viscum album. The sequence goes on from OY728161.1 coordinate 1,845,133,639, forward strand.
TATATTCAGTAAAAATAAATTAATGAACCTTTTATAAATATTAATGATTAATTATGGTTTTATAATGTTCAATTATAATCCTTTTTATGAGTTATTGAATTTAAATTCAATGTTTGGGGGTGTTGTTTTTCAAAGTTTTCAAGAATGGTTCACTTGTGCACATGAATGGATGTTCATGTAAGCATCTTAATATGATGGTACATGTTATTAATGATCTTATATGATGATAAATTGTCTTTTAATAAAATATGTTAAATATAATTTTGATGAATCCTTATTTAAAATTAAATGATGATTCTGTTAGGTTAATTGGATTGTTTTTTGGATCACAACAAACATGTTTTATTTAATAATTTATTATTATACATATATATATATGTTGTTTACAGAACAAAAAATGGGGTAAAAAATAAAAATTAAAATATATTTTAAACCATTTATTTTTTTTATTTACATCATTAAAAAAGTTGAAGGAAAATGGAAGTGCATCACCCATAAAGTTGGTAAATTGACACATCACGTGAACAATTTAATTTTTATAAAAATCAATGATATAGAAGAGTATAATGAATAATAATCAATTAAAATGAAATAATAGAATTATATTAATAATATTAGAGTCATAATTACACATTGATATGATAATTTGTGGATAATATATGAAAAGTAATGAAATTTGAAAGGAATTTGAATGACAAGTGAGAGAGAAATAACATATTGAATATATATTCTTTGAGAGAATCCTTAAGGGACAGGTTTTGGTCTTTTAATTATACAACGGTATGAATGACATGGTGTAGGAGAATTTAAATGAATTTAGGAATATTTTTTTGTATGAAAATGTCTTGAGAGGTGTGAGGAAATGAAGTTGTGAATGGTGGTATTTGTTGTTGGGGAGACATGTTTTCTAAATATTATATTCATTAATTTATTATTTGTCCAAAAGATGATAAGGATAAAGTATTACTATGACTATAATTGTAATAAGTGCAATTGTGATAGAACTAATGGACATTTATTCCATCCATTACTCAAGAATAAAGTATAAATTCATTTATTTAACATATATTGTAAATTATCGAATTTCACTATGCACCAAAAATTAATGAATTTTAGCTAAATCCTAAAAATTCACCATGATAATTATTTCCATGTAGATTTCAATAAATAGACACCAATATATGAAATTATTTTTAAAAATTTGAATAATTTAATTTTTAATTAACATTATAATTTACTTGAAAAATTAATTTTTAAAATTAAAAAATAATTATAACATTTAAGGTCTTCTAAAATTATCATATAATCATAGGACATATAAATTATATTTTTGGGATAAAATTTATGAAAATATATTTTCTTATAATTATTAAATTTATCATCAAATATTCATGACATTAAAAAATAATAACACTATAGTGTAATTATATCATATTGTTACTTTTAAGATGGATAAATTTTATTTGTACTCTTATTAATAAGGTTCCTATTACTTTGGCTGATTTATTATTTATAATGGTAATATTAATATTATTAAGGGTAAAATTAATATTCATAAGGCCATGTTACTCTTCAAAAAAAATTAATTTCACCCTATTAGACTCCAAACTGCATACTGATTTCAACCGTGTCTGTTAGATTTTCGAAATTCAAAATAGTGATGTGAAAAAATCATGTTTAAAAAATCGATAGAATTTAGTTATTCATTTAATCATGATGTGGAATTGTTTTTCTCAGTGAGATTTTATATGATTATACTAACTAAACATACTATAATAATGAAGAAATATAATTGAAAAATATTTGAAGTTGTAATAGTAGAGTAATATAATTAATTATGATAGGTAATTTGAGAAAATTACATCTTGAATATCACCTCCTTGAGAGACAATTGAGAACCATGGATTGGTTCATCTGGTGATACCAACATGACAAAAATGGGGAGAGAGTGCATGTGGTAGATTTGGGAGGATATTTTTGGATCTTCTAGTCGTGTGTGTAAATAAAATTGGATAGAAGTGGTATTTATACTTTATGATAGGTGGTTAAAATTGATTAAAATAATGATTACATTATTTATGATGCCAACCACATTGATGTGGCATTAATTTCAATGAATCATATTATTAATTAAAGTTTTTTAGGATTTTTGTGGTAATAAAATACAAGATAACCCATTAAATTCTAATTTTTTTGGAATGTTGAGAAATTACCTTTCATATTTAACCCTTTTTACTATTTTACTTATACTATGGAAAATAAATTTTTACCACGGTATCTATTTTATACCAAAAAATGAAATTAAACATACAACCAAATTTTTACCTTATTATTCAAAATAGGGAATTTATATTATCATAATTATTTCATATTAATGAAAAAAATGTATTTAAATTTAATCCAATAGACACAATGAACACACGTGTTCTAAGGCGAGTGGTTTAAAAGCTCTAAATGTTTTCACTTCGAATATCAATGTGAAATTGATTCTAATGCACTAAATTAAATTTAATTATTTATATTTGAACTAATTAAAATTTAAAAAAAATTTAAATTTTATTTGAACTATATATATAATATGAAATGTTAATTTTCGATTAAAATGCAGTAGTTTTCACTATTCATGAAAAAAATTTAAACTTGTTTGCTAAATACTAATAATTTACCCGATTATAAATTTGATATCCACATCACAAAAATGAAAAAAATCTTATAAAATATTATAAATGTTTCAAAAATTATTCTTAAAGTAGTGAGATGTTAAAAAAACATGCATTTTTTAAAAATATATATAGATATTTATACTTAAAATATGATTCATTATTCCCATAATCCTATCTAACAAATTAGATGAATTTTAAATAAAGTATTGAATAAATAAAATATACATTTCATTAATATATTTCACTAATGCTGGATTTTTTATTAATTAATACTAATAATATTGAATATAATATAATCTATTTGTACATGGGTTGTTACAAATAATACATAATATATTTTGTTAAAATCTCGTCACGCAAGTAAAAACAAGAAATTGTAAAAGTGAAAATTATAAAAAAAAGATTCTTCCGAAATGTTTAAAACAAGATTTTAAATTCATTTTTACTCATTATAAACAATATTTAACCCCATTAACCATTAAATTTCAATATTATATCCTTTTACAATTGAATAATATCATTTCATTATTGAAAATAATTCGTTATAAAAAAGTACCATTTCGGCCACATAAAAAAGGGGACTTTTTCACCCAATCAAGATACACATATTACATCAAATTTCATCCTAAAACTATAAAATTTTATACTCTTATATTTAACCCTCATTTACGTAATCCTATTGTTTCCCTTTTTTCTTTAAGAAATTATTTTACAAGGATTATTTTAATATATTTTTTATGGTATCCATGTGAGTAGTACTTAGTCCTTACATTTTTATATTATTTATTTTACTACTAATATAATCTTAAACATCATTATATAATCTCCTATGTATCATTAATATAAAATTATTTTAATATATTACTAGAACAAACATTCTAAAATTTTTTCCATCCAATTATAAAATCAAATGAACCTAGATCATGCGTTATGCGAACAACTAGCTCAAATGAGTGAAAATTTTATTTTCTAACTGGTGCATTTTATACATTGTTATAATGAATGAATTTAAAAATAATAAAACATAAATATACAATATTAATGTTAATATTAAGTTTTAAACTTTCATTCACCATCATTTACACTTACCTTTAATGAATCAAAATAATTAATTCTATATTATGTTTACCACCCTTTCCAAAAAGTAACATATTTCAAATTGATTTTCTATCATTCTTAAAAATATTTATTGAAACCCAAATAAATATAAAAAATAAAAATATTCTTTTTTATCAATTTTATTATTTTTTTATAATCAATTACATAAACATAATGACCTATCTATCTGTGGTACATTCATATTTCCATCGATCTAACCACCTATAAGAACAATAAAATATAACAATATAATTTCTATTAATATGAATATATATACCAATATTTTTCCATTTAATGAGATTTTTATGGTTATTTTAGGTTTTTTGGATGATAATGTTTAATTTAGAACTTACTATTTAAATATTATCTCTTGTCTTGAAAATAACTAAAATAATCAAAAAACAATTCCAATTTTACACAACATAAAACAATTGGTAATGGAATGATAAAATATCATTGAAAAATCCAAAATATAGTATCTAATATATTACATTAAATTATCTATTAATTAAGAAATTTTAGAGAATAATAAATACGAAAATAATACAAAAAAACTTGTACAAAAATATCAATATAAATCACACTTGGTAATGAATATATATAATTCCTTACAAACATAATATTTTTTATAATTATATGTATTGTTTTTATTTCTAAATTACATTATGAAATAGGTTATAAAGATATTTATTATTAATATAAGAGAATCATGTTTTTAGTTCGTGTTAGGAATGAAGTTAAAGGATTATTCAAATAAATTTAATTTTCATATGAATTATTTTTAATGATACACCATGTTTTCAATGGAATGGTGTAACTACAACCCATTTTGTATTTTATATTAAGATATATTAATTACTAATTATATTTCTTGTTTTTTTAATTCATATTTTTCAAGGGGATTTCAATCAAATGATTATGATGTTGCAAGGCCGTCTTTAACTCAATTTACAATACATTTAGTCATATCTAATTTTATATAAATAAAAACATTAATATTTATTTAATCTTGTCACATACCTATTATATATATTATTTCCCCATTTTAAATTTGAATTTATATCCAATCATTAATAGCATTCTCATTAATAAATAATCTGAAATAAATATACTGTATTTTGAAGAATATCTATTGTCAAGACCCGTTCTCAGGACCCGTGTCGTGACTACCCCAAACCCGCCTTCCATAGGCCAGGGGATGCCGACTAGCACCAAATGCGTAAATCCCAATAAAAAAGGGAAGGCATTGCCTTTAAAAAAAGTAAACAACACAATAGAGTACAAGAGGAAGATAACACTAAGTGAAGGAGTAAACAAGTGTGCTGGAAATATAATGGGGCCAGAAATACAATCCCAACAGAAAGGTACAGCTACAACTGAAAGTAAAGTACAACTCAAGGACAACAGCTGAAAGGTGACAAGCAGCTCTTGGATCATCCACCACGGATCCTACCTAATGGGTAGGTACATATGTCCTCCACAACACTCTGCATCCATTCGTCTCCTCCGGGTACCGTCTCATCGTGAATTCCACCTCCGGGTACCGACTCGTCATGAGATCTACCTCCCGGTATCGTCCAGCTCTACAATCCTCAATCATGATCAGTGATGTCTGTCGTCTGCAACCAACACAACGTAGTGCGGGTGAAGCTCATGCAGGGGTGAGTATACGATACTCAGTAGGGACCCCGAGACCTCCGTAGGTCTCCCTAAATCCACAAAGGATAAACCACAAAGAAAAGATAAAATCAAAATGTAACAACTAACTCTACTTAGGTATATTCCCATACATATACCAAAGTCATCAAATACAGTTCATCTCCAACTCACGAGCTCAAGTACAGCCCAGTCCACATAGGAGAACACAACTCATTCCACACAAGAGAATACAAAAAATCCAGATAGGAGAGCACAACTCAGTCCACACAAGAGAACACAACAAATCCACATATGAGAGAACAACTCATTCCACACAGGAGAACACTACAAGTCCACATAGGAGAGAACCACATAGTCCACATAGGAGAATACTACAAGTCCACTCAGGAAAACAAAACTCAGTCCACACAGGAGAACACTGCAAGTCCTCGTAGGAGATCACAACATAGTCCACACAGGAGAACTCTACAAGTCCACATAGGAGAGCACAACACAGTCCACACAGGAGAACTCTACAAGTCTACATAGAAGGGCATGACTTAGTCCACACAGGAGAACACTGCAAGTCCATGAAGGAGAGCACAGCACAGTCCACACAGGAGAACACTACAAGTCCACATATGAGAGCATGACCCAATCCACACGGAAAATGATAATCCAATCCACACAGGATATCAAGTCAAACACATCGAAAATAATGATTGAAATTCAAGACTCTTCTCACACAGGTATACTTCTTCGGTGATTTACATGATTAGATATAGGCACTGATTCATCTAAGCTGGGACCCATATAGGAAACTAAACCATCCAAGCTGTCAGACCCACATAGGTTACAGACCAGCACTCTGCCAGACCCACATAGGATAGCAAGAACAGAGTCAGACACTACCAGAACCACGTAGGATACAAGAACAGTAGTCATTGTCATCGAACCCATAGAGGATTTCAGTACAGTCTTCATCGCTGCTAAACCCACGGAGGATTTCAGTGCAGTCTTCATCGCCGTCAAACCCACAGAGGATTTCAGTACTGTCTTCATCACTGCCGAACCCACATTGGATTTCAGAGAAGTCTTCTTTGCCATCGAACCCATGGAGGATTTTAGTATGGTCTTCATCGCTGCGGAACCCACATAAGATTTCAGTGCAGTCTTCATCTTCGTCGAACCCACGAAGAATTTCAGTATGGTCATCACAGTCGTAGTCGCAGCCAGCTCTGGGGTTCCCGCACATAGCATGCTCGTTTCTAGGAGGGTATGCTCCATGATCCAAAGGGGGTCGATAAATCAACTAACACGTAGTCTGGAGTTGATGTATCCCAACGTTCCGTCTCAAAAAAGGAACTCAACGCTATAGACGGCGGGTCAATCGGACGCCCGGTCTGAGAGTTATTGGCTTTTTCGTTCCAGGGGCCCGGTTGGTTTTTAAGCCAAAACCAACATGACCGCACTCCAATTGCATCCAAACCACGAGCGGAGTATGAAAAAAGGTCTGTCTCACTAATAGAAATCCAACATTGTTGAAGACACGTCAATCGTACGTCCGGATCTCAAGTTATATGTGTTTCCGTTCCAAGGGCCCGGTTGGTTTCGTGTTCGAACCAACCCGGTCGTACCCAAAGTTCTCCAAAGCCTTGAGTGTAATATGTCGAAACGACCGTCTCGATCCATGGATCACATCTAAACTAACGGTGCATTGTTCGGAGGTCTGTAGCCGATGAAATGGGAAAAATAACGAACCTGTCCGGTTTTAGGGGGTTTGGGGCCCGGACCGACCTGGCCCGAGACCCCCTGGGTCGGCCCGGCCCGGCCGGCGCGACTCAGCGAAGCCTGGGCGGACAGCTGGCCTGGTGCTGGCACTGTTCCCGTGCAGCCAGTGGGGAGCGGGGGGTTACAACCCCCCGGTTTAACGAACCGGCGTGGTATTATGCCATGCCGCCCAATCCGGAATGGCTATGGCTGTTCTGGTTTCTCATCCATCACCGCGGCTCATCCATGGCGGTTTTCTCCGGCGGCGCGCCATAGCCGCCTTCGGTGGACCACTGGACGCGCTCCTGGGGTCCGTTTCGCCTTCTGTCTTCGCCAACAGTCCTCTCAGGACCCGATCTTCACTGCGATGGCTTCAAATTTCCTCTGCCGCACATTCCATCATCGCCCATTGATCCGCACGTCAATAAAAAAACTGTGGAGTCTTCGATTTTCCTCTACGGCCCCGACTCCGACCATAGTTTCATTCGGCCTCAACGGCATGGCTCGACGGTGTCACACATCTTCGTCGTGTTCCTCCTTGTTTCTGCACGGTGTCATTGCACCAAGCTACTTTTGTTCGTGCCGCTAAAAACACAACATCAAGGGGGATGAGATTCGGACGTGTTTGTGCGGTTTAGCCTCCCTCTCAGTAATCTGATATCAAGCGGCTAAGAAATTTATGTTGGACAGAAAAGAACATTTATGATCAAAACAAACCCCTACTTTGATAACGAGGTGACGATCGAAGAGCATCGCGGAAACGGCTTCGCAAGGTAAAACACCGTATGTGCTTAACGGATATTGTCCGAGGAGGAGCGGTATCTCACACCAGTTGCGGAGTGGAGAAGAAAGGTATGACGATCACTCCTTGTGGTGACGACGTTCTTCTTCGGGGTCATGACTTTTTTCGCATTCTCCAACAAAGAAGTTGAAGATTCCTCAAGATTTTGAGTATTCTCTCCCAATCCTTAACACCACAAAACTAACCCAAAAACAAAATACGCTCCACATATTATATTAAGTCATGCCAATAGTTTAAAATTTAAAAACTCAATTCAATTAATTGAATTAAAGAGTTGGCTTAATTAAATGAGAGAAGAGGGAAAGTCACAACATTAATTACAAGGAAGATATTAAGTGGAGTTTCAAGGGGTTATGGGGAATGTGAAAAGGTGGGGGCTCATGTGGGCCCCACCTCTCATTTATTCCCCCAAAGGAAGTTAGAAACCCAACTTCCACACAATGGATAAATCTACTTAGAAGAAAAATAAAATTAGAGTACAATTTTATTTTATTCTTCACTTAAACCTCAAATTTTAAACAACTCCTCCTAAGAAAACGCAGCTTCGGAAAATGTATTCTTAAGCAATTACTGGCACTGTGGTTCCATTGGTGCCCTCAGATTTTGATTCCGAGCACCGCTACAAAAGATAGAAAAACACACTCATTCGTTCAATGAACGTACCCGAGCTAATCTTTGGAAATTGATTCCGGGCACACCGGGCCTCAGAATCAGGTGCCGTTAGAAGCCGGAGTCTTTTAAAATTCCAAATAAATTAAGAAAAAAAATGTCATTGAAAATTACAGGTCTTTACATATATTAATCTAAAAAATGAATATTTTATTCCTTTATCACGTTTTATATCCATAAACATATTTACTCTTATTTAGGGAACTAAAATATATATTAATTCAAGTGAACCTCTAAATTATTTTCTCTATTTTTCAAATTAATGTATTATTTCCCTATTTATATTGTGGGTTTTCTTCAAAAGTGTTTCAAAATGATAAATTTTAGGTATCGTTGATATATTTCTTCTCTCCCAGTCCATGTTTTCTCTATTCATTGACTACGTTTTTATTAATGATCCATTTCTTTATATATCATAAAAGGAATTTTTTTAACATATCTTTATTGTTGGATTTCTACCAATTGTAGAAAATAGCTTCATAAAAGATACTAGTGACTATATATCAAGGAAATTATTTAAAAATTATCCAAAACAAAAAACTCTTTAAAAATATTTCAACTGAAAATTATTTAAATTCATTATATATTTTATTTGAAAATATAAAAGTTTTTTATAAGTAATTAATTTTAAAACTATTATATTAATATCAATTAAAAAATCGAATTCAATTGAAAAGAGAAATATGTGTCATTTATTTTGAATTAAAATTAATCTCTTTTTCTAAAAGTCTAATTTTGCTTATTTTTTCACAAATGAGATGCATTAAATATATATAAGTGAAATTATCCATCACTACATTTTCCTATCATAATTATCCTAACTACACAACCATGAAAATTATTCCAATTCATTTCATATACTAATACCCCTTTATTGATTATTCTAATTGAAAAGTGTTTACCTAGATTCCATACAATGAATTATTATGTCAATTATTAACATAACAATATAAAACATTCTTTATAAAGTGTTAATTTGGTGATGAAAAAATTGAATGATATTATATTTATTTATTAGTGTGATATTTACAATTAGTATACTATTTATTTCAATAGATAGGTTTATTGATTAATAAGAAATGTCAAAATTTATTATTGATATTATTCATTCCATTGTATAATTAATGAATTCTAATTAATTAGAGATAGGTGGGTATTAGTAGAGATAACCCCTCAATGAATTGATAGGATAAATGAAACAAACTATCTTTGGTATTTTTTATACCTACCAATGATAAATTATTTCCTAGAAACATGGCCTTAACTAAAACATAATTATTTATAAGATCATGATGTATTTTCATAGTGAATAGAATTAACAATGTATAATTATGAATTTAATCTATAATTTAACAGTATTTATTGTCCATGTGATCATTTAATTTCTATATTTATCCATAGATATTTTATATATTCAATTTTATTCTATTACAGAATTATTTTTCTCTATCTATTCCTATAATCTGATTTGTAAAAATATAATTCTCAATTATGAACCCTGATTTCTATGTTTTTTTACTTACCCTACTATGCAACTTAGGTCATCCTTTTTATATTTACATTCCCCATGTTTTATGGAAATGTGTTACAAGAGGATATATCTAATAGGATTTCTTTTCTATAACATTTAAGAGATATATTGAAGACAAATTAAAAATTATGTAGTTTTTTATTCTGTGGTTAAACAATTTCTGTTAAATGTGTATGACATGAGAATTTATTATTAAATTATTTTCTTATCTCTCTAAATAATTATTAATAAAACGTTTTTCGATTATATATGACTCTATATATTTTAGTTACATTGAAATTATTTATGGTTAAAATCATGGAACTTCATTATTTTTCCCAAAATAATATATAAAAATTGTATTAATAAGAACATAATCCTTTTGTTCAGGTTTAAATCTCCACAACTTCTTTATGGTTGAATCATGGTTGAGTTAATTATATAAGAGATACTATAAATAATGTTTTTTCTCATGTGTTATTTTGATACAACATGATAATAAATTTAATTTTTTATTACTCCATGATGTGTGTATAACTATAATTTTTGACGATATTATCAAAAAAGAAGTATATTATCCAATTTAATTCAATTTTTTTTCATCGTATTCATTTCTATTTCTTATCAGTTAAAATTTATATATATGTAAAAGAAATAATCCTATTTTTATGTTATCATTGATAAATTTTTTAATTTATACAAATATGAGTTATAATTGGGAAGAATTCCTAGAGTCATAAACCATCATATTTGTATTTGATTATACAAAATGATGATGTAATGGAAAAAATATTAAGAAATGTTATGTGATTATATCTTTATTCATTTCCACCTAATAAATACATGTTATATGGATTTTTTTGGAAATTAATATGTGGTTTTATTTTTAGGAATGAAATACACTTTTTGTATTCATGTATTGGTCTATATGGGACAATATGAGGCAAACATTGATACCTGAATAAATGGTTTTGATAGAAGATAAATTTATAAAGGGATTATTTATAAGGTAGGTTCATATTTTTTTCATATTAATGATATATTATATAATTTCAATAGATGGTTTGTTTTTATCTCAGACCATATATTTATAGGTTACATTTTAATTTTTATGTTATCAATATTCATGTTGAAATTATGCAGTTATATAATTAAATTAATTATTTTTCACTTATGACATGTTAGTTTTTTGTAAACTTGTGAGAAGATATTATGACGTTGTTTGTTGTAGTTGGATGTATTCTTATATAAGACTTATGATCCACCTAAAATATAGATATCAATAAATATGGATGTAATAAATTTTATTGAACACTAATTTCAAATATTGAGTATGCTAATCATTTCAATAATTGTAGGATGGTTTTTCTAACTATTCTATTATATATAATGAATTTAAAACCAAAATTTATTACATTTTTTTTGTGTTTGAGAAAATGAAAAAATTAAATACATGATTGGAGTTAAATATTAATATATTTTTTGTGTAAATAGTAAAGGTATATTGAAGCGAAAAAATATAGGTGTATTGACTTATGGATTTTTCAGCAAAGAAATTTAGGTAGTAATTCACAATGTGATGTATTCTAAATTGATTTTAAATAGAAATTTATATTATACATATCATACTCTTGAGACATCCCTCTTGACATTGATATCTAAATTCATCTAATGTCTTAATTCCGTGTAATATTTATTATACCTATTATTTGTAGTGAATTCATCTAATTTTCTATGATTATGTTGTTAGTTTATAACCCAAACTATAATTAGTTACAATTATTTTTTCAAGAAATATGTAATTAGTAAGAGTTTTATTTAAAATTACTCCATTGTTACTCCTAAATCAGTGAATTCATTCTAAATCATTTATAATAATTTATAGTTAAGAAAAAACAAACATAGTCTTGAGGTTTAGGAAGAATATGGAAGAGGAATTAATAACTTCACTTGTAAATCCCAAATTTTTAGAGTATCAATATATATTAATTACAATGAAATGAATAGATATAGATAATAAGACCTTATGGATGTTATTGGATTCAAGTTTATTGATCCTCTAGTAGTATCGTCCCTTTACATTATGGATAAAATAGAGTTTTGGACAATATTTGTGATATAATAGAGATTATTTTATAGAATAATGGATGAGTGGTGGTGAATATAGATTGTTGTTGGATACCCCTCGATAGAGATAGATGATAATTTGGAATGAATTTTGAAATATACTTTTATAATTATAGATTTAAATATGTAATAAAGTATTTAATTATACTCCGAACATTGTTAGGGTTCCCTTGGTAATCTAGGTGAATTCCTAGTTTCCCTTCCAAATCCCCCCATCTATGAGATTACTCTTTATTACATGATCTTCCCTCTTCCAATAGGGTTCTATGGCCATAAATAATAATTATAAATAATGTGAGTTATCTATTTATTCACATTACATATTCTCTATACAATTCTGAATTGTAATGAATAATTTCCAAATTTTGGAGAAAAACCTTCTATAATTTATATTATCATCCATATTAATTTCCCATGTGATTAAGGACACTTGTCTGGTTTTGATTCATCTCATTGTCAACACTCTGAAATCAATTATGATAATATATAATGAGGATTCATGGAAGTATATATATAGAGAAGAAAAGTAGAATGCATTATAGAGGGTATAAATTGCTTCAAGGAGAATCAATATAGTTTTGGGTTGTGAGGTTGCATCTTGAAGAATTTTTAATATCATGGATCCTTATATATAGTTTATATTTTATTAAATATAATGGTTACTATGATGTTGCTTAGTAATATCAAGGGAAAAAATAACCCATTATAAAAATGAAATTTCACTGAATGTTTCTTGGTATGATCATCAATTGGTGATCGTTGAGGATACACTGCAATGTGTGGAAAAGGATTAATGGTTCAACTCTTCTACATGTTGGACTAACTCGATGATTGCATCATCCCATCCACAAGATTATATGAGTACAGTGCTAACGAAATATTTACTTCCCTTCATCGTGAATATGGAATTATCCATCCATTTTATATGGATTTCTAAACAAATATTCATTAATTGAATTATAGTTATACTTCTATAAGAGAATTATTATTGGTTTTGATGATTTTAAGTTAAGAAAACCTGATGATCAATATAATTTTATGCGTGGATTTATTCCTTGATTATCTCTATAACTAATACAATGATAGACTGCATTATAGAATATTTTAATGGACCTAAGTGCTTAATAGTTCACTATCATTTGTTATATAATACACCATTTAATTTCATCATGGAATCCACTATGATTAATATTCTATAAATATAATGATATGGATTAGTGTTTAATTTATGGATATGGTATTTTTGTACATCCAATTATGTGTCCCCAAATTATATATCCCACATATGCCTATTAGCTACTTCACTCATGGTCATTACTTCATTATACACTAATAGTTTTCGAAATTTAAATTGGATCTCTATATTTATCATAGGTTAATAAAAAGTATAATTTTTATTTCAAAATATTCCTCATATCATGGTATATTAACTAGGTTTCGACCCTTTTTTTCACAAATATCCATGTAATTACATAATATGTTACAAAAACGATATTTCTATGTAATAAAAAAAAATAAAAAAACATTTAATTCCCAAAACATTATCAAAACTATAATTTTCAGTAAGAATCATATTTAAAATGTTTTAATACTATATAAATTCTAAAATGGATTCTTATTATAATAAAACCACAATAAATATTTATTAATTAATTTTTTAAATATAATAATTTTATCAAAACACATAGAATTTACTATTAAAAACAATATAAACTATAAAACCACATTCACATATTTGATCTCTACATGTCCCCAAGTGGTAACTTCCCACAAAAAGTTACTAAAAATTCCCAATGTCCAAAATTTGATCCCTGATTAATTGATTTCTAATTTACATGGACTTTTTTGAATCTCAATGTTGACGTGATGAACCTTTTTAAACTCCATTACTGAAGATCATATTACCACATAACAAGTCCACTTAATCAATTTATCATTAATTTACACAAATTGTGTAATCCCATTTCCTAATTTTAATAAATGTTATACATTTTCATTCCCCTTCATCCAACTTAACATCATTGTGAGCTGTTCAATTTTTTTCCAGAAATATGTTATGTAATTAAGTTATTAAATAAATATGTAGGCCTAAATATGATAGTATAGATACCAATAAGCTCGAATACATTTGAGAAAATTAATTTTTTTCATATCCTATAATCATGTAATAGAAAACAACCCTCAAATTAGCCCATTCTGTTATTGATGTAATTTTATTTCTTACAGAACTAGATTGTTCCAGGCCATTGGTAGAAAATTTAATTTTGATAATAGTTTCCCACACTAATGTAATTACAATAATTTATCGTGTTTTTTATTTTTTGGTGAAAAATTGATATTTTAATCATGAATAGAGAAAAACCCTCAGGTTTAGGTTTGTCACTCAAATACAAAAAAAAATAACATTTTCATACACATATGTCCTATGTTGTTAAGAAAAAATTCTCAACTGACACTATTAAGTAACAAAGTAATCAATGGTAAATTTATTTCTTTATAATTTTGGGATTATTTCTCATGTATATCCAAAATAAACAACAACACACAGAAAATAGTATGTTATATCCAACAAAATATTTTTTGAATCTATGATCAATGAATTCAAATATTTGGAGATAGAATTATTGAAATGAAATAGGAGGGATGGTATTACCCTCCCCACATATTTAATTTAATTTAATTGTATTTGATGTGTCCTATTCTTATAAAACATGTTTACCATTATATTTCACTAAGTATTTGATAAAAATTAATTCAATTCTCATCATATTGGAATTTATTAGTAAAAAAATAAAATTCATAGGCATGGTTTTTTACCCAATAAATTTTTTATTTAATGTCATATAAGGAATTCACCATATTAAACTCATTTTTTAGAAATTATTAAACTATTGTAATGAAATAATTAAAAAAGATAGTGGATATTATAATATAATTCTAGGAAAATATTAAGTGATGTACACTTGATGGTTATTAAGGTCCAAAATTCAATAGATTTTTTATAACTTGAGGATTTATTGAATCTTGATTACTATACATATTTCTAAGAAATATTTTTTTGTACAATATTTTTGAAATTATAAATATAATGATTTTATTTTTTTCTATCAATTCAACCGTATATATAGTCAATTTTTGTAATAAAGGAGTCATTTATATATTCAAGATTCCTATAAATATCAATGATTTTTATTTTATCATGTAGTTTTGTATAAAACTAGTCCAACGAATTAAACAATTAATATTATATCATAGTCAATAAAATCATTTAGATGATATATATTTCCAGTAAAATTGACTACAATGCAATGGGACATTAAATCCAAAACATAATAAGAATATGATAATTTTAACCTTCTTCGCCTCATATAATAATAATTTTTTTAAAAAATAAATTTAAAATTAATTGTAAATAATGTAATTTACATATGTGAAAATAATGATTATAACCCTATATAAAAATTAAGTCAATTATGAACAAATGAAAGATGATTTCTTTATAGGAATTTTAAAAAATATATTTTAATAAACAAATTGAGTGTTTTTATAATAACCTCATCATTAATAGTTGATGAATGGACTTAAAATTTTTAAAATAATATATTTATTTTTTTGGAATTAAATTTTTATGGAAATTATTTCATATTACAATTAAAATCTTATTTTAAATTGGACAATATAAATATTTAATATAAATAAAGGATACTAGATTTTTTTGGAAGACAAAAATGATTTATTTTAAATAAAATAAATTTCTACGATAAACTTATAATTTTGAACTAATAATTTATTTTCATAATTATTATGACAAGAAAAATTATATTTTTATTATAAAAAAATTAATATTATGAAATTTTATTTATTTTTTATTCTAGAAATTACATAGTGTCGTAAAAATGGTATTTCTTAATAAAAAATATTAATTTTTTTTAAACATTATTATATTTTTAAAATTATTTTGGTTAATTTGCATTAATTTTTTGAATTAAAACATTTGAATTATCTTTTGGTTATTGTTTTGTATTATTCTGAATTTTTCTCCTAATATCACAATACTAGAAAATATTGTATATTTAATTATTAGTATATTATATGAATAATTAGATTATATATTTATTAAGAACTCATTATTTGAGAATACCATTAACCAAATACATTTCATATTAATATGGATCATAATTAATTGTAGTTATGATAAAACATATACAAATAATGATTATTTTATTCAATAAAACAAATATCATCCCATTATAAATACCACATTTCACAAAACCACTTCTCCATTCAAATTATTGATCACATATCCATTAAAATATTCAATAACCATCCAAAAATCCATTATAATGTTCCATATGATCTAATATCTTAAATATTCAACCATTTAATAGAATAATCCAATAAAAATAGAAGACATCCAATGCTGTAATTTATCAACTTATAAAAACTATTTTTCATTATTATTTATTTAAATATTATTCATTTATAGACAAAATATCAACACCATAATTTGTAATATTATAACAAAAATATCACAAATATTGTTAAGTTATATTATATTAATGGAATAATCATTATCGTACTTCTTCTAATATATTATAAAATTAATAGATCACACGTAATATAATTGATTCACGACACCTGTAGATGAAGAATTTAATTTCTATGACAACCATCATGAATGATTATAATGATAATTATAAGATTAAATATTATTATTGTAATAATTATATTTTCCACTCATTAATATTTAAGGGGTGGATATATATATTTACTACATGAAACAGATTCAATTAAATTGGGCTAAAAAACAACTTAAACGAAAAAAAATTAAAACTTTTTTACTCTATGAATGTTTTTTATCATTATTTTTTTTCTGTATAAAATTTTAACATTTATAAAAACATAAAAAACCATTCATTTAATATTGAGTGTAGTTAATTTGATGAAAAAATTCACAGTTACTGATAAACTAATTCTTCCTAACAAACATGAAACAATCATCTTTATGATGTTGATCATGAAAACATTTTATTAATAATGCAATGATAAATGAAAATAAATGAATAAAATAAATTAAATATATATATATATATTTAATATAAAGGTATTTAATAATCCTTATGTGATTAATTTATAGTTTAAATGCATGATCTAAGGGAGTTATGACCCAAGGTAAGGGAATTAATAAACCATCCTTTAATTCCGTTAGGTTATTTTTTATTTCTATATAATTATATATATATATCTCATTTATTATCATATTATTATATATATATATATATCTTCCATAAATATTTACATAGATTATTTTTTCTTCCCTTTTTCGGGATATATTTTTAATGATGTTCTTTTACAATCCTTTCATTAATTTAAACATTGATAAAAGAAAATTTTGTTTTCCTTATTCCATTTCATGCAACAAGATTTTAAATATTTATACCTCCCATTATTTATAGAAATTTAAAATATATTAGGGAAAATATATTCTTATTGAATTTAATTTTTATATTAAAAACTATTCAAAGATAATAATTAATGATTAAACATTAATTTTCTAAATCATCACAAAATAGGTTTTTTATATCCCTAGTTCCCCACTCAACTCGTATGTATTTACCTCATTTTAACATTAAATTTAATGATTATTCCACATTATTCAAATATAAATATTAATTTATTTTTAATTCCTTATTTACATGTGAATAATAATCATATATACTATATTTATATTTTAAGACAAGATTATAGAACCCATTTCATTTTCATGGGTTTCTTCTTATGTATATGACTTATATATGTTCTCAGTATATTTAGTAGATATAAATGAAGAAATTATGATGTGATGGGTTGTCCTAGAATTATACAATAGAATAATGAATTTGGGAAATTTTATATTTCATTATATTCCATTTATAGTTCACTAAAAAAATGTCCAATATACTAGGTTATGATTTCATAGAAATGAGACTTAAATTATATATATGATATCATATTTTATATTTTTTCATATTTTTTGGACTAAATGATATTATCATATATTTTTATTTATTACATGGTTTCTTTGTATAATATAAGATTCTCTATTTTATGATATCATGATATTCATATTAACATGTATGATGTAACTTGTGATCATGTTCGGTCTCTTATTGGGTTTTATGTCTCTCCCTTTTCTTTATGTATATTGTCATGGTATCCTTTATTGTAATAAAAAATAAAAGGGACTTATGAAAACATTATGATGATAAAAATAAAGTTAACATTGTTCATTTTAATATTGATGTATTATGTATCAAAAATCTGAATGATATTTGACAACACGATTTATATGTTATGTTAAATGAAATTAATGATAAAAATAATTTAATAATTTGTCTATTAGAGTCATTTTTCTATAATTTTAATATTAATTTCATTCCATTATACATGTACTTCTTTGATACTTTTATATGTAACACAATTTCATATATATTTCCATCAATGAGGATGATACCGGGCCTTTGGTTCAATTAAATTTCTCCTAAAATTGTGTAATTCCATCAATTAAAATAAATAATTTCACTATTATATTCAAAATATTAAAATAAATAAATTATAAATTTCATGTTTTATTTTATTTTAAAATGGTGTTTAATTAAGCGATTAAAATAATCATTTCAACCAAACATATCAATGAAATTGGATGTAATTTGAATTTGAAATTGATGTGAGGAATAATTAAATTGTAAATTTGAGTAACAATGTGAATTAAAAAGGGATAGTGGGTTGTTCCACTAATTAATTCTTTTATTGTGAATAGAATGTAAAAAATATAAGTTTGGTTTTTTATAAATATGTAATAATTTAATATGTTAATATTTAAATATATTTATATGTGTGTGTGTCAAAATTGTAAATTAATTATGGTGTAGCCATAATATACAACAATTGTAGAATTAATGATGGATTTTTTAGGGAAATTGGGGAAGTAATTATCCTTATGAATCAAGATAAGTTTAATTTCTACATGAAATTTTATTGGAAGCATTATATAGCCAAATAAATCCCTTTAGAGACATCTCAGGTAATACTTATAATGATAGTAGTCTACACATGTATTTTATTATCCTACATATGTTGTGATTTATGCACTATTTCTATCATAATGATTATACTTCATCCTAGGAAGTCAGTTTTGTTAATATGAAGTGATCATGTGAAAGGTTATATGATTGGGATTCAATTATCATTGATTCTACATTTTTTTAAATTTTTATTTTTAAAAAATAATTTATTGTCCTTTAAAATTAAGTATAAATAATAATAAATCACAGGTTCAAGAATCATATGTCTAAGGTATTAACATTTTCACCCCAAATCATCCAAATTATTAAATTACATAATCATAATAAGCACAATGGAAAAAATATATGGAGAGTAGGTCCCCATAATAGATCCTATTTGACTCATTATTCTAATGGATTAAAATATCAGCCTCAATTCAAGTATTAGTGAAATTGAGTGTTTGGATAAGAGTGGTGATTAAATGGTGAGAATTGAGTTGAGGAATTGATGGTTAGAGGTTAATTTAGAATGTAGATGAATAATTATTGTGGGGGATGGTTTAGAGATTTTATGGAATGCTATAATTATATTTTTATATCAAGACATTAGTGAATTAAATAGATTATGCTACTCTCCTTCCAGCAATACTTGGATGACTATTATAACCAACAAAAATTACATGTTTCCCTATAAAGTCCCCCATGCATGTAATTACCCCATCAGTCTTGATATTGTCCCTTTCATTAAGGTTCCAATAGATTCGTTCTCTATGGGGAAGCATCTGAGTTACCTAACACTTTTATTTAATAAATTTATGTCCATGTGATACATTGAAAACAAATTAACTAATTAAACAAATACATTAAAAATTATTATTCTTTGAATAAATTCCATGTGTTATTGAAATCAAATGAGTTGTTCATATAAATCTAAAGGTCTTTCATTTGAAAAAGTTCGGATCATTCATAATGAGGTTTCTTGGGTTGGTCTGTATAGACTATTGGTCTTGATATGGAGATGTATATGTGTAACACCCGAGACTTTTACGTTATATAAATCATCAAAGGAATCTTTTTCTACACAACACTTGCTTGGATTGCTTTACACGCAATCGCGACCATCCTCGATAGCTTGCGTCGTACGCAATACCGAGTTTCACTAAACAACAATATGCTATTAAAACTAGCCGTTATGAATAGTAACAACCACTTTTTGAAAATTTATAAATTTTATTTTTCAAAATGGACTTCATTTTTGGACTCAGAATATCGAAATTAGCCTAGGGTGAAATTTTGGTATTTTTCTGAAAACTTTCAATTTTTGATGAATAGTGAAACCACTAAGTGGTAGGTTAAAAACTGAATTTTGCATAAAACTTAATTTTACTGCTTCTGTGAATGGAATATCGAAAATCCGAGAGACACGGTTAATATCAAGGACTAAAATGTGGTTCAATGAGATGAAAATAATTTTTTGGTGAATAGTAACTTTTTACTATTTTTACCGCGGTTAATAGTAAATAGGGTAACTAAGGGTAAATATGATATTAATATTACCCTAACACATGTCCTAATTCTATTGGACAAGTGTAATTCGACCAAAAACAAACTTAGGAATAAAATATGACCATTTAGGCCCACTTGGATTAGATTAGGACATTTATTATTAATTTATTTAAAGAAGGGTTAAAATAGTTAAAATCAAAGTTTAATAAGTAAATCATTTTTAATATAGGGTTATACATAAGATAAATTCGATTGTAAATATTCATTAGAAATCTAAAAAGATTTCCTACATGATGGTATTTTATTTGTAATTTTTAGACATCAAATAATTTAATTTATTTATGACACAAAGATGATGCAGTAATTATCTTATTAATGAAATATTGACAAAATTGATAATATAAATACCAAAATAAATGTAATTTGAGACTTTTTATGAATTCCACTAATTTTCTAGGTTACTATGATATATTAGTATTGATTTAATCAACTTGGTTAGAACATATAATTCTGTTATGACTTTGACAAAAATCATATATCAAATAGTGTCAAAATTGACACAAAATAGTTTTTAAATCAAATATTATATTATTAATTGTTATTTTATTCCTAAAAATCTAAGGTTCGGCCAAATGACTTAGATAAGGATATATATATTAATAATAAACAATTTGGGGTTCGTTTGGCATGTTATAGTAAGTGTATTAACCATAGAGTGAAAGAAAACAAAAAGACACGGTAAAAGTTAAATTAATTAACTTAGAGTTAAATCTAATTGATAAGGTTAAAATAATACCCTAAACTTGTTTAAATCCTATTGGTTGATAGGATTTCGACCCATCCCCACTTTATCTTCGAAATAAGACCCTTTGGAACCATTATAAACCGATTTTGACTTTAATATAAAATAATATTTTGAGATATTCCTAAGGTGCCCCTCTCCTCCCTTATAAAAGGGCACCTCCTCCCCCTCCTCCTCACACCAATTTGAGCACTCAAGCTCGGCCAACCCCTGCCATTTTCCCTTCTCCACTTCCCTAGAATAATCCTAGAGGTCCTGGTCTTCTCCAAAGACCAATCTTAGTTCCTTAAGTGGAGGATTCCAAAAGGCGTTCCAAAGAAGAGGTAATATCCATTACCGATCTTTTCAATTTCTTTCTTCTTCAACTTCTTCTTCTTTAGTTGTTTCATGATAAAGTAATAACATCAGTATTACTTACATACTGATATGTTATTATAAATATGAAACAACCCTAATTCACCTTCTATCCATCCTACGGAAAAATGAAATCACCGCGCGTGCGTACGTACGGAATACCGTCTCCACGCCGTGGTGTAATCTATTTTCCACCATCACCTTACAAGGATGGGTATAATGGTGTAATCAGTAACTATATATGATTATTATTAAGTAATATTGATACTGAAATAATATATATATATACTCCAATACAATTCCACGATCATAGGAACGATATCATCACTCGTGCGTACGTACGGAATACCGTCTCCACGATGTGATGCGACTCGTTCTACATGATCTTCATTTCATAATGATTATATAAATGAATTGAATGAATGAATATGGTATATAATACACTAATACCATTCTGGAAATGAATTATCTATAACCTAAAGATAAGAATAAGAATTTATTCGACAAAACACGCATAAGAACAAAAAGTTATAAAGACCCGAGTAACAAGTAACAATGAAATATTACTAACAAGAAGCTAATAATATGACCATATATGATCTCATATCAATATGTATGATTCTGGAATAAGTCAATAACATTATTTAAACCATTATACAGGAGCTTCGGATACGAACAAAGCAAATCGGACCTAAGGTAAGGGAAATATCACAATCTCATTTTTATCCGAGATTGTTTATTCGTAAGTATTTACTGGGGTGTATTTTATCATCCACATCCATGTTCCCTCAATATGAAATATTGTTTCCATCCACTTGCAATAGTTTAAATCCAATTTTACCCTTAGGTGAGTTTTTAGTAATGAATATGAAAGGAATCTTTTGTCGTTTTTCCGTACGAGGTACTTTTTGACTTTTCCGACAAAAGTACGAAGAATGTTTTTTTTAACTTATACGGCATGAATGGATTTATAAAACATTATTTCAAAGAATCTTCCTTTACAAGTTTTCAAGTTTATTTTTAATCAACTTCTTTTATTTTAAAGTTATATGACATGTTATGAAAGTAAAAATGTTTTTGAAGAAGAAAGGATATTTTCCTCAAGAATGGAGTTCAGGTGTTTTATCAAAATTATTTTCCATCTAAGATAATAAAGGGTTCTGTTTTTATCCCTATGATTACATTGATTTGATCATGTTGTGATGGAATTATTTTTATGAATTCCTTTATCTTATATGAATTGATTTATGATGTCATGATGTTTCAAGAATCCCATTTTTGTTACATGTGTTATGCGATGATGTATGTTTTATGATTATGTGGCACACATAAGAAAGGATTCATTATAAGATGGGTGGGACCTATATCTCCCTCCAATGCATTGGGTAATGATTTTATATCTCATGAGATAGACATGGCTGGAACGGAAGGTTATTTCGGTTCAGTGATACAGGACTGAAACGAGGAGTGAACTCGGTTCAGAAAGGGACTTTGTCCACTAAGATAGTCTTGGCAATGAGTCATGACTAACAAGAAATGATTTTCCATGATTATGTGTGCATGCCACAAAGTTTCAAGTTTTATGTTATGATTATGGGGATCTCATTTTCACTTCTATGATTTATTCCATGTTAAGATATTATGATCTCTTTTGCAGGTTTTGATTTTCATAAAGATATGATATGATTTTTATTTCTTTTATTTGCCCTTTCTGAGCATTTGAGCTCCCCCTTTTATGTTTTCTTTTCCCCAGGTCAGGAAGATGGATATTAAGTAGAATATGCTAAAAGGGACCCTAGATATGATGAAATAAATGGGAGACACTGTAGAAGACTTATGAACCAGTTGTTTATGTTTCCCCAGTTTCTAAAGACACTATACCTATACGGTCCTTTGTGGTTTTGTCATATGTTGTAATAAGTGTGCTTCAATTTTGAAGTATTAACAATGTATGTAAAGTGTGGGTCGTTATAGTTGGTATCAGAGGAAAGGTATAGTCAACCTTTGGAAACTAGGATGTGAAAGCCTTAGTAAGAACCCTAAGGATAAGTCTAAGCATAGAACACAATCTTAGAAATGGCCATGAATAACCTAGGATAAGACCATAAGCATGAAAATTTTATTCTTGAATTATGTGGTTTCCTATTATAATTAGTGTTGCTCACACTATTCTTCTTGGTTTTAGTCAATGGTTGGAACCCGAAGGAACCGTGTTAATGCGGAATGTGATGGGCAATGCAATGATTGTCCCCCTGAGCAACCAAACGATATGGGAGCTGGAATGCAAAATCTTGTAGCCATGCTCACACAACTTTCTCAAGCAATGAATCATGCAGGATTTCCAAACGAACAAAGAAGGGAGCAACATTCTGTTGAATCCTTCATGAGGCAGCGTCCACCATCTTTCAGCGGGTCTACTGATCCATTAGTTGCTGAACAATGGATTAGTACTACTGAAAAGATATTTTCAGTTCTTCAATGTTCTGAGCATGATAAAGTCATCCTAGCAGTGTATCGTTTGGAAGGAGATGCTGGTCAATGGTGGAATCTTGTTAAGAATACGAGGCAAAGGGATGAAATTGAGTCTATAGAATGGGACGAGTTCAAGAACTTATTTTTCAATAAGTACTTCCCTCGTATTCTCCGAACAAAGATGGAGAAAGAGTTTCTTGAACTGAAGCAAAGGGATGATGAATCTGTTGGTACCTATGAAGCAAATTTTACCAGACTTGCAAGGTACGCTTCTGGTATTATTATCCAACCTGAGAGTAAGATCGATCGATTCTTTAGTGGCTTAAAACCAAGTCTTCGAAGGGCGTTAGCCATAAGGGACTTCAATAGCTACGAGGAAATCGTTCGATGTGCTCTCAAAGTCGAGATGGAGATTGGAGTAACCCATCAGTCACATGGGTTTGATAAGAAGAGGAAGATGGAATTCAAAGAAAAATCTAAAGAGCACACGGAAAAGAAGATGAACTTTCCCTTATGCTCAAAGTGTGGAAAGAAACATGGAGGGAGTTGTCTTAAAGGGACAAGTAAATGTTTTAAATGTGGAAAGGAAGGTCATCGGGCATTTGAATGCCGTGATAATGGGAAGAAGATGTCTAATGATGCAAACAAAGGAAGGGATACACAGAATGAACCTGCTACACTTCAATGTTTCAAGTGCAAGGAGATGGGGCATTATGCCAATCAATGCCCAAATCCAAGGGTTGATGATGATGGTCGACGTCAACAAACTCTTAAGGCTAAAGACAAAGGAAAGTCACATGCAATTTCTATCAGCGATGTGGAGTACGATAACGATGTGGTGAAAGGTACACTTACCATCCACTCTAAAGTAGCAAATGTTTTATTTGATTCTGGATCCACCCACTCTTTTATTTCTGAAAAATTTTCTAAGGGTATCACCGTATTACCTCAACAATTAGATGTTGAGTTAGCTGTGACAACACCTAATGGCACATCAATCGCATCAAAAGTTTATAATTCTTCTCCGATCGAAGTTTGTGGGAAAGTGCTTCCTGCAAATCTTGTGATCCTTCCTTTAGTGGAATTTGATGTGATTCTTGGCATGGATTGGGTTTCTCTACATGGAGCTCATATCGATTGCCAAAGAAGGGAAGTCACATTTCATATTCCAGATCAATCTACGATCGTCTATCAATGCAAGGATGAACATAACCTTCCAGTGGAAATTTCTTCCATATTATGGGTATTGATTCCACTAAATGAAGGTTATTTATCTCAAATGGTTGGTGAGAAACTCACGATTAAGAATATGCCCATTGTACGGGAGTTTGATGATGTCTTTCCGGAGGAATTGCCGGGTCTTCCACCAAATCGTGAAGTTAAGTTTTCAATAGAACTCGTACCGGGTGCTTTGCCTATTTCAAAGACACCTTATAGAATGGCCCCAATTGAGTTGCAGGAATTGAAGAAGCAACTCCAAGAGAATCTTGATAAGGGATTCATACGCCCTAGTGCATCACCTTGGGGAGCACCTGTTCTATTTGTTAAGAAGAAAGATGGATCAATGAGACTCTGCATTGATTATCGAGAACTTAACAAGATCACTATCAAGAACAAATATCCTCTCCCACGCATTGATGACTTATTTGACTAACTACGCAGAGCTCAATACTTTTCCAAGATTGATCTTCGTTCAGGGTATCATCAATTAAGGGTCAAAAGGGAGGATATACCAAAGACGGCTTTCCGTACAAGGTATGGACACTATGAATTTATAGTGATGCCATTTGGTCTTACTAATGCCCCTGCTATCTTCATGGATCTAATGAATAGAGTCTTTAGAGACTATCTTGATCAATTTGTGGTAGTCTTTATAGACGATATTCTTGTCTATTCAAAGAGCAAGGAAGAGCATGAAGATCACTTGAGAATTATATTGAAGACCCTGAGAAAGGAGAAGCTTTATGCCAAATTTACCAAGTGTGAATTTTGGCTTCAAAAAGTTGCATTTTTGGGTCATATAATCTCAAAAGAGGGGATATCTGTGGATCCAGCAAAAACAGAGGTTATCGAAAGATGGTCAAGACCAACAACAGTAACTGAGATCCGAAGTTTTCTTGGTTTGGCTGGATATTATCGACGTTTTGTAAAAGATTTTTCACGATTATCTAATCCACTCACCAAGTTGACTCGGAAAGGAGTTAAGTTTGTCTGGACAGAGGAATGTGAAGAGAATTTCAAGGAGTTGAAAAGAAGGTTATCCAGTGCACCTGTGCTCACACTGCCTTGTAGTGGAGAAAGGTTTGTGATCTACAGTGATGCATCCAAGAAGGGATTGGGGTGTGTTCTTATGCAAAATGATATGGTAATAGCTTATGCCTCACGACAGTTGAAAATCCATGAACAAAATTACCCAACACATGATTTGGAGTTGGCTGCGGTAATCTTTGCATTAAAGATTTGGAGGCATTACCTTTATGGTGAAAGGTGTGATATTTATACTGATCATAAAAGTTTAAAGTATATTTTCACACAAAAGGAGATGAATATGCGCCAAAGAAGATGGTTGGAGCTGATTAAGGATTATGACTGCTCAATCCATTACCACCCTGGGAAAGCAAACAAGGTGGCAGATGCATTAAGTCGACAAGACCATGCTCGTTTATCCATGATGAGGATCACAAAAGATCCAATATTTATGGATTTACAAAGGATGGATCTTGGAATTGTAATGGAAGGGGAAAAATCTTATCTTTCTCAAATGAATGTTCAACCATCTATACATGTGAAGATTAAAGAGGCACAGAAAGAAGATGTCGAGTTACAAAAGAAGGTGAGAAATGTTCCTGAATTCAACCTTGATTGTGATGGGATAATAAAGTTCAGGAATCGGGTTTGTGTTCCTCCCATCCCCGAATTAAAGAAAGAGCTGCTGGATGAGGCTCATAGTTCTTCATTCTCTATTCATCCTGGAAGCACGAAGATGTATAGGGACCTGAAAGAGTACTTCTGGTGGGATGGCATGAAAAGAGATGTTGCTGAATATGTCTCTCGATGCTTGGTTTGTCAACAAGTTAAAGCTGAGAGACAGAAGTCTAAGGGGATGTTACAACCATTACCCATACCCGAATGGAAATGGGAAAACATCACTATGGACTTTGTCACAGGACTTCCTAAAACATCCAAAGGCAATAATGCTATTTGGGTCATAGTTGATCGTCTTACAAAGTCTGCACACTTCATTCCTATTAGAGAGGATTTCTCTCTAGATCATCTTGCCAAGATATATGTAAAGGAAGTGGTAAGATTGCATGGAGTACCACATTCTATTATATCTGATCGAGATCCGAGATTTACCTCGAAGTTCTGGCGAAGTCTTCAGCATACTCTGGATACAGAGTTGAGTTTCAGCACTGCTTATCATCCCCAGACAGACGGTCAGTCTGAGAGAACAATTCAAACCCTAGAAGATATGTTGAGAGCTTGCTCTATGGATTTCAAAGGAGGTTGGGATCAACACCTACCTTTGGTGGAATTTTCTTATAATAATAGCTTTCACTCCAGTATTCAGATGGCTCCTTATGAAGCTCTCTATGGAAAGAAATGCAGGACTCCAACTTGCTGGGATGAAGTTGGGGAAAGAAAGCTATTAGGACCTGATCTCGTTGATGAAATGGAAGAAAAGGTCAGATCTATTCCACAACACATAAGAGCAGCTCGGAGTCGACAGAAAAGTTATGCCGACAACCGAAGAAAATACCTAGAGTTTGAAGTGGGTGATAAAGTGTTCTTACGAATATCTCCCTGGAAGAGGGTTATGAGATTTGGAAAGAAGGGGAAGTTGAGCCCTAGATATATCGGTCCTTTTGAAATACTGGGTCGTGTTGGGAAGGTAGCTTACCGATTGGCGCTTCCACCGAATCTCTCTCAAGTTCACGATGTGTTCCATGTATCTCTCCTGAGAAAGTACATACCAGATCCTTCACATGTACTCAGCTCAGAAGTTGTACCGCTGGAGCAAGATCTTTCTTATGAAGAACAACCGATAGAGATTCTGGATCGTAGCGAAAAAGTCCTACGAAACAAGACCACTCGCTTGGTGAAAGTTTTATGGAGAAACCACCAACTTGAAGAAGCTACATGGGAGCCTGAGGATATGATGAGGGAGAAGTATCCTCATTTGTTTGTTACAAAGTGACGAATTTCGAGGGCGAAATTCTTTTTAAGGGGGGTAGAATGTAACACCCGAGACTTTTACGTTATATAAATCATCAAAGGAATCTTTTTCTACACAACACTTGCTTGGATTGCTTTACACGCAATCGCGACCTTCCTCGATAGCTTGCGTCGTACGCAATACCGAGTTTCACTAAACAACAATATGCTATTAAAACTAGCCGTTATGAATAGTAATAACCACTTTTTGAAAATTTATAAATTTTATTTTTCAAAATGGACTTCATTTTTGGACTCAGAATATCGAAATTAGCCTAGGGTGAAATTTTGGTATTTTTCTGAAAACTTTCAATTTTTGATGAATAGTGAAACCACTAAGTGGTAGGTTAAAAATTGAATTTTGCATAAAACTTAATTTTACTGCTTCTGTGAATGGAATATCGAAAATCCGAGAGACACGGTTAATATCAAGGACTAAAATGTGGTTCAATGAGATGAAAATAATTTTTTGGTGAATAGTAACTTTTTACTATTTTTACCGCGGTTAATAGTAAATAGGGTAACTAAGGGTAAATATGATATTAATATTACCCTAACAGATGTCCTAATTCTATTGGACAAGTGTAATTCGACCAAAAACAAACTTAGGAATAAAATATGACCATTTAGGCCCACTTGGATTAGATTAGGACATTTATTATTAATTTATTTAAAGAAGGGTTAAAATAGTTAAAATCAAAGTTTAATAAGTAAATCATTTTTAATATAGGGTTATACATAAGATAAATTCGATTGTAAATATTCATTAGAAAGCTAAAAAGATTTCCTACATGATGGTATTTTATTTGTAATTTTTAGACATCAAATAATTTAATTTATTTATGACACAAAGATGATGCAGTAATTATCTTATTAATGAAATATTGACAAAATTGATAATATAAATACCAAAATAAATGTAATTTGAGACTTTTTATGAATTCCACTAATTTTCTAGGTTACTATGATATATTAGTATTGATTTAATCAACTTGTTTCGAACATATAATTCTGTTATGACTTTGACAAAAATCATATATCAAATAGTGTCAAAATTGACACAAAATAGTTTTTAAATCAAATATTATATTATTAATTGTTATTTTATTCCTAAAAATCTAAGGTTCGGCCAAATGACTTAGATAAGGATATATATATTAATAATAAACAATTTGGGGTTCGTTTGGCATGTTATAGTAAGTGTATTAACCATAGAGTGAAAGAAAACAAAAAGACACGGTAAAAGTTAAATTAATTAACTTAGAGTTAAATCTAATTGATAAGGTTAAAATAATACCCTAAACTTGTTTAAATCCTATTGGTTGATAGGATTTCGACCCATCCCCACTTTATCTTCGAAATAAGACCCTTTGGAACCATTATAAACCGATTTTGACTTTAATATAAAATAATATTTTGAGATATTCCTAAGGTGCCCCTCTCCTCCCTTATAAAAGGGCACCTCCTCCCCCTCCTCCTCACACCAATTTGAGCACTCAAGCTCGGCCAACCCCTGCCATTTTCCCTTCTCCACTTCCCTAGAATAATCCTAGAGGTCCTGGTCTTCTCCAAAGACCAATCTTAGTTCCTTAAGTGGAGGATTCAAAAAGGCGTTCCAAAGAAGAGGTAATATCCATTACCGATCTTTTCAATTTCTTTCTTCTTCAACATCATCTTCTTTAGTTGTTTCATGATAAAGTAATAACATCAGTATTACTTACATACTGATATGTTATTATAAATATGAAACAACCCTAATTCACCTTCTATCCATCCTACGGAAAAATGAAATCACCGCACGTGCGTACGTACGGAATACCGTCTCCACGCCGTGGTGTAATCTATTTTCCACCATCACCTTACAAGGATGGGTATAATGGTGTAATCAGTAACTATATATGATTATTATTAAGTAATATTGATACTGAAATAATATATATATATACTCCAATACAATTCCACGATCATAGGAACGATATCATCACTCGTGCGTACGTACGGAATACCGTCTCCACGATGTGATGCGACTCGTTCTACATGATCTTCATTTCATAATGATTATATAAATGAATTGAATGAATGAATATGGTATATAATACACTAATACCATTCTGGAAATGAATTATCTATAACCTAAAGATAAGAATAAGAATTTATTCGACAAAACACGCATAAGAACAAAAAGTTATAAAGACCCGAGTAACAAGTAACAATGAAATATTACTAACAAGAAGCTAATAATATGACCATATATGATCTCATATCAATATGTATGATTCTGGAATAAGTCAATAACATTATTTAAACCATTATACATGAGCTTCGGATACGAACAAAGCAAATCGGACCTAAGGTAAGGGAAATATCACAATCTCATTTTTATCCGAGATTGTTTATTCGTAAGTATTTACTGGGGTGTATTTTATCATCCACATCCATGTTCCCTCAATATAAAATATTGTTTCCATCCACTTGCAATAGTTTAAATCCAATTTTACCCTTAGGTGAGTTTTTAGTAATGAATATGAAAGGAATCTTTTGTCGTTTTTCCGTACGAGGTACTTTTTGAATTTTCCGACAAAAGTACGAAGAATGTTTTTTTAACTTATACGGCATGAATGGATTTATAAAACATTATTTCAAAGAATCTTCCTTTACAAGTTTTCAAGTTTATTTTTAATCAACTTCTTTTATTTTAAAGTTATATGACATGTTATGAAAGTAAAAATGTTTTTGAAGAAGAAAGGATATTTTCCTCAAGAATGGAGTTCAGGTGTTTTATCAAAATTATTTTCCATCTAAGATAATAAAGGGTTCTGTTTTTATCCCTATTATTACATTGATTTGATCATGTTGTGATGGAATTATTTTTATGAATTCCTTTATCTTATATGAATTGATTTATGATGTCATGATGTTTCAAGAATCCCATTTTTGTTACATGTGTTATGCGATGATGTATGTTTTATGATTATGTGGCACACATAAGAAAGGATTCATTATAAGATGGGTGGGACCTATATCTCCCTCCAATGCATTGGGTAATGATTTTATATCTCATGAGATAGACATGGCTGGAACGGAAGGTTATTTCGGTTCAGTGATACAGGACTGAAACGAGGAGTGAACTCGGTTCAGAAAGGGACTTTGTCCACTAAGATAGTCTTGGCAATGAGTCATGACTAACAAGAAATGATTTTCCATGATTATGTGTGCATGCCACAAAGTTTCAAGTTTTATGTTATGATTATGGGGATCTCATTTTCACTTCTATGATTTATTCCATGTTAAGATATTATGATCTCTTTTGCAGGTTTTGATTTTCATAAAGATATGATATGATTTTTATTTCTTTTATTTGCCCTTTCTGAGCATTTGAGCTCACCCTTTTATGTTTTCTTTTCC
Source organism: Viscum album (assembly GCA_963277665.1). Taxonomy (NCBI): domain Eukaryota; kingdom Viridiplantae; phylum Streptophyta; class Magnoliopsida; order Santalales; family Viscaceae; genus Viscum; species Viscum album. The sequence goes on from OY728161.1 coordinate 1,845,165,713, forward strand.
CCAGGTCAGGAAGATGGATATTAAGTAGAATATTCTAAAAGGGACCCTAGATATGATGAAATAAATGGGATACACTGTAGAAGATTTATGAACCAGTTGTTTATGTTTCCCCAGTTTCTAAAGACACTATACCTATACGGTCCTTTGTGGTTTTGTCATATGTTGTAATAAGTGTGCTTCAATTTTGAAGTATTAACAATGTATGTAAAGTGTGGGTCGTTATAATATGGGTGATAATATATTGGTAATTCCATGATCATAAATTGGGTAAAAATATGTCTTTATTAATCCATAGGCTTTATTTGACACTATAAAATCATTTTGTTTTCGTTGGATTTTATTAGAATTGGAGTTTTTATTTATTTATATTATTGTATCATCAGAATCAAGGATTATGATTTGATAGTTTAAGGTTGTATCCTAGAATAAAGATCAATTAAAGATTCTTGAATACACATTTGAAACTATGATCAATGATTCATATATAATCTCCTCTTCATCTAGGATATAATTTATAAATAATATCTCACCTAATATAAATTTCACTTTCTTAGTGATAATATCATGATTCTATACATCCTCATGATGATTGAAAACTCTTTCCTTTTATTTGAACATTTATAGTTTCGAATATACATTTTTCCCACACGGAGGTCAATCCAGATATTTGTGAAGGTAGAAAGATTGCATTTTGGGGATTCAAAATGATAAATAATATATGAATTTTGTATGCTTGATTAGATCATATATTGAAATGATCCAACTACATAACAAATTACAAGATTGTTTCATAGTTCCCATTCATGTACGATTGTATTGATCTTTTATTTGATAATCCCACATACAATATTCATTAGAGAAGTAATTTTATTTATCTTTCAATATATTTTAGAAAAAATAGTATGTAGTTATTGGGTAAGATATGGGTTTTCATATGCTGATGTATCACCCCAAATTCATGTTGTTTCATCATTCCCCATCCTTGGGCCTTACCTCATTATGATCCCACAAGCCATGGAATTACTCACGTGACGCAGTGATTGTCCTAGGATGATCATGTGGATATTGTTAATTCAATTGGTATTAAAAATCCTTAGTGGATTAGAAATGGGTTAAATCTATTGTTTTTCAAAAAAAATTACATATGATACACATATAGATAATTCAATCCATGAAATAAATCTTTTTAATTCCTTCAACAATCAACATTATATATTTCATTACCTTAAACAAAATTTAAAATAAAATATTCAATAATAATATCATTTTATGATTACTAAGAGTCTAAAATTTATAAAAATACATCTTATTATGAACATAAACAAAAAATATAATCATATAATTATTTTTCAAATAAACTCTATAAGTAACTATAAAAATATAATATGTTATATAAAATATATGAACAAAGGTATTGAAAATGAAATTAGCATTCCATGGAAGGATTCGATTATTGTATTGATTTGGAAGACTGTTTTTTGTATGAATAAAACTCTAAAATAATGATATCATATATATATTAGATTTTTATTGATTCTTTGTTGTGTATGATTATCTATATTGATTGATTTTGGAGAATACTGATGTAGTATATCTTGGTGATGGAGAAATTTTGTTACATTCATGGTTTTCCATATTTTGATTCATAGATCAAGTTAAATTAAAGACCAAATAATTTTTAGAGGAAATTTTTTAGTTTATTATCATGGAATGGAGTGAAATATTTATATCAATATATATCTTAGGATTCCTCCCACATAAATTTTTTAGAGGTCTCCCACTATCAGGGTACCGTGTATTTATCTAGATAGATCTATTAAGAAACTATAATGCATTATACATACATGAAAACTATTATCCAAGGTAATAACCAATGTAAGGCCAAAATAATTACTCTTCTATTCCCACGCAATAATCATGATTAGGTAGTGAGAGTTAGTATGAAACATTTAGATCATGGATTCCCATGATTATAGTAATATCTACTTTATCATATCATATATGTAGATACCTCATGGGAAACATGATGTTGGGTTCACACGATAATGGGGGTACTAATGGAAAGATAACAAGGAGATATCTCCCATATCCCTATAGATTTAATCATTGTTTAAATATTTGTAAAAGATAGTGAATTTGACCAAAATTAAAAAAACTATTTTTTATTAATGAGGTCCACAAGTCTTTTAAACCTATATTTTGACCTTCCTTTCAGAAGGAAGGGAGATGGTAGGACGGTAGTACATTCTAGATTGAGACCAAGGATGGTTCTTATTGATGATACCAAAAATGTAGTACTATGAAAATGAACTACATATCAATATTATTATGGACACTTATACTATTCTTCAAATAATCTATTATATTTATTTCTACTATAAATAATTACTTGTGTGGGTTCAGATATTTGGTTTCATCACATAGTTATCTATGAAAAAATTCCTTCATGGACCTCCTCTTATGTTTATGACTCAGTCTATCTTTTAATGGAGTCCCACTATATGCATAATCCACCCTTAATTCATTGTTCTCACACCATTCAAATTAAAAAAATCCAAGAAATATTATGGTAAACTATGTAGAAAACAGCCACACCATTAGTGACAAAGGTCAAGACTTAAGATTAATTGATTTAAAAGATGGTTTCATGATTTATATAAGGCCCCAGCCTTAAACCTTACTTAATCTTGAGTTATTACAAGATTACACATTGAGGATCTTTTCAGGTTTAGAGTTTTAGAGAATTAGATCATGAAACTTGTATTACATTCCACATTTAAACAAAGTGGTTACATAAAAGACAGTATTCAATTTTCCCATAAACGGAACATATTGAAAATATAACATGGATTCTTTCTTGACACTTCCTTGACACTATCATCATATCATGTACCTTTCCCTTGACCTGTGAAAAAAATTTCAAAAAACTTGGGATGAGCATAAAAAATCTCAGTAAGGGATATATAAATATGGAAAGGAAACATGGGTACATATATACATAAGAATGAGTTCATACTTTACCCATAAAACATAATCACTTTAACATTCCTCATAAAATCATGAATAATCAGAGAAATCATAAGACATAAAGGTAACTTGAGGCATTCGTAACATTCTTACGTAGGGAGTAACCCTCTTGGTTACGTTTGGAATAACCATCACAGTATATTCCCTAAATCTCTTCGGAGAAACCTTAACATTTCACTCCTTCACGTTACCTAATGCATTGGAGAGCTATATCGGGCTCACCCGCCCTTAGTTTATCACGGAACCACCCGTTTTCATAATAATGCCCAAGAACCTCAATATAATCATATCACATAAAACATGCATAAAGGAAACATAACATTTCCACCTTTCAATCACAAGATATCAATAGAACACATTGATATAAAAACATTATGAAAACCATTTTCAATACCAAAATAAAAGAAAAGTAAAACATGGTATTTATTTTTCTTTTAAAAAGATGGTATGGCTTGTAGAGGAATCCGAAACTCAAATAACGGTCACGACGGCGGAAAATTCGTTGTCGCCGCATACGTACGACAAAAACATTCCCTTTTTTCGTTTAGTAAACGCTTCGAATAAAAAAGATTCCTTTTGAATAAACATAAAAGTCAAAGGGGTTTATACACCGTATAAAAGAAGGTTGTGTATAAAACAAAATATGCCTTAATGAAAGGAGATTGAGACGAAGTCCCATACAAAGATGGTATCCTTGGTTTAAGGATAAATCAATAACATAATTATGTGTGAAAAAAGAATACACAAAATATAAGTTGATATTAAGTGTAAAATAATTAATGGTCATTCACACATATTCAAAGGATAACATATTCAATAACTACATTTTGAACCCAAAGAAATCGAAATTGGGTTAAAAAGTTCCCTTGGTAAAATTTGACAGCCTAACGACGTCAGTACAAAAATTCAAAAAATGAGTTGATGAGAGATAAAAAGGGAATCTCATCACTTGGACATAAAATTTACATCAATCAGGATATAGAGGAACATATCCCAACATAATAGTATGTGAATTAAAAGACATAACAAATGTAGTCTTTTAAAATGAGGAGGGTGAAAGGTTCCCTTACCGACTTGGGTAACTTTCGAAAAGTACACCCCATTGAAAAAGTGTCATACAATGAATATGTAAATACCCATAAATGGAATTATATTAAAAGAAGGAGTGTAATGATGGTCAGTACATAAAACACTCAATGTAAATTGTGGCAAATGTAGCATAAATCTCACGGGAATACAAGTGAGATGAAAAACCCCTTACGAAAACTCGGCAGCCTAACGACGCCACTTAAAACTTACAAAAATGGATTGATGAGATAAAATAGGGTCTCTCATCATATTACAATAAAATGTACAGAAAGAGGAATATAAAAGAACATCCCAATAACACGAAAGATGAGCTTAGGAGGAATGACATAAAAGAGTGTACTTAAAAATAAAGAGAGGAGTAGGATCCCTTACCTCAGGTCCGACTTGACTCGATCGTCCTTTAACGTCCTGAATAATAAACTTGAGTTAATTTATATTTTCAAAAAAACCTTTTTCAAGTTCATTATTCCTTTTATATCACTTATTTCCATGTTATAAACATTATGTAATCATTTAAGTTAATAATGTTTGTTTTGTCGATATTTGGTTCTTAAGTCGAAAGTGGACTTCTTACAATTACATGTTGTTCGTGTGGTCAAAGGTTATTTATATCCAGAATGACATTACTGATTTGGATACCATATATATCATATATATCCAGCATATACATGTATTTATAATATTACATAATCATTTAGAGGTAAGAAATGAAATGCACCGTTCATGGAGACGGTAAGCCGTACGTACGCATGAACGCTACTTTCATTTCTATTTCGTATTTTATAGAATGTAATCATAATGATATAAAGGTATATTATAATTACAGTATAATACCATATATAATATCATAGTTCCATCTTTTATACGTCCCACATATAGTATTTAACGAATCAACTCACTTTAAGGGGGCGGTAGTCTGCACTTCCTTAAATGAAGATATCGTGTTAACCCATAATGGAAACCATAAAGGTTTACCCAAAATGAAAAATACAGGAGCTTAAGTAAAACATAAACATATTATATATCATATATAATTATAGTGTCATATAAATGGCCACCTTTGAAGGTGTTATATGAGTGTTGAACAATCATCATTTCGGGAGGCAGAATTTCGCCATCCACGGAAACCATATGTTCTTTAACCATTTTATATAGTTGTGTGAGAGTGTAGCTCGAATAAATCTTATAAAAACATCCTAGTATATTTTAGATACTGGTGTTGTTACAAAAGAAGTAAATAAAAATAGTTTATGGGGTTGGAGAAGCAAAATAAAACAAATGAACATGACAGAATGAATTACCTTTAAAAGTGTAACTCCTTTTGATTTGAGCCTAAAGGCTTCCTTTGAAAGGATTCTGCCCAAAGGGAATCCTCTAGGATGAGGAGAAGTATGTGGAGAGAGTAAATTAGAAGGGGACTGCCGAGCCAAAGGCTTGTGGTGGGTGTGAAATGAGGTAGAGGTGGGGGCCTTTTATAAGAGGAGAGGAGGGGAACTTTTGGAAATCATGAAACTATTATTTTATTTTTAAAAGTGTTTCGAATTTCTAAGGTCCCACATTGATATATTTTGAAGATAAGATGATAAGTCTTCGAAATATTTCCATACAATAGTTTTTGGACAAGTGTAGGTCTTAGATTTTATATTATCATTTCATTTTATTTAAACTGTTCATTAATGAGGTCATCCTTGCATCATCATGATGTCGTACTTAAATTAATTTATTTAATGTCTAAAAATTATAAAAAAATATCCGGATGTAGGAAATATTTTTATCCTTCCAAAGAGTATTTATAGACAAAAATATTATTAGTATAACCCCTTCTAATTTATTTTTAGTAAAACAATTTTTGTTAGTGTCATTTTATCCTTTATTTAAAGAATGGCATTAAAGTCCTTATCTCACCCACGAGGCTCCATAGGGTCCCCTAAATCGACCCATGGGTTGCCTTGGTCGGACATGACTCATCCAATAGGGGTAGGACAAGTGTCATGGTATTTTCATATTTTTATAATATCATTTTTACCTTAAATTACACTAATTACCTCTAATCGCGATTAATGAAAAAAAGTTACTATTCACCAAAAGTTTATTTTCATCCCATTGAACCACATTTTACATACTAATGACAACCATGTATGTCGGATTTTAAAAATTCAATACACATTAGTGGTAAACTTTCATTTAACTGAAAAATCAGTTTTCTTGATTACCACTTAGTGGTTTCACTATTCATCAAAAATTGAAGTTTTTCAGAAAAATCCAAAAAATTCACCCTAAGCTATATTTGATATTCCGAATTCAAAAATGAATTCCATTTTACAAAATTCAAAACATATAAGTCACATTAATTAATTTAATAATTAATTCCCTGTTGTCAGAGCAAATAGTGTGTTTTTATAAAACAATAAGTATCAAAAGATTGACACTAGTTTAAGTCTGATTTCAAAGTGAAATTAATTCCAACGACCACTATTGGATTTAATGGTAAAAATATATTCTAATTTCACTTTAAAACCAATTCAGAAAAAAAATCTAATTATATAAATAAATTATATTTAAAAGAGGTTTTGAATTAAAATACAACATTTTACACTATTCATTAAAAAAATGAACTTTATCGGAAAGATACCAAAAATTTACACAAAGTAAATTTTGATGTCCCGATTCTAAAGAAGAGTTTTATTTGGTCAAAAAGGATTTATAAGAGTGAAAAAAACTATATTTAATGATGGTTTTCCATCAAAAGGCGATAAGTGAACCTTTAGTGAAAACTAAGGCATATACGCCTAAAATTGAATTCTTTCCGTATTTTAAGCCTTTATCTTTTATTGGATAAATGTAAAAACATTTAAAAACATATATAATCATATTTTATTTATTTCTATCCATTCCCGCCATACAAAGGCCACATGTTAACTGCCATTTAAAATAATATTATTTTATTACTAGAGTGCAACGTAAGATTCCCAAGAAACTCGTTGTTGCGTTTTGGGTACGCCATCGAGCATACCATCCCCTTTAAAGACATATTAATATTTTATTCACAAATATGGATGTCATAATCTTTATTTACATGGGGTGTTACATCCTTCCCCCCTTTTGGGAATTGCGTCATCGCAATTTTAAAATTGGGCTTGGAAACATCCTTGAAAGTCCCACATCAGAACAAGAGTCGGTAAAACAATCACTTTAAAATAAATAAAGAAAAGTACAAAGGTCACCCGAGTTAACCCATAATAGTATTCCGTGTAGGAAAACATCGACATGGAAGAAAATTCAAAGGGTCATGTTCTGAGGGAGAGTGATAGAAAACATGTTTAGGAGATAGTTAACCACAAGAAAAACACAAACTTGTGATGGATTAAACGGTATTTGATTCCCCATTAGGAAAAGTAAATAGACAACATTTTTCTTTTATGTTAATTTTCATTGAGGAATTTATTTTTGATCTTAAGGAAACATACTTACTTTTCATGTCGACTTTCAAGTCTTTCTAGGTTTCTTACACAAACTCAAAATAGCATACCTTGATCATGGTGTCCACTCGGTTTCATAGTCATCTTGTTCACGTAGGTAGAAGTCCCATGCATTACAACAATGATTTAGAGATCCTTCAAAATCATTTGCTTCCTCCATCCAAATACACCTCGTACAACATGGGTCATATTGGTGTTCACAGAAAAACAGTTTTTGAAAATAATCATGTATGACGTATAATTCCAAAACATCTGATAAAACATGATTTCTAAAAAATTGTCGGACCGAAATTGAGTTGAAACTTTCTATTATTGGTCCTTTTAAAATACCATAACTATGTGATGTGAGACTATATTTTAAAAGCAAATATAAATAGGTTTCCCAAGGGTCTCCTTCCTCAGCACCATTTTTAAAATCATAATATGCTTCAAATTCTTGTGATAAGGTAAAATATTTGAAAATACCTTGATAATATTTACCTTTCTTGGAAATATGAGAATATTGTGAAAATAGTATTTCTCTAAAAACAACCCATGATCCACAATGATAACGAGGTATAGTGGAGGTGTTTGATATCTCAAACAACTGCTTGAAAATGAGTTGTATGCAAGAAAAATTTTCACCATCATCCGAAGATGACTTTGCAATAATTATTGCAAGCATGTCATCAGGAAGAGATAGAAATGTCGTTTGAGATCCTTCCCCTTCCATTCGTAACTGACTTTACTTTTCCGGGAAAAAAATGTTATAAAATAAGGATTTAATAGAAATAATAGATATAGGGACTAATCATGTGTCTCACAAGAACTCCTAATCCCTAATGTTGTCTAAACCGACCTCTGATACCAACTATAAGGCCCCAGCCTTAAACCTTACTTAATCTTGAGTTATTACAAGATTACACAATGAAGATCTTTTCAGGTTTAGAGTTTTAGAGAACTAGATCATGAAACTTGCATTACATTCCACATTTAAACAAAGTGGTTACATAAAAGACAGTATTCATTCTTCCCATCAACGGAACATATAGAAAATATAACATGGATTCTTTCTTGACACTTCCTTGACACTATAATCATATCACGTACATTTCCCTTGACCTGTGAAAAACATTTCAAAAAACATGGGATGAGCATAAAAATCTCAGTAAGGGATATAAATATATAGAAAGGAAACATGGGTAAATATATACATAATAATGAGATCATACTTTACCCATAAAACATAAGCACTTTAACATACCTCATCAAATCATGAATAATCATAGAAATCATAAGACCTAAAGGTAACTTGAGGCATTCGTAACATTCTTACGTAGGGATTAACCCTCTTGGTTACGTTTGGAATAACCATCACAGTATAATCCCAAAATATCTTCGGAGAAACCTTAATGTTTCACTCCTTCGGGTTACCCAATGCATTGGAGAGCTATATCGGGCTCACCCGCCATTAGTTTATCACGGAACCACCCGTTTTCATAATAATTCCCAAGAACCTCAACATAATCATATCACATAAAACATGCATAAAGGAAACATAACATTTCCACCTTTCAATCAAAAGATATCAATAGAACACATTGATATAAAAACATTATGAAAACCATTTTCAATACCAAAATAAAATAAAAGTTAAACATGGCATTTATTTTTCTTTTAAAAAGATGGTATGGCTTGTAGAGGAAGCCGAAACTCAAATAACGGTCACGATGGCGGAAAAGTCGTTGTCGCCGCATACGTACGACAAAAACATTCCCTTTTGTCGTTTCGTAAACGCTTCATATAAAAAAGATTCCTTTTTAATAAATGTAAAAGTCAAATGGGTTTATACAACGTATAAAAGAAGGTTGCGTATAAAACAAAATATGCCTCAATGAAAGGAGATTGAGATGAAGTCCCATACAAAGACGGTATCCTTGGTTTAAGGATAAATCAATAACATAATTATGTGGGACAAAAGAATACACCAAATATAAGTGGATATCAAGTGTAAAATAATCAAAGGTCATTAACACATATTCAAAGGATGACATATTCAATAACTACATGTTGAACCCAAAGAAATCGAAATTGGGTTAAAAAGTTCCCTTGGTAAAATTCGACAGACTAACGGCGTCACTTCAAAAATTCATAAAATGAGTTGATGAGAGATAAAAAGGGAATCTCATCACTTGGACATAAAATTTACATCAATCAGGATATAGAAGAACATATCCCAACATAATAGTATGTGAATTAAAAGACATAACAAACGAAGTCTTTTAAAATGAGGAGGGTGAAAGGTTCCCTTACCGACTTGGGTAACTTTCGAAAAGTACACCCCATTGAAGAAGTGTCATAAAATGAATATGTAAATACCCATAAATTTAATTATATTAAAAAAAAGGAGTGTAATAATGGGCAGTTCATAAACCACTCAAAGGAAATTGTGGCAAATGTAGCAAAAATCTCACGGGAATAAAAGTGAGATGAAAAACCCCTTACGAAAACATAGCAGCCTAACGATGCCACTTAAAACATCCAAAAATGGATTGATGAGATAAAATAGGGTCTCTCATCATATTACAATAAGATTTACAGCAAGAGGAATATAAAATAACATCCAAATAACATGAATTATGAGCTTAGGAGGAATGACATAAAAGAGTGTACTTAAAAATAAAGAGAGGAGTAGGATACCTTACCTCGGGTCTGACTTGACTCGATCATCCTTTAACGTCCTGAATAATAAGAATGAGTTAATTTATATTTTCTTAATAACCTTTTTCACGTTCATTATTCCTTTTATATCACTTATTTCCATGTTATAAACATTATGTAATCATTTAAGTTAATAATGTTTGTTTTGTCGATATTTGGTTCTTAAGTCGAATGTGGACTTCTTATAATTATATGTTGTTCGGGTGGTCAATGGTTCTTTATATCCAGAATGAAATTCCTTATTTGGATATCATATATATCATATATATCCAGCATATACATGTATTTATAATATTACATAATCATATAGAGGTAAGAAATGAAATGCACCGTTCATGGAGACGGTAAGCCGTACATACCCATGAACGCTACTTTCATTTCTATTTCGTATTTTATAGAATGGAATCATAATTATATAAAGGTATATTATAATTCCAGTATAATACCATATATAATATCATAGTTCCATATTTTATACTTCCCACATATGGTATTTAACGAATCAACTCACTTTAAGGGGGCGGTAGTCCGCACTTCGTTAAATGAAGATATCGCGTTTTCCCATAATGGAAACCATAATGGTATACCCAAAATAAAAAATACAGAAGGTTAAGTAAAACATAAACATATTAAATATCATATATAAATATATTTTCATCTAAATGGCTACCTTTGAAGGTGTTATATGAGTGTTGAACAATCATCGTTTCGGGGGGCAGAATTTCGCCATCCACGGAAACCGTATGTTCATTAACCATTTGATGTAGTTGTGTGAGAGTGTAGCTCGAATAAATCTTATAACAACATCCTAGTATATTGAATATACTGTTTTTGTTACAAAATAAGTAAATAAAAAGAGTTTATGGGGTTGGAGAAGCAAAATAAAACAAATGAACATGAGAGAATGAATTACCTTTAAAAGTGTAACTCCTTTTGATTTGAGCCTAAAGGCTTCCTTTGAAAGGATTCTGCCCAAAAGGAATCCTCTAGGACGAGGAGAAGGATGTGGAGAGAGTAAATGGGCAGGGGATGGCCCAGCCAAATGCTTGAGGAGGGTGTAAAATGAGGTAGAGGTGGAGGCCTTTTATAAGAGGAGAGGAGGGGGACTTTTGGAAATCATGAAACTATTATTTTATTTTCAAAAGTGTTTCGAATTTTTAAGGTACCACATTGATATATTTCGAAGATAAGATGACAAGGCTTTGAAATATTCCCATCCAACATTTTTTGGACAAGTGTAGGTCTTAGATTTTATATTATCGTTTCATTTTATTTAAACAGTTCATTAATGAGGTCATCCTTGCATCATCATGATGTCATACATAAATTAATTTATTTAATGTCTAAAAATTATAACAAAACAATCCTGATGAAGGAAATCTTTTTATCTTTCCAAATAGTATTTATAGACAAAAATATGATTAGTATAACCCCTTCTAAATTATTTTTTAGTAAAACAATTTATGTTAGTGTCATTTTCACCTTTATTTAAAAAAAGGAATTAAAGTCATTATCTCACCCAAGAGGCTCCATAGAGTCCCCTAAATCGACCCATGGGTTTTCTTGGTCGTCCATGAATCATCCAATAGGGGCAGGACAAGTGTCATGGTGTTTTCAGATTTTTATAATATCATTTTTACCTTAAATTACACTAATTACCTCTAATCGCGATTAATGAAAAAAAGTTATTATTCACCAAAAATTTATTTTCATCCCATTGAACCACATTTTACATAATAATGACAACCATGTATGTCGGATTTTCATAATTCAATACACATTAGTGGTAAAATTTCATTTAACTGAAAAATCAGTTTGCTTGATTACCACTTAGTGGTTTCACTATTCATAAAAAATTGATGTTTTTCAGAATAATCCCAAAAATTCACCCTAAGATATATTTGATATTCCGAATTCAAAAATGAAGTCCATTTTAAAAAATTCAAAACATATAATAACATTAATTAATTTAATAATTAATTCCTGCTGTCAGAGCAAATAGCGTGTTTTTATAAAACAATAAGTATCAAAAGATTGACACTAGTTTAAGTCTGGTTTCAAAGTGAAATTAATTCCAAAGACCACTATTAGATTTAATGGTAAAAATATATTATAATTTCAATTTAAAAACAATTAAAAAAATAATCTAATTATATAAATAAATTAAATTTAAAAGAGTTTTTGATTAAAAATACAACATTTTACACTATTCATTAAAAAAATGAACTTTATCGGAAAGATACCAAAAATTTACACAAAGTAAATTTTGATGTCCCGATTCTAAAGAAGAGTTTTATTTGGTCAAAAAGGATGTATAAGAGTGAAAAAAACTATATTTAATGACGGTTTTCCATCAAAAGGCGATAAGTGAACCTTTAGTGAAAACTAAGGCATATACGCCTAAAATTGAATTCTTTCCGTATTTTAAGCCATTATCTTTTATTAGATAAATGTAAAAACATTTAAAAACATATATAATCATATTTTAGTTATTTCAATCCATTCCCTCCAATACAATGGCTACATGTTAACTGCAATTTAAAATAATATTATTTTATTATTAGAGTGCAACGTAAGATTCCCAAGATACTCGTTGTTGCGTGTTGGGTACGCCATCAAACATAGTGTCCCCTTTAAATTCATATTAATATTTTATTCAAAAATATGGATTTCATATTCTTTATTTACCTGGGGTGTTACAATTTAGACATACTATAAGTGATTTTCATTATTATATTGTTAACCACTATGAATATTTTCAAAACAAACTATGCTTTTGGTAATAGTACATGTCTTGATTTAGTAGGATTAGGATTAACGTTGAACATGGTATACACATTGTTGATGATATATAAAGAGGTGGATGATATGATTGAAGGATATTATGAATATGCCTAGTAAATTGTCACAATATGTGATTAAATACATGAACCATAACCAACACTTGGAATCAACATGGAATATAAATATAGAGTTTATTTAGAGTTAGGGAGGTGGATACCAAGGACAAAATAAGATTCTGTTTCATATATGTCGATAATGAGGTAATAATTAGTCAATAAAATGCCATAAAATAAATAAAATGATGTTTTATGTTTGGAGAATGTGGGATCATATAATTTAATAGATAAGGAAAGATGAAATGTTCAATTACTGTAATGGATAAGACTATTTGTCTCACTATTTTATAATAAATGGAAAAAAATATGAAATATAGAATCAATAAGTATAATAAAAAATTAGGACCTATGTGAAAGAACATGAAGAGAATTAGCATAGCTGTGTTAGTAATGGAAATACAGCTAATGCTGAGGATATCACGATTGAAAATATGAATTGTATGGGTTATTACAAAATTTTTATTTATGCTAAATGTTTTAAGAATGATTAAATTTAGGATGATGAGTGTTAATATAATATTAATATTTCATATTATAGAAAATATGTATTGAGAAAAATAATGATGATGCTTATATAATGTTTTAATAATGAAGTTGATTGATTATGTGTTTGGGTATGGGAATTCATGAATTTTGTTAATATGAATCGTGAAATGAGAAGAGTATTTTTGTATATGTTTTGAATTATCTATTTGAAATAATATGTTGAATGTTGATGATGACCTTGAAAATTGATATAACGGAAAGGTGATATTTTATGGAATACACAATATTATGTAAAGATTGCCAGCAATATGGTATTGATATAGAGATAATGATGTTTGGATAAAGAGATGATGTATATGAATAATGTAAATTGTATTGTCTGGATGACCATTGAACTGATTATCGATTTTGTACTAAGTTGTTTATATTATCACTGATGGAGTTTAGAAAATTATTGTATTTATTGAATACATTCAATAATATGACGTTTTAATCATGGAATGATGATGTATGATTGTTTTCGATGAGATTTTATTGTAATTTATTATATTAACATGTCTTAGAAAATATGTGATTACTATATTTACATATTTGGTATGTGACATTAATAACAACACCATGTTTTTTGGGGGAGAAATTATAAGTTATTTATTAACTTTATTTACCATATTTTATAATTTATTAGATTTCAATTTTGGTTAGACATGTATGAGTGTAAATATTAATAAAAATATTTGAGTTGAACATTTTATGTAATTAAATTACCTATGATAATATATATATATATATATTTTATAAAACTTGATAATTATATAATAAATTATCATTATTTGATGGATATTATGATCCACTATTGCAATAGGAAAAAAATACTCTTCATTTCTAAATGTTTGATATGTTGTTGAAATTAATTGAAGAAGAACCAACAGATTATATTAAGCCTATGAAATAGACTTAAATAAAGTATGTATATCTTCTCATGAAAATTAACCCGCATTAAGAAAATGATATTGAAATAAAATTTTATCCTATTACAGATATTTATAATTATATCAATGACCTTCCTCACACATCTAATTTTGATGTGTTTTATTATTTTTTAATTCTTCTGATTATTAACATTATTGTGACCAATGTTCAATATAACTCCTCATCATTATTATAATAATATTATTTTCATCCATGTCTAAATCTCCTCATCTTACCCATGTTCTCTTATTTTGAGAAATAGTATATGTTATTCTAGATTTCCATCAAATATATATTTCTTAATTTTAAATGGTATGTTTTATTAATCCCTTTTTCAACTTGGGTTCCCATAAATACTTTTTCATATGTAAAACCCTTATTTATCTTGAACAAGATCAAATCATGAGGATGTTTTTTATGTAAATGTTTATAATGTAATACCCCATGATTTTTTGAAATATTATTTCATGAAAAAATTATTATTTATTATATATCTGGTTAAGTAAAAAATGATATTATCATGGGTTACATGAAACAAATATTTTATCATTAATTACATGAAACAATGGTTATATCATTCATTACATGTAATAAATTGTTTAAATGAATCATGACATAATATTACACTATCATTATTTGATATGATATTTTTCGCATTACCATTGGAAAGATGGTAATGAATATGATTTAGATGATAATACAAATATATGGGCTACACATGTACATATAACAAATTATTTAGCGACTAATCATATATTAATGAAAACTAAAACAATTTGAAATCAAATTGAATCATTTTCTAACAAATCATTTTTATAACAACAAACTCATTTTACGAAATTAAACTGAACATATCAAAATTTATTAATTATATTATTGAAATTTAAGTATTTTATATTTAATATAATGGTTTATATTAATCATATTTGTTTTCTAGAGAAAATATAAAAAATGGTAATCTTCTTTTAAAAAAATTATAATAAGTTGTTTAATCACATTTTGTGATATTATTTTGAAATCAATTTTTTAAATAATAAAAAAAACTATTTTAGGACACATATTAATTTTTAAAATAATAATATATAAAATACCTTTTATTATTTTGGTAGTATTTTTCTGAAATGATTAATGTTTTTGTGAATATTTAAAAATAATGGTTACTATAAAAAAAACCTTCTTTCATACAAATAATATTAAAGATAATTATTATTTTAAAATAGGATTAAATGTAAAATCAGGTTAATAATATAAATATTAATCCAATTTATTTAATGTTAATTACATTGATATTTAATTTTCATATGAAAACATGTTAACCATTTTAATTTATAAATATGAATTTTTACCACGTTTTTTGTAATAACATTTAATTAAAAAAATATCAATTTCTAGAATAGAATTTGGAATAATGGATTCAATATTTTTAGTCAATATAATTGATATTATTTAATATTTCAAACTTAATTATTTACCATAATTAATATTTTAAATTGTAAAAGTTATTTACCCAGGAATAGTATACATCGAGTTTACGCGGGGTTAAACCAAAGTGATAATGGGTAAAATGAAAACGAGACACTCCAAACACCAATTATTAGGGAATATTTACATCTTATAACATATATGGGTGGATGATGTCCTATTTTTTAAAATTTTGAACTGTGATAAACATATTGAAACCTATTTCATTTCCAAAATTTTATGTTTGTCAATATCCTTTCATATAAAAGGGCACCCCTCTCACATCCGAATCACACTACCAAAAAACAATGGTTCAAAAAATAAATACCCTAATAAATACCGTAAATATTAAATATCCTTGTAGAATAAATATTTTGGTTATATAGAAAACCAAAATATATTTCTAGTGTAAACAAAAGGAAGTTGTCTAAAGTTGAGGTAACATCCCTAACCGACAGTTTTATTTATTTCTTACTCCCCCAAGTAAATTATCATTAAAAAATGATGATATAATAACTTTTTAATCATCCGTGTGGTTATATTTATTATTGTTATGGTCATTACGTACAAACATATTCTCTCCCATCTAATGGGATATGAAATCATCTTAGTGTGTATGAAATACTATAACCTCTTGAACCGATTTTATTTGTTTTAAATCACCACGTATCATAGATTGATATGATTATATATTTAATTTTTATATATGATATATAAGATATTATTATACCTTTATAATTATAATAACACTCTTACATTGTTACCTCGAATCATATAAAGAAAATTATAACATTGCATGTGTGTATAGTGGACTCCCACCTCACAAACTGATGTGGCATGTTTTACATTTCTAAATAAATATCAATGATCTAGGTATATATTAAATTAATATATATAAAAATTTTCAAGATAATTGAATTTCTATAAATACGATTTCTTATATACCATCATGATTTTTGAATATGTGTGGGATTTGATAACGTCATTCTTATTTGTGGCATACTACCGCCTTATGAAGTGATGTGATTATTTTTTCAGTTTTTATTTATAAGGAAGGTAATTAGTATAGTATTAAAAAACTATTAATTAATTATAACATAAAATATTCTATAATATTAATATATTAATTCCCTTTATTTATTTCGTTCAATAAAAAAATGGACACATCATTCATGTATACTTACTGCCAACTATATCAACAAACATTGTGTTTCATTTTCTATCTATTATTTATATATATTATGAAAAATAAATATATATTGAATATATAATACAATTTTATCATGATAAAAATATTTTAGATGATGGAACCATGATCAATTTATGATATATATGAAAATAAAAAATAAAAAAACTATGAAAATCAAAACACTTATTACCTAAAATGTAATTTTAAGAGTTAATCATTGATAAACAGCTGATAAATAATCATAAGTAAATAATATATGCTATGATATATATAAAACAACTTTATAAATATGTTAATAATAAAATTAAATTCATTATTTAGGAGCTTTCAACATGTATAATTCAAGTTGAAGATTAACGTAAGGTATTTTCATCACAGTTATTACTTTTTTGGGATACATTCTATATTCACTAACAATTTTATTTAGGTTGAATAAATATTGAACATAAGTTTATTTTAAGATTATTTTCCTCAATATTATTTGGTTTTAATTATTAATTATAGGATATCTATTTCATGGGGAATACAATTTACTATTACTAATGTTGTGTAGGATTTATGATACAATCTCATTATCCATGAGGATTTTTTACGATTTTGAGGGTGATATCTTATGTTATATCTCTCATAAAAAATATTAATTTCATTATCATATTGTAAGGTCATTATAATACACGATTTCAATTCATTTTCATCTCTTTATGTATTTAATATTTCAAAATAATATTTTTTTTAAAAAGAACTATATTTCTCTCATAGGTAAAAAATAATTTTACTTCCATATCCTTGTTTTCTAAAAAATAGTTTCAATTCCAATGGGATTTATTGAATAATATTTAACCATTTTTCAATTTTAATAAAAAATACTAGGGGGATTTTCCATGACTTTTAAAAAAACCCTGATACGGGTTTTACTGAAAATAAGAATGAAATATTTATTTTAACATATATGTAATTTTCTTTTACCATGATCACAAATTGGTTTAACACTTATTTTCTCAATATATATTTTCAATGAAAATAGTTTTGAATATTTTATATTTTAAAAAAAAATTATTTGGAATGGTTAATTACTTTAATAAATCCTATAAATAAAATTTCAAAATCAATTTACATATATAATGGTATCATTTAAGGATACATTATATTTAATTAGTATATGATCCAATTATTCATTATTTATTATATCATTGGACAGTTTAAAATTATGATGATAAAATGTTTTTGAAACCCATTTTTTTCTCTTGATTTCACTATAAGTAAATGTTTTTGGAACTATACCCAATTTCATAGTAATGATTTGATAGATTTTTTGAGATATTGTGACACTTGGTTGTATGGAATATATAATCATATAGAACTATATCATTATTAAAATCATTGGGTAATAATGAATTACTCATGAGAAAATATGATATGTATAAATATGAAAAAATTAGCAATGTTCTCTGTCAACCTGATGACATATTCATAATGTAAATATTGACCTAATTACATAATCACATTGTTATGTCTGAACCCGATGACATGTTCACAATGTTTGGCATCAACCTAATTACATGTTCATATTGTTATGGGTGGAACTATCTTTCATTCCCAAAAGGTAATTCATGGACCTAGTTGTATGTCCATATATTAATACAAGGTTCTGATTTGATGTCCTTAACTTAATAAATGAACATTTTTTATTTTACTTATTCACAATGGTATCTATTTATGTGTATTCAAATAATCTATAAATTATCTCAATTTTTTTATCTAATGGCTCATGTTATTTGATACAATTGCGACCCATGTCTTAAGAATTTCCATTTTTTATGACATTACCCATGTTTAGAATATATTAAATTCAGGTAAGGGGTCATAAATTTTATTCTCATATATTTCTACCCGTATTCTCATGTTATAATGATACCTTCAATATTATACCTTAATTATCATTTGATGTCACCATTTATTATGTTTCTCCTTTAGTTATAATGAACTAGTTTTTGTGGTTTAGTACTATGAATATTAATAGTTGGGAAGATATTTTTGGAATACATAAAATACCATTCATGAAATATGATTATATTGAATCTATTCACCAAAGGCTCTAAACCTATATAGTGGAAAGTAATTTATTAGTGAAATATATTTTAGATTAATAAAGTGATCAATATAATTTTTTATGATATGTTTTGGTATTTACATTAGGTTGAGAAGATGAGGTAAAAGTGATTCAATATAAATATTAAAAAAATATTACATGAAGAACTATGTAAAATAACATGGAATAACTGTAATAAGATTTTTCTAGAGTCAAATAGTTCATATAGTGACAATTTTCTAAAAAACTTGATGATCTTAGTTGAAATGTTTGATGGAAAGAATAGTTCCCCCAAAAATACCATTTATAATTAATTAATTTAAATACATGGAAAGTGGTATGTATCCATGTCAGTGCCCTAATCCATGGGATAGTATTGACAATAGTCACAATAAAAATTTCCAAAAGGTCCAAAAGGCCTTCTTTTATTCATTTTAGATTATACACATTTTAAGGGTTTAAGGGGAAACCCTTATAGGGGTTGTAGGATTTGTTACTTTACATGACCTAAAGGTCATAGAATAATTCATCCAGAATATAGATAATTTAAACTTCCCCTCCATAGTTATACATCATTATTAACTTCCCACATTTGCTGCTCCATGAGTGTCACATCGTCTTCAATGCCCAACCCTCCCTAATGAATGACATGGGAGTCATCACGAATAAACTAATGATGATGAGAGGCATGAAAGAAATCATGGAACTTATCCAACTACTATGGAAGTTTTAACATATATTCCACCTATCAAACTCTACCAAACACCACCAAAGTCCCAATGAACCTAGGAGAATGTATACTCCCTCTGTCAAACCCTTGATTCCAACAAATGGGGAAACATTCAATAACATTTTTCCCAAATTCTAAAACCCCAAGGGCCTCCTACTGGGATTGAAAGACAACATATACCAGTCATGTGATGATTTATTCCACTCATGAACAAGCTGAACCTTATATGTTATGCCATGCACTACCTCCGGACAACGAAAAGTTGTCTCTCCAACCTTTTTCTAGCATAAAGGCACATAACATGGTATTATATACAACATTTTGAGTAGATCCATGCAAGTATAATAGTGATAGCTATTTTTGTAATTGAAATAAAGAAAGGGAAACTATTGCACTCAAGATCCCCCAAAGTCCAAGATGCATGCCCGAAACATGTCCTCCAATGTATGGATGGTCAACTATGTCTACCAATTTTTATGATCGTGGAAAGCAGTGATGAGTTGTAAATGGGTACCAAAATCATGGTGGAATCCCCTCTATAATAACTATGTAAAATGTGTATCCAAATCCAAAACAGTGGATATCAGAACTCTATGAATCCACACCACATCATCCATATACATTACTCGATAAGGAATACCCTAGGACTGACTCCTTGATCACTAATAAGTGAGCTGATTTCCTCATTTGATCGAATATTACCCACATAGAATCACAACCACCCACAGCACTTGGTAACCCTTGGATGAAATTCATCAAGATTTGTTAGGAAAAAATCCCTCATGGTAACATAGCATCATTTTTGGGTTGATTATGTTTATTGACAAAGCTAGTTTCCATGGTTAATTTTCATGTTCAAGATATGTTTTTGACAATCCATGTTGACAAAAAACCATGAAAAAGGAATGGAAGATTTGGAGGCATTACAAAAGAACAGATACAAGGTGGTTCCATTTTCCAATGTCTGCCAAATTTTGGGGGTCCAAAATTTGAGTTTTGTGAGCATCGCGAAATATGGATTCCTTTGATGATCTCATAAAAATATGTCCAAGGCATGAGTTTCACAAATATAGGATTCATGGATTGGATTTTTCAAAGAACAGAAGAATGTTGATGGTGATACATCAAGATTAAGACAAGAATTTTAACTATAGTGTTGAAAGAAAATGCGAGGGATATTCGTGGCGGTGGTGCGAAGTAATTAACATAACTCTCTGCGATTACGATGATCTCTAAGATAAAAACATTTCCATGGTACTTCATGATATTGAGAGGAAATAAGAAGAAATTTTGGAACTTCGTGATTTGGAATGATGTGTTGTTTTCTTCACGTGAATGGTTCGAGTGTCGGTGGAATCTCCTATAAAAACACATCGCCGCCTCAGGAAATGTAGAGAGTTTTAGATGAAAATATTTTTCTCTCAGATCACGAAGGTGGTTTGCAAAGGCAGTGTGCTTCATGAAAGAATGGAGCTTCGCGACTGATAATTTACCTATGTGAATTTTGGGTTCTCCATGTTGGCTCTATGATCTTCACGAAGGAAGTCTCTTTGCGACGACTTCAGCTCCGCAACGGCCGGAGCACTCCAAAATTGTGAACATTGCAAAAAGGAAGGAGCATCACGAAGGCTTGTGTGAGCTTTGCGAAAAGAATGGAGCTTCGAGAAGGCTTGTTTACGCTTCATGAAAATGGGAGCTTCTCGAAGTAGGGTGCTTTGTAAAGGTACATCCCAAAGGTTGTTGCTCAATGTTCAGGGGAAATGGGTTATTCATCATTGGATGAAATTTGGACATCAATAGAGCATCTAAATATAGTGGAGGATGCATTCATTAGTGGTAATGAAGAATCCTATAGAAAAATAAACTGTGAGTGGGTATTCTAAAGAATTAGTGAGCTCACTTCAGTTTAGAGAGCAGTGAGTTCTCAAATTGTGAGTTGTTGTAAACTAGGAGGGATAGTGAGTCCGCTTCGAACATGTAAAAAGTTATGTTCTTATAGTGGAATTGGTAAATGATCACACTTTCGGTGTATTCTCCTTGGACATAGTCCAGTTAGGGTGAACCAAGTAAAAATTATTGGGTCTTGTGCATGATTTATGGTTTATTCTTAATCTAAATCAGGATAGAGATAGAAAAGGGTTTTGTCTAACAGAAAAACAAGAAAAAAGTGGCATCTGTTTTAATGTGTCATACACTGATTCACCCCCCCCCCCCCCCTCTCAGGTTATCTTGCTAAGTGGACATAACATGTTTTCAGACCACTTCACATCATGGACATCTAAGGGTAGCAATAAACCAATGGGGACATGGTGATAACCCTTCACCTGATTGAATACTATGCACTTTTCAACAAACTCCACTACTTCTCAATTCATCATAGGCCACCCAAAGTTATCCATCATTCCACGATACATCTTGGAAACCCTCGTGTGCACTTTCAAGGGTGATTTTTAAAACTCATTGAGGACTCCCTCACACATAACCATTTGAAAAAACATCATTCCACTGAATAACATCAGATTCTGAACATCCTCGAACAATCCCTCTGGAGCATCATCTTAGTAATTGTGATCATGCATCACCTACTCTTTTGATTCTTCCAACTGAGAATCCCCTACCCGCCACATCAAATATTACTTAACTGTCATCTAAAAAATGAATTCACTTCCACCATCCATTCCTATATCAACCTGTATGGTGTCCAACTCCTCTATCACCTTCCAAGAATATGTATATTTTCGAACTACCTCGTATTATGACATCCTTCTTAGGTAATCCACCACACTATTTCCATCCCCTGAGTTGTTGGAGATCTAAAAATCATAGTCCAAAAGAAACTGCATCCACCTCTATCATTGCAATTTTAGATCTCAAAGGGAAAAGATATACATGAATATCATGTCATCCATGAAGACTAAAAAACATTAGTAAATTAGGAAATGTTTCCAAAACACAACTGTAATAATTACTTATTCTAGCACTAGATCATTTGTGTAATAGTTACATTTGTGGGAACGTAACTTCATATATACATAAGGGAACACTCCACGCTATTACATTATCACGCATCCCAAACTGAGACATGAATAATCACTAATCACCTTGGACATCACACCTTCCTATGAAAATTGGAGCTCTAGATCACTGACCAAATTCCCTTTAATATAGTCAAATGCTACCTGACACTACTCACTCAACAAAAATTTCTGGTTCTCTATGGCCAGAGCAGTCAATAGAGCTGTAACTTGAGAAAAATTAGGTAAAAGCATTCGGTAATTAGGAAACATGAAAAAAATGTGAAACACTCTTCCATTTTTGGGTGTTACCCATGAAAAAAGTTCTTAAATATTCCATGGTTCCACTACTATACCCTTCTAATACAACACATGTCCAATGAAATGTTCCTCTTATTTTAAAAGCATTCACTTGGGAAACTTTATGTGGAGCTTGTGGTGTCGAAGAACCTTCCAGAAAATCCTGAGACGATTCATGCACTACTCATCTAACTTCAAGCAGATTAAGATATTATCGATGAATACAACGATGATCATGTCCAGGAAATGACAAAAAATGGAGTTCCAGAGCCCCATTAACAAGGATGGTGCATTCGTAACACTGAATGACATGACCATAAACATGATTTCCCCAAAAATTCACCTAAAATCAATGTTCAAGATATCTTCATCCTTCCCCCTCAACTGCTGATATTTATACCGTAGATTGATCATAAAAAACGAACTTTCACCACTCACCTGGGATGAAAATATTTTATATCATCATGAGAGAGTTACCGATATTGATTTTCACCCTATTCAACATCGGTTAGTCCATCCACAACCATAGAAAACCATATTTTTTATTTGCAAAAATACTAGATCACCCCACGGCAAAACACTATACTTGATAAATCCCTTCTTCATCAGGAAATCAATATTAATCTGAATCCCCCACAACTCATAAGGTTCAATCTAATAAGGATCAATCTAAATTGAACTTGAATTAGGCTGTAAGTGTACCCCACACTCAACATCATGTTAATGGAAGAGACTCACAACCTCGTTGGGGAAAAATCCAAGAACTTCCCAACAACTCGGGGAACCACAACCATCTATGCAACAATTAATCCTAATGACACTTCACCCAATGAAGAATGTAGAGGCTCCACTTGCAGACTATCCATTTGAAAACTCCACTCACTAATGAAGGACACATGTTGTCCATCCAGATATGAAAAAAGACTCTCATCCAAAATAATTTGATAACAAAATACACATAATACAACCATTCGATGGAAAGGATGATATCGTATCGATCCATATCTATAAAGACAAGATACCCACAATATTGATGTTGTATAATCATTAGTCTACATCCTAGGTATACATCAAATAGGTTGGTCTATCCTTTGACTAATGTGATCAACACCAAAGGAACAAGTATCCTCTATCTACCTCCAGTCCTAGATCACAGGCTTGAACATATGAAATAGAAGAGTGTGAATCTCCTTAATCAATCAAAGTAGAAGAAATGGTACTGGAAAAACTGTTCGTACCTCAAACAATCTCTAGCCCGACTAGAAATTCTGCATCTACTGCATGTAAATGAACACAAATAGCTCTTCTACCCATTTGATGATTACTTAATCCCCAACCATTCCCGAGTTGATATCACTGAGGAAATCCCAAAGGTTGGAATCCACATAATTTGTCTCCCATTGATGAAGTAGGAGCCTTCAGTCCTTGCTGATGAAATGGACTAGATGGAAAATGATGCTGGGGAGCGAACTGAACTAGCCCACTACCACTATACTGAGCACGAATGGAAATTGGGAACTAACTTGGAAGATTCCAACTTGTTCTTAAATAGAAACTAATCATTACCAATTTCACGTGAAAGGAATGAGGACCTAAATTCCATAATCGGAATTTCTAAGGTTGACTCCCTCATAGATGAAATCTTAAAGGCCCTAGCACATGCGACCTGCTACTAGTAGCCTTGACATTCAAATAACTCTACTAGCTCCCCTATCATAGTAATCCATCTTGGGAGTGATTCTGCACAACAACCTCCACATTCATCGGGACTTAAACATACATCAGTAAGGTGAAGGGAGTAATCACGTACTGGAGAAAAGGATGATGTGCCACCTCTAGACATCTCGCATGAGACTCCTCATTAAAAAGTGATCTATAGAAATCAAAAGATATCCTTGAATTTTATTCCCATATCCCGTTTTGACATGAACCCCTTCTAGAGGGAGAGTAACTCCTACCTAAGATAATCCCTCATGGTGGATGAAAAGAATTCCCTTTGGAAATCCTTCTTGAATTTCACCCACATAACGTTGGCCTCCTTCCTATCCCACAGGTACATCGTCCACCATTGATGTGAGTCTCTCCTCATATGGATCTCATATAAAGGAACATAATTATAAATTGAAGACTAGATGAAGCTTAAATTGAGGGAAAGATCCTCAATACAACTCTTTATCTACATGTTTGAAATGTAGCACTCGTACTATTCTAGAGTCTATTACTGGAAAGCATGTAGCATATTCTACCACTAATCATCCTCCAATACTCAGTCTTGCACCATCGATAGACTGGGTCAGCCAACTGAGTCTCTAATCCCTGCACTACCCAAAGACATTGATCATGATTCATAACTAAAAAATCATAAACATGAATTTTCTAAGCATGGGTAATATGTAATAATTATTTAATAATAATTTAAACTCTTTTATTTAAATTTCCATAAACACCCAATTCTAACTAGAACATAATTCATTATGAAAAATACACTTATCACTAGTTATATACACTGAAAATTTTGTAGGCTCACATAATCATTCAATAGACTCGGGATCCTTACATCGGATTATAGGGGGTCTAAAATATCATGTCATGGCAGGTCTTCCATGGCCTATGTCACACACTATGATCACATGAATCTATTTCCATACAAATCCATACAATCCTCACTATTGTCCACCCTAATATCTATCTTATCTCTCAAAGATCAGACTATTATAACATTATGTGTCCGCCCTCTCCCTAAAAATATGATCCGAATGATCTGGTAGTGAAGGAAGTGATATAATGAACACTAATAACCGACTCTAGTAGGAATAGGGGTAGAGAATATCACCAAGGGTACATAGATCTCAAAATATGGAAGAAATTACCCTTTTTAAATTATTCATGATCAGGAGATAAGATGGTCGATCATAAAAAACTCCAAGAACTATATATAATGTAAACCCAAAATCCATCCCATATGCATGTTTTCATATAAAATAGCTAGAAATATAATCAATCTTCCACGTACCAAATGAACAAAGTTATGAAGAGTCACAAAAATTATCCCAATGTCTGAGATAATAATGTACAATATGCTACGTGTAATTCAATTGGAATCATAAAAAAATTTATTTACATTGGATGAAAATATAGGTCTACTCAGTAGGGAAATAAAGGTCCGTCATGAATAAGTGGGAGAATCTTGTTAATGCTCCTATGAGAAAATAGAAGAACCAACAACTCTTAACAATGTATTCTTTCTATCCCCACCTCACCAAGGAATACTCAATAAATAATGAAACCCCCACAAATTAATATAAAAAGAACATATATGTTCGTGTACTATAAATAACATCCCATTCATTAACTACTCATGGCATAATGGAAAACATCCTAATGCTTCCACACCCTTCCATAAGCCCATGTCACAACCACTCTGCACATGTCTGGGCCTTAGATCTAGTGATCCAACATTGGATAACCAAACTCACTAAATCCTTCCCATAGAAACATGGGCCACAAATCATACCACATCCCCCCATAGACACCTATTCTACAACCTTACCATATCCAGAAGACTCCAGAAATAGAAAACCACATTTCGACCTGAAGACACCAAAGAAGGAACTCATTTACCACAGTCAACTGGGACTCGTTACTGCACCACATCCTTCTCAATGAATATTCATATAGCAATGAATAGAAGAGGGAACAAGAATGATATAGTAACTAGCCATCCATACTCCCATATGTATTTTCAGAAAGGATACCCTCCCCATGACAATGGGGGTTTCTAGCATATAGTACTCACCTAGGGTGGCGTGCATATAAAAATAACAAGACAGAATGATTATATATTTATTAATCAAACTATTAGCCAAACCTACTGGTTTTTCTAATCAAACAACCATCCCACAAAACATCATTTGTAGATATATCTGAATTAAAAACCATAAAACAATAATCAATTCAGTTCATAATATTAGCCGACTTATTTAAATATGAAAAATTATTTTTTAGAAGTACATTTATTCATTACACCCCCACCCGGAAAATACCAAGAACAACACACCAACTACTACACATCTAAAGCCAAGAAGTGGAATAATAACCATGGTATAAAATAACATCGTATTAATAAACATTTTACAACATGTTATCAATGTATAAGAACCCATAGAAACACCTACATTTATAATTATTCAATTTTATTCATCCTAATCAATTGTCTAAATAAGAAAACCCTCAACTGACAACCAATCTCTAAAACATATCTCATTACAAACAAACCTAATAACCCCACAATATAAAAACACCACACCCACCACACCTAAGATAAAAACATATCGCAACCGAAACTAGTAGCCTTGTTGCTCAAAAAATTTCTATCCATTCAATAATAAATCAATCTCTAAAATCAGATTCCATTACACCACCCAAACAACCACATACAAACATATGTTTCCTCATACCAATCACCAAACAAAACACCCAAGGAAGAATAAAAAAACCAAACGCAGGACAAGGAAACACAACACAACGAATAGAAAATTCATATTTAGAAAAAACCCATTCCTTAATTCGACCTTCATAATTCAGGGGTTGCCCGAAAACAACTTATATTATGGGGTCTCAATTTATTTAACCAAATATATGTGGTTAATTAATTTCATATATACATCATTTCTACACATGATCAACAACAAGCCATCACAAGTCAACTAGAGTGCACAATCAATGAACACCAATGACCATGATTTTCAGTAGATAAATAGACTATATTGATCAAAATATCAATAAAAAATAATACAGAACCATGTGTCACTTTTCCATATCCCCTATATAAGGGTTTAAAGTAGATTAAATTATATTTATTAAATTTGGAATCAAATTTATTCTAATGGGAATCATTCATACACCGAAACCACATGATACACAAATTAGAGGGATAAAGGGATCCCTATCTTGAATAATAGATGATAATCACCACTTTATTGCACTAAAGTAGTAGAGAAAAAATCTCCAATATTCTTGGGGAATGAGATCTGAAGTCCATATAACAATGTATGATCACTTGGGGAAGTATGATTATAGGTATGCTTGATAGCAAGGGTAAAGGGACACATACAAGGAGAAAGGGTATTTGATTTTTAAAGGTTAGATCTCATATCATTAGAAGAAACACTGTCAAAAACCATTAAATCTATATCACAATCAAGACCACATTTTTTGACTATCTAAAAGCCTCACAAGAATTTGATATTTAATGATATTTTTTATATACATTGAAATAGCTTAAAATCATTAATGAGTAATTAAAAATTTTTACGTCAAATAAAAAATTTAAATAGGATATATTGGAAAATGAGGAAAAATGAATAATAATTTGAAATACAATGGAAAAGACTCACCAATGGATGACCTACCATTGGATGAATGGCCCTTGGATGAGCCACTGTTGGATTATTCATCATTGGATGAGTCACTATAAGATGAGTAACTATCATGAGTCACCATGAGATGAGTCCCTATTACGAGTCTTTATTGGATGACCCACCATTATAGGCTCTCCATCACATAACATCATTATGAGCTACTGGATGATGAGTCACCATTGGGAGTCACCATCACAACCTACAGTGACCACCTTCCAGTCTTGACTCACCATCATGAGTCATTAGTGTGAGCACTGTTAGATGGGCTATCAATGGAAAAAACTAAATTTCGAAAAACACTTTTAATGAGCCACTGTGACCTCCCATAATACCTCAAACACTTGATTCTCACAAAATAATGAACCTTGGAGGTATCTTCTATTATATGAATTATTAAAATTAAGAGGATTTATTTTATTTATGTGTAAGAATATAACAACAAGAACTATGTTATTTTATTTTCTTAAAGATAATAATGTGATAATATTATATTATATATGAAAAAATAATATCAAAAGGGGCCATGATATATCCAATTTAAATTTTAATGTTATATAATATACATTAAATTATCTATTACAAAAGGAATTAACAATATTATGAAATCTATGATAAAAATGGAATGAAATGAAATCATGTAGTATAAGCCTATTTTATGAAGATCACTTATCAATATTGGAAAAAATGTAGCCATACAAGTGATTTCTCTAGACAAAATCCAAGATAATGTGGAACAATTACGTTGTGAGTTAAATATTATACAAGTAAAATCATGTCCAATGAAATTTACAAAATATTTTTTCATGAAGAATAACCACCCTTAACTGCCACCATAATATAATATAAATTTATATAAAATATTTTTATATTTATAGGCTATATAATATGTGGTTAATATGAAATAATCATGTATTGGTAAATGAAATATGTCATTTATCACATGGATTCTTCAAATTTGACATATTTACTTTTGAAGAATGAAATGAAGGTTTCCTTTTTTCTAAAAAAATAACTTCACATTATATTTTATATTTGAATTCCAAATTTATAAAATTTATAGAATCATGATCAAATTATATAAAATGTTCAATATCATTTTTTGGGAAACAATTGATTACTTAGATTAATGTTAGTGATCGTGATAATGTTAAAACTGTTATTTTCAATGAATAGTTATATTAATAATTTTTAATTCTTATTTAGTAATATATATAAATAATTTTTTCCAATTAAATTATATATA
Source organism: Viscum album (assembly GCA_963277665.1). Taxonomy (NCBI): domain Eukaryota; kingdom Viridiplantae; phylum Streptophyta; class Magnoliopsida; order Santalales; family Viscaceae; genus Viscum; species Viscum album. Next base: position 1,845,195,809 of record OY728161.1, read on the forward strand.
ATATTTTCCATGTATTAAATTAAAATTTTCCCACCCTTTTTCAAATCAACACATTATAGGACTTGAAATAATTAATACTTAAATAAAAAATCTATAAAATAGTTTTCCTATGTAATTTTTTTTTTAATATTGATAGGATTTTTTTTATAATTATAAATTAAATTAGATTAAATGGAGATTGAATTTATGTTTCACAATAAAAAAAATGTATGATGTTTTATTTTACATTTTTAATAGTATAATGAATCAACCATTTAAATTACATATTATTTCATTTTAGTCAAGAATTTACATTATCTCACAATGAGGATGTTTTATGTTTTATAGTTTTAGAGAATGACATTACAATTAATTCAAAAAATCAACATTAATATAAATACGATAACATGAATACAATGTTCATTTCATCCATATTATAAAACTTTTAAAATAAAATATTATTTCTTTTTTATGAAATATGTTCATATAATTCAATGTGACTTTCTCCATTTTCTTTCCTTTCATATTATAGTTTGAAAATAACATAAATACATGGTATGTGAAAAAATATGTGTAAGGGAAAAAATATATAAATAATTAAAAATATTTTTCCATTAATACTTGCAATCCCATTAACAAAATTTCACAATATTACTTTCACCAATAAAACATATACTCATTAACAGAAGTAAATAAAAAAAATTCTCTTGGTAAATATCCATAATAAAAATACATAAAAAATGTATCATATTCCATCAATTCCAAATTAATATTAAATTTAATGTATATCTCATTACTTTATAGGGAGTAACCCATATTGTTACATTTTGAATACCCACTATAGTAAAATACCAAAATATTTTGGGACATAACCTATTGAATAACTCTGTCTGATTAAAAAATTCATTGGAGATTTATAATGGGCTCACTAACCATAGATTTATCATAGAACTTCCAATATTCATAATAAATTCCAAAGAATCATTATATAAGAATAATATAAAAATTTTAAAAATTGATAAAAATGTTTGATACTTTCAGAATGATATTTCATTTTCATAAAGTCACACACTAATAAAAGAAAAAAAAATTAAAATTAAAATCTTAAACTAATAATGTAATCATAAAAAAATAAACCTAAATTAATTATGAAAATTACATTATTTCTATAAATGTACTTAAACCATTATTTTTTGAAAAATTAAATTTAAATGTTTTTGTTTTTTAAATAATGTCCCTTATAAGTATCCTATCAATGAAGAGAGTTTTAATGAAATGAAACAATTGTGTGAATTATAAATGAATCAACATAAAATTCGTACAAATATGAATAATATACTTTATACACATTTGATAAATTACATTACTATAACATAATCAAGAAATATAATCTTAACCTAATGAATGGAAATTGGGTTACGTATTCCCTTACAGCATGATAGACTTCATTCCAAAGTGTTAAAATCACCTATATAAATGATTAAACAATGTTATTAACTAATTATACAAATATATTTATACTTAAAATACCTTATGAAATGATTTTAAACATATTATGACCTCTTATTTAGTAAAATTCCATTAATTTTGTTGTTTCGGGTGCGTTTGTTTTAGGTTTTCATGATCAGTTCATTTGTGTATAATTAGGTATGTTCTGTCATAATTGTAATATAACACCGTAGGTGTGATAGAATTACATTAATGAAATTTGAGATTTTTGATTTCAAATATATGCCCTTTTTTATTTCTTACATGTTAATGATTCATTAAATAAAAAGTTAATGATAAATGTCTAGTTTAATTTGGATGTTTTTCGAATCGCCATGAACTAATTTCATCATATTTAATCTAATGTGTTTATATTACTTCTGAAACGAGAAATTGGTTGTAATTTACAAACTCTATTGTAATTTTAATATAATTACAATAATACTAGCATCCATTATAGTGGTAATGGTAAATAAAGATTCATTTTTTTAGATACGGTAAACCAATGTAATTTAGAAAATTGGTTTTTCTATTTTTTTAAAAGGAGATTGGAAATGAAATGGACATGAGAAACTCAATTATAAACAAAACATATAGTATATACATGATGATGGAGAAAAAAATTCCATTTTGTATGATATGAATGAGGAGAATGTAGAAATATATAAGAAATTAAGGGGGGTACATTGAGAGAAATACCTTTTAAATATCACCACTATGGGAGACCCTTAGGGAGAAATTTTTTTAATGAATCATGAAGAATTATTATATAAGAATAGTGGGGAGGAGTTGTTTTTTAGTTTATTTTTTGAGTTAAATGTATTTTTAGAATAAATGTGGAGGATGATGAGTGGTATTTATAAATGAGGAGATCTAGGTTTTAGTTAATAAAATAATGATTATTTTATATTTAAAGACAACTTTATAGAGTTTGATTTAACTTGAAGAAAAAATATTATTAATTGCTGTTTTTAGGATTTTTTGGGTCACGAAATACCTCATCCAACCATTAAATTTAATAATTTTTTTATATGATCACCATTTAACTTTTAACTTTAGATATTTTCACTATTTTCTTCGTAATGCGGTAAATAATTTCTTTACCATGGTAAATTTTTTATACCTAAAATTTAAATTAAAATCACAGGATAATTTGGACCCTATTATTCAAAATATTTAATATATTTTACAAAATTAAATATAAAATAATTAGAAAAATTATATTTACAATAAATCCCATAGACACAATGAAAAAGAGGGGCTTTAATGTGAATCGTACAAATGTTATAAATGTTTTCATATCCAATTTCACTATGAAAATTATTATAATTTCCTAAATTGGATTTACTTATTTATTATTGAATTGTTTATAATTTAACAATAGTTTAAATTATAATTTATCTATAGAAATAAATTAGATGACAAAGAAGCGTTCAATTGTATTTCATTTTTTTAACTATTTTTCCAAAAATTAATCGTTTTAAAAAATATATAAAAATGATCCATAATATATATAAGATATCCTTAAATAATGATTTACATTTAATATTTCACATAATATTAATAAATTTTCGAAATTTTATAATACAATTCGGATTTATTCGTATCATTAGAATATCAATCATATTGGATGAATTTTAAAAAAACATTTTTCAATAAATAACATATGAACTTCATTAATATATATAAAAAATAGTGATTTTTTTAAATTTTTAATGTTAATAAATTTTAAATAAAATATTTTATTGGTACATAAATCATCTCATTCTCCCGCACTTCTATAAATTTCCTCTTCTCAATTTTAATAAATTATAAAATGTGTGGTATATCTACCTTTTATAATATATAGAATCCCATGTTGGGTCTTCAAAACATATTGTTTTCCTTAAATCCTAAACCTAATGAAACACATTATTTGAAAACACTTTCTCTCTTTGATAATGAAACTAATGTTATTGTTCCATTTAAAAAATATTCTCTCCCAGTTGAACTAATTAAGTGCTCAGAACATGAGATGAATCAAGCACATACCTTCATTAAATTAAAACTTTAATATTTTTTTCCATGTAGAAAATCATACGGAAATAAACTCCATAATGAACATATTCAACATTCATTAAGATATAATTTTGTAAAATAAAATATGGAATCATATTTACCTTCTTACCTAAACTCGTTAATCATTTCATTGGATAATATATGAGAATAACAATATAACCTATCATAAAATGAATATGATTCCTCCCTTGATCATAAAAAAATTATACTTCACTGAAATTACATTATGTGTTTCTTAATGACATCACTACTTACTCTACCCAATTTGGTCCCAGCAACATTCCTTCCCCCTCCTCATCCCAAAATTTTGGAGTTTGAATCCACTTTCCATACAAGCACTCAAAATGTTTCATCGGAATATTATAATGAAAACAATTATTATAATAAAAACAAACCTAATAATTAGGTTTCCCCAAAAATACTTATAATTATATAGAATAATTTTGAAGGATATCCTATAGTGTGTAAAATGATCACTCAGACTATATTTCATATTTGAGATGAAATTGATTGCTGAAATTTAATTATGTTTCAAAACAACATTTTAGTCCTTTCCAGAAATTATATGTGAATCTGGGATCTCAATTACAAACTATTGAGAGAGGAACTCTATGAAATCATAGAATATCCTAAACATATATTTACGAATGTTGATCTAAATATATAGTATCTTAGATAGATAAGAAATGATCAGATTTATTCAGTCCATCAATAGTGCCCAAAATCGGATTGTTACCTCATAATGTATTTTGAAATTTAACTATGATATCCATATATACATTAATCCATTTTCACTTTAAATTAGAAACATTTGAAGCATCCCCTTAGTTAACTGTTGATCTTCATTAACCTATTGACAAGTCAAACACATCTCGGTGAATTCACTAATATCCTTTTTTCATTCCATCCATTTAGTAATACCTCCAAAGGCCTTTATACTTCAAAGTGTTGTAAATATGAACTAAAAATTGTAAAATATGATCTTAATGTAACAACTCCTAAATAAAATATGAATCACAAGACACACATAATCTCTTACCAAATCTCAAATACATAATCTTTATCGATATAAAATTCATCGAACATTTCCCTTTTTACTAAACACTACCATTTTCTATGACTCGTGGTCATCCGATTGAGATTACTTTATTTTTTTCAATAGATATGATTGAACTTAAAAGTGAAACAAAAAAGTTGAAGTCCAAAAATCCAAAAATCTAATAAAAATTACCACAGTTCATTAACCAAATATTCATTTTCCAAACATAACATGGTAAATGCTGCAATGTTTTTTTATCTAAAATAATATGCCACTTTATTTAATTTTATAGATTTAGAATGAATAGTAAATTAATATTCCTTTATTAGTTCCTCAATTAATCATTGTTTCATGATCAATGATTTATGGGTGAATATACACAAAAATATTTTGTGATCATTATATATTTCAACATTTACTATATATAAATGATGTATCAAAGTTATTAATGAGAAAAAACCTAAACTACTTCCAAATAATATGTAGTATAATATAACTCATGGAGTTTCAGATAAAATGATGCATAAGGAATTACATAATCATTATATATTAGTACCCATCCTTTTCATTAAGTTATTAATCAATGTAGATGAAATATTCCCCATCCCATGAGGGTAGGTCCAAAACGAGAGAATTTAGCAACATTCATTTTAATTCCTTAAATAATAAATCACATTCATTTTTTCAAATAAATTTTAAACCATATCATGATAACATAGTGTGTGGGATATATGACTATTCAATTTTTTCAACAAACCATCGGTAATGGCCTCCTAACCCAATGAAACTAGAATCTCAGTAACAAATGTTTGTCATGACCATTCATCAACCACTATTTTTGGTGGGATCAAATGTAATTTCATAATCACATATAATTGTCCCATTAAAATAAATATTTTTAACCAAAAATAATAATTTCATAATTTTTATATAAATCATTTTCTATAATGGTATTTAGATCGATTCCATAGATGATTATCATGATCCTCATAACTATATTATATAAAAATTTATAATCAATAAACAAAACCACAAACTAATCCAAAAATTAATGTAAGAATATTTCCATAATATATTTAAATTAAGAAGGTTCATTAGTTAGTCCAAATTTTATATCTACCTAATCATAATGCCGATGTCGCATCTAAAATGATGCATTCTAGATTTCATCCTCTATTTCCTTTAGCTGATGGTGCCTAAACTTTACTTTAACAATTTAAAAAATACTAAGCACCCTGAATCTGATTCAAACAAGTCATATACATGATGAATTTTTTAATCATTCATAATATTAGTGTTATAAAATTCTCACTATTTAATGAAATTACTCATTGAATAATCATTATTTTATAAAAATAAAATAGGTTATCCCTAAGGGGAAGAGTTGGGTTGAATAAATTGATTATCTAGAAAAACAGTTGCCATATTTTTCAATTATATAATTTATAATTGAGACATTATATAAGGTGGTTTTGAAATCGAATTATTATTTGAATATAATTTAGAACTAAATTGTTCTTAATGATAATTAATAATAAATAATAATGAAACTAATATTGTGCACAAAAGATGAATCAAATTCACAATATAATAATAATATTTCATTTTAAAAAAGATGAAACCTCATCAATGAAAAAATATTCTTTGAAAATAAATTTTCGTAATTATAAAGAAATAATTAGACAATTTAATTTATATAAAATGGATTTTTTTCCATTATATTACTGTTATAAATAATATTTCTGAAAACATAACATTAAAAGAGGATTGTTTAAAAATAATGTCCCTTATAAATTTTATATCAATGAAGCAAGTGTTAATCAAATGAATAGATTATGTGAATTATCTGAAAATAAAAACTAGTAAATTCATTAAAAATTAATTTAATACATAATATTAGTGCATCAAAGTCAATATGTAGACGTTTAACCCAATTAATGGAAATTATATTTTAAATTCCTTACCTCACAATCGACTTCCTTCAAAAGGAATCAATACTAGTGTATATTGGTTTAAGAATGAAATTAACTCATTATAGATATATATTCATATTTATAATATATTATGTTATTATATATAACATATTATGACATATTAATTAATAATATTTTATTATAATCAAGGTATTGAGTGTCTTTTTTAAATTTTTTAATTATCCATTCATTATTGTATAATTATTGATGTCGTTGTAAAATTGAATGGCAACCCCATATGTCCAATGTTATAGTATTACTGAACTCCCAATTATATTAATGGTCCCACGTATCATTTTAATGTATAATATGAAGATTTTTCACTAGATAAACCGTTAAAAATAAATGATTAGCTTATATTGGCAGTTTTTCCAAACATAAGAGACTAGTTTGATCATATTTAATTCTATGTCTGTATATTAGTTCTAGAGAATTAATTTTTTATATATACCAATTTAGATATGATTTAACTTGAATTATAATTTTCTGAAGTTCCATGAATGATGCATTCGAAAATGAAAATTCATTATTCCTATATATGGTGAACTAAAAAACATGAAAAAAACCCATTTCATTGTACAAATGGATATAAAAAATTAAATAGATATGAGATAAACCTTTAAATACATAAATATTTGTATATAAATTATTATGGGTTTATAATTCCTTTATAGAAGAAATATTTTAGGACAATGTATAAAAATATATGAATTAAAGATAGGTAATTTGAAAGAATTGCATCTTGAATGTCTCATACTAGAGAGCCACTTAAAAACCATGGATTTGGTCATTAGACGAGACAAAAAACACTATAATACAAAGAGTGTGTAAGATATCTTTGGTAAGCTATTTTAAGATCTACAAGTCTTGTGAGATCAAATGTAGTATTGATGATTGATATTCCGACTTGAGGATAGGTGGGTTTTTGTGATAATAAATGATTAGTTTATATATAAAGCCTACCACATTATGGTGAAACTAATTTAAATGCATCAGATTGTTAACTAATATTGTGGATGATATTTATGGATGATAAATACCTCCAGAATTCATTAAATTTTTATTTATTATGTAAAATAATAATTTACCATTTAACATTATCCCATTTTAATATTTTTCTGAAACTAAAAAAGATAAATTTTTACCACAATATATTTTTATACAATAAAAATTAAATTGAAATTACAACCCAATTTTGATCATATGATTCAAAATAAAGAATTAGTATTATGAAATACAAATAAATAATTGTAAAAATTTTACTGAAATTTAATCACATTGCCAGAATGAAAAATTTTTCTTTTAATGTGAATATTTGAAAAGTTCTAAGTTCATTAATATCCAATTTCATATTGAAATTGATTCCAATGACCTAAATTTAATTTATTTATTTATAAATTAAATAATTATACTGTAAAATCAATTTTAATTTTAATTAAACTATATATATATAAATAAAATGAACAAGCAGTTTTCTATTAAATTGTAGTATTTTAAACTATTAGTCAAAAATATAAGCTAGTCATAAAAAACAATTAATTAATACTAACATATAATTGATATCCTAATATCTAAAATGTTGTTTTTCATTCATATAAAAGTATATGAAATTATTTTTTAAAGTGTTGTTTAGTTAAATTTTGGGAAAAATTTCTTTTTAAAAAAATTAATGATCTTTATAATTAATATAGGATATATTTTTCCAAAATGATACCAATCATATTGGATGAATTTAAAAACATTTGATTGAATATATAAAATATAAATTTCATTATGATATTTCATTAATATATGTAGCATTATTTAAGAATTATAATAAATTTGAATATTATATATTCTATTATTGCCTTGGTTGTCAATGATAATACATAAGATAATTTGTTAAAAACTAGTTTCCTGAGGAAAAACCAAAAAAAATATTAAATGTGAAAAAATAAGAAAATGTTAAATTGAAAATGTTTAAAACCTAATTTTGAGTACTTTTTTGGTATTTATCGACCATATTTAACCCTACACTCCAATTTTCAATATCATAAGCTATTACCATTGAATTGTATCATATCGTTATTGAAAATAAATGTTGGTAAAATTGTATAATTTCATTCAATTAGAAGAAAAATTTTCTTCTACATAAGAAATCAAATGATCTATATAATATCATCAAAAATCTATAACATTTTATCCTCCTATAATCCCATATCATTTTTTTAATCCTTCTTTCATTAATTTTTCCAATAGACATTCATTTCCATAGCAATAATCAATACAATTTTGAAGGTTCCTAAGTGAGTATTTCATAATACTATTACTTTTATTGGTTATTATTTACCCCTAAAATAATCCTAATTTTTTTTAAATAAATTCCTATGTGCCATTAATATACTTATATTTTATTCTATTATTGGAACAAAAATTTTAAAATTTTTTCCATCCATATATAAAATGAAATGATCATCAATCATGCTTTGTGTAAACTACAAGCTCAAATAAGTGAAAATGGTATTTCTAACCACACCATATCTTCCTTAGTTATAGTAATAGAATTTAATTTAATAAAAAATTAATATATAATATTAATTTTAATATTAAGTTACATATTATCATTCACATTCATTTCCACTCATCATTCAGGAAATAAATTTTTTAACCATGGATTATACAACCTACCCCATCCCTGATGAAACAATTTCCATGTTTATATTCGTTCATTATAAAAAATATAAAAACATATATAAAAGCATATAAATAAAAATAATACCAATATTATTCATTCATTATTAAATTATTTCAAAACAAAAAAATTCTTAAACATACTCTCCTATTAAATTATGGTATGTTCTTGTTTTAGATAATCTGACCACCTACATGAAAAGTGTATTAATTTTATATAATTATTAATGATATTAATATACGTACAAATATTTTCTCAATTTAATTAAAAGATACTGATTAATTTTTGTTTCTTTGATTTTTATATTAAAATTTTAACCTATTATTAAATTATCACCTCTTAAAGAAAAAATTATTGAAATAATCTGAGAACGGTTCAATTGTCACCAAACATAAAAAAATAGTAATTCAATGAGATAAAATAATAATAAAAGAATTATTATATCTACACTATTACTTTAAATTATTTATTAATGATGACGTTCATGAGAATAATTAATAAAAAATATGATAGTAAAAAAATAGTTCCAAAATGTCAACATAACTCATACTCGATAATGAAAAGAGACAATGTCATACTAATATACATTTTTAGAAAACATTTATGTAATTTTTATAAAAGGATATATATTTTAATGAACCTATGAAATAGTTTATTAATATTTATTAATTTTATATAGTATATTCAATTTCTTTATTAGGTGTTTTGAATTAAGTTAAGGGATTAATGCATTATATTAAAATTACTAAGGAATATTTCTTATGATACACCATGTTTTCAATGGAATGATATATTTAATTCTCAATTAGTATTTTACATAAATATCCTATAATTAATCATTGTACTTAATGATTTATTTGCATTCATATATTTCAAGGGGATTTCAGTCTAATGTTTATGATTTCATAACCCCTTCCTTTTCTAAATTACAAATAAATTCAGTTATAAATATTATTACATGAATATATTGCTCCACATTTCATTGATCCTATCATATACCTATTATAAATATAATTTCCTCAAATTCTCATGAGAACTTATTTCCAATCATCTATAACATCTTCTCTAAAAATTATAAAATAAATATATTGTATTTGTAAGAATATATCTCATTATAACCAAATTAATATTTTATTACATGTACATATTTCCCATACCAAAGCATTTTTTCTCTAATTTTAGGAACTCAAATTTGTAATAATTCAACTGGTCTCTTACATTATGTCTCTTTTTTTAAATGGAATGATGTATTCCCCTATTTGAAAAATTGGTTTTCAATAAAAGTGATTAAAAAATAAATTATTTTTTTGTATAATTGATATATTTTTATCTCTCATTGCATGTTTTTTCTGTATATATTTAATGTATTTATTAAGGATACATTATTTTATATTTCATGAAAATTAATTTTTTTAATATATGAAAATTGTTTTAATTTCTTCTATTTTTGAAAATTTCAATTTAAAGGACATTGGTGACTATATATAATAGAAAATCATTTAAAATAAATTTTAAAAAACAACCTTTTAATATAATTTTCAGAAAAAATGATTTCCCAACAATATAAATATTCTTCCATTGTTTCATTTTTTTAAATAAAAGAAAGTTTTGATGATTATATGAATTTAACTTAAAAATGGTTTTCACAAAAATAAAAAAAAATTCATCATTAATTTCAAATAAAAATTCTATTATTTTTTAATAGTATTATTTATATACTGGTAGAATTTTTTCATAGTTTTTCACAAAATAGATACATTTGATTTAGAGAATTTAAATTACTAATCACTAAATTGGTCTTTCATAATCATTATTGCATATAACCATAATTATTATTCCAATGCATTTCCTTTATATATAACCTATTTTTGATTCATTTGACGGAATAATTATCACCTTGATTCCATATATTGAATTTTTTCAGAAGTTATTTGTATAAAAATATATAAAATTATTTATAAAACTTTATTTTTTTTGATGAATACTTAGAAATATTTTCTGCATATTTAATAGTGTAATATTTTCAATTTGTATACATATTATATGAATATAAATGTAAATTAATAAATAATGAATTCCATTTATTTATTATACATATTATTCATTACATAGTATAATTAATGCATTTTACTTAATTAGAGATTATTGTGGATTATTAGATATAAAACATCAATGTATAGATTGGTCAAATGAGACAAAATATCTTGGTCATTATGTTGTATTCTTACCCCAAAGGAAAATATTTCACAGAAACATATCCTTGACTGTAACATAATGATGTAAAAGCTCATGGCTTATTTTTACAGTGAATTTGATTAACTATGTAGAGCTATGTATTTCATCTCTAAAGGAATATCAATTATTGTACATGTGACCATTTCTTTACCATTCTTACCAACAGATATTTCATTCTCTCAATTTCATTATTTTATGGAATTATTTTTGGTTCTCTGTTCATCTCATGTTATTTATGATCATATCATTCTCAGTTATGGTTCCTTATTTGAATCCATTATTATTTCAATTTTTGAGCGTCATATATCTTACTTTTTATATTTAAATTTCATCATGTTATAAAGAAATTTGTAACATATTATTTTTTAAAAAATATTAATTTTATAGAAAATTTATGAGTGATATTGAATAAATAATATAAATTAAGTACATTCTAATAAATTATTAAAAATATTCGATTTAATGAGATATTAATTGGAATTGTTAGTTAAATTATTTCACTAACTATATAAAAAATATACATAATAGGTATTTCCATTTTATTTGACCAATATTTTTTAGTATCATTGAAATTGATTCTGGATAAAATGATGGTGCTTCAGTATATTTCAAAAAAATTATTTAAAAATGTATTTATGAGAACTTGATCAAGAAAATCATGTTTGGGTCATCACAATGGATCTCTATTTCAATCATAGTTGAGATAATCAAATACGTGATATTATAAACAATGTATTTTTTCTCATCTGATAGTGTGATAACAATGGTTAAAAATCTTGATAGTTTTTTTTATATATGATAATTTTATAACTCTCATTCATGCAGCTATGATATTTAAATTAAAAGGTAATATTATGTGGGTAAATTTGTGGTCATTTTGGCCTTTTCTATTTATTATTATATAAAATTTATATCAATGATGATTATAGAATCCCACAATCATGAAAACATTGGAAAATTTTTATTCTATAAAAATATCAGTAATGGCCTAGAATTTTGGTGGAGTTATGAACCTTCTAATTTATATTTCAAAATATTAATTTTCTAGTGAATAGAAACAATATTAAATAATTTTCTTTCATTATATCATTAATAATTTCTACTAGAAAATACATTTTTCTTAGAATTGTTTTGGAACTAAATAAGTTGTTTCATTTCGAGTTATAAATTAATTTTTTTTATGGTTTGGTCTAGAAGGGACCCATGAAAGATAATATTGATGCCTAAAAAATTGTTTTGAATGAGGATAAATTTATAGAGTGATTCTTTATAGGTGTCGAAACCATATATTCAATCCCATTATTTGTTTCCAATCCTATTTCATTCCTCAACTTTCTCTTGGTTTCCGCTACTTCCATTTTTTAAATTTTGGGGTCTCTTGTGCTCTTGGTCGATTAAATTTTTATTTGGGGTTTTCATGATACTTTTCCTCCTCTTTTTCAAATGAATGGTTTTAGTTTATGGTTCTTTGGAGTTGGTTTTGTGACACTTCTAGTAGAAGCACTTGTTATGAAAGTTGTTGAGGTGGATTTTACCCATTAGTTGGTAGATATGGTTTCGTTTGGAACATTTATTTCCTATACTTGTAATATCATCCTCTTTTGGTTCACCCCTTGGAATCCCTTGAAATGGAAGGATAATGGAAGGTTTTGGGTTCCCAAAACAGGCCTCACGGTTTGGCAGCACAGTTTTCTAAACCATGCAAGGTGACCACATCATTAAAAATAATATTTAAATTCAAATTTTTCCTTCCCATAAATAAACTGAATCCTCCCATTCATACCCCAATTGATCCTAGTATCTATTGGAGGCCTCCAAGCTCCCTAAAGCTCCTATGAAACGCATACTTGATGGGGATTTTGGTGGGGAAACTCCAAGATTCTTAATGGAAAGTGATTCCTTTGTGGGTTATCCCATCTTCTTTTGGTTTTTTATCACCTTTAATGATGGAAATCATGTCTAGAGTATAGTTTTAGAACCTATTGATTGATTTGAAGTCTTTTTGTCTATCCTTGTGGTATTGGTTTTGATTTTACTCCTTAGTGGTGCGGCGGTGGTGCAGTTGATGTTTTGGACCATGATTTGGTGGTTTTGACTCAAAAGGTAGGCGATTATTTCATAAGAAATTACTAAGGAGTTATATTTCTTGTTTTATTAATTTAATATGTTTTAATATCTTTTTTGTTGTGTGAATACCATTTTAGTTATCAATAGTAAAGAATTTAGTATTAAGGTTACATTTCACTTTTGGGGTGTGTATTTTTCAAATGTAACTCAGTTTTTATCTCTTGTGGAAGTTTTATAAAATGTGAAATGGATTTATTAGTTGTTGAAAGGAGATTTCAATTCAGGTTTGGAAATTTTTTAGTTTCATCTGGGCTTCAATAGAGGGTTTTGATGGTTGTTATGTCTAAAACCATGTATCACCCCTTTGAAGTGTTTTATGAAAAAGTGTCTTTTTCACATGTATCATTTTTTGTATTATTTTAGGTATTTATATATCACTTGAGAATTATTGGAGAAATGTTGAATAGTTTACAAATTATATATTGGTAGGGTGTTGGTGTGATTTTTTCCTTTAAAGAGGGTTTTGAAATGGGTTTTGTGTGCAAAATATAGTTATACCATTTGGGATTGTTTTGGAAAAATTTTAAATGTTTTATTTGGATAAACAAAGTGGGAAAAGGGTTCATATGAACTACTTGGGTGAGCATGCTCACGTAAAATGTCTTTTTTAAAGGCAATGTGGTGATTTATGATTTCAAACATTTTTAAAATATTTTATATATTTCTAAAATCATTTATCAAATGGAAAGAGAGGAATGAAACACGTTGTGGGTTGTTATGCCTGAGTGTGATGTAAAAATGATTTTTTATGAAATAATTATTATATTATACTTGTGTGTGGTGTTATCTGAGTTTTAATATCTTTTAAAAGTTATATAAAATTGTTTAAATGATTTTTTCTACTGTTAACGAAATGTGAAAAGTGTTGTTTTCAATTTTTGAGTGGGTGTGATTTTGAAATGCATTTAAATGAAAAAGTGTATTATATGTCCTGTGTAAAATAAATTTGGGATGTTTGGTGAATTTTTTATGTGAATGGGGTATTTACATGTTAAATTTATATTTGATGTCTCTTTGGACTTGTTTGAGAACATGAGGAATACCCGGGTATCTAGGTGGCAGGACGTGTACTATTATGCAAGTGATCCCGTGGGTTTCGCCTAAGTTTCACATAACAAGATTAACGATGAATAATCTAACAAAAATATGATTATGATGTTTTTGGGTGACCACTAGGATATGGTTATGATCCCAACTAGAGGCTCATGTTCATGAGAACGTATATTGTGGTGGTTACTTTCACTGAGATATGAGGTACCAGGGACCTACATCAAGCTATTTCCTAAGTGTTATTTCCCATTGATTGTGGTTAATTAGGTGATTTGTGATCACTATTGGCATATTTTATGTTTTTCTTGAACAATTCAGTAGCCTTGTTATTTTCTATAAATGTGTTTATTCTTTAAAATAGCTCACTTGAAAATAGTTTTTATTTATAGTTTCGTCATTTAGAAACTATAACTAGAATTTACTGTTTACAAAACATATATGATTTTCATCTTAGAATGTTTATCACATATAATCTCATAGTGGTGGTATCTAATGAGCATTTGGATCACAACCTATATACACCATTGGTGTATGCAGGCATGGTTGTTTTTTTCGCAGTTTTGGGTATGACTTTTGTGCCGATGGTTCAGGTATTAGCGGTCCATCATTATGCGGGGTTGTGGTGATGGCTTGAGGGAATTGCCTCTTCCATTGGGGATGTTCTTGGAATTACTTTTTTTTGGTTATATACTTTTATAATGGTCTATGAGTATTATTTTAAATTGTGCAATCCAGTTATGAAATTTTTTAATATATGGTTTTGTTTAAAAAATTCAGATTTGTTTTATTGGATTTGTTTGTCGGTGTATGCTCATAAACATGGGTAGTCATTATAAATTTTTATTTTACGATATTTGGGAACTGGTTCTTACCCATGGGGATCTGGAATGCCCTTAGGGATTTTCCATAAGCTGGGTCAGGTGCCTGCTTTTATGGTGACCATATTCGGTTCATGAAAAAATATTGTCCGAGGAGGTTCGCTCTATTTGGGTTATGTTATTTGGGGAAGAGTTGAGAGTGTCTGGAGCTATGAATGTTGTTACATGACATTACAGTTATGGATAGTCTATATGACCAGCACACCTCATTATGGGATTCAAGACACTACGGGATGTCATTATTTGATTGCGTCCATTGGATTTCTTGGATTGATGATGATTATGGGAAATAAAAAAGAGAGATGGGTTAATGGTCTCAGTGAGCTCACAGGGCCTATAAATCCATGTAGATCTAGGGATAAATCCCTATAACACTATTTTTGATGAATAATTGATTTGAATATGTCCGCCAACTATATGTCCAAGTCACCCAATGAAACTAGATTCCTCTCACATTGTTTGGTGTTCTTTCATTTTGAAAACATGGAAGATTGGTTTTAAAACAAAAATGACATGGTATAGAGTAGTTTAATGTTTTTGTGAAATGATTTCCTAATAAATAGGTAATTTTTTTATTGGTGAAATGGTGGAACTAAATTTTCAAAAAAAAATTGAAATAGAAATTTTTGTGTTTTCACCCCTTTTAAACGTAAGATCTATGTTAATGTTTTCATTGAAATATTGTTTTCCATAGAGTTCTCTAAACAATTGAAATTCGTTTTAATGGGATTAAATTTTTTTAAATTAATTGACATTAATTTAATGATTGTTCTTATTTCAATGATGGTATTTTTATGAATTGTTTTGAAAGATTTAAAATAGGATTGTGATCTCTTAGTTAGCAATCTCGAGAAAAAAGATGTATTGGATGAACGTTTTTGTTTTGAAAAGTGGATTTTTTTTGTATTAATCATTGGTATTTCAATGAGAAAACATATGCATGGTTTTATATGGGTTGATGGATGGTTGATGGACTGGCTAGAATAGTATCACAATAGATAGGAAGAGGCTACCCAGAATGGCTTGACAACATGCATGTGTGCTGCCCAGGGGGTACCATAGGTGGATACGCTAACCACTAAACCATTTGTTTTCAATGAAATATTTTTAAAGGAAAACATAATTTCATGATGAATAGTTTCATAGGGTGTCTATTATATGTTTTTTTAAATTTTGATATTGTGGGATGTTTTGTGTCTTAGAACCCCTCCTGTTTGAATGGTATTTTGAGTTTCTGTTTAGTTAGTTAGGTTCTTTGAAGGGCTGCATAGTGGTATCTTCTAAGAAAAGTTTTTGAAGACTTTATGGTGGTTACCCTATGTAGTTCAGTTATGGTTGTGGCATGATTTGACCAATGGTCCATCTTGGTTGGGTCCCTGGCTTCTCTGGTTGGATAAGGTATGCCCCCATTAAGGGTTTGTTCACAACTGAAGTGAAACCCAGATTTTTTCATTGTAATAAAATCGTCTAGTTGATCAATATATAAAATATTTTTCTCGATCTTTAGAGATTCATCTTATACAATTTACATTATTTGAATATTGGATCCTCTTATAGTGAGAGATTACTCGTTGAAGGTTGAAATATAACTTATTATCTTATGTTACCTGATTCATCGAAGGTGTAAGTGGTCTAGCGTTGTTAGAGAGGAAGATTGTCTGCACGGTGTTTAAGAGATCATTTGGTTCCTTAATAGTTTCTTCAAACTAAGAGTTCTTGTTAAACAACATGTGTGGGAATTCTGTTCATAAGAGGATATTGTGGCCACATTTTGGAATTGTGTGTGTTTGGGTATATAACATAAGGTCCCTTTACAAGTATTGTTCTTATCAGTCGCAATTATCATGTTAAGTCACTCTTTGTGATTTCTTGTACTCTTTTGATTGTAAAGGTGAAGTTGAACAATCTTTTACATGTATTTTATTTCATAAGTGTGTCTCTTTTTGGGAAATATCGACATCCTTTATTAAGGGGAAGGGGTTTTCATATATCTTTTCCTATTTCTGTTTCCCATTTAAAAAACAAGGGGTGATGTGTGTGAATATTCTAATCCCTTGTTTTCGAAAAATTTCAGGTTTTGGTAATGTAAGATTGGAGTTTGTTATGTCTTGGGGAACCCATCTGGGGTTGTAGTGTAGTTGTGGGTAGAACCATAAAAATATATACAATTAAGTGATTTCCAAATCCTAACTAGGAGGCCTAAGAGCTTCAATATTATGAGATGCATCCATAGGTCCTAGAGAGAAGCTGGCACGTAGTCATGGGATATCCAAAAGTCATTCAAACCCTTTTACAATATTCATATCCTATATATGAATTATAGGATGTGTTTAAACCTCTGGTGTCATTACCTTGCTTTTGTTGTCCTCATTCGACGGAATGAGGTGGAGGGTTTTGTGCCCATGTAATTACCCAATGTAATTACTTTCCCATTGGTTTTATATTTATTTTTTTGAAAACGGTTGGAATTTTGGCAAGACAGGAAGAACACAAGGTTTTTTAATGATTAGTATTGATTGTGTTATGGAAATCCATTCATATTGAATGATCCCCACGATTAGCACACGGTTTCCCAAACCATGTGGACTACCTGTGTGGATGTCCCCACTATTTTATTTGTTTTTGGTTTTTTTTGGCGGCCCATACAAGTAAGTTAAGAAGGTTGGTTCTAATAGTTGGTAGACCCACTATAAGTGTTATGTGTTTAATTTTTGTAATGGTATAATGGAAGTATACCCCTTGTACCAGG
This sequence comes from Viscum album, assembly GCA_963277665.1. NCBI lineage: Eukaryota > Viridiplantae > Streptophyta > Magnoliopsida > Santalales > Viscaceae > Viscum > Viscum album. The sequence goes on from OY728161.1 coordinate 1,845,214,056, forward strand.
GAGTCCATTCAGGCCTCCACCAGTTAGTGTCCTGATTCTCTCTTAGGAAAATGTAATTAATCTCTTATGGCGGGGAACCCATTTCTGTCTCCCATAATAGTGGCATGGTTTTTTCCATGGTCTTGGCTTAGAGGTAGGTAGTCTCGTTCAGAGCTATCTAACTACCAGCATCATCTGGGGGTTAACATAAGTATTGTATAGTGCCCAAGAGATTGTTTAAATAAACGTATGTGTATCTTTGTTCATTGTTGTTTTTCATTTGGGTAAATTTCTTCAGTCTCATTAGGATATAGTATTTAGATATTTTTTTGGGATAAATTCTGAATGTGATTAATTGTTTTAGGAATGTGTGGTATGTTTTGTTTTGAGAGTGAGTATTCCATTCATTATTGATCACCAGATGGTTTTTGGCCTTTGGGGGAGAAGCATGGAAAAGGAGTACATCATGGTTTCTCAGTGGGGTTATGTTTTTGATTTGTAATTTCTGCTTCTTTCTAGGTGCGGAATGATTTAGGGTGGGGTGAACCATCAAACCTAGATATTTGATTCTGTGGATTGTTTTAAATCCTCTTTCGGTTCATAGATTTATAATGGTTTACAGTTGTTCCAGGTTTGAAAATGTATTGTCTCTTATGTTCTTTATCTATGAACATGGTATATGGGGTATTTTCTGATACATGATATCTTATTTTTTTAAAAAATTATTAGGATGTGGTTTATTGGAGTTGGTTTTGTGACACTACTAGTGGCACCACTTGTGGGGTTAGTTGTTGAGGTTGTTGGTAACCATGAATTGGATGAGTTTTGGGGAGAAAATGATGGAAAATTTTGGAAAATTTTATCTCTAATACATGAAAAATATTTCCTCCTTGTATTCCCCCTTGAATTACCCCAAAATTAGAGTAGAATATAATGATTTTGGGATCCCAGAACAGGCCGAACAGTTTACTAAAGTCGGTAGCCAACATTGTGCAAGGTTTCCTGGTCAATTAAAATACTTATGAAATTAAAATTTTTTCCCACTTGTCAATAATCCGAATCCATCCCCATTCTACCCAAGAAGCCATGGGAGGCATGAAATATCCCTCAATATCATATGTAACCCAACATTGATGGAGTTTTTTGTGGGGAAACTCCATGATTATTAAAGGTAAGTTATTCCTTCTTGGTTTCTCCCATCTTCCTTCTGTTTTCTCTCATATTTAATGAAGTTACTCATGTACATAAGATATATTTTGAACCTATGGTTTTATTTGGTGTCTTTTTGGCCAAATATGTTTATATATGTCTCAATTTCACTCCCTTGTGGTCTAGTAGTGGTGCGGTTGATGTTTTTCACCATGATTTGGGGGTTTTGACTCAAAAGTAATGTGATTCCATGTGTAATAAATTATTGATGAGTTATTTTTCTAGGTTATTTAATTTAGAAAGTTTCTATTCTATTTTGGGTGTTGAAAAAACCTTTTTTAGCAATATTAAATCATTTTGTATTAATTATACATTTTAGTTTGATGTGTTTAATTTTTAAATGTAACTCTTCTATTATCTATTGAGGTAGTTTTAGAAAAATTGAAAGAGATTTAGTGGTTGTTGAAAGGGGATTCCAGATCAGGTTTGAAAATTTTTTAGTGTCATGTGGGCCTCAAATGGGTTATTGGAATTGTTTATTTGTGTAAAATCATGTTTCAACCCTTGAAAGTGTTTTTTTAAAAATGTTTGTTTTTCATGTGTATCTCTTATTGTATTATTTGAGATAATTTTATAGAAATTGATAATATTTTAATAAAAGGTGGAATGGATAAGCTTTATTCTTTGGAAGGATCTTGGTGTTATTTTTGGCATTGAAAGATGGTTTTGAAATGGGTTTTGTGTGAAAAAAATTGTAATACACCATGTGATTGTTTTGTGAAAATTGTAAATGAATAATTTGGTTAAATAATGTGGGAAAAGTGTGTATATGTACTTTTTGGGTGATTTTGTTCACCCAATATAGGTTTTGGAAAGGTATTGATTTGATTTCATATTTAAAATATTTTTTTGAATGTTTTATAATGTGCAAAAATGATCTAAAAATGGAAAGAGAGGTGTGAAACACGTTGTGGGCTATTTTGTGTGAGTGTGATGTGAAAAATGAATTTTTTTCATGGATGAAAAATTATGTGATATGTTATTTGAATGTTATGTGACTTGGAATATCGTGGAAATGTTTTTTAAAAATAAATAATGGATTTGTGTAAGTGTTAATGATATGTGAAAATTTTAGTGGGCTATTTTGGTATGAGTATGATTTCGAAATGTATTTGAATGAAAAAGTGGATTATGTGGCTTGTGTGATATACATGTGGAATTCATATAGAATGTGTGATGTAGATGTGGTATATTAATGTGAATATTATACTTCATTTATTGTTGAACTTGTTTGATAATAAGAGATAAACCCATGTATCTAGGTTGGTGGAAATGTATCAGTATGCTAATTATATCGTTGGGTTTAGCATCATATTAACATAGAAAAATTAACAATGACAAAACTAACAAAAAATTGATGATGATGTTGTTGGGGGACCACTAGGTTATGGGAATGATCCCTAATAGTGGAATGTGTGCACTAGAACAGATTTTATGATGGTTACTTTCACCAAGATATGTGGTACCTAAGACCCACATTGAACTTGTGCCTAGGGGTTATTTCCCATTTCTTGTGATGATTTGAGGATTTGTGCTTATTGTCAAAATATGGTAAGTTTGGCAGAAAAAATTTAGTATCCTAGGTAGTTTTTAAAATGTGTTAATTCATTAAAATATCCCACTTGAAAACTATTTTTATTTAACGATTCATCATTTTGGAATTGTAACTATCATTTTTTTTCAAAACATGAATAATTTTTGTCTTCGAATGATTTTAACATGGAATATCATAGTTTTTGTAACATAATGGAAGTTTCCTCACACCCTACATACACCATTGGGTGTAAATAGACTATGTTAAATTTTCAAATATCACATAAGTTCCAGAATATGTTAAAAATAATATTTTTATCAGCATAAATGTTAATATTAAATATTTTATTTCCTCAAAATTTATTAAAAATATGACTTTCAATAATAATATCATTTTAAATTTTATAATAAAATAAAATTTCTAAAGTCATTTCTTATTCTATGAAAACCCAAAAATCTACTTTTAATTAATTTATTCCAGGAATAATATATATATATAAATAAGTGAAAAATATTTATAAATAAATAGAAACTATTAAATAAAATTCTAATATAATTTATCTCAATATTTCCACAAGTTACACGCCCCAAAAAATTGTCACCATTAATTAACAACTTTATAAATTTGATCCCCAATTAATGGATTTATAATTTACTTGGACTTATTTGAATCCATTTGGTTCCATTATAAATCTTTTCTAATCCCCAGTAATAAATAAAATATCCCAAATTAAGAATTCCACATAATAAGTTATTCATAACATTACCCCATTTGTAGAATCACATTTCCATCTTTTCAAAAAATATAAACATTTTCATTCACCTTCATCCACTCAAAAACATGGGGCACATTAAATGTTTTTTAGAGAAATGTTATATGTAATGAATTTGTTATATAATCTTTTAGTCCAAAAGATAATATTAGATATACCAACATATTGAATAACATATTCATTTTTCATATACTGGAATCATGGTTCTTAAACCGACCCTTATATAATCTCTTTCTCTTATTGAGGAAATTAATTTTTTCACAATAGTAAATTGTTACATTATATTTCAAGTGAATAAACCTTGGATCCCTTTTTCACAAACTAATCTCATTCCAATAATTTACCAGGACGTTATTTTTCCTTATCCATTGATATTTTACTCAGGCATTGAAATAAACACTCATTATTAGGTTCGCCAATACAATAAAAAAAAATTTGGTAAACCTCTGTCCAATATTGTTAAGAAAAAAATCTCAAGTGATACAAATAAGTTAAAATTTTATCAATGTGAAATTTTTTCTATGGTAATTATGGAATAAATTACCAAGTATATCCAATTTCAATAAAAACACACATACTACATTCTCTTATATCCCACAAACATGTTTTCGAATATATGATTAATAAATTCATGTTTTGGAGATATAAATAAGAATGTATACAACGAGTTCAGGAATTATGTAAATGGAATATGAGTGATGGAATAACCCTCCCCATCTATTCCATTTTTTAAATGGTATTTCATGTCTCCTTTTACACTAAAATACTTGTACCATTATTTTTCAATGTATGTCCAATAAAAATCAATTCAATTCTCATCATAGTGGATTTTTGTTGAAGAAAAAATATAAATTAAGAAAATGAATATTCTTTTTCACCAAATAATTTATTGATTTAATGTCCCAATTTTAATTCATCAACTTAATACTCATTATGGAAAAATTATTATACTATTGTAATGAAATCATTAATAATGTCACGGGATATTCTACTTGAATTATATGAAATGCTAGGGGAATGTAAACATGATGGTTCCTAAGGTCATAACTTCTAGATTTTTCACATAACATTAAGGATTATTTATTCTCCCTTAAATGGTATATCTCTAAGCCTCACTTTTAATTCAATATGTTCAAAATTCTAAATTCATCTATTTCCATTTTCTATCTACCAATTCTATCCTATATAAGAGTCAATTATTATTATGAATTGGAAAATTATTTATTAAATGTTCATATAAATATCTATGTTCCATATATTATAACGTATTTTTGTATGGAAATAGTTAACCACATAATAAAATAATTATTATTATATTAATCTCAAATATTAAATTTAGATGATATATATGACCAATATTTCTAATGATAACAAAATGTGGCATTAAATCCAAAAATTATGAATATAAATTTTTTGACCATCGTGGACTCTAATAATAATATTATTTCAATAAAATTTAAAAATGTATCACTATTAAAGTAATTGACATATTTGAATATGAAGAATATAATCATATGACATAATGTAGTAAATTTTTAACAAATAAAATAAAATATGTAAATATTAATTTGAAAAAATAATGGGTAATAAAAAATTTGAGAATTGAGTAATAAACCCATCATTAATAATCAATACATAGACATTAAATTTTGAACAATAATATGTGTATAAATTTTGAATAAAAATAATAGGGAAATTATTTCATAATACCACTAAGAACATTTTTAAAATTGGAAAAATAAAAATTTGATATAAAGAAACGATAAATATTTTTTTGAAGACATATATAATATATTTTAATGAAAATAATTTTTTTATGATAAAAAAATTATTTTGGAAAAAAAATTATTTTCAGAATAGTTTTAACCAAAAATGTGAAATTTTCATTAGTAATAAAATAATATGATAAAATAATATTTATATTTTTTTTCCAAAAATTACATTGTGTCCTAAAAATTGTTATTTCATAAAAAACCATATTAAAATTTTTTAAAAACAAATTTATTATATTTACAACAATGCTTCGGTAAAATAGATTTAAATATTTGAATTAGAACATACGAACTAATTTTTTGTTGTCTTTTAGTTTTTATTCTGAAAAATAGTTTTCCTAATAGTTCAATATAGAAAAATATTTTATTTTACATTATTTGTTTAATGAAGGATTAATTAGATAGTGGATGATTTATGAAATAATTATTTGAGAATCACATTAAGATAGTTATATTTATATTCACATAGATCATCATTATTTGGGGTAATGATAGAAAAAAGAAAAATAATGATTATTTTATTCAATAATATCCCTCTCAACCCCTTATAAAAACCACGATTCACCAACCCCCTTATCCTTACACACTATTAATGTTATAGACCACTAAACCATCCAAAATCCATCCAAAAAACACTAAAACATTTTTAATATGATTTGATATAAAAAAATATGCACCCCTAAAAGGAGTAATACAATTAAGAACAACTCATCCATGGTATTATGTTATGATCTCATAAAAACCATTTTTTTATTTTTTAAAATACTATGATTTTAATGAAATAATATAGACTCCCGAATTTCTAATATGATATCAAAAATATCATAGACATTATAAAATTTAATTAAATTAATTGAATTACTATTATCTTCATTTTTTTCATTTATTATAAAATTACAATATCACCCATATTATAGTCAATTCACCACCACTATAGATGATATATTTCATTTTTTATCACCACTATCATGGATGTTTATAAGGAATAATATATGTATTAATATGATAATATAATGAATAATATGTTCCATTCCATAATTTGGAATGGGTAGAAAAATATATTCATTACATGAAATAGATTAAATTAAAATGGCTGGAAAAACCACCTAAATGAAAAAACATTAAAACAATAACATTTATACTATACTTCCAATTTTTATTTTTAATACATTTCTATATTAATTGTTTTTTAACAATTTTATATATATAAAAACCTATAAATTAAATTGGAATTTTTAGAATATTTAATGAAAAAAATTTATAGTTTTGGATAAACTAATTCCATCATGGATCCTTGACTCAATAATCCATTGGATGTTGCTCATGTTAAGAGTGTATTAATAACCTACATATAAAATAACATAAATGAAATATAATAAATTAAATATGTTTATCTATATATATATATGTTCATAAATAAACTAGTTAATAATCCTAATATGAATCTTTCCGAGTTTAAATGGACGAACAAAAGGAGTTATTACCAAAGGTAAGAGAATTGATGAACTGATATCTTATTCATTTAGGTTATCATTTACCTCTCTCTAATTCTCTCAGTGTATCACTTATTCAGATTTATTTTTTTCTAAAATATATATATATATATATAAGTGTGTGTGTGTGTGTGTTCCATGCATAATTAAATAGTTTATATTTGTACAGTCCCTAATTCAGAAATGTTTGATTCTAAATTCACCTTCACAAATCTTTCATTATATTAAACATAGTTAAAGGAATTTTTTTTATTTTTAGTATATATCAAGTGAAATAATTTTAAATATTTATACATTTAATTATTTATAGAAATAATAAATATTTTATAGAAAATAATATCTTATTGAGTTATTCTCTTGTAAAACATAATTAACATATCACTATTAAAAATTATAATTTCATTTTGTAAAACATCACAAAATATGTTCATTTCTATACATAATACACAAATATAATCATATAAATTTTATTCATTTGAACATCATATTTGATCATTATTAATCATTATTCAAATATATATATACCATTATTTATAATTCCTTCTTTATGTGGGAATCATTATCATATATACTTTGGTATTATTTTATGAAATGATTAAGGAACAAATTTCATCTTCATTGGTTTTTTATTGTGTTTATTACTTTTATATGATTGAATTATATTAAATATATATTAATATACAAGTTATGATTTTATGGGTTGTCTAATAATTATAAAAGAACCTAATATATTTGGTATATTCTATATGTCATTATATTCCATCTATGGTGCACTGACCATATGTTTAATAGATTATGTTATATTTTCTAAGGAATGAGAATTATCTTATACATGTCAAATCATATTTTATATTTTTCTACATTTTTGTTATTCAATGATTTAATGATATATTTTTCTTTATTACATGATTCCTTTGAATTATATATACCTTTAAATTATGATATACTTTTATGCATCTTGAATCTTATGATGTAATTCATGATCATGTTAAGTTCATTATTTGGATTTATATATATCCCTTTACAACATGTATATCTTCAAGGTATCCTTTGTAGTAATAAAAAATAAAGGGAATTATTATAAGCTTTTGAAGATCTAAATAAATATGACGTTTTTTATTTTTATATTGAAGTATTATGTATCTAAACAACCGAGGTTACTAGATATCAATATTTCTAGGTTATGATTAATGAAATTGTTATGAAAAATTAGTTAATAATATTTCTATTAGAATCAATTTTCAAGAATTTTATTATTAATTTTATTAATTTATTCATATAATTACTTGATCACTTTTATGTCGACCATAATTCGTTATAAATGTACATAAAATCGATATCTAGGGTGCCTTTGATGAAATTAAATTTCTTCAGAAATTTTATAATTCCATCGATTAAAAGAAACAATTTAATTTCTTTTCAAAATATAAATAAAAAAAATTATAAATTTTATGATTCATTTTATATTAAAATTATTCCTAACAAAGGTATTAAAACAAAAATTTCAACAAAATATATAATTGAAATTGGTTGTAATTTGATGTTGTAAAATGTGTGAGAATAAGTAAAATTGTAAATTTTTTAACTAATTCAATTTGAAAAATAAAATATTTTTGGTACACTAATTATTTATTTGGATAATGGAATTTTATGAAATTATATTTTTTTATCAATATAAGTAATATGTTAATGTATCTTTTTATATATATGTATGATTGTGTTTCAAAATGGTAAATTCATAGGGTTGTTGAAATAATATAAACAATTTGTAGAATCAATGATTTATTAGGAGGGAAAGTGGGGAAGTAGTTTTCATTAGGAATCAATCTACGTTAGTTTCTAAATAAAATCTTATTGGAAACATTACTCACTCCAAAAAAATACATATCCATAGATCCAAGGTAATACTAATAATGATAGTATTCCACATAAGGATTCTGTTGTCCAAGATAAATTTTCATTTATATAATACGTATATTGTTATGTTTACTCTTCATCCCATAATTTCAAATTATTTAGGATGACGACATCATGGAAAAAGTTCTTTGTTTGAGATTCAATTATAATTCGTTCAAAATTTATATTTAATGATTTATCTAAAAATTGTTTTTAATTGTCATAAAAAATATCACAATTAGTCGTATTTCACATGTTTAAGAATAATATGTCTTCTGAATTAATAATCCCCCCACATCATCAACATTATAAGACTATATAATCCTAATAATAAATATAAAATTATTATTGGGTGATTATATCCTCCTAATAAATCATCATTCCTCTTTATTCCATTGGATGAAAATACTACCCTCAATTCATGGACTATGGAAATTGTGTGTTTGTATAAAAGTAGTGACTAAATGGTGATAATGGAATTGTAGAATGGGTGATTTTAGGTTAGTGTATAATATGTATGTATATACACTAGGTGTGATGTTTGATAGATTTAATGGGATTTTCTAATTGTATTTGTATAAAGGGACACTAGTGTATATAATAGATTGTGGATCTATCCTTCCAGAAATACATGGATGACCCTTATAACCAATTGAAATTTCATGTATCTATCTAAAATCCCCCATGGATGATATTTCATAATATATGTTGATATTATTTCTTTAATCAATGTTCTGATATATTCTTTCATCATGGGTAAGCATCTGAGTAATCTACTTCTTTTATTTCATTAATTTATGTCCATGTGAGACATCGAAAAAAACTTTTCAATAATTTGGGAAAAACCACTACATTAAATATTTTCCACCATTATATGAATTATATGAGTTATTAAGATCACATGAGTTGTTTATATTCATTTCATGGTCTCTTATTTGAAATATTTTCTGATAATATGCAATGAGGTTTCATGGGTTGTTCTCTAAAGTATATTGGTCTTGATGTGACAATGTATAAGGGTGATTGTCTATTGGAAAATATATGACATTATGTTTGGTAAATATCTGTAATTATAAATCCATTAGGCTATATTTTATCCTAGAAATTTAGTTGGTTTTCATTGAATATCATAGTAAGTGTAGGTTTATTATTTTATATTGTGGTTTCATTGGATGTTATGATTACATTGGATTATTTAGGGTTTTATCAAATAATAATCATCTATTAGATATGATTGAATAAGGATTTGATAAAATTATCAATCATGAATACATCATCTCCTCTTCATATTGGATTCACCATGTGATTACATTATTAGAAAATAAATATTTCACTTTCCTAGTGAGATTGTCAGGATTTTTAACATCATCGTGGTTATATAACACTAAATTCTTTAATTTGAACATATATAGTGTGAAATCTATATTGGGACCAGAAAAAGGAGAATCCATAGATCTATAAAGGTCGAAAAAGATATAAATTTGGGAATTTTAAAAGATGATGAATATATGAAGTTGATATGGATGATATGATCATATTTAGAATAGATCCAACAACACACCAAATTCCAGGAATGTTTGACAGTGCACATTTATGTAGGATTGTATTTATTATCTATTTGGGAATCAATGTGGAATTTTTCATTAGGTATGTCATTTTAATTATCATATTATATTTTTTGGTAAATGAAATAGATTCTAGTGTATGTGTGTGATATGTGTGTTCCTTGGATGAAGTGTCATGCCACATTCAATTTCCTACAACATTCACTACCCATGGGCCTTGACTCATTATGCACCCACACGACATGGAATTACTCATGTGTCTCAATGATTATTCTTGGATGATAATAAGGCTAATATTAATTCAATTGGTGTCAATATGAATCAGTTGATTATAATGGGGAAAATCTATTTTTAAAAAAATTAATTAAATCTGATATGAAAATAGATAATTCATTCCCTATAATATATCTTTTTAATGTCATTAATAATTAATATTCTATATTTTAGTACCTCAAAAAATATTTAAATTAATTTTCTCAACATGATTTTCATTATAATTTTTTTAAGAATATAAATTATCTAAGATTATCTGATTATATAATAATAATAAATAAATTTAATTATATAATTATTATTGAGATAATATAAATAAGTATAAAAAATTATACATTATATTATGAAATGTTAGGAAAAAATTATTGTATAATAAAACTTATTTTCATGTATGGATTGTAATTATTATTGTGATTTAGAAGAGTGTTTTATATATGAATAAGGCTTTCAAATTATTTTGTCATAAATTTGTTGGATATTTATGTATGATAAGTTACATGAGTTGATCTGTTTGTGTTCCAGAGAGATCTCTCCCAGTTCTATATGGATTTATCCTTTTTTTAATGAGTGGGGTGAGATAGTGAATCTCCACTAATATAAACCACATAAATTGATTACTAAGGACTATAAATCCACTAAACGAATATTTTGACCTTCCTATTAGACGACAGTAGGATGGTAGGATGATGTTACTCTATAGAATGAGACATAAAATGGTTTCTATTGATGATACCATTAATAGTTCAAGGCTAATTGAAAGGGGGGCACTGGGAATAAGAATGTCATATCAGTATAATTATGGACTCTCATACTTTTCTTTATTTTATATATTATATTTTTTCTAATATCAATAATGAATTCATTGGGATTTGATATTTGATTTTATCACCTATTTATCTTTACTAAATTTCATCCATGTTCATCCTCTTCTGCTTTCAACATTGTCAATCTTCTTAGAGAATCAAACTATATGCATAATCCCCACATAATTCTTGATTATCACACCATTCAAAATACAATAATCCACGAAACACTATATTTAACTATATGGACAACATCCTTGCAACATGATTCTAAACATAATGGTGGGGTCCTATCATATGACCATAAATTTATTGATTTCAACTATTATGGTTTTGACTCTTATTTTAATTGAATTGATAGGATTCCTCCTTATGGTTCCATCATGAAATATCTAACAATTTATTTCAATATTAAATTATCAATATTCCTCATTAGATCATCAAAATCATTCCATTAGATAGAAAAAATAACACAATCCACAATTTCACTTTCTCTATTTATACACTCCCAATATATTATCCATTTGAACTATGATGGTTTTTATTCCTATTTTATAGAATTTTGGAGCCACATGGATGGATTAAGGATTTTTTGGTATTTAATTCTACGAGAAGTCCAATATGTCACACTCATGAAATTATTAATTATTAAAAAAATTATATATGTTTGTTAAGAATATATCTTTACCCATAAATAGTCATTGTAAATATAATATATATTAATCAGGATAAAATTTTATTAAATTTTAAAGAAGATATAGTTAAATTAAATGCCTTCACAATGATTATATAGAAATTTATTTAATTAATTGATATATCGAATAATTATTATTAAATTTATTAAAATAAGTAGTAATTCCTTTATTTGTTGTCATACAAGAATTTTACATATTACCCCGACATACTATGTATGTAACCAGTGTTTTGGATCAATGTTATCTTGTGTGATTATATTTTTTTAAAATTTAGAATTGGATAATTTCCAGGTTTACATTGATGTTGTTTAAATAAAATTAATAATTTATTGAATGATATACAATCCAATAAAATTTAAACATTAGTAACCTAATTGGAAAAAAATTAGCAATTTAATCCAGGACACAATTATGGATATTTTGGGATTTATACAAATTAATATCCCTTAATGAGTAAAAATACATAGCGTCGTGGAAATATTTAAAGGGTTTAACAGATGGTTAATGCCAAAAATTGGTAAAATATGACATAAAATTGTCTAAAAATTATTATTATATATAATTTAAACCCATCTTTATCTTAGAATTGAAATAAATAAAAAAATTTCCAAATGGAATTGATATTTATTTTACATTAATATAATATTTTGACTGTTTCATAAAATAACCCCCACAAAAATAATGAATGGGGACCTCCTCCTTCAATTCATAACACTAAGGAAGGAAAACCAAGTAAGGAAATTTTTATACACCCAAATGTGTAACCCAAATAAGAGGTAATGTACTTCAACAATCATATCAGTTTTTCTTATTTCACCACTCCATTATTTTTTATTATTTAATTGTTATATAATAACAACAATGTCAAAAATATTCTTAGCTGTTATTATGTTAATATTTCAATGTACACCTACAAACACCTCCATCAGGTGGCTAATGAGTTTACCATTCCTATACGACCAACTACCGCCACATTAATTGATTTCATTTTCTTCCTTTACTACATCTCATGGTTGGTAATTATGATGAACATTATATTTATAAATGATATTGTTGATATTTTTTACTTTTATACTACATTAAGTTTTATATAACACATAACTTTTTGACTACCATTTTGTGGAAAAAAATTAACATCAATTGTGAATTTCAATACAACTGTATTCTCAAAGTGATTTGATTTTCTCTCATTATACATGGAATGTATAAAGGGTAGTTTTAAAACAAATATGTTATATAAATGACATATAAATGATAATTTAATTATAATATACTTAAATATCCTTTCGGTTTCATTCTTTTAATATGGAAATGAAATTAAAGAATCACTCAAGTGTATGTATGGCCCACCATCCACATTAACAGGAATTTCATTTCCTATCACTACATTTTATGGAATATGTTATATATATATATGTTATTTTTAAAACATGTATTACCCTTTTTAGATGGTTAAATCATGATAACTATAATTTTAAACGAGGATAAAAAGTCAAAACATAATCATGAATCTATGAAATTAACAGAAGAAATAGTGAAATTGATGACCAATTATTAACATTAAGGTGATAAGCTAATATAATAAGATTATATTTGATATCAAAAATATTAATAATTATCTCATAAAAATTCATAATATTAATTAATAAATTGAAAAATATTTAAAATCATTTACAAATAAAAATCATGTATGATGTATGAGATCATTGCCTTTCTTTTAATTATTTTGGTCGCATTCCTTATACATTACATTATTATATATTGTGCTGTATATAGAGACCCTAAAATTATTTTATTAGTTTTATTCACAATAATATGGAATTTTCATTTCCAAATAAATTTAATTCGTTCATGGTTATAAAATTTTATAGATTATAAAGTGGTAATGAGTTATCTCAAAATCTCATCATTATTTGGGATTATTTTTGTTCATGTATCAATTAAAGAATATTTATCTTCAACATTATTTTTATCAAAATATATTTTAAAAACTATATTTTCAATTATTTTAGGAATTTTGATGTTATTTTTTCAATTTATACTTTTTTAAAAAATTATTGAAAAGGGAGCATCATGTTGTTTTAAATAACAAGGATCACTATGAATTTTCATAAAAAAGTAAATCGAATGTTTTTTTTAAATTTTTTGACCTGAATATAATTTACCGGCATCATGAATCCATAATGTTTATAATCGTCCAAAAAAATATTTTAAGGTTCAATTAAAATAAATTTTTTCATAAATAAAAGTACTTTAAAATAAAATATTACCAAGTATTAAGGGATCTCATCTCAATTTCATTTCATCATGTAATCTTGTAATGTTTTGAACCTAGATTCTTTTATATGGTGTTTATACTGACCTTTATCATATTATTTCATGAATCCACTAGTTTTTATGATATTAATAGTTCAATTAAATTTTATTATTTCATTATAATTTTGATTCAAATGATGAATATGTGTCTGGGACACTTTAAAATGTTAAATATTATTTCTCTCAATAATATATTAATGATATTTCAATTATATTTACATTCATCAACATCTACAAGCATTGATTTTATTTATCATCGACTGTGTAATTATTGATAAATCAACATTATTTATTCAACATAGATATTTGATTAGTCAAATTAAATATTAATTAAGTTGATTACATGATACAAGGATTATTTTGGGTTGGTAATGATGGGTGGGTACTGGAAATTATATATCCCTTCATTTAAATGATTGGTTCTCATGAGAAAAATAAGTTAGAGAAAATAAACAATTTTCAACATTTTATTTATTAAATTCTTGTGAAGGTTCATGAAGTCATATGTTTTCATGTTCTTCAGACATGACATCCAATAATTAATCATTTCCATCAGAGATATTTCAATTCTCTTTATTATTATTCCTAATGATCTCATATAAAAAAAATATATGGATGCATTTCATTTTATTTTTATTGATTTAAAGCAATGTTTTTCTATTATTTACCCTACCATATTAATTATTCATTATAAATTTATTTAAATTGAATCTGTTCATAGTTATTTATCTTTCTATGTTGATTTATTCTATTGAATTCAGTATTTCATCCAATTTACATTACCTTACAATGGATTTGAACTAACCCATAAATTTTTTCCTTTTCCCCAATATCTCAATAAGTGTAATAATTAATATCTATATAGATATGCTTGTTCAGAATAAATATTTCATTGAAATAATAAATATTTTATAATCAGTGTATTCAATGTAATAAAAAATCATTTATGTATCTATATTATCAATACAACTAAATTTTATAGTCTTTCTAAATATGATTCTATATACGTCTAGTAATGTAGAAAATTAATCTATAATATCTAGGATTTTAATGTCGTAAAATTATATATAATCAATGTTTCCTTAACAAACATTACAATTCATATCAATTATGAAATTAAATTCAATTCACAGAAGACATTATTTTTTATTTAAATAAAAATGTATAGTCTTACCCCTAAATATGATTCCAGATCAATTAAACCATATAATCCATTAAAATACAGAAAATCATCATGATTATTACATTCCCTATGATATATTCCATTTATTAAATTAAACATACAATTAAAATTTTCATGATTAAAATAGAAAAATTGACCAATATAATTTTAAAAATGGGGATTTCCCTACATGGGAATATTAAATTTATGAGGAAAGTTATTGAATTTTTGAAACACACGAGATCGTTTTAAGTGATTATGGTCAATAAAAAATATATAAAATGAGGTCTAATCCATTTTAGAACATAAAATAGGCCATTTACTACCACACCACATAAAAACAATTTTCAAATACATATGGAAAACTATATACCATAAACAACGAATGATATAAATAAAAAACATACACTTTGTAATTTAGAATAAAATTCACATCATCTGAGGGATTTATTATAAATCATAGAATATTTTAACAAATAATATATTGTGAATAATTATACACTATTCCATGATTCATAACTCAATTCACCTAAAATGAATATAGATGGGAGCTTCCAAACATGGCTAAACAAGTACATGGATCAACACAGAACAAATGATGTTCAAAAATCCATTAGGTAATTCCCAAAAAGTGGGAAATCTCATTATTAATAAAATTGAAATAAATTTAAGGTGTTCAAGGAATTAATTTAATTAATTACAAAGGTCCAATTTAAGTCAGTACACCCATAGGTTATTTGTAAAAAAAATTTGGTTTCTCTATTTTCCTAATGACACTAAACCTATTAAATTCATAGTGTGTAAACCAATATAGAATACAGAAAACCATTTTAAGGAATCAGTAAAAAATTGATGTCATTTGTCAAAACGAAATAATTTATTAATCAATGAAAATTATGGGAAAAGTCGCTTAACCACTAATCAGATGATATGATGATTTTCTCATCAAATTTCATGGTTTGATTTAGTCTCGTATAAACGAAATTTAAGAAGAATATATTTTTCCAGAAATTATTTAAGAATTATATTTAACCACAATAACTCAAACTATAGATGCATAAATGAGGAAATATTGAATTTAAATCGATATCATAATAATAGGAATCCATAGAGATAAATGATTCTCAATTTGTACAGTGGAGGGAAAAGATATATTGATGTTGTTTTTAGGTTTAGAGAAGACCCACTAAAATAGGGAAGATGAGTCAGCAGCTGGACGAGGATAATAAAAGAATAAAAAATGAATTTAAAAAATATTAAGGGAATGTTTGTAATTTTACCCTCAAAACTATGTGCATGGTTTCGTTGGACTCTTTTGGAAAACATTATGCAAACCATGTGGATTATACTCTATAGGAAACCAACCTCGCATAGTTTTGAAACATGGGATGACTAACTGTGTGATATCCATGCGATTATTAGCTCATAGGTATTTCCAATGAGGCACTAAATGTGTGGTATATGATCATGGTTAGGGTAAACCATTCACATATTGTGAGACACAAGTTTCTCCTATGGTTAAAGATTCATGGTTTGCAGCAAGGGCCACAAAATTTCATTAAGACCATTCACCCAGTTCTTCCCCCCAATTGTTATTTTTGGCTATCAACACTCCCAAAACACAAATAGACTCCAAAGTGACACATCAATCCTTTATTCAAGCATAGAAAAAATTAACTCTTTCATCTCTCGGAATTACATTTCGAGGCTCCATTCCAAGTATAGTTGTTTTACCAAATACCAAAATTTCAAATTACTTTGAATAAAAAGTGTGGGTAAGTACAACATTCTCCCCTATGACATTATCCTCCCTAGGATGCCTTAAGGAACAATATATGCTTCAATTGAACAATAAGTATTGTGAATACACATTCAAACTGTGTCATTTTACATCCAAATACCCAATGAACCTCCATGAATTACATTTGTATTTGAAACTTATGCTATCAAATCATTATCTAGCACTCATTTTCTGACCAAAATATTTAAACGATACTTACCAAATAAAATTTTTCTAGAGGCATGACCACTTCATCATCTATATAAATATCTAACATGTCATGAACCCCTCCCAACATGGTGTACCCCACCATGGCCAACAATGTGAGAAGGGAGACAGTGCCCCATAATTCTCATCCCCACTAGGCCCCTGGATGACGAATAGAACCGATGGTATAATAAACACACAAATGGGACAAATTTCCCTATAAGATAACTCATTCAAAAAAATAGATATATGACATACACAAAGCAAATTCAAATCATTATTCAATATAAAATAAATCACATGAAAACATATTTTATTTCATTCATGAACTTCTACAATTGAAATGGATAACAACAAGTACCAAAAGAATGTAACAAAATAGTGACCACAAAGCACAAACATCTCATGCAAAACCCCCACAGCTAGTAGTTTATAGTCTGATCTCCAACCTCCACCATGTGATCTGAAAAAAATATTTTATATAATATAGATTTTGTAAAAAATTATACATAGTTGGATCATCCCCAGATTCTATCATGAAAAATTAAAGAAAGTGTGCTAAAGTACAATGAACAATAAGTGAAACTAAATAGTCACCTAAATTGGTATACTATATTTGAATCCTCACCATGGAAACTCTCTCCATGTATAAAATAAAAATGTATATAATATAATAAATAATATCAAGGGTACCCCACTACCACTTCCCCACTGATTTTTCTAATTTCCCCACTGTTGTACATCCTAAGAATCTCTCTCTAAAAAAATTCATTCCTGTATACACCTACTCAAAGAACAACAACATAAACTTCATGAAAATAAACCACAATATCTAAATAAAAATGGTAAGGAGGGAGTTTATGGGAGCCACCACATATATTATAACATGTATCATACTTCATGTATTAAGCTTTAAGCCATAATATCTCATACACCAAGTAAGGATCCTCTAGCCATCACAGTATATACACATTACACCTATAGTAGTCTATATGAAACAAAATCTAGAATGTATTTTTTTGAATATCCACAAGCCATTACAACCCTCTATACACAAATATGGTAAAAACAAACCACTATGAATACCAACACAAATAAAAACCAAGAGAAAAGACTAGGGACAAAGTGGGTAGTCAGCCATCTATCCTCCCACTGGGATGTTGTGGAAAAAACACCCCATGGGTTATAATCCCCACGGTGTAAGTCACCATAACTAAAAGTATGGGGTAGAATATAAAAACACAATAGTAAATGATAAAACGGAGATTAAAACAACATTATATTCCTAACATTCTCTTCGACTCAACTACAGCTAATGACTCTCAAACTCCCAGCTGCCACCACTAATACTACATATCCCATATGTACACAAATATTTAAAAAGCTATATTATATTTTTTTTATCCTTTTTATCAGTTTCATGTTATTATAATTAATAAATTAACCATTAATTAATAATTATTAATTACACATTTAATTTAATAAGCATCACAATAATATTTCATGCCCACCATGAATAACCAAACCAAGTCCACCACTTCTGAGAAATATTTCCACATTATTGCATCTGGCCAATTTCCTACCCCATGGGTTAACATCAATTATTTGATCATTTATCGACATAATTATTACATTCCCATTTTACTAAGATTTCTTGAAAACAAATTATATGTTACCAGCCACATAGGACTCAACCCAGATAGTATATTAACTACATATTATGTATTTTCAAACTATAGTAAGCGTGTAGACCCATCCTCCCTCGAGAAGCTAAACCCTGAACGCACAGTGAATACCTTGTGCATCTTCATCCCTTTTGGGATAAGGGTTAGCAAGACAAACTACCTTGATATGTGGGGAAATTAATTCATATAAAAAATAACATGATTTAGCAAGCATCCAATCATTCTAGTCCAACTTATTTTATCTTCTCGGGTGTCTTCCATGACACCAACATGCATAAACTGATGGATCTCTAAACTCCAGGCATCAACTACTGCCCTAACCACTTGGACTCCCTACACCCACGTCTCACGAGATCTATCCAGGATCATAACACATTAGAAGAAGTAATAAATAACAAAGAAACTATGATGATGTCCCCAAAAAAGGCATTCTTCTTTCACACACAAGGATATATCATGACTCCAAAACAGAAGCCTCTCAGCCATACAAGAAATAGGGTAACTCAAAACCCAACAAGGAATTTACATTTATCGATCAAACATCACATTAATAAATATTTAATTATCTGATTCATTATTAGTAGGATCCAACTTTGGGAAAACTATAAATGGAATCTATCATAGTTATCAGAAATTAATTTAACATGCTCACTGCATCAATTTTATTATCATCAATTTACTAGAGAAGAAACCAAATTCATTTACAAACATATTTATTTTTGAATTCTAATTAGTAATTAATCCATGTTTATGTTCTTTACCACTTTCCCTCTGTAATGTAATGCTAAACAAGAAAACCATCTATATCACTCTATCTTGCAAAATAAGAGGCAATAACATACAATCAATACTAATTTATTAATCCAAGGTAAAATATTTTTTATTTCAATTCCAAAGTGATCTGGTGGGATAAATATTTCTTATTATATGATCAAAAATAAAATATATGATAATCATTGAATCCTGTACCTAAAATGGTTCTTGACTTTGTTTACGAATAGACTAACAGAACAGATCAAGATTACCACTCCCTGCGATAACTGCATCCACCCAAGGATGCTACAACTTGACCGCACCAAAAAACACACAGGAAAACTCAATTAGAACCTTATAGGTCACAATACATAACATAGAATGTAGAAATATGAGATGATTGATAGAAGATAACACATGATCATAGGTAGATTATAACATCTATCGACGAGGGATTGAGACTTACTGCTTGTAACGAGGAGAAAAATAATGGGGAAACGATCCAAGGATTATTGTTAGATCACACCACTCATTTGGGAATAATGTCTTATGGTGACTCATTACAATATTAAGGAAATGTAATGGAATAAATGATGGTTCTTGACTATAATGTATTAGATCAGAGACTAACGAGATTTGAAATGGTTTTGCATATCCATTACCACAGATCAAATTAATCCACACAGTTTGAACAATTAAAAACAGTAAAAAAGTTCACCAACACAAACAGTACAAAAGGGCACGCTAATGACAATAGTTAAAAATGTCACAATGATGACAAAACTACTAAATGTCATACTGATACTGAAATTAAATGATTTCTCACTGACGACACAATTTATATCTCTCTCATTGATGACATTTTTCATATCCATCTCACTGATGACATTGTTCAGATATACCTCTCTAATGACCCTATTAACATCTATCTCACAAATGATACTATTAAAAATGCCTCACTAATGACATTTTTTATATCTATCTCATCGATGATATAGTTCACATCTGTCTCACTAATGACACTGTTAACATCTGCCCCCCCCCCCCCCTCCCCCCCCATGACACTGTTATCATCTCTTGCACTAATGAAAATGATCACATCTATCTATCTGATGACATTGTTCACATCTGCCTCACCAATAACACTGTTCACATCTATCACACTGATGAAACTATTCAAAAAATTGGAAATACTATTCACAAAACATTCCATTTGGAAAAGTGTTGGGAATAACTCACCATGACCTCCAAAACACCTCAAAAACTAGATTTAAGAGATGTAACGGATCAGTGGGGCTCAGGCCATTAAATCATATACTTCTAAAGACATTCTCATCCTCAAGAATTAAAAACTATCCAAATAGGAAATAACAAAAGGGGTCGTAAAAACCAACCATCAAGATACCTCTAAAGGATCTCATGACCAAATGAGACCAATCATTTCAAAAGGGAACACGAGGAACCACACAACAACCATATCCTTAAACAAAACAATCTCTTTGTATCGATACCTCTAAAAAGATAGAAAGGGAAAAAATGAAACAAATGAAATATATCACATAACAATGAAATGACTACAACATCAAATTACAATCATTAAATGAAGGGATTTAATCATCAAAAAGCTCCAGGTATTGTGCATGTATCTGCGACTCATGTTCACATGTACTCTCTTCTGTACCACCATGCCACTAGAAGAGATGATCTAGGGGGATAGCATGCATGCACAACACCTTCTCCTTACGGACCTGGATCTCTAAAGACCAGTCCATTATGATTTCATCACCATCAACATTGTAATATCACTAACTAATGATGTGAGAGATATCATAAAGATAACGGTGACGTTGTGACTCATGAACTACATCATGTATCTTACTCGTCTATGAGGTAAGTGATACCTGATATTCCAATTCACTAACACTATCTAAAACCTCGAATGTCCCATCAAACAAGGGAGAATGCTTACTCCCACGAAAAAATAATTCGCTTCCCACAATGTGGATCTATCTTCTGAATCATGTGATCCAAAAAAACATGCTCCAATGGTCTCCTCCCATGATCAATATATGATTTATAGAAATCCTTCTTTGCGTTCGTCCTCTTGTGAATCTCCTGAACTAACTTTGTCATATTCTATAACATTTTCAGCCAAAATAATTCTGAATTCCTATACCTAGTACAACAAAGTGGAGAACATCAATGGAGAACCTAAAAGGATTCAAACAAAACTATATCAAGGGTAGAGAGAACACAATTATTGTAAGAGAACTCTTCTAAGGGAAGCTGCCTCATCCATGAACATCCAAAATCCTGAACACAAGAGCACAAAACGTCTTCCAGTGTGTGGATGGTCTTCTCTATCTAACTGTCCATCTATGGATGAAAAGTAGTGATAAGGGATTGCTGATAAAAAATCTTGATAGAGACCACTCAAAAATCTAGAGGTAAAATGTGGGTCTTAATCAGAAATTATCATCCTCGGGACACCATGGAGTCTCACTGCCTCCCCCAGATACTTCCTTGATAAAACCACCGCTGATCTCGAATCCTTGATTTCTATGATGGGGGATAAATTTTCCAAAGGATCCACTACCACCCATATAGAATCATGGCCTCTCTGAGCTCTTGAAAAATCGGTAATAATTTCCCTTGAGATTTCCTCCCACTTTCACTGAGGGGAATCTAATGGATGGAGAAAACAACAGGGGACATGTTGCTCGACCTTCACCTTCTGGTAGACCTAACATCGACACATAATCTCTAATCCTAAACTCTTCAATCTAGGAGACCAAATATGACTCTTCAAGGATTGGTATAGATTTTTCAAACCATGATACATCGCAAATGGTGATCTATGGAACTATCTGAGAAGTGTATCATGCATCAGAGAGGGAAAAATCATTCCATGATAAACAAATCGGTGTTATTCATCCTCTGACCGACCATAAAGCTCCTAACCACAAAAAAACTCGGTCTCTCGAGACATCCCACTCATCATACCCTAACTGGGACTCTTCCTCCCGCTGCCCCAATGATGACTACACCATCGTCTGAAAAAGACAACATCTTCCCATGAAATCTACCATATCAAGATGTAATGATGATAGTTCTTCCATTACACTCTATAAATCTCCCAATTCACACACTACTTCACTAAATGACTTACTACTCAATGCATCATCTAAAAAATTCTGTGTTCCAGGTGTATATTATATTTTTATGTCATAGTCCTATTATAACTCAATCCACTAACGCTACTGCAAGTTAAAGTCATACTGGTAGAAAACATACCCCAAGTTCATATGATCGGTGAAAACCCAAAATCACTCACCAATGAGGTAATGTATCTAGAGTTTTAGAGAAAACACCACTTCCACTAACCTAATATCATGGGTGGAATAGATATGATCATGGGGGCACAATTAGAGAGACCCAATGGAAAAGATCGATCTCTGACACATCAGAACGCATCCTAACACCAAACATGATGCATAAAATACATAAAACTAAACTCCCTCTACTAGAATAAAATTAACTGGATCACTGGAACACATCTTCGTGAGATATTTTAATCCTACTTGTGACTGATTTGTCTATACTAATTCCTGATCCTTCTTTGTCACTTTTTTTGGAGGATTCACAACCCCAGAGAAATCAGTTACGAAACTCCTGTAATAGCCTCCCAGACCATGGATACATCAAAATTCCCACACTGTCATATGGTATTACCAATTCACAACTACTTATATCTTATATGGATCCAAAACTACTCTGTATTAGGATATAGCATGCCCCAAGAGACAGACATCTAAAGGTAAAATATCACACATCAAAAACATCCCAGATAGCTACTATTGACAAATAACTCCATAAATGAAGTGATGTTTTTCTGCCTGCTCCTCTTCATATGTGAAGTACACAAGGGTTTTATCGATAAAATCACCATAAACATATCCAGTAACTCATGGAACATATAATTCATCCACCCCATGAACACAGCAAGAGCATTCATCACAATGAATGACATTACAACAAACTCCTAATTCCCATGATGACAACAGAAAGAAGTATTCACGATATCCTCATCCTTCACACACTTCTAATGGTATCCTCAACACGAATCAATCTTTGATAACATAGTTTCACCATTTAGTTGATTGAGTAAATTGTAAATATATGTAAAATGATTGTGATCCATCATGTTCACTTTGTTCAAGTGATGATAATCAATACAGACCACCAAATTGTGGTAAGACATCTTCATGAAAAAAACTGGTGTTCCCCATAGTGACGCACTCATCCAAACAAAAACACACTTCAAAATACAATTGAGAAATATATGTATCTCTTGTAACTCATAAGGGGACATCCTATAAGGGGTCATCAGGGTAGGAGACATTCCATTCAATAAAGTGATCTAGAACTCGATATGCAATCAAGGGGGTAAGGCTACAACCTCTTCTGAAAAGACATCAGATTATTCTTCCATGACACAAGGAAACACCCACTCCTGAACCTCTATCGAACTCAACATAATCCTAGCCATCATGTATGAAAAATAAGGAACACACTACTAACCCATTTGCGAGTATCTCTCTCAAACAGGCATAAATAGATCTCCATTATCATTGAAGAACACCACCTCCATCCGAATAAAATCTATGATAGCTCGTACT
Organism: Viscum album; assembly: GCA_963277665.1. Lineage (NCBI taxonomy): Eukaryota > Viridiplantae > Streptophyta > Magnoliopsida > Santalales > Viscaceae > Viscum > Viscum album. The sequence goes on from OY728161.1 coordinate 1,845,238,629, forward strand.
AAATACCAAAAATCCCTGATGAGTATGGAATTATATGGTTGTTTCTATAAACATCAAAAATCACTCAAAAAGTGGTGCTACCCTAGCACCATCTCAAAATCATTACATAATTCAAACAAGTCATCGCAACATCCAAATAGATTTATCAATGATAAGGACACTAGAATCCTCTCTACCTCAAGTCCCAGTGCATGGACAAGGGATGGTGATATGAAGGAATGTGTGACTCTTGAGTCAATCAAAGTAATACACCGATGTAGAAATTATAAAATGGTACATCAAATGATAAATGTATCTTCTTGTGGTAGAGACAATAAAGAATAAAGCATACCGTGACCCCCTCCACATCCTCACTAACTCTAATGAGAAATACTACCACAGCTGCGCTATACGCTCTGAGGATGGGAAGCATCATGGGGATGTCCTTTTCCTTCCCTATATGCTCTTTATTGATCCAAATCTTCTGAAACCAATTGCTGCTTCCTTGGATAGAACTACCTCAATGGAGGAACCTAAATAGGAACAAATTTTGTATACTGATCACTCTGAATGGTCGGGAACTGACACTGCAGATGCCCTAAGACTCTAAAGAAAAACAATCATCTGATCCCATAGTATAGGGATGAGATACCCCCCCCCCCACCAAGGGAAATGATATGACGATCATTAAGACCTGCACCATAGTCAATCTAAAACACTTCTGCCCTGGAAACTAGGAACCGCATAGCATATATCTACTTTGTGAGGAATCATGATGACTCCCCCCTCTTAAAGATCTGTTTCTATAAAACATTCTTTTGATGACATCTTCCCTTACCAAAAACTTAAGATATTTCATTAGAATAAATTGGTTGACCTGGAGTTATATATTTAGACACAAGGCCTCCTCGAAATTCGTTACCCATGCCACCTCAACTAGCAATAGATATGATGAATATATTAATAGGTTCTTGAAATTAATTCAAAAATCACGCACACTGGAGCTCCACTATCGTAGGGTAAGAAACTCTTGTTGACTACTATCCTTCATGGACGTAGAGAGAAACTCAACTCTAAACATGTCTCGAAACTCCTCCCACAAGATCAATGACTCATCATGATCCCCGGGGAACAAGAACCACCACTGCCTCAATACCACACAAAATATCATCACAACCACAAACACACAATGATCCTTTTGATCATGTATCGAACAAAAGTCTATTTCAACCTCCTCCAACTAGTCTTTGGTGATTTCATCTGAAACAGATCCCTCGCACATCTGCAGAATCTAGTGTTGAAACTCTTAGGGTGTCCTCATCCATGTGTCGTCATCCTCATCCTCTACCCTGTGGTGATCACCTGACACAACCTACATGAAATCTTCTTTGAGAACCTGATTAGGAAGTTTACTTGGAGCCATACCTGAAAAATAAAAAATATTTAGAACTCATAAACATGTAATATAGAAGTGTCAACATTAATTAATTAATTTCATTATTTATTTTTTGTTAATATATCCCTTAGCCTACAAATTCAAAACAAGTAATAAGGAAAAATGATGCATGATACATTCATTGGTATCTACCCTACAACTAGTATCACCTCATTTAGTGGCCACTGTAATCATAATTTTCAATTCATTAGATCACATGGTTCCCTAAATGCATATGCCCCATCCGGTCTCTAGTGTTTACATAACTTGGTAAACATGACTGTCACTATTTTCCTAGAAACCCATGCATCCTCATCTACCCACAATACCAAATTCCATCATATCCCTCTGCCAGACCTCTAAGAAAACTCTGTCATGAATCCCTCCCCAAATTGTGTATGCCTTTTTGGTTGACAATGTGAGAAGGGAGATAGTGACCCCCCGAGTCTCATCTCCAGTACGCCCTAGTTTGGCGCTTAGCACCTACTGTATTGTAAACTCAAAAATAAGAGGCAATAGTCTCTAATAAAACACATGTGAAAGAGAGAGATAATACATACACCAACCAAATCCAAATCATAATAAGATATAAAATAAATACAATGTACACATATATAATGTCATGCATGAACTACAATAGATGAAAGGGAATGCAACAAGTACCAAAGAAGTGTAACACTACATCGACTATAAAGAACTAACAACTCCTACAAATCCACAAAGCTAGTAGTAACCAGCCTGATCTAAAAATTGCACCATGTGAAAAAAATAGATTATATAACATATGTTGAGAATAATAGAATAGATAAAAGGATCTTCCCCAAACCCTCTCATTCCAAAGAAATGACAGCATGATAATTTATAGAGAATCACAAGATAAACTAACTCATCACCTAAATAGGTATACTACATATCCAGTCTCACCATAGATACTCACACCAGGTATCTCATACAAGAGTATATTATATGATATTGAATATCAATGGTACCCTACTACCATGTCCTGCTTGGCTTCTACTTTTCCATAACATCGCATGACGTAAAAATATCTCTCCAAAAATTCATGCCAGCAAAAACATGGGCGAATCACCACAACTTGCATCACATAGAACCCATCCACCATGTACACCTAACCAAGTTAGCCAAGTAGTTTTTAGGACCAACCAAATTTTATTTTATGGGTGTCACACGACGTGTATTAAACCTCATGCCATTATAGCCCATACAATGGGTAAGGATCCTCCAGCCATCACAACCTATATAGGTTAAACCTATAGTAGTCCAAAGGAATATCTATCCATAATACATGTCTCTGAATAACCAAAATCCATTACATCCCTCTAGACACATATATGGGAATAAATATTCATTGTTCATACCAACACAAGTAACTACCAAGTGATGTCAGTGGAAAAAATGGGGTAGTAAGTGATCTATCCTCCTATTGGGGTGTTTGGGAAAACACCCCCAAGCACCCTGAATCCCTGAGGTTTCAGTAACCATAACTGACATGGTGGAATACAATATTGAAACACAAATTTTCATGACATAATATTGCTCACAACCACACTATGGGAATACCCTAGTATGAGGTTCAACTGTTTCTAACGTCTCTCGGACTCCAAGCAGCCACTGTTGAGACTATGTATCATATAAGAACACAACCATTTAAAGAGATAATTTAAACTATACTATCACTTTTTTTCAATTTTTATTTATTTTAATTTTTTATTTAAAAATTTATTAACTATTATTAATTTCATATTACATTTCATTATCATCACACCAATGTTTCATGTCTTGTAGGCATATGAAAACCTAGTCCACCGCTTCTTAGAAATATTACCACAGTATTTCATCCTAGAAAGCTAGACCACCATGGGTTAGCATAATTTATTAATTAATTTATTAACTCTATTATTACATTCCCACATTCCTAGGAATTCTAGATATTAATTATAAGATACCAACCAAAATGGGATCATCATGCTGTGTAGATGAACTATCCATCATGTATTTGGATCCTATAGTAGGAGCGTAGACCCATCCTCCCTAGAGAAGCTAAATACAGAATGCACATGTCATACCCCACACGTTGTCACCCCTTTTGGATGGTAGGTAAGAAAGACTAGATTCCATGAGATTTGGGGAAAGTAATGAATAGAAATAACCAACAAGATTCAGAATGTATCCAGTCATTCATATCCAACAAGTTTCATTATCTCTAGTGTCCTCCTCAACACCCACATGCATAAACCGATGAATCTCACTACTCTAGGCCTCATCTTTGGTCTAAAACAATTGACCTCCCTACCCCCACATCTCACGACATCCATACAGGATCATAACACATCACAAGATTCCTAAAATAACAATGAAACTTGGCTCTTGGTCCTAAACCCGAAATTCTTTGTTCACACACAAGGAGCTCTCATGGCACCAAAGTAGAAGGCACACAACCTTAAAATAAATAGTGTAACTCATAATCCTACAAGGAATTAACATTTATTGAAAAATTGTTACTTCAATCCATCTTGAATTATCTGGTTCATTATTAGTAGTCTCTAAGTATGGGAAATCTAAAAAGAAATATATCATGTCTATCAAAAATTTATTAAACATTTTTATAACATCACATTGATTATCATCTATTTAAAACATCAAAAATTGGATTCAGTTAAATGCATCTTTATATTTAAAAATAATTATAAATTAATCTAATTTTATGCAATTTTTTAGTTTCCATCAAGAATGACATGCTAAACAAGGCAATCAAAGATATCACACTGTCTAGAAATATAAGAAGTAATAACATAAGATGCATTAAAATTTATTTATCCTTGTCAAATATTTATTATTTAAATTCCCTGATGATTTAGTGGAAACAGTAATGATAACTCTATTATCACAAGTATATAATTACAAAATCAATTAATCCCCTACCTGAATAGATACTTGATGTTATTTACGAATAGGCCTACACAATGGATCATAATCAACTCTCCCCATGACGACTGCATCCATATGAGGATGTTGAGGAATGACCGCACAAACATACACCCAAGAAAACACCATTAGAAACATCTAGATCACATTCCATAACATGAAAAGGAGATAAATGAGAATAAGTATTAATGAAAACACATGAACTTTAGTATATCATACCTTCTATCGATGATGGATGAACACTTGTTTCTTGTACAAAAACTGGGGGTGAAAATAAAGTAGGAAGAAAATTCATGGGGAAATGATCCATATATTAAGTTTGATCTCTCCACTCCTATGGTAAGAATGTCTCAGAGAACCTCACATGAAGATAAATGTGAAAGAAAAGAAGAAGGGAAGGTTCCCAAATATGAAGTATTAGATTCGAGAGAAGTAAGATTTGAAATTGTTTAGAATTTACATTAATCTAGATAAAAATAATATATTCAATTTGACCAAGTAAAGACATCCATAGCCTTGTGAAAATCATGATAGAAGTTATGGGATTTAAATCAACATTAAATCCATTAAAATAGGGCATTGAATTTATTTTTCATCAAAGATAATATTCAAATGTGACTAATTGTTGGAAGATGGAAATATTATTCAATTCGGTCTCACTAACAACAATTTTCACATAGGACACACTAATTCAGACAGTAAAAAATGCCACATTGATGATAATAGTACAAAATGTTACACAAATTCTGATTGTAGAAAATTTTACTTTGATGATGTCAATAAAAAATGTATAACCGATGAAACTTTTCACATTTGTCTTAATGATGAAACTGTTCAGATCTGTCTCACTGATGACATTGTTCACATCAGTCCCATCGATGAAACTATTTAATTCTATCTCATCGATGACATTATTCGCATCAGTCTCACCTATGGCACTCCTCACATTGTCTCACTGATGACACCATTCACAAACCTGTAACACTATTCACAGAACAAGAAATTTGGATATGGGTTGGGGATAAGTCACATTCTTCACCCAGAACACCTCAAACACCATATTTTAGTAATGGAATGGATTAGAGGGGTTCATGACATTACATCAGATACCCCTCAAAACCATATCATCCCCAAGAATTAAAAAATATATATTGAAAACAAGAAAAAGGGTCAAAACTACCACCCATCAAGATACATCTCAAGGATCTCACCACCAAAGGAGTTTACCCGATTTAAAAGGGAACACAAAAAACCACAAGACAACCATAACCCACTCTTAAGAACTCTCCTAGGTATGATAACTCTAAAAACATATTAATCCATAAGAAAATTATATAAATCAATATTATAATGATTAATGGTCTATGAATATTATAGAACATCATTACATGAAAATAAATAATCATCAAAAAGCTTGGGGTATTATGCATGTGTCTGTGAAACACGTTTCTAAGTACTCTCTTCCACACCTCCACGCCAAAACAAGACAAGTACCAAGGGGATAGAACACATGCTGAACACGTTCTCCTAGTGGTCATGGATCACTACAGGAAGCTCCTCAAAGGTCATAACATTTTTAATACTGATCTCTCCCCATTGATGATGTGAGTGTCATCATGAAGACAATGATCGATCTCCGATGCTTGAAAATAAAAAATCTATCATGCTCATCTATAGGGGATGTGCTACCAAATATTCCATGGATCCAACATGAGCTAACACCTCCAATGGCCCAAAAAACTAGGTAGAAGGAAGACTCCCATAACCAATCCTTCTCTACCCGTGATGGGGATTCACCTTCAAAAACACATGATCCCCAACATCAAAATCATATGGTCTTCCTTTGTTATCGAAATATGATTTCTGTGACCCTACGCCACCTTCATCCTTTCGCTAATCACCCTATATATCTCTGTCAAATTCTGTACCTGTTCTAGCACATGAATTTGTAACTCCCCAACACCAGTCTAGTACAGTGTAGAATGGATTGGTGGCCATAAAAGGCTTAAAACCTCTCCATACAAATGGTATAGTTAAAAATATTATTATATGAGAAATCTAGCTAGGGTAAGTTCCACATATGAGAACCTCCAAAATCTAAGACCCAAGAGAGGAACAAGTCGTCAAGAGTCTAGGTGGTCTGCTCTATCTGACTATTCATCTTTGGATAAAAAGAAGTGCTAAGGAATAACTAGGAACCAAAAGCATTTCAGAGTCCTCTCTATACCCTAGAGAAAAAATAGTGGTCTCAATTAGAAATTATCATCATCAAGACTCTGTGTAGTATCACTTCCTCATCTAGATACTACATTGAAAAAAACTTCACTAACCCCGACTCCTTAATTTTTATGATTTGGGATGATTTATTCGAATGATTAACTACCACCCATATAGCATGGCCTCCATGACCTCTAGTTTATCCAATATATAAATATATTTATATGTACTCCCACATTCACTTAGGAACACCCAGTGGCTGTAAAAAACCACCATGGACATGGTGCTCCACCTTCACCGTCTAGAAGACCAATCATCGAGACCCAAACACTGCAACCATAAACATCAACCTATGCCACAAAAACTGACTCATCAAGGCTTGGTGAATCACATTCACAGAAAGATTCACCACAAATGGAGAATTATGGAACACTCTAAGAACCCTCTCATGCACCACCAAGTGAATGAAAATTCGTCTCTGATACAACACTTGGTGTTGTTCATCATAATACCATCCATCAGGGGATTCTCCATAGAAAACTCAGTCTCTCTATACATCCACCTTATGATCCCCCAACGAGGACTCTTCCACGTACTGTCCAAAGATGACGTCACCATCTTCTAAAAAAGACTCTCTTTTCCATGTTCTTCTACCATATTCAGATGAAATACAGAATGTTCTTCCATTACACTCTATGAATCACTTAATTCATACACTACATCACTACGTGGCTTCCTGCTAAATGATTCAGAAAAAAACATTCCCCATTCCATGTGTATACAATATTTTGATGTCATAGTCTTATATGAACTCCATCCTCTCACGTTTCTGCAAGTTCTAGTAATGCGTGGAGTACTCATTCCTTGGGAACTTATGATCGGTGGAAGCCCCAGAGTTCATTCCAATGAAATAATGTCTCCACAACATCATTGAAAATACCAACACTTCCATCTTAATATCATGTTTGGAATAGTTACATTAATGGTGTATCAACAATAGTGACCCATAAGAAATGACTGTTATTTGCTTCCTCATAACGAAGCCTAACCCTATACAAGAAGCATAAAAACATTAAAATAAACACCCACTATTAGAAGACAAAGAACTGAAGCACTAACCAACTTCTCCATCCGATTCTCAAAATCATCTAGACACAGATCATTTCACATGAACACCTGACTCTTCAAAGTCAATGCTGTCAAAGGAGTCGAAACCTGAGAGAAATTAGCAACAAACATTTTGTAAAAGCCTGCAAGACCACGGATGCTTCACTATTCAACCACTATCTGAGGTAATACCAAGTACACAAATTCTTCTATCTTTGATGGATCTATAGCTTCTCCCTGATGGGATATACCATGCTCTATGAAACAGACTTCTCAATCACCAAATACACACTATGATAATTTCCCAAATAGTTGATATTGACAAATAACACCCAAAATTACGTGAAAATGCTCTACACGATCCTCCTCATACACAAAATAAAAAAGGATGAAATCAATGAAAACCACCAGGATCATATCCAGGAACTCCAAGAACCTATCATTCATCAACCCCATGAACATAGCTCGAGCATTCATCCCACCAAACAACATTACAATGAACATGTAATGCCCAAGACAACAACAACACACAGTCTCTAAGATATCCTCATCCTTCACACACATATGATGATATCCTTACTGTAAATAAATCTTCAAGAACCAACTTACACCATTTAGCTGATCGAATAAGTCAACAATCCATAGAAGAGGATTGTGATTCTTAAATGTCACTTTGTTCATGTGATAATAATTGATACACAATCGCAAACTATCGTCGACGTTCTACACAAAAAAATCAGTTTTCCCCATGATTGCACACATAGATAAACAAAGACACCCCAAAAAAAGCAATAACGATTTATATGAAACTACCATAACACAAAAGGGTAAATCAAGTATAGATACATCAAATTAAAAGGCATCACTAAATATAGATAAATAATAAACATGATCTCTAGTTGAGGTGGAATGGCTATAACCAGTTCTAGAAAGACATTAGTATATTATTCCAAAACCATGGAAAATGCCAATTGTTGAAACTCCATCAAACACAATATCATCTCAAAAACCAAGGATGATAAGGAATGAACAACCTCTAACCCATTTGATGGTCTCACTCTCCAAAATACACTATTAGATATCCATCAGCAGCCATGAACACCACCATCCTCTAAATACACTCTATGATAGCCTGAAAAAAAATTCAATCAATCCATGCGGACGATGACATCATATGGATGTATCCTTAAACCATGGAAATTTACCCCATTGTGGTGTTTCCCCATCAGTAGCTCGTAGTTACTACATTCTTCAAACAAATCAGCTTGACCTCCAAGTGGTATAGTCAACGCCAAGGGTACTAGTAGCCTCTCTGCCTCATGTCCCAAGGCATAGAATACTGAATGTTATATGATGGATTGTGTTGCTCTTGAGTTAAACCTGGCATACACCAATGTCAAAAACATGAAAAGGGTACCTAGAATGATGTCTGGATGGCCTTACACAGGAAATTCAAAAGCCTAAAGTAGACCACGACCTACTCCAAGGCCACTCAAACACTAATTAAGACTAGCAACATGGTATCTCTCTACTCTCTATGGACGGGGAGTGTCAAGGTGTTTTCCTCTGCCTTCCCCTTATTCTCTTTTCTCATTCCATGTCGATGTATCCTACGGCTACTACCCGGGATAGAACTACCTCAATAGAGAAACATGGAGTAGAACACCATGTGCATGCTGACTGTTCTGAATGTTTGGGCACCCTATATATTGATAACCTAGTCCTCCAAAAGAAAAATAAGGGAATGATCCATTGGAATAGGCCTTAATGATTCCTCCTTGGAAAAAGGAGATGTTGATGGTTGCGACCTACCCTTGGCTGAACAGAATCTCATATACCCGAAAAAAAGGAACCCCAAACCACAACTTTGCTTCATATGGAATCCTGAAGTCTCCCCTATCATCAAGATATGGTTCTAACCAATTTCCTCTGTATAATCTTCCCTCGCAAGCACCTCAATATACGACTTCATAATAAATGGGGAGACCTGGTGTAGGATATCTAGATGAAAAGCCCCCTCAAAGTACCTCGCTTTGGCATCCCCTTCTAGAAATAGGAATGAAGAATACCGTAATAGTTTTTTGAAATGGATTCCAAAATATCACACACAGAAGCTCCCTTGTCAAAGGGTAAGAAACTCCTGGATACTGGACACCATCATGGTTGATGAAAGAAACTCAACTCTGAATATGTTTCAGAACTCCTTGCATGAGATCACATACTCTTTGTGATCCTCGAGTAATAATAACCACCACAACCTCATTTCTCAATGCAACATCATCACAACCATAGACCCCTAATACTTATTTCTTGCAAGGATCAAACTGAAATCTATCTCAACCACCTCTAACCCATATTTCGAGGATGCATCTAAAATGGATCCCTGGTACTTCTACAAAATATGGTAATGAAAATCTCAGAGTGTCCTTCTCTATGTGTCTTCGTTGTCGTCCTCTACCATGAAGTGTTCTACTAGAACAACCTACTAGATATCCTCTGCACGATCCTGATGAGGAAGTCAGCCTGGATCCATACCTAAAAAATAAAAAATTGTTATAGATCCTAAACATGTATCATGGAAGACTCAACATTATTTAATTTATTTTTTTCTTTTATTAATTTTATGATATTTTATACCATGGTATTCCTGTTCAAATACCTTATAACGAATAATGATGTATGTTCCTTTCCTAGGTATCTACCTAGAAACTAGTATCACCTTGTTCTGTAGCCAATGTGAACACAATGGATCATACATCAGATCTTAGGGGGGCCCTATACGCCTATGTATCCATTGTTATCTAGTGTTTACAAAACTTCTTAAACATGAATGACACAGTTGCCCTACAAACCCATGAAATCTCACTAAGGCCTAACACCATACTCAATCATATCCATTAACCATACATCTGATACTACTCTATCATGACCACCTCCTCACATTGTTTACCCCTCGTTGGATGAAACTGTGCGAAGTGGGGTAGTAACCCTCGAGTCCCGCCACTATTAGGCCATGAGTTGGTGACTTGCAACAAGGGTATAATAAAAATACAAATCATAGGAATTAACCACTAATAGAACACATGAAAAATAGAGATAAAAGATATACCTAAACCATCAACAACCCATAATGCAATATAAAAGATATCCCACATACACAGATATAATGTAGTGCAATAATGACTATAAATGGAAGGGAAAATATAAAGTACCAAAAGAAAGTAACACAACAGCGACCATGAACGCCGAACAGCTCCTACAAAATCCCCCAAACATGTAGTAACCATCCTGATATCTACCCTTCCCTGTGTGACCAAAGAAATAGTTTATATAAAATTGGGTGATTAAAAAAATTATAATCTATAGGATCTTTCCCGAAGCCTATCGTGCACAATTAAAGAAAGCCTGCTGAATCATGGTTAAGAACATGTGAAACAAAGTCATAAATTAAAAATGTATACTATGTTCCCAGCCTCACCATGGATAGTTTCATCATGTATCACATATGAGATTATATAATAAAATAATTAATATCAAGGTTACCACACTACCACTTCCCTAATGGTTTACCATGTTTCCTCAATGTTGCACTTCCTAAGAATCTCTCTACAAAATGGTTTGTCTCAGACACCTGGGTGAATCACCACAACATGAACGCCATACAACTAAAAAATCTTGTCCAAATAATAATGATAACAATGTATTTTTTTGGATCCATCATATCTCACATAACATGTATCAAACATCTAGTACTAATCCTCAATCAATTATATCCAATACGCCGAGTAAGGATCCACAGGACATGACATCCTATACCAATTACACCTATAGTAATCATTATAAAACTATATCCAAAATGCATGTATGTGAATAACCACAACCAATTAAATCCCTCAATTCACATATATGGAGAAAAATATCCATCGGGAATTCTAGATAATTTTACTACAAATAGAAGAGAGTGGTGCTAATGGGGGTAGACAACCATCTATCCCCCTATCAGGATGTTCGAGAAAACACCCTCAGGGCTCAAAATACATTGGTTGTTAGTCTCCATAACTGACAAGGTGGGGCATCATTTAGAAAAAAAAATAACATGACACAATATATATCACAACCACGTTATAAAAATAAACTATTCATAGACTCAATTGCATCTAACGTCTCTTAGACTCCCAGCATCCATTGGTAAGATTATGTATCATACAACTAGACAAACATTTAAATAGATACATTAAATTATATTATCATTTTTATCATATGAACATTACGTTAATTAATTCATTAACATTTAATCAACCATTATTATTTCCAAATTAAATTTCATTAGTATCACACCAATGTTTCATGCTCTACAGGCCTAACCAAACCAATCCACAACATCTTAGAAATATTACCTAAGTATATCATCCAAGAAAGCTTAAAACCCATGGGATAAAATCATTTATTCAATAATACATTACCATAATTATTTCATTACCAAATTCCTAGGAATTATTGAAAAAAATTATAGGCAACCAACCATAAGGGGCTCAACACTGTGAGTAGATGAAATTCCTTTGAAGTGTTTTCCCCATATAGTAGGACCATAGACCCATCCTCCCTCGAGATACTAAAAAAATAAATCATTTGGCGTACCCCATGTGTATTCACACCTTTTGAAATGAGGTAAATTAGGACCAGCTTCCTTGATATGTCGCGATAGTAATGAAGATAAATGCCCTATAATATTCAGAAACCATCCAATAATTCACATTCAACTTGTTTCATCATCACGGGTGTCCTCCCCGACACCCACATGCATAAACAGATGTATCTTTCTACTCTAGGTGTCATCTTATTCCACATTTACTAGACCTCCCTACCTCCACATCTCACATCATCCATCCAGGATCATAATAAATCACATGTAGTAGGAAATAACAAATAAACAAGGCTCTTGGCCCTAAAAAGGCATTAAACCTTCACATGGAATGAGCTCTCGTGACTCCAATGAAAACTAAACTCTCCCTTAAAAGAAAGAGAGTAACTCAAAACCCTATAAGGAATTAGATTTTATTGATCAAATAGATCATTAATCCTTCTTGAATTAGCTAATTTAATATTAGTAGGTTATAACTATAGGAATCCTAAACGACAAGCTATCCTAGAAATCACAAATGAATTAAGTATGATTACTGCTTCAATTTGATTATCATTCATTTAAAATAGAAACAATGAGATTCACTTATATGCTTCATTGAATTGAAAAAATAATTTTTAATTAATTTTTGTTTACGTTCATTTCTAATTTCTAACAAGAACGAAATGTTGAACAGGGTAACCATATATATAACACTATTTATCTAAACAAGTGGCAATAACATATGATCGATAAAATATTATTTATCAAGTTAAAATATTTAGTATGACAATTAAAATGTTATCCTATAAGATAAATAAAGATAACTCTATGATGTAGTTTATATATTTATATATTCAATGAATCCCATAACTCAAAAGGTTCATGATGTTCTTTACCAACATTCCAACACAACAAGTCAGGATCACCTCTCCTAGAGACTACTGCATCCACATGAGGACAACAATACATGATCGCACCAAATACAACCAATTAAAGATATATTATAAATATATAGATCACATTAAAAAAAATGAAATCAGAAATAATAGAATAAGGATCAATGAAAACACAAGAACATAGGAAGATCAAACCTTCTATCGATGAAGAATAAACAATTGATTCCTACAAAAAAATAGTGGGTGCGCATGCAGTGGGAAGATTCTTAAAGGGGAAACGATCCAATGATTAAGGTTCGATCACACCACTTTTATGGGAATAATGTCTCAGGATTCCTCACATTAAGAGAAAGGAGAAGGAATGAAATAAGGGAAGGTGCCCGACTTTGAAGAATTATATCTGAAACTAAAGAGATTTGAAATGGTTTAGAATTTGCTTTAATGACGACCACATTAATCCATACGGGTTTACCAAGTAAAGGCATCCCGACACTTAGGAAATTAAATATAGGATTTAAAGGATTTTAATTATCCTTAAACCAATTTATAAAAGGCATTGAATGAATTTGTTTCAAAGAAAACGTTAATGGAGAGAAATTGTAAGAAGATGGAAACATTGTTCACATCTATCTCACTGAAAACACTATTCACATATGACCCACCGACAAAGACAGTTCAAAATTTCATGAAAATGATGAATCCTAAAGATTCCATGACAACACTAAGAAAACAATATTTAATGCCTATATTGAGAGTACAAAATGTATCTCTGATGATGAAAGTACAAAATGTATCACCGACGAAATAATTCACATCTATCTCACCAATTTCATTATTCATATTTGTCTCACCAATAAAACAATAAAAATTTGTCTCACCGATGAAATTGTTCACCTCAATCTCACAAATGATACTGCTCACATCTGTGCCAATAATGATACTATCTACATCTATCTCACTAATGACGCTTTTCACATCTGTCTCGCTGATTAATCTATTCACATCTATCTCACTGATGAAACATTTCACATATGTCTCACTGATGAAATTGTTATCATCTATCTCATTGATTACACTGTTCACATCTGTCACACTAATGACATTGTAAACATCTCTGTCCCCAATGACACTATTCACAAAACTGGAAGCACAACTCCCAAAACTAGAAATTTGGATAAGTGTTGGTGATAAGTCACCTCGACCACCCAGAACACATCTAACACAATATTTCAGCAAAGAAATGGCCCACAGGGGTCTGGGACATTACATAGACTATGGTTCTCCCCACAGAAGTTTTAATCATAAAAATGGTCAAATCTAATCCATGACACACACCATCAAAATTTTCATACAAATCATTCGTAAAAGTGTTTTGGAAATTCTCATGGTGTGATTACCTTAATTGTGAAAACCTAATTACAATATAGGTCTTTTCATGATCTTCATCGAATGTAAATAATAAAATATTGATCAACCAAATTGAAACTAGTCAATCATTATTTACTTAGAAGACAGAACTAACGTATACACCAAACCCACCCAAACTCGGCTACATGATCAAAAATAGTTACATTAAACTGCATACATTGAATTAGATATATAAAAATTTGATCCACCTCTAACTAATCATGACCAAAATGCTTTTATTAGATGGATGATGAATTAAAAATTGAACTACAATGCCTTCCTCCATGAAATCTGGCATATTCCATTATCATGCCCATAAAATTTTATACCTGACTTCTAAGGAAGTTCTTTTCTAAAACCATTAGCTAAACATTTAAAATATCGTTCAACAACATCGAAAAGTGGTAACCTAGAACCATCCCACTAGGTCTTCTACTCTTTAAGGATCATCTTCAATTTTAACAAGAAGTAGAGGATAACATCATATTCATTGAACTGGTGTTTATAGAACTATAACATGGTGGTCAATAATTCATGATAAAAAGTGATATATTGGTAAAAATTCACGAATTACACATCAATGAATTCTATTATTCAAGACCAATATCCTCCTAGTTTTCATGTCAAGGAAATGGATGGTATCAATGAGTCCATCCATGGAATTATTTACAATTACCTATGCATCACTTACGACTAACTATTCACTTTAAAAACACATGTGTCCAACACACAACTCCAATAAATATCAATTATCAACACCACATGATTTCAAATGTTTAGAATTTTGTAAGACCGATACTCTCTTAGTGAACCAACGATTATTTCATTATAGGGGGTGAGATCTTATATTTAAGATGATTTTACTAAGAGAAAACCAAAATAATAAAAGTTGAACAACTACTGGTTGACCCCATCAATGAATCTAGAATTCACCCTATCTTTGCATCATCATTAATAGATTAAATGATCTTACCCCCTTGGTCATCCATGATCTCCCAAAATTAAAACATATTCCCATCTAAAATGAATAATGTTTTTTAGGGGTTATGTGCATAGCCAACCACACTAAAGTCTTGATATTGAGAAAGCTCTGACATTATCCCAAACAAGCATGCCACATTGGAATTCATGTTGTACCGACAATTTCCAATTTACCATATTCGGTTGTGTTTATTCTACATGTATAAAAATGTATTGACCAAAACTAAAATGATGCTCTACACAATAGATGTATCAAAGCTATTGAAATATAGACATACCAAAAGATCATTATCATGATATAACAGATTCACCCTAAATGCACATGTGACCCTTCTCTAGGTCACGATCTCAAACATTATATCATTGTAAAAGAGAGAAATAACCAACATGGGTCACAATTAAAAACACTTTATCCCCTTGAAATGTCATCCTGATCATAGGGAAAATTTACTCCCTTGAAATCAAAGCTCACTCAACTATGGATATGTGCTAATCAAGTACTTAAGAGCGTAAGTCTCAATTATTCATCTTAAATCATCATGTTCATTAATACATTTGGGAAGACAATTGGTAGTGAATATTATAAGGAATACTACCATAGGTTTAATGATGTATAAAAGAACACTCTTAATTTTTTCTATAGGTTTTCAACCATATGTGTCAATGTATCAGGTTATCTATAAGAGAGATGTATTCCAAAATTGTATTTCTCTAAATGACCATTATCATGTATGAAGAAATATAAAGTCTCCATATTTATGGATGAAGGGGGGTCACATGAACTATGAAATGGAAAACCATGCACTACAAATGTCTTTCCTACTAAAACTATGAATTACCTGGTTTTGAAGCCTGTAAAAATGTCAATGATACCAAGACGACCCAACAAAACGATGGTTTCATTTAGAGGATATGATTTATACTATTATAAATGAATCTTTAATGGTTCCACATGTCAAAAATATCACATCCTTTGGTGTTGAAGTTCTACTCAAATTGTGCTACCTACATTGGTCTATCCCCTTATAAAATCCTAAATCATTGACCCATAATGAGGTCATGCCTAAAAAGTTTACAATTCATTTGAGCCTATCATTTAATCCATTTCTAAAAATAAGTTTACCTAAGAAAAAATTAGTGTTTTTGTTCCACGGTAGATCGATGTGATATTAAAACTACCCTTATATAAGGGTTTTGAAAAAGAACACCATGTATGGTTCCACTTTATTTTGCTACAATAGCTATAATTCAAATAATAATCCTTTAAAAGAGTTAAAAAACAAAGAAACATAGGAAATTATTTCTCAAACATCTATATAATAAAAGCACACTTCTAGAAATGCAATAATAATTTTGAAATTAATCATATGAATTCTATTTAGGTTGTAAATGAGAAGGTGACCTTTATGGTCCTACTAAGCCAACTAGGGTTCCCAAAAATGAATCCCAATAAGTGTTTCTCGATTTTTGACATTTCAAACAACTTATAGAGGGTTATATTATTGGACCCATGCCCCAACTAACGTTCTTGGGTGGTGTTGTGCATTATAATGGTTAAAAAATTCATCATATTGCCCGAATAATAGAGGTAAAATCCTCAATAAGGTATCCAATTCATTTTAAATTAAAAATAAATTTTTTTACATTTTGACCATTGTAAAATATATCATATTCATACTGAACAAATTTATTATATGGGTTTATTATTAAGTTTATAAAGAACCCCTACCCAATATTTATTATCTAATAGCTCCCATTTAGTCAAAAAAATCACATTAAAACATGACCTTTAGAAAATTTCATTTAAATAATAGCCTCTTGATATATACACAAAGACCAAAAGATGATTCGAATATATGGGTTACATTTTCCCTATTATAGGGATCCCATATACCTTACAACTAAAAAATATTTCATATTTAATCACAATCCACATATTTAGCCCATCCAACCAATTAAATTTCAATAAAACTAGAATTTTAATACTAGAATAAAACACAATGAATCTTTCTAAATAATCACATAAGAATATTAAATAGGAAATACATACTAAATAAAAATGATTCATAGAATATAATGACATTAGTGTGTTATAAATGAATTCATTTTCAAGAAAAAAATAATTGAATAACATTACCTTTACACATTCAAAAAATTTAGGATAGCTGCAAATGAAACTATATGGAATGGAATATGCATGGCATGAAAATTAATAAGTTCTGATAATGATGCTTGTAATGCTACTTCCTTTCAATATCAAGACTAGGGAATGACAACATGAACATAAAAATCAATATACATTGGAAGGTTCACCAGTCACTGAAGGTGAAATATTTATCATCTATAAAAACGAATGGAATGAAAAATAATACAAGCATTGGCTACATGGAATTTTTCCCATAAATGGGTTCTTCTTGCTAATTTTTTTTTCGAATACCCCACATATCAATAGTCTCAGTTATAGAATACCAAAAAGATATGTTAATGGAATAATAACTTCATATGATACAAAATTTTAGCATGGTTTCCTGACTCACAACCATCCTAGTTGCTGGAGCAGTGGGTCACATGGCCTCAAGCACACCTCCACTCTGCCAGAGGCTTCTGACTAGCAGCTAGTGTCTAAGGAGGTGATAGTGGGGATAATACACCCTCATGAAAAGTTTAACAAAATATTTTATCTGATAAAATGTAATTGGGAATAATTGTTGAAATAATGAAATGATATACATATAATATGATGAATATTATAAAATGAATTTAAAATATTTTTGAAAAGAATATATAACAATTCATGAATATCCCTATGATGATATAAACAAAAAGTTATAGATACACAATTGGAAAAAAGATAAATCATAATACAAAATAATGAAATAAAATAAATGAAAATCCACAAGGGTGATTTCCTCGAGCATCACAAGCTCTAACACGATCATTTTCACTTAACAAAATGGTAAAAAAATCTTTCATATCAAAAATCTCCCATCTTATGAACATAAGGTAAAATCATGTACCCTAGTGGAATGGTTGACTAATAAGGGCTTGATATATAATTCTCAGTTAGATACCAGCAATGGTCATTATAAATTAAACTATTAAGTGAAGATAAGTTAATAATGATTATAGGTATAATCAAAATAATAATAATTAGTGTTGAATAAGTAAATAACCATCCATCATATAATTCTATAAGAAACATGACAGATCCTTCTATATGTCTCATTGTAGAAATAATCTCCTGATTAGTGACTATATAAAAATATATATTAATTATATATATATATATATATTAGTTATATATTGCATCCAACCATATTAATAATGTTTGTGAAAATGGTTGTGTCCATATACCATGAATAGTAAGTGATGACTAGACAAGGCATAACTCCATCATCTATAACTAGTATAAAATACCCTATACGAACCAAGAGAGGGTACATTATCTACATCGCATAATATGTTGGAGATATCGGGGTCATCACTTGATATGATGAGTGTTCCATCAGGTCAGCACTCGAAAGAGTGAGTGTGTTATCGTGCCACCACTCAGAATAAGTGATGTCTTGCACCATGCCCACCATCCAAATACTATCATTGGTGAGAGATGTAAAGATCAACACTCAATGTAAGAGAGTGTTATTCCTCCAAGATCAATAGAACCCTTACCATCATACCATATACTATTTATATGTTTTATTTTTTAAAAAATAATAGTAAAATCCATGTTTCATTATATCTGATACATTACATTTATTATTCCCAATAATCACTAATGGAATCACATTATAATTATATCATTTCTTATCCATGAAATTAGAATCATGGCCTTAATACCCATTATATTTAATTTTATTTAAAACATTGAAATAAATTCGCAAAATTTATTCATATTTAAGAATATCAAATAGGATGTCCATACCAGCCAACAAAATTACATTTTAATTATAACATCAAATTCATTTCTATAATGAAAACCATATTGGATAGAAAATTCCCTTATATAAATTATATGTATTCCTTAAAACATGATAAATCATTTTAATAGGTCCAAATATAAACTCAAAAGATTTCATTTTTCAATCAGACATTTTCCTACTTGGAAACCCACATTTATAGGAAATTAATTCAATATAACAAAGAGATACAGTTCATAGAAGGTTCATTGGTTCATTTTACATTTATATAAATTTAGGGATAATACATTTAAGAACATAAAATTGGCCATGTACTACCACTACACATAACAATAAAAATTATCAAGGAAAAGGAAAAACTCAAAACTAGGATCCAATCATCATATAAATAACAAATCACCAATTTATAATTTAGAAGAAAAATCACCTCGTCCAAGGGGTTTTATTATAAAACATGACACTGTTTATTAACCAATTCATTGAGAATATGTAAACATCATTTAAATGGTTATATATAAATTCATTAAAATGAATTATTATGGGAGTCATAGAATATGGATAAACATTTACCTGGACCAATATGTCAAATAATAGGTGCATTAATAAATTAATAAATTCTTGGAAAGGGGAAATATAATTAATAAGCCTTGTAAAATACTATGACGGTGTTCTATGAATTAATATATTTAATTAAAAAAGGTAAATTTATGCGGTCACACCCATGGGGTTTTTTATCAATGTTATCATTCCCTAAAAACTGAAAAACAATCAATAGGTGGAATATAAGGTGGAAAACTAATTTTAATTGAAGAAAACAATTTTAAGGAAACAAGTGGAAATGGTCTGCATTTGGTAAAAAGACAAAATTTATGAATCAATTTAAATTTATAGAAAATATATAGACCACCTAACTTATTTTTAAGATGCTTTACAAATCAAATAACAAGCTATGAATTTGTCTATTTGGGATGAAATCGACAAAAAGGAATTTTTTTAGAAAATAAGGAAAATGATTTTATACAATGATAAATTGATTAACCTAAGATTAAACATAGATAGATTGAAAATGAATTGAGTGCTTACTGAGTGGAATCCATAGAGATGAAAAATGCTCAATTCAGACAACAGATGTTAGAGATAACATAAATCTCATGTTAGGATTATCGGAGACCCACAATGCAAGGGTGGAGGAGGCACCCACTGGAAGAGGTTGAGAAAATAATGAAATAAAGGGATTAAAACCCATTAGGGGTAGCTTCATATTTTCATCATAAAAACATGGTTTTATGGTTTGGAAAAACCCTGTGCCAACTCTGCCGCTCTAACGTTCGTGGATGCCCAACATGCATGGTTGTGTTTCATGGTTTTCCTATCATTGCACCTACCATATGATGAATAGTTGTTTGGTACGACCTATGTTACACATCCTATCCAGGAATGATGCATTGTTTGGGTAAACTGTGTGAAGCCCCTAGTCACATGATTCTCCTTTGGTTTAGGCCATACAGTTTGGAATTCAGGCCATAAGATTTTAGAAAAACCGTGCATCCTATTCAGACCAACCAAACATGTGATTTCATAACCACTATGCACCAATGGGAAATGGGAATCCATCTAGACCCCTTCGAACATTAACCATGTCTAAAATAACACAATGAAAACTTATCACTCTTGAAATTTCATTCCAATGCTCGGTTCAATGAATTAACCATTTACAAAATGAAAAAATTTCATATTCTGTGGGAGTTTTTCATTGCATCAAATGCCTGTTCAATTACACTCCTAGTCATCGAAGGTGCGAGGAGAATATGTGCTGAGGGGTTGAATTTATAGTGGGATTAAAGGTTTGTTTTGACTATTTTATATATTCTTTTATTATTTTGGATCAAGACAATCAATGTTGTTGATTCTTGTGACTATGTAATGTAACTAGAGGATGTGAGGACTAGATAATGGATACATACATCATCCAAGGATAAACCATGACTCAAAAGATCATTTTTAACATTTAATTACAAATATCATAAATTTTGATAATTCACTATTCACCAAATATCTAACTGGTTTATAAAATATTACAAAAACTCACCCTAACTTATTTCATTATACTGATTTAATGGAATAAATTTTATATAAATAATTAATTAAATATGTGAAATATAATTTTTAATTATTATCAACATTTATTCATAAATTAACCATTTTATAATTATAATTGATTTAATGAGACATTGAAAAATCATTTAACGATCATAAAATAATCTTATAATCATAAGAAAAATATAATTTAATTCATTAGTCTATTTTTTGAAAATAAATTTTCCATTAAATTATTATATTTAATAAAATATTGTAGATATTTATTTTCAAAAAATACCAACATTCAGTTTTTTATATTTAAAACATTTATTTAGTAAAAAAATTATATAAATATATCATACATTAAATTATAAGATACCTGAAATTATAATTGCATTAATTGGAATGTTTACTATTCTGTTAGTTGGTTAATTTTTCAATATGGTTACATTACTATTCCAAGGATCATGATACCAATCCATTGGTATAGGATACTTAATTTCTAGAAATACTTCTAATTTCAGTAATTATTCATTTATAAATATTAAAATGTGTTATATTTGTAAATTTATGGGATTTATTATATAACATAATTATGCGAACGTAAAATTACATTGATAAATTTATGGCAGTTGCGTTCTTTCCCTCATGTGAAATTTCTCCCTCGAAATTATGTTAACTATACTATATTGAATATAGGTGAGGGTACGTATCCTTTATTGAATCCTCTAGTTCCCATGTCATCTCTACATACTTATGGATCCACCACAGTACTTAGAAGTTTTGAGTAGACTTATTATGTGTGAAATTATCTATATAGTTCAAGATCATCTTCATCACCTCTTCATATGAGAGGATATTATTTAGTTGTACCACATCTAGATTCAGTACCTGTGAGGGATCTAGTATGTACTTTATCAAGAAGGATACAAGGAATGCAGGATATTATCGATACATTGGTGGTGGATGTGATAAATGATAGGCTATAGCCCAAACATGATCAATAGTCCTGTTGGGTCCATTGTCCCTAGTTTTCAGCATTCAATTCTTATGAATTATCAGTATCATCTTCCAAGAATATATGTAGAGAAATACCATGTCTCCATCCTCAATGTTTAGATCTCTTAAATGATAATATTCTTAGCTATTCTGTTAAATTTCAGATTCCATAATGTAATCGTAAATGTTTTTACCATTTTCTACCATTTATATGACCATATTTTGTCATATTAAAAGAAATTACTTTACTTAAACCATGCAAGCTATTGTTCTACATCTTTTACAATAACTGGATTTGTATGATTCCATTTGGATGCTTGAGTATAAACTATTGTTGTCTGAGAAATTGAATAGTGGTTGATGTTGTTCCCATCCTCTTTTCAAGTCTAAAAAAATTTCCCTCAACTTGTATTCTAGTTTTTGAATACTATGATCATGTTGGAAAATAGTATGATGATGATAATATGTACTGAATATAATCATATAATTTTTAGCATGTTGAATAATTTTCTAGAATGATAAGGTAAATCGTAGATCTCAATAAGGTATAATTAAGAGGGTTAATACATTCATCCTTACCCTATCCTTTTTGGGTATTAGTGAATGATCATCCAGTGATATTTCTTCTCGAATTTAGATAATGTGATATCTATTTGTAAGAATATCCACAACAACTCATGTTGGATTATTTCCTCTAGATGAAATTATATTTATAGATTCAAATTCAATGGGGATGTTTTATCAATTCCATATATGTATTCTTATTTGATTTATCATCAACTTAGACTTTTTCCTTTCATAATTCACATACTGACATACCATACATAGTGATTTATATTTCTAGATATCAATCTCCATATTTCCCCCAAAAATATTTATATCAAATATAGTGATATGACTTTATGCTCCCTGAGTGAATGGACAATTATTTCCTATTTTTTTCACTAAGAATTATTTTATTTTTATCATCATTGGATTATATATATATTATTTACCGAACTCTTAAAAATCTATCCTTCTCAATTTTTAACTCTGAGGTTTTCCCATTTCGGGTAGCTTTTTCCTTTTTATAAATTTCCTAAAAATTTGTTTTATATTCCATTATTATAACAATGAGGAATTTCTGAGAAATTATTTGAGAAAAAATTAATGATGTTTCTTCCTTAATGATTCTCATATTCATACTTTTCAAATCTATGAAGATTGGATCCTTCTCAATTCTCATCATTGATAGTATTTCAATCTCATTTTTACTTAGAGCATTTTCCTAATTAGTTTCCTTACATTGAATATACTGTATTGAGAAGTCATAATTCTCAGAAATCTCTAATATTATTATCTTCATAATATTAAGATCTTTCTGTATGAATATATATTTTAGTGGGTTGTGAATAATATTTATTTCACACTTATACTCATGTAGATAATGCCACAAAATTTTTAATGTGATGATCTCATCCACTAACTCCATATATTATGTGGGATAATTATTACTGAATTTTCAACCACCAAGATACGTAGACTATAACATTGTCATTTTGAAATAGTAAATAACCTTATCTCTTCATTTAAGAATCAATGTATTCCATAACAATCTCTATAATTCCTAGAGTGTCAATACTGTTGCAGTGATAATACTATTTTCATCTCATTAATGAAATCCTTAAATTCATTAATGATGATAATATTTACTCGCATCTAAGTCATAATGGTCAGTGGGTTTTATGACCATGATAATTTCCTAAAAAATCCTCGATATTACCCATATAGACCAAGCAAACTATAGATCTCTATTACATATATTTTCCGAGGCCAATACTTGATTAACATTGTCTTGGATGCATCCACTGATATTAATTTTCTTGTGATAACATGACCCATTAATGATACATCATTCTTCGTTTACTAATTGTTTCTATACCATTCATAAAGTTTCTCACTTCTAATTGTTTTTAACGTAGCATTGAAATTATCATCATTCTTCTTATTAAGGTTAGATTATATCATAAAATCATCAAAAAGTCAAAAAACAATTAAATGGAATTTCCAAAGTCTATTCATTATGTAAATGAAAATTTATGAATTTTTAATTGTAAATATGGGAATCACTATCAAATCATAGAGTCCTAAAATTGTTCAAATGGTGGTGTTGGGGGTATCTTCCTTCTTTAATATTCACTAGAGATTTACACACAAAAGCTACCCATTACATATATATTTGGAAAAAAGGAGTTGATTAGTGAAATGATCTATCCATTGATGAATTCAACTATTAGTTGTGATGATGTTTTTAATCTCACATTATTTAATTTTGAGGCACAATGATCCATCCTTATTCTTGATGAAGAGAATTGGTGAACCCTATGGTGAAGCACTTGAGCATATAAAACACATATATAGATTCTATTGTAACTAAATCTTTAGATACTATATCTCAATGGTTTCTATTATATATGTGTTCTTTGATATAGGAAGAGATCCAAGAATATGTTTTATCTAAAAATCAACCTATTAGCCTAGAGGAAGGAACATAGATTCATCAGGGGACACATATGTGTTGTCATTCAAAATGTGTATGTATTTGATCATGATTTTCCCCATTAGTTCATTCATTTGAGCTGCATATTATTTTTCATAAGGTAATAATATCCAAAAATGAAATGATTATTTGAACTACATTCCTCTAAATACTTACACTTATATAGAATTACTGGATGCCTCTATATGTGGATAGTGATATACCTTACTCAATATTGGATGTTGTATTTATATGATTATTACAAGTCTAGATTCAAAAAAGAATTATATTATACTAAAGTAAGTAAGAAAAGAATTTATGGGATGTTTAGTCCATTATAATTAACATAGGATGAGTTATATACTTTGAATGAAATAATTTATCTATTTTATATTCTCATAAATAACCCAACATAATTATTTTCAAATGGGGTTTGAATAGTTCTACTAAACTTGCATGATTTGAAAAAATTCATAGAACAAAAATCAAATAGAATATTCCATATATTTTAATGAATAACTATTTTACATGCCACCACGTTATTATTGTGATGCACCTCATCAGTAGAGAAAATTTATGAAATTATATGTTCTCTTATAGGTTATTTTCATTGATTTTCTACAACTACACATTTCTTAGGTATTTCCCTCACCATGTTCTCATGTTCTGTGCTGTTGAAACACTCTACTATATTCTATGTGTGTATCTTAACTTTCTATTCCTCTTTCAAATTTTTTGGATTCAACGTATCTGTGTGGAAATTATAATTTATATTCCCATATATTCCATATTTAATTAATCAGTTGATCCCCTTTTAAATTTCCCAGTAGTCTTCTTACTATATGTTTAAAAACTGGGAATTTTTATTTTCTTCTGATCATGAATTTTCTATATATATCCTACAATATTTAAATAAATTTTCTAATATTTATTTCATATACTATGAGACCAAATAATTTCTTAGATATACATTTAAACAGTATGGTAATAATAGATATTTTCCTCATAGATGTTTATTTTTCAAATACGAAACACTTTTCATAGAATCTCTTTTAGCCCTCTAAACAAGTGATCCACTTTTCCTTAAATGTTCATTAAAATACATTGTATTATCATGAAATACCAATAATTTGTTTCTCACATGCCATGATATACTCATTTACCTTTATCAATATTTTAATAACTACATTTAAATCATAAAATTGATAGTTCATTGAAAATATTAACTGAAAAATATTTTCATGAATGAATCCTAAACCATGGAATCAATTCCCTCTATTGAAATTTTTTTGTTAACATTTGTCAACCAAAAATTAGGTTTCTCATCAAATAGGTAGACATCCAACATTATATTCCATTCATCTAATCAGTATATCAGATAAGATATCATCTAAAAAGATTGTGTCTACTGTTTTGTGAGGCTAGTGTCAGAAAATCCACTAATTATGGGAGGCATTGGTTATATAAAGGATTAAAAAACAAATTCTAATTTATTAAGATAAAGGGTTATATACAGATGAATAAAGTTATTATTTATAAATTAGTCTATTTATTCTTGTATTAGAATTTAGTTTTGAGGAGATATTCCCCTCATATTTAGAATTACATTAGGGAAATATTCTCATTTAATTTTACATTAATAGTTTGAATGGGTTCTCCTATTTCACATCATTATCTAATAAAAAATTGTACAATTAAGGGGTTCTGAATTCATTTATAATAAGAAAATGAAATCGTAATCTTATAATATATAAGGATAAATATATAATTAAAATTTATATTATATCATGTGATTCCCTATGTTTTAATCAAAGTAAGACGCAGTTATAAAATTATACCAATAATTTTTACTAAATTTATATATGTAGCACCCAAAACCTAGAAAGACCAGATCTATGGCCTACTACCATTAAATTTGATTGATAATAAGAAATTAAATCTTGGTGTATTGAAGAGTATAATAGTATTGGTAAACTATATAGATACATTAGTCTTATATTAAAATAGAATACACTAATTACAATATATTTTTTTCTTTTAGGGATATATTGTTTCCCATATAGTATAACCTTTATTTTCATTCCTAGAACACTTCTTGTATTATTTGGGAGGGAAACTAAATAATGATTAGATCTAATTCTTAGTTAGCATA
Organism: Viscum album; assembly: GCA_963277665.1. Lineage (NCBI taxonomy): Eukaryota > Viridiplantae > Streptophyta > Magnoliopsida > Santalales > Viscaceae > Viscum > Viscum album. The sequence goes on from OY728161.1 coordinate 1,845,265,886, forward strand.
AGGTACAAAAAAATGAATCAATAAAAATTGTCAATATGGAAAGGAAATATAAAAATACATGTTCCATTTAATCAAAAATCTTACGTATAAGTCATTAAATAATATATCAATTTAAATAAATGAAATCGTATTCAATTTAAACAATAAAAGGGAATGAAATACATTCATAAACATTTTTCATATTAAATATATAATGGATAACAAATACTAAATCAAAATGAAGGTGTTTCTTAATTATTTTAGCTCATGTCTTAAACCCATGAATATCACTACTGTCAAGATCTACCTTACATACAGTTCAAAACTACAAATAGAGACTAATTAAATTCCCACAACTAATTTGTCTCATATGGAATGATCAATGCATCGAAGAGCTTTATAATGACATGTCCCCGCCCATAAAATGATGTCCAAATAACTCTCTATATCAAGTAATTAGTTTAATAAATGAAAATATTCACTACCAAGTTTCCATATTGAATAAAGAATAAGGAATTATAAATATTTCAATTTTATCAAACAATTTTCAAAGTAAAAATTGTATAAAAAATTGTATATAATTTATTTAATTAAAATATCCCTGATAAATGATATGGATAAATAGGAAATATTCAATTTTTAATAATCTTATAAAATTAAATATTTTACAGGGATATATGAAAGGAAAAATGATGTTAATTTTAAAAAAATACTTTGATAAATCATAAAAAAATAATCTATAATAATAATAAATATGTTTTCAAGATAACATATCAAATGTGGGGTAAAAATAATGTTTTTTTCAAAGATGAAAAAAATACTATAAATAATATTTTCAAAACATTAATGAGGAATTTATTTTTTTTATTATGAAAAACATTTCAAAAATCAATTTATTTGAAAATTAATTTTAAAAAATATATTTTAAAAAACATTAAAATTTTAGACATGTAATGGAATACTCAATGAAATGGATGTTGGTAAATCCATTCATATCATACATGGTAAAAACATTAATTTTGAATAGTCAAAGGATAGAATAATTCCTTATTGGGAAAGAGAAAATATTATTCATTTTAAAAAAAATTAAAAGGCAAAAAATAGTATACATTTATTTAATAAATAATTTTGTAAAATCTAAAACAAATTTGGGAAAAGGTTTTTTAGATGAAAACAGGTTCTCCAACTAAAGAGAGAAATGTGGTCGGGTTTTTTTAAAACAATTTACTAAATCATATTTAGTGAAAAGGAGTTGAAAAATGGTACTATTACACAAAAATCTCTTGAATAATTAGGGGAGAAAAAAATTAATTGGCATATTAAAAAACAATCCAATAATTTTATCTGAGGTAAATTCATGTATAAAAAATCTTGAACAAAGTGATATTTTCATGTAAACCCTTGAAAAGTCGAAAACATTGACGTGTCAAAAAATTAATGGATAGATTTTTTGTTTCATATTTAAATCCTCATTAATAATTTTTAACTAAAAAAACATATTCAAAATATTTATTACACACATAATCATATAATATTCACAACAATAAAGTGGTGATATATCCTAATAGAAAATAAATCAGGTTATGGAATTTTTTTCCACTTTGTAATGCTTATTTCAAACCCCCTTTGAATAATTAATTCAATTTTAAATTTCCAATATCTTGATTAATTGATGAATAATTATTTTATATATAAATTTGTATGTATTTACACCATATATAAGAATTAGGTTCACAATAATTAAATATGTCTTAAATAATGAAAATTCAGACGAAGTCCCTGAATACATGATAACATTGTATTAATAATCCAAAAGATATAAATACATTAAAATAAAGTTATTAATACCATGAATATAACAATAATTTGGATATAAAATTCAGGAGATGAATTCTATACCTCACATAATAGAAATAAGTGGAATAAATGTTGTATAACTCTTCAAAAGAAAAGTGAGACAAGATTCCATTTCCATGTGTTTCCTTTCAGTTGAATGTCATTTATACTATTATAGAGTGTTTTTAAACATTTTAATAACATATAATTGATTCATTAAAAAAATAATTATTTCAAATAAAATTTTATTATAATAACAGTTTACACATTGGTTAATAATAATTCATTATTTTCCCTATTTTGGGTATTAATAGCCTAGTTGTTCATGTTTATTTTGGCTTGTAATATTTATTCATCTTTTGTCGATCATGATTTCAAAATATCAATAATTTAAAAAATTATTTTTCTTATAATTTATATTATATATATATATATTTAAAATAATCCATATTATTTGGTAATGTGAAATGAAAAGTATCAGTCATGGAGATGATAGGCTGTATATATCCAAGAATGCTGATTTCATTTCATTTCCACATTAAATGATATAATTATAAATGATATCTATGTATAAATATATTATAATTACACTGTCGTATTCATATAAAATATTTAAAATATTGTTTTCATGAAATCCTTTATATATTCCATATATAGTGTGTATAAATCACATCTTTTTGAGTTGGTGGTAATGCATATTTCCCAAAACGATGGTATCATATTCCAAAAATTAGAATAATGAATGTATGAATAATATAAATTTTAAATAAAAATAATGAAACAATAAATATAATATATATCATATATATATATATATTCTATCATAATTCCCAACTATGAGTGGTGGTAAAGGAAAAAATGAACAACATCGTTTTTCAAGGCAGTAGTTCTCTATAAAAAGAAATTTTATGTTCCTTACCCATCAGTTGGAGGTTCATATAATTTTAGTTAAATACCAAATAGAAAAATATATATTTATATTTATGATGTTGATTTTATTATATAATAATTGTATTAAATTATCTTCAGTGTGTATATGGAAATAAAATGAATGTGATAGTTGAATGGTGTTGCCACATTTTTGGGTAACTCAATTTTGTTAATACCAATGACTTTTTTTGATGGATTTATATATATGAATAGGCTTCTAGAATAAGGGTATTGATATTTGGTGCTTATTTGGTACTATTTTCCAATACAATGTTTCTTGAGAGGTGTCAAAAGTTGCTAGGTATTAGTACCATTTTATATCGTTAGAGGAGTGGCGTTCTTGAAATTTTTTTAAAATAGTATTTCACACAAAATTTTCCTATGAAAATTGGCTCCAATAATGTTTAAAATTATAGAAAAGGAATAATTATTGCTATATATATATTTCTAAGGGAATTTTGATAGATTATATGTCATTTTGGACCATAAGATTAGTGTTTTGTCCTTTATAAAACTAATTTCTCTCTTAATCAATACAAATATTTCTAATTAAGCTCAATAATATTTTTTTAAATAACTAACTATTCCTTATTATAAATAATAAATAGTAATTATTAAAAATATGGAATCCATTTATAAAAATTAATATCACATAATGGATATAAATAAATATAAATTTAATCCCACAAATGGGATGCAAATTGGGGTTTTAACGTAAAAACAATCCAATATTTGAAAAGAATTTATATCCATTTTCAATGATAAATTGAATAGAATAACATATATATTGTTAATTGATATAATATAGATCTAATTAAACATAATAAAATAAATAATATAACTTACCTATATAAAAATTTAGATGAAAAAGTAGTTTTGAATTCAAATTCTGTAATATTCAGTATTCATCAAAATATTTAAACAGTATAGAAAAACACCAAAAATTCAATATAAATCTATTTTTATGTATTTATTTAAACAATAATCTGTATATTTACATATAAAAATACTAAAATTTCCCAAATTTCGATTTAAAATATGTTTTTCATAACAATATGGTAATTTTTTTTAAAGAAATATAAGTTTTTATAATTAATATTGGATTTCTTCTTATCTTATGCCTATAAAATCTATAAGGGGAATGTAAAAATATTATATTTAATGTATTTAATTTATATTTCATTAATATTGTTATATAATTCTATTGAAATTAATTTATTGGGGTAAAACACATCTGTGAGTATAAAAATAAAACTATTTCATTTATATTCAATTGGTAATTATATTGATTTGTAATTAGTTTTTAATGTTGTAATTTAAAAAATATTTTCATAAGTGATTTAATAATATTCATAAAATCAAATTTAATGCCATGTTTATATATTATTATAATAAATAATAACAATTTTTTATAATATTTTTATCAGTGGAACTAGGTCATGCATGCCACACAAGCCATAAAAGAAATTTTTTTTCATGTGACACTAGATAACTCGGTATCACATGCCTTTAAATATATAACTTAATTAAAATTTATTTAAAATTTAAAATATATTTTATTGTATTGGGATATTATATTCCCTTAAATGTTGGTTGTTCTATATCATACATGTTATCTTATATAATATTATTATTTTATAATTTTGGGGCATTACATTCTACCCCCCAATAATTTAATTTCATCCTTATAATTTAATTATGTGTTTAAAATATATGATTTCATGTTTGAGAATTCCTTTTTTTAATACCACATTGTGATTAGGGTAAACCGAATACCCTCTTAATAAGGGATAATGAGAAGTAAAATGTCATATATAATAACATAAAACTAGGTAAATATGTAGGATAATGTTAGAGGTATGTGAAAATATGGACATTGAGGAAATGAAAAAATATTTATAATGGGAAATTTAGGTCATCAATAAAAAAAGTGATGATAAATTGAAGGCTGAGTATATCAAGGTCATAAATCTATGTTGATTTATAAGTCCATCAATTTTAGAAAAATTAATTTTTTGGACCACTAATTGTTTTTATCATTTTCTTAATTTTGGGTAATTTATTTACTGCATAAGAATATAAGGTAATACTGTTACTTGATATGTTTTAATTTCAAATGAACAATTAAATCATTTGGTTTTCCTTTGATTAGATTCTAATTCATCCCATACTCCAGTAAATTAATATCCTATAATGATATTTTATTTTTAAAGAATGAAATTTTACTTTTTACAAATCATATGGTACATAAGATAAGTAATTATATTTGTATACAAATATTTTCCATAACTAATTTGGTTAATAAAATAATCTATAATCCCCTAAAGTAAAACTAATATAACATCATTAGTATTTATTCATCAATTTTTTTACTAAATAACTCAGTAATTAACAATGAAGTCACCTAGTCTAGTCATTAGTGTGAATCCATCATCAACCATCTTGCATTGATTCAAGCCCCACTGATTAGACATAATTGATGGGTTGTCTCCTGATAATTTTTTTATTCTATAAAACCAAATTAATATGTTTTCCAAAATAATATTTTAGGATTACCTGAAATTTAGTCACTAAATATCCTTTTAAGTAAATTTTTCTTTACAACCTCAATACATAAATACTAAATACATTTATTTCAACAGATTCTATTTATTGGTCTATAGTTTAAACATAAAATGATGGACCTTACTAAAACCAAAAACCATAGTGTAATAATAAATTATTATATTGGAAAAACAAATAATCATTTTCTTGATGCCTAATCCATGATGAATTCTTTTAAATCTATGACACGTGAAATTTTTTTGTGTTCAGTCATTGTCATTATTTATTCAAATCCTTAATATTGGTTTTTATTTAAAATTTGAATTATCCTAATCATATCTCACAATTGATTCAAACCCGGTGAGAATTAAGGCCGATTAATGTATATTAGGTTATGATGGAGTCATTCCTGACACACCTTTTTGACTTGTTACAACTATGTACATTTGTGACCAAACCACACCAACTTGTTGAGTCCATATATATATGTATTTCATGGAAAACCACCATAATCTCTAACTTACAAAAATTCTGGGATGTTATTCAATACAAATCCTAAAAATGTACCTCATGGTTATGCTCTACAATATATGTTTTCCAAAGTATAGTTCATGTTGCTTCCACTAAACATTACATTATAACTATTGAAGCACCCCAACCCCAGTATACCGGGAACCAGTGTCATGCTACCATTACATTGGCATGATTATATGGAATAAAATATCTATCTACTGAAAAATTTATTAGTCATCGAATAACAGATATATTCATGAGTCCTTTATTACTAATTAATACTCCAATTAAAACATAATTCTTTCTCTTTCAAATATATATTTATTCCTACTTATAAAACCTTTACATATCAGTCTTAGAACACTTCTTGGATTCCTATTGTTGGAATCAATATAAGGGTGATCTCAAATTCCTAGTAAGAGTAATTTATAACTAAAAAATATATTTAATCAATGACAATTGTCAATATGGAAAGTTAATAAATGAAGATAAATAACACATAATCAATAAACTAATTTAGAGGTGTGTAAATAATATTTCATGATAAATAAATGGTATCACATGAAATTTAATCATTAATCTAATATTTAATGAATTCATATCATTTTCTTCAATGAAAATTTCACGGATAATAAATAATAAATAAAAATCATGGTATTGATTAATTATTGTAAATAATGTATTAGGAATATGAGAACCTCTACTTTCATGATATATCTTATAGACAATTTAACACTATGTATAGTAACCTATTTCATTTTTACAACTAAAGTGACTCATCAAAGTTGGTCGCCTCCTCAAGGGGAAATATAATATATCAATCCCACTTTTTCATTCATATCCAATGAATTCCACATATCAATTAATTGATTTAATTAATAATAATATGAATCATCCAATATTTATATTGAAAAAATAATATTTTTTTTCCAAATTTTCCAATATATTTAAATAAATATAAAGTAAACAATGTATAAATATTTAATTCGAATTTATGAAATAAACATATCCATGATTAATGATATGGATAATTAAGGAAAATTAAATTTTTATTGATCATAAGAAAACGAATATTTCACAAGGACATAACATATTAATAAAGGTAGTGATTGTTAATAATATTCATTGATACATCAATAAAAATAAATCTAGATAAATAATAAGGATAGCATCGACCAAACATATCCCAGGGTAAGAAAAAAATATATTTTTATTGTCATTGATTAATATAAATATTATTAAAATATATTTTGAACCCATTTTTGAAGAAAATATTATTTGTTTCATTTTGAAAAACATTTCAAAAAACATTTATTTGAAGATATATTTTTTTTAAATATTAACATTCTAAACATGAAATTGATGCCTCAATGTAATAAAATTTGGAAAATTAGTACATTCTATATGAGGTAAAAGTAATATTTTGTTTTCAATGTAAAAAATTAAAAAAAATCTTTGTTTAGATATAAAAAGAAATATTCAATTGAAAAAATATTTTAAAATAAAAAATATTAAATGTTAATTAAATAAATAACTTTATTAAAGGTTAATAACATTTTTGAAACCCTTTAATAAAAAAATTTTATAAGAAAACTGGTTATTTGATATAAGAGAGAAATGAAGAATGTTTTCAGGAAAAATATTTCATAGAAATTTTGAGTACAAATGAGTTTGGAAATGGTACAATTACCCAAAAAATATTCAAAATCCAAAGGACATTCAAATTAAATATTTCATTTGAAAATTATCCAATAATATATTCTGATGTAAATTCATGTATAAATAATCCAAAAAAATTGATATTGTCTAATAATCCCCTTGATATCACCCTAACATTGATGTGGGAATAAATCAATGAATTTATTATATATGAAAACAATAAATACACATAAAAAACAATATATAAAAAATTTGATATAAAAAATTTATTACACACGTAAACATATAATGTTAATTACAATGAGGAAGTAATATATCCGACGAAAAAGAGAATCGATTATGAAATTCTTTTACATCTAGTAAGACATAATTGACAACCCCTTTTATGAATTAATTAAATTAGAAACCGAAATATCATAATGAATCAGTTAATCATGATATTATATTCCAATATAAATATATGTACCTCATATATATATAATTAGGTGCACTATATTATAATATGTCTCAATGAAAATAAATATAGACGAAGTCCCATACTTCAGGATAAATGTTGATTTATAATCAATATAAAATAAATAATTTAAAAGGAAATGATAACGTTGAGGAATATAAAATTATTCATTAAATACAATAAAATAATGTAATTATTTTCACCACACAAAATAAATAAGTGGGTTAAAATGGTGTATGAATCACAAAAAGAAAATTCATAAAATATTCTAGTACCCTGCATTTATTTTCATGTTCACATACTTTAAAATCATATATAATAGTTATAAACATTTATAGAAATATAATATAACCATATTAATTTTTATTATAAGATATATAATCTTCTAATAATAAATTTTTAATTATTTCTTAATAATATTCCAATTTTTTACTGTTTTTGGTTTTAGTAGCCTTGTTTTTCAGGTTTGTCCGAATTGATATTATTGTTATTCTTTTATCAATCATGATTTTGATAATCAATGGGATTTAAACAATTATTTAATTTTGATTTATATTCAATATAAATATATTTATAATGATCCATATTACTTGAAGATAAAAATTTAAATCCATTGTCCATAAAGATGGTATATCATACGTACGCTTCAACGATACTTTCGTATATTTACCATATTAAATTAATTAAAAGAAAATGATATATATTTATTTTTATATTATAATTACATTATAATATTCATTTCATATATTTTAAATAAATTTATTTATATAATCATTTATAAATTCCATGTATTGCGTGAACGAGTCACATAGCTTTGAAGAGGCAGTGTCAACATTTAAAAAATAATTTTATCATATTCCCCCAATATTGAAAGCTTGAAGTTATTCCTTATATAAATACTACATAAGCATAATGAATTAATTAATATAATATATCTAATATTTTAATATTTTTTAACCATAATTCCCAAACATGATATGTGTAAATTGAAAAACAAACGACGTCGTTTGGTGAATTGGTAGTTCACCGTACATATAAAAAGAATGTCCAAACCCATTAGATTTATGTATTTGTATATGTATATATAAAAAATATAATATATTAGTAATATATTGAGTATAATAAGATTTTAATATAACAATTTAATAATAATATATTGTGGGATGGAGAAGAAAATAAATTCACTGTGATCGTTAATGAATGTTACCTCATTTTCATGTAACTCCTTTTGGTGTATACCAGAAGGCATCCATCATTGAATTTATTCTAATGTTTATGATTATAAGATGAGTATATAAAGTTTTGAACTTATTTGTGATGAATTTTTCTAATCCAATGTTTCTTTCAGAGGTGTGATTATGTGAGATGGGTTAATGACTTTTTATAGTGGATATTGGGTGATATTCTTGAAAAATTTCAAAAATGTAATTTTACCCACGTTTTTTATACAACATATTACTCTAATAAATGTTTAAATTATATATAGTGGATTATATGGCCAACATATTTCCATAAAATGGATTGTGGACAATCTTATAGGTCATTTTGGCTCTTAAGAATATGGTTTACTCTTTTATTTGGATAATTTTTCTCTTTATCACTATAATTACTTTTAATTAATATCACTAATCATTTTGGTCCAAAAAAGATGAAATTATTATATAATAGAAATTAGTATGAATATAAATATTAAATATTTATTTTTAAATTAAAATCACATAAGTCAAAGAAATTATTTTAAATTTAACCCCACGCATGGGACAACTATGCAGGTTTTTGATGAAACATCTCTCAAAATAAATTCTAGGTTTTATTATCCAATAGTAGAGTGAAATTGAAACCATTATCATAAATTGGATTAATATATTTAAATATTATCTAAATAAAAATTAAACCTTAAAATTAGTATAATTTGACCTTATAAAAATGTTATATAAAAAAGCAGTTTAGAATTTAAATTCAATATTTCTCACTATTTATCCAAAAATGAGACATCACAAAAAATTCCAAAAATTTATCCTAACCAAATTTTGATGATTTTATTTAAATTAACTATTTTTACATATAAAATTTTTAAATGTTAAATAATTGGATTTAAAATTGGTTACTCGTTAAAAGGTAGGTCAATTGCATTTGGAATTATATAGGTTTTTTTTGTGTAATTTTTGGTTTTTTCTTGTCTTATGCTTATAAAATATATAGGATGAAAGTCTAAAATATATTATTGAATATATAAAATATTATTTTTAACATCATTATCTCATTGTAATTAATTAAATTTATTTAGATAAAATCCCTTTGTTTCCAAAAAAATATAAATATTTCTAATTTTATTCCATTGGTTCTTATATTCATGTATAAAAAATTTGTAACCAATGAATTGAACCACATATTTTATTATGTTATGTAACCATATTCATATACTTTAATTAAATAGATAATTTATATTTTATTATAATAAATACTAATAATTTTTAATATATTATCGTATGGTAAAACATAGCCCTACCTATAAAACATTCCATTGAAGATACTCGTGGATGCGTGCAAAACAAGTTATCATAGTACCATGTAAATTGAAATATTAATCATATATTGATTTTATTTAAAAAAAATTGATTATATATTAATGTATTGGGATATTTTATTTTATTTTTGTTGTTATGTGGAATATATTCAATCAAATACGATGATCCCATTTTTGAATTTCAACTTGCAACAATCTAGACATAATCTCCAATAATTACTAGAATGTTATATGATAAATAAAATTAAATTCCTTGATTTTTACACATATTATTACAAAATTTTATTAATAATTAACCATAAAATAAAAAACATTTAATGTAAGGATTATGGACTTATGGAAATTAGGTATAGAATTAGAAACAATGAAACCAAATTATAAAATATCTTCTATTTAAACTAAATAATTCGATCCAATATTTTGTTGATATCTTACATATTAATAGGATACCATGGGGTATAAATGCTCCATATAAGGTGATAAAATAAATTTATTGGAACAATCATATGAATTAAGTATGTTAAATGTGATGCAAGGCACAACCAAATTATATAAAAAGTAATATAACTAGAATAAAAATATGGATTCAAAACATGTAAGAAATTGGATTATGTAATAATAAAATAATATTTATTTTGAAGAAATATAAAACATGATATGAACATGGATCAAGGTTAACATCCTGGATAATGTCTCATGGTGGACATAGTCCCATAGAGGAATAGAGATTACACAATGGTCCACCATGACGTCTCATGATACTCACCATTACCCAAGGACCATGAGAACTGTCTAGGAACACCAACCATAAAATTTTAAATAATATTTATTCAACATTATCAATCCATCGTATCGAAGGATTAGAAGGGTTCAACATGAAAATAAATTGTCATTATAATCAGGTCTTATAGAATATAGAAGTGGTGTATCATAATGATTTATAAGAAACAATGGATTATAATCATACATCGAATTTCAGAAGGGAAAATTGTCATATAGAATGAAAAAAAATTGTTACTAATGTAAAAACATGTAATAATAGTGTCTATAAAACGTTATAGATATACAACATTGGTGATGTTTAAGGGAAAACATAAAATATATTTATTGAAGACAGTGAATAATTTTTTATTTAACCCAAAATGAACTAAGATAGTCATTCAAGATAAAAAGGGTGATTTTGTAAAAGTATTACTACATAAACATATATTATGGAGTGTATTATAAAAAGGTTAATACATTGGGATGTTCTCTTTTGTTTGGTTGTCTTATCTGGAGGAATTGAAAAAGAAACCTTAAAACCGGAATTCCCTTTCAAAGAACGAATAACCGATCCTAGTTGATATTTCAGGGACATACAAATACTTTTTTAGTATTAAATAATAATAAATAATAAATAATCTGTGTTAATGGAAGAAAATGTTTAACACGAGACAAAGATAGTGGTTCAAAGAGATTCTCATATTATAAGAACAAAAATATTCTGGAATTATACATAATGTACAAGATAATAAAAATACATCCTTTAATTAATTAATAAATAACCTATTAGAAATGTATTTGAAACATTTTAATTTCATTTATTTCATTTATTTCCTTTTTTAGGTCATAATATTCAATTACATCATTCTGGGAGCATTTGGTTCGTGAATTTAGGATTGGTTCCCTTCCTTTTAATTAAATGTCTTCATGTCAAAAAGAAATAATATTTCAGGAGGTGTAATTATATTATATTTATTCAAGAAAATTTTTCAAATGGTTCAATATATAATTAATCATTATAATATATGATTTATTAATGAGATAAAATTAAAATGATGAATGTTAGTTTAATTTTAGATATTTTCAATTATCACATCTTGTTTTATATATATATTTAATAATACGTATATATATATTAGTTCTAAAAATGTTTAAACTGCAGTAATATAAAATTTAAATATATTTAAACCATTATAATTGTTTTATAACCATCCAAGAAGGTGGTAATAAAAATTAAAAACTCTTTATCCCTTAAGGTGATGAATCAAAAGATCACAGATGATGTTTTCATTTTTGTTACAAAAAGAGAATAGAAGATATTTGATGACTTATATCACAAAAAAATAATAAAATCCATTTATATATGATACATGAGTGAACATGTTTATTTATATTAGGTAGGTGGGAAAATACTATAAATTAAAATAGAATGATACAGTGTTTTACCTCTTCAGTGTCGTCTCATTGAAAACCTCGATAATGCAATTGAAAATTTCTTTTCATGAGACAAGAAGTTATAATATACGTGTGAAAGTGGTATGGGATATGTATTTTTTATATTATGATCGATATTCATGTCATGGTTGTTTTGGGTAGAATTGGTTGTTGGGGTGGTATTTATTGTGGAAGTTGGGGAGTGTTTGTGATTATTTTGTTCATATGCTTAATATTTTAGATCAATAGTATCAATAATGTTGAATTGTGAAATAATGTATTAAAAATATATAATTCTAGTTCGATATAATTTAATATTATATTATCCATTACTAAAAAGTGAATAAAAAATTCATTTTTTTACTTTTAATATTAAATTTAGTAAATTACTATAACTTATTATCCACTGAAAAATAATTTCTTTTAGAAAAATACCAAAAATTAACTCTAATAGGATTTTGACATGTAGATCATAAAAATGGACTCCACTTTTTGAAAATAAATTTTTAAATAAGATAAATTTAAAATTTAATTAAATTCATCATTTATTCTAACAATACATTTTTGAAATTTTTATAAACATTTATGAAAATTTGAAAATTTTATTATCATATTTTAAAGTTACCTTATAATCAGAAGACTAAAAAAATTAATTTATTTATCTATTTTATAAAAAAATATTTTATTTTAAATAAATATGTTAAATAAAAAATTGCAAATAATCATTAAAATTTTTCAAAAATACCAACACTTAACATATCATTTTTAAATGATTATTTACTTATACGATGGTATAAATATATTATATTTTGACATATAAGATTCCTAAATTTTATTTAAAATATAATAAGTAATATAATAATTTTATTGTATGGATTAATATTCCTAATTCTAAAATTATTATTCTAACAGTCATGTTATTATTCCCTTGGGGTAGGTTCTATAATTTATTGAAATACAAATTTTTTTATTCATTCATTTTTTATAATGTTTTATTTGTGATACCTATGTGATTTTATGTGACTAATAATATATTTCATTATAATAAGAGAGGAAATTTCCATTGATAAAATCAAAGGTCATTATAAAGACAAATCAAATCATCAAATGTGATATACCAAACCCAAAGGTACCGTTTTTAGGGTATTATAACCCCATGCATGACACACTAAGTGAAAAAATACTTTCTAAATTGTTACAACATACAAAATTAATTAAAAAAATATCACCCATTGAATGATCATCAGATGATATATTATAAATTGGATCATGTAATGATCTGTCCCTTTAGGATTATGAAATTGTGAATCTATGGAAACTAGTAGTTTATATTAGCGAGAAATAATACATTGAAGGTTCATCGAATTATTTCAAACTTATTTGCACGAAAGAGTTAAATCCGAGTTGCATCCCTCATATCTATACTATATTCCATCATATTTTAATATAGATAGAAATAATAGATATTTTATTCACATTAGAAACTAGTATACTCTTTAATAAATCACAACATTAAAATTTTCACATTTAAGAAACTTTTAATTTTCATCAATATGATATAAAATTGGAAACTGGTGGTACCAAAAATATTTATTTGAATAATAAATAAACAATTAATATATAATTGAATATAACCATAAATATTGACAATAAATACATTGTAATATTTGAAAAAACATTTTGGCATTAACTCTCTATTTTCAAATGAAATTCAATTATAAACATTTCAATTTCAGAAATCTCTACCTATATTCTATAAAACAGACTCCATATAAAATGAAGAAAATTTTAAAAAAAATTAATAGAATGTACTAATCAGTATAAATATCCCTATAACACTCCATGAAAATATTTATATGAAGCTCTCCATATTTTAAAGGATTTTAATATAGATGAATCATGTTCTAAAATTTCATCATCAATACTATTTTATACCAAACCCAACTGAATCATTTTTAATCCATCATTATAAAAACCTAAGAATTTTCCACATGGATTCTATATGATTATAGGGTAATTATAAAAACGGTAAAATATTTATTATCTCTATAATTAAAATCATAAAAATGAAATGTGATTAATAACATTAAATAGATAAAAATTCTAGGATTTATAAATACAAATAGATACATGACTGACCACATAAGAAAATTCATGTAAATGATTCCCATGGATTATTCTCTTAAAGAAATTTACATATTAATTTTTTATAAATGAATAGATGTAATGAGTATTCTATAGATGGATGTAATTTTATATAGATACCTTTAGTTAATTCATGTAACTAATTATAATAACAGGTGTCGCATAGCTAGTTTCTATTTAAATATTCAAATAACTAATTTTTAATATATTTCCCAACCATTTATATGGGAGTTAATTTTCAAATATGTTAATATTAAATATATTTTTTATATTGAAGGGAATTTATCTCACAACTGAATCCATAAAAATAATTTCTCTATTGTATAAAATTCATGCCATATTGAAATGCTAATATAAAAAGTCATTCTAAAGATCAAAATCATTTTAACTCATGAATAATTATTATCTAAAATTTATTTATCTCTCCATATAACCAATAATAACCAAAATACGGCTTTAATATCTAATTTTATCTCCATGATAAAGAAAAATATGTATTCTAGAAAATATCCTAATACAAAAGGAAAACATATACTGATCTAAATCTTAATTTGAACATGATATAGAATGATTTAGAGTTTTATGGATTCTAAGGAAATGAATATAATTTTTTTCTCACTACAAATCATAAAAATTTTATTTATTTATAGTTGTATAACCAATTTTATGGTCAAAATACACAATATTTACAATTATATAAAAACATTTATGAGGTTCAAAAATCAACTATAAGGGTTTAGAATCAGCTATATTGGGTTTCAGTTTTTCAATGTGTGAAATGTACTTTAGATTTGTGGGAAAAGTAATAATCATGTATAAATGATATTTTAACGTTCAAAATTATGTTTATGGACTTGAATCATAATATGAAACATGTAGAAAAATTATTTTAAATTCAAGAAAGTAAATCAGAAGATAATTTATGTAAAGAATAAATCTGATTTAATCAATGATAAAAATACATTAATAAACACATAAGATAACAAAATAATGGAAGAATAATTTATATAAGAATCAAAATAAATTCTTCCTTGATAATTATATAAGGTCAATAATTAAATGATAAAACATAATTAAGGCTTTTGTGAAATATAATTAAATTTGAAATCTTATATGTTTATTAATAATTATAAAAAATAAATATATTTAAAAATATAAAGAGAGTTATGTTTGATGATATAAAATTAATAATTATTCATGATGTGATATTATTCAATGATAAAAACATGATATGGTTCATATATAAACTAAAAATTGATTTAAAAAATGAACATATTCATCTATTTATAACCATTTATGGAAATTAAATTTCATGTTCTTTGAAATCAAAATCATTTATTATATATTAAAATCATATAATATCTTGAAAGGGCTCTAAAACCATTTCATTTTAATTATGTTTCATCCCATTTTCTTGTATCTATTACAAATGACTTTCTACATCCGAAAAGAAATTAATTTTATTTGTATAATATTTAATATTACTCATCTTACTTATCGGGAGATATAGTTTTTTCTTTTATATGGATAAATTCATAAATACCTATAATTTTTTATGAAATAGTCATTACCATCAAATACCCTAATTAATTATTCATAAATTAGTTATTCTTATATTAATGTACTATACGGTATTATTTTTTCCTACAATGTATATATTCAATAATGATTTCCTTCTATTCTAGAACAATTATCTTTATTAATCAAAATATGGTTTAAAAAATTATTTTTATATTTCATTTATTTCTCATTATTTTATTTGATATTTATGCTTGATGTACATTTATTTTATATGTTTCATGCAAGATTATAAAATATTTATGACTCTATGGGTGGGAAAATAATTTATTATCCCTCTAATTAATTGGCTTTTGTATTTAATCACAGGAGATCATTATGTGTGTACATGTTGTAGTTATATTTTCCAACAATAGTATATATATACCTTATGTAGATAGCTTTGTATATAGTATAATGATTTCTACATTGAATTATTTGAATTTTATGTAACATATTTTAATAATATTTATGTGAAAAGAATAATTTTCCCCTTAAAATAAAATTCATATACATTTTCCAATGAACTTATTATTATGATATGATAAATATGATTATGCTCATGCACGAACACAAGTTGATTAATTCACATGTTCTTTAATATTATTCTCCCATTAATAAGAATTTCTAGAAAACCTATTATTTCACATATGTCTCTGAATAGTAAAGTATTTTTATGAGATAATTAAATACTATTGATGGACTGTGTATATGGATTTAAATGAAGTGGAAGATATTATGGGTGTTTATGGTGTATGTACTTAATTTTCCCCTAGGACAGGACCTATCTATCTTAAGATGTATTATATTATGTCTGTTAATTTAATTAATTATTTAATAGTTATTTATGTAATATACATGTGACTATATGGGTCATATATAATAGAACTACCTAATACATTTCATGGAGTCTTACCATTCTCATATCCTACTGTGCTTCCAAAATTACCCGAAAATATAGACAGATTATTAATTGTTTCATCACATCTATCCATAGATATATGATCCCCATGTATGACACATGTTCCAATCATCTTTCATGATAACCCAATATTAATCCTAAGTTAATTTCATTAATTTTAGAAATCCAAATAACCATCCCACATATGCTCATCAATCCTCTTATCATTGGCGATTTATGATACCAAAATGAGGATGCTAAATCATCCCAAATCAACTATGTGAATAAAATGGAATAATATTTTATTGAAATAAACAATTACATGAAGCCTCCAGCATCTTTTATAGACATTTTTTATTAATAGTAATGGGATTGAATATTCATATTCGTTACAAAACTACAAAAATGACATCCTCAAATATCTCAAAGGATTAAAATCATTCCATGAATATGAGTATTGGGAAAAATAATAATAATATGTTATAGCTTCTAGACCAGTAATCCAATATTTCCAACTAGAAGATATTTTTTCATCAGATCTGTTCCTTTTTGAGAAGGATTCCCTTCCAAAATCCAATATTTTTACACTAACTATATATTAATCGATAGATCTTGATGGGATATGTAGATTTTGAAAATTTATTTTCTTTTATAATACCCTTATCTATGATATATTAGAAAATGTATATGTAATTCCTAAACTCCCACTAACTATTTTAATATATTGGGGACCCATTCCATTTCGAATAAATAAATTTCTTTTAGGGGAGCACCTGAACCCACTAAGGAGAACCCAAACCCTAGTTATCAATGGAGAACCTATCATTAGATAGAGTACACATACCCAAAATAATTGGGGACCAGCTAAGACTATAATGTATCACACATGATCCATAAATCAAATGATTTTATACTTAATATAAATAGGACCCACACCTCAGTCATTTAGGGAGTACCTACACCATCTATCATACAAGGGTCAAATTCCATGTTGATGATATGGGGAAAATGGCAGTACCAAGGCCTATAATGTGTATAACATCCCACACATCATAAATTATATATCATTAAGGGATTACATTTTTTTATTTTTTTATATTTAAAATAACTAGGTCTAAAAGATAATACTCTACACAACATCGAGCCTTAAAAAGTAAATACTATTATATGATCATCATAACCAAGTAAATAAATAAGAGGGTATAAATACGATTAACTGATTAATAAAATAAATATAATCTTCCTATATAAATAAAAAAATATATAAATTATTATAAAATAAGTACTCAATTTTTAATAAACACATTTTATTCTTAAAAATATTTTGTTCTCTTAAATAAATTTATTTTTTTATATATGTACCAATTACTATAAATTTATAAAACATTTCAAGAATATTATTTTCTATAATTAAATTAAATCCTAGAATTATCAAATCAAAATTAAATTATTGTATTTTTTTTGGGATTTTTATGAAATGTTTTATTTCTTTAGTGAATAGTAAAAATATCAGATTTTAAATGTTTTCAAGTATTTTTATTAAATAAAATACATTAAAAACAAAATTTTATATTATATTTGGTCTAAAATTGAGTTATGACCAACTTTTTATACCATCATAAATAATTTCATTTGAATCATGGATTTTTATGTTTTCTGTATATGTTTTTTATGTTAAAAACATCAATTTTTTGAATACTATTTTGAATGTGAATGGAGATTATAAATTATAATTAATTAAAATAATCACTAATAGAAGTTATTTAAATGAAATTTATATATTATAAATATAGAAATGAAAATAAATTCATTAAATGATTATTTTTAATCATTGAGTTAAAATAAGATCATATATTTCTTAAAAGGTACAATGTTCATGAATACATTTTTTCATCACGTTTCTTATAATATAATATTAAATTAAATTCTACCATTACCATGTATTGAATAATGTAAAATAGATTCCATATTTGGAATCCTCGGTTCCAATGTTTTTAGATAGTTTCCTTTTATTTTTTCCAATATGAATAATTACCTTATTTAATAATTGTAACCATATTAAGGATAATATAGTTTAATTAATGATAAAAATAATTTCATATTGACTAAAATATAACCCTTACACTTGAAATATTTTTAATTAATGAGTATGATTAATCCAAACTCATCCAAAATTACAATATATGAATTTTTCCATATATCCATGACTGTGAACATCTTATTACTTTAAATAAATAAGTGAAACAAATGTCACTTTTTTTATATCTATGATATTTTTTTATTGGATACAAATAAAATATGTTTTATTAGAAATATAAATTATATATATAAATTATTTTATCACCATGGAATTTATTTTTAATTTATCTTAATGAAATAATCATCATTAATGAATACATAATGTCCATGGATTAATTATTTATTTAAAAGGACAAGAAAATAAATTATATTAAGGAATTTAAAAGAATAAATAATGAATAAATTTCTATGTTCCCAATATTATATATATAATAAATATAATTATGGATTTCTGAAAGGTATACTTTCCACTTCCATTTTTTTAATGTTTTTTAAAGACAAATTAAATTTTGATATCTAAAAATTTCATTAATGATAATTTTAAATATATAATAGTTTAATAAATGTTATATAAATAATAAAAATATAATATTAATGAATGTAAAAGGGAAATTTATAATAATATTAACCACATCACATTCTTCGAAAATGTTTCCTTTTATAGTATCTTTTCAAAACCATAAAGAGTAACAAAATTAATTCCTTGGTAATTATCCCATAATATTAAACCAAGTAAAAATTAAATAATAATTAGAGAAAAATCACCTAAACATGTTCAAATTTTATTGGATGATATAATTTAAACTATACCCTATATTTTACTAGACTATTAACTTTTTAATGCATTTTGATATGAATAAATAATTTATAATAATTAAATACATTATAAAATTACTAAAGTTCCCCTCCCTTAATTATAAAAAGAGCATCTTATTTTATTTTATTCACACTTCAATGTTATATTGGTCTGGTCAAAATCATTGAAAATACCTTCCATAAATAACATAAAACATCTTATTCGACTTGTTATGATGATTAAAGCCTGATAGTAATTCTTATGATTCACACCGTTAGAGGTTTTTTAATAAAGAAAAATATGTATTCTAGAAAAAAATCATAATTAAAACTGGAAACATATTGTGATATATGTACTAATTTCAACAATATATAGATCTATTAAGAGTTTTATTAATTCTATTAAAATATATAAAACATTTTTCTCATTCTAACTCATTAAAAATAAATTTATTTATAATTTTTTATCCAATATTTTGGTGATAAATCATACTATTTACTATTATGTAAATTCATTTATGTGGTTCAAAAATAAACTATAAGGATTTTGAGTTGGCTAAATGGGTTTTCAAAATTTTTATGTGGTAAATATACATTGGATTTCTGTTAATAGTAACAATCATGTATGAATGATATTTTAACGTCCAAAATGATGTTTATGGACTTGGAAAAAAATTTGAAACATGTAGAACGTTTAATGAACAATAAAAAGAATTATTCTTAAGATAATTTAAGTAAAGAATAATTGTGATCTATTCATTTATAAGAATTATTTAATAAATGAATAAGATGATAAAATAAAGGGAAAATAATTTATATAAGAATCAAAATAAATTCTTTCTTTATAAATATAGAAGTTCAATAATCAAATGATAACACTTAATTAAGACTTATGTGAAAAAGAATAAAACAACATATATTATAAATTTATTAAGGCTTATAAACAATAAATATATTTTAAAATAATAAAATAAATCTACTTAATGATATAAAAATAAAACATATTCATGATATAATATTTTTTATTGATCAAAAGATGATATGGTTCAATGATCCACTCAACAATGATTACACAAATGAACTTATTCATTTCCTTATAAAAATTTATGGTGATTCAATTACATGTTCATTGAAAACTTAATAAAATTATTATCAATAAAAATCATCTAGTATCTATAAGGGGATATAAAATAATTTCATTTTCATTTGGTTTCATCACATTCTCTTGTATCTATTACACGTCACTATCATACTCCATAAAACAATTAATATTGTTTTTATATTAATTATTATTACTCATATTAATTCAAGGGAGATGATGGTTTTTATTTTATAGGGATGAATTAAAAGTTACCTTAGATTTTTTTAATTATTAATTACCTTTAAATACAAAAATTTATTATTCATTAAATATTTATTCTTAATTTAATATATTATACTGATTTTTTTGTTTCTACCAGGGATGTATGAAATAATTATATCCCTCCATTTTAGAAAAATTATGTTAATTCATCATCATGTGGTTTACAAAATTAATTTTATATTTCCTTTGCTTCCCATGAATTTATTTAATATTTATTCTTTATGTACATTTATTTTCTATGATTCATGCATAATTATAGATAGTTTATGATTTTATGGGTGGAAAAATAATTTTAAATCCCACAAATTAATTTTCTTTTGTATTGAATCACATGAAATTATTATTTCTGTACATATTTTCATTATATTGTCCAAGAATATTATACATATACATGATATAGATTGATTTTTAAAAATGTTATGATCTCGTGTTAGTAATAAATGTTTTTATGCAATAAATTTTACTTATATTGACGTGAAAAAGTATTTTGTCTTTTAAATACAATTTATATTATCTTTAAAATGAACTTATTATTATCATGTGATGAATACGATTATTCTCACCCAAGAACACAAGTTGAGTAAATTCACATGTTCTTTAATATTATTACTCCCTTCAAATAATTCAATGAAAAACAATTATTTCACATATGTCACATAATAGTAAAATCATTTAATGAGATAGCAGAATAATATTGATGGACTATGTTTATGTATTTGAATGAAGTTTAATATATTTTTTGTGTTCATGGTGTATGAAATTAATTTTACCCTAGGATTAGACCTATCGAAATTGGGACATATAATATTATGTCTGTTAATTTTATGAATTATGTAATAGTCATTTATGTGTTGTACATGTGACTATATGGGTCATATCTAATATAAATGCATGATACTGTACATGGAGTATTCCCATTATTATATCCTACTGTGTTTCCAAAATTACCCTAAAATATAGACAGTTTATTTATCGGTTCGTCACATAATTCCATAGATATATGATCCCCATGTATGACACGTGTTGAAATCATCATTCATGGTAACCCAATATTAGTTATAAGTTAATTTCAATAATAGTTGAATTCTAAATAACCATCCCACATATGCTCATTACTCCTCCAATCATGGGTGATTCATCATACCATAATTTGGAATTCAAATCATTCCAAACCAACTTAGTTAATAAAACAGAATAAATTTATATTGAAATAAAAAATTTATTAAGGTTCCCCGCATCAATTATAGAAATTTTTTTAAATAGTAATGGTATTAGATATTTATTATGAATACCAAACCATTAAAACATCATCCTCAAACTCCTCAAAGGATTAAAATCATCCAATGATTATGAGGAGTGTGAAAAAATAATAATCATATGTTATAAATTCTATAATATTTATCCAATATTATATAATGGATTATATTTTCACATATGATCTGTTTTATTTTGAAATAAATGCCCTTCCAATATCTAAATTTTCACAATGACTAGATCTTAATTGATTGATCATGATCGGATATGTAGATTTAGAAACTTTATTTCCATGTAATGTACTATTATCCATGAGGTATAAATAAATTTATATGTAATTAAAAAACTCCCACTACCAATTTTACTATATTGGGTGACCCATTCCATTCTGAATAAATAGTTTTCTTCAAAGGAGTACCTAAACCCACTAATGTGATCCCAAAACATAGTTATCTATGGAGAACAATACCTCACCAAGAGTATCTAGACCCCAACTAATAGGGGACCACCTAAGACAATAATTTATAACTCATGATCCATCAATAAAGGGATTATATAATCTATATAAATAGTCCCCACACCTTAGTCATCTAGGGAGTACCTGCACCATCTATCATACTATGGTCACATGACATGTCGATGATGTGGGGAAAAAGGGAGTGCCAAGATATATAATGTGTCTATGATCCCACACATCATTAATTATATAACAATAATGGATTACATTTCTTTTTAAATTTCTATATTTTAAAGTTATATTTTGATAGATAATATTGTACACAACACCGAGCTTAAAAAAGTAAATATTATTATATAATCATCATAACCTTGTCATAAAATTGGAGGGTAAGAATAGTATTGTCTGATTAATAAAATATATATATATATATAATATTATAACTAAATATAAAGTAATTTTTAAATGATTATAAATAAGCACTATATTTTTAATAAATACATTTTATTTCTAAAAATAATATTTATACTAAAAAAAGTTTTTTGTTTTTTTATACATTTAAATATTACTATGAATTTATAAAAAAATTATAAATACTATATCATAAAATTGAATTAAATTTTGAAATGATAATATCAAAATGAAAATATGGAAATTTTTTATGATTTCTTTGAAATGAATAATTTATTTGGGAATCGTCAAAATTACAAATTTTAAATGCTTCCATTTCTTTTCATTAAATAAAATATTTTAAAACAATCATTTTATTTTATATTAGGCCTAAAATTATGTTATAAACAATTTTATTTTTTAAAACATAATTAATTTCAATTGAATCATCTATTTTTATGATTTGGATATATGTTTTATTATGTTGAAAATTTCAATTTTCTGAAAACTATTTTTAATGTGAATACGAATTATAAATTATAGTTAATTAAAATAAACCTTAATAAAAATTTATTTAAATGAAATTGAAATATTATAACTGTATTAACATTAAATTAAACTCATTTAATGTTTATTTATAATCATTGAGATAAAATAAGATCATTTATTTATATAAAAATGCAATGATCATTAAAAAAGTTTTCATCACGTTTTTACTAGAGTAATATTAAATTAAATTCTACAATTACCATGTATCTAATAATGCAAAATGGATTCCATTTTTGAAATCATCAGTTCCAATGTTTTCAGATGGGCCCCTTTTATTTTTTTGATTATGAATTATTACCTTAGTTAATATTTTTAACTATGGTAATGGTAATATGGTTTAAGTAATGGTAAAAATAATTTTATATTGAGAAAAATATTACCCTTACTATTTAATTGTTTTTAATTATTGAGTATAATTCATCAAAAATCATCCAAAATTACCCTATTTTAACTTTTCCAATATATCCACATCTCTTAACTTCTTATTACATTCAATAAAAAATGGTAAATAATGTCACCTTTTTTTCATTTAATAACCATGATATTGTTTGTTTCGAATACAAATAAAATATTTTTTGTTAGAAATATAAATTATAACTATTAATTTTTTTATCATCATGGGAATTAATTTCTAATTTATCTTAATTAAATAATCAGAATAATTGATTAAGTAATGTCCATGAATTAATTATTTATTTAAAAGGAAAATAAAAAAATTTATATTAATGACATCAAAAGAATCTATATTGAATAAATTATTATGTCCCATATATTATTTAGATAATTATAATAATATTGATTTATGAAAGGTACTTTTCCACTACCATGTTTATCATGACGTTTTTAAATACAAATTAAATGAGAAGATCTAAAAATGTCATTAATTTAAGTTTAAAATAAATAATAGATTAATAAATGATTAAAAATTAATAAAAATAAAATATAAAAGCTTGTAAAAAAAGTTTTATTATAATATTAACCACTATCTAATTTTGGGAAATTATTCATTTTATAGTAACATTTCGAAACCATACTAGGTAAAAAATTAATTCTTTGGCAATTGACCAATAATGTTACAAATAGTCAAAATTAATGATAATCTTGAAAAAGTCACCAAAAATTGTAAACATTTTATTGGATGATATAATTTAAACTATCAATTGTCTTTTATTAGAATGTTAACAATTTTTAGACATTTTGATATGAATAATTAATTTAAAATAACTAAATGCATTAATAAATTCTAAAAGTTCCCCTCCCTCAATTATAAAAGAAATAATCTTTTTGATTTTTCGTCAAAATTTAAAATTCTATTGGTTTGGTCAATATATTACCAAATACCTTCCTTAAATCACATAAAACATCCAATAAGACATGTTATGAGGGTAAAAACCTTATTGTAATTCTTTTGATGAACACCAATAGAGGATTTCTGATAAAGAAATATATGTATTCTAGAAAACATCATAATTCAAAAAGAAAACATATAGTTATCTCTATACTCATTTCACCATTATATAGAGAGATTAGAAGTTTTATGGATTCTATGGAAACATTGATAATATTTTTCTCATTACAAATTCAAAAAAATAAATTTATTTAATGTTGTATATTCATTGTTATGGTAAAAAAATACTATGCAAAATTATGTAAAATCATTTATATGGTTCAAAAATCATCTACAAGGATTTATAATTCGATATATGGGTTTTCAATATTTCTTTGTGTGAAATGTACATTGTATTTTTGTGGATATTAATAATCATGTATACATGATATTTTAACTTCCAAAATGATGTTTAAGGACTTGGAACCCATTATAAAACAACTAAAACATTTATTGAACGATCAAACAAATTAAATCTGAAGAAAATATAAGTATAAAATATTTTTATCTAATAAATGGTAAGAATACCTAAAAATACATTAGTCAATAAAATAATGGGAAAATAATTAAAATAAAAATCAAAATAAATTCATCCTTAATAAATATATAAGGTTAATAATCAAATGATAACACATAATTAAGACTTTTGTTAAATACAATAAAACAATAAATTTTAACAATTTATTACGAATTATAAAAATTTAAAATATTTATAAATATAAAGAGAATTCTATTTAATAGTATAAACATAAAAATTATTCATGATGTGATGTTTTTTAATGATCAAAACATGATATGGTTCACAGATCCACTCAATATGGATTACATAAATGAACTAATTCATTTCGATATAACCATTTTGGATGATTCATTTAATTGTTCACTGATATCTTCGTCATTTACCGTCAATTAAAATCATATAGTATCTAGAAGGGGCTACAAAACCATTTCATTTTCATGATGTTTCATCCCATTTTCTTGTTTCTATTACATGTGACTATTATACATCCTAAAAAATTAATTTTATTTGTATTTTATTTAAAATTTCTTATCTTACTTCTAGGGATGTCATGGTTTTTTGTTTTATAGGGATGAATTTATAGTTACCTTGCATTTTTTGAAATAGTAATTACCTTCCAATACCATAATTTATTATTCATAAATTATTTATTCTTATTTTTAGGTACTATACTATTTTATTTTTTTTCTTCCATGGATGTATTAAAAAATGATTTCCCTCCATTTTAGAATCATTATGTTTATTCATAATCATATGGTTTACAAAATTATTTTTATATTTTCTTCATTTCATAGGAGTATATTTAATAATTATGCTTGATGTACATTTACATTATTTGTTTCAGGCATGATTATAGAACATTTGTGATACTATGGGTGGGAAAATAATTTTTTACCCCTCTAATTAATTGGATTATGAATTGATCACATGAGATAATTATTTTTGTGCATTATGATGTTAGATATTCTAAAAATATTATACATATACATGACGTAGATAAGTTTTTTATACTGTTATGATCTTTGGGTAGTATTCATTGAATTTTATATAATACATTTTACTAAAATTGATGTCAAAAAAATATTCTCTCCTTCAAATAAAATTCATTTTCTTTTTACAATGAATTTATTCTTATGATGTGATGAATATGATTATGCTCACAGAAGATCATAGGCTCAGTGAATTCACATGTTATTTAATATTATTCCTCCCTTTATAAGACTTTCTATAAAACCTATTTTTTGCACATATGTCTCATTATAGTAAAATATTTTAATGATGCAATGAAATGATATTGAAGGACTCTTTATTTGGGTTTCAATGATATTTATAATATTATTTTATTTATGTTGCATGACATTAATTTTCCCTTAGTACAGGACCTATCGATATTGGGTTATATAATAGTATGTATATTAATTTTATGAATTATGTAATAGTCATTTTTTGTACTATACATTTGACTATATAAGTCATATCTGATAGAACTACCTGATACATTGCATAGTGTCTAACCATTCTCTTATCCTACTGTGTTTCCAAAATAACCCTAAAATATATAAAGTCTATTAATCTTTTGATAACATAATTCCATAGATATAAGATCCTGAAGTATAAAAAATGTTCAAATAATATTTTATGATAACCCAATATTCATCATACGTAAATTTCCCTAGTATTTTAAATATGAATAACCACCCCAAATATGCTCATCACTCCTCCTATAATGGGTGATTCTTTATACAATAATGTGGAATATATATAATTCCAAATCGAATAATTGAATAAATAGGAATAATATTTTATTGAAATAATTTTTTTATTAAGGGCCCCCCATCTATTATAGAAATTTTTATAAATATTAATAGGATTGAATATTCTTTTACATTAAAAAACATTAAATCATAATCCTAAAAAAACTCAAAGGATTACAATAATTCATTGA
Organism: Viscum album; assembly: GCA_963277665.1. Lineage (NCBI taxonomy): Eukaryota > Viridiplantae > Streptophyta > Magnoliopsida > Santalales > Viscaceae > Viscum > Viscum album. Next base: position 1,845,293,866 of record OY728161.1, read on the forward strand.
ATATGAGTACTGAGAACAAATAATAATCATGTTTTATAACTTAAATAATATTTTTCTAATATTTCCTATTGGAAGATATTTTCACATATGATCTATTCTAATTAGAAAAGTCTTCCCTTCCTACATCCAACTGTTTCACACTGACTATATTTTAATTTACTGATCATGATGGTATATATTGAATTAGAAAATTTGATTCCAAGTACAATAAACTTATCCCTGAGAAATTAATCAATTTAAATATAATTTAGAAACTCCCACTGAATATTTTACCATGTTGGGGAGCCATTCCATTTCGAATAAATAATTTTCTTTTAGGGGATGACCAGAACCCACTAATGAGAACCCCAACACTTGTCATATATTGTTAATTTAACTATAAAAGGAGTAACCAAACCCCAATTAGTAAAGGACCACATAAGACAATAATTTATCACTCGTGATCTATAAATCAAAAGATGGTATACTCTATATAAATAGGACCCACACCTCAATCATCCAAGGAGTACCTTCACCATCTGTCATACTAGGGTCACATTCCATGTCGATGATGTGGGGAAAAGAGTTCTAAGACTGATAATGTTTATATTATCCCACAAATCAGTAATTATATATCATTATGGTATTACATTTCCTTTGATATTTTAATATTTTAAAAAACTATGTTTGATAGATAATATACTACACAACACCAAACATAAAAAGTAAATTTTATTATATGATCATCATAAATAAGAAATGAAATTAGATGGTATAAATAAAAATAATTTATTAATGAATTATATAAAATATTAAAAATAGTTATAAATTTGTATATAAATTAATATAAAATAACAATAAATTTTTCATAAACACATTTTATTCTTAAAAATATTATGTTCTCTTCAGAAATGTTTTTTATATTTTTTATATACGTATATTAATTCAGAACATTTATCAATAGTATTTTTTAAAATTAAATTAAATTTTAAAATAATCATATCAAAATTATATTATGATATTTTTTGGATTTTTCTAAAATGATTGATTTCATATTTAATCATCAAAATTACAGATTTAAAATGTTGTAATTTCATTCTATTAAATAAAATATTTTAAAACTAAATATTTATTATATATTTTTCCTAAAATTGAGATATGAACCATTTTATTTATAACAACATATTTAATTTTATTTAAATCATCATTTTTTTGTAGTTGTGTACATGATTTTTCTTTTGAGAACTTCACTTTTCTGAATTCTATTTTTATTTTGAATATTGATTATAAATTATAGATAAGTAACATAAACATTAATATAGAATGATTGAAATGAAATTTATATATTATATATGAATTAAAATGAAACTAAAATAATTTAATGACTATTTCTAATTATTGAGTAAAAAGAAGCTCCAATATTTCTTGAAAAATACAATGTTGAAGAAAATAGGTTTTCATTGCGTTTAGTTCTGGGTTAATATAAAATTATATTAAAATAATTTATTGTATTGAATCAGGTAAAATGGATTCCGTATTTGGGATATTCTATTCCAATGGTTTTAGATATGTCCCTTTTATTTTTTTTTATTATGAATAATTACATTAGTTAATATTTGTTACCATGTGAATTGTAATATGGTTTAATTAATGGAAACATTTATTATATATTGACTAAAATATAACCCATAAACATGAATTTTTTTTTAATTAATCAGTATGATTCAACCATGCTCAACCAAAATTACACAATATGATCTTTTTCAATATATCTATGACTGTGAACATATTATTACATTAAATAAAAAACAACAAAAATGTCAATTTTTTGTTTTCTATAACTATGATATGTTGTGTTTTTGATACAAATAAATTGTGTTTTCATAGAAATATAAATTAAAAATATAAATTATTTTTTCATTTTGTTAATTTATTTTTAATTTATATTAATTAAATAATCACCATAAATGCATACATAATGTCAATGCATTAATTATTTATTCAAAAAGTATAGAAAATAAATGATATTAACGAAATTAAAAGAATTTATATTAAATTAATTATTATTTTACATTTATTATTAACATAATTAACAAAATTTTGGATTTATAAAAGGTATAGTTTCAACTTCCATGTTTTCCAAGTGGTGTTTAAAGTCAAATTAAATGAGGAGATCAAAAAATGTCATTAATGTTATTTTAAAATAAATAATAGTTTAATAAATGATTAAAATTAATAAAAATAAAATTTCAAAGCTTGTAAAAGGGAAATTTATGATAATATTAACAACAATCCATTTATGGTAAATGTTTCATTTTATTGTAATATTTTGAAACCAAAAAGTGTAAACAATTAAATTCCACGAAAATTTTCCAATAATTTTAAAACATGTCTAAATGAAATGATCATCATGAAAAAAGCACCTAAACATGGAAAATTTTTATTGGATAATATTATTTAAGTTTTCTGGTATCTTTTACTAGACTATTATCAATCTTTATTCAGTTTGATATGAATAATTACGTTAAAATAATTAAATACATTATAAAATTCCAAATGTTACCCTCCCTCAATTATATTAGAGAGTATATTATTTTCATTTCTTCACACTTAAAAAACCTTTTGGTTTGGTCTAAATCATCCCAAATACCATCCATAAACCACTTAAAACACCTTATAAGACTTATTATAAGGATAAAAACCTTATATTAATTATTTTGATGAACATCTATAAAGGTTCACCGATAAAAAAATATGTATTATAGAAAATATCATAATTCAAAAATAGAAAACAGTGTGATATATACCCTAATTTAAACATTATATAGATCGATTAATTGTTTTATGGATTCTAAGGAAATGTAGATAATTCTTTCTCATTTAAACTCATAAGAAATAAATTAATTTATAGTTGTATATCCAATAATATGGTCAAAATACATACTATTTCCTGTTATGTAAAATCATTTATGTTGTTCAAAAATTGACTATAATGATTTAGAATTGGCTATATGGGTTTTCAATTTTTTGATGTGGGATGTGTACTTTGGATTTGTGTGAATAGTAATAATCATGTATAAATGATATTTTAACGTCCAAAATGATGTTTATGGACCCATAACCCAGTATTATACTTGTATAACTTTAATTGAACAATCAAAAACTTAAACCTCAAGTTAATTTAATTAAATAATAATTTTGATATAATCAATGATAAGAACACTATAAAAAACACATAAGATAATAAAGCAACGGAAAAATAATTTATGTAACAATTAAAATAAATTCTTCCATAAAAAATATATTCGATCTATAATCAAATGATGACACATAATAAAGAAATATGTAAAATATAATAAAACTAGAAATTTTATAAATTTATTAAGGGTTATAAATTCTAAAACTATTTAAAAATATAAATAGAATTTATTTAATGATATAAAAATTAAAATTATTCATTATGTGATATTTTGTAATTATCAAAACAAGATATGGTTCATGGATCCCCTCAAAAATTATTACACAAATGAACAAATTCATTTCCTTATTTCCATTTATGTCTATTCAATTACATGTTCATTTAAATCATAGTCATTTATTAATAATTATAATCATATAGTATCTAGTAGGGGCTCTCAAACCATTCCCTTTTCATTTGGGTTTTCCCATTTTCATGTATCTATTACACATGACTATTATATATAATAAAAAATTAATTTTGTTTGTATATTATTTAATATCACTCATCTTACTTCTAGAAAGATTATGGGTTTTTATTTTATAGGGATGAATTTATAGTTACCATGCATTTTTTATGAAATAATCATTACCTTCAAATATTTTAATTAATTATTCATAAATTATTTCTTCCTATAATATTGTACTATACTATTTTATTTGTTTCTACCATGGATGTATTAAATAATTATTTCCCTATATATTAAAATCTTTATGTTTATTCCGCATCATATTCCGTACAAAATAATTTTGATATTTCCTTTATTCCTCATGAGTTTATTTAATATTTGTTCTTGATGTTTTTTTATTTTATATGTTTCAGGAATGATTATAGAAATTTTTTGATTATATAGGTGGTAAAATAATCTTATATATCTCCAATTAATTGGATTTTGTATTGAATCACATGGGATCATTATGTGTTTACATTTTGTTGTTATATTTTTCAAAAATATTATATATATACATGACAAAGATAGATTATTTTATACTGTTATGATCTCCGGGTAGTAATCATTGAATTTTTTGTTATACATTTTCCAATATTGATGTGAAAAAATGATTTTCTTCTTCATAAAAAAATTATATTCTTTTTATAATGAACATATTCTTATGATGTGAGGAATATGATTATGCTCAACTAAGATCAATAGTTTAGTGAATTCACATGTTCTTTAATATTATTATTCCCCTTTTAAGACTTTCTAGAAAACCAATTATTTCACATATGTCTCATAACTATAAAATATTTTAATGAGACAATTAAATACTATTGAAGGACAATATATATGGATTTGGATGATGTTTAAAATATTATTTGTGTTTATTGTGTATGATCTTAATTTTCCCCAGGAGATGAACATATCGATACTGGGATATATAATACTATGTGAGTTAATTTTTTGAATTATGTAATAGTCATTTATATAAGATACACATGACTATATAGGTAAATATAATATAACTACCTGATACATTTCATGGAGTCTTTCCATTCTCATATCCTAATATGTTTCTAAAATAACATTAAAATATATAAATTTTATTAGTCTTTTCATCACATACTTCTATCGATATGTGATCCCTATGTATGACACATGTCAAAATCATCTTTTATGATAGCCCTATATTAATCATACGTTAATTTCACTAATCGTTGAAATCTAAATAACCATCCCACATATGTTCACCACTCTTCCTATCATGGTTGATTCATCATACCAATATGTGGTCATCAAATCTTTCCAAATCAAAAAAGTGAATAAAATTTAATATATTTATACTGAAATAGAACCTTTATATTAAGGGTCCCCCATTTATTATAGACATTTTTTCTAAATAGTAATCTGAATTGATATTCTTTTTTATTACAAAACCATTGAGACATCATAATAAAACTTCTCAAAGGATTTAAATAATTCCATTAATATTATGAGTGGGAAAAATTAGTCATATGTTATATCATGTAGAATATTTATCTAATATTTTTTATTGGAAGATATTTTTGTATCTGATTTATTATATTTTGAAAAGGCTTCCCTTCCAACATCCAATATTTTCACCCTGACTATATAAATATTAATATATCATGAAGGGAAATGTAGACATAGAAAATTTTTTATCATGTAATATACCCTTATCCATAAGATATTAAATAATTTATATATAATTATAAAAATCCCACTAACTATTATAATATATTTGGGGACCCATTCCCTTCCAAATAAATAATTTTCATTCAGGGGATCACCTAAACCCAATAATGAGAACCCAAACCCTAGTAATATATTGACAACCTATCCTCACAATGAGTACCATGTCACCAACTAATAGGTGACCTATTAATCCAATAATGTATCAACCATGATCTATCAATCATGGCATTATATACTCCATATAAATAGGACCAACACCATAGTCATCCAGGGAGTACATACAACATCTATCGTACTAGGGTCACATTCCATGTCGATGATGTGGGGAAAATGGAGTTCCATGACCTATAATGGGTATAAGATCACAAAATTTATTAATTTAATATCATTAATGTATTACATTTTATTTTAAATTTAGATATTTAAAAAACCTACGTTTGATAGATAATATATTACACAACATCGAGCCTAAGAAAAGTAAATATTATTATATAATAATCATAAATTAATTATTAAAATTAAGGGTATGAATAGGATTTACTGATTAATGAAATATATATAATCTTCCATCTTAATATTAATTTATATATAAATGATTATTAAAGATGCACTAAATTTTTAATACACACAATTTATTATTAAAATATTTTTTTCTCTTCAAAAAAGTGTTTTATTTTTTTTATATGTAACTATTACTATAAATTTATTGAAAATTTATGCATAGTATTTTATGTAATTAATATAAATTTTGAAATCATTTTATCAAAAATAAATTATGTTATTTTCTTATTTTTTCTGAAATGATTGGTTTTTTAGTGGATAGTCAAACTTACAGATTTTAATTTTCATCATTTATTTTAATTATATAAAATATTTTATAACTATCATTTTATTTTAAATTTTGTATAAAAATGAGTAATGGAACATTTTATTTATAAAAAAAATAATTTCTTTTGAATCGTCTATTTTTATGATTTGGGTAAATATTTTTTTATGGTGAACCCATCAATTTTCTTAATACTATTTTCAATGCGTATACGGATTATAATTTGTATTTATTTAATATAAATCCTGATAAATAATTATTTAAATGAAAATTATATATTATATATGTATTGGAATGATATTAAACTCACTGAATGATTCTTTCTAATAATTTATTTAAATAATATTATCTATTTCTTGAAAAAAAGATATGTTCATGATAACTGTTTTTCATCGCCTTTTATTTTGCAATATTAAATTTAATTATATCATTTCTATGTATTGAATCATGAAAAAAGGATTCCATATTTGGAATCATCATTTCCATAATTTTTTGAAAGCTCCTTTTTGGTTTTTTGATTATGAATAATTACCTTAGTTAATATTTGTAACCATGGTAAAGTTAATATGGTTTAACTAATGCTTATAATAATTTTATATTGACTAAAATAAAACCCCTACACTTGCCTTGTTTTAAATTAATGAGTATAATTCATCAAAACTCTCCAACAATTGCACTATATGATCTTTTTCCATATATCTAGGTCGGTGAACTTTTTATTTCATTAAATAAATAAATGAAAACAATGTCACTTGTTTGATTTTAATAACTAATACGTTTTCTGTTTCAGATCCAAATAAACTATGTTTGGTTAGAAATATCAATAATATATATTAATTATTTTATCATCAAGGTAATTTATTTCTAATTTATCGTAATTTAATAATCACTATAAATGTATATGCAATGTCAATATATAATTATTCATTTAAAAGAAAAAAATAAAATAAATGACATTCACAACATTAAAGGAATATATATTAAATAAATTATTATGTTTCCCATATTATATATATAAATAATAAAATTATGGATTTTTTAAAGGTATAGGTTCATCTTTATTGTTTTTCATGATGTTTTTATGGAAAATTAAATGAGGGGGTCGAAAAATGTCATTATTGCTATTTCAAAATAAATACTAGTTTAATAAATGATTTAAAATTCATAAAAATAAAATATCAATGCATGTAAAAGATAAATTTATGATAATATTAAACATATTATATTTATGGGTAATTTTTTTTCATTTTGTAGTAATATTTTGAAAACATAAGGAGTAAAAAATTTAATTACTTAGCAATTGTACAATAACGCTAAAAAATAAAAATGAAATGATCATCATGAAAAAATAACCTAAACTTGTACAAGTTTTATTAGATGATATAATATAAACAATCCCTAAAATTTCACTATACTATTAAAAAGATCTATGCATTTTGATATGAATAATTAATTTGAAATAATTAAATACACTAAAAAATTCCATATGAACCTCTTCATCAATTATAATAGACAACAACATCTTACCATTTACTAAAAATTCAAAATACTTTTTGTTTGGTTATAATCATCCCAAATACCTTTCATAAATAATATAAAACATCCTACCAGCCTAGTTATGATGATAAAAACCATATAGTAATTCTTATAATGCACACATATAGAGGTTGTTTGATGAAGAGGTATCCTGCTTAAGAAAAAAAAATTATTTTAGTTATCCATCCATCAATATAAAATATAATATAAGTACAATTAAATAATTACACAATAATATATCATAATATAATATATTATTAATTCTATTGTCTAACCAATATACATCTCCACTTCACTAAAATGGGAAACAAAACTATTGATGTTGATTTAGATAGACTACCACCTAACAGTCCGATCTAAGTTGTTTATCATCCCCACCTTTCACGGATTGGTATAATGATTAATTTTACATATATATATTATCATAATAGATTACTTATATTTAGGGAATAATAATATCAAATATATCATATATTGAACGTAAATTTTATAAACTAAATTACATTAATATTTATTTAATAATAATGTAATATGGTTATATAAAACACATGTACATATTTTTTATATCCAATTGGATTCAATAGAATTTTAAGAATCATTGTTTTTTATAATATATCCATAAAATAGTGATGACCTGATTATTACAAATATGGGGCTTCAAAAAATCTAATTGACATAGAAAGAGGATGTGATGGGCCTATTCCATTTGGATTGTACCCTATGAAGCCCATTGATCAGAGCTTGTGAGGGAGACAGAATCTCTGGTATTTTCTCTCAAGTAGGCCCAAACTAATATCCAATAACTTTAGAATAAGGGAAATTGTTTATTGAAGAAGTTTACTCTCATTGTGACCACAACCCAAAACTTATTTTCTAAACGACCCCATGAGTGTCTCACCATAATTCACCTAATTATTACATAAAATGATTGTGTATTAATGGTATATGTATTGTTACCCCATAAAACTGATTATTTACTTTATATTGTAGAGAATAATGAAGATTTTCTTTTGATATTATTAAACATGAATAATATTTTTTTGGTAATATTCAATAAAATGGTAGAATTTATTTTTATGGATTAATGTATTTCTAAAATATATATTATTTTTAACTAAATATAATTATTAAATTATGATTATAATATATAAATGAACATATACTTTTTAGTAATTCAAATGTAATTTTTTTATTGTTCAAAAACTTTTATTCAAAAAACCAGTCATTTTAAATAAATGTAGAGGATTATATAGTAAATGTGAACATCCAAATATTTATTAAATTATAATGATAAAATATATACTATTATTGATATTAAAACATTGAAAATATCCAAGAGTTTATTTTTCATAATTTTATAATATAATAGAATATTCAGCTAAAATTTTAATACCGAATAAATATAAGTGATGGTTTATAACCACATAATAACTCGAAAATAATGTAATAAATACTATAATGGTTATCCTCATATAAACCTATGTTTTCCCTTAAAATAATGATTTTTTTGTAATTATTAGATTAATTTTCTAAATACATTGTGAATCCTATAAAATATATAATATAGATTATTATTTTACATTTATTTAATTAAATGTGTTATTAAATTCCATATAATGAAGTGTAATAATTTAATAATTCAACTCTTATACTAATTAAATATTGATAAAACACTCCCTTTTTATATAAAAGTTTGGTAAAATTCATGAATAGTTTTGTCGTGATTAATTTATTATTATATAGAGTCCAAAGCCTATGTTTGTGAAAGAATATTGAATTTACCCATAATTTACTATATAACCTCACCCAAAATGCCATTTATATTTACTAAAAAGTATATGTAACATGTCCTTACTCATTACTTATATCTCTATTGTTCTCCCACGGTGTCCTAGTCCCTAAAAAATCCCCTATCATGCTTTTAGTTTCATACTCTTAATATAAGGGACCCTCTCTTTCACTCTTTTATCCAAGAATATCCTAAAATTTATGAAATTTTAATTTTAATAAATAATTTTATGGTATTTATTCTCTCATCAATCATAATTCAATTATAATTTATAAATGATTTTTTACCACATTATCACTAATTATCCTTCACAAGTACACCTATTATGTCGAAGAAATATTATACGAGTTATTCCATCCTCTTATTTAATCTGGTTTATTTGTTATAATATTCCTTATATTTCCAATTAATAAATATCTTATATGTCATAACAAGATCCTATTACTTCCCACATTATTTAAAAATTTGCGAGGGAACCTTTTCATTCTCATCAACCCTTTTTATGAATTTCTATGCGACACTGTTAGGATGACAGGATTTCACAAGGATTTGTTTTTCAAATAAAATTGTGTATTGAATACCAATCTCATTTCCAATAATTTTTTTTCACTAATATAAAATTATCATTCATTTAATGGGTATATACATTTATTATTTCCATACTATGTTGTCTTGTAATCAATTATGATGTTGAATGAATCCACGTTGAATGATCAATGTGGAAAACATAAGAATGATATTGAAACTACAACGATGAGTGTGACCAAAAATATATAGCATTCCCATCCAATGGGTAATGTTTTGTATCAAGATATCTAATTTTGGGATAGGGATTAAACCTAATTATTTTATGATACATTTTCAATTATAGTGTCTTGGAAGCTATCCTTGACATATGTTCTAGTATTTTATGGTGTTGCCAAATTTCCAATGTTTCCTTGATATTATCATGTTATATCATGACTTATTATTTATTTTTATGAGTAATACTCGTATTATTCCCCTATATTGGGATATTTAAAAAAAATTACCTTATTCCATGTATATTCCCTAACTGGGATTTATATCTCGCCCAATTTATATGTATTTCTATAGGTTTTCCAATGCATTTTTAAGTGCGATTATGTCAATGAAGTTTTCAATAATGTTTTTGCATTCCATGTTTTATGATTTAATATATTATAAATTATTCCCAAATACAGTAGTCTTATAAATCGTTAATGTTTATTTATGTTTAGTTTTATGAAACAGATCATCTATTAATGTGTAATAATGGGAATAGTTGTTGTAATTGGTATAAGAAGAAAAAGATAGTTATTTTTGAGATATGGATTAAAATGATCTATAAAATTCCATAGGTAAAAGAAATAGTATGCCAAAACATCCCCTAATATTGGATATTAAAAAGTATTTATTTAATAAACAAAATACATCTATATCAAGATACTACAAGTGGATATTATTTTGGAATATATGTACATTGGGGTAATAACTCTAACAAAGTGTCTCCGGCCTAACTCTGGGTAACCTAGTATAGGATAATGGGCCTCACTACGTTTCAATATTGACATTCCGAAGGGATATTTGTTATAGATTCATAATTTAATTAAGATCCATTTTTATGGGGGAAAATATTCTTGTAAGAGTATATGTTAAGAAACAAATGAAGGAAAACATAAAAAAAATCATAGAAATTCATAAGTTGTGGAGGTACATGTAATTTGTTTCTATTCCATTAAATTTCACTAGAATACCTCATTATGTTTTTAATGTTTAAATATACTCATCCCTTATGTACCTTTTATACTATCTATGCTTTGTAAAATGGTGGAAGCAGGTAAATGAGTGTTTTAAAGTGAAATTAGATGACTTACGCAACGAGATGTCAATCCCGAATGGAGATGTAATCAAACACTTTGTGATGATACTATTTTATATGATTCAGGGTTTGAATAGTAATATAGATTTGGAGGAGCATACAAATACCCTACATAGTTAAAAAGCTACAATATTCATCCATATGTGAAAGAGGCCTCTAAAAATTAATGGGCCAATAAATCCCCTCATTAAAAATTAATAGATCAACTCCAATAAAATGAAATGTTCTGAGAAAGAGAAGGTTCTACTAGCTGGTTATCGTATGGAAGGCGAAGATGATCACTGGTGAAAAATACCAAAAAATAAATAGTATTAGGAAGAGATCAATGAAATTTTTTGGAAGGATTTATATAAAAAAATTGATAAATATTTCCCTCGTACTCTCAATCTAAAAAAGGAAATCAATTTCCTTGTCCTCATTAAAAAAGAAGACGATTAGATAATTTAGTATGATGAAAACATCATAATACTTTCAAGATAAACCTATGGATTTTTTTTACTCTATATTAAGAGTTTTACTGCTTCTTTGGTGGGACAGAACCTTGTCTATAAATATCCATGGATATCAATGAATTTGATAACTATGGGGAAATTTATAGATGTTCCCTCAATGTTGAAATGAAGATCGGTGAATCTAAAGCATATCATGGGGATAATATTCGAATAGTGGAGTTTAATTATTTAAGTTTGATGGAGAAATCAAATATTTCCATGAAATTTAATCACCCACTTATAAGTGTTGATAAATGAAACCACCTAGAAATTTCTAAAAGGGGACAAGGATATTCTGAAGGTACGTGAGAGAAAGGAATCTAGAAAATGATTACTGATAAGGGAAACCCGATATTGTGATTGAGAAATGGAATTTTATGGTCAAACCTTTGAGCATTGTTCATTTCTACTACTATAAGAAATTAGGGAACTTTTCAAACAAATATAGTAAGTGATGTGTTTCCGGAGTCAACCAATAACCTCCAATGTAGAAAAGTCAGGAAATTTCCATCACAACTGCTGAAATGGATCATTACATAGAATTGGGGGTTGGTACACAAGTTATTCACACAAGAATATAGAATATAATTCGTGATTATTTTTATTAAAATTACATCATATCACTGGTGTTTATTATAACTATCAAAAAATCACAAATAATATTGGATGTAGATCTATTGGTGAAAATGTAAAATGGGAAAATTATTTCATATCATTTATATAACTTCTCCCCTTTGAGTGTTTGAGGGAGGAGTTTGCGAGTGAAAATAGTTATACACATTTTTGTGTAATTTTATGCAATTTTTAGAATATACTATCCTTCCATGTATATATCCAACATGAATTTCCAAGAGAATAAAATTACTCTCTATATTTTGAATCGTCCTAAGATTATGTTCAAATTATATTATAAGGATACATATTCTTTATCCCCATCATCTCAAAAATAAGTATTATTTCCCTATGAAAAATAATTTGTTCTCAAATGATTGGGTATATGGAAAGGGTCATCCTTGAAGACATTAAAATTTTGATGGAATGCAATTATGTGTTTCCAAAAGAATTTCCAAGCCTTCATCAAAGATGAGAGGTTGAGTTTTTTTGCAATATTATACATGGCGTTTTACCATTATCCAATACTCATATAAAATGACTATTGTGAAACATGAAAATATGAAAAAAGACAATATGGGATAATATAGAAAAATCGTTCATATGTATATGTTCCTCGCCAAGGGGTCAACCGGTACTCTTCATCAAGAAGAAGGAAGTGTTAGTGTTCCTCAACATCAATTATACTGATATGAAAAATATCACAATAAAGAATATTTATATGCTTCCTTGGATTTATGACATGTTTGATCAGCTTTATGGAGCACAATACTTCTCCATGGAAAATATTCAAATGAGATATTACCATGTTAGATTGAAGAAAAATGATATCTTCAAGACTACTTTCGTTCAAGGTATGAGCACTATGTGTTCATATTGATACCTTTAAAAATAACTAATTCTCCAAAAATACTACCAGACACAATGAATAGGAGAATTGTGAATTACCTTGATAATTTTTATTTATTCTTTATAGATAATATTCTAATCTACTCCAATAGTGACAAAGAGCATGTGGATAATTTAAGTGTTGTGATAATGTCATTGCAAAAGAAGATGATTTTCTCCATGTATATAAAATGTGAGTTGTTGTTGTACGATGTCTATTTATTTGTAAATAACATCCTAAACTATTAGATATTTACAGACCCTTCATAAATAGAAGATATTGAATGGTAGATAAGGCAAATATCTATGACAAATATCTGTAGTATCCTAGGGATATGTGGGTATTCTCACATATTTTTTATGAACTTGTTATTATTGTCAAACCCTCTTACCAGGAAAACTTAGATAGAAGGAAAATTTTCCTAGAATTATGAATGTGAAGAGAGAATCTTGATGGGGGAAAAGAGTATTATAAAATACCATGTGCTTACACATTCCTCAAGTTGAGAAGCCTTAATGGTATACTGAGATTACTAGAAAAAATGATTAGGCAATGTGTTGACGCCGAAAGACAGAGAGATAGCCTAAGATTTAATGCAGTTGAAGATTCACGAGCAAAACTACCCAACACATGATATGGAGTTTGTTGAAGTGATATTCACATTGAAAATTTGGCAGCAATATCACTTTTCTGTTTTGAATATACATATCACAGAAGTGTAAATAATATTTTCACATGAAAATATATTAATTTCTCCACTGAATATTGTTAGAACTTATCAAAGTCTATGAATGGTCAATCCAATACCATATTGGTAAATAGAATAATGTTTTAGATTATGTAAAATGAATGGATCGTAAAATTTCATCATTCATGATAATTTAGAGAGATCCAATCTTATAACATTTAAAATCGATGTACATGTTCATCATAAATAATGGAACATCATCAATCCATTCAAAAACGACTGCACAATCATTACATCATGAGAGGTTAAAGGATTCTAAAAGAGTTGCTTTGAGAAGTGGAAGATATAAGTAAATGGAAATCATTGGACTTCAATTTTAATAATAAATGTTATATAATATTTGGTTCAACACAAAGTGTACCATCAAATCCTGGCATAATTTCGGATTTGATGGATGATTCACATATCACTTTTCATGATCCATCTTCAGGGCTCGTGCAGTGACTACCCCAAGCCCGCCTTCCATAGGCCAGTGGCTGGTGACTAGCACCTCAGGCGTAAATCCCATTAATTGGGTAGGAATTTTCTTTATAAATCATAAAAACATCCAACCACAGTACAAAAGGATGTAGTACGCTAAGTACAAAAGAATGTGCGGAAAGGTAAAAGGTCCAGAATACAAACCCAACTGAAAATTACAATGACAACTGAACGAAAATACAATAAAAAAGACAATCAACTGAAGATAGATGTAGATCCTGGTTTATCCACCTAGAATCCTACCTGAAGGGTAGGTACATATAGCCTCCTCAGCGCCCTCATCCGTCAACCCCCTTCGGGTACCGACTCGTCGTGAAGTCCACCTCCGGTTACTAACTCGTTTTGAGGTCCACCTCCTGGTACCGTCCAGTCCTAGTACTCTCGATCTCTGACACCGTTGTCCATTGTCTGCATCCAACACAACGAGGCACGGGAATAGCTCGTGCAGGGGTGAGTATAACGATACTCAGTAGGGACCCTGAGACCCTCATAATATTACTAATCCAACAAGAATAACCACAAAGAAGAGTCTGAATAGATATCCCTTACATAGGTATAATCCCATACTAAAACCGTTGTTATCATGTAACCCATCTCAATCATGAGATATCACATAGATATAAAATCAACGGTTAAACACTACTTAGGTATATGCCCATATATATACATAAGTTATCAAGTAACCTATCTCAATCAAGAGTTAAACACAATGTTCATTGACTCAGCTCAAACCAGGATTTTTAATCACGATATCGAAACCACAATTGCTTGAAAAATCCTCCTATATCGAGTACAATAGCCCTGTCACGACTCTGAGGCGCTACTCACTAACCATAGACTGCTAAGGTACTCCTCCTATCGAGTACCGCGGGTCTTCCACCTCACAATGTAGTGCTCCCCACCATAAGTCGGTCACCTCACACAGTAGTGCTCCCTCTCATAGCCTACATAGGTACTCATCCTATCAAGTACCATGGGTCGTCCACCTCACAATGTAGTGCACTTCTGCCATGGGTCTGCCACCTCACAAATTAGTGCTCCCCACTGGGCTAAACAAGTCACTCCGAATCGAATCGGACAAGCAGTCTTCAGGTCTCAGCCAGCTACTAGGTCACCATAATCTGTATGCTCGTCTCCGAGAGGATCCGCTCAATGAGATACTAGTCGAAACTCCATGTGTTAATATGTCCCACAAAGTAGTATCTCAAAGAACCACCTCGTCATAGGGCTCTCAACGCAACAGACGGCGCATCAATCGGACGCCCGGTCTGTGAGTTATTAGCCTTTTCTTCCCGGGGGACCAGTTGGTTTCGTGTATGAACCAACCCGACCGTACCTCAAATGTACCCCGAACTCTCATATGGTAAACTCAAAGGAACTGTTTCTCAATGATACTACCAACGACGTTGATGGTTTTTAAAACATACATTCGGTCTGAAAGTTATCGGCTTTTCCGTTTCAGGGGTCTGGTTGGATTTCGAGTACAATCCAACTCATCTATACTCCAACTGGGTCCAAAACACAGGTGAAGGATTCCAATGGAACCGTCTCATCATGAAGAATCCAACAAAGTTGACGGTATGTCAATCGGATGTCTGGAGCTCAAGTTATAAGTGTTTCCCCTCCGAGGGCTCGATCGGTTTCGGGTTTGAACCAACCTAGCCTTACCCAAACTTTTCTGAAATCATGAGTGTAATATACTAAAAAGACCATATCGATCCAAGGATCTCTACTCAACTGATGGTGCATCTATTGGAGGTCTAGAGCCCAAGATATGGGCATTTGAACGAACCTAGTCCGAAAATAGGGGTTTCGGGCCCGGGCCGACCCGACCTAGTACACCCTGGGTTGGCCCAAACCGGGTCGAACCGACACGGGTCTCGGTCCAGCCCAGTTGGGCATGGCCTGGTTAGGCTGGCGCGGCCTTACTCAGCTGGAGTGGCTCGGCCTGGCGTTGGCGGCCCGGCCCAGCGCGGGCCGCCCGACATAGCGCGGCCTGCGGCCCGACTCGGCTGTCGGTCGAGTGGGGTGTGAAGGGGGCGCGAACCATTTATTTTGGAAACGACAGCCCCCCGGTGGGGTACGCCCTAGGCAGGTCAATAGGGGGGGTTACACACCCCCCTGTTTTGGGTATCGGCTGGAATTAATGGGCGAACGGTTGTGAGCTGTCGCGAGACCCGTGGGGTTCCCAGCTCCTGGTGTGCCGGTGGCCGGCCGAGCCCGGCAGCCCCTGCTGGTCCGCCACGGCCTTAGGACGCGGCTCATCTCTCTGGCGTGGGGAGACAGTGCTGCGTCGCTCCGCCGCGGCCCGCTTCGGCCGCGGCCTCCCTCAGCTTCTCCGGCGCGGGGCGACGGCCCCGCGCACCACCGCCATGGCCCGCTCCGGCCGCGGTCCCTTGGGACTCACCGGCGCGGCACGACGGTGTCGCACACCCTCGTCGCGGCTTGCTCCGGTCGCGGTCCTCTTTGTCCCCACACGGTGCAATGGAACCACGCCGCCTTCGCTTTAAACAACAACGAAGATATACAAAAAAATGAGGGGAATCGACTGTGTTTGTGCGGTCTGATATCCTCCTGTTATGACGATAACAGGCAGCCATACATCGACAGAGAAGAAAGATAAATCGGAATAAACTAAAGAACACAACACCTACCTCGTGACGTTTGTCGTTCATCGGATTTGACACAAGGAGGTCATTGGAATAAACGTTGTTCGTTGCGCTCCCACCATGCTACCTATCCATGCTCGTTCATCAGTGTCTCGTCAAAGAAGATGGAACATTGGTATTATTTGAAGAAGATATGTCGTTCTTCGTGGGATGAAGATGTTATTCAATGCTTTGGAGCTTTCTCTCCAAAAGATTTTCCCAGCACAAGTCCATCCAAATTATAATAAGATTCCACCTTATTTTAATTGAACTTGCCAAGCCATTCAAATTTTTAAAAACAAATCCTCTTAATTAATTAAATGTAGGTTGGAAAATTTAATAAGGAAGTGGATGAGTTTTATAATTAATGGTGGGAGTTTATGAGAGTTAAAGTGAGTTACGTGAATGTGAAAGGTTGGGGCTCGTGTGGGACCCACCTCACAATTATCCTCACATTTATCCTCACATGGGTAGTTAGGTGCCACCCCAACTCCCCCATGTAAGATAAAACCACCTTAGACTTAAAACTAATATTGTTTCACAATTTTATTCATTCCTCATTTAATCCACAATTTTTAATTTCTCCACCTGCCCAAATGTAATTGCGGTATAGGTCCCCTTAAACAATTACCGGTGTTGCAAGTTCATCGGTGCCCTCAGATTTCGATTCTGAGCACTGTTGAAAAAGATATAAAAACCCACTCATTCGTTCACTGAACGAACCCGGGCTAAACTTTGGAAATTGATTCCGGGCACACCGGGCCTCGGAATCAGGGGCCGTCAGAAACCGCGACCTCGTAAAATTCCAAAGAAATTTTGAAAAAAAATATTTCCTTGACATTTATGGGTCTTTAAATTACTCCCACCTTAGGGAATTATGTCCATGTAAAGATATAACACAACCTAGGGAAACTAAATGAGTTACTGAGCACGCATCTGTGCATCCCGCTCCCATGTGCTCACCTGGTGGTTCTTATGCTGCCAACAAAAGATCATAAAAGGAATCAACTATCCACGTAGGAACCACTCATGTCGATCCCCAAATTCTACTGGATCCTCATGAAAGTCTCCCAATCATCAATGTCCAGCTCTCCGTGGTTGATGAGGACGGATAGGTCGTGGACAGATCTCCTCAACTGAGATACGTGAATGATGTCGTGCACCCGGTACATCTGAGGTTGAAAGGCTAGACGGTAAGCCATCCTGCCTACTCTGTTGGGGACCTGGAAGGTCTGTTGAACCTCAGATATTAATTTCCGCCTCGGCCCCATCGCCGTAGACCCCATTGAGGTGAGACCCATTTGAAGATGTGGTTGTCACCCTCAAAATCCAGTGGTCTTTTCTCCTATCAAATATGACTTCAGTCTACTCCGTGTAGTCTTCATCATCTCCTAGATGATCTGAACCTTCTAAATCATATCTTAAACCATCTTTGGTTATATATGTGCTGAATCCATCACTATCCATAATGTATATCTGAAACACAGCCAACTGCTGTCTCTCCACTCCTAACAGTTGAATGCCCAATCTCCTACTAAGAGCATCTGCTACAATGTTCGCCTCCCCAGGAGTATAAACTATCTCGAATTCATAGTCCTGGAAGAATTAAAGCCATCAACGCTTTCTCAGGTTCATGTCCTTCTATGATTTGATACAGCTGAGACTATTTGAGATGGTGAGAACCGTAAACCACTCACTCAACGAACAATGGGTGAGACTAGCCAATCATAAGAACTCATCTCCACCCTTAATTGTTTACGTTCTTCAAGAGCTACTGAGATTTATCCTTTTCCGAAATGAGAAATCTGGTCTCATCCCCTTGATGAACCATGATCTTTTCTTAATACAGTCATTCCGGACATGAACGGTACTATTTCATTCCATGGACGATGTCGTAAGGCCTCCACGCTACTACCAAGAGATTCAACCATTACTCTTGCCTCCAAGGGTCGAGTCACACTGTCGGTAGCAGTGTGTGGTCACTGGGTCTCCTCCAGTAGGTATCTCAAAAGGGATAATCAATTCAACAGTTTTAAACCATAACCTCTTAGTATCAACCATACAGAGAAGACAAGAAAGTAAACGTCACAAAGAAAGGTGTCTTTCATTACTGCAGCTTATAGTACAAGACACAAAGCAGACACAACCATGACAACATGGAAACTAAAAACACCAATAACGAGGGTCTCCATACCTAGTTCTGGTCATGTCCACCTACTTTCGGAGCTTCGTAGTCATATACTTCAGCTGCCTCAAGCTGAGCACTCACATATACACCCGTTCCCTGTAGTCGGGGTGGTCCTCCGGTTGGTGGTGGTGGCACCACCTTGAAGCGTCGTCCACCTCCATCTGCACAGCCAGCTTCTTTGCCTCTGCCTTCTGCTCCATGTGGTCCGCCTCGATCGAACCTCTTCCTCTGCCTAGGAGGTTCATTATCTATCTTCTGATCGTCCGAGCGGTGGGTCGAACAGTCACGAGCCATGTGACCCGGTCCTCCGCATGTGCAACACAACATGGCAGGTCTGGATCTGTCTCTACCCTTGGTGTCTCGCACTACCGATCCTGAGTCATGCGGTCAACCACATGTAGTTATGGCCTTCCTAGATCTCTAGGTAATCCGTCTACTTCCAACTGCAGAAGACTCCACCGTAAGTCGACTAGTGGTGGGTCCCACTGCTGGAGTCTGCTCCGCAAGGAAACTCTCCACTAAGAGGGCCCTCTCCAACAACCCTTCATGAGTTGGGATGCTGAGTGGGATCTTCGAAGCACTGATCTTGTGCCTCAATCCCTACTCGAAGGTCCAGGCCCTGAAAAATGGGTCGCGTACCATGTCTGTTGAGTAGCACAAGAGTTCTGTGAACCTCGCTGAGTACTGAGCTACACTCATGCAACCCTACTGTAGATGAATTAGCTCCTGTATCCGCACCGCTCGAAGTGTGGCTGGTAAAAACTCGTTCCAGAACAAGCTCTCGAAGTCTGACCATAGAATTGTTGTCTCATCCTGAATCTAGAGCATCATGATCCACCATCTGCCTATTTCTTCCTGAAGGAGGGTGGCAGTAAGGATCCCCATAAAGTCCTCTCGTGTACCTATTAGACTGATGATTTTCAGCACAGCCTCCCGCCAATCTTCTGCCACCTGTGGGTCCATCTCTCCCCGGAACCTAGGTGGCCTCTGGCGTTGGAACTCATGCAGCGGGCTCAAGCAGCGTGCATCTCCTGCTGCTGAGGCTGGTGGCATCGGTGGCCCAATGGGTGGTATAATCGCTGGTGCCTCCGCTGGTGCCTCAATTAGAAGAGAGCCATGTATTGAGGCCTCATCGCTCAGTGGCCTGTGAGTATGTACAACTCTCGGGGCTCTAGCTGGTCATCTGTGGGGAGGCATCCTAAAAGAATAGATGTGACACAGTCAAACAATTAAACCCGCTGAGCTTACCTGATTTGAGCTGACATAATATAAACTTTTTGAAAACACACACTCAATCAGTGTTTTTGTGCACTGAGTCAGAAATCAGAAGTCAGGGTCCTGGTGTATGGATACCTCAGCTGCCCGCACCAACACTGGACTCACTAAACTGAAGACCACACTTAGTACCCATAACACTATTTCTTCACATAAAGAAATATCAGAGCCCTAAGTTTTGTGGAAGAACTGACGTCCTCTAATACCAATTTGTCACAACCCATCCTCAGGGCTCATGCTGTGACTACCCCAAGCCCGCCTTCAATAGGCCAGGGGCTGGCGACTAGCACCTAAGGTGTAAATACTATTAATTGGGAAGGCATTACCTTTATAAATCATAAACACATCCAACTAGAGTAAAAGAGGAAGTAGTACACTAAGTATAAAAGAAATTTATGAAAGGTAAAAGGGCCAGAATACAAACCCAACTGAAAAGTACAGCTACAACTAAACAAAAATACAACAGCAAAGACAAACAACTGGAAGACAGAAGTATCTTCTGGGTCTTCCACCTCGAATCCTACCTGAAGGGTAGGTACATATAGCCTCCTCAGCGCCCACTTCCGTCAACCCCCTCCGGGTACTGACTCGTCGTGAAGTCCACCTCCGGGTACTGACTAGTCGTGAGGTCCACCTCCGGGTACCGTCCAGTCCTAGTACTCATGATCTCTGACAGCATTGTCCATCGTCTGCATCCAACAAAACAAGGTTTGGGCATAGCCCGTGCAGTGGTGAGAATAACGATACTCAGTAGGGACCCCGAGACCCTCAGGGTATCACTAATCCAACAAGAACAACCACAAATAAGTGTCTCAAAAGATAACCCTTACTTAGGTATAAGCCCATAATTATACCTTTGTTATCAAGTAACCCATCTCAATCATGAGGTGTCCCAAAGATATAAAATCAACGGTTAACCACTACATAGTAATATGCCCATACATATACCAAATTTATCAAGTAACCCATCTCAATCAAAAGGTAAACACAAACTTCATTGACTCAGCTCAAACCAGGATTTTTATTCACGATATCGAAACGAAAAATGCTGGAGAACTCCTCCTATATCGAGTACAGTAGCCATGTCACGGCTCCGAGGTGCTACTAACTAACCTTAGACTGCTGAGGTACTACTCCTGTCGAGTAACGCAGGTCTTCCACCCCCCAAAGTAGTGCTCCCCGCCATGGGTCTGCCACCTCACACAGTAGTTCTCCCTCTCATAGCCTACTTAGGTACTCCTCTTGTCGAGTACCATGGGTCTACCACCAAAACAATTAGTGCTCGTCCACCATGGGTCTTACACCTCACAAATTATTGACCCCCACTGGGATAAACAAGTCACTCCGAATCGAATCGGACAAGCAGTCATCAGGTCTTAGCCAGCTACTAAGTCACTATACTCTGTATGCTCGTCTCTGGGAGGATCTGCTCCACAAGCTACTTGTAAACACTCAAAGTGTCAATAATTCCCATGAAGTAGTATCTCAGAGAACCACCTCGTCATAGGGGTCTCAACGCAACAGACGGCGCGTCAATCGGATGCCCGGTCGGTGAGTTATTAGCCTTTTCGTTCCGGGGCCCCGGTTGGTTTCGTGTAGGAACCAACCCAACCGTACCTCAAATATACCTGTAAATATTATAGGGTAAACTTAAATGGAACATTTATGAATGATATTACCAACTCCACTGACGGTTCGTGAAACGTACGTCTGGTCTAAAAGTTATCGACTTTTCCGTTCTAGGGGCTCGGTTGGATTTCGGGTATAATCCAACCAGGGCATACTCCAACTGGATCCAAACCTCGGGTAAAGTATACCAAAGGAACCGTCTCGTCAAGAGGAATCCAACAATTTCTACGGTACATCAATCGGGTGTCCGGAGATCAAGTTATAAGTGTCTCCGCTCCGAGGGCCCGATTGGTTTCAGGTTCGAACAAACCCGACCTTACCCAATCATTGTAGAAAACTTGAGTGTAATATACTGAAACGACCTCTTCGATCCAAGGATCCCTACACAATAGACGGTGCATCTATCGGAGGTCCTTAGCCCAATATATGGGCGTTTGAACGAACCTAGTCCGAAAATAGGGGGTTCGGGCCCGGTCCGACCCGGCCCCTTAACCCCTGGGTCGGCCCGACCCGGCGTGGGCGTCCCGACTTGGTGCGGCCTGCGGCCCGGCTCGGAAGCCGGCCGTGACTCGGCTGTCGGCAGAGCAGGGTGCAAAGGGGGTGCAGCCCCCTTTGTTTCAGAAACGGCGGCCCCCCATTGGGGTCCGCCCTATGCATGTCAGGGGGGGAGTTACACACCCCCCATGTTTTGGGTAACGGTCGACCTTAATGGACGACCGAATATGAGAAGCCTTGGGATCCGTGGGGGTCCCACCTCCGGGAGCACCGACGGCAGGCCGAGCCCAGCCGTCCCTACTGGTCCGCCGTGGCCTTAGGCTGCGACTCTTCTCTCTCGCGCGTCGCGACTACACAGCGCCCCTCCGCCGCAGCCCGCTCCGGCCGCGGCCTCCCTCTGCCTCTCCAGGGTGGCGCGACGGCGCCGCACACCACCATCGGGGCCAGCTCCAGCCACGGTCCCTTCAGCCTCACCAGTGCGGCACGACGGTGTCGCGCACCATCGCTGCGGCACGCTCCGGCCGCGGTCCTCTTCATTCTCGGGCGGTGAAACGACACCGTGCCGCCTTCGCTTCAAACAAAATAGAAGATCAACAAAAAGGGGAGGAGAATCATCCATGTTTGTGCGGTACGATCTCCTCCCGTTATGACGATAACAGGAAGCCATACGTCGACGGAGAACAAATATAAACAAGAATTTAAACAAATAAGACAACCCCTACCTCGTGACATTTGACGTTCTTCGGATTTGATGCAAGGAAGACGTCAGAATCAACGTAGTTTTTTGCGCCCGCACCACGCTACTGATCCCTGATCGTTCGTCGGTGTCTCTTTAGAGAAGATGGAACCTCAGTATTCTTCATAGAAGAGATGTCATTCTTCACGAGAGGAAGAAGTTCTTCAATACTTTGGAGCTTTCTTACCAAAAGATTTTCCCAGCACAAGTCCAACCAAATTAAAATAAACTTCCACCTTATTTTTATTGAACTTTCCAAGCCATTCAAATTTTGAAAAACAAATCCTCTTAATTAATTAAATGTAGGTTGGAAAAATTAATAAAAAAGTGGATGAGATTCATAATTAAATGTGGGAGTTTATGAGAGTTAAAGTGAGTTATGTGAATGTGAATGTTTGGGGCTCGTGTGGGGCCCACATCACATTTATACTCACATTTATCCTCACATGGGTAGTTAGGTGCCACCCCAACTCCCCCATGTAGGATAAAACCACCTTAGACATAAAAATAATTTTTTTTTACAATTTTATTCATTCCTCATTTAATCCAAAATTTTTAACTTCTCCTCCCGCACAAACACAATTGCGGTAATGGTCCCCTCAAAAAATTAACGGCATTGTGAGTTCATCGGTGCCCTCGGATTTCAATTCCGATCACTAGTTCAATAGATAGAAAAACCCGCTCGTTCGTTCACTAAATTTACCCGAGCTAAACTTTGGAAATTGATTCCGGGCACATCGGGCCTCAGAATCATTTTCCGTTAGAAATTGCGGACTCGTAAAATTTCAAAGAAATTAAGAAAAAAACATTCTTGAAATTTCTGGGTTTTTACAGCTCTACCTTCTCCATCAACCCATGAAGCACAATGATGTCTTTAGATTACTAATAACACTATTGGTGGTACCATATGAAGAAGGAGATTTTATAATATTTATAATGTGTCTTGTATGTTAGCATATGAGGTCAGAAAGGTAAAAATACAGGGGGATCATGAAACCATTACTCATACTTACATAGAAATGGGAATACATCATTATCTAATTTTTCCCTAATCTTCCAAATAAATCAAGAGAGAATAATGATGTATTGATTGTGGTGGATCATATTACTATGACGTCAAACTTCATTGTGATACGGGAGGAAATATCACTCAATCCACTTGCATAGATATACACTAGAGAAGTTATCAGACTATATGGAGTACCACTATTAGTTATATTTGATCGAGATCCCTGATTCAACTCCATAGTCTAGAAAATTATTCAGTATTCTCTAAACACCAATTTAATTTTCAACAATGATTGACTCCCTTAAACTGATGTTCAATCAGAATGCACTATCCATATTGGGGAGGAAATTTTGATAGAATTCTTAATTGACTTCAATGGAGGATGGGATCAAAATAATCTATTTTCATTTATTCTTTTACGAAAACAGTTTCTTTTCGACCATCTATATGGTTCCCTATGATGCCCCATATGGGGAGAGGTGTAGGACACTGATAAGATGTGATAATGTTGGGGAATAAAAACTTCTAGTTCTTAAAAGGATCATGGAAATGGTGGAAAATGTTCATCCAGTTTAAAAACTAATAAAAGATTATCAGAGTATATAAAACATCAATAAAAATTATCAATAAGACAATAATTTTTACATTGGATACATGTTATTCACACACACACACACACACACATATATATATATATATATATATATATCAGTGGATGAATGTGATGGGATTTTTCAATAAGGGAGAGAAAAGTCTACGATATATTGATTTGTTAGAGATCCTTGATCATAATGAAGTGATGCCATATCGAGTTTCACTACGACCTAAACAATATCATGTTCACGATGTGTTCTATATATGAATTTTGAGAAAGTAAATACCAGACCCCGCACATGTACTCAATGAAAATGGTGTAGCATTGGAGAATGATCTTTCTAATGATGAGAATCCATTGAAGACATTCGATCATAGATAACAATTTCTACAAAATAAAAAAAATTCACCCTCTAAGAGTGTTGTGGAGAAATTTAACGTTTGAAGTAAAAATGTGGGCACTCGAATATTTGATTAAATATAATTACCCTCATCTATTTTAAGGTGGTGAAATGAAAATATTGAGGGAGAATTTTATCAAGGGGGAAAGATTGTAACCTCCAAAACTATAATAAATAAAATTCCATTATTATTTAATGTTATCTTTTGTAATGTGGTTATAGAGAAACATAAACTAATTTTTTTATTTCTAGATAAACTCAAAATAAAATTAGGAATAATTACTAATGATAATATAGTTGATAAACAATGATCATGTGATTAGTATAAATATAGGGCTTTATCAAATCCACTTGATTATGCAAATGGATGTGATGGCCTCATCCTGTAGAATTTTACCCTATAAATCTCATTTAATAATGAATTTAAAGGTGATTACATATCTTTGATTTTAGACTGACAATACACTAGATTAGATTCATCAAAATAATCATCATAGAAACTATTCATAGGAGAAGATCATGATCATATAGATCAAAAACCT
The DNA here is from genome assembly GCA_963277665.1 of Viscum album. NCBI lineage: Eukaryota > Viridiplantae > Streptophyta > Magnoliopsida > Santalales > Viscaceae > Viscum > Viscum album. The sequence goes on from OY728161.1 coordinate 1,845,320,005, forward strand.
TAACATGTTTGCTAAAAGACCCCAAGAAAGTATCACCATATTAAACCTTACTATTAGATAGTTCAATTGTGTATTAAAGAGATATGTATAAATATCCTATAAAATTTATTATATACATTAATTTTTAAATAATAAATAATATATTTTTAATTTGAAACAATAAAACAGAAATAGTATTTTTGGGAAATATTCAATTCGATTTATGAATTTAATATCAAAGATTAATATATTTTTGTAATAAATAATATTTAATTACATATTATTATTAAATTGTATTTTTTAAACATAAATGATTATATACTTTTTATGATGTAAAATTCATAGTTCTATTAGGGTTCAAAAATTGTTTTTGTCAAACCCTATAATTTTTAATAAATGTGGGTGATTATATATTAAAAGTTAAAATGAAAATATTTTGAATATTTTTTAGTTAAAATGAATATTAAGTTTGGATGTATGACATAGAAGTTATAAAATGGTTAGTTTTTTTATTTTTCTTAGATAGTCAAATTTTTTGGTTAAAATTAAATACTGTATAAATATACTATGTGTTTTAAAACATCATAATGATCAAAAAATGATGTAATAAATAATATAATGGGTATATTAGGTAAAATATATATATTAATCTTAATTTATTATAATTTTGAGTCTATTCGTTTTATTTCAAAAATACTTTATTAATCTTCTAAAACATAGAACATATTTAAGGATTTTATATTCACTTATTTATAAGTGTGACTCACCTCAACAAAAGAAAGGTTACTATTTCTATACGTTCATCTTTTTTACTATTAAAATAAAGAAAAAAAACTCTTATTTGGTAAAAAACCTAGGATCCAACTGTGGTATGGTTTTTGGTTTTGAAAATTTTATTGTATGTTATCCAAAATCTATGATTGTGAAATACTAAATAATTCTCCTCTCATTTCTGATAAAAACCCACCCCAGCCACCATTTAATGTCACTAAAAACCTTGAATATAATCCTTAACATATCCTTTTTTCACTATAATCCTTCCAAAGTGCCTCCTATATCTCATGAATCACCTTTAATTATTATGGAGTGAAACTCTTATCGTAATGGATCCTTTCATTCACACATTTAGTCAATAATGTCTTTTTTTATTCCCATTTATTTGTAATTACTAATGAAAGAGTATGTTTTCAAACATCTTGCATGATTCCCTTATGATGTCTAAATTATGACATACCCCCTTCTCTCTCATTAAGCCCTCCCATGTACACGTGTCCCCATGTAAGAATTTCTAATGTGTTCTTCTGTTATCTTCTCCAATCTAGTTTCTTTATTATCATTCACCTCCTATATTGAATTACTAATGATGGGATATGCATTTCCATGAACCAATTATATCCCAAATGACATAAAACTGATTAGAGACCATTTTATGTATCATAATACCTTTTATGAGTATTTATATGATGTTGTTAGGCTACCAATATTTGACTAAAAGTTTCTATTACATTGAAATATATTAGTAACTACCATACCAATTTATTATCTATGGTGTTCACTTTTATACACATATTCTCCATTTAATTTGTAATTACATGAGTTTTTTCCATACACTATTATCATGGGATACATTATGATGATGATTGAATCAATGTTGTATGATATGAGTGGAACACTTAAACATGAGACTGAAATGATTGTTGTTCATGAGCCACGAATTTTATAGTGATCAAATGGATTGGTTAATTTTTTGAATCGTCATACGTCGTATTTGGTTTTAAAGTGAACATGATTCTTATATATTAAATTTTCCATTATTATTTCTTTCCAATCATCCTTGACATATGATGTAGTGTTTTTATTGGTTTCCACATTTCCCAATTTCATATTGTGTTATAATGTTAAATCATGTCCTATCATTCATGTTTATGATTCCTAATATTTTTATGCCCCTTAATATTCATATTTTATAACATTTTAAACCAAATTAAATTTTTATTCCCATACTATGATTTATTTTTCATCAGTTTCATATGGGGTTCTTCAGGTTATCCAATGCATTTTTTATGTACAAACATATTAAAGATGGATTCAATAAAGGTGTTTTATTGCATGTTTTAAGATATAATATAATTTTCCTAATTCCCAGATAAACTATAATTTTCAATATTTCTAGTTTAACTAATTATATTTTAATGTAATAAATCATGTTTTAATTTCAAATAATTGTATGAGTTGTTATATATCTATATTTATTTACCATCTATTTGGTTAATAAATCGGTCGATCATGCGTACATGTGGACTACTGCTTCCATGATGCAAAGTGATTCATAATTTTATTCCTCATCAAATGGATTCTAATAATTGTTTATTTATAGAATATATATGATATATATAGTATTATAATTATTCTAGAAATGTGAATTATTATCTACATTTAATTCTTTACATATGTCGAAAAAAGAAAACAATGTTCTTTCATATGTACGACATACCATCTCCATAAACTGTGTAATTAATTTTTCTATGTCTATCATTTATTGATGAATTTAAATGTTTATATATTTTCTATATAATATATAAATATATAATAATTATTATTTTTTATGTGATGGAACAATGTCAATTTTATTTTACCAATATCTACTGTAAGAAAACTTATATAAATAATGATGTTTTTATCACCTGAAATAGGTTTTCAATAAAGAGTTGTTACAAAGAGGGTGATAAAATGGTGATAATAAAAGATATATGGTACGATATATATTATTATGGTTCTTTAATATTTTTATAATAATATTATATTTACTATACATGATGACTGAATGCTTATAAAGGATTCTAGACATGTGGCAATGTATTTTTTCCTTTTATATATTTATATAAGCGACGTGCCATATTGATGATGTATTTCTTTTATATGGTTTATATACATCCCATGATTTTATTATATGATTATTATTATGAATTTTTATTTATTTCCATATATATCTATGATTATTTATTCCATGTATATTATTATAAAAAAATTTCCAATGTGGTAATAGTTTAATAATACAATCACATCTTTTATCTAGATTATTTATGATTATATCATTGATAATGAAATATAGTGATCAATCAATCAATACATTAATGAATAATATTATTATATATATTTTTCAATAGAATATTCTTTCCATTTATTTTCCATACATTATATATTGATGTGGCCAAAATATTTTTTTAAAAAAATAGACATTATTTCTCTATTCGATTGAAAATCATTTTTCTTCCATGTCCACGAATCCAACAAAATGGTTTCATGATTTTTTTAATATTATTTAATGTTTTTTATGTTTACACATTATTTAGAAATTAAAAAATTTATTTTAATAAACATTATTTTCATATCCCAAACAAGATACTTTTTTACATTTTAATAAAAATGTGAAAGGAATATATTTTTTAACATAAACGTAATAATAAAAATTCCACTAAATCATAAAATTTCAATGATTTGAAGGTTCCAAAATATTTTATCAGGTTTAATTTGAGGTAAAATCTTTCCAAAATATTTATGAAATTTTTGGACTTTTTAAGGTGATTTCAATGATAAAATAGTTTTTTCCTTAGGAAATGTTACATGTGATATTTTATATGTATTTTCAATCTACGATGACATCCTTTCTGGTTACCTATTTTTTTTACAAGAAATATGATTCAATGATTCCAAAATAAATATTAATTTTTATATATTATGATTTGTTTGCCATTATTTTTAAAAAACCATTTCTTGATAAAGGGTATATATGATGATGAATTGATGACATATTTGAGAGACCTGTTTCTTATAAACATTTTGTAACTTAATTAAATTATTATAAAACTATTTTATTTTTATATTTTATGAACTTATAAATGTTTTATGATTCTATGTAATAATATTTTATGATTTTTATTATATTACAGGTGGTCCTGAAATTATATATCCCTTCAAAGAATTGGGTATAGATGGATATCTATTGAGATAAACAAGACAATAATGGGGAGTGGAACAAGTTCAATAAGTTATTATAACCACTATGATTGTCTTTATATTTAACCTCTATATCAAAGATATTTTGGAGTCTGAAATAAATCAATTTTTATATTCATGGAATTAATCCATTAAATCTGTGGGAATGAATTTATATGCATATGTTAATTCCTCAAACATATGTAATGTGACAATGTAAATCTATAATTGATCGTGTTCTATGATTTTTTATGGATTAAAGTTATATGAACTACCATTATTTTTGATAGGATTTAATATTGTGATCAATTATATAATGTTTATGGTTTCCAAATCATATGCGCATGTTGCCACACCCTTATGCTCAAGTTATATTTAAGTGATAATTGATATATTCCCTTTTTACACATATATATAATCTATGATAACCCCTTATTATGTTTTATTTACCAAGGAAATAAAGAGCTGTAATAAGGGTGACAAGTCATTTAAGGGTTCTTGTAATTAATAACGTAGTGGGAGATGATGTAGTTCACTCATGATTGAGTTGTTTTTATATTAAACTGTCCAATGATGTAAGGCCTATAAGTTTCTATCACAGATCATTATGTTATGTATTAAATATTCATCTATTAATATATGATATAATATTATTAAAATATGTTCTAAATATTGTTGGTATCAACAGAATTACAATCTATCAATTGGATACAATGATGGAAATAATAAATAATATCACTTTGGATAATATTCACCATATGAGAAAAACGAATGTTATTTTAAATAAATGGGTGTTGTTTTCCTATAGAATCATATAGATATTGATAAAATAAGTGATCATGAATTACATTTTCATTAAGGAAAATTATAAATGATTTTAATATATCATAATAATAATTGTATTAGGATAAAACTAAGGTTTTATAGTTTGAAAAATAGTTTTAGGATATTGACATACAATAAATTATTATTAATGATTATGTATATTCCCACTATGATAACTGTTTCTCACAATATACATGTTGGCTTTCGTAAATGATACGAATTGGGAGGATCTGGTCTAAGGTACATGTTTTTGAAAAATATAATGACCTTTCTTATGATAATCCAAATGAAATGGGATATGGAATTCACAACCATGTGTGTATACCTAATTGACTATATCGATGTATAATTAACAATATAAACTTGTTTGAGTTTTATAACACTGAAAAAAAAGATAAATGTGATATCTTATTAATACCTAGAGGGAAGAAGATTTAGTTTCAAACATTTGAGTGACGTAGGAAGAATCATGATGAAAATTATCTCGATGGTGGAATATATATTTTCTATATGGAAATAAATGTTGTAGAGCGTTGAATTACTATAGAGATAGATGTATTATTGGAATTTACATAGTCAATATCTGATTCCATTTCTTAAACAATGAATTAAACCCATGAATATGGATGGAATTGTTCTTTGAAAATTATTTGGGAGGAATTATTGATGTTATTATGTGTTGGTGTTTTTCATCTTATCCCATAATCCCTCAATAGTTTTATTTATTTTTGAACAATAACCATTTTTTATTAACATGATAGATAATTTTGTACATTTACCATATATAAAGGAAAAAAGTAATATTAATGATCCAAAATAATAGTACATATGGTGATTTCAATAAGATATTATTATTCCAATCCGGTTAGCTCAACTTGGGTGGCTACTACTTGCTCCAAGTCCTCTTCTGTAGATTTCTCAAGATTGGTTCTCCTGGCATGTATTATGGTCATATGGCATGAAACCCCATTCTCTAGAGGCATGTGGTGGGATGAAATCCCAAATAGGTTTCTTAATGGAAAAATCATATGAATAGTATTGGTTTTTATATTACCCCATAGTATCAACTACAATATATTAATAATAACCTAAAAATTTCCCCTATTGAGATTTCACCATATATTTTCTTATAGATTACTAGGTGTTTGATCAGTTTATCTACTACCACAATTTAATGTGATTATGTATTGGTAATTGATATTTATACTATATAAGTGATTCAAAATTTAAATTTTTGTTATGAGATTAAAAAATATATAATTAATCTTCAGAAATAGTTTTTGATAATGATTTAAAATCAGTTTTTGAATGGAACTGATGACCTAGATAATTTATTTAATGGTAATGTGATATTTTATTGAAAACACTTATGTTTGGGAAATATATCCCATAACATGTTCCTGATGAAAATTTGACAATATTAAGTATGAATAAAAAGATAATTTAAATGGATGATGTAAATTATAGAGTATTTTTTAACTTTAAAATTATTTTCTTTATGGTAAAAAAAAATTATGATGGAGTTATATTATATATATATTTATGGAACATATTTTATAATATGTGAATTTATTTAAGGAATAATGATATATTTCATTTTTTATGTAGTTATATTTTTTTCATGTTTTATGCTAAAAATGTATAAAATAATTTTGTATGTGTCATTTGAAGTTACATTATAATTTTTGGGGGATTAATGTTAAATTTATTTTCAAAATTTAGTGAAGTTATATCTAAATTAATGAATTTTTCATTGGGGATGACGTATTTCGGAATGGTTCTTAGAATAAATATGTATGGAATGATACATTGGGTGTTACTGTTAATTTTTTACAGATTAATGTTTTATATTAGATAAATTTTCATAGTAGTATATTTATTGTAAAATATTTATACTATAATATAAAAAACATGTCATTATTTTATGAATCTTATGATATGCTAAATATTAATTTTATTTATTTATGAATAATGTTTTTTTTTCAATATTCATTTCATAGTGTTTGATGTGAAACTGAAATTGATCAGTGAATAACCACATGATTAAACTATGCTTATGAAATTAAAATATTTTGAGTAAGCATATTTTATAATGTTATCAATAGTGATAATAAAATAATCCTTTGAATTTAGGAAATGAATTTTTGAAATTAAATAATTATATATTTTCTATTATTTTTATCTAATCAATGGTCTTTTCACTCATCACTGATTTAAGACTATGTGGTCCTTTAATTCTAGCCAACCATGTGCCCAATCACACTTTATTAGTCTATGGGAATTATTTGTCGCCCCAATTTTTTTTACTTCATATTAATGTTTTACTACATTAAATTCCAGTTCTGTGTTGTTCTGTGTGACGTTCGTACTTCCATTTCCCCCAAAATAAGATGATTTTTTTTAAAAAATTATATAGTATCCGATTTCAATGAAGTTCTTTTCAAAATAAAAAACCATTTAATTCAAATATCATGTCCAAATTTTATGTGTGGATTTTATTAAAGGTTGTGATAATTTATCACCCAAATATTTTTAATGATAAAACAATGTTCGATTGCCTATATGCAAAGCAACATAGAGGATAAAAAACCACTGAAATAGTATTATATGAAAGACATAACTATTAGATTTGATGGTATGAAAAGGATTAAGTATTTTAGAAAATAAATATAAATATACTAGTCAATATAAAAATAATGAACAAATAAATTTAAAAAACTTCACAATTTTTAATTTAGCCATTTTATTCTTTAAAAAATAATCTCTTTAAAAAAATTCTTTCTTTCATGAGAAATTATTATAACTAATTTCTAGAAGATGCCGAATTTTTATGATAAAATTAACATATTTTTTTAAATGAACATATTAAAGTTAAAATAGTATTAAGTGTTTTTATTTTTATGAAATTATATATTTTCACATCATTGTTGAAAATAAAAAATTTCTAAAATATTTTCATCCATTTAATTAAATAAATTAATAAAAATTCACCATTTTAATATATATTTTCTTCTAATGTGAAATTATAAAATTATAATTTATAATAATAAAATTAATCTCAATTTAATTAGAATTTTTTTTAATTTGGGATGAATTTATTTTAAATAATAAATTTTTTTTTTCATAAAAATATTTTTCATGACAATAAATATAACCCTTTATAATTATTTAAAATAAAACCTATTATGGAATTAATAAAATTAAATTTTTTATATTTTATACCAATAAATATATGAATTTACATTCATATAATGATTATTTCATGTCATCATGTAATTAAATGATCGTCTATAACTTGAAATTTTAATATTTTATAAAACCCATTTTTCTTCATGTTTGGACAACATTTTCATAAATTATTATATAAATCATTGGTGCTTTTAATATTCAAATATATATTGAAAAATATTAACCATTACCACAAAATTATTCAAAGCATTCCATTTTATTTCTATTAATTATGAATATTAGTCGTCATAATTTGTTTTTACTATAGTAAAGGTAAAATTGGTTAAATAAATATAAAAATAGTTTCATATTTACTAAAAAGAAACACATAAATTCTACATTTTAATTTTTAGTGTATTTCATACACAATAATACAAAATTTTAATATTTTACTTTTAATCCATGTGGCAATGATTATTCTATTTATAATAATGTATCTCAAAAAAAGATAAAAATGTAACTTTCTTGATTTTGAAAACTATAACCATTTTAATCACGATAAATTAAAATACTATTTTTTATAAATATTAATTGAAAATATAAATTTTTACACTTCATATTATTTTATATATATATTTTTATTGAAATAATTACCTTAATTGATTAAGAAACACATATACAGTAATTAAATAATTAAAAGTGAAAAATAAATGGTTTTTGGAAAACCGTAAAAGAAATATAATTAAATCAAATTAGTGTAACCAAGAAAATATATATTTAATTATAAAACAATGGAAAGATGTGAATATTATATATTCCAAATCAATCTTTTTCAATAAGTTTATTATGTTAAATTAAATGCATAGTTCTAAATATGCTATTATTGAAAATTTACAAAATATAATGTTTTATTAATGGATTTAAAAATACAAAAAAAATCAACCCAGTAAATTCTATAGGTGTGATAATACACTCAATTTTCAATTTATAATACATTTTTCATTTTATAATAACTTTATTGGCCCCAATTGACTAAAAAACAATAATATCATAGTAATTATAAAAAGAAGAAGAATAAAGTAAATATAATGCAAATATCTTATGATTTATTTATATTGTTTATATAATTATTTTTATGAGAATAAATGTTATTTATGAAATTTAATTAATAAAAATGATAAAACATGAGAATCTTTTTTATTAATAAAACACTAATGCATTACATCATTACAATGTTAAAGATTTAAACTACTCTAGAAAACCCATTGCAAGCCCTTATATAACCACATGAGTAACTCTAATCAGTATAATAAAAATAACTTATTAGACATCATCCTTTGGATGTACAATAATATGAAAAATAATGCTATAAGGATAATAGAAATCATAAGAATAAGAGGAATGTACAAAACCATTATTAAAGAAATAAAATACCATTGATGATTTTCTTTTGTTATTTTGAATGTCTAGGATATGTATTTATAATTTTTATATGGCCATAGTAAAAATATAGCATTTTGAATATTTAGTTACCTTTTAATTTTGTATAAAATCTTAATTTTCTTTTAATCTTACCATTGGATGTTGTAAAAATTTAAAATGAAATAAAAATAATAATTACAAATAATAAAATTAATGACATATGATGATAATGATTTATTACGACCCTAAAATTTTCTATTATAACCTAATAATTTAATAAAAATTATTTTATATTACCTAATGGGAATAATAACTAATTATAAAAAAGAATACGGTTGAATTTTATAATATATATATATATATATATTCCTTATGTTTTACACATTTTTTGTAAGATGTTTGGTGAAGTTTACACTTCAACTGAGTGCATCCTTTTAAGGACAAGCCCTCAAGGACTAGTTTATTTACATGCATGTGATTCTTAGATTTAGTAGTGAGATAGTTCAGGACAAAAAGTAATAAATCTATTTATATTTCAGTCCCTGCATAGGTTGGATGAGGCAGGGTGTGAGATCCCGAGTATAAATATTTGTTTGTGTGTGTTCTTTTGTTCTCGGAGCATGGAAACCACATCGATTTGTATATGTTTTTTCAAGAAACTGAATGGTTTGGATATGGGATGAAATTCTTAAATTTGGGATCTAATCTATGTCATCAATCTCATTTTTAGCTAATACTTTTAGTCCCCTATGGTACTGATAAATATATCATTCAATACAAGTGTGCTTTTAATCCCAGCCCAACAAACTATATTTGTTGATTTCAACCATCCCTTGAGAATTCACTTTCCTTATCCTATAGATATCAGGTCATACAACACCAATAGTTTTATGACCACCCAACTCATCCCTTGTATTTAATTCCCCTTCACCATGCCGCTTTTTGAGTTTTATCTTCAACAAATACAGCATTTATGGTTGTTTAAAAATAAAACAAAAAACATTAACCCGATTCCCTTTCCATTGCATCCTTTGGAATCTATCCATATAACATATATATATTTCCAGTCAATCAGTTCCTTAATATTTTAGTATCAATTATTTTTTCCTTATTCATTTAGATTTATATTCATCATTGTTTAATCACGACATGACATATTATATATATAATAATTTCACACCATTGGATACCCATCCTCCCATGTGCTACATTTTTCCTACTTTATTTTCAGAAGCCTCAACCCCTCATTTGATCATAATTCATGTAAGTTAATTAATATATTTATTCTTGAATTTTCACCAAGACATATATTCCTAAGTATATATTAAATATATATATATATCCATTTCATTTTTTAATCATTTTAGAATAAAAATAATTTTTTCAATTTTATGTTTTATGGAATTTCATATAAATATATTATTCTTATGGATTTCATTAACATTTTATTTTGTTTTTAAAATTATATTTTTTTTAAAATATCATTATATATATGTTTATGTGTATATATACATACACATATATATGACTATCTATTTTTATAATATATAATATGATTGTTTCAGTTTTAATTTTTTTTCCAAGCCTTTGTTTTGTAAGGCTTTGATTTTATTATTGATCAATTTATGTTTTTACAATATATATATATATATATATATATGTATCGATAAAACATTCTTATTTTATAATTTATAAGATAATGGTTCGGTCTTAAATTTATTCTTTAAACATATTTTTAAGGATATTGTTTATTTTTTAAAAATAGGAAAATTATTATTTAAAATCACCATTCTATGTAAAATGAATAGAGATTTATATTTATTTTTATATCTATAATTATATTATTTAATTTATAAATAATGATTAATTTTTTTTACAAATATATATACAATGGTTTGAAATTTGTTATCAATATATAAATTTATGTGTTTTAGTTATGTGTTAAACGAAAATAGTTATAATTATATCTTTTAATCATAATAAAATTATTATTTCATGTGAAAATTGATATAAAATCCCTCTAATATTTCATTTATAATAAGGTATGGCCATTATCTATCATGTAAGTGACTTTACAAACATTTTATTCAAGTGGTCACATATTATAATATGCATTTCATTTGTCACATTTAAATAAGTTTAAGAATTTCTTGGCATGGGATTATCCTAAAAATGGTTTAAAAAACTCAATATTATTTTTATGACTTTTTATAAGAAGTATTATTTCACTTTTAAATAAAATAATATTATAATTCAAATGTTTTGTGTTATGATTGAGAAAGGAAGGTCCGTCAAATTTTCTTTCTAAAATTCGCACTAGTATATTGAATGTTATATTATGGTGTGTGAACCCATAAGTCATAAGAGAACATATTTTGATATGTGTTATGAGTAGAGAACTAATTATTTTTTATTTTGGACTTCCATGTATCATAAATGACCCGCCAAAAATTATTATATTCCATATATAATTCCTGATGATCGTATAGAATATATTTTATTTATAAATGAGTCGTTTTTTAAATTATATATACCTATTAAAATTTTAACAGTATATATATATCTTTATTTTGTGAAAATACATTAATATTTTTTTTAAAAATTTCTAAAAACCTTACTAGGAACATAAATTCTTACCCAAAATTTTAAAATAATTTGTATATTTTTAGAATAATTAATAGTGACATAATATTCATGAAGAGGTAGTGCACTGGATACATTTCTATTTAGTTAACATTATTTTGTTATGTTTTGACTAAATGAAATATTTTTATTGAATTCTGCAAAACCATGGCTGAAAATTGTCATCAATTATGTAATATGTTCTATTATTATTCAAATTTTTTATAAAAAAACATTATGCATCTTGTTTTAGAACATAATCTAAAAGTGTGTGTTTAGGGTGTTATATTTTGTATCAGAGTAATAGTCTACATAAATTTGTAATATTAATACCGAAATAATAATTTAAAAAATATTTATTAAGTGAAATGTATTTTGTAAAATATTTAGATAAAAGGATGAAGATCTCCAAATTAACCAAAATAGTGATAGATCACTAAGAGGGGAGGGATGAACTAGTTATCCCTATTTGAATATTTAATTTTATGAATTTTCCCCTTTTTGATATCAATTCAACCAATGTGGTTGTGTAAGGACATGATCCACTCTTCAAAATATTATTGTAAAACAAAAGCACAGAACATAGGGATTTTCTAGGTTCGGTACAAAGACATACTCCTTGTCGTGCTGGTTATTCTCCTCAGCATGGATTCCTCTCTTCACCAGAAGATGATCAAAAATATTAATTTGTTAAACTCCCCAAAAAAAATGTTGGTTAACCCCCAAACATCACATCACCCTCTTAATCTTTTAGAAACATGTTATACCACCCATCAATATCTTTTCTCCTTAGATGGATTGATTCACTTTAGGATGATATGATAATATTCATCCATGATCTTTTAGGTTCTGACTTGCTCATATACTAGTACAAGTAACTTCAATAATCTCTAATTGAAATTTTCGGCCTTGTTCAATGAATCATGTCACTAGTTATGATTCATTTTATTAGTAAAAAAATTTCTTTGGCTAAGAATTATTCCTTATGACTTATTTCCTGTCCTCACTAATACGTGTGTATGTGGTGCACATGAATTATTCATGATTATGAATATTCCATAATGATTTTGTGAAATAATAAATCCGGGTTTCTTCTTACGGAAATCCATTTGAACCAACAAAATTATTTCATTACTATTTCATGGGACTGTACAATCTCATATATGTTTTGGTTATACATTTTACAACCCAAAAACATATAGTTTTCTTCCATTCTTCATTATTTACACATTGATTGTTGATATTTCATAAGATTAAATAAGTTTGGGTCATGTCTTTTTATATCCTTTCTCTTCTTCTATTTGTGAAAAATCCATAATGGTTATATGATCTCCATCAGTTATTCTTCTTCTATATCAATTTATACAAAGAAAAACTCACAAACCAAGAAGCTTTCATGGTTTTGGATCTGTAACATAAACATTGGAGGTGAAACGCAATGTCCCTGCAAGGATTCATGAACAGGTTCTTCACAAAGCGTCTCTAGTGTATAAATTGCTACTTGTTCTCTTATTGGATTATTCTTCCTATGTTTATAATGTTATCACAAAGAGGAAAACTCTTCTCATCAAATAAAGAGGGTTATGGTATAGGTTCTTCACAATGCTCCTTGGGGAGTGTTGTTCTCATGTCATACAGCTACTTGGATCATCCTTCTTTATCAATAGTTTGTAATGCATTCTCTATTTATTCCTGAGAGATATCTCAAATAATATAAACCCTAATTAGTTAAAGGACTCCTATTTTTATTGGTGATGAGGACATCCTAATCTGTGTGTGAGACTCATTAGAAACCTCATGTTATATTCCATTCCATGGCATATCATAAAATGCATGAGTCATTCATGATATTTTTCAAATATATGCCTCATATCATGGAGTTATTCCCCTATGACCTTGAGTAACTTCATTGTGGTTTTATTCTCATTAGCATGACTTGTTGTATTTATCTTTTTGAAATAAATTTTGATAGGAACATAGTCAATCCCTAGGATGCCTCTATAACTTCATTTTTATAGGCCAAATGTTATCTTATTTGTTACTTTTTGAGACATTAAAATGAAATTACATGAATGGTATCATAATGTCCCGAACCCTGTCATGATATAAGTTAAACTATCAACAATGACCAGAATCAAGATTGTTGGGGTGTGGATGTTCTCTGAAAAACTGATAAGCATCTGGTGGTTTGGAGGTTGAAGTCAACAACATAACACAATCAGACTACCCTAGTTTAATCACACATGGTGTGGGATGGATAGACGATCTAAATTTTATGTTCGAAGTGAATATGAGATATGTTTTCATGATTATACACAGGATCTGATGAATGAACATGATGATTTATTTGTATTTTTGAACTATGAAACGCACCCACATTTAATGAACCACATTTAATCAACAACATGTTTTTTTCTCTTTTAAATTACAAGATGTGACCTCATGGGAATAGAATAATCCTTCACCGTCAATGGTACTTCCACATACAATGTTATCATGTGGGAATTATCTTCACCAACATTATGTATTCTCTCTATCTCTACTCATTGTGGTGTCTCTTCACTGGGTATCTCATGCGCCACTATGGTTATTATTCGGTGTGCCACATTCTCTTGTCGACTATGGAAAGACAATACTGACTGACAAGTAGGGGTCAAGATCAGTTGCCCACTCTATTGTGCATGTTGGTTCCCTTCACTAGCAGGTTTTCTTCTCCAAACATCTTCATGAAATGTAAAACATTTTTTCATGTAATATTCAACTACTTCTTCAATTAATTATTATAAAAAATGAGTCATCCAAAATCACCAGTGACACATTTTTTATAAATACAAACCATCTAAACAATCGATAGATGTAATTATGGACACTCCTATCATTATTACATAAACTATCCACCCATAATGAACATATTGAAACATCACATACAAAAATTCAAATCACTAGGCTCAATAATCCCTGCATTGTATTTTTTTTGTCAATATCTTTTAAGCACACTCTGAAAGAGTTTATAAGTGTTCCACAAGTTTTTCTCCCCCTTATTTGCAATCATATTAAAAGATTATGTTGGGAATTGTAAAAAATAGTGTATTTATCTATTATATATTACTTCATTAATAATTGAGACATAGGTATGATACAACATGGTTCACATAGAAAATACCCTTTAGATAATCTTCTTTGAGTCTACATGGGCTAACATGGTAATGAAAATAGGAGAGGTATGAATATATTTTTCAATGATGTCATTAAAAAATGTGTAAGTGTGATTAGGCTCATAATATATAAGTTCATAGCCAAGGGGGTGGAAATATACATATTCATCACTAGAATGTAAAATACATGCACAAAAATCAATAATGAATTCTCTCACTCAAGGGATCCATTCATCTCTTTAAAATACCTTGAACATAGTAGGAAAGAATGTATATATTTTGGGATTAAAGAGGTAAATTTTCTTATTCATGATGCTACATTATAAGGATTAACATGATGTGTAATAATCATCTCAACAATCCTCTCTTTTGGTATTACTTTGGTGAAAATTTATGAAAAATGATCTTTATTAGAAATGTATCATTACATGATATATCTACCTTCCATATTTTCTTTGATAAAATCATATAAGATAACAATATTCATGGATCTTGAGTGTTTTATAGGATACATAGATAATTTGATGGAACATTTTTCAACATATAAAATCATTACTTATTTCTTAGTTTCAATTCATAAATATCTTTGTTGAACATGATTCCAAATCTCTAGTGTACATGCATGTGTAGTAGCCACATACTATGCCTCATCTGTGCTCAATGTTACTGAATTATGCATCATTCCATACCAATAGACACATCCTTCTCCCAAAAATGATTTTCCACTAGATGTAGATCTCATGTCAGAAAAATCACAATCACAATCTATATCTATAAACCCCAACAACATCATATCTAGACCGTGTTTGTTTTAAATCCCCTAGCTCATAGTTCCTTTTAAAAATATTAAAATTCTTTTAGATTCCAATAAGTGAGACACTTTTTTTATTATTTTTGAATATAGAACATAGAATCACTGCATAAGTTATATATGGCCTTGATGTGTTGAGATAATGTATTCTTCCATTGATTCTTCTATAATCATTATTATCAACCCTATTTCTTTTTTCATCATTGGATAATTTAGTCCCAACTGAAATGGGTGTTGAAACATCTTTTTAATTTTCCATTCCAAATATTTTAACTTATTCCCTTGCAGGCTTAAATTATGATATAAATATGGAATTTTTTGGGTCAACCTGAAAACCCATAAAATATTTCACCGGACTAAAAATGGACATTTAAATGTTTCTCTTCATTTGGTCAACAGTTTATTTATATCGACCATCCTTTTCACCAAAAAAGATAATTTCATCCACATGTATAATGAATACGAGTGTACTAGAGGCCATTTCTTTGACATAAAGGTTACTATAAACTGTAACCTTGGTTGACATCATATACCTTATACAACCATATAATTTTGAGTACCATGATCTAGGGTCGTATTTTAAACCATATAGAACTTTTCCCAGCCTTCATCCTATGAATTTAAAATTTTCTAAACCAAAACCATATGGTTGTTCGATGTATACATCTTTATCAAAATATCAATTTATAAATTCATATTTTACATCCTTTTGATAAACATTATAATGATTTTGTGATGCAACTACCACAAACATTCTATTTCATTCTAGTATTTATTCTGGTGAAAAATATTCATCAAATTAAATTTATTCCATTTGTGAATATCCTTTTCAAATAATCCTAGAATTTATTTATTAAAAATCCTCCATCTCATTTTGCTAATTTCTAAAAACCCACTTGGTGCCAATAAATATTTAATTACCATGTTTTGATACAAGAAACCAAGTGGAAGAATTTTCAATTTGATCAAGATCCTCACTCATAGATTGTATTTATTGCACATGCTTAACTACTTCATCAACTGTGTGAGGTTTAACATGAGAACCAAGTGAAATTTTTTCATTAATTCTCAATCGTCTTCTTTTTTTTATTAGAGACTATTGATAACTAATGATATTTTATGTCTCAACATGTTTCTTAAATTTTTTGTATCATTTCCTTTTATTTTCTTATGATTCTTCATCATCACTGGTATGTTACGAATTGATATCAACATTGTTTGGTTCTGTCTGAACAACATCATCATTTTTTATTATATAATCCTAGCAATTTATTTCAAATAATCTAAATTAGCATTTTCAGGAATGTATAATTTGATATAGTTTTTAATCATTCACATATCACTACAATAAACCAGATTGTTCATTCTTTTTTTCTATCATCAATAGTCTTTACAATCAGGTATGTAGCCTATGATGTTTCCTTCCTCTTCCTTTTCATTAAAAATTTCCCAGATTAATGGTTTTAATCATTATGATGTAGGGACTACCAAAAACTATGAACTATTTAACAACTATTTCTCAATTTCACCAATTTTAAAGAGAATTAATTTGGGTTTCTGGTCTCATTAGACATCTCTTGTATATCATTACATTAGTCCATATAGCTTTTATCCATAAAAACATTGAGATGTTGTGTTCATCCAACGTAGTTCTTCCTATTAAACTAGGGTTCTATTATTTATTTAATCTACCCCATTTTGTTACAGAGTACATGGTGTGCTTTATTGATGATTGATTCCATGATTACAATGAAATCTTTCAAAAGAATTACTAGTATTATCTTTACAATTATATGATCTCACTTTCTTGATAGATCACCCCATCTCCTTCTCATATTTCCTTCTAATTTTTTTTTAACATTATGGTTTCCTTTGACTTGTGTTCAATAAACATGACATTGGTCATTCAACTGTAATCATCAATAAAGGATATGAGAAACATATCACCTTTGATTTAATTCAGTCTCATTATCCCTCATATGTCTATATGAATAAGTTCAACGGGCCCAATACATATAATATCCACTCTTTTGTGTTAATTTTCTGCCAATTATCCTTTTTCACGTGTCTAACAAATTTTATCCCTTTCTATTTTTAATTTTGGTTGATCCCTCACAATGTCATACTTTAGGATTTTAAAAATAATCCTTTGACCTAGGATGTAGTGTCTTCTGTGCTAGGGATTCTTTTCATCCCTGGATCTCAAATAACATGAATTAATAGAATCACCAATTTGAAATATATTTCCAGTGTTCCTCTACCCTTGAGTGATAATTCTTCCATCCATTAATCACTTAAAGACACATTAATCCTTTTTAAACAACACCTCATGTCCATCATCGCACATTTGTCTCACACAAAAACTATTGTGCATCAATCCTTCAAAAAAATAACACATAATTGGGCTTCATATTCTTTTCATCAATAACTTTGTTGCCAAATCCCTTGAATTTCATTAAACAATCATTTTAAAAAGATCACAACTCCTCCCTCGTGATTTTCTATGTTGCTTAAAATTATTGTATCACCAGTCATGTGTGATGAAAATCCATGATCAAGAAACCGTGAAATGAATTTACTATTGGATTTCAATGAAAATTTAGAAAATTATGAGTTTTTCTTCATTTATTTTATGAATTCCATTTCCATTCACGAATTTGAGTGTCTTATTTGGAAGAATAATCACGCAATTTTCCGAACTATGTCCTTACTGATCACCTCATCCAAAGAGTTCTTCTAAGCAGTTAAATTGTTTCACATTAGAAAAATCTAGATGACATTTTTTGTTTTCATTCTTATTTTATGCTACTCTACTATTTTTAGAATAACCCCCCTTAGTTCATTCCTTACTTCTGTTAGGGCCATGTTATACCATTAGAAATATTACTTAGTCCGAATCAATCAACAACACCAAAAATACCCTCTAAATATTGATCTTTTCCAATAATAAAATATTTATCTTTACGGTTATTGTTGTTTTCTCTCTAGATCCAGAGTTTATCTATGTTCTAGGGAAATGATTCTTCCTTGACAATTTGATACTTTCTTTATATTATAAAAAGATTTATCAGTAAACATTATTCTCCAAAATTTTCACTTATTTTCTTTTATACCTCCATTATTAAATATAATATATGTATTTTTATAACAAGTATTATTTTATTTTTAATAAATTAATATTATAAATGAAATGTTTTGGGTATTGATAGTGATAGGAAGGTCCATTAAAGTATTTTAAAAATGGGAACTAGAATAACGAATGTTATGTTATGGATAGTGAACCGATAAGTCTTAAGGGAACATTATTCCATATGAGTTATAACTAGTGTCCTTATGGTTTTTATTATGGTTTCTTAATTATCATTAATAACCCACCAAAAATTATTATTATTTTATTGAGAATTCCCAATGATCGTTTCAAATATTTTATTTTTGAAATATTAGTAGTTTTTTAAATTATATGTACATATTGCACTTTTATGTATATATATATATATATATTGATAAAAATACATTAAATTGTATTATAAAATATTTTAAAACACCTTAAAGGGTTTTTAAATTCCCACCCTATGTTTTAAAATATTTGCAAAAAAATTTTTGCATAACTAATAATGAAGTCATCTTATTAAGGATGTAGTGCACTTAAGACTTTTCTGTTTAGTTAAGATTATTTTGTTAAATTTTGTCTAAATGTAATTTTTTTATCAAAATTGGCAAAACAAATCCCAAATGAGGTCCTCAAATGTGAAATGTGTTTTGTTATTCTTCAGTTTATTTGAATAAAAAAAATTCACATATTTCATAGAACTAAATCTGAAAGTGTGTGTTTATGTTGTTATTTTTTGTATCATACGAACAGTAAAGAAAAATTTTTAAAAATAAAGAAAACTAATAATATAAATATTATTACTTATGTAAAATTTATTTGATAAAACTTTTAGATGGATGGATGAAGATCCCTGAAATATGAATAATAGTGAAATATCACTAAGAGGGCATGGGTGAATCAGTGATCCCCATTTGAATCATTTTTTATGAATTTCCCCCTTTTTGTTTTCAATTAAAATTTTGTGGCTTGTTAATCCCTTGATCCAATCATCTAATGATATTCTAAAAAAAATCACAAAACGCAAGGATTCACAAGGTGTGCTACAAAGAACTACTCCTTCCTGCATTAGTTATTCTCCCCCTCATGGATTCATCACTTCATTTGAAGATAATTAAAAACAGTAATTGGTTAAACTTCCCATTTATGATTTGGTTAAACTACCCCAACTTCCCAACACCCTCTTCTTCTTCCAAAAACTGATTATACCCCCCAAAGTCAGCATCTCTCTTTAGAGGGATTGATGCACTTATGGATGCTCTAATAATATTACTCAATGAGAATGTAGGATCTGACAAGCTATAGTACCCGTCTAAGTAGCTTCAACAATCACTCATTGAAACTTTCGGCTTTTCATAATGAAGCTGATCACGTGTTTTGATTCATTGTCTTAGTGAAACAAGTGCACATGTTATGAATTAATCATTTTGTATGATTTCAATAACTTACTGATTCATGGGTTAGTGGTGTGCATGACTTCTTCATGATTATGAATATTCAAGAATTATTTTGATCAATCTATCCACCTTGTTTCATCTTACTCAAATAAATTAGAATAAAGCAAATTTGTTCATTATATGTTCATGGGGATGCACATGTTCATCAATGTTTTTTATGTGTTATTCAACTGTATAATATTTAGTTATCTTTATTTATTTTTTATTACACATTATTTATTTATATTTCATAATAATTAATAGGGGAGGATCATTTCTTCGTTTTCCTTTTACATTCCTCTTCTTGTGCACAAACACGGATGGGTGGCCTGATCCCTTCGGTTCATATTCTCTTGTATCATGTTATCTTAAGAAAAACACACAAACCAAGAAGGGTTTATGGTTTTGGATGTGTTGTACTTACATGGGAGGTGCAATGCATTGTCCTCATAATGCTTCATGTACTGGTTCTTCATGAAACGTCTCAAGTTTACAAAGTATAGGTTAAGAGGTCGTGGTATTCTTCTTCACCTTTTCATTTTTTGATCACATGGAAGCAAAATCTCGTCATTAATGAAAGAGCTATGTGATACAGGTTCTTATAATGTATTTTTATGAGTATTTTTCAATTGTTTAAGGGTTTCAGGGACCTTCCTTATTTATGAAAAGTGGATAAGGCATGCTCTATTTCTTCATAAGAGCTATCTCAAATCATACTAACCCTAACTGATTGAGGGAGTCCTCTTTTTATAGGTCACGAGGACCCCCTAAGAACCGTGTGATTATAATTCAAAAATTAGTGTCATATGTCGTTCCATGGAATATCATAAAATGCAAAAGTCGCTTGGGATATTTTTAAAATAGATGATGAATATTATGGAATTATTCTTCAATGAGACCGAGTACCTTCTTGGTAGTGTTATTCACATTAGTGTGATTTTTTTCATGTTTCTCATTCTAATAGAGCTTTAGTTGATCACAGTCAAACCCTATGAGGCCTCTTGAACATCGTTTTCTTCGGCCAAATACGATATTCATTGTTATGTTTCGTTAATGAAAATTAAATATCAGGTAAAATATCATTATGTCTAGACAACACTCATAAAATAATTTCATGTATCAATGGTGATTGGAATCATGATTGTAGTGGTGCAGATGTCATCTGGAGAATTGATATAGTTCGAGTAGTTCAAATATAGAATACGACAACATAACACGATCATAAGTCCCTTGTTCAAATATGTGTGGCACATTATGGATGGACGGTCTTGATTATACG
Organism: Viscum album; assembly: GCA_963277665.1. Classification (NCBI taxonomy): domain Eukaryota; kingdom Viridiplantae; phylum Streptophyta; class Magnoliopsida; order Santalales; family Viscaceae; genus Viscum; species Viscum album. Next base: position 1,845,341,807 of record OY728161.1, read on the forward strand.
GTTGAAGCACAGATGAGATGAGTGGCCACAATTACATCTATGATCATATGTATGACATGGATAATTTCCATTTTTTTGAACTATGATAAGTACCTACATTTCTTAACCCACATCAAAAAGAGAACATGGTTTTCTACACCATTAAATTTCTTGATGCGACCTCAGGGGCATAGAATACTCCTTCCCCCTCTACGGTGTTGTACCGCACTGTGTTCTCATGTGGGCGCACTCTGGGCCCACTAAATGTTGCCTTTGTGATTCCTCTAATGGATATGGATCTTTTCTGGCTATCCCATGTGCCCCTGTGTGAGTTCTTATATGATCTTCATTTACACCTCAACTACGATTGGACCATACTGACTAACTGGTTGGGGTCGATCTCAACTGCCCACTCTATGGTGCATGCCACTTGCCCTGACTGGTTGGTTGTATTAGCTAAATATCTTCAGGAAAATTAATAATTTTTTTCAGGTAATTTTCAAATAATTATTTTATACAACGTGTCAAACCAAATCACCAATGTCACATGTTTTATGAAATACAAACCAGCTCAACAATCATTAGATTTATATATTGAAACTCTAATCAGCATTACATCAACCATCATCTCAGAAATCACATATTGACACGTCATTGACAAAAAAATTCAATCACAGGGCTCAGAAGTATCTCCCTTTGTGTTTTTTTCTATATCCTCTGAGCACACTATGAACGAGTCAAGATGTGTGCCATAAGTTTATCTCTATTTTACTGGAAATCAAATGAAAAGGGTAAGTGGGGTCTTTTCAAAAATATTGTCTCTTTCCATTAAATAATATCTTCATGTATAATTGAGAAATAGGGTTTATAACACATGGTTCACATAGCAAAGACCTTTTAGTTTATCATTATTATGTCTAAGAGAGAAAACACGTTATAGAATACTATAGTGATATGACAATGGTTTTCAATATTGTCTATAGAAAACTTGTATGTTAAATCATACATAGAATGTTATAGTTCATATCCAATGGTATGTAAAGAGAAATATTTATCACTATAATGAAAAAACCATCCAAAAACTTCAACAGTGAATGCTCCCACAGAAAAGATACATTCACTTCAATAAATTAAATGACAGTTAGTAAAAAATCATGTATATATTGAGTGAATATTCAAATACCTTTTCATATCATTCATGTGAGAGGAGAAGGTTGGACATGAATTTTCATCCACAGTTCAATAAACCTCTCTTCCGACACTACATTGGTGAAAATATCTATAACATGATCATTATTAGAAATGTATTATAACTTGATATGTTATGAAACTGCCTTTTCTTAGATAAAAGAATATCTGATATCAATATTATTGGATATTGAATGGTTTTTATGATTCATAGACAGTTCTATGGAACTTTGGTCATCACATAAAATCATTAGTGGTTTCTTATTTTCAATAATGAAATCAAATAGCTGCACATGCATCCAAATCATCTGTGAACATACATGTGTAGGAGCCACATACTCTGCCTCAGTTGTGCTCAAAGTTACATAATATTGTTTCCTTCAATACCAACTAACACATCCTTCTCCTAAAAATGGCATACTACTAGAGGTAGATATCATGTGAAAATTATCAAAATCCCAATCACAATCTATAAACCCTAAAAATTCATGTATGTAATTCATTTGTATTAAATCCCATATTTCTGAGTTCCTTTTTTATATATCAAAATTCTTTTGTCTTCCAATATGTGAGACTCTTTTGGATTATTATATAATCATGAACATAGTGTCAGTACATAATTTATATTTGGTCGTGATGTGGAGTGATAAATTAGAATTCTAATAATTCATCTAAAATCATTATTATCAATATTGTTCCCATTTTCATCATTTGATAATTTGGTTCAAACTGAAATGTGTTTTGAAACATCCTTTTCATTTTCTATTCTGATCATTTTAACCCATTCAATGGAATACATCTCCTATGATAGAAATATTTTTTTTGATCAACCTGAAATCCCAAAAAATATTTCAACTCACTAAGGATGGAAATTTCAATGTTTCTCTTCATTTGGTCAGAAAATTCTTTATAGATTCCTTCTTTTTCACCAATTATGATTATGGAATCCACATATATAAGGACTATGAGAGTACTAGTATCCATTTCTCTAACATAAAGATTGATGTCTACTATACCCTTGAAAAACCTCATATCCCTTAGAAAACCATTTAATTTTGAGTATCAGTGTAACACCCCAGGTAAATAAAGAATATGAAATTTTCATATTTATCCATATTTGTGAATAAAATATTGTTATTACTTTAAAGGGGACGCTATGCTCGATGGCGTACCCAACACGCAACAATGAGTTTCTTGGGAATCTTACGTTGTATCTTAATAATAAAATAATATTATTTTAAATGGTAGTTAACATGTAGCCGTTGTAATGGCGGGAATGGATAGAAATAACTAAAATATTATTATATATGTTTTTAAATGTTTTTACATTTATCCAATAAAGGATAGAGGCTTAAAATATGGAAAGAATTCAATTTTAGGCGTAAATGCCCTAGTTTTCACTAAAGCTTCACTTATCACCTTTTGATGTTGAACCATCATTAAATATAGTTTTTTTCACTCTTAAACATTCTTTTGGACCAAATAAAAATCTTATTAAGAATCGGGACATCAAAATTTACTTTGTGTAAATTTTTGGTATCTTTCCGATAAAGTTCATTTTTTTAATGAATAGGGTAAAATGTTGTATTTTAATTCAAAACCTCTTTTTAATCTAATTTATTTATATGATTATATTATATTTAGAATTTGTTTTAAAGTGAAATTAGAATATATTTTTACCATTAAATCCAATAGTGGTCGTTGGAATTAATTTCACTTTGAAATCAGACTTAATCCAGTTTCAATCTTTTGATACTTATTGTTTCATAAAAACACGCTATTTGCTCTGACAGCAGGAATTAATTATTAAATTAATTAATGTGACTTATATGTTTTGAATTTTCTACAATAGACTTTATTTTTTAATTAGGAATATCAAATATAGATTAGGGTGTATTTTTGGGATTTTTCTGAAAAACATCAATTTTTGATGAATAGTGACACCACTAAGTGGTACTTATAAAAACTGATTTTTCCGTTTAAATGAAATTTTTCCATCATTGTGTTTTGAATTTCAATAATCCGACATAAATGGTTTTCATTAAGAAGTAAAATGTGGTTCAATGGGATAAAAATAATTTTTTGGTGAATAGTAACTTATTATGTTTTTAATCGCGATTAGAAGTAATAAGTGTGGTTTAAGGTAAAAATAATGTTTTAATAATATGAGATGAACTTGACACATGTCCTAACCTCATTAGATATGTAATGGCCGACCCAGAAAAGCCATGGGTCAACTTGGGGACCCCATGGAGCCACTTTGGTTGGGAAATGACATAAATAACTTATTATTTAATGTAAAAGTAAAAATGACACAAACATGATATGTTTTACTAAAACAATTTTTAAGTGGGGATATAAAAGTCATATTTTTTATTATAAATAGTCATTGGAAATCTAAAAATATTTCCTACATCATAGTATTTTTTTATAATTTTTAGACATTAAATAAATTAAATTATTTATGACATCATTATCTGATGATTTAAATAAATCGAGAAGATAATGTAAACTCTATGACCTATACATGTCCAAACCTTATTGTATGGGTGGATTTAGAACCCTTATCACCTTATCCATGAATTATATCAATGTGGGACCTTTTAAAAATGAAACACATTTTCAAATAAAGTAATATTTCTTACTTTCCAAAAGTGCCCCTCCTCTCCTCTTATAAAAGGACCCCACCTCTAACTCATTTAACACACTCCTCAAGCCTTTGTCTCGGCCAACCCCTACCCATTTACTCTCTCCACATCCCTCTCCTCATCCTAGAGGATTCCCTTTGGACAGAATCCTTTCAAAGGAAGCCTTTAGGCTCAAATCAAATGGAGTTACACTTTTAAAGGTAATTCATTCTCTCATGTTCATTTGTTTTATTTTTCCAACCCCCTAAACTCTTTTTATTTACTTCTTTTGTAACAACACCAGTATATTCAATATACTAGGATGTTTTTATAAGATTTATTCGAGCTACACTCTCACACAACTACATCAAATGGTTAAAGAACATACGGTTTCCGTGGATGGCGAAATTCTGCCTCCCGAAACGATGATTGTTCAATACTCATTTAACACCTTCAAAGGTGGCCATTATGATGTCACTATTTTTATATATGATATATAATGTGTTTATGTTTTTCTTTAAGCTTCTGTTTTTTTTTATTTTGGGAATACCTTTATGGTTTCCATTATGGGTAAACGCGATATCTTCATTTAAGGAAGTGCGGACTACCGCCCCCTCAAAGTGATTTGATTCGTTAAATACCATATGTGGGACGTATAAAGGTTGGAACTATGATATTATATATGATATTATACTGTAATTATAATATAACTTTATATCATTATTATTCCATTCTGTAAAATACGAAATAGAAATGAAAGTAGTGTTCATGCGTACGTACGGCTTACCGTCTCCATGAACGGTGCATTTCATTTCTTACCTCTAAATAATTATGTAATGTTATAAAATTAATGCATGTACTGGATATATATGACATATATGATATCTACATCATGAATACAATTCTAGATATAATAAACATTTGGCCACACGAACAACTTCTAATTGTAAGAAGTCCACTTTCGACTTAAGAACCAAATATCGGCAAAACAAATATTATTAACCTAAATGATTACATAATGTTTATGACATGGTAATAAGTGATATAAAAGGAATAATGAACTTGAAAAAGGTTCTTAAGGAAGTAGAAATTAACTCAAGTTTATTATTCAGGATATTAAAGAATGATCGAGTCAAGTCGGACCCGAGGTAAGGGATCCTACTCCTCTCTTTCTTTTTAAGTACACACTTTTATGTCATTCCTTTTAAAGATCATATTTCTTGTTATTGGGATGATATTTAATATTAAACATACTGTAATTTTTATGTTCATGTGATGAGAGACCCTATTCTCTCTCATAAATCCATTTTTGAAGTTTTGAGTGGTGCTGTTAGGCTGCCGAACTTTCGTAAGAGATCTAACCTCTCTCTTTATTTTTAAGAACTCTCCTTTATGTCACTTCTTTTAAGCTCCTCTTTGTAATGTTGGGGGATGTTCTTTTATATTCCTCTTTCTGTACATTTTATTTTAATGTGATGAGATACCCTATTTGATCTCATCAATCCATATTCGGAAGTTTTATGTGGCGCCGTTAGGCTGCCGAGTTTTCGTAAGGGATTTTTCATCTCACTTTTATTCCCGTGAGATTTATGATACATTTTCCACAAATTCCATTGAGTGGTGTATGTACTGCCCATTATTCTACTCTTTGTGTAATATAATTTCGTTTATGAGTATTTACATCATTTATCAATTGTCCTTCTTTCATGGGGTGTATGTTTTGAAAGATACCCAAGTCGGTAAGGGAACCTTTCACCCTCCTCTTTTTTTTAAAGACTTATTTTGTTGGGTCTTTTAATTTACATATTGTTATGTTGGGATATGTTCTCATATATCCTTATTGATGTAATGTTTATGTCCAAGTGATGAGATACACTTTTTATCTCTCATCAACTCATTTTGATGTGATGTCGTTAGGCTGTCAAGGGAACTTTTTAACCCAATTTCGATTTATTTGGGTCCAACATGTAGTCATTGAATATGTCATCCATTGAATATGTGTGAATGAACTTTTATTATTTTACACTTAATATCCACTTATATTGGGTGTATTTATATTTTTCACACATATTTTTTGAGATTGATTTGTCCTTAATTTAAGGATACCTTCTTTGTAAGGGATTTCATCACATTTGACATTTCTATTGAGGGTTCATTGTTGTTATGCACCAATTCACTCTTATATGGTGTATATACTGTACTTTGGAGTATTATATCATGAATCCATTTATTCTCATGATATTATAAAGTTCTGACTAATTGTTATTCCTCCATTATTGTATTCAAGTGTCTCTATTTTTGGTAAAACCCCTTTAACCAAAATATCGTTTTAAATGTTTTAATTATTTGTTCTTATTAATATCCATGTTTTCAAAATGGTTTTAAGGATTTATTTATATGGATATTAATGGTTTAAAATTTTAATATTCAAGGTGGTATGGGACACTTTGATTCAAAAATATCTTTATTAAATGTTTTAAATGGTTTTGGAAATGGTTTCTTGTTGAATGGATTCATTATTTCAATATACTAAAATGTTATATTGTGATTGAAATGTAGAAATGTTATGTTTCCTTTCTGCATGTTTTATGTGATACATTTATGTTATGGTTCTTGGGCATTGTTATGATAATGGGTGGTTCCATGATAAACTAAGGGAGGGTGATCCCGATATAGCTCTCCAATGCATTGGGTAACGCGAAGGAATGAAACGTTAAGGTTTCTCTGAAGATATTTAGGGAATATACTGTGATGGGTATTCCAAACGTAACCAAGAGGGTTACTCCCTACGTAAGAATGTTATGAATGCCTCAAGTTACCTTTATGTCTTATGATTTCTATGATTTATTCATGGTTTGATGAGGTATGTTAAAGTGCCTATGTTTTATGGGTAAAGTATGATTTCATTCTTATGTATATATGAACTCATGTTTCCTTTCCATATTTTTATAACCCTTAATTAGCTTTTTATGATCATCCCAAGTTTTTGAAATGTTTTTCACAGGTCAAGGGAAAGGTACATGATGTGATGATAGTGTCAAGGATGTGTCAAGAAAGAATCCATGTTTTATTTTCAATATGTTTCCATTGATGGGAAGAACGAATACTGTCTTTTATGTAGCCACGTTGTTTAAAATGTGGAATGTAATGCAAGTTTCCTGATCTAATTCTCTAAAACTCTAAACCTGAAAAGATCCTCAATGTGTAATCTTGTAATAACTCAAGATTAAGTAAGGTTTAAGGCTGGGTCCTTATAATCAGGATCTAGGGACGTATTTTAAACCATAAAGAGCATTTTCCAATCTGAAAACCATGAATCCATATTTTCAAAAACAAAACCATCTGGTTGTTTGATGTATGAATCTTCTTCATGATCTCCATTTATAAATACCCATTTCATATACATGTGATAAACCTTATAATTCTCATTTGATGAAACAAAAAAGAAAATTCTATTGGTTTCTGGTCATTCTATTAGTGAAAATGATTCTTCAAAACCAATTCATTCTATTTTTGAATATTATTTTTACACATTTAGTCCCTTGATTCATGATACATAGACTTTCTCATTTATCTTATTTCTGAATGCCATCTTTGTGAAAATAAAATTTTTATACCTATGTCATGAAATAAGACACCTAGTTGAATTATTTTTAATTTTCTCAACCTCCTAATGCATAGCTTGTATCCATTCCTCATTCTCAACTACTATGACCACTATTGCATATTTAACTAGATAAACAAGTACATGTTGATCATCAATTCTCATTATTCTTCTTATTCGTACTTGAGACTACTGAATAGCAATGATATTTTAAATCTCAATGTGTTTATTTAATTTGTTTTATCATTTACTTTTATTGGAATAAGATACTTCTTCATTAATTGAATAACAAAAATTGATATCAATTTTGTTTGGTTCAGCCACAATGGCTTCATAATTCTTTTGTTCCATAATCATGCCATTTTTTCCAAATCTTCTAAATCAGCATTAGAAACAATATTTGATTTGATATTGTTTTCAATCATTATTACATCACTTTAATCAACCATCTTGTTCATTTATTTTTTTGTCAATTACAACATTTACCCTAAGGTAGATAGCCCTTGATTATTCTTTCATCGTCATTTTCCTCAAAATTTCCCAGAATAATGTTTTAAATCATTCTGATGTAGGGAATTACAAAAAAAACCAATGTATTTAACACTTGGTTTTCTATTAAAACACATTAAAAGTTGTCATTTGTGTTTCTAGTCTCAGATTACATCTGTTCTGTATATGTATAATGGTACATTTAGATTCCCACAATAAAAAAATTTATATGTTGTGTCCGTCGAAAAACATTTTTCCTATTTCAACTATTCTTCTTTTCTTTCCTTCACCTAACCCATTTTTCTGTGGAGTACATGGTGTTCTGTATTGATTCATGATTCCATGATTACAAATATATATTGCAAAAGAAATTCATGTACATTGTTTACCAATATCTGATCACCCTTTATTGATAAAGAGACCCATCTCCTTCTCATATTTCTATTTAAATTTTTTAACATTATAGTTTCCTCTAACATGTTTTAAATAAACATGACATTAATCATTCAAGTGTAATCATCAATAAATGTTATGAAAGGTATATCACCCCTTGTAGAATTTGATCTCATTGGACCGCATGCGTTTCTATGAATAATTTCATTAGGCCTAGTGGATATAATATCCACTAATTTTGGTGAAATTTGGTTCAATTTTTCATTCTAACATATTTCCCAAATTTTATCCCATTCTTTTTTCAATTATAGAGGAACTCCTACAATATCCAACTTTTGGATTATACAAATACTTTTTTTGATAAGGAGATGATGTCTTATATTCATGAGGATATTTTCATCCCTTGAACACAAATAAGAAGAATTAATATAATCTCCAATTCGAAATAGATTGAAAGTGGTCCTCTCCCATTGAGTGATAATTCTTATATCCTTTGAGCTCTTGATGACACATGATTCATTTTAGAAAAAAACCTAATGTACATCCTCACACATTTGTCTCACACTAAACATATTTTTCTTTAACCCTTCAATAAATGACACATAATTAGACATCATATTTTTATCATCATTCTTTGATTTTCCAATTCCATTGACATTCATAGTACAATCATTTTCAACGAACATAGCTCATCTCTCAGGATTTTCTAAATTGCGTAAAAATTTTGTATCATCAGTCACGTGTAATGAAAATACACAATCAATAATCTATGACTTTAGATTACTACTATATTTCAATCCAACATTAGAAATATTTGAGTTTTCATCTTTGGTATTGTTAATTACATTTCCATTCATGAATTTGAGTGTTTTTTTAGGAAGAATAATCATTCAGTTTTCTATACAATTGCCTTACCAATCACATCTTCTAGAGACTTATTCTATGATGATAAAAAAAATTTCGGAGTTGGAAAATTTGATGAATATTTGATGTTTACATTCTAATTTTGTGTTTCTATTCTACTATTAGAATATCCCCCCTTGGTTCATTCTTTACTTTTGGAAGAGACGTTTTATACCAAAAAAAATATTATTTCATCCCAAACACTCCACAACACTAGCAGTATCCTATAAACCATGATCTTCCCCACTAATAAAAAACATGTCTTGAAAATTGTTGTTGTTTTCTGAAAATTGTTGTTTTTTTCTAGTTCCTACGAATGCCATTTTCTGGGGAAAAACATCGTATTGGAAAATTTAACACTTCCTTTAGATTAGAAAAATAATTATCAGAATCCTTTTTGCTCCAAAATTTTCTCATATTTTCTTTTGGACCTATATTTTTAGATATAATATATTTATTTTTAAACTTGATCAGTGTTGAATTGACCCGCTTCATTGATCACATCCTTTCACTAGTGTGTGATGATTCTTCCTTGACCTTAGTGTCCACTTTGAAATCTTCTTTGATATTCTAAAAGCTATTATATTATTCAAGGAACCTAAACCAAGTCATCAACTATTATTCTTCTTTCAAGTGAAGATTTTCCTCAGGATCATTTTCTATATTTTCTATTATAGCTTCCATTGGTTTGTTTCTTTTTATTAATTCGAAATAAAAGGTTTCATTCTTTTCATCATTTTCCTCGGTTATCATTTTTGTTTCTTTTAATGACAATATATTATATTTCTAGATATTTCTATTTGGATAACTGATGTAGATTGTAAATCATATTATTTTATCACATAGATTATTATATCTCCTAGAATTAACATTTTTCTACAATTTTTTTTGAATCTTTTGATCTTCTACCCCATTTAGTTGTCATTGATTTTCCTTTATGGGACTCAGGTGCAATAATCATTTTTAGGTCAATTTATAGGAAAGTGTGAAATGCCATTACAGTTGTGACATCCTAGTGGTGCTTTTTCCATACTATTAAACATTCTTTTCCAGATTCTTTTTGGTAAAATAACAATGATTCTGTTATATTCTTCATATTTATCTTCCTTGTCATATTCAATTGATTCGAAAACTTGATCAGGTAAGATTTTTAGTTTCTTGTGGCCTCAAAATCCTTCTCATCATTGATCTTCTTCTTGAAAACTAGAATCATATTCATTTCATATACAAATATATTGTTATGTAATTAATAAATAGAAATATCACCTATATCTTCCAACGATTATACATTGGGAAGAACCCTATCAGGAAAATTTCTCGATAGTTTTTTTATCATTGTTCAGTCAACCAAATTTTCTAAGAAGCCCTGAATATTACTTTCAATTTATTTGACTCTTGTGAAATTATATTTAATGTTTTATTCTTCAACCATCTTTATATCCTTCGATTGTGTCATCCAAATTTGAAATTGGGCTTCATTGACTCTAATTTTTCTTTCCTAGAAACATTCTAATTTGTCTCAAAATTATTTGGAACTTTTGAGTACCATATACTTTGTGTATGATTTTTCAAAAAGAGACATCAAAATGGAATTTGGAGCTTTTCCATAGACATAAATATTTATTTTCTCATTGAAATTCATAATAGATTCATCATAAATAGGAGGGAATCCAAAAGTAGATGCATTTATAACATTAAGGGAAAGAGGTAGACGATAGGGTAACATCCTTTTCTTCTAAATTTGTAAATAATTCCCTAGAAAGTAGTAATTACACATATAGTAACACAATTTAGATTATTAATCTTCTAAATGTATAAGATCCTTAAAAATGGTTCCTTGAATGGATACCAGTTAAAATACCTAGAGGAGTGCAATATCACTAAGAGGGGAGAATCGAATTAGTGGTCCAATTTTGAATTTTTCATTTTAGGAATTTCCCCATTTTTGTATTCAATTAAACCTCTATGGATAGTTAAGGCCTCATTGCACTCTTCAAATTATGTTTTAATACAAAATCATAGAATATTTAGATATACAAGGTTAGGTAAAAAGGCCTACTCCTTTCCGTGTTGGTTATTCTACCCAATAGGTATTCTTGACCTTATTAGAAGATGATTACAAATATTAATTGGTTAAACTTCCTAATTACTAGATAGTTAAACCCCCCAACTTCACATAACCTTATTCTTTTTCTAGAATCATGTTAAACCCCCATATTCAACTTCTCTCTTTTGATGGCTTGATCCACTTTAGGATAATCTGATAATCATCCACCATGATCTTTTAGGATCTCACATGTTGTGTACCGATTCAAGTAGTCTAAACAACCTGGGATCGAAAATGACAGTATAGATCAAAGATTATTATCACCAGATATGATTATATTTATCATTGAAACAAGTGATAATGCTATGAATTCTTCCTTCTAATGGTTTTCCTGGCCTCATTTATAATTGTAAAAGTGGTGCACATGATATCTTCAAGATTATGAATATTTAAGATTGACTTTTCTAAATATTTCCACCTTCTTCCTCTTATACAAATATATTAACACACACAAAATTATTTTTTTAAAGTTTCATTAGAATTCATGTGTTTATGTATGTTTTTTATATGTTATTAAACCTGAAAACATATAATCTACATCCTTTATTCATTATTGACGCATTATTTATTGATATTTTTTAAGAATAAATTTAGGAGAATCATGTGTGTGTATTTACATTCCCTTATTATTCATGTGAAAAAATATGAAGGGGTAGTCCCTACCAATTAGTTCTTCTTCTTCTATCTCAAGGAATCTCAAGCCAAACACACAAACCATGACTGTTTTGTTGTTTTAGATGTGTAACACAAATATGGGAGGTGCAATTCAATGTCCCCATAAATCATCACGAACTGATTATTAATTAAGCATCTCAAGTGAGCACTACATAGGATTTGCGCTTGTGGGATTCTTCTTCTCCATTTTGTAAGGTGATCAAACATAGGAAAAATATCATCACACAATAAATATTTGTGCAGTACTAGTTATTCACAATGCTCTATTGAGAGTGATTTTCACTTTTCAAAGGACCATAAGGTCGTCTTTCTTCACAAATAGTGGTTAATGTGTGATATTTTTCTTCATGGGAGCTCTCTTAAATATCAGAAACTCTAATTGGTAAAGTCACACATCTTTTTATTGATAATGAAGACCTCCTAATCTTTGTGTGAGACTCATTCAAAACTACTCTTTATATGTCATTCCATGGAATATCATAAAATATACATGTTCATCGATATAATTTTCAAATACATACTTCATATCATGGTGTTATTCTTCTATGATTTATATACCCTTTTTTTGTTTTATCCACATTTTAATGAGGTGTTTCATGTATTTCATGATGATAGTGTTTGAGATGATAAGATTCAATCCTTGAGATACCTCTACAACTTCGTTTTCATGGGCCAAATGTGTTATTCATTGTTACATGTCATGCATTGTATTGTTATATCTAGTTGATTATCATGAAATATGTTCGAGCATCAAAATTGGATAGAACCATGATCGTGGAGGTGCGGTTGTGCTCTGACAATTGTTTAGAGTCGGGTTGTTTGGAGGTATAAGACAATGGTTTGACATGATCAAACGTCCCTAGTTTAATCTTTTTCTATGCGAGATAGATGGAAGGGCCTTATTAGATGGTCAGAGAATAGATGTGATGAGTGTCCATGATTATATATAGTATCAGTTGAATGGCTGGGATCACTAATGAGTTTTATCAACTATTAATAGTTCCCTCATATCGTGTACATCATCAAATTTGCATCATGGTTTTCAGATCCTTTATATTAAAATCCCCATCATTTGTGTCCTATAAGACTCATTCCCCCTTCATGGTACCTCTCCATATCATTTTATCTAGCAGGAGCACTTTTCACCCCATCTATGCTGCCTCTATATTGCCTCGCAAGATGGTGGATCTTCACTAGCTATTGCATGTGCCCATGTGGGTGTTCCCCTATGTTCCCCATGTGCTCCTCCACTATGTTTGATCCATGTTGATCGGCTGGCTGGGGTCGAGAATAGCCGCCAACATAGTAGTGCATGTTGTTTCCACTGGCCAACTGGTTTCCATGGCCAAAACTCTTCATGCAATGTAAATCATTTTTTCCTGCCATCTTTAAATGCTCCATCAATTCATTTTTATAAATAATATGCCAACCCAAATCATCAATGACACCAATTTTAATAAATACATTCTAGCTCATCAATCATCAGATTTAATTATGCACACTCAATTCAGCATTACATAAAACATAGACTCAAAAATAAAATATTTATATGTCATTGACAAAAAATTCAATCAATGGTCTCAATAATCAAATAAATAACATTGTCCATTTCTTGATGTATTGCTTAAAATATAATTTTAAAGACATGTTTAGATGACTATGTACCCTTTTAGAAACATTGGTTATTTTGTAAATGACTCTACCGATTATCAAATACACCTAATATACTCGGATTCATTCAATGATCGATTATTTTTTATTATCTCATTGTTCATGGTGAATTAATTTTCAATGCAAGACATTGAAAATATTTCGATGGTATTTTCAAATGTTTCACTCTATCTAAAAATTGAATTTCTAAGAATATTTTCTAGAATGTACATTAGACGGTAACCTCTATGCAGCCCATTTTTGTCATTTTATTGTTTTAGTTTATATGGGATATTGAAAGACATTAAGGCTTTATAGTACAATCCAATTAGGTTGTTTTAATGAAATTAAGTCAACTCATAAATCAAAATGCATTACACCCCTCATGACTTGATCTCAAGAAACAACCATTGTATACACCATTTTGACCCTAGCTTCTCAAGTTGTTTTTAGGAGAAAGAAGCTTAGGAAGATGAAGCACCTCTGAGGATATGTTTAAATAGATGAAACCCACCTTTTGGTGAGAATTCCCAACACTAGATATTCTGCTAAAGGTATGAAATAAATTTTATAATTTAATTTTGATAATAAATTACAAATAATTTCTTTATGTATGTAAATATATGTTACTGACTGAATATGTTTGTCAGTATGAGCATGTTGGGAGGATGCAATTCAGTTACGGGGGGATGTAACACCCAAATCCCATGATGTATTTTGGGTATTTATATAATTGTTTTTGTAAAAATAAATTATAATAATTTACAATTTTTAATTGAAAATGATGAATCAAGTGATGATTTTTTATTAATAGTAAACTAATAAATTTTATCATTACAATGCTAATGACATAGACTACTCTAGAAAACTCATTGCAATCCATAGAAGCACCAACCGAAATCCTCCCATCAAGAAAATAAAATCTATTGTATTTCCTTTATTCTTTGGATCTACCATAATAAAAAATTAATTAGCTAAAGGAAAAATTGAAATGAAAGGAATTATAGTCCCCTTCAATACAATTTTTAACTAATGAAATGATCTCTAATTTCTTTTTTTGTGTTTTTGAATGTCATAGATATGTATTTATAATATTTATATGACCATTGTAAAAAAATATTCATGGAAATTTTTCTGACCATTGATGTTTTTAGAACTATTTGTTTTCATTTAATATTATCATTAGACTTTTTAAATATTAAAATTGAATTTAAAATAATATTTTCAAATAATATAATCAATGAAATGTGATGATAATACTTAATTAATCATCTAATGTCTTGTATAATAATATTTTATGTAAATAAAAATTATTTTATATTACCAAATAAGAGTGAAACCTAATTATAAATATAAAATGGTTCGACGTGATACAAAAAATTTATATTTGATACTATATATTTTTTACATTTGTTTGAATGTTTTTTATTAAAAAATGTGATGTGATCACCACAACTAAGGGAAGCCTTTAATTACAATCCCTCAAAGTCTTGTGGATTCACAACCATGTTAACCCTAACTCAAGATGCACAATAGCTTAGGCATGTGTGTAATCATCCCATGTATGGTATACTCTGAGCATTGGTGGAATAAGGTTCAGGGTGGTTTCCCATGTATAAGGATCCCTGTGAGTGTGCATGTGTTTTTTGAACAAGTAAAATACTTTTGGCCAATTAAGGTATTCCTAGAAATTGAATGGTTTCCATGTGCGATGCATTTTTTAATTCTATGATCTTATTTGAACTATCCATATCAGACTGAGATAATCATAACCATCCCCTAAATTCCTTATTGACCTCTCCTTTGTTACTTAAATGGGATTAATCATAGCTCTTTGATCAATCTTGGATGATCCCACCCATCAATTCATTTTTTGGTTGTATTCTCTACTAGACACCAGGTTCCAAAGCACCGGTAGGTTGTTGAACTCTTGACTCACCCTCTCCTTTGAAGTCCCCTTCACCATGGAACCATTTTGGTTTCATCTTCTACTAAAACGACATTGATGTTCGTTTATAAATTATACAAGGATATTTAACCTGGATCCTTTTCCATAGCCTCCTTTGGAAGCCATCCATATAATATATATATATATATATTTATCAAAATACCCCATTATTTATGTTTATTTGTAGTAATTATTTTATTCCTTATTAATATTTGTATTCATATTAATCTTTGTTTAAAAATAAAATAATAAAATATATGTATATATATATATATATCTTTTTTCACACCCATAAATACAAATTCCTCATCCTCCCCATGCCTCTATTTTTTCAACTCACATTCCAGAAGCCTCAAGCACTAGATTAATCCAATACAAACAAGGGATTCAATTTTTTAGGTATTATTTTTCACCGTACATATACACATAAGTATATATGATAATTTATTGATATGAATTACATTGTTAAAAATTTTTTAGTAAATTTTTTTGAAATTAATGTTCTATGGGATCACTTATAAATTAGTCATCCTTATGGATTGATGTAAGAGTATATTTTTTATATTCATATTATCTTTATTTTTATAATGATATACATATATATGTGTATAAATATGTACATATACATATATTATTATCTATTTCTAGATTATATAAAATGAGTGTTTTTTAAAATTATATTTCAAAGCATGTGGTTTACACGGTTTTAATTTTGTTGTAGATCAATTTATGTTGTTCAAAAACATATTTATATAACATTCAGTTTATTATAATTTCTATGATTATGGGTTTTTCTTAAAGGTTATCATTAAACAACTATTTTGAAAGAATATTGTTTATTTTTACCCAATTTATTGACAACTATTTTAAATCATCAGTCAATTTAACATGTATAATTATTTATATTTAAATATATAAATATTAATATTAATTTATTTCTTAATAGGGATTAATATTTTAAAAAATGTATATATTAAAAGTTTATGAATTAGTTTTTTTCTATCATTATATAGGATTTATTTATTTATTTATTTAAAATAGTTATCTGTTTATTTTTTAATTCTAAAAATGTTATTATTTCATTTTTTGAAATTGTATATACACCCCTTGGAATGACATTCATAATTAGGTATGGACATTACCTTACATATAAGTGTGATTCCATGCATTTTTATTAAGTGCGAACATATTTTATTGATTATTTTATTTATAAGTTTTAAAAAATAAACTCAATTTTCAAGCATGAGATTCTCTTAAAATGGTTTTAAAAACTCTCATGATTATGTTTATGTCATGATATAAAACTTTTTATTGTCATTGAATGAAAATAATATTATACATGAAATTTTTTGGGTTATTAATGAGATGGGATGTTTCGTTGAATTTATTTTAAAATTTTGAAATTTTAAAATGAATGTTTTGTTAAAGGAAAAAAATCGATAATTCTTAAGGGAATATTGTTCGACATGATTTATGACTATAATCCTTAAATATTTTATTATGGTTTTCCATGATTAATAAATTATCCAAAAGGATTATTTTCTATCTATAGAGAAATCCCAATGATATTTTTCAAATATGTTATTTGGACAAATTAATTTTTTTTTAAATTATATGTAATTATTTAACTTTTAAGTGTATGTATATATATATTTAAATTGAAACAATATATTTTATAATTTTTTATTATCATTTTTAAAACCACTTAATTTTTTAAAAAATACTAGACCTATATTTAATGTCTTTTTTAACACATTTATTAGAATTACAAGTAATATAATCATCACGGGGACATAACACACTGGGTACTTTTCTTTTAATTTATCTTTATTTTGTTCAGTTCAGATGAAATATAATATTGGTATTTAACTCTCTATAATATAAACTGAAAAATAACCTATATTGAGTAATGTGTTGTGTAATTATTCATTTTCTTTTTATATAAAAATTCACAACACTTTTTTCCATGGAATCATGAAGCGAAGGTTCGGGGACTTATGAGAAATATATATAGTCAAAAGAACACATAATATTATAAAATTTAAATTAAAATACATTATTTAAACTCTAAATAATTTTATAATATAATATTTTCTACTTATATATATTTTATTATGAAAAATATTTTATATTATTTTAATAAATTACAAATTTCAATAGATCCCCTCTATCACATATAAAAGAGAATGACTTTTTCAATTCAATTCACTCTTACAATGAATTTTCATGAAATATTCCTACCTAAATCGATTCCTATATTCCTTCCAACATTTTAGAGGCATCGGTTTGATTAAAAACCCACATTGTGAGGGGTTTAATAAAAAATTAAAGGGGTTCTTGAAAATGAGGAATTATTCATAACTATTCATTTTTGGTTAGTGCAGTCATCCACATTATTAATATATTTGTTAACAATGTTGAACAAATTAAACAAATAAATTAAATTTATTGAGTTGTTATTTTATTATTTACATAACTATTATCTATCCCATTTTCTATCAAAAGAGAAAAAAATTCAATCATGTGTATAGCAGACTAGAACCTCTAAAACAGATTTAAATCATTATCCATCAATGCCTCACATGAATGGGAAGAATTAATATATTAATGTATATACATAAATTATATTTTTTTAAAAATAATAGTTATTTTATTATTATATCATATCTACTGGAATTCCTTCAAATATATAGAAAATGATGACGTAACTGAAGTGTACATATGGAATTGAGCCTCCACGAAACGATGTGAATCATTTTTCATGTCCTCATTACATGGATTATACTATAGTTGGATATATAATATATATATATATGATAGTAAAATTATTATTTAATGGATAAAAATTATTTAACATTCGATCTTTCTATTTTGAAAAAAATGAAATCCCAATTTTGGAGAACGTACATTATATCATCTTAATGAATGGGGTAATTGAATTGTATATCTCTAAATATTATGAATAACTATAAATATTTATATAAAAATTATTTTTTATCTTTATATCACCATTAATTTTATATATATGGGGAATCAATGATCATATTAAAAGTACCAAAAACTTTACATGAAAATTTTAAATTAAAAATGAATAAATTAGCACCTCGAACAATTTTATTAATAAATAATTGTTATTAAAGGGGTGATAAATTGTTGATAAGTAGAAATATATGGTATGATAAATATGATTATTTTATTAAATATATTTATAATAAACCATTATTTATATAAAATTATTTTCTAACATGAATAAACTTTGTTAGACCAGAGGTAATGGGATTTTGCCTCTCTTTTATTTCTATTAGACACATGTAATATAAACCACCTTTTTATTTTATTTGAGGTATATAATACCTGTGACTATATATTTTAATTATTGTTATGAAAATTCTGTTTATTTGTAAATCCATATGTGGTTTTTTATTTAATAGGGCTTATAATTCAAATGTTTCAATATTGGTAAGGGTTATATTTTACAATCTCATTTTTATTAGCATTAATTGTTGTTAATTTTCTAAAGATGAAATATATTTATGTATCTGTTATGAAACTCTTAAAATTTATTATCATATTCCGATTTTATTAGAATTACATTTTCCCCTTCACCTAACTATCTTTAAATTCTCAAAATACGGAATGAATGTTTTTTAAAAAATCAATATTATTTCTACCTTCTGTTGAAAATATTTTTCCTTCAACATCCAACATTTCATTAAAATAATTTCTAGAATGTTTAAATATTATTTTATGATTTTTCATAGTAATTGATAATCAATTTAGGTTTATTAAAAGGTTTTCAAAGAAATATTTCTATAGTTTCCCAAATAAGGTTCTTTGTTAATTTTTATTGAAAAGGTGAAAGGATTCATTTTTTTAATAGAAAGGACCGAAAAATAATTCTCATCGTCATGACCACTAAATAATTTACGGTTAAATTTTCATGTATTGAAGGTTCTTTTTGATGAAAATTTATTCTTAATATATTTTTATTTTTTATAAATTTATATATGTAGTTACATATATAATTCATTTTTCATAGTAAGTGTTCCATGTGTCCATTTATAGGCATTTATCATCTATAATGAATTCTAATGGGCATACTTCCGCTTTTCTGGGGATATGATCTGATGATCCCATCACATTAAATTTTCTATATAGTTTCTAATTATGAATACAATATTATTATGAAACCTATTACATTTCCACATTATATTAAATGATTAAATATTGATCTATTTTTGAAACATCATTCCATTACGTACATATTTCCATGATTAAAGGATTATGAAAACAATTATTTCATGGTTTATGATAGGATTATATTTTTATTACCTTTTGGAACACAACCATATCATTTTAATTATGTGAATTGTATTCCCAAAACTATATATCCCCCAGTACATTGGATAGATATTAGTATATCATTAGAAAAACTAAACAGTAATGGGGAGTGAACACAATTGAGTTAGGGACTGTATCGACATATGAAAGTCTTAGGAGTTAATCTTGACTACTACAATGGTTTCAAAAGTGAAAAAAATACATTATTAGATTCTTAATAGTAATAATTTACATATATGGAAATTATTTTCTAATCTTATTTGTATTACATAAACATATGTTTCATGAAAATGATATACTATACTGGCTCACGTTCTTTGATTAATTTATGATTCATATATAATGAACTACTATGATTTATTCCAAAATTCAATATTATGATATATGACAAGAATGTTATTGTTTTAAAATTTTATTATACTATAATAAAAATATCATTCTCATTTTATGTTTCTATTATTATTGATATCTCAATTTTTTAACATTTCTGAGAAACCCAGATCCCTCTTTCTTATAATACCATTCCCCATGAAATGAAGAATGTTATTAAGTATGACATGTCTAATAAGGGTGATGGTACTGAATAACTGATTGGGGGATGAGGTATTTCACATATGAAACTTTTCAGTATGTTTCCATGTTTTAAAAGTTACCATACCTATACGATTATAGTATGGATCATTATGTTATATAAGAAACATTTATATATATGTCTGTGATATATATGTTTAAAAATTTTGGGTTTCTATATGACCACATTTCAACATGTGGAACTCATGTCCTATAAGATTCCGTTACTATTTCCTAGATTATACAACATGAATCATGTAATTAAAAATACATTAATATTTCATGAAAACATTTAATAGAAATCCCAAAATGTCATTCTGTAGTAATGAAATCCATTTTTATTACAAGACTCGATAAATTTCTATGGATGAATAAATTTTAATGAGAATATTGACATCCTCATCATCTATTGATATTATTAATATCGGTATTTCACATGATTAGAAGTAATGTTCCCTCGAAATAGTACGAATTATCATAAAAAATATTTGTGGAGAACATTTCCTCAATGGAAAAATATTTCAAAAAATCACCAGATAACTTTCATGTAAATTTTTTATAGAACACATAAAATATAAGATATATTTTCACCATAATAAATTTAAAATACCTTAAATATATTTTTCTATGATATTTAAAACCAAACCACAATACTCTATTATCTCTATAATACATTACAGTGAATGATATCATGGATAAATAACTCTAATGTTCCTATGAGTGAGTTATATTCATTTTTAGAAATAATTTTTATTCCTTCAAATAAAATTAATAATCATGTTTTGATTATTGAAACTGGTGATTCTTTGTGGATTTTTATAGATTCACCATTTTTTGAGTCACATGGTTTAGTTGGCATAAATAGTAATTCGTGTAAAGAACCGACATAAAATGTTTCTTATTATAGTATTTTAACTATAATTCACATTATAGTATATTTTTAGTTTAGAGTTTTAGAGATTTATGAAATCATCTTACAGACTAAATTCTTAAATTAAAATTTTACTCCAATAATTGGTATCCACTTTTTCTACAAAAGAAATCTCTTTAAAAAACAAAACTTATTTTCAAGAACCATATTCAATTCTTGTATTATAACATTTTATTTTCCCTTACAAATCTAAAAACCTATGAAAAAACATTTTGAAAACAAGTTATGGGAAAAAATATTTTGGTAAAGAACATATATAATGAAAAGTGTTAATCTAGTGAAATCCCATAAAAATTTTCCTTAAAATAAAACATTATTTTTTACCATGAAAAAAAGATCATCATTTTAAAATTATCATTATCATAGCTATTTAAAATATATTATATTAATGAATACTCCTAATAAATTAAATAATATAAAAGTGTTAACATTTGAAAAAAATATACTAAAATAAAATTATTATATGGTCAACTTCCATACAATACACACATATAAATGAAATAGACAACTGACCAACCCACATGCATGTCACTCTTACAAATATCATATTCATATGGTTGACATCCACACCCTATTCCATGGAGGTTATAACTTAACCACAAATCCTTGGTTTATCACATAACCACACATAAAATTACAATTTACCATTAAAAAATCAGAATGCATAAAATCATTAAATTTCAATATGTCAATAATAAAATTTCATTTCAACTTATATGAATACATTTCAGGTTATTGAATAATATATCATTTTTCAAAAACCAGTTTAATACATTTATAAAATATATTTTTTAATCAAAGTCTCTTATAAGACATAGAAACGTTTAAAATAAATTTAAATTTTAAAACATTAATTTCCATAATTATTCAACACCATTCATAAAAAATTGACATGATGGAAAATATATAAATAAATAATTCATTAAAACCCTTAGAATAGTGTTTTAGATTAAGAGTCCCTTACCATTAGAGAAACATGTGAAAACAAATTAATAATAAAAATAGAATATCATGAGAATATATTAATTCAGGATATAACATGTCAAAAGTGTTATATAACCACTATATATGAGAATTAAAGTTAATTACATCATGATAGGCCTCCATAAATAGTGATTGAGATGAAGTCCCTCACATCGAGTATGACTCATCGCGTATGATATTTATCATCCTGAATAGTAAACATAGGTTAATTATTTATATTCTATATAAAATTTTTCATATTTATTATTCCTTTTATATAACTTATTAAAATTTAATATGAATTACATAGTTATTTAAATTCATGTTGGAATATTTAATGAAATTCAATTATTGTGTCCATAATGGCATGGGTATGATGTCAATAGTCAAAGTGACCACTTGTAAAAAATATAAAGAATAATTTTAATGAAATAATAATCATTATTAAAACATAATTATACTTTTAATTCATACCATTTATTTTTTCTTAAGAAAAACAAACAATATTATAATCATGGAGGTGGTAGGTCATCCATACGCATGAGTAACATTCCCATATTACATTGATCCTTAAAAAATAAGGTAATTATTATTTTATATTTATATAATTATATTAATGTCATATATATAATTTTATTAAATTTAATATACATTTATATATCATAAATGTGATTTGATAAATAAAAACTAATCACATCACATCATGGAGGTGGTAGTTGACTCTTACGCACGAATGACATTATCATTTTCTATGATTAGAATGTATAAATGTAATTAATTTAATTATATATTATAATTAAAAATATGTCTTAAATATACTATATAAACATTAATTAGATCATTAGAATCAATCTTGATGGTTGGTAATAAAAAATTATTTATATCATTTCATAGAAGTGAAATTTCAGACATACGAAAGAACGATTAAATTTAATACCATTTGAGGGAAGTGGGGATGTATTTTGTTGGTAATATTAACATGATAAATATTTAGTAAATTTATGATACATTATTTGTTATATAATCAAGTTTAAATAAGATTTTATTATTTTTATGAAGAAATAGAATAAAAATATTTGATTAAAATATTACCATTCCTTTGGATGATACTAGTTGATTAACAAAACAACACCACTAAAGAGGCTATTCTGCACAAAACTAATGACTCAATATTGTGTTTTGGGATTATAAGAAGGTATTTAATCATATATTAAAAAATAAAAAATTCTTTTTATGTGTAAATTAATGAAATGAAGTAGTGTCATTTTATAAGAGAGGGGAGGGGCACTCCTGTAATTATTCAGTATATTAAATTAAGATAAATTAATTTGCTATTTCAAATGGGTAAAAAGTGTTTTAATTATAATATAGTATTATAATTTTTCTATATATAATCATATAATTAATATATTACTGGTATTAATATTTTTTGATCCACCTTTTATTGTACTAACACTTTCTACTCTTACTATTTTATTAAATAATTTACACAATGGGGGTTAATATACATATAATAGCATCTCAAACGACCCATAAAAGAGTAATTAATGAATTTTTTTACTTATAAAATCAAATTTGATTAGTCTTGGTTTTCTATAATTTTTAAATCATTTAATAAAATCATTTATATTTTATAATCCCATTATTTTAAATATTTTGTCTATGGAATTCATGTATATTTTAAAATATCATAACATCATGATATAGTAAAAAAATAATTTTAAAAGATCTATAACATTTCAAAGTAATTCATAAATTTCATAGATAGAATCACTTATATTATATTATATTTATTTTAATATTTATATTATAATTTTTTAATTTCCTCATTAATTTTCCAATTACGAAAAATTCATTTTGTCACAATTTAATTTAAATATATATTTCCTTAAATTTATAAATAAATTACCAGGATATATGTAATAAAAGTGTCATTATAAATACTATTTATATTTTATGATATCTACTTTATAATATAATATGAAAAATACAAATCTTGTTACTGACAAAATTGTAACAAAAATGATTCTAATTTATTATAATATTAAGTGTTAATTAAAGAAATCCAATTAGATAAAAGATTTCCTAGAATAAACCTAAGGGTTCTAGTTGTTGTATGACACTCACGAAATTAATTTAGAAATTTTTTATGTTAATTTTATTTTTCTTAATATAATATTTACCTTTAATTACATAATTAACCATTAACCATTGTAATAAAATTTATTACTATTGTTACTATTCCTAATGTCAAAAAATAAAATGGGACTATTAACATATATTGTAAAAACATATTCCAAATATGGTATACATTTTTTTAATTTTACAACATAGATTTAGAAGGAACTAAATAAAAATTAACCGTATTGATGGAATAAGAAAATGAATTTTTAAAGTATAAATGTTAAAAAGTTCACATTGTTTTTACTTCCAATTTCAATATGAAATCGATTAAAAAAATTTATTAAATAAAAAAATTCTAATTATACTTTAAATCCATTAAATAATATAAAAAAATAATATAAATAAATTTTATGAAAATGTAGTTTTCAATTAAAATTCCTTATTTCTTTCACTATTTATCAAAAAATGAATCATATCATAAGATTATTAAAAATATATACAAATTAGATTTTTATTTCCATATTTCAAATAAGAATTTTATTTTTTCAAATATATTGTATAAGAATATCCAAAACTATATTTAGAATGTTTTCGCCAGCAAAAGGTGACCAAACAGACCTTTTAAAAAAATGTAAATTTATTTTTAAAATTGGATTTGGTCTTATATCATGTCATGAAAACAAAAAATATAAATTTTAAACAGTTAACTCAATATAATTCCCATATATTTCATTAATATAATCCAAAAATAGTTGTTTTATTATTTATAAAATAATTTGTTTCACATTAAAATTTTTTCCTAAAAATCATTTCATTTTTTTAGAAAATGGGATTTACACAAACTTATAATTAAATTTTCAAAAAATAATTAATTATATGTACATTATTAAAAAATATATTAATGATTTAATTAATATTTTTCATTATCTTCATTCTAACAGCTAGGTTTTTATGATAACATTTAAATAATATTTAGTTGTTCACTCAATCTCAATTTAGAGTATCATGTATGCTATTGAGCATATTGTTTCAATTTAAAAAACTCAGGATGCGCTATACTCTGCCCCCTTTAGAAGTTTCATCCTCTAAATTAGCACTTAGGATCTTCAAATAGGGATTGAATTTTAAAAATACCATTATTTAAATCCCACATCAGAAGAAGGGTCAATAAAACATCCACATTAAAAAAAGGAAGGGAAGTATGATGGGCACATAGATAAAATAGAGGAGTGTTCCTTATAGGATAAAATTTACATAGAAGAGAAAATAACTATCATGTTTTTATAAGGGTTAATATAAAACATGGTCATGGTAATTTTAATAATCACAAAATTGTAAATTTTTAATTGGATAAAATGTTATTGATTCCTTAGTAGGAAACGTAAACAGGTAATGTTTTTGTTTTAAGAACCTTTTCATTGAGCTGTGTAATGCATTTACATCGAATCCTAAGAACATAAATTAAAAATAATTCATGAAATTTATAGTTTCATCCTTTAGTCAATTTCAACAATAAACTATTTTTTTCTTTAAATGATGAGTTCTCAAGAAGATTTTTTCAAGCCAAAAGCAATAGAATCAACTTCCAGAGTGTCATATAACCCACAAAATGTTAACTATTTATTTATCCAGTATTGAGACAATATAAAAGCATAAATGGTAAGGTTATGATAATATAACTATATAAAATAAATAAACCCTTCTATGGTGAAAATTTACATTATTCTCAAACATTTAATTGTGTTACACAATGTTCACCATAAACCATTCAAAAAATAAATGTTGTTATTGTTTTAAAAAATATTATAGCAAAAAATAAAACCCAAAACACATAAGTATTTTATTAATTATTTGTCTAATAAATGTTCCAACATTATTCTCCAAGTAACTTCAATTAATATTGGTTTCTCATAATGAAAAAGTCACCCTAATATTATATTATTAAATATTGTTTACCTATTTCTATAAATATCCTGAATCACTATAAGTCCAAAATATAGACATAAATATTAATAAAAAATATAATTAGTCATTTATTCCCTAAATAAAATCCCATATTAATGTATTTAAATTACCCATATAAGATTTCCAAAATTGTAATTGTCTTCCAGAAGAATATTATTCACTTAATCATGATATATGTTTCCTATATCATAGTTATCTCTAAGATAAATTATATGTTCCAAAAACTATAATATTTTTTATACATTAACTCTATTAACTAAAAACATAAATTTATGGATACCCAGGACTTCACATAGGATATTGGTAGTCAATGTAACCATGTCAATATTTGTTTGTGGGTTTCAATTTTGTGGCCTTTCCGGAAATGAAAGGATGACTGCTATCTTGCGGGTTTTCCTTTATCTAATATGATATAATTTATAACTATGATGAATAAATCAAAAATAATCATAAAATTATTTATCAACTATATTAATCTTGTACCATTCATTTTTCATCCCAAAAAATAAAAACCTATTTTTACCTCAAAGGTGAATGTCTCCAAAAACACCATAAGTCACCAATGTATTTCATAACATATTTCTTAATAAGGAATTTTAAGACCTTAAAATAATATTGAAACATTCTTTTATAACCTCAAGATGATATATATAAATCATTAGTATTCATCTTTATAACCAATATTGAATAAAAATCCTCTTTTATAAACTAAATGTACCATACCATAAATGTTAGATATTCTATTATTTTTGAACTAGATATCACATTAGAATACCTTTTCATTTTATAGTTTTATAGAATATTGTAGAACTATTACATTGTAAATAATTAAATTATAAGTGGACTCTAATAATCATTATCTAACATTTCCACCAAAGGAATACCATTTAAAAACACCACTTTTTTTGAAAGACATCTTAAATTCTATCATCATGACATCTTCTTTTTCAATGCCAACAATAAAACCTGTGAAAATAAATTTTAAAGCATTTGATGAGAAAGAAAATATAAATAAGGAACCTAAATAATGAAAAGTAATATTCCTGTTAAAAACCGTAAAACATTTCCTTAAAATAAAACATAACAATTTACCCTGAAAAATATATCACCATTTTGGAAATATAATTGTCTTACATATTAACAATCAATCATTTTCATGAAAAATAAAGATAAAACATACAATATTGACTAGGTAAATTGGGAAATAATTATAATATAATGGAATAACTATATGGTATACATCTTTAAATATCAATATTAAAAATGGAATAGCCATATTGTCTACTTCCTTACATGGAACTCTTACAAAATGAATAAACTTGTGGCCAATATCATACCCAATGCATTGGAAGTTAAAATTTAACCACCCATCCTTTGATTATTACATAACAACGTGTAAAATTTCCCGTACTATTATATAACCATAAAAAATAAAATAATTCAACTTCAATACAGAATTAATAAAATTATATTTTCATTCTTATGAAAACATTTAATGTTATTGAATAAAAGATGAATTTTTAAAAAACAATTTAAATCCTCGATATAATATATTTTTGAATCAATGTGTACAATTCCACATTGAAATTTTATAATGAAATTAAAATTTAAATAAAAATTTTAACTAAATACCCAAAAACAATTTTTATAACATTAACATGTAAGATAATTATTTCTATCAATAAATAATTAAAATACTAAAACTGATGTTTTAGTTAATGAGTTCTTTACCACCTGATAAACAAATGAATTAAAATAATTTAAAAACCACATTATTTTTTAAAAAATAAATTAAATATAGTAATTAATAATATCGGGTTCCAAAAGGGTTTTATATCCACCATATAGGATAATTAATGTTCATAACATTACGATATGACTCAAGGAATGGAGATTGAGACAATGTCTCATACCTCAAGTATAATTCATCACATAAGTTATCTTTCATCCAGAATAAAAAAATGTGGATAATTATTTTCTTTATCAAGATTTTTTTATTTATTATTCATCTTATATGTCTTATTACCATGTTATTTCAATTACTTAGTTAATTAGAATCACGTTGGTCATTCTGATTATATTCAGTGCTTGAGTTCAAAAATATATAGGTATGATGAAAACACACAAAGTGGTAATTAGTCCATCATCTATAGAATAATATTCATGACATAATAATAAAATTTAAACATTATCTATACTTCAAAATAAAACCATTTATGTACGACAATGAAAAATGTACAATTCTATAATCCTAGAAATGGTAGCATGTACCTACGCATGAGTTACGTTCCAATTTTTCGATTATCATTATGGAAAGAATTTAATTATTATCATATCTTTCCGAACTAATAATAATATAAAAAAAGTTATATTAATAAGTTATATATTCTTATATATATTTAAATATTATATTTATGATGTGGTGATTAAAAAGATTAACATGGATTTGTAGACGTGATGATAAAATTGTACACACGAGTGACGATATAATTTTTATGTGCACATACGATAACAAAATAACTGATATATTATTTTATTATAATGTTAAATATGTCATGAATATCATATAGATACATTAATTTCATCTTTATAAATAGTGTTGATATATAATAATGGAAAATGAAATGTAGAGGTTCATGGTGGTGATAGTTCACATGTCTGACTGAACGATAAATTATTTACGCATTTGATTGAAGTCGATATGGATTTTGATGAAAATATTAACATAATAAAATGTCAGTATATATAGGACAATTTATTAAGAATATCATCATGGTTGAATATGTTTTGAAGGATGTGGATGATGAAATAAAACATAAATACATGACTAAAAATGACACCTTTTCTTTGGATCATCACCTCTGATTAACACCATGACACCTCTAAAGATTGTTTTTTGCCTAAATAAAGGTATAAATAAAATGGGTAGGTAAGATGGAAATACTTTTCGTTATAGAATTGATAAAAAAATTCATCTATGATGAAATTATATGATGTGGTGCCCCTTTATAAGAGAGTGGAGCGGAAATTTTGGAATTATTCAAAATGTTAATTTAATATAAATTATTTTTCAATTATACATGGATATAATGTGTTTTATTTAGAATATAGAATGAATATGGGTCTATATATAATCATATAATGAATGCTAGACATGTTTTTAGCAATTTTATTAATCCTTAGGTTTTTGTTTTAACCCTTTTACCTCTTAACATTTGGTCATGTAATTTACATTCATACGGTAAATGTATATAAAATAACATGAAAAAACCGCCAATAAAATGGAAATTTATGACATTTTTGGACATATCCCAACTATTATTCTAAATATTGGATTTGATTAAAAAATTTATATCATTTAATAAAACATTTTATATCTTAAAATAATATTAGTGCAAATTTTTTATAGTAATATTTTAATGGACTTTTAAAAATATCTGAACATCATGATATAGTATAAAATTACCATGTAAAATATAAATAGAATTTATATTTCACTAAAAAGTTCCAGGATGGAATCCATTTTGTTAAATTAAATTTATAGAATATTTATATTATCATTTGTTAGATTCTTCCATAAATTATGCAATTACATCATCATTATTATGTCACCATTTAATTTCATTATTTGTTTCCTAAAATATATTAAAAAATTACCATGATTTCAAAATCCATCTTATCTTTCTATATACTATTTATTACCTAATATAACCCATATATTCCAACATATAAAAAATACTTTACTTGTTAAAAAAAAGTTTAACGAAAATGGCTTTCAACTGAATATAATACTAGAAATGTATCAAATACATCCATGTGGTCCTAAAAACAACTATTAGATGAAATTGGATAAAAATAGTCATAAAAGTAAATTATGGATACTTTTTGGTTAATTTTTTTATAAAATAATTTTTACCTTTAATTTCCCAATATACCATTAACTGTACTAATAATATTTATATCTAATGATGTTATTCATAAAAAAAAAGAGTGTTATTTAATTATTTTGGACTTATTATTACAAATATTAATACATTTTTTCATACTTAAAACTCAAAATTGGACGAAATTACTTAAATATTAATCTCATTATATAAATAAGAAAATGAGTTTTTAATGTATAAACATTAAAAATATCACCATGTTTATATAAACAATTTTATTATGAAATTGATTCAAATTAACAAAATTGTTTTAACTGATAAACATATAGTCTAATTAATCATTAATACCATTAAAAATTATAATTTTTCACTATTAATAAATTCGATGAGAAATTATTTTTCCATTGAAATATTTTTTTCACTAATCATCAAAAAATAATAATTCTCATGAAATTAAAAAACATTTTAGTAACTTAAATTTATATTTCCCAAATAAAAATAAAACGTTCCTTTTTTCAAATATAACTTATAAATGTTTCAAAAACTATATTTAAAATGGGTTCTCTATTAAAAGATGAAAAATTTCCCTTTTTTTTAGTACTTCCTTTTATTTTTCAAATTATATTTGTTCTTATATCATGTTCAGAATACACATCACATGAATTATATATATTTTATTGAATAAAATATTTAAATATATATATATATATATCATTAATGCATTCAAACTTGTGTGATTTTTTTATGTATGAAATATAATTTTGCACATTAAAATATTTTTTCAGAACAAAAATTCATTTCTCTAATGGACTTTCATTCAATTATAAAAACAAATTCACCAAATAATGAATAATATATACATATTTAAACTATACTTTTATAATTTAGTTATTATTTTTTATTCACATCATTCTAAGAGGTGGGTTTTAAAAGTAAAATTAAAATATTATTTTGTTGATAACATAATCTCAATGTGGAGTATCATGTATGCTATTGAGAATAGTGATTAATTTTAAAAACCTCACGCTGTTTCATTTCATGATATGTATACCAATATTAAAAAAAATTAGGCTAAACCATAAAGGCATTAATTGAAAAAATTACATAAAATTTCAGTAAATGGATTTATATTAATTTTAATTATAATGAAAATGATCTAGATATCATGAATTTGGGTTATGTATTTTAAATTATTGACTAGAACACATCATTGATGTACAATGTAGAAGGATCAATGGGTGTGTAAAATAATATTCTAAAGGAGAGGATTTCTACAATTACCCTCACTCCAATAACCTAAATTCGATGCCTACTTTGTAATATTAGAATAAGATACACGGGATCACATAATGATGGACTGATTAGTTTATCAGCATTCCATAACCAAATACTAAAATTAGTGCCATTTTATATTGATAATAAAAAACAAATCAAAGTAATTGAAGATATTATACATACTTGAAGTGACTCCATGAATTCATTTTCATATCCTTGGGAAAAGTATCAAAATAGGGTTGTGAAAAAATTATCAATAATTGTATTGTACACTCATGTCTACCATAAATCAATTGGACATAATTGGTATAGAATGATAAATAAATTGATATAAATGAATTTTAATTATTGTTAGTTGAATGAAATTCATCTATAGATAATATAATAATTAAATAATTTTGGATTCTAATAATCGATGAATTATAAATTACAGAAATGTTTCATTATTATAGGTCATGATATCATGCATCCGTATACCACTAATTTCAAGTTTGGTCACATGATTGTTTAAAACAATATGTAAAACCCATTTAATGATAGCTTATTAATTGACTCGATGAACTAACGATTCATCAATGAGATATCTACAATCATACCCACTCATAAATTCATGTCCAAATCATTTCTAATATATAAAATTATTGATTTACTAATAAATAATATTTCTTATCTTAAAATGTCCGTATTGCGTAAATAATATTAAATTATCAATATTTATCAATATACTGAAATATTATTTAATGAAAAATTCATTTCTAAAATGGTATAATTTTTAGGAAATGGTAATATCTATAATATAAATAAAACATACATTTAAGAGAAATGTAATTTCTAATGAAAAAGAATCATAAAAAATATATAATCTTAATAGAATGTTAATAATAACAAAATTATAAAATAAATAAATGTTGACTATAAATTCATTGATATATATTTTTTGAAAATAAGCTAATGAATACATATGTATTCATTTTAATAACCTCAAATTTCAGGTATTTGAACCACATTAAAATCAATAGATTTATATTTACAAATATGTTTTAAAGGAAGGGAAATTAAAACAAATCTCATATAATGTTCATATCAATGGGGTGATTATGTGTTAAAAATTTAGATAAATTAAAAAAACCTAAATAAAAAAATATTCAAATTTTATTTCACACATAATAATGGCATGTTATAAACAATCATGTTGACATATGACCTAATGAATTGAAATTTAGTTATGATACCTCTTACCTCAGATATTTTTTTGGTTGAATGATATTTAAAAATAATTATATCATTTTAAATAATTTTATTAATTTATTCTAATATCATATTCTTATATTTTATACCAAATATAATTAATTTATACACTTTTAATTCCAATCTATTTTCAATTTCTTATAAAAATAACTTTTTTGATTGAAAATTGCATTCATTTTCATGTATGTCTTGGTTTAGTAATTTCAGATCTTTTATATTGATCACTATTAAATCATATCCGTAATTTGAAAAATGATATAATTATATATATGTATATATACGAATAATTTATAAATTTATTGGATTCACAAATTATTAAAGATATAAAATTCATGGCACCTTTCATGGATAATGTTGGCCATATGAACACATGAATTTCTTTCAATTTTTTAGAAATATATAAATAAATGAAAATAAAAATTAATTCACCTTAAAAGTATAATAAAATATTTATATTTGAATTATATTATACTTAAATCCATCCTTATAATCAACCATGAAAAAATAAAATGAATAACATTTCACATTAGTACTTGTATGTTGTAGTCCACATATCGAATGAGTGATGTTAATGTTTTTGAAAGCAATAAAATTTAAAAATTTAGATGTGATATAATGGTTCTAGAAGTATCTCTATGTTTTAAATAACATATATATTACTTCAATTTATCCTTACTATCTTCAATGCGAACAATAATCCAAAATTGAATCACGTCATTTCATGAGGTTGTAATCCACATCATATATAGGTGATATTATAAAATCCCCCCCCCCACACAAATATGATAATATGAAGTTATATGAGATATAATTATTCCATAATTATAATAATAAAATTAATAAAATTTAAATATGATAAATAAATCAAATTATCAATCCTTTATAGGTCGTTATGGAAAAATAATTACCTTTGTTAACGAGTTGGTAGACTATTGTACCCATGTTCGATGTGCTCATTTCCCATTGTATAAAAGTGAAAACATATATTGATTATTAAATTAATATAGTAAAATATTTTTATATATGGTATAATAGTTTTCTCATATTATCAGAGTTGAATATTATTTTATAGAGGTGTACGAAAAAATAAATCAGATACGAAAGTTTAAGAAATATTACCTCTTCTTCGAAGAGAAACTTTTTGTTTATACATAAATAATTATTGGAAAAGATTAATAATAAAAAATTCCACTATGATGTTTTGATGAAATTTAGTATTCCATTGGGATAGGTATTTTCTAGCATAATCATTTCTATAATTAAGAATAGGGGATAAGAATGGGTGGCCATTTATAAGTTAGTGAGAGGAAATAAATGGAATATTTCAAAAGAATAATTTGTACCCACGTTTATCACAATCTAAAAGTATCCGAAAAGGTAAATCATAGATCCCCTCATGGATAATATAAAAATATATCAATACAATTGATTTTTGAAAAGTATTTTTTCATTTTTGTACCTTTTCTTCTTAGTTTAACCCCATCATAAATATATTTTAACTTTAAATGAATTAATTGCATTTTATTCTTTCCACACATCATTATGGTAAAACATGAAGTTGACTGAATTATATAATATATATTATTCTTATTCCAAATATAAAATCTATTTATCAAAATTAAATTTAAATATGTTTTTTCATTAAATTTTAAATTAAATTCAAATACACACCAAAAAAATGGTTTTAAAAAAGTATTTTTTAATGAAAATATGAAAATATATTTACATTATGAATAAAAATCTCCATTATAGAGATAAAAAAAATATTTGATTTATAATATTTACATTTAATATAACGCATTCCTCATTGGGGGTTATTCATGGTAATTAAAAAAAAGAAACATTATCTATATTAAAATAGTTTACATGAAAATGTTTTTGAACAAACCAATACACTTATAATAAAATATACTATATTAGAAATTAAAATAAATTAAATCAGATTAAATATAGGTCATCAAGCTCCTTCTTCTAGAAGATTATAGGGATATTAGAGTTTCAAATGATTCCTTATTCAACATGAAGGATAGATAATGACCCCTAAGACCCGCCTTCAATAGTACATGGAGTGGTGACTAGAAAAAAGATATAGAATGTTACAAAAAATGGATGGAATTACACATTCTTTTGAAAACAAGATACGGAGATAAAATGGTAAAAATCCCAAACAACAAAAAAAATTTATATAAAGAAATCAGAAATCCAACCAATGCATTTATTAAAAGTAAGCAAAAGAAAAGTAAAACCAAATCCCCCCAAGAAAGTACCAAAAAGAAAAAATAATATGCAACAACACTACAATTATCCCGACACCCAAACTAGTAATGTCAATCATGGTCCTCGATTAAATATTTGAAACCTGATAATTGTTTTACACAACTATGGTGAGTATACAAGTATACCCATTAGGAATAATAATGTCACTTGTGCACATGTGGGTGTACATACTAATACCCCTGTGAGATAATAATAGAACCATAACGAACCTACCATGGATAACTATTCAACCTAGCCAAACCAAGTCACACTCACTATATAATTCAAGTCATGTAATTTAATAGTATAAAAAAATAAACATTTGGGTAACCTACACAACTTTCCCACTAGTTAGATGCTCATTCATTATAGTTAACTTATTGAGGATACCACTCATCCATAATGATGTGACACTACTACAACCTTCCCACACACACTATGCCTCAAACCACACAAAAAATCCATCCCACAGACACTTGGTCTAGAACCACACTACACATCCCACCTGCAAACACCTAGGCCACTACAATGATTCCTCTTATAAAATGACATTAGAGAATCATCCAAACAAAACATGGAAAAAATATGGGATACAAACACCTGGTCCCTTCATCCCCGACATAACTTCCTAAAGGATCATGGACTATGGTAAGGATCATGAAATTATGGCCTTCTTGGATTTTCTTGATCGATAAGAACTTGGATGAGGGTTCTAGGAAGAAAGTTAGTAACCATACATCCATCACCCCATATAGATATTGGGAAAGACACTCTCCCCCATGAATGGGGGAATTTGTAACATGGTTCTCAACAAACTAGTGTTATTATAAACATCCCATGTAATTACAATCTATACATATAAGTAAAAAATATCTGAGACTAACCTATGGGTCCCAAAACAAACAACCATCCCACAAGTACCACTTCTTCTCCTACCCTTATTTGAAAAACCACACAAGTAGCCACTGCCGAGACATAAACCCAACCCCATATTCATTAAACCACATTAAATTCATTAGTTTAGGGTATAATTTTAATTTGTTACATCACAACTTGGGAAAACTACCAAGCATAACATCTAAGACCACCAAAAAATAAAATATCTTAATTAACTACACACACAAAATCCAACCCACCTCATTCTTAGGTAATACCAACATTGAACACGAGAAGAGGGAAAAATTTAAAACATTTCCATGTAAACACACATTCATAAAAAATATAGAACAACCAAACTTTATCCCATCTACACCCCCTTCCAAGACAGTCTTTCAACCACTGCCAATTTTCATTCTACAATATTATACAACACAATAAAACTTTCTCATCAAAACCAGGAATCCCTACTACACAACAACACCACGCCCAGTACACCTATAAGCATGAAGTCAGAAGAGAACCCATACCTATAGCCCGAATGCCAAAATGTATACCAGATGATATCCCACAGGATAATAAGTCTATAACCCCATACATCCCCACATACACAACCCCCAAAAACTACCATTAAACCGTATCCCCACTTCACACACATCACACACCAGTCTCACATAACCAACTCCTACATCCACCCATATTACCATATCCGTGATCCCAACAGTAACACTACAAAACTAACACAAAGTCACAAAACCCAACAAAACACAACACTCAGACACACCTATCAAAAAATATATATTTATGTTTTATATACATTTTTCATTAAGTCTAATTTGATAAACATGGGTGATCACACAAGGTTGTTCATCTTGAGGCATCCATTTTAATTTTCTATGTTTACAGGATTATGTAGATTTCAGGTTACAACAATTTATCAAAAATCATAACATAAATAGAACAACACCAGTGCATAAGAAAAATACAAAAATTTCATCGATTTTCGAAATAATATAGAAACAAAAAACTATAAAATAATCAAATATAACAATTAAAACTTGTGATCAACATCATTCCACTCCAAAAAAATTATTTCAATGTCTTGGTTATCCTTTGATCATATCACTTACCCAAAATTATTACTTGTTAAGAATAATATTCATCCATTATTCATGAAAAAAAGTATCCCTTGAAGCCGACATGAAACTTAAAAAAAGAGGTAGATGAAACCCTACTTCAAACAACATGTGACCTAGGATCCTCTTTTTTCTAAGAATAGGGGAACACATGAGAAGCATGAGCCTCCAAGAAAATGGGTAAAGCGGGGGTTCATGCATAGGTTCATGAATCTTCTTCGATTGAAGGATCTATGCGCACCAAGGGGGAATAGAAATCCTACTCATAAGGGAAGATCCCGACATTGATGAGCCAAATCATGAATTAATGTAGGAATAGTTTTAGAAGTCATCAAGATGGGTTCGTGGTCTTGGTCATGTATTTTGGGTTTCTCAATGTCCCCATAGCATTATAAAATTAAATATATACATAATATCCTTTTAAAACCCCTCAAAAACACTTAAAGAGGCATTAAATTTTATTTACGTCAAATAAGAGTTAAGATGGGAAAATATGGAAAAACTCAGAAAACTAGAAATATGGAAAGGGTTGAGACACTCTTTTGTTGAAGCACCATCACGGTGTCACCATTTTTGTGTGTTACAATCATGTTTCTCCCATTACAGTGATACCATTTCATTGTGGGATTTTAACATCACAACCATTATGGTTGCACCATTACGGAGCAACCGTTTTGTGAAATTGGTTTTTTGAAAACTCCCAAAAGAAAACCACTGCGACCCCCAAGATCACCACAAGAATTGGATTTTCACAATGGAAATGATCGATGAAATTCAGTTAATTACATAAAATTCCTCTCAAACTATTATCTTCTTAGAGAATATAAACCAAACTCAGAGAAAAAGAGGTGGGGTCTGAACAACCATGTTGTAAGATAACTACGGCGGACCAACCACCTTGCATTTTTTAATAACATGAGCGACAACCCCAACTTCTCAAAACATCTCCTTGAAATCTATCTCTTTAATAACTGTACAAATACTAAACCCCAATACCCTTATAAAATCATTAAACACAAAATGTCACACTTTATAAATACATCGATTAGGGAGATCCATCCCCCACGTCAAGATAATATCCACTTTGGGTGGCACTAACTCGCTCGCACGAGTTTAATCATGTTTATGTTATGTCATATTAATTAGGTATGAGGTAATCCCCTCCCCCATTGTCAAGACTATTCGCACATATTCATATAAAAGGGAAACAACACATCTGATACCTAATAGGATCAAGCATTTCATTTTTAAACAAAGAAGAAAAGTATAACGCAAAAACAAAAAATAGAACAGTTTTGTATACTAGGCAGATATTTGTTCCTCCCACTCCCAATTACTCTTCTCTAGGCCACCATGATTCCATAACACATGAAATAATGTAATGTTCCTTCTATTAATCACCTTCTCTTATTGATCCTTAATTCTTAATAGTCGCGCAACAAATATCACGTCATCCTAGATAACCAACTCTACCCAATCAATAACGTGTGAGTCATCTTGAAGATACTGACAGATCTGAAATACATAGAATATGGCATGGATCCTCTCCAACTATGGTGGAAACCCATGCTAATATTCCACCTCACCAACTTGTCTCACCATGAGAAAAGGTTCGATGATCCTGGGTGAAAACTTGATCCCTCTTCTAAACCTCTGTTGTCCACATCGAGGGGAACACATCATGAAAAATGAACCTCATCCTCAAACTGAAAGGGCTTCCTCCTTTGATCAGAATAAGACTTTTTCTGTCTTATTCTACCTTTATTCTCTCATGGACAAGTTACACCTTCATTATCGTACTTTGTACCACGTCCAGACCATGATAGGCTGCCACCCCAACATCTATCCAGCAAAAGGGTGAATGACATGGCCTCCTGTATAGTGCTTCTAATGGAGCTATATCATTTGGATGGTGATATATATTATTGTAAGAAACATACATCAAGGGAAACTATCACATTCATGACCCATTTACATTCAGAATAGGTGCCCCAAGCATGTCATCCAATGTCTGGATGGTCATCACTATCTGTCAATCCTTCTGAGGGTGGAATGTATTGTTGAGGCATAACTCAGGGAAAAGTTCATGCTACAATCACCTTTATACTCACAACATAAAATTTCTATCCCCTTATGAGAAAATGGATCTTGGAACTCCATGCATTAACAAAATCACATCCACATAACTTTGTGTTATGGAATCAATTTTTCTCAAATACTTGATCACAAAGTAGTGAGATTATTTCTTCAACTGATCCACTACTAACCAATGATCATCACATATTCTCTGAGTCATGAGAAATATGCTGATAAAACCGATCAGGATTCCATCCCACATATACTCAGAAATTTCTATGGGATAAAACAAACTAGTACAACATGATGCTCATCCTTCAACTACTGACACATAACAGAGCTTACCACAAACTATTCCACTTATATCTTCACCCTGAGCCCCAAAAACGGTTCCCTCAAGCGACTATAAATTTTAGAATCTCTTAGATGCTCCATTTAGAGGTCATCTATTGAACTCCTAGATAATCCCTCATGCATTTCCACTGGTATGAACATCATCCCACATAACAACATCTAATTCTGACTATCCTCTGAGCACCCCTCCATAGCATCACCCTAGAAAGCCCGATCACGCATCACATCAATATCTAAGTCTACCCAATAAGAAACCTCCTTTACCAAATTAAGGGATTCTATACAATCATCTGAAATAGAAAACCTCTTTTGAAATCCACTCTCACATCCAAATGAATGGAGTCCAACTCCTCCATTGCCTTCTAAGCCTCTGTTTATTCCAAAACTACCTCCATCTCTGACATCCTTCTCGAAGAATCACCCACCTTGTTCACCTTTCTTGACGTGTAAGAGATATCCATGTTATACTCTGGGAGAAACTCTATCCACCTTCGTTGCTTCATGATTATTTCTTGATGGGATAAGATATAAGTATAGCTCGTGTGGTCTATGAACAAAACAAATACCCCCCCCCCCCCCCCCCATGAGGTAATGATACCCAAAATTTAGCATGAACTAGACTGTTGAAATCTCTATATAATGGGTGGCATAGTTATGTTCATGTAGACAAAACTACTTAGACCTATAAGAGAACACTCTCTCTTGCTACATTACGTCACATCTTAATCCTAGACAAGAATCATCACAGAACTCCTCAAACGCCACCCCTTACTATAGAATCTTATGCACTAGGGATCTGTCCAAATTTTATTTTAGGTAGGTGAAAGCTACCTAATAGTGGTTACTCCACACAAAGGCCTTGTCTTTTCTAGTAAACGATTAAAATAGAGGTTAAAATCATGAGAAGTTAGCTAAAAACTCTACTATTTTCCTCGTATACCTAAGAAGATACGAACGTCTACCATGTTATAGGGTTCTGCGCATGAAAAAACATCCTTACCCTTTGATGGGTTCAATGATATCCCATGATGTGATACCCCATGTTCATAGATTTTATCCTCTCATTTCTAGAACTTGCACTTTGATAACTTCTCATAGAAATAGTGGTGTTGGAGGTCCTCCAAAACCGCCCTAATATGTTTAGAGTTCTCCTCCTCTGACAATTGTTATATTATATTGTTATTGATGAAAATGAGCACAAACTAAACTAGGAATTCAGGAAACCCCAATTTAAAGAGCCCCATGAATTGGACTGGTGAATTTTAACACTGAACGACATGACCATGAAGTCAAAGTGCCTATAACTACACCTAAAAGCAGTCATCTGTATTTCACTATCCTTCAACCTCAACTAGAGATATCCATACAATAGTTTGATCTTAGCGAACCTAACTACTCCTCTCATGTGGTCAAAAATATCACATATCCTTGGAAGGGGGTAACAGTTCTTAAATGTTACTTGGTTTTGTCTCTGTTAGTCTATGTACAGCCTCAAGCCACCATCTTCCCTCTTCACGAACAAGACCGTAGCACCCCAAGGTGACACTCTCGGAAAGATTATGTAACGACCCAAAGTTTAATTAATGGAAATCCCCCTTCATCTAATTAAATGTCTCTTTATGTTTATATAAAGTTTCAACATCATTTGTTTTATGTTAAGAATTTTTACCATTACTAATATAGTCGTTGAACAGTGATCACATGATTAGTATAAATATATGGCTTTAACAAATCCAAATTTCTCAGACAAAGGAAGCGATGGACTCATCTAGTAGAATTTCCCGATACGAAGCCCATTTGTCGGAGCTCGGAAAAGAGGTGGAATATTTGGGCTTCGCTCTTGACCAAGCCCAAGCTAAGCTTCATCATCTCAAGCTCGAATGTGACCGTCTACGGGAAAAGTGGAAGTTGATTGAAATTACCACTCGGGCGATGTTATCCGAGTGACTCCAAGAGTCTGTCACCATCGCACACCTTAC
The DNA here is from genome assembly GCA_963277665.1 of Viscum album. Classification (NCBI taxonomy): domain Eukaryota; kingdom Viridiplantae; phylum Streptophyta; class Magnoliopsida; order Santalales; family Viscaceae; genus Viscum; species Viscum album. The sequence goes on from OY728161.1 coordinate 1,845,383,348, forward strand.
CCTTAGGTCTTATGCACCTATTTATAGGGGTTATGTAACAAATAATTCATACTATGTTCATGTACATTATTTTCTTATATAATAATGATTATAATTTTTAGTCATTTTTGATACATTGTAAATAGTATTTAAAGTACAAATAGTGTTTTTAGTTATTATTTAATTAAGAAATATATTTTATTAAATTAAGGGTTTTTTGAATTAAATAATATTTTAATAAAATATTATTATTATTATTAAATTAATTTTTATTAAATAAAAATGATCTTATAATTTTATGAATGCAATTATAATTTTTATTAAGGTTTGAAAGCCAATTCTGTCAAAACCAGTGAATTTTCGATAAATGTCATTTTTTATTTTAAAAGTGAAAATTTACATATTTAGAAAATTATTTAGATAAAATGAATGTTATTTCTCAAATTAGGACATCAAAATTATCCAACGGTGAATTATTCATAATTTTCTGAGACTGTAAAATTTTTGGGTAAAAATTAAATACCGTTTAAATATATAATGTGTTTTATGACATCATAATGACCCAATAGTGATGAAATAAAATACAATAATCTTTATGATAGGCCAATATATGTTTTAACATTAAAATAATGTCATTTTGGGTTTGTATGACTTACTTTTCCAAGCATTAATGGACCCCTCAAGACTTATTAAACACCATGTCTTTTTAAATTAATTACCATGGGAGTGTGACTGACCTCCACATAAGCAACCGTATTGTTTTAAGAAGTTCAGACTTCGGCATTATAAAATATTTTTTTCCTCTTCCCTTTTACAAACACCATGGGTTGGCTTGTGGTTTGGATTAATTTAATGTAAGGGGACCCAAACCTAAATAATAAATAATTCCATCACCTTTCCTATATAAACCCACCCAAGCTCCCACTTCATCCTCACTCAAAGCCTTTGGATTTCTTCCAATCTCTTCCATAATCTCTCTAGAATCCTCCCAAGGTTCCCCAAGCTCCCAAGAAGCCTCTCACAAGCCTCTCTCTATCCATTGGAAGCACACTTCCAAGTAAGGGTTTTTTTCTTCCATTCACTTTTTGTCCAATTTTCTTAATATTGTTATGCACTTTTAATTTCAATGATAAATAATGTAGTATGGTTTCCCACCACCCCCATACAACCCTCTTATTTTTTTAATGATGGTATAACCCTTTCTCTCTCATTGAATGCCTCCCACGTACACCCATTACTATGCCGAAATTCCGAAAGGAACTTCTCTCTCCTCATTTACATTCAAGCAACACTTTTGTATCATGAATCTAAATTCCATTAAAATTTTTGGGAAATTTATCTATATGACCCCCATTACTGTCTATTTCATGTAGATATGATGATACACCCCTTTCTATCTCATCAACCATTTTATGAATTCTTATATCACACTGTTACGCTGCCGAAATTGCACCGACTTTCTAAGCCAATGCCATTGTTTAGTGAATACCATTCCCGTTTCTCCATCAAGGGTATTCACCTTCATGTACATTTACTTATTGATTATAAATTTTCATTCTACATTCCTTTATCGTGGAATAAATGATTATGTTTTATGAATCCATGTTTTATGATCCATGTGGCACGCTTATGCATTAAATAAAATGTTTTAGAAGGGTGTTCCCTTATAGCGCTCTGATGCATTGGGTAAAGTATAGTGTCATGATACGTCGTGTGCAATGAGTGTTGACTCATGATAATTCAAGTGAAACGAGGGTTTACTCGTGCTTTATGTGTAATGAGGATTTACTCATGCTCCATGTGCAATGAGCCTTGGCTCATGCTAATTCCATGATAAGTGTTGTCACCACATTTCCATGTTATAATTATCATGTGTTATCATGCCTTTATGTTCTGGTTTCTTTTATGCTCTATTGATATTCCTATTTTCTAACATGTATTATATTCCTCATGTTATTCCATGTGTACTCCCTTACTGGGCTTTATAGCTCACCCTTTTCTTATGCATGTCCTGAGGTTATCCCATGCAATGTTAAGTATGATGGAATGTAGTGGTCATGTAAAAGAGGTTGTCAATAAAGATGTTGTATTTCATGTTTCATGTTTTTATGTAATGATCCTAAGCCCCATAGACAGTAAACCAATCGATCTTCTTTGTCATATCAAGTAAAGGTTTATGTAATAAATCATGCTTTTAATTGTAATAAAAGCAGGGTTTTCATAGTTGGTATCAAAGGATATGTTTAGTTATTTTTGGGATTAGGATTAGAAAACCCTAGTAAAGCATTTGATACAATAATATGTACAATTAATACATCCCTATGTTTTGGTGAGTATTGAGTAAGTGGTTTATCAAGAAAATACATCCCTTTCTGGATACGAGTAGGTAGAGGCGGCTCTAGCACAGATGTTTCCTAGGGGTAAAACCTGAAAACACCACTTTGAGCTAGACTCGAACGAGAACTAGTGCACAACAGTGGGCCTTGCTACACTCTTGGTTACGACACTCCCGAGGGATATGTTTTGATAAATTAAAAAGCTTAGTATGAACCCTTATTAAGGGAATTAAAAAAATTCCCCTACGAATATATGCTAGAAAGTAGATCATGGAAACCCCAGATTGAAGCCTATAGACTCATGAGTAAGGAAATAAAAGTTTGTTTATAAGTCATAAAATTTTGTCCTTGGATTACCCTTTATGTGTTACCCCAAACATTCTTTATATTCCAACCAATGGCCAGTAATACGAGGACATGGGCTAACAACCATTGTGAAGATCTGTGTGATGACTGTACTAATGAGATGCCCAATCTGATGGGAGCGGGAATCACGAACATTGTCATGCTTCTCTCTCATCTAACTCAAGTTTTGAATAGAAACACATGTCAAGTGGAACGTTCAACCCCCCCCCCCTAAGAAAGAACAATTCACTATCAAGAGCTTCATGAGACAAAGGCCTCCTACTTTTAGTGGATCATCTGATCCCACGATCGCAGAACAATGGATCAAATCCATTGAAATGATATTCTCAATACTTCAATGTTCTGAACAATAGAAGGTTCTCCTGGCTTCTTATCATGTGGAGGGTGAAGCAGATCAATGGTGGACGTTGATAAAAAAAATACGAAGCCTGAGGAGGATATTAAGGCGTTGGAATGGAAGTATTTCTGGAAGATGTTTTTCGATAAATATTTTCCGTGTACCCTCCGGCTTAAGATGGAAATGGATATCCTTTACCTCAAGAAAAATGTTGAAGAATTTGTTGGAGCGTATGAGGAAAACTTCACAAGGCATACACGATATGCTTCCGGCTTTGTTGTTACCCCTGAATGCAAGGTTGACTGCATCTTTGGTGGGCTGAAGCCTAGCTTGCGGAAAACATTAGCGATCAGTGACTTTGACAGCTATGAGTAAATTGTGTGATGTGCCCTCAAGGTCGAAATGGATATTGGGGAATCATAGGGGTATCATGGGGAAAATAAGCATAAGGTGGACTTCAATGATGGTGGTCCGATGGATAAATCCAATGGTGCTAAGAAGATCCATCACCCCACTTGCCAAAAGAGCGGGAAGAAGCACCCTAAAAATTTCCTTAAGGGGATGAGGAAATACTTCAGGTGTGGAAGAGAAGGGAACCTAGCTGTTAATTGTTGGCAAGAAAGACCCGCGGCTATGATAGAGGAGAGGAACACTCCATTCGAACCTCAACATGTTGATCAATGCTACAAATTCAAAGAACCGGTAAATTTTGCATAACAGTGCCCTAATCCAAGGGCTTTTGGAGGTGACCAACAACCTCCAAGGCAGCAAGGAAGAAGTTTTTCCATCACTTCTACCAACGTGAACCCCGACAACGAAGTGTTAACAGGTACTCTAGTTATTCATTCAAAAATACTGAACGTACTTTTTTATTCAAGTTCTACGCATTCTTTTGTATCTCAAAAGTTTAGTAGAACAATCCCAGCACCACCACAAATCATGGAAGTGAAGATGTCTGTGTGTACGTCAAATGGGGAAATCATTGCATCCCATTAATATAAGTCCACCCCTATTATAATCTGTGGATTGAATTTCTCGGTGAACCTCGTCATACTCCCTCCAGTGGAATTTGATTCAATTCTTAGCATGGATTGGCTTTCCTTATATATAGCCAACATAAATTGTCGGGAGAGGGAAATCACACTCCATATAGAGAATCAACCCCCGATTCTTTACAAGTGTAAGGACGAAGATGAATATCCTTTAGATCCATCATCTCAAGCGTGGATATTACTTCCATATGAGCACGCATATCTGGCTCAGATGATTGAGTCCAAGGAAGAAACCATCCTTGAAGAAATGCATATTGTGAGGGAATTTGCAGAAGTGTTTCCTGAGGAACTGTCTGGTCTTCCTCATAGAATAGATGTTGAGTTCTTAATTGAAATTATACCTAGGGCTCTACATTATCCAAGACTCTATATAGAATGGCTGTTGTAGAGCTTGAAGAGCTGAAGAAACAACTACAGGAGAATCTGGATAAAGGGTTTATATGCCTAAGTGCTTCACCATGGGGTGCACCAATCCTCGTTGTCAACAAGAAGGAAGGTTCAATGCGGCTTTGCATCGATTATCGTGAACTTTACAAAATCACGATAAAGAACAAGTATCCTCTCCCACGAATTGATGACTTATTCGATCAGCTGCATGGAGCACAATACTTCTCCAAGGTGGAATTGTGGTCGGGATATTATCAAGTAAGGGTGAAGAAGGAAGATATCCCTAGGACTACTTTTCGCACAAGATATGGGCACTATGAATTCATAGTAATGCCTTTCGGACTCACTAATGCTCCATCAATCTTCATGGACATGATAAATAGTGTCTTTAGAGATTACATTGACAAATTTGTGGTAGTCTTTATAGATGATATTTTAATATACTCCAAAACCAAGGAGGATCATGAGGAGCATTTTAAAACTGTACTAGAGACATTGCGCAAGGATAAGCTCTATGAAAAGTACAGCAAGTGTGAGTTTTGGTTGAAGGAGGTCTCATTCTTGGGTTATATCATCACAAGTAATGGGATATCTGTGGACCCCTCCAAAACAGATGCAATTGAGGGATGGTCGAGGCCAACATCGGTAACGGATATCCGTAGCTTCTTGGGGTTAGCTGGATATTATCGACGTTTTGTGAGAAATTTATCACGATTTTCCAACCCTCTTACCAAGATAACTCGAAAGGGAGTAACGTTTTCTTGGAGTGATGAATGTGAAGAATGATTCAAGGAGTTGAAAATGAGGCTTATCACTATCATTGTGCTCACTTTACCCACAAGTGGGGATCCTTTTGTGGAATTCAATGATGCTTCAAAGAAGGGATTAGGCTGTGTGCTGATGCAGAATGATAAAGTGATATTCTATGCCTCAAGGCAGTTGAAAATCCATGAGAAAAACTATCCAACGCATGATCTAGAGTTAGCGGCAGTGATATTTGTCTTAAAAATATGGCGGCATTATCTCTATGGGGAGAAAAGTGAGATATATACTAACCATAAGAGTCTTAGATATATATTCACACAGAAAGAGATTAATATGCACTAGATAAGATGGATAGATCTCATCAAGGATTATGACTATTCAGTACATTACCACCCGAGGAAAGTGAACAAGGTGGAAGATGCCCTAAGTAGAAAGGATCTAGTGATTCTATCAATGATGAGAATTGAGAAGGATCCAATCTTCTTATACTTGATGAAGATGGACATGTGAATCATAGAGAAGGGAACATCATCAATCCTTTCACAAATGATTGCTCAATCATCTCTTTTATAAAGGTTAAAGGATGCTCAAAAGGATGTTGTGGGAATTTAAGAAACAGTAGAAGCAATCAAAAAGGGGAAATCATCAGAGTTTAATGTTAATGAAGAAATAATTGTGCAGTTTGGGAAAAGACTATGTGTTCCATCAAGCCCGGAGCTGAAGAAGGAACTTTTGGATGATGCACATAGTTCAAATTTCTCTATTCACCTAGGGAGCACAAAGATGTATCGAGATATCCGAGAAAAATATTGGTGGGATAATATGAAGAAGGAGATCTCTGAATATACATCAAAGTTCCTGGTGTGTCAGCAAGTGAAGGCATAGAGGCGGAAGTCTAAGAGGATTATGCAACCATTGCCCATACCATAATGGAAATGGGAGAACATCACCATGGACTTTTTCACTGCACTTCCAAGGACATCCAAAGGCAACAATGCAATCTGGGTTGTTGTGGTTCATCTTACAAAGACTGCACACTTCATTTCTACTCAGGGGGATTTCTCTTTGGATCAACTGGCACAGATATATATCAGGGAAGTGGTAATGTTTCATGATGTACCACTATTTATTGTGTCTAACCAAGATCCAGGATTCAGCTCTATGTTTTGGAAGAGTCTTCCACGTGCTCTGAATACTGAACTGAACTTCAGTACAGCCTATCATCCACAAACTGATGGCCAATCCGAGTAGACTATCCAAACACTTGAATACATGTTGACATAATGCTAAATGGACTTTAAAGGAGGATGGGATCAGAATCTTCCTCTGGTCAAGTTCTCTTATAATAATAGTTTCCACACAAGCATCCAAATTGCACCATATGAAGCCCTATATGGGTAAAGGTGTAGAACACCGACATGTTGGGATGAGGTCGGTGAACGTAAGCTGACTGGACCAGAAATGGTCGAGGAAATGGTGGAGAAGTTCAAAACCATTCTGAAGCATATCAAGGAAGCCCAGAGTCGAAAAAATAGTTATGCAGATAAACGTCGATGGGACCTTGAGTTTAAAGTTGGATACATGGTGTTTCTACGCATATCTCAGTGGAAAAAGGTCATGAGGTTTGGAATGAAAGGGAAGTTAAGTCCAAGGTACATTGGCCCCTTCGAGATTATTTATCATGTTGGGGCTATGGACTATCGACTAGCACTTCCACCTACCATTGCCAAAGTGCATGATGTCTTTCATGTATCCCTCTTAAAGAAGTATATACCGGACCATTCACATGTACTCTCTTCTGAGGTGTTATAATTGGAAGATGATCTCTTTTATGAGGAGAAACCAATGAAGATCTTAGATCGTAGAGAATAAGTTCTACAAAATAAGAAAATTCCCCTCATCAAGGTGTTGTGGAGAAACCACAATTTTGAAGAAGTGACTTGGGAATCGGGGGAAAAGATGAATCTAAGTTACCCACATCTGTTTTAGTGTGGGAAAAGGAATATTTCGAGGGATAAATTTCTTAAGGGGGAATATTGTAACGACCCAATGTTTTATTAATAGAAATCCATCTTGATCTAATTAAATGTCTCTTTATGTTTATATAAAATGTCAACTTCATTGGTTTTATGTTAAGAATTTTGATTGTTGCTAATATTTCCGTTGAACAGTGATCACATGATTTGTATAAATATAGGGCTTTAACAAATCCAAATTTACTCAGACAAAGGAAGTGAAGCCCTCATCTAGTAGAATTTCCCCATACGAAGACTATTTGTCAGAGCTCGGAAAAGAGGTGTTGTCTTTGGGCTTCGCTTTTGACCAAGCCCAATATGAGTTTCATCATGTCATGCTCGAACTTGACCGTCTACGAGAAAAGTGGAAGTTGATTGAAATAACCAATCGGGCGATGTTATCCTAGACACCCTAAGAGTATGTCACCACCACACACCTTACCCTTTGGTCTTATGCGGCTGTTTTAAGGGGTTATGTAACAAATAAGTAGTACTATGTTCATGTACATTGTTTTTTTATATAATAATGAATATAATTTATAGTCATTTTTTGATACATTGTAAATAGATTTTAAACTACGAATTGTGTTTTTAGTTATTATTTAATTAATAATTCTATTTTATTAAATTAATGGATTTTTGAATTAAATAATATTTTAATAAAATATTAATATTATTATTAAATTTATTTTTATTAAATATAAATGATTTTATAATTGTATGAATTCAATTATTATTTTTATTAAGGTTTGAAAGCCATTTCTGTCAAAACCGGTGAATTTCTGATAAATATTGGTTTTTATTTTAAAAGTGAAAATTAACATATTTAGAAAATTATTTAGATAAAATAAATTTTATTTCTGGAATCAAGATGAAGAAATTATCCAACGGTGAATTTTTCATAATTTTCTGAGACAGTCAAATTTGTGGGTAAAAATTAAATACCCTTTAAATATATAATGTGTTTTATGACATCATAATGACCCAATAGTGATGTAATAATATACTATAATCTTTATTAGGCCAATATATGTTTTAACATTAATATAATTTGATTTTGGGTTTTCTTGACTTACTTTTCAAATCATTAATGGACCCCTCAAGACTTATTAAACACCTTGTCTTTTTAAATTACTTCCCATGGGATTGTGACTCACCTCCACATAATCAACCCTATTATTTTAAGAAGTTCGGACATTGGCCTTATAAAATATTTTTTTCCTCTTCCCTTTTCCAAAAACCATGGGAAAAAACCATGGTATGGCTTGTGGTTTTGATTAATTTAATGTAAGGGGACCCATACCTAAATAATAAAGAATTCCCTCACCTTTCCTATATAAACCCACCAAGCTCCCACTTCCTCCTCACTCAAAGACTTTGGAGTTCGTCCATCCTCTGACCAAATCTCTATAGAATCCTCCCAAGGTTCCCCAAGCTCCTAAAAAGCCTCTCACAAGCCTCTCTCTAGCCTTTGGAAGCACACTTCCATGTTAGGGTTTTTTCTTCCTTTCACTTTTTTGTCCAATTTTCTTAATATTTTTATTCCCTTTTAATTTAAATTATAAATGTTGTGGTTTGGTTTCACACCTCCCCCATACTTCCCTCTTATTGTTTGAGAGATGGTAGAACCCATTCTCTCTCATTTAATTCCTCCCATGTACACCCGTTACTATGCTGAAATTCTGAAAGGAACTTCTCTCTCCTCATTTACATTCAAGAAATACTTTTGTATCATGAATCTAAATTCCATTACAATTATTGGGACATGTATCTATATGATCCCCCTTACTGTCTATTTTATTTAGATATTATGATACACTCTTTTTTCTCTCATCAACCATTTTATGAATTCTTATATCACGCCGTTACGCTGCCGAAATTGCACCGACTTTCTAAGACAATGCCATTGTGTGGCGAATACCATGCCCATTTCTCCATCAAGGGTATTCACCTTCATTCACATTTACTTATTGATTATAAAGTTTCATTACACATTCCATTTTCATGTAATAAATGATTATTTTTTATAAATCCATGTTTTATGATCCATGTGGCACTCTTATGCATGAAATGAAATGTTTGAGAAGGGTGTGCCCTTATAGCGCTCCAATGCGTTGGTTAAAGTATAGTATCATGATACATCATGTGCAATGTGTGTTGACTCATGCTAATTCAAGTTCAATGAGGGTTTACTCGTGATTTATTTTCAATGAGGATTTACTCATGCTCCATGTGCAATGATCCTTGGCTCATGCTAATTCCGTGGTAAGTGTTGTTGCCACATTTCCATGTTATGATTATCATGCGTTATCATGAATTTATGTTCATGTTTCATTTATGCTCTATTGATATGCCTATTTTCTAACATTTATTGTACTACTCATGTTATTCCATGTGTAATCCCTTACAGGGCTTCATAGCTCACCCTTTTCTTATGCATGTCCTCAGGTTATCCCATGCAATGGTAAGTACGAGGGAATGTAGTGGTCATGTAAAGGATGTTTTCAATAAAGATGTTGTATTTCATGTTTCAAGTTTTTATGTAATGATCCTAATCCCCAAAGACACTAAACCTCTCAATCTTCCTTGCTGTATCAAGTGAAGTTTTATGTAATAAATCATGTTTATGTTTCTAATAAAAGCAGGGTTATCATAGATTAAACCCTTTTTCCATAGGTATTCAACCTGAATATACAAGTGGTGCATGTAATAAGGCACTATCAAATATGGAGCCATTGAAGTTGGATGGGGGAGTGGGTTTCAAGCCTATTCTGAACACAATGTCATGTTAAGAGGGTATATTCCCAACCTGTTCTGGGAATACATCTAGGATCTCTCGGAAAACCATAAAAACCATCCACCATATTTGTGTCTAATGGTCCCACGGACTGCTCATCCAACAAAGAGAGATGGGGCTCCATACAAGGACTGCCGACCTGACAACCCTGCCCACCAATGAAAATTACACATTGGCCATCCACTCCAAAAAATACTATTCATATCTAGAAGTTTTAGATATTATATTCCATAGAACAAAAATAGTTTTTATATACGATGACATCGAATGGATACATTTGAATAAGGAGAAGATCCACATTGGACTTATGTGGCCCCAACATCAGTCTACATCCCCTGAAAATATCAAAAAGACTCATGTAACCTCAAACTGAGGTGCTCAACACTAGGGGAACAAAATGTATCTCTATATTTATCCCCAAGGAATAGGATATAATGTGTAAAAAATTATATTGAATAACATGAATCAAATAATAAACATACATGGAAATAAACAGACTCATCATACCTCGAACAACCTCCGGCCCTGTTGGAACTACATCCTCAACGACATACAACTTCCCCAAACTTGCTCTTTGACCCCTCTGCAATCTACTACCTCACCAACAACACACTAGTCGTGTTCCATGAGGAGCACCCTAAGGTTGGCCTCCTCAAGAATCATCCACCATCAGTGGAGGGGGACCACGCGAACCCTGCTTTTGGAAAGGGCTAACAAGAAAATTTTGTTGCTAAGTTGGGTGATGGTCCTTCCCAACCACGCTGTGCTGAGCATGAAATGAAAACTATTTCTAAAAATTTCCATGACTTAAACAAAAAAACACATCTGTCCTAGAACTATTGGGAAAGTTAGGGGATTAAAAATTCTGAATTGGAACTGGTGAGGCATACTCCCCACTAGCCAAAACCTATAAGGTCCTGAATCTAGATATGTAATGTTGACTGCGTAACCCATTGAAAAACATGGATGGATCCCCTCTTATGGTACACCTCCCTTCGAGTTTATCCTCTTTACTACTTTGACCTTATTATAAACATCAATTTATGTGTGTAGGATAAAGGGGATGACAATGCAATGAAGATAATGTTAGAGTGACTAATCCAAAGGTATTGACCTCAAATCCTCATCCGGAAAGAGATTCGGTGAATATCATAAAATATCCTTGAACTTGATCCCCAATAACCTCACAGACATACTCTCCAACTGGTGGAAGATAAAATTATGCCTCTTGTCTGCCTCCCCCATTGTGAAAAAAATTCTTCCCAAAACTCCTTCTCAAAGTTATACCCTGAGAATTCGGTCTCCTTCTTCTCCTTATGGTAAATAGTCCACCACTATTACGCTACTCGTCACATCTGGTTCACTGCCATAGGATCCTAGTACTCCCTCGGATAGGAGAATTAAAGAAAATTATATTTTTAGCTCCTCAATTCGACCCACAATCTCTAACTCTGAAACACTTCCCTCATACTTTCCTAGGGTATACCTCAGGAAATCAGGAAGTTTCCTTGTCCAAAAGACATCTTCTTCATCTCGATCATCCCTACACATATCAACCAATTTTTCTTGTTGGGCCTCAATTACTCATACAACACATTGGGTGACGTCCTGGTGCCATTGTCCAAAAGGGTAAACAGGGAACTCCTGTGCCTAGGTAGTATGGAAATTTTATTTTAAAAGTTTTATTGACACGTTATTTAATATAAATTCCAAAAACGCCCAAGAAACCCAAGAACACAAGTCATTATGATGCATGCAACATTACTAGGGTCTCTATACTGAAATCAATGTAGCCTCACATGGTTGTTCAATAGGTCTACAGTCCATGCATTGGATCAGAGGGGACCTAAAATCTTATGTCATATCCACTCTCCCATAGCTTATTTCAATCACCATGATTTCTAAACACTATTTCCTTACCATACAATGCAATCATAAATGTTTCTAACTCCAAAATCCATACTATCTATCAACAATCATCCTCTAATATCTTTCTGTCTTGACCCTCCATCATCATGATGAACAAAAGGGGATGTAGAGTGACACAACCTTCCTTCTTCAAGATGAAAGATATATAATGACCCCCATAGACCCACCTTCAATAGGCCCAGGACTGGTGATTAGAACCAATGGTCAAAAATATTACAAAAAATGGAAGGCATTACTCTTTATTTTTAAAAAAGAATCAGATGATAATAATTTAAACATATCAAACATCTCCAAATCTTTATATAAGGGATACTAAAATCCAACCCATGCATGTTTTAAATGTAAACTACGAAAAAAGTATAAATAGTTCCCTATAGAATTTCCCAAATAACTAAAAGAATAATCATCAGCACATCAAATATCCTGACGCCAAAGATAATAATGTCAAACATGGTCCTACAAGTCCAACTAGAAACCTGAAAATATTTAAATAGACGTAGGGTCAGTATATAATTATAACCAGTAGGATAATTAAAGTAACCCATGCACAAGTTGGGGAACATACTAATGCCCCTATGAAAGAACATTATAACCTCAAAGCACCTTCCAAGGAGATCTAACCGGCCCTAACTCACCAAGGCACACTCATAAAATAACATATGTCAGGAAAAGTATCAGTATTAGAACATATAAAATTGGGTATCCCATGCCACATTCACACATGTTAGCTACTTATTCCTGGCCAAAAATATATTTATGCTAAAACTCTTCCAAAATGAATTCCCACTTCCACAACCCACCCACAGACACCTGGGATTCAAACCACTAAAATCCCCCCCCCCCCCGAAGTCACCTAGACCAAAACGACACCGCACATCCCACCCGCACAAACATGGGCCACAACAACCACGCCTCTTTCTCGAAGACACATTGGCCTCATCCGAAAGACACTTTGGAATCCAAAACTTGCCCAAAAACACAGAATCCACTCATCCACAAAAATAATTCCCACTGGATATTAGACTATGGAAAGACATAGGCCATTACAGTCTCCCTGGATACACTCGACCAGTGAGAACCTAGAAGTGGGTGTGAGGAAGAATGTCAATAACCAACCATCCATTCTCCCTCCAGGATGTTGGAAATGACACCTCACCCATGAAATGATGGTGTTTGGCACTTGGGTCTCAAAAAATGTGGTGTGAATATAGAAATCAGAAGGAACTAATATATATACATATTATTGAAAAAACTTTAAGCACAATATATGGGTCACAAAATAACCATCCCACCAAAACCATTTCTTTTTCTACCCCTATATGCACAACCACACAAACAACCACTTCCAAAGCATAAACCCAACCACTTCTTAATTTAACAACATTCTATTCATTATTTGAGGGGATCACATTATTTTTTTGCCACACTACTCAGGGAAACAACCTAGAAAAACATCTTCAACCGCCTACGATTTTCAAGAGCCTATTTAACTAAACACACAACAACCAAACCACCTCATTATTCAAGACTGGTAACATTGAACATGGGAAGAGAGACCAAGATAAAAAAATTCCATTTTAAAAATAATTCACAAACAATATATTAAAAAAATTGTAGCCTCACTTAATTCCCACTTTTCATAGACACCCATTCAACCACTACCAACATTAATTCATCAAAGTTATAATTCACAATCAAACTCTTAAAAAAATGGCAACCCCACTTCACAAAAACACAACACTCGGTATTCTTTAATCAAGATTTCACGGCACAACCTACACCTATATCTCTACTCACCAAACATTTCCCAAATGGATTCCCACTGCATAAAAAGTCCATAAACACATTTCAGTCCCACTTCCCACGTTTTCATGATGGACACAACAAAAACAATGGTAGTCCCACTGCCAACAAGTCCATCCACTCTATAATTAATTTTTCTTTCATCCTGTGATTACAAAACAACATTTTTATATCCCCGTACATGAAGAAAACAACAAATACCATTAAATCATAGCCCCGCTTCACAAAAATCTTACACCATTCTCACAAAACCAACTCCTCTCTCCACCTATATACCCATAACGATGCTCTGAACAGTAGTAGTACACAACTACGCCAATGTCACAAATCATGATAGAACATGACACTCAGCCACAACTATTAGACTTGATATACTTAGATTTGGAATAAACTTTTCATTATGTACACTTTGATATGAAGGGTTCATCACACATTGATTTTTATCTTGGGGAATCCATTTCATTTTTACATGTATATATGATTAATTATATTTCACATTACAACTATTTATCATGAATAATGACAAAAATAGAGCAACACGAGTGCGCAAGAAATAGCCTGCAAAGAAAATTATTTTCGGAAGGAAAGATGCCACGAAAAAATTGTGATATAATAAAAGATAACAATTAAAATACGTGATAAAAATCAATCCACTCCCATCCCATTATTTTATTGACGCAATTTTCCTTTGATAATATTACCTTCCCCTCACATATTACATATTATGAAAAGGATTCATCCATTCGTCATAAAAAAACAATAGTTCACCCACCACACATGATACACAAAATAGAGAGGTAGAAGAATCCAGACTTGAAATGATGGGTGACCTAGGCTCCATGATTCGCCAAGAATAGGGGATAATGCGAGCAGTAAGAAAATCCATGAAATCTATGAAAGAAGGTTCTCTAGCATACATGCATGACTCCTATAGTGAGTAATTCTGTAAGAACAGCAGCGGGGAATGAAAAACCTACTAGGAAGGGAAGATACAAACTTGGAAGATCCAAATCTTGTATTAATGGAACAAGAGTTTCTGAAGAAATCAACTTGGGATTGTGGTTAGGGTCACATGGTTTGGGTATCTTAAAGTCCCCAGAGCTTTATGATTTTAAAGATATACTTAATTTTCATTGAATCTCCCTTTAAAACACCAAAACAAGGATTTAAACTTGGTTTACGTCAAATAATACATAAGAGGGGTGAAGATACGAAAACTATGAAAAATTGAAATTTGGAAATGGGAGAGACACCATTTCAAAGTGGTACCATCAAAATTCCACCATTAAAGTGACACCATTTCAGTGTTGCACCATCATGGTGCCACCATTATGACGCCACCATTTTGATTTGGGACTATCATAGAACAACCATAATAGTTCCACTATATTAGTGTGTGACCATTATAGTTCCATTGTTTCAATGAATTTTTTTTGTAAAACCGGATTTTGGAAAACCCCCAAAACAAAACCAATGTTACCCCCAAGAACACCACAAGCTCTAGATTTTCAAAAAGGAATGGACTAATGAAATCTGGGCTATTAAAACACTACTGTATAATAAATATTTGAGTTTAATAAAAAATTAAATTTTTATTGCATATTTATAATTAATTAACTTATTGTAATGAAATTAATGTTTTTCAAAAATTGGTAGTTCCAATATTAACTAAAAAATAAACATTTTCAGAAAAATTTCTAAAATTCCACCATTAGATCATTTTTATATGATGAAAATAAAATTTTAGTTCATTTTTTAATATAAATTTTTTAAATCTATTCATGATTTATTTTAAACTACGTGTCTAAATAGGGATTAAACAACCTTTTAAAAATATAAATTTTTTCAGAAACCAATACTATTTCATTAAATTGGTCATTATTTTATTAATAATTAAAAGGTAAACATTTAATTTATATTATAAATTTTTAAACGATAATATTTTCATATTTTTATACTAATTCAGAACCACTAATTTAACCAATAGGTTATAAAGAAATTAACTATTTCAATTCATTTACACTCATGGTTGCATCCCTCGAATGCTACCAATGAGATTTAATTTAACTAAATTGTAATATATAATAGAATATCAAGGAGTTAAATTTTTATATAACAATAAATAAGCATGTTTTATACACTATAAAACAATATATTAAACTTAAACTCTTTTAGTGGTATATTCTTCCCCCATAATAAAATTTCAACCTCATAATTTATTCATTATCAAGAAAAATAAGGGTTTTGTATTAAAAATAACATTGTTGGAAAATTATTATAATAAATGTGTTAATAAACCATATTAATTATAATAAATAAAGAAAAATATAAAGTAAATAAGGAATTTTATATTAATAGGTATCCAAATAGGGGAATATTGGTGGGAATTTCATATATGGACATGGTAGATAAGGATTACATAGTTATTGAGAGTGACAGATAACATTGAATTTATCAGGAATAAAACACAAAAAATACTTTTATACCTTCATGATAACGATTAAATAATGAAAATTATATTCTCCAATATTTTCCAAATAAAAATGTATAGATGAATTAATAAAAAAATAAAAAAAATCAAAAATTCATCCATTACATAAATATTAAACATTAATACTCATCAAAAATATCTATTTCAAAACTAAATGTCCAAATTTTATGAATCAAGATCAGTAAATCATCATTATAGTATATATAAAATATAAAGTCAATAATATGATCACATTAAAAAATGTGAATACCTTGATCATCCTAAATCATTAATGAAAAAAATTAATGCATCAAAAAAATATCATACATTTTTTAGTATATTATTTAAATCTAGACATATTGATAATTCCATTAAAGATAAGATAACCCATCAAATCAGAAATTTAAACTTTTGATCAAATCAATTTTCTTTGTACAGTTTAATAAATTCTTTCAAATACATTTAAAAAATACTATAGTATAATCCATTTATGACTAATAATTCTTATACACAAAATAGAATTAGTAAAAATCATTCTACAAAATATTTATTTGATCCCTATATATAATAACTATAATCAATTAACCTTGGCTGTATTCATAATATATATTATATTATTATCCCTTATAATCTAATAAGGTATATTTCCTTGATAACTACGATAATCATTTCATATTTCACCTTCTCTTCACAGTTGTATAATTGAACATTGGAAACATATTTCTTGTCCTCATAATAAAAATAATGGGGCCTCCAACTCCATTCATTTAGTAAACTCCCATTCCCTTCAAGCATGTACCCAGATGATTCTTCCCAATATTATCAGATGGGAAAAAAATCATACTTTTCATTCTTCTCTTTATCCATATATTTATCTCATGTCCTATTAATATATTTTCTCACTTTGAAACCATAGGTCGTGGATAATTTATTCCTTATCTTGGTACGACATGTACTATTTCCTCAAATTATAAGAAAATTTGGTTGTTTAGTTCCTTTAAATAATTTTCATTAACCAATCCTAGAAATAATGAATCTTACTCATTGGAATATATATATGGTTTATAGAATTCCTTGTTAACCATGTAATGTTGGCTTCATACATAGAAACATATTTAATTCTTTTGTATTAGACGTAGGAATGATCTCTCCAAATCTTCTCTTTGTTTCTAAGGAATCTAATTTTCCTTGAATATTACATTAAAATCCTTATATTCCATGTTATACATTTCATATTCATAAATTTTGTTCTGAATAAATTACCACTATTGGCCTTTATCTAATGATATACGATAAATATCCATGTAATAAATCTCTCTTTAATTGCATCCCAATTTAATAAATATATTCTCTATGAAACCAATGTTTTTCTCAATTATAAATGGATTTTCTGTCCCATTAAATTATAAGGGTTTCTGAGGAATACATATATATCATTTCTATACCATTATTGTTTTCACTATGTACATCAATATTTTTAGGTTTTTTGATAATAACCTGAGCCAGATACCCCAATATGGTTTAATTTATTTAGTTCCAATTGTAGCTTAAACACAAGTATGACTATATTTCCCAAGATGTAAATATAAAATTAGATACCATTGATTGATATGGTTACCTTTCCCTCTTCTATGATCCATTTCTAAATAATTTAATATAATAGGATATATCATAAATTTATGAAACATTGTGTATAATCATAAAAATAGTGAGAAAGATAGCATAAATTGAAAATTTTATAGTGGAATAATCAAAATACCCTAAACATGGTATCTTTTGGAATGATTTAAAAAATAAAAACATTTACAAATTCATCTTAATGATTTTTAATGAAAATGTAAATTAACCAAATCATACCCCCCAGAGGAGTCAAACCATGTGCACAGTAAGGCCAATTGTCTTATACTGGGTAATGTTCAAGTAATTCTCGATGATCCGTTTTGGAGTTATTTACACTATGTAAATTTGTAAAATAACCAAGAACACTTATATTCTAGACAATGCTATTTTACTATGAAAAAATAATAATCTATTTCTCAAAAAATGGATGTTGTTAGATTATTATTCTTAAATTATATCACATGTTTTTTCCTAAATCTATGTTTTCCATACATATGTTTCCATGGATTATACTAAACATAATCTAATAAAAATTGTAATCACCCCTAATCCAGTAACTCAGAACTGATGTAGACATTAATACATTGTTAGAAGATATATGTGATCATATTTCCCTGGATTGATCTATTTAGTAGTATTTTAGAATGAAATATGTATCTGATACCCATTGTATATTTTGAATAAAAATAACAAAAATATAAATTTAAAACATAAAACATATTTTTACACATTTAATTAATTAATATTCACATGATGGTAAAATAGAATCAATATGGGTGACACTAAATGATTTTTATGGGTTATGTAAAACATAAGCTATCATGAGTCACTAAGATATAAACAATATGTAAAGGTAAATAAATGAACACACATTCTATTTAATCACAGAATTGAGACTTAAATGAATAAATAGATTTAATGAGGGTGTGATTATCATGGAACATAATTATACCTCAATTATCAATCATTTAAATGTATAATTTTTGGAAGTCATGATCATATGTATCATTAAACTTGTATTGTAATGTCCTTTCACAAAACATTTTAATGATATGTGTCAAATCCATTTTATGAGTGATTCACCCATTGATATTACTAATTCATATAGGGGATATTTATAAATTTAACCACTCGTAGAATTATATTGAAATCATTCCTAATATATCACACAATTTATTTAAATCATGAATAATGATCTTTATCATCAAATATTTATTTTGGGTACAAATTTTGAATTATCAATATTTCCCAAATGATCAAATATCATTCATCGCAAACAACATATCTAAATAGTAATATAGTTAACTAGATAACCATATACATTCTATAATGAATATATATATTTATGATAAATTTAATATCTCATTAAAACTTATTATATAATAGTTATTGTATCAATAGAAATTTAACAATCATAAAATTGGAGAAGAAAAGAGAGGTGATTATCTATTAATTGAGAATATAATCTTTTTTAAAAAATATTGAATAAGTGTGTATTCATGTTAAATTCATCCATTTAGCAGTATATACACCACCTAAATGGTAGTATGTGACTATCAAAAAATACATCTCAATGAAATTGAAATAAGGATTAAATCCCCTAAAATTTATTCATCATTGTGGTGATAGTTAATTCAAGTGATAATTTTGTGTAAAAAATGATGATCTACTAAAAGAAAATTTTAAATAAATCCTATATTAATAAAATTTATTTTCTCAAAAAATATATTCAGGATATAATCAATGATGTAGTAATATAATTCAATGAATGGAAATGAGTTACAAACCCCTTACCTCATAATTAATTTTCAATGTACATTATTTTACACCCTGTATAATGGTTTTAAGAATTTTATTAACTTAAATTAGAACCATATTCTTATGGTTCATACTATATTTGAATTATATATTTTCTTCTACGTTATTATTATTAATAAAAAAAATTTAAATTCATTATTTCATTAGATAATTACATTTTTTATCATGTATATTTTTGTTTAGTAGTTTTGGTTATTATAAATTCATCATGTTTAAGTCATCCCTATAATGTAAAAAATGAGGTTAAATATCATATTTATTCATTAATGTTTGATTTATAATAATCCATTAATGATAATGATTTAAAATACATTACCTCATTCATAGAAACCTGAGGTCATATGTATGCATTAATATTATTCCCATTTTCTCAATAGTTGTATGAAATGGAAAATAAATATTAATTATGAAATATAAAATTGATATTATTAAATATGTTTCTAATATATTAATAAAATCCATACATATTACCATCAATTAAAAATCAAAATTAAAACCATTTCATATCGCTACAGGGATGTGGTAGTCCACATATACACATGAAAGATGTTATTGTTCTCCAATGAATTTTTAGGCAATAATGTAGATGGGATATTATATAAACATAAGAATTTCTAGGTAAAAAAATATAACTTTTGATAATTTAATTTATAATTATTAACTTTGAAGTAATGTGTCTTAAAAAAACATATCACATTGGATTATGTGTTGGTAGTCCACTGTACACATGAGAAATGTTATTGTATCCTACCAGGGAATGAATTCTAAGAAGTTATATGTGATCTAAAATTCTAATATGTATAATAATTTCATAATAATAAAATAAAAAATTTAAATAGATCATTATATCCATCTTTGAATGTTGTGTTAAAGAATGAATTACAGTGATTCATAAGGCGGTAGTCCACCCTATGCATGATCTATGATTTCATTTCCAATTTGATGGATGTAAATATTGATCATGTATATTAAACATAAAATATAATAGATATAAATATTTGGGATAACATTTTTATAATGTAATCCTAATTTAATATGATTCAAAAAGTGTTGAAGTATAAATAAAAACAATACAAAATCATAAGGCTTTTATCTCTTCTTCAAAGAGACTTCTGAGGTTTAAAAATAAATACTTCATAAGAGGGAATATTAGCAAAAATAACTACACTTTTTTGTGGTGAGGGATTTAAGGAATATATTTGTCTCTTAATTGGATTGTAAAATTGTTTTTTAAGCACCATGTGGGTAGAATGGAGTGAACTTTTATTTTTGGGACAGAAGACATACATTGTATTTTTGAAAAGAATAAGGTGTACACATTTTTTCCCATGATAAAATGATAAAAAAAATGGACCATTAACAAACCTAATGGTGAAAAATGTATTAATATTTCCATAAAATGGTTTTTTGGGAATGTATTGTCTCAGTTTTAATGATTAACTTATTTTATTATCCTTTGGTAAACTAATTTTCACCTCAATTGTAGTAATTAAATTTAGAAGTTTTCATTATACTTTATGATAAAAATTTATGTTAGTATTTTTAAATAACATAAATTAATATCATTCCAAATATGGTATGTATTATATGAAATTCAATTCAATATAGTGGAAAATTCTAATTTAGAATTAAATCTGTATATGCGTTGAAAACTGGTTTTAAATACTTGTGTAATTCAAGGAAAAAATGATAATATATTTAATATAATAGTAAAATTAATCATTCAATTAGCATCAAATTAAAATGTAAAATTTATAATAAATTTCTTTAATTGAAATCAACACCATTTATTTTTAATTTTGAATAATTAAAATGGGGAATCATTATGTACATTAATTTACTATTAATAAATATGTGTTTCTAAACTCAAAAATTACCATATAGTTAAATTTTATTTATAATAGATTAAAATGTAATAATTTGGATTTAATATAACTAAATAATTCATATTTTTCAATTGAAATAAAATTAAAATAGTAGAATTCCATTTAAAGTTTATATTTTATTTTATTGAAATTACAATTTCTAAAAAAATATTTTGGGAAATTCATAGAAAAAAAATATTCTTACAAAACATCACAAACATTAAAACTATATAAATTTTAATTTTATAATTTTATAAATGCAGAAAAGTTTCTAAAATTAATTTTATAATTTAAAAAAATATTAAATTATATATTAAAAGTGTGACTAAACAACCTATTAGAGATGTATATTTTTTTGTAAAAAAATTCGTTTTCAAACTAATGGTTATTATTTAATTTATAATAATTAGATAACAATTTAATTTTTTTATTAGTATCAAAAAAATATTTGTAATTTAGTTATTCCTATTTGTACAATCTAATATAATGGAAAGGTTATAATTGAATTATATATTATTGTTCATTTAGGTTCCGGGTGGCAAGATATGTAAGGTGTTGAAGAGATTAAATTTATTTAAAAAGAAATATATTTTATTAAATATTGGGTTTACATTATCATAGAATATCACTGGTTCATGTAATATACCCTATTGAACATGTACTTTATTGTTTATATTCTCAGGTAACTACAATGGATTTATTAAAGAACTGTAAAAATAGTTCATCGAGAGTTGATTGTGTATGTTTTTAGATAAGGTGGTAAAATGTTTTTGGATTATGTTTTTATATGAGTATTCAATTAATTATGTATATAAATTTTTTTATGGATCATAGTCCAAATTTATCTACATCTATAAAACTATAAATTTTTTGATCTTTTCTTAGCAATGTATGCCTGAAATTCTATGTAAGTATCATTTTTCTATTATTGGTATGAATCATTTTTTGATCTGATATAGATGGTGGAACTTGTAGAGATAAAATTCATATATATAATGTTGCGTTTTATATATTATTATGCTCTAATGTTACATTGATATCATATATGTGTGCGTACAATCATAAGGGAAATCTCTATAATCATGGATTTATAGGGATTATTTTACAATTGCATGTAATCCTTATATGACCAATAATAGATCATTATATAGTTATAGAACTATGATTTTAATCCACATAATAATTATCCTAGATGTTCATAAGGACGATTCTTTATATGTAGAAATCTTTCCTTATATGTAAGGATCATTCCCAATATAACATAATCTATTGTACATAGTTAAAACATAAGAATTTTTCAATACATATATTATGAAAAATATAATATTGACATAGATGATGTAAGGTGAAAAAATATTCATGTAACGAGGATATCAAGATCAATCACATGACCATGATCCATGACATGGGTGATGGATGGATATTCAGGTGAGAAAATTTATATTAATATGACTTACATTCTACAATTCAACAATTCAATGTAATTTATATGAATTCAAGAACATGTAGATGGAGGTTCTATGGGATTTAAATAATGTTTTTTGAGAATCATTTAATTATTAAAATTTCAAGAATATTTTGAATTAAAATTAGAGTAATTGGATAATATTTTGAGATATTTCAATGAATAATTAAAATAATAAATGTTTTTTCTATTTCACTATAATGATAAGCTGTAAATCAATTCATCCAATTGTTAATATGAAAAAATTTATTCATTATATTTTATCTAGAAATAAATATTTTAAAAACTAAATATGGTTTTTTGAAAACTGAGATAGACTGTGATTGTTATTTTAGATGTTCTAAGTGGCCAATACGTTATAGATATCTAAGAAATGATAAAGAGTTTTATTCTATTATCAATTCTAGAAGGTGAAAATTGATGTAAATATGTATTCCATGATCTGCAGAGAATTTGTTCATGTGAATAACATGACTGTTGTGTAAGATAGTCATCCATGATCAAAATACGATCTAGATGTGGAAATATGGAGCAATACATGATTACCCAATGGATCTTGCTTATTAATTGTGGAATATCATTTTCCACGTGGTAAAAAAGAAACCATGATTATATGGAGATCATTATTTGACCAGTTCAAAAATTATTATTACTTTTGTTTCATATATTCGTAATTTGTTAGCTTGAACAAAGTGGGACTACATTTTCATATGATTAGGACTAGCCTTATTTGTATCTTCTTATGTCGATATAACATATTTTCATGATTTTGGGGGCTGAAAATTATATAAATGTGTAGGATATTTATTTTATACATTATAATTTATGTGTTTCATACTCCCTTTTTAGTCCATTATATTTGATGTAAGGATGTGGTAATTCATTGAGTTGTTTGGGACCATAAAAAATATAGGCAGATGAGCTCAAAATATGAATTCCACAAAACATTCAAACCATTAACTATGGCCACCACCACCCCCACCCACCCAACCAACACCCCCACCTCTATGGCCAACCCATAATGGGGAATCACATGTGTTATTATAGAAAATCCATGCTCAATTTTAACATTAATATTTCTGTAAAATATTGATTAAAAATTTATAAAACATAGAACATTTGATATTAAGAGAATACATATGTTGATGAATAAGATACATCCTCTACTCTTATCTATTATCATATAATTAATATATGATACCATTTTTTATTTAATACCCATTTATAAAGATTATAGAACGTAAAAATCTAATATGATATATTTTTAGGTTGATGTAAAATGTATAATATTTATAATGGTGTATCTCACTGAAAAAATGTACACAATGATAAAGGGTTTTTAAATTTCTATAGAGATTTGGAAAAAATTAGGGATTAGGTAAAAGGGAAATATATGATTCAATGAATCCATAATTAATGTTAGAATCAGAAGATTTTATAACATAATGATGGATGATGATGATAAAATTTATTATTTATTCACAAAAGTATGTCATATTATGATCGATATCTGAGGGTTTTGCGGGATGCTTTTTATTCTATAATTTTCAAAAATCAAATATGTAACCATCCAAACAAATATTGAATATAATATTTCAATATTGAATTATTTTAATGGTTTTTCATTGGACTAAAACTCAAAAACAATCTTAAATTATTAAATGAAAGATTCTCCATATTTAATGAATAATGAAAAATTCCTATATATTTTATTACCATTAATAAGGTAACATTCAAAACGTAAGAGTAAAAAATCTCAGTTTATTAAGATATGGATTTTGTAAAATTCCAAAAAAGATTCTATTCCCAAAAGAAAATTCATTATTTGAATGTATAAATTAAATGGAAAAAAGCCCCGAAGGATCTGAAAATGTAATGAAATTATTGGATTATACAATAAATTCCCATGGAATGTGGCTAAATCGAATCAATTAGATGGTAAACATAAGAAATTTCAATGTCATAAAATAGGGGATAAGTGTAAAATGAATCATTCTAGATAAAATAAATGAATCCTTTATAGAAAAAATTATAAGTATTACTCATTATAAAATCAATTTTATAATGAAATAAATTTCTTTTTTCATGTTGAGAAAGGTTTTGATTCGACATCCTTATATTATAATATAAGATACTGTAAAAAATGCTTTAGAGATTAATGGTTATCTAGAATCTGGTAAAGAGTAGATTAAAAATCTAATGAATAAAATAATTTATTTATAAAATAATAATAAAATTTGGATGATGGAAAAATGAAATTTATTAAATAATAGGCATCATACATTTATGGTAAAAAAAATAAGAGAATATGTGTTACTAAGAAAATATAATAAAATATCTTAAATAGATGTTAGATGGAATGGAAAAAGAGATTTATGAAACTCAATAAAATTGAATTGGTGACTATAATTAGTTACATATTATCATATAAGTCTTCTCAAAATATTATGAGGTTATTGGAAATTATTCTCATGTAGAAGAGAAGTTGTGTATCAAAACAGATGTAAAATCACTAACAAAACAATAACAAAATTATTATACTACTTAAAATAGTTATGTTAAAAACATTCGTGATAAACCTATATTACTCAATATTTAAAATGAGAAGTCTTATGTTACATTAATGGGAGAGTGTAAAGATACTTTTAACCCACTTCCCATAAGTAAATGATATAGTGATTTTGAAGATGAAAACTAAAAAAATCAATTAACATTTGATTCAAATTTTAAAATATTAGTTAAATTGATATATCATTTGTTTGAAAAAAAATGGAATTAAATACACCTATTTATAGTATAATGGTTCATTTAAATTAAATTAGAATAAAACAATTATGGCACATAGGTAGTCGGTGATGATTTATTTTTTGATGAGATAAGTTTTGACTATATTAGAATTAAATCTTTCCACCGAAACATATTTTGTTTTGTGGAATAAATATCTATTCAATATATTATGGTGGGACATATATATTAGTTTTTCTTATCATGGGGACTAAGAAAAGTTACATATACATTGAATGAGAAGGGATATATGAGAAAATTAGTGGAATAAAAATTATTTTGAGAGTAGAAATAAGTATTATGAAAAATCAAATGAAGTTACAAGTCTCAAGAAAGAATCATTTATAATTTAGCTAAATCTTTTGGATGTATATAAATTAATATATAATGTAAAAATTCATTCCAATGTCAATGGAATGAATTCGATTTCACATGATGTGATACAATATAAAGAGAATATATCTAAACATTATTATAAAAAATTCATGTGAAGTTATAATATACGATTGGATGGTCTTTGAATTTCATACAATATTATTTGAAGCTATTAATATGCTATAAATATTATATGATAAATAAAATTCAATTCCAGTGAAATAAAGGTTATATAAACATTGAGGTAATGGGAACAGTTTTTTCATTAAGAACTAGCTCATGGGGAGAATCTGAGAATGTTTTTATTTAGGATTATATTAGGAAATTTGAAATGAAAAATGAATCCCAGATTTTTCATATAAGAAATGAGATTCCAAGGTTGAGAGAAACTTATTTTTCATAAGGTAACATATTACTATAAAATGGGTTCCCATTTATTACCAATTAACAATGTTAATGTTTGTTTACATGGATGGAATTGAATGGGAAAGATGGATTTGTCCCTATGAGAAAAAAAATAAAATATTATTGATGGATTCTTCCAACTATCATGAAGAGGATATAAAATGTACATTCATTATGGGGGAGAAGAAATTATGGATTCATCATTCAATGAATCAGAAAATTATGGGGTTTTATGGATACTTATATATCAAGGTTATGTAGTGAAACCTAAATATCATAATCTATATTATATAATACTAATATATAAATGGGTATTCCTAGTTAATGAAATGAAAATAGAAATTGTGTTTTTATTCATTATAGATGAACAATTTCTATGTGTTTATTATGTTGTCTATAACAAATAATGATTACAAGAATAATCTATTTTTGAGAAGCCCATAAAATTAGTATATTGAGAATGATATCACATATTTACTTATTTAAATAAATAAATAATATAATTAGGTAAACACTAGTTTTTTTAATATTAACATAGACCATATGGATATATGGTTATATTACTATACTCATATTACTTGGAAAATCATATGGTATCTGCTATCTCACAACTATAACGATATGTTAATGAAATTTGAAGAGAGTGTAGTTAAGGGTCACAAAATAATATAGATGGGATAATAAGACCCCTATTTTTTTGTTTTTATCTTGTGGTAGTAGATGAATGAGTATTAAACAATAAATTTAATTCTATAACTTAAAAATTCAAAGGGGATTTTGAAATTACCATAAAAGGGTTGTATTTTTTGTCAATATGAATATATTTTATTTTGAGTAAAATTAGATAATTTTAATTTGATTATTTGATGTGTTTATTTTTATATACTCCAAGTGTTTATTTTCCATTGGCTGTGATTATTAATGAGGTAACCATGCTTATAAATTTCATTTTTTGTGGACTCGTAAAGGTATCACCAAAATTGACCTAATATGACTCAATTAAATAAATAATTTCAACATTGATGATTATATAACATATTTGTATTTCAATAGTATGTATTTATGATATGAAGGTAATATCAATGAAATTCTACTAATGTCAGAAATTTATATTTTGATGGCAGTTTGAAGGACATATATAATAGAGAATTTAGTTATTTTGTTGAGGTGAATAAATAATATTAGGAGTAACGATTGAGAAATCTAATGTTTCTAATAATAAGGAAATATCATATGATTATTTGATTTTTAAATTTGAATTAAATAATATTATTTCTATATTCATTTTTGAGACCCTGGTTTGAATTGAATCATTTATCGATGACTAATAATTTAGAAATTACATAGGTCCTATAAACAGGATGATCTCTGTAAGAATCATTTTACCGTTATATGTAAGGATTATTTGTTGGTCTCTTTAGTATAATCATTACATTAATAATTATTTCAACATAATCATGAAGAGTCATATGGATGAATCTACAATGAAATATTTTTAAAGGTGTATATTTGATAACTTGGACATATTGTTAATGACCATACACATGGATATGTAAGAATAATTTCATCCTTAAAAGTATATATAATATGAAACATGTAAATTAATTTTCAAATTTTGTAAGGATGATTTCCATATTCATGATCATCACCCTAGAGGTGTGTGAGGATGTATTATTACTATATAAACACCATTCTATAGCTATAAGGATCATGCATTTAACAAAATATAATAATCTACAAAGTTAAAATTTGCGGATATCAAATAATGAAATATTCAGACTAATTGTGGATTTATTCAGATAAAACAAGCATTTTTGATATTTTTGGATTCAAACTATCATGATCAAAAGTATCGTCATGATCAAATAAAATGATGAAGGAAGACAATATTTTTGAGAATTTGGATGATGGGATGAGTTCAACACTACAAGACAATGTAGACATTCTATCTCCATGATTTCATGTATAAGTGGATGGATACTCTATAGGATTTAAAGTACATCGATTTTTAATAAGATTTTATATAATAAAGTACCTGATTATTAAATGAATTTTAATTTCTATATTATGACAATATTTTAGGATATATCAAAGATTAATTAAAGAATTAAACTTATCCAATATTTTAATGAGAATTTTTACTACAGATTGAGACTTGGGGGAGTTTCTATAAATTTATTGATATATATTACTAATATTATTTTTATTTTTAAATATGAGTTGAAAATAAAAATTGGGTTGTGCAAATATTTAGAGAACTCATAGAGGGTTTTCAATAATATTTTTGGGATGCTAGATATTAAATTCAGTTAGTAAGAGAACAAAGACATTAATTTTATTATTTATTCATCAAAGGGAGGATCAGTGTGTGTTATTTTTTTAAGAACTGAGGAAGACTTCTTCTTATGAAAAACTATACTATAAAGAATGATAAACATTCATATTCTAAATAAGACCTATTCATATTGATATATATTTGTACAAAATAATTCAAATTGAACAATTATTTTCACATAATAATATAATTATACAATTGGTGTAGTGGAAATAATAAGAATATAGACATATTTTTTAGTTGATCATACATGATAGTGAAGATTTAGTTCTTCTAGTAATACTATAGAATCTAAAACATGGTGGGGATATATTTTGATATAGATTGGATTTTTCTTTATTTTATCTACATGTATTTATATATTATGATTCTATAATTTTAAGGACTAACAAATAATTTTATAGAGTATAAAATTGAAGGGAAAATACCTTAAGCATTACAATTTCTTGATATTAAACAAGAAATCCCATTTTCACATTCCTAATGATCATTTTGGTTTACTGTTTTTGATAGATGGGTTATAATTCATACATAAAACCCCATTTGAAAACAAAGTTGAAGATACAAAAAAAGTATATTTTTTTATCATTCAAAAGTCTTTATAAAAAACATTATTTAATTTAATGAAAAATCATCTCAAAATTCATCTTTGATTATTAGTTCCTCCCACCATCCCTTATACCCTACAAAAAACATTTAATAACATGGGATGGGCTGAAACAGATCTGTAAAAGACATTAAAATAATGAATTAAACCATTAATCCATGATTTCTTATAAACATAGGAAATAATTTCCTCAATGATAAATTCTCACCCATACATTATAATATATTTACTTTGTAAAACCATTATATTTACATTAGACAATGAAACTATCAAAAAATTATCTATGTAACTTAGGGAATCATTTTCTTAACATAATAACTTTGTATTATTAAACTCATGTCTTCCTTGATATTTATAACCTTCATGGATGACATAAAATATAACCCTCATTGATACATTATTTTGTAAGCATCATAGTTACACTTAGTATAACCATTTAGGTCAATTTCAATATAAACATACTGTAACACCCCAGGTAAATAAAGAATATGACATTTTCATATTTATCCATATTTTTGAATAAAATATTAATATTAATTTAAAGGGTACGCTATGCTCGATGGCGTACCCAACACGCAACAACGAGTTTCTTGGGAATCTTACGTTGCACTCTAATAATAAAATAATATTATTTTAAATGTAAGTTAACATGTAGCCGTTGTATTGGCAGGGATTGATATAAATAACTAAAATATGATTATATATGTTTTTAAATATTTTTACATTTATCCAATAAAAGATAAAGGCTTAAAATACGGAAAGAATTCAATTTTAGGCATATATGCCTTAGTTTTCACTAAAGGTTCACTTATCGCCTTTTGATGGCAACCCGTCATTAAATATAGTTTTGTTCACTCTTATACATCCTTTTTGACCAAATAAAACTCTTCTTTAGAATCGGGACATCAAAATTTACTTTGTGTAAATTTTTGGTATCTTTCCGATAAAATTCATTTTTTTAATGAATAGTGTAAAATGTTGTATTTTAATTAAAAACCTCTTTTAAATCTAATTTATTTATATAATTAGATTATATTTTGAATTAATTTTAAAGTGAAATTAGAATATATTTTTACCATTAAATCCAATTGTGGGCATTGGAATTAATTTCACTTTGAAATCAGACTTAAACTACTGTCAGTCTTTTGATACTTATTGTTTCATTAAAACACGCTATTTGTCATGACAGCGGGAATTAATTATTAAATTAATTATTGTGACTTATATGTTTTGAATTTTTTAAAATAGACATTATTTTTGAATTCGGAATATCAAATATAGCTTAGGGTGAATTTTTGGTAATTTTCTGAAAAACTTCAATTTTTGATGAATAGTGAAACCACTAAGTGGTACTTATAAAAACTGATTTTCCGTTTAAATGAAAATTTTCCACATTTGTGTTTTGAATTTCAAAAATCCGACATACATGGTTGTCATTAAGAAGTAAAATGTGGTTCAATAGGATTAAAATAATTTTTTGGCGAATAGTAACTTATTAAGTTTTTAATCGCGATTAGAGGTAATTAGTGTAGTTTAAGGTAAAAATATTATTTTAATAATATGAAATGAACATGACAAATATCCTAAACTCATTGGATGTCTCATGGCCGACCAAGACAAGTCATGTGTCAACTTGGGGACCCCATGGAGCCACTTTTGTTGGAAAATGACATAAATACCTTTTTATTTATTGTTAATGTAAAAATGAGACAAACATGAAATGTTTTACTAAAACAATTTTTACATGGGGTTATACGAATCAGAAGTTTGACTATAAATATTCATTGGAAATCTAAAAATATTTCATACATCATAGAATTTGTTTTATAATTTTTAGACATTAAATAAATTAAATTATTTATGACATCATGATGATGCAGCGATGACCTCATTATTTAACGATTTAAATAAAATGGAAAGATAATGTAAAATATAAGACCTAAACATGTCCAAAACCAATTGTATGGGTGGATTTAGAAACCTTATCACCTTATACTCGAATTATATCAATGTGGGACCCTATAAATCCGAAACTCATTTTCAAATAATGTAATGTTTCTTTACTTTCCAAAAGTGCCCCTCCTCTCCTCTTATAAAAGGCCCCCACCTCTACCTCCTTACCCACACTCCAAAAGCCTTTGGCTCGGCCAACCCCTGCCCATTTTGTCTCTCCACTTCCCTATATTACTACGTGAAGCCTCACTTTGGGCATAAGTCTTTCCAAGGAATCATTTGAGCTCAAACAAAGGGGAGTTACCCGATTTTAAGGTAATGTCTTCTTTTGAGTCTTTTGTTTTATTTTGCTTCTCCAACCCCATAAACTCTTTTCATTTTTTTCTTTTGTAACAACTCCAGTATCCTCAATATACTAGGATGTTGTTATAAGAAGTATTCGAGCTACACTTACACACACCTACATCTAATGGTTAAAGAACATACTGTTTCCGTGGATGGCGAATTTCTGCCTCCCGAAACGATGATTGTTCAACATTCTCTTAGCACCTTCAAAGGTGGCCATTAATATGTCACTATATTTATATATGATATATAATATGTTTATGCTTTACTTAAGCTTCTGTATTTTTCATTTGTGTCTTACCTTTATGGCTTCCATTATGGGTATACGTGATATCTTCATTTTAGGAAGTGCGGACTACCACCCCCTTAAAGTGATGTGATTCGTTAATGCCATACGTGGGACGTATAAAGGATGGATTTAATGTTATTATATATGATGTTATACTGGAATTATAATATACCTATATATCATTATTATTTCTTTCCATTAAAGTATGAGATAGAAATGAAAGTAGCGTTCATGCGTACGTACGGCTTACCGTCTCCATGAACGGTGCATTTCATTTCTTATCCCCAAATGTAATGTACTATTATACGTACATGTATATAATGGATATATATGATGAATGATACATATAAATTATGAATATAATTATGTAATTAAAATATACATACCTCTCATTTAGTTTTAATTCCATTAATATGACAAAGAAATGAAATTAGGGTTCATGCGTATGTACGGCTTACCGTCTCCATGAACGGTGCATTTCATTTCTTACCTCTAAATGATTATGTAATATTATAAATACATGTTTATTCTGGATATATATGATATATATGATATCCAAATCATGAATATAATTCTGGATATAATGAACATTTGACCACATGAACAACATGTAATTGTAAGAAGTCCACTTTCGACTTAAGAACCAAATATCGACAAAACAACCATTATTAACTTAAATGATTAAAAAATGTTTATAACATTGAAATAAGTGATATAAAAGGAATAATGAACTATAAAAAGGTTCTTAATAAAGTGTAAATTAACTCAAGTTTATTATTCAGGACGTTAAAGAATGATCGAGTCATGTCGGACCCGAGGTAATGGATCCTACACCTCTCTTTCTTTTAAGTACAATCTTTTATGTAATTCCTTTTAAGATCATATTTCTTATGATTGGGATGTTCTTTTATATTACTCCTACTGTACTTATTATGTTCATATGATGATAGACCCTATTTCCTCTCATCAATCCATTTTTTGGATGTTTTGAGTGGCGTCGTTAGGTTGCCGAGTTTTCGTAAGGGATTTTTCATCTCACTTTTATTCCAGTGGGATTTATGCTACATTTGCCACAATTTCCTTTGAGTGGTGTATGTACTGACCATTATTTTACTCATTGTGTAATATACTTTCATTTATGAGTATTTACATCAATGTTGTATTGTCCTTCTTTCACGAGGTGTATGTTTCGAAAGATACCCATGTCGGTAAGGGAACCTTTCACCCTCCTCTTTTTAAAAGACTTCTTTTGTTGGGTCTTTTAATTTACATATTGTTAAGTTGGGATATGTTCTCATATATCCTTACTGATGTAAATTTTATGTCCAAGTGATGAGATGCACTTTTTATCTCTCATCAACTCATTTTGAAGTGACGTCGTTAGGCTGTCAAGGGAACTTCTTAACCCAATTTCGATTTCTTTGGGTTCAACATGTAGTTATTGAATATGTCATCCTTTTAATATGTGTGAATAACCTTTGATTATTTTACACCTAATATCCACTTATATTCGGGGTATTTGTTTGTCACACATAATTATGTAATTGATTTATCCTTAAACCAAGGATATCGTCTTTGTTTAGGACTTCGTCTCAATCTCCTTTCATTGAGGCATATTTTGTTTTAAACACAACCTTCTTTTTTACGGTGTATAAACCCCTTTGACTTTTACCTTTATTCAAAAGGAATCTTTTTTATACGAAGCGTTTACTAAACGACAAAAGGGAATGTTTTTATCGTACGTATGCGGTGACAACGACTTCTCCACCGCCGTGACCATTATTTGAATTTCGGCTTCCTCTACAAGCCATACATTATTTTTAAAAGAAAAATAAATACTATGTTTTACTTTTCTTTTATGTTGGTATTGAAAATGGTTTTCATAATATTTTTATATCAATGTGTGGTATTGATATCTTGTGATTGAAAGATGGAAATGTTATGTTTCCTTTATGCATGTTTTATGTAATATGACTATGTTAAGGTTCTTTGGCATTATTATGAAGACGGGTGGTTCTGTGATAGACTAAGGGCGGGTGAGCCCGATATAGCTCTCCAATGCATTGGGCAACACGAAGGAGTGAAACGTTAAGGTTTCTCCGAAGAGATTTAGGGAATATACTATGATGGGTATTCCAAACGTAACCAAGAGGGTTACTCCCTACATAAGGATGTTATGAATGCCTCAAGTTACCTTTATGTCTTATATTTTCTATGATTTATTCATGGTTTGATGAGGTATGTTAATGTGCCTATGTTTTATTGGTAAAGTATGATTTCATTCTTATGTATATATGAACTCATGTTTCCTTTCCATATTTTTTTTATAACCCTTACTGAGCTTTTTATGCTCATCCCATGTTTTTGAAATGTTTTTCACAGGTCAAGGGAAAGGTACATGATGTGATGATAGTGTCAAGGATGTGTCAAGAAAGAATCCATGTTTTATTTTAAATATGTTTCCGTTGATGGGAATAATGAATACTATCTTTTATGTAACCACTTTGTTTAAATGTGGAATGCAATGCATGTTTCATGATCTAATTCTCTAAAACTCTAAACCTGAAAAGATCCTCAATGTGTAATCTTGTAATAACTCAAGATTAAGTAAGGTTTAAGGCTGGGGCCTTATACATACCCAATGCATTAGAGGGATATAACAAAACCTCCCGTCATCATAAAAAATTTCCAATAACTAAAACATAATTATAATACATGAATAATTTCATCATAAAATCATTCCTTGTAAATTTTTTAAAAATAGGAATTTAAAAGCTTATTTTTAAATAAAATTACCATACCTCGGGTTTGAGTTCATTAAATCTTGTTAAAACAATATATATAATGGTTTGACGAGTGTTATAAATATTCTAATTAAATATATTAATATTTATAATAATGTATATTATGTTTTTATAACATATTTCAACCAATTTAATAATCAAATTTTTTTATTTTTATTTTTTATGTCCATTTATTTTACACTTTCTGTGGTGGGTTTATTATAGATATTCTTATAAAATATAAGGAATTATTTAGAAGTTTAATTAAATGGTATTAATTTTTTTCCATAATATTAATTGATACCATATATAATTATTTCATATGAGGATGATTCATAAGAAAAAAAACATTAATGATAATAATCGTGTTCATCTTTTGTGGTTTTTTGCAAAAATTACATTCAAGATTCGTTTCATTTAATATAATGAATATTAATTAATTATAGAACATTAAAAATATTAAAATATATATATTATAATAATTTTTATCCATAATATTGTTTTTATCTATAAACATTAATGTATTAAATGAAAATAAAAAATCATCATCCATGAATGTGAGAACTCAGCACATCATGGATGATGTTTTCATTTTTATAACAAAAATAAAGAGGAAGATAAATGATGATAATTTTTTCATTCAAAAACAAAAAAACTATTATATAAAATATTTTGGATTTATAATGTACTTGGATCAGGGTTGGTGATAATTGGAAAATAAAATAAAATATATTGAAAAAAAGGTAAAATAACTCGAAACAGGATTTTACCTCATGAGTTCTTCTCCATGATAACCTAATTAAGGAATATGTGTATGGTAATTTAGTGATACCAAGGGATTCTAGATGTGGGGAATAGGCGTTGGAAGATTATTTGGATTAATTTTGACAGGATTCATGGATTTTGTGGT
This sequence comes from Viscum album, assembly GCA_963277665.1. Classification (NCBI taxonomy): domain Eukaryota; kingdom Viridiplantae; phylum Streptophyta; class Magnoliopsida; order Santalales; family Viscaceae; genus Viscum; species Viscum album. The sequence goes on from OY728161.1 coordinate 1,845,419,138, forward strand.
TTCTAGTACAGTGGTCGTGAGGGGTTGTATTTTTTTAGGATGAGAGAGTTTTTTTTAATATTTTATCCATTTCACTATTATGTGGGCTCAATACTATGAATGATCTAGATTATTGTGACTAAATACAGTAGCTAAATCATTTCAGTTCCAACCAAATGGTATTACATTATCCATACATCAAACATGTCTTAATAAATCATGTACTTACATGTATCATAAATTATCATAGTTCAATATTTACTAAAAAATAAAGAATTTTATAAAAATACCAAAAATTCACCCCAATTTTTCTAAAACATGTATAATTAAATTATGAACATAATTTTATGAGAGTATTCTATAAATAAGATAATGTTAATTTTCAAATAAAATCCTTATTTATTCAAAACAATATCGGTTATAATATCATAAAAGAGTGTATAACATGTTGAACAAGTAATCGAGGTATCCTTAAATTATTATATAATTAAAAAATATATGAATCAATTTAACGAAGATAAATATTATTTTAAAACAATATATTAATTATAAAATTATAAAAATAAAAATTTATGATTTAAAAAAACAACAAGACATAATTTATAATTCACAAAACCATTATTGACTTATTCCAAGATAAAAATATTTTATATTTTAAAAAATAAGATACATAAATTTTATTTATACTCTCATAGGTAATGTTAATATTCATTTAGTATATAGTCAGTAATTTCTTTATATAACAATTAGGTCAGTATACATTTTAAAAAATTAACTATATAATTTCATAATGAAGAAAAATGTAAGTACATTCTTTAATACAACTCTTTTTCCTAGAAATTGTAAATCATGTATCATACAAACTCATTAAATTTTACTACATATGATATGAGGTTGTTGGAATTCATTAATAGGATCAGGTATTTAACAACTATATTAATTTTAGTTTATAATATGAATTCATAAAATAGTATCACTAATTCACACCCCCCACTATTAACTGAACTTGTGGAATCAAAATAATTCTAGAACTACAGAACCTACTTAGACCCTACCAAATGTATATAATAGAAAATGTTTTCCACCTAAATATCATCTCAAATAGCCATTGGAATTCTAAGAGATTCCCATAACACATATTGAACCATGGGTACACTTATCCTAACAACCTATTTTAATTAAAAAAATCACTATATCCTGAAAAATATCTATATACAAAAAACAATTAAAATAAAGAATAAGAAAAATGTCACATAAAATAATTAATTATAATGTAACTAGAATAACATTATATGTATTGAAAAATAAAAAAGACCAATTACCAAATAGAATTCGAACCTATCTAAATAAAAGACATCCATTCTCATAAAAAAACTCCTATAACGACTTTCAAACATAGTCATCACTTCCAAAAACAACTAAAAAGTAGCTCTATAAACTATAAATACATTACAATAATCCATAAATTATACATCATATTCTTAAAAAACAAGTGTGATTGGAACACTAATTTTGGGGTGATCATAAACAAAACCAATATCTAAAAATAAGGAAAATGAAAAAAAAAATCTTGAAATCTAAGAAAAAGGAATGGAAAAAAAATTTATAATACATGATTAGATAATTAAGGATGCATATATTTTATACTAGTCACATATATTGGAAAAATAATATTTTAAGTAACTCATGATACTTAGTAAATATTAATAGTTTTAATATCCCTACCACATTTTGTTACAAAAAATTCTTATATCGATATAAAATAGAATAAAAATGAACCTTGTTAATCATTGTTCATTTGAAAAGGATGAAAAATAGAACATAATGAAAAAATATTAAGGGAAAATAATTTACCACCCTTATCTCTTTTGAAATAAAAATAGTACAAAAATCATAATCACTTGATAAATACCAAAAAATGAACCTTTATTGTACACCATGTGTAATTAATAATTTTAAATCTAAATAAATGATATTTCAAAATCTATAGAGTATAATAACATGAATATATTCTAATGTCTCATTAATTGATAGTTATTTACCCAATCATGTCAATTAATCTTAAACATAGGATCTACTATATTTTCTATGAGAACACTTCACATAATTACAATCAATAAAACCCACAATAATAAAAACTGTATTGGAGGAATCATTCCTTGAAAATGATTAATATACTAGATAAGGGTGTATTTAATCCATATATAGGGGGACCAAAACCCAATCTCATGGACAGTTCCTTACCTAATAATATAAAATTGGGAACCATTTCCCAGTTTGTAACACAATTTAGTGTGGATTCAACTAATCCATGGCCTAATGTTCATGATATATTCCTCAATCCTCTGAGGAGTGATGATACTTTCAAAATAATGGGAAATCAAACCACGAAAATGAGACAATGTCAACCTGAGTTCCAAACCTAATGTTAAAAAAACTCTATTGAACAAGAATTGGTGAATAGAAAATCTTTCGAACATACAATTTTTTAGGCTCACTCTATCGTCCCTCTAATATGTTCATATAATCATGAAAATTGAAATCATGTTCTCATCTCCATGTACTATTTTCGTCATTAGGATCTAATTATGTATAGGGTGAATAATGAAATATCCATTATCTTTTTCAGGGTTATTTTTATGAATTCATCAAATGTAGTGTATATAGAGTAAGTTTAATAATATAATTTCTCTAATAATATTTTACTTTCCTATTCTCTCCAACTATATAGAAACTATTCAATTTCTATGAAACCATAATGTGAGTACCAGACATTGTAGTAAGAGTATTGATCATGGTAGAACAAAAAACCATAATTGAAATTAATTAACTATGTCAAAGGTCTATGTGGGAGTACCAAAATGACATTATTTTAGCGGCCCCATTCCATTATATTGGTATGTCTTAATTGCAGTAACAAAACCTTTTTCCACTCATATTGTATCACATAAACATATCCACTAGATATTCGTAGATAAGAATTTAAAACCACTAATATCTCCTCATAAAAATTATTATTTGTACAATTGAATCAAACTATTTTAATTTACAAGAAAAAAACAGAACATTATCATACATAGATTTAAGAGTGGGTGAGAAAATGAAAAATCACTCGTAGGAGGAATATATAATGGATGTTATTTGGATCGCATAACATATTCGGCATATCTAGTAACTGATCTTTTAAAACGTCCACATTGACGTGAAATTTAAAATATATGAAGTGTCCTCTATGTGACATGGTGTATATAATCCAAGAGATTCATGAGATTCCACATTTTGTTTCATGTCATGACATTTTCCTAGGCCAGATATATTCAAACTTGTCACATGTCATGCATATCAAAAAGTGTAATCAGTTATGTAATTCTATGGATAATTATATATAGAGACCTATATGATGTGTTCCTATTAGATACATAGCATGTTGATCTCGGGGATACATAAAACTATATTCATATGGAAAGAGCCATTTTCTTTCATATACACATCATTGTTTATTATCAACATCTCTTGTGTAAACAAGTGATATCATGTCCTGAAATCTAATGGATATATATTTTTCGATCATATACATGATGTTTACATCTAAAATACTTGTTCTATATCAATGATACTTATTTATTGATTATCTAATGATCCTGATTGTAACACCCTGACCCAGAATCCCAGAGCCGATGGATTATTTCAATACATTGGCATTCATACTAGGAATAAAATCCTGATGGACGGATATGTTTATTAGTATTCATGAAAATAGATACATACATGGAAACCATTTTATATTTGGAATTTAAAAAAAAATATGATACATTGCAAAAGATAATAAATTGCATCCTTGAAAACTCATTAAACGATCTTTTCATAATAACATGGGGAATGAAAATTAAAATGAATGGGGTGAGCTCAAATTCTCATTATGTTTTAGCTAATACAATTTAAAATATCATAAACAAAAAAATAATCATTGTGCATGGTGAATATCTAAAATACATGCCTTTCAAAATAAACATGAACCCATTATGGAAAGAATAAGTGTGGAATAAATAGTACCATAATAAAATATAACCATGGGTAATATACTAGTTGAATAAAAAAGGAAATATCATTACTATTTTCATAATGAGGGAAGTGAATATGTTGCACATCATGACCATAATTTCAAGGGATCGTGCTAAGACTAGAAATAACCATTTTCCAAGGCATCCTGTCATGGCCTAGTTTGACCCAGCAGACCTATAGATGCACCGAGGGGCTATATAGGGACCCACCTGACACATACTAAGTCCAATTAATTCCTCTTAATATTTAGGAAAAACATAAAAAACAAACACATAAATTTTGAATCCAACTTATGAAATATAAATAACTTTTCTCGAACATTACGCATAATCACTAACTATTCAGATTAAATTGGTGAATGGTTTTATGATAGCACATCCTCAATCAAAATATTAATAAAACATTCAATTATATATGGTAGATGATATAATAAGAGATAAACCTCAATGATTTAATAGATTCAACAAAAGTATGTTGAAATATATGTAGATACTTTTAAATTAGACCATTAAAAATATTTTAAGAAACATTCCAAAATCATTAAAAAGTTTTCCATACCACCATAAAACATTCAAATAATAATACCTTAGAATACAATGAGAAAAATGAGGCTATTTATATGATATACAAAATGTAATTACATATATAGAAATAAATAAATACCTAGTGAACAGGGCATATATCTGAATAATGTTAAAGTGAGATGATAAAAATCATTTTTACTTTGAGAAGAAGAGTTATTTGGGAAATTCATTTTTATTTTACATGAAATCAGATTTTAAATGTGTAAATACCAGAAAATAAATTTTAAAGTCATTGAAATTATATTTTAGGCTTAAATAATGTCTTCTTGTGGTGAAATAATTTAAGAAGTTTTTTAAAACAATCATTTGAAATAAAACATTTTAGTGTTCTTTTATAAAATCTTAATTGATATTTTAAAGATAAAATGCATGTTTTCATTCAAAATACTCTAAATGAACCATAAAATATTTTCCAATTTTAATATTTAATTTTAGATCGATTAATATTGCTGAAAAAGTTTTATATAATTATCTTAAAAATAGATAGGTATATAGATGTTCCTTGAATCGAGCTTGTATTTCAGGAAAAAAAATTTAAGATGATTTTAAAAAATACAACTCTCCATAAATGAAAACAGGAATCAGGTAGGATAAAATTTATAAATCATTCACATATAATATACAAGGAGTACATATGAATAAATAATATTATAATGGAAGTGAGTAGAGAATAAGATCATCCTGAATTAAAATGGAGGTTCTGGATGAAAGTACTTAAAACATTGTAATCAATGGAACCATATTCCCCCTAATTAATAATCATTAAATGATACATTTAATATAATGAAAATAAATATTTAAATTAAATTAAAAATAAATATTATTATACATACACCATACAAAATTAGTAGTAGTGAATGCAAAATATCTCACAAAAATGGAAGTGAGATGAAGAAACCCTTACCTAAAGGCCATGAATGTTATTCACATGGTCTTAGTGTCTTGGATAAGAAAATTAAAATCATTAATTAACATTTTTAGAACATCTTCAACATGTAATTGATTTATTGTAACAATATTATATTCATTCAAGGAATTTTTTATGGTTTTGAGAGGTTCAATTTCATTAATCGGGTGTGTTTGTTTCATGATAGGTGTACTTTAATACATGAATAGAGAATCATGTAAAATGATGTTTTTTCCATAGTTGAAGTTAGAAATTATTAGTGAACATACTGAATGTTAAATGGCTATAAATTTCAATTAATTACATTGTGTGAAGATGAATCCTTATATAAAGTATTTAATGGTAACTCTTTGGGTTGGTAGGTGTTCTGTGCAAAACGATCATGATTTGTATTATTATTTTATATTGTGAGTTTGTATGTATTTTGGAACATTAAATAAGGTAAAATACATATATTATGATCTATTTCAACCATTAAATTAGGTTCATGTCCAATATTGATGATAGTAATAGAAATTGAAAACCAATCGTCCTTGAATGTGACAAATTAACATATCTCAGATGGTATATTCAATTTTCAATAAGATAATGGGAAAGAATAGATGATGAATAATTATTCATTTATCAGGAAAACATCCAATACAAGTTTTTTACAGGATTCATCAAAACATCAAGACCATAGATGGTGGAATGACATATCACAACATAAACAAAATTTAAATTAAACAATACTAACATAATAAGAGTTCTTGAAAAAGAGAGAGATTTTGAGATGAAAATTCTCCAGCATAATGCCTATGCAACAGGGTTTTAGAAAACATTAAATAGAGAAGAGATAGGTTTCACACATTCATAAAAGTCTCATAAAATTGTTTAGGGGTAGAATAATATATAAACAATAACATTTTATGATAAATTGAAAAACATACCATATAAAAGAGAACATTGATGGATTGAAGAAGTTGGGAATTATCTTAACTTGTTGATTAAGTCTAATGATGTGAAGTTTGGGACCTTGGGGGCTTGAAGACACCCTGGGAGGACTAATAGAGAGGTAAAATTACCAGATAATAGAGGATAATTCGTGTGGAATGATTGAAAATGAAGGAATGAGTGGGTATTTATATTAAATGAGATGGTTTTTTTAATTTAAATGGACACCTCTTTAGTGGTTTTGGAAAAATCATAAGCTATACCAAGGTGATTTCCAGGGTATTAGACTATCAGGACAAATCACATCATATTTTACAATAAAAAAGTCGACCATATTTTTATATTAATTATTACATCATTATGACATCATTAAACAAACTCAAAACTCAAAACAGTTTTTTACTATTCATTAAATGTTCATGTATTTCAGAAAAATCACAATAAATCACCATAATCATTTTTCAATGTGTAGAGTGTAAAAATAAATTCATTTTTTTTAAAAAAAATTCAAAATAAATTTAATTTATGTTTTAAATAAATTCATAAATTATTTCAAAAAAACAACATCAAAAATGTAACTTGTTTTATAACACCGTGAGAAATTAATCAAAGCCCCATAAAATTAACTTACAAACTTAATAAAATAAAGAGAAATTTTATTATTAAATTTTATGAAAATACATTTTCATTTTAAATAGTTAAATTAATAAAATAGTCCAACACTTATTCTATGATCAATTATTTTAGTTACAAGATGTATAAATTTTACTTATAGAATCATGGGTGAGGTTTTTATTTTTTTGGATAATTTACTATTAATTAATAATCATAATGGTAAGTTTCTATTCATAAGGGTATATTACTATTCATTAAAAAATAATTTAGTATTATCAGACTCTAAATATCTTATAGAACGCAACCATGTATGCCAATTTATAGAAATTCCAATTATAAAAGTGGATGAATTATGATTATTGTTTGGATTATAAAAAAGTGCCATTCTATTGAGAATAATTGATTCATGCATTAAATATTAAATCTATTTGAAAATTCATGGTTCGTTACATTAGTCCCTCCTTACTAAAATTTCTTCCTCGAAATTTGAAATCAAACTTTTAAAAAAATGGTTGGCACTTGAGAATTCCATTTTTGGAAACCCCCATCATGAATTTGGTTAATATTTCATATTAATAAAAGGAAAGGAATATGAATCAGTTACTACAAAACAACTCATTCTAATTAGAGAACATGGTCATGGATGAATAATCAAACCATTATGTAGTGACATTAAACTCTAAAACCCCATAAAATGATAAACATAAGCTATTTCATATATGGTCAAAAATATTAAAATATAGCGATTCAACACATTATAATGATGGTCCTTAAAGTTTCAAGATGAATTTATCATTAAACCATAATCGACAATAAGAAGCTCTAAAATTCATATTCCAAACATGTGAATAAATTATTCATATATCCTCTTAAAATATGGTAATAACTTGAACTAACATAAAATAAATATTGGAAGCATTCATTATTATGTATTTTTAAGTAATATAAATGTTATTAGATATATTTTTAAAATACAAAAGTGTTGTAAACTCCATGACGATATCATAGTCCACTTCTCGACATGTAAATAATAAGTTCCAAGGTAGTCAGATCTTATCCAAATCAATCATTTCATCATTATTATCTCAACATCATATATATATATTAAGGGTTGTATTTCAATTAATCATATTATTTTTCTAAAAAGATTATTTTTTTAATGAATAACTTTTTCTTTGTACCATTCATCATACGACGTAAAATCCGTAATTAAATAGTACTACATTAAACACCTTATATATCTCAAAATTCTTATCATAGGAATATCATAACATAGTTCTTGATTCAAAAATCATAAACACATTATTTATTTCACTTAAACTATAGTAACATCATAATCTTGACATCGATTCCTTTTTTTAAGAACTATATATACATTTCACTAGGGAAATTCATTTATGTAGGGCCCTATATCCTTACAGATGATGCATTGAATATAGGATGATTATTTATATATCATGAAATAATGAGCATGTTTTTCTTTTTTGGCATACTTGAAGCAAACTCATTTTCCTCTAAATAATATACCAAGGTGTTTCCTTCCACAATTACCACAAGTGATAAAATAAATCTTTACATTGATCCCATTACACATTTTTTCTCTGTCATCATATTCTTCTTTTTCTTCCCTCCTCATCCATAGTACATAATGATTATTTTAAATACCTGTTTTACATGATTTTATTTCTTCATATGATTATTATAATTGGGAGACAATATTCCATTGAAATGATGGATTAATACCAATAAAGATAAGATGTTTCTTACTCTTCACATCACATGAATTGGTGATTCTCTCAGTCCTTATTCTAGGTTCCATTTCTGATCAATGCCATATTATATATTACCCCATAAAATTATAAACTCTATATAAATATAAACATGATATATCACATAGCATAAATTTTTGCATCATATATCGTAGAACCATATTATTTTGTTAATTTGGAGGAATAAATCATTCATAATTGTGGGTTAATAAAATGTGAATTATCATAAGAATATCCCACAAGAGAGTCAAACCAGGTGCATAGTAAGGCCCATTGTCTTGTAGCAGCATACCACAAGTCAATCCCAAAACACATTGTCCTATTTTTCTCTCCTAGGTACATATATTCGAAAAAGAAGTCCACTTTTAGCATCCAAACATTGAGGCATTTAATATAAAAATCAACATAATATATTCCTTACCAAAATACCAGGATGTTATTTTATGTTTATCCTAATAGACTATCGTAGGGTTTTTCCCCTATTTCAAATTTTCTAAATCTAGTTTTCACATTTGCTACTAAACATCCTATGATACCAACTTTAACACCCCACCCCTGGAATCCCACAGAAGGTGGATTATTTTAATAAATTGGACTGATTAAAATGAATAAAATTCTGAAATACCGATAATTATAGTGGTATTTACTAATCTAGACACATACATTGAACCAATTTCACATTTTTAAAGGAAAACAAAATATCATACATAATAGAAGCTAATAAATTGAATCATTAAAAAATAAATAAATGGTCTATTATTCATAACATAGTGAAGGAAACAATAACATGGGTGATCTAAAATGATCAATAAGAGACATGAAATACAACAAAAAATAACCTAAAATAAAACATAAACATTAGACATGCCGAATAACAAAAACCCATGCCTTAAAAACAAAACCTAAACACATTATGGAAGGAAAACGAGATGAGTAAATAATATCGTAATAAAACATAATTATGGGTATTCAAATTGTAGAATAACTACATGAGATATCAATTATATTATAATAATTAGGTAAATTCTTATATTGGATATCATAACCATACTTTCAAGGCCTCATTTCAAGACCATAAATAAACATTTTCTCAAGGATTCATGCCATGACCTAGTTTGTCTCGTGAGACCTACTGATGCAACTAGGAGATAGAGAGGGAACCACCCAATGATTAATAAGACCAATTCATTAAACATATCAATGGGAATAAACTTAAAAAACAAACACAATTAATATTGAAACCATGAAATCAAAAGTAAATAACTTTACCCGTTGATTAAGCATAAACACTGACCATTCAGATTAAGTTGGAGAATGGATTTAAGATATCCCATCCATAGTCAAACTATTCATAAACAATAAAATTAAATATTTTAGATTATATCATATGTGATATTCTTCAATGATGTACAATATTAAATAATGGATGTTGAAATATATAAAGATACATTTAAATGAGACCATAGAACAATCCTTGAAGAAATAATCCTTAAACATTCCAATGTGGCCCATACCACATTGAAAAATTCAAATAGTAATCCATTAGACTACCATGAGAATAATGAAAAACATTATATGATATAAAAAAGGGTATTACACACTCTATAACAAATAAATAAGTGGTGAAGAAGGCATATATATCAATAAAGTGAAAGTGATATGAAAAAAATTATGTATACATTGGAAAGAAGAGTTCTTTTGGACAATGACTTTTATTTTTCCTAAAATCAGATGGTAAAATTATATATTCTAGAAAATAAAATGTAATTTAATTAATATAATATTTGAGGATTAAATAAGTATTTATTAAGGTGAAGTCATTTAAAATGTTTTTTTAATGACTCATTAGAAATAAAACATTTTAGTGTGGTTTATGGAATACATAATATAGATTTTAATTCAAAAAGGCATGTTTACTTTCATAAAACAATAAATTATCCAAAATATATTTTCCAATTAAAAATATTTTATTTTAGATATATAAATATTTCATACAAAATATTATATAGTGAACTTCAAAGTAGATATGAATCCAAGAAGTTCCCAGAATCGATCTCGTATTTGGGGAACAAGTTTTGAAAGATCATTTTAAAAAAAGTATAACTCCCCATAAATGAAAGAAAAATTAGGGTTGGTAAAAATATAAAGAACATTAAATCAATATTTATGATATTTATTTAATAATAAATTATAATATTCTTGAGGTGAGTAGAGATTAAGAGAACCCCAAATGAAAATAAATATTCAATTAAAAAGTACAAACAACATTGTAATCAGTAGAATCATGTTCCCCAAAATTGATAATCATAAAATGATAAATTTAATATCATTATAATAAATATATTAATGACATGAAAAATCAATGGTATTATACAAAAATAATACACATTTAGTTGTAGTGAATATATAATTTCTCACAAAAATGGAAGTGAGATGAAGAAACCTGTAACTTACGTCTGAGGTTGTTCTTCACTTGGGATTTGTGTCTTGGATAACCAAATTAATTTCATTAACTAGAATTTCTAGAACCTATTATACATTTAATTGATTTATTATAACCTTTCTACGTTCATTCATGGCCTTCTTGATGGGTTTTAGTTGTTGAATTTATTTGTTTTGGTCTGTTTGTCTCCTGATTGGTATACATATATACAGGAATAGATAATCATGTAAATTGAGGATTTTTTCATATAATTGACGTTATAAGTTATTTGTGAACATAATTATGGTTTAATGGTTTTAAATTTAAATTCTTTACTTGGAGTGAATATCCATCATTGTATATATTATTTAATGAAAACTGTATGGGTTTATTTGTAGTGTTGTGCATAATTAACTCATTTGGTATTAGTATTTAATATTATGAGTGGGTAACGAATTAAGAACATTTCATAAGTAAAAATACATATATTATGATCTGGTTTAACAATTCAAAACGTTTTGTGTCCAGCCATGTTGATTATAATTGAAATTGAAATCCTGTGGTCCTGGAATATTATTAATTATCACATCTTTAGTGGTATTTTCAGTCTCTTTATAAGAGAATGGGAAAAAATATATGATGAATAATTATTATATTATCATGAAAAAATTACAATTCATGTAAGGTACTTGATTTATCAAAACATTTGGATGAATGGTGTTGGGGAATGAAATTAATGGAACTCGGTATAATATAAAAGGTGAGAAATCCCTTTCAAGAATTCGTCAGCCTAACAACGTCACTTTAAATTTCATAAATTATTTTGATTAAAAAAAGGGTTTTCTCATTATTCATAAATAATTTATATACATAGGGGGGCATGTAATGACATATCCCAGCATAAAATAATTTATATTAAAAGAAAATAACATTATAATAGTGCTTGAAAAAGAGAGAGATTTTGGGATGAAATTTAATGTAGCATAACAGCTATGGAACATGGTTTTAGAAAACATTAAAAAGAAAAGTGATAGGGGTAACTCATTAATTAAAGTCATATAAAATGGTATAAAAATAGAATAATATTGAAATAGTAACATGGTAAAAAAAAATTAAAAACATTCCACATAAAAGAGAAGTTGGATTGAAAAGAGAAGTTGAGAATTATCTTACCTAGTAGAGTAAATCATATACCATGAAGGTTGTGACCTTGGTGGATTTAAGACACCATATGAAGACTAATAAAGAGATTAAACTACCAGACCATCAAGCATGGTGAGTTTTTAATGAAAGGAAAAGAAGAAATGAGTGGGTATTTATACTAAAAAGAGGGTGTTTTTCATTAAAGTAAATGGAAACCTCATTATTGGTTATTGAAAAACCATGGTTTTACCCCTAATATTTTCCCATGGAATTAGGTACATGGGAAAAATAAAATAAATATTAATATACACAAGTTGAAAAGTATTTTCTATTATTTTTTACATCATTATGATGTTATTAAAAATATAAAAAACATAAAAATGTATTTTACTATTAATGAAAAAATCATGTATTTTAGGAAAATGAAAAAAATGCACACTAATCATTTTTCAATATGTAGAGTTGAAAAATGAAATCCATTACTTCGAAAAAAATCAATATTATTTTAATTTATGTTTAAAATAAATTCATAATTTATTCCAAAAAACATCTTCAAAAGTATATGTCCTTTTATAACACCTTGAAAAATTAATCTAGGTCCCATTAAATTATCATACAACCATAATAAAATAAAGTACCATTTTATTATTACATTTATGAAAATTCATTTCTATTTTAAATAAATTAATTAATCAATAATTATAATACTTATTCTATGATTATTTATTTCAGTTAAAATATGTCTACATTGTATTTATACACTAATACGTGAAGTTTACATTTCATCGAAAAATTTAGTATTCATTACAATTAATAAGTGTATACTAAAATTAATTAGGGTATGTTAATATTAATAAAAAATATGTTATCTTATCAGACCCTAAATATCTTACTAAATGCAACCGTGTATTTCAGTTTTTCGAAATTCAAATTATAAATCTAGAAAAATTATGTTTATTGTATAGGTTATAATAAAGTGTTCTTGGTATATAATAATGGTTTCATGCATACTATATTAAATATATTTGTAAATTATTGGGGTGTTACATTGATTTAACTTTAATTTATTTTGAATCTAATAAATTGTAACCATTAACCAACTATAACAACACCCTTATTGTCCACCGAAATTAGTCCTTATATTCCATCTCTATATAGCAGACCAAGACATAGTCATATCTCAATATTTTTTCTTGTACTCTAATATATTTCAAATCCAATCATGTAGTACAAACCACCAGTGATACTTAATTCAATGACACCATTGTTAATACCTCCCCATTTCACTACCATGCAATAACCAATCCATGTCCTACATTATTTTGTTAAAAAACCAATTATTCCAACCTATTATGCCCACCTGAAGCTAATAAAACTATAGCAGTGGGTTATCCATCTCAAGGGATAGAAGAAATTTATGATATAGAGAGAGGGGGAGGGAGGTCAGGGGAGAAATGTGTTCTCAACCTGGTTGAAGTGACTTACTATAATTTATTCATGCTTGTTTGAATATAAGACTTCTGATATACATGTTACCATAAAATATAAAATTAAATGGATTATGGGAGCCAATAAAGGTCAGACCACCAATCTTCTTCTCCTTGAAAATAAAAGCTGAAAAGATAAAAATGAAAAATCATAAATCAAAAATAATTATAATTAATGTATATAATTCATATAGATAAGTGGTAACATATTTGTACTATATAAATATCTAAATTTAAAGAACTATTATAATTAATAAAACATGGAGTGATCAATATCTGATTATTTTGACTGAAACGCCCTTATAAAATGAAGAAATTCTTTATTTAGTTTTATAGTTTTAGAAAATAATAACTTTTTCCGTTATTTTAGACATGTGGATGTTATATTTAAAATAAAAATAAGAAAAATCGGTATTGAAATTATATTCTTTTTATTGTGACCATTATAATTAGTATAGTAATGGTTATATTAAATCTGAAAAGACACAAACGGAATAAGTGACATCTAATAAATATAGGATCTAAGCCTAAGAATCCCATTTATTAGATCAATATTGGGAGATGGAATCATTGGCCTTTTCCCCTGAATAAAATAAATCCATTAATAAATAATTGAACAATTAATGAAACTATTTATCGTAGAAGTTCAAGATTATCAATATCATGGCTAAAACCACATTTAATGAACAATCCCATAAATGTTTCACTATCCCACACCATACCCTTAGAGAATATGGTGGGTTAATAAGGGGATATGAATCTATAAAATATTATTATGAACTTATATATTTTCTTTTAAATAAAATAATAATTATATTAATTCATATTCATTTTACATTTATAAATGATTATATATTAAGTTTGATAAAAATTTTATTTTGATATGATGGAATAAAAATTTTATTTTGTGAAATATATTTTTTCAATTTTGTTCTTTTTTTATAAAGAATTAACATTTATAAAACATTGATATTTTAATAAAATATCATTATAAATAATATTAATTAGAATATTAATTATAATATAATTAAATTAATAAAAATATTATTTTTAAATATGTCACAATATAGTTGGTGTTATAAAATTGATTATGTTTTAGTAAAAAAAATTTAAGTTTAAACTCTCATATTTACAATATAATTCTTGAAAAATGAAATTACTTTTGAAATAACAATGTAGTAATTATAAATTTTTTATTATTTTTAATTTTCTATAGAAAATGAATTTTTAGGGGGAAATTCAATATCGTGTATATATATGTACGGTGTCTATTATGAAATCATAATAGAACAAAAGGGATGTAATAAATGATATAAAATACATAATAAAAAATATAATGTTAAACATTAAAATAATTTGTCTTAATGTAATTTTTTTTATCAACCCTAAATGAATCCTATGAAATATATACTATATTTCTATGTTCTAAAAAAATTCATTATGAGCATAACTTTATTCCACAAAACCAGAGGTATTATATTTATATGTTTAACCAATGAACATGTAAAATATATAAAATAACTCCTCTATAATATAAACCATTCGAAAACTATTTGATATTTTTTTCTTTTGATTATTTTATCAAACAGAGTCCAAAATATTTGTTTAGAAATAATTATAATATTCACCTCCATATTTTACTAAAAATTCCCACCCAAACTATCACACCACTTCAATCTAGATGAAATTTTCTTGATTTTATTCTATTTAAACCTATATAAATACCTCCAAATATGTTCCCAATCTATTAATAATATCATGTCATGATTTTAGAAGTTCCCTCCTTAGATAAGGGATTATCTAATCCTTTTTATTAAAACACTTATTTGTATTATGCATATTTATTTCCATTTTCTCAATATGTATTGTAATAGTATACATCAATTTTACACTATATATGATTTAAATGTAATAAGGGAACACATATAACTATCATTTATCATTATATGAAACATTATGTATTCATGTAATGTTGTCAAAAATATTCCCCAATTTTTTAAGTCAAATGTTTGTGTAATAAATACCCATCGTAATTTCCACAGAATTATATTAACTTATATTTTCCTATACATAATTGAATTTTTTTTCATCTATGTATATTACCCAAAATCATTAATCATTGTATTAATGTGATAAAGTGAGTCCTTATGATGTATGATCTATATTGAACACTTGTGAATATACATGATTTGAAAGTAATAGCTTAAACCAGAATATATATGCCCTTAAAGAATTTGGTAATGTTTATATATCATGATATACCATATATGGTGCATCTAAGTTTACCCTATGAACACATTATTATGAAATATTTATTTTTAACATTGACTATTGATTGTGTGTTCATGATTTATTTTATATTAACATTCTAATGTTTTCTGGTTATTATCATCTTATATCATTCATTGATGTTCATGTTTAGTATTCTCATCCCCTTTATAACACATAGATATTCCTATTTTCTGGAATGTGTTAGTATTATCATGTTTTGAATTTATTATTCCATTACAATTCATTAAATATAAAAATTTTATTATTTGCATCTCCAACATATAAACTACAGTATTCTAAGAACAATATATATTAAGGAAAAGTTATGGTGTTTCAATATAATTTAAAAATATCCTTACTCATGGTTACTGTGTAATGAATCTAATAACCCAATTACACTATGACCTTTAATCTGTTGGGATTATATTGTGAGTCTCTTCTTTAATTAATCATGAATTAATGTTCAATATATATATATATATTATATCATAGTTTTTATTAGAGATAGGTATTGATATTTTTGGTGATTATGACTTAAAAACAAAAGTTAATGACTTATTGAAAAGAATAAACACAGGAATTCAAGACTATATTTTGGAAATGAATATATTAAGTGTGTTTCTAGAAATAAATATATATTTATGGATACTACCAGTGGATGGGGATTTCATATTTGTGTACCACTATGTAATAACCCCAAAATTACTCATTTGGTAATAACTTGATTTTCATATAGTGTAAGACCAGTTTACATACTGCACACCTGCTTGGACAATCCAGAGTTATATTAATTGAAATATTCACAAGATACAAAAAATAAATCCCATGTGGAAAAAAATGTCATAGAAGTTTTGATTAATAAATATTACATGGATATCATATATTGAAAAAAATATGTAGCAGTCACTTTAACCATGGTAATTAAATATACTTTGTTTCGTTATTAATTTTGGAAAAAAATGTGTCAACATTTTTAAGAAATATAGATTATATAGATTCCCAATATTGAATACATTTTAACAAATTAAATTATAGATGTTGGTGAATTAAATTTAAAATGAAACCTATAGATAGGTTGAAAAAAATAGTTAAAAATAAATGCAATTTTCATTATAAATATGATAATATAACAACTATATGAATAGTGTTAATCCTTATATATTATCTAACATTAAAATATAGAATTAAATTATATATATGGCATTCAAATAATTCCTCATGATTTGAAATTTTGATTTATTAAACTCAGGAAACATTATAAACATTAAAAAATTTAAGATAAATTTGTTTAAAAAATTGAATTATTATAAAATAATTAATAAATTTGATTATATTTTAACAAATTGTATTAAATATAACTAAATAATCGTTATGGTATATTAAAAAAATGAAATTTTAATGGTCCTGTTAAATAAAAAAATTGTCAATAATGAAAAAAAAATTTACAAAAATATCTATACTCAATATTCACTACAAAATAACATTTTTCTGAACATATCCCAAAATTTCAGCATAACTGGATTTTTATATACTAATTTAAAATTAATATTTGAATTTATAAAAATAAATACAATTTTTTTAAAAAAAACATAAAATTATTCGAAAAAATCACGACAAAAAAAATTATAAAAAAAATATAGTTTTATATAATCCACGTATTTGTGTTTAAAATTTTTATTATATTGTTTATACTAATACATATCAATTGGTTTAATTTTTTAAAATTTATACAATAAGATATTCATAAATTTTTCAGTCCTATTCTGATTGGCTAATTTAATGATTAGGTTATGACGATATTCTATATTATTGTTCATTTAGACATAGGATTATGTGTTTTATAAGATATCAAGAATATTTTAATTTATTTAATATAAAATAATTATAATATTTAATAGTTCAACATTGTCACTTATGAAAAATTCTTCTTGTAATATACCATATCAAACATGTTGTTCCTCCTTTAAAATATGAGGGTGTTGCATTATATTTCTTGGGTATTTTTAATAATGTTTATTGAAATCTTGATTTAGTATGTTTTTAAATTATGTTATTAAGATTTTTTGGATGATTGTTTTAAAATTGATTTAATTACTTATGTAGTTATAAATTTTTTTGAGTTTTTTGATATGAAATTGAACCAAATCTTCAAAATTGATAAATTTGAAATATTCCCAGTCATGTATGCATGAAATTTCACATAGGCATCATTCTTATGTAAAAAATAAGGACCATTGCTTGATCCTATAATGATTGAATAAACTTAAATAATAAATGTATCATAATGATTGATAATATTTTAGGATGATAGTGGTATGTTTTTCTATCAAACCATAAAGTTATGTAGACCATCAAACGGGTAATATCCACAAGTTTTAATCTATAAAGATCATTTTACACTTGAATTTATATAATATATGACCCATTAAGAATCATTAACTATGTATTTATGTATTCATTTCCTCCCATAATAATAATCCTAGAGGTTTATTAGGACGATTCTTATTATTTATGCATCATTCTAGTTTTTTAAGGATCATTCCAAATAAAAAATAATTGAATATATAGAGTTCAAATATTATAATATTTTAAAATAAACAAAACTAAATAATTTAAAATTAACTAAGATGATGCAAGTTAAACTGATCTTCATGGATTTATAATATAAATATCAATCACATTATCATAATCCATAAAAAGGATTATGAAATACTTTTTAGTGGAGAACCTTGAAACTAGAATGAGTTCTATACCTCAAGTAAAAAATTTCAGGTCATTTGAATGAGTTCACAAACATTATGATGGAGATTGTGGTGGATTTAAATAAATTTGTTTGTATAGAGTATTTAAAAATGAAAAACTCATTTATTGTGTGAATTTATTATTTATGAATCAGATAAAATTTGAGATATGTCAATAAATAAATCAATATTGAAATATATTCTCGAAATGGATCCAAATATATACTATTAATTAAGACTTTTAAGAGGACATATGTAAAATATACTCAGTATATGCACTCTAATAGAAAATTTGTGAAAAATAAAATATGAGAGTTTAATTATTAAAAGAATTTGTAACTTTATTGTAAGAGATTGTATAATATATACATATGTTGAGCATACCAAAAAGGGCATTATATGTTTTATTATAAGATCCATTCATTATAGAGAATAATTTGGTACCTGAGTAGTCAACTAACAGTGGGTAATGAGTTTGTGTTATTAGAATTCCTCTTATGTATTCAATACACACAAGTTTATAAAAAAGATATAGATGTTCAATAATGGATCTATAGATGAAAAAACCTATTGTCAATCATATTATTAATGGAATTACATTTAACATATTTTAAACTGAAAAAATAGTATATATAGATCATTCTATGATAGGATCATACAGGGTAGAGTAGACTTGTTTCTTCTTGTGAGACATTAGAAGATGGAATATTGTTGGAATCTATATTAATAGGACTAATATTTTTCTTTTTTGTATCTTTTTGTGTTGATGGTAGTTGAATCCAATATTAGGTGGCCTAAGAATTATGTTAATGTGTACGATATTCCTGTTGAACCAAGTACATCTTATGTGTTGTTCTCTCTTTTCATTCTAATACATTTAAAGTATGTCTATAATAGTTTATTTGGTTATCCTGGATGTTATTAAATAACAAAGTTTTAGTTTCTAATAAGAATATTTAAAAATTGGCCAATGATTCCCCCTCCTGTGGAAATCTAGTTATAGGGATTTACATGTGTTATCAGTGAAAAACAATGATTCATAAAAACTTTTTAGATGTTTTTTGATAATGTAAAAGAAAAATTATTTGAATAAAAAGCGTTTTCCTATTTTTTAGTGTGAAATTTCATAGCTATAGTAATAGGATAATTCCCTACCTATTATCTCTTATCCAAGATGCTAACTATTTTTCTAGAGTATGTTTTACAAAAATTTTGGTATTATATTAAATGAATCTATCTAAATATAAAAATTTGGAAATTGGTTGAAAATAAGAAATTCATATATTGATGAATCAATCGAAAAAAGACACCTGAACGGTAATGGGTTCTTAATCACCTACAGAAATAAAAAAATTAAAGAGTATCTATGAGGTAAATATAAATGTCAGTAATGATAAAATATCATTATGAGTTAATAAATTTGAGGACATGATAATAAAAATTGATAGGAACAATAATGATTTTTCTCATAATATTAAATGTGATTATAATAAATATATAAGGATTTAGTAGAATGTTTTATGATTCCATTATTTTTAGGAAAACTTTTTTTCAGAAACCAAAAAAATTTATATTGATTACATGTTTCATGACAAGGATATTTGGAATATATTTCATTGTATGACATTCAAAATATTTTAATAGATTTTAAATAGGTGATTTTACAAATATATACAATATAGAAAAAAATATATGTATTCTATGGATATGAGTAAATCAAAATTTAATAAGTTAGTGGTCCCCAAATCAAGTTACTTAGATGAAATTTATGATGATGAGTATGATTAAGACGTCAATAAAATTGTATCTCTTCTCTAAAAAATTTTCATAATGAAAATACGAAATGAAAAATTGAAGGACCCAATAATTGTTTATAATAGTAGTGAAATCAGTTTTTCTTATTATTACATTCAATAAAAGAAGCTTAAATAATCTTAATTAGATGTGGAAGTTATAAAATCTAGAATTCTCAAAAAAATGTAAAAAAAAGATTAATTACATGGAAAAGAAAATAATTATGGTGATAGATAATTATAAATTTGAATCATAAAGTAGAAAATTATTTGATGAATTTAATTTACATTATTATCTTTATAAATTTTTTGAGTTACCATGTTGTGAGGATTAAATAGGATCTGGTAAAAAAATATATGATTTAGATCATAAAGTTTAGTTGGAATCATGTCTTTATAGGATTTATGATCCAATGAGAGAAAAGATGGTGTTTCCAAAAGAGAAAAACAGTCCAGATGATTCAATATATGAATATATTTAAGTTGACTAATGAAACATTGATGGTATCAAAATCACATGTAATGTTAAATTGAGTAATAGAAAGTATTGATAGATCTTGAAGAGATTTTGGCCAGAAAGGAAAATGGGTTTTCTAGCGCTTAATCCATAATCATTTGAGCCCAAAAAATGTTTAAAAGGATAAAATAATTCTTCTCAAAGTCTTCTGAGGGGAATATTAAATATTCTTAATTAAAATATAATATTGGATCCAAAATGGAATCATAATCTTCAACTTATATTTATAAAAATTATTCTATTATATCAAAGAGTTATAGTGAGAAAACACTTGTTGAATAAATTTATATCTAGAAGACATCATAAATCTAATCTTCTACATTAATCGAATATAATATTATTACAATTAAACCACTTATCCTTTTTAAATAATTGGTTTATTATAAAGAGGAAAACCATATCCAAATTCGAAATGGATTATGAGTCAAAGTGTAAAATCATTGTTCAATGAATTTATCTACAGTAATGAAATGTGTCTGAATAAGTACAACTATATCTACTATTATATTTCATTTAAATTAAATAATAATAAACTAGCGTATGGTTATAATGAATATATGATGACATATTTATAAGTGGAACAAGTTATGACTTGAATGGAATTGTATTTATCCAGTCATGAAAAATTTGTTCATTAGAAGAAGTATATTGTGGTTATAGAATGGTGGGTCATATATATGATCTATTCATTACTATGGGACTAAAATAAGTTTATCATACTGAAAATGTAATGTTTTTTTATATAAAAATAGTGAATGTGTATACTATATTATTAATATTATGAGTACTTTTGAAAATTACAAGCAATATGAGAGTATTAACAAATAATTATTGGAAGTTTGGTTGAATTTGTTGGATGTGTACATGAATATTGAGAAATTAAAAATAAGTTCGTCTGTTAATGGAAATACTATTTTTACACATGAGGATATCCAAATGGTGAGAAAATGTCGAAAAATTATGATGTAAAAAAATCATGTTATGCTAAATGAATAGTGTTTATTTTCTATAAATTTATCAAAATAATATATGAAACATATTTTCATCCTTTTAATATTCAATTATAAAAATTTTACATGTTCAATGAAATTCAGGTTCCCTAAAAATTTCATTAGTGAAAATTTCTTCACTTAAGGGAGATTTTTATATGGGGAATGTGATAATGGTTTTTATGTAAGACCTGTCGGAAAATAACCCATGGAAGTTAAATCCTATATTGTACATAAAAGTATTGGGAATCTTATTTTGAGAGAAAAATATCATCCTCAGTAGTAAATTTGAGGATAAAATGGGTTCCATTGTATTACCTATTATTTGTGTGCATTATTAATAACATGAATGTAAATGAAATAGAAGGATAGATAATTCAATACTATGAAAAATTTTAAAATTACTCATGAATCTTTCCCACATACATGAAGATGATGGACTATTTATATCACATTGGGAGATAAAAATTGAAGGTGGAGTTGTCATAAAATGAATCATGAAATTATCAATAATTTTGACGAATTGTAGACTGAGTTAGTAAAGAAACACATAAATATATTATTATTGTCTATATCTAAAAAAATTTAAAGGGGTGTCATGGTTAATTAGAGGATACTAGAAACTTGTATGTTTATTTATTTCACATGGATATGTTTTCTGTTTTAATTTATTTGTGTATAACTTATAATGTTTTCTTCAATAATCTATTTTTGAGAATCCCCTATAATGAGTATCGTGATATTAATAAAAAAATAATAGCAATTTGTGGAAACCATTAATGAAATTTTATATACCGTTATTGTTTTTAATAATATATAGCACATATGGACATAAGGTTGTCTGACTGATTTCATCATTTAATAAAAAACATGCCATTTTAACATTTTCTCAACTAGAATAATATATTATTCAAATATGTACAAGGGAAGGTAAATTTTCCCCAAATAAGTATTATGGTTCAAGATATCCCCTATAATTTATTTATGTATTTATTTTGAAAATGTTTGAGTATATGAACACATATTATCAAAGTTGTATTAATGTATTTCTAAACTATTCAAATGGGATATTGAAATTACTATTAAGTCGTTTTATTTTTTATCATGAGGTATTGTCATTTTTTATTAAATGTTGAAAATATGTATTTAATAATGGAAAAATATTATATTCAAAGACTCAAGAGGGCGATTTGGAATTACATGTGATTCTTGAAGAGATATTATTGGAATATATATTGAATTTTTATAAATATCAGTAAGGTGTCACCAAGAATGACCCATTAATTTTCAGTAAAAATATACATTTTTTTTATTTTTGTGAAACATAATATAATATCTATTATATTTTTTATGAAATTAAGGTAATATCTATGAATATTCCCCGATTTAGAAAATTTATTTCTTGATTGGAGTTTGAAGGAAATATCTATTGGGGAATATACTTTTATTAATGAAGTGTAAATATCATCCAATAAGTGATGATTGAGAAATATAATGTATCTAATTATGAAGATCTATTGTGGGGATTTGTTATTTTATTTAAAATTAATTGATTAGGTATGTAGATGAATAGAGGATACCTTAATTTTAATTTAATCATGTATGGAAGAGTATGAATTTACGAAATTCCTAGGACTTGTAAGAATGATGATCCATGTATGAACCATTTTACCCTTATGTGTATGGATTATCAGTTGATCCCATAAGTATGGAGGACCCCATAAAAATTGAATTTTCATAATTCGTGTTGGTCCCTATTAATGATTTTAATAGACATAATTATAGTGGTGGAGAGGGGAAAAGATCAATATAACGGTTGCCTCCATAATCATGGCATTATAATAATAATTTCTTATTTATATGTAAATAAAATATGTCTCACATAATAATAATTTATAAAATGAATAATAATTATTTTCCCCTTTATGATCACCATATATGGGGTGATTATGGATGGCATATTACAATATAAACATAATTCATTGCTCTGTGGATCATTCCATAATGTAAATATGAAAATCAATGAACTACTAATAGGAGGATATTTGTGAATAGAATATTTTGATAAACTAATAATTTAATTAGATAAAACTTGGTAAACAAATAATCTTTTAATAAAAATATTATTATCAATCAAATAATCATGTTCCAATATATTGATAAAGGGAGACTATACGGTGGGAATTTTAATGTTGAGATGAGTTCCACCCTATAAGATAATGTTGAGATGGTACCTGCATGATTTCATGACTATGTTGATGGGGATTTATTGGGATTCAAATTAATTGATATTCTAGATGATTTCATATAAGAAATTTTAATGCATTTAAGTAATTATTTTTTTGAAATTCAACAAATATTTCAAGAGATTTCAAAGAATAATTAGAAAGATGAATTTCATCCAAATTTTAATGATATGATTCACTATTGTTTATGAGTTGAGGTACTTTTTTAATCATATGGATATATTTTCAAGATATTATATACATTAATAAATATGTGTCAAAATATAGAATTATGGTGTGGGAATATTTATATTAATGATAGACATTTTGGGTGTAATTTTTTGGGATATTGGTACTTCAACTATATCAGGAAGAGAATAAGTAGATTGATTCCAGGAATGGTGAATTTTTTTAATATTTTTTAGTGAGTGAAAATTATTTTTTCTAGTTTTTATAATTATTTACCATGAGGACAAGCACAAGAATTATTGTGGGGATTTTATGTTATTAATATTTTCACAACTTTTTTTATAATCCCTTTACATATTTTATATGAAATGTGCATAATATTTGTGAAATATTATTATTTAAATATAAGATAATTTTTTGGAGAACTACTTGAATTCATCTAGATTCTGGTATGTTTAATGTTTAATAAAAAATCTCACCCTACTTACCCAAATTTTATGATTCAGGTTTTTTTGGGTCAGGTACTCAATTTAAAATTTTCATTATAAGAAATATTTGGCCAAATCGTCAATTTGGATGGTCATATGGTCCACACAAGAAGACCCAATGAACCTGTGAAGAAACTGTAACATCCATGAGGATTCATTTACTGGTCTCAATCCAAAAGAAAAACTTTATGAAACTCGACCATAGGTCCCTGATTATCAAAATTAATCTTCGATAAAACCATTGAGGTTCGACTACATGAAAAAGCTGCCCAACTGATGGTTTGAAGTCCAGCCCACCATTATGGCCCGGAATTAAAATATGAACACTATTAATGATATTTCTCATGATATAGTAATCACATAAAGTTTATATTTTTCAATGTGAAATAAATTATATAGAAGGAAGACTCTTTTGAAGAAACAATTCAGATTTGAAGTCACCTTCTTATTCAAATGTCCATTCACATTTCAGCCATAGAAAAAGCATAGATAGAAATGGGTTGTTAAACATTGTTTGTAAAAACATTCATAAAAATGGATCCATAAGTAAAAATGCCTCCAAAATTTTAGAGTTTTCGGCCAACATTATTATATACAACTTTGAAGAAGATCATATCATGATATTCAGTTGTCTGGATGGCCCAATTTGCGATGTATGTGGAGGTGCAGATTAGAAATGAAAACAGTGCACCTCCTTGGGCTATAAAAAAAACCCCTTCTTCTCCTTGAATGTGGTTCAAATTTGGGAATAGAAAAGAATAAATTGGATCTAATAAGGCTCTAAAAATGGACTGTGATGACATGACAAACACATTTTTTTTACTTGATAGACCCTTCCTCCTTTCTTTGATTTCATGTTCCTTCCATCCATTTTCAAAAGTAATATTTTATGTGTCTTTAAAGGTAATTATATTTTGATACATGATTCTTTCTCACTGTATCATAATATAATCCACCACTATGTTTTAAAATATTAATGTTCTTAAAAACGTTTAAACCAAGTTAAAATCCATTTTCTATTTTTCATCCTCATTCAATTGAAATTCAGTTTGTATTTATAATCATTGATCCAGTGTATGTGTGTTCGACAGACAACTCCTTCATTATTCATTTATATTTCCTCTCTTATTAATTCATAATAATAAATATAATATACCAGATTACTATTAATCTCAATGGATATGTAAATATATCATTGGGGTGAGTCAAAATTAAGGGATGTTAATTGATTGAGGGTATTTTCATGATAAATATTCTTGAAATTAACATTGTGTATGTTGGACTTAACATGTCATGGATTAATGAATTGTGTTGTATAACATGTGGCTTCCATGGATTATTAAGACCATAAATATACTTCCATCAAAAATCCCTAATTGATATTAGAAACCTATGTTAAGTTAAGGGTTGGATTAAATACATAACACATAGGAATTCTAATCGACATTATCTTGCGAAGTGTGTGTCAATTTAAATGAAATATAAAACAAGGCTCAAGGATATCATAAGGTTAAATATCTAATAATAAAATCTGCACAATATTTATCAAATTGTTAAATAAAACACCCACCATTAATCACTTCATTTAAGCACTTCAAACAACCCCAAAACCCCCAAATCAAAAGAAAAAAAAATCGGCTGTTAAAATGTATCATCATCGTGGATTGATCCCGAGTTAGGCTATAAATATAAGAAGAGCACCAGAACCTTGAATGGTCAATAGGCAACCATCATCCATGATTTTATGTACACATGGCTCCGAATAAACGTCATGCACATAGGGTCTACGGCATGTCCCACCAAAATTTTCCATCCTTGTGTCTCTTCTCACACAGCCATTTATACAGTTATAAACTACAAGGTGTATACATAAAAAACCTGACATGTACTTAAGAAAACAATTCCTTCAAAAACATAAGGACCCATGATATGGAATCGAAAATACACACCATTTATTCAATGTTTTTATGTATAATAAGCCTCATAAACTATTTTGGAATCCCATAAAACACTGAAACCAACATCGAAGTTCTAAATTCCAATCCATGGGGGCCAGTCTCCCTACAAATCAAAGCTTGGCATCATACTCATGTCATATACAAGTAATAACAAAGAAATGATCCACCAAATTCTGATCCATTAGGCCCTATAACACCTTAACAACCAATGTTTGGAGCTCATTCATATGAAACCTTACATATTAGAAACATCTTATCAAATAGAGGGTATTATATCAAGGCATATATCACAAAAACATGAAAACCTAGAACAAAATTTATCAAAACATCATGAAATCAATAATGCATCCTAAATAGAATTACAAGAATACACGACATGTGATCTCTAGTATGTGGAAATTTGATTAATGAGAGGGAATACCCTCATCTCATCAAGATGAAATAGAAATAGAACCTCTATAATATCAACAATAACAACAAAAAACATGTGAATCACCCAATGGTAACACCAAATGAATTGTAATAATTAAAAAACTAGAAAAATTTCAATAATCGAGGTCAATTAGGTTTTCCTAGTAAACGGGTTAGTTATAACTGGGAACAACTTATTACCAAGTACATATTCTTTCATATGGCTATCTATAGGCTCCAAATATTAATTCAAGAAGTAAATAATACCTCTGATACCAATTTGTAATGTCCTGGTACTAAGTGCCTCCTAGAGGTTCCTTGAACCCTATTGGTAACATGGCCTCAAGCGCATTTCCCCAAACTCTAAAGGCTGATGACTAGCATCAAGTGTCATGGACCAGATTTTGTGGAAATAATGTTGTAATTGGAAGAGTAACATTGTGGAAAGAAACAAAAAAACATTAGTGGAAGAAGAAATAACATCCAATAAGCAAACAACGAAAGACATAAAGTAATAAACAATTAGAGAACATTTATAAATGATTCATGATACATATGTCTAGGAAAACACACAAACAAGACACAGTGATGAAATAATGTACTAAACTGATGTTCAAAGAAAAAAAATATACTTTAGTAGCATCTCAAGCATCAGATTGGTCCCATTCTCCACAGATCTACAGTAGATAAGAACCTGAAGTAGAAATTCACTTTCCCTTATCTATACTTTCATAAATATAATCTAGTTGGTCCCAAAAGCATGACCCAAACAGGGTGTGAGATGAATCTCAATCGGAAACCACCCCATGCTCTTTGCCTAATAGTCATTGAATATATATGGCAGGAAATTTGAAAAATGAAACAATAAACAATGTGTTAGTAAAAAGTAAACAAACATACAGTTCCAATAGCATTCATTTAAATAAATCATGTAATAAAAAAATCAAAAACAAGTAACACTGTGGGATGTTATAAAATCTTCACACCATTGGTTCAACCAAACAATCACATGCATCCCTCTAGGATGTACTCATAGTCTAACCCCTCTAGTTCAGCTTTTGAAAAGACTCTATGAGGAAGCACTCACTATCAATTACCCATGTGGTCTTTTATCGGTAAAATAGATAAACTATGGGGAATCACTCAACATCCAATTCCCACTTTGGTCTAACAACGTGGATCTATATAAAATTTGAGGGATAAATTACGTCCATCCCCCTATGGTCTCGAAATGTTGAAAGTAAAAAATACACTTTAGGGAAGCCCTCATCATCCATTCCCCCTATGGCCTACAACCCTAGATTCCCACTGGCCAATGTATGTAAATCACACTGAATGATTCTCAATAGCCTATGTAATACTTAAGAACAAATTTTCTAATATGATTGAAGAACTACTTGGAAAAAAATATACTATCATATAACAGCATTAGATAATATCACTCCATCCTAACAACAGTTGGCATGGAAAACAAGCAGCCTAACTGGTAAAGCTAGAACAAATGGTAAGTATCAATAAAAACATGTTAAACCCATCCATAGGATTGAAAGTAACCATATTAACTATAAAACAACCTCTAATTAGTCAAGTTAGGCATAACATGCATTAACAGGGCTAAAATCCAGAAACACGCAGTACCCCATTCTAGGGTATTTGGCACTTTTGCATATAATATTCAAAAACTAACTACGAAAAGGCTCAACCAACCACCTCAGTGTTTTACAATCGATATACATTGGCATTGGCCTCTTAATAGACCTAGAACACATAAAAATATAAAAACATCAATAATGTTAATCCAATGATATCTCACGAAAGAGGAGAAATCTAGAGATGAGGCTTTAGAAGAAGGATGAACTCACCGTGCTGATTCCAACACAATTGAAATTAGTTGATTCGGATAACAGATGATTGGTTGGGGGCTCATAGAAGATTCATCATCTTTGGTAACTCGTTTAAAATACAAGGTGAAATGAAGGAGAAAAATGGAACGGGATACGACCCTGGTCCATTTAATTAAAAGAATATAAAAAGTACATGGTCTATCATTAAAAATAACACAGTGTGTAAATGCCTTTATAGGGCCCTACAGTAGGTGGTCTAAATGTCACCACACATGGCCATCTAATCATCCATTACACTGCTAGTACACGGTCAAATGCAGCAACCAGTAACATGGTGTCTACTCCAAATTATACAACGTGTAATCATTAAATTTCCAGAATCATATGTTTTTCTAAAAAACACCAAAAAAGCGCTTACCAAAAAACAAGGTCTGGGATCATAAACCCCCTCCCATAAAGAATATCATCCTTGAATTACCCTAAGATGGTGGTGTAAAAGAAGAGTATATGAGCAGCTTTGACCACCTCAATCATACATCATCCTCCATCTCCCAAGTCTCGTCATGTAATTTCATGTGCTGCAATAGCACCTGTACGAGGGGTATAAACCATCCACAAAGAACCTTTGTTTTTTAATCAACAATCTGTATAGGATGATCCTTTAATGAGGCATCCAACTCTGACTCAACCTCTTCTAGTTGAAAAACAAGAGACAAGTATGAGATGTAACATTGTAGCTAAGAAACATGGAAGATTCTATGCATAACCTGATACTTCTGAGGTAACTACTACCAATAGGAAACCAGACTAAATCTATCCAAAACTGCAAATGGCCAACGTACCTCAGTGAAATCTTAACGTATATCCTAATCCTCATGTATCCAAACCTCAGTGTGACATATAGGAAACCCAGATCTTAAATGTCACATTCTTAATGTCATCACCGTCTATCATCATAAGACTTCTTTCATGACTGTACAGTACCCATACTCTTCTAAATCATATATATCTGCACAGGGGTATCCTATACAAGATGAGGACCCATCAAAGCTACCTCTCCTACCTCTAGTATACATAGGGTTGATCGGACTAACCTACCGTAGAAATCTTCATAAGGTACCATATGAATAGTTTTTTGAAAACTACTATTATAGTAAAACTCCACAAGACTAATATTATACTCCCAAGAACCTCCAAATTCTAGGATTCATGCTCGTAGCATTCCCTACAGCACCTAAATTGTATTCTTAGACTAGAATTCTTCCTATGGATGGTAAGCTGTACTCAAAAGAACATGTGTACCCAAAGCCCTCTGTTGTCCCTGCCAGACCTGAGAAGTTAATCGTGAATCCCTTTCTGAAATTATGGAGTGATGAACTCCATTTAAACTTACAATCACTCGGATGTATGACCTACCCATCCCATCAACACTAATGGTCTCCTTGATTGGTAATAATTGTGAAAAACTCCTGAGTCTGTCAATGACAACCCAAAATACATCATTCTCTTGAGGAAACCATGATAAACTTGTCACAAAGTCCATCACGACATCATTCCACATCCACTAGAGAATGGGTAGCTTCTAAAAAACCATGTTGGTCGTTGATCCTCTGCCTTCACCTGCAAAAAGGTAAAAAAATCATGACAAACCCATCAACATATCTCCTTATACTTTTCCACCAGTACTGATTGCGTAGATATCGATACATCAGGGTTAAACCAAGACTAACATCCCAAATTGAAGAATGAAAATCCAACATCATCTCCTTACTTATGTCTATTGACACCCATATGTGCACATGAAAATGCTAGATCTCATCCTCTCCTATGGTCCTTCTAGGAATATGGTCCTCTTTTAAAGCACTCTCCTGTAGATCTAGGCCTTCACTTTCTGATAGTTTTCGCATTCGAACTCAACCAAGAACAGTAGATGTAACAACTACAAATGAAAGACACTTTTTTCACTGTCTATCATGAATCTCCAAATGAATTTAAGAGAAGAGATCCATAAGCTGCCACTCACCAATGGCCTCCTTAACTTTTTGTAGTTGAGTCCTCCTACTCAATGCATCAGCCACTGCATTGCCTTTTCCTGGGGTACAAGCATGATAAAAATAAAATTTCTGAGGTACTCAACAAACCTTCGATGTCCCAAATTAAGATCTCACTGAGTGAAGATATACTGGAAACATTTGTGGCCATCAAAAACCACAATATGATCTCCCAGAAGAAGTTGTCTCCATCCTCAAAAATCATGAACCATTATAGCTAACTTAGGATAATGTGTTTGGTAATTCCTTTAATGTGGCCTCAACTATCGAGACCCTTATGCAATGAATCCTTCTCCCGGACTAAGAAATGCTCCTAACCCGACACATTATTCATAAAGTATATAGTATAGATCTTTTTGGCATTAGAAAAACTAGAAACGGTTTTGAAGTAAAACTCACTTTCAGCTCCCAAAAGTCTAAATCACATGAATCTTACCATATGTACATTAAACCTTTCGTAGACAGGGCCATCAGTGGTGCAGATAATCCGGAGAAGTCCGTTATGAATTATCTATTGTAACCACCCATCCCTAGAAAACATCATACCACATAGACATTCCTTGACTGATACCAGTAAACTACTACTCTCACTTTCCTTGGGACTATTGATACTCCTGTCTCTGAGATAATGTGACCCATGAACTGAACCTAGTCCCTCAAAAAGTGTAATTTTGAGTGAATAACATATAACTGATGCTATATCAGTGTAATCAATATGATCTCAAGATGTGGGTAATGTTTTTTGTCGATTTTGAGAGTACACCATGATATCTGGTAAGAAGCCTACCACGAATGAATCCAATTATGGATGGAACACAATTTTAATCAGTGCCATGAAAACTGTAGGTGAATTTGTGAGACTGAACAGAATAAACAAATACCAGTATAGACCATACCTAATCTAAACAGCCATAAGAGGTATATTAGATGGTCTAACACGCAACTTATGACAACCAGATCTAATGTAAATCTTCTAGAACATGAGGAATCAATGAAGCTGATCAAATAGATCATGAATCCTTGGAAAGGGATATCAGTTCTTGACCCTCAACTAGTTCAGCGTCCGATAATCCTGACAATGTCTGAGGGTAAAATACACCTTCTTCGCAAAAAGGATAAGAGAACTCAAAGAATATGTACTGGGTCAGAAGAAAACATTCACCTGTAACACCTCTAACTGCATCTTGGTCTCATGTAGCTCTGGTGCAGCCTTACTATAAGTAGGAATGGACACTGGTACTGCTCTAGGAACAAGCCCAATATAAAATTCCACCTCTCTCTCCGGAGGGAAACCTTAAAAGTCCTCTGGAAAGACATCCCTGAAATAATTGACCACAAGAAGAAAGTACAATTCTTAAGTTTCCTTGTCTTATAGATATAGACTAGAAATCTTGGCTATAACTCCTCCCAAACCATGATGATTGGCTCCTTCTCTACATTCATGTAAATCCCATTCTCCCTTATGAAGAAACGAACCGCCCTATAGTGATGTGAAACTCACCCTACTGCAATAGTTGGCTACAACAGCCTGGAAGGGAACAAACCTGTCCATTCCAAGAATGACATCATATCCTATAACCTCTAAGACATATAGGTCACATAAAAAATTACATCTTTCAGCATCAAGATGGAACTCATTGCATTGACATGCACTAACCGTTCTAGTCCCCCATGGTGTGTCCATCGCCAATACATCAGTATGACTAATGATATAGAGACCAATGATATCTACAATAGAATCACATATGAATCTTTGGGAAGACCCTGTATCGAAAAGTGTAGATGCTAGAACTAAGGCAACTATAATTGTACCTCGAACTATACACGGTTCCAGATCATGCTCTTGATGGGTCTTCTCCACTACAAAATTATGGCATGTACCACAGCCATGTGAACCTTACTGACTACCTTGAGCTGATCTAACCTACACTCATGGAAATCATGTCGACATTCTACCATGTCTAAAACCTCTACCTTGGTTTGAATGTCCAAAAGAAATCCAGTTCCAAGACTGATGAGAAACTGGTGGCCCTGCTCCTGTTCGAGGAGTCAAAACATAACCTCTATCACCAGCTGATGTTGAGAAAATCTAACAGAACCACTGAACATGACCCATATTGTTGAATGATCAGCACTCCACTGGGTCTCTAGGGAAATGTGGCCTTGTATGCCCACTCATTCCACACTGGCAACACACGACATGGATACCAGAAGATGTATCCTGATTTCTCAGATCTACGCACATAGACTCCATGCATCACTTCCTTCTATTAGTATGACGGGTACCTACTTTGGATGTCGAGCCACCCTTACTTATAGCTATATAATGCCTCGTACTTTTCTTAGTGATCAGTGCCAGGTTGACTTTAAAGGTGAAGTAAGTCAACCTGAAGATGTTCAACTAAGAACAGATGTCGTTCCTGAGACCATCCTCAAACATCCTTACATGGAAAAACCCATCTCCTCCTAAAATGGGTGTGAAGTTATGAAGCTCTATGAAGCGATAAGAATACTCCATGACAGAGAGAGTACCCTACTCCTGACTCATGAATTCCCAGGATCGATCGGCCCTCAAAGTCTTTCGGTAGAAGTAATCATACAAGGCATGTTGCAACTCAACCAAATCCATAACCTACTGGCATCCCGCCTATGAGAACACATCCCACCATCCCTTTGCGAAATACGGTATATTTTATGTGGAGAGATTTAACCTCTTCTCTGGAGGTGTCTCCATTTGTTCAATAATTGAATTCAAGACCTCTAACCATGATTCGGTACCCTGAGATCCTTCATCCCCTATAAAGGAGGGATGATGCTGCTACTAAAATACTCACATAAAATCATCCATAGATGGGGTAAGAGGAGGTACTCCTTAGAATTTATACATGAACCTCCTAAATTCCTCTCAAAACTGTGCATTGGAACCTACATTCAGGATCAAAGGTTGGGCCAAGACAAAAATGAATGGAGGATTTGCTAGAATATCCAGATCTTCCATGTCTGGTTTCCTGTCATTTTTCTATAACTGGTGTATAACCAATGGATGCCTCGATGGAATAAATCTACATGGTCTATGTCACACCTTAGATCAATATTAACAGGGGGAAAATATATAAGTATATAATGAGAACATGATAAATAAATAATTCATGATTTCTATAAGGTGGATACATGGTGTGTACAACTCCTTCACGGTGTGTTCCCTTATGCTTTCACATGGGCGTGCACTCCTCCCATCCCTGGCTGTGTAACACCACAAACACACATCATATATTCCTAACACACAGCGTTTACTTGAATCCAATTCCCCTTCCCGAGTTCTTCTACACGAAATAACCCACACGGTTCTCCAAGAGCAAGAAAACACATTGTGTTTGTACCATACAAAATTTGAACTATACATAACTTCACCAACCCGTGAAATTATTTACACGACCAGTTACACAACCGACTCTACATGGTAATTTTGTACCAGACACAGTATTTACTAAATACCCTTAATCCACTTATGTCACAAATCGCATGGCTGGACACATGGATGCTAAGACACGACGTTCACATGGGAACACGACATGCCGCAAAAAAAATTTCACATCCCCATGTCTCTTCTCACACATACAATGACACAGTCAGAAACTATATTGAGTGTTTATGAAATAAAAGACATATACATAAGAATATTTTTCATTCCATAATAGATGGACACATTGCATGTATTCTGTAATACACACCAACTATTTAGTTTTTTTCCAAACAATAATCCTTGAAAACGACACTGGAAGCCCATAAAACACTAAAATCAACATCGATGTGACAAATTCCACTATGTGGGGGGCCATACTCCCCGCGAATCATTGCTTGGAATCATACCCATCTCATATACATTGAATAACAAAGCAAATATGCACCATATTTCGTGCCATGAGGGCCCATAACTACTCAAGAACCAATGTTTTGTGGTCATTCCAACGAAACCTTACATTTTAGTAATACCCTATCAAATAATATGTATTCTGTCAAGGAATCTATCATAATAACATGAATATCTAGCATAAAATCTATCAAAAAAACATGAAATAAATAATGAACCATAAACAGAATGACAAGAATGCATGACATGTGATATCTAGCACGTTCAAATGTGATGCATCAGATGTAATACCCTCATCTCATCATGTTGCAACAGAAATAGAAACTAAATAATATCAACAATAATAGCACAAAACATGTGAATCACCCAATGGTGAAATCAAATCAACTGTAAGAATTGAATAACCAGAAAAATTTGCATTAATCGAGGTAAATTCTCTTTTCCCTGTACACGGGTTAGCGACTCCTGGGCACAACTTATTACCAAATACCTATTCTTTCTTATCCCTAACAATAGGCTCAAAATATTAAGTCAAGAAGAAATTAATTCCTCTGATACCACTATGTAACATCCCAATTTTTGGTGATTCCCTGAGATTCCCCATACACTTTTGGTAACATGGTCTCAAACGCATTTCCCCAAATGCTAGAGGCTGATAACCAGCAACGAGGGGCTTGGGTGTCATAGTGGGGAAACTATTACCTCAATGGTAGAGTAACACAGCGAATATGAATAGATAACAATGGTGTACGATGTAATAACATGAAATACGCAAACATCATAAGACTGAAAGTAATGACCAACTGGAGCACATATATAAATGATGTATGATACAGGTGTCTTAAAAATAGGAAAACAAGTCACAATGCTATTATATATTACTATTCCAAAGTACAATGAAAAAAATAAACTCCAGCAGCATCGCAAGCCTCAGCATGGTCCCATGTTCTCTAGCTCTACTGAAGTAATGTACCTAATTCTGATGGGTGCATGCCCCTATCTATACCATCATCTATATATTCTTTTCGTTCCCAAAAGAATGAACCAACCTGGGTGTGAGATGATTCCTAGTAGGAAACCACCCAAAGATTTTTCCTTATAATAATTGAGTTTATTTGTAAGGCAATATGAAAGATGAAGCAGTAAACAAGGGATTAATAAAAAGTATACAACCCTATTATTTCAATTGCATTAATTCCCATAATTCAATTATGCAAAAATTTAAAAACAAGTAACACTATCGGAAGTACTCACAACCTAACCCATCATGTTCAACCAAACAAACACAATAAACCATTTGGGATGTACTCACAGTCGAACCCCTCTTGTTTAGCTTTAGAAAAGACTCTTTGAGGGAGCACTAATCGTCAATTACCCATTTGATCTTTTAATAATAAAATACAGGCATTCAACACCCAATCCCCCATATGGTCTTGCTATGTGGACATACAGACACTCTGAGGGAGCACTCACATCCACCCCCTTATGGTCTCACAATGTGAAATGTAAATAGACACTATGGGGAAGCCCTCAACATCCATTCCCCATATTGTCTACAACACCTGCTTCCCACAACCCTAGGTATGTCAATCATCCACAATGATGGTCAACAGCCAAGGTAACAATTATGAACTACATAGCTAATAGATTTCAAGAAATACAAGGATAAACAACTACATGAATATAACAACATCAGATTATATCGCTACATCTTAATAACACAAGGCATTGATTACAAGTAGTCTAACCGGAAAAGCTTGACCAAACGGTCAATATCAAAACAAACATGGGAAACACATCCATATGTTTTCAAATCAACCTATTATCAATCAAACAACCTCTACTCAGACACACAAGGAATAGCATGCATTAATAGGGTAAAAATCCCTAAACCAGCAATACCTCATTCTTGGGTATTAAGATCTTTTCCATATAACATTCAATGAATAACTACATAAAGGCACAAACCACATATCTCGGTGTTGTATGATCTATATAATCTGGAATTGGCCCTTAAATTGACCTAGAACGCATTAGATCTACAAAAATATATAAAACATTTAGCCATGGATATCTCATGAAAGAGTATAAATCAATAGATTATTCTTTAGAAGAAGGAAGAACTCATCTTGGTGATTCCACAGAAATCGATGGCAGTTTATTCAAAGAACATATGATCGATCGAGGCCTTATAGAATATTTGGCATCTTTGGTCGCTCCTGGATGAGACGGGATGAGAAGAATATGATACAGGGAATGAGACGAGATCCTGGTCGTTTGAACAAAATAAAGGAAAAAGTACATAATGTGTATTTTAAAAGTTTTGGGCATGTATATGCCTTTATCGAGCCCCTCTATAGGAATTTTCCAGGACACCCTACATGGTCGTGTACTTGGCCATTACATTACCAGTACATGGTCACCCATAGACTATAGTTACATGACATGTACTCCAAAGTACATGGCGTGTACTCCTTTTATTTCCAGATTCTCCTGTTTTTCTCAAAAACACCAGAAAAGAAATCTCATACCTGAAAAGAAGGAATGGGTTCTTACAATAATCATTTTAATAACATTTAATCAGTTCATTAAAAAATTTCATATGAAAAATATTTTTTTGTCACTCATTGGATTCTAGATATCATGAGAATAGAGTAATCAAAGAAAATAGTTTTCATCATGATGTGATAATTACTTATTGAAAAAGAAAATTAATTGATATTAATGAAAAAAATTAAATCATTAAATCATTAATATAATCATAAAAACCATTAAAATCAATCATTTCAAAGTAATAATTTATTTTTCATCAAAATAGGAATGTATAGTGTAATTTCCTTCAATAAGATGTTATTCTTAAGCAGTAGAAGGGTTATTATTCAAACACATCAGTTATATATGTAATATAAATAAATTTATGTAACACCGAATAATGTGTATTATAAAAAAAATACACCACACTATTTATATAATGTTAATATGTTCATATAATAATGTATGTTTATTATGGTATATGTTGAGCAACGAGTAGTGAATAAATAATGTTTTGTTTCATTTTATTTAGTTATAATTATATATAAATAAATAGAAGATTTTTTTATTTATATAAGACCATTATAAAATATTATTAATTAACCAAAATATTTTTTTATTGTATTGATATATGTGTGTTTATATTTGTAATAATGAGAAAAAAATTCTCTATTTATTGAAATAAAATGTCATATCTCTAATATAAATTATTTACCAGCTTATATATAATGGATATTAATAATAATATATTTAATTAAAATAAAATAAATGATAAATTTTAATATTTCAATTCAATAGGACTATATAATTATTTCCATGTCGATTTAAATAATAATTATTTCGAATGACTGAAAAATTTTGGATGTTGGATTTGATGTATTTCCCAAAAGTTGTGAAGTAGAAACGTTGTAATCAATAGTTTGTATGAAACAAAAAACAAGGCACATTAGTGAATATGATATCCTGAAAATTTATAATATAATAACTATTTTAAAAAAATTAAATATGTTTTATATCTTTTAATGAATTTTATACTGAGTTACTGTTCAACCCACACAATAATGAGTTTTTTTAGTGGCATTTGTTACACATAAGACTGAGTTTTATTGAACAAAAATATATTAATAAAACATAATTATTTAGAATAGTAAGATATAACATAGCCATTATATTAGTGGTTTTTAATAGTATTAAATGACTTTTGAAAATATATGGCCTATGATATTATAATAAGAATACATTATTTACAAATTAATTATAAATTTATATAAAATATAATTTAATATAAAAGAAATGATTATTATTCTAACAATGGTGCCTTATCAATTAAATTAAATTAATTTATGTTAGTGATTTAAATTAATTAATTGTATATTTTTTATATTAAAAAAATTGACACTCATTTAGTAGTTTTGATAAGAAAAAAAATATGAATAAATCCAGTTTTATGCCTAGAAAATTTATTTTTCTAAAAAAGAAGGTTTACTACCATTTATTGAAGAACCTATTTTGTATTTATTTTTAAAAAAATATTAAAATTAATATGAAAGTATAAGAATTATTTTTGAAATAGGAACAAAAAATTTATATTTGGGTGAATTTCATGTAGTTTTTTATGTGGTTTCCTTTTTTAATTAATAGTAAAAAATAATGAAATTTATTCAAACATGCTTTCTCTCCTAATTTATCTCAACTGTTAACTATTTTTTAATAGGATTTACCTTTAAATTAGATAAATATAGTTTAGAATACTCCAATTTAGTAGATTTTAACAAATTTCATATTTAAATTGTATATACAAATATAGAATCCTTTTAATCATTTGACATTAAAATCCAGCTTTATCGTCATGTTTTTGGGATTAAATTTAAATAAATTGCTCCCAATTAGGTTATTTTATTATAGAAAAATTTATTGAAAATATGGAATATTAATAAATTTTAATGAATATAAATTTATACTTATATGTTTACATAAAATATTATTGGAGGTAATTATAATTTGTTACATTAATTAGGATGAAAACTAACTTAACAATGGACAAAACCTAAAACACAGGGGCCAAAATGACATAGAAACTTGTCAAAACGATATTAGATTGAAGTATTTAGACCCTATACTCACTTTACTATAGTTTTTTTTCAATATTGGATCCACTTTTCATATTCAAATAATGTATGTTCAATTCCATTTTAAAAAAAATTACCGAAATACCACCCCTCCCCAAATATAAATAGTCACAGAACCCACAAAATTATTCACACATATAGAGAACTTTTTATCTCCAAAAATAATATAAAAAATCATCCCACATAATTCCACTCAACCTCTAATCCACTACATGAGAATAAATCCTACCAATATTGTATTTTGTTATAAACCAAAAGGAGTTACCCAAAAATAATGTAACATTCTTTAACAACCACATTCATTTAATTTCCTTGTCCACACACACAAATAATATTATACAATGATATTTTAATAAAATAATTATCAAAAATATGATTATATGATTTAATTATAATTTTTCTTCCTATACTTATACACACTTCCAATTAATGGGTATGGAACTTTCTATTTCTGTGTATTGCAGTCAACCACAAAATAAAACTATGTAGTTTATTTTTTCATTCCCACCTATAAAGATTGTACATTATGAGGGAATAAATATTTAAATATAATATATATGTTATTTAATCTTTATATAACAGATAACATTGTTCTTTCCATTTTCTGGGAATACAATTATATCATTTGTGGGAATGGGGACTACAACCTCTTCAAAGCGATTTTAGTCATTCATTATATGCATTGAATGTATAAAGGATTTTTTAATAAACCTATCTAATATATATTACATAGATATTTTTTTGAATTATAATAAATTTGTATACATCATTTTTATTTAATTTTTTATATAAGAAAATAAATTGAATGTAGTGTTATGCATACATTCAACAAACATTCTCTACGAATAGTGGATTTCATTTCCTATATCCAAATATTATGGATTATTATAACTAAATTATACTTGATAAATAAGATATTTTAATGATGGATTAAATTTATGATATTAATATTTAATTATATAATTAATAGGAATAACATGTGACATGTTTAAACGTACTCGAAATCTAGGAAATTAATAACAGAAATAGTGGAAATAACTAGTGATTATTAACAAAAAGATGTTAAAATATAATCAGAAGATAATATAAGATATTATAAAAAATATTTATGGTACTTTTGTAATTTTTTACATTCATAAAACACTTATATTTAATGTTATTGTTCCTTCAACAAAATGGAAACAAAAAGTAAGGGATTTTCATCTATCTATTTGCATATTTGAGATAAATGTCATATTCACCACTCACTTATACTCTATGGAATATATAAATGAAATTTCCACATATTATATAATTAATTATATTATATTAATTGTATTTTGAGTTTTAATTATTATTATTTATTATAAGGGAATTTGAATTAAGTGTTACTAAGTGGAAAATAATTTCATTACCTAATTATTTTTCATTGGGTTATATGACTTCTTTCTTGTCATTAATATTATAAAATTTTTTGTGTAATCATTTTTTAAAATATATTCCATTATTTACAGTTGTATTAAATGGATTTACATTTTTCATAAGTAATCTATATATTTATTGATGCTCACGTCAACATTATGGTATTTTCAATTTTTAGTTAATGACCACATATTATATGCAGTTGTGTACAAATTAATATAAATATTTGGAAATTTTTATATCATGCTTTATTAAATAATTTATTTATCTTCCCCATTGGTTATTCATAACCCTTTTTAAATAATTGTACCACTTTCTTACTGATTGGTACTCAAAAAATTTTATCAACTATTTTTATGCCAACCTAACATCATTTCTATCATTAGGGATAGACCATTTTTTCTTCAAAAATTATGTTCTCTAAAAAGTTTTTCAAAATGGGTTTTTACATTTTTAAATTACTTTATAAATACCATTTAACCCTTTTTCTCATTTTAATTTTTTCAATGGGATCATATTGTATATTATTGAACAAGGAACAATTTTAACCTACTACCGTGTAAAAGGATTAATATATTTTACCTTGTACGACATCTATAGATTAATCCATGATAATTTAATAGAATCATCATTTGAAATATTAAAAGGATGTTTTTAATGTATTTGTTTTATTTTATTTTTAATGTATTTTCACTGTGATTATAAAATTGATAAGTATATTATCCATAAGAATGTTTTTAAATGATATTTTTATAGTTTTTTTGTTCATCAATTAAACAATAAATTATTTTTACTCCACTTGGGGTTAATTGTATTGATATCATCATTATTATTCCACTGTATGGTATATTATTTCATTAGAAAATTTTAGTATTGAAATTTTCTATATTGGTTATTTTTATATTCCCTTCAAAATATTCAATTTCTTATGATAATTGAACATTGTATTTACACTAGATATCCATATCATTTATCATGGAAATACACATTTCCTAACCATATAAGTTTTTTACATTTGGTGATAATGTTGATTTTTATTTGATTTACCAGGGAAATATTTATAATTATGATTCCTTTACTCAATAAGGATGTTTTATAAGGTTCTTTATTTTTAATTTAAATAGATTATATTATATATGGGTAATGAATTAGACATAAAATACACATGTTGGGGAGAATTTAATGAATGTAATATTTGTTGGTGACCAATTAATGAATAACCCAAGATGCATTAATAGTGTAGTGAGATCAAATTTTTTAGAAATTACTCCTTTAAATTTGTTTCCAAGGAGAATAGATGGGTCTATACCTATAGAAATTAATTCTATTGAGGATAAATATTGATAATATAGTGGTTCATGTCCCGTATACATGATGTAAAATAATTAATAAATTCATTAAATAATATATTTTCATTATTATCCATGATATTTTATCTTTGAAATAATATTTTGATTAATTTCATCGTATGTTAATTAATTAAATTTAACATATT
The DNA here is from genome assembly GCA_963277665.1 of Viscum album. Classification (NCBI taxonomy): domain Eukaryota; kingdom Viridiplantae; phylum Streptophyta; class Magnoliopsida; order Santalales; family Viscaceae; genus Viscum; species Viscum album. The sequence continues at coordinate 1,845,461,944 of OY728161.1, forward strand.
TTCATTTATTTTCCTCACCATAATATATAATATTTTTTTATCATTTATTTACTACATGGAATGTGTTGTCAATTTTTGTCATTCCATATTTATTAATCACATTATTTCATTGTTGATTCTACTATAAATTAACCTTATAGGTCATTTTTGCTCACCTTTATTATGTATCATTTACCTAGGATTCAAAAAAGTTTACTAAGAAATATACACAAAGATATCATAGATGAAATAATGTTACCCTCCAATGAATGAACAAAATATGTTGTAATTAGTGTACTAATTTATAATAAAATACTCATGGTTTTTCTATTTATAAATACTAATAAACTCTTTAATTATTCAGTGTTTTATTAATTATAGTCATGATAATGTAACTGTAGTAGACACCAACATCGAGCTTCTAGGGTTGGGACCCTATAGTTGGTATCGAAGGATGTTTCGTAGAAACCATGGGAACTAGATATTGGAAAAAAAATTAACAGTACATAACCTTGAGGTATACTTTGAAGATAATTTTATATGAACATAATAAAAATTGGGTAAGTAATAGATTATGTGTGTTTTTCTATATGTTCATACCATTATGGATACTAATAGTTGACATGGTTCGAAAATAGATGTACCTATGGTAAACATCTGTAACACCACAAGTTTTTTAAAGTAAATTTAATATAGAATGCATGAAACAACAATTCTATGAAAAAATATATTATTATAGGAGGTAGCTAAATCCTATATATTAAACATAATTTTTCTTCATTTATGTTTTCAATTTTGAAAAATAGATATACACGGTTGTGATCAGTAAGATTTTAAGTGTCTGGCAGGATCAACATACATTTTTTGGGAATAGTAACCTAACCTTTATGAATAGTAATGTAACCTTATGAACAGAAATATGATCATTAACCATTCCCATGTATGTATAACTAAAATTTAGGAACATTATATATTAGGGTGAATATTTTAAAAATTAATAATTAAGGGATGGTATTTTTGTGAGTAATAAGTGATTAATTATGACAATAAAGTAATAAATTTAATTAAAATGAAATTAATTATTATAAAATGTATTACAAAGTAAATATTTTTTTCCTATGAATTTAGGATGTTTCTATGAGATGAAAATTAATTTTTTAAAGTATTATTAAAACAGTTTAATATTTGAAATCTATATTTTTCTTCTAAATAATGGTTTTATTTAATAATTAAATATGTAATATATATATAGATAATTATTTTTTATTATAATACATACATTTTTTAATTATAAACATATGAAAATGGTTATGGTTATTTTTATGGTTTTTCTGGAAAACATGAAATTTTAATTAATATTGAAATATAATAATTTATGGAAGAAATACATTAGAGGAAAAATGCAATATTACATGAGTAATTGGTGATTTAATAACACATGTTTAGAACACAAATGAACTATTTACAATTTATAGTCACATAAATATATGTTTTTGGTTTTCTTGGGAAAAATAATTAAATAATGATTAAGATATTCAAAAATCACTCCTCTCCTTCACTATAAAAGACACCTGTCACTCTAGATTCTCCTCACTTTCTAAGACATGATGAATGTCAATGTTCTTAAAAAAATACACTTCCTTACCCTCCCCCTACATTATAGAGCTCATTTTCTTTCCAAAAGAACTATATCAATCCTCTTAAGCAGATTCTCAAGGAGGAGTATCCAAGAGGAAAAATACTCTTCCACTATCTTTTATATTTTTTTTCAAGTTCCTTCTTTATATAATTTGATCTTCTAACCATGCTATATATAAGTGATAATAAAAAATATAGAATTATCAATATAATAGAATTATATAATAATAATTGAGGATACATCATTAATATTCTCACTGTCTCTCTCATATTTAAAATATGAAACCATCGTCTTTGAGGTTCCAATTTACAACATTCAGGGAAGGCGATCCTTCACTCTTCTATTTATCGATAAATAATGGTCATTAAACTATTTTTATTGTTTTAAAAAGATTCTAATATATTTATTATATCTTCTGTAATGAATCCAGAACCATCATTTATGCATGATAAAAAATTATATAACAAAACTGCATCATTCTGATCGAAAAACTGATGTTCAAATCCAAACGATTTTCACTGAATGATTATGAAATGATTTAACATCATACAACATAAAAATTTAATTATATAATGAGTTAATCTTCAATTTTTTCATTTTTATAATATAAATTAAATTATGGTGAATTATACCAATTCAACATGAACATCCATACACATATACAAGTATACCAATCATAAAAACCAAGGAGTCATACATTCTCGAGCAATAAAATTGTATATTATAACTCATCCAAAAGGCCACCAATGAACATAATAATATTATAATAAATGAAATAAATGGAGATTATGTTCTGAATTTACTACATAACTAATTTAATATTATTATCCAAGATGTTATGGTCAAGACTAGAACACATTCACGAATTAGGTAAGGGTTTTCCACCAAAACCAACTATTTCATTTGGAATACTATTTTTCTATCTTAATCAAAATTAAATTAATTATTATTAGTATGAAATCCACATAAATTTGGTTTTAATTTCATATATATGTGTTCTAATCATAACTCTACATTATATAATGCGGAGTTAAATTTTTTATAATGATCATTCACAATTCTTCCCGATAAAGAATCCTTATTCACGGGAACATCTAAAATTCATACAAATATTCAAGTGTACTCTATAATATTTTTTAATCCAACACTATTTTTATAAAAACAATTTTTTAATCATGTAAAAAATAACCTATCTCATTTCTAGATTTATGAAAATATTTTTTCCAATATAACTATTCTTTTCAATGTAAAAGTATATTCCTCTCAAAAATTCATTGATGTTTATATTATAGTATTTTAGTCTATCTGAACACATTTATTGAATTTTGAGTATTATTGATGTTAATTTCTTATTTTTATCATCTGAAATATTGTATTCAATGGTATATGATCATTTTAACTATGGATGTGGTATTTTGATACCCTTCAATTCATTACATAGAATAGTTAGTGATTAAGTTTACAGATTGGGGAAAGTTTTTAACAATGACTTCGTACGTGATGTTTGTGTTTAAAAATATTTATATGAAGTATTAATTGGAAATAGAAAGTGAAGTGCGGGAAATACTATAGCCCCTAGATTCATTAGTAGTTCTTCTAAGATAAAATAGAACAGTGTTTGGCCATGTCCTTACCATAGTAATTGTAGACATCTTTGTCGATGACATGACTATATATTCTGTATGTATGGAATTAAAAATTACTTCATTATGGTGTTAGTAATTTATAAACCATGTGATTATTGTAATGGTAGAATATCTGTAGTCACATTTCATTCTCTGATGATCATTTATATGGCCACATTTAATAAGAATTCATTTCTTCCAAATTATGATCATGTATAAATATTAAAGGAATGTGTTTTGATTATTCACCATGCCTAGTTATTATTTTTATAACAACTTCCATTATATTTCATACCATTACTGATCAACTAAGTTCACCCCTTTGTTTTGTATTGTTTTCTATAGGTTCTTATGATTTATATTATGAATCACATGCTAGAATAATCTAAGAGTGGTATATATATATTATTATGTATTTCATTTCATGTTTTTATGATGAACATATATTAGAGGCTTGTTGTAAAAAAATACTAAACAATTCACTCCATCGGGAAACGACATTCTTGTAATCGTGAAAATATATTAATGTAAGGTACCGTATCTAGGAAACTGAGTTCTAGGTCATTATAGTCACTATCAGAGAATGTAATGTAGAGTCCAAGAAAACTAGATTTAGAAAATATTGTTTAGTTTAAATATACTAAGATAAATTTTGAGGATAATAAGACATGAAAATCCTGGTATTTTAGTATGGTATATATTTTTGTATTCTTCTAGAAAATACACCCCTAGCAACATACTACAACTAGGCGTGGTTCAGGAAATGAAGTATCTTAGAGTAACAACTCTGACAGGGTCTTCCTGGCTAGACCTCAGGTAACCCAGTACATAATGACAAGCCATAGTGTGCACCTAGACTGACACTCCCATGGAATATGTATAGATAATTCTCATTTTCATTATATCTCATTATAAAATATTTAAATGTAAATATGCCCTCAAAATAAACATTCTTATGATTATGAGATTATACATGACTGAAATTTCTTTTTATGTTAAGTGTTTTTCTAGTTAAATATTATATATAGTGATTAATAACCTAATTTAGAATATGTCACTATTTAGATATATATACTAGTAGAAGGAATGCAAACAACCTGAATGCATGGATCAGATGTAGGTATTTATTACCCATAAACAATAATGATGTTGGTTGTGAAGCTACAACTGGGGACAGGCCACAGATAACTATACTAGAAAACATGACTTGGGTAATTAAAAATAATTGTACCCATATGGATCTTTTTGATCCACAGCATGGAGGATAAATTTTAGACCTCTTTATGAAACATCATCCACTATTATTCAATATTTCTACAAACCCATTAAAAGAATAGAAATAGATATGTTACGTAGAGAATATATTTTTCACTTTTTTATGTAGAAAATGAGAAAATGTTATTAAGGAAGTTTATTGTCTATTTAGAGATGCATATCAGTGGTCGTCACTAATTAAAAACATGAAGTAGGTGGAAGAAATAGAATAAATGTAAATGAGGAAATTAATATAAATATTCTTAAATAAATATTTTAACCTAAAACATTGAGCAGATATAAAGAGTAAATTTTTCATTTTAAAACAAAAATAAGATAAAAATACTACGAAGTATGAAGACAATTTTACTATGTTATTAACGCATGACAAAGAATACATACGTAATATAAAGAGAAAAATTTTGTTGATTCATTTCCTGTTTAATGAAATTCCTCTAAATGTCACTAGATTCCCAAACATTATCATTATATAATGATATAGACTAAATTACACTCAATACAATGAGTTAATTATCCATGCATTATGTCTATAAGGGAAATAAAGATATGAATATGGTGGTATATTAATGAATGTATAATGGGATGAATAAAAAGGGGAGTTTTTGAACAGGGGATACATTTAGAATTAAACACCCTTGAGAATTAATAAAAGGAAAATGATTTTTTAGAAATGTAGAGAAAGAGGTAATTAATCTCTTGATTTTAAGGGAATGAAAGAATCTACAATTTTCCATTCTATAATTTAAATGAGGTGGGAAAATATGCCAATTATTTTATTATACATTAAGGATACATTCCCCAGAGATGGCCAGTGGAGTAGGGAAAATCTTATTTGATCACAACTTCTGATGTTGAAGTTCTTAATGATGTGGTGGCTGTTACTGTAATCATTTCCTCAAATACCAATAATGCTTTATTTGATTTTAGATTATCTGATTCCTTTTTATATTCATAGTTCCTTAAAATATATATATATATTTACAATTCTGATTAACAAGGGAGTTTTCACTCACACCTCAATGGGAATTCTTATTGCAACCAAGATGTGTCCGACATCCCCCATTCATTCATATAAATGTAATTTTTCTACTGATTTTATCAACATAACTATGGCCGAATTTGAAAAAAAAATTATCATTAATTGGATTCCAAAATATGATGAAAAGATATATTACAAGAAGATAGAAATTATTATTTTTTATAATGGCGAGGATTCCATTATATTTAGATCAAAAACATTTACATTTGATTCTTATCTAGATCTACCCCCCAGTAGCTCTACTGAATTCAACTCCTATTGAGAAAGAGAATGAAGGTGTGGGAAGAAATTTCCAAATTGAGTATGTAAATGTTGTGAAAGAATATATTGATGTATTTCCGAGGGATTTACCTGAACATCCTCCAGAGCAGGAAGTTGAGTGATCTTTTGATTTAGTTCTTGGTTCAAGGACTATATAAGAGGCTCCTAATAGAATGAACATAGTGGAATTAGTAGAGTTGAAGAACCAAATAAAGGAATTGAGTAATTATGTATTTATCAACCCCATTGTTTTCCCATAGGGATCCCCTAATATATTTATAAATATAAAAGATTAATATATGATTAATTTAATTAAATATAGAGAAATAAATGTTATTATAATAAAGAACAAGTATCCTCTGCCTCAGATTCTTGATTTATTTAATCAACTTATTAGAGCCCATTAATTTTTAATTATTACAATTCGATGTTGATATGATCAGTTTCATGTGAGGATGGATGATATTCCTAAGACATCATTTCGAACCATGCATGGAAATTAAGAGTTAAGAGTAATGCCTTTTGGACTGACTATTACACCCTACATTTTCATGGATCAAATGAATAGTGTTTTCAAGGAATATCTACATAACATTGTTGTGGTATTTATGGATGATGTCATGGTCTACTCCAAAATCATTTAACATCATGAGAATCACATTCAAATTATTTGGAAGTCTCTTAAAATAAATAAATTATATGGGATATTTTGAATTTGTTAATTTTGGATTTAATCAGTATCATTTCATAAACATATTATCTCTAAGGATGGCATATCTGTTGAACCTGAGAAGAAAATGTATGTTCCAGAAGGGACTACTCCAACGAAAACCACTAAGGTATGTAGTTTTATTGGTTTATAAGGTTATTATTTTCTTTTAATTTTGAAAATATCTAGATTAGTGAACCCGTTAACCAATCCTTATCATAAAAGAGTTTTGTTTGCATGGAAAAAATATTGTGAGGAATTTTTTAGGAATTGACGAATATGTTAGTTAATGTTCCAATATTGAATCAACAATTATGAAATAGTGGATTTTTGATTTATAGTGATGCATTAATGAATGGACTTGGAGGTGTCCTTGTGTATAATGATAGTGTTATTGCCTATGTGTCAAGGCAGTAAAAAATTATTTGGCAGAACTATGAAACTCATAATATTGAGAAAACAGTTGTAATCGTTACTCTGAAGATATGGAGAAATTATATCAATAGTTATATATGTGTGATATATATTTACCCCAAGAGTTTTAAATGTATCTTCTCATAGAAATAATTCAACCAGAGGAAATGGTGATGTCTTGAGCTATACAAGGATTTGGATTTTACCATACACTATCATCCATGGAAGGAAAATAAGGTGACAAATGCATTGAAAATAAAGGATCATATTGTTCTGAAAAAGGGAGTTTCTATGGATCCTATGTACATGTATCTAGCACGTTTAGATATGCGAATTATAAAACAATGTGATGCATAATTACATTTTTAATTTTATTACCTACAAACTTTATTGCAAATAATTGAATATTATCAATCAGAAAATGGTAAAATTCCATATAAAATTAATGTTATGAAGGATGAGAAGTTTTCGTACATCATGTGTGAGGATGGAAATCTAAAATTTTGGGGAAGGATATGTGTTCCATTTATAACCAAGCTCAACAGGGAGTCGTTTGATGATTCCTACAGTTCAAAATATTTTACACACCCATGTATCACTAAAATGTATTAATATTATAAAGAACATTTCTACTGGGACAACATGAAGGATGATATTTTTGATTGGGTATCAAGATATTTAGTCGGTCAACAGGTTAAATCTAAAATAAAACATCCTAGAGGTGTTATCAAACCTCTATGTTTTGAATATCGAAAACCAGACATACATGGTTTCAAGCAGTATGATATTTAGAATCTTATGGGTTCAAAATACATTTTTGGCAAAGAGTAACTTCATACTTATTAATATTAGCATAACCTTATGAATTTTAATATGACCCTTAACCTCTCCCACGTGTGTATTCATAAAATTTATACTCCATATAAGTGAGAGTTAATATTTTGAAAATTAATATTTATGTATTGGTATTTTTGTGAGTAATAAATATTTATTTACAAATTTAAATTAATTTTTTGATTTAAAATAATATTATCAATCATAAAATGTATTTTTAAAAACATATTTTTATTCCCTAGGAATTTCGGATTATTTTATGAGACATTATTTAATTTTTTAATATAATATAAAACCTTTTTGAAATTTAAAATCAGTATTTTTCAAGTAAATAATGATTTTATTTAAAAATTAAATTTCCAATATTTATAAAATTATTTTTATAATATTAAAACTATATTTTAATTCTACACAAGTAAAATTTGTTGCGGTGAATTTTTGGGATTTTTTTGGAATACATTAATTCTTAGTGAATAATAACATATGATATTCTACTATATAAATACGATAGACACCAAATACACTATTTCATGACTCCCAGCTGATGTAATAACATATGGAAAGAATTTATATTAACTTATTACTCTTTTAGTTAACATTAATCAACACTATTGGGCGTATTGAAAAAATAATAATGAATAAGATATTAAAAAATCACTCATATCCTCCACGATAAAACCCACCCTCACTCCCACTTCTCTTGACATATTTATGCCTTGAATCACTTCAATGTTCTTCCCAAATAATCTTCAAAATCCTCTAACGAAATCCAGGAAATCTTTTTTCTTTCCTAAATAATAGAATCAGTCAATTTAAGGATATTATCAAGGAGGATTATCCAAGAGGTAAAATTCACTCCCATTTTCTTTTATTTTCATTTCATGTTCCTCATTTATATATTATCATCTCATCACCCATATGTCAAAATGATATTTATAACAATAATATAGTATATTTAATGTAATTATATAATGCTAATGAAACATACATCATCAATATTATTACTCCCTCTATTTAATTTTAAAAATGAAACAATCGTCCGGGAGGTGCTAATTTCCAACCTTCATGGATGAAAAACCTTCATTCCTTAATTTATCCTTAATTTATGGTCATGAAAACTTTATTATGGTTGAATCATGTTATAAAATATGTATTATATATTATGAAATGATTTTGGAATAATCATTTGTGCATGATACTAAATAACTCAACAAAACATGTTCATTGTGATCGAAAAAACACCGTAAAAATCTAAAGAATTGTCCCCATATTAATTATATAAGGATTCATACTCATAATATAAAACCAAATTAATTATATCACCAATTAATCCTTGTGATGTTAATTATTATCATATAAATTCAATTATAGAGAATTATACTTGTTCCATATGAATTTCTTTACTCATATACAATCATATCGATCATGGAAACAATGGAATCGAACACTCCTCAACGCTAAGATTGTATCTTATAACTCGTGAAAATAGCCATAAATTAACTTAAAAACAATAAAATATATAAAATAAGATTACATAATATTTTTATTAATTAATTAATGGATTTAGATTTATAATCAAGGACCTTATGGTGAAGTCCATAACTCATTCATACATAAGTTAATGGTAATCTACTAAAACCTCCTTTTTCTTTTGTGATACTCTTTACCTCTCATAATAATAATTAAATTCTTAATTATTATTATTTATTCCACTTAAATTTTTTTACCATTTCGAATCATCATTATTTTATAGGGAGTTAAATTTTATATAAAATTTCTTTCACAATTCTTCATGATAATCAAACCCGATTGAAGAGAAAAACTCAATTTATCACTAATTTTAATGAACACTCTATTATATTTTTTAAGTACAATTTTTTTTAAACAAATTTCAGGGTAAAATTAAATTAGTTATTTAATAGTTTTATTTATAGATTTTTCTACAATAACTATTCATTTTAAGGTAAAAGTGTATTTCTATCAAAAATCCCTCGATGATTATTTTAAAATATTTTTATCTACTTCAACCCCATTATTGAATTTAATGCCTTACTGAGGATAATATCATATTTTTATCATATAACATATTTTATTAAATGGATTATGATTATTTTGACTGTGGATGTGCTATTTTGATACCATTCAATTCATTACATTGAAAGGATGGTGATTATTTTTAATTATTGGGAAAAGTTATTTTCATTGATTTTGTGCCTGATGTTTATGTTTAAACCCATTCATATGAGGAATTAATTAGACTTATAATGTAATTTCTGGGGACTTATATAGACAATAGATTCATTGGTGGGTCACATGAGACTAAATGGAATTGGGTTTTGGCTGAAGCCTTACCCTAGGGTTTTCATGCATCTTTGTTGTGGCCTTATGAAAATTTTTCTGATGTACAACATTATGCATTCCCTCATTATGGTTTTATAAATTTATAAACCATGTGATTTTTCAACTAGTTGAATATCAAGGTCATGATCATTTGTATGGTATTATCAAATCATTTATCACCATCACCGTATTATGGTCATGTATAATTTTTAAAGACATTCGTTTTATGTTATTCCCCTAGATTAGTTTTTATGTTTATGATAACTTCCCTTATATTACATACCATTTATGATCATATAATATCACCCCATTATTAATCATTATTTTCCCCATGTTTCTGAGATGAATAATATTAATGACTTATATGGATAATCTAGGGGTCATATAGATTTTCAATTATATATTTCAATTCAAGTTATAATGTTGAACATATGTTTGTATATATTTTTATAAAACTACTATACTATTAATCCCTTCATGATATGACATTCATTTAATAATGAAAAGATATAAATATAAGGCCCTACATCTATGATACTAGGGCTTGGGTCATTACAATATCTCTAAAACCATGTCTTGGGACTGACTCAAGCGTAACCTAGGACCCAATAATGGGCCTTACTGTGCACCTATTTTGACATGCTTGGGATAATTAATTATGATAATGAATCTTCGATTTAAAAACCCTTATTATGTATTTTACTATATGGTGAATATTATATCATAGGTTTATCTTAAGGTTTCATAGATTACAAATAATGAGTCAATATTTAGAGATTGTAAAAATGATTATATGGTTTTTTCTAATATGAGAAAGTATTATCACACTATGGTTTCTAGTTTTAGGAAATTACCTTATATATAAGATAAAATATATACTAAAGAAGTACCTATGTATAATTTACTGGATAATACAATTATGTATATATGTTTTTTTGAAAACCATATTTAAAAGTCTATTTGTGGATAAAATATCAAGGATGTCAACCATATTTATTTTTGAAATTGTATTAACATGGATTTATAAATGGACAACATGTATACAGGGTGAAAACCCATCAAATCCCGAAAGTAAGTGGGGCTTGAACCCATAATTGATGGAAGATTATGCTTTCACTACAACCCCTAGCATACGCAATATCCCGGTTAATATTCCATTATTATTTTTTAAATAGTTTGATGAATAAATATAAATTATGAACATGTAGTGTTTCTTTGTAATTTATTAACCATATTGGAATTATAAAAGATTTTTAGAAAATTGGAATGTCTAGTCACTCTTTTATTGTAATTTTGATTTATTAAATGTCTATTTTATTTCTTTAAGAATCAAAGTTAATTTTTAGACAACCATTTCAAGGTGTATGTGGTGAATTATAAGTTTATCAAAACACAACCAAAATATGGAATTATTTATAGGAAATTAAAATATATCATGTAATCATATTTAATTATATTATAATATAGTAAAATAATTACTCAACATTAGTAAAATGATTGAAAAAATATTGTACTACTATATTGTTTTTAATTAATGAAATTATATGGATCAAAGATTTATGGTTTTGAGTCCTTCCACATTCCATCGATCATTGAATTGTTTTTGATTGATAAACATAATGACTCCCCTAAAATATTTTTTCTTTTTCTCGAAGTCTACATCATTACATGCCACTAAAGTACTACTACTTAGAGGCATATTTATATGTTAGTCTATGTGACATTTTTAATTCCAATTCTCTCGTTTCTGTAGGATGTTTTACAAACCCTTATCATTACATGATATTTAAAAAAAAGGAATATAAGACAATATATTATGAATATCGAGTTTAAATTAAGAGTATGCAATTTATTTTTTGGTGGGATAATGTAATGCTCCTAAATACAAATGTAAAAATTTATATTAGACAGAATGTATAACATGAAACACCAGACATATAAGGTAATATATTACCCCAAGAAAAAAAATATAATTATTAGATTAAATAAATTTAATATATTCTGTATGTTTCAATGCATTCAATTATGAGTTACTCTACATCGCATATGAAAATGATTTATATCAATGGCTTCTGTTTCAAGGAAGACTGAGTTTTACCGAACAATAGGATATTACTAAAACATTATTATTTAGTATAATCAGATATTAACTAGTCATTAAATTAACTTTTATGAATAGTATTAACAAAATTATAAAAATATATGGTCTAAAAATATATATAATGAATTAATTAGTTACCAACTAATTAGAAATGGATATAATAACCAATTGAATATAAAGGAAGTTCTTTTATGATTACGATGGTGGTTTTTCCTAAAAAAAATTAATTACTATTATAGAATGATATTAATAAATTATATGTATTATATATTCATTAAAATATAATTTATGTTCTTCCATTAATTTTTATTAAAATAATATAAGAATAAATCCAATTTTATGCTTAAAAATTAAATTTCTCAAAAAAGATAAATTTACCACATTTCAATGGAGAACATATTTTAAATACAATTATTAGTCTTTTATAAATATCTTATGTAAAAATACACATAATATTTATAAAGTTTCATAAAAAAATATAATATGATGTATTTATTATATTTTTAGGAGGATTTATTTTTGATTAATATTGTAATAATATAAAGTGTAATTCAAAACTTCTTTTTTGTGGAGTTTATTTGTAAGTTTAACTTTGTTTTTATTTGATTTTAATTATAATTACATTCATTTTTAATATTTTAAACAATTTATCTTATTGGATACAATTTAACGATGTTATTTAAAATAAAAACATAGTAATCTTTTGAACATTTTACTTAAAAACACATCTTTTTCATCCGGTCATTGGGATTATATTTTAATTAATTAATTCTTCTTATGTCATTTTAATTTGTAAAATATTGATTCCATATTTATAATAAGAATAAAATATATCTTAAAAAAATTTATTCTTATTTTTTTCCCAATAATATTCATTAAATTAAATAAAATTTAATTATAGTGATTAAGAGGAAAATGAGCGATACAAGGGGAAACCCATCAAATAATTTTAAAAATGAACTAGAATATTGAAAAATATATATTTTATCTTAATATATAAAACATATCATCCCATATAAATGATTTTTTTATTTTTTGTTCCACAAGTTATATTAATTATATGGGTGGAATTACGTTTTAAAACATTTCCAACAATACAACTCCTCCTCAACTATAAAAAGACACTCGACCCTCCCACTTATTAATACCTCTAAAGAACTTTTGATGAAAAAAATATCAAATATGATCCCCACATCTCTAACCCCATCATAGAAAAATCTCCTTGGGAATAATGTTTTTACATCATGTTACCTTGATCAGGTATGTTTTCCCCCTCTCCATGTTCAATTTTTGTGTATAGTATTTAGAGCCAGTTTTCTATATATTTAAAAGGGATTCATGGAAATTTAATTATCAGTAACTCTGTTAAAATTATTTTAATGGATAATGGGTTTAATAAATGAAAAATATTTACACCGTGATAGGTTACACAACATAATGAGTGGTCAAAAGTCATAATTTATTTTATTCTCAAGTTTTAATCGGAGGAGACCAATTTATATGAATACTTAGAAACCATGAATTTTACAAAATTTAATGGATTTCAATGTCCTGCAACATATAAATTTATTATTTTATGTGATTGTATAGGATACGAGTTCAATTTGGATGTGGACTCTCTCTTTCACTCTACTAAGGTTTTATTTCCAGTGATTTTGGAGACCACATACCTTCCGAATCGATATATTCAGTGTTCGATCTTCATTACGGTTGTGATAAATTTCATTAGGTGAGTGATCATTCTAATTAATTATTTACATTGATAATTTTTTTTAGTTGTGTTACCATATTCACTAGTCAAATTTGATGATTATTTATATCTTTTTCATGATATTTTTGGTGTTCTCATTCAAGAGGTCGTACATTTTTCTATGGTACAATGGGTGTTCGTTCTTGATGTGTGTGAGTTTACTCCATTATTCCAAACCCATGATTCTAAATAGAGTCTATATTGAGATATATATAGGATTATATTACATTTGTAGACATCTTTGAGTTTTCGTTTTGGCTGGATCCCATTGTGGGCATGTGCAACCTGTGCATTGAGGTATGTGGTTCCATATTTAGCCTATATTGATGAACCTTAAGATTCGTGATTAATACATTTCTTTTCTAATGGAATTGTCATTATATTTTTGTATAAAGTAGCATTTAATGAAAATTAGTTTTTCCATGGTTATTTATAAGTGGAAACAATGGGGTATTTTCAATGTGTTGAAATGGATTTTGAAATAGTTTTTAATGCATTGGAATGAATTGTGAAACCACGCACATTGGTTACCTTGGGAACATGGTTGAAGTTTTAGATTGATGTCATCAACTATTTTTTTCATTAATAGGTTTTCTCAGGGGTATTCCCCATATTTCCTAGGAATTTCGTTCTAGGGGATTGATATTGAATTTTTTAGGGGGGTTTACTAATGGGGTATTCCTCTATTTCCATGGCATGTGTTATAGTAACCAAATTGTGAAGTCGATTGATTTCCAAATGATTATTCTACTAGTTTAACCTATAGTATTACTAGGTGATGATACACGAGCTTCTATTTTTTATTTCATGGCATGTTATTTCAGCATTCACATGATTGTCGATGCTTATGAAAGATGATAAAGAAAATGTGTTGGGAAATCGATATAACTGCTTTGGTCTTAGAACTGTGAAAAGGGGAATATTTACCATGAATTCTATAAAACTTTATTAAATATTATATTTCCATGTTTTATTTAAAATGATCATATAAGATTTTTTATACATATACTTTTTATGCAACACCTACGTAGGATCCTATTGATTTGTGTTAGCTCACACCATACACACCACTTCGGTAGTGCGTATACCATTCTATGTCTTCCAATTCTGGGAAAGGCAACATTCCATAGTGATTAAATAATTTTCCATGTTTTCTATATGGGGTATCTAGTGGAGGTATGAGGGTAGGTCGTCCACACCATCACACAGAGTAGTTGTTTGGTTTTGTTCCATTAAATTTGGACATGTCTCTTGACAATTTTGGTTGATTATATAGTTTTTATGTTTCTCCCATTTTCCTATAGTTATGGAATTTATTCACTAACATTATAATATTAATTTATTATTTTTTTATATGTATATATATGTCAACTGTTTGGTTACATTGGGAAACATCATTCAATCTGCTATGTTTTCATTTCTCAGGAGCTTGTCACCAACCTGTATGGATCGGGAATGCCCTTCGGGTATTTGACAGAAGAAGTCGGGTACCAGGATTGAGGGTAACCTAGGTTGGGTCATTAAAATATTTCATCATAGGAGGTTCTTCCTGATAAATCCTTGACTTAGGATGTCTTTTATACATGACATAGGATTTTTCGGATTAGAATGGTATGTTGTTATGAGTGCCTAAATAGCTCCTATTGGGAAGAGACTCAAGTTTCCTTGAAAATATGGAATATCTTTCCCTAGTGTTGTATTCCGTTATAATTATTAGTTATTGAAAATGGGTTTTCTAGATTAAACTAATATTTACTCTATTGTCTGATTGTTTTTTCTATTTCGTTGTGCAATTGAATGACATTGAGATGTCTTCCATGAGTTCTTCAAGTTGTTATAGTTGATTCTATTAAGGGGAATCTGCATATATATCATCATCCCATCAAGTATATATTATGGATTTTTCATGATATTGATTAGAGCACACCATGGGTCTACCAAATACTTGTTGAAAGACACCCAAGAGTTGGAGGAGAGAGAGACCGATCGTGGAAATTCATTCATGAGATGCCTTAATCCATTAAAGGGGAAAATGAAACTCAATAGGATGAGGACTGGTTAGATAGAATTGGTAATATATTCAAAATCCTAGATTCACCTGATAATATCAACATGATGTGTAAAGTGTTCACGATCAAGGGCTCTAGAATGTAATGGTTGGATTCCATAGTCCAGGAATATAGACATGTGAAATTTGATTGGAAGGGTTTCAGGACCCTATTCTTCCAGTACTTTTTTCCATATTCACTGATAATGGAAATGTTTTTGGAGTACCTCTCTTCGTGTAAATAATATAGTTAAATTTTATTGTACAGAAATATGTTTTCTATGATTTCTAATTTTGATTTGTATATGGTAAACAATGACCAGTAGAAATATAAGAAGTACTTGCATGTGACCTCCTGTGTTTTTAAAGGATTTTTTTTGAAAAAAGTAAACATTAATTTATATCATGAAATTCACTAAATAAATTTTTTTCACATGTAATATAATTCTAATATGTTTCATGTAACACAGAATTTGTGTATGATACACACAACACAGAGTTGTCAAATGATACACGCAACACAGAGTTTGTATACAACATCTCTTTTGTTTTATAATTATTTAAATGAGATAATTAAAAAGTATATGTTAAAATTATTTATATGAATCGTAATGACTAATTTTCAAATTTATTTTCAAATATTATTATATAAATAAAAAATAATTATAATAAAATATATCATTTTTTGGTAAATTCCTATTTTTAAAAATATTATTTTCTCAAATAATCTTTTTATTAATGTCCATCAATGAAAATATTGAAAATAATTTTATAAATTTTTTGAAATATCATAAAAAATATATATTTTTTAATTTATAATGTAGAAATTATCATTGGGTGATTTTTTGAAATTTCTCTAAAAAACAACATTTTTGGGTGAATAATGAAATATAAAAGATTTCAGTTCAAAACATATTTTTAATTTAATTTATTAATTAGGTCAAATAATATTCTAAATTGGATTAATATTTTAATTAGATAACATGTTTAACAATTAAACCAATTTTTTCCCATTAGAATAAATTTCACCTTTAAATTGGATATAATGACTTACAAAACTTTGGATCAGTTTTTCTTTGAAAACTCGCATTGTCGGCCCAACTAAAGGATTAATTTTAAATTTATTTCAACCAATACAATGATTTTTATTTGAAAAATGGTTTCAATATATTTAATGAGAATAATTTATAATTTATAATATGTTAAACTTGGTTTTTCACCAAAATTATTAGTGAAAGTGATTAAAATTAATTGTATCTGTTAAAATGAAAATTAAATTACTAAAGACCTAAGCTTTAAATATAAGCACCAAAATTACATAGACACACTCCCAAAATCTTTATTCTAGAAAATGTTTATCCATTAACATTACATTGTTTAGTTTGGTTGTTTGGGAATGAAATTAGTTAGTTAATAACATTGGTACACATAACATGTTTTAAAAAATTATAAGTGTGTCCTTTCCCTTCAACATAATAGGCCACAACCTCTATACATTTCCTTGCACCTCTCAAGACCGATGGCTCACCCATAATCTACTAAAATAGGTTCTCAAACTTCCTTAATCCTTAAAACCATCTATTATGTAGATAGAAACTCATGGAATCCTTTTGTCACAAACCCAACGATGTTACCTGATTGAGAGGTAACGATTTCTCTCAACCTATTTT
The DNA here is from genome assembly GCA_963277665.1 of Viscum album. Lineage (NCBI taxonomy): Eukaryota > Viridiplantae > Streptophyta > Magnoliopsida > Santalales > Viscaceae > Viscum > Viscum album. The sequence goes on from OY728161.1 coordinate 1,845,479,627, forward strand.
ACTTTATTTTCCTTCTCCAAACCCTGTGATCTATTTATTAAATTCTTTAATTAAAACACATATATCCAAAATATATTAATAGAATTTTATTCTATGATTTATACATACAATTTTACACACGTCCATTAAATAGTTACCGAACATACTATTAATGTGTATAGAGATCTACCATCACACTAAACGATGATTGCTCAATTCTCCTTTACAGACTCTGATGATGAAAATTAGGATGGGAACTATATTTATATATATGTAATATATTATAATTATTATTTCTTTATGCTTCGTTATTTATTTTACATAACACATATTATTACATTCCATTTCGTGTAATTATGATAATTTCGTATGATGAAGTGTGGACTACCACCCCATCAATGCGGCATGATTCCATCACATAGTACATGAAATATATTAAGGTTTGGTTTAGCAAAATTAGAAGATATATATAACCTTATTATACTAATGTAATGATATTATATATATATATATATTATTTTAAGTCAATTTCATTCCTTTTATTCAATAGATAATTAAAATAGAAACATCGTTCACACATTTGTATGGAATTTTGTCCCCATGAACTGTGTATACCATTTATTATTTATTTATTGTATAGATTATTGTAATATAACTATATATACATGATAATAATTATATTGATATCTTGATTTAATTACAATAATCTTTATATTAGTTTAATGACCAATGATATAACAAATTAAGTCTCGTGTGATAAAAAAAATATTACCTAAAGTGAATCCTTAACAGAGGGTTGTAAAAAATGTAATATAAAGTCATAATATAACCATATATGGTATTATGTATATGATTGTGATTTAGTAAATTTTGTATAATGGGCATATATTTATTTTACTGGAATATTCTATGAGTATGAAGAGCATAAAGATACAATGTTAGGGGATTTCATCTCACTTTTTATTCCTAGGAGATGCATAATTTTCTTACCACTATTTCCTTTTTGTGTGGTGTATGTAATACCCATGATTATTTCTATTTATCTTATATAAATATTTATGGGTATTAACATATCCATTTTATGAACATTCATTCCTGAATTTTATCTTTCAAATGATACCAAATCAGTAATAATGTTTTGTCTCAAATATCGATATTTGATAATCATATTTTTTATGAACCAATGGTAATTTTAAGGTTTATATACTTCCATTTTGCATAATATATGCTAAATATTCTTATTTTCATTATATTATACACTTAATTTAATTTCATTTTCATTAATGGAGACTATTATCCCAAATTACTAAGTAATAAGCGATTACTGATACAATCTCATTGCTTTTAGATATGGTTTAACATTATGCTTCATGTGATGAAATATTTTAATCCATCCCATTGTTATAATGTTGAATTTTATTCCCTAATATTTATTCAGGATATTATCATGCGTTATTACTACTTTTCCAATCCTTGGTTTTTAAGATGATGTTTTATGCAAAATATGACCTTCCCACTCTTTCTCTATTGTAAATAATTATATTGTGTTCAAAAACCCATCTTCGTTAAAATGTTTTCAAAAGATCATTAAAGATCATTTTCCTGGAGAATAGATTTTTTGGGAATTATTCCTTTATATTTTTTCAAATCCATCTTCAATTAAAATGGTTTCTAAAAGGATTTATGTCAGTAAAATATTTTTTTCAAAGAGGAAAGGATAGTTTCATACAGAAATGTTTTTAATATACCATTTAAATTTATTTATATAATAACCATTTTTGTTAATAATTAATTTATGATGAAATTTTTCAATTATTACTTTCATATTATTTCTCTGAAATAGTTATTTTTTGAGATTATCAAGCTTATGTAACATGTTTCTCTTTCCCAAGTTATATTTTATTGAAACCCGGTAGATTCTAAGGGTTATGTTTATGATGAAATTGTTATGAAACCTATCTCTTTTAATAAAATATTATATGATTACATTTTTATAATACCCATTTCATTTCATGGGTTCTGATATGAAAATTTAAGATCGTGTGGAATATTTATGAATGATTTCACTATTAGATTGGTGCGACCTATATCTCAACCCAATATAATTGATATTGATTTATATCTCATAATATAGACTAATATGGTCTTGGGAATGAACCTTTACAACTAAAATATCCATTTGAGTGATCCATGATTATGTTATGATAAGGAACACATGTTACCAAAAAGGAAATGAGTGTGAACCATTACTACCATGTTAGTGTGGGGAGTGAACCTATACTACCAAGATGTTCTTGGAGGGTTTTCCTCAGATACTGTGTAAATAATACTATATTCTTATGTGTCTGCCATAATTCCATATTTTATTCTTATTTTACTCTTTAATTACTTATTCTATTTATTTAACTATGATTTAGGTCTTATGAACTGTCATTCATTATTTAATGATTTTTATTATGATCTTTGATATGAAAGGTACAATCTATTATTTTCTTTATCACATTCCCAAAACCTTATGCTCATGTTTTTGGTTACATGTATCCCTTGTATACCCTTACTAAGCTTATGAGATCACCCCTTTTTATGTTTCCTTTCCCCTAGATAATGGTGATATGTATAACATCCCAGAAAAATAAGGAATAATAATCTTTTCATATTTATTAATATTTGTGAATTAATAATTAATTTTACATTAAAGGGGATGAAATGTTCGATAGCGTACCTGATACACAACAGCATGTTTATTTGAAATCATACATTGCACACTAATAATATAATATTATTATTTTAAATGGTCATTAAATCCTAGCTGTTGTATTGGCCGGAATGAATAAAAATAAGTAAAATATGATTATACTTGTTTGTTAAATGTAATTACATTTATCCAATAAATTTTAGGGGCTGAAAATGTGAATAAATCTAAATTTGGTAATAATTTACATTAAAGGGTCGATTTACCGTCTTTTAATGGAGAACCCTTTTTAAATATAGGTTTGGTTACTTTAATACATTATATATGACTAAATATAATCCTTTTTTTTAAATGGGGACATCAAAATTTACTTTGTGTAAATTTTTTAAAGTTTTCCCAAAAAAGTTCATTTTTTTATGAATAGAGTAAATATTGTATTTTAATTCAAAACAATGTTTTAATATAATTTATTTATATGGATAGATTATATTTTCAATTGGTTTTAAAGTGCAATTATAATATTTTTTTACCACTTAATCCAATGTTGGTCATTGGAATATATTTCACTTTGAAATTGGACATAAACAAGTGTCAATATTTTGATAGTTATTATTTCTTAAAAACATGCTATTTGTTTTAACAACGGGGATTAATATTAAAAGTAATTAATGAAAATTTTATGGTTTTAATTTGGTAAAATAGACATCATTTTTGAATTTGTAATATCAAATATATCATAGGCTGAATTTTGGGTATTGTTTTGAAAAACGCCAATTTTTTATGAATGGTAAAACCACTTAATGGTAGTAAAAAAACTGACTTTTTCTGTTAAAAGAATATTTACCTCTTTTTTTAATTGAATTTCAAATGTCTGACATACATGGTTGTTATTAAGAAGTAAAATTTTGTTCATTATGATGAAAATAATTTTTGATGACTAGTAACTTTTTACTTTTTTTACCACGGTTAAAGGTATATAGGGTAATTCATGGATTAAAGAATATTATAATAATTCTAAATTACCTTAAAAATTGTCCAAACCATATTTGTTGAGTCATTAATGACCATGGAAATATTGTTGTCGATTTTGGTACCCCACTGATCCACTTGAGAGTGATAATGACAATTTAGATTAATTAATATAATGTAAAGACAAAATTGACATTAACAACTATATTTTAGTAATTATTTTTTATTTGGAATTATATAAAACATATTTTCAACTATAAATATTAATTGGAAATATAAAATGATTTCATACATCATGGTATTTTTTTAAATTTTTAGGCTTCAAATAAATTAAATTATTTTTGACACTATAATGATGTATTATTTACCTCATTAACAAATGATTTAAATAAATAAGCTTATAATGATTAAAATATTATCCAAAACATGTCCAATTCTGATTATTTGATTTTATTTCGATCATTAGTAATTTTATATTCATCTTTAATGATTTTTGGACCTTTTTAATCCGAATATCATTATATAATAAAATAATATTTTCACACATTCATAAAGAGCCCCTCCTCTCTCTTATAAAAGGAGACCATTTCTATCCAATTCCTCACACCTCTCAATCTATTTGTCTCTTCAAAACTCTTCCCAATTAATCTCCCTACATCCATATCCTCTATCTAGAATCCTTAACTTAGGCATAGGTAACTTCAAGAAGTCCTTTGGTTCAAACCAAAGGGAGTTACCCAAATTAAAGGTAAGGATTTATCTTAAATTGTTTTCTTTTATTTTACTTCTTCAACCCCTAAACTCTTTTTATTCCATTAATTTGTAACAGCACTAGTATCCTCAATGTAATAGGATTCTGTTATGAGAATTATTCGAACTACACCCACACACAACTTCATATAATGGATTAAGAACATAATGTTTCTGTGGATGGAAAACTAACGCCTCACGAAACGAAGATTGTTCAAATATCTCCAACCGCCTCTCATGGTGGCCATTAGGATGGAAATATATTTACATATGATATATATTATTTTTATGTTTTCTTTTAGATTCTGTATTTTCTATTTATTTCATGAATTTATGGTTTCCATAGTGGGTAAATAAGATAATCTCATTTGAGGAAACACGGACTACCGCCCCCTCAAAGTGATGTGATTCGTTAATGCCTTATCTGGGATGTATAGAAGATAAATATAATGATATTATATATTATATTATACTGGAATTATAATATTCTTATGTATCATTATGTTTAAATTCCATTAAAATAATAAATATAAATGAAAGTAGCGTTCATGCGTACGTACGGCTTACCGTCTCCATGAACAGTGCATCTCATTTCTTACCTCTAAATTTTATGTACTATTATAAATACATGTATATACTGTATATATATGAAATATATAATATCTAAATCATTAATATCATTCTGGATATAATGAAAGTTTTACCACATGAACAACATGTAATTATAAGAAGTCCATTTTTGACTAAAGTACCAAATATGGACAAAACGAACATTATTAACTTAAATGATTAAATAATGTTTATAACATGGTAATAAGTTATATAAAATGTATAATAAACATTTAAAAGTTTTCTAAGCAAGTATAAATTAACTTTATTTTATTATTTAGGGGATTAAAGAACGATCGAGTCAAGTTGGACATGAGGTAAGGGATTTCTTATCTCACTTTTGATTCCGTGAGATTTACATGGTTCATCACTTATTTATTACATGTGGTATAATGTGTACCTACATTGATATATATTATAATTATTAACTTTATATTCATGGTATTCTGTGATTTATTTTGAGGTTATTAACTTTTGGTCACACGATTCAATTTGAATACAATGATGTAAGGGTTTTTCATCTCACTTTTTATTCCCATGAGATTCATGAAATATTGGTGTTGTGCACTGTGTTGCATTTATTGTCAATAAGGTCTCAAGGATTGAATGGATGACATGGAGTGTCAATATGTGAATTAAAAAGGAAGTGATGGTGATGGTGATGTTGTCAATAAGATGTCAAGGATTGAATGATTGACAAGGTCATGGTGATGATTAGAGAATGGAAATGGTACTAAGAATCATGTCTCTTAGGAGAATCACTATGTGGCATAGGAGTTAATGGTTGAAACATTCTCCATACTAAATCAGACGATTGTTGAGCTGATCATAAGTTCAATGAACTTGTATCAAGAAGATACAATGTCACAAAATTGTTAGAAGTCCATACATTGTCTTCACAATTCATGAGAAGATAAAGAGGTTCCATCCACAATAACTAAGTGGATGAAGAATGAAGAAGGGTTCCATCCACAATCACTAAGTGGATGAGGAATGAAAGGAAACCCATTCACATCACTAGGTGGATGAAGTGAAGGAGATCCATCCATCATACTAGTTGGATGAAGTTAAGATAAACCATCCACAACTACTAATTGGATGAAGTGGTATGAAGAAGATCATGCACTATCTCTTAGTGCATGAGGATTTGATGATGATCCAACCCCATCTCTAATTGGATCATTAAAGAACACTGATGAAACATTTGATTCAAGAGTAATGGTTGAAGAAGAACCATCGGGGATTCCTTTTTAAGTGAAGAATATAGGTTGAGAAGAGTATATAATTATAATGAAGAAGAGGAGGTTAAGGAGAGGAGAATGGAATGATGAAGACTTGATCCTACTTGGTTATTTAACCAATTATACAAGGTGGAGCTTATGCAACAAATATGCTAACTATTGGGCCAGCCTTAGGGCCTCAACCCAAGGCACATGTGGGAATAGGTCACCACGCCCATGGGGAAATCGTAGGGGATAGCCCAACAGAGGTTGGGCCATGTGTAAGCCTGAGCCACGCGGAGGTCAAGCCGGCGCAGCGTGGGTACCAAGGGCGCGCCCGTGAAGGAGCATTGTGGGCGCTAGAGCGCACCCGTAAAGGAGCTAAGTGGGCGCTAGAGCACGCCCGCAGGAGAACTGGTGCGGGGCGGCACCAGAGGGGGGGGAGGAGTAATCTAAGCTTTGTTCAGGAGGAGTTGTTTGTTAAACTGCGCATGTACCGCGACACGTTTCGATGTGGGATGTGTTTTTAAAATGAAAAGGAAATCCTAGATACTCATCCGATCGCGCGTCTGATCGCTACCGTCCATCTCATCTGCAGCACTGCGTTATAATCCCAGCCGTATGGGATCATTAAAGGTGGATCCAACGGCTGTGGCATCATCTCTTACCTCTCACCGAGCCGAGGACTCCCCGTGATTCCTCCCGTGAACCAGAGGCACCCGAGCAATGTGGATGGAGCTCCCGGCCGCCTCTGATGAAGCTTTTGCCGCTAGTTTGTTCGTATCCTCTTCACGAACACATTCATGCATTAAAAGTTTCATACATGCATCGAGATAAAGAATTCAAACTCGGTCGAGGGAAACAGTGTTTCTGAGGCCACGTGGAACCATGCGAGATTCATGCACGAGAATCGGCCATACGATCTTGAATCTGCACACCAAGAAGGAAAGATCCCGTGGATGAAAAAGAAAAAAGGAAACTCCTAAGATATGTGGCATATCATGAACACGGGTTAAATGTTTTTAAAGAACCGAATATCTCAGTTATTCAAAGGAATAAATCTCGGATGATTCATGGATGGATCTTGAACATCCTCTGCATATAAGAGGAGGACCTGATTCCTTGAAGGAAGTAGCTGATCACTTGAGAAAAAAGGAGGTCTCGCGAAGCTCCTGATCATCACGAAGCTTGAATCTCCACGCACAACCTACATGGAAGAATAGCCCAGAGCCACCTGAGGCTTCGAGAGAGCCTTTCGTGCTACCCATGCGCAAAAGAAGTAAGGAGGAAGGCCACCTTGCATGCTCCCATGGACGATAGGGAAGAAGTCGGGCCTTGCACGCCCGCTGCCCACAACACTTGCACGGTAGCAAGTGGCCGCACCCTGCGCGCCCTTTGTGCCTACGAACTCATGTGGCAGGAGGAAACCACCATGCCACCTGTGCGGTAGGAGAGAGATGCCGCACCTGCGCGGCAGGAGGAGTTTTCGCACCACCCACGCGGTAGAAGTTACTCCTGCACCCTGTGCGGTTGAAGGCAGGAATTGGCTGCATCCTTGCCCACCCTCCTTTGAATTACTTCTGAAGTGGAAGGACACACCATCTTTTTGTGTGTGTGTGTGTGTGTGCATGGGTTGAAGAAGGAAGGTCATGTGTGCATAAAAGAAAAGGTGGCCCAAAGAAGCACGTGTGTGGGTGAAGGGTTCATGACCAAGGCCCTATGGGTTGTGTGTGCTAAACAACAGAAGAGGCCATTACCTTAGTGTGTACACAAGTGGAGTGTGCACACTTTGAAGATGAATAAAAGAATAATGCAAAAGAATTAGGTGTGTCTGAAAAAAGAGATTACACCCTTTGAGGGTTTATCACGCCATGAAGAAAAGGGGAGAGCATGCTTGCAATGCATGCACATGCACACGTAAAAAAAGTTTAAATCAGTGTGTGTGAATTTGAGAAGTCCAATAACAAAGGTTCTTGAACATATTTTAAATTCCATGAAAGTCATGCATGAATATTGAGAAGCCATGAAATCTGTGCATAAATATTCAGAGATGCCATGTACTCCGTATATCAAGTTGAATTATAAAGAGACTGAAGCCAAATTGAATTTAAAGACATCATTCATCTGAGTTTTCAGTAGTAGATAAGACCAAGAAGATTGAGTGGGCATACTCAGTGCAAGAACATATTTCCCCATCATGATTCTTGAAGACAGAGTTCGGGTCATCCTTAGAAGAAGGAGATAAATCCTGATTAAAGAAGAGGAGTCCTGATCACCACAAGTTATCAGAAGAAGTGATCAAGGCCAACAGACCTTACTCAAGGCTGTTGAAGACTTTTGAAGAGCTTAAAGAAGATGATCTACTCGTGTGACTTGAGGATCCTGGAGAAGACCCCCTGTGAGACTCAGGGTGGAGAAGTCTTCGGTGGAAGCTGAAGCGGGCCAGTGGGACTCTGGTGACACTGTGGGATGCAGTATAAAGACCCTAATGTGGGACTCAGGAGAGGTACAATGTGACTCTGTACTAACCATTGTACTTACTAATCGAATTATAGTGGAGAAACCATGTTGGGGAGTTTAACCAACATGGCAAGGATGTAGGCCTTTGGAGTTGAACCTTGTGAATCCTTGTGTCTTGTGCCTTTAAATTTACTGCATCACTCGAGGAAAGGATGAGATATACAAGAAGAGTGGATCAAGGCCTTAACAAGCCATAGAGTTTTAATTGATAAAGAATCAATTAGTAAAAATTTTAAAAGGATCACTGATTCACCCCCCCCCCCCCCCCTCTCAGTGATCACACTGATCTGGGCACTTCAATTGGTATCAGAGGGAGGTTGCCTCTAAAAGATCCAAGGGAGTCTTTATGAAGTGCAGATTTGAGGAAATGAGTGAACACCCTCAAATGGAGATATCTGCTAAGACTCAAAAAATAGAAAGAAGAAATTGTCCAAGAAGATGAATAAAAAGGATGTTGCTAATAGAGAAACACCTTCTATTGAAGGTAATGTGAATTTCACAACTGATGACAATTCCTTTTATCACTCTTCGGATGAAGCCTACTCTAGCTGTGATGATGATGGAACAATCAATGATCTTCTAAATGCACTAAAATAACTTCGGAAGACAGTCCCCAGGGAAGTGGCAATGTGTATTGCTATAAGTATCCCTGATCTTCAAGAAGGAAAATTACAGCTAGAAGAAGAACCCAATTCTATGGAAGATCAATTGGCAAGAAGGGATGGCATAACCCACACTCTCAAAAAGCTGGTGAAGGCTAAAGATGAAACCATTTCCATTTGAAGTGAAATAATTGATGATGTCACTGAAGAACTAAAAAGAAGCATTAGTGAGAAATAATTCTTTGAGATAGTTTTTAATGTAGTTTTCCATGCACTGGAAAAGAGGCATAGAGTTTCAATGGCTATCAAAGATGCTCAAATAGAATACAAAGTAAAAAAGGTAATGGATCTTGAAAATTCATTGCATGAAATGGATAAGGTGAATGAAGACCAGATGAAACAACTGAGAGAGAATTGGGAAGGAAATATAAGTCATGTTGAGGATGAGAAGAACTCTCTCAACATTAAATGCTTAGAACTATAGGTAATATTGAAAAATCATCAATCACCCAAAGCCAAAACCTCCTAGTCAGCTGGAAGAAGAAAATTTTTCCACTCAAGTGTGCATTGAGAAGGAATATTCCAAAAGAAGGACATAATCTAATGAAAGGGAAACATCTACTAAGAAGAAGGAACCATCCATACCATCTTGTACTCATGCTTCTAAATTTGTTTCCACAAAAAGTTCAGGATGGAAGTGTAACTGTAAACAAGTATGGATGAAGAAGATGAAGAAAGGGAGCTCTCCTGAAAAGACACAGCAATTCAAGAGAAAGATCCAACAATTAGAAGAAGTCAAGAAGACAAGATTTATAGGTCAATGTTGGTGCTGCAACAGATATGGGCATTGTGAAATGGATTTTTGGTACAATCCTCTAAATGTTAAAGCACAAAGGAAACCCATGCAAAGGGGGAGAAATCCAGAGAAGAAGAAGCAACATCCACAGGTCCAGAAACATCTGTTTACTGCAAAAAGATTTCGAATGTTTGATAACATCTGGGGTTTATGCACAAGTGGTCACAAGAATGATACATACCTATCTCCAAATTTTTTCAAAGCTGAAAAGAAGAGAAGATCACAGAACCTGGCTAAGAAAGAATAAGTATCCTTGGGAATCCAGTAGAATAAAGTTGAAAATGCTCCCAATAATATTTTTAAAAAGAAAGAGAAGTCCTTGCATTCCAAATCCAAGAATGGTGATGCATCCAATAGGACCACCAAGAAAAAATTCTGCTACTGTGGAAGGAAAGGTCATACCATGGATCTTTGTAAACAAGCCATGGAACTAAATAGAAGCAAACTACACTCAACAGGACAATCAATCCAGAAGAAGAATAAGGGGTTGATTTAAAATAAGCATCCTAAGAAAGGTAACTTAAAAGCATCAGAGGAACCATGTGGAAAATCCAAATCTGAATCCTCACTTAAAAATGAAATATTAATCATCCGGCCAGAAGATTTGGAAAGAATGAGAAAGGTAGAAAATGCACATGACAAAGCTAGTGAAAAAGGAAAACAAAATATTTCACATCAAGATGAAGTTTTGTGTGTGAGGTGAAATAAAGCTGGTCATATTAGTAATAAATGCATGACACTCATTCCGGCTCAAAAATAATTCTTAAAGAGAATGAATATTTTACCATGAGATTCTAGTTCTCAGAAGTCACATAGAAAGAGAGGATTCACACACAAATAAGTTGAAGAGGTGTTAAGATCCACAGCAGCACAAACATTATTGAAGATCAAATGTGAAAGTGTGAATAATGGAGAAAGTGGAACATCTCGGTTGAGAGAATCATACCAACCTTTTTGTTCAAACTGATTAACAAAGGAGGTTCCATCTTATTCCCTAATCACTGGTATATACATATTTTTATATTTCTGGGAATTTAAGATGATGATCACTCTCAAATTGAGAATGGTATGGACATAATGGAGTGCACCCCATGACGGGGAGCTAATTTGAAGAGGATGATATTTTGAGATTCATATCATCTTTTGAAGAATGAAGGTATTCCAATCATACATTCATCCCTTGTTTCTTAATTGTATTTAACATTTCAATTAAGGGGGTGTAATTGATTGAAGTCAAATGGAAAAAAGGTGGATCTTCATCATTTCACCTGAACTTTCTAATGAGTTTGGGGAAGTATGTGTAGGATTTAGAAATTCATTGATATATCTGAAAAATTTCAACCCCTTGAATCCTAAGCATGATCTCACATTTATAGTGAATTGTGGACAACATCAAATTCCTTGGTTGCATCACTCTTGTTTTCTACATCGGGTTAGCCCGAGTATAATTAGAGAATATTTACTAAAGGCTCTTTGCTAAAGTGAACATGTGACATCATCCCTCTCTTAGTGATTTTCAAGAAGATGCAATTCAAAGGGAGGAAGAAATATTTTTAAGAAAACCACACCACACCTTTGAATTTGGTTTCCAATAAGGGGGAGAAAATCATGGCACACATATTGACCCATTCATATGTGATCTAGTGATATTGACAACAAATACAAAGGGGGAGATTGTTTTGCACTGTGTTGAAATTGTTTTCCATCAGGTGTCAAGGATTGAATGGATGACAAGGAGTTTCAATATGTGAATGAAAAAGGAAGTGATTGTGATGGTGATGTTGTCAATTAGATGTCAAGGATTGAATGAATGACAAAGTGGTGGTGATCATTAGAGAATGTCCATGGTATTGAGAAGCATGTCACTTAGGAGAATCACTAAGTGTCATAGGAGGTAATGGTTGAAACATTATCCATACTAAATCAGAGGATTATTGAGCTGATCTTAAGTTCAAAGAACATGTATCAAGAAGATAAAATGTCACAACATTGTTATAAGTGCATGCATTTTCTTCACAATGCACGAGGAGATAAAGAAGTTCCATCCACAATCACTAAGTGGATGAGGAATGAAGAAGGGTTCCATCCACAATAACTAAGTCGATGAGGAATGAAAGGAGAACCATTCACATCACTAGGTGGATGAAGTGAAGGAGATCCATCCATCTTACTAAGTGGATGATGTTAAGATAAACCATCCACAACTACTAAGTGGATGAAGTGGTTTGAAGAAGACCATGCACTATCTCTTAGTGCATGAGGATTTGAAGATGATCCAACCTCATCTCTGATTGGATCATTGAAGAACGCTGAAGAAAAATTTGATTCAAGAGTAATGGTTGAAGAAGAACCTTCGGGGATTCATTTTTATGTGAAGAATACAAGTTGAGAGGAGTATAGAATTCTAATGAAGAAGAGGAGGTGAAGGAGAGGATAATGGCATGAAGAAGACTTTTTCCTACTTGGTTATTTAACCAAGTATACTAGGTGGAGATTATGCAAAAAATATGCCAACTATTGGGCTAGACTTAGGGCCTCAACCCAAGGCACATGTGGGACTAGGTCACCACACCCATGGGGAAACCGCAGGGGCCAGTCCAATAGCGGTCGGGCCGTCTATAAGCCCAAGCCACGCGGAGGTCAAGCCCGCGCAGCATGGGCGCCAAGGGCACGCCCATGAAGGAGCATTGTGGGCGCTAGAGCGCACCCGTGAAGGAGCATAGTAGGCACTAGAGCGCACCCGCATGAGAACTGGTGTGGGGCGGCACCGAAGGGGGGAAAGGAGTAATTTGAGCTATGTTTAGGTGGAGTTGTTTGTTAAACCGTCCAATAACCACGACGCGTTTTATTGTGGGACAGGTTTTTAAAACGCGGAAGAAATCTTGGATGCTCATCCGATCGCGTGTCTGATCGCTATTGTCCATCTCATCCGTGGTGTTGTGTTATAATCCCAGTCTTTCTTGATCATTAAACGTGGATCCAACAGTTGTGGAATCGTCTCATACCTCTCTCCGAGCCGAGGACTCCCCGCGATGCCTCCCGCAAAATAGAGGCACCCGAGCGATGTAGATGAAGCTCATGGCGGCCTCTGATGAAGCTGTTGCCTCCAGTGTGTTCATATCCTCTTCACGAACACATGCATGCGTTAAAAGTCACATTCATGCAATGAGATAAATAATTCGAACTCGGACGAGGCAAACGGAGTTGTCGGGGCCATGTGGAACCGTGCGAGATCCATGAAGGATAATCGACTATACGATCTTGATTCCGCACACCAAGAATGAAAGATCTCATGGTTGAAAAAGAAAAATGAAACACCCGAGATATGCGGCATATCTCGAATGTGGGTTGAATGTTTTTAAGGAACCGAATATCTCGATTATTCAAAGGAATAAATCACGGACGATTCATGGATGGATCGTGAACATTCTCTGCCTATAAGAGGAGGAGCCGATTCCTTGAAGGAAGTTGTTGATAACTTTAGAAAAACGGAGGTCCGGCGAAGCTCCTGAGCATTGCGAAGCTTGAAGCTCGGTGCACAACCTGCGTGGAAGAATATCCCAGATCCACCTGAGGCTTCAAGAGAGCATTTCTCACAACCCCTGCGCAAAAGAAGTAAGGTGGAAGGCCACCCTGCGCGCTCCCAAGCGCGACAGGGAAGAAGTCGGGCCTTGCATGCCTGATGCCCGCAGCACTAGCGCGGTAGCAAGTGGCCGCACCCAGTGTGCCCTCTGTGCCCATGAACTCACGCGCCAGGGGGAAGCCACCGTGCCACCTACGCGGTAGGAGAGAGCTGTCGCACCTGCGGGACAGAAGCAGTTGCTGCACCACCCACGTGGTAGAAGCTACTCCCACACGTTGTGCGGTTGAAGGCAGTAATTGTCCACATACTTGTGCGCCCTCCTTTGTTGTGGTGCTAAAGTGGAATACCACACCATCTTTGTGTGTGTGTGTGCACGGGATGAAGAAGGAATGCCGTGTGTGCATAAAAGAAAATGTGGCCCGAAGGAGCACATGTTTGGGTGAAGGGTGCATGCCCAAGGCCCTATGGGTTGTGTGTGCTAAACAAGTGAAGAGGCCATTACCTTAGTGTGTGCACAAGTGGAGTTTGAACACTTTTAAGAAGAAGAAAATAATAAAGGAAAAGAAGAAGGTGTGTGTGAAAAAAGAGATTACACCCTTTGAGAGTTTGTCACACCAAGATGAAAAGGGGAGAGCATGCTTGCAATGCAGGCACATGCACACGTAAACAAAGTTTAAATCAGTGTGTGTGCATTTGAGAATCCCAAGAACAAAGGTTCTTGAAGATATTTGGGATTCCATTCAAGTCATCCATGAATATTGAGAAGACATGCAATCAGTGCATGAAGATTCAGAGATGCCATGTACTCAGTGTATTAAGTTTAATTAAAGAGAGACTAAATCCAGATTGTAGTTAAAGACATCATTCCTCCGAGTTTTCAGTAGTTGATAAGACCAAGAAGATTGAGTGGGCAGACTCAGTGAAAGAACATATTTCCCCATCAAGACTCTTAAAGACAGGGGCTGGGTCATCCATAGAAGAAGGAGATAAAGCCTGAGAAAAGAAATGGATTCCTGATCACCACAAGTGATCAGAAGAAGTGAGAAATGCCAACATACATTACTCAAGGCTATTGAAGACTCTTGAAGAGCGTAACGAAGAAGAGCTACTCGTGTGACTCGAGGAGCCAGGAGAAGACCCCATGTGTGACTTAGGGTGGAGAAGTCTTCGGTGGAAGTTGAAGCGGGCTAGTGGGACTCTGGTGACACTGTGGGATGCAGTATAAAGACCCTCCTATGGGACTCAAGAGAGGTATAGTGTGACTCTGTACTGACCATTGTAATTACTAACCTAATTATAGTGGAGAAACCATGTTGGGGCGTTTAACCAACATGGCAAGGACATAGGCCTTTGGATCCAAACCTTGTAAATCCTTGTGTCTGGTGCCTTTACATTTACTGTGTCACTCGAGGAATGGCTGAGAGATACAAGAAGAGTGGATCAAGGCCTTAACAATCCATATAGGTTTAATTGATAAATAATCAATTAGTAAAAAGTTTAAAAGGATCACTGATTCACCCCCTCCCCCTCTCCGTGATCACACTGATCCGGGCACTTCAATTGGACACCATTTACTTTGGTGTGGCATAGGTACTACCAATGATTATACTCATTATATAATATAATTTCATTTATGATTATTTACATCTTCGTTGTATGAACCTTATTTCATGTGGCGTATGTTTTTTAATTTACCAAATCGGTAAGGGAACCACTCACCCACCTCGTTACAAAATACAACTTTTTTGTTATGCCTTTTAATTAAATATTTTTATGTTGGGATATGTTCTTCTATATCATTATTGATGTAATATTTATATCTATCTGATGATATTTCCTTTTTTATCTCATCAACTCATTTTCTGAATTTTAAGGTGACGTCATTAGGCTGTCAAATTTTTACAAAGGAACCTCTTAACCCAATTTCAATTCATCGGGTTCAACTTGTACTTCTTAAATATGTCATCCAATTAATATCTGTGAATGACCTATAATTGTTTTACACTTAATATACACTTATATTTTTTGTATTTATATTTTTCACCCATAATTATTTGATTCATCCATAATTTAAGGATACCATCTTTATAAGGGATTTCACCTCAATTTTCATTTCCATTGAGACTTCATTGTTGTTGTGCACCAATTCACTCTTATATAGTGTATATACTGTACTTTTACATATTATATCATTAATCTCTTTATTCTCATGATATTATAATGTTCTGATTAAATGTTATTACTCAATTATTTGTATTCAAGTGTCACTCTTTTTGATAAAAACCTATTTAACTAAAATATCGTTTTAAATGTTTTAAAGATTTATTCCTATATATGTTTCTTATTAATGTCCATGTTTTGAAAATCGGTTTTTGGATTTATTTATATGGAAATTAATGTTTTAAAATGATAATTCATTTAAATGATTTAAAGTGGTTTGGGACACTTTGATTCAAAAAGTATCTTTTTAAATGTTTTTGAAAATGATTTGATAAAACATTGTTTATTTAAATATCCCGATTTGATATATTGGAATGTGGAAATGTTTTCTTTCCTTTATAAATGTGTCATATTTTATGATTATGTTATGGTTATTGGGAATTTTTTATGTATACGGGTCATTTTGTGACAAACCTAGGGCGGGTGAGCCTGAGATAGCTATCCAATGAAATGGGTAACATGATGGAGGTGAACATGATGTTTCTCTTAAGAGATTTAGGGAATATACCATGATGTGTATTCCAAGTGTAACTCCCTATATATCTATGATAGCTGAAATGTATGTTTTATATGGATTCCATAAGTAACCTTTATGATTTATGATTTGTGTGTGTTATTCATAAATATTATGATTTCATAAGGTATTATTGAAAAGAATGGTTTCATTTTTTTGTATTTATTGACGGGCTAATGTTTTCTTTCCTTATTTTATAACCCTTTCGGATCCTTTTATGTGCATCCCATGTTTTTTAAATGTTTTCCATATGACTTAAAGATGAATTGGGTCAAGGATGGGATCAAGGAAAAGTAATGCTATCTAAAACATGGAACTAGACATGTTTCTTTTGAAGAGTTTTTATTTTATTAAAAAAATATATACCTAGTAGTAGTTTCTACTTGTAATATTCATGTTTTAATGTAATAAATATGGTCTAATTCTCTAAAACTCTAAACCTGAAAAGATCCTCAATGTGAATTATTCATTTAATTCAATATTATGTAATGTTATAAGGTCAGGTCCTTATAGTTGGTATTATAGCGAGGTTTAGATAACTTTAGAGGTTAGGGAATTCTTTAAGCATAAGTGACATTACCATAATTGTTAGGATTTCAGAAAGATTCATATTTTTTTAGATAAAGTGAATGAGTTTAAGATAACATGGATAAGAATATCATAGTGTTTAACATCCTCATAAGATATTATAGGATAATTTTGCTGATATACTCAGACTGACATTTTTGGTTTTAGTAAATGGTTGAATCAACTAGGCACCAAAGTGACAGTGGATGTGAAGAAAACTGTGATGGTTTTCTAAATGAGAAAATGAAAGATATGGGAGCTGCAATAAAAACACATGTGGTTATTCTCGACCAACTATCTAGAGTCATGATTGACCACCTGAACCTCAATGGTATTTATAATGCATCATATATACAATAAACAAATCCCATTGTAATATCAGGTAATAATCATAAAGGTAAGTGTGTTCAAAAACCTATGTGTCATAGATGTTGAAAGAAACACCTAGGAAAATGTTTCAAAGAGACAGAAATATTCTATAGATGTGGAAATGAAATTCATAAATCAAGAACCTTCCATGTATAATGGAAGCATCTTGTTGACTCTAGGAATGGTAAATAAGTCCTTTCCGAGGGATCAATTGAATGTTTTAAATGTGGTGTGCATGGTCATTATGAAACCACGTGTCCTATGAAGAAGTTTCAGGAATGGGATCACTTGGATCGTACAAATATATGTTTACCAACACCTAATGCCATTCCGATTGAGGAAAATGAAACTGACAATGACCAATGAAAGGTATGGATTAATTCTTAACATATGTTTTGATATTAAATAATCGTAGTATGTGATTCATGATTTTTGTATGTAGGAAATAATTATTTCAGAATAAGTTGGTAAAGAATGGTTAAGGGATCATGAATAACGTTGAATGAGTAAGAGGTCAACAAATAAGGGATTCAAGAGTTATGGTAGATTTTAGGTTAGTGAAATGCTTAAAATTATTAAGGCTCTTTTGATGATGGGATTACATTAGAATACTTTTTATAGTATGTGTAACCCTGAAGTTTTATATATGAAAATTTTATTCAAGGAATAATTATGATTTATTTTGTGTTTATAGTTATAAAGAACTATTTGGGTTTCTATGATCCTTGAATTTGAGGCAATTACCGGTTAATACATTTTGGGATGAAAAACGAAAGTTATTAGATAACCTTTGTGGTTAAAATATGTTATGGATAGTTATAATGAATTTATATCTTTTTGGTAATGTTATAAAATTGTGTAGTTTTTGAAAAGGGACAACACGCAAACCGTGTGACAACCCATTGCGTCGGACGAATTTGTGGGAATCGAACCCTCAACCAAAGTGTGACTGGTATTTATTGCCATCCACTGGACAATGTGATGTCCCTGGTTAGTATGACTAATTTTTCTACTTAGATGAACTTATTAATCAGGAATAAGTTGATTTTTGGTTATCTATGGAAATGATTAACCTATCATGGAGGATATGTGATTTGGTTAATTACTTTTCAGTATGAGACTTTTTGAGTAACTGATGTCATCTGGGGATAAATGTTATGATTTACCTTGG